>OY728126.1:523680717-533680717 GCA_963277665.1 Viscum album | reverse complement strand
AGCTTCGATCTAGCCTGGTGCGGGTCTTTCTGGGGATCGACAGAGGTGCACAGGGTACAGATCCATCTATGGATTATCTGATGCGGGAGTTCCAATCGCAACACCCGCTGCTTTTTTAGGGTGAGGGTGGTCTACAGGCGGCTGGGAATTGGATTGAGAGCATGCAGATTATCTTAGATCAGCTCGAGACACCTCCAAGGTGGAGGTTCAAGCTGGCGGCATACATGCTGAGAGAACCGGAAAAGTGCTGGTGGGATGTGCAGGTTCAGGCTCGCAGACAAAATGGGTTGGCATGGAAGGACTTTGAGGACATGTTGTTTGAGCACTTTTACCCAGAGACACCGAGGGCAGAGAGAGCTCGGGAGTTCTTGAGCCTTCAGCTGGGAGACATGTCCATCATGGACTACGCAAATACTTTCATTGAGCTATCTCACTTTGCACCTGGTATGGTGAGAGATTACGCGGCTAGGGTGAGGAACTTTGAGGATGGATTACAACACGCCATTCAGGTCCAGGTCAATATCTTTTGGCTAGTTTCCTTCTTAGAGGCAGTGAATCAGGCACTCATTGCGGAGGGAAACCAGAGTGATAGGCCCGAGGTTGGATGGGCGACCGCTTTAAGAGATGGTTCGGATAGTAGGAAACGAGGACGAGATGAGTTCCAGGAGGGAGGTCAGGGCAAGGACTCAGCTAGACCACCTTGTGGTAGTTTTTTATTGATTTGATTTCAGTGCAGACAGCTGGTACATGTCCAGACTCAGTTCGATAGGCTTCTTAAAGAGTGTCGGACATGTGGATAGGTCGGGCATCTGGAGAGGTTTTGTAGGCAACCTTCTTAGACAGCCAGGATGTAGTGACCAGGACAGACTGTGGCATCTAGAGTTTGTTCAGGTTCGGTACCAGGAGAGGGTAGTCGACGTCTAGCTGAACCCAGAAGACGTGATAGAGATAGCGAGACCCAGTTGAGGGGTCAGTGGCTAGTGACTGGATCAGTACCGCAGGGAGGTCAGGCATCAAGCAGCTGTACTTCAGGCTAGGTGCATGCCATGGAGCTGCCAGAGGCTGATCAGGCTGGTGAGAAGACGGCGGTTAGAGGTACACCTAGGGTGTGGTCGTGATTTCCATGTTTTCTTTTTGGCATGACCTATAGAGGCATGTCCGTTTTCAGTGCACGTGATGCACATGAACTATGTGGAATTACTAGACTATAGTCAGTGGGATTGGCACCATATCGAGTGCGTGATATATATATATATATATATATATATATATATATATATATATGAGATGCGTAGCATCAGGGGTATCGAGGATGTGGGTTATTTGAGGTTCCATGGGCATCGGGGAATTGAGGATGCGGGTTACTTGAGGTGCTAGGCACCAGGTTTGTTTTGATCATCCATGGGATACAGGACCTCGTGGAAGCGGACACCGATGCGGTGCGGGATATGTTTGGGTGTCAGAAACGACACAGGAGCTCCAATGAGGGGTAGGGGTGACAATGCGTCACGGGAGGACCTTGAGTCCGGAACACAGGTTTGTGGACCTTTGCTTGTTCTGAGTTTTTTCGGGTTGAGACTGAGTTAGGCAATTCCTAAAGTGGGGAGTCCCATGAGGAATTTAGCCAGAACCATGTGACCGGGGAATTCTGGGTTTCTTTGATCTGGGTGGTACGTTTGGTGCCATCTTTGAGTTTAGTTTGATAGATCGGGGATGAGCTATGTTAAGGTGGAGAGATTGTAAGAACATGAGTTTTTGGAACGAGTCAAAATCCCGAACCTGTTTGAATTTTGACTCGCTTCTGAGAAAAACTGGGGAATTTGGACGATTCCGGGTCAAATTCTTGAATTTGGGGAGGTAATGCAGGTGCACACGGTTGGCACACAGTTTTACAAACCGTGCGGACAAACCGTGCGAAGTCTCTAGGTGAGATAGTGGGCTCCGCATGGGCGGCACACGGTTTTCCAAACCGTGCGGGTTGGTCGTGCAAAGTTCCTGGGTGAGGCAGTGGCAATGACACGGTTGGAGCACAGTTTGCCAAACTGTGTGGGTTAACCGTGCCGCCACTTAATGTTATGGTGTTTAAGTTCAGGGCCACCCAGAATTCCTCATTTCTCCTCTTTCCTTCCTTCTACTCGGGACCTACGTGGGGAGAGCCAGCCAGACCTTCTTTTTTCTCCCAGATCATCATTCGAACTCCATTTCAAGAACCATTTGATGCGTTGGAACTACCTTGGTAAGGTCTTGATTCCCCTTGAGCCGTTTTTCCTGATGTCTTCCCTAGATTGAGTTATGGGGGTTTGATCGGTTTTGAATCTTTTTTAGATCTACCGCGTTCTAGACCTAATTGGAAGTTACCATTTAAGGAGTAACATCGTACTAGTATGAGGTAGGTGGTGCATACCTTCTTTCATTTTTTTGTGGACATTTGGGTGGTGTGACCTATGGCGCGTTTTCGGTTATTTTGATAATGAGCCTAATTATTTTGCTATTGCACGTTAAGATGCTTATTAAACCTATGGGATGCCTCTAGGTGTTTCCCTTGTCAATTTTTCCTTGAGAGGGGTCGAGTGAGGGTTCATTTCTCATATGGGTAATTTTGGCTGGGGTTTCCAGAATAGGTATACTTATTTTTTTTAATTAAACGATGGAGTTTAATTCATTAAAATATGAGATGAATATTTGGTGGCTTTAGAGACCTCAGTGTTGGTTTGGGACAACACACAGTTAGGGCATTCAACTGTTTAGTTTTTTTTTCTTATTTTAATTATTTTTCCTCTAATGATATATGTGATGTATGTAATTGTTGAATTTCATCTACTGAAACCATTTGGTTGTGTGGGCATGGCCCAGGTATTGTTAGGTGGTTTTGACCACGGGATTGGGCGTCATAGACATCGGCTTGAGGTAGTACGACTGTCAGGTTGGGCTTGACCCAGTGTTACTATGGGTGGTTTTAACCACGGGATTGGGCATCGTGGACATCGACTTGAGGCAGGATGACTTTCAGGTTGGGCATGGCCCGAATTACTCTTGAGAGACATGGTCGCAGGGACACGAGGTGTCAGATGTGTGGTGGCTTAGGTAATATTTTGGTGATTACCGGTCACTCGGAACTTTGAGTAGTGTGCACACATAGATACTCCGTGATGAGGTGGTTTGACCACTCGTGTGGGTAGAGGCCCTCGTAGATGTAGTTTAGGTATTTTTGTTGGGGGTGATTGCCATAGAAAGACACGTGGAAGGTGAGGAGCCTTCAGGGGATATCATTGAGGCTATTCGGTTGGGGGCTGGGGATCTCCATGATTTGAGGGCAGAAACTGATGTCCCTCCGGATTCTTATTTGAGGACAGGTATCGTTGTTCCTCCGGGTTACTTCTTGGGCGTGCCTTCAGGATGTCGGTACTTGAGACACGATGTGTCAGGAGTCACTTGGTTCTGGGTTGCTATTTTTCATGGGCGTGCCTTCGGGACGTCGGTACTTGAGACACGAGGTGTCAGGAGGCACTTGGTGCCGGGTTGCTACTTTTCTTGGGCATGCCTTCCGGACGTCGGTACTTGAGACACGAAGTAGCAGGAGGCACATGGGGCCGAGTTACATGGCAGAGACTTCAGCGTTGGCCAAAGCAGGTGACACACCTTGGTGGATTTTGAGAACCAGTGGAGTTTGTGAATTGTACTGTTTATTGTTTTCCTTATAAATGCATGCCTACTTAAACACTTATATTAGGTACGCACCATTGGTTGGTATCCTACTTAGATTCGTCTCACCCCCTACACGGGCCCTTCGGGACGCGTGCAGACTCTATGGATTTACGTGCAAGAAAGAGGCCAGCTTTAGGAGCTGGGTTGTGTTAGTTGTTGCATGGAGATGGTATGGACCTTGAGGTCTTGCCTAGATGGAGTTTACTTTGTTTTTCTTTCTATTCTGTATTAGAATTCATATTTTTTATGTAGCTACAGTTGTTTATCCATTGACTCCCTTTTGTATATTGTCTTTATATGGATTCATGCTTGGTTGTTTAGTAGTTACATTTGGTGTTTAGCATGATATTGTATTTATTTCCGCTGTTGTTGTTATATTTACTGCTTCTGATGTTTACCTAAATTGATTATGCTTCCACTCTGTGGTTCTGGTTCATGTCTGCTGAGTCTTTTATTCGGCTACATCTTTACTGTTATACTCAAACCAGTACCGTTCTTATCATCCTCCGAGAGGGTATAGCCTCCCCATTATACCTAACAGACCCTCACTACCAGTCGGTATCCTTTGGCGTTCAAGGGAGGTGCGCCTAAGGTAGTAACAGCCGACCTGTTTAGCACTGTTTGGGTGGCTGCTCGGGTCCGGGTCGTTACAATTAGAGTTGGTGGCGCCTAAGCCACAAGTTATTCATCCTATAGTTCCACATATAGTACCACCAGTTATTCTTGATATGGGCCCTCACATCCACTTCAGTGAAAGTTTTTTCTGTATGATGCAAAATATACAATATGTCACTTGACTTTCCCCAAATATAACAGAGTTTACTTTGGAGTTCTTGCAGCATCATCCTTCTACCTTTTTGAGGGATGGTGGATATGACATCCCACCTTTTTATTACATATACGTTTCATTACGTGGTAAAAAACAGATGATCATTTAATGTTTAGTTTCTTGAAAATCAAGAACATAACATGAAAATATAAAATATTCTTCCAATATACTTGAAATAATTCTTCATAGGTTCATTCAAAGTACATTTAATACATCTCATAACCGTGGGACATACATCAAAGGAAAGTGGTGATCATAAGGCCCAATAAGGGAAACACTTTACATATATTCATGAGGAATATCAATAAAAACATGAGGAGCATCATCATGGTCTAAATAATCGAAAAAGTGAAAAATTATAATAAAAATAACATGATTCTTAACATGGAAATGTGGCTAATTTTTTTTAGACATTCATAAGCATGTCACCAATGTTAATCACCACCGATTCATCAATGAAAATTTACCAAGGTTATTCACCAAGGTATCATAAAACATGTCATCTCTATAGATTAAATTCTTTACCCAATGCATTGGATTGATATCAAGGATCACCCTTAATATTTATTATTTAATGTGATACACATATATCATAATCAAACATTTCATAAAAAACCGTTGGAGAATAAAAAAATGTTTCATATCAAATCATGGCATTTCAAAAGTGCTTAAAAACATGATCATTATGTCATTTTCATCCAATAAAAAGGGAATGAGCGTGTCTTGTATATTAATACCAAAATCAAATAAATAATTTTTACCTCTATGTGAATAAACTTGTAAAAGAAAGAGGCTTGGTTATTTACAATAAAAATGTAAGTGAATTTCTTGAGGAGAAGAGGGAAATTTTGAGAATTAAATTCGATAGCATAATGGGTACAAAATGTGGTTTCGGAAAAAGGTAAAATGAGAGGGGAAAAGAGACTCACATTGATAAAACATAATTTTTCCTTGCGGGTATGATCAAAAAGATAATATAATAGTTTAACCAAAACATTTTGAATACATATATGAAAATATTTTCTTGAATCAAAGAGAAATGGAGGATAATTCCCTTACCTTGAAGAGTTACTCATAGATCTCGAAGAATAGAACATTATGGCCTTGAGGAAACCTTGGGGAACTTATTGGGAGGTGTAACCACTATATATTCATATAGGATGAATCTTTATTGAAATTAAATTGATAGAGGGAGGGTATTTATAGAAAAAGTGGAGTATTTTTATAATAATTTCCAAATATTGGCTTTGGAAATCTTGGTTGTGGAAAATGAAAAAACATGGGATTGCCCATGGTTTTTGCTCAGGGTTTTGGAAATTTGGGACATATTTTATGTTATGTTAACCCATAAGATGTGAAAATAATATTATATTACTTCCTTTGGAAATGAAAAGTAAAGTTTTCAAAAAATAATATTTTTAAAGACAAAGATTCCTTTTTAGATTTGGAAAATAACTTTTAGGTATAGAAATTGATTACAATTTATTCAAATAAATGATATTAAAAAACTAACAAATTTTGAGTCTTAGATTATGGTTGACTAATTATTTAATCATTATGAAACCCACGTGCAACCTAAGTGTAAGGTGTGTGATGATAATAGACTCATAGGGTGGAACATCAACTGAGTAATAATTTCAGCTAACTTGAACTTCCACCATACGATATTTAGTTCAAGCTTTACTCGTTGAAGTTCGTATTGGTCTTAGTCAAGGGTGAACCCAATGATGTTACCTCCCTCCCATGTATTGAGAAATGGGCTTCATATGACATGACACTACTGGTTGAGGCCATCGCTTATTTTCTCTGCATTGAATATCCTTTGTAATTTTTATTTATAAACAATAATTATATCATTAAAATTATTATGAAGAGTATAGTTTCCAATGTTCATATTGATCATAGGTCATAATTTACTGACAATTATATAATGATAGAATCTAGATGGTCACATTTTCCTTTATATTTACTTCATTATTAAATAGATATGGTTTGGTTGTGAATAATATAATATAACACATATTTTCAGGAAAGAATTATCATTAAAAAATTCTAGGTCATAACATTTTTTCCACCTTAAGCAATTCCATCCCTAAATTTTTCCAATCATTCTATCATTTGATAAAAGTTGTGGGAACTTTTGTCTCAATGTCTTCACTAGTTCCCATGTCACTTTTTCATATTTATGATTCCTCCACAATATTTTGATGAGGTGGGTAGTCTTGTTGCATAGAACATTGTCTCTATGGTCCTAGATCTCCATAGTTATTCCTCATATTAGAGGTCATGTTCTAATTGTACCACCTTTGGATTCAGTACATGTGAATGATCATGTGTGAACTTCTTTAATTGAGATTTGGAATACATCATAAACTTGATCTAGATTTGGTGAAAGTGCTAGCTGATAGGATAGTTCTCCTATGCGATCAAGGATTTCATAAGGGCCAATGTATCTAGGGTTAAAATTATCTTTCTTCACTAACCACATGATACTCTTCTATGGTGATATTTGAAGGAACACTTTGTCACCAACATCAACCTCCGAGTCCATTTGATGGTTGTCAACATGACCCTTTTTCCAACTTATAGTAGCCTTTATATCTTGTTTGATATAATGAAACTTTAATGTAATCTATTTTACAAAATAAGGCCCAAGAATCTTTCTCTCACAAACTTCATCCCAATAAGTAGGAGTTCTACATATATTCCCATAAAGAGATTCATAGGGTGACATTTGAATACTTTAATGGAAGATGTTTTTGAATGAGAACTCAATTAATGAGATATGTTGATCTCATCCCCCTTAAATTCCATTTATCATGTTCTTATCACTTCCTCGAGTTATTGGATAGTTTTTTTAGATTGACCATTAGTTTGGTGGTAATTAGCCATACTAAAAATCAATTTATTACTCAGAGAAAGTTGAATAATTATCCATAATTTTGATGTGAACCATGGATCATGATCAGAAACGATATATAGTTTCACTCCATGAAACCTATCCACGTCCTTTACGTAAATCTTGTCAAGTTGGTCAATAGAGAGATCTTCACAAATAATGATAAAATTGATTTTCCTGGTGAGTCATTACACTATAACCTATATCACATTATTTCAATTGGATGTTCTTTTGAGATCAGTGAAAAATTACATAGTGATATTGTCCCACTTACGTGTTGGTATGGATAGATGTTTCAATATGCCTTTAATAAGTTGTCGCTCCACCTTCACTTATTAACACACCAAGCACATTGAAGTGTATTTGAAAATATCACTTTTCATGTAATCCCACCAATAATTATCATGAAGGTCCTTGTACATTTTAGTTATTCCTTGATGTATAGATAATTTAGACCTATGATCCTCATCCATCATATCCTCCTTTATTTATAGAATAGATGAAAAACATAGTCTTGTATGAAATTTCAGTACACTTTCTTAATCAATATTGAAATTAGTAAACATCCCATTATTCACAGCCTCTATATATTTTTTTAACAATGGATTGTCTCGTTGAGCATTATTGATATTCTCTAGTAATGATGGTTGATAAAAAAACTTTGGATATGATTGATGATGGAACTTTCTTACGATTACCATGTACAATTTTACTAGGTCTTTGATCGAAGGATCTCCTTGAATCCTAATAATTGCTAGCACAACATGGTATTGCCTACTTAATGAATCAGTGTCTTTATTTTATATTATGGGTTGATAAATAATTGAACAACAATAGTATTTAAGAATTTCCAAACATATTATCTACCTCAAGTTCAATTACTTTTTTTGTGAATATATACTTCAAACTTTGATGTTCTGTGTATTTATTACATTTCTCACCATTAATATAGTGCCTCAATGTCATTAGAGAAAATACAACTGCAGCTAGCACCAGACCTTGCATTAGAGAATTCTAGTCTTGAGGCTTCAACTATCGATATTCAAAGGAAATCAGATTATCATTTTGAATGATGACACACCCAATCCATTTTAAAGATTCATCACTAAAAATAATGAATCTATATCTAATAGAAGCTAGAGACAACACCATTTTATTAACCAATATATTCTTCAACTCTTGGAAAATTTCTTCACACTCTTTTTTCCAAATGAACATATCCCATTTTTGAGTTAACTAGGTTAGTGGATTATAAATTCTTGATTTCTTTCACAAACCTCCTATAATATCCTACTAAACCATGGAAACTCTGAATATTAGTTACTATTACAGGATGAGGTCACTCCTACGCAACCTTTTTCTTGCAAGTGTCAACTAATATTCCTTCATTAATCACTGTGTTCCCTATAAAAGAAACATATTGCAAAAAAAATTCATATTTTATAAATTTTTCTAAATAGAATTTCCTTCATCAGAGTCTTCAATGTAACCTTTATATGATCCTCATGCTCCTCGAGACATTGGAATATATCATAATATCATCAATAAGAACTACCAAAAACTGATCAAGGTAGAATTTAAAGACTCTATTAATAAAATATATAAATATAGAAAAAAATTATTCAGGATGAATGGAATAAAAAAAAACTCATAATTCCCATATCTTTATAAGAAGAGGGTATTTTGAATATATTCTTTCTTCACCCTAAATTGATGATAACTAGATCAAATATCAATCTTGGAGAAGAATTGATCCACATTAAGTTGGTCAAATAAATCATCAATCCTTAGGAGATAATACTTGTTCATCATTATGATCCTGTTAGGTTTTTTATAATCAATGCATTGTCACATTGACCCGTCATTCTTATTCACAAAGATAACAATCTCTCCCCAAGGAGAAACAATTGTTCAAATACATCCATTCTCTAAAATAACATGATTTTTTTTATTTAAATCCTCTAACTCCACATTTTCCAATCTATATGGGGTATTTGATATCATCTTGGATCCATGTATGTGTTCAATGGAGAACTCTACTGCTATTTTTGGGGGAGGTCCAGGTAACTCTTCAAGAAACATGTCAGTGTATTCCCGAATGATGGACATATTTTATATTCTTATACTTTCATTTCCTTCTTCCTCCTCACCGATCATCACTATAAATAAAGATATATGAGGTTATTTTAGACAAATTTCAGGTTGTGATATATGTCACTTAAAAATAATTGTAGGTTATCCATTCAAGACTGCTGTGATTTCCTTTGTTCTGTAACTATTATTAGCATTATACATTGAGAGTCCGTCCATCCCTAGTACAATGTCAAATTGCACCATGGAAATGAATACTAGATTTGTTATGAGAATGTTCTCACCAATGTCAATACTAGAGTTTCTTTATATCATTGATTTTTGGATAATCTCTCCAGAAGTCTTGATTGATAACTATACTTATAGAAGTTCAGATATTGATTTTATATTCTTCTAAAACATGGAAAAGTAATGGAATGTGTAGAACCAGTATCAAATAAAGTACTTTCTAGCTTTGAGAGAACAATGAGAGTACCAACCATCACATCATTCGGAGCCTTTACTTCAGCTGTTGTGATAGAAACATCCGAAACTTTTTACCTTGGACTTAGTTGAAGTTGATTCTGATTCTCCTCCATTACCTTCTGATTTGAAAAATTATTGGAAAATTTCCCAAGCCATATACACTTATAGCATTATAGTTATGGATGGTCCAACACAATCTCCAATTTTCCATTAGTGTTGAGAAGTTGAGGCTTCACCTCACTATGAATGTTCTGAGCTATATTTCCATCTATTCTACACTTGTAACACTTTCCACTCCACAAAAATCAGTTCCTTGAATTCTTCATTACACATTTTTTTCTTGTGGGAAGTTTCACTTACTTTCCTCCTCTTTCATGATCAAAGTTACTCCCTAAATTTGTCTCCAAATATCACTTTTTTTCATTCAATTTTTGCGACCACTATGTCTCTTCGAAATCTATTTCATCCTTCATAAAACTCCATACTATCTCCTTATAGATATTATAGTTTTGATTTGGTATATTACCCCATATATGGGGTCTTAGTCTACCTAAGATTCTATCAACCATTCCATTGGGATGTATAACAAAGCTAGAGGTGTAATGAGTAAAGTTCATCTAATATATTTCAATAGATTCATTTTCCTTCTACTTGAACTCTAGGAATTCCTTCTCTGTTTTTTCATTCACATTGAAAAATGGAAATATTTTTTGAAAAATGATCCCCAGAACTATTCCCACCCCATAGCATCAATATCCATTCTTGGATTCAGGTTTTTAATCAGTTTCCACCACTTATCATATTATCCCTATAAGCAGAATACAGTCTGGGTGAATTTCTCTTGCTTTTAACAACGAAGTACCGAAAATATATTTGCTTTATATATTATTCATTTTTCAGTAATAAATGGGTTGGTATATCCTCTAAATGAGGGTGGAAATTGATTCATTAAAGACTCAATGAAAAGTTTTTCCCTTTAAGGTGAATCTGGTCTCTCAGCTTGATTCATGTTATTGTTCGCAACTAGAGTTAATTGATCCATCATTCTGATAAAGTTTTCCATTATAGTTTCCATTTGAGGTATATCAATGTATGGTCCATTGTACTCATTTTTTATATGGTTCCTCCTATTTCTTTCTATTTATTAAAATAAGAAAACCTTATTGATAAACTTATTTCTTCTAATAATAATATAATTCTAACAGAATTTTATGTCTTAAAACATCATTCGTAAATATTCTATTCTAAACAAAAATACATTTTATATAAATACATCAAAATGGTTCATAAAAATTTTATGATTAACAAAAAATATCATTGAGGAGTCTCAAACCAGTAGTGTAGAAATTCCTTATGTTGGGAACTAGTTCTCATTCCAGTCTATCCCAAAGTAGTGTTTTTGGGTGTTACCTCAAGATAAATATGTTCCATATCCACAACCACTTGTTTATATGAATACATATATTTAATTTTCAGAAACCAGTTAATACTTCACCAAAATATGAGAATGTTTTATTATATTTAAAATTGTACCTAGGGTTCTTAATAATGTATTTAAATAACAATTTCCAAAAATAACTAAACCATCCTTTGGTACCAACTATGACCTCACAACTTTTCATTACATAAACATTTCATTACATCGTACAAAATATAGGATATTTTAAAGTTTAGTTTTTTCAAAATAAGGAATATAATACATTTATAATCCACTATAAAGGCTTCTTAATAGGTTAATTCTAAGTACATTTACTGCATCTCATAACCTAGAGACATACATTATAGGAAATGGTTGATCATAATGCTTAGAAAGGGAAACAGTTTACATATATTTGTTTGGAATACCAATAAGAACATGAAGATACCATTGTGGCATGAGAAATGGAAGAACCAATGTATAATAATTAAAATTACTTGATTTATAATATGAAAATGTGGTTACAAAATTTATTTTAGACATTCAAAATAATATCACCAATTCTAATCACCAAGGTGTCAGAAATGAAAGAAAATCAAGGTTATTCACCTAGGTATCATAAAACATGTTTTCTAGAGATTAAATTGGTTACCTACATTGGACCAATATTAGGAAAAACCCTTAATATGTCTTATTTAATTTGATCCACATTGATCATAATAAAATATTTCATAAATAAATCATGGAGGATAAAAAAATGGGGTTTATATCAAAATCATGTCATTTCAAAAAGTGCTTAAAACATGATCATTATGTCATTTTCATCCCAAAAAGGGAATGTGGGTTTCAGGTATGTCAACACCAGAATAAAATAAATCATTTTTACATCTAGTTAAATATCCTTTTAAAATATAGAGTATTTGGTATTTAAATAAATGAAATAATTTCTAGGGGAGAAGAGAGAAATTTTGAGATGTAATTGCGGCAGCATAACAAGTATAAAAAGTGGGTTTGAAAAAGGGTAAAATGAGAGGGGACAAGGATCTCCCATAGATAAAACATAATTTTAGAGTAATGGTATGATAAAAATGGTAATATAATGGAGTAACCATAAAATTTAGAAGACATGTAAGAAAATATTTTCTTGAATCGAAGAGAAAAAAAGGATAATTCCCATACCTTGAATAGTTCTTCAAAGATCTTGAGGAATGGAACCTTATGGGATTGAGGATAGCTTTGGGGGAATCTTTGGGAGGTAAAAATACATGATATCCATTGAGGATTGAGTTTTATTGAATGGAATAGGATAAATGGGTGAGTATTTATAGAAAATGTGATGGATTTGTTTAATAATATTCAAATATAGACATTGAAAATTTAGGTTGTGGAAAATAAAATACCATGGGATTGCCCATTGATTCTTCCCAAGGTTTTGGTCTTTTTGGAAATATTTTATTTTATTTTAACCCATAGGAATTGAAAATCATGTTATATTACTTATTTTGTCATGGAAAAGTAAATGTTTCACAAAATAATTTTTTTAAAGACAATGTTTTCATTTTAGACTTTGGAAAGTAACTTATTGGTTTGGAAATTAATTAAAATATATTAAAATTCTGGATATTAATAAGATAACATATTTTGAGTCAGGTATTGTGGTTAACTAATTATTATATCATTATGAAATAATTATAAAGCCATTAAATTCATTGAAAACCTCAAACTATTTTTTTACAATTCATAAAAAAATTAAATATTTTAGAAAACCATCATAAATTCACCATAATATAAATTTGATGGCATTATTTCAAAAATAATGCTTATTTAATCATTATAATTATATAAATATGAAAAATTAAAATTTTAACTTTAAAAATCCTTATTTAATAAAAAATTAGTGGGTTAAATATGCATAGTAAAATTTCTAACACATAATATCTATTAAGAACATAATAAAATTAATTTATATTTTATATTTAAATAAATTGTTTATATTATACTAATTAATTGAAATATGTATTAGTCATAATACCCTAGTTTATTATAATAATTTACATCTTTTCATAAAAGTACAATTTCTATCTTAAAAACCAATTTATCAAATTCGTCATATTTAAGAAAAACTATTCTTAAAATGGAATTGGTGGAATAATAATTTTATTTAAACAAAAAAATAAACATTAATTGACTAAGGCTGAGAAGTTTAACCCACTATAACACACATGTATGACATAAGGGTAAGGTGTGCAATGGTGATAGATTCATGGGGTAGGTCATATAATATCGAACGAGTGGTAATTTCCACTAACTTGAACTTCTCCCAGAGGGGATTTCATTCAAGCTTTACTTGTTGAAGTTCGACTTGGGTTTGGTCAGGGGTGAACCCCAGTGATTCAACCTCCCTACGATGATATGAAAAATTATTTTTATTTGACATGACACTAATGGTCGAGGTCATCATTTCTCTTTTCTTGAGTAATTATCCATTGTCATTTTTCTTATAAACACTAACTATAACATAAAAATTATTACTTAAACTATAGTTTCCAATGGTAATATAATAGTTGAATCTAGATGGTCACATTTTCCTTTATATTCACTTCATTATTAAAGAGATTTGTTTTTTTATAATATAATATAACACACATTTTCAAGAAATGATTATCATTCAAAAAATCTGAGTTGTTATAGTGGACCTCGTGTTGCTGAGTCATGGATAGATGACATGCTTACTACCTTTGAGCATCTAGAGACGCCTCCAAATTGGATGGTAAATTTTTTTGCTTATATGATATCATATTATTCCATGAAATGGTGGGATTTTTTTACCTAGGTAGACCGATATCATAATATGATCTGGAAAGACTTCCAAACAATTTTCAACTACTTATTTCATAGACTCTGAGATTTGACCAAGCTAGAGAGTTTATGAACCTATAGAAGGGAGCCATGTATGTCATGGGGTATTATTCTCATTTATTTGTGCTACATAGAGTTTATCATACTTTATTTGGTGATGATATTATGACCATGAGGTGATTTGAAGACGGACTGGTATACGCTATTTGATTACAGGTCAATGTTTATATGCTAATGACTATTTCTGAGATAGTCAACAAGACCCTTACTAATGAGAGGTATCTAAGGGAAGATGGTGGTGGGAACCAGGGTAGTTCAGAACCTAGACCTACTAGTGGTTCTTCTAGAGGACCCAAGTGTTGCTTTGAGGTTTCCCATGGGGGTAGTAGAAATCAGACGACTCGCACTGACAACTTCTTGATATGTCACTAGTGCGAGAAGCCGATACTTATAAAAACCATAATGTTTACAAGATCTAGTAGAATTCATATGATGAGGATGGATGGGTCATATGAAATTATTTATAGGACCTTTACATAAGTTCCTAGTGAGTAGGGATCTACACCGACTCCATGTTCCAAAGCGGGGCTAATGGTATCTCTCCCGGAAGGTATATGGAATACCACTAGCAGATCAGGCCAAGGGGGTGTTTGAGACAGAGGTATTCAATCTCAGGATTTTAAATGCCAGCAGAGCGGGCTTTCTCATGGTAGTAAGGCTGTGACTCAGGGATGCGATATGAACCCGTTACATGTAGTGTAGCCTATTCTAGAGGATCATAATGTGGAACCTTATACTTTAAAAGGAACTATTCTTGTAGCCTCTACTTTAGTTTATATTTTATTTTATATAGATGTGTCACAATATTTTTTATCGAAGACAATAATGGAGAGTCTAGGCATCAATATAGAACACTTTTGTGGACTAATTATGCATGTTACCCCATTAGGTATCTGATCAAAGAGCACACGCCATTGTTGGGATTGACCCCTTGAGATAGGTAGATATATCTTCGTATGAAATCTGTTCATTATTGACATGAAAGGGTTTGACATAATCATCAGGATGGATTGGTTAGTTCCCGATCAAGCCCATATTAACTTTTATCATTATAGGGTGATGTTTACATAATGAGATGGTGGTAGGTGAGTGCATAAGGGAGAATGAGATATCCAAGTGACTCGTTAAGGACCAGTGCATTAGGGGATGGGAAGTGTGACAATATAGATTTCTAGTCTCTTGTCAAATGATTAGGGGTTACCACCTACCATTTCCCTCTTGTGGTGGATTCTCTTAAGGACATATTCCCTGATGAATTTTCTAGACTACCTCTAGTATGAGTGGTAGAATTTGCCATTGAGATAATGCCAGAAGAAGCACGAGTGACCATTACTCCTTACATGATGAAACCTATGGAGCTTGTGGTGATCAAGAAATTATTGGTGGATTTAGAGGATAAAAGATTTATATTCCCCTACACTTATCCTTAGGGATCATCGACCCTTTTTCCCTAAATAAGAAGAGTACCCTCAAACTTTTTGTAGATTAACGAAGATTGAACCAACTCCCGGTAAAGAATTAGTATCCACTACCTCGAATAGATGAACTCTTTGATCAGATATAGGGAGAGAGTGTGATTTTTAAGTATTGATTTGAGGTAGTGCTACCACTAGGTGAAAATCAGGGCTTATAACATAACTATAACTTCTTTCAGGAGTAGGTATGGTCTATATGAGTACCTGGTCATGCAGTTCGGTCTCATGAACGTATATAAGGTTTTTATGGCTCTGATGAGGTGGGGTTTCCACTCGTATTTGAATTCATTCAAGGTAGTCTTTGTGGACGACATCTTATTATATTCATGCTCTCAATAAGACCATGCCAACCATCTTGAGATCATGTTGAATACACTGAGAGATAATCATGTTTAGGCTAAGCTCAATTAATGAAACTTTTGGATAGATAAAATCCTCTTTCGGGTCATATCATCTTGGAGTTAGGATTTTTAGTAGATGAAAATAAAGTGATACTTGTAGTTTCTTGGGATCAACCCAAGAACATATTTGACATCCAGAGTTTCTTGGGGATATCTGAATATTAAAGATACTTCATCCAGGATTTCTCACACCGTACAGTTCCACTTATTAGTCTAACTAAAAAGGGATTGAAATTAATATGGTCTGAAGCTTGTGAATCATCAATTTAGAAGTTGAAGGGAATATTTAATTTACCACAGATCTTGATTCTATCATAGTTGGGAATAATCTACAATGTTTATATTGATGCATCAAGTATCAGGATAATAGTTGTTCTAATTCTAGACGAGTAAGTCATAGCACATGAGTCTTGTTATTTGATGCCTCAAAAGCAGAATTAGCTGACACACGACTTCGATCCAGCTAATATAGTTCATGTTTTATGATGTTGAAGACACTATTTTATTGGAAAGAATCTTTTGGTGTTCACTGATCACAAAATCCTCAAGTACATCTTTACACAGCTTTATCTGAATCTGAGGAAATGTTGATTGGTTGAGTATCTGTAGTCCTTTGATTTCAATAATTCATATACATCTAGAAAATTTAATGATGTATACATTTCTTTGAGCTAGAAGACTCAAACACATGTTGTTCTAGAGGCCCATGGTGAGTGGTAATTCATGAATCTATTCTAAAAAAATCATGTTGAGGTTTTGGAATATCATGAAAAATATATCCTCTTGGCCTTAATATTTTTTGATACCCTACTGGAATGGGTGAGAATGATGCAAATTTCATATCTTGAGGGTTTATTACTATGGGAAAGCATCGGAGATGACGATTCATCTTCTCTTTGGACAATGGATTAGGATGAGAACCTATGTTTTCATGGGCTTGTTTGGGTCTCAACTGAAATCCGAGAGGAGATGAGGCAGGAATTTCCTACCTCAGCATGGGCAGTACATTCCGGTGCCACAGAGATGTATCGAGACTTACGTCTCTGTTATTGGTGGCCTAGTATGTAATGGGAGATAGTCCGTTTTATTACATGATGTTTCAATTGTCATAAGATGAAGGTGTAACACCAGCAACGAATATAAATTTTATAGAGGTTTTCTATTCTTGAGTGGAAATGGAACAATGTTGTTATGAATTTCATGAATGGTTTAACTAGATCACCTCTTGGGCGCAACACAATTCGGGTAGTCATTTATTGTTTGATGAAGCATGATTATTATTAGTCTAGGAGACCTTCTTGGTAGATGAGATAGGGAGATTATATGTTAGGGAGGTCGTATGTCTTCATGGAGGTCCTCGATCTATCATTTCTGAGAGGGATTCTCTCTTTACATCTCCGCTATGGAAAGGGTTGCTAAAGTTCTTGGGTATATAGGTTCTTCTGTGCACGAACTATCACCTTCAGACAGATGTAAAAATAGATCGTATGATTTAGGTGTTATAGGAAATTCTCCATAAATGTGTCCTTGACTTTAGGGGCTCTTGGTAGAAATACATACCCCTTGTTGAGTTTTCTTATAAAAATATTTTTTAGGATACTATTCAAATGGATTCTTATGAAGACATATATGGTAGGCCTTTTCGTTCACCTCTATGATAGCTAGAGGTAGGGGAGACAACTATGCTTAGACCTCATCTTGTTTAGGTTACTATAATGTAGGTCCAGTTAATCAGAGAACACATGATGATAGCTTAGTTCATACAGTAGTCATATGCCAACCAAAGTTGGGGACCTCTTGAATTCATGTTCTAATATTGGATTTTCTTTCGATTTTCGCCTAGGTTGGTCCATTGATGTATTCAGAGCAAGGGTAAACTTTCACCTTGATTCATTAGACCCTTCAAGGTTGTGAAATGAATTAGACCAGTGGTTTATTAAACAATACTTACTCAGAGATACCAGTATATGCATAATTTCTTTCACATATATCAGCTTTTCCTGTAATATCCAGACCCATGCCATGTATTTCAGCCTGATGGGTTTGAGTTGGAAGAGGACAATTAATTTGATAAGTATCCAATTTGAATCATGTATCAGAGTGTGAAGACACTCCAAGGGGGGTCATTTCCTTTATTATGGATTCTATGAAAGCATGAACTAGTACAAAACAACACCCGAGAGAGGAAAACTGATATACAAGCTTAGTAGATAAATCTATTCCCCAATGATTTCTATTTACCCTCAAAAGTCCAACTCGGGGATGATTTGATTTAAGGATGGTAGGTTGTAACTATATGACTTTTTAGTAAGGTATGTTTTATTTTTTATTTTCTATTAAATTAGAGATTGTGCCTTAAGGCGAGTCGGTTTTGTTTTTGTAAGAAGGTTGAAAAGCGGTTTAAACTTGGCTACAGACCAAATACACTATGTTTATTAAATAAAATATGTTTATTTGGCCGACCAAATCCCATTCACATGGTGTAAATGGTTTTTCCCAAGGTAAACACCCTGAGCTTTACACACTGTGTAAATTCTTGGGTAGTTTTTTTAATACTATTAAGAGCCCCATATTTTATGGAAAAGGCTCATATTTCCTCCCATACATACTAGGAGGAACACACAGGAGACCTTCTCCATGGTCTACCTAGGTTCTTCGATTTTTCCTCCATCCAAGCTTTAATTTCTCAGATTTTGATTATGTTGGAAACAAATCAGTAATCAATCAAATACTCTTACATTCTATCTATGTTTCACTTCATATATTTTGCACTATTTTAGTGAAATCTCATTCACCCTCTTTTTTGGGTGTTGGATCGTCCATCCGATTTATTCTGATCTACTTCAAATATGAAGATGATATTGGATGAGGAGTCATCTAAGACCCTAAGGTAGGTGGTTTAGTTGTTTTCATTCAATGTATAGTCCTTTTCATAGCTTTGTTGTTGTGCCGCATGATTTCATTGCTATGCATTACCATAAAATTCATTCTTTCATATTAGATCTATTGAATCATGTTATTATACTCCTGTTGACCCTTGTTAGGTAACTACAGGTTATTAACCTCATTCATGGATTCCCATTTGGGTGTGAAAAACACTTTTCCATCAATTAAAGAATTTTTTATTGGTTTGAATGCTGCCTAAGAATTCAACTTTTCTTATAAGTGGATTTTCGCACTATTGCATACTTGTTTAGTAGACCAAGCACCCCCTAAGTGCATGTCTAATCATGGAATGAAATTTTCACTACCATGAAATAGAATTATTACTACCTTATAATTGAATATAATAAATTTATTATGGTTTAGTTTTCTTAAATGAATTAAATGGATGAATTGAAATGAATAATAATGGGTGGAAATGCCACACCTATCGATGCATGCTTTTATATATTGATTATATGAATTGTGACACCCATTTATATATTAGGATTGATGATTATAATTATCATGATATAATCCCTCAATTTATTACTATTAACATTATTATACCCTTTATATTGGCTAGTGAATGATATTTAAGGGACTTATTGAGCATGACGTTTCACTCACACTTACATCGGGTGTTGATCATGACCTCTCCCACCTTTATAGTATTATCTAGGTGATGGGCATGGCGTTCCATATTCTTATGTATTAGGTGTTGGTTATGAAATCTTAATCCATCTATCTTGAATTATGACCATAACATCTACCATTGATTATGAGATTCAAGGCACATACCCTTTTTTAGAGCCTATAACTCATTGGACTGGTCATGGATGCTTAATTTATGCCTCAGGTCTAGCCGACAACTAGTATCCAAGTATATTCCTACTTATTTAATCACATTCTTAGTGAATATTGGTAGATAAATTATATAAATATTCTATATATATTGTTACTGTATATATAGCAACTAATTATACTCCTACACCGGCTGAAGTCGAAGCCGGTAGAGCCAACCATGTGTTCTGTAGGAACCTGAGCCAACTGATATTTATCTATTCAACATTATTTATAATCCCTTATACCAACACACTATTGTATCTATATATATAGGGTGGATTATTTGTAGACACTATGGGTGGGGATCTATTGAGATTTTATCTCACACTCTACTCGGGCATTCTTTGGTACCCGAGTCGATTACTTGTCAGCGGGTCTGGATAAGGGAAAGCACCCTGTTTCATATTTTTATCTGTTTGCATTATAACATGGAGCATGGGAGAAGAGGACCAATAATATTCTTATGATTCTAGTGGATATTTCTTTTGTCCTTTATCTATTTTTTGATATCATGTTGTATATTTCTATCCCCTGTTTCCCTTTTGTGTATCAGCATTCCATGACATCATCATGTATATGACTCTGCATTTCAGTATTTGTTATTATTATAGTTTCTCTCTGATTTATGCTGCCATTGTTTATTATTATATTTTTTTTCTAATATTCCATTTTATATATCATGTTTCCTATATGGAAAGTTACTAGTACTATGTTATAATATTTGTTTACATATATATATATATATATGATTATCTTATTAATTTTTTATTTATTCATCTTATCTACTGAAAAACTTTTAGATGTGGTTATAGTCTCCCCACCATACCATCTTACATCTTCAATGCTAGTTGAAAATGCCTCACATTTGGGGAGGCGTTCTTTAGGCCATGTGACCCACCGGCTCAGGGAATGGGTTAAGTGGATCCCATGTCGGGATGGTGCACAATATATCCTTGTATAAAACCCTCCCATAAGGGCATCCTCTATAATTAACATTCTCTCAAGGATATATTAAACATGCCCCTCATACCCATCTCATCCTCTACTCGATGACACCAAGCCACACCCGATTCCCCATAGTGATATCCCTTACCAAAGACTTTAAGAGAACTACTCTTTGAGAAACCGACTACGAAACCAATAGAAGAAACTACCAGATCATGAATTCCAAGAACTTATGAAATAAACTCAAACTATACCCCTTGAAACCCCCAAGACATTTCATCCAACAAGAACACAACCCTAACTTGAGCCTCACCCCACAACTCAACCGCAAAGAGGATTTTGAAATAACAACCTTGAAGGAATCCTCTTGAAAAACCTCAAACCCATATAAACCTTCTCACTAGAACTTCTAATAACCCTAAGGTCCAAACCATCATGTTCTATAGGAAAAATACATAGAATGGACTAATCATGAGTCCAGTTGCAACTATGGGGGAGAGAAAACAAGTGACACACTTTTAAGGGGAATGTACATGGAATACACATCATGTACACGATGTGTACTCCCCAACATCCTTCATTGGTCATGCAACTCAGATCAACTTAGTGTGTGCCACCACAGTACAAAACATGAACCAACCCTAAATGACATGTACCTTACATGGGGTACTAGTACATGTGCTATACACATCCTTCTGCAAAATACTTTACATAGCCTCTGGGAATTCATTGGACATGAGGTATGGTTATGTACCCTACATAACCATGTGCCTTGACATGGGGTGTTTTTTGAGTGCCCCACCCACAACCAGAGTCACCCCACACCATGTGTACCCAACATACATGCCGTGTAATCAGATTCACTTACCTTTCAATAAAAAATAATAACACATGATGTGTGTTATTGAACTACATGTTGTGTGATCGGGTTTTCCCAAACAAATCACCCCTTGCGAAGCCCATAAACCCCTGATTCACCCAACAACGCCCCAAAACAGCCCTCAAGGGTTCCCCAAAAACACATAAAACAAATTAAAATCTAAAAAAATTAATCTACATGGTTTTCAGTGAAAAAAAGAAAACAACCTATTTCAGGACATAAAATGCTGACGCTTCTCACTTAGATCCATACCATGTAGTCTCTGCATCATGAAATAACTCCGTTGATGAAGACTGGTGCATGATCCCCTCTCCCTCTTCCATTTATCTATTGGATGAGTTTGAGAAATGTGGGGAGACCCTCTCACATTCATTCAAATCCACAAGGGGGAGGATGAAATTAAAAGGGAAACAGAAAAATAAAAAGAAAAAGTAAAAGGGAAAGTAAAAGAAAAGAAAATCCCACTTTAATAGGATGAACCAAGTCATGAAACTCCAAGTGATTTTACATATTTTCTAGATAAAAACACTCATTTCATACTCAACTGAAAATTCAAAATTTAAATTCGAGGCTCCATTCAAAAGATATCGCTGACCAAACACATGGAATTAATTAATATTAAATTAATTAAATATTAAATATTCCTAAAAATATGAATGACTAAGAATTATATAATATTCATTCCGTAAGGTAAGAACAATATTTCTGAACCAATAGGGTGGTCAGAAAATTATTCAGAGGTCATCTCCTAGTGAACATTACTATTTTGACTATCAAAAAAGTTTGGGAACACAAATTCAAATTTCCCATGATTTTATTGAAACTTAATGACATGACTCGTTAAAAACTACAAACTGTAATGCTTCTCCTAAGTAGACTTGGTGGATAACCAAATTATAAGATTCTACCCTGAGAATTATTGCGTCCAACCCCACCTTGAATATCCACCAACCAGTCTCACAATGCCCAAAACTCTATCAACACAATGATCATTCATCCATGATCAGTGAGATTCCCCTTGACATAAAAGTATATCTATCACCGACTGGTAACCAAAACACCAAACTCCATAGATCATGCTCTGTACGCTACTGAACATATTGATTGGATGAGATTGACCCACTCACACCAGAGCACTTATCTAAAACACAACCCATTTCCCGTTACTACCTCAACATGAATGACATCCTGTACATCCAATGATACATTTACAACAATGATCATGATATACAAAGGTTAATGGTTCCCTCCCCACAATATAGCTTCAATCATACCACTCCTCGAGTGAAAAACATAATAGGTCCACCACAAATACACCACTCTTTCTTCCCAAAGGGTCTTAACTGATTCCAATAGTTTCACACTCCATTATAACTCGAATGAAAATTTGGACTCTTGATCACGTGAGACACTTCCTAACGATCCTAGGATAGTATGCCTAAACCACTGACCATGATCCTATTTGATGTTATTTCCATAAAGACAAATCAAACTCAAATTTCCTTTCAAAAAATGTGACATATCCCTCATGCCAAAGCTAGCCGCACAACAACCCACCACCTGAGCATCATTCTAAAACCATGAATATCTACCCATTCTCTCACTATTCCACCAGAACCATAACCAGAATTAGTATATTGAACATATATAAATATCCAACCACAAAAATAATATTACTATCAGTGCTCCACCTCTCATTCGAAGAAAACCTCATGCTTAACCAGAAACATTCTTCAAGAAACCACAAGATTAGGTCAACTCGATCTTTATCTCAACACCACATAGGAATCACTTCCCTCATCGAGCAACTACTCAACCACCAAAATCCCAAGCCTACCCACTAGGGTATTCCAAAAACCCTTGATGAAGGGACTACATTTATATCACTAAAGAACATCTTGTAGTAATGAGGGTCAAATACATACAATGAAGAGACTATACCCTCAAATCAGAGTGTAATAAAAATTAAAATAAACCAAATGTAAGAGTTTTTTATACATTTTTGTATTTTTTTAAATGTTCATAAGTTAAATATTTTTTGAAAATTAATGTTGAAAGGCAATATAGGCTCTTCTACATTTAGGTTAAGTGGAATTGTGGGAAGGCCTCTGCTTCCTTTCAGAAAAAAAATAAACTTATTTTAAAAATACAATCTTCTATATTTAATAATTTACATGTTTGTAAATTTTGATATATACACTGTGTTTATTTTATTTTTTTAGAATTATGTCCCTTAATATTTGAAACTGAAAATGTCATGTTTTTAAGTAATAAATTTTGTGACATGTTTATTATCTTTTTCTTATTATATTTATGATTTTATTTATTTTAAATTATATTTTATATATTGGGTCACTTTGTCAAATATACCTTAGATTTTATATATATATTTAAGTTATATTCATTCAAAGTCTTCCATATAAAACATAATAATGTTTGAAGTTGGTGGATTTGAATGTATATAAATTAGAAAATATAAATACAATATAATTGAAATTTTACACACTTACAAAACAAATAATAAATAATACAAAATAAACTGAATGTATTTAAAAAATTAAATGAAAATAATTTTAGTGACACGATATATTGTTGTTTAAAACCTGTATAATTTTATTTATAATATTTTTTTACATTCTTGTCAATTTAAATTATTTATTAAATTTATGATTTTTTTCAATAAATTTTTAGATTCTTTGAATATGATTTATGTTTTATTTATATTTTTTATAGTTTATATTTTATAATCTTGTAAAGTTATATAATTGAAATTTTATATGTTTTTCTATGTTTTAAGTAGTCGAATTTTAAATATTATAAAATAAAAACTATTAATAAAATATAAATGAAAATTGAAATAGTGGTTAAATAAGTAAAAATGGTTGACAGAAAAAAGAATTTTTATCATTTTAATAGACATAAAAATCATAAATGAATGAGTATAGTCACTATCTATGGTGAGGTCCCTTCCGAAATGATGGTATGCAAATGGGATTCCCATATTGAGAGTGCTGACCTCTGCACTGAGGTCAAGTATAATGACCTGGAGAGGAATGATCCTCGGGTGCTTGAACATCGATTTTCGGATGCTCTGTCTATATATCAATAAGAGGATTTGTCTATTGGATGTTATCCTTGACACCTGATCCTTATCCCATATAGTGATTAGAAGGACCTTCCATCATCTCTTGGGGGAACTATATATCCTGTGAAGGATCTAACACGAAAGCTGGAGGCATGGAAAATAACCCATGATAGAAGATCATATAATATTTACATAGAAACAAATATGCAAATCTTTCAAACAGAGAGAGATCTCATGCCTCTGGATGCACATCCTCAATCATTTGAGGTTTGACTACGAGTGGGAAAACCTCTTCCTATAGAACTAGTGATGCCTCATGTGAAGGATGAGAGATTTTATGTCATCGTCGTCATGGATCCTTAGCATCAGTAGTTACTAGAGGAGTTTCTAGAGTTGGAGCCTCCACTACCTAGGTTGGAACGTCATCTCCGTGGGGTGAAAAAATGAATATAATATTATGAACCACATGACAAACAGACATCATCCCTTATGTTGTTGTATGGATCTCTTCCAAGATAGCAACATCCTCCTCTAGATAAGACATTTGGATAATCCGATATAGTCAAGTATACTATAAAGAGATTCGAAATTAATTATAAAATAGTAAAATAAGCAAAATAATGAAAATTTATTGATTTACCAGATCCTAAATCCCTCTTTTGCATAGAGGAATATATAGTATAGACTTCATTTTATACTATGGATCATAGTCGTCCGGTTATGATAGTTGGAATCATATCATATGTACACCCTCAATATAAATAGATGACCATATTCCCTAGAGGTCGAGATACTTTACATGTCTTCGGTTCCAGTTCAATATCCTGCCTCCCAGCCAGCTTCACAGAATGAAGCATTGGTGACTGTCTCGGTGGAAATGGAATGCACTGAACATAGTACAACTGGCACATGAATCTATTAGGCTGGTGCCACCGATTAATATGAAAGTAAATGAGAGACACTATAGATATAACATCATGAATTAAATTAGTGTATAATGTAGGCAACTAATCTAATAAATTCCATTATTCCATCCAGGTAATCTGAAATGACATGTGTGATTTTTCAAAAAAAATTGTTACTAAAAACTAAAAATGATGATATTATAAAATTGGTACTCAATGATATATTGTACATACTTACTTTGGTGGGTAGTATATTGTCCAAATGAGATAATATATATCCAAATTGTGTCTCAGAGCACTGATAAAGTAGTTTGCCTAAATCCACCTGTAAAATAAAACATCGAAAGTGATAAATAATATGGAATTAAATTCAATAAGTCCTTTTAGCATCATAAACCAATATAGATGATTCATCATAACAATGTCCATGAAAATAATCACACAACACGTCTATAGGAAAATCTTATCAAAAAATAATAGGGGAGAGTGGAGGGATGCACTCCCATGCCCAAATATGAAGAATGATGACACATCCCCCAAGATTTCTGTGATCTAATCTATATTCCATTGAAAATGATATGTAAGTGTATTCCAAACACACAGATCCCAAGGTATATCTCCCAGCCTATTCAAAATCTTCCAGTATCCAAAGATACAACCTGTGGACATACATAATATAGTGCTAAATTCATAGTGTTCCTCCAATGAGCCCAAATATATATGCATGTGCATGATGCATGATAATATACTTATTAGTGTCATTAGGTTACTGTGAAAAATGTATCCTAAGTCACCTCATAGATATCAACCCAACATCTATAGAGGCATTATCAACCAAAATATAGGTGCCTAGAAATATCTGTATAATTTGAGGCCAGTCTCCATAGTTGGGTCCAATAACTGCATTCCACTGGATATGAAGACCAAGAAGGGAATACACATCCTTAAGGGTGATGGTATTATCTGCCTCAGGTAGGTGGAATATGTGTATCACTGGTATCCATCTCTCATGGGGAGTGGAAATTAAGTTATGAACAACAAATGTGAAATCAAATACCATAATGTTGTATAAGATAAGACAATGTAGGTACAATATAATAGCTTTTGGAGGCATAATGTGATGATGATGGGGTGCTCAACGCACCCTGATCCATCAAACCTGACGACCCTTCATTCTGATGGGGAAGCATGCCTATACGACTTAGTGAGTGGTGTAGTATCCTTCATCCATATGTAAAAAAATGAAATAATCCTTAATGGGTTTGTTCTTATCCATTTCACTTTATATGATCATAATTTTCATTTTATCATGGACAAATAAATTGATTTGATGTTTTCTCTTCTTTTTACCCCACTTTCTAAAACATTATATCACTTATTTTATAATAAAGTTATTTTTATTTGTTATTAAAAGTATTAAAGAATGTCATAAAATTATAAAAAAATGAAGTATCTTATATTAACACCACATAATTAACAATATGAAAATCTCACATTAGAGACAATACGTCATTATGGCTCAGAGTGTGAACTCGATCAAGCAATGTTGGAGAATCATTTTTGATTATGAAATTCCTGATGACATTTGTTGCATAACTTTTCCCTTATTCTTAAGGCCAGTACATCTTGTTAAACATCCTTTTGGACTTTAGTCTCCCTATTTGATGCAATCATTTGATGTCAGGTGTCAATATCGAATGCTCATCAGTCATTGGGAAATATTGAAACTCCCTAATAGGAATCCATGGTGAAACATAACAGTTATCAATGGTGTCCTTCTGGTACACTGGATCATAATTTAGTTCACCTGAAATGTTCATAGAGGCACATGTTTCAATGGTGTGTGCACATGGAAATCACAATGCCTAGAAGTTTCAACATTGACATTTCATTTCTTCATGTAATACCGTCATTTTTTCACCGCCACTACTTGTGATGGGGTCCATACACACTTGAACTTCAAATCGAGAGTCTTTTTGAAAAAAAAGGCACAGTTGATAACTAGAATATTATTCAATGTTATGTTCAGTATCTCATTGGAAGCACATTACATACCTTAGACACTACTGAATCCCGTCTGGGGATAGTTTTTTCCATCAACTAAGTACTTCACACAATGATAAAATGTCTCCTGAACTATGATAGTTATAGGTAACCTGAGAAGCCCCTTGAGGATAACATTTATTCACTCCACAATGTTTGTGGTCATCTATTCGTACATCTTCCCCCTTTCATATTCCAATGTCTTTTTTTCTTTTAGAGTCCACATCATATAACTAAACACTCTTTTATTAGAATTTAGAATTTGTTAAACAAATTATTCAAACCTTTATTGATTCAGTTCATATTCTATACATAAGTGATCACATTTCATATAAATTAATTTTATCGTTACATTAAAATAGTAAAAAATAATAAACACATATGCACACCATTCCTTATTATTATGTTAGTCATAGGTTTATTATGTTTTTTTTTCAAAATGCTAGTAATGTGTCTAATGTAGTACCGATGATGTGAATTTTAGAGTCTCCATTTTTTAGGATCCACATTCATTGCCTCATTGATTTCCCAATTCTGATCAGATATAAAACAAACACCCTGAATACATGTGAAATGGTTGATGATACATGGTAAAAACCAACTCCATGATTCATATTTTTCCTTCTTCACAATGGAAAATGCAAGAAGAAGGGGAGAATGGTTTCCATTTTTGGTTTCCCCTATCAATAATACACCCTTTTATTTTCTATTTAGAAATGTTCCATCATATTTTATGAACTATTTGTTGAAATTAAATATATAAATACCTGGGAGGAATGCCCAGAAGAACCGATGAAATAGAACACGATATGGATCAGGTCAGATATCTTACACATGTTCATTCATATGAATATGGAATATAACTTTGTTGTTGTGTCTTAGTATGGCTATAAATTTCAGAAACACCTGATACGAGTCATCCCAATAACCATAGACCTTCACAATTGCCTTCTATTTTCTATTCATGCCTTATTATAGGTAATATTATAACCAAAATTTTATTGTATCCTCTGTTGCATAAGGGACACAAGAAAATCTTGGTAGGTCCTAATTACCTCAATGATAATAGATGACACAAATTACACATTCAAGGACGTATTATCTTGTCTTAGGTTTGGATGGATGCAAGTATGGGATTCCTCAATCTTTAAAAATTCTCCAACCTCTAAATGAAATGTCTAGAATCACCCTCAAGTGGAATACACAATCATCCCCATATTTATCCCACAGTAAGATGTATTTTTATTACTTGATTATTGAACTAAATATCTATAGTGCATCTCAATATGAAATATTTTTTGTATGTTTTTCAATGCATCTTTACAAGTGGAATCCCTTCCCACATATAATGTTTTTTCCATCTCACTAAACCAATCCAATATAACTCTACATAACTCAGTTGCAGGAGTGAGAAAATTTTAGTTGAATTTAAGAAAACATGACATTACTTCCAAACTATATGTGAAGAGTAGAGGATGATTTATTATGAGTCGAGACTTTGGTATAACTACTATATTTCTAGAAACTTTCTCCCCAACATATGTTGATCACTCCTCATCAGTACTGTTGTCTCCATCTATTCCATAATTAAAAAATCCTCATCCGATGTTAATTTTGCTTGTATATCCAAGAGATCAGCTGGGTTTTCTTATTCTATATCATAGGTATGAGTCTTAATTTCTCAAGATGGGCCTTATTCAACCACTCTTGTAATTATTTTTCTACATATAATTGGATGTTTTTGTACAGTAGAAACCTCCACATATAACTCCATCATGACACCATCTGACCACTGGGAAAATAAATTTATTTCTTGGACCCACTGCTCATCAGTAACTAATGGACAAGCTAGATTCCATAGTGTAGTAAAGAATTGAAAATGTATATAGCTAATAGAATTGATCACTTATTCAGGTACCAAATTTGATAAACCATTAATTTTATCTTGATGTTAACTTAGGGTTACATAATAAGATATCCTAACAATTTTTTGGTTGGGTTCTATAAGAATCTCTTTGATCAGTTTCAATAACCTCCCTTTAGAATTAGACATAGGAAAACTTGACTGTTTATGTAAAAAATGTTTTTTGATCAAGATTATGATAGTGTAAATAATATTGACAATGAGGGTTAACCATATAATATTTATTCATTATTTAATCACTAGTAAATCAATATTTATTTATTAACTAATCAATATTTATTTATTAGTTAATTAATATTTATTCATTATTTAATCAGAAGGTAATCAGTAGTTAATCATTACCTAATTAGTAGTTGACCATTAGTTAATCTTTAGGAAATTATTAGTTAATCATTCTTTAATCATTAATTAATCATTCTATAAAAATTACATAATCATTAACTAATAATTCTTTAATTATTCCCTAGTCATTACTTAATCATTCCTTAATAATTACATAATTATTAGTTAATCAATCTTTATTCATTAGTTTATAATTAGTTAATCAATCTTTAGTCCTTAGTTAATCATTATTTAATCATTAGTTAATCATTAGTTAATCATTTTTTAATCACTCCTTACTCATTTTTTAATTATTACATAATCATTAGTTAATCAATATTTAATCATTAGTTAATCATTAGTTAATCATTTAAGTAACATTAATTAATAATTAGTTAATCATTATTTGATCATTAGTTAATCATTAGTTAATCATTCATTGATAATTATTTAATAATTAGTTAATAATTCTATAATCCGTACTCAATCATTATTTTATCATTAATTAATCATTATTTAATAATTCTTGAATCATTTTTAATTATTACCTAATAATTAGTGAAACATTACTTAATCCTTAATTAATTATTCTTTAATCATTAGTTAATCATATGGTTTTTGTCAGTTAATTATTATTATCTAATCATTTTATTATTCCTAAGTTATTCATTAGTTTATCTATACTTAACCATTACTGATAATAACTATTATTTATAAAATACATATAACAAAAAAATACTAAATAAATAACATATTTAGAACCAAATAAAAACAAATAAATTAAATAAAAAAATAATTATAAAAAAATAAGTAAAAGATACATCTAAATGCTGCTTCACAAAAAATCTGAACTCCTTTTAGGCCACCTGAACCGACATACACAAAGGAATCATATTTGAGAGAGAGAGAGAGAGTAGGATTTAGAGTGATGGATAGATTTTTAAGTGAGTGGGGAGGGGGTCCCTTTTATAGGAACTTTAAGAAAAGGTGGAACCCCCTGCCACCTTTCACCATTACATTAGGTGAATGATGACTACCACATGACACCTTTCTCTTTACTTTAGGTGAAAGGCAGAGGCCCATGTCAAACTATTTCCATGTCATAAATCCAAGTCGATGAGAGGAAGAGGTAGAACCCCCTACTTCGTTTCAATTAATACAGAAGGTGGTTGGGCCCTTGGCATCTTTCTGCTACATGATTCATAATATTTATAACCCAAGAACATTAAATCTTTTTTTCAATAAACGAATAAAAAACGCATTAGGGTTCTCATAATAACAAAAAAATAGAAGCACAATACATCAAATGAAAATAATGTATACATACTTACGAGCATTCAATAACACAACAACTGATTGACCACAAGGTTAACCACATGAATCGAATAAAGAAAGAAAATAAAATGCACAAGGATCCGCTATAATCTCCAAGCCATACCTCAAACCCAAAAGCAGACATAATGGTCTGAATGCACTCCAATGTCTCTATATAGGGGGTGAGAAATAAATCACAGTATGTGACCCCAATAATGGTCATAACATATACTATCATATCATGCGCATATGACACGTGATATGCCCAGCCTAGCCGAACAATAATAACAAACCTAAAAATAACCGTAACAAAAAAACTAAAAGACAAGAATAAACAAACACAAGCTATCAATCCTTAGGTTCTAACATGCCACCTATGATCAAACAAACCCACTCTGACCAATGTCGAAGGCCTATGAATATAATGCTCACTGGGCCACATACCATCAGGTGCGTCATCCAGATCTAGAGGAAGCTTCTAGATATTTAAAATTATCAGATATTAATTATGGGCACTAGGATCTCACCATAGGTGTGCAAGACGAAAACACAATCAATTACCAGGATCTATTCCCTTAATATAGATTTGGGTTTATTCAGTGATAGGCTTCATCGGTGTTAGTGAAAGGTGATGATAAATTCTTCCTTTATCAGTGCTACACATCATTGATAAAGGGTACATTTTATCAACATCAAAAAAAGCACTGATAAAGAGTACCCTTTATCAAAGTATTTTATAGTGCTGATAAATGCTCTCGTTTTCAACGATAGTTAAAGCACTGATAAAATTAGCACGCAATTCCCACATCAAACATAGGGACAGTCAACCGCTTCTTTTCATATCATTCCACAGCACCAGAACACTAAAAGCCTACTGTGGGGATGTGCTCCCACATACACTATCCACACACCCAAATCTGACTATGACTACATGCACAGGCCCACACGTGCATCGACCCACCCTCTACTGACTACAGTCCACTTTCCACGAGCCCCTTTAAGCATTGCCAAAACTTCTTCTCACCGATCCATGCTTATTAGGCCTTACTTGTTGAGGGCTAACTGAGTTAATTAATTCTGTTATAATTAAATTCTTATTTCATATATAAATATAACATTGATATATTTAATATTAATATATACAAATATATATTAATATATTAAATATTAAATTATAAAATATATATATTGATATATATTAAATATTGATATGTATTAATATATGTTAATATATATAGATATATATTAATAAATATTATATTAATTATTTAATTTTATATATATATATATATAATTTATTAAATTTTGTATATATAGTAATAAATAATATATTAATACTTTATATAAAAATAAATAAATTAAAAAAATATTATAAATATTAATAAAAAAGCAATACCCTATTTATAATTATAAAAATGAATAAATTTATTAAGTACTACTAATTAAATTATTAATATACTTTTTATTAAAATATATATATATATATATATAATTTTTATTCATATTTATTAATAAACATTCTATTAATAAAAAAATTTATATTTTTTTATCATTTAATGTTTTTAATATAGTTATAATTTACCAAATTATTATATATTAATTTTTATTTAAACATATATTCATACAGGTTCACAACCCCCAAATATTTTATAATTAAATTCAATATATATATAGTACTAAATAGTTTATTAATTATATATATCTATATAATTAAAATATTGCCTACAATTCTTAAAAATGAATAAAATTATTAAATACATAATAGAATAATTAAATAATTAATATACTATTTATATATATATTAACTTTATTATTTTTTTAATAATTTTATTATTTTTTATTAATTATGTACAATATATTAATTATTTAATTATATTTATAATCATATTTCACTCATTTTTTACATGCATACATTTAATTTAATTTATTCATTGATAATGTTAAGTGTGTGTTTGTTTTATAATTTATAGATTTTATAGATTTATTTATTTAATATTTTTGTAATTTATGAACTTTTAATTTTTTTATACATAATTAATCATTAATATATTTAATATTTTTTGTAGTTTATTCATTTTCAAATTTTCATTGTTCAATATTTTTGTAATTTTATACATTTTCAAATATTTACTTATACCTGTTTGTTCATTAATATTTAATATATTTAGTATGGTTGTTATTTATATAATTAACACGTATTCATTCCCATTCTAACATATATAAATATTAAATTGTATTTTTTTGAATTAGCTATATAATTAATAGAAGTTATTTATTTGTTTTAAATTTATTCATTCTTATTATTATTTATTTGATTAATAGATGCTACATATTATATATTTTAATTGTTCAATTTAACATATATCAAAATTAAATATATATATAAATATACATTAACTTTAAACACAAATATTTACGTAATTAATGAAATCTTATATAGACACACACACACTTAATATTTATGTACTTTTTTCAAATTTTAATATTCATTTCAGAATTACATTTAGTAACATAATTTATTTTATGTATTATGTTTTTAATCGTTATATTTTATTTTTTTATCTTTAATAGTATTTTAGTTAGAATTATTTATTCATTTTTATTTTTTAATTTTTTAATTTTTTAAATTTTTGGAATTTAATCATTTTATAATATTTATTTATACATATTTATTTTGTATGTTTTAATATTTTCAATATGTATTCATCTTCATTTCAATATATACCCATTTTTTTCATAATTTTTATAATTAATAAAATTTATCCATTTTTTGATATATTTAATATCTACTCATTTTTAATTATTCAATTTCACTAATTTTTAACATTCATGCATTTAAGATTATATATTAATTAATAATATTAAAAATATATTTGTAAATGAATATGTATATATACATATATGTATAAATTTATATTTATTATACTGGAAAAATTATATATTTATAAATATAAATAAATAAAAATTATATTTCTTAAAAATATTTATAGAATTATAAATAAATAATTATATATCCAAATATCTATAAAATTACAATAAATATATTTAAAAAATTAATATATTTACTATATTTATATTTATTTTTATATTTGTATATATATATAATTATATAAATATATTTATAATTATATAAAAATATTTATAAAAATATTTAAAACTATATTATTTATAATTATAATTATATATATCTATAATTATTTTTATAAATATACATTTTCAATTTCTTAAAATATTTACAATTATATACATTCAAAATTTTCAATTATATTTATAATTTTATTAAAATTAATTTTATATGACTTTATCAGTGCTAAAACATTAGTGCTTATAAAGAAGTATTTTTTGGCACTTATTATTTTTGCACTAATAAAACCCCTCTTTATCAACACTTTTTTTGGAAGCACTTATAAAACTCTTCTTGATATTTTATATATAACCTTAACCGAACCAATTTCCCTCTCACCATTTAAGCTCTAGCAAAAGGTCAACTTTGTCGCCGCTTCCCCTCAACCTTATTTCGGACGAATCAACTCTCTAAAATATAAGATATGTTATTATTTCTCTTCTTATTATTTATTAGTGTTGTCGATCACCTCTCTTGTGCATATATAGTTCAAACCACATTATTATTTATTCATTATTTCTTACTTTCTATCAGCTCACATCCCCGAAATCACTATCTTAAGCCTGGGCCAACCACCCACCACTACGAAGTAGTCCTCCGGTGACCACCCTTTCCCCATATTCCACTCCCTCAACCGAAAAATATAACAAGCCTTCCACCTTTCCCTTCCTGATAGCCTCTCTGCCATTGTTGTCTCAAATTTTTGTTGAATGACATGTTTTTTATACCGATCCAGTGAGAGATTGACTTCAAGATTATACCATTTCACATTAGTTATTGACCTCGTGTTTTTCCATTTAATATATAATTTTCTACAAATTTTTATTATACAATTTAAGGTTTTTTATTAGGGTGATGTCTTGTGATGAGTATGACAGATAAAGTATAAGTAAATTGATTTATAGATGTGACATGAAGTGTGTATCCATTAATCTTCTAAATAATTTGTGATAAATGTTTGATAAATAGAAATATTATTGATTTAATTTCTATTTTAATTAAACTTATTTTAGTTACTTTGATATTATACACTCATGAATTAAATTGAAATTTTCTAATTATAATCAATTTATCGTGACACAATGAAAGTTATAATTTTTATTCCAGTGATTTTTTTATTGTTCGGTTGTTCAAAAACATTAATGAAAATTAGGGTGATTTTAATTTAAGGAATGGCCCTTTTTTCTTTTTTAAAGAGCTTTGTTTTTATATGTTTTATTTGAAGATATATATTATAATTTTATAAAATTCTATATTTTAGTTATTTAGATTCAAAACTCAATATAGTTTTTTACTTTTGATTTTGAAAATAATTTTGAAATAATAATGGACTTTTCGGGGATTGCAATTAAAAAATAGGCTAGAAATTAAATTTCATTCAGTGTTGTAGCATCCCTATGGTTTTAAGGTGTCACTGCTGCTCGGAACACCAGGAGGAGAATTTGGGTCACCTGTTTTTTTATGGAAAATGGGTGAGGGAAGTGTGGCATCATTTTGGTGAGTTCACAGTAATTTCTGACAATTTCATGGCCTATATGTCGTTTCTGGACCAATGGTTCCATGATGCGGAGGAGAGGAGACCTGAGCAGATGGCCTGAATGATGGTCCATCATGCAGGATGTTGGTCAATTTGGAAAGAAAATAATAAGGTTGGGCACGAATGGAACACAACTTCTAGTTAGAAAATGATTATATGTACCAAGTTCCTTCTGATGGATTTGATTAGATCTTTTCACAAATTTAAGGAGGCACCAACTCTCCAGTGTCTCCAGGCACATACTGATAACGAGGATCCAGGTAGCAGATATTGGAGAGGAATTTGGGTTCGCTGGTCACCACCAAGCAGAGGGATAAAACTTAACTTCGATAGGTCATGCAGCATGGGGACGTTTCGAAGAGGAGGGGTGGTTTGGAACCTTTCTAGGTAGGTCATTATGGCTTTCTCTACCTGCCTGGGGCATGGTTATTCTCTCCAGGACGATGCCAAGGAAATGCTAATGGGCCTCTCTTTATGTCGTTAAGAGGGGATCACTTTATCAGAGGTGGAAACCGATTCCCTAATCCTCCACAATGCCTTACATGGATCTGGCGTCATCCAATTGTCTATCCACTACATCACCAAGAAATTCAGGGACATGATAAGTAGAAACATCAGCATTGTCCACCCTTGGTGTGAGGAGAATAAGGTTGTGGATCACCTTTCTTCCATCGATGTCCCCGGTCTGGCCCGTTTTTGTTTTCACACCACTATCAACATAAAGCTGGATGGGGTCTTCTTGGTTCTAGGGGATTCCCTCAGCCTCCACTATTTTCGGCCTCCTTAGGCTTTTCTTTCTTTCTTTTGGTCACTCTGGGTACTCTGGGCCTGCCCCTTTTCTATTGTGCATGCTTTTTTGAATAAATTTACAGTATGATGAAAAATAAGAATATATTTGTTTAAATGTAAACACATGATTTTGATTAATCTTAATTGTTATTTTGGAGACCTATTAAATGATTTTCTTATAAGGGTTTAGTATTTATTTTATTTTAGGTATTTAATAAATGATCATGTTAATATATAAGGTTTTATGTATTGAATTTTTGAAATTATACTATAAGGTTTATATCACCTGCATATATACTTGAAAGGGTATGGGGGTTTCCCATTATGTGAGGACACAAAGCCATTTTTTTAATTCAACAGTTTTTCACATTACATTTTTGTAAATAGTTATATAATGGACCTGTAAATTCCTAGGGAGGTTTCAAGGTGTTTCAAAGTGACTTATTTCTTTTTTTATTAGAAGAGTAATCCTATGATTGAAGGTGCTATGAGTTTTCCTTGGTTAATATAGATATTGGGAAAATTATTTTTCAGAGTCATTTTCTTATCCAGTTACCTTAAATATGAGGGGTGGATAGAGAAACATTTAGTCATGATTTGAGGTGTGTGGGTATGAATACGTTTCATCTTCTTATTTCTAACATTATTTATTTTGATTTAGCCATGTATATTATATTAGTCTTATTTTGATTTACTCTATATCATTAGGAATTGATTGAATTTCATCCATAAAAATTTCTAATTTATAACACATTTTCTCAAACAAATATATGATTAGAAGATAATGGATTAATTTTATAAATTTTATCATAATATCCCCTAACTATACATTTGGTATGGATTTTATTAAGAATGAGTATACACTTTTGGATTTACCTATGAATGTTTTGACTATTACATACATAAAATGACTTATATTTATCTGTGTAATTATTAGAGGTGAAATCAGAATGTTTTGGATCTTAATAATGTGGAATCCATGATAAATGAATTTTTTGGAATGTTTATTAATGGAATGTATTTTTGTTGTTATTATGGAAATTAAATAGTGGTTTTGGTTATTATAGGATATATATATGGTAAATTTTTAATGCACTACAATCAATATTTTATAGATAAACTGTGAATTATATGATTCATTTGGTATTTTAATAATACTTTTTTAGGATAGAACGATCTATAAATATAGTCTACATCATGGAATGAGGTGGATCATTGAACATAAGAAGTCTATTAATTTATTCAAATGGAAATATATTAAGGTATACATAGAAAGATTTACCTATAAAAACTTATTTCAAAATAGTTTAATTATTTTTGTTATTGTTTATACTGGGTCCGGTGTTAGATACCATCAATGATTTTGGATATTGAATTTTTAAATTTAATAAATATAGCATATACCATCAAAATACCATAATCCTTGAATAGGTAATTAAAATTTGATTAAAAATATTTCATAATCATTTGTATGTCTATAATTTCTTAGTACTATCAAAATTTCCAAAAATCTATGTACTCAAAAGAATAAATAAATTTGTTTAGAGATGAGTGGTAAGAGTACATGGTGTCAGAATATTTATCGACATCAAATTTATGTGATTAACAATTATGTTTGTGATCTAGTACGGGAGATGTAATGATTCTTCCTTCCTGGTCTGTTACTTTCAAATTTTTGGTTCTTGATGGTGTTCAGAGGAGGAACATAGGGATTCAAGAGAAGTTCAGTTGCTTAATGCTAGAACTAGAGATATTTCATGTCATGTAAGTGGATTACACGTCAAGAAATTAAATTACATGGCTCTTCTAGAGGGTTTCATGATGTGTACACATTATACACGCCAAGAAAGAGGGTCTCATGATGTGTAATATTTAAGGGTTTAAAAATAAATAATAAAATGAAGAGGTGAGGTGTATTTTAGTGGACATTGAACCTTGGGTATTACTCGATGTGAAAGGGTATTACATATTGTGTAACACCCCGATGCATTATAGTTTTTATAATTATTTTCAGTCGAACATGTTTTCCTTCGACCATGTTTTATTCATCCTCTCATTTTGGGTGAACCCTAGGGGACTTGAGGTTTTATTCAAGCCCTATTTCCCCTATTCGATCCATTCATCTGGGTGAGTGTTCATTGGTGATCTATGGTTGTTCCACGGTGAGTTCCCCTCTCATTCTCACTCATTTTTTTGTTATTCTCCTATGGATCTTCTACCATGGTGTTAATTTTGTTTTGGTTGTGCATTAGATTATGTTTTTTATGGATCCTTGGTGTGGTATAGGTTGATCCATAGTTATTGTGGCGAGGTTGTGGTTTTTGGGTGTCTTTCTTCACCCTACGATGCATAATAATCTGGGAAGCTTCTCTAACGTAGGATTTCCCCATGTTTATCTTTTTTTTGTATCATGTAGGTGGGTTTCACTTTTATATATATATGAATTATGGTTGATCCAAATTAATCAAATATAAATAATTCATTAGTTAAATTTAAAGGGGTAAATGGGGTTTTATTTTCTTGCCTTTACATCTTTATTTTTATTTGTGATGTGATGGATTATATGAGTTAAACACCCCACTAAAAATTTTGATTGTTGGTGGCTTTATCTGTGCTATGTGACATGAGTTGTGGAATCCATGTTTGTTGTGTTGCTATGATTTTTGTTGTATCACCCTAATTATAATTTGGTAAATTACTTATACTTGTCTAATTAAAGGGTTCCCCATGAATTTGGTTTGTGTGATAACACCCCAAAAATAAAGTGGAATGTGATAAAATCCTCCCTTTAAATCTATAAATAATTATCTTGATGTGTTGTGATCTATGGTCGTGCTTTATGGATGGTGATGTGTGGTTGGGGATGATGGTTTGTGTGCTGTGTTTTGGGGAATATAAGTTGATAGTTTGTGGTATATTCTTTTGGGGTAGAAAGGTGATGGTATGTTTAAGAGTTTTTGGAATATAGTTTTGTTGTGTTATATGCCCAATTGGTGGTAGAATAAATGAGAAATTTATTAATAATGTTGGGAAATGACTTGGGATGATTTGGATAAGGGGATAGAAATGGTTAATAGATAATTTAATGTTAAGTTATGTGATTAAGTGTGGATGGTTCTAGATAAAGAAAATTAATGGGTGTTAAACATGGAGGAAATGTGAAGCATCTTTAGTTTATCAAAGATCTTCACCTTATGAAATGACTATTGAAGTTATTAATCAATGCATTTAGAGGTAGTAGTAAGGGAGAATGTGTTGTGAGTTGGTTGGTCTGTTTGAGAAAACATAGGTTGGGCTTGATTCCTTGATACTATGTATGTATACTTTTATTTTAGCTAATTATTTCTATAATCACCCCACCCATGTTGAGAATTATGTTCTAAACACTTTCATAGTCATATGGGGGGTGTCTTTTCCAACATCCCATTGGGAGGATGGATGGATGGCCACCCCCTCTTCCCTTATCCATCTTCTAGGAAATAGTGGACCATGTGTTTTTGGGCGAGTTGTGATGTATTGTCCCAAGTTCCTTCGGGATATGATGTCATATGTATCCCAAGTGTCTTCAGGATGATATGTGATATGTGTCCTAGATACCTTAGAGATGAGATATGTTGTGATATCCTAGGTGTGTGCTGGCTGGAATGTAATGTGCTGTGTTGTGAGGCTTAGGTGTGTACAAGTGGGATGTGTTGTGAGGCCCGGGCATATGTTTGAATTGATGTTTTGTGAGTCCCAGGTGTGTATGGGTGAGAGTTGATGTGGTATATTCAAAAGAGTGGGGAGAGCTAGAAAATTTACCCTTGGGGTGTGAGAGTTTCTGATTAGTGGTAAAGTGGTGTGGGGTACCCTATCATCGACATGATCATGCTATATTATATTACATGACTTACATTATTTAGTGAACATGCCTTGGAGAGGTTGGGATGGTTTGCATACCAATTTAGGTGATGTTTGGTTTTTTTACTCACAGGTGCATTAGTAAGATCATTTCAAATTTTCTTGAGAGCCATTGGTTTTTCCAACTGAGTATACTTGTATGCTCTCCCCAAGTATATAAAACTATTTTCACGTTTCCAGGAGAATTATGCGGACTATTCCAAACACTTATATCTCAGATCTTTGGACAGTTGTTGTGTCACTACATTAGCTTTACTTTTCGTGTATTTACTTTAATGACTTTATTGTATTTTTATCAGTTCTATTTATACATTCAAGTGGGATGGTTTGGGTTTCTCTTTTATATATGTCATGGAGTTAATTGTGGTTTATTTTTCTTATCTCCTGGTCATATTTACTAATATAGGGCAATGCCTCCCATATTGTGTGATTTTTATACCCTCGATGCTAGTTGCCAACCCGAGCCCTATTGGAGGCGGGACTGTATGGTCATTAACTCTCTCCCCTCATTGTGGTGTCATTGGAGGGAGGGGTCATGATATATTGGTATCAAATGTGATGGTTGAGGGATAGGGGGGAGTTCAAAGTTAGGCATAGTGAGGAATGCATGGGTTTGTATGACAATAGTTTCAGTTAACCTCAGTACTTGACATATGATATGGAGACTAGCTAGAAAAATGTATTTTAGGGCCACCCATGATCTAGTGCATGGACTCTAAGCTTATTTAACGACCAAGTGATATGTGACTGCTTATAGGGTGAGACCTTAGAGAGGTACACACATCATAATTACTTGTGTTATTGTTTGAATTGGGTTGTTTTGGGAAATTTTAAATGAATAAAAAATCAATTAAATTATTTAAAATGAATCTTAATAAAAATCCAAACTACCAAGATTATTAAATCACTGTTTTCCTTTCAGCTATGGCTCTCGGTGGTCATCCGTGCATGGCTCAAGTAGTGGAGGTTCTGCAAGCTAACATGGTTGATCCATGTAGGTTTTATTTGGCTATAGACGATGATCATTAGTAGACGATGATGTACACTTTTTGGCAGAAATATTTGATAAAGTACAAGGGGAGTGTTTTTAATATGGAAACATAGAGTTGGCTCGATGATCTGGAGATCACTTTTAGTTTTATTTTAGCCTCGATAGAGTACAATGTCCCTTTGGTGGTTAGTCAGATGCTAGGGGCTATATTTCAATGGTGGATGTTATACCTTAGTGAGCATTGGGAGGAGGATGTTTCATGGGTAGAATTATAGAAGGATATACATGTAGAGTTGCTTTCATCAACAATGAAGGCTGAGAAGTGGAAGGTGCCTCTTTATCTTCAACAGGGGGTCATGTAAGTGTGGGATTTGGGAATTAGGTTCATGGAACTTTTTCATTTTTCTACATATAATTTTTCAGATGAGGTGTCTCGTGTGATACATCTTGATGAGGCACTCCATCCTTCGATACAGTATATAGTTACAAATTTTACATTGCCGAAGTACCAAGAGGTTCAAAAGAAGGCAGAGGTGACCGGGCCGATACAATAGAGGTAGTAGCACTAGATTGCCCATAGATCATTAGAATTATGACCGGTTTATCATCAACCCTTTTTTTCCTTGTTTGATTCTGGAGCCTCACACTGATTTGTTTCACCCTCACTTTCCCATGCTCTAGGACTAGATGCTAAGAGGCTTCCCATACCCCTACTATTGACTACACTAGTCATAGGCCAGACCAACTTGTTTGATGTGTGTCCAGGGTATAGACTGATTATGTGGCCACATAAGTCCCATGAGAATATTTTCTTACTTCATATGAATCAATACGATGTCATCCTTGGAATTGAATGGTTGTATTATATGTGTGATGTTATCATATGCTCTTAGAGGAGAATCATGTTTTCATATGTGAATAGCTAGTGTGTGGTTTTCATTAGTGATCAGAGTTATTAGGTGAGTAGTCAATGTGTGAAGCCACTTATTTCCATTTTGGATGAGTTTTAAGTAGAATTAGAGGATTCTAGGATTGTAGAGATTCCCAGGGTCACCAGGGAGTTCATGGAAGTTTTACCCAAGGAGGTTACGACACTACCACTCATTGTGACATTGAGTTAATGAAAGAATTGAATCCTAGTGATTCTTTGATTTATTGGGGTCCTTATCATATAACACCCTTAGAGTTGTAGGAGTTGAGGATTTTGATAGATGATTTGATGCAGAAGGGTTTCATCCGGCTGAGTGTGTCACCGTGGGGCACTTCCGTGTAGTTTGTTAAGAAGAGAGATGGTGTCGTGATGGAGGGAATAGACTATTTGAGGTTGAATCAGGTGAAAATCAAAAACCATTACCCTCTTCTGAGGATATAAAATATTTTTGACCAACTGAGAGGGGTTGGTTGGTCTTCTATGGTTGATCTATAGTCTAGATATCACCAGTTGATAGCGAAGGAAGGCAATATTCTGAAGACTACCTTCAGATGCATGTATGTGCAGTTCAATTATTTACTCTTTCCTTTTAGTGTCACTAATGCACCATTTTTGTTTATGGGGATTATGAACTTAGTGTTCTATGAGACCCTAGACTAGTTTTTTTCTTCATCTTCATTGATGACATACTGATCTACTCAAGGTTAGAGGGTGAGCATGTCAAACATCTCAGAACTGTTTTACAGGTTCTTTGTCACCACCACCTCTTTGAAAATTCAATGAGGTGTAATTTCTAGAAACAAGAGGTCCATGTCCTTGTGAATATTTTGTCTCAACAAGGTGTTGTAGTAGACTTATTTAAGGCTGAAGTAGTTGTTTCTTGGGCAGCACCAAAGAGTGTGGTAGAGGTTTTCAATTTCCTTGGTCTTTTAGGCTATTTTTAGAGGCTTTTACATGATTTCTCTCAATTTATGAACCCATTTATAGTTTTACCAAGAAAGATAATGATTTTTTGTGTCTTGGTCAGTTTTAGGTGGCATTCAGTTACCTGAATAAGAAATTAGTTAGTGATCTAGTGCTTCAGTTATGAGAGGAAGAAGTGATGTTTGAGGTGTTTTGTGTTTCTTACCATCTGGGTTTGGGATGTGTTATAATGCAGTAGGAGGTGGTAATCTCTTATGGGTCTAGGAAGCTATTCTACTAGAAGCATAACTATGCCACCCATGATTTGGAGCTATTAATGGTTTCATTTCCATTAAAGTTATGGCTACACCACCTCATTAGGGAGTGCTTTGTGGCCTTCATAGATCAAAAGAGTTTGAGTTATGTCCTTTCTCATAGTGAAATGAATCTATTCTAGTGATGGTGGATAAAGTTTCTTCTACAATATGACTTTCAAATCTCTTAAACCTCAGGAAAGGGGAATGTTGTGGCTGATGATTTGAGTAGGAAATCATGGAGGGGTGTTATTTGGGAGTCTATAGATGCTTAGAGAGTGATGGAGAATTTGATAGCCTTGCACATAAATGAAAGTGTGGATAGTAGTAGAGGATATTTTTTTTAGATTATGGTGTAGTTATATCTGACGAAGTAGGTGTAGGAGTCTCAGTGTGGAGACTCAAAGGTAGAGGTGATGTGTGCTAGTGTTGGACATGGTAATGCTTTGGATGGATGGTTGAAATTAGATGTTCTTTCATGGAAGTTTTTTTGTTCCAGTTGTAATACATGATGAGGTCCTTCATGAGTTCCATAACTAACCCTCATGGGTACAACCCTAACTTTAAAAGTGGTACTATGGAATAAGGACTCAATTTTGGTGACTTGGGTTGAAACAGGCAATTGCAGAGTCAATGGCTGGGTTCTCAGTTTTCCATTAAGTAATGGCAGAGCATCGTGTTCTTGGTGGTTTGTTGCAACCCTTAGATATCCCTAACTGAAAATGGGTTGACATATTGATAAATTTCATCATAGGGTTACCCAGTTATTAGGGAGGTCATGATGCTATCTGGGTGTTCATGGATTGATTACTGAAATAAGCTCACTTCATATCAATCAAGTAGTCAGGTGTGGTGGACGCTTTGGTTAAGAGGTATTTGGGCGAGGTTGTGCAATTTCATGGAGTTCCTATGTCCACTGTATCAGATCAGGACACACATTTTACCACATGATTCTGGAGGGGAATGCAACATGATTTTTTAACAATGTTATGCCTTAGCACTGCTTTCCACCCGCAGACAGATGGGAAGACAGAATGGGCAATCCAGATGTTGGGGGATATGTTTTGGGCACACGTCTTGGAATCTGGTGGATATTGGGTATGAAACCTAAAATTGGTAGAGTTTTCTTAAAATAATAACTATCACTCTACCTTTGGAATGTCTCCATTGAAGGCTATGTATAGTAGACCATGTTGTTCTCCGTTGTGCTGGATGGAGATTGGGGAGACATCTTTTCTTAGTTCGGATGTGGTTCATATTACGACAAAAAACATTCAACTCATTTGTGGGAGGTTGAAACCAGTGTAGGATAGGTATAATTCTTATGCTGATAGTAGGAGGAGGCACTTTGAGTTTGAGGATGGGGACCATGTGTTTTTAAAGGTTTCCCCTCGACGTGGGTAGCGAAGGTTAGGCAGAGGGAGCAAGCTTTCTCCTATGTTTGTTGGGACCTTTGAGGTGTTGTGGTGTGTTGGAAAGGAGGCATATCAGTGGGAATTTCCACCACATTTTGAGAGTATCCATGACGTCTTACACATCTCTTAGATTCATTGGTATCTTCACAATGACTCCCAGGTCCTTGACTAGGGAGAGTTGGATATCAAGGATGATGAAACGTTTGTGAAGCATCCAACATAGATCCAAGATTGTTGAGAGACAGTGATTTGAGGATGAACCATTCCACTTGTTTTGGTTACATGGAGGAATGGGGGCATAAAAGAGTGTACTTAGGAGCATGAGAAGAAAATGTGTGCCCAGTACACAGAGTTATTTTGAGTTTTTCCTTTCATTGATTTTCATTTTGATGTGATGTATGAATCATCCTGTTCATGAGATGAGCTATTTTCCATGGTTTATGATGTGTGTGGTGTTATGTGTGATACATTCCCAACATAAGAAAATGGGAGGACCATATTCCTAATCTATATGCATTAATTATGATGTGCTTCAACCCGTGAGGGTGAGTCATTGCTACTCAGAGCGGATTATATATTGACATGGGGCATGAAATTCCGTGATTCATGTATTTTGGACAATTCGGTTCATTGGTTATAGTGGTTGTTGGTTTGGAATGAGTAGAGGTTGAGATGGTTGTGGGGAAGTGTGGTTGGGTTAGCGTGTTTGGCTATTAGTATCTTTTGATGCACGAAGACATCCTTGTGAGGTATCCCATGTAGTGGTTGCTCAGACTCTTTTTCTTTTGGGCTTGGTTTAAGATTTTCATGGGTGAGAATTGTTTGAGAGGTATCTGATGTAATAGTCCATGCCTTCCCGATCTGTTACACTTCCAGTTTTTGTTGTTAGAGGTGTTTAGAGGAGGCTCGAGGGGACTTTAAAAAAGTTTAGTTGCTAAAGGCTAGAAGCAGACAAATTACACATCATGTAAAAAGATTACATAACATGAAAGATTGTTTCATGGATTTTCCAGAGGGTTTCAAGATGTGTAATATTTTGTGGTTTAAAAATAAATAATAAAATAAAGAGGTGGTTCATGTTTTAGTGGAAACTAGACCCTGGGTATTACAATATGTGAAAGGGTATTACACATCATGTAATACCCTAATCCCATGTAGTTTTTAAAATAGTTTTCTGTTAAAATTTTATTAATTTGGCTATTTTTTCTTCTTCATCTAGTTTTGGATGAACCCTAGGCACCCCGAGGTGTTCTTCATGTCCTATTTCCTCCCTCTTCCATCTGTTGATCTCGATAAATGTTCGTTGTTGATCTGTGGTTAATATGTGGTGTGTTATATTCTCTTTCTCACTCTTTTTCTTCCATTATTCTCCTAGTGATCTGGTATGGTGGTTTTACTTTTCTTTGGGGCAGGTGTTGGGATACATTTTGATGGATCCCAAGTGTGGTATAGGTTGATCCATGGTTCTCATTGTGCAGTTGTAGTTCACAGGTGTTCTTCTTCACCCTGCGATGCATAGCAAGTTGGAAAGATTCTTAAATGTAGGATTTCTCTTTGTTTATCTTTATTTGGTGTCATGCGAGAGGGGTTTACTTTTGTTTATATTTTTATTATGGTTTTTAAGACTTAATCAAAGTTAAATAATTGGTTAATTGAATTTAAAGGGGTAAATGGGGTAGTATTTTCATGCCTTTATAGCTTTGTAATTATTTGTGATGTGATGTATTTTATGGGCTGAACTCCCCACTAAAAATTTTGGTTGGTGGTGGCTTTGTTTGTGCTATTTGGAATGAGTTGTGGAACACCTATTTTTTTTTCATACTATGATTTTTATATTATTACCCTAAATAGAAATTGGTAAATTAATTATACTTGGATAATGAAGTGGTTTCCTCAGGATTTTGGTTTGTGTGATAACACCCATAAAATAAATTAGAATGTGATGAAATCCCCATTTTAAATCCTTGAGAAATGATCTTGGTTTTTTGTGATGTGTGTCCATGCATGTGGCATGTTGAGGTGTGGTTGGGGATGATGGTTTGTGTGTCGTTACTTTGGGGTGGAAGGGTGACAATTTTTGGGTTGTTATTTAGCGGTGGCAAGGTGATGGTATGTTGAGTGGTTTATAGAATGTGGTTGTGTTGTGGTAGATCTCGGAGTAGTTGTGGAATAAATGAAAAATTATTTAATAAATATTTAAAATGAATTTGGTTGATTTGGATAATGGGATGGAAAGAGTTTATCGATAATTTAATTTTGGGTTATGTGATTAAGTATTATTGGTACTAAATAATAAACTGAATTGGTGTTAAACATTGAGAAAGAGTGAAGTTTCTTTAGTTTATCAGAGATATTCACCTAATAAAATGAATGTTGATGTTATTAATAAATGTATTGAGAGATATCGGAAAGGTTGACCGTGTTGTGAGTTTCTTGGTTTTCTGGGAACCAATATATTGGGTTTGGGTTCTTGATACGAAGTATGTGTACATTTATTTTTACCTTGTGGTTTCTATACACACCCCACCCATGTTGAGAACTATGTGCTGAACACTCACATAGTCATGCTGGGGGGAGGGTATTTCAAAACATTCCTGTGGGATGATGGATTGCTAGACCCCCACTCTTCCATACTCCCTCTTCCAGGCGATAGTGTCTGAAGTGTCTTCGGGTGAGTTGTAATGTGTGGCCCCAGGTGCCTTCAGGATGAGATGTGATATGTTTCCCATGTTTCTTTGGGATGAGATGTGATGCGAGTTCATGGTGTCTTCAAAATGAGATAATTTGTGAAAACCCAGGTGTGTGCGAGTGGGAATGGGATGTGCTGTGTTGTGAGGCCCAGGTGTGGGTGGGTGGGATAAGTTGTAAGACCCAGATGTGTGTGGGTGGGATGTGTTGTGAGGCCCATATGTGTGTAGGTGGGATATGATGTGGTATATTCAGAATAGGTGGGAGCACCAGGACGTTTTCCATCAGGGTGTGAGAGTAGCTAATCAGTAGGAAAGTGGTGTGGGGAACACTATCATCGATGTGACCATGCTATATTACGTTACTTAACTTGTGTTATTCGGTGAGCATACATTGGTGAGGATGGGATGGTTAGCATATATGTTTAGGTGATGTTTTTTTCTTTAGTTTTCTCACAGGTGTATTAGTACGCTCATTTCACATGTGCATGAGAGACTTTGTGTTTTCCTACTGAGTATGCTTGTATTTTCACCCTACGTATATAATTTTTTTTTCACGTTTTCAGTAGGGTTGCATTGAACATTCTAGATACTTTTAGATCATAACATTGTATAGTTTCTATGTCATTGCATTAGCATTAATTTTGGGTATTTAATTTAGAGACTTTATAGTATTTTTATCTGTTCTATTTGTACATGTATTTGGGATGGTTTGGGTTTCGCTTTTATATATGTCATAGAGTTGATTGTGCTTGATTTATCCCATCTCATGATATCATTTTCTAATAGATGGTAATGGCTCCCGTATTGTGATATTTTTATACCCTTAGTGATATTCGCCAGCCTGTTTTCTACTAAAGGAGATACTTGGGGGTCATTATCCACTATAGGAACATGGTCGTTTCGCGGCGGTTTTAAAAACCGCCGCTAAATGGGTTTCGAGCCACTATTTCGCGGTGATTTTTTCACGACGGTTTAGAAACCGCCACGGAATGCCTTAATTTTTTTTATTTTTTTTATTTTTTTAAATATTTTCGAGTATTAGTGGCATTTTTTTAAAAAACCGCTGCAAAATAGCGGCGGTTTGGGTAAAACCGCCACGAAATGAAACAAAAAAAATAAAAAAAAAACATGAGAAACCCCGAAATCACTAAAATGACCATAACTTTTGATTCGAGCATCCATTGTAGCACCACAACCAGTCAAATCAAAGCTCATGAAGAGATCTAGAGGAATGTATAATCAAAACCATGAGACAGTCTAAGGTGCGGAATATATGAGAGTTATAATAAAGTTGAAAAAAGTTCTCCAACTTCAAATGGCCATAACTTTCGCTCCGGGTGTCCGTTCGGGCTCTACCACATATCATATCAAAGCCAGCGAAGAGAGATATGCATCATTTTGACACAAGAAAGCTTCTATTGGGTTTTGAAACCCCAAAACCCCCTACTAAGGCCTCCAAAACCCCATTTCTGTCACCGATGTCCTGTCGAACATGTCTTCAAACGGACCTAACTTTTGATTCGCGTGTCAGTTCGGACTCTTCCACCTGCCAGATCGTAGTTCGTTCCATGATATTTAGTTTGACTGGTCGTGCCGCCCACATGGACTCATGGATCATAAGTTATGGCCTTTTTAGTTGGTATGAGGTTATGTTTTTCGATGCCTCGTTTTTAACACCCGTTCCCCGTCAGTTTTTTTGAAATAGTCTTAACTTCCGATCTGCTGGTCCATTCGGTCTCTTTCACCTATCAGCTCAAAGATCATTTTAGGATCTTTGATTTGACTGGTCGCGGATCTGGAACGGACTCTCGGATCATAAGTTATCTCCGTTAATTTAAGTCCAATGTTTTTGTCACTTTATGACCGTTTTGACGGGTTTTAACGGTTGCTCCATTTATTACTGTTTATTTGGGTTTCCATGACTTGTTATATTTATCAATGGTTTTTTGTGGGTTATTATGGTGGTTATGTTGAATTGTTAAGGGGTTTTCCAGAGTTCTCGCGAGTTTTCTTGGGTTCTCATGCTTTCTAAAGCTTCCTTCTTCATGCTTCTCCATCTATTTTCATATGTTTTCATACTTTTTCATCCCTTATCACGCATTTTCATACTTTTTCATGTGTTTCATTTATTATTTATTATTTATTATTTATTATTTATTATTTATTATTTATATTTATTTATTATATATATTATTTATTATTTATATTTATTTATTATTTATTATTTATTATTTATTATAGCTTATTTCTTATAATTATTAATAATATTTTATTTATTATATATTATATATTATATATTATATATTATTATTTATTTATTATTATTTATTATTTATTATTTATTCTTTATTATTTATTGTTTATTATTTATTGTTTATTATTTATTATTTATTATTTATTATTTACTGTTTATTATTTATTTATTTATAATTATTAATTATGTGTTATTTATTATTATTATTATTTATTATATATTATATATTATATATTATATATTATATATTATATATTATATATTATATATTATATATTATATATTATATATTATATATTTATTATTTATTATTATTTATTATTTATATATTTATAATTATTAATTATGTGTTATTTATTTTTATTATTATTATTCTTATTATTTATTAATTATTGATTATTAATTATTAATTATTAATTATTAATTATTAATTATTAATTATTTTTTATTTTTTATTTTTTACTTTTTATTATTTATTATTTATTATTTATTATTTATTATTTATTATTTATTATTTATTTTTTATTATTATTTATTTTTTAGTTTTTAATTATTTTTAATTATTTTTAATTATTTTTATTATTTTTTATTTTTTATTTTTTATTGTTTATTATTTATTATTTATTATTTTTTATTTATTATTTATTATTTATTATTTATTATTTATTATTTATTATTTATTATTTGTTATTTATTATTTCTTATTTATTTATTTATAATTATTAATTATGTGTTATTTATTATTATTATTTATTATGTATTATTTATTGTTTATTATTATTTATTAGTTATTATATATTATATATTATATATTATTTATTAATATTATTAATAATATTTTATTTATTATATATTATATATTATATATTATATATTATATATTATATATTATATATTATATATTATATATTATATATTATATATTATATATTTTATAATTTATTTTTTATATTGTATATTATATATTATATATTATATATTATTTATTGTTTATTATTTATTGTTTATTAATTATTAATTATTAATTATTAATTATTAATTATTGTTTATTATTTATTATTTATTATTTATTATTTATTATTTATTTATTTGTAATTATTAATTATGTGTTATTTATTATTATTATTATTATTATTATTTATTTATTGTTTATTGTTTATTATTTATTATTTATTATTTATTATTTATTTTTTATTTTCTACTATTTATTATTTATTATTTATTATTTATTATTTATTATGTATTCTTTATTATTTATTATTTATTATTTTTGATTTTTTATTTGTTATTTATTTTTATTATTTATTATTGTTTATTTATTATTGTTTATTATTTATTATTTATTATTTATTATTTATTATTTATTATTTATTATTTATTATTTATTAATTAATATTTAATATTTAATATTTATTGTTTATTGTTTATTGTTTATTGTTTATTGTTTATTATTTATTATTTATTGTTTATTATTTATTATTCATTATTTCTTATTTCTTATTTCTTATTTCTTATTTCTTATTTACTTAATTATAATTATTAATTATGTGTTATTTATTATTATTATTATTTATTATTTATTGTTTATTGTTTATTATTATTATTTATTATTTATTATTTATTATTTATTATTTATTATTTATTATTTATTATTTATTATATATTATATATTATTGTTTATTGTTTATTGTTTATTATTTATTATTTATTGTTTGTTATTTATTATTTATTATTTATTATTTATTATTTATTTAATTATAATTATTAATTATATGTTATTTATTATTATTATTATTTATTATTTATTATTTATTATTTATTATTTATTATTTATTATTTATTATTTATTATTTATTATTTATTATTTATTAATTATTAATTATTATTTTTTATTTGTTATTTGTTATTTATTTTTATTTATTTTTATTATTTATTATTTATTATTTATTATTTATTTATTTTTATTTATTTTTATTATTTATTATTTATTATTTATTATTTATTATTTATTATTTATTATTTATTATTTATTATTTATTATTTATTATTTACTATTTATTATTTATTATTTACTATTTATTATTTATTATTTGTTATTTTTTATTTGTTATTTTTTATTTATTATTATTTGTTATTTATTATTTATTATTTATTATTTATTATTTATTATTAATTATTAATTATTAATTATTAATTATTTATTATTTAATTTCGTAATTTTATTATTTTGTTATTTTATTATTTTATTTTCATAATTTTATAATTTATATAAATATTATTATAATTTATCTGTTATTTATTATAATAAACAGAAAATAATAATAAATAACTCAATAAATAACTAATAAATCAATAATTAGTAATTATTAATTATTGGTTATTAATTATTGATTATTGCTTATTCTTTAATTATTATCGAGTTTATATCTATTAGTTATGTGTTATTTTATTCAATTAGTATATATAAGTATATTAAATTCTCTTGTAGAAACATATCAAACAAGATCAAATTGTTTTCAAAATTTAGTAAATCGATTGGTAATTCTTTTTTTACATGTAATAATTTACCGAACATCAATCTAAAATCTAACCTGATCAGTATAACATGAAGTGTTCGTTTTCAATATTAGTTTCATTTTAGTTTAAAATGCACATCACATCGCCAAAATTGAGAAAATGAGATCATATTGTTTTTAAACTTTTGGAAAATGATCCATAATTTGTTTCTCTTGCATAAGAATGGACTGCATGCTAATCCGACACAGAGTGTGGTCAGTATGAATCAAAGATTGTTTTTTCCATATAAAATTTTAATTTATGTTTAAAATGAAACACAAAGCGAAAAATGAGAAAATGAGCTCATATTGTTTTAAAATTTTAGAAGAAAAATTCACAATTCATTTTTGACATGCAGTAATCGACCACACGTTAATCTAAAACCCGATGTGGTTAGTATGACTTGATGTGCATGTTTTAGATAAAAAATTGTCAATTTAGTTTAAAACACACATCAAATAGAAAAAACCTAGAAAAAAAAAAGCTCATATTCTTCTCCAACCTTAGGAAAATATTCAATAATTCACGTTTGACATTTAGGAATCAACCAAGCTTCGATCTGATACCTGATGTGGTCATTATGACTCAAAGTTCATGGTTTTAATATATAAGTTCCATTTTTTTAAATGAGTGTTACATAACCAAAACCATGAAAATGATCTTGACTTTTTCTCAAAATTTAGGAGAATTATCAATAATTCATTTTTATTGTGTAGAAATTGAATGCATTCCAATCTGATATATGATGTGGTCGGTGTGTCTCAAAGTACGTGTTTTCAATATAAAAATTGTCATTTTTGTTTAAAACACGCATAAAATAGACAAAACCAGGAAAATGATATTGGATTATTTTCAAACATTAGGAAAACATTCAATAATTTATTTGGGACATATAAGAATTGACCACACATAAATCAGACACATGATGAGGTCGTCATGGCTCAAAGTTCGTGTTTTCAATAAAAAAGTTCCATTTTAGTTTAAAACAAACATAAAATCTCTAAAACTGTGAAAAAGTGTTTGGATTGTTTTATGACATATGGTAGATAGTTGTTAAATAATTTTTGATGTGTAGGAATTGATTCCATGTCTATCTGACACTCGATGGTGTCAGTATAGTTCGAAGTGTATGTTTTCAATGTAAGTGTCACATTAGTTTAAAATGCATGTCCCATCACCAAAATTGAGAAAAAAACTCTGATTTTTCCTAAAAAATTAGGAAAATTATTAATAATTTATTTTTCACATGTACGAATTGTTTGCATGCCAATCCAACACACGATATGGTCAGTATGACTCGAATTATGTGTTTTCAATTTAAAAGTATCATTTTAGTTTAAAACACATCACATAGAAAAAACCAATAATACATGTTCATATGGTTTTTAAAATTTAGGAAAATGATCCATAATTCATTTGTGACATGTAGGAGTCAACCATAAATAAATTTGACACCTGATGTGGTCGGCATGACTCAAATTTCATATTTTCAATACAAAAGTGTCATTTTAGTTTAAAACATGGATCAAATAACCGAAATTGATAAAAAAAAGCATAGAATATTTTCAAAGTTTAGAAAAACAATCGATAATTCATTTAGTATGTGTAAGAATCGACCACACATCATTCTGACACACGATGTGGTCTGTATGACTCTAAGTGTGTGTTTTCTATATAAAAGTATCATTTTAGTTTAAAATGTTTCGCTTTTCCAAAACTGAGAAAATAGGATTATATTGTTTTTAAACTTTATAAAAATGATAAATAATTCATTTTTCATGATTAAAAATTTAATTCCCACCAACTCAACACATTAATTGGTTGGTATGAATTGATGTATGTGTTATATATATATATATATAAGTTCCATTTTAGTATAAAACGCATCACATAGCCAAAATTGTTAAAAAAATAACGAATTATTTTCTAACATTAGTAAAATGATCCATAATTTATTTGTGACATTTAGGAATCAACTACACATTAATCTGATATATGATGTGGTCAGTATGACTCTAAGTTCTTATTTTCAATACAAATGTATCATTTCAGTTTAAAACATGCATCAAATAATATAAACCAAGAAATTAAGATTTGATTGTTTTCCAAATTTGGGAAAATGATTAATAATTCATTTTTGATGTGTAGGAATTGACCTCACATAAATATGACACCTGATGTGGTTAGTATGACTCGAAGTGCATTTTTCCAATATAAAAGTTCCATTTTAGTTTAAAACACATGTCACATCACCAAAACTAAGAAAAAGATCTCATATTATGTTTAAACATTAGAAAAACTATCCATTATTCATTTTTTAGATTTTGGAATTGACCAAACTCCAATCGGACGCACAATGTGGTTGATATGACTCGAAGTACGTGTTTTCAATATAAAAGTGTAATTTTAGTTTAAAACGAATCACATAGCCAAAATTAAGAAAAGTAGATTGGATTATTTTCAAACATCAAGACAACAATCCCTAATTAATTTTTAAAAAGTAGGAATCAACCAGATGTCTATCCTACAACCTATGTGGTCAATATGACTAGAAGTGCACATTTTAAATATAAAAGTTTCATTTTATTTTAATACACATAAAATAGACAAAACTAAGAAAATGAGATCAGATTGTTTTCAAAAATTAGGAAAATTATCTATAATTAATTTTTGATGTGTATGAATCAATCGCACGTCAATTTGACGCCTAATGTGTTTAGTATAACTCAAAGTGTGTGTTTTCAATATTGAAGTGTCAGTTTAATTTTAAATGCATGCCACATCAGAAAAACATCGAAAATGAGATCATATTGTTTTCAAAATTAATGAAAACCATCCATAATTTATTGTTAATGTGTAGGAATTTACTGCTCCCAAATCTGACACATTATTTGGTCGGTATGACTTGAAGTACATGATTTCAATAAAAGAGTGTTATCTTAGTTTAAAAAACATATCATAGACAAAACCAACAAAACAAGCATGTATTTTCTTCAAGGTTTTGTAAAACAATCTATAATTCATTTGTGACATGTAGGAACAGACCACACTTAAATCCAATGCCCGATATAGTTGGTAGGAATCGATGTTCGTGTTTTCATACAAGTTTCATTTTAGTTTAAAGCATGCATCAAATATCCAAAATTTTAAAAAGAGAAAAGATTATTTTCAAACTTTAGAAAAATGATTGATAATTAATTTTTGATGTGTAAGAATCGACCGCTTGTCAATCTAAAACCTGAAGTGGCCGGTATGACTTGAAGTTAGTGATTTTAATATAAAAGTGTCATTTTAGTTGAAAAAACATCACAAAACCAAAACTGAGTAAAATGGATTAGATTATTTTAAAAAATTAGGATAAATTTTCAAACATTAGGATAACTTTTTAAAATCATTTTACATGTTTATTAATTTACTGCAGGCCAATTCGACAAATGATGTGGTCAATATGACTTGAAGTGCACGTTTTCAACATAAATGTGGTATTTTAGTTTAAAACACATCACATAGACAAAACTAATAAAATGAGCATATATTGTTTTCAAAATTTAATATAATTATCCATAATTAATTTTTTATCTGTTGTAACTGACCACACATAAATTCGACACCCGATTTGGTCGTCATGACTTGAAGTGCATGTTATCAATATTAAAATGTCATTTTAGTTTAAAACATGCATCAAATAGATAAAACTAAGAAAATAAGCTCATATTATTTTCAAAAATTAGGAAAATGATCAATAATTTATTTTTGATGTGTATGAATTGGTTACATGTCAATCCAACACTCGATCTAGTTGGTATGACTCAAAGTGTACTTTTTAATTTTAAAAGTGCCATTTTAGTTTACAATGTGTCACATCACCAAAACTGAGGAAAAAAGATCAGATTGTTTTTAAACTTTATCAAAATGATCAATACTTCATTTTAATGTGTTGGAATTGAACACATTCCAATATGACACCTGATGTGGTGGGTATGACTCAAAGCGTGTGTTTTCAATACAAAAATGCCATTTTATTTCAAAACACACCACATAGACAAAACCAAGAAAACAAGATCATATTTATTAAAAATTTATAACAATTATCCATATTTCATTTTTGACAAGTATGAATTTACCAAATATTATTCCAACACCTAATGCGGTCAGTATGACTCGAAGCATTCATTTTCAATAAAAACATGTCATTTTTCTTAAATCACTCATCAAATAGAAAAAACCAAGAAAAAATGTTCATATTATTTAAAAACTTTATTAAGAAAATCTATAATTCATTTTTTACATTCATTAATCAACTGCATATCAATTCAACACCTGATGTCTTCGGTATGACTTGAAGTGTGTGTTTTCAATACAAAGGTACCATATTAGTTTAAAACATGTGTCACATCGACAAAACTGAGAAAACGATCTTATATTATTTTCAAAATTTAGTAAAATTATACATAATTCGTTTTTAATGTGTAGTAATTGACAGCATTCCAATCCGACACGCAATATGGTTGGTATGAATCAAAGTATGTGTATTAAATATAAAATTGGCATTATAGTTTAAAATACATCACACTCGATGTGGTTGGTATGAATTGAAGTGATTTTTTTCAATGCAAAAATTCCATTTTAGTTTAAAACATACATCAAATAGCTGAAACCATGCAAATGATCTCATATTATTTTAAAACATTAAGAAAATGATCGATAATTTATTTTTGATGTGTAGTTATCAATGTCACATCAATCCGACAACTGATGTGATCAGTATTACTCGAAGTGTGTGTTTTTAATATAAAACTAGCATTTTAATTTGAAACATGTGTTTTATCAACAAAACTAAAAAATGATCCATAATTTTTTTCAAACTTCATGAAAATTGTCCATAATTCATTTTTTGACATGTATATTTTTACTACACACTAATTCGACACACGATGTGACCGGTATGACTCGAAGTTTCTATTTTCAATACAAATGTGCCATTTTATTTTAAAACATGAAACATATCCAGAACAAAGAAAACAAGCTTATATTGTTTTCAAAATTTAGTAAAATGATCTTTAATTGATTTTTCATCTAAATAAATTTACCACACATCAATCTGACACCTGATGTGGTGAGTATGATTCTAAGTACATGTTTTCCATAAAAAATGGTAATTTTAGTTTAAAACACACATCAAATAGCCAAAACTAATCAAACAAGAACAATTTTTATTCAAACTATAAAAAATGATCAATAATTTTTTTGTGACATGTAGAAATAAATTGAACATCAATACGACACCTGATGTGGTTAGTGTGACTTTAAATGCTTGTTTTTGATATAAAAGTTCTATTTTAGTTTTAAAAACAAGTCACATAATCAAAACTAATAAAAAAGATTGTATTATTTTCAAAAGTTAGTAAAATATCGATAATTTATTTGTCACGTGTAGGAATTGACCGCATTCCAAATCGATACACTATGTGGTTGGTATGACTCAAAGTGTGTGTTTTTAATAAAAAACGTCATTTTTGTTTAAAATTCATCACATAGAAAAAAATGAGCAAACAACCTTAGATTGTTTTCATAAATTAGGAAAATTTGTCATAACTCATTTGTGACTTTTAGAAATCAATGACACATTAATATGGCACCCAATATGGCTCAATTTTTTTGTTTTCAATACAAACATGTTATTTTAGTTAAAAACTGGCATCAACTATCCAAAAATAAGAAAACATGTTCATATTGTTTTAAAACCATATGAAATGATCAATTATTCATTGTGACATATATGAATCGACCTGACATCAATCTGACACCTGAAGTGGTCAGTATGACTCAAAGTTCATGTTTTCAATACAAAAGTTCCATTTTAGTTTAAAATACATGTCACATCACAAAAAAACGAGGAAAAAAGATTAAGTTATTTTAAAACTTTTTAAACATGTCCATATTTCATTTTTTATGTGTAGGAATTGAACACACATCAATATGACACACGATGTGGTTGATATGACTTGAATTGCACGTTATCAATACAAAAGTGTCATTTTAGTTTCAAACACATATTAAATAGCCAAAACTGAGAAAACTAGTTCATACTATTTTCAAACATTAGGAAATCAGTCCATAATTTATTTGTGATGTGTTATATTTGACCTCACATAAATCCAATATACAATGTGATCGATATGACTCAAAGTGTGTGTTTTCAATATAAAGATGTCCTTTTAGTTTAAAACACATTCCACTTTCCAAAACTGAACAAATGAGCTCATATTGTTTTCAAACTTTATAATAACGATCCATAATTCATTTGTGACTGGTTTAAATTAACCGCATGTGAACCCGATACATGATACATTCGATATGACTTTAAGTACGTGTTTTTAATATATAAATTTCATTTTAATTTAAAATGTGCATCACATAGGAAAAATTAACCATAACAAGATCATATTGTTTTATCAACATTTTAACTCTAATTACTTAATGAATTTATTTATCATTTTTATCTGATGCTTATTTAGTTAATTTTTAAAGAGATAATGCTTGAATACGAAAAAGAAATAGCGTGATAGTTAAAGGATTGTTATAAAAAAGAAGTTCACTTTAATTGTCTGAAATCTAAAGTCATTTTTTATCACTCTACATGTGATCCAATTCAATATCAACTACTTTTGAAAACAACAAGATATGGTGTAACATGTAAGATTCAACCACAACTCAATCCGATACATGGTGTTCCTAGTTTGACTCAATGTATATGTTTTTTAGTTTAAAATTGAAACTTTGTGTTTAATTTATTTCTTTATAGTATTACAACATAATAATTTTTTTCTTACACAGGTGCATTATTCTACTCAATCTAGGGTAGTCTGTTCGAAAATTAAAAGCATGACTAGGGGTCTGGGTCCAAAGACAAATGAACAATGATGTTTTTTAATGTTTGTGATAAATTTTACGTACTAATGTAAATTGATAAACCAATGTTTGAAATGTCTATAATTTTTTTATTTTCTTATATTTGTGTTATAAATTTTATTTGAATGAAATTTTGTATTTTCCCCTTCTTTTTGTTCCCTGTTTTTTTATAGTGTGCTGCAATTTTAACATCCCACTACAATAGTATACCCCTTTATCAATGCTAGAAAAAGAACTGATAGAGGGATCCCTTATCAGCTTTAGGAAAATCATTGATAAAGGGATTCTCTAAAATGTAATTGATAAAGGATCCCTTTATTGGTGATATTTTTTGCACCGATAAAGGATCCCTTTATTATCACCAAATAAAGGAGCTGATAAAGGGCCCCTTTATCATCATTTTTCTAGCATTGATAAGGGACTAGGGATTTTAAAGGTTATTTGATTGTTATTGTTTTTTTGTGTTGAAAAGGTCCAATAATAGCATTGATAAAGGACTTATTTTTATTAGTGATGAATCCAATAGCACTATCAAAACAAGTGCCAAAGACCTATAGGTCAATACAACTAGAGAACCTATCAGAGTCTTAGGACTCCTGTAGAACTAACAGATCTATAAACGACCCTTCATCACAATAATTCTTGGCCAAGTCCAAACCCACTACATGTGCATGGCCAAATACATATTTTATCTTAGGATCAAAAAAATATAGTAGGACATAATCCTTAGCCAGAGCATAATACTAAATTTAGGAGGAAATGTGAACTCATCCAGATTTTCCTTTAGCTACTGAGACTCGCCTAACTGCATCCAACCAAAAAAATAGAGAATAAAATTAATCTTAAGGTCCAATGTCCAATCCAATGATATCCCTAATGTTCTCCTCTCAGATAAAAAATTGGAATAGGAACAACCTCAAATATCCCAAAAATAAGACATAAGAAGATGGTTTAACTACCACCCAAACCCACCATCCAAAACTACAAAAACCAACAAATTCCCTCTTAGGGTCTGCAAAAAATATGAAACTCACAAGGGCCCAATAGGCCTTAAAAATAACAATAAACCCTGCAATTGGATCCTCTAGTTCAAGAAAAACCTTGGGTTAATCTTGTCATAAGAAAGATCAGCCAACTACTTCATCACACAACCTATCCTTGAACAACATCTCACCCACAAAGTAATCAACTATCATCACCATGAATGAAATGGAATCCTCAAAATACCCCTTAAAACATTATTAATCTCTACTAAATGATACCCAGGCATACCTAACACTCCATTATGCCACCCATCCCAAAGGTTATGAGGGAACTATTCCATGAGCAACTGACTAATGAAACCCATCCATGAAACTACCTGATCCTGCCATCCTTGAACCATATAAAATAACCTCAAACTAAATCCATTGGCATCCTCAAGCCAATTCATATAATAATAATGTGACCCTCATATAGGCCTCAAACCATAACTTAACCCTCTTGTGGATTATGAAATTACAACCTCGATGCAATCTTCCCACCAAACCATAATCCAATCCAAACAATCTCACTACAGCCTCTAATCACCCCATGTTCATTACTATTGTGTTCAATGAGGAAAAAGAACTCTGAATAGACTACTCATGAGTCCAAATCCATATCTTGGGTGAGAATAAAAGAATAACACCTTTAACGGTGAAAGTAAAAAACTAACCAATCATGAACACAGTGTGTACCCCCATGCACTACATCCTAATCCGATGTGTAATACCCCATTACACACCATGCATCAAATCTATATTATTTTTAATTTAAACATGGTACCTAGTCATGTTCCCCATATGGCATCTTAGTAAGTATCCCACACGACCTCTATCTATGCATTGCACATGAGGTCTGGTTGTGTTCCCAATGCGACCACGTGCCCCAATACGGGGTGTCTGACCAAGTACCCTGGCTACACCCTGAGTCACTCTATATGGTGTGTTCCAAACATACACATACCAAAGTGACCTTATTATACAATTTTTTCCAAAATAAAACACACGATATGTTCTCTTTAAATACATTCCATGTGATTATGTTTTCCCTAACATAAAACCCAATGCAAAGCCCTAGAAACCTTTGATTAACCAAAAAACAGTCAACAATAACCCTCAAGGGGTCACCGAAAACACATAAAACTAATTAAAATTCAAATCAACTTCTCTAGGGGGAGATTAGATAAAAAAACTACATTGGGCCATAAAATACTGATTCTTCTCATTCACATCCACAAAATTCAGCCACTACATCCCGATCCAACTCATCAGAAAAAAGACCAGCACATGATTCCCTCTCCCTCTTACATTTTAACCGGAATTTGTGTGAAAAATGGGGAGTGTGGATGGGGGTAGAATTAAATGGTAAAAAAGAGAATAAAATTAAAAATAAAAGAAACACATGCTTAAACAACATGAACTATGTCATGAAATCCAATGTTAGTTTGCACCTCACCTAGGTAAAACATCCCATTCCTGACTCAATTATGATGTCAAAATTTCAATATGAGTATCCATTCAAAATATATCATCGATACAATATGTGAAATTAATTAATTAAATATTATATATTCTATGAAAATATAAATGAATTTTAATTCCACAAGACTCCAACACTTGTGTAAACACCATACTCCTGGGGCAGTTGAGTGGTCAAAAAATTATTCTGAGGTCATATCCTAAGGAAAATTTCTATTTCATCCATAAAAACTACCAAGAATTAAAATTAGAATTTACCCTAATTTTCTAAAAACATGATGATTTGGTTCATTCAGATATGATATAGATTGAACTATATGATATAGAAAAATAATTATCTTGTGATCATTAATTTTTTAATACTACCACCAATTCTATTTTTGAAAAATTTAATGCTAATTCCCAAATTCAAGTTGAGATATGCTTGGAATACCATAAAAAATTTAGAAAAACCTAATCAACTTAATTTCTATATTTCATTAAAAGTTAGTCATTCTTAAATATAGAAAACTCAATATAACTTGCATTTCTACTAGATTATGAAGTGGGGAAAAATAACTTCTTTGTGCTTGAACTAAGAGAGAAAGAAAAAAAATTATGAGAGAAATAATTGAAGAAAAATGGAGAATAATTAGATTGTGATCATTCACGACTTATTACTAACACAATTATTTTTTATAAAGAATTTAATTCAATAAATGATATGAAAATTGATATGCTAGAGAAAAAAATCATTAAAACATAAATGTTTTATTAATAATATTACTCAAGAAGAGTTTATGTTTTATTTTTTTTAGCAAGTATATTGAATTATCTATTGAAATTTTATCTGTTTTAGAGTTTGAAAATTATAACATAAAATTTAGGAAAAGAACTACCTACTGAAGATCCTTTATCTTTGTTTTCAACATAAGTGATTTTCAAAAACAAAGAAATTTTTCTTTAATTTTTAAGTGGATTCCAATTTAAAATAATTTATTAATAAAATATTTGAATATTAACCTGTGAATCTTGATAGAAGTTTGGTATGAAAATCAATAACTGTGACCATTTCTTAATTATCAAAACTACCTAAACTGATGATTAAGAAACAAGTGATGGTAAAAAAAATGTAAAACTGAGAATTTCAAGAAATATTTCATTGATATGACAATTAATATTCTAAATTACATTATTATTAACTTATATATTTCACCAAGAAAATACATTAATTTTATTTCATTTATATTTTGTTCATGTTATTCCCTCACATTTATTAATTCATTGAGTTTTTGTTGGTTTGATATTAAAGTAATATTTTATTAGATTTGGTGAATATTACTTAAAATGCACATTAATGATATTTTTAATGTTTTTAATATTATTATATTATTAAATAATTTAATTAATATCCATTAATAATTGTATCACTACTTTAATGGTGAAATATGTCCAAGTAGAAAATCAGAAATTTTTTCTATACATGTAAAGAATTTTCCAAAATAGAGAAAATAAAAAATGTAAAAGGAATGGGTACATGGGATTCTATTTAAGACTTTCATTTACACCTCTATTCCTAAGAAATTATTAAATGGTGGATTTCATAAGACTTTTTATGGAGTTCATAATACTTTCCTATATTTTTTATGACATTGCAAGCATTTTTATAAGAATTATGGGATTTCATAAGTCTTGGTTTAAACTTCATATGAATTTTACTGGAGTTCATAAGAAATATATTTCTGACTCGATATGATAGGGAAATAATTAATCTCAAAAGAATTCTTGAGAGTTTTGTAAGACTTCTGTGCATTTTGAAAGGATTCATGGAGACTTTGTATAACTTGTAAGGGAACTTTATATGACTTATTTTTAAGGATTTCTATTGTGTTGTGGCATAAATCCAAATATTTTTAGTTATTAAAATATTCCTAAAACTCTTGTTGACCATGTGGATATAGTGTAAGATAAATAAATTTTGGGAAAGTACTTTTGAAACAGAAAAGAGGATTCCTGTGAGTCTCATTCTTAATAGAAGAGAGGAAGAAATATTTCTAAAGTATTGGGTTTTTTAGAATTTAACCTGAAATATCAGGGATGATATTGAAATTGAAAGTTAAATAATTTCACAAGGTTGAATAATAAGAGAGTTAAGATAGAATATAGAAAAATAAGAGGCTAAAGGAATTTGGCCGTTTGAATGCTATAATTACTGGTAGGGTTTTTTGTTTCTGTTTTTGATTTCATCTATTAATTTCATCCATTCTCTTCTCACTGTTGTTACCTCTTTAATGGAAGAGAAAAATCTTTTTGAGGTGTGATTTTAATGCTTTAGTTTCAAATTTAATGAATAGATACCCTTATCTATTGATTTGTTTTAGTATTTAGAGGCATATTATTAAATTAAATATGATTTTGATTTAGTTATCAGACTTGTTAATTGTTTTCTACAGCAATTGGGGATTCAAATTTTCCCTCCACTAAGTTTAGTTTATATACAATGGAATAGTATAGGTTGAGTGCTGAGTATTTATCGATTATTGATACATTTGTGGAAGATGATAAGTTACTCTTGAATTTATTAGGACCATAGAAACAAAAAAGGGATTTGTTTGAATGATTTGTGAGTGGTTTCCTATTTACGAGTATCTAATCCTATTTCAACGAAATAGGAAGGATGATTGATCAAAAAGTGATTACTACTAGATTAGTCTTCACCATATTTTTCATCATTATGTGATTGATTAAATGATCATGTAATCTTTAATTTATCAATTAATAATTAGAAGAGTGATATATTTTTAAGACTGTGATAGCAATAAAATTGAAAATCAAACTCTAAACACATAATCTCTCATATATCCTGATAAAACCCATTTTTTAAATCTAATTTAAATTTCTCTATGCCAAAGATCATCAAAACCACCACTTTCCAAATAAAAGTGGAAATTAATATTTTTATCTATCTCTGGATACAAATTATGGTTTCCATTATAATATATTAATAATAAACTAGGATATTAATTACCAATTTACAAACCCATAATATCCTTTTCAGACATTACATTATTTTTAATGAGGTGATAATAGAATACAAAATAAAAAAAATTAGGGACAGGTCTAACACTGATCAAAACATTGTGATTTAATAAATGTTGAAAAATTTTAAAAAATAATTGAAGACATTTCCTAAAAAGACACAAGTGAAACAAATCGTGTTCACCATGAGCCTTAGACAATGATTAGTATATAAAACCCCAAACCTTAAACATCATATAATTACTTTATTTATAACAGGGGTTTGACTTTCTTACATTTTTAGGAATTTTTCAGGTTAAAGTACAACAGAATTAGGTAAAACAATACATAATAATGTAAAACTTTCCACACAGTATCCACATTACCCATAAAACATGTTATTTATAAAGACACACTTTCTTGGTTCAAGGTTACTCCCAATTATAGAATTTTAATTTTACTAAATTTTCTACCTATCCTTAATCCTTGTAAAAAATCATTTGAAAATTTGGGATGATCAAAAGAAATCTCCATAAGAGACATAGAAGAAAATAAACCTGTTATTTCATTTTTAAACCTAAAAAATCTATAAGAAAATTTATCTTTTTCACAATACACATTTGATCTGAAATATCTGTTTACTTTTTAATAAAAATAACTTAATTTCACAATATATTTGATAAAACATTTAATATGAAATTATAAAAGAAATTAATAATCATAAGGGTTTCTTGGAAAACAATAAATCTCATGAATAACTTTCTTTGAAAAACAACCCTTTAATTTTTATAAAAAAGGAAATAAACTTTCCTTACACAAATAATATCATTTGGTAACATTTTGAAATCAAAATATTTCCTCAATAAACCATTGAAACCATAACATGTATATAACTTGGGACATTATCCTTACATTAAACCTTACAAGAATCCTTATAATGGAATCACCTACCTAGATAAATGTGATATCACTATAGTATAACATATAACTGATAAACTCTATCATTTTACCAAATGCATCAGTGCGCTATATCGGGCTCACACATCATGAATGATATTTCAGGATACCCATAATTTATATAAAATTTCAAGGAACCATAGAATGAATGAAATTCATATTATTTTCACTATAATCATAAAAACCATTAGAATTTTCATTTATTCCCATAATAAATAACACTTTCAGTTATTGCATAATGACGATAAAAAGATTATATTTCTTTATATTTTTTAAAACTAAAAAATTGCATAATATTGAGAGAAATAATTCATTTTAAAAGAAAAATATTATATTTTAGAGGAATATTTATAACGAATAATGGATATAAAAATGAGATAATGTGGTGTAGCTGTATATGTTAGAAAAATTCATTTTTCACTTTGGTAAAAAACTTAAAAATTACCCATATAGAAAATGTTTCAAAGATAAATTTTTTAAAATTAAAAAATGTAAAAAATTAGTTTAAAATTATATTTAACAGCATTTTAAGTATAAATAATTTTTTTCAGAATTTAAAATAATATTGAATGGGAATAAGAATATTTTAAAGGAAAACTTTAAAACCAAGTTTTAGAGAAAATACTCTTACCTTATTTCCCATCCAACTTCATATGTTCTCTAAATCCTAAATAATAAAATTTTATTAGTTTTAAAATTTAGTAATAACCATTTATATTTTAATTTATGTGTTATTTTTCCTTTTATTTCATTTATTACTATGTTTTATTTAGTTACTAAAATGGTTATGTTCATGTTGTATTTTTTGGGGTTGTTTGATTTATTACCTCAAAACCACACTGGTGTGTTGACTGTGGTCAAAGTGTTCATGGTTAAATTATATCCATAATATTAAAACTATTATTTTTATCATAATTATACATTATATATACTTATTTAAAACCAACCATGTAATGTGGTTTTGGAAAATGAATCACATTGTTTTAAAGAGATGGTAGTCGATATATATGCATGAGCGATGTTTTTTATTTCTCTAATGGGTGGAAAAGAAATAATTTAGAGAATATTTTAATTTTTATGAATAAAAAATATGTTAATATTTTCAAATTTATTCATTAGTTCTATAATTATAAACCGTATTTTAAGGTGGATATGAAAAATGAATAATATCGCTTAATGGTGGTGATATTCTACACGTATGCATGGGTGACGCCATCAACTTATAATGGAAGGAAAGAGTAAGATGGTAAGTAATATTTAATCATTAAATAATAAAAATTATATTATATATATCATATATATTCATTTTCTAATCATTATTACAATCTATATGTCATGACCCGCCTTCACCAAAAGGAGGGAAGGGTCAGCAGATTGCCAGGCCCTTCCTTATTTAAGTTGAAGGAGAGATAATGACCCCCAAAACCCACCTTCAATAGGTCCCGGAGTGGCGACTAGCACCAAGGGTATAGAAATTTATCACAAATGGAAGGCATTACCCTTTTTATTTTATAGGATCGAGAGATAAAGAGAAGAAAACCCAACAACACCAAGGCAGAAAGAAAAGTAAAGCCAAATGTAAACCATTCCCACATGCATGTTTCAAAAGTAAAATCCATAAAGTGCAAAAGGTGACTACAAGGTAAGTACCAAAGAGGAAAAGAAATACAACCACTGCAACTGCCCCAGAGGTCTGAGCTAGTAAGGTCCTGCGTGATCCCCGAAGTCCTCCTGGAAACCTGAAAGCAGTTTTATGTATGTATGGTGAGCATAGAAGTATACTCAGTAGGGAAAACCAAAGACTCTCATGCACAAGTGGAGGAACGTACTAATGTCCCGTGAGAAAAGGAGTAAACTAAACACCTATCAAGGTAAACTATCCCCCCAGGCCTCACCAAGGAACACTCCCCAAATAACGCAAGTCAGGTAATATATATAATAAGAACACATCGATGTTTGGGTACCCCACGCCACTTTCCCACAGGTTATTGAGACATCCTATGCATTGGACCAATCCCGCCATTCTCACCACAGTCCCACTGCCACACCCACCCGCACACACCTGGGCCACAACCACACACAGTCCCACTGCTGAAATCCCGCCCGCACACCCCTGGGCCACAACCACACGCAGTACCACTACCGAAATTCCGCCCGCACACACCTGGGCCACAACTGTCACACGTAACCACGCCTGCAAACACCTAGGCCAAAACAACCACCACCATGCCCGAAGACACCTGGGCCTCATCCCGAAGACACTTAGGAAACCACTAGCCGCACACACCTTGACAACCACCACACTACCCAGCCCGAAGGTTCTTGGGCTAATAATGGACTTCAGGCCATCACAGCCTGCCCGAAGATACTTGGGCTATCCGGGAAAGGGAGCAGAAAAGGAGCTAATAACCAGCCACTAAGAATATTGTTGGGAAAAACACCCTCCCCTATGAAATGGGGGTGTTCGACACTAAGTGCTCAACTTGGGTGGGGCGTGAATAAGAAACACAAAGCTAAAGATATATATATGTAGGTAACAAGAACTCACCCAAGCTAGGTTTTTCTTCAGACAGCCTACAGATCACAACAGCACTCAAGTCCGAGTCACGACTCATGCTAATAACCCATTTGTCAACTTTCTTATTTCACATTCAGTAATAATGTTTATGTTTAAGCACTACTGGGCAAATAGTAGGCATAGGAATAAGTCCAGGGAAGTAAACAGTCAAACATCAACCAAAACACCCACACATGGTTCTCAACAACAGAGGATTCCACCCCAATTTGTGATATAAACAAGTATCCACCTGGTCTTAAAATGCACAACTACTGAATCCATACCAACAAGAGATCCCATCCCCCAAAATCACACAACCAACGAGAGTATAAAAGAACAGGGGATCCCATCCCCTCCCACATTTCCAGCAATTGGCCCGAAAGGAAAACAACCAACTACCACAACCAACACAAGTTAGGGATTTTCAGATTTAAACGACTTAACACACTCCATGATTTCAAATTCCGTGTGTTCTAACTGGGAGTTATCACAGGAGGGTTGATCCTGGTGCTTTCAATTATTCAGATGGATATACATGATTAACCAATTCACTTTTAACAGCAGGAGTTTACAACCACAAACAAGCCATTTAAAACATCAGCAGGGTTCATTAGTGTACAAACAACGACCACCAACGGCCTCGATTTTCAGGAGGCATAAGCCAGCACAACTCAACAAGATGGTCATAGAGGAAACAACATCAAAGTATAAGACAACACCAACAGTCACAACCCCCCCCCCCACTTTCTTTATAGAATTCATTCATTATCTTTAATTAGGTCTTGTTTACCCAATTCTACATAATCAAAAGCACTCCCACCCCGCATGATAAAGAAAAGAGAGAGACGAAGGAGAAATTCCCTACTTGTTGATAGATAATCGGCGTTTAGGCCGGGGGTGTGGAACTTTACGGATAACGATGTGCCCGATGCACCAGAAGCTGTTTGTGAAAATCCATGATCGAGGAAAAGAGAAACCATGGCTAACCCTTAGTTTATAAGAGTCGAGGACAGTTGAGGTGAAAAAGCGAAACCGCGTAAGGCGTGGGGGTCGTGGGTTGACCATGCAGCTCCACTCGTCACAAAAAGGGGGTCAGGTTTTTTAAGTCGACTCATGAATTGATTAAGTATTTAATTAAAGCTCTTATGCGCGTTACGAGTCTTTAAAACATGCTTAAACGAGTCAAAATAGGGTTTAAAACCCTACTTGCGCAAAGGAGCGCTACTGGAAACAACTTGTCAAGGCCGGGTGATGCCGATCGGTCTCATCGATCGGTCGCGCCGATCGGTCTCACCGATCACTCTGCCCGATCGGTCGCGCTGATCGGTCTCACTGATCAGTCGCTCTATTGGAAACAACTTGTCAAGGCCGGGTGATGCCGATCGGTCTCACCGATCGGTCGCGCCGATCGGTCTCACCGATCACTCTCCCCGATCGGTCGCGCCGATTGGTCGGACCGATCGGTCGCACCGATTGGTCTCACCGATCCGTCGCGCCGATCGGTCTCACTGATTGGCCTCGCCGATCTGTCTTGCCGATCGGTCGCGCCGATCGGTCTCACCGATCGGTCTCCCCAATCGGTCTCACCGATCAGTCTCACCGATCGGTCTAGGCCAAGCGAGTCTGGGTCATCACACTATACGACCCAATAATGTAACAAAACACATCACTTTGTGGATGTAGTAGTCCACATACACTCACATGTGATGTTTCTATTTCTCATAAAATGAAAAAAAATATGGAAAATGGTTGTAAAATATTCATAATAAAATTTAATTATATTTATAATATTGATTTCATTATTTTAAAATGGTTTAAGAATATTTGGAGGAGGTATGAGAAGAAATAAAATTGAAATAGGTTGGTTAGGTCTTATACTTTTCCTCATATATCTCCATTTGGATTACACTTTAATACTTCTAATATTGGTATTTTTAGAAGACCATGTCCTCTAGAACGTGGGTATATATGTTTGGGAGAGGTTTGGGTAGGTCTTTGAAAAACTAGACTGTTAAAAATGTGTGAGTAAAGAAAGAGTAGATGTTCCCCATTACAAGGTAGGGGGGTGAAACACTTGTAAGTTTTCTAAAAATTTAAATTTTATAATTTCTTAATATTGTAAAAGTGGCTAAAAAACTATAAAATTTATAAGATAAAGTGATAAGTGTCGAAATACCATAATCCTATTATAATTAATATATGATTTTTTGGGTTTATCGCTTAGTTTTTACCTTAATTAACTAGATTTACCCTTTATTGTGGTAACAACAGTTAAATCATTTCAATAATTTTAATAAAAAGATAAAAAAGAAACAAATAATCAAAGATAAAAAGGAATAAGGAGATCAGGGTGGTCTAAAATATTGTAAACTAAGGGTGTTATCTTTGAAAATATAAGCACACATGCGGGGAATGAATCTCATTCTATAAAAATCATAAAAGGATTTTCTTGGCTTCCCATTGAATATAGAATAACTACCACGTTTTTCCCTTACCTCCATGTTTGAATAATTATCACATAATTAGAAATGTGACTCTTTCACCTTCAAATGTCATAATATATGGATCTAGGAGTTTCAGAATTACATTGGATGAAATTTTGAATCCTTAAAGAATCTGTTTTAATGATGGTGAGAGTGATGTTGTAGGAAAGGTATACCTCCAAATTGTTAATAATCATTTTGTATTTAACAATGATAGAATCACCTTGACCATATAAGCTTTTAAAGGCCACTAGAACCGATCCTTTGGGGTTAATAATAACACCTCCTCCTCCCATATGGCTGAGACTACAACAACCATTAATGTTGAGTTTGAGACCACTAATAGGAGGATTCAAAAAAATACATATTCCCTAATTGATCAAACCCTATGATGTTGGAAATTATTTTTTCCATCCATAACCATTCTCATAGTGCTACTATTCTCCCACTGTTTTATAAGTTAACCTATCTTTATTGTGGTGATACATTTGTGTCGTGGTTACTATTCATAAGGGTAAAAAATAAAAATATAAAAATTACTAAATTTGAACATCCAGATTCCAAATATGGAACCCACTTATCCATATTATATTTTGATAAGTGGTAGATATTATTTTTAATATATGTGTGCAAAACTCAAGGAAAAACAATTTTTATAGAAAAAAATTTAAGCATAAAAATGAACTTATAACAAAATGAAATATATTTTTGATTCCTGTGGAATAATTTATATTATGTTTATTGAAATTAATCTTATGTTACATTAAATCTATATAAAAAATATAACATTTCATTTAAATTACTTAATTTTTTAAAAAGAAATGATCATTTTGGAAAACTCGATATTGTTTACAATTTAATCAAAAATAAATCATTTCAGAAAAATATCAACAAGTAATCATATGTTATATTTGATAAATTTATTAAAAAAATGATATTATTTTTTAAAAATTCAATTTCTAAAATAAATAAATTAATCTTTTGAATAAAACCATGTAATTCATGAAAAAAAATTAGTTAAATAAAATTATTAATTTTTCGACTGAAAGCTTTTTATAAAATTATTTATAAAACTATGATGAATATAAATCCATAACATATATACTTATAAATAATAAGGCTAATTTATTTTCAGTATTAATTGGTATTTCATATTCTCCTACCATAAGAAATTTAATTAACATATTTTTATTCATTACTTAAACAAGTGAGGGTGTTTTCCTTTCATAGCATTTTTTATTCCCATTTTTCTTCCTCAAACCTTGTGAATATCCCATAAAACCTTTAACTAATGAATCAAATTATTTTATAGTACCTGATATCTATAATTCAAAATATGAACTGGATTTTCTTCTTAAGAGTGGTTCTCCTCTAATATCACCACAACAAGGCTCAAAACATGAGATGAATTAGGTACAAACTTTCCTATAAAAGAAACATGAAACTCAAAATATTGATAATATAAAATTGGTGGTAATACTGCTTTATAAGAAACTAGTCCTAATTTTTATATAATTTCATAGGTTTTAGTAAATTTTAGACTTAACCTTCCCTTTTTACCAAAATACACAGAACTTTTCCATGGATATAATTTAAGAAAAACATTATCACCTACCTTAAATGAGATATTTTTCTTCCAATTATATTAATAACTCTTCTAGATGATCTATTCTATCATCACATGCTTCTAAATTATATTAATATTATCCACAATTTCATCTAAAAATTCCTTTCTCCAAAATTTCCTCTCACCGACTTCGTCCCTACATGCTGGATTCCGACATTGTTTTTTATGTAATACCTGAAAAGATTCCATCTGTAGACTTCAATGTAAAATATTATTATAAGAAATTTTAATTAATTAAATATGATAATCCTTATTTCCCTAATATTTCCTTGATAAATCTTGAAGAATATACCTCGAAGTCTAGATTTTATGCTTCAATTTTCCATAATATTGAAGATGAAAAATCTTAGTAAAATTTAATTAAGTCCCATAAACATTTCAATTCCATTCCAAAAATTTGATGTGAAAGTGAGGTCATTATTAGATACAATGGATAGGGGAACTCCATGTAACCCGAATATCTCCTTAATATAAAGTCTTGGAAGATGATCAAAATACATAGTATCTCATATTGGTTGAAAATGATATTATTTAGTCAAAAAATATAAAATAATCTAAATCTCATTATTACCTTGAGGTGTATTTAGTAATCCCACTACAAAATCCATGGGTATATTTTTCCATTTCCATCCAGGAACTGATAAAGGCTGAAGCATTCCATTTATAGTTTTCATTTAGATCTAACCTATTAACAAGTAAAACATTTAATTTTAAAACATGAAATATATTTCTTCACACATTCCCTCTAAAAATACCCATTAAGTCATATGTGTATCTTATTTCCATGAGGATGAACCAAAAATAGAGAGATATGAGCTTCACTTAACAATTAATTTTTGAACTAGGAATAATTTGGAACACACAACCTATTTATAAATCCTATGGCACATTATTTTTCAAATTTAGAATCTGTAAACTAAACCACCATGAAAAAATATACTCTTTCTTGTAATCTAAGATTTTCATTTTGATCCTCCTTAAATTTTTCTTTAAATAATGACTTCATCGACACCCAATCTAAAACAGAAGAATTTTCTATAAATATAATTTCTATTTTATAATTCATTAAATCATTAACTAAAGGATAATGTTCCAATCATAACATAGTTAATGGTGCATTATTTGTTGGACTCAAGGAATATACTACCTTATTTTTTTATCTGGATGATAGTGAATTGTAAAATCATAATCTTTAATCAGTTCTATCCATATTCTCTAACTCATGTTCAACTCTTTTTGATTGAATATATAATTTATACTTTTATGATAAATATATATTTCACATTTCTCTTCATATAAATGATGTATCCATATTATTAAATCAAAATCAACCACAACCATCTCAATTTCAAGTGTAGGATAATTCTACTCAAGGGGTTTCAATCGATGAAATGATTACGTGATAACCTAATCATTCTTTATTAATACACAACCAAGTCTCTTCAAATAATCATAATTGTAATCAAATAAAACTCTATTTATTATTGGTATGGATATTGGATCCCTAACCAATATCCTTTTAAATTATTTAAAACATTCATCCCATTCCTTTTTGAGATAGATTTAACCCCTTTTTGAGTTAACATAGTTTGTAGTCTAGATAACCAAGAAATGTCGCTAACAAACCTTATATTATAACCCAAAAATTCTTGAAAGATTTGAATCATATTGAAATTTTTGGGTCTTGGACATTATTCCACCACATTGTTTTTCAATAGGATCAATAGTTATTCCATATTTTAAATAATATCCCCAAGAAAAGAAATATTTTTTTATTGAAAATACACCTTTAGTAAATTTTCCCTTCAAAATATTTTCATTTAAAGTATGTAAAAAAATCCTTAAAGCCTTCTCATTAACTTTATATCTTTTATATTTTACAATAATATCATCGATAAAAATAACAACAAATGTATTCAAATACTCATGAAACACTCTATTAATTATATCCATAAATACATCTGGTATATTTCTTAACACAAAAGTTACTTCAAAAAAAAATCATAATGACCATACCTAGTATGGAACTCTATCCTCAGAATTTCTTCCTCCTTCATCTTCAGTTGGTGATACCCAAACAAAAGATAAATCTTCAAAAAATATTGTGCACTATAGAGATTTAATTACTTCAATTAGGGTATCTAAATATTTTTTAGTATTGGAAAAATATTTTACTTCACCTTTTTGTTTCCAATCATAATGATTCCTTCCTTGAGTAACTAACTCTGTATATGCATTAGTGTAATAAACCAACTAATTACAATTAAAAAATTTCACTACCTACTTGCCATTACTAGTCTAACCATTACCATTACTCCATTATTTATAGTCATGAGAAATGTTTCTAGGATTTCCACATTAGTATAACTTCTCATATTGTATCATATATTCTCTAGAATTATTCTTTTCACTCTTATCTTAGGTGGAAAATTAAATTTTCTTAGCAACAATTTTATTTGATGAATGCGTCTCTATTCCCTACCACATGGATCGCCTCTTATCCTTATTATTATAAAATTTTAGAAACTAAATCTTAAATTTATCCATTCACATCACAATTTCTTTATAACTTATGGACTAAATAGTAAGAAGATCCCTTCATAAATTCAGTTTAAAACCCGAATAAAATTGATCAATGTTTGTATCATTGTCCAGAATAAAATTCGGTGCATAGCAGACTAATATATTAAAATTATCTTTATATATGACAATAGAGTCCTATTTTTTCATAAAATTTAAGAATTAAATTTCTATTAAAATTTTATTAAATTTATAAAAATACATTTCAATGATAGTATATTTAAAAATAATTCATCCCATGTCATAAATTTATTCCTTTTTCTTAGTGGTCTTAATAGAATACCACCATTGATCAGCTTCACCTTCAAAATGATAATTAGAAAGGGTTACCTTATGATAATTTGAATATCCCATAACATCTAATATATTTTGAATATAAATGATCCATCCTTTATATTTTATCAATTATAAAGATCCATTTAATTTTGGAGGGAACTGTTTCATAAAATGTTCCACTATCAATATGTTCCTCTGTTGAGAATTTAATTACTCCCTTTCGTTGGATACTCTCTTGATAGCCTATGTCAACTGAGTAAAAATATATTCAAACTATTATATTCCAATTGCATTCATTACAGGTTGCTGGTTGAGAAGGATATTATCCTCCTAATGCCTTTCTACCTCAGCTTCCTTATTTCCTCTATGAAAAACCATTTTAAAGTTGCACTAATTATATAATGCAACATTAAATTCCTAAAAACTTATCTCATGATAATATAACCATAAATTAGAGTCTCTTAAAACTATTATAACCTATAAAGTTATCTAAACCTTCTCTTTGATACCAATTATAATACCTCATACCTTAAACTACCCATAATTACATAATTTATAACAAGTGTTTCACTTTCTTATATTTCCTTGATATATTTGATTTAATATTTAAGGAATGAAGTAAAAAAAACAATGTTGTAACATTAAAATTTATACAAAATATATATTTTCTGACAAAATAGGCTATTTGTAAATACACAATTACTTTGGTTAACGTAACTCCTGTAGGACCCCAGGACACCCTGAGAGGGGAGGGGTGAATCAGGGTATCAACTTTTTCTTCTTAATGTTGTGGATCTTGTTCCCACATTGGTTGGAACTGATTAAACCTGTATGATGTATATGATCAGTAATGAAACATTCACATGCAATGAGATGACACAACTATTTTTACTTGGTTCACCGCAAAGGGCTACGTCCAAGGAGCATACGCTAACAGGTTGTCGGTTGTACCAAAATCCACTATGCTTCACTAGCTGTAGATTACAAAGGTTCGGGCACATTCACTCTATTCCAGGCTCACTGCCTTTACAAAAGTTCAGGGATAGCTCATTATATCCCTCGGGTCACTCCCGTTGAATATCATTGGCTCACTGCCCTTGGTGAAGTCCCACTCAGTTTATAGATGTGGAGGTCTCTTCAATAGATGTGCATTGAAGTTCTTTGTCTCCTCTTCAGCATGAGACTTTGCTTGAATCAGGGTTCAGAGTTGATTCTCTTTCTAGTTCAATCCTTCTTCTTTAGTGCAATGACTGAATGCACTAGATCCCCTTGTCTTCGTTTGGCTGAATCACAATCACTTATGTGATTGCTCAACAAATGACGCTCAGATTACTTGTAATCATCAGAATCAGTTCACCATGTATCCATGAGATCATGTATGTATCATTTAGATATCTTCTTCAATCTCACTTTGCACTGAAAGTATCAGGCTATCTTTCAGCTCTTGTGCAGCTCCAGAAAGGCAGGCGTGCTTCAACAATGTTTGGCTCTCCTTTTCAAGCCTGGCATGCAAGTCTCAATACGGTGTGAAAGTCCTCAACGCGCAAGTCTAAACTGGCGCGCAAGTGCCACCAAAACACCTACGCGATGCTTCCTTCCCCAACTCCAAACTTGCACGTCTCACTTCCTTTCCCTCCCAAACCGCCTTGGGCGCACAGCCAACAACCGGCGCACAACCTCTACTTGCGCAACCCAACTACCACTAGCATGGCTCAATCCCCTGCGCGACGAGAGCTTGAACAATCTCTAAGTCTTGAACTCTGTAAGAAATGAGGAGGGGTGGTCCTCTATTTATAGGCTAACTGGATCCCCTGTGCGGTGGCGCGCAAGTGTTCCCTCAGCGCGCAGGTTCCGGCGCGCAGATCATCCTCCCTAGCCTCTGTCGCGCTACTCACTTGCGCCACCTACACAAATACTTGCGCGACCTTCTTTAATTTACCATATTCTGAGTTATGATATTGAAAAACAATAGGCGTGCAAGTTTCCAGTCTTCCTAGACATCGGCACCCAAGTTTCTTCACGGCGCGCAGGTCACTTGCGCGACCAGCCCTAAACTTGCGCTCCCCTTATCCCTTTGTCATTTTACCATGTTCTAATCTTGAAAAACATATGGCGCTCAAGTTTTGTCTTTATCCAGTACACGACGCGCAAGTCTCTTTTCCAAAAACACATTTCTCCATTTCTCGATTTTTAGGCCCAAATATTTGGCAAACACTAGGAAACGGCGCCACCTTGTATCTTCACTTTTTTTCTGCCTCCAGATTATCCATTCCTTTGTCGATGTTCGTTGAATAAAACATGGATCATTATACACAGTCCTTGAACTTGACATGCCACCATGGAATCTCCTTTGTCAACAAATTTCTATGTTGTTTGTTTGCTTTGTCAACAAGCACGATCACCTCAAAAGCACTTCTTCTTGGTGATCTGTATCCTTCAGCAACTCTTCTGCTTTTATCACAAACTCCACTATTGTGATATGAATTATTTGAAGGAATAACATTAGCATCATCATCTTCAATGACTATGTGATGTGCATGGCTATCTCAGAATTCCAATCCCCACACATCCATCTTATAATTCCAATCATTTTCACATTGTCTTCTTCATCAACCATCATGATTGAATTCATGCAAACCATATGATTTAATTAGTCAAGAAGTCTCTTGCATGGTTTTCATGAAATCATGATTAATTTCATGTTCTTCATAAAAAACCCATGGTCTCATGCAATAATGAGGAATTGCATGGACTTCATCAAAACCGATGGTTCTCATGAAATAAGGAGGAATTGCATGGTCTTCATCCAAAAACCCCATTCTTCGTTAATCATCCTCAGATGGAGTACACCTCAAATTCTTCATTATTGTAAACAATGTATCACCTTTGACACATGTTATTTGAACTTATGATCAGTACAACAATCGTCTGAATTAGCATTCCTCCACTTCATTGGAGTACTTCTTGATCTCCTTCATTTTGATCTTCCATTCCTCCATTTCATTGGGGTACTCCTTTATCTCCTTCATTTTGATCTAAATTGGAAACTATTGACAATAAATACAACCTTATACACAAAGTGGTTCCAACAACTCCGATATACATAAATATGTATTTATTAACTTTTCTACCCATACTTAAGCCCTATTAAAAATAATTTGCAAGTTATGGACGGTAAAAAAATATCAGTAAGGTATATAAAATAAAATAATCATATTATTCCATTTGTAAACCAGTAAAATATAAAATAATGTTTTTCTTTTTCGCAATAAAAATTTGATCCCAAATATCGATTTACTTTTCCATGAAAACAACACAATTGATTAATATAATTCATGAAACATTTCCAATGAGATAATAAAGGAAAGATCAAAATCACAATGGTTTCTTGGAAGACATGAAAACTCATTAATACCATTATTTAAAAAACAATCCTTTCAACTATATAAAAAAGGCCATAAACATTCCTTAAAAACATACACTCATTTTATTACCTTTTGAAATCAAAATATTGTATTTATAAATCACTACAAGAATATCTTGTAAGTGCCATGGAAATTTATCCTTATATTCACCTTCATAATAACCCTTATAATGGAATCACCTAACTGAATAATTCACATTTTTCATAGGAGTAACCAAAAACCTGTAAGCTCCATCACTTTACACTATTTTTGGAGAGTTATATTGGGCTCCCCTATCATCAAAGAAATTTTGGGCTCAACCTTAATTAATATAAAATGTATAAGAAGCATAAAATGAATGAAAATATTATATATATAACTTTAATAATAAAACAAATTTTAAATGGAATTCAATAAAATATCAAAAACCACTTTTAGTTATCTCATAATGATGATAAAAAGTTTATGTTTCCTTAGAATTTTTTTAAACATATAATTCTGAAAATATTGATAGAAGAAATTTCTTACAAAAATGGAATCTTTCCGAGGAATATTGATAATGAATAAAGACTATGATGGTGGTAATAAGCAATCAATTCTTATGTGATAAAAAACATTCATTTTTCACTTGGCTGAAAATGTCAAAATAACCCGTACCGTAAATGTTTCAAAGAATTATTTTTAATACTTTTAAAAAAAGTGAAAAATCAGTTGAAAAATAAAATTTAACATCCATTTATGTTTAAATAATAACAATATTTAATAATTTTAAAGAACATGAACATTTATATGGAAGAAAAATATTTGAAAGGATTCCTTTAAAATAAGGATTTAAAGAAAAGAACCACACCTTATTTCCCATATAGATTCATATGTTATATAAATCCTAAATAATAAAAAAATTAGTTTTATATTTTCTCAATAACTTTTTTCATGTTAATTTATTTTTTATTATTCTATTAATTTCATTTTTAATATATTTTATTTAGTCACTAAAATATTTACACTCATGTTGGATGTTTTGGAATTTTCAAGTCAATTTATACATTATACACACTTAAAAAACCATTTAATTTGATTATGTAATATGAACCAGGTCGTTTCATGGAGATAATAGTTCATACATACACAATAACAACATTTTTATTTTTCTCACATATCAAAAAAAATAAAGTAAATAATATTTTCATTTTAAATAATAAAAAATATGTTATAATTGTGTTATTTATTCTCTATTTTCATCCTTATAACCATCCTTTTCTTATGAAGATGAAAAATGAATCACATCACTTCGTTGAAGTTGTATTCCACATGTACACACAAGAAATGTTATCAATTTCCAAAATATGGAAAGAGTAAGAAGGTAAGTAATATATTATATTTCATGAATAATAATTTTTTTATAAATAACATATATATTCATTTTTGTAATCATTCTAACCTGCTATATGTTCTGGTGATGTAAATTGAAACATATTGCTTTGTTGAGGTAGTAGTCGCACGAGCGATGTTTCTTTTTCTCATAACATTAAAAAATAGATGTAAAAGTGTTTTACCATATTATTAATATAATTTAGGTATATTTATAATAATTATGTAATTATTTCATCATGTATGAATAATATTTGAAAGAGTTAGAAGAATAAATAGACTTGTGAAATGCAAGTTATGAGTTATAACTTTTATTGAATATGTCCCTTTATATTACACATTAATCCTTATAAGATTAGTATTTTAGAAATATAGGAATGTATAGGAAATGGGGAGGAATGTTGGGGAGGAATTTAGTTAGGTATTGGATGAACCATAGATCTCAAAATGTGCAAGGAAGGGAGAGGATGATGTGGCTTTTTATAAGTGCGAAGAGTGACAGACTTGTAATTTCTCTAACCATAGAAATATTATAAAGTATTAATCAAATAAAATTGGTTCCAAAAATATAAAATTTAAAATATAAGGTGATAAGGTTCCAAATATAATCATCTAATTCGAAAATCGATAATAATTATTTCCCTTATCACTTAGTTTTCACCACAATTAACCTAATTTACCCTTTATTGTGGCGACACATTTTTTTGCGGTTACTATTCATAATATCCATAAATGAAAATAAACATATTAATAAGTATTAAAATCATAATTATAAATATGGAATACATTTTCAAGATTATATTTAAATAAGTGGTAGAAATTAATTTTAATATAAGTGTGAAAAAATCAACCAAAAACAGTTTTTAGAAATTTTTTTTTAACCATAAAAATAATCTTATAACAAAATCATTTATAATGATGATAACAATTGCATTATTTAGATTATGTTTAATAAAATTAATATTATTTTACTTGAAACACATTTATAAAACATATTGAGGATTCTAATTTACTCGATTTTATGAAAAGAGATGACAGTTGTTCAAAAATTGAATTTTTTTTTTTATTCAATTAAAAATCAATATTTTCTAAAAAATAATAAAATTAATCCAAACAATTAAATTAAATCAAACTATTCCTTTTTGATTGAAATTTTTTGTAAAATTATTTATAGGGATATGATGAATATAAATACTTAAAATGAAAACTTAAAAATCATAATATTTATTTATTTTTAGGATTAAATTTTTTGTTACATGGTATACCTAAACTAACACTAAGAGTTCTCTGGGAACCCCAATTTGAAAATATAAACACATAAATTGCTAAGCCTACATTACAAACTGATTTTAAATTAAAATCCAAAAAAATATTGATATTTCTTAGATTACATGGTCTTTTTGGAAGAGTCCTAAATAAAAATACCAAGGATATCGCCTTGGTGTGCTCTACATTGAATCATAGAGTATTGGAATAAGTCTAGGTAAATTAGAGAGTCCTTTTATTCTCATTAGAAGGAGATGTTATGGAGTTGTTTTATATTATATATCCTGGTGAGGGGAATAAGTAGGATTAAATATAGAAAATATTTCTCCATAGGTCATTCTCTACCTCTATAAGTACAAAAATCATGAAATTGATATATTCCATCAGAAAAACATCAAAATAGGCTCTATATGAGCTCTATGAGTGGTTTAAGAAATTATGTGAAAGTTTTCTTTACCAAGCCATTAAAAAGAACCAATTCATAGTATTTTTCTATAATGGAAAACTTAATAGTGATTAGAATATATTGGACTCATTGTCAAAATGATCTATAATTAAAAAATCACCAGTGTAGGTCAGGCGGCTTGTAGAAAAGTTAACATGAAATTCCAAAAATTTTGGTATAAGAGGTACTAATACCGGAGGTCTACATGAGGTAAGGTATTCTGATTCACCCATTTGAAATTATAATATAGAGAAAATAACAATATTAGATAGTTAAATATTTATGAAATAAATTAATGAGAAAAAAGCATCAATAAGGGTTTCTAATTTGTGTTCTTATCCAAATCGTTTTACTATCCAAAATTCAACAATATATGGAATTGTGATTTTTTTAGTTGTGTACATAGAAGATTAATATTATAAATGTAATCATTTGTGGAGATAAACCTCCCATGTAAAATATATTACTGCGAATTAGTATAATTATTTTAGACCGCCTCACTAGGGATAATACAAGCAAACTCCACCATTTCAAAAATCATACAAACAACCCTTTAACCAACCAAATTACCACCTACCATCCTTCAAAAAAAAGAATAATTTTGAGAATCCCTTAACCATATCACAATAACTTCTAAAAACCCAATAAGGTTTAATGGTTGAAGAGTTGAAAAATGAGAGAAAAGAATTAAATAATCATCTAGTAAGATCAGTAGATAAAATGACCAATAATTTTGGAAAACTATCATCTCAAACAATTCCAAACCCCATGGAGATTGTGATCATAGTCACCACCAGAAGTGGTTACAAAATACACCCTGTTTCAAATCCCAATTCAATGAAAAAACATCTCATTACTATGAAAAAAAACTAGTATAGAAAGAATCTATGAAGTACCCCATAGAGATATATTAAGATTAAAAGTAAGAAAGGAATAACAAATATAAGATGTAATTATAAACACCCTATCAAAAACCTAATAGGTAAAAGATGAATCTACCACTTCCAATCGCCTATAGGATGACTCAATCAAAGAAACTATTTGAGGAATAAATTTTATAAGATATTCTGAAAATTTCCATATATTAGAAATAAATATACCACTAATTGAATATCTAAATTAAATCAATGAATATGCTTTTTTACTTAAGTAACTATCCAAAAAAACATAATATTTCAATGGAACAGGAGAGTTAATCTGGGAATAAGTGTTTTAGCCTTGATTTTACCCCAACTACCTTCAAATTTTTAAAATATACAGACATTTTATATCAATTTTACTAATCGAAATATATATTTTAAAGATGATTTATGTGATATTGGAGCCCATATAAATGTAACAATTTTCTTTATTTACATACAAATGGGATAACTGAATCCCACAAGAGTGGGTTTTTAAAATTAAGATGGATCATCACTATTCCTAGTAGGAGTCGAGGAGAGTGTGCTAGTTTTAGTGAATAATCTAATACTTCCCTGAAAAATTCTTATTTTGATGCATGCTTTTAGTAGGGTGTGGAAAATGAAAATTTATAAATCATTCTAGTGCTGAAAATTAACTGACTAGGGTTGCATCACTTGATGAGCTTCATAGTTGTGTACTTACTACTTTAAATTCACCAAGGAATTACTATTTTATTATTATTTTCATAAAACAATGATATTTTTGGGGTTTGACTATTTTCTAAAATAATGAAATTTCATGAAATTATAATCTATCATGAAATAGAAATTGGTAAAAAATAATGAACTTGGTTGCTAGGTTTAGTTTATGGGTTTAATAATTATTATTCTGTATTTGTTTAAATTTCCGTTTGATAACACAATTGTGAGATCTATTTCATGAAATACTAATATTTTATTTTATTTATTTTGGAATATAGAATTCATAATAAATCTAAATTATACATCATCCTGTAATAATGGTTCATTTCACACTTCAATTGAGATCATATCACATTTCAAGACTTAACTCCACCATATGTTATTTTATCCATTAAATGGCTCAACTCCACCATGTAAAAATATTGTTTCTAATGGAAGGGTGGGAAAGGATTAATATAAACTAGTTGAAGTAGAATTGAGCAACATGTTGTGGTATAAGATCTCCACACCCATTCATTTCACTATCATTTACCAAAATCATAAAATAAAGTATTAATTATTCGATAATAGAATTCAAGATATCCTAAAATCCCTTAATGTTGAGCCTCCGGTCAGACCCCCATTATCGAGGGTAAGAGACCACAATGGTCTAATGAAAGAGATAATAAGAAGGGAAGAGAAAATAAAATAAAAATATTAATATAGGGAGAGAATAATAAAAAAATAAAAAAATAAGGACATAATGAAAAGTAGAATAAAATTAAGAATAAGATGATGAAGGTGGCATAACACTAGGAGTGAAAAAAAAATTCATGATTTTATATATCAATAAAATAAATTAATTCTACTTAAAAAAATAAAACTAAATAAAAATAAGAAAAATAAAGCAAATAAGAACAAAATTAGTGGAAAATTATGCCACCTTCTCCCTCTGGTTGTCGTGATTTATCTCAGTAATAGAAAAAGCCTCCTTTTATAGGAAACAATGATCATCATTATTCTTTAACATATCTCTATTGTGATTCAAATCTCATAAATTTCTATATTTATTTCCCTTTTATATTCTTCAAAATACCCTGTAGACCTGCATCCATTTATATAAATCCCAATAATATCGAGTATTAATATATGATGATGCCTTTAATCATGATGTGGAACTCAATCTTCGGTGTCGCTTCTCATGTGCGTGGTCATGTCTCAATGTGTCATGCACTGCAATTCATGTTATAGGCGGTAGTGGAAAAGGTAGTGGTGAAGGTATTGGAGTTTCTTGGAATCATCTTTGGATTCAGTATTCTTTGAAAGGGGTTCCACTGAGGTCATCCATGTTATCTTAGGTTATCCATAGGTGTTCTGAGGACTTAGTAATACTTATTTAGCTCATGTTTGAGCTACCATCTTATAACATCCTGTCACTTATTTTCATGTACTCCTCGATCCTTGTTTTGATCATGCTTTGTTTGGGTCTTATTTAGGGGGGCTTTAGATGGATCTTGGAAAATTTTGAAGAATTTTTGGGATATGCACAATTGATGCATGGTTTTACCAAACGGTGAACCCCCGGTGTAAAATATGCACCACCTTTATAGTGGGGAATGCACGATTGTCACACTATTTCCCATACCATGCACTCAAATTAGAGAAACTACATACCCTAGAGTAGGGGAACATTATTAGGGTGAACAGTTTGTCTAGTGACATGGACATATCGAAGATCATGTTCGTACAAAAATTTTAAATCCTGAAAATTAATTAAAAATTATTGATCGCCCTGATTTATGTTCCTAATCACCCCTCTCAACCCTATCACAAATTATTATTCTTTGGAGGCTTCCTAGAGATGATTTTGGATCCTCTAAACCCTTTCCTTGTTGGATCGAAGTGGTGTTGGTCTCATTTGATCTCCTTTGTGTAAGTGGATCTTTTCTTGTGTAGTTTCTTTTGGTCTCTCTTTCTCTCCTCCTTAGAGAGTGATAAATCAACAAATTCTTGATTGATATAAACTCTTTTTTGAGGGATCTAATCCTTGTCTTATTGGATCTTGATTATAGTCTTGATTTCCAGTTCTCCTTCACTTTCGACATATGTTGGTTTTCTCATTGAAGGTGTTGATCATTTAATTCTGTAATAAAAGGTTTGTGGTTCCATAATTATTTTCCATGCAATTGAAACCTTTAATTTGTTTATCAAATTTTATTGATTTTATGATTGATTTAAAAACCTTGAATTGTGATTATTTGATCATTTTTTTAAATAAACAATGAAATTAATAAAAAATCCCCAATTTCAATGGAAATAAAATTGTGGGTTGAATTTTTTTTAAAAAGGATATCCCATCATGGAAATTTTTTTGATGGAAATGATTTGATGTTGATCTTGAGAAGAAGTCAAAAATTGAAATATGTTTTGAAATTTCATAAAAGGATGAAAAATGATGATTTGGTTTTGAAATGATAAGGGATGTTAAAAATTGAAATTAGAAAATTTCATTTTAAAGTGTTTTAAAATTATTTATTTTCAATTTGATTGATATAAGTTTCCCTTTTGTGGGAGTAGATTTAATTTTCAATTATGTTTGATAGGATGTAAGTTTTTCTTTATGTGGGGGTACAGTTGTATGATTTGTTATTCATTATATTTATTTATGGAATAATTTTATTTATTCCATATGATTATATAAATTATTTTATATAAAATGTTCATTTAATCCTTTTTTAAAGTTGTTTGATATATCTATAATATATTTGAAATGAAATCATTTTCTAGATTCAAATATGAAAAATGAAATTCCATTCTGTCTTTTATTTTAATTAATAACCTTAATGATAAATTGTTATGGTATCAATTATGGAAACCTTGTGAGACCCTACTGAGATTTATAGCTCACACCCTATATTTGAATTTAGGAATTTTTTATTTTATTATTCTAGATCATAAAAAATAAAAGTCACCCCTTGTATAAGGTTGATGTTCTTGATCCTTTGGGATCAGAGTGATGGAGGTGCCCAATGGAGATGTTATCCACTTGTTGCATGAGATGTTTGAGTTATATCTTAACTTATACTATGTATTTGAGGATGTAATACTTTGTATTTTTTATACCTATATGGTTTGTGATAATTTCTCCCTTTGTAGTGTTGATCACATTGACTTTTTACCTTTTTTATTTCTCTATTTTTTTGGAAAATTCATTTCCAATTTTATCTAGTATGATTCCAGGTGGTAGTCTTCAACCTATGGGTATCAGGAACACCATTTAGGCTATTTCAGAGATAACTCAGTTATTAGGATACTAGGGTATCCGGGATGGTTCATGAAAAAGAGGTATCATATGTTCAGGTTAATCATCTTTCCTTGATGTATGTATACAGTTTAGGATATCATTTTATAACTTCAGAGGTAGTTTTGAGTGAGTTCTTGTCCATTTCTCATTTTAACGAGCCTTAAGTCACCATAAATGATTTGTGAAATGAATACTGAGTAATAATCTGATTTGATTATATTCTTTTCCTTGATTTTTATTTGGATTGGTAAAAATAAGAATATTGATATCTTATTTGATAGGATTTATATTCCCATTGGTCTTGTTTGACTTGTAAATCTGAGTAATGTTCTAATGTATTCAGATTTGTTTTTTGATGTTTTCCAACATTGTGCCTCTGTGAATACATTATAATTGGAGTTTGGAAAAAGTTTCTGGTGATCTATAATAATTTGGTCCTCCCATTAACCAGATTCTTTTTGATATTATTGTGCATGATGTCCAAGATCTGAGACATGCAACTTCACTCGTTCCTGTTTAGGCTCCAATTGTGGAACCATAGAGAAATTAATTTAGGAAACATTCCCAATATTTACTTAAATATAAGCCACCAAAATTCAATGTCTATAATGATCCTAAAGAGGTATATGATTGGTTGATAAAGATAGACCTTTTATTTGATTTCTTGGAAATTCTAGATTCGATTAAGTTTAAATGATCTACATTAAAGCTAGAAATACCTAGCAGGAGATGGAGGGATTCAATGGTTATGGTGAAGAATCACGAGGGTTTAAAGAGGAAGGAATTCAAAGTCATTTTTAGTAATTAGTTCTATGTTTAGTCTATGGTTCTAGCTAAGGATTTGGATTTTTTCATGCTCTAATAGGTTGATAGGACCATGATGGAGTATGAGAACTACTTTACTAAGCTTTTGTAGTTTTCACCTATGATTGAATCAGATGAGAAGATGAATAATCAATGGTTTGATATGGGTCATTGAAATTATATTCATTTTCAGGTTTTATTAAAGAAGATCACTTGGTATGATTATGTGATGGATAGGGATTTGATGGTTGAGCACGATCGAGCTGGAAAGTCAGGGTTGACTAGAGTTCCTTTTTTTCCTGATGGATGTTATGTGAGTAACTTTAATGGAAAAAAGAAGCATGATGAGTCTAACAGAAGATTTTGACAATAGGGTTCTACCAGACCTCTAGAAGTTCTTGGAAGGGTTCCTTTGACTTGATTCAATTTTAGAAAGGTTGGGCATTTAGTATGTTTTTTGTACTAAGGCACCAAATACCTATAATTCTTGTGGTCACTCAGGATACCTTTATAAATTCTCTAATTTCTTTTCCACTTAATGCAATGGTATTGGATCATCATCACCTAAAATTATTATGGTGTAATTACATATTTTGAAAAAAGGGTTCTAACCACATGAATCTTGAATGAATCTTCTTCACATAGTGGAAGAGTCTCTATAGGAAGCTGGTATAGGTCCAACGTCTGTGAGAGGTACCATCACTATAGATTCATCTTTAATGACTATTTTATTTGATAATGGTGGATCTGATTCAATTATATTAACTCATATTGTGAACCTACTAAATATTCTTATGTATATTTTTTCATGTATAATGGATGTTACTACACCCCTTGGAATTAAGAGATAGTTTGGTCTCCATTGTCCTACTTGTGTCTTATCTTTATCTGATATCGAGGTTACATGGGATTTTTTTGTTTTCAACATGAAACCTATTGATGACCTCTTTTGGGATGGATCAGGTCATTTCGAAATAGTCCCAAATTGACTGTTATCTTTGATGGGTCTTCTTTACTATGCCTAATGTTGGGAGATATATCTTTTAGAAAGAATGGGAATCGGGGTTGAGTAGAGCCATGACTTCTTATATAGAGGGGTAAAAGTAATATCGATGTTTTATTTATTTCTAGAATGGATGTATTTGAGAGATTATATCTCCCCAATTTTCATCTATTATATTTATGTGATTCCTTTTGATTTCTCCTCTTTTACACTAGTAATAGAGGTAGAGTTTTCAATTTATTTTTCACCTAGTTTTGAATCGATATATATTCCTCCTTACTATATGGAACTTGATGAACTGAAATATTTTAAGACTCAATCAGATTATCTATTAGTGAGAATATTTATATTCTTAAGTGTGTCACTGTGAAAACTCAATGAGTTATGGTAAATAACAGGTATCCATTTCCATGGATCAATGATTAATTTGACCTATTGAAAGAGGAAAAGTTTTTTCACAATGATTGATAATCAATCTGGTTATCAACAGTTGAGAAAAAAATAATTTTAAATACAAAAAACATCTTTTCAATGAAGGTATGAACATTATGAGTATATTTTAATTCCATTTGGTCTAACCAATGAACCAATAGTGTTTATGGATTTGATGAAAATAATCAACAACATGTATCTTTATACATTCATGGTGGTATTTGCGTATGACATCATGATTTACTCTCAATCCAAGGATGTTCATGTGAATTATTTGTGAGAAGTTATGTAAATGTTAGGAATCAATGAATCTATTCCAAGAATTCAAAATATGATTTTTGGGTTCGTGAAGTGAAGTTATTGGAATATGTGGTTTTAGAACATGGAATCTCAGTTGACCATAAAAAGGTAAAATATGTTATGAAATGGGAATAACCATGAAATGTTTTAAATATTCTTAGATTCTTGTGTTTAGTGGGGTATTATTACGGTGTGGTAAAGGATTTATCATAGTTGTATTCTATAATGACTACTCTCACTCAGAAGGGAGTGAAGTTTTTTTGTATGATAAATTTCATAGTTCTTCTGTTGAGTTAAAACTTTCTTTGACTTCTATACTAGTGTTGAATCTTTTAGAGGTTGGTAAGGTCTATGCGGTCTTTTTTGATGCAACTAGTTTGGGTTTTCTATATGTTCTTATGTTAGGTGATCATGTAGTATCCCTTGACTCTAGGTAGCTTAAAAAACTTGAGAAGAGTTATCCAACCCATGAACTTAAACTGGAAGTTGTGATGCATTCACTTACGAGTTGGTGGAATTACCTTTTCATAGAAAGGTTTACTATATATTTTTACCACAAGAGCTTGAGTTATATCTTCTCTATTTTTTTAATCTTTGTTAGAGTATTTTGGTGGTGTTCCTACAATATTTTGATTTTAATACTTCCTATAACCCAAGGAAAGATAATTCCACTAATAATTCATTGGCCATGAAACTTATGACCAAATTAATAAAGGAATCATCAAAATAGTGGAAAATGATGGCTATTTTTTCCAAAATTTCATCTAGAAGTACAGGAATAGGAGGCTAGGGTTGTATTTTTTAGTGTTTAGTTGATCTCTCAAATTCTTGAGATGATTCATTTGGAGTAGTAGATTGATGAATAATTCCTTAGCATTTGGAACTCTATTTATAGTAGGGAGACTATTGTAGAGTGGTTATTCTCTATAGAGCATATTCTATGTTTTTAAAATCAGTGTATTGTGCCATTTCATGAAGAATTCTATGATGGGGGATTTCTATAAGTCCAAGTGGTATGTAAAAATGGGAACCAAACATGTGTTCTATGATATGTGGTAAAAATTATGGTTTCTTGGTATGATATGGGGCGTCAATGAATTTATTTCATGTTGTTATAACTATTAGCATGTCAGTATTGAGTACCAGAAACCTTCGGGTTTGCTTCATCCACATGTAGTGCCAGCTTGGAAGTGGGATGATATTTCTATGTACTTTGGGTTTGGGTTTCCATGTACCCTTAAATAGAATAATGCAATATGGGTTGTGATCGAATGGATGATGAAATAGGATCACTTCCTACCCATTAGTGATACAACCAATGTTGAGGAGTTAGGAAATATCTATTTAAAAATATTGTTCATTTTAATGGATTTCCCTATCCTATAGTCTATGTTCGAGATCCCCATTTTACTGCTCATTTTTTGTGAGGCCTTTAGGAGCTGATATGATCTCAGGTTTATTTGAGTATAACATACTATCCACAAAAGGATGACTAGATATAGAGGGATGTATAGATTCTCAAGGAAATTCTTCATACAAGTGTACTCGATTTTGGTGGATATTGGGATGAACATTTAGTACATTTTGAGTTTTCTTATAACAATAGTTACCTATCCGTGATCAGAATGGGTCCATTTAAGGCCTTTTAGGAAGGTCGTGTAAAACTCTATTGTGTTTGTTAGAGATTGGTGATAGTTCTTTTCTTGGATGGGCTTGTTTTAAGAGAAAACTATAAATATTCTTTCGATGCATCAGATAATATTGATGGAATATATCCGGTATAAATTCTATGTTTATCATCATCGATGACCATTGGACTTATTTATTACTGACTATATTTTTTTGATAGTTTCACCTCGATTAGGTCACCGATCGCATCATAGGAAACTGAATATTTTTCCTCATTTTGTGAGACCCTTTTAGGTTGTTTAAATTTTGGGAAAAGTTTCTTTCCAATTCACACTTCCACTATAGTTGAAGTCAATACACAGTTTGTTCAATGTATCGTAGCTTCAGAAGTATCATTCTAACCCTTCTCATATCTTGATTCAAGAGGATCTTGATGTTGTGCCTGATTTATCTATGACTGAAAATTGAATCATTAATTTAGATTTTGAGAAAATTTACTTATTGATAGGATGATAACTTTGGTCCATTTTTATGGTAGTGTGGATCTGAATCTTAGGGGACTTGTTGGGGGGAGGCACTAATGATAGGGTAGTGAACTCACCTCTTTGATATGAAAATTTATTGACAGGATTTCTGAGGAAAATTTTTTAATGTTAGGAAGGTTATAACATACTATTTATTGTTTTTAGATACCCATTGAACCTTGTTTTAATCATTATTTTTTTGGTACATGTTTAAAGGTTCTTCAGGTGAAACTTGGAAAATTTTGGAGGCTTTTTTGGCTTTGCGCAGTTAGCGCACAGTTTTCCCAAATCATGCATCCCCAATTAAAACTCTGCACCACATTGATAGTGGGGGATAAAATTTGGTGCATTATTTACTAAATAGCTCACCCAATTAATATAAACTATGCACCCTAGTGTATGGGGTCATAGTCAGGGTACATTGTTTGTCTAACCATGAAACCCTCTCTAGGAAACTGTGTGCCTTGTAATTTTAAATTAAAAAAATTAATTAAAAATTATCAAGACCCCCAGTTTAAGTTATGATTCACCCCACTCGACCCTAAGACAAATTATTATTCTTTAGAGGTACCCTAGGGTGATTTTTTATCCTCTAAACCCTTTCCTTTGTAAATTAAATCGAAGTTGATCTCGTTTCATCTCTTATGGGTAAGTGGATCTCTTCTTATATAGTTTCTTTTGGTCTTTATTTCTCTTCTCTATATAGATTGATAAATGATAGTGTTCTTGATGGATATAAAGTCTAGTTTTATGGATCTAATCCTTGCCTTTTTGTATCTTAATTCTAGTCTTGATTTCTAGATCTCTTTCACCTTTGATCTACGTCAGTTCTCCCATTTCAGGTTTTGATCATTTTATTCAAAAATTAAAGTTATGTGGTTCAATAATTACTTTCACTAAAAGTGAAACATTGAATTTCTTGAAAAAATTGAATTTAGTTTTTATTTAATTTTAAATCACGCAACAGTGGTAATTTGATCCTTGATTTGAGAGGGATATCTAAATTTTAAAATGGCATGAAAATGATGAAAACCGATGATTTAGTTTTTAAATGATAAGTCATGTCAAAAATTGAGATCATGAAATTCTATTTTAATGTGTTTTAAAATGATTGATTTTCAATTTTATAGATGTAATTTGACCTTATATGGGATTGGATGTAATTATCCATTAAGTGGGTGTGGATGTAATTTTACCTTAAGTGGGAGTGGATGTAATTTTCCATTAATTGTGAGAGGATGTAATTTTACCTTTAATGGGGGTGTCGTTGTATAATTTTTTATACCTGGCATATATTTATGTAACTATTCTATTCATGTTAGCTGATTTATATAAACTATTTAATATAAATTGTTTATTTAATCATGTTTGAATGTTGTCTAATATATATTCCCAATATTTTAAATGAAATTATATTTTGGTTTCAAATATGAAAAATAAAATACCATTCCCTATTTTATTCAAATTTATTGAATTAATGGTAAATTGTTATATTATTGATTATGGTCACTTGGTGAGACCCTGCTAGGATTTATATCACACACTTACCTTTCCTTTGGTAATGTTTAGATTTTCTTATGCCAAATATGATATAAGTGAAAGAATATCTCGGAGGAGAGGTATGTTTTGATCATTTGGTCTCGGAGTAATGAATATGACCATTGGATATGATATCCACATGTTTTATGGGATGAATGAGATTTATCTTGTTAGTTTATAAGTACTTTGATGATATACTACTTCGGGGGTTTTTATTAATTTTGGTTTATGGTACATTCTTCCTTTGGATTGTTGATCATACTGACTTGTATTCTTTTATATTCCTCTATTTTATAGAAAATTTATTCCCTCTTTTATCTTATATGATGCAATGAGAAAGTATTCATCCCATAGGGTTTAGGAATTCACTTCAGGCTATATTAGAGTTGTATTGGTTATCTAAGTTAAAGGGTATTTGGGATAGTTCATGACACATGGTGGCTTCCATGGTTGTTCTGGCATGTTGTAGTGGTGGTGGTGACAATGAGCGATGATGTCGAGTGGTAGAGACATTGGTGGTTTTTATCAAAGTTCTAGGTGATTGAATCCAAGGCGGAATGACAACAAATTAGTCGAATTGAATAGTACCCATATTTTGTTGTACCATATCAAAAAAATGTATGTGCTCCATGAGAATTTAAATTGAAAGGAGTTGTATCCCAGACATAGAATCATTCTTCGAGGATGTGCTCTTTGTACATTGTTCTCACTATACATTGCATGTGGGGCCTGAGCGGGCTTAGGACAACTTATAAACCTTTTGGACCATATATTGAACAACCATGGCCCCCCATCTGGCTTTCTCTCCTACCAGCCTAAGAGGCCCTCTCGGTGATGGATTGGGAGACTGAACCCTTGTAGGTTGGCTAATTGGTAGGGTAGCTTGGTTGAGGGCAATATGAGCTTGGCCCTCTTTTTTTACCTAAAATATATTTGAGAGAAATAATGTAAAATATAAAAAAAAATCATAATTAAAATAAAATATCAAAATAATCATAACTAAAATAAAATTTTAAAAACGTTTATTTAAATAAATTTTTAAATCTTTATTTCTAATATCTTCATATTTTTATAAAACTATTAATTACATTTGATTATTCCTCAAAATCAAGGAAAATTACTATAATATTTTTAAAAAATTTAATGAAAATATGAGTGTGTAAAATAGTACCAAATTTTAATTATGAATGTCCTCAAGCATAAAATCGTAACATTAAATTTAATAGCTCATAAATTCTACAAAATATTCAAAATCTGAAGAAATAAAATAAAACAATTATCAATATTAAAATGAATTTTGAAGTTCCACATAAAATATCAATTGAATTTCATACTTTTCAAAGAAACAACCAATCCATGTATCTTAATTTCTCCCTTATGAAAATGGTGTAACCACTCCTTTAATTCATTAAAAATTTTAATTTATTATTATAAAAAATTAAAAATCATGATTTACATCTCTTTTGAATCTATTGACTCATGATTGATTATAAAAATTCAAGTAGAGTTATTCTCAAATCATGATTACACGATTCTTTTATATATTCTTATAATGGAACTAATTTCTCCACAATCTAAAGAAAAAAATAACATATAATCATGAGGGATTTTCAATAATGTTACATATGACTCTAAGACTTAAGGTTGGTAGGAATTGATGTTCATAATTCAGGATCAAAGGAAGAGGATTATCTCTTAAGTTAATTTCATGATATCAAGAGTAAAAGTTAAATAAAATTCCCCCCTTTAAATTGTGAAAACTCATCTGTTTAGTAATGGTGATTATTTATTCTTACAAGTCACAAACAATTTTTATTTTTTTTTATTTTTTTATTTTTCTTTTTACTTTTTTAAGAATGGAAAATAATAAATTATATTGGTTTAAAACATATAAATTTCTCAATACCCACAATTATCACCCCCATTCTTTTTTTATAATTTAGTGCATCCCTTTCACCATGACTTATCTCACCCCCAGAATTCAACTTTACAATATCATGAATTTACAAAGATGAGTGAAATAATGGATAAAACTAGCTAGAAATCTAGATTATCCCTATAAAGGCCATTTACAGTCTCTAAGGGCTAATCAAGGATAAATTTATAAGGAAATATCAAGGATAAGTGATTATCGATAAAAATTCCTTAATAATTATAATTTTTTTTTTCAAAGTCATAGCTTTGAAAAATTTCAATACATGCTCTAGTAGCTTTTATGTCCCATGATCGGTCATGAAATTTTCTCAAGATAAAATTAGATATATCTGTTCTAGAAATCCTCTCGATAATGAGAAATAAAACATTTGAAAATCACTCATGGAATAAATAATAATTAAAAATCTATTCACATGAATTTCAAAAATTTAATGCATAAAAAATGATATGGAAATTTCATTTACATTAATCAACTAATTCTTTGAAATCATGAGTCCTCATTTCAATATTCATGATTCACTGTAATAATTGAATTATCTACCTTACTCTTTTAATATTATTAATATTGAAATATATAAAATGGAATCACATGATTACTAAGAAACTCATGTCTCATAGACAAGTCATGTAAATAAATAATTCAATGAATGGTCATACAAATTCCAGTTTAAATCTCAAAACTGAGTTTTAGAAAAAAATGTAGGAATTTTAAAATATAAACATAATAGTGAACTTCCTTTTTAAATGAAAATTTAATTTTATTAATCCCCTTTTTAGGGGCCTCCACATGCCATCATGAACCTACAAAAGATAATTAATCATTAAAATTCATGAATCATGACATTATAAACTCATAATGATAGAGGGACCGAGCTATATGGTAAAATAATTCTAAGTATAAAACTGAAATTTCTATAAAGAAAGTAAAGATAATTCTTAATATGATCCCCAATTAGGCATTATATTTTTATTTTCCCTATAAGGGCAGTACCATATATTATCCATAATATTTTGAAGGGTGGGTCTTCTTAGATTTGAATCACCACATGTTCTTATTCCAAGCTTGCACTTATTGATTGTTATTGTGGACTCTATGGATAGTGTACACAAAATCCATTCCCTTTACATTCAGGTATAGCTTTAATGGAGGGGGTTAGATGATGTATGGATCATCCTCCCTCGTGGTTACAACATGTGAAACTTCCTCTTGATTTTCCAGTGATTTATCTACATGGGATGTATGAATTGAATATTTAAATGGAACATGAGAAGATAATTTTATTTCAACCAAATTTAAACATTTAGACCCAAAATTAAAATTCTACCATTCAAAGTGAGTATTATAGGTCTTGGTTTCCACTTGATGAACTACATATAATTTCTCATGGTCCTCCTCAAATTCATGTTCAATAAAATTAGGGAGCTCCATGTGTTTCTCAATAGGTGTAGGTGTTTCTGCTTCTTCTTCCTGTAAGGTAAATCAAGTATTTACTGAATCTAAAAATTCAAAATAATTTGGAGTGATAATCAAATTAAATTAAATAAAATAAAAATATATATAATTTAAAATAAAATCATCTTGTTGATTTTGTTATTGTTCAATCCCATTTTTAGTGGTAAGTTCCTCTTGAAGTTGGATCTCAATATATGGAAACATTTAGTCAGGGTTCTCCATCGTTTCTTCAAATTACACCATATGGGTGGTGTCCTCCTATATAACTAGAAAAAGATAATTAGGTCTTTATTTTTATTCCTTGTAGATATGAAGATCACTTTTCATTTCATCATCTTCTAAGTCACTCTAAAAATATTAATGGGCTTGTTGATCTCTCATGTTCACATAAGAACATGGCTCTTCCTCATCATTTTCTAGATCTTCATGGTAAGTCTGGATCCAATCCTTGATATTGTTAGTCTCTAGATACTACTCAATTTGGGCCTAATCCTCTTTGATTTATTCAGTAAAATTGGGAATCTCCAATGGCACTTCCTCCTTGGACTTTAGTCTTTGATAATCTTTTTTCACTACATCAATCATTTCTATGAACTCTTGAAATGAAAGTCCTTTTTCATTACCACACGTCATATGCTTGTACAATTTAGTGAGTTAATCAAGTATTTATAGGAGGGCCTTCTCAGAATTTTATATCAATTGATTTTGATCCTAAACCTATAGGTAAATATTCCATTAATTATAAATATAAACAATTTAAAACATCATTTAAAAAGAATACTTTTATATTATTTTAGAAAAAAATAAAAAATATGTATAATGTGAAATAAAAAGTAAAAAATACTCATTATCTCATTAGAAAAAGTTTCAATCATGTGATATTATTCTTGAACTACTAATTTTTATTTATTGGTTGTATAATCTCAAATGCCTAAGAAATCTAAATTCCACTTACTTCTATAATAATTGTTGATAGAACACCTCAATTGAGAGAATTCCACCTTCCATGACTTGACTCTATCATATGTCGTTTCATCCATTGAATGACTCAACACCACCATGTGAAGATCTTATGCCCAAAAGATGGGAGTGAAATTTTTAATTAAAAGAATTAAAGGAGAATTGAGTTTCATGTCATGGTGGAAAATTGTGGCACCTAATCATGTCACTCACATCAAACACAAACGTAAAATAAAACATTTATAATTTTAGAACAGAACTAAAGAAAACATAACCTCTCCTAAGGCCAAGACTCATTTCAGATTCCAACTATTGAGAGTGAGAGAACACAATGGTGGAAACAAAGAGATAAGTACATGAGAAAATAACATAAATTAAAAATAATAAGATAGATAGATAATAATAAAAAAACAAAATAAGTAAAAGATGAAAAGAAGAAAAAGAAGGTGGTAGAGTACTTGGAGTGAAACCAAAAAATGCATGAATGTATTTATTAAAAAACTTAATTAATTATACTTGTAAAAACTAAATAAAACTATAGATAAATAAGAAAAATAATGAAAATAAGAGAAAATATATTAGATAATCTTGTATCATTCTCCCTATAGTGTTTGATATCCGTATTGTTAGTGGACATATGGTCCACTTATATAAAAATAGGATTATCCTCAACCTTAAAAGTATCACTATTAAGATTTAAAAATACCATCTAATGATATTTATTTAACTTTTATCTTATTCAAAATAACACGTAGACCCATATTGATTCATAGAAATGCTGATAATATTGGCTATTCAAATCTATATATGAATTTATTCATGGTGTGGAAATCTAACTTTGAAATTACTTCTCATGTGTATGGGAATGGTGCAACATGTCATATACTATGGTGATCACCATGAGCGTTAGTGGAGAAGGTAGTCAAAAAGGTTGTGACATCTCGTCAAAAAATATATGGATTTATTCTTCTTTAAAAGGGCATACACCGATGTTATCCATGGTCTTTGAGGCGATCTATGGTAGTCTGGGGCCTCGACAATGCTTCTTTAACTCGAGCTCAAGCTCCAATTGTGGTTTCAACATGTTGTAGTGGTTGTGGTGAGAGATAGTGGTGGGGTCAAGTGAAGGGGGCAGTGGTTGGATCTATTTGAGCATAGTGCATAGAAATTATAGGTAAAATGTTGGTGAATTAATTAAATTGAATAGTACATATAGCTATTCATTCAATATCAAAAACTCAAAGGTACTTTCCGATCATTTAAATTGAAACACAATGCATCCCCATCTCAGAAGTCTACTCCAGGGATGGTATTCTAGTACACTGAACTCACTATTTCTAGGCCATGCAACCCAAGTGAGCTTATACCCACCAATAACCTCCATGGAACACACTATGTATGGACCTGGTCCCATGTGCATCTCATTCTCCTTCAAACTCGAGTAGGACCTCTTGGTGTTGGCTCAGCCAGATGGCCACTTGTGAACTGGCTACATGGTGGTATGACCTAGTAGAGGGACATCCAAGCCTGAACCTCTTTTTTACGTTAAATATGTTTTATAACAACTAATTAAATTCTCAAAATATTTATAATTAAAATAAAATATAAAAAACCTCCATTTAAATTCAATTTTAATTACTGATTTCTAATCTCTCATATTTTCATAAAATAATGCATTGCATGGGGTTATTCCTTAAAAACCATTAAAAATTATTACAATATGTTTAAAAATATACATAAAAATATGAATGTGTTAGTATACCCTTCATAGAGACTGCTAGGACCATCATAAATGTACATGAGGGAACATTAATTGTGGAATTTGGTGAGACCACTATCTATTTCTATATCTTGGATTCCATGAAGTACCAATAAGAGGAGAATTCAGTCTTAGAACTATCACACACTAAAAAAGATAATCACAATGAAGAATCAGGTATGTTATAAGATATGTTTAGTTTGGAAAAAATTTTAATATTTGAAACCTCTTTGAAAAATTATTCGAAGAACATTAAATATATGCGCATAACTTGAAATAAGAGATAATAACATATTTATATAATAGTTTTCACTATTTTTTCAATGGAGTGGAAGATAATATTTCATCTTAGGTGTAGGAAATTCATGCTTTGTAGGTGAGAAATACATAACATTTTTCATCCATAGATGAACCCCCGCACCAAGAGTTAAAACCTTTTCCCATTGACCTAGAGTACGTGTACCTAAAGAAATGGTAAAAGTTATCATTGATAATTTCTAGTAATATATATTGAGCCAATAAACAAAACCAATATTCTTTTTGAGAAAAAAATTTCCAATCCATAGGAAGGATTTTAAGAGATATCTGTGAGATAAGTTCAAAAATATTCATGCATAGAATATTTCTTGAAGAACATTTAAAGACTATTTAGAATCATCAGAAAAGGACTTAATCAAACCTTGTTGGTGGTTTTCAATTGGTAGATATATATATATATATATATATATATTAACATAATATGTTATCTACCATTTTCTTGAATCATAATGATATAGTCCTCTTAAAATAGTCCTTATAAAAATTGGACTTTACATAATGAGAAATGAGGAGAATGGATTAATAATAGTAAGATTCTAAAATAGGTATATAGTTTGTATAGGTTATATGAAACTTAACCAGGACACCAGGAATAATCATTTTCCCATTCCATTTGTTGACTAAATGTTATAATGATAATCAGTAAATAATAAATATTATTTTCTCGATGGGTTTTCAGGATACTTTGTAGTGCATATTTCACATGAAGACTAAGTGAATACAACTTTTACACATTCTTAGAATACCTTTTCATTTTCAAGGATTCCATTTTCTTATGTAATACACCATATTTATTCTAAATATGATTTTTATAATTTTATATACCCTTATTGAAGACTTAATATAACTTTTTTTTGGAGAATTTTACTTTTTTTGGAGATTCTTTTGATCACTATTTGGGAAAAATAAACAATTTATTGGAAACCTACACTGAAAAAACATTTTTTTATATTTTGAAAAGGGACGGTTCCTGTTAGAAAGAGGAATAGTTCTTGGGTACATAATATCACAGAAAATATAATGTTGTACAAAACCAAAATAAAAAAATTAATTAATTTATCTTTCTAACATGTGTGAATCATGTTTGATATTTTCTAAAAAATTAACGGTTTTATTGAAGGTTTATAAAATATTTTAGTATGGTTTCCCACCAAATTCTAGATTACATATAAAATATTTTATATTTATATTAATCAGGATTGTATAGAATTCTTTTATTCATTAAAGTGTAAACTGACTACCCCATTAGTGATGTAACCACCCAACTGGTAGAAAACCTGTAAGATGATTTTTGATGAATCAAAGCATGATATTTGAGTATTTTTTTGAAAATAATATATGAAATGAATCCTATCATTTCATATTCCTCAAGAACACTAGACATATCCCCAAAAAAATACACAACCAATAAAAAAATTCATAAAAATTTGTTTCCTTGGATAAACTCAAATAATTTTTTATGGGTACCCTAGTCCCTATTTTCTGTATTATATATAGCCATTAGAAATACAATAATGAATAAATAAGGTAAAAAAATTCTGGTTTGATGAGTTCTATTTTTATAAAGATTTTTTTAGTTCGAAGACAGGATAGGAGCTGGGAATCAAGTGGAAGATCACTTGAGCTTGCTTCCCAACACAATTGAAGTGTAAATTCTATTCAAAACACAATAAAATGATTTTATTCAAGGATACAAGATGTATTTGTTTGAATAATTGGTAGTAACATCTCAATTTACCCACCGAAAATACAAAAATCAAATATAAATCAAGGTTTTATATTTGGGATGACTGATATATTTTTAAAATCTGTAATGATCAAATGATTACATGATATATTTTAGGAGAGTTATGCACAATATATCATATAATTATACTATAATTTATCACGAGGTTTCCACTTTAGAACTCAAAGTAATTCTAATAATTATTTTATAATCTAGTATATACTTTACCAAATTGTTCAAATATACCAATGAGTTTTTTAAATGATGTAAAAAATTCCATTTCACTGGTAACATATCCAAAATACTAGAGATTCCTAAAAATACAAAAACTATTTTATGAAATATCTAATTTTTGGGGAATATACATGATAGAGAATTTTCCCATGAAATTTGGAAACTCTTATATCCTTTTAATGGTGGATTACGTATAAAAATTTATAGAAGCTAAATCCAAAAAAATTAATAATTCTAGTGTAATATATTCTCTTCTAAGGATTTTATATTTTATATAGATTTTATGTCTTAAAAAAACCAATGACCAAGGTTATCATTTTTTCAATAGAATCAAGAATGATTTTATGAGAATGTATGGAGTGAATCACAAAACATACACACCCTCTCATATATAAATCAATGGATAGGATGATGTTTTGAATTTAGAGATAATGGGAATACTATAGAATAACGTGAAACCAAATAGGAAAGTCTAAAGAGAAAGGTTGTAAGATACCTTATGGTCTTGCAGAATAGACTAATAGTCTCATATTTTAATGAGTCTATACTATTGATTTATGGAAAGAGATGTAATATACCCATTGAATTAGAACATACGTATTATTTGGAAATGAATTATGTATATATGTATTTTGAAAAATTTGGGAAGTAGAGAAAATTATAGATTTTTAAATTAGATTATATTATTAGAGAATGATATTAAAATTCAATAATTTATAAGGATAAAAAGAGGGTGTAAAAGGATACAATTATTTAGTAGAAAGACTTCCATACATGGGAACAAGTAATAATTTATAACTAAAAATTCAAGTTAATGCCAGTTAAATATAATTCCATAGGTGAATGACCTTTTATAGTCACCAATGAATACCCATTTAGTGATATATATATATATCATTAAATATGGAGAAAAGAACTCATTTAATTTTAATGGGAATATGCTAAAGAAGTGCCAGGGCATTATTCCATGAACAACACTGGAGGAGATCACACTCCTCTAACTTTTCTACCAATAGAACCACATGATTTTACAAATCTTTAACACTTGATTTATTTCAACCATTATTCTAAATATTCTTATATTTCCATATTTATTTGAACACACAAAGTAAAATAAATCATTTAAGAGTGTGTCTAGTGGATAGGGAGACAATTATTGTAATAGGTATTGCAGAAAAATCATTCAATAGTTTGTGCCTTTATTATTCATCTTGCTGTTTTTTAGAACCCATTGAGATGAATTTCAATTCCCTTTAAAATTTTGGACCTAAGAAAATTTTGAGAAAGGGATTTTAAAAATAAACATAACATAGATAAATGTTTAAATAAACTTTCTTTTAATCTCAAAGTGTGATGGATTCTTGGAAAGACAACTAATTTTTGAATCATATTCTATGACATACTTGCTCACATTAAGATAAATTTCTGTAGAGGTTAATAAACCAATTTTTACACCTTATTCATAATGCCTTAAATTGTTTTGAGAGCCAAGACATGTTTAAATAACCAAAATAATAAGGTATTATTTTTGTATAAAAGCCTCTTTGTATAATGAACATCTATTTTGGACTACCAAAATAATTGAACCTTATAACCCTTAGTGGTATTGAATGAGATTGTTAAGAATCCAAATTATTAGACCAATATCCCTATAAAACTAGATCTATATTTTAATGAATGTTCATATTTAAACTCAATTTTTGGGAGGGATTTGGATGATTGGAGTTGAAACTGTATAAGGGTTGTAATCAGATATTTATGAGTTCATATAAAGAATATTATTGAAAATTATATAGAAATATTTTGATAAAGGCTTTGAAATAAATAATAATAAAGGATGTAGAATAAAAATAACTTCCAAACGAGGTCAAGGAAGTTCACACACCAACTAGAAAATAAAATATTCATCTATTACTGCAAAACATAAATTTTAGAAGAAATGAAAAGGGAATAAACAAATCTACTAAAATAAATATAGAGAAGAAATTTTTAGTACTACTATAATGATAAAATTGTGAGCTATACTTGAAATTCTAGAGGTGGTGATGTTTGAATCATTATAAGGGAGAATGGGTGAAGAATTAATTCTTTGGGGGAAACTATAAATCATGCATTATGATTCAAATAGACCTAAACCTCATATTATGATTCAAGAATTTTCTTACATCGGAACCTAATAATCCTTACGTATTGAACAACCTTTAAAATATCTATCGATAAACACATAAACATGACTTATTGGGTATAGATTTAGAAATTAAAAACCTATGGGGACCCATGCATGATCTTGGAATGAAAAAATATTTCTTTAAATTCATACATGTGTGTTAAGTGAAATAATCCTAGAGGGGAAGGTATAAATGAGTATATGATAACAAAAAAGTGGAACTGAATCGCATTTAATTCATGAGGAAAATGTAATTATGTATATTTAATAGTCTTAATAAGATTTAGTGACATGGTGTTGAAAAGGGAACTCACACTATTGTAATATTTTTGAAGTTCACTTGCTTGGGAGTCTCGTATTCATGTTTGGAGGAATTTATAGGGGTAATAAATGCATTATATTTTGATGATATTCCATTAATATTAATCCCTAAAATTTATTAATTCAATTGTTTTAGGTTTCTTGGAGATTAATGTGAAATACCTTTGGATTTGGTGAATATTGATTTAATCGACTTAAATAAGACTCTTAATGACTCTGTTATTATTTTATTATAATTTATTGGATAGAAAGCTATTAATAACTAATAGTCCTGTTACTTTTAAGATTAAATCTATCCAAGTATCAAATTAGATAACTTTGTCCAAGTCTATGATGAATTTTTCATATTTAAGAAAAGGGAAAAAATAAAAAGTCATCAGCAGAGAGAATACTATGTAAGACTTTCATTTTTATCTTTCTTCTTGAGAAATTGAAAAAGAATAGATTTTATATACCTTTTTATGGAGTTTTTAAGACTTCATTTTCAATTTATAAGAATCTTTATCAAGTTCATAAGATTTTGTTATATATTTTAATACATTACTATATTTTCATAAGACTTCCCGGATATCATAATAATTTTGATGGAATTTGTATGATTTAAATTTTTGAATCTAGATAATTTTAAGAGGGTGAATTTTATCATACCTATGGGGTTTTTTTTTAAAAAATTGTGTGCATTTCATAGGGATTCCTCAAGAATTCACAAGATTTTTATAGGGGACTTCGTAAGATTTATTTGAAAGGATATATATTGTTTAGTGGAATGAGTTATGATACATTAAATTAATTAAATATTTATAAAAAAATAGTTTTTCCACTTGTATTTAAAGTAGGATAATGGAACTTGGTGGAAGTTCATTAGAAATAGGAAAGAGGGAATCCATTGATTCCCACTATTGTCCCATGAAAAGAATGGAGAATTTAAAATTTGTTGATTTGTAGTAATTCCCCCTAAAATCTCATAAATGATATTCAAATTTAAAGGTAAATAATCTCTTGACGCTAACTAATAAGGTAGTAATTCTTAAATATACAAAAAATAATAAGAAAAGGTTAAAGGAGTTGGGTAGTACACATACTACTTCTATTATGAAAGTTTTCTCAATTACATTTTTTGGTTTCTGATATAATTTTCCTTCTATCTATTCCTTATTCGATTAACTTTAGAATAGAGTGGTAAAAAACTATATTTATTGAGAAATGAAGGGCTATTCAATTTTAATTATTGAGTTTTCACTTTACTGAATAAAATCTCTTCAATGTTGAAACTTTTTAGTATTCAATAGAATATTATTACTTTAAAAGTGTTTAGAATTGAGTTATTAAAAATTTTCAATATTTACTACCTTATTTGTTGTTATAAATTCTCCCTTCTCTTAATTTAGGTTATATATGATATAATAGGTAGGATGGACGGTGAGTATTGTTCGATTTCTAATACGTGTTCAGAAGAGAGTGAGTTTTCTATAATCTATTTAGGAACACCAAAAAATGATTTATATTTTTTGAGTAATTTATGAGTAGTTAACTATCTAGGTGACAATAATACTATTTCACACATATATTAATTAGGATTTATCAAACAATCATTGATGTAAGATTATTCTTCACCATATATTTCAACCAAGTGTGATTGATGGAATGACAATGGATTCTTTGTTTTATCAATTAATAAAAAGAAAATTGAATTATTTTTAAGACTATTATAGCGTTTCAGTTGCTAACCCAACCATGAACCAATCAACGCTCATATGTCTTGATAAAAAAAATTTCTTTAATATTGTTTTAATTTAATTAATATTGCGATATAAAAAACCACCCCTTTCAAACTATATGTGACAACTAATTTTTTGACCCCACTGTAAAGATAATATATGGTTTCCACTATAATATATGAATAAAAACCTAGATTTTTAATTAGTTTTTTACTCACCCACAATAGTTGTGTTATATTACCTATTCCAAAAATGGTTTTCTAGTTCCCATGTAGTTTCATTCTTATTTTGGATGATTTTGAGAGAATAATTGAGAAGGTGTGATGAAAAGGTTTCACCTATGATGGAGCCTTATGAAATGAATCCATAATAATTTAGTTTCAAAGGGTTCAATTTATACTAGGAAATGGATATGTGAGGCCTTCTATATTCAAATAGAAAATGGAACCTTCAATGTTATAACTTAGTTTTTGGATATCTTAGTTGTGCCCATAAAATTATTTTACTACATGAGAGTATTATTTTACCCAAGAACATTTTGGAAACCAACATATAGTTCTTATGAATAAGAAAACATATAATTCAATAAACCATGGATAGTTTTAGGAATTATAAAATAAGGAATATCAATTCATTTCTATATGGTAAGTAACAAAAGATTGTTTCTTTTTTTTTTCTATAAATAAATTTCTTTTAGTTGATTTTTATAATCAGATTTATTAGTTTTTTATAATAAAAATCCATAAATCCTTTAGAAATGGTTACATAATGGTCCAATGTACTTACTATTTTAGTTTATTCCCTATAACCAAGTGAATTTTAACATTATATTACTAGAATATATATATATATATATATATATATATATATATATATTATAGAATGATAGAGTGAGAATATAAGGAGATAATTCATGTATGTATCATTATTGAAGAGATATCACTTAGAGAGTGGATTATATAATATATTATCATTCATATGAAAGTTTATATAGTTACTTTATTTACTTATTTATCTATAGGTTCAATGACATGTTTTTAGATGATGATCGTAAAATTTAGATAAGTTCACCTATTTCTATATAAGAATGAGTTCTTGAAGGTCACACACTAAGTGTATCCACAATCTCATGAATTTTAGATGAATTTAAAATCTAAAATTAAATTTAGTCATTTTTTATAGAATAGTATTTATTCAGTTAAATGTTTATCACAAAAATTGAATCATAAGATATTCTTTTTTAGAATACATGAGTTGAATTTTATCTACTTTTTAATTATTCAAAAAGTAATAGATAAATATTTATTTATTCCCAAGTTTATTTAATACATTAAAATAAATATTTATTAAATTTATGTGAATATTTAAATAGATATTAATTTTTATTGGTAATATAATTTTTTATGGGGGATATAATTTATTTAATATTATTTAAATGAATTTTTATTTATTTATCTATGAAATGATATTATTGTAAATATATCTCATGGGTTATAATAATAATAAAAATACATTTTGATGTGGTTAATAAATTATATTTAATAATTGATATGGTCCTTTGAGAAACTATCATTACTTAACCCTAAAAATATATTTCAAATAATATCGTTTTTCAATGTAAACATGTTAACACGATAGATACACATCCTCTAGAATTCTCTCAAGATCTAGGGAGAAATTATCCCTTCCAACCATTCATGAATATTGATAGAGATAAATATATAATTATTGTGATCAATGATGAATGAAAACAAGAAATTATTTCTTTCATACTAGCTCGTGATGTTTCAAGATTTTTTTTGGAGATTCATAGGGATTATATGAATATATATAGGAATAGTTTCATGGATTGTCTATAACAATGAAAACAAAACAAGTGAAATAATTAAATTTTGATCAAGGAGATTATAATGGATCGGGTATTTCGTAATTTAATTAATTATTGTGTTTGATCTGTCTATGAAATTACAGGGAGAATTTATATTGTTTTTTGAAGTTATTCCTTCACTAAAAAATATATCACTTTTTACAAGAGGGGTATATCTATTGGTAAAAGGGCATTTTATGTAGGTAAATCGTTTTACCAACATATATGTCCCTAACACTAAATTATTGGTAAAAACTCAATCTCTAAATGCTTTTGACATAGATAAAATTGTTCTGTAGCAATTATAAAAATACCAATAGCTAATATATATGTTGGTTAAAGTGTGTAGAAATAGGGTTTGGTAAAAAAATTATCTTTTGTTAATAATATTACCAATATATAATATGTTTTTTATTAATTATATTTAAATAGAATTTATTAATTTTTATTTCAGGTGAAATTTCTCACTATATTTATTTATTTAACTTACATAATACAAATGTTTCAATTATTATACCAAGAATGATTTTAACGCATGCTCAAAATGAGACAAGAATTAACTATAAAAATAATGAAATTCATTACCAATATTTTTCCCCAATTCTGTCCCAGAAACCCCCCCCCCCCCAAAAAAAAACACTAGTTCCTCACCACCATGCTGGATAAACCACCCTAGCAGCTCTAGTCCCATCCATGTCAACTTCAACCCCAGAAGCTCTAGTATACCATCTCTAGTGACTCCAGCACCAATAGATCCAGATCATCCCTGTCAGCTCCAGCACCAGTAGCTCCAACCAATCATCTCCATCGACTCTAGAACTAGCAGCTCCATCCCATCAATGTCAACCCACAACAGCTCTATCCATTCATGTCAACTCCAAATCTAGACCATCCATGTCAGCTCCACTCTATTTCAACTCATCTAGATCTAACCCCATCCATGCCAATTCAAAACCCATCCATGCCAGTTGCAGTCTATGCACAAACAGATGAGAAAACAAATGAGAAAAGACCTCATATGGAATTGAAGAAGGTGCACAGACAAGTGATAGAACTATTCTTACACCATAGGTAATTGGGGGAGGTATACATACAAGTGACATAAAAAATGCATCATACTTGTTCAAAATAAGGAATTAAAACTCATAAGAGTTAATCCACAAGACTTAAGAAGATAAATCAATTTAAATGATGAGGATCATCAACTGCATTGATTGCAAAATTCATGTGAAAGGAGTTGAGTTTTTTCCCAATCTCAAAATACATTATCTTGAGAGTAAAGAAACACATCAACAATGGAAGAACCTCTTTCATGTTGGCTAAGACTGTGATTGATGAATCCTATTTAACTCTATGAACACCAAATCCTGAAGAAAGTGAAATGAATTAATTTGAATATACACTATGAGAAGCTCTTTTGGATAGAAAATAATATTACATTCTATGTAATAATAGTATAATCAAGGTAGTAGAATAATCATATAGAAATTACTTATCATATATCTTGGAAGATTATTACAATTTTTATATGACTCTGCTACAAATATATATGATGTACTATAGTCTATGTGACTGATACTATTACTTAGATGTCTATGGTTGACTACTACTGTTACATAGATTTTTGTGTGTGTAATAGCAGTAGAGTCAATTAATGTGTCTGTGACTAAGGCCATGTGCACCTGAATGCTTTTAGTATTCATCACCTGGCACATCGGGAAGATGTTCATGAGCCCACAACAGAACCAACAAAAGCACACCAATGGGGTAGTCCTTATATATATATATATATTATAAATTAAATATGAAAAAAATATTACTTTATATATATATACATATGTTTTACAATAAGGGACTATGCGACCAAATTTCAACCCATTCCAAAATATATATATATAGTGAAGTTATTTAACTCTAACTCGTGGAACCAAAGAGGAAGAGCTAATGACAAAAAAAATTATATGAGTTCATCAATCTCCACACTTGTCATCGATGTGAAGATAATATCAAAACTCAAGGTATGATGTCATTATAATTTTATCCTTCTCTACACTTATCCGTTGTGAGTATAGACCTCTTAGGAAAACTGGCGACACAAAAACAATGTTCGAGAGATGAGTTTCCATTGAATTCAAAAAAAAGTTACTCAAACTTCACGACATGGGTTTGGTCCTTATTTGAAATCAAGATAGAAAATTATGATTTTAATCTATGGTAGTTCCATGAATAATGTAGGAAAATAATACAGGGAAAAAATAAAGACAAATACTAGTGGATAATATAATAAGACACAAAAACATGTGGCAGCAAGTCGAAGGAAAAAATAAGAATGGGGGGCTATCTGTTATGCCCACTACAATTAGGATTTTGATAAATCCAACTTACTGTCTGCATGAGGAGTTGAAGAACTGATAAATAGGTATCTTTACCTTTATTTTTTCTCGAAATGTGCCATCGAGTTGAACTTCATAGCAATTATTCATGACTCTATGATCAAATAATTTCCCCGACGCCTCGTTTGAGAACAATATCAGGTTGAAGACATTACCACACACGTATCCAGCATCAGATTCAGTGTCAGAGTCATGAAAACAATCAAGGAACAGCAAACCCTGCCCAATCTCTCCTATGGTATTCCCTTCCACCTCTACACTAGAAGATGAAATTATCTGAACAATAACCCTTATTGTAGAAATTCATTCTCTGAAGCTACCTGCACAACCCCTGCCCTAACCTCATAGGGTTTGGTCCTTACTAGAAAAATAAAAAATTCAGTTGTAAAACATAACATCTAATGTACATCAATTCTATTTCAAAAACCTGAGCACCTGGATGCAATTGAGATTTCCAGAGAAACAAAAAACCATAGAGCTTAAAAAATAGAAACATGAGATGGTTTAACAATAATGCGGAAAGTTGATCAAGGAAACTAAAAAACTTGGATTGAATCATCATTCATGGACAAAGAGTTGCTAACCAAATAAGACATCAGGTTCTCCACATCAATCTAATCAATTAAACAAGAACATAGCATAAAAAAATAACTGTTCATATCAAGTGATTTTAAATAATGTAGTAGACATGGCATCTTCAAATATTCAATTCGTAAAAAACAACTTCAAATAGCATCCTCTCCTAGCATTAGGAATTACAAAGTAAAACTATAACAACAAATAAAAACAAATCATTAATTAATGGACCCTAAAAACCACTGAATACAAAGATGAAAACATAATTTTATGACCTTTCATGCGCAAAAGTGAATCAAACTAAAAAATTGGGGATCGGGTAATAAAAGATGAGATAGAACGATCATCAACTAAGTTAATTCTAGTATATTTAAAGCTTCATGGTAACCAGAACTGCAAGCACAATGGAAAAATAATATTTTTGGTTGAAATCCTACGTCACTTTTAATTACTAACTAGATTAGGGGGAAAATTATTTTTTCTCATATTAAGAAGTTCAACCATTATAAATCCTTGTTCATAACAGAAACTTCTCATAAGTGTGGATACACATGTAAGACCATCTCTAAGGAATCACTAAAATGGAGTGAAACTCCATTTGATCATTAAAATTTCTCTTCAACACTTCGATAAATCATGAATAAAATTGTAGAAAACTCACAGTGCAACACCATATTTGTAACACATGTGTTAATTAATGATCAAATTTACCTCAAGAACCAAACCTTTGCAGAACTGCATTATGCATAAGTTGAATGCCTAAACATACAATTCTTCACTTGTTGGGATACTAACATGAGGAGTAACCTTTTTCAGTTGGAAGAGTTCTCCAAAGATTTCTGACAACATAGGATGTGCATGCACTAAAAAAAGTTATCTAATAAAATATCACTCCACACATTAACTATTATTTGAATAATAAGAACCAAGACTATCAGAGGAAAAAATGTTTTTAATCTTTCAAAGGAAAAAATTAAATGCTTTCACTTCACAATTTTAACTAAAACAAAACTAAAAATTTTAACTTGTGCGGAGGGTGTTTTCCATAGTTCATTTTAACCTCTTACAGAATAAAAACCCAAAGCATCAAAAACATGACCCCATTGAAAAACACCAACTCTAAAAGTTCACAGACAACCCATTTGAGAATGATTTAGATATCTAGAAGTGTATAGAAAATCCATTTTAGAAATACTAGCTAAACTAATTTGTTAGTGTACAGACAACCCAATAGACAAACAATTTAAGATGAATTACTTGTTAATCTACAGACAACCCAATAAGCATGAATCAATACTATGACCCCAATAATGATGAAGAAATTCATTTTAAATTGGATTTCTATTATTAAATGAGGTTTCATTTTGTAATCAAAACCTCCATATAGATAATATCAAGAATATCCTAGGATTGAATATCCATATATTTTTATCCATACCACTAGAGTGTCGACTAATGATAAATTATTGTGATCCTAGGATTTTTTCCTCATGTGAATGATGCTTCATGCTGCTGAAATAAAGCTTGAAGACTGCCCCCTTCCTCTAATAAAGTTACTGATGTAACAATGTGGGAGGGATGAAGTAGAGTAGAGGGATAAGATAGGAATTTACATCTCACTAGGCCAATCTATAATTATGTTTCTAGACCTAGAACAATGCAATATCTTATAACAAAAATAATCAAGGGGTGATGATTTGAATAATTTTCCAAACATCATCTTCAAGATCCTCGATCTTTAATGTGCTTAAAATCTTCGTGAGTGATTGATAATTGAATCCACAAAGGATAGTAAGAGTTCAGGTGCATGGGGAGCTAGTGATCAACTAAGGAAGGATTTAGGATGGTGGTAGGGGTAGATTTCAGATGGCAGCAAAGGCAAATTTAGGATGGTAGTGACTGGGTGGTTTGAAGTGGGGTTGGTGGGTAGTCGGAACAATAAGGAGGTGGGGAGGTGGAATGAAAAAGGTGGAACAGTGAAGGCTGGACAATGAAGGGGGAATGATAGGGAGATGTGGAGGTGGGGAGGTTGAACGATGGAAGTGGGGAGGCAGAACGGTGAAGGTGAAATGATATGGAGATGGGGAGGCAGAATGACAGAGGAAAAACTACAAGGTGGCGTGGATGCAAGAAAATCACCAAAGTTAATACCCTATTTTATTTTTTAACTATTTCTATTATTATAGAAAATATATTTTAAATTAATTTTAAATGTTAATATTTCTAAATGGAGTATAATTTATTTTTTTCAAATGTTTTTTAAAAATGTTTTTTAAACATTATTTAGAATGAATTAGAAATAAGCTTGTGTGTGTTTTTATGATGGATGATAATGTTTAAAATATATTTACAATGGTTCCTTTGTACTAACACTAATACTCTATTTTTTCCACCATTAGTAAGTTGAGTGTTAATATGGTGTGGCATCCAAAAAATTAGGTATCATATTGATAGATACACACACAATATAAATATATATATTTGTATGTATGTATGTATTCATGAAAAAAAATATTTTTCATTTAATATTCACTTTAATTTGATTTATAAATATATATTTTTATTAAAAAAAGATTTTTTGTTATGCATGTATATTCATTTGTTTGTATAACATTTTATTATATAACAATTTATTGGAATTTTTTTTCTAACAGTAAAATATCCATTGGTAATAATAGTTATTGATAATAGATTTATGTGTTGTTAAAATAGGTTAGTATTAAAATGAAAAGATAACAGATTTAACTATTGGTAATAGATGTCTTGGTATTAAACAATAAACACAAACAGATATACATATCATTAAAAACAAATGTTGTCAATTAAAATTAATACAGACAAAATCAAATATCTATTTGAAATTATAATTTTCACCAACACATAAATTATTTGTCACTAATTTTCTATCGATAAAAGATACTTTTTTTAGTGATTGAATTTGAGGGGGGGAAATTGGGTACATGCTTAACACTTTCACTGTAATGTAGAAACTTTGTGATATGAGAGTGACCAAATTCTAAATTTTAATCATTTATTATTTTTTTGATCATTTTTTTTAAAAAATATTCTAGTTTTCATGTGGATATTTTTTTCTATGTCCAACAATGAGTACAAAAAATTAATCCAACAACATATATGCAAGAACGAACCAAAAAATTGTGAAAAACACTAAAATAATCCATTTAGAATTGTTATTTTTTCTAGCTAAATTGTGAAAACACGTGTTTTCTATTTATAATTATAGGCCATACAACCATGGTCAAACCTTCTAAGGAACATCCAATATAACGTTCCATTAATCATGTGGGTTAGTATGTGGTGTCAGTAAAAACTGTGTATTTACTATTAGTGTGGTATGCTGCTTGACAAACATTACATGGCTTGTAGTTGAAATATAAACATTGTGTAGCTCCACAAGAATTAAACACTATGTAATTTGTCAAGAGTCATGTGGGTTCATATGCAGTGTCATTATCATTTCCCCCACTGGTACCCATTATGGGTTAGTAGTGAAAATGATGAAAAACCTTGAATCCCCCCTCTAATAGGCCATTGTTTAGTAACTTTAACCAAGGGTATAAAATGCATGAATATGAGGCGTTACTCTCAATATATGAAATATTGGAAAAGATATAATATTAACTTTTCAACTCTATCACATTAACAATTAAACCACCTCATTACATGATGTGTAATGTCATACTAAGTAGAAATAAATGAAATTATCCAAAAACAATGCCTAGGTGTTGACCATGTACACCAAAAGCACCAAAATAACTCCAAAATCTAGTAACACTCAGCTCGATCACCATCCAACTCCCACAAACCTAAAAACTAATATATATATATATATATATATATATATGGGGTGATCATACTAATATACATAGTAGTATCCTCCCTATAATTTCTCATTCAAAATTGAAAGAAGCACACTAATGGCCAATGAATAAATAGAGCTAATCAACTCATTACCTAAATTGGGTGAAGTCCATCCCAACCTAAACTTTTCTCACTAACTATGAAATATTGAGAAATATTTTTCATAATATTAAAGACAAATATAAATGGTCAGTTCCTTGTATACATTTCCCATTGTTTTTTTAGATTCATGCAGCAATGCCAAACACCATATTCTTCAATCCCTTCCATAAGTCATCCTACCCCCATGGGAAACCCAATTATACCCATATAATCATCTCATCCTATAAACCATGTACACGTATCTTATCCATATCATAGTACATCAATAACCATGTAGTAGCTTTGAAATCCATCCCAACTTGTTTATCAGGTGTTGTATGTTAATCTATCCTTACTAGTGAATGTATACCTATGGTAACCATTGTCACTACAGATATAATACATATATAAAATTTAACCTCAATACTCTTCAACAAACACATACATGTATGGTAGAAATGAGGTTAAATACATACCATGTTAGAATATACCATATACCTTGAGTCGTCATAGCTTGAGTATGGATATACATCATGATACATCTGATGAGTGAGTGAGGAAGATGGACTAGCCATCCATACATTCCCTCACCAACCTATATTTTAGGGAAAATATGTGGCGCCCAAAACATTTGGGCATCAGTTTCCCTACCGACTCGGGCGATAGAGATTATGAAATCCTATAATATAAGGAATATACATCTCACCCAACTAAACAAGGGGAGAATACCTAACCTTAGACTCAAACAGAATTTTTCGTCCCCTGCGAAACCCAAATTTCACTACCAAGGTTTAGAAGGATATATCTCATATGAGCATACAAAAATCAAGGTTCAAAATTAACTAAATACATTTAGTGATTTTAAAATACCAATCAATTATTGACCCCATCATCATTACTATTTTAATCGATTCATACTATAAAAATACAATGTTCTTTACAATTCTTCAATTAAATTCAATATTTCCACTCCATTCTCTTAGATAATTTATTCCAAAAAAATTATGGTATTCAATAAATGAATCATTACCATAATCAATACCCACTCCCATTAATTAAGTTATAATTTATTTATTATTCCATATTAATTAAAATTTAATTACTTAACCAAACCCATCTTGTAGTGAGATAATTATTCATAGAGTAAGAATACTACAACATGATGTAATGTAATTAGAGAAGCCAACCAAAAAGAAACTACTAGAAAAAATGTAACCCAACACTCACACAATTCCAACCAATACATTAAAAACTACAACACAATGATGTGAAAAATAGAAAATCTAATCTTTCAACTTGCACCATCCATTTCATTCCACCATCACCAACACCCAAAAAATTCCTTAATCAGGTGAAATAATACCACCCCTCTCCACATATCCCAAACATACTATGTTTTAAAAAATATCACAAAAAGGAATCTACCATCTTATGAAATAAACATTGAAAAAAAGAATATTATCAGAATTTTTTTAGGGGAAACAAAGGCAAACACACCATAAAAAACACTAAAAACAAAGATGGGTTCATAATATCCCCAAGAATTTTAATTTAAGTAATCATAATTACCCATTACAGTTTTAATTGACTGATAAATTATGAGTAGGTTTAAAAAATAATAATACATAAACACAATAGTTGTAAATGAGAAAGACTCTAACATGGGAACACTTTGAGTTAAACGTTCATGTTGGGTAAATTTCAATGAAGAATTATAATTAATTTTACATGCTCCTAATCAATTCACATTATCTTACCTACTTGATGTTGTTTTAGAAATTTTAAGAACATCAATAATAATAAGGATTGAAAACAATCATAGTAATCATATCACACTATCTATTAAATAACCTGAGGCATCCAACATGGATAAAGCATAGACACATGTGCATATAAACACACTTCTATCACTTTCAAATATCATACTACTAATTAATTATCTCTATTATGTTTTATGTCAACCATTTACCCACATCGACATATTGTTAAGAGAGGTAAGGAATCCCTTACCTAGAGTCTAATATTTAATCAATCACCACACAATAATGAAACAATAAAAGATTGTCCATCACCAATATCAAAGGAAACCACACTATAACCTAACCAAAAAACAATAGTTATGTCATTCATAAATATAAATCAAAAAATCTATAGGAACTTACCATGGAAGAACTTTAGAATGAAAAGAACAAGGAAGAGGAGGGGAATATGAGAAAAGAATACCTTGATTCAAGAGAGTTTGATAGTAAGTAACTCAAAGAATTAAACCCCAAAGAGAAATGGTTAGAGAGTATTTTGAGTGTTTGGGGTCATCTTGGATTTAAGAAAAGAGAATAAAAGAAGAACTAATAGAGAATCAACCAACTCTTTATAGAGAAATCCCAATATCCCTCCACCATAGTTTGGTGGCTACTACAACGACCATGGGGGCACTGATCAAAGGAAATCAATGTTTTGTAAGAATTTGAAATTACAATATCCCCCCTGAACTTAATTATATTTCTAAAACTAGTTTATAAATATCTTAAAAACACCATAAGATGAACCACACCATGTATGAAGTCATTTTGATCCATTAATTTCTACCATATCTTCCCACCACAAAATAAGAGAAATCCCCTTATTTTTTTATCTCAGCATACACAAAAACATGACATGAATATCCCTCTATCATATTTTCCCTTCCACCTCACATGATTCAGTGCCTCATTGTATTATTTCTATCTCACCCACACAAATATAAACGGACACACCCATGGGTGTGGTGCTCCACATGCCAAAAGGTGAAACTACCAATCTCCTAGGGGCACTATTACCTCCCCCCAAAACATGGGTAAATTCCCTATTTTATACGATGAATCATTCAGACAATATTTCATCCTCAATGGGTGTTTTAGACTCGGTGGTGAACTATGAACCATGATGGAAAATCTCCATGAAAAATCTCAAAAACAGGAGGACACCTACTTCTACAACCCCCGACACCATGGCATGGTATATTTCTAGATAGATATAAACCAAACTATCACCTCCAAAACTCCTCGAAACCCTAATAAAATTCAATGTGATTGATTAAGAAAACTATACACCTACATCATATACCGATAAATTTTTTTTCTTCCATGAGAATTTAAAACAAAATACAAAAAGGAAAGAAAAGGCGATCAAAACAAACACATAATGAGACAATTATATGGGAACTATCTATACTAAGAACCTAACCAACACATCTCAAGGCAGGATATCATAATTAAAATACATTATCCAATAGTTCATAAATCGATAAAGGTCATGCACAGTTCTAATATAATCAAACATAAAAAATAATAGGATATTGAGTGTGAATATATGATTTTATCTCTCATGTACACTCCTCCAATCCACCATTCTACCATAATACATGAACCAAATGGATAGAGTTCAAATGAAATAATTTATCCCAATAGTCTTTAATATCAATAGGTTATTTTCCAAAGGTCACATCATCTTCTACCTCAAGCTAACCCTAGTCAATGATATGATTGTTTGTCATTAATATACCAATAAATTTATAATATATAGATGAAAACATGGATCCAATTCATGTTTAGGGGAAGTTATATTTGATATGAAATACATCAAACACATTACAAAACCCCAAAATGCATAATGAATTCTTGGGGGGATCTTACTCTCATGAAAAAATCATTACTTCCTTCAACGAGGAGATAAATTCAAGAAATCCTGACCTCCAATGTTAAACACTAAAGGGATACTCATATGATAAGCATTTGACTTATGATAGTTTATAGATATAATAAATATCTCCTGAATCACATGTTCCTTCTTTATTATGTTCAGAACCGACTACAGTCTAAGAATAACAGGCTCTCCAACCACAGTCTAACATAATAGAGATCTTAATGGTCCTCAATATAATGATTCATATGGATCCATACCAATATTGGAGTGATAAATATTATTAAATGTTAATTCCACCAGTGATATGTGTCTCACCCAAAAACTTCCAAAATCTAGGGTAGATGCATGTAACATGTCTTCCAACATCTGGATACTCCACTATATCTGATCGTTCTTATGCAGATGAAAAATTATGGTAAGGAATAATTGATATCCAAAATCACACTAGAGGCCTCTCCATTCCCTGGAGGTAAAATGGGTATTAGGATCATATATGATCATATTTGTAAACCCATGAATCCTTGCCTCCTCCTCTCAATAATGCCTTGATAAAAAATATTTTGTAATCAACTTCTAATAACTAAGAATTATGTTAAATTATTCATAAATTACATGATGAGACATATAAGATCACATACTCCCTAAACATGAGGAAAATCAGTGATTATTTCCATCAAAATTTCCTCCCACTTCCACTGAGGAAAGATTAAGCTGCTAAAGAAACCCACCTAGAACAAAATGCTTAGAATTTACCCCCATGTAGACTAAACTTAGATAAAAAACTCAAAAACCAATATCATCACCTAATTAACTAAAATTAAAGATACTACTAGGGGAAGAAACCTTATGGTGTTAATCCTCTGAAAATCCCTTAGATAAATCACCACAAATAATTCAATCCCTCTCAAAATCTATATCATAATCCCCCAATCTGTACTCCTTAACTTGATGCACCAATTATGAATGTAACTGCATATAATAAAGTCACCCTATACCATTAACTAATCCCATATCAATATGTATCAATTTGTTTTCCTCCTTAAACCTCTAAAAAATTTAAACTCTCACACATAATCTCTATATGTCTTTTAACTGACAACATCCGCCACAACATAACCTGTCCTCTATTTATAAAAAATATCAAATTCATAATATAATAATAACTCTATCCAACATAATTTTTGAAAATTCAAATTATTCTAGGAGAATTTATAACTCATGATATTTTGATCTGTGAAGATCGTAAATCATTCTTTGATGAGGAAACAACCCAACAACTTTAGAGCGAACAAAACCGCAACAATCTTAGTATCATAGATGTAATATTTATGTTCATGAGGATAAAACATCCAAGACCCATGGAAAATAACCTCACCATATTGTATCGGAAAAAAACATTGTAAAATATTCATAGAATAACAATAACCCTTAATCACAACTCCTTCATCAAGAAAATGAAGAACATGGGTGCTGGATAGCTTCTCCTTCAACTAATCCAAAGCTACCCAACATTGTTAACTCCAAATAAAAACCTAATTCTTTCTAATCAAAGATATAAACAGATTTTTAATTCATGAGAAGTTGGGTATGAACCTATAGTAATGACTAGAAATAACTAGGAATCTTCATACCCCTACAACATTTTTTGGGGCCACCAAAGAAAAAACCATGTCAATATTTAAAGGATCTATAATTGCTTAATATTGAGACACAACATGTTATTATAAATTTACCGATCATGCCTAAAACTTACACTTCAATATCTTTCCAAATTGATAATGATGTTGAAGAATACCCAAACAGCTCGCATATACTTTTCATTCACCTTCTCCAACTTATAATACCCTAAGATTTCATTAATAAATACCACTATGAACTAATCTATAATTTCATGGAATAAATAATTTTTCATTCCCTTGAAAATTAATAGAGTGTATATGAAACCGAAAGGAATTGACACAATCTAATAACATTAATAGTGAAATTTTAATGATGTATTCGAAATTTCCTCATCCTTTAACTGCATATGATGATATATTTATCATAAATCAATCATCGATTACCAGCTAGTTCCCTCTAAATAAAAAAAATCATTAATCCAAGGAAGATGGTAAGATTTATTATATTTTTCCTAATTAAACTGATTATAATGAATAAAAAAATCATATAATACCATCCATCATGTTTGAAAATGGAACTTTAGTGCCCCAAGGTGATACACTAGGTTGAATAGAATCTTTCTTTAGAAGATCATTAATCAGAATCTAAAACTCTCACAACTCAGAAGAAACTATACCATATGAGGACATCAATATTAGATAGACACTCAACTTTAAATATATCCCAAACATGATCTCAAGTTGAAGGGGTATCATAAAAACCTTTTCTATAAATACATCATGATATTTTTTATAAAATGTAAGGAAAGACCGTAGGATGATCCTACACTAAAATCAACATCTTCTCGGCCATCAAAGAAGAAAAATACTTGATACACTTCTAACAAATCTAAGTGTCTCAATCACCAAAAAATAAAACATTCACTATGCCGACACCATAGAATATAACTCAACGCTTAAAATAATCCAATATAGACTTCACTAAATACATAGATTCCATGGTGAGAATGATATCATATGACTATATATGAAAATATTTCAAATCTCCCAAAGAGTAGTGTTGACCGAGAATTTATTCAAAATATATACAAAAATCATACAAGATAGCTCAACCTCTATGTAGCTTAGTAAATTACAAGGGAATTGAATGCCTCTCCACGTAATGTCCTTGACCATGGACTAAAGAGGTCGAAAAAAAGATTGTGTATGCTATAAATCATACAAATCAAACAAATAAAACACCTCGGTATAATATAAAAAGATAACACCCCACATAAAATTTTGATCACTTAGAGGTAGAAATTATAAAGAATGTATTTGAACATGTCATACATAGTGACCTCTTTAGACCTGACGGTGAACACCTCCATGGTCGAACGTTTCTATTTTTCCTTGAGGCTGATGTGATTATTGGGGTTTCCACTACTTTACCCATGTCGCCTATGATGATGAATATATAGAGCACCCTACTATATATTCCACCTCATACGATACCACTGTAATAACTGTTACTATAAATGGTTTCCATCTCCACCCTATCTACTAACGAAGGTCAGTAAATCAATATTTTAATTCCAACATCCCCCACATGAAAAATTTAACATTCTTGATCTGTTGGATGGGGTTCGAGACCTTCCATCCTCAGTGAAACAGAATGAAGAAGGATGTAACTGAATCCTTGTTGTCTAAGACTTTATCCAACCTAGTAACCGAACATTTTTTTCCACAAATCCACTTATAAGAGAGTCTTGATGACTCCCCTCCCATAACTATCCGGTCATATCCTATATCACTCAATGACATGTTCCATCCCCAAAACCTATGTATTTGTTGAAAATGTGAATGGGGTAACCTGGAACTAGATATATGAACGAAAATCATATTTAAAATACATATCCCTTTCCTCCTAACCCAACTAAGGGTCTGAAGAAAAATGTAATAGGTTCTTATATTGAATAAAAAACTCCCACACACTTGAACTCCCCTAGTGCAGAGTAGTGATTTCTTGCCAATAATACATCTTCATAGTCAAATAAATAAACTTATCCTAAAAATAATCACAAAAATTATCCTATGAAACATTCGACTACTCATGATCCCTAAGGATAAAAAACCACCACTATTGAGAAATCCACACATCATACTAATAACCAATAGAATCTAGTGCACCCTCTGAGTAAAAATAAAACCAAAGGAAACATATAACTCCTCTAACCAAGCCTTAGTATCCTGATATGAAATTGTTCTTTCCTAATTATTGAGTATCTATGATGTAACTTTTGAATCATCTTCCTCTATGCATTGTTTCCATCATCAATCTAAACTCTATAAAAATCAACAAGTGCATCCTATAAGAAATCATCATCATGAACCTGATAGGGACAACAACATGGACCCATGCATATAAAAAACAAATTAGAGACTCGCTAAAACAATAATGTAGAACATTTATTGTTAATGAGTTCAAATTAAAACCTATTCACATTGTATAATGAAATGAAACTTAGGAACATACAATCGTGATACAAGATCCTCACCTAGAACTCTTCCATGTTAGTATAATCACTTCACATTGTAAATTTATTAGACTTAAGGTCTTTTTATCCTATCATAGGGGGAACTAAAATCTTGTTTCATAGTCGGTCTCCCTTTATTAAACTATGTACTTAGTTTAGTTGATATATTCTTCCCATTATCCCATTAAATTCTCACCAATGCCTTTCCCTAAGCTCTATTTATCTCACAAATATCAGTTCTGATACCACCCTAACATGACCTACCCCCATTGAGACCCCAATTGGGTTGACTATGAATTTGGGGATGACATTGATATTTTCCACTAATAAGCCATGGGATGGAGACATGCATAAAGGTTATGAAATTCATGAATGGTAGACATTACCCTCAATAAATGAGATTTGAGATAGGAGATAAGATCCACCAATCCAATTTGTCACATAAAAAAATAAAATATCACAGTACATAAAATGAAATGTCCCTGAAAGTATATCAAATGGAAATAACAAAAACAATGGGTACAAAATGACCCAAAAATCCAACAGATCATAAATAACTTCACTAGTTTGTAACAACCAATGCGATAGCCATCCTACTATTCTGAACATGAAAAAATTATATATATTTGGGGTAAGAATATAGATATACTCATTAGTATCCTCCTCTAAACCACTTTTTAAAATATGAAAGAATCATGATGAAGGTCAGTGAATAAGATGGTTCTGATTGTAGTAGAATTCCTTATTAAGGACCATGTTAACATAGTAATTATTGGATTCAATGGATTATTCATATATTTTAAAAGACATAAATTTCATGAAAATTGTTTTTTTACAAAAAATATTGATAGGAATGGTATCTTGAACTAGTATAATATATTTTTATACTAGATTTATAAATAATTTATATTAATTTTAAGAAATAATATTATGGTCATGAAATATTTCATTGATGAATATAATTATTATCTAAAAATCTTTTAGTTATTCCATATTTTCATTGATGATGGCCTAAAGTAGAGTCCCTCTTTAGATGATCCACACATGATCCTTTGATCTCCCAAAAACACTGATCAATTATTCGTTGCTAGTACTATTGATTGATCATTTTGTGGTATTCATTTTGATTATCAGGAAGTTTCCTTCAAGATTAAAGAATCATCCTTACACCATTGTTTTTAAGATGGTGGAGAAGGGAACTGAGTATCAAAAACATTATTCAGTCTTAGGAGAGGGATCTAGAATTCATTGTGCATAATGATTCTAAATTTTGATCTCTCCCGATAAAAAAAATACATAATAGATGCAGTATTCTATTTATAGAGTTAAAGTAAGGAGAAACCACTATTTAATTTCACAAAGACCCTTAAATAACAAATTAATCATCATCTAACCCATTTCATGTAATAATAAAAATATTATTATTTATATGGTGTACGTAAATTGACATAATGATAAATATTATTTTATTGGAAGGAAAATTAATATTTATCGCCAAAAATAATCTTAGTTTTTTAATCATAATCTACATTTATCAAATATTTGAATTAAATATTTAATTAAATATTTATTCACAAATAAAATAAATATTCTCATCATAATTTTCTGAATAAATATTTTTTAAATTTTCAACAAAATAAAAAAATTATTATATTCATAGTATGGAGGATAAATATTTATTAATTATTACATTAATAAAACAAAATATTGACTAATAAATAAATAATTTTTTATAACCTTTCTAATAATAAGAAATAAATATTGATTATACATTCACATAATCAAATAACTACCTTATGAATAAATATGTATCGAATATTTATGAACAATAAGGCCGAAAGAAAATATTCCTCAGTCATGAGAATAGTATTTATTCTAATAAATAAATTAAAAGATAATTTAATTATTATCAATAGAAACATTGAGTCTACATCCCTCTGGGAATATTTCTTATAAACATTAGGATAGATTCCAAAAATCATGGGATTATTGTCTAGCAATGAGTTAATGCATTCAATAGAATGATTTTAATGTCCCGGCATTGATAACTACATATGAGTGCTCTCTATATAATACAATCCTTTTGTAAAAAAATCTCATCATTAAGGTTTCACACTCATATAATCAACCAATATTCTTGACTTCATTTCTTTAAATATCTAAAATAAACATATCGTCCGAAAATGATCATGGAATTTAATGTGATTGTTTCATTTCAATCAAAGGGATGTGATATCAACTTTCATGAATATGTAAGGGAGAAACCCTTCCTTAAACTTTAAATTCAAAATAGGTATTTCATGACACATCCAGCTTACCCTACTTCCTTCAAACATATAGAATCACCGTTTTGGTTAGAAAATCAAAGTTCACAAGTAAGGAAATGAATTAATAATAATACTCAAGTGAAGTAAAATTACACACACTCACATACATGAGTATTAGATGTACCAAAAATATATAGAATTATTACTGGTGGGTATGTTCTCATATTCTCCCATTTTGAAGATTACTAAGAGAAAAATTATTGAGAACAGGTCTAATATACTTATGAGTACTCACATCTAATAGGAAACATATTATATGCCACATCTTAGAATTTTATCCGACTGTAGAACTAGGTTTAAGAATACCATCATGGAATTTTAAGGTTATTGTCATAATGGGGAACTAACATGACATTTTGAATGTGATATATACTCTCAGACATTATCACATTAATATTTTGTAAATGAAAAGTCAATATTTAATAAGGTATTTAAATTAATATTCATTTCCTTGAATATAATTGTAATATAAAGTAAAGAGTAGTTGGTTAATAGGAACTAACACCAAATGAGTCCTACATTCACTAGAGCCAACTAAAAATGTCTGGTTAGTTGACAGATATTAAAAATGATTCTACTGAGTATGGATCTAGTTGTTGGGCCTACTATGTTTCCATGACTAGGGTTTTTAAATCCAAATTTATATATAACGAATATTCTTATGGAGAAATTAGTACATTAAGAAAATCCCTCAAGTAGAGATATAACCATGTATCCACCTCTTGATCAAATGTTAGAATCCTAACATACTGAGTAAGTCCAAAGTCAAATATTATCATAATACTGATAAAAATATTTCCTTTTTTATAAAAAAATCAGAACAAGAAATTAATAAACCAATCCTTAAGATTCATTAGAATCCACAACATACTTAGATATTTTATACATTGTAGGTTCTGGTTGTAATACGTTTCACTTGTATATTACCTTATCCTTTTTTATAATACTAAGAACTTATTCGGTTCTACTTTTCCAAGTACCATATGAAAGTTCTTAAAAATATAGATTTAGTTATGTTGGATCTATTTTATATTCACCTATTATGAATTAAGTATAAGTAATTTCAATCTTCCAAAAATACCTTTTTATATGAGATAAATTCCGAAAACATAAGATGGAGAAATTCTATTAATTTAAATAATCACTTATTATGATCATGCATTCCCTACTGGAAGGATTACATTACAATAACAATTAGATCATGATTTTTTTAACTTTAAATTTTAAATATTTTTTAATATACTTAATATGCCTATATTTATTAGACACAAGGATATATTTTTGTAGATCTTGGGTCTTAGAACATGGTTTTCCATTTAAGTCATACTTAGAGAAATTTTATTCCATTGTCTTAGAAAGCTAGTAAGAAAAAACTTTGTTTCCCATATATTATCAATATATATATCTTGGAAATATAAATTATTCCCAGTAAACATTAAGTGATACATTCCACTCATTAATTTCCAAATTAATATTCTATGATCACTATGCATGATTTATTTATTAATAAATTTATGTAATCTATATATCTCATTGGATATTGTAGATTTTTCCAATGATTTTTAGTTATTAATTGAACACGTATACAATAGGATCCCCTTTTGGTAAAATCATACAGTTATCTTCTGTATGGATTCCTTCAGTGAGGTGGCCTTGACTATCAATAGCCCAATATGATGACTATAAAAGTATAATTTGACAAGTTTAATTCAAAATTATTTTAATAATGATTATCGGTGTATATGTTTTTTCATAATATAAACCTTTAACTAAATAATCATGCTTTATTGGTACCCTTTTTTTATATCCACATACAATTTCTCTTGAATAACTACTAGTAAAATAAACTATTTGAAACATTTAAGATATGGATTCCATGAATCTTACTATATAGAATCAATTACTTGAAATTATACATACTTTTCAACATTACAATGTTTACATTTAGTAATTATTTATAGGAATATTTATTCTAAAATAATAATATAGGTATCACCCACCATGGTTAATATAAATAACCTCTTTAGTTATGAATTCCTATGAATCATTTGTCTTTGGAACTACTCCTCCCCAAATTCTTAATAGAGTCTATTATTCCTATGTCAATCTATGTGAATCTAGATCACTAACCCATTTAAGTTAAGTCATATTCCATTATATTTAAAGATATGGACTCTATTTATGAAAGTATATTTGGTCTTGAATTTATGTTAATATCCTTAGTGGGTATATGACCATTAAATTAGATACACCTTAGTGTTTGATATTTTCTTGTTTCTAAATATTAATATTAAAAAAATAGTTCTGAACAATAAATTGTGGTATTTTTGTAATAGATTCTTATCATATCTCTATTGATATGATATATATTAGAAAATATAGTTTTTATATGGTTATGTTTTTCTCTTCTAGTTGGAAAACATGTCTAGGAAATAATTATGGATGATTTTCCATATATATAAGACTCATAATTTATCTTACATTTACTACCATAAAGATATTTATGTATATAAGGAAATGTGATTTTGGGAATACATTTACCACATATTTATGTTCAATGATTTCTTGGATAAGATGTTCTTCAACAAAACAGCTTAGAGATTCCACAATCTTTACCAAGTGCACTCTTTTACTTAATTGGGCCTTTCAAATTTTTCTTAAATTAATCTCATGAGGTATATGAAAATAATTTTTAATTTCTAACAGTTCATGTAGCACCCCATGATTTTAGAATATATAAATATAATTTCAATGAAATATTTTGGGTTATATACCCACAATATTTTAAAATAACACTATATTCGATAGTATATACAAAATGCAACACTGAACATAAATGAATAGTGAAATATTATTATTTAAATATGATGGTCATATCCTAGCCAATAAATTAGAAGGTATAGATATGATTAAAAACATTATTAAATATATAAAAAAGGTATCATGAATAAAAATTTATTGGGTAAGGATGTTTAAATAATTACTCAATTTTTAGTAAAGTCATTTTTATCTTCAAAAATATATTTTCTTAAAAAAATGTTTTTTAATATTTTTGTGAGAAAATATTATATTTAATTTCATAAAATTGAATAAATTTATTTAATGAAATTTATTTTATCTTTTAATTAAGAATGTTAAAATTATCTTAGGATTTCTTTTTTAGAATTTTATATAATATTTATATTTCAATAGAAAATCAAAAATTATTGATATTTATTAAAAATTGTTTTTTAATTTAAATTATTTATAATATAGAATTATATTTTGGATATTTTTTAAAATTTCATAGTTTATTTTTTTTAAATATAATATATTTATAGTTTTTTAATGAATTTTATACATGAAGTTGGTATAATAACATTTTTATACTATAAAGTTATTTTTTTCTTCTGAAAAACTACTTTTTGTTGCCATTTTCATTTTAATAATAAATTAAATTCTGACACTTTTTTGAATTTAATATTAGATAATTTATTCTATATTTGGAATTATGTGGTCCAAATTTATTAAATAGGTCCCTATTGTTTTTTGATATTATGAATATTAACCTCAGTAATTTTGGTTTCCATGGTAAAGGGTAAATCAGGGGATTACAGTTAAAAATAAAATTACAAGGACTATAAAATTACCCTAACACTTGCCTTAACTTTATAGAATGAGTTATTTTCATCCATAATCATCCAATATTTTATTATTTTATCTTTTTCCCATTTTTATGATATTATACAATTTATAATAGCTTATGTAAATAAAAGTAAAAAATGTCCTACTAAAGGTTTTAATAACTATAATATTTTTAAATCGGGGATAACCAAAAGATACAAAACATACCACTACCTATATTCAAGAAATCCCTTTTATTATATGAATTTCCTCTCTAATTGGGTGTATCTTGGGAATCAAGAGAATGAGGAGCATTTTCTATTAAAAATGACCTAATTTTTGGGGATATAAGTTTGTTTGAATTAAAGGAATATAGTAATAAATGTGTCAATGGAGTACACATTGTGTAAAAATTACACATAGTGTAATGTTAAGATATCAATTTTTAATTAAAAAGAAGTAGGTTTTTTAGCATGTCTGAGTCTCGAGGATTACCCGACATGTAAATGGATCCCACATAGTGTAAATGTCACATCAAAGGATTTTAGGGTGCTGTATCAGTTCATTTTTCATTCATTATTCCACATCCCTCATTGTTCTCGACATAGAGCCATTCTCTATTGATTTTGGGAGTCTGTGTTTGATCCATATTGATTCATTCGGTGATTGATCACTATTGATATTGTATTGAGTATCTCCAAATCCATTGTGTAATCTTGTTCGGGGATCCATTTCATATGTTTATTGTGGGGTGGTGGGTATAGATTCTTGAGGTCCTCCATTCCTATTGTTGATTCCTTTCTTATTGTGATTTCTATTTTGAGCATGTGTGACCTGAGTTTTTAGGTAGGTGGTTCTGTCTCTATCCTGTGTTGGTGAACTGTATTAGTCATAGTTTTGATAAATTTTTTTATTGACTGAAATAGCCTGATGTGATTGATTTTGGGTGTGTGTGTAGAACTTGTTTTTTTATAAAATATGGGTTCCCCTAGTTTTGATAAATGGAAATGGATTTTCAAAGCTTCGTGAAGTGGTGTTTTGAATTGTTTTTAAAATCATGGTTTGATAGAAATGGTTTGATAAACTAGTTTGTAAAATTGGGAACATGGGAAGCCATGGGTACTTAGGTGGAAGGTATAATAATAGGTATCATCCACTATCATGGGGTTTGATTATATGGACTTCCTCCGCACTCCAGGACCATTGTTATGGGAACCTATTAGACCTATTGATGGGTTCACTTGTTGGGGTGGGCATGTGATCTCTAGACTTGATGCATATTTATACTAGTTTGATTCATATATAATTGGATATGTTAGGTACGAGTGTCCTAGCTATCCTGACCTTGTGTTATTCCATGCGTGATGTTACTCGTGCTTCTTCGTTTGGATTATACTATTTTGTTTTACTTCCATGGATTTGATATGACATGTGATGTTTTTTTAACATGATATATCTGATGAGATATTTGGTTATGAAATTATTGGAAACTAATTTACCTACTTTATTTGGAAATGTGTAAAATGTGAAATTAAACTATTTTTCAATGGTTTTGGTATGAAAAGAGTTAAAATGTCATCACGCCTTGTTTTATTTAAATTTTATCATGCTTGGATTATTGTTTGGTGACATGATATAGAACACCTAGGTGAGACCCTATTGAGACTATGATCTCATAGAATATGTACCCCTACAATAGTGTGTAGACCCGGTTATATCCTTTGATATTGGCAAAGTTAAGGCACCACAATGAGGAGGGGTAGTTTTCCATCAGCTGAGTTGAGTAGGTGGGGTGGTGGTAGTGGGATACTACAAACACAATCACATGTATTAGTTTATTTTTCATGTTTTATTAGTCCTTTGTTGTTGTAACTATACTCCAAGATTCTTATACACATTAATTTTTGGCTTCTATTATTGTTTTTAGTTATAAAATATATTTATATTTAACATGATTGTCTTTATTTTATATATGTTCCATGTTGTGGCTTCATGTTGGAAAAAATAGTTCTCTCTTGTTGTTTTTTAATGTTTGTGTGCTAATCACCAAAGAATGTTGATTGGTAACACCCTTTGGGTATGTGGAGTATTGGGGAGGATAATTGTTGGGGAGGGTATTCAGGCTAGTTCATTATAGTTTGGTATCAAAGTTGGTCTATCCTTAATAGTGCTTATGTTGGCACATTTGGTAGATTGAAGATAGGATTGCTAGGACTTGATAGGTAGATTTGTGTATGTTTATGTCTATAACTTTCTATGATGAGACTCAATTTACCATGGGATATTGGTATGTGTGCCCCCAGTTTTGTATTATTAATGTCAGTATTAGTTTTATCTTAAGGGTGTTCTAGTTTGAACTAAGATTTTTTAGTTTTCTATTCATTTTTTTGTCTTTGTGTGAAACTATATGCCTCCGAGATGTGTTTTATGAGTTCCATAAGAGGGTGTATCTGATTTCTCTTAATGGAATCCTTCAGTGGGTCAAAACTATATCAAGGATATTGTACAAGTAGTTTTTTATGTTTATCAAAATGTTCCACAATATTAGAACATATTCATTGAGGTACATCTAGGATATATATGAGAAAGAGATTGATTGAGGGATTTCTTGTGTGAGAATCTACCTTTAAAGGTATGAATGGACCTCAATATGTGAAGGATTGTCTTGGTATGATAGATTTGATCTTGTACTTCTTGGATATTCTTGATAGTATGAAGGTGAAGTGTAAAACGTTCATACTTGAGGGTCCCAACAATTTATAGTGTGGTTCCATGGTATAGGTGGATAGGCATTTGGTCTTGGACTGGATGGGTTTCAAGACTCTATTCTACCAGTAGTTTTTTCCAGAGTATATAATAATGGTGACATCTATATATTTTCTCTCTTTTTAGTAGAGTGAGTGTTTGATGTTGGTATGCAATAATCAGTTTTTTGAGTTGGTTCATTTTTCACCAAATATTTTGAAGAATGACAAGATAAATGCTCATAAGTACCTACTAGGTTTGTGAACATATATCAAATCATAGGTATTTATACTAAATATTTTGATCAATGAAGAGACAGTGGACAAGTATATAATAGAATAACTAAATATGGTAGGCATGGTTGGATATTTTTCCCATTCTCTTCCACCTAGTGAGTAATGACCCAAACATTAATTAATGAAAATTCCCTCGATCTAATTTAATACGGATATATAAAACTTATTTACTACCTTAGTTTTATGTTTTTGGATTTTATAATACCATTAAGCATTGTGACCATTGATAATATTTCTATTAAATAGTGGCCAAATGATTAATATAAATATAAGGATTTAACAAATCCAATTTACTCAGAAAATGGAAGTGATGGACTCATCTAATATAATTTCTCCATACGAAGCCCATTTTTCAAAGCATGAAAAGGAGGTGGTGTCATTGGGATTAACTTTTGACAAATCCCAAGCCTAGCTTCGACACGTTAAGCTCGAGCGGAACCACCTACGGGAGAAATGGAAGTTGATAGAGATTAACACTCGAGCGATGTTATCCAAGCCACCCCAAGAGTCTATCACCAACACACACCTTACCCTTCAGTCTTATGCGAGTGTTTTAAGGGGTTATGTAACAAGACCATAGTACTATGATTATGTACATAATTTTTGTAAAGAGAATATAAATTAATTTTATTATTATTACTTTCTAAATAGTTTTTTAAATCACTAATAGTATTTTTTTTAGTTAATAATCAATTAAGGATTCTATATTGATAAATTAATGGATTTTTTTAATTAAATAATATTTTAATAAAATATTATTACTAAATTACTTTATATTAAATATAAATGATTGTATAATTTTTATGAATACAACCATAATTTTTATTATGGTGTGAAAGCTGCTTTTATCAAAACCCATGAGTTTTCTATAAATAACAGTTTTTATTTTAAAATTAAAAATTCACATATTTAGAAACTTATTTAGATAAAATGAATATTATTTTTGGAATCTGGATGTCGAAATCATCCAATGAAGAACTTTTCATAATTTTCTAAGACAGTTGAATTTTTGGGTAAAAATTAAATACTGTTTAAATATATAATGTGTTTTATGAAATCATAATGACCCAATAGTGTTGTAATAAAATAATATAAACATTATTTTCAGAAAATAGTTGTTTTAACATTAAAATAATGTTATTTTAGGTTTATAAGATTCATTTTTCAAATCCTTAGTGGATCGTCGAAGACTTATAAAACATTTTGACTTTTTAAATTGATTTCTTTGAGAGTGTGACTCACCTCAACATAAGAAAACCATTTTTTTAAGAAGTTAGGCCATTTTCCTTATAAAATAATGTTTTACACTCCCCTTTGGAAAAAACCATGTGCAAAAACCATGGGTTGGTTTTTGGTTTATATTTTTTTAATGTGTGGTGTGCCAAACCTAAATAGTAATGAATTCCCTCACTTTTCCTATATAAACCCACCCATGATCCCACATCCTCTTTACTAAAAGACTTTGTAGATCAACCAAAATATTCCCTACTCTCTCTAGAATCCTCAAGCTCCCAATAATCCTCTCTAAAGCCTCTCCCAATCCTTTGGGATCACACTTCTAAGTAAGGGATTCCTACCTTTCTTATTTTTATCCCGGTTTCTTTATGTTACAATTCACTTTTTCTTTCAATTACAAATTTTGGGTTATAATTTCACACCTCCATTATTTTCCCCTCCCTATGTTTTAAATTATGATAAACTTCTTTCTCTCTCAGTAATTTCTTCAATGTACACCCATTACCATGCCAAAATTTCTTAAGGAACTTCAATCTTCTCATTCACATTCAAGTAATTGTTTTGTATTATGAATCTAAATTCCATTAAATTTGTTGGTATGTATATCTTTATGACCCCCTTACTGTCCATTTCATGTACATATGATGATACACCCATTTATCTCTCATAAACTATTTTTTTGAATTCTTATGTCATGTCGTTATGCTGCTGAAATTGCACTGCGATTTTTCTCAAGCCAAAGTCATTGTGTAGTGAATACCATGTCCATTTCTCTATCAAGGGTATTCAACATTATTGACCTTTACTTATTGATTATATAGTTTTTTTTATTAATTACACATTACATTATCATGGAATAAATGATGATTTTTAATGAAACCATGTTGTAGGATCCATATGGCGCACTTATGCATGAAATGAAATGTTTAAGAAGGGTGCACTGTGATAGCACTTCAATGCATTGGTTAAAGATTAGTATCATGATAAATCAAGTTCAATGAGGTTTTACTCATGATTATTCAAGTTAAATGTGGGTTTACTCATACTCCATGTGCAATGAGCCTTGGATCATGCTAATACCATGTTAAGTGTTGCTGCCACATTTCCATGTTATGATAATCGTGATATATCATGCCTTTATGATCATGTTTCTCTAATGCTACATTGATATGAATATTGCCTAACATGTATGTTATTATTAATTGTGTGCCTTCTTACTACCTTATATGGATTTATATCTCACCTTTTTATTATTCATGTCCTCTGGTCATCCTATGCAATGCTATGTACGAAGGAATGATGTGGTCATGTAAAAGAAGTTTTCAATAAGATATTAAGTTTTATGTTTTAAGTCATTATGTAATGTTTTTTATTCACAAATATACAAGACCTCCAAATATTAAATGTTGTATCAAGTGAAAATTTTTTGTAATAAATCATGTTTACGTGTGTAATAATGAGAAGGGGAGTTATAGTTGGTATCAAAGGATAAGTTTAGTTATTTTTGGGATATGGATTAGAATACCCTAGTGAAAGCCCTAGAGATAAGAATAAGTATAATAAAAACATCCCTAAATTTTGGTGAGTATTGAGAAAGTTTTTTATCAATAAAATACATCCATGTATTGATCTGATCAGGTAGAGGCGTCTCTGGCACAAATGTACCTAGGAGTGAAAACTCTGACAAAGATTTTCAGGCTTGACTCGGGGTATCCTGGTACACAAAAATGGGCCTTGATGCACTCTTGGTTATGACACTCTCGAGGGATATGCTTTGGTAAATTACCATGATTATAATGAACCATTTTAATGGGAATAAAAAATCCCCTAGGAATATATATTAGGAAGTAGATGATGGATAACATAGATTGATGCTTGTAGATTCATAAGTTAAGGAAATAAAAGTTATTTATAAATCATATATTTTTGTCTTTGGATTACCCTTTATGTGTTACCCCTAACATTCCATTTCTTCCAACCAATGACTAATAATAGGTTGACTCAGGCTAACAACCGATGGAAAGGTCATTGTGATGATTATTCTAATGAGATTCCCAATTCAATGGGAGAGGGAATCATGAAATTTGTCATGATACTATCTCAGTTAACTCAAGATTTGAATTGAAACATGGGTCAAGAGGAACACTCAACCCCCCTAAAAAATAACAAGTCCCAATCGAGAGCTTCATGAGACTAAGGCCTCATACTTTTAAAGGATCATCTGATCCCTCAATTGACGAACAGTGGGTCAAATCAATTGAAAAAGATATTATCTATCCTTCAATGTACGAAACAAGAGAAGGTTATTCTGGAAGCTTATTTTATGGAAGGTGAAGCTGATCAATGGTGTACATTGATCATAAATACGAATCCCAAGGAGGAGATAGGGGCGTTGGAATGGAAGGATTTCTGAAAAAAAAATTGATAAATATTTTCCTCGCACCCTGTGAATTAATATTGAAAGGGACATCTATGCCCTTGAGCAAAAGGATGACAAATCCATTAGACTGTACAAGGAAAAACTCACAAGGCTTGCATGATACGCCTCCATCTTTGTCATTTTCCCCAAATCTATGGTTGAAAGCTTCTTTGGTGGGCTGAAACCCAGCCAACGAAAGCCCTAGCGATCTGTGTCTCCTATACATATGAGGAAATTGTCCGATGTGCCCTGAATGTCATAATGGAGATCAAAGAATCATAGGGCTATGATAGGGATAAGAATCATAAGGTTGAATTCAATTTTGGCTGGATGATGGATAAATCCAATGGTTCTAAGAAAATACAGCACCTCAGTTGCCAAATTTGTAGAAAGAAGAACCCTAGAAATTTCCTAAAGGGGACAAGAAAATGCTTTAGGTTTGGAATATAAGTTCACCTAGTTGTTAAATAAAAACAATAAAACCCCTTGGTTGTGATATAGGAGAGGAATTCTTCATTCAAACCTCAATGCATTTTTCATTTCTTGAACTACAAAGAATCAGGGAACCTTGCAAATCAGTGCCCTAAGACAAGGGTTTTTAGAAGAAACCAACAACTTCCAAGGCAGCTAGGGTGAGATTTTTCCATCACTAACTTCCAAGTGAACACCAACAATGAAGTGGTGATAGGTACGCTAGTTATTCATATAATAATAGCAAACATAATTTTTGATTCTAGCTCTTCACATTTTTTTGTTTCCCAAAAGTTTATTAGAACAATCCCAACACCACCAAAAATCATGGAAGTATAGATGTCAGCGATTACAGAAAATGGGGAAATCATTTCATCCCAAAAATATAACTCCTCTCCTATCATAATTTATTGATTGAAATTCTTGGCGAACCTCATAATACTCCCTCTAGTGGAATTTGATTCAATTCTTGGCATGGATTGCCTTTCCTTATATAGAGCCAACATAAATTTCTATCGGAGGGAAATCACTCTCCATATGGAGAATCGATCACTGATTCTATACAAATGAAAGGAGGAAGATGAATATTCTCTAGAAAATTCATCTCAAGCATGGATATTACTACCCTATGAGCATGTGTATCTAGCTCAGATGATTGATTCTAAGGAGGAAACCATCCTTAATGACATTCCTATTATGAAGGAATTTGTTGATGTGTTCTAGAGGAATTTCCTGGTATTCCTCCTAGAAGAGATGTTTAATTCTCAATTGACCTTATATGTGGGGCATCTCTAATATCTAAGACTCCATATGAAAGGTTGTTATGGAGCTTGAGGAGCTGAGGAAACAAATACATGAGAATATGGATAAAGGTTTTATATGCCCAAGTGCTGCACTATGTGGTGTACTAGTCCTCTTTATCCATAATAAGGATGGGACAATGCACCATTGCATTGTTTATCAAGAGCTCAAAACAATCATGATAAAGAACAAGTATCCTCCACCAAGAATTCATGACTTTTTCCATTAGAAATGTGGAGAACAATAATTCTCTAAGGTGGATTTGTGGTTGGGATATTACCAAGTAAGGGTGAAGGAGGACATCCTCAATACAGATTTTCGTACAAGGTACGAGCACTATGAATTCCTAGTAATGCCTTTAAGACTCACAAATGCTCCAGAAATAGTAATGGACTTGATGAAAAGATTATTTATATATTATGTCGACAAATTTGTGGTAGTATTTATATATGATATTATAATATACTCCAAAACAAAGGAGGAGCTTGGGGAGCATCAAAGAACTATACTAGAGACCTGGTGAAAGGAGAATCTCTATGCAAAGTAAAGCAAGTGTGAGTTCTGGTTTAAGGATATCTCATTCTAGGTTCATATAATCATAAGAAATGGGATATCTATGGATCCCTCAATGACAGATGTAATGGATGGATGGTCGAGGCCAGCATCGGTAACAAATATCTGCATCTTCTTGGGGTTTGCTAGATATTATCACCGATTTTTGAGAAATTTCTCATGATTGATCTACCCCCTTAACAATCCAACTCAGAAGGTAGTAAAGTTTTCTTGGAGTGATGAATGTGAAGAGAGCTTCAAGGAGTTGAAAAGGAGGATTATCACTACACTCGTACTCACACTACCCACAAGCGAAGAACTTTTTGTGGTATTTAGTGATGCTTCGAAGAAGGTCTTGGGATTTGTGTTGATGAAAAATGACAAAGTAATTGCCTATGATTCATATCATTTGAAATTTAATGAGTAAAAATATCCAACAAATGACTTGTAGATGGCTTTAGTGATCTTTGATTTGAAAATTTTGCGTCATTACCTCTTTCGGGAGAAGTGTGATATACATACATATCACAAAAGACTCAAGAATATATTCACATAGAAAGAGTTAAATATGAACCAATGAAGAAGGTTATAGCTGATCAAAAACTATGACTGCTCAATCCAATACCACCCTGGGAAAGAGAACAAGGTGGCAGATGTTCAAAGTAGAAAGGATCCAGCAATTCTATCATTGATGATAATTGAAAAGTATCCAATATTCTTAGATTTTATGAAGATGGACATGAGAAGAATAAATAAGGGAACTTCATCAATCCTTTCACAAATGATTGATCAACTGTATCTTTTGTATTGGTTAATGGATTCTCAAAAGGATGATGTGAGAATTCAAAATAAAGTGGTAACTATCAGAAAAGGGAAATAATTGGATGTCAATGTTAATGAAGAAGGAATTGTGAGATTTTGGAAAAGACTATGCGTTCTATAAAGTCCTGATATAAGGAAGGAACATTTGGATGATGAACATAGTTCTAATTTATCCATTAAACTAGGAAACACAAATATGTATTGAGATCTTCGAGAGCATTTGTGGTGGAATAACAAGAAGAAGGAGATCATTGCATATACATCAAAGTGACAGGTGTGTCAGCAAGTGAAGGATGGGTGACAGAAGTCTAAGGGGATGATGCAACCATTACCCATACCTACATGAAAATGGTATAATATTACCATGGACTTTGTCACTAGACTTCTGAAGAAATCCAAAGGCAACAATGATATCTGGGTTATCATGGATCATTTTACAAATATTACACACTTAATTGCAATTCATGAGGATTTTTCATTGGATAAACTAGCATAGATATACATCATATTTGTGGTAAGGCTGCAAGGAGTTCCACTCCCTATTATATCTGATCAAGATCCAAGATCAACCTCTATGTTTTGGAATAGTCTTCAACATGCTATGGATACTGAGCTGAACTTCAGTACAACATATCATCTTCAAACTGATGTCCAATATGAGTAGACCATCCAAAAACTTGAAGACATGTTGAGATTATCCTCAATGGGCTTTAAAGGATTATAGGGCCAACATTTTCTTCTAGGTGAGTCCTCTTACAATAACAGTTTCCACTCAAGCATCCAAATGGAACCTTATGAAGCCATGTATGGGAAGAGGTGTAGAACACCATCTTGTTGGGATTAATATTGGGAGAGAAAACATCTAGGTCCAAAGATGTTTGAAGAAATTGTGGAAAAGGTTAAGACCATCTAGAAGCACATTCCAGATGCTCAGAGTCGAAAAAAGTGCTATGCTGATAATAATTGATGAGACATAGAGTTTGATGTTGGAGACAAGGTATTCCTCCACATATAACTATGCAAGAGAGTTATGAGATTTTGGATGAAGGGAAAGTTCAATCCAAGGTACATAATCCCTTTTTAGATCTTTTATCGCATTGGAGAAGTGGATTATTGACTAGAACTTCCATAAAACTTATCTCAAGTAAATTATTTATTCTATGTATCACTCTTGAGGAAGTATATACCAGACCCATTTCATGTACTCAATCTAGAGGTGGTACCATTGGAGAATGAAGACTCCTATGAAGAAAAGCAGGTGAAGATCATAGATCGTAGATAAAAAGTACTAAGAAATAATACAATGCCTCTCTTCAAAGTGTTTTTGAGAAACCAAAAGTATGAAGAAGTGACATGAGAATCGGATAAAGTGATAAAGGAGAGTTACCCGCATATATTTTAGTGTAGGAAAAGGAAATTACGAGGGAAAAATTTCTTAAGGGGGGAAGATTGTAATGACCCAAAAACTAATTAATGGAAAATTCTCTTTATATAATTAAATATGGATATATAAAACATATATACTTACTTGGTTTTATGTTTTTGGATTTTAAAATACTATTATGAATTTTTACCATTGCTCATATATCCGTTAACCTGTGGTCAAATGATTAGTATAAATATAGGGCTTTATCCAATCCAATTTACTTAGATAAAGGAAATGATGACCTCATCCAGTAGAATTGCTCTATACAAAGCCCAATTATCAAAGATCGGAAATGAGGTGGCATCACTAGGATTCGATTTTGACCAATCCCAATGTGAGCTTTAACACGTTAAGCTCGAGTGGAACAAATTATGGGAGAAATGAAGGTTGATAGAGATTACCACCCGAGCAATGTTATCTGAGCCACCCAAAGAGTTGGTCACTATCACACACCTTAACCTTTGGTATTATATAGGTGTTATAAGGGGTTATGTAACAAGGCCTTAGTACTATGATTATGTACATAATTTTTGTATTGAGATTATACATTCATTTTATTATTGTAACATTGTAAATAGTTTTTGAAATCACCAATAGTATTTTTTTAGATAATATTCATTTATGGATTCTATTTTGTTGATTTAATGGTTTTTTTTGAATTAAATAATATTTTAATAAAATATTTTTACTTAATTACTTTTTATTAAATATAAATGATCATATAATTTTTAAGAATACAATTGTAATTTTTATTAATGCTTCAAAGTTCTTTATGTCAAAACCTATAAATTTTTTATAAATGTTGGTTTTTATTTTAAAAGTAAATATTAATATATTTAGAAAATTAATTATATAAAGTAAATAATATTTTTGGAATAAAGACATTGAAATTATCCAATAGTGAATTATTCATAATTTTCTACGATAGTTGAATTTTTTGTTAAAAAATAAATACCGTTTAAATATATAATGTGTTTTATGACTTCATAATGACCCAATAGTGATGTCATAAAATACTATAAACATTATTTTTATCCAATACTTTTTTACCATTAAAATAATGTGATTTTATGTTTATTTGATTTATTTTACAAAGCCTTAATGGACCCCCCAAGAATTATAAAACATTTTAACCGTTTTAAATTGATTTCCTTGAGAGTGTGACTCACCTCCACATAAGAAACCATATTATTTTAAGAAGGTAGGACATTGGCCTTATAAAATACTGTTTTCCACACCCATTTTCAAAAACCATGGGCAACAACCATGTCTTGGTTTGTGGGTTTGATTAGTTTAATGTGTGGTGTCCCAAACCTAAATAATAAAGAATTCCCTCACTTTTCTTATATAAACCCACCCATGCTCCCACTTCCTCATCACTCAAAGCCTTTGGTGCTCGAATCACCTATGAACTAATCTCTCTATAATCCTCCCAAGGTTCCTCAAGCTCCCAAGAAGCCTCTCTCAAACCTCTACCAAACCTTTGGGATCACACTTCCAACTAATGGATTCTTATCTTTTTTATTTTTATACATGTTTTTTAGGTTCTAATACCCTTTTTCTTTCAATTAAAAATATTGGAGGTTATGATTTCACACCTCCCATATATTCCCATCCATATGTCTTAAATGATGAGATACCTCTCTCTCTCACTCTAATTAATTCCTTCAGTGTACACCCATTACCATCCAAAAATTTCTTAAGGAATTTCTATCCTCTCATTCACATTAAATAAATTGTTTTGTATTATGAATATAAATTCCATTAAATTTTTTGGGACATGTATCTATATGACCCACTTACTATCCATTTCATTTACATATGATGATACACCACTTTCTCTCTCATTGACCATTTATATGAATTCTTATGTCACGCTGTTATGCTGTCAAAATTGCACCACGATTTTTCTCAAGCCAAAGTCGTTGTGTAGTGAATAGCATGCACTTTTTTATATCAATGGTATTCACCTTTAAAACCATTTACATATTTATTATAGATTTTCATTATTAATTCCACATTCCTTTATCATGGAATAAATGATGATGTTTAATGAAACCATGTGGTATGATCCATGTGGCACAATTAGGCATGAAATGAAATGTTTATGAAGGGTGTTCCCTGATAGGGATCCAATGAATTGGGTAAATATTAGTATCATGTTACGTCAAGTGCAATGAGGGTTTAATAATTATAATTCATGTGCAATGAGGGTTTACTCATGCTAAATTTTCAATGAGGCTTGGCTTATTCTAATACCATGTTAAGTGTTGTTGGCACATTTACATGTTATGATAATCATGTTATATCATGCCTTTATGTTCATGTTTGTTATATGAACCATTGATATTTCTATTGCCTGACATGTATTGTATTCCCCATTTTATGCCTTCTTACTCTTTTATTGGGCTTTATAGCTCACCCTTTTATTATTCATGTCCTCAGGTTATCCCATGCAATGCTATGTACGATGGAATGATGTGGTCATGTAAAAGAAGGTTTCAATAAGATGTGGCGTTTTATGTTTTATGTCATTATGTAGTGTTCCTAAGCCCCAAAGACACTAGACCTCTAGATCTTATATGTTTAATCAAGTAAATATTTTTTGTAATAAATCATGTTTAAGTGTGTAATAAGGATCAGGGTTGTAATGTAGTAGAATCTTTAGTAGTGCATTAGAAAAGAAGAGGAAGTGATAGGATCATCGTCAGAGTGGGGAAGGTGGGTTTTGGTTGCATGAGTATCCATAACCTCTAATTACAGTTAGTGGGGTGCCTATAAGTTTAAATCTATGTTGAAAGGATATAAAAAACATGAAATTCATATACTTCTCTTGCAAAGATGTGTAATAATTTTGGACGTTATGGTTATATGAAACATTTATATCAGGATACATATATACCTTGGTATGGTCAGAGATCATTAGCTCCAAATGCTAATGTGGTGTAGTCAGATGCTTCTAAGAACATAGGTTTATAGCCAAAGGCCTTAGGATTAAAGAACCTTTTCACTGTAGATTATTTTCTAGTGGAGGTAGATACAGGTCCAATGATAGTGATAGGTACTATCTTTAAGGAATACTCAGTAGAAATTGATTTATTTAACACTGATTCTTCCTGGTCATTTATATCTAGAAATTATTTTGATTGGATTATCCTTCCAAATAATCCAAGTCATTTTCTATGGAGTCAGAATGACCTCTTGAGAAGAGGAAATGGAAGGGGTTTCTGTGTCCTTTTTGTGCACTATTTATAGCTGATGCAAAGTTAGTTTGTGATTTTCTATTTCTTGATATAGATCATTTGGATGTCATTATCAGGATAGATTGTCCTGTTTCTCATTGTGAGGATGTTGATTATTATCATCAGTGTTTCATTTATTGTAGTCAATGGAGGGTCATGGATGTTTCATGGAGAGTATGATCTGGTGTCTGGTCATGCAAGAACTTCCAACCTAGATCCCATGAGTTTGTTGTCTACTGTAATAATTGTTCCCATTGAATTTTCTTCAATAGTTTATCTTCCCACAATTGTATTGATTTTTCTTAATATTTTCAAATATTATTTCTTTAGGATTCCTCTAGAGAGGGAGATAGAATTTATGATTGACCTAGTTATGGGTATGAAGTCGATTTCAATACCTTCTTATCGAATAAAACCAGTGGAGTTGAAAGAGTTCAAGATTCATTTAGATGATTTGGTAGTGAGGAATTTTTTTCACCCCAGTGTTTCACCTTGGGAATCCCCTGGGATATTTTCCAAGAAGGTAGATGGTTTACTCCAATTGTATATGGAATACCAAAATTTGAACTGATTTAATATTAAGAACATGTATACTATACCTCTTTTAGATGATTTTTTGGACCAGTTAAAGGGGGAAAAGTGGTTTTTAATTACTGATCATTGATTGGGTTATTATCATCTCAAGGTGTGAGAGTGTGATATAATGAAGATGAATTTCTGGAGTAGGCATGACCATTATGAATATCTTGTGATTCCTTTTGGTATGACAAACAATTTTTTAGTTTTTCTATATTTGATGAATCAAATATTCCATCATTATCTCGAAACTTTTTTATAGTTTTTTTTATGAGAATTTGGTTTCATCAAGGTCCAATAATGAGCATGAGAACCATCTATATTTGGTTTTGGAAATCCTAAGAATTCACCATTTTCATAGAAGGATTTCAAAATTATACTTCTGGATTCAAGAAGTGAAATTATTAGGGAATGTAATTTATGAGCATGGATTATCTATTTTTCCTTAGATGGTAAAGTCTATTTTTTCAAGGGAGGATCCATGAAATATCGTTGATATTTATAGATTCTTTGGTATTTCTTGATACTACTAATAGTTCACCTTGGATTTTTCAAAGTTGGAATCAGCTTAGACTACTCTTACTTAGAAAGTTGTGAAATAAATATGAGATTCCAAGAATTATTATTATTTCAATGAGCTAAAATGGCTTCAATCATCAAAAATTATTCTAATATTACATGATCTTGGTAAAAGATATGTGGTTTTATGTGATTCTTTTGGTGATGGTTTGGGTTGTGTGCTCATGCAGGATGATCCTGTGGTATCTTAATACTCTTTTCATTTTTATCCACATGAGAAGTATTACCCCACTCTAGATTTAGGGATTACCATAGTTATAAATGTGATTAAGTGTGGAAAACATTATCTTTTTGGGGAAAGTTTTACAGTCTTTTTTGACCATAAGTGTTTGAGCTATATATATTTTTAGAAAGACTTGAATCATAGAGAGAGGTGGTGGGTGGAATATATTCAAATGTTTGACTTTAACATCACCTACACCCTGGGGAAGGGGAATGTTGTCACAACCACTATTAGTTGTAAAGTTTCACGATAGTCTCTTTTGGAATCAAAGGAAGAGTGGAAAATTATATTTTTTTCTCTTTTGCATTTGGATTCTAAATTGGATGTTTCATGTATGGATCTGACCAATGATTAGTTACTATAATATCTAACTGAGTCTATTCTGTAGAGTTAGTAGCAGGATGAAGAGTTCAGAGGAATTTGAGAAACCCTATATGGCTATGAGACTGTTTTGGGTTGGTATCTCTCTTCAGATGGTATTCCCAATTTTGGGGATCGATTTATCACCCCAGTATCTGTGAATAGTTTGGTTGTATTTTATTTACATAGTTCCTTTTGTTCCATCCATTTAGGAACTATGATTATTTCCTATAAAACAAGATGAAGATTTTGGAAGATGGGTAAGAAGTGTGGCATTGCTGCTTATGTGTCTCGTAGTTACACTTTGCAATGGATTAAGGTATAACATATGAAACCTTTTAGTTTCTTTCAGTCTCTTCCAATTCAAGTTTGGAAATGGGATGTGTAATCCATGTATTTTGTTGTTGGATTACCATGGAATCTCTGAGGTAGGAACTCTATCTGTGTGGGGATTGATCGATAGAAAAATCTCATTTTATTCTAATCAAAGACACTATAAAAGTTGAAGATCTTGGTAGGATATATGTGTAGAAAATTGTGAGGTTACATAGAGTTATTTATTCTATTATTTTAGATTTGGATCCTACATTTACCTTGAGGTTATAGGGGATTCTCTAGGAGGAAATGATGACTTAGTCTAGATTGAGTAAAACTTTTCATCCATAGAAAGATGGTTAGTCATAGCGTTCTATTCATATTTTAAAGGATATTCTCCATTTTTATTTCTTGAGTTTTGGTGGATCTAGGGACAAACATCTTGGATTGATTTATTTCTCTCATAATAATAATTATCGATCTTCAATCAAAATGGTTCCTTTTGAGGCTTTGTATGGTCTCCCATACTGATCACCTCTTTCTTGGGAAGAGGTGGGAGAAGCTTCTTTGGTGGGACTAAATTTGGTTCAAGAGACATATATAAGGATTCAGGATATATGTTAGCGTATGGTTACATCAAAAAGTCTATATAAGTCTTATGTGGATCAAAGACAATGACATTTGTAGTTTTCTATAGGTGACAAGGTTTTATTAATTTTTTCATCTCATATGGGCCACTGTTGACTTATAAAATAGGTAAATATGGATATAATAGATGTTGGACCGTATTAGGTTATTGAGAAGATTAGTGAGGTTGCTTAATGGTTATCATTTCTTGTTTAGTGGACCAAAATTCATGATGTTTTCCATGTATCACAGCTCAGAAAATACCATCATGATCCATCTCTAGTTCGGATTGAGATTTAGTTAGATCCAAATGTTTCTATTTTTAAGAATCCAGTCGAGATTGTTAGGTCTTAAGTGAAATTATTATATGCGAAGTTTATTCCTTTGGTTAGAGTTGAATGGAGGCACAAATCAGATACTCATGGTACTTGGGAGTATGAGTCATTAATGAGGGAGAAGTGGCCTCACCACTTTACTAAAATTCATTCGTAAAAATTATTTCCCATATATGGAAAGTCTTATAGTGGGGATTTTGTTACATCCCATTACCTGCTTTTAAGTTATTTTTTTCTCTTTGCTTGTTTTTCTATCAAATTGGATGCATCTTGGAAATACTAATTATGCATAAAGTTATTTAATAAATGACATAATGTTTCAGGATACATGCTCTTTTTAATTAATGGAGTCTAGATATAAATGTGTTAATGGATTTTCGAGGTTCTTCTTGGGTTTGGAGGACACCCGAGGTGTTTAGTGTTTTCTTATAAGAATATATAGTTTTTGATACCTGTAATAGAAATGCATGCGTTATAATGTGAGTTCACAACATGTAATCTCTTAAGGGAAGATTTTGTAAATCTTGTGCATCGTGTGAAGGAATTTCAAAATGCGTATAGATTACAAAAGTGTAATGTTACAAGAATTGATTTTAATTAAAAAGCAATGCATTTTCTAATGCATCTGAGTCCTAAGGATTAACTGATTTCTAAAGGGATTTCACTCCATGTAAATGTTGATTATAGTGATTTTAGTGTGTTTCATCAGTTGATTTATCATTCATTCTTCCACATCCCTACTTGCTCCCAACCTAGAGCCCTTCTCTAATGATTGTCGGATACTCCATTCAATCTAGATTGATTTGTTTGATGATTGATTACTATTGCGGTTGGATTGTGTCTCTCTAGATCCATTGTAAGATCTTGCTCTAGGGTCCATTTCCTTTTTGGGTGTTGGTGTGGAGTGTGTTCATTTTTTAGGCCCTCCGTTGTCATTTTTGAATCATTTCTTATGGTGGGTTCCATTGTGGGTGTGTGCGAACCGAGTTTTGAGGTAGGTGGTTCCGTCTATAGCCTGTTTTGGTGAGTTTCATTTGTTCTATTTTTGATAAGTTGTTTTATTATATTAAATTTCATGACATAACTAATTTTTTGTGTGTGTGGAACTAGGTTTTTATTAATGATGGGTTTCCTTTAGTTTTTCTAAATAAAAAGATTTTTTCAAATCATTGTGAAATGGTTTTCAAATCATGATTTTATATAAATGGTTTTATGAAATATTTTGGAAAATACAGCACATGGGAATCCTGGGGTGTTTAGGTGGAATGTATAGTAATAGGTATCATCCGATTTCTAGGGGTTTTCTTTTGGGGATTTTCTTTAATCCCTATACTTTTTATTATAGGGACATGTCAAACCTATTGGGGGGTCACTTGTTGGAATGTTCCTATTCACTTTTGGAATTGATGCATATGTCTAATGTATTTATGTTCACATGATTGTATCTTTTAGGAATGAGTGTCTAAGATATACTGATCTATTGTGATACCTGGTGTGATGTTACCTCTGCTTCTCCTTTTGACTTGTACTATTTTTTTACCACTATATATTTGATATGATATGTGATGCATGATTTTTTTTGACATGATATCTATACAGATATATTTGGTTATGAAATTATTTGAAACTAATTTAGTATCGTTATTTGAATATTTGGAAAAATGGTAAATTAAACTATTTTTCCATGATTTTGATTTAAAACTGCCAAAAATTTATCATGCCTTGTTTTATTTAATGCTGAGAATGCTAGGATTATTATTTAGAGACTTGATATAGAACACCTGGGTGAGACCCAAAAATACTATTAACACAAACCCTCTAAAACCCTTCAGTAGTGCATATACCAAGTTATATATCTCGTTGTAGGAAGAGGCATGGAACTACTGTGAGGCAGTAAGGTTTCCATTAGTTGAGTTGCATAGCTGGGGGTGAGAAGGTGCAAGACTTCCCACTCTATCACATGAATTAGGTGGGTTTTATTATTTTATTATTCCTTTGTGGTCAGAATTGTACTTTTAAATTTGTATACACTTAATTTTTTTGGTTTCCACTATTTTTTTGAGTTATGGAATATATTTACCTTTTTTGATGTTTTCACTTTTTTTATATGTTCCCTATTGTTGCTTCAGGTTGGAAGACATTTTTCCCTCAAGTTGTTGTTTATTTCCCAGGTTCTTATCGGTAGCCTATGGGGATCATGAGATCCCTTCAGGTATGTTGAGGATTTGGTTAGGTACCCGTTTGAGAGGGTATTGGGGTTGGTTAATTATAGTTTGTTATCAAAGGTGGTCTGTCCTCAAGAGTCCTTTCTTGGGGACGTTTGGTAGACTAGAGTTAGGATTTTTAGGACTTGAGAGGTTGATTGTGCTAAGTTCTTAGACAAATCTTTTGGTGATGAGAATAAATTTACCACGTGATGCTGGGATGTGTGTCCCCATTTTGAGTTCATGATGTTAATAATAGTTATTTATTATGGTTTTCATGTATTAATTAAGATTTTTCTATTGTATGATAGTTTATTTTGTTTTAGTGTGCAGCAGTATGACTCCGTGATGTGTTCTTTGAGTTTCTCAGAATGGTACAGTTGATTATCCTTTAGGAAATCCACTAACAGATTAGAACTATGTCGTGGATATTGTGCAAGTAGTTTATGATATTGATTATAATTTTACACAAGCTAAGAATAAAGTTGTTGTGGTACAACCAAGAGCTGTAGGGAAATAGATTGATCATGGGAGTTCTTACATGAAAATCTACCATCCTTTAATGGTATGAATGGACATCAAGAGGCAGTGGATTGGCTTAAAAATATTGATCAGATTATTGACTTCCTAGATATGTCAGAGTGTGACAAGGTGAACTGCACAACATTTAAACGTTAGGGTCCAAGGAAGAGATGGTGGGATTCCCTGGTACATGCATATAAGCATGTGGTCTTAGGTTGGAAGGGTTTCAAGAGACTCTTCTTTTAGTTGTTTTCCTGGAGTTTCTAATGATGGATAAGTCTTTGAAACTCCTCTCTTTTTTGTAGGGAGAGCATTATGTGTTTGTATACACTAATCATATTTCTACACTGGTTCTTTTTGTTGTAAAGGTTGAGAGAAATGACCAGCTGAAAACTTTGAAGTACCTATAAGTTTTGCAATTTGAGGCTAGATCATAGGTATTTATACTAAATATTTCTTCCAATGTGGAGACAATGGACATGTATATGATGGTAGAACTAAATATGGTAGGAAAGGTTTCTAATTCTTCCCCTTATCTTCCACTTAGTGGCATCTTTAGTGATGATCCGGGGAAAAAGAGTATGTGGTTGGATCAACATAGAAGTGGTAGAGGTGGTTTTTGGAAACAATCCTCTTAGACACCTCTAGTTATATCTATTGGTGTGCCTATGACTTTCTATCATTATAGAAATTTCAAAAACCCATGGAATTATTTTCCTTCACCTGGAAATATTTGTAACATTTTGGACTTTATAGTCATCTACATGATTTTTTTCAGGAAGTTTATACACATCTATATGTTCATGGATCATCGGCTCCAAAGGATAATACAATGAGTTTAGATGCTTCTAAGACTACAAGTCCCCATCCATAAGCATCAAGAGTGAAGCACCTTCACACTAAAAATGAGATTCTTATGGGGGGAAATGTTGGTATAGCGGTAGTGATATATACTCTCTTTATTGCATTATTAGTAGCAATTTAATTATTTCATGATGGTGCTTCCCACTCATTTATATTTGATAGTTTTTTTATATGATTAACCTTAAAATAGAACTCATGTTCTTGGTTATTAAGTGAGAAACACCTCATGGGAAGAGGAAAGATAACGAGTTTCAATATTCTTATTGTTATTTGTTGATAGATTATGTGAAGTTAGTTTGGGATTTTATGGTTGTCAATCGGGATATATAAGAGATCATATTTGGGATGGACTGACTTGTTTCTAATCATGTTGAGGTTTATTTTTATCATCAACATGTGTCATTTATTGCGGCTGATGGGATATCATTGGTGTTTTAGGGAGAGTGGTATCTAAGCTCTGGTCATGTAGGACCTTCCCGTCCAGAGCTCAAAAGTTTCTTTACTACTATTGTTGTTGTTCTCGATGATGTTTATTCTATTGTTGATATTCTTGAAATTGTTCATGGTTTTCCTGAAATTTTCCCAGACTATTTTTATGGGCTTCTACTAGAGAGGGAGGTAGAATATAAAATAGACCTGGTTGTAGTGAAACAGCCGATATCGATATATTTTTATCCAATAGAACAAGTGGAGATCAAAGAGCTCATGATTCAGATGGAAAATCAAGGGAATAGGATTTTTTTCTCCCTAGTGTTTCACTTTGGGAATACCTAGTGCCCTTTTCCACGAAAGTAGATAGTTCACTCTAATTTTGCATGAACTATTGAATGTTAAATATTGTTTCATTTAATAACATGTATCATTTACCTAATGTGGTTGATTGGATTGATCAGTTAAATGGGGTAAAGTGGTTTTCAAATATTGATCTTCTGTTGGGATATCATCAACTAAGGGTGAAAGAGTGCGATATACTGAAGGTGGATTTCAAGCGAAGAAATTACCCTTATGAATATCTCGAGATTCCATTATTTAGACTATTACTCCTCAGTTTTTATGGCTTTTATATATTGAACATTCCATCATTATCTCAACACTTTTTAGTAGTGTTTGTGGATGAAATTTTGGTTTCTTTAATATTTATGCATTAGAATGAGCATCATCTATTTTGGGTTTTAAAAATCATGAGATGTCACCATTTGTATGGAAGGATTTATAAATTAAACTTCTAGATTCAATAAGAGAAATTATTATTTGAATGTGATTTTTAAGCATAGATTATCAGTTTATCCTAATAAGTTAATGGATTTTTTTTCCTGGGAAGATCCACAAAATTCATTTTAGATTTCGAGATTCCATAGTCTTACTAGATTCTATTGATGGTGCCTCAATGATTTCAAAAATTTGCTATCAAATTTGAATTATCTTACTAGAAAAGGGGTGAAATTTATATGGGATGCAATGTGTTAGTATTTTTTTGATGAGATAAAATGACTTCTAATATCAACTCATATTCTAATCCTACCTGAGCCTAGTAAAGGACATGTGGTTTTCCATGTTGATTCTAGGACTAGTTTGGTTGTGTACTCATATAGGATGATCATGTGGTAGTTTAATTCTCTATTTAGCTTCAAACACATGAGATGAATTACCCCAACCATGATATAGATCATTCTATAGTAATCCATGTTCTTAAGTATTTGTGGAGTTATCTTTTTTGGGAAAGGATCATAGTATTTTATGACCTGAAGAGTTTGAGATATATATTTTCTCAAAAGGACTTGAATACTATATAGTGGTGGTAGGTGGAATAACATTATATGTGTGACTTAAATATTTACTACACCATGATTAAGGTGAATGTTTTCATAGATTCTTTTAGTAGGAACACACCATCACAAGATGTTTTGGAATTGATGGAAGAGTATATGATTTTGGGGGCATTTTCTCTATTGCATCTGGATGCATGGGAGGATAATTAAGGTCTAGTTCAGACTAGGTTTTAGTTACCATCATCTCTCTTTGAGTCTATTATACAGTGTTAGCAGCAGGATGATGAGTTAAGAGGAATTAAAAAAAAACCTATATGGCAGGAGACCTTTTTCAAGTTGGTATATCTATATATATGATATTTTCAGTGTTGGGGAATTGTTTAAAATCCTATCATTTATGTGGAGATCAATTTCATTTGATTTCAACATTTCTTGATATTTTTCCATCATGATACTAAAAAGATGTATTATAAAAATTGGCAGTTATTCTAATGGATGGTATGAAGCATGAAATTGTTTATTATGTGTCCTGCGGTTACACCTTTGAAGAGATGAAGGAAGAGCATTTGAAACCTTATGGTTTTCTTCAAACTACTCTGATACTGGTTTGAAACTGGGAAAAGGTATCCATAGAGTTTTTTGATGGACTAATATGAACTCACCAGGGTAGAAATTCTATTTGTGTGGTGATTCATTGGTTGAATAATTCCTCTCATTTTATTCTTATCAAAGACACCACACAAGTGGATTATCCAGGTATGCTATATGTGCATGAAATTGTGAGGTTACATAGAGATCATTCTGATGTTATTTCAGATAGGGATCCTAGGTTTACTTTGAGGTTCTATAGTATTTTCCATGAGGTGATAAGGTCTAATGTTATATTGAGTAAAACATATCATACAAATAAATACAATCAGATGGAGTGTGCTGTTTAGATTCCAGAAGATATGCCTCGTTCCTCTGTCTTGTATTTTTCTAGATCATGGGACAAACAACCATGACTAATTGATTTTTTTTATTACACCATTTATTAGTCTTCAATCTAAATGGATCCTTTCTATGATTTGTATGGTCACCCATGTAGATGACATATTTTTTAGGAATATGTGGTTGAATCTTCTCTGGAGGTTGAGTTTGGTAAAGGAGATGTCCATGGGGATTTATGATATATGATAGTGTCTTGTTACAACACAGAGTTTGAAGTAGTCTTATATGGGTCAACAACATTTTCTTTTAATTTTTTCTATAGGTGAATGAGTTTTATTGAAATTTTATCCTTAGTTGGGTCATCGTCGGCTTGTAAAATATGGAAAGTTGACCTTGAGATATATTGGACCATTTTAGGTCATTGACCAGATTGGGCATGTTTCTTATCATTTGATATTTCTATTTTAGTTTATAGGCATTCATGATGTTTTCCAGGTATCATAACTCTAGAAATAACCTCTTTATCCCTCTCGCATTATGATTTGAGAAGATATTGAGTTAGATCCAAATGTTTCTATTGTTGAGTAGCTAGTTGATATCATTGAATCTCAAGTGAAATTCTTTCATGGGAAGTGAATTCTATTGGTCAGACTATTATGGAAACACAAATAAGATTATTATGAGTCTTTGGGGAATGATTCACTGATTAGGGAGTAGTGGCCTCAAATCATTCTAGGACATCATTCTTCCAAATGACTTCTAGGGGATAGAAATTATTATGGTGGGGGAGTTTGTGACACCCCGTTACCCACTTTTAGGTAATTACCTTATATTTTCTTATTTTCCTATCTAATTGGGTACTTCTTGGGACTCCAAAGTATGGAGAAAGTTTTATGATAAAAATTATTGAATATTTAGGGATGCATATTTTTTAAAATTAACAGAGTCTAGGTATAAATGTGTTAATGGTTTTTCAGGGTTCTTCCAAAGTTCGAAGGAAACCCAAGGTGTTTTGGCTTCTTGTGTAAACATCTATAGTCATTTATAGTCTAATGAGAAATATACACCTTTTAATGGGGGTACACAATGTGTAATCTCTACAGGGGATATTTCTTGAATCTGGAACAAAGTGTAAAGGGAGTACACTCCATGTATAGATTAAACACCATGTAATATTAAAATATTGGTTTTTAATTAAAATTAATGAGTTTTTTAGAATATCTGATTCATGAGGATTAAACAATGTGTAAAGGGATTACACATTGTTTAAATGGAATATAAAAGTATTTGAGGGAACTATATCAGTTTATTTTTCATTCATTCTTTTGCATCCCTCTTTTTCACTTGACATAGATCCCTTCTACGATGATTTTTAGAGTCTCCATTTGATTTGGATTTATTCATTCAGTGATTAATGAACACTGTGGTAGGATTACTTCTCTCTAGATCCATTGTGTAATCTTGTTTTGGTACCCATTGTTTTTTTTATTGTGTTGTGGAGGGTGTGTGTTCTTGCGTGATTTTTTTCCATCATGAATTCTTTAGTTTGGTAGGTTCTGTTGTGGGCATGTGTGGCCTGAGTTTTGAGGTAAGTGGTTCCATCTCAAGCTTATGTTAGTGAACTTAATTGCTCCTATTTTAGGTTAATTGTCTTAAAAAATGAAATGGAATGATATGAATGTTTTTTTTGTGTATGTGTGGAACTTGGTTTTTATAAAATATGGGTTTACTCTTGTTTTGTTAAATTAAAATGGGTTTTCAAAGCATTGTGAAATGATTTTCAATGAATAGTTAAGTAGAAATGGTTTGATAAACTAGTTTGGAAATTAAAGTGCATTGTAATACTTGGGTACTTTAATGGAATTTATAGTAATAAGTCTTGTCCACTATGTTAAACGTGGGTTCCCTAGATGCAACATGTATTGTACTTTGATAACCACTACATGTATGCAGTTTCTTATTTATAAATGTGTTGATCTTGACATAATAGTGTTGATACTTTTGCATCAATTTAGTTTATGGAAATGTCCTTAGATTACATGTCATATCAATGGGTAATAGAATATCCTAGTTTATAATGAGAACCTTGAGTTTCTGTGAAATTATTATTAAATTAATTTCCTATGGTCTAGTTACATTATTCTAAAAGGACAAAGATGATGTGCAAGAATCAGGTGCTAGGGGATCATAAGCATTGAGACTTATTCTCATGAATTTCACACTTGATGATCTCTAGTAGTTGAGATCATGAGGAATGACATGAATAATAGGAACGCCACATGTTTCATGTGTCATTGGTTATTTCTATCTACAGAAATGTGTAATAGTGTATAGACATGAGATCATTATCAATGCATCTCATTTAATTGTGTACATTGATGGAAGGTAAAAACTGTGGAAATGAAGTCGTAGAGAGGTATTTTGTGTTGTGTACGTCACTACTTACATGACATTTATTTAATGATAAAGATATTATTTTCTGATTTTTTAACACCCCATGATTTCATAGTACGCTATTTCTTCAAATTAATTCAATAACTTGAACTACACGCAACACCGAGTTCAAGCGCACCACGACTTATCAAACTAGCCGTTAAAAAGAGGTTATGAATAGTATTAACATAATTTTGAACTTTACATTGTCCTTATAATTTTAGAATCCGTATTATGAGTTTCTTAGACATAATTAAAAAAAAAGACAAATTCATTTTTTTCAGATAAAAGAAGTATTTAAAAAAAAATGCAATTTTACCGCCTTTTAATGGCGAACCCTTTTTAAATCCAATATTTTAAACTTTTATATATTCAATTTGAAACAATAAACTTCTTATTTAGAATCGGGACATATGAATTTATGTTTCAATAAATTTTTGGTGTTTTTCTAATAACTTTCATATTTAGGTGAATAGTGAAAAATACTATATTTTAACTAAAAACAAATTTTTTAATCAAAATAATTTGTAGTGATAAATTATACATTTTAATGGTTTGTAAGTATAAATATATTATATTTTTACCATTTAATCCAATTTTATTCATTGGAAATAATTTCACTTTGAAATTGAACATAAACAAGTATCAATATTTTGTTCGTTATTATTTCTTAAAAACACGCTTTTTGGTTTTGACAACAGGGATTAATATTAAATTAATAAATGAAACATCTATGTTGTGAAATAGGTAAAATAGACTAAATTTTTGAATTCATAATATCAAAATTATCTTAGGGTGAAATTTTGGAATTTTTCTGAAAACATTCAATTTTTGTTGAATAGTGAAAAACACTGAGTTATTGTTTAAAACTGACTTTTATTTAAATAATCATTTATTTTATTTAAATTTACTTTAGATCAAAATAGATAAATAATACCTATATAGTTTCAATGTAATTCATTAAAGTCAGTTTATAATAATTTTAGATATATAAAAATTTTATTGAACTTTTTAACCGTCTTTTACCCACCTCCTAAGAGAATTTGCAGATTTGAATTAAACATAATTTTATCTTTTCTACGAATTGAATTTAAAAAATCTGAGAGACACGGTTGATATCAGTAAGTAAAATGTGGTTCAATAGGATAAATATAATTTTTTGCTGAATAGTAACTTTTGACTTCTATTTACCACGGTTAAAATTAAATAGGGTAATTAAAGGTAAAAATGGTATTATTATTACCCTAACACATATCCTAATTCTATTGGATAAGTGTAATTCGACCAAAAACTTACTTAGGAATAAAATATGATCCTTTTGGTCCACTTGTATTAGATTAGGACATTTATTATTATTTAATTCAAAGAAGTGTTGAAAGTGTTAAATTAAATGTTTAATAACTAAACCGTTTTTAATATAGGGTTACACAGAAGATAAATTCGACTATAAATATTCATTAGAAAGATAAGAATATTTCATCCATAATCATATTTTATTTTTAATTTTTATACGTTAAATAATTTAATTTATTTATGACACAATGATGATGTTGTAATTACCTAATTAATGAAATATTAAAATATTTGATATTATAAATATCCAAATAAATGTAATTTGAGACTTTTTATAAATTTCACTAATTTTATAGGTTAATATGACATTTTAGGATTGGTTAGATTAATATTTTTCTAAGTAATAATACTGGTATGAATTTAGCAAAAACAAAATACCAAATAGTGTCAAAATTTACATAAAATAGTTTTTTAAAAAAATTATATTATTAGTTGATATTATATTCCTAAAAATATAAGGATCGGCCAAAAGACTTATATAATAATAGATTTATTATTAATGAACCATTTGGGCTTATCCTTAAAGTATATAGTATGTTTACTAACTATATAATATAAAAATACAAAGAGAAATGGTAAATGTCAAACTATTTAACTAAGAGTTAAATCTAAAAGATAAGGTTAATATAGTTACCCAAACCTGTCTAAAACCGATTGGTTGGTGGTTTTCGACCCATACCCACCTTATCCTCTAAATAATTCATTTTGGAGCCATTAGAAAACGAAAATTATTTTATTATAAAATAATATTTCTAGTTTTTTCTAAGGTGCCCCTCTCCCCTCTTTTTAAAGGGCACTCCTCCTTCCCTCAAATTCACACATTCAAAGCCTTTTAGATCAACCAACCTCTACCTAAATACCCTCTAAAATATCTTCCATTAATCCTAGAGGCCTTACTTTAGTCATAAAACCAACCTAGAGCCCTTGTGATCAAATCAAAAGAAAGAACCCGAAGAATAGGTAAATATTTCATCACCTCTTTCAAGATCCTTTCTTCTTCCACTTCCTCTTTATTTTTTGTTTAAATTATAAAATAATAACTCCAGTATATTCTATATATTTTTATGTTATTATAAATATGGCATAACCATATTCATTATTATATCCATCCTTTGAATGACATGTCACCATATGTGCGTACATACGGCTTACTATCTCCACGTCGTGGTGTAATTGTTATTCAATACATTATTATTTGGATGTGTATATTAATGATGTGTAATTGATGCAAATAATAAATATAACATGATAATGATTCTGTATATATGATATAACATCCAATTATATATTATTTTAATATCAAAAGAATGATATTGTCGCCCGTGCATACGTACGGATTACAGTCTCCACGAACGCAATGAGATTCATTCCTCATCGTATCCATTCAAGACTAATTTTCATTAGATGATTAAAAATAATGTTTAAAGACTTAATATTATTCTGAATATGAATTAGATACATCCTATCTATAACAAACATTACTTACATAACAAATCATATAAAGGAAAATGAATCAGTTAACACCCGAAACGACGATAATACTAAGATATTATTAACAAAGAGATGTTAAAAGATCATATATGATATCATATTAATGTATATGATTCTTATATAATTTAATAAAAATTATTTCACCATTATATAGGAGTTTAACGTACCCTCGACCAAGGAAAATTACAAGGTAAGGGTTAATTCTACAATCTCTTCATTATCCGAGGTTGTTTATACGTAATTATCTACTGGGATCTCTTTATCATCCACATCCATGTTCTTTAAAAATATATTAGAAAACATTCTTACAATTTTATCTAATATGGGTTAAATTCATTTATACCCTTGTTTTACATTTATAAGATGTTTATAAAGGAATCTTTTCGTCATTTTCCAAACAAGGTACTTTTTGACCTTTTCGAAAAATTTAAGGTAAGAATGTTTTTTTTAACATATATGGAGGGTGTGGGTATTTTATGCCATTATAACATCATCAAATATTCCCTTACAAGATTAAAATAATATTTTCAAAATAAATGTTTTCTTTTATAATTATATGACTTTTAAATAATTGCAAAATAGAAAGATTTATTTCTCAAAAAATGATTTGATTTCATATATATCAACATCCTTTGATAGATTGTAAGATTATTTGAAGTTGATTTATTATGATACAAAACTTACATATTGTATTGAAGGCTTTGTGATATGTTTGACTTTGGATGTGCTATTTTTATATCATTCATGGTTTATGGATAATGTATTTACATTTCGTATGATAGTTTTAATACGAATGATTATGTTATGTTTATACCTTTTCATATGAGGAATACATTGGACTTAGTAAGTGACGGGTGAAGCCCTCTATAGCTCCTCGATGCATCGGTAGGTCTCATGAGACAAACTAGTGTCTTGGCACAAGGCCTTGACAAAATTTTATTTGTAGTCTTGGCACAAGGCCTTGACTATGTGGTTCTGAAAGTTTGGAATTATGCATTCAATCATTATGAAAGTGTCTATTGATATTGCATGTGATTATTTGACTGTTAGAATATCCATGTGAATAAGTAAATGTAAGTATTTGATTTTATCTTTTATATATTATGATGAAGTTCAAGTTTTAAAGACTTTCGTTTTAGTCTTATACATTGTCTTAAATGTTCAATGTTTTATTTTCCCAGGATGCGAAGAAGTATATTATAACTGACCTGTAGGGATAGTCTATGTGATCTCAGTGTAGTCTATGGAAAAATGTTGTTTTAGTTTTCCATTTTACAATTTAATGTAAACCTTATGAATGTATCTATTACTTCCAAGACTACTAAACTAATCGATCTTTCGAGACTTGTTCTTTTGTGACCATGTCAATGATACATAATAATGCACCAACTCTGGGCTTCTGGGGTCGGGGCATTATAGTTGTTATCAGAGGAAGTTTAGTACAAATATTGGAAACTATATTTAGGTAAACTCTAATTTGAGAACATATCCCAAAGATAGACTTTGAGGATTAGTATATAAAAACATCCTAAATTTTTGGTATTTTAGAGATTTTGTGAGTTTTCCAAGAAATACATCCTTGTCTGGATACAAGCAGGTAGAGGTGGCTCTGGTACATATGTACCTTGGGGTAAATCCCGAAAACACCTCTTTGAGATAAACTCGAATGGAAACTGGTGCACGACAACGGGTCTTGTTGTACTCTTGGTTACGACACACCCGAGGGATATGCTTAGGATAATTCTCAATTTCTTTACAAACCATTATGAAGGGTTTGTGAGTATATACTTCCTCAAGGAAAACATTTTTTATGATTATGTATTATATCCATAAACTGTTCAATTTATGTTAGGTATTTTACATGTTTGGAATTATTCATTGCAATTCATAAACAGACCTAGTGTATGCCATTTTATAGAAATGGTGCCCAATAGAAGGAATATGAACTCCAACAATACGTATGATCCAAAGAGTAAGAAGGATCATGTCTTTCATGGTATTAAGTCAACATTTAGGAGGGAAATAGTCTGCCATGTATTCTCAACATATGAAGAAATAGTATCATGTGTTAATAAGATAAGTAAAAAATTATCTATGTTCTATGTCTTTGAAGGGAAGTAAGAGAAGAAAATGATGGAAGAGATAAAGATGGATAAAGGGAAGAGGGAGAAGAAGGATTTTCCCATATATCATAACTGTGGAAAGAATCACTTTTGTAAATGCTTGAAAAGAATGGGAGTTTGTTATAAGTGTGGAGAAAAAGGACACCAAGTACGTGACTGCAAGGGTAATAAAAAAGTTTCAAATGTACAATGTTTCATCTACAAGGAGTTGGGACACTACGTGAATCAATGTCCAAATCATCAGAGTATACCCCAAATGCTGATATTGGATAATAATAAAGTTATGATACTACCAAAGATGAATAGGAATGATTAGATTTCTTGCGTTTTTATTAATGTATTGTGTCATTTGAGTATTTTATTAATGATGTACATGTTATAATAATTATAGAGTATATAAGTATTGTACTGTAGTACTATTTCATTAAGGTCTTGAGATTGTGTGGAACCATGAAAAGTGACTCAACAACAAGTTAAATTTTTGGAAAATATATGGTTGAGAGAAAGATAAAACATAATATGGTTCTGATACTAAGGTAGTGATTTTAGAATAATACATGATTGATTTGGATTAATTATATTGGATATTATTAACTACTTTGAAACTGATTAATGAGTTGTATTTTCCATCATCGTTGGAGTTTACAATATTTTTGGATAGGAGTATATCTAGTATTCTAAAAGGAATGAGGTATCATGAATGTAATGAATAAGATTTTATGGTAATTCAAGATGTTGCAGTGTTTTAATAGAATACATGATGAAAGTGTTCGCATGTTATTATGTGGAAAAAAGGATCTTCATTGTGTTTACCTTACCTCTAAATTTTGGACTGTCAGTTTAGAAAAAAGTATTTTGGATAAGTTTAGATTGATATTATTTTTGGATTTCCATAAAAAGGACAACCCGAAGGTCGGGCAGCAACCCATTGCGTCCAACAAGGCCGCGAGACTTAAACTCGCAACCGAATGGTGACAAGGGTGTATCACCTACCACTAGCCCACATGATGTCCTAGATTGAATAATGTAGCTTTTTAATGGTCTGGTAGATTAATTATAAATTCACTTTTTTGGAACCGTATACGAATAGGATAAATAGATTATTTTCTTTAAGTTCTATTATCTTTTAGAGTGAAGGATGAGTTTGTGGTAGAAATTAGTTAAAGGATGGAACTCTACTTGTCAAGTATATATTTTTTTCTTCTCTTATTCTATGAAGAAATTAATTCTCAAAATAAATGTAAGGGATCTTAAAACTAAAAAATCTGTTTTCCTAATACGTTATGTTTTTTTGAACCAATGATATTTTAAATCATCATAGATTGATGGCTTTGAGGCCCTCAATTATACAATTGGTTGTGGCTAATGACCTCAATCACTCCCTATAAATATTTACGTTTTCCCTCCAATTATGTGTCTCTAATTTCCACCAATGTTCTTTTAATCGAGATCATAATTTGGTGGTGACTTTTTGATTCCCCTTTTCCTCTTATTAAGACTAAATTTTATTAACCCAATTTCTGATGGGGGTATTCCCACAAAGGTATTTTCTATTTTCAAACTTTTATTTTCGAAGAACAATTTCAAATTGTGAGGATGCAATTTATTGAAGGATAGAAGAATGTAACACCCCAAGATTTCATAGTACATTATTTCTTCAAAGTAATTCAATAACTTGCACTACACGCAACACCGAGTTCAAGTGCACCACGACTTACCAAACTAGCCGTTCAAAAGAGGTTATGTATAGTATTAACTAAATTTTGAACTTTATATAATCCTTATAATTTTAGAATCCATATTATGAGTTTCTTAGAAATAATGAAAAAAATCATTTTTTTTCAGATAAAAGAAGTATTTTAAAAAAAAATGCAATTTTACTGCTTTTTAATGGAGAACCCTTTTTAAATCCAATATTTGAAACTATTATATATTCAATTTGACAAAATAAACTTCTTCTTTAGAATCAGCACATAAGAATTTATATTTAATTAATTTTCGGTGTTTTTCTGATAACTTTCATATTTGGGTGAATAGTAAAAAATACTATATTTTAACTGAAAACAACTTTTTTAATCAAAATAATTTGTAGTGTTGAATTATACATTTTAATGGTTAGGAAGTATAAATAGATTATATTTTTACCATTTAATCCAATGACATTCATTGGAAATAATTTCACTTTGAATTTGAACATAAACAAGTATCAATCTTTTGTTAGTTATTATTTCTTAAAAACACGCTTTTTGATTTTAACAATGGGAATTAATTTTAAATTAATAAATGAAACACACATATTTTTAAATTGGTAAAATAGACTTAATTTTTGAATTCATAATATCAAAATTATCTTAGGGTGAAATTTTGGTATTTTTCTGAAAAATTTCAATTTTTGATGAATAGTGAAAAATAGTGAGTTATTGTTTAAAACCGACTTTTTATTTAAATAATAATTTATTTTATTTAAATTTACTTTAAATAAAAATAGATACATAATACCTATATAAGTTCAATTTAATTCATTAGATCCAGTTTATAATAATTTTAGATATATAAAAATTTTATTGAACTTTTTAACCGTCTTTTACCCACCTCCTAGGAGAATTTTCAAATTTGAATTAAACTTAATTTTACCTCTTCTGTGAATTGAATTTCAAAAATCCGAGAGACATGGTTGATATCATTAAGTAAAATGGGGATCAATAAGATAAAGAAATTTTCTTGGTGAATAGTAACTTTTGACTTATTTACCACGGTTAAAATTAAATAGGGTAATTAAAGGTAAAAATGATATTATTATTACCCTAACACATATCCTAATTCTATTGGATAAGTTTAATTCGACCAAAAACATCCTTAGGAATAAAATATGATCCTTTAGGTCCACTTGGATTAGATTAGGACACTTATTATTATTTAATTCAAAGAAGTGTTAAAAGTGTTAAATTCAAAGTTTCATAACTAAACCATTTTTAATATAGGGTTACACTTAAGATAAATTAATCTATAAATATTCATTAGAAAGCTAATAATATTTCCTACATAATGGTATTTTATTTATATTTTTTAGACATTAAGTAATTTAATTTATTTATGACACAAGGATGATGTTGTAATTACCTAATTAATGAAATATTAAAATATTTGATATTATAAATATCCAAATAAATGTAATTTGAGACTTTTTATGAATTAAATAATTATATAGGTCAATATGACATGTTAGATTTTGTTAGATGAATTTTTTTCGAATTAATAATACTGCTATGAATTTAGCAAAAACAAAATACCAAATAGTGTAAAAATTGACATAAAAGTGTTTTTAAAAACAATTATATTAATAATTAATATTCTATTCCTAAAAATACAAGGTTCGGAGAAAAGACTTATATAATTATAGATTTATCATTAATGAACCACTTGGGCTTATCTTGAAAGTATATAGTATGTTTATTAACCATATAATATAAAAATACAAAGAGAAATGGTAAATGTCAAACTATTTAACTAAGAGTTAAATCTAAAAGAAAAGGTTAATATAGTGACCCAAACCTGTCTAAAAACTATTTTTTGAGTGGTTTTAGACCCAAACCCACCTTATCCTTTCAATAATTCATTTTGGATCCATTAGAAACCGAAAATTATTTTATTATAAAATAATTTTTCTAGCTTTTCCTAAGGTGCCCCTCTCCCTTCTTATAAAAGGGCACTCCCCCTTCCCTCAAATTCACACATTGAAAGCCTTTTGGCTCGACCAAACAATTCCTAAATAAACTCTCAACTATCCTACTTTAATCCTAGAGGCATTAATTTAGTCCTAAAACCAACCTATAGATCCCTTTTGATCAAATCAAAAGGAAGAACCCGAAGAAGAGGTAAATATTTCATCACCTCTTTCAAGATCATTTCTTCTTCCACTTCCTATTTCTTTGTTGTTTCCACTATAAAATAATAACTCCAGTATCTTATATATAATGTGATTTTATTATAGATATGGTACAACCATATTCATTACTCTATCCATCCTTTGAATTACATTTCACTATATGTGTGTACGTACGGCTTACCATCTCCACGCCGTGGTGTATTTGTTACTCAATGCACTATCATTTGGATGGGTATAATAATGATGTGTAATTGATGTGAATAATAAATATAACATGATAATGATTCAGTATATATTATATACCATCCAATTATATATTATTTTAATATCAAAAAATGATATTTTCGCTTGTGCGTACGTACAGATTACCGTCTCCACGAACGCGATGAGATTCATTCCCCATCGTATCTATTCAAGACTAATTTTCATTAGATGATTAAAAATAATGTTTAAAGACTTAATATTATTCTGAATATTAATAAGATACATCCTATCTATAACAAAAATTACTTACATAACAAAGCATATAAAGGAAAATGAATCAGTTAACACCCGAAACAATGATAATACTAAGATATTTTTAACAAAGAAATGTTAAAAGATCATATATGATATCATATTAATGTATATGATTCTTGTATAATTTAAAAACAATTATTTCACCATTATACAGGAGGTTAACCTACCATCGACCAAGGAAATGTACAAGTTAAGGGTTAATTCTACAATCTCTTCATTATTCGAGGTTGTTTATACATAATTATCTACTGGGACCTCTTTATCATCCACATCCAAGTTCCTTAAAAATGTATTTTAATACATTCTTACTATTCTATAGACTATGGGTTAAAGTCATTTATAAACTTATTTGACTTTTATAATATGTTTATAAAGGAATCTTTCTGTCGTTTTCCAAACAAGGTATTTTTTTACCTTTTTGAAAAATTTAAGGTAAGAATGTTTTTTTAACATATACAGGGGGTGAGGCTATTCTATGCCATTATAACATCGTCGAAGCTTTAATTAGAAGATTATAAGAATATTTTCAAAATAAATGTTTTCTTTTATAATTATATGACTTTTAAATGATTTCAAAATAGAAAGAAATATTTCTCAAAAAAATGTTTTGATTTCATCTATGTCAACATCCTTTGATGGATTGTAAGCTTATTTGATGTTGATTTATTATGATAAAAAACTTCCATATTGTATTGAAGGTTTTGTGATATGTTTTACTGTGGATGTGATATTTTTATACCATTCACGGTTTATGTATAAATTATTTACATTTCGTATGCTAGTTTTAATAGGAATGTTTATGTTATGTTTAAACCTTTTCATATGAGGAATGAATTGGACTTTGTAAGTGACAGGTGGAGCCTGCTATAGCTCCTCAATGCATCAGTAGGTCTCTTGAGACAAAATAGTGTCTTGAAACAAGGCCTTGACAAAATCTTATTTGTATTATTGGCACAAGGCCTTTACATTGTGGTTATGAATGTCTGGCATTATGCATTCCATCATTATGAAAGTGGCTATTGATATTGCAAGTGATTATTCGACTAGTAGATTATCCATTTGAATAAATAAATGGCATTATTTGATTTGATTTTTTTATATTATGATGAAGTTCAAGTTTAAAGGGCTTTTGTTTTAGTCTTATACACTGCCTTAAATGTTTATGCTTATTTATGAATGTTTCTGCTATATTGTTATCCTTACTGAGCATCTGAGCTCACCCCTTTTTATGTTTTATTTTTTTCCAGGATGCAAAAAAGTATATTATGACTGACCTGCAGGGATAGTCTATGGGATCTCAGTGTTGTGTATGGAAACAATGTTGTTGTAGTTTTCCATTTTACGATGTAATGTAAACCTTATGAATGTATCTAGTACTTCCAAGGCTACTAAAATAATCGTTCTTTTGAGACTTGATCTTTTGTGATCATGCCAATGATATGTAATAATGCACCGACTTTGGGCTTCTGGGGTCGGGGCATTACAGATTCTGAGTTGAGGAATAGATATCTCGATTCTGGTAGATTAGGATTGTAACACCTTCATTAAATTCATGGCCATGATGGTGGAAGGTAAGACCATTCAGACAGATCAACAAATAAAATAAAAAAAGATAAAGGATGATGACACTAATGTGCATTCTTCTTTATTGAGATAACGATGATGAATAGATTATATTACACAGACCATGTTTATAGGAAGGTAGTTGTTTCTTTGACTTTACCTTATATCTATAGGGGGCCTAATGGGTTTCTAGACCCCGCTTTTGGTCAGTGAATATTATTCACTGCTATTGAGATAAGGGACTATAGGGTCACACACTATAGAGCTTTGAGAGTCTCCCCTATTCCATGGAAAAGAAATATAGAACTTGGTAGGCCCCACTAAGGGTTTGAGTATTATCTAATTCTATGGATCATCAAGTAATATATAAATTCATTAATTATTCATGTTTGGAATAATTCATTGAATTTATTTATAACATGTATTTACAAGTGATTAAGTAAATACAAGGATAAAATATTATTCGAACAGATTTAAATATCTTGGGATCATTTAATATTTTCAAGAGATGTGAGTCGAGTTAAAGACTCATGTTTATCATGAAATATATATATTTAAAATATATATTGCAGTTAGTGATAAAATTATGAATATTATTTATGGCATAATTTAATTATTAATAAATAAATATTAAGAGTACTTATACTATAAATATCTATTTTTCTTGGGGCCAGGATCCCATACCAGGTATTTTAGATATTTCTTATATAGGTAAGAGAGAGGATCTTCTTATGTAACTATTCATGTGTGGGAATTGAGAGCCTCCCTCTCCTCCTAAATTCTAGAGAGAGATTTTCTCAAGAAATTAAGGTCTTCAAGTTCCTTCTTCTTTGATTGAAGACTCTTGTTTGCGGTGATCATCACTGCGTCGAAGTGGTTGTCCGTGTATCATGCTAGCACCTGGGTTCCGACAAACGACTTGCGAGTGGTTTTAAGAGGTGTTTGTGGATGATCTAGACGGTTTCGACGTCAGATTCCTTGAGCAATGGTCACCGGAATCTACTAACATACTTTCACACATCAAATCCGAATGAGTTACATGTTGAAATTTCATTTTATTTTTATGTTAAATCCACACACAATCCTCAGACCGTACTAGGATAATTTCATCAGAGTTGACGATTTTAAGTCGCTCCGGTGGCACAAAAAATTTAATTTACTAGCTCATTGGCTTCTTATGCCTGTCTCGGTACCTAACATTGGTATCAATGGGATTCCTAGTTTCTCAAGGTCGAAGAAAAATTAAATTTCATTAAATTTATGTGTGGGGTATTAAATCAGTTCCAACAGATCTAGCCGTATGTCGATCTGTTTCCAAATAGCTATGTTACAGCCATTTGGAAATTGTAATTGAATCGTTGTCATCTGATTTAAGTTATTTGTTTTATTATTTTTTGATGAACGTGGTTTTAATTTATTTATTCTTTCTTCAATATACCAGAATCATGCCATGTCTTTTACGGAATTCGGTTGCCATAATTTTTCGGTGGACTTGTTTTAGGAGTTAAATAAAATATATTATTATATAATTTTATTTTATTTTTTTCAATTTTTAAAAAATATGTGAATTTTGTAAAAGTTTTTCCAAATTTTTTTTATATTTTAGAAAAAGGGATGTATATTAGACTTTTGGTTAATTCTAATCTTTTTTTATTAAATTATTTTAGACATTAGAAATAAAAAAAGTATCGTGACCATGAACCCATTGGTCATTTTTTTAAAAGGTGGTGGGGTGTATTTTGTCAAAAGACAAAGTATTTTAAAAAAAAGCTAGAAAGAAGGACATCACCCTACTCCTCTCCGTCGATCACCGCCGCTGCAGGGGTCTGACGCCGCCACCGCTGTTCCGACTGACCTCGCACCATCCCGGAGTAGCGTGCCATCACCCCTATCCACCATGCCTCAACGAAGGACATCACCCTACTCCTCTCCGTGCTTCACTGGAGACACGGGATGCCTACACCACTTCCCGATACCTAGCCGACCAGACCCCTTTTTTCCTAGTGTCGTGGGGTATCGTTGGACAGGGTGTGCAATGCCACGGTCATGCCACGAGAATCCTGCGGCCACACCATAGTCATACCGCTGTGTGGCCCTTCTCCAGTAAAACATGGTAGTTTGCAGTTTTACCAGACTCCTTCCCTAGGCGGAGGTAACCCTAATAATTTGATTTAACTAATTCAGTTTTTGAAATTAAATTTATTAGAATTAATTTGGGGGTTTATGAATAAGGGGAATCCGAAACTCTGATTTAATTAAGATTATATTAAATTAAGGGTTTAATTTAATTTTTGGAATTAAAAATTAAATTGGTGGTTTAATTTAATTTTTAGGATTAATATTAAATTTAACAATTAGAACTAAAAAATAAATTAATTGAATTTATTTAAATTCATTTAATTTATGAGAGCACCCTCGTAAAATTTAAATTTATTGTAGTTTAATTTAAATTGAGCTTTATATATACAGACTGGTCTTGATCTAGTGATCGATACGTGCATGTTTGGTTTTATTTATTTAATTATTTTTCAATATGTTTGATGATTATAATAATTAATTTGATAAATGATGTTTTGAAAATTGTTTGTTAATTCAAATATGTATAAGGGCATGTGCATCCAATGCACCTATTTTATTTTGTACCCCTGGATACCCTCACCTATGTGCAAATAAATTTGTTAAAATATGATCATATTCTAAGACGTGGACCCTACCAAATTGAGGTGGAAATCCAGCATGGAGATGAACGCTATGCACAGAGGGAATGCTGCGATATGAGTCAGGTTTCAACTCAGGTATGAAAATTTTCCTCAGTAAAGATTCATCCATTATAGATAGATCATAGTTTAATGCTCAAGACCAGTCAGATAGCATGATTTGCATTTATGAATTTTTTATTGTTTTATTGGAGTGAATGACTATTGATTGATCTCATAGAATGGTAAAAAAGATAAAAATGCATGAAGAATGTGGAACATATATTTCTACTTCATGTTCAATTGTAAGCACACAAATCTAGTTTCATAAAATAAAAAGAAATGTATTATATTCTTCAATGAATATCAAAAACCCTCAAAGATAAATTAAGTCTTAAATGCCTTCCATTACTCACATGTGAACAAAACCGGGAGTTTGGGGTGCACTTAAGCCATAGTTGAGAGTGACTCTTACTACCAGGGCATTTTCATGAGAGAACTAGTTTGACTTAACTAAAGTGAGTAGTCAAGGATTAGCCATAGATAACATTCTATCACTTTAGAGGTAAGATATTGAGAGAATTTGGCTTAGATTCAAAAGCTAGGACTTTGCGTAACAATATAAGGAACCTGAGTTAAGTTTTTTTCTAGCCTAAAGCCTACCTTGAAACCCTACACATAGTGGTCTAGCAACAACTTGTTGACTATCAGGGTGGCTTCAAAGATCCTTGCCACTAGAGTACTCAAGAAATAGAGTATTTTGAATCAAATAGTGAGGGCTATTGAGATTCGCTAAAATAGAGGGAGACATCAAAATGATATAATAATTAAGTAATCATAAATATCAAAAGGTAATCAAGATAATGTACTGACTACTAATGTTTATCGGATTCAGATTTAAAATGGAAATCACCAACACCACAAGTACATTATCACTACGATAAATCCTAGATAAAGAAAATATCCTGACCAGAAATATCTTCCAAGATTGGTATAGGCACTTTTGAATAATAATACACTAAGAAAGGAAGCATTATGTGATAGAATCCTCAATCCCTGATGATCCTCCTCTAGGAGTAAGTATGGAAGAAAAAGGTAAATGGAATAAGCATGCATAGAATTCACTTGATGTTCAATGCATCATGTTGTCATCCATGTCCATACAATTGTAGAAAATGCTTGAGGATGAGGATTTCTACAAGATGCTTTCACATCACTAAGAATTATATCAGGAGGGGGCCAGTCAGGAAAGTTATGAGAATTCAAGTGCCCAATAAAAATGTAGGCTATAATAAGGGAACCAAGCCAATCCTTAGGTACTTAAGATGATTTGGTATATTGAGAGGCTTGAAGCCGTTGGGTTCAAATTAAACAAAGAACTAGAATCGGATCTCATTCTTTCCACTTTACCACCAATATTCTCAACATTCAGTATCAATTAGAACACTAATGATATGATAAAGTCACTCTTGTACTATTTTGATTTAGTTCTCCATGCAGAAAAGGATATGAAAAATACCAATTCATCTATCCTTATGGTGAACAAAAGTAATAAGTCCACGAAAAGGTATCTAAAACCATGTCAAGGATGAAGAAACCAATGCATCATTCAGAAATGAAGCCAATGATTTAGAGGTAGAGTAATGAGTAGGAGGCTATCTACATTAGATGAAGGATGAAAGGCCCTCAGAAGAAGAATTGCAGAGCTAGGAATAAGAAGAAAATTGATACTTATACTTCATGTATTTTTCTCATTGAATGAAATCTATATTTTTCTAGAAGTTGGGTATTGGATATGGAATGTGGCTCACACATTTGTACTCATATACATGAACCAAGTAGGTTCAAGAATATTGGAAAAGGTGAAGTGGATCTCTGAGCTACAAATGGTGCATGTCAGGAGACCTTGGTAGTGGGAGACTATCACTTAACCTTGCCAAGTGGTTTGGTTCTAGTTTTAAAATTCATAATTAAGTACCTTCTGTAACTAGGAACATAATCTCTTTGTCGAGTTTGGACACTATTGTGTTTTATTTCAAGTTTGGAAGTAAATGTTGTCTCTTTTATAGGGATAACAACTGCTATGGTATGCCCATCTTAACAGTGGTTTATACATGCTTGAAGATGGAAACCCCATAATGGAAATCAATGAAAAACCAACCATCATGAATTATATATCACCCACCTATAGAACATCATTATAGTTTATGTAAATGAGAAGAGATTTTTAAGATTACATCAAGAAGGGTATTTAGAATCAGTAAAGTTAGAACCCTTGGATTTTTGTCAAGCTTATTTACAAGGAAATATGACCAAATCACCTTTCTCTAAGAAGGGAGAAAGAGCCAAGTCAGTACTGGAATTAATACATACTGATGTCTGTAATCCATTTCCAGTAGAGGCATGGGGTGGTTTTTCATACATCATTACTTTTACTGATGACTATAGTAGTTATGTATATATCTACTTAATGCAGTACAAGTTTGATTCCTTTCAAATATTTAAGGAACACAATAATGTAGTAGAAAACCAACATGGTAATAATATAAAAGTAATACACTCAAACTAAGGGTGGAGAATATCTTAACCAAGCTTTCATTGATAACTTGAAGGAGTGTGGGATAGCATCCCAACTCAGTCCTCCTTATACACCATAATGGAATGGTGTTAGCGAAAGGAGGAATAGGAACTTGCTTGACATGGTCAGATCAATGACGAGTCATGAAACTCATCCATTATCCTTTTGGGGATATGCTTTGCAGAAATCAGTATATACTCTTAACAGAGTACCAACTAAAGCTGAAAATCAGATTCCATATGAGTTATTGTATGCAAAGAAACTCAGTCGGACACACATACGTGTATGGGGGTGCGAGGATTTTTTCATGACTTTACCCCGTGAAAAATTATAATCAATAAGCATAATGTGCATCATTATAGGTAATCCTAAGGGGAATAAAGGACATTACCTATATAACCATTTAGATGGAAAAGTTATTGTGGAAAGACACACCACATTTCTAGAAAGGGAACACATTTCTATTGGAAATAGTGGGAGAAATATTGACTTTGATGAAGTTAATGCTCCTGATGCACATGAGTTGGTAAGGTAATAATCTCCACAAGAGCATGTAGAAGAAGAAGTTGTTCTCGAGACAGAAATACTAAGTAGGTATATGCGAGAGGTTAGAGAACTAGAGTGTTATGGGTTTCTTGTCACCGATTCAAGAGGCACATTAATCACTGAGGAATATGAACCTATAACCTACAAGGATGAAATATAAGGAAATGAAGATGCTAAATGGAAAGAATCCATTCATTCTTAGATGGAGTCCACGTACCAAAATCATGTTTTGATATTGGTAGACCCTCCAGCTGATGTAAATCCCATTGGATGCAAATGTGTATCCAAAAAGAAGCTAAACATGGATGGTAATGTTAAAACCTTTAGAGAAAGACTGGATGCAAAGGGTTTCATGCAACATTAGGGAATTAACTATGTTGAAATAATCACACCAACAACAATTCTTAAATCAATCAGAATATTACTTGCAATATCTACCTTTTGTGTTTATGAAATTTTGAAAATTGATTTTAAAACTACTTTTCTAAATTGGAAGTCGGTTGAAGATGTCTATATGACTCAACCCAAAGGGTTCTTAAATTCAAAAAAATCCAATAAAGTATGGAAGCTATAGGGATCCATTTGTGGGTTGAACTAGGCATCATGGTCATGCAATGTTTGTTTTGATGATCCTATAAGAGAATTTGGTTTTGTCAAAAATTAAAGTGAGTCTTGTTTCTATAAAAAGGATGAAGGGAATTCCATCATCTTCATAGATTTATATGTTGATGACATATTAATTATGGGAAATGAGGTGAAAGTATTATAGTTAGTTAAGACTTGGTTAGATGAATTCTTCTCCATGGAAGACTTAAGTGAACCAGCCTATATTGTAGGGATCAAGATCTATCGAGATAGATACCAAAATCTTCATGGTGTAAGTCATAGAAAAAATATTATCAAGGTACAAAAAAATAATATATGGAACAATCTAAGAGAGTATTATTGCCTATATCATGTGGTATTATTCCCAACAAGAAAATGATTCCCCAAAAATAGGAAGAGATCGAAAGAATGAGTAGAATACCTTATTCCTCGAGAGTGGGTTCTATCATGTATTCCATGCTATATATTATTTTTGATGTCGCCTTTGATTTAGGCATAATGGGTAGATATCAAGCCAATCAAGAAGAGCTAAATTGGGAAGCTGTTAAATCCATCCTAAAGTAGTTGAGGCATACAAAGGATTTGTTCCCGGTGTATGGAGGAGATGTGGAACTAGTAGTGAGAGGATACATTGATGCTAGTTTAAAGACATATCATGATTATATGAAATCACAGTTAGTATATATCTTTTTCTTGAGTGATCTTGTTGTGAGTTCGAGAAGCTCAAAGAATGTTGTGGTTTCTGATTCTACAACAGAGTCCAAATATATTTCCGATTTCATTGTAACAAATGAAGAAGTCTAGATATTCAAATTTATATTAGACATTGGTGTTGTTCCTTGAAGATCAGACCCTGTTCTAGTATATTGTGATAATACAGCTGTAGTGGTGCTTTTCAAAGAGACTAGGTCTCACTAAAGAACAAAGGATATTCTTTGGAAGTTTCATATCTTGATGGATTTTACTCAATGATGTGAATTCAAAGTTAATATAGTAGCCACAGCGGACAATGTGGCAGACCCCTAGACAAAATCCATTTCTCAACAGAAGCATGATTTTCCTATGAGAGCTCATGGATTGAGACTTTTTAGCAGTTCACTCTAGTGCAAGTGCGAATATTGAAAGTGGGTTCCCTAGACCCAACATGTGCTGTACTTTGATTACCACTACATGTATGCATTTTTTATATAAACACGTTTTTATCATTTTGTAATAGTGTAGATACATCCGCATCAATTTTGTTTATGGAAATATCCTTAAATTACATGTCATATCAAAGGGTTATAAAAGATCACAGGCTATAATGGGAACCTCAAGACTACCTGAATGTAATCTTAAGGTAATGTCATATAGTCCAGTTACATCATTCTAAAAGGACACATATAATGTCTGACTATCAGGTGCTTGGGGCTTATAAGCATTGAGGCTTCTTCTCACAATGTTTTCACTTGATGATCTTTAGTAGTTTAGATTATGAGGACTGGCCCACATAATAGGAACACCACATGTATTAGGTGTAATTGGTTGTTCTTATATACAGACATGTGTGATGGTCTCTATACGTGATATCATTATCAATTTATGTCATTTAATTTCATACTTTGATGAAAGGTGACAACCATGACAATGAAGTTGTGGAGAGGTAGTTTGTGTTGGTTACATCATTGGTGACCTGACATTAATTGAATGATCAAGATAGGATTTATTACATTGGAGTTTAGGAAGAGATATCTCGGGCCCAGTAGATTAGGATTCAAGAACCTTTATTAAATTCCTGTCCATGGTAGTGGAAGGTAAGACCGTCCAGATAGATCAAAAAATGAAATAAATCAAGATAAAGGATGAGGACACTAGTGTGCATTATGGTTTATTGAGATAATTATATTGAAGAGATTATATTACATGGACCATGTTTGTAGTAAGGTAGATATTTATCTTACTTTATCTTATCTCTATAGGGACCTTGATTGGTTGATAGACTCTTCTCTTGGTCGGTGAATATTATACACTGTTATTGAGATTAGGGCCTAGAGGGCCACACCGTATAGCGCTTTGAGATTCTTCCCTATACTGTGGAATTGGAATATAGAACATGGTGGGACCCACCATGAGGTTTGAGTATTTTATAGGTTTTATAGATCACCAAGTAATAATTTTTTTAATTATTCATGTATGGAATAATTCATTGAATTTATTTATAACATGTATTTACAAGTGATTTATTAAATACAAGGATAAAATACTATTCGAACAAAATTTAAATATCTCGGGTTCATTTAATATTTTCAGGAGACATGAGTCAAGTTAAAGAATCATGTTTATCATGAAATATATATTTAATATATATATTACATTTAGTGATAAAATTATTTATTTTATTTATGGCATAATTTAATTTTTCATAAATAAATATTTATAATACTTATAATGTGAATATCTATTACAGGGGGGATGGGAACACATACCATGTTTTTTAGATATTCTCTATATAAGTAAGAGAGTGTATCTTACTAAGTAAATAATCATATATTGGAATTGAGAGCCTCTTTGTCCTCCTGAATTCTAGAGATATATTATCTCAAGAAATATGGATACTCTTGTTACTTCTTCATGGATCGAAGACGCGTTCTTGCGGTGATCATCTCTGCGTCGATGTGGACATCAGTGTACTGTGCTAGCACCTAGATTCTGATGAATGATGTGGGAGCAGATTTAAGAGTCATGTGTGGACGATCTAAATGGCTTTGATATCAGATTCTTCAAGCTATGGTCGATGACATCTAGTGACAGACTTGCACATGTCAGATCCGAATGAGGTACATGTTTGAATTTTACTTTGTGCTCCGTTAAATCCACATGTGGTCCTTGGACCGCACCAGGATAAGATGAATAGATTTGATGTAGTTACATCACTCTGGTGATGAAAACATTTTAATTTCCTAGCCCATTGGCTTCTATTGCCTATCTGAGTACCTAACACACTACCAAAGGTTTTCTCACTGGGCATTCCTATGCTCCCTTGGCCATTTGTCCTAGGGACTTGTTAAACGCACGGGGAGGGGGTCACTTACTGAGGTGTTCCACTTCTCCCTAGACTTTGTGAATATGTCTAGTGGCATGATGTGTATGTTATTTTCTATGTTACATAAGAGAACTCAAGATATCATGACCTAGTGTGATCCCTGACGTGATGTTACCTATGGTTTTTTTATCGTACTATTTTGTTGAATTGTATAGATTTAATATGATATGTGATGCCTGATTATTTTTTAAATGATATATCTTCTATGATATTTGGTTATTAAATTCTTATAAATTCATTTACCTACATTATTTTGAAATTTGTTGAAAGGATAAATTAAACTAGTTTTTGATGCATTTGATAAAAATCTATTAAAATGTTTTCATGCATTGTTTTTTATAGATGAGAATTCTTGGACTATTGTTCAGTGACTTGATATAGAACACCTGGGCGAGACCCTATTGATCCTATTTTCTCACAGCATATGTACCACATTGGCAGTTCATAGACTTTGTTATGTCTTTTGAATATAATAATAGAAAGGAACATTAATGAGGTGATGATGTTTTCTATCTGTTGATTTGAGTAGCTGTTGATGAGATAGTGGGAGGCTTCCCACACAATCACATGGAGTAGATGATTTTTCATATTTGGGTGGTTCATTATGGTTATACCAATACTTGCAGATTTTTCTACTCTTGAGTTTTTTGGCTTATGCATTTGTTTTCAGTTATGGTATATATATCTTTTATAGAGTTTCCTTTGTGGTATATATGTTCCATGTTGTTGCTTCAGGTTGGGTGAAATTATTCCTTATTGCTTTTTTTGATACCCGAGTTTTTTTTTCTAGCCCGTGGGGTTCAGGAATTCCCATTGGGTATGTTGCAGATTGGGTCGGGTTCCAGTTTGGGAGAGTATTCGGGTTGGTTCGTATCTTGATATGTTCAATTATAAATAGTAATTTTAAATATAAACTATATATCGTCATCATTTTAATTATTTATTATATTTTAGGGAATAAATAATTACCTTGAATTCATACACAACACTAAAGCGATAATGACTCAATTAAGGGAAAATTAAATAAATGATATTAAAAATATTAAAAGTAGTATAATTTGAAAAAATTAATGTGACCCATGAATTATATATGTAATAATAACATTCTAGTGATATATTAAATATCTTTTTTGAATATCGTTTATTATTATGTTGTTTTAAAATTCAATGTAAATGAAATGTTCTAAATTTGACATTATTGATATTTTATGAAAACACTATTTTATTATATGATTTGAAATTAAAAAAAATCATCTATTAAACCAAATTAATGGGATATTTATAAAATTCAACCATGATCCATTTATGGGTATTTTAGCTTCTTATGGTACGATTCATGGCCCTTAGAGTGTAAAAAACATTAAAATTACAATAATTGTGAAAAGTATTTACATGGGTTAAAACAAAGAGATAAGTGTAAGAAAAAATATCAAAACATGTTAAAATTTTATTGGATGGGAATATTTAGGCTCATCCTATAATTAAATTCTAACTATATCAATTTTAATGCATTTGGTATGAAAAATAATATCTATTAATTTAATAATTTTATGATTTTCATGAATGTCCACCACCAAATTATAAAAGGTCAACTATACTTTCTCTTATTTACCCAAATTTGAGTCATATATCTCAACCATATCCTAAAAAATCCCTTATAAACATCCCTATAAACAATCATGATGTTCTAGTCCCTCCAAAAGACCAACCCTAGCATACTTTAGTGGTGATCAAAATGATTTGTTTTGAAGAAGTAATCACATTAACCAATCACTTTCTATTTATTTACTATTTTACCTCTAATGTTTTATATTCTTCATAAAACAATAAATTCAGTATCCTAAATATACATAAATTATATAATAATTATTTAACCAAATTTATTCAACGTATTTATATCAAATGGGAAGTGAAAGTTTCACTCATGCGTACGTACAACTTACCGTCTCCACGTAGTGATACAATTCATTTCTCATCACCATATTTTATCTATGGGTATTATTTTGAGTTTATTTTCTAAATATAATACTTATAAAATAATTGAACTTCTATAATTATAATATAACAACTAAATTATTACCTTCCAATCTTTTAGAAAATTATAGTGTCGCTCGTGCATACATGTGTACTACGACCTCCACGAAATGATGTGATTTATTTTCCATTTCCATTATACAAGTATGGTAATAATGATTGATTTAATAAATATATATGATATTTATGATATATTTATTTTATATTAAATTTTATATATAATTTACCTTTATTTCGTTCCACCTATTGAAAAATTAAAACAACATTCATCCATACGTACCACCTGCCGTCTCCATTAATGATGCAATTCATTTTTCTATATATACTTTTATCGATAAATATTGATAAAATAATGAATATATATTATAATTATAACATTTTTAGAATTATTTATTTGATTTAAAAATTATTGAAGTACAAGGACCAAATCTACCAAACAAAAATGTATATGAAAAACGAAGAAAATATCACATAGAACAGCGATTTTAATAGAAAATCATTAATAAACTGGTGGTAAAATGAAATAAGTAAATAATATATGGTAATATATATGTTTATGGTTCTTTAATATGTTTATATTAATTATACATTTATTATAAAAGAGGTTCCAATTCATACAACACAAGTCGATCCTACGGTAATGGGAATTGTAGTCTCGCATTTATTTATGTGAGAATTATTCGATATTCACCACTTGTTTCCTTTGTGTGGTGTATATACTAACACTGAATATATTTTATGATTATTTTAAATAAAATTATATGGATTTAAAAATCCATATTATATTATCTCATTCATGATTTTTTTATTTAGATATTACTAAACTGGTAATGATTTATTGTCTCAAAGTTTCTTCTTTAGGACATATGTTATGTTATGCACCTATGTTATTTTATGAGGTATTTATATAGTAACATTGAAAATATATATCCTGAATATAATTATTATAACAAAATTTAATTTTCATTCGATTTTATTATTTCATAAGTCCTATGATTCAAATGTTACCAAGTGGTAAGATTTTTATTTTACAATATCATTATTTTCAGTATTGTTTATGATTTTGTTTCAGATAATGAAATCATAAGATTTATCTCCCAAGAAACTCATGAATATTTATATACTCTATTAATTTTCTGATAATACAAGTTTTAATTTTATTTTCCTCGCTTTAATTACTCATGTGACCAAAATAACAATTTTAAGGAAAATTAATTTTATTTCTCCCTCTGGTTAAAAACCCATTTTCTTCCATATTAATGTTTTCTAAAAATGTTTTCATGAATATTTATAATATTATATAATGATTTTTAATGTTATGTACCCATGATTTAATTTTTAAAAAATGTTTTAAAAAGAATCATTCTTGTTATTTTCTAGATAATGGGCTTTTTGATTTTTTACAAAAGTGTGAAAGGAATGTTTGCATTTAACATATAAACCACAAACAGAATTTCCCACCAAAATGAAAGATAAATTATTTCAATATTACTTTATAATTTTTAATGTTTCTTTTAAATAAAAAGTGTTTTATAATATATTTTTTTAGATTTTTAAAATTTATTTTGAATGTGGAAGGGATATTTTCCCTAAGAAATGTTTACAAGTGATATTTCAAAATATTTTTCCATCTAAGATGAAATATTTGATGTTATATGTTATTTACTAGGGATATAATCCAATGATACCATCCTTGTTGTTTCTCTAGATATTTTATGTTTATGAAAACCTTTTCTTTTCCATGAGTTATGTTATAAAGGAAATCTTATGCACCCCATTTCTTTTAATGGGTTTTGATATGATGAATGTTTAATGATTTTGTGGAGTAAAATTTTAATATTTTAATTATGTGATGTGTAAGACCTATATCTACTTCAAATGAATTGGTTAAATATGGAAATTGATGAGGTAAATATGTTATTTTTGGACCTAATTTCATGTTCACAATTTAATGTGTGTAGCTATTTGTTCATGTATATATGATTAATCATGGAATTAGATTTTTTTATCCAAAAGGTTATGTAAAAATCTAGATTTCAAGTCAACAATATTATTCATGGACTTTGTTTTCATGTCCATAAATTTATTCTGGGGTCTGATTTCATATCCTTACCATAATGACTAAACCTATTTCAATTTATACATGTTTACAATTCTATACCCTTTCTTATGTTCATTTTCCCTAGGGTATAAAGAAATGTTTTAATTATTAATTGGATATCATGTGTGATAGTTAAGAAGAATTAGGTAGGAGGTTCTATAAATCGTTTATGAATTAGTTTTTTATCTATCTATTATCCAAGGACACAAACCTTTATAATTCTTAAGCGTGTATTTATGAAAATTATTTAATATCCATATAAAATGATTTAATATATTAATATGAAAAGAATAAGATTCTATAGTTGGTATCAGAGGATAGGTTTAGTCAATTTTTTTTGATTTGGGTTAGATGACTTCAGTAAAACACTTGGGATAAGTTTAACTATAGGATAACATCCTAACGTTTTCGATAATGACACTGGATAACCTAAGTTAAACCAAAGGTCACATAGATTGAAAATAAAGTGTCATGAATTATACATCCTTTGAGTTATTTTTCACAGTTATATGATTTCTCTCTTTGACTATTGGTGACCAAAATATGGTTTTTATTTTTATTCAATGGTTCAAAACAAAAGGAATCATGCGAGAAAAATGTGATGGCCAATTAAATGACCATCCTCATGAGAAACCAAATGTATTAGGAGTTGTGATGAAATATTTTGTGAATATTTTCACTAAACTCTACTAAGAAGTATGTGGAAACATGGGTCACATTGAAATTCCAAATGTAATAATGAAAGGAGGAAAATTTAGTTGAAAATTTTATGGGACAACGTCCACTCCCATTCTATGGGAAATTTTTTATCCACTGGTTGATGAGAAGTGGGTAAATTTAATGTAAGAGATATTTCGTATTCTTAAATGGTCATAATAAGAAAATTTTCTCCTAGATGTTTATCATTTGGAAGAAAAAGGAGATTATTGGGGTGATCTTATTAAGAATACAAGGAAAGAGGATAAAATATACTCTATAGAACGAGATGAATTTATGTGTATATTTTTCAATAAGTACTTCTCTCATATTTTACATGCCAATATGAAGATGAAATTATTTGAGCTTAAGAAGATGGATAATAAATCCATTTGAACCTATGAAGAAAATTTTATAAGACATGAAAGGTATTCATCTTGTTTAATCAATATCCCTAAAATAAAAATTGATTGATTATTTTGTGTTTTGAAATTAATCCATCAAAAGGAATTATCTATAAAGGACATTGAAATCTTTGAATATATCATTAAATGTGAACTCAATGTGGAAATGGAGTTTAGGAACCCCCATGGTTCTAGTAAAAAGAAATGGAAGATGTAGTTTCATGTATGCTCCGGTTCTATATCACATGGAGGGAATACAAATCTTGAACCCTCTACTTGAAAAAAATAGGAAATAGATATCAGGTCAGATCTTGAAAGAATCAATACTATGATTCAAGTGTGGGAAGCCAATCCATCAAGAAAAATAATATAAAAGTGATGTAAGGAATCCATTCCATAAAATTAATGTAGAGAGAGTTCAATAGAATACACTATACACACTTCAGTTATTTAGATGGAAGGAGTATGGTCATTGTTAAAATCAATTCCCTAATCAAAGGAATATAAGAAAAATAGTCCACAAAAACTTATGAAGACAAATAAAAAATGGAAATATTATGTTGTCACAATGGTTTAAGTGAATAATGATAATATGAAAATGCTTATCCTCCAATAAAGAGTTAGGGATTTCATGTTGAATATTTTTAGAGTGAGCACTATGAAAATATTATTGTTCCTCCTTTGATGAAATTTGATGTGATTCTGAGTATTGATTATCTTTCTCTACATTGATTATAGAACATGAAAATCATATTTAATATTTGAATTATCTTATGATCATTAATCGGTGTGACGATGAACCTTTATTTATAATTAAAATGTATTTGGATATGATAAGAGCTTATTTAAGCAATAAAATAGTGAATTATCTTTTTAAATCATATATGATTTTTTGTGACTTTATTTAGGGAAATTATAGAGTATATAAATTTTGGTATGAGAATTTATAAGTGATTAAAATTATTTTAGTATAATGGTTAAGGTGATCATGTAAATATATGAGATCAAATCATTCCAATATTTAGGATTCAATTTTGGGTAGGCATATTTTGGAGAATCCTCAAGGGAAACTATTTATGGAATTGAACATTGTATTTTATTGGATAACTTTTTCTAGCCTATTTTGTTTTGGATAATATTTAGAGAAATATGGAATGAATTATGCATCTTATGATCTATTAATTATTAGTGATCCATGCACGAAAGAATCATCTCAATTTCATATTGTATGGAATGATATGGAAATTGATCGAAGAACAACCAAAGGTTAATATTTTCCTTAGGAAATGGAAATAAATCAACTAAGTATATTTTCTAAAATACTATATAAATAGTAAAATGATTCCTACCCTTTTGGAAAAGGAATAAGAAATAAAAATATTATCCTATTACCCTTAATTCTTTTGAATCAATGTTCTTTTATAAAATCACATAATTTGGATTTTGTGGTGGTCAACATTCTCTTGACCAAGATCACTATCACTCTCTCCCAGTGATTGGGTGCTAGATTGTTCTTCCATATCATTTTTATGATTTTTCTCTAATGTTTTCCTATTTTGAAACCTTATTTTGTGTTATTTAAGATGAAATTTGTATTTATCTTTCCCCCTTTTAAGAGGATGTTTTATTAACAATTTTTATGAAGCGAGTTTTCAACAAAGTTTGATCCTTTGATGAATGAGATAAAGTAGGGAGGGTTAAATTTATTTAAGGGGGCTAGAATATAATAGTAAAATATTTTAGACTATATAAATTTTGGTATATGATAGAGCTAATATTTTCATATTTATACGTATGTTTTTAAATGATTTAATCCCTTCTCATTAATTAATTTGATCTTATTTTCATTATGTCATGACTTTTGAAGAGTTTTGAGCTAAAATATGAAAAGTGGTTAATTCTGGGCATTAAACAGATTTATGTTGCCTCTGTATTTCGAGACTAAATCCTAAATTTTTTATCCAATTTACCTAATTCATTTTTTTGGATGACATGAGTTGTGGGCTAAAAATACGTCTTCTGGAAGTTGAGCCAATTCGAACTCTAAGAGGCCAAAAAAAATCGTTCAATGTGAACACATAATCTGGCTGTCAGAATACACCAGGACTCATTCAATGACTCATATCTCGGGCTACCGACCACAAAATGGAGTGCTTTAAACTGGGGTAGAAAGAAAACTTGACGAGGAATATTCCAATTATATTTCATGGAGAAATGAGTTGATTAAGGGATCCATTCAACTAGTCAAAGTAGGGTTGGTGGAATAGTTATTGGCAGCCAGAATAAGTCAAGTATACTAAATCCGCCATAACTCCTTCCACACAGCTCCAAATTCTTTAAAACATCATGGGTGGATGGCCAAATCCATTACTAACCTCCTATAATAAGGGACCTTGGCCTGATTATACCAGATGGTGGGAGAACAGAAAGCTATACTTCTGGTGGACAGATTCTAGAGGAGAAAATTTTGGTTCTTTTCTTTCTTTCTTTTGTTCTTCTTAGTTTTATAATGAATACTTATTCTCCCTTCTCCTCAATTACCCTTACCATGGTGGGGTAAATATTTTGAGTGATTGGGTAAGGTTAGGATTTCCATTTTGTATTGTTTTATTTCATGCTCTTAATGTTATAAAATGTTTTCTCTATTATGATGTTGGTTTCAGTTGTAATAAAAACTTATATTAACTCGTGCAATTGTGTTTGATTTTATATTCTATTGTTATTATTGATTTGTTTAATGAAAATTATATCCCCCACTAGGTTATGGTCTATATATGATGGAATAGATCAGAACATAGTGGTGAATTACTTGGCGATCGTCAGTACGTATGAGATTTGTACTGAATATTCAACATTGTTTGGGATAAACAAGACCCGATTGGGAATTGCCTTAATCAATTGAGGGTATTTGCTAAAAATATTTCAAAAAAGGACAAATATTAGACCAAACTAAGATATTAGTAAGGTTTAATCTCCCCAAAATCATTAAACAAATAAGTTAGAGGAAGCGATTGTGAAATCTCATTTTAATCGATTTAATAAAAGAGAAATGAATAAATAAGAACTATAATAACATTTGAATTGGAAAACCAATCCCAACCTGATCACCCAACATTTATGACTATTTTTAATCACATTCCTTTTCAATTTGTTTTAAATCTTATACTTTATTTCTTTCTTTAGTTTTGATTCATTGTTTTCAAAATCAAACAAATTCAAATACAAAGTGACAAAATGATTGTTGTGCACTTCTCTCTAGAGACAACCTAGTTTAACCTATATACTATATTTTAACTTAGTAAATAATTGTTTTTTCCACAGCCCATGACAGGACCATGTCAAAACTTGGTTCTGTTGCTGGGGAGGCAGTGCCACAATCAAATTATAAATATTTAACACTTTTCAAAAAAAACATAAAAAATTATTTTTCCATGATGTTTTCAAATGATCATATCTTTAATTCATGTAACAATTACCCACAAGTGGAACAAGAAGATGAGTTTGGGTATAATATAGTTCAGATGTAAGAACATAGAAGTGACATAGAACAATTAGAGAGAAAATTATAACTTTCATTTGAATATGTGTGTGCATTTATGGAGAAACCAGAACCTAAGCACGAACTTGAGGAGGCCAAGATGGAATAATTGACTACTAAGATAAACGCGGATGATCAAAAAGATATGGAAGGCTTCTACACTAAGTGTGAAGAACTACTTGATCCACATATTCCATAAAAATTAGAAGAACCAGAACCATTTAAGGAAGACACCACCGAAGTGGTGGAATTTAAAGAAAAGATGAAGGAGAATGACTGAATACCTTTATCTTGTGAAATTCAACTACAAGAGGCACCTCCAATTAAAGAAGCAATTGAAGCTGAACAAACTCAAAAAGATAATATTGTCTTAGAATCTTTTCATTCTGATTTTATTAAATCTGAATTGAGTATTACCTCCCCATGTTATAAAATTTTAGATTTGGCCAACACTTGTATTGTCTTGGTGGATGAGGGAGAAAAAGAAGATACACATCATAAGAAAAATATAGGGCTCCTTGAACTAGATGAAAACTTATTGGAGGGAGTTCAAGAGGATACCAAAGAGGATTTCCATGAGGAAAGAGAGACATAATATTCTTACTTTGAAAGGGAAGAATTTGATATTGATTCATCATGTTTTAATTTTATTCAATTATAATTACACTCTTATTTTCCCTTTGATTATTTTTTGATGTAGCATACCTTGAGGAACCGTTGGAGAACGAAGAAGAAGTTGTGAAAGTGGAAACCAATAAAGAGTATGAATCATTCTTTGTCCTACCCCCATCATGAAAGTTTAATATCATTTTCATAGGGGTATATTTGGTGTACTATATCCATGTAGTCCTCAACAAAAAGGAAGAAGCTCAAGATGGAAAGGGGAAGTGTTGGTGGTTCATCTCAAAAAAACTGAACCCACCGTCAGATTGCGGGTAACTAACTAAAACTGCCCATCTAGAGGAAGTCAAAACCTAAGGCCCACTTGGGGGATTAAACAAAGATTTATACTTCTATTCTCATTCTCATTATATTTTCTTTACTTTCAATAAATTTATTATGTTTTTATTATCTACCATTTTTTGTAGGTTTTTATGCGTGTAACAATTTGGAGCTTAACACAACATTGCACTACCAATAAGTTAGGTTGTACACCCCCTTATCTCTTGCTTGATTGTTGTGATTCAAATTAAAAATATTCTTACAAGTTTTTTAATTTGAATTCATTGCAGACACTGCATCATTTACGTGTGGGGGAGGGAACATTTATAGTTTAGTATTTCCAGTTGGGTGTTTTTCAAATTTGGGTGTTTTTTTGAATCTTTTGAGCTTCAATAATTATCATCACATATTTTGAAACCCATTTCAATGTTTGAAATAATTTATCCCATGAAACTAAGCTTAAATGAATGCTGAAATTAACATTGTTTCAAGTTTTAATTTATATGAATTTCATGAAAGTTACTCTAATTTTTGAATCCCATGCCACATATCACTGTCTTGATATTTGAAATCACTTTCCTGTGAGGTTTATATACCTATTTTTCATACTCTTTTGATTGACCTCACTTCTTGATAGAACCATACCATGCTTGATTTAACTAGCATTTTATTTATTTCTATAAAATATTGAGGATTTGAGCTACATGTTATTTAAATGATTGAGTAATTTCTTTGGTATTAAAGCCTCCTTTTCAAAATAATACTTTTTATAATGTCCCACCTTGTAAATTTAATCCTTTTAGATCATATAATCAATGAAAATCTTGTTAGGTCAGCTACATTACAATCCAATTTTTCCTATCTGACCTGCTCTTGAAGTAAAATTGCATAATCTAGTTGAACTTAAGTGTGGTGGGAGGTTGACTTGTGTTGTGCTACCTCATTTGGAGAGACTTTGGGTGGAAAATAAAATGTTGAAGAGATGTTCTTGCTATTGAAAAAATAATTATGTTGAAAGATGTGCCTTATCTAGAGCTTTCATGTAAAAGAAGTTGTGCCTTTCTGGAGCTTTCAAGAAAAATCATGTCTGAGATGACTAATAATTTTTCTTCTAAAATGATGAATGGTGTAAAATTTCACTAATTTTTCATGCTTTTGGATCTGATTTACTCTTAATGGGTGTGAGGAGAAGACCATATTTGAGTAAAAATTAGAATAATGCAATTTTTCTTCAAAAAGAGCCAAGCCCTCCTTATTTAGCCTTTGAATTTATCAATTCTAAATCCTACCAACCTGAAGCCACAGAACAACCTTTAAAAGTCATCATTATTAACATATGTCCTTGAATCATATTGGGTGGAGATGTAGGAATTTATCAAGCCTATGATGACCCTTCCATGAGTATTGGATGAGAAAGACATTGTTGAAAATTGATATTTGTGTGACGAGAGAAAATGCATGTTAGGTAAGTATTTTGTGTGAATGGGAGAATAAATGATGTGGAAATATATTTAATGAACTAAATTGATAACTTAGAATAATGGTTTTTAGGAGGAATGATATATTTTGTTTCTTGGTGTTAAATTGTTAGATCTCATGGATATGTGTTTTAAAATTTGCTTCAATTTAATATCGATGTTTACTTGTCCAGGATTCCAATAGCTAAGTGTGAAGAAATTGACAGAGATAATATTTTCATATTTATACACATGTTTTTTAAATTATTTAATCCCTTACCATTAATCAATTTGATCTTATTTTCATTATTTTATGACTTTTGGTGAGTTTTGAGATTAAATGTGAAAAGTGGTTAATTCTGGACATTAAACAGATTTATGTTGCCTTTGTATTTCAGAAATAACTCCTGCATTTTTCATCCAATTCACATGATTCCTTCTTTTTAGGATGAAATGAGTTGTTGAATACAAATAAGTCTTCTGGACCCTGAGCCAATTCGAACTCTAAGAGGTATAAAAATCAGTCAATGTGAACACATAATCTGGCTGGCAGAATACACCATGACTCATTAAATGACTCATATCTCGGGATACTGAGTACCAAATGGGGAACTTCCAGCTAGTTCAGAAAGATAACATGACGAGGAAGCTTCACATTAAATTTCATGGAGAAATGAGTTGATTGAGGCTTACATTCAACCGGTCAAATTAGAGTTGGTGGAATAGTGATTGGCAGACAGAATAAGTAAAGTCTACTAAATCGGCCATAACTCCTTTTACAAGGCTCCGAATGCTTTAAAACATCGACGGTGGATGGAAAACTCCATTAATAACCTCCTATAAGAAGGTACCTCTGCCTGATTCGATCAGAGGTTTGGAGAACTGAAGTTATATTTCTGGTGGACATATTCTAGAGGAGAAAATTTTGGTTCTTTCTTTTCTTTTTTTGTTCTTCTTAGTTTTATAATGAATACTTCTTCCCCCTTATCTTCAATTACCCTTAAAATGGTGGGGTAAATCTTATTAGTGATTGGGGAAGGTTAGGTTTTCCATTTTGTAATTTTTTAGTTCATGCTCTTAATGTTATAAAATGTTTTCTCTATTATGAAGTTTTTTTCAATTGTAATAACAACTTATATTATCTTGTGCGATTGTATTTGATTTAATATTCTGTTGTTATTAAATATTTGTTTAATGAAGATTATATCCACCACTAGTTTATTATATATATACGATGGAATAGATCAGAACATAGTGGTGAAGTACTTGGCGATCATCAGTACGTGTGAGATTTGTATTGAATATTCAAGATTGTTTGGGATAAACAAGACCCGATTGGGAATTGTCTTAATCAATTGTGGGTATTCGCTACAGCTCTTTCAAAAAAGGATTGACATTAGACCAAACTAAGATATTATTAAGGTTTAATCTCCCCAAAATCATTATACAAATAAGTGAGAGGAAGCGATTGTGAAATCTCATTTTAATCGATTTAATGAAAGAGGAATGAATAAATAAGAACTATGATAACATTTCAATTGGAAAACCAATCCCAAACTGGTCAACCAACACTTATCACTATTTTTAATCACATTCATTTTCAATTTTTTTTTAAATCTTATAATTTATTTCTTTCTTTAGTTATGTTTCATTGTTTTCAAAATCAAACAAATTCAAATACAAAGTGACAAACAAAATTGTTGTGAACTCCTCTCTGAAGATAACCTAGGTTAACCTATATACTATATTTTAACTTAGTAAATAATTGTTTTTGGCACACCCCACAACAGTCATGTGTCATTATACCTTTTAGTTCATTCAATCCCATAAATTTAAATTAAGACTATGTTTGATAACGTATACAACATGCAACACCGACCTTAAATGAACTGTGAAATATTATTATTTAAATATGATTGTAACAACCTATCCATTAAAGTGAATTTATATTTTTGGATCTATTTAAAAATTTAATTTGTTCATTTTTAAAAAATATAATCCAATTATAGTATATGGAATGAATTTTATTCTTGAATTTGGTGTAAAAACATTTGTATACTAAAATGTATTTTTTTTTTCTGAAAAATTTCTTTCGTTGGGTTTACCCTTTAATCTAAAATTAAAATCTAAAAATTATATAAATTATATATTGAAAATACATTAGTTATCTGGAATAAGTATGTTAAAATTTAGAAAATATGCCCCTTTTATTTTTGGAAAATATAAAATGTACATTTAGTAATTTTTTGTTACAACAGTAAAAGATAAATTGAGTAATTATGGTTAAAAATAAACTGATATGGATAAAAAAATTATCCTAAAACTTTCCAAAATTTTATTGCATGATTATATTTCATCCATAATGATAAAATATTCAATTATATTTCCTTTTTTCCATTTTTATGAGATTATATCCATTATAATATTTTAAGTAATGAAAAGTAACAAATATTACACTATTGTTTTTAATAACTGTAATATTTTTAGCATGGGGATAGAAAATGATATGTTTGATTATAAATATTAATTTATAAAATAAATTATTTATATTCATCATGTAAATTTATATTTAATTTTTATTGAATAAATAATTACCTTAAATGTTTACACAAAACTGATGTAATAAGTATTCTTTTAATGGATAAATAAAACAAACGATATTAAAATTATTAAAATTAGTATAATTTAGAAGACATAATATAGAAAAAAAATTATAGAAGACAATAAGATTTTAGTGAAATATTAACATATTTTTTTAAAGTTAATTTTTCTTATTGATGTTTTAAAATTCAAAGTAAATGAATAGTTCTAAAATCGACATTACTGATATTTTATGAAAACAATATTTTATGAAATGATTTAAAATTCACAAAAGTCCTATATTTTTCCAAATTAATGTGATATGTTTTTAAACATCATCCATGGTCTATTTTATGAGTCTTTTAACTTATTATGGTAACATTGATGACCTTTAAACGGTAGAAACCTTCAATATTTGAATAATTTTGAAAAGGACTAACACAAGTTTAAAGAAGAGATAAGGTTAATTAATATTTTCAACACGTGTAAAATCTTTATTTAAGAAGAATATTTCGACTTATCCATATATTATCTTATATTTATATCAATTTTGACCCATTATTGCATGAAAAATATTTTATATAAATTTAATACTTTATGAAATTTCAAGAATTCCCCTCCCCTGAATTATTAAAGGACACCTCTCCTATCTCTTATTTGGACCACTTTGAGTGTTATATATCAACAATACATTTCCAAAATACTTCCCCAACTTCCCTAGGAACATTATATGTAGATGGACTCCCATGAAACCAACCCCAATTTCCTTAAGTGGAGATCTAAAGGAGTTGTTTCAATGAATAAGTAATCTCCTTGGCCAATAACTTTATTTTTAATTCATGTTTTATCTCCTCTAAATATATTATATTCTTCATAAAATAATAAATTAAATGTCATATATATATATATATTTACTGAAATTTTATTATGATTAAGAAATGACATTTCTTCACCCTATTTTCATTAAATGATAAGTGGAAGTATTGCTCATGCGTACATATGACTTATCGTCTCCATGTAGCAATACAAATCAGTACTCATCACCATATTTTATGGATTATTATTATTATTATTATGTCTTTAATATATATATATATATATATATATATGATAATTATAAAATAATTATACTTATAGAATTATAATATAATATCTATCTTACAAACTACCAATCTGTTGGAAAATGATAATGTTGCTCATGTGTACGTGTGGACTACAACCTCCACGAAGCGATGCAATTCAATTTTCATTTCTATTTAACTTGGATCGAAATAAGGATGAGTTTAATAAATAAATATATAATATAAATTATATAAAAATTATAATTTAATGGTGATTTATTATTTACCTTTCTTTCATTCTACCCATTGAGAAATGAAAATAGTGCTTATGTGTACATACGACCAACCGTCCCTATGAACAATGCAATTCATTTTTTATATATAATTTTGAAAATGAATAAAAATGTGAAAATAATTAATATATATGATATTTATATCAGGGTTAACATTCTGGAGATTATGGAACCATGATCAATGTAGAAGAACCAAAAATTCTGATCCAAAACGTACATTAAAAATGAAGCAAATATCACTCAGAACGATGATTTTAATAAAGAAAATCTAAAAAATGGGTGATCAAAGAATGTAAGTAAATAATATATGTTTAGATATATATGATTATGGTTATTTTATATATGTATAATAAATAAATATTTAATATCTAGGTGGTTCCAATGCGTATGAAGGAAGTCAAATCTAAGGTAAGGGGATTTCAAGTCTCACTTTTATTTCTTGGAGAATTATTCCATATTCACTAATTTTTTCCATTATATGGTTTATATAATTCCCATTAATATATTTAATTATTATTTTCATGATTATTTTTGGGTTTAAAAATCCATATAATATTCTATCATTCATAGTGTTTTGATTTGGATATTACTAAAGCAGTAAATGTTTATCGTCTCAAATTGTATTCTTTTAGACAAATGTTTTTTCATGAACATATATTATTTTATAAGGTGTTAATACAAATTATTTAACAAATTTTATCATGAATATTATTATTATCATGGAATATAATGTATCATTTGAATTTATTCATTATTGGGGATTATGATTCAAACGTTACGAAAATGGTAAGGGTTTTATATTACAATTTCATTTTTATTAAGATTATTTATGATTATGTTTATGATGATGAAATTAAGTGATATATCTTTAAAGAAACCAATATATTTTCTTATACTTTTGTTATTTCTTGAGAATATATGTTTTTATTTCATTTTCCTCACTTTAACTACTCAATAGAATGAAATAAATTTTTTAAGGAGAATTAATTTTATTTGACTATTTGATAAATTTTTTTTTTCTTTCATTCCCATTTTTTCTAAATTTTTTATTAATATTATTATATGATTTTTTAAATTCATTTAAAACCATTATTTACTTTTAAAAACGGTTTAAAATTAATCTTTTTTCATTTTATAAATGAGGAACCTTTTGTATTTTTACAAAAGTGTGAAATGAATGTTTTGTTTTAACATATAAGGATTGAATGGAATTTCACACTATCATTAATAAATAATAATTTGAAGCATAATTTATAATTTTACATGTTTATTTTCAATAAAAATTTATTTTTTAATATTTATTTGAATTAATTAGATTTTTAAAAGTTATTTTCATGTTGAAAGACTATTTTCCTCCAGAATTGTTCCAAGTGATCCTTCAAAATCATTTTCTATATAAGATGACATCCTTTGATGTTACCAAATTTTTAATATGGTTATGTTACAATGCTTCCACCATTTTTTTCTCTAGAAATTTTATTTTTGGATTTCAATATGTTTATAGAACCCTTTTTTTTTTCTATAGTTTATGCTGTTGTAAAATGTTTAAGAAACCCATTTTTTTCATGGGTTCTGATATGATGAATATTTCATGAGCATGCAGAACACATATATACTATTTTAATTCTTTGATGGATTAGAACCATATATATTTATTACGAATTTGGTAAAGGTTGATAACTTTTGAGGTAAATATATTTTCTTTGAACCTAATTTAATGTTTAAAATTTCATGTTTGGACCTAGTTTTTCATGTCCATAAGATTAAGAATGGAACTAGATTTCATGTCCAAAATTTTATTTATAGACTTGGATTTTAGGACCATAAGATTATTGGTGGACATAGTTTTCACATCAATAAGATTATTTGGGGGCCTAATTTCATTTCCTTAACCTAATGAGTGAACCCGTTTCTATTTATACATGTTCAAAATGTAATAATATTATGTTTTATTTCATATTCCTATGTCTATATTATGATCTCGTAGATCATGTTTGTTTACTACCACTTTGATTTATGTCTTATAAAAAACTAATATTTATTCTATGTCACATTATTTTGATCTATGATATGTTGGGTATGTTTTTTCAAATACTAAGATCATGTTATCATAAACTTATGCTCAAGTTTATCCAATATGATCATTGTTATCTCCATTATTTACCCATATTAAGAATTTTATATCACCCTTTTGAAGAACCCGATTTGATTAATGTAACATTGTTGTTTTAATTTTTGTCAATATAATTTTTTAATGAAAACTAATTTTACTATTATTGTTGTATTTATCCAATTCCATTGAATTGTTCTTTAAAATTATTTACAAGTTGGAAAACATGTTTTGTTTGGAAGAGTTTCTTCAAATGAAGAAATAATAAGTGTGACAATTGATGAACTGGAAAGTAGCTCAAATTTTTTTATTGGTTATTTTAATTGAAACAATGTTTTCATAAATGGAATAATTAATGCTTTAGAATTATTATGGTTTTTGTTTGAGATGTTTTTATGAGTTGGCCTTCCATTATATGAATTTTGATAATGTTTTTCAATAGAGTGTTTTGAAAAAAAAATTCCAAGCATACTAGCCAGCCAAGGGGAATGCATCCACTGCTTAGGTGGAAAGTCAACCAATATCCAATCTAGAATGATTTCAAAGAGATATATAGTAGTGATACATAGTGGAACATTGGTGGAAAATTCACCGTGAGGGGTGAAACGGTGGTGGAGCAGCACTTGAAATGGAGCAACGCCATAAAGTGATTGGTGTATCTGATATCTGATTTCTGAGTAACATACGTTGCATATCTTATTATATGGTGTGGTCAATCTCATAACATTTTTATATTGAATCATGTACCATATATTTGAAATAATCACTACAATGCGATCTATCTAATCAAATCATCTGGGCCATCCGATCCATTCCGTGTGTCGTCTTATCCATGGACCCTATCTGAAAGTTGTTGTTCATCATGATTCTTCTTTGTAGTGATGTTTGAGGACCGAATTAAAATCTTGATCAACATTCCATCTTTTCGAAAAAAATAAATATGATTTATATAACATGAAGCATCGTTTTCATATAAAATTGAAGATCAAGCTGAAGTAAAATTAAATTGAATCTGTCAAAGTGTTCTATACACTAGGATCTTAATGCAGTGAAATTGATAGAAGATCAAACCATAGCTATCAAGAAACATTTTATAATTGTTTCATCTTTCTCAAAATACAAATATGATGTAAATCCATTGAAAAATTATTTTCATTATATTAAGAAGATAGAACCATGGATAAAATAGTGATATGAAAAATGAGTTTTTCGTTGACCATGATTTACTATGCTGTAAAATAGAGGTGGTCTACATGAAGTGATATGATTTTGATCACCTATAAATATCTGAATGAAATGAGGTAGTGTTTTGTGTTGTGCTACCGAGTGTGATAGAATCTCATTCCCAAAGAAATTGAAATGACCTAAAACTAAGTAGTTCACGAGAGATAGAGGATCTACACGTTCTTAATTTTTTCAATGAAGAAGAGAACCCTCAAGGAAGTTGAAATATTCTTTCCACATTCATTCTATTTTGGGAAGAACTGATATCTGTAAAGAAATTAGGATAACACTACAATGAATATCCATTACTTGTGCGATGATCATAAAAAAATCATGCAATCTCATATTTGCATGAAGGTGTTCAAAGTGAAAAATATATTCTTGCATGAAGAATGGTGAGTATGTTCTAATTCATAGGGTTTTCTTGAGTTATGTTCCCTCACTATTAATACAATAGGTATTTTGACCTTAGTTTCATGAAGATACTGATTCTATTGAACAAATTAATAACACATATTTATGGTGTGTCTTCTACAAAAGAGTAATTTTCACAAGGGTGAGTATGTTGCAGTGAGTGAATAATTTAATGAATATGTAGATGAATAATCATTTTAGACTACATTAATAATCTCATGAAAGTAAAATCATGTGAAAATGAGTATCAAATATACATAATCATGTTGTATACTATATACATGAATTATGACAATGTGTATATGGTGCATGAAGGAGATGTGAGCAAAAGGATGTGTGTTTTCCAGTTTTTAAACAAGAAGTATGGACAGTTAGTGTGTGAATACAAAGTGAATCAGGGGTTGAGAAAGTATTTAGTGGGTGTGTGCATCATATAATTGTGAAGAGAAAATATTGCTGTAAGTGAGAATATCATGTATTGAATGCTATAGGATAATGTACATCCATCCGGTTGAGCACATACACAGTTACGAATTTCAATAAATTATTAGCTATAAGATGGAACAATGATAAGACAATGTGTGACATGTGTACATGAATACAATGTAGTGTATATTTACTTAGATGGTATACGAATCATTTAGGTTATAAATAAGTAAATGAGTTTGTGAAACTTGATTCCATTATTCAATGTATACATACATATGAAATAATGGGTGCATAAAATAATGAAGATGATGCATTGAATTTTAAATTCCTGAAGCACTTTCAATATTAATTTCATGATATGTGGAAACTATATTTTTGTAACCAAATCCAATGTATTTTATTAGAAGACAACATGGAGTTTTTTCGTTAAATATTCTATTGTTCACTCTCATATTGTAGTGAGATATAGTGGAAGTGATAAATTCTATTAATTTTAATGATTATACTAAATCGGAATCCATACCATTTTTTTGATTACATTAATTTGAAGTCTAAGTGTTTCTCTTGAATTGAGCCAGTTCATAATTAGGTTATTTCAGTGGCACAAAGTGGAAGATCAGTTTATTATTTTAGTAGTATCTTTAAGTTCATGTGATATTTACCATTGGGTTTATTATTGTATTTGTGAAACTCTGGTTGCATGGAAGTATGAAGAACACATGTGGGATACTATTATATTTTGGTAAAAGTTTCATACTTACACAACATGGTTTTCATGGTGATACCTAACCAAACCACTTGTAATTGTTGATTTATTTCAAGTAAGGATTCTTATCATCTTGAATAGAACAAGGACATAGTCACCCACTTCAGTGGAGAACCTTGTAAAAATACTATGTTCTATACTTCATTTACTTTATGTCTGGCATGTGGTATATTTGTATTTGTAAAGAGGGTAGATCTATTCACTCTTACTAGTGTAGTGGTTCAAATTAAAACAGGGTATGAGAAAAGAGAATAGAATTGGTAAAAACCTGTGTACACTTATTCACCTCTCTCTTTGTGTACCTGATTAATCCACTGGTCACATCAATTGTTATTTGAGAAAAGGTTAAACATTTAATTGGATATATCCTATTGTCCAAATGGATTTTATTAAACTTATAAGATATATAGATTTTAATTTGATTATGTAATAGAGTTTTCTCAGATGAAAATTGATTTCCTATCTCTATTAGTATTGACAAGGAGGTTTTTAAAAAAACCGTGAAGAAAATAAAAAATAAAGAAGAACGAATAATGATAAATAATTTTTAGAAAAAAGAGGATTAATAATAACTAAATATAGTTAGGATGGTATCCAGTCAACAATATCTATTAAATCAATCAATAAAGATATTTTTGATTAGTCTGGTTCAAGTGATGAAGAAGAATAATTTTTTGAATAACTCATTTATTTTTATTAAAAAGTAAAATTTTATCTTAATAATGTGTATACTATGGTTGTGAATTATATAATTTTTTATCATGGGACAATATGATGAAAAGCCAAAACTTGAAAAGGATGTTGTGGATATAGGGGAAGCATTGGAAAATAAAATTAAAATATGTAAACTTATCTCACAAATTATCTAAGTCAAAGAACAATATATATCACTTCGTAATGGAAATTTCACCTATAATTAATAAGAATTGTAAAGAAATGTTTGTGATATAGAAGTAACATAGAAGGTCCTCACTGAGATGATTTATACAGTTGAATCATCCTAGCTAGAGGTTAAGACAAAAATAGGTAAATAGTTGAAAAATTCTTTACTGGAGGAAAATAAAATTCCTGATGATCAAGTTTAGAAAATGAATTTTCAATTGGAAAATAGAATGAAAATTGATGAGGATGAGAAAAATTTCATCAATATTAATTTTCGTGAATTGGAATTTAATTTGAAAAATCTAATTGAAAAACAATTAAAGACATCTCAGAAAGAATATGAAGATATAGTAAAATCAGTTGAAGACCATAAGAACACTCTAAATTTGAAATATCTTGAGTTAGAGGTCAATTTCAGAAGTCTTGAGAATATTAAAGAATAATCTTCACAAAATGATGAGATCAGAAAATCGTCCAAGAGTAATTATGAAAATTGTCTTACCTATGATATGACCCATTGAATTGGAAAAAAGGGTTTTAGAATATCGAAAGATAAATCTGCTACAAGATCATTGAAATAGGTAACCCTTGATACATAAGATTCTATTTGTACTAATACTGTATCATTAGTAAGTACAGGTTCCAAAAATAATTTTTTGTCAAATATGGATGAGAAATATTAATGATAAATCAATCATATTATCAATGGTGTATATGAAAAAGTGTGCGAATCCTTATTACCTACAATGTCATTAGATGAAGAATCATAATATCCAAAAAACAAGAAGATGTTAAATATATCCAAGAGATAAAAAATAGATGAAAAATTTTTTTTATGGCTATTATTGGTGTTATTGGAAATTTGGGCATCGAGATATAGACTTTTGGAATAATATGTATATGCATGATAATCATATAATGCCAACATTAAGAGGAATAAGATCTAAAGTGAAGATAAATTCTACAATCTTGAAGCAAAATTCATAGATGAAGAAGAATATGTCTATGGAGAATAGATGTTATTTCCTTGAAGACTTTTATGACTATTGAATCATCAGTGTTCATAATTATAAGTAGTGCTGACATGTACCAACTATGTACTATGAAAATGATGATATGAATAAAAGGACACAACAAAATAAGAAGAAAAGAACAAAATCAGAAAAGTTTTCTTTGAGGTTTTAATAAGAGAAGAATTTTAAGAAAACTATGAATCAAGAAACATCTAAGAAGAAAATTGAAATGAATGTCACACCAATGAAAATATACTTCTAGTATGGACTAAAAGGTTATATCATGGATTTTTTCAAGCAGGTCATAAACACTAATACTAGTGGAAGGTAGATGAAGTAGAAAGAGAATTAAATATTTGAAACAAATAACATGATTTATTTGGGGAATGAAAATCTAAACAAAAATTTTAAAATTCATAAGAGTTTGTCTAAAAAGGATAACCCTATGATTGTTTTAGATTTTTGTGGAAGTTATATAATGTCAAGGAATATTACTGAAAAATTAATGACATGGTTTCCTGGACCAATAGTGTTGGAGTTGGTTCTGTTGAACAAACTTCATTTTACTTTATGATAAACATGTATTCATTGTTTTGAATATTAATTACCACCTTATCATGACCATGTCATGATTGTTCTTCTGTGTAACATAGCATGTGATATTGTCTAAAGAGTAGCTATCACACTAAATAGTTAAGTAGTTCCCCTCTATGATGAGAACCCATAAGAGCTTCGACACTGTTCTAGAATAAATGTTCTATAGCAAGATGATATCATTTGTAGGACACAAATTATATAGGTTATTAGGGGTGGAGACTCATAGGAATTTGAGGCACCTTTTCATGTTATATGCTCTTGGTAATATCAAATATTGACATTAAGATAACAAGACCCATGATTAGGAAATCCACATTCTTACATGTCATTGGATGATCCTATGTATAAAATTGTGTATTGTTCCTTAGACATTAACATTATTATTAATGAGTATTATTATTCATGCATGTAGATGTACTGGGAAAAATCATGAAAACATATGTTCGCGGTGATGTAGGATATGTTGGGTGCGTCATGAGTTATATTGCATTAATGAATAACGCGAGAAAGGATTTATCCCTTTAGTTATTTAATGGATGTTAATATCTTAGACCATTTGATGGAAATGATATAGCCTAAATAAATCTTGTCCATGGTTATCAATAGGATCGTTCTATTTCTTGAAATTCATAGAAAGTGATATTGATCATATAGGTTGATGGAACTATCATGCAACTTGATCAATTTGAGATATTATGATAAAGGGATTGTATTACACGGTAAGAGTTCTTATATGGTGACATGTCATTGCTACATTGAATTCTTTCTCTATGGGTGACTTGGTGTGTTACTAAACCCTAACCTTTAAATTTAGGTTTCTTCACCTAATTCCACTGAGAAAGTGGCCTAGAGGTTCACACACTAAGTGTATCTTTGAATCTCAGTTAAATAATTTATTATTATTTATTATTTAATACGGTGAAAAATATTATTCCCATACATGGTTTAATAATTTTTCTTGTATGCTTGATCTCATATATTCCATCACAAGTTATTCGAGGGAATATATTGTGAGCAGAATATTTGATAAATATTTAATTGATATTTAGTGAAAATAATATTTATTTATTTATTGGCGAATAATTCAGTTATATTTATAAAATAAATAAATATACCTTATTCAAGGCCCGATTAATGTTGATGTGGAATAGAGGACTAAATTTAATGGTGTAGTGAGAAATGAAAATATATAACATTTTTTAATTAAATAATATTTAATTATAATTTGCAAGTTCAGTGCATGTCGACAAATAATAATAATACTTTTACTATTTAACATGAGATTTTCTAAGATTAAATAAATAATAAGGGAGCTTTTGAAATTATTTTATTTTAACCCTAGAAATATAAAAACCCAATTATATTATTTTCTCAAAATCCTATTTGGTTGTGTACAACATTATTGGAGAACCCTCTCAAGCCTAGAGTGCTCCCTTATCTAAAACACTCCTAAGAATGGTGAGAAATACTCCTCTATCGGATCAAGGAGAATGATTTTGAAGTGATTATCAAGGCGATCAAAGAGAATGAAACAAATGAAAGCATCTTCTATGATAGAACCCAGATACTCATTTATCAATATCTTGAGATTTCTTGGATAGGTGTGGATCACAGATTGAGGAAATATACAATTGGTTTCTACAACAGAACGACAATGTACAACAGATCTATCATCAGACTCATCAATGAAGAAATAATCCCTTATAGGTTATTAATGATCTAATTATATTAAATATAAACAATTTGTGTTGATATCATTTCTCTCGATTCCAGTGCAATTCTTTTTTTTATATTTTATTGACTCAATTCCTTGGATCACAGTGTTCATAATCATATAGATCTCAGATTTATCATTGATTATGGACAAAATTAATTGTGGTCACCACCCAGCATATGCTTCTGCTACACCCAGATCCTACAACTGGTATCAGAGGGGGAACATAATAGTTTTTTATTTTTTTTAAAATCATTGGTGATTTATTTATTTAAATTTGTTTTTTAAATCAAGTTTAATTATTCTTTTAATCGGAATTGAGAAATATGCTTATTTCTCATTTGTTTCTCTTAGATCTTTTCAATTCATTAATTTTTTTTAAAAAATGAAATCAAGGAACTCAATAAGAAGATCCAAGGATTCTTCCTGGATAACACATCATTACACTTCATGTAACCTGAGTTACATGTCATGTAATTAGGTTCAATTCCAGAGTATTAATTTTAGAAATTACTCAACCCTTGTGTATTAATGACATGTGGTGCAGTTAACTCTTACCCCATGTGTTTATTGGGACAGACAACCCACAATCATCCAAAGTACATGCTATGTAGACCATGTACATGGTGTGTAGTCCCTTTGGGTCAAAGACAGGATGTGTATTCAATACACAGCCTACCTGACTAGTGATCATGTAACACTGAGTCAACACAACTTATAGTCCATTAGAAACACCATGTACACCAATTTTTTCAAGGTCGATACTACACACCAAGTTTCTAGGTGTGTGGTTCAGATAGATAGTGAAATATGTACACACAATATAGATCAAATATATACGTAATATACTTATATCTTGATATAAATATATAAATTTTATTTATTTTACTATGAAAACTATGAGACATGTACATGCGTGTGGTCACAATGATAGGACAAACCATATGATAGGTTTTAATATACACAAACATTTAAATATCTTATTAATATATGTGTAATGTTTAGGATCATCATATAATGTATGAGTTACATTACAAGTTGTCACCCTAAATGAACTGAAGTATAATACCTGACCAAAAAATCATGTAATTCATTTAATCATATCTAAATTACACATAGTGAAATCACATGATAATTCATGTATTCCATATATCAGAAGAGTGCAACAATATATGAGTATAATAAATGTTGGTTAGAGTTGGACTGGTACTCACTGTGTTTCCTACAAGGTACATTTATGTACATTGTTAATTATAAATGAATTTATTTAATTTGTTTAAAATTATAATGGATGATAATCTCCGGGAAAATAACATAAGGATTATGAAAAAATGATTGATTAGTTATTGATAACAATTAATTGATTTGAGCACAATTTATCTTAAATAAGAATGATTAATAATTGATTGATAGTTTTATTAAATGTGTAATTCTTTGCATTCCAGTACATGATTATGAGATCGACTAGGGATTTTTGTATGTGATTGGTTTCATTTAATTTATTAATTAAATTAAATTGGTGACATGCATTCTGTGTCTCATCATTATTATGTAGGGATGATGTGCCTATGGATCGTTTTCTGTAATCCCCATACCCCCTCACCGACATGGGAGTAAAATGAATACACAAAGTATTGAGCTCCCATGAAAGTGGAGGAGGTTCCGGTTTATATCCAAGGAGAAACCAATCGAAGGAGATATAAATGTGGACAGGTGGAATTCTTTAAATGTGAACCTCAATTGGTTCATGTTTTTTATGCTTAGGTCAATGGTTAATTTAGAAAATATTACATAAACTAACCATTAGTATAATCTCATTATCATACCCATTATTTTGTTTCTATAAATTTCTTGGTTATTTCATAATGGATGTCTTGTCACGATCATATAATTAATGAATTAAAAACAATTCAAGATAGAATTAAAATAAAATGGATTATACGTAAATATTATCTAAGATATTGTTAATAAATTATGTAATCACACTTAATATTAAAAATAATTTAATAAAGATAATAATTGGAAATTTATGCATAATGGATAAAATCCCTCAATTAAATATTATGTTGGTAGAGCGTTCAAATACTTCTGTTATAATCGAACCATAGTTCAAAGTGCTTATCCAATTAACATTGGGATGATTTAAATTACCGGGGAATTTTAATATGAGGTTTTATGTTGGATTAAATTGGTTCAAATCAAATGTTAAATTCCAAAGTAGGACTTAGTTTAATTGAGAGGAAATAGTTGAGGAAATATAAATTAATGATTTTAGTATTGGGGGGTCCACTAAAAAAATCAAGGAAATGCAAGTTAATGCAATTGGCATTTGGAATGCCTAACTAAAACTACTCAAGTTTCTTGACCAACCAAATTTGGGGTAATGAGAAGGGTAATATGGATCCTTGCTGTTATAATTTCCAAAAATAAGATATTCTGATGCTAATGGTGAGAGATATTGGTTTTTGATAAAATAATGGGAGACTAATTTATATAATATTTTTTTATTTGTTCAAACTTTTTCAAACAAAGTACTAAATCTTTTCGTATCTTAATTCTAGAAACGACATTAAAAATGAAATCTTACAAATCATTACGATCCGTAGTCAATAAGTAAACCCTTCTCACCAGCACAAATTTTGATGAATGGAAAAGGCACCAACGTGTCATCCATTTCCATGAAAGGAAATTGTATGTGCTAGAATATCCTCTTCAAGTTTCTCATCGTAATGAGGATAGTGATGAATATATATCTCTATTTTAGAAACATTTGAATGATCATATATATTTTCACTTCTTCATGACATAATCCATGTTCAATGTGATCTTGAAGCAACATGAGGATATGGATGCCTATAGCATGGTGTCTCAACTCTGAGATCTATATCAAGAGAAGGTTAAAAAATAGATGTATGAGATCTCCAATGATTTGTTCACAACTAAGCTAGGAGATTCTGTGCCAGCTGGGCCTCATGTCATAAATCTTGTTGGCTACATTGAACACCTGGAAATCATTTGGAATAAATTCCTAGATGAGTTGCATACAGATCCCATACTTTCACGACCACCCAAGACCTTCTCTATCTTTATTTTGAATTTAAATAGGAGCACTAATGAGAAGTGTCTTTTGATACATATTAATTCAATTTTCCAAGTAAATAAGGACATATTGGATGAAAAACCCATAATCATTATGGTGAATTAGAAAATAAAGGAGAATGAAAAAGGGCCCAAGACATAAAAACCATATAAAGATCCTGATATCCATCCTATCAAGAATTATAATATCCAGAAGTAGGGAAAGGAAATTGATGTAGTAAGTTTTTTATCTGGAAATTCAGGCCACTGGAAATGGAACTAAACATAGTGGCAACAAGAGCTAAATGTGCTTTCATTACTGAGTTTAATCTTTTCATTTCTACACTTTGGTTTTTACATATATCATATGGTGCTCACATATGTATCAAAATGTAGGAAACTAGTATATTTAGAATGATTACTGGAGGAGAGGTGGATTTGAGAGCTACTAATGGAGTGAGGCTAGATAGCCTAGAAATTGTTTACTACCACCTTTCACTACCAATAGGAATGATTTTAGTTTTGAATGATTTTAATTATGTACCTATAGTTTCCAAAAATATAATTATTTTATAATTAAAATATACATATGGGTTTATTTTTAAATTTGTAAATAAAAGCTATTTCTTTTATAAGTACGACATTTGTTATGGTGTGTCGCATTTAAATAACGGACTTTATGTATTAAATTACGAAAAAAAAATTGTATAAAATCGATGAAGAATCATGTTAACATGAGTCATATAACTTTTAGATATGGAAAAACCATTATGGTCAATTAAATGAGATGAATTTGACAAGTCTCTATCAAGATGGATATTTACACTTTTCGGAGTTGAAACCACTTAAAAGATGTCACACTTGTTTGAAAGGAAAAAATGACTATAACACTATTCGATATAGAGGATGAAAGGGCCATAGAGCATCTAGGATTGGTACACACTGATGTGAATAGACCATTTCTAGTATAATCTTGAGGTGGATATTCATACTTCATAAATTATACTAATGACTTGATTAGATATGAATATTTCTACTTAATGAAGGATAATTCCCAGTCCTTTGAGAAATTCAAGGAATTCAAGAGTGGAGTAGTGGATCATCTTGGTGAGACGATAAAGATAATTCAATCAGATCAAGGTGGTGTATATTGTATCCAAGAGTTTATTTAATTTCTTGGGGATTTTGGATTTATATCTCAACACATACCACCTAATACACCACAATGAAATGGTGTTAGTGAATGCAGGAATCATACCCTGTTGTTCATGGTATGGTCGATGATGAGTCATGATAATATTCCATATCTAGTTGGAAATATGAATTACAAACTACAAAAATCACATTAAACCGAGTACCAACACAAGTGGATGATAGAATTCCCTTTGAGTAATGGAGTGGAAAGAAACCCATTTTATTTCATAAACATGTATAGTGGTGCGAGGCATTTGTTAAGGCTTTCCTAGGAAACTACTAGCACCGAAAGGCATGGAGTGTTTATTTATAGTGTCTCCCATGGAAATAAAGGTAAACTATCTATACAAACCCTCAAATAAGAAAGTGACAATCTCCAAACAAGCTGTCTTTCTTGAGAGGGAGCACATCCTAAAAAAGGATAGTGGGAGCATGTTTGACTTCAATGGATTTGATGCTCAAGATACACATGAGTTGATTCAGGAACAGATTCCACAGGTCTCCATGGAATAAGTAGTTACTATAATTAAATTATAACATATGAGCGTAAGAGAGGTAAGAGAACTAGATAGATATTGTTTTCTGGTCACTAAAGATTCTGACTAATTATTATTTGACAATGATGAACCTCTATCCAACAAGGAAGTAGTAGATAGATCTGAAGCTGCAATATGGATAGAAGCTATGTATTTTGAGATGGATTCCATGTATCAAAATCATATTTGGGTTTGGATCAATGTGTAGGTTGATGTATATTCTATTGGATGGAAATGGATATTTAAGTGGAAACTGCACATGGAAGGTGAAGTAAGTACCTATAAAGAAAGGATAGTGGCTAATGTTTTTAAACAACAGCACGTAATTGAATACAATAAATCCATTTCATTACATTACTTATTTAAATCCCTAATAATCATAATTTATATACCATCTTTCCATGACTATGATATTTGGAAGATAAAGGTCAAAACTACATTCCTTAATGAGAACCTTTAAGATGTTGTCAAAATGACACAAACAGAAGGGTTTGTGAATCCACTTGATGCCAAAATTATTTTCAAGTTGTAGAGATCCATTTATGGATTTAAGCAAGCATCTAGGACAGGGAACATTCAATTCGATGAATCAATAAAATAATTTGGTTTCATTAAGAATGAATGCGAGCCCTGTGTTTTCAAGAGGTTTAATTGGAAAGAATTCATTATCCTAGTAGTATATGTTGATTAAATATTACTTACTGGTAATGACATACCAGTCTTAAAATACATTAAGGATATGTTAAACAAGTGTTTCTCTACAATGTAATTAGCGAATCATCCTATATTCTAGGGATCAAGATCATTCATGATAGATTGAACAGGCTTCTTGGACTAAGTCAAAGTACATATGTTGACCAAATAATTAAGATATTTAGTATGGAACAATCCAAGAGGGGATTGGTTATAGAGTCACAAGGTTTACATATTTATAAAAAATGTGTATTCACACACAACATGAGAATGATAGAATGAGTAAGATCCCATATGCTTTGGTGATAGGATCAATCATGTATTCCATGTTATGTAATAGAATTGATGTTGCCTATGCATTGATAATAATAGAAAGATATCAAGCAGATCCAAGAGAACAATATTGGACTATCTTTCAGGAAATCCTTAATTATCTAAGAATAACTAAGTATATGTTCATGGTGTTTGGAGGAGAAAAATTACTATTCATCTGGGGTTATATTGATGCTGGTGTTATTCTAGATCAAAATGAGATGAATTCGAAATCAGGATATGTTTTTTGTCTCAATGGAGGATATATGAGATAGAGAGTTCAAAGAATCCAATTTTTGATGATTCTATAATGGAGTATGATTATATTGTAGCTTCTGATCCAGATAAAGAAGTTGTTTGGATTTGGAAATTTGTCTAAGATCTTGAAGTGTATTGTAACATTAAATAACCTTTTACATTGTATTGTGATAATACTGTAGTGGTGGCTCTTGCAAAAGAGCCAAGGTCACACCAAGAAACAAAGAATATACTCCAGAAATATCACCCTTTAAGGGATTACTATCATAAGGGTGGTTTATATTGAGAAGAGTATACACATTAGATTATGTGGTGGACCCCATGACTATATGTCTTTATCATTAGAATCCTAAATATCATTTGAGATTTAGCGGACTCGAGGTCGTTAGCAGTTGGCTCTAGTGCAAGTGGGAGTCTGTTGGAGTTGGTTCCATAAAACAAATTCCTTAGTAATTTATGATAAACATGTATTTATTATTTTGAATATTAATAAACTCTTTATCATATTCTTATTGTTTTTCTGCATAACATAGCATGTGATAATTTCTTAAGAGTAGCTATCACACTAAAAGGTCACAATAGTTCCTTGCGATGACGAGAACCAGAAGTGCTACGACACGATTCTTTAATATATGTTCTATAGTCGGATGAAATAATTTTAAGTACACAAATGATACAGAATATCAGGGACATAGAATCATAAAAATTTGAGGCACCTTCTCATGGTGTACTCTCTTGGTAATATCCACAATGGATATTACGAGAACGAGAATCGGCAGTAGGAAATACACATTTCTATGTGTCATTGGTTGTTCCTATCTATGGATGTGTGTATTGGTCCTTAAAATTTAAGATTATTATTAATTATTATTATGAGTCATTCACTTAGATGTACTGATGAAAACTATGATGAAAAATGTTCACGGTGAGGTAGGATACTTTGGGTGAGTCACAATTAATATTACATTAATGAATAATGTTGCAATGGATTTATCAATTATGTTCTTTAATGGAAGTTAATAACTCAGGCCCTTTTATGGAAATGATGTAGTGAAAATAAAACCAAGGCCATGGTGATCAATATGCATTTTCTATTTATGAAAAGTCAAAGAAAGAAATATTTAGTATATAGGTTGATGGCAGTTGCATGAAGCCTACTCGATTTGAGATATTCAAATAAAGGGATTATATTATGTGTTAAGTGTTCGTATGAGGTGGAATGTCATTGTGGAATTAACTTATTTCTCTATGGGTATCGTGGCATGTTGCTAGATGATTACCTTGGACATTATGCTGCTTCATCAAATTCCACTAAGAAAGAGGCCTAGTGGGTCACACACTAACTGTATCAAAGAATCTCAGTTAAATAATATATTATAATTTATTATTTAATAGGATGATTAAATATTATTCCCATATGTAGTTTAATAATAATTCATGCTTGCATGATCTCATTTATTCCATCACTTGTTATTAGAGAGAATATATTGTGAGTGGAATATTTGATAAATATTTATTTTCTATTTAGTGAAAATAATATTTAGTTATTTATCAATTACTAATGCATTTATTTTTATTTAATAAATAAATAGGAATTATTCAAGGACGGATAAATATTGAGGAGGAATGGCGCACCATTTTAATTGTCCAGTTAGAAATGAAAATATTGAATATTATTTGACTTATTAATATTTAATTATAATTTGAAAGTTCTGTGCATTCTGGGAAATAATAATATAACTATTATTATTTGACATGGGGTTTTACCAGGATTAAATAAATAATAAGAGAACATCTACAATTATTTTATTTTAACCATATCTATAAAAATTCTCAATTATATTATTTTATCATAATTCTATTCGGTTGTGCACAAAAATCATAGATAACCCTCTTAATCCAAGAATGATCCCTTCTCTAGGAATACTCCCAAGAACGATGAGAAATCCAGCTCCACCGGATCAAGGATATTGCTTTGGAAGTGATTCTCGAGGCACGATGCAAGAATTATGATCATCAATGCTAGAACCTGGTGACTCCTTTAGCAATTTATGGAGATTCTTGGAACCTGTGTGGATCACCACTAGAGGATATATACACTTGGTTTCTAAAACATAATGATGGTGCACCACAGATCTATCACCAGACTCGTCAATGAGGAAATAATTGCATAGAGGTAAGTCTTTATCTAATTAAATTAATTATTACCAATATGTGTGGATCTCATCTCTCTTAGTCCCATAACTTTTTTTCTTTGTCTATATATTTGACTCAATACCATGGATCATGGCATTTATCATTATATAGTTCTTATATTCATCATGGATTATGGAAAAAATAATGTTTCCCACTACCCAGGAAATGGATCCGCTATGCCCAGAACCTACAAATAGAACTAGAGAAGAACATAGGAATTAAAAAGGTGCTTCTTATGTTAAAAATTATATTTTGAAGATGGGTTTTGAATATAAGAATATGTATAATCATATACCAAAGGAATTATAAATCATATGTCTAGATCATTTGAAATTATCTAAAAAGATAGAACAATAACAGAATAATGAAATTTCACTACCTTTAAATTTGAAGAAGCCTATTCTATCTAAGAAGAAAGCTAATGAAATAAAGAAGTACATGATTCTCTTAAATTATAAAATTTTGGAAGACAATGAATTAGCAAGCATGATGAGTTTTCATAAATCTATATTCGAATTGAAAGGGGTTTTTGGGTTGATAAATAAAAATCACCAATATTTCTCTTACTAAAAATCATTGATGTACCACGGTATTCCCACATATATTTTTTGTCTATTTATTTTATTCGGGGAATTGAATGTGGGTTATATATTTTAGGGGATTTTTGAAGATATTATTGTAGTGAAAATATTAAATAGTATCAAGGATACTATCCACCATAGAGTTCTTTATTTCAATTAGTGTTAAAATTGTTCTTGAAGATTTTTATTGAATAAACCCAATCATAAAGAAGAAGAAAGACGAAACTCATACCACCAGGTAGAGAAAAGATGAAATTCTAACAGAGTTGAATATTTCAACTAGTATTAATGAATATTTTATGTTTTGGTAAGTGATTTATCTGATATTTTAAAATCTTGGTAATTGAAGCTTGTTACTAAAGATTTATGTTGTTTTATCTCATTATGAAAGAAAATTCTAAATTAGAAGAGTAGAAAATGATAATTTGATAAGAAAAGTAAAATTTTTTTGAAGGGGAAGTACATTCTTGCAGCTGAATATTTTTAATATATTTGTTAAGATAAATACATGAGGTTAGATGGAAATCTTCTAAACATCCCTTGAAAGAAGGTTTCATTAGTGGAATCAAAATCTGAGAAATTTATTTATAGATTTGTTGTATAAATTGATCACTATGGATTTATTCATCAGGTTAGCCAACATATAATTAGATATTATTAATTAATTACTCATTTCATTAATAAAGGCGATGCTTTACTTCTCTCATGTAGTTGAATTTGAATTTACAATAATTGAAATCTCTTATAATATGAGTAGATTGAAGGAGATAAGAAGATAAGTTCAGTTGTAATAGAATAAGATGAGTTTATTAATTCTATCCCATACATATATATTTGGTTTTATTATTGTGTAAGGGGGAGAAGAAAACATTGGCTATTAAAGTGAAATGGTTATTGACAACAAATCAAAAAGATGAGATTAAAGAATCCAAATGGATTAAAGTAATATCTGTATTGTAATTTTTATCAATATACATGTTTTATGAAAAGTAAATGTTACTTTGAATGAATTATTTATCCCTTAAAATTGAATTATTATTTAGAATTACTTATAAGTTGTAAAATATGTTTTTATTGGAAGAGTTTCTTCAGAAAAAGAAATATTAAGTGTGATGATTTTTGAACAAGTCAATAGTTTAAAAAACAAATGTCATTGGTTATTTGAATTGAAATAATGTTTAAGAAATTAGAAGAATGAAATCTTCATAATTTAGATGGTTTTATTTTGAGAAGGTTGGATTAATTAGATAGGGATTATATAAAATTTGACAATGTTTTTTAATAGAGTGTTATCAAATAAAATTTCCAAGCGTACCAGCCAACTAAGGGGACTGCATCCACTTATCATGTGGGATGTTAACCCCTAGAAAATATAGAATTATAGTAGAGATCTAGTAATGGGAACTCCATAGAGGTACATGGGAGACAGATCCACCATGAGGGGATACATGGAGGTAGAGAGAGGCCCGACACTAGGTGTTGTTAGGTAGTGGTTTGAGTTTCTTGTATATCCACCTACGTCTCATCTTGTATTATAAGGGAGTAGTCAATATCAACCTGTTTTGATGTGGGATCATGTAATGTAGCACTAAAAGAACCACAACCATTCAATATAACCAGTCAGATTATCTAGGCCATCTGATCTATTCTTCACGTCATCTTCTCTACTGAGAACACTCAAGAGTTAGAGTTCATCATGATTCTTCCTTGTAGTGATGTTATAGGATTGAACTAAGTCTCTGATCAATGTTTTAGCATTATAAAAAAATACTATATGATTTATATAACCTGAAACCATTTTTTAATATAAAAGAAGAAGATCAAACCAAAGGAAAATTAAATTGCATCCAACAAAGAGATCTGTACACTAGGATCTTCATGCAGTAACATCGATGGATGATGAAAACATAGCTCTTGAGCACCATTTGATAATTTTTTTATCTTTCTGTAAATATAAATATGATCGAAATTAGTTGAAACTTCATTTTGATTAAATTAAGAATATCAAAATGTGGATAAAATAGTGAGTTTATTTTTTTTCATTGAAGGTTATTTATTGTATCATGAATCCAAAGTGGTTCATATAAAATGAGGCAGTTCATATCACCTATAAATATAGAAATTCACGGAGGCTGAGTTGTGTGTTGTGTGGCAGAGTATGAGATGATCTCATCTCTAGATAAATAGAAATGACGATATCTATCTGTTTTGTGAGAGACAACAGTTATAAACATTTATAGTTTGTATGAAAAAGAAGGGAAACCTCATGGAATATGACATGTTCTTACCACACTCATTCAATTTTGGGAAGACCTAAGATCTGAAGAGCAATTGGGATAGAACTAAAATACCTATCCCTTTATATGGGTAGATCATCATGAAGTCACACACTCTCATATTCACATGAATGTTTTAACAGTGAAAATATATTATTGGGTGAAGAATGGTGAGTATGTACTAGTGTATAGGGTTTGATTGACTTACACAAAAATATTATGAATCCTTTAAGTATGGTGACATTACATGCATGTAGAAATTTATTATAGTGAAGAAACAATGCATTCTAGTAATGCGTATTGGGAAAAAGAGTAATGAAAAAGGGTGGATAAGACATAGTGAGTGAAAAATTGCATGAATACATAGATGAATAGCCATTTGAGACTACATGAATAAGCTCACGCAAGTGAAATCATGTGAAAGTAATACTCAAATATAGTGAAGAAGGATATATTCAATATGAATGCATGAAAATTATTTATATATTGTGCATGAATTAAGAATGTGGAAAATGAAGTGTGTGTGTTTCAGTTTTCCTGCAAGTAGTATGGATTGGGATTCTATGAATACGAAGTGAATATGTGCTTGAGAAAGTGTTTAGTGTGTGTGTTAATCACAAAATATTTAAGGGTTTGTATTGATGGTATTGAGAATCTCAGATATTGATGGTTTTAGGGAAATGTATATTCATCTGGTTGAGTACATACACTATTAAGAATTTCAATTAGAGCTAACATACATGATAGAAAAGTGAAGAGACAATGTGTGATATGAATGAATAAAGATAATGCAGTGTATATTTTCTTAGGTGGTATAGAAATAATTTTGTCTGTGAAGAAGTAAATGAGTTTGTGTAATGTGATTTCATTATTCAATGTATACAAACACATGAAATAATGGGTGCATAAAATAAATAAGAACTTGAATTTAATTTTAAATGCATGAATTTCATGCAATATAAATTGAATGATAAGTGAGAACTATATTCTGGATACCAAATCCGAAACATTGTATTATAAGACAAATTACAGTTTGTTGACAAATATTCAGTTCTTCATTTTGATATTGTAGTGAGATATAGTGTAAGTGATAACTTATATTAATTCTGAAAAGTATACTGAATTGACCTTCATATGATGTTTTTGATCACATTCAGTGGTTATTGAAGTGTTTCAGATGATGTGAAAAAATTCATAATTAGTTTATTTTAGTTTCTTACTGAGGAAGATAAGATTTGTGTTGTAGTAGTATCTTAATGTTCTTGTGGTCTTTCTCATTATGTTAAGTGTTTTATTTGTGAAACACTGATAGGATGAAAGTATAATGAACACTTGGGGGATACCAATATAATTTGGGAAAAGGTTTATACCTACCCACCATTGTATTCAGTGTGATAATTGGCCATCCCAATTGGGATTGTCGATTGATTTCTAGTGGTTAACATATGTCTCGAATCACCCTGAAAACAGAACTGATGTATTCACCCACTTCGAGGGTGAACCTTGTAAAAATACTATGTATTTTTATTCATTTAATATATTTCTTACAGGTGTAATATTTTTGTTTTTAAATAGGGTAGATCCATTCACTCTATCTAGTTCTGAGGTTGAAATTTACAAGGGGTAAGAGAAAAAAAGAGAATTTTTAAAAACTTGTGTACACTGATTCACTCACTCTTAGTGTACCTGCATTATCCATGGAGAAATCTACAGTTTTTAGGTTTTCCCCCTAGGATATATATAAATGTTTTATGTATGACGTTTCTAAGAACCGTGCTAGTTATGATGAATTTAGTGGGAGATGATATAGATATTTTATGAACCAATGTTTTATGTATCTAGTCTCCAAGGACATTAAACCTTCACAATCATAATTCACATGTTTGTAAAATTTATTGAATATTAATCATAAATATATATAATATTTATGTATTAAATAATTGGGAGATTATATTTCATGTAACCATGTTGAAAAAACTCTTAAAATCTTTAGTTTGTACCTTTTATTTAGAAGGTTTTCTTTATCTTATACATGATATGTAGTTTTTTTGTTTATCCAATATCTTAAATAAATTAATACTAAAAAATTTATATGGGGGTGAAAAATTCAACTAATATGTGTTTTATTTGAAAAATACCTTTCTTTCCACAATCAGGTTAGAGTCTTATATTTTATATTCATCATTCATTACAATGGATATATGTGATGCAAGAGTTATCAAACCATTAGTTTAATATCAAAGTATGATGAAAATATTTATTCCAAATGTAAAATAATGAAACATTGAGTCTATTTGAAAACATAAATAAATGTTTTTGTAACACCTATTACAATCCATAATCAATCCATTTTGTCAATGAGTAATAGTGAGATCCCAGTGGATGACATAATAATCTTCTTTTCTCAGCTCCTTTTGAGTTAATTATATAAAAATTCTATTCATTCACATTTCATGTATTTAAATACATATATATTTTATGTATATTTTATATTAATATGTATTTTGTGAATATAATCTTTATGAATATACCTGAAGTTTATGCAACTATATGATTCTTTAATTCATGGTAATTTTTTTTCTCGTGTCCATTGTTTTCATATAAGAAAAAATGTCCCCTTTTTCATTATTACCCCTCTGAATATTTTTCCTATTTGAGGATGTTATAAATGATATTTTTGATTTATATTATCTATGGTTTCTTTATCCTTTTATTTCAAACATTTCTCTATAATGGGTAGATAAACTTGTTTCAGACAATCCATATACACTAGGTGAAGTATTTTCAAAATATTCTTGAGTGAATTATCCATTTAATTTATATGGACATGAAAAAATAAGGATAAACTTGGTTATAATGATGATAAAATAATATCAATAGATAACTTGTTATCCAAGTGAAATATGAATATCTCTAACTCAACTATAAACCCCAACAGTTTTAAACCATGATCAGTAATGAGAATATCTTCTTCCAGTTTAAACTGATATTGTGCATCAACAGTCTTATTTATTTCCATAATTTCCTTCAAGTTCTTACGAAAAATGATATGAGATTGTTAGGACCAATAGGGGCCTATATACCCAGAGGGGGGGGGGGGGCTGAATCAGGGTATGGATATTCTTTTTGAAAATTATTCCTGTCCCACTGGATCTTGACCTCTTTATTACAAGGGTCACTTTTTTTGAACTTGTGTGTTTATTATGATCACTTCTTTTCTTATTTATATTATGATGATGTTTTGAATGTAATGCAGGGAAGAAATCAGGCAAACATAAAGAGTTTTACTTGGTTCACCCTCACTGGGCTACGTCCAAGGAGCATACACCAACGATTTGCTGATGTACCAAATCCACTAAAGCACAATGCTTTTTACAAGGTTCCAGATAGATCAATTCTATTCCTAGGATCACTTCCTTTACAATGTTTAGGGTCAGCTCACTGCTTTCCCAAGGTTCACTCCCTATTTCTCTCTCTATGGCTCACTACCGGTGGAGAGGATCACCTTCTTCCTCTTCCTTACTCACTGCTCTGGAAAGGATCCACTCATAGTTTATAGATATGTAGGTCTCTTCATTATCACTAATGAATACATCCTATTTTGTATGTAGATTCTCTTTTTAAGTCTAACTTTCACCTGTAGATGAATCTCTTTTTGCACCGAAGGTATCGGGAAATCTTCCAGCTTTTACGCAGCCCTGAATCACTTCCGTGAATCAAGCTTACGTGGAACCCTTCTCTAAGCCAACACGCAAGTATCGGTGTACAAGTTATAACTGGCATGAAATTCCACCACAACCACTTGCACGACACAATCTTCTATAACTCCAAAATCGCACGACTCACTCCCTTTTATGCCGAAACCAATATTGGAGCGCAACAATCAACTGTTACGCTTCTTCAAAATCTGGAATGCAAGTCCACCTCAACCACTTGTGCGACACCTCCTTATTTAACTCTAAACTTCGGTGACTCACTTCCTTTATCTCCCAAACCACCTTGGACATGCGACTATCACATAGAGCGCAACTTCTACTTGCGCGAACACACCACCACTTGTGCGACCACCACACCTGTGTGACGTGAGCTCTGATTTTATCTAAGTGTTGAACTCGTGCTGAATGAGGAGGGGTCAACCTCTATTTATAGGCATTTGGACACCCTTCGTGATGGCGCACAAGTCTCCTCTCAGTGCACAAGTTTCGGCGCACAAGTCTCTACCGCGCAAGTCACTTGCACAGTCAACCCTAAAACTTGGGCGCCCCTTATCCCTTTTCCATATTTTGATGCTCTGATCTTGAAAAACATCGGGCGCACAAGTTTCCTTTCCTTCAAGTCAACGACGCGCAAGTCCCTTTGACAAAACCACTTTTCTCCATTAGTCGATTTTCAGGCCCAAAAATTTGGCAAACACTGGAAAACGACGCCACCTTGTATTTGCTTTTTTATACTACCTCCAGATCATCCATTCATCTATCAAAGTTATTGAATCAAACATTGATCATTACCCACAACTCTTGAATTTGACATGCCACCATGAAGTCCCCTCTTTCAAAAAAAAATTATGTCATGGTTTCCTTTGTCAATAATCAAAACACAGATGTCCACTTTGTCAACAAACACAATCACCTAAAAAATTCTTCAATGATACCTTGAGAGATTTTTTCCCAATAATCTCCCCCTTTGGGTTTGTTGAAAAATATTCCATAAAAAGATACATCGTTAATTCTTCAGCCACCATTCGCCTATTGGGATTCTGATAGTGATCAAGCATTTACTCAACACATACTATAAGCCCACATGAGAAATGCTCGATGTGAGAAACAAGAGTAAATGAAAAGTTCATCAATGAATCACTTCATCTCTGACACTCACTGTTGACACCAAACTGATACCAATTTTTTGAAATATTCTTACCATATTCCAACACCACTCTTTTGATTTTATGCTTTTATCATGATCCTCAACTGTCGTGATATCTATTCTTTGATCAATCACTTCTAGAATCATTAGATTTAAAATTCTCCCCCTATCTATTCACAGCTTTAACTCTTGTTAGTTGAAAATCATCTTTATCACTATTTCTTGTGTTGTCCAAGCTAAGCTCTTGCTAAGCACATTGAAATAGCTTCAACTCCCCCTATCTCACTTCTCCACCTGTCAGCTTCTCCCCATATCTATCATGATTTCTCAAATAGCGACATTGTATCCCCCTTGAACAATCACTATTTTCTCCCCCTTTTTCAACGAACCCAAAGGTCACTCCTTTGCAGTTGGTAACAAAGTAGAGAAAAGATTTCAGCACATTAGGGAAAAAACATCATACCTCGGGGAGAGGGGGTGTTCCACATCCACACTCTTTCAAGTGCAGGGAGTCGAATGAACTCCCAGATCCAATCGATGCTTTTCAAACGCATCCTTGGGTAAGGCCTTTGTCAGAATATCTACAACCTAAAGCTCTGTAGGCACATAATCCAACATCACGATTCCCTGCTCAACCTTCTCCTTGAAAAAATGATACTTTATCTCAATGTGCTTTGTCCTCGAGTGATGGATGATATTTTTGCTATGATTGATAGCACTTGAGTTATCGCACTAAATTCCGATCAAAGACTTCACTTCAACTCCCATATCTTCAAGCTACTGCATCATTGACAATAAATGTGTGCATGCTTGAGTGGATAAAATATACTCAGCTTCAATGGTGCTAAATGAAATGAAATCTTGCTTCTTGCTTAGCAGAAGTCCACCATGCCCTTGATATACCAAAGTATTCTTTTCACTGCAAGCATGGGGATTTCCATGAGATTACTATGGTATCTCAGTGCTTGGAATGATGTGAATACAATGTCAGGCCTTGTTTTAGTCAAATATGGCATACTTCCAATTATTTGCCTATATTCTATGATGTTAACTACCTTTCCATCCTCATCTTTGGACAATTTCATCCGGGTACCTACCAGAGTCTTCATCTCCTTGGCATTTTCCATTCCAAATTTTCTCAAAACCTCCTTGGCATATTTGTATTGAGATATAGATGTGTCATAACTTCCTTGTGTAACCTGTAATCCAAGGAAAAACATCATCTCAAAAATCATAGACATTTCATACTCTTGTTTCGTGAATTCGGAAAACTGTCTGCACTGTGCTTCATCTGATCTGCCAAACATTATATCATTGATATAAACCTGCCCCATCATTCTTTGATTACTGTTGTCGTTGAAAGAGATATTGTAATCAAATCCACCATGCTTAAAACCAAGACTCTCCAAATACCGATCGAGCCTTGAGTACCATGCTCTTGCTGCTTGTTTCAGCCCATATAACACCTTATTTAGCCAAAAATCCTTGTTCTCATACTCATGAATTAGAAAACCATATAGTTGCTTGATATACACTTCTTCTTACAGAATTACATTCATGAATACAGATTTGATATCCATCTGAAACACCTTGAACTTCCGTTGCACTGAAATGGCTAGGAATAATCTGATTGTCTCCATCCTTGCAACCGCTGCAAATGTCTCATCAATATTTATTCCCTCTATATTGGAGTATCATTTTCACACAAATTGTTCTTTGTTCCAAATCACTATTCCATCTTCATTCATATTGTTGCGATAGACCCATTTAGTCCTAATGAAATTCTTATCTGCGGGCCTCAAAACAATCTCCCATGTCTGATTCTTTTATATATCATTATCATCTACATATAATCCTCCTTTGTTTCATTCCTCATCATCACATTTATCAAGAAATTGCTTACTATTTCATTGTTCGGTGGAAACATTTCATTCAACTACTTCTCGTAGCTTATTGGTATCCTGAAAATAGTTAGCTGATGCCACATTGTTAGATCAAAAAAAATGAGCATGAGATGCATGATTATTGCTGCTTCTCCTGCAATATTTCTTCCCTTGATAGACAACACCTGAGCTGAGTCATCCAATTATTGCTTTGATGGTTCTTGCATCTGATTTTTTTATTGAATGATCCTCCTAGGTTATACAACACTTCCTTTTTTTAGGACCATAAACATTCATCTTCTACTGCATCATATATTCTCATCTAGCACTCAGCATTGAGCCATTAACAAAATCTCTAAGTCTACTGAGTTGGCACTCAGTGTAGGAAACAAGAGACAAAGTTAATAACACAATCAATTCCTATTGTGCTATGTTTCTCCCTTTCTTCTTCAACTTTGGTACATGATTTTAGTTAATCGAAACTCTGAATCATATCACTTCTCCACTTTGCATCTTTAGATGCCACTTCCCATTGGATCGTATCTCCCTAAAACCTGAAACATTTGAATCATCAGTTAATATAATTTATATACATAGGGAGAGGGGCGACCCTTCTAGAATCCTCATGATGATGATTGTAGTTTATCCTAATGGGTCAACCTTTTGATTATTTCCTGCAAAGCATCACCCTCCTTCCTGGCTTCTTCTAGCTGCCTAGCCAACTTCAATTGCTCTGGCTATATGACTAAGCATTCATTACCTGCATGTTGAGTCTTTTTCTGATATGATGATTCTACATGCCTGGCCTTTCTCACCATTTGGGGTTTAAACCCACTAGTACACATTTCCATCATTGACGTTCCACCAAAATTCTATTTCCCTTGATTTCTTCTCTGAGCAGAAATATCCATTCTTTTCATCATCCCTGGCTCCTTCCTCCATTGTAGGTATCTTCCTCTTTCCTCCACTTCCTGTTGTGGCACACAACTTGAAAAAATTTCAATGCATTCTTTGTTTATTTTTCTTTTATCATATTTCTGAGTCACCACACTATTTTTCATTGGTGGTAGGTCCTCCACTGAACGTAAATTCTTCTTACTCACGACTGTAGCATTTCCTCCATTTTTCTTCCAGATTTGATCATGTTCTTTCTTAGAGGGCGATTGTGAGTGTGACTGATACAACTTTCATTCATCTTCATGTGATTCACCTGAGGCTCTAAGCCTATTCTTCAACTTACCACTTTGTCTCCCAATGTTAGATTTCTCAATATACATCACTGGATTCAATAATCTCTTTCTGGGTGCCTTTTCCTTTCTCACATTCTTCTTGCTTTAATATCTTGACAAATGTCCATGATTAGAACATATGAAACATATTCCATTAAAGTCATACCTTATTTTGTTTTCTCTCAGCCAAGATGTTGATGCATCTTGAGTTCTTCCTCTGACATTGATCTCCTAATCTTCCAGACACATATTCATGGTGTGTCCCATTCTTCCACAGTAATAGAATCTAATGAATGCTTTCCTCTAAGAGACTCTTCTCTATGATTTCTCATGAAGCTTTTTCTTATTCTCAGATTTGTCAAAGTTTCTATTTTCACAGCCTAAAATGTATTCCAGAGCCTCTGAACAAAATCTTGATGTGTGGCCATGAGTCCCGCAGAAGTATCACATGTCGTCACTACTTCTTGTAACTATCCTCTTAGGCCTGTCTCCAGCACCTATAGGATTTTCTCCACTTATAGAACTATTCACATATCTCTTTCTATCAAGCATGAGAGGGAATTCATCAACTCCAATACCATTTTTTTCCAAACTGTATGGTCTTTGAGTTGAGAGAATTTGTTCTTGGCTCTTTTTAGAAATATAAAATTTTCTTTTCATTTCATCATCTCCCACCGAAGGATAATAAAATAGTAAGTGCAATGGATCCTAAATTTTAGGATTTCCTCTAGAATTAGATTTCTCCACTTCCTTCTTCACTGATTCAAGTTCCACTTCTGACTTTTAAATATTCATATTCATTGATTCAAGTTGGGCATCAAGTTCTCTTCTGAGATTCTCTCCACAACTCATCTCATCTTCTTGTTCTCATGTGAGATTTTCTACCATGTCACCTTGCTCTATTACTTTCAATTTTTCTTGTGAAATAGATTCAGAGATAGATTCATTCTCTTGTTGTATCCTTTGATTCTTCTAAACTTCTCCAGACAACTGTGTTTCTAGATCATCATTTCTAGCTTTCATATTTCTAACTTCATATGAATTTTGATTCTTTTCATAATCATCAGCCTTCTATTTTCCTTTCATTTTATCCATCTTTTGTAGTTCTTCACCTTGAGAATCATTATTCTCATTTAGGTTAAATGCCACATCAATAAGCCTTTGATTTAAGCCTCTTATCATGTTGAAATCAATTTCCAATACCTGGATCTACATATCTTTAGATTCAACTTCTTTATCCAATTTCCAATCCAATTTCTTTTTTATGTTGACAACATCTACTGGTGGCCTCCTTCTTAAAACTTCTTCATCAGTAGTTTTTTTAGTATCACCTTGATGTTCATGTACTTCACTCATGCCAACATTATGATTGAGTGAATCCATATTTTCCCTATCAGATTCATCCAGGTCTTCCTTCAATAAGACATTTGATTATTTTAGTTGAATCACACTGTTTCCATAAAAAACTTCCACACTGAGGGATATCACCTGACTTCTGATTCTTCTTTGATGTTTTTTCCTTTTCCATGGCACACCGAGATAAGAGAATACTGATTCTTTAACCACATAGATTGACTAAACCAAGTCAGATCAAACAAATATGATAAATGCAACCTTCCCTTTGATAACAATTGTTAGGACCTATATGGGCCTATATACCCTAAGAGGGGGGGGGGGTGAATCAGGGTATGGATATTATTTTTGAAAATTCTTCCTGCCCCAGTAGATCTTGACCACTTTATTACAAGGGTCACTTTGTTTGCACTTGTGTGTTTATTATGATCACTTCTTTTATTCTTTATATGGTGATGATGATTTCAATGTAATGCAGGGAAGCAAGCAAGCAGACATAGATATTTTTACTTGGTTCACCCTCACTGGGATACGTCCAAGGAGCATACACCAGCGATTTGCTGATGTACCAAACCCACTAAAGCATACTGATTTTTACATGGTTCGGGACAAATCACTTCTATTCCCAGGCTCACTGCCTTTACAATGATTAGGGTCAGCTCACTGCTTTCCCAAGGGTCACTATCTGTTTCTCTCTCTCTAGATCACTACCGGTGGAGAGGATCACCATCTTATTCTTTCTTTGCTCACTACTCTGGAAAAGATCCACTCACAATTTATAGACCTGTAGGTCTCTTCATTATAACTAATGAATACATCCTCTATTGTATGTAGATGCTCCGTTGAAGTCCAACTTTCACCCGTAGCCCTGAAGGTATCATGCAATCTTTCATCTTTCACGTAGCCCTGAATCACTGCCGTGAATCAACCTTACCTGGTTCCCTTCTCTAAGACGGCATGCAAGTATCATCACACAAGTTATAACTGGCATGAAATTCCACCTCAACCACTTGCTCGACACAAGCTTCTACAACTCCAAACTTGCGTGACTCACACCCTTTTATGCCCAAACCAATATTGGCGCGCAACCATCAACTGTTGCGCTTCTTCAAAATCTGGCGCGCAAGTCCACCTCAACCACTTGCATGACACCTCCTTATTTAACTCAAAACTTGGGAGACTCACTTCCTTTCTCCCCCAAACCACCTTGGACGTGCAACTATCACTTGGCACGAAACTTCTACTTGCGCGACCACACCAACACTTGTGCGACCACCACACCTACATGACGAGAGCTCTGATTTTCTCTATGTTTTGAACACATACCAAATGAAGAGGGGTAGACCTATATTTATAAGCATTTGGACACCCTGTGCAATGGTGCAAAAGTCTCCTCTCGGTGCACAAGTTTCGGCGCACAAGTTTCGGCGCAGAAGTCTCTGCCATGAATGTCACTTGCGTGACCAACCCTAAAACTTGGGCGCCCCCTATCCCCTCGCCATATTTTGATGCTATGATCTTGAAAAACATAGGGCATGCAAGTTTCCTATCCTTCAAGTCAACGACGTGAAATTCCCTTTTCCAAAACCACATTTCTCCATTTGTCGATTTTCAGGCCCAAAAATTTGGCAAACACTAGAAAACACCACCACCTTGTATCTTCTCTTTTTATACCGCCTCCGGATCATCCATTCCTTTGTCGAAGTTCTTGAATCAAACATTGATCATTAACCACAGCTCTTGAACTCAACATACCACCATGAAATTCCCTTTGTCAACAAATTTGTATGTCATGGTTTGCTTTGTCAACAGTCACAACATAGATGTCCACTTTGTCAACAAAAAAAATCACCTCAAAAATGCTTCAATGATACCTTGAGGGATTTTTTCCAAATAGAGATATTATCATATAATATTCCTTGAATTTTTTTTGTATCATCAACTCTTCAAACATGGTTGATAATATAATACAATGAACATAAGAAGCATCCTCTATAAATATTTTACAGGTAACCTTTTCACATCTTCTTTCCTGCTGTTGTGTCAGATGAGGAATATAAGATTATAATACATAATATAAATGTAATGATAACAATTCAACACATAAATTATTGTAAAATATATAGAAATTTTTATTTTTACAAACATATCCAATGTTAATGAATGATCATAATATTTTCATTGTTTTTTCATTCCATTTTTGACAACAATTTATATATATGATTAAAAATTTACTCGATTACCAATTATATGAGTCATAATAATTTTATATTTTTTATTCACCCAATATTTATCAAGTATCATCAGCCCTCTCCATTAAACCAGGAATGTCTAGTTACATGTATATTCTACTGGTATGGATCCATATGCCTTTTCTCATAACCCAAGCGATAGATTGGTCAATTATTCAAAAGTATTAAGGTATGAAAGTATTTTAGAATAATGGACTTTGAGATATTTGATCTATTTAATGGAACCCTTAATCAAGAAACCCTTCCTCAAATTTCCTCAACTCTATCCTTCAATTCAAAACAAGTCTAGAGAGGGATACTTCTCTTTATGTAAATTGGTTAATTTGACCCACAAATTTTATAAGAACTCCCTGATAAAATTATGTATCCCAATGAGTGTTGCTAAAAACCATAGTTCAATGGTTTCATTCCTTATCATGTAATGGAAGGCTTATTTTGTTTTAATATTTTGTTGAGGGGTTTTATTTATTTAGTGTAATGATTTATTGTTTTATTCTTTACATGTCTTGTTAATGTTAAGTGGATTCTACTTAAGGAATTAACCATGTTATGGTAAGAAACTTATGAATTATCCATTAATTTCATTTCTATATTTTCATATTATTCCATTAATTTATGTGATAATGATCTTGTATCCATAAAATAAATCATGATAATACAAAAATATGATAAAAAATATCATGATCATGATAACTATATAATGTTAAATTTATTGAGTGAACAATAAATCATCCTAATATCATTGTGGAAACTCCTTGTGTCAGCCTTGACATTTGTTCTGGAATACCACCTATCCACCTATGAATATCCTTGGTTGGATTCAGCTAAATTAGATCTTGAATAACCTCTATGAACCATGGGATATTCCTTTTATTACATATGTTTTATAACTCACATGTTGGTGATGGGAGATAATGGATTTCTTAAGGGGAATTATTGATAACAACACTAGACATGAATTTCCTACATAATAAAGGAGGAATGGATGAAATATAGACCACCATATTTAAATTAATAATAAATAATTAAAAAAAATTGAAATAAAATTTAATTAAATAAAACCAACACACACACAGGTTTGGTTAAAGCACATGATCATTCACACAAAAGCAAAGAATATACAAAAGTACCATATATAACATTCAATTAAATTCATTATTTATTATTAAGATAAATGCACTTGAATTGATTCAATTAATTAATTAATTAATCAATTAATTATCTTTATCTTTATGATCATAAAAATGTATCTATGAGATACCCATCATAAATGAATTCATAGAAAATAAATATCTTGACCAATATTTGTAGATAATTACAAACAATTAATTGAGATTTTAAAATATTTCAAAACATTATCACATAGTCTACACATCTAGCTCTAATAATGTGATTTGGTTTTAAATGTTGTAATTAATTATTTTTAATCTAATATAATTCCATTATTTACAAGGAAACTGCCTAGAATTTATTAAAGATATATACATTATGTTCCTCAGTTATGGGTTATCCAAGATAAATGCCTTGGTGCTCGGAATGTGTCTCGATCAAATTATATAGTGTGCACTATTGAGTTACATGCCACATGATAGACTTTCCGTATGTCCACGTAACCTACTAATTTACTTAGTGATTTCTTTGAAAATAAGAACTAATGGGCCACATAATGTGTGCATTGGATACACGCACCTCACAATCAACACACTATGTTCCCCATTCTAGAATCACTACTATAAAATTAATTTTTTGGGATGGGTCATTTGTGAAGGATAAATAACCTGTAGTAAATAGTCCCTAAAATCATACTATTTGCAATGGATGAAACTAGTCCATTGAAAATTGTTTTGTTGGGGTTTCCTGACGCACAACTTTAAACTCATTGGCAATAGACTATTTTTGAAAGAACACATATTCCATCTCAAATTCCCGTTGACTCTAAAGTATTTTAAATGATATTTAAAATCCATCGCAAATACTATTGACCAAATGACTATTTGAGATGGAATTTATTTTTCCTTAAATAGTTCATCACAAAAAGCTAATTTATTTAACCTACACAAACCCTTTTTTCTCCTCATATCCTCTTTATCCTCCTCTCTTGCACAGTGCCACCACTGGTCCTCTCCTCCTACCCACTATACAACCACAACACTACAACGATCCACCATGTCTACTCACTAGTTTACCTCTCTGCAAGGTTGTTCTGCCAGTTACTCTTCTGCACAACCACAACACAATGCCGCTCTGGGTCGTTATGCTCAAATCTGTAAGGTAGGAACACTGGTTTTGTTATCCTTTATTTTTTTCTCATTTTGATTTAGTATTATGAATACTGGTCTGATCAAAACCTTGGTTAATCTATTTACCCCTTTTTAAATTTATTTTATATATAGGATTAGTATAAATTTTTTAATTTATTTTTTGTGTGAATTATTTTTATTGGATTTGATTTCATTTGTTTATTAGTCTGTTCAATTATTTCTAGGAGTCAAATGTTTTTTATAATTGTTGTAAATATTTCTTTTGTGTCAATTGTTTTTGGTGTAAATAGTGTTTTCTATGAATGTTATAAATGATGTTACTTGTTTTTTTATAAATATAGTAAATAGGTTGAAACTATTTTTTCTTATTTTGATTCAATATTTTTTGGTTGTCTACATTATATGCCATGCTCAATAATTGTTGTCAATATTTTTGGGTGTCAATTGTTTTTGCATTTAACCAAATCCTATTTATAGTTTTTTATTAAAAAATGTTAAAAAGTGGTTTAACTAAAAAACCAATAACAATTTAAAAAATTTAATATTTATTTAAAATATATCTAATTAATGTTAGGTAATTTTTTTTAATAATATTTTAATTCATATAAAAATTAAAAAGAATAATTAAAAAGGTGTAAAAAATATTAATTATTAAAAATTTAGTATTAATTTAAATAATTTTTAAAAATAATTAAATAATTTGAAATAGTTAATAATTATGGAGTTATTATTATTAATAAATTTGAAATATTCATAATATTTATTAAAAAAATTGATATAAATTATAAATAATTTTTATTACTTTACAAAAAATTTTATAAACTACTAAAGTTTTAAAAAACATTTCTAAAAGATGCTAAATTATTTTATCAAACAATACCAAAAAAATAAAAAAGAATCACTATTAAAAATTCACAATAATCTTGTACAGGTTTTGTTAATTAAAATAATTTTTATAAATTCTGTAATATATATATATATATATATATATAATTTTAATGAAATTATTAAATGAATTACCCCCACATGTGATATTAACAAATATCAAATGTAGACAAATATAATGTACCAGGTAGTGTAAACCCCACATCCCATACCCAATGGTGTTATCCAATTTTTCATATGATTAATATTTTGGGAGGTAATTTAAATTGTTATGAGAAACTATAATAAAAATATTAAATAAATTACCCACACATGTGAAGTTACCAACCATCCGGAACACACAAATGTAATGTCCTTTCAAAGGTAAACCCCATATCTTAGACACAACAGTGTTCAAAAATTTTCCATATGATAAATAGTGTCAGAGAAAATTTAAAATTTTATAAGAAATTATTATAAAAATATTAAATGAATTACACACATGTACAATTTTGCGAAACATAAAACACAAACAAATATAATGTCACACCTAGGATAAACCCTACATCCCAGACCCAACGGTGGTCTCTTATTTTTCATATGATAAATAGTTTGGGAGATATGTAAATTTTTTATAAGAAATTGTAATAAAAATATTAAATGAATTACCCATGTTTGTGATATTAACAAACAATTGTAATGTAATTAATATAGTAACAACCACATCCCAGACCCAATGGTGTACTCTGATTTTTCATATGATAAATAGTTTGGGAGATATTTTAAATTTTTATAAGAAATTATAATAAAAATATTAAATGAATTAACATCACGTGGGATGTTACCAAACATCCAAATCAAACAAATGTAATATCATGCCTTGAGTAATCCTCACATCCTGAACCCAACTATGGTCTTTGAATTCTCATATGAGAAACTGTTCAAAATATATTCTATTATTTTTAAAAGATATAATATCTTATAAAATACAGATATTATTTTTATTCATTCTCTATTGAGCTTCTATAAGACCTATAATCCAATGCTAACCTATCACTTCCCTTTGATCATATTCCATAGAATATTTAATTTTTTAGGAATAAAATAAGAATTTGAAAATATTCTATGTGACCGGTAATAATTATTCTTATATATGTTGATTTTTAGATTACTATGGACTGAGAAAGTAGAAACCAATTTCTATTATGAAATCATGATTGGATAAATCATCAAAAAAATCCAAACAGACCCAATATAAATCCTAACTACATTGAAGGTGTTGAAACCTTTATATCATTTTCATCATTGAATAACAACTTTTTTTTATGAAGGAAAAATTAAATGTTCATATCAGAAACGTGATCTGAGGATTTTATAAATGATTGAAACTTTCAGACTACATATTTTTCATTTTGGTTTATTGGAAAGATTATATTTTTTTGGTATCAATATAGTGAGAATAATTCTGTAGGAAATAATTTTTTTGGGTTCTAAATCCATCATTTCAAAATTTAGTACATGAGGCCTCTCATTCATCTATAACTGAAACAAAAACATAGAATGCTATTATAAATCCTGAATCAAAACCTTCCTATTTTTACAATTGGATAAAATATGCTTAGGCGACCTTATATCCAAGATTCTAGATGAGAAAAATTGAACCTGTTATGAAATTTATCACTCTTAAAATTGATTTTTGAATTTTAAATAGTTTTAAAGGATCAGATTTTATCATTGGTTAAATCATTGTTTCCGAACATAAATACCTTACCTATAATTTTATATGAATGTAAAAGATTGGTTCATTATTTATGTCTTAGTTTTCAAAAAATATTTGAATGTTCAATTGACTACATGTTATATTATAGTGATTATTAATCCGTGGTTAATTTTCTAACATTTGAATAATCAAGGTATAAAGAGGCATAATAAGGAAAGTCCAAACTTTCTGTGAAACAATTAAGACATTTTCAAATTACACCTCATTTACAAAATTTATTTAGGTCTCCCAAAACAGATGGATTGATAACATGAAATAAATCAAATATTTCATTAAATAAAATATTAAATCATCCATGTGATGGTAATTATTGGAAACAATTTGATTGGGAACATCCTTTGTTTCCTTCATAACCTCATAACATATTACTATGCCTTTATACTGATGGTTTTTATCCATTTGGTGCTTATGGAAATCAATATTCATGTTGGCCTATTTTGATTTGCTGTTATGACTTATCGCCATATATGTTGATAAATAAATAATATATATATTTTGTGCTATTAGTTATTGGAAATTAAAAAAAGAATATTAATGTTTATATGAAGATTCTAATTGATGAGTTAAATTCACTATGGAACCACGATGTGAGTACATTTGATATTGCTGCAAATAAAAATTTTATAGTGGAGGTTATATTAATATGGATTATCAGGGACTTTCAAGTGTATGGTATGTTATATGGATAGAGAAAATAAGGTATAAAATCATATTTATACTACATGGATGAAAACAAAGAGTTTATTCTTGATAATGGGAGAATGGTTTTTTATTTTGAATTTCATAAGATATTTCTTCTCACAGATCACCCTTTTGGAGGGAAGATAAATAATAATACTAAAGGTAAAATTGACACAAAAAACCTCATGTAGTTATCTTGGGTAATAATGTGAAAACTATTGTCTCTACATTACCTCCAATTACTTTTGGACCAACCATAAACAAAAAAAATAAATGGCTAGATATTTCCCAAATTTTTAGACTTCCTGAACATCAATTATTTGAAAATGGAAGATCACACAAATTAATGAATAAAAAATCATTTTACTCACTTAATGAAGAAACCCATTTATTATGCTATCAATGGATTATAGATTTGAGTTTACCAGATGGTTATTATTTCAATTTGTCTATTTTTGTTAGAAATGAGAATATTACCACATTAAAAAGTGAATAATTTCCTATCATAATTGAAATATTACTACTTTTTGGTCTTAGAGGGATGTTGAAATCTTCAATATCAAACGTGTTGAACAAAATATCATATTTTTTCCAAGATATTTTGGTAGAAACAATAGATTATAATGCATTTAGTTTGTTGGAAAATGGAATTATTTTAATTTTATGTAATTGGAGAAAAAATTCTCATGATGATTATTTGATTCCTTGTAACATTTTATATTAAATTTTCTATATAAAGATAAATATATAAGGTCAAAACAATTCTTTTGGATGTATCTATTTGGGAGATGTATGAAAAAATTAAATAAGAAAGTACATAACAATGCATCATTTTAAGGGTCTATTACAAAAGCGTACTTCCAGGAGGAGATTTAAAATATATTCTCTAATTATTATTATTTAAAATATCATTTAAAACATAATTGAAAATGTTATTATGAAGAAAATGTTAATGATGCCACAGACCATCTGTTTTCAGTTTTTAATCAACTTGAGTTTGGTTTTAGTGATTAGAGTGAATGATTGATTACCAATGAAGAACTAATCAGAGATTATTCATATATTCTACTGAATTGTGAATAAATGAAATGATTTTTGCAGTATTTGTTGTTATTATTTTTATTATTATTATTAAATAACTAAAAATATAATTTTATTTAAATTAACTTTTTTGAAGACTATATGATGACCATATAAAAAAACAATATATAAAAATTAGATCCGCTGTACTTAGAGAATGTCGTCAACAAAATTTTTTATATTTGTTTCAATGACTAGTATGTTATGTTGCTTTCAATGGAATAATAAATTAATTTGGCCATGATATATATTATTAATAATTTTTTTTTGTTTATAGGAAACCCAAAATAAAATTAAAATCAATAATCGATTATATGTGCTGAAAATTACTCCATCGAAATTGGTAAAATATTATAATGGGTATGAGGTTAATGGATTTCAATTTCATACTTGCATAAAAGGAAATTCAAAAAAATCAATGAATAATATTGTTTGTTTGAAAGTATACTATCATAAGGAAGGTGAAGTTGAATTTTATGGTATACTAGATGAAATAATTTAGTTATGTTAACTGGGACCAAATTATGTAATAATGTTTAAATTTAATTGGTTTGGTACTGATCAAGGGTGAAGATTTCATCCACAACATGGAGTAATTGAAATTAAATATAACTGTATTTTTACCTCAAATAAACCATTTTTTTGGAAAATCATGCACACCATGTTTATTATAAAAATTACTGTAATGTTCTGAGAGATTTGATTGATTGGTGGAGTTTGATAAAAATAAATTCAGGTGAAAATTAGTTTATTGAAAATAAAAATGGTTCTATGGAAGTGAAACATAATGACGTAGGAGCAAAATAATGATGTAGATGCTCAATACACAAGAGGGGGGGGGGGGTGAATTGTATACTTTAAAAAATTTCCTTAAACAAAGGAAAGAGCTAAGTTTAAAAAAGTTAAACTAATCAAATTCAAAACACATCTAACACCAAATGAAAAATTGGAATAAGGAATGAAGTAATAAACTTCAAGTTCTATGTACTTTTTTAAAACTGGAAAGAGATTTCGAAAGTAGGTTCTAGAAATATGGATCCAAAAATTGAAACTTAACTAAAGATTACAATATGAGATTCTACCTTAAAGCGTATAGAATCTAAACTTGTCAAAGTACAAGTAAGGAAGTATAAGAAAGTTATAATTTCCTTACAATACAATATGCAGCGGAAACAAACAAGTAGTAAAACTACAAGTAACAAGATATAAGTCTTTTAACCCAAAAAGAAGGGTATCCAACAACCTTGGATAAAGGTCCCTTGATTTATACTTTGAAGCAAGTCTGTCTTACCCACACCAGGGTAAGCCATCGATACGAAGATCGAAATCTCTGTCTTGCTATCCCCGCAAGCCCTCAACTTCAAGGTATTTGGCAACCTCTGTCTTCCTCAGTAAGGAAGCCCTAAAACTTTAAGGTAGTCGACACCTCTGTCTTCCTATCCCCGGAAGTCCTCGAATGTAATCACCAACATTCGGAGTCACACGAATCTTTGAGAGTTAATAAGAGCATCTCTCTCTAGAAATCACTTCAAGAGAATCTGTGAACAATGTCGAAGAAGTTGTCCGGAGCTCTTTCAAATGAGCTCATATTTATAGGCAAGGTCGGCTCCCTCCTCCCACGGTCATATCTTCCTTAAAATTCAGAGGGACCTGTACACGTGTCACTTAGCCAATGGTTAGTTTATAACGGAATAGACGACATCGTTTTATAGAAAAACAAGTGTAATAGAAAGTACGTCATCGTTTTAATATTATCTAAAAAGTTCTATGTGAAGATTCAGAGTGTAAACAAAATGTCAAAGAGTAGAAAATTTATAAAAGTGTAAGTAAAATGAATGATCATAATCTAACCAAAAATAATATTTGAAGTCTAAATAAATTTGGAGTGTATAAAGATAATATGATCAGATTCTGTTTAATAGGTGAATTCGGAATGAGAATTCGGAATTACAATTCGTCATCGGAATTCGTAATGAGAATTCGTAATCTGGATTCGTCATTAGATTTCGATGTCGAACTTCATGAGAGTTCGTATCCAAAATTCAGAGTAGAAATTTATCAGATTTTGTATCCAGAATTCAGAGTAGAACATCATTATAGTTCTCATCTAGAATTCGGAGCCTAAAACAGAATGCTTTAAATCAAAGTTTTAAACGATTCCGAGAATATAGAAATGAATCCGATTCTTATACTTAAGAAATATATAGATATAGATAATGAAAATATGATAAGGATAATTTTCCTTACAAAAGAAATCTTCCTTATAAAAGCAATTTTCCTTATAAAAGCGATTTTCCTTAAAGATAAGGTGTTTGTGATTTTCAAAATAAGAAGGAATGGAAAAGTCATAAGCAAAACCTTATTGACTCAACAGTCTCCCCCTTTTGGGAAAGCACAAACATCCCTACGAAAAAGAAAGTCTAAGAAGAAAGAAAAGGAAAACATCAAGGCTTATCTCCCTTTTCTTATGGATGTTGATGAATACAACTAACTCCCCCTTAGGATTTGAAACTCTAAGGATCATATTCTAGATTTCCGGAATGATATTTCATTAACAATAAGAAATAACTCTTTAATGAAAAACTCCCCCTTAGATAAACTCTATTAGAGTTATTTTTCTTTCTCACCCTTTGTTATGGTTCTTTTTCCTTCTCTATTAGGATTCTTTTTCCTTCTCCACATTTGTGATTTTCAAAAAGAATTTGAGGGAATGGAAAATATAATAAAGTACCTAAAAAATTAGTAACAACAACAAAAGAGATGAGCAAGCAAAATTTTCATTAAGTTTGAAAGTTCAAAAACAAGGAAGCTAAGATATAACAAAAGATCAGATTTGTCTATTTTGGATCTTTTTCCTTCGACATGAGACCCTTGACAATAGTCTTTATCTTCTTCAAGTCTTTATAATCTTCCTTGGCTTGCTTCTCTAGCACAACTATTCTTGCACTTTGAGCTTCAATCTTTTCTTCATAGGCTTTAAGCTTTTCTTCCTGAGCCTTCAAAATTTGTTCCTGCTTTAGTAACTTTTCTTCAATCTCAATCCGATGATCCCTTTCATTCCTCCAGTTTTGAGCAATAGAATTCAGATTCCCATTCAGATCTCTGTCTTCTTGAATCCATGAATTCTTCTCAGCTGTCAACTTTTCTTCAAAAGATGAAGTAAGTTCGTTTAGCTTCCTATCTTCTGTCTCAAAAGAATCCTTAAATTTATCTTGGAATTCATCAAAGATCATCATCTATTCTACAGTTTTCCTCGACCAACTAGTCATTATTTTACAAGACCTTTTGTGGGATTCATATCCGACAAAAAAAATTTTGAACTGAGCCTCTATCTCAACACATTTGTCCATAACCATGGATACAGAGTCTGTTTTATGATTCAAAGTATGTTGGAGCTTCTGGAATCTTGAATCAATACTCGAGAAAGTCGGAATGGAACCCACCAACTTCTTTAATGACTAAATAACAAAGTCATTCCCCAACGAAGATGACTCCGAATCTGAGACTTTGCTTGGAGAAATTTCTTCTTCAATTTGCTCAACCTTTCTCTTTGAAGAACTACCAACTTCCCTTCTGTTTACAGCCACTGAGCTCAGGGTATCAACAATGAGTTGATTTCCCTTGTCCTTTTTCAGAATGGAGTCCTATTCTGGAGTTCTCTTTTCACTATCAGACACTTGAACAACATTGTCTTCATCATCAATAAATTTTTGAGCACCATACTATACATTCTACATTTGAGAAATATCATGTAGAAGTTGTTCTTCCTCTGCATGATAAGATACTTCTTGTTCTCCTTTCTCCTCATCCTTCCTTGGAGTGACTAACTTAGAGGACTCAGCTTCTGAAGCTAGGAGCGACAAATGTTTCGAAGGTGTCTCCTTATAATAATCTACTTGCTTTAATAGATATCTAGTCTCACCACTACCTTCAGCAACTGCTTCTTCCTCTTCCACTTTCTCAATCTTCTCCACTTCCTCAACATGCTTATCTTTTTCCTTGTCCGAAGTGACATAGTTTCTTCCTGGAGTCTCAGGTACAGATTCCAAAGAGAAAGATCTCAAAACGAGAATGTTTCCAGAGACCATCTCATTAAACTTCAACAAAGTCTGAACTACCTCAGTTTCAGAAATATTCTTCTCAGGATTCTTTTCTTTCATTTGTTTTTCTAGCTCATCCGCTATTTTTTGCTTCGAGGCCTTAGCCTCTGTAGGGTCCAAGCCAAACTGAGGATCCCCTTGCACTCTCTTCTCTTTGATTTCCCTCCATTTAGAAACTACCTCATCAGGGTAAGATTTCTTCTTCTTCGGTTTTGGAGGTGCGGAATGAACTTCCTTAGATTTGGGATTCCCTGCTCCACCTTCAACTTCTTTCAAATTTCTCTTCTTTGCTGGCTTAGAAGATTCAGGTTCACCAAATTTTAGAACCGCTTCTTCTTGAACTGGTAAATCAAAGAACTCACCAGTCTTCTTGTCGAAGGAAACATCCATCCTTTTGAGGGTACCGTCACCCACCAACATAATTTTGAAAACTCTTAGCTTAGACTTGCAAGCCTCCTTGAAAGACTCAAGGCACAAAACTATTAACTTCGAGATGATTGAAGGATACATTATGATCTGAGCTCTCAGATTCCCTTTCTTAACATTCTCAATGGTAATAAGAATGTGTTTCATCAGATCTCGCTCTTCTTCAAACTGTCTTTGTCACCATTTCTCGGTATGATAAAGCCTTGTACCCATAATTATAGAATCCGAAAATTTGTAGACAGATTAGCAATCTTCGAAGCCTTGTCATCTGCTAGTCTGAGAGTTTCCAATACCTTTTCCTTGTTTAAGTTTCCTTTTGAATCTGGTAAAACATGAGAGTTGAACTCGACTTCTCCTTCATAGGTCAGCCCTACCAAGCTAGCTGCCTTGACATAATAAAGTTTATAAGTCTTTCCATAAGACTTAAAAAAATTTTCTCCCTGTCATTTTCCTTAAATAAGGAAACCGTCTCATAGAACTCAAAAAGCAATTCCGAAAATACTTCATGTTGATTCCCAGGCTTAGACACAGCCACATCCTCCCATCCATTAAGCTTTATGTTCATGGATATAAGAGAATCATATTTTTTGAAGAAATCAGGATGAACCAACCATTCTCTATATACTAACCACTTGAAAATCGGCTTAGAGGTTGACATGTCCTGAGAAGATGCTTCCACAGAAATTCGGATCTGAAGACTTCTGAGAAGTTCGGAACGGAGATTGATGAAGATCAAAACAGCCTTAAAATGGAGAGGCAGAGCTTCGGGACGCTGGAGCTTGAAAAATCGATGTGAGATGACCATTTTAGGGTCCCCTTTATATAAGCAACGATATAACAGTTCTTCTTCCTCGGTTGATCGAACGGTTGTAAAAATATAAGATCAGATCTGACGGTTGAAAACCAATTCTCAGGAAAACTTGAATCCAATCTTTTGAGGTTTTTGTTAAAACAAAGATTTAATAAAACTATAATCTGAAAACAAAATATAAGAAAGTACCAGCTAATATGATTATAAAAACATGAGTAAGGAAATCATACTTTTTGGATTAGATTAGGAGAATTGTTCATAATGGGTAACATTTTTCTTAAAGAGAAAAGAAAAAAAAACTTTATTATGAAAAGAAATAGTTCACAAAACTCACTAAAAAAACAAACTCAGTACAGAAAACCCAGTACGAAAAGAATAATAAAAACAAAAAATTCATTATAAGAATTTCAGCATTTCATTACAAAAGATTGAATACAAAAAGCTCATTATGAAAGTCTCGGTACAAAAATCTCGTTATGGAAACATCAGTACGATATTTTTCATTCCGAAAGTTTTCAATACAAAAATTTCCATTCCAAAAGTTTTTTATACGAAAATATCCATCTTGGAAAATTTTAGTTCCGGAAATTTCCATTTCGGAAATGTTAGATCCGAAAAATTTGAAAAAAAATAGTTACTCTAACAATCAAATGTACTCCCCCTATGAAAATGAGTTTATTACTGTTAGGAGAATTGTTCAACAAGAAGTTAATGAAGAATGATTACCTAACGGTTATCATTCCTAACTTTTGTTTAATATATTTAAATTTATCGGAGGGTAAATATTTTGTAAAAATATCAGCAAGTTGATCTTGCGTTATGATAAACTGAAGAATAATATGTCCTTTTAGTGTGTGATCCTTAAGAAAGTGATGCCTAATATCTATGTGTTTTTCACGTGAGTGATGTGTAGGGTTCTTACTTAGTGCAATGGCACTTGTGTTATCACACAAAATTTGAGTTTTAGTAAAACTCAAGCCATAGTCTGTGAGTGTGTGTTGCATCCACAACACTTGAGCAAAACAACTTCCAGCTGCTATATATTCGGCTTCAGCAGTGGAAAGTGCTACAGAATGTTGCTTCTTGCAAGACCAAGAAACTAGTGAATCTCCTAAGAAATGAAAAGTTCCGGTTGTACTTTTTCTATCCATTCTACATCCACCAAAGTCAGCCTCAGAAAATATTTTTAGAACAAAATCATTTCCAGAAGTATAAAATAATCCTAGATCCATGGTTCCTTTAAGGTAGCGAAAAATTATTTTTACTGCCTTTAAGTGAGATTCCTTAGGATTGGATTGATATCTTGCACATAAGCATACTGAGAACATTAAGTTTGGTCGACTAGCTTTTAAGTAAAGTAGACTTCCTATCATACCTCTAAAAGATGTCTGATCTTCTGGTTTCCTAGCTTCATCAAGATCTAAAGAATTTGAGGTACCAATGGGAGTACTTATACTCTTAGTGTTTTCATAACCATAATTTTTGAGAATATCTTTAATATAATTATGTTGAGATATGTAGGTTCCTTCTGGTTTTTGAGAAATTTGAAAACCAAGGAAAAAAGTTAACTCACCCATCATACTCATTTCAAACTCAGATTTCATTAGATTTACAAAATATTCGGTTAAAGATTGCTGAGTTGAACCAAATATGATGTCATCAACATAAATTTGAACAATCAAAACATTTTTCTTATCTTTCTTTATAAAAAGAGTTGGATATTCATTTCCATTAACATAGTTATTTTGAAGCAAAAATCCAGTGAGTCTATCATACCATGCTCGTGGGGATTGATTAAGACAATACAGAGCTTTGGTAAGTATAAAAACAAGATCAGGATGTTTTGTATCTTCAAAGCTAGGATGTTGTTCAACAAAAACTTCCTCTTGGACATAACCATTAATAAAAGAACATTTCACATCCATTTGAAAAAGTTTGAAATTAAATAAATCTGCAAAGGCATGTAGAATACGGATAGATTAAAGTCTAGCTACCAGAGCATAGGTTTCTTCGTAGTCTATTAACTCTTGCTGATTATATCCTTTAGCAACAAGTCTAGATTTATTTCTTACTATGACTCCATTTTCATCACATTTTTTTCTAAAGTCCCACTTTACTCCAATAACATATGTTTCCTTAGGTCTTTCAACCAAGACCCAGACTTTGTTCCTTTCAAATTTATTTAGTTCATCTTGCATAGCTTTGATCCAATCATCATCACCTAAAGCTTCATCAACATGGTTCTAGTTATCTCTTGAAGAATTCTATTTCTTCTTTCAACTACACCATTCTGTTGAGGAGCTCTAGGTGCTGAAAAATTGTGAGTAATACCTTTTCTACTACAAAAAGTTTCAAAATCAGAATTTTGAAATTCTCCTCCATGATCACTATGAATAGTTTTCAATGGAAGGTTTTTATCATTTTTAACTTGAGCTCTAAAACATTTGGAATAAGAAAATGCTTCAGACTTATTTTCTAGAAAATAAACCCACGTAAATATAGTGTAATCATCAACTAGAACAAACACATAGTATTTGCCTCCAATACTTCCAGTTTGTGTTGGAAAAAAAAGATTCATGTGCACTAACTATAATGCATCAGTCGTTGAGACTTCACCGATTGATTTAAAACTAGATTTATATTGATTTCCAAATTGACAAGGATCACAAACTTTAGAAGAATCAAATCTAAGCTCTAGTAGATCCTTAACTAGTTTCTTCTTAGAGAGTTTACATAAGTTCCTAAGGTTACAGTGACCTAGTCTTCTATGCCATAACTAGGAATGATCTTCTACTGCACTTAGGCAAGGTAAATCTTGGCTCCTGAGGTCTTCTAAATTTAAGGTGTAAACATTATCTTACCTATTGGATGAGATAATAAATTCTTCCTTGGAATTGTGAACTAAGCACTTATCATTCCTAAAATTCACAAGGTAACCTTCATCACATAACTGATTTATGCTAATGAGGTTATTCTTAAGACCCTTAACAAAAAGAACATTTGAAATCAAAGTTTTACCTAGAAGAACAATATTACCTATACCAACAATTTATCCCTTAGCATTATCTCCGAAAGTTACCTTTCCTCCTTTCGTTTTGATAATTTTTTCAAAATAGTTTTGGTTACTAATCATGTGCTGGGAACATCCACTATCCATGTACCATGTGTTGTTGTTGGTACTCTCTTTATTTTCCTGAAATCAAGAAGAGAAATAGACTTTCGGAATCCAAACTTGTTTGGATCCGAGATTTCCAGACAACAAAATTTTAGGAACCCACATCTTATTAGAGAAATAAGCTTTATGAAATCCTAGAGATTTGGTTTTGTTTAAGGAATAATTCTTTGCCCAGTGACCACCACATTGACACTTGGTACAAAATGGGGCACTTTGAGGAACAAAATAATTGTTACTAAATTTTTTTTGCATGGGTATAACCAAATCCGGATTTATTTCTTAAAGGTCGTATTTGAGAATACATTTTATCAAAATTTTCCTTACCATGGGTAAAGTTTGATAAACACTTCTTTAAGAAAAAAATTTCAGACTTGTGTTTTATAACCAAGTTTTTATCCTCAAAATCATTAGTTTTAGAACTAGAGCTAGACTCAAAAACATTTTTCATATAAATTACTTTTTATAACTCGTTAGAAAGTTTGTTCTTCTCAGAACTTACTTCCCCAATATTTTTTGAAATACTTCAAAAATCCTCATTTTTCTTATCAAGATCTTTAGAAAAATCTGATATTTATTTCTTAAGAATAAAATTCCTAGAGTTTTCCTTATCAAGTTTTTTATTGAGTTTGGAATTCTCAATTTCAAGAAGTTCAGAAAACCTAGAAACTTCATCATAAGTAGGTAAAGTATTTTCTTCATCAGAAGAGGATTCTTCATCAGAAGAGTTATAATACTTACTATCATTATAATTTAAAGATACATTGGTCAATGATTTAGAATTTCATACCTTATCCATAAAGTAATGATTGTCAATAGGTAGTCTGGCTATAAGACCAAGATTCTTCTGTCTTGAAGATTCATAATCAGAAGATTCATCTGAAGAGTCACTCCAGGTGTCATTTTCTTTTAAGACATTCTTAGGTTTGGCTTTATAATACTTCTTTATGTTCTCGTCTGAATGCCTTTCTTTCCTTTCTTTCTTTTTGAGAAAAGGGAAATCTTGTCTAATATGTCCATCTCTCCTGCATTCATAACATGTGACTTCTACAAATTTCCTATATTTCCTTTCCTTTTTCTTATACATGGATTGGAAACTTCTTTGGCCAGCTATCTTGTTCATCCTTCAAGAAAGATTTGCTAACTCATTTTCAGAGAATTCACTCTCACTAGATTCGGATTGGAAAATGACTTTCTTAGACTTGGATCTGGTTACTCTCTCAGGATTCTCAGCTTTCATCTAATTTGATGTTATTATAAAAGCAGTAGTACCATTTCCATTCTTCTTCATGATTTTCTCAGCATCTCTCTTCATTCTAGTTTCATGTTGAAGAAGAGTTCCAAATAACTCATCAAGAGAAGTTTGAGTGACCTTCCTGTTCTCATCTATAGCAGTTCTTTTGGAGTCCCACTCATTGGGCATAATATCAATTATCTTATCCACAAGTGCTTTATCATCTAATCCTTTCTCTCTCATAGACTGTAAACTGTTGACTATAGTCATAAATCTCTATTGAACATTACAGATTGGTTCATCATAAGGAAAATTGAATCCATGGTATTCATCTCTAAGCATATCTCTTCTAGTCTCAATCACTTTAGAAGTTCCAAAGTGTGTAACTTATAACTTCTTCCAGATACAATTAGCTTCTTCACAAGAAGAAATTGGGCTATATATATTTCTAGTTATTTAATAAAGTAAAGTATTGCGTACCTTATAATTGAGTTGATACTCTTTCTTTTACTTGTTAGTGAAAGTTCTAACTTCCTTATCATGAATTTTATAATCTCCGGTAAGCATAACAAAGTTATCCACTACAGTATTGATAACAAAAGTCTTCATTCGATCTATCCAGTACTCATAGTCATTACCATCAAAGATTGGTGGTCTTGTAGGATTTATATTATCAATGGAACCAACATTAACTCCTACCATACTTAAAATAACCCTTGGTACACAAACTTGTTAGTAGAAAAAAAATCGTCATCACAAAGTTCGGAATGACAAAGTTCAGAATGAAAAAGTTCGGAATGGAAAAGAACTTTCTAAGCAAGTATGAAGAATAAATGAAAATGAGCAAGAAAAACTTATACGTGAGTATAAGTATTTCAGAGACCTCCTCTGATACCAATTATAGTATCGAAATAATGATGTAGATGCTCAATATACAAGATGGGGGGGGGGTGAATTGTATAATTTAAAAAATTTCCTTAAACAAAGGAAATAACTAAGTTTAACAAAGTTAAACTAATCAAATTCACAACACCTATAACACCAAATGAAAAATTGGAATATGGAATGAAGTAATAAACTTCAAGTTCTAGGTACTTTCTTAAAACTGGAAAGAGATTCCGAAAGTAGGTTCTGGAAATATGGATCCGGAAATTGAAACTTAAATAAAGATTACAATATGAGATTCTACCTTAAAGCGTATAGAATCTAAAGTTGTCAAAGTACAAGTATGGAAGTATAAGAATGTTATACTTTCCTTACAATAAAATATACAGCAGAAACAAACAATTAGTAAAACTACAAGTAACAAGATATAAGTCTTTTAACCCAAAGAGAAGGGTATCCCACAACCTTGGATAAAGGTCCCTTGATTTATACTTTCAAGCAATTCTGTCTTACCCACACCAGGGTAAGCCCTCGATACGAATATCGGAATCTCTGTCTTGTTATCCCCGCAAGCCCTCAACTTCAAGGTAGTTGGAAACCTGTCTTCCTCAGCAAGGAATCCCTCGAACATTAAGGTAGTCGGCACCTATGTCTTTCTATCCCCAGAAGTCCTCAAATGTAATCACCAATATTCGGAGTCACATGAAGCTTTGAGAGTTAATAAGAGTCTCTCTCTCTAGAAATCACTTCAAGAGCATATGTAAACAATGTCGAAGAAGTTGTCCGGAGCTCCTTCAAGTGAGCTCTTATTTATAGGCAAGGTCAGCTCCCTCCTCCAACAGTCATATCTTCCTTAAAATTAAGAGGGACCTGAACACGTGTCACTTAGCCAATGGTTAGTTTATAATGGAATAGCCGACATCGTTTTATAACAAAACAAGTGTAATAGAAAGTACGACATCGTTTTAAGATTAGTTAAAAAGTTCGAAGTGAAGATTCGGAGTGTAAAAAAAATATCAAAGAGTAGACAAATTATAAAAGTGTAAGTAAAATGAATGTTCAGAATCTAACAAAAAATAATATTCAGAGTGTAAATAAATTCGGAGTGTATAAAGAAAAGATGATCAGATTTTGTTTAATAGGTGAATTTGGAATGAGAATTCGGAATGACAATTCGTCATCAGAATTCGTAATGAGAATTTCTAATCAGGATTCATCATTAGATTTCGATGTCGAACGTCATGATAGTTTGTATCCAAAATTCAGAGTAGAACTTCATCAGAGTTCGTATCCAGAATTCAGAGTAGAACTTTATTACAGTTCTCATCTTGAATTCAGAGCCTAAAACAGAATGCTTTATATGAATGTTTTAAACGATTCCGAGAATATAGAAATGAATCCGATTCTTATACTTAAGATATATATATATATAGATAATGAAAATATGATAAGGATAATTTTCCTTAAAAAAGTGATTTTCCTTATAAAAGCAATTTTCTTTATAAAAGCGATTTTCCTTAAAGATAAGGTGTTTGTGATTTTCAAAACAAGAAGGAATGGAAAAGTCATAAGGAAAACCTTATTGACTCAACAAATGATTTTTTTGAAACATCACAAAATATATCTATTACCCAATGAGATATAAATATCGATGATGAAACCCCTAGTTAAGGGTTGATTATATAGATAATGTTAAAGAGGTAATAAAGGATGATGAAACTGAAATTCATATAGAATTTGACGATGCTAAAGATGAAGATGAAGACATTGATCTAGATGAAACTAATGAATAAGATGGAAATTAATATATTATATTAATTTATTTAGTTACAATAAATTTTTATATTATGATATTAATTAGTTTTTCATAGTTGATATTTGTATTAACAATTTGTTATAGGTAATATTATAATATTCTGGTATTTATTAGTTTTTTATATTTTATTTTTGTATTAAAAATTTCGTACAATAAAAATATTAGATAGATAAATATGATCTCGACAATCTATTTAGTTATATCACTGATGAAGGGAATCCTATTGAGGAACCCGATTAAGCTGATCCTTAGGTTGGTGCACTTATTTAGAGGGGCACGGTCTTGCGCGATTGGTGATTTCAGATCATTTTCTAGAGAGATAAACATCTGTTTATTTTGATCCCCGTTTACTGAGGTATGTTTAATTTTTTAGGTTATTTATTTTTTATTAACATGGTGTATTAGTTTTGGAAATAATTTTTTGATTATGTTATTTATATTTTCATATTTTATCGTATTTAACTATTGGTCATGTTGGTGTGATTCTAAAAAAATATTTTTCCAAGATATGGGTGTAATGGGACTAGGTTCCCATTACTGTGCATCACTAGATATTCGACCTAAGGATTTTATATTATTAAATAATATTTACTTTTTCAAATTCATTGAATTAAGAACATATATTTTTTAATTGTCTTACAGAATTTATTTTATCAGATTTCTGATAGCCAGAGAGGTCCTATCCGAGAGGCATGGGATATTTGTATATGTGAGTGGTTTCATCAGTTTCAACACAACCTCAGAAAGAATCCTATGGATAAAGCTTTTTCTATTGTTTTAACGAGTCTTGTGTATCCCATCAACCTGAATATATATCAGCTCTGGTATGGGATGGATTGTGGTCGTTTTGGAAAAGGAGAGTCTTTTAGGGGGAGTACATCATCTGGACGTCAGAGTTGAGGGAGGCAAGAATTCATACATTGGGCCTAAATTCATATATTTAGAATAATTTAATGATATATGTTAGATATTATTATTTATTAATGTATATATATCTTAACTATAACATGTTTGTTATGATGTTTCCTTCACTTGGTCCTTCTAGTGATCCACCCCATGATCCTTTGAGTGATCCTCTTTTACCTAATGTCAGTTGATGATTTCTTATGTTTTTATGACTGTCTTGTAATTTGGTATAACAGACTTATCATGTATGAAATGATGTATTACTTTTATGTATATTTTAACTTTTTTAATTTTTTAATTATTTTTATATATTTGTAAATTTATTAATTAATTTTAAATATTTTAAAAGTTTTAACATTTTAAATTGATTTTGTTTTTTTTCAAATGATATTTAAATACATTTACATTTTAAATTATTTTATTTTTTTTGAAATATATTAATTTTTTTTCAAATTATTATTAAATTATTTAATTAATTTGAATATTATAAATATTTAACACTATATTTATATTTCAATTTTTTTATTTTTTGATATTTAAATTATTTTTAAAGATTTAATTTTTTCAATTGTTTAATTAATTTTCAATTTTTTTTTACAATATGTTTAATTATATTTAATTATTATTTATTTTTTGTGAAAACTACTATTTGTGAAGGATGACAAGTCCGTTGAAAATAATCAACTGTGACAACTCGTTGTAATCAATTGTTTAAAAAAATCAGCATTTATTTGTGACAGACGACTTATGCGTCACAAATAATAAAATTTTGTGATGGAATGTCGCAAAAACCCACAATTTTGATACCATTTATTTCCAGGGAGTATTAGAGATCGACTGTTACTGCAAATGACTTTTTGAGATGGAAATCCCTCATTAATGAATTTTTGTGACGAGATTCACTCACTAATACTTTGCAGCAAGTGATCAAAAATCTACTAGTGGATTTTATCAAACCATATATCTAGTTTTATGAATCTCATCATCCTATTTCAGGGATTTATTCATAATGGGGAACTACAATGACCTTTCAAATGTGACAAATACTATTGGAAGTTATCACATTAATGTTATGTAGAAGAACAATCAATATGCGATATGGTATTTAAATTAATATTAACTAAAAAGTAGTTGGTTTTAGGTCACTAACACCAAAATAATAAATAGAGGGAATCAACTTGTTACTTAAATAAGTTGAACTACATACTAAACTCCCTAAGCATTGGTCACCAAATAATGCACATAAATACGAAACACAATAAAATTTAATATATTAATAGAAGGTTACCTGTATCACTTCCACATTGGTTTTCCACTCTCACTCACCAATTTTAGAAGCCTTGTTCTTAATTCCCTTCCATAAATCTTCCTTCCCACCTTGGAAAACATAACATCATCTCATCCTGCACTATTTTCACAAATATCTCAGCCAAATCTCATCACATCAATAACCTAGTAGTTTGTTCAAAATCTATCACAACCCATGTTTATTGATAGGTAACTCATATAATCACAACATATGCACGTAAAACTATAGAAACTAAAATTACATTGGAATTATTTATGATGTGGGCTTTGCTATCATCCTTGGTTTTTATTTTAATGACTGATTAGATGATATTCAATGAAATTAAATAATCGTTTTGGTGGATGAATAAGAATTGTTTGGAGTATTTTTTTTTTGAGAAGTTTTTAATTGGTTGAGTGGGTATAGAAGTCATTTGAAGATGTTATGAGTTCATTTTAGGGTATTTATTATTTCCCGGATCCATATAGCTGGATCACATAACTAAAATTATCTTGAAGACATTTCCAAAACAAAATCCAAAAGAATTCATGTTGTTTTTTATGCTATATAAGAAAATATGGGCTATCATGTAACCAAATGATTTATATTTTTGAATGTGTCCCATAGAAGAATGATCTGATGTATCTAAAGAAAAGCACACAGCTGATTGTGATGATGCTACCATAATCACAAATTCGACTGATGAAATGTATGAAAATTTGATATAACCACATAAGAAAATTATGCTACATATTCTAGTTGAAGATTCACAAAGGATATTTGGATGACACAAGGGAATGTATCCTCATAACCCAATTATTCATATATGATATGTATGGATATGTAGGTCTTGAAATTATGTACGATTCCAAAGATAAAGTATTCCAAGGATAAATTAAGTCAGAAGGCGCCAATGTTTTAAAATATGGATCTTGTGGAAGGATAGATAGTGATATTTCAATATAAAAAATAATATTAAGACCTGATTCTCTGAAGAATTTAGAAGATAAGAAAATGATGTAGATATTTATGCACTAAAAAGAAGAATGATTCTTGATTATTCAAGGGATTTTAATGATGACCTAAATAGGTATTCAATCAAGTAGTAATGAATTTAAGATACAAGAAATGTAATTTCCTAAGCCTATATATTTTTTTGAGTATATAATCATGGTGGTAGATGAGTTTGTTTTTTACTGATATTCAGTTGTTTCGAATAAATATATGTCATGAACGACCGAATTGTGATCAACTCTACTTTTAATAAGGTGATGTAAATCTTTTCATATTTTTGATCATCTAGAAACTTATTGCTATGGAAGATGAAAATTAGTTTCTGTATACAAGCTATCATTCTCAGACTATTATTTCTGATATGGTGAGAGGAAGGCTGATTTGTAATAATTCCAATGCTACTATACTTACATTTAAGGTCCTTCTAGAAGAAGATCTAAATTTTATGTATAAGTATCTTGAATATTAGTGATGATATAATTCATCTAAAAGATATGGTAAATGATTTAAATAATATATTATTACAGTATAGACAACATCTAAATTTCCTATAAAGAGAAGTGAATGACTCTTGTTAAAACGTTTTGTGACAATTTCAGGTGCTTATAATGACATCAAAATTAATATGAAAAGAAAAACCATGTTCTTGAAAATACTTGAACATGATAAGTATTATTCTCTAACATCATGGCCAATACACATAAAATTTATTATGTTCTACTTATCGCTAAAATATTTTCATATGGGAGAGGAATATATTATTAATTGTAAATCATAAATTTAACTAGTCATTGGGGTTTATTTATAAAGAACATATTTATAAAATAATGAATTTGAACTATAAATTCACCACCAATCATTAGAGTCTGATGTGTCTTTAGACCCTCAATTTTTATGTGACTGAAGGTTTCCTACGAGATTATGCTCTTTTCAATATTAGTAGAGAACATATAAGCTATTAATGGAAGAGGTGTTCATTTTTAGTGTTAATAATTTTCATGGGTAGAATCATTAAAGGATACAAATTATACTTTCATAGGGACATCAAGTGAGTGATGATGTCACCATGGGCTGTCCACAAATGGCTAAAAATGGTACTACGAAATTTGATGAAATTAAAAATCTTGAGATAAATCGTTAATTAAGAAATTCAATTTTATCTTCAATATAAAAAAAGGTTTATAAAGGGCAATGAGGATAAAATAAGTTGAGGAAATTTGGTATAATATTTAAAACATGTGTGTGGGTAACATAAAGATAATATAAGAAAAACAAAAAATCATGGGATACAAATTTCAAGATTTCAGAATGGTTGGAGAGGAGAATGTTGATGATAATTTCACTAAGATAAATAAAGATAGTTTTATAAATGTGTGGCTTTAGGGAAATACTTCATGAATAAAATGTTTTAGAAAATTAAAGATGAATTTTAAAGATAGATTTTACATAAAGATACTATCTTTGGAATATATTCCTGAAATATTACTTAATGATGTATATAATAACCTCTTGAAATGCGATATGAAAAGGGATCATATTTTTAAGAAGAAATCTAAAGAGGAAATTGAATTTAAATCAATGAATTAATTAAAGATGAAGTAATAGGAATAAAAACTTCAAGTTATTTAGATGGATATAATGATATTGATGAAAAGAATAAGAAAATTTTAGATCTAATATCTAAAAATCTAAAAAGTTTCAAAGGATAATATGAATGAAATATGTCACATAACCATTTTAAATGTAAAAAAATTGATCATTTTTATTCCTTGTTTCATACTAAAAATAAATCCATGGAATAAAATTAATAATAGAAAGAATTACCACATAGGAGGTCAAAAAACCAAAAATAAAGAACAAATATGGAAAAAGATAAGCATGTTCAAATATTAAGAAGAATACATATCATCCCCAAGTATTTAGTTATAAGTTAAAGGTGCTTAAAATGACACAAATTTTATTTAATATATTGAAAGTTATGAAGATATATCTCTTACTGTAAAATAAAAGGAAATTGATTACTACATGTTTCAAATGTTTTTGATAGAACTTAAATTCTATCTTGAAAATAACACTAGGCATAAGAATGAATCTCAAGGATACAATTTTTTTTACAAAATTAATAAAATTTAAAATTAGTTTTTTTGAAAATAAAATAAAAACATTGAAGAGATTAAACTACTCAAGGAGAAAATTGTTTAGAAAGATATATTTTTAAAATAATCTAATAATAAGACTACTACTAAAAAAATGGAACTTGAGAAGGCTTAATCAATATGTCTTAAAGCTGAGAAGACTCTTTGAAAATTAAATATTGACTTTGAAAATGCTAACAATGTATAAGAAGATTCATACACTTAGAAGAACTGTATGAATTAACAAGTAATTTATAAACTGAAAATATTTTAAAATTCTAAAAGTATTCAATCTAACAGTGCATAGTCTATGAGACAGTATATAAAAAATGGGTTGAAATAAAACTCTAAAAAAGGTTAGTTACAGTTGAGATAATGTAGTGAAACCATAATGTCCATGGTGTTATAAAAATAATGAAAAAGGGAGACATTCATATGCCAAATGAATAAGTATATTTTCTGAGGAAAACAAAACAATTTCCTTGAAGAATAATATTTAGAGGCTACTATTTGTTTTGTGGAGACTATGGAAACATATAATATGTTTAAAGTTATTAAATTTCACTCCTAAGGAATCATAAAAGGATAAAGTTTAGTGGAATTCAATCAAATCATAGAAGAATTACAATTATGTAAAAATAATCATAAAATGAAATTTTTTGATTTGACGTCTATCCATAACAGTTTTGAAATTATTGAGGAGGTTTGTGGAATGTGTGATCATCAAGGGAAATATTATGATTTTTGTTTTATCTTGATTCAATTTCACCCAAAATAATATATTTCTAAAAGAAATAGGAGTCAATAGACAAACAAGGATAAAAAATCACTAATTATAAATGTTTTCCCAAAAGCTAAAAAGGGACAATCCATATTATCTCAATAGTTGGTTATACTCCCACATAAAAATAAATACAATGATCTTAAAATCTATTCATGAACATGATTGTGGTGTATTTAAATTTTGAAATGAATGATCATTAAAAATTAATTGAATTTTATCTTCTATTATTGAACCCAACAAGATGTATTCATAGGAAGGTTTATTTTTGGATGGATTGAAGCACAATATTTTCAAAGAAAGTTAGTCATTTGGTGAAGTAAATGTGGTGATTTTCTAGAAGTATTCTTATTTAGTCGAAAGATTTGAAGATATAAGGATTGTCACTATATGAGAAATAGTTAATGGGAATTTTTATTAGATTATATATATTAGTAACTCGTGTTATCTTAGTACTAGAGAAGAGAATAATAAATGGAATAAGATACTTGGTAAAATTGGTTGAAATAATTTGAAAAATACATCTAAATAAAAGGTATCTACCTCAATTGAGTAGATATAGAGATTAAATTTGTAACACATGAGAATAGGGGAAAATGGTTAATGGGAGACACAAATTAAAATACCCCTAACCAAGAATACTAGATCTAGTTGTGATTTTATTACATTAGTACAAGACACATGATATCACCCCAATTTATAGAATATATTTATAGTCGTTATAAACTAGATACATTCATGAATCTAACATTACAATTGAATACATAAAATACAACAAAATATCTTCTCTGAGAACACCATTATGCTCTATATAATATTCATGTATATTAATCATAATACAATTCCTAAAATCGTAAGCAAAGTAAATTTAATAAAGTGGTGACCTCAGATGCTTTGTAAGTGAAAGAATATATTGAATGCTATTATAGAATAAATAAGGCCTGAATAATTTATCTGAGATAAAAAATAATAATGTATTCTATATAACTAATACCATAAAATGGGACCAAATTCATGGAATACATATAAATGTAAATAATAAAATTTATAACAATAATATGTTCCACAATGAAATAATTCATAATGTTTAACATCATAATTTTACCATCATGGAGTTGTTCTAAGACAATATACATTAGTAGGTAAGGTGTACGCCAAATATGAAAACTATTTTGGCTCATGAGACCTACAAATATAATGAGGGGATATAATGGGCCCCTACCATAACATAATAACTCCAATGAATTAATCATATGAATAAGAAATACAACTTAATCTATATGCATTAATAATAATAAAAAGTCCATATAAGAAGAACTAATATACAGAATGTTAACACTTTCCCAGTCAAACTACTCCTAAACAATCCAAATGAATAATAAGGATTGTATCATTAAAACTTATCCCTAGTAGAGCATAAGTTAAATTAATGGTTTTCATCCTTGATGAATAGAAATAATATAGAAAGATAATTAAATACATTCTTGGGGAAGATAACCCTTTTAATTTTAAAATCACTGTTAAAAACTAATAAATTACAAAATATTTGGAAAAAAAATATTTAAAAATACATTTGGAAACATGAAAATAAATATTCAAATCATTGATCAGTCATGATGATAATAAATTATGTTTATAGCAAGTACATTAAAAAAATATTACATTAACATTTTCAATAAAAAGTCAAAAGTAACACATTCAGAAAATTATAATAAGATCGCATTTAAACCATTTTGTAAAAATTCAACTGTTTATTAAAAGAAATTTAAACTACCATAGTATAATATTACAAAAATTCTTTCTTATGTTTTAGAAAACATGGATATGAATTAAAATGGATATTCGATCATAGAGAGAAATGAAGTCAGTTTTCCTTAAAAATATTATTTTGTTAACTTGAGTACTTAAAGGGAGGAAAATGAATGTTTTTTTTAATTTATTGAAATAAATTTATGAAAAAAATATATCGGATTTATGATAGAAAGATCAAATACCCCTCCCCAATGGGGACTTGTACATAAAAAATCTCGAATAATGATGTGATTCTAAACAAACACTTATAAGGATCGTATCATTGAATTAAGAAATATTTAATGGATTAATTAAATGTTACAAATGTAAATATATAAAAAAAAGTGTAAATTAAACATGAAAAAACCATTTCACACATAATTTTGGTACAATATAGTCAATGAAGTAGTGATATAACGAAATGAAATAAGATTTATTAAAGAAACCTCTTACCACTTCAGAAACATTCAAATCAATACTCCCATGAAATAAATAACATCAAATGAAAATTAAAAACAAAATTAATATAAAGAGATTCATGATATAAAATATAAAAGGGGTAGTAGATACACCCTAGAAAAGTAGATAACATATGTCCCAATGAATACATTTGGAGACAAAGAACCCTTACCTTTCCCTTTCCATCACCTCCCTTCGATTGATCTTAAGGACGTTGCCGGAGAAGATTATGATTACGAAAATGGATGGAGAATGTCGAATGGATGTTTATTGATGGACTTAGGTATAGGTTTGAGATAAAAAACGAATTTTATATGTGTCAAAATTGATTAAGGGAGTCTCTTTATATAAGAAAAAATCAATGGTGTTTTCACAAGTTTTCAATCTTTAAGGGTATTAATGGTAATTCAAAAATTGTAAGTGATACCCATAAGCTCAAGGAATGATATTAATGAATATATCATACACATATATGGTTCATGATAGGATTTTAATTATTTTTTAATTAATTAAAAAAAATTAAAAAATTATATAATATTTAAGGTCTTTTTCGTCACTATTCACGATACTTGTTTTTAAAAACCTCATGTCAACCCGAAATATAGAATCATATATCATGTATCCCAACTTATACTTCCTAAATATATAAAAAATTCATTTTATACCCAAAATAAACGATACATTATCATGTTTTTTATTTTTAAAATAAGTTATTTAATCTTTTAAATGTTTTCATATGTGATGTGCCATCATGGCATTGGTGTTTTAGACAACTATAATAATTTTAATCATTAAAAAAATATTAAAATAATTTTTTGTTGAAAATAATTTTTATCATTTATATTCGTTCAAAAGGAATATCTATTTCGATTCATGTCATGATAATATATTTAATATGTTATTTTGACTTATTTTACCTTGCGCATGCAATGGACAAACATTTGGATAAGATACTTATTATATGACTCCATATTTGGAAACTATTAATTAACATAATAATTTAGAAAAAATACTATAAAATTCATGAAAATAATAATATCTTTTCAATTATTATAATTATGATACCAAATATTACTTTTTTAGTTCTGTGCAGGAACTACGTCAACATTGAAAATGATTTTCACATTTATCATGAAATAAATTCGAGTTTATATTTTTTGAAATATTTTTGAATTCTATTTACTTAATTTTATAATATATAAGTTGTTACATAATTTTTATATATTTATATTTAATATTTAATTTAGATTTTATGATTACATATACCATATCCCATTAAAAACTATATTTTTCACTTTTCATCATAATTTGACTTTAAACGCTCATAGAAATAAATGGAATTCAAATATTAATTTTTAAACCATAATTTACATTCAATTATATTCATAAAAACATTTAATAGAAAAAAATATCCAAAATATGTAATATTTAATACTTTTAACTATATTCACATTGATTTTTACAAGTTGCAGAAGTGCTGCACGAGTGATGTCTAAGTATTCTAAGTAATTATATCCTTTATAAAAATATAGAAAATTAATATAATAAATATAATATTTTCATATTAAATTTAACCATTTTTTCATCCCTAAATTATTTTAATCATTGTGATTAAATATTAATGTTTATTGAAACAAAGAGTGCAAAATTTTGTTTTTTATACTTGAATAACATTTTTGTCACTTTCAAAGAAAAATGTAATAAAAATGAAATAATTTCAAAAATTATATGGATATGGATGAAATAAATTTATAAAATAGGATTAAGGAAACTTTTTGGGTAATCGTAATTTCTTAACCCATGGTTATAACATAATTTTACTAGTTTTACCCTTATTGAGGTGATGAATTTTACCATTTTTACTATTGATAATGACAAATCTAAAAGTGAAATATTTAAAAAATTTGAAAATCATGATTAAAAATATGGATCTCATTTTTAATTATTTGTTATATATAATTGGAATAAATTATTATTAATATAAATTCATAAAATTAAATGAAAAACAATTAAAAAAAGTGTTTTAGATTAAAAAATAAACATATACCAAAATTCGGCATAATGATAATTAAAATTTAATTGATTAGAAAATATATAATTTAATTAGTATTATGTTACCATTATGTAATAATAAAAACATAAATATAGTTTTTAATTAAAGGAAATGATAGTCGTATAAAAATTGGAATTTTTTATTATTCATTGAAAAATCAATGTTTTTAGATAAATCCAAAAATTTCACCCAAGGATAATTTTGATACATTGATTTAAAAATGGATATATATTTTATAAAATAATATTTCTAAAAGCTTCATTAATTAATTATGTTATCCATCGAGGAAAGGAATAAAAATCATTTTTGAAGAAAAAAGTACTTTACTAAAAATTGAGTACATATTTATTATGAATTAATGAATAAATTTGGAACATATAAAACTTTTATTCATATTTTTCATAATAAGGTTATTAATAATCAAACTTAATAATTTAACAGCTCTGTTATGATGGTCATATAATAATATATCTTGTTTTTTTGAGTTATGCTTTTCTTATTGTATACACTAGCAAACAAAGTGTTCTTTTTAAAAATTTTGGGGTGTTACATTTACCCAATATTTAATAATTAACATCCTCAAAATTTTAACATTTTATCAATAATTATATATTTTAAATTTGAAAATAATTATTTTTAAAACCCAAGGCTTGATAAAATTAACTCTGAAAAAGAGTGAAATGGAAATATAATGGTTATCACGGCTAAAACATAATTATGTTTCAAAATAGGAGAACATTATTGGGAAGTGAAAATATGTACATTGAGGGAAATGTAATATCCATATAATTATAGAGAGTGATAGATAATATTGATCATAAGAAAGTGAATTATAATGATAATGTCAATGACCACCAAACCATAAATCAAAGTGGTGTGAAATAGAAAATAAGCTAATTATAAATAAAGGTAATATGATATGTTTTTTGTTTTATAATGCCCCAGCCCTTGTTACCAAAAAGTTGGTGCATTATTACATATCATTGGAATGATCACAAGAGATCAAGTCTTGAAAGTCCAATTAGTTTAGCAGCCTTGGAAGTACTGTATTCATACACAAGTTTTACAACACATCATGAAATAATGAAAAACAACATTATGTCCCCTTTGAACACACTCATATACCTCATCATATTCCTGCAAGTTAATCATAATATACTTCTTCACATCCTGGGAAAAATAAAACATAGAATGGTGTGATCTCATATGCTTAGTAAGGATAAAAATATACCAGAAACTTTCTTAAATAAGTATAAACATTTAAGGCAATGTATACGACTAAAACACTAGCCTTTTAAGCTTAAACTTCTGCATAATATGGTAAATATAAATCATATAATGCCATTTAATTTTTCACATGGATATTCTACATATTGAATAATCACATGTATTATCAATAGATAATTTCATAATGATGGAATGCATAATGCCGGCTATCATAACCACATAGTCAAGGCCTCGTTCCAAGACTACAAAATAAGATTTTTTCAAGGCCTTGTGCCACGACACTATTTTTTCTCATGAGACCTACTAATTCATCGAGGAGCTATAGCGGGCTTCACCTGTCACTTACTAAGTCCATGCATTCCTCATATGAAAAGGTAGAAACATAACATAAACATTCGTATTAAAACTAGCTTACGAAATGTTAATATTTTTACCAAAAACCTTCAATGGTATAAAAACAGAACATCCACAGTCAAACATAACTCATTCAATTCACATGGAATATTGTTTTATAATAAATCATAATCAATAAATAATAACGAAGGACACTGACATAGAAGAAAATAACTAGTAAAACTATTTGAGATAAATATCCCCTTTTTCTTGAAAACATTTAAATTTATCACTATTTATCAAGAAACTATTAAAAATAGATTTTAGAATCAAAGTGTCCCATACAGAATTTAAAAATTAAAAGAAATTTTAATTTTAAAACCTTCATGTCCATATAAATAAATCCTTAAAACCATTTTTAAAACATGGACATTAATGAGAATGAATTAGAAGAATAAATAATTAAAACATTTAAAATGATATTTTAGTTAGAGTTCCTAAACAAATGAGAAAGGCTTGTTTAAAAATAATTGAGGTAATTAAAACATTATAATATTATGAGAATAAAGGGATTCATGATATACTATGTCAAAGTACAGTATATACACCATATAAAAGTGAATTGGAGCATAACAACAAAGAAGTCTCAATGGAATGTAATTTGAGATGAAATACCATATAAAGACTGTATCCTTAAGTTAAGGTTAAATTAATGGATTAATTATCTGTTAAAAATATAAATACAGTCAATATTATTCGATATTCAGTGTAAATCAATCAGAGGGAATTCACAAATATTCTTTTAAAAACAACATTAATGACATGGATGTTTAAATCAATGAATGGAAATTGAGTTAAGATTACTCTTATCAAGTTCATATTGAGGACTAGAGAATTTATCATTGGATTGTTTATGTGTATAAAAAGTATATCCACACAAAGGGGAGTGTAAATTAGTACATAAATAAATAAATAGTTATTTCACACATAATCTCGGAGTAAAATAATCAATGAAGTTTTCGTAAAACCCAATGAGTGGAAATTGTAATTAGAAATCCCCTTAATGATTTTTTAACTTACGAAACATACATCACATGAAAGAAGGATCATAAAATTATGATGTAAATAATCATAAACTAAATTATATTACACAAATAATACAATCATGGGAACCAAATACACCACACAAAACGAAATATTGGAAAATATAGCATGAATCTCACGGGAATAAATGGGAGATGAAAACCCATTACCACATTGTAATCAATCGAGTCATAAGACCAAAAGTTAATAACAACAAAATGAATCACATAATACCATGAATATAAATATTATCAGGATAATATATATCAAATTGTAGAACACAATACACCACATGCAATAAGTGGTGAATAATGGAAATCTCAGGAAATTAAAAGTGAAATAAGAAACCACATACCTTGTACTTTTACTAATTTGAGGGTATGTTAACCTCTTTTATAATGGTGAAATAATTTTTATTAAATTATACAAGATCCATATATATAAATATGATATCATATATTATGTTTTAATATTTTTTTGTTAATAATAATTCAGTAGTATCATTGTTTTGGGTGTTAACTGGTTCATTTTTCTTTATATGTTTTGTTACTCAAGTCATGTTTGTTATGGATAAGATGTATTTGATTTATATAAAAAATGATATTATTTTCTTAAACCTAATTTTATATTCATAAAATGATATTTATTCTTAAATGTTTACGATGGGGAATGAATCTCATCACATTCGTGGAGACGGTAATCTGTATGTACGCACAAGCAACAATACCATTCTATTGATGGTGAAATAATATGTAATTGGATGGTATTTTATATATACATAATCATTAACATGTTATATTTCTTATTTAGATCATTTATACTAATTATTATACCAATCCAAATAATTACGTGTTGAATAACAAACTACACCTCGACGTGGAGACTGTAAGCCATACGTACGCACGTATGGTGGCATTGTCATTCATATGATGGATAGAATAATGAATATGGTTGTGCCACATTTATTATAACATCACAATATGTATAAGGTTCTAGGATTATTTTTTTGTTATGGAAATAGAGAAGAAAGAGGAAGTGGAAGAAGAAAAGAACATTGAAAGAGGTGATGAAATAATTACCTCTTCTTCTGGTTCTTCCTTTTGATTTGATCAAATGGGATCCATAGGTTGTCTTTCTGATCAAATTAAGGCCTCTATGTTGAATTGGGAGTAGTTGGGAGGATATTTGAGTAGGTGTTGGCTGAGCCAAATGGATTTGGAGGTGTTATTTTGAGAGAAGGGGAAGTACCCTTTTATAAGAGAGGTGATGGTCATTTTAGGAAAACCTTGAAATATTATTTTATTATACCGTCATATTCAGTTTATAATGGCTCCAAAATGATTTATTTTGAGGCTAAGGTAGTGATGGGTTGAAGATATCTCAACCATTTGGTTTTATATAGGTTTAGGTCACCATATTAACCTTATCTTTTAGGTCAATGTTGACATTATTTAGTATTTGGTTTTTGTGAAAGTCATAACAATTTAATTTCTTCAAAAAAAATAAATTTAATCAACCCTAACATGTAATATTAACCAAGAAATTCATTTTAATTCTTCAAAATACTCAATTTAAATTTATTTTAATATTTTTAATATCAATTATTTTAATGTTTTATTAATTAGGTAATTACTGCATCATCATTGTGTCATAAATAAATTTAATTATTTAATGTCTAAAAAATATAAATAAAATACAATAATTTAGGGAAACATTTTTTATTTCTAATTAATATTCATATTCAAAATTATCTTATGTATAACACTATTAAATTGTTTTAGTTATTAAAATTTGAATTTAACACTTTTAACTCTTTTTTAAATAAAATAATAATAAATGTACTCATCTAAACCAAGTGTACCAAAAAGATAATATTTTATTCCTAAGGTTGGTTTTGGTCTAAATACACTTTTATAATAGAATTATGACATGTTCTAGGGTAATTATAATATCATTTTTACCTTTAATTACCCTATTTACAATTAACCGTGATAAATAAAATTCAAAAGTTGCTATTCACCAAAAATTATTTTTATCTTATTGAACCTAATTTTACTTACTGATTTCAACTTTGTCTCTCATAGTTTTTAAATTAAATTCACCAAAGCAATAAAATTAGGTTTTACGCAAATTTACTAACGTCTATATAAGTTGGGCAAAAGATGCTAAAATATTCAATAAAATTTTATACATCTAATTTTATTACAAAATGATTGAAATGAATTATATTGAAATAATATAGGTATTATGTATCTATTTAGACTTAAAATAAATCTAAAAAATAAATAATTATTTAAATAGAAATTCTGTTTTTTAAACAATAATGAAGTGTTTTTCACTATTCATCAAAATTGATAGTTTTCATAAAAATACAAAAATTTCACCCTAAGAAAAATTTTGATATTACTAATCCAAAAATTATGTCTATTTTAAAAAATTAAAAATATAGAAGTTTAATTAATTAATTTAAAATTAATTCCCATTCTCAAAACCAGAAAACATGTTTTGGGGAATTAAAAACTATCAAAATATTGGTATGTGTTTATGTCCGGTTTAAAAGTGAAATTAATTACAATGACCAAAATTTGATTAAATGATTAAAATTTAATCTAATTATGCTTCCAAACCATTCAAATTTATAATTTATCACTATAAATTATTTTTATTAAAAAAATTAGTTTTCATTTAAAATTTAGTAATTTTTACAATTCATCAAAATATGAATGTTATCAGAAAAACACCAAAAATTTATCCAAACTAAATTTTTATGTCCTTCTTCTGAAGAAGAATTTAGTTTCATAAAATTGAATATATAAAAGTTTCAAATATTGTATTTAGAATGGGTTCTCCATTAAAATCTGGAAAAACTGTATTTTTGAAAAATAATTCTTTTATGTGAAAAATTTAATTTTCCATATATTATGTCTAAGAAACATAAAATTTAAATGATAAAATTATATGGGATATATATAAAATTAAAAATGTGGTTCTTACTATTCAAAACTGCTTTCTAAAAGGCTAGTTTAATAGGTGCAGTTGCACTTGAACTCGGTGTTGTGAACATCGCACGCTATTATATTATTCAAAGTGAAGAGTACCATTGATGATTAGGGTGTTAAATTTTTCCCTTCTTCAATAAATTGCATCCTCAATATATGAAATTGTTCTTCATAAATAAAAGGTTAAAAAATATAAAATTCCTTTATGGAAAAGCCACATCGGAATTAGGGTTAATAAAATTTAATCTTAATAGAGGGAAAGGGAAATGAAAACGTCACCACCAAATTAGGATTTCGAATAGGAGAACATTGGTGGAAATTATAATTGGAGGAAAGACATAAATATTTATAGTGAGTGATTGAGGTCATCAATCACAAACAAGTTAATGGAAAAATGGGCTCCACAAAGCCATAAATCTATGATGAATAACGTAATGTATTAGGATAACACATTTTTGGGTTTAATATCCTTCCCCCAAGGTTTAAAAATTAATTTATTTCATAGAATAATACAGAGAAAAAATAAATGAGAAGTAGAGTTCTATCCTTTAACTAATTTGTACCACAAACACATCTTTCACTCTAAATGATGAGTATTCAAGATGACTTCGTCACACCTGAAGCACTGGAATCAATATATAGAGAATCACATAATCCACAAAATAAGAACTATATATTTCCTTGGCATTTACAGATTAACAAAAACCAAAAAGGTTAGTACAAGGTCATATGATCCCCAAAAAGGATAATCCTTTAGAGAAACAAATACTAATATTAATTTATATAATTAAGCCATTAATACCCCAAGGTTAATAAATACCATTCAATAAAAAATTTTCTTTAAAACTCTTCAATATTATCCAATCAAAAATTTAAACCCAAAACTTTGAAGAATTTGATTAAGTAGTCTTCCACATTAAATTGTATCTCCAATTAACATCGACTACTCTTAAATTCACATACTTAAAAGTAAGTAACCTTGTAACACCCCAGGTAAATAAAGAATATGACATTCTCATATTTATCCATATTTGTAAATAAAATATTAATTTCTCTTTAAAGGGGACGCTATGCTCGATGGCATACCCAACACGTAACAACGAGTTTCTTGGGAATCTTATGTTGCACTCTAATAATAAAATAATATTATTTTAAATGGTAGTTAACATGTAGCCGTTGTATTGGCAGGAATGGATAGAAATAACTAAAATATGATTATATATGTTTTTAAATATTTTTACATTTATCCAATAAAAGATAAAGGCATAAAATACGGAAAGAATTCAATTTTAGGCGTATATGCCCTAGTTTTCACTAAAGGTTCACTTATCGCCTTTTGATGGAGAACCGTCGTTAAATGTAGTTTTGTTCACTCTTATACATCCTTTTGGACCAAATAAAACTCTTCTTATGAATTGGGACATCAAAATTTACTTTGTGTAATTTTTTGGTTTCTTTCTGATAAAGTTCATTTTTTAATGAATAGTGTAAAATGTTGTATTTTAATTCAAAACCTCTTTTTAATCTAATTTATTTATATGATTATATTATCTTTTGAGTTGTTTTTAAAGTGAAATTAGAATATATTTTTACCATTAATTCCAATAGTGGTCGTTGGAATTAATTTCACTTTGAAATCAGACTTAACTAGTGTCAATCTTTTGATACTTATTGTTTCATAAAAACGTGCTATTTGCTCTGACATCGGGAATTAATTATTAAATTAATTAATGTGAATTATATGTTTTGAATTTTTTAAAAAAGACTTCATTTTTGAATTCGGAATATGAAATATAACTTAGGGTGAATTTTTGGGATTTTTCTGAAAAACATCAATTTTTGATGAATAGTGAAACCACTAAGTGGTACTTATAAAAACTGATTTTTCCGTTTAAATGAAAATTTTCCATATTTGTGTTTTTAATTTCAAAAATCCGACATACATGGTTGTCATTAAGAAGTAAAATGTGGTTCAATGAGATAAAAATAAATTTTTGGTGAATAGTAACTTATTAAGTTTTTAATCGCGATTAGAGGTAATTAGTGTAGTTTAAGGTAAAAATAATGCTTTAATAAAATGAGATGAGCTTGACACATGTCCTACCCTCATTGGATGTGTCATTTCCGACCAAGAAAATATTTGGGTCAACTTGGGGACCCCATAGAGCCACTTTTGTTGGGAAATGACTTAAATAACATTTTATTTAATGTTAAAGTAAAAATGACACAAACATGAGTTATTTTACTAAAACAATTTTTACATGGGGTTATAAAGATCAGATTTTTGATTATAAATAGTAATTGGAAAGCTAAAGGGATTTCCTACATCAATTATTTTGTTTTATAATTTTTAGACATTAAATAAATTAAATTATTTATGACATCATGATGATGCAGCGATAACCTCATTATTTAGCGATTTAAATAAAATGGAAAGATAATGTAATATCTAAGACCTAAACATGTCCAAAACCTATTGGATGAGTGGATTTCGAACCCTTATCACCTTTTCCTCGAAAAACATCAATGTGGGACCTCTTAAATCCGAACACCATTTTAAAACAAAGTGACTTTTCTTTACCTTCCACGAGTGCCCCTCCTCTCCTCTTATAAAAGGCCCCCACCTCTACCTCCTTACCCACACTACGAAAGCCTTTGGCTCAGACAAAACCTGCACATTTTGGCTCTCCACATCCCTCTATTACTCCTTGAAGCCTCACTTTGGGCAGAAGTCTTCCCAAGGAAGCCTTTGAGCTCAAACCAAAGGGAGTTACCCGATTTTAAGGTAATATCTTCACTTGAGTCCTTTTGTTTTATTTTGCTTCTCCAACCCCCTAAAATATTTTTATTCATTTCTTTTGTAAAAACTCCAGTATCATCAATATACTAGGATGTTGTTATAAGAAGTATTCGAGCTACACTTTCACACACCTACATCTAATGGTTAAAGAACATACTGTTTCTGTGGATGGTGAATTTCCGCCTCCCGAAACGATGATTGTTCAACATTATTTTAACAACTCCAAAGGTGGCCATTAAGATGAAAATATATTTATATATGATATATAATATTTTTATGTTTTCCATAAGCTTCTTTATTTTTCATTTTGGGCATACCTTTATGGTTTCCATTATGGGTAAACACGATATCTTCATTTAAGGAAGTGCGGACTACCGCCCCCTCAAAGTCATGTGATTCGTTAATGCCATATGTGGGACGTATAAAGGATGGATTTAAAGTTATTATATATGATTTTTAATGGAATTATATTATACCTCTATATCATTATCATTACATTCCATAAAAATATGAAATAGAAATGAGAGTAGCGTTCATGCGTATGTACGGCTTACCGTCTCCATGAACGGTGCATTTCATTTCTTACCTCTAAATGATTATGTAATAATACATGTATATTCTGGATATATATTATATATATGATATCCAAATCATGAATGTAATTCTGGACATAATGAACATTTGACCACACAAACAACATGTAATTTTAAGAAGTCCACTTTCGACTAAAGAACCAAATATCGACAAAAAAGACATTATTAACTTAAATGATTACATAATATTTATAACATGGAAATAAGTGATCTAAAAGGAATAATGAAATAGAAAAAGGTTCTTAATAAAGTGGAAATTAACTAAAGTTTATTATTCAGGATGTTAAAGAACGATCGAGTCAAGTCGGACCCGAGGTAAGGGATCCTACTCCACTCTTTCTTTTTAAGTACACTCTTTTATGTCATTCCTTTTAAAGATCATATTTATTGTTTTTGGGATGTTATTTTATATTAATCTTACCGTAATTTTTATGTTCATGTGATGAGAGACCCTATTCTCTCTCATCAATCCATTTTGGAAGTTTTATGTGGTTCTGTTAGGCTGTCAAGTTCTCGTAAAGGATTTTTCATCTCACTTTTATTCCCGTGAGATTTATGCTACATTTTCCACAATTTCCTTTGAGTGGTGTATGCACTGCTCATTATTTTATTCATTGTGTAATATAATTTATTTTATTAGTATTTACATGAATGTTGTATTGTCCTTCTTTCACGAGGTGTATGTTTCGAAAGATACCCATGTCGGTAAGGGAACCCTTCACCCACCTCTTTTTAAAAGACTTAATTTTTTGGGTCTTTTAATTTACATATTGTTATGTTGGGATATGTTCTCATATATCCTTATTGATGTAAATTTTATGTCCATGTGATGAGATACCCTTTTTTTATCTCTCATCAACTCATTTTGATGTGACGACGTTAGGCTGTCAAGGGAACTTCTTATCCCAATTTCGATTTCTTTGGGTTCAACATGTAGTAATTGAATTTGTCATCTTTTGAATATGTGTGAATGACCTTTGATTATTTTACACTTAATATCCACTTATATTTGGTGTATTCGTTTGTCACACATAATTATTTAATTGATTTATCTTTAAACCAAGGATACCGTCTTTGTAAGGGACTTCGTCTCAATCTCCTTTCATTGAGGCATATTTTGTTTTATAGACAACATTATTTTATACGGTGTATAAACCCCTTTGACTTTTACGTTTATCCAAAAGGAATCTTTTTTGTACGAAGCGTTTTACTAAATGACAAAAGGGAATGTTTTTGTCGTACGTATGCGGCGACAACGACTTCTCCGCCACCGTGACCGTTATTTGAGTTTCGGCTTCCTCTACAAGACATACCTTCTTTTTAAAAGAAAAATAAATACCATGTTTTAATTTTCTTTTATTTTGGTATTGAAAATGGTTTTCATAATGTATTTATATTAATGTGTTATATTGATATCTTGCTATTGAAAGGTGGAAATGTTATGTTTCCTTTATGCATGTTTTATGTCATACTATTATGTTGAGGTTCTTGGGCATTATTATGAATATGGGTGGTTCCATGATAAACTAAGGGTGGTGAGCCCGATATAGCTCTCCAATGCATTGGGTTGCGCGAAGGAGTGAAACGTTAAGGTTTATCCGAAGAGATTTAGGGAATATACTGTGATGTGTATTCCAAACGTAACCAAGAGGGTTACTCCCTACGTAAGAATGTTATGAATGCCTCAAGTTACCTTTATCTCTTATGATTTCTATGATTTATTCATGGTTTGATGAGGTATGTTAAAGTGCCTATGTTTTGTGGGTAAAGTATGATTTCATTCTTATGTATATATGAACTCATGTTTCCTTTCCATATTTTTTATAACCCTTACTTAGCTTTTTATGCTCATCCCATGTTTTTGAAATGTTTTTCACAGGTCAAGGGAAAGGTACATGATGTGATGATAGTGTCAAGGATGTGTCAAGAAAGAATCTGTGTTTTATTTTAAATATGTTTCCATTGATGGGAAGAATGAATATTGTCTTTTATGTAACCGCTTTGTTTAAATGTTGAATGTAATGCAAGTTTCATGATCTAATTCTCTAAAACACTAAACCTTAAAAGATCCTCAATGTGTAATCTTGTATTAACTAAAGATTAACTAAGGTTTAAGGCTGGGGCCTTATAGTTGGTATCATAGGTCAGTTTAGACAACTTTAGGGATTAGGAGTTCTTGTGAGACACATGATTAGTCCCTATATCTATTATTTCAGTTAAATCCTTGTTTTATAACTTTTTGTAGGTCAAGTAAAGTCGGTTAAGAATGGAAGGAGAAGGATATCAAAAGACATTCCTATCTCTTCTTGATGACATGCTTCGGATGATTGTGAAACTTTTTCTAGCATACAACTCACTTGCAAGCAGTTGTTTGAGATATCAAACACCTCCACTATACCTCATTATCATCGTGGATCATGGGTTGTTTTTAGACAAATACTATTTTCAAAATATTCTCATATTTTCAAGAAAGGTAAATATTATCAATCTATTTTCAAATATTTTACCTTATCACAAGAATTTGAAGCATATTATGATTTTAGAAATGGTGCTAAAGAAGGAGACCCTTGCGCAACCTATTTATATTTGCTTTTAAAATATATTCTCACATCACATACGTATGGTATTTTAAAAGGACCAATAAAAGAAAGTTTCAACTCAATTTCGGTCTGACTATTTTATAGAAATCAGGCTTTATCAGATGTTTTGGAATTATATGTCATACATGATTATTTTCCAAAACTATTTTTCTGTGAACACCGATATGACCCATGTTGTACAAGGTGTATTTGGATGGAGGAAGCAAATGATTTTGAAGGATCTCTAAATCATTGTTGTAATGCATGGGACTTCTACCTACGTGAGCAAGATGACGATGAAACCGAGTGGACGCCATGATCAAGGTATGATGTTATTCATTTTGGGAATCGTTTTATTTTATCTTATGGTGGTGAAATAAGACTTCAAGAATTAATATGTTGAGATCGTAACGAATTCAGATGAAAATTAAAGGTATAAGGAAACGATTGAGGTTAAAACATGTTAGGGTTATTTTTGGAGTTTTATAAAAAGGACAACTCGCAGACCGTGTGACAACCCGTCGCGTCGGACAAAGCTACGGGAATCGAACCCAAAACCAAAGTGCGACTGGTATTTATCGCCTAACACTGAAGTACGTGAAGTCCCTGGTTAGTTTGACTGATTATTTTTAGTTATATGATTTTATTAATTAAGAGTAAGTTGATTTTGGGTTATCTATGGAAATTTATTAACCTATCATGGAGGATATGTGATTAGGTTAATTACTTTTCAATACGAGACTTTAGGAGAAACTGATGTTGTTTGGAGATAAATGTTACGATTTAACTTGGAAGACTATGTGACTAAATCCTTCAAATATTTGTGTTTCAATCTTATATTGGTTTACATTGAAGAATTTTATGGAAAAATTGTTTATCGGATGGTCCTCGTTGAACTTTGGGATTTGTTGGACAAATTTTGGAGATTAAGCATAAATTTTCTTTTTAATGGGTTATCCTTTTCTGGATTATCTAACCCTGTAATAACCTTTCTGGTTTTGGTTTTGGTTAGAGACTAAAGACATGGGATGTAAATAGTTCTCTTTGGTGGATTAGGTGATTCTCTAGAAGTTGATTATAGTACTCTTAATGTGAACAAGTCTTCCTAAATACTCGTCTTTTGGAGAAAATATGAGTTTGTTTAAAAGTTGAAAGTCAAAATGAAAAGTGATTATGTTTCCCTATGGATAAATTACTCAATAAAAAGTAACTTAAAACAAAAATGTTGTCTATTAACTTTTCCTACTGGGGAATTGAATACCGTTTAACCCATCACAAGTTTGTGATTTTCTTGTGGTTAACTTTCTCCTAAACATGTTTTCTATCACTCCCCATCAGAACATGACCCTATGTTTTCTCCTCTATGTCCATATTTTTATACATGGAATCCTAGTATGGGTTAAATCGGGTGACCTTTGTATTTATATTTCTTTATTTTGAAGTGATTGTTTTACCGACTCTTGTTCCGATGTGGGACTTTGAAGGATCTTTCCAAGCTTAATTTTAAAAATTGCGAGGATGCAATTCCCAAAAGGGGGGAAGGATGTAACACCCCAGGTAAATAAAGAATATGAAATTTTCATATTTATCCATATTTGTTAATAAAATATTAATATGTCTTTAAAGGGGAAGTTATGCTCGATGGTGTACCCAACACGCAACAAGGAGTTTCTTGGGAATCTTACGTTGCACTCTAATAATAAAATAATATTATTTTAAATGGTAGTTAACATGTAGCCGTTGTATTGGCGGGAATGGATAGAAATAACTAAAATATGATTATATATGTTTTTAAATATTTTTACATTTATCCAATAAAAGATAAAGGCATAAAATACGGAAAGAATTCAATTTTAGGCGTATATGCCCTAGTTTTCACTAAAGGTTCAGTTATCGCCTTTTGATGGAGAACCGTCATTAAATATAGTTTTGTTCACTCTTATACATTATTTTGGACCAAATAAAACTCTTCTTACGAATTGGGACATCAAAATTTACTTTGTGTAAATTTTTGGTATCTTTCTGATAAAGTTCATTTTTTAATGAATAGTGTAAAATGTTGTCTTTTAATTCAAAACCTCTTTTTAATCTAATTTATTTATATGATTAGATTATCTTTTGAATTGGTTTTAAAGTGAAATTACAATATATTTTTACCATTAATTCCAGTAGTGGTCATTGGAATGAATTTCACTTTGAAATTAGACTTAAACTAGTGTCAATCTATTGATACTTATTGTTTCATAAAAACACGCTATTTGCTCTGCCAGTGGGAATTAATTATTAAATTAATTAATGTGACTTATATGTTTTGAATTTTGTAAAATAGACTTAATTTTTTAATTCTGAATATCAAATATAGCTTAGGGTGAATTTTTTGGATTTTTCTGAAAAACTTCAATTTTTGATGAATAGTGAAACCACTAAGTGGTACTTATAAAAACTGATTTTTCCGTTTAAATGAAAATTTTCCATTTGTGTTTTTAATTTCAAAAATCTGACATACATGGTTGTCATTAAGAAGTAAAATGTGGTTCAATGGGATAAAAATAATTTTTTGGTGAATAGTAACTTATTAAGTTTTTAATCGCGATTAGAGGTAATTAGTGTAGTTTAAGGTAAAAATAATGCTTTAATAAAATGAGATGAGATTGAAACATGTCCTACCCTCATTGGATGTGTCATGGACGACCAAGAAAATCCATGGGTCAACTTGGGGACCCCATGGAGCCAGTTTGTTTGGGAAATGACTTAAATAACATTTTATTTAATGTTAAAGTAAAAATGACACAAACATGAGATATTTTACTAAAACAATTTTTACATGGGGTTATAAAGATCAGATTTTTTATTATAAATAGTCATTAGAAATATAAAAAGATTTCCTACATCATAGTATTTTGTTTTATAATTTTTAGACATTAAATAAATTAAATTATTTATGAAATCATGATGATGCATCGATGACCTCATTATTTAACGATTTAAATAAAATGGAAAGATAACGTAATATCTAAGACATACACATGTCCAAAACCTATTGGATGAGTGGATTTAGAACCCTTATCACCTTATCCTCAAAAAACATCAATGTGGGACCTCTTAAATCCTAATACCATTTTAAAACAAAGTGCCTTTTCTTTACCTTCCAAGAGTGCCCCTCCTCTCATCTTATAAAAGCCCCCAACCTATACCTCCTTAACCACACTCCCAAAGCCTTTGGCTCGTCCAAAACCTGCCCATTTTGGCTCTCCACATCCCTCTCTTACTCCTTGAAGCCTCACATTGGGCAGAAGTCTTCCCAAGGAAGCCTTTGAGCTCAAACCAAAGGGAGTTACCCGATTTTAAGGTAATGTCTTCACTTGAGTCCTTTTGTATTATTTTGCTTCTCCAACCCCCTAAAATCTCATTATTCATTTATTTTGTAACAACTCCAGTAACATAAATATACTAAGATGTGGTTATAAGAAGTATTCAAGCTACACTTTCACACACCTACATCTAATGGTTAAAGAACATACTGTTTCTGTGGATGGCGAATTTCGGCCTCCCGAAACGATGATTGTTCAACATTATTTTAACACCTCCAAAGGTGGCCATTAAGATGACACTATATTTATATATGATATATAATATGTTTATGTTTTCCTTAAGCTTATGTATTTTTCATTTTGGGCATACCTTTATGGTTTCCATTATGGGTAAACACGATATCTTCATTTAAGGAAATGCGGACTACCACCCCCTCAAAGTGATGTGATTCGTTAATGCCATATGTGGGATGTATAAAGGATGGATTTAAAGTTATTATATATGATGTTATACTGGAATAATAATATACCTCTATATCATTATCATTCCATTCCATAAAAATATGAAATAGAAATGAAAGTAGCGTTCATGCGTACGTACGACTTACCGTCTCCATGAACGGTGCATTTCATTTCTTACCTCTAAATGATTACGTAATAATACATGTATATTCTGGATATATATGATATATATGATATCCAAATCATGAATTTAATTCTGGATATAATGAGCATTTGACCACACGAACAACATGTAATTGTAAGAAGTCTACTTTCGACTAAAGAACCAAATATCGACAAAACAGACATTATTAAATTAAATGATTACATAATGTTTATAACATGTCAATAAGTGATCTAAAAGGAATAATGAACTAGAAAAAGGTTCTTAATAAAGTGGAAATTAACTCAAGTTTATTATTCAGGACGTTAAAGAACGATCGAGTCAAGTCGGACCCGAGGTAAGGGATCCTACTCCACTCTTTCTTTTTAAGTACACTCTTTTATGTCATTCCTTTTAAAGCTAATATTTATTATTATTGTGATGTTATTTTATATTAATCCTACCATAATTTTTATGTTAATGTTATGAGAGACCCAATTCTCTCTCATCAATCCATTTTGGACGTTTTATGTGGTGCCGTTAGGCTGTCAAGTTCTCGTAAAGGATTTTTCATCTCACTTTTATTCCCCTGAGATTTATGATACATTTGCCACAATTTCCTTTGAGTGGTGTATGTACTACCCATTATTTTATTCATTGTGTAATATACTTTCTTTTATGAGTATTTACATCAATGTTGTATTGTCCTTCTTTCATGAGGTGTATGTTTCGAAAGATACCCATGTCGGTAAGGGAACCTTTCACCCTCCTCTTTTTAAAAGAGTTATTTTGTTGGGTATTTTAATTTACATATTGTTATGTTGGGATATGTTCTCATATATCATTATTGATGTAAATTTTATGTCCATGTGATGAGATACCCTTTTTTTATCTCTCATCAACTCATTTTGATGTGACACCGTTAGGATATCAAGGGAACTGCTTATCCCAATTTCGATTTCTTTGGGTTCAACATGTAGTAATTGAATATGTCATATTTTGAATATGTGTGAATGACCTTTGATTATTTTACACTTAATATCCACTTATATTTGGTGTATTCGTTTGTCACACATAAATATTTAATTGATTTATACTTAAACCAAGGACACCGTCTTTGTAAGGGACTTCATCTCAATCTCCTTTCATTGAGGCATATTTTATTTTATACACAACATTCTTTTATACGGTGTATAAAACCCTTTGACTTTTAAGTTTATCGAAAAGGAATCTTTTTTATACAAAGCATTTTAATAAACGACAAAAGAGAATGTTTTTGTCATATGTATGCGGCGACAACGACTTCTCCACCGCCGTGACCGTTATTTGAGTTTTGGATTCCTCTACAAGCCATACCTTATTTTTAAAAGAAAAATAAATACCATGTTTTAATTTTCTTTTATTTTGGTATTGAAAATGGTTTTCATAATGTTTTTATATCAAGGTTTTGTATTGATATCTTTCGATTGAAAGTTGGAAATGTTATGTTTCCTTTATGCATATTTTATGTCATACAATTATGTTGAGGTTCTTGGGCATTATTATGAATATGGGTGGTTCCGTGATAAACTAAGGGCGGGTGAACCCGATATAGCTCTCCAATGCATTGGGTAACGCGAAGGAGTGAAACATTAAGGTTTTTTTCCAAATATATTGAGGGAATATACTGTGATGGGTATTCCAAACATAACCAAGAGGGTTACTCCCTACGTAAGAATGTTATGAATGCCTCAAGATACCTTTATGTCTTATGATTTCTATGATTTATTCATGGTTTGATGAGGTATGTTAAAGTGCCTATGTTTTGTGGGTAATGTATGATTTCATTCTTATGTATATATGAACTCATGTTTCCTTTCCATATTTTTTATAACCCTTACTGAGCTTTTTATGCTCATCCCAAGTTTTTGAAATGTTTTTCATAGGTCAAGGGAAAGGTACAAGATGTGATGATAGTGTCAAGGATATGTCAAGAAAGAATCCGTGTTTTATTTTAAATATCTTTCCGTTGATGGGAAGAATGAATATTGTCTTTTATGTAACCACTTTTTTTAAATGTGGAATGTAATGCAAGTTTCATGATATAATTCTCTAAAACTCTAAACCTTAAAGGATCCTCAATGTGTAATCTTGTATTAACTCAAGATTAAGTAAGGTTTAAGGTTGGGGCCTTATAAACCTAATCATAGATTATTTATGACAGGTTAATCATTTTCATAAATAACCCAAATCGCTATAAATCCATAATAAAAACATAGATAAAAACCCACTATTAATCCTCAAATGAAATCCCGTAGTATTTTATTTTCCTTAGTCATATAGTGTTCCCAACAGAGTGAATGTATTCCAATATAACATTTATCACTTAATCACCAAATAATTTTCCTACAATAATGATATCTATTTTTTAAAACATAAGATCCCAAATAAACTTATTATTGATCAAAAAAATCATTTAACTAAAGAGAATTAGACACAATAATCAGGGATATCATGTAGTATTGTGGTAGGAGAAAAATCCTAGTTGCATTTTGTTTGTGGGTTTGATTCCCGCAACATTGTCTGACATGACGGGTTGTTACTCGGTCTGCGTGTGGTCCATTTTCCAAAAATATATTTTTACAACATTCCCAAAATGAGATAAATTTTTCAAAATAACCATAACATAACTTAACCACAAATTTTTTTCTCATACCTCGCATTTTCATCACAAAAATTAATAACATGTAATTTCCACAAATTCAAGGATCATATAAACTCAAATGGTTATTTATAACTATATTCCCAAAGGAAAAGATAATTCTTCCTCGAATAGAATTTTCACATAACAAACTACAGATTTACCCATACAAGAGAGAAGTCTTCCAAATAAATCCCATCAACAATGAGAACTAACACCTTTAAACATTTCACCATCCATTTATTTCCACATAGGTTCTTCCATGAACAAGAGGTTATCCTATAGAATATCTTATTGACTCGGGTAATGCTCAGGTCCCCTACATTTACATAAAATTTTTATAAGTGGATTCTTGGGAGAATTTTTATTTTTTAACATAGTACTCTTCATTTTTCCTCAAAAATTATTTACATTATGTCCTTATTTCCCACACACATAGAATTTACTTTTCCCATTGTGACAATTTCTTGGGTGTCTCCTTCGACATTTCTACATGATGGAAATTGATATTTTTTTCTCCATGGCCTCCAATAATGTAACTCTTATCATTCAAAACATTTGTCTTCTTGGTTGTGTCCGAGAGTTGGTTAATATATATGTTTTGGATCATATTTTTGGAAATCTGATTCAGCATGAACATGATATCTTTTATGCCTATCAACATTCCATTTTATTTCTCATTTATACCACTGTTCCCACCTTATAAATCATGTTCAATTTTACTATGACTTCCTTTGGATCCAACCATTAACTAAACCCAGAAAGCATTTTGTGAGTAACAATAGTAAAAAAATAATTTAGAGAATATAATGACACCATATTTTCAATCTAAAACACATTGGGATTAACCAAGGTTATTTATTCTCATCTTATATTAAAATACTTCAAATCAGTTTGTAATGAAAATGTGAATTATCCTAAGCATATCCCTTGGGAGTGTTGTAACAAAGAGTGTAGTATGATCCATTTTCATGCCCCAGTTCCCGTTCAAGTCTAGCTCAACGGGATTTTAATAGGTTTTAACTCTTGGTACATCTATGCCAGAGCCGCCTCTACCTGCTCATATCCTAACAAGGATGTATTTCTTGGGAAACCCACATAATATTTACATTACCCAAAATATTTGATGTTTTTTTATTATAATCCCCAAAGTCTATATTTGGGTAATGTTCTTTAATCAGAGTTTTTTTTCTAAATATAGTTTGCAAGTTTTGTACTAAACTTTCTCTAATACCAACTATAACACCACAACCCTAGTTACCCAGAGTCGGTGCATTATTACATATCATTATCATGATAACAAGAGATTGAGTCCTGAAAGAACGATTAGTTTAGTAGACTTGGAATTACTAGATACATACACAAGTTTTACATTACATCATGAAAAAAAGAAAAACATCATTATGCCCCCTTTGAACACACACATATACCTTAGATTATTCTTGCAGGTTAATCATTATATAATTATTTACATTATAGGAAAAATAAAACATAGAAAGGGGAGAGATCAAATGCTCAATAAGGATAACAATATAGCAGAAACTTTCATAAATAAGCATAAATATTTAAGGCAATGTATAAGAATAAACAAAATACTTTTAAACTTAAACTTTAGCATAATATAGAAAATATAAATCAAATAATGCTATTTACATATACACAAGGATATTCTACTAGTAGAAAAAATATATTTAATATCAATAGATAATTTAATAATAATGGAATGCATAATGCTGGACATCATAACCACATAGTCAAGACCTCGTTCCAAGACTACAAAATAAGATTTTGTCATGACCTTGTGCCTAGACACTTGTTTTTATCATGAGTCCTATCGATGCATCAGAGAGATATAGTGGGCTCCACACATCACTTACTAAGTCCAATTCATTCCTTATATGAAAAGGACGAAAACTTAACATAAACATTCATATTAAAACTAGCATACGAAATGTTAATAATTTATCTAAAACCCATGAATGGTATAACAATAACACATCTACTGTCAAACATAACTCATTCAATTTAATATGGAAGATTTTATTATAATAAATCAACCTCAATCAATAATAATGAAGGATATTTAAATAGATTAAAATAACCAGCGAAACTATTTGGAAGAAATATCTTCCTTTTATTGAAAACATTAAAAAATCTCACTATTTATCAAGGAGCAGTTAAAAATAGTTTTTTGCATCAATGTGTCCCATACCACTTTGAATCTTATAAAACAATTTAATTTTAAAAAAGTCATGTTCATATAAATAAATCATTAAAACCATTTTTAAAACATGGACATTAATGAGAATGAATTAGAAGAATACATATTTAATATATTTAAAATGATATTTTAGTTAGAGTTTCTAACCAAATGAGAGAAACTTGAATAAAAATAATTGAAGTAATCATAACATTATAATATCATGTGAGTAAAGGGATTCATGATATACTATGTCAAAGTAGATTATATACACCATATAAAAGTGAATTGGCACATAACAACAAAGAAGTCTCAATGGGATGTAAATTGAGATGAAATACCTTATAAATACCGTATTTTTAAGTTAATGATAAATAAATGAAATAATTATATGTGAAAAATATAAATAAACTCAATATGATTGAATATACAGTGTAAATAAATAACAGGACATTCACACTTTTTCTTTTAAAAACAACACCAACGACTTGAATGTTTAACTCAATGAATAAAAATTGAGTTATGATTACTCTTATCAAGTTCATATTGATGACTTGATAATTTTTCAATGGAGTTATTTTGTGTATCAAAAGTGTATCCAAACAATGGGGAGTGTAAATTACTACATAAATAAATAAATAGTTATTTCACACATAATCTTTGAGTAAAATAATCAATGAAGTGTTCCTAAAACCCAATGAGTGGAAATTGAAATTAGAAATTCCCTTACCGATATAGTAACTCACGTAACATACATCCCATGAATGAAGTATCAGACAATGAAGATGTAAATACCCATAAATTAGAGTATTTTACACAAATAATACAACCATGGGCAGTTCATACACCACAAAATTGGAAATAGTTGCAAATATAGCGTGAATCTCACCGGAATAAAAGTGAGATGAAAACCCCTTAGCACATTGTAATCAATCGAGTCATAAGACCAAAAGTTAATAACCACAAAATGAATCATATAATACCATGAATATAAATATAATCATGATAATATATATCAATGGATAGTACACAATACACCAAATGCAATAAGTGGCGAACAATGGAAATCTCACGAAATTAAAAGTGACATAAGAAACCCCTTACCGGGTACTTTTACTTAGTTGACGATACGTTAAACTTCTGTATAATGGTGAAATAATTGTTATCAAATTATACCAGAACCATATAAATAATAATATATGATCTTTTAATATTTCATTTTTTAATAATATTTCAGTAGTATAATTGTTTTGGGAGTTAACTGATTTGTTTTTATTGATATGTTTTTTTACGTAAGTCAAGTTTTTTATTGATAAGATATATTGGATTCATATACAGAATGATATTATTTTCTTAAAAAATATTTTTTTAATCATAAAAGGATATTTATTTTTGAATTGTTATGATGGGGAATGAATCTCATCATGTTCGTGGGTGCGGTAATCCGTACGTACGCACGAGTGACAATGCCATTCTATTGATGGTGAAATCATATGTAATTGGATGGTATTTCTTATATACAAAATAATTATCACTTTATATTTATTATTTTCATAAATTATACCAATTATTATACCCATCCAAATAATTAAGTGTTGAATGAAAAACAACACCACGATGTGGAGATAGTAAGTCGTACATGCACACGTATGGTGACTTTGTCATTCATAGGATGGATAGAATAATGAATATCGTTTTACCATATCTATAATAACATAAAAGTATGTAGAAGGTACTGGATTTATTATTTTGGTATGGAAACAACAAAGAAAAAGGACGTGGAAGAAGAAAAGAACATTGAGAGAGGTGATGAAATAATTACCTCTTATTCGGGTGCTTCCTTTTGATTTGATCAAAAGGGCTCCATTGGTTGGAGTTATATTAAAATTAAGTACTCTAGGTTGAATTGAGGGTAGTTTGGAGGATATTTGAGTAGGTTTTATCTGAGAAACAATGTCTTTGGTGGTGTGATTTTGAGAGAAGGGTAAGTAGCCTTTTATAATAAAGCTGTGGGTCACTTTAGGAAAATCATAAAAAATTATTTTATTATACAATCATATTGTGTTTATACTGGATGAAAACTGATTTATTTTGAGGCTAAGTTTGGTTTGGGTCGAAAAAATCTCATACAATAGTGTTTGCATATGTTTAGGTCACCATATGAACCTTATGTTTTAGATTTAACTCTTGGTTAAATACTTTAACATTTATCAAGTATCCCTGTATTTTTATATTATATGGTTCATAAACTTACAATAAAATTCCAAGATGACCCCAAGTGTATCATTAATGAAATATCTATTATTATATAAGTCCTTTTTTCAAACCATATATTTCTAGGAATATTATATCTTTTAATAATATATTATTTGTTTTAAAAACTCATTTATGTCAATTTTGATATTATTTAGTATTTGGTTTTTTATGAAAGTCATTACAATCTAATTTCTTGGAAAAAAATAAATATAATAAACCCTAACATGTATTATTAACCATTAAAATTTGTTTAATTCACCAAAAGTCTCAATTTATATTTATTTTAATATTTATAATATCAATTATTTTAATCATTCATTAATAGGGTATCTACTGCCTAATCATTGTGTCATAAATAAATTTAATTATTTAATGTCTAAAAATTATAAATAAAATAAAAATATGAAGAAAACGTTTTTATCTTTCTAATTAATATTCATAGTCAAAACTATCTTATGTATAACCCTATATTAAAATATTTTAGTTATTAAATTTTGAATTTAACACTTTTAACTCTTCATTAAATAAAATAAGAATAACTTTCCAAATCTAATCCAAGTGGAAGAAAAGGATAATATTTTATTACTAAGGTTTATTTTTTTTCAAAATACACTTATCTAATAGAATTATGACATGTGTTAGGGTAAATAAAATATCATTTTTTACTTTTAATTAACATATTTACTTTTAACTATGGTAAATAAAATTTAAAAGTAACTATTCACCAAAAATTATTTTCATCTTATTGAACAAAATTTCACCTAATAATGTCAATCATGTCTCTTAGATTTTTGAAATTCAATTCACAGAAGTGATACAATTTTGTTTTATGCAAATTTGTTAACGTGCCTTGAAGGTGGGTAAAAGACGTTAAAATATTCAATAAAATTTTATACATCTAATTTTATTATAAAATGACTCCAATTAATTACATTTAAATAATATAGGTATTATGTATCTTTATTTAATTAAAATAAATTTAATGAAAATATATAATTATTTTAATAAAAAGTTAGTTTTTAAATAATTACGCAGTGTTTTTCACTATTCATAAAAAATTGAAAGTTTTCAGAAAAATACAAAAACATTACCCAAATATAATTTTGATATTCCAAATCCGAAAATGATGTATATTTTACTAAATTGAAAATATAGAAGATTCATTAATTAATTTAAAATTAATTCCCATTGTCAAAAACAAAAAAGTCGGTTGTTGAGAAGTAAAAGCTATCCAAAGATTTTAATGTGTTAATGTCTGGTTTAAAAGTGAAATTACTTCTGATGACCAAAATTGGATTAAATGATAAAAATATAATCTAATTATTCTTCAAAACCATTAAATTGTATTATTTAACACTGTAATGACCCGTCCCTCGGGGCCCGTGCTGTGACTACTCTAAGCCCACGTTCCATAGGCTTGGGGCTAGTGACTATCACCGAAGGCATATTCCCTAAAACTGGGAAGGCATTGCCTTTATACTCTATAACACACACAACCAAGCACCCATCATGATACGAACTTAAGAACACTAAATAGTAAATAGAGTGAGTACAGTATGTAAAAGGTGCCCGAATACAAGCCCAACATGAAAGTACAATTAAAATGGGAAATTACAAGATGGCTGGTAGGTGAAAAGAAACTCCTGAATCATCCACCACAAATCCTACCTGATGGGTAGGTACAATTCACAAATGGCGATATTTGTGGTTTTCCTCATCTAACGACCACTTCCAAGCTACCTCTAGTCCTGGTACTCTTGTCCTTAGTCAGTGCTGTCCGTCGTCTTCACCAAACACAACTGGGTGCGGGCATTACCCGTGCAGGGGTTAGTATAACGATACTCAGTAGGGATCCTGAGAACCTCAAGGTCTCACAAAATCCACCAAGGATAAACCACACAACATGAAATCAACTGACAACCCTACTTAGGTATTTTCCTATACATATGCCTAAGTTATCAAGTATTCACATCTCAATCATGAGGAAACACAAGGTCCAAGTCAAAATCCTGAAGCTCAACTATCCCACAAAGGAAGAAATAACACAAAGGTAAGTACCAGACATGTATGCCACATAGAATAATACCACCAAGGTATTACCACAAAGGTAATTACCACACAATTATGAAATCATCTCACACCAAGTATAACTTAAGTACAATAGTAGAGATGATTAGATGTAAATACTAATTCATCTCACTCTGTTAAAATTAGACCCACGATGGATCCCTCAGTGCTGATCCACAAAGGATCACTCAGTGCTGACCCACACAGGATCGTTTGGTGCTGACCCACACAAGATCGCTAGGTCCTGACCCACACAGGATCTCTCGGTGCTGACCCACATAGGATTGCTCGGTGCTGACCTACAGAGGATCACTCGGTGCTGATCCACACAGTATGAATCTTCATTCTTCATGTCACAACCAGCTACTCGGTCTACGCAATATGATTTCTCTTCTCCGGGAGGGTCCACTTCTCAAGCCACTAGTCGATACTCTAACTACCATAAATCCCCATGAAGAAGAATACAAAAGGACCACCATGTCATAGGGATATCAACGCAACAAATGGTGCGTCAATCTGATGTCTGCTCTGTAAGTTATTAGCTTTTTAGTCCCGAGGGCCCGGTTGAATTCATGATCGATCCAACCCGACCATAATCAATCTTTATCCAAATCTCTTATGGGGTATAATCAAAGGGACCGTCTCGCTCCAAGGTTTCCACTATCGCTGATGGTTTATCAAACAGACACCTGGTGCCAATGTTATGGCCAAAAAGGCATAAATGTGTTGAAGTGGGTCTGGGTCTGGTCCAACCGCATCATACCAACTCGGCCCGACCAGGCCTGGACTGACCCGGTTTGGGCCGAACCAGCCCGATCCGGTTTGGCCAGACCCACTGGGTCCTACTTGGCCCGCGGTGCGGCTGGGCCCGCCCGGGGCGGCACGGCCCCCGCTGGGTGGTCCAGACCACGCTGGGTGGCACAACCTGGCGGCCTGGCCTGGGCGGTGAGGTGTGGCCATGGGGCGGCACGAGGCCACGCGGGGTGGTGTGGAGGCTGCGAGGGCCAGAAAGGCCGTTAGGGGGCTGTGGAGGTCGCGGGCGGCCGTGAGGCCGCATATGGCCATGGAGGGCCACGAGGGGGCCGCAGGGGTCACGTTTGGCCGTGAGGCCATGGGGGGACATGAGGCCATGGGGTTGCGGGGTGGTACGGATGGCCACGGGGTGCCGCGACTAGGCCGCGGGGCGGCGATGCGAGGCTTCGGGGCATCGAGGTTGGGGGAGGCACTGCCACGGGGCATCGCGATCATGGGGTAGCGCAGCGAGGCCACAGGGCGGCGAGGCCGCGGGGAGGCGAGGCCACTGGGTGGAAGAACGAGGCTGCTAGGAGGCAAGGCCATGGGGTGGCACGGCGAGGCCGTGGGGCGATGATCCGTTGGGGCTGGCCGTGCGGCACGGTCACGTGCCGTACCTTTGCCGATGGCCGGCATGACCGGCCACCCTCCAATTGTCGCCTTCATCTGTGCCAGTGGTGGTGTTGAGTACCATTATCGTACCCCACTGAGGTCAGTTGTCGTCCTTCTCCATCTCGATAAACACAACAATTTATCTTGAGAATTTCGGAGAGGTCATACCATGTTTGTTTGGCCCGCAACCACTGAGTTAGAGCGGCAGCAAGCGGCTATAATCTCTTCCTGATTTACAATGAATCGTCAAGAATAGGTAAGGGAAAGAAATTAAAACAACCACCCTACCTTGATTTCTTGTGGACTTTATAAGGGGTGAAGTTAGTGACATCGAAGTTTCCCCGATCGTTTGTTCGTTCGACGCTGGAGATCCTTTTACGGTGTTCTTCGTTGGAGAAATATTCGTCGAAGGAGAAGAGTTATTCATTGAAGAATGTTTCTACAAAGTTCTCCCGAAGCTTCTACCATCGCCAAAGAATTATCTCAAAATAATTTACAACCAAAATAAAGAGTGTTTGTCCAATTTTAAATTGATGGCACAAAACAAGTTGGAAACATTAATCAATCGACGAGGCATAATTAATTAATGGGAGGAAGTCTATGGGTTTACTATTCATTAATGAGGGAGTTCAAAGGGTTTCTCCCATTAAGAGGGTAGTTCAAGGGGTTTTTATTCTCGGGTGGTCCCCACCACCATAACCCATGGGGTAGGATTTATTTCTGGTGGTCCCCACCTTTAAAACATCCACATGGAAGGTTTCAAAAAAAAAGAAAAATAAAAAAAAGTTTATTTTATTTTATTTATATTTCCACGAAAAATCCAAATCCTATATTTCACACTCAACCTACTATGGTCAAGATGAAGTTCACTTTAAGAGAATACCAGCACTGCGAGTTCAACGGAGCCCTCAGATTTCAATTCCGAGCACAAGTTAAAAAGTTACAAAAACCCGCTCACATGTTTACTGAACATATCTGATAAAAAGTTCAAAAATTCATTCCGGGAACATCGGGCCTCAAAATCATGTGCTGTCAATTTTTTGTTGACTTGTAAAATTCCCATTTAATAAAAAAAATACATGTAAATTCTGATTCTTTACAAACACTATAAATTATTTTTATTAAAAAAGTTGTTTTCAATTTAAATTTAGTTTATCTCACTATTTATCAAAATATGATAGTTATTATAAAAACACCAAAAAATTTTCCAAACTAAGTCTATATGTCATGCTTATATATAAGAATTTAATTTCATCAAATTGAATATCTAAAATTTTAAAATATTGGATTTAGAAAGGGTTCTCCATAAAGGGCGAAAAAACATCATATTTGAAAAATACTTCTTTTATCTGAAAAATTTAATTTGTCCTTATATTCTGTCTAAGAAACACAAAAATATGAATGTTAAAATATTATGGGATATATATAAGATTTAAAATGTGGTTATTAATATTCATAACCATTTTCTAAATGGCTAGTTAGATAGGTCATGGTGCGCTTGAACTCAGTACTACGTACATCACATGCTATTGTATTGTTAAAAGAGAAGCATACCGTGGAAGCTTGGGTGTTAGGGGTTTAAGATCCTTTTCCTAGAGATAAATAATTACTTTACCAAATTTTTTAAGAAATTAAGGAAATATTCTTAATTGATAAGTAATATTTAACCCTTTAATCAATTTCCACCAAAATTATATTTTTTATCCAAATGATGCATATCCGCGATGAATTCTTCATGCCTAAAGCAATAAAATATAGTTCTAGAAGATCATTTATTCCTTAAAATTATAAAAATATATCCATCCAATATATAGATATTAACCAAAACCCAAATTATTAGAATAAGGTAATATAATTCCAAAAATGATTAATCCTTAATATAAAGAAATAAAAAATTAATTTACAAAGTGAAAATTGTAATTATCGATGATTTACTTAGATTAATCGATAAAAATTAACATTAAAATTATTTAAAATATTCCCAAAAATAGTTTCAAACCCAAAAAACATTAGTTATTAATCTAATTTTCTTGAGATATTAAATTAAAGTTTAGCTCCAATCAATATTTGTCACTCATAAAGTCATATACCCTAAAATATATATTCCACAATCATGTATTTTCCAAAATATGTGAATCATTTGGAAAAATAACCTGAATCACCTTATTATCACATTAAAATCATGAAGTCTTTCCAATTTTAAAGAAATCTATATTCCTCAAATAAAAACATATCTTAAGAAAAATTGTTTCTATTTTCCTTAATCGTATAATGTCCCTAAAACAGTGAACTTTTAAAAAAAAATAACATTATCCAAATTTTCACCAAATCACATTTTAATACTATGTTTATATATGTAGTAAATCATATGTTCCAACATGTAATAATCCTTTTATCCTAATTAACAAAACTACATCGGCATCCAATATAATCATAACCCAAAAGATTATCAATACTTTTAAAACTATGTCCATAAATAATTATTCCTCATATAACATTAAGAAAAACATAAATTAAACCAAAGGGTTCTATTTCCATAAATTTTCTCCAAAATATCCTTAATTATTTAAAACACCCTTCATATAAAACCTCAAAAAGTTGGGGTCTATGATTTTAAACATATGATCAAACATAAAACTATCATCCTAAGACACTTTAGGTTTATCTTATATCACTATTGAATATTATAGGATTCACAAGTTCTATTATCTAATCCGTAATGTTGGTTTATTGATAAAATATTAATTATCCCAAGAATATCCCACATGAGTTTCAAACCAAGTGTATATTAAGGGAACAATTATTTTTCACTATAGGATGAAATATGAATGTAGATGCTCAATTACAAGAGGGGGTGAATTGTAAGTTTAAAAAAATTCATTTTTAACCTTAAGGAAAACTATGTTTAACAAATTTAAACAAGGTAAATTCACAAGAACAATTTTAGTTCTATAAACTTGCTAGGTTTTGGAAATATGATTCTGAAAATGAAACAGAAGAAAATTTTACAAGGAAAATATTCTACCTTAAAGTGTATAGAATCTTACTTATCATTGTATACAAATGAACAAGAAAGTATAAGAAGGTTATACTTTCTTCTTTTATCAAAATACAGTAGAAATAAACTTGTAACAAAAATAGGTAACAAGTATGAAATCATTAAGTCCAAAGAGAAGGGTATCCAACAACCTTGGATAAAGGTCCCATGACATATACTTTCATGAAAGGAAGTTTTACCCACACTAGGGTAAGCCTCGATAGGAATATCAGAATCCAACATGCATTCTCCGCAAGACCTCTAACATTAAGGTAGTCGGAACCTATGTCATCCTATCCTCAGAAGTCCTTGAACTTTAAGGTTGTCGGCACATAAGTCTTCATATCCGCATAAGTCCATGATTGTACACAACAAAAATCAGAGTCACACAAAGAAAGCTGAACAAGATGTTCAGTACACACAAGTTATGAGAGTCTCTCTCTAGAAATCACTTAAACAACATGAAATCTCTTGAGTGATGGATCAATTCTCTGTTATTATTGAGCTCGTTCAAATGAGCTCTTATTTATAGGAAATTATACAGTGGTCAACACCATCCTCAAACTGTCATATTTTTCCTTGAATTTTGGAGGGACTAGTAAACTTGTCACTCAAACAACTTTTAATTATAAATAGATTGTACTAAATTGTTTCGTAACTATAACAAGAATAAGAAAAATAAGGTTTCTTACCCAAAAGTATTTTTTGGAGTCTAGAAAAAAATAAAAGTTCAGAGTCTAAGGAAATAATAATTTAGAGACTACAAATCATGGATATTCGGATTCTATTTTCAAAAGAATTCAGAACCTGAATTCTATAGATTTTGGAATCTGAATTCTAATGAATTTGGAATTTGGAGTCTGAATTTTAGAGAATTTGGAGTCTGAATTTCATAGAATTCGGGGACATAATTTTAGAGAATTTGGAGTCAGAATTTCATAGAATTTAGAGTATGAATCTCATAGAATTTGGAGTCTGAATTTTATAGAATTTGGAGTCTGAAATTCAGATAAGTTGGAGTCTAAATTTTAACGAATTCGGTGCCTGAATTTCAAAGAATTCAGAGTCTGAATTTCATAGAATTCGGAGTCTAAATTTCAAAGAATTCAGAGTCTGAATTTTATATAATTCTGAACCTTATATCGAAACAAAAAAATAGAATATTCTAAAACTAAGGATTTGTTGGTTTCCAAGGTTTTAGATATGAAACTGAATTTTACACTTTAGAAATAAAAAGCATTAGATTTAGAAATTATAAAATGAACAATGAAATAAAGGTAAGGATAATATTTCTATGAGGAAGGAAAATTTTCCTTATTAATATAATGCTTAGGGAAAATATAATTTTCCTTAATATGGAGTGTTTTTAAATTTCAAAACACAAAGAAATGGAAAATTCATAAGAAAACCTTATTGAATCAACAATATCCCTCTTTTTGGAAAGCACAAACATCCTTAAAAAAATGAATATAAGGACATGGAAAATTTCATTATTGACATAAAAGAAAAAATTATCTTCATTTAAAAATGAATCATTGTGAATACGAATAACTACCCCTTAGGTTTTGAAATCCCTAAGGATCGTATTCTGGATTTCCTAAATGATATTTTACATTATCTTGAATACAAAAATATTCATTGATAAGAACTTCACCTTAGATGAACTCCACTTTACGTAGGGAAATTTCTTCATTTCATTGAATTCTTTTTATCATTCATTTCTCCCCCTTTATGATTTTCAAAAAGGAATACAGATAATGTAAAAAAATGGTACCTGAAAAATTAGTACTAAACAACCTAATATATGAAGAAGAATCAAAATTCCATTAATTTTGAAAGAATTTGTACAATGAAGAAAATACCACAAAAGATCGGATTTGGGAGAATTATCCTTCTTTCTCATTCAGCATAAACTCATTCACAATGGTTTTCAGATTCTTATGCTCCTTGTGATCTTCTTAAAAACACTTCAGTAGTTGATCCTGATCTTCAATTTTCTTCTCCAAGGCTTTAATTTTTTCTTCCTGAGCCTATAGTCATTCTGCCTGATCCGTCCAGACTTCTTCTTACTTAAAAATATTTTCTTCTATCTCAATTCTGAGACCCCTTTCTCTCTTCCAATTCATAGCCACAAAATTATGATTTCTAGTCATTTCATTGACCTCTTGCTTCTGGTTTATCTATTTGAGAGTCATATTTTCCTCAAAACTCTTAGTAATATCATTAAGGTTGCCATCTTTGGTGTCAAAATCATCTTTCACTATATCTTGAAATTCATCAAAGACTCTTATCTCTTTGACTATATTTCTTGAACAACTTGTAATATTCATGCATGATATTTTATGAACCTCATAACTAATGAGAAAACATTTGAAATCTACATCATTTCACACCAATTTATCCATAAGCACTGAAACTGAATCTTATTACTGATTGAACGAATGATGAAGAAACTAGAATATGGAATCTATAGTCAAGAATAAGGGAATGGTGTCAACCATCCTTTTCAAAGGCTGTACCATAAAATGATATCCAATAGAGGATGATTTTGAATCAGAGTGTTTGGTTGGTGATGATTGTTTTTAAATCTCTTCAGCTTTCCTCTTCGATGAAGCACCAACTACTTTATTTTTCACCACGGATTTACTATTTGTATCCACGAACACCTTCATTACCTTATCAGCTTTTAGAATGATTTCGTGTGATTTGGTAGATTCATGTTCACTATCTGATAGATAATCCATTTTATCTTCCTCAAAATTTTCTTTCTCGGCCTCTTCTACAACATCCTCTGGCTGAATAAAATCATGATTGCTGCTTTCTTTTCCAGATATCTTAATCACGTCTTCTAGTCCCTTATCTTATTTTCTAGGTGTAGCAAGCTTTGAAGATTTGACTTTAGAAGTTCAGATTGAATTGTTCTCAATAGGAATCTCCTACTCATGATAATCCTATACTTGCCTTATCATGTCTTATGTATCACCGCTTCTTCTTCCTCCTTCTTCTTCCTATTATTTCTATCAAACAATTTATTATTTTTGTTCAGGTTCCAGAATCACTAACTTCTTTATCTGATTTATAGGGAGTGAATCTTTCGAAAAATATTCTAGTATATGGTATTGTTCATAGGCTTTCTCATAATCTTTGAGAAGGTATTGGACTATCTCAGCTTTAGGAAACTTATTTTTTTTCTTTTTTTTCTTGATTCTCTAGATTTACGACAACATTGAACATCAGGGCTATTACCTCAGTAGGATCCAAGAAAAAATAGGCTCCCCTTCTATCCTATTCTCTTGTCTTCTCTCCACATAGCCAAAACTTTATCAGGGTAAGACGTTTGTTTTTTGTGATTTTTAGTTGCATATTGGGTTTCCATAGCCACAAGATTTTTTACTTTCTCTTCTGGTTTTTTTACTGTCCTTTTCCTTCCACCATTTTTTGAAAGTTTCACCTACTTCCGGTTTCTTTGAAAGATCATCGATTTAAGCTTCAGAAAAGTCATAGTAATCTCTAGATTGATTATTTATTCCATCCTCTATCCTCCTTAAAGTATCATCACCCAATATCATTACTTTGAATGTTCTTGGCTTAGAAATACAAGGAAGTTTGAATGACTCAAGATAAAGAACAATAATTTTAGAGGGTATAGCTGGATATATGATAATTTGAGACTTAAAATTTCCATTCTTGATGTTCTCAATCATAATAAAGATATACATGGCCATGTATATCATGTCGGGGTTCACCATAAAATCCATAATATAGATGTCACTTTTCTTCAAGGAATCCATATCCAATTTTCTTAGAATGATTAAACCTTGAACCTAGAATTCAAGAATTCGGAAGTTTGTAGATAGATGAATAAACTTCGGAGTCTTCAATCCTTTCAATCAAAGACATGTTAGAGCCCTCCCCTTATCAAAATATCCTGATACATCAGGTAATTTGTGATTAAAGAATTATTCATCACCCTCATAAAGAATTCCAATCAAACTTGCTGCCTTATTGTAGGAAAGGGAATAAGTTTTACCATATCTCTTGAAAGAAAAATTATCTCTCCCTCATTCGTTGAAGAAACTTGCTGACTTATAAAATTCATCAATAACTCTGGATAGACAGGATCCTACACCTTCTGGTTTTATAATCATATACTCTCCCATCCATTCAGCTTGATATTCTTTGAAATAATATAGTAATACTTAGCATGGAATTTTGGATCGTCCAACCATTCTCTGTAAATATTCAACTCAGATATTTCCTTTACTGAAGACATATCTTTCGGAGGAGAGGATTCTATAGAAATTTGAATATGAGGAAAGCCTGATGATTTAGAATGGGATTAAGTATAGGGGAAGAGCTTCAACACACCAAGGATTGAAAATCAGTGTTGAAAAAAACATCAGGGGGGGTCCTTATATAGGCCTTTGAAATGAAGGTTCAACTTCCTTGATTGATCCAACAGTTGAATAAATTCTTGATCAAATCAGATGGTTATGATGATAGACGAAGAAGAGATTTCCTACATTCTGATCTTATGAAAAAGTGAATCCAAAAGAGTTTCTTAAACAAGATAAAAAATACCAATATAGAAAAATGATTACGAAAATTTAAGGGAAAATTCATACCTTATGGATTGCTAGTATAATTATTCATAATAAGGTAGATTCTTCTTGAAGAACATTAGATTCTGAAAAAAAAATTAAAAAAATACTTAAATAAAAGTTTGATTACAGAAAAAAGTTTAAATATGAAAATTTTGATTATGAAAATTTTGATTACAAAAGTTTTTATTACAAAAATATTGATTATGAAAATTTTTATTGTGAAATTTTGATTATATGTCACGACCCGTCCTCAGGGCCCATGCCATGCTACCCCAAGCCCGCCTTCATAGGCCAGGGGCAGGTGACTAGCACCAAAGGCATAAATCCTGATAACTGGGAAGGCATTGACTTAAAAAAAAGTAAACAAACACAAAGAGTACAAGAGGAAGTATACACTAAGAACAAAAGAAAGTGTTGAAAAGTAAATGGGCCAGATGGCTCGGTCGAGCAGTTTTGGGGTGTGGGGGGGCGCACTGCCCCCCACCAGTTCGTAACCATGGCCCCCATGTGGGGGGCTGCTCTTTTCTGGCTAGCCGAGGGTCATAACCCCCGACTCCTCCTTTGACCGAACGTCCCACTCCGGCTGGCCGGCTGCTACACCACGGGACCGACGCGGGACGGCCCCCCTGCTCCGATGCCGGCAGCCAGAAGTTGGCTGCTGGTCCCTGCTCCACCGCGGCCTTGGTCCGTCTGGCGCGGCACGACAGTGTTGGGCCCCTCTGCTGCAGCCTCACTCCGGCCACGGTGTTTTTTGTGATTCTTCAGCGCGGCGCGACGACACTGTGACCTTGTTCGAATTCACCGGCGCGGTGCGACAGCGCCACACATCCTTTCCCATTCCCATTGTTTTTGCATGGTGAAACGGCACCGCGCTGCCATCGCATGTGCCGCAATAAAATCAAACAAACAAGGGGGAGGAGGGTCGGTCGTGTTCGTACGGTCCAACCTCCTCCCGTTATTGCGGAAACAGGTGGCGCAATTTGAAATGAAGAAAAGGGGACTGAAGTATTTATGAACAAAAAAAATAAATCTTCTACCTCGACAGTAGTCATTGATTGAGGTTTGTCGCGGAAAGGGACATCGTGGAAATGATCGTCGCAGAAGAAGATGGATTGTCGCGTCGCGAAGGAACGGTGTCTCCCTTCCTTTGACGTGGAAAGAAGGAACGAGGAGATGCGCGTCGGGTTGTCGATCTCCGAGGAAGGCGTCTCTCACCATCGTCCGTCGTTGGAGGTCAGTGTTCTTCATTGGTGGCGGTGTGTTCTTCACGTTCTTAGACGAAGAACAAAGAACTCCAAGACTCCCCTTTTTCTCCAAAAACTCAATACAACAAGCCCAACAATAATAAAATAAGACTTGTCATATTTTATTAACACACAAGCCAAAGACTTTGAAATTCAAAAAATGAATCAACCAATTAATTTAATTTAATTTCAATTATTAAACCGCCCAATTAATAGAGGCGTTTAATATTAAATCAAACACAAGAGTTGACATTATTTAAAAAAGGGGGTGCGGGTGCGTTACCTTGATTAAGAAGGGTTTGAGGAAGTTGAAAAGGTGGGGCTCATGTGGGCCCCACCCCACTAGTATCCTACCTATTGGATTAGTTAGGACATGGGTCCCGCTCAACCACTTTATCTTAGGTTAACACTTCCTTGAATAAAAATAAAATTTGTTGCAATAGTATTTTATTTTATTCATTAGCTAACCGAATTAAGTAAAACTCCACCCGAGCAAATGCAACTCCAGAAAGGGTCTTCTTATGAAAAAACCGGTTCTACGAGTTCATCGGTGCCCTCAGATTTCAATTCCGAGCACCAATTCAAATGTTTGAAAAACCCTCTCATTCTTTCACTGAATGTACCCGAGATAAACTTCAGAAAATGATTCCGGGCACACCGGGCCTTGAATCAGGCACCGTCAGAAACTTCGTTCTTGTAAAATTCTAAAGAAAATTAAGAAAGAAAATTTCCTTGAAATTTACAGGTCTTTACATTACTATCACCTCAGGTATTTACATCCCCGTAAAGATTTAACACAAACTAGGGATACAAAAGCGGTACTGAGCACGCATTTGAGCCTTCTGCTCCCATGTGCTCAGCTTGTGGTTCCCGTACTGCTTGTGAAAGCACACCCAAGGAATCAACCATCCTCGTAGGATCCATTCCTATCGATCCTCGATCCCCACTAGATCCTCCATGAAGTCACCCCATCGCCAACGTCCATCTCCTCATGGTTGATGATATGCGAAGGGTCATGCTCGTATCTCCTCAGTTGAGATACATGGTAGTCATCGTGCACCTGGTGCAGCTGAGGTGGATGGGTCAAGCGGAAAACCACCTCGCCTACCCTACTGAGGACCAAGAAAGATTCACTGAACCTCTGAGATAACTTGTCGCCTCGACCACATCACCGTAAACCTCGTTGAGGCGAGACCCGTATAAGGGCATGATCATCTTCCTCGAACTGTAGAGGTCTCCAATTCCAGTTTGGAACTGAATCTCAAAACTCCTGATGTTGCGAGGGTAAGGTTGGTCGAATCAAGAGTGATCGGCCACACCCTCCTATGCATGAGTTTATCCTGTGCTACCTGGGGTTTCCTTTCCGCCGACCAAGGAAAACCCATCCCGACGTCATAGTTAAACCACAACCTTTTTGCCTAATACCGTCAATTTGTGCATGAACTGTGATTGCCCAGTATATACTCAAACCAACGTCATAAGGCCTTGACGCTGCCACCAAGAGATTCCAAATGAAACTCTCACCTCGAGGGTGCGACCACACCATCGACGTAAGTGTGGTTATCGAGTCTCCTCCCAAGGTAACTCTAGACGTGAGGGTCATGTCCACAGCTTACCGGAAACTCTAGGTCTGGGATAAGATTCGTGTAAGGAAGGAATGATTCATATCGACGTCTGTTACTATGACAGCTAGTAGTGGACACAGACTGTCCCTTGAATCATTTTTAGAGCCATTGGGTCACACTCCTTGACCGCATGCAGCCGCGCTCTTCCTCCGCCCTCCAGCTTCCTGAGCCTGGCGGGGACAACTAAGGTGGGTGGTTGTAGCATGTTAAAATGCACACCACCTCATGCAGCTCTCCTAGCTTTGCCTCCACGTCTGCTGCTGCGCAGACTCATCTCTCTTTAAAGCTTCCTCTTCTTGAAACATTTAACACACCCGAGTCTCTAAGACTGGCACCAGTATCTTGTTTCTTACTGAACTGTACAGTCTTCATCCACTCCTGGATGATCTGTACCTTCTTTGACTACGATCTGAAAGTGATGCTAAGATTTCTCCCTTTCCGAAAAGAGAAACTCGGTCTCATCCCCCGGATGAACCACGCCCATTGCCTAATACAGTCAATCCTAACATGAATGATGTATTCATGCCATGGATGACGTCGTAAGGCCTCGACGTAACTACCAAGAGATCCAACTGTCACTCTCGCCTCCAAGGGTCGAGTCACACTATCGGCATCAGTGTAAGGTCACTGGGTCTCCTCCAGTAGAAATCTCGAATGTGAGGGTCAAGTCAACAGTTTTTAACCGGAACCTCTCAGTATCAACTGAAAAAAGGATAGGAAATCAAACACCACAAAGTTAAGTGTCTTTTATTATAGCATCTCATAGTACAAGGACACAATAACAACAACAACAACATGGAACTAGAAGTACCAATAACAAAAAGGTATCCACTAGTTCCGCTCCTGTCCACCTGCTTCCGGAGCTCTACTGCCTTTTCCACCGCTCGGCTGTTGCTCAAGCACCCGCCGCTGCTTCTGTCTCGGTGGCTCCTCCAACGACTGCGGATCAACTGTGCGGGTAGTCAGACAGTCACGTGCCATGTGACCCTTCCTGCCATAGGAGTAACACTATCTATTTCTAGAACGCCTGGCTCTGACCCCAGCCCAGGTTCCCCACACCACCGATCCTAAACCTCGAGATCACCCAACTACTGGTCTGGTCCTCCGGGACCTTTGCATCATCTGTCTACTGCCTACAGATGACTGGGCTACTGATGAAAAAACATGCGGAAAAGGTAGTAGCTCCTGAACATGCTCGGGGTGTAGAGATACTGGTACAAACTCTACCCTGAAGAAGGTCTTGAAGTCTTCCCAGGTGAAGGTCATCCCATCGCAAAACTGGAACAAGTGACTCCACCATCTCTTAGCTTCTACCTGGAATAGGCTGGCAGCAAAGATCACCATAAAGTCTGCTGGTGTCCTTACTAGCCTGAAGACTCTCACCACAGCCTCCAGCCAATCCTCAGCCGCCTGTGGGTCCGTCTCTCCCCGGAACCTAGGTGGCCTCTGGTGCTGGAACTCATGCAGCACAGTCAAGCGATGTGCATCGCCTGCTGCTGGGGCTGGTGGCATCGGTGGCCCAACGTATGGTAGTACCGCTGGTGCCTCCGCTGGTGCCTCAACTACAAGAGGGCCCTGTACCGAAGCCTCGTCGCTCAGCAGGCTGTCAGTACGCACATCCCTCTGGGCTCTAGCTGGTCATCCGTGAAAAGGAATCCTGAAGAAAAAACGTGACACGGTTAAACGATTTATACATGGTGAGCTGAACTGGTTTGAGCTGTTTTAAGGGAAAACCTTTGAAAACACACACGCAATCAGTGTTTTTGTTCACAAAGTCAGAAATTAGTTGTCAAGGTCCTGGTGTATGGATACGTCGGCCACCCACACAAACACTGGACTCCCTGAACTGAAAACCACACTCGGTACTCTTAACACTGTCGCTTCATAGAAAGAAAATATCAGAGTTAGAAGTTCTGTGGTAGAACCAAACTCCTTTGATACCAATTTTTCACGACCCGTCCTCGGAGCCCGCGCCATGACAACCCCAAGCCCGCCTTCATAGGCCAGGGGCTGGTGACTAGCACCAAAGGCGTAAATCCTGATAAATAAGAAGGCATTTCCTTAGAAAAAAGTAAACAAACACACAGAGTACAAGCGGAAGTATACACTAATAACAAAAGAAAGGGATGAAAAGAAAATGGGCCAGAGGGCTCGGCCGAAACGGCCGAGCGGTTTTGGGGTGCGGGGGGGGGGGGGGGGGTGGTGCTGCCTCCCGCCAGTTCGTAACCGCGGACCCCATGTGGGGGGCACTCTTGTCCGGCCAGCCGGGGGTCCTAACTCCCGAATCCTCCTATGACCGGCCGACCCGCTCCTGTAACGACCCGAGTCCGGAGCCCCTCCACTGGTGCCCCGTACCTGGTTTGCCACATGACCTCAAGCGTGTTTTCCCAAAATCCATAGGATGCCAACTAGCAGCGAGGGCCTTGGTGAGTCGGTGGGGAAACTATGCCCTCATTCGGTAAGGTATACAATGTAAGAAACAACAATAAATAACAGAAGTAGTGAAAAACATGCATAACAACAGAAACCAAACAACGAAAGCAATACAGATATATAACAATGATGACAATAATGCAGTAGGTACAAGTATCTATTGAAAAAAGAAAACACAACAACGTGATGGAATACAACTGAAACCAAGTGAAAAAGAAAAACAAAGAAAACTCCTCAGCATCGCGAGCCACGGCTCGGTCCCATGCTCCCCAACTCCTAGTGCAGTCAAGATCCTGAAGTAGAAGTTTTCTTGCCCTTGTCTATACCTACAGCAACATAGTCTGCTTGAGCCCAAAAGCATGGCTCAAACAAGGTGTGAGATACAGTCCTAGTAGGAAATCACCCAAATATTTTTTCCTAACAGTCAATGAATACATGACAGTAAAAAAAGATGAAGCAGTAAACAGAAAATCGCAAACAGCTACAATCCATAGTTCTAACAAGTATAGCAGTCAACAACAAGAAGAAAAAAGGTAACACTCTGGGTATCTCTCACAGTCTCGCCCCTATGGTTCAACCTCTAAGTATAAGCAACCCACTGGGAGGCACATACAGTCTCACCCCTCTAGTTTAGCTATGTAATTAAGCAGACTATCTGGGGAAGCACTCACTGTCAATTCCCCCTATAGTCTCGTATTGTGATAAAGGCTCTCCTGGGAAGTACTCAACATTAATCCCCCCTATAGCCCGCGTCGTAATTAAAAGACTATCTGGAGAATCCCTTCCGTCAATCCTCCACTTGGTCTCACATCGTGATTTAAAAGACAATCTGGAGAAGCCCTTCCGTCAATTCTCCCTTTGGTCTGCTACTCTAGGTTCTCATAGTCCTGAGTAACTAAACATGCTCAGTGAGTGTGTATCGTCCAAGTAAACCTCAAGAACTACTTTTCTATCAACTAATGATCAACAGTAAAATAAAACAATAGTTCCACTATCCTATGACAAGGCATTGAAACTGAAAACCACCAAACAGGCATAACAAGCATGGAAAAGCAATATGAGCACAAGAAAATTACTCTAATCACAAGCAATAACCTCTACTAAAGAAATCAAGCAAAGTAGGCAAGAAACAAGGGAAAAACAGAAAACACACAAGACCCCGTTCAAGGGTATTGGTGGAATTTGCACAAAATACTCAAAGACTTTCTACAGAAAGGCACAAACCACCTACCTCAATCCTAAGAGATCGATATACGTGAACCTCGACGACAAATTCCCCTTAGAACGACGTAGATCTGAGAAAACACACAAAATGTTCATCCAACTATAACTTGAAGACAAGGAGGAATCAAGAAACAAGGCTCAAGCAGATGGAAGCACTCACCGCTACGATTCCAACGCAACTGACCAGGCTTGAATCGGAGAACGGACGGCGGGGCAATATTTCATCGAAGATCCGGCCGTACGGTCGCTCTCAGACGGTCGAAAACTGAAGAAGAAGATGAATTTGGGGGTAAGGCGCGACCCCAATCCATTTAATGAAAAAAATTAAAGTACACGACATGTACTTTTAGAGTACACGGCGTGTAATTCGAATTTTCCGTACTCTGAAATAACCACCCTCCACCTCAGCCTTACACACCGTGTGTGTGGCCCGGACACGGCCAACACACGGCTTCGAGCCGGAATAGAGTACACGGCGTGTAGTCAGAAAGTACATGGCGTGTACTTTGAAAATTTCCAAAAAAAACCATTTTTCTTAAAAACTCTAGAAAATGGAAAAACATACCTAAACGAAGGTACGGGTTCTTACAAACATCCCCCCTTAAGGAAATTTGTCCCCGAATATCCCTAACGAGGTGAAGAAGAAGGATCCCTAAATAGCTCCGACCACTGCGATCGTACATCGGCCTCCCTCTCCCAGGTCTCATCCTATACTCGCCCGTGCTGCCATAACACTCGTACTAGAGGAACAGACCGCTCACGGAGAACCTTTGTACTACGATTGACAATCCGGATAGGATGCTCCTCGAACGATGCATCTACTTCAATCTCGACTTCCTCAGGCTGAAAGATATGAAACGGGTCTGAAAAGTAACGTCGGAGCTGAGAGATGTGGAAGATGTCGTGCATGGCCCGATACCTCTGAGGTATCTGCAACTGATAGGCGACTGGACCCACTCTCTCCAAGACCTAAAATGGCCCAACGTACCGCGAAGAAAGCTTACCCTGTCTCTGAATCCTCTTGTGTCCCAACCTAGGTTCGACACGTAGGAAAACCCGATCACCGACCTCGAACTCCAGAGGTCGTCTCTACTGATCCGCATAAGAATTCTTCCGAGACTGCGCTGTATTCATCCTCTTCCAAATCAGATCTGTCTATTCTGAAGTCTCCTGAACAAGATGAGGTCCCAGCAAAGCTGCCTCTCCTGCCTCCAGCCAGCATAAGGGTGATCATCATGGCCTATCGTACAACACCTCATATGGTGCCATCTGGATGGTCGCCTGGAAACTGTTATTGTAGGCGAACTCCACCATAGGAATATGCTTCTCCCAAGTACCGTCAAAGTCAAGGATACAAGCTCGGAGAATATCCTCAAGCACCTGGATCGTGTGCTCAGACTGGCCATTAATCTGGGGATGGTATGCTGTACTCAAAAGTACCTGTGTACCCAAGGCCTTCTGAAGTCCCTACCAGAACCGAGAGGTAAATCGTGCATCTCTATCTGAAACAATAAAGCATGGAACTCCATGTAGACGCACAATCTCCCTGATGTAATGTCATCCCAGATCATCGACACTAAAGGTTTCCTTGATCGGCAAGAAGTGAGCAACCTTCGTAAGCTTGTCGACGACAACCCAAACAACATCGTTCCCTCGAGGTGATCTTGACAACCCATTCACAATGTCCATCGCAACATCGTTCCACTTCCACTCCGGAATGAGTAACTACTGTAAGAGACCTACTGGTCGCTGATGTTCTGATTTCACTTGCTGACAAGTAGAACATCTCATGACAAAACTAGTAACATCCTTCTTCATACCTGGCCACCAGTACTAGAGATGAAGATCCCGATACATCTTGGTGACGCCAGGATGAACTTCCCAAACTAAGGAATGGAAATCCCGCATCAGCTCTTCACGTATGTCTATTGGCACCCATACGCGTCCTTGGAAATGAAAGATCTGATCCTCACCCACTGTCCATCTAGGAAGAGGGTCCTCTCCTGACACACTCTCCCGTAGGACTAAGCCTTCCGAGTATGATAGCTGCCTCATCCGTACCCGATCAAGTAGCGTGGAGGTAACAGCTACAGAAGATAGAAAAGTCTGTCCCCGTCTGTTGTGCACCTCTAGATGCATCTTAGAGAACAGATCCATCAGCTGCCACTTACTAATGGCCTCCTGAACTGCCGGAATCTGAGTTCTACAGCTCAACGCATCTGCCCCAGCATTGCCATTTATCGACATATAGAAAATATCGATGTCAAAAGACTGTAGATACTCAACCCACCTACGCTGCCTCAGATTCAGATCACGCTGAGTGAAAATATATTTGAGACTCTTGTGGTCAGTTAAGACCACAAAGTGCTCTACCAAAAGATAGTGTCTCCAAAAGCGCAAATCATGAACAATAGCTGCCAAATCCAGATCGTGCGTAGGGTAGTTCCTCTCATGTGGCCTCAGCTGCCGAGACCCATACGCAACGACTCCATCTTCCTGCATAAGTACAACTCCCAGACCGATACCTAAAGAATCACAGTAAACAGTGTAGCTCTTTCCTGGATCTGGCAATACTAGTATCGGTGCTGACGTCAACCTCCCTTTCAGCTCCTGAAAGGCTGACTCACAAGAATTTGACCATAAGAACTTCTCCCCCTTCTTGGTCAGACCTCTTAAAGGTGCTGCTAAACGGGAAAAGTCTCGAATGAAGCGTCTGTAGTATCCAGCCAGCCCTAGGATGCTCCGTACCTCAAAAACGTTCTTTAGCTGCTCTGAGAAAACTACAACTCTCACTTTCTATGGGTCCAAAAATACTCCTGTCTCTGAGATGATGTGACCCAAGAAGTGAATCTGATCCATCCAGAAGTGGCACTTCGAGAGTTCAGCATAAAGCCGATGCTCTCTCAATGTACTCAAAACGATCTCAAGATGTGTGTCTTGGACATGTTGAGTGTGAGAGTACACCAAGATATCATCCATGAAGACCACAACGAAGGAGTCCAAGTAAGGATGGAACACTCGGTTCATCAGTGCCATAAAAACTGCAAGTGCGTTCGTTTGACAGACCGACATGACTGTATACTCGTAAAGACCGCACCTGCTCTTGAAGGTTGTCAGAGGTATATCTGATGGTCTAACGTGCAACTGATGATAACCAGACCTCAGGTCGATCTTCGAGAACACCCGGTCTCCTTGAAGATGATCGAAAAGGTCATCAATCCGCGACAAAGGATATCAGTTATTGACCGTCAACTGGTTAAGCTTCCGATAATCCACATAAAGCCGAAGGGTAATGTCTGCTTTTTTCACAAACAGAACAGGAAAACCCCAAGGAGAAGTACAGGGTCAGATGAAACCCTTATCTTGTAGCTCCTCCAACTGCTTCTTGAGATCCTGAAACTCAGGTGTGGCCATCCTATAGGGAGGAATGGACAACGGTGCCGCTCCTGGCATGAGCACAATAGAAAAGTCCACCTCACGCTCTAGAGGCAAACCTAAAAATTCCTCTGGAAAGACATCACTGAAGCAATCCACCACTGGAGGAAAGTCCAACTGTATAGTCCCCTAGTCATCCAGATAAAGACTAGCAATCTAGGCTATCACCCCTCCTAGCCCAAGATACTCGAGTCCTGCCCGACTCGACCGAATGTCCCATTCGACTCTATGAAGGAAAGATTCACCTTCTGGTGAGATGAAACTGACTCTGCGGCGATAGCAGTCGACGACTGCCTGGAAGGGAATCAACCAGTCTATTCCAAGGATGAAATCATAGACTGTCATCTCATGGAAATAGAGATCCCATAAGAAGCGATACCCTGCAACCTCGAGAGGGAACTCTCTACACTGACGTACACTAGATGTCTTCATTCCCAAAGGTATGTCTAGTGTCAACGAGTCGGCAGAAGGAAAGATGCAGAGTCCAAGTCTCTCCCCAAAGGCAACAGAGATAAAACTAGGAGTTGCAGCAGTATCGAAAAGGGATGAATATAAAACTGAGGCTACTAAAATCATATCTCGAACAGTAGAAGGGCCAAGATTCTGATCATGATAAGCCTTCTCTATGGCCAAAGACTGGCCTGCACCGTGGCCCTGCGCCCCTGACTGACCACTCTGAGCTGAACCTCCCTGCTAGTGCTGAGGGAATGGTGGCTGACCGCCATGGCCTCGACCTCCACCTCGGCCCGAACAGCCGGAAGAACTCCTGTTCCCTGACTGGTGAGAGACTGGCGGTGCTTCTCTTGAACGAGGAGTCATAGAAGAAGCCCGGTCACTAGCTTCTGGTGAGAAAACCTGGCAGAAACGCTGAAGGTGACCCATATTAGTGCAAGATCAGCACTCCACTAGGTCCCTCTGGCATTGTGGCCTCGTGTTCCCTATCCGGCCACACTGATAGCATGTCACCTGGCTTCCTGATGAGGCGTCTTGCTTCCTCGAATCACCGCGCATAGGCTCCCTATGACGCTTCTTGATGTCATCTGGAGGAAGGATAACTCTGGAAGCGGAACCGCCCTTGCTCGCGGCTCCAGAGTCTCTCAGATTGCGCTTCACAATCAGTGTCTGGTTGACAATGGAAGTAATGGAAGTCAGCTGGAAGATGTTTACCTGCGAGCGGATCTCTCTCTTGAGTCCATCCTAAAACTTCCTCTCCAAGAACACCCCACTCCCATCCCGAAGTAGTGTAGAACGTTGCACCTCAGTGAAATGAGAGGAATACTCCATGACAGATAGAGTACCCTGCTCTAAGCTCATGAACTCCTGGGCTCGATCAGCCCTCAGGGTCTCTGGGTAAAAGTAGTCGTAAAACACACGTTGGAACTCCTCCCAAGTCATAGCCTACTTTTGACCCACCTGTGAGATCACGTCCCACACCTCTTTGTGGAGTCTCGGAGCATGTAGGTGGCGAGCTTGACCCGCCTCTCTGGAGGCATCTCCAGATCCTCGAATATAGTCAGCATGGCTTCCAGCCATGACTCTGCAGCCTGAGGTCCTCCCTCCCCCGAGAACGTGGGAGGATGATACTGCTGAAAGACCCCCGTAAAGTCTGCCATAGACGAGGCAAGAGGCGGTGCTCCCCGGAAGGCCTGCATCATTGTCATGAAACCTTCTCTGAACTGTGCATTAGTGCCAGCGATTAGTACAACAACCGGTGCCAAGGCTGGCTCGGCTGGGGGATCGACTGGAAGTCCCTTATCAGCCCTGTCTGGCGTCTGATCACTGCCTGACGACAGACGTACGACTAGAGGATGTCTTAGAGGCATAGCTCTGAAAGATCAAAATCACACCTTAGATCAGGTAAACAAGGATAGAGAACACAAGAGTACAAAACTAGAACAGGGGAAAAAACACACAATAATGCAAAACACGACTACACGACGTGTATAAAACTACAAGGCGTGTCTACTTAAACCACTGACATGGGCGTGTACTCCTGCCCTAAGAGTCGTGTACACTTCAAACTACATGGCGTGTTGACCCCCACACATGGTGCGTACTAGAAACTATTCCCCTACCCGAGTCTCCATACACGGTTAACCCACACGGTCCGACTCAACCCGAGACTGCACGACGTGTTCGAATAAAACACGGCGTGCACTAGACGAGGCTTCGACGGTCTGTGTTGCTGAATACACGGCCGTCTACACGACTGGACCTTACACGGCGTGCTACAAACAAGAACAACATGCATAGGCGAAGGTGACAATGTCCCGTATTGTTCGTGACATGACCGGGTACCTGAGCAAGACTACACGGCGTGTTCTGAACAAACACGACGTGTGGAAAAGAAGGTCATGCCGGCCCGTGTTGTCCGTGACACAGCCGGGCACCTGGACAGGACTACATGGCGTGTTCCCTACGGACACGGCGTGTTCTACCCGAGCTTCCCTAGCCCATGTTATTAGTGACACAGCCTGGTACACAGCTATGAACTCTCACGGCGTGTAGCAATGGTACACGCCGTGTTCCCGAAGTTACTCCCACAACACCGTGTTCTTCTTACACGGTCAGGGAAACGACCTGAAAACTACACGGTGTGTATCCAAAAAGTACACGCCGTGTATTCTGGGTTTTTCTGTGCAGTATCTCAGAAACTGCACAGAATTTCAGAAATACTAAAACGAGGGAAAAGGTGCCAAATTCTGATCCGTGAGTGTCTGTAACACCTCAAGAACCAAAATTTGGTGTTCATTTTAAGCAAGGAAAAAAACAATAGTTTTTAACAAAACAGTAGAGAATCTATCAAACAACTATCACAATAACATGCATAATCTACAAAAAGTCTTTCACAATAGCATGCAATCACTAATGCATCCTAGATGGAATGGTAAAAATGCATGACATGTGATTTCTACAAGTTCCTATATGATGCATGAGATGGAATACCCTCATCTCATCGGGTTGCGACAGAAATAGAACCGAAATATCAAAACAGTAACCGCACAAGTCATATGAATCACTCTAGGTGAAAACATACCAACCATAACATCTCAAAACCAGAAAACTGCAATTAACGAGGTAGTATGGATTTTCCCTGTACACAGGTTAGCTACTCCCGAGCAAAGCTTAATTCCAAGTACCGAATCTGTCCTATACCTGGATAAGGTCTCCAAACAGTAAAGCAAGATAAAATAACTCCTCTGATACCACTTTGTAACGACCCGAGTCTGGAGCCCCTCCACTGGTGCCCCGTACCCGGTTCATCACATGACCTCAAGCACGTTTCCCTGAACACCAGAGGCTGCCGACTAGTAGCGAGGGACTTGGTGAGTCGGTGGGGAAACTATGCCCTCATTCGGAAAGGTATACAAGGTAAGAAACAACAATAAAAAGCGAAAGTAGTAAACAACATGCATAACAACATAAACCAAAAAGCGGTAGCAATGCCGATATATACCAATGATGACAATAATACAGTAGGTACAAGTATCTATGGAAAACGGAAAACACAACAATGTGCTGGAATACAACTGAAACCAAGTGCAAAAGAAAAACAAAGAAAACTCCTCAACATCACGAGCCACGGCTCGGTCCCATGCTCCCCAGCTCCTGGTGCAGTCAAGATCCTGAAGTAGAAGGGCGCTTGCCCTTGTCTATACCTGCATCAACATAGTCTTATTTGGCCCAAAATCATGGCCCAAACAGGGTGTGAGATACAATCCCAGTAGGCAATCACCCAAATATTTGTGCCTAACAGTCAATGAATACATGGAAGTAATAAAACAAGAAGCAGTAAATGAAAAAGCGCAAACAACTATAATCCACATTTCTAACAAGTATAACAGTCAACCACAAGAAGAAAACAGGTAACCCTCTGGGTAGCTCTCACAGTCTAGCCCCTATGGTTCAACCTCTAAGTATAATCAACCCTTTGGGAGGCACACACTATCTCACCCCTCCAGTTCAGCTACATAATTAAGCAGACTCTCTGAGGAAGCACTCATCGTCCATTCCCCCTATAGTCTCGTACCGTGCTAAAGGCTCTCTGGGGAAGCACTCAACGTAAATTCCCCCTATAGCCCGCATTGTAATTAAAAGACTCTTTGGAGAAGCCCTTCCGTCAATTATCCACTTGGTCTCGCATCATGATTTAAAAGACACTCTAGAGAATCCCTTCCGTCAATTCTCCCTTTGGTCTGCTACGCTAGGTTCTCACAGTCCTGAGTAACTAAACATGCTCAGCACGTGTGTATCGTCCAAGTAAACCTCAAGAACTACTTGGCTATCAACTAAGGCTCAACAGTAAAATAAAACAACAGTTCCACTATCCTACGACTAGGCATGAAAACTGGAAAACACCAAATAGGCAGAACAAGCATGGAAAAGCAATCTGAGCACAAAAAAATTACTCTAATCACATGCAATTACCTCTACTAAAGCAATCAAGCAAAGAAGGCAAGAAACAAGGGCAGAACAGGAAACAAGTAGTACCCCATTTAAGGGTATTGGTGGAATTTGCACAAAATACTCAAATAATTTCTATAAAAAGGCCCAAACCACCTACCTCGATCCTAGGAGATCGATATATGTGAACCTCGATGACAAATTCCCCTTATAATGATGTAGATATGAGAAAACACAAAAAACGTTTGTCCCACGGTAACTTGAAAACAAGGAGGAATCAAGAAACAAGGCTCAAGCATAAGGAAGAACTCACTGCTGTGATTCCAATGCAACTGACCATGCTCAAATTTGAGAACGGATGGCGGGGCGGGAGTTCGTCGATGATCCGGCCGTACGGTCGCTCTCGGATGGTCTAAAACTGAAGAAGAAGACGAATTTGGGGGTTAGGCACGACCCTAGTTCGTTTAATGAAAAAAGAGAAAGTACACGGCGTGTACTTTGAATTTTCCGTACTCCGAAATAACCGGCCTCCACCTCAGCTTTACACACCTTGTGTGTAGCCCGGACACAACCAGCACACTGCTTCGAGCTGGAACAGAGTACACGGCGAGTACTCAGAAAGTACACAACGTGTACTTTGAAAATTTCTAGAAAAAACTTTTTTCATAAAAAATCTAGAAAACGGAAAAACATACCTGAATGAAGGACTGGGTTCTTACAGCTCTGGCTGGCTGGCTGCTACACCACGAGATCGGCGCGGGCCGGTCCCCCTGCTCCAACGCCGGCGGCCGGAAGTTGGCCGCCGGTCCCTACTCCGCCGTGACACTGCTCCAGCAGTGGTGTTTTTTGTGATTCTCCGGCGCGGCGCGACAGCCCCGCGACATTGTTCGACTTCATCGGCATGACGCAACGACGCCGCACATCCTTTCCCATTCCCAATGCTTCTACGTGGTGCAACAGCACCGCGCCGCCATCGCATGTGCTGCAATAAAATCAAACAAATAAGGGGGAGGAGGGTTAGCTGTGTTCATGCTGTCCGACCTCCTCCCGTTATTGCGGAAACAAGTGGACCAATTTGAAACGATGAAAAGGGGGCTGAAGTATTTATGAACAAACAAATAAATCCCCTACCTCGAGCGTAGTCGTCGAACGAGGTTTGTCACGGAAAGGGACGCTGCGGAAATGATCATCGCGGAAGAAGACAGATCGTCACGTCGCTGAGGAATGGTGTCTCCCTTCCTTTGACGTGGAAATATGGAACACGGAGATGCACGTCGGGTCGTCAATCTCAAAGGAAGGCATCTCTCACTGTCATCTGTCGTTGGAGGTCGGTGTTCTACGTCTGCGGCGGTGCGTTCTTTGCGTTCTTTGACGAAGAACAAAGAACTCCAAGACTCCCCTTTTTCTCCCAAAAATTCAACAAAACAAGCCCAACAATAATAAAATACGACTTGTCTTATTTTATTAACACACAAGCCAACGAATTTGAAATTCAAAAAAATGAATCAAGCAATTAATTAAATTTAATTTCAACGATTAAACTACCCAATTAATAGAGGCGTTTAATATTAAATCAAACGCACGAGTTGACTTTATTTAAAAAAGGGGGGGGGGTGTGGGTGTGTTAACTTGATTAAGGAGGGGTTGAGGAAGTTGAAAAGGTGGGGATCGTGTGGGCCCAACCCCAATAGTATCCTACCTAGTGGATTAGTTAGGATGTGGGTCCCTCTCAACCACTTTAGCTTAGGTTAACACTTCCTTAAATAAAAATAAAATCTGTTGCGCAATATTTTATTTTATTCATTAGCTAACCCAATTAATTAAAACTCCACCCGAGCAAACACAACTCCAGAAAGGGTCTTCTTAAGCAAAAACCAGCGCTATGAGTTAATCGGTGCCCTCCGATTTCAATTCCGAGCATCGGTTCAAAAGTTTGAAAAACCCGCTTGTTCATTCACTGAATGTACCCAAGCTAAACTTCAGAAAATGATTCCGGGCACACCGGGCCTCGGAATCAGGCACCGTCAGAAATTGCATTCTTGTAAAATTCCAAAGAAAATTAAGAAAAAAAAATTTCCTTGAAATTTCCAGGTCTTTACATTATTAAAATTTTTATTACGAAAATTATGATTATGAAGATCTTGATTATGAAAATTTTGATTATGAAAATTCTGATTACGAAAATTCTGATTACAAACATTTTGATTATGAAAATTTTGATTTTGAAAAATTTAACTAACAAGAAAATGCAATCCCCCTATGAAAAAGAGTTTCTTAATATAAGGGGATATGTTTCAACAAAAAGTTAATATGGAAGATTACCATATGGTTATCATTACTAACTTTTGTTTGATGTATTCAAATCTATTAAGGGTAATGATTTTGTGAAAATATCAGCAAGTTGATCTTGTGTTCCAATAAATTGAAGAATGATATCTATTTTTTGTGTGTGATCTCTAAGAATGTGATTCCTGATATCTATGTGTTTTGAAAGAGAGTGATGTGATTGGTTTTTACTTAAGGAAATGGCACTATTATTATCCAAAATTATATTTTTTTGGTAAAACTCATACCGTAGTATGTCAGTGTGTGTTGTATCCACAATACTTGAGCACAACAACTTCCAACTGCTTCATATTTAGCTTCATCCATGGAAAGTGATAATGCGTTTTGATTTTCACATTACCAAGAAACTAATGAATCTCCTAAGAAATGACAAGTTCTGGATGTACTTTTTCTATTCATTCTACATCCTCCATAGATGGCATCCAAAAATATTTCTAAAACAAAATCATTTCCAGAAGTATAAAATAGTCCTAAATCTGTGGTTCCCATTAAGTAGCGAAAAATTATTTTCAGTACCTTTAAATGATATTCCGTTGGATTTTATTAATTCCTTGAACATAAGTATACTAAAAACATAATGTCTGGGCAACAAGCTATCAAGTATTTTAAGCTTTCCATCACACCTCTAAATTATGTTTGATCGACTTGTTTCCCAACTTCATCATGGTCAAGTGAATATGAGGTACAAATGGGTGTACTTATATTCTTAGTGTTGACATATCCATACTTTTTAAGATGATATTTAATATAATTATGTTGAGATATATAAAATTATTCTGGTTTTGTGAATTTTGAAAACCAAGGAAAAATGTTAACTTAATCATCATACTCATTGAAAACTCAGATTTCATTAGATATGCAAAAAAATCGGTTAAAAATTAATGAGTTGATCCAAATATAATGTCATTGACATAATCTTGAACAATCAAAACATTTTTATTATATTTATTTATAAAGAGGGATGGACCACCATTTACCTTAATGTAATTGTTTTATAAAAAAAATCATGTAAGTATATCATACTAGTCTCTAGGGGCTTGTTTAAGTCCATATAAAGCTTTGGTAAGTTTGAATACATGTTCAAGATGTTCTGAAACTTCAAAACAAAGAGGTTATTGAACAAAAACTTTCTCTTGAACACATCCATTAATAAAATCACAGTTAACATCCATTTGAAAATGTTTAATGTTAAAGAATGCTGCAATGTCAAGTAGAATACACATAGATTTAAGTATAGCTACTGAAGCATATGTTTCATCATAGTATATTCATTCTTGTTGATTATAGCCTTTAGAAAATAATATAGCTCTATTTCTTACTATGATTCCATTTTCCTCACACTTATTTATAAAGACCCACTTTACTCAAATAACAGAATATTCCTTAGGTCATTCATTCAAGGTCCATATATTATTCCTTTCGAATTCATTAAGCTCATCTTTCATAGATTTTATCCAATCATCACCTCTTAATGCTTCATCAGTGATTTTTGGTTCTAATTGAGAAACGAATGATATATGTTCTAATTTATTTCATAAGAAACTTATAGTCCTTACAAGTTTATTTACATCACAATGATACTATCACTGGGATGATTCTGAAGAAACCACTGATTTGTGTTTTGTAAAACCTATTCATCCATATATGGTAGAAAATATTCTCATGTAAATGTATGAAAAAAAATTTCTTGAACATTTTCCTTATTAGAAGGATCTTCTATCATGGGTTGATAATCATTTTTTGAAAACACATCCATAGATGTAGCTTGAGGCTGTTTAAAAACAAAAGGATTAGTTTCATAAAATTTTACATTTACTATTTCTTCAATAGTACAAGTTTTTTTTATTAAAAACTCTATAAGCCTTAGATGTTTTGGAGTAGCCTAAGAAAATTCAGTCATCAAATTTGGGTGCGAATTTATGTAAATTATCTTTAGTATTCAGAATGAATACTTTGTATACAAATACCTTGAAGTAATAAAGTCTGGGTTTTCTACCATTCCAAAACACATTGGTTGTTTTATTATAAACAGGTCTAATCAAAACTCAATTTATAGTATAACAAGCAATACTTAGAACTTCATCCCAAAAATGTTTGGCAACTAAATATTCACTCAACATGGCTCTTGTTATCTCTTGAATAATTTTATTTCTTATTTCAATAACACAATTTTGTTGAGTGGTTCTAGGTGCTGAGAAATTAGGAGTAATGCCTTTTATACTACAAAAAGATTCAAAATATAAATTTAGAAACTCTCCTCCATGATCACTAATAATAGTTACCAATGGAAGGTTTTTCTCATTTTTTACATGGGCTCTAAAGATTTTAAAATAAGAAAAAGCATCAGATTTCTTTTCTAGAAAATATACCCATGTAAACTTTTTGTAATCATCAACTTGAAAAAATATATAAAATTTGCCTCCAATGCTTGTAGTTTGTTTTGGAATAATAATATCCATATGCACCAGCTATAATTCATTAGAAGTTGAGACTTCACTGATTGAATTAATGCTTATTTTATGTTGCTTCCCATATTAACAAATATCACAAACTTTTGAAGAATCATATCTATGCTCTGGTAGATCCTTAATAAGACTTCCTTAGAGAGATTACGTATGTTCGTAAGGTTATAATGTCATAACCTTCTATTCCATAACCAAGATTGGTCTTCCATTTCACTAAGACAAGGTAGATATTTGCTCCGAAGGTCTTATATGTTTCGTGTGTATACATTCTCTTTCCTGTGGGCAGAAAGAATAAAATCTTCCATGGAATTGGGCACTAAGAATATATCATTACTAAAATTCACAAGGTAACCTTAATCATATAATTTACTAGTGCATATAAGGTTGTTCTTAATACCTTTGACAAATAAAACATTTGATATCAAAGTAATTCCAAGTAGGATAATGTAACCTATACCAATAATTTCTCCCTCAGAATTATCTCTGAAAGTTACTTTTTCTTCTTTTGTTTTGATAATATTTTAAAAAAAGTTTGTGTTACCAGTCATGTGCTAGGAAAATCCAATATCCATGTACCAAGTATTGATGTTGGTACTATCTTTATATTCCTGAAAATAAGAGTGTTAGACTTTCAGAACCCAAACATTCCTGGATCTGGAAACTTCAGAAAGAAATTTTTTTGGTATCCACATTTTCATAGAAAAATAAGCTTTATGAAAACCTAAAGGCTGATTTTTGTTTAAAGAACAAATTTTTTCCCAATTCCCACCACATTGACATTTAGGGTAGAATTGAGCACTTTGGGGAACAAAATAGTTATTACTAAAAACCGGTTTTTAATGAGTATAACCAAATCTAGAATTATTCCTTAGAGGTTGAATTTGGGAATACATATTATAAAAATTTCCTTAAATATAGTTATGTTTTATAAACACTTTCTCAAGGAATATATTTCTGAATTCATTCTATTTACTATGATTTTTTCCTCAAAAACATTAGTCTTCTCACTAGAGATAATCTCTAAAATATTTTTCTTAAAATTACATTTTCAAGATCCTTTGATAGTTTATCCTTCTCAGAATTAACATCCTCATGGTTTTTGGAAATACATTCAAAAATCCTAAATTTTCTTATCAAGATCATTAGAAGGATCTGATAATTATTTAATAAGAATATAAATTCTAGAATTTTCCTTATCGTGTTTTTTCTTGGGTTTATAATTTTCATTATAAGAAGTTTAGAAAACCTAGATACTTCTTAATAAGTAGGTAATTTATTATCTTCATTAGAAGAAGATTATTCATCCGATGATTCATAATACTTATTATCAATATAATTTTTATTTAAGGATATATTAGTTATGGATTCAACATTATGTACCATGGACGTTAGACAATTATTTTCAATAGGTAGCTTGGCAATGAGACCAAGATTCATCTGGCCAGAAGATTCATTATCTGAGGATTCATCAAAAGAGTCCCCACCACTAACACTCTATGTTTTATTTTCATTCAAAATATTATTATTTGTAGCTTTGTAGTACTTATTTTTATTTCTATTAGAATGCTTTTCCTTTCTATCATTTTTCTTAATAATATGATAATCTGTCCATATATTCCCTAATCGTTTTCATTCATAACAAGTCACTTCTAAGTATTTTTTCCTTTCTTTCTTTATTCTTAAACCTTTATTGAATGTATTTCTTTCCAACTATCTTGTTCATCCTTCGAGCAATATTAACTAGCTCATTCCCAGAATGTTCACTTTCAATTGATTCAGATAAAACAATGACATTCTTTGACATGGATCTTGTAATCCTTTCAGGAGTCATGGCTTTTGTAGTAGTAAAGGTTATACTTATGTTTCTATTCTTCTTCTTATTCATATCATTATCTCTTTTCATTCATGCCTCATGTTGAAGAAGTGTTCCAAAAACATCATAAAGAGTAATTTGATATACTTTACTATTCCAATCAATATACATTCTTTTAGATTTCCACTCATTAGGCATGATATCTAAAATCTTGTCCACAAGTGCCTCATCATGTAATCTTTTTTCACACATTGATTTTAAACTATTAATAGGAGTCATAAATAATTGTTGTACCTTGAATACCGGTTCTACACAAGGAAATAGAAATCCATGATATTATTCTCTAAGAATAGATCTTTTAGTTTCTATAACCTTGGATGTAACAAATTTAGTAACCTCCAATTTCTTCCAAATACAATTTTCGGCTTCACAAGAAGAAATATGACTATATATATTCCTTGTCATGGAACACAACAAAGTATTGTGTACCTTGAATTTTAGTTGATATTTTTATTTTTCTTGATTAGTTAAAGATCTGAATTTCATATCAAGAATATTGTAATATCCAGTAAGCATAACGAAGTTGTCCACTCCAGTATTAATAACAAAAGTATTCATACGATCTCTCTAATATTCATAATCATTCCCATCAAATTTAGGTTTTATAGTAAGATATAGATTGTTAATTGAACCCACATTCATTCTTTCCTTATAAAAAATTCCTTTCTATAGAAACTTGTTAATAGTAAAATTTTGTAAAAAAGGATGAAAATCTTATGCCAGGAAAATATTTAAAATAATGAAAACTTGAGCCAGAAAAATTATATGTGAATATAAGTATTTTAGATACCTCTTATAACACCAATTGTAGGATCAAAATATGTATATAGATTCTCAATTACAAGAGGGGGTGAATTGTAAGTTTAAAACCATTTCATTTTAAACATAAATAAAAATATGTTTATGAAATTTAAAAAAGGTAAATTCACAAGTCCTATTTTAGTTCTACAAACTTTATAGGTTTCGAGAATATGATTCTGGAAATGAAACTTAAGAAAAGTTTACAAGGAAAAGATTCTACCTTAAAGCGTGTATAATCTTACTTATCAGAGTATATAAATGAACCAGAAATTATAAGAAGGTTATACTTTATTCCTTTATCAAAATATAGTGGAAATAAACTTGAAAAAAAAACAGGTAAAAAGTATGAAATCTTTTATCCAAAAGAGGAGTGATAGATCAGTTCTCTGTTACTATTAATCTCATTCAAATGTGATCCTATTTAGAGGCACTTCTCTAATGGTCGACTGCCTCCTCCAACAGTCATATTTTCCTTGAATTTCAGAGGGACATGTACATGTGTCACTCAAACAATGGTTAATTAGAAATAGAATGTAAAACATCATTTCCTAACTATAAAAAGTATAAGAAAAATAAGGTTTCTTAACCAAAACAATTTTTTCAAGTCTAGGAAAAATAAATTTTTGGAGACTAAGAAAATAAAAATTTGGAGACTATAAATCATGGATATTCAGATTATGTTTTCCAAATAATTCAAAACCTGAATTCTATAGATTTTGAAATCTAAATTCTAATGAATTTGGAATCTGAATTATTTGGAATTCGTAGTCTAAATTTTGAGGAATTAAGTGTCTGAATCATGAGGAATTTAGAATATGAATTTTGAGGAATTCAGAATCTGAATTTAAAGGGATTAAATGTCTGAATTTCATAGAATTCATAGTCTTAATTTTTGAGGTTTCAGAGTTTGAATTTTAGAGAATTCAAGGACTGAATTTCAGAGAATTCGGAACCTTAAATCAGAACTTGAAAACAGAATATTCTAAAACATAGGATTTATAAGATTCTAAGGTTTTAGATATGAAACATAATTTTACCCATTAGAAATAAAATTATTTAGATTTAGAAACTATAAAATGAACAATGAAAACCTAGGTGAGGATAATATTTCCTTAAGGAAGTAAAATTTTCTTTATTAAGATAATTCTTAGGGAAAAGATGTTTCTTTTTAAGATAGAGTGTTTTTGATTTTAATAACATAGAGGAATGGAAAATTCATAATGAAACCTTATTGACTCAACATTCACCAGAATGATAGACAAGATATACTTGACCAACTATTTTTAGGGTTATTACCCCAAGATTCATTTGTTACAAATCCACATCCACTTTCAGTATCCAAAACATGATTTATTTTTTGGAAAACCAATTTACCTTTACTTTACCAAAACATTAGGTTTTTATCCAATCTTTATAGTTATCTTTAAATTTAGTCATAGGGTTATGTTACAAAATCTAAAATATCTTAAATCTAGTTCTGAAGGTTTGTACTAAATTTACACTGATACCAACCTTTTGTTTATCAACCCTAAAAGTGCAGATATAGTGGTATTTTTATTACATTATTACTAGATAGAAGTGATAGTGTCCCTAAGGACTGAATGATTTTCTAGTATTAGAAAACTAGATACATACTTGAATATGGCATTACATTTGAAAACCTAAAATAAAATATAGTATTATATTTTAGAACAACATTATTCAATATATAATATTATTGAATATCAATAATATTACTCTTCCTAACATCCCAAGCAAAGGAAACATAAGAAATGGGTGAGATCAGATTTTTAGTAATGGAATGCCTATAATAAAATCTATCATAGAATAAATAAGGCATGAATAATTTGGTAGAGATAAAAAACTTTTAATATCACATATAACTAATACCATAAAAGGGGCTAAATCTGTGGATTACATATCAAAATTAATAATCACAAGAATAATAATAACAAGTTTTATAATGATTATATGCATAATATATGACATCATAATATTACCATCAATGCCTTGTTAAAAGAAAAAATACACAAACATGTAAGGATTATATAAAATAACCAAATTAGTTTGTCTAATGAGACCTTTTGATATATCTTAGGTCTATAATGGGGCCCATACATCACTTATTCCAATTCATTCATCATATGAATACAAAATATAACATAATCAAAATTCATTAATAATAAAAAATATTCGATAAAGGAAGAACTAACATATGAAATGTTAATAATTTTACTATTAAAACAATTCATAAAACATCATGAAAAAGAATAAAGATGTAATAATGAAAACAAATCCCCAGTGAATAAAAAGTAAAAAAAAGTTTTGTTATCATTTATGAATATAAATACTATAAAATTATCATTAAAACATTCTTTAGAAAAATACACTTTTCACTTTGAAAATAACATTTTATAACTAATAATTTCCAAAAAAAATTGGAAAAATATTTTCCCTTAAAATAATTTTTGAAACTCTTAATGTAGTATTAATATAATAGAGTGGTCATGATGGAAGGAAAATCCATTCATGTTGGGTATGTTAAAACAAATATTTCTTTAATATTTTCTGTAAAAAATTCAAATGCACCTCATTTGTAAAATGACAATAATATTCCTCTTAAACTATTTTATTATAATTAAATCATGGGTAAAAGTAAATTTTAAATATCATATAATTACATTAAAAAATTCATTAAAAATTTTATTGAAAAAAATTGATATGGAAGAAAAATTATATTCGACCGATTAAGGAAATAAATCAATTTTTACCTAAAAATATATTTTGGTCTCTTGAGTGCTTAAAGAGAGAAAAATGAAAGGAAAACTTTTAAATTATATAAATAATTAGTGTGCATAAAAATATAGGAATTATGGTAGATTAATTAAATAATTCCCCCAATGGAGACTTGGACATAAAGAATCTTGTATAATGATGAGATTGTGAAATAAATCCTTATAAGGAAGATATCATTTAATTGAGAATTAATCATTGGATTGATTATATCTAACAAATTTCAATCCACAAAAATACTATAAGGAAAACATAAATCATAAAAAATTCATTTAACACATAATATTTTCATAATATAATCAATGAAAATGTGATATAACCCATTCGATGAATTTTGCATTAAGAAAACTCTTACAACATTGGTAACTTTAGAATCAAAAATACCATGACAGAAATAACTTCAAATGAAGTTTTAAATACCATTAATATAAATATATTGATGATATAACATATAAAAGGTGAATTAGATATATTTCATAAATGAAGATAGGTGTATAACATGACATATGTCCTAAAGAAGACAATTTTAGATGATGAACCCTTACCTTTCCCTATATGTTGCCTCCCCTTGATTGATCTTAAGGACTCTACTCGAGAGGTTTATGATAGCCCAAATGTTTAGGTAATATGATAATTTATGTCTAGAGAGGTATTTGGGAATTTGTTTTATATAAAAATTGAATTTTAGTTATGTGAAAAATATAGAACTGAGTCACTTTTTATTGGTAAAAATCAACAACGTTTTCACAATTTTTCAATATTTAAGTGTTATAATGTTAATTATAAAAATAAAAAGTGACTCCCATATGGAAAAAGAATGATATTAAAGTAAATTTAACATCCATATGATCCTTGATATTTTTTTTTGTAATTTTCTAACTATTTAATAATATTTTTTAAATATTAAATTCTATTTAATATATTTTCACCAATATTCACAGCACTTGAATTTAAAAATGTCAATACATATTGAATTTTACAATATTATATCTTAGATTATAACTTATCATTTATATATATATAAATATTTAAATACCCAAAATAATATATATATAATCATTTTTAGTATTTTTAAAATTATTTATTTAATGGTTTTACTATTTTCAAATACGGCGTATCTTTGTGGCGTAAGTGTTTTAGACAACTATAAAAAATTTAAATATTGAAAAAATAAAAAAATAATTTTATTATTATAATTAATTTTTATCTTTTATATTAATTTATGCGGAATTTATATTATCATTCATTTTATGGAAAAATATTTAATATATTATATTGACTTTTCACAACTTATACATGAATTGTACACGACGTTTTATATGATTCTTGTCTTATAATTAAAAGTTTAAAATATATAAATTAAAAGAATCATTTTTACATATTATTATCTGACTAATTCATGATAATACAACTAAATTGTCAATTATTTTCCCCAGGACACCGAATTTGACTTTTCTAGTGCAGTGCAAGCCTAACATCGTCACTGAAGTTGATTTTCATATTTATCTTGGAAGAAATTATAATTTATATATATTTAAATAATTTTGTGTGATATATTTATTATAAATGAGTCACCACATAATTTTTAGACATTTTTAATTAATATTTTTTTGGTGATAATATCGTAAAATATTCAATATCTTATAAAAAATTATAATATTCTCACTATTCACTAAAATTTAACATTAAACCCTCCATGGAAATAATGAATTAGAATATAAAATGTTAAAACCTTAAATAAAATTCATTTTCATCCATAAAAATCATTTAATACTTTAAAAAATTAAAAACACATCAAATGTAATACTTTTAAATCTATTCACTTTGATTTTTTACCATTTGTACAAGAATCGCATCATCGATGTGTAAGAATTACAGATAATTATATCATTTCTAGAAGTTAAAAATAAATTACTATAATAAATATAATATTTTAAAACTCTATTTAAACATTTTTTATAATTCATATCTTATTTTAATACTTGTTATAAAATATTAATGTATATTAAGACAAAGAGCGTGACATTTTGTTTTTATACTTTACTTAAATACATTTTATGTCATTATAAAAGAAAAATAGAATAGAGATGAAATATGTTCAATAATTAAATGAGTATGGTTGATATAAATTCATTAAATAAGATTATTAATATTATTTTTTGTTATTTTAGTGTATTAATCCATAGTTTTAACTCAGTTTTACCCTTACTAAAGAAATAAATTATACAATGGTCACTATTCACAATGTCCAAAAATAAATGATACCCATTTAACAAATATGAATATTCTTATTAAAAATTTTCAATCCATTTTTCAAGATTAAATGTCTATAATTCTATGAAGTCAAATTTAATATAAATTCATAAAATTAAAAGAAAAATAATTTTTATAAAGAATTCTTTAAAGCTAAAAAATGAACTTATACAAAAATATGGTATTATTATAATTAAAATATAATTAATTAGATAATATAAAATTAAATAATTTGATATAAAATTAAAAACCTAATTATTATTTTTAATAAAGGAATATGATGTTATTACTAAATTGGTAATTTTCACTATTCATTAAAAAATCATTGTCTTCCTAAAAATAAAAAATTACCTTAGGATAATTTCTATATCATGATTTAAAAAATTAAAACTGTTTTATAACACACAATTTATAAAATTGGTAGAAATAAATTATATTATCCATTAAAAAAATCAATTAAAATCAAATTTTAAGACAATTTATTTTTAAATCATAAAATGGAAGTACAAAAAATTGATAAATTATTTATTATGAATTAATAAATAAATTTTGAATTTATTTAATATTTAGAAATATTTTTCGCAATATTTATATTAAAATTCATACTTGGGAATTTAACTTTTAGGTTATAATGGTCACATAATAACATTTCATGGTTTTTTAAAGTTCAATGCTGTGTTTTGTATAGGATTTCAGAAAAAGTGTTCCTTTCAAAACTAAGTGGAATTAAAAAAATGAGTAGAAAAATAAATAAATAATACCTATTTAATTAATTCACTCATATTTATGTGGACCCATGATACACAAATCCATAATAGGTGACTTATATTTCATTACTTTCACTGAGGGATACACAAGAATGAAAATTATATTATCCATGGAAAAAAGTCAATGGCTATGGATATGTTCAAAATATATAGAAGGTAATATTAAATATTGTTTGGTATTAACATAAAAAATGGGAACTAATAATGGTAAATTGGACACTAGAAATTATTTTAAATCCCACCTCGGTAAATATGTTATTAAACATTAATAAAACACCGCCTACTGACCATAGAAAATGGGGTTGCTGAGAGATTAAACAAAACCATTTTGGAAATTAGTAGAAAAATTCCTATATAATTTGAATGGTCCTTATTATTTTTTAGGAATTATATTTCCACATTTCCACATATTTAAAATCATTAATTTTTAGAAAAAATTCAAATGTAACTTCATATGAGATGTCATATAATCATAAGCCAAAATTGAACTACTTTAGAGTCATTGGTAGTTATTTCTTGATTAAGATCAAATGCCAGGTCCAAGGAATGTTTGATGAAATATTGAAGAATGTTATATTTATTATATAACTATCAAATAATAAAGTCTATAGATGATGGAAGAAAAAAATGGTTAAGATTTTTGATGTTAAATTTTTTGAAAGTCATCCCATGAATCATGATCTTGATGTTGTTACTTGTGAAGAATATAATGGAAATAACACAAAGATTTATGAAAAAGCTATTGAATGATACCATGAAGTTGAGTCCAATCCTAGAGGTGTTTAATACATTCAAATTGGTGACTAATAGTATGTTTCTAAGAATTCTAAGTATAAATATAAAAAGTTAAGAAAACATGTCAGGGTAGGGAATACTATTGAAAGTAAATCTACAACAAAAATGACCAGAATTGTGTTTTAGTTTGAAAATAAAATTTATTTAACATCTCATGTTGATCCACATTTAGTGGCTAAAGAATATAAATATAAATAATTGATTGAATCTAGGGATGAGGAACTAAATCAGATTAGGAAGAATGACTTTTGGGACCTTCTTTTAAGTCATGCTAAAAAGAATATCCACAGAAATAACTAGTTATTTAGGAATTAGTTAGATGAACATGGAAAATTAATCATTAATAATTCTATAATTGTGTGCAAAGGGTATTCTCAAGTTGAAGTTGTTGACTTTGAAGGGACCCCTTTCTTTAATACAAATATTGGAGGTCATAGTAATATTTCATTCTATGGAAGCATACAAAAAATCTAAAATCTATCTTATGGATATCATATATTCCACTCTGAATAGATATCATTAGTAGTATGTATATATATAGAAGTTAGTTTTCTTTTTGGTTGATAATGATGGAACAAGAGTGTTTAAACTTAAGAGATCTCTGAATGGATTGGAAAAATCTCTAAAGTCATATTATTCATGATTGAAAAAATTCTTGAAGAAATTAAGATTCATGAAAAAAATAGAAAACAACATTTATATAAAATAATTAAAGAGTATTAAACTTTTATTTACTATATATGTCGATGATATTATCTGTATAGATGATCATGAGAATGTTTGTCAAGATATTTCCAATAAAATAAAACAACAATATGAGATGTCAATGCAAGGTGAGTGGGTGTATTTATTGGAATTACATGTGAAACAAAAATAAAAACATACCTTATTATCTCAAGAGATGTATTCTAGATTAATATTTAATATGTATGAAATGGAAGAGTAAAAGGTAGTATCTACAGAAATTAAAGAGAAACTGAAACTATCTAATGATGAAAATTGTTTGATTGTAAATCAAATATATTTTATATTATTGATTGGAAACCAAAATTATCATTCAGTCTCTAGACTAGATATAGTTTATGTTATGAGTATTTGTGAAATATATCAAAGTGACCTAAATGTGTTACATATTACAAAATCTAAATGGGTTCCGAGTTATGTAAAAGGGACAAAGAGTTTTGGGATGATTTATAAGAAGGAAAATAATATGAATCTGATTGAGTTTTATAATGTATATTTGGAAGGTGAATGTGATGATATAAGATCCAATTAAGTTTCTATTTTCTTCTTGGGAGAATTTTTAGTAAGTTAGCACTACATTAAGTAAAAATAATTCACATCGAGTACTACTGAATATTAATATGTCGATGCTACCAGTTCATGAAATCAAATTCTTTGGATGAATTATCTTCTTGATGATATAAGTGTATTAATTTTGAAGACTCTAAAAACTCTTTTTTTTTAATTTTCAAATCACTATTTATCTCAAAAAAAATCCCATACAATACTCACGGTATAAGAATATTGATATTAGATATCATTTCATTAAATAAAAGGTAGCCAATTGGGTCATCAATAAGAAATTTGTTCCCACTCATAAAATTTTAAAAAATATATTCAACAAGGCTATCCCTTAGGATAAATTTTAGTTCTTAAGGTTTAACATGGGTGTGTAGAACCCAGAACACAGTGGGAGGGGATAGGTGAATAAGGGTGTCAACGTTTTCATTTAATGTGATGGAACATATTCCCACATGGGTTGTAATTTTTTAGAAATTTATTATAGAATCATGTAGTAATCAAACATTCACATGTAGAGACACATAAAACAATTTTAGATGGTTCACCACTATATAATATTATTAGGATCATACACTGATAGTATGCTGGTCTTACTTAAGTCCACTAATATTCACTTTTTATAACTAACATCCTTCACAAATCTCACTGAGTCATAATTTAATACCCCACCATCGCGAAATTTCTTTTCCCAGAAACCTAAGCATTGGCCATAAAAAGCTATGTATTTTCTCAATTTTCAAGATCAATTTGAATACTTTATTCAAAAATATTTTGGCCTTCACAAATTCAGAGTAATTCAACCTTTTTTCAAATTATTTTTTTGGGTATGAATTAGTAGAGGTTGCCTCAGATTTATAGAAACATACCCTTGTGATGATCCCATGATTCCAGTAATGTTTTTCATAAAACTCTGAAAACATATATTCAAAGTTCTTTCACTCATTTTGTTCCATTGAAATTCTAACTACACATGATGCTTCTCGTATACATGGAGATTATCATCATCACATCACACTGTTCACAATGAATTTTTGAGTTACTCCAAAAATTCATGAATCTCAACAATTATAAACCAATTAATTGTGAAACCAATTCCTTTACTATATTTATGAATATATAATCCCTAAAAACCACCTTTCATAATTCTTGCCTCTTCATCCTGATTTTGAGACAAAAAATTTGGCAAACACATTGAAATGACACCCCCTTCAATTTTGTAGTTAGTTTGTATTTTAAGTTTACTTTGCATGAAATTCCATGATTTTCATTGTGTTGATTGACAAAAAACACAAACTAGACTGTTTTTCTGGAAATGAATAGCCTTGGTTCCAACAGGCTATTAATCCCCTCCCACATGATTAAGAATCAATAGGAGGCACACCCCACTGCCTTAGATTACACTGTTAAAGGGATTGAAAAGGTACCATAAATCTTATAAAGGAAGGTAAAAATTCTCTTACAATTTCTAATGAAATATTATTTTCTTAAAGGGGGATATCTTTGGTATATTGAGTTCCCTAATGAAGGGGGATATAATATTTTCACTTAATTTTTTCTTTCTTATCCCTAAGGGATAAAGTTCTCTAAAAACACCACACTAACCTATAGTATGGTGTCATGATTATTATACATTGAAAATGATGGTGATTTGGGGACTCTTAAATGAGTGTTTGAGGATGAGTTCCTAGGGTTTACAACAAAACCAAAGGGATAGATTGAAATTCCCATCAATGTTCTGAATATGTTTCCTTTGTTTTCAATCTTGTTTTTTATTGTGATGATAAATGAATGGATCTTATAAGCATGTAAAGGATGTTTTTAGTGTATTAAAGAGAACATTATTTTTTTGATATGTTTTGAAGTGGTTGGGGAGGTCTAGAAGTTTTCTAAATATTTTTTGTATTTTTTTAAGGGTATTATGTAATTTCCCATATCCATGTAAGATAATAACATAACTAAACATGTCATGTAGAAATTTATACTGATGTAGCCAAATCAATTCACATATCCATTCTTAATAAATATTAAAATATGGTCTTTCATGTATCCAAATAATTCACAAAGATAAATTTTTTTCATAGACAAATTTTTCATAGTATATAGAAAAAACCAGATAGCAGATTGTAGTGACACAGAAAAAATCACATAGGAGAGTAATTATATGTAAGATAATTGGATAGAACCACATATCCAAATAATACTGCATATAAAAGTTGAATAATCTTATAGGCATCTGGCATGACAAAAAGGAATTTTTAGAGATATCCAAATTAGTTACATATGATATTTTTGGCTATGCATTTTCTAAAATTCTATAGGTTTCCATAATTTAAATATTCGGAGGTGAAATTAAATCAGAAGACTCTTGTGATATAAAATGAAGATCTTTTGGAATTTAAAAGAGATGCTGAGTATGCATATATTCTTATATCATGTCGAAGAATTAATTCTGAGCCTTTATGGGATTTTAATAATAATTTTAATAAGTATTTAATTGAGTATAAATAAATTTAATAAGTCCTAAATATCTCTATCAATGAATATGGTGTTTTTTAGTATATCCATATGGTGCTGGAAGAGTATGATTCATTGTTCTCAGTATAATATTGTATCGAAGAATGCGATGTTGAGAAAGATCATCTTTCACACCAATTGTTTTTCTAAGAAGATCGATGAAAAAGGGACATATTTTCGTTCATCTAGACACTTGTTAATAGGGAATAATAATATTATTTTGTGCATAAATGATATCATGCTCAGTCTATTCTTTCTAATTAGGTGGGAGGATATCATACCTACCTCTAGTCCAATCCTAATGTATTAGAATTAAAGAAACTTATAGAAGAAGATCTAAATTTGATGCAATATATTCTTAAATATTAGTTAATATCTAATTTATTAATTAGTGAAGTGAAAATATTTTAAGAACATGTGGTTTATATCAAAACAATTCAATGATTTAAAATAAAAATAAGTGGATAATTATAACTCTAACATTATGTTACAATTTTAGGAATTTGTACTCACCACAAATTGATAGTGATTTGAAAATCCATGTACTCAATAGTAGTCAATCATTATAAGTAGTAGGATCTGATATTGTGGATGAACCTTGTAAAATTTCACATGTATTGGTTCTATTTCAAATAATTTCATATGATAGAGAAAGATATTCTTAAGAGTAAACCATGAATTTAACCTGTCACGGGGTTTTGAATCTAAATAAACTATTTATAAAATAAAGAACATGTAGTACTAATTCAATCACCTCCCATTAGTATCCCATGTGATTTGGGACCCTCATTAATGGGAACCAAGAAAGTCACAATAAATGTTTATGTTATGACCAAATTCTACTACAACCACAACGTACATGTATAACCAAACTATGAGTGAATGTAGAACATGTGAGAATATACACTATACTTTATGTTGTCAAAAATCAGGTGTGCCTACACATCATGATATATCGAATGAGACAGTGGTAATATGGATTAATTCTCCATCCACTCCCTCACCAACCTATATAATAGAAAAAACACTGAACCTAAAACATTTGATCATTTACTAAATTAAAAAATTGGGTGGTGGAGTATATGAAATCATAATTCGTAAGGAATAGATATCACACACAACCAAAATAGGGGAAAGTACCTAGATTTTGACTTGAACTATATCTATCATTCTACATTAAACCAAACCACCACCACCAATAAGATCTAGAAAGATATATCTCATATAAGCACATGAAAATCAAGTTCCGATATTATCCAAACTCATTTAATGATTATAAATTCCAAAATATTAATTAAACTAATAATTATCTCTGGTTTAATAAATTAATATTATCAAAATACAATGTACAATACAATTCCTCATTTAAATTCTATATTTCTATTTCCTGTTCTTAGATATTTTATCTAAACTCATTCTATGATTTTAATTTAATGAGTCAATAACACCATCAAAACTCATTCCCATTATTTCATTTATAATTAAATTACCATTCTATGTTCTTGAGTATTCTATGAATCAACCAAACACATATCATAGAGGGTTAATAATAGAAGAAACAAAAATATTATGTCAAATAAGAATGTAATTACAAAAAAGAACTAAATAAAAATATATTAGAAAAAGGAAAGTCAATATCCCCACCGGTGCCAACCAAAACATCAATAAAACAAACACAATGATCGAAAAAATAGAAAATCCTATCTCTCAACTAATACCATCCATTTCATTCTACATTAATTTCATTCCATCACCACCACCACTCAACCACTACCCCAACTAGGTAAAACCACCCCATCCATTTCCTAATATCCATACCTTATTAGATTTTACAACAAATTACAACAAGGTCTCTACCATATTATGGAATAAACATGATAGTGAAGAATAATTCCAGTACAAAAATATTTGGGGAAACTAAGGCCAATACACCAAGGAAAAAATGCAATCAAAGATAAGATCATAATAAATAAAAACACATTAATTATAGAAATAATCATTACCCACTACTATCATGTATTAATAAATTAATTATGAAAAGGTTTTAGAAACATGAATCCACAAATATATCAGTTATCAATGATTAAGAATCCTCCATTATAACTCTTCAAGAAACACTTTGATGCTCAACAGATTTGAAGGAAGAATTTTTATTAAATGATTATTCCATATATATCATTCACTTTATCTTAGATTCATTAATTTTTTAACCAATTTCAACCACACAAACAATTAAATTGTATAAAAATATCCATAATAATCAAATAATGTTGTCAAGTAAATAACTAGAGTCATATATCATGAATAATGAATAAACACATGCAGATTTAAAAACCCATAGAATTCATCCAAATTTCATACTTTTGATATATTATATTTATTAATGCCTATCTCAATAATCGACACACATAAGTTAAATTGTTCTATTCACACAAAAAAATAAAAATAAAAGAGTTAATGAATTCCCAACCTCAATTTACAACCTCAATGAATCACTATATATGAATAGAAGAATCAAGGATCAACCAAAAATTAACTCAAAGAAACCACCCTGGAACCTAACCAAAACACCTATCTTCATGTCATTCTAAGATATTGACTAAAAACCATAAGAATTTACTATCAAAAAACTCTATAAATAAACGAATAAAAATGAATATGGTAATATGATGAGAGAGTAACTTCATTAAATAGAGTTTGATACTAACGAACCAAGTGGATTAAACCCTCAAGAGAAATATTTCGAGATCATAGAGTGGGAATAAGATCAACTAGGGTTTGAAGGCAGAGAATGAAAGATGAATTAATGGAGCCATGAACTCCTATTTATAGAGAAATACCAATAGTACGACACAATAATTTGGTGACTTCTAATCTAACCATGGCGCCTTTGGTCAAAGGATATTTGAGATTCTAAGAATTTTAAATGGATATACCCCCATGAATAATGTGATCTTTCCAAAAACCATTTTAAAAAAGGTTAAGAAGAAATACGCCATTACTCATGACATAGGGGATGACATTTTGATTCTGAATGGCTACTACATATTCCCATTATGAAATGAGGGAAATAAACACACTACATCATCTCAACTTACCCAATACCATGATATGAAGATAGCTCACTCATCATTACCATTCTTCCTCTCATGACTAAATTTCTCCTTGATTTCTAGATATTCTGACTATTCCCATAGAAATGATCACACCGAGTGGTATGGTTCTCCACAATCCAAAATGAGAAACTATCATGCTTCTCTAAAATACACAACCTCAACCACAGGAATTGGGAACTTAAAAAATGTATACAATGAATCCTCTAGACAAAAATCCCTTCACTACGAGTGTTTCAGATCCTGTGGGGCACCATGTACCCAAAAGAATGACATCTATATCCAAATATCCACAACGGGAGGACCACATCCTCTACAACCCCCAACACCATGGCATGGTGAACATTTAGATAGCTAAAAATCTAGGTCTCTCCTCTATAACACCTCAAAACCTCTCTTGACCACTATAAACCATTAAAAAATTCAAAGGGAAGGATTCAAAAAAAAATCACTTAGATTCATTCCCCAACTTATATTGATTTCTAGACCCAAAAACAATGAGATACATAATACATTAAATGTAGCTAGCTATACATAGTATGTGAAATTTTTAAGATCATGCTAGGTACATGTTGAGTTATTATTAACGTATCATGCTGGTCAACGCACAAAATCATTAAATTTTTCAAAATTAATATTGATAAAGAGTTTATAACTATCTAGTACATGTGTTGTATTTCACATGTACTTCAATGGTATATGTTATGTACATTAATGGAATGATGTGTAGTCATTTAAACTATGAGGGATGTACATTTTTATTAAAAAAAACAAGGCATCATGCATGTCGGTATGTGTTATGGTGACTTACATGCCATGTTGTTTTTAGAAAAAAAAAATTTAATGCGTTACATTATATCTCCAGAAGATATTTGATGTCACATAGACAGTAAAAACCATATGAACTTTGACGCACACATCATGAAAATAATTATTTTCTATATAAAATTAAATTTATTAAATTTATTTAATAATAATTGGTAGGATTCTTAAAACATATAATGGACACAAAATTGTGACGAATGTAAGATAATGGTTAATTTATTAAGTAAAGTAAATTTATATAAAATGGGACAATTTTAAATGATATTTAGAAATACTAAATGTTATTTTCCTTTCATGTTTTGAAAGATCATGATATTTTAACAACCTATACATGTTTTCGTTTAGTTCATTAATTTAATTATTTAATACATTGTTTTATGTGATTATTATTTTTATGAAACAAATATTATTATTTGGAAATAATCATTCCCTCAATTATTATGTTTGAGAATATATTCCCATGTATTATTTTACATAACACTAAACACCATATATCCCTATGTAGCGTATGAGTTTAAATTATTAATGGATGGAGTTTCAATGTCGAATTAGTGGCTCAGAACCCAACATAAGATGGATTTAATTAGAGATATACCTAGATGAATGGTTAAATTATGTAACTTCATCCAAATAGAGGCTCACAAAATTATATAACATAGGGTTAATTTAGGTTTATTACCACTCAATAAAACAACCAATAGATAAAATAACTTGATCATTTTATATATTTATTTTATTTTATCAATGCATTGTTTTTTATTTATTAAGGTGAACCATTATTTTTTAGATGAATAAACATGATAAAATATTATAAATAAATTAACTAGAATTATTTAATAAAATAAAATAATGTTTGTAAGTTCCTTTTACTGGGTATAGTTGATTACTTTTATAAGTGACACATAAGAAAACTAACAAAGGATAAGGTAAGATTACTTATAAAGTTGGAATCCATCCATGTAAATTAATTTATTACAGATATTTAAATATTAAGCAAACCATAAAAAATTATCAATAATTTCATGAATAAACTAATGGATATTTATGCCTAAATTAACAAAACCTGATGTTAAACATGAAGTCATCAAAATGCCTTCAATCACATGAATTAGTAAAAAACAACAGTTAAAAGTAATTTTCTAGACCTCATTATGGTTTTCTAATTTATTAGGGAGTTATAATGAATGTTTTGGGTTGAAATAACCCTATGAGCATTAGGGGTAGATTAAATTAGAAAAACTTGTTGAAAATTTGTGTAAAATGATTATTAAATCCAATCATATGACTTTAGGATTGGGAATTCAACTCAAATGATCAAGGATATATGAGTTAGCAGATTTGGTAAGAAAATCCTACATCAATACAATTTAATAGTTTGAAAAGGGCAATGTATGGGTTATTTGAAGGAAAAAACGGCCCCTTTACATTAGAATATCAGAGAAATTGTATATTCTGAATCAAATAGTGCAGGATTTCGGGATTTGATAAAATGGCAGGTTACATAATTAAATCATTTATTATATTATAACCAATAATCATGGTACATTACTCAATTTTTTATTTTATTTATTATATATATTGTAAAGTAACACAACCATATAAATTTACTTGTGATATATCATATATAAAGATAATTTCCTTACTAGTGAAAGCATACAATAATTTTATATTTTCCTGTTAATTATAAAAAACCAATTAAAGAAGTTATATGTACTATAGATTCTTAATATGGTTGATTCTTTTGAGGAGGTGGCTGAGGAGGAGAAAAATTTCTTCTAGATATACATGGATGATGCATTGGATTTCCCACACCTTTTTTGTCATCTATGACTTGTGAAATTTAGAAGCTTCAAGAATACTTGGATTCTTACTCTTTGTTTTTTTGTAACTATGATATTTTTTAAGAGAAAGAAAAAAGATATTTATAAAATCTCCATGGAACAATTTATGTGTAATATATCAGTTGAAGTCCATTCTAAACCTCATATAGTCAAAAAAATTATATTGATCATCTAGAAATTTTTTGATACAAATTTCCAAAGTTCTATGTTTAGAAATTTCCCACTCCATACATTTTTTGGGATTCTAATATTTTATTGTGAATTTAAGTAAGAAAAATATAGATAAGTCTGTCACAGATCATCTAAATTTGATTCACTAAGTAGATGAATAAATTAAGAATGATAATAATTATATTAGTATGGTTAAAAAGTAAAGGCAAGGGAAAAAGGTTTTATATAGATTCTAATCCATTGTTTTGAAATTACCTACCAAGAAGAGAAGTTTCTTATGGGACTCTAAAGAGTAGGATTTTGTGTGTTTTCTATAGCATAAAGGGATACCATAAGAAAAAATAAACCTAAATAATGAAAAAAGGGGAAGCCTCAAGAATAATTTTCCTCAAGTGTAATATTATTATCTATATAAATTATGTATTATATACATCTTGTAGTTCTCAAATTTGTATCAAAATACATGAATAAAGTTGATTGGAAAATATTAATATAGGTGACATGGATCATTAAGATACAAATTGAGTGGGATTGGATGAATTAGATATGTTATAATACAATTGAAAATTATAAATTATTATAATTTTAGTTTTAAATAACTACTAATATATTCCTATTATAACCAAGAACATCATTTGTATATCTATTTTAGACATGGATGAGTTTATGTTCATATTCAAAATAAATATAAATGGTCTCTGAACACACTGAGAGGGGAGGGGTGAATCAGGGTGTCAAATACTTCTTTTAAACTGATGGATCCAGTTCCCATATTGGTTGGAACCTGTTAATCCTAACCGAAGAGTAAGTTCAAAAAATAAACAATCCCATGCAAAGCAATGACACACCAATTTTACTTGGTTCACCGCTAAGGGCTATGTTCAAGGAGCATACACCAACAGTGTATCGGTCATACCAAAAACCACTAATATTAACAAGTTCTGGATTAATAGTTTTTAGAGTAATCAGTCAGTGTGATGTGCATTGCCTTTTATAAAGTTTTAGGGATAGCATACTATTTCCCTCAGATAACTTCCACTGACTCCCCATTTCTCACTGTGTTGGAAGAATTTTCACTCAGTTTATCGACATGATGGTCTCTTCAATGGTTTAGAATTAGATCATGCATCTTCAAATATAAATGGATGTTTTTTTTAAGTCCCATGATCACCCAAATTGGTAATTTATTTTCCTGCACACTGATATGTTATGGAAATTAATTTTGAAAATTGATTTGGTTAGTTTTTAGGATTGCTTTTGTGTTCTATGTACTACTGCTGTTTCTACGTACTGTTGTTGTTTCCGCATACTATGTATCTCCTCCAAAAACTGTATTAATCTGTATACTTCCCTACTCTAGGCGATTTTCCACTCCTCTGCGTACCATCCTGCTCCGCATACTGCCTTGCTCTGCTGCATACTACGAGATCTTCCTACGCGAACCACTCTCTCTTTCGCAGATGATACGCTCAATGTACCTTATTCACATCCTCAATCCACTTCGTACTTCAGCGTATTTCTTCACAAAATTTTAATTTTCAACCTTTTAACTATCAAAGGGGATTACTGCTCCTTATATAGGTACACAACTCTGCAAATTTCACTAATCTGATTTACCCAAATTTTCTATGTGAGAAAATCATCACTCTAATTTGAAATCCATCTGTATATTATTAGCCTCCACCATGTGACACTCATTTTTCATGAACCAAAACAATTCTGAAAACCATCTGCATTCCGCGTATGATACGCATTCCCTGCGTACCATTTCTGGGAACCATTTTTTTGTAACATTATGCGTACCACACACCTTCAATGCATACCATCGCTGCAGACCATTTTTGACAACATTTTGTGTTCTGCATTCCTTCACCGCATACTGTCACTATGATACCATTAATACTTCTTTCAGCCTCAAAAGTATGACCACATTCCATGAAAACTCCCTTGTCGTCCATGTGAAAATTGATAACAAACACTAACATAACTCCAATATTATCAACGGACATCCTTGGTTCTGACAAAATAATTCTACTTTTTTAAATATAAAATATTTTATGTTAATTTTGATCTAAATTACGGTATTTATATTCTAGAATATAAAAACTTGGTGATAAAAAATGGAGAAAAAATCAACAACACTTAAATATTATTACATTCAGTTCTAACAACATTATCTTCATACTATAAACTAAAAGAGATTGATTATTTTTAGTTGAATCCATTATTTTATTTCATTCTTGTTTATAAAAATAAATGACTTAATCTTCTTTAATAAGTAAAAGGTGAAAGAGGCATAGAACTAATTTAGATGGTTTACACTATTGTGTGTAGTCATTTGATACTAAAATTAGGATATGGTAACTCATAAATCATTACTTTTACTATTGATTTTAGTAGATATGGATATCTCTACTTGATGAGGTATAAGTCTTACACATATAAACAATATAAGGAATATAAAAAATGATTTATAGAATTATATTCGTAAGAATATAAATAAACAACACATTAAACTGGGCATGGAATATCTCAACAAACAATTACTCGCTCGTATAAAAGAGTTTAGAATATTGTTCCAATTAACATAACAATAGTAGGATATTTTTAGTGAATAGAAGAAACACACTTTGTTATAAATGGTGTTATTGATAATTAATCACTAAAATATTCCATTATAATTTTGTGGATATGAATTAAAATCAATATCATACACACCAAGCCAAGTGAAAATTAAAGAGGTAAAAAGAATCCTATATAAGTTATGGTATTGGAATAAATATTCTCTATAATATATACATGTATGAGGATATGAATACTTCCTAAAGTAACAAAGTGTATCATTATTGGGTATCCAAAATAAACAAGAGGTTATTATACATATGATCCATTAGATAGAAAATTAATCATGGAAAGAAAATATATTTCCCTAAAATATGATCAAATCTATAAAGGGGATATTTTAAGAAAAATAGACTTTGATAAATTCAAAGCATAAGAAACTGAAGTTTTAGAACATGATTTTTTTGGCAAATCCAGGTGTAATGTTTTTTAAGAGACAAAAGTGATATATAAGAGTAATTGAGAGGTTTGAATAATAAAGAGACATGGTTTACTTGTTAACAAGGATGGAGAAATATTATTAGCTGAATATAATGATCCTTTATTCTATTGGGAAGTAATAAAAAGCTCAAAGGTTTCAAATATAAATAATCAATGAATTCCTATGTACTAAAATTATATTTGGGTTTTGGTAGATCCTCCCACTAATAATGATTATTGGATATAAATGGGTATTCAAGAAAAAATGGACATGGATGGTAAAGATAGTACCAATACCTCATGATTAGATTCTAAAGATTTCATGAAACATCATGGAATGGATCAGGAAGAATTTCTTACCAGTTTCTATGTTGAAATACATGAGAAACTCACATTACATGATTATGAAAATTTTAAAATAGATATCTAGGCTTATTTTCATAATGAATATATTATGGAATATTTCTATATGAAACAAACAGAATGGTTTTTGGCACAAAATTATTCCAATAGGTTATTCTAGTTGCAAATATCCATTTATGTGTTAATGAAAAAAATAAGGATCATTGAATTTTTATTTTGATGATGATATAATGAAATTTGGTCTCATTAAGAATGAATGGGATCCCATTATCTATAACCAGTTTAGTGGGAGTACTATTATTTTACTAGTCATATATGTTAGAGATATATTACTAATAGGAAATGAGATGCTAGTCCAATAGCTTTTTGATACATGGTTGAATAAATGATTGTTATTGAAATAATTAAGTTAAGAAGGTTAAATTCAATTGATTGGGATCCATGAAGATAGATCTAAAAGGATGAATGGGAATGGACAAGGTAAATATATTGAAAAGTTATTGAAAATTCATTATATAGAAAAATATAAGATAATATTGTTTCCAATGTCACATGGTATACCTCTCTATAAGAAAACACGTCCATAAAAACTTGGGGAGGGGGAGTGAGGAAGAGATATAATGAGCATGACACATTACACATTAATGATAGGGTCTATCAATAATGACATACTATATATAAGAATTGAATTTGTATATTCATTGATAATGGTAGATTGATATCAAATAGACCCAGAAGAGAAACATTAGTCAGCTATAATGACATTTATAAAATACCTTAGGTGTATACAAGAAATGTTCATGGTTTATGGATTAGATACTGAACTAGTTTGGATTGGATATGTAGATTATTTTTTTCAAATGGATCAAAATATTCCAAAATAACATTCAAGGTATTTTTATTTTCTCAATAGAAGAGATGTGAGTAGGAATATTTCTACTTACTTTGTGTTTAAGATGCTACAATTTTTTTGACTTATTTTGGATTTAGATTCATCTAAAATAGTAGTTTGGATACATTGTTTTTTAGAATCTTGGTAGTATACCAAATAGTATAGAAACTACTACATTCTATTATGAAAACTCTACAATTGTGGATATCGCTAAAGAGGTTGGGTCACATCAATAGACAAAGCATGTACTTCATAATTGTCGCCTGTTGAGAGATTTTACTCAAATGGCTAAATTCATAGTTAGGAGAGCAACAAAAGAAGAAAAAATAATAGACCCATTGAATAAATCCGTACCAAATAAGAAGAATTGTTATCGTGGGTGAAATAAAAATTTAAATGTTTTTAGGAGATGACTCTAGTGAAAGGAAGAATCTATTTTAGTCTTTTCCTCAAAACCAACTAGCTTTATACCATTGATTATTAGAATATATATATACATACATATATATATTATCTTATCAAATAATGGGTTCTTTATGGTGCAACATTAATGTGTTAATTTTTTTTGAATATTCATCTCACTAATAGGTTATAGTACATCCTTTCTAGAATGAGTTTCTAAGGTTTCAGGACTATTTTCGTAATAGATAAAAATTATGTCTGCATTAAGAAGGTGGTGAATTATTGTTAAGAGTTGACCAATAAAATTTTCACCCACTTAAGTATCCTATTGATTAGAAGATATATTTTTCAGTCAATTATAGTATGAAATTAAAATCTTATTGAAATGATATATGCACAATGAAATTTAAAATAACCATTAGTAAAAAATTAAACCACTAAAATTGATTAAATTTGAAATTATAACATGGTAATTAAAATATGAAAATATTTAAGGATAATTTTTCTAAAACACCTTAATGAATGTTATTTGCAAATACTTAAATTTAGGGAGGTCTACTCATTTAATCTAATGCAAAAATTGGATCAGTATACTAGATCCAAGGTATCAATAAGTTATTAAATACCAAAAATTATGTAGTCTATTTCTGATCCGAATATAGAATCCCACACACAGACTTATTCAAAAAGTAGTCAAATTTTTTTATAGCCCTAAGATTCACTTCAGCCTTCTCAATAAAAAAAAATTCGATGAACCTTTTACTTAATAAATGTACATGGTTTTGAAGATGCAAACTCTTAGACATGGATTCTAATCGATCATAGTGTTTGAGAACTATAGATTGCACACAAGAATCCAAAAAACTATAAAACTTTTACAATGAAAAATTATAAAATAAAACATAGATTTTTGTAATGAAACACCTCACAATTAGTATGCTTTAAGTTCAAATGGCAGGTTATTATGATCAAAATAAATCAAAGATTGTGATATGATGCATATATTCACTTGTAAAAAACTTTCCAACAAATGTAGTAGCTTCCATTACACAAAGCATCAATCTTATTTATTGACTCTATTATAATAAACTCTAATTGTCATATTCTACAATATTCTTGTATAGTATCAATTAAATTGTAATACTGATGATATATATAATAATGTTGTTCTATCTTTAAATTAATTCATTTATCATGCCATCTCATCATTCAAAACGTCTTTGTAATGTTTTGGTAATTTGATAAATCTCTTCTGTTCACTGAAACATTGTAGCATAAAAAATTATGTATTGAAAAATTGAAGCTAAGCTAAAAAATTTTGTCATTAAAAAAAATAAATAGGTACTATGATTTTTAAAATAAGGACTAGAAGAATAATTTGACACAATAATATCCCCCTTTTTAAAATCTCAACACACAAATAAAAATGGTAAAATTGACATAAATTTTATAAAAATTTTCTTATATCATCTATTAAATCTCCCGTAGATATATCATCCATGAGAAATGAATTTCACCTTTGATAAAAACATAGGGTTTTTAATAACCAATAAATCTCCCCATAATAAAAAATTATTTCATTTTTAATAATTATCCCCTTAATAAAATAAAGAAATACATATAAAAAAATTCTATAAATTAACCCCAATAAATGATAGGAAAAACTACCAACAATTTCCATCATTTATCAAAATTTTCCCCAATTTTTAATTTTAATAAGAAAAAATAAGTTTCATTAATAATTAATAAACTAAGAATGAATGTTGAAATTTATTTTTTTAAATATAAATTTTACTAAAATTTTTATTTAATAAAATCTTTCTAAATTTAAATTTCTCTCCATGGTAAACATTTATATCTATTATTGAAACAATATGATAATGAAAAACCTCTCTTACCCATTTGGGATAATGAAGATAAAATGATAAAAACATTGGATGATAAGAATAAAATAAATGAAACTTTCATATGTTCTCATTCAATGTTTATGGATGTTCTTCTTATACGGTGATTGTTATAGAGAATATTCTAAACTAATTATATTATCTTCGAGACAATTAATGGATAAGATATTTAGAATAGATAAACAAACCAACTCTAATTTAATCAAGAGTTAATTTGAATAAAACACATAGAAAAATTTATTCATATGGGGAAAACATATATAAGAAATTTCATACATAAGAGACTAAAAATATATAAGTACGAGTGAATAATAGTCTATAGAAGTATAATAAATATAAAATATATTGTAGAATAATATTTTTAAACATAATATATTCTCATCGAAGGAAATATTTCTATATATAAAACATAGAAATAAATGAAGTGGTATTCTCATGAGAATGGAATATGATGTAAAAAATACCTATTAGAAGTTAATTTCTCTTATAATAAACTTTCAATAAGATTATTTTAGGTATAATATTGTTATATGTAAGAAGTATATTTTATAAGCTCCATTCTATTAACTTACACTTAAAAATATTACCATCGGGAAAACTTATCACAATCATAAATTATAAATGTCCTCCCCCTTTTCTTGAAGATTTTTTAAATGGTAGGAGATAAAGTAAAGAGTGGAAGTTGTGATATATTTTATTTTATCATACCTAACTTATTTTTAACATATTCAAATCTATTGACATTTAACAGTTTGGGGATAATTTCCGAAATTTTATTTTCATTTCTAATAAATATGAGATTAATAACTCATTTTTGTGTTTGTTCCCAAAAAGTGGTGTCTAATATTTAATTTTTTGAATCATGAAATACATAATGTGTTCTTAGATTGGGTAATATATCCAATTATTTGAAAAAGAATAATAGTTTGTGTGAAACTCATACAAAAATTTGGGATTGTGTACCACATCCCTAAAAATTGAGTGCAACAACATCCAGTTGCCACATATTCAGCTTTAATAGTGGAAAGAAAAATTGGATATTGTTTCTTTTTGGACCATGTAACCAAGGATAATCCCCGAGAATAAAAATCTCAAAATATTTCTCCTAATCTATTCCAAAATAAAAAAACAACATTAAAATTAATTTTAAGGATAAACATTATTATAGAGAAATAAAAAGTAAAAGTTTCAATGTCACTTTAATTTAATAGAAGATCCATTTAAGAGCCTTCATGTTATATTCCATTGGAATTTCTTAGAAAATTACACTCAAGAATAAAAAGTACATAATTTCTTTTCAAATAACTATAAAATAAATAAAACATTCAATTATCCCTCCAATTAATTTTTGATCAACTGGTTTCCTAGATTGATCAAGGTCCAGTTTATAAGAGGAATCTACTAGTGTACTAATTATAGAGGAATTTTCAGAAAAAAAAAGTTTCTTTTAAATCTAGTAAATACCTATGGAGAGTTATGCTACACTCTTATATATTTTTGAGTTATTTTTAAGAAAAGAATGTAGTTAAGTTAACCCATCATACAAATCTAAAGTTAATTTCTCATAAATTCTGAATAAATATTTCTGATTATGTTTTTAGGTTAAACTGAAATAGATTCACCAATATAGATTTATACAAAGATGGTGTCATTAATATAAATTATTTATAAAAATATGGTCTTTTCCATTCCATTGAATTTTTTGTTTTGAATTAAATATATATAAAATCTATCATATTACGCAGTTGGAAGTTTCTTATGCCCATAAAGTGCATTGGAAAGTCTAAATAGGTACCATAACAAAATTTTAACATAAAAAGTTAGGTTTTTTATGAAAAAGTTCCCATGAACAAGTCCTTTCAAGAAGGGATTTTTTGAATCCCTTTAAAATAGATTAAATTTATAGTAGTCTGTAAAAGATAGTAGAATTATTATAGATTTTATTCCAGCCACCATAGAAAAAATATCACTATAATCTACACTATATTCTTGGTAATAACACATTACAAATATTTTGCCCTTATCATGATAAATAGTACAATTTTGATCACTTTTATTTTGGAAGGCCCATTTGACTCATATAGCTAAAATATATTTAAGGTGTTCAACCATGGTCTAAAACATGCTCTGTTCAAATATACTATTCACTTATTATATGAGAACTATCCAACTCTCATTATCTAATGAATCATTTATATTTTTTGGTTCAAATTATTATATACATTCCTGGTTCTAACATTTAGCTGTTAAGGAAATTCATGATTTAAAGGTTTCATCAATATCACCAGTGTTATTATCACTAGGATAATTCTTCATGATAGTATAGTTCCAAGTTATAAAATAATTTTTATCATCATCTACTCGTGGATTATAAATAGTTAAAAAAACATCTAGTAGTGTATCTTTTGTAAGTTTTGTTTTTGAAAAAATAATTTTTGATGGATTTGATATCACTTTTGGTTATAATATATAGGAAAATTTTAACACAATTTATTGACAAGTATAATATTGAAATTTTACTTCATATGAGGATCACATTAATAAATCATAACAATTAACATTTATTTAATAATTATTGTCAATTTTTTAAAGAACAATATGAAATACTAGTTGTAGAGTGGCTAATAAAATTCAATCATCAGACTTTGGATAAAATTTTCTATGATGATATTTATTATTAAAAAATAATACTTTTGATCAGGTGACTCTGGTGTAAGAAGTTATGTATTTCTATTATTACACATTTTTTATTGGGTCTTACCTAAAATAGGATAAAGGAAAACTCTATATATAATGTATCTGGAAGTACTCCTAGTTTCCTCCTAAAAATACTTAGAAACAGAATATTCATGAAACATAGATGTTGTTATTATTATAGGAGTTTAGTTTTGTAATTTAACCACATTATGATGTCATGAATTCCTTGGTGATGAGAAATTATTATTAATACATATTTCCTTAAAAAACATTTATAATGGGGAATTTTCAAATTATCCATGACGATCAATTAAATCATGATAATGGGTGGGTTTTTCTAATTTATAATAATAACAATTAATAATGTATGAATATAAAGTTATTCTATCTTAAGTGAAAAAATAGGTCTAAGTTTAAATAATGTAATCATCAACTAAGACACACAAACAATGTTTTCCTCTAGTAATCATAGTTTGTGTATGTCTAGAAATGCCATTTTTCACTAATTGTAAAGACCGTTAAGTTGAAAATTCACTAGTCGGTTTAAATATTTACATAGGTTGTTTACAATACTGCATTTCAAAAAAATTATATAGAGTTAAAGTCATGTTCCAAAAGTTACCTCTCTATTCCTTTCCTAGAAATATAATTTTAGATAAGAATATTTCAATTTCCTAACATCCCATGACAAATCTAGGAAGGGTCTTCAATAGTAGTAAGAAAATGTATGTTTCGATAACTAAGGCCATCAAATTATATTATTTAAACATTATAATTCATATAAAAAGATAAAATATGGACTCCTTGTGAACTTTTAAAGTTACATTTATAATTCAAAATGTTAATATGGTAACCTTAATCACATTATTGAATTATGCTGATAAGTTTTTGATTATGTTCTAAATAAAGAAATACATTTGAAATTAAAGTCCTACAAATAAATAGAATATCTCCCATACTGACAGTTTGAACTTTTAAATTATCTTCAAAAATGACTCATCCTCCCTTCACTTTCAATAAGTTCAGAAAATGAGACTTATCTCCTATCATGTGCTGAGAATAACTGTTGTCTATATACAAAGTGTTCTATATTCTTGAACTCATCTTATAATTATATAATCAATTAGATTTAAATTTTTGGTACCGAAAATTTCTTGGGTTTAGATTTTTTTATAAAAAGAAATTTGGTAATCCACATATACCCAACCTTAAGACATTAAATTTAATCTTATTCTCTAGAATTATAATCCCTATGCACTACTGGAAATACAGCCTTTCCCAATGGTTCATAACTGTTGGGAAAGGCTGAAGAATTGTTGGTATATCTTATACCAACGGTTCTGCAAACCGTAAGGAAGTAATCCCTTTGGAAAGATTTTCCCAACGGTTTACTGTGAACCGTTGGGATAGGTTATAAAAAATTAACCTTTCATAAAGGTTGTTCCAAACTGTTGGGAAAGTTTTTCCCAACGGTTTGGCTTGAAACATTGGAAAAACCAAGCAGAGGGATTCTTTCCCAACAGTTTCTAAACCGTTGGGAAATTATTTTTACCAACGGTTCATAGAACCATTGGTAAAAATAATAATCAAAGAGGCTATGCCAACTGTTTCAAACCGTTGGCATAGATTATGCTGTGCAAATTGCACAGCAACTTACAATTTTCACAGCATCTACCCTCTCATTTTTGTGCAATTTTCACAGTAGCCAATCCATTCCCTCTAATTTTCAATCATTTCCAATTATTGTACTTGCAATAAACTAACACATATATATACAATTATTGTACATGAAATAACCAACTAACACATACATATAGAGAAAAATTCAAACACATTTAACATATAATGCATCCAGGAACTATACACATCCAGAATTAAATTAGAATTCATAACGTAATTATAAAAATACATAATTCATTTATAATTCAATTTAAAATAAAATGACAATTATATGTGGAATCCAGAATTCAATTCATAATTTGATCAGTTTTTTATATACCATTTGTTTTTACTATAAATGATATCTATTTTAAACAAAATACATACACCTAGAGTGATATCAGCAACGCTGTGCCTTGGATTGAGGTGAGGTTAACTTGTACACATCACAAATGACCCATGGATCATTGTCCTAATGTATCAACATATTCAGAATGTGTTCGGTCGGTTTTCCGTATGTCAGTTATTGTTTTCACTTAAAATTAAGTTATTTTTAAATAAAAGAGAGACAATTTGACTGGTTCCCGCCACACCGCGCCTTGGATTGAGGCGAGGTTGACTCGTACATGTCACAAATGACACATGGATAGTTGTGCTAAAATATCAACACACTCAGAATTTGTTTGGTCATTTTTCTGTATGTACTTAAAATGTTGTCCATTTTAAACATAATAGAGACATTTTGGGTGGTCCCAGCCACACCGCGACTTACATTGAGGCACGGTTGACTCGTACACGTAACATATGACCCATGGATCATTTTCCTAAAGTTTCAACAGATTCAGAATGTGCTTGGTTGGTTTTTTGTATGCTAGTTGTTCTTTTCACTCATAATCCTGTCCATTTTAAACAAAAGAGACATAGTTAGTGGTACCGGCCACACCGCATCTCAGATTTAGATGGGGTTGACTCATAAACGTCTCAAATGACCCATGTATCTTTTTCCTAATGTATCAACACAATCAAAATGCGTTTGATCGGTTTTCCATATGTCAGTTGATGTTTTCACTTAAAATGATGTCCTTTTGAAACAAAAGACAGACACTTTGAGTGGTTCCAGCTACACTACATCTCAGATTGAGGCGGGGTTGATTTTTACATGTCACATATGACCCATGTATCGTTGTGCTAAAGTATCAACACAATTAGAATCCGTTTGGTCAGTTTTCCGTATGTACTTAAAATGTTGTCCATTTTAAACAAAAGAGAGACACTTAGAGTGGTCCCGGACACACCGTGCCTCGGATTGAGGCGGGTTTGACTGGTACACATCACATATGACCCATGGATCATTGTCCTAAAGCATCAACACATTTCAAATGTGTTTGGTCAGTTTTTCGTATTTCAGTTGTTGTTTTCACTTAAAATGATGTCCATTTTAAATAAAAGAGAGACACTATGAATGGTGGAGGCCAAACCACACCTCTGATTGAGGTGAGTTTGACTCGTACAAGTCACATATGACCCATGGATCTTTGTGCTAAAGTATTGACACAATCAGAATCCATTTGGTCAGTTTTCCGTATGGTAGTTGTTGTTTTCACTTCAAATGAAGTCAATTTTAAACAAAAGACAGACACTTTGAGTGGTTATGGACAAACCACACATCGTATTGAGGTGAGGTTGACTCATACACATCACATATGACCAATGGATCATTCTCCTAAAGTTTCAATGGAAAGAGAATGCATTTGGCCATTTTTCCTTATGTACTTAAAATGTTGTCCATTTAAAACAAAATAGAGACACTTAGAGTGATCCCAGCCACACCGTGACTCGGATTTAGCCCGGGTTGACTCATACACATCACATATGACCCATGGACCGTTGTGATAAATTATCAACAAAATCCGAATGCGTTTATTCAGTTTTAAGTATGCCAATTGTTCTTTTCACTTATAATCATGTCCATTTTAAACAAAAGAGACAGAGTTAGAGTGGTACCAGCCACACCGCACCTCGAATTTAGACGGGTTTGACTCTTACACGTCTTAAATGACCCATGGATCATTTTCATAAAGAATTAACACTATCCGAATGCATTTGGTCAGTTTTTGGTATGCTAGATGATGTTTTCACTTAAAATGATATCCTTTTGAAACAAAAGAGAGACACTTAAAGTGGTTCTGGACACACCACTCCTTGGATTTAGCCAGGGTTGACTCGTACATGTCACATATAACCCATGGATCGTTTTACTAAATCATCAACACATTTTGAATGCATTTGGTCAGCTTTTCTTATGTCAGTTGTTGTTTTCACTTAAAATGATGTCCATTTTAAACAAAAGAGAGACACTATAAATGGTTCTGGACACACCACGCCTCGAATTGAGGCAGGGTTGACTCGTACACGTCAAATATGACCCATAGAAAGTTGTGCTAAAGTATCGAAACAATTAGAATCCGCTTGGTCGGTTTTCCGTATGCTAGTTGTTGTTTTCACTTAAAATAAAGTCCATTTTAAACAAAAGAGAGACACTTTGAGTTGTGTCGGCCACACCACACCTTAGATTGAGGCAAGGTTGACTCTTACACATCACATATGACCCCTGGATCATTCTTCTAAAGTTTTAATGGAAACCAAAAGTGTTTTTTTGGTTTTCCGTATGTACTTAAAATGTTATCCATTTTAAACAAAAGAGAGACACTTAGAGTAATCCCGGACACACCACGACTCGGATTGAGCCTGGGTTGGATCGTACACATCACATATGACCCATGGATCATTGTGATAAATTATCAACAGAATCCGAATTTGTTTGATCGGTTTTCCATATGCCAGTTTTTCTTTTCACTTATAATCCTGTCCATTTTAAACAAAAAAGACACAGTTAGAGTGGTACCGGCCACACCGCAGCTTATATTTAGACGAGGTTGACTCGTACACATCTTAAATGAACCATGGATAATTTTAATAAAGTATCAACACAATCTAAATGCGTTTGGTCGGTTTTCCGTATACCAATTGATGTTTTCACTTAAAATGATATCCTTTTGAAACAAAAGAGAGACACTTACAGTGGTGATGGCCACACCGCTCCTCGGATTGAGGCGGGGTTGACTCGTACACGTCACATATGGCCCATGGATCATTTTACTAAAGCATCAACACATTTTGAATGCGTTTGGTTAGTTTTTCATATGTGAGTTTTTGTTTTCACTTAAAATGATATCCATTTTAAACAAAAGAGTGACACTATGAATGATATCAGCCACATCATGCCTTGGATTGAGGTGGGGTTGACTCAGACATGTCACATATAACCCATGGATCATTGTGCTAAAGTATCGACACAATCAGAATCCTTTTGGTCGGTTTTATGTATGCTAGTTGTTGTTTTCACTTCAAATAAAGTTCATTTTAAACAAAAGGGAGACACTTTGATTAGTGTTAGCCACACCACACCTCAGATTGAGGCGATGTTGACTCGTAAATGTCACATATGATCCATGGATAGTTCTCCTAATGTTTCAAAGGAAACCAAATGTGTTTTCTCGGTTTTCCATATGTACTTAAAATGTTTTCCATTTTAAACAAAAGAGAGACACTTAGAGTGATCCCAGCCACACCGTGACTCGGATGGAGCCTGAGTTGGCTTGTAAACGTCAGATATGACCCATAGATCATTGTGATAAATTATCAACAGAATCCGAATGCGTTTGGTTGGTTTTCCATATGCCTGTTGTTCTTTTCACTTATAATCTTGTCAATTTTAAACAAAAAAGACACAGTTAGAGTGGTACCGGCAACACCGCACCTCATATTTAGACGGGGTTGACTCGTACATGTCTCAAATGACCCATGGATCATTTTCCTAAAGTATAAACACAATCCAAATGAATTTGGTTGGTTTTTCGTATGCCAGTTGATGTTTTCACTTAAAATGACATCCTTTTGAAACAAAAGAGAGACACTTAGAGTGGTTACGGCCACACCCTGCCTCAGATTGATGCGGGGTTGACTCGTACACATCACATATGACCCATTGATCGTTTTCCTAAAGCATTAACACATTTTGAATGTGTTTGGTTAGTTTTTCTAATGTCACTTGTTGTTTTCAATTAAAATGATGTCCATTTTAAACAAAAGAGACACACTATGAATGGTGTTGGCCACACTGTGCCTCGGATGGAGGATTGGTTGATTCTTACACGTCACATATGACCCCCGGATCATTTTAATAAAGTATCGATACAATCATAATCCGTTTGGTTGGTTTTCCGTATGCTAGTTGTTGTTTTCACTTAAAATGAAGTCCATTTTAAAAAAAGAGACACACTTTGAGTGGTGTTGGCCACACTGCACCTCAGATTGAGGCAAGTTTGACTCGTACACATCACATATGACCCATGGATAGTTCTCCTAAGGTTTCAACATAAACCGAATGCGTTTGGTCGGGTTTCCGTATATACTTAAAATGTTGTCCATTTTAAACAAAAGAGAGACACTTAGAGTGATCCCGACCTCACTGCGACTCGGATTGAGCCCGGGTTGGATCGTACATGTCACATATAACCCATGGATCATTGTGATAAATTATAAATAGAATCCAAATGTGTTTGGTCGGTTTTCCGTATGCGAGTTGTTCTTTTCACTTATAATCCTGTCCATTTTAAACAAAAGAGACACAATTAGAGTGGTACTGGCCACACCATGCCTCAGATTTAGATGAAGTTGACTTTTACATGTCTCAAATGATCCATGAATCATTTTACTAAAGTATCAACACAATTCGAATGCGTTTGGTCAGTTTTCCGTATGCCAGTTGATGTTTCACTTAAAATGATATCCTTTTTTAACAAAAGAGAGACACTTAGAGTGGTTTCGGCCATAACGCACCTCAGATTGAGGCGGGGTTGACTCTTACCCATCACATATGACCCATGAATTTTTTCCTTAATAATAAACACATTTAGAATGCGTTTGGTCAGTTTTTCATATGTCAGTTGTTGTTTTCACTTAAAATGATGTCCATTTTAAACAAAAGAGAGACACTATGAATGGTTTCGGCCACACCGCATCTCAGATTGAGGCGGGGTTGACTCATACACATCACATATGACCCACGAATCGTTTTTCTAAAGTACTGACACAATCAGAATCCGTTTGGTCGGTTTTTCGTATGCTAGTTATTGGTTTCACTTAAAATGAAGTCCATTTTAAACAAAAGAGAGACACTTTGAGTGGTGTTGGCCACACCGTGCCTCAGATTGAGGAGAGGTTGACTTGTACACACAACATACGACCCATGGATAATTCTCCTAATGTTTCAATGGAAACTGACTGTGTTTGATCAGTTTCCTATATGTACTTAAAATGTTTTCCATTTTAAACAAAAGAGAGACACTTAGAATGATCCCGTTCACATCACATATGACCCATGGATTATTGTGATAAATTATCAATAGAATCAAAATGCGTTTGGTCGGTTTTCCGTATGCCAGTTGTTCTTTTCACTTGTAATCCTGTCCATTTTAAACAAAAGAGACACAATTAGAGTGGTACCGGCCACACCATCCCTCGAATTTAGACGGGGTTGACTTGTACACGTCTCAAATGAATCATGGATCATTGTCCTAAATTATAAACACAATTTGAATGCTTTTGGTCGATTTTTCGTATAACAGTTGATGCTTTCACTTAAAATGATATCCTTCTAAAACAAAATAGAGACAATTAGAGTGGTTCCGGCCACACCGAACCTCGGATTGAGGTGTGGTTGACTCTTACACATCACATATGACCCATGGATCATTTTACTAAAGCATAAACACATTTAGAATGTGTTTTATCAGTTTTTCATATGTCAGTTGTTGTTTTCACTTAAAATGATTTCCATTTTAAACAAAAGAGAGACATTACGAATGGTGCTGGCCACACCGTTCCTCGGATTGATGCGGGGTTGACTCGTACACATCACATATGACCCAAATATTGTTGTGATAATGTATCACCACAATTATAATCTATTTAGTCAGTTTTCCATATGCTAGTTGTTGTTTTCACTTAAAATTGTGTCCATTTCAAATTAACCTGAGACACTTTGAGTGGTGTCGGCCACACCGGGCCTCAGATTGAGGCGGTTTTCCATATGCTAGTTATTTTTTTCAGTTAATAATCTTACCAATACATTAATATAAATCGATACATACAAAAATGGAATAATCCAAAATAACATTGCATGATCAGAGAAATACAAAAAAGCATGTGAAATCCAAGAGGATGGGGGGGGGGGGGCTGTCTGGGGGTCCAGGGATGAGGGTGGGGGGGATGTGCGGGGACCACAGAGGAGGGTGGGGGGGATGTGCTGTGGGGATGTCCAGGGGGTGTTCGAGGGATTGTTCAGGGTCCAAGGAGGAGAGTGGGGGGGGGGGCATTCCGGGGGGCTGTCTGGTAAGCTGTCTGGGGTCCAGGGAGGAGGGTGGGGGGGGGGGCTATCCATCATCGAATCAAACCAATAGAATTTCGTCATTGTGACTCATCCATGAGAGTAATAATCCAATATTATTATTTTATCAACAAATCCATAATAACCCAAATTTTCAAATCACGGTCTACTATCTAATGCACTGGCATAATAATCTGTTGTGGAAGTAACCATAACACCATCATGTTGTGTTCTCATGTTCTTTGATCGTTCAGTGATAATAAATTTGTACCCATTGATAACAATTGATTAACAGTCACGAACCATGGTATTAAGACCAAAAGCCAAAGCTCTTATTTCCTTAGAGACAGAGTCAGCAGAAAAAATCAATACCTGCAATATAAATGACTATTAAACTTATTAAATATTGATATAATTATTTTAAACAGTAATATTTTTACCTTCAATTTTATCCATGCAGAAAACTCTTTGCTATGAAATGTCTCTATCCTTCTCAAAGATAAAGAACGATGATTCCTATTTATCATTTTTTTTATGTTCCCTGTAGATAAATAATATGGATTGTTTAACAGATATATATGTAAGATATACATATTCGATTTAATTACCTGATATAGTCATCGAACAAATCACAGTTGAACAAAACTGGGCGATGTGCCATCTCCTGCTCTTGATGTCTTAATGTCTTCAATGTATATGATCTAGGAATTCCTCCTGTTTGACGAAGTGATGGAAAACTGGGATCAATTTGATCATACTATTCTTCTTCATTTCTCATTGGTTTGTTAATTCTTGTTTTAAGATCAGAAAAATACATTGAGAAGAAATCCATACATTCTTGAGCCAAGTAACCGTTCATGATAGAACCTTCGGGATGATTCCTGTTTCGGACATAAGACTTTAATGTGTACATATTTCTTTCAGTTGGATACATCAAAAAAAAAAGAAATAGGTCCTTTGAGAAGTATTTTAGTGGGAATATGGACTGTCAGATGCAGCATGAATGTGAAAAATGATGGAGGAAATATTTTCTCCAACTCAGACAAAATTAATGGGGCATCTGTCAACATGTTTTACAAGAAAGACTTGGACAAATTTTAGCAAAAAGATCTATAAACAAATGGTACAACCGAATAACAGTCACCCTTACATTATTGGACAAAATATGATAGATTACTATTAGAAGCAACTCATACAGTAGAATGTGATAATTATGAGTCTTCAAAGATTTTAGCTTCAACTCTTTTATATTGACCTGTATAGATATGTTTCTTTAATAGCCATCAGGAACTATAATAGTCTCTAATACTTCTAGAAATTGTTTTTTTCATAGGTGTCATCACATAAGAAGCACATGTAAGTTTCCATTTATTTTCACTGACACGCATAGGATGCAATTATGGTCTGATGCCCAAATCCACCAAGTCACGCCGAGATCATAAATCATATTTTGTCTTCCCCTTGACATTTAGAAGAACCAAAAGCAAAATTTCGCATATATTCTTTTCAATATTCATTACGTCTAAGCAATGATGTAACAAATTGGTTGACCAATAAGGAAAATCAAAAAATATACTCATCTTCTTCCAATTGTAACAGGTTTTAGTGGAAACATTATTTCTCTTTACAAATTTCATTTGACCCTTCTCGAATGAAAAACTGAAATCTTTCAATTCATTAAGAACATTAGTTCTATACATATGCTGATGTGGATCATCGGTCTCTTTGGTATTATCAAATCTTCAACAATTAATTCTATATGGATGATAATTTTGCAAGAATCGCCGATGTCCCATAAAACTGAAACTACAATGATGTCTCAGTCTTCTGGATCATGTATTCTTCATAAAAACTGGGCATGACAGTTTTCCCTTCCTGCTCCATGCAGACATCATTGCATAAGCCGTAAAATCATTGATCATCCACATAAGCGTAGAACGCATCTGAAATTTGTCTTTCGAACAAGCATCGTATGTCTGCACACCAAAATCCCAAAGAAGATTCAACTCTTTTATTAAAGGTTGCATATATACATCAATATCAATGCTGGGATCAGAATGACCAGATATGAGTATAATCTTGAAAGTGAAAGGTTTTTTCATACACAACCATGGGGTATGATTATAAATGTGTATAAAAACTATCCATGAGCTGTGTGAAGTAATCATCTACCAAAATGGATTAAAACCGTCGCATGAAATACCCAGCCTCACATTACGAATGTCAGCTGCAAAATCATGATGTCGGGCATCAAATATCTGCCATGCAAATCCATCTGCAGGATGAACCAACTCATCATTAGTCTTATTTCTCTCAGTATCATGCCATCTCATTTTTATTGACATGTAATCAGACATAAAATGATTCTGGAGTCTGAGGATCAATGGAAAGTTCCACATAACTTTCTGTGGAATGCAGGATGGTGTTCCATTAGATTTTGACTTCCAGCAGTATGTGCCATATTTTATACAATCACTTCGTTCAGCAGTTTCCTCCCAGAATAAACTACAATATTTCGGGCAAGCATGAATTTTGTTTCTTGAAAATTCAAGTGCCTCAACTAACTTCCATGCGATATAGTTGTTTGAGGGAATATCTAAATCATCTGGAAGTAAATCCTTCAAGAGGGTAAGAATGTAATCTATTCCTGTATTAGAAATCTCAGACATAGTTTTCCCATGAAACAAATCAGATTAAAAATTACAGCTTTTTAATTTTACCGCATTGTCGATATACCAAAGTTGGGGCAGCATCATTAAAATTTTTCACCCTATCAATATCATCATTTTCACTAGATGCATCAGTTGCCCTCATATCGAAGTCTTCTTGAGTCGAAATCCTTTCTTTTTCATGATGATGAATAAATGAAAACTGATCATCTAACAAATTGTCCATTCTATTCCTTTCATTTTGATCATCACCAATTTGAGATTTCATTTTTTCCCCATTGTGATACCACACAAAGTAGTTTTCTTGAAAACCATTTTGGGTTATGTGGTAGCTGACTTCTTCACGGCTCAACAAAGGTTTATCAACACAATTGGAACATGGGCAGTGTATGCAGCCACTATCTGAAGCATTGTGAAATGAAAAATCTATAAATCTCTCCAAATTGTTTTGAAAATCGCTTGAGATCTGATCGGTTTCATACATACAACTTCTTTCCATTCTGAATTTTTTTTATTTAAGTCATTTTGTCATAAAAAAATGGATAGGATTGAACTTTAATAGGAAATACATTTAAGTGAACGATAAAGGAAGAAGTTTCTAGTCGATGTAGTGAACTATTAAAATAATGTATAAAACAAGTACTCATAAATTAAATTAAAATTTATTTATATTCATTTTCGTTAGGTCTATAAGAGGTACATGCCTCAGGTCCCATTATGTGTTTTATGCATCCCAAATCATTCACTCATGTTCAATAACTCATTATTGGGACCTCTATGGCCATACATTTAATTTACCAATTAATTCCCCAAGTCATGCGCACCCCATGGGTGAATAAATATTAGGATTCTACACTAATAGGTTGTTCATGGCTTGTAATAATATTTAATTTCATTAAGTATAGACAAAAACATTTATTTTTAAATTTGAGATTAATAATAAAGTATGTCAATAATAACAACATTACTGAATTAAACTTGTGACTTATCTAACATTGTTATGGTTGTCTACACATGCCAGCATAGGTAGTGAAAATCACCCCACCCTCATAAAAGTGAGTATTGGCCAAGAAGGACACATAATATACAATGTACAATGAGAACCATATTTAATTGACCCCAAAGTTATATTAGTACAATCATCTTGTGGGAAATGGAATATATTATCCTAGTTAACTGATGGATTCAAAAGGTCGTATTACATAAGTTGGACACTATCTAAGGAAAGAAATCATGTGAGGATGGGTTTACGTCATTCAATTTCTTAAATGCTAGTGACAATGAAGGCTTGAATTAATGACTTGAGTTCACTGATTAAATGAGTGTAGAGGTTGCATAGGCTGTGTAAACAGAATGATTAAATAAGGGTAGAGATTTCATACACTGTGCATAGTAGGGGAGTCTCAACCGATTTAGAAACAAAAATAAATTCCCATCATAGGTATCAATAAAAAACATTAGCATCAAAAGAAACTCTAAATAAAAATGTACTAAAAACATCAAAAATTTCATGAATTCACTACTATGCATGGTTTATCCACATGTTTAGAAGTAAATATCTGTCTTAATCATGAACCACCTCTACAGCTCCCAGTTTTCACCAATAAACATAAGGTAAATATCTCAAAATATATTTAAAACAACTCATTAATAGGCTCAAAATGAAAATATAATCTTGAACCAACTATAGAATCTCTTTCAAAACACATTCTCACACACCAGTTATCTATTGTGTTACTAAATACCAAACATAGTCACATAGTGTAATATAAAAAATTACATTACACAAGACTTATTAATTTTTTTATTTTAATAAAACACTTTCCTCAATGAATTTGAAGGAAAAAATTCATAAAAACTTTTCTAAAAATTAATAAACACATATAAATAAATTTCCAAGTAACAATTAAATAAAATATGAAAAAAATCATAAAAACACATACTTATAAAATCTAGAATCCGACCGAAATGAATTTGAGATGCTTCTTCTTCGATGGAGGGTTAAAGATTTAATTAATTAAATGGATTATAATGGATAAAGTCTAGATTAAATAAAAACACAAAAAAATTATATACACATCAAAATCAAAACATAAAACTAAAATATGAGATTAATAACAATAAAACAAGGTAGCACTTAAATATTTTATAAGTATAAAGAATAGAATACCTAATTTGAGATGATTCAGATAGAGTTTCACAGGTTCGGATGGGGGAAGTTGTGAGAGCAGCCGAGTGCTTGAAAGATTAGGGTTCTATCGCGAATGGGGGAGAGCAGTGGCCGATTCTGTATTTGGGGTAAACGTTTCCCAACAATTTTTAAAAACCATTGGGAAAGGGGTGTCCAAGGCACCCTTTCCCAGCAGTTCTACTAGAACCGTTGGGAAAGGGTGCCTTAGACAGCCCTTTCCCAGCAGTTATTAAGAACCGTTGGGAAAGGAGTACCCCTTTTCCAATGGTTTAGGGACACCCCTTTCATAACGGTTTCCTAAAACCGTTGGTAAAGTTCTTCTTTACCAACGTTTTAAGCAAACCGTTGGTAAAGAAGCATTGGAAAAACCTGGATTCCCAGTAGTGATGAGTTCTAAAGTATTGACATTTTTTCAATGAATATGAAATTTAGTATAGAAATGTGTATCTTTTTAAAACCAAGATGTTGGATTGGAAATGTTTATTTTTTGAAGAAAGAACTATAATGGAAGTTGTTTGATTATGTTTCAAATTTATGAAGATATTATCAAAGTTCCCCATACTAGTAGTTAAATTAGATAAAATATTATATAGAAAACAAATTATGGATTTTATTTTTCTAAATAGTTATTGATCATAAATTTTTGAAACAAGTTTATATTTTTCATCTATCTTAGAAGAAAGGAAATTTTTTTATATATTAAGATTAGAAATACATTCATTATATTTAGAAAAATATGAATTAATTGTATAAATGAATCTCTTTATCTTTTTATTCTTATTTTCCAAAAAAGTTACATATCTTACCATATTTTTAAATCATAGTATATCATCCAATTATTCTTATAAAGTTAAACAATTTTCATTATCAATGTTAAATGAAAAATATTCATGAAGGGAAAAATTTGAAAATGAATCCAGAGTTACATTTCCCAAAAATGAAATATAATTTCAAGGAGACTTTTTTTAAAATCAAATGATCTTAATACTACCATTCCTCTCAAGGTCACTACAACATTTGGTTGATGTATTCTCATTTGCTCTCCATGTATCATTAGTTTCCTTGAAATCATTTATCTTTAAACTATGATGATTCATCATCCTCATTCTTTTTACTCTTCAACCAAGAGTAACCAGGTTTGACATGCCATATATTTTTAAACTCATATCAAATTGTAAAAAGATTCAATATTTTCATACTTTTCTTCTATGTTTTTTCAATATTTATAACATAATATATTTTTAATTATAATATTATTCATATAAATCATAAAATGAGAAATTTCCCCTTTACTAGATTTTGAATTTCAAATATCTGAATGATATTTAGATTTATTATTTATATTATTATGATTTTATATTTGAGAACCATAAGTTGGATCATCAAAATTTTTATTGATCGATTCTTTGTTTTTTTATTAAAATTTATCATTATCTCTATTAAAATGGTTTTCCTAATAATATCATCAATAATAATATTGTTTAGATGTTTAGATTCATATATCATTGTCCCATTGGATTCACATTATTTTAGAAGAATGTAAAAAATTATTTCTATAACATGTTAATATATAAATTCATTTTCTCCAATAGATTATATTCCAATAAAAAATTTCATTAAAAAATGGCGAATTTACAAAACTAATTAACTAAGTAGAAAATATAAAGCTGATCAATTTTATCATAACATTGATATTTGAGTCTCACAAACTTTAGATGTTCTAATATGAGTAATCTTTAGCTTCTTCTAAATTATTTTCAATGTCTCATATAATGGAATTTTATAGTTGATATTTCTAGTCATTGGAAAAAGAAATTTATTTTTAATGATGTAATTATATAAATATTTTGACATTTCTTCATGGGTAAACGCACAAATTTATTTCAATATAATTTAGTAATTTCCAATCATGAACTGAAAATGTTCCAAAATAGTGCTGATAACAAATGTTTTTATCCCACCAAACTGACATTCAATTTCAACACTATAAAAGTTTGATAGTTGACTTGGATTCATATTCTCAATTTTTTCATCAGGAATCCATTATAAATGAAAAACATAAGACTTTTATGATACTTCGTGTTAGTATAATGATACAAATAAATTTTAGGAAACAAATATAAGATTGTAAATATAATATATGATACAACTTTAATTTTTAAAACTGGTATATGGAGACTTTGACACAAAATTTATCAAACATTAAATTAATATTCCTCATCTGATAATACATTTTGTCCTAGTAGGTATATAATATTAAAGATATAAAAAGTGGGGGAAGGGTAAATATAATCACGAGTTAAGCTACAGTTTTTTCACCCACTCAAGTATTCAACTGATTAGATGATATAAGTTATTATCATTATTCATATTGAAGTAAAAGTGTATATGATAGTTCATACATAATAGAAAAGAAAACAATTGGTAGTTAAAAAATAAACCGAGAAATTCAATACAGTCAGATATTTTATCATATTAATTAAAATAATGCAAGGAGTTAAGGATAAAAAAACTTGAACATATAAAAGGATGTAGTTAATAAATATTTCCATTCAAATAATTATTTACTTTTTAAAAAAACTATAGGTGGATCGTAAATTAGATCTTGGGTATCTTTAATATTCTATATACCGAAACATCTTTGATATATCCCCAATAAGAAAATGAAAGACACCACCATGAAATATTAAATAAGTAGTTAGTGGCAGATTTTTCTAGTCCTAAGCACCTTTTATATATCATATATTGGTATCAAGTACAAGCACCATAGATTTTTTTATCTCCATAGTTTGGAAGATATAGGATCTTCTCCTCAAAGCTACATTGATCACATCTATGAAAAATAAAAGATTCCACACTGATATTTCATTGATCATGAAGATGAAAAATGAAAAATGAAAATATAAACCATATATATTTATAATGAAATTAATAAAAATAAGCATCTATAAGAATACACACAAAAAAATTACCAAAAAAATCACTCAAAGGCATAGAGATGACGTATAACATCACTTGTAATCAAGTTTATAGAATATATAATATCCCCCCTTACATAAATCTTTAATATAATTTATGAAATTTGTTTCAAAAAACTCTAATGGTCTTTTATATTAATATTGGGAAAATTTTAATAAGAATCTGCAGATTTAACATCCACTTATGATGTCATTAAGGGGACCATCAAAATGTCTTACACATCTCCTCTATGTTATGGTAATTTGATGAATCACTTTAGTTCATCATAACATAAGATATTTTTAAATTTTTTACAAATAAATGGAACTCTAATGAGAACAACATGTTGGATAAAAAATAATAAAATGTTTACTTTGATTTTTCAAACATGTATAAGAAGAGTCAATTGATCTAAAAATGATAATGTCATTAAATAAATATATTCTATGGTCTAGAAAAAATCTATATAATAAGACAAAAATGATGTTTTACTATTAATTTTTAGGGGATCATAAGATATTAAGACTTATTCTCTAGAATTTAACACTTTGTGATCTCTAATAAAGAGGTTATGAGTATATACCATCCCATCGAAATTCCACATGTTTATTTTTCATTAGATATTCATGTTCCAAAATGTGTGTACTGATCATTAGACTTGTGATTATTATTAGTGTGTGTCATGAATAATATGACATAATGTATCAGTTAAACTACGAAGACATATTCTCAAACTAAGGTGACTTGTGATGGGCCCAAACCCGTGCTCCCGGATACGATACGAAAAACATTATCCTTATATTTCTATCATTGATTTTGATAAACATGGCCCAATATCAACCATCCAAAACATTCAAAATAAAGGGAAAATTGGGATCACTTATATAATGAAGGACCTTTTACCTTTATAGTTTTCAAGGATTATGGAATACTATTACATCACATGGATAAAAAACTGGTTCATAAAAAATCAATATCATCTACCAAATGTTCTTCTCTTATAATAACCTTCTTAGGAATAATGTATTTAAAATACTTCTTCATTACCTTGGTAAGGTAAATATAATTAAGCATGAAATAAAATTCTCAATTAGGGTAAATGATTAGGATATCAATGATTATTTAAACATAACATGAGAATATGGGTATGAGATTGTAGGAATAACTATAAAAATATATCTTATATATCATAAATCATAATATTGAATCATGGACTAAAGCATGGAAGTTCATAAGACATGAATAATAAAAGAATAATTTAGAATAATCAATTAGGGAATAAGATTGTCATAAAAGATAGATTTGTGGGGTAGAAATAAGTATAGAAAATGATTTTCTTAGTAGTATTGGCTTACTTCTAGGACTATCTTAATGGATTGGGTTTACTCTTTCTTCATCATATTAGTCAAGGTTGACTTCTAATATTATCATAGTATATAAATCCCCTCACTTAACTATGTTTATTCATCATTATAGTTCTACATATCTCAAGAGATACTAATCATTACCCAATGCATTAGAGGAAAATATAATTATAGGCCCACCGATCCTAAGTTATAATATGACAACTATACTTGGTTATAAGGTAACCAAAATCCTTTGGTTATTACATAACCAACATCCTTTGGTTATAAAATTACCATCATCCTTAATCTATAATGTTACCACCCATCACATAATGAAAACCATACATATGTGTTCCAAATGACCATAAAACATTCGTTAGGTTATCACATCATAACCCATTCAAATAAAACAGTTTTAATAAACATTTCATTCATTCATAATATCATGAACCATGGAAAATAAATGGGTTTCATAAACACATCATAAACATAATGATTAACCATCCTTAAAAATATTATTAATGGTATCATTATGTAATATCCCCTATAAATCATAATTAACATCAAGGATGTTATCATTGATAAAAATGCCTTTAAATGATCATTGGAACATATATTGAGGGAAAAAGATTTTTCACATTGAAAATAAAATTTTAAAATATAAAAATTTAACAAATATTAATGAAATAATTTTATTTGAAAATTACATAGGAATCTTATAAAGTGAGATCAAAATCAATGAGCATTTAAGATTTCATGAAATTCTGTTCAGGCTGTATATGTTTAATAGAAACATTCCATTCACAATTTTTCAAATATTCATAAAAGAACCTCATTCTTATAATAAAATAAAGATACATTTTAAAAAAATAATAAATCATGGGTAAATATTTATTTAATAAATCATTGTATAATATTAAAACCCTTTTAGAATACATGGATATGGAAGAAAAATGTTTTTTATTAGAGAGATAAATAAAGCTAATTTTCCTTTAAAACATTCTTTCAGTATCTTGAGTACTTAAATTGTAAAAAATGAAATGAAAACAATTATTATAAATAAATAAACCGATTCTGAAAAAACTAAAGAGTTTTATAATATATAGATCATTATATTTCATCACAAAAAACATAATTATAAACAATCCCGAAAAATAGTGGGATTATAACATAATACCCTTACCACCTTGGTGTCTTTTTTATAATATGCCCCATGAATGAATAAATTCGAATGAAATATTAAATTTCCTAATTACAAGTATGTTTATGATATTAAATGTCTAAGGGTATATATAAACACCTTAGAAAATAAGATAGGTTTATATGATAGAATGTGTCCCAAAGAAGGAAATTTGATATGATAAACCCTTACCGCTTTAGTAATCTTTGAATAAAACAATAATGAAAGATATAACATTATAAATATATGTTAATCCCCATAAGTTTCATGAAAATAATCAAAATTCACATTCATCGATAGTATATACCCCAGATACATGATATAAGTGGTGAATGTAGTGTAATTCTCACTGAAATAAAAGTGAGACTTGAAATCCCGTTACTTAAAGTATTTTATTGTATCCTACATTATAAAAAATATTTTATAAAAAATATATATTTATTATATAGTCCATATAGAAACATATTCATGTATAAATTATCAAGAACCATCCCTTTTATATTTACCAATTATCAATGTATGAATAATTATCCATAATAATGGACATTCAGGTGAAAACCGGTTTGTTTTCCATACAGGTTTAGATTTAATGACTCTGGTCCTTGTAATTTTATCATGTTTCCATTATATCAAAAATTATATTCATTTCAAACAATTTTTCTTATTATTTACATATTTATAATCAATTATAATAGTTAGATATAGAAAAATGAATTACTACATTCATAGAGCTGGTAAGCTGTACAAACGCATGGACCTTGTTTTGAATTTTTTAAAGATGGAAATAAATAGAGATATAAAATAATTCAAACTAATATAATAAATTTTATATCACATAAATCATATAAATTCATAAAAGATATACATATTACCCTCCATGTAATGAAGACATAAAAATGCATCACATCACTTTGTGGTGGCGGTAGTACACTGACACGCATGGGGCGATGTCATCAATTTCCAAAAGTTTGGAAGGTAATAAGTTGGATATTAAATAACATTTCTAAAAGAAAAATTATTTCATAAATATAATAAAATTTAACTCCATCATAAAAACAATTCATGATTGAAGGGTATGGAAAATGAATTATATCGCTACGTGGAGATATTAAGTTGCACGTACACATGAGGAATACATTCACTTACCATTGTATTGAATAAAGGGTGAATAATGGTGGTTTAATAATAATTAAAGAATTTAATTATATTAATAATACTTAAATTATTATTTCATAATGAATATAATATATTTAGAGGAGGTAAAATTATAATTAATGAAGAAAGAGACCAGTTAAAGTGATTACCTCTTTTTTGGATGAACTCCTTAGGATCTCCTATTAAGAACAATAGGGTTGGTCTATTATGAAGGAAAATAGATAAAAAATGTTTATATGTTTGTTTATAAGATTATTTTTGGGTTTTATTGAAATATAAAGAGAAATATGGTGTGTATAAGTGAAAAGAGGAGTGACCTTTTTTAATTGAGTGGAGGAGCAATCTCGGAATTTCCTAAAGTATTACATTAATATAAATTATTAATCATGAAAAAATCAATCCAAACTGATAAAAATTAAATATATTATATGTATTGTTTTAAATCATCCAATTCAATAAAATTTGAAAATATTTTGGGTAAGTTTTTATCCTTTAGACCCCTATTAACCCTTTTGACAACTACCATAATATTAAAGTTCTGTACCCTTTAAGGTAAATAATGTTACTATAAAATGGAAAATTACCCATAAATATACTAGATATTATTTTTAAAACCATCTATAATTAATTTTAGAGAATATATAATTTTTAAGAATTTTAAATAATTTAAAAAATATTAATTATTATATAATATCATTAATGAAATTTTTATCAATATTAATTTAATTATACATTTAATACATCAATTAAAAAGGGTAATTAGAATGTTAGACCTTCATACATTAATAACATGATATATTTACCTAAAAAATTATAGAAAAACAATAATTATTACGAATTATAATAATTTTAGTATTTTTGAATTCATTTATATTATTTTTCTATTAAATAAATAAATGTTGTTTCAGCATTTATTAAACATATAATGTATTTATATCATAAATAAGAAATATAACTAAATTAAATTGAAAAATAGATAATTTATATTTATATTTATATTTTATAATGAAACAAAAGTTTTTTATCCCAATAGAAAAATATTATATATATTAAAAGAATAAAAGCGAATTATTTTGTCTTAATATCTCACTTAAATATTATAAAGGCCCAAATGATTTCAAAATAGAAAAAAGACCATATATTTGAAAAAAGGTTGATTATGGGAAAACTATATTCATATAATATAATTAAAAAATGTGTTAGTATCTATTTTATTGTCCTTAAAATATTTTTTTGAACTTTAATTACCTGATTTACCCTTTTCTAGGGTAACAAAAATTACAATGGTAACTATTCATAATAAAAAAATAGAAATATTTATAAAATATTAATCTCTAGATTAAAATTATGGAATCCTTTTTTCAAGATTCATGTTATAAAATTAGCCAAAATTAATTTATGAATAAAGCAGAAAACACAACAAAAATAATTTTTTAGAAAAAATTAATTTTTAACTATAAATTGTTTTTATACTAAATTGGAAAATAAAATTTATTATAATAAAGTTAACTATATTATTCATCATATTATATAAATAATTTTACTTTGAAACCATTTTAATATTGAATGGATCTTTTAAATTTTTCAAATAATAATATAGTTTGAAAGAAAATCAGCATTTTTCACTATTCAGTGAAAAAATAATATCTTCCAAAAAATATAAAAAATACACCTTAATATAATATTGATATTATTATTTACATAATGGAATTATTTTTCTGAAAATAATTTCAAAAATTATAAAAAATTAATTATATTATTTTCTCACAAAAATATAAAAAACATTATTTTTAAAGAAAATATATTTTTGAAATGATAAAATAACATTACAAAAAATTCAATGCTTATTTCATAATAATTAATCAATGAATCGGTATTGAGTGGGAACTATTCATATTGAGGTTAATATTATTCATACCATCAAATTCAACAACTCAGTTTTAATAGACATATTTAAATAATAAAACATCATGGTTCATTTAAGCTCGATCATTCATATCTTGTATTCTAGAAACGCAGTGTTATCTTAAAATCATAGGGTGATATATAAAATATTTTTTTTACATCATAAGTGGTATAGAATATATTGATTATGCCCTGAAATGATTTATCCCTTCAATGTTTGTGGAAAAATATATATCTACCCATTTGATTGTGATGGAACTATTTGACAAAATTCTTAGCCAGGATAGTTCATAGAAAAGTTCATTTCAGAAGTTAAATGAAAGATAAATCAAGAATATAGGGTGACAAAGAGAGTATACATCCTGGTTTATGTGATATCCTATTGATAAATAGATTATACTACACTATATAATTCATAGGAATGTTGTTGTAGTCACAACATTAAATTTTTTTTCTTATGAGTGGCTTGATGTATTTCTAAACATTCATCATTTACTTTAATTAAGTATATTTATTACTATATGAGAAAGATGAATAGTTTCTAGCACACTATGTGTATCCAAAATCTCATTATATTAAATTGAAATAAAATGTATAGTTAAATTTATCCACTTTTTTTGTTTAATAATATTTACTGAAGTAAAAGTTGATTATATAAATTCAATATCAAGCTATTTGAATTTAAAATAAATGAGTTAAATTTTATCTTTAATTTAATTACTCAAAATTTAATAAAAAAATATTTATTTATTCTCAATTTTAGTGAATAATTTATAATTTATAATTTATAAAATTATATGAATATTAAAATAATTATTTATTTTCATGTTTTTTAAAAATAATATGTTATGGGAGAATACAGATCATATTTGATGATCCAAAATAACTGAAATATTTTATTTAATTGAATTTATATAAATATAAATATATTCTTTTAAGAAATTATATTGTAAAAAACACTTTTCCTAATTTATAATAATAAAAAAATACAATATTATTATATTTTTAATTACGGAATAACACAAATTAAATTATCGGTTAGTGACATTGTGCAATTATTACTATTTATCTCTATGTTTATATTATAAATTTTATTATTTTTTAATGTAGATGATTTGAAATTAATAATAAATGCCCTCTATAATTTTCTCAATTTCTATAGATAAATCACACCATTCTCCCTCTCAATAATCTAGTGATATAATGATAAATCATTGTTTTTATCAATAATATAAAGTACATGTTTCATTAGTACTAACTCCAGATGTTTTAAGAACATTTTTAGTAGATTCATTGAGTATGTAGATATATATCTTATGGAATCCTATATTGGATTTTCCAACAAAATTGAAACATAACAATAGTGGTGATAGGATTCTAATCATTGATATTTCCATGAATAATATAATTATTAATTTAAATTAACAATAAATTAAATTTGTGTGATTCTTCTTTGAAATTCTAGAGAGAATTATTATAATTCTATAAAAATTTTCAAAGATATTGATGAAATAAAAAAATTAGGAACTAGATTAACGCACATGTTATGCCTTGGAATATTCATTTACCTACCATTAATTCAGGATAAAAAATTTTTTCTTCAAGGATGGAAATTACTTGTTACATACCCTACGAACTACTCTTAAATTTTTGTCCAATGGATTTTTTTATTTTTCGTTAAAAATCAAGATACTAATTAGTGGAGTTACTAATTCCATATATTTTCATTTTTAAATCTAATTATTTATTATTGAATTATAATATTGAGATTAATGGTCATTTTTTATCTTTTAGGCTCTAAAATGGATAATGAAAAGGAAAGATTCACTTCAATTCATAGATTTTCTTTCCACAATTTTTTGAGTATAAAAAACCCTACATAGGGGTGTAAATTGATTTCCCCCATTTTTTAATTCCATCTTATTCTACTTATCCATTTTTAACATAAATTTATTGTGGGTATTATTATAATTTTTTTGTCTTATTTCTCATCACTTACTATTCTACATTTGGATTTTTTTAATTCTGTATTTTGGGAATATTTTCACACTTACAAATGATTTTATTGGTAAATTTATTTTGAATGTAATTATTGTTTACTGTTTAAATTGATCATCATTATAGTTTTTTCTTTTCCAAATATTAAATGTATTCAAATTAGTGATTTTTTAGTTATATTTCTTATGTTTATATGAGAAATTATATTATATTTTAAATATTAACAAACTATGATACAAACATGTCAATTTAGATTTATTTTATATTATTTTTTATTATTTTGGGTAACATTAATATTTGGAGAGTTTCATTTAAAATTTTAAAATTTATTATAATTTTACTCTTTTTATAGTTATATGCTCTATTTAAGGGAAACCAAGCGACTACAATTATGTAGGTGAGTTTATACTTCTATTTTGATGGTTCACAATTAGCTATCATGAATATCACATAGTCTATGTAAAATTTGTGAGCTACCTTTCATTGGGATCTTCCTGGCATACAGATTGAACTTGATTTAATAAATCATGTGTATGATAAATTATTTAATAGGAAAATTCTATTCCCCATTCTTTCCATATAGTTTACGAAATAGTATATACAAAGTATGTGTGATTCCCAAATATAATTTAATTTTTCCATATGACTCTTTAAACCATTGATCCTTTTAGGGACTTTTCCTATCATTCTCCTCACTTTCTTAGCCAAACCAAGAACATCCAATGGTGGTTTCCTCCCACCACACCACTTTGATTTGTGTCTCCTTCATTAAAAGTACTTTTATTTTATACTCTATTAATCTCTTTGTTTGTATTAGTTTTCCTTATAATATCTCATTCTTCAATTTCATCTTGGATTGTCCCTCTATCATGTACCCTAATGATATGTTATGAAATATTTATGGTTCAGGGTTAGATATAATGTTGTTTTTTATATTTAGCACATAAATAGGATGTTTTTTTGATGGTTGAGTATTTTTTTGTTGAAAATAACACATTTCATAAAGATTTAATAATGATTTCACAATTATTTCATAGTGATTAATCTTGGCCCCAGGTATGTGTTTTTTGTGTATTTCCTTTCTTTGGTATGAAATTTTATGTTTGAGCTATTAATTATATTTTTTTATCAAATTAAAAATATATGTGACATCTTTAATGAGTTTTTTAAATATTTTGAATGAATTTTTCTCTCGTAATAAATGTTTTAATTGTAATTTCATGTTATAATGGAAATTCCAGGATTTATAAAATTTTATTGGATGAAAAGTGATTTTAATTGATTCTAAGAAGCAATTTTTGTTGGTAAAAGTAATTTTAAAATGTTCTTGACCTCAATTGGGTCATGAAGTGATTTAAATGTTATTTTGGGAGTTGTTTTTGATTTACCGATTGGGTTTTATAAATTTTGTGTGTTAAAATAGATTTTAATGTGTTTTAAAATTATTGGTTTTAAAGGTTTTTAGAGTATATTTCAGATGTTTTTCAATAGTGGATGAAATCGTTTGGAATTATGAGCATTTTATTTTGAATTCTGGTTTGGAACATTAATTTATTTTCAAAAATGCATGAAACTCTCATTTGAGTCCCTTTTAGTTTATTTAATGTGATGATTTGAGACCCCTTTGGGGATGTTTACATTTTATATATGTTTTTTAATTCTTGTTAACAGTTATGAAAATGGTGCTATTTATTCTGAGGGTGTAGGAGGTGAGATGATAATTATTTTAAAATTATTTTCTTATTGTGTTTTTTTGTTTATTACTCACTATAATTCTCTATTTTCTATGTGAGTCTAAATAGTCCTTTAGTGAGTTGGATGTGTGAAAGACATATTATAGAGTGTGATGCCTAGGGAAGGTCCCAATTAGATCGATTGAGCTAACATGATGTTTCCATGGACCCAAAACATATAAGGATTTCACAAGTAATATTTTTTTGGTCCATTATTATGATAAAACCCATATATTTCTATAGGAATATAGGGACATGATAGCTTTTATATTGTACTCCTAGGTTCTTTATCTGGAGTCTCGGATCAAGAAAATATATTTTTTAGATGATTCTCATGATGCTTAGATATTTTTTAGGATAAATTAGGTGATTTTATTTTTTTGTTGAATAATCTACCTATTAATTATTTATTAGCACTAGTACTCATTTTACCCCCATTGTCATGTTTTTTGATATGTATTTTCCTATTATGTTCATTTTTTTAGGGTTATAACCCAAAAATATATTTTAAATTTATTTTGGTATAAAATTTTATAGTGTGGTTTTTTAGATGGAAGGGTGGATTTTTTTGAAATAAGAAATTAGATTACTATTTTGGAAAAATTGAATAAACTTATTGTTTTGGGAATTTATTTTAAAGTCCATATTTCTGGGTTTAAAGGATTTTTTAAATAAAACATCTATTTTTGTATTTAGATAGAAAATTTTATTTTATATCATATGAGACTCTTTATTTATTCAAATATTTATACCATAGTTTGGATAATGGTTTTGGTTACACCATTATTTTACAATTCTAAAATTAAAGGGCTATTTTAATAAAATATTTGTTGCATGAATTTTTTTTGGCCGATGTAGATATGAAAATATTTAATTATACCTATTTTTAAAGAAAAAATGATGAAATGGAATTTTTAAATGAAATAGAATTAGATCTTTGGTGGAATCCCACTAGAAGTGTTTTTCTCTCCCCTATATACATAATTAATTACATGTAGAACCTATGTTTTATTTACGATGCTCTGGCCATGTATTAATATTTTTGGGATTTTTTTGGTTTGAACCATGAATGGTTGATTGTGACATTTTGAGTGATCATGTGACACAAGAATATAGTCTTCACAGTTTGGTTTTGGATTTTGAATGTTAATTTTGAGTCTAATTAAGCGTTGGCTATATAGGGTTTGACCTCTATTTTGGTTCATTTGGTGCATAAACACCTATCAGTTTTATACTCTTTTTATTTTTTATACTCTGGGTGGATATTGATTAATATTTTTTATTTTTTTGTGAGTCACGCCAATTTATTGATTTTATATATATTGTACATCTCTATTATTATGTCAAGGAAGTATTTTAAATATATGGGTAATATTGAATTTTTGGTTATGGATTTGGTTTGGTAAATTGTTTTTTGAGGGTAAAATCATTACCAAGGTTTACTTATTAGTACCTAGGATCATTTTTTTAGTTTGTGGGTATCGAGAAGGCCCTTTGGGCCATGTGGATTTCCAGCTTGAGTTACATGTCAGGTTAACCTAGGTTGGTTCAATACAAAAATGTATTGGAGCCTAGGTTCTCATTGGGTCCTTGTTCTTGAATAACACCTATTGTTATCAGGGGTCTGTCAAGATATAATATAGAATTAGGAATGTTGTTATAACATGAGAGATAAGTTTGGGGGGGGGGATCATGAACTATTTGTCACTTTTGGACTTGCATTATCATGGGTAGTTCAAGTTTTTGTCATGTATTTAAGGTTAGTATTGATTATGTTCAGTTTATTTTGATATATATTTGGATTATTTGGATCCCCATTTAGTATACCATTGATTTGGGGGATTTCTTGAGGCCTTTGGGGTAAATATGGTAATTTAACCAGAGATGCACAATTATCTTACATGGTCTAGCAAACTATACAGATCCCTTCCTCATATATTACAAATGCGAAAATGGAATTGTGCATTCATGGCACTCAGTTCTCCAAACCATGTGGTCAAACATTGAATATCTATAATTTCTATCCAAATCTAATGTTTTAGCACATTTTCATTCATAATTTACACCCATGGTTCCAACCATTGGTTTTTGGATAAATAGGGTTTTTGTATGATGGTTTTGTTTTCTTAAATGATGTTTGAAATGTGCCTCTTCCATGTCATTTGTCCTTATTTCATAAAAAAGGTTTGTTTCGAGTTTCGAGAAATTTATTTTTGAATGGTAATGTAATAATTGTGGATTTAGTTTATTTTAAAACCAATTTTTGTAGAATGGTAAAATATTTTTGGTGGTTATGAAAATTTTTTAATAAATTTTTTTTCCACTTTATTTTTACCAGGATTTTTGTTTAAAATTTAAAGGATTTTTTATGAATTGTGTTGGTTTTCTAAATTAGTTATTATGGGTTATGTAAAAAAGGAACATCATTTAATTCAAAAATAAATAAAATCATTTGAATTCATAATGGAAAATTGGGGGGTTTTATTGAAATAAAAAGTGAGTTTTCATATCTTGTTAATTTGTTGTTTTAAAAGTATATTGCTATTTTTTAAACCCTTTTTAAGTGTGGAGACTTTAAAAAAAGATGTTTTTTATTTTCTATGTAAAGTAATATGAATTAAAAAAAATTTAATTCATTTTTTTATTTTATAAAAATTAATTTATACTCATTAAGGAAGGAGAGTGGATAAAAAAAAAGAAAATATTTTTACATGAGATTGTAGAGTGTTATTAACTTTATGAATTGTGTTTTTAAATTTTTTTCCATAGTTTATATTAAAATATCTTTTAGTTTTATATAGGAAATTTGTGTGTTTTAGGATCCTAATTCTTGTTTCTTGTTTGTGTATGCCAGGAAGTTCTTGAGATAATACTGGAGTCTCTTTCGAAGGGTGATCCCATAGGCGACCCTCTTTTCCCTTAGGTGTGCATATCCTGGTTGTCATATTTTGTTATGATATGAAGGAAGTGGTAGACCTAAAATCCATTTTTTCTAGGAAATCTTATATTACCATAAATATTTTTGGGGATTAAGGTTTTTAGAACATTTTGTGGGTAGACCATCTTTAAAACCATTCGGAAGTAGAAATAATGGAGTCTTCACTACTACAAAAACGACCTATATCAGCACTAAAAAAGGGCTTTGACAGTGCTAAAAAAGCACTGTAAAGCTCAGTACTAATATAGGGGGGGGGGTCCCTTTTATCAGTGCTCTAAAAAGCACTGATAAAGGCCACTTTTCTGAGTGCTAAAAAAAGCACTGATAATGTTCAAACAATTATAAAAAAAAATTAAAAATAATACAGGGGAGTGCTTTTATCAGTGCTTCAAACCCCTTTTATTAGTGCTAGGAAGTCTCCCGCGCGCATCCCCCATAGGCATGCACCCCATTCCCGCGCATCCCCCATACGCGCGCACCCCCTGCTCTTCCAACCGAACTCGAACCTGGGACCTTCCCCCTTTCGTGGCCGCACCTTTACCACTATGCCATTTCATTTTGTTCTATATTTAATGATATATCTATATATATAGTTATATTTATTCATATTTTGATATAGATTCATATTAATATAAATATATTTATTCATATATTAGTATATATATATTAATTCGTATATTAATATATGTATATATATTATTTATAATTTATTATACGTATATTTATTTGTATATTAATCTAAACTTTTAAGATTATTTTTAAATACATTTATGAAAAAACATGTTTTTTTATGTGAGTTTATAAATAAATAAATAAATACATACATACATAGATAGATATAAACCACACACAGACACACACAGAAAAACACACACACACAAACACATATATATTTACGAATAAACACATATATATGTGTATTTGAATAGCCATAGAATGTACTTGTAAGATTAGTTTTAAATACATTTTAGAAAAAATATGTTTTTGATGTGTGTTTATAAGTAAATAAATAAATACATACATATATACATATATACAACACACAGACACACACATAGACACCCACACACACACAGAGAGATATATATTTATGAATAAATACATATATATGTGTATTTGAAAAGCCATAGAATGTTAAAACGACCATAAATTATAATCTATAATTCCGTTTCAACGCCACAACCAGTCAAATCAAAGAAAATGAAACATTATTCGACATGATATGTGGTATAGGCCGAACGGACATCTGGATCAGAAGTTATACTTGTTTGAATGTTAACAAATATGGGTATCCAGACTAAAAACTCAGTTTTGGAGGCCTTATGGACCTTTTTTGGGCTTGAAAAATGTGAAATAGGAATCACCTTTATCACTAGCACGTAGATCTTGTTGCAGGCTTCGATTTGATATGCTATAGAGCTCAAACGGACACCCGGATCAGAATTTATGGACGTTTGAAGTTTGAGTTACATTTTCAACATATTTTAGATCTTTTATTAATTGTTTTTATTTTTTGTGTCCTCAAATTGTTATTAAATGATTTTTAATTGATAATAATTAGAAAATTATTAATTAATAATATTTTTTAAAATATTTTGAATCCATTTGCATTAAATTTTTTATATATTAAACATAATAGTCTATTTATACGTATCTATAACATATTTAAAAAATATATATTGTATTTATATCAATATAAATATACTTATATATCAAAATATTATTTTTCATGAATTTTTTTTGAAACTCAACATTTATCAACGCTCGGTAAAAGCGCTGATAAATCCATCCTTTATCAGCGCTACTTAAGGAAGCGCTGATAAAGGGGACCCCTTTATCAGAGCTTTTTTTGAGCGCTGATAAAGGCCCCCTTTATGAGCGCTTTTTTTGAGTGCTGATAAAGGGGTAGTGCTTCCCTTTCCAGTTTTTGGCGTAGTGGTTTCTAAATTGGTTTCCAATTTTTGGGACATGAGTTCATTAAACATATAACTAATTTTTGGTTTTGAGTTTATTTCTATTTTCAATATATTCGACATGATTTTTTGGTTCTTCCATTATAATGATTTTATTATTACATTGATTCTTGCTATATGATCCCAAATCCTCTTGCATTGCATTTTGATCTCCATTATGGTTATGCTTATGCCTTAATGTAATTTTTTGTTCCTTAAGGTTTTTATGTGACGATTTACTTTTCTATATGATCCCTTATATTGAAATGAGTGATTCATGGATTCATGGTTTAGGTGATTAGGAAATATGTTGAACAAGTTGAGATTATTAGCCAGCCTATGTCAATTCTGATCTCGTCAGGTTCACTATGTGATGGTGATCTTGGAATGAGGTGACAGTTAACACCTTCTATTCTGTTTTGTGACACAAGGATAAAAACCATATATTTTCTTATCAAGAAATATTATTTTGGTTGATGTATAATTTCTTATTATGGTTATATATTATCCAATAGTTTGGATGTCTCCCCATTAGTTTTTTATTATATTTTAAAGTGATCCTTTGGCCATCCTCTAGGTTGAACTCTTCATAAAGATTTGAGCTGAATTCATGGTAAGTGAATGTAATGGTCTAGATATTTTAGAAATTTGCATTGATTTTCCTTGACGCTTTGTGGTGTTGAAGAGGAATTTGAAGACATTTATATGTATTTGGAGATTTTTTGGTCTAAAGTGAGAAACACCATGGCTGGGTGGATATGGAATATTGAATTTTTATTACATAATCTTTTTATTACATGGTACAAAACAAATAATCTTTTACGGTTTAGCTTCTTTGAAAGAAGGAACATAATACATGAAAACATAAAAATGTTCTTATAACCTACATGACTAGATTCTACATGTGTTCATCCTATGTATATTTAATGGATCTAATATCCTAGGGATATACATCATAAGAAATGGATGAGCACATGGCCTAGTAAGGGAACAAGTAAGGGAAATAGTTTACCTGCCATCCTGAAGAATATCGACAAATACATGAGGAATATAATTATGGAATGATCAAGTGAACATAAGGCATATCCTAATGGAGATAACATGAATCATAAAATTTAAATTTCTCTAAAACATTTAAATGAGAAACTCATATGAATATCAACATGTTTTGTCACCAAGGTATCACAAATTAAAATTACCAATGTTATTCACAAAGGTATTGTAAGATATGTCATATATATAGAATAAATTCACTACACAATGTATTAGAGAACTGTCAAGGGAAATCCTTCATTTTTAATAATTAATGCGAGATATATAGAACATAATCAAACATTTCACTAATTACTTTTCAAAAATAAATAATAGGATTCTTATCAAAATCATGGAATTTAAAAAGTTCTTGAAAACATGATCATTATGTCATTTTTTACCCATGGAAAGGGAATTAAGGTTTCATTTATTTTAATACATTAATAAAGAAATTATTTTTACATATATGTAAATACTCTTGGAAAATATAGAGATATGGGTATTCATAAGAATAAAATAGAATTGATTTTCATAAGTAGAGAGAGGACTTTTTAGGAGTATATCTGACTTTATGAACAGTATAAAGTGTGGTTTTTTAAAAGGGTAAAATGAGAGGGTAAAAGGTACTAACATTGATAAAACATAAATTTCCAATAAGGTTATGATTAAAAGGGTAATAAAATAAAGTATATATAACATTTAAAATAAATAAAAAGGTTATTGAATTGAATGGAAAAGAATGATAATTCAATTACCTTGAAGAGTTACTCCAAAATATTAAGGAATTTAACCATGGGAGATTGAGGAAACCTTGGGGGACTTATTGGGAGGAAAAAATTACATAACAAAATGGAAAATGAATTGTGAGTTATTTTAAACTGTGAAATGTGTGGGTATTAATATAAAAATAGGAGGATTTGTTTAATAAATTCCAAAAAATGGCCATGGTAATCTAGGTTGTGGAAAAGAAAAAACATAGGTTTACCCATAGTTTTTACCATGATTTTGGACATTTGGGTCATATTTTAAGTTATTTTGATCCAAAAAACTGAAAAATCTTTTTATATCACTTATTTTGGCATAGAAAAATAAATTTTTGAGAAGGTGTTGTTTTTAAAATCAAATTTCTATTTCAGAGTTTGAAAAGTTGTTTAAAGTTTTTTAAACTGATTAAAGTTAATTAAAAATATTTATATTAAAAAAATAAGATATATTTGATCATGTATTGTGGTTAATTAATTATTAAACCAGTATGAAATAATTAGAATGTCATTAAACATACTTAAAACCCAAAACTGTATGTTTACTATTCAAGAAAAAATTAAGTATTTTTACAAATTATCATAAAATAATCATAACCTAATTTTGACTTGATGACCTCTTTTTTTTATTTTATCCTAATAATTATGTAAATATGACAATTTTAACTTTTAAATATAAAAGTCTTAATTCATTAAAAAAATATCTGGTTGTAAGATATAGTTAATTTGCTGACACTTAAAACTTTCCTAGGACATAATAATTTTTATTTATTTATTTATATATAAATAAGATCATTTTTGAAATGCTATTTCATTAAAATAAATATTATTGAAGAAAAATTAGTTTATTAAAAAAGTTTATATATTTTCTAAAAAGTACAATTTATGTTTGGAAAATCAATTTATCATGTTTCGTCTCAATTAAACCTATATTTTCATAATAAAAAATATTATTAAAAGGAAATTGATGAAATAAGAATTGTATTTATAAAAATTAATTATATTTTATTTAACTATGTATTGGACACGTAACCTCTTATAACACCCATGTATGAAATAAGGGTAAGGTGTGCCAGGGTGATAGATTAATTGGGTGGATAAGCTAATATAGACTAAGTGGTAATTTACACTAACATGGACTTCTCCCATATGAGATTTTTTAGGATTCACATGTGGAAGCTCTGATTAGGCTTGGTCAAGGGACAATCCTAGTGATTCTACCTACCTCTCATGTACTTAAAAATAGGATTTATATGACAAGACTCTTCTAGATAAGCCCATCGTTTCACCTTTCTACATTAATTATCCTTTTTCCATTTCTACTTATAAACACTAGATATAATGTATAAATTATAACCAATGGGTATTGTTCCAAATGGTAAAATTATGCAGTGGTTATATTGACCAACGGTCATTTGTGACCAATGGTCCTAAAATGGTCAAATCTCGATGGTCACATTTCCATTAATACTCTATAAATACCACTTCAATATTTCATTCAACATTCACTCCAATTCCTATAAAGGTTATATATTTTTATTTTTATGATGTTTATTACTGATATTTTGTTTTATTTGTGTAGTGATGGCTGAGGGGGAGGTGATTCTAACATATTGGAGTGATCAATACTTTCCCATTTTTGTGACCAATGTATTCATAATTATTAAAGAGATATGAGGTTTTTGTGTATAATGTAATATAATGAAAATTTTATTACGAGACAAATATCATTTAAATAGAAACATGGGTCATTAAATTACCCCCCTTAAGAAATTTCACCCCCAAAATTTCAATTCATTATCTCAGTAGAGAAACGGGGAGGGTACTTCTTTATTATCTTGAATAATTCCTTCCCTAATTTTATTTTAATCAAAAAGGGAAAATATTTATTGAAAATTATTCTCCTGAACTTTTACCACTCCGTAACATCAATATCATTTCATAGATTCATGTTTTTAATCAGCGTCCACCACTGGTCATCCTATCCTTATAAGAAGAATACTTCTATGGAAATGTTCTATTGTTCTCAATAATTGAGTATAGAAAAGATATTTTCTATAGATATTACCCATTATTTATTAATAAATGGGTCTGTAGACCCACTAAAAGTAGGTGGAGGTTTATGCATTAAGGAATCAATGGAAATTTGTTCCATTTATGGTGAATCTAGTCATGTGACTTGATTCAATTTATTTTTCATAACTTGAGTATGTTGATTCATCATCCTAATGAAGTTTTCCTTTCCAGATTCATCAGAGGTCTGTCAACAAATCGTCCATTGCTCTCATCATTTAAGCGATTCTTTATATTTTCCTTAATTTTTCAAAAATAAAAAAACCTTATTGAGAAATATGTTTTGTTTTAATAATCTTATAATTAAAATGTAATTTTATGTCTTAAATCAAAATTATTAAATATGTTAATATATAACCATAATAACATTTTCTATATATCCTTTATAATAGTTCATTAAAATCTTATGATTAACAAATCATAACCCTAGGTTTATCAAACTAAGAGTGAAATAAGGTACATTTTAATGCATATATTACCATTCAAGTTTAGATGAATATAGTGTTTTAGGCTTTTACCTATAGATACATATTTTCTATAGCAACAACCATTTGTTCATATATAGAAAGAGATTTATTTTCCCAAAAACCAATTAATTAATACTTCACCAAAGTACCAGGATGTTTTCATATATTTTAAATTTTCAATTTGGTATGTTCAAAGGATTTGTATTCCTAGTTCCCACAAATATGTAAATTTTCCTTTTATACCAACTATGGAATCATGAATTTTTATTAAATATCCTTTTTATTTCAAGGTACAAAATAGATGAAATTTTAATGTTTTGTTACATTGAAATCAAGAATAACAGTAATTAAATAGATAAAAAATTATTCTAATAAACATGAATAGCTTATTCACGGGTTCATCCTATGAATATTTGTTGCATCTCATATCTTGGGGAAATACATTAGAGGAAAGGGGTGATCATGATGACCAGTAAGGGAATAAGAATAGGGAAACTGTTTATATGTGATCATGATGAATATAATTATGTGATGAGAAAGGGAATAAGAGGCATATCATATTAAAATTAATTTGAATCATAACATGGAAATATGGCTATAATATTTAAATGAGACACTAATAAGAATATCACCAAGGTTTATCACTATGTTCCTTTATGAGAAAATTACAAAGGTTATTCTCCAAGGCATCGTAAAACATGTCATCATTAGAGATTTAATTACTTATCCAATGAATTGGAGAAATATCATGAAAAACCCTATGTATATTTCAATTAATGTGATCTAAATAGATCATAATCATATATTTCATAAATAACCCATGGACAATAAATAATGGGTTTCTTATCCAAATCATTACATTTCAAAAGTGTTTAAAGACATGATCATTATATAATTTTCAACCCATGAAAAGGGAATGATGGTTTCATATATAATAATAATATAATAAAATAAATCATTTTTACATCAAGGTGAATACCCTTGGAAAATAAGGTGGTTTGGTTATTCACAAAAAGAAAATTAAAAAGGCAATTTGTTAAGTAGAGAGAGAAATAGTATAACCACACTGTTAAAAAAAGTGTAAAAAGAGAGGGGAAATGGGTATAATATTTATAAAACATGATTATATAGTAGGGATATGATAATGAGGATAATAAAATAGTATATCCATACCATTTAGAATATATATAAAAAAGGTTTTTGAATTGAAGAGAAAAGAAGGATAATTCTCTTACCTTGAAGAGTTACTCCTAAATCTTGAGGTTTTGAATCATTGGGGTTTTATGACACCTTGGGGGAATAATTGGGAGGAAACAATACGAGAAATTTATAGAGGATGGATTGATATTGAATGGAAATGGATAAATGGGTGGGTATTTATAGAAAAAGTGAAGGATTTGTTTAATAATTTTACAATATAGGCCTTGTAAATCCAGGTTTTCGAAAAAGAAAAACCACTGGAATACACATGGTTTTTTCCAAGGGTTTTGGACATTTGGTCATATTTAAAGTTATATTTCCCCAAAGAGACAAGAATCATTTTATATTACTTCTTTTGAAATTGAAAATAATATTTCAACAAGGTAATGTTTTTAAAATAAATATTTCCTGTTTAGTCTTCGGAAAGTCATTTATAGGTTTTAAAATTGATTAAAATCCATTAAAATAATTTATATTAATAAAATAAAATATTTTAGGTCATGTATTATGGTTAATTGATTATAATTTCATTATGAAATACTTATTATGTTATTAAATATATCTAAAACATAAAATTGTATTTTTAATATTCATGAAAAAAATGCATTTTATAAAAATATCATAAATTCACCCTAACTTAATTTGGATGTAATTATTTCAAATTTTTTTTATTTTATCAGAATAATTATCTATATAAGATAATTTTAAATTTTAAGTGTAAAAATCTATATTTATCAAAAAAAGAGGGTTATAAGGCATAATCAAATATATAAAACATAAAAATTTATTAGAACATAATAAAATTATTTTATTATTTATATTATTATTAGAGTGATTTTTAAATAATATTTAACTAGAATATATATTATTCAGAATAAAATTTTATATAATAAAAAATTGAAATCTTCTTCAAAAATTACAATTTTTTTAAAAAACCAATTTATTAAATTTCATCTCAATTAAAACAATATTTAATTAAGATAAAATGTTCTTAAAATAGAATTGACGGAATAAAAATATTATTTATAAAACCTGCATATTACCCAAGGGTATGTTGTGTGTTAGTTATTGATTCATGTGTCATATAGCCTAACATAGATGGAATTGTAATTTTTACATTAACTTAAACGTCCCCTGAAGGTGATTCTGTTCAAACTTCACTTATTGAAGATTATTTTGGGTGTAGTCCTGGGAGATCTTAGTGATGTAACCTTCCTACCATGTTTTAATAAAACAAATTTATATAATAAGACTCTACTAGTTAAGGGTATCACTTCTCTTCTCTGTATTAATTTTCCTTTGTCGTTACTACTTGTAAAAACTGATTATAATGGTAAAATAATTGTTAAAGTGTATAGTTCCAACTAGTAAAATTCTAAAAAGGATATATTTACCTATTTTCATATTTGAAAAATGGTATTCCAATTGTCAAATCCCAATGATAATATTTCCATTTATAATATATAAATACAACTTCCTTATTTCTTTCAATTTTCACCAATGTTCTTCCAAAGTCTATATATTTTCAATTTATAAGTTGTTGATTGGTACTATTTTTTTTATTTCTATAGTGTTTTCCATGTGTATGATGATTCTAATTGATTGAAGTGGAATATATTTTTCTATTTTTTTGAATAATTCATTGATCATTTATAATGGGATATGTTTTTTATGTAAAATAATATATAAAACAAGATTTATTATCAAACAAATATAAATTTGAAAGACACATGGGCCCTTAAAGTTCAATTCATAGTGTCCCTAGTGTTCTTATGGATGAAGCAGGGATGGGTGAAATGGATTTCAAATATATTTTACAAGATTTAGTGAGGGTTAAATTCTATGGGAAGGGAAAAAAGGGCCCACAATAAGCCATATGAGGTTGTAGTGTTTAAGAAAAACATTTCCATGATTAGGCCATTGTGGAAGCCATAGTGAAGGTTAGTATTGTTTTTAAATTTTATGAATCAACCATCTTATTAATCTTATATTGAACACTTATATAGTGGAAACAATTTTTCTATTATAAGGCTTTCAAATTTAGTTTAAATCCATTAATTTTCTGTATTTATCAATTGACACATACCTCTTGAACCATTCCTTTAATTTCAAAACGTTTGGGTGAACCTATGGCTATACTGAGTAAATTTTCACTTTGAGTATCCATTGATAGAAATTTTTTTAGGTATGTGTCAATTAAACATCCCTTATATGACCATGATAGTCACTATGTAGATTTTAATTTGGTTATTAAATAATTTAAAACTATTGGTTCAAGTTATCCCTTTTTTCTCCTCTTTGTATTTCTCCCTTGTTTATTATTTTTCCGAGGTGTTCATTATGGAAATTACCTTGATTTGAGGTGTTATATTTGTATTGTTTTTTTGTGTCTTACAGATTTGAGTTTATAGATAGAATTCATTGGTCTTGGTGGTGTTTTTTCTTGTGATAGTTGATCCTTGATCATTTATTCCTATGCGAATTACATTAAACCTCCAGATCAAGGTAAGTTATTCATCACTTCTCCTATTATATTATGTGAAATTATAGAGTTATAATGATTTATCTATTTTTTAATTATGGAATTAACTATAATAAAGATTATAAAAGAAATAATTAAAAGTGATGGTTTGTGGTTATAGAGACCACATGTATTTATACCATTATAATGGTTTATTTCTTATTTTACTTGATAGTGTTATATATTTTATTTATGCTATTGTAGCATGTGTTTTGATGATATATTTTGGCATATATGACATGTTTAAATTCGATAAAGATAATAAATCTTGTAATTCTTGTTGGGTAATCAATTAAATAGTAATTTTTAACTTGAAACTATTCTTCTATAAAATTTTATGGAAGTCAATGTGATGCATGATGCATGTTTATATAATTCATAGTTGTCGATAGCCAACGCCTTAGAATTCATGTGGTTTCATAATGTGATAAATGAATTGGTTAATTTAAGATGGTAATGAACTTGATGTTTGATAGAGATATATTTGGGATTGAGGATGCTTGTTTTTCCTAAGGGATGGATGCCTTGGTTTTTAGAGAATTTATGAACGATTGAATGTTTTTTGTTTCCTTACTACCTTAAGTGATTTCTCTAGATGTGAGACTTTTGATTTGATGTGACGAGATCCTATAATGGATAATGGTTGATGAGACATGGGTAGTAAGGCTCAGGATTATAGATGTTTTTTGCACCTGTGATGGTGGTATGGATGCTAATATTAAAGGTGGTGTTAGGAATGACACTGATAATTATGGGATATATTGAATACGAGATTACTATTATTGTTGTGATGAAATAAATAATGCTTTATTATAGATGAATCTGCATTAAAGTTCTGACGGCCATGTTTCTTACTTTTACATTCCTTACTAAAATTTTTGAATAAAATGGCTGTGCATGATTTATGAATATCTTTTATGGTATGTTCAGATGAGTCTTATATTACTGGGAATTTTAGGATGATAATGTAACACCTGGATATTTTTATGAAATATTTTCTATAAATAATTTTTATTCTAATGTAACATGATTTGCATGAAATTGTGAGTTTAAACGAACCCTGAAATTACCTTATTATAAAATTACCATTATATCCTAGTAGTTTGGTTAACAGGAATAATTATAATTAACTTATGAAAATAGAATGTGAATTCATTGGGTATCTATTAATTTTGAAAAATAGAAATAGATATTTGTATATTTGAATTCATTTAATTTTTATAAGGAAATTAATCAGATATATATGAGTCATATAATTAATAAAATATTTTTTACATTCATCCAATGTATATTTTAGTCATAGGATATGAATAAAACCCTATTTGATGTATAAAAACCTATTTTTTAAAGGATAATTTTACACATTTGAATGGTGGTCCTCTTTTAAATTAAGACTTTGAAAAATTAATAATCTTTATATGAAAACATAAATATATTATTTTTATTTGGGATATAAAAATATAATTTGGATGAATTTATGATATTTTCTGATAACCTTCATGTTTTGATGAACAGTAAAAATATGCTAACTTTTAATAGAAAATAACTTTTTTTCATTGAAATAATTAGTATGGTTAAATTTTTTTATTTAATGGGTCAAAAGTATAAATATAATATATTTTTACCATTTAATATAATTTAGGTTACTGGATTTAATTATATATTATATTGAGATGTAAAAATATATCAATCTTTAATAATATTTTAACTTTTAAAACCTGTTTTCTCATTTCAACAATAGGATTAACTTTAGATTAATTAATGAAACATTAGTGTATTGAATTTTTAATAAAGGATTCTATATTTGAAATCATTAGGTCTAAATTAAGTTAATATATTTATTTTAGTTTTGGGAAATATGAATAGTAACTGCGTTATATTTTGTTAATAGAGTTAAAGGGTAAATTGTGTAATTTAGGGTAAAAATAATGTTATAAAATTATCATAAAACTTGTATAAAAATAATTGGATGATTATAATTTTCCATAAAATATACTTGTGTAAAAATTGTATCTATTGGAGCCCACTTGGATGAGATTAGGACATTTAATTTAATTTATTTTTATAAAAGTAAAATATGTCTAAATAAAACATTAATAATTAAATTATTTTTAATATAAAATTACACAGAAGATAAATTTGATTATCAACACTAATTTGAATATAAAATGTTTTTCATTATCATTAAAACTTATTTGTAATTTTTTGGAAATAAATAACTACCTTAAAGTGTTATACATGGATGATGAAAGAATTAATTAATTGATGAGAAATCAAGAAGACAGTTTTTATTAAAAAATTAATAACAATCAAAAGGCTGAAACACTTGAACAAAACTTATTGGTCGATTTTATCTTGACCATAAGCATACAAGAGTCTACTTATTTACCATTTTAATCCTTATAGAATACATTATGACTCTTATATTATTTTATTTAATGTGATGATAAATTTGTCGCATCTATGTTTTAAAAGAGTATATCATTTTTAATGTTGGGTATTTCAGAAGATAAATTCAACTAAAAGTATTATTCTGAAATATATTTGATTTATCTTCATTATATTATATTGTTTTGAATTTTTATTCCCCCAATAAGTATATTAAAAATTTACTAAAAATTGAGGTAGTAATTAATATATTAATGAAACGATAAAATAAATGGTATTCACAATATTTTAGTAAATATAATTTGGAAAAAATTTTTGTAATTTTTTCAAAGGTTAAATTTATCCCATTGGGATATAATAAAATATTTGGATCTAAGTTCACTTTTTCTTTTAATATTTTTAAAAATCCATGAAACAAATAGTGACAAAATTGACACTATTGATATTTTGTCAAAATATGGTTTTCTTAAATTATTTAAAAACAAAAAAAAAACATTTAAAAAAAACATAATAATTATTATATTTTATAAAATATTCTAAAGTACTAATTTATGGTGTAATTTAATTCAAATAAATAAATATTTCACCTTTTTAATATTGAAATATTTGTTACCCTAGATAATAATTAAATAGAATAACTAAGTGTTAATAAAAATTATAATACTTAAATTGACTTAATAACTTTAATAAAATTAATTAGTTTATGATATTACAACACTATGTCAAATCATATTCAAAATTGGGATATTTTTATTTTTTGTATGTAGGGTTTTATTTTATTATAAGTTAATATTTTTGAGGTTTCCAAAAAGTGCCCCTCGCCTCAATTTTAAAGGGATCTTCCTCCCTCAACTCATTACATCATTTTGAGCCTTCATTATAGGAGATACCCTGAAAATTTCCCTTATTAAATTATCTGAAAAAATTATAGAGGTCCTGGTCTTCTTCAAAGACCGACTATAGTTTTATAAGGGAGTTTTAGAGGAGGCACGTCAAATAAGAGGTAATCTCATTTACCAATTCTTTCAAAATTATTTGTTCTAGTACCTCCAAATCCAGAGTAGTTTCATTATAAAATAATAAATTCAGTAGTACTTATATAATTTGAGGTTATCATGATTATGAAAAAAACATATTCCACCTTATACGCATTCTAAAAAAATGATATCAACATGCATGCGTACGTACGACTTACCTTCTCCACGCCATGGTGTATTCTATTTTTCACCACCACCATACAAGGATGGGTATAATGATATAATTAATAAATATATATATGATTTATATAAAATTAGTTTTATTTTGAAATACTAAACACCATCCACTTAAATACCATTCAAAAATTACAGGAACTATATCATCACTCGTGCGTGTGTACGACTTACCTTCTCAATGTTGCGATGTGAATCGTTAAACATATTATTCATTAAATAATGATTATATAAATGAATATAATTAATAAATATGATATATATTATAAAATAATACAATTCAATAAATTATATAACTATAACCTAAAAAGGGGAAGAACAAATTATCTGGAAAAACATGCATAAGAACATAAAGAAGTTAATAACCGAATAACAAGAAACAAAGAAATGTTACTAACAAAAGCATGAAAATATGATCATAAATGTTATCATAAAAATGATTGTGATTCTCAAATAAACAATTATCATTATTCAAATTGTTATACAGGAGGTTCAGATACATATGAAGCATATCAGACCAATGTTAAGGGATAAATTGGCAAATCTCATTTTCCTCAGAGATTTTTTATTCGTAAGTAATTACTGAAGTATATTTATTATCCACATCCATGTTTCTTAAATATGTTTTTCAAAATATTATTTATATCCTTTTATAAAATTTTAATTACAATTTTACCCATTCTTGAATTTTTACTAAACGATATGAATGGAATCATTTTTTATTTTTGGAACGACAGACTTTTTGACTTTTCCAGAAAAAGTACGAGAAAAATGATTTTTTAACTTGTTCAGCATTAACATATTTTTATGCTTTCATAATGCTTTATTTCCTTGATTCATCCACTAAAATATTACAAGTTTTTTTCACATAAAATGATTTCTTCTAAAATTGTGTGTCATTTTGGGGAAGGAAAACATTTTTGAAGAAGAAAAGATATTTTGTTCAAGAATTAAGCTCAAGTGTTACATAAACAAATGTCATCTAATTTTACTTCGGTTTATATTTATGTCCTTATAATTAATTTTATTTGATTTTGTTAATTACAAAATTATTTTTAATAAGTCCATTAATCTTATATGGATTATGTTATAATGGAATGATGATAAAGGAACCAATTTTTTCTTGTTCCTTGGGTTATGCTATGGTGAATGGTTTATATTTTGTGGAACAAGTTAGAATGATTTCATTTTGATATGGATGAGTACTATATATCACTACAATTCACTAGGTAATTATTTATACCTTATGAGATATACATGACTGGAATGGAAAATAAATATAGTTATATAATACAGGGCTGGAAGGAGGAGTGAACTCGGTTCAGTATTGGAACTTATCTACAATGATGACCTTGATAATGAACCTTGACTAATATAAAATTATTTTCTATGATTATGGGTGCATGACATGAAATTTCATGTCTTATGTTATGACAATTGAGATTACATTTCAATTTTATGATTTATCCCATGACATGATATTATGATCATTTATATACAGGATAAGATTTTAAAATGTTATGTTCTTTTGATTATAATATGATTGATATTTCAGTTGTTTACCATTAATGAGAATTTGATCTCTCCATTTCATATGTTCCTTTTCCCAAGGTCATTAACAAGGGTATTAAGTATGATATGTCAAAAAAAAAGTCTAGTTATGACTAAATAAGAAAGGTATAATGTAGATGTTTTATGAACAAGGTGTTTATGTTTACCAATTTATAAAGACACTAAACATATACAGTATTTTTTTTGGTTTTTGTTATGTTATGTAATAAATATTCTTCAATGTGGAATTAAAATCTCCATGTAAATTATGGGCTGTTATAGTTGGTATCAGAGCGAAGTTATAGTTAACCTTTATAAACTAGGATGAGAGAACCATAGTAAAAACCCTATGGATATATCTAAGAATAAGTTACAGTCCAATCCTAGTATTTTAGAGATGTTCATGAATAACCTAGGATAAAACCTAATGTGTCCTAAATTGAAATTTTATTTGTGAATAATGTGGTTTTCCCACTATGATTAGTGTTTATCACACCATTCTTCCTCATTTTTTTCAGTGGCTGGAACCTGAATGAACCACGTTAATGCTGAATGCGACAAGCAATGCAATGATAGTTCCCCTAAGAAACCAAATGTTATGGGAGAGTGAATAAAAAACCATTTATCCACGATGAAACAACTTTATCAAGATATGTATCATGCCAGACTTCTAAACGAGAAATGTAGAGAGAAACATTCTATTGAATCATTCATGAGGCAGCGTCTACCTTCATTCATTAGGCCTTATGTTCCATTTTGAGTGAAAAATGGGACAGTACCACTAAAAAGATATTTATTATTCTACAATGTTCTAAACATGATAATGTAATCCTAGAATTTATATCATTTGTAAGGGGAATCTAATCAATGGTGGAGTCTTATTAAGAATAATAGGTAAAGAGACGAAATTTAGTCCATGGAATGAGATGTGTTCAAGAACTTATTTTTCAATAAGTACTTTCCTCATATTCTTTGAACGAAGATGGAGAAGGATTTCATTGAACATAATCAAATGGATGACGAATCCACGGTTACCTATGATAAATATTTTACAAGACTTGCTAGTTATGCTTCTGGAATTGTTATCCAACCCGAGAGTAAAATTGATTGATTATTTAATGGATTAAAACTATGACTTCAAAGGGCATTATCCATAAAATAATTCAATATCTATGAGGAAATTTTTCACTGTGATCTCTAGGATGAGATGGATATTAGAATAAACCCTCATTCATATGGGTTTGATAATAAAAGAAAAATGGAATTCATAGGAAAATCTAAAGACCACGCTGAAAATAAGACGAGTTTTCCCTTATGCTTAAAGTATGGAAAGAAATATGACAAGAATTGTCTTAAAGGGAATAGTAAATGTTTCATGTGTAGAAAATAAGGTCATCAGGTAGTTGAAACCTGAAGTGATGGAAAAAAGATGTCAAATGATGTGAACAATGAAAAGGCTACAAAAAATGCACCTCCTACACTTCAATGCTTTATGTGAAAGTAAATGGGGAATTGTGCCAACCAATTCCCAAATCCCTTAGTTGTTGATGATTATCGACATAAACATACTCTTAAGTCCAAAAGGAAAATAAATCCACATGTAATCACTATAGACAATGCAGAGTATGAAAATAAAGTGGTGAAAGGTTCACTTACCATCCAATCTAAAGTAGAAAATGTTTTATTAGTTTCTTAATCCACCCACTATTTTATTTTTGAATAATTTTTATGGGTATCGCTGTATTACCTCAATAAAAAGATGTTGATCTAGTTGTGACAAATCCAAATGGCACAACGGTCTCATAAAATTTTTATACTTTTTCTCTAGTTGAAGTTTGTGGGAAAGTGATTTCTGCAAATCTTGTGATCCTTCCTAGAGTGGAATTTCATGCGAATATTGGCATGATTTATCTTTCACTATATGGATATCATATCAATTTCCTAGGAAAGGAATTCACATTTCATATTATAGATCAATCTATGATCATCTATTGATTCAAGGATTAATATAACCTTCAATTAGAAATCTATTCCATCATATGGGTCTTGATTCATATTAATGAAGGTTATTTATCTCAAATGGGTGAGGAGAAACTCATGATTAAGAATACACCCATTGTAAATGATCTTAATGATGTCTTTCTAGAGGAATTTTCAGGTCTTCCATGAAATCGTGATGTTGAGTTTACAATATAACTCATACCGGGTGCTATACCTATTTCAAATACACCATATAGAATAGACCCAATTGAGTTACAAGAATTGAAGAAGAAACTCAAATAGAATCCTGATAAGGTATTCATATGCCCTTGTGTGTCACCTTGGATAGAACCTATTGTATTTTTTAAAAAGAAACATGGATCAATGAGACTTTGTATTGATTATCGAGAACATAAAATGATCACTATCAAGAAAAAATATCCTCATCCCCGTATTGGTGACTTATTTGACCAAAAACTTGGATGTCAATACTTTTTCAAGATTGATCTATGTATAGGATATCAACAATCAAGGTTCAAAAAGGAGGATATACCAAAGATTACATTCCTTAAAAGGTACGGATGCTATGAATTTATAGTGATGCCTTTGGGTCTTACTAATTCCCCCTCTATCTTAATGGATTAAATGAATAGAGTATTTAGAGACTATCTTGATCAATTTTTGGTAATATTGTTAGATGATAATTTTTTATATTCGATGAGAAAGGATGAATAGGAAGACCACTTGAGAATTGTTATGAAGACCCTAAGAACGTGTACTCTTTGTGGAAAATTGACCAAGTGTGAATTTTGGCATCAAAAAATTTCATTTTTGGGTCTCATAATCTTATGTGAAGGGATATCAATGGATACATCAAAAAAGAATTTTTTGAAAATAAGTAATGACAAAAAATGATAACTGAGATCCAAAGTTTTCTTGGATTGGATTGATATTATAGAATTTTTTAAAAATATTTTTCATGATTATCAAAGCCACTCACCAAGTTTACTTGGAAAGTAGTTATGTTTGTTTGGACAAAGGAATGTGTAGAGAATTTCTAAGAGCTAAAATGAAGGTTAGTTAATTCACCTGTGCTCACATTACTTTGTAGTAAAGAAAGTTGTGTGATCTACAGTAATGCATCCTAGAATGGGATGAGATGTGTACTCATGAAAAATGATATGGTGATAGATTATGCCTCCTTGTAGTTGAAAGTCCATGATAAAAATTACCCAAAGCTTGATTTGGAGTTTGGTGTTGTAATCTTTGAATTAAAGATATAATGACATTATCTTTATGGTGAAAATGTGATATTTATACTGATTATAAAAGTTTATAGTATATTTTTAGACAAACAGAGATCAATATGAACATAATAATATGGTTTGAATTGATCAAATATCATGACTACTAAATACATTACCACCTCGAGATAGTGAACAAGGTGGTATATTCATTAAGTCGAAAAGACCATGCTAGCCTATCCATGATGAGGATTAGAAAAGATCCAATATTTATGGATTCGCAATGGATGGATCTAGAAATTTTAAAGGAAGGGGGAAAATATTATCTATCTCAAATTAATGTTCAACCATATATACAAGTTAAAATTAAGGAGGAACATAAGAAAGATGTAGCGCTACAAAAAAGGTGAAAAATGTTCCTGAATTCAACCTTGATTATGATGAAATAATATGGTTCGGGAATAGGGTTTGTATTCCTACCGTACCATAATTAAAGAAGGATCTATTGGATTAGGCTCATAGTTATTCATTATCTATTGACTATGGAATCACAGAGATGTACATGGAACATGAAGAGTATTTATGGTGTCATTTCATGAAAATAGGTGTCGTTTAATATGTCTATCGATGCTATGTTTGTCAGAAAGTTATGGTTGAGGGACAAAAGTCTATGTAGATGTTACAACCATTACCCATACCAAAATAGAAATGGGAAAATTTCACTATGTACTTTTTTATTAGACTTCCCAAACCATCTAATTGAAATAATGCTATATGGGTTATATTTGATCATCTTACGAAATCAACACACTTCATTACTATTAGAGAGGATTTCTATTTTGACCAGCATACTAGGATATATGTAAAGGATGTTGTAAGATTGAATGGAGTAACAATTTCTTTTATATATGATCGTTTTACGAGTATTACCTCAATGTTCTTCTAAAGCCTTCAGTATGCTCTAGACAAAGACTTAAGTTTCAGCACTTCATATCATCCTCAAATATACGGTCAATATGAGAGGAAAATTAAAACTCTGAAATACATGTTGACCGAATTCACTTTGAACTTCAAAGGAAGTTGGGATAAACAACAACATTTGGTGGGATTTTATTACAACAATATCTTTCAATCTAGTATTCAGATGGCTCCTTATAAAGACCTATATGGAAAGAACTGTAGAACTCTAACTTTCTAGGATGATTTTGGGGAAAGAAACAAATTAGGACATGATCTTGTTTATGAAATGGTAGAAAAGGATATATCTATTCAACAACACACCTGAGCATCTCAGAGAACAAAAAATATATCTTGAAAACCGAAGAAAAGACCTAGATTTTGATGTGGGTTATATGGTATTCTTATGAATATCTCCCTTGAAGTGAGTAATGATATTTGGAACGAAGCGAATGTTGAGCCCAAGATATATCCATCCAATTGAAATTCTAGACCCTGTTAGGAATGTAGCTTACTGGTTGGTTCTTCCACTGAATCTTTCTGAAGTTCATGATTTTTTTATGTATCTCTCTTTAGAAATAACATACCCAATCCTTCACATGTACTAAACTCATAATTTATTCCACTGTAGCAAGATCTTTCTTATAAAGAACAACCTATAGAGATTCTTGGTTATAGCGAAAATGTTATACAAAACAAGACTAAGCGCTTGGTTAAAGGATTATAGAGGGACCGAAAATTTTAATATGCTAAATGGGAACTTGAAAAAATGATGAGGGAAAGGTATTCTCATCTGTTTGTTTCCATGCAACAACTTTCAAGGGAAAAATTCAGTTTATGATGTGTTGAATATAACACCAGTATGTTTTTAGGAAATATTTTTTTATGTAAATTTTTTTCTTCTGTAGATTTATTTTCCAGAAATTGTGAGTTCAAACGAACCACGAGATTCTATTATTATAAAATAATCATTATATCCTAGCTATTAGGTTAGCAGGAATATTTATAACTAACTTTTGAAAATGGATTGGGAATTCGTTGGCTATTAATTATTTATGAAAAATATAAATAGATATTTATTTTTTTAAGTGAATTAATTTTTATAATTAAATTTATGAGATATATATGCATAATATACAAAATAAATTATCTCTGATATTCATCCAATTCATATTTTAGTCATAGGATATGAATAAAACCATATTTGGGGTACAAAAACATATTTTTTTAAAGATTGATTTTACACTATTGAATGGTGAACCCCTTTTAAATTAAGATTTTGACACATTAATTATTTTTATATGTAAAAATAAAAATTATATTTTTAATAGGGATATAAAAATTTATTTGTATGAATTTATTATATTTTTTTGATAACTTTCATATTTTGATAAATATTAAAAATACCCTAAATTTTTAATAAAAATAACATTTTTTCATTAAAATAATTTATAGGGTTAAATTATATTATTTAATGGTTTAATAGTATAAATAGATATATTATTTCCATTTAATATTATTTATGACATTTTATTTAATTTGACATTAAATTTAGATGTAAAAACATTTCAATCTTTTGCAATATTTAAACTCTTAAAACCCATTTTATCATTTCAACAATGAGATTAATATTAAATTAATAACCGAAAATTTTTTGTTCTGAATTTTGAGAAATGGATTCCATATTTGGAGTCATTAGGTCCAAATTATTTAAATAGATTTATTTAATTTTCGGGCAATATGTAAAGAATCTTCGATAAATTTTATTAACACAGTAAAATGGTAAATCTGGTAATTAAGGGTTAAAATAATATTTTAAATTGTCCTAACACTTTTATTAATATAATTGGATGATTATAATTTTCCGTAAAACATTCCTGGGTCTAAATGGTATACATTGGAACCCACTTGGATGAGATTAGGACTTTTTATTTATTTAATATAAAGAAAAGTGAAATATATCTTACTTAAACTTTAATAATAAAATTATTTTTAATATAGTGTTATATATCAGATAAATTTGATTATAAATACTCATTTGAAATAAAAAATGTTTTTATTAATCATTACAATTTTTTTTATTTTTTAAGAAATAAGTAATTACGTTAATGACTTATACTTGGATGATCAAAAAATTAATTAATTGACGAGAAATCAATAAAAAAATATTTATTAAAATATTAATTACAATAGAAAGGATCAAAAAGTTGAACAAAATTTATTGGTAGAATATATCTCCACCGTAAGCATACGGGGGTGGAATTATTGACCATTTTAGGCCTTATAGAAGACATTATGACACTTATACTATTTTATTTTATCTGGTGATAAATTTGTGACACTCATGTTTTTAAAGAGTATAGCATTTTTAATGTTTAATTTTTTAGAAGATAAAGAATAGTAAAAGTATTATTCTGAACACTAATTGGTTTATCTTCATAATATAATTTTATTTTTAATTTTATTCATTAAATACGTATGTTAAATAATTACAAAAAATTGAGGTAGTAATTATTTCATTAACGAAGAGATCAAATAAATGTTATTAAAATTATTTTAATAAATACAATTTATGATAATTATTTTTTCAAATGAATTTTATAGATTAACTTGAACCCTTTGGGATATAATAAAATATTTTGATTGAGGTTCACTTCTTATATTTACATTTTAAGAAATCCATGAAATAAATAGTGTGAAAATTGATACTATTTGAATTTTGTGAGAATAAGGATTTCTTATATTATTAAAAACAAGAAAGCATTTATAAAAATATATAACGTTATTATATGTTATAAAATGTTCTAAAGTATTCATTTATGGTCTAATTTACTTTAATTAAGTAAATATTTCACCCTTTTAATATTGAAATATTTGTTACCCTTGTTAAATTTTTTAATTAATAAGTAAGTGTTAATTAAAATTATAATGCTTAAATTGAGATAAAAACATGTCTAAATATTTTTGGTTGATGATATTAAAAACCTATCTCTTCAAATCTTCAAAATTGGGACATTTTTGGAGGGGTTTTTGGAGGGGTTTGTATTTATTATATATTAATATTTTTGTGGTTTCAAAAAGTGATTCTCACCTAAATTACAAAAGGGAACTTCTTCCCTCAACTATTCAATTTATTTGGATCCTTCAAGCTCAACCATACCCAGACCATTAATATTATCAAATTTCCTAGAAACAATATAGATTCTCGGATCTTCTTCAAAGATCAACTCTAGTGCTCTAAGAGGAGTTTTAGTGGAGGTATGTCGAAGAAGAGGTAATATCATTTTCTGATTCTTTAAAAATTCTTCCTTCTTATACTTACACAGCTTGACCTTTTCATTATAAAGTAATAAATCAATTAGTAATTATATACTAAGAGTTTATATTTATTATAAATCAAATATTGTATTCCTTCTAACCATCCAATAAAAAATGAAATCACCACGTGTGCGTACGTACGACTTACCGTCTCCACAACATGGTGTAATCTGTTTTTCACCACCACCTTCAATCGATGGGTATAATGATGGAATTAATAAATATATATACGATTAATATAAAATGATATTGATTTTTAGATACTATAAACCATCTAATTAAATACTATTCAACAATTATGAGAACAATATCGTCACTTGTGCGTATGTACGACTTACTGTCTCTACGGTGTGATGAGACTCATTCTAAATAATCTTCATTAAAGAATTATTATATAAATTAATTTAATAAATAAATATTATATATATTATAATAATACCATGTTATAACTGATATAAATATAACTGAAAAAGATGAATAACAACTTACTTAAAAACATGCATAAGAACATAAAGCAGTTAATACCTCAATAACATGTAACAATGAAATGTTACTAACAAACGGATGAAAATACAATCATAAATGTAATAAAAAAATAATTATGATTTTGGAATAAATTAGTAACATTATTTAGATCATTATATAATTGTTTAATACATATACAAAGTGTATCAGACCTAAGTTAAGGGATAACTTTTCAAATCGTGTTTTTATACAAGATTTTTTATTTGTATGTAATTACTGGGGTATATTTATCATTCATGTCCATGTTGACTAAATATGCATTTAAAAAAATTATTTATATACTTATATCAGTTTTAAAGTCAATTTTACCCATTGGTGAAATTTTACTAAATGGTATGAATGGAATCTTTTCTCATTTTCTATACGAGGAACTTTTTGACTTAATGGAAAAAGTATGAAATGAATGCTTTTTTAACTTGTACTAATTGAACAGATTTTTATGCATTCATAATGTGTTATTTACGTGAATCTTATCCTGAAATCTTAATTGGTTATTTTCATATAAAATAATTCCTTCTAATATTTTTTGGAATTTTGAGGAAGGAAAACATTTTTGAAGAAGAAAGGATATTTTAATTAGGAATTAACCTCAAGTGTTTTATCAACATTACTTTTCATCTAAGATGACATTGGTTTTTGTTTCTATATCTATTATTACATTGATTTTATTGTGTTTATGATGAAATTATTTTAATGAAATACATTTATCTTTTATATATTATGTTATGATGGAATGATTTTTAAGAAACCCAATTTTTATTATTCGTTGGGTTATGCTATGGTGAATGGGTTATGTTTTGGGGTCCATGTAAGAATGATTTAATTATGATATGGGTATGAAAAATATATTACACCAATTCATTTGGTAAATATTTACATCTCATGATATAGACATGACTAGAATAGAATGTAAATCCGGTTCAGTAATACAACAATGGAAAAAGGAGTGAACTCAATTCAGTAATGGACTTTCTCTGCTACGATGGTCTTGTAAATGATCCTGGACTAGTATAAAATTATTTTATATTCTTGTATGTGAATGACATGAAATTTTATGTCTTATTGTATGAATATTGTTATTACATTTCACATTTATGATTTATCCCATGGCATGATATTATGATATTTTATATCCAGAATTTGATTTTCACATGATATGTTCTTATGATTATGATATGATTGATATTTCCCTTGTTTACCCTTACAGAGAATTTGAGCTCAACCTTTCATATGTTTCTTTTCCCTAGGTCATGAATAAGGGTATTATGTAAGAAATGTACAAAAGGATTCTAGTTATGAATAAATAAGCTGGACACAATGTATATGTTTTATGAACCAACTATTTATGTTTCCCAGTTTTTAAAGACCCTAAACCTATAAAATCCTATCATGGTTTTTTGTTATGATATGTAATAGATATTATTCAATGCTGAAGTAAAATATATATGCAAATTATGGGCCATTTTAGATAATTATTATAAATTTTTAACCCATGATTTTGGTGGTTTATTTAATGGTAATGATAATTCTTTTGAAAGCATAGGATGATTAGTTTATACTTGGATGGCATGTTTATCGGTTGGTTGTTAAAAAAAATTGGTAATGGAATAATACTGAAAAATGTCTCATGAATTAATTTATGTAATTTGTAATGTTGATGGAAGGAATTAAGTAGATTTATTTTCAAATTCTTATGTTCATATATGATACCTAGTCCTTTGGAGGGTAGCCTAGTTAGTGAGAGATGATAGATTCCATTGATCCTAAAACTAGTTAAAATCTCATAGCGGGTTTGTGAGATATATATCAGTAATGTTATATAATTTAATATTCTAACCCACCCTTTTTGGTAGGGAGTTTAACACCCGGTAGACTCTGTAAGGGTGTTTTCCCCAAAATCCAGGTTGGTGAGGAACAAATGTCCATCTAACCCCTCATTCCCTGTGATCTTCTCCAAATATTACTATGTGCTGGTATATATGGTAGTTATGTTCCCTATATATATATATATATGTGTGTGTGTGTGTGTGTTTGTTTGTTTGTGTGTGTGTGTGTGGAGGTTTATAATTAGTTGTGATTATTTTACACACATGTATCTATGAAGATATATTCATATATATTATTATAGAAATGTTATATAAGTGTAGTTATGGATTGTGGTGTAATAATTGAAATACAAGATTTGGTGGATCTCGGAAACCAGTCGGTTACCATAAAAAGATGTGGAATAATATTGTGAGATGATATAATACATGGGTTTCATGGTGTACTATGATAAGATGATGTGATGTATGAGGTGCATGGTATTAAAAAATATAATAGTTATCTTTAGAATTTCTTACATTTAGAGGGAGATGGCCCATGAAATATGATATTGGGGTAGAGTGAAATACCTGGGGGGGGGAAGTGGTAACAATGTACCTCATTTTGATATTACACGGTATATTATATGATTACTTTTATGTGATACTTGGTGAGATATCTATAGTGATTTTGAGAACATAGCATACCTGATTAGGTGATAAGTTAACTTATGTTACTGTTCCTTGGGCTTTAGTATGATTTCTTTACCTTTTTTCTTAAGAGGCTCCAAGAAGGATTTGACTAAGTATAAATGTTATGATCACCATATATTTATATGAAATGTTTTCTAGGTATATATGAGAATGTTAGGGATAAGTATGGACATCAGTAGCTCATGGAGTTGTATAGTAGCTATTTGGGATTCAAGGTCACTACTGAAGATTTTTTGGAAATTATTATTTCTTTTACAGTTGTTTGTTATTATGAAATTACATGTTTGTATTGGAATCCGTGTTTACTATTTTTACGGTTATGATTTTTTTGGGTGTTTCTCAATTATTTATCAAATATTATGGGGTTTACCTTCCATTTGTGTCTATGATATACAATCAGTTGTTTTCACCAATCAATTGATTATTAAAGGTTGTGTTTGGGTGTCATTATCTCCCTTTACTTACTGTAGACCATAGAGGTGTAACTTTGGGGGGGGGGATTCCATCATGGTAGAGTAGTGTTAAAGGTTCTGGTTAAGTGATAGGATAAACTTTATAGGTAGGAACTAGTGAGAAATGATTGGGTTTGTAAGACAATGATTTCATTTGAAATTATTATGTTAGTTAAAGAGGGGAGATTGTATTGGAATCTAGTACATAGGCCTCTGATAATCAGGTTCTAGGAAATTTATGTTTACTGAGGTTACTAAGATAAGTGATATTGGTTATAGTGTAGAGACCTAGAAAAGGATCATTCATTACTCTTTTTTGTGACTTTATTTTAAATGGGTATAACATTTAATTAAGTTTAAACTTAAATAATTTTTTAACTTTGCATATTCTATATTATGGTTTTTGGAGTCCATAAATGCTTGTTCTTTTTCAAAAATGGATATAGGTTTATATCCTTACCTAGTTTTCAGAGAATATGTTTAGAAGTACGTGATATCGGATCATCTTTGGAACAAGGTGGATGGTGATTAACCTTGAGGGAGGAGACTCTGATTATTTCAGTGATATAGTTTGTAAAGGTATGTGGGATCCATTTTGAACTTGGTAAAAGAATACTAGTGAGAGGCGGTGGAAATATTATTCAATTTGATCAATTATCAGAAGGTGCACTGAGTTTTTCTTTTGGTTAGGATTCTGCATGGGTAGCTCAGTAATTGGGGTTCATGTTTCTCTGTGTTTTTAAGGAGTCCATTATCTCATGGGAGAATTTTTGTGACCAGTTTCTAGACAAGTTTCTTTCTTTGACTATGAAAATATCTAGTTGTCAATAGATGCATACTCTTTGACTGAAGAGTCCGAGCATATAAGACTATGGGATCTATTTTCGGATCATTCCTATATATGATCCAGAACTATTACCGAATGTGTAGGCCAATGAATTTAAATTGGAGGAGGATTTACATCCATAGATCCAATGTTAGGTTACCCCCTTTTTTGATGTATCATGAGGTATTGGGGAGAGAATAAGTGGTACAGAGGACACTAGAAAGGACCAAATCATGATGAGAGGATAGTTTTTTTCTTTATACACATAGTAAGGCTATGGTACAAGGTCCCAGTTTCCTAGATAAATGAGTTTTTAGGAAGTCGACAGTAAGAACCATCCCTATTTTTTTCATTTCTCTTTGGGTATCCAAACATAGACACTGTACAAGGGATCAAAAATATTTTTTTCTTAATGATTCCATTTATATCTGTAGTGAGAGTTCTTTATATTTCAGAGTACAAAGCATGTAACAGAAGTTATCCTTTAGGTTTCTTTGTTTTAGTTGTCTTATCTAAGGCATCAACAGTAAGGTTATGTATATTTTGTTCAACATAGGGGATATTAGACAACAAGAGGAAATCCCTATGAAAATATTCAACAAAAGAGATCATTGCATGGCTGTGGATGTGGTCTTCATATCGGTTAGAGAGACCATGAAGTAGGTTGTGACTGTTTTTGTGATCTATATTTCCCAACACAAGATAAATTGGATGTTGTTCAAGGTAAAATTTTCTTGTTTTTTACCTAGGTTCATGATTTGTTTGATTTTAGATCTACTTAATCATTCATATCAACTACCATATTTTATAATTTGATATATGATGTGTAGAGGATTTTTGTACCTTTATAATTTTCTACACCAATTGGAGTTCGATCTTATCTGTGTAATGTATATGGATACTATAAGCTACTACTGAGGTAGAAATACTCTTGGGGAGACTTATTATTTATATTGATATATCCCTATCACATCATCCTATATATGAACAACCTGTATTCAGTTTAGATTATATTTTATTTCATTATGAGTCATATTTTGTTCTATGATGATGGTGGAAAGTCTACTATGTTTTTTGAGGAGTGATAACCTCGGATGAGTTGGATGAGCATTTTTTTCCTTATCTTTATTGATGGATGATATGATTATGATTTATTCAAAGGTTTAATCAATAGTTTTTACTAGGGATATGGAGGATTACCCTGATGTATTTCTCAAGGAGGATGTGGAGTTAACCCCTCAATAAGAGATCATGTTTTGGATAGATCCAATTATAGGTGATTCTTTGATAACAATGTTTCCTTATATGATGGAACCATCTGAGTTATTGGTTTCGTGAGTATTGATTGATGATATTTTACAATGAGGTTTTTTTGGATGAGTGTTTAACCTTGGGGTGATCTAGTTTTGTTCATGAAAAAGTTATATTGTAGTGTCCATCCCAATATTGATATATATCACTTGAATTAGGTGCAAGTGAAGTACTGCTACCCTCTTATGTGGATTGAAGATTTATCCAATCAGATAAAAGTATACAACTATTTCTCAATGACTGATCTATGATCAGGATATCTCCAATATGTGTAAATAAGAAGGATATACCAGATACCACTTTGGGTTTTAGATTTGGGAACTATGATTTCATTGTGACATTGATCGTTGTGAATAAAATACCAAAAAATTTTATGGGGGTGACTAATGTGGTGGTCTAAGAGTTCCTAGATCAGTTTATGGTTATTTTAATGATGAAATTCTAGTGCACTTCAAGACTAAGGAATATAATATAGTGTATCTACAATTAGTATTGGGAGTTATTCATCATTAGAAGATATTTGGAATGCTATCTAAGTTTGAGTTTGGGGCTGGCAAAGTTTTTTTCTTTGGTCATCTCACATCCCTATATAGATTACATGTTGATCCTTTGAAGATCGAGGCAATCTTTTCATGGGCTTAACCCAAGTTAGTTATAGAGGTGAAAAGTTTCTTCAACCATGTAGGATATTATAGGAGGTTTGAACTCTAATTCTCTCAGATTGAGAATCTGTTGACTTCCTTGACAAAAAATAGTCATATTTTATTGTGGAATGACTAGTTTTTTGAATCATTTAACTATCCAAAGAATAAGTCATTTAGTGAAAAGTCCTATGTTTTCCAGAAAAGGGATTTTGGTTTTCATTTTTCTATGATGCTTAATGTCTTGGCTTGGGTAGTTTCTTTCGATAATTATTGTTAATTATTTCTTAAGGGTATCAAAATTTATGGCCCCATTAATTTAACTATTCCACCCTTTTCCTGAGCTATTAGTGGTCATGTTTTCTCATAATTTATAGTGGTAGTACATAAATTATATTATTTTGGGTTTCACCAATATTAAGAGCCTATGGTATGTTTTCTTCCAGTTTGGATTGAACTTATGATAATGAAAGTGGATGGAGATATTTTTGTTTAATAACATACAAATTTCAGATAATCCAGTAAAGGGTAATGTTGTGGATAATATGCTAAGAATAAAATCTCATAGTAATGCAGTGTGTGCATATGGATTTCTTATATAGTGATGTAATAGATCATTGTATTGAATATTTATATGTGATAATTTGGTGGAATATGATTACTTTTTAAGTTTATGGTGAATTTTTATTTGGTTTAGATGTTAGAGAAGTCCCAATTGTGGGATTCCTAGGTAGAGGACTGGTGATATCAGGTTGTCTATAGAAATTCCTCTGATGGTTGGTCTATGTATGATCATCATTGACTGCTGTTCTAGGGGATGCTTTTTGTTCCTTTTGTGATGTGCAACATGGTTTTCTATAAGTTCCAAATATTACTCTTGGAAGTGCATCTTGATGTAAAAAATATGTACCATAATCTGAGAGGTAAAATTTTATGGTCTTTATTAAAGTGTTCTATTGCTGAGTTCATGTCAATATGTTTGTCTTCAAGAAGTTGAAGGCCAAACACTTTGTTCCATGTGGTTTTCTCTAGCTTATAAATATTACTCAGTGGAAGTGGGTGGATATTTCCAAAGAAATATTCACCATTTTACCTTGATAATAGGAAGGACATTATTATATATAGGTGATATGGTACTATAAAGAACCAAATTTTTTGGAAGATATTTTTTCCCTAAAATGTGTATTATATTATTTTATACCCAAAAAACCATAATTCATTAATAAGGAATTGAGTATAAATTTAATTGTCCCCATTATGTTTCAACCATTATATGACCATTGGCCAATTATGAACATTCTTCAATTTGATTGTTGGAAAAAAATACTCTTGATAATAATGTTAATGTTATAATTCATGTTTATATATAGAAATGACAAAGGATAATTAATATTGAAAAGAGAAATGATGGTTGAAAAAAATAGAGTCATGACATACAAAGCCCATGTTTTATAAAATTAGAGGGAGGTATCATCACTAAGAATTTCTCTTGACAACGACCTAGCTGTGTTATAATAAGTGATGTTTGAATGAAATTATTTATGAGAGAATTTCAAGTATGTTTAAATTACCTCTTGGGCGATGCTAGCCAAACAGACCCGTAAGACTATCACCATCACACACCTCACCCAGAGGTTGTATTCAAATTTTATAAGGAGTTATGCGTTGAGTACGTAGTTACATAAAAGGTAATCCATTATAATAAATAACATTTTTATTCTATCATTTCATTTTTAAGAATAATATTTCTTAATAAATTGAAATAAAATTAGATAAATTAGTTTTTCGAAAAGAAATTTTACTTTTCGGAAAAGTCATAATAATCATATTAAACTAAGGTTTTATGAATAATGGTTATTTTAAAGAAAATAGTGTTACTGAAACACTCATATTTTAATATAAATTATATATTTTTTCATGAGTATGAAATTTCTCTATAGACTTTCTGTCCATTATTATTTTTAATAACTATCGATTTTTATATTTTAAATTTAAGGGAATCATATTTTTACAATTATTAAGATAAAATAAATATCATTTTTGAAATCATCACCTAGAAATTTGTTTAGGGTAAATTTATCTTAATTTTTTAAATTTCTTTTTAAATAGTAAAAATACAATTTGAGTTTTTTTTGATATGCTTAATAACATCATCATAATTTCAGAATTATGTATTAACTAATTAACAAATATATTTGACATAAAGTTTTTTATTATAATAATATCTAATTTCTTAATATATTTTTATCTATTTAAAAATATATAATTAACATTCCAATTTGTAAAATTGGAACTTTATCATTAACAATTTTTTTTTCAAACATTTAATTATCCTTTACAAAATAAGTAATATCAAATTGTGGTCGACTCTACTGGGATAAAATGATAAAAATAGTATCCATGTTTCCAATACCATGGGAAATCCCATGGTTATTCATTTACCACTAGCTAGGTGTCCAATTACATTATTAAGAAATTAACAAATAAATCCTCTTATTTTTCAATAAATACCCACCAAATTCTCAATTTCATTTCCCTCTAAATTATTCCACCATGAATATATGATATTTTTACCTCTCAAGGAGTCCTTTTATGGTCTCCCCTTTCCTCAAGGTCTCAATCCTCAGATTTTATGACCACTCTTCTAGGTAAGAGAAATCTCAACTTCTATTTTCTTTTCATCTTCCCGTTTTTTGGGGTATGTAGTTTAAATTTAAAAAATATGTTCCTTTATAAATTTTATTATATAACATTAATATATAAAGAGTCTTTTATGAATGGTATAATCCTTACCCCCTCTATTTTTAATGTTTTTTAAAACCTTATTTCATACCTGTTATGATGCTGAATTTTCTAGTCAAAATTCTTCTCTTTTCCCTAAAAAATTCCATTTTATTTTCTTTTTGTGAATACAAAAACATATTTATTTGTAGGGGTATTATAAAATATTTATAAATGATTTATTTTATTCTATTATTAATACAGATAAAACCCTCATTCCTTTTTTGGTTACAAATGAAATAAAGATCATATTCTTTATGTACTTTTTAAAATGTAGTGATTTGGTTATGAAGCCCATTTCTTTTATTCTAAATAGGTTATTTGTTGAATGTTTCGTTATGATATATATGGATCAAATTAATTAGTAAATATGAAGTGTTTATTATAATAGAGTACATATTCATTGGGTAAATAATTTAATCAATAGATATTACATGTTTTATGATTCTATCGATAATTCTTGTGACACAACAGTGACACAACATGGTGATATGTTTATAAATGTCCATAATAAATGTTTTAGACACATTTCTATGATATTATTCATGTTGTTATATTTATGAAATTCCTTTATCTCATTATTTTATCATATTCTTCATTTTATCATTTATATTTCTCAAGAACACATGTATATGATTTCTTTTATTTTCCTTTACTGGACCTTAAGATAACCCTTCCCTTTGATGTATGCTCTCAGCTTTTGAGATGTAATAAAATTTCTTAGGAAAAACCAATGAATAATCTATTCACCATGTTTAGAAGAATGTTTTATGTTTTCATGTATTATGTACCTTGTTTCCAGGAAACTAAACCATAAAAGACCCTCTATTTTGTACAATGTAATGAAATGTTTAAGTAATAAAAAGGAATTTTTGGTATCAAAGGATGGTTTAGTTATTTATTGAAATTAGTATTTAAAAACTAATGGAACAACCATAGATTAAAGACAAATATAGGAAAACATCCTAGTATTTTGGTAAAGTATAAAGTAATTGGTTTTTTAGAAAATAAATCCTTGTCTAGATACAAACAAGTAGATGTGGTTATGGAATAGATGTACCTAGGGGAAAAAATTCAATAGGGTGTGTCGGTACTAACTTAACGTAACATGGTATAAGGCAAAGAGCCTTACTTGGAAGATGGTTTGAAATTCAGTGGGAATGTTTTGGTTAATCTCATGGTTTTAAGCAACAATTATTAAGGATATATATAAAATGTAAATGTTGTTTAATAATAAAATATTTAAGCTTGATTTTTTAATTATTAAATTATTTTAGATTTATAATATTATTGAAATAAACACATTTCTCCCTATGTTTTTGGTATTTCTGAAAATGATTAGAAAACAGAGTAACCATGTAAATAGAGAGAAAAATGGACCTACCTTTGATGAACCTCTGATGGAATTGAAAATTGAAATATTCATGAGAATGATAAACCAACTAACAAGATTTATGAACAATAATATGAGTCAATATGAGATATTAGTTTCACCTCTAAGGGAAAAACATTCCATTTATTTATTTATGCACCAATTACCACCTTATTTCAGTGGATCTATCGACCCATTGATTGCTGAACAATGGATAAGATCTATATAATACATCTTTTTTGTACTTTGTTATTCAAAGAAGAAAAATGTCACCCTGTCTATGTACCTCTTAGAGAAAAAATCTTATTATTGGTGGAAAATGATTAAAAACGTGAATCCAAGAAGAGATAGTAAAGATTTGGAGTGGGAAGTTTTCTTCAAAAACATTTTGAAAAAAATATTTCCCACATTTGATGAGAATGAAATTGGAGAAGGAATTTGTAGAGCTTAATTAGATGGAAAATTAATCCACCGGATACTATGAGATGAACGTTACAAGGATTTCTCACAACACCTATAAAATTGTCATGGATCCTAATGTAAATTATGATATATTATTCAGTGGATTAAGAATTTTTTTTCAGAAGAATATTACCAATCGAGTCTATGAAATCCAAGAGGAGATAGTATAAAGTGATATGAAGGATAAACTGATGTTTGGAGAGATGCATTGGTCCTATAGATAAAATGAAAAGAAGTGATCAATAGATCCAAGATTCGCGAGAAACTTTGATTATATATGAAGAGGAAGAAAGTGAAACTTTCCACATGAAAAATATGTGGGAATAAGAAATAGAGGAAGTATTTTCCCAAGAGTGGGAAATGTTACAAGTGTGGAAGAGATTTCCATATTGCTCATAACATTCATAGTTAGGTGAAGCCTCAACTTCTCAATAGTAATGACAAAGGGAATATGGTACAAGCCTATCCTGAAGCCGAACGACTCATGTTTGGATCGCATGGGAACTTTTCAAATCACTTTACAAATCCAAATTTAAAGGAGTAGAATCCCCATCAACATTAGAAAATTCCAAAGGATCAGGGTTAGGAATTTTCTATCACAACATGTGAATTTAAATCTCTAAATGATGTATTGGAAGATACTTTCATTGTTCTCTAAAATCTCATAAGTATTTTGTTTGATTATTATTCTACACATTAATTCATTTCCTCTTAGTTTAAAAATAATATTAAATCAATACCTAAAATGTAAATAGTAGAGTTAGAAGTCAAGACTCTTATAGGGTTTATCCAAGCATCAACATTGTATAGAAACTCCTGTACTAACTTTGGTGAGCAAAATCTCATCACAAATATAGTTGTCATTACGATGCTAGAATTCAACATTATACTAAGGATGGAGTGGCTCTAAAAGTAAAATTCTAATATCAATTGCATAAGAAAAGAAATAACAATAGTCTTGAATGGAAAACCTACCATTATTTTTGAAGGAGATATATCTTGACATGAGCTTTTTCTATAAGCACCTTCTATAGACTTCTTTATGGAGATGATTAGTAAATATGAAGAGATAAATTAAATTATATGAGTATCGAATTTCCCCATCATTTAGGAATAAATTGCTGTATTTCCTGAAGAGTTACCTAGTTCTTCCCTAGAAAGAGAGAGGTAGATTTATCTATTGAACTAATTCCTAGATCCAAGCCGATATCAAAGACCCCGTATATAATAAAAAATGTGGATCTATTGGAATTAAAGAAAAAAGTCCATGATCTTTAGGATAAGGGGTTTATCCGACCATTTGTGTCTCCGTGGGGAGAACATAATCTCTTTGTGATAAATAACAATGGATCAATAAAGATTTGTATTGTTTATAGAGAAAAGAACTGGATCATAGTGATTAACAAGTATCCTATTCCAAGTATTGATGTTTTATTTGACTAACTTCTAGGGGCTCAATTCATCTCGAAGATTGATCTTTGATCTGGTTACCATAAATTGAAGTTAAAGAATTAATATATTCTATACAGTGACATGCGATTAAGATATGTGCATCATGATTTTTTTGGTACTCCCTTACGCATGAAAAATGATCTGGCTATTTTTATGGACATGATGAATAGAATCTTTAATTCCTATCTTGGTAAATTTTTTGTTGTTTTTATTGATTATATTCCAATATATGCTAAAATTCATGAGGAACATGAGAATTAATTAAGGGTTAGGTTGAAAATTTTGTGGATTGCCATTCGATTCTGAATGTTAAGAAAATTTAACGTTTTATTACAATGAGTTGATTTATTGGGGAAAATTGTAACCAATAAAGGAATCTTAGTTGACTCTACCAAGACAATGGTTTTGGTGGAGTGTCCTTCTCCTATAACATTAATAGAGATTCATAGTTTCCTTATTTTAGCAGGATACTATAGACGGTTTGTGAAATTTTTTTATCATGAATTTCTAATCCCCCAACCTATTCAACTTGAAAAGGGGAAATGTTCATCTAGAAAAAATATTAGGAAGTAAGTCTCTAATATCTAAAGAAGAGATTCATAGTTTCCTTAAGTTTAGTTTTTCTTAATAAAATTTCGATGAAATATAAAAAATTGATTTTTCAAAAATAAATTTCTCTTTTAATAAAATCAATAATTATTATTATAACCTATATTATTATTAATAATGATTATTTCAATAAAATAGTATGAAAAAAACACTCCATTTTAAAAATTTATGATAACTTAATTTTATTTTTTACAACTGTCATAAATTTCACAATGCACATTCTATCCACTATTATTTTTATAAATAAAGATTTTTATATTTAAAAGATTAAATTATAATATTTAGATAATTATTATGAACAAATAAATATCATTTTTTGAAATCAGAAAATATAAAATAGGATAGGGTGAATTTTTAAGAATTTTCTAAACTACTTTAATTTTTTGAGAATAGTAAAATTATTGTTTTACTTATTTGGCATGTATAGTGTCATCATAATTATGTAATAATTATTTAATAACTAATTAACCTTAATAGACAACTGTAACTATTTTATTTTATTAAAATCAAGTATTTTAATATATATTAATCAATTTCAAAATTTATAATTTACTTTCCAAATTCTAAAATTGAAACATTAACTTTAAAAATGTTATTTTTGAAAACATTATTTTACCATTAAAAAATATGTAATATATATTTTTTCAACTCTTGTGGGATTAAATGTCCTAATATATGATCCAATTTTCCAATAAAAAAATAAAATCTCCAAGGAAATCCCATGGTTTTTCACTTACCACTACCTAGGTGTCCCATTACTTTATTTATAAATTAATAAACAAATCCTCATTTTTTTTATATAAATAACCACCCATTTCTCCATTTAAATTCACTCCCAATTCATCCTCCATGATTATATGATATTTTTCCCCCCAAGGAGTCTTTCCAATGTTGCTTCAATACCCTAAGGTCCCAATCCTCTTGTTTTGGGAACAAATCTTCAAGGTAAGGCAAATCTCAACTTATCTTTTCCTTTCATGTTTCCTTTTTTATGTTGTACGGCTTTAATATTTTAAAACTATGTTCTTTTTTCAATTCTATACGATCAAATTACTATATTAAGAGTATTTTATGAATGAGATTTCATTTTCCCCTCTCTTTTTAATATTTCCTAGAACCATGTTTAATACCTGTTATGCTGTTGAATTTTCTTCTCAAAATTTATCTCTTTTTCTGTAGAAATACCCTTTTATTTTATTTTTCTGAACACCCAAGCATATTTACTTTATATTAATATTCACCAAAATAAAAAAATTATTTATTCTATTCTATTATCGACATACATAAAACATGCATACCCTTTTCATGGGTTATAAATGACATAGAGATCATATTCTTTAACCACATTTTAAAATGCCTAGATTTGGTTATGAAACCCAATTATTTTATACTCCAAGGGTTATTTATTAAATGTTTTTTATGATATATGTATCTCAAAATAATTAAAACATATTAAGGGTGAAATATTATAGAACTCCAATTCATTGTGCAAAGAATTTGATCCCCATAGATGAGATGTTTATGATAACTTGGTGAATAACCTCTGTAGTTTTTATGACACCTCGTGGAGAAAACGTAGTGATATGTTAATGAATGTTTAAAAAAAAGTTTGTATCCATATTTAAAATTTAATATTCATGTTCTTGTTTTTTGGATATTCCCCTTTCTCATGTATTTATGATATTCTTCAAATTCTTATTGATATTTCTCAACAACAAATTTAAACATTTTACCTTGTTTTCCATTACTGGGACTTATGATCACCATTTTTTGTTGTATGTCCTCAGGTTATGAGATGTAGTAAAATTACTTAGGATGAACTAATTAGTAAGTCTTTAATATTTCTTAGAATAATGTTTTAGGTTTGATGTATTATGTACCATGATTCTATGTTAATAAACTTTAAAATATTATCTATTTTGTACAATGTAATGAATATTTTATGTAATTATAATTAAATATTTCATATATAACATTTGAAAAATCTAATCACTTCTTAGTAATCAGGGAGTCAATAATAGTTAAGGTTTTTTTGAAGAAGTACCTGGAGGAGGTGTTGAGGATATATGGATTCCCAGGTTAGATCATCTCTAATAATAAATACTTTTTTATCACTGCGGTGTGAAGCGATCTTCAATATGTTTTTGGATCTTAGATTTTCTTTAACACTATAATTCATCCAAATATGAATGACTAGGTAGAGGGGAACTTATAGAACCTTTAATACATGTTTCACAATTGGGTCTTCAATTTTGGAGTATCATGAATGTTTTATTACAATAATATTTTTCACTCCACCATTATTATGGTACCACTTAAATATTATTTGGGTTTACCCTTATATTGTACACGACATTAGATTGGGGTAAGATTGTAAAAAATTATAAGGCTAAAACTTAAACAAATCATGAAATAGGTGGTTTAGTCTATTCATGAGAGGATAACAACATACATTATCATTAGATGTCCAATGCAGACTATAGGAGGAGATATATAGCATTTAGTATGGGAAAGTAGATGTTCCTAAAGGTGACTCTTTATCATTGTAAGTGATTGTTTGGTCGGGAGATTAAGATATTTTCCACTATTTTGGAGAGTTTTGGGGCATTCCCTTATGTTAGATCCATTACAAACAATATAAAACTTCCCCCCACAATTGAGATAGATTCATTATGTATTCCATGGGTCTTAGATTTTTCATTATCTTCATAAAGACACTAACATTATTGATTGGAGTGAGATCAATGTTCATGATTATATAAACTTCTTGGATCATCCTATATAGATGCAAGACTTCTAAGAGAGGTGTATCATAGTAATGTGTTTCTTTGGTTTTCATCCTTTGGGAACACAATGGTATGGAGGATAATATATAGGAATGTGAGTCACATAAATTCACTAACTATCCTGGGTTTCATTGGGATAAGTTTTTTTTAAAGGATATTTTATGGTTTCTGATATGTATCTAAATTTTAATATGCTTTTATTTTCCTTGATTCTTTATTTTTATCCTTTTTCTAATTTAGTAGGTACCACCCAAGGATAGTTATTTAGAGATGGTTGTTTATGTTTTATAGCCTTTAACATTTTTTATTCTATGTGAGGTAGTTTTTCTCTAATGATTTTGAGATTTTTAGAGGTATGTCATTGGGTGGGTGTTCGAACAACCTCATTCCTATTACATCTCTTTGGGTGTGGTTTTAATTCTTGAGGAATATAATTGTTGGATAAATATCTAACTAATTATTTGGATAATACAAGAGTTTTTTTGTTTTCCCTATTAATTTTGGTGTTCATGACGCATTTATAGGATTTTAGAGGACTTCTGAGAGTATTTGGTCCATAATAGGCTACACCATATCATTAAGCAAGTCGTTCTATCCTCGATGTTCTATTGTACGAAACAGAGATGGGTGAAATGGATTTAAAAGACATTTTCTTGTTGTGGTGAGGGGAAAATTCCATGGGCATGAGAAACATGGCTTCGAACAATCCATTTTAGGATGTAGTATTCACGAACACTTCAACAATGGCTAGTACATAGTGGAATTCATTATGATGCCTAATATTGCTTTGAAATATAATAAATAGCCATAATCTTCCTCAAATTATAAAAAGATCAAATGGGGGAAAACATTTGATATTTTGGGGGTTTAAAATGTAGTTTTAATCCAATATTTTTTATTATAAATTAATCTATATACCCTTATTGAACAATTCCTTCAATTATATATATTCTGGAAAATCTGGGACCTGGTTGAGTGATTTCTCACTTTGAGGTTCTATTGATAGAAATTTTTTCTTGGTAAGAGTTTTCTCAACCTCTTATTGTTAGCCTTGGGCATATTTTTGTTTTTTCAAACATTGATCATGTATAATCAAATACCATTGGTTCAAGGTACCCATTATTTCTTCTCATTTTGTTATTCCCTTTATTGTTTTATTTCTGGGAGTTCATTGTGAAAATTCCATTGGTTTCAAGGTGTTTTTTGTGCATTGTTTTTCGGTGGATTGTGAATTTTTTGTTCTAACTATTATTCCTTTGGATTGGTTGTGTTTCTTCCAATAATGGTTGATCCCAGATAGTTTATTCTTATTCAAATAACATAGAACTTCTAAATCAAGGTATGGGATTCATTTATTTTCAAATTATTTTATGTAAAATCATAAATATGTTTTTCTTAAACACATTGACAAACTTTTGAATTAACCCTAATGAATATTACATTAGAAATAGTGCAATGAAATAGTTTATGGTTGTAGTGACCACATGAATTCATATTATGTTAATGTTTAACCTCTTGTTTTAGTCTATAATTTTCTATATATTTTTTATCCTTTGGCTATCATGTATTTGTATTCTATGATTTAGAATTATTCATATGTTGAAATTGAATAAAGAATAAAAACTTGTAATGTTTTTTGGATAAATAATTAAATAATCTTGTTTAAATTGGTAACATTATTCCTTATAATTTGTGGAAATTGAAGTGATTCTTGATGTAGATTTTAATATTTTATAGCTATTGATAGTTGGTGCTTTATATTTCCTATGTCTATAGCCTCTTATAAATGGATCATTTAACTAAATATGGTAATGAACCAGTTGTTTGATAAAAATAAATGTTTGGGGCTGAGTGTGCCCATTTTATATTGAAAGTTGGAGGACTTTTTTTAGGGGATAGATTCCATGTTGACTATTTTTAGTTTCCATACTACCTCTTTTGATTACGCTATATGTGATCCATGAATTGTAATATAATGTGATTCTAGGATGGTTTATGGATAGAGAGAAAAGGGAAGGGAGTCTGATGTTTATGAAAATAGTTTGTGCATTTGATGGAGATATGTATGCGGGTATACAGGGCGGTGTCGAGAATGAATGAGTGACTAATGGAGTAGGTTGATGTTGATATTTCCATTATTTTTGTGTTTAAATCTAGGCTAGTTTCTTGATGATGAATCTGATATAAATCTTGGATGGAAAGGTTTCATGTTTCTACATTCGTATCCCACTACATTAAGTAGTTGTTTGTGAATGGTTTATGCATCTCATTTATGGTTTCATTGGATGATTCCTAGATTACAAAAAAAATATAGAATGATAATGATGATAATTCTTTGTCCCATAGTGTTGGTGGTTTTAGGGAATGATAATGGTAATTCATGAGGAACTATAGAATAGTTAGTTTTTGACTAGAGGGCATGGTTATTTGTTCGTTTTTAAAGAAAAGTGGGTTTGAAATAATACTAATAAATTTCAAAATAATTAATTGTTTTTAAATTTAACACCCCAAGCATCCACAATACATTTTCCTTTGAATAATACAATAGTGTGTGTTGTAAGAAACTTCGAGTTCTTACACACCAGAACCAATCAAACCAGATATTATGAACAATAATACCCACTTTTTGAAATTTAATAAATTTTATCATTCAAAATGGACTTCATTTTTGGATTCAGAATATCGAAATTAGCTTAGCGTGAATTTTTGGTATTTTTCTGAAAAGTTTCAATTTTTGATGAATAGTGAAAAACACTGAGTTATAGTTTGAAAAAAGTTTTTTATTTAAATAATTATTTATTTTAATTAAATTTATTTTATGTAAAAATATATACATAATACATATATAAGTTCAATGTAATTCATGGGTGTCAATTTAAAATAATTTTACATATATAAAAAATTTATTGAACTTCTCACCGTCTTTTACCCACCTCCTAACCGAAATTTTCAAATTCACATAAAACATAATTTTACAACTTCTGTGAGTGGAATTTCAGAAATCTGAGAGACATGGTTGATATCAGTAAGAAAAATGTGGTTCAATAAGATGAAAATAATTTTTTTGTGAATAGTAACTTTTTACTTTTATTTACCACGGTTAAAAGTAAATAGGGTATTTAAGGGTAAAAATGATATTATTATTACCCTAACACATGTATTAATTATATCAGATATGTATAATTCTATCAAAACCAACCATAGGAATAAAATATAAACCTCTTTGGTCCACTTGGATTAGATTAGGACACTTATTATTATTTTATTTAAAGAAGAGTTAAAAGAGTTAAAATCATAGTTTAATGACTAAAACATATTTAATATAGGTTTGTACATAAGATAAATTAGACTATAAATATTCATTATAAAGATAAAAACATTTCATATATAATGGTATTTAATTTATATTTTTTAGAAATTAAATAATTTAATTTATTAATGACACAATGACGATGTAGTAATTACATAATTAATGAAATATTAAAATAATTGATATTATAAATATCCAAATAAATGTAATTTGAGACTTTTTATTAATTACACTACTTTTCTAGGTTAATATGACATGTTAGTGTTGGTTAGACGAATTTTTGTCGAAGTAATAATGCTGTTATGAATTTAGAGAAAACAAAATACAAAATAGTGTCAAAATTGACATAAAAGAGTTTTTAAAACAAATATTATATTATTAATTAATATTATATTCCTAAAAATCTACATTTCATCCAAAGGACTAATATAATGATAGGTGTATCATTTATGGACCACTTGGGGTTCTCTTGGAAGTATATAGTAAATTTATTAACCATATAATATAACAATACAAAGAGACATGGTAAATGTCAAACTATTTAACAAAGAGTTAAATCTAAAAGATAAAGTTAATTCAATGTCCTAAACCTGTATAAAACCTATTGGATGATTTTTTTTCAACCCATCCCCTCCTTATACTTTAACTAATTCATTTTTTAGCCATTATAAACCGGAAATGATTTTATTATAATATAATTTTTCTAGCTTTTCCTAAGGTGCCCCCACCCCTTTTATTAAAGGGAACTCCCCCTTCTCCCTAATTAACACCTTCAAAGACATTTGGATCGGCCAAAATCAATTCAAATACCCTATAAACTATCCTAAATTTATCCTAGATGCCTTAATTTTGTTAGAATTCCAACTTAGGGTTCCTTTTTGATCAAATCAAAAGGAAGAAACTGAAGAAGAGGTAAATATTTCATCCCCTCTTTCAAGTTCCTTTCTTCTTCCACTTCCTTTTTTTTTATTTTTTGCATTATAAAATAATAAATATTTATATTCTATATAATGTGATGTTTTTATAAATATTTTACAACCAAATACATTATTCTATCCATCCTTTGAGTGACTTTTCACCATACATGCGTACGTACGACTTACCGTCTCCACGTCGTGGTGTAATTTTTATTCAATACATTATTATTTGGATGGGTATAATAATGATGTGTAATTGGTGTAAATAATAAATATAACATGATATTTATTATGTATATATGATATCCATCCAATTATATATTATTTTAATATTAAAATAATGATATTGTCGCTCGTGTGTACGTACGGATTACAGTCTCCAAGAACGCGATGAGATTCATTCCCCATCATATCCATTCAAGATTAATTTTAATTAGATGATTAAAAATAATGTTTAAATACTTGATATCATTCTAGATTAGAATAAGATAAATCCCATCCATAACAAATATGACTCACATAAAAAATAATATAAAGGAAAACAAATATGTTAACACCCGAAAACAGGATAATACTAAGATATTATTAAAAAAACAACGTAAAAAGATCATATATGATATCATATTAATTTATATTATTCTTTTATAATTTAATAACAATTATTTCACCATTATAGATAAGTTTAACCTACCCTCTACCAAGGAAAAGTATAAGGTAAGGGTTAATTTCAAAAGCTCTTTATTATCCGAGGTTGTTTTTACGTATCTACTGGGAACAATTTATCATCCACATCCATGTTTCTTAAAAATATATTTCAAAACATTCTTACTATTTTATAGAATATGGGTTAAAGTCATTCATACCCTTGTTTTAATTTTTATAATATGTTTATAAAGTAATCTTTTTGTCGTTTTCCAAACAAGGTCCTTTATAACCTTTTCGACAAAATTAAAGTAAGAATGTATTTTTTTAGCTTATACAGCGGGTGCGGCTATTTTCTGCCATTATAACATCATCAATGATTCCCTTAAAAGCTTATAAGGATGTTTCCAAGATAAATGTTTTATTTTATAATTATTTTAATTTTAAATTATTTCAAAATAAAAAGATATATTTCTATAAAAAATGTATTGATTTCATCTATGTCAACGTCCTTTGATGGATTTTAAATTTATTTTATGTTGATTTATTATGATACAAAACCTCAATATTGTATATAATGCTTTGTGATATGTTTGACTTTGGAAGTGTTATTTTTATACCATTCATGGTTTATGGATAAAAAATTTGGCATTTAGTATGATAGTTTTAATACGAATGTTTATGTTATGTTTAAACCTTTTCATATGAGGAATGCATTGGACTTAGTATGTGACGGGTGGAGCGCGCTATAGATCCTCGATGAATCGGTAGGTCTAATGAGACAAACTAGTGTCTTGGAACAAGGAATTGAAAAAATCTTATTTGTAGTCTTGGCACAAGGCCTTGACTCTGTGGTTATGAAAGTCTGGAATTATGCATTCCATCATAATGAAAGTGGCTATTGATATTGCATGTGATTATTCAACTAGTAGAATATACATGTGAGTAAGTAAATTCCTTTATTTGATTTTATATTTTCTATATTATGCTGAAGTTCATGTTATAAGGGCTTGTGTTTTAGTCTTATACATTGCCTTAAATTTTTATGCTTATTTATGAAACTTTTCATTATATTGTTATCATTACTAAGCATCTGATCTGAACCCTTTCAATGTTTTATTTTTCCTTGGATGTGAAGAAGTATTTTATGACTAACCTGCTAGGATAGTCTGATGGGATATGAGTGTGGTCTATGGACACAATGTTGTTGTAGTTTTTTTTTATTTTATGATGTAATGTAAACCTTATGAATGTATCTAGTATTTCTAAGGCTACTAAACTAATCGGTCTTTCGATACATGATATTTTGTGATCATGACAATGTTATTTAATAATGCACCAACTCAAGGTAACTAGAGTCGGAGCGTTACAGTTGGTATCAAAGGAAGATTAGTACAAACCATGGAATCTAGATTTTGATAAACTCTTATTAGAGCACATTACCTTAAGACATACTTTTAGGATTAGTATAGAATAACTTACTAGAATTTTGGCATTGTAGAGATGTTGTGAGTTTTCCAAGCAATAATTCCCTATCTGGATACGAGCAGGTAGAAGCGGCTCTAGCATAGATGTTCCTAGGGGTAAAATCCGAAAACACCGCTTTGAGATAGACTCAAAAGGGAACTGGTGCACGACAACGGGCCTTGCTGCACTATTGGTTACGACACTCCTTAGGTATATTATTAGGATAAATCTCATTTTCTTTACAAACCATTATGAAGGGTTTATGAGTATATACTTCCTCAAAGAATTTATTATTATTATTATGGATTATATCCATAAACTATTCAATTTTTGTTATGTGTTTTACAAGTTTGGAATTATGTATTTCGATTCATAAACTAATCTAGTTTATGCCATTGTTTAGAAATGGCACATAGTGAAATGAATGGAAACAGTATCAATGCATGCACTCCATATAGGGAATAGCCTCTTACTCTAGATAACTATAGTTGAGTGGGTGATACAACTGGTGCTGATCAGCTTATCACTATACTGGGACAACTCACACAGGTTGTGAATAATAACCTTACCCGTATAGAGCACCCTAATCCACAACGTGTAGGATCAATGTTAGAACAATTCATGAGGAAACAAACACTAACATTCAATGTTAGTATCAATACATTAGTAAATTAGCAATGGATAAATTCCTTTGAGAAAATATTCTATGCCTTGGGGAGTAGCGAAAGGGAAAAAGTTATTATAACAGTTTACCTCCTCACTAGAGATGCTGATCAATGGTGGTCATTGATTCAAAATACAAAGGAAGATAATATAGTATCAAATATGGAATAGAGGTAGTTAAAGGAGATTTTCTTAGAAAAATATTTTCCTCGTGATCATCGAGCTGATATGGAAAGATAATTTATGAGTCTAAGGCCAAAGGATGATGAGAATGTCGCAAAGTTTGAATCTAACTTTAAAAGGTTTGTGAGGATTGCAAAAGATTATATACATAACCCAAGAACTAAGATTGATCATTTCTTTGATGTGTTAAAACAATTTCTCCATCCTGTATTAGTCTCACAATCCTTCTTGTCATATGAAGATATTGTATCATGTTCTATCAAGAAAAAAAAATATTTATCAAGTCTTAGGACTTTGAAGAAAAGAAAGAGAAGAAGATATTGGATGAACACTCTATAAATGGAAATAAGGGGAAGAAGGGAAAAGTTGAATATCCATCCTGCAGTAAATGTGGGAATAAACACCCTGGTACTTTCCTGAAAGGAATGTGAGTCTCTTACAAGTGTGGTGAAAATGGCCATAATGATCGTGACTGAAAGGGAATGAAATAGGCTGTCGATGTTGAATTCTTCAATTGTAGAGAAAGGGGGCATTATGAAAATGAATGTCCTAAGAGTTATGGGAAATTCCCTCAGAAAAGGCCAAGGGATCAAGGCCCAGCTTATGCTATCAGTACTGCAGAGTTTGATGTTACGAAAGACATGGTGGAAGGTAATTTAATGGTTTCCTCAAGTTTAGAAAATGCTTTATTTGATCTATATCATCGCATTGTTTCATATCCTCCCAGTTTTCTAAGAAAATTAGATATTTCCAATTTGATTTAACTTGGTAATTTTCAGTCAAAACTCATAAGGGAAGTATCATCGCAATAAAGTTTTGTGAATCTGTTCCCATTAGTGCATATAAATGATTTTTATCGGCTGATCACATCGTCATAACCATGATTGAATTTGATATAATCCTCGGTATGGATTGGAATTCAGACCATGATGCAAAAATTTATTATAAGAAGAAGGAGATTACTATTTTTGATGAAAATGATAAAAAACACATTATCCTTAGAGCAAAAATGTCACCACCTGATTCTTTTTTATATTCACTCTATTAGATCAACTAAATTCAATTACTGGGGAGGAAGAGAATAAAGTAACTTTGGGTGAGGAAAGGAATGTTCAAATAGAAAATGTACCTATTGTGAAAGAATATGTTGATGTGTTTCCAAAATATTTACCTGGAAATCTTCCAGAATGAGAAATTGAGTTTTCCATTGATTTAATTCCTAGATCAAGGCTCATATCGAAGACCCCATATAGAATGGCCACTGTGGAATTAGTGGAACTAAAGAAACAACTAGAGGAATTGATTAATAAGGGATTTATTCACCCTAGTGTTTCTCCATGGGGAGCCCCTATCCTTTTTGTTATGAAGAATTATGGATCTATGAGGTTGTGCATTGACTACAGGGAGATCGATGCTATAACAATAAAGAACAAGTATCCCCTACCTCGCATTGATGATTTATTTGACTAACTGAATGGAGATCAATACTTTTCAAAGATTGACCTTCGATATGGATACCATTAGTTGTTCATGAAGAAGGAAGACATTACGAAGAAAGCATTTCGAACCAGGTACGAGCATTATGAGTTTACAGTAATGCCCTTTGGATTGACTAATGCACCCCTATCTTCATGGATCTAATGAATAGTGTTTTCAAAGAATATCTTAATGATTTTGTAGTGGTATTTATTGATGATATCTAGGTATACTCTAAAATCTATTCAGATCATGAAAATAACTTGCGCATTATCCCAAAGACTCTTAAAATACATGAATTATATGGGAAGTTTAGCAAGTGTGAATTCTGGCATCAGAAGGATTCTTTTCCTGGCCATATTGTCTCTAAAGATGGAATCTCTGTTGATCCTTCCAAGACCAACACAATCCAATAATGTCCAGCTCTGACGATTATAACTAAGGTATGAAATTTTATTGGTTTAGCAGGTTATTATCGACATTTCTTCTAGAATTTTTCCAGATTGTCTAACCCATTAACCAAGCTCACATGTAAAGGGGTGAAATTTGTTTGGACAAAAGAATGTGAATAATGTTTTGAAGAATTGAAGAGAATATTATTCAATGCTACTATATTTACTCTATCATTGGGGAATGATGGGTTTGTTATTTATAGTGATGCTTCAAAGAAAGAAATTGGTCGTGTCCTTATGTAGAATGATATGGTTAATGCCTATACATCATGACATCTAAAAATTCCTAAGAAAAACTACCCTACTCATGATCTTGAGTTAGCATCTGTAATATTTACATTGAAGACATGGAGATATTATCTCTATGGTAAAAATGTGAGATATATACTGATCACCAGAGCTTGAAGTATATTTTATCACAAAAAGAACACCACATGAGGCAAAGGAGATGGGTTGAACTACTGTAGGATTATGATTTAACAAAATACTACCACCTGGGGAAGGAAAATAAGGAGGTAGATGCTCTGAGTAGAAAGGATCATGGAGTTTTGAACAAGATGAGAGTTGAAAAGGATACTATATACACAGATGTAGTAAAGATGGATATGGGAATCACCATGGATGGTGAAACATCAATACTTTTTCAAAATGTTGCCAAAACAAATATACTAGAAAGGATAAAGAGTTATCAGACCGGTGATGAAGAGTTTCAAAAGAAGATTAAATCTGTGAATGATGGGAAATTGAGTAACATTGTGTATGAAGATGGAATTTTTAAATTCGGGAATAAAATTTTTGTTCCCAATATACCTGACCTAAAAAGAGAATTGTTGGATGATGATCATAGCTCCAATTTCTCTATACACCAAGGGAGCACCAAAATGTATAGAGATTTGAAGGAACATTTTTGGTGAGACAACATGAAGAGGGAGATTTATGATTTTGTGTCAAGATGTATAGTTTTTCAATACGTTTATTCTAGAAGGAATAAAACTATAGGAGTCATGCATCCTCTTCCCATACCGGAATGGAAATGGGATAATATTACAATGGACTTTGTCATGGGACAACCAAAGACTTATAGAAAGAACGATGCAATATGGGTCATTTTTGATCGTCTTACCAAGTCAACACTTTTTCTTGATATAAGAGAAGATTTACCACTTGAACAATTGGAAAGAATATATATTAATGAAGTTGTAAGACATCATGGAGTACCACTATAGATTGTTTCTGATCGTGATCCACGTTTTACATTAAGATTCTGGAAAAGTCTTCAGAAAGACTTGTATAATGAAATTTGTTTAAGCACTGCCTACCACCCTCAAACTGATGGAAAATTAGAATGGACTATTCAATCCTTATAAGACATGTTTAGATCATGATCACATGACTTTCAAGGTATGTGGGATCAATATTTACCTCTAGAGGAATTTTCCTATAATAATAGGTCATATTCAAGTATTCAGATGGGACCATATTAACTGCTATACAGAAAAAGATTTTGCACATCAACCTATTTGAATGATGTTGGTGAAAGAAAACTCGTAGGCCCAAAACTATTGGAAGAAATGATGAAAAAGGTGAAGGTAATCCAAAATCACATCAAGGTATCTCAAAGTAGACCGAAGAGATATACTGCTAACCGAAGGAAGGATTTGGAATTTCAGGTAGGAGATCATGTTTTCTTGAAAGTATCTCAATGGAAGGGTGCTATATGTTTCTTTAAGAAGGTTATATTGTGTCTAGGTACATCAGATATTTCGAAATTCTAGAAAAAATTAGGGTTGTATCATACCATTTGGAAATGCTGCCGAGTATCTCTAAAGTTCAAGATGTGTTCCACATATCACTGTTGAGAAAATACATTCCTGACCCAATGCATGTACTTACATATGAGGAATTAGAACTAGAACCTGATCTGTCTTATTGCGAAGAGCCTGTTAGGGTTTTTGATACAAGAGAACAAGTGCTGAGAAACCTGACGACTCGTCTAGTAAAAGATCTATGGAGAAACGATAAGATAGAAAAGGTAACATGGGAACTTGAGGAACATATGATGAAGAACCACCTGATTCATTTTATGTAGTAATATTCTAGAAATTTCAAGGAAAAAGTTATTTTAAGTAGGGGAGAATGTAACACCCCAAGCTTCCACGATATGTTTCCATTTGAATAATACAATAGCGTGTGTTGTACGCAACTTCGAGTTGTAACACACCACAACCAATCAAACTAGCCGTTATGAATATTAATACACACTTTTTGAAAATTTATAAATTTTATCTTTTAAAATGGACTTCATTTTTTGATTTGGTATATCGAAATTTGCTTAGGGTGAATTTTTTAAATTTTTCTGAATACTTTCAATTTCTGATGAATAGTGAAAAACACTGAGTTGTAGTTTAGAACCGAATTTTTATTTAAATTTTTATTTATTTTATTTAAATTTATTTTAGGTAAAAATAAATACATAATACCTATATAAGTTAAATTTAATTAATTGGAGTCAGTTTATAATAATTTTAGATACATAAACATTTTATAGAACTTTTCACCGTCTTTTACCCACCTCCTAGGAGAATTTTCAAATTCACATAAAACATAATTTTACCGCTTCTGTGAGTGGAATTTCAAAAATCCGAGAGACACATTTGATATCCGTAAGAAAATTTTGGTTCAATAAGATGAAAATAATTTCGGTGAATAGTAACTTTTTTCTTTTATTTACCACAGTTAAAAGTTAATATGGTATTTAAGTGTAAAAATGATATTATTATTACCCTAACGCAAGTCATAATTATATTAGATAAGTATAATTCAACAAAAAAACCATTGGAACAAAATATGAACCTCTTTGGTCCACATGGATTAGATTAGGACAATTATTATTATTTTATTTAAAGAAGAGTTAAAAGAGTTAAAATCAAAGATTAATAAATAAAACATTTTTAATATAGGGCTGTACATAAGATAAATTCTACTATAAATATTCATTATAAATTTATATATATTTCATACATAATGGTATTTTATTTATATTTTTTAGACATTAAATAATTCAATTTATTTATGATACAATGATGATGCAGAAATTAACAAATTAACAAAATATTAAAATAATTGATATTATAAATATCCAAATAAATATAATTTGAGACTTTTTATAAATTACACTAATTTTATTGGTTTATATTAAATTTTATGGTTGGTTATATTATTTTTTTAGAACTAATAATGCTGTTATGAATTTATAAAAACCAAATACCAAATAGTGTCAAAATTGACATAAAAGAGTTTTTAAAACAAACATTATATTATTATTTGATATTATATTCCTAAAAATCTAAGGTTGGGAAAAAATACTTATATAATTCTAAGTGTATAATAAATTAGCCACATGGGTTTCTCTTGGAAGTATATAATAAGTTTATTAACCATATAATAATAAAATATAAAGAGACATGGTAAATGTCAAACTATTTAACTATGAATTAAATACAAATGATAAAATATATATAGTGACCGAAACCTTTCTAAAACCTATTGGTTGAGTGGTTCTTGACACATCTCCACCTTATACTTTAAAAAATTCATTTTTGATCCATTAGAAACCTATAGTGATTTTATTATAAAACAATTTTTCCAGATTTTCCTAAGGTGCCCCTCACCTCTCTTATAAAAAGGTGCTACCACTTCTTTGTAATGCACACCTTCAAAGCCATTTGTCTAGGAAAACCAATGAAAAAATTATATTTAAACTATCCTCACTTAACCCAAGAGGCCTTCATTTAGTAATAAATCCATCTTAAGGAGCCCTTCAGATCAAATCAAAAGGAAGAACTCGAAAAAGAGGTTAGTATTTCATCACCACTTTCAAGTTCCTTTATTCTTACACTTCCTTTTTATTTATTGTTTCCATTCTAAAATAATAACTCTAGTATCTTATATATACTGTGATGTTATTATAAATATGGTACAACCAACTTCGTTATTCTATCCATCCTTTGAATGACATGTCACCATACGTGCGTACGTACAACTTACCGTCTCCACGTCGTGGTGTAATTGTTATTCAATACATTATTATTTGGATGGGTATAATAATGATGTGTAATTGATGTAAATAAGGAATATAACATGATAAATATTCTGTATATATTATATAACATCCAATTAAATATTATTTTAATATCATAATAATGATATTGTCGCTCGTGCGTACGTACAGATTACCGTCTCCACGAACGCGATGAGATTAATTCCCCATCGTATCCTTTCAAGACCAATTTTCATTAGATGATTAAAAATAATGTTTAATGACTTGATATCATTATGGATATGAATTTGATAAATCCCATCCATAAAAAAGATGACTCACATAACAAAGAATATAAAGTAAAACGAATCTGTTAACACCTGAAACAAAGATAATACTAAGATATTATTAACAAAGAAATGTTAAAAGATCATATATAATATCATATTAATGTATATGATTCTTGTATAATTTAATAACAATTATTTCAACATTATACAAAATTTTAACCTACCATCTACCAAGAAAAAGTAAAAGGTAGGGGTTAATTTCACAATATCTTTATTATCCGAGGATGTTTTTATATAAGTATCTACTGGGACTTATTTATCATCCACATCCATGTTTCTTAAAAATATATTTCAAAAAATTCTTACTATTTTATAGACTATGGGTTAAAGTCATTTATACATTTTTTTGTCTTTTTATAATATTTTTATAAAGTAATATTTTTTTCATTTTCCAAACAAGGTCCTTTATAACCTTTTCGATAAAATTTAGGTAAGAATATATTTTTTAACTTATACGACGGGTGTAGAAATTTTCCACCATTATAACGTCATCAAAGATTCCCTTATGAAAGTGGCTATTGATATTACATGTGATTATTTGACTAGTATAATATCCATGTGAGTAAGTAAATAGAATTATTTGATTTTATCATTGCCATATTATGATGAAGTTCAAGTTTAAAAGGATTTTGATTTAGTCTTATACATTGCCTTAAATGTTTATGCTTATTTTTGAAAGTTTCTGCTATATTGTTATTCTTACTAAGTATCTAAGCTCACCCCTTTCTATGTTTTATTTTTCTCAGGATGGGAGTAAGTATTTTATGATTGACCTACAGGGATAGTCTGAGGGGATATGAGTGTGGTCTATGGAAGCAATGTTGTTGTATTTTTTTAATTTTATTATGTAATATAAACCTTATGAATGTTTCTAGCACTTCCAAGGATACTAAACTAATCGGACTATCAAGACTTTATCTTTCTTGATCATGCCAATTTTATGTAATAATTCCCGGAATCTGGGTAACTAGTGTTGGGGAATTACAGTAAATGTGAATGTTTATAGAAAAAATCAAATGTAAGCCTTTAAAATATTTTGTGTTCTTTTATGATACCTATACCTTAGTAGTGGTTTCTGAGTGACTAAGAGATGATAACTATAGTTGAGACTAAGACTAGGAAGAATATCATAGTGTGGTATTTAACTATATATAATTTATTTTATGCCATTTCATATGATACCCACCCTTCTTGGTTGGGATATTTAAATGTAATGGACTTTGGGTTGGTATTTTCCTCAATATTTAGGTTGGAGGGGAACTGATGTCTGACTGTCCCTTATTTCTCTCCACTCTTCACTTTGTAGTATTATGATTTGTTATGAATGGTGTTTACCGTTCCTATATATGTGTGTATTGGATTATAATGTATTATGGTTATTTCAAACACATGTATATATAGAAGAAATATCCAATGGATTATTATAGGTATGATGTGTATGGGATGTTAGGGATTGTGGTGTAAATCTCGACATACAGGTTGTGGTGAATCCCAGAAACCACTTAGCTTCTATCTGTGGATGTTTCATGAGATGATGAGATTACGTGATTCATTAGGTGAGTAGTAAATAATGATGAGATGATTCAATTAATGGGGTTCATGTTATGATATACTGAACTGAGCGTCTTTACACTATCATACTTTTGGAGAGAGATGAATCAGGACATATGACATTAAGGAAGAGAGGAAAACTACCGAGGAAGTAGTAGTAGGGTACTTGTTTAGATATTATATAGAATATTATTTGATTTCTCATATATAATACTTTGTGAGAGATCCAAAATGAGGCTTGTAATTTAGCATACCTGGTTAGGTGATGAGTTATCCTTACATGTAGTTCATTGAGATTTAGAATTATTTCATTATATGTTTTTATGAGAGGATCCATGGAGGATCCTATTTAATTTAATTTTTATTACAAATCTATGTTATTATAAATTATTTTCAGTCCTACATAAGTTGATTGGTGATCAGGATGAATATTATTAAATCTAGCAGTTATTCAAGATTTATTTGGGCTTCGAGGTCATTGTCAAGGATTATATTTTTGGTACTTGTACCTTTTAAATTTATTCATTTGAATAAAATTTCATGAATTTATTAGGTTATATCATTATGTTTATTATGAGAAACCATTGTTGGTTATTTCTATCTTAAATTCAGTCTCTTAGATACTAGATGGTATCGCCTCTAATTTGTTTTTATGACACACCCTCAGTGCTTGTATCCAACCCATTTTCTATTGGAGGTGGTCTTTGAGCATGATTATCTACCTTCTCTCTTTGTCGAACTAGTTTCAGTATGGGTAAAGTCTTAGGAAGCTTCGATGGGTGTATCTGATAGAGGAATAAGAAAAAAAACATGTGTTGGTCTGTGGGGTCCAACATTATTATGATATGTGGCCACGATAGGTAATATCATGTACAATGATTGGATGGAAGGAAAGGTATTAGAAGATAACCATGGGGTCAGAAGATATTTTTAGTGGACCAACAAGGTTAGTTCAAGTAAAATTGGGATAAATAGAGAGCACATCCATAATTACAGTGGCAGTACCTATGTTTTATGCATGGGATCTATAACAAGGGAATTTCAAATAAAGGCGGTAGAGTGTAACACCCTTAGAAAAGTGAGACTTAGAAGACTAAATGTTACTACCATTAGTAATTATGTGAAACTTTTTTTGGATACTTCTTAATTATAACTCCACAATGAAGTGATATTTGGTATGATGTGTTTTCAAGAATGCAGACCTCCACCAATGTTTCCTAGTGCGTGTGCAAGCAAGGAAAAAAAAGAACCGGTGTTAACCTAGAGGGATATTTATTAGTCTGATAAGTGATCTCTATTATTATGTTTATATTTCTATAGGTTTTAAGGAAGTGTATTATATATGAAATCTCTAAATGGTTATTAGAGTCAATACCTACTCGAAAGTGCAGTGGAATCACCTGGTTTTGACGTCTGGTGTCTACAATGAGGGCATTTTTATTTAAAGAGGGGGAGAGGGTTTCATCCACTAAAAAGTTAGAATTAAAATAATAAATGTTTATACCTATTTCAATAATGTGAGCAGATGTTTTTTGTGAGCCTAAATGATTAGAAATCCATAAATAAATGGGAATTGGTTTGTAGAAGTTTCAAGATGGGTGACCTCTTGGGATGTTTCCTTAGGTCTGTGTGAGTGAGGAAAATTATCAATAAAACAACATGTGTTGCCCTATTGGGAAGATATTTAGTATGATAATGAACATGGTGGGTAATATCCTATGGTGTTATGGTAAGGTTAACAAGGTATTATAGGAGACCCATGGGACCATATGACCTAGTTCATGGCCCAAGGTTTTCGGGTCATTACATTATCAATTATTTCTACCCCTGCTATTAATTTGAGCTCAACCTTCTTGTGTTTCTATCTCCACATGTTATAAATAATATTATTATGATTGATATGTCTATATGAGTGTCATGTGTAAAGAATTTTATGGGATATGTTCTATAATTTTCATTAAATAATAAATCCTCTGCTTAGTGGAAAAAACATCCATTTTATGGGATAGATATGTGTTTTTATAGTTAATTGTTTTCATAATACCTTATAACTCTTGACCTAAAAGGTCATGGGTAACTAAGAGACAAGATATTTATACAACACTAATAAATTGGGTAATGTTTTATATATCATAAGATTATATGTAAGGAACTGGTTAGTAAAACCAATCCTCCATGAGACTTTATCCACTATATTTTCTTGCCAGGGTTTCGAGCCTTGAATTTTACTTATGATGTCATGCTTTATGTTATATACGAATTTATATGACTCTAATATCATTTTATATACACTTTTTCCCCTGATTCCAAGAGATGATATATCACCTTGAGCTTTTATGATATACTGTTATGCCTCTTGGTTATTATGTTACACTTACTGTTCATTACCTATATAGGCTTTATAGCTCACTCTTTTTCTTTTTATTTATCCCTTGGGTAACATAGAAAATAATAGAAGTTCAATGAGACATAGAATAACATTATGAAGATCAAAATAATAATTATTTTTTATATGATTAGTTTTTTATTTTTAAGTATATAATCATTTAAAGAAACTCTACCTCTTGATTTATGGGTTGTATTTTTTATAATATTATGTCTAAAATTATATAATTTTGTATAAATGAAACACGGGATAATATATTTGGTATTAAAGAAGGGTTTAGAAAACATTATATGTTAGTATTTTATATTTTGAGGATAATTTACAATTTTTAGGTATCATTATGATATATTTTGTATATGGGTGACAATAAAACATTGTCATAAATATTTTTCTAATGTATTATGAGATCACACTTTAAGGTGATTAATGACATTTAAAAAAAGTTATTTTGTTTTTGGAAGCATAAATGATTGAGTTATAGATAAGCCTTTGGGTTCTTATATAATTTGATTTTGAGTTAATTATGTTGTATATTGACAATGGGTTAATTAATTTTAGTAATATAAGCTGATAAGTATTGATAAATCTATGGGATAGAAGTGATTTTGTAACACCCCAAGAATCCATGGCACGTTTCTCTTTGAATTATACAATAGTGTGTGTCGTATGCAACTTCGAGTTCTAACACACAACAAACTAGCCATTATGAATAGTAATACCCACTTTTTGAAATTTTATAAATTTTATCTTTAAAAATGGACTTCATTTTTGGATTCGGAATATTGAAATTAGCTTAGGGTATTTTTTTATTTTTATGAAAGCTTTCAAATTTTGATGAATAGTGAAAAACATTGAGTTATAGTTTAAAATCAAATTTTTATTTTAAAAATTATTTATTTTATTTAAATTTATTTTATGTCAAAATAGATACATAATACATATATATGTTCAATTTAATTCATTGGAGTCATTTTATAAAAATTTTAGATATATAAAAGTTTTATTGAACTTTTCACCGTCTTTTACCCACCTCCTAGGAGAATTTAAAAATTCACATAAATCCTAATTTTACCACTTCTGTGAGTGGAATTCAAAAAATCCGAGAGACATGGTTGATATCAGTATGAAAAATGTCATTCAATAAGATGGAAATAATTTTTGGTGAATAGTAACTTTTTACTTTTATTTACCACAGTTAAAGGTAAATAGGGTACTTAAGGGTAAAAATGATATTATTATTACCCTAACACATGTCCTAATTCTATTGGATAAGTATAATTAAACAAAAAAAACCTTAGTAAAGAAAATATGAACCTATTTTGTTCACGTGGATTATATTAGGACACTTATTATTATTTTATTTAAAGAAGGGTTAAATGAGTTGAAATCAAAGTTTAATAACTAAAACATTTTTAATATAGGTTTGTACATAATATAAATTCAACTATAAATATTCATTATAAAGATAAAATTATTTCCTACATAATAGTATTTTATTTTTATATTTTAGAAATTATATAATTTAATTTATTTATGACACAATGATGATGGAGTAATTACCTAATTAATGAAATATTAAAATAATGGATATTATAAATATCCAAATAAATAGAATTTGAGACTTTTAATGAATTAAACTAATTTTCTAGGTTAATAAGACATTTTAGGGTTGATTAAATGTATTTAGTTCAAAGGAATAATTTTTTTTGGACTTTAAAAAAAATCAATTATTAAATAATGTTAAAATTAACATAAATGAGTTTTTAAAACAAATACATTATTATTGGTTGAAATAATAATCATAAAAATATAAGGATCAGTTAAGATACATATATAATGATATGGGTATCATTAAGTAACCACTTGGGGTTCTTTTGGAAGTTTATAGTATGTTTATTAATCATATAATATAAAAATACAAACAGACATGGTAAATGTCAAACTATTTAACTAAAAGTTAAATCTAAAAGATAAAGTTAATATAGTGACCCAAACCTATCTAAAACATATTGGTTGAGTGGTTTTCAACCCATATCTATATAATATAATTTTAAATTTTAAATGTAAAAATCCTTATTTATTAAAAAATGGGTTGTAAGGCATATTCGAATTTATAAAACATATAAATTTTTTAGAAAATAATAAAATTAGTTTATTATTTATATTTATATTAGAGTGATTTTGAAATAATATTTAACTAGAATAAATATTATTCAGAATAAAATTTTTCATAATAAAAAATTGAAATCTTTTTCAAAAAATACAATTTGGGTTTGAAAATCCAATTTATATAATTTCATCTCAGTTAAACCAATATTTAATTAAGATAAAATGTTCATAAAATATAATTGACGGAATAGAAATTTTATTTATTACACCTGCATATTATGCATGGGTATGTTGTGTGTTGGTTATTGATTCATGTTTCATATAAGCTAACATATATGGACTTGTAATATTTCCACTAACCTGAACTTCCACTGTAGGTGATTCTGTTCAAACTTCACTTATTGAAGATTATTTTGGGTGTAGTCAAGGGAGATCCTAGTGATGCAACCTCCCTACCGTGTTCTAATAAACCAGCTTGATATGATAAGACTCTACGAGTTAAGGCTATCACTTCTATTTTCTGTATTAATTTTCCTTTGTCATTACTACTTATAAAAACCGACTATAATGGTAAAATAATTGTTAAAGTGTATAGTTCCAACTAGTAAAAATCAACAAAGGATATATTTACCTATTTTCATATTTGACTAATAGTCTTAAAATTTTAAAATACCAATGGTGATATTTCCATTTATAATATATAAATACAACTTCATTATTTCTTTCAATATTCACTAATGTTTCTCCAAAGGCTATATATTTTCAATTTATAATTTGTTGATTGGTACTATTTATTTTATTTCTATAGTGTTTTCCATGTGCATGATGATTCTAATTTATTTAAGTGGAATATATTTTCTTATTTTTTGAATAATTCATCGATCATAATTAATGGGATATGTTTTTTGATGTAAAATAATATATAACCCAAGTTTTATTGGAAAAAAAATATAAATGTGAAAGAAACATGGGCCATTACACTTCAACTCTTGGTGTCCCAGGTGTTCTTATTTATGAAATAAGGATGCATGAAAGGGATTTCAAAGATATTTTACAAGATTTAGTGAGGGTTAAATTCTATGGTCAAGGAAAAAATGGCCCACAATAATCCATTTCAGGTTATAATGTTTAAGAAAAATATTTCCATGACTAGGCCATGGTGGAAGCCATAGTGAAGGTTAATATTGTTTTTAAAATTGATGAAATAACCATCTTCTTCCTCTTATCTTGAACACTTCTATAGTGGAAACAATTGCTCTATTATGAGGGTTTCAAATTTAATTTAAATCCATTATTTTTATTTATTTATCGATCCACACACACCTCTTGAACCATTCCTTTGATTTCCAAACGTTCGGGTGAACCTATGGCTTGGCTAAGTAACTTTTCACTTTGAGGATCCATTGAAAGAATGTTTTGTTAGGTAAGTGTCCATTAAACATCCCTTAAATAAAAAAGATTGTCACTATGTGGATTTTAATTTGGTTATTAGATAATTGAACACTCTTGGTTCAAGTTATCCCTTTTTTCTCCTCTTTGTCTTTCTCCCTTATTTATTCTTTTTCCGGGGTGTTCATTGAGGACATTAATTTGATTTGAGGTGTTATATTTGTATGGTTTTTTGTTGGCTTACATATTTGTGTTTTTATATATAATTCATTGGTCTTGGTGGTGTTTTTTCCCGTGATAGTTGATCCTTGATCATTTATTCATAAGCGAATTACATTAAACCTCTAGATCAAGGTAGGGTATTCATCGCTTCTCCTATTATATTATGTGAAATTATAGAGTTATCATGATTTATCTATTTTTTAATTATGGAATTTACTTTAATGATTATTATACTATAAATAATTAAATGAAATGGTTTGTGTTTATAGAGACCACATTTACTTATAAGATTTTAATGGTTTATTTCTTATTTTGCTTGATAGTGTTATATATTTTATTTATGCTATGGTAGAATGTGTGTTGATAATATATTTTGGAATATATGATATGTTTAAATATGATAAATATAATAAATCTTGTAATTATTGTTGGGTAATTAATTAAAGAGTAATTTTTAACTTGAAACCATTGTTCCATAAAATTTATTGGAAGTCAATGTGATGCACGATGCATGTTTATATAATTCATAGTTGTCGATAGAAAACACCTTATAATTCATGTGGTTTCATAATGTGATAAATTAATTGGTTAATTCAAGATGGTAATGAACTAGTTGTTTGATAAAGATATGTTTGAGATTGAGCATGCTTGTTTTTTTCTGAATGATGGATGCCTTGGTTTTTAGGGAATTGATGAACGATTGAATGTTTTTTGTTTCCTTACTTCCTTAAGTGATTTCTCTGGATGTGAGACTTTTGATGTGATGTGAAGTGAGCCTATAAAAGATAATAGTCGATGAGACATGGGTAGTAAGGCTCAGGATTATAAATGATTTTTGAAGCTATGATGGTGGTATGGATGCTAATATTCAAGGTGGTGTTATGAATAACAATGATAATTATGGGATAGATTAAAGATGAGCTTACTATTTTTCTTGTGATGAAATATGTAATACTTTATTATAGATGAATCTGCTTTAGAGTTCTGATGGCCATATTCATTACTTTTACATTCCTTACCAGACTTCATGAATAAAATGGGTGTGCATGATTTATGAATATCTTTTATGGTATCTTAGGATGAGTCCTAGATTACTTGGAATTTTAGGATGATAATGTAACACCTATATGTTTTTATGAAATATTTTCTATAAATAAATTTATTCTAATATAACATGATTTTCATGAAATTGTGTGTTTAAACAATCCCTGACATTCCTTTATTATAAAATCACCATTATATCCTAGTAGTTTGGTTGTGAGGAATAATTATAACTAACTTTTGAAAATAGAATGTGAATTCATTGGCTATCTATTAATTTTGAAAAACAGAAATAGATATTTGTATATTTGAATTCAATTAATTTTGATAAGGAAATTAGTGATATATATATGATTCATATAATTAATAAAATATTTTTTACATTCATCCAATGTATATTTTAGTCATAGGGTATGAATAAAACCATATTTGATGTATAAAAACCTATTTTTAAAGGATAATTTTACACATTTGAATGTAGGTCCCCTTTTAAATTAAGACATTGACACATTAATAATTTTTATATGAAAACATAAATATATTATTTTTATTTGGGATATAAAAATCTAATTTTGATGAATTTATGATATTTTTCTGATAACTTTCATGTTTTGATAAACACTAAAAATATGCTAACTTTTAATAGAAAATAACTTTTTTTCTTTGAAATAATTAATATGGTTAAATTATATTATTTAATGGGTTAAAAGAATAAATATAATATATTTTTTCCATTTAATATAATTTAGTTCATTGGATTTAATTCTATATTATATTAATATGTAAAAATATATCAATCTTTAACAATATTTTAGCTTTTAAAACCTGTTATTTTCATTTCAACAACATGATTAACTTTAAATTAATTAATGAAACATTAGTTTTTTAAATTTTTAATAAGGTATTTGATATTTTAAATCCTAAGGTCAAAATTAAGTAAATATCTTTATTTTATTTTTAGGCAAAATGAATAGTAACTTTGTTAAATTTTATTAACAACGAAAAAGGGTAAATAATGTAATTTAGGTTAAAAATAATAATATAATATTATCTTAAAACATGAATAAAAATAATCAGATTATTATTATTATTTATAAAATATACTTGAGGAAAAATTGTATCTATTAGATCCCACTTGGATGAGATTAGGACATTTAATTTATTTTATTTTAATAAAAGTGAAATATGTCTAAATAAAACTCTAATTATTAAATTATTTTAAATATAAGATTATAAAGAAGATAAATTTGATTATCAACACTAATTTTAAGCTAAAATGTTTTTCTTTATCATGAAAATTTATTTATAATTTTTAAGAAATAAATAACTACCTTAAAGTGTTATACTTGGATGATGAATAAAATTAATTAACTGATGAGAAATCAAGAAGACAATTTTTATTAAAATATTAATAAAAATCAAAAGGCTCAAACGCATGACCAAAACATATTGGCCAATTTTATATTGACCATAGTCATATAATAGTTGAATTATTTACAATTTGAATCCTTATAGAATACATTTTTACCATTATATTATTTTATTTAAAGTGAAGATAAATTTGTCACATCTATGTTTTAAAATAGTATATCATTTTTAATGTTGTGATTTTTCAAAACATAAATTCATGTAAAAGAATTATTTTGAAATATAATGGATTTATCTTCATTATATTATATTATTTTTAATTTTTATTCCCCAAATAAAAATATTAAATATTTACTAAAAATTGAGGTAGTAATTATTATATTAATGAAACGATCAAATAAATGGTATTAACAATATTTTAATAAATATATTCTGGAATAATTTTTTTGTAATTTTTTTTAAATATTAAATTGACCCCATATGGGTATAATAAAATATTTGTATCTTGGTTCACTTCTTATTTTTATATTTTAAAAAATCCATGAAACAAATAGTTTCAAAATTGACACTATTGATATTTTGTCAAAATATCGTTTTCTTAAATTATTTTAAAACCATAAAACATTTTTAAAAAAATATAATATTTTTTATATTTTAAAAAATGTTCTAAACTATTAATTTATGGTCTATTTTAATTGAAATAAATAAATATTTTTCCATTTTAATATTGAAATATTTGTTACCCTAGATAAAAAATATAATAGAATAACTAAGTGTTAATCAAAATTATAATGCTTAAATTGACATAATCACTTGTATAAAATTAATTGGTTGATGAGATTACAACACTATGTTATCTCATATTCAAAATTGGGACATTTTTATTATTTGTATGTAGGGTTTTATTTTATTATAAATTAATATTTTTGAGGTTTCCAAAAAGTGCCACTCACCTCAATTTTAAAGGGAAATTCCTCCCTCAACTCTTTACGTCATTTTGAGCCGTCATGCTCGAAAATACCGTGAAAATTTCCCTTATTAAATTATCTTGAAAAATTATACAGGTCCTGGTCTTCTTCAAAGATTAACTATAGTGTTATAAGGGAGTTTTAGAGGAGGCACGTCGAATAAGAGGTTATCTCATTTATTGATTCTTTCAAATTTATTTGTTCTTATACCTCCACATCAAGAGTTGTTTCTTTATAAAGAAATAAATCCAATAATACTTATATAATTAGAGGTTATAATTATTATGAAACAAACATAGTCCACAGTATACACATCCTATAAATAATGAAATCAAGATGCATGCGTATGTACGACTTACCATCTCCACGCCATGGTGTATTCTATTTTTCACCAACACCTTACATGGATGGGTATAATGATGGAATTAATAAATATATATATGATTTATATAAAATTATTTTATTTCTGATATTCTATACACCATGCACATAAATTCCATTCAACAATTATGGGAACGATATCGTCACTCGTGGGTACATACGACTTACCTTCTCTATATTGTGATGTGATTCGTTATACGTAGTCTTCCTATAAGAATAATTATATAAATGAATTTAATTAATAAATATGATATATATTAAAAAACAATAAAATTCATTAATTGATATAACTATAACCTAAAAAGGTGAAGAACAACTTATCTGACAAAACATGCGTAAGAACATAAAGTAGTTAATACCCGAATAACAAGAAGCAATGAAATGATACTAAGAGAAGGATGAGAATATGATCACAAATGTTATCATAAAAATGATTATGATTCTGGAATAAACCATTATCATTATTTAAATCTTTATACCTGAGTTTTGGATACATAAGAATCATATCAGACTAATGTTAAGGGATAACATTGCAAATGTTGTTTTCCTCTGAGACTGTTTATTCATAAGTAATTACTGGGGTATATTTATCATCCACATCCATGTTTCTGAAATATGTATTTCAAAATATTATTTATATCATTTTATAGATTTTTAATGTGCATTTTACCCATTCCTGAATTTTTACTACATGGTAAGATTGGAATCATTTATCGTTTTTTGTACGACATACTTTTGACTTTTCCAGAAACAGTATGAGAAGAATGAATTTTTAACTTTTTCGTCATGAACATATTTTTATTCTTTCATAATTCCTTATTTCCTTGATGCATACACTAAAATCATACAAGTTTATTTTCACATAAAATGATTTCTTCTAAAATTGTGGGTCATTTTGAGGAAGGAAACATTTTTGAAGAAGAAAAGATATTTTCATCAAGAATTAAGCTCCAGTGTTTTAGAAATCAATTTCACCTAAGTTTACATCAATTTATATTTATATCATTATTATTACTTTGATTTTATTTTTTTATGATGGAATTATTTTTAAGAAATCCATTAATCTTATATGGATTATGTTATAATGGAATGATGTTAAAAGAACCCATTTTTTCTTGTTCCTTGGGTTATTCTATGGTGAATGGTTTATATTTTGTGAGACATGTTAGAATGATTTAATTATGAGATGTGTGGGTACTATATATCACACCAATTCACTAGGTAATGATTTATATCTTATGAGATATACATGAATGGAATGGAAAATAAATATACTTATGTAATATAGGGCTGGAACGAGGAGTGAACTCGGTTCAGTATTGGACTTTATCTGCAATGATGGCATCGATAATGAGCCTTGACTAATATGATATTATTTTCTATGATTATGTGTGAATGACATGAAATTTCATGTCTTATGTTATGACTATTGGGATTACATTTCAATTTTATGATTTATCCCATGACTTGATATTATGATCTTTTAAATGCAGGATAAGATTTCCAAATGTTATGTTCTTTTGATTATAATATGATTGATATTTCCCTTGTATATCATTACTAAGCATTTGATCTCTATATTTAATATGTTTATTTTCCCAAGGTCATGAATATGGGTTTTAAGTATGATATGTCAAAAAAAAGAGTCTAGTTATGAATAAATAAGAAAGGTCAATGTAGATGTTTTATGAATGAGGTGTTTATGTTTACCATTTTATAGACACTAAACATATACATTATTGGTGAAGTTTTTGTTATGTTATGTAATAAATATTCTTCAATGCGGAAGTAAAATATCCATGTAAAGTATGGGCTATTATAGTTGGTATCAGAGCGAAGGTATAGTTAACATTTATAAACTAGGATGGCAAAACCTTAGTAAAAACCCTATGGATATGCCTAAGAATAAGTTACAGTCCAATCCTAGTATTTTAGATATGTTCATGAATAACCTAGTATAAAACTTAATTTGTCATAAATTGAAATTTTATTCATGAATAATGTGGGTTTACCATTATGATTAGTGTTTCTCACACTATGCTTCTTGGTTTTTATCAGTGGCTGGAACCAGAAGGAACCACTTTAATGCTAAATGCGACAAGCAATGCAATGATGGTTCCCCTGAGCAACCAAATGTTATGGGAGTTGGAATAAAATATCATTTATCCATGATCACCCAAATTTATCAAGATATGAATCATTCCAAACTTCCAAACAAGCAATGTAGAGAGAAAAATTCTATTAAATCCTTCATGAGGTAGCATCCATCTTCATTCATCTGGACTTATGTTCCATTTTGATTGAAAAATGGTCCAGTTCCACTAAAAAGATATTTTTTGTTCTAAAATGTTCTAAACATGATAATGTCATCTTAGCAATATATAATTTGGAAGGTGAATCTGATCAATGGTAGAGTGTTATCAATAATAAGAGGTAAAGAGATTAAATTTAGTCCATGGAATGAGATGAGTTTAAGAACTTATTTTTTAATAAGTACTTTCCTCGTATTATTTGAATGAAGATGGAGAAGGAGTTCCTTGAACATAATCAAATGGATGAATAATCCACTGTTACCTATGATAAAAAAAATTTCAAGACTTGTTAGTTATGATTCTGGAATTTTTGTCAAACCTGAGAGTAAAATTGATTGATTAGTTAAGGGATTAAAACTCAATCTTCAAAGGGCATTATCCATAAAGGACTTCAATTGCGATGAAGGAATTTTTTAATGTGCTCTCAAGGATTATATGGAGATTAGAATAACCCCTTAGTCATATGGGTTTGATAATAATAGAAAAATGGAATTCATAGGAAAGTCTAAATACCACACTAAAAATAAGATGAGTTTTCCCTTATGCTTAAAGTGTGGACAGAAACATGAATGAAATTGTTTTAAAGGGACTAGTAAATGTTTCATGTGTGGAAAAGAAGGTCATCAGGTAGTTGAATCCAAAAGTGATGGGAAATAGATGTCTAATTATGCAAACAATGAAAAGGCTACACAGAATGCACCACCTACACATTAAGGCTTCAAGTGAAAGGAAATGGGGAATTATGCCAATCAATTCCCTAATCTGTTATTTATTGATGATTATAGACATCGACATACTCTTAAGTCCAAAAGGAAAATAAATCCACATGTAATCACTATAGACAATGTGGAGTATGATAATGAAGTGGTGAAAGGTACACTTACCATCCAATCTAAAGTAGAAAATGTTTTATTGGTTTCTGGATCCACCCACTATTTTATTTTTGAAGAATTTTTTAAGGGTATCGCTGAATTATCTCAATAAATAGATGTTGAGATAGTTGTGACAACTCCAAATGGAACAACAGTCGCATTAAATGTTTATAATTTTTCTCTAGTTGATGTTTGTGAGAATGTGATTTCTACAAATCTTTTGATCCTTCATAGAGTGGAATTTCATGTGAATCTTAGCATGAATTTTCTTTCTCTATTTGGATCTCATATCAATTTCCTTGGAAGGGAAGTCATATTTCATATTCTAGAACAATCTATGATCATTTTTTGATTAAAGGATTAATATAACCTTTAAGTAGAAATTTATTCCATAATATGGGACTTGATACATATTAATGAAGGTTATTTATCTCAAATGGGTGAGGAGAAACTCACAATTAAGAATACAGCCATTGTACATGATCTGGATGAGGTCTTTCCAAAGGAATTTTCTAGTCTTCCATGAAATCATGATGTTGAGTTTACAATATAACTCATACCGGGTGCCATACCTATTTCAAGTACACCATATATAATGGACAAAATTGATTTCCAGGAATTGAAGAAGAAAATCAAATAAAATCTTGATAAGGGATTCACATGCCCTTGTCCATCACCTTGGGGAGAACCTATTATATTTTTTAAAAAGAAAGATGGATCAATGAGACTCTGTATTGATTATTGAGAACATAAAATGATCACTATTAAGAACAAATATCCTCTTCCCCGCATTGATGACTTATTTGACCAACAACATGGAGTTCAATACTCTTCAAGATTGATCTTTATGTATGATATCAACAATCAAGGATAAAATGGAGGATATACCAAAGATTACATTCTGTACAAGTTATGAATGCTATGAATTTTTATTGATGCCTTTGGGTCTTACTAATGCCCCCCTCTATCTTAATGGATTTAATGAATAAATTATTTAGAGACTGTCTTGATCAATTTTTGGTAATCATTATAGATGATATTTTTAAATATTCGATGAGAAAGGAAACAAATGAAGACCACTTGAGAATTGTACCGAAGACCCTGAGAACGTATAATAATAGTGGAAAATTGACCAAGTGTGAATTCTGGCATCAAAAAATTTAATTTTTGGGTCTAATAATCTTAAGTGAATGGATATCAATGGATCCATCAAAAAAGAATATTTTGAACATTGGCCATGACAAAAAATGATAACTAAGATCCAATGTTTTCTTGGTTTAGATGGATACTATCAAATATTTGTATAATATTTTTCATTATTATCAAATACACTCACCACTTTGAATCGGAAAGGAGTTATGTTTGTTTGTACAGAGGAATGTGTAGAGAATTTCTAAGAGCTAAATTGAATGTTAGTTAATGCACCTGTCCTCACACTGCCTTGTAGTGGAGAAAGTTGTGTGACCTACAGTGACGCATCAAAGAAGGGGATGAGATTTGTACTCATGAAAAATGATATGGTGATAGCTTATGCCTTATGGTAGTTGAAAATCCATGAGAAAAATTACCCAACTATTGATTTTTAGTTAGGTGTTATAATATTTTAATTAAAGATATAATTCCATTATCTTTATGGTGAAAATGTGATATTTTTACTAATTATAAAAGTTTAAAGTATATTTTTAGACAAACAGAGCTCAATATGAACAAAATAAGATGTTTGGAACTGATAAAATGTGATGACTGCTAAATACATTACCACCCCAAGATACTGAAGAAGGTGGAATATTCATTGAGTCGAAAAGACCTTGCTAGCCTATCCATGGTGAGGATCACAAAAGATCCAAAATTTATGGATTTGCAATAGATGGATTTGGAAATTTTAAAGGACAGGGGAAAATATTATCTGTCTCAAATAAATGTTCAACCATATATACAAGTGAAAATTAATGAGGCACAGGAGAAATATGTAGTGTTACAAAAAAGGTGAGAAATGATCTTAAATTCAACCTTGATTGTGAGGAAATAATATGGTTCAAGAATAGGGTTTCTGTTCCAACTGTACCATAATTAAAGAAGGAGCTATTGGATGAGGCTCATATTTATTCATTATCTATTCACTATGGAATCAAAAATATGTACATGGACCTAGAAAAGTATTTATGGTGTCATTTCATTAAAATAGGTGTCGTTTAATATGTATATCGATGCTTTGTTTGTCAAAAACTTATGGATGAGAGACAAAAGTATAAGGGAATGTTACAACCATTACCCATGCGAGAATGGAAATGAAAAAATGTCACTATGGACTTTTCTACCAGACTTCCCAAACCATCTAATTGAAATAATTCTATATGGGTTATATTTGATCATCTTACAAAATAGGAACACTTCATTATTGTTAGAGAGGATTTCTCTTTTGAACAAAAATCTAGTATTTTTGTAAATGATGTGGTAAGATTGCATGGAGTACCAATATCCATTATATATGATCGTGTTATGAGGTTTACCTCAATTTTCTTTCAAATCATTCAGTATGCTCGAGACATAGAGTTATGTTTCAGAACATCTTATCATCCTCAAATAGATGGTCAATATGAGGGTAAAATTAGAACTCTGAAATACATGTTGAGAGATTTATCTTTGGACTTCAAAGGAAGTTGGGATAAACACCAACATTTGGTGAGATTTTCTTACAATAATATCTTTCACTCCAATATTCATATGGATCCTTATAAAGGCCTATATGGAAAGAACTATAGAACTCCAACTTTCTGGGATGATATTGTGGAAATAAATCTATTAGTACATGATCTTGTTGATGAAATGGTAGAAAAGGTTAGATCTATTCAACAACACACAAGAGCATCTCAGAGAACAAAGAGTTTACCATGAAAACAGAAGAAAAGACCTAGATTTTGATGTGGGTGATATGGTGTTCCTATGAATATAATTGGATGATTATAATTTTCCGAAAAACATTATTGAGTCGAAATGGTATACATTGGAACCCACTTGGATAAGATTAGGACATTTTATTTATTTAATATAAAGAAAAGAGAAATATATCTAACTTTAACTTTAATAATTAAATTATTTTTAATAGTGTTATATAGAAGATAAATTTGATTATAATTACTCATTTTAAATACAAAATGTTTTTATTAATCATGACAATTAATTTTTATTCTTTAAGAAATAAGTAATTACGTGAAGGACTTATGCTTGGATGATTAAAAAATTAATTAATTTATGAGAAATCAACAAAAAAATATTTATTAAAATATTAATAATAATCAAAAGTCTAAAAAAGGTGACCAATCCTTATTGTTCAATTATATATCCACCCTAAGCATACGAGGGTCGACTTATTGACCATTTTATGCCTTATAGAAGTCATTATGACACTTATACTATGTTATTTAAAGTGGTGATAAATTTGTGACACTCATGTTTTTAATGAGTATAGAATTTTTAATGTTGTATTTTTTAGAAGATAAAGAATAGTAAAAGTATTTTTAAGAACACTAATTGATTTATATTCGTAATATAATTTTATTTTTAAATTTTATTCCTTAAATACGTATGTTAAATAATTACGAAAAATTGATGTAGTAATTAGTTTATTAATGAAGAGATCAAATAATTTTTATTTAAATTATTTTAATAAATATAATTTTTGATAATTATTATTTCAAATGAATTTTTTAGATTAACTTGAAAACTTGGGGATATAAAAAAATATTTTGTTCGAGGTTCACTTCTTATTTCTACATTTTAAGAAATCTATGGAATAAATAGTCCAAAAATTGACACTATTTATATTTTGTCAGAATAAGGATTTCATATATTATTAAAAAAATAAAGCATTTATAAAATTATATAACATTATTATATGTTCTAAAATGTTCTAAAGTATTCATTTATTATCTAAGTTACTTTAATGAAGTAAATAATTCACCCTTTTGATATTGAAATATTTGTTACCATAGTTAAAATTTTAATGAATAACTAAGTGTTAATTAAAATTATAATGATTAAATGGAGATAAAAAACATGTCTAAAAGTTTTGGTTGATGATATTACAAACCTATCTCATCGAATCTTAAAAATTGGGACATTTTTGGAGGTGTTTTAGGAGGGGTTTGTTTTTATTATATATTAATATTTTTGCAGTTTCAAAAAGTGATTCTCACCAAAATTATAAAAGGGAACTTTTTCCCTCAACCCTTAAATTTAATTGGATCCTTCAAGATCGACCATACCCAGCCCATTAAAATTATCGAATTCCCAAGAAACATTATATATTCCCGGATCTTCTTCAAAGACCAACTCTAGTGCTCTAAGAGGAGTTTTAGAGGAGGCATGTCGATGAAGAGGTAATATGATAACTTTTATGTGATACTTGGTGAGATATCTATAGTAATTTTGAGAATATATCATACCTGATTAGGTGGTAAGTTAACTTCTATTACTGTTCATTGGGATTTAGTATGATTTCCTGACCTTTTTTCCTAAGAGGTTGAAAAGAGGATTTGATGAAGTATAAATGTTATGATCACTATATATTTATATAAAATGTTTTCTAGGTATGTAGGAGTATGTTAGTGATAAGGATGGACATTAGTAGCTCACCGAGTTGTATAGTAGCTATTTGGGATTCAAGGTCACTACTTAGAATTTGTTTGGTAATTATTCTTTCTTTTATAGTTGTTTGTTATAATGAAATTACATGTATGAATTGGAATCTTTGTTTAATCTTTTTATAGCTAGTGTTTTTAGTTGTTTCTCAATAATTTCTCAAATATTATAGGGTTTGCCTCCAATTTGTGCCTATAATATACCCTCAATTATTTTCACCAACCAATGGATTATTAAAGGTTGTGTTTGGGTGTCATTATCTCCCTTCACTAACTGTAGACCATAGAGGTGTACCTTTGTGGGGGGATTCCTTCATGATAGAGTAATGTTGGAGGTTCTGGTTAAGTGATATGACAGACTTTAGAGGTAGGAACTAGTGAGAAATGCATGGTTTGGTAAGACAATGATTTCATTTGAAATTATTATGTGAGATAAAGAGGTGAGATTGTATAGGAATCGAGTACACATGCCTCCTATAATCAGGTTCTAGGATGTTTATGTTTACTAAGGTACAAAGAGAAGTGATACTGATTATAGTGTAGAGACATAAAAAAGTATTATTCATTACTCTTATTTGTGAGTTTATTTTAAATGGGTAGAACATAGAATTAAGTTGAAACTTAAATAATTTATTAACTTTATATATTCTATATTATGGGTTTTGGAGTCCATAAATGGATATTCTTTTTCAGAAATGGATATAGGTTTACATCCTCATCTGGCTTTCACATAATATGTTTAGTGGTACGTGATATCAGATCATCTTTGGAACAAGGTGGATGGTGATGACCCTAAGGGGAGGAGACTCTGATTAATTTAGTGATATAGTTTGTAAATGTATGTGGGATCCATTTTAAACTTGGTAAAAGAATACTGGTCAGAGGTAGTGGAAACATTATTCAGTTTGATCAATTATCAGAAGGTGTACGGATTTTTTCTTTTGGTTAGGATACTTCATGGGTATCTTAGTAATTAGGGTTCATGTTCCTCCTAGTTTTTGAAGAGTCCATTATCTCATGGGAGAATTTTTGTGACCAGTTTCAAGCCAAGTTTCTTTCTTTGACTGTTAAAGAATCTAGTTGTCAATAGATTCATACTTTTTAACAGGAGAGTCCCAGCATATAATACTATGCGATATATTTTCAGATCATTCCTATATATGATCCAGAACTATTAACAGATGTGTAGGCCAATGAATGGAAATTGGATGAGGATTAACATCCATAGATCCAATGTTAGGTTACCCCTTTTTTTTGATGTATCATGTGGTATTTGGGAGAGAATAAGTGGTACAGAGGACACTATAAAGGACCAAATCACGATGAGAGGAGAGTTTTTTTCATTATACACATAGTAAGGTTGTGGTACAAGGTCCCAATTTCTTAGATAGATGATTTTTTGGAAGCCCATAGTAAGAACCATCCCTATTCTTCTCATTTTTCTTAGGGTATCCGATCTTAGACACCGTACAAGGGATCAAAAATCATTTTTTCTTAATGTGTCCATGTACATTAGTAGTGAGAGTTCTTTAAATTTCTGAGTACATAGCATGTAACAGATGTTCTTCTTTAGGTTTCCTTGTTTTAATTGTCTTATCTAAGGAATAAATAGCAAGGTGCTCTATATTATGATCAATATAGGGTATATTGGTAAGTAAGAGGAAAACCCCATGACAATCTTCATCAAAAGAGATCATTTCATGGCTATGGACGTGGTTTTCATATGGGTTAGAGAGACCATGAAGTAGGTTGTGACTATTTTTTTTCTCTGGATTTCCAAACACTAGACAAATTGGATGTCGTTCAAGGTAACATTTTATGGTTTTTTACCTAGGTACATGATTTGTTTGATTTTGGATCTACCAAATCATTCATATCAACTACCATATTTTATTATTTTATATATGATGTGGAGAGGCTTTTAGTACTTTTATAATTTTCTACACCAATTGGAGGTCGATATTAGCTGTGTAATGTATATGGATACTATAAGCTACTGCTGAGGTAGAAATACTCTTGGAGAGACTTATTATTTTATTGATATTTTCCCGTCAAATCATCCTATATATAAATAGACTGTATTTAGTGTAGGTTATATTTTATTTCATTAGGAGGAATATTTTTTTCTATGATGATGGTAGAGAGTCTACTATGTTTTTTGAGGAGTGATAACCTGAAATGGGCTGGAGGAGTGTTTTTTTCCTTATCATTATTGATGGATGATATGATTTTGATTTCTTCAAAGGTTTAATCAACAGTTTTTACTAGGGATATGGAAGATTAACCTGATGTATTTCTCAAGGAGGTTGTGGAGTTAACCCCTCAACAAGAGATCATGTTTTGGATAGACCTAATTCTAGGTGATTATTTGATCTTAATGTGTCCTTATATGATGGAACCTTATGAGTTATTGGAGTCGTCAGTACATATTGATGATACTTTACAACGAGGTTTCTTTGGATGAGTGTGTAACCTTGGGGTGATCTAGTTTTGTTCATGAAGAATTTATATTATAGTGTCCATCCCAATGTTGATATATATCACTAGATTTAGGTGAATGTGAAGTACGGCTACCCTCTTATGTGGATTGAAGATTTATCCAATCAAATAAAAGTATATAACTATTTTTCAATGACTGATGTATGATCAGGATATCATCCAATACATGTAAATAAGGAGGATATACCAAATAACACTTTGGGTGTTAGCTTTGGGAACTATGATTTCATTGTGACATCACTCGTTGTGAATAAAATACCCAAATGTTTAAATGGGTTGAGTAATGTGGTGCTCTAAGAGTTCATAGATCAGTTTATGGTTGTTTTAATTGATGAAATTCTAGTGCACTTCATGACTAAGGAATAGAATATAGTGTACCCACAACTAGTATTGTGAGTTATTCATCATTAGAAGATATTTGGAAGGATATCCAAGTGTGAGTTTGGGGCTTGTGAAGTTATTTTCATAGGTGATCGCACATCCCAATATAGATTACATGGAGATCCTTTGATGATCGAGGCAATATTTTCTTGGGCTTCACCCAAGTTTTTTTATAGAGGTGAAAAGTTTCTTCAACCATGTAGGATATTATAGGAGGTTTGTACTCTAATTCTCTCAGATTAATAATCTGTTTACATCCTTGACATAAAATAATTATATTTTATTGTGTAACGACTAGTTTTTGGAATTATTTCACTATCCAAAGAATAAGTCATTTAGTGAAAAGTCCTTTGTTTTCCAAAAGAGGAAGTTCAGTTTTGATTTTTCTATGATGCTTAATGCCTTGTCCAGGGTAGTGACATTCGATAATAATTGTTAATAATTTCTTAAGGGTATTAAAATTTATGTCCCCATGAATGTAACTATTCCACCCTTGTCCTGAGCTATTAGTGGCTATGTTTTCTCTTAATATATAGTGGTACTACCTAAATAATATTTTTTTGGGTTTCACTAATCATAAGAGCCTATGGGTTGTTTTCTTCCAGTTTGGATTGAACTTATGATAATGAATGTGGATGGAGTTATTTTTGTTCAATAACATAAATATTTCATATAAACTAGTAATGGGTAGTGTTGTGGATGATTTTCTAAGAATAAAATCTCATAGTAATGTAGTGTGTGCATATGGATATTCTTATAGAGTGATGTAATAGATCTTTTTATTGAATATTTATATGTGACAAGTTTGTGTAATATGATTAATTTTTAAGATTATGGTGAATTTTTATTTGGTTTTACTGGAAGAGAAGTCCCAATTGTGGGATTCATAGGTAGAGGACTGGTGAGATTAGGTTGTCTATGGAAAGTCCTCTGATGGTTGTTATAAAGATGATCATCATCAACTACTATTATAGGGGATGATTTTTTTCCTTCGGTGATATGCAAGTTCGTTCCTTATAAGTTCCAAATATTACCCTTATATGTGCATCTTGATTTAAAAAAGGTGTACCATGATTTGAGAGGTAAAATTTTATGGTCTTTATTAAAGTGTTCTATTGCTGAGTTTATGTCAATATGTTTGTCTTCCAGAAGGTGAAGGCTAAACACTATGTTCCCTATGGTTTTCTCCAACTCATAGATATTACTCAGTGGAAGTGGGAGGATATTTCGAAAGAATTACTCACCATTTTACCTTGATAATAGGGAAGATATGATTCTCTATAGGTGATTGGGTTCTATAAAGAACCAAATTTTTTGAAAGATATTTGTTTCCTATAATGTGTATTATATTATTTTATACACCAAAAACCATAAATAATTAATAATGAAGTGATTATAAATTTAAAGGTCCCCATTATGTTTCAACTGTTATATGAACATTGGCCAATTATGACAATTCTTCAATATGATCGTTGGAAAAAATACTCTTGATAATAATGTTAATGTTATAATTAGTGTTTATATGTAGAAATAAAAAAGTATAATTAATATTGAAAAGAGAAATTATGGATGAAAAAAATATATTCATGACGTACGAAGCCCATTTTTTTATAAAATTAGAGGGAGGTAGCATCACTAAAAATTTCTCCTAACCACGACCTACTTGTGTTACAATAAGTTAGGTTTGAATGAAATTGTTTATTAGAGAATTTCAAGTATGTTTAAATTACCTCTTGGGAGATGTTATCCAAACCGCCCCACAAGACTATCACCGTCACACACCTCACCCATAGGTTGTATATAGGATTTATAAGGAGTTATGAATCAAGTACGTAGTTATATAAAGTGTAATCCATTAGGATAAATAACATTTTTATTCTATAATTTCATTTTTAAGAATAATATTTCTTAATAAATAGAGATGGAATTAGATAAATTGGTTTTTCGAAAAGAATTTATACTTTTCAGAAAAGTTATAATAATCATAATATACTAAGGTCTTTTGAATAATGTTTATTTTACGGAAACAGTGTTACTAAAACACTCATATTTAAATATAAATTATAATTTTTTTTCATGAGTCTGAAATTTCACTATGGACTTTCTGTCTGTTATTATTTTCAATAAATACTTATTTTTATATTTTCAATTTAAGGAATCATATTTTTACGACTATTAAGATAAAATAAATAACATTTTTGAAATCATCACATAAAAATCTGGTTAGGGTAAATTTATCATAATTTTTAAATTTCTTTATGGAATAGTAAAAATACAATTTGAGTTTTTTTGGTATATTTAATGACATCATAATTATTTAAGAATGATGTATTAACTAATTAAAAATAATATATGAAGTAAATTATGTTATTTTACTAATATATAATTTTTTAATATATTCTAATTCATTTAAAAATATATAATTAACATTCCAATTTGTAAAATTGGAACTTTATCATTAAAAATGTTTTTTCTGAAAAATTTAATTATCCTATACAAAATATGTAATATCAAATTTTGGTCAACTATTCCATGAAAAAATGACAAAAATATTATCCATGTTCCAAATACCATGGGAAATCCCATGGTTATTCATTTACCACTACCTAGGTGTCCAATTCCTTTACTAAGAAATTAACAAATAAATCCTCTTATTTTTCAATAAATACCCACCAAATTCTTGATTTCATTTCCCTAAAAAATATTACTCCATGAATCTATGATATTTTAACCTCTGAAGAAGTCCTCCCAATGTCTCCCCTTTCATCAAGGTCCCAATTATCAGGTTTTAGGAACAACTCTTCTAGGTAAGAGAAATCTCAAATTCTCTTTTCCATTCATGTTCCCTTTTTGTGGGGTATGTCTTTAAAATTTACAAAATATATTCCTGTATATGTTTTATTATATCACATTAATATATTAAGAGACTTTTATTAATGATATAATCTCTACCCCCTCTATTTTTAATGTTTTCTAAAACCTTATTTCATACCTATTATGCTGGTGAATTTTTTTGTCAAAATTCTTCCCTTTTCCCAAATTCCCTTTTATTTTATTTTTGTGAATAAAAGAATTTATATATAGGGGTATTCACCAACATTTAAAAATTACTTATTTTATTCTGGTATTAATACACATAAAACCCTCATTCCTTTTTTTGGTTATAAATGAAATAAAGATCATATTCTTTAAGTACTTTTTAAAATTTAGTGATTTGGTTATGGAGCCCATTTCTTTTATTCTACATAGGTTATTTTTTAAATGTTTTTTATGATATATATGGATGAAATTAATTAATAAATATGAAGTGGTTACTATAATAGTGCACAAATTCATTGGGTAAATAATTTAATCATTAGAGATGACATGTTTTAGGATTCTATCAATAATTCTTGTGACACATTAGTGACACAACATGGTGATATGTTTATAAATGTCCATAATAAATGTTCTAGACACATTTCTCAGATATGATTCATGTTATTATTTTTATAAAATTTCTCTATCTCATTATTTTATTATATTATTCATTTTATTATTTATATTTCTCAAGAACACATGTATATGATTTCTCTTGTTTTCCTTTAAGAAACCTTAAGATAACCCTTCCCTTTGATGTATTATCTCAGCTTTTGAGATGTAATAAAACGTCATAGGAAGAACCAATGAATAATCTGTTCACCATATTTAGAAGAATGTTTTATGTTTTCATGTATTATGTACCTTGTTTCCAGGAAACAAAACAACAAAGGACCCTCTATTTTGTACAATGTAATGAAATGTTTATATAATAAAAAGGTAGGATTCCATTTTTGGTATCAAATTATGGTTTAGTTATTTATAGAAATTAGTATTTGAAAGATATAAGAATAACCATAGATAAAAGATAAATATTGGAAAACATCCTGCTATTTTGGTAAAGTATAATGTAAGTAGTTTTTGAGAAAATAAATCCTTTTCTAGATACAGACAAGTAGATGTGGTTCTAGAATAGATGTAACTAGGGGAAAAAATTCAATATGGTGAGTCGGACCTAACCTAACATAACATGGTACAAGACAAAGAGCCTTACTATGCAGATGGATTGAAATTCAGGGGGGATTTTTTTTGTTTAATCTCATGGTTTTAATGAACTGTTACGAAGGATTTATATGAAATGTAATTGTTATTGAGGAATGACATATTTAAGCCTGATTTTTTATTTATTAAATCATTTTAGAATTATAAGATTCTTGAATGAAACATATTTCTCCCTATGTTTTTCATATTTTTGAAAATGGTTGGAAATCGGAGTAACCATGTCAATGGTGAGAAAAATGGACCTACCTTTGATGACCCTCTGATGGAATCAGGAATTGAAATATTCATGAGAATGATAATCCAACTTACTAGATTTATGAAAAATAACATGAGTCAAGATGAGATATTAGATTTACCTTGAAGGAAAAGACATTCCATTGAATTATTTATTCACCAATTACTACCTTATTTCAGTGGATCTATCGAACCATTGATTTCTGAACCGTGGATAACATCTATATAATACATCATTTCTGTACTTTGTTATTCAAAGAAGAAAAAAGTCACCCTGGCTTTGTACCTCATAAAGAAACAAGCTTATTAGTGGTAAAAACTGATTAAAAACGTGAATCCAAGAAGGGACAGTGAAGCTATGGAGTGGTAAGTGTCCTTCGAAAACTTTTTGAAAATTTTTTCCCACATTCAATGAGAATGAAATTTGAGAAGGAATTTGTAGAGTTGAAGTAGAAGGAGAATTAATCAATGAGAAACTCTAAGATGTACGTTACAAGGATTTCTTACCGATCAAGACTATGAAATCAAAGAGGAGATAGTATAATGTGATATGAAGGTTGAACTGAAGTTTGGAGAGATGTAGTGGGCTTATAGATAAAATGAAAAGAATTGATCAATGGATCCAAGCTTCATGGGGAACTTTGATTACATAAGAAGAGGAAAAAATGTGAAAATTTACACATGAAAAATATGTGGGAAGAATAATTCAAGGAAGTACTTTCCCAAGAGTGGGAAATTTTATAAGTTTGGAATAGATGGAAATATTTCTCATAACATTCAATGTGGGGTGAAGACTTAACTTCTCAATAGTAATGACAATGTGAATATGGTATAAGCCTAGCCTAAAGCAGAATGCTTCATGTTTGGATAGCATTGGAACACATCAAATCACTTTAAAAATCAAAATTTAAAGGAGTTGAATCCCCATCAACATTAGATAATTCAAAAGGATCAGGGTTAGGCATTTTCTATCACAACATGTGAATTTAAATCTCCAAATGATGTATTGGAATGTAATCTCCTTGTTCCCTAAAACCTCACAAGTAGTTTGATTGATTATTATTCTACACATTCATTTATTTCTTCCTAGTTTGAAAAGAATATTGAATCAATCCCTAAAATGAAAACAGCAGTGTTAGAATTCAAGACTCTTAGAGGGTTTATCCAAGCATCAACATTGTATAGAAACTCTTGTACTCACTTTGGTGAGAATAATCTCATCACAAATATAGTAGTCATTCCCATTCTAGAATTCAACATTATACTAGGGATGGAGTGGTTCTAAAAGTATAATGCTAACATCAATTGCATAATAAAAGAAATCATAGTAATCTTGAATGGAAAACCTGTTATTTTTTTCAAAGGGGAGATATATTGACATGAGATTTGTCTATAAGAACCTTCTATAGATTTATTTATAGAGATGATTAGTAAATATGAAGAAGGAAATAAAATTATATGAATATAGAATTTCCACATCATTCAGGAATAAATTGATGTATTTCCGGAAGAATTACATAATTCTACCTCAGAAAGAGAGAGGTAGAGTTATCCATTGAACTCATGCCTGGATCCAAGTCAATCTCAAAGACACCATATATAATGATAAATATGGATTTATTGGAATTAAAGAAAAAAGTCCATGATATTTTGAAGAAGGGGTTTATCCGACCATGTGTCTCTCATTGAGGAGCACCTAATATCTTTGTGATAAAGAATGATCGATCAATGAAGATATGCATTGCTTGTAGAGAAAACAACTGGATCATAGTGAGGAAGAAGTATCCTATTCCAAGGATTGATGTTTTACTTCAACAACTTCAGGGGGATTAATTCTTCTTTAAGATTGATCTTTGATCTGGTTACCATAAATTAAGGTTGAAGAATGAATATATTACATATAGTGACATGTGATTAAGATATCTGTATAATTAGTTTTTTGGTACTCCGTAATGCTTGAAAAATGATCAGGTTATTTTTATGGACTTGATGAATAAAAACTTCAATTCATATCATGATAAATTTGTTGTAGTTTTTATTGATTATATTCCAATATATTCCAAAATTCACTATGAACAAGAGGATTATTTAAGGTTTAGGTTGAAAAATTTTAGGACTGACATTCTATTTGGAAAGTTACGAAAATGTACATTTTTGTTACAATGAGACGATTTTTTGGGGAAAATTGTAACCAAAAAAGGAATCTTAGTTGACCCAACCAAGAAAATTGTTTTAGTGGAGTGTCATTCTCCTAAAACATTAACATAGATTCATAGTTTTCGTAGTTTAGTAGGATACTATAGATGGTTTGTGAAATTTTTTTATCATGAATTTATAATCCCCTAAACTATTCAACTTGAAAAGGGGAAATGTTCATCTGGAAGAAATATCAAGAAGAAAGTCTCCAAGATCTAAATAAGATATTGGTTACTACACTACTTTTCACTCTATCGGGTATCAAAGGAGGATTTGTTATTTTTAGCGGTGGATATCAAAATGGGATTCTGTGCATCCTCAGGAAAAATAAAAATGTGATTGCTAATGCATCTCAACTGTTAAAACCTCATGAGCCGAATTATCATACACATGAACTTGTGCATGATGTAGTTGTTTTTGTACAGAATATATAGATGCAATGATTTTATGGGGATAAATTTTTTATATACATAGACCATCAGTGTTTAAAGTATATTTTCATACAAAAGGAATTAAACACGAGACAAAGGTGATGGTTGGAAAATCGTAAATACTATGCCTGTTAAATTTATTATCATCCTAAAGATTAAACAAATTCACTGATACATTAAGTAAGAAGAAACCTATTTTTTTGGGAATGATGAAGATTTAAGGAGATACATTGATCAAAGACCTAGTAAAAATGGACGTGGGAATCATAAAGAAAGGGACATCAAAAACCCTGCATCAAATGATTTATCAACCATCATTACTAGATAAGATTAAGAAATATCAAAGAAAAGAAACATTGTTTTAAAAGAAGATTGTGGATGTGAAGAACATGATGTTTCTTGAGTTCAATATTGATTAGAAATGTGTACTGAAACTTCATTAAAGGATATGTGTTCTATCAATTCTAAAAATAAAGGAGCTTATAGATGAAGCTCATAATTCTATATTCTTTATACATCCTAGAGGAACTGAAATGTCTTTGGAACTTTGTGATAATTATTTGTGGGATAACATGGAGAGGGAGATATTATATCATACTAAAAGGTTCATGTGTTGTCAAAAAGTGAAGGAATAGGGACACATTCTTTAAGGGAAATCACAGCCACTACCCATACAACTAGGAATTGGGACAACATCACTACAAAAATTGTAACCAGTCTCTCAAAAACATCCAAAAAAATGTAAAATGTGTTATAGTATAAAGCCTCCCCAAGACTTCCCATTTTAACTCTATTTTTGAATATTTTTCTATTTTCCAACTTTCCAATATATAAATGAAGTAAGTGGTATGGATTTATGGGGTACCACTATCTATAATATCTGATCATGATCCAAGGTTCATATAAAATTTATGGAGATGTATTCAAAACGATCTGTGTACCTAATTGTATTTTAGTGTGGCATATCACCCCCAAAATTATGGACAATATAAAATGATTTTTCAAACACTATAGGACATGTTGAGAAAATGCTCAATAGATTGAAAAGGTTGATGGGATCAACATCTCCCTTTAGTTGAGTTCTCATACCAAAAAAAATTGTATTTTAGTATTCAACTGGAACCATATTAAGCTATATATGGGAAAAAATTTATAACTCCTGCTTGTTGGGATGAATAAGGTGAGAGAAAGTTTCTTGGTCCTGACATTGTTCAAGAGATGACAAAAAAGGTTCCTTCCATACAAAAACACATAAAGGTTGCTCAGATTTGGTAGAAGTGTTATGCTGAAAACCATAAAAGGGAATCAATGTTTTATTTTGGCAACAAATTATTACTTTTAATTTACCTGTGGAAGAGATTCGTAAATTTTGGGAAGAAAGGGAATCTTATCCCCAGGTACATTGGCCCCTATGAAATCCTTGATCACATAAGAGTAGTGTCTCATCAGCTTTCACTCTATCCAAATTTATCTCAGGTTCATGATGTATTCCATGTATATCTTTTGAGAAAGTATATACCTAACCCTCCACATGTAATAAATATTACAGTGGTACAACTAGAACATGAACTCTCTTAAAAAGAGAAACTGATTAAGATCTTGGACTATAGAGATAATATTATTCTCTAAAATACTAACCACATCATAAAAGTTTTGTGAAGGAAGAATAAATATTAAATAGATTCATGGGAACTAGAGGAGAAATTGATATAGAAGTACCCACACATTTTATCAACTGAGTTAATGAGTTGAATGTTTCAGGAAAAAATTTATTAGGGGGGGAGGCATGTGGTGACACAAACAATTTGAATGAAAATTGTTTCTGGAAAATATGTGTTATGTTATTTTATACACAACAAAAAATATCTCATTAATAATGAAGTATGTATATATTAAAATTTTAAAATTTGGTTTCGATCATTATAAGACCCTTGGACAATTATGACCATTTGTCAATCTGATTGTTGGTCAATATGACTATTGGTCAACATGACCATTAGTCAATATGTCTGTTGGTCAATATAACCATTGTTCAATTTGACTGTTGGTCAATATGATTGTTGTCCAATATGACCATTGGAAACTATACACCTAATAATAGTGTTAACATTATAATTAATATTTATTAGTAGAAATTAAAGTGGATAATTAATGTAGAAGGGAGAAATGATGGCCTAAACTAGTTGAGTTATACAGTATGGAGCCCATTTGTCAAAACATGGGAGAAAGACCGCATCATTGGGATTCACTCTTAACCAATCCCAAGACGAGAATCAACAACTGAGTCTTGAATTAAATTGTGTATGGGATAAGTTTAAGTTAGTGTAAATTACAACTCGAGTGATGTTAGTCATGCCACCCCATTAGTCTATCCCCATCATACACCTTACCCTTAGGTTGTATGTGAGTGTTTTAAGAGGTTATATTTTGAGGCCCTAATAACATAATGTCTAACACATTTTTATAAATAAAATTTTTATTGCATCAATTCTATTTTAAATATAGTTTTTCTTAATAAAATTTAGATGAAATATAAAAAATTGATTTTTCAAAAATAAATTTCTCATTTAATAAAATAAATAATTATTATTATAATCTATAGTATTTTAATAATGATTATTTCAATAAAATAGTATGATTAAAACACCCCATTTTAAAAATTAATGATAAATTAATTTTATTTTTTAAAATTGTCATAAATTTCACTATTCACATTCTATCCACTATTATTTTTAATAAGGATTTTTATATTTAATAGTTTAAATTATAATATTTTGATAATTAGTATGAAAAAATAAATATCATTTTTTGAAATCAGAAAATATAAAATAGGATAGGGTGAATTTATGAGAATTTTCTAAAATACTATAATTTTTTGAGAATAGTAAAATTATAGTTTGACTGTTTCGGTATGTCTAGTGTCATCATAATTATGTAATAATTATTTAATAAAAAATTAACCACAATACATGACTTTATCTATTTTCTTTTATTAAAATCAAGTATTTTAATATATATTAATCAGTTTTAAAATTTATAATTTAATTTCAACATTCTAAAACTGAAACATTGACTTAAAAAATTTTATTTTCGAAAACATTATTTTACCATTACAAAAAAAGTAATATTATTTTTTTCAGCTCTTGTGGGATAAAATGGCCTAATATATGATCCAATTTTCCAATAAAAAATGACAATTCCCAATGAAATAGCATGGTTTTTTACTTACCACTACCAAGGTGTCCAATGCCTTTATTAATAAATTAATAAAAAATTCCTTATATTTTTATTTAAATACCAACCCATTAACCATTTAAATTCACTCAAAATTATACCTATATGGATATATGATAGTTTTACCTCCAAAGAGTCATTTCAAGGTGGCTTTAATACCCTAAGGTCTCAATCCTCTTGTTTTGGGAACAAATCTTCAAGGTAAGGGAAATCTCAACTTATCTTTTCCTTTGAAGTTCACTTTTTTATGTGGTATGACTTTAAAATTTTAAAACTATGTTCTTATTTCCATTTTATTTTATAATATTACTCTATTAGGAGAATTTTACGAATGGGAGTCCATTTTTCCCTATCTTTTTAATATTTTCTAGATCCATGTTTAATAACTGTTATGCTGCTGAATTTTCTTCTAAAAACTTATCTCTATTTCAGTAGAAATTACCTTTTATTTTATTTTAGTGAATACCCAAGCATATTTACTTTATAGTGATATTCACCATTATAAAAAAGTTGATTTATTCTATTATATTATTGACATACATAAAACATTCATAACATTTTCATGGTTTGTAAATGACATAGAGATCATATTCTTTAACCACATTTTAAAGTGCCATGATTTAGTTATGAAACCCATTTATCATATACTCCTACGGTTATTTATTAAATGTTTTTTTATGATATATGTATCTCAAAATAATTAATACATATTAAGGGTGAAATATTATAGAACTCCAATGCATTGTGTATAGAATTTGATCCCCAGAGATGAGATGTTTTATGATATCTTGGTGAATAACCTTAGTAGTTTTTATGACACCTCGGTGAGAAACCATAGTGATATGTTGATGAATGTTTAAAATTTTTTTGTAGCCATATTTAAAATTTAATATTCAAGTTCTATTTTTAGGATATTCCTCTTTCTCATGTATTTATGATATTATTCCAATTCTTATTGATATTTCTCAAGAACAAATTTAAACATTTTACCTTATTTTCCATTATACGGACTTATGATCACAATTTTATTTGATGTATGTCCTCAGGTTATGTGATGTAGTAAAATTACGTAGGATAAACTAATTAAAAAGTCTTTAAAATTGTTTTGAATAATGTTTTAGGTTTTATGTATTATGTACCATGATTCTATGATAATAAACATTAAAATATTATCGATTTTTTACAATGTAATGTATAGTTTATGTAATTATAATGAAAGCTTCCATTTAAACCATTTGAAAAATATCATCACTTCTTAGTAATCATGGATTCGATAATAGTTGAGGTTTTTTAGAAGATGTCCCTAGAGGAGGTGGTGAGACTATATGGATTCCTAGGTAAGATCATCTCTGAGAATGAATATTGTTTTATCACTAGGGTGTGAAGTGGTCTTCAATTTGTTTTTGGATATTAGATATTCTCTAACACTATAATTCATGTAGATATAAAGGACTGGGTAGAGGGGAACTTATAGATCCTTTAATAAATTTTTCACAATTAGGTTTTCAATTTTGGAGTATCAAGAATGTTTTATTACAATAATAGTATTCATTCAACCATTATTATAGTACTAGTTAAATATTATTTGGGTTTAACATTCTATTGTACATTGTGTTGGATTGGGGTAAGATTGTAAAAAATTTTAAAAAAACTTTAAAAAAGCATGAAATAGATGGTTTAGTCTATTCATGAGAGGATAAAAATATACATTATCATTAGATGTCCAATGCAGACCAAAGGAGGAGATATATAACATTCAACACGGGAGAGTAGATGTTCCTAAAGGTGACTCCTTATCATGGGAAGTGATTGTTTTTTCAAGGGATTAAGATATTTTCCATTATTTTGGGGAGTTTTGGGGCGTTTACTCATGTTAGATCCATTACACACAAGATAACACTTCCCCCGACAATTGAGATAGATTCATTATGTATTCCATGGGTCTTATATTTTTCATTATCTTCATGAAGACACTAATATTATTGATTGGGGTGAGATCAATGTTCATGATTATATGAACTTCTTGGATCATCTTATATATATCCAAGACTTCTAGGATAGGTGTCTCATAGGAATGTGTTTCTTTGGTTTGCATCCTTTGGTAACACGATGGTATGGAGAATAATATATAGGAATGTGAGTCACATAAATTCACTCACTATCATGGGTTTCTTGGGGATTAGTTTTTTTATAAGGATATTTTATGGTTTTTGATATGTTTCTAATTTTTAATATGATTTTATTTTCCTTGATTCTTTATTTGTATCCATTTTCAAATTTTTTAGGTACCACCCATGGATATGTATTTGAAGATGGTTGTTTATGTTTTATAGCCTTTGGAATTTTTTCTTCTATGTGAAGCCGTTTTTCTCTAATGATTTTGAGATTTTTAGATGTATGTCATTGGGTGGATGTTCAATCAACCACATTCCTATTTCATATCTCTGGTTGTGGTTTTAATTCTTGAGTATGACAATTGTTGGAAAAGTATCTAACTAATTAGTTGGACAATCCAAGTTTTTTTTGTTTTCCAAATTATTTTTGGTTTTTAGGACAGATTTATAAGATTTTAGAGGACTTATGAGAGTATTTGGTCAATAATAGGATACACCATATCTTGAACCTAGTCATTCATTCTTCGATGTTCTATTGTACGAAACATAAAAGGGTGAAATGGATATACAAGACATTTTATTGTTGTGGTGAGGGGAAAATTACATGGGCATGGGAAACATGGCTTTGAACAAGCCATTTTTGGATGTAGTCTTCACAAAAACTTCGAAAATGGCCAGGACATAGTAGAATTCATTATGATGCCTAATATTGGTTTGAAATATAATAAATAGCAATATTCTTCCTCTGATCATAAAAAGTTGAAATGGGGGAAAACATGTGATGTTTTGTGGGTTTAAAATGTAGTTTTAATCCAATATTTTTCATTATTAATAAATCTATATACCCTTCTTGAATCATTCCTTCAATTATATAAATTCTGGAAAATTTAGGACATGGTTGAGTGATGTCTCACTTTTTGGTTCTATTGATAGAAATTTTTTCATGGTAAGAGTTTTGTCAACCTCTCATTGTTATCCTTGGGAATATTATTGTTTTTTCAAAAATTGATCATGGATAATCAAATACCATTGATTCATGGTACCCATTTATTCTTCTAATTTTCTTATTCCTTTCATTGTTTTATTTATGGGTTTTCATTGTGAAAATCCCATTGGTTTCAAGGTGTTTTTGTGCCTTGTTTATTGGTGGATTGTGAATTTTATGTTTTAACTATTATTCCTTTGGATTGGTAGTGTTTCCTCCAATAATGGTTGATCCTAGATAGTTTATTCTTATTCCAATAATATAGAACTTCTAAATCAAGGTATGTGAGTCATTTATTCTCAAATTATTTTATATAAAATCATAAATATACTATTCTTTAACACATTGAGAAAATTTGGAATTATCCCTAATGAATATTACATTATAAATAGTGAAAGGAAATGGTTTATGGTTTGAGTGATTACATGATTTCACATGATGTTAATTGTTAACCTCTTATTTTAGTCTAGAATTTTCTATATATTTTTTATCCTTTGGCTATCATGTATTTGTATTATATGATTTATAATTATTCATATGTTGAAATTAGATAAATAATACAAATTTGTAATGATTTTTGGATAAATAATAAAATAATCTGGTTTAAATTGTTCACATTATTCATTATAATTTTATATAAATTGAAGTGATTCTTGATGTAGATTTTAATAATTCATAGTTGTTGATAGTTGGTGCCTTATATTTAATTTTTCTATAGCCTCTAATAAATATATCATTTAACTAAATATGGTAATGAACCAGTTGTTTGAAAAAGATAAATGTTTGGGGCTGAGTGTGCCTATTTTATATTGAAAGTTGGATGACTTTCTTTTTAGCGGAGAGATTCCATGTTGACTATTTTTGGTTTCCATACTACCTCTTGTGATTACTCTATATGTGATCCATGCATTGTAATATAATGTGATTCTAGGATGGTTTATGGCCAGTGAGACAAGAGAAGGGAGTCCGATGTTTATGAAAATAGTTGGTGCATTTGATGGAAAGATGTATGATGGTATACAAGGCGGTGTCGGGATGGATATAGTGACTAATGGAGTTGGTTGATGTTGGTATTCAATTATTTTTGTGTTTAAATCTAAGATAGTTTCTTGATGATAAATCTGTAATAAATCTTGGATGGAATGGTTTCATATTTCTACATTCATTTCCCACTACATTAAGTAGTTGGTTGTGCAAGGTTTACAAATCTCATTTATGGTAGCATTGGATGATTCATAGATTACAAAAAAAATTAGAATGATAACGATGATAATTCATTGTCCCAAGAGGTTGGTGCTTTTATGGAATGATAATGATAATTCAAGAGGACTTGTAGAATAATTAGTTTTTGACTAGAGGACAAGGTTATTGGTTCGTTGTTAATGTAATGTGTGTATGAAATATTACAAATAAATTTCACAAGAATTAATTGTTGTAAATATAACACCCCAATATTTAACGGTACATTTCCTTTGAATAATACAATAGCGTGTGTTGTAAGCAACTTTGAGTTCTAACACACCAAAACCAATCAAACTATCTGATATGATTAGTAATAACCACTTTTTGAAATTTTATAAATTTTATCTTTCAAAATTGACTCCATTTTTTGATTTGGAATATCTGAATTAGCTTAGGGTGCATTTTTTGGTATTTTTCTGAAAACTTTCAATTTTTTATGAATAGTGAAAAACACTGAGTTGTAGTTTAAAACTGATTTTTTATTTAAATAATTATTTATTTTAATTAAATTTATTATAGGTAAAAATAGATACATAATACATATATAAGTTCATTGTAATTAATTGGAGTCAGTTTAAAATAATTTTCGATATATAAAAATTTTATTGATCTTTTCACCATCTTTTATCCACCTCCTAGTAGAATTTTAAAATTCACATAAAACATAATTTTACCACTTCTGTGAGTGGAATTTCAAAAATCCAAGAGACAAGGCTGATATCAGTAAGAAAAATATGGTTCAATAAGATGAAAATAATTTTTGGTGAATAGTTACTTTTTACTTTTATTTACCACAGTTAAAAGTAAATAGGGTATTTAAGGGTAAAAATTATATTACTATTACCCTAACACATGTCCTAATTCTATTGTATAAGTATAATTCGACCAAAAAAACATTATTAATAAATTATTAACCACTTTGGTCCACATGGATTAGATTAGGACACTTATTTTTATTTTATTTAAAGAAGACTTAAAAGTCTTATAATCAATGTTTAATAACTAAAAAAATTATAATATAGGGTTATACATATGATAAATTCGACAACAAATATTCATTAGGAAGATAAAAAGTTTCCCTACATAATGGTATTTTATTTATATTTTTTATACTTTATATAACTTAATTTATTTATGACACAATGATGATGTAGTAATTATCTAATTAATAAAATATTAAAATAATTGATATTATAAATATCCAAATAAATTTAATTTTAGACTTTTTATAAATTAAACTAATTATATAGGTTAATATGACATGTTAGGTTTGGTTATATGATTTTTATTCTAAGTAATAATTCTGTTATGAATTTAGAAAAAACAATATACCAAATAGTGTCAAAATTGACATAAAAGAGTTTTTAAAACAAATAATATATTATTAATTGGCATTCTATTCCTAAAAATCTACGGTTCTACTAAAGGACTTATATAACGATAGGTGTATCATTAATTAACCACTTGGAGTTCTCTTGGTAGTATATAGTAATTTTATTATCCATATAATATAAAAATTCAAAGAGACATGGTAAATGCCAAACTATATAACTAAGAGTTAAATCTAAATAATAAAGTTAATATAGTGACCCAAACCTATCTAAAACCAATTGGATGAGTGTTTTTCGACCCATCCCATCCTTAGACTATAACTAATTCATTTTTGTGACATTATAAATCGAAAATGATTTTATTATAAAATAATATTTCTACATTTTTCTAAGGTTCCCCTCATCACTCTTATAAAAGGGAACTCCCCCTTCTCTCTAAATAACACCTTCAAAGCCATTTGACTCAGCCAACCTCTTCCCAAATACCCTCTGAATTATACTAACTTTATCCTTGATGCCTTCCTTTTGTCATAAATGCAACCTAAGGATTCTTTCTGATCAAATCATAAGGAAGAACCCGAAGAAGAAGTAAATATTTCTTCACCTCTTTCAAGTTCCTTTCTTCTTCCACTTACATTTTCATTATAGTATCCATTATAAAATAATAACTCTAGTATCTTATATATAGAGAGATTTTATTATAAATATGGTACAATCAAATTCATTTTTCTATCCATCCTTTGAATGACATGTCACAATACGTGCGTACGTACGAGTTACCGTTTCCACGTCGTGGTGTAATTGTTATTCAATACATTATTATTTTGATGAGTATAATAATGACATGTAATTGATGTAAATTATAAATATAACTTGAAAATTAATCTGTATATATTATATCCATTAAATTATATATTATTTTAATATCAAAAGAATGATATTTTCGCTCGTGCTTACGTACGGATTACCGTCTCCACGAACGTGATGAGATTCATTCCCCATCGTATCCATTCAAGACTAATTTTCATTAGATGATTAAAAATAATGTTAAAATAATTTATATTAAGGCCATGTTTTTGATATCACAACTACTGAGTTTGAAGCTTTTAAAGACGTGGTGGTAGGTAATTTAATGGTTTCCTCAAGTTTAGAAAATGCTTTATTTGATTCTGGATCATCTCATTGTTTCATATCTTCCCAGTTTGCTATGAGAATTAGGTATTTCCAATTTAATTTAACAAGGTAATTGTTAGTCAAATCTCCTAAGGGAAGTATCATCGAAAAAATGTTTTGTGAATCAGTTCCCATTAGAGAATATAAATGTTCTTTATCTGCTGATCTCATCGTCATACCCATGATTGAATTTGATATACTCCTTAGTATGGATTGGATTTCGGACCATGATGCAAAAATTTATTATAAGAAGAAGGAGATTACTATTTTTGATGATGATGATAAAGAACACCTTATCTTTAGAGAAGAAATTTCACCACCTGATTCTTATCTAGATCCACCCCAGTTGCTCAACTAAATTCAATTACTGGGGAGGAAGAGAATAAAATAAATATGGGTGAGGAAAGGAATGTTCAAATAGAGGATGTATCTATTGGGAAAGAATATGATGATGTGTTTCCAGAATATTTACCTAGATATCCTCCAGAATGAGAAATTGAATTTTCCATTGATTTAATTCCTTGATTAAGGCCCATATCGAAGACCCCATATAGAATGAGCTCTGTGAAATTAGTAGAACTAAAGGAACAACTAGAGGAATTGAGTAATAAGGGATTTATTCACCCTAGTGTTTATCAATGGGGGGCCCCTGTCCTTTTTGTTAAGAAGAATTATGGATCTATGATGTTGTGCATTGACTACATGGAGATCAATGCTATAACAATAAAGAACAAGTATCCCCTACCTCGCATTGATGATTTATTTGACCAATTGCATGGAGCACAATAATTTTCAAAGATTGACCTTTGATCTTGATATCATCAGTTGTCTGTGAAGAAGGAAGTCATTCCAAAGACAACATTTCAAACCAGGCATAGACATTACGATTTTACAGTAATGCTTTTTGGATTGACTAATGCACCCTTCGTCTTCATGGATCTAATAAATAGAGTTTTCAATGATGATCTCAATTATTTTTAAGTGGTATTTATTGATGATATCTTGGTATACTCCAAAAGCTACAAAGATCATGTAAATCACTTGCCCATTATCCTGAAGACTCTTAGAATACATGAATTATATGGGATGTTTAGCAAGTGTGAATTCTGGAATCAGGAGATTTTTTTCTTGGCCATATTATCTCTAAAGATGGAATCTCTGTTGATCTTCCAAGACCAAGGCAATCCATGAATGGCCAGCATCGACGAGTATAACTATGGTACACAGGTTTATTGGTTTAGTAGGTTATTATCAACTTTTCGTCCAGAATTTTCCCTGATTGGCTAACCCATTAACCAAGTTCACACATAAAGGGGTGAAATTGGTTTTGACAAAAGAATGTGAAAAATATTTTGAAGAATCGAAGATAATATTAGTCAATTATACTATATTGATTCTACCATCGGGGAATGATGGGTTTGTTATTTATAGTGATGCTTCAAAGAAAGTACTTGGTTGTGTCCTTATGAAAAATGATAGTGTTATTGCCTATGCATCACGACAACTAGAAATTCATGATCAAAATAATCCTACTCATGATCTTGAGTTAGCAGTTGTAATCTTTTCATTTAAGATATGGAGACATTATCTCTATGGTAAAAATGTGAGATATATACTGATCAATAGAGTTTGAAGTATATTTTCTCACAAAAAGAACTCAACATGAGGCAAAGGAGATGGCTTGAACTACTCTAGGATTATAATTTCACTATATACTACCACCTAGGGAAGGCAAATATGGTGTTAGATTCTTTGAGAAGAAAGGATCAATGAGATTTGAACAAGATGAGAGAAGAAAATGATCCTATATACATTGATCTAGTAAAGATGGATATGGGAATCACCATGGAAGGTGAAACAACAATACCTTTTAAAAAGGTTTCCAAACCATCTTTACTATAAAGGATAAATAGTTCTCAAACTGGTGATGAGGAGTTTCAAAAGAAGATTAAATCTATGAATGATGGGAGATTGAGTGACATTGTGTATGAAGATTGAATTTTGAAATTGGGGAATAGAATTTGTGTTCCCAATATACATGATCTAGAAAGAGAATTGTTGGATGATTCTCATAGCTCCAATTTCTCAAGACACCCTGGGAGCATCAAAATGTATAGAGATTTGAAGGAACATTTTTGGTGGGACAACATGAAGAGGGAGATTTTTGATTTTGTGTCATGTTTAATGGTTTGCCAACAAGTAAAACCTGGAGGGAAACAACCTGGATAATTCATGTAACCTCTTCCCATACCAGAGTGGAAATGGGATTATATTACAATGGACATTTTCATGGGATTACCAAAGACTCCTAGAAAGAACAATGCAATAGGGGTCATTATTGATCATCTTACCACGTCCGCATATTTTCTTGCTATAAGAAAATATTTACCACTTGAACGATTGGAAATAATATATATTAATGATGTTTTAAAACTTCATGGAGTACCACTATCAATTTTTTCAGACCGTGATCCACGTTTTACATCAAGATTCTGGAAAAGTCTTCAGAAATCCCTAGATACAGAACTTCGTTTGAGCACTGCCTACCACCATGAAACTGATGGACAATCAAAATGGACTATTAAAACCTTAGAAGACATGTTGAGATCATGATAATCTTACTTTCAAGGTGTGAGGGATCAATATTTACCTCTGGTAGAATTTTAATATAACAATAGATTCTATTCAAATATTCGCATGGCACCATATGAAGCGTTATATCGAAAGAGATGTCTCACACCATCCTATTGGGATAATGTTGGTGAAAGAAAACTAGTAGGCCCATAACTAGTGGAAGAAAAGATGGAAAAGTTGAAGGTAATCCAAAACCACATCAAATTAGCTCAAAGTAGACAGAAGCGCTATGCTGATAACCAAAGGAAGGCTTTGGAATTTCAGGTAGGAGACCATGTTTTCTTGAAGGTATCTCCATGGAAGGGTGTTATAAGTTTCTGTAAGAAGGGTAAACTGTGTCCCAGTTACATTAGACCTTTCAAAATTCTAGAACGAATTCGGGCAGTATCTTACCATTTGGAAATGCCACCGAGTATCTCCAAAGTTCATGATGTGTTCCACATATCACTGTTAAGAAAATACATGCCTGACCCAATGCATGTACTTACATATGAGGAATTAGAACTGGAACCCGATTTGTCTTATTGTGTAGAGCCTGTCAGGGTTCTTAATACAGGATGACAAGTGCTGAGAAACCGAACGACTCATCTAGTAAAAGTTCAATGGAGAAACCAGAAGATAGAAGAGGAAATGTGGGAACCTGAGGAACTTATGATGAAGAAACACCTGAGTCTTTTTATGCAGTAATATTCTAGAAATTTCTTGGATGAAATTATTTGAAGGAGGGGAGAATGTTACACCCCAAGCATCCATAGTATGTTTCCCTTTGAATAATACAATAGTGTGTGTTGTATGCAACTTTAAGTTCTAACACACCACAACAAATCAAATTAGTTGTTATGAATATTAATACCCACTTTTTTATATTTTACAAATTTTATCTTTCAAAATGAACTTCGTTTTTGGATTCGGAATATCGAAATTAGCTTAGGATGAATTTTTGGTATTTTTCTGATAATATTCAATTTTTGATGAATTGGGAAAACATTGAATTATAGTTTAGAACCGAATTCTTATTTAAATATTTAAATATTTTGTTTAAATATATTTTATGTAAAAAAAGATACATAAAACCATTGTAAGTTCAATTTAATTCATTCAATTTGGTTTATGATAATTTTAGATATATAAAAAGTTTATAGAACTTTTCACCAACTTTTACCAACCTCCTAGGAGAATATTCAAATTCAGATAAAACATAATTTTACCACTTCTGTGAGTGGAATTTTAAAAATCTGAGTGACACGGTTGATATCAGTAAGAAAAATTTGGTTCAATAAAATGAAAATAATTTTGGTGAATAATATTTTTTTCATTTATTTACCACGGTTAAAAGTAAATAAGGTATTTAATTGTAAGAATGATATTATTATTACACTAACACATGTATTAATTCTATTGGATAAGTATAATTATACCAAATAAACCTTATGAATAAAATATGAACCTCTTTGGTCCACATGGATTTGATTAGGACAATTATTATTATTTTATTTAAATAAGAGTTAAAAGAGTTAAAATCAAAGTTTAATAAATAAAACATTTTTAATATTGGGTTGTACATAAGGAAAATTGGACTATAAATTTTCATTATAAATCTAAAATGATTTCATACATAATGGTATTTTATTTATATTTTTTAGACATTAAATAATGCAATTTATTTATCACACAATGATGATGCAGTAATTAAAAAATTAATGAAATATTAAAATCATTTATATTATAAATATCCAAATAAATGTAATTGGAGACTTTTTATGAATTAAACTAATTTTATAGGTTAATATTACATGTTATGGTTGGTTATATGAATTGTTTTCGAAGTAATAATGCTGTTATGAATTCATAAAAAACAAAATACCAAATAGTGCCAAAATTGACATAAAAAAGTTATTAAATCAAATATTATATTTTTAATTGATATTCTATTTCTAAAAATATAAGGTTCGGCCGAAAGACTTATATAATGCTATGTTTATCATTGATTAACCACATGGGGTTCTCTTGGAATTATATAGTATGTTTATTAACCATATAATATAAAAATATAAAGCGACATGGTAGATGTCAAACTATTTAACTAAGAATTAAATAAAACTGATAAAGTTTATATAGTGACCCAAACCTATCTAAATATTTTTGGTTGAGTGTTTCTCAACATATCCCCACCTTAGAATTTAAATAATTAATTTTGGAGCCATTAGAAACCGATAATGATTTTATTATAAAATAATATTTCTAGCTTTTCCTAAGGTCCCCCTCACCTCTCTTATAAAAGGGAAATCCCACTTCTCTCTAATTCACACCTTCAAAGCCATTTGGATAGGCCAAACTCTGCAAAAATACTCCTTCAACTATCCTCAATTAAACCTAGATTCCTTAATTTAGTAAAAAATCCATCCTAAGGAGCCCTTCAGATCAAATAAAAAAGAAGAACACAAAGAAGAGGTAAATATTTAATTACGTCTTCCAAGTTCCTTTATTCTTCAACTTCATTCTTCTTTATTATTTCCATTCTAAAATAACAACTCTAGTATATTCTATATACTATGTTTTTATTATAAATATGGTACAACCAACTTCATTATTCTATCCAACCTCAGAATGACATGTCACCATTCATGCGTACGTACGACTTACCGTCTCGACGTCGTGGTGTAATTGTAATTCAATACATTATTATTTTGATGGGTATAATAATGATGTGTAATTGATGTAAATAATGAATATAAAATGATAAATACTTTGTATATATTATATAACATCCAATTATATATTATTTTAATATCAAAAGAATGATATTGTCGCTTGTGCGTACGTACGGATTACCGTCTCCACGAACATGATGAGATTCATTCCCCATCGTATCCTTTCAAGACCAATTTTCATTAGATGATTAAAAATAATGTTTAAGGACTTGATATTATTCTCTATATGAATATGATACATCCCATACAAAACAAATATGACTCACATAAAAAATAATATAAAGGAAAATAAATCTGTTAACACCTAAAACAACGATAATATTAAGATATTATTAACAAAGCAATGTTATAAGATCATATATGATATCATATTAATTTATATTATTCTTTTATAATATAATAACAATTATTTAAACATTATACAGGAGGTTAACCTACCATCTACCAAGGAAAATTAAAAGGTAAGGGTTAATTTCACAATCTCTTTATTATCCGAGGTTGTTTTTACGTAAGTATCTACTAAGACTTCTTTATCATCCACATCCATGTTTCATAAAAATATATTTCAAAAAATTCATACTATTTTATAGAATATGGGTTAAAGTAATTTTTACCCTTGTTTGACTTTTTATAAGATGTTTATAAAGTAATCATTCCGTCCTTTTCCAAACAAGGTCATTTATAACCTTTTCGATAAAATTAAGGCAAAAATGTCTTTTTTTAACTTATACGATGGGTGCATCTATTTTCTATCATTATAACATCATCAAATCTTCCCTTAAAAGCTTATAATAATATTTCCAAAAATAATGTTTTATTTTATTATTATATGAATTTTAAATGATTTCAAAATAGAAAGAGATATTTCTCTAAAAAAGGTATGGATATCATCTATGTCAACATCCTTGGATGGATTTTAAGATTATTTGAAGTTGATTTGTTATGATACAAAACATCCATATTGTATTGAAGTTTTTGTGATATGTTTGACTGTGGATGTGTTATTTTTATACCATTTATGGTTTATGGATAAACTATTGACATTTCTTATGATAGTTTTTATATGAATGTTTATGTTATGTTTAATCATTTTCATGTGAGGAATTCATTGGACATATTATGTGATTGGTGGAGCCCTCTATAGCTCCTTGATGCATCAGTAGGTCTCTCGAGACAAACTAGTGTCTTGGAACAAGGCCTTGACAATATCGTATTTGAATTCCTGGAACAAGGCCTTGATTATGTGGTTATGGAAAACTGGTATTATGCATTCCATCATTATGAAAGTGGCTATTGATTTGTCATGTGATTATTCGACTAGTATAATATCCTTGTGAGTAAGTAATTAGAATTATTTGATTTTATAATTTCCATATTATGATGAAGTTCAAGTTTAAAAATCTTTTGATTTAGTCTTATACACTGCGTTAAATGTTTATGCTTATTTAGGATAGTTTCCACTATATTGTTATCCTTACTGAGCATCTGATCTCACCCCTTTCTATGTTTTATTTTTCCCAGGATGCGAAGAAGTATTTTATTACTGACCTACAGGGACAGTCTGAGGGGATATGAGTGTGGCCTATGGAAACAATGTTGTTGTATTTTTTTTTAATTTTATGTTGTAATGTTAACCTTATGAATGTTTCTAGTACTTCCAAGGATTATAAACTAATCGGCCTTTCAGGACATGCTTTTTTGTGATCATGACAATGTTTTGTAATAATGCACCGACTCTGGGTAACTAGGGTCATGGTGTTATAGTAAATGTGAATTTTTAAAGAAAAAATCCAATGGAAGCCTTTAAAATATTTTGTGTTCTTGTATTATACCTACACCTTAGTAGTGTTTTATGAGTGACTAAAAGATGATAACTATAGTTGAGCCTAATACTAGGAAGAATATCATAGTGTGGTTTTTAACTATATAAACTTTATGTTTGTCATTTCATATGATACCCACCCTTCATGGTTGGGATATTAAAATGTAATGGAATTTGGGTTGGTATTTTCCTCAACATTTAGGTTGGAGGGGAACTGATGTCTCACTGTCCCTTATTTCTCTCCACTCTTCCCTTTGTAGTATTATGTGTTGTTATGACTAGTGGTTACTGTTTCTATATATGTGTGTATAGGATTATAATGTATTACAGTTATTTCAAACACATGTATATATGGAAGAAATATCCAATGGATTATTATAGGTATGATGTGTATGGGATGTTATGTATTGTGGTGTAACTCTTGACATACAGGTTGTGGTGAATCCCAGAAACCACCCAGCTACTATATGGGGATGGTTCATGAGATGATGAGATTACATGATTCATTGGGTGAAAAGTAAATGATGATGAGATGATTCGATTAATGGGGTTCATGTTATGATCTAGTAAACTAAGTGTATTTAGACTATCATACTTTTTGGGAGAGATGAATCAGGACATATGACATTGAGGAAGAGAGGAAAACTACTGAGGAAGTAGTAGCAGGGTACTTGTTTTGATATTATATAGAATATTATTTTATTTCTTATATGTAATATTGGTGAGAGATTCAAAATGAGGCTGGTAATTTAGCATACCTGATTATGTGATGAGTTATCCTAACTTGTTGTTCATTGAGATTAAGAATTATTTAATTATCTATTTTTATGAGAGGATCCATGGAGGATCCTTTTTATTTTACTTTTTAGTACCAATCTATGTTATTATAAATTATTTTCAGTCCTACATAAGTTGTTTGGTGATCCAGATGAATATTATTAAATCGAGTAGTCATTCAAGATTTATTTGGGCTTTGAGGTCAATGTCAAGGATTTTATTTTTGGTACCTATACCTTTTAGAGTTGTTCATTTGAATAAAATTTCATGCATTTATTTGGTTAAATCATTATGTTTATTATGAGAAACTGCTATTGGTTTTTTCTATCTTATATCCCGTATCTCAGATATTAGATGGTATTGCCTCCAATTTTTTTGTATGAGACACCCTCAGTGCTTGTCTCAAACCCATTTCCTATTAGAGGTAGTCTTTGAGCATGATTATCTACTTTCTCTCTTGGTCAGGCTAGTGTCAGGATGGGTTAACTCTTAGGAAGTTTCCAAGGGTGTATCTGAGTGAAGAATAAGAACACTAAAAAAACATGTGTTGGTCTGTGGGGACCATAATTATTATGATATGTTACCCCGGTGGGTAATATCCTGTGGTGTGATGGAACAGAAGGAAAGGTATTATCAGATAACCATGGGGTTAGAAGATATTTTTTATAGAATAACATGGTTAGTTCAAGTAAAATGGGGTAAAATAAAATACACATCCATAATTATAGTGGAATTACCTATATTTTATGTGTGGGATCTATAATAAGGGAATTTGAAATAAAGGGGGTAGAGTGTAACACCCTTAGAAAACTGGGACTTAGAAGACTAAATGTTACTACCATTATTAATTATGTGCAACATTTTTTTGATCCTTCTTAATTATAACTCCACTATTAAGTGATATTTGGTATGATGTGTTTTTTAGAAGGTTGATCTCCTTTGATGTTTCATAGTATGTGTGAAAGAAAGTTAAAATAGAAAAAACCCAATGTTGACCTAGAGGGATAGTCATTAGTCTGATAACTGATCTCTGTTATTATGTTTCTATTTCTATAGGTTGTAAAGAAGGGTATTATGTATAATATCTCTAAATGTTTATTAGAGTCAATACCTACTCGAAAGTGCAGTGTAATCACTTGGGATTGACGTGTGGTGTCTACAATGAGGGCATTGTGCTCTAAAGAGGTAGAGAGGTTTTCACCCATTAAAAAGTTAGAATTAAAATAATAAATGTTTATACCTATTTCAATAATGCTAGAATTTTTTTTTGATCCTACATGATTAGAAATCCATAATTAAATGGGCATTGGTTTGTAGTAGTTCCACGATGGGTGACCTCTTGGGATGTTTCCTAATGTGTGTGTGAGTGAGGAAAATTATCAATAAAACAACATGTGTTTCCCTATTGGGAAGATATTTAGTATGATAATGAACAAGGTGGGTAATATTCTATGGTGTTATGGTAAGGTAAAAAAGGTATTATAGGAGACCCATGGGACCATATGACCTGGTTCATGGCCCAAGGTTTTAAGATCATTACATTATCAATTATTTATACCCTCAACATTAATTTTAGCCCAACCTTCTTGTGTTTACACCACATGTTATAAATAATATTATCCTGGTCGATATGTCTATATGAGTGTCATGTGTAGATAATTTTATGGGATATGTTTTATAATTTTCCTTAAATAATAAATCCTCTACTTAGTGGAAAAAACATCCATTTTATGGGAAAGATATGAGTTTTTATAGTTAATTGTTTTCATAATACCCTATAACTCTTGACCTAAAAGGTCATGGGTATGTAAGAGACAAAATAGTTATACAACACTAATAAATTGGGTAATGATTTATATATCATAAGTTATTTGTAATGAACTGGTTAGTAAAACCAATCCACCATGAGACTCTATCCACTATATTATCTTGCCATGGTTTTGGGCCTTGACTTTTTCTTATGATGTCATGTTTTATGTTATTTACAAATTTATATGATTCTAATATTGTGTTATATATACATATTTTTTTCGATGCTTCCCTGAGATGATATATCACCATGAACTTTTATGATATTATGTTATGCCTCTTGGTTCTTATGTTACACTTCATGTTCATTACCTAACTAGGCATTATATCTCACTCTTTGTATTTTTTATTTATCCCTTGTGTAACATAGACAATAATATAAGTTCATTGAGAAATAGAATAACATTATGAATATCAAAATAATAATATCTTTGATTTGATTATTTTTTTTATTTTTAAGTATCTAATCTTTTAAAGAATCTGTACCTGTAGATTTATGGGTTGTATTTTATATAATTATATGCCTAAAATTATATAGTTTTGTATAAATGAATCTCTGGTTAATATAGTTGGTATTAGAGAATGGTTTAGAAAACATTATATGTCAGTATTTTATTTTTTGGGGATAATTTATGATTTTTTGGTAACACTATGGTATATTATGTATATCGGTGATAAAAAAACATTGTCATCAAAATTATTATAATGTCTTATGAGATCATAATTTAAGGTGATTAATGACATTTTAAGAAAATTTGTTTTTTAGAAAGAATAAATGATTGAGTTATCGATAAGCTTTTGGGTTATTATATAATTCTATTTTGAGGTAATTATGTTGTATTGAGATAATGGGTTAATTAATTTTAGGAATAAAAGCTGATAAGTATAGATAAATCTATGGGATGAAAGTGATTTTGTAACACCCCAAGCTTCCATGGTTGGTTTCCCTTTGAATAATACAATAGTGTGTGTTGTACACCACATTGAGTTCTAACACACCAAAACCAATCAAACTAGCTGTTATGAGTAGTAATACCCACTTTTTGAAATTTTATAAATTTTATCATTCAAAATGGACATCATTTTTGGATTCAGAATATTGAAATTAGCTTAGGGTTAATTTTTGGTATTTTTCTGAAAAATTTCTATTTTTGATGGATAGGGAAAAACACTGAGTTATAGTTCAAAATCGAATTTTTTTTAAGTAATTATTTATTTTATTTAAATTTATTTTATGTAAAAATAGATACATAATAACTATATATGTTCAATTTAATTCATTGGAGTCAGTTTATAATAATTTTAGATATATAAAAATTTTATTGAACTTTTCACTGTCTTTTACCCACCTCCTAGGAGAATTTGAGAATTCACATAAAACATAATTTTACCACTTATGTGAGTGGAGTTTAAAAAATCTGAGAGACATAGTTGATATGAGTAAGAGAAATGTGGTTCAATAAGATGAAAATAATTTTTCGGGAATTGTAACTTTTTTACTTTTATTTACCACCGTTAAAAATAAATAGGTTATTTAAGGGTAAAAATGATATTATTATTACCCTAACACAAGTACTAATTCTATTGGATAAGTATAATTCGACCAAAAACAACCTTAGGAAATAAAATATGAACCTCTTTGGTCCACATGGATTAGATTAGGACACTTATTATTATTTTATTTAAATAAGAGGTGAAAGAGTTAAAATCAATGTTTAATAACTAAAAAAATTTAATATAGGTTTGTATATAAGATAAATTTGACTATAAATATTCATTAGAAAGATTAAAAAATTACCTATATAACATTATTTTATTTGTATTTTTTATAAATTAAATAATTTAATTTATTTACGACACAATGATGATGCAACAATTACCTAATTAATGAAATATTAAAATAATTGATATTATATCCAAATAAATGTAATTTGGGACTTTTTAGGAATTCCACTAATTTTATAGGATAATAAGACATGTTAGGGTTGGTTAGATGAATTTTTTTCAAAGTAATAATGTTGTTATGAATTTAGAAAAAACAAAATACCTAATAGTATCAAAATTGACATAAAAGAGTTTTTAAAACAAATATTATATTATTAATTGATATTCTATTTCTAAAAATCTAAGGTTCAGCCAAAGGACTTATATAATGTTAGGTGTATCATTATTGAACCATGTTTGGTTCTCTAAGAAGTATATAGTATGTTTATTAACTATATAATATAAAAATACAAAGAGACATGGTAAATGTCAAACTATTTAACTAAGATTTAAATCTAAAAGATAAAGTTAATATAGTTGCCCAAAACTGTCTAAAACCTATTGGTTGAGTGGTTTTAGACCCATCCCAACCTTGGACTTTAAATAATTAATGTTGGAGCCATTATAAACCAAAAATGATTTTATTATAAAAAAATATTTCTAACTTTTCCCAAGGTGCCCATCACCCCTCTTATAAAAGGGCACTCCCCCTTCTCTCTAATTCACACATTCAAAGCCATTTGGCTTGCTAAACCTCTTCACAAATACCCTCTAAACTATCCTCACTTCATCCTAGATGAATTCCTTTATTCAGAAAGCCACCCTACAGATCCCTTTTGATCAAATCAAAAGGAAGAACCCGAAGAAGAGGTAAATATTTCATCACCTCTTTCAAGTTCCTTTCTTCTTCCACTTTCATTTTATTTATTCTTTCCATTCTAAAATAATAAATACAGTATATTCTGTTAACTCTGATGTTATTATAAATATGGTACAACCAAATTCATTATTCTATCCATCATTTGAATGACTTCTCACTATACGTGAGTACATATGTCTTACCGTCTCCATGTCGTGGTAAAATTGTTATTCAATACATTATTATTTTCATAGGTATAATAATGATATTTCATTTATTTAAATAATAAATATAACATGATAATGATTCATTATATATGATATTCCATCCAATTCTGTATATATGATATTCCATCCTAAGGTTCCCCTCACCTCTCTTATAAAATGGCACCCTCACTTATTTCTAATGCACACCTTAAAAGCCATTTTTCTAGCACAAACTCTGCAAAAATACTATTTAAACTATCCTACCTTAACCCTAGACGCATTAATTTAGTAATAATCCATCGTAAGGATCCCTTTAGATAAAATCAAAAGGAAGAACTCGAAGAAGAGGTAAATATTTCATAACCTCTTTCAAGTTACTTTCTTCTTCCACTTCCTTTTTCTTTATTGTTTACATTCTAAAATAACAAATCCAGTATCTTATATATAATGTGATGTTATTATAAATATGGTACACCAAACTTCATTATTCTATCCATCCTTTGAATTACATGTCACCATACGTGCGTACGTACGACTTACCGTCCACGTCGTGGTGTAGTTTTTATTCAATACATTATTATTTGGATGGGTATAATAATGATGTGTAATTGATGTAAATAATGAATATAACATTGTACATATTCTGTATTAATGATATAACATACAATTATATTTTATTTTAATATAAAATAGAATGGTATTGTCGCTCGTGAGTACGTACGGATTACCATCTCCACGAACGTGATGAGATTCATTCCCCATCGTATCATTTCAAGACCGATTTTCATTAGATGATTAACAATAATGTTTACAAACATGATATAATTTTGGATATGAATTAGATACATCCCATCCATAACAAATATGACTCACATAATAAAGAATATAAAGGAAAACGAATCTGTTAACAGCCGAAACAACGATAATACTAAGATATTACTTAGAAAGCAATTTTAAAATATCATAAATGATATCATATTAATGTATATGATTTTGTATAATTTAATGAAAATTATTTCACCATTATACAGGATGTTAACTGACCCTCAACTAAGGAAAATTACAATATTAGGGTAAATTTTACAATCTCTTTATTATCGAAGGTTGTTTTTACATAAGTATCTTCATGGACCTCTTTATCGTCCACATCCACATTTTTAAAAATATATTTCAATACATTATTACTGTTTTATAGACTATGGTTTAAAGTCATTTATACCCTTGTTTAACTTTTTATAAGATTTTTATAAAGAAATCCTTCTATGGTTTTCCAAACAAGGTCCTTTATATCCTTTTTGACAAAATTATAGAAAGAATGCCTTTTTTTAACTTATACGGAAGGTGTGGCTATTTTCCTTTGATATAACATCATAAAAGCTTCCCTTACAAGATTATATGAATATTTCCAAAATAAATGTTTTCTTTTATAATATATGAATTTTAAATTATTTCAAAATAGAAAGAGATATTTATCTAAAAAATGTATTGATTTCATCTATGTCAAAATCCTTTGATGGATTTTATGTTTATTTCAAGTCGATTTATTATGATACAAAACTTCAGCATTGTATTGAAGGTTTTGTGATATGTTTGACTATGGATGTTTTATTTTTATACCATTCATGGTTTAGGGATAAAGTATTGACACTTACTATGCTAGTTTTAATAAAAATGTTTATGTTATGTTTAAACCTTTTCATATGATAAATGTATTGGACTGATTATGTGACAGGTGGAGCCAGATTTAGCGCCTCGATGCATCAGTAGGTCTCATGAGACAAACTAGTGTCTTGGAACAAGGTCTTGATATAATCTTATTTTTAGTCTTGGAACAAGGCCTTGACTATGTGGTTATTAATGTTTGGAATTATGCATTCCATCATTATAAAAAGTGTCTATTGATATTGCATGTGATTATTCGATAATTAGATATACATTTTAGTTAGTAAATGGAATTATTTGATTTTATCTTTTCCATATTATGATGAATTTCAGGTTTTAAAGGCTTTTGTTTTAGTCTTATACATTGCCATAAATGTTTATTCTTATTTGTGAAAGTTTCTCCTATATTGTTCTCCGTAATGATCATATGAGCTCACCCCTTTCAAGGTTTTATTTTTCCCAAGATGCAAAGAAGTATTTTATGACAGACCTATATGGATAGTCTGAGGGGATAAGAGTGTGGTCTATAGAAAAAATGTTTTTGTAGTTTTTTGTTCATTTTATGATGTTTTGTAAACCTTAATTATGAATGTATCTAGTACTTCCAAAACTAATAAACTAATCGATCCTTTGAGACTTGATCGTCTGTGATCATGACAATGTTATGTAATAGTGAACATACTCTGGGTAACTGGGGTCAGGGTGTTACAGTTGGTATTAGAGGAATTTTAGTACAAACCTTTGAATCTAGATTTAGATAAACTTTGATTAGAGAACATTACCCTAAGATAGACTTTGAGGATTAGTGTAGAAGAACTACATTTAATTTTGGAGTTGTAGAGATTTTGTGAGTTTTCCAAGAAATACATCCCTGCCTGGATATGAGAAGGTAGATGTTTCTCTGGCATAGATGTACCTAGGGGTAAAACCCAAAAACACCGCTTTGAGCAAAACTCGAACAGGAACGGATGCACGAAGATGGGCCTTGCTGCACTCTTGGTTACGACACTCCCTGTGGGATATGCATATGATTATTTTAATTTTCCTTAAAAACCATTATGAGTGGTTTATGAGTATATACTTCCTTAAAGAAAACATTTTTTATGATTATGGATTATATCTATAAACTGTTGAATTTATGTTAAGTGTTTTACAATTTTGGAATTATTTCTTTCGATTCATAAACTAATTTAGTTTATCCCATTGTTTAGAAATTGAACCTAGTGGAAGGAATGGAAACCATATCAATGAACACACTCCATATAAGAATTACCCTCCTGCTCAAGATAATTATTGTGGAGATGGTGATACTGTAACACCCCGAGATTTTATGAAAAATATTCTTTTTTACCACGGTTAAAAGTAAATAGGGTAATTACGGTTAAAAATGATATTATTATTAACCTAAAACATGTCCTAATTCTATTGGATAAGTTTAATTCTACCGAAAACTACCTTAGGAATAACATATGACCATTTAGGCCCACCTGGATTAGATTAGGACTTTTATTATTAATTTATTTAAAGAAGGGTTAAAATAGTTAAAATCAAAGTTTAATAAGTATATCATTTTTCATATAAGGTTATACATAAGATAAATTCAACTATAAATATTCTTCATAAAGATAAAACGATTTCCTACATAATTATATTTTATTGGAAATTTTTAGACTTTAAATAAGTTAATTTATTTATGAAGCAAAGATGATGCAGTAATTTTCTTATTAATGAAATATTGACATAATTGATGTTATAAATACCCAAATAAATGTAATTTTATACTTTTTATGAATTAAACTAATTTATTAGGTTAATATGATATGTTAGTATTTATTTAATTAACTTTTTTTGAACTAATAATTCTGTTATGATTTTCACAAAAATCAACTACTAAATAGTCTCAAAATTGAAATAAAATAGTTTTTAAAACAAATATTATATTATTAATTGTGATTTTATTCATAAAAATCTAAGGATAGGACAAATGACTTAGATATGGTAATATATATTAATAATAAACTACATTGGGTTCGTTTGTCTTCTTATAGTAAGTTTATTAACCTTATAGTGTAAGAACACAAAAAGACACGGTAAAAGTAAAATTATCTAACTTAAAGTTAAATATAAATGATAAGGTTAAAATATGAAACTAAACTTGTCTAAATTCTATTGAATGATAGGATTTAGAGCCATAAGAACCTTATCTTCAAAATAAATCAATTTGGAGCTATTTAGAACAGAATTTGGCTTTATAATAAAATAATATGTTTAGTTATTCCAAAGGTGCCCCTCTCCTCCCTTATAAAAGGGAACCTCCTCCCTCTCTTCCTCACACCACTTTGAGCCTTCATGCTCGTCCAGGCCCTGCCAAATTCTCTTCTCCAATTCCCTAGAAACATCCTAGAGGTTCTTGTCTTCCTCAAAGACCAATTTTAGTGCTCTAAAAGGAGATCTCAAAGAGGTACTTCAAAGAAGAGGTAATGTCCGTTACCGATTCTTTCAACTTTATTTCTTCTTCCACTTCTTCTTCTTAGGGTTTTTCATTATGAAGTAATAACATAAGTATCAATCATATACTGATATGTTATTATAAGTATGAAACAACACTATTTCACCATCTATCCATCCTACGGAAAACAAAATCACCGCGCGTGCGTACGTACGAAATACCGTCTCCACACCGTTGTGTAATCTATTTTCCACCACCACTTTACTTGGATGGGTATGTTGGTGTAAATAATAACTCTATATGATTATTGTAAAGTGATATTGATTCTGAAATAGTATACATACACTCCAATATAATTCCACAACCATGAGAACGATATCATCGCTCGTGCGTACGTACGGACTACCGTCTCCACGACGCGATGAGGTTCATTGTCCACGTTAACCATTCATGAATGATTATAAAGTTTATATAATAAGTAATAATGAAATATATGACATAATAATGATACTATATTTATGTGTATATATATGTATGTCATCTACTTAATTCCATTCAACACAATAAGGAAACGAAAACAGCGTTCATGCGTACGTACGACCTACCGTCTCCATGAACGGTGTATTTCTTTCCATTTACTGATCTATTATATATATGTTTATTCTGAATATATATTATATAAATCATGTTTTATATTATGGAATTAATTAATCATGATCTAAGTAATCATATGAATAATTACAAGTCAAAACACGGACGACAAATGAAACGATTTTACCCAAAACAGTCTTTAACTTGGAATTTACAAAAGAACGGGTAAAATAAAGTCATAAGTGAACCATATATGATATCATAACAATGAATATGATTCTGTAATAAGTCAATGAAATTATTTAAATCATTATACAGGAGGTTCGGATACGTACGAAGCATATTAGACCTAAGGTAAGGGATAATTTTACAAATCTCATTTTTATCCGAGATTGCTTATTCATAAGTATTTACTAGGGTTATTTATATCATCCAAGTCCATGTTTTATAAAAGTGTTTTCATGTATGTTTAAAGTCTTTTTACCTATTTTTTGACATTTACTACATGTTATGTACGGAATATTTCTTTTGTTTATGTTACGAGGTACTTTTTTTTGACTTTTCCGAAAAAAGTACGAGGAGAATGTTATTTTTAACTTATATGATGTGAACGGATTTTTACGGTTTCATAACGCCTCATTTTCATGAATCTTACGCTACATGATTTTATGACTATTTTCAACAAAATACTTTTATTTTAAAAGTGCATTGCATTTTTTGAAAAGAAAATTATTTTGACGAAGAAAGGATATTTTCCTCAAGAATTCATTTCAAATGTTTTATCAAAACCATTTTCCATCTAAGATGACATTATTTGATATTTGTATGTTTCAAGTTTAATGTATCTATGATTTACATGGTTTTAATTTTCTTATGATGAAATTTCCATTTGTTTTATATGGATTTTGAGATGATGGGATGATGTTTATGAAACCCAATTTATTCTTTGGGTAATGATGAATATTTTATGTTTATTTTGTGGCTCAAGTAAGAATGATTTCATTATGAGATGGGCGGGACCTATATCTCCCTCCAATGAATTGGGTAAAGATTTTATATCTCATGAGATAGACATGGATGGAAAGGGTAAGTTAATCCGGTTCAGTGTTACATGACTGAAACGAGGAATGAACTAGATTCAGAATAAGACTTTGTCCACTAAGATGGTCTTGGAAGCAATGCCTTGGATACTATGGAAATCATTACATTTGATTAATGGATTCCACAATTACATGTTTTATTCCCATGCTATGTTATCATGATTTATGTTCTATTATGATCTATTCTTTATGTACTTCCATGTTTTAAGTCGTTGCTCAAGATTTTGATGTTTAAACATCACGTTCATGTTTTTAAGTTAAAATGTATATGGAATGTTTTATTTTATCCATGCTTACCCTTACTGAGCATTTGAGCTCACACTTTTTATGTTTTCTTTTCCCCTAGGATTAAAAGAAATATTTTAGGTAAGGAAACAATAATGGGAAGATCTTTATAGGAGATGTTGAAGATCTTTCACCACGATTAGAAGATCACCTTCCGAGTTTCTGAAGACACTAAACTATTACGGTCCTTGTGCGTGTGTTTTTGTTATGTACTAAGTATTCTGCAAAAGTAATGTAATTTCCATGTACGTAAAGCTTTAGGTCTCTACAGTTGGTATCAGAGGACAGGTTTAGTCAACCTTTGGAAACTAAGATGCGAGAACTTTAGTGGGATCCCTAGAGATATTTCTAAGGCATGTCTAGGGATGTCCCTAAGGTTATGTACAAGTATAGGTTATAGTCCTAGAATTATGGTAACAGTTTTAGAATAAAACCTAAGATGTTAGATATTGAAGGTACTCCCCCTTTATTATGTTGTTTTCCATAGCATGATTTTTACCTCTCACACTATTCTTTTTGGGTTTTAGACGATGGCTGGAACCCGAAGGAACCATTTTGATCAATGCAATGGACAATGCAATGACTGTCCTCCTGAACAAACAACTGTTATGGGAGATGTAGTGCAAAATATTATTGCTATACTTACACAAGCTATGAATCATTCTGGACTTCCAAATGAGCAGAGAATGGAACAATATTCTATTGAGTCCTTCATGAGGCAACGTCCACCTTCTTTCAGTGGGTCTTTTGATACACTTGTTGCTGAAAAATGGATCAGTACCACTGAAACGGTATTTTCAGTTCTTCAATGTTCTGAACATGATAAAGTCATCTTAGCAGAATATCGTTTGGAAGGTGAAGATGGTCAATGGTGGAATCTTATCAAGAATACGAGGCCAAGAGATGAAATTGAGTCCATGGAATGGGATGAGTTCAAGAACTTATTTTTCAATAAGTACTTCCCTCGTATTCTTCAAACAAAGATGGATAAGGAGTTTCTTGAACTAAAGAAAAAGGATGATTAATCTATTGGTGTATACAAAGCAAATTTTACAAGGCTTGCAAGGTATGAATCGGGCTTTATCATCCAACCTGAAAGTAAAGTTGATCAATTCTTCAGTGGCTTAAAACCAAATCTTCTATGGGAATTAGCTATAAGAGACTTCAGTAGCTATGAAGAAATTGTGCGCTTTACTATTAAGGTAGAAATGGAAGTTGGTGTTACATATTCATCTCATGGTTTGGAGAAGAAAAGAAAGATGGAGTTTAAGGATAAATCTCAGAATAATGGTGAAAATAAGATGAATGTTTCCTTATGCTCAAAGTGTGGAAAGAAGCATGGTGGAGATTGTCATAACGGGACTAGAAAATGTTTTAAGTGTGGAAAAGAAGGTCATCGAGCCGCTGAGTGTCGAAGTAATGGAAAAAGGGTTGCTAATGGTGTGAATAAAGAAAAGACTGTAGAGAACGCACCAACAACACTTCAATTCTTCAAGTGCAATGAAATGGGGGCATCATGCTAATCAATTCCCTAATCCAAGGGTTAATGATAATCGACATGAGCAACCACTTAAGGAAAAGGACAAAAGGAAGTCACATGCGATCACTATTGGCGATGTTGAATATGACAACGATGTGGTGGAATGATTAAGTGATTATGTAATGGAATTCCAAAATAATGTTGTATACAGTATCGTGGAATATTGGAATATTTATGTATTGGTCTATTGTGGTTTTCAATAATTTTATGGTACCAGTAACCATGGGAAGTGATTGAGATATTTTTGGTAAGTAGATGATATGCACATAATGAAGGGATAAATAAATAATGAGATGTTTGGTTGTATTCATGAGCTCATGATTGATATAAGGACTAAGTGATATCATGGTTTGAGTATAAATAATTTTGAGTATTTTGGTTTGTGGAAAGTGTTAACTTTTAACTACATTCATGTTTTCACTAAGGTTCAATGGGTATACATGATTAAGGTATTCACATGTTTGTAATTTGACCAGCAAGATATATCTTATGATATATGGGGGATAAATGATGGCATTCACGTGATTGTTATGTGACATTTCAAGTAATCATTTTTATACTATGAGCTTGGACCGAAGTATTTTGGATAAGCCTAAAGATTAGGATGGATTATGTTGGACATAAGTTAGTATTGTTTAAGGATAGATGTTTTTTCGATATTATTTATGGGATGTTATAGTAATTCAGTTTTAGAAAAAGGACAACCTGCAGGATGGGCGACATCCCATCACGTCGGACAAGGCTATGGATATCGAACCCACAACCGAAGTGCGACTGGCCTTTATCGCCTACCACTGGCCTACAGGAAGTCCCTATTTAGTAGAGACTAGTTTTATTATGATATAATAAGTATAAGTCCATTTTAGGAACCATATATGATTAATCTCACTATATATTGACTTATGTGTATTTAATAACTTTTGCTAACCTTTTGTTTGAGACAGATGGAATGACCCGTCATTCTATCACATGACCTGCTAACACTTCACGAATAACAAATTCAACTTCATTTCTTTAAGAGATGAAGTGGAAATTGTTCATGGCACGAACAACAGTGAGATTGTACAAAAATAAAGCAAGTATTTATTCTAATTCAAATTCTTCAACTATAGGGAAATGATCTTGAAAACCAAAAATGTGGTCCTAGTGCTCTTATATCTGATGAATTAGATGGTACCTTATATCGTCACAAATTTATGGCTTTGTGATTACTGGCTTTTCCATATCCATGTTCTCTACCACTCTCCATCAGAACATGATGGTTAGATTTCTCTCCCATATCCATATTTTCACCTATGTGGAAACCTAGTTATTAGTTTATTTGGGTAACAGTTACGTTTCATACTTTTGTTTTTAAATATTGGTTTTGTTATTCCTTTTTACGATATGGGTTTCTATTAAAAAAAACTTTCGAGTAGTAAACCATTTATAACCCCAACGAATTTCGAGGGAGAAATTCATTTTACTGGGGGTAGAATGTAACACCCCGAGATTTTATGAAAAATATTCTTTTTAATTTCATTAATGTCTTGTGTTGTACGCTACACCAAAAAGAGCTTTCATAACATGCATCCTTGACTTGCCTTGCAATACACACAATCACGACCTTCCTCGATAGCGTGTGTAGTACGCAATACCAGTTTCACTAAACAATGACATGCTATTAAAATATTATTAAAACTAGCCGTTATGAATAGTAATAACCACTTTTTGAAATTTTGTAAATTTTATTTCTCAAAATGGACTTCATTTTTGGATTCGGAATATCAAAATTAGTTTAGGGTGAAATTTTGGTACTTTTCGGATAACATTCATTTTCTGATTAATAGTGAAAATTACTAAATTTTAATTAAAAACAACCTTTTTAATCGAAATAATTAATAGTTATAAATTATTAATTTTAGTGGTTTTAAAGTATATTTAGAATATATTTTTACAATTTAATAAAATCTTGTTCATTGGATGTAATTTCACATTTAAACCAGATATAAACAAGTGTCAATCTTTTGATAGTTATTATCTTTTAAGAACACGCTATTTGTTTTGACGATGGGAATTAATTTTTAAATTAATTAATACAAATGATATGTTTTGAATTTGGTAAATTAGACATAATTATTGAGTTCATAATATCAAATATAGCTTAGGCCTAATTTTTGGTATTTTTCTGGAAACTTTCATTTTTTGATGAATAATGAAACCACTAAGTGGTAGTTAAGAAAACTGAATTTTCCATAAAACTTAATTTTACCACTTCTGGGAGTGGAATTTTAAAAATCCGAGTGACACTGTTGATGTCAGTAAGTAAAATGTGATTCAATGAGATGAAAGTAATTTTTGGTGAATAGTAACTGTTTACTTTTTTTTTACCACGGTTAAAAGTAAATAGGGTAATTACGGGTAAAAATGATATTATTATTAACCTAACACATGTCCTAATTCTATTGGATAAGTTTAATTAGACCGAAAACAACCTTAGGAATAAAATATGACCATTTAGGCCCACTTGGATTAGATTTGGACTTTTATTATTAATTTATTCAAAGAAGGGTTAAAATATTTAAAATCAATGTTTAATAAGTATATCATTTTTAATATAGGGATATACCTAAGATAAATTCAACTATAAATATTCATTATAAATCTAATACTATTTCCTATATAATTATATTTTATTGTTAATTTTTAGACTTTAAATAAGTTAATTTATTAATCAAACAATGATGATGCAGTAATTATCTTATTAATGAAATATTGACATAATTGATGTTATAAATACCCAAATAAATGTAATTTGAGACTTTTTATGAATTACACTAATTTTATAGGTTACTATGATATGTTAGTATTGATTTAATTAACTTTTTTAGAACTAATCATTCTGTTATGATTTTCACAAAAATGAATTACTAAATAGTGTCAAAATTGACATAAAATAGTTTTTAAAACAAATATTATATTATTAATTGTTATTTTATTCCTAAAAATCTATGGTTCAGAAAAATGACTTAGATATGGTTATATATATTAATAATAAACAACTTTGGGTTCGTTTGGATTCTTATAGTAAGTTTATATACCTTATTGTGTAAGAACACAAAAAGACACGATAAAAGTAAAATTATCTAACTTAAAGTTAAATATAAATGATAACGTTAAAATAGGAACCTAAACTTGTATAAATTCTATTGGATGAGAGTATTTAGACCCATCCCCACCTTATCTTCTATATAAATCAATTTGAAGCTATTTAAAACCGAATTTGGCTTTATAATAAAATAATATTTTTAGTTATTCCAAAGGTGCCCCTCTCCTCCCTTATAAAAGGGCACCTCCTCCCTCTCTTCCTCACACAACATTGAGCCTTCACGCTCGGCCAACCCCTACCAAATTCTCTTCTCCACATCCCAAGATACATCCTAGAGGTTCTGGTCTTCCTCAAAGACCAATTTTAGTGCCCTAAATGGAGATCTCAAAGAGGCGCTTCAAAGAAGAGGTAATGTCCGTTACCGATTCTTTCAACTTTATTTCTTCTTTCACTTATTCTTCTTAGGTTGTTTCATTATGAAGTAATAAAATCAGTATCAATCATATACTGATATGTTATTATAAGTATGAAACAACCCTATTTCACCATCTATCCATCCTACGGAAAACGAAATCACCGCGCGTGCGTACGTACGGAATACCATCTCCACACCGATGTGTAATCTATTTTCCACCACCACCTTACTTGGATGGGTATAATGGTGTAAATAATAACTATATATGATTATTGTAAAGTGATATTGATTCTGAAATATTATACATACACTCCAATACAATTCCACGATCATGAGAATGATATCATCGCTCGTGCGTACGTACGGACTATCGTCTCCACGACGCGATGAGATTCATTCTCCACATTAACCATTCATGAATGATTATAAAGTATATATAATAAGTAATCAACAAATATATGACATAATAATGATACTGTATTTATTTGTATATATATGTATGTCATCTACTTAATTCCATTCAACTCAATAAGGAAACGAAAATAGTGTTCATGCGTACGTATGGTCTACTGTCTCCATGAACGGTGTATTTATTTCCATTTACTAATATATTATATATATGTATATTATGAATATATATTATATAAATCATGTTTTATATTATGGAATTAAGTAATCATGATCTAAGTAATCATATGAAAAATTACAATTCAAAACACGGACGATAAATGAAACGATTTTACCCAAAACGCTCTTTAACATGGAATTTACAAAAGAACGGGTAAAATAAAGTCATAAGTGAACCATATATGATATAATAACAATGAATATGATTCCTTAATAAGTCAATGACATTATTTAAATCATTATACAGGATGTTCAGATACGTACGAAGCATATCAGACCTAAGGTAAGGGATAATTTTGCAAATCTCATTTTTATCCGAGATTGCTTATTATTAAGTATTTACTGGGGTTATTTATATCATCCAAGTCCATGTTTTATAAAAATGTTTTCATGTATGTATAAAGTCCTTTTTACCCATTTTTTTTACTTTTACGACATGTTATGTAAGGAATCTTTCTTTTGTTTATGTTACGAGGTACTTTTTTTGACTTTTCTGACAAAAGTACGAGGAGAATGTTATTTTTAACTTATACTGTGTGAATGGATTTTTACGGTTTCATAACGCCTCATTTTCATGAAGCTTAATCTACATGATTTTAAAACTATTTTCAACAAAATACTTTTATTTTAAAATTTCATGGCATTTTTTGAAAAGAAAATGATTTTTGATGAAGAAAGGATATTTTCCTCAAGAATTCATTTCAAATGTTTTATCAAAACCATTTTCCATCTAAGATTACATTATTTGATATGTGTATGTTTGAAGTTTAATGTCTCTATGATTTACATGGTTTTAATTTTCTTATGATGAAATGTCCATTTGTTTTATATGGATTTTGAGATGATGGGATGATGTTTATGAAACCCATTTTATTCTATGGGTTATGATGAATGTTTTAAGATTATTTTTTGGCACAAGTAAGAATTATTTTATTATGAGATGGGTGGAACCTATATCTCCCTCCAATTCATTGGGTAAAGATTTTATATCTCATGAGATAGACATGGCTGGAATGGTATGTTAATCCGGTTCAGTGTTACAGGACTGAAATGAGGAATGAACTCGATTCAGAATTGGGCTTTGTCCACTAAGATGGTCTTGGCAGCAATGCCTTGGCTACTATGGAAATCATTACACGTGCTTAATGGATGCCACAATTACATGTTTATTCCCATGCTATGTTATCATTATTTATCTTCTATTATGATCTATGCCTTATGTACTTCCATGTTTAAGTCGTTGCTCAAGATTTTGATATTTAAACATTACATTCATGTTTTTAAGTTCAAATGTATATGGTATGTTTTATTTTATCCATGCTTACCCTTACTGAGCATTTGAGCTCACCCTTTTCATGTTCTGTTTTTCCCTAGGATTAAAAGAAATATTTTAGATAAGAAAACAAAAATGGGAAGATCTTTATAGGAGATGTTGAAGATATTTCACCATGATTAGAATATTACGTTCCGAGTTTCCAAAGACACTAAACTATTACAGTCTTTGAGTGTGTGTTTTTGTTATGTGCTAAGTATTCTGCAAAAGTAATTTAATGTCCATGTACGTTAAGCTTCAGGTCTCTACAGATACAATTGGTGCTGATCAGCTTATCACTATATTGGGACAACTCACTCATGTTATGAATAATAACCTCACTCATATGGAGAACCCTGATCCAAAATGTGGAGGATCAATGTTAGATAGTTTCATGAGTCAACAACCACCAAAATTAAATGGGAGTACAAATACATTAGTAGTTGAGAAAAGGATAAATTCCTTAGAGAAATATTCCATGCCTTGGGGAGTAGTGAAAGGGAAAAAGTTGTCATGGAAGTTTGCCGCCTCACAGGAGCTACTGATCAATGGTGGTCATTGATTCAAAACACAAAGTAAGATGATGAAGTATCAAATATGGAATAGAGTGAGTTTAAAGAGATTTTCTTAGAAAAATACTTTCTTCATGACCATCATGCAGATATGGAAAGACAATTTCTAAGTTTGAAAAAAAGGAGGATGAGAATGTCTCAAAGTATTAAGATAACTTTACAAGGTGAGTGAGGCATTCAATATATTATATACATAACCCAATAATTAAAATTGATCATTTCTTTTATGGGTTAAAACCATTTCTCCATTGAGCAATATTCTCATAATCCTTCTAATCGTACAAAGATATTGTCTCATGTTCAATCAAGATAGAAAAAGAATTCTCTAAGTCTTACGTATTTAATGAAAATAAATAGAATAAGAGATATTCTAGACACTCTAGAAATGGAAATAAGGGGAAGAATGGAAAAGTCGAATATCCATCCTTTAGTAAATGTGGGAAGAAACACCTCGGTACTTGCCTAAATGGAATGGGAGTATGTTACAAGTGTGGTGAAAAAAGACACCAAGCTGGTGATTGCAAGGGGAAGAAAGTGGCTGTTGATGTTGAATGCTACAATTGTAGAGAAAGGGGGAATTATGCAAATGAATATCCAAGTCATCAGGGTACCTTACCTCAGAATAGGCCTAGGTATCAAGGCCAAGATTATTTTATCACTACTGCTGAGGTTGAAGCTCCAAAAGACATGGTGGAAGGTAAATTATTGGTTTCCTCATGTTTCGAAAATGATTTATTTGATTCTGAATCATCGCATTGTTTCATATCTTCCCAGTTTGATAAGAAAATTAGATATTTCCAATTTTATTTAATAAGGGAGTTGTGAGAAAAACACTTAAGGGAAGTATCGTCGCAACCATGTTTTGTGAATCAGTTCCCATTAGAGCATATAAATGACATTTATATGCTGATCTCATCGCCATACCCATGATTGAATTTGATATAGTCATCAGTATTGATTGAATTTCAGACCATGATGCAAAAATATATTGTAAGAAGAAGTAGGTTACTTTTTTTGATGATGATGACAAAGAACACCTTCTCTTTAGTGAAGAAATGTCACCACCTGATTCTTATATAGATCCACCCCCAATAGCTCAACTAAATTCTATTATTGGGGAGGACGAGAAGAAATAACTATTGGTGAGGAAAGTAATGTTCAAATGGAGGATGTACCTATTGTGAAAGAATATGTTGACGTGTTTCTAGAAGATTTACCTGGACATCCTCCAGAACAAGAAATTGAGTTTTCCATTGATTTAATTCCCATATCAAGGCCCATATCAAAGACCCCTTATTGAATGGTCACTGTGGAATTAGTGGAACTAAAGAAACAACTAGAGGAATTGAGTAATAAGGGACTTATTCTCCCTAGTGTTTCTCCACAGTGAGCCCCTATCCTTTTTGTTAAGAAGAAAGATGGATCCATGAGTTTGTGCATTAACTACAGGGAGATCAATGCTATAACAATAAAGAACAAGTATCCCCTACCTAAAATTGATGATTTATTTGACCAAATTCATGGAGATCAAAACTTTTCAATGATTAAACTTCGATGTGGATACCATCAGTTGTGCATGAAGAAGGAAGACATTCCAAAGACAGCATTTCGAACAAGGTAAAGGCAATACGAGTTTACAGCAATGCCTTTTGGATTGACTAATGCACCCTCTTTCTTTATGGATCTAATGAATAGAGTTTACAAGGAATATCTAGATGATTTTGTAGTGGTATTTATTGATGATATCTTGGGATACTCCAAAATCTACAAAGATCATGAAAATCACTTACACATTATCCTGAAGAGTCTTAGAAGACATGAATTATATCGGAAGTTTAGGATGTGTGAATTCTGGATTCTAGAGATTTCTTTTTTTGGCCATATTGTCTATAAAGATGGAATCTATACTGATCCTTCAAAGACCAAGGCAATTCAATAATGGCGACCACCAATGAGTATAAATGAGGTACGTAGTTTTATTGGTTTAGCAGGTTATTATCGGCATTTCATCCAGAATTTTTCCCAATTGGCTAACCCATTAACCAAGCTGACACGTAAAGGGGTGAAATTTGTTTTTACAAAAGAATGTGAAGAATATTCTGAAGAATTGAAGAGAATATTAGTCAATGCTCCCATATTGTCTCTAGCATCGGGGAATGATGGGTTTGTTATTTAAAGTGATGCTTCAAAGAAAGGACTTGTTGTGTCCTTGTGCAGAATGATAGTGTTATTGCCTATGCATCACAATAGCTAAAAATTCATGAGTAAAACTATGATACTCATTATCTTGAGTTAGCATCTATAATCATTTCATTTAAGATAGGGAGCCATTATCTCTTTGGTGAAAAATGTGAGATATATACCGATCACAAGAGTTTGAAGTATATTTTCCCACAAAAAGAACTCAACATGAGGCAAAGGCGATGGATTGAACTACTGAAGGATTATGATTTCACTATACACTACCACCCGGGGAATGTAAATAAGGTGGAAGATGATTTGAGTAGAAAGGATCATGAATTTTTGAACAATATGAGAGTTGAAAAGGGTTCTATATACATGGGTCTAGTACCGATGGATATGGAAATCACCATGGAAGGTGAAAAATCAACACTTTTTCAAATGGTTGCCAAACCATATTTACAAGAAAGGATAAAGAGTTCTCAAACCGGTGATAAAGTGTTTCTAAAGAAGATTAAATCCATGAATGATGGAAGATTCAGCGACTTCGTGTATGAAGATGGAATTTTGAAATTTGAGAAGAATCTTTGTGTTCTAGATATACCTGATCTAAAAAGAGAATTGTTGGATGATGCTCATAGCTCCAATTTCTCTATTCACCCTAGGAGCTCCAAAATTTATAGAGATTTGAAGGAATATTTTTGGTGTGAAAACATGAAGAGGGTGATTGCTGATTTTATGTCAAGATGAATGATTTGTCAACAAGTGAACACTGGAAGGAAACAACCTAGAGGAGTTATGCAACCTCTTCCCATACCATAGTGGAAATGGAATAATATTACGATGGAATTTTTCAATGGAATAACAAATAATCCTAGAATGAATGATGAAATATGGGTCATTGTTGATCGTCTTACCAAGTTAGGACATTTTATTGCTATAAGAGAAGATTAACCACTTGAACTATTGGACAGACTAAATATTAATGAAGTTGTAAGATAACATGGAGTAGCACTATCGATTGTTTCGGATTGTGATCCACATTTTACATCAAGATTCTGGAAAAGTCTTCAGAAATACCTGAATACTGAACTTCGTTTGAGCACTGCCTACCACCCTCAAACTGATGGACAATCAGAATGGACTATTCAAACCTTAAAAGACATGTTGAGATCATTATCACTTGGCTTTCAAGGTATGCCTGATCAATATTTACCTCTGGTAGAATTTTCCTATAATAATAGCTTCTATTCAAGTATTCGGATGGCACCATTTGAAGCATTATATAGAAATAGATGTTGCACACCAACCTATTTGGACGATGTCTGTGAAATAAAACTCATTAGCCAAGAACTGGTAGAGGAAACAATAGAAAATGTGAAGGTAGTCCAAAACCACATCAAAGAAGCTCAAAGTATACTGAAGAGATATGATGATAACCAAAGGGAGAATTTGGAATTTTAGGTAGGAGATCATTTTTCTTGAATGTATCTACAGGTAAGGGTGTTATAAATTTCTTTAATAAGGGTAAATTGGATCCCAGGTACATTGGACCTTTAAAAATTCTAGAACAAATTGGGGTTGTAGCTTACCGTTTGGCAATGTCGTCGAGTCTCTCCAAGGATCATGATGTGTTCCATGTATCACTATTGAGAAAATAAATTCCTAAACCAACATATGTACTTATCTATGAGGAATTAGATTTGTAACACGATTTGTCTTTTTGCAAAGATCCTATCAAGGTTTTTGATACAAGAGAACAAGTGATAAGAAACCAGATGACTCGTCTGGTAAAAGTTCTATAAAGAAACCATAAGATGGAAGAGGCAACGTGGGAACCCGAATAGCTTATGATGAACTACCCGAGTATTTTTTTGCAGTAATATTCTTGAAATTTCGAGGATGAAATTATTTGAAGGAGGGGAGAATGTAACACCCCATGCTTCCACGGTACATTTCCCCTTGAATAATACAATTGCGTGTGTTTTGCGCAACTTCAAGTTATAACACACCACAACCAATCAATGTAGCTATTAAGAATAGTAATACCCACTTTTTGAAATTTTATAAATTTTATCTTTCAAAATGATCATCATTTTTGGATTTGAAATATCGAAATTAGCTTAGGGTGAATTTTTGGTATTTTTCTGAAAACATCCAATTTTTTATGAATAGTGGAAAACACTGAGTTATAGTTTAAAACTGAATTTTTATTTAAATAATTATTTATTTTATTTAAATTTATTTTAGGTAAAAATAGATACATAATACCTATATAAGTTCAATGTAATTCATTAGAGTCAGTTTATAATAACTTTAGATATATAAATTTTTTTGAACTTTTCACCGTCTTTTATCCACCTACCAGGAGAATTTGAAAATTCACATAAAACATAATATTACCTCTTCTGTGAGATAAATTTCAATAATATGAGAGACACAATTGATATCAGTAAGAAAAATTTGGTTCAGTAAGATGCTTTTTTTGTGAATAGTAACTTTTTTACTTTTATTTACCACGGTTAAAAGTAAATAGGGTATTTAAGGGTAAAAATGATATTATTATTACCATAACACATGTCCTAATTCCATTGGAAAATTATAATTCGACTAGAAAAAACCTTAGGAATAAAATATGAACCACTTTGGTCCACTTGGTTTAGATTAGGACACTTATTATTATTTTATTTAAAGATGAGTTAAAAGAGTTAAATTCAATGATTAATAACAAAAACATTTTTAATATAGGGTTGTACATAATATAAATCAGACTATAAAAATTCATTATAAAGATAAAACGATTTCCTAAATAATGGTATTTTATTTATATTTTTTAGAATTTAAATAATTTAATTTATTTATGAGACAATGTTGATGCAGTAATTACCTAATTAATGAAATATTAATATAATTGATATTATATCCAAATAATTATAATTTGAGAATTTTTATGAGTTACACTAATTTTATAGGTTAATATGACATGTTAGGGTTGGTTAGATGATTTTTTTTCGAAGTAATAATGTTGTTCTGAATTTTGAAAAAACAAAATACCATTAAGTGTCAAAGTTGACATAAAAGAGTTTTTAAAACAAATATTATAATATTAATTGATATTCTATTCCTAAAAATCTAAGGATTGTCCAAAGGCCTTATATAATGATAGGTGTATCATAAATGAACCACTTGGGGTTCTCTTGTAAGTATATAGTAAGTTTATTAACCATATAATATAAAAATAGAAAGAGACATGGTAAATGTCAAACTATTTAACTAAGAGTTAAATCTAAAAGTTAAAGTTAATATAGTGACCCAAACCAGTCTAAAACCTATTGATTGGGTGGTTTTAGACCCATTCCCACCTTATACATTAAATAATTCATTTTGGATCCATTAGAAACCGAAAATTATTTTATTATAAAATAATATTTCTAACTTTTCTTAAGGTGCCCCTCACCCCTCTTATAAAAGGGAACTCCCCCTTCTCTCTAATTCACACCTTCAAAGCCATTTAGTTCTATCAAACTCTTCCTAAATACCCTCTCAACTATCCTCCCTTCATCCTAGGTGCCTTCCTTTAGTCATAAATCCATCCTATGTTTCCCTTTTTATCAAATCAAAAGGAAGAACCCGAAGAAGAGGTAAATATTTTATCACCTCTTTCAAGTTTCTTTCTTCTTCCACTTACTTTTTCGTTATTTTTTCCATTAAAAAATAATATCTCCTGTATATTATATATACTGTTATGTTATTGTAAATATGTTATAACCAAATTCATTAATCTATTCATCCTTTTAATTACATGTCACCATACGTGCGTACATACAGTTTATCGTCTCCACGTTGTGGTGTAATTGTTATTCAATACATTATTATTTGGATGGGTATAATAATGATGTGTAATTATTGTAAATAATAAATATATCATGATTATGATTTTTTATATATGATATACCATCCAATTATATAATATTTTAATATCATAAGAATGATATTGTCGCTCGTGCGTACGTTCGGATTACCGTCTCCATGAACACGATGAGATTCATTCCCCATCGTATCCATTCAAGACTAATTTTCATTAGATGATTAAAAATAATATTTAATTACTTGATATAATTCTGGATATGAATAAGATACATCCCATCCATAACAAATATTACTCACATATGAAATAATATAAAGGAAACCAAATCCGTTAACACCTGAAACAACGATAATACTAAGATATTATTTACCAAGAAATATTAAAAGATCATATATGGTATCATATTAATGTACATTATTCTTGTATATTTTAATATCAATTATTTAAAAATTATAAAATAGGTTAAACTACCCTCTACCAAGGAAAAGTACAAGTGTTAATTTCACAATCTCTTTATTATCCGATGTTGCTTTTTTGTAAGTATCTACCGGGACCTCTTTATCATCCACATCCATGTTTCTTAAAATATATTTAAAAACATTCTTTCTATTTTATACACTATGGTTTAAAGTCATTTATACCCTTGTTTCAATTTTTATAAGATTTTTATAATGTAATATTTCCGTCGTTTTCCAAAAAAGTTCCTTTATAACCTTTTCGACAAAATTAAGGTGAGAATGTCTTTTTTTAACTTATACGGTGGGAGCAGCTATTTTCTGTCATTATAACATCATCAATGCTTCCCTGAAAAGATTATAATAATATTTCCAAAATAAAATTTTTCATTTATAACTATATGAATTTTAATTGATTTCAAAATATAAAGAGATATTTCTCTGAAAAAAGGTATTGATTTCATCAGCATCCTTTGATGGATTTTATGTTTATTTGAAGTTGATTTATTATGATACAAAAAAATCAAATTTTATTGAAGGTTTTGTGATATTTTTGACTATGGATGTGTTATTTTTATACCATTCATGGTTTGTGGATAAATTATTGACATTTCGTATGCTATTTTTAATACAAATGTTTATCTTCTGTTTGAAACTTTTTATATAAGGAATACATTGGACTTAGTATGTGAGGGGTGGAGCCTGCTATAGCTCCTCGATGCATCGATAGGTCTAATGAAACAAAGTATTGTCTTGGCATAAGGCCATGAGAAAATCTTATTTGTTGTCTTGGAACAAGGCCTTGAATATGTGGTTATGAAAGTCTGGTATTATGCATTCCATCATTATGAAAGTGGCAATTGATATTGCATGTGATTATTCAACTAGTAGAATATCTATTTTAGTAATTAAATGACATTATTTGATTTTATCTTTTCCATATTATACTGAATTTCAAGTTTAAAAGGCTTTTGTTTTAATCTTATATATTTCTTAAAATGTTTATGCTTATTTATGAATGTTTTCGCTATATTATTATCCTTACTGAGCATCTGAGCTCTCCCATTTTTGTGTCTTATTTTCCCAAGATACAAAGAAATATTTTATGACTGACATGCAGGGATAGTCTAAAAGGATATGACTGTGGTCTATGGAAACAATGTTGTAGTAGTTTTTTTTCATTTTATGATGTAATGTAAACCTTATGAATGTATCTATTATTTCCAAGTAAACTATACTAATCAGTATTTCGAGATTTGATCTTTTGTGATCATGCCAATATTATGTAATAATGCACATACTCTAGGTAATTGGGGTAAGGAAATTACATATTTGGTGAAAAGTGTATTCATGTTATTTAGAGGGAAATTAATATAAATTTTGGAGTATTTATGACTAAATTATTATGGATAATATGTGGTTTTATATCAGTTTGGGTTAAAAAGGTATATTGAATTTTGGGACCATAAGTTTTCATGATTTTGGTGTTTCGAATATTGTATGGATGTTCTTATTTTTCGAGTTTATGTTCTTGATAAAACCTAAATAAACCTATATCAAACAAAAAAATATATTGTTTGAACCAATAAGATTAATAATTGAACTAAATTTATTTGTTGTTGAAATAAAGGCATCAAAGGATAAGAAAATTCTTAATAGTTTTTCATATTAATAAGTTTAACAGTTATTATGATAACAATTTTTATTATTATATTTTGTTGAATATAGGATTTGAAAAATAATACTGGGAAGGATATGTATATTGAAACTCTAAATCCTATATCCATATGAGTAAGTATATAGGGGACAAATGAATATGAAAATTAAAAATCCTAACATATATATATATATATTATTAGGTGAAAGATGTTTTTCCGACTCTTACCTAATATAGTTATGTTAATATTTTATTAGGAAATTATTTATTGAGTCTTGACTATTTTATGGATACCCTCATTTTTTTGAGTATCTTGGTTTTGAGGAAGAAATTATTTTAATTGGTGTACACTGTAACACACTAGGTTTTACAACATATTTTTATTCAATAAATCATATGTAAATCCATTTTGAATATATTAAATTAAAATATTTGTGGTTGAGAAGAAAATAAATTATATATGAAACAAATTAATAGTTTATAAATCCATTGAGAATAATATTACTAGATAAATATTTTTAGAATATTGTTGATATTAATATGGATCTTATAGATTTTAAATTTATATATTTCCATTATAATAATTTTTTTTAAAAATAAAATATTTTAGAGTAGAAAAAATTATACTGATTCCTTGGTGAGAATTAAATATATTCTATAGGGTTTTATATAATATATATATTTTTTGAGGAATGATATCAAAAAAATATATTGATATAATTCAAGGAATTATAGGAAAAATAAGTTAATAATATCCAAGAAGTAAAGAAGAAATTATAGGAGATTTTGAATTTAATTTTTGAAGGATTAAAAACTATTTTGTTCAAAATCCTTGTTTTTATTATATATTACATATATTATTCTTTAGAAATTAAATTTCAAAAATATTAAATTTTAATTATAATTAAATGAACATATTTTATTCATTCATTATATTAATACTATCTTATGGTTATTTTTTCAGGGATTTTTTTGATAATGTTGACTTTTAGTGAACTCTAAATAAATAAGGTTTTTATAAATAATGTAATTTTTATTACATCATCATGGTTTAAGATTTATTCATGTAATTATAAACCCTTTCTCATGACTAATTATTTCATTAATGTGTTAAATAATATAATTAAGAATAATATATTTAATTTGGAATCCTATGTTTGACATTTTGGAACTGAATTTATATTATATTATCAGAAAAAAATACTTTTAGACTTTTCCCTTTAATTAAGTATTCAAAAGATGATATTCAGATTTTTATTACATTAAATTAAAATAAGTCAAATTTTTTAATTATATACCTATAAATATAATGAGAATCTATATTATTAATAATCTTTATCCGAAATTCATCTTTAACAATTTAAAATATATTTTTATAAATATTATTTTTATTCTCTACATATTTATTAATTTATTATTATTTTTTCTTAATTTTAGAAATTTATTATAGTAAACTGAGTTTCTTATTTGAAATAATAATGCCAAAATTAGGTGATATTTTTAGATTTACTTTTTATTAGAAAAATAAGTTACCTAGGTTAAAGTTATTTACCAAGGTAAGGGATAAAATAAGATAAAAGTGTTATATTAGGAGGAAAACTCATATATATCATAAAAAACATATTTAAATGAGTTTAAGAGTTTTTTATCAACCTCTCATCTTCCCATATTCCTTATTTTTCAAATTTTTGTCCATCTTATTTGAAAATTAATTTTAAATGCATAGTAATTAATAGGTATATACCAAAATACTACCCCTCTCACTAGTAAAACGACTCCTCCTCCACCAAAAAATCTATGACACATCTAAAATTATAATTCCATCCTATAATATACATTATTTCCTTAACTAAATATTTCTAAAATCCTTCTAAATGAATGAAGTTTCCAAAGAAAATATGTGATTTATTATTCAAAAGTAAGGGCATTCTATCTATTATTTTTATTTATCTGATTATTCTCCCTCTTAAAAAATCTATAGTTTCACATTATTAAGATAAATATATAATTTTTATACATCTTTAATAAAAATATTAGAACAAAATCATTTCATAATCATACTAATGTATTTATTATAACATGTTTTTATTTGGGTTGGTTTTACCACCTACTTGAATAATGAAATAAATTTCTATAATGGATGAATATGAAAACAAATTTAGATATTTGATATGATTTTTGTATGAAAATATTTTTAGTTTCTTGAATGGTAGTACTAAAATATTACTCATTATTAACAGATAATCTTTTATTCGACAAAAAATTACCCAAATAAGTGCGTTATGAATTTTATTTGGGCGAACCATGCTTGAAACTCCCATGGAATGAACTAGAAACATTATAAATCATTATAGAACCTCTATTCCATAAAATTTACTACTATGGAGCCATTGAACTCTTCAAACTCAAATGATGACCAAAAACATTATACCGAATGTGATAAGAAACAATTGAAAATACTAACAACCGATGATAATTATTAACTAAACTATTTAAAAAGTGGATATAAAACATTAACAAATAATTAAATTAATATTAATTAATTTAAAAAATATTTTATAATGTATAATAATTTATTATTCAGTGTGTTAGAGTGTATCCAACAAAGAGGATATTTGAGGTTAGGGTTCCTTATCACAATATCTGATCATTGAGATATATGTCATCTTTTAATCCTATTTTTATTTGATATGGTGTTCTTATTATCCATTGAATTATTTTCTCAAAAATAATTATTTTTATGTGATTTAGAAGCCTATTTCATTATTGAATTCCATGAAAATTGGATTAATATATCACCAAAACTATATGAGAATTCCTAACTAAATTTACTTTCAATGAGTTTTATCCTCCATTCAATGATTAAATTATTCTAAAATTATATACATTATAAAATATTATTATTTTATACTGTATTTAAACTTTTTTATGTGGTTTTACATTTATTACATATAGAATATTCCTTGATATTATTATGAAGAAGAGGTTACTTGACCAAATATTCCAATGATTTATAATTAAGATAAAGCATTAAAAAGTTGTAAATATAGGATTTTATACTATCTCTTACTTAATGATAGAGAAAAGAAAAATGAATATCATCCAACTATGTAAGACTCGTTACAATTAGTCTTTTGGAGAGGGTATCCACAAAAAAAATCACCTCATGATAGACAAGAGTAATTATGTAATTAATTCCTAAAAGGGAATTAATTAATTCCATAATTATGGAAGTATGCCTTAATGAAAGATAAAACATAATATTTACATCAACTTCCATAATTTTGGCAGTATCACTTTCAATCCACAAGTTATCCATTGATATGTTCTTACATAACATGTCATATAATTATAAATGAATTTTTCCAATTCTCCAACCATTTTATGTTTTACAATTTGATTCAATATTTTCTTTTCTATGAGTAAAATTCATGTTCATAAATTATTAACATATTATTTTACTTTAATTTGGTAATGATTTGAATATAATTTTGCATCCCTAGTGGATTTATATTTCATACCCTGCATTGTTCGTAACCATTTCTTTTCAAATATCAATTTATATTAAATATTGTCTTTGTTAATGTTTATTTTTATTGATGTTTAAAGTTATATATTCCATTAAACAATCTTTTTATTCTACAGTGGTTATTTACTGGGGTTTAAAAGTCTTCATACACTTTTATATCACTGCAGTTCACAATTTTAACAAAATTACTTTCATAAGGGGATCTGATTTTATTACTTCTTTATGGTTAGGAATATTTATCACCCTATCAATATTATATACAATGTTTTGAGAATGTTATTCTATATATTTCAATAATTTCTTAACATCATTTTATATTAACTTTGACTAATGTTAATGTTTTTTAAAAGAATTTTATTAATGATTCCAACAACTCACTTTGTTTATTTTATTTAAAAAAAATTTAAAATAATCTATTATTTCACATTTTTTCTATGATCAGGCATTTGTTATTTTATAATGGGTTTTCTTAATGATTATTAATCTTATTTTTTTCATGGTTCTCCAAATTTATTTATATTCCCATTCTTGTGTGAATTTTTATTTTAAAAATTAATGATATTAATTTAGAGGAATAAATAAAAAATATTTCATTCTGTTTATATATAATTTTATCTTCCACTCCAAATTTATTATATTATAATTTATTTGTTTACAAACAATAGTTTTTTAATCCATTGAAAATTATGTTTTTCAATGTCTTATTTACACCCCCTTCAAATGGATTTTTTGAAGTGACTTATATCTCTTTTAAAACCATATTGTAAAATATTTGAGAATATTATTTCACTTATCTTTTCCACTGAAACACTAAAAGATATATCTTGTTTGGTGTTTTTTTGTTTTAACTTCAATATTCTCTTGTGATATATTAGTTTTGGGATATTTATCTTGTGATATCGAATGATACAATTCTTGAACTCTTATTATGTTTTACCACATGAAATGTTTTGGCAACACATCCTCTTATAGGCAATTTGTTTCATCTATATCAACATAAATAAATGGTTTTTTGCTTCATCTAGGAGATACTCTTATTATACCACCACTCATTATTAACTTTATGGAATATGATCAAGTTTTTTGAAAATGTTAATGAAATCCCATTTCTTTATAATGGGTTAAATATAATATGATGAAATTAAGAATGTTTTATTATCTAGAACACATATGAATGTACATATGCTGATGTAACGGGTGGAATAAGAATTATACAGACCCCCAATTCATTGGGTAATGTTTTATATCGTTTGATATAATATGCAATGGTATGAGGAGTAAACCCAATCAACTACGAGACTCTATCCACTATGTTAAATTATCCTGGATGTGAGCTTTGTATTATATATATTATGTTAAGTTTTACATTGTTTCCACACACTTATGATTCCACGATCCTATTACAACTACTTATTTATTCTAAAATACTTTTTTTGTTATTTATGAATTATAATACATGTTGTACTGGTTATGATTCCTTTTTTTATCAAATTTTACATCGATTATGTTCTCATATCAGCATATTTATATTATTATCTCATAAGATCCTTATTTTACTAGGTATAATTCATTCACACTTTGTTATTTCACCTTTATTATGTTCCTATTCCAATATTCTTATCATAGGATCTCATAGGATCTTCAAAATTTATCACATATATTTACCATTTCAAAGAATTTTTTATCACCATTTTGATGCTTCCGTTTAAAAATGTCTAGAAAAAGAGTATTTCACATGATATTTCAATAGAGTTATCATGTGTAGAGAATTTTTTGGGTGATGTTTAAGACTTATCATTAAATTAAGACTCATTTTTTTAGTGGGAAAACATTAATTTTATTGAAAATATATTATTTTGTTAGATAAAGGATTTTTAATGCTCTAAAACTCTAAAACCAAAATGGTATTAGAATTATAAGTGATTCAATATTTTTTCAAACCCCATGATGCATTGAGTAATGTTTTATATCACACGAGATGACATTTATGTGACTAGGGAGTAAACAAAATCCAATATGGGACTCTTTCCATCATGTTATGTTTTCTTGGTAGTGTCCCTTGACTTTTGATTATAATATCTTATTTTATATTATTCCCACATTCTTATGATTCCATAATCATATGACATCTAATTATTTATGTACTGGTTTCATGTGACTATATATGACCCTAACCTGTTATGAAATCCTTTTATACCTCTAAACTCTTATGTGATAATTCATATTTATTGCATTTAAATACTTTATAGATCAGCCTTTTCCTTTAATTATTCCCCAGGGTAATCTATGAATTAATGGATGTTTAATGGAACATATGAGCAGATTGTAAAGATCAAAATAAATATGATTTATCATGTGCTTATGTTATTGATTAAATTATCAATGAAACAATACCTCTATATTTTTTAGTTAGGTTTTATGGTATATTATATTAAAAACTAGGTAATAATATGTTTATAGTAATTAGGTTTATGTAGTTTGTATCAGAGTTGTGTTTAGATAAATTTATAGGTTAATATGTTATTAGTAAATAGTAATATAATAGTTTAAGGAAACATCATGGGTTAATATGTATATTGGTGAATGTAAATTAATGTCATAAAAATCCCTTTTAGGTCCTATGAAATTGTACATTAAAGACATTAATTAAATTTTTGGGATTTTTTGTTGGTGCTGAGGAAGAATACATGATTATGGTATAGATAAAATTTTGGGTTAGTATGTGATTTTATATCGAGGAAATTATTGTCTATTAAGATAATAAAATAATTAATCATGTGAATATAAGATGTGTATTATTGATAATGTTTTTTGGATTTTTTGTTGGTGCTGAGGAATAATACATTATTATGGTATAGATAACACTTTGGGTTAGTATGTGATTTTATATTGAGGAAATTATTTTTTATTATGACAATAAAATAATTAATTTTATGAATATAAGATTTGTATTATAGATAACATCATGGGATGAAAGTGATTTTGTGGTTAGGTGATTCATTTTTTATGGTAAAATATTAATATAATTTGGGGAGTATTTATAATTAAATTAGTGTTGAATGATATGTGATTTTATGTTATTTGGGGATAAAAGATTTAGATGAATGTTGATAGTGTAGTTTTACATGATTTTAGAGTTTAAAACATTGTTATAAATATCATGATGGTTTTGGGTTAATATATTTTGTGGTTTTGGTCATTGATAAAACATTAGAAATTATAGGTTCCACTAAAAGATTAATAGTTTGAATCATTATTTTCAGAGTTGAACCAAACATATTTTGGTTTGTAAAAAAGGTGTAAAAGGATAATACACTTATGATTGATTATTAATATTAAACTTTTTAACAACTATTATCATAACCATTATGGGTTTGGTATTTATATGAGTACCGAATTCGGGAAATTTTGTTTGTAAGGTAACGTCTCTAGAAACTCTGAAGGCTTATAACCAACTACGTTTATTTTTAAAAAATAGTTGGGATAAAGGATAAATCTTGACATATGTGTATTATGAGTAAAAATATGAGTTTCATAGTCTTACCTATGGTAGAGAGGATAATATATCATTATAAAGTTATATATTGAGTCATTTAAATCTTATAGATACCCTTATATGTTTCCGAAGTAATAGAATTTAATGTGAGAAATTATTTTAAGAGGGGTAGAATGAAACACAATAGGTTTTAGAAAGTAATTTAATTCTTAAGACCATATTTATATTAAATATAAATATTTAATATTTAAAAATTCAAATTTGAGAAAGAAATTAATCCTTTAGGGTAAAAATAAAATTGAGTATCGTATTACCGATTATAATTTTATTTATATCATTAGTGTAAGTATATTTTATTTTGTTCTTTAATGTGTATATTTTCAATATAAACAATTCATTTTAAAAAAATAATTGATTTCATAATAGAAAAAAGTGAAAAATTTATTTGTGAGAATACAATTTATTTTAAAGGTATTGATTTTATAAAATAAGCATTTTAATTTTTTAAGGATGATATAAATAAAATGTATTTAATAAATTAAATTAATGATTGATGAAATAAATTAGTAATTTCTAAGAAATAATTAAGGATATATAATGGATGTTAATTTAAATATTCTTAGATAAAAAAATATTTTATTTTGAAACCTTACTTATATTCTATATTATATATGTTTTTATTTAAAAGATAAATTTCTATGTTTCAAAATATTATTTATATTAAAAACATAATTTTTTACTCAAAATACCTATATTATCATAGGGTTATTATCTTTTATTTATTTAAAATTTATATTTTTTAGTTAATAGGAAAAAAATATAGTTTTTACAAATTTCATTAGTTTTATGGAATCATCATGATATACAAATGCCTTAAACATTTAGGAAACATTTTACTAAACCAAATATATATCTATGGAGTAAAATCATGTATTTAAAAATATTATGTTGAATTTAGAAACCTATGTTTGACGTTTTGAAACCTAAGTGTTATTTTAATAAAATAAAATTCAATATTTGGACCTTTTTGTTATATTAAGTATTAAGAAATTCCTTTCAGTTATAGATTTGTTTAAATGTCACACAAATATATCATTTTAATAATAACCCAATAAATATTAGGAGAATAGATACTATTCCTAATCTTTGGTCTAAATTAATTTTTACACATGAAAATATACTTTATTTAAAACCATTTTCAAGTGTTTTACATTTATTCTTTATAGGTATATGGAATTACAAGATACCAAAAAAGACTCACAACTAGAATCACTAATGGTAAAAGACTCATATTTCTCTACAAGTAATGTATAACACACACTAAACCTATTTTAATAAAATTCATGGAATTATTGATCAATAGAATAAATACCTTAGAAAATGGGTGTCTCGAAGGCCCAGTGGCCGAATGGATGAGAACATGGTTCCCCTAGAGTAAGTATATTTCATCATATTGGGTCACTAGTAATTTTCCCCACCACCCCTTTTAGTAGTTATCTCACCGTGATATGAGTATAAAAGTTGTAACACCCCTTATAATAATTTTTCCTCATTATGGACTCTGATGCACTATAGTAAGGCACCCCTCAACAAAATATTAGAGAGATGTGTAGGAAGTGGGATAAATGATAGGTTCCAACACACCTATATCCCTTTTGAGCCATCCACACTCATCTAGATTTCATACCTATCATAATGAACCATATTTGTAGTCCCAATATGTTTATGGTATTGTGATAGGGAACCCATATATTTCACATAGAAAATTCTTGGGGGAGAATTTCTTGTGGATATGTTTCATCAGACCACCCATATTTTTAGTTATCTCAGCCTATGGATCCCTTTTGTGTCAAAAATAAAGCACCTTTTTATTACATTTAGTCATTAGTTTGACCCTATTTTGTCACATATTACCCATTGGTGGTGGCTAAAAATCTATATATCCCAATTTCCTTTTCTTTTTATGGTATGATGTGCTTGTGGACAAAAGGACTTAGATATCGAGGTGGCACTATGGCTTGAAATCCCTTGTCATGTGAATAGAATTGCTGATACGGTACTACTAAGGTACTTACTAAAATTCGTTAAGTAGTAATTAAACAATAAATTTAGAAATTTTCCCCCTCTAAAATTTGGTCATGGGAGTTTTATGTAGGATTACAAGAAATTTACTACTCCAGAACCTCCTCTACAACATACGTTATAAAATAATTGTTTTAGTATTAATTTTCAACAATTATATATATTTTATTTATTAAAATGAATTCTATATTATGAATCATCTTGTTTATATTAGTTAAAAAGAATCATTTCATTTTTTGTTTTAAAAAAAGATATATAGGTAATAGTAAGTCACTATGGGAAGGGATAAAATAAGGTAAAAGAGTTAAGTCAAGTAGAAAAGACCTAGAATATAATAAGAACCAATCTTTATAAGAGTGGGAAATATATTTCTCAATATCCCTTCATATTATATACATTATTTTAAAAATATTGATGTATTTTCCTTGAATGTTACTTTTCTTTTTATATTGAGTAAAAATTATTTGAGAAAATCTGACTCACCTCAATAGTAATTGGAATCATTCAAAAACCCTTTGAAGACAGATCTAAAATTCAAATTTCCCCTTATAATTAACCAAATTTCCTTCTATAATAATATTCTACCATGTGGGTTATCTTGTGGTCTCTATATATTTTATAAATTTTTTAATTCTTCTTATAATTCTTCTCAATTTTACTTTATCACATTAAATTCATCAATATATTGTTAATATTCTTAAATAATAATTATATTATAAATAAACCAATTCAATAGTCATGCTCACCTATTGATTATAACATGTTTTTGTTTTGGTTAGTTTGACCACCTATAGAATGATACTAGAAAATTATATAATGGATGAATATGAAAAAATAATTACTAATAATATATTATATTATTAATTAAATAATGTTGAATTTTTATTTCTAATACATTAAAAATAATATTTAGCTTATTATTATAAAAATACCATTTATTCATAAAACAATTACAAAAATAATTTTTTATGGATGTCATTATAGAAAATTTTGCTAAAAACTCCCATTGAATGAACCTTGATCTTCATAACTTATTATTGAACCTCTATTATAGCATCATCAATTGTATAGTGATGTTTTACTAATAATAATTGATTAATGACTGAAACCATTATAAAAAAGAGATAAATAATAATCGAAAATACAAAAAAAAGGATTTTTATTGACTAAAAATAAGTAATAAACAAGTAATAAATGAATATGATATATTAATAATAATTTCAAATGATTTGAATATGTTTTTAAAATATAATATTAATGGATATTATATTATAATACTAGATTATAGAGTGTATCTAACTATGTATAGGTATGAGCAAATGGTTCTTTGTATCAATTTCCAATCCTTGAGATATATTTTAAATTAGGCACTTATTCTTTTTTAACATGATTCACTTACTATCCATTGAATTATTTTTATCATTAATCACTTCTTTTCATTTCATGTGATTAAAATTTTTATTTTTTTATCTCTTTACTTGAGCTGTTAATTCATATATTACAATACTTATATGTGGATTCTAAACTAAATTTCCTTTCATTGAATTATATATCGAAAAATATAGGGCATATCCCTTTTATTAAAATGATAAAGGAAAACAATAGAAAGTAGATGGATGGGGTCATACAAGCATTCATTCCCTAATGACAAAAGAAACCATGAAAGATCAAATATCAAATTCATAAGAATCATCATAATCACCATACCAGTCATAATCAGGAAAGGGACCATGAGATCTGGTGACCATAGTGGGCTTCAGATAAGAATAATCCTTTCTACATCTCGCATTCCTAGAAGGAACAGATTGAAAAACATCATCATCCTTAACAAAATTTTTCCTTTAAACAAAGCCTGACTATATGATGGTATTTTGGGGGATTCATCCTCAACATCATCCCACATTCCATGAATACCATGAGTTTCCCTTATTTTATTAATTTCATCTTGAATATTTGAGAGATTCCCATCATCATTTGCAATTTGTTTCCCCTTAATTACTAGATCTATCTTCTTAGGAGACACTCCTGGTGTGAGGATGCCTTAATTTTCTTGAGAATGCTCTCTGTGCTCAGGCACCAATGTCAGTGTCATTCCTATCCCTTACCCTTGAGTGACATGTGATGCCTTCAGTGACTTTTCAGGAATAGATTGTTTGTCTCCAAGTGGATCCACATTGTTTTTTGTGTTCTGTTTGTTCAATTTCTTCCTACAATAATCCTCATGGTGCCCCTTTAAAGAGAAAAGTGAGCAAACCACATTCTTGTGGAATTTGTCCTTAATATGACCAATAGTCTGACACACTAAAAAAATAGGAAGTCATTCATATATCACTTTTAAAGAGATATCATCATCCAATGCTGAGAGAACAACATTATGAATCAAGGAAGAGCATAGATCAATTTCCACTAAGACCCTAGCATAATGAAAAAATTTAGCAATCTCAGTATTCCTATCCATTTTGATCAGAATTCCCACAGCTGAGGCAATATCAGATAAGATATTGGGATGCCACAAGACCCAATTAAGACCAATATTTTTTATCCAAACCTGATCTCTTGTAAATTTAATGGCGAATGGATTAAACCAAAATTCCCACTCTTGAAATCATATCATACATGGTTTTAAGGAGATTTATCCAATAGCCCATGCTCTTCGCTTTAGATCCCCTGATGAAAATATGATGTAGAAGAAACCCCAACCCAAAGGAAGGCATCTCCAACCAGAGAAACCCCATATAAAAGTCTGATTTCAAACTAATTCATCAATTGTCCAAGAATTTCCTCCAAAAGTAAGAATAAGTCTCGCAATTATGGAGTATTTACACAGTTTCAATCTATCAAGAACCACTTATTTATTAGCAGTCACACGGGCAGTGTCACCTTTCTTGACCGTTCGCTCTAGAGAAATGTCTTTCACATGTGAAAATATCTATCATTGGTGAACCGTTCGGCATCTGTAGTACCAAATAGAGATTTTAATTTACCATATTTCTTAGCCATGTTAAGACCAGGTGGACATTTGTCTGCATCTTCCACTAAGGTAGAATTTTTAGCTTCTGGCGCAACCTCGCCATCTGCTAACATCTCTGTTTCCACTACCACGCTATCTCTTTTGTTCACCACAAACATAGGGAAATCAACTACAACTCCTGTTTCGGTCCGCACAACGTCAACCATATGTACGCCTCCCACAATGGTCACCCCCGCTACATCTACTCCACACATCCTCACATCAGCCACTATCGTGGAAACATGCACACTACTTGCTCTGATAGATGCTCTGGTAAGCATCCTTCCAGATCCAACTAGATCGAAGCCACCATCGCTCACATTGGACACCTCCCATGAAGAACCAACCACCGCAGATCAACAAACACCTGTCCCGGTCAAAGCCTTTTCATCCACTATATGCAAAACTTGAAGACGTGCGCTGCCCGCAGTGACTACCGCCAGTGGTTCTGATCCGTTCAACACTGCATTATCCCTTCACTCAGATCTATTCATCCCGGTCCCCTTGAGCACCACTGGTCGATATTGACAATTTTCCACCATAGCATGACTTCCTCCATCAGAATCCACACCGCCCAGTAAGATAGAACCAAATAAATGAGGGATTCCTATGGTGGTATCGCGCAAACCTGCCTACACATAGGATCTTCCATCGAAGCTCTGCCCCGAAACCCTTGCCATCTCATCCTTGAATTATATACTTCCTTCATTGATTACATTATTCAAATATTATTTACATTATAACCTATTATTTTTAATGTTTTGTTTCTTATTGATTTAGGTGGTTATAAATTTATTTTACATAGTCTCTTACTTTATATATTCTTACATAACATGTTATCTTCTTGGTAAGGGTTTCCCCCCAATTCCTTTACCCACATCAAGTATTATCCTAAAATTTCATTTTATCCCTACTATAACTAAAAATAATCTTCTTGAGTTCTTAACTTACTTTTTTAATCTCATTTTTTAATTTAAGTTATCCTTTATTACCTTTTGAATTTATAGTTCATACCTTACTTTAGTCATAAGAGTTACCATTTTAAATATTAGTTTATAATCAAGATTGACTTTGTCTAAGTTAATATTTTAGAAGTTTTATGTTCTTTATTTATTGGATCCATTTATCTTATTCCTATCCTTTTATTTATATGGTTTAAAATTCTTCTCAGCATTAGACTTCCCTTTTGTTTAAAATTAGATCAAAAGGACGTTCACAAGTGAATTTGATCATATCTATTCTTTATGGTCATTAACCATTCTCCTCTATATCTATATTCATTATAATGTGTTAATAATTCCCTTCTCTTTAATTCATTTATTTTTGAATGTTATTTTATATTTATTCTTTATCATATTATAAATGATTAAATGGAATATAATTTATGTATTCCACATGTGAATGTTTTTATCTTTTATTTAAAAAATGTGGAAAGAATATAATTTTTCACATTTTACACATGCATGTATTTCCTAATCATATAATTTTTTAATAATTAATCTTTAAATTCTAGTTAATATTATTTTTGAAATTTCTTTCTATTCCAATTGTTTTGTGAAATTTTTATTTTTAAAATAAAGGTTAATGTTTTCATAGAATAAATAAATGGATTTAAATCCACATAATTATACTTTTATCTTATAATCTAAAATTTAGGTTTTACCCATTTAATAACATTATGACTTATTTGTATGGGATATTGAAATTGTGATACACTACTATAAAACTAGTTTTATCCAATGTCGTGGATTTTATTGAGCTACCTTAATTAAATATTAAATACCCATATTGTGAGTGATGGAAAAGCAATTTTAAACGGGGTATTTTACAATTCTCTTCTTGGAACTATTAAAGGGGGCATTTATTTGTGATTCTTTACAAGAACATATCACTACTGGAAAAAGGCCTATACCCACGGTTCAAAACTGTGGGTATAGCCACCAAAACCGTGGGCTGGAAAGGCATCGGTATAGGTCCCCAGCCTATACCCACGGTTTTCCGAAATAGTGGGTATAGGTGTCCTACCACCGTGTCCCAGAAACATAGATAATTTCCATTGTGTCAATGGCTTTTACCCATAGTTTCAAAACCGTGGGTATAGGTCCTAAAATATTGCAGGCACCCAGTTTCGATCCCGCTACCTCTTAGCTGAAAGCACCGCATCTAAACACTACCCTAACATTAGCTATATTTATATATATATATATATATATAGTTAAATATAGTTATAAAAACCGTGGGTATAGAGGGAAGAATTGTGGGTATATGGTTCCGGCCCAAAATAATTTCCATCCCGCAGAAAAAAAATTCCAGCTCACACCAAAGTGACTTATACCCACGATTTTTCATAACTGTGGGTATAGGTATTTCATCCAAAACCTATCCCCATAGTTTTCCCCAAAACCATGGGGATAGGTACCCCTATACCCACAGTTTTGGGAAATTGTGGGTATAGGTCCCTTTTCAGGACCTATCCCCATGATTTTGGAAAACCGTGGGGATAGACCTCCCTATACCCACAGTTTTGGAAAACCGTGGGTATAGGGATACCTATCCCCACGGTTTTGGGGAAAACCGTGGAGATAGGTCTATTTTCCAGTAATGGCCCAACATTTGTCAATGCTTCTAAAAAACCAATGATAAATGGGGGATCTTATTAGTTCCTTTTTATAAGTAATGGTAAAATTATTCTTAAAGAAAAATTAAATTAATATATATATATATATATATTCATATAAATGTAATATTTTTTATGATATCTTTTAGATAATGTAAATTGGAATTTACACATAGTATATAAGATATTTAGTGAAAATAACTTACAACATAAATTAAAAAACATTTTTAATTTATAATTATCTAATTATTATCAAGTAATTATCATTTAATAATAATTTTAAGACACAAAAAATAAAAAAAAACTAGTGAACGGTATAAAATAAGTTGAAAACGTCGCCCAAAAATAAAATTTCCATAACTTTTGATCTGGGTGTTCGTTTGTCCTGTACCATATATAAAATTGAATCATGTAATAAGCTATATTACTCTAGAAACACACATAAACCTATATCATGCTTTTATTGAAAAATTCCCAGGTGGCCAATAAAACTGAGCTTTCAGTCATTGTACCCTGATTGTTTAACATTCGTTGGATTTTCAAGCTCATTTATGGGAGTGTTAGTTACTTTTTTTGGTGTAAAATAGATTTATTCCTAGATACCACATTCATATCGATATTATGATATTTTAATTTTTATCATTTTCTCAATGTAATGATATTTATTATCAAATATATAGTTATATGTACCTAATTTTTACATATTCACACAAGAAAATTTAATTCCATAAACAAATAAATAAACATATTTACATATAAAATATATTTATTAATAAATCAACCTAACTAAACACATATATAAATATATGGATAAAAAATATAATGAAATAAATATAAATATATAGATATATCATAAAATGTGAAACAAAACAGTATAGGGGAGTGGAAAGGGGAATGGTGTATATGGTGAAGATCTGTGGTTGAAAGAAAAACTGGTGGGAGGGGTACATGAGGGAGGATGATAATATTTAATGTGCTAATAAAGGGGTAGGGGTGGGAAGTGCTGATGAAGGGAGGTCGGTGGGGCATGGATTCTTTATATACCGTTTATCTATGGGGCCTTTATTAGTGTTTTTCTAGTGATGTTAAAGGCCCCTTTTCCAATGAAAAACATTGATAAAAGGGGACTTTAACAACGCTAAATTTTTAAAGGACTATTTTAACAATGTTTTTTAGCAATATTAATGTGGTCTTTTAACATTTATTTTTTAGAATTACTAATGGCTTTGGGCATTTATCATCAAAAAAATTATCCACACATTTTTATCACTGATGAAGGCCTATTCTAGCACTATTAAAGGCCATTTATATACTAGTATTTATATAAAGATGAAGGGTTTTCCCTTTTTAGTAAAAGCAAGAAAATTAGAGGAACCAATACGGGTATATGGAAACATGGAAAAAACCCAAAGCAAAAGATATTTGTTAATATTTTTCAAAAATAATGCACGTATCCTCCTTTCTTATTCCTAGATTTCATTCCATTCATCCCTTCCATGATCACGCCCCTGACCCCTCAATATGCCCTTACTAGAATAGATAGATTTAAGCCTCTCATGGAGAATCTCAACATCTGTTCTTTCAGCATCAAAGCTATCGTCTTGTTTGTCCTTGGATTTTTTAGGAGAAGTGTCTTCTGTCACTGGCGTCATCATCCCCTATACCCCCATTGCTACAGCAGGATTCAAATTCTCTTGATGAGTTTTCTCATCTAGAGGGTTCTAAATTGGATCCTGCATCTGAATGGTACCATAAATAATCTTGTCCAAGAAAGTATCAGTTTTACCTGAAACTGATTTATCAACAACCACTAGAGAAACCACCAAAAACATTGAATTCTTGTAGGAGAGAAGCTAAAATCCCTCCTTATCCACTGCAAGGTTTAATGTTGTATGACATGTTTTAGAAATTACTAGAGATTCATATTCATAAATTTGTTTAACTTTTTTCTACATGAGGCATCCATTTATTCTTATGAGAGTTTATGATCAACCTTGAGATGGATTTCCTCTTCAAATGCTTTTTCTGCTATTAAATTATCATATTTATTAGTCAAACAAGATTTTGTAGGATGTGATAAATCACATTTTTATATGATACTATCAGAATTTTGAAAATTCTCCTATTCATAAAAAATTTCAGCACAAGACTTTATCTTATTCTAATAAGTAGTGGAATTAGGTGAGTCACTTGGGTGGTCACCCTTCCCATTGACTGCATCCCCAGAAGCAACACCTTGAACCTCCTTCTTCTTCCTGATATTATTTATGACAATGCCCAGACCAAAATCACACTTACAATGGTCTTGGTCATCCTAATTCTGCAACAACTAAGAAAGATCATCAGTTTTCCTAGCATATGCACTTTTTTTCTTTTTGAGACAATTGCTCATGTCATGACCACAAAATTTAGAGAATCTACAAACAATAGAGTGCCGACAGACATATAAGTTATGGACAATGACATTGCATTTGTTGCAGAATTTAGGTATTTTTTCATAGAAAATATTCATAGAAAGAAGATAGATGGTTTCAATAGTTCATATGTCCATTTAATCATGAGAAACATTATATTATGTTATCATAGATGAAAAAAACTTTTATAAAAAACTTGGTTACTTAATACTTTCAAATAATACCATATTAGAACATAATAGGAATTGAATCATTAGATATCACTACTATGATAAAATTATGAATGTTTTATTATATGGAAAACATATACTTGTAAATACTATAATGTGATGGGTGGGTACATATTTAAACATCACCTTAATTCATTTTTTAATATTTTATATCTCATGTGATGATATATATTGGATTATGGAATAATCCCAATCTTATGTTGGGCTTTTTCCACCATATTCTTTCTTCTTTAAAAATAGCCTCAACTTATGCTTATGATGACATGTTTTATTTGTTTTTACAATTTATTATGATTCCTATTCCTATGATACCAAATTCTCAACTTATTATTACAAGTGATAATATATGATCATCTTATTTTTGGTTATCATTTTATGCCTATTGAATCTTATGTTACACTTAAGTATATTACCTTATCATCCTTTATATCTCACCATTTTCTTAATTTATTTCCTTTGGTTACCATATACATTAATAATAGATCAATAATATTTTGTATCAAATTTTGAAAAAAGAAATAAGTATGATTTATCATTTCTTATGATTTTTATTTAAGTAACTTGTCTCACTTAGACATTAGACTTTTAGATTATTTTGTGCATTTTTATGATTTCTTTTAAAAACAATGTAATAATATGTGTTTAAGGATGATGTTTATATAATACCACTATACTATTTAATAACCACTAGAATATTTGTGATTTGATTGGAGAGTTAACATTCTGGTATGAATGGATGTAAAATTTATCTCTCACTATTTTTATATCTAATTTTTATTGATGATATTTTCTATAGTTTGTTATTTTAAATTCTATATTTTAAATTATTAAAACTCAATTCACCATCTTATTTAGTATAATATTATAAATCATGATCCATTCATGAACGGGACTTTTTTAAAATTAATTTAATCCATTAATGGGTGAAAAAAGTAATAATTCATTAATATATGATACCAAAACATTAATCTAGTAATGGAAAAAATAAAGTATTAATTTACTAGTGTTCGTAATAGAATAATTAATTTTTTTAATAAATAATCAAACATTTTTTTCATCTACTAAAAGATTAAAAAAATGATTTACCAAGGGATCATGACGTGGGATTAATATCCCTACTCATGTGATCAAGCCAAGATAATGCCTATGGCTTGTGAGGCGACACCATGGTGTCTCTCCCCATGTCCCACATTAGGTGTGGTGAAGTTATAGGAATGAATTATATGTCCTATGTGTTCTTCCCATATCACATGGCCTTTTTAGAGTGAGGTGGAAGTTCTCCCCTCTAGTGGGAAGTGATCCCTACCAAAGAATAAATCAATGTGGTAGTGAGTTAAAGTACAAAACATTGTGACAGTGGGGTTGTGGATAAACTCTATAAGAAGTATTTAAAGGAGGGGAAACTTTTTCAAATCAAGATGAAATAATTACTCAACACTTACTCTAATATCACATGATAGAATATCAACGTGACAGACATGAATAAAATATAAATATTTTCTTTAAACCAATTAATTATCAATATCAAATATAAAAACATGCTCAATTAGGAACATGAAATCACAATCCTCACATGGTCACTACAAGAATCACAAAGTCCTACCATGATTTAACTTCATTAAATTAATTTCTTAAGAATCACCATATTTCACAAGTGTACCCCTCTTTCTATACTATCCTTTTAGATTTTCACTATTTCATGACCACATATTCCCCCCATTTTTCAATAAATCCAAAGGTCACTTTTATATAGTATGCAATGAAAAAAAGTATAGATCATTACCAAGGGAGAATTAAACATACTTTGGGGGAGGGGCTCACTTATCCAAAATTTCAAATTATAAGGATTTGACTAATCTAAAATAGCCAGTTAATTCCATTTAAATGCATCATTTGTTAAAGACATTGCAAGGGTGTCTACGACCTATAGTATAGTACTAACATACTCTAGCTTCATAAGCCCGCGATCCCCTTTCTCCTTGATAAAACAATACTTGATTTAAATTTTGTTCATTTGTGAGGGATGGAAATGATTTTTTATAAGACTAATAACACTTGAATTATCACAAAATATTGTGATTAAAAACTTCACTTCAACTCCCATACCTTTGAGATGAGGCTTAATCTTTAGTAACTATGTGAAATATTGAGTAGATTTTTTATTATTTTATTGTGCTGAGAGAAATGTAATCATATTTCTTGACCATTAATGAAATACACAATCTTCTTCTATAGAATGCACCACTTGAGGTTGACATTCTATTATCTACTAAAATGGCCCACAATGTATTTGTATAATCCATTAACTTTTGATGATATTTTTTACTATATATTGAATCCAAATACTCAAATAATTTCATATTTCAAATTATTTTTTTTCTTAATAAGTAAGTGGGTTTTAAGGGGTTACTTTGATAATATGTTGTAAGGCATGTGTTGAAACAATATCAGGCCGTGTAACTATTAGGTATGATGGAATCATAATGATATATCTATATTTTATACATTAGATGATTTTCATTCCTCAAACCATGATAGTTTTCTCTAGGTAGTGACCAATATTTTTTCACCTAAATGGTTTTTTCCACTATAAAGCTTCCCAGGACCTCCGTAGAATTTGTATTTGTAAAAATCACTATGTTATATATTCCTTTCATAACTAGTAAGACAAATAAAAATATCATCACACTAATCAATGATATTTCTATCCAACATTTCATTAATTTTGAAAACAATTTTCATTACTCTTCATTTGATCTAGAAAATATTATACCATCATCATACATAAGAACCACTATCTTTTGATTACTCCAATTTTTGATAAAGAGATCAAAATAAAATCCAAAATTCTAGAAATCAAACATCTTCAAATACTAATCAATTATTTAATACAATTCCCTTGGTTCATATTATAATCCACAAAACACTTCCCCAAAAAATAATATTTTACTCTTCTTTAGGAATTAGAAAACCACCTGGCTATTTGATATACACTTATTATTCCAGAACACCATTCAAAAACATTATCATGAAATACATTTGGAAATATTTAAATTTATTTTGAATTGATCGGACCAAGAATAATGTAATTGTACCCATTATTGAAATAGGTGGAAATGATTTATCATATCATGTTTCAACCTGGAAACCCTAGTATAGTTATACCCGAGTCGCCAATAACATGGCCTAAAGGGCGTTCTGATCCCCATGGGTGGGCGACTAGCATATAACATCATATCATGATCATGAGGGAATGACTTTTTCACAAAATAATGAAATATAAAAATATACAATTCTATCTTATAAACACTCCAAAGAGAGAAAGTACCTAAAAACATGTAAAACATACACAAGTATAGATTATCAAAAGACACAAAGTATTCCAAGGTGAAAGAATAGAAATATGTCACCTAATAGGGGGTAAAATCTCATCTAATCACTTTAATAACTCTGGGTCCCAAATATCAAGAAAATCCAACACCTCTATGTGGTTCTTTCACATTGATGGACTTGGAATATAATAATCTACAAACACCTTAATAAAAAGTCATTATGTGAGATATACATCCCAATGGGGTCTCAAAATGTCTTCCATAAATAATACAATAATAATAAACCAAATATTTTTTCAAATTAAATAAAATAAGGCATGGAAAAGAATTTAAATATTAAAAAAATGAATTCATATGAATGCGAATGTAGATATATCACAAAACACTTCTGTGTATATTTTAGATAAAAATAATAATATAAATGAATTAGCTTGGATAAATATATTCTATAATCAATGGTATGTGTAGTCAAAGAAAGTAGAATAATTAATTGTACTCATTAGCCCTATGGTATGTTATTATGATGTAATAAGATCCTATCACATCACATTCATCAGTATAAATAACATATCTTTCCACACATCCCTTGTATCAATCTAACATGATAATCAATCGACACCATATTAGGGGAAACATCATGGGAAATCCTTCCAAACCTTGTTTAGTTAGTTTTTTTATAATAAATCAATTTCTATGGAGTAGGATTCCAAGAGTTATTTTCCAAGTTACCCAATAACTACCCTGACATAAATGGTCTTAAATAAATCAATAAATCAATCATTTCAAGTCAATTTAAAATACAATTTCTCATTTTTGTTTTTCAATATGGGTTTTCAATTAGATTCCAAAACACGTGTTTTCATAAATTCAATACATTTAAAATCATCTCACTATTTATTCCATTTTTTGAAGGATCAAAATAAAATAATTTCATCAAACCTATTTCTAAATCAGGCCATCAAATTTTATTAAAATTCACCCAATAATTTCAATAATTTTAAATTAATTCACGTTGAGGATCTATTAAGGTTTAAAGCTTTGGAGAATTTTTTCATAAATTATACATCACATCCTAAATATTAAAAGTAGACATTTTTAATCACTATCCTTTTCTTCATAAAAAAAACTATTTTAAATGAAATACGACATCATTTCATGTCTTAACAACATAACTTTTCCTTCATTCCATCTGTAAATCTACACGTCATTATGTCTTATGAAAAACATTTCAAAACATAGGATGAGTTTAAAAATATTAGTAAGAGAGACATAATGAAAGAGACCTGTTATTCATAAAAAACATGTAATCTATGACAAATTTATCATAGATTTATAGTTTCACCATTAATAAGTAAAAAAACACTTCACATAATATACGCTCATTGCTTACCCTTTTTGTAGCCAAAATATTTCCATAAAGCCCATAGAAATCAAAATATATCATATAAAAGTAAATTGGGACATAAACATACTAAAATGGAATACCTATACGGTCTACTTCCACACATATAACAAAATTTAATAACCATAAGTTAACTTCTATAACTAATGAATTTGAGGTCATAACACAACCATCCATCCTTAGTTTATGACAGAACCACCCATCATTTGGTTTATCATATAAATACCCATCTTGGTTTATCATGTAACCACCTATCAATTGACCAAGTGCCATTATGTAATCATAACACATAAAATAGGAATAAAGGAAAAATAACATTTCCACATTTCAATCACAATAGATCTTGCGAAGATACTGAAATATTCAACCAATTTCTAAAACAATTAAAATATTTAATAAAGTAACTTTTAATCAAAGTGTCTCATGCCACTTTTAAACTATTGAAATTAATTAAAATTAAAAAAAATTGATGTCTATATAAATAAATTCAAAAAAAATATTTTAAAACATTGATGCAAAATATAATGTTTTATAAGAATAAATCGTTAAAATATTTAAAAATGATGTTTTAATTAAAGAGTCCATTCCACTAGAAAAAACATGAATAAAAATCATTAAATAATAAAATCATTAAAAAATATAAATATCATGAGAATATATTAATTCATTATATAACATGTCACAATGGATTCATATACTCCTTATAAGATATTAAAGACGTATAACAACAAGATATTCCTAAATGAAAGGAGATTGAGATAAAGCCCTTTACGCAGATCATTTTGTAAATAAAATAGACCGATTAAGTGTATTCACTATAAGTAAACATAAATAAAGTATAAATAAAATATTGGATATAAAAATTTATTTCCCACATAATCATTTCAAGACATAATCATGAAATATAACATTAACCCAATGAATTGAAATTGGGTTAAGAAGTTCCCCTATTAAAATTCGGCAGCCTAACAACATCACATAAAAATTCAGAAAAAGAGTTGATGAGAGAGAAAGGGGTATATCATCACATAGAAATAAAATTTACATCAATAAGGATATATAATAACATATCCTAACATAAGAAAATTTAAATTGAAATAAATAACATAAAAGAAGTCTTTGATCAAAAGAGGAGGGTGAAAGGTTCTCTTACCACTTGAGAAACACTTGAATAAAAACCATTATGAAATAAAATTACACAGAACATTAAATATCATGATAATATACTAATTTATCATATAAATAGTTCAAAGGGTTTTATATAAACATTATAGGATAATATATGTTCATAACAACATTATATACCTCAATGAACTGAGATTGAGATGAAATATTTTCCTTCGAGTCTGATTTGTCACGTATGTTCCTTGTTCATCCTGAATAATAATCTTAAGTTAATTTATAGTTATTTAATAAAATTTTCATGTTTATTATTCCTTTTATATCACTTATTAGCACATTATTAAAATTACATAATTATTTAATTTAATGTCGGTCATTTTTTTGATATTTTGTAGTTGAGTCGAAAATGATCTTGTTATAATTACAAATTGTCAATGTGGTAAAAAGTTTATTATCTACCAAAAATTATTCAAGATTTAAATATAAGATTTATCCATTATGTATTTATTTATAATATTCCATTACATCCTTATATAAGAAATGCAACACAATGTTCATGGATACCGTAAAATGTATGAACGGAAGAACCCTAGTTCCATTTCATTTTGATATTTAAATGAATGAAAACTAAATGATAGAGAGGTATATAACAATTAAAGTATAATATAATATTATAAATATGTTACATATTTTCATTAAATCCATACTTTATACGTTTCATGTATGGAATTCATGAGTCATATCACTTTGAGGGGGTTGTAGTCCACACTTCCTCAAATGAAATTATCGTATTTACACATCATGAAAATCGTAATGGTTTGTTTGTAAATAAAAATTTAAGTATCATAGAGATAATATAAATATAATATATATTGTATAAAAATACAGTTCCAACATAATGGCCCCCATGAGAGGTCATAGGGGAAAAGTGAATAATAATCTTGTCATGAGACAGTAGTTTGTCGTCCATAGAAATTGTATATTAGTATCAATTAGATGGAGATGTCTGTAAGTGTAGTTATAATAATATTCATAACAGAATCATAGAATATTATGGATACTATTGTTATTATGTAATCATATAATAGGAATAGTATAGGGAGTGGATATGTAAAATAATGGAAATGAACTTTAGGGAAGATTCTACCTCTTAAAATGTGTAACTCCCTTTGATTTGATGTAGAAGGATTTTGGGAATTTCATAATGACTAAATTAAGGATTATATGAGAAAGAGAGAGATTTTTTGTGATTATTTGGGTAGATGTTGGATGAGACAAGTGGATTTATAGGTGTGAATACATGGTTAGGGGTTATGCCATTTTATTAGAGGGAGGAGGGGAACATTTGGAAAGTATTGAAATAATATTTTATTATAACAGGATTTTCACTATCAATTTGTCCCAAAGTAATTTATAAAAGATAAGATGATTTCAGGTCGAGAAAACTCAATCAATAGGTTTTATACAAGTCTAGGTCACAACATTAACCTTATCTATTAGTATTAACCCTTAGTTAACTAATTTAACTCTAACAATGTCTTCTTGTATATTCCTACTATATGGTTAATATAGTCTGTATAATATAGAAATAGAACCTAAAGTGGTTTATTATTGACATTTTAAAAAATTATATAAGTAATTTGGCCTAGTCTAGTTTTTAGGACTATTATATCATTTAATAAAATAGTATGTTTTTTAAAAAATCAATTTTTTCAATTCTTATACTATTCATATCTAGAATTTTTTAAAATCCATAAAAACTAGATAATTTCTAAAAAAACTTATTTATTTAAAGATAACAAGTAATACACATTAAAAAATTTATTTTATGGCATAAAAAGTTTCAAAATAAATTTATTTTAGTATTTATAATCTAATTTATTTAAATAATTCTATTGATAAGGTAATCACTGCATAATCATTGTGTCATCTACAAATTTATTTATTTGATATCTAAAAATTAAAAAGAAACTACCATTATGTAGGAAATAATTTTAGATATATAAAGGATTTTATATTCAATTATATCTCATATATAACCCCATATAAAAATTGTTGTACTAAAAGATACTTGTTTATGTTACATTTTTCATTACATTAAATTAATTCTTATAAAATTACATTTTAACATTCAAGTGGCTCCATGGGGTCCCCATAATCAACCGAAGGATGACCATGGTTATAAATATTTCATCCAATTGGATTAGAAATCATTTTTGGATAGGTTAATATTATCATAATATTATTTTTACCCATATTTACCAGATTTACCTTTTAACCATGGTAAATAAAATAATTTCTGATGTTTTGATTCCTAATGTCTAAAAATAAAATGTACCTATTAAAAAAAGTGAGAAATCATGATTCCAACTATGGGATCTATTTTTCAAAAATAAAAACACAAAAAATGGAAGAAATTTATTTAAAATTAATTCTCGTTGACAAAACCAAAAAGTATGGTTTATAGAAGTAATTACTATTAACAAATTGACATCTACTTATATTAAATTTCAATGTGAAATTAAATAAAATGACAAATCTTGGATTAAATGATTAAAATATAACCGAAATATACTTTAAAACCAATTAAAATTATAATATAACTATATAAATAAATTATATTAAAAGGCTGTTTTGAATTTAAATGCAACATATTTTAACTATTCATGAAAATATGAATTTTATTAGAAAAATACACAAATTTCATGAAAAGTAAATTTGGATGTATCTATTATATAAAGAAATTATTTTTGTCAAATATATCATATAAAATTTTCAAAAATTAGATTTAATAATGGTTCTCCATCAAAAGGCAGCAAAACTACATTTTTAGAGAAGTACTTATTTTATCTGAAAAAAATTGAATTTGTTCTTATTTCATATCTAGAAAACTAATAAGAATAATTTAAAAAATTAAATTTTATATATAAAAAATATTTGTTATCAAATAAAAATCCATAAAGAGTGATATGATTTTATAAACACAATTATTCTATTTTAAATAGTTTTTCATAAAAACAAATCCTTAATATTAAATTGATTTTTATTTACATTTATAATAAATTCAGTATCCAATGAATAACTATGTAAACATCTTTAAACAATATTTTAGAATTAAAATGATATTATTCATTCTTGACATTCAATGTTTAGGCATTAACTACGATTTAAAATATTAATATTATTAGTATATTATTTTTCAATTTATCTCAATGATGATTGAAACATAAGATTTCTCAGAAACCACTTGTTGCATGTCAAGTACACTATCGGAAAAAGCATCCCCTTCGATGTAAAATTAATTTCTTATTCATATGTATTAATATGAATAAAAAATTATTATTCTATAAATACCAGGGTTGTTACATCCGTCCCCTCTTTTCAAAATTGTGTCCTCCGAATTTTAATATTCGGCCCAAAAACTTCATTTAAAGTCCCACATTGGAAAAAGAGTCAATAAAACTATCACTTTTAAATAAATAAGAAGAAGAAAAAAGGTCACCTGATATAACATATACTAGGATTCCCAGAAAACATGGATATTTAAGAGAAAACTAACATTCATGCTTTGATGGAGAGTGATAGAAAACATGATTAGAAGAAATTTATCAATAAGAAAGCCACAAAATTGTAATGGGTTAAGCTTCTTAGATTCCCTAGTAGGAAAAATAAACGGACAATGCTTTTTTAATAATCCTTTTATAAAGTTTAGGAATGATTTTATTACTTATAATAAGAACATATGGAAATATACATTCTTTCATGAAAACTTCCTTCCTTTAATAAATTTCACTTCTTTTCTCCAAAGAATGAGTATTCAAGATGAAATGGTCACATTTAAAGTGATACAATCAACTTCTATAGAATAACATAATCCACAAAAGGTAAACTATATATATTTCCCCTCTCTTTTGACATTAACCAAAACCAAAATGCTTTGTACAACAGATAATACTAAATATTATAAAAGATCATTCAATAAAAAAAATGTCCTTAAAATTCTTAAAAATAACATAAACTAATATGGAAACCCAAAATTTAGAAGGATTTGATCACGTATTCATTAATGATAAATCTTGAAAGTTATCTCCAAATAACATCGACTACTCTTAATGTCTCATACTGAAATGTAATTTACCTAATTACATATTCAAGATAGGTTAATCATTTTCATAAATAACCCAAATCACCATATATACACAGTGGAAACATTGATTATTTAAAAAAAATTCAACTATTACACCTAAAACAAAATCCCAAAGTATTCTATTCTCCATAGGTATATAGAGTTCCCAAAAGAGATAATATATCCCAAAATGTCCTTTATAACTTAACCAACAAATCAATTTCCTATAATAAGGATATACATTTAATAAAGAATAATTTCCAAAATAAACATATTCTTGATCTATAAAATCATTTAACTAAAAATAATAAGTCATACTAACTAGGGACTTCACGTAGGCCAGTGGTAGCAGATAAATCCCAATCACACTATGGTTGTGGGTTTGATTCCTACATATTTGTTCAACACGATGGGTTGTCACACGGTCTGCGTGTTGTCATTTTTCTTCAACTATATAATTTTATAATATTCCAAAAAATGTGATAAATTCCTCAGAAATAACCATAACATATTTTAACCTTAAATGTTATCTCATAGCTTGCATTTTCATCTCAAAAAGTAATAACTTCTAATTACCCAAAATTCAGGGATCACATAAACCCTAATGGTTCTTCATAACTATACTCACAAAGTAAATGATAATTATTCCTCAATTAAAATTTTTATATGAAAAACATAAAGGATTCAAATACTAGAAGTTTTCCATAATAATCCCATAATTAATACATTTAAAGATATCATCATCCATAGATCCAAAAAAACTCTTTAGTTACTAAAATGTATAAATATTAATCATCAAACATTCTTCATGATCTTTTATCCATATTTTTCCATATTATTCTTTTATACTTCCTTCCTATATAAAAAATCATGTATAATGTTTTAAGATTTCTATAATATCAAAACATAAACTAAGATATAATCCATACCTTTTATAGATCATTTTTAATTTGACCATCCTCAATTGGAATGGAATTAGATATTGGTAAACATATATTGGTATGTTCTGGTAGATCCTATTCCCAATCATTCTTCGTAGGACATCTATATGTGTAAATACCATTCACACCACATTTAAGACATTCTATTGGTCCCTCTAAAATAAATTATTTCAATTTTATGGAGCTAACTGAACACATGCATTTCACATAGAAGGTAATTGCTCTATGACATTCATTACTACATCTATAACATCTTCCTGTCCCTTGGAAATAACTTCCTAGGTGTATCTTTCCACATCCTTGACACACATATTTTTTAATATACTTAACTTTATCATTATTACCTGAACTTCCATAGGTATTCGTTTTATTCATATACGATGACATAGAGAAATCACCAAGGTTCAAGTGGTTAATCATAACTCCAGATAGTTTGTTAAGAATAAACACAAGATTTCTCATTTTCCCTTCCATTCCATTTGGTGGTTTATTTTGATAACCATCATCGTTTCCTTCATATTCATTGTTACTTTGGTGCCTGATAGATCCATAAATTTACTAAAAAAAGGTCAGTGTTAGTATATCAGTAGAATCATCATATACTATATTATGAGGAGGGTAAACACTAAGATATTATTATTTATGTTATCTTAAACAAATTAAATTTATCTAAAATAAATATGACCATTTCTTATATGATACCCACTTTGGTTATATAAAACATGTCACTTATTCTTAAATGTCAGCCCAACCTCTAATGTTATCTAAGCTGACATATGATACCAACTATAAGGCCCTAGCCTTAAACAATAATTAAACTTGAGATAAGTCAATAATTTGACTTTAATTAACATCGAGGAACTTTTTAGGTTTAAAGATTTAGTGAATTAGGTCATAAATTATACATAACATCTTGAATACGACAAGTAGACACATATACTCACTAGCCTTTTTTCATAAAACAAAAACTCATTAAAACGAAATATGACATTATTTCATGTTTTAACCCCATAACTTTTGCTTCATCCCATCCTTGACTCCACTTTTCATTATGTCCTAAAAAACATTTCAAAACATGGGTTGAGTATAAAGAGCTCAGTATGAGATACATAATGAAAAAAACTATTAGTCACAAAAAAACATGTAAACCATGAAAAAATTATCATAAATTAATAATTCTCAACATTAATAAGTAGTAAAAACACTTCAAATAATAAAAGCTCATTACATACCCTTTTTGTATCCAAATGATTACCATAATGCTCATAGAAAGAAACATATAGCATATAAAGGTAACTAAGGAAATAAACATACTTAAATTGAATAACCATAAGGTAGATTTACTCACATACTACTAAATGGAATAGCCATACGTCCAACTTCCAAACCCAACGTATTGGAGGTTATAACGTGAAGTGCAATGTGTTGCATTTGTTGTCAATGAGGCATGATGTTGTCTTAAGAATGAATGGATGTCATGAATTGTCAAGATGTGAATGTCAAAGGATGTGATGGTGATGGTGATGAATGGAGAATGGCCATGGAACATAAAGATGCATGTCACTTAGGAGATTCACTAAGTGGCATAGGAGATTATGGTTGAAACATTCTCCATGTTATATCTGACGATTGTGGAGCTGTTCTTTAAGTTCATAGAACTTGTATCCTGATGATACAATGTCACAACATTGATTGAAGACCATGCATTGTCTTCACAATGCATGAGGAGTTGAAAGGAGTTACATCCACAACTACTAAGTGGATGATGTGCATTAATGAAGTCCATGCACTATCACTCAGTGCATGTGAACATGAAGATGATCCAATTGATCTCTGATTAGATCAATAAAGAACATTGAAGAAATCATGTGTGATTTAGGAGCTCAGTTGAAGATGAAGACCCTTCGTAAATTCGATTCCTAAGTAATGAATATATGTTGAGGCATTCAAATGAAGAAGAAGATGAGAAGGAATGAAGAGGAAGAAGGGCTTGGCATTTGGCTTATACTATCATAGGAGAACTTTGTATTTGACAAAGTCTCATTCATGCCTTTGCCAAAAAATTGGCCAGCCAAGGCACCTTGAGGGTTCAACCCCAAGGCATGGGCACTAGGGCACCAAGCCCGGGGGAACCCGTGGGGCGAGCCAGGGCGGCAGGGCGCACCCAAGACACCGTGTGGGCGCCAGGGGCACGCCCAGAGGAGCGCAGTGTGCATGGTGGGCGCTAGAAGCGCGCCCGAAGGGAGCATAGTGGGCGCCAGTGGCGCGCCCGCAGAGGCGAGAGTGGGCGCAGAGCGCGCCCGCAGAGAGAACCCGGTGCGGGGCGGCACCGGGAGGGGAGAAGTTCAACTGGCGAGTTGAGGCAGCGCCAGGGTAATAAGCCGCGTGAAAATAGGACGGCGTTTCGATGTGGGACGCGGATTTTTCCCACGGAAGAGATCCTGGCCGCTCATCCAATCGCGCGGCTGATCACAGCCGCTCATCGCATCCCGCGCGAGATCTCCTGATCGCGGCCGTCCGAGGATATTCAAACGCCTGATCCAACGGCCGTGGCTCGTCTTCCACCTCGAGCTCGATCCGAGGACACCCCGAAGCCACCCGCGAGCAGCCGCTGAACCAGAGTCTCCCCGACAACAAAATTCGAGTTCTCGGCCTCTGTTGATCAAGCCGAAGACATCATGGTGATCGTCTGGCCACACTGAACACAACCATGCACAAAAATAGGTGTGCATGCAATGTATGGAGAATTTAGAATGAGGCCGAGGCAAACGGAGTTGCCGAGGCATCGGGGTATTCGTGTTTTTGCATGGGATGAGCCAAAACCGAGGTTGTGCATGCGTTATGAGTCGCATGCACGTAGAGGAAGAAAATAATAAAGGAACCCGCGTGAACAGAGAGAAGAAAACAATATTTAAGGAAATCTTGAAATCCCGAAATCTTCGAGAGATTGAAAATATCTCACGCGGATGAACCGCCTCTGCCTCGCCTATAAAAGAAGAGCCCAAGGCTCCAAAGCTTTTTGCTGAAACCTTGTTGAAGATTTGTGTCCCGTGAGTGCTCTGCCTCGCGAAGGGAGAAGCCACTGCGCAAAACTTTGCGCGGCTATTGTTCTCGGTGCCTTCCTTGGCCCGAAGGAGTTCCTTTTGTGCACCCCTTGCGCGAAAGAGGTGAAGGGAAGGAGTTCCCTGCGCGCATCACTTGTGCGACAGGAAGAGCTCTCCCTGCCCGCATACTTGCGCGGCAGGAGAAGCTTGTGTGGCCAAGGTGTTGCACCCTGCACACCCGAGAGCTTGCGTGCCCGCGACTGCCTTGCCTCCTTGAGGTCTTGCGCGGCATTTGAAGACAGTAGAGGCCACACCCTTGCACGGTTGAAGCCCCGCGGTGCCTTGCACCCATGGCTTGCGCGGCCCTTGTGACTTGAGCCTTGCGCGGCTGCCCCTTGCACCCGAGGAGGTTTCTCTTGCGCGGCCAAGTGATCCTTGTGCCTTGTGCTTGCGCGGTTGTTGAAGTGAAGGAAGGCCGAGCCCCTTGCATCCTTCGGTGTGTGCTAAGTGCAAAGAATACCCGAGGCACTTTGTGTGCAAAGGAGAGAGAGGCCGTAGCCTTGTGCAAACAAAGGAGACCACACCATTGTGTGTGTGTGCAAGAAGTGAAGGAAGACCCGAGGCCATGTGTGTGCACAAAGAACAACACCAAGTGGTGTGTTCCAAGTGAAGTGGAAGACCACACTTCGTGTGTGTGTAAGAATTGAATAATCCGTAGTCTTGGTTGTGCATTTGAACAAAGAAGAACACACTTTAAGTGTGTGCATTTGAAGAGGCCGAGGGTTGTGACCTTGTGTGTGCACCAAGTGAAGACACATTTTGTGTGTGCAAAATTAAAGAACAACCTACGGGTTAAGGGTGTGCAACAAGAAGAGGGAAGAGGCCAAAGTCAAGTGTGTGCAAAACAAAGAACAATTTATGTGTACATGAACAAGTAACAAAGAAGGCCGAACCTTAGTGTGTGCCTAAGTGGTGTATACACACTAAGAAGGAGAAGAATAAGGATACTCCACACTAAAGTATAACACACATTTAAGTGTGTAAACACATTGAACAAAGTGTGATGTTCAAGTGAGAAGGTGTGTGCTTAAAGTGACTACACCCTTTGAGGGTTTACTGCACCAAGAAGAGAAGAAGGGGAGTGCATGCATGCATGCATGCACGTGCACACGTGAACAGTGCTAAATCAGTGGTGTGCATCTGAGGAGTCCAAGACCAACAGACCTTTTCAGAGGCTATTGAATATTCTTGAAGAAAGAGGCCATGTCATCCTTAGAAGAAGGAGATAAAGCCTGAGCAAGACGAGAAGACCTGATCATCACAAGTGATCAGAGGTACAGAGCAAGGCCAGCAGTCTTTATCCCAGACTGCTGAAGATACTTGAAGAAGCTGAACAAGAAGAAGAGCTACTCGTGTGACTCGAGGAGCCAGGAGAAGACCCTGTGTGACTCAGGGAGAAGAAGTCTTCAGTGGGATTCTGGAGCAGGCCAGTGGGACTCTGGTAACACTGTGTGAAGCAGTATAAAGACCCTCCTGTGGGACTCAGGAGAGATACAGTGGGACTCTGTATCGACCATTGTAATACTAACAGATTATAATGGGAGAATCCATGCTGGGAGAGCATGGCAAGGATGTAGGCCTTTGGTGCCGAACCTTGTAAATCCTTGTGTCCAGTGCCTTTACATTTACTGCATCATTCGTGGAAAAATGAGAGATACAAGAAGAGTGGATCGAGGCCTTAACAAGCCATAGAGGTTTAATTGATTAAGAATCAATTAGTAAAAAGTTTTAAAGGATCACTGATTCACCCCCTCCCCCTCTCAGTGATTCACACTGATCTGGGCACTTCATAACGTAACCACCCATCCTTGGTTTATCACAGAACCGCCCTTAATTTGATTTATCACGTAACCACCCATCTTGGTTTATCAAGTAACCACTTGTCAAATGTCCAAGTAACATTATATAATAATAACACACCAAACAAGCATAAAGGAAAAATAAAATTTCCACATTTCAATCACAAGAGATCATTTCATGATATTGAAATATTCAACCCATTTCTTAAAGTATTTAAAATATTTAATAAATAGACTTAGAATCGATGTTTCCCATACCAATTTGAAACTTTTTAAATAAATTAACCTTTTAAAACATTCATATTAATATAGAAATATTCTTAAAAACTATTTGAAAACATTGATGTGAAATTGAATGTTTTAGAATTATAAATCTTTAAAACATTTAAAATGATGTTTTAAATAAAGATTCCATTCCCACTTCAAAAACACTAGAATAAAAATCATTAAAGAATAACATCGTTGCAAACATTAAATATAATTATAACAAATTAATTCATGATATAAAATGTCAAAAATGATTCATATACACCTTATTGGATATGAAAGGTGTATAACATCATGATATGCTTCAATGAAAGGATATTGAGATGAAGTCCCTTACGAAGATCATTTTGTAAATAAAATAGATTGATTTTGTGTATTAAATATATGTGCACTCAAAAAAAGTATAAATACTAGATAGGATATCATAAGTTATTTCCCACATAATCATATCCTGAAATAATTAATAAGTATAAGATTAACCCATTGAATGGATATATGGTTAAGAAGTTACCTTACGAAAATTTGGCAACCTAACAACATCATAGAAAAAATCAGAAAAATATTTGATAACAGAAGAATGGGGTCTCTCATCATTAGGAAATAAAATTTATATAAATAATAATACATATTAAAATATCCCAACATAATAAAATGGAAATTGAAAGACATAACATAAAATAAGTCTTTGACTAAAAGAGGTGGGTGAAAGGTTATCTTACCACATAAGAAACAATTGAATAAAAATCATTAAGGAATAAAATTAAATAGATCATTAAATTTTAGGATAATATACTGATTAATGATAAAAATAGTAAAAAGGGTTTTATATATAAATTATATGATGATATATGTGACTAAAAACATGATACGCCTTAATGAAAGGAGATTGGGATGAAATCCCTTACCTTGAGTCTGATTCGTCACGCATGTTCCTTGTTCTCCCTGAATAGTAATCTAAAGTTAATTTATACTTACATAATAAAATTTATCCTTTTTATTATTCCTTTTATATCACTTATTACCAAATTATAAAAATTACATAATTATTTTAGTTAATATCTATCATTTTGAGACGGTTAGTCGTACCTACGGATGAAGGCAATTTTAATTTTGTTTTTCATATTTTATGGAAAAAAACATAATGATACATAGGTATATTATAATTAAATTATAATTTAATAGTTTATATATGTTACATAATTTCATTAACTCCGTACTTTATATGTTCCATGTATGGCATGAATGAGTTATATCACTTTGAGGGGGTGGTAATCCACACTACCTTAGATGAAATTGTCGTATTTACCCATCGTAAAAATCATAAAGATATTTTTTTAAATAAAGAATACATTATCATGGAGAAAATATAAATATAATAAATATAATATATAAATATATTACCATTATAAGGGACACCATTAGAGGTGGTAGGGAAAAATTGTACAATCATCGTTTCGTGAGGTAGTAATTCGTCATCCACAAAAACAATAAGTTCATATCCATTAAATGAAGGTGTGTGTAAGTGTAATTAAAATAATAATCATAAAAACATCATAGTATGTTTAGTATACTGGTGTTGTTATGTAATCAAAGAATTATAATATTTTAGTTACTCGAGAAGTAAAATCATGGAAATGATCTTTAGAGAAGACACTACCTCTTAAAATGTGTAACTCCCGTTGATTTGAAGCTAAAGGCTTTCATGAATTTCCATATATCTAAGGTATGCCTTATAAGAGGTAGATATGTATTTTTGGAGCTTATTTGTGAAGATCTTGGATTATCTAATGGGATTAAGAGGCGTTATTAAATGGTTAGGGGTTATTCCCTTTTATAAGAGGTAGGAGGGGCACATTAGGAATGTGTTGAAATATTATTTTATTATAACATGATTTTGCGTTTCAAATGGTCCCAAAGATATTTATTTCCTATATAATATTCCATTGGGTCAAAAACCAATCAACCAATAGGTTTTAGACATGTCTAGGTCACTAATTTAACTTTATATTTTAGTATAAAACCTCAGTTAACTAATTTAACTTTTACCATGTCTTCTTGTATATTCATACTATATGGTAAGTATAGTTACTAAAATATTCCAATAGAACCTAAAGTGGTTCATTAATGATATTTTCAACATCATCTAAGTCTTTTAGACTAATCATAGTTTATGAGGGATGTTATATCATTTAATAAAATAGTATTTGTTTTAAAACTCATTTTTTTCAATTTTATAGTATTCATATCATGATTTTTTAAATCCATAACATGATTATTTCAAAAAAATCACATTAATTAAAATAAAACAAGTCATAATCATCTGTAAAATTCATTTTTTTCATAAAAGGTTTCAAAATAATTTTTTAATATTTAAAACCTCATTTTTTAAATCATTCAATAATAAGGTAATCACTACATCATTATTGTGTAAAAATTAAATTTATTTATTTGATATCTAAAAATTATTAATAAAATAACATGATTTTTATTTTTTTTATATTTATAATTAGTTTTTATATTATAATATATCACTTATATAAAACCATATAAAAATTGTTTTACTAAAAAGTACATGTTTATATTATGTTATTCTTTCCATTAAATTAATTTCTATAAAATGCCATTTTTAACATCCATGTGGCTCCATGGGGTCCCAAAATCGACAAAAGGATTCCAATTTTTGGAAATATCTCATGTAATAGGATTATGAGACATTTAAGGGTAGTTTAATATAATTATAACATTATTGATTATCTCTATTTACCAGATTTACTATTTCACCATGGTAAATAAAATAATTTCTGAATATACTATTTATAATATCTAAAAATAAATGGTAACTATTTACAAAATTTTCTCCTCGAGATTAAAAATATGTAATTAATTTTTCAAAAATAAAAACATATAAATGGTGGAAGTCAATTTAATATTAATTGTCATTGTCCAAACAAAAAAGTGGGGTTTTAAGAAGCAATAACTATAAAACGATTGACATCTGTTTATAAACAATTTCAAAGAGAAATTACTTCTAGTGAAACAAATTAGATTAAATGATATAAATATAATCCAATTACACTTTAAGATAAATTTAAATTATAATCTAATTATATAAATAAATTAAATTAAGAGGTAGTTTTGAATTAAAATGAAGTATTTTTTCAATATTTATAAAAATATAAATTTTTCCAGAAACATACAAATATTTAATCAAAAGTAAATTTTGATGTCCCTATTCTATAAAATAAGATTATTTTTTTAAATATAACAAATAAAAGTGGAAAAAATTATATTTAAAAAGGTTTCTCCATCAAGAGGCAATAAAAGTGCATTTTTAGAGAAATACGTCTTTTATTCAAAAAAATTTAAATTTGTATTTATATAATATCTAGAAAACATATAAGATTAATTAAAAATAATAAAATGAATATGTAATATATATTTTTCATCAAATGAATATCTATAAAGAGTGAAATGATTTTATAAACACAATTATTCTCTATTAAATTGGTTTTCAGAAAAAACTTCCTTTATATTCAATTGATTTTTTTATCCATTTCTAATAAAATTGGTAATCAATAAATTATTATTTAAACACGTGAAAACAATATTTCAGAATTTAGTTGATATTATTAATTTTGGTCAATCCAATGACATGGTGTTAAATGTATTTTAAATTAATAATATTATTACTATATTATTTTTCAGTATATCTCAATGTTGAGTGCAATGTAAGATTTTAGAGAAACCTCATGTTTCAGGTCGAGTACACTATCGAATAAATTGTTACCTGAAATGTAAAATTAATATATTATTAACAAGTATTAATAGGAATCAAAAAGTATTATTCTATAAATACCTAGGTCGTTACATCCTTCCCCACATATAGAAAATTAAGTCCTCACAATTTTAAAATTTGGCTCAAAAACTTCATTTGAAGACCCACATAGGAAAAGAGTCAAATAAAACTATCACTTTAAAAGAAATAAGGAGATGTAAAAAGCTCACTCGAGATAAAAAATCCAAGGATTCCATGAAAACATTGATATGGAAGAGAAAACTAACCATCATGTTTTTATGAAGAGTGATAGAAAAAATGATTATAGATAAGTTAAAAACCAGAAAACCACAAACATGAGATGGACAAAATGGTCTTTGATTCCCCAGAAGTAAAAGTAATCAGGCAACTTATTTGTTTTAGTTAATTTTCATATTGTTGAGGAATTGTTTTTATTACTTATAATAAGAACCTAATGAATTATACTTACCTTTCAAGTAGATTACATCCTTTAATAAATTTATTATCTTTTCCTCAAAATATAAGTATTCATGATGACTTGGTCAAATTCGAAGTTCTAGAATCACATTCGAGAGAATCACATAATCCAAAAAAGATGAACTATATATATTTCCCCTATATTTATGCATTAACAAAATGCAAAATGGTTAGTACAAAATTGGATAATCCTCAAAAAATATAATCCTTGATTAAAAGAAATATTACTCTTAATCTAAAAAATTCCACAACCAAAAACCAATGATAAAAAATGATCTTTAATAAACTAATACCCGTACAATTCTTTAAAATAATACAAACTAATAAGGAATACCAAAATTCAGAAGGATTTGATAACATAGTGTTCCACGATAAATCATAACATTTATCTCCAAATAACATTAACTGCTCCTAAATTCACATACTAAAATGTAATTAACCTAATCACATATTAATTATTGGTTTATAATTTCCATAAATAACCCAAATCACCATATGTATACAATAAAAAATTGATTATTCCAAAATAAAATTAAATAATTGATTCTCAAATTAAATCCCAAAGTATTATATTTTCCTTATTAATAATGTGTTCCCAAAAGAGTGAACGTATTCCAAAATAACCTTTATAACATAATCACTGAATCATTTTCCTATACCAAGGATATACATTTGATAAAACATAAGTAACAAAATATTCTTAATATTGATCTGTAAAATCATTTAACTTAAAAGAATAATTCATATTACCTAGGGAGTTCACGTAGGCCAGTGGTATGCGATAAATCCCAATCAAACATTGGTTGTGGGTTCGATTCACAAAGCTTTGTCCGACACGATAGGTTGTCACATTATCTGTTTTTTGTCCTTTTTCAAAAACTATATATTTTTATAACATTCCATAAAATGAGATAGATTCCTCAGAAATAACCATAACATATTTTAACATTAAATCATATCTCGTACCTTCAATTTGCATCCCAAAAACCAATAACCCCTAAGTGCCTCAAATTCATGGATTATATAAACCCTAATAGTTATTTATAACTATATAAACCAAAGAAAAAATAATTATTCCACAATAAAATTTTTATATAAAAAACATAAGGGTTAAAAATACTAGAAGTCTTCTAATGCAATCCCATCATTAATACATTTAAACATATCATAATCCCTAGATCCAACATAACTCTTGAATTCATAAAATGTATACATATTAATCACCAAAAAATCTTTATGATCCTTTATCCATGTTTTTTTCATCATATAATTTTATACCCCCTTCATATAAAAAAAATCATTCATAATATCCTAATATTTCTATAATGTCAAAAGATCATCTAAGAAATAAGTCAATACATTTCATTCGTAGTTGTTAGTTTCCTCATCCATAATTATAATGGAATTAGATTTGGTAAACATATAATTGTTGGTTCTGACTGATTCCATTCCCAAACCTTTGTCACATGACATTTGGATTCATAAATAACTTTCACACCACATTTTAAACATTCAATTGGTACCTCGAAAGTAACTTCATTCCCTTTCCTAGAGTCAACTGAACAATTACTTTTTCCATGGAAGGTTATTTCTTTATGACCATCATTACCACATCTATAAAATATTACCATCCCTTTGAAACATTTTCATGGGTGTTTCTTTCCACATACTTGACACATAGGTTTTTGAATATACTTACCTTAATGATTATTACATGAACTTCCCCAGGGATTCGTTTCTCACATATGTAATGTCTTCAAAAAATCCCTAAGGTTCAAGTGGTCATTCATGAATCCAAATAGTTTGTTGTGAGTAACAAAAATTTTTCTCATTACTGCTCCCATTACATTTATATTCTTATTCAGAAAACCACAATTTTTCCTTTCACATCCATTGTTAATTTGGTGTCTACTAAATCCAACCATTTATTAAATCCAAAAAGGTCAGTGTGATTATATCAGTAAAATCATCATATACTATCATTTGAGGAGGGTAAACACTATGATATACATATTCATGTTATCTTAAACTAATTCAATTTATCTAAAATAAATATAACTATTTCTAATATGCTAACCACTGTGGTTATATAAGAAATGTCACTTAGGCTTAAACATCACCCAAACCACTAAAGTTATCTAAAATGGCCTTCGATACCAACTATAATGCCATATCCTTAAACAGTACTTAATCTTGAGATATGTCAATAATTTGACTTTAATTCACATTGAGGATATTTGTAGTCTTAGAGATTTAGTGAATTAGGTCATAACCTATACATAAAATCTTGAATATTACCAGTATACACTTATACTAACTATCCATTTTTTCAAAAAAATAATCTTTAAAATGAAATATGACAACATTTCATATTTTAACATCATAACTTTTCCTTGATCACATCCTTGAATCTAGTCTTCATTATGTCCCATGAAAAATATTTCAAAACCTGTGATGAGCATAAAAACCTCAGTAAGGGATACATAGTGAAAGAAAAATGTTAATATTGAAAAAAATATTTAATCCATGAAAACATTATCTTATATTAATACTAATCAACTTTAAGAAGTATCAAAAACACATCACTGAATATAAGCTCATTTCGAACCCTTTTGTAACCAAATGATTACCATAAAGCCCATAGAATGAAAAATATTGCATATAAGGGTAACTTGGGACATAAACATACTTAAATGGAATAACCATACATTCGACTTCCATACATATCACTAAATATAATAGCCATACATCTGACTTCCATATCCAAGGAATTGGAGGTTATAAAATAACAACCCATCCTGGGTTTATCATGTAACCACCAGTCATTTGGTTTATCATGTAACCAACCATGTTGGATTATCACATAACCACCCATAAAATGTCCAAATACAATTATATAATCATAACACACAAAACAAGAATAATGGAAAATAACACCTCCACATTTAAATAACAAGAGATCATTTCTAGATATTGAAATATTCAACCCATTTCTAAAACTATTTATAATATTTTATAAAGAGACTTTGAATCAAACTGTCCCATAAAAATTTGAAAATTTTGAAATAAATTATCTTTTTAAAACATTAATTTACATATATACATATTCTGAAAAACCATTTGAAAACATGGATGTGAAATACAATATTTTTTAAAAATAAATCTTTAAAACTTTTAAAAAATCAATGTTTTAATTAAAGAGACTATTCCCACTTTAAAAACAATTGAATAAGAATAATTAAATAATGACTTCATTAAAAACCATAAATATCGTGATAATATATTAATTCATTATATAACTTGTCAAAATATATTCATATACACCTTATAGGATATTAAAGGTGGATAATATCAAGATATTCCTCAATGAAAGGAGATTGAGATGAAGTCTCTTACAAAGAACATTCTGTAAACAACATAGATTGATTATGTGTATTCAATATAAGGGCACAAAAAGAAAGTATAAATAAAAGATAGGATATCAAAATTATTTCCAACATAATCATAGCACAAAATAATCACGAAGTATAAGATTAACCCAATTAATGGATATTGGGTTATGAAGTTCCCTTAAGAAAATTCGGCAAGCTAACAACGTCACATAAACATTTAGAAAAAGAGTTGATAAGAGAATAAAGGGGTCTCTCATCACATGGAGATAAAATTTATAAAAATAAGGATATATAATAACATATCCCAGCATAATAAAATGGAAATTGAAAGACATAACATAAAAGAAGTCTTTGACTAAAAGAGGATGGTAAAAGGTTCCCTAACCACTTAATAAGAAATTAAATAAAAATCATTATGGAATTAAACTAAAAAATATTAACTATCATAATAATATACTAATTAATGATATAAATATTCAAAAATGTTTCGTATACAAATTATAGGATAATATATGATCATAAAAACAATATATGCCTCAATTTATGGAGATTGAGTCGAAATGCCTTACCTTGAGTCTGATTCATCACATATATTCCTTATTCTTCCTAAATAATAAAAATAAGTTAACTTATACATACATAAGAACTGTTATCAAGTTTATTATTCCTTTTATATAAAATATTACCAAATAATAAAAAATTACATAATAATTTAATTTAATATCGGTCGTTTTTTCGATATTGGGTACTTGAGTCGAAAACAATATTATTATAATTACAAATTGTCTATGTGGTAAAAATTTAATTATCTCCAAAATAGTATTAATGATATAAATATAATATATATATATCCATTATATATGTATTTATAATATTATATAATAATTGTGGATAAGAAATGAAATGCACCATTCATGGAGACAGAAAGTTGTATGTATACTTGAACACTTCATTCTTTTCTTTTTCAAATTTAAAGTAATAAAAAATAAATGATACATTATTATATTATAATTCCAATATAATTTTATATTTTATATATGTTACATATGTTCATTAACTCCATCCTTTAATCATTCCATGTATGGAATGAACATGTCAGATCACTTTTAGGGGATGGTATTCCACACATCCTCAAATAAAATTACTGTATTTAGACATCATGAAAATGATAAAGATATGTTTTTAAATAAAAAATTCAGTATCATAGGAACAATAAAAATATAATATATATCATATATAAATATAGTTCAATCATAATTGTCATAGGAGTGGTGTTAGGGGAAAATTGAAGAATCATCATTTTGTGAGGTCGTAGTTCATCTTCGAGATAGACAATATGTTTGTATCGATTAGATAGAGGTGTGTGTAAGTTCTATTAAAGTCCATGTCATAAAAAAATCCAAGTATATTGAAGATAATGTTGTTTTATGTAATAAAATAATAATAATAGTATAGGGAGTAGAGAAGAAAAATAATAGAAGGGAACTTTAGAGAATACACTACCTCTTAAAACGTGTAACTCCCATTGATTTGAGCCAAAATGATTTCTTCAATTGCATTATACCCTTGTTAAGGTTCCTAAGAGGAATATAGGGATTATGGGATCTTATTTTGTAAGATATTGGATGATCCAGGGGGCTTGATAGGTGTGTTTAAATGGTTAGGGGTGATGCCTTTTTATTAGAGGGAGGAGGTGCACTTTAAAGAAAGTATTGAAATATTATTTTATTATGACATGATATTCGGTTTCCAATGGTCCAAAAGTCATTTATTTCAAATATAAGATTTTGTTTGGCCTAAAACCTCTTAACCAATAGGTTTTAGACAAGTATATGTCACAAATATATCCTTATTATTTAACATTAACCCTTATTTAACTAATTTAAATCTTACTATGTCTTCTTGTATATTCATACTATATGGTTAATATAGTTACTATAAAATGACAATAGAAACTCAAGTGGTTCATTAATTTCATTTTAAACATAATCTAAGTCATTTATCCAAATCATAGATTTTTAGGACTATTATATCATTTCACCAAATAGTATTTCTTTTAAAAACTCATTTAGGTAGATTTTTATACTATTCATATCATGATTTTTTTAAAATCCATGACAAATTAATTATATAAAAAACCTCATTAATTCAAATATAAAAATTCATAATCATCCATAAAATTCTTGAATGGATTAAAAAGTTTAAAATACATTTATTTTAATATTTATAAGTTCATTTATTTAAATCATTCATTAATAATGTAATCACAACATCATTATTGTATCATAAATAAATTTATTTATTTGATGTCTAAAAGTTATAAATAAAATACCATGATGTAGGAGATAGTTTTATATTTCTAAATACTATTTATATTTGAATATATATCATATATAACCCCATTTAAAAATTGTTTTACTAAAAGAGACATGTTTATATTACATTTTTCGTTAATTTAAAATAATTCTTATAAAATGTCATTTTCACATCCATCCAGCTCCATGGGGTGCGAAAATCGACCAAATAATTCCCATGGTCAGACATATCTTATCCAATAGGATTAGAAAACATGTTACGGTAGTTTAATATTATTATAACATTATTTTTTATCTCTATTTACTAGATTTACCCTTTAACAATGTTAAATAAAATAATTACTGAAATTACTATTCATAATGTCTATAAATAAAAGGCACCTATTTATAAAAGTTGTAAATCCTGATTAGAAATAAGGAATCCATTTTTTTAAAATCAAAACAAATAAATGGAGGAAATTTTTTTAAAATTAATTACCATAGTGAAAATAAAAAAGTATGTTTTTATGAAGGAACAACTATCAAAAGGTTGCATCTGTTTTTGTCGAATTTCAAAGTGAAATTAATTATAATTATCAAAATTATATTAAATGATAAAAACATAATACAATTAAAAATTAAAACTAATTAAAAGTATAGTATATCTATATAAATAAATTATATTAAAAGGATGTTTTGAATTAAAATGCAGAATTTGTTCGTTTTTCATAAAAAAGTGAATTTTATCCAAAAAATACCAAAATTTCATAAAAAGTTAATTTTGATGCCCATATTATATAAAATAAGTTTTTTTTAAATCTAACATTTATAAGTAAAAAAACTATATTTCATATTTGTTCCCCATCAAAAGGCGGTAAAATGTCATTTTTAGAGAAATACTTCTTTTATCTGAAAAAATTAAATTAGTTCTAATATAATATCTATAAAACATATAAGATAAATTTAAAACCTAAAATTGAATATATAACATATATTTTTCATCAAATAACAATCTGTAATGAGTGATATGATTTTTTAAACACAATTATTCTCTTTTAAATAGGTTTTTATAAAAACAAAACCTTTTTATTCAATTGATTGTTATTTCCATTTCTAATAAATTTGGTAATAAATGAATCATTATTTAAATATGTGTAAACAATATTTTAAAAAATTCATTTCATATAATTAATTCCTTACATTCTAATGGATAGGATTTAACAACAATTTAAATAATAATATTGTTATTGTATTATTTTTTAGTATGTCTCAATGTTGAGTGCAATGTTAGATTTTAGAGAAAAACCACTTGTTTGATGTCAAGTCCGCTATCGAAAAAAGCATCCCCTTCAATGTAAAATTAATATATTATTCATAAGTATTAATAGGAATCATAAATTATTATTCTATAAATACCTAGGTTGTTACAACCACCAACCTTTATGTAAAGGATCCAATCGACATCTGAAATGGGGACACTAATGAAGAAAGAAGGTGAATGAGGTCAATGAATCAAATCTATAATAAACACCCATAAAAATGGTAATTATGTTAATTAGTATCATTATACTATGTCAATATCTAAGGGGTATATAATATGAGATCATAAGAAAGGAAAAAATATAAGGATATCAACTTACCAAAGTGAGATCTGATCTTACACTGATAATTTGATTCATAAGTTAAGTGGTTCAGAGAGCCAATGAATCTTATAGAGAGCCTAAAAATTAAAGGTAACCCAATTAAAGTCTAGTAGGGTGGGTTGGGGGGTGATTAAAAACATTAAATTATTGTCCCATTATTTTTTTTAAATTTTATGGGACTAAATTTTCTCATGCACGATGTGCTATGTTGTGCCACATGGTTGTAAAAACCATGTGACAACTGTGAACCTCCTATAGTATTCTATATGGGGTGTATGTTTAGGTCACATAGTTATTTAACCATTGAAAAAACATTAAAACCTTCACTATCCAAGGGTTAATTATTTATAGGGGTTGACACATAGTTCAGAAAAACTGTGTTCCTCCATCAAGTTTCTCATGCTTGGCTGGACAGTTTACTAGGCCAAACCAAATCATTTCTCTTAACCATGATCCATCTATTAACAACCCCATAGGCTTCCAAAATTATAAAAATTTCACCAGAGATAATCCAATATAATCCCTCAAACAAATTATTATCTAAACAGGGGTCAAAAAGTACCTGGAAACATGTATTGGGATGTTACATCCTCCCCACCATGAACACATTCTATTCAAAAAAAGTATGTCATGAAGTTTCTATATAAAATATTTGATTCCAGTACCCTCTCATTAGTGTCTCATTCTACTTTGTGTTATGAGAATAAAAACAATGATACCATAGAAAAACTACCAATGGTATCGTTTTCTCAAGAATTACCATTGTATCATAATAAAAAATCATGAATATATGCTCAGTTAGAGAAAAATTAGGATCAACATAAAGATCCACCCAACTTAAGAAATGAAAAGGGTCAAAAAGACAATTATTGAGATGTAATACATGAATAAAATTTTTGGTAAAAGTCAACTGATGTTCTAGTTTTAAATGATAAACCTTTTCCCCATATGCTCAATAATATCAGAATGACCAACAAACCTTGGTGAAAGCTTTCAATGTATCCCAAGTTGTAGGTGAACCAACCAAGATGAAACCCTCAAGAACACCTAGTCACTATCCAAAAACTTATGCATTCATCAATGATGATAATTATAATATTTATACCATCTCAGCATCATTACACTTCTTTAATTAATTAGATGAGTCTTCACCGTCATTTCTTAGAACAGAATCAGTCCAAAAAATGAAGATTCACCAATACATGACCAACCTAATAGATATTTATATGTTTGACTATAAAATGACTTAAAATGAGACATCCACATATTAGACTAGTAACAATTGTTACAATCAATCTCAACCATGCCCAAATATAAACCACCTGCTCTACAAAAACCAAGACCGCATGCATATAGAATGTCTTAAGGAATCTATATAGACCATTATATCTAAAAATCCATATTTTTATGATTCCTCATGATCAATAGAACATACGATCCCATTTAAATATAAAAAAATCTTTCAAATAAAAAAATTAAAATGCATATCCCTTTCAAATATGATAATTTATGGAACTGTATGCAAGCAGGAAATCAATATTATACAAATATTTCCCAAATATGCAAATTTTTACGTATGTTGAATGGGTATAATTTGAGAAGGTTTGGTAATTCTATTGATAAAAAAAATTCCAAATTGTTAACTTTATGGGTATTAGACAACCCAACCACAACTCCCAAAAAGATCTAATCCCACTTCTAAATTGGCACTCAAAGTGGATAAAGCAAACTCAAAGTTCTCTAGTCATCACCCATGACCTGCTAATCTGTATAAAAATAAGAAACATTATTAGAAATTTATCATATCATACATGGCTAGTAGAATAATTCCCGTATGTCAATGAAAATCATGATGGATCTAGGGTGAACCTCCCACTAGAAATTATATAAATCCCCAATAAAAGCCCTTATAATAGGTAATAACAAAACAAATTGATTTCAAAAGAATAGGATACCCTCTACAGAGAATGTCTACTTTCAGATAGTTTCCCCACCACAAAGAGAGACCCTTGTGCTGAAAAATTCATCATCAAGCTACTTCTCCTATTGAATCATCTCGACAAGAGGGGAAGGCAAATGAATAGATTCCAAAACAAACTCGAACTCATCCTATCAGATTTGTAAGTGAAATTGAGAAATGGTATACTTTATATTATACTCTTATAATGATTTATTCATAGTATAGGTATAAGGTTTCCTGCTCAAATAATTTTTAATATCATTCCACATTCCCAAGGAGTTGGTAATTCCCAAATAAAAATATTGTAGGAACTCCGCGCAATGCCTCTTGGAAAGATTCAAGTATTTCTGAAATAATATATAACTCATTAAATTATTGTAGGAATAAATGGTAAACATTTTCCTGATGTTAATTTCTAAAACTCATAATAAAATTCATTATAACTGTGAGTTCATGATCCTATGTCATATAATTATTCTCCAATTTTCTAAGAAACTTAGAAACACTGAATAAAATTTGATCACTCTAGATAAATAAATCGAATAAAATTTTGGGAAAACAGATTTCCACATTTGAAATAGTCAGTTATAAAATTACTCAATAGAAACAGATACTAGTTCTTGACCATAACCTGGTTGAGTTTTTGTTAGTCAAAATAAAGTTGAAGTGTTCCATGAGCATTATTCAGAAAGATAATAGCCTCCACCCAAGGTGAAAATTTTGGGTGTATTAATACTTTCACAACTAGATCAACTAAACGAGTCTTCAAGTACTTTAGTTCAATGTGTTAAATTTGGTTGGAAGGAATATAAACTTGTAGAGTACGTAGTACTAAATTAATTAGAAAATATACAAATATTGTTGGTGTAAATATTGATAAATTAGAAGAAAACACATCATTAAACTCGATTGACACTGAAGGAAGATCATCAAAAAAATATTACCACTCAAAGAAAAAAGAAAACACTGATATTACCTGGACCAAATCTGGATAAGAAGGTCCAGATCTACTCAACATCGGGTCCCATTGTCGCTAAAAAACATAGCACAGCCCATCAGGCATAGTAAATGAGACCCACCAGAGTTAAAAATAAATTTGTTCCTTATGGATAATTATCCAATCCATCTCGAAAATAACATTAATAGGTTTCATTTAAATAACCAAAAAATTCCAGGTGGGCTCAATTTATAATAACTTTATAACACAAGCAAGAAAATGGAGTCCCTAGTCTCTCGTTATTCTGAGGGGCGTAGTAATTCCCATCACGTAAGACAGGAGATCTAAATGAATGTTTAGTATGTTCACAAATGGAGTCAAAATAAATGAGTGATACACATCGGTATTAGATAAAATTGTCATGGTAGATGAATCTATAGTGGTGGTACCATTCATAGTCACTAGAACAAAATTAGATTCCTTTGGATACCCTTCCACTGCATGAAGAAGCTTTTTTAGATTCCTTTAGATAGAAAACCTATGTTCATGAAGTATATGATTTTACCATGGTAATTTTAGGAATTTATGATACCCTTCCACTACAAGGAGTGGAGATGATATGGAATAACTTTTATAGCTTCCCTGGCCGAAAACACAAACTACAAATTTTGGGTGCCTTAGTTAAAATCTATTTAGATATCCGAACCATTACACACTGAAAGAAAATCATAGGGCCTATATCACGAACTATAGTTGGTTTAGAAGACTCTATATTTCTATATACACCACATGAATCGTCATTATTTATACTTCCCATAAATGAACTCACATAATTTTCACTAGGAGAAAAAGGAACTCCCATAATCCCTGACATACCAACTTGGTCATGTTCAACCATTAGAATTCTATATAGGATTTCATCACAAGAAGGGAGATTTATTATGAATTCTTGAGATTAGATGTCAATATGATGGACCATCTAAAATATTCATGATTTCATTTTCTCATTTATTACCACCTCATGAGAAAAGTAAACAAGGTTAGAATAATGGTCCGCATATTTTTTCATGGTCTTGTCACCTTTATAGAGGGTAAGGAACTCCTTATATTTTCCAAGACTATAGATTTTAGATAGAAATCCATAGTGAAAAAAATCTAAAACCTTTAAAATCAAACCCCCATGAATCTTTACCATTTCTTTGAAATCCCACCATCTCTTGATAGTTCGCTCAAACTTAATGGTGGCACATTTCACTTTATTTTAATCTTGTGTTTCGATTAACTAAAAGAGTATCCCTATTTTTTTCAAATAATCATAAGACTCTTGAAGATCATTATATCATTGGGATGTTTGATGCTTATGGTGAATAAAATATTAAGCCTCATTTCTAGATTCACCCCATCATGGTTCCACTTTGAGATCCTAAATGGGAATATGAGTAGGTTCCTATAATAGATCCTAGAAAAAATACACAACTATCTCAATAATATTTTGTCCAACTAGAGGATTCTATCACTTTGGTTCACCAATATATTCCCCCTATATCCAATTTAAATATCTTTTTGGTGGTCTTATGCCAAACAACATCAATAGACTACACCAAAAATGTCAGTAAGTATAAAAAATCAAGGAAACATGAATATCAATTCTATTGGACTCATCTGTTTTGATAATCCCATATTATGTTTTGATAATCCCATATCATGTTTTGATAATCCCAAATCCTGTGTTAATCATGTTTTCATTCTATGAAAATTATGTTTCATTAATGTTTCTGGGTTCTGTAGAGTAATATACATATACTCTCAATCTCACTGCTTGATTGGTTAAGCTTATAGTAAAAAATTTATCAAATTACAAAGGTCACCGTTACAAAGGTCACCGATACAAGGTGATCGGTACAAGGGTCACTGATACAAGGTCATCGGTACAAAGGTCACCGATACACGGTCACTGCTACAAGGTCACTGTAACAAGGTCACCATAACACGGTCACCTCTACAAGGTCATCATTACTAGGTCACCGCTACAAGGTCACCGCTACAAGGTCACTGTTACAAAGTTCACCGATACAGGGTCATCGGTATAAAGGTCTCGTTTACAAGGTCACCACTACAAGGTCACAATTACAAGGCCACCGTTACAAGGTCACCGTTACAAGGTCACCATTACAAGGTCACCACTAAAAGGTCACCGCTACAAGGTCACTGTTACAAGGTCACTGATACAAGGTCACTAATACAAGCCTACTGAGGAGGGTTACCACTGAGCACTGTAGGTTACCGAAAGAAGGTTATAGTTTTAGGTTGCCGATGTGCACCTACTATTGAAGCATGCCGATGCGAAGCATACCATTACCAGTCTACCATACTCTTTTACTTCATACCCCGAATGTTTGAGAGCCAGGTGAAGACCTTCTACCATAAGATTAAATAAAGAAAAGTTTAAATAGTACAATCCACTCATGAATGGGGAGCTTTAAACAGCCTTGTAAACACAATACCAATTCTATCATTGTGAACAAGATCATTGCAATAATCAGGAAGAACGAAGGATCTACTAGAGCTCACCTCCATGATTTCTCTTTTTGAGAGTGCATCCGCCACTTGATTTGCTTCTCTGTATACATGAGAAACCTCCAGGGAAATAAGTTCAGCAATCTTTAAAGATCCTATCCATGTAGAGAGCATCATGTATGGGACATTCCTCGACCGCTCCTTGAGGATCTGCACGGAAACAGAAGATTCCAATTCTATCCAAATCTTCCTCCAGCCATAGCGAGTAGCATACCTTATTTCCTTTATCATAGCCCAAAGCTCTGCCTCAAGAGCATGACCATTTCCAATGTAATGAAAGAAACAACCCTTTACAAATCCTCGGTAGTTCCTGAAGGCACCACCACATCCAACAGGTCCTGGCACACCAGAGGCTACCCCATCCACATTCACCTTTATATAATCATTGATTGGGGGAATCCACCTAATATATTTCAGCACCTTAGGATTCCTCTCCATACCACTTACACCAAGTGTTCTCAATAATAGGAAATCAGACATGCTATTGTTCATAGAGCCAGACTATTTCACCGAATCAAGTTTAATGCTTCGGTGAATCGCCATCATCCCCTCCTTGAAGGAGGGCCTGCCACCATTGAATAATATATTGTTCCGGGCCTTCCAAATATAAGATATAGTAGAAACAACAGCAATAATGAGCAAGGAGTGAACCTGCCCATTGTTTTCTTCATGAATGACAGAATTGGACAGGGTGCCAACGGAATTGAAGACCAACTGAGAATGAAAAATATCCATTAAATACCTTCAGAACCGAGCAGCAAAGGAGCAGTTGATGAAAATATGATCAGTATATTCATCGCCAGCAAGACAAAAAATGCATACTGGGGCCAAATTCAATCCTTTTTTTGAAGGGCAGATTCGATTGGAATCCTGCTTTTCTAGATACGCCATATAAGAAGAGAATTAGCTGGAATGATGAAAGCCTTCTTCACCACCATCACCCAAGAAGTAGTTGGATGTGCATTTCCACACTACATGGAATAAGATAGTCGACTGGAGAATAAACCATTCATAGCAGGTTCCCAAATCAGGGTGTCCTAATCCATATATTCATAAGCAAAGATTTCAATTTCAAGATCAGCAGGAATTACTGCTTGAGCTTATGCATTTCCCAACAAATTAGATACAGTAGTGTTCCTCAAAGATAGAGTAATGTTAGTTGTATAATCAATAGGACATGACAACCACTGTGTTGTCCAGCAATTCAGCTAGGAGCTGAAACAGACTAGCCATTTAGAAAGTGACATAAGATCAGTATACGTGTTCCTAATTGATTCCCAGAAAGTGGATCTCAGATACACCTTCTGCCTCCTATGTAACATGTCAACAAATCTATTAGAAAGAAACTCCAAGGAAATGTCAGTACAAGCAAAAAGTCTCCTTGTAAATTTTTGGGTAAATGCATCATTAAAAACCCTAACATCCTTGACTCCCGTTCCACCATTTGAGAGGGTCTTGATACCGTCCATCCATTTAACAGTATTGAATTTCTTCCATTGTGTTGAACCAGTACAAATAAAGTTTCTTATCATTCCATCAAGTTCCTTGATCAATGCAGCAGGCCACTTTTAAAGTTAGAAGGAGTACACAAACATTGTGGTGATGACTGAGTTCACAATAAAAATCCTAATTTCCCAGGACATTGATTTCCCTTTCCAGCTAGTCAAATGATTAATGATTTTAAGAGAAATACCCTCCAAATAAGCCCTCTTCACTCTTCTCCAGAACATAGGCAGTCCAAGATAAATAAAGTGTAATGAACCCCTTTTAACACCAAGCCTACTGGCCACTCTGTTTTTCTTTACAGTTTTCAATCCTTCACCAAAGACTACAAAGGATTTACTCCAGCTTATAACCTGGCCTAAAACTTCTTCATAGTGATTAAAAATAGTCTTTATAGAGGTGATGGTTTTTCTATCAGCTTTGAAAAGAGCAGAATATCATCAGCATAAAATAAGTGAGAGGGAGTGAAGAAGTTCCTCCCATACACCATTCTATGATAAATCCCAGATTTAACAAGATCATGAAGGAAAATGCTCAAATAATATTCAGCCATGGAGAATAGTAATCTAGATAAAGGATCACCCTGCCTTACTCCCCTAGAGCACTAAAAGAACCCCCTCGGTGATCAATTGACCAATATGGATAGTCTAGCACTTTACAAAATGCCTTTAACCAAGCCAATAAATTTACCTGAAAAACTATGAATATTCAAAAAAATGAAGGTAAAGTCCCATCTAATAGTTTCAAAGGCCTTTGATATGTCCACCTTGAGTGCCATATTACCATTACTGACCGTTTTTCTCATTATGTTCACACGTTCTGAGGTAGTAAAGAGACAATTCTGTATATTTCTACTAGTCTCAAAGCCAAATTGATTAAAGGAGATGAGAGACCTAGAAATATCACCAAGTCTTGTTGCCATGATTTTGCTAATAACTTTGGGGATGGAGTTCCCAATGGAAACTGGTCTGAAGCCCTTTATATCAAGAGAATTTCCTTCTTGGGTATCAAGGAAATGAAATTTTAATTCATTCCAAAAAGAATATAGGAATGATAGAAGAACTCCCTTACTGCTTCCGTCACTTCCTTATGTAAGATATCTTAGTAAAACATGAAAAATTTGTTGGAGAAACAATCAGGCCCAGCCAAACTATCCATATTCAGAGAAAAGAGAGCATCATGAATTTCCTTTGTGGTAGGAATGTTAGTAAGTTTGTTATTTTTCACATCATCCAAGCTTGGTTCAATGCATCTTATAACTTTATCTGAATTGTCCTCCCCATATTCAAAGTAGATATTTTCAAAATAGTATTTCACAAAGTTAACAATGTCATTTTCATAGGTATACATGTTATCGTCAATTATTAAAGCCTTGAAATTGCTTCTTACTTTTTTCTCTCTATGCATGAAATGAAAGAACCGAGAGTTGCTATCCCCTTCTTTCAGCCATCTTGCACTGAGCTGATTCCTAGCTAGGTTTTCCTTAAGAGCTAACAAGTTATCAAGCCTTGATGCTACCTGTATCTCTTGTGAAGTTATAGTATCTTGGGACATGTTACCTTGTTAACATTCATAAAGGTGTGAATCTGCCTCTTTGATGTCCTGATCAAGTCTGGAGAAAGATTTTTTACTCCATTCCCTTATTCTAGCCTTAACAATTTTCAGTTTACTGACAAGAATATGTAAAGCACTTCCTTGGAGGCACTCCTTCGATGCTTCCAAAACAATCTCTCTACATCCATGAACCATTATCCAAGCATTGTTAAATTTAATGGGTAGGGGTGTTGACCTTAAAGTATAAGCACAAATATTAATTAAAATTGGGTGATGATTAGAGTGTAATCTAGAAAAAGTGATGCCAGATAATTCCATTTCCTCACATTTCTCATCAATCTGCACCAAGCATCTATCCAATTTACTAGCTTGTCTTCCATTGTGAGTGTACCTATTCCAGGTATAATCAGTACCCAGAATTGGTATATCAATCAATATGCATTAATCTATTCATGTGGAGAAGTCCCTGGCTGATGCACGACAGAAGTTACTCCCTGTTTTCTCCTCTGGCCTCAAAACTGTGTTGAAATCACCACAAATGATCCATCTTTTATCCATGCTCTCAGAAATGGCCAAAAGGATATTACACAAACTTCTTCTCCGGATATACTGATTGAAATCATAGACAAAAGTTACCCAAAATAAACCTGATTGAAAAAGGAAAGTTACAGAAAAAAATTAGTGATTAGTTTGAAAGGATTCAATAGTCACAGTGTTATGCTTTAGCACCCATAGAGCTTTTGTATCATAATCAGACTGATTTGATGAAATAAATGAGTATCCTATAGTCAACCAATTGATGTCCATCTAATTAGAAAAATTCATTCTGGGTTCAGCTATGCCAATCAACATTGGTTTGTTGGTAAAAATAATGTGCTTCAGGGCCTTGACCGTAGGGGAATTTCCCAGAACTTGACAATTATAAAAGAGGGCTTTCATTGAAGAACTTATTCAGGGATGTAATGCTATTGTTAAAAGAACCCTTGTTCCATGAAGTTGAACATCTCGCTACCTAGAATATAGTACCTGGAGTTGCGACACTCTATTTTGGAGATAACTTCTTGTGATAGACTCAAACATCAAATTCATCACATGAAGGAGTCCAGAGTGGAACTGCAAGAACATAGAGCCTTCTAATCTCTATCTTATCCTAATTGCTTTATTATTTCTTTAATTTTTATATATCTTAGAAGTTTTTCTGTCTGTATGTCTCACATACTTTATCATGTGATTAAACTATAGGATACTTAATATCCTCACATAAAACATCATCTACATTTGTTTCCCACATATAAATGTATAAGAGACCATGTGTGGTATATATCATTTGTCATTCCCATGAATAACGGTGGTAGAGTGTGTGAAACTTGCATAGTTTTTGAAAACTATGGTAAATCCCGATAGAGACTGTGTATCAAGTTTATTGCTAAGATAATCTACTTTGTGGTTGGTGATCACCAAGTGGAGAGGATTAAGTTTCAGCTTGAGACTGAACCTCTTGTTTTACTTTATTGTGCACTACATTTTTATTATACTCTATTTTATCTCTTTTCTACTGCTTACATTAGATAAAACATAAAAATGTGTTTCTTTCACTTTGATAGTTAATTTTGTTTAGTGTGTGTATTTATTTAATTCAGTAAACTTATTTCAAAAGTTGGAGAAGTGTTTCTCAATAATTAAGTTGAGGAATAATCACCCTTTGAGAAACATGTTGACCAATTAATCATCTATATCTCTAATGCCTTAATTAATTGGGCCATTTTCAAAATTTTGGGGATCTTTATAATAATTTTTTAATAGATATTTTGAGTAGGAACTAAATTCATCCCCATCTTGATTATCCACATTGACCAACATTTGGTATTAGCTTATTTTCATTAATTTCAAGTTATCAAATTATTTTCAACAATAATTTTAGTAGTATCATAAAAATCTTAAAATTTCTGTCATATCTAAATTTTCAGTTTTTTAAATTCTAAGTGACTATGTAAACTAGAGTTGAGGGTGTTGCTACTAACATGACGACTTTCTTTAATGGTAATAACTATGCTCAATGTAAATTAAAAATGAAAATGTATCTAGAGCACATGGGACCTGAAATCTAGGATACAGTTGAAGAACAACATGTACTACCTACTACTGCTAGGGATATATGGTCTCAGTTGACTAAAGATACATATAATAATAACTATAAAGCAATTAATGCCTTGTATTGTTCTCTAGGTGATGAAGAATTCAATAGAATATCAGCTTGTAAAACTGCATATGAAATTTGGGATTCATTAGCTGTTTCTCATGCGGGAACAACCAATGTTAAAGAAATGAGATTAAAAACATACACTATTAAATATGATAATTTTAATATGAAGCCTGATAAAACTATCTCTGAAATGTATCTCAGGTTCAATTTAATAGTGAACAAAAGGAGCCTTCTTGGAAAACTAGTGGATATCAAGGACTAAATCATGAGACTGCTTAGATTCCTACCTAGTAGATGGATGGGAACTTTTTTTTTTATCCGATAATCTTGTGACATAAGAAAATTGTTAGTGAATGAACTAATTGGAAAAATTATGATGTATGAATTATAACATAAAGTAAATCATGAAGTAGATGAAGAACCAATTTAGAAGTCAGTAGCATTAAAGACTTCAACCTCAAAGAACAAAGATAAAGAAAAGGTTCAAGCTCCTATAGACAGTTCCACTAGTGAAGAGTCAGATTCAGACAGTGATGGTGAGATGTCTCTTCTTGCAAGGATATTCAAAAATTTCTACCAAATGAAGAAATTCTTGAGGAAGTCAAACTACAACAGAATGTATGATAGTAAAAGGGAATGAAACAAAGATAGAACATGGAATGAAAAATCAAATGAAATAATCTGATATAAATGCAAATGAAATGGTCATGTGAAGGCAGACTGTCCCAAGCTGAAATTTAAGAAGAAATATAAAGATAAGGGAAAGGGTTATAAAATGGCTATTAAAGATACTTTGAGTTCTTCAAAAGATAACTTTAGTGGATCTGATGCTTCTGATAGTGAACAGAATAATCATGCTAACATATGTTTCATGACAAATACATCTGAGGTAACACTTAATTCTCCTATACATAATTCCTATTATTATGGTTATAAGAGTGAATCACATAATGATGAAGATATGTCTATGGATGAATTATTTTAATACTGTGAAATGCTTGAGGATACCTTTAATGAGCTCAAGGAAAAATATAAATCATTAAAGAGACATCATGATTTAAATGAAAATGATAAGTCTGATGTAGATATTGATAAAGAAAAATGTTCCCATAATTTAAAATAAAATACTAAACTCAAATTATCAAATGAAAAATTAAAGTGAGATCTTGAGAAGTTTACTGCTGGTAGAGATACCTTGACTCAATTACTAGAAAACCAGATTACCCCAAAATATACAACTGGTCTAGGGTATCAACCAGGACTGAGGAGGATCATTTAAACTAAATTTATTTCCAAATCTAGACAATTCACAGCTAGTTCATGTTATGCACCATTTCGTGAAAAAAAATTCTCTAAAGGACCAACCTATGTGTTTATGTCTAAAAATATATCTCCTGATTATAGGAAATCAATGAGACAAGTATGGGTTCAAAAAGTTTTACATACTAACCTCTCTGGACCCAAGAAAATATGGGTACCAAAGCTACACTGCACTTAATCTGTTTTGAAAGAAAATTGTCCAAAGAGTTCACATAAAACTATATGGTACTTAGAAGGTCGATGTTCAAGACATATTATTGGAGACTACTCATTCTTAAAGAGCCTAATCAATATTGTTGGTGGATATGTAACTTTTGGTGACAATGAAAATGGAAAAATTTTCAACTTTGGCCAGATTGGTAACCCTAATACAATATTAATTTCCAAAGTACTTTTTGTTGATGGATTAAATTACAATTTACTTAGTATCTCTAAGTTGTGTGATGATGGATTCAATGTTAAATTTGAAAATGATGCATGTAATGTTTTCAATTCAAAAAATGATTTAGTATTCACTGATCTTAGAAATGAAAATGTATATGCTTTTAATTTAGATTCGTTGGATAAGAAAAAAAAATTTCTTGTTTAAATGTGTTTTATAAGGAATCCTGGTTATGGCACAGAAGATTAGGACACTGCAATGTGAACTCACTTAGGAAACTAACTAGGAAAGGATTAGTTAGAGACTTACCTAAATTAGAATTCCGTCTTAACAAAGTGTTTAATCCATGTCATAAGAGAAAACAACACAAAGTCTCTTTCAAACAAAAGAAAAAAGTTTCTACTTATCAACCGCATGAGTTGGTTTACATGGACTTGTTTGGACCATCAAGAGTGTCATGTTTAAATGGGAAGAAATATGTTTATGTTCATATAGATTATTTTTCATGGTAAAATTGGGTATACTTTCTGGCTCACAAAATTTAAGCTTGTTCATATTTTATCAAATAATCCAAGTCTGTAGAATATCTTAGTGGACATAGAATTAAAACCTTTAGAAGTGATCAGGGTTGTGAGTTTGAAAACAAGAAGTTTGAATGTTATTTCTCACATAATGACTATAGTAACAATTTCTCTACTCCTTTAAAACCTCAACAAAATTGAGTTGTAGAAACACGAAATAGGGCACTTCAAGAGATTTCCCAATCTATTCTTAGTGAGTATAATCTACCTATTTATTTTTGTGCTGAACCTATAAATGCAACATGTTATATAGTCAATAGAGTCTTGATTAGACCCGTTCTTATGAAGACCCCTTATGAAATTTGGAACAATAGGAAGCCTAAGGTTAACTACTTTAGAGTTTTTTGGCTACAACGTATTAATTATTATCACTAATGACAATCTTGACATTTTTTCCTACAAAAGTGATGAAAGAATTTTCCTGGGTTACTCAATCTCATATAAAGCATATAGATTATTCAAAAAGAAAACCAAATGTGTGGAAGAGTCAGTTCATGTAAAATTTGATGAGACTGATCCACATGAACCCAAAACCTCTCTTCAATATCTTGAGGAAGATATATCAATTCTGGACCTTAATGATAATGATAGTTTATCCCCTGTAAAATTAACCAGTTCTGGTAGTCTTCCTGAATCAGAACCTGTTGAGTCTTAACCAGTAAACAACCATGAGGTTTCTAGTTCAACACTTTCAAGAGGTATTAGAACCCTCAAGAATCATCCTTTAGATCCTGTAGTAGGTGAATTTAAATAGAGGGATACAAACTGGAGATTCTCGGAGAAACCTGGTTAAACATTAAAATTTTATTTCACAACTTGAACCTAAAAATATCAATGATTCTATCATTGATGAATTTTGGGGGATGGCTATACAAGAAGAATTAAATTAGTTTGAAAGAAACAAAGTATGGGATCTAGTTGAAAGACCTTAAGAAACATTGGCAATAATCACTAAATGTGTTTTTAGGACAATGATTATGAGTCTGGAAATAGAGTTAGAAATAAAGCTAGGTTAGTTGCACAAGGATATAGTCAAGAGGAAGGAATTAACTATGAGGAGACCTTTACACATGTATTAAGGTTTGAATCCATTAGGATAAAACATGCTTCTACAAATCATCTGAATTTCAAAATTTATCAAATGGACGTTAAAAGTTATTTTTGTAAAGGGTACATCGTTGAAGATGTATTTGTTGAACAACCTCCTTGTTTTAAAAATACAAAATTTTCCATATCATGTTTTTAAACTTTCAAAAGTTTTATATGGTTTAAAGAAAGCTCCAAGTACTTGGTATGATAAGTTTAGCTCTTTTTTTATTTAAAAAAGTATTACTAAAGGAATAGCTGATCCAACTCCCTTCATTAAAAGAATATCCAAATATATTTTAATAGTAAAAATTTTTATAGATGATATAATTTTTGGAACCTCTAAAAACTATTTTTGTTCTAATTTTTCAAAAATGATACAATATGAATTTGAAATGAGTTTAAGGGGGGAACTTAAATTTTTCCATAGATTTCAAATTATCCAAAATAAAAATGGTATTATTCTAAATCAAAGTAAATACACTAAAGATATTTTGAAACAGTTTGGTTTGGATGGTAATAAAGGTAGTGATATACCTTTGAGTAGCACTTGTATGTTGGATTCAGATGAAACTGTTAAAATGGTAGATCAAACCTATTACCTATGTATGATTGGGAGTCTACTATACCTCACTGCAAGTAGACCTGACATTATATTCAGTGTATGAATGTGTGCTAATTTTCAATCCAATCCAAAAGAGTCTAATTTAAATGTTGTTAAAAATATTTTTAAATATCTCAATTATACAATAAATTTAGGACTATTTTATCCAAGAGTACAAAAATATGATTTAATAAGTTATTCAGATGCTGACTTTTCTGGATGCAAGTTAGACCAAAAAATCACCTTTGGAACATGTCACATTTTAGACAAGTCACTATTATCTTGGTGTACCAAGAAACAAATTTTTTTTTCATTATCTACTTCCGAAAATTAATATATAGCTGCTGGTAGTGGCTGTGCTCAAAATATGTGGATGAAACACACATTACTAGACTATTTATATCAATTAAAACATGTCTCTATAAATTGTGAAAACACAAGTGCGATCAACATCTCTAAAATTCTAGTATCTCATGCTTGGGCAAATCATATTTATGTAAGACATCACTTCTTAATAGATCATTATCAAAGTTGTTTTATCACTGTTGAATTCATTGGTACTGAACACCAATTGGTGGATATATTCACAAAGGCTTTGAATTCGGAGAGGTTAAATTACATCAAACATGAGTTAGGTATGATAAAATGTTGAGTAAGAGACCTTACCGTTAGACCTTACCGATAGAACCTCACCGTTAGACCTTACCGATAGAACCTGAACGTTAGACCTTACCGATAGAACTTTAATATTAGTCCTCATCAATAGAACCTTATGGTTATACCTTACCGATAAAACCTCACCGTTAGACCTTACCGATTGGATCTCATCGTTAGACATTACTGATAGGACCTCCCCGTTAGAACTTACCGATAGGAACTCACCGTTAGAACATACCGATAGAACCACACCGTTAGACCTTACCAATAAGACGTCACTGTTATACCTTACTGATATGACCTCGCTGTTAGACCTTACTGATACCTCCTTATCGATGGACGACTTGAATCCGGGGCATTACATTTTTGTTCTCTCACTTGGAATCTGAAACATATTCTATATATTACTTATTAATTTTATATGTTTTATTTTTCAATACATAATTGATAAAATTAAAACATGGATCACTTCTCAATACACATCAAACCATTTCCCGAACCTTTTTCTCCCCAATCTCAGAACCTAAAACTCAACTGAAACCTTGAACGTCTCAAAATTGATGGAAAGAATCAAAAGGTCATCAGTTGCAGATGAAGGCGACACACCCGATCCTAAGAGACCTAGAGCCGAATCGGGTAGCAGAATCCAGATAGTGGAAAAGGTGCTGAACCCACATCTATCTAAGAGGGAAATAATATTTGAGAAGGATTTAAGTTCAGAGTAGATACTATTGAGCCGATTGTTAGTACTTAGGGCACTGGAAGTGCAGGGATTTGTTGAATGTTTTGCAAATAAAAATGGACCCCATTACCCGAAGTTAGTGAAGGAAATTTACAAGTACCTTAAATTAGAGAAATCTGAGGATGAGAAACAGATGATTTCCAGAGTAAATGGAGTTAGTGTCAGCTTCTCCTCTACTGAATGGGATGAATGCTTTAGGGTTCTACATGAAGGGATTTTTTATTTTTACTCAAAAGTGGTTCCTCCCACTAATGATTTCTACCGCTATGAAGAATCATTAGCTGAAATGACACGGAATTGAATTCATAGAAAATTCATTGCTCAGAAATGGAAGGAGAAGATAAGATTATTTTCATGTTTATTGAACACGTTTTAAGACCCAGGAGAGGGGACTTTACATCTTTAAAGTATCAGGATGTATTTCTCTTGTATCTATTAAAGCATGAATAGAAGACCAAATTATGTAGGATGTTGATGAATAAACTAGAAGATATGACCAAGACTAGTTCGAAATCCAAAACCCTATTCAATGCTATGATAATATCCCTTATGTTGAATGTGAAAAGAGTTGTTGTAGATAAGGAGGAAACTATTGTTCTGCAAGATAACCATTGCATCACTAAAGTGATCTGCAAGTTGATGAAGATAAACTGGAATCCATCGCTGAGGAGATGAGTGATTGATGAGGATAAGGTATATGATGAGTTTAATCCAATTACTCATACTACTAGGCATATTAATAAGGGAGACCCTAGACTTAAGCCTGACGAAGTGGAGCCTGCTTATTTAAATGAAGTAGGAGAAGAATTTGTTGTTGTGAAATAAAGAAAGGATTATCTTATAGATGACAGGAGTGACCCCGACCTTCCCTCCCATCCTCGTGCAAATACTATATCCTTTGGTGTGCCTAGCCCACCAAATAGATTGCCTACAAGGGAGACTATCCTAAGGGACAATGATAAGGAAACCAATGAAGAAGGAGATGAAATTGTCTTTAGAGAAGTTAGAGATACCTAAGATAAGGATGAGGACTCTGAATCATGTCGTACTGACATTGAGACTGCTCTTGCTGAAAATGAAGTGGAATGTCTAAGTCTTAGTCCTTTATTAAGACATACAGAAAGGGTAGAAATTAGAGATGAAGAAGTTTCTGATTCAGTTAAAGCGGGACTTGTTTTGGAATTTGTTGAAGATTCTATAGAGGATGTGGTAGTAGACCTTCCTGTTGATGAATCCAATCAAGGAGGTCAGATAGAGAAAGATGTGGCTCTTCAAGATAATGCTCTATGTGAGGGGGAGGAACCTATTTCTACAGGATCAGTTGTTGCTGCTCATGAGATAGAGGACTGGATATAAGCTCGTTGATTTGTGGTTTTAGGCCTAGATTATGGATATTCTGATGATGACGAGCTTATAAGAAGACCTCCAATTCATACTGTCTCAGAAACAACCATTGTGCAACCAGTGGTTTTGTTGACTCGTGACTATGTAAAGAAGAATGAATTGGATTCATTGAAATCAGAACTGAAGCAGCATATTGGTGAGAAAACCACTGAGATTGCAAGAACAATAACTCTCAATCAAGAACCCATGACATCTGCATTGGAAAGGATAGTCTCTACCTATCACTCAGTTGTGTTACATGAGGTCAAGGAATTTTAGAATCAGGTAAAAACATTGACTGAGTCTATGGAATCCGTGAAACAGTCTATTCCCAGCTTAGATGCATATATGGCTTCAAGAGCTCAGGTGGACAGAGACCTTAGATATGTTAAAAGTGTGGTTCAACAAATGGTCACAATGTTTGAGGATTTTAAGAAATCCATTGAAACACATGTAAAAAGCCAAGATGATGATGTAAAAAGGGATGATTAGTAGGAAAACCAAGTCATTTGAAGAGACAGTGGCTTTCACTCTGGCACCTCTAGGTGCATCTGCTTCCAATTAAACCTCTCATCGAGTTGACTTTTATAAGAAGGCCATCAAGGATCAAGTTGACTTTTATAAAAAACGAGTTTACAAAAAACATCAGATGGATGGCCACTTCACGTTTTTATTGGAGAACATGAGGATTCCACCTATCACTCAGGAATTTAATGATCAAGTGAGAAAGCTTCTAGAGTAGACTCCTGCTTTGGAAAAATTCATGGAGAATAAGGATGATTTTATTTCTGCTATGGAATGAGGGGAAATAATTATTATGGACTTCAGGAATCTTCTCTTTTCATTCCTCCATGTGGACTACAATCCAATTATTGTTTCTCTAGCATTGCCCTCTACCTCAGGTACCTCATGATCTGTCAGTGTAGCACCTATTATGACTCCCTCCCAGGAAATCATAAGCTTGACCCCCACCATTCTTCAGAGATCTACTCACTATGGGTCTACTAATTATTCTATTGCTGCTCCTCCGACACTTCTTACTGCCATCCCTCGACCTATCCCTCCACCTTCAGAACCTACATCCTCAGCTTCCAAGTCAAAATCTCCAATAGAGATCTATGATGTGGATTAAGTGTGGAATATCTTAACTGATAGAGATTGGTTTATCTCTTTTTTGTATATAGTACTACTGTGATATTAATTCAAACTCTCTTTTCACTATTTTTTATCTACACTTTCTGTTAATCACAAAGGGGGAGAAAATATTTTGACTTAAACTCTATCAGTTACCCAGAAGGGGAGAAGTTTTCAAATGTGTTTATATTTGTTATATATGTTCTGTCCTAAATTTAGTGTTCACAATAACATTTTTGTATGCTCAAATTACTGATGAAATTATGAGATGTGTTTAACCTTGATTCAAAACGCTTAAACCTAAATATTCAATGACATAATTTGTGATTATCAAAAAGGGGGAGATTGTTAGACTCATCTATTTTGATAATCACATATTATGTTATTATAATCCCATATCAAGTTTTGATAATCCCATATCATGTGTTAATCATGTTTTTATTCTATTCTAATTATGTTTCATTAATGTTTCTGGGATTTATAGAGTAATATTAATATAATGTCAATCTCACTGCTTGATTGGTTAAACTTACAGTGAAAAATTTATCTAAGTACAAAGGTCATCGTTACAAAGGTCACCGATACAAGGTCATTGGTACAATGGTCACCAATACAAGGTCAGCGGTACCAAGGTCACTGATACAAGGTCACCGTTACAAGGACACTGCTACAAGTTCACTGTTACAAGCTCACCGTTACAAGGTCATCGTTACTAGGTCAACGTTACAAGGTCACCATTACAAGGTCACCACAACAATCTCATCGCTAAAAGGTCACCGTTACAAAGGTCACCGATACAAGGTCATAGGTATAAAGGTCACCGTTATAAGGACATCACTACAAGGTCACCGTTACAAGGTCACCGCTACATGGTCACCGTTACAAGGTCACTGATACAAGGTCACCGATACAAGCCTATAGATGAGGGTTACCACTGACCACTATAGATTACCGATGGAAGGTTACAGTGGTAGGTTTCTGATGTGCATCTCCTATTGAATCCTGCCAATACGAAGGCTGCCGTTACTAGTATACCATACTCTTCTACTCCATACTTTGTAAAATTATTATGATTATTTTAATGGTCATATTTTTCTAACTTTAATGCTTCTGACTTAATTAATATTTGTTGTAGACATATCTGGAGACCATATCTTGATAGAACGTGGTACGAGAAAGATTGTGTGTGATGTACGTACTCATATTGTTTTACCTCAAATACAAAAAAAAGACTAAGGAAGGAAGATATATATAGAGGCATAGAGAATAAAAGAAAGTGTTAGAGTTGAGAAGTTGAATTAATTATTGAAGAACAATAAGAAGAACAATACAGTCCATATAATGAAAATATAAATGCTTCACGATGATCTTTTTGAAGAACATATTAAAGGTTGTACTGGTGTGGTTAAAACAACCCTTGTTCTAAGAAGTTGAACATATCAGTACCTAGAAGCTAGTACTTGGAGTTGTGACACATTGTTTTGGAGAAAACTTCTAGAGAAAGACTCAAATTTAAAATTCCTCACTTTGAGGAGTCAAGAGATGAACTACAAACACATAGAACCTTTTAAACTCCATCTCATCCAAATTTCCCTATGGTTTCTTTCATTATTATATTTCTGAGAAGTGTGTCTATCTGTCTGTCTCACACACTTTCTCTTGTTCTTAAACTGGAGGATACAAAATATCCTCGCATCAAACATCATCTACATTTATTTCCCACGTATAATTGTGGGGGAGAAAATTTGTGGTCTATATCATTTATAATTTACATGAAGAACAGGGGTAGAGGGTGTGTACCCTGGACAGTTTGTGGAAAATGTTGTAAAGCCTAATACAGGCTATGTATCATGTTTATTTCTAATAAAAAATTCTCTGTGATAGGTGATAACCAAGTGGAGAATATTAAGTCTCGTCTTGAGACTGATCCTCTTGTTTTACTTCACTGTGCACTACATTTTTTTATACTCTGTTTTATCTCTTTTCTGCTGATTACATTAGCTAAAACATAAAACTATTTTGTTTTCACTTTGATAGTTAGTTTTGGTTAGTGTGTGTATTTATTTAATACAGTAAACTTGTTTCAAAAGTTGGAGAATTATTTCACACTAATTAAACTGAGGACTAATCACCCTTTGAGAAACCTGTTGACCAATTATACATTCATATCTCTACGACCTCAATTAACCGGGCCATTTTCAAAATTTGGTGGATCTTTATAATAATGTTTTTAACAGAAATTTTAAGTAGGAACTCAATTCACCCCCTCTTGAGTATCCCCACCAACCAACAAATTCCATCAGGCATAATTCAAGATTGATATTTCAAAAAACTAAAATCAATTATAGTAAAAAGACTAGAATTAGATCAAATTATTTCTTGGGTATTCTTTTCCCAGACAGCCATGGTGAAATAAGGATTATTATGATGAGAGATTATAACGAACCAACCTTTTCTTAAATTACTATTACATAATTTTAAAGATAAAAAACATAATATTATTACACATAGAGGATCCGATCATTTAGTTTCTTATGAAAACTAGAACCATTCATAACTTTTACAACATAAATCATAAATAATCATTTAATTCCTTCTTCACTAGATTCTTATTGGCACATTACCTCTCCTTAGTACATGTATTCACCTAAGGTTATACATCAAAAAATGGGTGAGATGAAAAACTAGTAAAATGAAGGATAACAATAATATATAATGGGGTGAGCATAATCATTACTTGGGAAAAATATCATGAACATGAGAGGAAGCATATGAAAAATACTTGAAGTGTGGCAATGCCTAAAAATTAAACATCATGTCTTAGTGGTTAACTACCACACTTAGTTGTGAACAAAGCTAGCATATTTTGCACAAAATTTCACATTTACTCATGAGATTCATCACTTTACCCAATGCAGTGGAGAGCTATATAATTCCAGGTGCACCCGTCACATTCAAACATTCATAATGAGCTATATAATTCCAGGCGCACCCATCACCTCATAATATTATCATTATCATCCATTACACAAAGAAAATATATCAATAATGAACATAACTAACCCATGGTAAGGAATTGGTTTCATATCATTGTTGTACCTCTCGTACCCCTCGTGGTTTAATTTTAATGATCACAATCACTCTCTTATTTATCTAATCCTGTTTTAAGTGTATGTGTTGATAGGCAAAAGGTTGCCAAGGAATTAGGGCCAAGAAGGATTGAAAGTGGACTGATTTTCAGTCCACCGGCCTACCGGTGGATGACCACCGGCCAGCCGATGGAGCCTGGACAGTAGGCATCACCTCTGTCCAGACCACCGACCAACCGGTGTCCCATCACCGGCCAGCCGGTGGAACCCAGACAGAAGGGACACCTACTGTCTCAGCACCGACCAACCAGTGGCCTCCTTACCGGCCAGCCGGTGGTGCCTGGGCAGGTAGCCTCTCCCTTTTCCAAAGCACCGGCCAACCGGTGGCACTGTACCGGTCAGCCGGTGGAGCTAGTCAAACTAGCCGTTGGGATTTGACCAGCCTGCTCCCAACGGCTCCGAAGACCTTTCCAACGGCTCCGAAGACCCCGAACGGCCATTTGAGGGTTCCCCCTTTATAAATAAAGGACTAGGAAGCCCCAGAACATGTGTGGAACAATAGTGGAACTATAACCAAGCTAAGGAAGCCCACGAGAACATTTTTTGATCATTTGGCGAACCTCCGGCGCATTCCTTCAAGGATCCCCATTTGCTCCAACTCACTTCCACATCCAAGGAGCATCACCATAGAAGCTTGGGAGCGCTCTTCATCAACTCCAATCAATCCATTGGCGCCCAAGTCTTCTCCACATTACAGTTTTTATTATCTCATCTTTTTGAGCATCAATTTGGGTTTGTGCCTACAAACCCCCATTTCTTTCATCTTCCTTTTTTTGGGTTTTCACACCACCTTCAAGGTGTGAAGAGGTTAGTCAAGCCTTCCCTTTAAAAGGCTTGAGTCATAGGTGAGCTAGCCTTCACCTGTAAGAAGGCTAGTAGGGTTCTTGCTCAACCATTAAAAGCAAGTGGGTTCTTGCTCAACCATTAAAAGCAAGCTGTAATAGGTTCTAGACTACCTTAAAGTCTAGTGGGTTTCTTGCTAAAACCATTAAAAATCAAGCGGTAGTAAATCTCTCAACGGTTGAGTTGGGAGCGGAGACGTAGGCTTTTGTTTAAGCCAAACTCCGTTATCAAGTTTTGTGTCTTGCCCCTTTTATTTCCGCTGCATCTTTTACTTTGATTTTAAATTGATTAATTATTTTTTAAAAAGGCAATTCACCCCCCATCTTGCCATCACTCTTCTCCGCCCAACAATTGGTATTAGAGGCAAAATTTGAGTAATACCTTCACCGGTTTCAAATTCAAGATCCTTTGTGATGGCTTCTTCTTCATTCGCCCCCGAAGGTTATTCATTGGGTCGTGCTCCATTCTTTGATGGAACCGACTATACTTATTGGAAAACCCGCATGACCACTTTTCTTATAAGTATAGGTTATCCTATTTATAAAATTGTCATGCATGGTTATTCTCTTTCTTCTCCCGATGAATCCAAATGGACTCAAGCCGATATTAAAAATTTCGAGCTTGATGGCAAAGCCATGAACGCTCTTCATTGTGGCCTTGATCGTAATGAATTCAATCGAGTTTCCACATGCACCTCATCTCATGAAATCTGGAAACTATTGGAGGTTACCCATGAGGGGACCAACATTGTTAAGGATACTCGATTGGATATGTTTCGTCAAGATTTTGAGTCTTTTACCATGCATCCATCTGAAAATATTACTGATATTTTTACACGTTTTACTGATGTTTGCAATGGGAGAAAGTCCCTTGGTGATGATGTTTCTGCAGAAATGATGGTCTAGAAGATCCTTTGGATCCTACCAAGCTCATGGGCACCAAAAGTCACGGCAATTCAAGAAGAAAAAGACATCAAGAACATGCCGGTCGAAGAGCTCATCGGATCCCTCATGACCTACGAGATCACCATGAGGAGGCAAGCTGAAAAGGAAGGCAATCTCATCAAAACTCCAAAGAACATCGCCTTCAAAGTTCAAAAAGAAGAAATCTCCTCCTCCTCATCTTCTTCCTCTTCAAGCGGCGATTCAGAAATGGATAATCTTTCCCGCAAAATGCACAAATTCATGAAGAATCACAAGAAGAAGAAATCCCGCAAGGCTCAACCCAACGAAAAATCCGAGTCCGAGGTAACATGTTACAAGTGTGGCAAGAAAGGCCATTACAAGACCGATTTTCCACTCAACAAGAAAAAGTCCAATCAAAAGGAAAAGAAGAAGGCATTCAAGGCCACATGGAGTGATAGCTCCACATCCTCATCCTCCTCCTCCTCAATTGACAACGATAAAAAATGCCTAATGGCATTTCATGAGGTAACCTCTTCCGACTCCTCTTCCTCTTGTTCTTCCAATTATTTTAATCATTTATCTTATGAGGATCTCTAACATGAAAGAGATCAATTGGAGGAATGTTTTCACGAACTTTCTTCCAAATTTGTTGCTTTAAAAAAGAATTTCAAAAAACTTTCTTCCGAAAAGTAACAACTTCTCAAAGAAAAGGAAGAGTTGTGCCTCAAGATCCAAAACCTTCCCGATGTTGATTCTATGGAATCAAATATCAATGATTTAAGGAAATCTCTTGCCAAGTTCACCCAAGGGGAACAAAATTTTACCAAATTACTTGGTTCCCAATGCATATCTAGAACCACCCAAGGGCTTGGCTATTCCAAGCAAGCTTCCTCTTCCCATGCTCCTACTATTTTTGTAAGGGGGAGCTCCCAATATAAATTTTGCAATAATTGTAAAAAACCCGGGCACTTAATTTATGAGTGCAATTGCAAAAATGCCCGGTATGGAAGGCCCAAAACAATTTTCTTTAATGATGAATTTCATAGGAGAAGACCCGCCACTAGACAAGTGTGGATTGAAAAATCCCTTTTAGCGAGTCTCTCCGGACCAAAATTTGTTTCGGTTTCAAAAACCTCTCCCCGGTGATTTGTTGTTTTTATTTAGGGGGAGTTAGGATCGTCTAAGCCTTTTTTCGTTTTTCAATTCAAAACTTTCAATTCAAAACTTTCAATTCAAAACATTCAATTCAAAACTATCAATTCAAATTTAAAAAATTTCAATTGGTTTAAAATCTCTATTTGTTTTTCAATATTTTCCCTCAATAAAGTTTTATGCCCCGTGCTATTTTCATAATCACAAAGGGGGAGAAATTCTTGGTTGATTGGGGGAGAAATCTTTTCTCATGCTTTGCTTTACTTTTCAATTTATCCTTTAAAGCATGCCTTTCATTTCAGTCTTTTACATTGCTTGTTTTTAGTGATTGTGATCATCAAAATAGGGGGAGATTGTTGTACCTCTCGCACCCCTCGTGGTTTAATTTTCATGATCACAATCACTCTCTTATTTATCTAATCTTGTTTTAAGTGTTTGTGTTGATAGGCAAAAGGTTGCCAAGGAATTAGGGCCAAGAAGGACTGAAAGTGGACTGATTTTCAGTCCACCGGCCAACCGGTGGATGACCACCGGCCAACCGATGGAGCCTGGACAGTAGGCATCCCCTCTGTCCAGACCACCGGCCAACCGGTGTCCCATCACCGGCCAGCCGGTGGAACCCAGACAGAAGGGACACCTACTGTCTCAGCACCGGCCAACTGGTGGCCTCCTCACCGGCCAGCCGGTGGTGCCTGGGCAGGTAGCCTCTCCCTTTTCCAAAGCACCGGCCAACCGGTGGCACTGTACCGGTCAGCCGGTGGAGCCAGTCAAACTAGCCGTTGGGCTTTGACCAGCCTGCTCCCAACGGCTACGAAGTCCTTTCCAACAGCTCCGAAGACCCCGAACGGCCATTTGAGGGTTCCCCTCTATAAATAAAGGACTAGGATGCCCCGGAACATGTGTGGAACAATAGTGGAACTATAACCAAGCTAAGGAAGCCCACGGGAACATTTTTTGATCATTTGGCGAACCTCCAGCGCATTCCTTCAAGGATCCCCATTTGCTCCAACTCACTTCCACATCCAAGGAGAATCACCATAGAAGCTTGGGAGCGCTCTTCATCAACTCCAATCAATCCATTGGCGCCAGAGTCTTCTCCACATTACGGTTTTTATTATCTCATCGTTTTGAGCATCAATTTGGGTTTGTGCCTACAAATCCCCATTTCTTTCATCTTCCTTTTGTTTGGGTTTTCACACCACCTTCAAGCTGTGAAGAGGTTAGTCAAGCCTTCCCTTTAAAAGGCTTGAGTCATAGGTGAGCTAGCCTTCACCTGTAAGAAGGCTAGTGGGTTATTGCTCAACCATTAAAAGTAAGTGGGTTCTTTCTCAACCATTAAAAGCAATCTGTAATAGGTTCTAGACTACCTTAAACTCTAGTGGGTTTCTTGCTAAAACCATTAAAAATCAAGCGGTAGTAAATCTCTCAACGGTTGAGTTGGGAGCGGAGATGTAGGCTTTGGTTTAAACCAAACTTCGTTATCATGTTTTGTGTCTTGCCTCTTTTATTTTCGCTGCATCTTTTACTTTGATTTTAAATTGTTTAATTATTTTTTTTAAAGGCAATTCACCCCCCCTCTTGCCATCACTCTTCTCCGCCCAACACTCATAAGAATACATTAATAAACTTTTTGTTCCCAAAAGAAAGAGGGAACACCATACTTGATACAAGAACCATCAACCATGAATGTGAGGAAAAAGTTGAGTTCTTAAAAGAAGAGTTCCATTGGAAAAAAAAATTTTGACATAATATTTAGTAGAAAACATGTATATTCTATAAAAGGTAAGATAATGACAAAAAAATGATTTTTAAGAAGTGACCATACCAAATTAGAGTGACAGTGGGGGATCCCAAAGAACGAAAACTGGGTTTGAGATTTACCCTTACCTTGAATTTGAATCCTTCCATCTCTTTAATGTCCTGTATAATGACATTATATTCATCAATTTAAAATTCCATAACCTTTTATACATGAATAGGGGTCATTATGTTATTTTATGGGCCTTTTGGTAAGTTATAGAGTTTAAAAACATTGTTTGTAAATGTTCGTTTTTATTGTTTTTCTTGAGTGGTTCACTTGTATTCATAAATTGACGTTCTGGTAGAACATGGTTAAACATTCAGAACAGATATTACATGTTATTAATGACATTCCAGAATTTAAAATGATATTATAATGAATTATATTGTATACCATGTGGAAGAATCATTAGATAAAAATTAAATGATGATTGTTTGTTTTAATTTGGGAGGTTTTTCGATCACAACAAACTTGTTTTAATTTATCACTTAGTAATGTGTACATAAGTTAGTTCTGAAACTTTAAATAGGAAATAATAAATATAAAATATTCTGGTCTATCATAAAAATGGTTTCATGACCAGATCTAAAGGTAGAAATGAAAAAAGAAAACTTTGACGTTCTTAAAGGTGATAAATTAACACCTCACGAACAACGTTCTCTTTAATAAAATTAAAGAAGAGGGAAATGTTTTGGATGACATATTATCCCATTAGTATCATAACATTCCAATATATTCATGATACAATATTTATCATACCATTTGGAAAAAGTCAGGTGGAAAGATAATAAGAAAAGAACATGAAATTGAAAGGGAATTATAGGAGAAGAGGGAGAGAAATTACCTCTTGAATCCTCCTCTTCAAATCCTTTTTAAGGGGCCTAATCGTGAGATTTTGATGATACCAATAGCTATTAGATGTGGTGGAGGGGATAGGGAAGATGTTTGGGTAGCGTTTAGAAAATGCTTCAATCTTGAGAGGTGTGAGGAAATGAGGGTTTGAAGGGTGGTATTTATAGTGGAGGGGAGATGGGATTCCTTAATATAAAGTTCATTAGTTTATTAATTTTGCCTAAGATAATTAATACTGAGTCTTCAATGACCAAGAATAGTAATTTAATCATGTGATCCCAATCTAAGTGGGATTACATCAGTTGAAAATCACACATGACTCTATAATTAGCTTACTTTGCTTATTTTGTAAATTATTGTATTTCCTTATTCAACAAAAATTAATGTATCTCAGAAAAATACCAAAAATTTACCCCAACCTTGTTTTGAAATTTATAATCAAAAAATGAAGTCCATTTTTCAAAAAATAATTTTCCAAATATGATTAATTTAATTTTTATTTAAAATCAAAGGTTATTTCTAAAAAACAGTTTTAAAACATTCATTTACTTATTCTAAAATATAGGTACATCATAATTTCAATTGAATATATTTTTTACACTATCATAGGTAAGGTTAATATTTATTAGGGTATATCACTATTCACAATGGTATGTTACTATTCATAAGGGTAGGTTACTATTTTCCCAAAATTAATTTTGTTTTATTAGACTCCAAAAATCATCTTGAACACAACCGTGTATGTCTGGTTCTCAAGATTCCCAATATAGAATATAAAAACATATGTTTAGAGGTCACTTAGGACTTAATTGTTCATTATGTTGTGTTTTTATGTGATTTTATGACATATTTATAAGAAGGAAATTTCTATTGAAAAACCTTGGGTCCTTACATTCGTCCCCCCTTATGAAATTTCCCCCTAGAAATTTCACTTTACAAAAATATGTGAGGGTACTTATCATTCATCACCTCCTCTAGTTCCCTAGTAGCTTCTTCAAACTTATGATTCCTCCACAACACTTTGACAAGGGGGGTTGTCTTGTTGCGTAGAACCTTATCTCTCTGATCCAGAGTGTCTACTGGTTGTTTCTCATATAAGAGATCATCTTCCAGCTGTACCACCTCTGAGTTTAGTACATATGAGGGGTCTGGTATATACTTCCTCAGGGGTGATATGTGAAACACATCATGAACTTGAGCCATATTTGGTTGAAGTGCATGCCCATAGGCCACAACTCCTATACAGTCAAGGATCTCAAAGGGGCCAATGTACCTTGGGATTAGCTACCATTTCTTCCCAAATCGCACGAATCTCTTCCATGGATATATTGGAAGGAATACATTATCTTCAACATCTAACTCCAAGTCCCTTCGACAGTTGTCATCATAGCTCTTTTCCGACTCTGAGAAGATTTGATGTGTTTCTGGATGACATGAACCTTCTCTGTCATCTCTTGAACAAGATCAGGTCCAAGTAGCTTTCTTTCTCAAACTTCACCCCAACAGGTTGGAGTTATACATCACTTTACATACAGAGCTTCATATGGAGCCATAAGAATACTTTAGTGGAAGCTATTTTTTTATGAGAAATCAACCAATGGGAGATGATGATCCCATCCACCTTTGAATTCTAGGGAGAATTCTCTTAACATATCTTCAAGAGTCTAAATAGTCCTCTCAAACTAGCCATCTATTTGGGGGTGATAGGTCATGCTGAAATTTAATTCAGTACTCAAAGCATGTTGAAGGCTCCTCCAGAATTTAGATGTGAATCTTAGATCACGGTCAGAGACAATTGAGGGTGGAACACTGTGTAGTCTCACTACTTCGTTCACATATATCTTTGCAAGTTTTTCAAGCAAGAGATCTTCCCAAATAGTGATAAAATAGAAAGTCTTGGTGAGTCAGTCAACCACAAACCATATCGCATTATTTATCTTTCAAGTCTTCCATAGACCTGTGAGAAAGTCCATAGTAACATTTTTCAATTTCCACATGGGTATAGGCAATGGCTACATCTTCCCTTTGTACTTTTGACTCTCTACATTAACTTGTCGACATAACAAGCACCTTGATATATATTCTACAATATCCTTATTCATGTTATCCCACCAGAAGTGTTCTCGGAGATCATGGTACATCTTGTTACTCCCCAGATGGATAAGGAAAGTCGAGCTATGTGCATTTTCTAATAACTCCATCTTTTTCCCAGGTGATGAAGGCACACAAAGCTGCATTCCAAACTGAATCACACCATCATCATCGATATGTAACTCTTGTAGCTTCCCTTGCTTTACTACATTCACCCTCTTTTGTATATCCACATCATCCCTTTGTTCTTCCTTAAAATTCTCTTGTATGGATGGTTGCACAATAATTTGGGAAAGGTATGATGTATCCCCTTTCCTTATGATTTCCAAATCCATCCTTTTCAAATATAAGAAGATAGGATCTTTCTCAATCCATAACATGGATAGAGTATCAATTTCTTTTCTTCTTAGAGAATCAGCTACCTTGTTCGCCCTTCCAGGATGGTAGTGAATAGAGAAATTTTAATCCTTGATTATCTCTAACCATATCCTTTGATGCATGTTGAGCTCCTTTTGTGTGAATATATAATTTAGTCTCATGTGGTCAGTGTGTATGTCACACTTCTCAGCATAAAGATAGCACTGCCAGATTTTCATGGATAAAATCATGACAGCTAACACTAGATCATGTGTTAAGTAGTTCTTCTTGTGGATCTTCAACTATTGTGAGTTGTAGGATATCACATTATTAGTTTTCTTGAGTACGAAACCCAATCCTTTCTTTGAAGCATCACATTATATCACAAAACATTCTCCACTTTTTGGTAGTGTGAGTATAGGTGCAGTGATCCGCCTTCTCTTTAGCTCCTTGAATCTTCCCTCACATTCTTACACACAAACATAGTTTACCCATTTCCTGGTTAACTTATTTAGTGGGATTGACAATCATGAGACGTTTCTAAAAAAATGTCAATAGTACCCAACTAATCTAAGAAAACTATGGATTTTTGTGACACTAGAGGGCCTGGTCCATTTCTCAATAACTTTTGTCTTGGAAGGATCCACATAAATTCCCTCACTAGTGATCACATGTCCCAATAATGTGACTTTCTTCATCAAAAAGTCACACTTGTTGAACTTGGCATAAAACTTATCATTCCTCAATGTTGCCAACATAAGTCTTAGAAGTTCATCGTGTTCCACCTTGCCATTAGAGTAGATGAGAATATCATCAATAAACACTACCAAATTTTTTTCAAGGTAATGTCTAAAGAATATATTCATAAAATCCATGAAGATTGCATGGGAATTTGTATGTCCGAAGGGCATCCCCAAAAACTCAAAGTGCCCATTCCTTGTATGGATGATAGACTTCTGAATATCTTCCTTCTTCACCTTTAAATGATGATATCTAGAACGAAGATCCACCTTTGAGAAGTATTGAGCTCATCTTGACTGATCGAATAACTCATCAGTCCTAGGGATATGATACTTGTTCTTTATGGTGATCTTGTTGAGTTCCCGATAATAGATACAAAACCACATTGTTCCATCCTTCTTCTTCACTAAGAGCACTGGTGCACCCAAAGGTGATGCACTAGGGTGTATGAACCCTTTTTCCAGATTCTCTTGTAGCTGCTTCTTTAACTCCTCTAGTTTGATAGGAGCCATCCAATAGGGACACTTTGATATGGGAGTATTTTCGGGAATGAGTTCAATTGAGAACTCTTCCTCACGATCTGAGGGAATTCCGGGTAGCTCTTCGGGAAATACATCACTATATTCCCTCACAATGGGCATTTCATCATGGTTGGAACTTTCCTTTGACTCAACTGTTTGGGCTAGGTATGCTCCTTCATAGGGAATCAATACCCACACAGATGAAATATTTTTCAAAGTAGATTCATGATCTTCCATGAATTTTTAGTACGGAATATTAAAAGATTTTTTCTTTTTCCCAACAGTTGATATGTGCTATATATAACAAGAGCTAATCCGTTCCCATTATAGAGTAGAATTCTACCAAGGGAAGTATTACGAGATTCACTGGAAGAATCTTCCCACATACGCTTACATGAGAAGAGTCAAACACCTGGGTTGAAATGATTGCACCACGTGGTGTTTTTACAGATATCTCTACATCAAGGTTTTGGGGATTCAATTCTATAGTTCTAGAAAACATTCAAGATATAAAGGAATGCACAAAATCTATATCAAATAAGACTTTTTCAATTCTTGAGTGAATAATAAGTGTACCTTGTTTGACTTCATTAGCTTAATCCAATTCTGAAATAGTGATGGCATAAGCCTTCCCTTGTTCCTTTGGTTTTGGTGGCTGTTGATGTTGATTACCCTCAAGAACTCTAGGTTTAGTGCACTGGCTTGCATAAAGCCCTATCTCCATGTAGTTGTAGCATTGAATGATGAGTCATTGTCTCCTTTCATCAGCTACATTCCCCTTCCTCTTCGTGTCTTTTCGACACTCTTGAGCATGGTGTCCTTCTTTCCCACACTTGAAGCATTTCCCTATCCCTTTGAGGTTGTTCCCACGGTGCAACATCCCACATTTTGGGAATGTGTGTCATTGAGTTTTCTTCCCACCTTTATCATTAGATCCACTAGCTTGAAACTCCATATTTCATTTATTATCACCATAGCTATGGGACCATCCTCCAAAATCCATATCCACTTTGAGATCACACCAAAAAACTTCTTAATAACTACCAATGTCTCGAATTTCAAGAGTCTTTCGAAGGTGTGGTTTTAATACACTAAATAATCTATCAATTTTTCTATCAAAATTTGATAGAAAAACCTAAAGCATACCTTTCGAGCCTTGTGAAATTTGATTCATATATTGTGACAAATTATCCTTCTTTTTTCACGAGCTCTTGGAATTTTCTATCCATCTTTGTGCAAAGAGTTCATCGGAAATACTTATTAAGAAACATGATCTTAAAGTCTTCACATTCCATCTCTTCAATTTCCCCCCTTGGAATGGTGTTCTTAATCAAAGCCCACCATTGGTCAGCACTCTATCTATATGATAAATATATAGAGTCACCTTCTCCATATCAGAATAATGAAGGACAGAAAAGATATTCCCCAAGGAGTTTACCCACTATTCCGCAACTTGAGGATCAGAAGATCCACTAAACATTGGTGGTCGTTGATGCATAAAACATTCGATAGCCAGTTGCTCCCTCTTTGGTGACGGAGGGCATTCCCAATTTTTATGGTTGTTGTTAATAACCTAAGATAATTTGGTAAGAACCACCATGATGTTTTGAACTGCACCTCCAAAATCATTTGGGGATGTCATTCAGGCAATCATTGCATTGGCCCTTGCATGAGCTGTTGGCCTCGTTTCTCCTGGTTCCCACAAATTTCTAAAATAGAATGGTTAGAACAATACATAATTCACCATGTCATGAATAAATAAAAAATTCATTTGAACAATTTATACTAAAATCATAACATATGGTATCCCTATGTAAATATTATTGTGTGCCTATTTGTACTTAGTCTCATGCTAGAGGTTTTCTCTAGGGTTCAGTAATCATAATTCCCAAATTAACAAAACCATTCCTCTGATACCAACTATAGAAACCCAACCTTTTCTTACATTACTATTACGTCATTTTATAGATAAACAACATAATATTATTACACATATAGGATCCAACAGTTTAGTGTATTGGGAAATCTAGGACCATTCATAATTTTTACAACATAAATCTTAAACAATCATTTAATTCCTTATTCACTATCTTCTTATTGGCACTATCACATTCCTTAGTACATGTAGTCACCTGAGGTTATACATCAAAAAAGGGGTGAACTAAAAGCCCAGTAATAGGAAAGATAATAACAATATAAAATGGGGTTACCATAATCATAACATGGGAAAAAGATCATGAACATGAGAGGAAGCATAAATAAAATACATGAAGTGTGGCAATGCATAAAAATGAAACATCATGTCTTAGTGGTTAACTACCACACAAAATTTTGAACAAAGATAGAATATTCTCCACATAATTTCAAATTTACTCATGAGATTAATCACTTTACCCAATGCATTGGAGCACTGTATAATTTCGGGTGCACTCGTCACATTAAAACATTCATATTGCACTATATAATTCCAGGCGCACCTGTCACCTCATAATATTATCATTATAATGCATTCCCCATAGAACATATATCAATAATGAAGATAAATAACCCATGTTAAGGAATGTGTTTCATCTTATAAGAATACATTCATAAATATTGGGTTCCCAAAAGAAAGAGGGAGCAACATACTTGATATAATAACCATCAACCATGAATGAGTGGTAAAAGTTGAGTTATTGGAAGGAGAGTTATTTTGGAATACGTTTTGTTTTAAAAAAACTTCGATAGAAAAGATGTATATCCCAGAAAGGGTAAGATAATTATGAACACATGATTTTTAAGAAGTGACCATACCAAATTGGAGTGAAAGAGGGAGGACCCGAAGAAAGAAAATTGGGTTTGAGATTTTCCCCTTACCTTGTATCTGAATGCTTCCTTCTCTTTAGTGTCCTATATAATGACATTATATTCATTAATTAGAAATTCCAAAACCTTTTATACATGAATAGGGTTCAATATGTTATTTTATGGTCCTTTTGATAAGTTTTATGTTTAAAAACATTGTTCGAAAATTTTTATTTTTATTGTTTTTCTTGAGTGGTTCACTTGTATTCATAAATCGATGTTCTGGTAGAACATGGGTAAACATATAGAACTGATATTAAATGTTAATAATGAAATTAAATAATTTAAGAATATATTATAATGAATTATATTATATTATATTAGTATGAGTGATTAGATTAAAATTAAATGATGATCGTTTGAGTTAATTTGGGCGGTTTTTCAATAACAACGAACTTGTTTTAATTTATCACTTAGTAATATGTACAAAAGTTAGTTACAAAACTTTAAATAGGACATAATACATATATAATATTCTGGTTAAACCATAAAAATGGTTTCATGACCAGATTTGAAGGTAGAAATGGAAAAAGGAAACATGTCATTCCTGAAGGTGATAAATTAACATCTCACGAACAACGTTCTCTTTAATAAAATAAAAGGATGAGGGAAATATGATGGATGATATAATATCCCAATATTATCATAAAATTCCATTATATTTATGATAATTGAGTTACCATACAATTTAGAAAAATATAGGTGGGGAGAGAATAAGAGATGAACTTGAAATTGAAATGGAATTAAAGGAGAAGAGGGGGAGAAATTACCTCTTGAATCCTCCTTAAGGGGCCTATGATTAGTCTTTTGATGAGACCAGAAGCTCTTGGACGTGGTGGAGGGGATATGGAAGATGTTTGGGCAGATTTTAGAAAAGGATTAAATTTTGAGAGGTGTGAGGAAATTAGGGTGTGAAGGGTGGTATTTATAGTGGAGGGGGTATGGGTTTCCTTAATACAAAATTCATTATATTATTAATTTCCCCTAAGACAAGGAATAAGGAGTATTCAATGACAAAGAATAGTAATTTTATCATGTGATCCTGAACCTAGTGGGATTACATCAGCAAAACAACACACATGACTCTATAATTAGCTTATTTAGCTTATTTTGTAAATTATCGTATTTCACTATTCATCAAAAATTCAAGTATCTCCGAAAAATCCCGAAAATTTAACCCATCCATTTTTCAATGTGTAGAATTAAAAAATGAAGTCCATTTTTCAAAAATAATTTTCCAAATATGATTATTTTAGTATTTATTTAAAATCATGGTTTATTACTAAAAAATAGTTTTAAAACATACATTTACGTATTCTAACATATAGGTATATCAAACATTCACTTGAATATTATTTTTATACTATCAGAGTTAAGGTTACGATTAATTATGGAATATCAAATTCATAAGGGTATCTTACTATTCATAAGGGTAGGTTACTATTTACCAAAAATTATTTTTATTTTATTAGACTCTAAAAATCACCTTGAGCATAACCGTGTATGTCAGATTCTCAAAATTCCTAATATAGAAGTTACAAAATTCTGTTTAAAGGTCACTTATTAGTTCATTATGTTGTGTTTTAATGTGATTTTGTAACATATTTATAAGAAGTAAATTTTCATTGAAAAACATTGTGTCGTTACTGAGATGGCCATGAACTCACTCATAACTACGTCTAAAGTCCTAATAATCATACATCCTCTTTACAATTACAATACAAACTACATACCGACATCAAGGAAAGATGCACAAACTCCACATTTGATACCAATTTTTCATAAAACAACCTATATACCCTAGTACACTAATAAAAAATCCATCTCTAACGTAGACCGAATGGCTTTATCGATCCCCATGGGTTAGAAACTTACACCCATAATCATATCACCATCAAAAGATAATTCTTTTTTCTAAAAGATATTGAAAAAAAATTCATCTTAGTATGATCAACATTACAAATAGATAAATTATTATAAAAAACTGGTAAAACAATACCAAAAAATACATAATCAAAAGAGACAACAACTTCTATGGTAAATGATCAAACATATCCCATGTAATGGTTGGATCAGATCTCCACCAGTCACACCAATCACTCCAGGTCACAAAGATCAAGAATATTCTCCACCTCCAAATGATAATTTCCCTTTTATTGGACCCTTCATAAGATATTTTTCATATTCCAAAAGTAAATGGTAGGGTTTGAGTGAAATAGTCATGTAGGGTCTCACCATGTTCTCTATAAACAATACAATAACAATAAACGAGTCATGATTTCAGTTTAAATGACACTTGGCATGGGTAGGAAGTCACATATTTTTTTTAAAATCATTAATTAATATAAGAGTGATGATAAATATATCAAAATATTATTAAGTCAAAATATTATAGAAAAATATTTATATAAATCAATTGGCCTAAATAAAACAGTTCTACAATTAATGGAATGTATAATCACATAAAGTAAAACAAAGCTCCATACTAATAATTATTATGGTATGTCAGTGTTTGGTGATATTATTTTGACCCTTTTGATTCATCAACATGGCTCATATATGTGTGCACACTTCCCTTGGGTCAATCCATTGGGATAATAAATTAAAACCCTATTTGGGGACCCATCATAGGAAACCATGCTAACCTTTTTTAGTTAGTGTTTTCATAATCAATTCACTACATGACAATTATAATCATATCATGATTTTTCTAGTTACCAAATTACTACCCATTATTACATGTTATTCAATAAATGAATCAATCAATCATTGATAGATCAATCATTTCAAGTCAATTCAAAATAAAAATTTCCAATTTCAGTTTTGATCTTTTCTTAAAATTCAAAACCAAAACAATAGTTTTCATTGATTCTTTCCTTTTCCAATAATATTTAAATTTAAGACATATTTTTCAAGGATTACTAATTTTTTCTTTTTCATAAAATCAATTTCTAATTCAAGCTATCATTTTTTCTCTAATTCAACCAAAATTTTAAATTCCATTGAAATTGAGGGTTTACCCAATTTTTATTGCCATTTCAAAACAAAAAATCAATAATATCAAATAAATGGTTTTAAATGATTTAAAAATACATTTCAAAAAAGTTAAGAAATATGAGGTTTCAATAGTAAGGAACTACCTTTTGGAACCACCTTTCTTAAATTCAAGACCAAATTAACACATGTAATGAGAACACCAAGGAATAATGAAGGAGTAGGTGGGTAAAGATTAAAATATAGAATCAATATCCATAAAAATAGAGATTATATCAACAAATATCCTAATTATATATCAATATATAAGGATTATATCAGAGGATATCAAAAAGAAGAGGAGATCCAATTATTGGAGAGGGGTGAGTTTTTCAAAAATAACATCAATTTATAGGAGAAGGGGGTTTGATAGAAAATGAATCTTTTATAAAGCATCCAAAACCAATGAAAATTATTTATGGTCAGATGGTGGTGATTATAATTTTAAATAGAGTTCATGATTTTTTAAAAAATGGGGATTGAAAAAATCAATGCACGATTTGTTGTGTCGAGCCACCCGGTTAGTAATAACCATGCACTGACTATGCACATACCTCCATACATATATATGGTGTGCATGGTTAGGCCACATTGATTGTTTAAAAGGTCTCCAATCATGAAAAACCACACTATCCAAGGGTGAATGGTTTTGAGGTGTGGCCGCATGATTTATTTGGCCAAACCAAACAATTTTCTATTACCATTAACCAACTATGCACCATCCCATGGGAATTAAAAATTCTCTAAATGTCACCCAAAACAACCCAAGATATGATCTAATCGATGTGCGATAAAAAATGGGTCAATAGGTACCAAAAAAATAATGGTATGTCATACATCAACATCGATACCCTCTATCTTGGGGTATCCTCTTCAAAAAATAATGTTCTTCATTTCAAATAACAATGCCATCTTGTAGCATGTTCAAAACAATGTGACACTACCTTTGATAGGAAGTACGCTCACTATAGAGAATTACTTCTCCTGGTCTACACTAGTTCTATGTAATCATTGATTATGTTCGACCTATAATTTTAATCTCATATCCTTCGGTTATATATAGATACATGTATATCATCATTATACTCATCATATAAATATTTTTCTTAGTTTACCTTATGTACGTGCACTCCCATAAAAATTATTATCTCTTCATCACGATCTGCCCGGTGAATTTCATTATTTTTTCTGAAGATTATAATCTTTATTAACAATAAAAAATTCATTTATCTCTATATTATTCCTCATCTAGTTATTAAATAATTTTTATTCTTTTATTTTTCTTTAGTTTCCATGAAATTAACCTTTATCTCTATGGGATCAAACATCCTATGTTTCTCCTAATTGAGAATAAAACACTGACTTTTGAAGACTTGAATACAATTAAAAATTGGTTTCTTTACGTACAAAAAATATTATATAGTCTCCTCCTCCCTCAGAAAGAATATCTCACTATTATAAATACATGTGGATTTCAATACTTTTTCATTCTAAAACCTATCGAGAAGTTATTTCCCAATATCCATCATTATAGCCATATTTTTTTAGATACATTTTCTTCAATAAACCACACAATTTTAATAAGGATTTATTACTATTGGTAATTGATTACTTATTACATGATTGTTCAAGATAATCCTCCACATGGATGCCTGTGAACTCCATCCCATTTTTGGTTTGGAACTTTTGAATTTTATACGGAACTTCTTTTCAGCATCCCTATGATATTTTTTTATATTACTAAACACCTCAAACTTTTCCTAAATGACCATAACCTATTCCATAACACTATAACCATCAATCAAAAAGGATATAATAATTATTTCCATTGATATCTAGTGGATATAAATCAGGTTGTGATTAAGACATTAAAAAAAAATATATTTATGCATCACATATATCTTAACCCGAAACTACTTTTCTAAAGATAATAATCTTATATCCTTCATCATTTACAATTTTTATGAAAACTTCCATATCATACTAGATTTTCGTGACAAGATGATAATTCTCCATCTCGTGGGAAGTTTATCCACTATCAATATTCCATAGGGTTGTATGATATAATTATTTTAGGTATGTCTCAGTAACTTTTTCCTCCCCGACTACATTATTTTTTAACAATGTATTTTATTTAATAACTAATGTTGATTGGTATTATTTATATTCCTCAAAGTATGATATACCGAATTCATCTTGAAAATAATCAAATCAATTTTTCATTTTCATCTCATTTATTTATTCCTTGAGCAGTTGCATACAAAAAAAATTGTGTCATATTTTAAAAATTCCTATATTTGTTGATGAGAAAAATTAATCCATGTTTCCAAATCCGTCATTAAAAAACCATTAAGGGAATTATTGGAATTTTGAACTCTATTTGGATGTCTATAATGCTCTTATGTCCTTTGATACCTCTTAGATATGGAATATATATTTTGGAATGTATCGTCATTACATAACAATAACACATGATACAAGGTGGGATACCTTGGGTTATTGAAGCCACACTAATCATAAATTTGGATCTTTATATTTTAATATTATGATTCATACACAAATCAATCTTCATCCTCTAAGAGGGTTCTTGTGTTCTAAATCCAATAATCAACAATTTTTATTTGTGATCAATATATTTATACCATGTGTTATATTAATGCGTTATTTTATTCTCCTAATAATTATTGACTATGTTGAGGGATCTCTATAATCAAATTTCCTTTTTCTATCTCATATATTACCTGATTTCAGAATTTCAATTTAGGTGTTTAGAGTCTCACGAACTTTTAAATTTTTATACTAGATGAGAACATCATACTCAATTTCATTAACATGTTAGACTCAATCATTCATAGTGTTAGTCAACGCATTGGTAACCCTAAATGTTTCTTCAACTTAGATCTAGTACTCGACCACCTTTTATGAGAATTTAGACTTCTTAGATTTTAACTTTTTAATTTCTTCCTTAAACTCAAACATATCTTATTTTTAATATTATTAATAGAATTTTTAATCTTGAAAGACTCTCTTGGATTTATTGATTTTGGATATCCAATAATCAATAACATGAAGATAATAATTTAATTAGACGAGAATATAAAATATTCCTTCCACTTATCCTTCTTCATTTTTACTCTCATTCTTATTTTGAGACTTTCCTACGACTACCACCATAACATTTTACTTGTTTTCCTTGTAATATAAAATTTATTATACATCAGTTTCTAATGAATACTCATTTTATTATGAATTTAGTTTCATATTTTTGAAAAAATTTAGATTATTTATTATCCAACCATTTATATTGTGAGGGTAATTCTTCATGGGAATTCCATCACCATCACTATCATTGTCTTGAATTTTTTGGGACATGTTTCTGCGATATTCCAAAACATTCTACATAGAAATCATGCATGTAGAAGATTCCATTGAGACATTCATTTTACCATTTAATGATATAAGGAAAGGTATGATATAGAATCATCCAATTCTAAATCTTCCCAAATATCCCATATTCTATCCATATTCATGGCATTGTATTATACGTCTGTAGACTATCCCTTTTTCACAGCATTATTAACATCATTTCTCATATCATTTGCAATAAGTTTAATGTGTAAGATTTCTAATGTCAGGTCTATTTGATGTCATAACTTAATATTATAGACATTGTAATTGAATATATGTGGAATAATTTTAAAAATTTGCTTGGTTATCTTTACATCATTGAGTATATATCCAAGATCACACATATCATCCACAGTAACATACACCAGATCAAATAATTCATGAAAATAATCCATAGGGTGTATCCTAAAGTAATTGTAATTATTCCATAAAACATTAAATATATATTCATAAAGAATTTATTCATATTCATAAATAGTTTAGGTCTTTTACTAGATGTAATGGAATGGATTACATGATATTATCTTCATATAGATTATGTTGGATGTGGGTCCCTGTAAATTATTGATTCCATTGTTATTAATGTTCAATTCACATTGGAATAATATTGAAAAATCTAAAATATTTGTACTAGAAAATATATCATGCATAAATTTTATGAAAACAACAATTACAATTTATCAGATGTAGTGATAGATTATATTTTTCCACTATTGAATATCTATTCCATCAAAGATAAGAATCCCTTTGTGGTTAAAAAACTCATTAACTTTTTTAAGAGAGAAACATTGGATTTAAATTTCCCCTTGATTCTGATTATTTCCCCTACGAGTTTAAATAGCCTAAGTGGTGAGTGGGGGTGAATTCGTGTAAGAATTACTAAAACCACATCCCCTCTATGGATTTCATTTCATTGTTAAACAAATATTCATTATATATAATTCTCAAGGTAATAAATATAATGTTATTAAATACTATACAAGGAACAATTTTTTTAAAATATTGACCCATATCGGGATACATCCGTGCATCATACAATGGGAAAGAGATGATGTATCCAATACACTATAGAAAAATATTTTTAAAATATTTAGAAATGACTAACTCTCCATATGGTTTTTAACCATTCTCTCTTCAAATGATTGCTCGACTCTCAACTATAGTGAATACAATACTACTTTAGAAGAATCTTATGAAAATCATTATTTGGTATGGGTTGATTCAAAATTTAATGGATGTGTCTATATTTTTCTATTTTATCAAATTATATAAAATATTCTTTTCATATAAAAACTATTTTGCAGAAACCCCCACAGTTCAATTATACTTCCCTACTATGAGATATTATTTTAATATCCTTTCATTCAATACATTACTCATTAATGGTTATGAACAATATTTTCACGACATGACTCAGTTTTTTATGTGATGCACTGTTCAATGTGTTTCTATTTTGAGTTTATACACCTCACTATTTACTATGTGAGTCTTTAAGAATAATGCAGGGCACTGTTCATAGTGTGACTTGTTAATGTTTACGTAGACCATTAAAATTCAGTAATTTATCATATATAATTTTTTGAACAATTAATCACATGATTTAAGTGAATCTATTTTTCTCCACACTTCTTTCATACTTAGTATAATTCACAAACTTAATATTATATATATTAATTTTTTGTCTCACCCAATGATGTGAATAGGTGATCTATTTATATGAAAATACCCTTGATAAACCCATGAATTCAAAATTACTGTTCACCCCCTTAATTATTCACATCCATTTGACCCATTCACATGAAACCCTTAGGATTATGTGGTATGATTGACTTCACTTACACACTTAGAGCAATTCTCTAGGGCCAATACACTTCTATTTGGATAAAGTATTAATGACGGATATATCTTCACTCACTACTATTTGCGAGTTTCTCTAAGGATATTATCCATGTGATCCTTTGGTACTTATATGATACTTGTAATTATTCATTGCTGGTACATTAGTATTTACTTTTGTAAAGGTTAACAAAAAACATAAAATAACTCCACAACCCCTTTGGAAATAATTTTGTCATCAAATTCTAACCTTTTTGATAAACACAACAACCTGAGAACTCCACCAAGAGGTTTTTTCCAGAAAATATCTATCAAATTTATTAGTAGAAGTATAAAAATAATTTTTGTGTATTTTTCTACGTGGATGAAAATTTTAAATTAAAAAGGCTCTAAATTCTAAACAAATGTACTAGTGAAAACTAATCATATATGGACAATTAAAAAACAATTACAGATTAACACATGAAGGAAAAATATGTTATAAGGATATTATTGATATAAATAAATTCTCATATAAAAAGAAATGTATATTAAAATATATAATATAGTTAAAATAATTATGATGTACAATTATAGTATTTTTCTGAACATATGATCAATTTGGGAATGATGCTTTATAGCTTTCTCTAAAAGAAAATATTTAGTATGAACAAAATATTTTGAATATGTTGATATATTATTTTCTTTAGGGGAAACAATTATACTAGTATTATCTCATATATCAAAAAAAAATTAAAATATATTTTAAATAATGTAAATTACAAAAATAAAAAATATATTCCATATATATCAGTAAAATGGGTCATAACATGAAAGAAAATTTTCTGTCATGTTTGAAATTTTTATATATAGACTTTTATGCTTTTCATGGAATTGAATTATTTATTATAAAAATAAAATCAAGTATATTTTTGTAAATTAATAAACCTAGTAAAATTTCATTATAAATATCCAATGACCTAAAATTAATTATAATTATTGTGGTGAAATAAATAATCGTTATTTATTCACAAAAAACATAAATCAATTTTCATATTTTTTTTCAATGATTCAATTATAATGAACAAATTTATCACCCTAAATAAAATAAAAAGTATTTTTATTAGTATTAAAAACATGATCATGCATGAAACACCTAATTATGAATGCAGGAATACATTTTTTAATTTAATCCCCTTCTTTGTAATTTTTTGGAATTTGATGCATGGGGATTTTATCAATACTAAAATAGGATTAACAAAAGGTGAATAAGAAATCGCGTTTAAATATTTAAATATTTTTTTAAATATATCATCCATTATATGTCCTAAATATTCTATATGACTTATAAAGATCACTTTCATGACATATTTGAATTTATCGACACATCTCAGTATAAACTATTCTCCATTAATATCTTTTTCATTGGTTGTTTTCGATATACAACTTGTACCCGATCTTAAATTTGATCAACTCCATCCATATTATATTATTATTTTTCTTCTCAAGAACCATTATATTTCCAGATCATGTTTGAAATGCTTCATTCCCAATTCATTGATGTTCCCCTACATTTATTAATTATCCATTAAAAATATATTTCCTAATAAATAATATCCTACATTAATGAAGAATCTTAGGAATTCTCTACTGATAATGAGAGTTACTCAAGGTTGGAAAGTGATGTTGATAAAGAATAATCAGCCCTTGTATAGGATTTAGTAGATCCATCCACATGTATATTGTAGACAAAATCATGGATCCTCATCACTTTCTAATAAGAGAGTCCTCTATAAGGATAAAAATCATGGAATAATTCTTTGATTGTGTGTCATCTAGAGGAAAACTGATCCCAAATATGAGAAAGAACATTTCTAATAAAAACTATAAGTGTGGTTTCAATTATGAATATGAGACATTTCACTGGGAATAGGTGAAACATAAATATATTATCTAATAAAAGGAAGTAGGTTAAAGATGAATAATTGACGTTTTCCACCCATTGAGAGATATTTATTCTTCTAATTAATGTGTTTCTTAACATACTAGCCTATTATATGGAGCAGGTGAGAATGATTAGTTTTTTTCGGGGAGAGGGGTATCCCAGATAATGAATGTGTATGGGATTAAAACGTACATAAAAGTGTTTTTATTACTGTAATATGATTTTAAGGACTGTTCCTTCCCATTAGAATTTTAATTTTAGAATACTTAATGGTGAGGAAGAAAGAATTTTTAAACTTGAGAGGAAATCCTTGAGTTTCCTAATGGATCTAGATTCCTCCTTATTATAGATAAGGACATAATATGTATATTCCTGATGAGTAAGAGTGAATAAATTTCTAGGAATGATAAATGGTTTAAGTGTTCCTTGATTAAAGTGAGATGGTAAGCTACATTTAAGGGTTTCCAATACAATAATGAACGCAATGTGGGAAATTAGAACTCCCATATTAACTCCATAAACCGATTGGAAGAACCAATTAAAGAATCCCTTAAATAAAATAGATAAACTAATGCCCTTGTTAATATGGTTAAATGGAGAGTAAAAGAAAATTTAGTCATGACTTTAAGGATAATTTAACAATATAAGGAGTCAAATGATGTTTTCTTTTCTAAGATAACAATTATGTTATGGACACTATTATTATGATTCAAGAGGATAATCATATCTTTCACCATTAGAATTTTTTCTTGAATAAATATATATTTTTTTTACAAAATATTCTTATATTTATAGATTATAGAATCAAAAAGGGAAGAGAGTTTAACTATTAAGGTATTTATTGATAATTACCAATGGTGAATAAAAAAGATACCATTGAAACCATCAATACCTATGGAATTACTTGAGTTTGAGTCCCAAACCATTGCTTTAAGTTCTTATACTACGATATAAGATATCAAAGCTTCATTTTGAGTTTTATTGATAATATTAAGAAAAAATGAAGAATATATTGGTCTTTGAAAACTCAATATGAATTAAATAGATGCTTGAATAAAGTAATTTCCATATATTTAAAGGAAAGATGATCATTAGTTATGTTTCAATAATTTTTTTTGTTGGATCTAATAGAATATAATTTCTTATTATTCTTAACAAAAAAATGAAAACAATTAGTGTTCATGTCCACCTCTTTATGCGATTGAATATGAAATTTTTTCAACTAGGTTGATTTTCAGTTTTTAGTGTTGAATGTACATTAGAAGTAGTTTTGTTTAGGTTATCTTAATAGTGGTTAGTTGGGAGGATTCACATGTAGACTCACGACTTAATATGTCATCTTCAAGAAATGTGATCTCGTCAAACCCATTAATGAATGTACATTCATTTCATGGATGAAGATAATATATTATTCTTATTAATTTATTTCTAATGTTATACATACATAACCAAGGGGTTGGAGGTCCTCAAATGGATTTTAAATTAGATAGAAAAAATTCAATAATAATCCACATATAAAACATATAATGGAATTTATTGATGTTATAGATTATAGAAATCTATTTAGAAGGATTGGAATGGGGTTAGAGGAAGTAAAACATAAATGTATGACCTCAAGGTCTGCACAAGGATCTCAATAATCATGGTAAATCAAGAATATAAATTTTTTTCACCCCGCCAAGAAATTAGACTGTTTTCCCAAGGTGTGTAGAAGAAGATTAAAGATGGGGGTGAATTGAATCCCACTAAAATTCAAGTTAGATTCAAACATCCCTATTACATCAATTTTGAGTCTATCATTTTTATATAAGTGAGTAAGGAATCTGAAAAATAAGAATTTAAAATGATGAGAACCAAAACAGGTATACTGGTTTGGGCACAATAATCCCATAGTCCGCTCCACCAATGTTATACTCCACACACTTAGTGATTTTACTAGAATCAGTCCATCCCCAAGGGAATTCATAGCTTTAGTGAAAGAAACCAGCACTTATTTTAAGAATTTTATTGTGCCTTAGAGTTCGTTATCTTGGAATCTAGAATACTTAGTAAAAGATAAATACACTTTACCATGAATGAGTAAAAGAATTAAACAGTTAGAGAAAATATATAAGATATTGAAGGTTGATAAAGCATCAGTACATAGTTTCCTCTAGAACTAAAAGATTATCAGAATCTCCAAAAAAATAACAATGTCAAAATGATCTTCAAGAATAGTATAGGTTTCCTCCACCCTTTACATTATAGATGTAGATACAGTGATGTTTCATAATTTCCTACTTAAAATTAAAATAGAAATCGAATAATATTTATCGTTCTTGGAATAACCGTTCTTATTCTATATTATTCACACAGTGAGAGAATAATAGATACAAATATTATTTCAATTCTTTCTTACAAGGTCTTGAGAAGTAGATGCATGCAAATAAAAATGATGCAACAAATCTTTTTTTTATTTTTCACACAAACTCTCTCTTCTTCCTGTGGGTATCCCAAAAATTAATAAAAATATATTTTCTATCCATTTCATGTTTTCTCCCATTTAACAATTTTCACATTTGTTTTTTCAAATAGCCATTATGAATAAATATTCCACATTTTGATAATATTTCATACCATATCCACCCTTAATATTTATCATAATAATTTGTCTATCTTGAGCAATTGGATCAGCTTTTTTATCTTGAAATAATCTTACTAATTTAAAATAGTCCAATGATATTTATATTGATGATAATAATGATCATAAATATTCTCTAATACATTTCTATGGTTAACACCACCATCAAAAATATTTTACATTCATATACCTTGAAAATACATTCTTTTTAAGGTGAACCCCAATTTGAAATAATTTAACAATGATAATTGAATTGCTAAATCATATGGAATAAACCATGTATTATTGATGTAAATTTGAATCTCAAAACCATCGATAAACAAGATTACTGTTACTTATAATTTTCATAGGATAATTTCATTTCAATTTACTATCTAACGTACTAACACATTTTTTCTTGTGGCCACGATTTTGTTATCATAATCTAGTATGCTAAATTTTTATTTATATCATTATAAATGATTCTGTATTCTTTGGTTTACAAAATATAATTGACTCATATTTATCAAATGTTCACATGAGTGGAATATTTTAATTTTTCTAAAGTGAACATCATGTTGAATGAGTGTACAAATGTTTTTGCACACTACTGATTCTCTAATATCCATACTTTGTGTGGATTTTGTGTCTAGATTATGTTCCACTTTCTCAAGTAACGTACTGTATTCTGATAATGAGAAAAACACAAAAATTAAGTTTGAGTCTCTTTATTTTATGTAAGAGAGATGTAGTGATATTAATTATTTGATTGATGATGTTATAGAAATAATTTCTCTAGGAGTAGAGAAAGATTAATCCATTTTTTTTGTATGGTGTATTATCTATTTTGAGATTTTAAAATTGTGACCTATATGAGTTATTAGAAAAAACTAATAATGCACTAAATCTTAGATTCTCATTTCATCAGTAATTGATGCTCTAAAGGATTAAATAATAATTGATGGTGGTTGATTCATTTTCACACTTTTTATAAGTTTAATTTTTTTAAAACTTTTAACATAAAACATGTTAATGTTCAGATCATTATCATATCTTTTTAAATAATAATTCATGAAAAAATATGAAATAATATAAAGGTCAAGAGATTTATATGGTCCATCCTTAGTGTGAGAAGCAACATCTTTACCATAGACACCATCACGGGTCTTTAGAAATTCACTATTATGAATAAGTTAATACAACCTATTATACACCTTATTTATCTTGATAGGTAAGATTATAAAAACACCCTTATGTTTAATATGTTCTCTTAAAAGCAATTCATCAGAAAAAAGTAAAATGCATTTGTTCAATTTTCTCCAAAAAAGGTCTTGGGTCTGATGACCCTAAACCCGATGGACTCCAGTTCGATGACCTTATTCTGATTGACTCAATATGATCGACGTAATAAAATCTTCCCTTTCCCAATATATACTTCTCAAACTCGGATACAAAATTTAGTATGATATTCCATAGTTCAATCAACTCAATATGATATTCTTAATAGGATGTTTCTCTAGTAAACAAAACAATAGATTTCACATATTATGAAGATATCTGTTTCCAGATGGAACTTTCACTAAAAATTTTTCAGTGATCGACCTCTTATGTTTACATGAAAAGATAAAAAATTCAAATGAACAATGCTTTTATTTATAGGAGACTTAGAAAAGAAAAGGTAGGAAACAAATAAACATTCCATACTATCTCAAAATGAAAAAAAATTGAGATCTTTACATAATTGAATTTCAAGTTTAACCACTATAACTTTGACTTTATTAAACATTATCAAGATTTATTCGAGAATAGTCTTCTCGATCATACTAATTTACTCAGTTGAAGATAATTTTCATAGATTCATCTTCTGCTTCTCATTATAATGTTTCTTTAATTTCAATGATCATTAGGATCTTCCTTTATTTCTCATCTCATTAAAATATAAGCATCTTCTTCAACTCTTTACAATATTCTTTTCATTCTCATATAATTAACATATGACTATGTTTATTATATCTTTATTATCTGTGTTTCATTATCTACTCATTATGATCTGACTTTCATCCACATCTCATTACAATTTTTCTTTCTTTCTTAGATCATTACGATCTGACTATATTGCTCAGCTCAGTATGATGAACTTTCATAACTTTTAAACATGAACTTTCCATTTGAATATTCACAAGGAAATGTAAATCTTTTATGATCTTCAATTATTTTCATAACTGATATACCTTTGATGGATCAATATATAAAAATATAATAACTCTAATATTCTACATCTAATCAGTAATCAGTGTGAGACATTCATTTGATGAATCAATGTCTGTTCTTATTTTGATTCATCTTTCTCCTAAGATATTTTCCTGTTAAAAAGCTCATGATGCTGAACATATCATTACAAATTAATTATCATTACAATGTTATACATCTGATGATAAATCCATTTAAAAAAATTTAAATACTTCATACCTGATCATCTTTACACATTCTAACATTTGAAAAAATTTCATTTCGGTACTTTTTGGTCTGATCACCAATGTATAGGTTTCTATAACCGATAAAAACTATATGATTCCTCAATTTAAGCAAAAGCGTTTATCATGATAGTTTTTAAGATTTGTGAAAACATTATGAGAAACTAATCATTATTAGATTTTTTAATAAATTATGAAAACCTTAAACCACCTGAATTCACTATCTTTTTCAAAACTCTTCAGCAATAGTATAAATTATTCAGTTAGAAATTTGTGAAATTATTAAAAAAACCTTGTATGATGGATCTTGATATCCTTGGTGATGGTTCTAAAACCGTTCTTGCGTCTAGTCAATGATTCCATCTTTTTGAGAGATTATACGTCCGATGCTGATAATTCTGAAAACATATGTTTGGAAACGTTTTTCTGGTAAATTTTTTTTCCTAATGATAAAAAATCTCTCTCCCTTTCTGTTTGGATCCAGAGACATCCATATTTCTAATGAAAACATATTACTATGGACTTTGTCTAATAATTAATTACAAATAAAAATTCTTTTAAGAAATTTTTAGTTTTCATCAAATGATTTTTTTTAAAGTCATAAAGGATCTTCAATATCCTCCTTCAGATTTGATAATGAAAATCATTACAAACATTTTTCACTCACATATATTCTTCCAAAACTATTTTTTTGGCATTTATTAAAACATAGCTTCTCTCAAAAGAGAGTGTACTGATACAAAACTTCTGAATAAAGATATTTTTTGAAGTAATTCTATACATTGTGAGATGAAAATTTTATGGCCATGTAAAGATAAACACCCCTCACTTTAATCATTTCCCCTCAATTTTAATTTTTCCTCCCCATTTTATGAAAACCATAGCTTAAAATTCATTTAATAAAGATAAGTAAAAATTCCATACAATTTAAAAAGATGTTAAATTCTCTCCCCTTTGTAAAAATAATTAAAAAAACAGTGGGGGACTTCCATATGAGGTTTAGGAAGTCATTGGGGGATGCTGAACATTAAGTTGCATCCTCAAATCAACCAAGCTTTCTTTTGGCATTGCCTTTGTGAAGAAATCAGCAATTTGATACTTCATTAACATATATTATAGAATAACATCTCTAGAAGAATATTTTTATTTTATAAAGAAAAACAATATATTAATTTGTCTTTCTCATGAATTTTTGATATTATTTTTAAAACTATCAATTGCACTCAGATTACCAAAAATTATATTCAATGGTTTAAAAACATTACTTTAAATTCATTCAGCTAAACTTTTATGCACAAAATTTTCTTACAAGGATGAGTATCTACAACATATTCAAATTAATATGTGATTAAATTTACTAATACATTTTTCATACTGTTCTACCACACACAACATTTATTGAAGAAAAATTTTCCTTCTAATTTTGATTATCTATCATTCCAATATAGAGCACAATCAACATTACTATAACCACGAAACTTTATCTCTCTATTTATTTGTATAAAAAACCTAGTGTAGTTTTTCCTTTGATATATTTTAGAATTATTTTTTTCTTCCAAAATATATAATTATTTAGGATTAACAGGATACTTGACTCACAAAGTCACAACAGAAACAATTTCAGGCCTTCTGTATATAATTTATAGTGGACTTCCTATCAACTTCTAAATGTAATTATGATTCAAAATTTTTATGAACTCTTATTTAATCAAATATGTTCTCCTATTGATAGGAGAAGAAAATGAATTATATTCTACAATGCCATTTTTTTTAAAATTTCATGTTATTCATTTTTTGTTATTGGAAAATGTAGTTTTGATTTTTATAATTCTGTAAACCTTAGAATAATGTTAATTCTCAAAACTTTAAAATTTAAAAATTCGTCTTTATTTATTTTGAATTTTTTAATAAAAAATTTCTCTATACCTAGGAAATATTATATAATCCACAACAGAATCACATTTATAGTCATGGATTCAAAATATTACACATATAAGTTTCTATAAATCATTCATTTAAAACAATTCACCAGTCTCATAGAATTTGAAGCTTAGAATATCATACATGTGATTCTTTATTCAGGTCATAAAAAATATATCTTCAATTTTCAATTTTTTTCATCCTCATTATATAGAAACCCACTAGGATGTTCAATGTAAACTTCTCATTCATTTTATACATTGAGAAATATTGAATTTATATCCTTATGGTATACTTTGTAGTTTTGATGAAAAACCACTACTAGAAACATTATGATTGTTTCTATTCTTGAAACAGAGGAAAATGTTTCATAAGCATCCACACCTTCCACATGTACATAACCTTTAAAAATATTATTGGATTTATTTATTTAAAATTATACCTGTTCACTCAAATTATTTATGTAAACCAAATCTGTTCAAAAAAGATTTTTATTTTCTCGATATCGAACAGGTTCCCATGATTCATTTTTCTAAATCCGATCTGACTTTTCATTCATAGTATCACCCCATTATTTGTGTTGAATATATCATGAAACAGAATCTTATTCAACATTTGAGATAATTGATTTCTTTTATTTTTTAATATCAATATTATTGAAGTTTAAACTAGAGCCTTATCATTTCTAATAATGTTTTTAGAATCAACCTATTTTTTTATGGTATGAATTTTGAAAGTTTTTTTCTTGATGAATATTCCCCATGTCATGATTATCATAAATCATGGTAAGGTTAGATTAACTTACTTTCACTATCATTGAAGATATCTAGTTCATCCTCATCAGCATTCTCAAAAAAAGTGTTTATGGAATTTTTATTTTTATTAAAATTCACATCATATGAGTCCACCAACCTCTGTATGCCTTTGTTTAAAAAAATTTAACATACACTCATTAAAGGAATATCCCACAAAAATTCCTTCCCCAAATTTATCATAAAAAATTACTAGATCCATATTGTTTTTTTGTAAACATGGACTTCTAATAACTTTAAAGATCATCTTTGATGGTTTTTGGTCATAACACATTTCATAAGATTTCATGTTTGTTTCTAGAATTAATGAGAATCTATTTTTAATATGTACTTCTGTACAAATATCTTATTTCTAACAAAAAATTGGTTTTTAATAATTATTATGTACTTATTTCCATTTCCACCAATAAAATTATTATACCATTTACAAACCATACCTAGAATATCAAAGAGAATAATTTTTAGCCATGTCAAAATAATTAACTGTTAATAAGACACAAATCATAAGGGAATAAGTTAAATTCAGAAATTATAGAGGAATATTGGAATAAATAATAATATTTTCATATATACATAATCATAGAATATATTATGTCAAGGAAACCCACCAAGTCATTCAAAAAATTTTAGGCATGGGATAACCACACATCTACTTGCTACAAGCTTCTCCTAACCACATAAGTACTCCATTTTTAGGCTTGGTGCAAGAACCCATATACCCTTTATTTTAGTCTTTGTCTAAGCACCCATTTAACCTCTAAAATCATTGAAAATTTATCATTAAAAAATTAATTGGAGGGAGATATTGGTTCCAGCTGTCCCATAATGATAATCATTAATATGTAGGCTATAAGATAATAAAACATTATTCATATCTTAACCAATGAAATGAAATGGGTTTCATAAAAATCATCTTATTATAACCCATGGAAAATAGAAATCATTTATAATCATTTAATCAGATCATCATAGCATAACCCATGAAAAAGAAGTGGGGTTCTGAAGAACTTTTCCTTGTTATGACCCATAGAAGAGAAATAGACACCATAAATATCATTCCACCACAAAAATAAACCATTTAGAGAAACAATAATAATGGTATCCCCAGATCATGTCCCCGGTAAGGAATATGTATCATCAATGGATGATATCTTTGATGGTAATTATTTGGAACGATAATTTAAAACATTTATTGATGAAAATATCATTTCCTTCTTGAAAACAGTTTTGAGGATATAACAAGTTTTGAATTTTTTTAAAATAACATTGAAAACATATAAATTATTATTTAATGATAATACTGGTCATGGATATAAGATATTTCATTCAATTATTACACATTAAAATAAAGATTCCTTTTATATGTTAGATAAAATATAGACAGACATTGTTTGGAAAAATAAATAAAAATTATTTTTAAAATTATTTTTCTAAATTCAAACATGTAATAAATATTATTAATAGATTATTTTAATAATAATTATAAAAATTTCTAAATTTTCTTAGAAACATTTGCTTTGAAAAAAGAATTGGTTTTCTACCGAAAAGATGATTTTTCCTAAAAACATTCTTTTTAAAATATTGAGTACATAAAGAGAGAAATATTAATGGAAAACATGTATTATCATGAAATAATTATAGGAAAAGAACTTTAATTTGTTTATTGAGTGATAGATAATAACATATCATCATTGGAAACATAATAAAAAATAATCATAATAAAAGATGTTTTTGTGACATAAAACTATTACCACTAGGTAATTTTGAAATGTAAACCTCATGAATGAATATGATAAAATGAAACCTCAAATATAATGGGGATAAATAAATTTATTATATTAAATTTCAAAGGTTCTACATACATAGTTTTTACAATATTATAGGTGGATAAGATAATTGTAGGTCTTGAAGAATAAAAATTATAACACAATCCACTACCAATGTGGTATCTTTTGAACCATAAACCCTATAAAAGAGATATCATAAAATTGACATATAATTACTAATAATTTTAAGTAGAGGAATACTAAAATTTATTCATGGGTATTATCTAAAGTGCATAAATGTAATATGTGGTAAAAATTGAATGTGACTCAATGAAGTAGAATGTGAGACGAATATCCCTTAATGCTTTAGTATTCTTTGGAATTTTAAGCCCCAATAAAGGGGAATTATATATACCCTAAAAAAAATTAGTTGTGAATGGTCATATGTCTCTAAATAAAAAAAGATAGACCATAAATCTCTAACCTTAAGTCATGGCCCATTTTGTTCATGTATGATCCACATCTTCTTCGGGCATCATCCGTTGTTTTCACTAAAAGAATTCATAGTTTATATTTGTGGTCAAAATAAGTATTTCATAGGATGATTTTAGGGAATTTGGAATGTTATTTGGGAATGGATTGGCCATACCAATAGGGTGTGAAGGTGTAAAGAGGAGAATAGAATAAGTGGGCTTTTATAAGTGAGGTGAGTGGCACAGTTGAAATGTTTTGAAACAAAAAAAGGTTCACACATGTTTTTGTCATTCCAAAAGCCTCCAAAATGTACTATTATAGATAATAGACGGTATAGTGTCAAAATATGGTCATAATATCAGTTTTAGATAAGTTTTGGGTCATTTTTGAACATTATCTTTATCATGTAACCCCCAAAAAACCAATTTTTACCCTAAGAGTGGGAAATAATTTTTACTCTTTTCACTATTTGTTTTTGTAAAAAAATCAATTTGAACACATCATAAAATATAAATTTTTGGTATTCCAAATATGAAATCTATTTTTCCAAATTCAAATCATAGACATTTTAAAATTTTATTTAAAGTTAACCCCACATATGCAATGATAAAGTGGGATTCCAAAGAGACAAAGTTCAAAAGTCTATAATTTTTTTAAATCCCATTTCAATATCAAATTTATTAAAATGAAAAAAAATATTAATAGCTATATAATTGCTTTAATTTTACTTTTAAACAATTTAATAATTTTATTTATGTCTATAAATAATTTAAACTAAAAGGTAGTTTTGAATTGAAATTTATAATTTTTCACTACCTTTAAAAAATGATTATTTTAGTAAAATCCCAAAAAATACCAGGAAAGTTTGAACCAGGCGAAAGCCTGATCCCGCAAATTTATTGAAGAAAAGATGCAAGTAGAGATAGTAGAAAGAAAAGACGTTACATTACATCAAAGGCATGAGCACCCCTCTCCCCATCATCAGATAGCTCATCATCAGGGTCAGCTGACTCCCATTCAGAAGACTCGTATTTGCGCATCATCTCAAGATACATGTTTTTCTTCCGAAGCATTTCATCAGACAATTTCTCCTTGCTCGGCCTCTTCCCACTGAGCCCTTTGTCTGACTTCGGGGGCCCTCCTCTTTTTTTGCCATTGTACCCATTTACAATGACAGTTTCTTGTGACCCTACATTCTTGTGTGCAGATCTTGTCACCATTGATTTGGGTAGGTCCGTATAATCTCTCCTTGGCTTCCTCCTGCTCTGAGTTTTTTCCTCCACTTCCTTTCTTTGGGTCTCATGAATTCCATACTTAACAGCATCCCTGTAGGATGTTTTATTACTGTGGGGCTCTTCTTCCTCTTCAGATCTATCCCCCCACTTATTTTTATGGGCCAAAGGAGGACTGACATTTCCATCCTTCCCACCCTCCATTTGAGGTATCATGGTTCTGTCATCATCACAGGGGCTTTTACATTCCTCACTCAATCCACCCAGGCTAACATTCCCCTCTTTCTCTCCATCTTCCTCTGCCATATCATTCTCCTTTGTCTCATTTTCTTCAACATCAAGCAGTGCTGCAAATTTGTTTATAGAACAGTTAAACAATTCATTAGGATTTACCTGCACCATGACATCAGGTGTGCTCCTCGGTTCAGACACCAGTTCCACAGGTTTAGAATTGTCCTGCCTCGAAGCAGACCCCCTGCCACTATGCTGGAAGTCAGTGCTTGATCTCTCCATCTCATGCTGAACCTTGGATTCAGTATTCACAGATCCTGTCATCTTATGTAGATCTGAATCTTCTGTCACCTTCAAATGTGAGTGAGACTCAATCAAAATTGATTCCCCAGGCTGAGACATAGCCACTCCAGTTTTGCCCAGTGGGGTTCCCCTAGCACCATCCACAAGAATCTGCCTAGATCCAGCAGTCCAAGAGGTTCCATTCATCAAACCCCCTGATGATATTCCCTGCTCCATGATAGCAGTGACAGACGGATGAGAATCATCTTCAAGGTGTGCACCTGGGACAGGATCAGCCAGCTCTGCACAGGCATCCACTCTTCGTGCAGCTCTGCCACTCTTTCGACAATCATCCCTCTCGTGTCCCTGCTTATGACAGAAGGAACAGAATGGCATCCAAGACTCATAGTAAATCTTTTGTGCATACCTGCACTCACCCTCCACCACGATCCAGACAGTACCAGGTGGCTTCTTTGAGAGATCCATCTCCACACAGATTCGTGCAGATGCAGGGTTACTCATTGAGGCCGTCCTCTGATCAGAGCAAATGAAGCGCCCGATGGAGTTGCCTATTGACTTCAGAAGCCCGGGGTTCTGGAACGGGAGAGGAAGTCCCAGCAACTGCAACCATATGGCAAGATTTGGGGAATCCCGATTCATATGATGTTCAAAAGTCCACCGAAGAAGATGAAACGTGGAGGCTTTCCTTGGTCTAGACCATGCTCTCCCCAAGTCATCCTCATTAGAGAAGATGATGAGGATCTGTCGAGGCCCAAAAATCCCGACCGACGCCAGATTCTTTAACCCCCAATCTTCATTCACCATTTTCCCAAAATCCTCAATCAAAGGGCGACGCCGCACAAACCTTGCGATTAAGGCTGTGGAAAGCATCGAAGTAGCTTCGGAAAACTCTCGAACTGAAACTGGAACGATGGGCTGACCAGAAATGCATCCTGGAACCCTCGGCGCTACCTTTACCTCAGGAAAGAAAAAACCAGATTCAAGCATACCTCTATTTGTGAAACCAGAGGACAAAGAAACCCCTCCCCCCGCTGCGGGAGGAGGAGGCACAGCAACCGCCATCGACAATCTAGGTTTTCATCTAGTTAATTATGATATTATGATTTCAAAAATAAAGTTTATTTTATCAATTAAATTTTCCAAAATTTTTAGAAAGTAACTTTAAAATATGGTTTCTATGGAAACAATGCTTCATTTTTAGAAAATATAATTTTTGCATAAGAAAGGAATTTTCTATCTCATATCATGAAAAAACATAAATTGATTATTAAATATTTTATTTAATTTTTAATGTATATATAATTCACTAAAATAATTCATAAAAGGTGGTTAGATTTATTTATTTAGGTAAAATGCATTTATGTTTATAAAGGTTTTTCAGAAAATTATTTCTATTATTTTCAAAAGGTTTTTATTTTTAATTTCCAATTATTTAGTCACCAAAGAATTCATTTTATATACATGATTAAACCATAAATTTTCATAATTTATTTAATACTATCAATAAATAACAATCCAATGTTAGGTTATAAGTATCATATAAATTAATAATATTTTTATAGAATGTCATGTTTCATTAAAAGTCAACATTGTGTATGTAGAGACCCAAATCTTGATGTATATGGACATTAAATTACTTTTTAATAATACTTAATACATGACAGAAATAGATGCCCAAAGACCGTATTAGTTCAGTGTCTTTGGAAACTCAGAACATAATCTTCTAATCATGGTGAAAGGTCTTCAACATCTCCCATAAAGTTCTTCCCCTTTTAGTTTTCTTAACTAAAACCTTTCTTTATATCCCGGGGAAAAGAAAACATAAAAATATTGAGCTCAAATGCTCATTAAGGGTAAACATAGAGAACATAAAACAATCCATAAACATTTGGATGAAAAAACATGAACATAAAATCTAAACATCAAAATCTTAAGCAAAGACATAAATCTTGGATGTGCCTAAGGCATATATCATAAAGGAACACCAATCATGATAAAATTAAATGGGAATAAAACATGTAATTGTGGAAAACATTAATCACATGCTATTATTTCCATAGAATCCAAGGCATTGCTGCCAAGACCATCTTAGAGGACAAAGTCCCTTTCCGAATCGAGTTCACTCCTCGTTCCAGTCCAGTATCACAGAACCAAATTAACTTACCATTCTAGCCATGTCTATCTCAAGAGATATAAATATTTACCCAATGCATTATAGTGATATATAGGTCCCAACCATCTCATAATGAAATCATTCTTACATGTGCCACAAAGTAAACATAAATCATTCATCATAACCCAAAGAATAAAATGGGTTTCATAAACATCATACCATCGTAACGTAATCAATATAAAAAATGGATATCATTTCATCATAATAATAATAAAACCTTGTAAATAATAGAGAAATTATACTTTAAACAAAATCATACCAAATATTTTCATCTTATATGGAAAATAGTTTTGACAAAACACTTGAAATAAATTCTTGAGGAAAATACCCTTTCTTTTTCAAAATCGTTTTCTTTTCGCAAAATTCCATTCAATTTTAAAAGAAAAAGATTTGTTTGAAAAAAGTCATGAAATATTTTAGAGTAAGTTTCATGAAAATAAGGCTTTATGAAACTGTAAAAATCCATTCATACCCTAAAATTTAAAAAAAACATCGTTCTCGTACTTTTGCCGGGAAGTCAAAAAGTACCTTGTATGGTAAAAAAAATAATATTCCTTAAATACCATGTAGTAAAAGTCAGAAATGGGTAAAAATTACTTTAATCAAACATGAAAATAGTTTTAGAAAATAGGGACATGGATGATAAATATAACCCCAGTAAATACATAGGAATAAACAATCTCGGATAAAAACGAGATTGGAAATGTTATCACTTACCTTATGTCTGATATGCATCGTAGGTATCCAAACCTCTTGTATAATGATTTAAATAATTTCATTTACTTATTAAAGAATCATATTCATTTTTATGATATCATATATGGTTTACTTATGACTTTATATTACCCTTTCTTTTGTAAATTAGATGTAAAAGCAGCGATTTCGGTAAAATCATTTCATTTATTGTACATGTTTCGGCTTGTTGTTCCTGATATTATTACTTATATACTGATTTAATTAATTCCATAATGTAAAAAAGGATTTATATATAATATATATTCATCATATACACACATATATATATTATAGATCGATAAATGGAATGAAATACACCGTTAATGGAGACGGTAGGCTGTACGTACGCATGAACGCTGTTTTTGTTTCCTTATTGAATTGAATGGAATTAAGTAGATGAAATACATATATATATATAAATAAATACAGTATCATTATTATGTCATATATTTCATTATTATTCATTATATATGCTTTATAATCATTCATGAATGGTTAACATGGAGAATGAATCTCATCGCGTCATGGAGACGGTAGTCCATACGTACGGACGAGTGATGATATCATTCCCATGATCGTGGATTTGTATTGAAGTGTGTTTATAATACATAATAATCAATATCAATTTACAATAATCATATATAGTTATTTATTTACACCATTATACCCATCCAAGTAAGGCGGTGGTCGAAAACAGATTATACCACAACGTGGAGACGGTATTTCGTACGTACGCACGCGCGGTGATTTCATTTTTCGTAGGATGGATAGAAGGTAAAATAGGGTTGTTTAATATTTATAATAACATATCAGTATATAATTAATACTGATGTAAATACTTTATAATGAGGCAACTAAATAAGAATATGTAGAAGAAGAAAGAAACTTGAGATAATCGAAAGAAGATATTACCTCTTATTCGACACACCTCCTTTAAGATTCCTCTTAAGGAAGTATATTTGGTATTTTGAGAAGACCAAAACCTACAGAATATTTCTAGGGAAGTTTAGAAGAGAAATTTATAGGGGTCGGCCAATCTTCATTGCTCAAAAGGGTGTGAAGAGAAGAGGGAAGTGGTGCCATTTTTATAAGAGAGGAGATGGGCACCTTTGGAAAAACATAAAATATTATTTTATAATAAAGTCATATTCGGTTTTTAATAGCTCAAAATTAAATTATTTTGAAGCTAAGGTGGGGATGGGTAGAAATAATCTCAACCAATAGGTTTTAGACAAGTTCAGGTTACTATTTTATCCTTATCATTTAGATTTAACTCTAAGTTAAATAATTTATCTTTTACCGTGTCTTTTTGTTTTCTTACACTACATGGTTAATAAACGTACTATAACAAGCCAAACGAACCCCAAGTGGTTCATTATTAATATATATATCCCTATCTAAGTGATATTGACTAACCTTATATTTTTAGGAATAAAATAAAAATTAATAATATAATATTTGTTTTAAAAACTATTTTATGTCAATTTTGACACTATTTGGTACTTGATTTTTGTGGAAATTATAACAGCGTGATTAGTTCAACAAAAGTTAATTAAATAAATACTAACATGTAATATTAACCTATAAAATTAGTTTAATTCATAAAAAGTCTAAAATTACATTTATTTGGGTATTTATAACATCAATTATGTTAATATTTCATTAATAAGGCAATTACTGCATCATCATTGTGTCATAAATCAATTAAATTATTTAATGTCCAAAAATTATGAATAAAATACCATTATGTAGGAAATATATTTCTATTTCTAATGAATATTTATAATCTAATTTATCTTATGTATAACCCTATATTAAAAATGTTTTAGTTATTAAAATTTGATATTAACTATTTTAATTCTTTTTTAAATAAAATAATAATAAATTTCCAAATCTAATCCATGTGGACCTAAAGGGTAATATTTTATCCCTAAGGTTGTTTTTTTTCTAACTACACTAATCCAATAGAATTGGTACATGTGATAGGGTAATAATAATATTATTTTACACTTAATTACCCTTTTTACTTTTAACCGTGGTAAATAAAAGTAAAAAGTTACTATTCAAAAAAAATTATTTTTATCTTATTGAACCACATTTTACTCCTTGATATTAACCGTGTCTCTCGGATTTTTGAAATTCAACTCACAGAAGTGGTAAAATTAAGTTTTATGTAAATTTTCAAATTCTCTTAGGAGGTGGGTAAAAGATGGTGAAAAGTTCAAAAAAAAATTATATATCTAAAATTATTATAAAATTACTCCAATGAATTACATTGAACTTATATAGGTACTATGTATCAATTTTTGACCTAAAAATAAATTTAATGAAAATAAATAATTATTTAAATAAAAATTCTGTTTTTAAATCGTAACCCAGTGTTTTCACTATGCATCAAAAATTGGAAGTTATCCGAAAAATGCCAAAAATTCACCCTAGGTTTATTTCGATATTCAGAATCTAAAAATGAAGTCCATCTTGAATGATAAAAATCATAAAATTTCAAAAAGTGGGTATTACTATTCCGAACGGCTAGTTTATATAATATTTTGATAACATATCGTTGTTTAGTGAAACTCGATATTGCGTACAACACACGCTATCATGGAAGGTCGCGATTGCGTGTAATGTAAGACAAGTCAGGGTTGCATGTAGTGCAAGTCTTCTTTATTGTTTCAGATAACAGAATCTAACCATATTTAATTTATACATTTAATATATATATATATATACACTCAATGTTGCGTAGAATAACTACTATCAAACGAACATGAAATTGTGTGCAAAACGATCCAAGAATAGTGTTGCATATACTGTGTTGCATATAGAACACGCTAATTTTGGTGTTGCATACAACACAAGACATCAATGATATTAAAAAAATTAATTCTCATAAAATATCGGGTTTTTACATTCTACCCCCCTTAAAATGAATTTCTCCCTCGAAATTCGTCGGGGTTATAAATGGTTTACTACATGAAAGTTTCTTTCATAGAAACCCACATCGTAAAAAGGAATACCAAAACATAACTTTAAAAAACTAAAGTATGAAATTTAACGGTTAACCAAATTAACTCATCACTGGGTTTCAATATAGGAGAACATAGGTGAAAATATGGATATGGAAGAGAAATCTGACCATCATGTTCTGATGAAGAGTGGTAGAGAACATGGCTTTGAAAAAGCCAACAATCACGAAGCCATAAATTTGTGATGATTTAAGGTACCATCTGATTCATCGGATATAAGGACACTAGGAAAACATTTTTGGTTTCCTAGATCATTTTCCTAAAGTTGAAGAATTGTTGAATTAAAATAATTACTTACTTGATTTTGGTACAATCTTACCATTGCTCGTCCCATGAAAAATTTCCACTTCATCTCTTAAAGAAATGAAGTTGAATTTGTCTTTTGTGAAGTTTTAGCAGATCATGCGATAGAATGCAAGGTCATTCTATCTGTCTCAAACATAGGATTAGAAATATTTATATACATAAGTCCATCTTACGGTGAGATTAATCTTATATGGTTCCAAAAATGGACTTATACTTCATCTATAATACCTCCTAATAAAATAAAACTAGTTTCTACTAACCCGGGACTTCCTGTAGGCCAGTGGTAGGCGATAAAGGCCTGTTGCACTTCTGTTGTGGGTTCGATTCCTGCAACCTTGTCTGACGCGATGGGTTGTCACCCATCCTGCTGGTTGTCCCTTTTTCTAAAACTACATTATTATAACATTCCAGAAATAACATCAAAAAAAAGATTTATCCTTAAAAAATACTCTCTGATGTCCAACATAATCCATTCCAATCTTTAGGCTTATCCAAAATACATATGTCCAATCTTATAGTATAAAGAAAACAATTACTTGAAAGGTCACATAACATGCATGTGAATACCATCATTTATCTCCCATATATCATAAGATATATCTTGTTGGTTATATTCCAAACATGTGAATACCTTAATCATGTTTTCGTTTGAAACATTAATTACCATAGAAACTTAGCAAAAACATGAATTCTGTCAAAAGTTAACTCATTCCACATAACAAAATCCCAAAATTTCTATATACTCAAACCATGACATCACTTTGTCGTTATACCAGTCATGAGCTCAAGAATACTATCAAATTTTCATTTTCTCTTTATCCCTTCATTATGCGTGTATCATATTCTTTCCAAAAATATCTGAATAACATTTCATGGTTACCAGTACCATTCAATATATACGTTCTCATACATTAAGAAAAACAATAGTGTAACAATCCTTAAATGTTTCTTTATTTCATAGTACCGTTAAATTACGTATACAACATAACTCTTGATAAAAATACAATAATTCCACTACCTTCTTAAACCACTGACTGAGCTTCATCATTTTATTCATCTCAAATATCATTTGTAGTATCTTCATCATCATCAAAATAAATACTACCCATATGACCATACTGATTCTCTTCATGAGACATTCCCTTAGGGCATTAGTTTGCATAATGCCCGTACATTCCACATTTAAAACATTTAACCATTGGTGATGTCTTAACAATACCATTAACTTTGTCCATGGTGTTAACTGATCCTTTTCCTTTGCAATTACTGCCTTTGTGTCCTTCTTTTCCACACCCAAAGCATCTTCCAGTTCCATTTAAACACTCTCCTTGATGCCTCTTCCCACATGATTTACATGAGAGAAATTGAACTTTCTTTCCTCTATGATCATCATGAAACTCTATCTTTCTCTTATTAGCTGAGTCGAAAAACATTCCAAAGTTGAGATTATTGATCATATTATGAGATTTCTGATTAGGCATAATAACGATGTTTAGACTTCTAAATCCCGTTTCATTTGGTTGCTCATGAAGAATATAATTCCATTGTGCATCATATCCTCTATTATCGTGAATCCTCCTATTTCCTGCCATTTTCTAAAACCCAAAAAGAATAGTGAGAGAGGAAAAATAAATCTAGGGAAAACAACAAAATAAAGGGGGAGTACCGTCAATATCTAACATCTTAGTTTAAATTCTAAGATCGTTACCATAATTCAAGGACTATAACCTATACGTATACTTATCCCTAGGGACATCCCTAGACATACCATATAAATATCTCTAGGGATTTCACTAAAGTTTTCACATCCTAGTTTCCAATGGTTAAAAAACCTTCACTCTGATACCAAATATAGAGACCCAAATTTTGACGTACATGGACATTACATTACTTTTTCAGAATACTTAATACATGAAAAAAATAGACGCCCAAAACCGTATTAGTTCAGTGTCTTTGGAAACTCAGAACCTAATATTCTAATCGTGGTGAAAGGTATTCAACATCTCCCATAAAGATATTCCCCTTTTGGTTTTCTAACATAAAACCTTTCTTTATATCCTTGGGAAGATAAAACATAAAAATGGTGAGCTCAAATGCTCAGTAAGGGTAAACATAGTGAATATAAAACAATCCATAATCATTTGGATGCAAAAACTTGAACATAAAATCTAAACATCAAAATCTTGAGCAAAGACATAAATATTAGATGTACGTAAGGTGTATATCATAAAGTAACATCAATCATGATAAAATAGCATGGTAATAAAACATGTAATTGTGGAAAACCATTAAGCACATGATATTATTTCTATAGTAGCCATGGCATTACTGCCGAGACCATCTTAGTGGACAAAGTCCCTTTCTGAATCGAGTTGACTCCTCGTTCCAATCTTGTATCACTGAAGCATATTAACATACCATTCCATCCATGTCTATATAATGAGATATAAATCTTTACCCAATTAATTGGAGGGATATATAGGTCCCACCCATCTCATAATGAAATCATTCTTACTTGTGCCACAAAATAAACATAAGTCATTTATCAAAACCCAATGAATAAAATGGGGTTCATAAACATCATCCCATCGTAACATAATCCATATAAAAGAAAATGGATATCATCTCATCATAAGGAGAATCAAACCTTGTAAATAATAGAGACATTATACTTGAAACAAAATCATAAAAAATATTTTCATCTTAGATAGAAAATAGTTTTGAAAAAACACTTGAAATAAATATTTGAGGAAAATATCCTTTCTTTTTCAAAATCATTTTCTTTTATCAAAATTCCATTCCATTTAAAAAGAAAAAGTTTTTTTTGAAAATAATCATGAAATCTTGTAGTGTAAGCTTCATGTAAATAAGTCTTTATGAAATCATAAAAATCTGTTCATGCCTTAAAAGTTAAAAAAATAGTCTTCTCGTACTTTTGCCGGAAAAGTCAAAAATTACTTTGTATGGTAAAAAAAATTCCTTAAATACCATGTAGTAAAAGTCATAAATGGGTAAAAATTATTTTAAACATACATGAAACCATTTTTATAAAATAGGGACATGGATGATAAATATAACCCTAGTAAATACTTACGAATAAACAATCTCGAATAAACATGTGATTGGAAAAGTTATCCCTTACCTTATGTCTGATATGCTTCGTATGTATCCGAACCTCCTGTATAGTGATTTAAATAATGTCATTGACTTATTACAGAATCATATTCATTGTTATAATGTCATATATAGTTTACTTATGAATTTATATTACATGTTCTTTTCTAAATTCGATGTAAAAGCAGCGATTAGGGTAAAATCGTTTCATTTATTGTACGTTTTTCGACTCGTTTTTATTGATATTATTACTTATATCCCGATTTACTTAATTAAAGAATGTAAAACATGATTTATATATAATATATATTCATCATATACAAATATATATATATGATAGATTGATAAATGGAATGAAATACACCATTCATGGAGACAGTAGGCCGTACGTACGCATTAACGCTGCTTTGTTTTCCTTATTGAATTGAATGTAATTAAGTAGATGACATATATATATATATATATATATATAAATAAATCCAGTATAATTATTATTTCATATATTTCATTATTATTCATTATATATAATTTATAATCATTAATGAATGGTTAACATGGAGAATGAATCTCATCGCCTCGTGGAGACAATATTCCGTACGTATGCACGTGCGATGATATCATTCCCATGATTGTAGAATTGTATTGAAGTGTATGTATAATATTTCAGAATCAATATCACTTTACAATAATCATATATTTTTATTTATTTATACCATTATACCCATCCAAGTAAGGTGGTGTTCGAAAACAGATTACACCATGGCGTGGAGACGGTATTCCGTACGTACGCACGCACGGTGATTTCATTTTCCGTAGGATGGATGGAAGGTGAAATAGGGTTGTTTCATATTTATAATAACATATCCGTAGATAAGTAATACTGATGTTATTACATTATAATGAGACAACTAAAGAAGAAGATGTAGAAGAAGAAAGAAACTTGAGAGAATCAGAATAAGAGATTACCTCTTCTTCAACGCACATCCTTTAAGCTTCCTCTTAAGGAAGTAGAGATTCTCTTTTGAGAAGACCAAAACCCCCAGAATGTTTATAGGGAAGTGGAGAAGAGAAATGGGAAGGGTTTTTCCGATTTTCAAGGCTCAAAATGGTGTGAAGAGAAGAGAGAAGGGGTTCCCTTTTTATAAGGGAGGAGAGGGGCACCTTTGGAAAAACTTAAAATATTATTTTATAATAAAGTCAAATTCGGTTTTTATTAGGTGATTTATTTCTAAGCAATGGCTGGTATGGGTCGAAATACTATAAAAAAAAGGTTTTATAAAAGTTTATGTTACATACTTTATCCTTATCATTTAGATTTAACTCTAAGTTAAATAATTTAACTTTTACCGCGTCTTGTTGTTTTCTTGCACTATATTGTTAATAAACATACTATAACAAGACACACGAACTACAATTGGTTCATTATTAATATATATATTATTATCTAAGTCATTTGTCTGAACCTTAGATTTTTAGGAATAAAATAACAATTAATATTATAATATTTTTTTCAAAAACTATTTTATGTCAATTTTGACACTATTTGGTACTTGATTTTTTTGAAAATTATAACATCATGATTAGTTAAAAAAGTTAATTAAATAAATTCTAACATGTCATATTAACCTATAAAATTATTTTAATTCATAAAAAGTCTAAAATTACATTTATTTTGGTATTTATAACATCAATTATGTTAATATTTCATTATTAAGGTAATTACTACATCATCATTGTGTCATAAATAAATTAAGTTATTTATTGTTTAAAAAATATAAATAAAATACAATTATGAAGGAAATCTTTTTATATTTCTAATGAATATTTATAGTCTAATTTATCTTATGTATTACTCAATATTCAAAATGTTTTAGTTATTAAACTTTGATTTTAATTATTTTAATTCTTCTTTAAATAAAATAATAATAAATGTCCTAATCTAGTCCAAGTGGACCTAAAATATAATATTATAGCCCTAAGGTTGTTTTTGGTTGATCTAAACTTATCCAATAGAATTAGGACATGTGTTAGGGTAATAATAATATCATTTTTACCCTTAATTACCCTATTTACTTTTAAACGTGGTAAATAAAAGTAAAAAGTTACTTGTAACACCCTAGGTAAATAAAGAATATGAAATTTTCATATTTATCCAGATTTGTGAATAAAATATTAATATGTCTTTAAAGGGGACGCTATGCTCGATGGCATACCCAACACGCAACAACGAGTTTCTTGGGAATCTTACGTTGCACTATAATAATAAAATAATATTATTTTAAATGGTAGTTAACATATAGCCGTTGTATTGGCGGGAATGGATATAAATAACTAAAATATGATTATATTTTTTTTAAATATTTTTACATTTATCCAATAAAATATAAAGGCATAAAATACGGAAAGAATTCAATTTTAGGCATATATGCCCTAGTTTTCACTAAAGTTTCACTTATCTCTTTTTGATGGAGAATCATCATTAAATATAGTTTTGTTCACACTTATACATCATTTTGGACCAAATAAAACTCTTCTTAAGAATTGGGAAATCAAAATTTACTTTGAGTAAATTTTTGGTATCTTTCTGATAAAGTTCATTTTTGTAATGAATAGTGTAAAATGTTGTATTTTAATTCAAAACCACTTTTTAATCTATTTTATTTATATGATTATATTATATTTTGAATTGGTTTTAAAGTGAAATTAGAATATATTTTTACCATTAATTCCAATAGTGGTCGTTGGAATTAATTTCACTTAGAAATCAGACTTAAACTAGTGTCAATATTTTGATACTTATTGTTTCATAAAAACACGCTATTTGCTCTGACAGCGGGAATTAATTATTAAATTAATTAATGTGACTTATATGTTTTTAATTTTGTAAAATAGACTTCATTTTTGAATTCTGAATATCAAATATAGCTTCAGGTGAATTTTTGGGATTTTTCTGAAAAACTTCAATTTTTGATGAATAGTGAAACCACTAAGTGGTACTTATAAAAACTGATTTTTCCGTTTAAATAAAATTTTTCCATCTTTGTGTTTTTAATTTCAAAAATCTGACATACATGGTTGTCATTAAGAAGTAAAATGTGGTTCAATGGGATACAAATAATTTTTTGGTGAATAGTAACTTATTAAGTTTTTAATCGTGATTAGAGGTAATTAGTGTAGTTTAAGGTAAAAATAATGCTTTAATAAAATGAGATGAGCTTGACACATGTCCTACCCTAATTGGATGTGTCATGGCCGACCAAGACAATCCATGGGTCAACTTGGGGACCCCATGGAGCCACTTTGGTTGGGAAATGTCTTAAATAACATTTTATTTAATGTTAAAGTAAAAATGACACAAACATGAGTTATTTTACTAAAAAAAATTTTACATGGGGTTATAAAGATAATATTTTTGATTATAAATAGTCATTGGAAAGCTAAAAAGATTTCCTACATCATAGTATTTTGTTTTATAATTTTTAGACATTACATAAATTAAATTATTTATGACATCATGATGATGCAGCGATGACCTCATTATTTAACGATTTAAATAAAATGGAAAGATAATGGAATATATAAGACCTACACATATCCAAAACCTATTGGATGAGTTTATTTAGAACCCTTATCAATTTATCCTCGAAAAACATCAATGTGGGACCTCTTAAATCTGAATACCATTTTAAAACAAAGTGACTTTTCTTTACCTTCCAAGAGTGCCCCTCCTCTCCTCTTATAAAAGGCCCCCACCTCTACCTCCTTACCCACACTCCCAAAGTCTTTGGATCGGCCAAACCCTGACAATTTTTGCACTCCACATGCCTCTATTACTCCTTGAAGCCTCAATTTGAGCATAAGTCTTCCCAAGGAAGTCTTTGAGCTCAAACCAAAGGGAGTTACCCGATTTTAAGGTAATGTCTTCACTTGAGTCCTTTTGTTTTATTTTGCTTCTCCAACCCCCTAAAATCTTTTTATTCATTTCTTTTGTAACAACTCCAGTATCATCAATATAATAGGATGTTTTTATAAGAAGGATTCAAGCTACACTTTCACACACCTACATCTAACGGTTAAAGAACATACTGTTTCTGTGGATGGCGAATTTCGTCTCCCGAAACGATGATTGTTCAAAATTCTTTTAACACCTCCAAAGGTGGCCATTAAGATGACACTATATTTATATATTATATATAATATGTTTATGTTTTCCTTAAGCTTATTTATTTTTTTATTTTGGTCATACCTTTATGGTTTCCATTATGGGTAAACGCGATATCTTCATTTAAGGATGTTCGGACTACCGCCCCCTCAAAGTGATGTGATTCGTTAATGCCATATGTGGGACGTATAAAGGATGGATTTAAAGTTATTATATAAGATGTTATACTGGAATTATAATATACCTCTATATCATCATCATTCCATTCCATAAAAATATGAAATATAAATGAAAGTAGCGTTCATGCATACGTACGGCTTACCGTCTCCATGAACGGTGCATTTCATTTCTTACCTCTAAATGATTCTGTAATAATACATGTATATTCTGGATATATATGATATATATGATATTCAAATCATGAATGTAATTCTGTATATAATGAACATTTGACCACACGAACAACATGTAATTGTAAGAAGTCCACTTTCGAGTAAAGAACCAAATATCGACAAAACAGACATTATTAACTTAAATGATTACATAATGTTTATAAAATGGCAATAAGTGATCTAAAAGGAATAATTAACTAGAAAAAGGTTCTTAATAAAGTGGAAATTAACTCAAGTTTATTATTCAGGACGTTAAAGAACGATCGAGTCAAGTCGGACACGAGGTAAGGGATCCTACTCCACTCTTTCATTTTAAGTACACTCTTTTATGTCATTCCTTTTAAAGCTCATATTTATTGTTATTGGGATGTTATTTCATAGTAATATTACCTTAATTTTTATGTTCATGTGATGAGAGACCCTATTATCTCTCATCAATCCATTTTGGAAGTTTTATGTGGCACCGTTAGGCTACCGAGTTCTCGTAAAGGATTTTTCATCTCACTTTTATTCCCGTGAGATTTATACTAAATTTGCCAAAATTTCCTTTGAGTGGTGTATGTACTGCCCATTATTTTATTAATTTTGTAATATACTTTCTTTTATGAGTATTTACATCAATGTTGTATTGTCCTTTTTTCACGAGGTGTATGTTTCGAAAGATACCCATGTCGGTAAGGGAACCTTTCACCCTCCTCTTTTTAAAAGGCTTCTTTTGTTGGGTCTTTTAATTTACATATTGTTATGTTGGGATATGTTCTCATATATCCTTATTGATGTAAATTTTATGTCCATGTGATGAGATACCCTTTTTTTATCTCTCATCAACTCATTTTGATGTGACGTCGTTAGGCAGTTAGGGGAACTTCTTATCCCAATTTCGATTTCTTTGGGTTCAACATGTAGTAAATGAATATGTCATATTTTGAATATGTGTGAATGACCTTTGATTATTTTACACTTAATATCCACTTATATTTGGTGTATTCTTTTGTCACACATAATTATTTAATTGATTTATCCTTAAACCAAGGATGTCGTCTTTGTAAGGGACTTCGTCTCAATCTCCTTTCATTGAGGAATATTTTGTTTTATACACAACCTTCTTTTATACGGTGTATAAACCCCTTTGACTTTTACATTTATCCAAAAGGAATCTTTTTTATACGAAGCGTTTTACTAAACGACAAAATGGAATTTTTTTTGTTGTACGTATGCGGCGACAACGACTTCTATGCCACCATGACCGTTATTTGAGTTTCATCTTCCTCTATAAGCCATACCTTCTTTTTAAAAGAAAAAAAATACCATGTTTTAATTTTATTTTATTTTGGTATTGAAAATGGTTTTCATAATGTTTTTATATCAATGTGTTGTATTGATATCTTGCGATTGAAAGGTGGAAATGTTATGTTTCCTTTATGCATGTTTTATGTCATACAATTATGTTGATGTTCTTGGGCATTATTATGAATACGGGTGGTTCCGTGATAAACTAAGGGAGGGTGATCCCGATATAGCTCTCCAATGCATTGGGTAATGCGAAGGAGTGAAACTTTAAGGTTTCTCCGAAGAGATTTAGGGAATATACTGTGATCGGTATTCCAAACGTAACCAAGAGGGTTACTCCCTACATAAGAATGTTATGAATGCCTCAAGTTACCTTTATGTCTTATGATTTCTATGATTTATTCATGGTTTGATGAGGTATGTTAAAGTGCATATGTTTTATGGGTAAAGTATGATTTCATTCTTATGTATATATGAACTCATGTTTCCTTTCCATATTTTTTATAACCCTTACTGAGCTTTTTAGGCTCATCCCATGTTTTTGAATTGTTTTTCACAGGTCAAGGGAAAGGTACATGATGTGATGATAGTGTCAAGGATGTGTCAAGAAAGAATCCGTGTTTTATTTTAAATATGTTTCCGTTGATGGGAAGATTGAATATTGTCTTTTATGTAAAAACTTTGTTTAAATGTGGAATGTAATGCAAGTTTCATGATCTAATTCTCTAAAACTCTAAACCTTAAAAGATCCTCAATGTGTAATCTTGTATTAACTAAAGATTAAGTAAGGTTTAAGGCTGGGGCCTTATATTACTATTCAATGAAAATAATTTTTATCTTATTGAACCACATTTTACTAGTTAATATTAACTGTGTCTCTCGGATTTTTTAAATTCCACTCACCGAAGTGGTAAAATTATGTTTTATGTAAATTTTCAAATTCTCCTAGGAGGTGGGTAAAAGACGGTGAAAAGTTCAATAAAATTCCTATATATCTAAAATTATTATAAAATGACTCAAATGAATTAAAACTGAACTTATATAGGTATTCTATATCAATTGTTGACTTAAAAATAAATTTAAATAAAATAAATAATTATTTAAATAAAAAGTCAGTTTTAAAATAGTAACCCAGTGTTTTCACTATTCATCAAAAATTGAAAGTTTTCGGAAAAATACCAAAAATTCACCCTAGGATAATTTCAATATTACGAATATAAAAATTAATTCCATTTTGAAAGATAAAATTCATAAAATTTCAAAAATTTGATATTAATATTCATAACTGGTAGTTTATATAATATTTTAATAACATATCGTTGTTTAGTGACACTCGATATTGCGTACAACACACGCTATCGTGGAAGGTCGTGATTGCGTGTAATGTAAGCTAAGTCAGGGTTGCATGTAGTTCAAGACTCCTTTGTTGTTGTGTATAACATAATCCAACCATATTTCATTTATACATTGAATATATATATATATATATATATATACACTCAATGTTGCATAGAATAACTACTCTCAAACGAACTTGAAATTGTGTGTAACACGATCCAAGAATAGTGTTTCATATACGGTGTTGCATATAGAACAAGCTAATTTTGGTGTCGTGTACAACACAAGACATCAATGAAATTAAAAAGAATAATTCTCATAAATTCTAGGGTTGTTAAAGTATAGAAAGAAAATATTGAAAAGAATAAATTCATTTGAAGAAACTATTTCAAAAAATACCACGGTCTTATATTATTCTCCATTAAAACTAATTTCAACCACTAAATTTGGCAGAGTTATAAAATTTTTTACCTTTTAATATTTCTTTTTTGAAACCCACATAATAAAATTGTTTTATAAAACATCTTCTTGAAAAAGAGAAAGAGGAGTGAAAATTTCATCTAGATTAAAACATACATGGCTTCTAAATAGGATAACATAGGCAGTAAGTGAAAACATAGACATATAACATAAAAATAAAAGCCATATACTGATAGAGAGTGATAAAGTAAATATTTAAGTGAATGTTAACAATGACAAATCCATAAACCAAAGAGGCATGAAAAGGTCATTGATATCATCAAAACCATGATAACAGGACAACATTTTTTTTCATTATCCTTTACCAAATGTTGGGGAATTTATTTTCTATATATACTAACAACATATTAAAATGTAATTGATATATTTTTATTTAAGAGGCACAATTTTTTCACCTGGATCAATTTATACATCATATCCTACTGAAAGAGATGAATTTTAAATATTTTATACAAATGATAATATCCATAATATAATGATAAGTCATTCCTTCTATCCCTATTTAAGAAAAGTCTAAAAATGGTTGTCTAATATGGATAATTTTTTTAGCATAATGTAACATGTTAATCTCTAAAACAACTTCCAATTTTCATCTTAAAACATTCCACAAATAGTAAGTCTTATAAACCATCCAAAATTCAAAATTTATTTAGAATGTTACTAAATTACACAAATTAATCTTAACATTAACCCCCCATATATCATAATGCATATATTTATTTTCACATTCCAAACATATGAATACCTTCATCAAGTATTCTATTAAAACATTGTAATAACATGAATTACTGTAAAGGATTATTGAAAAAATATGATTTTTTTCTTTCCATAAATAATACATATATTATTTGGTATATTACTTAATAATGTTTTAAAATACACCAATTATAACATAAACCATTTTTTCAATAATTCCTCGATCAATTATGAGGTCATCAAAACTATCTAATTTATATAATCCATTTCAAACATCTCTTTATCCAAATTGAACACCATTTTCTCAAAATCAAGAACATATTAAATGATATATTTAATTAATCCTCTTTTTTCCAAAAAATATTACCTTTTCACTAAATCTGTTTTCAATTTCATTAGTACTATTCAAAATTTTATTTCACATCTTTAATGAAAATATTATACTGAACAATCCTTATATGTTTGATGATTTATATAACATAATACATGAATTCAAATACATTTTTAATTTGATAATTAGACATATTCTATATTCCATTAACTAGTCATAATCATCATATTCTTTAATACATCTTTCCTTGGATATGTCATTCATAGTTTCATCATTGTCAATAGAAAAATCATTACTCATACATCTTTGTTGATTCTAATCCTAAGATTTTCCATTAGGAAATCTATTTTCATAATTCACATACTATACACATTTAAGACATATAATTGTGGATGATACCTTGGGCATACAATTATTCTCATCCACTGTATTAACATGACATTCCTTTTCCCCCTTCAATTATGTGTTTTGTGTCCTTATTTTCCACACGCAAATCATCATCTTATCCGATTGAAACATTACTTTAGGTGATTCTTCCAAAAGTATAAACAAATTAGAAAAAAAATCTTCTTTCCTCTGTGATCTCTATTACCTGAAGTCTCATTGAAATCTATCATTTTCTTCTTTTGTGAGTCCAATAGTGATTTAAGGTGCATGATTTTAATTATCTTCCATGACAACTGATTAGGCATAATCTAAACATCCTTCACTCAAATAATCATCCAATTGTCTACTCATTAGAAAATTGTTAGTCACATTCATTGTTAAACCAGTTACTTTTGGTTCTCTGCATTGAATAAAATAAAAAATCATAGTTTTTGTAGCTATATTCATAGTGTAAAACCACATAATCAGGAATAATCCATTAGAGGATATCTAAATCAAAACTTTTGGTTTTTAATCTATGAAACCTTAGGTTTTTACTAGTCTATTCATAATCCTAGACTATTAAAATCCTTCATGATGGTTTATTGTTTTAACCATGGTATTTTATAGTTGGAGAAGGATTTCATATTGGGTTTGTTGTCAATCCTCACTTGGTTGGTCAATGGAACTCACAAGACAAGTGATCTTATGGGGAAGGTGGCTTTGGTGTTGAAGGTGGCATAATTTTCTAGGGTTTTCCAATTGTTTCGGTGTAAAATATTTAATGAATAGATAAAGTCTCCAATCAAAAATGTTTTATGGTCACATAAATACAATAGTTGTGTACAAGGATAAAGGGGAATTATAGAGTTATTCTCAAGAGAAGATGTTGTTCCATCACATCAAAATTCATAAAATGAAATTATTTCAAGAAATATATGAAATTTCATGTACATAAGAGTTATTAACAACCAAAAAATATAGATAGAGTTATTTTTAAATGGTGATGTCAAAACACTGGCGCGTAGTGAACAATGATTTTTTGTTAATGGTTCATAGTTCACAAGAGAGTTTTGCAATGGAAAAAATGTCTAAAAACAGGAAGGTTCCTCTAGTCTACATCTTAACTCTATTAATAAATATATTAAACCTCTACCTCATGAATTATTTTCATGCAATAGAGTTGTGCACATTAGTTTTGTGTCCATAAGAGTTTTACACATTAGAGTTATGAATAGAATACAACCTACACTATTAAGGAAAAAGGACGTTTCATTCATGTGTAGGAATTTCATAAATGTAAAAGAGCTACGCAAAAGTCAAAGAGTTTCGTGCATGTTCAAGTGTTCTGTATCAGTGAAAGAGATTCATTCTAGTGAAATCATTGTGGGGATAGTATTTTTTGTACATATTCTTTTATTGATCCGTTCATAAAAGTGAATTAATTTAAGGATATGGTTCAAGAAGATTCTCCGGAAAATCTGGGACAAAGACCTAAATTCTAAATCTATTGAAGTAACAATAATGTTGATAAAATAATTAAGAATTTACCCAAGGGACTGATCAAGGGTGAGTTGATTGAAGTGATCTGAGTTAGGCAGTGTGCTTCTTTAAAATTCTTGTAAAGTTGTTGTCTTTGGAACTTAGTAACCATGTTAAAAATATTATAATCCAAAAAACAAGTGAAGATTTGTGAATTTTTGGTATGATTGACACACTGTCTGTGTATTCTCCTTGGATTATCTCTTAGTAGTGAACCAAATAATACTTTTGTATTATGTTTCTTTTTTTTGTATATGTGTGTTTGATAAGTGCATAATTCCATCAGATAGGTTTAATAGTTTCCTACCATTGTGGAGACAAGATCTATCACACATAATGAAAAATTTGACACCTGGATTCACCCATCCCCTATCAGGGTATTCTAGGGTCCCAAATTCATAAAGAATTTGTGAATTTCCAAAGAATACATTCTAGGAGTTTCAAATATGGTGTTAAAAAAGTCATGTTTTCATGCACTAGGTGACGATTGAGTCCACATAAACCCACCATTTTTGGAGTTATTACCCTTGGGTTCCACTGTTAATGATCCATATCCACTTGTAGTGTCTAGATTGGGATGTAATTTCTTGAATAACCACTAACTCTAGCATTTTTCGAAAATCATTGTACATAATACAAAACTATTCCACTTCCTTAGAATTATCCATAGAGACTTCCCTCAACATATCCTTATTTCTCACCCTAGTTTCCAAAGGATAACTAATAATTTCTTATGATTCCAACTATAATGAACCAAAATTTACATTCATGGATATTAGATATTTATAGATGAATATTCAATACAATACACAAAAACATGCCTGAGGACAGTTATAGTTTAGTTAATTTGAAATTTTGGAACACTATCTACTTAATTTGGTGCCATATCATTTATATCTCACACAGAGATATTTCTGATTAATACTATTCAAAGTCACACCCTAACAAATTATTTCTTCATAACATGGTGAAAGGAAGCATAATAATGGTTGATCTTAGATGATCAGTACATGAGAATAACATGAAAATAATGGTATGAGAACATCATCATGACATTTTAAAATAATACCATGCATATGAATGAATAGAATTTTGAACCATGACATAAAATTTGGTTGTTCATAAGAATTTAATCATAACAGAATATGTGAACATGATCCTTGAGAGCATAAAATTGGAAAAAATAATATTGTTGAATAAGCATAATCATTGAAACTTTTATATCATGGATACCCACCGAGAGATTCATAACATGTTAGAATTGAAATAACAACTATAGTAGCTACTTCAGGCTTTGGTTAACCAGCCATGTACCCAATTTTATGATCTTGAGATAACCACCCACATTTACTCCTTTATGGTATTTCTCAATCCACCCATGTACCATATGATCTGATTGAAAGTTTATACTTACCTTATGAATTGGAGGGAGATGTAAGTCCCACATACCACATACTAAAAATCATAAATATCCATTTCAGAATAACATAAAACATTAATCATTTCATAAATTTCAAAATGAAATGGTTTTTATAAAAATTTCATTATATCATAACCAGTGGAAAAGAGACTGGTCTTATAATTATTTCTTTATTTCATCATAGCATAAACCTGGGATGTTAAGTAGTTTTAATAATAATTTTATCATGTTATAACTAATAGAAGAGAAATATATTTCACAAACATCAAGCCATCATAAAGATAAAAAATTCATAGATAGAATTTGTATAGTATCTTTGGATCTTATCCCTAATAAAAAATAGGTATCTCCAACTGATGCCATATTTTTATGGAAAATGATTTTGAAGTATCATTTAAAACAATTCTTGTGTAAAATAAACTTTTACACCTTGATAAAAATTTTTATAACATAAAAAATTTAGGAAATATTTTTGTTTAAAAATAAACATAAAAAATTATAAATGAAGCTTCAAAGGAAAAATTGTCATGATGATAGTATTCTTTTTCATGCCATACATGTTAAAAAAATAATCCTTTGAGATTTTCAATATAATATAAATAACCATTTTTAGTATAATGACATGAAACATAATTTCAAAATATTTTCTAAAAAATTAAAATTTGAAAAAATATATTTAATAAATCATTTTAATAACATTATAAAAAATTGAACTCATTTTTAGAAAACATAGTTTTTGAATAAAAAATTGGTTGTCTACCAAAAATAATATTTTTCATAAAGACATTGTTTTTCAACAGTTAAGTATATAAAATGGGGAAAATAAATGAAAAATATACATTTTCATGAAATAACCATAAGATAATTAAATACCTGAGTTTCATGAGATATTGTTCATAATATTTAATCATTGGAGGAATAATCAGACATAATCATGATAATCGATGAGACTGTAATAAAAACTGTTACAACTTTGGTAACATTAAAACGTAGGGCCCATAATGGAATATCATAAATGAAATTTAAAATATCATAAGGATAAATAAATTTATGATATTAAATGTTAAATGGTTTGTATATAAACCTCTTACAATAAAATAGGTGCATTATGTATTCAGATGTCTAAAAGAAGGAAAATTTAGAAGAAAATCTCTTACGGATGTGGTAACTTTTGAACCATAAACCCTATGAAAGGGATATTATAAAATGGATATCTTAGTACCATTAATTTTAAGTAGATGGGTAACAAAACAAATTTATAGGAACTATATTAACCCCATAAATGAAATACTTTGTGAATTTTACTTGTGTCCCACAGAAGTAAAATGTGATATTAAAATACATTAATTATTCAGTAATCATTTGAATTGTAATCCCTAATGAAGAATAACATATATCGAAACATTTAATATATTTAAAATATGTATATTCAAGATATAAATTATCAAATTTAAATTATATATAGGCCACAAAAAATAAAAATATAGTGAATTTTCATATGTATAACACAAATCAATTAGACTACAAATATCTATCCTTATATCTGGACTTCCTTCATACACGTTTGATCTACCTCTATTTTAGGTATCGTTATTATGTTTTCACCATAAGTATTCTTAGGTTTTCTTTATGTCCAAAATAAGGATTCTAGGATTAGAAGAGGGATGTTGTTAAGTGATTTTGGTCGGCCTTGTTTGACCCAAAATGGTTTCATGGTGTCATGAGAAGAGGAGACGGGGTAGCCTTTTATAAGTGTGGTGAGTGCCACACATTTTATTTTTTTAAAATATAATGGTGTACCCAAATTTTCCCCACAGTAAAAGTCTAAAAAAGTTTTTTTTTCTGGATTTTATAATGTATAAGGTCTAAATATGGCTATCCAATGGGTGTTGGATAAGTTTTTGGTCATTTTATACTTTTTCTTTTTAAGTTTATGTCCTGATAAATGTGTTTTTACATTAAATTCTGTAAATAATTTTTTTTCTTTTTTACTATTCATTGGATAAATAATTACTTTCAAAATATTAGATAATATAAATTATTTAGATTCCAAATAGGTATTACAAGTATCTAAATTCAAATTATTTTAGTAAAAAAATTTGATTTAAAATTAATCCCCTCAATGCAAAGAGAATTTGGGGTTTCAATGAAAAATTGTACCAATGTTTATAGTGTTTTTATATCCTATTTTAATATAAAAATTATTTTTATTTCCTAAATTGTTTTAATATATATAATTGAACTAATTTTATTTAAAAAAACTATAAAATTTTATTTAGCATTATATATAATTTAAACGAAAAGGGAGTTTTTAACTAAAATTCATTATTTTTATAAATTCATCAATAAAAGAAATTTTTGAGAACAAACACTAATAATTCACCCTAAGAATGATTTTATTTTAAAATATTAATGATTAGGTTAATTGTTTCAAATATGTTTTCTAAAAGTGGAAAAATTACTTTTAAAATAAATTAGTCTAGGGCAATAAAAATAGTTTATTAGAAAATACAGTTTTAAGCATAAAATTGGACCTATTCTTATATATTTTGTAGAAAAAAAATAAAATTAATGTTAAAAGTTTTAGTGAATATAAAATATAAATTCCATTAAAATAAATCTAAAAAACTGATTCATTTAATTTGTTGATGAAAAACATATTTATGTGTATAAAAATAGTTTTTTAGAAAATTATTTCTTTTATGTTCAATTTTTTTATTTTCCTTTAGAATTAATTATTCACTAAATAATTCATTATATATACTCATGTAAACCATATATTTTCATAATTTAGTTAATTATTTTATTAACCTCCACTAAAATGGCTAAGTGATAATTATCACACTAATTAATAATATATTAATAGTATGTTATGTTTTGTTTAAACTCGGTGTTGTGTGTAACAAGAAAATTGAAAAGATTAAATTCATTTTCGAAAAATATTTCACAAAATATCAGGGTGTTACATGATTCCTCATACCCACCTTGACTAGATGAGTGGTCAAGTTCTTTGGCCCCTTGAATTAATTTTCTAGGATCATAACTAATTCTTCTTTATGTGATAGATCATGCTCTAATTTTCGATATTCCATTCTCAACACATGTGATGGTTTTGGAGAGAAATTCCTCAAAAGAAGTCAATTGATCAAAGAGAGTTCTGTGGAAGAGACTTGTGGGAGTGCTAATTTATAATATACAACCCCAACATGATTAGGAATTTATAATGGATTTTTTTTAACTAGGTCTACATGTTCCTTTATTACTAAATCTCATGACACACTTCTATGGAGATATCCAAATGAACACATTGTCACAAACATAAAACTCTATAAGATAGTAATTATTATCTACAATAATATTCTTCAAAATTTAGATTGATTGTTTTTTTTGAATGGTTTTAAATGTATCCATCATTTCTTTGAAAAGTTTTGGTCATATGATTTTCATATCACTAACTTCATATACCCATATTAAATACATTAAAATACTTCTATATAGGGCCTCATAAAGCGACGTCTGAATCCTAGAATGGAAACCATTTTTATAAAGGGACCCTAACGATGGAAAATATTTATACCAATATCCAGGAAATAACATTTAATAGGATATCAAATTTTCTTCAAGTGTATAGATGGTCCTCCTATACTAACCATCATTATAAGGGTGATAAAGGATATTGAAACTCATATATATATCTAATTTTTTTGAAGACTTCTCTTGAATCATGTGGTAGACCTAGAATCTCGATCAGATACTATAGAGAGTGGAACTTCTCATAGCCTCAACAAATCATTTATGTTTATCATAGTTAACTAGTCAAGGGATAAATATTATTTGATGTAAATAATATGTGCAATATTATTAAGGTATTAAACTAAAATTGTTATTGAATTATGACATTTATATGTCTTCGGGAGATATACGAAGAAATCCATAATGATGTTTTACAATTTATATTCTAGTATAGATAATGGTTTCATAATACTCTTATAATTTTATTTTTCAGCCTTAACTCTTGGGCATACCAATAGTAAAAATATATATTCAATGATCTCCCTCTTCATGTTAGACCAAAAGATTTATTTATTTAGATATCTACCCAAATTTATACTTCATGGATTAATAGAGATAGACGGGCAATGAGAATCTTTCAAAATTTCCATCACCAGTTATATTTTTTTGGAACAAATATTAGGGTTCCGATGTATATAAATCCATCTTTATCAATGTTGAAATTTTGAATACTCACTATATTTTTCTATTTCATTAAATCACATATATTGGACTTTTTGATATTCACTTTAATAGATAGTAGAGAAGCCACTTGGGGAAGATTATACTTCTCATGTTCCCTTACAAAATCAATATTATCCTTTAAAAATAATTGAATACTGGTTCTCTTTTAATCCTTGTCATAGATAAGGTGTCATGATTATTCCTCATTGAATCATCAGACTTATTGTTGGCATACCTAGGGTTGAAATGTATTGACTCTTCATAGTCTTTATCAGTTATAACCATAATCACTGTAATATAATGAGCTCATTTAATTTGAACATATATTTGAAACTCTTGTGGTAATTATAAATATCATAGTTCTCACCATAGTGGTAATTTAACCAATGTTTTAATGCTAATATCACCATCGCAAGCTCCATACCATGTTTTTTTGTAATTTTCATACAAGTTTCTAATTTTCTTGAGGCATAAGAAATTAACATTAAATTTTGATAAGGAAGCATCATAATACTATCTTTGAGGAATTACTATATATTTAGAACCCTTCCCCACCGTAGGGTAATGGAAGTACATGTGTTATGATCAACCTCTTATTTATTTCTTTAAAAAATTCTTCATATTCATTAATTCAATGGAACACCACTCACTTTCATGTTAATATTGTTAGTAAATTCTATATTCAGGACACATTTCTAACAAAGTGTACATAATATCTAGATATCTATATAAAATTGTGAATATCTATTTCTATGGTATGTTTGATTCATTTTTCAATAAATTCTTTATTTTAAGGGTATATAAATGTTCCCTCAATGGTGATTATGTGACCTAATAATTATACCTTTTATTGATAAAATTCAAATTCTCTAAATGTGGAAGACAACTTATTCATTTTTAAAATTATTAGTACACTTAAAAATTATCTTCATTATATTACATACACTTATTATAAACAATAATATCATCTATGATGATTACAATAAATTGATCTTGGTAGCCTATAAAGACTCTATTCATTAGATCCATGAATATGGTGGTGGAATTAGTCAATCCAAATGGAATTACTATAAACTCTTAGTGTTTATACCTAGTTTAGAATTATATTATTTTGAAATTTCTTTCATTTTTACACTTAGTTAATGATATATATATCAGAGGTTAATATTTGAAAATTATTGATCTCCAATAAGCCGATTGAACAATTCATTTAAGCATGGTTGTGGATACTTATTCTTAATCATGATTTTTTTAAACTTAAGATAATAAATTAAAGGCACACTTATCCATATTAATTTTTGAAAAGAATGATTAGTGCTCCCCATGGTGAAACACTATGGAGGATAAAACCATATTCCATGTCCTCCCATCGATACTTTTTAAAGTCATCCAATTCAATGAGATCCATTCTTTATAGAATCCATGTGATATTCACAGAACTATGTGTGAGTTATATTGAAAAATCAACCTCACACTCTAGTGTAACGCCATCATGTTCTTTAAAAAAATACATTTTTATATTGTCATATAATAGGGATGTCACTAATGTTGAATTCCATTATGATCCTTTGATCTAAAAACCTTCATTTTTTTTTATCTTCACCCATAGTATAGAATTTACATCAAATTCAAGATCATCATTAATACTATATTTATTCATGATAATTGGATGAGTCATGATTTGAAATGATATATCCGTTCCTCAAAATTGATATGTTAATTATATAGGGAAATCCAATCCATTTGAAAAATTATATTAAATTTATCTAAAGGAAGATGATTTAGATCTACTGGAAGTTTCCTAAAAAAAGATCAATTAGATAAGATTTATATATCACAGACACAATCATTGTTCCACTATTCATCCTCACTGATAGTTTGTTATTGATTTCTTGAGGTGATCATTGCACAATATAAATAAACTTTTTTAATAAGAAAGAATGTTTGTGTAATTTTGTTTGAAAATATAAAGATGGAAATCTATAAGGTTTTATGAATTAACTCAAAACATATGTGCATATGTTAAGTGATGAATCCTTCAACTTCAGTATAGGTTATCCATGACAAATTTATATTAGGTTCTATAACTGGAAAAATATTAATTCACTTATATTGGTTTAAAGAGAGAATGAAAATTAACGAAATTGTATTGCCATGATATTCCGTCTAGGTCTGTTGTCTTAGAACCACTCATTGTGCTCCATGGTAAATATTATGTAAATTATCAATAAATTTTTTTTGTTGATTAACCCTATACATATATATAGTTCAAATACACATCCAATTTCTATTATCCATACATATATGTAATTTATAAGAAGACCACATACTTAAGACTTTACCCAAATATTTGTTTATCATTTTTTAACTAGAATCATGTCTCGATCATCCATTGGGGTTTTTGGAACTTATTTCCCAATATAAATTATTGAGTTTCAAAAAATAACTAAACCATTTACTAGATACCAACTATAGAAATCTAATATTAATATTATTTTACACTACCTCTTTTTCATAATTAAAATTTTACATTACAAAATAAACTCAACATCCTGAGAATATACTGGTTTAATATCTTTTGGAAACTAGCTATATAATAATCTAATTTAACAAAAACTGTGATATTTTCTTATTAATGGATCTATACAAGATAAAATTCTAGAAATATCATTATTAAGACAAATCCTCATTTCATACAGAATGAAAACCAAAGAATGGGGCGATCTTAATCTCTAAGTACGAGATGAATAAATATTTCACCACGGACGAGTTCCAAATAAAAACCAAAAAACATGATTATGAGGAAAATTTCATAACATTATGAGTGATACTCATAATACATAAGCTAGATTCAATGTTCATGTCTAAGGAACCTAAATACATAAAGTATAAACTTGGAATAGTAATAACTATTACATTTATAGGAAGCATTTACAATAAACCTAGAATCATGAGAGCATAATATAATACTGAATAACATTCTTAAACTGTAGAATAAAAATTATCATAGGGAAATTTTAATTTCATGATACATACCATTAGTGACCATTATTATGATAAACTAAAATTTAATATTGAATACCTTTCTCAGGAGATACAAAATTATAACAAATACATTTAAGGGGTATATATGACTCCACCTATAATCATACATACATATGTGTTCCACGTAAAAATCATTTATTTTTTAAATAATAACGAACCAGGGTATATTATTTGTATTTAATATATATTTCAAATGAAAAACATTCAATTTTAAAAAACCAATGGAAATTAAAATTGGGTTCATAAAACATCCAAATAGTGTAAAATTACTTTATGATTTAAATTTATTGATACAAAATCCTTGATCTCAAAATATAATAACATATTAGCTGAAAAATATTGGGTGAAATATGAAACATAATTCTATTAGGGACATCTCATTTTATGATAATTAAAACAGAATCACCAAATGTGTTTTTTCAGAGCATTTTGAATTCATCATTGTAGAAGTCATAATTATGTATATCTTCTTAAAAATCCTATTTTGTTTTAAAAAATTAAAATAAAATCATTTATTGAAAAATATTTTTATTATAAATCTTTTCCTCTATAAATAAATTAGACAAAATCATTAAAAACTTAATTATTTGAATAATTAACCCCTATAAGGAACTATATAACTCAATGAAAATGGTTTGAGTTACAATATCTCATACCTTACACTTGATTTCCATAGAAGTGAATTAACCTCATGTATTATAAATATATACATATTAACTAAATATTTAAAAAAATTATTAATATATATATTTTTTTATAATCTTCATTAGTTACAATTATCTTCATGTATTAGATTTTTATAATCTATTTTCATCATCAAGTGTTAACAATAATGGCAATTTTGAGCTTGGTTCTTAAAAGTTTTGTCGACCATCGTTCTTATTTAAACGTTAAAAATTATAGAACCAATAAATTTAATATAATTGAATTTTTATATATACCTATAATTTTATAATTCCACCACATGGTAATTTTATATTCATTTCATAATGATGAAATCAGTTTTGGACTAGTTTTTGGATAATTACCAATATTGATGGATTAGTTTATAAAAGTTATTACTTTTATGTTATCAATAATGAAATATAATAATGATAACTTTTATATATAATCATAAAATAAAAATAAAACCATACACGAATGTGGTATTGTAAAATAAAAATCACAATTCCATGAAGGCGATAGTTCGCAAATTTGCGTGGACGGTGAATTCATTTTTCAAAAGGAAGAAAAAATAACTTACCTGGTTTATCATTCCCAGAAATATAATATGATATATATATATATATTACATATTTTTTTAATTCTTCATTTTTACCATCTTTGTTAGGTGGTGAATAAAAATCATACGTGGTTCTTCATGGAGGACACAGTTTACATGGAAAGACGATTCATGTTTCTATTTTTCATAAAGGAATAGGGAAATGTAGCTAATGTTTATAATATAATTATAATAACATACTAGTATAACAATTATAATTATGCGAAAATTTTAATATGGCATAATGATTAACTGCACATAACTAAAAAGAATTGGGAAAGGGGTAGTTAGAAATTCGTAGCACACTTCTTGGATCATCTCGTTCATGATGGGGTTTAATTGCTTAAGGGATGGAACTTTGAGAATACCAAAACCTATTGAGGGTAGATAAGAATATTTAGGATGTTTTTTGGAGAGTTTAGTCTAAAATAAGTTGGTTGTGGTTTCAAGTAAGTGAGGAGAGGAGCACCCCTTTTATAAGTGAGAAGAGTTGATATTTTGGAAAATAACAAAATATTATTAATACTGGGAAGTTACTACAAATGTATGTATCTTCAAAATTGAGAAATAATTGGTAGGGTAAGGGATCAGTTCATGATAGTGCTAAAATAACCATTCACACACATGTTTTAAATATGATTGCCATCGTTACCTATTAGGTCATCAATTTTTATCCCTTTTATTTTTTTGATAGTTTTTACCAATGTAATATATCATTTATGATTGAAAATAAAATGGTAATTATTAAATAATTTGGATCTAATTATTTCCAATTTTAAATCAATTTTAAAATTTTAATTTTGATAATGTGATAAAAATAAATTTTAAAATACTAAATGAATAATGTAATTTTTTTGAAAACCATACCTTAATTTATAAAATGTAAAATATGGGGTTTTATATTTAAACCAATATTTTATAAATTACAACATCACTTATAAAATACATATTTGTTCTCAAAAAATGGTTTTATGAATTTATAATTCTCAATAATACACAAATAATTCCATAAAATTCATATTATTTATAAAAATATTGTTCATTTTTTTTACCTAGAAATCAATTATTAGAAAATACCTAAAATTCATTTTTAAGGTTCACATTAAAATATTTATACATTTAACTTTGTAATAAAATCATAAAATATTAGGGAATTTTTTTATAGGAAATATTTTTTTGTATAATTACTATACTTCTAAAATTAGTTTTAATCATAAATATTCAAAACATAAAAAATATAATTTTAGAATTTTCACTTTAAGAAGAAGAAGTATTTTTTAAAATTTTATAGTTGCATAAATTGATATAGAATTAAAAGCGACCTTTATTTCATTCAAAGAGACATACTGAGATTTTTTTTCTTATAGAATGTATTAAAATTTTAACTACCAGAATATAAAAATATTATTCTCTAAAATAGTCTCTCTAGTATACATATTCATGGTGTATTTTTCACCATTTGACAAATTTTATTATTATTCTCCCACATTTCATGTGATGTATTTTAAAGAATGGTGGAATTAGTAGTAATTGAAACAAATAATTCTTATTTTATACCCAAGAACATTTATGTAACATCCATATAATTAAATTATTTTTTCATCACATTATGGTAATTAATATCAATATAACTTTTTATAAAATGTTTTATTGATAATAATTAAACAATTTAATATTTACAAATTAATATAGAATTAAAAATTTGATGATTTCTAATACACAAATGAAATGAATTTTTTTGAAGAAAACAATATATTTACCTTGATCTAAAATAAGGTTCACATTACATAATAAATATATAAAATAACACGATAGGATATAAATATCTTATGTCACATAAAATCAAACACTAATAGGTTATTAAATATACAATTTACATGTGTTGAAAATACATCATATCAATTGAAAAAGTACATTAAGAATGTTTTTTATTGGATAAATTTATTGTAATTGATATATAATATTAATTATAAAGGAAATATAATATCTGTATCATATAAAATAATTTTATTACTATATTTGTAATATTTGAGTTTTTAATTATTCAAAATTTCATAAAATTATTGTAAAATAAATATGTTTGACTAATATTACATATATGTTTGATGAAAATAATAAATAATTTCTATTTTTTAAATTGTGATATGTTTATTAATATTTATTTTTAAATTTCAGAAATATATATAATTTTCTATAAATGATATAGTGATATTATAGTTCAATATATATACAATTTTCATAATAATAATAATTTTCGTAGATTTTCTTTGAATAATTTATTGAAAAATATCAATAAATATACATAATAATGAAGTGAAAAAAATATATATTTTCCAATTAGTTTAAAAACATTATATTATAAAATATTTAATTCTTTATCATAAATTATTATTTTTCAATAGTAAGAAATCCATTAGTTCATGATTGTATAAATAAAAAATTATATAATCGTACATCATCATAATTAGTATGAAATAATATTATTTTTACAATATGAGTAAAAAATAAAAATATTATTTATAAACCATTTTTATGATATAAATTATAAGAAAAATTCAGGAACAGTAAGTAATTTCAGTTATATCAAAATACAAAATAATAATAAATTTAATTTTAACCTTTAAAAAAATGTTTTAATTTCATACTATTCCAATGAAACAATTACATGTCCCTATGATTCTTTTTATAAAGAAATATTTTAATAAATAAATGATTAACAAATATTTTCATCATGATATGTTGTTTATAAATTCACTAATAAAATGATTGATAGTGAAACATGATTAGTGTACTTACTAATTAATAGAATAAACCCAAAATAAGTTTATTAGGTGAATGAACCAACCCATGAATTTGCAACAAAGATAAAACCAAATTTACTATTTTTTTGATACATTAATACTTGAAATTTAAACATTAATGTATTACTACATGAGGAAAAACTTTTAATTTTATTTAAATAATAATTAGAATTTAAATGTATAAATAATTAATCAATAAAATCCATCAAAATTATATTTTAAGAGAAAAAACAATTTAAAATTACCGATAGTGGTTAATTACAAATTAAATTAAAATAGGATACCAATAATCATTATATAAAATAAATTAATAGTTTTTATCTCTATCATTTTATAATGATTGATCTAAATATATTTTTTTGTTTTATATTATGATTATTTGTAAAGACCCGTAAAATTCAAGGGATATTTTTTCTTAATTTTCTTTGGAATTTTACAAGAGCACGGTTTCTGACAGCACCTGATTCCGAGGCCCGGTGTGCCCGGAATCAATTTTCGATGTTTGGCTCGGGTAAGTTCAGTGAACGAACGAGCGGGAATTTCTATCTTTTGAACCGGTACTCAGAATCGAATTCCGAGGGCACCGATGGAACCGCAACATCGGTAATTGCTTAGGAACTCATGTTCTGGAGTTTCGTTTACACGAGTGTTGATAATAAAAATTGTGGAAGTTTATTTTATAATTACACTACAATTTTTATTATTTTACTCTAAGTGTTAGCTATTGATGGAAGTTGGGTAACCACCCAACCTCCTTTGGGAGGTTATGAGGGTGGTGGGGCCCACACGAACCCCACCTCTTCATATCCTCTAAAACCCCCCTCAACTCCCACATTAATTATGTTAACTTCTGTTATAACCAATGACTTAAATGTAACAAGTTTAATGAGGTGAGTTGTGTGTGGGTATTGAATTTCAAACTCTTGAAATTCAAATTTTTTGTTGTGTGTAATAAAATAAGAAAAAGTGTCTTATTTTATTTTTGGTAGAGTTTTGTCACCTTGAGAGAGTGGGGAAAGCATCTTCTTCTTCTTCATCTTCTTCAACCTCGACGAAGAATGTGAAGAACACCGTTCTTCAATAAAGAACTTTTCCGCCGAAGAACACGGTTCTTCTGCGACGCTGTATCCGCGACGTGACGTTATTCTTCCGCGACGTCTCTTCCATGACGGTTTTCCGCAATGAAATCGTCGTCAACGACATCGAATCCTCGCTTCGCAACGTCGACGTTCTTTCCCTGCGACGCCCGACCTTCGTGACGCTCATCTTCCGCGGGTCGTTGAGGAACGCTGTTCCTGAACAGAGGTAGGGATTTTTGTTATCTTATTAAATCAATTCCGTTCTTGATTCTAGCATGTCGGACTTCGTGGTTAATCGACTAAATGTTATCGTTTAACGAGAGGGGGGCCGGACCGCACAAACACGGCTTAACCCCCTCCTATGTTCATGATTGTTTCTTTGTGAATGGAACGGGATGGCGTGGTGCCGTCGCACCACGCGAGAATCGCTCGGGAAGTTTTACGCGACGCCGTCGTGCCACGATGAGAAGTCGAACAAGAACGCGATGTCGTCGCGCCGCGTCGAAGGAAGTCGAAGGCGCCGCGGCCGGAGCGGAGCCGCGGCGGAGGGGCGCGGTGTCGTCGCACCGCGCCGGACGACAAGAGCCGCGGCTGGTTCCGGGCCGCGGCTGGTTCCGGGCCGCGGCGGAGCATGGTGACTGGTGGCCAGCCGGGCTGCGCCCAGCCGGGCCGGGTCGACCCGGTTCGGGCCAGCTGGGGGGGTCTCGGGCCAGGTCGGTCCGGGCCCGAAACCCCCGTTATCGGACTATTTGGGTTCAAATTCCCATAACTCGGGCTACGGACCTCCAAACAACACGACGTTAGCGGCGATGAGATCCTTGGATCGAGACGGTCGATTCGGTATATCGCACTCAAGGTTTCATGAAACTTTGAGTTCGGCTGGGTTGGTTCGTACACTAAACCAACCGGGCCCTCGGAGCGGAAACACTCATATCTTGAGCTACGGAAGTCCGATTGACGTGCCGTCAGCTATGTTGAGTTCCTTTTAGTGAGAAGGATCTTTTAGCATACTCCGCCTGAGGTTTGGATGCAGGTGGAGTATGGTCGGGTTATTTTTCCCTTAAAAACCAACCGGGCCCCTAGAACGAAAAAACCAATAACTCTAAGACCGGGCGTCCGATCGACGCGCCGTCTGCGATGTTGAGTTCCTGTTGACGATACGGAACTTTTGGATACACCGAATCTGGACTTTGTGACAGTTGATGTATCAGCCTCTCGGCTCGTGGAGCGGACCCTTTCGAACGAGCTTTCTGTGTGCGGGAACCCTAGAGCTGGCGGCGACTACTACTGTGACAGCGACGACGACTGTGCAGAGATCCTCAGTGGATTCGACGATAACGACTACAGCACTCAGCGATCCTGTGTGGATCAGTGTTACCGATCTTTTGTGGGTCCGATCCTCTGTGGGTCAGCGCTCAGCGGTTCTGTGTGAGCCAGTGCCTACAGATCCTGTGTGGGTCTGATCCTGTGTGGGTCTTTGCGAGGGTTAGTACCTTTAGATCCTTTGTGGGTCCGACGACTTAGATGGATTAGTGATCATCTCTATCATCTTTCGAAGAAGTATACCTGTGTGTGTTGAACCCTGTTTACCTTCTTGTGTGGATTGTGTTGTGCAATCCTGTGTAGATTACATTTTTCTTTCCTGTGTGGAATACATATACTTTCCTGTGTGGACTGAGTTGTACTTGGGCTTGGAGGTTGGAGCGTATTGGAATTTATGACTTAGGTATATGTATGGTCATATACCTAAGCAGTATCGGTTGTTACTTCGTGATTGTATCTTTCCTTTGTGGTTTATCCTTTGTGGATTTTGGGAGACCGTTGGGGGTCTCAGGGTCCCTATTGAGTATCTTATACTCACCCCTACACGGGCTATTACCGCACTACGTTGTGTTGGTTGCAGATGACGGACATCGTTGATCGTGGTTGAGGCTTGCAGAGTAGGATGGTACCTGGAGGTGGACCACTGGGCGGGACGTGCTCGGAGCGGACGACGGGACCCGAGGAGCAGTGGAGCTATCTGTACTCACCCTTCAGGTGGGATTTCTAGAGGACAGCTCGGCGTAGCAGCTTTTACTTTTCAGTTTCTGTTTTCCCTTTCGAGTTGTACTTTACTTTCAGTTTGGGTTTGTATACTGGCCCATTTACTTTTCCGCACTTACTGTTGTATCAGCATTTTACTTAGTGTTTACTTTTCTTCTTGTTTACTCTGAGGTGCTTGTTTACCTTACAAAGGCAATGCCTTCCCTTTTTACCGGGATTTACGCCTTGGAGCTGGTCGCCAGCCCCTGGCCTATGGAAGGCGGGCTTTGGGTAGTCAAGACACGGGCCCCGAGGACGGGTCGTGACAAATTGGTATCAGAGGGGTTCGGTTCTACCACGAACTCTGATCTTTTCTATGTGAAGCAATAGTGTTTAGCGTATTGAGTGTGGTTATCAGTCCAGGGAGTCCAGTGTTGGTGCGGCGGCCGACGTATCCGTACACCAGGACCCTGACTTCATGATTTCCGACGTAATGCAAGAAAACATTGATTGCGTGTGTGTTTCAAGTTTTCTTTGTGATTACTTTGTTTTAGCTCACTGGGTATACTGTTCTGACCGTGGCGAACCTGTTTCCTTTTCAGGATGGCCCCACGACGGCAGCCAGCTAGGGTTCCAAGAGTCGAGCATGACGACAGCCCACCGAGCGACGAGGCCTCGGTGCAGGGCCCGTTGTCAGCAGTGGCACCGGCGGTAGCTCTACCCGCCGAGCCACCGATACTTCCAGCACCAGCCGCTGATGATGCACGTCGCCTCAGCGTACTGCATGAGTTTCAGCACCAGCGACCGCCCAGGTTTCATGGGGAGACAAACCCTCAGGCAGCCGAGGACTGGTTGGAGGCAGTCGTACGAGTTTTCAGGCTAGTGACGACACCAGCAGACCTCATGGTGATTCTCGCTGTGAGCCTACTGCACGCAGCAGCGGGCCGGTGGTGGAGCTTGATGCTCTAGGTGCACGATGAGGCATCTCTACTTTGGTCAGACTATGAGAGCCTTTTCCGATCAGAGTTTTTCCCAGCCACACTCCGTGCGGTGCGCATTCAGGAGCTTCTTTAGCTGCGACATGGCATCATGACGTTCGCCCAGTACTCGGCGAGATTTACCGATCTCTCGCGCTACTCGACGGACATGGTACGAGACCCATTCTTCCAGGCCCGGACCATTGAGCAGGGATCGAGACACGATATCAGGGCATCACTGATCTCCCTCAGCATTCCGACTCAGACAAGAGTACTGGAGCGGGCCCTTTTGATCGAGAGTTTTCTTGCTGAGTCTACACCAGTGCTGAGACCCTCCGCAGGGCGGCACGTTGCAGAGTCTTCTGTAGCAGGCAGTCGACGGATGACTCAGGGGTCCAGGTAGACCAGACCCTCAGGCAGAAGACCTCAGGACACTGGCACAGCAGTGCAGGTCACACAATGCGAAGCCAGTTATTAGAGAGGCAGACAGTGCTACTTGTGCGGCGGGCAGGGCCACATGGCTCGTGACTGCCCGACCCGCCATGCCGAGGAGCAGCAGACAGTTGAGGGACCACCGAGGCAGAGGCAGAGGGTCGACTGTGGCGGTCTGCAGGGAGGAGGCGGATGAGGCAGAGGAGCTGTCCCAGCAGCAGGTGGTGGGCGACGCTTTGAGGCTTTACCACCACCACCACCAGGAGGTCCACCCCAACCACAGGGAGCTGGCGGGCAGAGACAGGCACAGCTCCAGGCAGTGGAGGCCTACGACCACGGCGTGCCCGAGATGATTCGAGGTACTATGTGTGTCTATTCGACCCTTATTGCGGTACTTATAGACACATGAGTGAGTCACTCTTTCATAGCTGCTGCCCTTGTTCGGAGCTCGGAGATTCTGACAGAGCCGTTGGCTCGATCCTTACGGCAAGAGACTCCTACGGGAGCAGACTCGACGATTACGCACTGGTGCCTGCAGTGTGAGATTACTCTAGGAGGTGGGAGCTTCGGCTGGGATCTTCTTGTAGCAGCGTCGAGGCCTTAAGACATAATCTTGGGCATGGATTGGTTATCTACGGTCCATGCACAAATTGACTGTTTTAGGCGCAAGGTGCGATGTGTATGCACCAACGGGAGCAGGTTCACCTTCACCAATGAGAAGGGAGCCTTTGCAGCACAGGATGGACTTCCGTGGAGGAGATGACATCCCATCACTCATCAGTTGTCGAGCCTCATCCTAGGAGTAGTTGACGTGCGGAGTCCTGGTTTTCCTGCAGTGGTGGATCAGTTTGCGGATATTTTCCCGACGACGTTTCAGGACTACCTCCTCGCAGAGAGGTATAATTTTATATTGACCTGTACCCCAGGACAACTCCGATATTGACTCTAACATATCGGATAGACCCCGCTGAGCTTCGAGAGCTACGGGTACAGTTGGAGGACTTGCATGGAAAAGGGTTCATCCGACCCAGTGTTTCACCCTGGGCTTCCCCGATATTGTTCGATAAGAAGGTGGATAGGAGCTTGCGACTGTGTGTCGACTATCATCGCCTGAACCAGGTGACAGTGAGGAACAAGTATCCGCTACCGAGGATTGATGACCTCTTTGATCATCTCAAGGGAGCACGGTGGTTCTTGAGGATAGACCTCAGGTCAGGCTATCATCAGCTCAGAGTTAGAGACGAGGACGTTCAGAAGACGACCTTCAGATGTCGGTATGGCCACTATGAGTTCTTGGTTATGCCTTTTGGTGTATCCAATGCTCCAGTAGTGTTCATGTCCCTCATGAACAGGATCTTTCAGCCATACCTTGATCGATTTGTCGTGGTCTTCATCGACGACATTTTCATCTACTCGACGACTGAGGAGGAGCACACCTACCAATTACGGGTTGTACTAGACACACTGCGAGAGCACCAGCTTTATGGTAGGCTCTAGATGTGCTAGTTATGGATACGTGAGGTCCACTTCATGGGACACGTCATCTCTGAGGTGGGATTTGCAGTGGATCCTGTGAAGATCGAGGCAGTGTTAGCTTGGGAGCCACCCAGGAGCGTGATGGAGGTTCGAAGTTTCTTGGGACTAGCTGGATACTACTGGAGATTCGTACCAGATTTATCCAGAGTCGCGGCTCCACTCTCAGCTTTGACGAAGAAGGGGAAAACCTTTATGTGGTCAGACAAATGTCAGCAGAGCTTCGAGGAGCTGAGACAGAGATTGACCAGCCCACCTATCTTGAGGTTGCCTGAGGAGGGAGTAGGGTACGTAGTTTACTGCGATGCATCAGGGACTGGATTCGGATGTGTCCTAATGCAGGAGTGGGCAGTGATCACCTATGGATCACGTCAGTTGAGGCCGCATGAGCAGAACTACGCTACCCATGACCTGGAGTTAGCAGCAGTGGTCTTCACACTGAAGACATGGAGACACTACCTGATGGGCGAGCGCTGTACAATCTTTTCTAATCATTAGAGTCTTAGGTACATCTTCTCGCAGAAGGACCTGAACCTGAGATAGCGGCGATGGCTCGAGTTCCTCCAAGACTATGACTTTGAGATAGTCTATACTCCTGGGAAGTGGAATGTAGTAGCCGATGCCCTCAGCAGGAGGATGGGCATTCAGCTACTTGAGGGGGCGACGGAGCAGCTAGCCTCTTTGCAGATATCCTTCATGGATAGAGATGGGGAAGCCCTCCTTCAGTCTCTCACAGTCACTCCTCCACTTCTACAGTAGGTCAGAGAGGCACAACATGGGGACGTTTACTGTGAGACGCGGCGTGCACAGATATCCTCAGGTCAGGCACCAGATGGTTTTTCCTTTGGAGTAGAGAACGACATCCTTTTCAGAGGACGTACCATGGTACCTGTAACTTTACGGGAGGAGGTACTGAGAGAGTTTCACATATCTCCTTTGGCGGTATATCCTGGAGTGGCGAAGATGTACCAGGATCTCAGACGACAGCACTGGTGGCCAGGCATGAAGAAGGCTATGGCAGAGTTCGTTTCTTGATGCCTCACCTGCCACCAGGTGAAGGTTTAGCACCAGGTACCAGCAGGCTTGGTTTATCCCTTGGAGGTTCTGGAGTGGAAGTGGGACGACATATCTATGGACTTCGTGACTAGACTTCTACACACTTCCAGAGGTCACGTCTCCATCTGGGTGATTGTCGACCGACTCACCAAGTCAGCTCACTTCTTAACCATCAGAGAGCAGGGCTCAGTGGAGAGCGTGGGACGACTTTACGTTCAGGAGATTGTACGACTTCACGGTGTTCCATATTCTATCGTCTTCGATCGAGATTCTCGCTTTGCTTCCCGGCTTTGGAAGGGGTTGCAGGAGGCGTTCGGGATGCAGCTACGTCTGAGCACAACCTTCCACCCTCAAACGGATGGTCAGACGGAGAGAACCATTCAGAATCTCGAGTAAATGCTCAGCGCATGTGTCCTCGACTTTGGTCGTAGCTGGGAGGACCACCTACCCTTGGTGGAGTTTGCGTACAACAACAGCTACCACTCCACCATCAGAATGGCACCATACGAGGCGTTGTACGACCGACCTTGTAGATCTCCTTTGTGCTGGACAGACCCTGGGGAGTCAGCACTTGTGGGACCGGAGATGGTCCAGGCCACGACAGAGAAGGTCCAGGTCATCCAGGAGCGGATGAGGACAGCTCAGATCCGGCAGAAGTCATACGCTGACAGGATGCGGAGGCCACTAGAGTTCGAGGATGGCGACCACGTCTTCTTGAGTGTCTCACCTCGACGTGGTTTATGGTGATTTGGCCGAGGCGGAAAGTTATCTCCGCACTTCATCAGACACTTCCAGGTCCTCTGCAGGATTGGAGAGGTGGCTTATCGTCTAGATCTACCACCTCAGTTGCACCGGGTGCATGACGTCTTCGACGTATCTCAGCTGAGGAGATACGTGCACGACCCGACACACATCATTGACCATGGGGAGCTTGACGTTGACTATGTGGCGACTTTTACAGAGGTCCCAGTAGAGATCGAGTATCGGCAGGAGCAGGTCCTACTTGGACGGTCGATTCCTCTAGTGCACATTAGATGGCAGCACGGGAATCTCCAGGAGAGCACTTGGGACCAGGAGGCTCAGATGTGTGCTCAGTACCCACATTTATTTCCCTAGTTTTGATGTATCTTTACGAGGACGTAAAGCTCTGAGGTGGGAGTAATGTAAAGACCCGTAAAATTCAAGATATATTTTTTCTTATTTTTCTTTGGAATTTTACAAGAGCGCGGTTTCTGACGGCACCTGATTCTGAGGCCCGATGTGCTCGGAATCAATTTTCGAAGTTTGGATCGGGTACGTTCAGTGAACGAACGAGCGGGAATTTCTAACTTTTGAACTGGTGCCCGGAATCAAATTCCGAGGGCACCGATGGAACCGTAGTACCGGTAATTGCTTAGGAACTTCTGTTCCGGAGTTGCGTTTACACGAGTGTTGATAATAAAAATTGTGGATGTTTATTTTATAATTACACTACAATTTTTATTATTTTACTCTAAGTGTTAGCTCTTGATGGAAGTTGGGTAACCACCCAACCTCCTTTAGGGGTTATGAGGGTGGTGGTGCCCACATGAACCCCACCTCTTCATATCCTCTAAAACCCCCCCTCAACTCCCACTTTAATTATGTTAACATAAGTTATAACCAATGACTTAAATGTAATGAGTTTAATTAGGTGAGTTGTGTGTGGTTATTGAATTTAAAACTCTTGAAATTAAAATGTGTTGTTGTGTTAATAAAATATGAAAGTGTCTTATTTTATTTTTGTTAGAGTTTTGTCACCTTGAGAGAGTAGGGAAAGCATCTTCTTCTTTCTTCATCTTCTTCAACCACGACGAAGAATGCGAAGAACACCGTACTTCAATGAAGAACTTTTCCACCGAAGAATATGGTTATTCCGCGACGCTGTTTCCGCGACGCGACATTCTTCTTCCGCGATGTCTCTTCCGCGACGGTTTTCCGCGATGAAATCGCCGTCAACGACATCGAATCCTCGCTTCACGACGTCGACGTTCTTTCCCCGCGACGCCCGACCTTCACGACGCTCGTCTTCTGCGGGTCGTTGACAAATGTAGTTCCTGAACCGAGGTAGGGGATTTTTGTTTTTTTATTAAATCAATTCCGTTCTTGATTCTAGCATGTCAGACTTCGTGGTTAATCGACTAAATGTTATCATTTAACAAGATGGGGGTCGGACCGCACAAACACGGCTTAACCCCATCCTATGTTCATGATTGTTTCTTTGTGAATGGAACGGGATGGCGTGGTGTCGTAGCACCACGCGAGAATCGCTCGGCATGTTTTACGCGACGCTGTCACGCGACTCCGAGAAGTCGAACAAGAACGTGACGCCGTCGCGCCGCATCGAAGGAAGTCAAAGGCGCCGCGGTCAGAGCGGAGCCGCGGCGGAGGGGCGCGGTGCCGACGCACCGCGCCGGACGACAAGAGCCGCGGCCGGTTTTGGGCCGCGGCGGAGCATGGTGACCGGCGGCCAGTTGGGCCGCCGGTGTCGGAGCCGGAAGGGGACCGGCCACCGCCGGTCCCGTTGAGAAGGGGGTCGGCCGGCCAGGTTGGGCCAGCCGGAAAAGAGAAAGCCAGGGGAATTAAATTCTCCCGGCCAGCATCAATGGCCACCCATAATGAGGGGGGGGGGGGCACGGTTACACAAGGGGGGCAGGCGCCCCCCGTTTTTCCAACAACTCGGCCAAAGGCCGAGCTGGCAGCGCGTTGGGCGCGCTGCGTCCAGCCAGACAGGCACCTGGCCGGTCAGCCTGGCCAGGCCGGGCCGTGTCGGGCCGTGCCGAACCTATCCGGGGCGGGTCGACCCGGTTCGGGCCAGCCGGGGGGGTCTCAGGCCGGGTCGGTCCTTGCCCGAAACCCCCGTTATCGGACTATTTGGGTTCAAATGCCCATAACTCGGGCTACGGACCTCCAAACGACGCGCCGTCAGAGGCGATGCGATCCTTGGATTGAGACGGTCGATTCGGTATATCGCGCTCAAGGTTTTGGAATACTTTGTGTTCGGCCAGGTCGGTTCGTACACGAAACCAACCAGGCCAACGGAGCAGAAACGCTCATATCTTGAGCTACGGACGTCCGATTGACATGCCGTCAGCTTTGTTGAGTTCCTCTTAGTGAGACAAATCTTTTATCATACTCCGCCTAAGGTTTGGATGCAGGTGGAGTACGGTCGGGTTGGTTTTTCCTTAAAAACCAACTGGCCTCCTGGAACGAAAACGCCAATAACTCTTAGACCGGGCGTCCGATCGATGTGCCGTCTACGACGTTGAGTTCCTGTTGATGATACAAAACTTTTGGATACATCAACTCTGGACTTTGTGATAGTTTATATATCAGCCTCTCGGCTCATGGAGAGGACCCTTCCGAACGAGCTTTCTGTGTGCGGGAACCCTAGAGCTGGCTACGACTGCTACTGTGATAGCGACGACGACTGTGCAGAGATCCTCAGTGGATTCGACGACGACAACTACAACACTTAGCAATCCTGTGTGGATCAGTTCTACCGATCCTGTGTGGGTCCGATCCTGTGTGGGTCAGCACTCAGCGGTTCTGTGTGAGCCAGCACCTACAGATCCTGTGTGGGTCTGATCCTGTGTGGGTCTTTGCGGGGGTTAGTACCTATCGATCCTTTGTGGGTCCAATGACTTAGATGGATCAGTGATCATCTTTATTATATTTTGAAGAAGTATAACTGTGTGAGCTGAACCCTGTTTACCTTTCTGTGTGGATTGTGTTGTGCTATCCTGTGTGGATTATATTCTTCTTTCTTATGTGGAATACGTATACTTTCCTGTGTGGACTGAGATGTACTTGGGCTCGGAGGTTGGAGCGTATTGGAATTGATGACTTAGGTACATGTATAGGCATATACCTAAGCAGTGTCAGTTTTTACTTCTTGATTGTATATTTCCTTTGTGGTTTATCCTTTGTGGATTTTGGGAGTCCTTCGGGGGTCTCAGGGTCCCTAATGAGTAGCTTATACTCACCCCTGCACGGGCTATGCCCGCACTACGTTGTGTTGGTTGCAGACGACGGACAACGTTGATCGTGGTTGAGGCTTGCAGAGCAAGACGGTACCTGGAGGTGGACCATTGGGCGGGATGTGCTCGGAGGGGATGGCGGGACCCGAGGAGCAGTGGAGCTATCTGTACTCACCCTTTAGGTGGGATTTCTAGAGGACAGCTCGGCGTAGCAGCTTTTACTTTTCAGTTGTTGTTTTCCCTTTCGAGTTGTACTTTACTTTTAGTTTGGGTTTGTATACTAGCCCATTTACTTTTCCGCACTTACTGTTGTATCAGCTTTTTACTTAGTGTTTACTTTTCCGCTTGTTTACTCTAAGGTGCTTGTTTACTTTACAAAGGCAATGCCTTCCCTTTTTACCAGGATTTACACCTTGGTGCTAGTCGCTAGCCCCTGGCCCATGGAAGGCGGGCTTGGGGTAGTCACGACATGGGCCCCAAGGACGGGTCGTGACATTATTATTTTTTAAATAAATTTTACACCCTAATTTAAAGGTACATTTTACAAAAAGATTAAATATTAAGTATGATTCTTTATTTTTATAAAAAATTAGAAATGTTATATATATATAATCATTTAAATGAGAAATTGTGTAAGATCATGAGTTTTATTATGAGGTACATATCTTTTTTATTTGGGTTAAACTTAATGATTTAGACCAAATCAAAGTTCCTAATGAGTTCATAGGAGTTTCAAGGTGTGTTGAAGATTTTTTTGGAGCCTATTGGTTCATTTTTTGGAAGAGGTGGCTGGGTAACATAGTTAGTAGAAACTATACAACCCAATCCACATGGTTGGATGAAACTACATGTAGTGGTATAAGACACTGCCCTGAGGTGCTCTATTTGAGGAAATTTTTCATCCTAAAAAACACACCTCTGTGATCCACAAACAGTTTTTAGAAGAGGCATGAAACAAAGTTCACACTTGGTTTCCCAAACTTTTAACACTAAATGTGTGTGGTCCCAATTGAGACTAAGAAGGATGACCGGTTGGTGCAAGGTATTTCCAACCATGAGCCAAACTATGCAAACCTATGTGTTGGGGAAAAATAATATTTTTTACCTTAATAATTTTAAAATTTTAACCCTCATTGTAATTATTATTCTCTAGTGACATAGGGAGATTTATCCTCCATTTTGATCTTTTTTAAGCATAATATATGATTTTCTATGGATCATTCATCCAGAATTAGATTTTAAAACTTTTTTTCTTGATGGAACCATACCAGAATGTTCGTCAATCAACATGTTCTATTATTCATTTTATGTTCCATCGATGAAGTTACTTATGTGAAATATTGGATTCCCTATTTTCCTGAATTTTATTTGTTATTTATATTCTTCAATCAACATGTTCAATTTTATAATGGACTATGCATAAGAGTAACTTACACATATTTAGAAAAATGGAAAATTTTCCTGAACAAAAATATATATTTCATGATTTTTTATATTATGGTCGATTTGATTCTACAATTGGGTGATGCAATTGAGCTGTGATATTATTATTTATATAAATATATATTTTATTTTATCATGGACTATGAGATGTGGGTACTCATATCATGCATCATTATCACGAGCTGTCCCCCGGGTCCCATGTCGTGACTACCCCACGCCCACCATCCATAGGCCAGGGGCTGGAATCTAGCACCAAAATGTGTATTCCATAAAACTGAGAAGGCATTGCCTTTATATTGTGTAAACACACTCAACCAAGCACACAACAAGATATGAAAACTAGTAAAATGTATAGTAAAAAGAGTGTGTACAGTATGTAAAAGGGCCAGAATACAAGACAAACTAGAAAGTACAAGAAAACTGGAAAGTACAAGTATGCTGAAAAGCTCCTCTGAACACCCACCAAGGATCCTACCTGAGGGGTAGGTACATTTCTCAAATGGTCGTCTGTACGGTACGCCTATTCTATGTTCCAACTCTGAGCTACCTATAATCCTATTACCCTCTTCCTCAGTCATCGCGGTCCATCGTCTGCACTAAACACAACATGGTGCGGGCATAGCCCGTGTAGTGGTGAGTACAACGATACTCAGTAGGGACCCTGAGACCCTCAATGGTCTCAAAAAAATCCACAAAGTATAAAACCCAAAGCATGAAGACAACTGACAACCCTACTTACGTATAGGCCCATACATATACCTATGTTATCAAGTATACCCATCTCATTCATGAGGAAACTCAAGGCCCAAATACATAGCCAAAGTACAAATGTTCCACGAAGGAAAGAATACCATGATGGTAACAACACATAGGTAAGTAACACAAATGTAACGCCACATAGAAGAATACCACCAAAGTATCACCGCGAAGGTAAGTGCCATGAAGCTAACACCACAATTGTAAGTACCACAAAGGTAAAGACTCAGATCACAATAGGTGTAATATAAATATGGTAGCTAAGATGATTATATGTAACTACTGAATCATCTTAAACTGTTAAGAGGAAGACCCATATAGGATCCTAAATCATCAGAACCATGTATAATCTTAGTACAAGAGACCCACATAGGATCCTAGAGTAGTCCCACATGGATTTCCTATAGCGGATCTAAGTGGGACTCTCAAACACATACCCATGTAGGATCCCAAAGCACAAAACCACATAGGATCCCAAAGCACAGACCCACATTTGATCCATTTCTCATGTTACATCCAGCCACAGGATTCCCGAACTATGATCACTTGATTTTGGGAGGGTATGCTCCTCAAGCCGCAGGTCGATTCTCCAACATCCATGAAGTCACACGAAGAAGTATCCCAATGGAATGACATATGATAGGGGTCTCAACTCACTAAGAAATAGATCGGTCGGACGCCCGGTCTGTAAGTTGTTGGCCTTTTAAATCTGAGGACCCAGTTGGATTCATGTCCGATCCAACCTGACTGTACAGCAACATTTTCCAAAACTCAAGAGGGGTATACCAAAAGGACCATCTCGATCCAAGGTCTATAACGCCACATAGGTTTCTTCAAACGGATGCACGTAGCTCATGTTATGGCCGAAAGAGAGAAAAGGGTTGAAACTGGTTTAGGACCCATCTGACCCCGTCTGAACGACCCGCCAGACCTAGCCTGGGCCGACCCAACTCGGTCCGGGTCGACCCGGCCTAACCCGACCTGACCCGGGTTTGGCCCGACCTGCTATGTCAGGACGACCCGCGATGGGTGGCCTGCGATGGTCAGCCCACGGATGGACGACCGACCAGAATTCCTTCACAGCGCTGTCATGCATCATGCCTCCATCGACGGCCAGCACCCAGCTGGCCGCCCATCCACCACTGTTGCTGAACGTACACACCAGGCAGCGTGGATTCGTGATGCCATCATCGTTACGCGGCCGACCGCCACCCTTGCTCCACCATGGCCGTTGGCCCATTGCCCTTCTCTGGACACATGGTCATGCCACTAACATCTTCATGGACTACCGGAGTGTCGGCCACCGTTCTCGGGCCGTACCGGTGCTGGTCGCCGCCACCGGTTACCGGGGATGTTCCACTGATTACCGGGTATGCCTCGGTGGCCCGTTCCTCATTCCGAAGACTCGTTCACACAATTTGGGACATCACCATCAATTCAAGACCATCATAAATCACAAAGGTTGATGAGAGGTCAGGAAGGGTTCGTTTGGCCCGCACTCACCACATTAGAATGATAGGAATAAATATAGATGTTCTTAATTCTAGAAGGATGTGATGAATGGGATAAGGGTTATTAAAAAACAACAATCCCTACCTTGAAGTTTCTAAATGAGGATGAGCAAGGAAGAATATGAAGTCATTGAAGAACATCAGAAATCATTGCTTCCACAAGGCGCTTCCAATCTGGGCTCGGGGTTGGTTCCTCGTTCTTCATTGGAGAATGTTCTCCCAAAGATATTCTATCCTTTTCCCAAACTATTTTCCCGCGAGTGGTTTGTGCCAATTTAATAGCTTAGATTTAAACATAATTAAAGATATACATTAATTAAATCAGGTTTGCAGAATCAATTAATGAAAACCAAGAGTCACCTCCCTCTTTAAATAAGGAGTTTAAGGGGTTCGGGTGGTCCACAACATTAATTTCAAAATTGGAGGTTTTAAGCTTGGGTGGTCCCCCCCCCCCCACTGAAAAATCAATTTGAAGGTTATAATAATAAAACAAAAGTTGTTCTTCATTTTATTTTTATTTCCATGAAAAAAACATGAACACTAACTTTCACCATTGTCCTACTACGGTCGAGGTGAAAGTATCCATAAGATAAAATCGGCACTGTGAGTTCAAAAGTGTCCTCATATTCCAATTCTGAGCACCTGTTCAAAATTTACAAAAACCCTCTAACACGGTTATTGAACATACTTAAAAAAAGTTTATAAATTAATTATAGGCACATCTGGCCTCGGAATCACATGTCGTCAATTTTTGGGGACTTATATAATTTATATATAATTAAAAATAATTACATGGAATTTCTGGGTCTTTACATTCTCCCCACCTCATAGATTTGCGTCCCTGATATCCACATAAAAAACTATGAAAACAAGTTGGGGTACTGAGCACGAATTTTAGCCTCCCACTCTCATGTGCTCTCGTGGAGATTCCTATGCTGCCATCATACACTCACCAAAGGTATCGATCGCCCATGAAGGGCTCTCTCCTGTCGATCCTCAATATCCACTGGAACCTCTGTAAATGTCACCCAATCATCGATTTCCAGCTCGCCCCAGTCAATGATGTGTATACATTCATGCACGTATCTCCTCAGCTGGGATACATGGAAGGCGTCATTCAAATGGTGCAACTGATGTGGAAGAACTAAGCGATAAGCCACCTTTCTATCTCTACTAAGAATATGAAATGGTCTAATGAAACTCAGAGATAACTCGTTGCCCTAACCAAATCTCTGCAAACCCCATCGATGTGAGACCAATATAAAGACATGGTCTCCACCCTCGAACTCTAGAGGTCTCTACCTCTTGTCGGCATAAGGTTTCTACCCGCTCTGTGTAGTCTTCATTTGCTCATGGATTATCTTCACCTTCTCTATGGTAGTCCATACCATCTTTGGTTCAATGAGTGTAGGCTCCCATGGGTCAGTCCAACACAAAGATGATCTCTAAGATCAACGATACAAGGATTCAAATGGTGCCATCCCAAGAGTGGAGTGATAGATTTTTTTGTATGAAAAGTCCATCATGGGAAAGTGATCCTCCCAGCTATGACCGAAGTCAAGGACTCTAGCACGCAACATGTCCTCGAGGGTCTGAATGGTCTGCCCAGTTTGGCCATCTGTCTGAGGATGGAAGGCGATGATCAAATGAAGCTGCATCCCGAAATACTCCTACAACCCTTTACATTCTAACGTCCCAACCCTAGTTACCTAGAGTCAGTGCATTATTACATAACATTGGCATGATCACAAGAAATTTCAAATCTCAAAACACCGATTAGTTTAGTATCCTTGGAATAACTAGATACATTAATAAAGTTTACATTACATCATAAAATGAAAACTACAACAATATAGTCTCCATAGTCCACAATCTTATCCCCTTCATACTATCCCTGCAGGTCATTCATAAATTACTTCTTCACATCCTGGGAAAAATAAAACATAGAAACGGGGTGAGCTCAAATGCCCAGTAAGGATAAAAATATAGCGGAAACTTTTATAAATAATAATAAATATTTAAGGCAATATATAACTAAAAAAAGACGTTTAAACTTGGAATTCAACCTAGTATGTCAAAAATAAATGAAATAATTACATTTACTTATTCACATGGATATTCTACTAATCGAATATTCACATGCACTACCAATAACCACTTTGATAATGATGGAATTCATAATGCCAGACTATCATAACCACATAGCCAATGCCTCTTGACAAGACTACAAATAAGATTATGTCAAGGCCTTGTGCCAAGACACTAGTTTTTCTTATGAGACCTACCGATGCATCAAGGAGCTATACCGGGCTCCACCCATCACATATTAAGTCCAATGCATTCCCTTATGAAAAGGTTTAAACATAACATAAAAATTCGTATTTAAACTACAATACAAAATGTAAATACTTCATCCATAAACCATTAATGGTATAAAAATTACACATCCACAGTCAATCATATAACAAAACCTTCAATACAATATAGAAGTTTTGTATCATAATAAATCAACTTGAAATAAGTGTAAAATCCATCAAAGGATGTTGACATAGATGAAATAAAAACTATTTTTAGAGAAATATCTCTTTCTATTTTGAAATCATTTAGGAGTCATATATTTATAAAATAAAACATTTTCTTTTAAAATATTCTTATAAGCTTTTAAGGGATGCTTCGAAGATTTTATAACGGCGGAAAATAGCTGCACCCGCCGTATAAGTTAAAAAAATCATTTTTACCTTCATTTTGTCGAAAAGGTTAAAAAGGGATTTGTTTGGAAAACGATGGAAAGATTAATTTATAAACCACTTATAAAATTCAAAAGGTTATAAATGTCTTTAACCCATATTATAGTAAATATTAAAAATGTTTTGAAATACATTTTTAAGAAACATTGATGTGGATGATAAAGAAATCCCAGTAGATTATTACGTATAAACAACCTCGGATAATGAAGAGATTGCGAAATAAAGCTTTAAATTTTACTTTTCCTTGGTTGGGGGTAGGTTAACCTCCTGTATAATGGTGAAATAATTGTTATTAAATTATACAAGAATCAAATACATTAATATGATATCATATATGATCTTTTAACATTGCTTTGCTAATAATATCTCAGTATTATCATTGTTTCGGGTGTTAACTTACTCGTTTTATTTTATATATTGTGTTACATAAGCCGTGTTTTTCATGGATAGGTTGTATCTTAATCATATCCAGAATGATATTAAGTCTTTATATACTAGTATTAATCATGAAATGATAATTATACTAGAATGGATAAGATGGGGAATGAATCTCATCAAGTTTGTAGAGACGGTAGTCCGTACGTACGCACGAGTGACAATATCATTATTTTGATATAGAAATAATATATAATTGGATGGTATATCATATATACCCGAATAATTATCATGTTATATATATTATTTACATGAATTACACATCATTATTATACCAATCCAAATAATAATTTATTGAATAACAATTACACCACGGCGTGGAGACGGTAAGCCGTACGTACGCATGTATGATGACATGTTATTCAAAGGATGGATAGAATACTGAATATGGTTGTACCATATTTATAATAACATAACAGTATTTATAAGATACTGGAGTTATTATTTTATAATGGTAATAAAAAAGAAAGAAGAAGTGGAAGAAGAAATAAACTTGAAAAAGGGTGGTGAAATCATTACCTCTTCTTCGAGTTGTTCCTTTTGATTTGATCAAAAGGGCTCCTTAGGCTGGCTTTCTGACTAAAGGAAGGCCTCTAGGATGAAGTGAGGGAAGTTGAGAGGGTATTTGGGCAGAGTTTGGCCGAGACAAATGGCTTTGAAGGCGTGAATTAGTGAGAAGGGTGAGTGCCCTTTTATAACAGAATTATTACTTCGAAAAAAGTTACTTAAATCATTCCTAACATGTTATATTAACCTATAAAATTATTTTACTTCATAAAAAGTCGAAAATTATATTTATCTGGGTATTTATAATATAAATTTTCTTAATTTTTCACTATTATGGTAATTATTGCATCATCATTGTGTCATAAATAAATTAAATTATGTAATGTATAAAAATTATAAATAAAATACCATTATGTAGGAAATCTTTTTATCTTTCCAATGAATATTTAAAATTGAATTTATCTTATGTATAACCCTATATTAAAAATGATTTAGTAAATAAACTTTGATTTTAACTCTTCTAACTCTTCTTTGAATTAAATAATAATAAATGTCCTAATCTAATACAAGCGGACCTAAATGATAATATTTTATTCCTAAGGTTGTTTTTGGTCGAGATACACTTTTAAAATAGAATTAGGACATGTGTTAAGGTAATATTAATATCATTTTTACCCTTAATTACCCTATTTACTTTTAACCGTTGTAAATAAAAGTAAAAAGTTACTGTTCACCAAAAATTATTTTCATCTTATTGAACCACATTTTACTCCTTGATATTAACCGTGTCTCTCGTATTTTCGAAATTACACTAACAAAAGTGGTAAAATAAAATTTTATGAAAAATTCAGTATTTTAACTACCACTCAGTGGTTTCACTATTCATCAAAAAATGAAGTTTTTCAGAAAAATACCAAAAATTCACCCTAGGATAATTTCGATATTCCGAATCCAAAAATGAAGTCCATTTTTTAAAATAAAATTTATAAATTTCAAAAATTGGGTATACTATTCATAATGGCTAGTTTGATTGGTTGTGGTGTGTTAGAACTCAATGTTGCGTACAACACATGCTATTTCATTATTCAAAGAGAAGCGTACCATAGAAGCTTGGGGTGTTACATTCTACCCTCCTTCAAAAAATTTTGTCCTCGAAATTTCTAGAATACTACCGCATGAAAATACTCTGGTGGTTCTTCATCATAAGTTCCTCGGGTTCCCACGTTGCCTCTTCCATCTTATGGTTTCTCCACAAGACTTTTACCAGAAGAGTCATCTGGTTTCTCAGTAATTGTTCTCTCGTATCAAGAATCTTAACGGGATCTTTGCAACAAGATAGATCGAGTTCCAGTTCTAATTCTTCATAGGTGAGTACATGCGTTGGGTCAGGCATGTATTTCCTAAATAGTGATACGTGGAACACATCGTGAACTTTGGAGAGATTTGGTGGCATTGCCAAGCGGTAAGTTACATCCCCAATTCGTTCTAGAATTTCGAAAGGTCCAATATACCTGGGACTCAATTTACCTTTCTTACCAAAACGTATGACTCTCATCCATGGATATACCTTCAGGAAAACATGACCAACAACTTGAAACTCCAAATCCTTCCTTCGATTATCAGCATAGCTCTTCTGCCTACTTTGAGCTGCTTTGATATGGTTTTGGATTACCTTCACCTTTTCTATCGTTTCATCCACCAGTTCTGGGCCTATAAGTTTTCTTTCTCCAAAGTCATCCAAACAGGTTGGTGTGAGACATCTCTTTCTGTATAACGCTTCATATGGTGCCATCTGAATACTCGAATGGAAGCTATTGTTATAGGAAAATTATACCAGAAGTAAATATTGATCCCATATACCCTGAAAGTCAAGTGAGCAGGATCTCAACATGTCTTCTAAGGTTTGAATACTTCGTTCTGATGGACCATATGTTTGAGGGTGCTAGGCAGTGCTCAAATGAAGTTCAGTATCCAAGGCTTTCTGAATACTTTTCCAGAATCTTGAAGTAAAATGGGGATCACGATCAGAAATGATCGATAGGGGTACTCCATGAAGTCTCAAAACTTCATCAATATATAGTCTTTCTAGACGTTCCATTGGTAGATCTTCTCTTATAGAAAGAAAATGTGATGACTTGGTAAGATGATCAATAATAATCCAAATTGCATCGTTCCTTATAAGAGTCTTTGGTAGTCCCATGAAAAAGTCCATCGTGATATTATCCCATTTCCACTCAGGTATGGGAAGAGGTTTCAATACTCCCCCAGGCTATTGCCTTCCAGCTTTTACATGTTGACAAACCAGACATATTGACACAAAATCAGCAATCTCCCTCTTCATGTTGTCCCACCAAAAATGTTCCTTCAAATCTCTATACATTTTGGTGCTCCCAGGGTGTATATAGAAATTAGAACAATGGGCATCATCTAGCAATTCCCTTCTTAGATCAGGTATATCAGGAACACAAAGTCTCTTCCCAAATTTCAAAATTCCATCTTCATACACAAAGTCTCTCAATTTCCCATCATTCGCAACTTTAATCTTCTTTTGAAATTCTTCATAATCGGTCTAAGAACTCTTAATATTTTCTAGTAAAGATGGTTTGGAAACCATTTGAAAAATCATTGATGTTTCACCTTCCATGGGTATTCCCATGTCCATCATCACTAGATACATGAAAATTGGATCCCTTTCAATTCTCATCTTGTTCAAAACTCCTTGGTCTTTTCTGCTCAAAGCATCTTCCACCTTGTTTTCTTTCCCCGAGTGGTAGTGTATCGTACAATCATAATCCTTGGGTAATTCAAGCCAACTCCTTTGCCTCATGTTGAGTTCTTTTTGTGAGAAAATATACTTCAAACTCTTGTGATCAGTAAAAATCTCACATTTTTGACCATAGAGGTAGTGCCTCCATATCTTCAAAGAAAAGATCACAGCTGCTAACTCGAGATCATGAGTAGGATAGTTTTGTTCATGAATTTTCAACTGTCGTGATGCATAGGCAATAACCCTATCATTCTACATAAGGACACAACCAAGTCCTTTCTTCGATTCATCACTCTAAATAACGAACCCATCATTCCCCGATGGTAGAGTCAGTATAAGAGCATTGACTAATCTTCTCTTCAGTTATTCGAAACATTTTTCACACTCTTTTTTCCAAACAAATTTAACCCCTTTACATGTGAGATTAGTTAATGGGTTATCCAATCGGGCAAAATTTTGGACGAAACGTCGATAATATCTTGCCAAACCAATAAAACTGCGTACCTCAGTTATACTCATAGGTTCTGGCCATTCTTGGATTGCCTTGGTCTTAGAAGGATCAAAAGAGATTCTATCTTTAGAGACAATATCTCCAAGAAAAGAAATCTCATGAAGCCAGAATTCACACTTGCTAAACATACCATATAATTCATGTATTCTCAGAGTCTTTAGGATAATGTGAAAGTGATTTTCATGATCTTAATATATTTTTGAGTATACCAAGATATCATCAATAAATACCACCACAAATTCATCGAGATGTTCCTTGAAAACTATATTCCTCAGATCCATGAATACAGAGGGTGCATTTGTCAATCCAAAAATAATTACTGTAAACTCGTAATGCCCATACCAGGTTCGAAATGCTGTCTTCGGAATGTCTTCCTTCTTCACACACAACAGATGGTATCCAGATCGAAGGTCAATATTTGAAAAGTATTGAGCTCTATGCAGTTGGTCAAATAAATCATCAATGCGTGGTAGGGGATACTTGTTCTTTATTGTTATAGCATTGATCTCCCTGTAGTCGATTCATAACCTCATTGATCCATCTTTATTTATAACAAAAAGAACAGGGGTTCCCCATAGAGAAACACTAGGGAAAATAAATCCATTATTAATCAATCCATCTAGTTGTTTCTTTAGTTCAACTAATTATATAGTGGCCATTCTATAAGGGGTCTTCAATATAGTCCTTGATCTAGGAATTAAATTAATGGAAAACTCAACTTCTCGTTCTGGAGGATGTCCGGGTAAATCTTCTGGAAACACATTTACTTATACTTTTACAATAGGTACATCCTCTATTTGAACATTCATTTCCTCACCCACAGTCATTTCATCCTCTTCCTCCCCAATAATTTAATTTAGTTGAGCTACTAGTGGTGGATATAGATAAGAATTAGGTGGTGAAGATTCTGCTCTAAAGATAAGGTGTTCCTTATCATCATCATCAAAAATTGCAACCTCATTCTTCTTACAATAAATCTTCGCATCATGGTCCGAAAGCCAACCCATACCAAGGATTATATCATGCTCAATCATAGGTATAAAGATGAGATCAGTGGATAAAGAAGATTTATGTGCTCTAATGGGGACAGATTCACAAAAGATTATCGCAATGATACTTCCCTTAAGAGTTTAACTGACAACTCCCTTTTTAAATGAAATTGGAAATATCTAATTTTCTTAGCAAAATGGGAAGATATGAAACAATGCGATGATCCAGAATCAAATAATTCATTTTCTAAACTTGAGGACACCATTAAATTACCTACCACCACGTCTTTCAGAGCTTCTACCTCAGCAGTAGTGATCTCATAAGCTTGGCCTTGATCCCTTGGCCTCTTCTGAGGTAAGTTCCCATGACGCTTAGGACATTCATTTTCATAATGTTCCATATCCCTGAAATTGTAGAACTGAACATTGGTAGCTTTCTTCTCCCCTTTGAAATAACGAGATTTGTGTCCTTTTTCACCATACTTGTAACAGACACCCATTCCCTTCAAGCAAGTACCAGGGTGTTTCTTCCCACATTTATCACAGGATGGATATTCTACCTTTCCCTTATTCCCCTTATTTCCATTCCCAGATTGATCAACAGACCTCTTCTTCTCTTACATTGCATTAAAGTCATATGACATAGAGAATTCATTCTCTGTCTTGATAGCACATGAGACAATGTCTTCGTACGACGAGAAGGATTGTGAGACTAATGCTTAACAAAGAAATTGTTTTAACCCATCAAATAAATGATCAATATTACTTCTTGGGTTACGTATATAATCTTCAGCATACCTTTCTACCCTTGTAACGTTAGCCTCATACTTTGCGACATTCTCATCCTTCTTTTGTCTCAGACTCAGAAATTGACTTTCAATATCTGCTCGATGGTCACGAGGAAATTATTTTTATAAAAATAGATCTTTGAACACCCTCAATTCCATATTTCATACTTTATCATCTTCCTTCATGTTTTGAATCAATGACCACCATTGATTAGAATCTCCAGTGAGGCAGTAAACTGCCATGATAAATTTTTCCCTTTCACTAATTCCCAAAGCCTGAAATATTTTCTCTAGGGAACTTATCCATTTCTCAGCTACCAATGGATTTGTACTCCTATTTAATGTTGGTGGTTGCTGCCTCATGAAGCGATCTAGTATTGATCCTCCATGCTGTGGATCGGGGTGCTCCATACGGGTAAGGTTATTATTCATAACCTGAGTGAGTTGTCTTGGTATGGTGATTAGTTGATCAGCACCAGTTGCATCACCAGCTCCACTTTAATTATCTTGAGCAGGTGGGAAATCCCTAAATGGAGTGTTTGCATTGATAGGGTTTCCATTTCGTCAACTAGGAACCATTTCTAAACAATGTGATAAACTAGATCAGTTTTTGAATGAAAATACACAATTACATACTTATAAAACAATTTACATAAATTGAACTATTTATGGATATAATCCATAATCATAAAAATATTTTATTTTAGTAACTATATACTAATAAATCCTTCATAATGATTTGTAAAGAAAATGAGAGTTATCCTAAGCATATCCCCCGAGAGTGTCGTAACCAAGAGTGCATGAAGGCCCGTTGTCGTGCCCCAGTTCCCGTTTATGTCTAGCTCAAAGCGGTGTTTTCAGGTTTTACCCCAAGGTACATCTATGCCAGAGTCGCCTCTACCTGCTCGTATCCAAATAGGGATGTATTTCTCGGAAAACTTAGAAAATCTCTACAATACCAAAATTCTAGGAAGTTCTTCTATACTAATCCTCAAAGTCCATCTTAAATCTATGTGCTCTAATCAGAGTTTATCTAAATATTGCTTCCATCATTTGTACTAAACTTCCTCTAATACCAACTGTAACACCCTGACCCCATTTACCAAGAGTCGGTGCATTATTTCATAACATTGACATGATCACAAGAAAGATGAAATCTGGAAAGACCGATTAGTTTAGTAGCCTTGGAATAACTAGATACATTAATAAAGTTTACATTACATCATAAAATGAAAACTACAACAATATAGTCTCCATAGTCCACACTATTATCCCCTCATACTATCTCTACAGGTCATTCATAAATTACTTCTTCACATCCTTGGAAAAGTAAAACACAGAAAACGGGTGAGCTCAAATGCCCAGTAAGGATAACAATATAGCGGAAACATTCATAAATAAGAATAAATATTTAAGGAAATGTATAACTAAAACAAAAGCCTTTTAAACTTGAACATCAACATAGTATGGAAAAAATAAAATGAAATAATTCCATTTACTTGTTCACATGGATATTCTACTAATCGAATATTCACATGCAATATCAATAACCACTTTCATAATGATGGAATACATAATGCCAGACTATCAAAACCATATAGCCAAGGCCTCATGCCAAGACTACAAATATGATTTTGTCAAGGCCTTGTGCCAAGACACTAGTTTGTCTCTTGAGACCTACCGATGCATCGAGGAGCTATAGCGGGCTCCACCCGTCACATATTAAGTCCAATGCATTCCCATGTGAAAAGGTTTAAATATAACATAAACATTCGTATTAAAAATAGTATACAAAATGTAAATAATTCATCCATAAACCATGAATGGCATAAAAATAACACATCCATAGTCAAACATATCACAAAACCATCAATAAAATATAAGAGTTTTGTATCATAAAAAGTCAACTTCAAATAAGCGTAAAATCCACCAAAGTATGTTGACATAGATGAAATCAAAACTATTTTTAGAGAAATATCTCTTTCTATTCTGAAATAATTTAAGAGTCGTATATTTATAAAATAAAACATTTTCTTTGAAAATATTCTTATAAGCTTGTAAGGTAAGCTTCGAAGATTTTATAACGGTGGAAAATAGCCACACCCGCCATATAACTTAAAAAAACATTCTTACCTTAACTCTGTCGAAAAGGTTAAAAAGGACCTTGTTTGGGAAACGATGGAAATATTCTTTTATAAACCACTTATAAAAGTCAACAAGGGTATAAATGAATTTAAACCATATTCTAGTAAATAGTAAAAATGTTTTAAAATACATTTGTAAGAAACATGGATGTGGATGATGGTGAAATAATTTTTATTAAATTAAAAAATAACAATATACATTAATATTATATTATATATGATCTTTTAACATTTCTTTGTTAATAATATCTTAGTATAATCGTTGTTTCGGGTGTTAACTTACTCGTTTTATTTTATATGTTTTGTTACGTAAGCCATGTTTTTTATGGATAGGTTGTATCTTAATCATATCCAAAATGATATTTAGTCCTTATATACTTTTATTAATCATCAAATGATAATTATACTTGAATGGATACGATGGAGAATGAATCAACTCACGTTCGTGGATACGGTAGTCCGTATGTACGCACGAGCGACAATATCATTCTTTTGATATTAAAATAATATATAATTGGATGTTATATCATATATAAAGAATCATTATCATGTTATATTTATTATTTACATGAATTAAACATCATTATTATACCCATCCAAATAATAATTTACTGAATAACAATTACACCATGACGTAGAGATGGTAAGCCGTACGTACGCACGTATGGTGAAATGTTATTCAAAGGATGGATAGAATAATGAATTTGGTTGTACCATATTTATAATAATATCAAATTATATATAAGATACCAGAGTTATTATTTTAGAATGGTAATAACCAAGAAAGAAGAAGTGGAAGAAGAAAGGAACTTGAAAAAGGGTGGTGAAATCATTACCTCTTCTTCGGGTTCTTCCTTTTGATTTGATCAAAAGGGATCCTTAGGTTAGATTTATGACTAAAGGAAGGCCTCTAGGATGCAGTGAGGGAAGTTTAGAGAGTATTTGGGCATATTTTTTCTGAGAAAAATGGCTTTGAATGTGTTAATTAGTGAGAAGGGGTAGTTCCCTTTTATAATAGGGGTGGGGGGAACCTTTGGAAAAGATAGAAATATTATTTTGTAATAAATTAATATTCGGTTTATAATTGCTAAAAAGTGGATTATTTAAAGGTTAAGGTTTGGATCGGTCTAAAATCACTCAACCAATAGAATTTAGACAGTTTTGGGTCATTATATTAACCTTATCATTTAGTTTTAACTCTTAGTTAATTAGTTTGACACTTACCATGTCACTTTGTATATTTATATTATATAGTTAATAAACTAACTATATACCTCCAAGATACCCCCAATTGGTCCATTAATGATAAACCTATCATGATATAAGTCTCTTGGCCGATCCTTAGATTTTTAGGAATTTAATATCAATTAATAGTATAATATTTGTTTTAAAAACTCTTTTATTTAAATTTTGAAACTATTTGGAAAATTAATTTTTGTGAAAATAATAACAGAATTATTACTTAAAAAAAGTTAATTAAATCATTCCCAACATTTCATATTAACCTATAAAATTAGTTTAATTCATAAAAAGTCTCAGATTATATTTATTTGGATATTTAAAATATCAATTATTTTAATGTTTCACTATTATGGTAATTAATGCATCATCATTGTGTCATAAATAAATAAAATTATTTAATGTCTAAAAATTAAAAATAAAATACCATTATGTAGGAAATCTTTCTATATTTCTAATGAATATTTACAATCGAATTTATCTTATGTATAACCCTATATTAAAAATGATTTAGTAAATAAACTTTGATTTTATCTCTTTTAACTCTTCTTTGAATTAAATAATAATAAATGTCCTAAGCTAATCCAAGTGGACCTAAATGATAATATTTTATTCCTAAGGTTTTTTATGGTCAAGATTCACTTGTAAAATAGAATTAGAACTTGTTTTAAGGTAATATTAATATCATTTTACCCTTAATTACCATATTTACTTTTAACCGTGGTAAATAAAAGTAAAAGGTTACTATTCGCCAAAAATTATTTTCATCTTATTGAACCATATTTTTCTCCTTGATATTAACCGTGTCTCTCGTATATTTGCAATTCCACTCAGAGAAGTGGTAAAATTATGTTTTATAAAAAATTTAGCTTTTTAACTACTACTTAGTGGTTTCACTATTCATCAAAAAATGAAGTTTTTTTCAGAAAAATACCAAAAATTAACCCCAGGCTAATTTAGATATTCCGAATCCTAAAATGAAGTCCATTTTGAAAAATAAAATTTATAAATTTCAAAAAGGGGGTATTGCAATTCATAATGGCTAGTTTTATTGGTTGTGGTGTGTTAGAACTCAATGTTGCGTACACCACACGCTATTGCATTATTCAAAGAGAAGTGTACCATATAAGCTTGGGGTGTTACATCCGTAGTCGAGAAGTGAAATGTGCAACACGATCGGAGACAATTGTCAAGGGTACTCTATGTAGTCGCACAATCTCCTACAAATAGAGGCATGATAAGCTATCTACTGAACCCTTCTCTCTAATCGGTATGAAGTGGGCCCATTTTGTGAGTTAGTCAGCAATCAACCAAATAGAATCATGAACCTGGATGTACATGGAAGTCATATCACAAAATCCATGGATATACTGTACCACTTCCACTTTGTAACCTCTAAAGGCTGCACTAAGATGCTGGTACCTGATGCTCTGCCTTCACTCACTGACAAATGAGGCACCAAGAGACAAACTATGCTACTACTATCTTCATTCTTGGCCACCATTACTGTCATCAGAGATCCTGGTACATCTTTGCCACACCTGGATGTACCGCTAGAGGGGATGTGTGGAACTCCCGCAACACTTCCTTCTAAAGCGACACTCGTACCATGGTTCGTCCTCTGAAAAGTTTTACATGCTCCCCACCTTTATAAAATTCATCAGGTGCCTATACATATGATATATGAGCTCATAGAGAATCAGAGTCAGTGTCCCCACATTGCACCTTCTTTACATTCTGATCAAGTCGGGGAGTGACTGTAATAGACTGAAGAAAAGTTACTCCATCTCATTCCACATGGGATATCCGTAAAGTGGTCTGCTTCTCCATCGCCTCACTTAGAAATTGTACACCTAATCTCCTACTAAGTTCATCTACTATAACATTCCCCTTCCCAAGAGTATAGACTATCTCTACGTCATAGTCTTGGAGGAACTCAAGCCAACGTCGCTGTCTCAAGTTTCGGTCCTTCTGTGAGAAGATATACATGAGACTCGTGTGATCTAAGTAGACTGTAAAATGATTCCCCATCAAGTAATTTCACCACATCATCAAGTTGAAGACCACTCTTACTAACTCAAGGTCATGGGTATCATAGCTATGCTCAATATGTATCAACTGTCCATAACCATATGCGATAACTGCTCGCTCCTACATCAGGGTACATCTGTGCCTAGTCCCTGATGCGTCGCATTAGACTACATACCCAATGCCCTCCTCCAAAAGCCTCAAGTTGGGGGCACAAGTCAGTCTCTACCTCAGCTCCTGAAAACTCTACTAACATCGCTCCAAACACACAAAGGATTTCCCCTTCTTCATTAATGCTGATAATGGTGCTGCAACTCTGGGTAAATCTGGCACAAACCTCCGGTAGTATCTGGCCATAGCCAGGAAACTCTGTACCTATGTCACACTCCTAGGTGGATCCCAAGCATGTACCGCCTCAATCTTTGCTAGATCCACCAAAAACTCTAGCCTCTAAGATAACATGTCGTAGAAACTAGACCTCTCAGATCCAGAACTGGCACATCGATAGATTACCATATAGCTGGTGCCTCTGAGTGTGTCTAGAGATATCTGCAAATGATAGGCATGCTTCTCCTTGGTAGCTGAATAGATAATAATGTTGTCGATTAAGAATACTATAATGTGATCATGGTATGGCTAGAAGATCATCTTCATATGTCCCATGAACACTGATGGAGTGTTGGTTATGCCGAAAAACATGACCAACTACTCATAATGGTCGTACCGATATCTGAAATCCATCTTCTGCACATCCTCGCCTTGTAGTAGGAGCTAGTGATAACCTCCTCTAGGGTCTATCTTCGAGAACCACCATGCTCCATTCAGCTGATCAAAGAGGTCATAAATCCTCGAGAGTGGGTACTTGTTCTTCACGGTCACATGATTCATGCACCGATAGTCAACACAATGTCTCAAGCATCCACTGGGATTCTTTGTGAACTAAATCAGGGCCACCCAAGGATAATCAGTGGACTGGATGAATCCCTTCCCCTGTATGTCCTCCAGCTGTACCCGCAGCTCACGAATCTCCACAGGAGACATCTAATACGCTGGTGTGGATATAGGTGATGCCCATGGTACAAGTCAATGTAAAAGTCCACCTCTCAGTGAGGAGGTAGTCCCGAAACATCATCAGGAATTACATCCACGTACTGGTACACCACTACAGAATAACTCGAACACTCCACATCAACCCCTCCAAGGGTAAGGCTAGCCAACTGATGTGTGATTGGCTGCACTCTCCTCCAGGTAAGTCCATCATGTTCTGAAAAGTCCCCCTTCTCGCCAGTGAAGGTAAAACTAGTCCCCTCCTCATGGATACACCACACTTTGCGCCTAATACAGTCTATTTGAGCATGCCGTGTAGATAACCAGTCCATACCCAAGATAATATTGTAAGGCCTCGATGCTGCTACTAGGAGCTCCTAGCCGAAGCTCTTACCTCCTAGAGTCAGTTCACAATACCGGCACCATTGTTTAATCATCGAATACTCTCATGTAAAAGTCTCTATCCATAAGGATTGAGCCAACAACTTTGATGGAATATCTAGGCTCTGAACGAGGGTAGTGGAAATTAATGAATGACTGGAACATATGTCTATAAGTACTGCAGCTAAAGTGGAGTAGATATATATCGCACCTCATATCATTTTTGGAGCACCGTGATTGTAGGCCTTAGCTTCTTGGAGTCGAGCTCGCACCTGTCCACCTGCTCCTTGTGGTCAGGGCGGACCACCTTGGGGTGGTGGTGGTAACATCTCGAATCGTCGCCCACCATCAGCTGCATGACCATCTCCTCTACCATGTCTGCCTTCTCCCTATGGACCTCCTTGTTTAATCATTTGTCTCTTCCTGGGCGGTACTTAGACTATCTTATGATCATCCTTACAGTGGGTTAGGCATTCATGAGCCATGTGACCCTGCCTGTCACATGTGTAACACTGCCTGCTCCTTGAATGACGGGCTCTATCTCCGGTTCCCCGCACACCCAATCCTAAATCCTGAGGTCGTCCACCTATAGGTCTGGTCCTCTTGTATCTCTATGAAAATTGTCTGGTTCCAGCGGCAAAAGACTCCTCTACATGATGCCCAGTGGTGGGTCTCACTACTGGTGGCTGCTTAGCAAAAAAATATCTACTAAGAGGGCTCTCCCTAATGCCCCCGTCTGTGTCGGGATTCTTAGAGAAATCATCGAAACGCTGATCTCCTGCCTAAGCCCTTATTCAAAGGTCTGGGCCCAAATGAATGGGTCCAGCACCATATCACTGGAGTAGTGTGGGAGGTCGGTGAAACTCACTGAGTACTGAGCCACAGTCATGCTGCCTTGCTGCAAATGAAGATGCTCTTGAATTCACACTGCGTGAAGGGTCTATGAGAGAAACTTTTCCCAAAACAGGCTCTCTAAGTCTACGCAGAGAAGTATATCCTATTCGTGAACATAGAGAATCAAGATCCACCATATGCTTGATACTTCCAAAAGTATACTGGAATCAATGATCAACATGAGATATGCTGGTGTCCCTACCAGTCTGAACACACTCACCACATTCTCTAACCAATCCTCAACCACCTATGGGTCCATCTCACCCCTGAACCTTGGTGTCCACTAGAAATGGAACTCTTGAAACACACTCAAGTGGCGTGCGCTCTCTACTGTTGGGGCTAGTGTCATCAATGGCCTGATGGGTAAAGGTACTGCTGGTTCCCCTACTGATAAAGGGCCATGCACAGAGACACCATCACTCGGTAGGCTATCATCGCGTATTATACCCTAAAACCTAGCTGGCTGTCTACGTGGAGGCATCCTGAAAAGGAACGGGTTCACCATGGTCAAAAGTTATACATGATGGGATGAATCAAAAAGATAAGAAATAAAATGTTTCAGAACACACATGAAATTTGGGTTTTCATACACCGAGTCAGAAATCAAAAGTCAGGGGCATGGTGTATGGATACGTTGGTCATCACACCAACACTAGATTCCCTAAAATCATAACCAAACTCACAACACTTAACAGTATTGCTGTTAAAAAGTTCTGAGTCCATTGTTCAATGGATGAACTGAATCCTCTGATACAAATTTGTCACAACCCATCCTCTAGGGCCCATGCCATGACTACCCCCAGCCTGCCTTTCAAAGGCCAGGTGATAGCGACTAGTACAGAAAGGAATATTCCATAAAACTGGGAAGGAACTGGCATTATATACTGTAAAAACACACAACCAAGCACACAAAAAGATACCAACAAAAGTAAACTGTATAGTAAAAAAGAGTTTGTACATTTAGTAAAAGTTACAGAGTACAAGCCCAATTGGAAAGTAAAAGAAAAATGGAAAGTACATGTAAACAGAACAAATCCTATGAACATCGTATAAGGATCCCACCGGAGGGGTAGGTACATCTCTCAAACTGTCATATCTGTGGTATGCCTCATCTAAGGACCAACACTGAGCTACCCCAAATACCGGTACCCTCTTCCTGAGTCAGTGTTGTCCATCATCTACACCAAACACAACAAGGTGTGAGTGTAGCCTGTGTATGGGTGAGTATAACGATACTCTGTAGGGACCCCGAGACCCTCAAAGGTCTCAGAAAATCTACAAAGGATAAACCACAAGTCATGAAAACAACTAAAAACCCTAGTTAGTTATATGCCCATACATAGTTCTTAGTTATCAAGTATACCCATCTCATTCATGAAGAAACTCAAGGCCCAAATCCTTTGCCAAAGTACAACTGTTCCATGAAGGAAAGAATACCACGAAGGTAACAACCCATTGGTAAGTACCACAATATTAATTCCACATAGAAGAATACCAAAATTGTATCACCACAAAGGTAAGTACCACAAAGGTAACACCACAGAGGTAAGTACCACAAAGGTAAAGACTCAACACACAAAAGTTATAACATAGATACAGTAGCAAAGATGATTAGATGTAACTACTGAATCATTTTACTGTGTTAAGAGGTAGACCCACGTAGGATCCTAAATCATCAGACCCACATAAGATCCTATTACAAAAGACCCACATAGGATCCTACAGAAGCCCCATGTGGATTTTATAGAGCGGATCTAGGTGGGAATCTCAAATAGAGACCCATATAGGATCCCTAAGCACATACCCACATGGGATCCCAAAGCACTTGCCCACATAAGATCCATTTCTCATGTTACAGCCAGACATGGGGTTTCCATACTAAGATCGCTTGATTCTAGGGGGGGTCCCCTCCTCATGCCACAGGTCGGTACTGCAACTTCCACGATGTCCCCCGAAGTATTCCAAAGTACCTCCACTTGATAGGGGTCTCAACACAACAAACGGTGCATCAATTGGATGCCCGACCTGTATGTTATTGGCCATTTAGTTCTGAGGGCCCAGTTGGATTTGTGTTCAATCCAACACAGTCGTACCCCAAGTCTATCCAAAACCCATGTGGGGTATAGAAAAAGGACCATCTCGATCAAATGTTTCATGCATTGTAGAAGATTCGACAAATGGATGCTCATAGCTCATGTTATACCTGAAAGAGCGAAAAGGGTTGAAACTGGTCCGGGTCCGGTCTGACCCTGTCGGACCCACCTGACCCGACCTGGCCTGGACTGACCCGACATGGGTCCAGTCCTTGGTCTGACCCAGTCCGCTAGGTCTGGCTCGGCCTGCGGGGTCTCCCCCGGCACGTTGGAAGGCCCACAGCTGGCTGAACGGTCAACCCTCCGTTGTGACGCAGTCGTGTGCCATGCCATCACCTATGGCTGACAGCAAGTCTGCTGCCCCTCCCTCACCGTCGTGGCCTTGAATCGTGGAACCTACACACTAGGCATCAAAAATGTGTGCTTCCATCACCGTCATGCAATCTTCTGTGCGCCGGCCACCACCCTCACTCTTCCACTTCTGATGGGTCGCGACCCTTCTCCGACGTCCTGGTCACACCGTCAATGTTGTCGTGGACGGCCGGAGTGCCAACTGCCGTTCCCAAGCCCCACTAGTGCCGGTCACCGGTATGGGTTTACAACAAATTTCCTCGAGTCACTGGGCGCGCCCTGGTGGCCCGTTCGTCATTGTGATGACTCTGGAACATGACATGGGATGTTGCCATCGATTAAAGACCATTATAAACCACTAAGGTTGTGTAGAGATCGAGCCATATTTTTTTGGCCCGCACTCTCCACATTAAAATGATAGCAATCAACATAGATGTTCTTAATTATAGAATGACGTCATGAACGAGGTAAGGGGTATACAAAAACAACAATCTCTACCTTGAAGGATCCGAAGGAGGAGGCGTGAGGAAGAAGACAAAGTTGTTAAAGAAATTCAACATTTGTTGCTTCCGCAAGGTGCTTCCGATCTGGTCATAGGGTCAGTTCCACATTCTTTGTTGGAGCAAGCTCTTCATTGGATATTGTTCTCCCAAATCTCTCCACTCCTTTTCCCATAATTTTTTCCCAGGAGAGGTGAGGTGACAATTTAAAAGCATAGAGTTTAATTTAATTAAAGTTGTAAATTACTTAAATTAGGGTGGCACAATCACATAGAAGTAAACCAAGATTCACCTCCCTCATTGTAGAGGGAGTTTAAGGGGGTCGGGTGGTCCCCACCATTACTTTCAAAATAGGAGGTTTTCATCTCAAATGGTCCCCACCACTAAACATTAAATTGAAATGTTATATAAATAAAATAAATGTTGTTCTTTATTTTATTTTTATTTCCACGAAAAAATCCTGAAAACTTAATTTTACCCTCGTCTTATTGCGGTCGATGTGAAATTCTACATAAGCGAAATTTGGTGCTGCGTGTAACAACCCAGAATGATAGTGTTAAATGACTAAATGATATGACCCATGTCATCAAGGTGAACCTTTATTTTTGGGAGTCTACCTTATTAAAAATCCATAGTTAAGAATTCTTGGCCTGTAGTAGTGATCAGGATGGGTGACCATCTGGGAGGTTTTCCAGGGTGTGTGTGAGTGAGGAAAAAGCACACAGGACAGGACAAGTGTTGGCCTGTGGGGATTGTCATTATTCATATGACCCGTTCAGGCATGTGGGTGGACCCTAGGGTGGGGACCACATGTCTGCGGGGCAACTAGTGGTACTTGGTGGGCCAGGACCTGACGACCATGTTATTGTGGGGTGGTTGGGCTGTCAGTGAGACATAGTTGTTACATTTGGTATCAGAGGTGGTACCCAGCCTTAAGTTTAGCACACTACCTGGGTTGAGATGTAGGTCCCACAACAAAGACATTGTGCTCTAAAGGGGGGGGGGATTGTAGCACCCCAGAATGATAAACGTGTTAAATGACTAAATGATATGACTCATGTCAACAAGGTGCACCTTCTTTTTGATTTCCTACTTTATTAGAACTCCACAGTTAAGAATTCTTGGCCTAGAGTAGTGATCAGGATTGGTGACCATCTAGAAAGTTTCTCAGGGTGTGTGTTTGTGAGGAAAAAGCACACTATAAAGGACAAGTGTTGGCCTGTGGGGACTGTCATTAGTTAGATGACCCGTTCAGGCATGTGGGTGGACACCGGGGTGGGGACTACGTGTCTGCAGGGCAACTGGTGGTTACTGGCAGGCCATGACTCGACACCCATGTTATGGCAGGGTGGTTTTGCAGTTACTGGGACCGAGTTGTTACACTGCGAGTTCAATGGGGTCCTCAAATTTCAATTCCAAGCACTGGATCAAAATTTAAAAAAACCGGCTCACACGCTTACTAAACGTACTTGAAAAATAGTTTAGAAATTCATTACGGTCACACCGGCCCATGGAATCAGGTGTTGTCAATTTTCTCGGACTCATAAAATTTCCATATATTTAAAAAAAATTAACATGTAATTTTCAGGTCTTTACAAACATTATTGGAATATTTTATAACTCACATTTCTTGTATTATGCTAGGCCATATAGGGGTAATTTCTTTACTGTATGACATTTATGTTGTGCTCCATGTGTGTTATATTTGTGGATTTATTATCATTTTCAAGGAAATTTACAAACATGATTGGTAGTTTTCATTCCTACCATAATCTATGTAGTGTTTTTGTACATAGGAAACAACAAAAAACCTATGAATCCAATTATGGAATGCTTATTCATGGACCATTCGATGCATGGAGTGGAATATGTTGTGGTTTGGATTAAGGTTATTATGGATTGGAAGATGAAACCAATTTGGTTTAACCATTAATAGAGGATTTTGAAATATATATGAATTAATATGAAAAGGGAAATTATGACAATTGATAATTGTACCTTGAATAAGTATAAGATTAGGTCATAGGAAGTGTATATAGTGATGTTTACAATTGTTTATTTTTAGCATGTCATGTATTTAGAAGAATGAAAGGGGTGTGATCTATTTTTAAGAAAGCTTCATCTTATAATGTTTTTATAACTATGTCTGGTTTGTTATTGTTCTTTTACGAGGCATGTTTTTTTGTATTTTAGAGTAATTCCACCATAATGACCTCAAACAGTATGTTAGGATGGTGGTGACAACCATTATCTAGAGGTGGTGGGCCATGTGAAACCAGTAGAAACTCTAGTAGTTCTAGTTGCATCACCAATGAGTTTTATGTGAATAGGTGTTGATTCCTAGTTCCATGAGGGGTTCCTGTGATTTATGAAAAAAATTCAGGTATCCCTAAATCCTACATCATCTATAGAATAGTTGACACAGATGTTCCAATAGAATCATATGTCAAAATGTTAATGGGATAGAGGTCCATAGGTTGCTAATATGGGACATGAGACTCCTTTTTTTGATCTTTGAACATATGGAGACACCTCTTGAGATTATAGAGAAGGTCATGACTTATTTTCTTCATGGATAATCTAATCACTTGTGGGATGTTTTTAACTAGGATGATATGCAATGAGATATGGTTTAGCTGAATTTACAATCCATGTTTTATGATTAAAGTTTCTCTCATTCTTTGAGAGATGAGTGGGTCATTGAGTTTATTCATCTGTAGATGGTCATGATGACAGTTATGGAATATTCACAATTCATTACAGAGCATCAACACGTTGCACCAATTAATCTTGTTGTTTTTCTATCAATGGAATGATGCTTCAATTAAGGTCTTAGGAATACTTTTCAATCATATTATATAATGTTCATGTTTTATACTTTTACTGATATAGTGAATCAGGTGCTTACTACTAAGTTGACCTTGAGGGAAGCTGGGAGTGTAGATTAGAGAAATTCAGCCTCTTGACCTAGTGGTTCTGATTATGGTGGAAGTAAATTCCATATTGATGATTCCCATGAAGGGAGTACTATCTAGGATATTAGATATAGTAGTTTTATCTTATACCATCAATATGGAAGATGGGTACATATGAGGGATTAGTATGATTGGAACCCAATATAGTATTGATATTGTAGCAGGATGGTCCATCTGCAATGTTTCTGTAGGACTTTACCTCTACCATTTAGTGTAATGGATCAAATATAAATCTTAGATTAGGTGTGGGATTCAAAACTCTACATCATCTATGGTTCTAGTGTATTAAAATTTATTCAGGTCGAGGTGATGTTCATGGATTAGTTGGCCAGACACCAGTTGTACCTAGACAATAAAGTGGTCTTGATACATGTAGTGAGGTTGTGTCATAGGGAAACAGTTCAATATAGATATATTCCACACAACATGCAATTTAGGAGAAGAGTTTGGATTGGTCTATAGTAAATGGTACGATGATCTTATAAGATTCTAAAATATAAATTTATCTTTTTGATATAGGTGCTTCTTGACGTTTCATATCTATACCTGTGGTGGAGAGCATTGGGCTCATTGTTAAATTATCTAATGGAGTTCTGACATTGGATATTCCATGGGGGGTCAGAACAATGAATATATGCCAGTGTAGGGAGTCCCCAATTAGATTTATGGGTGTTAATTCATATGGAATATTTTTTTGATCGATATAACTGGGTTTTAGGTCATACTATGGATGTACTATACAGTTTCTAATTAAGCCAATGTTGATTTCAATCACTAAATGGGGAACTTTTAATCACCACTTGGAGGAGTTTTTATTCAAAAGTGTGAAGGGGATGTCCAGGCCAGTCCAATTGGACTAGAACATCATGGGAAAGGTGGGATGATATCCATGATTTCTAGTGTGTATCTAGCTAACTTCGGATCCTGCTTGGTATATTTCTATATAGTGGTTGATCATTTCAGTGACATTTCCCAAATTGAATTTTTTGGTTTAACTCCCAGGATACAGGTAGATATATTTATCAATATAGTTCTAAGAGCTTCAATAGGATACATTCCACTTAATAGGATGGCTAAAACCTATTTGCAAGAGCTTAGAATGTAGCTAGAGGACCCGAAGGCAAAGTGGTTTGTAGGGCATAATACTAATCCATGAGGTTCAACAGACTTTTGTGAAAATAGTGGATGATACCCTATATGTTTTTATGGATTAATAAATATTGAACTAGTTGATGATTAGGAACCTATATCAATTACCACAGATAAATGATCTCTTCGACCAGCTCTGAGGAGATCCGGATTTCTCAAAGATTTATTTGAGGTCAAGTGATCCACATGTAGATGTTCAACCTTTAGATATACCTTATATAAATTTTTATAGAAGGTATACTCTATATTTGAATTTGGTATTTCTGTTCAGTCTCACAGAATTAGAAATAGTTTTCATGGTGCTGATAAACCTATTTTCTATACTTATATGGATTTATTGGTGGTAGTATTCATGGATGATATCTTGGTGTACTATCGTAATCAACATGACCCTGCCAATCATCTTGAGATCATTTTAGATAAACTAAGAGATCAGAAGCTATAAAATTAGCTAAAAAGTGACACTTTTAGATGGAAACGATCAACTCTTATGTCAAATTATTTCATAGACAAGATTAATAATTGACCCAGAGAAGGTGAGAGATATATTTTCCTAGGAGAAGACCAAGATAATCATTGATGTACATTGTTTATTAGGGACAAATGGATATTAAAATAATTTAATATAGGATATATAAAATTTTGAAGCAACTTTTTTCAGATTCACTATGAAGGATGTGATGTTTTTATGGTAAGATACTTATTTGATAGCCTTTTAGGAGTAAAAAGGGAGATTGACTTCAGTGCTAGTCCCGATTATTCTAGGGAAGAGTATGAACTACACTACTTATTATGATGCATAAGGTAAGAGGTTAAGATTATTTCTGATTCATGGTGTATGGGTCTCATAAGTTGATGCAAAATGTGATGAACTACTAGACCAATGTTCTTGAGTTACCTGTAGTAGTTTGTGATGTGCAATGTTGGACTCATTATTTACCAATAGAGCATTTTTTATTGTACATAGTCCAAAAAAACACAAGTATATATTTACAATGTGTGATTTGAATATAATTTAGTTATGTTATATTTAGTACCTACTAGATTTTTACTTATAGATTTCCAATACACTCTGGAAGGGAAATTCTTTTGTCGATGCACTGAGTGGGGGAACTAAAATACATATAATTCAAGTGGCCAGTAGCGAGTGGAATCTTAGGGCCTAGTTTCTAGAGATGTAGTTAGAAGTGTAAGACAGTATTGGGTAGAATTTTCTATCATAATTATTAGTAAAATACACTATTTATTATAGACTGATGATGGAATAATTATATGATGATGAAGGCCTAGTCCTATGGTGGAGTGTGGAAGTGAGGATGCACCTCCGAGTTGGAATGTGGGTGATATTCAAATTATGCATATTCATTGTCAAATTTGGGTTCTTGTGGTAGATGTGAGGTGATGATGTCAGAGTTTTGTGCCTCAGTTTGGGTAGTGCGTCATGGAACTACCAATATGTAGCAATATTTATGTTTCCATTATTGGTGCATGGGGAAGAAATGTGAGGTAGTCAGTTTTGTCAAGAGGTGTTACACTTGTTAGTAGGTGAAGGAAGAGCACCAGTGACCCGTCACTCATTCGTAGTAATAACCTATTCCCATGTGGAAATGGAGTTATGTTATGATGGATTTAATGATGGTTTCCTGAGGTCACCTCATTGAATCGATGATGTAGGGGTTGTTGTTGATAGGATCATAGAGGTTTCTCATCACATTCTGATCAAGGAGACCTTCTTGATAGATGACAATGTGAGGTTTTATATCTATGATGTAGATAAACTTTACTGGGTTTCTCATACTATGTTATGGAATAGTGATTATTATTTTACATTTTGATTCCAAAAGAGTTTGCAGAGGGTGTTGGGTACACAAGTTTCCCGAATCACAACTTACCACTGTCATACATATGGTCAGTCAAAACACATGATTCATTTGCCTGAGTACATTCTTTGAGAATTTTTCTATGATATCATGGGCTCTTGTGCGGGATATATATCCACATTTTATTTCTCCCTAAACAATATCCATCAAGCGAATATCCTCCTTACACATTATAAGGATTTTTATAGAAGGCCATGCCAATCGCCCATGTGTTGGTTAGAGGCAGCTGAGATAGCATTACTCAGAACTCGTATAATTTAGTAGTATTCAGAGTTGGTTCAATGGATTAAAAAATGGATGGATACCATACCATATAGATATAAATCATACCGTAATTTCCATCGATGATATAAAGTTTTCGAGTATGGGGATCTTGTTTTTTTAGTGTCTCACCAAGGATGGGACACATACAGAATATGAGATATAGTAAGGATTCACTATATTATGTTGGGACACATGAGATTCTAAAGAGAGTCAGTACATTATCCTATTGGTTACAGTTTCCGAAAATCTGACAAATTCATGCATAACATATTCTATATATCTCTATTGTGATGTCATCAAAAAGAAATGTCTCACACTGTATAATGGTATGAGGTGGAGTTATAGGTTGATTTGTCCTTTGAAGAGTATCATTTTCATATTATTTATTTGAGTAAAAAGGTTATCTATGGCTAGTATGTTCCTTATGTTTGGGATATAATGAATCATGATCATTTACATGATGAGACTTGGGAGAAAGAGGATGACATACATGCTCAATAGATATCGTTATTCTCAAGAGGTTCTTGTACACTTTCATAAGGGATGTTTGGGAATGAATTAATTTATGGGGAGAAGAATTTAAGACCTAGTGGTTTCCTATGCAATAATAATTTTTTTATTTCTATTTTTAGTCCTTGGTTTTACATATTGTGAGTGTCTAACTAGATCACATTAGTTTTATAGGGTGTTTCGGGATTTTTGGAGCCTAGAGGACCGATATTTGGAAAAGGAAGATGATCCACATGGTAATTAGAAATTTTGGGACCAAAGACAAAAGGTTTGATGAAACTGAATGAGGTGGACCATTCCTCTATCAAGAGGTTCACCATTTGAGGAATCTGTGAAACCAAGGGCACACACCATTGTCATTTACCTATAGTTTCTGGTAGAGATATGTATCATGGATCGGGCATAGTTTCCCAAATCATGTGCACTCAATATGTGACATCCCCCTTGAAAGAGAGGAGGTTGGATGAATGGATTATGATTTGGACAACTGTGTGGCAAAACCATGTGAACCTGTGTGTTGTGGAAAAATGATATTTTTTCCCTTTATGGGTTTAAATTTCAAAACCCGCTTTTTATTTCTTCTTCTCCAATGAGAGAGAGATATTACTACTCCCATTTAAATTTTTTTAATACTCTTATTGGATTTATTATAAATCATTCATCCGGACTCAGATTCAATCACCATTCATCTCATTGGATCTGTACCAGCAATTTCTTCAATCAACTTTGGACATTCTTAGTTTTTCATTATACTGACTGAGTTATTTAGGTGTAAGATATGATACAATATTTTAAGGTTATTTGTTCTTTATTCTTTTATATCTCAATATGATCCAAATCATATGTCTATACCGGATGAGTTCACTGCGGCAGACCAATGGTAGGTTGGCTATATCGTTTCTGTCATGTTTGGTGGTTTACATAGCAAGTTTTCATGGTTCTATAAGTTGGACATTCCAATATCACCCTTAAATGAATTTAATGTTTTAATTAATTGAAATTTATGTTGTTAGGTTTCCCTTTGAGTACCTTTGTGAGGGTTGGAGGAAATTCACCCTTACGTAGCCAACCCATGTGGTGTGCCCTTGTATCTTAACACGTAGTAAATCCTTATTGTGCATGACTGTGAGCTCTCCAAGTGGGAGGGAGACTTTTTAAACAAAAAGGGAATTGAATTGAGATCATATGATAGATTTGATGCCTCCTAACATGTTTTGATAAGATGAAAAATATTTCAACTATTAAAATGAAAATTGAAAAATGTGTTTTTACAACACACTAGTACTAATTTGGCGTTAAATAGTGCTAGTAAATGGGATTTATCAATACTATCTAAGTGGTGATAATGTGAGGGATTTTAATGTTTTTTATTTAATATAACTTGTAAAAAGTGATAAAAAAGGCCCCCATTAACAATTATTTTAAAAATCACAGATAATAAAGGACTTTATCAGTGATTTTTTGGCACTAATAGAGGGGCCTTTATCAATGATTTTTATCACTGTTAAAGGGGTCATTCTTAGTTATTTTCATTATTGTTAAAGGCACCCTATATTAGAAATATTTTTAAGTACAAATGATGGGATATAAAACTTTTTTTGAACAACTTCCCTCCCAACCATTAATCAGCACTTACCACCTCATTTATTAAAAATTGGTAGCCATTCACTCAGGTGTTATGTGTTTCCCTTTTAGTAATACTTTATATAATCCATCCTTTTGTGTGTTCCCCTACCTCTAGTGAGTTTCGAACATGTGACCTCCCCTCATACTTTTAGACATTTCCCACTCCCCTATACTATTTTTATTGAATTTTATGATATATATATACATATATATTTCATTACAATTTTTTATGTATTTATTTTTATAAATCTATTTATATATATTTGTAATTATATATATATAATATTTCTTTTTGTGTTTGTATGAGTATGTGCATGTTTATGAATACAAATTATTCGGAAAAAATACCTCAACATAACATTGAAGCATTTTTGGTTTGTTTATGCTTGTTGAAAAATTGGTTTTCCATGATAAGTAGTGGATTTAGAGAAATATTGATGAAAATATATGTTGAAAAAAAACCATGATAATAGAATGAATTCTTTTAAGAGGAATTTACGTGCATAATGCAATGTCAAATGTGGTTTTATACACTAGGAGTATATCTGATAGACACAAAGGAAGACACATCTGAATAATATATAGAGGATTGGTCTGGAATATAAATAGATGGTTACCCCCTTATTTTAGTAGATCAATACCTACATAAAATTAGGGATTTGAATCTTTTTAGATGTGTTCATGAAGAGAGTTTCACATAATAATAGAGTTGCGTGTAAGAAGTGGTTTTCATTAAAAACATAAAAGCTGTGCCATAGTTGGATTTCTGTGACAAAGAAAAATGTTTTGGGTAAAGTCAAAAGTTGCATACAAGGAACTAAACTGTTGCGTGAATGATTTATGTTTCCCAGTAATTATCTGGTAAAGGGGTATTCATCAAGTAGATGAAATTGATTCTCAATGATACACAAAATAAGTTGTAAAACATATTGATTCGATAAATAAAATGAGGATCTTCTGAAGATTTGGTGAGCACACTTTAGTTGAGAGAGCAGTGATCATTCAAATTGGGAGTGGTTGTAAATGAGGAGGGATAGTGAGTCCCCTGAAAGCTTTGTAAATAGAATTGTGATATTTGGTGATTTTATATATCATAAAATTTCTGTTCTTTGCCCCTTGGACATAGCCTAGTGAGGGTGAACCATTTGAAAATTTTAAGTCTCATGCATGCTTTAATTTCTATTCATACATTTCTATAGGAAAGAGGGAGAAGATAGTTTTTCTTAACAATGAAACAAGATCCAAAGGGGCACTTGTTTTAATCTCTCGTACCCTAATTCAACCCCATTAGGATATTCAACCTAGCGGGACTAGCACAAACAAGCATACATACATACATACATACATACATACATACATACATACATACATACATACATACATACATACATACATAAATACATACATACATACATACATACATACAAACATACATACATACATACATACATACATACATACATACATACATACATACATACATACATACATACATACATACATAAATACATACATACATACATACATACATACATACATACATACATACATACATACATACATACATACATACATACATACATACATACATACATACATACATACATACATACATACATACATACATACATACATACATACATACATACATACATACATACATACATACATACATACATACATACATACATACATACATACATACATACATACATACATACATACATACATACATACATACATGCATATATATATCTGTGTGTGTGTGTGTGAATATAAATATAATTATACATAACCATATTTATTTACATATATTATATATTAACTTTTATATAAATATAATAGAATATTTAAATAAATATATAATTTTATGTCAAAACACACAAACAAATATACACACACACACACATTATATATAAATTAACTGTGTAGCTATATATATTTATTCATTATTATTTAAAATAAAATTGAAATTATTTTTTATATAGATAAGGTTTATATATTTACAATAATAATTTTATATGTAAATATATTTACATATTTATTTATAATGGTAATTTTTTTAATATATACTAAATATGTATATATATGTATATATTTGATGACATGAAATAACAAAATATAAAAAATTATAAAACATCAAAACAATAATAAAAATATGAATATATTTCCTGTAAATAAATTCATCCTCCACCGAAAAAGACAATAAAACCCCCTCAAAAGTTTAAAATTCCATCTAATATTAAAAAATTAGGATACCCCAACTAAAAACTAAAATTTGGAGGGTTTATGGTCTTTTGTGGTCTAAAAACGTGACTAGTAGTTCTGTGTAGTTACTAGTGTATAAATATCATGACATAATTAAATTTAATATATGATAGAGCCCAAACAGACACCTAGATCAAAAGTTTTGGTAATTTGAAGACCAGGTCACATTTTCAACATATTTTAGATAATTCATTATTATTCATTATTGTATATATCTTTAAATTGTTATTAAATTACTATTAGTCCACAATAAATAAAATTTTATTAAATAAAATTATTTTTAATCATTATTAATCTATGTTTTCACTAAATATCATATATATTAAGTGTAAAAGCATATTTTTCCTTATATTAATCATATTTTAAAGAATATATTATATATTTTTGGGTTAATTTTTTTAATGATTTATAGTTTTTTATGAAAATTTTTCTTTACCAGTGTTATTAAAATACACTGATTAATCCCGCCCTTTATCAATGTTTTTTACTAGAAAAGGTATATGTCCACCTTTATCAGCATTTTTCTGATAGCATTGATAGGGGGGTTGGATTTATCAATTCTTTTAGGCCAGTACTTATAATGGAAACCCTTTATCATCGAAATTTTCTAACATTAATAATGGGACCATTTTATGAACACTTTTTAGCACTAATAGAGTCCCCCCTTTATCAGTGGTTTTATTCTCGGATAAAGGGGTCCTTTATCAATTCTTTTTTTAGAGCTGATAAGGGGTGCCTTAATTAGTTCTTTTAGATAAAATGGAGAATGAGAAGCACTGTTAGAAGAATTTTTTTGTAGTTACTCATGGAATATGAATTATTTAAAAATATTATTAAAGTGAGATGATGGATTGGTTATGGTAGTGGAATCCATGGATTAGATTTTTAGATTTTGGTTCCAAAGGATGACATGGAAATTTATACTGCACGGGTCTTGATTATGGTAGTGGGTTCCTTAGACCAATTTACTCCTTGGACCATAATTTTGTTGGATGACTTCAGCCTTCCTAACCCTTTGATTAGTCATTCATGGACTTGTGTAGGAAATGGTCTCTTGACAAGCTAATTGAAATCTGACCATGTCATTACCGAGTCACTATTGAGATGCTCTTGGGACTCAACCTGAATGAATTAGCCAATTATACCTTTAATCTAGACCATTGTGGTCTAAATATTTTGTTTACATGACATTGACATTATGTACACTTTTGATTACATGACATGGATATTGAGTAAAATGTTTATTATACAGAATGTTCATTATGTTTTTATATACTTCATTATAGGGTAGGAAAATTACAAACATTTTGGCATGTTTTTCTAATAGACCTGGTATTGGTATAATATTAAAGTGTTTAGACCAGATTATATGTCCCTCATTTTTTCTATTTATAGATTTATTTTTTGTGGGATCATGAAATTTTTATGAAGAATTATATAGATTGAAAATATAAATTTTTAATCACTTATTCCTTTGGAACACTATATTCTTTGCTGATATACCTTTTATATACTTCACACTACATTTTTCACATTACACAGACTCGATTTTTTATGGACACCAATGGTGTTTGCATACTATGTGTTATCTTACACCTTGTTTAGGATTCCATTGGATGCCCGTATAGACTTCAAGGATGTAGGTTGGGATCATGGAAAACACCCACTATATGATTCTTGATTGTTCTTTGCGTGGGATAAGGTAAAAACAATATCAATCCAAGATCGTGATTTTAGTAAGGATATATCTTTTTTTTGTCTTTTTGTACCATTTTATACATGTACTATTATGGATGTATGCCTACCTATTTTATACTTTTTATATACAAGATATTATCATCCTATTTTGTATGATTAATTTGGTTAGTTTATTACATAGTCTTCTTGATGTTTAAATAATGTGCACTGATTTATATTATGCTTTATCATTGGACTAATATGTTTGCACTATGTCATTATACTTTAACATGAGGGAATATTCTCCCCACAGACACACCATAGGCCCTCAATTATAGTCAAAATACCCTAGCATACATGGATGAATTATTGATTCTATGTGACCCACCGTCTTAGGGCACCGTTTTGTGTCATTTAGGTCAATATGTTACAAAATGTGATTAAAAAAGTATTTTAAAAAATAATATATCAATAATAATAATAAATAATATGATATATAAACTAATATTAATTATTTTATATGGATTTTTGGGGTTTTAAAATTAATATTTCACATACATATATTGTATGTTATATCTATGATTCAGATCTTTATATTTTGAATCTATAAAAATTCATTTGTGGAAAATTGGGGTATGGGGTCATTATGAAAGTATCAATGTTATAAGGAGGAACCATTATGATTAAATTATTGGATTGAATTAAAATTATTGAAGTCCTTGAGAAAGGTTCATGGAACATTAATTATCACCCACTTTGGCTCAACTTGAGTAAAGTTATTCTCAAATTGATTTTCTAAAATTTTGTTATAGGTTATTTTTCACTATAACTTTATATAATATTATTCAATTTTTTTAGGTAAAATGAAATATGTTATCAAAAGACCCATTTTTTGTTGGTATTAATCCTCCAAATTAATTATGTTACTAATAAGGTATTATTTTTAACCGGTCTATTGTTCGATGCAATCCCCATAAATATTTTGTTAATTAGTTACAAAATTATATTTAAGAGTAAACTATTTGTATTAGGTATGTGTTTATTTACTCAAATCTAATGAAATAGATAAAACTAAACAAATCTAAATTATTAAAATTAGATATTAATTAGTGATCAATGAAAAATGTTATGATAAAATTATGTTAATTGAATTTTTTAGTTTAATTTTAATGCCCTTTAGAATTCTGTATCTAAACCATCCAAATAACGATAGTTTGATGCTCATAAAGGATATTATGGATCCTTTTTTAGGATTCATTATTTTTGATCTTGAGACTTTTTAAACAAAATATTGTCAATTTCAAGGATATTTTTATTATTTAAAGGGATCTAGAAATTAAAAATAATTTTACTATATTATTAAAGTACAAGTTTGAGTTTATATTAATCAATCAAATAATTAATATATTCTATGATTGTTTTTTATATTTCCATAAAAACCATGGTAAAATTTTATGATAGTGGAGAATGTTCTAAAATTATTTCAATCAATAATTCCGTATTTATTACTAAGCCATGGGTATTAATATTTTTCATAATATTATATATAAATTTATTATGAAGCGAATCTAAAGGGAGAAACCCAATGATTATCTTTAAATGAATATGGTCCATTAATATTTAATTTATATGTAAATAATGAAGTGTATAAATAATTATTGAAACTATAAATTGTGACTATTTTTCTCTGATTGAAGTTTAACATAATATAAATATATTTTAAATTTATTTTATAATAAATTATGAGAAATGATTTGAATTGAAAATAAATATATGTAATTAATTTATATAAGAAAATTTAACCTCAATTTAGGATTATTTAATCATATTTTAATAATATATCCATTTGATATTTTTAGTTTCTTTTGTTTGAAGAACATTGTTAGTTTTTTTATCAAAACAATTATCAATTTATAAATTTTCATATACTAATTAGTTGATCTCAAGAAATTGAGAAAAAAAAGTTCTTTTGAGGAATTGGGTTGTCAATGATCTATCTAAGAATAAAGATACTCATCACATAAATTTGGGGTATGAATCTTCAATTAATGATTCTTCTATAGAGATGATGTAATATTTTGTACTTGTCATCCCTTTGGTTCCTAGATCCAATGGGAATATTTCTTCTAAAAATGATCTTTTTTTGAATATGTTCTCCATTGAAAATAGAATTTTTATTCGAAATCTAATTCTAATCGTCTATGTGTTTTTTTATAAAATTCATTCTTTTATGTCTATTTTTGCTGATGTTCATAGGCATGGACAAAATCCATTGATCCTCAAAAATTATTCCTTCATTTTATATGATTAAAAGAAAAATATTCAAGTAATATCTCATAGTATTTCTCTTAGTAATAATTCTACTATGTTTAATTGACTCCAAGAACATGTAATAAATAAGGATTAAATGGTATCTATAGGATGATATAGTTTATAAATTTTATTAATTATTTTTTATCTTTATTTTATTTCTATTACTAAAATAAAATTTTAAATCTCAACCCATTTATGTTTCCCTCTTTATATTTTGATTCGTTATGAAATAACCTTAAAAAGTTTGACATTTTATTACGTAGTTACTTTTTATTATGTGAAATATTCTAACTATTAATGTTTATGTTAACGGATAATTGGATAAATTTATCCATTTAGTAATTCTCAATTAGTCTCTAGAATTTTCCTATTTTATTTATGTATTTAATGTTTATTTTCATAATAGTGATCCTTTTATTTGACCTCTCATAATAATACTCCAATACATTATTTTCTTTTCATTTGTTGATTGATTTTAATTACATTATTTCATTAAGGGATTATGTTTTTTGAACCATATGAACCGTACACCAATGGATATGTGATAGGGTGCTGAAAACTCTCATGATGATAGTTGGGGATGTGGTGTTACCATATATTATGAGTCCCACATTAGGGTGGGGAGGATTTTGAATCATCGTATAATAATAATGAATATCCCCTCAAGTTATGAGGACTTTTCCAGTGATGGGTGGATTCCCTATAAAAAAGGTCTGTAGTGGGTTCCATAGTGAAAAATACCCTTCATGAGTAGTGGAATGGACGATATATATGGACTTATAAATTGTTTCAAAGTGAGGTCGTGGTTTTGTATCTATTGGGAATTTAGAGGTGAGAGGATTGTTCGAGCTATATATATTGTACACCATTGGATTTGTGGTAGGGGACTAACTTCTATCCAATTTATAATTGCTTTTGTGATATACCAATGTATCATGATTACCATATTCGGTTATGGGAATATTTTATTACACCTTATAGTATGTGTGGAGATACTTTCCAGTCTTGGGGAATTTTACAGTGATGGGTGGGTGACCTAAGAATAACAAATCCATTTTGCGGGTGTCGGTGTAGACAATATAATGCATGATCAATAGAATGTACAACATATATGGTAATATTAAATTTTTTATACATCAATTTTGATGTTGTAATTATTTCCAATACATAAGGATGAGTGTTAATTGAGATGGATGATATGTTTGTAAATTATTTTTAAGGTGTATTGAGTAAATTTAAGAAATATACAGATCATACATAATATATTAGAGAAGTTATTAAAATGGAAAATATATGCAAAAAAATTACGAGAAGAATAATTACCAATGAAATGTGTGTTTTCATTATGATACATATCATCCTTAAGATGAAACATAACATTAGATCCTTGATATATAAAATCTCCCAATTCATATAATAGAGTTACACTTTATTAACATTAAGAATTTTAAGATTATATATATGGTAATGGTAATGGTTATATTGTGTTTTCATGTATAATATTAACTCTGAATATATAGTAGATTAAATTATAAATATTAAAGGATAAATAATAAAGTTATATATCTTATGTATGATAAAGTTAAGGATTTTTTAGAATAAATCTGAGATTATTTTGAATTTGTAGGAAGTATTTTTTTCTCATATAATATTATCTCTAATGATGGGTAAAAATAAAAATCTATATATGTGACATAATTATAAATCATGATATGTCATGAAATAACTATATATCATTGCACCTTAGTCAACCAAAATTTTTTTCCAACTTTTACTGGTAAATTTTTTCATATATTGAAGGAACTAGTGGTGAACTAATTTCTTTCTCTTAGACATTATTTCAATATGTATGGTCATCAAGGATTTACAATCCAAAGTGAGAATATTGAATGGTCCATATCCAATATCTTGAGTATTTAGAGTGATGGGATAGGAAGGAACTCATTGTTATCTTATTTTTTAGAGAACGATCTTACCAATGTGGTGGGATGTGAAATTTATATAGAGATCTAAAAAACACTTCAATAAATCATTGAATGATATTTCAATATTAATGAATTAAAGATAAAATATTATAAATTTAGATATTAATATTTAATAATAATAAAAATTATTATTTATTTATGAAATTTAATATAATTTTCCATTCTATTAAAGGATATATATAAATACTTTAATACTCAATCATTATGAAGAAATACATTTTAGTTATTCTAGAAAATTTTGATTCCAAGAATTTAGCTCATGAATATAGTAATCTACACTATTTCAGAAATGACTATCTATAAAAACAATTAATGAATTTTATACTGAAAAGTGGGATGTAATGAAAATAATGTTCATTAATTGGAATGTAATTAAAATTTTATGCTTTAAAAAATTTGGTGATTAAAGAAAAAAATTGTTCTAATAAAGATGAGAATATGGTGGGTTATGATGAGTCACTCACCTTGATACCAAAAAACATAATAATGGTAAAAGGTAAGTATCATGATACATTTCTCTTTATATGATTTTATTGATGTAAAAATATTCTCGTTTGTAAAATGATTCCTATGAAGATGAAATAAATAGTTATGATGAAACTGCAAAGGGATTCTTTTAGAATTGAGATTTCTTCAAGGGAAATCCGTCTTAATTGAATGATAAGAATAATATTACAAAAAAACATCAAAAATAATATTTACACCTCTTAAAAAAGGTATTTTTGATAGTAAAGAAATCTATTGTGATATTGAGGCAGTAATAGAGTCTTAAAAAAATTTCATGGCTATAGAATATAAAGATAGTACACCCTCAGTGGATGAATGAAAAATTATGGTGATTTTAGTATTTAGAATGGTGAATAAACCAAGGAATACAACATGAGAATTGATATCAAGAACTTCCTATAGGATATTGGAAGTCTAAGAGAGAAATATAAAAATCATAAAAAAACATATTATAAAGAAAAGTCCATGTTGAAAAATAACACCTGGAAATGAAAATTGATAAGTTAAAACATTTTAAAACTATTAAATAAATATCATTAGTAAATTTAGAACCACTGTAAATCTAATGGATGAATATTTTGAAATGTTAAAAATAAAAATTATTCAAAATGAAAAAAATGCGATAAACTCAATCACAATTACAATAGTTCGATCATCTGATATAGAGAAATATATTAGAAATATGAGAAGAAAATTAAATATAATTTTTAGTTAAATGAGTTTCCAAAAGCATTAAATCCACTAAATATTGATGTGAAAATTTATAAAAATGATGAAAAATAATATAATGAAAATAAAATGAAAAGAAAATTCTATTTTTTAGATACTCTAGTAAAAATATTTTTTTTGATTATCCTTGATGTCAGAATAAAGGTTAAAAAGTACTCATATATAGAAGTTAAAAAACTAATTTTTTTACTACCCACCCCTAAATGTACAAATATGAGATTCACAAATGGTTTTTGTTAAATATTTTCATTGGAGGTTTTGAAATTTTGTTGGATAAAAATGCATGAATTCAAATTTATATTTATCAAATAAAATAATTTTAAAGCTATTAATATTTTTGTGGTGTGTTTAGAAACATGTATTTTTATTAATGATATAATATGTATCAACATTCACAAAGGAGGGAGCATGAACCACGGGGAGTCAATAGAATCTTGCAATAAGTCATTAGTTACAATTGTTTGAGAATAAGATTAAGGTGGAGAATAGTATTGATAATATGAAGGATGTTTTTGGAAGTTGTAATCATGTATGAAACTCCTCCAATGAATGTAGTATGATCATACTAGTAAAATTAAATCCAAATATGATATTTTTAGAATGTTCTGAAAAAGAATAAATGAAAATAGTATTTTTTATAGAATTTTTTATCAAGGTTTGCAAATACAAAAAACCAGGGATTAATGATAGTGGTTTCTGCTCCCACAAAAATGTATACTTAAATAAAATAAGGTATAATGTATTTCAATTTTATATTTAGATTCCTTCAAAAAATTTGACCATGTTTTTGAGTTTATTTGTAGTGTTGTTAAAAATATCATCTGTTATTAAAACACTAATAAAGAGTAAATAATAAAATATAAATATTATATTAAACACATGAATTAATTTCATGAAATAAAGTAACATCTCTTTAATAAACCACCGTAAAGGATAACTAATACAATGGATGAATAAATAATTGGGTTTTACTCTAGGTAATATTATGCTTCACTTGCATAGAGCGCGATGATGGATCTCAATCATAAGATGATTAAAATTGAATAAATTTAATAATAAAATTATTTTAATTAATTTGGCCTAAAAATAATAAATACATTATTTATATCACTCCTAAACATGTCCTGATTGTTAAACTCTTTACCCTATATATTTTATAGTTGGTATTTTATGGAATATTGGTTAAGATAATGGTTTTGGGGGTTGATCAGAAGCTCATAGGGAACAATGTTGAAGATGAATTAGATTCCATCTTCAATAATAGTCAATCCTTATCAAGGTATTCCATTTTATTATTATTAAAACGGCCCTAATTTAATATTTTTCATTTACTGTTACATATTTCTTGGTATAAATCCAGGTTAAGATTTCACATGGCCCCGTTAATATTCCATTTTATTGAAATTATGATTTTATAATTTTTTTCTTTTTGGAATTGTTATTATTTTATTGATACTTATATTTTTGTCTCGTGAATGGTTGTAAAATTATGAACTAAGTTTTTATGATATTACCTTTTTAGTTTCTTTTTTTCACCCTCTTTTCTTCTATTATTCATCATCAACCATCAATTTTTATCTAGTAATTCAACCAATTATATAGGTGGATTTCATTGTGAAATAAGAATTGGTCTTATAGATCTATGTTTTTCATTCTACAAGGAGAATTATATAAAAAGGTAGGGTATTGGGATACTGGAATGATTTTTCGTTCATGTGGAAGCATGTTCAAGTGTTTAATTCTCATGAATTATGTTGAAATTTTATTTCATTTTTGGGGCGACAATGTATCAGTTTTGGAAAATATGACCACCCTTAAAATTTATTGACTAAATGGGGTTCAATTTATAGAAACACACTTCATGTAGTTAGGGAGATGTGGTTAGAAGGGTTTCAGGGAAAATTAAATGTCACAAGTTGTTACATTGACTCCCATGTCATGTGACCCTTTTTTTAACCATCTTAGTGTATATAGTTTTAACATTCCAAAGAAGAAATGTTTTCCCAGAAGCCATGTGTGTAATGAAAAAATGTTTTGTGATTCCTATGGAACAAAAAATAGGGATTGTGGTACATGAGTGCTACTATTTGAGGTCCCACATTCCAAGTAAACTAACCTACAAACTATGCAAGTGGATGCATACATTCCATGTAGGGAACTTGTGAATGGCCTATCCACTATATTGAGATACACACCATGTGACCTAATGATAATGGTATGTAATAATTCTGTACCTACATGATGGACATGAATTATTAGTTTAGATGTGATTTTATATGTCTAAGTAGTCCATGTTTGGTGTTTTTCCATTTACAATGTGATGCTTGAATTATTTCTAAAGAGGAGTGAAATGGGGAGAAGTGAGAAAGATCAACCACATCATCACCATAGATATCAAGTTTAAAATTTAGGATATCTTGGTAAATGGTATGCTACCCTAATTATAATATCACAACATATAATAGTTTTTACTATCAATAGTTTTGGAAAGTTATTCTGAATCATGGTATTAAGGCATAGGATCCCCTACCTATAAAATAGGTAGTGTCAATATTTTCACCCACTCCCCTAAGCCTATGATACAATTGTAACGTCCTGAAATTCCATGTATTTTCTGGTCAAACTAAAATGGCATTTTTTTACGAGACCGAGCTCTAAGACAACACATAATTATGATACCCAGAGTGGCAGAAATGTATTTTTGAACTTTTTTAAATTTTTATTTATTAAACATGTGATTGGGTTTTTCTATTTTTTGAACCAGTTCATGGAAAAAAATTATGAAGGCCCCGTTGATCTCAGAATGACGGGATAATCCTAGAATGGACTTATCTTCAACTGGCGCAGGTCAACCATGAAATTTATTTCTCTAGCCTTTAAAAGATAAAGTTAAAAACAAATTTCTTTTTATTTTATTTTTATAAATTTTTATATTATTTCAGCCCAATGGTTTTCTAACAATGGGAAACTGAATATTATTTTTCATTAAATGAAAAAACATAACAACTAGGTAACTAAAACTATGATTTGTGTTTCGTCCTTTAATGTAAAAGAAGAAACACAGGATTGTTGGCACAACCCTGGTTCTGCTCAAAAGATCTAGTGGATGATGAAGATGAAAACAAACCCCCATTAAAATGGATCGTCACAAACAATGATCGACCAATGGACATAAATAGAGGATTTCATACCAACTCACACAATGACACCATTCATCGCCAATGAACAATATTACCCTGGATGGGGTTGTTACTTAAATTTTTTTCTTTTCCCTATTCATTGTTTTAAATTAAAAATGCTGATCAACCCACAAAAGGGTTGACCCATGGCTTGATCGTTCTTGTGGGATGGATATTTCTATTAGGATTATCTGGGAGGAGTAAATCATTTCATATATTAATTGTATTTGGTTATCCTTGTTTATCCTTCTAACAAAAGTTGATAAATTCCATAGAGAATGATGGGTGAGGTTTGTTCCTCACTTCATTTTTTGGTTTTCCTCTCCCCATTGATGTGTGTTGTTTGTGTTCTTTGTGGGTCGATGAATGGTTAGTCGTTGTGCAGCCATTCATGGTGTAACAAAGATGGAAGTGTGAAACTGATAGTGATGATTGGATTGAAGTAGCGCGCTATACCAGAAATTGATCCATTTTTTGCAGAAGGAATCTCTACAGCGTTTTGGGCCCCAAGAAGTGAAGAAGACAACCTGAGGGTTCCAGAACACCCTCTGTATCAATGAATGGACAACAGAAGTCCGTACGGTGGTCTGCGAGAAAATGTTTCGAGTCGCCAGTGGTGGCAGCGCATGGCGGTGCACGGGGTCGATAACTGAAACCATGTGAATAATCCATGGATGAAGATAAGGTGCAACTAGGATCCACAGAAAAGACAATAATCTTTTTAGATGAACTGGTCTTCCAGAATGAACTATTGGACAAGGGTGGTGCTGCCAGCTGGAGCCGCTTGGTGCTGGTCGGACGCGGTAGAGCCACATTGTGGTTGATGGATTCATCCCATTCTATTTTGGTCCAGGCCAGCAGAGGGCCAAGACCAAAGGGCCAAACCCAGCCGATTCATGCCAGGTTAAACCTAGGTCGAGTCAGTGGGCCCCAGACCCAACCGGCCCTTGTTTTGCTAAAACAGATGTAACATCTAAACAGAGCATCCATTTGACAAGCCATGTGTGGATTTAGGACCACTGGAATGAGATATTCATTTAGAGATACTTTACATGAGTTTTGAGAACGTTTGAGGATAAAAAAATTGATTTCATGGGTTGACTCTCCCAATATGAGGAAACATTGGTTTGAATAGGGGTGTTTCTTTTGATGAAATGTTAGTACAGTTAGTCCCTTACTGACTCTCGGCTCATGTACTACTTATCCCTCTACTTTGTTTGAGATGGGCCTCCCACCATTTTGGTAGAGGGTTCATTTTCTTATGAGTGGATTCTTCAGACAGTGTTACTCCCTAGTAGGATTATGGTGCAGGTTCTGAAAGAATATCATAATGGTTGAGTCAGAACTCCCCTGCCATGCCATGGAGAGGGCCCTCTATCATTGGGTTTGGTACTCACTGATTGAAATAGAGCACGAGTCCTCAATATATAATGCGTATAGAGTTGGTACACCCCTAATGGGTAGGGAGCGGGTCCTCTATTGTTGGAGTCAGTATCCCTTACTATTCCAGGGTTTGGGTCCTCCTTACATAGTTAAATGGAAGAGGGGTAACTCCCCTACCATTTTAGGGAGTGGGTCCTCTTGCCTAGGGTCAATACTCATATAATGTACTAGGGTGCATGTCCCTTTTAGAAAAAACCGACAGATTCAGTACTCCTCTATCGTGCTAGGGAGCGGTTTTTCTTGCCTGGGGTCCATACTCCCCTAACTTACTAGGGTGGGGTCCCCCTATAGTGAATAAACTGATAGAGTTAGTACTCCCCTTTATTACCAGGGTGCGGGTCCTATAGTCACGTTGTGGTAATCCCCATGTGGGTTGGGTGAAAGTCATCGATATATGAAGTTTTACTCCCCTGCCAATTTAGTGTTCAGGTCCTTTATGAGTATTACTCCCCTGGCAGAACTAGGGTGAAGGTCCTACCTTAAGAGACGTACTCCCCCATCATTTAGTAGGGACATGGAGTGGATCCTCTATAGAAGTTGGATATCCCTCGACTGCAACACATATTTATGAGGAGCGGGCCCCTCCACTTGAAGAGATTCATACCTAGGTAGGAGTTACTACTCCCTCAACGGACTGAGGCGCGTGCCAGTGCTTTCAAGAGAGACTAAGGATTCATAGGGTAGGTTGGAGTAGTGCTCCCCAAACTGAGCATAATGTCGAGGAGTAGTCTTCTTCACTTGGTTGTCCTTAGTCTTGTATCAGGCACAAGGTTATGACAACTAGTCTTCCATTTTCAGGCACTGGAGTTGGGCCTAGTAAAATGTTCCTCATGGAGGATTTTCTCTCGAATGTACCATTTAAAAGGGTATAACTGTACACAATGGAATGCATCTCTTGGATGAGTGCCAACAAGAATGGTTGAGCTTGTGGAGTGTGATCTCCTAGTTTCTATGTAATAACATAATCCTTTGATGAAAATACTAAAGTTGGTTGTGTGGTTGGGACAACATGTTTTCATAGTGGATGAAATGAGTATATTTAGATGTTAATGGAATATGTATGGGTATATACCCAAGTAGGGTTGACTAGTCATTACTTTGAGGTTTTTCTCTTGTCCTTTACCTTTGTGGTTTCTGGGTCCCCTATTGAGTATCGTTTAACTCACCCATGTACGAGCTTTGCCTATACATGTCGTGTCTTGTGAAGATGACCAATGATTTGGCAGAGTCTAGGGAGGACTAGGACCAGGTTGTGTTTAGTGATATCATATAGACGAGGTTTACTTATACATTTTCAAACAACTACCCTTCATCTACCCTTCATGTTGGATTCCCGGTGGACGAGCTTCATAGACTCAGAGTTTTAATTTTTGTTTTGTTATTCTCATAGTTATCTTGTATACTAGCATGAGTTTTAATCCTGTACATTACATTCCGTTGTACTCTAGCTATGTTTTACTTAATAAATTTAATACATGGTTTCCTTGTATTTTTATTTCTAGTACCATTGGATAGGAGTAGTATGCATGTGTATAGGTACTTGGATAATGACTCCCATTTATAGGATAATTCTTTCGGTGCTAGGTTCCAACATCTGTCCTTTGGGAGTCGGGCTTGGGGTAGTTGTAGAACATGCCCCTGGGGACAGGTTGTGACAACTATATCTTTGTATCTGGTATTTCATCACATGTAATGAGCTCGTATGAGCCAAAGATTCTCCATTTGAGTCAGTATTTTCAATCCATCACAATAGGTTTTCGAAATCCTCTTATACGGTTCAAATGATCATATGGAGGGCATTGAGTATGGATTTTTTGACGTCTAGGGGTGTGGGATATAATATTCTATACAGATGTGGTGAACATGACTCCTATGGTGAATCGTGGTTAATCTTTTAGAATACATGTTTTCTTCTTTATTCAATATCTTGATAGTGTTTTAGAGTCGACTCTTCTTTTTATTCATTATTTTCTTTAGTGATTTCCTAGTGTCCTTCTAAGTATGTATATTCTCTCCCCTTCATTTATTTTCTTTCACATGTCATCTATTATGCAGAATAAATATAGTTCAACAATGATCTAGGTGGACCAGGTGCATAGTGATTCTTAGTGGTGCTGTTTTATAGATCGTGGTTAGACTCAGGAGATTGCGGGCAATGTTAGTCTTCTTACTGATCATTTAGATTTAACTATTTTCTTGTTGATGATATTTTATATTTACATTGCCTATTTGGATTGTATATTATCATACATTCTTTTGGGTTGTTAAGGGTTACACATGCATTCATTAACCCAGTCAACAATATCATTCATTAATTTGGGTTGTATGGATACATGTGTGTATATTTGTACTATTGGATAAGGATTTTCATTTTTTATATGTATGGTCAATGCTAGTCACCCAATCCTAGATTATAAATTGAAGGACTAGGTAGGAACACATGGCTTACCAATTACTATGATGGGCCATGGTCGGTCAGGTTGTGGCATATTAGTAACAATGTGAGGTTTTCCTAATGATGAAGTTTCAAGATAAATGAATTATGAGGTTTTGTTTAAAAAAATTGGAAATGGTGTGGATGTGTCTCAAGTTTAGCTATTAGGTTAGGGAACATCATAATGGCATGCCTACCAATATATTAATACAAAAGGATTATGATAACCAACTTGATGAATGAGTACAATGAGGGACCATTGGTATGGAAAGCATTGTTAAATAAATTATATATGATAACTATCAATGATTTTAAGGAGGAATATGATGATGAGAAATTGAGTGATAAGAAATTATTTCTAGGGAATGTTCAGGAGTGGTTTCCTCCATATAAATAACAAATAGTGCTTACATATGTTAATTGGATAACTAACACACTTCATATGGTTCATGTGGATGCCCCATTCCAGATCAATAAGATTATCATTATAATAATGTAGGATAAGGATGCACATAGTTTGAGTGAACTACATGAGTTTTAAAGGAATATTATTCCTAGTATTTGAGGTGATCTAGACTCAAATGTGTAATAAAACTATACGAATTAAATAATTTGACTGTTTCTACTTGTTCAAAATACTTATAGATAGATAGTGGTGCTTGTGGAGAGTCTTATTTGCTGTGCCATAGTTTGTAAATGTATTTTAGGGAATAAGATTCCTAAAAAGGAGACTCCTCCATGGGATGAGTTTGAGATCCAATTTCAATAGGATTATTATCTAGTGGCATTGCATTCTATATATATTCAAGGGATCATCAAGATGCAGTAGGGAACTATAAGTATTGGTGAGTATGTGTCGATGTTCACTAACCACATGTGATACTCCCAAGATATAACCAATAAGAAATTCATTCATACCATATAGTTTGGGCTATGGATTTTCTTAGAGATTAAAACTTGTGAGTTTCTACTATGAATCCAATCATTTTAGAGAGTTTGATAGTGGGATATTATGGTAGAAAATTTCTTTATTGAATATTGGAAGATGATTCGTGTGGGAAATAGTTAACCTGATGTGGAATCTTATGTAGTTGGTAGTAATCATAGTGATTTAAGGTCATGAACCCGAAATAATAAGTATGCATTGATTAAAACTCATAGAACAGTGGATCTGAGATCTCATAAGGAATCCAATTTGTATAGAGAGATTAATTTCTACACCTGTAGAGATCTAGATCATCTGGTGATGAATTTTATGATCCATTGTGCGATGGAGGATAGGAAGATAGTATATGGTATTCTATGGAAGAGACATAGATGTGACAAGGTAAGTCATAGTGGAGGTCCAAGATATCCTCATATTGATATATATGTTATATGATCCTATGGATGTCGTCAACATTATGACCTAATACCATCACCACCAACCCCGGGTAGTCCATACAAAATTTAGTGGTCTAGAGGCTAGGGACATGGATAAATGTAGGTGATGGAAGGGTATGACCAAGAATATCGTGACCTAATTCTAGGTATACTCAATTTCTTATGAACCCTACCGTTTACTAGGGTATTTATAAAAATAGTCCATTCATTTCTTTTGTCATCATCATCATTTATTTATTTAATAGAAAGAACAAAAAGTAACAAAAGGAGATAACCGAGGAACCATATGCATTAACGTAGATTCCATCATATACTATAGATAGATCTTTATAACTAGAGACTTCTTCTGGGGGAGAATCTGTGATCACACTCATTTAATGAAGATTTGGCTTAACCCTTATAGGATAGGAGTTCACATGTGCCCTATTAAAATATTTTAGGATACAATTTTGTGTATTTATTAATGTATATATAGAATATTAGTGGCCCATGACAATATTGATCATTTCTATCAAGGATTATCATAAACACATGTGGATAAATCAAATTTATTCATTATTCAATAGAAAAATCTATATTTTGTATTATCAAATATCTTTCATATGATGTTACCAAATTTTTTCCATCATTTGAATAGTATGTCCAATGGTGTAGTGGACTCAAAAAACATTTTATTTCTATTACTGGTGGAGATGAATGTAGAACTATTCCCTAAGGAAGTACCTGGAATAAATCCTCATCGATTGATTGATGTCTATATTGAGTTTTACCCAATGACTATTCCAATATATTATGTAACATATCTTATGGCTATGGCTGAGCATTGAGTGCTGATGGTGTAGTTGGATGATCTTTATTGGTAGGGATTTATTTGGCAATGTGTTTTCCCCTAGGTTTCTCCAGTTTTATTCCCTAAGAAAATTGATGGGATCCAAAGGATGTGTATTGAAGATAATTTCCTAAAACAGGTGATAGTTAAGAATAAATAATCATTTTATAGAATCTATTAACTATTTAATCAGTTGAAGGCGAAAAGTTTTTCATGAAGATTGAACATAGGTCAAGCTGTCACTATCTCTGATCTCATGAGGAGTATATACAAAAGATGACATTCCAATGATGATATAGTCCTTAAGAATTATTTATAATGGACATTTTTATGATGAATTACCAAAAAAAAATTATGAGACTCAAGAAAATTATCATACACCATTTATTAGACCGTTTCATGGTGGTCATCATCAATGAAATACTTCTTTTGTCAGTATCAATGGATGATAAAATACAATTTGAGGATTGTTGTGAATGTACACTGGGATCATCAAATATATGAAAAATTATAAAAATGAGAGTTTTGGATTAGATAGGTCCACTTTATATTAATATTTTCTCAAATGATAGAGTTAATTTGGACCCAATGAAGATTGAGTTAGTTCAAGCTTAGGATCCACCAAAAAATATGACACATACACAAAGTATTCTTGGGATAACTAATTATTATCAATGACTCATTAAATATTTATCCAATATTTTGGCTTCTTTTACTACCTAGATTTATAGGTGGAATCTGTTTTTCATTTCAAGTAAATTTTAGAAGGAATTTAAGGATTTATGGAGTATATTGACCAGTGCTCCCTTTCTAATATTCACAATGGTATTAGTTGAATATAGAGTATTCTGCAATACCTAAGGTGCTAGAATTGGATGTGTTTTAATAAATATGAATGGGTTGATTTATTATGTATCGTGTTATTTGAGACCGAATTAAAATAATAATTTAACCCATGATTTAGAATTATAATCTATAGTGTTTGGGCTAATGAATTTACAAATATAACTTGTTGGTGAGTTATTTTTTTATTCTGACCCCAAGAGTGTAAGATATATATTATCTCAGAGTGACCACAACATAAGGTAGAGTCAATGGATATAGTTACTACAAATTATGAATATTTCATAGTCTATAATACAGGTAAAGGGAACATGGAAGTAGATACCCTTAGTAGTCAATCCTATTTTTGGTTGTTATGCGATGAATTAGAGCAGATAATCTCTTACAATTGACGTTAGTGGATGAGGTAGGGATACAATACCTCTAATACATTGTCATAACCCCTCTATTTCATCATTATTTGAGGGAATTATAATGTATAGATGTGTATTGGGGGGTATATCATGACAGTATATTCACAAGATAGGTTTTTGATAGATTATTTGAAGGTGGGGTGGATGCCATCCTCATCCAAGGATATATCTTGCTGTAAGTCATACCGTGTTAGGATGTCCATGGGAGGATATATACAAACTTCATAACAGTACATCCTAGAGTGGAAAATATGTACCAAGATCATTGGAACCAAATTTTTTGATGTTGTATGAAGATTAGTGTTTCAAATTTTGAATATTGATTTATCACATGTCTATGGGTAAAAGCATAGAATTAGGTTGTAGAGGGATTGGTTCATCTCTATAATGCAATAGCGAGGAAGTGGGATGTTATATTAATAGACTTAGTGATAGAATTTATAATTTTTTTTAGATTTTTTAATGTTATTTGATTCATAGTTTTCAAAATAACTTTGTGAACCCAGGCTCTCACCATTATAGAGTATAGTTCGATGGAAATATTGGGTTCTCTGTATTTGAAAGAGATCATACAGATTTATAGAGTTCCCTTGATGATTGTTTAAAATTAGGATGGAATTTTTACATCCTAATCACTTATAATATTACAATAGGATTTTAGGAATCACTTGAGCATGAGAATAGTGTTCCACCTCTAGATGGATACCCAAATTGAGTAAACCATTCTAGTATTTGAAAAAATACTACAAGATTTCATATTGGACTTTTCTGATACATGGTTGGATCATTTTAGCAGTGTTTTTTTCATAGAACAATAGATACAACTCCACCATTTCCATGGATACATTTTATGACTTGTATGGGGTACCCAATATTCCTCCCATATGTTGATTAGATATGGAAGAGTCAGTAAAAATGGTGTCTGAGTTGGGGAAAGGAAGTACAGAGAAGGTGTAGATCAGGCATGATAGGATGAATACGACTTAAGTCTATTAGTATTATTATAAATAATGAAAATGGAGAAATTTGTAGTTCAATGATGGATAACTTATTTATATAAATGTTTAATCTCTGTGAATTATATTAATACTTATCCCAGTAAACAATATATATGTAATATATATTATTACATTCAAAATACTATATATGAAAGATAATGTTGTGTAATAATCAGATTTATAGTTTTACTTGGGTCAATCCCATGAAGTATTCCATATGTTATTATTGTGGAGTTATGTACACGATTTGTAACATTTTATTAACTGGGGTGAGAAAGACACTGAAAATGTACCCACATTATTAGGGTATTCGGTGGTGATTTAGGATTGAATGGTGTGATCCCATTATGGGTGAGTTATTCCCCCGCCATACTTCATTTTTTATGTTTGGACACATTGAATTTTTTTTATGATTCCTGTGAATATATTTGATGTTTTGGAGAAAATATCATGTGTCTTGGTGTCATCAATGTTGAGTAAATAATAAAAATATAAATATCATATTAAAATCCCATGATAATTTTCATAAATACACTGGTAACTCTTAAAAGGGGGTTTGAACTAGAAAAAAAAGATTATGATTGAATATATAATATGGGTTTACCCTAGGTACAACCTTTGCTTCATTTTCATTGTTCCCTATGATGGTGAATAGTTATAGTCATATTAAAATTGAATAAATTAAATAATTAAATATGTTAATTACTTTGGACTATCCTAATAAATACGCAACTTACAACCCAATTAATAAAGTACTTAGGTGTAGCTATTTAGACTTATTAATTTGAGAGGTTATAAAGTCATCATTTGTTATTTTTATTGAAATTACACATCTATGATATTATTTCATCTATGGATATATTATTCTTAGTATAAAAATGGTTTGGATTTCATATAGACATGTTAACTTATGGTTTTATTGAAATTAAAATTTTGAATTTATTTTTTATTTGAATTTATATTATTACGTGGATTCTTCATTTTCTATCATGTGAACGATGGAAAATTTCAAAATTGTCATTATACATTATTAATTTTGTTGTTTCTTGGTTATCACCCATCATTTTTCTTATGTTCTTTAGTATCCTTCGATTCATTTCCAATTATTTGATTAATTCGGCATAAAAATTTCATTATGAAATTATGATCAATTTTTGGGATCACTATGGTTCATTCAATATAAAGGGTTATAATGCCAATGATGGGGTCAGGGTGAATACATATGTGTTATTAAATATAGAAGATTTTTTGGGAGATGATGGGTCTTTTGGGATGATTGTATTTCTTTTCTATGATGATGGTTGCTTGGAATCAATCCTTCGATGAGGTTTGTACCTTTTAAACAAATTTTATGAGAAAATCAATGTATTTTAACTCAAAATTTGAGGCAGCATCTTGTAATTTATAGAACTATGTATAATTAGGAAATTTCCAAACTACAAAGTTATTTTTTGGAAGGACATGCACAATTTTTTAGGGATATGTTGTGGTCATGGTTTTTGGTAAAATAAAATATCAAACTTTATGTGATTGACTGACATGTCCAGTGATACTTAGCCTAACAATTAGGAGTGTATATTATTTACATTCATAGAACCTGAGTGACCCCACAAGCCATGTGAGTTAAGACCACATGTTGCATTCCTTCAATAAAACAGTCCACAAAGACCATGGTATATGAGGGGTTACACACATGCTCCAACTAATCTTGTATGCTAACCTACACAATGTGTTGGTGGATACTTAACAAACAGGTGGGGGTGATGTTTCTAGACATGAAACCATTTAAGGAAACATACAATATGGATCAGGGGTCACCCAATATACTACATCCATACTCACTTACGGGTCATGTCCTCTAGATATAAACTCAATTTCAGATATCTGATTAGTTCATTATAGGTTTTTTCCAAATAGAACACAATGGTGGACCTAATTTTGAAAAATTAGTTTTGTAATGGAGTGAAGGTAGCATGATCAACCATAATAACACTATATATATATACATATATATTAGGATTATAATTATGGCTCTCTTTTTAAATTAAAACCTACCCTCATTCCATAGTTATGGTAATGCCTATTTTCTTCTCACTATCATTAGGTAAGTTCATATATTTTCTCCTCATGGGTTTGAGGCATGATATGTGCAACCTAAAAATTTGAGATGGTTGTTATTTACACCCAATCAATTGAGTTATAGATCCCATAATTTTTTATTTTTTATTTACACCCACATAATGAGCATGCAGTGATTTGGGATCATCCATTGGACTCAATATTTCCTTCCCATTAGTATAACTCACCAAGATCCTCTATTAAGTTAAACATTTTTGGTTTTCATGATAAATATTCACGATTTCTTTTTACCTCATTCTTATCCCTACCCATCATTAAAATCCATTGAAAAACGTTTTAAATTGTCGTATGAGCACAAAAAATATTATTAATGGGGATAAGTAAGAAATATGATATTTCAATGAAAGAAATAAAAAAAGATAGTATACTAAAATTTGTCACATTATTCAATGATATAATAAAATAAATAATTTTCAAATGAAAAACACACACATTTATCTGAATGAAAACTTTTAAAACCCACATAAATTAAAGTTAAATGATGATGGAATCTTGGCACATCATTAGAGTAACAACCATAACAACTCATGGAAGAACTTCGTAGTTAACTACTTATCATTACCATTGAGTAACAATAATATATTTTTAAAGATTAAGCATCTTATTGAATCATGGAATAACCCTTTTAGTAATACCATTATCAAATAGTAGAAACCTAATAACTTAATTTCATGTCATATATGGAATAATCGTAAAGTCAACATCCATACCCAATTCACTGGAGGTTGTAACAAAACAACCCATAATTCATTTATCATAGATCCACCCATAATTGGTCAATAATATATTAAAATATATATGGTTTATAACTGAACCACACATCATCATAATAATCCCAATGAACCATAACAAAAACATAAATCCTGAAATCTTGCATCATAAAAACATTACATCTATAAAATCACTTATTTAAAAAGAAAACTATGAAAATACAAAGGAGAAAATATTGTTCTAAAATAACAATGTAAGATTTTAAAGGATGTTTAAAATAAAATAATAGTGATGAGGGAATAAATTACAATCATTCTATATGAGTAAAAATAATATATTTATTTTGTAATTTTTTTTAGAAAATTCACAAAGTACTTCATTTTGAAAGAGACAATAACATCCCTTTAAAATATTTTTTAATAAAATATCCCAAAATGGGTAAAATTGAATATAAACCACCATAGAGGAATAATAGAACCATTATTTTAAATATGTTTTGAAAATATGGATATAGAAGAAAAAGGGATATTTAATTGAATCTTTAAGAATATAATTTTTGAATGAAATCCACTTGACACTTTGTAGACATTTTAATTTTAAGACCCAAGAAACAATATCATTAAACAAAACATTAAATGAATTATTATAATAGACAAATAAATGATATAACTTTCAATGGTGTTTTATATAAACTATTTCATTTTTTTTCCAAGAACAAACATTAATGTACTTTTTGATAAACACGAATTCATTTCCTTGAATATTAATAAACTATTTATAACATCATGATGGTTCTTCAATAGGAAATTGGAAGTGATAATGTCCTAAGAGTAGTTTTCACACTAAACGGTCATATTAGTTTTCTATTATGATGATAATCCTGAAGTTCTATGACCCTATTCATAAATAAATGTTCCATAGAAAGATGTCATCATTTGAGGGACATAAATTATACAAGCTATCAGTGGTGGAGACTCATTGGAATTTGAGGAACCTTATAATGGGGTTATCCCTTGGAAACATACCTTAGGATATTATGATAAAAATACCCTCCAATAGGCAATCCACATTTGTATGTGTCATTGGGTGTTTCTATCTTTGGATGTACGTATTGGCCCTTTGGATTTATTATTATTATCAGTGAGTGCTATGAATCCCGTACTTTGATGTATTTATGAAAACTACGATTTGAGATGTTCACAGAGAGGTAAGATACATCGGGTGCATCAGAAGTAATATTTCATTAATAAATAATGTGAGGAAGGATTTATCCCTTCTATTAATTAATAGAAGACAATATCTTAGGCCCTTTTATGGAAATGATATATAATAAATAAATCCATGTACATGGTGTTCTATAGGCTAGTTCTATTTTTGGAAAGTCAAAGAAAGAGATATTGAGCATATAGATTGATCACATTTGAATGAAACCTGCTCGAGTAGAGATACAATGGTATAGAGAGTATATAACACGGTAAGTATCTGCATGAGGAGAAATGTTGTTTTGACATTAACTTCTAATTTAGGGGGTGAAATGGTGCATTGGTAGACACTAACCTTGATCTTTAGGATCCTTCAGAATATTCCACTAAGATAGAGGCCTATAGGGTCACACACTAAGTGTATAAGGTGTCATTGTTAAATAATATATTATTATTTATTATTTAATAGAATGAATAAATATTAATCACATACATGGTTTAATAATTATTCATGTATTCTTGATCACATTTATTCCATCACTAGTAATTCAAGTGAATATTCTATGAGTGGAATATTTAATAAATATTTATTTTCTATTAGGTGAATATAATTTTAATTTATTTATTGTAAAATAATGATGTAATAAATCTTTCATAAATAAATAAGAATTATTCAAGGCCTAATAAATATCGTGGAGGAATGGTGGTCCATGTTTAATGTTCTAGTGGTAATTGATAATATTGAATATTGTTGAATAAAATAAAATTTAATTATAATTCACAAGTTCAGTGCATGTCGAGAAATAATAATCATACAATTATTATTTGAAATGGGGTTTTTTGGACTAAATAAATAATAAGAGCACTTTTTCAATAATTTTATTTTAAACCCCACAATATAAGCACCAAATTATGTCATTTTTCTTATTAGAATATTCTACTGTGCACAACATCCATGGATAATCATCTCTGGGTGAGACATATTACTTCTCCAAAAAATCTCCCTAGAATGATAAAAAATCCGCATCCACCAGATCAAGGAGAATTCTTTGGATGCAATTCTCGAGGCCATTAGGGTGGATGACACATGCTCAAGGATCTTTTATTTTAGCACATGAAGAATCCTTCATTGATGTTTGGAGATTCCTAGAAGACGTTTGGATCACCAATAGATGAAATCTACCCTTAGTTTCTACAATGTAATGATAGTGCCCCACAGATGTATATCTAGAATCATCAAAAAAGAAAGAATTTCTTATAGGTAATTCACTATCTAATTAAACAAACTAAAAACAATATGTGTCTATATCCTCACTCTTGGTTTCAGAATAATATTATTTGTCTATTTATTTGACTCAATTTTGTTGATCACAACATTAATCATCATATAGATCTCATATTGATCACTGAATATAGAAAAAAATAATGTTGGTCACCACAAATAACATACTTTTATTTTGACTGAAATATACAAGTGGTATCAGAGGGGTTACATAACTGTATATAATTATTTAAAATAATTTCTGATTTAAGCATGTGTTATTTTATATTTCAATTCGCGTTTAATCGTTCTTTTAATCTGAATTGTGAAAAATATTTTCTAATCCTTCATTCCACATAGATCTAATAATGATGATTAACTTTATGATTAAAATTAAATCTTGGTTATCATAAGGAGGTTATAAGGCTTTTGGATGAAAAAAACAAGACCACACAGTGTGTAACAAGTGTTACATGCCGTGTAGTAACATTCAACTCATCAATATTGATTCAGAAATCTAATCAATATTAGGCATTAATTAATCCAATAATGCACCGCGTGTTGACCGAGATTGAATGGCATGCATTCAGCCAGAATACATGTTGTGTGGCCGATTATACATGGGGTGTAGCCTAATTTGGTCAGAGATGAGCCATGTATTCCATACACAGCCTACCTAACTAGTGACCATGTATAATGGAGTTAACACGACTTGTGGACCATTGGACACACCATGAAATCCAAAAAATTTTGTGGTACGCTTCACAGACTGAGTCCCTAGGTGTGTACCATAGATAGATTATCAATGATGTACATGCTGTGTAGATCAGATCTATACAATATGTACTTATACCATGTTATGATGATTTAAAATTAATTTATATTACCATGAAAACCTTGATACCGGTAGTTTCAAGTGGTTGTAAGGATAGGAAATTCCATATGATAGGTTTTAATATACCAAAATATTTAAATTTTTAATTAATATATTCATAATAATCCTGATCTATATGTAATGTATGAGTTATATTATAAGTTATTACTCTATGTGCATTGAAGCACAACACGTGACCAAAAAATCATGTAATTCGTGTAATAATTCATGAAGTACACGCCATGAAAGTATGTGATAAGTTGTTTATTCCATATATCACAAGAGTAATAAAATATATGAGTATAATACACCATGGTAATATTTGTAAAGGTATTCATCATGTAGTATCCAAGGTACATTTATGTAAAAGGTTAATTTTAAATTATTTTAATTTAATGGTTTGAAATTATAATGGATGAGAATCTCAAGGAAATTCCGATAAGGATGAAGATAAAAGGATTATTTTATTGAAGGTAAAAATTAATTGATTCAAGCATGATACACTTAAAAAACAATGATTAATAATTCAATTATAGTTTTATTAAATGCATAATTCATTTCATGCTAGTGGTTGATCTTGATAAAGACCAGACCTTTTTTATGTGATTTGTTTCATTTAATATATTAATTAAAATAAATTGTTGTCCTACGGGCCTTATCTTGTTATTAATGTTTATGGCCTATTCTCCCATGGTTTTATTTATGTACTCCCATTTCCCCACTCACCTACATGTGAGTAAAAGGAAAATGAAATGGATAGATATCCTAAGCTAGTGAAGGTGGTTCGAGTTAGGAGTCGAGGAGAAACCAATCCAAGGAGATAAAAAGGTGGATATGTGTAAAGATGTAAACATGGACCTCAATTTGTTAAAGGTCTTTCTCCCTAAGGTAAATGGGTTTTTATAAACCTCTAGGTAAACTAACCATTAATATAAGTTGATGACCATACACTTTATTTTATTTCTATCTGTTTCATGGTTATTTAATTATGAATATATTGTCACAATGACATAATTATTGAATTAAAAAGCACATAATATGCAACTAAAATAATCTGTATTATGTGTAAATATTATCTGCAAAATGATTAATCACATAAGTAATCCCACATAAGATTTACAAGAATGTAATAGTGATAATATTTTTAAATTTACCCATATAGTATAAAATCCCTCAATAAAATATCTTGTCCTTAAGGCGTTTCTTTACAACTGTTAGAATCAAACCATAGTTCATAGTGCTTGACCAACCAATTTTGGGGTGATTATAAATAATGGGGTATTCTGATGTGAGGTTTTGGGTTGACCTAACATTGTTCACATCAATAGTTGACTTCCAAAGTAGGAGTTAGTGTAGCTGGGAGGTAAAGGATAAGGAAATATAAATTATTGATTTCATGATTGGGGAGTCCTCTAAGTAGATCAAGGAACTATGAGTTAATGGAATTTTAATTTAGAATTCCTACCTAAAACCATTCTTATTTCTAGACTATCCAATGTTGGGGTAATGACAAGGGGAATATAGATCCTTGGAATTAGAATATACATGCAACAAGATATTCAAAATACAATGTTGAGGGATATTGGATTTCAATAAAATAGTGAGAGACTTAAATATTATATTTATTTATTTTTACAAATTTATATGATAATATAAAAAAATATTCATCCATTTTTTTAGAAACAACAATTAAATGGAATAAAAAATATTATTGTGATCCATAAATTAGATGGAAAACCATCTCCCCGGTACTAATTTCCAGGAGTAGGAATGGAATATATGGGTCATCTATCACCATGAAAGGAAATTTTATGTGATTGATGAACATTTACAAGTTTTTCTAGGCAATGAGGTAGGTGATGAGGAGTTATCTCTCCTTGAGAACATCTAAATGATACTACATATGTCTAGTGATTCTTTTTTATCATCCATTTCCGTTGATCTTTTAAATAAATAAGAGAATATGGATTCCTATAGATTGATGCCTCACCTTTGGGATCTCTAACAATAGAAGATGAGAAAAGATAGGTATTAGGTCCCCAATTATTTTATCATGACTATGATTGGAGAGTTTTCTCCATACATGCCTCACGATGTCAAGATTATTGGCTACGTTGAATGCCCAGACTCTTGGGGAATATATTACCAGATTAGTTGTGCCCATATATTACACATTCTTCACTACCCAAGACCCTCTCCAATATTATTTGTTAATTACGATATGTGTAATAGTTATAAGAGGATTTTGGAGAATCATTCCTTGATTCACCACATAGAAATGTATATGGGGCATGACAAACACACAATCATTATAGAGAATAAAAAGACGAAGTAAAAGGAAAAGTGGTCCAAAACATATAAAAAAATATAAAGATCCCATGCATTGTCCTTCCCTGAAGAAGAAGATCCAGAGGTAGGGAAATGAAAAAATGGCTGTATGTTTTTCATGGGGAAATTCAGGCCTTTGGAAATGGAACAACACCTAAAGGTAAGGGGAATAGAATTTTAATTCTTTATCGAGTGGAATCTTCCCATTACTACACATTGGGTATATGATATAGCTTTTGGTTCTCGCATATGAATCCAAATACATGAACCTTGTATATTTCGAAAGATTACTAGAGGAGAGGTGGATCTGAGAGCTGCTAATGGGGTGATGATAGCTACCCTATACATTGGTGACTACCACTGTTCATTTCTGATGGGAATGATTTTTGTTTTAATAGATTTATATTATGTACCTACAGTTTTTGATAATATAATTTCAATGTCATGTTTAGATATAGACTGGGTTTTCTCAAATTTGGAAATAATTTTTTTTTCTTTTATAAGGGAATCATATGTTATGTTATGGAACATTTGAATAACATTATTTATGTATTAAATTATGAAAAACAAGTGTTTGAAATCAATAAAGAGCAATTCTCACATGACTTATTTAAGACCATGTTGTGGAATCACCTTCTTTGTTAGGTAAATGAGAAGATTTTGGAAATTATCTATCAAGATGGTTATTTAGACTCTTCTGAGCTAACACCACTTGAAATATATCATGATTGTTTGCATGGTAAAATGACTAATCCACCATTTTTTGGATAGAGTGAAAGGTCTATAGAGCTTATAGTATTGATACACAACAATGTGTATGGAAAATTTACAGTAGAAGCTATAGTAGGATATTCACACTTTATAAATTTTACTAACGGATTTACTTGATTTGACTATTTCTACATAGTGAGTTATAAGTGTGAGTCATTTGATAAATTCTTGGAATTCATGAGTGATGTAGAGAATCAGCTAGGTAAGAAGATAAATAAGTTTTCATCAGATCAAGGTTGTGACTATCTTAACCAAGGGATCATCGACTTTGTATGGGAGTTTGGGATTCTCTCTCAACTCACTGCACCTTACACACTACATTGGAATAGTATTAGTGAAAGGATGAACCATACATTATTAGAAAAGGTAAGGTTTATGATGATTCATGTGAATCCTTCATTAGCCTTTTCTGGATATGCACTACAAAATTTGGCATATACATTAAACTGAGCACCAACGAAAGAATAACATGGAGTTATATTTGAGTTATAGTGTGGGAAAATAAACATTTTATCACATACATGTTTATGGGGTTATGAGGTGTTGGTTAAGGCCTTATCAAGAAATATAATACCACTTGGGGACCTAAGTTGGTTCTTTGTAGGGTATCCTAAGAAAATAAAGGGATTCTACATTTATAACCCCTCAGACAAGAATGTGATTGTTTCTATGCAATCCATCTTTCTTGAGTGGGAGCACATCCTCAAAAAGGATATAGGGTGAAATATTGACATCGATGAAGTTATTGATAAATATACACAAGAGTTTTTATAGGAACCGATTCCATAGGTCCACATGTAATATGTAGCTCCAAATAACGATGTATTGTTTAATAGTGTAAGAGAGGAATGAAAACAAGATAGATATGATTTTATGGTCAATGAGGTTGGTGAATCATTATTGGTTGAAAATTATGAATCTATATCCCACAAGGAGGAAGTTTTAAGGTCAAAAGATATAAGATGGATAAAAGATATGGATTCTGAGATGGATTCCATGTATCAAAAATATGTTTGGGTTCTGGTCGATGCTCTAGTTGATGTAAATCATATTGGCTGAAAATGGTAATTGAAGAGAAAAATGGACATGGAAGGTAAAGTAAGAGACTATAAAGCAAGGCTGGTGGCTAAAGGGTTAAAAATCATCAACTAATTGAATATGATGAATCCTTTTAGCTAGCTTCCATGTTTAAATCCATCAGAATCATACTTTTTATATCATCTTACCATGACATTGCTATTTAGAATAGTGATGTAAAAGCTATATTCTTCAATAGGAACCTTTAGGATGACATCTATATCATACAAATATAACGGTTTGTGAATATAGGTGATGCTAAAAGGATTTTCATGTTACAGAGATCCATTTATGGATTGAAACAAGCATCTATGTTGGAGTACATTATATTCGATAAATCCATAATGAATTTGGTTTCAATAAGAATAAATGTGAGTCTTCTATTTACTTTAGGTTTAGTTAGAATGAGATCATTATCATAGTAATGTATGTTGATGACATATTAAATTTTGGAAATGACATACTAGTGTTACAATCTATTAAGAACTCTTTAATCAAGTGCTTCTCCTTGAAGGACTTAGAAAAAATAGCCAATATTCTAGCGGTCTAGATCATTAGCGATAGATCCATGATTCTACTTGGACTATGTCAAAGTACATATATTGAACAAATACTAATGAAATTTAGTAAATAAGAGTCATAGAGGGGATTCTCTCCGGTGTCACATGGATTAAATCATTCGAAAGAAAAGGTGTCCCTAGAAACAACATGAGAAATAATGAATGAGTTGGATCACATACTCATTAGTGATTTGATGAATCATGTATGACATGTTATATACTATACTTGATGTTTCCTATTCCCTAAGCATGGAAGGAAGATATCACGAATATCTAAGAGAATAACATTGGACTATTGTTTCATTTATCTTTAAATATATGATAATAACAAAGGATATGTTTCTATTGTTTGGAGGAGACAAGGAGCTGGTCATTCGGGGATATACTAATGTTAGTTTTTTGAACAATTAGAATGATTTTAAGTCACAAGTAGGATATGTTTTTTGTCTCAATGGATAATCTATGGGTTGGAAGAGTTCAAAGAAACTAGGTTTCATTAATTCTGCTGTGGAGTTCCAGTATATAGAGGTTTCTGAGGCATCTAAGGAATCCATTGGGATTTAGAAATTTCTCCATGATTATTATATGGTACCAATAATTAAAGACCCTATCACATTATATTGGGAAAATATTGCTGTGGATGCTATTGAAAAAGAGCCATGGTCACATCAAAAAAAAATTACATACTCTGAAAGTATCACCTCTAAATGGACTTTCATTAGAGGAGTGAGTTTGTAGTGAGCATAGTACCCATGGAATAGAACATGGAGCTCTCCTTGACTAAAGGCCTATCATAGTGGAATCATGAGTATAATGTGGGTGCTAGAGGATGGAATCTTGTTAGTAGTTGGATCTAGTGAAAGTGGGATTATATTGGAGTTTTTTCCCTATAACCAACATCTATATACTTAATGTTGAACCTGTATTCTTTATCTTGAATATTAACAAACTTCTTAACCCATAATGATTGTTCTTCTGCGTGACATAGTATATGATAATGTTTTAAGAGTAGCTGTTGCACCATGAGGTCATAGTAGTTCCCTACTATGATGAGAAATCGAATGTGCTATGGTACTATTCATGAATTAATATTCGATATCAAGATGATATCATTAGAGGGATACAAATTCAACAATATTTTAGGTGTGGAGACCCATAAGACATTGGGGAACCTTCTCATGGTGTTCTCTCTGGGTAATCTATAGTAGGATATTATGATAACTGGGCTCGCCAGTAGGAAATACAAATTTATACATGTCATTGGATTTTCCTATTTGTGGATGTGTGTATTGTACATTAGACTTTAAGATTATTATTAATTAATATTATGAGTCAAGAAATTTTATAAGTTGACAAAAACTGTGATGGAAAATATTCATGGTGACGATGAATACATTGGGCATGTCATGGGAAATATTAAATTAATAAAAAATTGAAAGAAAGGATTTATCCCTTCCATTCATTAATAGATGTTAATATATTAGGCTCTTTGATGAAAATGATATATCCTAAATAAATCCAAGGCCATGGTATTATATAGGCCAGTTCTATTATCAAAATGTCAATGTGAAAATTTTAGAGCACATATGTTGATTGCACTAGGATGAAAACTTCTCAATTAAAGATGTTGTGATAAAGGTATTACATTACATAGTAAGAATTCCTATAATGTGACATGTCATTGCGGTATTTGCTTGGACCACCCTGTATAAAAGTTTTATTTTTTCAATAGTTTTCAATAATGGTAAAAATAAAGAAGGAACTCTGATGTGAATGGAGATTGATTTATGTGAATATGCATAGATAATTGTTATGGATTCAATGAATTGGATTCCACAGTTTAGAAATTATCCATCTTGATAAAGTTAGAAGATTGTTTCACTAATCTTGAAGTTCAAAGAACATGTATCATGTGTAATAAAATGTTCACAACATTGAATTATCATTCTTTTAAGGATGATTAAAGTAATTTGGATTTCATAATCCAAAAAGACATGGATTATAATGAATTTTGAAGAAGGGGCTTGGACATTGAGGTGGCCATGCATATGTTTCATGTTGGCCATGCATTTACACATAGAGGAATCCAGGACACGACTAGGCCCGAGGTGGCAGTTGATGTAGAGGGCCCCCGTATAGCATGGAAAAAGAGCACACCTGGAGGGAGAATAGGTTGGTCACAATGTGCGCACGTGGTGAACACGATATAGGATAGTACCGTGGAGAGGGGAGGAGAATTCAGAATTGATGGTGAGACTACATGATTGATAAAGCGTGCCTCACCCACATCTATATTTCTATGTGGGCCTCTGTTTTTAATGAACCGAGCGATCATTTCCACTCATATCATCCCACATCTCACTCGACTATTTGATTAACGGGACATATGTTTTATAACTCCAGATTGAATCGTGGAGTTCCATCATCTCATGCGACGTGAATATGAACCCAGACCATCTGATTGCCCCCACTGCTTTGACCCAACTACCTAGTTGTCCTCCTCTGCTGTTACTCAATGCCTCCATTTCCTTCATGCGAGAGATGTTGGAGATTCGCTCCATATCTATCATGACATACCATTTTTACACTATAAAGACTGTGGGAGTGCACTAAATCCATGCATGCAATGAATGATTATCATGCATGCCAAATTCATGGAGAAGATGTTTTAGAGGAGGAAAAAGAAAATTCTATGGCCACAAGGATTTGTGCGAAATTCATGCACAAGAATCATGCATGAGATTCATGCACACGTTATTGGCTCCATTCAAGAATATAAGATCCAGTGTTGAAATGGAAAAACCCTTAAGATATTAGCTAATATAATCCGTGGATTTGAATATTTTAAAAAGTTGGATATTGTGAGAATTCAAACTGTGCACCCCATAGATTTTATCATGGATTTTGGATGTGGAAGAGTAGCTCCCATCGCCTATAAAAGGAGGAGTCCGAGACGAGAAGAGATGCTGATCCCACATACTTGAGATCTTCTATTATCGAAAAACAGAGCTTCTCCATGTGCACCATTTCACGAAGAGAATTCGAGAGTCCCACGAGCTTTATTCTCTGCGAAGTAGAGTTATTATGAGTGTTCTAAATGTTCGTTTCACTCTCAAACCACTTTTTGAAGAAATAGTACCCATGTTCACAAAATTGGTTTTCCAAAACTATTTATGTGACTTTCAAAGGCCGAACCCTCATGAGCCAGTGATTGAGGCTATAACTCGTAGAAATCATTAAGAAGAGTTATATTTGTGCACCTCATGCACAAAAAAGAACCGTTCCTCATCTGCATGAATAACCTGACGCATGTCCACCCTTGTTTCATGAGATGAGGTTAATTTCCCTCAGGATTGAATCATCAAACTCTACTATTTACAGGGGTTCATGTTTTATTGAATAAAAAGATAGGAAGGTAAGGTCAGTGCACATGCATGCACATACATGCATTGATTGAAGGAGCATGAGGTTATTTTTGATGGTTAGAAGAAGAATTTTTTATGAGAATATAGGTTTCCTTCATTGGGGTTTGCAGAAACATATATATATAAACAAAAAAACACCCTATTCAGGTTCAAGAGAAAGAAGAAAAGAAAAGAGGAGGTCCTATTTGTGTGTGTGTGATTAAATAACTAAACACATTCTGGTTTAAAGAATCACACAAGAGAAATAGAAGACAAGTATGTGTGTTTGTGTTCAAATAACCATACCCATTAGGTTTTCCACACATGAAGAAAAAGAGTAGAGTGCATGATTGTACACATGCACATGCACATGTGAATTCAATTAAATAATGAACCAAAACAAACATGTACATGTGTGTAAATAAGAATAAGTAAGGAAGGATAAAGCTCAACCGTAATGGCATATGCATGATCACATGGATTCATGAAAAAGATATAGGAATTGAATCTGATGATTCCAAGTGAGCTGATCTGCATTGCTCGAACAATCACAAAGGAGTTTGTGATTCATTCCATGAAGAAAAAAGTTTCAGTGCATTTGGTTATTTAAATAAAGGTTAATAAAAATAAGAAGAGTAAATTCCATTATTTCACTAAATAATAGAGAAGAATAATACTAGTGCAGTCGGGTTTTTACAAGAGAAGAAGAGAAAAAGAATATAGAATTACTTGCCAACTTCTTTACAAGTTATCAAGTGAAGATCACATAACATTATCAAGAGCATAACCTATCATTCAATGAAGTAATAATAAAATCCAATATGGTAGTATAAAGAACCCGAAAGTGTATGGTCATATCCCACATGTTTCAAGTATGAAGATGATTGTTTCCCTTCCCCCTCCAAGTGTAGGGACTCGCACTAGGAAGTGATTATGTCCTTTCCTTGTCCAAGTGTAGGGATCCAAACTGACTAGTAAATTGTTTCCCTAGTCAACCACTATAAAAGAATGATACTTTATAGTGGTGAATCCACGAACTAGTAATTCCCATGCATGGAAAGGATGTAGCTGCACTAATTGATTAGTGAACCTCATAAAAATATCATGTTAATATTTTTACTATTTTATATTATGGAATTTTATAGACAAAATAGAATAAGATAATCAATATCCAAATAGGCCAATAGGTACATGGATAAATGTTGGAATTGTCTTCAAATTTCCCCACCACTAGTTCACCCCCTCTCAGTGTTAGGAGTATCCCAATGTTTTCCTCTTAATTGGTATCAGAGTTATGGTAAACCTCAATTAGATTATCTAAAGTGAAGTTATTCTCTTTTGAAGAAATGAATTTATTTCCTGATATATCAATGAAGTGATGTTTTAGTAAATATTTAGTTATCTAAGATAAAAAGATTATATCTACGATTAACATGATGAACATGAAAAATAATTAGAAGAGAAAGTTGAAGAAGAAGTCCATCTTATCTAAATAAGATGAAGTATCTAGTGCTCCATAAATTGTTGAGATTGAAGATATATCTGGATTGGAATGTAATGAGAAGGTGGTTGAAGTTCCCACTAGAAATATGGATAAACTTCTTACCTTAAGTGATCTAGAGTTATGTGTTGGTACATATAGAAATTATACTCATGATGAAAACACTAGAACAAGTGGTGATGGCTAGTCTACAACCACTCAAGAATTGTTAGTATACTGATGATTTTTTTTTAATAGTATTCCTGATGAAAATGCATCCCTTTTTATTGGATTTTTTCAATGAATTCATTAAGATATCACCCATTTGGAAGAAAACTGATATTTTGGAGAAGTGATTACACACAAAAATTGTTAAAGGTTTAAAGCTTTCCTAACTGGTTGGAATCTTTGAAGTAATAAAGAGGGGATTTTAATTATTGTCTTTAACGTTGATTAAAGATGATGAAGAAAATGATTTATTCAAAAAAACTCTAGAATTGAATATCCATGCACTTGAAGATGAGCTAAAAAAGAAAATTTAAGCCAAGAAGTTTTATTTGGAAGAAAATTCCACAAAGATTAAGGAATTTGACTCCTTGTCACCAAAAAAATTAAATATGGGAAATCAGGAAGTTGAAAGATTAGATAAATATTTTAAAGGGATGATGACTATAATTGAATACCAAATAGTCATCCTCAATATGAGATTTCTATAATTGGAAGTTCAGTTGACAAATATTGATAATACACAAATTGACTCTCAACAAAAGAATGAAATAGTAGATGATGGTACTCAATGCTCACTGGAGGATTCCACTATCAAAAGACCTCCATCAACTGGTAAGAAGATCATGGAGTCACTCATTGATCCTTCAAAAGTAGAAGATAAGAAAGTATCATCCATTAAAACTTGTACTAATGTTTCTAAAACTAATTCTACAAAAAGTGTAGGTTAGAAGAAAAATTATAAAAAAGTTTATATGAAGATGAGTTAGAAGAAACCTACCACCATGGCAAGGGTGTATAGGGGAATGAGAGTGGAAGATATCTCCCCACATAGGGCACCAAAAAACAAGAAGTCAAGGTTTGTTGTTCAATTCTCATGCTGTAACAGATTTAGGAATTTTGAATTGTATTGTTGGTACAATACCTTTAATGGGATAGCAAAGAGAGAGCCCATCTCAGGGGGAGAAACCCCGAGATAAAGAATAAAACAACATATCCTGAAGAATTTGTGTACTGTAAACAGATATTGAATGTTAGATAACTTCTCTGATGTATGTAATAGTAGTGGTCACATGAATGGTGCATGTTCAAATCAACCAGTACCCAATGATAATAAGAAATGAATATCATATGAGATTTGTAAAAAATGAAGAATCTGTATTGGGATGAAGTCAGATGAATGTTGTAAAAACTAATCCACTAAAGAAGATTCCAAGAATGAATGGTGATAACTCCTTGGATTCTATATCTAAGAAGTCTATCGGTAGTTCATCCAAAAGAACTACTAAGAAGATTAAAATTCAAAATAAGACATGTGAACACCCAAAATTGATGCTTTTATTACATATGACATATTGTTGGTGTGGAAAAATATTTGTAAATAATGATAATGATGAAAAATTCATAGGCTAAGGCTAGTTCAAAATGAAACGAGAAGATTCTACATGAAGGAAAATAAGTTCCATGTTTGATGTGTAAAAAATCTGGTCACACTGTAAGAAATCTCATGGAATTAATTCCATCCTAAAAATAATTCATCAAGAAGGTGAAAGTTGTAGTAAAAAATTCTAGTTATTTGAATGCTCTTAAAGAGATAAAACTCACACACAAAGAAATGGAAGATGATTTTAGGTCCACACAATCACAGTCATCATTGAAGGTCAGTTGTGAACGTTTGAAGAATAAAGCTTCTAGATAGAGAAAATCATCACAAAATTTATATTCATATTTATGGATCAAGGAGGATCCCCCAAATTCCCTTAAATATATTTTTATTTTACTTTGTTCTTATAAGAGATGGAATTGATGGTTAAGAAAGCTCTCAAGGGAAGAACAAGAGATTAAATTATGAGGAGGGTTCCCATGATGGGGAAACACATGAAGAAGTACCCAGAGTCAGTAACTCAATTAGTTCATCTTTAGTAAATATTAAAATAAATTACTCTAATTATTTTCAGTGGATCTTGTCATTAAAAATTCCCAAAGGCCACTTATCCTGCCAATTTCTCTTGAATATTTTTGATCTTTTTTGTTGATGTATGTGTAGGAGTTTCCAGTTGATTATTTTATATCAAAATTTTTCTCCTAATTCTAGAATAAATGTGTCAATACCTTGATGATAAGTGTATGACTTCTCCTCTCTTGTGGTATCAAGATTTATTGGATAATGGACAACCCTATTTTCTAAATCAAATCCTCCAGTTTTCTACACTATGCATATATCTAGTAGACTTAAAGTGCAATGACTGATGAAAACCTTCTTATGTATGGACTGATACCATCTATACCACGAACATTGTATTTCATATCAATAAGGGGAATATAAAGTGAAATGAAGGTTCAAAAATTATAAAAGTGAAGGGGAGAAAGAAGATTCTCATTTTGACATTGAAACATTGATTTGAGAGAACGTCAAAGTATTTCCAACAAATGAAAAGGGGGAGATTTTTTGGACCACATTGTATATAATTTTTATTTATTGTTAATAGTTGTCAATAATGGTAAAAATGAAGAGGCATCCCAAATGGGAATGGATATTGATTTAAGTGAAGATTCCAAGATAATTTTTGTGGATTCATAGCATTGGATACCACACGTGGGAAATTCTTCATGGTTATCAAGAGAGACAATTGTTTTGATGATCTTAAAGTTCCAAGATGTTATATCATGTGTGACACAATGTTCAAAACATTGATGCAGCATTCATTTAAGGATGATTGAAGAATGTTGGATTATTTAATCCAAAAAGACAAGGTGTATGAAGAATTTTTAATAAGGGGAGTGTACTTTGAGGTGAAAATTCATTTGTTTCATGGTGGCCAAACATTTTCACTATGAAGAATATTTTTTGGATTACATGAAAAAAATACGGCTAATACTTCGGCTAGACAACCAAAATTCAACCCAAGGCATGTTCGGGACATTTGTGGTTAACTGAGCACTGAGGGAAGGTAGTCTAATGCTAGGTTCGAGAGAATCTATGGATGCTGAGCATGCCCAAATAGCATGGTCATAGAGTGAACTAGTAGGGAGCACAGTTTGGGTGAAAAGCACTCTAGCAGTGAATATGTTACAGTGTTGTACCATGGATAGGGGAGTTGAATTCTAAACTGATGTTTAGATGACTTGATTGATAAACAGTGCCTCGCCCACATCTCTATTTTGATGTGGTTAAATGTTTTTAATGAACTGAGTGATCTTGGCTACTCATCTCATCCTTCACCTACCTCAACCATTCAATCAATGTGACATATGTTTTAAAACATCAAATTTAATTATGGCCATCCATCATCTCGCACCACATGATTATGAACCAAGGTCATCCAACTTCCCCCACGACATTGAACTAGCTATGCTATCATCCTCCGCCACCACTACTCAAGGACTCTAATGCCATCTCACCAGATATGTTGAAGATTCATTCATGAGATATCAATACTTAACATTTTAAAATTATGAAGACCATAAGCGTGCACAAAATCCATGCATACAACGAATGATTATCATTGATTTAAAATTATCAGTGAAGATGCTTTAGACGGGGCAAACGAAGTTGCCACAGCCATGAGGATCCATGTGAGAGTCATGCACAAGATTCATGTATGAGAATCATGCACATGTTATTAAATCCTTGTCGAAGATAGGATACCATGTTGAAAAGGAAACACCATAAGGATCTCAAATAATATAATTTCAACATTTTATGATTTTCAAAATATTCATATCATAATAATTAAAATAGTGATCCCTGTGGATTCTATCACGGATTGTGGACCTGGAGGAGGATCTCCCCTTGCCTATAAAAGGTGGAGTCAATGATGAGAAGTGTTGCTGCCCCCTCATACCTTAGAGCTTCTGTTTTGAAAAAATAGATCATCTCCCTATGAACTATTTCACAAAGAGCATCTTGAAGTCGCACGAGCTTTATGATATGTGAAGTAGAGTTCCCACACATGTTTGATAAGTTATTTTCAATCTCAAACCACTTCTCTAATAAAAGGTACCCGTGAACACATGATTGGTTTTCCAAAACCTACATTTTTCATTACAAAGGCCTATCCATCCGGATCCAGTGATTGAGCCTCTATCTATCACTAAGCTATGAAAAGATGTAGATCTGTGAGCCTCATGTATAAAGAAGAACCACACATCCTCTTCATGAAGAACATGACCTGCAGACACCTTGTTATCAATAGGTGAGGAAGAATTTCTTCTGGTTTTAATAGTTAAATTGTACTGTTTATAGGGGTTCATGTTTTGGTGACGAAAGAGATTTGAAGAGACAGAAAGTGCACATGATATCATGTGCAAGAATTGATTGAAGGAGCCTTAGGACATGTTTAGTGGTGAGAAGAAGTAGTTTTCAGGAGATAAGAGGTTGCACCCATTTTATTTCTAAGAAACATAAAAATATAAACCTAATAAAACATCATAATCAAGTAAAAGAGAAATAATAAAAGAAAATAGGTGGCCATGTTTGTGTGCATAAAGAACAACACCCATTATATTTTGAAGAATCAAACAAGAGAAATAGAAGAGGAGTTCGTGTGTTTGTTTTCAAAGAACCATACCCATTTAGGATTTCACACAAGAAGAATAGGATAATGAATGCTTGTATGCGTGCACATGCACACGTGAGGTCACTTAAATAAAACACCAATACAAGGGTGTGATCATGTGTAATGAAGAAGAAGGAAGGAAGGAAAAAATCTCAACCTAAATTCCATATGCATGATCACATGTAGTCATGAACAAGAAATAAGAATTGACTCTAATGATGCTAGGTGAAAAGATCCTCATCACCTAAACAATCACAATGGATTTTGTGATAAGTGGGAACTATAATATAGGTTTAGTGCATTTAGTTTTTTCACTAAAGGTTAAGAAAGAATAAGAAGAGTGATTTAGGTCACTGTACTGAATAATAGAGAATAATCATTCTAGTGTAGTTGGTTTTTTACTAGGTAAGAAGTGAATGTAATAAGAGAATTACATTCTTAATATTTTGCAAGCAATCAAGTAAATAACAATTAAAAATATAAAGTAAAGAACCTATCTTTTTAAGAAGGAATAATACTATCCTAGATGGTAGTATAAAGAACCTGCTAGTTTATGGGCATATCATACTTGTTGTAGTTTGAAAGAGTAGAATTTCCATCCCCCCTCTGAGTGTAGGGACTCATACTAGGAAGTGATTATCTCCTTCCCACCTACATGTGTAGGGAGCCACAATGACTAAAAAATTGTTTTTCTATTCAACCAATGTAAAATTATATCACATTATAGTGGTGAATTCTTGCACTGGTCATTCCCATGCATGGCAAGGATGTAACTTCTCTTATTGAGTTCTAAGCATTGAAAAACTATTGTGTACATTTTTTTAATTATTTCTATTCCTCCATGTGATAGTTAAAAGATAATAAGAGAACCAAGATCCTAACATGTTAAGAGGTACATGGATAAAAGTTGAAATTTGCTTCAAAACCCCCCTACACTGATTCATCCCCCTCTTAGTTCTCAGAGTATCCCAAACTAGTACTCTCAGTATTAAATTCTTTCTCAATGGGTTCTTGGACATGATTCTAGACGTTAACCTTGGACTTTAGAAAGCTTCACCTAATTCCAAGGAAAAAGAGGACTAGAGGGTAGTACACTAAGTGCATATGGGATCTTAGTATAATAATATATTATTAGTTTTTATTTTATAGGTTGAGTAATTTTTTTCCCAAACATGGTTTTAAAATTATTCTTGTATGATTGTTCATAATTATTCATTAACTAATTATTTGAGGAAATATATTATGAGTGGAATGTTTAATAAATATTGATTTATTATTAGTAAATATAATATTTTTTATAATTGGAGAATAATGTATTGACATTTATTTAATAAATAAATATAAATTATTAATTGCCTAATAAATATTGTTGAGGAATGGTGGACCAAGTCTAATTGTCATGTGGGCAATGAAAAAATTGAATATTATTTAGTTAAAGAATATTTTATTATAATTCTCATATTTAGCACAAGTCGAGAAAAATTAATATTTGTATTATTATTTGACATGTGGTTTTCTAGGATTAAATAAATAATAAGTTATCTTGTGTAATTAGTTTATTTTAACCATAAAAATATAAATAACCAATTATGTCATTTTTATCATTATCCTATTCAGTTGTGCACAATATTATTAGAGAATCCTCTCAATCATATAGAGATCCCTTATCTATGAATTCTCCTAGGAATGATGAGTAATCATCCTACATCAGATCAAGGAAATTTTATGGATTTGATTATTGAGTTGATTATAGAAGATGACACCAGCACATGGATCTTCCATGCCTGCACCCGAAGACTCATTGGGCCACATTTAGAGATTCCTAGAACATGTGTGGATCACCGCTAGAATAAATATACTATTAGTTTCTAAAACATGATGATAGTTCTCTATAGATCTCCACCAGATTCATAAACTATGGAATAATTCCTTAATTTTAATTCATTATGTATTTAAATAAATTATAGACAATATATTTTGATCCTCTCTCTCTCAGTCCTTACAGAATTATTCTTTGTCTATTTCGTGGACTAAATTTCATGGATCACGATGTTCATCGTCGTACTGATCATTGAAAAAAGTTAAAGTTTAGAATCACCCATCACATTCTTCCATTTCACTTAGAATCTTAATATACGTTATAATATAATAGAGGAGTATATTGACAAAATATTCCTTACGGAAATAAGATTGAGATGAAGTCTTTTACCTTGAGTCTGAATCATCACGTTCATTCATCCTCATCCCAAATAATTGAGTTATGTTAATTTTATACTTTATTAAGTAACATTTTAAAGATTATTATTCTTCTTATATCACTTATTTTAACTTTATATACAATTACATAATTGCCTATGTTCATGTTGATCATTTTGAAGATATTTGGTACATAAATCCAAAATGACATTGGTCGGTTGGCTATGGTAAAAGAGGTGATAATACCATTATCTATAAAATAATATTCATTGAATAATTATCATTTTTTACATCAATTATACTTTTAAATTCAACTGTTACATATGGTTATGAAAAATGAATGACACTACAATCATGGAGATGGAAGGTCATACATATATATATGAGTAATATTTCCATTTTCAACAATCAATATAAAATGATGGTAAATAATATATTATCATTCTTGACAAAAATCAAAATAAGTTTAATATTAATTATTCAAATATATATATATATATATATGTATCATCTGTGTGATATGGTGATGAGAAACGAATCACATCGCTCTTTAGAGGTGGTGGTCCACACATATACACGAACAAGGTTATCATTTTCTAGTGAGAGGAATGGTAATATGGTAAATGATACATTATAATTTTATATTGATAAATATTTCATGAATATTGTAATTTAAAATTAATAAAATCATTACACTCCTTCGATGATATATGCTGATGGGAAGTGAATTACCTCGGTTCGTGAGGTGGTAGTCCGCCACAGGCACAAATGACAAATTCATTTCCCATTAGATGGAAGAGGAGGAAGATATAGCCCATTAACCTAACAAAATAAAATATTAATATATTTATCATAAAATAGTAATTATTTTATTAGGGTTAAATAAGGTTATATTTATGTGGAAGAAGAAAGAAAACTAAAACATGAAGATAAAAACTATAAGTCTTCCTTGGGAAACGACATTTTCTCAACACCTTAAGATATATAATATTGTTATTATGAACAAAAATGACATATATGATGTGGGTAAATATTACATGAAGTTATTGGGATAGAGAATGATAGAAAATAGTTTTAAATTGTGATGAATGAGAATAATTAGTTCCCTTTTACAAGAGAGGGGAGGGGCACTCTTAGAATATCCTAAAATATTAAATTAATATAAAATAATTTTCAATTTAAAATGGTTAAAAATTGATATATATAAAAAATATAAGATTATTATGTTTTTAAATAACTCTTACAATAAAAATTAAAAGGTTTTGTTGACTATATTTAAACCATTATCTATTGATTTTAACCCATATTTAACCCCCTTAACTATAATTGGGGAAACATGAGTTATGTTTGTGGGTAAATATATATAATATAAAATGAAAAAAACCCCATAAATAGACCCGAAATGATAGTTTAAACATTATAATAAATTATTTTCTTGATTTATTTATTTCTAGGAATTTGACATAATTTGGTAATATATAATTTACTATAAAATTTCCATAATGTCAATTTTTAGAACTATTCATTAAATTGAAAACGATAATAACAATAAAACATATATAATAAGGGAAAAATATTTTATTATATCCTTAACATGTCATTGAAAACTATAAAAATATTTTATGACATTATCTATCTCAGAATTTATTTATTTTAATTTTATTAATATCATTTATTTTATTTTTTAATTAATTAAAAAATTACTCAACCAATATTGTGAAATCATTTTAAGTAAATGTTTACTCACTAAATATAAAATATATATTACCATGATGGATATAAATATTTTATATTTAAAAATACTCTTTATATTATAACATATCCTCTAGATAAAAATATATTAGAAAGATTAAACTTATTAAAGATAAGAGTTTGACTTCTTTGAAATTTCATTGAATAAAATATTATAAAGGTAATAATCTCTTCCATGTGTCCCAAAAAAGTCATAAATTCAACAATTAAATTTTTTTGGACTATATATACACATACAAGGAAATTTAGGTAAGTTTGTATGTCTTTTAATTATTTTCATCATTTCATCTTAAATTAAATTACTCGATTGAACTATTACCACTGTAATAAAAACTATTAAAGTTCCAATTCATATTGTAAAAAAATTATCATATTTAATAAAATTAAACTGAATGTTTAAAAATAAATATTAAATTTTTCAAAATTATAATAATTTATGTTTAAGAAATTAATTATAAATTAAACCGGTAAAAAATATTAAAAAAACCATTTTCATAGAAAAATACCATTTTTAAATATGAGAATATTTTTTATACTAGATTCTTGTATATAATTAATTTCAAAAAACTTAATTTTATTATTATAAATTAAAGTAAAATAATTTATATTTAAAACATATCAAAACATAATTTTACCTTTTAAATAAAATATAGTTTTCAATATAAATGAGTATTTTTCATTATTCCTTTAAAATTCAATATTTTTAGAAAGATAATATAAATTATTTCTAAGATAATTTTTTTGTGATGAATTTATAAATGAAATCCATTTTTTTAAATTATAATTATTGAATTTGAAAATAATTTATATAAATAAAATATTTTTTTAAATGGTTTTAATAAATCCACTTCCTATTTTGATTTTATTATTATTTTATATATTTACAATGAATATAACTATATAATTCTAAAATGATAAAAAATATTGAAATGATATATTATATCATTAACTAGGTTTTTACATTCTATGAATTGAGTTTCCCATTCGATTATATCTAGAATACCCTTTCTTTACCCTCTTAATTTTTCATTGGAGCCATATTTTCATCTAATGCATGATTTTCTTTGGTGATTTTAGTATATACTACTGGGAATGCATATACATTATTTTGGGTTGTTATAGTTTATACATGATTTCATTTCCATTTCATTTAATATTACACAATTTTATAGAATATATAGATATGTGTGTTCATATATGTAGATGATGATAAGAACACGAATTTCTGTGATATACCTACCTAGTTCTAGTCAACTACCCCTCACCTATTCAAGGCAGGCTTTGGGAGGCACACTCATCTTACATATAGCCTAGTTTGGGCCTCGGTGAGGAGGGTTGTCTCATAAATAATGTTGGAGGATATAAATGTGTAAATATTACATTTATAAAAGTCTACTCATTAAAAAAAGGAATTGTTTGAGATAAAATTGGAATGAACCTGTTAAAATGAAATATTATTTTATTTGATGATTACTAAAGAATATTTTTTTTATAATAAACGTGTGATGATGGACGTGAGGTTATTTCTAATAATAATATTAGTCTTTTATATATGAAGAAAGATAGAGCAGTGATTTAAAGAGGGTTGATATTTCATGGTAGCTGATTTTATGTTATAAGAATAAAAAATTACTTGATTTATGATTATAAAATCGAAAAATAATTTATGTAATAAAATAAATTGACATATTTGATAAAATAATAATAAAATTATTATAAAAGAATATTTTTGAGAAACAGTATCATTTTTAATGAGGTCACTATGATTGTTTGTAAAAAATCTCAAAAATTGAATATGGTAAATAAAATTCATAAGAGTGTTGAGATCTAAACAAGAAACCTAATGGAGTACTCTCAATCTGATTTTTATACCCTTGGGAAATAATTGAACTAGTGTAAAAAATAATATCATTATATTTATTAATGAATATTATATAATCTGATTTATTGTATTTTTATCTCACAAATATAAAGCTATAAGAATGTTTTAGTGATTCTAGAGATTAGTTGAGGAGTTATCACATTTTTCATTAAATTGGATGAGATATTAATTTAAATCAGAGTATTTTTGTAATATTTCTAAAATATATTATTAAATATGAGATAAGAAAAATTATTAGATCACCTTACACTCTAAAATAATGTAGAGTAACTAAAAGGAAAAACTTATGGCCTTGTTTAGATGGTAGAAAAATGCAAACTATGCATAACACATCATGAGTTTTTGGTTGAAAAATATGAATTATAATATAATGAATCAAAAGTAGTTTATATTGAGTCCAAATTCATGTTTGACGTTATGTTGAATTTATGTTACGAATAATTAAAATGTAAAATACTTTAGAGTATTTTCTTGTCAATGATTTATTTTGAAAAATGTAGACGTGGGGGAAATTTTGATGACAATGTTAAGGATGGAATATTTATTGGTTATACCTGAGATTTGATGATTATATAGATTATAATACAAAACATATGAGATAATAATGGAATTTTATGATGATATAGTCATTGGAAATTAATATGATATCACGAAATTAATTAGAAATGACAATAAGGATGATAATTCCATTATTGAATCCACAAAATATTTTGAAGATAATGCATAAATTCCTAATAATGATTTATATTAAGATATCTAAATTAATATGGATGTTAATTTTAGAACTACAAGGACCAGTAAAATAATTTTAAATAATGTGTGTTCTATAAATATCATTATCGATGGAAAACAAGAAGTACACACAAAAATAAATATTTTAACAAATAATTAAAATATTTTGTTTTCAAATATTGAGGCACAAAATATTAATGAATATTTTTGAAAAAATAGATTTATTAAATATATCAATTTATAAAATTAATCAGATTTCAAATAATGATAAATGATACAATCAACCAAATAACAATGAATAAACATTATGGTAAAAAATGTTTTAGAAGCAAGATAAATGAGAAAGCATAATTCATAAGAAAAAAAATGATAGATTAGTTTGTAAGGGGTATTCAAAAATTGGAGGAATTTATTTTAATGAGAAATTTTACTATAAATATAGTAATGAGACTGAAATAGTCCTTCATGGAATTTTAGAATAATAAAATTTTAAAATCCATCCAACAAAATTAATTTATTCATTTCTGAATGTTGAATTGGAAGAAGTTTATATCAAGAAGAATGAAATCTTTATTTTGGAAAAATATATATAAAAAGGAGTATAAATTGAATAAAGGTCTATATGGGTTTTATAAATTCCCAAGAACATGGTATTTCAAGTTGTTTGAGTACATAAGAAGCATTAAATTCAAAAAAAGAAAAGTGAAAATCATATTTTATGTTAATAATATTAACACATTAACACATATTTTGATTGTATATGTTTATGATATATGTTTTATTAGTCTTAAATTACCCTTTGATAATGATTTTCCACATAAATTATGAAAAGGTTTTATATTTACTTACTTAGATAGATGGTGGTCATTTTGGGATATGAAATTAACCAATGTAATGGTTATGTTTTTATATTTTAAGAAGAATGTAACTGGATGTTGTTGAGAATTTTTGGAATGGAAAAATTAAGAGAAGTTCATACACTTATCCAAGTGGTTGTAAAGTTAAATAATGATGATTAAGGAAAGGTTTTCAGTGAAAAATAATTGTTAAAATTATTTGTTAGTCTTTTTTATCTAAATACTTCAAGGCCACACATTGTTTTGTGGAAAATATATTTTTAGGTATCATTATAATGAAATGGAGTCTCATATATTTTAAGAATAGTTAAAAATGAGTTATGTCAAAAATACATCCTATTATGGTTTATTTTAGGATATGAAAGATGACGTTGACCTATAGGGAATCACGGGCTTTTGATGGGATGGAAATGTATATGATTGAAATTCAATATAAGGAAGATAATTATTTATTGGTGGAAGATGTTTCACATGTAATTATAGGAATAAAATACTCTATCACTTTATGCCCCACCAAAATTGAATATGCTTCTACATCACAAGCTACAGAAAAAATGATTTTAATAAAAACTATTCTTGAGGATAAACATGTTACAACTAAGTATCCACTGGCCATTAGCTGTGACAAAAAATTGATATAAATCATTTAATGTATTCAGTGAAATATTTATGGTCTATTTAATATAATATAAATTATAATTTCATAAATGAGATTTTTTAGAAGGAATTTTGATATCATAATTTGTTCCATCCAAGGATAAGATTACTAATATTTCTACAAAACAACCCTTACTAACTCTTATAGAATGTTGAGATATGAAACTATTGTTCCACCCATTAATCAACATCACCAATTTATATTTATGATTTCTTGTAAAAAAAATATATGATTTATTTAGTATAAATGAAAATATATAATCTGAAATAGTCACTTTATTTATTGGAATTATCCATTAATATTATTTATGGGAAACTACAATAGTGATTGTGGGGATATGACACCATGTTTTATAATTCCTTGATTATAGTAATTGATGATAGTATAAGTGTGTCTGAATAGTGATCAAGAGATAATTATAATAGATAATATGATGACACAACATTGTTCATTAATCCTTGATATAGCATGGTGACTTTGACACCATGATTCCTGTTAATTTGAGGGTGATGAAATTTGGAATATAAGATTCATTCCATGAAAACAAATAACAATGTGTTGGAAAATTCTGATTGAATTCTGACTTTATAGGAAAATTGTGATAAACAAATGATATTTATCATTATTAAGACAATTCAGCTACATAGATGAGACATGTGTATGTAAATTATCATACATAGAAATTGGGAATGACCATTATACATAGAATATGACATTATTTATTATGAACAATATTTTCATTAACATTATTCAATAATTAATACCATGATTTCATTTTGAATGGAATATAGTTCTCTCTCTTTGAGAATGGTTTTTCATGAATCAGAATATATTGATCATGCCTAACATGTTTTTTCAAATAATAATGGTTTTAAAAAAACTTTATATAATTTTTTTTGGTAAAAATTTATTAGAATCCTAACAAAATTTTATGGGTGGAGAGAAGAATTTATAGAAGACATGGTGTGAAATTGAATCCCAAATGGATGAGTAGAAGGCCGAAAAATAAAAAAAATTCAAATATAAATTTTATGGAGATCACACACTCCAAAGAAGAAAAACATGGGGTTTTTTATAATGATAGATTTTTTAAAGGGTTAAGAAGAGGGTATTATATATTTTTTTTGAAAATATATCAATTTATGAGGTTTAATGAAGGACCTAATTAGGGGGATCAGACAAGAGAAGAATAAAAATATACTGAATAGAAATAACATCCAATGAATGAAATGTATCTACTCATAAAAAAGTTTTTACTTAAAAAACATCTTCATTTATTATTTTTGATTGTTGATAGATATAATATGAGTCATTGTGAACCGATTAATTATCACTCATGTTTCAAATAGAAACATGTTTGAAAACACATATTGAAGTAGGTTAGAAAATATCGAAAGAAAATTGACTTGGTATAACATCAATGAATATAGTGTATGAAATAAAATAAGAGGGTTGAATAAACCACTCAAAATATGTTTTCAGAAAATATTGATGATCTATCATTGTGTAATAGAACCATGAAGGAAAATATAAGTTCTATAATAAAATGTAAGTATTGATACTATTTTAGTATGAAAGGGTATGCCCTTGATTCATCTATACATTACATGAATGATTGTGTGAATAAAAAAATACAAGAAAAAAAAAGAAATCACTCAAAATAAATGATAAAAATGATAACATATTTGTTGAAGAAAACACATAATAATTCACGCGTGGATTTCAAATAGGCTATGTTAGTTCTAAAGAATATTTGATAATTTTTAAAACTGATTTATAAAAGGATATATGATTGGATGAAGCACAAGAAAGTTCTAGTGGAAAATTAACAGATCAAATTTTACATGGGAAAGTATAATTTCAATAGTGTTTATTAACAAAGGAAAACATAAAATATTCGTATGATCGTCCAAATAAAAAATAGATATTAATATAGAAATATGAATCTTTTAATCTATATTTCGTACTTGATGAAATGTTAAATTGTTTCATATTTTTTATTATCAACATGAAACATCTTTAAATTCATCAGTAGAAGAGACTATTATGGATGGTGGTTATTTAGAGTTTCACATTGGGGGATATTTAAAAGAGAAGGGTTTTTAGAATATTATAGAGCTCTTTATTGAGAAAAAAATTAGATTTCTAAATTTTTTTTAGCAGAATCAATTTAAAAGGTATGGGTTTATAATATATTATACTTAAGTGTGTGAATTAATTTTTAAAATGAAAAAGAATAAATATATTTTTTATAAATTACATAATATGTGAAATTTGAGAAATAATTCCTTGATTATTCCAAAAATTAAAGCATACTATGTATAATTTAATGTTTTAACTTGTGTGATAAGTTACACATAGGAAATCAGTTCTGAGAATTTACTATAGCAATTAGTCTCCATCACATTGCCAAACATAGATGTTTTTGCAAAAACAGTTATATATATTAGGATGTATCCCTTTATAGGGATTCAATAAGATAAATGTTCGTGTATCATAATTTATATAATCCGAAAGATCTTGATTGTTCTTTTGAAATTATTGGATAGGTCACTCTATTGACATTTCAACACCTTATTTATTTATATTAAATATACAATAATGAGTCTTGGATGAAGGGAAACAAGAGAGAAATGGTGTGTAAAAATTATTAACTTCAATTTTTTGATGTGTTTGTTTACATGGGTGAATGTAAAATTACTGTTGATAAATATTATATTCTAAACCCTAAAGTAAAAATTGATAGTGGTATCACATGTATGATTATTAGTGGGAATCTTTGAAAACCTTAGTTTCTCAATACTATTTCCTATAATGGGTTCGATAATTTATAATAACAGTGATTAACTATAGGCTCACAGATAAGAGTATATGTGGTTGAAATCTATATTTCAATAGATTCAATATATATTTAAAATAAAATTATGAAGGAGTAGTTTTTAAAGAAAATGCGAGGTTGCTAACCATAAAAACACATTTTTATTTGTCATTAATATGATTAATATGAAAATAATAGAATACACACATATTTAGTTATACATATTTTTGTCCATTGATAATAAATAAAAAGGGGGATATTCAAGAGGCCAAATATAGTAATTGTATTTTATTTTTCAATAATGATGTTTAATTTTGTCATAGTTATGTTGTCAATATTTGTGTAAGAAGAGGATATATTAGAAGTTATTTAGAAAATATAAGAATCATGAGAAGAAAATTTCATGAATGTAAGAAGAAAAGTAGATGTGGAGAATGAGGTTATTGGATCCATATTGCAATCATACTCGATGTTTACATGTTTTCTATGACATCTTCTGTTATTTGGCTACGTTAATTTAAGATATGTAGAAAAAAAATATTTCCATGATTGAAGTTAAAACATCCACAAAAGAATCAAAGGAATCATAGGGATACTCAAATATGATTATAGGTGGTATCCATCCCCAAGAAATCTGAGAGGAGTGTAGATAGTCAATAGTAAAACACATGCATCCGTCGAATTATATGTTACGAGGGTCAACTATACTTATGTTTGACAATGGGGTTAGGAATAATGGAAATTATGAGGGTATCCCCTCTAATTGACATTAATAGTCATCAAAGGAAGCACATTGGATAATAAATAAGTGGTATACTAAAGATATTCCATTGCAGGATTCGGTTTGGGGGTATATTTTTAATATTTCTAAAAGGAGGGAGCACATATTTAATCCAACAAAAATTGATGTTTGTGTTTTCTTAAACCTCAAACTCATTATTCTTTGTACTATAATAAAATTAGTCATGGAACATGGAACAATCACATGATTTTAATGAATGATCTACCATTACTGTACATTTGATACATGATTAGTGATTATTAGTAGATCATGTGATTTTAATCAATATATTACTATGAGCTATTAATGAAATTTAAAATGTTTTAGAATATTGAAAAATACATAACTCAAATAGAAAATATTATGAGGCAGTGTTGTTCAATTATCATTGATATGTCCCTAGGACTTAGACACAATAAGACATTAAGAGTTTAATATAATTAACACCGGAAAATGAGATTCATTCAATCACAGAAAATCTTGTAATCTTAGAAATAATGAATCCATTTGGAGTTTATAGAAATATTATGATACACACATGAGATTTTTCTCAACATAAATTAATTTTCCTACAAAGATGAAATGTAAATAAGTAAATTATCTTATGGAGTTATCATGTATGTCCATTGTCTTATGTTTACAGAATTTTGATATTTATTGATATATTTTCTTATCACATTTGACATTGGTTATTTTGATAATATTTTTGACACACTAATGAATTTTTGGAAAAATGAAAAATGGATTTCGCATTTTTAGAAGAGTAGTGGAAAAATTTTATGAACATATTCTCTTTTCCTTCGTAAAAACTTATATTTCTACAATTATAATATTTTAAATAATTGTAAATTTTTAATTCATGAACAAATATTTATCATTTTAATGATCATATTTGAAATGTGACTTATGTTTATTTATGAGATACTTCGAAAAAGATGATGATTTATTTTATAGTTTTTATGTTTTGAGTAGACTTATCTTATATTTTTTAAAGAATTCAAAAAATTAGTTTGATGAAGAAGTTTAAATTAGAAAATAAATTTTGTATTCAATTTAAAATGATGCATTTAACGTATTTATAATTTATTAAATATCAAAAAAATACAATTCGTACATGTACTAAAGGAAATATTGGGAATAGAGGATAAAGATTCCACTCCATCATACCAATCCACGGTGAATTAATGATAAGAATTTCCCTAAGCATTATTCTTGTTATGGAAAAATGATAGGGGGACAATATTCACCATAGTGTAGTGGTGGTAATTTCTAGAAATTTTCTTACCTATATGATGTGGTAAGTTGGAACATGTTTTTATAGAAAATTTACGACCATTTTGAGTTTCGATGTAGAAATAACATGATAGAATTTTTAAGGATGCTTATAAAAGCTTTGGGTCACTAGGTGGATAGAAAGATACATGAAAATTAAATATCATAATTTTTAATGAGTAGTTTTCTAGATAATTAAATTATGAGATTACTAATAGACATAATTGAATTATGGGAATCAATTTTAATAAATTTTAAATTTGAAGTAATCTTATGGTTTACTTATTTAAAGATGTAAATAATATTCCTAGGCGTAGTAATAATTTAAGAGTATTTTTAGAAAAAAAGTTACCTTTATATTATTATTTTAAAAATACATTCTCTATGTAGAATAAAAGATATAAATAGTATCATCACTGATGATGCATCATATTTTATGAAGATGAAATCTAGTGGAATAATAATTTGATCCTTTGGATGTTTCAAGCTATAAGAGAAAAAATATTTTATAAATTATCATTTTATTCAAACATGATATGAATATGGTATTTTAAGTGTCCTATAGAAGATGAAGAAGATTGTGAAGGGACCGATGTCACACTACTATGTATCCATTAGCATTTAGAAAAATAATGATTGAGAACCATTGTTTTTTAAAATCATAGTGAGCATGATTAGAGAAAAATTGTAACCTATATCTTCATTTTCTAGCCATTATCTGATTGTTGATGACGAAATCAATTTTTTTGGTAGGGAACTTTAAAGAACTGATGGTTCCATTATAAAAAAAGTCATTGAATAACTCATTGTATTAGTTTAAAAGATTCCAAAAATCTAGGATGTTAAACATTTATAAAATTTGGGATTTGGATGATATCAACCATATATTCATGGGTGACAAAAAGGTTTCACTTGTAATCAATTAAATTTAAATGTGATAATAATATATATATATATATATATACTATACAAGATTCAAACACTATAAAGAGTAGGATATGACATTGAGGATATACCTTATAAATATAGTATTCCCCTTTTCAGTGTCTATTTCTACATTTCATGGTTTAGTAAGGCTAGATATCACATCATATGATCAATATATTTTTAATAGATTAGATATATGAGTGTAGAAACAATTAATTAAGAAAAGGTTAAAACTCAACAAAAATTGGGTGGACTGATTCACTCAATTATTAGTGTCCATACACTATACATCAAGGATCATGAAAATTTATTCATGAAAACTATCTAACATCAAGTTCTAAGGTAAGTATCCCATGATGAATTTATGTTTTATATTATTTTATAATATATTTTATCACTATTGTTTTATACACCATGTTAGCTAATGTTGGCTTGGATTTTATTGGGACGTAGATCATTTTTATGAGAAAAATTTAACTTCCCCTTTGAATAACCCATTAATTTTTTTAATAAGGGGAGAAAGGAAGACATATCTATTTTATTTATCAAGTTGGTGAAAATAATATTTATGAAGATGACGGATAATAAAATTTGGTGAAAATAAAATTTGGTGAAAATAAAATTTAAGTTATTGAAAACAAATCCGAAGTGGATATTATTGTTTCCATGAAGGATGCTTTTGAATTTGTTAAAAATACACGGGGATGAGTTTCAAAACATTCTATATTGAAGATAAGTTTGGAAATAATTTTTGGAGTTCTTTTTAGTCAATTTTAGAATGATAGAGATCATACATATGTTCATAGAGAAGATTAATAAATGAAAATTCATGTAAAAGATATCCTAAGTGCTAAATTGGAATGTGGAGTCAGTGATTAAATTTTATATCAGAAATATTCTGGATAATATATCTGATTAATTTCATGATATATAAATTCTCCATTGAAATATTGAAAAGTAACTCTAAGATCAGACTATGATATGTTAGTGGAAACATATATAAACGACCCAGGTAAGATGGAACTAGTTCATATAAGATTAACTTGGATCATACTAAAGATTAATCAATAAACATATAAGAGTATATCTACTGTTCAAGATATTACATATTATACAACTAGGGATATGTAAAAATAACTCAAAAATTTTTGCGTGTATGTAAAAGAGAAATTTTTTTCTCACATAAGAGTAACTCAAATGATGTATAAGAGTAACCTATGTAATTTTAAGTATATATATGACCCATTTTTTTAGTATAGAAAATTAAATAATATTTACCATGTTAATAGTTATATTAAATGTGATGATATAGTGATATTACTTAAATGTTAAATACTATTATTCTTTTTATACTAAGCTATGATTAATGTTTATTTTGATACTAGTTCTTATATATGTATTTTGAACCATAAAATAATTATTTTCATCATTATATTATTATTTAATGTGACCATAAATATGAGTATGTAATTATAAATAATTTTTTAACATTTTAATGAGGATGATATTAGGATGGATCCGACATATATTGTAAGTCAAAATTGGATATTTAATCTTATTAGGAATTAAATACTATTGATTATGATTCTATTGGTATGATTGGTTATTTAATAGAAAACTATCTTATATCAATGAATATAATTATATAAAAATTTATTTTGTGATTTATTTAGTTAATAAATGAAAGTTTATTGGATTTTTTTAATAAATGATAAGGAGATATATCGAGGGAACAATGATGTGATTTCTACAACTATTTTGAGTTGGAAAAATGTTTAAGGGATATGCAAGAATTATAATATAATTTTTTAAAAGAGAAAAATCCATGGAGAGTACTATACAGAATTAGAGAAATACTATCATATTTGATGGAATATTTTGATTCCTATGGTAGAAATTATTCAAAAATATTTTATTATATATTTATGTAATAGGTGAGTGATTATTAAAATAGGTGGGTTTCATCAATACTACCAGTTCAAGGATATACCTTTTTTTTAATATTTGACCACACACCAGGGACATTATCATACATATTAGAGGGAAACATGATTAATTAATCTTCAGGGTTCTATATTTTCTGTAGTACCCCTGGTTTCTGGTATGTAACCCTTTCCAGATTCTTTTAATGGTTATAACGTTAATGGTGACATATGATAGAGTTGAGAGAGCTCAAAAAGAAGTTTTGGGGCAAAAAGGGAAGTCGCACGGTCGACACACTATTTGTCTAAACCGTGCGGCCAAACCGTGGGGAGTTGGTATTAGAGACAGTATCTTCTGCACGGGTGGCACACAGTTTGTCTAAACGTGTAGCCAAATGTGGTCTAGGAAGAAGCTAACACATGGTTAGCGCACAATTTGTCAAACTGTGCGAATTAACCATGCGACCACATAAACAAGATCCTATAAAAGTGGATCTCATGCGTTTATGCCTCTAAGTAGCTCCTTTTTCCTCCTAAGCGGCCCTAACTCGGGATTTTGGTTCTCCAAAGATCAAAGTGGTTCCTCCCATCCTTCTAGAGGTGATCCGAAGGCTTTTCTTGATGAATCGAAGCCGGATTCTTGAAGTATATGATCGTACTTGTTTGGTTTCTCAGATCTACTTAGATCTACTTCTCCTCTTCTCTTGGTTTCTTATATCTACACTCGTTATGGGTATATCTATGCATTTGGATGACAAAAATGATAAGTTTTGGTCTTGGTTGTGCTAGGAGAAGATATCTAAGGAGGATCCTTGGTTAATCCACCCGGTTGTCTTGTGCGTTCTCCGTTTGTTAGGGTTTTCATCAAAACCATTGAGGTAGGAGGCTTCACTCTCAACTCCTCTTGTTAGAATTGATTATATTGGTTTTAAATTGGGTTATTTGAATGAAATTGATTAGGAAAAGCATGGAATAAATCTTCTTTAGTGATGATATATGGTTTTGATGAAATTGTGAAATCTTGTTGAATTGTTGTGCAAAGTGATTTGGCTTTGTTTCTGATGCTTTCCGCCGGGGTGCGCACGCGCATTCTGCTCCGTCCGCGGAGGAGGACGCGCGGCATTTCTGTTGCCCCACATTCCCGTTTTCCAATGTCGGGCGGCATTCGCTCCTTATTCATGGACGTCTGCTCCTTGATCGAAACGGGATGATGGGATGTCAGTTCTTCCTCCTGCGGATTCCTCCTCAGAACTCGTCACCTAGTCCGGGTCTCCCTCATGGATTTAATACGTAGTTCGTGAAACTCTTCCCAGTTCCATGTTTCCATGGACGCCGGTTAATTACACTGCTTCTGTCAGGACATTCCAAAGGGTCCAGTCAGGGCAGCAACCTTTAGTCAGGGGAGTAGTCATGTTGAGGCATCAGTAGCGTGACTGGATGCTGGGGTACCTGGCATGTCTGTCTGTTATCCTTGGTAACAAGGCTTCTCGAGGGCGTGGAGGCCCGAGGCATCCCACATCGAGCACAGGGAATTATATGTCATAGACACATATCTGGGGTTTTCCTCAGCTTCCTGTGCTCAACACAGGGTATGCCGCGAGTTTAACGTCTAGCGGAGACGGATCAACCCAACCAGAGCATTAGCTAGGATAGATCAGATTGAGGGATCCTCCTTGAAGGGATGTCGATACCGGGGCCAGTCCGTGGATGGCTGCGAAGAAGAGCCTACCGACATGGTCTCACCGGGATAAGACGGTCCGGGCGAGAATCGGGACGGGTGATAGGTTGATGAATGGAGTGGAGGGAGAGTGAAATGGGACCATCGCAGGGGCGACAGTGATGTTGGGCTTGAGCCTTGACGAGGCTTCCTACGTATCCCCATGGCAGGGAATCAAAGTTCGCGTAGTTCGGGATGATGCTGATAAACCGACTTGAAGGTGGACCTTGGCCCGATGAGCATCGTCAGCGTACCGACGTGGAAGTAGACCCGTGGGTCCACTAGTGGTGGGCTTGAACCTTGGGAAGGTTTCCTACGTACCATGCCTTGAAATAGATCAAAGTCCTCATAGTTCAGGGTATTGATGGAATACAGTTTAACGTCATGCAGGACGATAGTGAACCCTAACGTGAATAAACGACGGGCGGTGGGTGTCGGCGAACCGACGTAAGTGAGGGACCTTGGTCCGATGGGAGTTGGGATTGAACCTCGGGGAGGCTTCCTATGTACCATGCCTTGATATGAATCAAAGTCCTCGTAGTCCGGATTAGTCACAACGGCTTGCCGTCGGACTGGAATTGCAATTTAACGTCGTTCTGGACGTAAAGAGAACATGACGTGAATTGGATGATGGGTGGGCTTGAACCTCGTGGAGGCTTCCTACGTACCACGCCTTGACATGGATCAAAGACCTCGTAGTTCATATGGGGGTTTGTCGGTGGACCGACGTGAAAGTGGACCTTGGTCCAATGGGTGGTGGGCTTGAACCTCTAGAAGGCTTCTTACGTACCATGCCTTGACATGGATCAAAGACCTCGTAGTTCAGGTGGCTGTGCAGTTTAACGTCATGTGGGACAAGAGGGGCATGCAGTTTAACGTCATGCTGGACGAGACGTGCAGTTTAACGTCATGCTGGACCGGAATGAGACCTGATGTGAGTAAATGACGGGTGGGCTTGAACCTCATGGAGGCTTCCTACGTACCATGCCTTGACATGGATCAATGTCCTCGTAGTTCTCTAGGATGGGTCGCAACGGCTTACCACTAAACCAGAATGCAATTTAACGTCATGCTGGACAGGGGTGAGACCCGACGTGAAATGACGGGTGGGCTTGAACCTCATGGAGGCTTCTTACGTACCATGCCTTGACATGGATCAAAGTCCTCGTAGTTCATAAGGATGGTTGGTCAGGGTCGGTGCTCACTCTAAGCCCACGTGAGTCATGCTCGGTGTGAGAAACAAGAGGTTGCAAGGACCTAACGATCACGTCGTGAAGGATGCGTCCGTGAGAAGCGAAGAGGGGCTTACGCATTAGGCGGCCCATGGTGATAGGACGTACTCCAGGATGGAGGCCCAAAGTGCGACGAAGCGCGGGAAAGAGGGACCTTGGTCCAATGGTGGGAGGTGCCTCGTTCCCTATCACGCCCTCCACTGACCATGGTAGTGGGGAAGTACGGAGATGCACGGGTGAAATCATCCGTACGAAACGTTAGGGGCGTACGCTCTGAGGCAGCCCTTCCTCTACGAACATATGCCACTCCGACAATGAGGATCTCATTCCATGTGAGGAAGAGTTCCATTCCAGTGGAGACGAGTGGGCGTAAAAAATGTTCGACCCGGGGTGACCCTTCGTGAGAGAGACAAGGTTGGGTCACAGTTTAACGTCATGTGTTGAGGACGTGGTGCTTGGCAGTTTAACGTCCTGTAGCTCGGACGAGGTGGGTTCGCTCCACCCCCCTAGGACTTACATAACCGGTACCCTCTGGTCCTTGGGGAAAGGAAGGTACCAGTAAGGCCATGGTTAAGGGGGGTTGTGGCATGAACCATCGAGGGGTCCACGTTAGCGTGGCTATGCGAAGAAGCAATAGCCGTTAGCGTGCCTATGCGAAGAAGCATTATGCGAAGCAATTATACGGGTGGTATTGTCCATGGGACTTTGAAATCACATTGTGCAGACCTGGAGGGTCGCACGGGAAGAGGAATCGCTAAGAAGAGGAGTGTGCTTCGCGAAGTGGAGTGCCTTGGCCTTAGCATGGGGCATAGGTGTGAGTGGAAGGTGCTTCGCGAAGTGGAATAGTGTTCGCGGAGCACTGCCTCGCGAAGAAGGGGTGCCTCGTGAAGCAGGGTCCTGCGAAGCAGTGTGCTTCGCGATGTGTAGTGATCCTGCCTTAGCATAGGGATCACTAGCATGGGTTGGGTGTTTCGGGAAGCATAAACGCTCCGCGGCTGCCCGGGTTCCCTTGGGAATCCCATTCCTTCGCCAACGCCCTTGAGCTTCGCGAAGGGCATCCCTCTCGGAAGAGGGGCTCAAAACGAGACAAAGCAGAGGCGTCTCACGAAGTAGAAATACCTCGTGGAGCTCATGATTCCCAGGGCAAAGAGTGCTTCACGATTCGGGAGAGGAGAAACCGAAAGGTCGGATTGTCCGTCCCCGGGACTCAGGGGGAGTCCAGTATTTATAGGGAAGGGGCGCCGCAAAGCAGAACCCGCGTGCCGCCTTCGGTGCTTCGCGGCGTGCTCGCGAACGTCAACATCGTCCGCGGAGCATTACCGCCTCCGGAGCTTCGCGGCAGCTCGTGAACGTCAAATGCGTTCGCGGAGCATTACCGCCTCAGGAGCTTCGTGGCGGCTCGCGAACTTCAAATGCGTTCGCGGAGCATTACCTCCTCAGGAGCTTCGCGGCGGCTCGCGAATGTCAAATGATTTCGCGGAGCATTACCGCCTCAGGAGCTTCGCGGCGGCTCGCGAACGTCAAATGCGTTCGCGGAGCATTACTGCCTCTGGAGCTTCGCGGCGGCTCGTGAACGTCAAATGCGTTCACGGAGCATTACCGCCTCCAAAGCTTCGCGAGGCCGCCATGGTCGGGGCGCTTCGCGTGGGTGCTTCGTGGCGGAGCTTTGCGAGGTAGCACGCCGACCTTCTTTTTTGTTCCTTTCTTTCAAGCAATATTTTTGGGGCCAACAAATGCCCCCCTCAGACTTGGATCCGCGGAGGGCAAAGGGTTGAAGTTTGCGGGAAAATCACCAAAATTGTCGGTGGTTTGTGAAGCGGCTTCGCGAAGGGGGCCGGCGGTGCTAACCGGGGCCACAGATCCGGATGCGCCGTGATGCTCCTCGCGGGTGAGGCGCGCCGCGATGCTTCAGGGTTGCCGCCTATAAATAGGGGGCCGACCTCTTTTGTCTTCACGTGCCTTCCTTGTCTTTTTGTGCTCTCGACTTCACGAAGCCCCGCGTACTCCGCGACAGCTCTCCGCGAATCGAGCTTCGCGGCGAACCGCGGGTCTCCGACTTCGCGTCCGCGCCAATCGAACCTCTGTTTGTCGGCCTTGGCCAGACATCGCGGCTTGGTCTCGCGACCGTTCTTCGCGATCTGGCTTCGCGATCGAGCTTCGCGGTCGAGCTTCGCGATCCAGTGGAAATAATTCTTTTCTGAGTGCCAGAGTTAAAATGGCCCATCAAGAGGCTGTATTGGGGGTCCTTGCAGATGATGCTCGTCGGGATGAGATGGCCAACTGTCCAGGCTTGGGGGAGATGATCCACAGCCACTCGGACCACACTTCTTTGACAGATCTTCTCTCGGAGGGTCAGAAAGATTATCCGCAGTGCAAGAAACTGCCATTGTACGGATTCGGGCTGAGGGATGATGTCTTCATCCCTGAGGCGAGTAGGGACGAAGCAGCTTGCTGGTTCAGGAGCACACCGTGCCAGCACCAATGGTTCAGGACAACCGATGGTCACGCGCGAGAGGACTTCACACCCGTTACCACTGACTGTCTCTACAACCATGTGAACGACATTAACGGGAAGCCATTGCAGCCAGAGACTTCCCGTCCCCTCTACCGTACCATGCTGAAGGCGGCTTTGCAGGATTCGAAGAAGGGATGGTCCGATGAGTGGGACCTACGCCAGGGTGGCAACTTTACTGATGACTGGGCCTGGGCCTACTGGGTAGGTGCCTCATGCGAGGAGTTTGGGGCCGAGAAGAGGAGAGTGGGGTTTTATGAGGCGGCATGGGCCTCCCAATTCCACATTTACCAACCAAAGCAGCTAATGCTGGAGTTGATGAGTAGATGGTCATCTTTGACCAACACTTTTCACCTGCATCACGGGGAGGTGGACATCAGCCAGTGGGATGTCCACCAGATTTCTGGGGTCCCAATCTTGGGGGCCATGTATGATGAATTCCTCCCCGTTGTCAGCGTGTAGGGGGATGCAGAGCAAATGCCGCGACTGGCATCGGCGGTGATGGCACTTGTCCTCAGAGAGGACAAGGAGGAAGTGAGGGATGTCCATTTTAGGAGATGGTTCAAATGCTTCCTGAATTTCCCAGAGAATCGAGAGTTCCCTCTGAGGCCTCGGACTTGTCCAAGGGCGGCCCAACGGGGCAAGGGGCACTCGTATTGGTGGGTCTTGGAGGACAGCCAATGGAAGACTTGAGGTTTCAGTGTCAGCACTAAACAACAGCAGATAGTCTGGCTGGCGGTGTTCACCGCGGCTCTCATTTGTGGCTGGATCCTACAGGTGAGAGATACAAGCATGGGAGTACGGCCCAGCTCGTTTATCATGGCGTCGATGTTGGCTATGGGGCAGCGGATCAATCTGGGGATTCCGATTCTCACCGAACTGTACAGAATGCTGCAGCATATTAGCGAGGGCAAGAAGCCGCCAAGGATATGCGGGCCCTTCCACCTCCTGTATGGGTGGATCGCAGCGCATATCAGGGGGATTTACGAGTATCCAAACCCCATTTCGCCACCGGGATCGAACTTCCGCCCCTCCATCCTGAACGCGGTTGGGAGCTTCCCGTTCAAACTGGTCGTTCCGATGGTGCTGAATAGGGTGTGGAGGGCAGATGAGTTCAACTTCCATCCCCTCCCATTGCCGACGGGGATGCTTACTGATGATGGACGAGGAACGGAAGAACATCGGGCTTACCTCCTGGCCTTCCGAGGTGGAGTTTTGGTGGGACGAATAGATCATGAGCCGCTCTATGAACCGTACACTCTGCATCGGTTTACGAGGCAGTTTCGGTGCCTCCAGCGGCTGACCCCACATGTCTACTGGGAGGTGCGTCATGAGGAGCACCCGTGTGTGATGAGGCAGCTGTGGCTCATGTTCACATGGGAAGATTAAAAGATGTGGACTGCATTGCCTCCATCCACCGCCGCATTCGGATTAGTGAAGGAGTACACCATCAGTTGGGAGGCCTCTTATCCAGGGGAGATGCTGAAGCAACCAACGATCTGGGTTGGTGATGGTGGGCCTCCTCTATCTCGAGGTCGTTGTCGGAGGGCAGTTAGGTCCGCTCGCAGTAGCGGGGCTGCCATGGCGGTGAGACCCGCACCGGCCGAGGGTATGGCAATAGCGGTGGATCCGGTGATTCCGGGAGAGCAGGGTCATCCAGAGGGGCGACCACCGAGGGGATTTCGTAGGATATCCACTCAGGCTCTGGTGAAGCGCCTGCGTCACATTGACATGGCAGAGGATGTCGTCTTCCTAGAAGCTTGGGACATTTGGGATGTCAACCGGCAATTCCTCAGCCCATCCGAGATATGGGCCCACCTGAATTGCCTCGGGATGGAATTACCGGGTATAGGCCCAGTTCGGGCCGGATTCATGGCGTCTCCGGCGGAGGCAGAACAGTACCTAGAAGAGCTGGTGGATTACGTCCACTCCAGTGGTGTCCCTCACCCAATGACAGACCGGGTGAGGGTACTGTTGAATCAGACGGTCCCCCCACAGTTATCGGCTGCCGATCTGAGTGAGCGCTTCCCCTTGCTGGATGAATCAGAGGACTCCTCTCGGGAGGATGAGGCTGGAGGAGGGAGCCCGCTGGAGGAAGGCGAGGTCGGAGACCGAGGCTCAGAATCCGACGATTTCGTGGAGGCTCTCGAGGTAGCATTCTGATCTTCTCTCCTCACGATCTGTTCTTGGGTGTAACAGCCCAAGATTTTATAAAAAATATTCTTTTTAATTTTATTAATGTCTTGTGTTGTACGCTACACCAAAAGGAGCTTGCACAACACGCATCCTTGACTTTCCTTGCATTACACGCAATCGCAACCTTCCTCGATAGCGTGTGTGGTACGTAATACTGAGTTTCACGAAACAATGATATGCTATTAAAATATTATTAAAACTAGCCGTTATGAATAGTAATAACCACTTTTTAAAATTCTGTAAATATTATTTTTCAAAATGAACTTCATTCTTGGATTCGGAGTATCGAATTTAGCCTAAGGTGAAATTTTGGTACTTTTCGGATAACTTTCACATTCCGATGAATAGTGAAAATTACTAAATTATAATTAAAAACAACTTTTTTAATCGAAATAATTAATAGTGATAAATTATTAATTTGAGTGGTTTTAAAGTATATTTAGAATATATTTTTACAATTTAATACAATGTTGGTCATTGGTTGTAATTTCACATTTAAACCAGACATAATCAAGTGTCAATCTTTTGATATATATTGTTTCCTAAAAACACGCTATTTATTTTAACAGCTGGATTTAATTATAAAATTAATTAATGCAACTTCTATGTTATGAATTTGGTAAAATAGATTTCATTTTTGAATTCGGAATATGGAATATAGCTTAGGATGAAATTTTGGCATTGGTCTGAAAAACATCAATTTTTGATGAATAGTGAAACTACTAAGTGGTAGGTTAAAAAAACTGAATTTTTCATAAAACTTAATTTTACCGCTTCTGTGAATAGAATTTTGAAAATCCGACAGACACGGTTAATATCAAGGACTAAAATTTGGTTCAATGAGATGAAAATAATTTTTGGTGAATAGTAACTTTTTACTTTTTTTACCGCGGTTAATAGTAAATAGGGTAACTAAGGGTAAATATGATATTAATATTACCCTAACACATGTCTTAATTCTATTGGACAAGTGTAATTCGACCAAAAACAAACTTAGGAATAAAATATGACAATTTAGGCCCACTTGGATTAGATTAGGACATTTATTATTAATTTATTTAAAGAAAGGTTAAAATAGTTAAAATCAAAGTTTAATAAGTAAATCATTTTTAATATGGGGTTATACATAAGATAAATTCGAATGTAAATATTCATTAGAAAGATAAAAAGATTTCCTACATGTTGGTATTTTATTTGTAATTTTTAGACATCAAATAATTTAATTTATTTATGACACAACGATGATGCAGTAATTATCTTATTAATGAAATATTGACATAATTGATGTTATAAACACCAAAATAAATGTAATTTGAAAATTTTTATGAATTCCACTAATTTTCTAGGTTACTATGATATATTAATTTTGATTTAATCAACTTGGTTTGAACATTTAATTCTGTTATGACTTTCACAAAAATCATATATCAAATAGTGTCAAAATTGACACAAAATAGTTTTTAAATCAAATATTATATTATTAATTGTTATTTTATTCCTAAAAATCTAAGGTTCGGCCAAATGACTTAGATAAGGATATATATATTAATAATAAATAATTTGGGGTTCGTTTGGCATGTTATAGTAAATGTATTAACCATATAGTGAAAGAAAACAAAAAGACACGGTAAAAGTTAAATTATTTAACTTGGAGTTAAATCTAATTGATAAGGTTAAAATAATATCCTAAACTTGTCTAAATTCTATTGTTTGATAGGATTTCGACCCATCCCCACTTTAGCTTCGAAATAAGACCCTTTGGAACCATTATAAACCGATTTTGACTTTAATATAAAATAATATTTTGAGATATTCCTAAGGTGCCCCTCTCCTCCCCTATAAAAGGACACCTCCTCCCCCTCCTCCTCACACCAATTTGAGCACTCAAGCTCGGCCAACCCCTGCCAAAATCTCTTCTCCACTTCCCTAGCAACATCCTAGAGGTTCTGGTCTTCCTCAAAGACCAATTCTAGTGCCCTAAGAGGAGGTCTCAAAGAGGCGCTTCAAAGAAGAGGTAATTACCGTTACCAATTCTTTCATCTTTATTTCTTCTTCCACTTCTTCTTCTTAGGTTGTTTCATTATGAAGTAATAACATCAGTATCACTCATATACTGATATGTTATTATAAGTATGAAACAACCCTCTTTCACCATCTATCCATCCTACGGAAAAAGAAATCACCGCGCGTGCGTACGTACAGAATACCGTCTCCACGCCGTGCTGTAATCTATTTTCCACCACCACATTACATGGATGAGTATAATGGTGTAAAGAATAACTATAAATAGTTATTACAACTTCATATTGATTCTGATATATTGTATAATCCACTCCAATTCAATTCAGTATTTATGGAAATGATATCATCGCTCGTGCCTACATACGGACTACCGTCTCCACGACGCGATGAGATTCATTCTCCATGTTAACCATTTAAGAATGATTATAAAGTATATATAAGAAATAATAATGAAATATATGACATTATAAAGTTACTGGATTTATGTATATATATATATATGTATGTCATCAACTTACTTCCATTCAAGACAATAAGGAAAGGAAAACAGCGTTCATGCGTACATACGGACTACCGTCTCCATGAACGGTGTTTTTCATTTTATTTATGTACCTATTATATATATATATATATACTGAATATATATGATATATAAATCATATTTTATATTCTGGAAGTGAGTAAATCATGATATAAGTAATAATGATGTCAAGAACAACAAGTCAAAACACCTACGATAAATGAAACGATTTTACCCAAAACGCTTCGTTAACATGGAATTTACAAAAGAACGGGTAATATAATGTCATAAGTGAACCATATATGATATCATAACAATGAATATGATTCTGTAATAAGTCAATAACATGATTTAAATCATTATACAGGAGGTTCGGACACTTACAAAGCAAGTCGGACCTAAGGTAAGGGAAATATCACAATCTCATTTTTATCCGAGATTGTTTATTCGTAAGTATTTACTGGGGTGTATTTTATCATCCACATCCATGTTTCATCAATATGTAATATTATTTCCATCCACCTACAATTGTTTAAATCCATTTTTACCCTTCGGTGAGTTTTTAGTAAAAGAAATGAAAGGAATCTTTTGTCGTTTTTCGTACGAGGTACTTTTTGACTTTTCCGACAAAAGTACGAAGACTGTTTTTTTTAACTTAAATGGCCCGAATGGATTTTTACGGTTTTATAAAGCCGTATTTTAATGAAGCTTCCTCCAAAAGATTTCATGACTATTTTCAATAAAATCTCTTTCTTTTAAAATTGCATGATGTTTTGTGAAAAGAAATTGATTTTGAAGAAGAAAGGATATTTTCCTCAAGAATTCATTTCAAGTGTTTTATCAAAATTATTTTCCATCTAAGCTAATAAAGGGTTCTGTTTCTATACATATTTTTACATTCATTTGACTATGTTGTGATGGAATTATGTTTATGAATTCCTTTATCTTATATGAATTGTTTTATAATGTCATGTTGTTTAAGAATCCCATTTTTATTACATGGGTTACGCTGTGATGTATGGTTTATGATTATGTGGCACACATAAAAAAGGATTCATTATAAGATGGGTGGGACCTATATCTCCCTCCAATGCATTGGGTAATGATTTTATATCTCATGAGATAGACATGGCTGAAATGGTAGGTTATACCGGTTCAGTGAAACAGGACTGAAACGAGGGTTACTCGTTTCAGAAAGGGACTTTGTCCACTAAGATAGTCTTGGCATTGAGTCTTGACTAACAAGAAATGATTCTCTATGATTATGTGTGTATGCCACAAAGTTTCATGTTTTAAGTTATGATTATTGGGATTACATTTCATTTCTATGATTTATCCCATGTTATGATATTATGAGCTTTTTGCAGGTTAAGATTTCCAAAAGCTATGTTCTTATATATATGATGTGATTGATATTTCTTTTGTTTACCCTTACTGAGCATTTGAGCTCACCCTTTTATGTTTTCTTTTCCCCAGGATATAAAGAAAGGTTTTAGGTAAAAAAAAAGGGGTATGACCTTTATGGGAGATATTGAAGAACTTTCACCACGATTAGAAGATTATGTTCCATGTTTCCAAAGACACTAAACTATTACGATCCTTTAGTGTGTGTTTTTGTTATGTACTAAGTATTCCGCAAATGTAATGTAATGTCCATGTACGTCAAGATACGGGTCTCTACAGTTGGTATCAGAGGAAAGGTTTAGTCAACCTTTGGAAACTAGGATGCGAAAACGTTAGTGAAATCCCTAGAGATATTTCTAAGGTGTGTCTAGGGATGTCCCTAGGGATAAGTATACGTATAGGTTATAGTAATAGAATTACGCTAACGATCCTAGAATTAAACCTAAGATGTTGGATATTTAAGGTACTCCCCCTTTATTATGTTGTTTTCCCTAGCATGATTTTTGCCTCTCACACTATTCCTTTTGGGTTTTAGACGATGGCTGGAACCCGAAGGAACCGTGTTGATCAATGCAATGGACAATGCAATGATTGCCCTCCTGAACAAACAAATGTTATGGGGGATGGAGTGCAAAATCTTATTGCTATACTTACACAAGCTATGAATCATTCTGGACTTCCAAATGAGCAGAGAAGGGAACAATATTCTATTGAGTCCTTCATGAGGCAACGTCCACCTTCTTTCAGTGGGTCTTCTGATCCACTTGTGGCTGAACAATGGATCAGTACTACTGAAAAGATATTTTCAGTTGTTCAATGTTCTGAACATGATAAAGTCATCTTAGCAGTATATCATTTGGAAGGTGAAGCTGATCAATGGTGGAATCTTATCAACAATACGAGGCCAAGAGATGAAATTGAGTCCATGGAATGGGACGAGTTCAAGAACTTATTTTTCAGTAAGTACTTCCCTCGTATTCTTCGAACAAAGATGGAGAAAGAGTTTCTTGAACTGAAGCAAAGGGACGATGAATCTGTTGGTACCTATGAAGCAAATTTTACAAGACTTGCAAGGTATGCTTCTGGAATTATCATCCAACCTGAAAGTAAAGTTGATCGATTTTACAGTGGCTTAAAACCAAGTCTTCGAAGGGCATTAGCTATAAGAGACTTCAGTAGCTATGAAGAAATTGTGCGTTGTGCTATCAAGGTAGAAATTGAAGTTGGTGTTACATATCCATCTCATGTTTTTGACAAGAAACGAAAGATGGAGTTCAAGGAGAAATCTCAGAATAATGGTGAAAAGAAGATGAATGTTTCTTTATGCACAAAGTGTGGAAAGAAGCATGGTGGAGATTGTCTTAAAGGGACTAGAAAATGTTTTAAGTGTGGAAAAGAAGGTCATCGAGCAGCTGAGTGTCGAAGTAATGGAAAAAGGGTTTCTAATGATATGAATAAAGCAAACACTGCAGAGAATGCACCGCCAACACTTCAATGCTTCAAGTGCAAGGAAATGGGGAATTATGCTAATAATTGCCCTAATCCAAGGGTTAGTGATGATCAACATGAGCAACCACTGAAGGTAAAGGACAAAGGGAAATCACATGCGATCACTACTGGCAATGTTGAATATGAAAACGATGTGGGGGAATGATTAAGTGTTTATGTAATGGGATTCCAAAATAATGTTGTATCATTGAGTATTGCAATATTTATTGATGTGGTATTCAAAGTGATTGAGATATTTTCTGGAAGTAAGATGATATGCGCATAATGAAGACGAGAAAATGAAATGTTTAATAGTATTCATGAGCTCATGATTGATATAAGGACTAAGTGATATCATGGTTTGAGTATATAGAATTTTGAGGATTTTGGTATGTGGAAAGTGTTAACTTTTAACTACACTCATGTTTTCACTAAGGTATTCAAGAGAATACGCGATTAAGGACTTTGAATGTTTGGAATGTGACCAACAAGACATATCTTATGATATGTAGGGATCAACGACAGTATTAAATCTCTGGTAATCGTTGTCACTATATTATGAGAGTGGACTGCAATATTATGTATAAGCCTAAAGATTATACTGGATTATGTTGGACATAAGTTAGTATTGTTTAAGGATAGAAGATTTTCGATATTATTGATGGGATGTTATAGTAACGTAGTTTTAGAAAAAGGACAACCTGCAGGACGGGCGACAGCCCATCGCTTCGGACAAGGCTATAGGAATCGAACCCACAACCGAAGTGCGACTGGCCTTTATCACCTACCACTGACCTACAAGAAGTCCCTGTTTAGTAGAAACTAGTGTTATTATATTAAGCAGTATGATATATGAAGTATAAGCCCATTTGAGGAACCATATATGATTAATCCCACTATAGATCGACTTATGTATATAAATTTTGCTAACCTTTTGAGACAGATGGAATGACCCGTCATTCTATCACATGATCTGCTAACACTTCACGAATAACAAATTCAACTTCATTTATTTAAGAGATGAAGTGGAAATTGTTAAAGGCACGAAAAACAGTGAGATTGTACCAAAATAAAGTAAATATTTATTCTAATTTAAATTCCTCAACTTTAGGGAAACGATCTTGAAAACCAAAAATGTTGTCCTAGTGCTCTTATATCTGGTTAATCAGATGGTACCTTAGATCGTCACAAATTTATGGATTTATGATTGCTAGCTTTTCCATAGCCATGTTCTCTACCACTCTCCATCAGAACATGATGGTTAGATTTCTCTTCCATATCCATATTTTCACCTATGTGGAAACCCAATGATTAGTTTATTTGGGTAACCGTTACGTTTCATACTTTTGTTTTTAAAGATTGGTTTTGACATTACTTTTTACGATGTGGGTTTCTATTAAAGAAACTTTCGAATAGCAAACCATTAATAACCCCGACGAATTTCGAGGGCGAAATTCATTTTAAGGGGGGTAGAATGTAACAGCCCAAGATTTTATAAAAAATATTCTTTTTAATTTTATTAATGTCTTGTGTTGTACGCTACACCAAAAGGAGCTTGCACAACACGCATCCTTGACTTTCCTTGCATTACACGCAATCGCAACCTTCCTCGATAGCGTGTGTGGTACGTAATACTGAGTTTCACGAAACAATGATATGCTATTAAAATATTATTAAAACTAGCCGTTATGAATAGTAATAACCACTTTTTAAAATTCTGTAAATATTATTTTTCAAAATGAACTTCATTCTTGGATTCGGAGTATCGAATTTAGCCTAAGGTGAAATTTTGGTACTTTTCGGATAACTTTCACATTCTGATGAATAGTGAAAATTACTAAATTATAATTAAAAACAACTTTTTTAATCGAAATAATTAATAGTGATAAATTATTAATTTGAGTTGTTTTAAAGTATATTTAGAATATATTTTTACAATTTAATACAATGTTGGTCATTGGTTGTAATTTCACATTTAAACCAGACATAATCAAGTGTCAATCTTTTGATATATATTGTTTCCTAAAAACACGCTATTTATTTTAACAGCTGGATTTAATTATAAAATTAATTAATGCAACTTCTATGTTATGAATTTGGTAAAATAGATTTCATTTTTGAATTCGGAATATGGAATATAGCTTAGGATGAAATTTTGGCATTGGTCTGAAAAACATCAACTTTTGATGAATAGTGAAACTACTAAGTGGTAGGTTAAAAAAACTGAATTTTTCATAAAACTTAATTTTACCGCTTCTGTGAATAGAATTTTGAAAATCCGACAGACACGGTTAATATCAAGGACTAAAATTTGGTTCAATGAGATGAAAATAATTTTTGGTGAATAGTAACTTTTTACTTTTTTTACCGCGGTTAATAGTAAATAGGGTAACTAAGGGTAAATATGATATTAATATTACCCTAACACATGTCCTAATTCTATTGTACAAGTGTAATTCGACCAAAAACAAACTTAGGAATAAAATATGACCATTTAGGCCCACTTGGATTAGATTAGGACATTTATTATTAATTTATTTAAAGAAAGGTTAAAATAGTTAAAATCAAAGTTTAATAAGTAAATCATTTTTAATTTGGGGTTATACATAAGATAAATTCGAATGTAAATATTCATTAGAAAGCTAAAAAGATTTCCTACATGATGGTATTTTATTTGTAATTTTTAGACATCAAATAATTTAATTTATTTATGACACAACGATGATGCAGTAATTATCTTATTAATGAAATATTGACATAATTGATGTTATAAACACAAAAATAAATGTAATTTGAAAATTTTTATGAATTCCACTAATTTTCTAGGTTACTATGATATATTAATGTTGATTTAATCAACTTGGTTCGAACATTTAATTCTGTTATGACTTTCACAAAAATCATATATCAAATAATGTCAAAATTGACACAAAATAGTTTTTAAATCAAATATTATATTATTAATTGTTATTTTATTCCTAAAAATCTAAGGTTCGGCCAAATGACTTAGATAAGGATATATATATTAATAATAAATAATTTGGGGTTCGTTTGGCATGTTATAGTAAATGTATTAACCATATAGTGAAAGAAAACAAAAAGACACGGTAAAAGTTAAATTATTTAACTTGGAGTTAAATCTAATTGATAAGGTTAAAATAATATCCTAAACTTGTCTAAATTCTATTGTTTGATAGGATTTCGACCCATCCCCACTTTAGCTTCGAAATAAGACCTTTTGGAACCATTATAAACCGATTTTGACTTTAATATAAAATAATATTTTGAGACATTCCTAAGGTGCCCCTCTCCTCCCCTATAAAAGGACACCTCCTCCCCCTCCTCCTCACACCAATTTGAGCAATCAAGCTCGGCCAACCCCTGCCAAAATCTCTTCTCCACTTCCCTATAAACATCCTAGAGGTTCTGGTCTTCCTCAAAGACCAATTTTAGTGCCCTAAGAGGAGGTCTCAAAGAGGCGCTTCAAAGAAGAGGTAATTACCGTTACCAATTCTTTCATCTTTATTTCTTCTTCCACTTCTTCTTCTTAGGTTGTTTCATTATGAAGTAATAACATCAGTATCACTCATATACTGATATGTTATTATAAGTATGAAACAACCCTATTTCACCATCTATCCATCCTACGGGAAAAGAAATCACCGCGCGTGCGTACGTACGGAATACCGTCTCCACGCCGGGGTGTAATCTATTTTCCACCACCACCTTACATGGATGGGTATAATGATGTAAAGAATAACTATACATAGTTATTACAACATCATATTGATTCTGATATATTGTATAATCCACTCCAATTCAATTCAGTATTTATGGAAATGATATCATCGCTCGTGCGTACGTACGGACTACCGTCTCCACGACGCGATGAGATTCATTCTCCATGTTAACCATTTAAGAATGATTATAAAGTATATATAAGAAATAATAATGAAATATATGACATTATAAAGTTACTGGATTTATATATATATGTATGTCATCAACTTACTTCCATTCAAGACAATAAGGAAAGGAAAACAACGTTCATGCGTACGTACGGACTACCGTCTCCATGAACGGTGTTTTTCATTTTATTTATCTACCTATTATATATATATATACTGAATATATATGATATATAAATCATATTTTATATTCTGGAAGTGAGTAAATCATGATATAAGTAATAATGATGTCAAGAACAACAAGTCAAAACACCTACGATAAATGAAACGATTTTACCCAAAACGCTTCTTTAACATGGAATTTACAAAAGAACGGGTAATATAATGTCATAAGTGAACCATATATGATATCATAACAATGAATATGATTCTGTAATAAGTCAATAACATGATTTAAATCATTATACAGGAGGTTCGGACACTTACAAAGCAAGTCGGACCTAAGGTAAGGGAAATATCACAATCTCATTTTTATCCGAGATTGTTTATTCGTAAGTATTTACTGGGGTGTATTTTATCATCCACATCCATGTTTCATCAATATGTAATATTATTTCCATCCACCTACAATTGTTTAAATCTATTTTTACCCTTCGGTGAGTTTTTAGTAAAATAAATGAAAGGAATCTTCTGTCGTTTTTCGTACGAGGTACTTTTTGACTTTTCCGACAAAAGTACGAAGAATGTTTTTTTAACTTAAATGGCCCGAACGGATTTTTACGGTTTTATAAAGCCTTATTTTCATGAAGCTTCCTCCAAAAGATTTCATGACTATTTTCAATAAAATCTCTTTCTTTTAAAATTGCATGATGTTTTGTGAAAAGAAATTGATTTTGAAGAAGAAAGGATATTTTCCTCAAGAATTCATTTCAAGTGTTTTATCAAAATTATTTTCCATCTAAGCTAATAAAGGGTTCTGTTTCTATCCATATTTTTACATTCATTTGACTATGTTGTGATGGAATTATGTTTATGAATTCCTTTATCTTATATGAATTGTTTTATAATGTCATGTTGTTTAAGAATCCCATTTTTATTACATGGGTTACGCTGTGATGTATGGTTTAGGATTATGTGGCACACATAAGAAAGGATTCATTATAAGATGGGTGGGACCTATATCTCCCTCCAATGAATTGGGTAAAGATTTTATATCTCATTAGATAGATATGGCTGAAATGGTAGGTTATACCGGTTCAGTGAAACAGGACTGAAACGAGGGTTACTCGTTTCAGAAAGGGACTTTGTCCACTAAGATAGTCTTGGCATTGAGTCTTGACTAACAAGAAATGATTCTCTATGATTATGTGTGTATGCCACAAAGTTTCATGTTTTAAGTTATGATTATTGGGATTACATTTCACTTCTATGATTTATCCCATGTTATGATATTATGAGCTTTTTGCAGGTTAAGATTTCCAAAAGCTATGTTCTTATATATATGATGTGATTGATATTTCTTTTGTTTACCCTTAATGAGCATTTGAGCTCACCCTTTTATGTTTTCTTTTCCCTAGGATATAAATAAAGGTTTTAGGTAACAAAAAAGGGGATGACCTTTATGGGAGATATTGAAGAACTTTCACCACGATTAGAAGATTACGTTCCGAGTTTCCAAAGACACTAAACTATTACGATCCTTTAGTGTGTGTTTTTGTTATGTACTAAGTATTCCGCAAATGTAATGTAATGTCCATGTACGTCAAGATACGGGTCTCTACATTGGGTCACTATGGGCTTCTCACCAATGTTTGAGCCATGCAGGAGGAACTTGTTCGTTGGCCTCGTTCTCGCTCCTTGGCGGGTGATGATGCGGGACCTTCAGAACCCGCGCCTATGGCTGTGTCTAGTTCCGCGTCTGGTGGGACCAGGGCGCCCAAGGTGGCTCCTCTAGAATCTCCAGACCTTCCAACAGTATACGGGGGCCTCATCTCGGGGTCCCGTCAGTACCGGCTCAGGAGCAGCGCTCAGAGGTCGATCTCCATAAGTCTCCTCCACCGGTCTCCTCGTTGTCACATGAAGACCATGCCAACTAACGTTTATGTCCCTCTTTGTCGTACAGTTCTTCAACGGGTGTGGGCTACTGTGGAAAGACTAGTCGGGATGTCTGGTGGCATCCCTACTAGGGGCATGCTGGTAACGGTGGCGATAGTCCTGCCATCTCCTCAAGCCATGACGCACACCATCACTGGCGGGACCACCAGTAGGGCCATACCCGAAATCATTGAGGTGGACTCCGAGGAAGAGGATCAATCGGTCGGTCCCAGTTCTGTCGCGCCTGCTTCGGCGCTAGGTGTCGCACTGGATTCAACACCGGATGTTGATCCTGCCGAGGATTTCCTGCGGGCGTATCCCGCGTACGAGCCTGCCAATCGTGCAGACTGGGACGAAACGACCTCCGACGAGGAAGACATCAGCGTAGTCCGTCGTCGGTCGTGGAAGCTGATCACGCGCTTTATCAAGGACACTCCCCAAGCACAATGGCTGGCCGAAATGGATAGGCTTCGCTCACGGTTGCGCGAACTGTGCGCTGGGGGAGTGGATGCCCAACGTCCTTACGCACTCATCCGAGATCTTATGGCTGAGAAGATCCGGGAGCATGATCGTGGGCTCAGTGTGGGCTGGCAGCAGAGGAAAGCGACCAGCATTAAGAAGCTCCAGGAGGCTGAAGGCGAGATTCAATAGATACAGACCCGGGAAGACGAGATTTCAGCCTCTCTTGACGTACAATCTGAGCTGGTCTCACGATTGAAGGCCCAACTGGCAGAGGCAGAATAGCATATGAGGCAGACCTCTGGAAAGACGGCCGCCGTTCAAACTGACGTAGAGAGGGCCAAAGCCAAGACTGACGAACTGTGCCCCACCGCTGCTGAGGAGGAGCGGGAGATGGTTCAGCGGCAGCAAGCCTTGGATGCCGCAACTCAACGGGTGGCGGAGCTGCAACGCTCTTTTGACGGGGTCAACCCGTCCATGGGGGAAGTCGACCCCCGAGTATTGTAACAAACCCAAAACCCTTTATTGGTACTTTTGTGCTTCCAAATTTTACCTTTGTTTTGAATGTCGTAGCACGCATGATTTACACTATTGAATTGCCTTGTTACATCCCTACAATGTTTGCGGGACGTTTGACGACAATTCCCCAAGCCCACGTTGGTCGAGCCCGATGTCCGGGATTCGGATTACCAGTCCGGATTTCTGAGAGATGGGAGAGGCTTGACGGGAGAAGAAACATTCAGGATAGCCGAATTACCATTTCTTCAACGTGCTCTTATGCATGAACGGGGAAACGCCAGGGGCGATGAAATCGGTCCAAACAGATGAAAATGGGAAGTGTGAATCACGATAACCAAGATTCGGAACACTGTGGGGATGGTGTGACAATAATGGACAGCCGTTAACCTTGGAGGAGAAGTGGTACCCTTACTGCGTTAGCCTGTAATGGGGACAACAAATGAGGGTCGACCGTTGACCATGTTCGAAACACGGGACCATGTCACAAATGTTGTTGATCAATCCTTCGGGACGTTGGCCCAGGACAGTTGGCGGACCATAGGTCAAAAATCCATACTGTTAGGGGGTCCTTCCAGACATGACCCGTCTTCCGGAACATTGTCCCAGGATGGTAGGTGAGCCGATGCAGAATGAGACCAGGCCGTTAGGGGGTTCCTTCAGACATGAAAGGGGACGAGGGTTCGAATAAGGGGTATGCAAAGCGTGGAATACAGAGTGATGGTTTGTCCGAACAGAATCCAACACTTATGTAGTTACACCACTGTGGTGGGAGTACGCCATATGGGTGCATTGGATTGATCATGGATCATTCCTTCTTTGGGACAGGGCCTCTCTTGCAAGTGGATCTGTCACTTCCCAGTGGGATCTTGGGGCATCTTGAACTTGTTCAGGGTAGAACTTCAGTTTATTGTCATGCGTTGAGGACACATAGACTCCTATAGTTTAACGTCATACGATATGACATGGAATAAAAGGGAACGAAGCGTGTGGCATGGTAGATATAAAACCGACGTGAATGTGGACTTGGAGTCCAAATCACACCACATACCCCCAGAGGAAACTCTTCAGGTCAAGGGACCAAGACTGAGGATTGGGCTGGGCCCGAAGCAAAGTGGTCGAGCATTCCTACGTACCCCATGAGGATGGAAATTAAGCCATACGTAGTTCTGGAAGCGCATTTTAACATCTTGCAGGACGATGAGAAGCCCGACCGTGTTGGTACACATCCTTCCAAAACTACTAAGCCCATGTGAGTCATGCTCGGTGTGGGAAACAAGCAGTAGTGGTGTGAATCATGGTGCTCGAGATTCAGATCACGATGATGGTGGCGTGATGATGGAGGGTAACTGCTGACTGTATTTGCAACACAGTATCCTGTCGCGTTAGCCTAGAATGGGGACAGACAAATGAGCATCGACCACTGACCGTATTCGCAACGCGATATTTTATCGATTTTTTGTCCAATATCTGTAGGGACGTTGGCCCGAAACGATTGAAGGGCCCTTAGGTCCAGCATTCATGGAGAGCCCTTAAGCCTAGTATCCATATCATCCGAGGGTCCTTTTGGATGTGGAAGAGGATGAGGATCCAAATAGCGAGCTCACGAAGCTTGGCCTTGGGACGAGGGGAATGTCCCTTTGAAAATCCCACACTTCGGGCTCTTTGTCAAAACACATCTGAATACGGCAACGAAACATATTAGAGGGAGGGAGCAGATTCATTTCCCTTGGGGGGATCTTAGTTTAGGGTCGTAGAATTCGGACCATGGGTGAGAGGAAACATAAGAGGCACATGGTGGAGTAACTCAAACACCAGGCGCGAATGGGAATAGGAGGTGTGTACGGCGCGGTGAACAACCCGACGTGAATGAGGGAAAAACCCCTATCAGACCGCGCAACCTCCATGGGAGAGGTTTTTGGTCAAGGGACCGAAAGCGAAAGTTAGGCTGGGCCCGCGCGGAAGTGACCGGGCACTCATATGTATCTCATGAGGATGAGAATGAAGCCATACGTAGTTCTGAAGGGTGCCTTTGACCATAAATGGGTAAAGGGAGCAGGGGACGCATGGCGTCAAGACCCGACATGAAGTAGGACCTAAGCCCTACTTACCACGCGTTCTCTGGGGAAATGTTCGAGTCGAGGGACCGAACACAAAGGTTAGTCTGGGCTCGCGGGGAAGTTCCCGGGCGCTCCTACGTATCTCATAAGGATGAGAATCAAGCCATACGTAGTTTTGGATGGTGACATGGTAAGATACCAGTGCCATGGGAAAAGGGGAGTGCGGGCGTGGCCCTTGCACTTAAAGAATCATAATTTGATGTATCTTGTTTGTTCTTTAAGGTGAATGGTTTTTTTTGTGAAGCGACATGCCTAAAATAGTAGGTTGTGATGTCACCACAAGGATCATGCCATTATGGGCGTTGACAAATCGCATGGCACGTGACCAATACCCAACGTGATGTCCTCTACAATGAGGTCACCAAAATGCAGTGCCATTTTTCGTCGTGTGGCCAGGACAATAATGTCACAGTTTAGGGTCGTATGATAGGACCAAGCATGCATTTTATCATCATGCAGCGCAGACGTAGCAGAGACGATGCTAGGCGGGAAATGTGCGTAGTGTTATAAAACAAAATTGATGGAGACATGACCCCACATCAAATTGTACGCCATTTGGGGAGGGAAACCTTAGGCCGGGGGGCCTATACAGAGGTGAAACAGGGGGAGAGACTGGTTTCCTGAATGGGTTGTGCCCGGAGACAGGGCGTCTGGGCGGTCCTACGTACCCCATGAGGATGGGAATCAAGTTGAACGTAGTCCCAAATGGATCTTAGTTTATGGTCTTAGAGCTCGGACCATGGGAGCCCCAAAGGACGCCAGATTGCAGCTTTGTCCCCCTGACATGCAAAGGTGCACTGAGGGATAGCGCCAAAAGTGTCGAGATTCCACCTGGACATGATGGGGTGTAAAATGATGTGAATCATGCAACCAACATTCAAGGACTTAAGGGGCTAGCGTGACGACAGAGGATTACTGCTGACCATGTTTGCAACACAGCATCCTGTCACGTTAGCCTGAAATGAGGACAAACAAATGAGCATCGACCGCTGACCATAATCGCAACGTGGGATTTTATCGATTTGTTGTCCAAAACCCTCGGGGGCGTTGGCCCGTAATGGTAGGAGAGCCCTTGGTCATTGTATCCAGGCCGTTCAGGGGGGTCCCTCTGGGTGTGAAAGGTGATGGAAGCCCAAATGGAGGGGAACATGAAACTTGAAAAGTGGAAGGAACTTGATCAAGTTGAATCTGACACCCTTGGTCCTAGACCAGAGTACTCTTAATACATGGGTGAACCACTGCAATGAGTCAAGGGAATCAACATTGAGGGTGATCGAGAGATGGAAGATTCCCGGGGGAAGGGGGCACGGTGCCCAAAACCTTGTATCATACCTACACATCCCCCTTCTGGAGAGGGATAGACCAAGTGTCCTAGGTGACTGGGAGATCAGGAGATCTCTAAGAGGAGGGGCGGGACCCGAATCATAGACATTCAGGTGGTCCTACATATCCCATGAGGATAGGAATCAAGCCACATGTATTTCTGAAGGGTGCCTTTTAATGTCATGCAGGACAAGGAATAGGAGGGCTAACTCTCAGAACGGGGTGCGCGTGGTGCAGCTATTACAAACATGACGTAAATGAGGATGTAATCCTACACTACGCCACGTGGTCCGGTGGTCAGGGTCCCAATGGTAAGACCTGAGAGGCGAATTATCTAAACAAAAGGTGGACCCAAAGACAAGGGGTCTTGAACGTAGTTCCAGATGAGAATCTTAGTTTATGGCCTTAGAGCTCGGATCGTGGATGGTGACAACTCCCCGAGTAAGCACATGTGTCAACCCAATCCCTAAGCCCACGTGAGATAAACTCGGTGTGGGAAACAAGGGGGGTATCATCATCGCAATACTCAGGGCGTCCGTCAAAGGGGAGTCAGTAGAGAGTTCTGAAGGACACTTTTGATGTAGCTTGTTCCCCCAACGCGCAGACGTGCACGGAGGAAAAGTACCAAGAGTTCCGAGACTCTACTTGGACATGATGAAGTGATGAAGGGTGTGAATCGTGTACCCAACATTTGGGCTTAATGGGATGGAGTGGCGATAGAGGAAAACTGTTAACCATGGTGGAAACACAGCATCCATATCGCGTTAGACTGAGGTGGGAACAACAAACGAGCATCGACCGCTGACTATATTCGCAATGCGGGATTTTATCGATTTGCTGTCCGAAACCCTCGGGGGCATTGGCCCGTAATGGTAGGAGAGCCCTTGGGCATAGTATCCAGGCCGTTATTGGGGATCCCTCTGGGAGTGAAAGATGATGAAATCCCTGATGCAGGGATACACAAAGCCTGGAAAGCGGGTGAGGACGTTTCCAAATAAAGCTCGGCGTTCCAGGTAATAAACCAGAGTACTATTAAGCACATTGGTGAACCGCCGAAAAGGGATCGACGAAACAGCTCAGTAGGGGGAGGTACATGGTGTGGTCATTACGAGACCGTCGTGAATGAGGAGATAATCCCACACCACACCATATAATCCTCTCATGGAGGAAGGATAGTCCAAGGGGCCAAGATGGGAAGGCATTGGTCAGGAAGGCCTGACCTGTTTGTAGTTTAAGGTCTTGCAATGAGGACGAGGGTCGGGGACCCGAGGAGGCCAAGGGGCCTGAGGCTGGGCCTCGTAAGGGGATTCATACGACATGGTACATGATCCCGACATTAATGAGGACGTAGTCCCACACCACACAGTACACTCCGGGTAAGAAGGGACCTGGGCTGTGGCCCAGAAAGGCCAAGGGGCCTAAGGTCAGGCATCAGTCCGGAAGGCCTGACTAGTTTGCAGTTTAACGTCTTACATGAGGACGAGGGTCGGGGACCCGAGGAGGCCAAGGGGCCTGAGGCTGGGCCTCGTAAAGGGAGGGCGTACGACATGGTACATGATCCCGACGTGAATGAGGACATAGTCCCACATCACACCATACACCCTTATGAGGAATCGGGGTCGTGGGCCCGATCGCTAGCACCACCTGGGGGAAGTTTTTCACCTCGGGATAGGGTAGAATGAATCACTGCACTCGATGTCTTGGACATCTCGGGGTGGACATGAAGATCCAGGACACTATTGACCATGTTCGAAACACAGTGTTCCTATGGTGACCCGTTATGGGAGCAACAAATGAGCATCGACTGCTGACCAAATTCGCAACGCGGGACTTGTATCGGCTTGTTGCTTGAAAACCCTCGGGGGCGTTCGCCCGTATCGATAGGAGAGCCCTTGGGCATTGTATCCAGGCCGTTCTTGGGGGTCCCTCTAGGTGTGAAAAATGATGGAATCCCAGTCAAGGAGTGGGTGAAGCATAGCTGTATCCACCCACGAAAGGGGCAAACACCTCCAGGGGGGATGTGCATCCGGGTCGAGGCTTGCTCGATGTGAGTTGGGGCAAAAGTGTGTGCCCTGCCATGTCTTGACCCAAGGGGAAGATTTTGGCTTTTGGGCTGGGCCAACGGACGAAATGTCCGGGCGTTCCTACGTATTCCATGAAGATGGTAATCAAGACATTCGTAGTTCTTGAAGGCCATGCAGTTTAGCATCGTGCGGTGAGGACATGGGAGGATAGAAGAACGGGAGTGGGCACATGGTGCGACCCTTACAATCCTTGTGCGAGCGGGGTTGCATGAGTGGGGCCAAGAAAGCCTACTCCCTGCTACACAAAGATACTCCAAGGAAACTATTCCCTGGGGGAATAGTAGAAGGGAAAAGCTTGGGGTTGGGCTCAAGACGGGGCGTCCGATCATTCCTACGTATCCCATGAAGATTGGAATCAAGCCATACGCAGTTCTAGAAATGAAGTTTAACGTCATGCGGGACGATGAGAAGCATCTCATTAGAGGATATGTACGGTACAACGAGTAATCCGACGTGAATGAGGACGTAGTCCTACACCATACCGTACAATCCCGCAAGAGGGTAGATCGGAGAAAACTAGGGGGGCCTGGGGCCAGACCACGGTCACGGAGACCTGACCAGCTTGCTATTTAACGTATTGCAGTAAAGATGGGGGCCAGAGGCCCGAGGAGGCCAAGGGGCCTGAGGCTGAGCCTTGGTCAGGAAGGCCTGACAGTCTTGCAGTTTAACGTCTTGCAATAAGGATGGGGGGCCAGGGGCCCAAGGAGGCCAAGGGGCTTGAGGCTGAGCCTCGGTCAAGAAGGCCTGACCGGCTTGCAGTTTAATGTCTTGCAGTAAGGACGGGGATGCAGTTTAGGGTCGTGCGGGACCATCTCGCAGTTTAGGGTCGTGCTGGACCTTCTCGCAGGTTAGGGTCGTGCTGGTCCTTTTTTGCCCTAGGCAAAGTATCTCTTGAGGAACATGGCATTGGTGGGAGGGGTTATACGCTCTCCATCCGTGGTCACCAAGGAGTATGATCCATTGTGGTAAAACTTATGGATGATATAAGGCCCTTCCCATTTGGGTTCTATCTTGGGCGGTTTCCTACCGGGAATCATTGGCGCTCGAAGGGCCAGTACCAGGTCACCCTGTAGAAAAGAGCGGAGACGAACCTTCTTCTCAAAGGCTCTCTCTATCTTGTCCTGATGCCTTTCCAGATTGTGCAGGGCATGAAGCCGGTTCTCGTCCAGTGCTTCTAATTCAGCCAGATGGATCTCGGCTACCTCATCGGGTGTCTGGTGGTCATAAACTACAGTGTGTAACGACGGCAGCTGGATCTCAATGGGTAGGACGGCCTCAGCTCCATACACCCGGGAATATGGGGTCACCTGGGTAGAGTTGCGAGTCGTCATCCGGTAAGCCCAGAGGGCATTGGGGAGCTTGTCCGGCCAACTTATCTTGTTCTGACCAACCATCTTCTGCAGAAAGTTAGAGAGGGTCTTGTTGAATGCCTCGATCTGTCCATTCGCCTGCACGTGGTAGCGGGAGGTATGGTTCGACCGGATGTCGTACTTAGCATACAATTTCATCAATTCAGCTGCTCATAAGTTGGTGCCGTTATCGGTGAGGACGGTGTGAGGGACTCCAAACTGGTGGATAATATTGGAGCTCACAAAGTCAACGATGGAACGGGCCTTGACCTCTTTGAGCGGAACTGCCTCTGCCCACTTGGAGAAGAAATCTGTAGCAGTCAGGATGAACCTACACTGGCGGGCTATTACCGGTGGATACGGTCCCACTAAATCAAGTCCCCATACCGCAAATGGCCAAGAGTACTTGGTGGGGTGGAGGGGATCCGGTGGCCGATGCCAGAAGTTGGCGTGTACTTGGCATGTGTGGCATCTTCTGGCATATCCAATACAATCGTGGATCATAGAGGTCCAAAAGTACCCTAACCTCCGAATTTGATGGGATAGCTTCGGCCCAACTTGATGGGCGCCACAGGAACAGGCGTGAACCTCTTGCATAACTTGAGGTATCTCCCCTCCTTGGATGCAACAGAGGAAGACACCATCGAAACTCCGCTTATAAAGGATCTGTTCAAGACTAGGGCCGCTCTGGAGGGTAAATTGTAGGGCGCGGCGTCGAATTTGCTCGCGCTCGGCCCGGTCGTCCGGGAGATGACCATTTTGGAGATACTCGACAAAAGCTGCTCTCCAGTCGGGGGTGGTTTCAACCACTGCGTCTGACGAACCCGGGACTCCAGATGTGGAGGGTCCGGCGGTGAGATGTCTTACCCATAGGCTATCATGGTCCTCTTGGGTGACGGGGGCAATGACTCTCTGGTGGGCCACATGTATGACCAAATCATCTTTCTCGGGTTCTGCGAGCGACACAGCTAAGCCAGCCAGGGCATCTGCTTGGCCATTCTGCGACCGTGGGACATGGGTAACCTCTGTTCGAGAAGAGAACTGGGCCATTAGGCTGAGGGTGTACTCCAGAAACGGTGCGAGCTCCGGATTCCTGACAACGTAGTCGCCATTAACATGTTTGATTACCAGCTCGGAATCTCCCTTCACATGTAGATGGGGCACAAGGATCTCAAGGGCCAGCTTGAGGCCGGTGATGAGAGCTTGGTACTCTGCCTCGTTGTTCGTACAACATTATGACAATAGGAACGAGTATGGCAGGACGGCTTGGCCGGGGTAATGAAGACAATACCTAGGCCCACTCTGTTGAGCTTGGGATCGTTGAGCCTCCTACCGGTGGAGCTCAGGGAGGCACCGTCGAAATGCATTTTCCAACACGGGACAACATGATCGATTGAGAGGATCGTCTCATCAGGGAAATCCAGGTCTAGGGATTGATCCGCAGAGGATGGATGGGCAGCTAAAAAGTCTGCCAATGCCTGTCCCTTAATGGCCTTCTAGGGTACAAACCTGATATCAATCTGCTGGAGAATCACTTCCCACCGTGTTATTCGGCCAGTCAGCATGGGACGGTTCAGGATGTACTTCAGTGGGTCTACCCGGGAGACCAATTGCACCTCGTGGTGCTGCAGGTAATGTCGCAACTTCTGCACGGTGAAGACGAGTGCAAGGCAGCTCTTTTCGATAGGGGAGTATCTGACCTTCGTATCGAGAAGCATGCATCTGAGATAGTAGAGACTGTTCTCAGTACCCTCATTATTCTTCTGGGCAAGAAGGGCACCAAGGGATCTCTCCAGGGCGGTCACGTAAAGGACCCGCAGCTTTCCGGAGATGGGTGGCATCAAGACCGGAGGTCGGAGCAGATACTACTTGATTTCCTCGAAGGCGGTCTGACACTCCTCATCCCATTCGTAGGCAGCGCCCTTCTTCATGAGTCGGGAAAAGGGAATACACTTGCCGGCCAGATTCACGATGAATCGGTGTATATAGGCTAAGTGGCCTTGAAGGCCTCGAAGCTCCCGAATGTTGCTCGGGGGGGGGGGGGCATTGGGCTGATGGCCTTGATCTTCTCCGGGTCGATCTCGATACCTCGGTATCTGACAACAAATCCCAGAAACTTCCCGAAGGTGACCCCGAAGGCACACTTCAGCGGGTTCATCTTCAGGTGACGGGAACGGAGGAAACCGAACACTTTCTCAAGGTCTTTGAGATGGTCCTGGCGCTGGCATGATTTGACTATGAGGTCATCCACGTTGCATTCCACCAATGTCCCGAGAATCGATTTGAATATGCGATGCATAGCCCTCTGATAATTGGCACCTGCATTTTTTAAACCGAATGGCATTACCTGGTAGCAAAAGGTACCTTGGGGATCCCTGAAGGCCGTAGACTCCTTATCTTCGGGGGCCATCCGGATCTGGTTATACCCGGAATACCCATCCATGAAAGAGAGGGCTTGGAACCCGGCCATGGTGTCAATCAACAGCTCCGTCACCGGGAGTGGGAAGTCATCCTTTGGGCAGTGGCGATTAAGATTGCGGAAGTCGATGCAGACTCTAATCTGTCCATTCTTCTTCCTGACTGGCACAATGTTGGCAAGACACGTGGGGTACTGGACCTCCTTGACGAAGTTGGCTTTGATTAGCTTGCCAACTTTGACCTCAACCATAGCACCATGAGAAGGGTGCATCTTCCTGGGAGACTGCTTAAACCCACGATGTTTTTCCGGGAGGCCCAGACGGTGAACAGCTACCTGGGGATCTAGCCTTCGCATCTCATTCTAACTCCATGAAAACACATCACGGTGCTGTTTGAGGAAGTCTACGTACTGCTGCCGCTCCTCGGGGGACATGGCTACACTGATCAATGTGGGATTCGGATCTGCCTCGCTACCAAGGTTCACTTGTACCAGTTCATCAACCGTGGTAGAGACTCCTTATACAAAGGCGGGGGGAGCATCCTCCAGGTCTTCCTCCCCACCCGTGGGGGGACTTCCCGCGACGGAAGATACTTCTGGGCTATCAAAATTCGAGGGGCAGCTGGTGCCGGCTTGGGCAGCTGCGGTCATCACATTGGGAGACTCTCTTGCCATTGAGACCATAGGAATGAAGGTCGTCGACCCTATCCCATCTGGCCTTCGACCTAAAGGGCCACGTTTGATGATATCAAAGCAGTGGTGACGTGTCGGCCGGAGTCGGTTAATTCCAGCCCGGTGGAAGAGACACGTATGAAGCACCTCCGTTGTCATAATCTTGACGTCCCGGTACCGTACAGGGGTAGGGGGTTCTGGGATGACTTGAACCTGGTTGATGTAGGAGTACGAGGTGATTTTCCGTCGTCGCTTGGACACGGGAACATGCCTTCCTTGCATACCCGAAACAACAAAACATTGCCCCATGTCGGGGGTCGTGGCCTCCAACCGGTGGATCGGGAGGATGTAGGCGTCATTCATGCTTGGCCAGGGGTCACTTGTGACTGGGGTGGGTTCATCCTCGCTTACTAGGATTTGCTTATCCTTACTTTTTTAATAACCCGCATCCAGATAGCAGGCCTCACAAGAAGCGAAAGGGGACGCGTCTCCTTGGAGCATGACTACTCGACCGTTGAGCGAGTACTTGAGGCACTGGTGATACGACGAAGGGACCGCTGCATGCATATAGAGCCATGACCTACCCATCAATGCGTTGTAGGTGGTGTCCTGAGAGACAACCATGAACTCGGTGCTGGAAATTAAGCCACCGTACTAAGTCTTCAGGCAGATATTGCCGACTGGGGTTTGCTCTGTCCTGTCGTACCCCTAGATCGTGAGGTCAGAGGGGGTTAAATTACCTTCGGACAGGCCCAGCTTTCGCAGCGTCCGGGTCGGAATTAGATTGATTCGGGAACCTGTGTCAATGAGGCAGCGGCAGACTTCCACACCATTGAAGTGGCCAATGATGTACAGCAGGCGAATGTGCCCCTGTATAGGAGGGTCCTCATCTTCACCGGAGAACGAGATAACCGCCTGACATTCGGTGTTTTCAATCGTCTCGGTATGGAAGGCTTTTGTAGCTTCTACCTCCGTATCGAACTGGAGGGGGTTCCTTTGGGCCTCGGCAAGTGCCTCGCGCATTTCAGATGACAGGAAAAGGGCCTCAAGGATGGAGAGCCTTGCCGGAATGCCGGCCAGGTGCTTCAGAACATCGTACTTTCATGCCAAACGCGAGCCTCTGCTTACAGGAGGTCGTTCGGCATTTGGAGGCACAACGGGTCCTGCCGGTTGAACCGGCGATCGGCTAGTACTGGGCACATCTTGCTGCCTACTAGTAGAAGCCTGGAGATTAGTCGCCGGACTAGGATCGGACAGCGGAGGCTGGCCTGTAGTCGGGCAAGACTGACTGTGATATGAATGAGGCAGCTCCCCCCGATCCAGTAGCACGAACGGCGGTGGAGGTAGATCCGAGGTTGTTGGATGGGTTTGCACGTGCTGAGATCTCCGCTGAGCCTGCTGCCTGGTCTCAGTAGCGTGCATGGCTTGGCTGAAAGTGCCTGCCAACTTACCTCGATGACCGGCGCGGTTGCGATTCCGCTGACGTTGACGTCAGCTGGAAACGTTGGGGAGGTCTGCCTGGAATTCCCCCTCGTCGGGGGTCATATAGGGCTTTACCAGCTCCACGGTGTTAACTGAAGTGTACCCTTGGCTATCACTCTAGGATTCATCCACCGCTGGGTGGATTCTGTGAGGAATCCCCATTTCAGGGGGCATAAAGTCACCAAGAGTGCGGGATGACGACGGCACCGGCGGTGCGCGTTGCTTCTTCTTGCGTCGCCGCTGCTTGCCCTTTTGGGAAGGGGTCGACTGTGAAGATGATGCAGAGGCACGAGATACTTCTTCTGAAGGTTCTGGCTGCTTCAGGCGCGCCCATCTGATTCCATGGGCACAGACGACGGTTTTTCGAGCCATCCAGTCATCGTATTTCTGGGACCCGCGGCTAGGGACCTGCTGCCACTCACCTTCCCTGTCGCTGCCGATCTCTGATCCTGCAAAGACACCTGCCACTTGCGCTGGTGCTGGGCCCAACTTGACTATGTTGTTGTTGAGCTGGTCTTGAAGCCAGTCTTTAAACACATAGCATTTCTTGAGGGTGTGCCCCAGGATCTGATGGTAAGGGCAGTAGTTGGGGTGATCGGTGAGATTCGCCTCTGTCGGCCTTCTGCACTCAGGCAGACGCACAATCCCTTACTCTAAAGCACTTCAGATGTAGCCAGTGACCTGATTTTCATTGAATGAATAGGTCTGGTACCTTCTTTTCGGATAGGGGGCCTGGCCCTGACGAGGGGCTGGAGGGGTCTTCCTAGGAGGCGGCACCTGATTGTCTCGCCTAGGTGGCGGTGGTGTGTTGCGCGGGGGAACCTGTCGGTTCTGAGGCGGTCGCTGCTGGGCAGGAGCCTGTGCTTGAGGTGGAGGACCTCTGCGGGGTTGCGGGGGTGGTGCTGCCGGCAGCAACTCCAGCTACCTCAGGGCTTCTATTTGAGCCACCACGGCGGGTTCAGCCCTGGTGGTCCTCCTGGATGGGATCATAGGGGGCAAAAACGTGCCTGACTAGCCTGTTACAGGGCTTCTCGAGGCGTTGAGCCTTATCTGAGAAATATCTGAACCCTCTAGGGTAGTTCTTTTTGATCAGGGAGGGTACCAGCTCTGTCTTGATGTTCCCCACACACATCGTCAGTAGTTGCTCCTGAGTCAGTGGCATATCGAGGGAATACGTAAGTCCCTTCCACCGGGCGATGAAATCTGCAACCCGCTCATCAGGCCTTTGCTTGCACTTGAAGAGGTCTGCAATGGTGGTCATTCGTGTGGTGGAGCTGAACTGGTATAAGAACTGCCGACGAAGATCCTCCCAACCGGTCACCGACCCGATAGGGAGCTGGCTGTACCAGACGAAAGTCGGACCTTCCAATGTCTATACGAAACATCGGAGCTTGGCGGCTTCTTGATGAGCCGGGGTCCCCTGCATGGGGCCACACCTGGAAGAAAAATGAGCCAAGTGCTGCAGCGGGTCCCCTGTCCCGTTAAAAGGCGAGAATGTGGGGTTCCCAAAACCCGGAGGTGCGGGCATATCATCCACCCACGCGGGATAAGGCTTGCCATCCGGTGGGACCGCCACCTGCCGCATTTCCAATTCTTCGAGGTGGGTTGTGAGCGCCGCGATAAGATCCTCCAGGTGGGTGTCCCTGTCTTGACGGGGATCTCTAACCACAAGTGCATTGCCAGGTTCTTCAACACGGTAGATGGCTTCGGCTGCTTGTGGGTCGACTGGCTGGACGACCTGCGGGGCGACTGGGAAAACCCGGGTTGGATACTTCAGATTGCCCCGTTGCTCGGGGGGGTTTGGCGAGACGTATCGCGCCCTCTTGCCGTACGTTCTGGCTTCCACCCTGTCTGTGGCAGTAGCATGATCAGGGTGGCCCAGAGGCATCTCACTGGGGGGAAATTGTTCCTGCCCTTGCTGCCCCAGCCTGGGATTACCATAGTCGGGTCGCCGCTCTGCGGCACGCTCAGCCAAGAGTTCGTCAACCAGCCTCTTCTGCTCAGCAAGCTGCTGGTGTAACGTGGCCTTCTCAGGATCCTCGTCCGTTTTCTGCACAGAGGTGGACAGGTCGGAGTGATTGACTGTTCCGACGTTCTCCTTACCATTGCCGACGTTTCAACTGAGTACCAGCGACTCGGTGGGTACGGGGAGACCTAGCAGGTTCCTCTGCTGACGGGTAACTCTCCCTGATGGGTCGAGCAGCGGTGGTACGCCCTCGGGTGGTAAGTCTCCATCAAGGAATTCAAGCTCATCTTCCTTATCCACAATGTCGGCCATGTGGACTGCGACCCCTCTTGAGGGCATGTCCTCGATGTCGCATAGCGAATTGGGATGCCGTCGGATAGGGTCGAAGAGGAGAGTGGCATGGTGTCCCCAACCACGGACTTGCACATGAGGGGTGGCTTCCCTGACGATCATGCAGAGTTCTTTAAGACTCTGAACGCATTTTCGTTGAAGGGCGCTCTGGTGGCCTGGCGACCCAGGGTGCTGGGCCACAAGAAGTGTGGCCGCATCGATCAGGCGGCACTGCTCTCCGATTTTTTTCGAAGTGCTCTCGACTTCTGGAGTACACCACCTGTTCATAACGGAGGCGGAATTGTGTCTCCCATAGGGTTAGACAAAAGCACCCCACTTCTTCAGGGGTAAGAGTCTCTGGTATGTGGAAATTCAGCGCCGCCGTCGGCCAGAACTTCTCTGGGAAGTAATCAGCTGGAAGAATACTCCAAAAGCTCATGGGCTCGGACTCAGGGTCTGGCCCGGTGTTGCCCCACTCGTCAACCAGGGGCATCTGAGGGACCGGTAGCAGTACCGAGGCGGACCTCTGGGATAGTATGCTCAGCGGTGGAGAATACGGCAAACGAGCTGACTGGACGCCGAATTCCGGGCCATCCTCCGAAGAGTGAGGTGACCTGGCCACGATTTCACGATACGACGGACTGAAAACCACAGCTTCCGGTACAGGAGCCGCGGCTACCGGCGATAGGTCTTGTCGTCTCTCTACCATCGTTGGCCCCCAAAATAACTCTCTGTGATCTCTGGTAGAGGTAGAGGGATCTTCTGGTGACAGAGGCGGTGATTGTGCGGTCGAGACCTGCGGAATTCTCAGGATTTCTTCCTCCTGGATGTACCTGCGGAGAGAGACGGGAATCTGGTGGGCCTCAAATTCTGGGAGAATGAGGCTAACGCGTCTGGTTCCTGCCCAAGTCCTTGATACGGAGGAGCGGGGAGAAGGTTACATCACTGAATCGCATTCCGCTTCCGAGTCAGAGAAGCGGGCAGGTTTGATCTCCACCTGGGCCATCCCAGGATTCTTCTTGTGGCGGCGACGACCCGCTCTTCTGCCCCAGGGTGGCTCTTCGGGACAAGGTTGATCCCTATTAGGCAGCCTCGGGGCGGCGCTGGCGCCGTTGCGGAGAGGGCCCCCACTCGAGATAGCCGGGGTGCGAGGGGCACCGGGGAAAATGTCAAAGGGTATATGGGGAGGACCTCCATGAACAACACCAATATAGGCAGAGCCTCTGTTGGAATTGGCAGGAGCATGGTGAGGACCCCCATGATCGATGCGAGTGGAGCGAGGCTGACCTTCACTCCATGAGTTTCCAGGGCGAGGAGGACCTTTGCCGGTTGCAGAGAGGACATAGGGAGGGCCCCCACATTGGAGAGGGACCGGATGGACGGTGCCTTCAGGTTGGCGGCCGGGGGCTGGAGGATGGACTCCATACCCTGTATAGTGGGTGCGGGAAATGTTTCTGTGCTGAGCGTCACTGCCACGGGGCAGGTCTTCCTGTGGGATGGGGGTAGCATGAGGCATGCCTCCATGATGAACCTCGGAGCGGGGAAGGCCCACGCTCTGTGGAGTAGTGGTACGAGGAGGACCTCCATACGGGGTGACATTACCCCGGGTTAGCTCGCGGCGATCACCACTTGGGCCTGCAACCCGGAGAGTCAACCCAGCCTGCCCGTGGGGCGGTTGGGGTCTCGATCCGGGTTGGGTAAAAGAGTGCCCCTGCTCAGTGTATGCAGGGGCTTCACGATGCACGTCGGCGGTGGCTCGGGCCACTGTAGCTGTAGACGTCGATGCGCCCGGGCGAGCGTCCTCAGCCCGTGCCCGGCACTGACATCTGGTCAGGCGAGCTGGTGCAGGTGGTGCAGGGACGTAGCATGCCTGCTCTTCCTGCGGGGTCGGACGGTGGCGCTGACACGGCCGGGCAGGAGCTCTCGCCTGGAGCCCTTGGGTCAGAACCCTGAGCGGGATGAGCCGGACGACGCCCGCCTCTTTAGCGTAAGGAGAGGAGTCGTCAAGGCGTTCTGGAGACAGGCTCCCGAAACGGTTGAATGTTGGGGTGGGGAGCAGGGGCTCCCTGCGCGGCCTGTTAGGACAGCGTTGACGGCGGGGCCTGGAGGCCTCCAGGTCTAGGCGGGCCATATCCCGAGTTAGGATGACCCGTTCTTCCTCGTACCTGCGCACAAGGTTGTTGATCACCCTTCGCTGGATGACCTCTGATGGGGAAAGGGGACGAGGGCGCCCCGTATTCCGCGATGTGGCGGCCGTCTTGGCGGTAGCGGTGCTACGTGGGGTGGCTGTGGCGGTGTTTCCCCTGCCCAAGCGTGGGCGGGGAGCGGATGGTGACCGCGTCTCTGTAACAGCAACCTGGTTCCTGAGAAACGAAGGGATCAACTCATCAGTACTGAGAGGAAAAGTATTGACAGCCAGTGCCCCAGCGTCCTTTCATTCTCCACGTCTGTAAGAAGGATCCACGCCAACAAACTGCAGAATGGAGTGCCCCACGTTCTACTACCCCGACTTCTGGTGAGTTTCATGACAGGCCCGCTATTTGCATGGCGGGACCAGGCACCGGATATCTGGATCCGGTGACACGTCATTCTACTGGTGTCTCGAACGCTACTAATCTCCATACTGAAGAGAAGCATTTCACATCGGGTTCACCATTTCTGTTTCTGACGCTTTCTGCTGGGGCGCATGAGTGCATTCCGCTCCGTCCGCGGAGGAGGACGCGCGGCGCTTCTGTTGCCCCGCATTCCTGCTTTCCAAAGGCGGGCGGCATTCGCTCCTTATTCAGGGACGTCTGCTCCTTGATCGAAACGGGATGATGGGATGTTGATTCTTCCTCATGCGGATTCCTCCTCAGAACTCGTCACCTAGTCCGGGTCTCCCTCATAGATTTAATACGTAGTTCGTGAAACTCTTCCCAGTGCCATGTTTCCATGGACGCCGGTTAATTACACTGCTTCTGTCGGGACATTCCAAAGGGTCCAGTCAGGGCAGCAACCTTCAGTCAGGGGAGTAGTCACGTTGAGGCATCAGTAGCGTGTCTGGATGCTGGGGTACCTGGCATGTCTGTCTGTTATCCTTGGTAAAAAGGCTTCTCGAGGGCGTGGAGGCCCGAGGCATCCCACATCGAGCGTGGGGAATTATATGTCATAGACACATATCTGGCATTTTCCTCAGCTTCCCATGCTCAACACAGGGTATGCCGTGAGTTTAACGTCTAGCAGAGATGGATCAACCCAACCAGAGCATTAGCTAGGATAGATCGGATTGAGGGATCCTCTTTGAAGGGATGTCGATACCGGGGCCAGCCCGTGGATGGCTGCGAAGAAGAGCATACCGACATGGTCTCACCGGGATAAGATGGTCCAGGCGAGAATCGGGACGTGTGATAGGTTGATGAATGGAGTGGAGGGAGAGTGAAATGGGACCATCGTTGGGGCGACAGTGAAGTTGGGCTTGAGCCTTGACGAGGCTTCCTACGTATCCCCGTGGCAGGGAATCAAAGTCCACGTAGTTTGGGATGATGCCGATAAACCGACGTGAAGGTGGACCTTGGCCCGATGAGCATCGTCAGTGTACCGACGTGAAATTAGACCCATGGGTCCACTAGTGGTGGGCTTGAACCTTTGGAAGGTTTCCTACGTACCATGCCTTTACATGGATCAAAGTCATCGTAGTTCAGGGGATTGATGGAATACAATTTAACGTCATGCGGGACGATAGTGAACCCAGACGTGAATAAACTACGGGCGGTGGGTGTCGGCGAACCGACGTAAGTGAGGGACCTTGGTCCGATGGGATTTGGGCTTGAACCTCGGGGAGGCTTCCTACGTACCATGACTTGACATGAATCAAAGTCCTCGTAGTTTGGATTAGTCACAATGGCATGCCGTCAGACTGGAATTACAATTTAACGTCGTGCTGGACGTAGATAGAACATGATGTGAATTGGATGATGGGTGGGCTTGAACCTTGTGGAGGCTTCCTACGTACCACGCCTTGACATGGATCAAAGACCTCATAGTTCATATGGGGGTTTGTCTGTGGATCGAAGTGAAAGAGGACCTTGGTCCAATGAGTGGTGGGATTGATCCTCTGGAAGGCTTCCTACGTACCATGCCTTGACATGGATCAAAGACCTCATAGTTCAGGTGGGTGTGCAGTTTAACGTCATGCGGGACAAGAGGGGCATGCAGTTTAACGTCATGCTGGATGAGACGTGCAGTTTAACGTCATGCTGGACGGGAATGAGACCCGATGTGAGAAAATGACGGGTGTGATTTAACCTCATGGAGGCTTCATACGTACCATGCCTTCACATGGATCAAAGTCCTTGTAGTTCTCTAGGATGGGTCGCAACGGCTTACCACTAGACCAGAATTCAGTTTAACGTCATGCTGGACGGGGGTGAGACCCGACGTGAAATGACGGGTGGGCTTGAACCTCATGGAGGCTTCCTACGTACCATGCCTTGACATGGATCAAAGTCCTCGTAGTTCATAAGGATGGGTGGTCAGGGTCAGTGCTCACTCTAAGCCCACGTGAGTCATGCTCGGTGTGAGAAACAAGAGGTTGCAAGGACCCGACGATCACGTCGCGAAGGATGCGTCCGTGAGAAGCGAAGAGGGGATTACGCGTTAGGCGGCCCATGGTGCTGGGAATTACTTCAGGATGGAGGCCCAAAGTGCAACGAAGCGCGGGAAAGAGGGACCTTTGTCCAATGGTGGGAGGTGCCTCGTTCCCTATCACGCCCTCCACTGACCTTGGTAGTGGGGAAGTACGGAGATGCATGGGTGCAATCATCCGTACGAAAGGTTAGGGGCTTACGCTCTGAGGCATCCCTTCCCCTACGAACATACGCCACTCCGACAAGGAGGATCTCATTACATGTGAGGAAGAGTTCCATTCCCGTGGAGACGAGTGGGCGTAAAGAAATGTTTGACCTGGGGGGACCCTTCGTGAGGGAGACGAGGTTGGGTCACAGTTTAACGTCATGTGTTGAGGATGTGGTGCTTGGCAGTTTAACGTCTTGCAGCTCGGACGAGGTGGGTTCGCTCCACCCCCCTAGGACATACATAACCGGTACCCTCTGGTCCATGGGGAAGGGAAGGTACTAGTAAGTCCATGGTTAAGGGGGGTTGTGGAACGAACCATAGAGGGGTCCACGTTAGTGTGGCTATGCGAAGAAGCAATAGCCATTAGCGTGCCTATGAGAAGAAGCATTAGGCGAAGCAATGCTACGGGTGGTATTGTCCATGGGACTTTGAAATCACATCGTGCAGACCTGGAGGGTCGCACGGGAAGAGGAATCGCTAAGCAGAGGAGTGTGCTTCGCGAAGTGGAGTGCCTTGGTCTTAGCATGGGGCATAGGTGTGAGTGGAAGGTGCTTCACGAAGTGTAACAGTGTTCACGGAGCACTGCCTCACGAAGATGGGGTGCCTCGCGAATCAGGGTCCTGCGAAGCAGTGTGCTTCGCGATGTGTAGCGATCCTGCCTTAGCATAGGTATCACTATCATGGGTTGGGTGTTTCGCGAAGCATAAACTCTCCGCGGCTTCCCGGGTTCCCTTGGGAATCACCTTCCTTCGCAAACGCCCTTGAGCTTCGCGAAGGGCCTCCCTCTCGGAAGAGGGGCACAAAACGAGACAAAGCAGAGGCGTCTCGCGAAGTAGAAATACCTCGCGGAGCTCATAATTCCCGGGGCAAAGAGTGATTCGCGATTCGGGAGTGGAGAAGCCGAAAGGTCGGATTGTCCATCCCTGGGACTCAGGGGGATTCCAGTATTTATAGGGAAGGGGCACCGCGAAGCAGAACTCGCGCGCCGCCTTCGGTGCTTCGCGGCGCGCTCGCGAACGTCAACATCGTCCGCGGAGCATTACTGCCTCCAGATCTTGGCGGCGGCTCACGAACGTCAAATACGTTCGCGGAGCATTACCGCCTCAGGAGCTTCGCGGCGGCTCGCGAACGTCAAATGCGTTCGCGGAGCATTACCGCCTCAGGAACTTCGCGGCGGCTCGCGAACGTCAAATGCGTTCGCGGAGCATTACCACCTCGGGAGCTTTGCGGCGGCTCGCGAACATCAAATGTGTTCGCGGAGCATTACTGCCTCAGGAGCTTCACGGCAGATCGCGAACGTCAAATGTGTTCGCGGAGCTTTACCGCCTCGGGATCTTCGCGGCGGCTCGCGAACGTCAAATGCGTTCGCGGAGCATTACCGCCTCCGGAGCTTCGCAGCAGCTCGCAAATGTCAAATGCGTTCGCGGAGCATTACCGCCTCTAGAGCTTCGCAAGGCCGCCATGGTCTGGGCGCTTCGCGTGGGTGCTTCGCGGCAGAGCTTCGTGAGGCAGCACACCGGCCTTCTTTTTCGTTCCTTTCTTTCGGGCCATATTTTTGGCGCCAACAGGCATCTTGAATTTAAAATGTATATTTTAAATTATGGATTTTATGGAATGGTAAATGGTTTGATGAAAGTTGGGTTTTCCAAAAAAGGGGTGTTTTATTGAAATGGTTTGGTATTGAAATGGCTTGAAGAAATTGGTTCATTTTCTGGTTTTAAAAAAAAAGTGCAGTTTTATTGAAATGGTTTGAATTGGTTGAACACACTTGTTTTTAAAGGAAATGGTTTAAAATAAAAGGGAGTTTTGAAAGGATTGTTTTGGAATGAATTTTGTGAATGTGTGGTGTGTCTTCATGTTGCATATACGAGCCTTGGTTGAAATATGACCTTATGCTCGGTGCCAAAATTTTAATGGAACATTAGAATTTTAAGTACGAGGCTTAGTTTAAATATGACCTTATGATCGGTGCCAAATGTGTAATGGCACATGAGAAACAGTTACCTTGTGACGACTTGGTAGATCGAAAAGAAACCAATCATGAGTGTAAAACAATCATAACGAAGCATGCATGGTCGGTATCATGGTTTGGGAAATGGTCGGGTATGCCAAAATGAAGGTTTGTGAAATGGTTCTAAATCTTGTTTTGTTATTTTCATAAAATTATAACTTGCTGGAAAAATTGGTTTAAATTGATTTTGGAATGCCTTTGATTATGAATGGTTTTGGAAACTTATTTATATTTAGTTATAAACTACTTTTGAGAAAATGTTTTATATAAAATTTTTTATATAATTGATGCTAACTCTTCTATCCTAGTGGCAGGAGTAGGGAAGTCATTGGGGAAAACCAACTGAGTTTTATACTCACCCCTGCTTTGGCGCGTTGGTGCTTCTGCAGATGTCATATTCTGGGACACAAGTAAAGGTATATAATCTTATTTCTAGTGGATCGTGGTGAATTTTGGGAGATGTTGTGGAGCTTGGAGCTTGTGGAGCATGAAGTTTTCTTGTCTTTTGAGAGTCTTGAGTGGTTCTTCCGCTGTGTAATTTGATATCTGGTTTGGTCTTCCATTGTTGTGTACTTTAATGTGGTTTGAAATAAATGAAGTTGTTTATTTTTCATTCTTTTGTTCATGCGTCATATAGTGAAAGTTGGCTATGCATGGTTGGTTTATGGGTTTTTATTAAAGGGTAAATCGTCCCCCAAATTGTATTTGAAACCCTTCAGAATTTATTTCCATCCTTTGGCATCTTGGGGATGTCGCTTAAGGCCAAGTAATGACTCATTTTACTCTCATGAAAATGAGAATTTGCGGGTCATTACAAATGGTATCATCTTGTTCGGTCCTTGAATAACAAGTGGTCATCAATGTTATTGGTCTTGGAGTTGAAATTTATTCTTGTCTATTCCATGGGTCAAAATCTTAGACATGAGTAGGATTGTTGGAACTTGAAATGTATATCATAAAACAGCGTAGCTAACCCGTTTATGCTGACCTTCAAGTTACCAGGTTGTTGGGTACATAAGTGTTTTTGATACACTTCTAGAATGTTGGAAATCTGATCGTCATGGGTTCTTTCAATGAGAGGAGCATGACATGCATTGTAGAGTAATGACTTCCCACTAAGATTGCATATCTCAATGTGAGGAACGAGTAAGGATTCTGTGCATGGTTCCAATTTTTGATAAAATTTAGAAATTTTTTTCAAGTGAAAGACTTTGAAAATAGGGTATTGGGTATATTTTCCAAATGGGTTGATTTTCAAAAAATTATGTTGAATATTTTAAAAAATGGTTGAACATGGAAGAAGGTTGTTTTTGGAAAAACAATGTTGTGATAGTTGATGTGATACTATTTGAAATGCTAAGACAACAGTTTCTAGAGAGTGAGATTGACGGAGTTCGTGTCCATTTAGAAGATGAAAAATGTGGAAAGTTGGAAAGCCTCGTTGTGATAGTGTTGTCTAATGCGATTTGAACTGAGAATTCTTGATGTATAAAGAAATGAGACTCAAGGTTGGATGTTCTGTTTATAGAAACCGGGTAGGTGTCACAAAGACCAACTGGAAGTGGCCGATGAAAACATGGTTGCACCGAGCCCCTGGTGAACCAGCAGTCGGTCCAGAGCATAATGAAAACTTTCCAAGATATGGAAAGTGTGAATAGAGGGGAACAACCAAAGCATGTTTATTAGGCCGCTCAGTCCCAAAAGCAGGATCCACCAATATTTAGGAATGATTCCGACCTGGAAATGGCAGAGACGTGGCTGTCCATAATGAATAGAATTTATGAATTGTTAGGGACACCAGTAGAGTTGAAAATTAAGCTAACAATGTGTAAGATATAGGATATTTCTCTTTAGTGGTGGGAGTAGGTTGTCCAAGTGGTAACAAACTGGGGTATGATGTTGTATGGTTTTTGAGGAATTTTATAATAAACAATTCTACTCACATACTTTCAGAACTCAGCGTACAATTGATTTCTTAAGTCTGAAGAAAGAGAATATGTCAGTGACGAAGTATGAAACTAAGTTCATGACCTTAGTGCGATTTGCACTCGAGGTGGCAGGTAGCACGTGGTTGAAGGAAAAGATCCTGGAAGCGGTGTTAAGGTAACAGATCCATTTAGAATAGTAGTGCTGTCGGTGGTTACACAGAGATGGTGAATCGAGCATCGATGGCTCAGTGAGATCTTTTGGGAGCTTCAGGCAGAGGAAGCATTTTGGTACCCATGGGGAATATTGGGAGCCTCGGTATTGAAACTACAAACTCCTATTAGTGAAAGATAACGTCAAGCCTTTATGTGTAGAGCATGTGCTATAACTATTGATGGAGATGACTTAAAATGGGACTTCTCAATGTTGGACATGGATTTCTATGATGTATTTCTGTGTATGGATTGGTTGATAATGGTTAAGGCTCACATCGATAGCTATAGGATAATGCTTAGTTTCACGACTAAGGAAGATTCTTTTCTTGTGGTGTTTGTTGATAATATCTTGGTGTATTCAAAGACAAGGGTTGATCATGAGGTGCACCTGGAAATAGTGTTACAAATCTTGAGAGATCATCATTTGTATGCCAAGTTATCAAGGTGTGATTTGTTGATATAGGAAGGATGTTTCCTTGGCCATGTCATTTCTAAGAAAGGAGTTTCAGTTGGTCTTGAAAATATAGAAGTCGTTATCTCTTGGAAACCCCCGATGAATGTGTTCGAGATATGCAGTTTTATTGGTTTAGCTAGTTACTACCGACACTTTTTGCATGATTTTTCTGACTGGAATCACCAATGATAGATCTATCTAAGAAGAATTCTCCATTCCAATGGATAGAAGATTGTCCGAAGTCTTTACAGGAACTGAAGGCTCATCTTACATCAGCACCCATCATTATCTTTCCTGAATCAGGACAGGGGTATGGGGTGTATAGTGATGCTTCGGGAAAAGGGTTGGGTTGTGTTCTCATGCAAGGAGACCATGTGGTTTCTTATGGCTCAAGGTAGTTGAGTTTGTATGAGAAAAATTACCCAAATCATGATATGGAGTTAGCTGCAGTCATCCATGCTTTAATAACCTGGATAGATTATCCCTTTGGTGAGAGATTTGCTATGTTTGCAGATCAAAAAAGCTTGAAACACATTTTCTCACAACAAGATTTGAATATGTGGAAAAGGAGGTGGATGGAGTATCTCCAAATTTTTGACTTTGACTTGTCGTATACCCCAGGAAAAGGAAATTTGGTGGTGGATGCATTAAGAAGAAATTCATTTGCTCAGTTAGCGATAGAAGCATCAGTTGAATGGTAGTTGATGTCTGTCTTAGATGACCTGCATGTGGAATGTGAAGACCGAGGTGATGTTTCTTTTTTATTTTCAGCCACACCTGTTCCTGATTTAGTAAAGATAATCAATGAAGCATAAACATCTGATGCTAAATGTCTGGTTGTAAGTTCAAAACTAAATGGTGGGGAGACCATCGATGGCTAGAAACTTTATGGGGGTCCTGGTTTGTTTTTCAGAGATCAGATGGTTGTACCTATGGTTTGTTAGGAACAAATCCTTCTTGCTTATCACCATTCAAGATGTGCTATACAACCAGGTACACAGAAGATGTATAAGGCGTTAAAGGCACAGTTTTGTTGGATGATATAAAAAGTAAGGTGGCTGAGTTCATCTCACGGTGCTTAACTTGTTAGCAGGTTAAAGAAGAGCATCAAAGACCAGATGGTATGTTACAATATTTACCTATCTTAGTCTATAAATGGGATCAGAGAGTAATGGATTTTGTTACAGGTCTTCCAAGAATGGCCTGGAAACACAATTCCATTTGGGTGATAGTGGATCGGCTAACCATGTCGGCTCATTTCATCCCTATTCGTGAAACTCATATGGTGAAAGATATTTCAATAATATATATCCGAAAAGTCATAAAGAGACATGGAATACTAGTTTCATTTATTTCAAATAGAGATCTGAGGTTCACATCTCGTTTCTGGAAATCATTACAGCAAGCCCCTGGGAATGAGTTGACTGTGAGAACGACGTATCATCCTCAGACGGATGGGTAATCCGATCGGATGATACAAATGTTGGAAGACATGTTGTGGGCATGTGTAATGGATTTTGGTGGGTCATGGGAGGAGCATATACCCGTACTGGAATTCTCATACAATAACATCCATCAGGCCTCGATACACATGGCTCCATTTGAAGAATTGTGTGGGCATCATTGTCGTTCTCCACTATGCTTGGTGGAAACAGGTGAAACTTCACTAGTTGGGCCAAGCCTTGTCCAAGAGACAATAGAGAATATCTAATTGATTAGAAAGAGGGTGGAGATGGCTCATAGTCATCAAAAATATTATGTAGATCATTGTTGAAGACTGTTGTCATTCGGTGTCCATGATCATGTCTTCTTGAGGATCTCTCCTAGGTTTGGACATCGTCATTTCGGAAAGTAGGGAAAGTTTTCTCCTAAATAAATTTTCCCTTTTAAGATACTGTAATAGGTTGGAGAGGTGGCATATCGGTTGGCATTACCACCATGGTTTAGTTCGGTGCATAATGTGTCCAATGTATCTTAGTTGAAAAAGTATCAGCCTGATCCTGTCCATGCGATCAGATGGGATCATGTTGACCAAGATCTGGATGATTTTTTGATACATATCCCTGTACGGATTGAGGATAGGCAAGATAAAGTCTTGCGTGAAAAAATCATCGGTCTAGTGCGGGTTTTATAGCAGCATAGACAGTTTTAGGAAGAGACTTGGGAACATGAAAGGGAAATGAAAGAGCAGTGGCTGGAACTCTTTCAGCTGGCTGAAGGATTTATACTTTTCGGGGATGGAAAGAACAATGGTGGGGAGAATGTAGTACCCCTGGTTTTGGGTATGTAACCATTTCTTTATTCTTTTAATTTTTATAAAGTTAATGGTCATGTATGGGAGAGTCGAGAGAACTCAGAATGATGTTTTGGGAAAAAAAGTGAAGTTGCATGGGTGGCGCACGATTTGTCTAAAACATGCGACCAAACTGTGTGAATTTGGTATTAGACGCAGTAGCTTCCGCATGGGTGGTGGACGGGTTTTCTAACCGTGTGGCCAAACCGTGCGAGAAGGGTGGCCGAGGCAGTAGCTAAAGCAAGGTTAGCGCACGGTTTGTCAAACCGTGCGAACTAACCGTTCATCCACTTAAATGAGATCCTATAAAAGTGGATCTCATGAAATTTAGCCTGTAAGTAGATATTTGTTCCTCCCAAGCAGCCTTAAATCGGTATTTTGGTTCTCCCAAGGTCAAAGAGGTTCCTCCCATCATTCTGGAGGCTATCTGAAGGCTTCTCTTGACGAATCGAAGCCAGATTCTTGAGGTATGTGATCATTCTTGTTTGGTTACTCAGATCTACAAAGTTCTACTTCTCCTCATCTCTCAGAGTCTTATATCTATGCCTGTTATGGGTAGAAATAAGCGTTTGGATGCCAAACATGATGATTTTTGGTCGTGGTTGTGCTAGGAGAATAGACCTAAGGAGGATCCTTGGTGAATCGGCCCAGTTGTCTTGTGCGTTCTCTGTTTGTTAGGGTTTTCGTCAAAACCTTTGAGGTAGGAGGCTTCAGTCTCGACTCCTCTTGTTATAATTGATTGTCTTGGTTTCATATTGGGTTATTTTAATAAAATTGATTATGAAAATAATGGAAAAATATTTCTTTTGTGATGATTTATGGTTTTGATGAAATTGCGAAATCTTAGTGAATTGTTGTGCAATGTGATTTGGATTCTTGAATTTAAATATCTGATTTTAAATTATGGATTTTCTAGAATGGTAAATGGTTTGATTAATGTTGGGTTTTCAAAAAAAAGGGATGTTTTATTGAAATGGTTTGGTATTGAAATGGCTTGATGAAATTGGTTCATTCTTTGGTTTTCAATAAAAGTACGGTTTTATTGAAATGGTTTTAATATGTTGAACACACTTGGTTTTTATGGAAATGATTTTCAATAAAAGTTTGTTTTCTTGAATGGAAGGTTTTGGCATGAATGTTGTGAATGTGTGGTGTGTGTTCATGTTTCATATATGAGGCTTGGTTGAAATATGACCTTCTTCTCGGTGCCAAACGTTTAATGGCACATGGGACTTCTAAGTACAAGGCTTGGTTGAAAAATGAGCTTCTACTCGGTGCCAAAGGTGTAATGTCACATGGGAAACAATCACCTTGTGACTACATGGTAGATCAAGTAGAAACCTCTCATGAGTATAGAACAATCATAACGAAGCATGCATGGTTGGTAGCATGGGTTGGGAAATGGTTGGGTATGCCAAAAGGAATGTTTGTGAAATGGTTCTAAAGCATGTTTGGTTATTTTCTTGGAAAAATAACTTGCTAGAAAAGTTGGTTTAAATTGCTTTTGGAATACCTTTGGTTATGAATAGTTTTGGAAACTTGATTATTTTTAGTTATAAACTGCTTTTGAGAAAATGTTTTATATAATCTTTTTTTATATAATTGTTGCTTACTCTTTTATCCTAGTGGAGTGAGTAGGGAAGTCATTGGGGGAAAACCTATTGAGTTTTATACTCACCCCTGTTTTGGCACGTTTTTTCTTTTGCAGATGTCATATTCCAGGACACAGGTAAAGGTAAAGCATCTTATTGCTAGTGGCTCGTAGTGATTCTTGAGTGATGTTGTGGATCTTGGAGCTTGTGGATCATGGACTTTTGGTGTCTTTTGAGAGTCTTTAGTGGTTTTTCTGTTGTGTACTTTGATGTCTGGTTTGTTCTTCCTCTGTTGTGTACTTTGATGTAGTTTGACATAAATGAAGTTGTTTAGTTTTCATTCTTTTTTTCATGCATCATATAGTGAATGTCGGTTATCCTTGGTTGGTTTATGGGTTTTTCTTAATGGGTAAATCATCCCCCAACTTTTATTTGAAACCCTTCGGCATTTATTTCCTGCCTTTGGCGTCCTGGGGATGTCTCTTAAGGCCTAAAAATGACTTGATGTACTCTCAAACCAATGAGAATTGGTGGGTCATTACATTTTCATTCCACACAATGGCGGGATTTCGATTTCCATACTATATAAGTATGTGAGAAAAAATTCTTAAAATAAATGGATTCAAAAGTGATTCACAAACTATTATTATTGATGAAATTGTCTATTGATTATAATAAGAGTTAATGGGAATATATCAAAAATAATAAATGAACAAACATAAACTCATTAGAACATGTCGTAACCGTTATTATATAGATTTTTCATGTTTTTTTTAAAAATTAATAAGATTATATGGTAAAATTATATATATTATAAATGAAACCATTCATTGAATAAATTCATTTTAATATTGTTTTTAATAGAATCCTTTAATAGATTACATTATCTGGGTATCTCATATTATAGTGAATATGTGTTATATCATTCCCCTCCCTGAAAACATCATCCTATGTTTTATATAGTTATTAACTAAATTAAAAAAAATTATATTTTTTCAATATAATTTATTAGTATTTGAATTTCCCTTTTTTATACCACATGAATTGGAAATTTGAATTTTTATGTGATATCATCATGGGATGATTTGAAATATTCCCCCATTTCTAAATAAATTTTTATATGTCATTTGAGGATGCGTATAAGATTTACAATTATGTGAATATTTAAGGATTTCATTGTACATATTGGTTTAGGTTTAGTGGATTAATTCATTACTATGAATTAAAATTTGGATTCCTAACCCATTATGATTTAAGAACAATGTTATCATTTATATTTTATATAATTTAATGAGTTTTGGATACATAATTGGACAAAAAATACCACATTATATTGATAACTACATATCCAATGAATCTTATTTTCCATTCTCCTTTACCACTTGTGGTTCTAACATATTTTTTGAATTATGGAAATTATTTAGTATAGTTATGATATGTAATAACATTTGGATTACCTATGGAAGAAATATTCATTTAGTCGGTGTTTGTGGTATTCATTATATACAATGAATATTGATCAATAAAGATCCCTAGTATATATTGTTCATATGTTTCATTTGATTTATTTTAAAATACTACATGTCAATAAAAATATGTGTTTTCATGTTATTTTTTCCCATCATGATCAATGTTTATGTTGATCATAAAAATATCATTAGTGGTATCAAATTTTTTTGATGAATATTTGATTTAATCATGAAAAATTAAAATTTTCTTATTTATAAAGAATAGTTAATTTTCATTTTACAATATATGGGGCTCATTGCATGTAAAATGATGTGGTTTTATATAGATAGTTTTATTTTCATATTTATTTATAACTATATATATTGTACGACACAAAATTGGTAATACCAAATTCTTAAAATACATTTAACAACTCTATTCTATGAGTTAGTTAAAACATATTATTTTTTTATCATGTGGAATTCTATATCCAATAGAAATTATATCAAATGGTATATACTTATTTAAGGAGACCTATGAATCTATCCGTCTATGACATTGAGTTTCATATTAGTTATAGAGTAAAACATTGTAATGTAATATGTTAAAGCAGAAACTTGTACTATAAGACATCTAACTCAAGAAATTAATTTTTGAAATGGAATATATCATATGATATTCATATGACCCAAAAGAATCATATAATTTATGGGAAAAACTATTTTTTAGTATATGAAATGATATAATTTATATATATTTTATAAATTAATATAATTTTAAAATCTGTAAAGTACATATTATATTTTTGGAAATCACATAAATGACTATTTAAATATAAATTATTTTAGTTACCCAACCTTAAATACTTATAAATTATTTACCATAATAAATATGATATTTTCATATTAGTTTCATATGATAATGATATTTATTTGAAAACTCTTATATGTCTTACACTTATAATCCATGAGTGTTTTGGAATTTATATAATTCATAGAAAGGAAATGATCTTGGTTTATATTTAATACCTATTTTAATGTATTTAATAACTATATTATGTGAAAATCTCGCACTCTATAGCATGGAGTGTTCAAATAAATTGAGATCTCATATATGAATTGTACATATTTATTTTACATTATATTTTTTTAAATAATTTTTTTATTTTTTTATTTGAAGTGTTCATCATTACCATGTGAAAATTTTAAAATACTCATTTATTTCCCAATTAAAATGTTCATAAATATAATTGTTTTATATTCAAATACTTATTTTTTTATGTTTTATTTTTTCATCTGGTAAATGTCATTCCATGTATTTAAGAGAGTTTCATAACAGTTTTTTAATTTTATTCAATTAATTTACAATAATATTGAATATATTATTTGTTATAATTTTATAATTATTTTTTTGTACACTCTTACATGTTTGGAATGAAGTACACTATTTTAAAATTTTTGAAATCTTTTTTAATCTATGGATTAGTGAACATTATGTTATATTTAAAAAACAATATATGATTAAATTCTATCTAGAAAGATAAAGTTTGTCTCTCCAACAAACCATAATTTCATAATATTATGATTTATGTTTTTTATTATTTTGGTCATAGGATTAAATGTGTTTCTTGTATCAATTTATTATAAATATTTTTAATATTTTTTTGAGATTTATGAATAAATATTTTAATATAGAAGGATTAAAAAGGAGTTAATATAATTTATCATATTTATTAATGTGGTTTTAAAACACATTAATTTGGATGAATACACAAAAGAATAAAATATTTAATCATTAAAAACATACATACATTTTTTTTATTTTTTTTGAGATGGAATAATTTTTTTATAAGACACATATTTATATTAAAGAGAGAGATCACTAAGATTACATAAAAATATCAAATATTTATATTTATTACAAACTAGATCAAGTTAATACCCCAACCATTAAAATGGGCAGGATTTTGTTAATATTAATTTACCATTGTCGACATTATTTATGTCATGTTAAATAATGGTTATCTGATTTTAGACTTTGTGTTACACTAGGATGGGTGCATAATTTGGTATAGGAAATTATTTATTCCTTTGTGTAATAATGTTTTGAAATTTTTAACAATATTCCTAAGTACTAACTAAATCATTTCTATTAATATGTATTCTAGATTTATCCCTTGAATTGGAATTTTAGGAAAAATATAGGTAAATCAGAATAATGAAATAAAGAATGAAACATTAATCAAGATATATATATACAATGATTTTTTAAATCTAGGTCCATACACTAATTAAGAAAAATTTTATATAATTAAACTTTTTTTGGAATTGGTTCTCATGATGTCCTTGTTCTAGACCAACAATCACTAAATCAAAAACACTACTTTTCTTATAGTCGTGTACTTTGTTTAATCATTGATATAGTTAAACCAAAACCATATTTAAAAATAATACAAATCCAAACCAATAGACTTGAAGAATTCCTAATTCTTGTAATTTAATTATAAAAGACAATTCCTCACATAAAAGACAACAATAACATTTTAAGAGATGACGAAGATATATGAAATATAAAATAAATACAAAAAACAAAATTGAATTAATTGTTAAATATTTACATCACTAGATAAATCTCCCCTCACCACTAAGATTGGATGTAAAAACTCACCCCTCATCCTAGCCATGAGACAGACTATTTAATTGACACCAATCTACAGTAACAGTAGACCATTGACCAGTTACAGTATTTACATCAAAATATTAACATTGAATTGAACTACAAATGCCATTATTTATAAATAGTGATTCTTCCTCCATATCTCCATCTTCCATATATATATATATATATCCATTATATTTCCATTGAATATTAAACTCCAAATCCATGTGCAACATCACCACTATCTTCCACAAAAATATCATTAAAAGTATTATACTTATTGGATAATAGATGAAACATTATTTTTTTGTAGATATAAAAGTGACGATGTTATGGTACCCATCACATTACAATAATAATCCTTCTCAAAACAAGTTATTTTATCAACATCAATATGTAATGGGCCATTGTAATTTCGCCATTAATTTTTCATATATTTATCAATTATAGACCCCCATTCTCTATTGTAAAATAATAATTATTAAGACATAGTACGATTCAAAATTATCATAATGTGGAAAATTCATTCTAATATACATAAAGTATCCCAGTACATAATACGAATGATGTGATTATTACACTTTAGGTTTTCTTTATCTACTATTTTGTTCGTGGTTTGGGGTTAGAAGTCCATGATGCTTCATTTACTTGAAGTCTAAATTCCCTCCAAACATGATTATTGTGGGTCAAAATATGTTTTGGTCTTGGAATGATATTATCTTACACATGATCAGATTTTATTCCACAATAATGTGGGGAATGTTTCAAAGAAATAAAATACATTGAAAGAGCAATATTATCTTACATATGGACTGAATTTAGGCATTTCGTGGAATATTTTCATAAAAATTAGTGTGTTACAATCTTGCAAAACAACTGATGATGTTTTTGATCCAATGATCTCCCAATACATTTCATATGCAATATTTATTGCGTGAGTGCATCAGTTGTGGATTGTTTACTATTTATGATATAAAAAACTCAAGGATTTATGACATAATTTCATTATACATAATAATACATTTTCTTATTAAGTATCATTATTTTAGTGGATTTTTATTCATAAATTTTAATTATACAATGTTGCTTCACTATCATAAATATAGAGTTACAAGAACAAAATATCATTGGTATTAGTGGTGTGAAATCCCTAGACCCCTAAAGATGATGGTTAGAGTGAATTCATTTGTCTGTATCCACACAAATAATTTTATTTTAATAGAACTAAATAATTATATATCTAGTATCATAAATTTACCTTGTTATGAAATAATATAATGAGTTTTCCTGCCACACTACACTTTGTGTCCCTCTCTTGGTTCTACCCAATGCCAATACCCATTCACTCTTTCTTATCCTAGACTCGACCTGTGCTTGTTTGTGCTACAATGTGTATTTGGCCAAAACAAGGATATGTTTTTCTCTTATGGGATAGAACTATTTATGGGTCCCACTATAGGTTATTTTCCAATTTTGTACATAGAAATAATATATTATATATGAATCCCCTCTTTTAGGTACCGTTTAAAAGATGCAATATTGTTAAATATTATTCTTTGACAGAAATTCGTGAAACCTTTACAGAATATAAATATAAATATATCTTAACATGAACACATAAAAAAATCATTCAATTATATAATAATACCATTTAGACAATGAAAATAAAAATGAATATTTTTGCATAAATTTTAGTAATCAAATTCCCCAAACATAAAATCTTACTTAACCAGAAGCATAATATATCTATATAAAAACAATGAAACCTTATCTTATAATGATTTAAATAGTATTGTAATTTTGTTAATAATTATAAAAATGGAATAATTTTCAAGCCTCATATATGATATATTTTTCAAATATTCCTTTTTTCAAGAAATACAATCAAATCTTTTATTTACTTTTCTACTTAAAATGAAAATATTTTTGTTGACATAATTTCAAATCGTTGAATTTATTAATGATGTGAATGAAAATTGTAATATAACTCAATTGAAACATTTTTTTTATCATCCTTAAAGGAACTTTTTAATAGATTTATGCTTATAATTTTATTATATACACCCTAACCATAAGATTGAAAATCATCTAAATAACCTAGTAATAAAGAATAAACAAATACTCATCAGTGATATCATAAAAGGTTCATATTGATTATTACTACATATTTTGAATAATTAAATCTCTTTTAAATGATATTTTATATTTCATCATTAATGAAATTTCATTTTTTTATCTTCTTTATTATTTTAAAGGGTAAAAAATAAGGGGAATAGAAAGGAAAATTATAAACCAATCCGAAAAAACTAATAATAGTAACTTGTACCGTCACATTTTTATTTAACAACATCCACTTCACATAATGGCATAACATCTTCTAAAAAATTCATTATATTTTAAATTATGAAATAATAACAAGTATAGGGTAGTAAGGATAAAATAGTATTTTAATATAGCTTCCCAATATAGATCATTCATATATAATACTGTTTTAAATGAAATATCAAATGTAGTTGTAGGTCTAAAATATATAATGTTCTAAAATGAAAAATACCTAAATCATATAAACGTATCAATTTTTTCATAGACTTGAAAATATATTAATGAATGATCCATTAGTCAACATGCCCCAAGTATTTTTCATCCAATTAGGAATATGAAATAATTTGATAAAAATTCCTAAAAATAATCTTATATTGGGAAATTTAAATGTTGTATAATAAATCATGGAATGACTAATAATAATAGATTATTCAATATAAAAAAAATAAAATTAGAGTATGAAAATATTTCATAATAATTTTATGTTCATAAATATTCCAATCTTATCAAATCATGAACTGTAAAATAAATATTCCAATTCATATATTTACTCATTTGTCCACCACGTCACTGGTTAAACACCATCAAAATTTGAATGAAAAACCTGGTATGATGAGATTCGCATGAAAATTTTTCATAATAGATGAAAAATAAAGAAGGAAATCTATGTTTAACATGAAAAATCCATTTTATTAAAAATAATATAACAAAATATGAAAATTAAAGGTAATAAAATAAATTTAATACTCTTATATCCAATGAAATTCGTCCACCATTAGTATCTAATCCTTCTCATCATGTTCCATCCTTCATTAGGGACCTAAAAAAAATCAATCAAGTCAATGTTTGAGGTCCATCTAAATTATTCTAAAAAAAATTGGTTGATTGATCCAGTATCCAAAAATATATACCAAAAACCAATTTTAAAAATTCATAAAAAATAAATAAACTCATATTCATTATTACAAGGTTCTATGTTTAATTTATATGTGTTTTAAAACCAATTTTCATGAAATGGATGTATATTATAGTGAATTTAGACAACAATTATCAATGATTGGTCAATTTGAGATTTCTTAACATGGATTAGCCTTCTTATTTTCTCTAAAATCAGATTCAATATTCATTATTAGAGTAATTTCCCCACATTCATGGGATCAATTCAGTAGTTATTAGAGAGACATGTAAGAAGATATTATGCAATGGAGCAACCAAACTCATTGGAATTTTTAGTACATGTAATTGAGAGATGATTCATTACAATCCACAATCCTCTCCCATAACATGATTTTCAATTTACCCCCATTAATTTCACCTTATTCATGATTCTTTACGAAATCTATATGTGTACTTCCATTAATGGTAGAAATATATTCTAATTCCAAATTACTATCCCTAATCTAATCCTAGCCAATTGAATATTGAATGTGATGTTCTCACCACCAATTCTGAGAAGAAAAATACCCACTTTAAATATCCATTAATGTTTTTATGTATATATAAGGGATTTTCCATAATAAGGGGTGTTATATCTTAATCTATATAAATTATATGGGTTCTAATTAAAAAATATAAATTATCTAATTTAACCAAAATATTTCAAACCTAAACTCAGGGAAATATCACTTTTATGACCTTCAATTGAAGAAAAACTCTTATGGGATTCATCTTTCTATTCTAATGATTTTTAATGTTGATTATGACCTGATTTTCATAGTAACCATTAATTGAAAAGAATATTTTATAAATCCAGAAGATCCAATATAAATAGGAATTAAAAAACAATCTATATTTTGTTTCTTTTTTTATTAGACTCATCATTGAACATTCTCCCATTAGTGATGTGGTGCATATTTCCTCATGGTTCCTCTTTTTTTTAAAAAAAAATAGATTTTTAATAAACATTGAATATATGGGAATATTTTCCAATGAATTATAAAAGGGTTCGGTAATTAAAATTTTCTCTAATATGTCTTAAAAAAACCCATTTTAACCCATATTCCCTTATTTTATGCTTTTTTAGGAATATTAGGGGTGTTTATTGAGGTAGTTCTTCTCTCTATCTATGAACTAACATATATTACAATATATTCTCTCCCCTAATTTACTACATTTTTTATTCTTTTGTTACATGTTTTTGATTCTGCATTATATTTTCTTTAACACAGTATTCCATTATTTTCACTCTATAATGTGATGGAATTAAATTATCTAAATTGGTAGACCATTATGTCATCCGGTAGAACATCTCATGTACTCTATTTGAGTTTGTTTGACATTTTTCAATTATCAGATTCCAAATTCCTCATGGAAGACTTTTGATCTTATAAATATGATTTTAAGTCATTAATGATAGCTTCAGTGATAGAAATCAATATCGAAATACTCTCCTCTAATGAACATATGTGGATTTGAAGAGGGAGACATTGTTTTTGTTGGAAACATGGTTCTATTTTTTAACAGAAATGATTTTATTATTATGTCCTCCAACCTTAAAATATATATTTTTGTTATATTTTTTGTAATTGGAATTGATAGTGTATATACCATTGGATTGGTGCTTGAAAATCTTTATATTTATATTCTCTATCAAAGAATTTAATTGTTAATCCATCCAAATATTTTTTGTTGCCTATATAGGATCCTCTCTTTTTTACTCCTTATATTTTCCATTTGATTATATATATAGACATATCATATAATATTTCATCTCTTTAAATTAGAAACTTATTCATAAATAATACTTTATATGTGAAATCCAAAATATACATGTCTCCATAAGATATATCTTTTGAATTTTTTTTGGAATAAAAATAACATCTATGTACCATGATGAAAATTTTTCATAATAAATTATTGTTCCTCCCCCACATATTTTAAAGTGATTCATGAGAAAATTGATTAAAATTTAAAATGACAAGTCAAATATTGATAGATTTAGAGGTTGTAAATAGCCTCTTAGAAATTTTTTCTCCGTCTCATCCCATATTCTTATGAAATGTGGTTCCAAGATTTTGTTTCACTCTCTATATCAATATTTTAATAAAAATCAAAAATATCATTAGAAATACTCAATCTATGGTCTAATTGCATAATTTTATTGTGTCTAATATTAATGGACAATTTTATAGTGATTGTTCATGTCATCATTAGATATATTGATGAACTAAATTTAATTTGAGATCATTTGTTAGACCACTTGATTGATCTCAAAGTAGTTGAAAACCACCATAGTGTTTGTAGTCGGTTCCCTAACCCAACTCCAGTATATATATTAATTACCATTACATATATACATTATGATATATATATATATTCTATTATGATGATAATAAAATTAATTCATCATGTACTATATTGTTTTAATTTCCTTCAATTACATTTTTTTCTAAAGGTTATACCATTTACTAGAGATAATTAGATCATATATTTAACAACCCAAGGTTTTCATGTGTAGAAGTTATATAATATTTTCAGAATATTTATTACATTACACTGAATGATGTTCCAAAACCTTAATAGTTTAGTTCCTTTGGATAAATCAAAATATAAACACCAATATGTTAGTGAGTTACATCATCTCCCACTATATTTTTCATAACAATAAATATTCATAGTCATATCATATCTAAGACATATCCTCATAATCCCAAGAATGGAAACATAAGAAATGGTGAATTTAGATGATCAATAAGGAAAAATAGGAGAGATACTTAAGCATAACATGAATATAAGGGTATGAAAACATGAACATAACATTTGAAAACCATACCCAGTATAACAATGATCATAATAATGAGTCATGAAATAAAAATTGGCAGTCAGTAAGACATGAGTCATAAGTAAATCTAAGAACATGATCCCTGAGAGAATAAAACATTTAATTTGTTCCAAACAAAAAATAATATAGAATCATTTTTTTATTATTCAAGGATAACTTCCAAGACAATAACAGTAGGAAAAGTCATTTACCGAACCAGTTTCACTTCCCATAATTCTCGTGAATTAATGACATAAGTTCACTTCCCATTCCAGACCTATCTTACATAAATTATTTCAATCCTGTTTCCTATCGTATCTATATCATAAGATATAAATATTAACCCAATTAATTTGAGGGAGATATAGGTCCCACCATCACATAATGAAAACCATATTTATATGTGACACATTATAAAAAACATTCATCATATCATAAACCATGAACTAAAATGGGAATCATAAATAGTTTACCATATCACAACATGGGGAAAATAGATATGTTTTATCATTATTCTATCACAGCATAACCCGCGAACTGATGTAGGTTTCATAAAAATTTTATCACAGTATAACCCATCGAAGATAAATGGGTTTCATAAAAAACCTATAATCATAAACCTAAAAGCACCGGGTTTTAAACTTGAGATACTCTTAATTCAATAATATACATATGTGCTATAGTCTATATATATCATACTCACATAAAATAGAATATTTGTGACTATCATGTTTTGGGTGACCATAAGAAATTAGTATTATTCTTATTAGGTTATCAATTTTTGATCCAAAGTAGATGAAATATTGAGGAATGAACTATCAATAGAAACACCACATTATATCGGTTTAATTGGTTATTCATATATGTGAAATGTTTATTTCTCTATTGAATAAATATTTTTATCTATTTATACAACATATTCTCATACATTTTTTTTAAAAAACCCTTGAAATTTATATTTTTAGTGTGGTATATTTTGTTTGGTATTTCACTAGTGGTAAGATATTTATTGAATGAGATTAATTGCATTTATTACTTCCCAATTGAGTAAAATATATCTCAGGCCCGATTGAATGTGGTTAGGGATGTGTGTTAGCCTCAATATTCCAACAGTTGTATATTTTCAGAAATATTTTTTGGAAGAGGGAACTTGGTCCTACTAAAGATTATTTGTGGTCTTCTTACCTTGAATTTCTTTCCTAGGAGCTCTGGTCTAGGTTACCTAAGACATAACCCATATAGAGTCATCCTCAGTTGGATGAGGTATTAATGCTGCTTGATGATGGTGGTGGAAATTGTTGGTAGGATCCCTTTGGGGAGACTCCTAGGTTGTGGTGAGGACACTATACACCTCCCACTCTACCTCCCTGAGATAGGAGGGATACTTTCTACTGCATTTCATAGAGAGGCTCTTGAAATGATTTCATATGGATACTAGTGTTTTTCCTTCTTCAACATCCCTTATCATTGGGTAGAAGATTAGTGGGTCTTCTTGTCCTGGAGGGTCGCATGTGAAAACACCAATGTTGGGATAGTACAATTAAGGTGCTAATCCCTCATTAGATCAATTTAAAACTACCATTGAAGCTTCTAGGTCGGAGACAAATTCTTCTGGTGTAATGAAGACCCAGATCATATAATAATGAATTCAGAAGTTTTTTTTCTTGAGAAGATATCAATAAAATTAAATGGAGTTCTGGTGGATGTATCCTTGAGATACAAAAACAACGAAACATGGTGATGTAGAATCATAAGTAAAAAAATTCATACAAAATGGATTTAGTTAAAATACCCACATTGGGACAATTTTCATTTATTAAAATTACATAAGACAATATGGAATAATGTGTGGGAGATATAGTTATTCTAATTCCCCAACCCTAGTTACCCAAAGTCAGTGCATTATTTTTTTACGTTGGCATGATTACAATAAATCATGTCTTGAAAGACCGATCAGTTTACCAGTCTTGGAAAATAGATTACATACATGAATGTTACATTACACATTAGAAAATAAAACACAACATCAATGATACTTTGAGAACTCCATTAATCCACTAGCTTAACCCTACTTATCAATCATAATACACATCTTTGAATCCTAGGAAAATTAAACATAAGAAAGGGGTGAGCCCTTATGCTCAGAAATGATAACAATATAGCATAAACTTTCATAAATAAGAATAATCATTTAAGGAAATGTATAAGAATAAAACATTAGCCTTTTTAACATAAACTATAACATATTATGACCAATTTTAATCATATAATTCCATTAACATATTCACAAGGATATTCTACCAGTAGAATAATCACATGCAATATCAATAACCAATTTGATAATAATGGAACACATGATGCTATAGTTCATAACCATATAGTCAAGGCCTCATTCCAAGACTAAAAATAAGATTTTGTCAGGGCCTTATGCTAAGATAGTAGTTTGTATCATGAGACCATCCAATTCATCGAGGAGCTATAGCGGTCTCCACCAGTCACTTATTAAGTCCAATGCATTCTTCATATGAAAAGGATTAAATATAACATAAACATTTTTACTAAAACTAGCATCTGAAATGTTAATACATTATCCATAAACCATGAATGGTATAAAAATATCACATCCACTATCAAACATATCAGCAAACCTTCAATACAATACGAAATATTTGTATTAGCGGTGTCCATGGGTTGGGTTGGGTCAGGTTGGGGGGTTTTTTTGGACCCGACCCAATAAAAAAATATCGGGTCAGGTTGGGTCAGGTCTAAGGTGTTTTTTTGGGACCCGACCCGACCCAACCCATCAAGATCAGGTTGGGTTGGTTAGGTTGATCTGGTTTTATAAAAAACGTTGATCCTTTGAGATAAATTACCCGCACGTATCCCACTTCTGAGCTTCATCTTCCTCACCAGGATAGGAGGTTCTCAAAGACAAATTGGCCAAACAATTGGGGGTTGGCAGGTGGCATGATCATTCATGGGTGTGATTCCCATTTCTCTCCCTCATATTGGCCGAAGATCTTGAAACCCCTAATCCAAAATTTAGACATCCCCCTCAATCCCCAATATGCATGCGCAGTATCCTATTTCTACGGTCAACCCCCTTCGATGACTTCCTTCTCCCACCGATGAGCGCCTCCTTCCCGTGCCTTCTCCCAATACCCCATGATTTTTGACAAAGACTCGTCGAATCCACCTTCCCCTACGACTCGCTGATTCCGACCTTATCTTACCAGGACCTGGATTGATTATTTATTTAATTTTATATATTTAGTTTGTATATTTTATTTGTTTATCACAATAGACTGGTTCGTGGTGCAGACGAAGGTGAACGTGAAGGTTGAGGGAGGTGTATCCTCTAGTGATTCGAGGGTCACGGCAGTTGCAGTGGAGAGACGGAGGTGGTGACAATCGCGATAGTGACGATGGAGGAGGCATAGGCGAAGGTATTGGAGGAGGAAGACGAGGGTGAGGGTGAAGAGGAAACACATGGAAATGATAGAACAAGAGGATGGGTGATGGCATGGATGACTTAAGGAAGCAGGATGATACATCAACAATAGTGGTAGGTGGTGGCGATGCGTGGCTCCCATGGGAGGTGCAGCGGTAATCCATCAGGTTGGTTGGGTTGGGTTGGATCATTTTTCTTCCAACTTGTGACCTGACCCAACCCAACCACAGGTCAACCCGAAGTGACCCGACCCGTGTATATGAATTTTTGAACCCGACCGAACCTGACCCAACCTAGTCGGGTCATGTTGGTTTGGATGGGTTGGGTCTGGATTCGACACCCCTAATTTGTATCATAATAAATCACCTTCAAACAATTTTAAAATCCATCAAAAGATGTTGACATAGATGAAAATTATTTGTAAACGTCTTTGAGAGAAATATCCATTTTCCATGAAAATATTTAAAAGTCACAAAATTTAGAAAGGAATAAATTTAAAGACATTTTTGAATCGTAGTTTCCCATACCACTTTGAAACTTTTTAATGGAATTAACTTTTTATAACATTCATGTCCAAATAAATAAATCCTTAAAACCATTTTGAAAACATGGACATTAATGTGAATGGTTTAGTAGAGATAATCTATAAAACATTTAAAATGATGTTTTAGTAAAAAGTACCTTAAAATAATACATTTGAAAACACTTTTATGAAACATGGACATGGATAATTAACATGTCCCATTATATACTTACGTAAAAACAATCACAGATAAAAAACAGATTGTGATATTAACCCGTACCTTGTACTTTCCTTTAGTCGAGGGTACATCTAACAACCTATATAATGACCGTAGTATGTTATTAAATTATTCTAGAACCATATTAATATTTATGATATCATACATGATTCATTTATGTCTTTATACTTCCCATTTAATAATAATTTCCATGTGAAATTATCATTTCAGATAATAATTGCTTTCTTTATCGTAAATGTTTTAACTTGTTACTCTTAATTGCATCACTTATATAATTATTTAAGTACTTATAGAATATAAAAAATGAATTAAATGTAATATATATTTATAATATATATTTGTATAATATACATATATATGAAATCAAAAACACTGTTTATGGAGATGGTAGGCCGTACATTCCCATAAACGCTGTTTCCATTTTCATATCGTATTGAACCGAACTAAGTGAATAAGATATATTTAATTTTATATATATATATATCTAAAATTTCATAATTATGTCATATATTACATACTAATTAATGATATATATTTATATAATCATTGATGAATGGTGAACGTGTAAATGAATCTCATCACATCATGGAGACGGTAATCCGTACGTACACATGAGCGAAAATATCATTATATTGATGGTCAAATAATAAGTAATTGGATGGTATATCACATATACAGATTCATTAACATGTTATAAATATTATTTACATAAGTCATACACATTATTAAACACATCCAAATAATGAAGTGTTTGAATAACAAACTACACCAAGACGCGGAGACGGTTAGCCGTACGTATGGACATATGGTGACTTTTTAATTTATTGGATGGATAGAAAAACAAATATCATTTTACCATATTTATAATAACATCTCAGTATGTAGTAGGTATTTTAGTTATTATTTTTATAAAGAAACAATGATGAAATTGGAAGTGGAAGAAGAAAAGAACTTGAGAGAGGGTGGTGAAATTTTTACCTCTTATTCGAGTGTTTCCTTTTTATATGATCAAAAGGGAACTTTAGGTTGTCATTGTGATCAAGGTAAAGACTATAAGATGATTTTAGGGACATTGGGAGGATATTTGTGCTGGGTTTGGCCGAGCCATGTGCCTTAGGAGGTGTGAAAGTAAGATAAGGGGTAGTTCCATTTTATAAGAGAGGTGAGGGTCACTTTACGAAAATCTCCAAATATTATTTTATAATAAAATAATTTATGGTTTATAATGGCTCAAAAATGATTTATTTCAAATCTGAGGTGGGTATGGGTCTAAAAAATATCATACAAGAGGATTAATACAGGTTTAAGTCACCATATTGACCTTATCATTTTGATTTAACTCTTAGTTAAATAGTTTGCCATTTACCATGTCTCTTTGTATTTTTATGTTATATGGTTAATAAAATTACTATATCAAGCCATGTGAACCCTAAGTGGTTAAGTATTAATATATATAACCTTATCTATGTTATTTTTATGAACCATAGAATTTTAGGACTGTTATATAATTTAATAATATAGTATTTGTTTTAAAAACACATTTATGTAACTTTTGACATTATTTTGTTTTTGGTTGTTGTGATAGTCATAACATCTCGATCATTTCGAAAAAAACATATTGGATAAATAATAACATGTCATATTCACCTATATATTTTTTGGATTCCATCAAAACCGTCAAATTATATATATCTTAATATTAATAATATCATTTATTTTAATCATTCCTTAATAAGATAATTACTTAATCATCATTGTATAATTAATAAATTAAATTAAATAATGTCTTTAAATTATAAATAATATACCACTATGTAAGAAATCATTCTATATTTTTAGTTAATATTTATATTTGAAAATATAACTTATATAACCTCATGTAAACATTGTTTTACAAAAGGAAATATGTTTTTGTCATTTTTGTCTTTACATTAAAATAATTAATTTAATGTGGAATTATCACTCTCAAGTGGCTCCAAGCGGTCCCAAAATCTACCCAAAGATTCCCATGGTCGTAAATTTATCCTCCAATAGAATAGGACACATTTTAGTGTAAATTTAATACAATTATAATATATTTTTACCCTTATTTATCGGATTTACCCCTTAAACCACGATAAATAAAATATTTACTGAAGTAAATATTCATAATGTCTAAAAATAAAAGTTACCTATTTAAAAAATTTGGATCTCATGATTCAAAATATGGAATCCATTTTTCCAAATTCAAAACACAGAAGTGGCAGAAATTAATTTAAAATTAATTCCCGCTGTCAAAACAAAATGTGTGTTTTTAAAAAATAATAACTATCAAAAGATTGACACTTGTTTATGTCTAGTTTAAATGTGAAATTACATCTAATGAGATAAATTATTTTTAATGATAAAAATACAATCTAATGATATATAAAAACCACTCTGATGAATAATTTAACACTATAAATTATTTTGATTAAAAAAGTAGTTTTTAAATAAAATTTATTATTCTTTAATACTCATCAAAATATGAAAGTCATCATAAATGTACAAAAAATTTATCCAAAATAGATTTTTATACGCCTATTCTGATGAATAATTTAATTTCATTAAATTTAATTTATCAAAGTTTCAAATATTGGTTTTAAAAAGGGTTTTACATTAAAAAGAGGTAAAATTGAATTTTTTGAAAAATACTTCTTTTATATAAAAAAATGAATTTGTTCTTATATTTTGTCTAATAAGACCATAATAAGGATTATGAAATTATATGGGGTATATTTCATTAAAAGTTAAATTAATAATATTCATAACCACTTTTTGAACGGCTAGTTTGGTAAGTCGTGGTGTGCTCGAACTCGGGGTTGCGTGTAGCACAAGTTATTGACTTACATTAAAGAGATAACATACTATGAAATATTGGGGTGTTACATTCTAATCCCCTTCAATACATTTCATCCTTGCTATTTGAAATTGTTCTTTGAAAAAAAGGATAAAAATTGAAGAATACATTTGTGGAAAACACACATCGAAAATTGGGTTAATAAAATTTAGACTTAATAAGAGGGAAAGTGTAACGCCCCGACCCCAGCTACCCAGAGTCGGTGCATTACTTTGTAACATTGGCATGATCACAAAAGATCAAGTCTCGAAAGACCGATTAGTTTAGTAGCCTTGGAAACACTAGATACATTCATAAGTCTTACATTACATCATAAAGTGAAAAACTAATATCAAAGTCTTCATAGTCCACACTCATATCCTCTTCTGACTATCCATGAAGGTCATTCCTAAAATACTTCTTCACATCCTAGAAAATATTAAAACATTTAAAGGGGTGAGCTCAGATGCTCAGTAAGGATAACAATATTGCGGAAGCTTTCATAAATAAACATTAACATTTAAGGAAATGTATAACTAAAACAAAAGCCTTTTAAACTTGAACTTCAACATAATATGGAAAAAGTAAAATGAGATAATGCCATTCACTTCTTCACATGGATATTCTACTGGTCGAATAATCACATGCAATATCAATAACCACTTTCATAATGATGGAATGCATAATGCCAGACTATCATAACCACGTAGCCAAGGCCTCGTGCCATGACCACAAATAAGATTTTGTCAAGGCCTCATGCCAAGACACTAGTTTGTCTCATGAGACCTGCCGATGCATTGAGGAGCTATAGCGGGCTCCACCCGTCACTTATTAAGTCCAATGCATTCCTCATATGAATAGTTTTAAACATATCATAAACCATAACATAAGAGTATCACATAAAATAGGCATAAAGGAAACATAACATTTCCACATTTCAATCACAAGATATCAATACAACACATTGATATAATAAAAACTCTTTAAAAACCATTTTCAATACCAAAATAAAAGAAAGTTAAAACTTTGTATTTATTTTCCATTAAAAAAATGATGGCTTGTAGAGGAAGCCGAAACTCAAATAATGGTCATGACGGCCGATAAGTCGTTGTCGCCGCATATGTACGGAAAGAAAAACATTCTCTTTTTATCGTTTAGTAAAATGCTTTGTATAAAAAGATTCCTTTTGAATAAACGTAAAAGTCAAAAGGGGTTTATACACCGTATAAAAGAAAGTTGTGTATAAAACGAAATATGCCTCAATGAATGGAGATTGAGACGAAGTCCCTTAAAAAGATCATTTTTAAATAAAATATATATATTATGTTTATTCACTATATGTACACATAAAGAAAGTATAAATACAATATACGACATAATAACATCATGACATAATTTGAAAGTAGGAGATTAACCCAAAGAATGGAAGTTGGGTTATGACATTCCCTTACCTCGTGTCTGACTTGACTCAACCGTTCTTTAACCTCCTGAATAATAAACTAGAGTTAATATATACCTTATTAAGAACCATTTTCAATTTCATTATCCTTATTATATCACTTATTACAATGATATGAACATTATGTAATTATTTAAGTTAATAATAGTCGTTTTGTTGATCTTTGGTACTTGAGTCAACAATAAACTTCTTATAATTACAAGTTGTTTATGTGGTAGAATATCCATTATCTCCAGAATTATATTCATGATTTATATGTCATATATATCATATATATCCAGTATATACAATCATCCATAATATTACGTAACATTTAGAGGTAAGAAATGGAATGCACCGTTCATAGAGATGGTAAGCCGTACGTACGCATGAACGATACTTTCATTTCTATTTCGTATTTAATGGAATGAAATCATAATTATATAAAGGTATAATATAGTTCCAGTATAATATCATATATAATATCATTTACTCCATCCTTTATACATCCCACATATGGCATTAACGATTCACATCACTTTGAGGGGGCGGTAGTCCGCACTTCCTAAAATGAAATTATCGCGTTTACCCATAATGGAAATCATAAAGTATGACATAAATGAGAAATACAGAATCATAAGGAAAACAAAAACATAATATATATATCATATATGAAAATAGTGTCATCAAAATGGCCACTATTATAGGTGTTAAAAGAATTTGAACAATCATCGTTTCGTGAGGCAGTATTTCGCCACCCACAGAAACAGTATGTTCTTTAACCATTAGACGATGGTGTGTGTAAGTGTAAACCAAATACTTATCATAACAACATCCTAGTATATTTTAGATACTGGTTTTGTTACAAAATAAAGTAATGAAAAGAGTTTAAGGGGTTGGAGAAGCAAAATAAAACAAAACAACATTAGAGAAGACATTACCTTAAAAACGGGTAACTCTTTTTGATTTGAGCCGAAGGCTTCCTTGGGAAGAGTTCTGCCCAAAGTGAGGCTTCTAGGAGTAATAGGGGGAAGTTAGGAGAGTATTTGGGCAGAGGTTGGCCGAGCCAAATGTCTTGAAAGTGTAAATGAGGTGGGAGAGGTGGAGGCCTTTTATAAGTGGAGAGGAGGGGCACTCTTGGAAAGTAAAGAAAAGTCACTTTATTATAAAATGAGTTTCGGATTTTAGAGGTCCCACACTTATATAATTTGAGGATAAGATGATAAGGGTTCGAAATATACTCATCCAATAGGTTTTTGACAAGTGTACACTTTGGATTTTAAATTATCTTTCCATTTTATTTAAATCGTTAAATAATGAGGTCATCGCTGCATCATCATGATGTCATAATTAATTTAATTCATTTAATGTCTAAAAATTATAAAAAAACTACTATGATGTAGGAAATATTTTTAGCTTTCTAATGAATATTTATAATCAAAATTTGGACTTGTGTAACCCCACTTAAGAACTGTTTTAGTAAAACAACTCATGTTTGTGTCAATTTAATTTTACCATTAAATATATATATATTAATGTCATTTTCCAACCAAAGTGGATGCATGGGGTCCCCAAGTTGACCCATGGGTTGTCTTGGTCGGCCATGAATCATCCAATAGGAGTAGGACAAGTGTCAAGCTCATCTCATATTATTAAAACATTATTTTTACCTTAAACTACACTAATTACCTCTAATCGCGATTAAGAACTTAAAAGTTACTATTCACCGAAAAAATATTTTGATCTAATTGAACCATATTTTACTTCTTAATGAAAACCATTTATGTCGGATTTTTGAAAATCAAATCACAGAAGTGGTAATATTTCATTGAAACGAAAAATCAGTTATTTAACTACCACTTAGTGGTTTCACTATTCATCAAATATTGAAGTTTTTCAGAACAAGGCCAAAATTTCACCCTAAGCTATAATTGATATTCCGAATTCAAAAATGATGTCTATTTTAAAAAATTCCAAACATATAAGTTGTGTTAATTAATTTTATAATTAATTCCCGCTGTCACAACAAATAGCGTGTTTTTAAGAAACAATTTATATCAAAATATTGGCAATTGTTTATGTCCAATTTCAATGTTAAATTAATTCTAATGACCACCATTGGATAAAATGGTAAAAATATATTCTAATTATACTTTAAAACCACTAAATAGTATAATTTATCACAATAAATTATTTTGATTAAAAAATTTGTTTTTAAATATTTTTCAGTATTCATAAAAAATTAGAAGTTCTCAGAAAAATACCAAAAATTCAACATAGGCTAATTTCGATATTCCGAATCCAAAAATGAAGTCCATTTTGAAATATAAAATTTCTATAATTTTAAAAAGTGGTTATTACTATTCATAACAGCTACTATGATTAGTCGCAATGTTTTATAACTCGAAGTTGCGTACAATGCAAGCTATTGCATTATTGAATGAGAAGCGTATTGTGGAAGCTCGGGGTGTTACAGAAAGGGAAATGAAAAAGTCATCACCAAATTAGGGTTTCTAATATGAGAACATCAGTGGAAATTATAGACACCTAATTAGAGGAAAAATGTAAATATTTATTCTAAGTGATTGAGGTCATCAATTACGAACAAGTGAAAAATTTAGGGCCTTAAAGCCATCAATCAGAGATGATTTAAAATATCATCGGTTCAACAAAACCCAAGGAATTTGGATCACACATTTTTGGATTTATGATCCCTTACCCAATGTTTAATAATTAATTTCTTCATACAATAAGAGAAAAAATATACTTGATAATAGAGTTCTATCTTTTAACCAATTTCTTCCACTTACTCATCTTTCACTGTAAAAGATAATAGAACATAAAAATATTCTATTTATCCTAACCGTATAGGGATACAAAAACAATTATTTTGTAATTCATTTTTCAGACTATTTAAAAAAACTACATTATACAAACTAGGACATGAAATCGGTCTATTGTAGGTGATACACCCTTGCTGCTCTTAGGTTGCGAGTTCAAGTCTCATAGCCTTGCGGGACGCGATATGTTGTCACTTGACCTCCATATTGTCCTTTTTATGAGAATCCAAAAAATAATCTCAAGAAATGATTTAACATTAACAATAGTATCAAATATCAAGCTTAATTGATTCCAACCTTTAGACTTATGCAAAATACTTATGTCCAAACTCACAATCCAAAATTTATAACTAAGGTAAACACAATGAAGATCCTTTTTCCATGTAATAACATGTGAATACCTTCATCATGAATTCGTTTGAAACACGGTAACACCCTGAATTACCATTAAACCCTATTGATTATAATCATTCTCTCTTATTCCTTATAGAATACTGGATATACATGTTATATACAATTATGTTGTAAAAACCTATAATAATGGAATATACAAACCATTAATCAGTTCCAAGGTAGTCTAGAATATCCAATACAATTTATCCAAATCAACCATATCTTATACCAAATTCACTACCTCAGTATCAGGACTATATTGGGGTTTATCTATTCTGCAACCATTTATTTTCCAAAAAGATTAACTTGCGGTTTTGTCACTTTTCTTAGTACTATATAATCTCAAATAATCAATAAAATAGTACTATAATACAATCCTGATTTATTTCCATTTTTAATATAACCAGCACATCGTAGATACAACACTTAAAGGAAATAGTTCTTTAATAACAATTTATAACACTATTCATTCATCTTCATCGGTTGTATTATCATAAAATGATTATTTTACAGTAGCTTCATTTTTTGCATACTCTGATGATTTGAACATTGATTCGCAAAGTGTCCCAACTCTTTAAAGATGAAGCATTGTACCATTGGAACCTTCTTCTTAGCATTACAATCACGACTTGGAGTCCTTTTTCTATACACTTATAACAAACTCTCATTCCCTTCCAGCATTTACTAAGGTGATTATTTCCACAAGTATCACATACGGGAAAAACCTTATTTCCCCACTTCCCATTATCCATCATTCTCTCTATCTTCCTTTTGTTTTCTGGATTCCCTTTAAAGCCATATGAATCAAAGAATTCTTACTTATCTTATTAACCCATGATACTATTTATTCATATGATGATAATACATGTGAGACTATTTCATTTCAAAATGTTGTCTTAATACCATTAAATATATGATCATTCTTACTCTTTCGATCATGCATATTGCTAGAGTTCTCATTCCATCTACTGGGTGCCATTTCTAAACAATGGCATACACTAGGTTAGTTTTATGAATTGTAATGCATAATTACAATCATGTAAAATACCTAACATAAATTTAAAATATTATACATATAATCTATAATCATAAAATGTTTTTTTGAGGAATTATTTACATCTAATTATTTCATAATGGCTTGTAATGAAAATTTGAATTAACCTAATCATATCCCTTGGGAGTGTCGTTACCAAGAGTACAACAAGGCCCGTTGTCATGCACGAGTTCCCGTTCATGTCTAGCTCAAAGCGGTGTTTTTTGGTTTTACCCATAGGTACATATGTGCCAGAGCCGCCTCTACCTGCTCGTATCTTGATAGGGATGTATTTCTAGGAAGACTCACAAAATGTCTACATTACAAAAATTCTAGGAAGTTCTTCTATACTAATCCTCAATGTTTATCTTAGGGTAATTTTCTCTAATCAGTGTTTATCTAAATCTATTTCCAAGGATGTTTCTAAACTTCCTCTAATACCAAATGTAAATCCCCAAACCATGTTACCCAGAGTCGGTGCATTACTTTAATACATTGGAATGATTACAAAGAATCAAGTCCCAAAAGACCGAATTGTTCAACAGTCTGGGAAAATAGATTACATACATGAATGTTACATTACACATTAGAAATTAAAACCAAACATCAATGATCACTTGAGAATTTCATTAGTCCCCTAGCTTAATCCTTCTTATCAATCATAATACACTTCTTGGAATCCTGTGAAAATAAAACATAAGAAAGGGGTGAGTTCAGATGCTCTGTAAGAATAACAATAAAGTGGAAACATTCATAAATAATCATAAATATTTAAGGCTATGTATAATACTAAAACTTAAGCCTTTTAAACACGTAATTCAGCATAATATTGCAAATATAAATCAAATATTTCTATTTACTTATTCACATTGATACTCTACTTGTTGAATAATCATAGGAAATATCAATTGCCAATTTTATAATGATGGAATTCATAATGCCAGACTTTATAACCACATAGTCAAGGCCACATGCCATGACTACAAATATGACTTCGTCAAGCCCTTGTGCCAAGAAACTAGTTTTTCTTATGAGACCTACTGATGCATCAAAGAGATATAGTGGTATCCACCCATCACTTACTAAATCCAATGCATTCTTCATATTAAAAGGTTTAAACATAACGAAAACATTTGTATTGAAACTAGCATACGAAATGTCAATAATTTATCTATAAACCATGAATGGTATAAAATAACACATCCTTAGACAAGCATATCACAAAACCATCAACAAAACATGAAAGATTTGTATCATAACAAATAAACTTCAAGAAAGTTTAAAATCCATAAAAGGATGTTGAAATAAATGAAAATGATTTGTAAAAGTTATTGACATAAATATCCATTTTTCATGAAAAAATTTAAAAGTCCCCCAATTTAGAAAGGAACGAATTTAATTACATTTTTGAATCGAAGTTTCCCATAACACTTTGAAACTTTTGAAAATAATTAACATTTTAAAACATTCATATCCATATAAATAAATCCTTAAAACCATTTTTAAAACATGGACATTAATGAGAAATGTGTAGAATAATAAATCTTTAAAACATTAAAAATGATGTTTTAGTAAAAAGTACCATAAAATAATCCACTTGAAAACACTCTTAGGAAATATTTACATGGATAATAAATATGTCCCAATAGATACTTACTTAAAAACAACCTCAGATAATAAATAGATTGTGAAATTAACCCTTACCTTGTAATTACATTTTGTTGAGGGTACATTTAACTTCATGCATAAAGACCATAGTATGTTATTAAATTATACCATAACCATATTAATTTTTATGATATCATACATGAATCCTTTATACCTTTATACAGCCCATGTAATAATAATTTCCATGTTAAATTAACATTTCGGGTAATAATCATTTTCTTTATCTTACTTGTCCAAACTTGTTACTCTTTATTGTGTCCCTTAGCTCTTGATTTAAATACATTCAGAATATAAAACATGATTTTTATATCATATATATTTGGAATGTAAATATTTATAATATACATATATATGAAATGGAAAACACTGTTTATGGAGATGGTAGGCCATACGTACGCATAAATGCAATTTTTGTTTTCATATCGTATTGAACAGAACTCAGTGAATAAGATATATGTAAGTATATATATATATAGTATAATTATTTGCTGATATATTACTTAATTATTAATGATATATATTTTCATAATTATTGTTGAATGGTGATTGGGGAAATGAATATCATCGCGTCGTGGAGACGGTAATCCGTACGTACACACGAGCGACAATATCAATATGTTGATGGTGACATCACATGTAATTGGATATTATATCATTTATAAAGAATCATTAAAATGTTATATTTATAATTTACATAAATTATACTCATTATTATACCAATACAAATAATGAAGTGTTTGAATAATAAACTACACAACGATGTGGTGACGGTTAGCCATACGTACACAGATATGGTGAATTTTTCATTTATAGGATAAATAAAATAAAGAATATGGTTGTTCCATATTTATAATAACATCACAGTTTGTTGGAGGTACTGGAGAAATTAATTTGGTATGGAAACAACCAAGAAAGGGGAAGTGGAAGAAAAATAACATGGAAGAGGGTGGGGAAATTATTACCTCTTCTTTGTGAGTTTCCTTTTGAGTTAATCAAAAGGGATCCTTATATTGGATTTCTGATCAAAGTAAGGACTATAGGATGATTTGAGGGATTTTGGGAGGATATTTTGATAGGGGTTGGTCATGCCATGTTGATTTGGATGTGTGAAATTAAGAGAAAGTGAAGTTCCCTTTTATAAGTGAGGTGAGGGTCACTTTAGGAAAAGCTTGAAATATTATATTTTGATAAACTCCTTTTCGGTATCTAATGGGTCCAAAATGATTTATTTCTATGATAAGGTGGGGATTTGTCACAAACCACTCATCCAATAGGTTTTAGACAGGTTTATGTCACCATATTACCCTTATCATTTATATTTAACTCTTAGTTAAATAGTTTGACATTTACCATGTCTCTTTGAATTTTTATATTATATGGTTAACAAACATACTATAACAAGCCAAGAGAACCCAATGTGGTTAATTAGTAATATATATAACCTTATATATTTCATTTGGCCAAAAATTATATTTTTATAACTATTATATCATTTTATAATATAGTATTTGTTTTTAAAACTCATTTACGTCATTTTTTGCATTATTTTGTTTTTGGTTTTTGTGAAAGTCATAACAACTTGATTATATTGAAAAAAATACATTGAATCAATAATAAAATGTAATATTCATCTATAAAATTATGGTATGGCTTAAAAAAATTTAAATTATATTTATTTTAATATTAATAATATCATTTATTTTCAACATTCATTAATATGGTAATTACTGCATCATCATTGTGTCATACATAAATTAAATTATTTAATGTCTAAAAATTATAAATAAAATACCATTATGTAGGAAATACTCTTATTTTTTTAATAAATATTTATAGTTGTATAGATAACTTATATAACCCCTTGTATACATTGTTTTACTACAAGATATATGTTTTTGTCATTTTCCCCTTTTCTTTAAATTAATTAATATAAACTGTCATTATCACTATCAAGAGGCTCCATGGGGACCCCAAATCGACTCAAGGATGACCAGGGTCAGACATGTATCAACCAATATAAATAAAACACATGTTAGGGTAAATTTGTATTATTATAATATATTTTTTATGCTTATTTACCGTATTTACCCTTTTAACAACGATAAATAAAATATTTACTGAAGTAAATATTCATAATGTCTAAAAATAAAAGTTACTTATTTAAACAATTTGTACCTCCTGATTCCAAATATGGAATCAATTTTCCCAAATTCAAAATACAGCAGTGGAAGAAATTAATTTAAAATGAATTCCTGTTGTCCAAAAAAAGCGTGTTTTTATGAAATAATTGCTATCAAAAGATTGACAGCAGTTTATGTCTAGTTTAAATGTTAAATTACATATAATGACCTAAATTATTTTAAATGATAAAAATTAGATATATTGATACATAAAAACCACTAAAATTTATAATTTAATAGTATAAATTATTTTGATTAAAAAAGTTGTTTTTAATTAAAATATAGTATTTTTCACTATATATCAAAATATTAAAGTTATCAGAAAATTACCAAATATTTATCCAAAATAAATTTTTAAGTCAGTATTCTAAAGAAGAAATTAATTTCCTTAAACTGAATCAGTAAAAGTGTCAAATATTTGTTTTTTAAAAGGGTTTTCCATTAAAAAGAGGAAAAATTGAATTTTTTTAAAAATAATTCTTTTATCTGAAAGAAATAAATTTATTATTATATTATGTATAATAAATACATAATATGGATTATAATATTATATGTAGTATATTAAATTGAGAATTTATTTAATACTATTCATAACTGCTTTTTGAACGACTAGTTTGGTAAGCCGTGGTGCGCTCGAACTCGGTGTTACGTGTAGCGCAAGATATTGAATTACATTAAAGTGATAACTTACTATGAAATCTTGGGGTGTTACTATTATTTCTTAAATTAATGATTCAAATTGGGTTTACAATTTTTTTCATCCCAGGGGAGGGGAGTTATTTAGTTGTGGGGAATTACTCATAGTCTTGAGTTGGGTTTCAATGAAGTCGTTCATGGAACTAGAAACATTCAACTACAACAACATTTGTGAAAAAATTGTGGACCAACATTACAAAGGAATACAGTAATTGGGGTGTTTTTTCATAGATTCTTAGGATCATAAATTGGAAGAGAGGACAAGAGTTTGGGATCATCCCATCATTTTGGTGGATTTTTTTTCCTACTCCTAGACTCCCATTAGATTTAAAACATATTCATGAATTCATTCTATATCCCTATATGGGACTCATCAAATCATGTTAAAAATAATTTATTAACATGTGTGGATGTGAAAATATTTTTTTATTAGATTTTCTCCATCAATTAAACGATCTATTTGTATAAGAGGTGATCAATAAAGTGAACCATTTTTAAATATCATATTTTCTCTAAAAATTATCCATTTGAATGTATCATAGGTTCTCCAAATTATTATGTTATTATATTTTGATCCACAACATTAAACAACCATGGTTCAAAGACACATGTCCAGATAGTTTTTAATATATTATTATCCACAGAGAATATTAATTTTTATATTTTGGGACTAGGGCCTTGATGAGGTTTTTTAGGAATCCTCATGTACAGAATCAAAACACACTTAGTTTAGTGCCACATAACAAGACACTTCATTCCTTTTTAAGGTCATGTGAAAATGATCAAAACATGTAGTTAAACGTCATGTGATAAGGACTTATAAATACATGGTTAGAGAAATTTTAGGTGTTGGGACTATGGATGAGAGACCCTATCTAGTCAAACCCACATGGAAGATAATGCTACAAGTGTTAGTGTATATCACAAGGATTAAGGATTTATGAATATGGATGCCATTGGGAATATATCCCAATGAGGACGATATGAAATAATCTAATAAGTATACAATCCTTTAGATAGGCCATGGCCTTATCAGGAATATATACTGACAATGATGATAGTGTGGTCAAATATTACACCAAAAACTTAGTCCCAACTATGAAAAATTTATTATGCTATTAACATGATCATCCAATTTCCGTAATTCCATGTGGGTCGTGATTATGGTGATAAAAATAAAACTCAATATGATTAGATACATTTTATAATAGGTTTATATTTGGGAATACACATGAACTATAGTCCCAAAACTAAATTTTAGTCTTTTCCCCATGTTGTATGAGGATTATGGGGTATAGAATTTGAGTGTGCTATTACCTCCTATAATAATGGATTAGGGATTACTCTAGGATGGATTATATTAGGAACCAACACTTTATGCACTTATGGATGAGGGATGGTCTACGATGTGGTAGTTAGGATGAAAAAATAGAGGTTTACACTAGGATGGATTTCCATTAACATCTTCTTTTGTGTTTCTATCCCAAGGGATAGGGATTTGTAATTGGTTTGATTAGAAAATGGTCGGTTTTGATTCTTTCAAGATCATTTTATATTTTAGACGGTATGTGGAAGGCATGTTCTATGACCTGAACCAAAAATTTTCCCACCACTACCACCCAGATTTGAATCTTCATTACCATGGTGATTCATGATCACAAAAATAGCTAAAACCCAATCAATTAAAGAGGATATGTGCCGTTTTTGGGAAAATATCCCTCAAGGTATCATTGCAGTATTTTTGGGTTGATTGTGTTTGTTGACAAAGCAGGTTTACTTGGAGAATTGTGGAGTTATCAAGAAGTTGTTGACAATCCATGTTGACAAAGAACAATGTCAAAGGAATGGATGATATGGAGGCGGTACAAAAGAGCTGTACAAGGTGGCGCCGTTTCCAGGTGTTTTCCAAATGTTTGGGGTCCAAAATTTTAAGTTTGGAGAGCATCATGAAAATAGGATTTCCATGAAGATCATATTTTTATTTGGAAAAGTCATGAGTTTCACGAAGATGGGATGCATGGATTGGATTTCGCGAAGGCCGGAAAAATGGAGGTAGTGATGCTTCGTGATTACGTCAAAGCTTCACGAACGGTAGAGTTGAAGCGCATCGCAACGGTGAAGGGCATTATGGGGGAGCTTCGCGACGAAGGTGCGAAATAATGTTGATGGTGATGCTCCGCGATTACGACGAGCTCCGCGATCCGAAAATTGTCGAGGTGCTTCACGATTTGGACAGAATTTCGGCGGAAACTTCGAATCTTCGTGATTTGAGAGGATGTGGCGTTTACTTCGCGTGGAATGTTCAAGGGTCGGTGGAATCACCTATAAATAGAGGCCGACCCCCTTGAGAGAATAAGTACTAATTTTCAGAGAAAATCATTTCCTCTCCTTTCGTGAAGGTAGTTCGTGTAGCCTGTGTGCTTCCCAAAAGAAGTGTTTCACGGCGGCTATTTTAGCTCCGCGAAAGTTGCGAGCTCCATGTTGGCTCAGTGAGCTTCGTGAGAGAAGTTCGTCTGCAACGACTTGAGCTTCGCGGTAGTGCTTCGTGGTAGTGCTTCGCGAGAGTGCTTCGCGAAAAGGCAAGAGCTTCGCAAAGGCTTGTTTGAGATTCGTGAAATTTGGAGCCTCGCGAAGTAGGGTGCTTTGCGAAGGTGTTTCCAAAATAATTGCACAGTGGTTAAGAGGCAAAGGGTATTCATCATTGGATGAAAGTTGGACTTTAACAGATCATCTATCAATAGTTGAGGATGCGTGCATTCATGCAAGTGAAGAGATCTACAGGTCTATAAACTGTGAATGGATCCCTTCCTAGTGCAGTGAGCAAAGGAAGGGGAAGTAGGTGATCCTCCCCACCGGCAATGAGCCATAGAGAGAGAAACAGGGAGTGACCCTTGGGAAAGTAGTGAGCTGACCCTAAACTTTGTAAAGGCAGTGAGCCTAGGCATAGAAGTGATCTAGCCTTAACTTTGTATCCACATCTAGTGAAGAATATTGGAATTTGGTACAACTGACAACTTGTCGGCGTTTGCTCCTTGGACGTAGCCCAGTGAGGGTGAACCAAGTAAAAATCTTTGTGTCTGCCCATTTTCTTCCCTGCATTGCATTCAAAGCATCATCATTAGATAAATAAGTAATGAAGTGATCAAAGTTTACACACAAGAGCAAACAAAGTTACCCTTGTAATAAAGAGGTCAAGATCTAGTGGGGTTGGAAGAACTTTGAAAAAGAATATCCATACCCTAATTCACCCCCCCTCTTAGGGTATATAGGACCCTTTTGGTCCTAACAGCCATACATACATTACCATTGGAATTCCATATCCAAATTTTGGAATAATGGTGTACTCAATACCATGATAATGTGTTTATGATTGCTTCTTAGGGTGTATTGACAATTGGATATCAATATAAAAACATCGGTAATCAAGGGATTTATCAATGATGACTTAAAGGTCATGAGTTAATGATTTGGGGGGATACTCCTCTCCCATGTGTTATTAGAGAGACTTGTTGTTTTTCACCCATTTTAAACATGGGTGGATTCATTTAGCATCACCGAAATGATATTTTGAAGAAGTGACAAAGGATTAACCCAAGTGATACTTAAGAGAAGTGATTAAATATTTCATGAAGTGGTACTTGGGGGATGTAATGATCTGGGTGAAGAAACATGGAAACTTTTCATCATTATTATAGATGGCTTCCTTAAATTATTTTTGAATAATATTGTGTAACTTTATATTTAGGTAAGGGTCATTTTCACTAATATTATTTTACTTGGGAGGAAGTTGTCCATGTAATGATTCATGGTGTTTTAGACATTCGAGGAACTCAAATTACCCTTATTTGGGATACACACATCTTATTTCATAGTTTAATTAATCTAACAGTGTGCATTGGGGACTTTGGGAGTGAGAGTTGTTTGAGAGAATCTTTGATTCATCTCTTTATATTCCAAAAGTTGAAAATTACTAATCCAAGGGTACTATTTAAAGGAGAAATTGAGACCTTGTGTAAAGGGGGGATCTCGTAATTGTGATATGTGATGTTAGGACATTAATGAGAATGCGTACTATGCTAGTGATTTGTGTATATGGGACTTGTGTGAGGTAATGATCATCCATGTTCCATTTTGAAGGTTCACTTGGGAAACATCATGGATTTTTGGGATGACTACATTACCATTCCCTATTTATTTTTCTTATTGTGTTTGAAGTAATCACCCCTTAAGATCAATGCCCTTTTTGGGAAAATTGGAGTGTCAATACAGTGTGTAGGGATGATCTTTATTTTTAAGAAGTTAATCCCCCACCATATCTCTATTATACATTAGTATCTTTACTATCTTTTTTATTCAATATCCAACCCCCAAAAAAACATATATATAGGTTATAAAATACATGTTTGACGTAAAAAAATTCTACAATATATATATTTTTAGAAATTTTACACATATTGGATAATATATGAAATAGGTCCTACTATAGATATTAAATATATAATGCAACATATCCCATGGCATTATAACCAAATTCCTTATCTTGAAATCCTCATTGACAATTCCGAAAGGTTTCCAAAACCCATTAACTAATTAAATTACATCTTTATCTCTTTATCAACTCAAAAAAAACACACACTCTATCATAAAATACATGCACTCAACACATCGATTAGTATCCTCCCACTACTATCCTAACTAATCATTCTTAGTTGTGAATGTTGGGCCACACCATTACATAAAACCCAAGAATCATAATATTTGTGTTTTATCCATCTCACACTCATCCCAAAAAAGGTGACTCACAAAGTTTGGGTACATCATTTTCTTTTTTATATTAACTCCTCCAATGCATGATGACCTTGTATTTCAATAGTTTTGGATCTTGGAATGATATTATATTATGAAACATCAACTTATATTCAATGATAATGTAGAAAATGTTATGGGAATGGGGGATGAGACATTATATGATTAATATTATATTATTCATGGACTTATATTATGCATTCTGAATTGAAATTATTTAGAAATGGTGTGTTAGATAAATACATAGGCATAAAGAATACAATCATTCCCATGAGTTCCAATGGAATTTCAGGTGAAAAAGTCTTGGAATGGGTGGTTAAACAAAAATATATTTTATTGTTATGATCTAGAAAACATTGGGTTTCAATACAATGGATCATTTGATGTGGGATAAACATTTATTCCTTGTGATATTACATTGTAGATTAACAATATACCTCTAATTCAACAATTACAAGGTGGTTTACTTTCATGGAGGTGGTGTTAAAATGCGGTGTGAAAATCATAGAATCACAAAGAAAATGGTCTAACTAACATTGTTTAGATCCTTTCATGTGATTCATTTTTTAATAGCCTGCCTCAATTTTAAATCCCACAAAATAGTTTTTTAATGATTAATGGATGGATAAAAATCTCACATGCCCCCACTACCAAACATGGTTATATTTTTGATCCCCACTATGATAAAACCTATCCCTCATTTTTATCCCAACCCCACCCCCTAATTATTCTCCTCAAATGTGTGCTATGGTTGGAAAAGTGGTCCTTTTATCACTGGGATTAAACCTTATGCATCATTCCATATTTAATTAATTTTCCAATTAGACCCTATGAAATAATATATTGCATTTAAATCCACTATTCATCTACTTTTCAAAAAATCCTATCTAGATAAAAAATTATTCATTTTCCCAAATTATATAAAACTAATTAGAATAGAAATATAAATATTACATTCCATTGACAGAGGAATAATTTTAGGATCATTTATAATTTTAATGTTTGATTGAGATATATTGAAATGATGGATGAGTGGGGGGCAGAGGTGAATAGTCCATTTAATATTTTATAACAATTTCAGAGTTAATTATTGTATAAATAAAAAGTAATGTAAAGTGTTCAGAATATAGTGAAGTGAAAATTAAAATATGAATATCGTATTTTTATAGTGGTTTATATTACCATGATACTAGTACACTCTTCAATCTTCTCTACATGGAAATAATTATAGTACCAACTATGAATCATCACTTTTAATGGTATTAAATCCATATTAAAAAGAAAGCCTTTTTTAATCCTCATAGGCATGACCAAGACATGAATTTTTATAGAAGTCACAACTTAGTCTTAGCTACTTTTTCTATAGGTGTCATAACCCAAGAATATTCCATATTATTGGAAGAATAATCCAGATAGAATTTCCTTTTTTTTTTAAATTCCTAAACTGACGCACAAAATTACAAATAGGTGAAGAAAATATTTGACAAAGGGAACTCAAAAGAAAAAAAAATATATAGTAATGTATATGTTGGTGAATACCGATGAATATAAAAAAATCACTTTAGTAATGAAGAGTCAAATGATGAGGTCCTTCAATATTTAACTAAGGAAATAATAGTCTCAATAAGGTTTCTACACTTGAATATGATGTATCGATAGTTTAATAAACTTTTTATAATTTATTTTTTCAGAACACCCCCCGATCGAATTCCAAAAGACAAATCATTAATCAGTAACTCCAAGATCTTATTATGTATGGGGGAGTGTATAGTTAACTAATAATATTATGGAACATTGAAAAATAAAAATATTGAGAATAATCATGTTTAATTATATTTTGAATTATTATTCTCACTATCAGAGAGTAATAACACCTTATTTTTCAATCATGAAATAGCACCAGAATACTTCCAATTAAATCATTAACATAAATAAGTGTTTTAGAAATTAATAAAATAGTAAAATTATATCTTATATATTTACAATAAAATGAAATATCACAATGATCTTAAAACAATGATTTGAAAAAAAAATATTTCATCTATTTTTTATATATAATTAAAGATCATAAATTTTTATAAAACATATGATAATATTTTTATAAAAAATACTTATTAAAACAAATTCAAATATTATAATTATAATATATACTTAATTTTGAAATAAATAAAACAGTAAAAAATTTATTACATATTTGAAGTAAATTATTAATGTTATTCAAGATATTCGTGTCTTTATATAGTAGGAAATGTTTCTAAAATAAACTATTTAATTTACTTAGTAAATATAAAATTATTGCTATGACGGATGATCGATTACGGGGCATACATTGAACCTCAAATACATAGGAAGTTCAATAACCTGAAATAAATATATTCTTCCATTCAAAGATAAGAGCACTATGATGCATGAGATATCCTACTACCGTTAAAATATGATACTACCACAAGAGTAAGACTACAACATAAGGATAGGGTAGTATTATAATTAATGAATTCGACCAGTGCTACCATGTGAAGAAATGAATGTGTGTTACCATTAGAATAAAAGTGTGTACCACCATTAATGGTGGAGTTGATATATGCAGAAGGGAGTGATTCTATTCAATGATAATGTTCTTTTTCTATTAGATGATAAAGACAAAATCAAACCTCATAATACCATCAGTGATACTAGTTACCGCTCGATCAAAAGAGAGACATGTGACCATGAAGAAGAGAGAATCCACTACCATCATGTCATGGTGGATCATGTTTGAGAATATAAATAAGGGTAAATACATATGCACATATAACTAAGGCCTTTGTTTCCATTACCGTATAAGGGTATCATACTACTTGTATTAGTGTAGTCTATGTTTTATGTAAGCGACACAAGTGTTCTTTATATATCATGTTAAGGTAACCTATAACTTTAATAAGTTGTGAAATAGCCATTATAATCATTCATAATGTTAGAAAAGATATTATATATTATTCTTAAATGTTATCCACAATTCTTCTTAATTGTAAACTCATATATACTGTACAGTGTAAATCTAGACTATAACATACATACAGGTAACATAAAGTTGAATAATGATACATTAGGGTAAATAATGTCATTTGAAATTATGTTAGAGTAAAAGATGATTAATTAAATAAATAATTTCATAATATTTTTTAAAAAATTATAATATTAAATTTAATATCATGATAATGAAGTTAAAAAATTCCTAAAAAACAATATGAGAAATGAATCATATATATACCAAATAAATGAAAGGAGTTTTGATTAATTAAATAATATCAACCATGTTCAAACACTAATAATAACTTTATTTTTTAAATAATAAAACCCTTAATTCATATAAGATATTAAAAAACACTTTCTCCATTATTGAAATTTATATAAAGGAATTAAATAGATTAAATCACATAATTTTTTTGAGAAAATTATATTCAAATGCATAAATTTTTGTTAAAAAAATTAATAAATTATCCCCTTTCAGTTTAAATAACACACACATATATATTTAAATATTATGGAAATAACTTACCAAGTTAAAAATTAATTTTCTCTAATTCTATATAATTAAGCGGTTAAATAAATTTTCACATAATTTTATTTTAATTTGTAAAAACACAAAACTAATATGAAATTTATTCAAATAATCCCTAATTAAATAAAATCTAAATTCTATATGCTTTGTTATAGTGTTTATTAGTGGGGTTTTAAGTGAAACAACACTACATTTAACACAAAATATTGAAATTTTAACAGTTTTAATTTTATATTAACATAATGTCATTTCAATCCACATACATTGAGAATAAAATATGTAGTAATAACATACTAGTACTTATTTACCTATAATAAAACTCATAGTTGTTTCTTATAACACCATGAAATTAAATTCATATAAATAAAATGAGACATACATATTTTTATTTTATAGTTTAACCTACAACTTCCAAAATAAGAGTAAGAGTATGATAGTAATTCAAAAAAGTTCTTATTTGATTAAGATAAACGAGTGCCAAAAATTCTTTTCAACATATAAAATAACTCCCTTAACAGATTTAAAAATAACTTTTTTATTATTTGGATGAAAGATGGGACCGAAATAAGCATAAAACATTATATCTGGTATAGATCAATTAAAATAATGTAAGCTTCCTATAATGCCACTTTATATTTTAATATGAAAACACATTCTAAATATATCCAAGTCATTGAATTTGTAATCAACTGTATTCTCATAGTATTTCATGAATAAAGGATAAAATGTTAACAATTTTCTTTACCATACATATATTTATTTAATAAAATACCATATTTTTGTTGATTAATATGTAAGTCAAGATAAAAACATAAAATATCTCAATAAACTTGTTTCAATCAGAGTAGTCATTAATTTAGAAAAATCAATAAAATGTAAATAATTTTTAAATCCAAAAAAATATATCATCAACATATATCTATATAATCAAAATATCATTTGATTAATTCTTTATAAACAAGGATGAATAAAAATTTTCTTTTAAAAATAATTTTATAATAAAATAGGAGTATTTATTTTCTACAATGCTGTTGGAGATTTCTTAAGACTTTATAAATCCACATTATGTTTAGAAACATGTTTTTTAAAATTTTTCATTTTCAAATAAGTGGTGTTGTTTAAGAAATAATTCCTCATAAATTATTCCTATTAAAAAATGAACACTTAACATAAATTTGAAATAATTAAATAATTTTAATGCAAATAATTTTATGTTAAATTTCAAAACCCTCAATCCTATAAATAAGATAAATATAATATTAAAATTCAATTTATTCTTCTATAAAATAACCTTGATTTGTTAGTATTTCTTTATTTTTATCTATGTTTATATTTTTACCAAGTGTTTTCCCAAAAATATGCTTATATTCCATTTTTTTATCTCTTATAAACTCAACCAGATTCTACAATTTATTTCTTCCAAAATTATATTATTAATCAGACATAAAATTAATATTGTTCTAATCATTTAATATATTATTAGTTTTAATGGGTACTAAATCAACAACAAATGATGAATTAACACAATAATTTATTTTTTCCCTGGTTTGTATATTGGATTCAAATTTAAAATTTAATTTTTCAATAGGATGGTATTTAATAGTTTTCCATTCTTTAGGATTAGTTTTAGAAGAGTCCCACCTCAACTATTTTACTATCATTATCATGGTCATTATCATCACCCAAATTGGATTCCATGAATTCGATGTCATCTTTATTTCAATATTAATTATCCTTGTTATTTTTATTCTCATCAAATTTAATTTTCAAAACTTCCTAAAGCACTAAATTTTCTTTTTGAAAACCCTACATGCCTCACTTATATTAAAAAAACCTAAAACTCTTTCTTCATCAATTTTATAATTGAGATAATATAAATTATATTTTACATTCAAAATAATGTTTTTACAACTAGACACCCAAAATAATGCAACATTTTGTTTAAGCTGTTTATGAAATTATCAAGGTGTTTTACTAAAAAACAATCTAAAACACTATTTAAAATATGAAATAATGTATCAACAACTTCATCCAAAATATATCTGGTTACTTTAAACTCAATAGTCATTGATCTATTAAATTAATGAATTAAACTATTATTTATTTCAACTACACCATTTTGCAGTGGTGTCCTAAGGGAAGTAAAACAATGTTTTTATTCACTGTCTTCAAAAAAAATTTCAATTTAAAAATTTACAAAATCACCACCTCTATCACTATTGATAAAGGAAGTTGAAATACATTTAAAATTTTAAACAATTTTTTATAAAAAAATAATTGATAAAGTCTGAATTTTATATGATATGAAATATACACAAATGAATCTACTATAATCCACAAATATTGAAATCAAAAATTTATTTCCACGTAAACTAGTAGGCTATATGGGATCAAATAATTTAAGATGTAAAATTCAACAGAACTCTCATTGTTAACATCATTCACAGATTTAAATCATTCTTTATATATTTTAATCTTTAAAATGGAATCACACATAAAGTAATTACTTGTGTGTAACATTGGAAATTTTAGAAGATATTCATATTTTGGCGACTTTTACAAAATTATGATTTCAGAATGTCCAAGACACATAAGACAACAAATATCATTTGTTTTCATAACATCTAAATGCCGAAATTTATATTTAGTTAAATCATAAAAATAAATATTGTAAATATTATCTTTTCTCTTTGATAAAATTAAAATATATTTATTTTTTCAAATTGTACATTTATCATCTAAAAAAATAAATTTAGTCAATCATCACATAACACTAATATATTTATTATATTGTTTTTTGAAACATAAAAAACTAATACTTCATAAATAATAGTAGTTTTAGAAAATCAAATAAAATTTATATCATTAGTTTGTAATTTAGAGTTCTCCCCAAATGTTACTAGGCCTCTATCACATGAATTATAAGAAGGAAAATTTGAAATATCACCTTTAATTTTCATAGGATAAACACTCTTGAAATACAATGATTTTTTGAGACTTCAAAGTATTATATTATGAAATATGTCAATCATATTAAATTTTTGGTATCTTAGATAAATTAGGTCCAAATAGTTGAATAATAATAAAATTGGGAACTAAATAGAATTAAAACATACATATTTTTTATATAAAAAATTCTATTTCTTTATAAACATTTTAGTTTTTACAAATTATTGTGTAAATCTCAAATAAAATTAATTAGAATAATACTCTTTTATTATACCTTTAAAATAGTTGACATTTTAAAGAATCACTTTTTTTATTTCAACAAAAGTTGTGTTATTCATCCTTAGAAATTAACAGTTATTACTAAAAAATACCTTTTATAGTTTGGTTTCTTCGTTAAAATTTTTTATCACAATTCTCTATTCATAGAAAAAGGTAGATATTGATTATTTAAGATTAGAAAATTCCATATTCATCTATATATTCTATTTTTTAATTGCTGTATAGACATTTTCATTTGAACATGAAGATGTATTTCTTGTTTTTTTGGCTAGAGATTCTTACACTCATTATATATTTTAGTCAGATCATCCAAGGTTTAGTTAAGCATTAATTACTTATCTTTATTATTTATGATCATAAAATTTTTTATTTTTCAATTTTACCTACTAATTTCAGAATCTTAGAATCACAAATATATTTATATTCCTCATTTCGTGAAGTAAAAATATTCATATATTCACATTCCCTAATTTATTATTCTTAATTTTCACATGATTGTATTTTTTAAATAATTATAAAACTACAATTAATTTTTTACTCACTCTCTTTATATATTTGTTTGAATTTGGAATTCCTAAAAACCAAAATAAATCAAATATAGTTTCATTTTCAAATTCATATATTACATTATGATCAAAGTTAAAAAGGAGTTCTAAATTGAGTAAAAAATGAATCATGTTCATTCTAATTAGCGTTAATCAAATCAAGTTTCTATGTCTCTAGTTCACTTCTCGAGCCCCTACTTGAATCTAAACTGTCTATGATATCCCAAAAATCAAACAATTCATGAGTTTAGCTTCTTCTTTGGTATTTTTCATTCTTTTAATGTATGAAATCTGTATAATCAGTCATCATGTGTACATTATTACTACACTCACAATCAGTTAATTTTAAAATATCATTATTATTTATATTATTTACTTTAATATAATATTTTTTTTATTTCATTTGAAGCACCTCCGTCCACAGTTGATTTTCATAAATGTGAAAAAAATCACAAATGGGAATATCCCCTTATCACTATACATGAAATAATTTTATGAATAGTTATACGATTAATTATAATTATATTGAAAGGATATTACTTTCTTATTTATATTATATACACTGGTAATATTTTTAATGATATTTCATACAGCAGTAATGAACTGTTTATTTCATCAAAATTATACTCTTTGAAAATTTTAACTTCATCGATCAACACATTATTTGTGTACCATATTCTCGGTAATGCTATAAAAATCATTCAAATTGATATGTATTGTCCACCACTTCACAATGTGTTCTCATATCATATGCAATTATTGTAAATTAGGGCAACATCTGGTTCATTGAATTATCTTCTATCTTATGGAAATCCTTGTATTCTTATAAAACAATACCCATTTTGGTTCTTTTAAGATTTTCAATCCCATAGTTATTTGTTTATAATATTCTAAATTAAATCAATTTTTTTAAAAAAATAGATATATACTCTTTAACATACATAAAAAATGAAAAATATTTTATATTATACAATTAAAAAAATACCCCACCATATCATTACCTAAAAGTGTATCTGGATCTGATTTGGGTAGCTCATAAAACATGACTATGATTTTCCAATGATTCATACTTAACTATTTAAGGTATAATTCCATTTAGTCTTGTTATTACCCTTAATTAGTTCCATAAAATAAGATAATTTGTGGGAACGTGCCATCGTTTTCACTAATTCCTTTCATATTCAATAACTAATTTTTATTCCATACACTATTATGTTTTGGATAGCATTAGTATATAAAATTTATAAACAATAAAACCTATATTCTAAATCATCACCCCATGATACCAATTATTTGATCAAGATAGATGAAAATAATGGACTAGAGTTTGTTAGGGTGAATAGTACTTTTAAAGTTCTAAAATAAATAATAAATCAATGTTTATTAATTTATAAATCCACTCTGAAATGAAGTGCTCAGAATATAGTGGAATATAATGTTAAATCTGGGTATAATATTTTTATTTTGGTTCATTTAAGCATTATCATTGTCCACCTTTTAATATTCTATACTCAACGATTAGAATTGTACATGACATGAAAAATACTTTTGAAGGTGTGATATCCATTTTAAATAAGAATCATTTTACAATACATGATGTAAAAACTAATACATTAATTTTTACTAGAGTTACAAACTAGTATGACTTAGATTTTATTCAAGAATCACAACCAATTTATCATCATTTCTAATTGGTAGAAGAACCTAGATTGACTTGATTTTAATTATAAAAATAGGATTCTAGTGATTATAATTACAAATAGATGAAGAAAATATTTAATAATGAAAACCAGAATGAAATTAAGAATAATAAAAGTGTAAATGATGATGAATTTTGACGTAGATTAATAAATTTGATCACTTCGCTAGTGGATGATAAATCGATGATTTCTTCTCTGGTCCCAGTAATTATACAGCAGTCATAGTAGATATGTTTCATGTGAATATGATTCATCAATAGTTAAATAAACTATGTAGAATTTATTTTATCACTTTATGCCTCAACTATATTCTAGAAGATTAATCCCACATCATTAAGTCAAAGATATTCTTATATATGAAGAAGTGTATAGAAACTAAAGAAAATCCATGATAGAAATCTATATTACTTAAAATTATACAACTTAAGTATAAGTGAAATTATCTTGCTCATTATTATAGAGTTATAAAGTTTTTTGATTCTTGTATGAAATAGCTCTAAAATACTTTCTATATAAATTTTTTCATAATGATGTATTTTACAGATTAATAATATAGTTAAATTATATAAAATATATTTACTGTAAAATAAAATATCAAAATTATCATAAAATAGTGTATCAGAACAAAAATAATTCATTTGTATTTCAATAAAAAAAATTTACTCAGAATAACTAATCAAACATCTTATTATATTTTTGTAAAAATACATTTTGAAACACAATCAAATATGATTGTCTGAATATATGGGAATTATTCAAATAAAAAACAATAAACATGTTCTCATAGTCTTACTGTAAACTATTAATGTTATTTGAGACTTGTGAATCTTTATGGTTTCAGATACATAACAATAATTGGTTATGTGATTTGATTTGGATTATAAAAATTCAGCAACATTGTGTGATCAGTTATATGAATTACATTAAAATTATTCTATGTTGAAAGTTAATTATGTGAAGAAAATATATGATACCATCAAAAGATTACTCTTTTATGTGACATTGGAGATCATTCTATAATTTGAATCGGATACTAAAGCATGATTAATATGTTTCCGTATCTATAGGGTACTTTTTTCTTCGAATAAGTCGACCAATTTTATCATGATAAGGAATAATGGTGTGAAACCATTAGAAGAAAAGTGTTATATTCTTTTAATGGTAGAGTTTCTACAATTATAAGGATGTTCTATAATTCAAGGAGTAAGATATTGTTACCATTAAATGATGATGTTACAATAAAACATGATATTACCTAAAGAGAGGCTTATTACTACTAAAAAAGAAGTGGGATGTTTCTGTGATGGGTATTAGAACCTCTTCCATTAAATCATGGTATATCTCGGTCATGTCGCTATGTATGGATAAATAACCTTTTAGGTAATGGTTTGGACATGATTTACCTTTCTATATAAGGGTAATATTATTCTCACATAAGGGTATCATTTTTTATAAATGATATATAAGGGTCCGTTCGTCTCACATAAAAGGTATCCTCGATTATTTATGTTTTTTGTAATGGAAATTACAATCATTCATAAGGGAGGAAAATATTATATATAATATGTAAATATAATCTACCCTACAACAAAAGTGTACACTCATATTTTCTTGTGTTGTGTAAAGGAAGAAAAAAACCAATATAAAGGTAATGTAATGTCCTGGAATGTAATGCAAGGATATAGAATGATTTTCAAATTTATAAAAGAGAAAAATATGTTTTAGTAAATTAACTTATCAGAATGTTTAAAAATAATTAATCATTAAAAATAATTACATGAAAATAAAACATGAAACATGATAATCAATAAAACTTGAAAAATAGTATACAAATATTTACCTAATAAATGAATTAAGGAGTAAATAATAAAACAAATATTATAAAACAAATTCATATAATATTAATGAATTCATATCATGTACTATAAGTTTATCACAGTGGTTATGGAAAACCATTTTTGATAGGAAAAGTGTATCAAAACTGTTTTTTTAATTGTTGGGATAAATACATGTAGTATAATTTTATCAATATTTTTAAAACCATTAGGATATATCTTTTTTCTAAAACATATACTAATGGTTTTGAAAAACCCTTGGTATAAGGCCCAATAATTCATGTTCTTATCCCAATGGTTTTCAGAACCCTCAAAATAGGTAGACTTATTATTTATAAATTATTATCTAAAATATCATCAATTCAATAAATATATAAATTATATATATATATATATTTATCCAAATATATTGACAATGATAATTTTACCACAATGGTTATGTCTTTGAAATCTATGGATTTGGTCGTGGGTTCAATCAGTTACTCCATATTTTATTTAACATTACCTATCCCAATGGTTTGAACCACTCATATACAACTTTCCCAATAGTTTCCAACCCATTGGGATAGGTTTATCCCAATGAAAAATCAACCAACATCCCTCCAAACCATTGGTATAGGCTATACCAATGGTTTGGGTACCAATAACAACGATTCCAAATAGTTGGTATAGTCTATTTATTTGAGTAGGGACATTTGTGATCAAACTAAGCCTAATATGTTATTTTATTCTATCTCATGGGATAGTTACAAAAAAAATCATGACAATTCTTATCATATAATATATATTATGGTGTATTCCATTCTTTCCGAGCTCCAAAATAAATATGAAAACATTAATGTTTTAATTTTCATTAGATTAATTAAGAATCACAAAACCTTCAATTTAATGTATTTGAAAAAGGGTTTTATACCATTCAAGAATTAAATGATTTATAGAATTAAATAAAAGGATAATGAGTTATATATTATATCCTCAAATAATAGTGTTTACAAAATAAAAAATGAGAAGTTCAATGATAATGAATCCAACACCCACATCCCCTTCGAATTTTACACTTGGTCTTATAAACATGAACAATATACAATGTCGCTTTTAATATTTTTTTCTTATAATTATTTCAGTATGAATTATTAGATCCATGTAATTAATTTTTATTAGGTAATATGAACAAAGATAATTTTTTGTAAAAATGTAAGGGATTATATTTTCACAATACTTTTGTTTGTCATTTATCATGTGTTTAAAGTGTTCCAAAATGTTTTCTACTAGATAAATTCTTTAAGAATGATTATATTGATATTATTAATTTTATTATTTTTGTCATAATTTTATTTTCCATATTTGGGATATTTTTTATAAATTATAGATAACAATGAAAATAGTACACATGATTTGGAAAATATCACACTTTGATTCTAAATATCATTAAAAAAATTATATTAATAATTGTGTTTATATGTTATGTGTTGTATATATGATATATATCCTATATATATATTACATATTTTATTTCCTTATGATTTAAAAATTTTATACTTTAATACGAATGATTTTTATTACTTTAAAAGATATATTATTATTTGAAAATGTGCTTTACTATTCAAAAGGGGAATTTATAATTTTTTAACTATGTAAACTATTATAAAATTTAAATTCTATATATATGAAATATAAATTTTAACATTAATTGGAATCATGTAATTTGTACAAACAACCACAATCTATATTTTCTTTCTTAAGAATAACCTAAATTAGGGGTTTTTATTAATTAAAATCATCAGTCTTTTTCTTTTACCAGACAAGTTCCATGGTCTTGATCAATACAAAAATTAAAAATCTACAATCCATTAAAATAATCACATTTTTTTACAAAATTGAAGTGAATAAAGAACCCATTTTTAAAAATAAATGCATCCATGCACGGTTCATGCAAATAAGAATTGTCTCTAGTTAACATATTTTACAATAATATCAAGTACACTGGCCACATATCAGAAATTTATGTGAACCATTTAATTAAAATATCCTACCCCATATCCTTTTTTTAAAAGCCTCATTATTCCCTTACTGGCTTACAACTGTATTAGTCATAAAAAATCCAAAAAAATATTTTAAACAATTATCACAAAAAAAAGTGACAAAAAATAATAAAATTTTCACCCATCAAAGAAATATATTTATACTTATTGTTAAATATTAATTTCATAAAATATTAAAAACCTAATTATATGTAATTATAGATAAAAAATTAGTTTCTATTTTAATACATAAAAATAAAAATATTTTATTTTGAAAAATTATAAAATTTGAAATTGTTTAAGTAAATAATTTTTTTATTTGCATAAAAAATATTTTTTATGACTATAAATACAAGGTAATTTTTTAAATATTTGTAAATATAATAACATATTTTTATATGAAGGAAATAATAATTTCAAACTTAATTAAAATTGTTGAAAATAATAAGTAAAAATTGATGTTTTTTAAGTTTTTATAAAAAATTTAAAATATTTAACATTTATATAATTATTTTGATATTAAAAAATAATTAATAATTTTATATGAACTATAAAAAAATTCTTCTAAATCTATTTACAGAAAAAATTTATTTTATAATGATACTTTAATGTATAATAATCCACTTCTATATTGAATAAAAACTATAATTTAATTTTTATGTTATAAATAATTATTTGAAACATAATAAATGAAGAAAGAAAAATTATTCTGAAAAACTATTTTAAAAATTTTATAAAAAATTACGTAATTAATATTTTTATTGGTGAAATTCATTCAATTAGTTACCAATAGGAAAAAAATGTCTTGTGCTTTAATTCACAACTATATATCTTAAGTAATGATCAAAATACAGTTGTAAAGATATTTTTAAAATAAAGATTCCATTTTGATTTTGAGTTACCCCAAATTTATGCTATGTAATGGTTACAAGATTAGATTTTGGAAAAGTAATATACATTTTATTTTAGTTATGTAAAGGTATTATAGAGTTTCTATAAGTTAAGTATGGGTAGATAGAAACTAGTACATGTTAGTTAAGGGTAAAAAATTATGTAAGGGTAAAAAATATTATTTAAGTGTAAATTGATGTTATGTAAGGATGAAATATCACTAAAAAATTTACTTAGAGTTCCATTGGAACATGCACAAGATTTTATAATAGAACTTTGTCTTTAGGTTCTAGTTGAACTTTGGATGAATGATCTATTTTAATTTCCAAATAATGTTCTAGTGGATCATTCAATGGATGTTCCCTGGAAAATTATAATGGAAATTTCTAGTAACAATTTATAAAATAATGTTTCATTGAAATAATTTCCATGGAAATGTTATCGATTAAGGCAGACACTTTCATTAAAAATTATAGTGTAATTATCAAGTAAATAATTGAGTGAAAAAATTAATTGAATGTTTCATTGTGGCTTTCACTATAAGATAAATAATGTCATGTGGTTTCCTTTTAGATTAGTTTCATGGTATACATAGATAGATTTTGATAGAAATTCCACTGAATTTCCAATTGGATATTTTAGTGAAACGTAGATTGAAAATTCAATTGAAAATTTTATAGGAAATTATAGTGCAACATCTGTTGGAACATTCTAGTGTAATGTTACAAATTAAAATGGGTTGAACTTTTCATTAATAAATCCACGGATATTTCTATTGTGAATTCTAGTGAAACATTTAAGGAAAATTTTAGTGAAACTCTGATTAAAAAATTTTATTGGAAACATCTATTGAAAATTATTAATTTTAACTTCAAATTCCATTTAAAAATTCTATTGAAAATAATATTCAAAATTCTGGTGAAACTTTTAGTCAATAATTCTATTAGTTTCCATATAAGTCTAACAACTATAACTAAATAGAATAAAATAAAATGTAAACCTTGTTTGTGGATCTCTCATATATGATACAGGAAACCTCCAATAAAACCAGTGAGGAAGAACAATGTAAATTTTTGAATCATACACTAAATAGTCCACTACATCATCTTTAAACCCCATCATGTGGCATTCAAAAAGATAACACAGTGGAAATCATAAGCAGTCCATATCTTCATTGTATCCTTAGGATATGCTAAATAATAAATTTTTTTGTATATTATTTACCTTATCAAGATGGTTTTCTAGAATCTCTATAGAAAAAGTGGAATTTCTAGATAGGCTTTGGTTGTAAGGAGGGTTTTTTCAAGCATCATGGAATTCACACCAATAACACTATCATATAGAAGTAGGCATTGTAAAGTATTTTAGGAAGCTCTTAAATAGTGTTTTTTCATTTATTCAGGTGTTATAAATCTTGAATAATTTATATGGACAACTTCATGCATTTAATATAGGAATAAATTTCCCCCATATGTTTCATCTAATTAAATAGTTTATTAAATGACATATACATGTAATATCAACCCGAATAATAAAATTTATAATTAATATTAAAAACATTTAGGCAGTTACTACATCTAAATCATGCAATAATACCACATTGTTTAGCCTCTTTATTAATTTAAAATGAATCCCTTTAGGAATATATTCTCTACAATAAATTGCAGTGTTCCCCTAAAAAATGAAAGTTGTAGCATCATCTTTCAAATGAAAAATTCAATAAAAATTGTCATTAAAACATTTATTGAAACTTCTAAGAAAAATTCCAATGAATATTTTACCAAAAATTCTAATGAATCTTCTTCTGGGAAATTCTAGTGATAATTACAAAGAAAAATCCCAATGTTAACATGAAATTCCACTTTAAAATATCTATCAAAACATTAAATGGAACTTCCTGTGAAACTTCCATTAGAAATTGTAGTGTATTTTACATTATAAATTTTAATTAAACAATCCATGGAAATTCCATTTTAATTTCATCTTGAACATTTATTTTGGAGCTTCTATTGAAAAATTTTAGTTTTAATTTCAACTTACTAATGAAAATTTAAGTGTTAATGTTACCTAAATATTCCAATGAAACATCCATAAGAAATTTATATTAAACGTCCATGGGTAATTCTAGTGAATCATTCATTATAAATTCTAGTAAAACTTTGTTTACAACATTCCAAAATAAAATAGAAAGTTACACTGATCTTAAATGGAAACATTTTCTACAAAACATAAATAATTCAGAAAAATAGTTTCCATATATAATTCTATTTATCTTGATAAAAACATTCTAGTTATGTTTTTTACTAAAAGTTATCATTGTAGAGAAATATTACATCAAAATTTTATAGTATTTTTAATTGTATAATTCTAGTGATATTACCACTAGAAACTTCACCGTACACATAAAAATTTAGGTTGAAAATTTATTATAAATTTTAGTGAAACATACATCGGATAATCCAGTGGAAATGTCCATTGAAAAATTCAATTGGTAACTTTAAATTAAATTTAAGTCTTCATTGAATCTTTTAATATAAATTCCAGTGAATATTTGAGTGGAAATTCCTATTAAATTATTAATAGAAATACTAGTGAAATCCATATTGTAAATTATTACAAAACATCCCTTCGAACATTCTAGTTGAAAAATCCAATGGAAAATTCCAGCACTAACATTAACATTTTCATCAAAATTATATAAATTAATCAATAGAAGTTCAATGTTAATTTTTTCTAGATATTAAAATGAAACATCCAAAAAAAATTAAAATCAAACATTCTTGGAAAATTCTAGTGAAACTTCCACTAGGACATTCATGTAAAAACTTCTAATTGAAAATTTTATTGGATGCTTCAAATCCAACCTGGGAATTCTAGTGAAACATCAATTTTAAATTTTGTTGAATCTTCTGGAGAAATATTCCAGTGTATATTAACACAAAAATATTGCAGTTGAAACATCTACTACCACCTAAAAATTTCAGTAGAAACCTTTAATAGAAATTACATTTAATCTTATACAGAAAATTCTAATGAAACTTACTTTTGAAATTCCAGTGAAACCTCTATAAAAAATTCTAGTGAAACTAAATGAGGAACATTCCTATGTGAACATAAATTAAAAAACCAAAATCGGTAACTTCAAAATCGACTTTATATTTTTATTGAATATTTTAGATGGAATTTTAATGAAACATCTATTGGAAATTCCAATGAAACTTCCATTAAAAATTCCATTGAAACTTCCACTACAAAAAATCTTTTAGTTTGAATTTTTATTAATTAAAAAACTGATTTTTACCCTTTCATCGAATCAAATTACATTAAATAAAATTTTACATGTATAATTTAATATTATTAATAATAAAATATTTATAAAACATTTTCTAAAACAAATAACATATTTTGATGATAAAATAATGTTTTATGTTTATAAAATAATATCTTTTATATTCATATCATATTATTTTTTATATTTTTGTACAATGAATAATTATTTATGATTATTAATACAAAATTAATAATTTAATTTGTTCAAATAATAATTCTTATACATTTAAAAATAATTCATGTATTTTAAAATATCAACAAAACTTTATTAATCTTATTCAATATTTTTTTATAAATTTTAAAATACTAAGAGAATTAAAGTTATCAAATAAAATATATTAAATTCCCCAAAATGATTCAATTTTTTGTCACATTTTTATTTTCAATTATTTTTAAAAGAAACATAATTATTTTAAACGAAATATAAATTATTTTTTTTAAAATATAATTTGTTTTAAAATATTATAAATATATAAATATTTATCATATTAATTTTTTTGGAAATTAAAAATATTAACTTCTTTTTTATTTTATTCAAATAAATGAAAATATTGAAGCATATATTATTTGATTATATTTTTAATCGTGCTATGAAACATTTTTATATAATTAAAAATTTAAAATAATTTAAAAATAAATAAATTTTAAACTATGTAATAGATTTTTATTTATTAATTTATTATATAATAATATATTATACTTAATCATAACGAATCGACACTACATGTTCTATTATTTAGATGATGGATTATTTATAAATCCAATACACTTTTTCCTCTACCCCTTCCCTCATCACGATGCTTAAAAAATTCATATTTCATTATCCATCCATTTCTGTGGATGATCCCTTATTTCAAGGAACTATATATGATAGAAAGAATGTTTATGTGACATCCTTGCACAATATCTAGATGAACATTATTACTCTTTAATCTAAATATCTATTTTTTAACATTTTAAATATTCCCTCCTTTTGATTCCTCAAATCCCTCTATTATATGGGTATCCAATAGAGTTTCCCAAGGGTATTTATAGTTCCATCAAAAAATATTAACATTTAATAGTCACCATTAACCAATGGGTTAAGGGTTTTATTCTTGAGTTCATTCTTATTGAAAACATTTGTCTCTCTCCTAGAATATGCGAAGTGCAACACAAAAATTATATCAAATGAAACTCTTATGATTTGATGATTAGGTAGGGGATTTATAAACATACCCTCATCATTTTATGAATGAACGTGGTTTTATCACGCATAATCATTCATTGGGAAAATTTATAAGACCAACATAAAAAATATAATAACATGAAATCCATATAACTTATATAGTATAATATTCCATAAGTTAATATGATATATATGTTATTAACTTATTTTTTTTCTAGTTAATTATCCGTTTATTATACATTTATTTGTTAAATATTTCACTCATTTTATTATTTTGAAAAATGAATAATAACTTTTAATATTTACATATTAGGAAGATAATGTACAAAGTAAATTTTTTATCCTTCCCAAACTGCTTTAGATGATAAGCACTGATTTGTACTTATATTATAGAATATTTAATTTTTCTTTGTTGTTGATGTTAATTTAATTTTAATTATAATTTTTTTACATATAATTTATATAATCAAGATGGACAATTAAAATGATAAATCATGAATTGAAAACTAATGGCTGAATGGGTTCAGAAATTTCTGTAATTATTAATTATACAATTATTGATATCTAATTAATAATTAATGATTGTTTAATATTGAACTTGATGAATGTATTCATGGGAATTACTTTCATATTCTTTATAAATGATTTCTGGTATGTCATGATTGTTATTGAATGAATATAGGGTAAGGTAGTTTCCCCTAGAATATTTGGGTACTATATATCTCACTATTTTGTGTTATTTCTAATGTTCCACTTTCTGATTCTGTTGGGGAGACTCATACCCATATTTTCCCTAGGGTACTGGTTGTATTGAAAACATCTATGTTATCAAGGAAATTGAATGGTGGCTACTCGACACACCACACTCTTCTAGAATTAAAACATATATAATCATATATGTGTAATATAGGAATTATATTTTAGTATATGTGCTCATATATGATTTAATGTATCTCAGTTTTATAAAATATATATCTGGGATTTAATTGATTATAGTTATAGGGTATAAATATATATTTTTAGATTTAAAAAAATTATGATTTATTAATGTATAAAACATAATTATGTAACCATTTGTGGGATGTGGTTGTGTGTGTTTGGATATTATTGTGATGTATTTTTATGGATTTTCAATATGAATTGGTGTTGATGAGACTATTGTGAATTTTAGAAATTGGTGTTTAGGGAGACTAGTTTAGTGGTAAATGATGGGTTTAGGGTTGGTGGGTGGAGTTTAGGAGGCTACATGGTTAAGATGATTGGTGACATAACCATGAAACATGGATCAATAACCTTTCTAGTATTCTGTTATGGGTTAGTGAGTTTACATAGTTAATTTACATGTTTTAAAATGATCCACCATAACAATGTTAAATAGAGAACATATAATTTTTTTATCAATTTAAAATAATTGTCTCGATCACCCACTCAACATTATTCCCAACATGGGAGACCAGAGTTTGAGTTGATTCTAATGGAGATTGTGGTGACTACTCTCCTCATTTGAATATAGGATTATAATACTATAGATTTTTTAGTTTCATATTAAATGTAAGATTATAATAATATTTTTCATTCCGTCTATCTTCTCTTCAAAATAGTTAAATATCACTAACATTATTTTTTTATTATTTCATGAATTTAAATTTATTTTAATTTTGAATTCTTATCTTAGGGACTTAAGGGTCCTTATTTGTGTCCTAATATTTGATAATTCAGGTTCATATTTATGAAATAACTTTTCCTAGGAATGTGATTTTTAAACTTCATATCAATTGGATAATCATAGTTTGGATTGAGTATATTTTTTGGAAAATTTAGAGAAATTATTTTTGTATATTTTACATACGAATTTAATTATTTGCATAAAATATTCCTTGGGATTATTATCTTGATGTTTATAAAATGAATTGAAATGTATAAATTTTCTGTATGGTTTTATTATTGACTTAATTAAAATTGTTTTTACTAAAAAGGATTTTTAATTGATCATTTGGGTTTTGGAATTTAAAATCCTACAATATAATTTTTTTTTTAGTTGATAAGTCATTAATTTATGGTTAATTGATTCTTGTAGTTAATAATTGATAAATTTATAACACTATATTTATATATTATTGGGAGTGAAGGGAATATTCTTCCTCATTAATTAAAGAAAAAAAATTCAATATACAATTACATAATAGATTTTTCATGAGAGTGCAATATGAAGATAATAATTCACTAATTATATACTCTTTCAAAGGTGCCTTAAAGGGTTTAATTAGGGACAATAGTAATCAAAATTCATCATGAAAATTTAACAAAAAATGAATTTTCCATCTCCTCGTTCCATTCATATTTGAATGGATTATTATATAAATAAATATGTAAATTTTATCTATCCATCAAAATATATCAATGATATTACCCATGATCTTGATAGTGATCTATAGGAAGTATAATATGGAATCCTTCTTTCTAGGGTATCCATGGGAAAAATATATCTTATAATTCTTTGGAAGGATTACCACTTACCCATAGTTTTCTAGAAACATAATGTTAAAGATAAGTAAAGAGTGAGAAATAATAAGAAACAATAAAATTGAGGGGATTCATAGTAATTAACTATTCTTAAAAATGATATTAATTGATACTACTAATACATCCATTGGGGAGAATCATTGGATTTAAAATTATTGGCTATATTGAATGAAATATTCTTATAATGTTATTGATTTATAACATTTTATTTTACATGTTTTTATATTCTTAAAATTTATGATCATATAAGTATTAATATGGATGTTAAAACTCCTTTAATATTCACAACAAAATGAAAAAAAGATAATATCTTGTTGTTGGGGAATTAGGCCAAACCATAGATTTTCATGGGGCATGTAAACTACAATGAACATTACCAAGACATTGTGATATTCACAATGACATGTAATATCCCAACATAGAGCAAAATGTGACATAAAAACCCATGAAACTGTCTTTAATGTGGAAGATATTTATATACTATTCAACTTTTAAAAAATCCTCAAGGACTTAGTGCACTCTCATTATATGTGTGGACATATATAAAAACAAAAAAAAAATCATATCCCAAACCCAATATAGATATATAAAAAATCTTTTTTGAAAAAAATCTATAATTGAATCTAATCACATGTTATATCAAATGTCAAAACCAATGAAAATCAATCAAAAAATTATTTTAGATATTAGCTAAAAAATCTTTGGGTATCTATCAATATTATGTAAAAACACATTATAACGAAACTTCATGCTCATTCATATAACTACAAAGTGTAATCCCATGATATTTTTAGCACAAAAAATAATTATGAATTAATTAATCAATAAATGAAGGCCTTCGGGACATTCGGGAATTAATTAATAAATGAAATAAATGATCAACTATGTAAATACCCATAATTACACCACTGAAATTTATATTATTATAGTAATTTGATATAATATAATTCACATAAAATAACATAGAGAATACAAATTAACCTTATAAATGTAGAATGAAATAAATAATTGGTATTTATAGAAGTTAAAGAACCTATACAAATAAAACAGAAACAGGACCATTGGAATAATAATGTGGCCATTAAGAATAGTAAACAGACCATTAGAGTAGTAATCTCATATATGAAAGTATAAATTAAATTTTGGAATATTATAAATAATAATATGATATATCTATATCATGGAATACATAAAAAAAATGTTTTAAAAATAATAACTTTAGTGATGGTATTATATTAATTTATATATAATTAATTAAATTTTTTAATTAAAATCAAAATTTAGAAGAAAATATATTTTCTTAAAAGAGATTCTTATAATAATATTTCTCTTTTTTTATTATAGAATAAGTTTATGTGACCATAATTAAATTATCAAAGTGTTATAAAATCATTTATAACTTTCAAATTGGTAGTTTTTGAAAAAATGATAATTTTATTTAAGAAATAAAATTCTCTCATATATAATTTTTTTTAATAAATTGGAGTTTATATTTTAAATCTACACATCAAAAAAAATTGTTCGAATTACTTTTATTTTACTTAAAAAGTTGATTTTTTGGTGAATAGTGAAATACAATAATTTATGATATTTAAAAATACTTAAAATATGGATTTATATATGATGTTTGGATAATTTAAGTCCATAATCTGGAACTCTACTTAAATAGTTTAATATATTTGGTTATATTTATCGAACTATTATTAGTCTGGGGCCAAAATTATAAATAATTGAATAAAATATTGATAAACACCCTTCTCTGACACAATAAATACTACCACTCACCACCCATTCTCCTCGCACACCCAAATCAATAAATTTTTCTTATATCTGAACCACTTACTCTTCCATACATCTACCCCACGTTCTGGACATGATGGAATCACAAAAAGGGCATTTCAAATTCCCTTAAATAGGTTCTTATGGAGAATAATTATAGAGGTAAATTCTCTATCGTTCTTTTAATTTCATTTCAATTTCTATTCTTTTGATATACATTCCTTACCTTATATGTACAAAAATTCATGATAACTCCAATATCTTATATATACTATAAATTTATTTTGATAAGGAAATTTCAACCATTAATTTTTTTTTCTTTTACCGTTTTTATTTTAAAAATGAAAACATCGTCTCTGAGGTGCCAATTAACCACCTTAATAGACAAATTGTTTTGTTTTTCTAATTCTACCATCAAGGCTAGTCATAAAACAATTTAATGGTTAACTAATAATTATATATAACAAGTTAAACATACTTAATATTCTATAACCATTATATGTACATAATGTTAACTCATAATACAAAACTAGTGAACAGTTATCGAACATAACGCCAAAATAATCCAAATATTTATCTTTAAGGTCTTATGTAATGATTATTCTTCATCCCGATTAACCAAATGACTTATATAAAAATTGAATATTCTATAGGTTAATTAATAACATTACATTCAATTTTATTCAAGTATTCCCATCTTATATGATCTTTTAAACATGTATACAAGTGTACCAATCCTTAAAACCAAGGAAAAAAACATTACATAACAAAATAATTAAATATTATAACTCTATAAAATGACAAAAAATGAATGAAATAAAATTATATTTATCCCAATACATTTTTAATAGGTTACGATTAAATTTATTAATGAATATAATTTCGTTTTATAGTAAATTAAGTACAAGTGGAGAAAACTTTCAAACATTAGGTAAGGGTTTCTTCTCATACCTCTATTTTTTGTAGCTATGTTTAGATTATATTTACACCATTTTAGTTATTATTTATTTCAATACAATAATTCAAAATTATGTGAACATGGTCCAAAATCATTTATCTGTATCATTTCATATTTTTTTTTGATGTGGGAATATATTTTTTATAAGGTTTCCCTTTTGAATTCAACCAAATAACTATGCTCAATTAAAGGGAACATCCCAATTTATTACCCAATTTCTATTAATCTCCATAATCTATCTTAAGGCACCACTATTTTTATAAAATCATTATTTTTATCTTGATAAATATTTTAGTTCATTTCTTGTTTTATGGAAAAAATTTATCCCTCTCATCTTTAATGAAAATTTTATATTTTCTCTTAAATTGAATGGAAGTAGATTATTTCTAATGTTTGTTGAAATATTATTTTTCTTGTTTTTTCTTCATTTGGACATAATTTAGGCCTCAAAAATAATTTTATTTTCCTTCCCTGTTATTTCATCAACACACATGTTTACAATATGATTTTATGACAAATACAAATAGTTTTTTTAAGTACACTTCATTCTAAAGTAAAAGGGTGTTTTTCTCAAAAATATATCAATGATTATTTAAGATTAATTACATATATTTCAACACCTTATGTCGAATATTATTCTATGTTGATTTTGATTCATGATATTACAATATTGTATATTTTCTTGAATGGTTTATGACTATTTATGGGGATGTATTCTCTTTGGTACAATTCCACACATAAATTTGGATGGTTTATAGTTATGTTTATTGTTTGGGGATAGTTATTCACATTTCAAATTATAGTATCAATGTGAATTTATATATTTATTATGTTTTACACCATTCTTATTTATAATTCATTGGACATATTAAGTGATGGGTGGGGACCACTATAGCCCATCATTGCATCGGTAGGTCTAATGAGACAAACTAGACTTGAGTTTTTACCCATTTATGTATGGTGTCTTGGATATATCCTTGAGGTTATGTTTATAATGTCTGAAATTATGCATTCCATCATTATGATATTTTTAATTTCCACATTATGTTATTATTGGAATAATATAATATACATGGTTAATTTTCATTCACTTGTGATTATTTATATGGAATTATTTACAAAAGTTTTATTCCTACTATATTGTTCTAAATATTATATTTTAATGGAATGTGTTTTAAATCATCACCATGCCTTATCAACTATGATTATTTATAAAATCTTATGTTGTATTGTTTCCCTTACTTGTCATCTAATATCACCACATTCTTTGGTTTTATTTATCACACGGATGCAAATATGTTTATTTTGATTAACTTGCAGGGATAATATATGGTTTCATGGGTATTTTCAATAGAGTTTATATGTTGTATTTAATTTCATGTTTTAATGTAGTAATTGTATTTGTATCTATTATTTAGAAGATACTAATCTATTCAGTTCTTCGAGATGCGATTTCCCTGTTCTTAGAACCAATTTAATTAAATATAGCACAAAATTCAACATACTAGGGTTATGGTCTTTATAGTTTGTATCAAAGGAATTGTAACGCCCCGACCCCAGTTACCCAGAGTCGGTGCATTATTACATAACATTGGCATGATCACAAGAAAGATCAAATCTCGAAAGACCGATTGGTTTAGTAGCCTTGGAAACACTAGATATATTCATAAAGTTATACATTACATCATAATGTGAAAAAATACTACAAAAACATAATGTATCCATAGTCCAAACTATTATCCCCTTATAATATCCCTGCATGTCATTCATAACTTACTTCTTCACATCCTGGGAAAAATAAAACTTAAAAAAGGGGTGAGCTCAAATTCCCAGTAAGGATAACAATATAGCATAAATTTTCCAAAATAAGCATAAACATTTAAAGCAATTATAACTAAAACAAAAGCCTTTTAAACTTGAACTTCAACATCGTACGGAAAAAGTAAAATGAAATAATTCCATTTACATATTCACATGGATATTATATTAATCGAATAATTACATGCAATATCAATAACCACTTTCATAATGATGGAATACATAATGCCAGACTATCATAACCACATAGCCAAGGCCTCGTGCCAAGACTACAAATAAGATTTTGGCAAGGCCTTGTTCCAAGACACTAGTTTGTCTCATGAGACCTACCGATGCATCGAGGAGATATAGCGGGCTCCACCCGTCACTTACTAAGTCCAATTCATTCCCATATGAAAAGGTTTAAACATAACATAAACATTCATATTAAAACTAGCATAGGAAATGTCAATACATTCTCCATAAAACATGAATGGTATAAAAATAACACATCTACAGTCAAACATATCACAAAACCATCAATACATTATGGAAGTTTTTTATCATAATAAATCAACTTCATATAATCATAAAATCCATCAAAGGATGCTGACATAGATTAAATCAAAACTATTTGAGAGAAATATCTCCTTTTTTTGAAATCATTTAAAAGTCACACATTTATTAATAAAAAAGAGATTTTTGAATCAAATTGTCCCATACCACTTTGAAAGTTTTATAAGGAATTAACATTTAAAAAACATTCATGTACATATAAATAAATCCTTAAAAACAATTTTTAAGACATGGACATTAATTAAGAAGATTTAGAAAGATAAATCTTTAAAACATTTAAAATTCTGATTTTGATAAAGAGTACCTTTCTAAAATTCTTAAAATATTCATTTTGAAATCATTTAAAAGTAACATAATTATAAAATAAAGCATTTAATTTGAAAACATCCTTGTATGCTTGTAAGGGAAGCTTTGATAATTTTATAACGGTGGTAAATAGCCTCACCCGCCGTATAAGTTAAAAAAAACATTCTTACATTAATTTTGTCGAAAAGGTTAAAAAGCACCTTGTTTAGAAAACTATGGAAATATTACTTTATAAACATCTTATAAAAAGTCAAACAAGGGTATGATTGACTTTAACCCATATTCTAGTAAATAGTAAAAATGTTTTGAAATTAATTTTTAAGAAACATGGATGTGGATGATAAAGAGATCCCAGTAGATTATTACGTATAAACAACCTCGGATAATAAAGAGATTGAAAAATAAACCCTTACCTTGTAATTTTACTTGGTTGTGGTAGGTTATCCTCCTGTATAATAGTGAAATAATTGTCATTAAATTATACAATAATAATATGCATTCATATGATATCATATATGATCTTTTAACATTGCTTTGTTAATAATATCTTAGTATTATTGTTGTTTCGGGTGTTAACTTACTCGTTTTCTTTTATATGTTTTGTTACGTAAGCCATGTTTGTAATGGATAGGTTTTATATTATTCATATACAGAATTATATCAAGTCCTTAAACATCATTTTAAATCAGCAAATGATAATTATACTTGAATGGATACGATGGAGAATAAATCTCATCGTGTTTGTGGAGATGGTAGTCTGTACGTACGCACGAGTGCCAATATCATTATTTTGATATTAAAATAATATATAATTTGATATTATATCATATATAAAGAATCATTATCATGTTATATTTATTATTTAAATGAGTTACACATCATTATTATACCCATTCAAATAATAATATATTGAATAACAATTACACCACGACGTGGAGACGGTAAGCCGTACATACGCACGTATGGTGACATGTTATTCAAAGGGTGGATAGAATACTGAATATGGTTGTACCATATTTATAATAACATCACAATATATATAAGATACTGGAGTTATTATTTTATAATGGTAATAACAAAAAAGAAGAAGTGGAAGAAGAAAGGAACTTGGAAAAGGGTGGTGAAATCATTACCTCTTCTTCGGGTTCTTCCTTTTGATTTGATCAAAAGGGCACCTTAGGTTGTCATTCTGATCCAACTAATGCCTCTAGGTTGTAGTGAGGGAAGTTGGAAGAGTATTTTTGCAGAGTTTGGATTAACCAAAAGGCTTTGAAGGTGTGAAGAAATGAGAAGGAGGAGTGCCCTTTTATAAGAGGGGTGAGGTGCACCTTTGGAAAAGCTAGAAATATTAATTTATAATAAATTCATATTCGGTTTCTAATGGCTAAAAAGTTTATTATTTAAATTTTAAGGTGGGGATGGGTCTAAAACAACTCAACCAATATAATTTAGATAGGTTTTGGTACTTATATTAACCTTATCATTAAGTATTAACTCTAAGTTAATTAGTTTCACTTTTACAATGTCTCTCTGTATTTTTATATTATATGGTTTCTAAACATACTATATACATCCGAGAGACCCCCAAGTGGTCCATTAATGATACACCTATCATGATATAAGTCTCTTGGCCGAACCTTATATTTTTAGGAATTTAATATCAACTAATAATATAATATTTTTTTTAAAAACTCTTTTATGTCCATTTTGACACTATTCAATAGTTGATTTTTTTTCAAACTCATAACAGAATTATTACTTCGAAAAAATTTAATTATATCATTCCTAAAATTTCATTTTAACTTATAAAATTAGTTTAATTCATAAAAAGCCTCAAATTATATTTATTTGTGTATTTATTATATCAATTGTTTTAATTTTTCACTATTATGGTAATTACTGCATCATCATTGTGTCATCAATAAATTAAATTATTTAAAGTCTAAAAATTATAAATAAAATATCATTATTTAGGAAATCTTTTTACATTTCTAATTAATATTTATAGTCAAAAATCCAACATATATAACCCTATGTAAAAATTGGTTTTCTAAAAGATATATGCTTTTGTCAGTTTTGTACTAATTTTAACTTAATTAAAATAAAGTGTCCCTATCACCTACAAGTGGATCCATGGGGTCCCAGAATCGACCCAAAGATGCCTATGGTCGAACATGTATCAACCAATAAGGTTAGTAGACGTTTTAGGGTAATTTAATATTAATATAATCTTATTTTTTAACCCTTATTCACCGGATTTACCCTTAACCATGGTAAATAAAATATTTACTGAAGTAATTATTCAAAATGTCTAAAAATAAAAGTTACCTATTTACAAAATTTGAACATCATTATTCGAAATATGGAATCCATTTTTCCAAATTCAAAACACAGAAGTGGCAGAAATTAATTTAAAACTAATTCCCGTTGTTAAAACAAAAAGCGTGTTTTTAAGAGATAATAACTATCAAAAGATTGACACTTGTTTATATTCGTTTTAATTGTAAAATTATGTACAATGACCAAAATTATATTAAATGGTAGAAATATATTCTAAATATACTTTAAAACCACTAAAATTTCTAATTTATCTATATAAATTATTTTGATTAAAAAAGTTGTTTTTAACTAATATTTAGTAATTTTCACTATTCATCAAATTATAAGTGTTATCCGAAAAGTTCCAAAATTTTACCCTAGGATAAATTCGATATTCCAAATCCAAAAATGAAGTCTATTTTGAAATATAAAATATATATAATTTCAAAAGGTAGGTATTACTATTCATAATGGCTAGTTTGATTGGTTGTGGTGTGTTAGAACTCGGTGTTTCATATAACACACACTATCACATTATTCAAAGAGAAGCATACCTTAGAAGCTTGGGGTGTTAAATTTTAAATTTTTTATGTCCCCATTTAGTCAAAAAGTTTAAAATATTTTATTTAAAAAGGGTTCACTATTAAAATTTGGTAAAAGTGCAATACTGAAAATGAATTTGTTCTTACATTATGTCTAAGAAACTGATAATGTGGATTCTAAAATTATAAGGATTATATAAAGTTTAAAATTTATTTAATACTATTCATAACTTTTTTTGAATGGAGTTTTTTGGTATTTCATGGTGCAATTGAACTCGGTGTTGCGTGTAGTGCATGTTATTGAATTATTTTGAAGAAATAACACATTATGAAATCTCGGGGTGTTACATTCTCCCCTCCTTCAATAAATTGCATCCTCGCAATTTGAAATTGTTCTTCAAAAATAAAAGGTTGAAAATAGAAAATATATTTGTGGGAAAACCCACATCGGAAATTAGGTTACTAAAATTTAGTCTTAATATGAGGAAAAGAGAAATGAAAGGGTCACCACCAAATTATGATCTCGATTAGGAGAACATTGGTGGCAATTAGAGACATATAATTAGAGGAAAAACGTAAATATTTATAGGTAGTGATTGAGATCATCAATCACAAACAGGTATAAAATTGAGGTCCTTAAATTCATCAATCTATGATGATTTGAAATACCATCGGTTCAACAAAACATAGGGTATTGGGATAACACATTTTTGACGTTTCAAAATATCTTAGTTGAAATCCCACATCAAAAAATGAATTAATGAGGCCACTATTTAAAATAAAGAGTGGAATGTATGAAGATTACCGAATATAACACATACTAGGGTTCCATTTAGGAAAATATGGATATGGACGAGAAATATAACCATCAATTATCTGATAGAGAGTGGTAGAGAACATGGCTATGAAAAGGCCAACAATCTCAAAGCCATAAATTTGTGATGATTTAAGCTACCATCTAGGACAACATTTTTGTTCTAAGTTCCTTTTGATAATGTTGAGGAATTTATTTATGAGATTGGCTAAGATCATAAGGAGATATAATTACTTTATAATTAGAGTTTTATCCATTAATAAATTTCTACCACAATCTTATCTTTCACTCTAAAAGATAATAGAATGTAAAAAAATTCAATTTATACTATTCGTACAGGGTTCCAAAATAAACGAATTTATAATTCATCTACCAGATCTTTTAATAAAAACTACATTATTTAATCTAGGACATCTCGTGGGCCAGTGGTAAGTGATACACCCTTGTCGCCCTTCGGTTGCGGGTTTAAGTCTCCCGGCCTTGCCGGTCGCGACGGGTTGCTGCCCGACCTCCGGGTTGTCCTATTATGGTAATCCAAAATTAATCTCAAACTAGAATTTATCCAAAATACTTCTGTCCAAACTCACAGTCCAACATTTATAAGGAAGGGAAACATAATGTAGATCCTTTGTACCCCGTAATAGCATATTAATACCTTCATCATGTATCTTTTAAAACACTACAACATCCTTAATAATAATAAAACCTTATTGATTACATTCATGATCCCTTATTCCTTATAGAATAATAGATATACTCCTTCAATCCAAAAATGTTGTAAACCCAAACAATGATGGAATATACAAATCATTAATCAGTTTCAAGGAAGTAAAGAATATCCAATATAATTTATCAAAAACAATCATCTATTATTCTAAAATCACTACCTCGGTATCAGAACCATATTATGGATTATCTTTCTCTCAACCATAATTTATCCAAAAAAAATTAACCTGCTATTGAGTCACTTTTCTTTGTTCCACACAATCACAAGTCCATAATGAAATAGTACTGCAGTACAATCCTTATATACTCCATAATTATTATAACAAGTTTATTTTTGATACAACACTCAAATGAAATAATCAACATAAGAACTCTAATCATCCCTCTTCATCTGCGGTAGTATCATAACTTGATTATTATCCAATAGCATCATTTGCGGTATAGTCTGATGACTGAGACATAGGTTCGCATAGTGTCCAAACTACTTGAAAATGAAGCATTGTACATTTGAAACCATTTTCTTAACCTTGCAGTCACGTAATTTGTGCCCTTTTCCTCCACACTTATAACAAACTCTTATTCGTTTCAGGAAAGTTCTAGGGTGTTTCTTTCCACAGTTATCATATATGGGAAAATTCTTCTTTTCCCTCTTCCCTTTATCCATCTTTCTCTCTTCCATCATTTTCTTCTCTTGCTTCCCTTCAAAGCCATAGGACATAGTAAACTCTTTACTTATCTTATCAACACATGATATTATTTCTTCATATGATGATAATACATGCGAGACTATTTCTCTTATAAATTCTGGCTTAAGACCATGAAATATATGATCCTTCTTTCACTTTGTATCATGTGCATTGCTAGAGTTCTCATTCCTTCTACTGGGCGCCATTTCTAAACAATGGCATACATTAGATTAGTTTATGAATCAAAATACAATATCCCATACTTACAAAACACTTAACATAAATTGAACTATTTATGGATATAATCCATAATCATAAAAAAAAAATTCTTTGAGGAAGTATATACTCATAAACCCATCATAATGATTTGTAAAGAAAATGAGAGTTATCTTAAGAATATCCCCCGGGAGTGTCATAACCAAGAGTGCAGCAAGGCCCGTTGTCATGCACCAGTTCTTGTTCGAGTCTAGCTCAAAGTGGTGTTTTCGGGTTTTACCCCTAGGTACATCTGTGCTAGAGCCGCCTCTACCTGCTCGTATCCAGACAGGGATGTATTGCTCAGAAAACTCACAAAATCTCTAAAATACACCAATTCTAGGATGTTCTTCTATACTAATCCTCAAAGTTCATCTTAGGTCTACGTGCTCCAATCAGATTTTATCTAAATCTAGCTTCCAAGGTTTGTACTAAACTTCCACTGATACCAACTGTAACGCCCCGACCCCAGTTACCCAGAGTCGGTGCATTATTACATAACATTGGCATGATCACAAGAAATACAAAATCTCGAAAGACCGATTGGTTTAGTAGCCTTGAAAACACTAGATATATTCATAAAGTTTTACATTACATCATAATGTGAAAAACTACTACAACAACATAATGTCTCCATAGTCCACACTATTATCCCCTCATAATATCCCTGCAAGTCATTCATAAATTACTTCTTCACATCCTGGGAAAAATTAAACATAGAAAAGGGGTGAGCTCAAATGCCCAGTAAGGATAACAATATAGCAGAAACTTTACAAAATAAGCATAAACATTTAAGGCAATGTATAACTAAAACAAAAGCCTTTTAAACTTGAACTTCAACATAGTATGGCAAAAGTAATATGAAATAATGCCATTTACTTATTCACGTGGATATTCTACTAATAGAATAATCACATGAAATATCAATAACCACATTCATAATGATGGAATGCATAATTCCAGACTATCAAAACCACATAGCCAAGGCCTCGTGCCAAGACTACAAATAAGATTTTGCCAAGGCCTTGTGACAAGACACTAGTTTGTCTCATGAGACCTACCGATACATCGAGGAGCTATAGCGGGCTCCACCCGTCACTTACTAAGTCCAATGCATTCTCATATGAAAAGGTTTAAACATAACATAAACATTCTTATTAAAACTAGCATACGAAATGTCAATACTTTCTCCATAAACCATGAATGGTATAATAATAACACATCCACAGTCAAACATATCACAAAAACTTCAATACATTATGGAATTTTTGTATCATAATAAATCAACTTCATATAATCATAAAATCTATCAAAGGATGTTGAGATAGATGAAATCAAAACTATTTGATAGAAATATTTCCTTTTTTTGAAATCATTTAAAAGTCACACATTTATTAATAAAAAAGAGATTTTTGAATCAAAGTGTCTCATACCACTTTGAAACTTTTAAAAGGAATTAACATTTTAAAAACATTCATGTCCATATAAATAAATCCTTAAAAACCATTTTGAAGACATGGGAATTAATTAAAAAGATTTAGAAAGATAAATCTTTAAAACATTTAAAATTCCGATTTTGATAAAGAGTACCTTTCCGAAATTCTTAAAATATTCATTTTGAAATAATTTAAAAGTCACATAATTATAAAATAAAACATTTAAATTGAAAATATCCTTGTAATATTTTAGGGGAAGCATTGATTATTTTATAATGGTGGTAAATAGCCACACCCACCGTATAAGTTAAAAAAACATTCTTACCATAATTTTGTCGAAAAGGTTAAAAAGAACCTTGTTTGGAAAACGACGGAAATATTCCTTTCTAAACCTCTTATAAAAATTCAAACAAGGGTATGAATGACTTTAACCCATATTCTAGTAAATAGTAAAAATGTTTTGAAATTCATTTTTAAGAAACATGGATGTGGATGATAAAGAGATCCCAGTAGATTATTACGTATAAACAACCTCGGATAATAAAGAGATTGCGAAATAAACCCTTACCTTGTACTTTTCCTTGGTTGGGGTAGGTTAAACTTCTGTATAATAGTGAAATAATTGTTATTAAATTATAAAAGAATCATATTCATTCATATGATATCATATATGATCTTTTAACATTGCTTTGTTAATAATATCTTTGTATTATCGTTGTTTCGGGTGTTAACTTACTCGTTTTCTTTTATATGTTTTATTACAAAATCCATGTCTGTAATGGATAGGTTGTATATTATTCATATACAGAATGATATCAAGTCCTTAAACGTCATTTATAAATCAGAAAATGATAATTATACTTGAATGGATACGATAGAGAATGAATCTCATCGCGTTCGTGGAGACGGTGGTCCGTACGTACGCACGAGCGACAATATCATTATTTTGATATTAAAATAATATATAATATGATAGTATATCATATATACAGAATCATTATCATGTTATATTTATTATTTACATGAGTTTCACATAATTGTTATACCCATCCAAATAATAATATATTGAATAACAATTACACCATGACGTGGAGACGGTAAGCCGTACGTACGCACGTATGGTGACATGTTATTCAAAGGGTGGCTAGAATACTGAATATTGTTGTTTCATATTTATAATAACATCACAGTATATATGATATACTGGATGTATTATTTACTAATGGTAATAACAAAGAAAGAAGAAGTGGAAGAAGAAAGGAACTTGGAAAAGGGTGGTGAAATCATTACCTCTTCTTCGGGTTCTTCCTTTTTATTTGATCAAAAGTGATCCTTAGGTTGGCTTTCTGATCCCAATAAGTCCTCTTGGTTGTAGTGAGGGAAGTTGGGAGAGTATTTGATCAGAGTTTGGCAGAACCAAAAGGCTTTGAAGGTGTGAAAAAATGATAAGAAGCAGTGTCATTTTATAAGAGGGGTGAGGGGCACCTTTGGAAAAGCTGGAAATAATAATTTATAATAACTTCATATTTGGTTCTTAATGGCTCAAAAGTTGATTATTTAAATTTTAAGGTGGGTATGGGTCAAAAGAAACTCAACTAATAGAATTTAGACAGGTTTTGGTACTTATATTAATGTTATCTTTAAGTATTAACGCTAAGTTAATTAGTTTCACTTTTACAATGTCTCTTTGTATTTTTATATTATATGGTTAATAAACTTACTATATACATCCAAGCGACCCGCACGTGGTCCATTAATGATAAAAATATCATGATATAAGTATCTTGGCCGAACCTTAGATTTTTAAGAATTTAATATCAATTAATAATATAATATTTGTTTTAAAAACTCTTTTATGTCAATTTTGACACTATTCAATAGTTGATTTTTGTGAAACTCATAACAGAATGATTACTTCGAAAATATTTAATTAAATCATTCCAAACATGTCATATTAACTTTGAAAATTAGTGTAATTCATAAAACGTCTCAAATTATATTTATTTGTGTATTTATAATATCAATTATTTTAATTTTTCACTATTATGGTAATTACTGCATCATCATTGTGTCATAAATAAATTAAATGATTTAAAGTCTAAAAATTATAAATAAAATATCATTATGTAGGAACTCTTTTTATCTTTCTAATGAATATTTATAGTCGAAACTCCAACATATATAACCCTATGTAAAAATTGTTTTTCTAAAAGATATATGCTTATGTCATTTTTGTACTTATTTTAACTTAATTAAAATAAAGTATCCTTATCACCTACAAGTGGATCCATGGGGTCCCAAAATCAACCCAAAGATGCCTATGGTCGAACAGGTATCAACCAATAAGGTTAGGACACATTTTAGGGTAATTTAGTATTAATATAATATTATTTTTTAACCATTATTCACCGGATTTACCCTTAACTATGGTAAATAAAATATTTACCAAAGTAATTATTCAAAATGTCTGAAAATAAAAGTTACCTATTTACACAATTTGAACATCCTGATTCCAAATATGGAATCCATTTTTTCCAAATTCAAAACACAGAAGTGGCAGAAATTAATTTAAAATTAATTCCCGTTGTTAAAACAAAAAGCGTGTTTTTAAGAGATAATAACTATCAAAAGATTGACACTTGTTTATGTTCGGTTTAATTGTAAAATTATGTACAATGACCAAAATTATATTAAATGGAAAAAATATATTATAAATATACTTTAAAACCACTAAAACTCATAATTTATCAATATAAATTATTTTGATTAAAAAAGATGTTTTTAATTAAAATTTATTAATTTTCACTGTTCATCAAAATATAAGTGTTATCCGAAAAGTTCCAAAATTTCACGCTAGGCTAAATTCGATATTAAAAATCCAAAAATGAAGTCTTCTTTGAAATATAAAAATTTTTAATTTCAAAAGGAAGGTATTACTATTCATAACGGCTAGTTTGACTGGTTGTGGTGTGTTAGAACTCGGTGTTGCGTATAACACACGCTATCACATTATTCAAAGAGAAGCGTACCTTAGAAGCTTGGGGTGTTACATTTTAAATTTTTGATGTCCCCATTTAGTCAAAAATTTTAAAATACTGTATTTAAAAAGGGTTCACTATTAAAATTTGGTAAATGTGCAATACTGAAAATGAATTTGTTCTTACATTATGTTTAAGAAACTTATAATGTGGATTCTAAAATTATAAGGATTATATAAAGTTCACAATTTAGTTAATACTATTCATATCCTTTTTTGAATGGCTTTTTTTGGTATTTCATGGTGTGATTGAACTCGGTGTTGCATGTAGTGCAAGTTATTGAATTATTTTGAAGAAATAACACATTATGAAATCTCGGGGTGTTACAGGAATTTTAGTAGAAAACATTAAAACTATATCTTGAAAATATAGATTAGGTAAGAAACCCTAAGATATAATTTGAAGATATTAAGAGAAGAAAATCCTAGAATTTTGGTATGACATAGATTATGTTGGTATACTTATGAACACATCTCTATCAGGACACTACAAGTGGTCGTAGTTCTGAAACAGATGTATCTAGGAGTAACAGCTCCAAAAAGTTGAATCGGACTTGACTCTACGTATCTTAGTATAAGTCAATGATGCTTAGTGAGCTCCTAGTTTGGCACTATTATGGGATATTCTTATGATAACTCACATTTTCATTACAACCCTTTATGAATGAATCAAAAGTAAATATGTCCCCAAAGTAACCATGATTATTAGATTATCTATGCATAAATTCCCAATTTATGTTATGTTTATTATAGTTCAATGTATGAATTATGTTTCATAACATAATTTAGTGTATGAAATTGTTATGAAATATTACCTAGTGGAAGTAATGGAAATTAGATCGACACGTGTATCTCAAATAAGGTTATCACGGAAGATATTTCACTCTCTAGAAAGAAGTAAAAGGGAGAAGGTTATCAAAGAAGTTTAGAACCTATTCAGAGGTTTAGGTCAATAGCTGTTATTAATTCATTTACAATGGAGGGGGAAGAAATATAAAACATGTAATCGAATAATTTCAAGGAAATTTTCATTGAAAAATAATTCCCTCAGGAATTGAGAGATGATATAGAGAGGAAATTATGGAATCTAGGGAAAAAAGAGGTTGATAACATTTCCAAGTATGAAGAAAACATTACATGGTTTTCAAAAAATGTTATGGACTACACACATAATCAAAGAAGAATGATTTATCAATTCTATGATGGGATAAAACCATTATTAAAAAGGAAAATGGTATCCCAAAAATTTACATCATATAATGATATATTCTCTTTTCCAATCTAGATAATGAAATAATTTACTAGATATTATGACCTTAATGGAAGGAAATATAAGAAGTGGGATGCTGGAAACCTCAGAAATGTTAATAATTGAATGCAGAATAAAGTAATAGTTCGCAAACCATCGTGAAATGAGTATGGAAATAAACATCGAGGAACATTATCATTAAGGATGGGAGACTGTTACATGTATAATGAAAAATGCCACAAATCACATGATTGAAAGGGAAAGAAAAAAACTACAGTGATTAATGAAACAATTGAAAAGAAATTGGAAAATATGAAAATGATTATCCTAAGCATCACTGAAACTTTCCCTAGAAAAGTACAAGGTAACAAGGATATGCTTACACAGTCATAATAGCTAAGGTTTATGTTCTTAATGATGTGGGGATAGGTAATTTAATCATATCCTCAAATTTAAATAACGATTTATTTGATTTTGGATCATTACAATCCTTTATATCTGCCTAGTTTTCTTTAAAATTTAGATATTTTCAATTCACATTAACTGAGGAGTTATTAGTAAAGACCCCCAGTTGAAACCTTATTGAAACAAATATTTCTTAAGAGTTTCATATTATAACAAATAAATGTTCTCTAATAACTAATTCTAACATCTTGCCTGTGGTTTATTTTGATATAATCCTTGGTATGGAATTATTTTCAAAATATAATAGAAAAATTTATTTTAATGATAAGGAAATTATGAATTGATACAAAGGTATAGAATTTTTCATCTTTAGAGGGGAGGATTCATCATCTCAGTTATATATGGATACACCTCCAAGAGCACATGTAATGAAATTATTGGGGAAGGAGAGAAAAAATCATATATAGGTGAGGAAATAAATCTTCAGATTAAAGATGTAACTATTTAAAAATTTGATTTATTTACAAAGGAGTTACACAGACATCCCCCAGAGTATGAATTTGAGTTTTATATAGATTTAATCCCTGATGCAAGGCCAATATCAAATAATCCTTATAGAATGGCCACTGTGGAATTAGTGGAGCTGAAACAAAAACTAGAGTATCTGAGTGATGATGGATTTATTATCCCTATTGTTTCTCTATGGGGAGACCCTGTTATCTTTTTCCAAAAGATATATGGATCTGCGAGGCTGTACATCGACAATAGATAAATCAATGATATTATAATAACTAAAATTTATCCTCTCTGCCACATTGATGATTTAATTTCTCAACTTCTTGGATATCAATATTTTCCAAAGACTCATCTTAGATTTGTATATCATCAGTTGTTTAGGAGGAAGGAAGATATTCTAAATATGGAATTATAAAATTGGAATAGAAATTAAGAGATTATAATAATTTAATTTGGACCGACTAATTCACCTTTATTTATGGATCTAATGAATATAGTGTTAAAGGAATATCATTACAGTTTTTTTGTAATTATTGTTAATATCTTAATTTATTAAAATATCTATAGGGATCATGGGAACGATTTTTGGGTTGTTTTTGAGACACTTAGAAGTTAATAGTTATTCGGGAAATAAATAAAGTGTGAATTATATATTAAAACCATTTCTGTTCAGGGATATATTGTCTCTAAAGGAGAACTTTCAGTTGATCTTGTGAAGTTAATAGCACGCTTGGAATGTCCTACGCTAAAGAACATAACTTATGTATATAGTATCACTACATTACTCGGTTACTATTAGTATTTCATTCATAATTTCCCCCAAATATCTAACATGAAATATAAGATTTCCCCTAAAGGGGTTATGTATTTATATATAAAATAATGTGAAGAATTATTTGAAGAATTTAAGAGGAGATTAGTGAACACACTGATCCTGAATCTACTATCACGAACTGTGGATTCATGATTTATAGTGACACATCAAAGAAAAGATGTGGTTATTTCCTTAAGTATAATGATAGAGTTATTTCCTATTTTCAAGGAAGTTAAAACCTCCAGAAAAAAACTAACTAACTCATGATCTTGAGTTATTAGACAATTTATTTTCTATGATGATATTGAGACACAATCTCTATGGTGAAATAAGTGATATATATATATAGCTCATAAGAGTTTTAAATATATATAATCATATGAAGAACTCAATGTGAGGAAAATGTGATTAATAGAGCTACTAAAGTATTGTGATTGTTTCACACACTAAAACTATGGAAAGGAGAATAATGTAGAAGATGAATGGGGCAGGAAGGATCATGGTGTTTTAAACCAAATGGGCATTGAAATGGATCCAATATTCATGGATCTATTGAAGATGGATATAAAAATTATCAAGAACAGAGAAACAACATTACCTTTTCAGTTGGTTTCCCAATCCTCTTTACTAGAAAGGATTAAAATCTACCTACATAATGATGATAGTTTTCAATGGAAAATTAATGCATTGAGAGATTGGAAGTGGAAGAATTCATGTATGGGTATAAAATTTTAAAATTTTGGAAGATGAATTGTGTTCCCTAAATACCCTATATAAAAAGGAAATTATTGGATGATTACCATATTTCAAATTTCTATATACACCATGGTAGCACTAAGATGTATATATATTTACAGGAACATGTTTGGTGAGATAATAAGAAAAGGAATGTTTTAGATTATTTATTCAGATATTTAGTCATTCAACAGTTCAATACTGAAAGACAACATCCAATAGGATTCATTCAACCTATTCCTATTTTTATATAGAAATGGGCTGATATTATGATGGATTATGTTAATAAATTAGCAAAAAAATAATGAAAGATTGATTTAGTATGGGTAATTGTTGATCAGTATAGAAAATATGCATGTTTACATGTTATGAAGAAGGATTTTCATCGAAAGAGCCTTATATGACTATATATTAATGATGCTTTAATACTTAATGGTGAAATAATTTTAGTTGTATCTCACCATTATGTCGAATTTATATCAAAATTCTAGAAACGTATTAAAAAATTGGGAGATGTTTAGCTTCATTTGAGTACTACTTATGACCCTGAAACCAACAGGAAGTCTAAAAGGATGATCCAAACTAAATAAGACATCTCAAGATCGAGATAATTTTAATTTCAAGGCATGTGGGATTATTATTTATCTTCGGTAGAGTTTATTATAATTATATTTTCCATTACATTATTCTGGTGGCAATATATGAGGCATTGTATAGAAAGAGAATTCAAACACCATAATGCTGGTATGATATTGGTGAAAGAAATATTGTAGGACAAAAAACGTGTAGTAAAACACATTAAAGGTAAACACTACTCAGTAAAATATCATTGTAGTACAAAGTAGGAAAAGTGATATGATAACGATCGAAGGGAGGATTATTAATTTCATGTGGGGGATCATATTGTAACATCCTGGATCCAGAGGCCATCCAGAGGCACCCTGTACTCGGTTGGTCACATGGATTCAAGCACATTTCCCTGAATTCCAGAGGCTGCCTACTAGCATCAAGGACCATGGGTGTGATAGTAGGGAAACTATACCCTCATTTCCAGAGTACACAACAAAAGAAAACAAAAGCAACAATGAAAGCAGTAATAATACATACACAAGTAAAGAGTTGAATACTGAAAGTAACCAACAACCGGAGAACATACATTTATAAATGATGCACGGTACACATGTCTAAGAAAACACCCAAACAAAAAACAATGCCAGAATACAAGAGTTCGAAAATTAAGTAAAAAGAAATCAGATAAATAGCTCCTCATCATCGCAAGCCAATGCTTGGTCTCATGCTCTCCCGCTCCCCAACAAGTCACATACCTGAAGTAGAAGGGTGCTTGCCCTTATCAATCCCTGCAACAATATAATCAGTTTGTGGCCAAAATCATGACCCAAACATGGTGTGAAAATAAATCATAGTAGGAAAACACCCCAAGATCTGTGCCAAATAGTTAGTAAATATATGGAAATTAAAAGTAAAGAAAGAAGTAACAGGAAAGTACTCACCAGTAAACAATTCCACGTGTCAAGTAGGCAGCTAAACAAACAAGGTAAAACACTAGGAAGTACACACATACATCACCTCCTTTCGTACCTAAAAAGTACATGCAGCCCTCTAGGTAATACACTCAGCCAAGCCCCTCTGGTTCAGTCATACGAATTCACAAGGACTCTGTGAGGACGAACTCACAGTCAATTCCCCTTATAGTCTAAGGTAGTCAAGGAATCTCTTAGGAATCACACAAGGTCAATTCCCTTTATAGCCCCATGGTCAACGACTCTCTGAGGAAGCTCACCAAGTCTATTCCACTTATTTCCCATGTTGTTCAAAGACTCTCTGAGGAAGCTCATTCGGTCAGTTTCTCCTATAGTCTTGGATGGATCAAGGTAATTCAATGTAAACAAAGACTCTCTGAGGAAGCTCACTCGATCTGTCCAATCATTTTCTATAATGTTAAAAGACTCTCTGTGGATGATCACTCAGTCTATCCCCTTATAGTTTATAATACCCAAAGACTCTCTGAGGAAACTCACTCGTTCTATCCCCTTATAGTCTAAAACACCAGGTTCTCATGGACCTATGCATGTCAACGAGCATAACAATGGCATATGGGCAAGGTAAACCTTAAGAACTACTCGACTAAATAGTCTAAAGCTCAACAACATGTTAGGAAAACAACTATCTTTCCTACAACCACTAGGCATGGGAAACAAGAAAAAAAGGACCAAAAGGTTGGAAACAGGACATGCAGGGGAAAATCATCCAAAACATAGCAATTCATCCTTATTCATATCCAATATATCTCTATGAAAGCCTACAAGCCTGGAAGGAAAAACATGGCGGGTAAATAGTAAACACACAATACCAAGTTCAAGCATATTGACACAGTTACACATAATACTCAATGACTTTCATCGTAAAGGCACAAACCACCTACCTTTAGGGTTCCGAAAAAATGATCCACAATCATCCGCACCAACAAATCCAGGAAACTGCTTCACGAAAGACCTATCTAGATCTCCTTCCCTATCATCCACAAGACTTAAAATCAACACCAATGGAAATCCCAACAGTAGATCTACATGAAAAGGATGTAGATATATAAAACCTAGAGAGATGGAAGAGATGATCTAGGGAAAACCAAGGAGAAAACAAGAGGAGAGACTTACCCAAGAAGAACCGCCTTCAATCCACAAAGAAACCCCTTCGATTTGCCTCCAAAATGAGTGGGGGAGCACCTTAAACATTTGAGAACCCAAAATCCTGAGTGAGGCTCAAGTGGGAGAGAATTTGGGTAAGAAATGAGAAATCTCGAGTTGCCCGAGACATAAAAACCCTAACTTTATGTGGTCGCACGGTTACCTCGCATGGTTTGGAAAACCATGCGCTAACCCTGCCGTTTCTACATTCTCAACTAGGGATTTCACCTAGATTTCCCACATGGTTTGACAATCCGTGCATGGCCCGTGTAGAGCCCACTGTTAAGGGTTTCACGGTTTCCTGGGCTAGCTGCATAGTTTGTTCAAACCATGCTCCAATCGTGTGCCAACTGTGGTCCCTTGCACGACCTCCAAAATTTCCACTTATCCTCAGAAACAAACAGAAAAGGAATACATACCTAAAATGATGGTCTGGGATCTTACAAAAATCCCCCCTTAAATAACTTAATCCCCTAATTTCCCTAGAAAGGTGGCGCAGAAGAAGAAACCCCAACCAATTCTGGCCACTGTGCTCATACATCGGCCTCCCTCTCCCAAGTCTCAACTTGTCCTCACCCGTGCTGCCATAACACTCATACCAGAGGAACATACTAGCCAGAAAGAACCTTTGTACTACGATCAAAAATTTAGATAGGATGCTCCTATAATGAGGAATCCACCTCTAACTCAACCTCCTCGGGTTGCAAGACAAGAGACGGGTGTAAAAAGTAACGTCAAAGCTGTAAAACGTGGAAGATTTCGTTCATGGACAGGTACATCTAAGGTAACTGAAACCGATAGGCAACCAACCCTACTCTCTCTAACACCTCAAATGGAATGATGTACCTTGGAAAAAGCTTACCCTGTATCCTTATCCTTATGTGCCCTAACCTCGGTGCAACACATAGAGAAACCTGATCTTTGACCTCGAACTTCAAAGGCCATCTCCACTGATTAGCATATGAATTATGATGAGACTACACATTATCCACCCTCTTCTGAATCATATCTTTATGTTCTATGGTATCTTGGACAATACAAGGTCCCAACAGAGTTGCCTTTCAGGCCTCCAGCCAACACAAGGTTGATCGACCTGACCTAACATACCCAGCCACATAAGGTGTCATCTGAATAGTTTCTTGAAAACTATTGTTGTAGGAAAACTCAACTAGAGGTATATATCTCTCCCAAGAACCCCCAAAATTCATAATACATTCTCTAAGTTTGTCCTCAAGAACCTGAATCGTACGCTCAGATGGGCCATATTTCTGGAAATGGTATGTTGTACTCAAAAGTACATGTTTAACCAAAGCCTTCTGAATCCCCTGCCAGACCTGAGAAGTAAAGCATGCATACCTATCTAAAACAATGGAGTGGGGAACCCCATGTGGATGTAAAATATCTCGGATGTACAACTATACCAGCTTGTCAACATTGAAGGTCTCCTTGATCGACAAGAAGTGAGCAACCATCATGAGTCTTTCAATGAAGACCCATACCGCATCATTCCCTCGAGGAGACCTCAGAAAACTGGTCATAAAGTCAATCACAACATCATTCTACTTCCACTTGGGAATATGTAACTACTGTATAAGTCCTGATGGTCGCTGATGCTCTGGCTTCACCTGCTGATTGGTAGAACACCTCATTACAAACCCAACAACATCTCTCTACATACCTGGTCACCAATACCGACGATGTAGATCACGATACATCATGGTGACAGTAGGATGAACTACGAAAACTGAGGAATGAAGGTCCCACATCAGCTCCTCGTGTATGTCTACTGGCACCCATACGCTACCCTGGAATCCCAAGATCTGATCATCACCTATGGTCCATCCAGGAATTGGGTCGTCTCCTGACACACTTTCCCACAGAACTAGGCCTTCAGAATCTGATAACTGCCTCACTCACACTCTATCAAGCAAAGTAGAGGTAACAACTATAGAAGATGGAAACGTCTATCCTTATCTATCATGAACCTCAAAATGAATCTCAGAGAACAGAGCCATAAGCTTCCACTCACTACAAGCCTCCTAGAATTCTTGTATCTAAGTCCTCCTTCTCAATGCATCATCCATTGTGTTGCATTTCCCAAGAGTATAGGCAACCTCGAAATCTAAGGACTAAAGATACTCAACCCACCTTCGCTATCTCAAATTCAAGTCACGCTGAGTGAAAATGTACTTGAGACTTTTTTGGTCGGTGAAAACAAAAAATTTCTATCCCAGAAGGTAATGTCTCCAACAGTGTAAGACATGAACAAAAACTGCCAACTCTAGATCATGTGTTGGGTAGTTACTCTCATGTGGCCTCAACTTCCGAGACCCATACAGAATGAATCCATCAACCTGCATGAGCACAACTCCCAGACCGATACCTGAAGCATCGCAGTAAAAAGTATAACACATTCTTAGATCTAGAAAGACTAGTATCAGTGCTGAATTCAACCTCTATTTCAGCTCTTGAAAGGCTGAATCACGTGAATCTGGCCACAAGAAATTTTCAACCTTCTTAGTCAGGCCCGTCAGCAATGCTGATAAGCCGGAAAAGTCCTGAATGAAGCTTCTGTTGTATCCAGATATCCCTTGAAAACTCGACACCTCAAATATTTTCTTCATCTGCGCCAAGGAAATTACTGCTCTCACATTCTCTAGGTCTACTGATACTCCTTTCTATGAGATAACATGACCCATGAAGTGAATCTGATCCATCCAAAAGTGTCATTTTGAGATCTTAGCATATAACTAATACTCTCTCAGTGTACTCAGAATGATCTCATGAAGTGTGGAATGGTCGTGTCTAATGTGAGATTACACCAATGTATCATCCACAAAAACAACCACTAAAGAATCCACGTATTGGTGGAATAATCGGTAGATCATTTCCTTGAAAATGATAGGTGCGTTCGTGAGACCAAACGTCATAACAATATACTCGTATAGACCATACCCTCTCTGGAAAGCTGTAAGTGGTATATCAGATGTTCTAACTTGCAACTGAGGATAATCAGACCTCAAGTCGATTTTTGTGAACACTCAAACTCCTCGAATTGATAAAAAAGGGCATCAATCCTTGGCAAGGGATATCAGTTCTTGACTATAAATTGGTTCAACTTCCTATAATCCACACACAACCTAAGAGTAGAATCTTCCTTCTTCACCAAAAGTATAGGTGAACCCCAAGGAGAAGTACTGGGTTGGATGTAACCCTTTTCCTACAACTCTTCCAACTACTTCTTGAGTTCCTGCAACTCAGGTGTAGCCATCCTATGAGAAATAATGGACACCGGTTCATCACCTGGCACAAGATCGATAAAAAACTATCACACCCATAATTTCTAATTTATTTATTTTATTAATTTTCTTTGCGTCGAGTAGTTCGGGTCGAAACATGACTTAAGATTTCGAGTCCCTTGTGTTTTGGTCTTGTTGCGTCCAGCGCAACGCGGTCGAAGCTGCGCGAACTCGCTTGGGTCGCCGCACGGCCCCGCCCGGTTCACTGCACGCCTTACCGATGTTTAATTAATGACATAAAACAAATTAGAAATTGTTTTAATAATAATAATCATAATTACGTCATTTGAGATTATTATTATTATTGTTATTATCATTATTTCTATTTTAGTTTATTACAATTATTACTATTTTGTTAATTTTACTTTTATTATTATTATGAGTGTTTGGGTTCTACGTCACCAGACGCATGGGAAAAGCCGGTTCTGAGACCGCGCATTCTTCCCGACTTTCAAAAATGAGTTAAAATATAAAAGAATAATAAAATATAGAGAAAATATAAACAAGTGTGGAAAATTTTATCAAATTATTTTAAATTGATATAACTTTTTATTTGATTTTATTACTAGTAGTTTGGTTTTATTGCTTTTATTAATATTAACATCATTATTGATATTCTTGACTATTATTATTATTATTACCAACATAAATTATTATTAATTATCATCAATAATATTTTCCCATTAAAATTGTTGACATTTGATTAATATTATCATCTTGAAGATATAATGTTTATTACATTGTTATTGTTATTCTCAATCTTAGATTTATTGTTAAGGTTTTATTTTATAAATACCATTATTATTAATATTAATGTTTTTTTATTATTTTTGTTTATTTTTGTTTTATTTTTTTATATCATTTTTTTCTCATTTATTTCTCATTTAGGGTTTCACCCTTTTTTTTTCTTTCAGTGCCTTTCTACCCAGCTGCCGGAATCCATTTCTTCTTTTTTTTTCTTTTCTTTTGTTTACGCTGTAGCACCTCCTTCCTCATTCTTCTTCTCCTTTCCACAAACAGCCGCAGCCCTGATCCAGGATCGCGCCGCTGCACGAACCCCCACCGGAGACCTCCCTCGCCAGCTTCTCCTTCTCATCCCACCACTGCTTTTTCCCCAGACTCCACATCCCCGTTTTCTTTTTTTTTCTTTTTTTTCATCTTCATCCTGTCGAATCCTTTTTCCCCTCTCCTGCGTGCTGCGCCTCTACACTGGCTTCCCCTTTTGCGCGCTACACCCCGCCGCTGGCTTCCCCAGCTCACGCCGCTGCACCACCACCCCCGAAGCCCGGATCCTCCGCACCCTGCCTCTTCCGCTCGAGCCGCCCTGCCTCCCAACGTGCACCTCGCTTTCCCTAAAATCCTACGGCCTCCCCACGCCAGTCCGGCCAACCCACTACTCTGTGAACCCCATTGCGCCGGACCTCCCCTCTTCTGCTCTGTCCGGCGAAGCCCATCGCGCCCCGTCGAAGGCCTTCTCCCCCCTTCGGTTTTGCTCAGGCTATCTCCCATTTTTTGTCCAGCAACGCGTCATCTCCTCCGACCATCCTGACCAGCTTCCCTTCCCCTCTTGCTTCAAGCCCGAACCCCTGTCGGAACCCCCTCCTCCCGGCTCAGAACCCGCTGAACCTCCTCAATGCCAGCCGTTAGGGCGTTTTCCGCCGTCGCCCTACCGGCGCAACCCTCTTCCGTGGATGAATTCTCTCTCGGTAGGGTCCTCCCCTATGTTTTTTTCTAAATCATTCATTGTTTTTTTGGTCTTCCAGCGGGAATGGGTTCTTATTGTATGGTTTTGACATGAGTTTTTGTTTGTTTGTTTGATTTCGTGTTTTGGGTGCACGCTAGGTTGCATAAGGTTCGGTTGAGGTGTGATTGTGAATTCGCACATTTTTGCGGAAGCTTCCTGGTTCGAGGTAGGTGGTTCCATATCATTACATCTTTTAGATAATTTAGTTTGGTTGTTTAATTAATTTAATATGTTCTATGATTTAATTGCATAATGCGATCCACGTTTATAATGTTCTGGCATGCTCATCTGAGGAGATTGGATTTCCGAAATAGTAGGCTCTTGTTGTTTATATGTGTGTTGTCATATAAATGATTGGTTGTTCTTTAAAAGCTGTGCGAATGCATTTTAAAAATTGTTTGACATGAATGCATCATGAAATTTTCACTTTCTTTAGAAATGAACATGTTTTCTTCATTTTGAACTTGTTGGGGTAAGTCCAAAAATTGTTTATTCAACAGTTTATATGGTGAAAATGTGGTTTTAGAATATTTGAGTGCGGAATTGATTTTTTAAATGGTCTTTGCACGTAAAAATATGTGTTGTTTTGGTGAAATGTTTTCATGTTGGGTTCTAGGTGATGTTTGGTTGGTGCGAACTTAGTTTTTATGGGTAATTGAGTTGTGTATGTCTAAATGTGGGTTTTTAATGTGTAGCGAATCATTTTAAGAGGTGCAGATGGTTCAGAAAATTGTGTAGTTAATTTATTATGCAAGTGGTTTGAGCGACTCCCTTCTTTGTAATTGGGTGTGTTTATTTGTTTCGGCCCTTTTTGTGTTATTAAAAGAATGCTTCCTAAGTTGTGAAATTTTTTATGTTCTTGTTTGAGGGTTTTTTTAAATGGGGTTTTTGCGAAACGATTAGGTAACGACAAATATATTTTTGGAAAGGTATTTTTGGTGTGCGTGAGTTTTTGAAATGTTGTTTGGGTGTGAAAATAGTGACTTGTGTGTAATGTCTGGTTGGGTCTATGATATGAGAAAAACAATATGCCATGTGAATGTGAAACTTGATTGAGCACAAGGGAAAACCCCGGGTATCTAGGTGGGAGGACTAGAACTAGTGCGCTAATGAGCCGGATGGATATCGTCCCTGTCTCACTTAGCTGGATTGACAATTGCAACACTAACTAAACATGATATCTGAGGGTCGTGGCCTTCTAAGCCACACGTTCTGAGGGTCGTGTCCTTCTATGTCACATTTTCTGAGGGTCGTGGCCTTCTAAGCCATGTTTCACCGAGACACAAGGTTCTAGGGTCTCACTCGAACTAGATGAACCTTAGGGGATTTACCCATAGTGCTCTACCATCTTTGGTGTGGTGCCTTCCATCAGCATATGGAGGACCACATGGGTGTGAGTGTGTGGGTGTGTGAGTATGTGTGTGTGTGGGTGTAGGTGTGTGTGTGTGCCCATAATGAACTTTTATCTTCCTCTTTAAAAATCGTGTTTGTGAAGTGAGTTCTTTTAGTGTTTTCTGTTAGAATTTGGCTTGTAAATGTTTTCTTTAAAAGTATTTCGAAATTATAACTTGAATAATCACACTAAATTGTCCTTTTGATGTTGTGGCATGGAACCTTTTTATTGGGTGGCATCCTACTAGGTCTTTAGCTCGCACCCTACATACACCCTTGGGTGTATGTAGATTCTTATTTATTGTGTATTCTAGGTTGTGCGTCGTGCTCAGTGATGGTGGTTGGTCGTTGGTGGTCTTCTCTTACAGGTTATCATTTGTGACGTGTGGATGTCGCACCTCTCCTGTTGCTTTGAGGCTTGAGTTATATTTTTAGTCTCTTTTGTTGTCGTTTATTTTTGGATATTGGTTCTAGTTGTAAACCTTTAAACTTTGATTTCAGTTTTATGGTCTCTTTGGTTGTCGATTCCAAGTTTTATTTTTTTATTATCTTGTTAGTGTTTGTTTATACCATTTCGGGTAAACCGTTCCCACAGGTTACTCTTGATACCCAGGCACTTGTGCCAGCCCGTGGGGATTGGGAACGCCCTTCGGGCCATGTCACGGACTGGGTCGGTCACCGGGTCGGATGGCGACCCAGCCTGGTTCGTGACAAAATGGTATTAGAGCAGAGGTTGGTTGCTCTCTTGGGTCGTGTTCTTTTGAGTTAGAGTCAGAGTAGACCAAAATTAAGGTTGTGGGAACTCGGTGTTCTAGCTACGAGCAATGTGCCTGGCCAGCACACCTCGTGGCGGGACTCGAGTAACCATATAGTGTTGAGGTTTGTCTGTGTTTTTTGTCATTGCGGTTAATATTGTCCATGGGAAATGAAAAAGGGGTAAGGTCAGTGGTCCTAGTGAGCTCGCAGGGTCTGGCAAGCCATGTCGAGCCAGGGACGCTGTCCTAGAATACCTTCTGTGGCAGTGGCATGACTGGCGTATGGCCGCTAACCATACGTTCCAGTCACCCTCTAACACAAGTTTTCTCTTGCGTCATTTCTCATCTCTTTGTTTTGGATTATTGAGAATTTTGTTTTTAAGTATAAATGTTTTGGACTTGGAAAATTATTTTCAAATGAAGCGCTTTAAAAAGAAAATGAGGTATGAGGTTTGAAAGGTGTGGGTTGGATGTTTTGGTTTTGAAAAAAAATGAAATGGTTTGTTTTTGACCCTTGGTGTTCTCGTGGGAAACCACATGCATGAGTGCATATGAGAAAAAAAATGGTTAATGGCACGAGTGGATGAGTGCTTGGATGGATATGAGGTGGGTGCCAGTGCGGCACGAGAACATGCATGTGCGAGGCTCATGGGACACCATTGGTGTTGGTGCAATCCACCGGGTTTGCTTATTTTCAAAATGTTTTGTTAAAGGAAAAAAATTGGTGTTTTAGTAAACGGTGTTTGTGTGGCATGTCCTTGTGTTTGGAAATGTCGGATGTGAGGCGTTTTGAGCCGAGGATCCTTTCTGAATGACTTGTGTTCCAAGTTTGTATTTTTATTTGTATGTTGGTATGTTTTCGTGTAGTTAGTGAATTCTTTTGAAAGTTCTTCAGGAAGCCCATTAAGTGGTTCCCCTGCACGTTTAGTGCACGCTTCTGGTATGTGTTGACTACTGAACCAATTTAGTTGGGTCCATGGTTTTCTTTCTCAACTAGTGTACGCCCACCATAAAGTGTTGACATGTGATTAAAGTGTGGCCATGGGCAATTCGCCGTTGGTTGACCCTCCAGTTGATCAGAGGAATCTCCTCTTGAATTCTAGAATTGAACCCACCTCTCCTTTTTACAACTAAGTGGATCCTCTCATAGCGGGACGACAGATGCGAGGGGAGTTGAATAGAGTTTTGGTTTCTTTAAGTTGTCTGAGTCGTCAGAGATGAAATTTGACGTCGTTGCATTTGATGGTTCTCCCTAGAAACAGTGTAAGGAAATCCAACGGGGAAGGGTGAATGCGGTTCCGAATTTTCAGTGTTGACCAGAGTCCTGAATGAGTTGTAGTGTTTTCATCGGCTGCAAGGGTCATGTTTGGTGACCACTTACAGTGCGAGTCCACTTCTAAGTGCAAAGGTGGAATCAACCCTAAGTTCGTGCGGTCTATCGTTTTAAATGACCTCTGCTCTTTGGTTTGTTTCATTTAAGGGAAGGTTTGTGTTAGGCTACTAGTTTGGCAGACCCAGTCATATGAGGCTTCTATGGTCGTTTGTAGTAATCACGTGTTGTTCAAGACGCGGTTTAAAGTCTTTCTCAGCCTAAAGTTCCTCTCAACAGCAACGGTCATGTTCAGGTGATAATTGGTGGTGTCATGTTCTCATTCAGTATGATAAAGGGTGATGAGCATGCACCTCTTCAACTCTGGCCTTGGTGAATTTTCCACGTATGATCAGTCAGATGCTATAATGTGTTATGTTTGATGGTGTTGCCTCGGGTGCAATGTGGTTTCGTGTGACACCAAAAGGAGAAGCTTTGTTCGGATGTCTTCCATGCCTGACTGCGAGGCAGAAGATTCTTCAAACATCAGGTCTCCAGCCATAGGCCTTGGAGTGAAGCTGGCGCATGGTCAAGAACCCCGGGAGTGTACATGACCCAACTTTATTTCTGTCACCAATGTCAAAAGTATAGGCGGTTTAAATTGTTCCTACGGTTGTTCCGCTCCGAATGAGCCGTCTGGTTGCGTATGTTTTTCGTGTCTACGTGGAGGCGTGTTCGTCTCGTGCCTTAAAGTCTTGGGGGTTGCATTCCACTGGATGGAGTCGCTTTAGTGGTTCTTATGAGAGTCTGTTGGGTAACTCAGTCTCAAATCTGAATGGTGTTCATCTAGGAAATTTTTAGATGTTGGTTGTGGCCGATAGTGGTTTTGATTCCTAGTGGTCGGGCCCCTCCCTCCCCGCCCCTTGTGGTTGGGTGTTTGGTCACCATCGAGAATTTATCAACATTCTGCATCCTCTGTACATTCTGATGGCAGCGAGAACCACAATGGGTCTCGCACAAAGGCTTCTGGAATAAATCAGTGTTGGCCTTTCCTTAATGGTGGGGAGTCCACCTGGACCTCCCCGAGTTGGTTTTCTAGTCTCGCCTTTGGCATTGGTAGGTTCTTAATGGTGGGGAGAACCATATTGGGTCTCACACGAATGTCTCTAGGACGAATCAGTGCTGGACTTTTCTTTATTGGCGGGGATTCCGCTCGAACCTCCCCCTGTCGGTTTTCTAGTCTCGTTGCGAGCATCAGTGACTTCCTAATGGTGGGGAGCCCCTCGAGCCACCCCATGTTGATCTGTAGCTTCTGTTTTCAAAGATGGTTTGGTGATATGTGATAGGAGTGTTCCGAGGACGTGGTTTGACCCCTTTTGTTCATTCTAGCCAAATGCTGTGGTTTTCGTTTATTAGTGCTTGAGGTGTTTCAGTTTTTGAAGTTGGTTCTCGCGAGCACGAGAGTCCTTATCCTTAATCAATCAATTGGAGGTGTTCTAGTTTTTTTTTTGGGTTGGGCGACACATATCAAAAAGTCTTTTACGCGTTTCTTGATGTCATCATTGAGTCACTCTCTCTAAACATGATGCTTCTGCCTCTCTTTTCTTGATGTTTGTGGGGATCCCCTTTGAATCTAAAGGGAGTGTGGTTTTCTGCTATGGGGTTTGGTTCTGGTTGTGGCTTTCCGGGGACAGAAATCATTATGGTGGGGAGAATTGTCACACCTGTCATTTCTAATTTATTTATTTTATTAATTTTCTTTGCGTCGAGTAGTTCGGGTCGAAACATGACTTAAGATTTCGAGTCCCTTGTGTTTTGGTCTTGTTGCGTCTAGCGCAACGCGGTCGAAGCTGCGCGGCCTCGCTTGGGTCGCCGCACGGCCCCGATCGGTTCACCGCACGCCTTGCCGATGTTTAATTAATGACATAAGACGAATTAGAAATTGTTTTAATAATAATAATAATCATAATTATGTCATTTGAGATTATTATTAGTATTATTATTGTTATTATTATTATTTCTATTTTAGTTTATTACAATTATTACTGTTTTGTTAATTTTACTTTATTATTATTATGAGTGTTTGGTTTATGCGTCACCAGACACACGGGCAAAGCCGGTTCTGAGACCGCGCATTCTTCCCGGCTTTCAAAAATGAGTTAAAATATAAAGGAATAATAAAATATAGAGAAAATATAAACAAGTGTTGAAAAATTTATCAAATTATTTTTAATTGATATAACTTTTTATTTGATTTTATTACTATTAGTTTGGTTTTATTGATTTTTTTAATTTTAACATCATTATTCATATTCTTGACTATTATTATTAACATTACCAACATAAATTATTGTTAATTATCATCAATAATATTTTCCCATTAGAATTTTTGACATTTGATTAATATTATCATCTTGAAGATATAAAGTTTATTAAATTATTATTGTTATTGTCAATCTTTTTATTATTATTAAGGTTTTATTTTATAAATACCATTATTATTAATATTAATGTTTTTTATTGGTTTTGTTTATTTTAGTTTTATTTCTTTTATTTCATTTTTTTTCTCATTTATTTCTCATTTAGGGTTTCAACCTATTTTTTCTTTCGGTGCCATTCCACCCAGCCGCCAGAAACCATTTCTTCTTCTATTTTTTTCTTTTCTTTTGTTCACACTGTAGCACCTCCTTCCTCATTCTTATTCTCCTTTCCAAAAACTGCCGCACCCCTGATCCAGGCTCGCGCCGCTGCACGAACCACCGCCGGAGACCTCCCTTGCCGACTTCTCCTTCCCATCGCACCACTGCTTTTTCCCCAGACTCCCCTTCCCCGTTTTCTTGTTTTTTTCTTTTTTTTCTTCTTCATCCCGTTGGATCCTTTTTCCCCTCCCCTGTGCGCTGCGCCTCTCCATCGGCTTCCCCTAGTGTGCGCTACACCCCACCGCTGGCTTCCCTAGCTCACGCCGCTGCACCACCACCCCCGAAGCCCAGATCCTCCGCACCCTGCCTCTTCCGCTCGGGCCACCCTGCCTCCCAACGCGCACCTCGCCTTCCCTAAAATCCTACGGCCTCCCCACGCCAGTCCGGCCAACACACTTCTCTGTGAACCCCATTGCGCCGGACCTCCCCTCTTCTGCTCTGTCTGGCGAAGCCCATCGTGCCCCATCGAAGGCCTTCTCCCCCCTTCGGTTCTGCTCAGGTTGTCTCCCATTTTCTGTCCAGCGACGTGTCGTCTCCTCCAACCATCCTGACCAGCTTCCCTTCCTCTCTTGCTTCCAGCCCGAACCCCCGTCGGAACCCCCTCCTCCCGAATCAGAACCCGCTGAACCTCCTCAATGCCAGCCGTTAGCGCGTTGTCCGCCGTCGCCCTACCGGTGCAACCCTCTTCCGTGGATGAATTCCCTCTCGGTGGGGTCCTCCCCTATGTTTTTTTCTAAATAATTCATTGTTTTTTTGGTCTTCCAACGGGAATGGGTTCTTATTGTATGGTTTTGATATGAATTTTTGTTTGTTTGTTTGAATTTGTGTTTTGGGTGTACGCTAGGTTGCATAAGGTTCGGTTGAGGTGTGATTGTGAATTCGCACATTTTTTCGGAAGCTTCCTGGTTCGAAGTAGGTGGTTCCATGTATTTACATCTTTTAGATAATTTAGTTTGGTTGTTTAATTAATTTAATATGTTCTATTATTTAATTGCATAATGTGATCCACGTTTATACTGTTCTGGCATGCTCATCTGAGGAGATTGGATTTACGAAATAGTAGGCTCTTGTTGTTTATATGTGTGTTGTCATATAAATGATCGGTTGTTCTTTAAAAACTGTGCGAATGCATTTTAAAAATTGTTTGACATGCATGCATCATGAAAATTTCACATTCATTAGAAATGATCATGTTTTCTTCATTTTGAACTTGTTGGGGTAAGTCCAAAAATTGTTTATTCAACTGTTTATATGGTGCAAATGTGGTTTTAGAATATTTGAGTGCACAATTGATTTTTAAAATGGTCTTTGCACGTAAAAATATGTGTTGTTTTGGTGCAATGTTTTCAAGTTGGGTTGTAGGTGATGTTTGGTTGGTGCGAACTTAGTTTTTATGGGTAATTGAGTTGTGTATGTCTAAATGTGGGTTTTTAATGTGTAGAGAATCATTTTAAGAGGTGCATATGGTTTAGAAAATTGTGTAGTTAATTTATTAAGCAAGTGGTTTGAACGACTCCCTTCTTTGTAATTGGGTGTGTTTATTTGTGTCGGACCTTTTTGTGTTATTAAAATAATTCTTCCTAAGTTGTGAAAATTTTTTATGTTCTTGTTTGATCATTTTTTTAAATTGGGTTTTTGCGAAACGATTAGGTAATGACAAATATATTTTTGGAAAGGTATTTTTGGCGTGCGTGAGTTTTTGAAATGTTGTTTGGGTGTGAAAATAGTGACTTGTGGGTAATGTCTGGTTGGGTCTGTGATATGGGAAAAACAATATACCATGTGAATGTGAAGCATGATTGAGCACAAGGGAAAACCCCGGGTATCTAGGTGGGAGGACTAGAACTAGTGCTCTAATAAGCCGGATGGGTATCGTCCCTGTCTCACTTAGCTGGATTGACGATTGCAACAATAACTAAACATGATATCTGAGGGCCATGGCCTTCTAAGCCCCGTGTTCTGAGGGTCGTGGCCTTCTAAGCCACTTTTTCTGAGGGTCGTGGCTTTCTAAGCCACGTTTCACTGAGACACGAGGTTCTTGGGTCTCACTCAAACTAGATGAACCTTAGGGGATTTACCCATAGTGCTCTACCATCTTTGGTGTGGTGCCTTCCGTCGACATATGGAGGACCACTTGGGTGTGAGTGTGTGGGTGTGTGAGTATGTGTGTGTGTGTGTGGGTGGGTGTGTGTGTGTGTGCCCATAATGAACTTTTCTCTTCCTATTTAAAAATAGTGTTTGTAAAGTGAGTTCTTTTAGTGTTTTCCGTTAGCATTTGGCATGTAAATGTTTTATTTAAAAGTATTTCGAAAGTATAACTTGAATAATCACACTAAATTGTCCTTTTGATGTTGTGGCATGGAACCTTTTTATTGGGTGACATCCTACTGGGCCTTTAGCTCACACCATACATACACCCTTGGGTGTATGTAGATTCTTTTTTCTTGTGTATTCCAGGTTGTGTGTCGTGCTCAGTGATGGTGGTTGGTCGTTGGTGGCGTTGTCGTGCAGGTTAACGTTTGTGACGTGTGGATGTCGCACCTCTCCTGTTGCTTTGAGGTTTGAGTTATATTTTTAGTCTCTTTTGTTGTCGTTTATTTTTGGACATTGGTTCTAGTTGTAAACCTTTAAACATTGATTTTAGTTTTATGGTCTCTTTGGTTGTCGATTCCAAGTTTTATTTTTTTTATTATCTTGTTAGTGTTTGTTTATACCATTTCGGGTAAACCATTCCCACAGGTTACTCTTGATACCCGGGCACTTGTGCCAGCCCGTGGGGATCGGGAACGCCCTTCGGGCCATGTCACGGACCGGGTCAGGCACCAGGTCGGATGGTGACCTGGCCTGGTTCGTGACAAATTCTACCTCTCGCTCTATAGGAAAATTTGAAAAGTCCTCTAGAAAGACACATATGAAACTATCCACAACTGGAGGAAAGTCTAACTATGAATTCCCCTGTTCAACCAGATATTGATTGAAAATATGGGCTATAACTCCTCCTAACCCATGATACTCTGGTCCCGCTCTACACTCCTGGACATCCCACTCGCCCTTATGAAGAAAATATCCACCCTCTGGTGATATGAAACCCACCATACGGTGATAGCAATCGACGAGTGCCTGGAAGGGAACCAACCATTCCATTCTGGGGATGACATCATAACCTATCATCTCTAGGAAATAGAGGTCCCAAAGGAAGTGACACCCACCAAACTCAAGAGGGAACTCCTTGCACTAACGTACAATAGATGTCCTCATCCCCAACGGAGTTTCTAACACCAAGATATTAGAAGAGGAAAAGATAAAATGCCCAAGGCTCTCCACAACATCAATAGATATAAAGATATGGGATGCCCTTATGCCGTAAAGAGTAGAAGATAAAACTGAGGAAACTAGAATGGTACCTCGAACTGTAGAGGGTCCGGGATCCTGCTCTAGCTGGGTCTGCTCCACCACAAAATTCTGGCCAGCTCCACTGCCCTGTGAACCTACCTGACTGATCTGAGATGATCCAACCTACTGTCTTAGATAGCCTAGTGACTGACCGCCACAACTATGACCTACACCTCAGCCTGAATGGTCAGCAGAACTCTACTTCCCAGACTGGTGAGAAACAAGTGGGGCTTCTCCTATACGAGTATTCATAGACGAAACCCTGTCACCAGCTTCTAGTGAGAATATCTGACAGAAATGCTATAGATGGCCCATATTTCCACAAGATCGACACTCCATCAGGTCTCTCTGGCACTGCAACCTAGTAGACCTACTTCTCCCACACTAGTATCACACCACCTGTGTAACGCCCCGACCCCAGTTACCTAGAGTCGGTGCATTATTACATAACATTGACATGATCACAAGAAAGATCAAATCTTGAAAGACCGATTGGTTTAGTAGCATTGGAACCACTAGATATATTCCTAAATCTTACATTACATCATAAAGTGAAAAACTACTATAACAACATATTGTCTCCATATTCCACACTCATATCCCCACATAATATCCCTGCAGGTCATTCATAATTTACTTCTTCACTTCCTGGGAAAAATAAAACATAGGAAAGGGGTGAGCTCAAATGCCCAGTAAGGATAACAATATAGCGTAAACTTTCATAAATAGGAATAAACATTTAAGGCAATGTATAACTAAAACAAAATCCTTTTAAACTTGAACCTCAACATAGTATGGCAAAAGTAAAATGAAATAATTCCATTTACTTATTCACATGGATATTCTACTAATCGAATAATCACATGCAATATCAATAACCACTTTCATAATGATGAAATGAATAATTCCAGACTATCATAACCACATAGCCAAGGCCTCGTGCCAAGACTACAAATAAGATTTTGCCAAGGCCTTGTGCCAAGACACTAGTTTTTCTCATGAGACCTACCGGTGCATCCCGGAGCTATAGCGGGCTCCACCCGTCACTTACTAAGTCCAATGAATTCCCATATGAAAAGGTTTAAACATAACATAAACATTCGTATTAAAACTAGCATATGAAATGTCAATACTTTCTCCATAAACCATGAATGGTATAAAAATAACACATCCACAGTAAAAACATATCACCAAACCTTCAATACAATACAAAAGGTTTGTATCATAATAAATCTACTTCAAATAAGCTTAAAATCCATCAAAGGATGTTGACATAGGTGAAATAAAAACTATTTGAGAGAAATATCTCTTTTCTCGAAATCATTGAAAAGACACACATTTATAAAGGAAGTAATTTAAAAGAGATTTTTGAATAAAAGTGCCCCATAACACTTTGAAACTTTTGAAAACAAATATCATTTCAAAACCTTCATTTTCATATAAATAAATCCTTAAAATTATTTTGAAAACATGGATATTAATTAAAAAGATTTAGAAAGAGAAATCATTAAAACATTTTAAATTATGATCTTGATAAAGAGTACATTTCACAAATTCTTAAAATATTCATTTTGAAATCATTTAAAAGTCACATAATTATAAAATAAAACATTTACTTTGAAAATATTCTTATAATCTTGTAAGGGATGCTTCGAGGATTTTATAACGGCGGAAAATAACCGCACCCGCCATATAAGTTAAAAACATTCTTACCTTAATTCTGTCAAAAAGGTTAAAAGCACCTTGTTTGGAAAACGATGGAATGATTCCTTTATAAAACTCTTATAAAAATTCAAACAAGGGTATAAATGAATTTAACCCATATTCATTTAAATAGTAAAAATTTTTTGAAATACATTTTTAAGAAACATGGAAGTGGATGATAAAGAGATCCCAGTAGATTATTACATATAAACAACCTTGGATAATGAAGAGATTGTGAAATAACCCTTACCTTGTACTTTTCCTTGGCTAGGGTAGGTTGACCTCCTATATAATGGTGAAATAATTGTTATTAAATTATAAAAGAATCATATACATTAATATGATATCATATATGATCTTTTAACATTGATTTGTTAATAATATCTTAGTATTATCGTTGTTTCGGGTGTTAACTTACTCGTTTTCTTTTATATGTTTTGTTACGTAAGCCATGTTTGTAATGGATAGGTTGTATATTATTCATATCCATAATGATATCAAGTCCTTACACATAATTTTTAAATCATTAAATGATAATTATACTTGAATGGAAACGATGGAGAATGAATCTTAGCACGTTCGTGGAGACGGTAGTCCGTACGTACGCACGAGCGATAATATCATTCTTTTGATATTAAAATAAAATATAATTGGATGGTATATCATATATAAATAATAATTATCATGTTATTTTTATTATTTAAATGAGTTACACATCATTATTATACCCATCCAAATAATAATTTATTTAATAACAATTACACCACGACGTGGAGACGGTAAGCCGTACGTACGCACGTATGGTGACATGTTATTCAAAGGTTGGATAGAATAATGAATATGTTTGTACCATATTTATAATAAAATCACAGTATATATATGATACTGGAGTTATTATTTTATAATGGTAACAACAAATGAAGAAGAAGTGGAAGAAGAAAGGAACTTGGAAAAGGGTGGTGAAATCATGACCTCTTCTTCGGGTTCTTCCTTTTGATTTGATCAAAAGGGCTCATTAGTTTGGCTTTCTGATCAAAATAAGGCCTCTATGTTGTAGTGAGGGAAGTTGGGAGAGTATTTGGGAAGTGGTTGGCCGAACCAAAAAGCTTTGAATGTGTGAAGAAATGAGGAGGAGTGCCCTTTTATAAGAGGAGTGAGGGGCACCTTTGGAAAAGCTAGAAATATTAGTTTATAATAAATTAATATTCGGTTATTAATGGATCCAAAGTTGATTATTTAAAGGTTAAGGTTGGGATGGGTAGAAAACCACTAAACCAATATAATTTAGACAGGTTTGGGTACTTTTATTAACCTTATCTTTAATTATTAACTCTAAGTTAATTAGTTTCACTTTTACATTGTCTCTTTGTATTTTTGTATTATATGGTTAATAAACTAAATATATACATCTAAGAGACCCCAAAGTGGTCCATTAATGATATAAATATCATGATATATGTCTCTTGGCCGAACCATATATTTTTAGGAATTTAATATCAATTAATAATATAATATTTGTTTTAAAATCTTTTTTATGTCATTTTTGACACTATTAAATAGATGATTTTTTTGATACTCATAACAGAATGATTACTTCTAAGAAAGTCAATTAAATCAATCCTAATATGTCATATTATCCTAGAAAATTAGTGTAATGCATTAAAAGTCTCATATTATATTTATTTTTTTATTTATAATATCAATTATTTTATTTTTTCACTATTATGGTAATTACTGCATCATCATTGTGTCACAAATAAATTAAATTATTTAATGTCTAAAAATTATAAATAAACAATCCTTATTTAGGAAATCTTATTAGCTTTCTAATGAATATTTACAATGTAATTTATATTATGTATAACCCTATATTAAAAATGGTTTAGTAAATAAACATTGATTTTAACTCTTTTAACTCTTCTTTGAATAAAATAATAATAAATGTCCTAATCTAATCCAAGTGGACCTAAATGATAATATTTTATTCCTAAGGTTGTTTTTGGTCGAGATACACTTGTCCAATAGAATTAGGACATGTTAAGGTAATATTAATATCATTTTTACCCTTAATTACCCTATTTACTTTTAACCGTGGTAAATAAAAGTAAAAAGTTACTATTCACCAAAAATTATTTTCATCTCATTGAACAAAATTTTACTTCTTGATATTAACCGTGTCTCTTGGATTTTCTGAAATTTCAATCACAGAAGCGGTAAAATTAAATTTTATGAGAAATTCAGTTTTTTAACTACCACTTAGTAGTTTCACTATTCATCAAAAATTGAAGTTTTTCAGAACAATATCAAAATTTCACCTTAAGCTATAATTGATATTCGGAATTCAATAATGATGTCTATTTTACAAAATTCCAAACATATATGTTTCATTAATTAATATTAAAATTAATTCCCGCTGTCACAACAAATAGCGTGTTTCTAAGAAACAATATATATCAAAAGATTGACAATTGTTTAGGTCCAATTTCAAAGTGAAATTAATTCTAAGGAACACCATTGGATAAAATGGTAAAAATATATTCTAATTATACTTTAAAACCACTCAAATTCATAATTTATCACTATTAATTATTTTTATTAAAAAATTTGTTTTTAAATAAAATTTAGTAATTTTCACTATTCATCAAAATATTAAAGTTATCCAAAAAGTACCAAAATTTCACCCTGGTATAATTTTGATATTACGAATCAAAAAATGTAGTCCGTTTTGAGAGATAGAATTTATAAAATTTCAAAAAGTAGGTATTACTATTCATAACGGCTAGTTTGGGAAGTCATGGTGTGCTTTAACTCGGTGTTGTGTGTAGTGCAAGTTATTGAATTATTTTGAAGAAATAACACACTATGAAATCTTGGGGTGTAACATTCTCCCCTCATTCAATAAATTACTTCCTCGCAATTTGAAATTGTCCTTCAAAAATAAAAGGGTCAAAAATAAAAAATATCTTTGTGGGAAAACCCACATCGGAAATTGGGTTACTAAAATTTAGTCTTAATATGAGAAAAAGAGAAATGAAAGGGTCACCATCAAATTATGATCTCAATTAGGAGAACATTGGTGGAAATTAGAGACATATAATTGGAGTAAAAACGTAAATATTTATAGGTTGTGATTGAGGTCATCAATCACAAACAAGTTTAAAATTGAGGTCCTTAAATTCATCAATCTATGATGATTTGAAATACCATCGGTTCAACAAAACATAGGGTATTAGGATAACACATTTATGGTTTTAGGATTCCTTAAATAAAGTATAAGAATTAATTTCTTCATAGAATAAGATAAAAAGAAAAATATATTCTTGACAAGTAGAGTTCCATCCTTTAACTAATATCTACCATAGACTCATCTTTCACTCTTAAAGATAATAGAACTTAAAAATAATATTCTATTTATCCTATTCGTATAGGGTTAAAAAATTAATTTATAAATCATCTAGCAGAACCATTAAAAAAACAACATTATTTCATCCAGGACATCACGTGGGTCAGTGGTAGGTGATACACCCTTGTCGCCCTTCAGTTGTGGGTTCAAGTCTCGCGGCCTTGTCGGATGCTATGAGTTGTCGCCCGACCTACGGGTTGTCCTTTTATGGAAATCTAAAATAATCCAAACTAGAAGTATCCAAAATACTCTAGTCCAAAATTTATATGGAAGGTAAACAAAATAAAGATCCTTATTTTCCACGTAATAACATCTGAACACCTTCATCATGTATTCTTTTAAAACACCGCAACATCTTGAATTATCATAAAACCTTATTGATTACATTCATGATCCCTTATTCCTTAGAGGATAATAGATATACTCCTTCAATCCAAAAATGTTTTAAACCCCAACAATGATGGAATTTAAAAATCATTAATCACTTTCAAGGTAGTCAAGAATATCCAATATAATTTATCCAAATCAATCATGTATTATTCCAAAATCACTACCTCATTATCAGAACTATATTATGGTTTATCATTCTCTCATCCATATATTTCCAAAAATTTATCATGCCATTTAGTGACTTTTCTTTGTTCCACACAATCTCAAATTCTTTAATGAAATAGTACTCCAGTATAATCCTTATATACTCCATAATTATTATAACAAGTACATTGTTGATACAACACTCAAATGACATAATCTACATAAGAACTCTAATCATTCCTCTTTATCTATGGTTGTATCATAACTTTGTTATTATCCAATAACATCATTTGCAGCATAGTCTGATGACAGAGAAATAGGTTCATGGAGTGTCCAAAGTCCTTGCAAATGAAGCATTGTACATTTGAAACCATTTTCTTACCCTTGCAGTCACGTACTTTGTGCCCTTTTCCTCCACACTTATAACAAACACCCATTCCTTTTAGGAATGTTCCAGGGTGTTTCTTCCCACAATTATCACATATGGGAAAATTCTTCTTTTCCCTCTTCCCTTTATCCATATTTCCCTCTTCCATCCTTTCTTCTCTTGCTTCCCTTCAAAGCCATAGGACTCAGTAAACTCTTTATTTAGATTATCAACACATGATATTATTTCTTCATAAGATGATAATACATGGGAGAATATTTCTCTTATAAATTCTATCTTAAGACCATAAAATATATGATCCTTCCTTTTCATTGGATCATGTTCATTGCTGGAGTTCCCATTCCTTCTACTGGGCTCTATTTCTAAACAATGGCATACACTAGGTTAGTTTATGAATATCAATACCTAATCCCAAACTAGTAAAACACATAACATAAATTAAATAGTTTATGGATATAATCCATAATCATAAAAATGTCTCCTTTAAGGAAGTATATACTCAAAAACCCTTCATAATGGTTTGTAAAGAAAATGAGAATTATCCTAAGCATATCCCCCGGGAGTGTCGTAACCAAGAGTGCAGCAAGGCCCGTTGTCGTGCACTTGTTCCCGTTCGAGTCTAGCTCAAAGTGGTGTTTTCGGGTTTTACCCCTAGGTAGATCTGTGCTAGAGCTGCCTCTACCTGCTCGTATCCAGATAGGGATGTATTGCTCAGAAACCTCACAAAATCTCTATAATACCAAAATTCTAGGAAGTTCTTCTATACTAATCCTCAAAGTTAATCTTAGGTCTACGTGCTCTAATCAGATTTTATCAAAATCTAGCTTCCAAGGTTTGTAGTAAACTTCCTCTGATACCAACTGTAACACCCAGACCCCAGTTACCTAGAGTCGGTGCATTATTACATAACATTGGAATGATCACAAGAAAGATGAAATCTCGAAACACCGATTGGTTTAGTAGCCTTGGAAACACTAGATATATTCATAAGTCTTACATTACATCATAATGTGAAAAACTACTAAAACAACATATTGTCTCCATATTCGACACTCATATCCCCACATAATATCCCTACAGGTCATTCATAATTTACTTTTTCACTTCTTGGGAAAAACAAAACATAGGAAAGGGGTGAGATCAAATGCCCAGTAAGGATAACAATATAGCGGAAACTTTCATAAATAAGAATAAACATTTAAGGCACTGTATAACTAAAAAAAAGCCTTTTAAACTTGAACGTCAACATAGTATGGAAGAAGTAAAATGAAATAATGTCATTTACTTATTCACATGGATATTCTACTAATCGAATAATCACATGCAATATCAATAACCAATTTCATAATGATGTAATGCATAATGCCAGACTATCATAACCACATAGCCAAGGCCTCGTGCCAAGACTACAAATAAGATTTTGCCAAGGCCTTGTGCCAAGACACTAGTTTGTCTCATGAGACCTACAGATGCATTGAGGAGCTATAGCGGGCTCCACCCGTCACATACTATGTCTAATGCATTCCCATATGAAAAGGTTTAAACAAAACATAAATATTCGTATTAAAACTAGCATACGAAATGTCAATACTTTCTCCATAAACCATGAATGGTATAAAAATAAAACATCCACAGTAAAAACATATCACAGAAACTTCAATACAATACAAAAGTTTCGTATCATAATAAAACAACTTCATATAATCTTAAAATCCATCAAAGGATGTTTACATAGGTGAAATCAAAACTATTTGAGAGAAATATCTCTTTTCTCGAAATCATTGAAAAGTCACACATTTATAAAAGAAGTAATTTAAAATAGATTTTTGAATCAAAGTGTCCCAGACAACTTTGAAACTTTTGAAAAGAAATATCATTTCAAAACCTTCATGTCCATATAAATAAATCCTTAAAATCATTTTGAAAACATGGACCTTAATTAAAAAGATTTAGAAAGACAAATCTTTAAAACATTTAAAATTATGATCTTGATAGAGTAACTTTCACAAATTATTAAAATATTCATTTTGAAATCATTTAAAAGTAACATAATTATAAAATAAAACATTTAATTTGAAAATATTCTTATAATCTTATAAGGGAATCTTCGATGATTTTATAACGGTGAAAAATAACCACACCCTCCGTATAAGTTAAAAAACATTCTTACCTTAATTCGGTCGAAAAGGTTAAAAGCACCTTTTTTGGAAAATGATGGAAAGATTCATTTATAAAACTCTTATAAAAAGTCAAACAAGGGTATAAATGACGTTGACCCATATTATTTTAAATAGTAAAAATGTTTTGAAATACATTTTTAAGAAACATGGATGTGGATGATAAAGAGATCCTAGTAGATTATTACGTATAAACAACCTCCGATAATGAAGAGATTGTGAAATAACCATTACCTTGTACTTTTACTTGGTTGGGGTAGGTTAACCTCCTGTATAATGGTGGAATAATTTTTATTAAATTATTCAAGAATCATATACATTAATATGATATCATATATGATCTTTTATCATTGATTTGTTGATAATATCTTAGTATTATCGTTGTTTCGGGTGTTAACTTACTCGTTTTCTTTTATATGTTTTGTTATGTAAGCCATTTTTATAATGGATAGGTTGTATATTATTCATATATAGAATGATATCAAGTCCTTAAAAATAGTTTTTAAATCATTAAAGGATAAATATACTTGAATGGATACGATGGAGAATGAATCTCATCGCGTTCGTGGAGACGGTAGTCCGTACGTACGCACGAGCGATAATATCATTCTTTTGATATAAAATAAAATATAATTGGATGGTATATCATATATACAGAATCATTATCATGTTATATTTATTATTTACATGAGTTACACATCATCATTATACCCATCCAAATAATAATTTATTGAATAACAAATACACCACGACGTGGAGACGGTAAGCCGTACGTATGCACGTATGGTGACATGTTATTCAAAGGGTGGATAGAATAATGAATATGGATGTACCATATTTATAATAATATCACAGTATATATATGATACTAGAGTTATTATTTTATAATGGTAATAACAAATGAAGAAGAAGTGGAAGAAGAAAGGATCTTGGAAAAGGGTGGTGAAATCATTACATATTCTTCGGGTTCATCCTTTTGATTTGATCAAAATGGATCCTTAGGTTGGCTTTATGATCAAACTAAGGCCTATAGGTTATATTGAGGGAAGTTGGGAGTGTATTTGGGCAGAGGTTGGCCGAACCAAAAGGCTTTGAATGTGTGAAGAAATGAGAACGAGGATTTCCCTTTTATGAGAGGAGTGAGGGGCACCTTTGGTAAACCTAGAAATATTAGTTTATAATAAATTCATATTCGGTTTCTAATGGCTAAAAAGTTGATTATTTATAGGTTAAGGTGGGGATGGGTCGAAAACCACTCAACCAATAGAATTTAGACAGGTTTGGGTACTTATATTAAAAATATCTTTAATTATTAACTCTAAGTTAATTAGTTTCACTTTTACAATGTCTGTTTGTATTTTTATATTATATGGTTAATAAACATACTATATAAATCCAAGAGACCCCAAAGTGGTATATTAATGAAATAAATATCATTATATAAGTCTCTTGGTCGAACATTAGATTTTTAGGAATTTAATATCAATTAATATTATAATATTTGTTTTAAAAACTCTTTTATGTCAATTTTGACACTATTCAATAGTTGATATTTGTGAAACTCATAACAGAATATTACTTCGCCAAAACTCAATTAAATCAATCCTAATATGTCATATTATCCTAGAAAACTAGTTTAATTCATTAAAAGTCTCAAATTATATTTATTTGGGTATTTATAATATCAATTATTTTAATTTTTCACGATTATGGTAATTACTGCATCATCATTGTGTCACAAATATATTAAATTATTTAATGTATAAAAATTATAAATAAAATATCATTATTTAGGAAATCATATTAGCTTTCTAATGAATATTTACAATCGAATTTATATTATGTATTTCCCTATATTAAAAATGTTTTCGTAAATAAACTTTGATTTTAAATCTTTTAACTCTTCTTTGAATTAAATAATAATAAATGTCCAAATCTAATCCTAGTGGACCTAAATGATAATATTTTATTCCTAAGGTTGTTTTAGGTCTAGATACACTTGTACAATAGAATTAGGAAATGTGTTAGGGTAATATTAATATCATTTTTACCCTTAATTACCCTATTTGCTTTTAACAGTGGTAAATAAAAGTAAAAAGTTACTTTTCATAAAAAATTATTTTCATCTCATTGAACCACATTTTACAAATTGATATTAAACGTGTCTCTCGTATTTTCAAAATTCAAATCACAGAAGTGGTAAAATTAAGTTTTATGAGAAATTCAGTTTTTTAACTACCACTTAGTAGTTTCAATATTCATCAAAAATTGAAGTTTTTTAGAACAATGCCAAAATTTCACCCTAAGATATAATTGATATTCCGAATTAAAAAATTATGTCTATTTTAAAAAATTCCAAACATATATGTTGCATTAATTAATTTTATAATTAATTCTCGCTGTCACAACAAATAGCGTGTTTTTAAGAAACAATATATATCAAAAGATTGACAATTGTTTAGGTCCAATTTCAAAGTGAAATTAATTCTAATGAACACCATTGGATAAAATAGTAAAAATATATTCTAATTATGCTTCAAAACCACTCAAATTCATAATTTATAACTATTAAATATTTTGAGTAAAAAATTTGTTTTTAATTAAAATTTAGTAATTTTCACTATTCATCAAAATAATAAAGTTATCCGAAAAGTACCAAAATTTCACCCTAGGCTAATTTTGATATTACGAATCCAAAAATGAATTCCATTTTGAGAGATAGAATTTATAAAATTTCAAAAAGATGGTATTACTGTTCATAAGGGCTAGTTTGGGAAGTCATGGTGCGCCTTAACTCGGTGTTGCGTGTAGTGCAAGTTATTGAATTATTTTGAAGAAATAGCACACTATGAAATCATGGGGTGTTACAACTTGGATACCAGAAGATGTATCTCGCCTACTATGTTCTCCTCGCACAGACTCCCTACAGTGCTTCCGGCTATCAGTAGGAGGAATACTAACTCTGGATGTCAAACCACCCTAGATCACAGCTCCAGAATCCCTCAGATTGCGCTCTGTGATTAGTGCTTGGTTGACGATGGAGGATATTGTAGTCAACCTGAAGATGTTCACCTGCGATCAGATGTCATTCCTTAGACCATCCTCAAACATCCATGCAAGGAATAACACATCATCTTCTAGAATAGGTATGAAACACTTCATCTCAGTAAAGCAAGACGAGTACTCCAAAACAGATAGAGTACCCTGCTCCATACTCATGAACTCCTGAGCCCGATCAGACTTGAAGGTCTCTGGATAGAAGTAATCATAGAAGATGTGCTGAAACTCGTCCCATGATATACTTTGCTGGCGCTCCTCTTGTGATATCACCTACCACCACCTCTTGGAAGAGTCTCGGAGCACATAGGTAGCGAGATTCACCCTATACTCTGGAGGTATCTCTAGATGCTCAAAAATTGACAGTGTGGATTCCAGCCATGACTCTCCAGCCTGGGGTCCTACATCCCTAGAGAAAATAGGAAGATGCTGCTGGTGAAAGACCCGAGTCAATTCGACCATCGATGGGGCAGGAGGCAGAGCCTTCCATAATAGTATGAATCATTCTCAAAAATCCCTCTCTGAACTGAGCATCAGCTCTTGTGTCAGGAGTAACTACTGGTGCCAAGACTGACACAACTAGAGGATCTGAAAGAAGTCTCTGATCAGCCATATCTGGTGTCTGGTTACCGTCTGGAAAATGGTGTACAACTTGAGGACATCTCAGTGGAAAGTTCAACTTCACACCTTATATTTAAGATTATCAAGGACTTAAAACATGAAATAAAAGAAAAGAATAAAAGAAATAATGCAATCAAGTTTGGAAAAACTTGACTACAAGGCGTGTACATGAATTTTCATCCCATGTTTGGGTCCTTATACATGACTAACCGACATGGTTCCCTTAAAAGAAAACTACATGTTGTGTTCCTTCCAGAAACGACATGTAATAATCAAGCTTCAATGACCCATGTTGTTTGTTACATGGCCGAATACAAGGTCCCTACACACGGCGTGCACATATGGTACACGGCGTTTTCTACCAAGATTTTCCCAAACCCATGCCTCTGCCCACACAGTCAGTGACACGACATGTAGACTGTGTTTTTCCAGACAGTAAGGCTATGAAATTACTCTAGAACCCGGAAAACATTGAACATGATCATTTAAGTGCCAAATTTTGATCCGTGAGGGACCATACTTCCCAAGAATCAAAGTTTGTCATCTTATACATGTTACAAGAAAGAGAAGAAGTCAATGATCCATGAAATTCTGGACAATGAGGGCCAATAACACCTCAAGAACCAAAGTTTGGTATTCATTCAAACAAGACCTCACACAAAAAATACCCTATCAAACATCATGTATTTTTATGAAGGAATATATCACAACATCATGCATATTCTACACAACATCTATCATAACACCATGAAATTTATAATTCACCCTAATTAGCATGGTGAGAATGCATGACATGTGATTTATATAAAGTTACAATATGATGCATTAGATGGTATACTCTCATCTCATTGGGTTGCAATAGAAATAGAACCTCAATAATATCCACAGTAATAGCATAAGGCATGTGAATCACCCAATGGTTAAATAGAATCAACATTAATATTTAAAAACCAGAATATTGGAAATAATCGAGGTAAATTAGCTTTTCTCTGTACATGGGTTAGCTACTCCCAGACACAACATATTACTAATTACCTATTCAGTCCTATCCCTACATATAGGCTCCAAATAGTAAGTCAAGAGAAAAGAATCCTTTGATAACACTTTGTAACATCCTGGATCTAGAAGCCACCCAGAGGCTCCCCATACTCGGTTGGTCACATGGCCTCAAGTGCATATCCTCGAATGCCAGAGGCTTTCGAATAGCAGTGAGGGACATGGGTATTATAGTGGGGAAAATAGTACATCATTAGAAAGAGTAAATAGTGGAATAAATCAAAAGCAATAGCAGAAGCGGTAATAATTCATACAAAAGTAAACAACGGAAGACTGAAAGTAAGGATAAAATGGAGCACATACATATATAAATGATGCATGGTACATATGTATAGGAAAACATCCAAACAAAAAAAAAATCTAGAATACAACATTACTAAACCCATGTAAAAAGAAAAAAGATAAACAGTTCATCAACATCGGAATCCAAAGCTTGGTCCCATGCTCTCCCACTCCCCTGCAAGTCAAGTACCTGAAGTAGAAGGGTGCATACCTTTATCCATCCCTACAACAATATAATTTTTTTAGGCCCAAAACCCTGACCCAAACATAGTGTGAGAATAAATCCCAATAGGCATCCACCCCATGATCTATGACTAACAGTTAGTGAATATATATGGCAGGTAAAAGTACAGAAAGTAGTAACAGGAAAGTAATCGGTAGTAAACAATTCCACATGTCAAGTAAGAATCTAAACACACAAGGTAAACCTATGAGAAATGCACACATCCATCTCCTCTGGTCCTACCTAACATGTACAAGAAACCCTCTAGGAAGTACACTCAGCCTGGCCCCTCAGGTTCAGTCATACGAATTCATAAAAACTCTTTGAGGAAGAACTCACAGTCAATTCACCTTATAGTCTAAGGTAGTCAAGAACTCTTTGAGGAAGCACACAAGGTCAATTCCCCTTATAACCCCAAGGGCAAAGACTCTCTGAGGATGCTCACCTAGTCAATTCCCTTTATTGCCCAAGTCATTCAAAGTGTCTTTGAGGAAACTCCCTCGTTCAATTCCTCTTATAGTCTATGATGGTTCATGGTAATTCCATGTAAACAAAGACTCTATGAGGAATATCACTCGATATATCCCCTCATAGTCTAAAATGCTCAAATAATCTCTGAGGAATCTCACTCGGTCTATCCCCTTATAGTCTATAACACCAGGTTCTCACAGCCCTGTATAAGTAAAAGCGCATAACAATGCAATATGGACATGGTAATCCTTAAGAACTACTTGGATTAATAGTCTACAGCTCAACAACATTTCAGAAAAACAAATCTCCATCCTATAATCACTAGGCATGGGAAATAGGCAAAACAAGACCAAATGGTCAGAAATATGACATGCATGGTCAAAGCATCCAAATCATATAAATTGAACCCTATTCATATCCAATCAACCTCTACACAAGCCTACAAGAATGGTAGGAGAAAAAAAATGGTAAAACGGTTAACACACAATACCCCGTTCAAGGGTATTAACACAATTTCACATAATACTCAAAGACTTTCAATAGAAAGGCACAGACAACCTACCTTTTTGGTTCCGGTGAAGTGATCCCCAATCAAACGCACCCACAAATTCAGGAAACTGTTTCATGAAATACTTCTCTAAATCTCTTTCACTACCATCCACAAGTGTTAAAATCAACACCAATGGAAAACCCAACACTCTATTTACATGAAAGGGATGTAGATCTAGAAATACTAGAGAGAGGGAAGAGAAGATATACGGAAAACCACAGATAAAACAAGAGGAACATTCCTAAGAAGAACCGTCATCGATCCACCAAGAAACCAATTCTATTTTCCTAAAAAACGAGCGAGGGAGCACCTGAAACCATTGAGAACCCAACATCCTGATTAAGGCTCAAGTGGGAGAGTGTTTTGAGAAGAAATGGGAAATCACGAGTGGCCCGAGACCTAGAAACCCTATCTTTAAGTGGATGCATGATTACCCCGTAGGGTTTGAAAAACTGTGCACTAATCGTGTGGTTTCCACTGTCTCAACCAGGGATTTCTCATGGCTTGACCACACGGTTTGACAAACCATACACAGCCCATGCAGAGCCCACTGTCAAGGGTTTCACAGTTTCCTGGGCTGGCTGCAGGGTTTGTTTAGACCGTGCGCCGACAGTGTGCCAACTGTGTGCCCTAGAACGACCCCGAAATTTTCCTCTTTTTCTAAGAAACGATCAGAGAAGGAAAAAATACCTAAAAATAAGGTTTGGGTTCTTATATATATATTTTTGAAGGTAACTCTACTGAAGGGTTTTAGAAGATTTCAAAAGAATGGAAAACAAAGAAATTGGTACATTGGACCTTTTAAAATCTTAATGATAATTGGTGATGTGGCTTATCGTTGGATGATGCCACCATGAATTTCTAAATTACACAATATGTTCCACAAATCATTATTGAGTAAGTATATGCATAACCCAACACATGTTCTCACTTCTAAAAATTTATATTAGGAACATGATTTATCTTTTTCTAAAAAGCCTATCAACATTTTGGACACTAGAGAACATGTGTTGAGGAATCTAATGACTCGGCTGGTATAGGTACATTGGAAAAATAATAAAATTGAAGATGTAACGTGGGAACATAAAGATGCTATGATAATGGACTACCCAAATTTTTTTATGGAGTGAAATTCTAGAAATTTTGAGGACAAAATTTTAATAAGTTGGTAGAATGTAACAACCCCACATTCCCTCAATGAAACTTCCCTTGTTATAGTTATTTCATATATTATAAATAACATAAAATTACATAGAAAAAACAACATATACATTATAAATTATGGATGGATGAAATAAAATCTATTTCTATGAGTTAATGAAATTATATCAATAGAATAATAACTTGACCTTTGGAATATAAATTGATCGATTGGAATAGTTAATTGGATAATAGAATAGTAACCTAACGTATAGATGTAAAAAAAATTTCTATCTAATAAAAAATATATGATATATCTATATATTGGAATATGTAAAAAATGTTGTTAAATTGACAAATTGAGTGTTCATATTTTATATGATATACATATTTAATTACTATTTTATAATTAATATTACGATTTAATAGAACATTTATTTTCATATAATAGATTCATAATTTTTATTTTTTTTCTTATGATTATAGGATAATTTTATGAGACCATAATTTATTTTTCAAGGAATTATAAAATCAGTTGTAATTTTAAAATTGATATTTTTTCTATATAAAAGTTGATTTTAGAAATAAATAATATTTCTCATTTTTATAAAATGATTTCCATAAAATGGTCATTATTTTTTAATTCTACATGTCGATAAATGGTTTGGGTGAATTTTTTGGTCTTTTATAAAATAGTTGATTTTTTGTTCTATAGTGAAATACAGTAATTTATGGTATTTAACAAATACCAGAATTATGGAGTCATAAATGATGTATGGAGAATATAAAAAAAAATATAATCAATTATTTTAATATATAATTTTTAATTCTCAAACTATTTATATTCTTGATCCAATATAATAAAAAAATGAATAAAATATTCAAAAAACAACCATCTTCCCCTCAATAAATACCACCACTCACCATCCATTCTTCTCACACACACAAAGCCTTGCATCATTTTTATATTCTGACCATTACCTCTACCAAACCAATACCCCCCATTCTTGTCTTTCTATTATCACAAAAATATAATTTGAAAATTTCCTTAAAGAGGTTCTCAAGGAGGAGAAATCAAGAGGTATATCACATATTGTTCTTCTAATTTTGTTTCAATTTATTTTTTTCTTATCATTTTCGTACCTCCTATTTCAAAACTTTCATGATAACTATAGTATCTTATATATAATTTAATTTTATAATGATAATATAATATCAACCACTGTTTTTAATCTATTCCCCATTTTATTATAAAAATGAAAACATTGTTTGTGGGGTGCTAATTTTCCTCCTTCGGGGATAAAGTGTTTTTTTTAAATTCCCCCTTAATTGTTGGTCATAAAACCATTTTTATGGTTAAAAAGACAATAATGAATGAAATTAATATTATTTAACATTCTATAACTAGTATATACACATAATAATAATTTTCAATACAGAACTAGTGCATAATGATTGAAAAATACCAAAATAATCCAAATGACTATCACTAACATCTTATATAATAAATCATCCACATACCAATTAAATAGTTGAATGATATTTCATTATAATATTTTGGATGTTCATTAACTACATATCTGTTGAATTCTATACAATTATTCCCATTTGACATTACCTTTATTACATGTATACAAGTGAACCAATCATGAAAACAAAGCAAACGACACTCCTGTACTACAAAAAACTAGGGCTATACCAATGTAAATATCCCAATAGTTTTTAAAAATGGTTGAAATAGGTTTAATATACCAAAAGTTAAATAAAAAAATTGGTATATAAATGTTAATACATTATTTTACCGAAGGTTCAATAAAACTATTTTTAAATGTGTTTTAAGATTGTTTTTTCCAAAAGAGTTTATGATGTCATTGGGATTGTTGAAGGTATAACAACAGTTTTAAAAAAATATTGGTTTATCTCATCTATTGCAACAGTTTTAAAAAACCATTTGGATAGAAAAACTCAAATACCCAGTGTGACCTTCCTGCTTCCAAAAGCCAGATCTTTCTGCAATTTTCCCAAGCCTCTAGCCTCTATATTTATTTTCTCATAGCCGTGAGCCTCCGTCTTCAAGTAGAAGATCTGTCTCAGTTTCTCTTAAACAAGAGACCTCTTCCACTTCAAATAGGTAGGTGGTAACCTAGTTATATCTCTCTAATCCATTTGTTTTTTATTTTTCATTATGTTTCCTGGTAATCTTGATTCATGTCTCTCCATTGGGTGCTCATCCTTCAATGTGAAATGTTTTGAAAGGATTTATGTAAATTTACACCTATTTATGCAGTGTGTTTCAATGAAATTATTTCATTTTGAATTAAATGTATTTTATTTTATTTTAAATTTTTTATTGAATGTATGTTTATATGTAATTATTTGGACGCATTTGAAATGGATTTAATGGTGTGTGATATATTTTGATCTGATATAATTTTTTATGGAGTGAAAACTATGTTTTAAACTAGAAATTTGTAAAGCCCACACCCCAGTTACCCAAAGCCAATGAATTATTACATATAATTGGAATGATCACAATAGATCATGTCCAGAAAGAAAAATTAGTTTATTATCCTTGGAAGTACTAGATATGTACACAAGTTTTACATTACATCATGAAATACTGAAAAACAACATTATGTCCCCTTTGAACACACGAATATCTCTTAGCCTATTCTGCAAGGTTAATCCTAATATAATTCTTTAAATCCTGGAAAAAACAAAACATAGAAATGGGTGAGCTCAGATGCTTAATAAGAATAACAATATTTCAGAAACTTTCATAAATAAGTATAAACATATATGGCAACGTATAAGATTAAAACACAAGCCATTTAAACTTAAACATCATCTTAATATGGAAAATATAAATCAAATAATTCCATTTAATTATTCACATGGATATTATACTAGATGAATAATAACATGTATTATCAATTTCAAATTTAATAATAATGGGTAGCATAATATCAGACAACACAACCACATATTCAAGGCCTCATGTCAAGACTACAAAATAAAATTTTGATAAGGCCTTGTGACAATACTCTATTTTGTCTCATGAGAACTAATGATACATCGAGGAGCTATATTGGGATCCACCAATCAATTAATAAGTCTAATTCATTCCTCATATGAAATGGTTGAAACATAACACCAACATTCATATTAAAACTAGCATATGAAATGTTGATATTTTAACCAAAAACCATGAATGGTATAAAAAGAGCACATCCATAGTTAGGCATAAAAATTTCAATACAATAGGGAAGATTTTATTATAATATATCAACCTCAATAAAGAATAATGAAGGATATTGATAGGAATGAAAATTACCTGTAAAATTATTTGAGAGAAATTTTATATTTTTCTTGATTTTTTTAAAAAGACTCACTATTTTTCAAGAAGTTGTTAAAAATAGACTTTTGAAACAAATTTTCCCATACCACATTGAAAATTTTAAAATAAATTTTAATTTTAAAACATTTTTGTTCATATAAATTAATCATTAAAACAATTTCTAAAGATGGACATTAATGTGTATGAATTTGATGAATAAATATTTAAAATATTTAAAATGATATTTTAGTTAGAGTTCCTAACCAAATGAAATATGATTGAATAAAAATAATTGAGGTAATAAAAACTTTATAATATCATTAGAATAAATGGATTCAGTATATACTATGTCAAAGTACAGTGTATACAACATATAAAAGTTAATTAGCTCATAACAATGAAGAAGTATCAATGGAATGTAAATTGAGATGAAACCCCTTATGAAGACAATATCCATAAGTTTAGGATAAATCAATGAAATAATTATGTGTGAAAAATATAAATACACTCAATATTATTAGATATTCTGTGTAAATAAACCATTGGACATTCACATATATTCTTATAAAAACAACTTCAATGACATGGATGTTTAACTCAATAAATGGAAATTGAGTTAAGATTACTCTTATCAACTTCATATTGATGAATTGAGAATTTATTAATGGATTTATTGTGTATCAAAAGTTTATCAACAAAAATGGGTGTGGAAATTACTACATAAATAAATAAATAGTTATTTTACACGTAATCATGGAGTAAAATAATCAATGAAGTTTGCATAAAACCAAATGAGTGGAAATTGAAATTAAAAATCCCCTTGAAAATTTGGTAACTTAAAAAACATACATCCCATGAATGAAGTATAATATATTAAAGATTTAAATACCCATAAATTAAAGTATATTACACAAATAATACAACCATGTGTAGTACATAACCCACATAAACGTAAATAGTGGCAAGTATAATATGAATCTCATGGGAATAAAAGTGAGATGAAAACCCCTTAACATGTTGTAGTAAATCGATTTATATGACCAAGTGTTAATTATAACAAAATGAATCACAAAATTCCATGAATAGAAATAGAATCCTGATAATATATTTCAAATTGAAGTACACAATACACCACATGCAATAAGTGAGGAACAATGAAAATATCATAAAATTAAAAGTGAGATAAGAACCCTCTTATATTGTAATTTTCCTATGATTAGGGTATTTTAACCCCATGTATAATGGTTAAATAATTGTTATTAAATTATACAAGAACCATATACATAAATATGATATCATATATGTTCTCTTAATATTTATTTGTTAATAATATTTCAGTAGTATAATTATTTCTGGTTTTAACTGATTCATTTTTCTTTATATGTTTTTTTACATAAGCCCTGTTTGTTATTGATAGGATGTTTTAGATTCATATTTATAATGATATTATTTTCATAAACCTTATTTTTAATCATAAAATGATATTTATTCTTTAATGGTTAATATGGGGAAGGAATCTCATCGCATTCGTGGAGAGGGTAATATGTACGTACGCTCGAGTGACAATACCATTATATTGACGGTGAAATAATATGTCATTGGATGGTATATCATATATATAGAATTATTATCATGTTATATTTATTATTTACATAAAGTATACTCATTATTATACCCATCCAAATAATTAAGTGTTGAATAAAAAACTACACCCCGACATGGAGATAGTAATCCATACATACACACATTTGGTGACTTTTTCACTCATAGGATGGATAAAATAATGAATATGGTTGTAAAATATTTATAATAACATAAAAATATGTATATGGTAATGGAGATATTATTTTTATATGAAAATAACAAAGAAAGAGGACGTGGAAGAAGAAAAAAACATTGAAAGAGGTGATGAAATAATTACCTCTTCTTCGGATGATTTTTTTGGATTTGATCAAAAGAGATACATAGGTTGGATTTAAGATAAAATTAAGGACACTAAGATGATGTGAGGGTATATGGGAGAAGAGTTGAGTAGGTTTTTGCCGATCCAAATGGATTTGGAAGTGTGATTTTGAGTGAATGGGAAATACCCTTTTATAAATGAGGTGAGGGACACTTTAAGAAAACCTTGATATATTATTTTATAATACAATAATATTCGGTTTAAAATTGTTCAAAAAAGATTTATTTTGAAGATAAGGTGGGTATGGGTCTACATACACTCATCCTATAGGTTTTATGCATGTTTAGGTCACCATATTAACCTTGTATTTTATATTTAACTCTTAGTTAAATAGTTTATCATTTACCTTGACTCCTTAAATTTTTATCTTATATGGTTAATAAACCTACTATAAAATAAAATGTGAACCCAAAGTGGTTGATTAATGACATACCTATAATTTTATAAGTACTTTGGGTGAAACATATATTTTTAGGACTATTATATCTTATAATAATTTAGTATTTGTTTTAAAAACTCTTTTATGTCAATTTTGACATTTTTAGTATTTGGTTGTGGGGAAAGTCTTAAAAATATGATTTCTTTGAAGAAAATAAATTAAATCAATCATAACATGTAATATTAACCTATAATTTTATTTATGCATCCAAAGTCTCAATTTATATTTAATTTAATATTTATAATATCAATTATTTTAATCATTCATTAAGAAGGTAATTACTCCATCATTATCGCATCATAAATTAATTTAATTATTTAATGTCTAAAATTTATAAATAAAATACCATGATGTAGGAAGCCTTTTTATATTTCTAATGAATATTCAAGGTGGAAATTATCTTATGTATGGCCTTATATTAAAATGTTTTAGTTATTAAAACTTGAATTTTACACTTTTAACTCTTCATTAAATAAAATTATAATAAATCTACAAATCAACTCTAAGTGGACCAAATGGATAATAATTTTATTCCTAAAGTTGATTTTGGTCAAAATAAACATATCTAATTGAATTATGACATGTTTTAGAGTAATTATAATATTATGTTTACCTATAATTACCCTATATACTTTTAACTATGGTTAGTAGAATTCAAAAGTTACTAATCAGCAAAAATTATTTTCATCTTATTGAAGCACATTTTACTTAATAATTTCAACCATTTATCTAATATTTTTTAAATTCATTTCATATAAGTGATAAAATTAATTTTTATGCAAATTTTCTAACTTGCCTAGAAGTTCGGTAAAAGGCGTTAAAATATTCAATTCAATTTTATACATCTAATTATATTAAAAAATGAATCATATGAATTACATTGAACTAATATACGTATTATGTATCTATTTTGAATTAAAATAAATTTAAATAATATAATTAATTTTTTTAAAAAAGTTTGTTTTTAAACTATAACGCAATGTTTTGCACTATTCATCAAAAATTGAAAGTTTTCAGAAAAATACCCAAAATTCACCCTAAGATAATTTCGATATTAAAAATAATAAAATGATATCTATTTTACCAAATTAAAAACCTAGAAGTTTCATTAGTTAATTTAAAATTATTTTATGTTGTCAAAACCAGAAAGCGGGTTTTTGAGAAGTAAAAATTATCAAAAGATTGATATGCATTTTTGTCCAATTTAATAGTGAAATTACTTCCAATAATCAATATTTGATTAAATAATAAAAATATAATATAATTATTCTTCAAAATCACTCAAATGTATACATTATCACCATAAGTTATATTGATAAAAAAATTGTTTTCAATTAAAATTTAGAATCATTCATTATTCATCAAAATATAAATATAATCTAGAAAAATGCCAATAATTTATCCAAACTAAATTTTTATGTATTAAATATAAATAAGAATTTAATTTCATCAAATTGAATATATAAAAGTGTAAAATATTGTATTTATAAAGGGTTCTGTATTAGAAGGTGAAAAAACTGCATTTTTGAAAAATACTTATTTTATCTGAAAAATGAACTTTTCATTATATTATGTCTAATAAACACAAAATATGAAAGTGAAAATTATATGGGATATGTATAAAATTTAAAATGTGGTTATTTCTATTCATAACATCATTCTAAATGGCTATTTTGACAGGTTTTGGTGAGCATAAACTCAGTGTTGCCTATATCACACACTATTGTATTATTCAAAGAGATGTGTATCACAGAATCTTGGGGTGTTACATTATTACATCTTTAAATAAATTGTGTACTCACAATATGAAAATGTTCTTCATGAATAGAAGGAAAAAAAATATAAAATACCTTTGTGGAAAACCCACATCTGACATAGGGTTAATAAAATTTAGTCTTAATATGAGGGAAAGGAAAATGAAAACATCACCACCGAATTTGGATTTTTAATAAGAAAACATTGGAGGCAATTATAATTAGAGGAAAAATTTAAATATTTATTGGGAGTGGTTGAGGTCATCAATCAAAAACAAGTGAATGGAAAATTTAGGGCCTCAAAGATATAAATCTATGATGAATTATGTAAGGTATTAAGATAAAATTTTTTTGGGTTTAATATCCTTTCCCTAAGGTTAAATAATTTATTTTATTCTTAGAATAAGAGAGAAAAAAATACTTGATAAGAAGAGTTCCTTCCTTTATCTAATTTCTACCACAAACTCATCTTTCACTCCAAATGATGAGTATTCAAGATGACTTGGTAACACCTAATGCACTAGAATAAACTTATAGAGAATCACATAATCCAATAAGTATAAAATATATATTTTCCTGGTCTTTAGATATTAACCAAAAACAAAATGGTTAGTAAAAGATCAGATGATCCCCAAAATGGACAATTCTTTAGAGAAATAAATACTAATCTTAATTTCTAAAACTAAACCAACAATACCCAAATGTCAATAAATATCATTCAATAAAAAATTGTCCTTAAAATCCTTCAATATAATCCAAACTAAGAATGAAACGCAAAACTCAGAAGAATTTGATCACGTAGTCTTCCACGTTAAATTTTATCTCCAAATAACATCAACTAATCTTAATGTCACATAATTAAAAGTTATTAACATAATCATATATGCTTTATGATCAGTTAATAATTTCAATAAAAAACCCAAATCGCTATAAATTCACTATAAAAATATAAATAAAAATCCACTATTACTCCTCAAATGAAATCCCATAGTACTCTATTTTACTTAGGCATATAGTGTTCCCAACAAAGTGAACATCTTCCAAAATAAAATTTATTAGATAATCACCAAATCATTTTCCTACACTAAGGGTATCCATTTGAAAAAACATAAGATCCCAAATCAACTAATTATTGATCAATGAAATCATTTAACTAAAAATAATTAGACACATTAATTAGGGGTTTCACGTAGTCTAGTGTTTGGTAATAAATACCAGTCGCACATTGGTTGGTGTTTGATTTTATCAGCTTTTTTGGACGCGACAGGTTGTCACAGAGTATATGTGTTGTCCTTTTTCAAAAACAATATTATATAAAATTACCAAAATGAGATAAATTACTCAAAATAAACATAACATAATTTAACCAAAAATGTTATCTCAAACCTCGAATTCGCATCCCAAAAATTATTAACATGTAATTGCCTAAAATTAAAGGATCATATAAACTCAAATCGTTATTTATAACTATATCCCCAAAAGAGAAGTTAAATCTTCCTCAAATAGAATATTCACATAACAAACTACAGGGTTACTCAAACAAGTTAAAAGTCATCCAATATAATCCCATCGACAAAGAACACTAATATTTTTAATCATTAATCTATCCATTTAATTCCATGTAGGATCTTCCATCACCAATAGGTTATCCAATAGAATATATCATTGACTCGATTATTGCCCAGGTCCCCTACATTTACGAAAAATGACTACAAATGGATTCTTGGGATCATTTTCATTTTCTTCCATAATACTCTTCATTTTAAGGAGGAAATTCTTTACATTTTGTCCATATTTCCCACACATAAATCATTTCACTTTCCCATTGAGACACTTTCCTGGGTGTCTCCTTCGACATTTCCTACATGATCAGAATTGTGCTTTCTTTTCTCCATGGCCTCCACTGCTGGATCCCTTATCATTCACCGCCTTTAAATTATTTTTTGAGTCTAGGTGTTGGTTATTATATATGTTGTTGAACATATTTTGGGAAAATTGATTTGGCATGAAGATGATATCTTTTAAACCAATCAACATTCAATTTTTTTGCTCATTTATACCACTGTGGCCACCTTGTACATCATGTTCAATGTTAATTTCTAAATCTTATTTCCAAAATTAGAACTAATCTTCCTCTAATCCATACACAATTTTTACATTACATCATGAAATAATGAAAAAAACATTATTTCACTTTTGAACACACTCATATCTATAAGACTATTCATGCAGTTTAGACATAATATACTTCTTCACATCCTGGGAAAATTAAAACATAGAAAGCGGTGAGGCCAGATTCTCAGAAAGGATAAAAATATAGTGGAAACTTTTATAAATAATAATAACCATTTAAGGCCATGTATAAGACTAAAAACAATCCTTTTACACTTAAACATTTGTAAAATATGGAAAATATAAATCAAATAATTCCATTTACTTATTCACATGGATATTCCATATGTCGAATAACCGCATGTAATATCAATAGATAATTTCATAATGATGGAATGCATAATTCCAGGTATCATAACCACAAAGTTAAGTCTTCCTTCCAAGACTACAAAATATGATTTTGTCAAGGCCTTATGCCAAGACACTAGTTAACCTCAAGAGACCTACCAATGAAACGAGGAGCTATAGCGGGCTCCTCCCATCACTTACTAAGTCCAATGAATTCCTCATATGAAATGGTTGAAATATAATATAAACATTCATATTAAAACTATCATAATTTTTTTTTAATATTTTAACAAAAAACCACAAATGGTATAAAAACAGTACATCCAAAGTCAAACAAAACTCATTCAAAACAATATAGAAGATTGTATTATAATAAATTAAACATAAATCAATAATAATGAAGTATATTTTTATAGATTAAAATAAGGAGTAAAACTAATTGAGATAAATATCCCCTTTTCATGAAAATATTTAAGTCTCACAATTTATCAAGAAGCTGCTAAAAATTGATTTTTGAATAAACGTGTCCCATATCACTTCTAAACTTCTTATATGAATTTTAATTTTAAAACATTCATGAACATATATATAAATCCTTAAAACAAATTTTAAAACATAGACATTAATGTGAATGAATTAGAAGAATGAATATTTAAAACATTTAAAATTATATTTTAGTTAGAGATCCTAATCAATTGAGTGACATTTTCATACAAATAATTGAGATAATAAAATTTTTATTATATCATGAGAATAAAGGGATTGATGATATACTTTGTCAATGTATAGTATATAACCATATAAAAGATAATTGGCATATAATAACAAAGAAGTCTAAATGGAATGTAAATTGAGATGAAATTATTTATAAAGTCCTTATCATTATGTTAAGGATAAATCAATGACATAATTATGTTGGAAAAATATAAATACACTATATATGATTGGATATTTCGTGTAAATAAATCAGAGGAGATTCACACATATTCTTGTAAAAACAACACCAATAAATTGGATGTTTAACTCAATAAATTGAAATTGAGTTATCATTACTCTTATTAAGTTCATATTAATGGCTTGAGAATTTATCAATAGAGTAATTTTGTGTATCAAGAGTATTTCCATGAAATGGGGAGTGCAAATTAATACATAAATAGATAAATAGTTATTTCACACATAATCTTTATGTGAAATAATCAATGAAGTTTGCGTAAAACACAATGAGCAGAAATTGAAATTTTAAATTCCCTTACCAATTTTGTAACTTAAGAAACATAAATAATACAACCATGTGTAGTATATACACCACAAAAAGGAAATAGTGTCAAATATAGCATGAATCTCACAAGTATAAAAGTGTGATAAAAACCCCTTTACACGTTGTAATTAATCGGGTCGTTAGACCAAAAGTCAATAACCACCAAATCAATCACAGAATACCATGAATACAAATAAAATCCTGATAATATATATCTAATGTAAGTTCAAAATACACCACATGCAATACGTGGTGAACAATGGAAATCTCATGAAATTAAAAGTGAGAGATGAAACCGCTTACCTTTTACTTTTCCTTAGTTGAGGGTATGTTAACCTCATGTATATTTCTGAAATAATTTTTATTAAATTATTAAATAACTATACATGTAAATATGATATCATATACGATCTCTTAATATTGCTTTTTTTATAATATTTCAGTAGTATCATTGTTTTGTGTGTTAACTGGTTCAATTTTCATTATATGTTTTGTTACATAAGTCAGGTTTGTTATGGATAGGATGTATTAGATTCATATCCAGAATGATATTATGTTTTTAAACATTATTTCTTAATCATAAAATGATATTTATTATTGAATGATTACGATGGGGAATGAATATCATCGCTTTCCTGGAGACGGTAATCCGCACATATGCACAAGCGAAAATAACATTCTATTGATGGTGAAATTTAATGTAATTGGATGGTATTTTATATATTTAGTATCCTTAACATTTTCTATTTATTATTTACATCAATTATACTGAATATTATACCCATCCAAATAATTAATTTTTGAATAACAAACTACACCATGACGTGGAGACGGTAAGCCGTACGTATGCATATATGGTGACTTTGTCATTTATATGATGGATAGAATAATGAATATGGTTGTAACATATTTATAATAACATAAAAATATGTATAAGTTACTGGAGTTATTATTTTTGTATATAGACAACAAATATAGGGGAAGTGGAAGAAGAAAAGGACATTGAAAGTGGTGATGAAATGATTACCCTTTCTTTAGGTGTCTCCATCGATTTGAGCAAAAGGGATCCATATGTTGGATTTATTATTAATATAAGGCCTCTATGCTAAACAGAGGGTAGTTGGGAGGATATTTGGGTAGGGTTTGGCCAATATAAATGGCTTTGAATGTGTGATTTTGAGAGAAGGGGAAGTAACATTTTATAAGTGAGGTGAGGGTAACTTTAGGAAAAACATGAAATATTATTTTATTATACAATCATCATAGATTTATAATGGCTCTAAAAGAATTTATTTTGAGGTTAAGGCGAGGATAAGTTGAAATACTCTCAAACAATTGGTCTTAGACATGTTTAGGTCACCATATTAACCTTATATATTAGATTTAACTCTTGGTTATATAGTTTATCATTTACCATGTCTCATTGTATTTTTATATTATCTGGTTAATAAATTTACAATAAAATGTCAAGTGAAACCCAATTAGTTCATTAATGACATATATAATATTATATATGTACTTTGGACAAAACATATATTTTGAGGTCTATTATATCATTTAATAATGTAGTATTTTATTTAAAGACTCATTTATGTCAATTTTGACATTATTTAGTATTTGCTTTTTGTGAAAGTCATAGCTATCTAATTTATTCAAAAAAAATTTGAATCAACCCTACGATGTAATATTAACCTATAAATTTTTAATACATAAAAAGTCACAACTTAAATACATTTTAATATTTACAATATCCATTATTTTAATCTTTCATTAATAAGGTAATTACTACATCATCATTATGTCATAAATAAATTTAATTATTTAAAATCTAAAAATTATAAATAAAATACAATTATGTAGGAAACATTTTTAGATTTATAATTATTATTCATTGTCAAAAATAATGTTTGGAATAACCATATATTAAAATGGTTTAGTTATTAAAATTTGAATTTGACACATTTAACTCTTCTTTAAATAAAATAACAATAAATGTATTAATCTAATCCAAGTTGGCCAAAGGGGGTCATATTTTATTTCTCTGGTTGTTTTTGGTCGAATTACACTTATCCAATAGAATTAGAACATGTTTTAGGATAATTATAAAATCATTTTTACCCTTAAATATACTATTTACTTTTTACCCTGACAAAGAAAATTCAAAATTTACTATTCACCAATAAATTATTTTTATCTTATTGAACCAAATTTTACTTACGATTGTCAACCGTTTTCCTATGATATTTTAAATTCAATTCATAGAAGAGATAAATTTAGATTTAATGAAAATTTTCTAACGTGCTTAAAAGGTGGGTAAAATACGTTAAAATATTCAATAAAATTTTATACATCTAATTCTATTATAAAATGGCTCCAATTCTTTTAAAGGTTGTGGACGATGCATAAATTATTATTTAATTCAAAGAAATGAACACTTTTGACTTGGTAGAGGGAGACCCATTACATAGCCCAAAGGCCTAGTGGGCATTTAGCCCATTACATGGCTTGTAGGGCCACATTTTTTTCCTAAGGCCTATTCTATGAATTGTACTGCTACAGTACTCCTCCTGCTATAGTAATACACAATATCCACCACTGCTTCAGTGACCTACCACTGCTATAGTGGCAAGTTTCCGTTTTAGTGCCCACCTTGGCTACTATGCCGCTGCTGCAACAATGCGCTATAGTACTTCTATAGTACCTACACCCAATGGGTTTTAAACCCCCATTTTTCATGTAAGATCACAGGGTGCTTACCAATAATCCAATGAATATAGGTATTACGTATATATTATGACTTAAAAGAAATTTACATAAAATAAATAATTATTTAAATAAAATGTTGGGTTTTAAACAATAATTTCGTATTTTTAACAAATCATCAAAAATTTAATGTTTTCAGAAAAAATAAAAAAATCACCACAGCTAATTTTGATATTCCGAATCCAAAAAGGATTTATATTTTACCAAATTAAAATCATATATGTTTCTTTATTTAATTTAAATTAATTCTTGTTGTCAAAAACAGAAAGAGGGTTTTTGAGAAATAAAAACTATTAAAATAATGATATGTGTCTATGTCCAGTTGAAAATTGGAATTACTTCCAATGACCAATATTTGATTAACTAATAAAAATATAACGTATTTATTCTTCAAAATAAATCAAAATTATAATTTAACAGTATAAGTTATTTTGATAAAAAAAAATTCAATTAGAATTTAGTATCTTTTACTATTCATCAAAATATTAAAGATATTAGAAAAACACCAAAAAATTTTCTAAACTAAATTTTTATGAATTGATTCGAATGAAAATTTTAATTTCATCATATTGACTATATTAAAGTGTAAAATATTGGATTTATAAACTGTTCTCCCTTAAAAGGATGAAAAACTGCAATTTTGAAAAATACTTCTTATTTTTTCTGAAAAATTGAAAATTTCCTTATATTATGTCAAGGAAACACAAAAGATGAATGTTACAATTATATTGGATATATATCAAATTCAAAATGTGTTTATTAATATTCATAACCGATTTCTAAATGGCTAGTTTGATAGGTTGTGGTGCGCTTGAACTCGGCGTTGCGTACATCACACACTATTGTATTATTCAAAGAGAAGCATAATGTGGAAGCTTGAGGTGTTAAAAATTGATTTAATGTGAGGTATAAAGCCTGACATGTTTTAAAATTTTCTTTCTAATAAATTAGAAACTTTTTATCGAAAATAGTTTTTGGGTTTCCCCTTGATAAAATATATTAATTGGTATTTGAAAATTTTTTCGATGGAAAATGAGTGCATTGGGAATGATTTTCAATTTGAAAGATTAAGATCCATGTTTCTTATGGTGTTTTTGAAATGTTATAAATTTTGTGAGATATTTATATCCCTTTTTTAAAAAATTCCAGTTATATTTTAAAAAATTTAAAATATGTTGGGGTTCTAAAACACGTTTTAGAACTAAATTCTTATTTAGAACATTGTTTTTCAATGGTCTGTTATGAAATAACATGTTAATTATTCACTTGAGTTTTTTACACATTGTGTTGGTTTTTTGGGACTGCATGATGCTGGTTTCTCACCGAGTGTGTAAATATGATTTTCTACACCATATATGGTTAGGATATATTGGATTATTCATTTTGAAAGTGTTATAAGTGGGAGAGTGTCGTTTCCTCTGTATTGGTGTTAATACTTTCATACCTATGCATCATCATCACTGCTTTATTTTTCATTTAAACCATTGTTCTAAGCATGAGTTCTATATTTATATATCTCTATAGGGTTCACTTGACACTAGTAAAACTCCAATAATGCTAGGAAATATGGTATGGTGGGGTGTTTCATCACAATGAGGCTTGTGTAGGACTTTTGGATGACTTGTCAAAAGGGCACAAAATATGCCAATAATTTAATAATAAAAGGAAACTACTATATAAATATACGTCTCTCACATTTGGGATCCCATGTTAGATCCCATGAAATATTATATGAAGGTATGAGACACTCTTATATCAAACATTGAAATATATAGTGTATAAGAAAAAAGAACCATACCTGAAACTACTAAATTCCCCTCTCTATCACCAACAAGAGCTTGATCAACCACATATACATTCCCATGAAATGATATATGATTCCCCGCATGATAATGATTCAGTCGATTCGCCAATCATTGAGCGTTCTTTACTTCATTTTTAGTTCCTCAACCTACACCATGGCTTACAATTGTTATGTTCATCTTAGATTCATTTTCAAAAAATTTCAATCATTGAATAGGGTTTCTAGACTAGATAAAAATCTAGTAAGAAATGATATAGTCCATGAAATGGTGTCAATTTTTCCAAATTTATACCGCATATTAGATCTGTGTCCCATTGAAAGACTCAAAGAATCGCTCATCTTCTCTTAATATCGACCACTAACCTAGAATCTATCATCATACTTCATTTTCTTTTTCTCGAAATAAGTAACATGGGATAATCTGGAGAAAACACAAGAAGATATACTAGAAGGTGGAAGATTAAATGTAGTCCTTTCATCTTCATGTACCTTATCTATCATTATGTCCCTTTTAAAAACTGAAATGTAGGCCATCAGATCAAATTTCACTACATGGAATGTCTAAATTGGATAAAGGATGATATCAAATATCCTAACCTTTTTCACCTCATTCAAAGAATGAAGAGTGTCAAAGAAATCAACTCGATGAATCATGTTGAATATGAATACACTTACTTCTGCACCAATATAACTTCCATAAATAGCGAATCATTATCCATCATTATAAAATCACGTAAGAAAGTCTTAAATAATAGGTCATTGATGGTCATCCATTATATCCCTTCATATTTAACATCTTGAATCATAATTTCCTCCCACCATCCATCTTTACCCTAAAGCACAAATGTCAAAATCTTATGAGTTTGATCATCTGTGGCCTCTAACACTTAAAAGGACCTAATTTTCATTCATATCCAACCCTCTATATTCTAGGGTAATTTTATGACCTGAATTTTTTGGGGATTTTGGAGTAGTGTTTCTTGATTGTAATTAACTATTTCCATATCACCCCTAGAGGATTTTCAACCCCAAACATGTACTTTTATAAACGTGACCCAATAAGATTGATTCTAATTATTGAGTTGATAGAGAAAATACAGTATAATTATTATCAACATCCTCATGTACAATAAGTGGCACAACCTTGACTTCCAAAAATATGAAAGCATTCTCTTATTCTCTCCTAACCCACTACATGGGACCACTATGAGGATTAATTTTATTAAAGTCATTTCCAAGTAATAAATTAATCCAACACCCAAAAAAATAATTATGATAATAGATCACAAGGAATAACAAGGGGTTACAACAATGTTCAACCAAAGAGGCTCTCTAGGTTTTCATGAAGTATGTTTTTTTATCATACACAAAATAATAATTCATGAATTTGAAGGAGGTATAATTTGATGAAAATTCCCAAGAAACCGACATTACATATTATGTAACAAACTGAACTGAATCACCTTACCCAATCCAGAATCCCACATCATGTTAGGCATGCCACCCCTTATTCTAAATGCTACTGAAACATGGGGAAGGACTAAATTAGAACTACAATGATAATATAATCTCAATTAGAGTAAACAATAATAGTCAAATAACCAAGAATATGAAAAGAATACAATTCGAGTAAGAAGAAAACTGATAATTAACCCATAGTATGAATGAATGAAAAAACCACAAAGTCAATAGTCACATATGAAACAAGATACTCATTTCTGACCAGGATGATCACATACATGATGGAATGAGAAATAAATTTATTAGGGTCTCTACCCCCACTCTAATCCCTAGATCATCCCAATCTATAGATTCATAATAATATATCCCAATAAATGAAAAAGAATGTCCACAACTCAATTATTAACTACAAATAGTGAGGGGTGATCTGGTTCCCAAGTGACATGGCCTCCCAAGAAGGGTTTTAGTATAGTTTAGTAGGACAACACCAATTTTGTTCCAGTCAGGGAAAATAAATGTAGTATTTTTTTCCTGTGATAAAAATAGATAAAAAATAAATGAATCAGTCAACAAATAATTCTGTAATCATATCACAATATCACATAGTTACACATAAGAAAAAACAACCACATACCTAGAATTTTTACACTCACCAAGCATCCATGAAACACAATCACACCTTCTTTACCTTCATAAAAAAATCAACCAAACATGTCTCGCACATCCCTACCTCGAGGAGAAAGCCCAATAAATTTTTTTTTGCATCCCATATGGTGGGATAGTCTATGTAAATGATGAATGTGATTCTGAAACATCCCTTTTGGTAGGGATATTTCACATGTATCAACCAATAACCATCCTCATGTCACCCCCCATGGTGGAGTTGATAAAAAGAAGTTTGAGATATTATGTCGGCTGGGATAACCCAAGTATGTCTCAACCAAATTCTAACCCATTATTCTATGGGGAAATGGTCCGTGTGGGTCAAACTACAAACACAACTATAGAATAAATATGAATAAACATTAAATTTTTGATACAAATGATTGATCAAACATCACCTCATAACAGGAAATTATATATAAATGAAAGATCAAACAACACATCAAATCAATCAAAAATCATAATTATTCGAAATCCACATGTGATAAAACATCAAGAATAGGTCCTTAGGGATACCAATTCACATCACGAGTGAGAAAACATCAACATAGATCTCATAAGAAATACAAAAAAAACACACACACAAACCATTTCAACACTCGACCATCGATGACTAGGAAACAATCCAGAATGAAAGGTCCACCATGGACCCTAGAAACAAGCCAATGTTTTAGGCATATTCCTTCAAATTTTTAATACATGGAAATCATAAGAAAATTCATTGAATTATGCCTATAATTTAAATTTATTATTCCAATTATTTATTATATCATGATGTGTGTTTTATTTAGTTATCATTGTTATTCGTAAATATCATCACCAACCAACCGAGGGTTTTGTGACCGCATATCACATATTAATAATATAATCAGAAAACATTGGGTCACGTATAATGAAAACTCTAACTCAAATGAATCCAAAACCCTTCCATTAAAATCCCATATATGTTTTCCAACTCACCCATGTCTATTGGGTGACCACCAATCACCATGAGGTCCTACTCATTCCCAAGTTCTCCAAATTAATTCATTATAAATAAATTATATGAAATTGATTGTATATAAGTAAAATCACATTATAAGTTAAAATGAATACATTTTGTATTAATTACTACCTATCAATTAGCAGATAGAACTATTATCAAGAATCCAAGGAAGGATTGTAGCATGCTCCTGAATTTTTCTTGAGAAACCCCCTTATCACTAGAAAAGAAGACATTGTCCAATTTAAGATAGTTAAGTTTTAAATTATCAAGAGTTAAACTAGGTAACATACATTTAAAAAAATGATTTCTGATAGCATACATATCTCTTCTCATGTTCTCCTCTATCTAGGATTTGTAAAAAACCATATTTTTTCATTATATGAGACTTAGTAGAATCATAAAAAATTCCTAAAATAGAAAAGCCCAATATCAAAAAAAATGGTTAATAAAAATGAATATATAAGAGTGAAGAATATCCATACCTTTGGAATTGTTGAATTACACAAAATATTGTTCTAATTAGTGGATAAATGAGATAGAGAGGTTATAAATAATACCTATCGGCTGAATACCAATAACTCAAAGAATCCGAGAGCCAATTCACTCTATTAAATTAATAAAAGGGTGTTTTCAATATTTCACGATATGACTCTTATCATTACACAATGGAAATTAAGTTTCTAATAACCAACACTATCTTTACATACTCCAAACCTTTAAGCCACCACAAGAATCCACTTCATGTAGTAAATACACTATTCATGATGTTAGTAAAATATTTTAACATTTATCAGTAATGATGGTCCATTTTACACTTATTTTATGACCTCATGAACCACTAGGTTATCACATGAGCATTGATCCCAATACCATAACCCCATTTTTTGGATACTCAAACACTCAAAAAAGTAATCAAATTTTTAGTGCTCAAAACAAACTATTTAGACTAGAGTGGTTAAATATTACCTAGGTAATTCCAACTAGTAATGATGTGGGCTACTATAAGCTCCCGATAAATGTGGTTACCTTCCTTGAGATGTTTTTGTTTCATATGAATAATGAATCTTGATCAACCTATTTATCACTTATGAGGACTGATCTATAGTCCATGATCAAATAAAAGTTTACTACAACAAAATCATTATCTTTTCAAAATTCCCATCACACTTTCTAGTATGACTCCATGCATGAACACTAGAAGATGAAAAAAAAGCTCATTATCATTAAAATTGGGTACCAAAATCAAGACAATTGTCCAACTCAACACACTATATTGTCCTGAACTGATTCTTTATAAATAATCACGGAGCATACCACCATAGGAATCATTATATGGGAAAATATTCTATAAATACAATGGAATGACCAATTCTATTCAGTTACATCACACATTATCAATGAATAAAACATGTGAATTTTCAATGAATAAGCCTCATTATTTGTTTTAAGAAAAACCAATCAGTCACTACCAACAAATGAAATTTGAACAAGATGAAATTCCAGAAAATGAACTAGATTATTATCACACAACATAGTTGTTTTTGATAGGTTGAGCAGGATGCATTTACAACCCACATCATTTTGGTTATTTCAGAATATTGGTTAGTTCACTTCCAATGACTAGACATCATATAGAGGACATTGATGTAGGAGATAGAGCCCATAATCATATGAGGAATGTTCATGGGGGTGTTGGGTATTTTTATGTGTTTGTGTTTTTCTTTTAGTGTGATTCTATATATTGCCTCCATTAGTGTTTTTTAGGATTATCTACATTGTATTGTATTCAAGAGTGTTTTTTTGAATTCTGTATTTTCAAGTGTTGTATTATCATAGTTTATTGTCTTTTAATATTGTATATATGGTATTTTACGGTGTTGAATTATGTATATTGCATAGGGGATGCAAGAGGGGAGGCATGCTGCTGTTGAATTCTATACATTTCATAGGGGAGGAATGAGGGTGGGTTGTTATTGAATTTTGGATCACTATATACCAACAGTTCATAATCCATATGTATAGAGCTATAAAAATTAATTTATACCAAAATTTTAGTTAAACCATTGGTAAAACACTATACCAACGGTTCACAAATCATTGGTATTGATTTACTAAATTATGTATTCCAATTGTTATTAGAAAAATGGTGGAAAAATTCCATACCAGTGGTTTATAAAACATTTTAATTGGTTCTAGATTTAATATTTACCAATAGTTACAAACTGTTGGTAATTCTCTTTTCCTACAGTTTTATTTAAACTGTAAAGATATGTTATTTTTTATTAACCTATACCTATGGTTACTCTGTAACTGTTTGTATAGGGTTATACCCATGACTTATCACTCAAATGTTTGGAAAACTATTTGTATAACATATACCAATGGTTTAATATCGTATCACAATTGTTTTAAAAAATTGGGATATCTTTTATTTCCAATAATGTAGAATGATGAAATTCAACATTATAACACATAAAAAGGTTCATTAATGAACTTTATAAAGTTATAATAAATCAATAAAATGTTTAAGAGGTTATGTATTATTTATTGAAGAATATGATTTCATATTATACGAGATTTAGTGAAATTTCATAAAACATTCATTGAAAAGGTAAGGGTTTCTTAAGGAACATACTTTTTTTAATGCTACACTTTCTCTATATTCACATAAAAAAAAATAATTTATCTTTTTTTATAAATCATATAAATAATATGAAAATGTTCAAAATCATGTATCTAAATCAATTAATATTTATCTTCTGGGGGAATACTTGTTTCATAAGTTTTCTCTTTTTAATTTAACTTGATAAGCAGACCCGATTAATGTGACCTTCTTAATTTCATACCCAATTTTATTACTCTACACAATCTTTTATAAGATACCGATATTTTTATAAAATCATTTTTTATCTTAAAAAACTATTTCAGTTCCTTTTTGGCTTTATCGAAATAATTCATCTCTACCAACTTCTAATACTCTCTTATATTTTCTCTTAAGTCTCATGGAAGTGCCAAATTTATAATGTTTTTTAAAAATTATTTTTACTTGTTTTTACTTCAGTTGTAAATAAATTATTCCTCAAACATAATTTCAGTTTCCATTTTTATTATGGGATATAAATGTATATAATATGATTTTATGATAAATAAAAACAATTTTCCATAAATAATTATTATTTCGAATGTAAAAGGGCATTTTATTAAAAAAAATCTCAATGATTCTATTAGAATAGTTATAACTATTTAAAAACCCTCTATTGAATTTTATTCCTTATTTGTGGTGATCTATTATGTTACCATCTACCATATATTATTAAATGGTTTATATATATATATAGGTATTTACTATCTTTCATACCATTCCCCACCTTAAACTAGATAGTTTATGAATACATTTGTTAATTGGAAAAAAATATTGACATTTCATATTATTGTTTTAATATGAATGTATATAATTATTATTGTTCAAACCTTTCATATGATGAATGTATTAGATTTTTTATGTGATTTTTGGGGATTTTTATATCCCCTTGATGCATCCATAGGTCTCTTTAGACAAACTGGACTGGGTATTTTTACATTTATATGTGGTGACTTGGCCAAAGCATTGATAGTATGTTTATGTTTTACAACACCATTAATTCTCTAATTATGATATTAATAATTTCTAATCCATTTAATTTTTTGACTAGTATAATATATAAGTTAATGTTTCATTCTCATGTGATTATTAATATAGTATTATTTATCAATCTTTTATTCCTTCCATATTATGAAGAAGATTAATTTTTGAGGCCATGTGTTTTAATTATTCACCTTGACTTATAATTTCTATTTATTAATGTTATTATATGCTATATTTTTTACCATTAATTAGAATATGATATCCCACTTTCATATACTTTATTTATCCCCAGGATGAGAAGATATATATTATGAATGACCTACCTTGATAATATATGAGTTTACAGGTTTTTTGTAATGGGGTTTCTCTATTTTATTTCATTTTAATTTGTAACTTTACAGTTCTATTTTTGTATGGTTTCACAAAGGTTCTAAAATATATGGTCCTTACAGATGTAATTTAATTGTTCTTATTACAAATTTAATTATGTAAGGAACTGACTCTAGGATATTGGGGTCAGAGTTAATAAAAAATACTAAAAAAATCAATGTGACTCAAATAACGAAGGGATCTATAGTCAGAAACCAATTTGGGACACACTAAAAGCAATCACTCCATCTGGCTTGTGACATTACACAAGGACATTCATGACCCCTAAAACTATAGGTAACCACTAGTGCATTAAATTACTTTATTTGGGAATGATTTCAGCAGATAACATCATAGGGAACTCATTATATTATAAATCTTCAAATAATGAATAAATAAATTTCAATAATAAACAATAATAAAATAATAAAAAAGATAATAAAAGTTGTATGAAACCATAAATCAATTTTTTAGGTAGAAATAAAAATATCCACTAAAAATAGAAAAAAATGATACAAGATACAATATACAAAATATGAAATCCAAGGAGGATTGAGTGGATTATAAATCAATGATACTAGAATTATAATGATAAACATAACTAATACTACCTATCACAATTCACATTTGAAACACTTGGAATTTCTACCGACACTAAATCTGAACATAGAAACTATGATTACTCACCACGATTATGTAAGACATTCTAGTCATGTAACATGATAATCATGAGAAAATAGTCCTTGAAATTATCCTCCACACATACCACGTATAAACATTATAGTAAAATATTTTTCATCATTTTTTGAAATATATTTAGAAAACTTGTTTCATATTTTTTTCAAAAAAAATTCCAATTCCCTTATAATTATAACTTTTTACCTAAAAATCAATTAATTTTAAAAATTTGAGTAATATTTCTAAATATCTTTTTGAATATCATGTATCATTTATTATTAAGGTAAAATATATTTAAATTTATTTTGAAAACAATCATGTTAATGTATCATAAAAAAATAAAAAGTAAAGAACCATAAAAGATACATTAATATTTATAATCAAATAATATAAAATATCATGGTAATCTAGGATATTTGAGGGGATGTAGAAGAAATATAACATAATCAATATAATAAATACTAGATCTAGATACCAAAAACTTCCATAACACCTATTATTACCCTACCCAAACTAACTATAGGGAACCTCTCATAAGTAGAACAAAAGCTATCTTAGGGCCAATAGCTAGAGTGTGACCATACAAAAGTGAAACAAAGTTTCCATTGTATACCACTTAGATAGTTGTGGATTCCCATGAAATAGAAATAATGGTGAGAAAATCAACTATTACATAATAATATAATCACATTAATTGTCAATAATCTCCCCCTCACCTAGAAATAATTTCTTAGAAACAACCCCTTTTCATTGAGAATGAACATACAATATATATATATATATATAAGCACACAATTCCTACCGTGGGTAAGAATCACTCATTATCAAATCCCTTAAATATTATATAATGTTTTATAATACAAAAGGGGTAATTCATCAATGGTATCCTTTTTATAAAAAAATTATAATTTTTAACTGGACCTTTATAACATTTGAGGATCAAAATTCAGAATATACTTTTATTGAACAAAACACAATTTCATCTTTAATTCATAACTTAAATCACAAGATTTTATTCAAATTTAAGAATGGGTTCAAATAAAAAAATTATTAACTAAATATACTTTTTTATACTTGTTGAAAATTGAAAAAACATATCATATACTTTTAAAACTAAATCCTTGTGAAAATGTGGAATTTCATTCTACAATGAGTGTGTGTTAGATTCAAAATAGATTTCCAACATGATTCAAAAGGAAAACCACATTTAATTTTAAAATATTTTCAAATAGGATTCACATCAATTGATAAAAACCTATTAAATAAACATATTATGGTTTAAAAAACATTTTCATAGTACATTAAGAATAAAAGGAAATCATTGTTCAAAATACTAAAAACTATGTATGGGAAAACCTACCCATACATTGTCTCTTTAATTAGATGTTGTCTCAAACCACCCTAGGTAGGAATAATAGTGAAAAATGGAAAATATTAACCATAAAACAATGAGAATCCCTAATTCATATCAATCCACTCGAAACCTTATGTCTCTATATTAATGGTAGGGAAAGAAAATAAATGGAAAGAGGGAATCATATAAGGTGAGAGGGTTTGGATGTGTATACCTCAGAGACTCGATGTCAAACCAGTGATAAATACCATGGAATCATAATTAATGAGATTGTAGGTAATGGTAGTCTAAGGGGATGATAGGGGAGATTATAAGAGGGATTAGAATTTATAAATTTTCAAACCATACACTAACAATGTGATCTACAATTGAGACACCTATGCGCACAACAATATTTTTCTACATGGTTAAGAACGATACATGAAACTATTCAAAACACTTATATTAAATCTAATGAAAAATATGAATAGTTTCCATATGTTTTCAACTAAATTTGTGTGTCGTGAATGAAGATAGGTATCCTGGTAACCCAATAATTGTGTCGGTCTTGACATAGCTCGATGGGCATTCACGATACCCCTAGGTTGGAGACTATAACCTGGAATCATAAACATTGAATGTGGGAATGTTTTTACCAAAACAAAATGTGTAAATAAAATAAAATAAGATAGCATTCAGATGAAAGGAAACTCCACTTGGAGTATTGTACCAGAAGTTAAATAGGTAAAACTATGAAAATACTATAACCCAATTACAAAAGGAGAAAACATCCCAATTTCCCTAATGACACAACTCCCCATGACTAATGTTTAATAGAAGGATCCTCTCAAAGTGATCCTTTTCCATTACTCAAACCGAGAATGAGATAATCTACTATAACCTGAAGGCACAAGTAGGGTGTGATCCAATTCCCAATAGGATTTCACAAAATGATTACATAACAGATTCCAATATCAATTTAATGAAAATGTTCTTTTAATTTTAAATCTAATAGGTTAGGAATTACCTTATCATATTTTAAAAAATAATTCACTATAATTTAAAATATGGAAATACCTTTGGAGAATAATCCAATAAATTTCAGATGAAGGAAACCAATTCATAAAATTTAATTTTTATTTAATTAAAGGATACATTTCATGAACATAAATTATCACAAATTTCTTAAATAAACTCTTATGTAAATAGTTTATATAAATTCTCAAGGAATGTAAAAAAGTTTATAACAATAGAATATATACTCATTCAAAAAAGAAAATAAATGAGCAACTTGGTCCTGTTCCAAATAGTTATAATAGATCCATGATATTGAGATGTAACACTATTAATACAAATGTATGTACTTATTCTTTATTAGGATTAAGGGAAAGGGATCTCATCACCATCACCTAAGGAATTAGTTGGGCTGATATGATGTTTTAGAAAGTTATAGAATTCTAAAGTTCCATCCAAAATAACATAGTAACTACCAAAGGCATTCACGTTATCAAGTACTAATCAATGATGGGAAATTAATTTTATGACAAAATCATGAAATTAATATCATTCTATATTTTAAATATGCTAATTTTCTCTTTTAGAACCATAAGAGATTTTAAATAAAAAGCACGCCTTTTCACTAAGTTGTGTACCTAAGGGTTCTATCAACACCTTTTAATCAAATTTTCACAAAATAGGGATTCAAAACCAAATGATTAAATTTCACAATCAATTTCACATTTGAATTCAAAAATCCCATCATTTTCATCATAGACCCCCAAATTCAATTGATTCAGGGGTTTTTCACAAACATTATATAAAATAAATTCCTATTTAGTTGAAAAAAATTTTCATTAATTAAATTCCCCATAAAACAAATAATTTAATTAAATAATTTAAATATCACCAAAATTGAATTTCAAGCTAGAAATAGACTTTTTCCTAAAAATGCCCAAATTCCCCAGAATATGGTTTTTTTTTCAACAAAAGGATTGAAAGACATTTTATTTAAATATAAATATTTTCATTTGAATCCAAAAAACTTAACTTTAAACAATGTTATTAGGTTCAATAAAAAATGGATATCATAATGGAACCACCTACTGAAAACAATGATTCTCGCAATGCGAAACACTAATTTGGTTTTTTTCCAAGAAGAACGAAACTCACACAGAATAGAATAAAACATAGGGTTGAGATACACAAAATAAATGTTATTAGACCTCAAAATCAATACAATGATCTATGGAACCCTAAGGAGAAAGAGATAGATCACTATAGGAAGAGAGTGGAAAGAGAAAACTAACTAGATGGAGAACAACTAGAGTTCTTCTGGAATATGATCAATTCTAGAAGGGGTTCGAGGGGAAAAGAGTCCTTCTTGGGAGCTCCAAGGAATGGATAAACACATTTGGGTTGAAGGAGGTTCTTCTGGGATCTAAATAGTAGGATCAAAAAATTCTAATAAAATTTTCAAATCCTTAAAATCCCATCCACATGGTTTTCTTGGAAACCACTCACGATTAGGGAAAATTGTGCATAGACCATGAAAATCCCACTGTCCAAAAAATGGAATTGGGGCACAGTTTTCCGAACCGTGTATAGGCTATGTGAAAATCCTCCTCCAGCCCAAAAACCATCATAATTTATGGGAAATAAACTGAAACTGCTAAAAAAAAACCCAACCAAAGCTCATCATAAAGAGGGGTTTCAGAATACCTAAAAATTATAGTGGGATGATAGAACCTCCCCACAATAAAAACATTCTACCCCCCAAAAGCATACAAAGATGCCTCCCCATCAAAACGATGAGGTAATTTCCCCTTCATCAGTGCCTCCCTCTCCCATATATCTATTGAATTATAACCATGCTGCCTTAGCACACGAACCCAAGGTATCATAACCCCAAAAAGTACCTTGGTCTTTGATAAACACTCATCACTGGCCACTCAGTCTAAGATAAATTAGGTTCTACTTCAAGATCAATACAACATAAAACATGAGATGGACCATATGAATAATTTCAAAGCTGAGATACTTGAAACACATTATTTATTTATGATAGCTGCGGTGGTAGTGTTAATCAGTATGGAACATTCCCCACCATCTCAATAACCCCAAAAGAACCAAAAAAATAGAAATCTTCCCTTGACTATGAATCCATCGATGACCTAACTAGGGTGAACCATTGAAGATCAACTGGTCCCCAACTGAGAACTCCAATGTTATTTGATGATAATTAGAATAAGACTTGTATCATCCTTGAGCTTTTAGCTTCCTCTAATGAATCAACTAAAACATTGTTGACTTCTCTTAGAATATTCTCAATCTAAACATGGAACTCTCACTAATCTCTGACCAACACAATGTATATTAAATAATAAGGACATACAAGGCCTCAAAAGGATCCATCTTGATCATGGACTGGTAACTATTGTTATAACAAATATCAACCAGAACAAAATAACAATCTTATATTCCACCAAAGTCTCTAATTACAGAGTGAATCATATCCTCAAGAATAAATATATCTCTTTCTCTATAGACACCCAATTATAGAAGGAATTCCTTGCTCAAATGGATGTCAGATCCCAGTGCATCCAGAGAACCTATTCAAAAGTGAGAAGTAAACCAAGGATCCCAATCTGAGACTATTGTTGATGTAAATTTGTGCAACTAAACAATCTCTTTCACATAGATACTTCCCAACTACTCAACTTTGGTTATATCATGAATGAGTATAAATTGATCTGATTTCATTAGCTTATTAATCAGCACCCAAATCAAATTCTTCTTACTCTTTGTACTAGGAAACCCGACCACATAGTCTATATAGATCTCATCCGACTTCCATATAGAGACTGTAAGTGGACGAAGAAACCCAAAATTTTTCTTATGCTCAACTTTCAACTATTTCCATGTAAGAAAATGAGAGAAAAACTCAACAATGAATTTCCCCATACCTAGGGACTAGAACAACCACCCAATATCATTAAACTTCATTATGTTTATTGGGTGCCCATCCCACTAGATATTATGGCAGTCTCCCATCACATCATTCCTTGCTGATGGTGATACCCCAAAATGATTTATATAGCATAGAATTCCCTATTTGGAGAAATATCACTTGGAAGCTATCTCTTCAACATTATGAGAGTATCTAATTCTACAAAATTAATCATCAAGATGATGACTTTGAAGAATATTTTCATGAATGGGAGATGACAACCGAACAATGTCCACGGAAATCTCAAATACCATTTTAACATACTGTAATATGTACTTGTGCTAAGAGATCCATCAAGTTACACTCCTCTAAAGACACGTTCACTTCCTGGGACAAAATCCTTTTACTCAAATCATCTACAAAAACATTCCATTTCCATATCATATAGGAAATTTCAAAATCAAAATATTGTTGCTATTGAACCCAAAATCTCGGGTGGAGATTAAAATATTTATTAGATAAGTTGTAACTCAAGATTTTCTTCTTAGAAAACATAGTAAACCATTTTTGGTAGTGGTAATCCCTACCACTACTAAGAGCATGCATCACAACTACATGTAAAAGATCATGGGTCAAATACATATTTTCATGTAGCCTATGATAGAATGATCAATGAGAAACAACATGATCATGCTGTATAAGAATGAAACCAAATCCTGAACTCATATCCTTACAAAAGACTTTCTAGCCTTGTCGGGATGCTGGAAGAGTAAAAAATGGTTCAACTATCAAAAGAAGTTTCATCTAAAAAAATGGACTCTTCCATTTTTCATTCCAAACAAAACCTTCACTCCCTTCCAAGTAAGAGTAGTCATCGATGATACAAACATTGAAAAGTCTTTCACAAAGCGGTGATAATATCTTCGTAATCCTTAGAATCCCCAAATCTCAAAGACATTTCGTGGTTATTCCCATGTCATAACAACATTCACCTTTTGATGATAAACTATAATATCTTGTTATAACACAACATGTGTCATGAACATCAATTCTTAAATCAAAAAATTACACTTTTAAATCTTGGAATAGATTTTTTTTTTCTCAGCAAACTCAGCACTGCTCACAGATGTTGTATGTGATCCTCGTCCGATTTTCAGTACACAATGATATCTTACACACAAAAAAAAAACAAAGGAATCAAGATACTCATAGAAAATAATATTCCATAAAGACATGAAAACAACACTAGCATTGGTTAGACTCGAGGGAATGAAAAGGTACTCACAGTGTCCATAACTATTTCAAAAAGCAGATTTATGAATGTCAGATACTTTTTTCCCCAACCGATGGAAACCCAAGAGAAGGAAAACCATTGATAAAAACTTCCCGTTTCAACTAATAAAAAAGATAATCAATCCATGTAAATAGATACTTAATCTTTACCATTACTCCATTGAGATTTTAGTAATCAACGTAAAGGAAAATTGAACCACTATCATTCTTGGTAATGAGAAATGATGTCGCCCAATGTGACATAATCAGACGTATCAAACCATTTTCAATAAGAACATCCCACTAATACATAAACTCTATCAATTCAATGGGCACAATGAGGGAAAATGAAATAGAAATTGGATGAGTATCAAGAATCAAGTCAATATAAAAATAATCATCTCTTATTCGGGGAAAACTAAAGAAATCAAGAGAAACCACATCGGAAAACTCAATGAAAACTGGGCGGATATCACCGCTTAAATGTTCTCTATCCAGATCAAAATAAAACACTGATAGTACATTCCTAATATATAGATAAGAAGGTCTGTCTCTGCCTGGCCTTAGGTCCTATTCTCCTTCAAACATGTGAGACTCACCAATGGGCATAGTGAATTAGACCTATCAACGATAACAATAAATCCATGATTTATTGGACACGCGAAGATCCATTCCGATGATGATGTCAAAATATTTCATTGGAAGAATCGTAAAAGGCCCAATTTAACTCAAAATATAATAGAGAGAAAACACAAGAGGGACTAGAGACCCTCCACTCTATTCATACCAAGGGTTGTATTAATATCCATGGGCAAAGAGAAATGCTCCATAGAATGATAAATCAAAATAAAAACCCAAGTTGAAATATATTTATGAGATTCATTGATATCAAATTATGAAGTCACTAATGTCGAATCTATTGTGATCGTACTTCTGACGGTCACTGGACCGTTTTTTGCTTTCTCTGGAGACTTTTCAAATACACGAATAAGTTTTCTTCAAGTTTCATGTGGTTGGAACCCATTTTCACGTGATGAATATTATTTCCTATATATATTTAGTAGTATATGATGATCATATCCCCCTGCAAAAAGTGAAATTGATATAGAAGAACCAATTCATATTCCCTGAATACCCACAGGAGCCACCATTCATGGGTGCCTTAGTGAAAACCTTCTTATGATTCATTGACATGACCCACTAGTAACAAACCAAAGGTTATATACCTAGAATTGTAGGAGATCTAGAAAAACACTATAAATGAGAAATACAATGAGAATCATCACACATCCTCTTTCCCTTGATAGAAGTCACATTTCCCCTAGGAGAAAATTTGACTCTTGATAACCTCGACTTACCCGCCAGGTCTATCACGACCATTAGTGCTCTATCTAGTACATCATCATAAGAGGTAAGTATTAACAATAATACTTTAGAATGAATATCCGGACCATGTCCCAAATCAAACCATTGAGCCTTCATCCCCTCATTTGATAATATCTCTGGTGCGATATGCAGAAACTCATCAAAACACTTTTCATACTCTATCATAGACCTATTAGCCTGATCAAGTCTGAAAAATTATGTAGACATGAGCAAAAACATAGAATTCGGAATGAACAAGTTAGTAAAAGGAACATTGAAGTCTTTACACTATAATCGGTCATGGTTCTTCATCGTCACGATAGTGTCCCACTATCTTCTTCTCATTTCTTCCAGAATGAAAGGGGCACATTTCACATTGACCTCATCAGGTGTGTCCAGAAACCCATATAATAATACCAAACATCTCAACCACACCTCCGCCTATAAAGGGTCATTTGAACCCATAAAAGACTCTTTTTTATTTAAATGACAATCTTATGAACTAATCATGATAACATACCTATGAGGTTCCATAATAAGATCTTGAATGGGAATTAGATGTGGTTCTTATCCCAGAGATTAGACACAGTGCATGATCACCTCAATCATATTTAGATCCACACTAGGATTCACTCAATGAGGTTCAATAGAAGCTTCCTCCTTGGTATGATACACACGTCTTATAGGAGGCATTATGCTACAAATCATCACTAGACAACAAGTACGACATTATGAAAAGCTCAAACTGACCAACATGGGAAATTAATCCTAATAGATAGGATGTACAAGATTTTCAATTCAATATATCCAAAAAGAATATATTAAATACTAGGACTAAACAATAATACGACTCTCCCTTTCAACCCTAAACAACAGAAGGTTCGTTATGATGAGAGTTGTCCTGATAATCAATCATAACTACCTCCTATTTCCTAGCAAGATTTCACAATTTATAATGACTTAAATAAAAAAACACCATGCTATGATACCACTTTTCATGAACCAACCCATATAACCTGATAATCTGATAGTAGATTCAGTCTAGACATAGCCCGAAGGGAGTTCTGGATCCCCATGGGTCGAAGACAGGCACCTAGAATCATACAAACTGAAAGTGGGAATGTTTTTTCAACTAACAATGCAGAACGAAAAGAAAACATGATAGTTTTCATATCAATGAAATACTCCCCTAGGATTAATGTACAAGAATTTAAACAAGAATAATTTCCAAAGTACTATAACCCATGTATAAAAAGGGGAAAATAATCCAAATGTATCTAAGTACACAACTGACCAAGACCAATGTTCAGCAGCAGGATCCCCCTCCAAGCGATCCTTTTATTTTTCACAAACCTAGAAGGAGAAAATATAAAAACACTCAAAAGAAAAACAATATGTCAACCAAATTATAGTTTAATATCATAAAATGATTCCATAATAGATCCCAATATCAATTTACGATAAATATTATTTCAATTTTAAAACATACAGGTTTTTCATTAACTAATAATATTTAGACAAATAATTCTCTACTTTTTAAAATATTAATATACATTTATAAAATCATGATATACATTTAAAATGATGGAATAAATTTCAGAAGATGGATTTTTTCATTATTAAAAGGTTACATTTCATAATAAAAAATTCTTATAAATGTCTTAAACAAACACATTATATAAAAAAATTATATAAATTCTCAAGGCATGTAAAATAGATTATCAAAATAGATTATATATGCATTACAATATGAAAACGGGCAAGAAACATGGTCATGTGCTAAATAGTGTGATAGTTCCAGGATATAGGGATTCAAAAATGTAAATATGGAAAAGTTTGTACATACACCACTTTAGGCCTAATGTAAAGGGATCTCATCACTATCGACTAAGGAATGAGATGTGCTGATATGATGTTTTAGAACGTTGTAGAATCATAAAGTGCCACCCAAATTAACTCACTAAATACATAAGTCTAGAATGTGATCAAGTACAAATCAATGATGGTAAATTCATTTTATAAAAAATAAATGCAATTCATCTCATTCACCATTTCAAATATGTAAATTTTCTCTTGAAAAATCATAATATGGTTTTAATCAAAAACATGCTTTTTAACTAATATGAGACCCTATGGTTTCCAACAAAACATCTTAAGACATTTTTCTCAAAACGAGGATTTGAAAAAAAATCCTGAAACTTCAAAATACATTTCACTTTCAAATTTATCAATTCAACCATTTTTATCACAAAACCCAAAATTCAAATGAATCGGGGGTTTCACAAACATTCAATCAGATAAATTTTTCTTTGATTACAGTAAAAATTTAAATTTATTCAATTACAATCACAACCAAAATTGAAATTAAGAAATTTAAATATCGTCAAATTCCAATACAGTCCCAATTTTTTCATCAGAAACACCAATTCACTAAAATTGGGGTTTCCAACAAATAGATGGAGAGCCATTTGATTAAAATATTAACAGTTTAAATTAAATCAAAACAAATGAAATTCAATGAAATAAATTAGGTTAAATAAAAATTGGGCATTGTAACTAAAAAGCCTACCGAAAATAATAGATCTCACAATTTCAAACCCTAACCAGGATTTTTCTATAAAGAATGAAGATCCCATAAAAAAGAATCAAAATTTTGGTTGAGATACCAAAAACAAAGGGAATAAGATAAAAAATCGATACTAAGATCTATGGAACCCTAAGGAGAAATAGATATATCACGTGAGGAAAAGTAATAGAATAAGATAATTAAAAGAATGAGATTGAAAGACATTTCTGTTGCATCGAATCATTTCTGGAAGGGGTTCGAGGGAAAAATAATACTTTTTGGGAGTTCCAAGGAAGGGATAAATATATTTGGGTTGAAGGAGGTCTATTCAAGAACTAAAAGGTGGGTGAAAATTTTTTTATAAAATTTTCAGATCCAGAAAAACCCATCCACACCATTTTTTAAGGGACTGGACTTAGTTAGGGAAATCTATGTGCAGACCATGAGGAGCCCACTATCCAAAACATGAAATTGGTATAAAATTTTCCAAACCAGGTGCAGGTCATGTGAAAACCATTCTCTAGCCCCTAAACTTCTATAATGATCATAAAATCACCCAAAACAACTCCATATGAAACCCAACCAAAGATCAACCAAAATATTAGATTAAGAATACTTGAAAATGGTAATGGGATGTTACGTTGTGACAACATTGGAACCTATACCAAGACTCTGAAAACTATTAAAATAAAAAGTGAATCATATTAAAAATAAAATAAAAGCTTAACTATTAATAAATAAAAACAATAGTGTAGAAAACAATGGTTATAGTGATACAATTCTCCCCACTATATAACAATATTCCATCATAAATTCATGAATATGAAACAATTTCTAGGAAACGAGAAGAATCTGATATTTATTATTAAAGGGATGACTCAAAAAAATAGGCAACATAAATAACAATTGAAACTAATGAAAAAAATAAAATACGCTATCATATATATAGAAATTGAACACATAAAAATGTTTATTTCTATCATCATAGTTAACCCAAAATGTTTCAAAATACGGTCATGAAATATCAAATTGGAAAATAAATAACTCAAAAAATAAATCTCTAATAAAAATGATTATTTCTAATGCATCTGTGTAAGATGCAAAGGAGCATACCATCATAACTAGTGATCCTATGAAAACATCTCATTTAAAAGTAATAGCCAAAGACCGTAATTATAATTTTATGTGGGTGTGGTTGGGTAAGAACTATAGAATGGTTCTTCATTGAATGTCATTAATTCCTAAAATAATGATAAAACATGCATGAGTTCATTGAAGACATTTATTACAAAATGGTTAATCTTTGGTTGTCTCCCCACTATATTTTATCAATACTAACACATCAATTCGAAACGTCCACTACCATTTTGAGGTTCCTGAAAAAAATCGTCTATAAAAAAGGATTAAAATTTTCAAAAATGTTGTGAGGTCCTAATGACACCACGTCAAATTAGAATAAGAAAAATAATGTAGGTAATAATAAAGAAGTTATAATTGAGGGAATGCCATATATAACATACCTAAATATGATTAAAAAATACTAGTGATATGTTGGAAATAAAAAAAATGGGACACGATTCGAAAAACACTAGATCCAAGTGAACATATATAAATATTCAAGACATCCTCTTTGGAAGACCGTTAATAGGAGGTGACATTCATCTCAATCACCCATGAATGACACCAAAAATCCACATGAGAAAACAATAAAGGAAAAACCTCACTACGAGGCTAAAACCACCTAGAGACCAGTAATATAATGGATCAATGGTAATTTAATATCTCTATGATGATCAAAATTCTATTATTAGTATTCTATTTAAAATCCCAAAGAATAGGAAAAGACCCGTATAAACTCTATTTACTATAGGATCGATATAAAAATTACCCAATATGAATCACAATAATTCCAAAATGGGACCACAAAAAAATTAATAATGGAGTCACCATATAGATCATACCCTAATAATGACATCCACTTTTTTAAGTAGGTTATTTTTTTGAGTCTACAAAAAATATAATAAGACATAGCCCAAACTATATTTTCCCTAAATTTAATATAAAATGTTCTATACCAAATCAAGGATCTTGACTAGAAGTAAAACTCCCAAATTAAAACACAAGTGTTGAAATATACAATACCTTTATTGGGGTGGGTTGTATTTAAATATCTTCCAAAACATCATGTGTTAAACTATTATTGTATGATTTTATATTTAATATAGTTTTTGAAAATGTTTTTAGGCATGAAATAATTGACATGTAGTTATTTAGAGAGGTACTAAGGCTACTGGCCAATCGGTCGTATGGGAGAAACCCTATAGATATACTATAAGCCATGGACATCCAGTGGCCTATATATTATTTAGTGGAATCCGTTTACTAGATGTTGGACATCATTAATGGAATTTAAAAAGAGATTAATGATGAAATTTCAAAAGAATCACCTATTTAATAACAACTCTACTCACCCTAACCAATAATAAACCTATGTGAATGAATAGATACTTCCATGGTATTCTTCAACTACTGACCCTCAATTAAAAGGTGTTTTAGGATTTGTTGGTTTCATTTGATATCTAGTAGTATTTAAGACACCATTTATGACTTACATAACGATTTATTAATAGTTTATTGAATAGAACTATAAAATGATGAATTTGGGACTAATATAGTGTCTTTAGATTTGTATGAACAATTCAAGGGCTCTATGTGGTTTATTGAAATGAGAATACTATAATATCAGACATGAAATAATGTGTGCCAACCCTAGATAATTATGACGAGATTAATATGGTACCAATAAGAGTTACATGGACTACTAAATGACAAGTAATCTTCTATATATTTCTTTGGAAATATAATAACTTCAAGAGATTAATTAAGATTAATTTTTGTTATCATTTGATTTAATGTAATTGATAACCATTGGATATGAAATTTGATGGATGTTTGGTTAACTAAATGATGAAATGTGATTACATATTTGATTAAATGGATATATTAATATTACTTTTGGGGGATCATGATGTGATTCCATTTTCTAGTGTGTCCATTATTATGATTATTATTATTTAGGTTCCTTGATCTGATTCCAATTATCTATTGTGCCTATTATAATGATTTTTATTTCTAGGGACGTATATGTTAATACAAGGATATCATATTCCTATTGTTTATATTTATATGGTTGTGTGACCTTATATGTAGATTAAAAAATATGATCTGCCTAATTAATCTAAAAAAGACTGGGACCTTAGAATTAGTTCCTATAGTCTAGTGTGACCATATATTTATAAAATTGATTATGGTACTATAGAAAAAGACATCAAAATAAGCTAAATTAGTTACGGTAAACACCAATAACCACCCTAGACTAAGGGTGTAATGGTTAATATTATTTATTCATTTTTACCAAACATTATTTTTTTCATAAATTTTTATATATATCAAACTATAATTGGATACTCTTTAGAAAGTGATAGTGATGATCTAATGGGTTTTACTCAACCTTGCTTAGTTAATCATTTGTACGCATGAAGAAATTATGATGGCAGGTTATGATAATGAAAATTATCTTGTGATTGATGGTAGATTATTTATGTGAAGATTGGATAATGGATAGTGAGACTGGGAATGGCCTTAGAACCAGCTAGGATTTGTCTTTCTATTTGGGATTATTTTGGGATTAACTAGTTTATTCTATGATCTTATATTTATTTCATCTTGGTTATACATTTGGATTATTGAGAACTTTCAGGGATTTTTTCTTGTGACTATCTATTAAGGATGAAATTATTAGGATATCTAATGTTATTAGAAATCTTATAATAGGGTATATTTTCCCCATGATTTCATTTTGATGCTCACTGTTAGTGGGAAGCCTCATGATTATTGCAAGAGGAACTTTAGGTCATGTAGCAACTTGATTCAGTTATATATTAGTTAATTTGTTTAGATACAAAACAAAGTGGTATTATGGGTTTTTTTTCTTGTCTTGTTGTTTGGAATTAGTTGATATAAGACAATATTTTTTTTTGATACATGATATAGAACTTGTTCTTGAGATTAGAAATTCCACGTATAAGTAAATCCCATGTTATATAGAGCATAATCTCTTCTTAGTTATTTCTATTACTATATATTTATTTCACCATGAGTGGTGTAATTGATTTTTAAGATTTATTATTTATTAAATTTTGACAATTTTTTTGTTTGGGAAGATGGTGAGAGTGCATGCATCATAAAAAGAAATTAGGGATTTCACTTTGTAAGGTGTTTATTTATGAAATTTAGTTGTGTAAAAATTATTCCATTATATCGCATAAAATCTTCAATATAAACAACATTACGTTAATCATGTATTCACTTAATTTAACTATTTTAATATAAATTTCATAAAATATGGTTAAACGATTGGGATTGATCTTGTACAACTATGAATCAATAAAGATAACTCGCAGATTGTTATGTGGGTGGATATGAGGAAGCCCTTACCACTATTAGAACAGATCCTCTTTGGACATTTAGTAATGTATGAAATAACAATCAGAACTCCTAGATATAACAATGGTGAGAGTTGAAATGTGAGATGTTCCATGAACATCAAACCTTACTTAAGAGTTTTAGCAATAACACCCACTAATATTTATAGGTTAAGGTGGACCAATGTAGTATTGTTTTTGGAGGAATTAGTGAAAACCATATTTGATCACAAAAATGATCCTATAGAGAGTTGATTAAAACATGATGCTAATATTCTTTATGCATAAGTGAACCTATAGTGGGAAATATTAGTTCAGGTAGACTAAAATGTGGTAATGACATATAAGTAAACTAAGACTAGGCTAATCAATTATTAATTTTTTAAGACCTCATTGTATGGGATGGTTAAGGATTTCATGCGGAACATCCTATGATTTCAGTATATATATATATATATACCTTCCTTTAAATAATATGGAGTTCAATATATTTTTTCACACCCTATTAATTGAAGTGATAGATAAGTTATTAAAATAAATCAATCATATTCAAAATATCATTGTATAAAATATAGTGTTTTAATATATGATAAAAATTATTTAAATTATATAAATTATAAAAATTTGTATGAAAAAATATTAGAAATATTTAATGTTTAATGATGTCATTTGTAAGTAATATTTGATTATAATTATATTTTATATTTTATATTAAAAGTGAAATATATGATTTTATAAAATAGAATTATATAAAATATATTTATTTTAGAAATTATCAATACAAAACATTAATTAGTAATTAATATTGATCATTTTTCAAAAATATATATTTATATTTTTTATTCAAAATACTGTTTTTGTTAAAATTATGTCTTTAAAAAATTTATCAATATAAAAATATTATATAGAAGCTAAAAAACAATTTAAGTGATAAAATATAAAATTATAAAATAAAATTATCATTTTAAAATATTATTTTAAATTAGAGTCAACATTTTTAATACTAAAGTAAACTATTATTTTATTAATGAAAACTATTTTGTTCCTTTTATGTTAATTAATTAACATATTTTTAATAATATTTTTATGGATTGATTTTAATTTTCCAGGATTATCATTTCATGTAATAGTCTTTCCTTAACAGTTTTCGCTCATTTATGATTGATTATACTAAATTATTTATCCTTACTAAGCATCTGAGCCCACCCCTTTATAATTTTTCATTTTTACAATTATGGGAATATGTACAAAATGAATGAACTACAAGTATAATCATATTCATATGAGGGTAATCCAAGGAGACACTATGTTGTTTTTCATTTCAAAATTCAATGCAAAATTTATGTTTGAATCTAGTTCTTCCTAGTCTACTAAACTGATCAGTCCTTCACAATTTTATTTCATGTTATCAAGCCAATGTAATAAAATAAATCATTAAATCAGGGTTACATGGGTTAGAGAATTACATTTGGTATTAGAGGTAGTTTAGTACGAACCATGAAAACTAGATGTTGAAAAACCTTTTTAGGGAAAAATACCATAATATACTCATTGAGGATAACTATAGATGAAAATTATTGAATTTTTGTAAATTATATATAGTGTGGGTATTACTAGAAAAGACATCCATATCTAGATACTACACGTGGATGTGGTTCTGGAAAAAATGTATCTAGCATTAAAAACTACAACAAGGTGTTCCGAGGTAGACTCAGAGTATCCTGGTACACGACAACAGGACTTAATGTGCACCTAGTTTGACAGTACTAGAAGATATACTTAGGATAATTTATATTTTATTTAAAAACTATTATGAAGGATTTTCATGTATATAATTCCCCAAAGGAAACATTTTTATGAATATGATTTAAATATACATATTTTTTTCCAAATTATGATTAGTAATTTACTAGTTTAGAATTATGCATTATGATTCTTAACCAAATTCTATGTAATCCATTATTTAGAAACAGTACCTATCGATAGGAATGGAATCCATATTAACACATGCAATCCATGTATATATTTTCCTTATATGCAAGATAATAATAGTGTAGCTGGAGATACAAATGTTGTAGAATAACATATAACCATACATGGACAACTCAATCAAGATTGGTATAATTTCCATACTCATACAGAGTAGTATGATCCATGTTGTGGAGGATCAATGTTATAAAACATCATAAGACTTCATCCTACACCATTCAATGTGTCAACAAATCAATTTGTAATCGATCAATTGATAAGATCCTTAAAGAAAATATATGTTTCTTTGGGTAGTAATGAAAGGGAAAATGTTATTATCACAGTATATTGTCTATGAAGAGATGCAATTAATGGTGGTCATTAATTCAAATCATGAAGGAGGAGGATGTGGTCGAAAATATGGAATGGAATGAATTTGAAGAACTATTTGCATAAAAATAATTTCATCGTAATCTATAAGCAGATATGTAGAGTCAATTTCTATGTCTATGAAACAATGAAGATGAGAATGTTGCAATGTATGAAGCTAACATCACAAAGTTAGAAAGCCATGATTAAGACTAAATACGTATCCCCAGAAATATTATTAATATACTCTCTTATGTATTAAAAAAATTACTCAGATGGGAACTAGTCTCATAATCATTATAATAATACGACGATAAAGTCTCAGTTGATATAATAACAGAAAATGAATTCTCTAATTATTAATACCTTAAAGTGAAGCAGGAGAAGAAGAAAGCCACTAAACAATATGGAAATTAAAATAAAGTGAATAATGGAAAAGATGAAATTCCACCTTGTAGTAATTGTATAACGAAACACCCCGGTACTTACCTAAAGGGGATGCGAGTTTGTTGGAAGTGTGGGGAAATAGGCTACCAAAATCACGATTGTAATGGAATGATAGAAGATACCAATGTTCAATTATAAAGTTATAAGTGGTTAGGGATTTATGCCAATGATTTACCTAATCACGAAGTAAACATTCACCAAAAAAGTTTAAGGGGGAAATGACAAGATTTTGTGATCACAACTGTTGAGGTTAAAGATCCTAATGACGCGTGGAAGGTACCTTAATATATTCCTCAAATTTATACAATGCTTTATTTGATTCTAGATCCTCATATTCCATTATAAATTCCCATTTTTCATTAAAAATTATACATTTTAAATTCACATTAACAAGTATGTATTCTGTTAAAACCTATAAGGGAAGTATCATTTCAACAAAGATATGTAAGGATGTTCGCATTATGTCATATAAAAGTTCTTTATCTATAGATGTTATCATGATACATATGGTTGACTTTTACATATTCCTTGGTATAGATTAATTTTCAAAGTTTTATGAAAAAATCAATTTCAAGTAGAAGTAAGTTTCGATTTGTAAGGAAAATGTATAATCCATTGTCTTTAGAGAACAAACATCATCACCTAATTCTTATTATAACCCGCCCCTTTAGTTTTACTAAATGAGATACTTGGGGAGGAATATGAAATAAACTATATGTATGAATAAATAAATATTTCAATTGAGGATTTGCCAATTTTTTAGAGAATATATTGATTTATTTTCAGCAGACTTACCTGGACATCCTTCAGAGTGGGTAATTGAGTTTACTATTGAGTTAATCCCTAAGGCAATGTCAATATCAAAAACTCCACAAAGAATGGCCACTGTGTAATCAGTTTAACTGAATAAATAACTATAGGAGTTGAGTAATAAGGGATCTATTCACCCTAGTGTTTTTTCATTGGGATCCCCAATTCATTTTGTTAAGATAGAAGATGGATCAATGAGGTAGTGAATTGACTATAGGGAAATCAAGGTTGTTACAATAAAAAAATTCACCTGCCTCGCATTGCCTATTTATCTTATCATATTCATGGTTCTCAATGGTTTTTCATATATTGACATTAATTTATGTTTTCAAAATTTTTTGTAAAAAAGAATATATTCCAAAGAAGAATGAGGTATGGTCATTACAAATTTACAGTAATTCCATTTGGATTGTCTAATACACCCTCGGATTTCAGGGATATAATGAACTATGCATTCAATGAATATCATGATGATTGTTTCATTGAATTTATTTATTATATCATAATATACTCCAAAATCTACTAAGATCATGAAAACCACTTATAGAATATTTTGAAAACTCTTAGAAGAAATGAACTTTGTGGTATGCTTAACAAGTGTGAATCACAGCTTCACGAAATTTATTTTCATGGCTATATTGTATCCATGGATGGAATCTCTATTGATCCAACAAATACAATGGTAATACAAGAATGGCCAGCACCAGCATGTATAATCACAGAATGCAGTTTTATTGGAATAGAATGTTACTATTGGAGTGATGTTCAGAATGTTTCCTAATTCGAAAATCGGTTATCCAAGATCAAATTTTAAGGGTTTCTATTAGTTTGGAAAAAATATTGTGATGAATGTTTTTGAATAATTGAGGAGTATATTACTCAATTATTTTATCTTAACCCTACCATATATAAAATAGGGGTTTGTTTTTTATAGAGATGAATTAAGGAAATGACTTGGTTTTGTACTTATGGAGAACTATAGGGTTATTTATTATGAATCAGGGTAATTAAAAATTCCTAGAAAAACAATCCAACTCATGATCTTGAGTTAGAAGAGGTAATATTTTCTTGGAAGATATAGAGACACAATATCTAAATTGAAAGATTTTAGATTTATACTAATCACAAGAGTTTTAAATATATTTTATCACAGAAAGAAACCAGAACAAGACAAAGTAGATGGATTGATCTAATCAAGGATTATGATTTCATAATACACTACAAATTAGGGAAGAAAAATAAGGCAACTAATTCAACAAGTTTAAAGGTCCATGGAGTTCTAAACAAAATGAATGTTGAAAGGGATACTATTTTCATGGATCTAGTAAAGATTAATATGGTAATTTTCATGGAAGGAGAAATAGTAATTCTTTATGAAATGGTTTCTAAACCATATTTTCAATATAGGATAAACTGGTCTCCATCTGATGATGATGAGTTTCAAAAGAAAATTAATGTTGTGAATTATTGAAGACTAATATACTTCATATATGAAGATGTTATTTTGAAATCTGGGAAGAGGTTTTGTGTTCTGGATATACCTAACCTAAAAAGTGAATTATTGGATGATTCAAACAACTACAATTTCATTATACACCACTTTGGCACTAAGTTGTATAGAGATTTGAAGGGATATTTTTGGTGGGTTAGCATGAAGGGAGATATTTCTAATTATATGTTGAGATATTTTGTTTTAAATATGTGAAGGTTGGAGGAAAACATCCTATAGGATTCAGGAAACCTCTTCTCATACCTATGTATAAATGGGATTATATTTCGATGGACATTGTCTTGGGATACCAAATAATCCAAGAGGAAATAATGAGATATAGGTTATTATTGATCATCTTAACAAATGAGAACATTTTAATACTATATGAGAATATTTACAACTTGAATGTTAAGAATTAATTTGTATTAATGATCTTTTAATACATCATGGTGTACCACCATTAATTCTTTCTTACTGTGATCCTCAATTTACATCAAGAATCTGGAAACTTATTCAGAAGGAACCAGATACTACGATTCATTTGAGCACCCCCTACCACCCTCAAAATTATGGACAATCAAAAAGGACTATTTAAACATTATATGACATGTTGAGATTGTTCTCACATTACTTTCATTGTTCGTGTGATAATTATTTAGCTCTAGTAGCCTTCTCTTATAAGAATAGGTTTCATTAAATTATTTACATGGTACCATATGAAGCATTATATGGAAAGAGGTGTCGCACACTAACATGTTGGGATGATGTTGATGAAAGAAAACTCGTAGCCCAAATAATTGTTGAGGAAATGATGGAAAAGGTAAATATTTTTCAATGCCATCTTAGAAAAGATCAATGTAGGAAAAATATCTATGTCAATAACTGAAGGAATGATTTGTAATTTCAAGTGAGTGATCATGTTTTCTTGATTGTATCTCCATAGAAGGGTCTTATTTGATTCAGTAACAAGGTAAAAGTAAGCACCTTATATATCAGTACTTTTGAAATTAATGAATTAATTTGAGATGTAACCTTCCATTTAGAATTGCCGTCGAGTCTCTCCAAAGCCCATGATGTGTTCCACATATAACTTTTGAGAAAATACATGCCAGAACCACCACATGTACTCATGAATGATAAAATATAATTGGAAACCTATATTTCAGAATTTGATATTCCTATCAATATTATTGAAAATAGATAACAAGTGTTGAGAAATTGGATGATGAGTCTACTAGGATTTATCTCGAGAAACCATAAATAGAAGAGGCGACCTGTGAACTTGAGTAAATTATGATGACAGACACCCGAATATTTTTCATAAAGTGATATTCTAGAAATTTTTAGGATGAAATTATTTGAAGGATGAAATAATGTTACACCATAAGCTTCTATGTTATGTTTCTCTTTAAAAAATTACATAGCTTACACTGCACATAACACCGAACTCAGGCGCTCCATGACTTATCAAAATAGCAATTTAAAAAATTGTTAAGAATATTATTAACCAAATTACGAAATTTATAAATTTTATTTTTCAAAATCTAATTCATTTGTTAATTTTTTACATAGAATTTTTATTAAGGGGAATTTTTGGTATTTTTCTGAAAAGTTTCAATTTTTGATGAATAGTGAAAATACTACATTGTTGTTAGACACTGTTTTTTATTTAAGTAATTATTTCACATTAAATTTTTTATAAAGGAACAATAAAAAAAATTAATATTGTAGTACAATATAGGTCATTATAACCATTTTTATAATATAATTAAATATTGTAATTTTATCGAACTTTTGAACATCTCTTTTACCCACCTTCTAACCACATCATCAAATTAGAAATAAACATAATTTTTATTCTTATATGAATTTTATTTAAAAAATTGATCATAAAATTTTGTAATAATTAGGAAAAATGTGGTTTAATAAAATCAATTCATTTTGTAATTTTTAACTTGTGGATTTTATTTAAGACAGTTAATGGGAAATAGATTATTTAAAGGTAAAAGTAATATTATAATAATATAATAGTTCCCTAAAAAATTTCCTAATTTCATTGAATAATTATTTTCCAACCAAAATAATTAGTAGGTAGATAATATGATCCTTTTTATGCCACTTGTTTTAGATTAGGAGATTTTTTATATTTAATTTAAAGAAGAGTTAAAAATGTCATATTAAAATTTTAAAGACAACATAAATTTTAAGATGAGTTTATATTAGTGATATGCCTGAAAATAATTTTACGTAATATGATAAAATGTTTATTTACATAATTATTATTTATTTATAAGTTTTGAAAATAAATTATTAAATTAAATAGTGACATAATAATGATGCATTAATTGAATTATTAAATGGAAAATCAATTAAAAAATATTAATAATATTACAATAAATAATATTTTACATAATTAATAAAATCCAAAAATTTTATAGATATCATAGACATGTTAGATAAATATTGTATGTATTGGTTCAATGTTATAATTTTGATTTGATATTTTTATAAATTAAAATATTGAATAGCATCAAAATTTGACCTAAACAATACATTAAAATAAATTATATTTTATTAAATTCTATAAAATTTATTAAAATATAAAGCCCTCCCAAATAACTAAGAAAATGTTAATGAAGTAACAAATTATCCAATTGAGGTTATTTTGCCATTTTATAGTAACTACATTAACCCCATATTATAAAAATATTTGAAAACATGATAAGAGTTAAGATGATTAACTAGGAGTAAAATCCAAAGAATATGGGTTTTCTTATGACCTAAACTTGTCTGAAAATAATTTTATGAGATTACTTTGACCCATAATCATATTATCCTCAATTTTACTCACATTGGAGCTATTTGAAAGTGAAAATAAATTTATAATATTTTAATATTTTTGGAGTTTCTAAAAGTTCCATCCCCAGTATTATAAAAGAGAAAATATACTTCCCTTTTATTCACATATCTAAAGCGATTTGGATCAACAAAAACATTCTCAATTATTCTCAAAACTTCAATAAATTCATCCTAGAGTATATACATTTCAGATAGGGCTATTATAATCAATCCTTCATACAAATCAAATGTAGACTTTTTGAGAAGTGGTAACTATTTTATAAATTCCATTTAATTTCATTTATTCTTATTCATACTCATACTATATTATTTTCATACTAGAGTAATTGATATTGAATCAAATACTTTCCTATAAGTTACTATAATTATCGGGCAACCATATTCCTCCTTTTAACTATTCTACAAATAATAATATGACCATTCCTGCATACATATGGCATATCGTCTCCACGCAGTGGTGTAATTTTTTATTCAACAAAACATTATTTGGATGGGTATAATGATGTGTATAATGTATATAAATAATTAATATAAAATTATAATGATTAATTATAATTAGAATACCATAACATTCCATACCATCTAACCATCAAGTGAATGACATCGTCATTCATGTGTATGTACAACCTACTGTCTCCATGATGTGATGAGGTTCATTCTCTACATAAACCGTTCAAAAATGATTTTAAAATTTATACGATGAGTGAAAATAAAAATTACGAAATTTATATAATTCTATATATTTATAAAATACATCTTATTCTTAACCAAAATGACTTACACAACAAAACATGCATAAGTAAATGAAGTAGTTAACTCTCAAAACAATTGTGATCCAGAATTATTATTAAAAAAATGAAATAAGATAATAATATATTTTATCATAAATATTGATATGGTTTTGGAATAATTTAACAAAATATTCTAACCATTATACAAGAAGTTAATTCAACATATACAAAAGGAATGCATAAGGTAAGAGTTAATTTCACAATCTCATTTTTATCTGAGGTTGTTTAAGCAGGAGTATGTACTAGGGAAACATTATCCTACATGTCCATGTTTCCTAAAAAGTAATTCAAAATATTATCTAATTTTTTATTATTTCATTTGACCAATGTTTTACCTTTTATAATTTTTTTAAATGAATATTTCTATCAATTTCAAAATTCGGTACATTATGATCGTTTTAGACAAATTAAAGAATGAAATTTTTTAACATATATTGAGTGAGAAACAATTTTTCTCTCCTATGAAACCTTAACATTTAGAATATTCACATAATATCATACAAGGTTATTTTAATAATAAATATTTTATTTTATAATTTCACTAACTTAAAAAAATTTCAAAGTAAAAGTGGATGTTTATTTCAAAGAGTTTTAGGGAATTTATTAGATTATTTTCATCTATCTCTTCATAATTTATTCGATTTTATGCTTAATTGAGGTTTATTTATAATAATACAATCTTCCATATTGTATCTAAGGGTTTATGATATATTTTATAGTTGATATGCTATTTTGATACCATTTATACTTAATGGTTAATTTGTTAACATTTTTTATGCTAGTTTTAATATGAATGTTTATGTTATGTTTTACCCATTTTATAAGATTAATGAATTTGACTTAGCAAGTGAGGGGTATAGCTTGCTATAGCCTCCCAATGCATAGGTATGTCTCATGAGACAAAATATTGTATATGCATGAGGTCGTGACAGTATGGTTATGATGTCTGACATTAAGAATTTTCTTTTTATGTGAGTAGTTATTGATATTATATTTGATTATTTGACTAGTATAATTTCCATGTAAATTTTCTAATTGAAATATTTTATTTATTCATCCATATTATTCATAATATTATTTTTAAAATGATTTATTTTCCGTTTTATACCTTTCATTAAAAAATATGATTATTTACGATAGCTTCTATAATATTACTTATCTTTATTGAGCAACTGAGATCATCCATCTCATGTTTTTTATTTTTTCCTTGGAATCATAGAATTATATTATGACTGACCTGAAATGATAGTCTAAAGGATATGAATATATTCAAAGGAGACACTATGTTGTTTTTTTGTCATGACCCATCCCTGAGGCACATTCCATGACTACCCCATTCCCCCATACCAAAGGACAGGGGAAGGCGACTAGCACGTAAGGCAATATCCCATATGTGAGAGGCTTCTTATTGAGTAATTGTACACATTTACACACAAAAAACCATGTCCCAAACATCTATAAAGAAAACATGGATTCCACTAAACAAAAAATGAGAAAATGTACATGTTGTAAGTCAAATGGTCCCCAATACAATTATAACAAAATACAAAGAGAAAATAGGAAAGTGAAAAAGATATTTGTATGAAATTTGGATAAGACAACACCTTAAGGGTAGAAAAGGAGTGGCTATCATAAGTAGGGGTATAATGTTTAGCTTATCGTATCTCACTAGACACTACCTAGTCCTGGGCCACCGAGTTCTCTGTCGAAGCACCTATCATCTCTACTAGACAAAACACAGGCGAGTGAAGCCAGTGTAGGGGTGAGTAACAAAATACTTAATAGGGATCCCAAAACACAAGGGAAGTACAAAAAAGGAAATTATTCACAAGTAATTTTCATCTCACATAGGTATAATCTATAGTATGTAAAGAAAAACTACTAGTCATACACTAAACTTCTTGGACTACTAATGCACTCATCCCTGATGAGACTATCGTTCTGCAGGATCATAGAGAGATACTCCCCACAATGGGAATACTGAGTAACACATAGCCGCTTCCCACATAGGCCTTCATAGCAGGTCCACATAGTTCTTCTTATAACTGATCCACAGAGGGTCGCTTGTAGTCGATCCACACAGTCACTTATAGAGGATCTAAATAGGGTCGGCTGTAACTTATCCACACAAGGTCTCTTGTTGTTGGTCCACACAGGGTCACTTATAGATGATCCATATAAGGTCTTTTTTATCTGGTCCCCATAGGTCCCCTAATCATATCGGCTTGAATGGTCATTTAGACCCGCTCGTTGGTAGTCTTATGGTCTCTCCTAGCAGTAGGGTTCTCGCACGTGGTGCATTTGATTTCAAGAGAATCCAATCCTCAATCCATTAATCATATTTCAAAATACATTAATGTCTCCTTTGATCATTCCAAAATAACTGTATCGTCTTGAGGGTTCCAATACCACAAACGGCCCACCAATCATACGTCTGGATTGAAATATATTGACATTTTAGTAAACACGGGATGGTTATGTCCATGCCCGGCTCAACATACTTGACCCAACCAGGTATGGGGCTGGGCCTCACCAGTCTTGCCTCGCCACTAGGCCAGGCCCACTGGGCATTACTGGACCCAGCCGGGTTCGGATGTGGGTCCATCCCGCTAGGTCGCCCAACAACCCGATTCCATCCGGCCCAGGCATCAAAAGGTGGGCTAGTTATTTACCCTCCCTTGCCTCCAAATAGTTCATTTTTGCACCCACCCCCTTCAGCCTGGCCTAAAAGGACGGCCAATCTCCTCTAGCCTAGATGCCCGCTGGGCATCCGGTATAAGCACACACGGCTGATAGTAGCCGACCGCCTCTTGTCCTACAATCGCTGCCCACTATACTGCAATCCAGCGCACCACGACCCAAATGGTGTGTGCCACGTCCACCTCCACATCCTGTCGGCCTAATGCCAAAAAACACATTTTTCACCCCCATGACCCCAGACAATCACGACATCCACCTTGATGCACTGCCACCCGCCCATAGCCGCCGGTACCGGCGCACCGACATAGCCTTGGTCCACTCTGGTGGTCTTATCCCCGACCCGCCTACACCTCCATGATTCTTAGGGTGTCACCTTCCCAGATGGGGCCTCAAAAATAACCTCTACATCAACTCGGAGGTGTATCCATGAAGAACACATGAAATCCTAAGGACTAAGGAATAATGTCCTTATTCATGTTGGCCTAATTCCTCCACATTAGAGTTTTAAAACATGGATTGGGGAGGTTCAATATTCGACTATCAATCTTACCCCCAAGAAAAAACACATAGATAAAACACCCTCCCATAAGAACAAGCGACCTGTGGATAAACTTGTTCATGGGTTGATCCACATTCGTTGTTTTAGAAAGAAGAAAGGGGAAAAGAAAATCCAGAAGTAAACCCCTAACTGGAGTGGACTTGACCAAAGGATATGATCTTCGTAGATGGAGATCTGTCCTTGGGTATTAACGATCTTCTCGAATCCATTGGGTTTAGTCATTCTTCAGACATGGGTCCATTCATTAATATTGTCATCGCTGTTTTTTGATTCACCAATATTCTTCGTTGGAGAGTTATTCCTTTCCCATCAAAGGAGTTTTTAGATCTAAATCTATATGTCCAACCCATTAATCTCATTAAAAGAGAGAAAGGCATTACAACATTTCTGTTACACTTTTTTATTTATTGAATGAAATATTCAGCTCGTCATTGTGTCACAGAAAATAAACTTTTTATAAAATAAACATTTCATGTTTATTTTTTTCTTAAAATTTCAAACAACTATCTTTTCAGGCCGACACTCGATGGTCAATGTTAGGTCCTTTCTAGGTGAATCCTGACATTCCATGTTCATCAATGCCCTTAGATTTTTGATCTGTGCACTAGTTTTAAAGATAAAGAAATCCTCTCTAATGTTTATTTAAATGAACATTAATATAGTTAATAAAAACATTCTATCCACTCAAGGCCTCAGAGTCAAATCTCATATATGAGTCTGGTCTTGAAATAACCCCATATAAGTTTTTAAAAAATTACATGGAATTCCATAACATTACATTACCCTATAATTTATGGATTAATGTCATCATAATCCAAAAACAAGGGATAAAAAACAGATAATAATAATATGAAAGAATATGAACTTACCACTCCAATGTGATCTTCTGAAGATTCCCGTGCTGCCACATAACATGAACCATAGGAATCAACGACCCCAAAATACATTCTTCTGTCGATCCTCTATCTCCACCAGGAACTCCACAAACGTCGCCCTATCGTCAATATCTAGATCACCCCAGTCGATGGCATGTGACAGATCATGTGGAAAACATCATGCACCCAATGCATCTATGGGGGGAAATCCCTGCTATATGCCACCTCACAAATTCTTCATAGAATCTTGGATGGGATGATGAATCTCAAAGAAAACATTTTTCCCTGGACAAAACAATGCAATCCCCATCAGGGTGAGAACTGAAGGAAAACATGGTCTCCCCCCTAAATCTAAGGGCCTCCGTCTTCGGTCGGTATAAGATTTATGTCTTCTCTGTGCAGTCCTCTTCCACTCCTGGTTGATCTAAACCATCTCAGTGGTAGCCCATACCAACTCTGAACTCACGATTGCTGACTCCCTTGATTCTGTCCATCATAGAGGTGATCTGCAAGGCCTCCCATAAAGTACCTTGAATGGTTCCATTCCAATGGTGGAGTGATAACTATTGTTTTACAAAAACTCTCGTAGAGGTAGGTGGTCCTCCCCACTATGACCAATGTCCAAGATACAAGCAGGTATCATGTCCTCCAACACCTGAATAGTAATCTTTATCTAAAAATCAGCCTAGGGATAGAATGTTTTGCTTAATCGTAGATGAGTCTTGAATGCCTCCTATAATCCCTTCCATAGCATGTATGTGAAGCTAGAATCACGGTTTTCTATGACCGTCAAAGGAACCCCATGATGTCTCACTATCTCGTGAAAGTAGAGGCATCCCAATCCCTCTACTGATACCTACTCCCGAATGGGTAGGAAGTGAGCCGACTTGGTAATTCGTTCAATGATCACCCAGATATTATTATGGCCCATAAGTGTGTGTGGTATTCCCGTCATGAAGTCCATCGAGATACCATACCACTTCTACTAAAGAAAATCAAGTGGCTGGGTCAAGCTTGCTGGAACCTGATTCTGAGACATCACTGTCTAACAAGTGAGGCACTGTGAAATTAACTCACCAAACATTTTCTTCACCCATATCCACTAGTATTGATGTCATATATCCTGGTACATATTTTCCACTCTTGGATGTACCACTAAAGGGGAGGTATGGAACTCCGCCAAAATTTCTTCTGGCAAAGCCGTTCTTACTAACGTGTTTCCTCTTAAAAAGATGATGTGCTCCCCTCCTATCAAAAATCAGTCAAGAGCATGTCATGAGAATAAATGATCACATAGGTCCTTGCAGTCAAAATCCACAAACATTGTCTCCACAACTAATTGTAAGAATGAAGGAGTGATAGTCATCGACTGAAGGTAAGCTTCTCCATCATCATCCATGAAGGATATCTACATCGCGACTAGCTGATCTGTCACCTCACTCAGTAGCTGCAAACCAGATCTCTTATTTAGGGAATCTACCACTAAGTTCCCCTTCCCATGATTATATACTATCTCATAGTCATAGTCCTAGAGGAACTCTATCCATCACTATTGCCTCATGTTTAGGTCCTTCTGGGAGAATATATACTGAAATCGTTTGTGGTTAGAGTAGACTGTAACATTGTCACCCATTAAGTAGTGCTATGACATCTTCAACGTAAAGACCAGAATAGCTAGTTCCAGGTAATAAGTTGTGTAGTTCAACTCATACTATCTCATATTTTATTAAACATAAGCAATCACTTCTCCATCCTGAATCAGGATGCATCCCAATCCAATCCCAAATTCATCACTAAAAACTACATATCCAACTCCCTCCTCTAGTGGTTTCAACATAAGGGAACTCTTTAGTCACTGTCTAAGCTCCTGGAAACTCTTCTGAAACTTCTCTCTGCACAAAAGGGTGGCCACTTCCCCATAAAATATAATAATGGTGATACTATCTTGGAAAATTCAGGAACAAATATTAGGTAATACCCAGCCAAATCGAATATAATCGACACCTATGTCACGCTACTGGGTGGATTAGAAACAAGAACTGCTAATATATTTTCTTGATGCTCTCCATATCTATCCTCTGATATAACATGACGAAGAAAGTGTAGCTCCTGTATTCAGAACATACACTTCAAGAGCTTACATTAAATCCAGTCCTCTCATAATGTATACAGTACTATCCGTAGGTATGTAGAGTGCTCCTCCTCAGATGTCGAGTAAACCAGGATGTCATCAATGACGATCACAAGGTAATAATTGAGATAAGGCTAGTGGATCATGTTTATGAGTCCCATGAACACTTTTTGGGAATTCATCCCACTAAAAGGCATCACTAAGAACTCATAGTGTCTATACCGGCATCTGAGGGCTTTTTATGGTGCAATATCATTCCATACAAGAAGCTGGTATTAGCCTGATCTAATATCTATCAACGAGAACCATCTTGTTCCCTTCATCGGATCAAAGAGGTCATCAACCATTGGTTGTGGATTCTTGTTCTTCCTAGTCACCCGGTTCAGGCACCAAAAGTCCACATGGTATTCTTTAACTACAAGTAGGTTCATGGAAAGGAATGATCGGATGACACATATTTCTATAAGAACATCATATAAGGTGCATAAGTCAGAAATCAAACCTCTAATAATCTCTGAATTTTTGTGATTGTAGGCCTACATCAGATGAAACTAGCCTCACTCGAGTGCACCAGCTCCCTAAGGTCATGGTGGACCACATGGGGGTAGTGGGGTAGTACCCCAAACCTATGCCCAACTCTTTCCACTCATCATTCCCCTCTTCCACATGCGCTAAAAACTTCCTCACTCAAACTTCTGCCTCTCCCTTGGTAGACCCTTGACCATCTGATGATCGTCTGTTTGGTGAGTCTAGCAAGCACGATCCATGTGTCCCAGTCAGCCATATGAGAAGTATATCCTGGCCCACTGATAACTCCCACTATTCTTGGAGCCCCTCACTAGAGACCGTGAGGCTTGGAGTCATCCCCTGAATGTCCTGACCCAAATGGGTCCTCACGTCGATGGCCTTCAACACACCACTGAAGACTCAATCGTTTGATATCTACTGGTGTCTCCACGTGTCGACACTAACTCTTCGAGAATTATCTATACAAGTAGGTCTTTCTTTAGCACCTGAGGATATGTATGCATCTTGAGATACAAAATGGAAACCTTGATCTCCCAGTATAGTCCTGGATCCAAGGCTATAGCATTGAAGAATAGGCCTTTTCCCAAGTCTGTATAGTTGCGAGAATGCTCGGTGCATCTTGTTGAGTACTCTACTACTGTCATGCTACCCTATTGTAGATTAAGTAGATATTTTATTCACACAGAGTGAAACATCACGGGATAGAACTCCTCCCTAAATAGGTGCTCAGGGTCTGTCCATTGGAGGGTTGCATCATCATGTGTCTGAATCATCATGCTCCACCATCTCCCTACCGATCCCTGAAGAAGACTTGTTGCTAAATAACCACATAGTTAAGAGGCATCCTCACAATACATAAGACTCATCTCACTACCCCAAGCCAATCCCCTGCCACCTGGGGCTCAGTATCCCCTTTCAACATGCGAGGTCTCTACCTCTGGATATCGTTAAAGGTGTTGCGCCAACATGCATCCTCTACCTATAGAGCCAACAATAACTTATAATCAATGGGTGGTGGTAACACTAGTCCACCACCCTAAGGGTCCAGCTCTAGAACTGGCCTCCTAAATAACAACTAATCTGTAGGCGGTCTATCCTCACGTCGCATATCAGATTCATGGTAGCTTGTCTGTAATGATGATTCTTTAAAGAGATAAAGATATGCCACAGTCTATATATTGTACCTGGTGAGCTGACTCAACGAGAATGAGAGGAAAACAATAAAAATCTTACATGATTCATCTACCCATTATTTCATGCAACCATTGTTTCTTTGTACCTAGTGGGAATGAATCTGTATAGAGTCCTATTGTATGGATATGTGGACACACGCCGATCATAGGGCATGGAAAAAGTAATTTATTTTCCTAATGTAGAAAAGAGGTTGACTAGGGTCATCTCACATGAAGAGCTTTCTCAGTTTTTCACGTACTTAATTTATATCACATAAAATAATTATTTTTACTATTTTAAATTTATCTACAAATACAATTAAATTTAAAAGTCAAATTAAATTGTAAAACTTATAATAACATGCAAATACATATTGTAATTAAAGAATAATGCAATTGGACCTAGGGTTGGATAACTTAGAATCATTCATTATTTATTTATTGTTTAAATTAAATTTGAAAATTCATTTATTGAAACATCATTAATGAATTACTTTCCCTTGATTTATTTAATGTATGAATTTTTTATTCATCTAGAACACTAAACCACACCTCTTCTAATAGTCAAATAGGGTAACACTACAACCGAGAATGCTACCCCCAAAAGACCTTGCTCCACCGTACGTCGTTTCATGCTTTATGGGAACCCCAACTCCACCGTATAATGGGTTTACCTAAGAGAAGGGAGAGAAAATTAATTAATCAATGAAATGAAATAGATTTGGAAATAGTGTTGTGGTGGATGACTATCACACTCATGCGATATTCCCGCCTCCACCACTAACAGATTTAAAACATTTTTATTTTGAATTGAAATAGTGAAGAAGGACATGAAACCTCCCCCCAGATCCAGGCCTTGAGTTATTCTCATTCCATTGAAATGTGATTGGAGATAAATATTTAGATAGGGAAGAGATATGCTGAGATAATTAGATTTTCAAGACAAATAACAAGGGAAGAAGAAATAGGAAACACTTTAATAAAAAATGAATGTGTTACATGTAAATGAAATCTAAAATAAAAAATAAATGAGAAGAAAATTACTCTGTCAAGAACATGTACCTAGGCTTCCTCTCCAATGTTGGTGTTGAAATACTCCTTCATAATGGTTGAACTCCTATTTATATAGGACAAGGGTTCCAATCCCTTGGTATTCAAATTTTAGATAGTCAAAATCTCTTTTAAATATTTACTACATATTCTGTCTATGGAGGGATTCATCATGGTAATCCAATTTAATGGCCATATATTTTCATGTTGTCAGCATGAATTATTTTTCAAAATATTGTCTATGATCCTCTACAAAATATCATTTTTATCAATAATTTTTAGTATGAGATATGACCAATTAATATTGTGATTTTATTCAGGCTGAATGTTTCTTTTTGTTGCACCAAAATCATAGCATCCATGTGTAGCCTTATTAGATTAAAATCTTCATAATCTTAATCAAAATAATGCCACATTTATTTTTATTTCAATTCCAATTGGAATCACACCCATTGGATTTTTGTATACCGATTTATGATTAATTCATTATCGTGGGGTCTATGTGGTCATCTGGAATAATTGTCTAACTTCATTGAATTATTTGGACCCTTCTATGGATGAATTAAATTATGTTCATGAAGAAAACTATGAAAACAATTAATATAGGAATCCAATAAAAATATAATAACATCTATTGGATTTATATTTTAAATGATATTTTCTAATTACCATTGTTATTAAAATCAATCTATGATTACAAATTAATAAGTTTTCACTTTTAAGCACAAAACACCATATTAATCCAAAATTAATGTAAATAACACAAATTGACTAATTTTTAGTGATTCAATAATTTAATTAAATATTAAAATGATGAAACTATTATCTCTATCAATTCCCCCACACATAAACTATGATTGTCTTCATTCATAAAATCTAAACACGGAATTCAGAGAGAAACAATGTTACCAATACTCAAATTTCAATGTAATAAAATCAAGCAATTATCAATGACCAATCAATTTTTCAAGGTACACAAAAAAATCAATTTAATTTTCCATTTTCAATGTAAAAATCAATTCATGAATTTTAATTTTCTCATTTGAAAATGGATGGGGCTTCACCATTCATTCATTCAAGAAGCTCAATTTATTATTATTAAACAATTGAAATCATGATCTACCACTATTATGAATCTTTTCTCTCATTACTCATGATACAATTAAAGTGGAGTTATGCTCATATCGTGAAAAAAATATCTTTATCTATAGGATTTTAATAAAAATATTTTCTCTACATTGTAAAGAAAAAGGTACATAAAATCTTGAGGACTTACAATAGTTGATCACATGACTTTGATTCTTAAGGATGCTCGGAAAATGATTAAAACAATTTTAGTCTAGAAGTAGAAGGTTTGACACATAGGTACAATACATGATTAATCATGTGAAAATACAAGACAAATCTCACTCAAATCCCTTTGAAAATGTGAAACTCAACATCAGTCCCTTTTATTACATGGTACATGAGTCAATAAATGATTAAAAAGAATGATTTAATCCATGTTCTCCAACATTTTAAATAATGATCCAGAAATTCATAGCTTAGTTTATTTATTTATTTTTTTGATTTTTTTTATTCTCTAAAAAGGCACAACATTATTTTATCTTTATTTTATTATTTTTTTAAATTTAACCAGATGAAGTAAATGAAGAATAATTAAATGATGACTCATGCCCAATTTTCTAATAATATACTTCCAAAAATGATGACTAACAGATCACACCACCTAATAATCTTCTTGATATGTGGCTTGAACATATAAGGAAAATCATGGAATCTACGGGAGAATGAAGGATAAATATAAGGGTGGGTATCATGTAAATATTTGGCTAGCCATGCAATGCCTCAATCATTTTAAATGTGTTTCTGTACAGTCATAGCTTTAACAAGTTTCCAAGAATGTTTTGGAAGGTGCCCTACCCTTAGATCACTCAAGAAATATGATCAACACAAAATAGAAAATATTTGGTCTTGAAATCCTTTGAGGAATAGAAATATTATGTCAGAAAATCACCCATGTCATGATTAATATTAACAAATTAATTCACATGAATTTTATAAATTCAAATAATGAAAAATGGTAGGCAAATTTCTTCTACATGAATCAATAAATTTCTTCAAGTCATGAGTCCTAGTTTCAAAATTCATGCTTCACTTTAATCACCCAAGACTCAATTTTTCTAATTCAATCTCATTAACATTGAAATATAAAACATAGAATCACTAGAATCCTAAAAAAATTATGTATCCTATATAATTAAATTAATGTATTAATTCATGTGTGGTAATTAAATTCTAGTTTGAATCACAAAATACAAATATAAGGAGTTTCAATGTTAATCATTAAAAGTGAACTCCCTTTTGAAATGAAGCCTGATATTTTTTTCAATTTTGGGGTTCCCTTATTCCTTCATGAACCTAAACAAGATAATTAATAAATTATGTGAAATGTTTGTTTCATAGAACCTCAAAATTATAGAGGGGAGTGGGCCGCATGCTATTCTACTTCTATGAATAGAAATTGGAATCTAAATTACTTAAAAGAATGAAATGATAAGTCTTGGAATGATCCCCTTGTCCACCCTGGATTCCTATATTGCCTCCAGAGGGAAGTACTAGTTGTTATCCATAATCCGATGGTGGGTGGATTTTATTGGACATGAACCACCACATCTTTCTTTTCCCATAATGTAGTTCTTTGTTCTTATTGATGAGGACTCCAAAGATAGAATACACTTGATCCTCCCTATTCGCAATATAGCATAACTTACATGGATGGGGTAGGTTGAAGTACGGATCCTCTTCCTCAGTTGCTACTTGTCATCGTCTACTTTAAAGAGATTTTGTTCTACCAGATGTGCTGCATGAATAGAATAATCAATGGGAGATTAAAAATTTCAATTTTAAGTATTAATTTCAAAATATTCCCTTTCCAAGTATGCCACTTTTAGATTTGCATCTTTGGGCATAGAGACTTGTATCGCTTCACATGCTTCCTATATTAGATGATCAATGTCTTTAGAGAGCTCCATGTGTTCCTTAATAGGTGAAATTTCTTCCTCTTCTACCAAGGCATAGAAAAGACTATCTGATTCTGTAAAACTAGAGGGAGTGACCTAAAATTAAAATTCAATAAAACAAGAACAGATAGATTCTATGAAAGGTTCAACTCGCATAGTTGTATCAACATCAATCTTTTTGTGAATTGAAAGTGAATCTTAGAGTTGATTATCATAAGATGGAGGTGGGTAGACATGATCCTCCAACTCGAGTTTGGATTCAACATCATGGATTTCTTCAGTGGAATCTGGGAAGACTTGTGGCACATCCTTCTTAGTCTTGAATCTTGGAATGTCAGTTTTGAGTTCATCATCCATGGCCATCAAATATTCAAGTGAGATCCATGTTTAAAGAACTCTTTCCTCCTATTTGAACCTTATCATTAGAGCACCAGCCCCTCATTTGAGGTCCTCCTTAGTGTAGTCAATTTCTTCCTCATACAATTGTGATTAATTATTCCAGGATTAATGATTTGAATTTGAATGTATCCTGGAAAAATAGATTTTTTGTTTTTTTAAAAGAATAAACACAATCTAAAAATTGGAAATATAATAATTAAAGTAAACAACGGATTAGATCCTCAAAAATGGCACCAGTTTTGACGGACACTTGTCAAAGGGTGTGGAAAAAGAAATTTATTTTTTGAATACAACATAGAGGTCAACCATGGTCATCTCACTTGAGGATTTTTCCCAGTTGTTCACCTAAATAATCTATATCACATAGACTAATTATTTTTACTATTTTAAAATAAAGAAATAATTCAATGAAATTTAACAGTCAAATTAAATGTTAAAAAATATAAAAACATGAAATTATATAATGTAATTTGAGAATGATGAACTTTTTCCTAGGGTTGGAAAATATGGGTTAATTCATTATTTATTTATTGTTCAAATTCAGTTGGAAAATTCCTTTATTGAAACCTCAGTAATGAATTAATTTTCCTTGATTTATTTATTGTTTGATTTTTGTATGTGTATGGCACACTAAACCACAACTCCTCTAATAGTCATCTTGGGTAACACCTCAACCGAGAATGCTACATCAAAAGACCCGAATCCACTGTCTGCTGTTTCTTCCTTTATGGAAACCCCAAAACCACCTTATGAAGGGTTTTCCAAGGAAAAGTGAGGTAAAATGAATTAATGAATGAAAAGAAATATATTTGGAAATAGTGTCGTGGTGGATGATCATTGCACCCATGGAATATTCCCATCTACACCAGAAATAGATTTAAACAATTTTGAATTTGAAGATAAATAATGAAGAAGACCATGAATCCTCCATTGGGGCATGCCTCAGTTTAGTTAATTTTTATTTCAAAATGTTTTCTGATCAAAATGGAGAGATGAAAGAGAGAAAACGTGATAATTATAGTTTGAAGACAAACAAATAAGAAAAAAGAATTGGGAAACACGTTAATAAAAAATAAACGTGTTATATGTAAAAGAAATGAAAAATAAAACGAAAAGAAAAGAAAATTCCTTAGTGAGAATCATGTTCCTAGGCCTCCTATAAAATGATGGTGTTTAGCTCCTTCTTCAACATACATAAACTCATCCTTATATAGGGAACTATTTTCTATCCTTCGGTCTTCAAATTTCAGGTGTTCAAAATCCCAATTTGAGGTTTCTTGCAGATTTTTTCCACCAGATGATTCATCGTGGTAATCCAAATTAAGGGCCAAAGTTCATAATGTTTTCTTCATTAATGTTGTTCCAAAATATGTTCTACAAATATATAAATTTTTTTAGCTATTTTAACACTTCTTATTAAGAGATATGGCCAATTAACTTCGAGAATTTATTCTGGCTGAATGTTTCCTAATTTTTCACCAAATGATTAGAATCCATGGGTATCATTAATGGATGAAATATTAATAATCAACATTAGAAGAACAACCCAAGTAATTTTCCTTCCATTACAATTGGAATCACGTCAGTGGGATGTGTGTATACCAAGTTATTATTAATTCATTGTTCTGAGGTCTAAGCAGTCATCTAGAATATTTTCCCACTAGATTGAATATTTCGGACCCTTGATGGATGAATTAAATCATAGTCCCAAAGACAACTATGATGAAAATAATTATAGTAATCCAATAATAAATAATCACATCAATTGGGTTTATATTTTAAAATTTATGCAGGAATTACAAAAGTTATTAAAATCAGTCTATACTTCCGAATTATGCAGTTTTCACATTTTAGTTCAAAACACCATATAAATCCAAAATTGATGTAAAAAAATTGATAAATTTTTAGAGATTAAATCATTCAATTACATATATAAATTATTAAAATATTATCTATATCAATTCACCCACACTTAAACTATGCCTTTTCTCAAGCATATAATCTCATCATTGAATTCAAAGGGCATTAATGTTACTAATATTCATATATCAAAGTAATGAAATCAATAATTTATAAATGTCCAATCCAATTTTAACGTTCCCCAAATAAAAAAGAAATTTAATTTCACATTTTTGAAAGAAACAATCAATTCATTCATTTTACTTATCCCCTTTGAAAAAGGAAGGAGCTTCGACTTTCATTCATTCAATAATATCAATTTATTATTATTAAAAATTTCAAATAATGATCTACCACTCCTTGGAATTTTTTCTCTCCTATCTCATGATACAATTAAAGTGGATTTATGCTCATATCACAAGTACATTCTCTTTATCCAAAGGCTGGTAATGAAAATACTCATCCACTTTGAAAAGAAAAAAGGCACATAAAATCATGATGAAATACAATAATGGTTCAAATGAATATGAGGATTATAGTTGGTGGAAAAATGATTAAAATAATTTCAGACTAGAAGTAGGTGGGTTGACTCTTAAGTACAATTCATTATTAATCAAGTGAAAACACATGAAAAAACTCACTCAAATCCCTGTGGTAATGTAAAACACAACACCATGCCTTTTTATGACACGGGATATGAATCAATAAATGAGTACAAAGAATGATATCACCAAAATTCTCCCACTTTTTATATAATGCTCCAGAAAGGGAAAACTTAATTTATTTAAATTTTTTTAAAAGCTCAAGAAAGGAATAATTTATATTCTCCTTATTTTTTTAAAATTTTTTGAGAGATCCTGATGAAGTGAAATAAGCATAATGAAATGATGACACATGCCCAATTTTCTAATAATATACTACCCAAAATTATGATTCTCACCTCACACCAACCAAAAATGAAACACATCCCAATGAATGCACATGAAAGGCCATTCCCCCACACTCAATCAAGAAATATCCATGCAAAAATACTAAAATAGTGGGTTGGTAAATAAAAACCAGCTTGCAATGTGGCTTAAACCTATAAAGAAATTAATGGAATCTATGGGATAATGAAAGATAAATGTATGTGTGGCTATCAGGTTAATATTTGGGTAGCTAAAGTAGTGACTCAATAATTTTAAATATTCTTTTGTACAATAATATCTTTAAAAAGATACCAAGGACGTTTTGGTAGGTGGAATGTCCCAAGAACACTCAAGAAATATTCTCAAGATAAAATATGAAATATTGGTTCTAGAAATCCTCTTCGGAATGGAAATATGATATCAGAAAACCACACATGGAACGATTAATTATAAAAAATTAAATCACATGAATTTTAGAAATTCAGTGCATGAAACATTTCAACGAAATTTTATTTACATGAATCAATAAATTCCCTCAAATCATTAGTCCTTATTTCAATATTAATGCATCACATTAATCACCCAATTATCTATTTTACTCATTAAATATTATTAACATTGAAATCTAAAACATGGTATCACTAGAATCCTACGAAACTTAGGTAACCTTGATAAGTCAAGTAATGTATTAATTCAAGTGTGGGAATTCAATTAATGTTTAAATCAGAATATAAAAATGTAAGGTGTTTCAATGTTAGTCATTAAAAGTGAACTCCCTTTTGAACTAAAGTTTGGTGTGTTTTTTGTTTGGGGGTTCTCCTCTGCCATCCCAAACCTACAAAAGAGAATTAATCAATTAATTGAAACGATCATGTCTTTAAAGATAGAAAATATATGATAGAGTACTTCTATGTAATGAAATTGGAATCTAAAAACCTAGAAAGCATGTAAAGAAAAGTCTGCATATGATCCCCCAAGTGGGTTCTGTATTCTTTTACTGCATCTAGAGGGAATTGCCAATTGTTATCCAGAATCCGATGGTGGGTGGATATTTTTTGACATGAACAACAACATGTTTCCTTTCTTAGCTTGATGTTAATTGTTATTTTTGATGAGGACTCAATAGATAGAGTACACTAGATCCCATCCACCTTAACAATGTGGTAAAACATGCATGGTTGGGGTAGGATGAAGTATGGAACCTCCTCCTCAAAAATTGCTACCTGAGAAATGCGTACTTCGAAATCCAGTTGTTCCACTAGATGTTCTTCAATAAAAGAATAATAAAAGGGAGATTCAAAATTTAAATTTTAAGTATTAATTACATAATATTAACTTTTATGGTATGAAGATTTTAGATTTAGTTCATCAGGAATTTCTAGTTGTATCTCATCATCGGATTCCTTAATTAGAATATTAATGTCCACAGGGAGATCCCGGTGTTCCTCAACAAGTGCAATTTCTTCTTCCTCCAAGGAATAGAAATGATTATCTAATTCTGTAAAACCAGGTGGAGTGACATAAAATTCAGATTCAATAAAACTAAAATAGATACCATCAATAAAAGGTTCAACTCCCTAATTTGGTTTAGCTACAATATCTTCTTTAGTTGAAATTGCCTCATGGAGTTGATTCTCACTAGATGTAGGTAGGTATTCATGCTCCTCCACCGTGAGTTTGGAATCAACATCATGGATTTTTTAGTGAAATCTTTGAAGTCTTATGGCACTACCTTTTTTCCCTTGAATATTTTAAAGCCAGTTTTCCGTTCGTCATCCATGACCATTAAATCTTCATGTGAGATCCATGTTTAAAGTCCCTGTTGATTTTATTTGAACATTTTCATTAGAGCAGCATCCCATAATTTGAGGGTCTCCTCAGTGTAGTTGATTTCTTCCTCCTACAACTGTGATTAATTATTCCATGCACAATAATTTGTATTTGAATGCATCCTGAAAAAATATTTTTTTTGTTTTTTTTAAAATAATGAAAACTATATAAAAATTTAAAATATAAAAATTAAAGTAAAAAACTGATTATCATTCTAAAAATGGTGCCAATTTTGACACGCGCCAATCATACGATGTGGTAAAAGTAATTTATTTTCTTAATGAGGCACAGAGGCTGACCAGGGATGTCTCAGTTGAGAAGCATTCGTAGTTGTTCTAATATTTAATCTACAACCCTATACGAATTTTTTTTACTATTTTAAATTTAACATAGAATGCAATGAAATTTAAAATTCTAATTAAATATTAAAACATATACTATCAAGAAATTACAGAATGTAATTATAGAAGAAAGAACTTGGTCATTGGGTTGGATAACATGGGTTTATTCATTATTTTTTTTTAATTTTAATTTAAAAACTCATTCATTGAAGAAACATTAATTAATTAATTTCCCTTGTTTTATTTAGTTTTAATTTTTTGTATGCATTTGGTAGGCCAAACCACAGCTCCTCCAATATTCAAATATGGTAAATCCTCAACTGAAAATGCAACCTAAAAAAGACTCGGCTTCATTCTATGTCTTTTCATCCATTATAGAAACTAAAAATCTACTTTATGAAGGTATTCTAAATAAAAGGGAAGGAAAATTAATTAATCAAGGAAATGATTTTTTTGGAAATAGTGTCTTGGTGGACAACCTCCACACTCGTGAAATATTCCTACCTCCACCACAAATAGATTTAAAAAAAATTTAATTTGAAGTGAAATAATGAAGAACACTATATAACATCCCCCAGGGACAAGCCTTAGGTTAGTGACCATCCATTTCAATGTTATTAGAGATAATGATGGAGTGAGGGAATATAGATAATTGCATAATTGGTGTTTGAAGACAACGAATGATAGAATAAGAAATTGGAAACACTTTACATAAAATTGATGTGTTACATGTAAAAGAAATCTAAAATAAAAATAAAATAAAAGAAAATTCATAATTCAAATGCATTTCTCTAGTCCTCCTATCCAATGTTGGGTTTTAACTCCTCATTTAGCATGGGTGAACTCTTCCATATATAGGAAAGTAGTTTCCATCCTTTGAACATCAAATTTCAGATCTTCCAAATCAATATTTAATATTTATTGCAGATTCTGTCCACCAAAATATTTCTTAGGGTAAACAAAATTTAATGGAAAATTTCGGCCTATCGTATTCATTAAAGATGTTCCCAAATATCTTCTATGATTATATACAAACATTATGATTTATAAACACTTTTAAGTAATATATATGGACAAATAACTTTGAGATTTTATTCTGGATGTATGTTTCTTAATATTGCAACAAATATTTAGCATCCATGGGTAGTATTAATGGATGAAAATCTCAAAATTATTAATCAAAAGAAAGGCCCAATTAATCTTCTTTCAATTCCAATTGTAATGAAACCAATTAGATGTGTGTATACTGATTTATGATTAATTCACTACTGTGGGGTCCATGTTGTCGTCTAGAATAATTGTCCAACTAGATTGAATATTAGGGATCCATGGATGGCTGAATTAAATACTTGTCTTGAAGACAAAGATGAAGAAAATAAATAAATGAATCCCATTAATAAAGAATCACATTAATTTTATTTATATTTTAATGGAAGTGCTTGAATTACCAACATTATTAAAATCTATCTATATATCCAAATTATGTTGTTGTTACAGTTAAGCTCAAAACACACTATAAATCCAAAATCTATGTAAATAACACAACTTGATATATATTTTTAGTGAATAAATTATTTAATTACATATAATAAATGATTAAAATATTTTCTGTATCAATTCATGTACACTTAAAATATGATTGTCCTCTAGCATAAAATCTCATCATGGAATTCAAAGGGCACCAATGTTACCAATATACAAATTTTGAAGCAATAAAATCAAAAAATTATTAATGTCCAACAAAATATTCATGTTCCACAAAATAATAAATTGAATTTCATATTTTTAAAGGAATAGTCAATTCATTCATTTTACTTTTTCGTATTTGAAAAAGGATGAAAATTCTCATTTAAATAATTAAATCTTCTTAATTTATTATTATTAAACATGTAATATCATGAACTACCTCTCTTTTGAATCTTTCTATCATCAATAATGATTCAATTAAAATTTAGTTATGTTGATATGATGAGAACATTCACCTTATCAATAGGATTTTAAAGAAAACACTTTCTGTACTTGGTAAAGGCAAAAGGCATATAAAATCACGAGGACTTAAAATAGTGGTTCAAATGAATCTCAAGCTTAAGGTTGGTGGGAATATGATTTAAATAATTTTAGGCCAGTAGTTGGAGGTTTGACTCTTAATTACAATTCATAATTAATAATGTGAAAACACAATATGAATCTCACTCAAATATCATTGAGAATGTGAAACACAACACCACCCTTTTATGACATGGGACATGAGTAAATAATTGATTACAAAGAATGATATCATCCACGTTTTTACACTTTTTAAATAAAGATCATTAATGGAACAACTTACTTTATTTCTTTTTTATTGATATTTTTAGTAAATCTCTAGAAAGGCACATCTTTATTTTCTCCTTTTATTTTTTTATGGAGAACCAGATGAAGTAAAAAAATCATATTAAAATGATGAATCATGCCCAATTTTTTAATAATACAGTGCCTAAAATGATGAAAAACACCTCACACCATCAAAAAATGATAATTTTCCCACTAAACTCACATGAATGGCCCTCCCACCACACTCAAACTTGAAATATCCATTAAAAATACTAAAAGAGTGGGTAGGAAAGGAAAAATCTACATGTAATGTGGATTAATCCAACAAAAAAATTCAGAGAATATATGGGATAATAAAGAATAAATGTAAGGGTGGGTATCTGGTAAATATGTGGCTAGACATAGTTGTGCCCCAATAATTTTAAATGTTTTTTTTGTATAGTCATAGTTTTTAAAAGTTTCAATGAATGTTCTAGAAGGTGGCATGTCCCAAGATCACTCATGAAATATGTTCAAGAAAAAATAGGATATATCTGGTCTATAAATACTCTAGAAATGGAAATATGTAATTTACTATCACTCATGGAATGATTAATACTAAAATATTAATTCACATGAATTAATGAAATTCAAAGCATGTAAAATGGTAGGTAAATTTCATTTACATGAATCAATAAAACCTATCAAATCAGGAGTCCCCATTTCAATATTCATGATTCACTTTAATCATCCAATTATCCATTTTAGTAATTCAATATAATTAACATTGAAATCTAAAACATGGAATAACTGGAATATTAAGATAGCTATTTTTTCATAGATAAGTCAAGTAAAGTGTTAATTCAATTGTGGGAATTAAATTCCAGATTAAATTAAAAAAAAATTAAGGAGTTTCAAAATTAAACATTAAAAGTGAAATATCTTTTGACATGAAGTTTGGTATTTTTTTCTCTTTGGGGGTTCCCATCTACCATTATGAACCTAAAAAGGATAATTACTCTATTAAGTGAAAGGATCACATCATTAATGCTCAAGAATATAATAGGGAGTGGGACACTTTCTATACTACTTCTATGAAAAAAATTAGAATATAAATTCCTATAAAGAAAGTTAATATAAGACTTTTTATGATCCCCCCAAGTGGGCCATGTCTTCTTTTACTTCCTCTAGAGGACCTTACCAGTTGTTATCCGTAATCCGATTGTGGGTGGATCTTCTTGGACATGAACCAAAACATGTTTCTTTTCCCAGCTTGCAGTTCTTTGTTCTTGTTTTGGAGGACACCATAGATAGAGTACACTAGATCCTACCCCTTTTCAATGTGGTAAAGCTTGCATGGCGGTGGTAGGATAAAGTATGGAATCACCTCATCTTAAGTTTCTTTATATGAGTCATCTACTTTAAAATCCAGTTGTCTCTCTAGATGTGATGTATGAAAATAATAATCAAATTGAGATTAAAAATTTAAATTTTATGTATTAATTTCAAAATATTCCCTTTTATGTTAGGATGCTCTGTATATTTTTTTCATCAGGAATAAACACTTTTATCTCTTATGGGATTCCTCAATTAGACGATAAATGTCCATAGAGAGCTCCTAGTGTTCCTCAACAGGTGAAATTTATTTCTTTGTCCCCCTTGGAAAATAAAGACTATCTGATTCTGTAAAAAAATAGGGAGTGAAAAAAATTCAGATTCAATAAAACCAGAAGAGAATGAGTCAATGAAACGTTAAAAACCTTGAGTTTGATCATCTACAATATCTTATTGATCAGAAAGTGCCTCTTGGAGTTGATTGTTCCTGGATAAAGGTAGGTAGTCATGCTCCCCACCCAGCGTTTGGATTCAACTTAATGGATTATTTCTGTGCAATCTAGGATGACTAGTGAAACTTTATTTTTATCCTTTAATCTTTGAATGTCAGTTTTGAGTTCATTAGCCATGGAAATAAAATAATAAACTATGATCCATGTTATAAGTCCACTTTCATTCTTTTTAAACATTATCATTAGAGAATCATCCCTTTTTTGGAGAGCGTCCTTAGTTTAGTATATTTATTCTTACTACCCATGTGAGAAATTATTCAATGCATAATAATTTGAATTCCAACGCATCATGGAAAAATCAATTTTTGTGATTTTATTAAAAAATAATTAAAACTACATAAAACATGAAAATAATAAAAGTATTGTAAACAACTGATTAGGTCCCCAGAAATAGTACCAATTTTGACATATTCATGTTGTTGGGCATTATAAAAGAAATTTATTTTCCTAATGTAGCACTCATGCTGATCATGGACATCTCACTTGAAGAGATTTATCAATTGTTCACCTACATAATCAATATCACCAAAACTAATTATTTTTACTATTTTCAGTTTATAAAACAATTCAATTTATATATTAATGTAAAATTATTTGTAAGAACTTATAGTGACATGTAACTACATAATTAAATTATATATTAAAGAACACAGTCCTAGGGTTGGATAACTTGGGTTCATTCATTATTTATTTATTTATAAAATTAAATATGAAAATTCATTTATTTAAACCATATTAATGAATTTCATATCCATGATTTATTTAGTGAGTGATTTTTTTATGCGTCTGGAACACCTAACCACACCTCCCCCAGTATTCAAATTGGGTAACACCTCAACTGAGAATGCTACTTCAAAAAGACTCAGCTCCACTGTATGTCGTTTCATCCCTTATTCCAACCCCAACTCCACTGTGAGAAGCGTTATCCTAAGAGTAGGGAGGGAAAATGAATTAATCATGGAAAATAAATTCCTTTGGAAATAATCTCATGGTGGAAGACCACATCACCCATCCAATATTTTCACCTCTTCCACAAATAAATTTAAATCATTTTGAATTAGAAGTGGAATAATGAGGAACATCAAGAAACCACCCCTAGGGCCAAGCCTTGGGTTAGCCAATTTCCATTGTAAAGTGATTATAGATCACGATGGAGAGAGGGGAGAGATTTAATGATATAATTAGAGTTCAAGACAAAGAAATATGGAATAAGAAATTGGAAAAACATTAATAAAAAATTAATGTGTTACATATAAAAGAAGTGTAAAATAAAAAAGAAAAGAAAAGGAAATTCCTAAATCAAAAGCATGTCTTCAGGACTCATCTAAAATGTTGGTGTTGAAATACTCCTTCATCATGGGTGAACTTTTCATTATATTGGCCAAGGGCTTCCAACCTTCGATCTTCAAATTTCTGGTATTCATAATATCAATTTATGATTTCTTGTAGATTCCATCGACCAAAATATTCATCATGGTAATCAAATTTAATTGCATAATCTTGGATTGATTTCTTTATAAAAAATGTTTAAAAATATCTTCTATGACATGATAACAAATTTCATCTTTATCAATGCTTTCTAGGATGATATATGGAAAATTAACATTGACATTTTGATCTGGATGATGGTTTCCTATTTAAGCACCCAAAGTAGAGCATCAATGGGCAGCCTTAATGGATGGAAATATTTATAACATTAAACAGAAGAACGGAAAATTTAATTTTATATTCATTAAACATTGAATCACCCCAATTTGATTTGTGTATTACAATTTATGTTGAATTTACAATCAGGGGGTCCACACAGTCATCTTGAATAATTTTTCAACTAGATTGAATATATTGGACACATGGATGTCTGAATTAAATCATGTTTGTAAAGACAAAAACTAATAAAATATGTATAATAATCCAATAAAAATGAATCACATCATTTGGATATATAGTTTAAAAATATATTCTCCAATTTACATTATTATTAAAATCAATCTATATTTCCAAATTATGCAGTTTTCACATTTAATCTCAATACACCATATAAATTCAAAATTTATGTAAAAAACACAAATTGATAAATTTTTAGTGATTAATTCATTTATTTATATATAAAAAATTAGGAAAATATAATCTCTATAAACTCCCCACACTTAAAATATTCTTTTCCTCAAGCTTAAAATCTCAACATGGAATTCCAAGATCACCAATGCTACTAATATTAAAATTTTAAATAAAACAACTATCAATGTGAAATAAAAATTTCAAGTTCCAAAAAAAATTCACTTTCCCATTTTTCAAAGAAATAATTTATTAATGCTCTTTAATTTTCCACTTTGAAAAAGAATGGAGCATCTCCTTTCATTCATTAAAGATTGTCAAATTATTATTATTAAATAGGTCAAATCATGATCTACCACTATTTTGAATCTTTTCTCTCATCACCTAGGATACAATTAAAGTATTTTTATGCTTATATCCTGATAACATTATACTCATCCCTAATATTGTAATGAAAATACTTTCTACATTTTGTAAAGAAAAAAAAGGAACATAAAATCACGAGGACATAAGAAAATGGCACAAATGACTCAGAGTCTTAGGGTTGGTGGGTAATTGATTTGAAGAAGTTTAGGCCAGAAGTAGAAGATTTTACTCTTAAGTTCAATGCATGATTAATCAAGTGAAAAAAGGACTATTCTCACTCAAATCCCCTTGAAAATGTGAAACAAATCACCACCCCATTTTATGACATGGGACACAAGCCAATAAATGATTACAAAGAATGATATCATCCATGTTCTCCCAATATTAAAATACATATCTCAAGAAGAGAAACTTAATTTATTTCTTTTTTCTTGATTTCTTTATAAATCTTCAGAATGGCACAACATATTTTCTCCTTCTTTTTTTAATTTTTTAAGGAGAACTAGATGAAGTGAAAGATGTATAATGAAAGGATGATTCATGCCTAATTTTTTAATAGTACACTACCCAAAATGATGGAGCACACCTCACACCACCCATAAAATGATACAAATCCCAATGATGCACATTAAAGGACCTTCCCCCACACTCAAACAAGAAATATCCATGAAAAAAAACTCGAAGCATTTTTTGGAAAAGAAAATTGAATTTTAATTTTTCTTAATCCTATAAAGAAATTCCTGGAATCTATGAGCTAACGAAGGATTAATGTATACGCTAGTCTCAGGTAAATATGTGGCTATCCAATATAGTTCCTCAATAATTTTAAATGTTTTTTTACAGTTATAACATCGACAAGATTCAAAGCATGTTCTGGAAGGTTTAATGTCATGTGATCACTCAAGAAATATGCTAAAGACTAAATAGAAAATATTTCATCGAGAAATACTCTCAGGAATGGATATATGATATTGGAAAAATCCCTCATGGAATGATTAATAATATGAAATTTATTCACATGAATTTTGGACATTCAAGTCATGAAAAATAGAAGTGAAATTTCATTTACATGAATCAATAAATTCTCTTAAATCATGATGTCTACTTTTATTATTCCTCGTTCACATTAATCACCCAATACTCCATTTTACTCATTCAATCTCATTAACATCGAAATCTAAAACATGGTATCACTGGAATCCTAATAAAATTATGTATCCAAGATAAGTCAAGTAAAGTATTAATTCAAGTGTGGTAATTCAGTTCCAGTTTAAATCAAAAAAATAAATACGTAAGGAGTTTCAAATATAAACAGTAAATGTGAACTCCCTTTTGAAATGATGCATGGTGATTATTTCCGTTTTGGGGTTACCTTATGCCATCATGAAGCCACGAAATAGAATTACCCAATTTAGGGAAATGATCATTTCATTAAAGATAATAAATATAGGAGGGAGCGGGTGGCATTTTACACTACATCTATGAAAAATAATTTGAATCTAAATGCCTAGAAAGAGAGTAAAGATAAGTCAGGGTATGATCCTCAAAGTGGGACCTAGCCTCTTCTACTACCTACAGAGGGAATCAATATTTGTGATCCATAATCTGATGGTCGGTGGGTCTTATCAGACATGAAACACCACATTTTTATTTACTAAGAATCTAGTTCTTTGTTCTTGTTTCGGAGGAATCCATAGATAGAGTACAACAGATCCTCTGCCTTCTCAATATGGTACATATTTCTTGGCGAGGAAATGAAAATGTATGGAACCCCCACCTCATTAGTTTCTACTTGTGAAACATATAATTTATAATTCAATTGTTTCTCTAGATGTGCTACATGGGAAAAAATAATAAAAGAGAAATTGAAAATTTAAATTTGAATTATTAATTCCAAAATATTCCCAATTATGGTAGGCGTCTTGTGGATTTGGTTCTTCAGGAATCCCCACTTGTATCACATCTTGGGTTTTCTCAATAATATGATCAATGTCCTTGGGGAGATCTAGGTGTTTCTCAATAGGTTCAATTTATTCTTCTTTCACCAAAGAATACAAAATACAAAATGAATCTATAAAATAAGAGGGAGTGACATTAATGTCAAAATAAATAAAACTAGAAGTGATAGAGTTAAAGAAATTTTCAACTCCCTGAGTTGGTTCATCTTTAATATCTTATTTATTTAAAAGTGACTCTTCGAGTTTATTATTTATTTACGGAGGTAAATAATCATTCTCCTCCTCCTCGGGTTTGGATTCAACTTCATTGATTTCTTCATTGAAATCTGGGAGACCTCTGGCACTTTCTTCATAGCTTAGAATATTTGAATGTCACATTTGGGTTGATCTTCCATGGACATCAAATCATAAAGTGAGATCCATGTTTCAAGTCCTTATTCCTTCTATTTGAACCTTAAAATTAGGGCATCATCCCCTAATTAGAGGGCCTCCTCAGTGTAGTTGATTTCTTCCTCCTACACCTGTGATTAATTAATCCATGCATAATAATTTGAATTTGAAAGCATCATGAATAAATATTTTTTTTTTGTGATTTTTTTAAAATATTGAAAACTACCTAAAATGTAAAAATAGAAATATTTAAGTAAACAACTTATTATGTCCCCATCAACGACACCATTTTTTACACACGCATATCGTAGGGCATGGTAAAAGAAATTTATTTTCCTAATACAGCACTGTGGTTGACCAAGGTCGTCTAACTTGAGGAGCTTTATTAGTTTTCCACCTACTTAATCTATATCACCTAAACTAACAATTTTTACTATTTTCAATTTATATAAGTATGTGATGAAATTTAAAAGTCAATTTAAATGTTAAAACTTATACTAAGATGCAATTATATAACATAATTTAAGAAGAAAGAACTTGGTCCTACGGTTGGATAACACAAGATTATTCATTATTTATTTATTATTGAAATTAAATTTGAAAATTTATTTATTGAAACATCATAAATGAAATAATTTCCCTTAATTTTTTTATTATGTGATTTTTCTATGTGTGTGGTACACAAAACCAAACATCCCATAATAGTCAAATATGGTAACACCTTCACTGAGAATGCTACCTCCAAAAGACCCATCTCCACCCTATGCCATTTCATTCCTTATGGAAACCCCAAATCCACTGTATAAAGGGTTTGACTAAGAGAATGGAGGGAAAATAAATTAATCATGGGAAAAATTATATATTAGTAAATAGTGTCATGGTGGATGATCGTTGCATTAGTGCAATATTCCCGTCTCCACAACAAATAGACTTAAAACATTTTGAATTTGAAGTGAAATAATTAATAAGACCATGAACCCCCCCCCCCCCCCCATGGCCAAGCCTCTGGTTTGTCACTGTCCATTGAAAAGTGATTAGAGATCAATATGGATAGGGGAATGAGAGAAAATGATATAATTAGAGATTGATGAAAAATAAATATGGACGAACAAATGGAAAACACATTAATAAAAAATGAATTTGTTACATGTAAAAGAATAAAAAAATAAAAAAATAAAATAAAATTAGAAGTCATAGTCAAGTCCCTAGGACTCCTCTACAATTTTTTTCAAACTCCTACTTCATCATGGGTGAACTCCTCCTTATATAGGCCATGGGTTTCCATCAGATGGTCTTCAAATTTCGGATCTTCAAAATCCTTAATTAATATTTCCTGCAGATTTTGTTCACTAGATGATTAATGATGGAAATCCAATTTAATGACCTAATTTTCACATGTTTTCTTCACAAAACATGTTCCAAAATATCTTATATGATTAACTATAGCATTTCATATTTAGAAACACTATTTAGTAAGAGATATGGCCAATTAACATTAAGATGTTATTCCGGTTGAATGTTTCCTGTTAATGCACCAAACGTTTAACATCCATGGGTATAATTATGGGATGAAAATCTTTATAATAATCAACAGAGAAACTCCCCCATTTAATATTATTTCCATTAAAATTAAAATCACCACAATTTTATGTGTGTAGACCAATTTTTGATTAATTCACTATCATGGGGTCTATGAAGTTGTCCAGAATAATTGTCCAACATGATTGAATATTTCTTACCATTGGATGGGAGAATAAAATCATGGTCTTGAAGACTAAGATAAATATGATAAATATATAAATACAATAAAAAAATAATCACATCAATTGCATTTATATTTTAAAAGATATGCTCAATGTAGTAAAGTTATTAAAATCTGTATATATTTCCAAATTAAGAAGTTTTCACATTTAAGTTCAAAATACCCAATAAATAACACATTGATGTAAATAACAAAAATTGATTAATTTTTAGTGATTAAATTATTTAATTAAAAAAATGATGATAATATTGTCTCTATCAAACATCAGCTTCCACACCAACACTGGAGTCCATGTCCTGAAATCCCACCTCGAAACACTTAAAACTATTTCCCCAAAACAGAACCATAGACTCATGGTATTTGAGGTACAATTGACCTCCATTTATACCACTTTCAAAAGTCCCATCCCATGGTCTAATGTTGTGACAACCCCATGCCAACCTTTTAATGGCCAGGGGCTGGCAACTAGCACTGAAAGAATTATCCCGAAAATGGGAGGCATTTTCCAGAGTACCTATATGAATGCACAAACAAAAAAACCATGTCCCAAATTGCTGGAATGGAAAAAATTAATTCCACTAAAAATCACTATGAAAATGTAAAAACTATAAGTAAAATGGGCTATAATACAGACCCAACAAATGAGAAACTAAAAATTGGAATGTATAAAATATCATTGTAAGACGTCCAAAGAATACCTCCACATGAAGTGTAGGCAATGAGTGGATTTCAGAAGCCATGGATGTACATCCTGCCTATCATATCTCACTAGGAAACAGATTCTCCCAGTCCATCAAGGTCTCTATTGAAGCATCTTTGGTCTGCACTAGACACATAACATGCACGCAAAGCCCGTGTAGTGGTGAGTAACAAAATACTAAGTAGGGAGCCCAAAAACCAAGGAATGACCAAAAAGGAATGTATAAAAAAGGCACTGGAAGCTCACACGGGTGTAATAAAATGTATATAAACCAAACTGTCAGTCGTTCACTAAACACCTTGGATTGTTGATGTATGCATCCCTGATCAGTAATGTGGTTCTGTTCGGTCACACAGAATCATCCCCACTCTGGGCCCGCTGAGTCACACATTGTTGCTTCCCACTTAGGTAATAATAGTTGTTACACATAGGGAGGCTTATTATTGATCCACATAAGGTCTATTGTAACATATCCACACAGGGTCGCTTATAGTTGATCCAAAAAAGGCTCACTTATAGCAGATCCATATAGAGTCGCTTGTAACTAATCCACATAGGGTCACTTGATGCACATACAAAAAAGGGATGGTGTATCTGGTATACTTAGGTACGATCATCATCAAGCCCTATGGGGTCATTTAGACCCTCCCAGTAGCATTATTTGGGTCTCATCCTGCCGCAGGGTTCCCGCACGTGGTAGGGTTGATTCTGGGAGAATCTAATCTTTAAGACATTCATAGTATTTCAATATCAATGAATGTATCCTTAGAATATTATAAAATATCCATCTCATCATGAGGTTTCCAATGCCATAAGTGGATCACTAATTAGATGACTGATATGGAAAATACTTTCATTATAGTAAACAGGGGCCTGTTATGTCTTGGCCAAGTCTAACCTAGTCACACAGACCTAACCAACCCATCACGAGGGTCCCGCATGACCCGGCTCAGTTCAGCTGAACCGACCCATCCCAGTTCGGGTTAGGGATGGCCTGGTCTGGCCTGGCCCCTTGGTTAGGCAAATTGTGCCTTACCAGAACCTGACGAGTATAGTCGTTAGTAAAGCCTGTGAGGTCACCTAGTGACTCGGTTCTATCTCGGTCGGCTTGTTATTGCCCAACCTAGTCCACCTAGATGCCTGGATTCATCCCACCATCCCAAACCACAAATGTGTGTCAACTTGAGTTCCAACCCGGGCTGCCCAGTGGCCCTGTTCACACCACCCCTAGCACGGCCAACATGGTGTCCCGGTATAGTCCATCCCGGACACCTGCTAGGTGTTCAATTTGAGTGATCACAGTCGATAGGTTGTAACAACCTCTTTTCCAACAGACAGTCCGCGTCACTCCACGTGCTAGTGCAATACAGCCCACATGTCACAGACTGGTCCACTACTGCAATCGGGTGGCCGTACCAGCCTCTGCTAGCCACTGCACCATGACGACGACCCCTTGCTACACAGTCACAGCCCCAACCAGCCGCAACCTTGGTCTCAAAACACCATCATGTCCCGCCTCCACCCTTTTTTGGCTGGCACCGACAAGCCGGCGAGGTCTTTAGAGACCACTAGGTCTGCTCCTATGGTCTGATCCCCAAACCACCTGATCTTTTAGGCACTCTGTAGCGCTGTATACTTCGTTGTGTTCTTGAAAATCATCTCATTGTAAATTTGATGGTGCGACCATGAATAAAACATGAACGACCAATTATGGAGGCATCAAGGCCTTATTCATGTCAGCCCAATTAATCTACATTAGTGTTTTTAAGACGTGGGAAGGGGGAGGTTCAAGATTCAATCCAAAATCTGACACTAATTAAAAAAAGCCAAAAGTAAAACACCCTCCCGCAAGAACAAGGAACCCATGGATCAACCAGTTCGTGGGTTGATTTGAGATAATTGTTTTATAAAGAAGAATGGTGGAACAAAAATAAAAATGTAAACCCCTACATGGAGAACATTTGATCAGCAGAGAGGTTGTTCACTAATGGTGATCTGTCCATGGGTATTCACGATCCACTCGAATCCATTGACATTAGTTGATCTCTGATCCTGGTTCCATTCTTGATGGGTTTCTTCGATGCATTCCAAATCACTGGTGTTCATCGTTGTAAGAAATCAATTCATCTCAAGTTAGAGTTATTTCTAGATCTAAATTTGTTTCTCCAACCCCATCATCTCATTAAAAGATAGAAACACATCTCATCGTTTCTGAGATAATATCTCATTTAGGGAATGAAATTGTCAACTCATCACAATGTCGCAACAAAACAACTTTTGAATAAAATAAAATTTTTACGATTTTTTTTCATAAAATGTCTAAAAATATATTTTCTATTCATCCCTCACCAGTAGATGTTAGGTTTTTTATGGGCATATCCCAATGTTTTGAGTTCAACAGTACGCTTTGATTTTTTATCTGAGCACCTTTTTAATAGTTAAAAAAACCATGCTCGTACGTTTGTTTAATGAATAAATAAAATAGTATAGAAAAACATTCCATTCACTCTAGCCCTCAGAATTATGTGTATCCTCCGATACTGGTCTCAAAATAATTTCATGTATTTAAAAAAATTACATGGAATTCCAGGATCTTATATTTTTCAATTCAATATATATTTTATGTCTTGTTTTTGTATCTGGTTTTTCCAAGGCTATAAATAGATATGTCCTTCTAGAATTTATAAGCTATGATCATGCCAATTAAATAAAGAAATTCACCAACTCCTTATAAGAATGGTCAACGTGTTACTGATGTATTAACAAGTGAGGGACACTTAACTTTTGTTAATGATATCTTGTTTAGGTTTTTTACAAATTCCTATGATTCCTTTATTTTATAATAATTCCATTGTTATTCTATGCTCTTATTTTATCATTTAACATGTATTTTTAACATTCTCAATATGATATCATGTCATGCATCATGTAACTCCTTTTATTTAATATTATGTTTTTTACCATTACTGAGAATTTGAGCTCACCCATTCTAATGTTTCCCTGTCCCCTAGTTATTAAATATAATATTAATTATTATATTCCTAGGAGTTTATCTTGAATGGAAACTTTATGAGTGATGTCTAAGACACATTTTTAATTTATTTTCTTCTCATTTAGTTAAAAATGTCCATTTGAAGAGAATAATTTATATTTATTAGAAATGGTATTTTCTTAATTATTTAAAAAAACTATAATAAAAGATATTTAGATTGTAAATTTGAGACAAATATTATAATATTTATTCTCTAATAGATATAATGTTTTATGTTTTTTTATTTTGGCCTCATATACTACTATATATGTGTGGGTTTTAGGAAACGACATCATGTACCTCGATGAAGGAAGTATTTTTTTGATGGATCATTCTTCCCATTTAATGAATTTTCATTGTTTTTCTGAAAGAATTAAATAAGATTAGGTAACCATTGTGAAGTGAATTGAAGATATACTTAGATATAGGATTATTTTTTAAATGAATGTCTTTCACTTGATGACCATTTTCGATGTTATAAACTAGGACCTTATAGCCAATTGTAAAATGATGGAGGGAATTAGTGGTGGGGAGTTAGTTTCAACCATGAGATTAGGTAGTTAATATTATGGTAGTAGGAAGCACCACTATGAGATTTTCTATTTAGGTAGTAGTCAGATGATGAGGTAGGGTACTGGCATATTGTGATGTTTTATCTATGTAATAGATGGGAACAAGTGTCCTCACAATGATCATCCACTTTTAGAGTACAAATCATATAAAATATAGGGAACCTGTAGTGGTTTTTAGAAACTCTTCACATTTTTTTTACCAATATAAAATTTTAGATGAAATTGAATTCATGATTAGGATGAATTACCCATTATATATAATAATTTTCGATCTTTAAATGTCATACAAGATGAGGTGGAAAAGGTGTTACCCTAAGGCTAAGGTAGTGGTTCTATCAAAGTGGTGTAATCCAGGGGAAGGGAAGAGACTCAAGTCCCTTACAATGGCCAACAACATGCCATACAGTCTACTCTAGCCAATCAGGTTGTTGGACCTTCCACTGTTTAATATATGATTCTACTGGCATCTATTGTAGTGTCTACATTATTTGATATAAAGGATTCCAATTATTATAAATATATATTAAATTGATTATGTGAATAGTATTCATTGTAGAAAACTTATTTTTTTAATATTAATATTCCAATAGGGAAGTAGTTGGTGGAAATTAATTATTATAGACAATGCACTCTGGATGTAGGGGGTGTTTCCGACGCTTTCACTGGGGCACGTGCATCCGTGTTGTTCGGGGACGAGAGGCGTGGTTTTTGTTGGCCCACATTACATCTTTCCAAAGGCGGGCAACATCCTCTCTTTAGTCAGGGATGTCTTCTCCTTGATCGAAATGGGATGATGGGATGTCGGTTCTTCTTTCCCTGGATTCCTCCTCGGAACTCATCACATAGTCTGAGTCTCCCTCATAGACATAAGACATTGTTCATGAAACTCTTCTGGGTTCCATATCTTCCTGGACACCAGTTAATTACACTCTTCTTTTAGGACAATCCAAGGGGTCTAGTCAGGGCAGCAACCTTCGGTTATGGGAGTAGTCACCCTGGGCATCAATGGCGTGTTTGGATACTAGGGGATTGGCATGTCTGTATTATGTCCCTTATTATAGGGCTTCTCGAGGGTGGGGAAGCTTGAGGCATCCCACATTGACCATGGGGAGTCGTATGCCATGGGCATGTATATGAGGTTTTCATCATCATCCTATGTTTATCAGGGGGTATGATGCAAGTTTGACATCTGGAGGAGACAGATCGGGTTGATCAGAACACTGACTATAGTTGATCAGATGGAGGATCCCCTAGAGGGAGCACTGATACTGGGGCCATCGTGTGGGTGGTCTCCCAAATTCTATTAGGTGGAACGGGGAATGGGGTGGCATGATCCCACCAGGATGTGGTGGCCCTGGTAAGAATCAGGATGAAAGTTGGAAGGTTCCGTGAATTTGATGGTGAATGGGATGGAACTGTCACGAAGATGACGATGGTTTTGGGGTTGATCCTCAAAGATACTTCCTACATATCCCCATGGTATAGAATGAAAGTCCACATAGTTCATATGATGATGACTTACTGTGGATTAGGGTTTCCAATGGCTTACCACTGGATGAGATCGCAAGGGCTTGCCATTGGATAAGGTGTCAGCGGATTATAACTGGATGGGATTTCAATGGCTTACCGATGATTGAGGTCACAACGGCTTACCGCTGAATGTAATGAAAATAGATTACCGCTGAATGGAGTGACAATGGCATACCGCCAAGTGGAGTGACAATGGATTATAGGTGAAAGAGGTCCACAGTTTAACGTCATACGAGATGGGAGTGAACATACTTGAAGGGGGTCATAACTGCTGAGTGTGAGGCTTGAACCTCATGGAGGATTTCTACGTACCTCTCCTTGGAAAGGATAAAAGAATTCATATTTCTGGTGGTTGGGAACGGATGTGAAGGTGGACCTGGGGTCCAATGGGTGATGGGCATGGTGCACCGACATTAAGATGAATGGGACCAGAGTGGTGGGCTTGATCCTCGTGGAGGCTTCTTATGTACCTTTCTTTGGAAAATATCAAAGTCCACATAGTTCATGATTTGAGGATATTTGGGACTTATGATCTGAGGTGGCCCAAGGAGTTGGTGAACCGACATGATGGAGGTCGGAACGACCGGGTGGTGGCTTTGAACCTTGTGGAGGCTTCCGACGTACCCTGCCTTGGCTAGGATCAAAGTCAATGTAGTTCAGGTGAAAAATGGGCTATTAAACCAATGAGAAGGGGTGTCGGGAAAACTGGGTGTTTGGCTTGAATCTCAGGAAGGCTTCCTATGTACCTTGCCTTAACAAGGATCAAAGTCCTCATAGTTCTGGTGTAATTGGCTGGCATTTCAGGCTTATGCTCTAAGGTAGCCTAGGGTGCCGTTGAACCATCGTGGAGGAGGACCTATGCTCCAATGGATGATGGTGGGCTTAAACATTGTGGAGGCTTCCTACGTACCCTGCCTTGGCAAGGATCAAAGTCATCGATGTTCAGAAGTGTGGTTTGGGGATTATGCTCTAAGGAAGCCCAGGGTGTCAGTGAACCGACGTGGAGGAGGAACTAGGGCCCAATGGATGGGGTGGTCTTGAACCTTGTGGAGGCTTCCTATGTACCCTACCATGGAAAAGATCAAAGTACTCATAGTTTGGAAGTGTGGTTTGGGGATTACACTCTGAGGTGGACCTGGGTAGATCTCATGGTCGGTCCTCACTCTAAGACCATGTGATTCATCCTTGGTGTGATAAACAAGATATAGCAGAGACCCGATGATCACATCTTGAAAGGTGCGTTTGTGGGAAATGAAGTTGGGCTTACACGTAGATAGTAGCCCAAAAATGAAATAGGGGCTTATGTGTGGATAGTAACCCGAGAAGTCGGGACTTCCCTAGGATGGAGGCCCGATGGAGAAAAAGAGCAACGGGAAAGGGACTTGGGACCTAAGAAAGGATAAAAACCATTCCCCAGCACGCCCTTCACTGGCCCTGGGGACTAAAGATGAAAGGAGGAGTAGGGATGCTACCTCCTATAAGAAAGCTAGGGGCTTACACTGAGATGGTTTCCATTTCCCCGTAGACAAACTCCACTGCCATATGGAGGATATAATCCCATGTGGATACCAATGGGCATGGAGAATGTCCAATGTGGTGGTACCCTGCGTGCGAAGCATGGAGCAAGGTCACAATTAAAATTCATGTGGCGAGGATGAAGGTGATTGGCAGTTTAACATCCTGCAGCTTGGACAAGGTGAGTTTTCTCCACACCCTAGGACTTACATAACTGGTACCCTCTGCTCCTTGGTGTAGAGAGTGGACAGGCAAGGCCATGGTGAGGGGGTGTCATAGAGTGAACCATTGGGGGGTCCACATTAGTGATGCTATGTGAAGAAGCAATAACTGTTAGTGTGCCTATACAAACAAGCATAAGGCAAAGCAACACAACGGGACGATATCGTCCAAGGGACTTTAAAGTTACTTTGTGAGGACCTAGGATGTTTCTCGAGGAATGAGTATATGGAAAAGGTGATGTGGGTGTGGGAGGCGCCCAAAAATGATGCCCAAGACAAGGGACATCACAGTCACATAAGGTGGGATCCTTGCACGCAAAAGGGACCATTGCGCAAAAAAGGGGTTGGGTTGGTGCACAATTCCTTTTGCAAGCTGAAGACATTATTGTGTGCAATCAGAAGGAACTGCACGTGGGGGAATGGGTTTGAGGGTATTTGGACAAGGATCAAGCCCATGTATTCACGTGAAAAGGAAGACCCCCAGGAAACCTGGCGAGAAAAATTCAGAACCTAAGATCCATCTTCTTTGCGCGTACTAGAGAGAAATTTCGCACGATATAGATGTTCCAGATTCTTCGGGGGAAGTCGATGGGGTGGCCTTCAATTTGTAGGCAATCAGGATCATGGGTCCATGGAAAAAACACTTTGGTTTGAAATATTGTGCACCCCAATGTTGGCATCGCGAAGATCAACTGCGCGGAGCGGTAGTGCAATATAGCTCCTCACTCGTGAGGAATACTCTCACGAATCTTGGAGTTATTCAAGAGGGACATATTTTTTTTCGCGGATCTCGCCATTTTTTTCACGCTGACCCTTTGTGACACCTAGAATAGATCACTGGTTCCAAATATGGCTTCGCTTTGTCCCACCCAAACCTTCCACATCCATGGAGCACTTTTCGGTGTCTAAAAATGACCCCCCTTGGAATCGGATTGGTGATGGGTCGCAGAGGTCATATTTCGAGGGAAACACCAATATAACAGACACTGTAGGGTAGTCGCGTGCTTAAAACCAGAGTGGCGTGAAAAACCGGTCTGGAGCGCGCAATAAGTGTTTCGTGCGTGCGAGGAAACTGCTCATCGTACCTATAAAAGTCCCCATGAGTCCTCCATTCCATACAGATTTTCTCACGCGATAAGTGTGGAGGTCTCGTGCGGACAAAAAAATATTCCACCTATATGAAAAATGCTTCAGTTGTACATAATTCGCCACGATCAGTCGTCTGTTTTTGCACCAACCAAGGATTTTTCACGCCAGTCCTGATTTTTCGCACCGATCATTACCTTTTCTCACTATATCCTGATTTTTCATGCCAAATCCTTGTTTTTAGAGAAAACTTCTTAAAATATTTTAGGTAGGAGATGGCCACCAATCGGACTGACGGTGAGAGGGATGCCAGATCTGCTACTCGATGGAATGAGATGGTTGCCTACCCTATGGATTATGGCGCCCGAAGGATAATATCCAACAACCATAAACTCTTCAACATATTGACCCCAATGCAGAAAGAGTATGCACTGTCTTCCAATCTGTCGATCTGGGACTTCAGAATCCTAGAGGAGGTACCTGTTCCAAGGTTTTAGGTCGACATACCACTTTCATGGGTGACCCACAAGGATGATATACCCTAGTATAACATCACCTACAATGACCATCCAGCGAGAAAAACTAGGAACCTAGACGTTTACATCCTGAATCCCAGGACCAGGACATTCTCGGGGAGTGACCCTGTCGTGGAGAGTACTCCAGCCCTTTACACAAGCAACTTACATTAGATTATTAATATCAAGACCAATGGTTTTCTGCTGGATTGGGATCTATGGTCTTGAGGCAATTTCACCAGTGAATGGTCTTGGGTGTATTTGTTTCTCTAGATATGCAACCAGTTTAGGGCCGAACTGCGACACATCGGCTTGTTCGAGACAGTTTGGACATTGCAGTTTCATTTCTATTAACAACATGAGCTCGGGCTAGAGCTGTTTACTCGATGGTCTGCCGACACCAATACCTTCCACCTTCGTCATGGAGAAGTCAGCATCCACCTGCGTGATATCCATTGCATCGGGGTTATCCCTCTAGATGGGCATCAGTATGATGAATTCCTCTCAATCAGGAAATCATCGGGTGATGGATCATGTACTCCTATGTTGACATGGCACCTGGTGGAGTTGGTTAAGGAGAGGTTGGGTGTCAAAGAATTCTTGAAGGACATCTCTTAAAAAAATTTGTTCATCTTGTTTCAGCAAATAGAACTGGAGGTTAGGATGCCGGAGCAAGGGAGATGGTGTCCGACCATGGCAAAGAGGAGAAAGTGCGGATCGTACTGGAGGATCTTGACGATTGGGGACTATCAGCCATGGGGATTCAGTATAAATGAGAGTTGAGACCTGAATGTCTGATACACCGAATTTCTTTACACATTTCTGAGGGGGTGGCTCTTGTCATTGTGGGATGCAAGGAGGGGAGTTCGTCCAGAAACCCTAGTGGTGGCATTCATGATGGCGGCCCATCAAGGATTCAATCTAGGAGTCCCCATACTGGCTCATTTGTATGCCATTTTTGGATGCATTTTGAGAGGAGGGTCACCGAGGAGGATCTATGGCCCCTTTAGGATCTTTTATGGCTGTGTCATGGCCCATTGTAGCAGGTATACCTTCCCAAACTTCATTCATCCTCCAGGTAATGGCATGCGACCTTCCTTGTTGAACATCGCGGGGGTCATTCCATTGACGCTAAATGAGGAGGGAGTAGGGATCAGAATTAGAAATCATACCAACTGCACTTTCATACCATTCCCCACCCCAATAGGCCAGATGATAGATAATAGGAAAGGCTCACTGAAGACGAGGTAATACTTCCTGAGCATCATAGGTAGGGTGCCCATGCCCCGGATTGACGGGAAGATCTTTTGCGAGCCCTGTGTGCTATCTTGGTTTTCCAGGCAGTTCAGATTCCTTTAACATATGCCGAAGAAGGTGTACAAAAAATTTTGAAGGTGATTGAAGCCTTGAGACTCACGTATATTGAACTTCAAACACACGTGTAGGTTGTTTGTGCCTTTATTTTGAATGTCATTGAGTTTTATGTGCAAAATCGCCAAAACCCATGAACCTGGTATTGCGTGTTTACTATTTCAGCCCTACTTTTTTCCTCTATGCTTGTATGCTTGAGTAGAGGTTAATTGAATGTGAATAAGGTAAATTTCAATGCTTTGGAAGTTTTTCCCCATGCATGAATTCTTTTTTTGACCGTTCAGTCTAGTTTTAATGTTAGGCTGCAGTTTCCATTCCCTTGCCTAGTTGTAGGATGTAGTGATTGTTCTGATATGCTGATATTCTATATACTGCTAGCCAAGTAGTTCGTGAGGTTTACATTTTCTGATATACATTTCTATACCTACTAGACTTAAATAGGGCCATGAGAACCTGGTGTAGTATACCATAGGGATAATGGACGTAAGGGCTTCTCTAGATTGTCTGTTTTACTTACGATGTGAGACCATAGGGGGAATTGACATAAGAGAAATTTCAGAGTGTCTGTAATTCCTCAACGTGGACCAAAGAGGGAATGTGACATAAGTGCTTCCAAAGAGCACTTTTAGTTACAGATTCGAGACTATAGGATGAATTTTCAGTTAGTGATTCCTCAGAGAGTCTATGCTTAACCTGAACCAGAGGGGTTGGACTGAGTGTACTGCCCAGCGGGTTGGTTGTACATTTTAGGTAGGACCAAAGGGGATAGGGTTTGAGTACTTCCTAGAGGGTTACCTTATCTGTTATCTTCTTTCTTATATTTCTAGGTAGGACCATAGAGGATAAGCTGTGGGTACTTTTCAGAGGGTTACCTTTTTGATTATTTTTTTGATTAGTTGTTCCTTGATATTACAAACTACGGATTGATACAACTAAGAATTTCCTTGTTTACTACATTTTGTACTCTACGTGCCATATATTCACTAACTGTTAAGAACATATCTTATGATGGTTGCCAACTGGGATTTAGTCTCACACCCTGTTTGGGCCATGATTTTGGGGCAAAACAGATTATTTTACTGCGCTTATAGATAAGGGATAGTTCCCTCCTACTTCAAGTACTCGATCTATTGTGGAGTTGGAGAGAATGGGACCAAGATATGGCTTGTGATGATGAGGAGTTGTTAACATGATTTCTTTTGTAAAATGATTTAGTATTGTTGTATTATAGCATTTTGATTTGTTTTGCTTTTTTTCCTAGACATATGTTTCATGCATCATTCATATATATATATATATATATATATATATGTGTGTGTGTGTGTGTGTGTGTTCTCCAGTTTTCTATTTGCAGTCTTCTGTTGTTTACTTTTGTATGGATTATTCCTTCATCTGCTATTGCTATTTATTTTACATCCATTTTCTTACTCTTCCAATGAGGTAATAGTTTCCCCACTATCACAGCTAAGGCCCTCACTGCTATTCAGCATCCAATGGCATTCAGGGAAATGTTCTTGAGGCCGTGTGACCAACCGGGTATGTGGCACCTCTGGGTGGCTTCCAAAACCGAAACCTTACAATACCCGTACATTTATTATATCAATTATAATAATCTTTAGGAACCTTGATTCAAAAAAACACTACATAGTTGGAGGATTGAGGTGATGAAATTTGTTTCGTTATAATTATTCATGTAATTAATATTTTTAAGGTTATTTAAAATCTCTCCATATTATCTCATATATTCCCATTAATTTATGTAATGATTTTTTGATAAATATTAAAATTATAATACTTGGTTAGTTTAAAAAACATTGAAATTTGTTTTAAGATGTGTATAAGTCAATTCATTTGTTGGGGAAGTATGATGAATTTTTTATTGGTGTTGGAGAGGCTTTGGAGGGGTGTTTAGGATGTCTAGGATGAAATATATAAACATTTCATGTACCTCAAGATTTTGAAAATGGGATGTGTAGCTTCAGAAGCATTTTTAATGGGGACTTAATTATTGGTTTGTAGACCATGAGGCCATGTAGTCAAAGTATATATCCATAGGGAATGGGAAGGTGTCCCATGATCAATGCATGGTCCCTTGGATCATGTAGTCATGCTAGGAAATCATTAAAATTTATCGAGAAATAAAATTCTAAAACATGGACACACCCTTTTCTTCACCATTGTAGGACTTAACTCAATAGACTATCGTTATTTTGATATTTGGAAAATACTATTTGTAGATTTATCCCTTATTATTTTTGTTATGTGTTTTGAGTTTCATAGGTTGAATACAATGGATTTTTTTGTATCATATATCACAACATAGATATTATTTTTATGGAAGGGTTGAATTTGGTTTATGAAGGGTGAATTGTGATTTTATTTAGGAATTGTTGGATTTATTTTCTTTTTTAGGTGATTTTATAGTCATGCGAATTTGAAAACTCCCACTTGGGTGAGGGGAACTCATTTTTCATGAAGATGTGAGTTGTTAATATAATCTCACATTAGAATGGGGACATTTTTGGTATGGAAAAATATTTTTTTTCAAAATAGTCGGTTCACTCATGAGTTGTAAAAACCCATTCTAGTATTTCTCCCTTATATTAAATGAGTCCAAACAATTTTGTATGAAAAAAGAATTTATGTTGATAGATAGGTTTATTTTATTGATATATTATGTTATTAATGTTTATATGTTTGTATTAGTATTTATTAATAAAAAAAGATCAATTAGTTTAAAAATTATATTTTTGTATGATCATGTGTTATAAAAAACATTGAAATATCCATGGAATTATCACATACATGGGTTGAATGGGGAGCATTGAGAAATCATATTTAGTCTATTACATAGCCCCTACGTAGTCATATGGGTTCCTTTGATGGTGAAATTGATTGAGTGTAATGTTTCTTATAAATTACATCATTGGACTAAATGGAGAGTTAGATGTACTATAGTATATAATATTACAAAATTTTTCATTGATGCTGGGTTGTATCAATACTATAGGAGCTATTGTATTTTTATTGTATTTATGGCTTTATTATTTCATGTTAATTTATTATTCGTTACTATATAATATTTCAAAAAAAAATTGGTGGTTTTGTTGGATAAATGCTATTTCACTTCTGAAGGTTCATATTTGTGACTCGATGTATCAGTCTAGCCTTTGGTGGTCACAGCATGAAACCATGTTTTGGTGTATTAATCCATCTCAACACGGGGTTGGGTTTTTGTAGCTGGGTGGGGGATGTAATGTGACATATGGTAAAAGTTTGGTTCGATCATGGTCTAGTAATCAATGAGATTTGATGTGTCAAGAAATAATAGTAAACTTATAAAAATTTTCCATGAAGAAAATTATAGTAATTTATATGTTTCTATGGAAGATCTAGGATGTGAAATTTCATTTAACTCAAAAGGAGTCAACAAGGTTTAGTCTTCCCATGGTGATGTTTCTTAGCTAGAGTGAACTTATATAGGATTTGTGACTTCTGTTTCTTACTATATGATTATTGTGTTTCCTTGGAATATTCATCCCTACATGGTATTAATGATATTTCATTATAAAAAATTAATTTAAAAATATAAAATTGAAAAGAGTTATTTTATTTATTGGTAAATTTTCAGAGAGTGAAATATGTTATGTGAGATATTATTAAGATTATACATTGACTATTTGGGGAATAAACTTTTTTTATTTATATCCTCGAAAGGGAAATTTGAAAATATTAACTAAGAAATTATTTTAATTATATTAATTGGTTAGTAGTTTTTATATGAGAATATATTTCAATGCAGATTATGTTTATCACCAATATCGTAGCATAGTTGTTAATGAAAATATTCCAGAAAATGAGATGAATATTGAACAATTTAAAATTTAACAATATACTACATATATATGGTCAAATGGATAATTTAATTTAGTTGTAATCATGTTATATTTGGTAGTCCACTTTATAAGATTCGTGTTCTTGTTTATGTGAGTTTTAGGCGTGAATTTTCATATTTTTGGGGGGTTTTAAAGGATTATATACTTTTAAATACTCGAAATGATTATTTTAAAAAAGAGTCCATTTATATAAAAATATTTTGGGTATTTTTATCATGTAAGAAAAAAAATTAGTTGAAACCCTTATATTATTTTGGGAATATAATTGAAATGGGTGTTTGATTTGAAGATCAAATTTAATCATAGTAGTAATTTTTTGGAATTGAAGGGTTATTTTTAAAAATATTTACTTAGTAGGAATATCTTAATTAATTAAACCAAGTTATTTTGTGACTAAATATATCTTATTTGTTTTTTGAAGTAATAAAATTCAATGATTTTATTATCTTGGTACAAAAAGGGTGGTTTTAAATTGTTTTTTAATTTTTTGTTATCCATGAAAACCAAAAACACTTCAGTATCATGCTTTTTGATTTCGGATCATGAAATGGATGAAAATGTTCTTTTATTTTATACCATAACTAGTGGATCATATTTTTTAAGGGGGGATATAGTCTTCTCTTATTTCAAGATTCATTATATTATTCAAATAATGGAAACATATGTTTTGTCAGTGAATATGTAGTTTTTGGGAACCGTGTATTTTATAGAAGAAATGATTTTTGATATGTAAAATATATTTAAATTTGGTTATTGTAGATTTTTTATGGTGGTATATGTTTTGGAATTTCATTTTTATGCTAAATTTTTTGGATAAAACCCATGTGGTGAGATGTTTTTATATTTGAATTGGTTTTCAAGAGTTCATTTTACATGAATAAGTTAACGTTATCAATATATTTACATTGGAATCTTGTGTTGTTGTAGGTACAAGTTTTATTAAAACATATGGAATGGATTGGTTTATAGATTTTAATATTATTAAAAATATAACAATATATAAAAAATGTCATTTAGATTCTTTAAATAATGGTTGTGATATTTTGATTCATATTTTTAGAATTTTTAAATGAGTTTCAATTGGTGATGAAATGGTTTTTGATAATGAATTGTTTGAAAAAATATAGTAGTGGTAAAAACTGATTTTTTATATTATTATATTTTAGAGTATTTATTTCCATTGATCTTTTTATTGTATTAATGTAATTAATAGGTCATTATTTTATGGGAATATATTGTTTAGTAATGGGAGAGGTAGCTCAGAGGTGAGTTGGGTTTTGTCTAGGTAGGATATTTATCATGGGTGGGATAGCCCAAGGTAACATGATTTTTCTCCTTAAATTTATTATGTGATATTTTGAAAATACAATTGATATGGCTGTATTGGGGATATGTTCATTATCTTTAATGTGGATACTATATTGGATTTAAAGAGGTTTTGGGAATATATAAATTGGTTATGTGTAGGGTTTTTGGATTTTGAGACTATAGAAAATGATTTTGGGATCAACAAGTTTAAAATTCAATGTTTATGAATTGAACATAAAATTATATTTTGTTGAGTGAATTGTTTTTTTCTTTGGAATTACATTCTACATTGTTTCTAGTGGATTGTAGATATCTAATGTGTCTTTTATATACATATTTCTTTTCATATTTTAAAATATAAAATTTATAATGGAAAAATAAAAATAATTGGAGAGGATTTAATTCTTATTTATATTTTATTTACCAATATTGGAACATATTTGAAATGTTAATTAGTAGTTAGGTCTTATAATTAATATATGTGGTGATTGTATAGTCGGGTTGAAACATGTCATAATGTTGTTTTCAAAACCCTTATGGAACATGTGTTGTAATCCTTGTGATTTCTATTAAGTGTGTTGATAAATATTATATTATTTAAGATATATATTAATCTGTGAGAGGTTATCTACGTATAGATGTGTCGAAATAGAAATATTATTCATTGTGTGTGAGTAGAAATTTCTTTATAGTGAGTAATGGTTTGAGATGATATGTAATACCATGAGGATCACAGTCAGTGTAACCATTATATGGATACATAGATAATTAACATAACAAAATTCAAGAAGGAGTTTTCAGTTAGTATGGTGATATAGAATCAAATTAAGTATGAGGTACAAAAAAGCAGTTGGGATTTAAATATTTATATCATAGTATAAGAAAGTCATTGGGAAGCATGGGTGGTCTGAAGTGATATTATGAGAGATTGATATTTGGATGGTTATGGGTCCAGATTGAGTTTAAATAGGGTGTTTCTAGCATGGGTGGAAGGTTTTAATGATTTAGTTATTTTCTTAAAGGTAATTTTCATATGTTGTTAGACACCTCTATAAAGTACATCATTCGGTGGATTGTACATGTATTGTATGATGAAAATAATTCACACTGTATGATACAAAACATGCCATATAAAAAGATAAATATTGAATAGTGTGGTTCTATAAAGTTCCTGTTGTCAATAATTCCAAGGTGCAATTCCTATTTAAGGAATAAATAGGACGAAATTCATGACATTAATATTTGTGGGGGATGTTAATTATAGGTTGGATAAAGGGTTAGGTGGGTTTTTATTAATAATGAGTCCACCTTTATTATTGGGGTGGACAAGTGAGATAAAAATATTTAGAGTAAGAATTTGTGTTTAAAATGAAATTATTATTATTTTCATTTTGATAGAGTCATAATGAAGTAATGTACTATATTTTATGATTTTTTATCAATGGTATTTCTTTTTTGTTTATTTTTTTATGAGAATCTGGTTTTATTTAAAATTATCTATGGGTGGTGGTAAATTTATTGATTATTTCCACTTTCGATCAAATTTTCTGTCAAGACATTGGTGGATTACAATTACAAAGTGAAAACATTAATTACGTGGAATAGACAAGAATAAAAAATGGTATAATAAAGATTATAATGTTTTTTTATATAGAGTAATCAATATAATATTTTTTATATAGTATTCAATAAATTCTATATAGATAATGAGGATCCTTAGTGTGGGAGATAATTTTCATGGTTATCATATGTATAATGGGAAAATAATGGTGTTAAATGGTTATATGATTTTTATGGTTGAAAATATGGATTATGTGGGGGGTTTTAAAATAAATTTTACAATGAATACACAACTGTTTGTCTTGTGCTTGATTTTTCATGAATAGAAATTGTTTGAGGATTGTATAATTGTATGTACATAATATTATAGTATAAAAAGATCTGAAATTTTATATGTTTAGACCACTGAGTAATGTGTTTTTTGTTGCGTGAAAGTTATTATAAATGTTCGGTATGAATATATAAGTGGTTAGAGGAGTTTGGAGATTCTAGACTATGTAGTTGGGATGTGTATCCTAGGTGAAAGGAATGGGGGAGCCGTATAGTTGGATAATGGCCTTTGGAATAGTGGATTTAGGATTTTTATCCTTCAAAAGTTCCTCAAAAATATAATTCTAAACTAGATTCCTATATTTATTCCCAATTTCATCCCAAATATGAGTGAGGACATTTTCTTGAGTGATTGGGAGTCATTATTTTTTGCAGACTTATCCATATGGATTTCTTGTAATTTAAATCCTTGGATATTTGGGTTCTCGATTGATGGTATGTCTCTCATTTATCTTTATATATTCTAATCTCTATCATAATATTTTTTTTACTGAGGAAATTTTCCCAATACATTGTGAAAAATACTCCATTTAAGGAAAATTTATTGGAAGGTGTTTCTGAAGTGTTTGTGGAGTTAAGGTATTGGATTGTGTGCCATTTCTTGGCTATGTTATTTCATTAAGTTTAAAAGAATCAATTCTACCCTTATTATTCTAAAATAATTTCCATGGTTTAGTCTTCCATTTACTTATTTTATATTATATATATAACTAATGTGTGATATCTTGTTGGGGTAAGAAAAAATTATTTGGTATGATAATTTTTGTGTGATCATAAAAAGGGATGAATTTTATGGTATGTTCATTCTTCCCAGAAATTTTAGAATATGACAACAATGTTTCAATATCATGGAAAATTATTCCCTTGGATATATTGTTTATCATATATTATACATTTATCACATAGATCATAATGATTCATTATTGTTTTTTAGAATATGTGTTGTGTGGATGTGGATATTATTATGTGTTTGAACAATGAGATGAACAAGTCATATTGCATGAAGTTTTTTTGTATAGAGTTTAGGATGTTTTGTATTATTATTATGTATTGGTTGAATTTTATTTATGATGGGAATATTGTTATTTTATTTTTCAATAGTTTATGTTTTTTGTTTAATTTCTAGTGATGGACTAGACCCAAGAATCAGTAATCATTTACATGAATGTTTATACTCTGTTAGTCATGAAGAGGTATAGTAGTGGTAAAATCCATCTTTAGTGAGAGGACCTTGATAGTAAGTAAAATATTTGTATTTGGGTCCATTATTCCACTCACAAGTAGGATATACCCATTCTTGGTGTTCTCTAATTGTCTAAGGGGATTACTAGTGTGATGGTTGAGGTGAGGGTGAATGGTGTTGGCTTGGTTAATGTCATTGATGATATGTGGGATTTTATCACTGGGGACTATTATTATTATTCTAGAAATTAATATTATAGTTTATGGATTTTCTAGTATTTTTGATAGACATGTTTTATAAAATCCATTGACATTTTGATGATATTTTTAAATACATGGGGTGACTGAGGAGCATTGGGGAAATAATATTAAGCATAGTACTCAGCGTCTACATGTGAGTATGGGTGCATGTGATGAATTTCTCGAATGAGTTTATGGTTTGTTGCAAATTACATTATTGGATAAGAAGTTGTGATAAATATCTTATCAGGGAGACATAGAGAGGATGTGTAATCATTGGTGAAAAATATTTATAATATATTGGTGGTTGTATTATTTCTATATTTATAGGTTTATGTGTGCAAGTTCATTCATTATTTTTTATTGAATACTATTTTATTAGGACTAAGATGTTATATTGGTTAGTATTTATACATTTTTCTATGGTTTGTATTGAAAACTGTAAGTATCCATCAAGTTGTTTGATAAAGTGGAATTGTGTCAAAAGACAAGATTAATTATAATTTGGATTGTGGTTTGGTTTGAGTAGTCAGGATCAGTCGAGATATTATATATATATATATATATACATATTCTTTGTAAAATTTTGTTTTTTAATTCATAATTTTTTCAATCAAATACATATGATTAATCCATAATGATCTGTGACTATTTAAAGAACTCATTGATTATGATACTGACTCAAATTTAAATAAAACTATATTAACATATATCTCAATGCATCATATAAAATGTTTATATGATAGACATTCATGTAATATCCCAGATTCATAAGAAATAAATATCCATTAAAAGATTAATAATTTTTTGATTGGTAGATGGACCACATTTTTTCTATATAGAAACTATTTTTCTAGTGTAGTGATATATTATACCCAATATACTATTAAACAAGGTTTATTAAAAAAGAGATTCCCAATTCCATCATTACACTGACACCTAATTTGAATAATCCTTAATCAACCATTAAAATCCAGCTTATATAACATTTATTTCCTAATTTTAAGGCATAATAAAACCAAATTAATTATCAAACCAAGTATGCAACTCCTTAAATATGTATAGTGTAACTTCCTCAACTATCAATATTTTTTTGTTATAGATTATGATGTAATTATGAATTTTTTCTTCCTAAGAGGTGTGTTTTATTGGAAAGTGGGCCACAATGTTAGTTTTTTATGACATCAATTTTTCTCAGATCCCCTGACGATAATTTTTTTTACCGAAGAGTTCAAAATGTTACACACCCAGGTCAGATCTCTCGAGGTGGCTGCTCACACACATCAATTTTATATTTTCACTATTTATAAACTAACTAATATACTTCTGATGATATAATAATACAATGGGGTTTATTAAAAGTGTGAAATTAATATGTATATATATATACATATATGAAAGCATGAGACTCATAAAGAATAAAATGAAACACATTGATGTCAGTGAAGAAGCATTAATGTTCTTAGGAGATCACGGTGATTCTATCATTGTTATTTAAAATGTTAAATGTAAATATTATAATCAATTTTGAGATAAACCCTATCAATAAAAACCTTCACATTAAATTATTATTATCCCTTTAGAAACATCGAAATGTAGGACAATACTCCATCACATCATCACTATAATGATACTCCACCACATATGTATCATTATAATGATAAACCAGAAGAAAAAATGAGTAAACAAAACAAAAAAATAGTAATTAATGTGGGGAGAACTATAAAAAAATATAGCTTCACCAATATAGAAATTATAAAAATAAAATGTAGAGAACCTTTGTAGAAAAATGAACTCAAGGAATAATGACTCCCCCTTGAACAATAATGTGGGTTAGTTCTCCATTTTCAAAGATATTTGAATGAGTATGATTGGAAAAAATGTAAAATTAAATTAGAATATAAGAAGATGGAAAAAATGAATCAAACATTAAAAAATTTACTACAAAATCCAGAAATATAAAATTTTACAAAAAAATGTACAACCGAAGTTTCCAACCATTTAAAATGGAGAGGGATACAAATTTTTCTAGGGAAGAGGGTGGAAAATTTGACTCTAATTCTGTACTTTTAAATTTCATGAGTTTTTGGAATATTAAATGGATGAATTTAATATTGTGTTCTTATAGAAAGATTTTATTGATGTATTTTATATTTTTTACCAACATTTAATAATTTTTGTGCATATGTAACTGATGTCATGAAATATTTACAATAAAAATATTTCACGGTCTAAAGAAAGTTGAAATTCAAATGAACTGGATTACCATGTATTAATGACATTTAATGTAGATAAATAATGATTTTTAATTATCATGAATGATGTAACACATCACCATATTGTTCTTTATGTTATGTATAACTACAATTTTGTGGGCTACTTATAAGGAATAGGACCATATCAGAAAAAATTCAATCCAGGAACATATTCCTAGGGCCGAATTTTGAGATTATTTGGGCCTCAAAACGTTGGATTAGGATTTTATTCTTAATTAATTGAATTAATATAAACATGTTTAAAGAATAAATAAAATTAATTTCACATTTGGGTTTATTATAGAAGAAATTATGTCTGAAATACCAATTTGATATAAAAATATTTATATTCCAAATTTCAGTTATTTTGGCAATTAATATCTAATCATTAATAAAAAAATTCTGAAAATTTCCATAAAAGTATGAAATTAGAGCGATTAAATCATCCATTTAAAGAATAGTATATATGAAATTATGAAATTATTCAGATTCTTAATGGTTGGAGTCTTATGGGGTTAGACGGTGGTCGAGATAAATCTATTGACTAATCGTTGGAGTACACCAACAATATGGTGGTTTTGGTAGTAGGGAATGAATTTCTAAAGATACTAATTGAAGTCCAAGGGATAAAAACTATCTAGTTAGAGGTTCCAATAGCCCTCCATCTCACATGTGAGGAAGACCATCCCACTCATGGTTCACATATTATGGAATCATTAAGGGTGTTTTCATCATTTTACTCTAATTTTATTATTAATTCAACATGTAGATTAAAATAATTATAATGAGACCAAAAAATAATGGATAAATCTCCCTTGGTTCACCAAATATCCCCATCGTCTTCTATTAGGTGTCAAGATTCTTGATTGATATGGGATATCTATTAAGGTATGATTCATCCCTTCTAGAAAAATTCCCTATTTATATGGAATTTTTCATACATCTAAACCTTGTTGGATAGATCATTGGATTTTCACGTAGAAATAAAAAAATTCATTTTTGATTGATTGATCCGTATTTCATCAGGAAATATTGTGGACTATCTTAGATCTATCCAATATGAATCATTGACATTAAATCCTATTTGGTATGTTTATATTGATTTATTCCATTTCCATGACCACTTCATATATATTAAATTCCATTGAATATATAACAATGGATTGGGAATTGTTGTAGTGAATATTGGTGTGAGGATGTGATTTAAGTGTTGTTCTAGAGGGGATCAAGATATTTGGAACCAGCATAGTAAAGGTATCATGTCATTCTTATCATGGACTTTTTATATCAATTTTATTTATTATGTCTTACTTTGTATATTGTGTGTTGCTTTTATAAAATTCACATTCATGTCATTTTTGATATGCCATGAGCATTCCTTTCCATAATGCACCTTGTTTATTTACTATTCATTGTCCATGGAATATATATTATGATATAATGTTCCTTGTGAATCCATTCATTACATGTGGGATATGAATTGAAAGTAGAATTATGTCTTAGTGTTCAGGTTAAAAAATGACCATAATGGACATAGCTGACTACATAGATGGGGAGTTAAACGAGCATCACTATTTGGACATGGCATTGCATAGGAGGGTTTGTATCTGAGCTCAAAATGTGATAAGCCACTGTGTTGATAATTCCATATGCTATTGAAATATGGTATCTATGATGATATGATGTACCTTTTGGGAACATCCATGTGTTAGTAGAGTGTTCCATTGATCATGTGTTCCATGAATACATACCATCGATGGTGGCTTGAAATTCATTTGACATGGGTATGCATTTCCATTAATGGTGGTTATAGAGTTTTTCCCTTAAAGTAGATCCTAAAATGTTATTAAAGGAATAAACTGTTATTCAACATTATTTTAGCCATGTGATTTATTGTATGTGATATTCTTCTCTCATGGTGACATTGCATATACAGCTTGTGTTCATGGAAGATTGGTTATCGAATGATTTTTTGATTCATGATTGGTAATATTCTTGTATGCTTATTTACATTTCCATAATTCGATAAATCTCTATATAATTGTAATATTATGGTATGTTACAATTAATTGTTTTCTACATTGTTTATACTCAAACCATTCATGGGAATTTTGGTGTTATTGTAAACATCATTATTAGTTATCCTTAGAAGGGAAATTTCCATACGGATGGTTACCGATGAGCTTAATGTTTAGAGATTGAAACAATTCCTAGATAGGCTTCAGATGGTTTCAATTTTTATTTATTTATTATCATTCTTAGTTGTGTTGTTATATTAATTTATCTACTTCATTGGGTGTCCCTTTGACTATACTTGTGTGACATAACATGACATATTTTATAGCATCATGATCATGTTTACTTTTGACAAATTATTTAGTGGTAATGTGTTATTTGTCATTTTTCTAGTGATGACAATGTTTACTATTGGTACAGTCACCCCACTCACTTTAGATTCTCGCTACTAGCCAGTATCTTCTTTAGTATGGGGAGGTGCACATTTTGTCATGTGGTAATTCTGTTAAAAACTGATGATTCAATTCTGGGTGTTACATATATGATAATTTAATTTAGATGCTTAATTTTTTTTTTCATAAAAGGCATATATTCATCCATAATTTGAAAAATTTATATCCATGAATAATTAAATAATATAGTATACTAAATAATTGAAGAATTCATAAATTTTGATATGAGAAATAAATTAATAAAAATTTCAAAAATAAATTTTTTTGAACATTTTATAATATATAAATTATTATGAATACATAGATATATAAATTAATATAAAAATTTTATGTCAATCTTAATCGAACTATTTTATGTTATATATTTATAAGGAAATTGATATGAAAACATTCACATTTCAAAAATATTAAATGTTTATGAAATCATTTATAATCATTTAAACACCTTGAATCTAATACAACACTCTGTAAAAACATATTAACAATTATTTTAAAAATAATTATTATATATATATAAAATTATATAACAATTTTTGTAAATTTCATAAAAAAAATGTAAAACATCTATATTTCAACAGATAGAATTATTTAGGAACTCATTATAAATTATTCATTCTTGTAAATTATTTTTAAACCTATGTCACTTCAACCATAATGTTTTTTATAGGTTTATACCTATTCGGTTTTAGAATTGTCAAGATGGGATATGCTAATGAATATTTTTCAATAATTTTATAAAATACAATTTTTCTCATTAAAAATCATTCAATCCATGGTAATTTTTTATATAGTCTAAAACACTATTCAACCGTAGGTGAAAACTCATTCCAAGGTTAATTATAGGAAAAAAATTTGTAAGACCGATACATTTTAATGAAACCCTTTTCATCTATGGACAATGTCCAACCATAAAGATTTTAGACAGATAAAAATAGCTTGTATTCTATATTTTTATGATAATACAAAAATTTATAATATCTAAATTGATGTTATAAATATTGTTTTGGGAATATAATTCCCATAATCATGAAATGGTGATTACTCAATCATGATTTAGTCAAGTAAAAAAAATATTTAGTTGTTATGATAAAATATTTTAATGATTATATTACATACACCCTAATTTCGGTTCATGAAAATCATAAAACAAAACCTATTTTTCTATACTACTACAATAAGGATTATAATAATTTCATGTACCATAATTTTTGTAATATAACATACCATTGTTTTTTAAAATATCCTTTTAAACATTTGTCCATTCATTCAAATATCAACGTAATTAATATATAAGTAGTATGGGCACAATAAAAGTTTTTTTTGGGAATAACACATATCCAAACATAGTGGATATAATTTTCCAAAACTACTCATTCCATAATATTTTTCAAATAATATTGGACTTAAAAAATAATTCACTAAATGTTTAAAATTATCCTTTTCAATAAAAATTATTCTAACATGTTGATCGTGATATTAGTAGTGATCACTGATAAAAATCCAATGAACTTCATCCTCTAACATTTTCAATGAAATAAATAGGTTTTATAATTCTAGGGAATGATCCCATATTCTCAATTTTTTCATTACCTTTGGAGTAAAAGGGAATTATATAGTAAATTAAATTGTATTATAGAGATTCAATTTAATATATTTAAAACAATTCATTTGATCAAACAAATAAAAAATTATGAGCCTCTATTTATCCATTGAAGGTGGATCATTGGTTTCAAAATGTTCAGCTATATTGTATGAGAATTTTCATAAAACTTTCATGAGTTACAATATTTGTAACTCTATGATGTTCTTTTTTGAAAAAATACATTATCATTTTAACTATTAAGAAAGAAATTTTAACTACTCCAATAAAAAACATAAGATGAAAAATAGCTAATTATATCATGGAGTCAGAGTAGAAGGATGAACCATGCCTTATCACAGAACATGTGAACCATGAACATCAACATCACTCAGTGGGATTCACTATAAAGTGGTTTATCCCAACATAGTTCATGATGTTCTTTAAATGACCATGTAATAGTCTTGAATTTATTATCTATATCTATATTTTTTCTCGTCCATGGACTATATTTCATAAATATAATCCATTAAGAAAATTCCATTCTGTATTTTAAAAAATACTCTATATAATGAATAACATATTAAAATAACAACATTTTACCTCATCTTCAAGGTTTAAACCAATAAATTATTAACGTTTCATTTTTATATAAAGTTTACCATATTAACTAAATATAAAAATGAATACTACAAAAAATGTACCCTAATCATATTAAGTCACATTTTATGACATTATATGTGGAATAATTATAATTACATTCTAAATATAATGAAAACATTTGGTGATACATGTGAACTATATACCCCTATATGACAAGACACATAATAAAATCATAAAATATTAGGAGATCCGATGCATTTCGATAATAATCATTACATACAGATTACTTATATATTTATCTCTATGTCATTAATTATTATTTTACTCTAATGAATTATACAATATATCTTATTGATTTATAAAGAGGAAATAGATTTATATAAAATAATTCATTACAATTTTTAAAATATATATTATAAAAATATATAAAAAACAAAAAAAAGGGATTAGTCCCACCAAATCATATCAAATTGGTACATAAAATTACATGTTGTTTCATTGTTTTAATTGGATATATAAAAACCCAAATTATAATTCCATGAAACATGATCTAAAATACTATGAAACTATATGAAATATGTAACTGCCAAGAAATCTATTTACTCAAACAATATATTTGAAGAAATAAATTTTTAATAATGGTGATATTTTTACTATTATTTCATATAATTATAACTCGAATCCTTTTTCAAAATGAAATTAAATCATAATTTTAAATATCATAATTTCAAATAAAATTTAATATTTAAAATTATCAATAATTTAAGTTCATTAATGATATTATAGAATAAATAAATTATTTGAGAACATTGTTAATAAGTAATAATGGATCTTTACCATTAGTTTCTTATATTAACAATATATACATAATTTATGTTCTTTGTGTAATCAACATATTTTCATAGGGACATTAAATTTTATTAAACATGAATCTCACATATCAATATTTATTTATTACCCACTTATTTATTCAATTTTTTATTTCCCTAAAAAAATAAAAACATGAACTGGTCTTATAGAAATTACACTTTGTAATAATATATGACATGAACACATAAACAAACCTTACCCAACCTAGTTGTGAACTACCAAAGGTTCATGGAAAGGTCCAGTTTTCCCATTATATAAAATTTTATAATTTATTGTTTTAAAATAATGGAAATAACATCCCAAATCCCAAAGGGAGAATAAGATCACTCTTTTTGAAACTATCTATATAATAATCATCTAGTTAAGTCATTAGTATTAGTTTTGGTTAAACGGTGATCCTATGTACCCTATTTGAAAGGAAAAAATCTTAAATTTGTTTTGGAACCAATATTGATGGTTTTTAAAAAAAATATTTTTTTTCATATTGTCACATTTTTTTATTTATTTTCATGATTTTACACTTTTTTTCCATAGGTAACTAAAGATAGTGAAAAAATTGGTATCATGTTTTGAGTTATTAAGTTATTAGTCATTATAGGTTCTATTTATACTCTTGAATAAATAGCATTATATATATACATAGTAGGGTGTAAATATATATTATAATATTTTAGTATAAATTTTAAATATTTAATATCATTTTAAGATTCATGAAATTTAATAGAATATTTTAATCTACATACACATTTTTAACAACCTTGACTATAGCTACGGCATGTTCATAATTATAAAATATTGGGAGTTTAGGTGTAACCAACCCTATGTGTTATCCAAAAACCATGACTAAAAGTAAAATTAAGTGACCTATGATTATAAATTTCTAATATCATGACCATAAATCAAAAAATAATTATAGTTTGATTGAAATATGACCTTTGACACTTATGTATATAGTCTAGTTTGAAAACCATGGCTTAAAAAGTATAGCCTTTAAAATGTTTTCTAATAGTGTTCCTCACCAAGAACTAATTCAATTGGATATTGGTTAAGGACTTGTAGTAAGGGGCCTCAAACATAAAATGGGAATATTTTTCTCATGTATCACTTCAGTTTATATAACTATAACTTTATTAGACAGAAAATACAATAGGAATAATAAATCATCATAACATGAAAGGAACTATAAATGACATACCATTAATATAGCATACATCAAAACATAATTAATTATAAAACATTAGTTAACTACATTGTAATATATTTGATGTGATAAAATGTTTTTTATTTAAACCCAATGATAAACACCACTACTAATAGATAAAAACTCATCTACTGATAAAATACCCACAATATTCATGTGGTCCCCAAATATATTCACATACTACTTGATCCACATCACTATATACTCACAAAAAAATGTAAAATACCAACCAAGCCATGATTATTTCACTATACAAGGGTCGATGTAATAGTAAATACAATTATAATGCATTTAGGTTTGATGTATATATTTTTATTCTATGTTCTTATTTTGTTAATATTATTTAATGTTTTTCGAGTTTACGTTTTGGGTTATGGTTTATAGATGGAGATGGTATGGGAATACGTTGATGGAATTTTCATGAATAATGAAATAAATATTCCTAGGTAATTTGTGATGTTGTATATAGTAAAAGACATTATGCCAAATATATAGATCATTTGGGACTAGTCAATGGATTTGTTATGGTAATTCACAAGACTGTTCGTACATGTTAGATTAATATTTTTAATATGGTAAATTATTTATTTTTTATGATATAAAATTTTTTATTAATGTCAACATTCTCCATTTCATGGGTTTTATTTAATGGTGTTCTTTCTCTTTATACACTACCTTTATACTTGACTATCGAATGATAAATTATAATTATTGTATTTATGAAATCATGATTATGAAGTGGAATTGAATTTTCCATTGTAATATAATTTAAATACCCATCACATAGTGAAACGGGATCATGGGTTTTCACTTATTATTTTTAATTCTATTTATATTCATTTAGTTTTTAAACATTTTGAATTATTTGTTTAAAGAGTTTAGAATTAAATTTTTTTATGATTTTATGTATAGCCTATGGTAAGTGAACTCTTATACTCTTAAAATATTAACTACATTAATTTATATAAAATTTTAATTAATATTATGATTTAACAATTTATGAATGTAATAGATCCTAAAAAAAATTAATTCCAATTATATATTTGATTCCAAACATTTTTAAGGGTAGTAAATATTTTATGAATGTGTTTACGTAATAAAATGTTGAATTTATTGTGTTACATAGTTATTAAATGAGGTAAATTGTTTCATTACTCTTTAATTTAATGAAATCCACAATTTTTGAATTGATGATGAAATTGTGAGGGGTCAAATTCATGTTTTAAGGCTGATTTGATGTGATAAGGTTTTATTTACTACTATAAAAATTTATAAAAAATTTATCTTGTGAATGAATGAATTCAGTTGAATTATTTATATTTAATTATTAGATATATTGATAATTTTTATCGGGTTTGACTACTATAATAATTATATTTTAATGGCATATTACATGTATAAATGGGGGTAAACACATATATATATCTATAGAATATAGACATGACTTTTAATGATTTTCACAATTAAGTGTGATGTTGATTTTATAAAAATTGTACATATGAATATGAAATTATATAATAAAAAAGGATTATTTAATAATTAGTTCATTGAAATGTGGGTTTATTTTTTCTAAAATAATTTCTTTTAGGTGAATTATATATATTGGTGAATTTATATGAAGGTAAAAAAGAGTATTATGATTATATTATGTTCTAATGAGTTTTTTCAGGTGAATGAGTTGTTCTAATTGAAGGAATATGTTATGACTAATGGCATGCTGTGATAGAAATATTATTGTGTTTCAGATGTTTTTGTATAAATACTTTTTAGTTAAATGTTTCAGGAAGTTAGACAGATAAAAAGTTCACCAATTTTTGATTTAAAGTGAGATATAGATAAGAAATCCCTATTTGTTGGTTGACTTTATGTTAATATAATGACTATATTAGATTCCATGAGTTTATCATATGATGAAAATTATCCATGTGTCATAATATTTTGTTCCATTTCTAGTATCAGAATTTTTACATGTATTGGTCGAAGTGGGAATGAATCTATTTAGGTGACTTATTCAAAAAAATTAATTATATGAGAAAACTTATATTTTAATCTCACTCAAAATATATCCACACTTTATATATTATCACATTATATTATAAGTGATGCGAGGGTTAGTGATGGTTGTTAGTGGGAATTTATTCTCACTGCCCATATATACATACCCTATGAGTGTATAAATTATATATATGAAGCCATATATAATGGAAAAAGTATTTCTAGCTAGTATACAATATTAAGATACATTTTTGAGTTATTTTGTAACATCCAGAGTTTAAAAAATAAGAAATACATTTTTTGATAGTCTAAAAGATATTCCACATAGAAATTAAACGAAAAACTAAATACTATTATAACATATGTATTAGAATTGTAGGAATGAAAAGGATTAATAGAATTACGAATATATGATTTACAAAAGTATATGTAATTTATTCTTTGGTGAAAAATCAGTTACAAATTAATGAAAAATTCTTGTAAAAGTAAAATAGTTTTTTACAAAAATATATTTAAATGTGAACACTATTATTTTATGCAAATAAATTTAATAATAAAATTTTTTCAATTAAATTAATGATATATATATTATATTAAATATATTTTACAGAATATTTATTCTATTTCTTATAGACATTATAGATGAGCATATCTAATTTCATGCAAAAATATGTATTATTCAAAAAAGGTTGTTTTTCCTTCGTTTGATGGCTCCCTTATTTTAAATATATTTTTTAACATTGAAAAATTATATATAACAATATAAAAATAACTTTTGAAATTTTAATATCCAATTTTACTTGGGTTGATTATTTTATATTTTTGCAATTAGTTTTTTATTTTGACTAATAGTGAAAAATACATTTTTCAAATATTATGGTTGAAGCCTCATTTTGTTTGTAAATAAATCGAAATACCTCTTATGAATAGGTAGCGGGATAAACATTACATATCCCGAAGGTTGAGGGGAATGAATTCCATTTTCTGTGCAAAGGGGCCTTCAATAAATAGTACTACTACAATACTTGGTCTGCTACTGTACCTGCTATAGTACCTCCAATGCAAAAATTATATGTTTTGAATTTTTAAAATTTGGATTATTATTTGGATTCATATGATTCAAATTTAACACATAATTTTTTTTTAATTTTGGAACTTCATTAACAATTATTTTTGAAATGTTTTCAATTACCACAATCATTGGTAAATCGGCTAATTAAAGGTAAAAATAATATTATAAATTCTATAAAAATACCCTAACACTTATACTAAATTTATTGGATGAGTTAGTATCAACCAAAATAATCCCAATTCTGATTATTAGGCTAGGATCCACTTGGTTGACTTTAAATCATATATAGTATTATATTCAAAGAAATGTCAAATTTTTCAGACTTTTTTTTAGACAAACCGATATCATTAATGACGAATATCAGCAGACGTACAAATGCAAAGCCACGATGGAAAGTTGTCCAGCCAGAGCTGGTTGCCCTCGAAGGGGAATGATGTTTCCAACTGGTGGGAAGCATTTTTTCCTTCTCTTTTGGAAAAGGAGAAGGTGCAGGATGAAAAGCATTGGCAGAGCGAGAGAATTCTCCTGATAATGAGGCCAACCGACTGGAGTCCGCCGTTGTTGTGGTTAATGGCATCGATCACGGTGAGGTAGTTAGATTCAATGAAAATATCAATCCACCCACGTTCCAATGCCAGAATCAAAGCTGCCAGGATGGCATTAGCCTCTGCAACAGCAGGTTCCCTAAAGGCCTGATGTGATTCATACTTTTCTGCGATGATTTTACCTAGATGATTTCGGGCCAAGAGACCGAGGGAGACAATTCCATCCTTTGGGAGAGACACATCCACATCGATTGTAATAACACCTTCCATTGGGGGGTTCCACTGAGGGGGAAATGAGGGGGGAGCATCTAGAATTTTATTTCCATTGTGGTGATTAATCCCTCAATCCATGAGGAGGCCTGTTCAATCCGGAATTCAGGAGGTTTATGCATGTGGTGGAAGACAACATCGTTACGCTGTACCCAGATGATCCAGGCCAGGGTGCTGAATGACCCCGCCTTAGCCGCTGAGAGAGAGGAGCACCATCGCACCAGGAGAGCAGGGAGGTCAGAAGCCATATCCAGCGATGCATCTGGGGTTGGGACCCACTTATTCCAGATTTCCTTTGCTTCCGGGCAGTGAATGATGGCATGCAAGGGGGTCTCTGGGATGTTTGGAAAAAATGGGCAGTAAGTGTCATTGGACATATGTCGGTACGTGATAAGGCTAATTGTTGGGAGGGTGCCCATGCAGACATGCCACCAAAAGTGTCATATTATAGGGGGGAAATTGAGATTCCAAAGAGATTTCCATGGTCCCTCGTTCCGGTCGGTTGGGTGGTTTCCAAGAGCAAGCCTGTATCTGGATCTAACCGTGTATTCGCCCGATATGTCATTGCACCAGAACAGATGGTCAAGGCCTGTGTCAAGGACCCAGGAGTTTCTTAGGATAATTCTTTGGTCTCTTTCGTCAACCCATTCCAAAATCTTATCCACACACCACCCCATTCCTTGGTCGGAAAGGAGGCTTCTGACAATGGCGTCTTCAAAGCGTAGTTGTGTGTGGGATTTAGCCCACATACCATCTGTATCAATCAGCCATGGGTCAGAACATATGTTGAAATATGAGCCATCCCCAATCCTCCATCCCAGTCCTTTTTCCAAGAGCATTCGGGCCCCCCGAATGCTTCTCTATAGGAAGCTAGGATGCGGGCCAAGTGAGGAAACCTGGAAGTCTGTGTGGGGAAAGTACTTAGGTTTTAAAACCAGCACAAAGAGGGATGTTGGACGATTAATAAGGCTCCATCCTTGCTTGGCCAACAGTGCATCGTTAAAGAGAAGAAGATTCTGGAATCCCATCCCTCCCTCAATCTTGGGGATGCAAAGTTTCTCCCAGACCATCCAATGGGGTCTATTTCTTCCATCGTTTTCCCCAACCAGAAGTTGGTAGTGCGTGTATGGATCTAGTTGATGATGGCTCTAGGAGCTTAAAAAGGGACATAAAATAGCTTGGGATAGACTGGATGACAGCTTTAATGAGGGTCTCTTTGACTGATTTTGAGATTATCTTTGGGGTCCAGCCTTGAATTCTCTTCTCAATCCTGCCCACAAGAGATGTGAAAATTTCTTTTTTGGACCGGCCAATTACCATGGGTAGCCCGAGATACTTTTTTTTGTTTTTCATCAATATGTATGCCAACTGCTGTGCAGAGTTCATCTATCTTGGGGTGATTCACCCCTGCATTGAATGGGATTTATGATTTTCCATGATTGATTGACTATCCAGACGCCCACTCGTACTGATGGATCGCATGGCTGATAACCTGACATTCATTAATAGTTGCTCTAGAGAAGAGGAGGCAGTCGTCGGTTAAACAAAGGTGCGACACTAGTGGAATTACGTGATAGACCATAGCCCCATGAATAGTTTTAGCAGATGCAGCCCTAGATAAAAGGTTGGAGAAGACATCAGCCCCCAAGATGAAGAGAAAAGGGGATAGGGGATCTCCTTGACGCTGGCCGCGGGATGGTACAAATCCTCGAGTGTGCTCCCCATTGACCCTAATTCTGAAGGAGACGGTCGAGATGCATTGCATGATCATATCTGTCCACTTAGTGCAGAAACGCATTTTCAGCATCATAATTTTGAGGAAGTTTCATTCCACTTTATCATAAGCCTTGGTCATATCCAGTTTCCAGGCCATGGTTCCTCTTTTTTCATTGGAGCGTGTTTTCATAGAGTGAAACACTTCGTGGGCCACAATAGTGTTATCAGTTATCAGCCTCTTTTCCACGAAGACACTCTGGTTTTCCGAGATAATATTAGGAAACCACGGTCTCAGCCGATTTACAAAGATCCTAGAGAAGATATTGTACGTGACATTGCATAGGCTTATAGGCCTAAAGTTAGGGGCCGTCTGGGGATTCTAAATTTTGGGAATGAGGACGATGATAGTTTCATTGATGGTGGAAATACTTGTTTTCCCGGCCCAGATAATCCTTATCATTTTTCATATGTTGGGATAGATTTTGGGCTAGTATTGCTTAAAGAACAGGGCGTGGAACCCATTCGGTCCCGAGGCCTTAGTGGGGTGAATCTGTTTCAGATCCAGGCGTATCTCTTCATCCGACACATCTTTGGAAAGCTGCCAATTGATCTCCTCGGTGATCACTGGTCGGATACATTCTTCCACTTCAGCAGAAATGAAAGGAGTTTCTTAATTGAAGAGGTTTTGGAAGTAACATGTCAAAGATTCATGAATTCCCTTAACATCAAATACTTTGCTTCCATTTGATTGTGAGATGTAGATGATAAATTTTTTCCGGTGTCTAGCTGATGTTTTCTGGTGAAAATACCAGGTATTGGCATCCCCTTCTAAGATGTGGGTATCCCGTGCCCGCATAGCCCAGAAGCTTTCCTTCACCCGCAGGGTAGCATCTATCTCTCTTTGAGTGGCTCCAATCATGTCAACAGTGCAGCTGGATGGGTGTTTCTTGAGTAGGTTGTGATGTTTCTTTTCGAGGGAAGCATAGTGCCTCCCGAGATGACAGAATTTCTTATTACTCCACGAACTTAGATCGGATGTGACCTTTTGGAGATTGAGGCCAATATCTTCGTGAGAGACATTCCAGCTTGATCTTACAACATCTTCGAATTGCTGGTCCTTTAACCAGATTCATTCAAATCTAAAGGGTCTACAAGGTTGTTTGATACGTTCACCTTGAATACGGTCAATAAAAAATGGGTAGTGGTCTGAACAGTTGAGCATCATGTGGAGGATGGGGAACATGATGAAGAGATTTATCCAATCTGTTGATCCCAGAAATCTATCAAGTTTCTCGGTGATGTGTGTGTCATTCTTATTAGCTCGGAAGCATGTGAAGGGACTACATGTGTATCCCAAATCCACCAAGACTACCCTAGTGACCGTATCCTTGAAATTTTCCATCAATATAGAGTGTCAGACATATCTACCACTTTTTTCCTTATGGAACATAATCTCATTGAAGTCTCCACCGAATAGAATAGGGCTTGGATGATCATGACGGATTTTTCAGAGGAGATCCCAAGATTTCCCCTTTTCATTATGGGCTGACCAGCCATAGAATCCCACAAAGGTACATGGCGGGGTGTGGTCTACCTGAATAGTCACAGCCACGTGGTGCGAGGAGAAAGACAAGATCCTGACGTTGAGTTGATCCTTCCATAGGAGACAGAGTCCCCCAGATTGGCGTTGTCTGGTGATCAGGAGACATCCTTGGAATCCACATTTCTGAGCAATGTTAGTTGTGTCCTTGTTTTCCAAAATGGTTTCGGACAGTAAAACCATATCGGGGCGACTTTGGGCGCAATTGCACTGAAGCATGCGAACTGTTCATGGGTTGCCAATCCCATGACAGTTCCAGCATAGGACAATCATTGATCTAGGTGAGGCTGGGTCTCTCCCGCCTTCGCCTTTGAGTTCTCGGCACCTGTTATTCCAATCGTCGTTTTTCCTCTATTTGGGGAATTGCGCATTGACTGACATGTTTCAATATGTCTTTTGCGATCCCCAGGTTTAGGGTCCCCCATTTTACCATCACATACTTCATATTGCACCCTTTTCCATGTTCGATGGGTGATGGGGCATGGTGGTGAATTTCCAGACATTCCATCTTTATCCTATGTTAGGATATCATCCATGTTCATTTCTGGGTCAGGGTCGGGATCTGGTGGTTCAGCTTGGATCTGCATTGACCACACACTTTGTTCTGCAAGAACTTTTGGTATGTTCCCCGGCTCAAAAAGTGTTGAGGTTTGGTTCCTCAGGGGGGTGTATACATGTTGTTAGTCCTATGATTGGTTTGTCTCTCTTTAGAGAACTTTGCCCGTCCAAGCCTAATGATTGGTCCCTGTTTGGTTCCCACCTGACTTATTTGGGCCACCTTGAGATGTTCACGATCCTTTTGTTTTTTTGCCTCTAGAATGAAGGCATATATAGTCATTTTGGCCCGGAGCCATGGGCCATAATGAAGAATGATATTACCTTCTCCCTCATAAGAGTAATTATTAATATGAATTAATGTTTCTATATGATATTAATGAAATATGTATCATTATTTAAAAACAATCTATCATTTACATTCTTTCCATTCCATTCACATATAAATGATAACATCGTTCGTGTATATGTATGAACTTCCACCTCCATGAAGCGATGTGATTCATTTATTAGTAATTCATCACATGGATTATATAAACAAGTATACTTAAATGAATAATATTATGTTAAATATTTTAGATAAAAAAAACTTATTTATATAATGGTCATTGAAAAATGGAGTTATTACTCATGCGTGCTTATGACTTACTGTCTCCACGACTGTAACATAAATATTTTTTCGCATCCATATGTAATGGATGGATTTAAAAGCATATGTTATGAATAAAATTTATTATTATTAAATGAATATTATTATATATATTATTTACTAATGATCTATTTTTACAATAGACATAATACCAAAACCATTTTGGACTGATGTTCAAAATATAATGAAAATGTCAAACATCATCTTAAATAATTATTTAATTATTATAACATGATAAAATAGTAAAATGTGATTAAAAAGAATAATAAACTAGAAAAGGATCTGAACTATGTAATTTCTTAACATATGTTTGTTATTTAGAAATAAAAAGGAAATACGTCAAAATATGTTTTCAAATTTTTAAAATTGTTTTTTGAAATGGATTGATTATTTATATAACATAAATGATTTTATTATAAGAGAAAATGATATTTTATAAGTGAAATTTTAAAAATTACATTATTTAATTTGTTATTATTATAGAATGTTTCATACACATTTTATGGGTGGTTATGCGATAAAAACTGGATGGTTGGTTTTATGATATACCGAGGTTGGGGTTTTATGATACAACCTTCAATGCATTGGGTATGGAAGTAGACTGTATGGTTATTTCATCTATAAGAGTGATATGTATAGAAGTAAACCATATGGTTAATCCATTTGAGTATAATTTTTTACCATGTTTCATAATATTCTTTTATATTCAGTCTAATAAGTTTTCATTAAGATGATTTTATTTTCAAAAGGTAAGATAATGATATTTTTTTAAATTATGTTGACTTTTTCGGAGTAAAAAATGTACATTTTGGAGGAAATATTTGATGTGTTTTCAATGAACTAGTGGTTTCCTTTACATTAATTATCTTAATGTGATTTTTTAGGATCTTGATATTAATAATATTTATCATAGGTGTTTTGGATGATTTGGTATGTAAATGCTTTCAATGGAGAATTGTGAATATAAACCATAAGAGAAAATCCTGTTTTATTTTAAATAATTTTTATTTATAGAAAAATGGATATTGAGTATAATTCTACACTTATAATGTTTGTGTTTTCTATTTAGTATTTTTTTATAAATTATATAAAACTATAAACCGAAAATTTATTTGGGAAAATAATTTGATTTATAGTTATAAAATAACTGGAATATGTAATGCTTAATGACAAGTTCTTACAGTTTCTATCTGAGTTGTATTTAGAAAACATTGGGTATTAGGATGTATTCTTATGATTTTGGGATATCATTATGAGTTTTAAATATTTAAGTTGATAATAATTTCAATATCATAAACACCCATTTTTTGGTATTAGAATTATGAAATTTTGAGGTGATTAATTGTATTTTTGGGGACAATTATTTTTGAGGTAATTATAGGTTATTTATTTTTTTAGACGAAACATGAATGGTCATTGACATTAATGTTAAAACATTTTATCTTTATTTTTGAAGGATTTATCATATTTTTTGAATGGTAAAATAATTTTAATGTTTTATAAAAGTGAAAACCCACATGATAGAGTGACAACCCATCGCGTTATACAAGGCCATGAGAATCAAACCCACAAATGAAGGGTGACAAGGGCACAAAACCTATCATAGGCCTATGTGAAGTCAAGGGTTTGTCAGAATTTTCCTTTTTAGTTTCTAGAGTTGATGGAATAGTAATAAGTTTATTTTAAGAACATATGGTCTATTGAATAGATATCCTTGGGATTTTGAAATGAATTTGTTATTAAATGATTAATATTCTTTCATAAGAAGCTCACTATTTTGGGAACCCTTTACAATCACAAAAACATAATACTATTTTATTTTATTTTATACGTAAATTTTGAATTATATTTTTGATGAATAAATGATTTTATTTTGGACTTATGGGGAAATAGGTTATTTACAAAAATTATTTGCATATCATGGAAACTATGTGATATTGGAAATTGTATGTTGGATAAGAGACATTAAAAGTAATTGATGTTATTTGTAGATAAATGTTAAAATTTATATAGGAATTCTAAGTGATCATGTTCTTATAAAATTTGGGTTTCAATCTTAGTATGAATTATTATTAGGAATTTTAATAATATTTATTTATTAAATTTTCCATGTTAAACCTTGCGTATTACTTTAAGATTTTGGTGATTGAAATAGTATTTTAACATATAAGGTTGATAATTTTAGGGGAATTAAATTTTCTAGTTCCAATATTTATGTATTGTGTAATGCCTAAAAAATTGTAAAATTGATAAATATTATTTTTTTGATTACATGATTCCGCATAAGTTGATTCCAGTGACTCAGGTGTGAAAAAATCATATTGACTAGTCAATATTTATAGAAAAATACAGGTTTTTAGTGGAAATTTATTAAATATCCAACCTATAATTTTCATGTAGGTATGTATCTTTAGGTTCTTAATCACCTTATTAAAATAATTCATCATCTTTATAAAAGGGTTCTTGAAAAAATAACATTTTCTATGTATTTTTATCAATGGTCTATTAACCCATCACAAAATTTTAGTGTTGTGATGGTTAAATATCATATGAAATTTTTCTATACCAAAATATATTAGTCATTGAGAGTCATATTTCTCTTCTCAGTCCTTTCATTCCAAAATGGAATCCTCGTAGGTGCTATCATAGCTGACCTCTGTAGTTCCCTTTCAATCCTTTAGTGTGAATGTTTAATTAAAAATTTTACTATTGTGGGATTTATATAAATGAATTTGGAAAAGTTAAACCTTCGTTACAAAGCCCAACATCAAAATTTCAACGACACAATTTTTAAAGGGGGTATAATGTAACATCCTTATTGATAAAAAACCTTTCTTGATAGTGTACATGATACACCATCTCGAGCTCAAACAAAAAACTAAATAATATTATAACATAGACATAAGAATACAGAGAATGAACATCATTACCATTTTTTTTGAATAAACGGTTTACACACACACATATATTTATTCATTTATTGAAGAAATAATTATAAATTATTTTTAAAGAATTTTTTAATGTAAATTTAAATGTTTTTTTGAAAATCTATTTAATTGTGCATTAGTGTATTTTTTACCAAATAATAAGAAAATCAATCTCATTTTATTATATTAATTCAATATATACATATATATAATATATTCAATATAATTTATATAATTTATATTATTCATTTTATAGACATTTTATAAGAACAAATCCAGTTGTACACAGAAAACAAGTATTTAAAAAATTACTTTTCCAGACTTTTTAAGGAGTTGTTGTTTCAAATATAGTTTTCATCAATTTTAAAAATTAGATTTGACAATATAATGTTTTTATTTTAAATTATAATATCAAATTTTATTCTTTCTTAATTTTTTATATTTTTTTAGATAAGTTTTCAGTTTGGATGAATAGGGAAAAATACTACATTTTAATTGAAAACTATTTTTTAGTAAACATAGTTATAGTGTTAAATTAAATATTTTAATGGTATTAATGTATAATTTGATCAATTTTTTATAATTTAATTCTATTTCTGTAATCGTAATAAATTTCTAATAGAATTTGTATAAAAATATTCAATCATTTTAACACTTTTAATTTCGAAACATGTTTTCTCGATGTGTCAATATGATTAATTTTAAATTAATTTAACAAAATTATGTTTTTATGAATTTTGAAAAATTTAAATCTTTATTGTATTAATATGGAATAATTTTATTAAATAATTCCCTTTTTTATTTTTTTACTATGAACATTAACATTAGTAATATTTTTTATTACCACGATTATGGGTCAATCAGATAATTAAATCTATATATAATATTATAACTATTATAAAATTACCCTAACAGTTATCCTAATTATATATTATGTGTTATAGATGCCCTAAATTATCTTTATGATGTTTTTTATCTTGGAACCACTTGGATTACTTTAAGACATTTATAGTATTATATAAAATTAAAGGTGAATATCATCGTACATTGTTTTTAGATAATGAAATATTTTTACTCTTGGTTTATATTGGGGATATTTTGGACTAAAATTATTGTTTTAGAATATTAAATATTTATATTCATGATGGAAATTTATTTTTAATTTTTAGGATAGAAATATTTTTGTTAATGTTTAACAAAATGTGGTTCTAAGAATTGAATAATTAAATGAAATATCTAATAAATGGTATTGAAAATATTAAAATATATAATATTTGATATAATTAATGTCATCAACGAATTCTATGGATTGTTTTTATATTTTAGGGATTATTTAAAGGAGTTGGTTTGGAGATATCATGTTGTTATGTCATTTTTAAAAAGTAATGTAATGAATAATGTCATAATTGGATATATGATATTTTACAATAAATAATAATTTATTAAATGATATATCATTAATAAAATTACAAAATTAGGTAAAAATATTGGGATCATTTTGAAAATGGAATTAATTATCCATTTATGATTCTTTTGACATTTTATAGTAAATAAAGTAACCCTTAATGAGTAAAAACCTATGTTATCAATGTAAGAGTTAAAAAGGATATCTAATAGTTAATTGTGAAAGATATAAAGTGAAAAAATATTAAAAAATATAAAATTTTATTTTATGAAGTTATCTATACCAATAATCATCATATATTTTAAATAATTTAATTTGGAGCTATTTTTAATAAAAAATTAATTTATATTAATTTAATACATTGAAGAATTTCAAGGGTGCCCATCCCCTCTCTAATAAAAGGGCACACATTGTTAATCTTTATTGAGACATAAAACATATTTGAATAATCTTATATCCTACCAAATCCAATTCGGTAATCCATCACCACATTCTAGAGATCTTATTTTAGGTAGAACACCACCCTTCAAGGTTTTAAGATGTTAGGAAATGAAGATTCTTCAATGAGAATAAACTGTTCAAAATTAAGTGTTTTTATTTTGATTCTTTTAAAACTATTTAAAATACTATTCAAACAATATTAAATAAATAAATAAAGTGAATTTTATATGCTGATATTTTTTATGTTAATATCATCACAGAAATAAATCTCCACCTACGTCAAATGGGGAATACAATCTCATTTGTGTGTGTGGCGAGATATCACCACGCTGACAGATATAATTCTTCTTCAATAAAAGTCTCTCAAGACAAGATATAATTAAGGAATTATTATTTATATATGATATTAATTACATATTTATCAATATTCAAAAATAATATATCACATTTTTTACCTTTCCGTGCATATAAAAATGATAATGTCATTCATGTGTATATGTGAACTATCACCTTCACGAAGCGATGTGATTCATTTATCATCACCGCCTCACATGGATGATATATATAAGTATATTTAAATGGGTAATATTATATTAATAATTTTATTATCATTATATAATAATAAAGTAGTACTTACATTCTTTCTAAAATGATTAGTTGAAAATGGAAATGGTACTAATGCATACTTAAAACAAACTATCTTCACAATGGTTACGTAATAATTTTACACATCCATATATAATAGATGGATTTAAAATTATAATTTATGTATAATAGTGATGGTTATTTCATGAATATTATTGACAAGATGATGGAATAATTAACACTTTAGACTATAGAAGTCATACCAAATTCATTTTGGACTCACGCACTAAATATCATCAAAACATACAACAAGAATATAAACAATTAAGTAATTGATATAACATGATAAAATTGTAATATGGGATATAAAAGGAATAATTAAAATGACAGTACTATCATTACTATATATTATTAACATATGATCATTACCCTAGAAGAAAAATGTTATACATGTCATATCAGACTAAAGGTTTTAGACACTTTAACAAAAATATCATTTTAAATGTTTTAATGATTTATTTTTATATGCAATTCTATTTAACGAAAAGGTTTTCAAAAAGATTTCATGAATTTATTAATATGGAGATGAATATTTTTAAGTGGTAATTTTTTAGTTTATTTATAATATTTTAATGTGGTATGATATACTTTTATATAAAATTATCTTTTCAAATCATTATATTAGTTTTTAAAAATGGATTGATTGTTTATATAACATGAAATATTTTCATATGAGTAAAAATTAAAATTTAAGAGTGAAATGTTGAATATTAACATATTTTATATTTTTATTATATAATAGAACTTGGAAATTTAATAGGTTTTTACGTGATAAAACATGGATGAGCGGTACCGTGATAAACTAATTATGGGTGATTACGTTATAACCTCTAATTCATTGGGTATGGAAGCCCACCCTATGGTTATTGTATTAGTAATAGATATACCAATGGAAGCAGACTATATGTTAATTCCATTTTAGTATAATTATTTCCCACATTGCCCACTTATCATTTATTTACATTCTTATGAACTTTGATAAAAATTGTTAGATTTTCAAAAGGTAATATAACCACAATTTTTAGATGATGATCACTTTTTCAATGTAAAAATTTATGTTTTTTTTAAAAAGATTTATGTTTTTTACTCGACTAATGGTTTCCATTCCTTTAATCCCCTTACTAATTTTTTCTACTAATCCAATGTTTTAAAAAAATTCACCATTTTTATGGATGCTTTTATTCATGGATAAGATAATGGGAAAATTGTGATAATAAATCAGCATAAGAAATCAGTTTTCATTTTTGATATTTTTGATTTATAGAAAAATAGATACTATGTATAAGTTTCTAAATGTAATGTATGGGTTTACTATGTAAAATTTTTTCATTATTCTCTAAAATCATATACTTAAAATATCATTGTGAAATTAATGGTATTTATTATTTTAAAATAACTTGAATATGTAATGTCTAAGGCCTGGTACTTACATTTTTTATATTCATTTAGTGTCACAAGATGAGTTATATAAGCTATACTATGTTAGTATTTTTTGATTAATTATTTATATTTGGGACCTTTGAGTTTTATTTTGAATTCATGATTGGATGTATGATTCATAATAGTAATTTCTCGGATATCTTATTGATATTATTTTTTACTTTATTATTGGTTTCATGTGGTTACATTTATTGTAATTTTAATTTTCTTCCTCTTGACGTGATGTACTATTTATGGGGGAATCACCGTAAATGGTTATAATGAGACACTTAGTGAAAGGATTCAAGATCTGTTTATGAGGGATGTTTTTTATAATGTTTTTTATTAGAATAGTAATTTTCGTGTTTGGATGAAATAAAAATAGTGTTAGAGAAAAATTATTTTTATCTGGTCTTGATTTTTGGAAAATTCATAGTCTGAAGATTAAAAGTTAGGGAATAATACAAAATCTATATGTGTGTTCCTAAATTCAATATTTATAGTATATTTCTATGATACCATGGGATTATTAGGATATATAAATACTGGTAAAAAATGATAAAATATAAATAAAAAATTTATGATTTGATTTGATAAGTTCTATTGTTCTAATTTTATTATATATATGCGTATAAATTTCAATATGATGAATTTAATTTTCTAATTTTTTATTGTTATTTTACATGTGGTTTTGTGATTTTTATTGAATTTTCTAACTGAAGATGTGAGTTGATGAGCATCATAGGGATCTCGTTGAGTAACATTGTTTTGTAATAGGGTATAGGAAATGGGATTATGTGTATCATACCATGAAGGATAAGTATATTTCTTTAATGGAGAAGGATATTTTTGATATTATCCTTTAAGTAATTTATAACATCTAAGGGAGACCACCTATGGAGGTGGTGGTAGTGTTTGATGTTGTTTATGATTTTTGATTCTAGTATCCTGCTTTCTTTAGGGGATATTTTGAGACTTTTGGAGTGGATAAGTGCATGTATGGGGATATAAAATATCATTTAGATGATCAATGAAATATAGAGAATAAATTTAGGGTATTATATATATATATATATATATTTAAATATACATACAAACTTGAGGGACAAGCTCAATCATGGGGGATATCTTGTTTTAAGGTAATTGGACTGAAAGGGTTTTAATTTGGTTCGTAATGTGAAATATTTTCTTTTGAATTTATTCCAACTATGAAAATTTTAGATAGGAAATATGTTTTTATAGATATAAAGTAGGGTAATATGTTTATTATTTATTTTTATTCCAATTTACAAATTTCTTTTTATTTTAATTAAATCTTGGATGGTGAGGAAGCTTTTAATTATTTGTAATTTTATATGGAAGTTTTTTCTAATTCAATAAAAGTATTAGATAATATACCTACCCAATTTCACTATATTTGTAAATTTTATTATCATATGGTGGAATCATTTTGAATAGAAGAAAATGGATTTAATGGGTGTGAGTAGATATTATATCGGTATAAAGGGAAATTAATATTAATATTGTAATGTTTTTAGAAATTATGAGGCCGTTAAATAAATTTTATTTTATTTTATACATATGTAGGATTCAATTGGAGTGTTATTAAGGTGATCAAAGAGTGAATTATTAAATTTGTTCTGAATTAATATAAGATAGTTCCAATATTATGGGAAAGTAGAAAACCTTTATAAGTATTATTTGATGGGATAATAGATTGGTTGAGTCTATTAATCACTATCCACGAAGGCATATCATGCATTTTTTAGTTCACCTAAATAGGGTATGAGTCATTTTACTTTTGGGTGGTCATATCATGATGTTGGTAGGGTTTCATAGAGAAATGTTTCACAAGGAGATGATAAATAAGTGATAACTGAGTTATATGGTTCGGGGTAAGATATTGGGTCTAATGAGTTATTCTCTTTTAGAATGATCCATCAAATATTTAATAGTGGTATTTTATACTTATAGTAATTACTATAGTTTCGATCACATATGTAACCATGTTATCTGGTTTTACTAGTATTCATTATTTTATGCCTACCTATTTCTTGTATAACCTAGGATTAAATAATATGTTTTTATACTGAATTTTATTTGTTAATATCAAATTGAGATTAAGAGAAGGGCCGACCATAAGATTCCTATATTTTAACTATGATATTTATGGATACAAATATATCTGGGATTTAATTTCTTGATAAAGGAAAATTTATTTTTAGATTACTAGAATGGATTAGTTTACCAATCTTCATGTATATATTTATTTTCAAGAAATATCATTGACACAATCCCTATTTTTATATGAATCAATTTTTTTAAGGATGATGTAATTATAAGGATTAGATATATGACTATGGTGTAGTGTAGCAAAGAGAGATTACATCTAAATGGAAAATATGGTTCTTGGGTCCGTTGAAAATGTTTATAGTGTGATATTTCCTTCTATGGGTGAAAGGTATAAAAAATTGTTCCTAAAGTATGCAATAGGATTTCATCCATAGAGATAGGTGGAGTTCATAAATAAATTTTTACTAGGAATTGGGCCTATCACAATAACTCATTACAGTATAAATCTAGTTGAGCTTAACAAGTAAATATTTTAGTTATATGATCATCAATCTAATGTATTCAATAAAACCTGTATGTTAATGTGTTATGTTCCAATTATATTTTATAAGACAAAAGATAATAGTTTTCAATTATATAGATTTTTACAAATTAAACTATGCTTCCAAAACAAAATTGTAAATTTAACCAATCAATTGAAATGATATTGATGATTTTAATGAATTTTCAATAAGGAAGTTATCATATGTTAATTGTATGATTTTATGATGTTCCAATTAAATCCTTTTGAACATGATAATAACATTTTAGGTTTTTTGGTATTTCTATTTGGGGTGAGGAATATACCAACTATGTTTATCTATAGGGAGATCCATATTTTCATCCATTTAGAGATTTTTTTAATTTTATTTATTAATGAGATTTTCGAAATTCGCAATCCTATGGAAAGAACTGGGAATACTTTGTGGTTTCATTGGACACATTTAAAGGTCATAGTTTTTGTTTCATGATTAGAACATGTCATTTTTAGAATTTAGAGGTGGTGTTTATTAGGGAATGTTGTCTTAAAATTTTTTATATAAGAAAATCCTAAGAAATTGGAATGTGTAATGTCTTGGGATCTTCAAAATAATTTTTTTATCAAATAATTTTTTTGTCATTTAAGGTTACTATCATCGATTTATTTTAGACTTATATATCGTACATGAATTATGGATAGCATTTATTATGAAAATAGTATATTTTAAATTTGTTGATAAATTAAAATTTTTATTTGAAAAGATGATGTAGAGATTTACGTCGACCCTAAATCTATTTTTATCAGGTTTAGTGAATTGTTATATATTTTATCATAATGCCTCTATTGTGGTATTAGAGTATTTTTTTAATCAAATATTGTTGAGTAGTAGCATATATTTCTTATAAACCTATGTGATAACATGTTTTAAGACACAATACATTATAGAATTTCCTATATATACTCCATATTTTTCTACGCATTTGAAACTAACTCACTTAAAATTTACTCCAAAATACCCAAAGAATACACAAATGGTAGGGTTTCAATCATCTTTGTCTTCCTCATTACATTAGGATCTTCTGTATCCTCAATGAATCTCGTAATTTAGTCCAAGTAATTCTGTATTTAATAAGAATTATTATTTTAAATATCTCTGAAATTTCACAAAAAAAGCATTTTTTATTTTACCTTTATAATAATCCAAGGTCTCCTAAATGATAATTACATAGATATAATTGACATGAAATAAACCATACATAGCTAATTTTGATTAACCTTATATAAACTTATTATAAATCTTAATATCCTTACATAGGTGTTTCTTTACTTTCAAGCAGCTATGATTTTCTATATTACCTCTATATAACATTTAGAATACCATTACACATACCATGAACTTAAAGATATACCTTCACATAGAACATTATAATATTTACATAATGCTTAGTAAATGCTGCTTTCATTATGAAAATATCCTTATTTAGCTAGTGTAATTTTCATTTTACACTTATGAATGTCAGGATTACCTTTAAATGTCTTGTACGTAACGTTAAAAACCTTTATAGAGTTTATGATTTCTTCCATATTTCTCTCTACTAAAATCAAAAAATTTCTAAAGACCCTTAAAACCCTTTACATTATATCAATCACACTTCTAAATTATAGTAGACAATGTTTCATTACATATAAACACATATCATTTTCTTGAAGATCACAGAACCAATCAATAAATTTGATTCTTAAGGATATAATCTAAAATAATCCAGAAATTTCTCATATAACTCAAACATTCATCGAATATTCAATAGAATATGTTCCTTCATCCACTAACACATTTCCATTAATTTTTATTTTCAAAATAAAATTAATCCTAAAAATAATTTCTTGTGGATTGAATCCACAAAATTTTCCAGAGCATCAATAAATTCTAAAACTAATTAAAAGTTGAGATTTTGAAAAAATTAAAATTCTTTACTCTTAGAAAAAAATATCATTATTTTTATATTTTATAGTTTCACTACACATTAATAAAGTCATTATGTGTGCTGAAATATTTTTCCACCTTATAGACAGTAAAACACAAATTTATCTTGTGGGTTCTTATCATCTCATCAATATTCCTTCAAATAAAGTAATCATATTTATTTTAAAAGAAAAAAAACATACTTTTCTTATTGAGAAAAGTATGACATCATATTTTCTTCTAATTAAAGAGGCTTTAATTATTCTACTCAACGTATATATGGGAAAATCTTTTGTAAAAATAATGGGAGATATAAGAAAGGTTACCCATGTTATCCATATAACTTATACATGTGATACCACTCTAAAAATTTCATTCTTAGGGTTGTTATAAACATGTTTATATAAATAAATATAATCCCATCAGTAGTTAAATTAAAGGAAAGTCCAAGCGAAAGGTAAAAAACTACCATTTCTCTCATTATTTTATCAAAAAACACTCCTCATTTAGAAATATATGGATTAAAGTCTCAAAAATTATTCTTAATGTGATTTTCATATCTCACTAAAATATGGAACCACACTATCTAGAAATTAAAGAATTGCTAAAATTTGAATGAATGATTTTTCATTATTGTATTTCCTCGTTCACAATGGCTAAACAGTTCTCTATCATTATCATGTTTATTTTTAATGAAACTATAGTAAAAAATTCATCTTCTTTACAGGTATGAAGTAAAAAACATAAGTTATTCCTTCAATTACCTTCATGTTAGATCATAAATAAAAATAATAATAGTTTAAATATGGTTTTATTGGCCCAATAGATGTATTCTTTAGGTTGAGATTTTCTCCTCACCATTATCTTATTCACCATTTATAACATGGTATGTGATGTTCTCCACGTCTATATAATTATTATTAAATATTGTGCATTTATTTTATTTTCAATAATTATTTATTTAGGAATTTTTTTCAAATATTCCTTATAGATCACATTTATTTCACTTAATTATTCTTAAATAATATGGTTCATCGTCTATTCATTAGTTGGTATGATAATTATCTAAGTTTTTATGTCATGACATATATTCTCACATATTTTACTATATATTGACTCATCATGTGTCTATACCTCATTTTCAAAACGAATTTCATTCCTTTATTCTTGAAATTCCCATCCAATATCATCATCTATTTATCCTATTCAAATTGGAAAAATTAAACAATCAAGAAATCATTATTTTATTTGTTATATTTATTTTTATTTTCACATGACTTCTTGATGGAATAATCATTACATTATTTTTCTTCCATTTTAATTTAAAATTACTTCTCTATTGCATGATAAAGAATCTCAACAAAAAAATTATAATAAATAATTCCTTATATTTACATCGTTTCCCCTACATATACTATAAAAATCCCTTAAATATTTAAATTTACTTGATGTGAAATTATTTTGTGTGTTCTGGGTGAAATATTATTTTATTTGAATCTCTATTCTTATTTTCTCACCAAATATATACTTTGTATCCATAATATTCACCAGATATTACATATGAAAACAATAAGAAAATTATTTCTGTCTATACCTCCTTGAAAATAGGAAAAATCATTGAATTTTTCTCTTTTATCTAGATGTAAAATATATTTATAACTATGGTTGGTTTTTCTTACATCAAATAAATCCATTTTTGTATTGGGGAAATCGTTTATATTTGAAAATACTTCCCATATATAATCTGTAAAAATTCCTCTCAGTCTTCCTGGTGAAAATATCATCATATTTTATTTTAATGTAAAATAAATTTTAAATTATTGAAATATCTTGAATTTGATTAGTTATATATTTTAATTACTCATTTATAAATTCATTATGACATTCTAGTTATGAATATTATTTTACTTCCATTTACATGATGATTTATTGAAAAACATTATTCAACTATAATGTTCGATGAGAGGCCACCTAGGGTTTCTTTCTAGGGTTTTCACCACCTCCCATAAACCACCAATTATTCCTAGCCATTTTCATCCTTATCCCACATTAGATAGAGTCAAGAACTTCCAAGAGAGCCTCAAATCCTATCGACGATGTCAACATCACAAATTATCTCCAACTGGCACTATCCGTGAAGAATAATACTCCTCCCTCTAAGATCCTTCAATCATGGGGTCACTAACATCGAACACACCCTTCAACTCCCTAATCACTTGTGTGCTAGCATGTGTTGTCAACTAGAAGAAACAACCCCACTGATCCTTTATTTGTTGTTCAGTTGCTTCTACATCCTCGGTGTCATCTCTTGAGAGCTATGTCAAAGAAGCATCCTCCGTAATTCATCCACCTTCAATTGCATGATGCCTACCTGAAATTGGTTCTGGATTCATCTAATTAATATTCTCCTATGACAGTTCGATTTCATGTTTTCTATTTGCTTCTCAGTTTAGTGATCCACATGTTTTATGTTCGGTTATTTATCGATGAAGCCTCCGCTGTCATTCACCTTCTATTTTCTGTACATATTATGTGACTCTATGTTCAGAATTTCCTATGAATATCTTCCAATTTTTTTTCCCCTTATGGATTCATAATTTTTATTTTCCCAGGATTGAATCTACTATTGTTATCCCTCCTCTACCATTATCTCATTGTTTATTAACATGTGACAACATTATTGATAGGATCGATGGTTTCATGTCATCTTTGTATGGTGTTGGTTTTTCTAGAGATGGTGGACTGATATTTGGATTTCTCTTCCAATTGAAATTTTTTTTGGGTTCTGTGGGAGATATTGTTTAATTTCATACTTCATCAATTTCATTCTATATGTGTTTCCTTCAATACTGGAACCCCTTGAGAAAAAAATTGTTAGATTTTTTATTATTTGGGTTCTACTTATCCATAATATGATTTAATCTAAAAAACAAAAAATAGTTTTTGTATGAATAATGTATTGGGAATTATATGGTTTATGTATCCATAATTTCATCTTTCTTTGTATTGATTGTTTCTTTAAAAGTAAACATAAATTTTCATTATTTAGTTACATTTATTTTTTTCATATTAATCTCACAAAAATATTTCTCCTCCTTTATATTATGATCCTATTTTATTTTATCAAATTTTTTTCCCAACCACATCCTTTTTAGTAGTTATTTTCTAATTATCATTCTCAATATCCCTCTTTTATTTGTGGATCTTTGAAATCATCTCAAGACAAGATTCTTTCCCACTTTTCATTTCCCACTAAATCTCTATACATTAATCTCCGTAATAATCAATAATTAATGAATAAATTATTTAATCAGGTTAACAAATTAATTTTATAACAATATCTAGATAAATAACATATGTTTTATTTTTCCTTTATATTCATTAAGAATCATATTTTTTTAATGAAATACTTTTTTAGATTCATTAATATGTTATTTTGAATATTTTTTTAACATGAAAAAATATAACAATTTTAAGATCTCATAAATATCATACAATTTTATTTCCATTTTATTATATTGAATCATTTTTATTAGTGAATTACAATTTTTTTTCAATCTTCATAAGTTTCCTCATCATCTGAATTACCTAATTCAACATATTCTTATTACATTAAATTCTTTTGTTTCTCAAATATTTAATCGTTATATCATATTTTTAATTTTTTGAAAGCTATATCCTTCAACATTTCATAGGATATGAGGACTTTGTGTTTTTAATACAAGGATTGATCTTCGTAATCTTTTAAAGTTGGAACGTTGAGATCAAATCTATTAGGGAAGTTTCTAATAAGATTATTCTGAATGGGTTCATCCCCTATATTCATATAAAATCCTTGAATGTTTTCAATTATTTAGTTTACCCTAGTGAAATAGTCATATATACTCTCATCATTTCTTATTTTTATGTCTTCTAGAGTACACCTCCAAATCTGTACTTTTAGTTCCTTGACATTGATCATTCCTTCATATTTTCTTCTCCATTTTCCCCAAATATCATTGGTAGAAAAACAAATCATTATCTATGTAAATATTTTTCTACGACAAGGAAATAAAGTTTGAATGTTGTGTTATTCCATGCATCTATATATTCATATTGTTGACATTGGTACAAGGAGAACCTTCAATAATAGGTTGAAATCATAATAAAGTATTATCAATATAGAAAGGAAAAAATCCATCTCCTCTAAATATAATAATTAATTCCATATAAGATATCTACTCCATGGGTGTTCCTATAACTGAGATTATAGAGTTTAGAAAACATGGTTAGATATTTAGAAGGAACATGATGTGATACCACTTGTATTACCCTAGTGTGTATAGGAGGGGGTGAACTAGTGATATTATCTTTTATAATTATTCTTATTTTAAATTCAACATCATGAACTTGTTAATGTTATTTAATAACTCATGGATTTCTCATTTAATCTCCAATTATTCATTAACTTAATGAATTATATTAGTAAGAAATATTTACAATGTTGGGTTAAATGGAATAATCTGTAACATTTTGGTTCTACTCCCCTTTATAGATTATATAATATCATCAAAATATTTTTTTAGAACCAAGGAGAGTGAAATACAGTCCACATAGAGACCATTATGATCTCTTAAAAATTTTCAACCCGAAATAGAATCAATTATGTTCCCAAGGATTCCATAATACTTGGTAAGAGACATCACTTCTTTAGAAACAATGATATAATAAATAAATTCAAAAACATTTTGAATATTTTCCTCCGACATGAGCAGATTGATACACATCTCAACACATTTAAAACCTTCACGAACATTAGGAACAACATCTATTGATAAGAACTACTATTATAGAAAATCACTTATATCTTAAATGATTTGAGTGATACCCCTCCACTTGTGTACTTGGAAAGAAATCATTCTTCCCCATTTAATGATATATTAATTTCATACTCTTATCTCTATTTGATAATTGATTTTATTAGGCTTTAATAATATTCAGGAAGGAATGATATTACCCCATCCCTATATTATTTGATTACTATATATCATTTTTATACCCACCAAAAATTTTCTCTAGAATTATAACATCCATATCTAAAATTTTTGTGTTCCTTGAATCTTGCGGGAAATTAATCTACATAATAAAAAAATATAGGATATTTTTATTTTTTGAATTTCGATTAAAATATTATTCAAACTAAGTTATCAAATTTTAAATCTCCTCTAAAATACATATGATACTTCTAGACGATATTTAAATTTCACATTTTGAGTTTAGTTATATAGGAATAAAAATTTATGATTTAAAAAATAACTGAGTATTGTGATATAAAAACCCAAAAAAATATCACAGTACTAATATTTAATTTTGAATACCTAATTTCAATGGAAATATACACATTTAGAGGTTGTAATAATTCATAGACATCATGAGTTGCATATTTTAATATACATAGTGTTAAATATATCTACAAGAAGATCAACATAATGTATCGGCATATTAGACAGTTATCCTTTTGTTCTCTATCTAATACATACACTATAACATATTTCTATGTAAGGACAAATTTTTTAATGAAATTAAAATTGGAGATTTTTAATTTTCCGTCTAGAACAATTATCACAACCTTTAGAATTGTCTACATCACAGAATGTTCCTCCAAAATGTAGTATGCCTTTATCAAATTCCTCCTTTCTCAAAGGTGAATATACCATAAAAAATTACTATAGTATTTCATGGAAATACTTTCTATTTTTCCATTCATTGGTAAATAACTCACATAAAAAATATAAAAATGACAAAATAATATACCAAATGACATGCTGTAAATAAAAATAAACCTATTCATTATAGTTGGATATTCTTCAAACATGACGAATTTTCTCATTTAATCAAATTAGTTATTCATTTATGAAAACTAGGTATTTTCAATATCTATTATATTAAACATAAAATAAATTTCTATTTTACCATTATAATGATATAATTATTCTATAATAACCATCACATAGATCTCTAAGATATGAAATAACCCTTATTAATGTTTTTATGATTGCCATTACATCAATATTAAATCCTTCTCAATACTCTTATACATGTGTTTAATTTTCGTAAACTACTTGTTTCGATTATTCCATTATATAATAATTGATATTCCATTATATAGTTGGTGTACCTGATGATTACCAATTTAGGAAAAGTTCATGAGATTTACATATTGAATGGTATATACTGACAACATTACTCAAATAACCTTATGTAATATATTTAATACCCAATTTACCATTGTATAGGTCAGAATTACCTTTACATAAACTATAAAAATCAATGAATACCATTACACATATAATTTTTTTACATTTTTTACTCTATTTAAATTATAACACTCTCAATGATACTAGAGGCCTTCTCAAACAGATCTAAATCACTTTCAACTAGTAGTAATATATATTCAATTAACTTTAATAACTTTTGTTTTTCTTGATTATTTGTAAAAAATAATCACATTTATTTATCGAGTATGTAATACAATTAAATCTATTCCTCTATCATTCACTTTAGATATCCTTCCAATATATAGTAGTTTGTGTTAATTTATCCACGAATACTAAGTCATTATTTCTTATTATGAAGAGAACATCAATAATTAAAACTATTTCTAAAGTATGTGATCCATAAAAATCCTCCATGCCACACCACTTTTCAAAACCAAACACATAATGAAATATTGTTAATAATTTCAATCATTAACTTTCAGAATAATATGGAATTAAGAGTCTTATCTTTCTCCTCATATTGACTAATACATCACCCATTATTACTTTTATAAGAGGAGTTCCAATGAAGTTTTATTTTATCATCATATACACATCTAGGTTATTCATGTAGTATAGTAGATAATTAATGTTACTATTCCATGGTTGTGGCTAACTTATAACTGATGGTGGATAATATCCCTATCTCTCTCTCTCTCCATTAATTTATCTTTCGTATTTAGTCATTTTCTATGAAATATGTCTTATATTTTCTTTAAATGGATTCTTATTTATGAATTCTTATGTCAAGGTATTAAAATTATTTATATTTATAATATATTTCCAATTTATTCCATGATCACATCATTTTTTATATAAATATAAAATGGATGATATGATAGTTTTTATATTTTGAAAAATGTTCTCTTGTCCCCGAAGATTTTTTCATCTATGCCAATACCAATTTTTATAAGAACATTATTTATAATCTTATTATTTACTTATTAAATTTATTTATCATAATATTATGTTTCAATTTCATTTTACATTATAAAAAAGTAATAGGTTAACTATTTCAATAAAATTCTTTTTAAGTATTTGAGTTAAATTTGTTGCTTATGTTTGTGGAAGAAAAAAATATCTAGGGTTATTAATTTATTATATAATTATTATAAATTATAAAAGATGGTGGGTGAACCTAGGATAAATACCTTTATTCATTTTATGTTTATTTATTATATAATGAGGTTATATTTTTATTATTTTGAATAGTTTGTCTATTATGTGTGAATAAAAATTATTACATGTTATTTGAATATAATTTTCAATGAAATATTCATTATTATTTTATTTATTCTTTCATAATAGTTTTTCCTTCTTCCGTTTTTGAATTGGACCAACATGAGTAATATTTGTCAATTAAAAACTTAATTATTGAATATAAATTTATTACCATATTTTATTTTAATGTACCCATTTATAGACTATAATCATCTTCATGAGTTTTCATGTGTTTAATAGATTGTGGGGTTTTTTCTCCAAATTTACAACTTATAGATCTATAATACTGTAATTTTATGTGTCCCAATAATTTTTAAATTGATTTTGGATGACTCGAATTGATTATTATATCACTAACATTCTTATAGTATTTAGTGTCGAATAAAATTAGAAAAAAGAATAATTAAGATCATTTTTTGAATAAATTGGCATTTAAATGATCTAAAATATTTTTTCTTATTATGAATTTTGTGACATAATTATCTAATATTTTGATTTTGAAGGTATTGGGAATGTATATTTTATTATATTAATAGAAAAACTGGCATTTATGGGATGATTATATTTAAATATTTATAATTGGTATTAAAAATAACCTAAATAAATATTTTTTTATGAATTTTTTTAGATATGAAAATAAATACTGAAATGTATAGAATCAAATATTCCCTTGAAAATATTATTTTTTTCGTGGTAAGAATATTTGATAATGAAAATCATGACATTAAAATGTAAATTAATATTAATTCGTTATTAATTACACTATAATATAAGCAATCAATAAAAGATACACAAATTAGAAGAAATGAGAAATTGTATAATCCAATTAAAGTAAATTGAGTCATGAAACCCCTTATAAAAATCCCAATATGATCCGTATTATGGATTAATCTATGATAGAAAACAACGTTGATATAGAAATCTTCGGAATTAATGGAAAAATAGAAAAATAAAATCCCATAGGTGAAATCAAAATATATATATTTAAAAAATGGGTTATAAGAATATATTTAAATCAATATAGATAAAACTTAAATAAAAAACCCTTACCATAACTTTTGACTCCCATTAACATGCCATAACCCCCACATCAAAGAGACAGTTTCTTGTCGTAGTGGCCTTCATTCTTATGAAGAACCTATGAATTTATCCTAAACAATTGGTTCTAAAATATGGGAAAGGATTATTGTAGACGGGATATGATCACATAAGGTGATAAAACTAAATAAATTAGAAAATGTAGAGGGATGTCACCTTTATCGATGAAAAAATGTATCATTTCTTTATAAATCTGACATTGATGAATGGTGAATCGTGAATCACATTATAGTTAGTTAGATTAAGTATGTTTCGATGGAGAATATTTATTATAATAGTAACATTGAATTACACACATATTAAAGGACTTCTATGGTAAAAAAATATCATACTACCAAAACAAAATTCCCATCATATTATATTTACGTAATTTTACCTTAATTCATAACCAATTTTTTTTCAAAAAATATTTTATAAAACCAATTACTTGATCATAACAACCTCATTCAAAAATTGGATTCTCTTTTAATAAATTCAAAAAATAAATATAAAAAATATAATAATCAAACAAAAGAATCTATTATTTTTTTAAAACTACATTTTAAAGAAAATCCTTTTTAATCATTAAATCATATTATTATTATTTCCTAATAATTATTAATCATCCCCTGAATATTAATTATTTTCTAAATATAAAAATAAATTTTTAGTATAATTATTTAAAAATTATGAAAATATTTTTAGGGAATTAAAATTAAATATTTAATTTTTTTTAAATAATTAGTGATAGGAATCAAATGAAATCCTAGTGGGAATGATTGTAGCCCAATTAATTTCCAAGACCAATGAAACAAATAAAACAAACAAAACATGTACCATGAACAAATAATTGATCACAAATAAATACACCAACTGATATAGATATAGACACCACTTGAAATGAAAAAATAGAATCTAAATAAAAAACTAAAACTAGACTACGCTAACCAGATATCCATATGACCTCTTGGTCACCTCCATCAAGAAGACCAAACTAGTACCAATAATGAGCACCTGATCTAGGAAACCTGAGCAAAAGATTTACTTTCCTAACAGCTCGGGTCTACTGAAACTGAATGGGATAAGTAGGGTGTGATCTTGACAGCTATATAGGCAACAAACAAAGAATCCAATTGTTTCATTTCCCAAAACTACCCTTTAACAGTAGTTTGAAACATGCAGATTTAAATACTATTTACACATTTTATTAAACAACACTATTTTCCCAATTAAAAATCCATCAGACGCCATAAATCATTTCAAAAAGTGGTTTTTATTTTGTAATCAAAATCTATAATAATAAATAATAGGTATTCTTTAAAAAGATACAAATAATCAAAGAATTATGGAAATTTATATGATAGAATGTAAACATGAAATATTGATAGTAACCATGGGTGATCATAAAAATCCATATAAAACACTTGGACGTACTCAGTTCAAAACCATTACAGAAGTATGGTGAAGCCCCTATGCCAATAACCAAATGGATTCTCTATCCTAGCTTCACCAGAGGTACAGCCAACATGGCCTATATACAACTCTAGGAGGGTTCCAGCACATCTAAATGGTGCTAGTAGGCCACAATCACATAATCATATAATGACTCCTAGGAACCCATTATGGTAGTTAGACTGTGTAAGACGGAGACCAATGCATGTGTGACTCATCTTAATATTCATCACCACACTTATCTACCCAAAACACAGACACCAGTATATGATAACCCATATGGTAAAATATCTCTTATGAAGGTACTATATACATACACACACATACACACACACACACACACACACAAACACACACACACACACACAGATATATATATATATATCACCTATAATTAAGGTTCCAACCATGCCGTCACATCATAAAAATACCAACCCATTTCATAAATCATTTTAAATCGCTAATCTGGCACTCATGTTTACCCAACCACATTAAATTATAAAAATTAACATAAACATAACCATTTAGATTGAAGTTACAAATGATCCCTTATCTCCATATTCTCCAATTCATTTTCAAAAAAAATTCAATCTTTTAAAGGAAAATATATAATCTTCTGAGACATCTAGACATCCCTGGAAGCCATACATTCCCCGAAACACACACCAAGGGCCAAATGAGAATACCCTTGTATATTTCATTTTCAAACCATTCTTTTGAAATCTAACAAGATACCCCACAACTTTTAGAGACCAAATATCTATTCTAGAATCCATGGTTTTAAGAAAACACCATATTAAAGGTGTCATGTTTATTTGTGAGCACGACTATGTGTGCGCCTAATGCACATATGGATGCTCTATAATACAATGGTACACCCATCAATTAAGACAAAATTTAAAACAAGTTTTTAAAAAAACTAGATCTTGATTTGAAAGAAAATCCACCCCTTATAGTGTTTTAAATAGAAAACACCATCCCCTTAAAACCATAAAACCCTTTCCAAGGTGTTCTAACACAACCATCAAGCCATAACATTTCCAAATTATACACACCAAAACAAATTCACAAACAAAAAATATCATCACAACATAATTATGACTAAATATTTATTTAAAACACACAATTTAACTTTTAATGAATAGTGTTATTTCAAAAAAACACCCTTGGTTCCATAAACCAAGAAATTACACAAAATTCTCATTGAAAACGTATTTTTAGTAATTATACCAATATGAAATCGTCATATCGATATATCCATAAGAATCATAAATGCGTGAAATAAATATAAAAATGAATTTAAATCACAAAAGTGTCCATGGATTATGTCAGAAATGAAAAATTAGGAAACACTTTCCTCAACCATGTGTGGATGGAACAAAGCTTCAATCAGTGGAAAAAACAAGGCCCCACTGACTAAATGTACATCCTAGAACCAAATAAAAATGAACCAAACGTAAATCCAAGACACTAGGGTTCAACCAAGAGAATAATACACCGAAAAACCTAGATAATGATATGGAAGAATGAAATAAGAGGAAATGAACCTAAGAACCCTTAAAATTACTTTTTATCTGAAGGGGATGCACCAGGAGGGATAGAGATTCATGTTTGAGTGGTCTTAAGAACCCTTTGTTAGATAAATATGAAGTTGGGGATAGGGGTGTGATTTAGGGTTAATGGAGGGAGATATGGAAATATAGATTTTTGGAATTTATGACAACGAATGAATGTATATTCTGGACACAAGGTTTTCCCAATCCTATTGTAAACCTTGAAAAGATCTATGCCCACGGAAGGACTAGTTCCAGGTTACATGGGACCTAAAATATGGCCATGCACTGGCTGTGTGGTTGATTCTATCCAAAACTACACTAGCAGCATGACTGGGATGCATGATTTATACTAACAGTGTGGTACCTGTTCAGTACCTGGAAAACCCACCCGAACGTTTAAAAACTCAAAATTTTTGACATGATCTCAATCCAAACCTTGACCAAAATACCAAAGACTAATAAAAGGATAAAATAAATGGGTAACTGAGGTTAGGGAATTTCAAATATACACATTACCTATATATATACACCCGATGAATATTTATCCCATGATAATATAATTGTCTAATTCAGCATTTTATTTCGGTATATATCCTGACATATTTTTCAAATAATTAATCTTATTCCCTATACAAAAAAGTGTAATCTATTTCTAATGTTTTACATTATTTCAAAAATTATATTCAAAAATATTATTCTCTTTGGATACCCTTAGATGGTGTATAAAAATATAGAAACAATATTAATAAATTAAACTTTTATAAATACTTTTCAACGTTTTTCTCATTCATTTTTAATATTTTATTTTAAGGGAAAAGTAATGGGAATTTCATTATGTGTTTAAATATACATATATATGTGTATATTATATTTTATATAAAAAATAGAAATGAATTTAATTATTTAAGAAAGAAAATGAATTCTAATATTTGTGGTGTTAAATTTTCCATCCTTAACAATGACTTGTCCTTTGAATTTTTATTTCAAAAAAAATGAATGCATATGATATAATCCTAAAAATATGCATAAAATTAGATATTATTTCATTTTTTAACTAAATCTTAGACCTAGAATCATTTAATTTCCGTCATAGTTAAAAAATATTTATATTTGTTTAGTTGTGGATGTTTATTTCACCTTTGATACCATAGTTGGTAATGAGAATAATATATTAAAATGTGTTTCAACTAACCAGCCATGAATATGTGTTTCTATTATATACAATAGAATGTAATATTTAAGAGATTTTTTCATGAAATAATTAATTTTTAAATCAATTTAGGATGAATATTATGTATAAAATATTTTAGTTTAATCCACCAAAATGATAAGACCGTATTTCGATTTTTAAAGATTGAAATATAGAGTATTTTCTACCTTTTTATAGATTAATTTTATCAATTTTTTATTACTTGATCTTCATTTTGATTAAAAAATTGTAAATTATTAGGGTATGGGATTGAATTAAATCTGCCCTTTATGATTTATTTTTTCAAACATTATCCACGAAGACTGGGTCTCTTTAAATTATGATCATATGAGATGTATGTTAGATTATTATTGATTAAGGGAATAAATTCCAAATATTTTATTGAATACTACATAAGTAATAGTCCCTATGTTTGTATGAAATATCTTTTAGTCAATATAAATTTTATAAGAGTGACATTACATGGAAACAATCATAGAAAATCCTATTGTTTTAACCAAGAAGTCAATGTACAATCTTTCGAGGTCTAGTTTAGTGAATAGAGATTATAAAATTTTTATTAAATATCGTAGAGGAAGTAGATGAATATATCATTCATAACGTATTAAAAACTATTTTAATATTACTGAATAATTTATTAAAAATTAATGGATTGGATGATCCACTAAACGATGTTGGTCATCATCTCATGATAGAATTTCAATGATGTTTATCTATTATTTGGGATTTAGGAGATTTAAATAGTTCATGTAATTTCGCTTTGTGAAATAAAACTATGTTGTAATAACCTGTCCTTATATATAATTTTTTTTTATTTCAACAAGAAATCACATTTGATGATAGTATCAGTTTAGAGTTTTAGAGAATTAGGGAAAAGTCTTACAAAGTAAACCCATATATTACAAGTGGACACATATTCTTAGAAATAATTTTTTTCATCATTGGAAACCCTTTTAAAATAAAACTTTTTTTATTTTGAAGACACGTGATATATAATTACATCATGAAATATTATTTGTGAATACCTATCATAAGACCTGTAGAAAACATTTTAAAACATGGAATGAGCAGAAAAATATCATTATGTGGCATTACAGAGGATAATTATTAGTCAAAAAAAAATATGAAAACCCATTTAAAAATATTTCTTAATCCAAAATTAATAAGTATAGAAAAATCTTGTAGGTGCATTGGGAAATCATTAACATGTCACCCATATATTTACCATTATAAATGGAATAACCATACTGTCAACATCGATATTTGGAATACGCATTTCATTAGGGAGATTTAATATGGTTACCCATCGGATAAGCTATATCGAGCTCCATAATTTTAATGGGCTATATTAGGGTTCAACCCATAATATATGCTATATTAGGCTCATCCATGATCGATAATGGGTCTCAACCCTTCATATATATTATACAAGGACAAATTATTTAATAAAGCCCTTGAAATATATTTTAAACCCATGTTTAAAAAACATTTAGATATAAAAATACCCATTCAATTTAATATTACGATTAAAAATGTAAAATATACACTAATAAAAAAGAAACCACATTATTTGAAAATAAATATTAAAATTTATAAATGAGACATTAAATAATTAATTCTTTATGAAAGAGTAAAATTCTGTTCATGTCATATATGTTATAAAAACATTCCAAGTTATTGAAATAATAATTCCATTTTTTAAAACTGATTTAATAATTTTAAACATTATATTTTTGAATATTGCTTTCAAATACCACATTGATAAATATGATAAAAAGTTGAAAATTAAAATTTTAATATATTCTTCTCCAAGAAAATATATTAATAATAATCATATTTAAAACTTGGACTTGAAAGGGAATAATTTAGGGGAACAAATCCTTAAAACATTTCAAATGATGTCCATAGTTTAAGAGTCTCTTACTTGAGCCTGAATCATCACATATGATGTTTATATTCATGATTAAAAAAATTAAAATTTGTTAAAGTTCACTATTCCTTTTATATAAATTATTATAATGCTATAAAAACTAATTAATTACTATGTTAATGTCAGAAATTTTGAGGATAATCAACACATGAGTCTTAAATGACATTGACATAATGCCAACCGTCAAAGTGTTCCCAATTCCATCATTTGAAAAATAAAGTTTATGAAATTATAATCATTTTTATTCATCAATTATACATCTAAATCAATCCATTACGTATTTTTTGAATAATGAACTATATTATAATCGTGGTGACGGTAGGCCGTATGTACACATGAGTAACATATCCATTTTTCAATGATTGTTATGAAAATAAGGTATATATTTTATTATATTTATAGAATGAAAATAATATAAATAACATCATATTAATAATTTATATATTATTATATATATATAATTTATGTGATCTTGTGATGAACACGAATAACATCACCTCGTTGAGGTGATTGTTCAGATGTACACCCAAAAAACATTATCATTTTCATGATAATGGAAAAGAAAGAAAATAAATAATATATTATTATATATTAATGATAAATATGTAATTAACATGATATATAAACACTAATTTCATCATTTTAATGAGTCTTGAGGGAGGTTTATGGAAAATTAATTATATCGGTTTGTGGTGGTGATAGTTCACATGTACGCATGACCATATAATTATTTTTCCATTTTATAGAAAATTATATGGATATAGATGATGATAAGAAAACAATAAAATCATATTAAATGTAGGATATATGAGTTATTATTACATCATTTATGAAGAAGATTTTATGGAAGTCGAATAAAAAACAAAATATAAATAATTAACTAAAAACAACACATTTTTCCAGACAATCACATTTGATTAAAACCATAACACCTTTAAGGTGGGTATTATGCCTAACATAATAGGTCTTGAATGTGTTAAGGTATTTGTGAACGTATTTGGAATGATATTTCATGAAATGATATGTTTTTAGGTGTGATAAAAAGTGTATAATGGGTTCCCTTTTATAGGAGAGGTAAGGGGCACTTTTGGAATTATTCAAAATATTTAGTTAATATGAATTTATTTTCTATTAAAAATGAATCAAAAGTGTTTTTTTGAAAATATATGATGATATTGGGTCTAAAACCATTCATCTAATATATGATTATATGTTTCAGAAATATTTCATAAATAATCAAAAAAAATTCCATATTTGATCAACAGAAATCATTTATGTAGTTAATTATATTAAAAAATATTTATTTTAATATTTTTAATAAAATTTATTTTATTCTTCCATTAATGATACTGTTACTTTATCACCATTGAGTCACCATTTAAGGTAAATATTTTGTCACTAAATATTACAAATAAATTACCATTATGTAGATAAATATTTTATCTTTTGACTTATAATTTATAGTCTAACCTATCACCTATATAACGCCATATTAAAATTATTTCTAATGTTAAAGACAAAAGTGTGACAAAATTGTCTTTCCTTTTAATATAATATTATAAATGTTATATTCCCCTTAAAAATGACATTAATGGTCTCAAAATCAAAACAATATGGCCAAGTATTTAAAAATAAGCATCTAATAAAATGAGGACAATTGTTAAGTTACTTTTATAATATTTTTATTATAATTTTTACACTTAATTACGTAATTCACCCTTAACTGGGTTAATTTAAAAAATATAACCAAAGACAATATTCATACTATCTAAAAATAAAATACATATTTACAAAATTTGAACATCTTGATATGAAATATTGAATCCATTTTTCAAAATTCAAAACACATAATTTGTATATATTATTTAAAAATTAATCTATTAGATAGTACCATAAAACATGTTTTTAAATTAAAAACCATAAAAACCTTAAAACATTTTATTTAAAATTTAATTTAATATTTTTTCCAACTACCTTAATTTAATTAACTCATAAATTTTTTATCTAATTATACATTAAAATCAATCAAAAATATAATATAACTCTATAAATAAATTTTATTAAACATCTAATTCTAATTCAAATGAAATGTTTTATCACTATTCAAAAAAATTAAAAACTCATTAGAAAAATTCCAAACAATCCTCCAATATAAAATTTGATATTCCAAATTCAGATAATAATTTAAATTTTATAGAAAATATTTATAAAATTATCAAAAACTAGATTTAAAATAGTCGTGCCATCAAAAGGATCGAAAACTGCCAACATAGAAATATACTTATTTTACACATAAAATTGTATTTGATCATATAGGATGTCCACGAAATCCATAAAATGAATTTTAAATATTATATTTAATATATTATCTATATATTTCATTAATATTATCCAAATATACTATTTTTTAATTATTGTAATTAAACAAACTTATGAAAAGATAGATTATTTTACATAAAAACATTTCCTTTTATTTTGAAAAAGTGTTTCACACTCAATAATAATTAAATGGTCAAATAATTATATATACATGTGTACATCATATTTTCATATTTTAGTTAGTAATGTTTATACCAACCATTATAAAGACTATGTTATATTGTTAAAATATAAATAATAATATTCATTCTTTCTGTTAAGATCGATGCATCATATCATGCATTCTTTCAAACATTGTGTTTCCATTTAAAAACGTTGGATGTTACATTATCCCCCTTTATGAAATTTCATCCTTGTAATTTTTAATTTTGGCTTGGTAACCAAGGATCCAATTTTAAAAAATACCTTTATTTGAATCCCTCAAGGTAAATATGAGTAAAACACATCCAGATCAAAATAATGAAATAGAAGTATTGTGGTTATGTGATATAACAATTACAAAAATTTAATGTAGGAAAACATGGAAATGGAATAATAAACTAGCACTCATAGACTAACACAGACTTATTGAGACCATGATCATGGGAAATCTATCCATCACAAAGCCATAAATATATGATGGTTCAAAAGACCATTGATAAATGTAAATAGATAAAAAAAATTTCAAGATCATTTTCATTGAGTTGAGGAATTATTTTTCTACCAGGATTGAGAAGTTAAAGAAATATACATACATGAAAAATCCAGTTTCATACATTAATTAATTTCCACCACATACTTAATTTTTAAATCTATATAATGAGTATTCAATATGAATTTTTCACTCTTAAAGAACTAGAATCCTCATTCGGAGAACCAAATAATAAAGAAAATATTAACTATCTATTTATCCTTTTTAAATACTTTAACGAATACCAAAATTATTAGTATAATATTAAAAATTTGTCTAAAAATAATAATCCTCAATATCATTAGAATCTAAAATAATCCCCAAAAAAATCAATTTTACACAAATTTCAACATAGCCCATTAAAAAAATAAATATCCTTAAAATTCATCTAAAATAATCTATCAATTAATAAAACCCAAAAACTAGAAGGATTTAATATAAATTTGTAAAATAATTTTTTAACATTTATATCCAAATAACGATGATCTCTCTGAATGTCACATACTGAAAACATAACTATATAATTCACATAATATATAAGATATGATAATAATTATATGAATCAAAATAAGTACACAATAAAATAAAATATTCTTCCAAAATATAATTCATCCATTATTCCTCAAATAAATTCCCATAGTATTCTACCACTCCTAATCATATAATGTAGAAAATTGGAAAATCTCTTCCAGAGTAACATTAATGACTTAATAACCATATCATTTTTGAAACACATAGTTTTATTTGATAAAAAACATGTTCCCAAAATCCACTTATTCATCATCTACCAATCCATTAAACTTAAAATAAGAAGTCACACTAATCGGGACATAATGTAGTCTAGTAGTAGGTGATTCACCATTATTTCCCTTCGGTTGTGGGTTCGATTCTCGCAGCCTTTACAAACACGATAGATTATAACATATCATGAGGTTTGTACTTTTTCTAAAACTATATAATTATTATAACATTCACAATGAAATATAAATTCCCCAAAAATAACCATAACATGTTTTAAAGTAAACATTTATCTTAGGACATTCCATTTGCATCCCAAAAAATCTATAATGAATAATTACCTTAAAAATAAATGTCTCCTAAAATAACAATAGTATCTTTTATGTTTCATAATTTAAATTTTAAAAAGGTATTTTTAAGATAGTTAATTTATTATTATGTTGGTAAAAATAAACACGTGATTGTATCCCTAACTAATAATACTACCTAACATCAAGACATCCAAACATCTAACGTTATCTAAACTATCCCTTTACATAAACTAGAAGGACTCAATCATAAAAATAACTTATTATTGATTTTTTGAAATAGATTTCACATTTGAGGATATTTTTAGTTCAAATTTTTAGATAATATAAAAAAACTCTTTCATATCAAACGCATACCTTACATGTGGACACTAACACTTTGTATACTTTTTTGTCATCAATGGAAACTGTTTTACATTAAAATATCATTTAATTTCAAGAAACAAATTCAATAATTTCGTCATGAAATTTTCTTTTTCCATAAAAATCATAATACCTATGATAAAAATTTCAAAACATGTTACAAGAACAAAAAACATAGTAAGGGACCTACATAAAGATAATAATTAGTATATTGATAACATGAAAACCTATTCGAAACTCTTCCTTAAAAACTAAAAAACATGAATAAGAAAATCACATAGGTGTCGTGGGAAATAATTATGATATCCCCTTAACACTAAAGCTTACTAATGGAGTAACCGTACTGGTGAATTACATCTATGGAATACACATTGTATTGGAGAGTTATAATTGGTCTCACCATTCGTATAAGCTATATCAGTATTAATCATTTTTCATGATTTATATTGCGGCTCCACCCATCGTATAAGTACATAGGGCTCAAATATGAGCTACAATGGGGATCAAAAATTCGTATGAAATTTTTATGGACCAAATCATTAATAATACCATTAAAAGCATTTAAACCCATGTGTAAAACACTTCTCGATATCAAAATACACATTTCATGTAATTTGAAATTTAAAAATAAAAAAAACATGTACATAGTAAGGAAACCACTTCATTTGGAAAGAAATATGAAAACATACAATGGAAACATTAATTTATTTAAATATATTTAATGTCGTAAATTCCATTCATGTCATATATTTTAAATAAATATTATAATTTTTTGAAATAACTGTTACATTTTTGAAAACCCATTCAAAGAATAATAAGATATTTTTGAATTATATTATCCCATAATAATTTTAAAAAATTGAGATAAATTAGGAAATAGAAATTTTAAAATATTCATTTCCACATAAATATATTCAAAATATTTTTTGAATATATGGTCATGGAAGATAATTATTTTGATGAATAAATCATTAAATCATTTAAAATGTTGTTTTTAGTTAATGAGTCCATCCCCTTAAGTATGACTAGTCATGTACATTCTTTTTCTTCGAGAATAACAAAATCAGGTAATTTGATTATATAAAATACTTTTTTGAAGTTTATTTTTCATTTTATATAATTTATTACCATGTTATAAAAAACTACTTAATTATCGAAGTTTATGTTAGATGTTTTGATAACACTTGGTACAAGGGTCCAAAATTACATTGTTAAAATGTTTATAGTAAATGTGGTAGTAATTACATCATCTAAAAAATAGTATTCACAATTTTGATTCATTTTTATACAAAAATTAAACTTTAAATTCAAACTCTTATGAATCATTCTTAAAAATAAAGTACATTATAATAATAGAGAAGGTAGGTTATACCAACACATGAGTCACATTTACATTTTTGAATGATTATTATGGAAAGGAGGTATTTATGTTAATATATTTGAAAAATGATCATAATTTATATAATATCAGATTTATATTTTATAAATACTTATATATATCATTCTTTTTATGTGGGTATGAAAAACATATCACATCACTTCTGTGGATGTGATAGTTAACATGTACGCATGAACTACATTATCATTTTCATCTGCATGGAAATGTTGAAATATAAATGATATATAAATATATATTAATAATAAATATGTTCGGAATAACCAATGTAAAAATTAATTCATTTGTTATAAACAGAATTGAGATATGGTTATGCATAATGAATTATATTGGTTTTTGGAGCTGATAGTTCACATGTAGACTAGAATGAATATTTATTTTCCCATTATGTGGAAGTTGAGTTTGATATTGTTGATGATAGTGAAAAATTAATGTATAATTATTTTTATTTTAATGTAGTTTTTATTTGACAATGGTTAAAGAAGATTTGAATTTTGTTTAAGAAGAAACAAAACAAAAAATACTTAATTAAAAACAATACATTGTCTTCTGAAAATCCCCTTTGATTAAAATCTTAACATATCTAAGGTGAGTGTTATGATTAAAATAAGATCTATAGAATGTGGGGAGGTAGTCTAGAAATGGATTTTGTTATGTCTTGCTAGAACAAAATTGTCTTCATGGTTTGAAGGAAACAAAATAATTGTTGCCCTTTTATAAGAGTGGGGAGGGAAATTGTTGGAACTCTCCAAAATATTAAATTAATATAAATTAATTTTATATTCTAAATGGATAAAAACTAACTTATTTAAAATATATGATTTTTATTGGTCTACTAAAATTCATCAATTGAAAATTATATATGTTTTTACTATTTTGTAATCCTTTCCTTTTGTCTTTAATCGTTATATAACTTCTTCAACTCTTATCATGACAATTCTTATTTTCACAAATTAAAGGTTTATACGGTTTCTATAATGTTCTAAAAGAACCATTAATGAGTCATTTATGAAATTATATGATAGATCCCAAACACATGGGAGAAATTGAGTTTTTTAGAAATTATATAACATATAATAAAATATTATTTATTTAAAACTGTAACTAAAATCATTCTGACACTATTCATTACTTGATTTTTTTTAAATAATAAATACATGATATATTCATTAACAATATCTTAAATAATCAATAATGTAATTACCCAATACTCAATGGTCGATTACATTGAAAAAATTTGATGTTTGTTGTGTTCTAAGTGGTCCAAGTGACTTATTTTAGCACATTGTTAAATTTTCAGCCTTCCAATTTTTGCTCACAATAGTGAGTCAGGATTGTGAGCCATAATGGTGATTAATAACAGTGGGTCATAATGGTTATTTAGAATTGGGAGTCGAAATGCTGAGTTAGAATTGGGAATCAAAATTGTGAGTCAGAATGTGGATTCCCAATGGTTAGTTGGAATAGTGAGTCAGAACGGTGAGTCAGAATGATGAGACGAAATGGTGTGTTACACATGTGAGTCGGAATGGTGAGTTGAAATAGTGAGTCACAACAGTGAGTTAGAATGGATAGTCATAATAGTGAGTCAGAACGGTTATCTGGGATGGTGACTCACACTGTTAGATTTTCCAACGACCACTCACACTAGTAGCTTTCCAATGCTTATTTCACTGATGACTCAAATTATTAACTCATACTATAATTACTCATCCAATGGTAGCTCATACAAATGGTGATTTATGAGCATTGTTTCCAACTTCATACAGTTTCACCCCTTTAACCTTTCATTTGATGTAATTTTTTTAAAGCATTGTTTTTTTGAATTAAGATCGTTTCAAGGACTATGAATCATACCTTTAAATTTCAAAGTTTCTAGGGGGATTTCATCTAGTCAAATCACATTATCTTTTATTGATGCGACTTTAATAGAAAATTAATAATGTATCTAACCATCCACTTTGTTCAGTTTTCCCAAAGGCTAATATATCTTACAACTTTTTTCTTTCTTCCTTTTTTTTCTCGTGGTATTAGAAACCCCAAAAAATTATTCAATAAGGATTCATGCATTTGTGTTATATCCTTTAGACAGAGTTTCCCCTAGAGTTTTTTGTTGCATGTGCACCCCTGCTTCGGTGCAATATAGAAGTGCTAATCACTTCTTCTTCCCAGTAGGTTTCCTCGATCCCACTTAATTATTTATCATTTGGTGTGGGTGTATGGATTTTTCACATTTGAAAAGATATTTTAATCCAAATCATATTAATTTAATTGAATCTTTTTATTATCAATATACATGGGATGTGGAAAAGTAACATATGAACTTCTTATTAATTTTTTTTGTTGGAAGTGAAATTGTACTGAATAAATTGATATTGAAATCCATAGACACTAGGCTTCCATGGTTTCACACAAAATGATTAGGAATGAAATTTGTTTTTCTTTCCATTAAACAGATGTATGGAATCTATTTATCATGTATATTCGACTAAAATAAATGGGAACCCTAGGATAAAACATCCCTAATAACCCAAAAATTAACAAGTGTAATCAAAAGAAGGATTGAATTGATAAATATGAATATGATTTTTTTGGTTCATGGGGTTATATGGTAGTGGAATCTCTTGTGAGAAGGGGGTTGTTTTTGATATGGGAGTGGTGTAGTTGGGAATTAGTGCTACTGAAATAGTTTTGAGGGGGGGTGTTGTTGGGTGTTATAGTGAGTGGGAGTTTTCTATGTTGAGATGATGGTTTGGGTAGAATGAATTTTATGAATGATGATGTAATCAGAATGTATGTGTGTTAAATTATTATTAAATATGATGTGGGTTAATTTAGCACAGTTCTCCTTTGTGCGATCATTGTTGTGATGCTTGTTGTGGTCTGTGTTATATAGTTTCCTAGGTACTGACTGAACAAATAAATAGAAAATAATTTTGAGGTGACATGAGTTGTATTGGTTAACAAGATAGATTTTTCAACAAAAATTCAAAGCATATGTTTCACATTTAAATATGGTTAAAGATAAATAATGGTATAAATGAGTGCTTAGAGAAAAAGACTATGAAGCATATTTTATTTATATACTTATGATGTGACTATTGATGATACTAATAAATGCATATAAAGTTGATAGTTATTGTGAATCACATAGAATTCACTTGAGTTCTTGATACGATTTATACACACACCATATGTTCTTGTAATTTATGTACACACAGTACCCTAGTTGAGAGGTATGTGATGAAATCCCCCAGCATCACAAGGGAGGGTTTCCTTTCCAATCATCCTAATTGGAGGATGGTTGGATGGACACCCACCGTTACCAAAACCCTCTTCTAGGTGGAAACTGTCGAGGATTCTTCGGGCTGGTTGTGGCTTTATCTAGGAGAGAGGATGGAGGAAGATGTGTTGTTGGTCGATTTCAAGAATGTATTTTGAGGATAAATTCCCTTTTCAACTATGAGTGATTGGGAAATCTAGGAGATACTATTCCTTCTATAAGGGATCATGTGAGCACAATACCTTAAGATTATGTTTAATGATCACATTATCTTCACCTTGAACCAATTTATGGAGGAGGAGTCTGATGCGATATGTCTAGAGGAGGTGCTTCAACCTTTTATCAAGTATGTTTTTACTCCATTTAGGTTTCCAACGTATCTAGATGTCCAGATATAGGAAGAGGTAATTTAGAGTATTCAATCATGAGGAGGAATACCATGAGAGGAATTCCAGTGGTGTTATTTGAGAGGAAGGGCCATCGGTAGAATATTTGAGGTGATTGTACTTTTGAGGTTATGACCGACAAGAAGCAGAGCTTAGTAGCATCCCTATCGACCATTTGGTAGTGGCAGTCCTTAGGCCATTCTTATGGGATTTTGGTCGACGTTTTCCTTCGGATGGGTTCATTTCCATTTTCAAAATAATTTTCCAGTAACCATTTGAGCTTAGTATAGTAGATATGGGGAGGTTCTGGGCCATCCTCTACAGTAGTTTCTATCTAACCCATTTCAGTAGTAGGAATAATAGGCTCGTTTTCCACTAATTGGAGACAGAGTAGGTAGATTCCTACATCAGAATTTTCCCTAGGGAACTAAACAAGGGTGTGTTCATGGAAATGAACATTATCCGAGGAATATAAGAGATGGGAGTGATTAGTTCCATTCAGTAAAGGTAGTATTTCTTGAAGGGATATATATTGTTAGAGTTATGACCAGATTTTTAAGTTCCCTTGCTTGTGGATTGTTTGATTCAGGATCTTTAAAATCCTTTTTTCACCTGAACTTGCCCATAATCTGGGACTAGAAATATAGAGGCTTCTAGTTACCCTCTTGACGAGTACAATAGTCAGAGGCAAGAACATGTTGTTTGATGTGTGTTTGGGGATGTATATTGATGATGTAACCACCTCAGTATTGTAGGGACCTTCTATTTCTAGTGATGTTGTCATACAATGTCATTCTCATCGTCGAATGGATGTATTCCATTCATACAATTATCAACCACTTTGGTAACAGAGTTTTATTCTAAGATGTAGATGGTCGAAATGTGGCTTGAATTGTGGAGTGAGTTTTCAAGGTGGTCACTTGGTCAGTAGAGCCTTTTTTTTCTTTTTTAAATGAGCTGTTACTGGCATCAATAGACAGTGAGATGGTGGGATCCCCTATGATAGTTTTGGAGTTATTAGATGTTTTTCATGAGGAGGTTACTGTACCCCCTCAAAGAAATGTTGAGTTCAAGATAAACATTGATATTAGTACTAATATGTTTTCGATAATTTCTTATCTGATGGTAACTACTGAGTTGCAGGATATGGGGATTCATATAGATGATCTTTTGAAGAAGAAATTTATCTTACCTATTCTGTCCCCATGGGGTTCTCTAGGGTTTTATGTAATGATGTAATATGGTGGTCTGAGGATTTACATAGACGACCAATGATTGAACTAGGTCATGGTCATGAACCATTACCCTCTTCTGAGGATATACGTTCTTTTAAACCAGTTGAGAGGGTCGTGTTGCATTTCAATGATTGATATGTTGTCTGGATATCACTAGCTGCAGGGGAAGGACGGTGATATCCTGGCGACTACATTCCAATGTTTGTATGGGAACATCAAATTTGTAGTCAATTAATTTTTTGTTGTGAACACACTCTCCATGTTCTTGGATGTTTTGAAATCCATATTTTTTGACTTCATGGAGCGTTTATTTTTCATATAGGTCAATGATATCCTCATCTACTAGATGTAAGAGGTGGGTCATTCCTAGAATATCAAAACACTAATACAGGTCTTTCGACACCGTAATATCTATGGGACGATGTGAAAATAATAGTTATAAACGTGATATATGCATTTAATCAGGCATGTGGTGCCCTACAAGGGTGTGGATATAGACCCATAGAAGTTCAAAGAACTTCTTTCTCAGTTAGAACCCAATAATTTCACAGACGTTCATAGTTTTCATTGTGTTGTAGTCTATTATAAGAGGTTTGTATCTGATTTCTCTCATGTTTCGCTCTTGTTGAGAGATTTAACTAAGATGGATGATGCCTTTGTATGAAGCATGTAGTGTTAGGTAGTGTTTAGTTATCAGAAGGGAATATTGGTTATTGCTCCAGTGCTCTAGTTTCAAAAAGAGGGAGTGATGTCCGAGGTGTTTTTTGATGCTTCTTGTGTGGGGGTTGGGGTGCATATTAATGCATCAATGATATGTGACCCTTTATGGGTATAGAAAGTTTCATCCCCAAAGAAGTAATTGTGCCACCCATTATCTAGAGATAACAGTGGTCATGTTTGTATTTCTGTTTTGAGAGTACTACCTCATTAGTGGTAACTTTTGGTTCTTCACAGATAACAAGAATAAGATGAATATCTTTTCATAGAAAGATATAAATATGAGACAACAGAGGTGGATAGAGTTCCATGAAGATAATGATTTGAAAATCTCTTACACCTCAAGAAAGGTGAATGTAGTGGACAATACTTAGATCAGGATGTCACAAAAAGTGGTTATCCAGGAATATATAGATGCTTAGAAGGAAATGGAGTAGTTATTAGCCATGCACTTGGGTGAATGATTGGTCATCAGTAGTGGGTATTTGTTTCATATGATGGTTCAGTCTTCTCTAATGCATTGGGTGGTGGATTCTTAGTGGGGATACATTGAGGCAGAGGAGATGCACGATCATTTTGGCCTTGGTCATCCTCCAGAGGGAGTTTTGGAGTTTGGAATGAATTGGATGATGTTCTATAAAAGTATATTTGTTCAATTCGGGATGCACAAGGGATTCCTCTTTGAGGTTCACTGATCACCCTTAGTAGTACACACAAACGTTTCCATGTTGTATCATGGTTTCAGGACGTAGCTTTGGTGGCCCAGGATGAAATATCCAGGGGTATAGTTTTTGGGAAAATTCATTTTGTGCCGGAAGGTGAAGGTTGAGCACCATTTTTAATGTGGGGTTTTATATCCCATAGATGTCCCCATATGGACGTGGGATTGCATCTCAATGGATTTAGTCATATGGTTACTTGGATATTAGTGTAGCTATAGTGTTAACTAGGTAATATTGGGTCAACTAATGAAATATTCTCACTTCTTAGCTATCAAGGTGTTGGGTTTAGTGGATTCCTTGGAAAAGGGACGTGTGGATTCGGGGGTGTGGCTACATTGAGTTTCAATATCTATTGTCATGGATTAGGATACACGTTTATCTCACGTGTTTGGAGCAGATTGTAGCATTCCTTTTGAACATAGGGAGACCTCTACACTACCATTCACCCTTAGACATGATAGACTATCCATGATTTGGTGGACATGTTTCATGCACGAGACATGGCCTTTGGTGGATCTTGGGTATAACACAGGCCATTAGTAGAATTTTCTAATGATAATACTAATCAGATTCCAATTAGCATGGATCAGTTTCAGGAGTTTTATGAGAGACTCTGTCATTCTCCATTGTGATGGATAGAGGATGGAGAGAAAGATGTTCTATGTCCCATGGTAGTGTTGAGAACAACAATTAAGGTTTATCTGGTTCATGATAGGAGGGATGTGTTGTATGACTGGCATAAGTCGTTTTCTAATCGTAGTAGGAGGTCATTGGTGTTTGAAGTTGGGGAACACATGTTCGTGAATGTTTTCCCTAAATGTGGGTACTAGAATTTTGGATGGGGAGTAAGCTAACTCCAAGGTTCTTCGGACTATTTGACGTGTTGGGATGTGTTTTTGAAGTGGAATATTAATGGGAATTACAATATAATATACAGAGCATCCATGGTGTATTTAACATCCTTCATTTTTTTAGGAATCATTATGATGACTCCCGTGTCATTAACTGGAGAGAGTTGGTTATCGAATATGATAAGATGTCTGTGGAACAACCAGTAGGGAAACATGATCATCGGAAGAAGGTGATTTTTGGGAGGACTATTCTATTGTTTCATGCATTGTAGAGATCTGGTGGTATAGAAGAGGGTACCTGGGAGTGAGAAGAATAGATTAAAACCCAGTACCGATAGTTTTTTGAGGATTTTGTTTTCGAATTTCCATGACATGTAATGTTAGAACCTTGATTTATAAAATAAGTTGTTTTCCTTTGAGAGGAGATGTGTCTGGTGCAATGTGTGATAATGTAAAAACATATGAAAAGGGAATGAATATAATCCCAATTGATATGCATTGACAGATATGTTATTAAACCCATGCGGGTGATTTAGTGCCACCTAGCAATTATAGTATCTTTACATGGAGGATGGGATTCTCTAATTTGTTTATTTGAGACAAAATGGTAGTTGTATTTTAATGTTGTACTTTGAGATCATTATAGTATGAATTTTTGTCTTGAGGAAATTCTTGGGGAGTGATGAGAGTATTGAAAGGTATATCCAAGGTTGATTTTTCAGATCACTATGTTCATTTGATCCAAGTTGGTTTTAATTTATTATGGATGCAAATAGTTTTAGGGGTATTTTATGTAATGGTATAAACCACTCTGGTCCATTTCATTGGGAAAATTCATTGTTTGAAGTGTTATGTGAGGTCAAGGTGATTTATTTCAAAACATCGTAAAAATTTTATCTTTCCAATGGTAGCCCACAACAGTTAGTCAGAATGTAGAGTCTGAATAAGGAGTCAGAACAGTGAGTCAGAATGAAGATTAGAAATGGTGAGTTGCAATGGTGAATCAGAATGCTGAGCCCGAACAGTGAGTCAGAATGATAAGTTTCAATAGTGAGTCAAAATGGTGAGTGTAAATGGTGAGTCCGAACGTTGAGTTGGAATGGTGAGTTGCAATAGTGAGTCAAAATAGTGAGCTAGAATAGGGCATCAGAATGGTGAGTAAGGATGGGGGATCACATTAGTAGATCTTTAAATGGTGACTCGTAATAGTAACTCTCAATGGTATCTCACCAAAGGATACTCCCACCAGTCACCAGTCTAATAGTGACTCCTCAAACGATAGCCAATTCTAGTGGCTATTCATGAACTACGTTTCCATCTTACTATAATTATACCCCTTTAACATTTCATTTATTTTAAATTGATTATAAATCCATTATTATGTTATTTTAGAGTGATTTTCAGCCCATGAATCATACCCTCAAGTTCTTAAGAGTATGGGGAATTTTAATGAGTCAACATATATTATCATTTCCAGATAGAACTTTAATGGAAATATACAAATGTATCTAAACCACAACGTCTTATTGTTTTTTCAAAGGACAATATATCTTTTAAATTTGTTATTCCTTTTTCCCCTTGTATGAGATTCCCCGAAACATTCTTTTATATGTAGTCCTATATTTGTGATATAGCCTTTTTATCGAGTTTGTCCCCCTTGAGTTTTGTGCTGCATGTTCTCCCCTACTTTTGTGTGATAAGGAAGTACTGATCACCTCTTCATCCATGTAGGATTCCTTTGTATCTCCTAATTTTGTATTATATGGGGTTGGTGAATGGATGTTTCCTTGTCAAAATATAGTGGAATCCAAATAAAATAATGGTAATTGAATAAGTTTAATATCAATATATTGGGGATTTGGAAAAGTGACGTATGATCTTCTTTTTATTTAATTTTGGTTATTATTGAAATTATACATGATATATGCCTATTGAAAATCATTCCCATTGGGTGTCCCTAGTTTGAAACATAATGTTTATTAATGCATGTTTTTTACATCCCATTAGATACATGAAATTAATCTGTTAAACATGTATATTCGCCTAAAATAAATAGGTACCTAAGGATTACACATTCTATGATAACCCCTGAATTAACAAGTGGAATTAAAATTTGGGATTACATGCTATATTAGAATATGACTTTATTTAGTTCGTGTTGTGTTGTGTTTTTGGTAGGTTTGTGTGCAGGGGGGATGGCTCTGTGATGGGTTTGGAGTGGTTGGGAAGAAGGTCTACTAAGATGGTTGTGATGAGGTGTGTTATTAGTTGTAGCTATGGGGGGGGGGGTTTCTCTTTTGAGACGATGGTTTTGGTGGAATGAATTTGATTAATATAGATAGAAGTTGTTGGTCTGGGTGTTAAACAGATAGGATATGTGAAGTGGGTTAATTTATCAGAGTTCTCCTTCCTTTCCATGACCTTATTCATGATAAATGTTGGGGTCTTTGTAAATTAGTTTCTTGGGTAGTGATAAATGAAATAAATACATAAAAATGTTGAGATGAAAAGTGTTCATTTTCTTAATGGGAGGGAGTTTTAAATGAAAATATAAATGATGGGTTTCACTATTGACTATGGTTAAATCTAAATAATGAAATGAATGGGTGGTAAGAGATGGATCTTTGTGAAGTATATTTAATTTATCAACTTATGAAGTGATTGTTTCTAATAAAAATAAATGAATATAAATATAGTTTTTGTTGTGAATCTCAAAGGTTGGTATTGAGAGATTTATACTATATATATATACACTATATGTTCTTATTAGTTATATATGCACCCAAACCTATTTGAGAACTATGTTCCAAACACCCCCATCATCATAGGGGATGGTGTCTTTCCAAAACACCATAGTGGGAGGATGGACGGTTGGCCACCCTCTCTTCCCTGATTCCTCTACTAGATGGTGATATCCCACGATACTTCAGGATGTTGTGGTTCTTGAGGCACATGTGTGTATAGGTGAGTTTTGTTTCCCATGTGACTTTGGGATGAGATGTGTTGTGATTCACAGGTGTCGTCTGGATGATATGTGATTATGGACCAGCTATCTACGGGTGTGCTGTGTTGTGAATATGGCCCAGGTGTCTATGGGAAGGATGTTTTGTGGTTGTGTCCAAATTGTTTGTTGGTGGCATGCGTTGTGTTTGTGTCTAGGGTGTTTGAGGGCCGGATGTTTTGTGGTTGTGGGGATAAGGTCTGTGTTGGATGGATTTGGTTTGGTAGGTATGGAATAGTTTAGGGAACTTGGACATTTTTCATTAGGGTGTGTGTGTGGATAATCAGTGGGGAATTGGTGAAAGTTACCATATCATCGATGTGCATTATATATTACATTACATGATTTATGTTATATGGTGAGTATACCTTTTTTGAGGTTGCGGTGGTCAGTATACTAGAATAGGTGATATTTTTGTTTTGATATTTTCTTACTTGGGATTTAGAATACTTCCTTCACATGTGAATGATAGACCATGGTTTTTACAACCAAGTATACATCTATGTCGACCCAAAGTATATAAAAGGTCTTTTACATTTCTAGGAGGACTCTGTGGACTGTACTGGGAAAATTAGCATGGACATTGTGATAGTTGATGTGTCGCTACTTAGCATTACTTTTGGTACTTAATTTTGAGTTTCATTGTATTTAATAAAGTTGTATTTTGAACGTGCATTTGGGATGGATTTTGGATTTATATTATATATATTGTACATGGAGTTGTTTTAGGTTGAAATATATTATATTCTAATGTTTTTTTCTTTTAAAAGGGAATTCCACCAATTTTTTTAAATTGTATACCCCTAGTTCTTGTCTCTATCCCGGGTCATACTAGAGGTGGGACTCAGGTGTCACTATCTCCCATTCTCCATTTCAAACCTAGAAGGGGAATCTTTGGAGGGTGGGGGTCCTGAAAAATTAAATTTCAAATTCATCCAAAAAATCATGTATGAAATTAATTATATAAAATTATATTTATCTTAATATTTTTTAAAATTAGTAATTTGATTCTTCAATTAGTTAATGAATTATTGCATCAGAAATGTGTCAAAATTTTAGTTTAATATTTTATCACTAAAATATATAAATAATTTATCATGATGTAGATAAATATTTTATATTTTTAATGACTATTTATTGTTGAAAATATCACATATATAACCCCATAATAAAAAAATTTCTCAAGTTATGAAAAGTTTTACAAAAATGATATTCCTTTGAATATAATATTATAAAGGTCAAATTCTCATCCAAAAGGCCATGAAAGGTCTCATTATCGATCCCTTGATTTTTAGGAATGATAAATACCCATCCAATAATTTTTTATCAAGTGTTAGGGTAATTTTATTATATTTATAGAACAATTTGTACCTTTAATTAACTTTTTAACCCTTAATTGTTGTAATAAAAAAATAGTAATTATACTTTTCATATAGTCCCAAAATAATATGAAAAATTTTAAATAATTTGTAACTTATTATTATAGATATGGAATATATTTGTCTAAAATCAAAACACAGAATTTAATGGAATTAATTAAAAATCAATTCCATTGATAGAATGAGACAATATGTGATTAAAGTAAAAAACTTCTAAATATGGGAATTTTTTATATAAATATTCTATGTAAAATTTATTCATATGAAATTAATTGAATTAAATTATAAAATATTTATCTAATTAGACGTTATAATAATTCAAAAATATAATTTAACACAATAAGAAATTGTTTTGAAAAAATTATTTTCAATTAAAATGCTAAATATTTTTCACCATTCATCAAAACGTGAAACAGTTCAGAAATACTCCAAATTCTAAACCAAAGTATATTTTGATATTAAAATTTCTAATAATAAGTTTATTTTTAAAATATAACTTTAAAATTAGTTAAAAATAAATTTGAAATTTGTGTTCCACCAAATGAATTCAAAAATGCATATCTAGGGAAATAATTATTTTATCTATAAAATTGTATTTTTATAATACCATATGTAGAAAAAGGATATGATGAATGTTAAAAAACATATTGAATACATTATCTATATATTTCATTAATAATATATAAAAAATATAAATTTTATTATTTTATAGTAAAAAACACACTTTTGCACATTTAAATAGTTATCTAGAAAAATGTTTCCTTTTATTTTAAAAAGGGGTTCACATTCGTATAAAATTCATTGGTCACAAAATTATCTCCACATGTGTAAAACATATTTTCACAATTAATTGAACATTGTTCATAACCACCATTCTAATACCTAGGTTATAATGGTAATATTTAAATAATAATATTGTTTGTTCTCAAAAGTTCAATGTGGCATATCATATACACTTCCAAACATAGTGGTTCTTTTTTAAAACACTAGATGTTAAATTTTACACCACTTTTGGAAATGTTTTCAACTCAATTTTGAATTCGGGCTTGGTAACATAGGATTTACTTTTAAAAACAAATTTATTTAAATCACACATTGGAAAGAAATAATAATAAAACATCGTCTTTAAAAAAATGAATGAGATGAATGAAGGTCACCTGAGATTAAAATATATATGATTCCATGTAAAAAAAACATAGACATGGGAGAAAAACCTATATCTCAAAGACTAATAAAGACTGGTAGGGAATATTATAATGGGAAAGCTATTCATCAGAAAACCAAATACATGGGACGGGTCAGAATACAATTGATAAAAGTATACAATTATTTTTTTATTAAAGATCCTTTTAATAGATTTGAGGAATTATTTTTCTACATGGACGGAAAATATCTAGAAATATACATACTTGATATGTAGAGTTTAATATTTTAATAAATTTCAACCACAAAATCACCTTTTAATCCAAATGTTTAGTAATCTATATTAATTTATCACTCTGGAAGCACTAGGATCAACTTCTTGAGAAACACAAATTCCACTAAATATTAACTATCTACTTATCATGTCATTAAAATTTATAAAAAACAAAATGGGTAGGAAAATATAAAACAATTAACCAATAATAATAATCTTCTATATGATAAAAAACTACCTTACTATCCAAAATTCAATTGTATTACACAAAGTTCTACATATACCATTAAACAAATAACTATCCATAAAATTCCTTAAAAATAATATAAATAGGATAAAAAAATCACTAAGGATTTGGTTACAATGTATATCAACTATTGTTTTAATAGTTATCTCTAAATAACAAAAATTTCTCTTAATGTCTCATACAAAAACAAAATTCTCTAATTCTTGTAATCTCTATGATATAATAATTATTTCTTGAATCCCCATAATTAGATAATAATATAATTGATATGTCCAAAATATATTTCGACAACTATATCTATAATAAAATACCATATTATACTATTAATATTAATAATATAATGTTCCAAAATAGAAAAAATCATCCAAAATTAAATTAATCACTTAATAACCAAATCATTTTCCAATCCCAATGTTATTTATTAAATAAAACATATGTGCCAATAATAATGTTATTAATTATCCATCAAATCATTTAACAAAAAATAAAATGGCATACTAACTGCGACATCACGTAGGTTAGTTGTATGCGATGCACCCCTGTCGCCATTTAGTTGTGGGTTTGATTCCTATGGCCCTTCCACCGTGATGGGTTTTCACCCTTACTTCATTTGTTTCCTTTTTCTAAAACTATATAATTCTTATAACATTGTTAAATAATGATAAATTCATCATAAATAACCACAAAATGTTTTGTCCTAAAAATTTATCCCCATCATTCATTTATCTTCCCAAAAATTAATAACACAAAATTACATCATTAATAATTGTTTCTAAAAATAACACTAGTCACCTTAATATTGCATACCCTAAAGCCTCAATAAGGATTTATAAGACACTAAAAATAGGTTCAATATAAAAATTTTAAACTCTTAATGGTATCCCCAACTCTTACAATTACCTAACATGAATACATCATAACCTCTATAATTTTTAAAACCATTATTGGTTGAAAATGTATGGTCCCAAACATCAATATAACTTATTATAGTTTTTCTAAACTAAAATTAAATTTATTTGATCATCTCAGTTTAGTGTTTTTGATAAAAGATAAAAACACTATAAAATTGTAAAGCCATACATTAAAAATTGTCACTTATTCTCATTATCCATTTTTTCATGAAGGGAAATCGTTTTAAAATAAAAATATATTATTTTCAAGAAAAATATTCAACACTTATATCGTGAAATATTATTTGAATATAATAAAATAATACATATGAAAAAAATTTATAACATGGTATGAGAAAAAAATCTAATTAAAGGACATAAAATAATCGAATAATTTTTTCAATTTATACATGAGCTGATTTAAAACCATTTTTTAATAACTCGTTAACAAGAATAAGAAAATCATGATAGTTCTTAAAGACATCATTAAAATATCACTCTCAATTTATTCTTTACAAATTTAATAACAATATGGTCTACATCAATATATGGAATTCTTAATGCATTCAAGATCTCTAATAGGGTTTACCCTTCAAATACCTTATATCAGGATCACCTGTTTTTCATGGGATATATTCGGTCATAACCTTTCATATAAGATATTCCAGTCTATCCCATGAGTAATAATGGGGCTCAACCCATTGTATATAATGTCCAATGACCAAAATAATAATAATTCCATTGAGAACACTTTTAAACCCATGTGTAAAACACATCCAGATATCAACATACCATTTTAATATAAATTCACATTTAAAAATCTTAAGCTCACACACCTAATAAAGAATCCACTTTCATTGGAATGAATAATGAAAAATTTTAAGGGAAAATGAAATAATTAATGTGTCATGAAAGTGGGAAATTCTATTCATGTTGTATATGTTATAAAATATTCCAAGTTATTGAAATAATCACCCAATTTGTAAAACCCACTTACAATATTAAAAAGATGAAATATTTTTATCCTACTGCACCATTCGACATTGAAAAATTTGTGAGAAATTGGAAAAATGTCATTTTTGAATATTAATGTCCATATAAATATAATTTTCATCCCGTTTTGATCACCTGAGAATGAATGAATAATATTTTCAGGAATAAGTATTTAAAACATTTAAAATGATGCTTTTATTAAAAGTTTCCCCTATATTGTGTCAGAATCCTAACGTCTGTTTTTATCATCCTGAATTATAAAAATAGGTTATTTAAATGATTTAGAACATTTTTAATGTTCATTGTTTCATTTATATAACTTCTTTCCATGTTATTAAAAAAACTAACCTATTTATGTTAATGTCGGATGTTTTCTTTGTATTTAGTACATGATCCCAAAATGACATTAATATTACATCTATAGTTAAATTGGTAATAATTCCATCAGATCCAAATTAATATTACTGACATTATTATTAATTTTGAAACTTAAATTATAATTTTGTATCATACCATTAGGCATCATTATGAAACATGAACTCCGTTATAATCATGGAGACAATTTGCAGTTCATAGGCATGATTAATGTTTTAATCAGTCAATAATTGTTATGGAAAGAAGTTAAGTATTATATTATATTAATAGAATGATTGAAATATAAATAATATAATAATTTTTTAAATTTAGTTATATATATCACTTGTTACGTCTCGGGTTCGTGTACCCCTCAATGGGTGCTCTAAGCCCGGTTTGCCAGGTGACCTCAAGCGTATTTCCCCAAATTCTAGAGGCTGTCGACTAGCAGGGAGGGCCCAGGTCTGATAGTGGGGAAACTATGCCCTCATTTGTCAATGTGTATCATAGTGGAATACTAAATAAGACATATAACAACAGCGGAAGCAATAAACCATACACATTTAAAATAAACAACTATAGTAAAGATAACCCACCAGTTATATAGATAATGATGCAACATGTCTCATGCTATAAGAAAACAACCAAAACATGTCACACCAGAATACAATACAGAGTACAACAAAACAAAAACAAAATAGCAAGTATCATCACGAGCCTAAGCCCGGTCCCATGCTTCCCTACTCCTTAGCAGCAATCAAGTCCCTATATAGGGACCCTTGCACTTATCCACACCTGCAGAAATGTAATTTGTTTGGACTGAAGACATGATCCAAATAGGGTGTGAGAAATAAATTCTAGTAGGCACCCACCAAAGGCTCATGCCCAACTGTGTGAAATTATGAAAAAACAGTGTGCAGTTGTAAAATGCAATAAACTAAGCAGTACTCAAAAAATAACTAACTTTACCATTTATATTTCCATTTTAATATTCATTTAATTATTCATTATAAGGAAACCACCACAGTGAATTTCTATGCAATCAGTCAGGGTCCTCAGACACGCAAACCCTTACCCTCAGGTAATCAGAATCATGCCCTCAGGCATTGCCCTTAGGAATAACCGATATTTTTCTCAGGCATACGAAGTTTCTCCCTCAGGCATAAATGTAACCGCCCTCAGGCATACGAAAGGTTGCACTCAGGAGAAATAGAATGTTGCCCTTAGGCTAAGCAGTACCTTTCCCTTAGGATAAACAAACAATGCCCTAAGTCTGAAAAGAACACTTCCCTCAGGCGCAAGAAACCAGGCCATGCCCAACATGTAAATAAGAAATTCACATACAATTCATCTCAAGGAAATTTAACCAACATTATTTCAATGGAATACCCTCGAGTATCCTAGCCAAACGGCTAAATAGAGGAACACACCCCCATGGTGGTCCTAGATTCAAGCAGTGATCCAAAACAGTAGGTTATTATCTCATTTAGTTACCTATAAAATTCTAGGTATTTAAAACTGCCAAGGCCTTAGCCACACGACACCCCAACATTAGTTCGTAGCTCAAAGAAACACAAAAACACACAGCAGTTGGAAATTAAACACCAAACCTCCTACCTTAAACGCCCCTGAACGGTATACGAAAATGAAGATCCTTGAATAGTACAAGAATGATGTAGATCTGTGGTAATATAAATCCCCGTTCGAACTCAAATAACATCTCATAAGGTAAGAATTTTTCAGAACGACTTAAGGAGAGTGGAGGTCTTACCCGTTCGGTTCCAACGAGATCTTCAGAGGCAAAAATAGATTCTTGACGCTATATCTGGAGATCCTTGAAGGTCTGGCCTCCTCTCTTGACTACTTCCTCCATTTATAAGCCAATCATGTAAACATGGTGGGCTACTTCCCATTTTAAGAAAAAAAAACAAACAAACTACCTGTCTTGTACTATTTACTACACGACGTGTACTTTTCTCATTTAACTGTTACTTTTGCGGCACCGCTGCACTATTCATATGTCGACATGAGTACACGACGTGTGTTCCTGATTACACGGTGTGTACTATCGTGCAGCTGGAAGCTAATTCCACCGCCTTACTATTTGCCTTCCAACTGAGTACACAACGTGTAAATACAAACTACACGGTGTGTAGTCAGTTTTTACACCTTTCATCACTGGAAGGGCTACACACCCAGTGTACTCATCCCACAAGGCCAAAATACACGGTGTGTGGTAAAGCACATTGCGTGTAGTAAAAAAATTTATGATTTTCCCCATTTTCCTCATCTTCTCAAAAACACATAAGGAAAAGAGAAAAGAAGAAAACTGTACCTAAAAAATAAGAATCATGTTCTTACAAACTTTTCCCCGTAAATCAATTTGTCCCCAAATATCCCTTCTAAGGGTGGTGAAGATAAGGCTCGAAACATCTCTGGACACTGAGCACATACGTCGGTCTCCCGCTCCCAGGTTTCATCTTGCACTCGGCCATGATGCCATAGCAACCGTATGAGAGGGACTGACCGGCCACGGAGAACCTTCGTGCTCCTATCAAGGATTCGAATCAGATGATCCTCGAATGACGCATCTACCTCAATCTCAACCTCCTCAGGCTGAAATACATGAGATAGATCTGAATGATAATGGCACAAGTGACATACATGGAAGGCGTCGTGCATGGCTCAGTACCTTTGTGGTAACTACAACCGATAGGCAACCAGACCGACTCTCTCCATAATCTCAAATGGCCCCACATATCTCGGTGAAAGTTTTCCCTGCCTCCAGATCCATTTGTGTCCCAACCTTGGGGAAACACGTAGGAAGACCTGATCCCCGACCATTAACTCCAAGGGTCGTCTACGGCGATCAGAATATATTTTATGACGAGACTGTGCGGTAGCCATTCCCTCCCGAATCAACTGGACCTGCTTAGAAGTATCCTGCACGAGCTGTGGTCTTAGTAAAGATACCTCACCTACTCTAACTAGAAAAAAGGTAATGGGAATGGCCTACCATATGAAGCCTCTTAAGGTGCCATCTCAATAGTATCCTGAAAACTGTTATTATAGGCAAACTTGACTAGGGGTATGTGCTTCTCCCAAGATCCCCCAAATTTTAGGACGCATGCACGTAGCATGTCCCCAAGAACCTGTATCGTATGCTCTGACTGGCCAACGGTCTGAGGGTGGTAAGCTGAGCTCAGAAGCACCTGTGTACCCAGTGTCCTATGAAAACTCTCCCAGAAAGAAGACATAAAACGAGCGTCTCTATCTGAAACGATAGAATGAGGGCCCCCATGAAGATGTAAGACATCTCAGATATAAAACTTTCGAATCTCATCAACACCAAAGGTCTTATTGATAAAAAAAAAGTGAGCTGTATTTGTGAGTATGTCTACAAGAACCCACACAACATCATTTCCTCGAGGTGACCTCGGCAACCCGGTCACAAAATCCATCGCGACATCATCTTGTTTCCACTCCGGGATGCGTAATTATTGCAATAGTCCGGCTGGCCTCTGATGCTCCGTCTTCACCTACTGATAGGTGGAAAATCTCGTAACAAAACCATTTGTCTCTCTCTTCATACCCGTCCACCAGTACTGACGTCTTATGTCACGGTACATCTTGGTAACCCCAGGATGAACTGCCCAAGATGAAGCATGAAACTCCCGAATCAAATCCTCATGTATATCTCTTGGAACCCATACTCATCAATGGAAACGCAGTACCTCATCATCGCTTATCGTCTAACCAGGTGGAGGGTCCTCACTTGCCACCAAAACCCATAGAACAAGGCCTTCTGAATCAAATAGTTGTCTCATCGTCACTCTATCCAGGAGTGTAGAAGTCACAACTAAAGATGAAAGATAGGTTTTCCCCTGACATTCATGCACCACCAAATGCATCTTAGAAAACAAGGCCATGAGCTTCCACTCACCACTGGCCTCCGGCACTGCCTGTATCTGATTCCTCCTGCTCAGTGCGTCATCTACTGCATTACCTTTACCAGTTGTATAGGCATTCTCAAATTTGAAGTACTAAAGGTATTGGACCCACCTTATCTATATAAGATTCAAGTCACTCTGTGTAAAGATATATTTGAGACTTTTGTGGTCAGGGAAAACCAAAAAATGCTATCCCAAGAGATAGTGTCTCCAACAGCGCAAAGCATGAACAGCTTTAGCTAACTCGAGATCATGCATCAGGTAATTCATCTCATGTAGCCTCAACAGTAGAGAACCGTATGCAATAACTCGGTGGCCATGATTCAAAATTTCTCCCATCCCAATACCTGATGCATCGCAGTAAACTGTATAGCTCTTCCCTTGCTCTGGAAGTATCAGGACTGGTGTCGATGTCAACCATCCTTTCAGATCTCAAAAGGCTATCTCGTAAGATTCTTTCCAAATGAACTTCACACCCTTCTTAGTCAAACTTGTCAATGGAATTCCTAAGTTGGAGAAGTCCTGTATAAAATACCTGTAGTAACCAGCCAACCCAAAGAAACTCCGTATCTCAAATACATTCTTAAGCTGCTCCCAGGAAACTACTACTCTCACATTCTCTGAGTCTACTGAAACTCCTGCCTCTGAGATGATATGACCTAGGAAGTGAATGTGGTCCATCCAAAAGTGGCACTTTGAGAGCTTAGCATATAGCTTATGCTATCTTAGTGTACTCAATATGATCTCAAGATGGGTGGCATGGTCATGTCGAGTGTGAGAGTACAAGATTTTTTGTCTATGAATACTACCACAAAAGAATCCAGATAATGATCGAACACACGATTCCTCAATGCCATGAAAACTGTTGGTGCATTTGTGAGTCTGAATGGCATAACCAAGTACTCATATAGACCATACCTGCTCCTGAAAACTATGAGAGGTATATCAGATGGTCTAACATGTAGTTGATGATATTCGAATCTCAAGTCAATCTTCGAGAAAACTCGTGATCCTCGAAGTTGATCAAAAATATCATCAATCCTTGGTAAGGGAAATCGGTTCTTGGTCATCAACTGGTTCAACTTTTGATAATCCACATAGCATATTAGTCACGATCTTGACTAGTATTTCCACCGTGAGAGGAAATCATCTATCTCATCCTCTTTCTAGTAGAAATAGTACCAAAAAATGGTGTTGAACCGCCCTAGCCCACACCACTAGCTTCCCGCAGGTTCCTCTCTGTAATCAGTATCTGGATCACAATATCACGTACTGAAGGCAACCTGAAAACATTCACCAGTGCTCAGATTTCATATCGAAGACCATCCTCAAATCTTCTAGCCTCAACGTCTCATCACCCACCATAACGGGTGAACAACGTTGAAGCTCGATGAAGAGAGCAGAATAATCCATCACTGACATAGTTCATTGCTGTAGATTCATGAAATCGCAAGCTCTATCTTCTCTTAGCATCTCTGGGAAGAAGAATTCATAGTATACCACATGAAAATCTTCCCACGCCATGTCTCGGTGATGTTCTGTCTGAGTGGTAACATCCCACCACCTCTTGGTGGAATCACGCAGCATATAAGTCACGAGCTTGACCATCCGCCCTTGAGGCGTCTCAAGATGCTCAATAATACGTTGCATAGAACCCAGCCAAGACTTTGTAGCCTGTGGTCCAACATCCTCTGAAAACGTAGGGGGATGCTACTGCTGGAAGATACGAGTCAGCTCATCCATAGATGTGGCAGCCGGCAGTGCTCTCTGAAAGGTCTGGATGAAATGCATAAAACCTTCACAGAACTGCGCATCCACACCTAGGTTTGGTATAATAGCTGGCACCACATATGGCTCTTCTGGAGGATCCACTGGAAACCCGTGGCCCACCATCTCTTGAGTATAATCGTTGTCGCTCCCTTGTTGAACAACGCGTGGTCGTCTTGGTGGCATGACTCTACAATGTCAAACACACACCTTAGATCTAGATTATGAAGAATGAAAACGAAGGGACCAAAAAAGGAATAGGAGGAGGAAGGCATTTGATGATTTTAAAAACAATAATACACGGCGTGTATACTGACTACATGGAATGTACATGACTTCTCTTCCCCTGCCTGGGTCCTTCTACACGGCTAAGCCACACGGCTCTCGTTGAAAAAAACTACATAGCGTTTATATAATATACACGGCATGTTTGGTGTAAATTTTAACTGCCCGTGTCATTTGTGAAAGGTCCAACTACTCGGCTTGATACTACATAGCATGTTACACCCGCACACGGTGTGTACACCACCCTGTTTCCCCAGCCACACGGTCAGGTCCATATGGTCTATCCTCGGACAAGACTACACGGCGTGTCCCACAGGTACATGGCGTGTACTAGAAAAGATTAGTCGACCTTTCTTGTTAGTTACACAGCTAGATCCTAGGTCAGACTACACGGTGTGTTCTATAGTGGACACAGTGTGTATGGCTTACGGTCTCCTCTATCCGTTTTTGTTAGATACACGGGCGGACTACGGGTCAACACTACACAACGTGTACATCAGGTACACAACAAGTTCTCCCCAAGCATTTCCCTTCCCCAAGTCCCCACCCACAGGGTCTTTGACACGGGAAGAGACTACATGGCGTGTAATGAGGGTACAGAACGTGTACTTAAAATGTTTTCTTTTCTTCATGAATAGAAGAACACACGGCCTCTGTCCGAGGAACTACACGGCGTGTACACTGGGTTTTCCGATCAATATGTCTCAAAAACTACTCCGGAGCCCAGATAAAACACTGAAAACAACACCCTAGTGCCAAATTCCGATCTGTGAGGGCCCATACTCCCTGAAAATTAAAGTTTGGAATCATATATGTGTTATAAGAAGATAAAAAATCCAATGATCCACCAAATTCATGTCATTGAGGGCACATACTCCCCAAAAACCAAAGTTTGGTGTTCATTCTATAAATCCGCTCACACAAAAATACCCCATCACATATAAGGTATTTATCAAGAAGCTATCACAACAACATGCTTTTCTAGCACATCTACTATCACTACAACATGAAATTTTCTAATGAGCCTACATGGGATGGAACTATGCCTGGCATGTGATTTCAAGCATTTGTCTAAATGATGCATCAGATGGAATACCCTCATCTCATCTGGTTGAAAATAAATAGAACCCATGGATAAAATATAAATAGCACAATCACAAGTGCCTCACCCAACGGTGAAAATAAAATCGACTATAAAATTTGAAAAAACATAAAAATTGAAATAACCGAGGTAGACTGGCTTTTCCCTATACACGGTTTAGCTACTCCCGAGCACATCTCATTACCAACTACCATTTTCTTCCTATCCCTGAATACGACTCCAAATAGTTTGTCAAAGAAAAGAACCCCTCTGATATAACATTTTAATGTCCCAGGTCTGGGTGCCATTCAACGGGTCCCCCGAGCCCAGTTCACCACATGACCTCAAGCGCATTTCCCCAAACACCAGAGGCTGCCAACTAGTAGTGAGGGCCTAGGTCTGACAGTAGGGAAACAATTCCCTCATTTGTCAAAGTGTAGCGCAGCGGAATACTAAATAAAACATACAACAATAGTAGAAGCAATAAACCATACACATTTAAAATAAACAACTGCAGTAAAGATAACCCACCAGTTATATAGATAATGATGCATCATGTCTCATGGTCTAAGAAAATAGCCAGAAAATTTCACACCACAATACTATACTATACAATACAAAGTACAACAAAACAAAAACAAACTAGCCGGTAGTATCGTGAGCCTAAGCCAGGTCCCATGCTTCCCTAATCCTCAGCAACAATCAAGTACCTGTATAGGGACCCTTGCCCTTATCCACATCTACAGAAATGTAATCTGTTTGGGATGAAGACATGACCCAAACAGGGTGTGAGAAATAAATCCCAGTTGGAACCCACCAAAGGCTCGTGCCCAACTCTGTGAAAATATGCAACAATAGTGTGTAGTAGTAAAATTCAAAAAACTAAGCGGTACTCAAAAGTAACTAACTTTACCAGTTATATTTTCATTTTAATATTAATTTAATCTTTCATTTTAAGGAAACCACCACATGGAATTTCTATGTAAACAGTCAGTGTCCTCAGACACACAATCCCTTCCCCTTAGGTAATCCAAATCTTACCCTCAAGCATTGACCTCAGGCATAATAGATATTTCCCCCAGGCATACAAAGTGTCACCCTCAGGCACAAAAGTCACTAGCCTCAGGCATATGAATGGTTTCCCTCAGGCGAAATAGAACGTTGCCCTCAGGCTAAGCAGTACCTTGACCTTAGGCTAAACAAACAATGCCCCCGGGCTAAAAAGAACACTGCCCTTAGGGGCAAGTAACCGGGCCATGACCAAAATGTAAATAAGAAATTCACAACACAATTCCACTCAAGGTAATTTATCAATCATTATTACAATGGAATACCCTCGGATTTCCTATCCAAATGGAAAAACAAATGAAAGCACCCCTGGGTTGGTCCTGGATCCATGTAGCAATCCCAAACAGTAGATTTAATTACCTATAAAATTCTAGGAATTTAAAACAGCCTAGGCCTCAGCCACACGACACCCCAAAATTGGTTCATAGCTCAACTATAAACAAAAATGCACAACAGTTGGAAATTAAACACCATGCCACCTGCCATAAACGTCGCTGAATGGTATACAAGAATGACGATCCACAAATTGTCTATGAATGACATAGATCTGAGGTAAAAGAAATCCCCATTCAAACTCAAATAACTTCCCTTAGAAGAATAATTGATATGAATGTCTTAAGGAGAGTGGATGGATTACCTGTGCGGTTCCAACGATATCGTCAGATGTGAAAATGGATTCCTGATGCTCAATCTAGAGAACCTCAAAGGTCTGGCCTCCTCTCTCGACTCTTTCCTCGGGTTCTAAGCCAATCTTGTGAACAGGGTTGGCTACTGCCCATTTTAAGTGAAAAAAACAAACTACACAGCATGCATTATTGACTACACGGTGTGTACTTTTCTCATTTAACTGTTCAATTGGAAACACCGCCACACTATTCATCTGTCGACATGAGTACATGATGTGTATTACTAATTACATGGCGCGTACTGTCATGTAGCTGGTGGCTGCTTCCACCGCCTTACTATTTTCTTGCCGACTGACTACACGGCGTGTAAATACATACTACATGGCATGTAGTTCAATTTTACACCTTTTTTCATCGACATGGCTACACACCCTCTGTACTCATCCCACATGGCCAAAATACATGCCGTGTGGAAAAGTACACAGCGTGTAGTCCCAAAATTTAGGATTTTCCCCCACATTTCACATCTTCTTAAAAAAACTTAAGAAACAGAGAAAAGAAGAAACTAATACCTCAAAAAATAAGAACTGTGTTCTTACGTCATTCATGTGATGTGGTGATTAAAACCAAATCACCTCAGTTTGTGGTGGTGATAGTTCACACGTACACACGAACGATTTTATCATTTTCTTGTTCATTGAAATTTAAATACATAAAAGATATATTACTGATACATAATTATAAATATTTATTGAATATAATAAATAAAAATTAATTATGTCATTATAAAAAGTCTTGAGAGATGGTGATGTGAATAAATTAGAATAGTTTTTGCAGGTGATAGTTCACATGTACGCATGAAGGGATAATCATTCTCTCATTTGCAAGAAAATGATACTGATATCGTTTATGATACTAATAAAATAATGTATTAGTAAATTGAAGTTATTTTAATTATTATTTTATCATTGTGGAATAATATTTTAAGCAATTTTAAGATGAAATACAATAAAAACAATTAATTAAAAATGATACATTTTATTCAGAAAATCACCTTTTATGAACACCTTTATAAATCTAATGTGGGTAATCCACATTATATAAGAGAAATATAATGTGAATTGGATTCTAGCTGTGTATTTAGGTAGATCGTGGAATGAATATAGGGTTTGAGTTGTGAGGAAAATAGACGAATGAGTTCCCTTTTATATGAGAGAGGAGGGACACACATGGAATTCATCAAAATATTAAATTAATATAAATAAATATTCTAATACAATTGGATCCTAGATAATTTATATTTAATATATAATTTTTGGGGTAGATTATATTTAATATAAATAAAATTAGACATATTTTGACTTTTTTTGTAGTCCTTATCTTTTTTATTTAACCCTTTTTAACCTCTTACACTCTGAATTTAAAAAATTGTATTTTCACTTTTTAAGGGTTTATACAATTACTATAAAATTCTAAAAAAACATAAATGAGGATATAAGAAAATAGTAAGAACTATACCAATAAATTTCCCTAAATTGGTAATTTTAACAATTTTATATCAATTAATAAAATATTATTTATTTTAAAATATTATTATTGTCAATTTTGAGAGTACTCAATACTTGAATTTTTAAAAATATCATAACTACAAGATATCAGCTAGAAAAATATCTTATTTCATTAATTAAATTAAAAATTTATCTAAAAAATTTAACACCCAAGCTTCCATGGTATATTTCCCTTTGAATAATACATTAGATTGTGTTATAAACAACCTTGGGTTCAAACACACCACTACCAAACAAACAAGCCGTTATGAATAGTAATACAAAATTTTTTAAATTTTTTAAATTCAATCTTTCAAAATAGATTTCATTTTTGGATTCGTGTTATCAATGTTTGTTTAGAGTGAATTATTGGTATTTTTTTGAACAAATTTAATTTTCGATGAATAGTGAAAAACTACGAGTTATCCTTTAAAATCAAATTTTGATTTAAATTATTATTTATTTTATTTAAATATATTTTAGGTCAAAATTGATACATAATACATATATAAGTTCAATGTAATTTATTAGAGTCATTTTATAATAAGTTTTTTTATATATAATGTTTATAGAACTTTTTACCGTCTTTTACCCACCTCTTAAGAGCATTTAAAAATTTGTATAAAACTTAATTTTACCACTTCTATGAGTTTAATTTTAAAAATCTAAGTAACAAAGTTGACATCAGTAAATAAATGTTGTTCAATTAGATGAAAATAATTTTTTTTGAATGGTAACTTTTGATTTTTATTTACTACGGTGAAAAGTAAATATGGTAATTATGGGTAAAAATGAAATTATAATTACCCTAACACATGTCATAATTTTGTTGGATAAGTGTAATTCATATAAAATAAACCTTAGGAATAAAATATGACCCTATTTGGTCCACTTGGACTTTATTGAGACATTTATTATTATTTTAATTATAGAAGAGTTAAAAGAGTTAACTTCAATGTTTATTAACTAAACAATTTTTAATATAGATTTATACATAAGATAAATTTGACAATAAATATTTATTAAAACTATAAAAATATTTCCTACATAATTGTATTTTATTTATAATTTTTATAAATTATAGAATTTAATTTAATTATGATTCAATGATGATGCAGTAATTACCTTATTAATGAAAGATTAAAATAATTGATATTATAAATATCCAAATAAATGTAATTTAAGACTATTGATCAATTCAACTAATTTGATAGGTTAATATGACATGTTAGGGTTGATTAAATATCTTTTTTTGACGTAATCATGTTGTTATGAGTTTCACAAAAACCAAATACTAAATAGTGTCAGAATTGACATAATTGAGTTTTTAAAATAAATACTATATTACTAATTGGTATAATTTTCCTAAAAATATATGGCTCGGCAAAAGGATATAAAAAAGATTATATATATTAATAATGAACCACTTGGGGTTCACATGGATATTTATTGTGTGTTTAAAAACCATATAACATAAAAATACAGAGACATGGTAAATGTCAAACTTTTTAACTAAGATTTAAATATAAAAGATAAGGTTAATATGTTGACCTAAACCTATATAATACCTATCAGATGAGAGTTTTTGGACCCATCTACACCTTATACTAGAAATAAATTAGTTTGGAGCCATTAGAAACCGAAAATTATTTTTTTTATAAAATAATATTTCAAGCTTTTCATAAAGTGACCAACACCTCTCTTATAAAAGGGAACTTATCTTCCTCTCAAAACCACACCTCCATAGCCATTTTTCTCTACTAAAACCTACACAAATATCCTCCCAACTTTTCTCCCTACATCCTAGTGGCCTTCCATTGGTTATAAATCCATTCTATGCAACACTTTTGATCAAATCAAAAGGAAGAACCTGAAGAAAAGGTAAATATTTCATCACCTCTTCGAAGTTCTTTTCTTCTTCCACATCCTATTTCTTTGTAGTTTCTAGTATAAAATAATATCTCTAGTATATTAAATATAATATGATGTTATTATGAAAATGGTACAACCATATTCATTATTCTACCCATCCTATGAATGAAAAAGTCACCACACTTGCGTATGTACGGCTTACTGTCTCCATGTCGTGGGGTAGGTTGTTATTCAAACACTTAATTATTTGGATGGGTATAATAATGAGGTATAATTGATGTAAATAATAAATATAACATGTTAATGATTCTGTATATATGATATATCATTCAATTATATACTACTTCATAATCAATATAATGATATTATCGCTCGTGCGTACGTACGGATTACCGTCTCCACGAACGCGATGAGATTCATTTCCCATTGTAATCATTCAAGAATAATTTTCATTTTATGAATAAAAATAATTTTTATGAACATAATATATTTCTGTATATGAATCAAATACATCCTATCAAAACAAACATGGCTTTCGTAATTGAGCATATAATGGAAAACAGACCCGTTTACACCCAAAATGATGATACTACTAAAATATTATTAAAAATGAAATATCAGAAGTTCATATATGATATCATATTTTTTTATATAGATATTGTATAATTTAAAAACAATTACTTATCTATTATATAGAAGGTTAACTTACCCTCGACCAATGAAAAGTTCGTGGTAAGGGTTAATTCTATAATCACTTTACTTATCCGAGGTTGTTAATACGTAAGTATTTACTAGGACATATTTATCATCAACATTCGTGTTTTCATAAAAATGTAATTAAAAAAATATACTATTTACTATTGTACTTTATGACCATCTCGACAAAATTAAGATAATAATGTCATTTTTTTAACTTATACGGTGGGTGTGGATATTTTCCACCATTATATCATTGTCTAAGGATCCCATACAAGCTTATAAGAATATTTTCAAAATAAATGCATTCTTTTATAATTTTTTTACATTTAAATGATTTCAAAACAGAAAGAGGTATTTATTTCAAATAGTTTTCATTTCTTTTATGTCAACATCCTTTAGTGTATTTTAAACATGTATGTAGTTGATTTATTACGATATAAATCTTCAATATTGTATTGAAGGTTTAGTGATATGTTTTACTATGGATGTGTTATTTTTACACCATTCATGGTTTAAAGATAAACTATTAACATTTGTTATTCTAGTTAATATGAATATTTATGTTATATATAAACCATTTCATACGAGCAATGAATTGTACTTAGTAACTGATGGGTTGAGCCCACTATAGATCCTTGATGCATCGTTAGGTCTCATTGGACTTACTAGTGTCCGGGCACAAGGCATTGAAAAAAACATATTTGTAGTCTTGGCACAAGGCCTTGACAAAAACTTATTTGTAGTCTTGACACAAGGCCATGATTATGTGGTTATGAAGTCTGAAATTATGCATTCCATCATTATGAAAGTGGCTATTCATATTTCATGTGATTATTCAACTAATTGAATATCCATTTTAATAATAAAATGGCATTGTTTGATTTTATCTTTTCCATATTATCCAGAAGTTTAATTTTAAAAGGATTTTATTTTAGTCTTATACATTACCTTAAAATTTTATTTTTATTTATGAATGTTTTCACTATATTGTAATCCTTAATGAGCATCTGATCTCACCCCATTCTATGTATTATTTTTCCAAGGATGTGAAGAAATATTTTATGGTTGACCTGAAGGGCTACCCTAAGAATATAAGTGTGTTGAAATGGGGAAAAATGTTGTTGATGTTTTTATTTCACGATGTAATGTAAACAATTATGAATGTATCTAGTACTTCCAAGGATACTAATTTGATAAGACTTTCAGGATTAGATCCCTTGAGATCATGATAATTTTATTTAATACTGCTCCAACTCTGGGTAATTGTGTTCGGGGCATTACAGTTGGTATGAGAGGACATTTAGAATAATCCTTGGAAGCTATATTAAAAAACCTATGATTAGAGAACATTACCCAATGATTGACTATGAGGATTAGTATAGAAGAACTTCACAGAATTTTAGTAATGTAGAGATTTTGTGTGTTTTACAAGAAATACATCCCGATCTAGATATGAGATATTAGATGCAGATCTAGCACATATTTACATAGTGGTAAAACCCAAAAACACCACTCTGATCTAGACTCGAATGTGAACTAGTGAACGACAACGGTCCTTGGTGGACTCTGGTTACGACACTACTGGGGGAAATTTTTAAGATAACACTCATTTTCTTTACAATCAATTATGAAGGGTTTATGAGTTTATAATTCCTCAATGAAAACATTTTTATGATTATGGATTATATCCATAAACTATATAATTTTGTTATCTATTTTAGAAGATTGGAATTATGTATTTTGATTCATAAACAAATCTACAGTATGCCATTTTCTAGAAATGTTTCCGAGTATAAGTAGTGGAAACCATATCAACATGCATAATCCTTGTAGGTATTTCCCTCCAAATCATGATAATTATAGTGGATTTGGTGAAGCAAGATGTGTTGATCATCTTATCACCATACTTGGACTACTCACTCTGGTTATAAATAATAACCTTACACATATGGAGCAAACTAATCCACCATGCGGAGGATCAATGTTAGACCACTTCACAAGGAGAAAATTACTAGGGAGTACAAATCCATTAGTATATCAGAAATGTATATGTTCCTTAGAGAAAATATTTCATGGTTTGGGGTGATGCGAAAGGGAAAAAGATTTCTTGGTCGTTTATCATCTCATATGAGATGCAGATCAATGGAGGTCATTGATTCAAAACACAATGGAAGATGATGAAGTATAAAAAATGGAAGGGTGGGAGTTTAATGATATTTTCATAGAGAAATACTTTCCCTATGACCATCAATCAGATATGGAAATAAAATTTCAATGTCTGAGAAAAAAGGAGGATGATAATGTCGCAAAATATGAGTCTATCTTTACAATGTTAGAAGATCATAGAGAACATTATATACGTAACCCAAGGATTAAGATCGATTATTTATTTTATGGGTTAAAACAATTTATCCATTGAGCATTAGTCTCATAGTCCTTCTCATTATATAAATATTTTGTCTCATTTGATATCAAGATAGAAATGGAATTCTCTAAGTCTTATGGATGTAAAGAAAAGCAGGATAATAAGAGATCTGCTGAACACTTTGGAAATTAAAATAAGGGGAAGAAGTAAAAAAATTGAATATCCATCATGTGGTAAATGTGGGAAGAAACACCCCGGTGCTTTCCTGAAGGGAATGGGAGTCTGTTACAAGTGTGGTAAAAAATTTCCCCAATCTTATGATTGTAAGGGGAAGAAAGGGGGTGTCAATTTTGAATGCTATAATTATTGAGGAAAGAGGCATTATGAAAATGAATTTCCAAAGAGCCAAGGGAAAATACCTTAGAAAATGAAAAGGGAGTAAGGAAAATCTTATGCGATCACCATAGCTGATGTTGAAGCTCTTAATGATGTGGTGGAAGGTAATTTAATGGTTTCCTCACGTTTATCCGATGATTTATTTGAATCCGGATTGTTGCATTGTTTCATATCTTCTCAGTTTTGTATGAAAATTTTCTATTTTCAATTTGACTTAAGAAGGGAGTTATCAGTCAAAACACCTAAGGGATGTATTATCACAACAATGTTTTGTGAATAAGTTCCCATTAGAGCATATAAATGTTCCTTATCTACGGATCTCATCGTCACAGCCATGAGTGAATTTGATGTAATCCTCAGAATGAATTTGATATCAGACCATGAAGAAAAAATTTATAGTAATAAGAATGAGGTTTCATTTTTCAATGATGATAAGGAGTACCTTATCTTTAGAGAAAAAACGTCACCACATGATTCTTATCAAGATCCACCCCAACAGTTCTACTAAATTCAATTATTGGTGAAGAAGAGAATGAAATAACTATGGGTGAGGAAAGTAATGTTTGAATATAGGATTTACCTATTGTGGATTAATATTTTGATGTGTTTCTAGAGGATTTACTTGTACATCCTCCAAAATGAGAAATTGAGTTTTCTGTTAATTTAATTCCTGGCTCAAGTCCCATATCAAAGACTCCTTAGAGAATGGCCACTGTGGAATTAGTGGAACTAAAAAAACAAATTGAGGAATTGAGTAACAAGGGATTTATTCTCCCTAGTGTTTCCTAATGGGGATCCCCTGTCCTTTTTGTTAAAAAGAAAGATGAATCTATGAGGTTTTGTATTGACTAAAGGGAGATCAATGCTATAATAATAAATAACAAGTATCCCCTACATTGCATTGATGATTTATTCGACCATCTTCATGGAGCTCAATATTTTTCAATGATTGAACTTCATCCTAGTTATCATCAGTTGTTTGTGAAGAATGAATACATTCTAAAAACATCATTTCACACTATGTACAAGTATTATGAGTTTACAGTAATTCCATTTGGAGTGACTAATTCACCCTAGGTTATCTTAGATCTAATGAATCGAGTTTTCACAGAATATATTGAGTGATTTATAGTGGTATTTATTGATGATATCTAAGTATACTAAAAAAACAATGAAGATAATGAAAATAACTAGAATAGTATTCTGAAAACCCTCAGATGAAATGAATTATATGGAAGGTTTAGCAAGTGTGAATTCTGGATTCAAGATATTTCTTCTCTTGGGCATATTGTCTATAGGGATGGAATCTCGGTTGTTCCATCAAAGACCAAGGAAATCCATGAATGGAAAGCACTGACGAGTATAACTGTGGTACATAGTTTTATTGGTTTATCAGGTTATTATCGATGTTTCGTTCAGAATTTTGGTTGGTTGGATAACCCATTAACCAATATCCCACATAAAGAGGTTTAATTTGTTTGAAAAAATGGGTGAGAAGTATGTTTTGAAGATCTGAAGAGAATATTAGTCAATGCCCCTATCTTGACTCTACTATCAGGGAATAATGAGTTTGTTATTTATAAGGATTCTTCAAATAAAGGGCTTGGTTGTTCCTTTATTCAGAATGATAGAGTTATTTCATATGAATCATAGCTACTAAAAATTCATGAGCTATGTTATCCTACTCATGATCTTGAGTTATCAGCACTAATATTTTCTCAGAAGATATGGAGAAAATATCTCTATGGTGAAAAAATGTGAGATTTATATTGATCAAGAGAGTTTGAATTATATTTTTCTCACAAAAATAACTCATTATGAGGCAATGGTGATGGCTTGAACTACTATAGGATTATTATTTCACTATACACTACCACCCAAGGAAGAAAAATAAGGAGGTAGATTCTTTGAGAAAAAAGGATCATGGAGTTTTTAACAATATTAGAGTTGAAAGGATCCTATTTTCATGGATATATTAAAGATAGATATGGGTATAACCAAGGAAGGAGAAACAAAAATAATTTTTCAAATGGGTAACTAACAATATTTTCTAGAAAGGATAATAAGTTCTTAGACTAATGATGAGGAATTTCGCAAGAGAATTAAATCCGTGAATGATGGGAGATTGAGTGACTTCATATTTGAAGATGGAATTTTAAAATTTGGGAAGAGAATTTGTGTTCAAAACATACCTCATATAAAAAAGGGGATTGTGGGATGATTCTCATAACTCTAATTTCTCTATAAACCCGAGTAGAACCAATATTTATAAAGATTTGAAAGAACATTTTTTGTGGGGAAACATGAAGAGAGTGAGAGATTGCTGATTATTTGTCAAGATGTATGGTTTGTCAATAAGTGAATGTTGGAAGGCAATATCCTGGAGGAGTCATAAAACCACTTCTCATGCCTGATTGGAAATAGGATAATATTACGATCGGTATTTTCATGGGGCTACCAAAGATTCCTAGAAGGATTGATGCAATATGGGTCATTGTTGATCGTTTTACCAGGTCAGCAAATTTTCAAGCTATAATCGAAGACTTACAACTTGATCATATGGAATGACTATATATTAACTTAGTTATAATACTTCATTGAGTAACCCTATTGATTGTTTATGATCATGATCCCAGTTTTGAATAAAGATTCTAGAAAAGTTTTCAGAAATCCCTAGATATTAATCTTAATTTGAGCACTGCCTACCACCCTCAAACTGATGGACAATCAGAACAAACTATTCAAAACATAGAATAAATGATGAGATCTTTCGCACATGAATTTCAAGGTATGTGGGATCAATCTTTACCTCTAGTAGAATTTTCTTAAAATAATATCTTCCATTCAAGTATTAAGATCGATCCATATAAAGCATTATATGGAAAGAGATGTTCCACACCAACTAGTTGGGATGATGTTGGTGAAATAAATCTTGTAGGCCCATAATTAGTTGAGGAAAAATGTATAAGTTGAAGGTTATACAAACCTGCATCAAAGCATCCCAAAGTCAGAAAAAGAGCTATGCCAATAACCGAAAGAAGGATTTGGAATTTCAAGTAAGAGACCATGTTTTATTGAAGTAATATCAATGGATTTGTGTTATAAGTTTCAATATGAAGGGTAAAATGAGTCGCAATTACATCAAATATTTCGATATTCTAGAATGAATTGGAGTTGTGGCTAATATTTAGGCAATACCTCCAAGTCTCTGCAAAGTTCATGATGTGTTCCATGTATCACTATATTGAAAATACGCGACTAACCCAACACATGTACTCACCTATAAGGAAATTGAACTTGAACCTGATCAATCTTATTGTGAAGATCCTATCAAAATTTATGATACTAGATAACAGGTGCAGAGAAACCGGACGACTCATGTGGTAAAAGTTCTACGAAGAAACCATAAGATGGAAGAGGAAATGTGGGAACCTGAGGAACTTATGATGAAGAACCGACTGAATCTTTTTATACTGTAATATTCTAGAAACTTTGAGAACAACAATATTTTAAGGAGGGTAGAATGTAACAACTCAATCTTCCATGGTACGTTTCCCTTTGAATAATACAATAGCTTGTGTTGTACGCAACGTTGAGTTCAAACACACCCCAACCAATCAAACTAGACGTTATGAATATTGATACCAACTTTTTGAAATTTTATAAATTTTATCTTTAAAAATGGACTTCATTTTTGGATTCGGAATATAAATATTAGCTTAGGTTTAATTTATGATATTTTTCTGAAAACATTCAATTTTAGATGAATTGTAAAAAACAATATGTTATTGTTTAAAAACGACTTTTTATTTAATTAATAATTTAACTTACTTAAATTTATTTTAGATCAAAAGATATACATAAAACCTATATATGTTCAATTTAATTCATTGGAGACATTTTATATTAAGATTAGATATACAACTATTTTATGGAACTTTTTATCGCCTGTAACCCACCTCCTAGGAGCATTAACAAATTTGCATAAAAAGTAATTTTACCGCTTCTATGTGTTGAATTTCAAATATCTGAGAGACATCGTTGACATCAGTAAATAACCTCCACTCAATAAAATGATAATAATTTCTGGAGAATAGTATCTTTTGACTTTTATTTACCACAGTTAAAGTAAATATGTCAATTAAGGGTTAAAATGATATTATATTACCCTAACACATGTCCTAATTCTATTAGATAAGTGTAATTCGACAAATAAACAATTGGAATAATATATGACACCCTATGTTTCTGTTGGATTAGATTAGGGCCTTTATTATTATTTTATATGAAGAATATTTAAATGAATTAAATTCAATGTATAATAACTAAACCATTTTTAATTTAGAGTTTACATAAGATAAATTAGACTATAAATAGTCATTAGAATGATAACAAAATTTCCTACATAATGGTATTTTATATAAAAAATAAAGACATTAAATAATTTATTTTATTTACGACAGAATGATGATGCAGTAATTACATTATTAAAGAACTTTTTTTCGAAGTAATCTTGGTGTTATGATTTTCACAAAAACGAAATACTAAATAGTGTCAAAATTGACATAATTGAGTTTCTAAAAAAATACTATATGATTAATTGATATAATATTCCTCCAAATATAAGGCTCGACTGAAGTACATTGATAATGTTATATATTTTTATAATTAACCACATGGGGTTTTATTGGATTGTTTTATTATGTTTATTGACCATATAATATAAAAATACAAAGATACATGGTATGTCAAACATTTTACCTAATAGTTAAATCATAATGATATGGTTAATATGATGAAATAATCCTGTCTAAAACCAATGTTTTGAGAGGTTTATGACCCATCCCCATCTTAGACTCAAAATAAATCATTTTGTAGACATTAGAATCAAATAATGATTTTATTATAACTTAATATTTCAAGCTTTTTTTAAAGTGACCCTCACCTCTCTAATAAAAGAACACATCCCCTTCTCTCAAATCTACACCTCCAAAGCCATTTGTCTCAGCCAAACCTTACCCAAATATCCTCCCACCTTTCCTCCCCCCATCCTAAAGGCCTTCGTTTGGTCACAAATCCAACCAATGAATCCATTTTGATCAAATCAAATGGAAGAACCTGAAGAAGAGGTAAATATTTCATCACATCTTTCTTGTTTTTTTCTTCATCCACGTCATATTTCATTATTGTTTCCATTATAAAATAATATTCAAAAGTATGTTACATGTTCTGTTATGTTATTATAATAATTTTACAAACATATTTATTATTATATCTATCATATGAATGACAAAGTCACTATACATGCGTACGTACGACTTACCGTCTCCACATCATGGTGTAATTTGATATTCAAACACTTTATTATTTAGATTGGTATAATAATGATGTATAATTGATGTAAATAATAAATATGACATGTTAAGTATTATGTATATATGATATAACATTCAATTATATATGATTTCACTATCAATATATGGATTTTGTCGCTCGTGCGTATGTATGGATTAACGTCTCCACGAACGCGATGAGATTCATTCCCCATCGTAACCATTCAAGAATAATTTTTATTTTATGATAAAAAATAATGTTTATGAACATAATATCATACTATATATGAATAAAATACATCCTATCCATCACAACCACAGATTATGTAACCGATCATATAAAGGAAAACAGATCAGTTAACTTCCGAACTGATGATAATATTAAAATATTATTAACAAAGCAATATTAGAGGATCATATTTGATATCATATTTATGTATATAGTAATTATTTAATTTAATAAAAATTATTTAACTATTATACAAGAGGTTAACTTATCCTCAACCAAGGAAAAACACAAGTAAAGGGTTAATTCAATAATCTCTTTAACTATATGAGGATGTTAGTACGTAAGTATCTACTAGGACCTCTTTATCATCCACATCCTTATTTTCTTAAAAATGTAATTCAAAACATTTTTATTATTTACTGTACTATGGGTTAAACTCATTTATACACTTATTTTACCACATATGTTTTGAAAGGAATCTTTCTGTCATTTTCCAAACAAGGAACATTAAGTCCTTTTTGACAAAATTAAGGTAAGAATGTCTTTTTTTAACATATACGACAGATGTGGATATTTTTCACCTTTATATCATCTCCGAAGCTTCCCATACAATATTATAAGATTATTTTAAAAATAAATGTTTTCTTTTATAATTATGTAACTTTTAAAAGATTTCCAAATAGAAAGTGGTATTTATTTCAAATAGTTTTCATTTCATCAATGTCTACATCCTTTGATGGATTTTAAATTTTTTTGATGTTGATTTATACGATACAAGTCTTCTATATTCTATTGATGGTTTTGTGATATTTTTGACTTTGGATGTGTTTTTTACACCATTCATGGGTTATGGATAAAGTATTGACATTTCATATGGTCATTCGTCCCCTCTGCATGGTGCGGCTACATGTCATGCCTTTTTCGGTAGCCGGCTCGGCCAGCCGTCCTCCCTTTGTCGCCGCAAAACAAGTCGTAGTTCTCTTCCATCGGGTGGCACAGTTACACAGAAGCCTTCGTCGTGGCCGGCCACGGTGCCATCCGCCGTTCTCATTCCCCACCGGTGTTGGTTTTCGTCCTCCTCCATCCTGAAGAACACAATAATTAATCACAAGAACTGCAGATATGTCGGGCCATGTTTGTTTGGACCACACTCTCCACATTATAGAGGTAGTAATTGACTATAATTTTTCTTGATTTGTGAAGAATTTACAAGAATGAGTAAGGGGGGAAATTCAACCAACCACCCAACCTCGAAGGTTCACTAATGATGGCGTGAGAAATAGTTCAAAGAAGTCGACAATCATCGCACCTGCCACACTCCTCAGATCCCGGGTTCGTTCATTGGTACATCGAATAATCATCCTTTAATGGAGGTTATTCATCATTGGAGAGATGTTCTCTAAGCTCTCCCCTTCTCCTTTTCCATCCATATCCACCCAATGGAAATAGGTTCCAATAAATTTAAATTGGGTAGATTAATTATGTTTCCACATTGGCATAATTAATTGGCTTAATTAATTGACTAAATTAGATGAAAAGTGTAGGTATAATTAATGTTGGAGGGAGTCCATGGGTTAAGTCTTCATTAATGACAGAGTTCATGGGGTTTCTCCCATTAAGAGGGTTTGGGTGGTCCCCAACACTTGAAATTCAAAATGATGGTTTTAGGCTCGGTGGTCCGCACCCTTATAAAATACATGTGAAAGGTTTTAGTTCAGGTGGTCCCCACCTTTATAACACCCACAAGTGAGTTTTCAACAAATCAAAATGGTAATTTTTTTGTTGTTTTATTAGTTCATGAGAATCAGAAAAACTAACTGTCACACTCAACCAACTGTTGTCAAGGTGAAAGACTCCTTAAGCAAATACCAGTGTGGCATGTTCAATGGTGTCCTCGAAAATCAATTCTGAGTACTAGTTCAAAAGTTACAAAAAACTTCTTGAATGTTTACTGAACGTACTTGAAAAAAACATCAAAAATTCATTTCAGGCAGACTGAGCCTCGGAATCATGCACTGTAAATTCTCACGGACTCCTAAATTTCACATATAATTAAAAAATAAAAAAAATTAAATGGAAATTCTGAGTCTTTACATTCTCCCCATCTTAGTGCTTTGTGTCCTTGAAATCCACAACACAAAACTAGGAAAATAAGAGGCGGTACTGAGCACGTATCTGAGTCTCCTGCACCCATGTTCTCTCCTTGAGGTACCTGTACTGCCAGCGAACGGACACCAGAGGTATCAACCGCCCATGAAGAACCCACTATTGTCGATCCTCAATCTCTTCTGGAACCTCCGTAAACGTTTCCCCATAATCAATGCCTCGCTCTCCATGGTCGATGATGATATAAGGGTCATGCACGTATCTCCGCAGCTGGGAAACGTGGAAGACAACATGCATTTGGTGGAACTGAGGGGGAAGTTCTAAGCCATAAGAAACCTCGTCAATTGTACTGAGGACCTAGAATGGTCCAATGGTCCTTATTGATAACTTGACGCACCATCCAAATCAATATAAACCTCGTCGGGGTGAGACCTGTAGAAATATGTGGTCGCCATCCTCAAACTCTAGAGGTCTCTGTCTCCTATCAGAATTAGACGTCTGCCTTCTCTGTATAGGATTAATCCACTCTTAGATGATCTATACATTCTCTATGGTAGACCGTACCATCTATGTTCTGTTGAGTACGGACTCCCCTGGGTCTATCCAGCATAAAGGTGATCAGCATGTTTGTCCATAAAAAATCTAAAAAGTTTCCTTCTCAATTGTGGAGTGATAGCTATTATTGTACACAAACTCCACCAAGGGAATGTGATCCTCCCAACTACAAATGAAGTCGAGGACACAAGAATGCAACATGTCCTCGAGGTTTTGAATGGACTGCCTGGTCTGGCCATCCTTCTGTGGATGTAAGGCAGTGTTCAAATGAAGTTGTATACCTAAAGCCTCTGGAAACCCCTTCCATAGACAGGAAGTAAAATATTCATCATGATCAGAGAAAATCGACGAGGGTACTCCATTTGGACACACAATCATTTGCAAAAAAAGGTGTCTCGAGGTCTCTACTGAACCATGCTCTCTGATCGGAAAGAAGTGGAGTGACTTGGTCAGTCGGTCAACAATAACCGAGAAAAAATCACGACATCTAGATGTACGTGAATGTCCTATCACAAAGTCCATGGATATCCCATCACCCTTCCACTCTAAGACCTTTAAAGGCAGAACTAAGCTTGCAGGTACCTGATTCTCTTCCTTAACTTGTAGACAAGTGAGGCATCGGGAGACCAAATTTGATACTACTTTTTTTTATTCATAGCCACTAGTGTTGTCATTGGAGATCCTGGTACATCTTCTCCACTCCTTGATGTACCACTAGAGGGGATGTGTGGAACTCCCTCAACACTTCCTCCCGAAGCAACACTAGTACCATGGTACGTCCTTTGAAAAGGATGACATGCTCCCCACCTTTATAAAATCCATCAGGTGGGGGTCTTGTGTATTTCTGAGCATGTCGAGTCTCGAATTCAGTATCCCCATGTTGTGCCTCCCTGACTTGCTGAAGAAGTGGGGGAGTGACTGTAAGAGACTGAAGAAAACCAGCTCCATCTCGATCCACAAAGTATATCTGCAAAGTGGCCAGCTGCTCTATCGCCTCACCTAGAAGCTGTATACCAGATATCCTACATAGTTCATCTACTACAACATTCCCCTTACCAGGATTATAGACTCTCTCAAAGTCATAGTCTTGGAGGAACTCGGGCCAAGGTCGTTGACTCTGGTTCCGGTCCTTCAATGGGAAGCTATTCCTGAGACTCTTGTGATCTGAGTGGACTGTAAAACGTTCACCCATAAATTTGTGTCGCTGCATTGTCAAGGTAAATACCCCTGCTGCTAACTCTATGTCATGGGTAGCATAGTTTTTCTCATGTTGTCTTAGCTATTGAGAACCTTACACGATCAATGCTCACTCCTGCATCAGGACACATCTGTGTCTGGTCACTAATGCGTCGTAGAAGACTATCTACCCAACACCTTCCTCTAAAGGCCTCATGATGGGGGCACTACTTAGCCTCTGCCTGAGCTCCTGAAATCTCCGATAACATCTCTCCGACCACATGAAGGGTTACCCCTTCTTTTTCAACGCTGATAAGGGTGCTGCAACTCTGTAGAAATACGGTACAAACCTCTTTTAGTGTCTAGCCAATCCCAGGAAACTTCGTACCTCCATCACATTCTTTGGTGGATCTCAAGAAAGTACCACCTCAATAATCGATGGATCCACTGTAACTCCAGCGTCCAAGATGACATGTCCCAGAAAGTGAGAATCTCATATTAATAATTGGAACTTTGAGAGCTTACCATAACGATGGTGCTCTCAGAGTGTGTCCAGTAGTACCAGCAAAAGATATGCACGCTCCTCCTCTGTATCTGTGTAGATAATAATGTCATCAATGAAGACCACCAAAAAGAGATCATGTTGTGGATGAAAGATCCTATTCATGAGTCCCATGAACATTTCTATATCATTGGTTATGCCGAATGACATATCCAAGATCTCACAATGGTCATACGAACATCTAAAAGTCATCTTCTGCACATCCTCATCTCACACTCTGAGCTGGTGATAACCAGATCTGAGGTCTATCTTCGAGAACCACTGTGCTCCCTTCAGCTAATCAAAGAGGTCATCAATCCTCAGGAGAGGGTATTTGTTCTTTCATGGTCACCTGGTTCACACACCGATATTCGACACAATGTCTCAAGCTCCCATTCACATTCTTGGTAAAAAAAATCATGGGCTGCCCAAAGAGAAACAGTAGGTCGAATGAATCCCTTTCTCTTGTATGTCCTCCAGTTGTACCTTCAGATCACAGAGATCCACAAGATCCATCCAATATGCTGGTGTTGATTTTGTTGTCAGCAGGGGTTCAAGTCAATGTAAATGTACACCTCTATGTGTAAAGGTAGACCTGAAACATCATTTGGGAAGACATCTACATACTGGTCCACCACTACAGGATAGCTCAGACTCCACACACATACCAACCCGAAGGTAATTCTAGCCAATTGATTAGTGATCAGTTTCACTCTCCTCCGAATAAATCCATCCTATGCTGCAAAGGCTCCCTTCTCACTGGTGAAGGTAATCCCGGACCCATCTGTAGGGACACACCGCACTTTGCACTTAATACAGTCAATGCAATTATGGACTGTAGATTATGATTCCATACACAATATGACATTGTAAGGCCTCGATGTTGCAACTATGAGATCCCAGTCGAAGCTCTCTCCTCTTAGAGTAAGCTCACACTACTGGAACTAGTGCGTAATCATAAAATCATCTCTTGTAAGAGACTCTAGCTGTAGGGATCGAGCCAACAGCTCCATTAGAATATCTATGTTTTGAATGAGGTTCTTGACAATAAAATAATGACTAGCACTTGTGTCTATATGTACTGCTTATAAGGAAGAGTAGACACATATCGTACCTCTTATCATATATGGAGTTCCGTGATCGAAGGCCACAACTGCCTAGATATGAGATCCCCCTGTCCACTATCTCCCTTCGGTCGGGGTTGACCACCTGTTGATGGTGGTGGAATCATCTCGAATCATCTCCCACCGCCAGTTGCATGGCCAGCTCCTCTTCCATGCCTACCTGCTCCCTGAAAACCTCCTTGTTCGAATCTCTATCTCTACATAGGAGGTCCCTAGACCATCTTTTGATCATCCCTACAGCGGGTCGATCAGTCACGAGCCATGTGACCCTGCCCACCGTATGTGAAACATTTCATGTCTCTCGCATGACTGGCTCTATCTCTAGTACCCCACACAACCGATCCCGAGTCATGCGGTTGTCCACCAGTAGTTCTGGTCCACTTAGACCATTATGAAACTTTTCTACTGCTAGCTGCAGAAGACTCTGTAGTTTGATGTCCCATTTTGGGTCTCGTTACTAACAAACTTCTCAGCAAGAAAACTCTCCACAAAGAGGGATCTCTCTAAAACCCACACCTGTGTCGGGATGCTGAGAGAAATCATCAATGCACTGATCTCCCTCCTGAGTCCCTGCTCAATGGTTTGGGCCCTAAAGAATGGGTCCCACACCATATTAGTGAAGTTCCATGAGAGGTCTATGAACCTTGCTGAGTACTGATCCACAATCATGCTACCCTGATGCAGTTGAAGAAGCTCTTATATGTGCACTGCACGAAGAGTCGATGAGACAAACTCTGCCTTAAAAAGTCTCTAGAAGTCTTCCCAGAGAAGTGTAACCTCATCATGAACCTCGAGCATCAAGATCCACTATCTACATACTGCTACCTGTAGAAGGATAGTGGCAAGGATCGCCAAGAGATCAGCTGGTGTCCATACCAATCAGAAGACTATCACTACAGCCACCATCCAATCCGCATCTGCATGTGGGTACATCTTTTCATTGAACCTGAGAGGCCTTTGGCATTAGAACTCATGAAATGCGCTTAAGGGGTGTGCACACTCGTCTTCTGGGGATGATGGCATCGGTGGCCCAACGGGTAATGTTACTGTTGGTGCCTCTACCAAAACAAGGCCCTGCAGTGAGGCCTCATCGCTCAGTGGGTTACCAATGTGTAATATATTCCGAACCCTAGCTCGTTGTCTGCATAGAGGCATCCAGAAATGAAATAGATACACCACAATAAATAATTTATACCTGGTGAGCTGACTCAAAGAGTTCACAAAAGTATACTCTTGAAAACACTCAAGCAGATTGTTTTTTCGTGCACTAAGTCAGAAATTCGATGTTAGGGTCCTGGTGTATGGATACGTCGTCTGCCACACCGACACTGGATTCCCTAAACTGATAACCACACTCAATAAACTTATCAATATTGTCATTAAAAAGATCAGAGTCCAATTTTATCCTATAGAACCGACTCCTCTGATACCAGTTTGTCATGGGCCATCCCTAGGGGCCTGTGCTGTGACTACCCCAAGCTCGCCTTCAATAGGCTTAGGGCTGGTGACAAGCACTGAAAGGCGTATCCTCTAAAACTGAGAAGGCATTAACTTTATATCCTATAAACACAGACTAACATGCACACATCAAGATACGAACACAATTAAACTGTTTCGAAAATGGAGTGATGAATGTAAGAGGGGTCGAAATACAAGTCCAACATTAAAGGTACAAGTACAACTGAAATACAATAGAACTAGATAAAGAGAAGATAGCTACTGGGATATCCAACGAGGTTCCTACCTAAAGAGTAGGTACAGATTGCCTCCTCAGCACTCCACATATTCTCGTCTCCTCTGCGTATCAACATGCTGTATGGTCTACCTCCGAGCATTCTCCAGTATAGGTACTCTCATCCCCAGTTAGAATTGTCTTTTTTCTACACCAAAGACAACAATGTGCGATCAAATCACATGTAGGGGTGAGTATAACGATACTCAGTAGGTACCCCGAGAACCTATAGGTCTCACAAAATCCACAAAAGATAAACCACATAACATAAAATCAACTAACAACCCTACTTAGTTATATGCCAATACATATACCTAAGTTATCAAGTATGTCCGTCTCAATCACGAAGAAACACTGAGTCCAACTGAAAATCCCAAGATCAATTATTCCAATAAGAACGGAGTACCACGAAGGTAAGTACCACACATGTATGCCACATAGAAGTATACCACCAAGGTATTACCATAAAGGAAAGTACCACACAGGTATGGACACAGCTCACACCAGGTATATCTTAGGTACAGTAGTAATGAGGATTTGATGTAACTACAGAATAATCTTACTTTGTTAAGAGGGTGACCCACGAAGGATCCTAAATCATCATCAGACCCACTGTGGATCGTAGTACATCGTCAGACCCAAATTGGATACTAGTACCTCGTCAGACCCACGGAGAATCCTACTACATTATCAGACCCACACAATATCCTAGTACATCGTTAGTACATCATCAAACCCACATAGGATCCTAATAAATCAACAGTATGTCGTCAAACTAACATAGGATCCTTGTACATCATCAGTAAGTCGTCAGAACCACACATGATCCTATTACATCATCAGTACATTGTCTGACCCACAAAGGATCCTAGTACATCGTCAGTACATTGTGATACCGACATCGGATCCTTGCACATATTTATTATGACGTTGAACCCACACATGATCCAATTACATCATCAAATCTAGCTATAGGATTCCCGCACTAAGCTTGCTCATATCTAGGAGGGTCTGCTCTTCAAGCCACTGTTCGATACTATAACTACCTCAAATTCCCATGAAGAAGTTTCCTAATGGACCGCCACATCATAGGGGTCTCAACGCAACACAAGGTTTGTCAAACGGACACCCAATATGTATGTTATTATCCTTTTAGTACCGATGGCCCGGTTGGATTCATGCTTGATTAAACCAAACCATTCCCCAACATTAACAAAATAATTAGTGGGCTATACCAAAGAGACCGTATTGCTCCACGGTATCCAGCACCGCTGATGGTATGTCAAACGAACACATGTTTCCAACGTTGTGGCCAAAAGAGAAAAAATGAGTAGAAGTTGGTCCGGGTCCAGTACGACTCGGTCGAACCGACCTGGCCTGGCATCGGGGGGGGGGGGTGCTGCGTAGGGGTCGTGGCTGGCACAAGGGTTGGGACGACATGGGGGTCAGAGGGCGTCATGGGGGCCATGGTGTGGCGCGGGGGCCACGGTGCGTCACACGGGACGTGGTGCAGCGCGAGGGCCACGGTACGGTGCAGGGGGCATGGGGTGGAATGGGGAGAGGGCCTTGGGGCAGGGCGGTATCCGTGGGGTGGTGCGAGGGCCATGGGTGCTGCGGGAAAGCGTGGGGGTAGCGGGGTGGCATGGGGGATGCGGGGCAGCGTAGGGGCCGATGCGTGGCATTGGGGCCGTGGGGCAGCGCGGGGCCGCGTGCCGATGGGGGGTCCACGGTGCGGCTCTCTAACATGGCTGGCCCGATGGCTAGCCATCCCCTCAGTGTGGTACAATCACGTGACACACCTTCGCTAGTGGCTGGCTTGGCCAACCATCCTCCCTTTGCCACCAGAGCAGAAGCCACAGTTCTCTTCCGTCGGGCAGCGTGGTTGCGTCGACTCCTTCTTCACGACCGACTGTGGTTCCAGCCACCATTATCATGCATCACTAGTGTTGGTTACCATCCTACTCCATTGTGAAGAACATAAAAATTAATCATAGGAATTTTAGAGAGTTCGGGCCATGTTTGTTTGGCCCACACACTCAGTGTTAGAGCGATAGAAAGCGACTATAATTTCTTCTTGATTTATAATGAAGTGTCAAGAACAGGTTATGGGGGAATTTGAAAAACCACCCTACCCTGATGTTTTGTTGATGTTATCATGAAAAATAATTCTACGATGTCGACATTCGTCATGCCCGCCAGGCGTCTCCGATCCCGGGCTCATTCATTAGTTCGTCAGATAATTGTTCTTCGATGGAGGTTGTTCTGCATTGGAGAGAAGTTCTCTAATATCTCCCCTTCGCCGTCACCAATGAAATCCTCCCAAAGGAAAATGGTGCCAATATAATTTAAATTGGGTAGATTAATTATGTTGGAACATTGGCATAATTAATTGCTTCAATTAATTAACTAAATTAAATGAAAAGTGTTGGCATAATTAATGTTGGAAGGAGTCCATGGGTTAAAACATCATTAATGATGGAGTTCAAGGGGTTTCTCCAATTAAGATGGTTTGGGTGGTCCCCACCACTACAAATTCAAAATGAGTGTTTTAGGATTAGTGGTCCCAAACTCCATAACATACATGTGGGAGGTTGTAGTTCAAGTGTTCGCCACTTTAATAACATCAAAATGGGAGGTTTCAAAAAATAATAATATTAAACATTTTTTTATTCTTTAATGAAAAACAAAAAAAAACTAACATTCACCCTCGGCCAACTATCATCGAGGTGAAAGTATCCTTATGCGAATACCGGTATTGAGAGTTCAACAATGTCCTCATATTTAAATTCCGAGCACTTGTTCAAAAGTTACAAAAATCCGCTCATATGTTTACTAAACGTACATGAAAAAAGTTCAGAAATTCATTCTGGACACATCGGGCCGCGGAATCTCACGCCGTCGATTTTCGCAGACTCGTAAAATTTTCATATAAATAAATAGAAATTTACATGGAAATTCCAGGTCTTTACAAAAAATTATGTTTAGAAATATTTTACCCTTCCAACTAATATTTAATGTAGAATTTAAACCAAATATAATCCCATAATAAATAGATGTCTCATCTTAAAAATAAAAGTGTGATAAATTTTATTTTTCGTTGAATATTGTATTATAAAGTTTATATTCTCAAACTAAAGGCTATACATTGTTTCTTAACCATTTATTTAATTATTTGGATCATAAAATAGACACAAAATTAAATTATATCATGTGTTAATCTAATTGTATAATATTTTTAATATAATTATTTCCTTTAATTACCAGATTTTCCATTATGATTGGTAATAAAACAAATATTACTTATGTTACTATTAATATTATACAAAAAACTAAAAGGGGACTATTAAAATAATTTGGACCTTATTATGAAAAATATGGAATCCATTTTTCTAAAATTTTAAATAGATACTTTTAGAAAATTCATTAGAAATTTATAATGTTGATGAAATGATAAAATATTTATTGATGTAAAAACCTTCGAACTATTGGAATGTTTTTATATAGAAACTAAATATTAAATTTACACTAATAACCTTAATTTTATTAAATTATAAAATATTTATTTAATTATAATTTAAAACTAACCAAAATTTCAATTTAAAAAAATAAATAATTTTGATGAAAAAGTGGTTTTCAATTAAAATGCAATATTCATTCACTATGCATCAAAACATAAAACATATCAGAAAAAATCAAAAAAATGAAACCAATTTAATTTTTATATTAATTTTACTATATAGATATATATTTATTCCAATATAATATTTCAAAATTTGAAAATCATTATTTAAATTAATTGTTCCATCAAAATAACGAAAAACATCATATTGAAATAGATAATTATATTATAAAAATATCGTTTTTGTTCTTATATCATGTATATAAAAAAATAAGATGAATTTTTAAGATTATATAGAATATAATCTATATATATTAAATTAATGAAATGAAAAGGTGTTATTTTTTTAAATATACAAAACACACTTGTGCACATATAAATAGTTTTCCAGAATAAAATATTCATTTATGTTTAAAAAGGATTCATAACTATTTATAATTAATTGGTCAAAAATTATACATACATGGTTAACCCATATTTCTATAATTTAGTTAATATTTTTCCTAAAAACCATTCTAATTTCTAGGTTATAATGGTAACATTTAAATATTAATATTTAGTTATTCTCTTAAGCTTGGTGTTTCATATCATGTATGTTATTGAACAGAGTTTTTCATTATAAAAACTTTAGATTATTCATTTGTGACCAAAAAATAATATTTTCCTTCCTAGATTATATCATATTTGGTTTTCTCTATGTTGGAAAAATCATTTCCATTACAATTATTATTTACTAAAATCATCAAAGATGAATTATGAAATGATAATATAATTAAATAGTATTTAAATCAACTATATGAATAGGTAATATTAATTACAAATCATCTTATCACCTGAAAAATTATGTTCAAATATGAAATAATCGATTTAAATAATGTCCCTATTGGGTTAACATTGAAATTTTTAGTTCATCATATGTTTATTAATGTATTTTATTTTAATTATCCCTTTACTAATCCAAAAAATAATTGATCCCTTATAATAGAAACATAAATGACTTAAAAAATATATATCATTATACATTTTTTTGTATAAAAAACCTGATTAATAAATAGTCCTCAAACCCAAAGTATAAATTTCCATGGATATTATCTACACATTATTTTCCCATCAAAAAATTATATCAATATATATTCTATAAAACGTTTCTCACTAGATTTCCTCTAATATATATATCACACATATAATTATTCAACATTACTTAAGAATAACAATGAATCATATAAAAAGTGATTTCAAACACAAGGTAAGTGGTATACCACTATCAATGATTCACAGAGGATTACTCATTAGATCATAAATAGGAAAGAGATACAATCTTGAAAAAATAGTATAATGCTTGAAATATTTTCATGAAACCATAATAAATGATAACAATATCCTAATCATATAACATGTTAAAGAAATAAAGAACAATAAAAAAATCAAAAGTATATAATAAAATATTTCAAGGAATAAGTACATGTAATCAACAATCCCAAACCATGGTGGTATACGATTGGAATGTTGTCTATAAAAAAATCACCGGATATCATAATTCATGGAAAATATTCAAGACCATTATAACATACTAGATGATGAATAATCATAATATGTATAGGTATTATGAAAAATGGAAAATAAGATCATATTTAAACATAATTTATAAGTAACAATCTAATCATGCATAAGAATAGTGGGAAATTCAAAATAACATTATGCCCATTCCAAATGGATAACTCATAATGATGTTATCTTCATGAAAAATGCAAAATTTATAATCAAATCATGTATATAAGAATGAATTATATATTTTCAGAGCATAATGGTGTAATAATATATAAAAAAATTCTTGTTGAACTATAATGTTATATATTTTTCTAACCACCTATCACATAATTCTATATCCCTAAATATTTGGTCAAGATTCAAATAATCATACATTTAAAGGGTTAATTAATTTTTACTCATTCCATTCTATTTGTATGAGGACTAAAGTGCTTAAAATATTCATTGATATGGATTAGTAGTGTTTTGGAGAATGAATCTCGCTATTGGAGGAGTTCATGATGTTAAAGGTAGTTCTTGATTTGAGACGGTATTTTTCAGCCAAAAGTTTTTATTTAGAGATTGGACAATAGAAGTTAATGGGGTATGATTTAAAACATTTATATTATATTACATATGTCAATTGATGAGTCATTGATTTAATGAAAATGTCTCTATATCTCAAGATATGAACATGAAGATCGCAATGTATGTTGATGCAAGATTATTGTTTTGAGCAGATATCTTTTTTTGATAATTCTGAAAACACAGTCCATTAATTACCTATATTCCACATTCAAACCAAGCATATTCATTTGGTATCATGCATATAAATCTTCTTGTTCCATTTAATTTTTCATAAAACACTCTATTCATTCAAAACCTCAAGACACTAGAGGTGCTTCCTTTGTTTTTTTTTGAAGTTGTTTCAATAGGGATTGATCCTATACATCTGGTGTTAGATCTGTGGTGTTCGAGGGTGTGTATTTCCGATTTTTCTTATAATTTCATCATCAACTGTTATTGGTCCTCCCATTCAATCTTACCTTGTTGTGGTAGTCAATCTCTAATATATCTCATGGGATTTCATTATTTGTTTGTGTAACATTGTCCTTCGAAGGATATAGTTTTCTTAAAGGAGAGGTTATCAGAGATATACATTTTTTGTTCCATTTTCTATTAAAGATGGTTGACTAGCTTGAGGTAGGGGGTCTATTTTTTATCTATGTTTTCATATTCAATCTTAATGTATTTATTAATTATCACCTATATTCATGTAGGAATTAGACACAATAAATAATAAATAAGATTAATGAAATGAAATATTTTATATTTTCTGTGATCACATTTATTTCAACCACAATACAGTTTGTCTCTTTTTTTCAAGATACTGTTAATTTTTTTTGTTTATAATTTATATAGGGATTTTTTTCACTCAATTTTTTATAATGTTAATTTGTTGAAATTTTTTAATAACATAAAAGATAATAATGTTTTTGGATTAAAAATTAAATGTTAATTTTTAATGATTCTTTTAATTCATATAATTTTATTGAAATCAAATTATTCTTGATCCAAGTTTAAATGAAATTGTTTTTCAATATATGAAATAATTTTTCTATGGAATATGAAGATACAAGTCCTTGTTGTTTGAAATGGCATGATAAATGGGAACATTTATCCTTCATGTTTAATGAAGATGGACATTTTTTATTGATGAATGTTTAATTAATTAATGGATTATAGTTTTTAATTCCACAAATTACCCATAGTTTCAAACTGTTATAATTTTATTGGTTTAGACAAGATTATAAAAAAATAATTTGTTTGATAAAGGTAAATGTTAGGGGCTGAGTGATCCGGTTTGCATGTGAAGGCATGTTGTCACATTTTTAGGGCCAAGATGCCATTTTGACAATATTTTTGATTTGGTTCTATTTCTGTTTACATAGTATGTTATTCATTCTATGTACCTTTTTTTGATATGGTTATAAAATATGGTTTAGAGAGATATGGTCAAAGAGGCCATATTTTCTGGTAGTAGTTCATGTTAGTGATGGATGGATAGATGCATGGTGATATGAATTATGGTGTAGGGGATTAATAACGGATTGATAGAATGGTTTGAAGCTATTATTTCCTATTCGTGTACTAAATTCTAGATGATTTATGGATAATTATCCCCTTTAATGGATGGATAGTTTGTTGTTTGTTTACCTAGAATTATTACCCCACTATGTGAAGAAGTTGGATGTGATTATTTTATGAATCACTTTTATGCTATGTTAAAATGATTCATAGAGTATCTGCAATTTCATAATGATAATTATTAACATTTTTTAACCCATCGGGTCAGTGCTTGAATGGAATTAAAATGTTAGAAATCTTATGGAACCATGGAATCCTTTGTATAATGCATGGAGGACATGTAATTCACTTGGTTGTTAGAAAATGGTGAAATGGAATAATGATAATTAATTTTTAAGGAATTAAGTATCATAAATCGAAATATTTAAATTAAAAAATTAATAAAATTAATCTTATTGAAATTTTGTGTTCTTATAGGATATATAATTCTTAAAGTGGAATCCGGTTGTCCATGAAATGGTATATGGAGTTGAGAATAAGTTTTGCTTCGTTCCTATAATTTTTCTGTGATCTATATTATATCATGTATGTTTTGTGATTTCATATTCTTCCACACACATGTTGGTATGGAAACTAGAATCGAATGGACTGTGGAAGGGCGTTTTCCATAGCATCCATGTTTTGGAGGAGAAGATGCATAAAACCCCCTCTAGTCTATATCTCTAATCATAGTAGTACTATGTGATGGTATGAAGTATTGTTCCATTTACTTGTATATGTTTGTATATGTATGTGATGGATTGTAGTTATTTCACAAACACATATCTCCAAATTTAGTATCCTACGGATTGATAAAGTTATGATGTTATTGGGCTATGATGGATGGATGTATAATACATAAAATATATGAAATTACATCTTCTTGAAACTACTGAGTTACTATATATTGATATATAATTGGATTATGTGATTATTTGATGCATTAGGTGCATTTTATTGGATGATATTTGATACATGAGATGCATTTGATGGTACTTTATCTGATGTATCTTCTAGTCAACATACTTATGGAGATAGATGGATTAGGACATGTGATGTTGTGGAAAAGTGGGAAACTAGTGAAGAAGTTGAAGCATGATACATTCTTTTGATATTTTATTTTATATTTAATATCATGTTATACATAGTGAGAGATAGTAATGGATTCAAGGGACTTTTTAGTCGAGGGACTGAACGTGAAATTTGGGGTTTGGCCCAAAGACTTGGGACTGGATTCGAGGGATGCTCGAACATTCCTACATATCCCATAGGGATGGGAATCAAGCCGCACGTAGTTCTTGAAATACCCTCTGCACAGATTTGGGTCATACAAATGAATGGTGAAAGGGGACTTTAGTACAATGATGGTTTACCCATGATTAAAGGTTCGGGCATTTCCATGTATGCACATAATCATTGGAATATAACATGATTTGAGATCGATGTAAATAATGATTCCCTCTTAGGTGAAGGTGTTAATGAATGTTGTAGTTTATTGTCGTACAAGAAAAAAGTGTGAATAGTTTAACATCATATAACAAGGACGATGGTGAACCAATGTAAAAATTATTGGTTCTGGGGGAGGCTTCGCGAATCAACATCATATGAAATGGAAGTGAACCGATGTGAAGAGATTGGATTTTGTCTTGAACCTCAGGAGGTTGCCTATGTACCCATACTAGAAGGCAAGGATCAAAGTCCACGTAGTTCTTTTAAGAATGAATTAGTGATCATGTTTTACTTGAGGAAAACCCGAATAAGGTGTTGGGACTTACACGTGATTAGAGGTCCAAAGAGGGTCTTATGGTTGAAGTTTACTCTAAGATCCCGTGATTCATACTCGGTGTAAGATAGCGATGCATTGTTTAATAAAATGTTGGACGATGAAGGGACTGTGCAGTTTAATGTCATGAAATAAGGACTTAGGGGGGACTATGCAGTTTAATGTATTGCAGCTAGGACAATGGGGACACAACTTAATGTCATGTTGGACGTATTAGGGACTTTTTCATAGTTTATCGTCATGTTGGACAATGACACGGTTTAACGTCATGTTGGATGATAGTGCGAACAACTTAAGGTCATATGCATGGACTAAAGTGATGTATTTGTGTTATATAATATACTTCTTCAGAAATATGGCATTAGTTGGAGTCGTGATGAGTTCTCCATCCATTGATATTAAATAATAAGCTCCATTGGAGTATACCTTTTATATTGAATAAGGCCCTTCCCATTTTGGATCCAGCTTGGGAGGTTTCCTTCCAAGTATCATTGGAGTTTTGAGAACAAATACCAATTCTCCCTAAATGAATGAATGAAGATAAACTTTTTTGTTGAAAGATCGTGCTATTCAATTATGATAGACTTCTAAGTGGTGTAGGGTGCACAATCATTTTTCATCTATTCATTCCAATTCATCATATCACGTTTGAGATTGTTCATCTTTAGATGACTTATTAAAAATGGCTACCCTGAGTGAGGGTAATTGAAACTCAATGGGAAAGACTGCTTCTATTCCATATACCAATGAATATGGAGTTGACCGCATTACAATGTGGGTGGTGGCCCGATAAGCCCATAAAGCATGAAAAATATTATCAGGCCACGATTTCTTATCATTATCCACCATATTTTGAAGTATGTTTGAAAGAGACTTATTTAAGGATTCTATCTGGCCATTGGTAGCTACATGATACTAAGAGGAATGGTTGGATTTGATGTTGTATTCTTGACACAACTTCCTTACCTCGGATGAACAGATGTTGGGGCCATTGTCTATCAATATGGTATGAGGGACAGCAAATCTGGTAATGATGTTAGACTTAATAAAGATAAAAATGCTTTCATAACTAACTTCTTTGAGGGGTATTTCCTCTTCCCATTTTGAAAAGAAGTCAGTAGCAGTAAGAATGTACTTAAACTACTTGGATGTAGCTGAAGGATCAGGTTCTACTACATCCATTCCCCATGTGGAAAATGACCATGAGTATTTAGCTATATAAAGCAACTCTGGGGGTTGATGAATGATGTTGGCATGTACTTGCAATGAATTACACTTCTTAGTGAAATCAATACAATCTTGTATCATTGATGGCCAAAAGTATCCAAGCCTTTGAATTTGATCATATAGTCTATGTTCGGAAAGATGGTCACCACAGACTCCAGCATGCACTTCGTTCATTACAACCATTGTTTCTTCACCATCAGTGCATCTGAAGAGAACACCATCAAACCTATATTGTAGAGAATTTTCTCTAGGTGATCTTGGATATCATAAAGAGTAAATTGACCACACACTGCCGGATTTGTTCTTTCCCACCTCTATCAGGTGTATGTGTTCCATTCTGAAGGTATTCCATGATTGGTGTCATCCATCCTGTAGTATGACCATATGGTTCCGAAATGGGACTAATTTCATTGATTTCAACTATTCTAGTTTGAACATACGGTGAAATTATATGATGGTGGGAAATACTAATGATTGTCTCATCCTGATTTAGATCTACCAGAGATGTGGCTATATTAGCCACTGCATCAGCTTGAGCATTTTTTGATCGTGGGGCATAAGAAAATGTTGGTTCCGAAAGAAATTCCACCATTAACTCTATGACTTAATCATACAAAGGTATTAACTAATCTTTTCTGATTGAATAATCCCCATTGACTTGTTTGATTACCATATCTGAATCACCTTTCACTTTTAAGTGATTCACGTGTGCTTGAAGCGCCAACTCTAATCCTTCAATGATAGCTTGATATTCTAGATCATTTTTTGTCCCACCTCCCAATATTGAGAAGGAATAGGGTATCACTACCTTTTCTGGGGAAATAATCACAATTCCCAACCCAACTTTTCTGAATTTAGGATCTTCCATTTTCATTCCTGTTGGACTTCAGGAAGCACCATCAAAGTACATTTCCCATGTTTGAAGACTATCTAGAATAGAGAATACTTCCTCATCAGGATGTCCAATATCTAAATATTTATATTCTACTTAAGGTTGTTCGGCAAGGAAATCAGCCAGCACTTGTCCCATTATTGCCTTTTGAGGACATATTGGATATCAAATTGCTGCAAAATAATTTACCACCTTGATCGACGTCCTGTAAGCATTGGACGACTAATGATGAATTTGACTGGGTTATTTCTAAATACCAAATAGACCTCATGATGTTGCATGTAGTGTCTCAACTTTTGAACTACAACGATTAATTCTAGGAAGCATTTTAAATACATTAATATCGGGTTATTGCTTCAAGCATAGTCTGACCGAGATAGTAATGGGTGTTTTCATTCCCAACATCATTCTTTTAAGCAAGGATGGCACCCAATTATCACTGTAAAGCTATCACATAAAGAATATGTGGCCTTCCATCAACATGTGGCATTAATACTGGTGGGCTCAAGAGATATTTATCTAGAATAATTAAAGGTTCTTGACATTCTTTATTCCACTGGTAAGTGACTCCCTTTTTCATCAATTTGGTGAAGGTAAACTTTTTCCTACCAAATTGGTGATGAAACGCTGAATATAGGCCAAGTTTCCTTGAATTCCTATCAATTCTTTCAAATTTCAAGGAGTTGACCAACCAAGGATTGACTTTTCTTCTCAGGATCGACTTCGATGCCACGATGGTGTATAACAAAGCTAAGAAATTTTCCTAAGGTTACCCCAAAAGAAAATTTTAAGGGGTTTATCGTCAAATTATGTTTCCAAAGATTGTGGAATGTGACTTAAAAATCATCCAAGTGATTATAAAGTTGTTTAGATTTAACCACCAAATCTTCCACATAACATTCAAAAAATTTCCCTAAAAGGGTTTGAAGATACTGTGCATGGAACGCTGCTATGTTGCACCTGCATTCTTTATGGAAAAGGGCATTACCCGATAGTAAAACACACCCTGAGGGGATATGAAAGCTATAGATTATTCTTCTTCTTAGATTCTTTCGGATTTGATTATATCCAGGATATCCATCCATGACGGAGAGTGCTTCATAGCCAGCTGTTCCATCAATTAAAAGTTCTGTAATCAGAACTAGAAAATCATCTTTAGGACAATGCCAATTAAGATATCTGAAATCAATGAAAACTCTAATTTGTGTGTTCTTCTTTTTCACAGGGACAATAGTATCCAACCACTTGGGATATTGAACTTCTCTAATGAAGTTACATTTGATAATATTATCCACATCAGCTTCAATTTTGGAAGCATATGTTGGGTGTGTTCTTCTGGCAGCTTGTTTGAATCCTCGATGTTCTTCTGGATAACCCAAACAACGAGTAGAAACATCAGGATCAAGCCCTAGAATCTCTGTATAGTTCCAAGAAATTATATCTCAATTTTGATTTAAAAATATAATATACATTTATTGCTCTTAAAGAGTCATGACCCCACTAATTAAAGTGGGGCGTGGATCATCTTTTGTACCTAGATTTATTTCTCTCAGTTAATCCACAGTAGTGGATATACCCTCTTAAAATGATGGAGGAGAATACCTGAGAACATCCTCTTCTACTCCAACATGTGCTACTTCTTCAGTTTCTACTTACATAGTAGATGATGAAGCATAATTTTCATAATCTGAAGAGACGTTGAAATTTGAACATATTGAAGAAGAAGCTTCCATTTCTGACCCTATTGATGATGAATGGTCTTCCTTGGTTAATAATGATGAGATGATGGATTAGAATCAAAATAATCATTCACATCTGACATTGCTATAACTTCTTCTGGTCTGGTTGGTGATGTATAGACTTGCTGGATTTCAGCGGATCAAATGAAGACAACTCCATTTGAGCTTACATCATTTCGTGGTGAATCACCGCTTTCTCCCATGCTATCTAGCTTGATTTCCGTAATTGACATTATGAAATTTTCCATAAGAGTACTTGTATTCGGGTCTACCCAGTCAATTTGACTGATAGAAAATACATAATCTGTACTGACATGTATGAATGGGTTTACTGGAATCTTTTCCAAACAATATGGAGCATTAACCTTGGTAACCTCCCTTGTTGTTGATTTATCCTTACCCTCCATGTGATAAAATTACACCTTAATGTATTGAGATTCACATGTTTTTAATAGGGCCTTATCACAATAAAATGTCATGATTTGACCATTGATACAATATTTTAGGCATTGATGGTATGATGAAGGTATAGCCGCATGTTGATGTAGCTAAGGTCTTCCAAGAAAAACATTGATGATTGTATCGTGATCAACAACCATGAAATCTGAATTGGATACAGGGTCTCCAAATTGAGTTTTGATTGTAATCTAGACCAGTGGTTCTTGTTCACTATTACCATATCCATGTAACATCAAAGTAGAAGGATATAAATCAGATTTTATGAGGCCCAATTGATGAAGTGTATGAATGGGGACGAGGTTGACTCCTAAACCACTATCAATGAAATCTCCTCGGAGGTCTACACCATTGACCATTCCAGATAAATAACAAGGTAATATTTCCATGAACAACATAAACATAATCTTCATCTATGAAAGATATGACTGCATGGAATTCTACAGGACCATTCTCAACATGGTAGACTTCATCCACAACAATTTCAGTTTTGAATTCTTGAGGACTTGACAGAGCTTCAATGAGTGCCTCCCAAAGATCCTTTGATAGATTCAAGGCATCCAAAATTGATAACTTGGCCGATAATTGTTCTAAATGTTTCGAGACATCATATTTTTGATCCAGAGGTCTACATTTCTCAATAGGAACATGTTTTTTTGCAGGTGCCTTTGAAGTTGATGCTTTGGCTATAGATGCATCTTGTATCGGGGTAGGAGTTGGAAATACTCCTGGATTTAGAGGATTAGGCCAAATAGGTCTATTTAATTTCTGAGAGGAAGAAGGTGGAACCTCTAACCAATCCTCCAAAATAATTATGCCAGGACTGAATCTGCAACTGGTGGAAGAATTTGATTGTTCTTGTTTATCCCGCTGAAGGTCACTGCCATGAGTTTATGCTGCATATACAGTTCTAGCAGGGGTAGGTTAGGAATAGTGTCTTATGGAATATCCATGTCTTCCTCTGTATCCCAGACCTCTAGAACTCCCTCTAATTTCTCTATTTGATAAAGGGAATTCAGGCTCTTCAAAATTGAAACTGTGGCTGACACAAGGATCTGTTAAGTGAATCATGTTAACAGAACCAATGATCAACTCTTCATATGATGAAGACTCTACCTAATTAGCCAATTTAGGCTGTGTTGTTTGGTGGGACGGTGCACGTCGCTTTGAAGTAGATGGCATAAAATCTTCCAGAGTCAAAGAGAACTTCAGCTTTGACATGATTTCAAATTTTCTGATTGTTCCTCTTTCCTTTAATTATGCCACCCTTCAATGATTTTCCCTCTAATGAAGAGGGTTTTTCTGTGGCATTCGTAGAATAATACAAAATTGGTTTCTTCAATTGCATTTGCAAACTGGCATGAGTTCGGTTGATCATTTTCCTGACCATCCAATCATCATATTTCTGCGCATTTTCTTTGACTTCTTGCCACTCGCCTTTTCCTCTGGATTTGTAGCAGTAACACATGCTACCTGAGCTAATGAACCTTTCAGTATGACTTATCTCGAGTCCACCATATTTTGTAGGAAGTCATTAAAGACAAAACACTTCTCAATGGGATGCCCCAACATCTGATGAAATGGGAAATAGTTGGGACGGTCTTCATCCCTTTCCTTGTTCAGCCTTTTGGGTCTTGGGAATTGAACTAAATTATTTTCTAGATCTGAAATGATGTAACCAAGAACTTGTTCATTTCATAAAGAATAAACTTTGATCTTTAACAACTTAAATTATTATTGTCTTTGATCTCTTTGATCATCTTGACAAAACTGCCTCTATTTTTGACGCTAAGGAGGTGGATCCCTTCGATAAGATGAATTTTTGGATGTAGAAGTAGGTATAGGTGCTTGTTTAAGCATAACTGTAGCAGTGTCTACTTAACCGATTCTTCTTCCCGGAGCGGATGGAATTACACAAGGTTTATACTTAGTCTTTGTAAGAGAGTCTTCAATCTATTGAGCGATTGAAGTAAGGTCTCAAAACCCTCTTGTGTATTTCACAGGGATCAATGTAGTGCGTAATTCATAACGCAAACCTTCCACATAGATTGGAAATAATTGTTCTCGAGGGAGTGCTAAGCTCAGGGAATATGTTAATTCTTTCCATGGAGCAATGAAATCTGAAACCCTTTCATTTTACCTTTTCTATCAATTTTTGAGATAAAAAACTATTTTCTTTCAAAATGTTGAGCTGAATTGAAGGATTCATTGACGGAGATCCTCCCACCTGGTAATTGACTGGGAATGCAAACTTGTATACCAAAAAAAGCAGGCCCTTGAAATGACTATAAAAAACACATGAGATTAACTGCTTCTTGTTGCTGAGGGGTTCCCGTCATAGGATCGCAACGAGAAACAAAATGTGTTAAGTTTTTCTCTGGGTCTCCCAAACCATTAATGATTGGGAATGTGGTACTTGAAAAAATTGATGGGGGAGGAATTGCATCAACCCATTCAGGATAAGCTCTCTTTTCTGGATGAATTTGTTCACGTTTTGTATCTATAGCTTCCAACTGAGCTGTTAATGACTCAATGGTAGTCATTAACTTTTGGGAAACATCTAGATGAGCTTGGACATGAGCAGGTGTAATAACCGGAGCATGGACAGGTGTGGTGGATGGTACTTCAACTGATGGTAACACCACTGATTGTTTTGCACATGACCCATAGGATTAGACCTATGAGGGTGTACTGGTAAAGGAGGATACTCTTGATCCATCCTAGTAGCTGAAAACAATTCCCTTGGTTAAATGATTCCAAAACGCTTAGGAGAAGACTACCTTGAAGTATTTATGAATTCAACCACCTTAATTCCTCCATTTCTTCCCCTTTTTATGCGAATCTTTACTCTAGTGAGAGCGATTGGCCTCTCCAAATTAAGGGTATGTAACCTGATTCTTTTCGTTCCCATTTTTTGGATGCCTTTAGGATAGAGGTAAGTTTTGTTACTTAAAGGAATACCTAGATTCTGGGTAAGCCTTTGGTTTCATGTACACACACCTTCTTCATTTGTGTTTGTGTGTAAAACTTCTTGAGCAGGAACCTCTTCATCTGATCCCTCTGAGTGAGCCTCATGTTCTGGAGTATCAGCAACAATGGAATTGATGACATTTATTGGTTCATAATGAATTATATCCCTTCTATTAGAATTTATGTGATGTTGTATTCTTCCATGTCCTTGATGAGACATTGACATCTGTTGAGTTGATCCCTCAAGAACTTCTTGAAGAACCATAATTTGGAGTGAATCTCTTGATAATTCGGCTCTTCGTTCTCCTAGGGATTCTTCCCTAATTGAGAGAAGACTGACTTCCTCTGAGGAAGTAATTGAGAATTTGAAAAAGTTCCCAGTCCAGTGGACTGGGGCTGTTTCTGTTGTTCCTTATCAACTCCTCAAATCCTATTTGTTGATTTTGAGGGTTGGTTTAAAAGAGCCCCTAGTCCAGCAAGATGGGGTGGTTCTTGAGTTTCTATATCTGAGACTTTCTTAAAAGATCTCCTGATCTTGCGGACTGTAGTCCAAAAATTGGCTGGATTCATTAACCTACATCTACTCAAATCATCTGGTTCAAAAGAACGTTGGATGATTTATGACACCTATGTTACTTGATGATGTGGATGCTCTAAATGAGAATCATGTTCGATATTCTCATTTTCTTGATTCAAGATTAATTTGACAACCTATTCTTTGTATTCCTGACTTTGAGAAGAACTAGTTCATGCATGTTCTTGAGTGAGCCTTTGATTACAAATAAAGCCAACTGGTTATGGCCGGCCATGGGAAATAACATTGAATTAGACCATTTTTGGGAAGATTTTTTGGCAAGAGAGTAAAGTGAAATGTAGTGCTCCATGGACACCCCATCCCATGATATGAATACTAGATGCGGCATTGGAAATTAACTTGAGAAATCTTATTAATTCGCCAACGCATCACTGCTGAAGGGATCTCTGCTGCTTTTCAGCCTTCGTATATCAAGAAACCGGGAGAGAGGCTAAATAAATTTGGAATTGTAACCCTTCTATTATCTGGACATGATTTTCATATTCATCCTAAGATAATATTTTTTTTCAATTGAAAAAGTGTTTTCTACATGTTGAGATTAATATATTGAATAAAATCTTCCGTCGACATATCTGGAATATAATACGAGAGTTAGCCAAACGCCAAAACATGGTTGGCACTTCACCTTTCGCAAGTTGTTTTCTCTTATTTAGAACATACTCTTTATCATTCAATAAAGATTCTTCTCCCTGGTTAGACCAGAGTTGGTGCTTCCTTGTTGCTTCATCAGATTCAACAAGATTGGTAGAGAATTCCTTTATCAAACTAGAAGATGAATGACACATGGGTGTTTCAGAGAATGACCTACACCCCTAGATATATTCTGATTGAGAAAGTAATTAACCTGATAATGGTAAAGCATTAGACATGACTGGCTTCACATTTACAAGTTCCTCATGATCAGAGGGATTTCTCGTCACTGCATTTTCCATTGAATAATTTTCCAGGCAATGAAAATTACTACTGCGGAGATGACTTTCACATCTAAATTCATCATCATGGAGAGGAAAACCATGCTGGGTTACAGCAAAAGAGGAAACTCTTGCTTCATAGGCTTCTTGACCACTTAGAGGGTTCTCATAGCTCTCATCTGAAGATGATACTTTGAGATCGACCAAACTGTCATGAAGCAAGACTTCATGAGGATGTTTCTGATGAAGACCATCATAATTAATGGTCCCACTACTGGGAAATGAGAGAGTAGAATCTTGACTTGCAACAAATAATTGTTTAAGGGCGTCAAGAACTCCAGCGTCGAGCAATGCCTTATTACATATTGGCTCTTGGTTTCTTGACTATGCTAGAAGGGTCTTCCTCTTAGACGCATTCTTACTCACTTTGGGAACCACTTGTTGAAAAAAGTGGTTATTATGGGTAATTGTATGTGCCAGCTTAGGATAAATATTCAGGTTAGGCTGATTATCTCCACTAAATCGGTTGTGTATGCCAGACTTGGTTCTCCGTATGACATGGGGGAGTATTCCCCACAACCCTCTTGGACTGGAACAGAGGTTTGCATCTGTTCTGGAGTGACATGTTGATGTTTCACTCCACTATTAGGGATAGATTTTCATTTCTTTCCCTATGATATTGCTGAAGCTATTATAATATGCTGGAAGGCATCCTGAATATGAGCAGAGATTTGATTTTTCTCCTTCACCATTGTTAGAATGTGTTTGGTGACTTCATCTACCAGAATGGGAATATACGTCCATTTCGTTCTTGGAGTAGGTGTGTGTTCCTGCTCCTATCCTTATTTTCCTGCCAGTGAATTCTGACATACTCATGAGTGGGGTAGAGAGTTGAGTCTGCTCCAAATTTGTCATCAGAGCTTTTCGAATGACTCTTCCGGATGCTACCAAACAAGACATTTGGCAGGATTAATGAATATTGGTAGGTGTATGTTCCTGTTGTGTATTCATAATCATGAATGGTTGAAAAAATTCCTTCAATACTGGCAGACGAGACTACTGACAGAATTGTTGATATTAAACAGGTGTATGTTCCTATTTACCAGTTGTCGCCATATCAGATTGGTGACCTTCTATGGTTGTAGTCAGACGAGCCTGCTGACTAGCTGATGAGTTGTAAAAAGGTGTGTATTCCTGCCTATAATACTCTGCTAGAATTTCCTGGAAGGATTGGTATGTTTCTTCTAGACGAGTCTATAGGACAACAGAATTAGAACAGACGGGTGTGTGTGTCCGCTCGTTGGTTGCCATCAAGATGGCTTTATGGACTTCTCTTGTGAGGGAATAAATAATAACCTTCTCTCTATAGGCCATATTACGCCTTTTGAGGGTCATCTTGCGGACTCAGTTATGAGGGACCTAAGCCGAACCCCTAAAGGCGATACCCACATCATGTTGAGGGTGCACTGCTGCACGAGTTTGGAGGCAATTGTTGATGGCGGCCCTCGGGAAAGACTCATATCTACTTGAATTAAGGCCTTGAGTTACCTCCTCATTCACCTCCACAGAATATGGGAGGGAATGGTGATTTCATTCCATGGATAAGGACCCAAAACCGTTGGAAACGGTGGTTGGGACTACCTACTTCTTGATTGTTATTCATCGTTGTCCAGACAACTAGGGTGAATTAATGACTTGGAGGGATTGTCGAGCGGCCTATAGAGCCGGAATGGTACCATTTCGATGGTATTCCTTAACCATTTAATATATACCCAGGGTTAAAGACGCTGAGTAGGTGATTTCATCCTCAGAGCGGACGACGATCCAACAAGAGTAGCAGTAGAGGTATTCACAGGTGTGAACATTATAGAATCCATTTCTATAATACATAAGATCTTGGAAAAGAGTTCCTATTTGATATAACATACATAATCAAGATAAGTTCGGCCACTACATCTTTTGGATGAGCACATATGTTATAGATTATTTTGTTGGCCCTCTTATTGAGTTTAAATAGGGGCCTAACAGATTAGTAAAACATCATTTTAACTTGGTTAAAGATTCATGTCGGGTTCACCATTTTTTGTTTCGTCTGGAAATGGGGACGACCTTGTCTATTTAAGGTTCAAACATTCTAATTGGTTTCTAACAGGTTTATTTGTAGAACCAAAAACACCAAATTATTCTATATCCATTTAGACCTACTTTCCAAATGCAGGTACTCATTATTTGTGGACCGATGAGGCTTAAAAAATTTCAAGGGTTGAGAGGATGGGAGGTCAGACTCATCACACCTTTTTGGGGGGAATTATTGTCTACTTCGGGACTCTATTTATATATTTAATTTATGTTGGTGAATCTTTATTACATTACCAAGTATGTAAATGATCATTCCTTAGATCTGACATTCAATGATTAATATGTATAATATTTAGAGAATCTTATATATGTATTTTAGGTTCTTCATCGATATAGAATCATCTGTATTTGATAGAGAATCTTATTCAATGGTATCCTTCAAAACATTATATAGAATTCTGTTGGTCATTATGATAACCATACTGGTTTTAAAGCCACTCAGTGAGGCACATGAAGTTTATTGTCATTCAGAAGGACGTGGATTATTTCAGAGTTGGGATCACACCCGTAAATGGGCTACCTAAGTATCCTTGTTTAGGAATGGAATCAGAACCCACCTAGTTCAGGAATTAAGATATATTTTAACATCATATGGGAAAAGATGATAATTAATGGATGATATGCCTGAACCTTATAAAGGCTTCCTACGTACTCTACATTAAAGGTAGAGATCAAAGTCCACGAAGTTCATTTAAGAATTGTGGGGTTTATTCATGATTAATGGATCAAAGAGATATGGAATAATTACGTTTATAATCTAACCTCATGCGAGTCATGTTCGGTGTGAGAAACAAGAGGTATCAGTAAAACCTGATGATTATGCCACTAAATATGCAATAATATGGAATGATGTGGGGATTATGTATACATGACTGCCCAAATAGTTAAAGATTGAGACTTTCTTTAGTGAAGATGCCCGGGAACAGGGTCCATAAAAGTATATATGCTTCATGGAGATTTGGATACTCAAACTTAGGGATTACTCCCGAGGAAGATGCCTAAATTAGGATGGGACATGTGATTAGGTTTTATTACTAAGAAGGATGCCCAAATAAAAATAAATTAAGACAGGTTAAGAGAAATTAGGACTAGGTATTATTCATGAAATAAAGTCCCTGGTTAAAGGGAATTGAGAACTGGGGATTTTTCCTACGAAGGATTCCCATATTTGAGAACATGGGTCTTACTCCTGAGGAGTATGGCTAGATTAAATATATTGGACTGGGGATTACCCCTGAAAAGGAGGCCCAGGTTAAGAGAACATGGACTGGGGCTTACTCCTAAAAAGAATGCCCATGATAAGGATCTTCTCATTTTAAAGGATGATATTGAATGAATGAAATCTCTCACCTTAGTGGCATAAAGATATGTAAATCACTAGGTTTTGAGAGATGTTCAATAGAATTCTTTTCAGATAAGAAATCCAACCAAGGAATCATGCCATAAATGGCTTTGAATATGGTTCTGAAGGATAAATATTGAATAGGAGATGTGGATTTGAAGAAAAGAAATGAATAGATAGGAGGGACACCAAAAAAGAGGTAGGCACACAAGTCCTATTTGGGTGGGTAGGTCCTGGTCATGCAAGTATACCTGTGCGGCACAGGTGTACGTGTGCACCGGTTAACCAATGGGGTAATACTTGGGAAAGACTTGGCTCATGCCCTTAGTATTATCCCTAAAGGCTTGCAAAATGGTGGAATGCGGGTTCTGTTGAAGGGATAAGGCGGCTCACATGTGTTATCATTTCCCTTAAGGGTTTGTCACTTAGGCGCACAGGTGTTGATTAATTTCAACACTTTGGCCTTGTTTCCCCTATTTAGATCTTCCATTCTATGTATGAAATTACCTTATAAGTGTTCGAAATAATTCAAGAAAAACTAGGGCGCCGAGAACTGAAATCTGAGTTTTTTGGATTTTTCATCCTCAAAATGGTGGGACCACATTGGGAATTTATAGATAACTAAAGACCTTGGGAGAAAATAAAATTGGGCAAGAAGGTCACCTGCGCGACCAAAATGTGGAACACAAGTATACCTGTGTGACCATCTAAGAACTTGTGTGGCCCATACATTAAAAAATCCGTGTTCATTCCTTTGTCGATTTTTGATGTTTCTTCAAAGGATGAATCACTTTGTGTTAAGCTATTCTCATTTTTTAGTCGTTAGATTCTGTGACGGAAAGGAGCATCAACATAAATTATGAAATAGATTTATCAAAATAGAGGATGTATTTGTCAATCGAAATGGAACTACTATAAACCTCTAATGTCTATTCCTCATCCGAAATGATTTTTTCAAAATATAATATTTAATTAATCCCAATTGATGATTCCAATAATAATTCCAATCTTTGATAAATATTTCTATACATGAAGTTGATCAATAAATCATTTATTTGGGGAATATGATACTTATTATTTATTGTACTATAATTTATTTCTTTATAGTTAATACCCATCCTAATAGATCCATTTATGTTCTTATAAAGAGAATAGGGGACCCCCATGGATACACACTAGGAAGAATAATTACATTATTACTCTAATCTTCTAATTATTTTTCAAATACACTAATTTTGGTGTGACAATTATATAAGATGTCATTATATTCTTCATGCATCCAAGATTAAATCAATGTTATTCTCAACATCATGCTACAAGGGGTGTATAGTTAATATCTCAAGAAATAAATCATTGTATTCATATAAAATGGTTATATCTTTAGATTCAGTATTAATTTATTTATACATAGATTTTGTTTCCTCTAATTGACTAAGAATTTCATTCAGTAGAGCTACTAGGGTGGGATTAAGATAAGATTTTGATGATAATGTTTTTACTCTAAAGATATGGAATTCCAAATATTCCGAAAAAATATTAATTTCCTTTTTCTAGAAATAAATGTTCACAAAATATTTTGTAATCCAGTCTATAACAAGGATTATATAAATGTAAACCATAGGAATGATTATAAGATCATCGAATAAAAGGAATTTATATTCCATAATGAGGTAATCCAATCAAATATTTGTTGTAATGAGACTTCCCTTATGATATTTGACTAAAAACTCCCTCATTAAATTAAAAATTAAATATCTTATTATCCTGGAAAACCAGGTTTATATAAAAGAGTGTGATGACCTAGAATAAAATAGTGTTTTTTAAAATTTGAAGATATGAATAATGTACCGACCAACACATCATTGTGTAATTATAGTTTGGGTACAATGGTCACATAAGCTTGTCTATATCCCATATTACTCTTTTGGTGTATATTATCTTAATACCTTTAACATTGGTTTGAATAATTCCCCATTTAATTATTGTTGATGAATTTGAAATCAAATATTTGTATCTTCAACTTGTATTACTTTTCAAGATGAAACGTTTCCCCAAACACATTCCAAAACCCCATGCATTTCAACCATTTCCTAGGATGATTAATTCAATAAACATCTCATAATGGGAATAGATTAGTTCCCCTTTTCTTCTTTGATGTCATACCTTTTTCATGGTTATAGTAAGACCTCTTATCTTTTTGATTTACCTTGATCATATAGGATTTAGAAATATCCTTCTCCTTTTTTATGGATCTTAATACTATTTCATCATATGATGAATTTTTTTGGGAAGCTAGTTATCATTGTATACCAACTTAATGGAATCAAAGAATTGACATTGTTTTCCTGAATCACACATGTAATCGGTATCATACAAGGATAGTCTTGTGAAGTTATACTCTTCCTTTTCATTACTATGGTCTTCATTTTTCTTTAAGTTAAGGAATTTTGTCTTCATTTTAGTTAATTGGACATGGGGGAAAATTTTGGCAAATAATGTCTTTAAAAACTGTCCATTTTAGGTATTCTATTTTATCTTCCTCTTCACTATTATAGATTATTGAACACGAGTGATTTACATCACCCTTGAAACTAAATATCATTAGCACTACCTTTTCACTTTCACCACATCCCAACACCATAAATATCTTTTAAAAGGAATCGATTAATTTCTCATATACCATTGGATAAGTCGTCTGAATAAAAATAATGGATTCTAAAACATGAGATGATTCGACATAGGTGTAGTATGGTTATTATTCATAACATGAGTTAACAAAACTAATATAGTCGTGATCTACTCATGTCCAACAACAACATTGTTTACTTCCTCAATTGGGAAATCACTACATTTTCCATGGATATTGATTTGTTTTCATACATTAGGAACCATCACTAATTAACAAAAAACACTGATTTATCTCATAATCAACATGATTAATTATTTAAAAGTTAATTATAAGGAATTATTCTTAATATAATGTTAATTTTACATCTATTCACTAAGGTTAATATCAATCCCACTCTGATCCCAACTATAACTTCGCTAACCATGGTATCATAGAGATGGTTATTTTTTTACAATGGTATAGATCCATGAGATCACATCAGTAAGGATCAACCATTTTAGTATTCATGAGGAAGAAAATACATATAATTTTTTTATTACATTGGAAATTAAATATATTAGATAAAAAAGAAAAATAAACAGATTTATGTACTCGTATTAAAATATTTCTACATCACAAACTAGGGACGTAAAATAAAAAAATTGTGAGCTAAAAAGATTAGAAGGGCTTCTTACCATAGATACATAAATCAATAAAAAGTGAAGCATAATAAATATATAAAAAACAATATGTAATGGAAAATAACTAAAAAATATTTAATCTTGTAAATAAACCGATAATGAAAATGCATCTATAGATTTTTTCATAGTGGAAATCTCATGGATACTAATATTTGGATAAAAATAAATGGAATTAATAATTTTTTGACATCATTTATCTATCACATGAACCACTAATATCAACATATTTCATAAGACAGTTTGTGTCTATTGGAAGAAACCTGTCTGATTTTTCATATAAACAAATTCCAAGGTATTGTCACCAACTATTTTGTCTAATGAGACCCACCTGTGATTTTGATTCTATATAATGTCGTGACCCACCTATCTATGAAATTAAAAAGCACTATTTTTCTTATATATTCAATTTAAGTATAACATGAAATTTCAAAATATCCATATTGAGTAGAGGATATTGATTTTAGAATATTTCCGAAGCTAAAATAACATTCAAAGTAAACACCATTTGTAAAAATTCTAGAGGTGTTAGATAATAAATATATCCATGTTAAAAAAATATGTATATTTAAGAAAATTATTATTTCAAATAAAAAATGATGAGATATCGGTAGTAGATATGCAACAAAAAAATGACTCGGTGCACAATACCAAGTAAGTACTAATAAAGTGAAAATTGGAATGATGTCCCTTACCTTATGACTAAAAGCATTCTGAACTTGTACTTATGGTGATATACAATAAAATTAAATTTATTAATTAAATATAAAAAAATATTCAATAATTTTTTTATGGTTTTACTAATTTCATTTATGGGAATTCTTATGAGTTATAATATTTATTTTTGTTGTTTTGGGAGTGTTCATTCTATGGTTTTATAGTCAGTTATACTATGCATTGTTATGGGAGGTCCAGTGAAATTGATAAAAAAATTAAAAATTGTAATATAATTATATTATTATAATTCTTGGATATTAAATTCTCTCCATATATCATTCAGATTCATGGTATTATTCTGATTCTTTAGATTAAACATTAATAAAAAATATTTAGTTTAGTTTGGTGGTTTTTAACACCATCATGAACTTGTATCATTATAATTAAAATTATATTTATATATTGTTTCTAGAACACTAAATAAATTTTAATAAATGTATTTTATTATTACATAACCAAAAAAATTGTATTATGAACAACCTTGAATGTAGTATTGAAAAATGGTTACTCTTTATCCTTGAAGGCTATGAATCAACACCTTAGGGACAATGTTTTAATTTTTGGAATTAAAAGTAGTGGATAAGAGATCTGATGATGAGTATTACATTAACAAATTATAATTATAGTATAAATATTATAATTGAGTTACCAGTCCACTTGTAAAGGGGAGGTGGGTAGAGGGTATGAGAAGAAAAGAAATTAAAAGCGAATGAAGGAGTATTTTACCTCTTAAATATAATATAATTGGGGACCTTATTATGACACATTTATTTGGTCTTTTAGAAATTCAAGAAGGTCATGGATGTGGGGAAAATGATTTTGAAAGTAATTGGGAATAAGTTAGTCAATATTTAAGGCTTATAGGGAGAGAGGTGAAGGGTTGGTAATTATAGGGAGAGGAGAGGGGTATATTATATTATTTTATTCAAATTATTATTATTTTTTGGAACAAAACTCTCAATAGTGTTGATTACCATGACTATATAAAATTACTAGATAATTTTATTTCAAAATAGAGAGTCATCAACTCCTCTATACATCATCCATGGCTCAATAATTAATTAATTTACTTATAATAGCAAATACTATAAATCACAATATTTCACTATGTTGAAAAATGTCATGTTTTTTAGAAAAATCCTAAAAAATCAACCAATACATTTTTCAATATTTAGTTTTAAAAATTTTAATCAATATTATGAATATTATTTTATAAATATGTGTAATTTAATTTTTAAATAATATCATCATTTATTCTAAAAATACATATTTAAAAAATATAACTGATTTTATGACACATTGGAAAATAAACAATGGTATCATAAAATTAAATTATAATTATAATACAAATCAATTTTAATTTCTGTATCTATTTTATGAAAATAAATTTTCTTGTAAATAATTATATTAATTATAAAATATTAAATAAAAAATACTGTTTCAAAAAAATTTAAACACTTAATTTTTCATTTTTAAACATTTATTTTCCACTTTTATGGAGCAAATATATAATAATTTATGTTATGAGATACATAAATTTAATTTATGATTTAAATGGATAATTTATTATTCTAATGTCCACATTTCTATTCTTAATGGCTATGTTACTATTCCTATAGGCATTTTAATAATTAATAGTATAACAAGGATCATTTAAAATCAATGTTGCATGCAATGTAAGATATTGAGTAAATTAAATTTATTTTTGAAGATATATACAATAAAATAATATCGTGTTATAAGATATATTCATTATAGTTTTCGGTGCAAGGTGAGTCACACATTTTTTTAGGCACCCTTTACTTGTTTTCTACTTGGGGCATGATTTTTTGGGGATATGAACTCCATTATATCACCTGTCATAATCTGTTCTATGAGGATTGAGGTCGATAGGCTTCATGGGATATTGGTACAGACTATGCAAGTCTTTGATTTATATTATAAGTTTGATTTTTGTAGAGACTATGAGGTATTATTGGGGTAACACAGCCATTTGGGAGACATCCTATGTTTTAAGATACAAATATAAAACTCCACTCTTAGTATTAACTCATTTGATTTATAGCTAGATAAAATTGATTTCATTTAGAGATACATTTTTTATGATGAATATGGAGATCCAACAGTGTTTTTAAAAAATAGATACCCTCATTTTGATCAAGGGAATGTTCTATCCTTATATCCCATCATTCCATATAATATGCTGAGTTTATTATAGTATTGTCAAGGAGTTTTTACTAGGTTTGTAGTAGAGTGTCTTTATGTAATTCAATAAGAGGTTGTGGTGTTACTGAATTATGAGAGATAATTTTTGGGCGAGAGCTACAAAAAGGATCTTATTTGATATTTATGTATCTGTATATAATGGAACATTCTTAGTTTTCAGATATTTTACTATAGATCAATGGTCTTTTGCTTTGAGGTTTTGTTCAACCGGGAATGTCACCTTGTGGTTCTCTAGTTCTATTTGGATAGAAAGACAAGAGATCTCTACTTCTATTGATTGATTACAATTTCTTAAAACTGATAAAATTTAAATACCATTGTCCTCTTAAATGGATTAATGACTTATTCTGCTAGTTGAAATGAGCTTTTCGGTTCTTGAAGATCGATATGTGATCATGATAACATCTAATTTTTTTAAAACGTTAGGGTATTATGGAAAATTATTTATGAAGTAATAATGAGAGTTATGAGTTCATTCTAATTTTTTTAGAGTGTTGAATTCTATAATAGTGTCCATGGGTATGATTATTGTAATGTCAAAATAGTTAATGGATTAATTCATTGTGGTTTTAATCGATGAAAAAATCATGTTCTTTATATTTTATGATGATCACGATGATCATATGTGTTCCGTTTTGGGAGTTCTTTATTATCTTTGGCTATATAGGAAGCCATGAAATTTTGTCTTCTTGGCTTCAGAAGTTAATTTCTATAGTCATTCCTCATCCCAACATGGTGTTGTTGGGGATCCCTCAAATATCAAGAATGTCATTTCTTGGATAGCCCATGAGATAGACAAAGAGTTGCAGATATTCCTTGGACTTGTTGCAATTAGAAATGGTACATATATGATTTATCTCAGGTCAATACTACTATCAAATAATTGAATATAATGGATAAGCCATTCTCATTGATATACCAATTTCATGTGGAATTCTATTTTTCTAAAGAGATGTTTTATAGTGTTCTGGTTTATTATTTTCCTTAAATAATATGTTTAGTTTGGTGTTTTATGTGATACTTCACACCTTAATTTTGGATATGTTTTAATTCACAAAGATCCACTTTTTCTTATGGGTCATTGTAGTTATGTCTAAATGAGATTAACTATGCCACCCATGATCATGTGTTTATTGAAGTTGTGTGTTCCATGAAATTTTAGGGATATTAGCACATCATTGTGTTCTTTTTGGACTTAAATGATCATAATATCATTTGGAATGTATTTTACCATCATGATATGAACGTGTGACAATGATGGTGGATGAAATTATTACATCAATATGAACTAAAACATTAATATACACAATGATAGGGAAATATTGTTGATAATGTGATAAGAAGGACGTTACACAATTATATATTGTCTAAATTTGTAGATTCCAAGAGTCTAATGGAGTAAAGATAGTGATCCTTCTTCATATGAGATATTTTGGAGGGATATATTTCCTTTTTCAGATGAAATTATTACCATATTTTGTTCATTATGTGCATGAGTCCTAGTTGGTTGATTCTAGGGTTGTGATTTGGATAGACTATGTTAACTCTTTTAATTCCTCAAACAGTCAGACTCAAGATTAAAAATGCAAGGTGTGATTACAGGGGAAGATTTTAATCCCATTATCAATGATTGAGGTGGTCCTCTATGGGTTCTATTTCACATACATGTTAGTACATCCTGACATGATAATGACACACCAGGCTATATGAGTACAATTAGGTTGGCCTTGGGTGAAGAATTCTATTATATATTTATTGTCTCATTGTTTTGTCTATGTGACAGTGATTATCCAGAAGCATGTTCCCCGTTTTATTCTTTGTCTGTCATATGTTTCATATTAGAAGATGGATAAAATTGTGATGGACTACTTTACCTATTTACCTCTAGCTCATGGATACTATGATGAAATATGGGTTACATTTGAATATTATATGATATTAGATCACTTATTATAATTTGGGTAGTTCATATTAGGGGAGGGTTTTTCAAAGAATTACCTGGAAAAACTAGTGAGAATCCCCATAGATTCACTAATGATCATATTTGATCATTATCTTCATTTTACATCTTGGATGTAGAGAGGATTCTAATATGATTTTGGCTTTCGCTAAATTCTTAGAAATTCTATTCATCGGATGATTAAAGTATAGAGAAAGGAAAATATCTAGACTCATAAAGATGCTTTGTATGCTTTTGCGTTAGATTTTTGAGATATTGGGATGAGGAACATATTTTTTGTTAAATTTTCATTCAATATTTTTTTACTTCACCATTGATATGACATTATTAGAATAATTTAACAACAAAACATTCTATTTTACATTGTGCTAGATTTGGGGTGGAGGGTCCATAATTATCAGGATGAAACTATTACAAATCAAGGCAGTGATGGTAATGTTGATTTATGGGAGGAATATGGAAGTCTAAGATTGTTATCTGTCTTATTCTAATCAATGTTGGAGACCACTAGAGTTCGATTGTGGAGATCATATATTTCTGAAGGTGTCACCTCATCAGGGGATGTATTGGTTTGGTTGTGGGGAAAATGTTTATTCTATGTTTTTTTCCTTTTGAGGTGTTTTTTAATGTTGTTCCGTCAAATATCTAATATCCCTTCTCCTATGGATGAGACAAATACAAGATTTATTCCATCTATGGAATCTTCACTATTATATTCATGAAGACTTTATCATTATCAATTAGGGTGGGATTGATGTTGATGATGGGGAAATCTTTTTTGAATATCATGTGGAGATCTAGGATCTCCTAAATAAGGTACTACATTGGATTGAAATTCCCTTGGATCATATCTTGCGGTGACATGGAAGAATAGAAGAGTGTACATGGAAATGTGAGTTTTAGATATGAATTTAGTATCTTAATTTGTTTAATGTTTTTTAATTTTCTTATAATTATTCGTATTTTTTGGTTTTGAATATTATCTAGGATATGATATGCTTTTATCTTCCATGTTACTTTATTTGTGGCCTTGATCTATTTTGTGATGCATCTCCCATATGATAGTGTTTGGGGGCTAGTTTCTAGTGTTGTGTGGGTTTGAAAATTGTTCCTCGAAGATATATTGTTATTCTCTAGAATTGGAGATATTACTGAGAGTTGTCATAAGGTTTTTTTGTTGTTATGAACTCTTTTAACATTCCTTATATATTAATTTAGATTAAATTTTTCACGGATTATAATTTTCTATAGGTATCCTATGCAAAGGCATGGGACTTTTTAGAATATTTCATTACGTGTTTATGAGGTTCTTGTACTTTTTGGAATTAAAGTGAAGGATGAGTGGAGTTTGGGATATGGAATATATTTAATGGATGAATTCATGATGTGGATTGCAGATCATCACATGATTATAACTTTTAAAGACCAAATTGGTTATTCACATAATGCATAAGATAATTCTTTAGGGTTTTATTCATGATGTGTATGCTATATTCAAGATGTGAAATGAATAGGTTCTGATTCAACAAATATGTCCTTTAAAACTCATGATGAGGATATGTAGTTCATTAAATTATTTGATATATTTTTATTAGGTAAAGGTGATGCATTTTATAGTGTCCCTAAAATCTAAATACATTCACTATCTAAATGAACTATTACCACTATGAATCTCCATCTAGCAGTGTTCCTATACAACCACATGATAAAATATTTTTTTTCTCAAAACCAACCATTATATCTCAACTATATTAACCTAGGGATGTTTATTTTTGGTGTTTTGAATGTCTTTCGATGGGTATTAAACCTTTTATTTCTATATTTGAACTATAGTGATCCATATTGAGTTTTCCTCTTGTTCTAATAGTTTATTCTCTAATTAGACTTAATACTCTCTTTCTTTTTTCCATCGTATGGTGTTTTCTCTCTATCATTTTCATGGGGTACCTTTATTTTCTTGTAAAGAAGTTAAATTAGAGGTATGCAGTTTCCATATGGGTGAGGGGATTTGAGATATAAATTACTTTTCATTTCACAATTAAAGAAGGTTGATATCATTGAGGTAGGGGAATTTTTGCTTCACGTTCTATTCATGTGAAATCATGAAGTTATAATTATATTAATATTTTGGTGATTTTGGAATAAAAAATGAAAAATATTAAACTAGAGTAATTAAATGAAATATTATATGGTTGTAGTTATTGCATTTATTTTCACTATGATAATGGTTTTTCTATTATTTAAAATGATAATGATCTATCTATGTTAATTCTTTATTTATATTGTTTATTGTTATTCATGATAATTAAATGAAAATTGTTTAGAATTTAATCATGATAATATTTTTGTATAAACAATTATTGTGGTACGTTTACTGAATTCATTGATACATTTAATATGATTGAAATTAAATTATTTTAGATAAATTTTATGTTTAAATTTTTCGTCAATATGGTAAATAAGTAGACTAAATCATACAATTTAAATGATTCTTTATTGAAAAGAAATGTTAAATGAGAATGTTCTCTTTCAGTTTAATGCAAGTAGAAGTTATTTTTAAATGTATGTTTAAATAATTAACTTTCCATAGAAGCTAATTCCTTAGGTCACCCACATTTTTATGTTTTTATAATAAAATAAAATAAATCCAATATGGTCAGAAAACCATATGTTCGATAAAGGTAAATGTTTGGGGAATTTCCACATTATTTTCATGTAAAATCTCTATGAATTGTTCTTAGTTATTAGATGCCTTTCTGACTCTATTTTTTGTTTACTACCATTGGTGTTTTCTTTTAATGTGATACTTTATATGCGATGTGATGTGATCCTGGGATGGATGAGGGAATTTATAGGAATTGGAGAGGAGGCTTGCATTTTTTGTATTAGTTGAAACCAATAATGGAATGATAAATTTAATGTGATAAGGATGGTGGTGGAAGGGATGGAACCAGGAATGGTGGAATATGTGGAATTTGGGAATGCCTATTATTATGCTAAATTTGGCTACATTCTTGACAATACTCTAATTTATCAACTAGATAGACGTGTTTCTTGTTTGTCTACATTTCATTCCATGTTTCTCATGGATTCTGATTGTGTTTGGATTATGAATCTATTTTATGCTCTCTTGGGATGATTCATAATGTCACGTAAATTTTGGAATAATAATAATTAATAAATATTTTTACACATTGGGATAATTCTTGAATTGAATGAAAATGATGCTAATTTTTTGAACAAGAAAATTTGTTATATTATAAATTGATAGAATATTCATTACATGGTTTTTAGTGAAATTTTAAAAATAATACTGGTAATTAACATATAAAGAATTAATTTACATAAATTGAAATGTAAAAATAATGAATTAATTAAAGTAATCTCCTTGAATTCTACTATTCATATTAGATATCTAGTTCTTAGTGGTGGAAGATAGGTTTCTAAGAGATGATAGCTACATTTGATCCTATGTCTAGGTTAATTACATAAATTGGTTATATGATATATTATATATTTCAGGTTATGTTATTTCATACACTACCCCACCCATGATGGTTGTTCAGAAGACATCGAATAGTCTGGGAGAGGGTGTTTCCCCCCATATCAAGTTTTGCAAGTTATAGATAGATGACTACCCCATAGCCTAGTTCTCTTTGGCTGGTAGTATTATCTTATGGTGGGATAGATGGTTATAATTCCTTATATATTTTGGTAGAAGTATTTAATGTATAATAGTGTTTCATATTAGGGGTAAAGATTGGATGAGATGTGATGACTTTAGGTATAATACATGAAATACAGGAAGTGGTGGCTCCTAGAATCTACTAAATTACTATCCAGAAATTTGGAATGTGAATAAATTATTAATTGATTCCTTAGTTAAATGGTAGGTAAAAATATGATGTTATTCATGGGTGTAATGAAATGATACTTTAGGCAAGGTGTCTTCAGACTAGATTTCATTTTGAGACATATGGCTATGGAAATGTGACATTGTGGTAGAGAATACAAATACGAGGGAATTTGTAGTAGGGTAACATATTTTTATTAAATAATATATATCAATTTTTTTCTATATTTGGTGAGAGATATCAATTGTAGGGAAAGGAACGTATCATACTTTTTTAGGTGATATGTTAGTTTTACTTATTATTCACTAGTATATAGCGTGTTTTCATTATTTTTATTATATTATCCATGGATGATACTACTGATTATAAATGTTATGCTCACCCTATGTATAGATAATCAATTTTCAGGTTAGTTGGAGCATGCTGGTGGTTGGTATATACATTACTAGATAATGGTTTATTCAAGATTTTTTGGCTTTCATGGTCATTGTTGAGTATTATTTCTTTGGTAGTCATAGTTTTTTTATAGTGGTTTTATTTTTTGTCAAATTATATTTATATACTTGGTGACATTCCAAAATTTTATATTGAAGATGATTATTTTTTCTTTTTTATATTATCTCTATCATTTCCAAAATCATACCAAGTAATGCCACAAATTTGTGTCTATGACACACCCTCATTGTTTATCTGCAACCCATGACCAATTGGTGCAGGGATTTTGTCAACTTTAACTCCCTCCTCCAATTCATATACTAGCAGGAGTGTCTATTGTGGTAGGATTTCATGAAAATACATCAATTGAAATCACCACATTCCTAAGACAAAAATTAAATCCCAAGTTACATATAAACTTTTATGAGGCATAAACACAAATTTTCAATAGGAATAAAGTGGGTTTTATGATAAATGTAAATCAAAATATCGTTACTTGTCTTAATAACAAAATATTTTATTATAAATCTAAAAATATAGTATTAATCGATATATAACCATATCAATAATGTTTCAAATTGAAATTAATGGTTTATCCATATTGGTGAAAAACTTTCAATCAACAGAATGATTTATAAACAATTCATGATGAAAATTTATTAGTAAAATGGTAGATTTATGAATATTTTCTTAAAATGTAAGAGACAATGATTTATCAATACCCAAATTGATCATTCAATCCCACCATACCATAGGGACCTATGAATTTGAATAATGAACCAAATAACTATATCATTGTAGTATAATATTATAATGTAGAATAATGGGAGAGATTAAATAAAATGTTACTTTAAAAGGGTGGAATTTAAAAGGGAATTTACATAGATGGTAAATATTTTCATAAGATAAAAATAAATTTTACAGATTCTATGAATGTGGAAATTTAGTTTTTAGAAAACATTAAAATATTCACTAATAAAGAGATTTATTATTTTAATATTATTTAGAGGAGGAAACACATGGAGAAGTTGATTTAAAAAAGAACAAGGTTACTAAAGTATGGAAAATTATAATAACATATAACATAAATTATTCCATGAACATGAAGCATGAAAAAAATTGGAAAATGAAAAGGAACACATGGAATACATTTTCCTAAGGTTTTTATAATTTTATTTTATTGAAAAAATATTTATGATACATTCAAAATTGTTATCAAATGTTAATAAAAAATCTTATAGATCATTATTTTAATTATATGATTTCTAAATAATGGGTCCTTGTAAATAACTAAATCTAAAGTATGTGAAACATGGAGAGGAACAAAAGAAATTGCACGATAATAAGAATAATTACTCTATACCATTTCTAGAAATATTTTAAAATAATATACACCAATATAATTTGATATTAAATGAAATTTCAAATGTTAGTAAATTGAAATATGAGATAAAATACTTTTTTATAAATAATAAAAAAATAATTTTTTTGGCAATAATGAATTTTTATATGGAACATGAATACGCTAAAACATATTGCTGGTGTTTTTTAAAACATCAAGTTTTATAATTTATGAATTTGTCAGAAAGGATATCAATATATATAATTGTAAATTACCCTCTTAAAAATTAGAAATAAATTATGTAATTATAAATTGATAGAATATAATCATTAGAGAATAAATTGAAAAATGTTTTACCAAATTAATTTAATTGATTAATGAAACAAACAATAAACATAAAAATATGGTATTAAATATCAATCAAAGTGCTCATATGATGAGAAAAGGGAAATCCAAAAAATTAATGTAAAATAGAATTATATACTTCCATACGGAAGAGGATAATATGTAAAATAAAAACAGGTTATAATAATTCCATTAAAACTGTATTATAAGTAATCTAGGGAGAAAAAGTTTACATTGACATCCATTTTGGTCGGACATGTTTAATGTCTTAAATGGAAGTATATTTTTCCTCATTTCATAGAATTATTATTTTTTGAATTATATGGTATGTCTATTTGATAAAAGAGGCTATAAAAATGGGATATGATTAAATAGAAAATAATTTGTGAATATAAATTGGGAAAATAGAATTATTTAAAATGTGTATTAGAAGGCCCCTTTTAATAATGAAAATGGGGGACATTATATTTCGAACATGTGGCAGGTGAAGGGATAAAATTGAATCACATAAGAGTAAATGTCGTTTTCTAGGGATATTTAATAGTAAAATTTATTCCGATATGTAACTTTGGTATTCTATAATATATAAATACCAATCCACATAAACAAAATTCACTCAATATCATATTTTCCATGTTTTTCAACATTTTATGATTCTTAATTTTTTATGCTATGATTAAAAAAACAAAATATATACATTTATTCTATAATTTGAAACCATTTTATCATAAGGAATCTCTAAAAATAATAAATTTTTTCATTTAGATAAAAACTTATACAATATAAGAATTTTCTTGGACAACAACTTCTTAATATTTAAACAAATTAATTCATGTTAATTATCACTGTCAAATCACTAAAAAAAGTAATTATTTTTTTTTAAATAATACATTTTATTAAAATCAAAATTTACATGATATATATTAAATATCATTAAATGAAAATAAAAAACATAAAAAATAAACTTTTTTACATAATATAATATATATTTTCTTATATTTTATTGTCATTTTATTATATTTCATAATTATCTAATCTATGTAAAATATATTATTTATAATATATTATAAATATTTACTTAAGGGTTACATATCTGTTATAGGATATTTAACATATTCACTAACATTATGTAATCCAGAAGGTTATGTATCTAATAACCACATATATAATGACTATACAATGGTAAATTTTTATTTTCTCATTCTGTTATATAACCATAAATACTTATTTAAAATCAACCATCTTATCCCCCAAGTTAAAAATGATTGTATAAATTATTATGGTTTTAATTTTTCAATAGTTATAATTTATGGAAAGGCTCTCATGAGAGACTATAATGATTAATATTTAATGATTTTTATTTTTTTTATATTTACTTGTTTACATTATACCATTTGATTTTTTTATAATATATAATACATTTAACCTTCAGTTATTTTTTAATTTTTATGAAAAAAATAAACAATAATTCCTTTTTTCATATTATTTATTATATATATGAGTTATATTCAATATAATATAAATTTAAATATATCTTAGTTTGTTAAAAATATATTATACTAATACGTAGGTTACCACTAGTCCCACATAGGGCAATTCATGGTTTGATTTTATATAAAAGACAATAAAAATCACTAAGTATCCTTATATATTACATATTATTATAGATCATTTCATGTGTCTATTAATTATTTATTAGAATGATTATCTAATTAATGAAAACCATTGCGAAGTTCGAAAAAAGGGTAACTCCATAAATAAACAACTTTATAAAGATACACACAACAAAACGTGGCCCCAAAATTAATCACACCCATACCTAGGAAGAAAAATCAATCACCACAAATCCAAATACTACATACTCATGGAACCAAAACATTATTGAGTTTTTATACCATAACATGAATATTAATTTGTTATAGAGGTAGTGAAACCCAACGATAGTGGATCAACACACTTTCAAAAATATATAAGATATTTAGGGAGTACCTATCCCCATATCTTATATAAAGAACCCAAAATTTATTAATGATAGTTTTAATCAAAGTATTATCTGACCCCATACCAAATATATGGGGCTTGTTCGATATCTATAGTGGTATCCATCATGTGACTACTAAAATATATAATAAAACACATCTCTAACTCATGCATACCATGATCCAAATCATCGTGAGAGATTCACACCTTGAATTGCCTCTATTTAGTGGTGAATTACAAAAATGAAACTAAAAAGAAATGGAATCACTAAAAACACATATCATATCCTTTATAAAAAAATATATATATATATAAATCTCATGATATTATCTGATATCAAATTACTCTTGGAATGGGAGTAAACTCATCATAGTCATTTTCTTAAAGAACCAGACCACATGGACTATGAAATTTGTCATTTAGAAGATATGTGTTTGAACAATTACCCACCACCAGTATCTTAGAATATTGTATTCACTAGTCTAATGTTCAATTTCAATTGTGTTGGGAAAGAATTCATGACCATCCATGTTGTTTACGCATTGCTTATCTCATCATAGTGAATAAGGGATTATTAGATTAAACATACCTTATATGAACCGGTATCCATAAAAAACTAACCACATATATTAATTAATAGATTATATTCAAGTATCATAACATTTGATTTCAATTGAAAGCACACAATGAAACATATTCCATGAAATTGAATCTTGCATTCAATTTTTGAAGTATATAAAGATTATTTCTCATTATGTAACCCTCCTAAACTGTTTACACCATGAAAAATTCATAGATGATTCCTAATGATTCATTATAATAAATAATATGTTCAGGATTTTTTATTATGATGAAAACTTTATCATGTTGAATTCTGATAATTCCAGCGATAATCATGTATGTTTCTGAGAGTTCATAGTGTGTCATAGTCATCATAATATCCATACAACATCTCAAATGAAAATTAATTTCTAATATATTTTTTATAAATTACACTATCTTATGAGATATAGGTGACTAAACCTAAAACACTTTTCATCATATTTGAAATAAGAATACAATTATTCTCACCAAATTTACACAAGTTAAGTGACTATAAATTTTTGAGTATAAATATTTAAAATTTATACACTTTTCCTCTAAATGATATAAAATGGTTCTAAAAGCGTCACCATCAATATATATATGATAAATTAGAAAATAAGAATATTTTTTAACGAGAGAATATTAAAAATATTCCTTTACATTGAAATATGATTTCAAAAAAGCTCAATGTGTTTTCTTGAGGGCAATACTACATTTTGATTGATGGTGTTGAAATGATCCAAGAAATATTCTTTTTTCTATATTATTTGTTACATAATATATAAATATATATATATATATAACATTTTTTAGGAATGAACGATTTGAGGCCCACCTTGTATGAGAAGAGTCTAGTATTACTACCCAATGACAACCTATAATAGGTCAGGGGTTATAGACTAGTGATGAGAATATATAATTGATATGGGTGGCGTTAGAATATATACATGTATACACACACACTAACACAAAATCGTCATGGAAATGTGTAGAGGTATAAAACTAGTGAAAAATGTTGAGCTTAAGAAATGAATGTTAAAAACATCATTGAAATCCTTAAAAAAACAATTTACTATAAAGTGAAATTCTTAAAATACATATCCAACAAAGAAAATAGAACAACCTAACTAAAATCAACAAACATTGAGAAATGAAGAGAGACTTACTCAAAAATTCCAAGTTGACCTCCGTACATGGTCATCTTCTTGAGCATCTATGATCTACCGTCTCATAGACTATATCATATAGTGTGCCTGTAATTTTCATATGATATGAGATATGCATGAAATTCCCATCAAGGGGTGAGTATAAAAATACCATGAATGTTCCCATAACCCAAAATATTGTGAATTGTTTCTGATTAAATTATTCAATAGTGAAACTAAAACTTTTTTGTTTTGGTCAACTCAACCCAAGTGATATATGGTCAAATAATTCCAAACAAGAAAGAAATGGGATATTTATCTTTAAAACCCAAATACGAATTATTAATTATCATATAACTCCATATGTTTGACAGATGTTCTTTTCACCATAGGTACAATGTCCACTATCTTTCACCCTTCATAAGATCATATGTATCTACGTGGAGTGACCCGCTCTTCACCACTGCACTCATAGCTGAGGGAGAACTATTTCCATAAAGAACTCTACATGAAACCTTGTAAGATATAAAAATGTGGGATTAAACCCTTTACACTTCCCCATAGTATAGGTATCACATACAATTAACTAGGTATCATGAATTACAAGTGTTGGGACCCACTAATCACAATAATACTCTATAACCATCAGAGTTGAAACTGACCTGGAGGCCCCAGTCTTTCTAGATCTCATAAACGGCAGAGTTTAGCTTTATAGAGAGAAGACATGCACTTGATTGTTGGGGAGAAACACATCTACTTCAATGAATGCTATGGGTGAGTCACACCCCATTATGAAATGGGAGTACCAACCTTTGGAGAACCACTCCATAGTTAGGGGACCCACACCAACTATGGCTGATTCACATCTATACTAGTTCAAGAGGTTAGGGAATCCCACACCCTGTTACGATAGGGGGCTACTAGTCACAACGTATCCTTGCAAAATGATCATAATATTTCACGTCATTCAATAGTCATGGGATGTTGCATAATTCTTGTAACAACATATTTCATATTACTACAATGTATAAGGAACAACGCCATAAAAAATTAGAATAACTTCTCTTTCCGTTTAAAGAGTCTTTGGGACCTACATCCTACTTTGATAGGGATGGATACCAACCTTAAATTATCTATATTGACATGTCCATATCACTACCAATGGTCAATATCTTCTGATGTAATGTCTTTATTGAATCACTCCATGTCATATCTTCAAATACACTATGATGTATACCATCATGTTCTATATGGAAAACAAATTAGTATTGGCTACTTGTGGGCATAAATATCTATATTGAAGAAATAGATAGATAAGGAGTAAGTATCTACAAAAAGTTCACAAAAGGTACTGGGGTCCACATGACATGTGACCTTGTTTTGTACAATGTGTACACAGTGTACCCATCATCAACCAGGACATGGATGTGCCCTCCACCCGATGCATTAGATGACCATGTCTACAACCACAACATGTAACCCTTGAACATAGCATGTCATGGAACATGATGCAGATGGTTCTTTCATCTGGCTTATGACCATGTACATGTTTTGTGACCATGTCCTCAAGCATTGTACTTCCACAAAAACTTGACTCTAAATATCACATGTCATCCCATGACCTCATCCACAAATATAACGTTCCTAACATAGTGTGTACCCATAGTAAATGGTGTTTATTTCTCATAGATCATCTCCCTGGAATGGTAATAACACATGAGATGTGTTCATACTTACACATTGTCCGATCAAGATTTTTGAATGGGCAATCACTATGATTCAACTGAAACACTATTTTAACTCACAATTACCTTCGATAGACCCCTAGGGGATCCATATAAATCATAATGGGACTTTAAAACATTGAATAATTCATATAAATGGTATCATGTCATTAACCTCAAATCTCCAACCTCATGATGAATCACTGAATGATCGAGTTCAAACCAACATTCTAAATCCATTGTGGAATGGTTGGGGAGCGATCAAAATTAGAAGGGTGGTCTCTTGGAATCTCCTTTCCTAATTTAATCCTTAGTTTTACTATATCTATGGGACATTACCTCCCATTTCAATTTCATATATAGGATGATAATCTCGGGTAGGTATATCAATTTAATTATAATAAATTAATGAACATCTAGTTAACATGCTGCCTGGTGATACTCAGATCACATATATATCCCTTATGCTACCCCAACACATGAACCAAATATTGATTAAATCCACGTAGTCCACATGGATTTGTCCAAACTCCCTAAAGTCATGGATAATATAATATCCAACACAAGGATAGCTCACTCTGCCCACGAATCAACCTTATGGTGATAGGAAGTAGTTTGTAATTGGGCTCCAAAATCCTCCCACAAACTCCTCTATAATCATGTCATGATAAAAACATCACAATCTTATGTAATTATAATAGAATCCCAATGAATCCAATTTATGTTACACACAAAACACCACCCCATACTTCCAATAAAACTTTTCACCCAAAAAGCATGAGAGATTGACTACTCAACGAGTCAGTCAAAAACTTCTAGATAGTGTTCTGACCTAACACTATATGTGTAAACCCCATATCAGTAACCATTAGAATTCAGTCATTCAAAACCATCTGTAGAAGAAACCCATATATATTCACCTCACCAGATATACATTAATGGGATGTGTGAAACTACATTTCCATCTCCTCATGCAGCATCACTAGATGAACTGGCAATCCTTGTAAAAGGACGACATGCTCCCCTACCTCAGGAATATCCCTTGGAAATATCTATAGTATAACTAGTCTTATTGCACCTCATATCTAATGTCTCAAAATTATGTTGCATTAACACTTCAATAAATTTATGATCCAGAACCATTGATAACTGATAGATTCACTCTGAACCTCCCAGGATTTATAGTATGAAGAAAACATCTTAAAAGTGGCCACCAAAACATTATAGAGAAAACACATTCTTCCAAATCATTGTCATGAGTCACATAGTTCTTCCAATGAGGCCTTATCTTCCTCAGCCCAAAACTGATCTCAAACTACATTTTCATCAACATGCAACTTAAGCCTAGATCTGGTTCCATCGCTGAACACTACACTCTCAACATTAACCTACAACATTTTCAATATAGGACAAATAGTCAATTAATGCCTAGACACCTCAATGGATCTTTGACACTGCTCCATCCTATGGTTTCTAATATGTTTCAAAGTGATTTTGAGATAGGTAGGGTATAAATACACCTCATGGAAATAGAGTAATCTCATCCATGATTATAAATGACATTCATATAATGAATATGTTTTTTTGAAATAGTGTTGGAAGAAAATAAAATTATATACAAATGTGGATGAATAAAAAATTTGATAATCCAACCAAACTATCAATGTTAGATTTATGTTTTTTTGGAGACACATTCTCAAAATAGAGACAACAATGTTAGGTTATTTATTTATGCCTTTTTTTATTTAATTAGTACATGGAAGGGGTTATTAATTTATTTATTCAACTATTTTACTATTCTCTTGGTCCCTTATTTTGATTGTGGGAATGGTTTATTGATTTATTTCGATTATTTAGTTCAGTAATCTATTCTCTTTGGATTGTGTAGTTATTTTTAACAAGGGTAAGTGATTCTTTGGGTTTCCTTCTATGATTGTTTGAGATTAATTTATTTCTTTTGTTATATTCCTTGTTTTTCTATCTTAATTTTTATTATTATTAGGTATCATTAAGATATTATATTTACTAATTATATGGAGGTTGATTTATATGTGTAATTAATGGGAATATGACCCATATGTTTTATAGTGAACATGTTAGTCAATTATTTATTAATTAAAATTTTATATGATAAATGTTTCATTCATATAAGTTTTTTTACTGCATATAAAAGGTTAATATTGGGAATAAATATTTATGGAATATGGAGAGGTAGGTGAAAATGTAATTCTGTAATTTAATAAATTAAATAAGAAGTATGTTTAAATTGGGAATATGGATAAAATGTAGTTTTAAAATAAGTTAAATTGAATGATCCTAGGAAATATAATTATGAATATGATGGAATCCAAGAACTAATATCCAAATATGTATAATATATTAAATATTTATTGTTATAAATTTGGATGTAATAACATTTATAAATTTCCATGCCTCTTGGATGATTTTTTATGGAATACTTTAGGGATATTTAGGTTGATAATTCGAGTAATTTATATTCCATTTTAATTTTTTAGTGAGGGATGAATTATATTATTCATGTTATTAAGGGAATGTGTTATTTATCTATTTAGTTAGGATAAGGTTGTTTATGTATGATATTACCAAAAGAAAATTACTTGAACCTTGGGATGTGTAGTTAGAATCAATGGTTTCCATAATAAATGAAGTCAAGTGTTCCTTTAAGGTTAAAACTTTTATTATGGTTGAAAGGAATGATTCCATAGATTATAAAATAGAAGATGTCTATATAGGTGTAATACATTCTAATATTATGTAACATGATTTGGATAGTTTATATGTAGGAATTGAGTTGGGCCACATGTTATTATTTGAATTTTTTGAGGAATTATAGAAGCAAATACTTTTTTGTCTAGATTGGATTTCCCTTATATTTTTTATGTTTTGTTTGAAGAGTAGGTTAGAGTTATTAAGATATGTGGGATACACGATTAAATTAACCCAATGATCCTAAAAGTAAAATATCTAAATGAATTTATTTCATAATATAAATAATATTGTAATCAGAACAAGGATTTTATTGTTTATAATATAATTTAGGATATATTATATGATATTGAATGATATAAATATATGCAATCCTTCATAATATGATATTCCAATATTAGAAAATTATTGGACAATGTTAAATGCGTTTGATGTATTAAAAAGTAGTTAAATAAATAAATGAATACAATTGTAGCACTGATGCTGGAATAAATTATGATAATAATAGATATTGAAATTAATGATTGATTCATAATAGTATTAATGATATTTTTAAATGATTAAAAGTGTATTATGTTGTGTAATTTATGTGGGGATTAAATGGGAATGAATATCACTTCCCTATGGTTTTGGGCGAGGACATGATTTTTGGAACAGCTAGACTCATTGGCCACTAAAATAATTCCTTGATTCAATTTACCACATTGCCTCATGAACTCCTCCGCATATGCAATAGGTTTCTGACAAGAAATGAAGTTCCATAGGTGGTTTACTATGGATATTATACCCTCTATTCGTATTCTAATATAATGAAAATAAATTAATTAGTATAACATATCATGGTAAGAAAAGAATGATCTGAAATATCAATTCACAATCCTCTAAATTTTATAATGATTTAACCCATATAATGGGATAAAATAAAAAATTATGGTCAAGTATAACAATCCTAAAAAGTAAAGAAATGGGAAGAAAAAAAATTCAATCAAATAGATAAAGCCTTGAGCTATATATTTTATTTAATGTACTAGATATACTCTTATCCATAACATCAATCATTTGATATTGGGGACTTCTCTTTATCCCATCCTATATCCATCAATTATTCACGAGTGAAAAAATATTTCCCAAATTGTGTATATGTACAACTCTCTAGGCCATCACAAAAAATGTGTAATAAAAATAAATTCTAAGGTAAAAGGCATAATATTGTGAAAGTTATAATTTTTCTAATAATAATTAAAAAAATATGATTAAAAAGTAAATAATTTTAGACTTAGGTCTCATGGTGAAAATCTAGTCGAATTATAATAGTTTATCTTACACTAGTATCTAATAATAGAGGAGGTTCCATGGAATAATATATTTCCATGGTGTATCATCTAATAATTCATGATCATGTACCTCAGAAAATACAAATGTCTTGACTATTAATTACATTCTAGGAACAACCAAGAATATATCAATGTCACCTATGAACTAATGGATCCAGCTTCAATTTTTCTTAGCAATGACACATTTGGAATCCACGAATCACACCTATGGAATTCCAACCAATATAATATATTAAAATCAATTGATATAATCCCATAACATTCAAATAGGATACCACTAATAATTAAAATATATTAATCAAGAGAATTAAATCTGTCTAGACATTAAAAGAATATAAGGGGAACATCTTCATTTCATTCATAATAATATATATATGGTGAATCCACTAGATAAATAAAATAATTTCAAAGAATTAGATAATCTGAGATAAAAATTTATCTTCATATCCTGAAATCTATATGCATGTCCTACTAAAATCCCTGAACAAGCAATGAAATTCTAGGTAAATATCATCATTGAGGAATCCAAAGATGTTTTCCAAGGTACTCTGACCCTGTAACCATTAATAAAATACAAAAATATCATAATTTCAGAAATGGTTGCATAGAAGAGTCTTACACACCCAATGTTTCATCATTAATGGTTTTATGTGTCCGTCAACAATATTTCATGTAGGGTCTTTGAGTAAGATTAATAGGAAGCTACGCCTACTCAAGAAGAATAACATTTTCAATGAAGATATGCCTGGTCCCCCAGGAAAAATATTATCATGTGAAAAATTTACATGATTTAAATACTTTTCACATGGATATCCTTGAATAAATCCAGACCAAGTGAACCCCATATTGTGGTTTCACGCAAGATAGGGGTTGAGAGAAATAAGTCACACGTGATAATTCCAAAATATGAGTTCCATTATAAGGGTTCTATGCATGTGTATTGTTTATATTCTAATAGGTTTTAGATATATGGTTTTCCTGATTAGTGAATTCATGTGCATGAATTCAAGATAATGGAGCAAGAATTTTCTTGAGCTAGATAGAAACAAGGAAATCAATGCCAATCTGTAGAAGGGTTTTTCAAGTCGATAATTGAGTAAGACATAATCCAAGGCATTGATATAGAGGGAGTTGACCAGAGAGTTTATATGGACATAGTGAGATATCACTAAAATATTGAATAGTGATCGTACCTAGAAAAGAGTGACTATGTCTGAACTCTTATTTCCACTACTAGTGATGATTAGTAGATTTTTGTATCAGTAAAAAATTATCGGCATATGCACCTTGGACTATCTCTTAGTGGTGAACAAAGTAAAACCATTATGTTTCCTTTCATCAAGTGAATGTTTGATTTCTGATCAAATCCATCATATAGGTTTAATGAGTTCTTAAAAACATGGGAACATGATCCATCACATTAAAGGAAAAAACCGACACCCTGATTTATCCTTCCCCTCTTAGGGTTCTCTGGGGTGCCACATTTTCTATATTAAAAATGTATGATACCTAGGGTATCCCTAAAATAAAACATTAGATAACCCAAAATCATGAAATGAGGCACACCCCCAGATATTTAATCATTTCGACATGGGTATACCCAACCCAATGTACTATTCTAATTTCATGGTTGATTGTAAGATGACCAATAGTAACGAAAATAATTTTAATTAATTTTCATTGAAGTGTTTGATGGGTCAGTGCTACCACACAATATAATGATGAATGAAATGAATAAAATATATTGAAAATAATAAGACCACCTATCTAAGGATATAATAGTTTTATTGTTCAAAGAATCCTCCTATTCATTTATAAATGAATGAAAAAGAGAAACCATAAAAAATTTGAAAAATTTGAATTTTTATTTAACATGGTGGGAGGGATTTATTAGGAAACATAGAGAGCCATATTTGATGAAAAATGATTGTTAGAATTACTAAGTGGCAAAGAAAATGATATAAAACTAAAAATAGACATGTAATGGAGGATTAATTACCAAGAAATGATGGTGGGAGAGGATATAATCATGAAATAGAAAATATCACTAAAAGGGGCCAATAATAGGGTCTAATGGTATAAGGCTCAAATGAGAAATTCATTGAATTATTATTTTTTACGAAGGCACATGGTTCCGGATGGTCTAAACTGTGTGCCAACTGTGTAGAAAAAAATTTCCAAAATCAAATCCGATTACATAGTTCGGATTATAATCACAAAAACTATATGAAAACTATTTTAAGATCCTCTATAATAAATCATTTCCTTTTGAATGGTTTCCTCAAAAAATGAACTAGATTTAAAAAACCTTTATTATCCCTCTTTGAGTCTTTATGGTTTGGGTAAAAATCTAGCTCAAATCATATTATAACCATACACACAATTCTATATCACAAGAAATTGAGATAACTGTCCCCATAACCACGAAATTATCCGTGGGCCTCACCAACAACAAATGAGACACCAATGCACATTAGAAAGGAAAACTATTTGAGTGTATGTAGAATAGATTGGGAACACACCTTGTAAAGAATATTGTATTTAAAAATGTTACTAATATGGAATATATTTTCCTTGAGATTCACTACCAAATATAGTATTCTTCCATGAAAAACTCTATGGGAATTGGGCTTTCATGTATGATTCATATTCCCAAATTTCTTCTTGGACATGAACATATTTCCATAAAAAATGTAGAAATTAAGAATATTTTCCATGAATCCACTTCTCACTATGGTCTACAATATGAACCATATTTTTAAAAGAACCCAAGGAGAAAATAATTTATTTAACCCCTTCTAGAAATATTATGCAAACCAAGTGTCTATATAAGAAACAATATCCCATGGAATATCATGTATCCATATGAGTTCATGAACATAAAACCACCAAAAATCATACAACATAATGTTTTGTAGATTTCTGGGAAAAGGGTGACCTTTTTTATCTAATCAACAAAAAACCTATATATATTCATTCCCATTGAGAATATTTGGTAGTCCATTAATGATTTCCATGGTAAAATCATCCCATTTCTACATCTGAAATTGAAAATACTATAAGATTCCACCATTCCATTGATGATTATACTTCATTTAATAATAAACATAGAACCAAGTAGTGAATCATAGTATCCCATTTCTACTCATCCACTCATACAATTGACATTGATTAGAGTATTTTTTTTATCCACTATGGAAATCACTCCTAAAATAATGTGATTCCCTCTTCGATTACTATCATATTATTATAGATACTAAAACACAACCATGAAATATAATAAAATCATCGTCATATATAGTATATAGAGGTTGTAGCATCAATCCATTATAAAAAGTCCTTGAGTGAAATAAACTCAAAAACATAAATTTTCATCCTCTTGATTTGAAATAGGAGCGAAGAAATAGTGGATAAAGATTCTAGAACCACTAACCATTGTCATCATGGAAATATAGATTTGTTTTATCAAAAGTAATGACCAACTTCTAATCATTGGTCGACTCTTGAAATACATAAGGATTTGATTTTTGTTTCAGAGTATGAATAACTACATTTCCCTTTCTTGGTGTATAGGGTAACTCAATATCTATTGACTAGAGTTTCCAAACACAACTTTTTCCTGAATGTTTATGTTCCACTAATTAGAAATGTACATTGAACTTTTATTATCTGTAGAGATAAAAAAAATTATTTCAAGAGTTGGTGCCATAATAAATTCATTTTGTATACTATTTTTGCTATATTGAGATCTCTTACAAGGTTATTTTTTTCATAATCATTCAATTATATAGACCGGTATGACTTGAATAGATACCCATCCCACTAATATAAGGAACTATTTAAATATTATGATCAAATGAACAATAACCAATTTCTAGCCACCCAAATCATATGAGTTTCCATATTGAAAATTTCAAATGCAAAATGTCAGTAATAGCCTTCCAAGATTACGAAAATATAAAAAATAAATACATACGAAGGATTTACATAGGAAAAAATAACATTCACTTTCCTATAGTCAACTAAAACAATCACATTTTATATAATGTTCCCTAATATGTGTACTCAGTCGATCCAGAATTGTCACAATGAGGGCTTATCATACAACTTATTCTCATGTACGTTCCCTAAATAATCCCCAAGTGTTTCACATGTTCCTTCTTTATGTAGGAATAGATGAGGATATATTATATAAAATCGATGACAAAATCATCCTTGTATGGATGAAAATTTCTATCATTATATTATATAAAAAATTCTATTACATTAATCATTATTAACACAATCTCTATATAATCAGTAGGGTTGTACCTAGTATCTGATACCATATGTGGTATGTTTGAGGAAATCACCATAACATGGGTATATACTAACCTATATTAGATCTTCTATATTATCCATGAACATATCATCTGATTAATAAGTTCATCAATATATGGTAATGGATACTAGTCCTTAATATTTACAAGATTCAGTCATTTAGAATCACTCTCAACGGCAATTTACAATCAACTATTTTTTCATATATGACAAGAGAGCCACAACAGGTTGTACTAGGTTAAATAAAAACCCTTACATCCAAATCCCCTAGCTATCTATTTATCTAACAAATCCCTACGTGATATATATGATATTATGGAATAAAAACAAGCTTAGTTCCATAGATGAGATCGTGTGTGAAATACACCCCCCTCTTGAGTGGAAATCCTAATATTTCATTAGAGAAAATATCCAAAAAATGGTTCACCACTAAAGGGTAGACTACTAGGGACCCCCTTTATCATAAATTTCATCATTTAAGGATGTATTAAATATAATTCCACCCAAAATATATGAAAGACAATTTTATGTAGTTTAATGTTGGAACTTATAATAGTGAACTAATGTCCTAACAAAATAACCAAATAAGTCAACCAAAAATGAATGTGGATGGAATTTACATACCAACACACCTAATATGATTCATTAGAAAACTCCCTATATCCATTCTATCCTAAGAGTCAAAATCATATAAACTATTACCTCATTAAATAAATTCCAAAAACAAGGTGAAAATAGATCAACTTTAACAAGAAATTAAAATAAAAACAATTACAACCCCTATAAACAAGTATTTTCACTCATGTATGGATTTTCTATAACCATTAACAATATAAGTATAAAGTCAAAACACATATTATTATAATATCTACCATAAAATAGTAAAATAGTTCTAATATAATTGTATAACACAATGTTTTGGTATCCACTAAACAAATTCCCCAAATATGGTTTTCAATATGGCCACAAGGGAACCATCACATACACCATATGCTACCAAAAATAAAAACTGCCCATATGTGGTACATTGGGAAGATTATACCCTATTCTCGGAGTCCAAAAAATGTAAATAAAAGAATTTTATAACATATTTTTATGATATAAAAGGGTCTAAAAATATTATGTCAATACCAGTGAAATTTCATATCGACATCCCAAAAAGCGCAGTAACGTATACACAAGTTAGAACAAGTAGAACATGTCCAAAAATTAATGAAACTATAAAAAACAAAAATACATTAAAGACCAATATGTCCAATGGTATGTCCTGAATCCAAAATCCCAACCCTAATCCTAGGTATATCATTGAGTATCATTTATAGAGAACTTTACCTTATCTCAATATGTATCCATGATGACTATATGGGTACTAAACTATGGGACAAATAGTGTGTGAGTATTGCATTGTAGGTCACCACCAATGGTGTCTCATCAAAATACGCACCTAATGTGTAAATAATTATTGTGTGAGTGATATATGTAAATTGGTAATAATAATAATAAACAATGGAAATAATAGGAACCTAGTTACACCTCAATTCTCAAGGGGACAGCCTAGGATGACACTAACTACGTCGACCTATGTCGGTACCCAATGATGGTTGAGGATTCAAGTCCTAATTTATCTCAAAGGTGATTAATTGGGGAAACCAAAATAAAGTAAACCAATTTAATCAACATATATTGACTAGTAATTCTATTCAAGTCACACCTAGAAAAATAAAAATGTTGGGTTTGATATCAAGGGACCACCATTGACGTTCATAGACATGGATCTATTGTAATCTAAATTTCACAGTCAAAGCATTCCACCCAATATGGTTGAATCTGTGTAGAATATCATATCCCATAAATTTAAATCAGGGTAACTCTCAAGAATCCATGAATATGATATGTGACATTAAATTAGTGTATAAAATACCCCAATACAACTGGGTCCAAAAAATGGAAATTAAAAAAATTAATCTACGTACAATCCACTCTATTGATCAAGGAACTCCATATTTTTGTGCCTCATTAGATCCAAATGTGTCTTCACATCCTAGTATCAACATGAAAAACCTTATAGATTCCATGTCTTTTTCACGAAATTCAATGAAAATATTAACCGTGAAGAATCCAAGGAGGTACTCACATGAAATCCACATTTATAACCATTTCAAGAATCCTGAATATTTTATTTTTTGATAATTTATAAAAATATGTTATCCAATCAAATCCATGATAAATTTATTTTGTTCATTTCTCATTTCGATATAAAAAAATAAATTTCATAGGCATTAATGTGTCTTAGAGGCCATCAAATGAATCCAACATTCCCTATTAAAAAATTATATCATCAAGAAAATTCTTAAGTTATCCCATTAGATATCCCAAATCAGGGAACAACAGATTACCCACCTATATATTAATTTAAACAAGTTTCTACCCCACGAAACCCACATTTCAAATTCGGAGGTAGCTTCTAAAACAACCATGTGGCATTGAAAAAATTGTAATTAATTTTTGGTCATGAGTCAGGTGGGTCAATTTGACCACACATGAAAAAATATATAATCAAATGTCTATACAATAGTTGAAAATCATGATACCACCTACGAATATATAGATTATATCCACTTTTTAAATAATTCCCCCATGTTCAAATAGAATCAAGAGAGAGAATGGTACAATAAAGATCCCTAAAAAGATTGAATTATTTTAATCATAGTGGGGTAAATTTTGATCTAATATAAAATAGAGAGTAGAATCCAATGTTCTCTTAGACATACCAAAATCCTTATAATTTGATACATTGATGTGAAAATAGAGGAGTCTTGGGTGATAGCATACCATGATATCAAGGAGGAAGAGGGGATATTCATGCAACCAAAACTTCACCTAAAAGCGTATAAAAATATTTTTTAGCGAAATAGTGTCTATAAGGGAAATTTTTTAAAATTTATCTCATCCCTCGGGTTAATGATATCACTACATGGTTACCCACACCCTCAACGAACCATCAACACCTCACTATCCAAAATAATCTTACAACGTATGGTTGGCAACAAGGAAAAAAACTATTGGAAACCCATGAAAAATTCATATGACATAAATAATAAAAATTATCATGGTTTCATAAAACATTCCCCATATTTTAAATAACCATGATAATTTCATTTTAATTTATTTCATTAGTGGTTAAATACTATCAAAAACAATTGATCTCATTTTGTTTCTCAAAAACCAAATATTTGAAGCCCCGAACTATCCAAATGGTCCAGGATCCTCAACAACAACCAAAGTCACCCCAACATACGTAAACATGAAAAACATAAAACATTTTTAAACATTATCTATGAAAATACCTCAGAGAAAATCATATAAATTAAAATTATGATTTGTATTGAAATAGAAAATTTTAGATTCATTTACCATCATATTTTTAAATTATGAAATAATAATTACTTATGGTTAAAAAATTTAATGATTGGATTGATATTTTGTATTTTTAACTACTTGGATCCTTTAGATTGTTTCTATATGAATGTAGTATATAAAATAGTTCATGGTAAAATCTGTTTAGGAAGATAATGTAGTGATAATTATATATTAGTTACCATTGTATTATGTATCCCATATAACTCCATGATTGTAGAATTGAAATGATGATAATGAGTATGATTATTTTTATTTAGTTTCATGATGTATTATCTAAGGGTTCCTTAAACATCACTCTATAGATTTGAGTTAGAAAGGCCTCTTTATTGATATAAAAGAGGGGTTGTAATTTTTCTAGTGCCTTTCATTATTTGATGAATTATTGATGATATATACCTTAGAAATTTATTTCTTTGATTTATTAACATGAGGAGATTATTTTTAGTTAGGTTGTTTTTATAATCATAGTCCTTGATTATAAAAATATGATATATAATATATTTATTTATAATAATGTATTATCAATGTTGTATGGTTGTTGAGGGTGATGAAATTGTAAGAGGGAATTATGTTAAACTTTGACTAAGTAAATTTTTTAAAATATTCATGTTATTAAAATTTCATTCGGTATTTCCAAACATATCTATCTTGATGCTTTGGTTTTAGGTGGATTTTTTAGAAATTTAAATATGATCAAATTTGGTACACTCTTGTGTTGACCACTCTGTAGTGTTTCTTGAGTTTAATATGAGAGCTCGAAGGAGATTATAGGAAGCTACCATCTGGGATATTGTAGTTGAGCTAAAATATCTAGATAAAAAATTTCCATCTTTCTATTATATATTAATCATATATTAATATATGGTATTGGATGAATCTAACCATTTAATTTTTATAAATGGAGTAGATTTACGGATTGGTTAAAATTTTCATGTGAATTAAGAGAGAAATTCCTCCAACACTTTTTATAGATTCCAAAAATTTTATCCATAATACTAAATCATATTCGATGTGATATTTTTGTGTAAAGCCCACATTAATTGATTACCTAAGAGGGTCACTACATATGATAGGTTTTAACAAGAATATAACCAGGTGAGTGTTTTTCTAAAAATAAAAATAAACACAATTTTTTAAAGGAGTGTCTCAGAATTAGTTGAAATGATTATCTCATCACCTATGGAAAGAATGGAGTGAAGGTTTTTTAAAGGTAAAAATAGAAATAGGATAAAAGGTGGACTCTCACATTTCAATTCATTTTGAGAAAAACCGCAAAAATATCTTGTTCAAAATTTTATGAATGAATTAATGAATAATTTTAGATCCAAAGGACACTGAAGGAGGTTAAATTAAAATTCTTATAGATGATAATTTTTTTGGTTACTTCTCAACTTCAGGATCATATTGGAAATATTTATCAGGATTTGGAAATTTAAAGGGTTTACTCATTTTTGAAGATTCACTATTTAATTTATTTATCATGGTATAATTTAATTCTCTTTTGAGTGTGTTACATGAATAATTTGACACTTCCTAGTACATTGTTTGAAATGTGAAATTATATTCATTTAATTATAAATATATTTTATGATTAATATTTTATATGTATATATATATATATATATTAAGTAACCATTTGATTTGAAACCAATATGTTTAATTGTATTACAATTATTGTTTTTATTTGATCATGAATTTTGTAATGTATAATTATATGAGCTTGGTATTGAGTATGGGAACATTAAATCATTAAAAGTATTCAAATATGATAAGTTTAATAAAAAATTTAAATCATGGAAAGAAATAATATCAAATCAATAGATATTTTTACCATTTAACCAATCATGTTTCTCCAGTCTTGTGGTACTATATAAATTTTGATGTTCTAGTTTAATCTAGACTAATAATAGTGTATGTGGGATCAAAAAACCCTATTGATGATAGTACTAGAATAAGTGACATTATGGTTATGTAATTTGGTTTCAATATTTTTTTGTTACAACATGTTTAAAAATATGGTTAAATCATATAATATACTTGGTAATATTCCTAAACATAATCAACCCACACATGTTGTTGAGACGATTTCAATATTATCTAAATATGTGGTTATAATCATTCCCAAAAGTATATGTTCTATGGGTGATCATGAATTCATAAATATAATTTTAATTATTTCAGAATCTATGTATAATACCGTTTCTATCTAATGGTATTTAGTAATTTAATCTATTTTTTCAATCTAATGGAAGATATGTGGGTTATTAATATTATTCATTTAGAATGTTATACATGTTTTTATAAGGATATATGGACTCCCTACCATCAATGAGTCAATATTTTTATTGAGTTACCCTAAAGTATTTCATATAGTATTGGTATTAACATTTTAGTTTTTCTATGATTTTGGATTTTTTATTGACTTAATTTCGGATTTATTTTTTTTCACGAATTTTTTTAGATACTCTAATATGTGCCTTAATTATAAAAATGTATTACTGTTTCTTTTAGTTTTATTAAAATGGTTATTTCTTGGTGAATTTTAGCATGGATATCATAGGATAAACTATTTATCAATATCCATAATTATTGATTCTTACAATAGGATAGAGTGATAAGATATATATTATTATTAAAAATTTAAATGAATATTATTCAAAAATAACATATATGAATATTTTTGAATTTAATTTAGATAAATTACTTAAGATATATGAATGTGTGATTTTTAAATAGAGTTGAATATGAAATTATATAAACCATACAATGAAACGTGAGATGTGTATGGTTTATTACATTTCATTTTTGGTAATATAGCATGACAATTATAATAGAAAAAACACTTTCATATTATTGTAAGACGATATCGAAAATATAATGGATTTTGTTTTATAATATTTAAAATAAATAATTTATAATTCTTCTATTTACATAATATATAATTGAGATACATTAATTGTAACGAGTTCAATGATTTACCAACTCAAACATTTTTTTTCTCATCATAAAAATAGTAAATTCATTTGATGGTGGGTAAAAAAACATTACACCAATGACTAGATATAATATTAAGAGTAAACTATAAAAAACATTACTTTTACTATTTTCTCATTTTGTATTTATGGACACACATACATGAAGGATAAAAATATTAATAGAGATAGGATGAACCATTATAACTAGTTGAAAAAGGAAAAACAAGATGATTCCTTAAAATAATAAAATGAAATATTATTCAATAATTCACCCTCAATAACCATAATGAAATTATTATTTAGGGGACCTAGAAAAGTTATTTGATTTAGTTTTTGTTTCCCTTTAATTATATTATGAATTTGATTATATCTAAAAGATTCTATAATTTGTAATTGAGAAAAAATAGTTAATTTTTTTTAAATAGATGAATTTAAAGAATCACTTGATAATTAAATGGAATGAAATAAGAAAACATCATCTTATTTAAAATAATTACATAAAAGTATAAAAAACTCAAAATTAAATAATTGGTTCTATGATGATGAAAAATATCTAAGAAAATCGGATAAAAAATTAACATTTGTGAAATTATATGATACATTAAATATTTAAGGTAAATTTCTTATGAACATTTCTATGATATAACTTTAATATGCATAAAAATTAATGTACAAGGAAATAAATTGTGTTGAGGAATTAAATATAGTTTGAATAGAAAAAATTATTTTAAAAAAATTATTTCATTCTCAAGTAAAAAATAATGAATATGAGTGGGGAATGTTGTTATTTTTTTTTGTCATTTACGAAGATGATAATAATAAATGAATTGATTGAATGATTATAGAAATATAGTACACTTACATATTTTATGAATCATTATTTTCAAAGGATTAATAGAAAGTTACTGATCAGAATGAATATGAATGAATCTTACAGATTTAGAATCCAATAAATCCTAAAAAACTAAGTAAGAAGTGGACATATAATTTTAGAGTATAAAATATTAAAAGTGCTATTCTATTAGAAGGGGTGTGTAAGATCTTGGGTTTTCATATGAGGTACATAACTTTTTTATTTTCATTTTAATCAATTATTTATAGCCTAATGAAAATACCCTTTGAGATCATGGGCGTATTAAAGGTCTTCATATCTTTTTTAGAGCCAAAAACCAAACTTTTTGAAAAAAATGGTCTTCCACACGACTCTTTGAGACTTTGTGGGGTTGGCTGCATAGTTTTAGTAACCATAAAAGGCATGGATATAGTGAAATAGGAGACCCCATGGTTTTTCAAACCATGATGATGGAGGCACCTGGCCATGTGTGTTCCTATGTATTTATTGATACTGAGACAAGAAATGTTTTGTGTATGGTTAGATAAAGTGTGCACACTAACTTTGCGAGAATCCCATTTATGTAGTAAAGGGTGCAAAGTTAGCTCTTGGTTTCCCAACTATTTGGCCAAACTACACAACATGGTATTTTGAGGAAAAAAGGCCAATAGTCAATTAAAATCTTTTTAATCCTAAAACCAATTATATGTACCCTTCGTTCAGATAGATTACAAATTGGGTTCTCCACGGAATTCCAAATTATTGGTTTTGATCAACATTCTCCCTTTAAAATTCAAAACAAATGTTATTCGTCACATTGTATTCATGATGATTTATTCTCCATTCCTTTCGTGTTCATTTTTAATTGGTATCAATAGATTTATTTAGTTGATTGATAATATTCCTTATTTCTAGGTTCATCATCTACAATTCATTTTTATTCTGATCTTGACCGAATCAGAAGATGATACTAGATGAGCACTCTACAACCGACCATTGGTAGGTGGTCTATTCGTTTCCCATGTTATTTGTTGAATTATAGTGTTACCTTTCTTTGTTATTCATTCCATAATTTCTATCATTACCCTAAAATGATTTTAATAATTGAATAAAATTTATAGAAACATGTTTAGGTTGACCTTGAGTACCTTTGAGGTAGTTGGATGTTCTTTTCCCAACCATGGACACCCATGCTGTGTGCCTTGTCATTTCTATGGCATATGCCTTTATTATAACCTCGATAGTGAATATGATTTCATTCACATATATAGAATTACCTTTATTAATTCATTTGAGTTTTTTGAGATGATTAAAAAACGTATTGAATACTTCTCCATGTGATACATAATGTGAATTTGATTAAATTTTATATGTGAATTTCTATATTTGTGGGTATACTAATGGAATTTTCAATGATTGTGAATGTGTGGATCATATGAGATGAATTGAGATTGTAGTAGAGTCATTGGTGTGTATTCCTTATATCCTAAATCTTTCATATTATGAGGATGATACTCTGGATATTGAGAGTGGAAGTAAATGCCTTGGATGAGATGGATAATTGGATCTTGATTCCATTGGATTTTTTTGGCCTTATTTTATCTGTATTTTTGGGATTACAGTGGAAATGGATGGTTGAAATGCTCCTTTTAACCTAATAAAAACCTTATCTGGTTTCTATCAAGATGCTATTGGGACCCGATGAGGATTTCTTTGGTTCAAAATACATTTGATCCGACCATAGGAATCCTAACACTTTTAATAAACTTTTCGTCTATGGTAGTTTTGCCATGATTTTTTATATGTATTGATCATGATAATTACTACATGATTCATTATAATAATTGGCTATGTTAATTGTGAAAAAATTGGTTATACATATTGAACATGGTTAATAAAGGATACATGTTATAATACATGGCCAAGGATGACATGTTATTCTAAGTACACCATGTTTCTATGGTGTTTAATTCTGTTTTCTTTTTTTTCCTATAAAAAGTGATTGAGCCTTAATTTTCCAAGATCCTTGTTAGGTTAGTCCTTTAAATTTTTTTGAGTTTCATTTTCCTTGGGGTCTTTTTAAATTTCTGATATACTAGTGATATATGTTACACAAAGAATAGATTCTATTCTACAACATGGAGTTGTTATAGACACTATTGGTTGTTTCCTAGTTGTATTTTATGTCTCACATTGTCTCGAGCTTCTATTGGATACCCAAAAATTAAATATAGTTTTTGGAATGAACTATGGAATCCTCCCATAGTTCTATTCTTGATATTATGACATGCATTGGAGCAGGATAGTGGAGGAATGAGTTAATGTTTGTGATTTTATTCGGAGATAGTTTTTCATTTTGAAAATTATTTATGTTGACACATGTATTTTAATGACGCCTCTAAACCATTTTTTTATTAATTATAGAAAAATTAATCCATCTTCATTATTTATTATGATATTTTTTTCTAGTGTTTGAGTATTTTTATCAGTTGATTGACTTGTTATCCATTGAAATAATGATTTTACTGTGGTGGCTCTCTGGTCCATTGGTAATAGTGCCTACTACATCGAATTATTCATTATTTTAATTCTCATTCTTATGATATTCTTTTTTCTAAAAATATGTTACACATTGATAAGATTAATAATTCTCCCAATATACAAACCATAGGAAATCACTTCTAGTCAAACGTCTCTGTATTTTGGCGAGATATGCATGTGGTTATGCGGCCAACAAGTATTAGGGAACCATTCTGGGGCATATGTATGAGATGTTACAAAGTGGAATCAAAGTTTATTTTATTTTATTCCATAATATTTAATATCCATTAACATGGTTTAAGAATGTATCATAATATGGTAATGAGTTGTTCCTTGGTCTAGTTAACCCACATGTGGCGAAAATCAAAATTTACTTTAATGAAAATTATTGTTTTTTGGATTTTTTCTATTAGAGTTTATTTGATTTCACTAGTAGGATATTAAATCTAATTGTAATTACATCCTTAATATTATTATGGTTATTTTATTTTATCCTAATGTGATGAGGGTATGCCGTCTCAACATCATTTTAGGAACCTGGTAGAATTCAAAAGCCTTGCCATATCGGGTTCATTAAATGACATCATGACATAGTGATATGTTCCATGAGTGAAATACCTACAATCAAGAAAGATACTATGTGCATGGATTCTATAAACATGGTTGTAAAACAGAGTTCTTTCCATGTCACATACAATGTTTTCGAAATAGGCTATAATCGACACTATTAGTAGCCAATTATGGCACATTGAGTTGTTGACCATTAGTAACATGGAATAGAACATGTTATGATTTGTATAATGTGGATTAGATATATATTTTCATGAGGAGTATATTCCCTAATGGTTTTAATGGGGTGGGCCATTTGGTTCAACCATTTTAAAATAATGTGAAATGAATAAGAATTCAAATCCAAATTGATTGTTTGAAAAAATAGAGATATTGAACTTGACATATATTTTGATAGCACAAGAGGCAATGTCTGTAGTGTCTATTGTGACACTATATTTTTACTAGTACCATATTTTATTAGTATTATATTTTGTAAAACTAGTTTAAATGATGATTTTTACCAGTCTTAGGATTTCACCTATGAACGTTTTTATTGATATTTTTCCAGAGTGTGTTTGGAATTTATGATACATTAATTCATGATGATGTCCATTCACATTCCTTGAGGGTGGTAAAACACAGTACTCTAGAGGTGCTGGGCTGTGGGAAACCTGTGAATCCTCTTAAAATCTGTACTAAGGAACCAACAGATTGATTATATACAAGTTTTGAGGCGTATCTCTATGAGTAGTTCTTTAGTTATATTCATAACTTTTAGTGAGCACCATAACAAACCTTTTCTATGGATCAGATGAAACAAGTGTTCTAGTAGAAACATCCTACAATATTTTCAGGCGATGATATTCCATTAGATGTTAATTTATGTATTTTTACTATGATTTATGTATTTAATCATCAACCTACACCTCTTGAGAGTAGAGTGAAGCTCAGTAATTATATGTTATGTGGTGCAACAAAGTGCATGTGGGATGTTTTGAACTAGGATGATAGTGTCAGATACATGGCTTGGGATGTTTACCAAACTAGGTTATGCAACTATTTGTACTCAAGACTCTAACAGAATAGATGGCATGTGAGTTCCTACGTTTGGAGGTGGGCTCTTTGATAGTTATGGAGTATTTGACATGATTTATAGGGATTCATCATTTTTCACTAATGTACCTTTCCAATGATCTATCAAGGGTGAGGCGCTTCGAGGAAGGAAACATAAATGTTCTTCAATTTCATGTCAATAATTGTTTTTATGAAAATTACTAAGATAGTAAACCATAAACTAATTATAAACCAGAACATGAGGGATGCTAGTGGAAAAATGGAGGTGCATATACTATCTCAACCATGTAGTTGGACTTCCAATGGAAGGAAGGGACATTCTAAGGATTCACTCTAGATGATTACCATCTCTCCTATGAATTCAGGTATCTTGGTTTTCTTTCATTAGTTTTTAAGATGGGGAAATGTGAGCAATCAATGTTTCCATGAACCAGTCGATTGTCATGCTTGATTTAGATTGGAAATATTCACCATTTCTCATTAACTTCCCTCCAAATGATAGTGGAAGTTTTTCATCTCGAAATATGGGTTTGGGACTGCTTTTCACAGCTTTGTGTTAGGCATTTTGATAGAACAATAATAGTTGTTTAGGCTGAGTTGTTGGCGGTTGTGGCTGATGTAGAAATACCTAAGATGTACCGAGACAATATAGTAGGTATACACTAGGATATGGGGTTGTGTCATAGGATTATATTGATTCTAGATATATTATATATATCCTACCCCCAAGGAGAAGGTTCTAGAATATCTATGGTGAGTGGTAGATCTTATTATCATCCACACAGTTATCAATTATTTTTTATAGAGGTGAATCACATAGTTGTATATCTATAACAATGGGGGGAATCCTTGGCCTAATCATATAGTTTTGAGTTGGTGTTATGACACTTGATTCAATTTCGTGGATCATGATATAGGATGTACATCGGTTTAGGGAGTGAATCATTGATATTGGTGGGTTTCACTTATTATGGAATATTTTTCACTCAATATGATTGGTTTTGATGTCACACATAGTACTGATTGAGGGTGTCACTTTTAATTGATTGGGGATGAAATTCAAATCATGATGGGGTCGATTTTATGTTCCCCAGGGTGAATAAGATGTCTATGAATGCTGACAAGTGCGTCAGCATTAGGGGATGTGTGGGATGATATCCCATATTGTTAGTTTATAAATGGATGATTAGGGTGTGTTTCAGATTGATTTTCCTCAAATGATTGATCATTTCTGGGATTTCATTACAGTTGACATTTATGATTTACCTCATTAGAGAGAGGAGGAATTCCCAAACAAGATAGTGCCTGTAGTAGAATCAGTATCCATTCTGTAACGTCCCGGACCCGGGTGCCACGCAACGGGTTCCCCGAGCCCGGTTCACCACATGACCTCAAGAAAATTTCCCCAAACACCAGAGGCTGCCGACTAGTTGCGAGGGCCCAAGTCTGATAGTGGGGAAACTATGCCCTCATTTATCAAAGTGTAACACATCGAAATACCAAAACAAACATGCAACATCAGCAGAAGCAGTAAACATACATAACTGAATAAAATACAGTAGTTGATATAACCAATAGTATATAAATGGTGATGCTACAAGTTTCAAGTTCTAATAAAACAGTCAGAACATGTTATACATCAATATATTACAATAAAATACGGAGTACAAAAAAACAAGCAAAACAGCTGGCATCAGCATCATGAGCCTAGGCTCGGTCCCATGCCCTCCTACTCCTCAGCAACAGTCAAGTACCTATATAGGGACTCTTTCCCCTATATACACCTACAGCAATGCAATCTGTTTGGGCCGAAAAGAGTGACCCAAACAGGGTGTGATAAATATATCTCAGTAGGCATCCACCAAAGGCCCGTTCCCAATAGCGTGTAAGCATGCAACAATAGTGAGCAGTAATAAATGAAATATAGTAAGCAGTACTCAAATGTAACAACAACTAGTTATATTGCCATTTTTATTATTCATTTAATCCATATAATATAAGAAATCACAACAATACATTTCTATGTAAACAACTAGTGTCCTCAAATACGTAAACTCCTACCCTCGGGTAACGAGTGTCCAAAACAAGAATCTGCCCTTAGGAATAACATAGTTTTGCCTTCAGGCGTAGGTAGTGTCTCCCTCAGGCACAAAGTCTATTTCCCTCACGCATGAAAGAAGTTTCCCTTAGGCCGAAATAACTACAGCCGTCGGGCTATACATTGCAGTGCACACAAGCTAATCACAACAACGCCCTCAAGCTAAACAAGTAATTGGGCCATGCCCATCATATTAAAATGTAGTAACAAGCAATTCATCTCAAGTAAATTCTAAAATTACTACATTAATGGCATACCCTCGTGTATCTTGGAAAAATGGATAAACAGTGGAACACACCCCCCGGGGTTGTTCCGGATCCAAGCAACGATCCCAACAAGAATTTTATTATCACAATTAAATACCAAATAAATTATAGGCATTAAATATAGCAACGACCTCAGCCTCACAACACCTCAACTTGGGTTCATGGCACGAAAACGCACAAAACACACAATAGTTGGAATAATTAACACAAAGCCACCTACCTTATATGCCGATGAACGATATACTCGAACGACGACTCTAGAAACACCCAAGAACGGCATAGATCTAACGAAGAACAAAATCCATTCAAATGTAAATAACTTGCGTTAGGAGAATAATTTGTAAGCAACATTCTAGGAGAAAAGAGGGCTTACCTGTGCAGTTCCCACGAGATCGTCCATAGCCGAATCAGATTCCAGACAAACACCCGACAGAGCATCAAAGGTCCGACCATCTTACTTGGCTCTAAAATGGCTCAAACGCCTCCCCTGCCAAATGAGGAGGCTACTGCCTGTTTTAATCCAAAAACACAAAGTACACGCCATGTAATTCTGAGTACACGCCGTGTACTTCTAAGTACACACCATGTACTTCTTTCATTTAACCTTTCATTTGGCGGCACCGCCACACTGTTCATCCATCAACCCGATTACATGGCATGTACTCCTGAGTATAGGGCGTGTACTATCGCCTAGCTGGCAGTGACTCCACTGCCTTACAATTCAAGCATGTCGACTGACTACACAGCGTGTAAGGTACCACTACATGGCGTGAAGTCAGTTTCTACACCCCTTGTCGCCGACAAGGATACACGCCCCATGTACTCATCCCAACACCGCCAAAAGTACATGTTGTGTGGAAAAGTACATGATGTGTTGTTCCAAAATTTAGGATTTTCCACATTTTCCATGTTTTCTCAAAAACACTTAAGGAAAAAGAAAATGAAGAAGCATGTACCTAAAAAATAAGAACCAGCTTCTTACAAACATCCCCTTATAGCAATTAGTCCCCTAATTTCCCTTACAAGGGTGGTGAAGATAATGCTCAGAACAACTCTGGCCGCTTAGCACGTACGTCAGCCTCCCACTCCCAGGTCTCGTCCTGCACTCGACCATGCTGCCATAGCACCCGTACGAGAGGAACTGACCAGCCTCAGAGAACCATTGTGCACCTGTCAACGATATGGATCAGATCCTATTCACAGGACAAATCATGCTAAAGCTAAACCTCCTCTGGGTTAAAGATGTGAGACAGGTCTGAATGGTAGCGACGCAACTGAGACACGTGGAAGACATCGTGCATGGCTTGGTACTGTTGTGGTAACTACAACCAATAGCCAACCAGCCCAACTCTCTACAGAATCTCGAATGGCCCCACATACCTCGGTGAAATCTTACCCTGTCTCCTGATCCGCTTGTGTCCCAGCCTCAGTGAAACATGCAAGAAAACCTGATCCCCGACCACGAACTCCAAATGTCATTTGAGGCGATCAACATAAGACTTCTGAGGAGACTGCGTGGTAGCCATCTGCTTCCAAATCAACTTGACCTGCTCAGATGTCTCCTGTACGAGCTATGGCCCCAGTAAAGCTGCCTCACCTACCTCTAACTAGTACAAAGGTGATCGGCATGACCTACCATATAAAGCCCCGTATGGTGCCATCTCAATAGTCGCCTGAAAAATATTGTTATAGGCAAACTCGACTAAAGGTATATACTTCTCCCAAGAGACCCCTAAGTCTAGGACGCATGCACATAGTATGTCCTCTAGCACATGTACCAGCCGCTCTGACAGGACATCTGTCTGAGGGTGGTATGTTGTGCTCAGAAGCACCTGTGTACCCAGTGCCCTCTGAAAACTCTGCTAGAAACAATACTTAAATAGGGTGTCCCTATCTGAAACGATAGAATGGGGGACACCATGAAGACGTACGATCTCTCGAATATACAGCCTTCCGACCAAGTCCACACCGAATGTCTCCTTGATGGATAGGAAGTAAGATACCTTCATGAGTCTATCCAAAACAACCCACACGGCGTCATTGCCTCGAGGTGAACTCGGCAATCCCACCACGAAATCCATCACGACATGCTCCCATTTCCACTCTGGAATGGGTAACTCCTGTAACAACCCAGTTGGTCTCCGATGCTCTACCTTCACCTGCTAACAGGAAGAACACCTTGTAAAAAAACCAGCTCTCTCTCTCTTCCTACCCGGCCACCAGTACTGACATCTCAAGTCTCGGTACATCATGGTAACCCCGGGATGAACTGCCCAATCTGAAGCATGAAACTCCCTCATCAGCTCCTCGCATATATCCCCTGGAACCCATACACGTCCATGGAAACACAAAACCTCATCATCTTCTATCCTCCAACCGGGAGGAGGGTCCTCACTTGCCACAAGCTCCCACAGAACTAGGCCTTCTGAATCTGATAGATGCCTCATCCTCACTCTATCCAGGAGGGTAGAATTCATAGCTAATGAGGAAAGATAAGACATACCTGAATTTTTTGCACCTCCACATGCATCTCAGATAACAAAGCCATGAGGTCCCACTCACCACTGGCCTCCTGCACTACATGTATCTGAGTGTTCCTACTCAGTGCATCGGCTACCACATTACCTTTACCAGGCGTATAGGAAAGCTCAAAATCGAAGGACTGTAGGTACTCAACCCACCTTCTCTGCCTCAGATTCAGGTCACACTGAGTAAAGATATACTTTGAGGATTTTGTGGTTGGTGAAAACCAAAAAATTCTCTCCCAATAAGAAATGTCTCTAACAGCGCAACACATGCACAACTGTAGCCAACTCGAGATCATGCGTCGGTTAATTCCTCTCATTTGGCAACAACTTTTGTGACCCGTATGCAACAACTCGGTTGCCCTACATCAAAACCGCTCCCAGCCCAATCCATGATGCATCACAGAAAACTATATATCTCTTCCCCTACTATGGGAGTATCAGGATCAATACTGATGTCAACCATCCCTTCAGGTCCTGAAAAAATACCTCACATGGTTCTGACCAAAAGAGCTTCACACCCTTCTTAGTTAGACCTGTCAACAGTGCTGATAAGTGGGAGAAGTCCTGTATGAAGAGTCTGTAGTAACCAGCTGGCCTTAAGAAACTCCGTATCTCAAACACGTTCTTAGGCTGCTCCCAGGAAACTACTGCTCTCTCCTTCTCTGGGTCTACTGCAACTCCTTCCTCTGAGATGATATGACCCAGGAAGTGAATATGGTCTATCCAAAAGTGGCACTTTGAGAGCATAGAATATAGCCAATTCTCTCTCAGTGTACTCAATATGATCTCAAGATGGGTGGAATGGTCGTGTCGAGCGTGAGAGTACACCAAGTTGTTGTCCACAGATACTACCACAAATGAATCAAGATACAGATGGAACACACGATTCATCAAAGCCATGAAAAATGCTGGTGCGTTTGTCAGTCCGAATGGCATAAACATATACTCATATAGACCATACCTACTATTGAAAGATGTGAGAGGTATATCAGATGGTCTAACGCGCAGCTGATGATATAGGGATCTCAAGTCAATCTTCGATAACACACGTGCTCCATGAAGCTGATCAAACAGATCATCTATCCTTGGTAAGGGATATCGGTTCTTAACCATCAACTGGATCAGATTATGATAATCCACGCAATGTCTAAAGTTATCGTCAACTTTTTTCGCAAAAAGTATCGGAGAACCCAAAGGTGAATTACTAGGTAAGATAAAACACTTTTACTGTAGCTCCTCTAACTGCCTCTTGAGCTCCGGCAACTCAGGCGTGGTAATCCTATAAGGAGGAATGGACACCGGTGCTGATCCTGGCACATGCTCGAGAGAGAAATCCACCTCATGCACCAGAGGTAGACCTGAAAAGTCATCTGGGAAGACATCCCTGAAACGATCAACAACTGGAGGGAAATCCGTCTGATAAGTCCCCTGGTCATCCAGATACAAACTCGAAATCTGAGTTGTGACTCCACCTCGCCCATGATGCTCTGGTCCAGCTCGACTTGCCTTAACATCCCATTCTCCCTTGTATAGAAACTCTCTGCCCTATGGTGACACGAAACGCATCCTGAGACAATAGCAGTCTACAAAGGCTCGAAAGGGAACCAACAAGTCCATCCCGAGAATGACATCATAGCTCGTCATCTCCAAGACATAGAGGTCCCAAAGGAAGTGACACCCACCAACCTCAAGGGGGAACTCCTTACACTAATGCACACCAGCCGTCCTAGTCCCCAAAGGAGTGTCTAGCATCAATATATTAGAATAAAAATAAAAACCAAGCCCAAGGCCTTCCACAATGGGTATAGATATGAAACTATGCGTAGCACCCATATCAAAAAGTACTGAAGACAAGACAAAAGCTACTAGAATAGTACCTCTGACTGTAGAAGGTCCGGGATCCTGCTCCAGCTGGGTCTGTTGCACTGCATATGCCTGGCCAGTGCCGCGGCCCTGTGACATAGCCTGGATACCCTGGGCTATCCTGCTTGGCTGCCTCTGCGATCCTGGTGTCTGGATACCACAGCCACGACCACCATCTCTGCATGCACGCCCTGACCTATTCCAGTTCCTTGACTGGTAAGAAGCCACTGGTCCTACTCCCGCATGCAGAGTCTGCACAGAACACATCTCACTAGCCACTGGTAGAAATGCCCAGCAAAAGCGCTGCATATTACCCATCTTGCTGCAAGCTCAACACTCTACTGGATCGCGCAGACACTGCGGCCTCTTCTTCCCCTCTCTACTACACTGGTAGCACCTGATCGGGCCACCTGAAGAAGCTTCCTAGATGGTACTTCCACCCTGAGAGCAGTCCATCTGTCTCTTCCACTTTCCAGCAAAAAAAAACCAGTAACTGGTGATGAACTGCCCGGGCCCACAACACTAGATTCCTGCAGGTTCCTTTCTGTAATTAGCGCATAATTCACAATTGTGTGTATAGTAGGCAACCTGAAAACATTTACCAGCGCTCGAATGTCATACCGAAGAACATCTTCAAAACTTCTGGATCTCAGCATCTCATCACCCACCAGCACGGGTGCAAAGCGCTGAAGCTCCGTAAAAGGAGCAGAATAGTCCATTACCGACATGGCACCCTACTCCAGATTCATGAACTCTCATGATCTATCTACCCTCAGTGTCTTGGGAAAGAAGAAGTCATTGAAGACTTCCTGAAAATATTCCCACACCATGTCGCTATGATTCTCGGACTAGGTGGTAACATGCCACCACCTCTTGGTGGAATCACACAGCATGTAAGTCGCGAGCTTGACCCTTCGTCCTGGAGGTGTCTAGAAGAGCTCTAAAATTTTTTGTAACGATCCTTGCTAAGACTCTGCAGCCTACGGTCCGCCATCCCCTGAAAACGTAGGCGGATGCTGCTGCTGGAAGATACGAGTCAGCTCAGCCATAGATGTAGCAGCCTGCGGTGCTCCCTGAAAGGTATGCATAAACCGCATAAAAGCTTCACAGAACTATGCCTCTGTGCCTGTGTCTGGTATAACAGTTGGTGCCACATCTAGATCTGCTAGAGGATCCCCTGGTAGCCCATGGCCCACCATCTCCGGATTATAATCATCGTCGCTCTCCTGGAGAACAAATTGGGGTCGTCTCAACGACATGACACTACATGGTCAAAAGAACGTCTTAGATTCAAGATTATTATGACTGAAAAGTGAAGGAACCACAAAGGAACAAGAGGAAGAAAGCATTTCAAAATTTTCAAAACAAGACTACACAGCGTGTACAGTGACTACACGACATGTACATGACTTTCCTTCCCCTTCCCGGGTCCCTCTACATGGATAGTCCACACAGATTCCATTTAGCAAAACTACACGGCATGTATAATATCTACACGGCATGTACGATGTTATTTACCAACTGCCCGTGTTGTCTGTGACACGGTCGACTGCTCGACTTGACACTACACGGCGTGTTACACCCGCACACAGTGTGTACACCATCCCGTTTCCCAGCCACACGGCAAACATTACATGGTCTTTCCTCGGACAAGACTACACGGCATGTCCCAGAGGTACACGGTGTGTTCACGGAGAGGTGACACCGGCCCGTGTTGTTAGCTACACGGTCGAGTCCCCAGGTCACACTACATGGTGTGTCTATAACTGGTATGGTGTGTTCTATCATGGAATTCACTAACTCGTGTTGTCAGTTACACGGACGGACTCTGGGTCAACACTACACGACGTGCTAAAAAACTACTCGACATGTTTTACCCAAGCCCTTCCCTACCCCATGTCGCCGCCCACAAGGTTTGTGACAAGGGAAGAGACTACACGGCATGTACTCAAAATGTTCATTTTTCTTCCCAAACAAAAGAACACACACAACGTGCATGAGGTCCTACATGGCGTGTATTCTAGGTTTTCCGGACAGTATGCCTCAGAAACTTCCCCTCAACCCAGAAAATACTGAAAAAAACACCTAAGTGTTAAATTCCGACCCGTGGGGGGCCATACTCCCCACGAATCAAAGTTTGTCATCTCATATGTGTTATAACCATTAAACAGTCAATGATCCACCAAATTCCAATCAATGGGGGCCAATACTCTCCAAAAAACCAAAGTTTGGTGTCCATTCTATAAACAAGCTCAAACAAAAACACCATATAACAAGGCAGGTATTTATCAAGAAGCCATCACAACAACATGCTTTATTAGCACAACAACTATCACAATAACATGAGAAATCTAATCCACCTACATGGCATGGAAACTATGCATGGCATGTGATTTCTAGCATGTTCCTATATGATGCATGAGACGACATAACCTCATCTCATCGGGTTGCAACTAAATAGAACCCATAGATAAATTATAAACAACACAATCTCAAGTGCGTCACCCAATAGTAAAAACATATCAACCGTTAATTGAAAAATCAATAAAATTACAATCACGAGGTAAATTGGATTTTCCCTGTACGCGGTTTAGCTATGCCCATGAACAGATTATTACGAACTACCGTTCTGTCATATCCCTGACTACGACTCCAAATAGTAAGTCAAAGAAAAGAACCCCTCTAATACCACTATGTAATGTCCTGGACCAGGGTGACACGCAACGCGTGACCCGTGCCCGATTCTCCACATGACCTCAAGTGCATTTCCCCAAACACTAGAGGCTGCCGACTAGCAGCGAGGGCCTAGGTCTGATAGTGGGGAAACTATGCCCTCATTTGTTAAAGTGTAGCATAGCGGAATACCAAAATAAACACACAACGTCATCAGAAGCAGTAAACAAAAACAACTGAATAAGAAAAAACAGTGGATATAACCAACAATATATAAATGATGATACTACATGTTTCAAGTTCTAAGAAAATAGCCAGAACATGTTATACATCTATACAGTACAACAAAATACGGAGTACAACAAAACAAGAAAAATAGATGGCATCAGCATCGTCAGCCTAGGCTTGGTCCCATGCCCTCATACTCCATAGCAACAGTCAAGTACCTATATAGGGACTCTTACCCCTATCTACACTTGAAGTACGGTAATCTGTTTGGGCCGAAAAGCGTGACCCAAATAGGGTGTGAGAAATATATCTAAGTAGGCACCCACCAAAGGCCCCTGCCCAACTACATGTAAGCATCAACAATAGTGTTCATTAAAAAATGACATAAAGTAATAAGTACTCAAAAGTAACAACTACTAGTTATATTTCCATTTTTATTATTCATTTAATCCATTTAATATATTAAATCACCACAGTGCATTTCTAAGTAAACAACTAGTGTCCTCATATACGTAAACTCCTACCCTCGGGTAATGGGTATCCAAAACAAGAATCTGCCCTCAGGAATAACAGAGTTTTTCCATCAAGAGTAGGTAGTGTTTCCCTCAGTCACAAAGTCTATTTCCCTTAGGCACGAAAGAAGTTTCCCTTAGGTTGAAATAACTACAGCCCTCGGGCTATACAGTGCAGTGCCCATAGGCTAATCACAACAATGCCCTCAGGCTGAACAGATAACTAGGCCATGCCCAACATATCAAAATACAGTAACAAGAAATTCCTCTCATGGAAATTCTACAATTTCAACATTAAAGGCATACCCTTGGGTATCCTGGCCAAACGGCTAAACAGTGGAACACACCCCTTGGGGTGGTTCTAGATCTAAGCAACGATCCCATCTAGCATTTTATTATCACAATTAAATACCTAATCAATTCTATGCATTAAATATAGCAACGACCTTAGCCTCAAAACACCCCAACATGGGTTTGTTGCACGAAAACATACAAAACGAATGACAGTTGGAAAAATTAACACAAAGCCACCAACCTTATACGCCAACGAATGATATAATCGAACGTCGACTCCAGAAACGCCCAAGAATGGTGTAGATCTGACGAAGAACAAAACCCATTCAAACGTAAATAACCTAAATTAGGAGAATATTTGGTAAGTAACACGCTAGGAGAAAATAGGGCTAACACATGCGATTCCAACGAGATCGTCTGAAGCCGAATCGGATTCCAGACAAACACCAGGCAGATCTTCAAAGGTTCGGCCATCCTCCTTGGCTCCAAAATGGCTCAAACGCCTCCTTTTCCAAATGAGGAGTCTACTGCCTATTTTAATCCGAAAAAACAAAGTACATGACGTGAACTTCTTGAGTACAGGCCACATACTTCTTTAATTTAACTATTTATTTGGCTGCACCGCCACACTGTTCATCTGTCGACCTGAGTACATGGCATGTACTCTAGAGTACACGGCATGTACTGTCGCCCAGCTGGCGGTGACTCCACCTCCTTACTATTCAAGCCTGCTGAATGACTACACGGCGTGTAAGGTACCACTACACGACGTGTAGTCAGTTCCTACACCCCTCATCGTCGACAAGGCTAGACGCCCTGTGTACTCATCCCAATACGGCCAAAAGTACACGACGTGTGGAAAAGTACACGACGTGTAGTTCCAAAATTTAGGATTTTCCCCCATTTTCCATGTTTTCTCAAAAACACTTAAGGAAAAGGAAAAAGAAGAATCTCATACCTCAAAAATAAGAACCGGGTTCTTACACATTCATCCTTAGCGGATGGATATGATGATGTTTCTGGATCTTAAGGGGTAGTTATAGGACTTGAAGGAAAAGGGGTTTATTCCACTTAGTACTTCACCATGTGGTTCATCGATCCTTTTTGAGAAAAATGATGACGGTAACCTTAGGATGTATGTGTTTTATTAGAAATTGAAGTATTTGATGGTTAAGTACCAGTGTCCCAGATTATAGATAGAAGATATTTTTTATTATCTTGATGGAACTCGGGTTTTCCCAAAAAAAATTTTGATATGGGAATCATCAATTTTATGTTCTAACAATAGACACAACTCATATATATTTTTTTTATAGTAGGTACAATCTATATGAGTAATTGGTTATGCGGTTCAATCTAAAAATCATTCTAGTAGTTTTCATGGAACTGACGAATTGTGTTTTTCATCCTAATCATCATGATTTTATGTGGGTTTTCATGTAAAATAACTTGGTGTATTCTGAAAGTCTACACAACCATGAAAATAAAATGGAGATTATTTTGGATAAATTGATAGAGGATCAGTTATATTTTATTCTCACAAAGTACCAATTTTGGATAAACTAGACTCACTTCCTATAATATATTTTCTCAGAAAAAAAGTATCATTTTACCCATAGAAGGTGAGAGCTATATCTCGTTGGGATATTCCAAAGAATATTTGTGATATACAATGATTATTGGGGGTATGTGGATATCATATGTGTTTTAAACATGAATTATAATTCTTAGAAGAACCTTTTATATTATTAACTAAGGTTGGTGTGATGTTTTTATTATTAGATAGAATTGAGATAGAATTTTAAGAGCATAAAGGGATTTTGTACTCAGCATTGATACATATTTTACCTAAGTCTGGATAGATCAATACAATATAATATATTTCATATGGTGGTAGTCTAGGAAATTTTTTGAAATTAGGGATTGATTCATGGTGTATGAGTCTTGATTATTGAGGACACACAGGATGAACTACACAACACATGATATCGTGGTTTCTATAGTTGTTCATGATTTGTGTTGTTGGAGTCAATACATTCTGGGAGATAATTTTGTGGTATAAATGAACAAAAAACCCTCAAGAATACATATACACTGATTAATCTTAATTTTAGGTAGAAAACCTGATATGAGTACCCGAAATCCTTCAACATCAAAATTACATACACCCCAGGAAATGTAAATGTAGTGACTAATGCACAAGAATAGAGGAATCAGATATATGTAGACAAGGAGGCCAGTAATGAGTTGTTCTTATGGATTAATTCTTATAGATACACTTGGAGTTGTGGGATAGTTAGGGTCATGTATTTCATTCATCCTTACTGAGTGGTCTACCCAACCTGATAGAGGGAGGATGAGATATCTATCATATACTGAGGGACTATTTCTATAAATGAGTGTGGTAGGTGAGGACCCCCCTATAGGTTAGGTTATATCCTAGGATGAGATTTTGTGTATACATGGTTGTGTTTGGGTTTCAATAGACAGAAGTGAGGAGTTGATGAAAGAGTTTTATACCTCATTGTGGGAGTTACATCCTGGCATTGCCAATATGTATTAGGATATACATCAACAATATTGATACCATAGGATGAAACAGGAGAATTCTAGTTGGGTTATGAGATTTTCCACCAGTCAACAAGTGAAGGCTGAACATTAGAAACCAACCATAATTTAATAGAAACAACTCTTCACTGAGTGCAAATGGGATAATATCACGATAGATTTCATCATTGTTTTTCTATGGTTGCCTCATTTTAGTGATTTTTGGTGTTTTTTATGGGAAATATCACTAAGGATTCTCACTTGATGATGATCATGTCAACCTTTAGTGTGTATGACCTTATAAGGCTGAATATCCGATAGATAGTATGACTTTACTTGTTCCCTCATTCTATCATTTCATATAGGGATACCCTATTTAAATATTGTTTTTAGCATAGTTTTTAGATGGAATTGGTCTTACAATTTTTCTAAGAAAATAAATTCGACCCTATACTGATGGACATTTTTAGTGTACGATATTGGTGCTTGAGGATATACTTAGACCATACATCTTGGATTGTGGGGACTATTGGGAGAACAATATAACCCTTATTGAGTTTTCCTACAATAATAGTTATTAAAAGGATATATAGATTGCACATTAAGTGGATTTTATGATAGGGCATGAAGATCAACTATGTGCTGATTAGAGAAAGGCGAGGTTGCCTTTCCAAGATATGTATTTTATCTAAATATTCTAAGTAAGTCTAGTTAATCATAATGAGGATTGCTGCTACACATCCATGAAAGAAAATTTATGCTTATCACTGAATAATACCTCATGATTTTCAGGCCATGGATCATGTATCTTTTTCATCTTAATGTTTCTAGGATATATATATATATCAAGAGATAGGTTAATCATTTACCGTGATATGTTGGTCTATTTGTGATTTTGAAGAGAGTTAGACCGATAATATATTAGTTATAGCTACCGTAGAGGTACTCCTCCCTGAGTGATGTCTTCTATGTATCTTAGATATAGCATTATCATTCAGAACCATCTAATTCGATTCATCTCGGGGAGGTTGAGTTACAAACATATGCTTCCTTAGAAGAGAATCTTATTCATATCATTGATATGATGATGAAGGTTATATGTGGTATGTCAATTTCTATAGTATGGGGTAAATGGAAGTCTGGTAAATTAGAAGATGATACACACGAATGGGGGGATGATATACATACTCACTGGATAGAGTTATTCTATGTCAATTCTAGACCACCCTCTTGAGAATAAATAATGGAAAAATTTCATTAAATATGAAAATTATATGATCTAGGGTTTCTGAATGAGTTACAGATATCTTTGTTTTCTTTTCAATTTTTTATTACAGCCTAATTACAATACACACTGAGATTATGAGGTTATCTGAGGAGTCTAGGAATTTTTCATATCATGGATCCCATTATTATTTTTGAAAAAATAGGCAGGTCTCATGGTTAGTAAAAACCACATGGGGCAGGATGCACAATTTATTTAACTATGTAATGTTTGGATAGAGGGGAAGGGGAGCCCAAACGGTCTATCAAACCATGCAGATAGAGGAAAATAGCCATGTAAGTGCATCTTAAAATTTTGATACTGGGATGATACATGGGGTTTTCATGGTAAAAAAGCTAATCCCTCTAACCATGTGAGGTTCCCCTAAAAGTAATCAAGTGAACATGTTGGTTCCCCGATTTGGACAAATGTGTGGCCAAACCATATGGAAATGTGATTTGAGTCAAAATGAGATATTTATACGTAAAATAATTTTAAACCCGAAAAATTTCATGTTATTATTTAATTGGGAAGAAGAACACATTGTGTTCTCTATTGAATTCCAAATTATTTTATTTGATGTAGATTCTACACCTGAACTCAGAATCGAATGATGTCGATCTTGTTGGATTCAAACTAGTGATATCTCAATTCATTTTGTGTTTTTATTCATTTGAATTCATTTGAAAATTTTATTTAGATAAAGATAATATTCCCAATTTCCATGTTGTTAATTCGTTCTTTATTTTCCAACTGATATTGACTGAATTATAAGATAATATTGCACGACTATTCTACTTAGGACCTATGGTGGGTGGTCTATAAATTTATTAGGTGGTTTGGTCTTTTATTAAGATAATTTTCATTGTATCATGTGACATAATTTCTGATCATTGTATCCGATAGGCACATTTTAGATTATTCTTTGTTGTTTCCCCAATTTTGGCTAACTGTTGGGTGTGCCTTATGATTTCACATTCCTATGACTTTTTATGCCCTCCATAGGGTTAATGTGGGCATACCTTGTTAGATGAATCCCTTTATGAATTGAATTTTATTGGTTCAGATGACTTGGTGAGGGACTTCCACTATTTCCTTATAATACTTGATGTGAATTTGTTTAAATATTATATGTGAATTACAATATGTGTTGGTATACTCAATGAATATTTAATTTTTATGAATTTACTGAATGAATGAGATGAATTGAGATAGATCTGGATTGTATGGTGGTTATAACCTGGATCATAACTTCATCAGATACCATGGATGTTGATCCATGGATATTTATTTTGGTAGTGGATGGATTGTATATGATTGTTGGTCAGGCCTGGATTTCATGGGATTTCATTGGGACTTATTACCCCTCAGATAATTTTTTAGGCCTATATTAGACATGGTCTCTTTACATGAACGTTGGAACCCAATTTAAGGTTAATAGAGTTTCTATTGAGATGATCCTAGGAATTTATGAGGATCCCTTAGTTCGGTATATGATGAATCAAGCCCTGTGGGGTCTGAGATTTATAATCATACGACTCTACTGTGGTAATTATGACATGCTCCGTTATACAACTCAATGATGGTAATTGTGAAGAGCTAGTTTATATGGATTGACAATGGTAATTGTGACAAAGTATCTTATACGACTCATCCATATTTCATATTAGATACATGTTATACAACATGGTAATGGATGACATGATATACTGTGTATATGGATTGGCCCTTGTGTTTACTAATTTTTACATTAAGGATTCTTGGTTATAGGATCTTGACCCTTGATTGGTTGAGATCATTTTTCTAATAGACCCTTCACATTAATTTGTATTTTATTTTCCACATAAACATATTTATTTTCTAGTTTATCTATGATATACATTCCACACCACATAGCTTGTAATGAATAGCCTTAAATTATTGTATACACTATTGGTGGTGGTCTACTACGATCTTGAGTCATAGTTAATGTTGTTACACCATTGGGAACCCAAATAGTCAATATGGTTGATGTTGAGGTCTGGGGAATGAGACAATAGTTTTGTACATGACAATAATAGTGCTTAGGAGTAGGGAAGAACATGTCCAAACTGAGGTTCGTGATTTTATTCGAAGATAGTGCCTTTTGATCATTTTGGTATTTTGATACATGTAATGTACTAATTCAAGTATCCCAATGTTGGTAGCTTTACAGAGACATGGAATTTATCATCATCATTTATTATATGATTCAATTTTTAGATTTTGAGTATTTTCATTAGTTTATTGAATTTTTATCCATTTATATAATGCTTCCGCTATAAAATGTCACATTTCCAGAGGACATTAGATCTATCCATGATGGATATTTATTTTTATCATGATTCTACATTTGATATTTTGATTTTTAGGACTATGATACACTATAATTAGAGGGAATAGTTACCCCACACACACACCCTAGGCCCTGGATAATATTCAGTATCCTCTGTCATTTAGGGATATGTGCTTGAGCCCATGAGTCTAACTAGGATTGGGGTACCATTTAGTAGTATACAGGTCCAAGACATTAAAAAGTGGTTTATGATTCATTTAATATTTGATCATAAATTCACACTATCAATGAAAAAATCGTATTTATGATATAGGGTGACTCAAGAAGATAATAACCAGTGAATGAATAATTCCCCAAATGAAATGGTTGGGGAAGAATTGTCAAAAAATAGTATATTACTAATGTAATTTTACATGTGATTTGGGATGAGTAACAGATTAAATGAAGAAAAATTCCATAGCTTATCTAAAAGGATATCTCATTAGATATATAAATAAATATATTTATATTAAAAATAAGAATGATGAATCTATAAAAAGAATTACGGGAAGATCATTGGTTTATTCATTTGAACAACTAAAATGAATAATCAACTCAAAAAATGAATAGAACATTTATATATTTTTTATTTTCAAAATCTTATATTTATAATAGATAACAATTTAACATAATAATATATAATTACATGGGATAATAAAAATTAAAAATATTTATTTGATTGAATAAAATATTTATGTTACATTCTATAAAAATTACCTTTTGAAAACTAGTTTGTAGAAGTCTTTAATAAAAGAGTGTAAAAACGTAATAAAAGTTTCAGTGGATGTTCATTATTTGAAAAATATTAAATATCAATATTTACGTTTGAGTTATAAGGCATTGACTAAAAAATTACTCATAAACACCCCAGCCCAAAACCTCGGGTCTGAACTAGGATTCTATATGAACTATTTAATGCCTCCTCATATTCAATAGGTTTACAACTATTTGTGAGGGGCTACAGAATATCATTGAAATATTATTCTCTCAGTAATAAGTTAACATTATAGTAAAAATATGGATGTGATAACCAATTGTCCAAAAATAATGAATAGTTAATTAATTATCATAGTTTTCTCATAAATTATAAAACTATCCCATTCTTTTTAAAATTATAATGTTGGATACATAAACCTAACAAAATAAAAGTATACATTATATGATGTATAGATAAAAAAATGAATTCATACACCCAACTTGAAATCCATCTATTAATGTCCTTCACCCTCCTTATAACCCTCCTAACCATCCACTATAGGGCCATTTACCTTCCCTAGATACGAAGATGAAAAATCAAAAATTTCAAAGAAATCACTAAGTTGAGAGTGAGTATAAGGCTCTGTAGGACCCCACCAAGGACCATTAACATACTTTCCTATGATATATATCTTCACTTCTTAATATTAACTAAAACATTAATAAACATAAAATATATCTCTTTGTCACAATATATATTGTGGGTCCTATGTAATGGGCACTAACTCCATTAGTACCCTACCAAAAGGAATGTCAATTAGACATGTCTAAAACATTCCCCTCATCAATATGAATATTCATGAAACATGTGTAACACATCCCACTCTAAGATATATCCCATTTACATTTTGATCAATATTTCAAAAATACCTTGTGGGGTGGATGGATTATATGTCCCAACCAACATAAACTATAGTAGAGAATGAGAAAAACACAAGAAATACTTGTACAAGGAATGACAGATCAAACATACATTCATAATAAGAAAATATCACCATCATAACAGACCCCATGTGACAAAGTATCAGTCATATGATCTCATTAGTCTACCCATGAACACAAATAAATCAATCCAAGAACCCATAAAAATGTATAATAATGTCATGTGATTCATACATAAGGAACAATGATAATCGATGGATTCAAACACCCTCTATGTCTAGAAATACTATACGATCATATAAAAAACCTGAATAGAAAAAAATTAGAATCATATGATCATGGTTTAGAAGAAACCACACCTTAATGATATATTAATGTGAACTATACATAATATATACCACTTTCAAAATTGAATCTTGGTATGATTGATGCACATGCACTAATTTCATAAATCCGGGTGTTGATTCTATAGGAAATTACAAAACCCCCATTAGATCATATTGTAACCCTTATATATAATAAACATAATGGATCTAATCTTATTTGTTCAAGTAGAAGGTAATGGAATTTATCTAGAATAAATAATAACTCCCTTGGTGAAGAAGACATGATTAATTCATTATTTAGGCATCTAATGAAGGTGTTGTATGGGTGTGATAGAAAAATGGTCACTTGAGGGGATCTTAGTGTGTTGTAGATCCTAAGAATCAAGGGGGAATGATAAAATGTTACTGATGATTGTTTTTAAGAAAAACACAAACAAACAAGGCATTCTCATAGGGACACATTGGACACTACTAGTGAAATGGTGGGATCTATTGGATAATTGGTGGTAGATGGAAAGATATGGATCCACCTATGAGAATCAAAAACTATATTATGTTCTCCACTAGTATCTTCATAGATTTTTATTATAATTACATACACCCAAGAAATTCACTGGCTAGCCGGTGCGATAGTTGTAGTTTTTGAATATATAACATGTCCCATAGACATAACTCAGTGCAGTTTGAACCCCATGAATACCTCTATCCTTTACTCATAAAAATAAAAACATGATAAAAATACATCTTTTTTAAAGAGTTATTCTTGAGATACATGTGTCACAATTCTCCCCATATTATGAATTCTCTTCCACAAGAATTATTTTAAGAGGTCTACTCAAAATGATTAGGCCATTATTCATGAATCCCAACTTCCCACTTCTAGTACTCTTCCTAATGACAACCATGATGACATAGGACCTAAAAAATAGAAAAGGTATTCTATCATTAGAAAATTCAGTTCAATCTATTACCAATGTTGACAGATCTATGAAAGATGCATCCTGCACCAGCTCAAAATCCTCAAAGTTGAGGAAATGTGTAGGTTCAGGCACATATTTCTAATGGTTAGACACATGGAATAAAATTTTCATACATCGATACCATGGGTGAATCTACAATCGATAGACCATAGTACTAATGAATTTAAATATGTCAAATAGAAAAACTTACTATGGTTCCATATTTATTTTTCTCCTCAAATTCATATTGCCTAACTAATGAGACACCCATAAGAAGACCATGTTGACCACAGTAAAATCTTAGGGTTGCCTCAATTGGTTTGTGTAATACAACTACCTATTTTGTTACATAACTAGTTTTTTTCTGAATAAAATACACCCACAATGAGGTGACATTTTCTGTACTCTCCCATAAACTGACGATTTATATACCTCATGACATTAAAATATTGAATCACATAACCATCAACATAGATCCTCAAGTAGGGCCATCTAAAATAAGTAATTGATGTTTTTATAGAAGGTGAACTATACTTGAGCCATGTGATCAAACTAATATCCATCAAAATATTGAATACACCATCAAATAATATCCCCTAAATTATAGAGAATTATATTTGATAGTCCATTAGTCTGAGGTTTAAAGGATGCACCAAATTTATCTGTATTACTATTTCCTTTTTTAGGACTTTCAATAACTATGATTTAATTTGAGAATCTATATCATATAACAACTTAGAATCACTCCAGGTAACTGTATGATCTCTTTTGCATGGGCCTTTCCTAGATCATCCATTGTTTTCATGTTTGGACTAGTATAAAGTGATTTGCATTGGTCTATTGATACACTACCATACAAACAGTGTCCCAATATCTAATGGTCATGGGTAACCATTTCATGGTGTTTATCATAACCTCTTCCTATATCCACACAAAAACTGAATGTTTCTAGAGAAACCATCCTAGTCTACGATACTTCGAATTCATATTAAAACATGTTAATGAATGGGAGAAAAATATGTAAATGAAACTTTTAATGATGAGATAACCTCTTCATGAAATCTTGATACATCGTGGTTAATAATAGGTGAACTACCCACTAAAAATCATGAGAGTCTATCATGAGCTCCTATATATTGGATTATGGAACCATCACCCTTCAATGAACCTTGAACACTCAATACCATTCAATGTCCAATTATAGAACGAAAAAATTTCCTTCCAAACTTATGAGAATCACATACCACTGTAGATCATGAATCATATTGGCCTTCACTTGTTCTTGTAGCCAGAATGATATCACTATGGGTGCGGAAGCCATTGATCCAAAATCCTTTACTTATTCCCACCTACAAGTTTCCCAACAATGCGTGGAGATTACTCTCAACAACAGATGACCACTCACCAAAATACACTATATTATCAATCAAAAAATACGATGATATATTTATTTTCATATGAGTATACTCAATCTCAAATAGTAATTTTTATAAGTACACTATTAAATCCCTCACAAGATGATTTATGTCATATTTGGAGAAAATATTTGAAATACTATTACATTTAGTATACATGAACTATATATCAACAAAGAGGTAGTTTCACCAAAAAAATAATGAATTAACCATCGTTACACACTCCATTGCATGGGTAGGGTAGTTTCTCTCCTAGGGGAATAGTGGTTGAGACTCGTAAGCAACTACACTTCACCCTATATAAGAAAACTCACAATAAAATGGCAGAAACCTATCAATATAAAAATACCCAAGTCCAGGATCTAGAAGAATTTGGATTGAAGTTGATGTAAACCATTTCATTAGCTTGGGTAAGGATTAGTGACAATTCCCCTTCCATTAAATATTGTCCTCGATCTTTTTTTCATGGTCATTGGTGATGATCACTGAGAAAATTCTCTAATGAACCTTTTACAGTACCCATACAACTTGAGAAGTCACTAAATTTTGAAAACAAATTACTTATTAATTCCAATGATACAACTACCCAAACCATCTCATAATAAAAAAAATTCTCCTTGTAGATAAACCACATGATCATGAAAGTTCACCTACTATATAAAAAAGTGACACTTCTAATTCATAGAAAAAATTCAATGTCCTTGAACCATGCTCAACACAATATCAGGGTTTCTAGAGTGGGATTCCCATATTTTAGTATATATTAGAATGTTATCGATAAATAAAATTATAATGGAGTCCCTGTATAAATGAAATACCTTATTCATGATAACCATGAACCCATTCATATTATTCATCTGTCCAAAGTGAATAATAGTATACTCAAATAACCAAGAAATTATTCTAAAAATTTTCTTAAATATGTATTAGTCACTAAAAAAGATGTTACCATCCATAATGTAGAAAAAATATTTGGAAACCATAGGGATCCCCTAAACTATTTTAACAATTAATTACTCATTAGAAATAGTTACCTATTTATAACTGTGATCAGATATTACATTTTATACACTACTCAGTGTTGATGACTACTATCCACCTTCCTGATGAACAAATCATGTTCACCATAATTGGAAGTTCCCATTCGATGGAATCCTTTTTCATCAATATCATCCAGCTACACCTTGAGCTCTACTAACTCAGTTGGTTATATGTAGTATGGTGAAAATAATTTTAGTCACGAACTAATAATAATAATGATCTCCCTGATGAATTATTCTTAGAAATAACTATGTAATACTATTTATGGTTACATTTGATTGATTCTAGTAAGAGTTTTCAATGATTGTTTTCCCTAGTTAGATGGGGTGGATGGAAAACACCCTGGTTACCAGTTACCGGTCCGATTGGTTGCGACCATTGACATTCTGTTTTCAAGATAGAGATAATTTAAATAGTTTCTACTGATGGGAAAGACAACATGGTGGATATAGAATTGATGTTACTAACATCAAATATGGTTAGAGATTGTGGCCTGAACTAGTGGGTTGTATGGGTTTCAAGGTTCAATTTTTATTTTTGAATTCATGTATTTGGGTTGTTTATAATACTGTTATTTTTTAATTTTGAATTTACTTTCTTTTAGATTGTTTCTAGTTGTTGGATGTTGGGGTTTGGTAGTATTTGGTTAGTGGTATACGAGGTACCCAGAAACCCACAATGTTGTTCTATGGAAAAAATGGATTGATGATGATGGTCCAATCCCATTAAACATGCTTCATAATCCAATTCATCTATTAATTTTTTCTTTTTCCATCTACGTGATAAATATTCCACTCTGTTCCAATAACAATCAATTCATAGACGGTAGAATTTTAACCAGTCTATGCTAAAGATCATCTCTAAACCTTCCATATTAATAATGTTAACACATTATCCATTCTTAATGATAGAATGCAACATAAGATAGCCTAATATTTTGAAAAATTGATTTATTGTCCATCTTATGTGTTAATGGATAAAAAATCTCATAATTGAATTTAATACTAAAAATTGAACTCATTATCTACTTGAGACACAATGAAAAAATGGGATGATCCTATGTTATAAAATTGAAAAAAATACTGTAGAAGATGTTAGAACCATGATTTTTATTATAGATGGTCCATCATTACCTTCAATTATATCATTATCAACCATATAAGTCCAACCATGCACAACTTCGTAACACCCCATAGGCTAATGAGTGTCCTGATTTACAAACCTGATTGGATTTTCCCATAATTTTGAGTTTTGTACCAGAGTTTAATGGTAATATCCTCAAATAAATCACATTGAGCCACATCAGATGACTAGTCTATCCACACTTGTGACAATTCTTGAGAGAAATAGGGAATCACATAATAATGTTTACCTTCCTTCATAGTTATAATGTCTAGTAGTGTCATTTATCATTGCGGGTTAATAGGAACGCCTTCTATAGTATCAATTATATCCACATCCACGACATCTATCTTACGAATTTTTATTCTAACTCCCGTAATATGTTATATAAACTACGCTAGTGAAAGTTCATGTTGATCCACTAACATCTAGAAGAATAATCAAAGATTCTTCTTCCTCAAATCCATTCCTGGCCATCAGGGAATTCCAAACCTCTATAACACTAGTCATCAAATCAATTTTTAAGAGCATATTTATATTATTTGGGTGAACACCAATTAAAAAATGTATGCCTCATTCCCCACTAAAAGAGGATAAAAATAATCATCTCTCTGATGAATTCAGAATAAGATTAGACGATCATTCTCCCATAATTGAACTCCATAAACACCTATGAAAAATAATGATTTTATACTTCTTGAAAATTAACCTTGAATAATTGATTCATGAATGTAACCCAATTCATCCATTTACTTCTTCCTTCCATAATCATGACATCCCACCACTATCCAGTAACACATAGAAGAACAAAAGTCACTTGATTAAAATTATAATATTATAAGGCATATACTAGGTGGAAAATCATATAAATTGCCCATATGAATTCCTCCATATCATGAGGTAATTTATTTCATTAAATGTGTGTGGGATGCTAGAGATGAAATTTGTGAGCGTAATCTACACCCACTGGATGGCCCATGTAGGGTCCTTTTTCATGAATAAGTTGTGGTCAAAAAGAGTCCCTACATGACTAGTAATACTACTTGAACCAGTTGAAAACCCTACTAATTTATATCCTCCTACATGATAATTTAGGAAAATAACTTCCAATGACTTCTATGTGGTGATATATACTGAAACCGAATAAAAAAGAACAGAAAAAAAACATATTAAACATGTAGAATGATTATAGAACACATGAAAATTATAGGGTTCAAAAAAATTATGAACCTAAGAGGAAACCCACAGAGATAAGGAATAATCACTACTCCCTACCAAAAACTCAATACATACCTCTAGTACCTACATGTTTGTCACATTAACCTATATACACCTAGGAATGGAATACAACATGATCAAATAAAATAATTATACATATAAATACACCTATCAAAATTTCTATAGGCATTTAATTTTATGGGATCTATCTAATATTAAGAAATCATATATGAACTATGAGAATACATTCCTATCAAGATGTATGTAGACAGAAAAAATCCCATAAATAAATACAAGAACATCAATTGCATCAATCATGGTGAATTTAATCAATGTTAATATTTAATATTATAAACACAAATTCCCAAATTATTAAAACTCAATGTCCACTAATTATTAATAGCTAGACACAGACGTAGTTCACCTTACCATAGACCAACCATACTAACAATAGTATAACTTATCCTGAAGAAGTGAAAATAGGAGAAACGAGTTAGTGAACATGGGGTTCTGATACCATTTTCTTAGACCCTGAACCGAACCACTAGTCTTGAGATGCGACACAAAATGCCCTCATGTGCACCTCCCTGTATAAAATAGGTTACCAACAAGTGATTAGGGCTTACTGAAACACATGGGGAAACTATTACCAGAGTACTTGTTAAACAATAGATAAATAATAAATAATCCATAACCCATAATGACAAATAAATAACAAATAAACAACTATCAGAGTATCAACATAAATAATAAAAAACTCATTATCAATATAGAATGTAAAATAAAAGAACCGTACTAAATAATGGTTTAATTAAAGAAGTACAACTAGTAAGATAAGCAGTTTTGATACCATGCATGAAATCCATCTAGAAAACTCCAACATCCTCTGGCCAATATACTAAATCATCCACCATAGGGCCCTTTCAATAACACCATGGGTTTTCAAAAATAGAAGAAAATTATGTTAGATGGTCTATAAAAGGGAAAAAATGAACATAGAAGATTATATAAAACCCATAGACCTTATAATATGTTGTCTTTTTAAATTAACTCATTTTCTATCATATCCTATGTAACCAATAACACTGGGTTTTAACGAATAGTGACATACTATTAATATAATTATATACAAAATGTCATTATAACCTAGTCGAAAAAATTTGGTTATGAAGAGGAATAACAATATTTTTAAAATTATTATATTTGTTTCAAATAAGGATAATATATTTATAAAAAACTACTTAGATTTTTAATGTCCTTATTTTCATCAAAAATACATTTTTAAAAAAAATTGATTTCTATTTATTTAGTTAATAATTAAATTAAATAAAATTTTTCCAGTATTATATATTTTTATTAAAAAATTATCTCCATGTATGTAATAAACTTGTAAAAATTATATTAGAGTGATGTTTTTTGATTTTTTTTGATAAAAATATTTTTTCATTAAATAGAGTAAAATTCAGAGTTTTATTGAAAAATAGCTTTTCTGTGTGTCATCTCCTTCAGATATAAAAGGAAACCCCCTATCTTATCCATTTAATAGATACAAAACCCATTATACTAGCCAATAAATTCCCAAGTAAATTCTTTAATTACATCACATAATATTATATTTCTTCTTCAGTCATAAATCCTTTATAAGAATGATTTTGGTGAAAACGAAACGAAGTTGTCTGAAAAATAGGTAACAACTTTAACCGAGAATTTTATGTTATTTATTCCTACAAAAAATAAAAATATTATTAATCCATGTTGATATTATTACCTATGTATAGTAAATTTACTAATATGATTTTATGTTGTGTTCATTTCCTAAAATTATCTCCTCCCTCAGATGGGAAACAAAACTGTTGATCATGTGTCTCATAGATGACCACCTCATGAACCGATGTAATTAATATTCAATCATAAATTATCAATGAAAGATATAGTTATTTATTTATATTTTATATATTATATATATATATTATCAAATTATAGTTATTTATTTAAAATATCACATAATCTCTGTTACTTTCCATTCTGTACGGAATAGAACAACTTCGTTAGTGGGTTTGGAGGACTACTAGCTTGAGAAGTGATGTGATTCATTTTTCAGATATTATTTAATATTTTGGAAATAAATATTATTTATATGTTAATATATTATATAAATTATAATTTAATAAATATTGAATATATATATATATCATATATTTTGTTACCTTATCATCCATTAAATAAATGATAATATCATTTGTGTGTACGACATACTACATCCTTGGAAAGAAACATGATTTATTTCTCCTAACAAATCACATGGATGGATTATTTAATGGTATTTAGAGAAATAATATGATATTTATAATATGTTGATAATATTAGAAGGATAAAATGTTACCAAATTTTCAATAAGATCATTAAAAAATGGAAACAATACTCATTCAAATGCACGACCATTCATCTCCATGATTGTAATGATATTCATTATTTGAAACGATATATAATGGTTTATTTTTGAAATTATATTTTATGTATAAAAATTATATTTATTTCATAGTTACCATTCTGGAGATTATTAAATAATAATTCCATGAGGTTGGTCAACTGACCAGAATAATTTCGGACATATGATCGATTTACCATTAAAACAGAAGACAAGAGATTAATTGGATAAGAAAATGAATAAAAAAATTTAAAAGAAATAATAAATATGAAAATTTTATTAATAACACAAGTAATTAACATATTTTAATTATTCAGGAATATAATTACTTCATGTGATTATTCATGCTCTAGGTAAGGTAAAATTAACTCAATTTCTATTTATTAGGTTATACGTATACTCAATTGATTATATAATGCCATGATTATGTTTGAAATGAAATTTTATTGATTTATGATTTATTTAATATTCTATTTTTGTGGTGATACATTTTTTATTCTTTATTATTTCATGGATTAGCTATCACCTCAATGATATGAATGTTGTAAGAGATTCTCGTATCACTTTTACTTTTATGGGAAATGCATCGTATTAACCACTTATTCATTTTTGTGGTGTACATAATGAACATTTTGATATGTTATATAATGAATATATTCATATTAATGGTATTTATAATTTCTTTTGATTTTATTTCTTTTAGGGGTCTTATGATTCAAAAGTTAGAAAAGCTATAATGAGTTATTTTACAATCTCATCATTATTTCAAAGGGTTTTATATAAGTATCCCTTGGGAAATTATTGAATATTTATATCATAAAATTAATATTACTTCTTATAATCTAGTTATTCGTGAACATTATCCAGTAATATTACTGTTTTTACAATGTTTGGTACAAAAATTATTGGGAAATTGTTTTTATGAAGACTAGATATCATTTCTCACTTCCGTCAAAAAAGCATTTTTTCCAAATCCACATTTTCCAAAAATGTTTTCCAAAATGCTATTTACTTTTTTACTATACTAAAATGGGTTTTAAAATTCATTTTACCAATTTTTGTCTATTTAAAAATGGTTTATAATGGAATCTTGATGTCATTGTCTGAACATGTTACTTTTTAACTTTTACCAAAAAATGTGAAAGGAATAATTGTTTTAACATGTATGGTTTGACTAATATTTACCACCATTATGACCAATATTTTCCTTGAGAATTACATTATATGTTTCCAATAATAATTTCAAACATAATAATTTCTATAATACTTTTTAATTTTTTTTCAAAAGTGATTTTCAAAGTGAAAAAATGATTTTAGTGAAGAATATTTTTTAACTTTTGAATGTATTTTCCTCAACAACAACAACCTTTTATGTTATAGATTGGTTCCAAATTATTCATATATATATATATATCACATATATACCAAGTTAATTTTCCATTAAATTAATGGGTTAATACATGAATTATGGTCATTCCTCAAATTCCATCATTATGAAATATCAATTGATTATAATATTTAGATTGATTTTGAATCTTACTTTATTTCTATGGGTATTTATTATCATATTCCATATGTATGATTTCATTAATATGGAACACATTGACCATGTTCATGTTAATATTGTTGTACCCAAATAGCAACAAAAATCATTTTATAAATCATTATTCTCAGGAGGTTTCATGTATGGGATTAGGGAGTAAACCTAATATGTTATGGGACATTGTCCACCGTGAAATGTTTTTAGGGATGTATACCTTGATTCATGTTTATGTCAAATTATATGTATCTTCCACATTTTATATAATTCCATTTTTTAAATCAACGCATCATTATTTCATTATATCTTATGACTACTCATGTTCCTTACCTTTAATGATATCTTGTTATACATTTTACATGCACAATATGGTTCATTATTATCTTTATCTACCAAATGGGGTTTTTTTCCAACCCGAGTCATGTATGTATTCCCTAATATATCGTATGTAGTATTATGAGATACTATAATCATGGATCTGAGTATGGAGGATAAAATAATTGAGTATTATTTTAGTCTCATAATGATGTATTATGTTCCAAAATTCACCAAGACACTCAGCCTTATAGATCCCCACTATAGTTAGTATCAGAGGTAAGGCTTTGTTTTTTTGGAAGTAGAATGAGAAAAAAATTATATAAACCACAAGGAAATGTATAAGGGTATGTATAATGATAATATTAATATAGAAAAATATCCATGAATCATGGTGAAGTTGATATAGAGTTGATTTTTAGATATTACATCTGTGTCTACATACTACAAGTAAATGTGGTTCTTATATATATATAACTTGGGGTAATAACTCCAAAGAAGTCATGTAGTTATTGACTAAATCATTACCTTTCACTTGATAATTGGTATTACTATGAAGTTCATTTGATACTTGCGAGAGATTTAGTATGGATATTCAAAAACTATTTACCGACCATCAAAATGGATTCAAATAACATGATTACCATGGAAGACCTCAGTTATACCTAAGGTTTATTAGATTGAAATGATTCTATAATGATTTAGGAATATTACAATCAATTTTTCTGGATAATGTTGTTTTTCACTATGATTATAGTTTCTCACACTATGTTTTATGGTTTTAGTTAATTTCTTGAACGAAAAATAACTAGGTTAATGTTGAATGTGATGGAAAATGTGTTGATGATGTACAAAATGGGATGGATATTACAATGAAGAATATTGTCAATATTCTTAGTAAATAATCCCAATATATGATTAAAAAACAAGAAACTTAATGAACTCTAAAACTCCACAAAGAGGAGATGAATAGATTTATTAGAGAGTTTGGATGACTGAGTCCATATACTAATGAATATTCAATTTTGTATATATCAAAAAATTTGGAAGATTCTCTTTGGAGATTGTATAAATTGAATGATAAGTTGTTTTATGTGTGGATAAGAAGTGGAAATAGTATGTAACAAACGAGAGAAAAAAAAAGAAACATTATGTTATGGAAATGAATGGGAATAATTAATTTACTAAGACTTCCTCGAAGTTTTTGTGTTTTAACGTTTGAATGTATATGAATTATGAGATTCTATGTCCTAATGGAAATTTCAAGAACAATATCAAAAAGGTTATTCAAGTAAAGGTTTTGATGTTCATGATTAATAAACAAAAAACAAAATATGAACATAAGAGGCTACTATAGAATGTGATGATTAATCCTATGTTAATTGTTTAAGAATGAATTGGAATGATAAAAAAGTTTACGTACCCTGAATGCGCCAAGCTGGAGAATATTATCACTGAGAGGGGGAGGGGTGAATGAGTGATACTTGTTTCCTTTTTTTTCTTTTCAATTGAAACAACTTTCACCTCCTATTAGAGATTTCAATTCCTTGATTAAAGAAACTCAACACACATCCATAGAAACAAAATGATTTACAAGGATCACTATTCAGTAAGAATAGCTTCGTCCATATAATGGTTTGGAATTGATCCATTACTATACAATCCATTAAGAAAATAATCCTTGGATTAAAATGAGTAGGAAGTACCCTTACACTTGTGTAGAACAATAAAACAATAAAACTAGTGCATGTGAATCATCTTTGCACAATATGGTAATACAATTTTTTTGTAACAACTCATGTTACCTATGCTTCTATTAAATTCAACAAATGTATTCAAATTTTAATACAATTCATCAATTCCTTACGTAGAATAATGGTAATAACCACCATGGATTTGTTATCAAACACTGAGTCTGATATTTTCTAATTTTGATTCCTTTGAGTCTGATTCATATAAAATAATACTCTCAATATTATTTTTTGATAGAAAACAATAGAGTATAATTGAAACCACTTCTTTTCTAGAATACAATTTTCACAATGAAAAGAATACAAATAAATCAACACCACCCAAAACAATTGCCAAACTAAATTGAATTAATCTATCCATCTCTCTAAAAACTCAGAGCTTCTCTATCTTATATAGTGAAAAATGCAACTCGCCCCAAAGTAATTTTTAATTGTTTCTCTTTAAAAGGTGACCCAAAACTAGTACTGGCGGGAATACCAAAACTCTCGGTTATGAAAATTCATATAAATCTAGATTTGTCTAGAAATCTCAGAGCAATTATGAGTTCGTCATTTCTTTTGGATTCTTCTAGAAACATAAACAACCTTAACTTCTTCTTCTTCAGACTCCCATTTCAATTGTAAATACTATTAAAATTGATGAGTAATACATGGGTCCAATCATCTCAGTATAATTCTATCATGTTGATTTCTTCAAAACAAAGGTCTATACCATTTGAAAACAAATGTATGAAGAAATGAATTCTTCAAAAAAACACTCTTTCGAATGAAAGACTCCCCCTTTGAAAAATTAATCAATTGTCTCCTTCTATTTTATTTTATCTTTTCCCACAAGAGAATAACACATCATCTCACATAACTACATTTATTCACCAATATGTTCTTGTATCATGAACTAATTCATGACATTGAATTAATTGAGGATCATCTTTAACATCACCACCTTTCAATTGGAAGGTACAATAACTTTCCCTTCCTTCTTGATTCTTTATTTTGAAACTCAACCCAAGAACCATATTTTCTGAATAAAAGTAGTATGTATACGATCATTCTGAATATGCTCATTCTAGATATGTTCAGTTTTTTTTATGATCATTCAGGTTAAGATTTCTATTACTATTTCTGGGTATGATCAAACTATTTATGATCATTCTGGTTACGATTTCTGGTTATGATTTTGAGGTACAATCATTCTTATTATGATCATTTGGATTAGGATTACTGGGTATGATCAATTTGTTTATGATCATACTAGTTATGATTGCTGGGTACTATCAAATACAATTTTAAAATGATGATCATCCTAGATATAATACAATCTGAAAACAATGATCTACATGGATACAATACAACATATCCTAAATACAATTACATCGGCATGAACTCTTCCATCTGCACCACATTGATCGTCACCATGTTCAATTGACACCAATTTCATTGGAACAACCTCTCCATTGGAACCACATTGATTGATTGGAAAAACAATCGGCAAAAGCCCTTCAATCTGGATACAATTGTTTCCTGATTGTTTTTTAAAACAATCAGTACCACTTCTTTCTCTCTTCCATAGAGATATGATAAATCTAAATATGATTCTTCTTGGATTTTTTTGCAACAAAATTGAGTAGTATTATTTTAGGATGGGAATCATATCTTTCAATCCAATTACTTCAATCAATATTGCATCACAAGTTCTCAATACAACTCATGATTTACATGATATAAAAATTATCAAGTCGTAATCACATTTGAAACACAAGTTTCACATTGGTTCTAGTGTGATACTAATTCTTACTAAAACCGATCAATAATTTTATAATATAATATCACAAAATAATTGTTTCCAAAACAAAGCGATGTGATTTAATTTCTTCAAAACCAACAATGACAATGAATAGACATTACTTGAAACATTCAGCACCTTCATCATAATCTTTATCCCAACAATCTCCCCCATTGTATTTTTTTGTAAACAAAGTTTAATAAATAAATGGAATTTTTAATTCTATGAAATGGATTACATATCAGAAATTCTGAGCCTACTTGAGCGCACTCATTTTTGGAAACAAGAATCATTAATTGAAGAACCATTTTATCCCAAAAAATGTTCCTGAAAACCACTATCATTTCTCATTCAATTCTTCATTATCCCAAGAAAAGAATTCAATTTCATTTCCTACAAACACTCCAAATAATAGTTATAATAGTTCACACACTAAATAATGCTGAATTTATATTTTACCCACAACTCTTTATTTTGTGCATTAAATTTCTAAATTCATATCTTACCCACAACTCTCTATACTGTAAAATAGATTTATGAAACCAAAAAAATTTTCCCCTCAACAAAACAATTCAAATGTAATATTAAATATGGGATAGATACACATACCTCATCCATGAAGAGAAAGTGGTTGGACACCCTTATTTATCCTCATTTTATAGAATTATACCTTTGATTATGGTTTTGTAAAAATTTCACCAATTTGTTCAAATGATGATACATAATCCAGCTTCAATTCATTATTCTCCACATTAACTTTGGTTAAATGTTATTTGATATTAATATTTTTTTAAGGAGAATGTTACAATGGATTTCTGATGAGATTAATTGTACATTAATTGTCACAACCCAAGTGCAAGGGTAACTTTACTTCAACAACTAAATCTTCCAACTTGTTTTCATCCACATAAGTTGATTAGTGTCTTGAGTAGTTGAAAACTAATCATCTTCATTGATTTTGAGAGTTACTGATCATTGTTTCTTATAATGTCAACTAACACAATTCATTAACAAAAATAATACACCACCTGATGTGGATCATATATCATCAACATTTACGACACAATCTACATTAGAATACCAAAATAAATCAAAACTATTTGAGATGAAATACATAATTCTAAATTCTATTGTGCGTCTAATGTATATTAGGATTTTTTTCTAGTAATAATATGTGATTATCTAGGAGCACTCTGAAATATTCCACAAAATGTAACAATATATACAAATGTCGCGACTTGAGGTAGTCAAATATAACAGACGTAAAATCATCTTCTTATACTATTTTGACTCACTTCTGTTCCTTCCCCATCATTACTTTTCATTGTTCCCACTAAAATTTGTGTGGAAATGTGTTATGAATTTTTTATGCCAAACCTATTGAGATTTTTTTTGCATACTTTTCTTGGTAGGAAAAAATATATTTTTTCTTTTTCTAGATTTGTAACCCATGATTATATTACACCTCTCGAACTATGGACATTTCAAAAAAAATCTACATTTCATCCAAAAATCATTCATATCTTCATTTATCATTCACCATAAATAAAATATCAACAATAGAAGTAATCCCAATGAAGGAATTCTCTTTATTGACTCTAATGTAATGAATGTTATTCACTCTTTTTTAAAATTATTCTTTGATATGCATGAATGCAACATGGAATACCATCACCTCAGAGCTTGTTTTAGGCCATATAATTTATTTTTCAATATACACACATAACCTTCATATTATTCAATACTAAATCTAAAAGGTTGTTCAACATAAAAATATTCTTCAATATCAAAATTTAGGAATGCATATTTACCATCCATATCAATGATCTTGTAGGCTCATTGCGTGGAAATTGCAAGAAAGTATTCTGATTGTTTCAAGAGATTCCACTAGAGGAAACGTTTCATCAAAATCAATACCCTCAATTTGTGAATACCATTTTCAAACAAATCATTCTTTTCTCTAATAACATCATCTTTTACATTCACCTTGTTCTAGAAAACCCATTTTGTGTCAATGATGTTTCTGTTTCAAGGATTTGGTATGAGTTCCCATGTATTATTCTTTTCAATCTGATCTAATTCTCTATTAATGGATTGAACCAATTCTGGATGCTCGAAAGCTTATTTCACATCATTTGGTTGCACTTTTGAATACAATGAAGTATGTGTAATGGTATTGGTTGTTCTTATTGTTTGAACCTTATGAGGTTGATCACCAAGTATATTTTGGGATTCCACATGATTCCTCATCCCTGGATATGATTTATTATAGTCCTCCTAATCACTTGAAATATATGAGTCCCATTATAAACCTTTATTAGTGTTACAATCGTTTATAACCTTATCGGAATTATCTTCTATAATATTCTTAACTTCTTGTCTTCTCAAATTTTTTTACCTTTCCCAGGGATTTCCATAACTTTTACATCCATTGTATCAAAAATTATTATAGTTTCATTGTTAAATCATATACATCCTCTTCCTTCAGAAGTGTATACAAGAAAGATTCCATCCCAACCTTTCTGTTGTACCATACCATATTTCCCACCTTTCTTCTTTATAATACATGGTCTCCCAAAAATTCTAAAGTTCTTAAAACAAATAGTATTTTCATAAATATGTCATATGAAGCCATACAATATTAAGGCCTATTGATAAAATGGTTCTGAATATAAATAGTAGTACTCATGACATGCCTCCAAAACCAATGAGAATAGTCATGCTCATGTAACATGGTTCTTCCCATTTACACCATGGTTCTATTAATTCATTTAGCAACCCCATTATGTTGGGGAGTGTATAGAGATATATATTCTTGTCAAATTTCATGATTCTCAAGATAGTCATCAAAATCATCACATATGTATTCACCACCATTATCATTTCACAACTTCTACACAGAATACTCACATTACTTATCAGCTTGTCTATTGAAACTTTTAAATATTTTCAAAGCATCAGATTTGTGTTTAATATACAGAACACAATTAATTTGAATAAAGTAATTGATGAATGTAATTATGTAGTTATCTACATGTGTGAATTTTTTTCTCATTGTTCCATATATATCGGAATGGATCTGCTCTATGGACTGTTTCGAAAAATTATCAACTTTCTTATGCACAACCTTTTTAATTTCTATTTTCTCGTAGATAGAGCAACACTAATATCTTCTTCTTGGAAAATCAGGAATTTATCATACACTGTCTCTTTTAAAATCCTTCCTCATGTTTCTCTGACACATATTTACATGAATTATATGCCATAACTGATTCTATTCCACTATTCTCTTATAACAATAATTTTCTGAATAACAAACCCAAAACAAATATCAATTCGAATAGTGGCCTCTTGTAAAAATCATTCAAATATCCTTACTCTATAAAAAATTCCATATTTTTGTAGATAAAACTTTTAACATTATAGAAAAAATTATGAGACACTTATCGGGTTGGGTTTCATCCCATCAACATACAATTGTTTCTGTGATTTGATCTTTTCTTTTCCAATAATTGCTAACCCAACACCTTCAATTTTCAATGATTCATCTTTTCCAAATGCCATTGTTCCTTCTTTATAGTCATTCACAGCCTTTTCCAATTTTACATATATTATCATGTGATAATAAAACCCACTATCTAGTATACAGGGTCATTATCCTTTCATGGAATTTATTATAGTTTCATAAAAAATAACATTTTTCATTAATTTCATTCTTTACATTTGAATTTTGAGAATTGAGAATATTTTGTTGAGCTGGTAATAAAACAAGACAACGTTTTTCAAAGGTGTCCATGTTGTTCACATCTTTCACAAATAGTTTCCAAGGGATTAAACCTATTTTCAATGATTAGTTCATTCTTTTCAGATTTCTTCAAAAAAACCTTCTCATTTTTATTTCCATGAGGATATTAGTTGATCCTTAATCTCCACCTTCCATAAATTATGGGAAAATAGTATTTTTATTGAACCAAAACATACTTTATGTGTGCCGAAATCCCACACAATACCATCAATACCCATTGAAGTCGTATTTACCTCTAAAACCATTGGGCTAAATAGAATTGTGAAAACATTTATCAACCATCTTATTTTTACTTTAAATTGTACTCTTCTTATTCTTCTTTTCAGCCTTGATAGTATCCTATGTTTTTGAAACCATTCCAGATCTAGATAAAACCTTTTCAAACTTAAGATGTATTGTAACTTCTGAATTCTTCATTTTGACATCATCCATAACTTTCTCAACATTCATTTTTTCAGACACATTTTACTTAATCTTATCACCCTTTGAAGTTATATTTGGATGATCCTTATCAAATTTCACATTACGATAACATTCACCAACATTAGTGATAGAGTTTTGGAAACTTTTATTTTTCTTTTAATCATCAAAGAGTTTTGTTTGGGCCGTTCCAAATCTTCTTCTTTTTCCTAGAGCATCACCTCAAGATGCTCATTACGATTCTTTTTATCTTTAAATGTCTTCTTCAAATCATCAATCTATTTAACCAGCTTTACTTTCTCACTTGAAATCTTTTTTTTTGCATGAGAATTCATCATCTAATTTTTTATTTTTCATTGCATGTATTCTGATCCTACTCATACATTCATTCATCTCATCTTTCAAATTCATTTCAAGATAAGTTTTATCTTCATTAGAACTACTGCTTCTGAATACATCAACATTCTCAATTGCAATGAATGTATTTTTATTTCCATACTCTATGGATTTTTCAGATTCACTATCATTCTCTTCAAAATCATCATATTTTAAAAAAACTTCTTCTTTTTTATTTCAATAATTTCTTTTCATATACCATGTATTCAATTTTCATTCATGATCGTATTGTGTTTCATTATTCTTCATCACAATCCTCTTCTATCGATCATATTGAACAATTTGATTCAATGTTACCAACAACTCCACATTCAAAACATTTCAAGGGATGAATCCCTTTTTATTTCACTGTACCTATTTTCACATTGGAAGAAAAAAAGGATATGATTTCATTTAGTTGTTTACATTCCTCATTTTTAGAGATATAATCACCAACGTCATCCTCAATAAAATTCTACTATGAGATACCTTTCTTCATAGACTTGAAAGTCATTTATCTATCAATATTTGTTTTTCTCTTCATAGAATGTTCCCTTATTATTTCATAAGTGATAAGAGTTCTATATAGATCATAAATAGATAATGATTATGGATCTATATATTCCAATGAAGAGACATTCACATCTAATTTGTCAGGTAGGATTCTCAAGATATTTTCATCATCTGTACAGTCTTTCATATTTTTACCAATACATCTGATAGTACTCAAAATTTCATTTATTCTGGTAAATAATTCCCCAATATAGTCATGCTCACTCATATTCAAATCTTTATACTTCAATCTCCAAATTTTTAACATTTCCTTCTTCACAATTGTTTTGCCTTCATATATGTTTTCCAATTTATCCCATAGACCTTTTGTTGTCGCAACCCCTTCACTATAATTAATTCAATTTTAGAAATTGAAGATAATATAGAATTATTATTCCTTCCATCAATCCCATGAAACTTATAATCAACATGTGTAATTGGAGAGATATCAAAAATGAAAGGAAACTCAACAATTGCAACTTCAAAAACATCATAACAAATATACATAAGATATGGAATCATTCTAACTTTTTAGATATGAAATTTCTTTCCATGAAAGACCTGAATACCTTTATTAATCACACACTTCACATTCTCCACCAGCAAACAATAAATAAAGTAACCTTGATCTTATACCACTTGAAAGTGCCTATTCGGAGGAATGAATCCCTGAGAGGGGAGGGGTGAATCAATGATTCATTTTTTCTTTTATGTTTCTTTTCTCCTTAGAAAACCTTTACCTTCTAATAGATATGTCAATTACCTACTTAAAACAATCTTAAAAAACATCCATAGGAACACATATGTTTCCAAGGTTCACTATTCAATAAGAAAAGAAACATCCTTGGTGTGGTTTGAAAATGAGACAGCACCATAAAATCCACTAAGAAAACAATCCTTGAATTATAATGAGTATGAAGTACCCTTACATTCGTGTAGAACTATGAAACATTACGACTAGTGGATGTGTATCCCCTTAGTATAATAAGGAAATAAAATCATTTTGTAACAACCCATGTTACTTGTTATTCTATTCAATTCAACAAATGTAAGAAAAATTGTAATTCAATTCATCAATTCCTTACCCAGAAGAAATGTAAGAACCACGTAGATTTTTAATGAAACACTGAGTTTGATATTTTTTATTCCAATTCCTCAGATTTCGATTCTTAAAAAACAATACTCTTAGTCCAATTTTATGATACAAAACAATAGAGAAGAATCGACACCACTTCAATTCTTGAATACTATTTTCAAGTCGAAATGAATACGAATGACTCAGCACCACCCAATACAATTTTCAAACCGAATGGAATTGATCACTTCTTCTCTCTAAAAACCATGATCTTCTCTCTCTTTGGTAGTGAACAGTGCCAGTGACCCCAAAGTACAATGTACTCATTGCGCTTTTATAGGGGGCCGAAATAATGTTTAGGTGGGAATCCCAAAATAGAATCCCTCTCACTTAAATGTAGTCAAATATGAATTTATCCTGAAATCTTTGAGAAAATATGACTTCGTCAATGCTTCACTATTCTTCTATAAACTTCCAACGTCTTCACCTCTTCTTCTTCAGAAAACAATTTCAAATTTTAATACAATTACAATTTTTGATAAATACAAGGGTCTGATCATCTGAGTATGATTATCTTATGATGTTTTCTTTATAACCATGTTTTGTACCTTTTGAAAACAAATGTATAATGAAATGAAATCTTCCACAAAGCACTCTTTCGAATGAAAGGATCCCCCGTGGGAAATACATTCATTAGTCTCTTTATCTATTCTATTCTATATAACCACATGAGAAATCATATCTAGAAACAACCTTCAATCAATAACATGTGTTTGTATCATGACTCCATTCATGACATTGAATTCATTGATGATCATTTTATCATCACCTGATTTCAATTGGAAAGTATTGTAACATTCTATTCATTACATTTTGTTTTTTTCATCTCAATCCAAGCATGATCTTTTCTAAATACATAGGGTCCACCTATGATCATTCTGATTTTGATCATTATAGATACAATTATTTATGTTTACGATCATCATGGATATGATTACTGGTTATGATTATTAGGTACGATCATTTTGTTTACAAACATTCTAGTTAAAATTGCTTGTTACGACTATTGGGTATGATCAAATTTTTCATGATCATTCATGAATACAATTTTTCATTACGATCGTTCATGTAATAATTATTATGGTTACAATCATTATGGTTCTGATTTCTAGGTATGATCAAATATAATCTAAAAACAATGACCTATCCTGATATGATTCAATCTAAAAACAATGATCTTCCCAAATACAATACAATACATCCAAAATACGATTATGTTTTTGAATGGTATCATCACTTCTATTTAAACCAGATCGTATCAATTACAATCTAAATATGATTTATTCCCCATCGAGACTATATCTTTATATTTCTTCAACCCGAATATGATTCCTTTGAAAAAAAATTGGTGTCTCCTCTTCCATAAACATCACCTCTTCCATCAGCACTACATCAACTGGCACTATGTTCCATCGACGCCACATTCATTGGCACCCCCTTTCCATCGGTACCACATTGATTATTTTAAAAAACAACTTGCACACCTATTAAATCTGGACATGATTCATTCTTGATTGCTTTGAAAACCAATTAGTACCACTTATTTCTCTATTTCATGTGAATACCATATATATGAATACAACTCTTTTTCAATGGGTTTGAAAAACAATCTGAAAAATATTCTTTTCTCATTGTTTTGAAAAAAATCTAAATACTATTATTTTATGATTGAAAATATCTATTTGAATCCCTTTTCTTCATATCATGTTTTCATTGCAAGATCTCAATAGAACTTATGATTTATATGAAATACAAATCAGTACGGAATCTATACAATTGATAAGAAAATTTTTACAGCAGTTCCAGTATGAAAACAATTATTATTGAAACCGATCAATTAAATTATAAAACCAAATATCAAAAAAACTATTTCCAAAACAAAGTGAACTGCTTTTTTTTCTTCAAAACTAACCTTGAAAACAAATTAACATTATTGAAACCTTCATCACCACAATCATCATCTTGGTCCGAAAAATCTCCCCGTTTGTATTTTTTTTTCTACCGAGCTTCATAAATCACCAAACATTGTAACCTTAACAAATGGATTACATATTAACAATTCTAAAACTAAATAATCTAACTCATTGTAGGGAAGAAGAATCATTAATAAAAAAACCATGTTATCCCAAATAAATGGTCATGATAGCCTTTTTCTATTCTCATTATTTTCTTCATTCTATGTGGAATAGATTTCAATTTTTTTCCTACAATCTCTCCAACATAAATTTAGAATTGTTCACATAGTAAATAATGTTGAATAATATACTTACCCACAAATCTCTCATTTGAAAAATAGATTACTGAATTCATATCTTACCCACAACTCTCCCTTTGGAGAAAAAGATTTATAAAACCAAAAAATCCCCCCCCCCCATTGACAAACCAATTCAAAGGTAATAAGTGAGAGGCGAAAAAATACACATACCTCAACTATAAAGAGGAATTGGTTGGGATCACATGTTCATCCTCATTTTTGAAAATGTTTCCTTCAATAAAGGTGTTGTGATAATATCAGCAACTTGTTCCGATGATGGAATAGACCCCAACTTCAATTTATTTTTCTACACATGCTCTTTGATGAAATGGTATTTTATATCAATATGTTTTGAATGAGAATGTTTCACTGCATTTATAGTGAAATTGATTATACTTTTATTGTCACAACCCAAGAGAAAGGGTAACATTACATCAATAAGTTAGTCATACAACTGTGTTTCCATCCACATAATTTGAGTAATGGCTTCATTAGCAGAAGCATATTTATATCAACCATACAGAGTGTTACTGAGTCTTTTATTCTTCGAATTCCAACTAAAACAAATCTTTCTCAAAAATAATACAACCCATATTGTCGATTTTCTTTAATCAACATTTCTGGCCCAATCTGGCTCATAATTCCCAAATAAATCAATATTATATAGAATGAAATAACTGATTCTAAATTCTGCTGTGCCTTTAATGTATCTGAGAATTGTTTTTCAATCAATAAGATATGATTCTCTCATAGCACTCTGAAATCTTACACATAAGTTAACATCATACAAAATGTGTGGTCTTGAGGAAGTAAAATACCACAGACTTCCAATCAGCATCTGATTCTCCTTTTTATCAACTTATTTTCCTTCTCTATTTTTAATAATCATTGTTCACACTGAAATTGGTGGGGAAATTAATTTTTTATTATTCATGCCAAACCTCTTGAGATGTTCTTTTTCATACTTTTCATGGTTGAAGAAAATTGTATAATTTATTTTGAAGGTTTTGTAACCAAAGAAAGTATTTCATTTCTTCCAGCATAGGCATTTCAAAAACATTCTTTATTTCTTCAGTATATCATTCATAATATCCTTCGTCAATCCTAGAAATGATATAACAACAACATAAACAATTTTAATGAGGTAATACTCTTGAATTTATCTGATTTAAATATTGTTACCCACTCTTCCTTTTTTAAAATTATTCTTTCTCAAGTATATATACAAAATGGAATACCATTCCCTTGGATTGTGTTTTAGGCCATAAAATTCATTTTTAAATCTTAACACATTACCTGTATGTTTTCCAACAATAATTCCACAAGGTTGTTCAACATAATCCTCTTCATCAAGATCACTATTTAAAAATTTAGATTTAACATCAATTTGAAATATCTTGAAGCCTCGTTTTGTGGTAATAGAAAGAAATATTATGATTTATTTATGTCTTTACACTGGAGAAATGGTTTTATCAAAAGTAATACCCTCAATCTGTGAATACCCTTTGCAAACCTATTTTGATTTATTTCTTATAACTTCACATTTTTCATTCATATTGTTCAATAAAACCTTAATTTTTATAATGATATTTTTGTTTCTATGATTGGGTATGAGTTCTCATGTATTTTTCTTTTCAATATGAACCAATTATTCATTTCTAGATTTATCCCATTCCAAATGATTTAAATATTCTTTCACATCATTCAGTTCCACTTTTGAATACAAAGAAGTATGTGTAATGGAATTGGTTTTTCTTCTTGTTTGAACCATTTGATGTTGATCATCAATTATATTATGTGTTTTTATATGCTTCATCTACCGTAAATAAGATTTTGGATTTCCTCCCTCGTCATAGGAAATAGTGGAGTCATATTATTTAGCTTTATTAAGACTACAATTGATTGTGTCCCTATTATAATTATATTCTTCAACTTTCTCAAATTCATTATCTACATGGACACATTTATATTTCTCAAATATTTCAAAAACTTTTACATCAACTGTACCAAAAACTCTTCCTATTTTTTATTGAAGATCCTATATCCTCTTCCTTCCAAAGTGTAGCCATGAAATTTTTCATGCCCACCTTTCAACTCAAACATTCCACAGTTTATTCCTTTCTTATTTATAAAACACGGACCCCTAAACACTTTAATGTTCATAAACAATGTTTTTTTTCCATAAAACAATTTATAGAGAGTTGTTCCTAATTATTGTCTATAGAAACCATCGTTCTAAATATCAACATCATTACTCCTGGCTTGCCTCCAAAAGTAATGACAAATTCCAAGATCATATAACATGGTTCTTCCAATTTCCACAATCAATCTATTGTTTCTTTTGTCATCACTATTGTGTGGGGGAGTGTGTGGAGAGATTTACACATGTCGAATTCCATGATTTTCAAGATAGTCTTCAAACTCTTCACTTTTTTATTCACCACCATTATTAGTTCTCAATTTCTTCAGGGAATACTCACATTCTTTATCATATCTTCTTCTCAAACATTTAATCACATTCAAAGAATCTAATTTGTGTTTCATGTACATAACACCAGTAATGTGAGTAAAGTCTTAAATGAATGTAATGAAGTAGTTATCTCCATGTGTTTATTTTTTTTTCTCATTGGCCCACAAAATATCAGAATGGATCCGCTCCAGGGGTTGTTTTGAACCAATATAAACCCATGGTGCATATCAATACCCATGGTTCACCTCAACCATCATAGAATTAATCCTTATTTAAGTGGGGTACCCTTATATTTATATTCTTGGCCATTAACTACTCTCTATCACCTTTTAGAGCATATCCCTTCACATAGGTCCAGTAAAAAATTGGAATAATTGGTTTTTTCCTGGAGATGTGAAGAAAATTATTCCAAATTTAAATTTAAATCACTAAACACAAAACATAGTATCAATTAACTGTTTGGGAAGAAGACAATGATCCAAGGAACAACGTAGAGAACCCAAAAAAAATACTCTACAATATCTCTATGGGAATGGTATTTAAAGGGACATATAGGGAATGAGAAAATTGAGTTGGTGTTTGTTTTGAAGAAAGAAGACAATAAAGCTGGTGTCCTCACTAGGCTTCCTCGGATGCCACATGATATCTAGCGGCCTCCACCCGCTAACCTATGGCTGATATGTTGATTTGGTAATTCCCAGGAGAACCATTAGCTAGACCGTAGCTTTTAAGAAGAATAAAAAATACTTAGGATGTCATGACCCATCCTTGGGGCCTGTGTCGTGACTACCCCATGCCCGCCTTCTATAGGCCAGAGGCTGGCGACTAGCACCAAAGGCGAAAATGCCTATACTGGGAAGGAATTGCCTTTATAAAGTAAACAAACACAACATATTATGAAACTGAAGTAAGCACTATGTAAAACTGTATAAAAAAGTAAGTGCTAAAAGGAAATGGTTTGGAAATACAAGCCCCATAATAAGTATAGTACAACTGAAAAGTTAGTACAACTACAGTAAAGTAAAACAGCAACTACTGATTCGTCCTTGAGGAATCCCACCTGAAGGGTGGGTACAGATGGCCTCATCAGCACCTCATGTCCATCTTTCTTCTCCGTTTATGTCTCGCTAAGTGGTCCACCTCTGGGTACCTTCCAGTTCTACAAGTACCTACCTCGATCAGTGTTGTCCGTCGTCTGCATCCAATACAACATAGTGCATGCATAGCCCTTGTAGGGGTGACTATACGATACTCAGTAGGGACCCTGAGACCCCTGATGGTCTCTTAGAATTGATGAAGGATAAACCAAATAAGAGAGATACAAACATGATGTATCAAAAAACCATACTTAGGTATATGCCCATACATATTCCTAAGTTATCAATATCTGTTCGGCTCCAAATCGTGAGCCCAAGCACAACCCAGTCCACACAGGAAGTAATGTCAACCACATCGACGATAATGATTGAAGGTCAAGACTCACCTCACATAGGTATAAATATTTCATATACCGATATAGATGATCATATGTATTCACTGATTCAGCTAAGCTATCAGACCCACATAGGATACAAGACTAGTTCTGCTGTCTGACCCACACAGGATACAAGACCAGCTACTCTGTCAGACCCACATAGGATACAAGTACAGAGGTCAAACTATCGGACCCACATAGGATACAAGAAAAGTAGTCTGTACTGTTGAACCCACGGAGGATTCCAATATAGTAGACATCGCTGTCGAACCCATGGAGTATTCTAGTACATTAGTTGTCATTGTCAAACCCACGGAGGATTCCATTATAGTAGTCGACGCAGTCGCAGCCAGCTCTAGGGTTCTCGTACATAACACACTTGATTCAGGGAGGGTCCGCTCCTCGAGCAAAGGGGGCCGATACATCAACTATCATGAATTCAAATGTTGATGTATCTCGAAGTTACGTATCATCAAAAGAAACCCAACGCGACAGACTGCGCGTCAATCGTACGCCTGGTATGAGAGTTATTGGCTTTTCCGTTCCAGGGGCCCGGTTGGAATTACGCTCATTCCAAACCCAGCCGTTTTCCAAAGATGTATGAAACTCATTTAGAGTATCGAAAAAAGACCTCCTTTTTTAAAGGCTACCAGTGCCACAGATAGCGCATCGATCGGACGCACTGTCAAGAAGTTATTCGTTTTTAAGCAAAACGGGCACGACCTGTCAAGCCCAGTGGGCTTGAGGGTCGGCCTGTCCTGGCTCGGCGGGTCCGAATCATCTGGGGGGTTGGGATGGAATGGTGAGGCACGACCCAGCCTGTGGCTAGCTGTGGCCCAACCAGTTGTTCAAGTGTTTTGGGGGGGGGGGATTTTGTGAAACGGTTGTGCCACCCCTCCGGCCCGGCCAACCGTTGCCGGCCGGTATCCTTCAGCAGAAGCAGCCCACATGGACGGGCTGCAGTTACTCCACACACGGTACCCGCGGGTGCCGTGGTTCTCTTCAGCCCAGCCTACAGGTGGCCAGCCGGTTCACTGTCGAAGTAGCCCATGGAAAGAGGGCTGCGGTTCTCCGCAGTGCGGCGCCAATGGGGCACTGTAGTTCTCCAGCTCGGCCGGATAAAGCCGGATGGTTCTTCTTCGGCAGAGTAGCCCAGTTGTGCATCGCGGCCTCCTCCACCTGCCCGGAACCCGGTGCCGCGGTCCTCTAATGGGCCAACACATGGCCACCATTTCCACCGCCTCCTTCGGTCGTTTCCACCTCTTCAATCACCACCTCCATCGCGAGTAAAAACAAGGATCAACGGAGATTCGTTGGGCCATGTTTGTTTGGCCTAAACCCTCCACGTTAGGTGATAAAAGTTTTCCGATGACATCCCAAAGTATTGTACATGAATGAGATAATTTATTCACTTAAAAATATTCATAACCCCTACCTCAAATAAATGTTTGTTCTTCAATGTCGCGGAAAATAGTGTCGCTCCGTCAACATCAGAAGAAGAGTCATTGTCATTGGCGATGTTCCTCATGGGCGATGTCTTCTCCATTTACGCAGAGGAAGAATAAGGTAGAATTTGCTTCAAGTCCATCGTGTCGTGGAGTGTTATTGACTGGGAGAGTATGACGTTCTTCGTGGAAGAACACTCCATTTCTAATTATCCCAAATCTCTCCCAACACTACAAGTGAAAACTAAAATAATATCTTGGGCTATTATTTTATTCTCACATGATTTTCAAAATTCAAACACTTAAATTAATTATTTAATTATGGAGTTCAATTAATTAATTAATCGTGTTGTCATATTAATGAAAACAAGTGGGAGGTGGAGAGTTCAACATATAGAGGGGAGTTGTCAAATTAATTTAAGAGTTAATGGTGAGATGAATAGTTAGGTGCTTGTGTGGGCCCCACCACACATTATCCTCTCATGGGAGGTTATGTGGGGTGTGGTCCCCACACCAACTTCCCCTTTGGTAGAAATAACCACCTCTTAAATAAAATTTTACAATATAATAATTTTATTTATTTTTCTACAAATTCCCCAAAATAAAACATCCACTCCTGACCAAACGCAACTGTAGTAAAGGAATCTTTAAGCGAATAGCGGCACTATGAGTTAATTGGTGCCCTCATATTTCAATTTCGATTATCGGTTAAAAACATAGAAAAACTCACACATATGTTTACTGAACATACCCAAACAGAACATCATAAATTGATTTTGGGCACACCGGGCCTTGGAATTAGGCACCGTCAGAAACTACGGACTCGTAAAATTCAATGAATTTTAGAAAAAAAATTCATTCAAATTTATGGTTTTTTAAATTACCCCCAGCTCAGGTCTTTACGTCCGATAAAGCTACAACACACACTTAGGAAACAAATGGGGGTACTGAGCAAGCACTTGAGCCTCCTGCTCCCATGTGCTATCCTTGAGTTTCCCGTAATGCCAGCAAATGAGCAACAGAGGAATAGACTATCCACGTAGGACCTGCTCATATTGATCCTCGATCTTGACCAGAACCTCAAAAAATGTCACTCCATCATCAATGTCCATCTACCTGTTGTCGATGATGTGGGACACGTCGTGCACGTATCTCCTGAGCTGAGATACGTGGAGGACGTCGTTCAGCCGGAGAAACTAAGGTGGGAGGGGCAGGTGGTAAGACGCCTCACCGACACTATTGAAGACCTGGAAGGACCCAATGAAACAAGGAGATAACTTGCTGCCCCATCCAATTCTCCATATGCCTCATCGAGGCGAGACCTGTAGGAAGACATAGTCGCCATCCTCGAACTCCAGTGGTCTTCGCCTCCTATCAGCATAGGACTTCTGTCTACTTTGTGTAGTCTTCGTCTTCTCCTGGATGATCTGCACCTTCTGCATCGTAGCCTAAACCATCTCTAGTCCTAGTAGTGTTGACTCCACTAGGACAGTTTAGCATAGAGGTGATATTCATGGTCGGCCATATAGTGCCTTGTATGGGGCCATCCCGATGGTTGAGTGGTAGTTGTTGTTGTACGCAAACTCCACCAAGGGAAAGTGATCATCCGAGCTGTGACCAAAGTCGAGGACACATGCATGGAGCATGTCCTCGAGAGTCTGAATGGTCCTCTCATTCTGACCATTCGTTTGAGGATGGAAGGCAGTGCTCAAGAGAAGTTGCATCCCAAAAGATTCCTGTAATCCCTTCCATAACCAAGAAGTAAAACGAGTATCTCGATCAGATATGATAGTCGATAGAACACCATGAAGAAGTACGATCTTCTGGATGTAGAGGCATCCCAAGATCCCTACTGAGCCCTGATCTCTGATTGGTAGTAAGTGGGCCGACTTGGAGAGTAGGTCTACGATCACCCAGATATAGTCGTGTCCTCTAGATGCACATAGAATCCTCATCACGAAATCCATGGATATCTCATCCCACTTCCACTTTGGTACCTCTAAGGGATGTACCAAGCCTACTGGTACCTGGTGCTCTGCCTTCACTTGCTGAGAAGTGAGGCATCGTGAAATGAACTCTGCTATAGTACGTCCTCTGAAAGGGATGACGTGCTCTCCACCTTCAGAAAATCCCTCAAGTGCATGTCCTATGGATATTTGAGCATATCATGATTCGCAGTCAAGGTCCCCACACTATGCCTCTTTGACCCATGGTAGAAGTGGAGGAGAGACTGTGAGAGACTACAAAAAGGATTCTCCATATCTATCCACAAAGGATATCTACAACGCAGCCAGCTGCTATGTCTTCTCTCCTAGTAGTTGAATGCATGATCTCCTGATGAGAGAATCTGCTATAAAATTTCCTTTCCTAGGAGTATAGACTATCTTGAAGTCATTGTCCTGGAGAAACTCAATCCAAAATCATTGTCTCTGGTTCAGTTCCTTCTACGAGAAGATTTAATTGAGACTCTGGTTGTCAGAGTAGACTGTAAAACGCTCACCCATTAGATAGTGTCGCCGTATATTCAAGGCGAAGACCACTGCTGCTAACTCCAGGTCCTGGGTAGTTTAGTTCTGCTCATGATTTCCCAACTTCCATGATCCATACGTGATCACTGCTTGCTCCTGCATCAGGACACACTAGAGTATTGTCCCCGATGTATCACAGTAAACTATGTACCATATGCCCTCCTCCGGTTGCCTCAACATGGGTTCACTGGTCAGCCTTTGCCTCGGCTCTTTAATGATCTGTTGACATCTATCTAACCTCACGCAGGGTTTCCCCTTCTTCATAAAAGCTGAAATTGGTGCTGCAACTATGGAGAAGTCTGGCGCAAATCTTTGATAGTACCTAGCCCGACCCAAAAAACTACAGACCTCGGTCACACTACTGGGTGGCTCCCAAGCAAGTACTGCCTTGATCTTTGCTGGATCCACTGTAACTCTAGCCTCCGAGATGACATGTCCCAAAAAGTGAACCTCTCAAATTCAGAACTAGAACTTTGAGAGCTTACCAAAAAGATGGTGCTCTCCGATTGTGTCCTGTACAACCCACTAATGGTAGGTGTTCTTCTCCTCAGTGGCCGAGTAAATCAATATGACATTGATGATGACTACGACAAATAGATCAAGGTAAGGCTGGAAGATATTGTTCATGAAATTAATGAACACTACTGGTACGTTAGTTACGCCAAAGGGTATAACCAAGAACTCGTAGTGGCCATACCGACACCTAAAATTCGTCTTCTGCACATCCTCATCTCAATCTCTGAGCTGGTGATATCCTGACCTGAGTTCTAACTTCGAGAACCATCGGGCCCCCTTGAGCTGATCAAAAAGGTTGTGAATCCTTGAGAGTGGGTACTTGTTCATTATGGACACCTGATTCAGGAAACGGTAGTCGACACAAAGTTGTAAAATCCCATCCCCCTTATTGGAAAACAAAATCAGAGAAACCCATGGTGAAAAACTCTAGGTCGGATAAATCCCTTCCCCTGCAAGTCCTCTAGCTGTACCCACAGCTCACGAAGCTCAGAGGGATCCATGTGATACATTGGAGTAGATATAAATGTAGTCCTAGGGTACAGGTCATTGTATAAGTCTACCTCTCTGCGAGGAGGTAGTCATGGAACATCGTCAGGGAAAAAATCCGCATACTGGTCCACCACAACCGGAAAACTCAGACTCCGCACATCAACCGCTCCGAGGGTGAGACTAGCCAACTAATGTGTGATCAGCTGCCCTCTCCTCTGCCAATGTCCATCCTGAACTAAAAAGGCTCCCTTCTCCATGGTGAGGGTGAACCTGGTCCCATCCGTGCGGACACAGCACACCTTGCACCTAATATAGTCGATCTGATCATGGAATGTAGATAACTAGTCCATACCCTAGATGACGTCGTAAGGCCTCATTGCCACTAGAAGAAGATCTCAGCCGAAGCTCTCACCTCCTAGAGTAATATCACATTGCCAACACGAGTGTGTAATCGTCGAGTCTTCTCCCGTAGGATTCTCTAGCCTTAAGGATTGAGCCAACGACTCTGTCGGAATCTCTGAGCTCTGAACAGGGGTAGCAGCAATAAAAGAATGTCTCACACCTTTGTCTATAAGTACTGCAACAAGGTTCGAGTAGACACAAATAGTACCTCGAATCAACTCAGTTGTGCCATGGTCGTAAGCCTCGACTACATGGAGCTAAGCCCATCTCTGTCTACCAGCTCCCTCTGGTCGTGGTGGACCTCCTGGTGATGGTGGAGGTAGAGCCTCGAAACTTCATCCACCACCCGCTGCTCGGCCAGCACCTCTGTGACATCCACCTACTCCTGATAGACCACCAAGGTCAAACCTCTTCCTCTTCCTAGGTGGTCCCTCTAATTTCATCTACTCATCTTCATGGAGGGTCAGGTAGTCACTAGCCATGTGGCCCTACCCGCCGCATGCATAGAACTACTTGCTCCTCATAAGGCTGGCTCGGTTTCGTGTGCCCCGCACAAAAGAACCTGTATCATGAGGTCACCCACCTGATGGCCTGGTCCGCTTGGACATCTGCATCAACTGTATACTGACAGTTGTAGAAGACTCTGCTACATATCGTCCTGTGGTGGGTCTCTCCACTAGTGACTGCTCAGTGAGAGAACACTCCACAAGAAGGGCTCACTCCAGCACCCCGGCCTCTGTCGGGATACTGAGGGGAATCGTCGAAGCCCTGATCTCATGGCTGAGTCCCTGTTTGAAGGTTTTGGACTTGAAGAATGGGTCACGTACCATGTCTATGGAGTAGTGTGAGAGGTCAGTAAACCTCGCGGAGTATTGAGCTGTTGTCATGCTACCCTGTTGTAGATGTAGTAACTCTTGAATCCACACCGCATGAAGGGTGGCTAGAACAAACTTCGAGAAGAAGAGACTCTCGATGTCCATCAATAGTAAATATGCCTCGTCATTCACCTGGAGCATCAGGCTCCACCATCTACCTACATCCTCATTCCGGAGACTCGTAGCAAAGATCACCATGAGGTCGGCTGGTGTCCCTACCAATCTGAAAAATCTGACGACAGCCTCCAGCCAATCCTTAGCTGCATGTGGGTATGTCTCTCCATGGAACCTGGGCGGCCTCTTTCACTGGAACTCGTTCAACTCACTCAGGCGGAGTGCACTCTCTGATGCTGGGGCTAGTGGTATCAGTGGACCATCAGGTAGTGGTACCGCTGGTGCCTCCACTGTGATGGGGCCCTGCACCAAGGCCTTGTCGCTCGGTGGGATACCATCTCATACGTAACTCGGAACCCTAGCTAGCTGCCTTCAAGGGGCCATCCTGAAAAGAAATAGGTGTTCCACGGTCAAACAGTATAAGTGGTGAGATGACTCAAAGTAATCACGAATAAAACTTTTCAAAGGAAACACACACACAATCAATACTTTCGTGCACTGAGTCGAAAATCAGAGGTCCGGGTCTTGGTGTGTGGATTCGTTGGCCGCCGCACCAACACTGGACTCCCTGGATAGAAAACCACACTCAATACTATTAACACTATTGCTTCACATAAAATAATGATCAGAGTCTAGTGTTCTATAGTAGAACCGACTCCTATGATACCAATTTATCACGAACCATCCTCTGGGCCCGTGCCGTGAATACCCCAAGCCCGCCTTCTATAGGCCAGGGGCTGGTGACTAGAACCAATGGAAAAAATCCCAATAATAGGAAGGCATTGACTTTAGAAAAGTAAAACAAACTATAGTGTACACAACTGAAGTAATCACTATGTAAAACTATACACAAAATTGAGTGCTGAAAGGAAAGGGGTTGGAAATACAAGACCAATAGTAAGTACATAACAATTGAAAAGCTAGTACAACTATAGTAAATTAAAACAGCAACTACTGAGTTGTCCTCCGGGAATCCCACATGAAGGGTTGGTAGAGATGGCCTCCTCAACACCTCAGGTCCGTCCGTCCGCTCTGTGTACTTCTTGCCAAGTGTTCCACCTCTGGGTACCATCTAGTTCTACAAGTCTATGCCTCGATCAGTGTTGTCCGTCATCTGCATCCATCACAACATAGTGCGGGTATAGCCCATGGAGGGTGAATATACGATACTCAGTGGGGACCCTGAGACCCCCGATGGTAACTGAGAATACATGATGTATAAAACACATAAGAGAGATACAAACAAGAAGTATCAACCAACCCTACTTAGGTATATGCCCATACATATTCCAGAGTTATCAATCTCTGTTCGGCTCCAACTCTTGAGAATAAGAAAAACCCAGTCTACATGGGATGTAAAGTCAACCACATCGATGATATTGACTAAAAGTCAAGACTCATCTCACAAAGTTATACATATTTCATATAGTGATTGAGATGATCAGATGTAGTCACTGACTCATCTAAGGAGTCGGACCCACACAGGATACCAGACCAGCTAAGCTTTCAGACCCACACAGGATACAAGACCAGCTACACTATCAGACCCACATAGGATACAAGTACAGAGGTCAAAATTCATGACCCGTACATGATTAAAGAACCGTAGTCATCACTGTCAAACCCACATCGGATTCTAGTACAATAATCATCACTGTCGAACCCACAGAGGATTCCAGTATAGTATTTGTCGATGTTGAACCCACGGAGGATTCCAGTACAGTAGTCGACGCATTCGCATCCAGCTCTAGGGTTCCCACACACAGCATGCTCGATTGTAGGAGGGTCCGCTCCGCATTCAAAGAGGGTCGATACATCAACTATCATGAAGTACAGAGTTGATATATCCTGATGTTCTATCTCATCAAAAGAAACCCAACGTGATAGACAACGCATCAATCAGATTCCAGTTCTGAGAGTTATTGGAATTTCCATTCCATGGGCCCGGTTGAAAATACGCTCATTCCAAACTTGGACATTTTCCAAAGTAGTCTGAAACTCACTTATAGTATTGTAAAAGGACCGCCTCATCATAAGGGTCCCACTACCGCATACAACGCATCGATTGGACGCAAGGTCAAGATGTAATGCATGTTAAAGCGAAACGAGGACGGCCCGTCAAGCTTGGGGGCTGGAGGGTCGGCCCAACCCAGCCCGACGGGGTGCGTCCTAGCCCGTGGCCCGACCAGCTGGTCGAGTGGTGCGGGGGTGGGGGGCGGGGTTTCATGAACCGGTGGTGCTGAGTGGTGCCGCCCCTCCTGCCCAGTCGGCTGTAGCCGGCCGGTTCCCTTCAGTACGAGCAGCCCGCTGTTCTTCCGCACATGGCACCAGTGGGTGTCGTGGCTCTCTTCTGCTCGGCCAGCATGCGGCATGCCGGTTCGCCAATGAAGCGGCCCATGGAGCACGGGCCACAGTTCTCTGCAGTACGATGCTAAAGGGGCTTCGAGTTACTCCATCCGGGCCTACTAAAGTCGACCAGTTCTTCTTTGGCCAATCGACCCTTTTGTAGGTCGTGGTCTCCTCTGCCCACACGACACCCTGTGTCGTGGTCCTCTAACGGGCTAGTGCGCGACCGCTCATGCTGCTTCCGCCTTCAGTTGTCACCACCTCTTCCATCACCTCTTCCATCGCGAATAATAACCAGGTTCAACGGAGTGTCGATTGGCCATGTTCGTTAGGCCCACACCCTCCACATTAGTCGATAGTAGTTGGCTGAAGACATCCCAAAGGATTTGACAAGAATGAGATAATTTATTCACTTAAAAATATTCAAAACACCTACCTAAAATCAAGGTTCATTCATCGAAGTCGTGAAAAACTCTGTCTCTCAGTCAAAGTCGGAGTAAAAGTCATTGTTGTTGGTGACGTTCCTCATGGGCGATGTCTTCTCCCTTGACGCTGAGGAAGAAGAAGGTAGAAGTTTCTTTACGTCCTTCGAGTCATGGAGCGTTCTTCGCCAAGTGTGTATGAAGTTCTTCGCAGAAGAACCCTACCTTTATAATTCTCCCAAAGTTCTCCCAACACAACAAGTGAAAACTAAAATAATAGCTTAGGCTATAATTTTATTTTCACATGATTTTCAAAATTCAAACACTAAAATTAATTATTTAATTGTGGAGTTAAATTAATTAATTAATGGTGTTGTCATATTAATGAAAACAAGTGGGAGGTGGAGAGTTAAACATAAAGAGGGGAGTTTTCAAATTAATTAAAGAGGAGTTAATGGGGAGATGAAGAATAAGGTGATTTTGTGGGACCCACCAAACATTATCCTCTCATGGGAGGTTATGTGGGGTGTGGTACCGACCCCAACTTCCCCTTTGGTGGAAATAACCACACCTTAAATAAATTTGTACAATACAACAATTTTATTGAATTCTTTATGAATTCCCCAAAATAAAACTTCCACTCCCGACCAAACGCAACCATGGTAAAGGTTTCCTTAAGAGAATACCGGTGCTGCGAATTTATCGGTGCACTCAAATTTCAATTTTGAGCACCGTTTTGAATGATAGAAAAACCCACACATACGTTTATAGAACGTACCCAAACATAATTTCAGAAATTGATTCCGGGAACACCAGGTATCAGAATCAGGCACCGTCAGAAACTGCAGACTCGTAAAATATCAAATAATTTAAGAAAAAAAATTCCCTCAAAATTTCTGGGTCTTTACATAGGATCCCCACTGGCTTCCCATTGGTTGGATGTTGGAAAAAATGTATTTCTATGAGCAATAATTAATCCCCTATTGCCACCTCATCCCATTTCGATTCCCAAGAATGCATCAATCCCACCTCTAAAAAATAAAAAAGGATAAAAACTATATAAATTTTTGAAAAGATGCATACCTAAAGTAGAGGTTTCAGAGATCACATATTAGTTACATACACAAATTTAGAAGAAGGAATGTAAGTATATATTAATGACGGAATCAAGAATAGAGAAAATAATTGGAGATTATGAAGAAGAATTTATTATTTTGGTTTTCTTGATAATTTTTTTATGTCAATATCACTAGAATAAAGGCAATGAAATTATAATAAATATTTTTTTCTAGAATGTAATGATGGGAATACTTGTTGACAATATAATATATTAAAAAGGGTAATTTTTGGAGTCTTCATTCCCACTACACGATATCTAATTGGATTAGGATGTCAATGAGAGATAATATGACACATATTAAAATATGAAATTAATGACAAAAATTGGGGGATTAATTTTGTTTTCAAAATAGAATAATAAATTCATAAGTATATATATCCATTAACTAGTATTAAATTTTTTAATTACAAAAAAATGAGTATTTTATTTTGTTTTGATACATAATTTAATCTTTATAAATTTTACCCCAAATATTGTAGAATATCATATTTTTTACAGTATTTTTAGATTAAATTATGAATAAAAAATTATGTGAAAATATTTTAAAATTAATATTTTTTTAAAAAAATTCTAAAAATTCTAAACTTCATGAAAATATAATTTCTTTTTTGGAAATGAGTAGCATATAAATTTATGAGGTAATTTGTTTTTTAAGAGGTAATTTTATTTAATTTGGAAATTTAGACTGGTAAGATGCCCCTTATTTGTAAATATGGATTGAGTCATGAATTACACTTATTAAAATGAATTAGAATGAGTATATTTTTTTGGGTAAATAAAAATAGAAAATTGGGGTCCCTAAGTTATAATTGTTGAATATCTTATGTTATTCTTAAATAATGTATTTTAATATAAATTATTTTAATAATAAACTTTAAATAATGTTTACAAATAATTTATTTTATTTAAATTTAATTGGTTATAAATAAAAATTACAATAAAATGGTTATATCACCATATCTTGTACACCACTCTTAATGGACATGATTACGATTGAGAAAGATCTTAAATATCTAAATTTTGAGTTTATGAAATTTGATGGACATTTATGTTTTTCTTAACATTAAGTGAAAATATTTAATATGAAATAGGAACAAAAAAATATATTTTATAACATATCAATCTATTGATTTTAAAAATTTATTATCCAAGGGAAAAAATTCATATATTATTTTGAAACAATTAAAATGTTGGCTTATTTATTGTTTTATATAAATTAATCAAAATAATTTTATATAGATCAATAAACATTAATTAATCCATTATCTATTTTTACATTACATAAAAAACCTATTAAATATATTTTGATATTATATTCTACTTTTATAAAATTGTAACATTTCTCAAACTACTCCCACTAGTAACCACCCATAGGGCCAAACAGTACATAATATTAACCTCATTGGCCTGCCTCCAGCTAGCTTTGATTTTGTGACTAGCATCGAAATTATAAAATGTATGTATGGGAGGAATTACACTCATACAACCCAATAATTCATTAATACTTCACCGATGAACACCATAGTATAAATATACCTCGATCCAAAATAATCCCATTATGCATGAATATATCCAAAAAATAAAAAACACAAGATAAAATACCAGTAACTAACATGGATGAAACATTATATCCAATAACATTCTCTAAGATAATGTAATATATATATATAGTTTACTAAACTCATAATTAAATTCTAATATATATATATATATATATATATATATATATATATATGAGCAGAAAATTATTCTGTGTAGCATCATACTTAATATTTCTCCTTAAAATGTGGTAGGAGAAAGCTAAAGCTACAGTGAAAAAACAATATAATTAAAAATACTCTATTAAGACAAACAATACATGTCCTCACCTAGGATAAAACACCAAATACTGAATCCTATAATATTATAATAATATTAATGAATATAATAAGAAGGTACTCCCAAACCACATTCATATTTTTCTATCACTCTCATTCCCCAACATCAAATTTCATGTGCTCTCAAACCCTTCAATATGAATTCCATAAAACACCATATCCCACTAAACCATATCCACTAAAACATATCCCATATTATCCATTCATATCATTTCTCGTATAATATGGGATCATGAAGAAGAAGAAAATCGGCCTCATTTCCAACTCCATCCACATATGAACCATTCAATATAATATCCACTCATCAAAACTAATACACTCTCAGGTTTGTCAGTACTATATATCTCTCCTGGTTTATAACCTCTAGTGTCTACCAATGAAGGATGTGCATATTACCACAGAAGCACCACATAGGGTTTCTAGTAAACCGAATAATAAGGTAGAATTATTTCACATACCTTGAAAAAATTCAGTTTGTGCTTCCCTAGGAATAAATATCAAGGAAAAGGGAGTTTTCATGATTTTCTTCCCCCACCAAAATGTATAATATGTAAAAATATTTATAACACAAACATATTGGGTATCAATTAGGATATTCAACTCAGGTAGGATGAATTACGAAATCATAATTTAAATACATGTACAGAGATTGTCGCATAACATAACCAAGTAGGCTGACTTACAAAGCATTACCACAACCAACAATCATCACACATTACCATTACCACTGACCACAAAAATAACATCTATAAAAAACAACCAAATAAAATCCCACAAGAGAGACACTACAATTAATCAAAAAAATGAATTTAAACAATCCATTAAAATATTTCTTGGTTTACCGTCACCATCCATGTTATGTTCATAATTTGTATAATTCCATATATTACTGCACACATGGGCATCATCTCAGTTGGTGATGACTCTGTAAATTCATTCAAGAGATCCGAGATCAAATCCTGGAGGATGCCTATTTCTGGTACAATAGTAATACTGTTGCATGTACAATAGAAATACTGTTTCATGTACTGTAGAAATACTATACTAGAGACTGTTCGGTACTACAGTAGACAGAACTATTTATCCATCTAGGCCATTAGACCACTGGTTTGGTCCTCAGGTTGTTCAAGGCTCTCGGGCCACCAGAGGCCTTTAATCCAGTTGTTTCTATAGGCATTCAGTCCACCTTAAGGCCTTTGGGCCACTCCATGGCCTTTGAGATACATGAATGAATATGTACTGGTCAAAATACTTGGGACAAGGATTCAGATGAGGATTTAGGAAAGAAAATTCTCTAGAGAATAGCTAACTAGAATTGAAAAAATGAGATGGAATTTCTTTTCCATCAGTTCCAGGCATGTGCAGCTTTGCATAGGGCAACTAGCTGACCAGGATTGCGTAGCTGGAGTGCTGATATCATGAAATATGTTTGGGAGGAGGATTTCATAGTTGTCTGATATGGGTGATTCCCTCTATGACCTATAGTTCATGTAATTTTCTTTGAGCCTTCTGGCCTTGTATGGTTTCCACCTCACCCCTAGAAAGGTGGATTATAAAAAAATAATAAATAATGAAGTCCTTTTGGGCTATTCTGACTGACCATATTTAACTAAAATCACTTTAATACAATATCAAAATTAATGTATATTATTTGGAAATGATTAATTTTTTTCAATATTATAGTTAAATAACATTACTTGTTCAATTTATTATGTCATATATTAATGATTTTGTCATTACCATTGATATTCAAAAACTATTTGAAAACAAAATAATTAAATAGACACTATCCAAACATGCAATTATCCCATAACAATATCCTTATTTTCACATTCAAATCGCAAAAAGGAAAACACCAACCCACTACATTAATCTGCATCTTCTAAAATATCATATTATATAAACCATGGAATATAAAGTATAAACCAATGCTTAACCCAAATTAATTGGCCAATCCTTTTCACCCAGCCATAGAAAAACCAACCCATGATGTATCCCATTCTATGAAACATAACCTCTTACCCCCACACAAGATAAAAAATATTACCATGTTTCCTAACATAATACATTCCAATTAATCCCATGTAATATTTTCCATTTACCATATAATCATATTAAAAAAATTCACCATAAATACGAGAAAATAAGAACAAGAACATTAAAACAAATTCCTATAGAAATCCTCTTTGTAGCAACTTTTTTCAGGGAAGTTACACATATAAATTATCAAATATTCTAAAAATAGGTCCATTTTGCATATTTATGTCATTAGACATTGATTAAAGTTTATTTTAACAAGTATATCATAATATCCTAAAACAATACTTAACAATATTTATTTTCAATGATGAAAACATATTGACATAAATCTTATAAAAATATAATGAAGGAATGTTATCAATTGAAAATAATTCACCTCCCATCAATTAAATATAGTTCATATTATATTCATTTTTCAGATAACACATTAAATTAACCATATTAAAAAATAATTTAAGTTCCATAATATTCACGTAATATAAGAGGGTTTCTGATTGAAAAAATATTATATGATTCTCTAATTTTTATCTCATAAGACCATCCAAAATGAGATAAGACATCATAACTTCAATCCCATAAAGGAAGCATTAAAAATCTATTAAATAGAAAAAATAATCAACTAATCACCAAAAGATTAAAAAACAACACCCATAGATATATTCCTCTCCAAGATAAAATATTGGAGTAATAAAAAGTGATATGGGAACGAACATACCTTGGATGGATGAATTACCAATGTCATGAGATAAGGATTAAAATTTATCAGTGGGAGTTATGAATTATATAAAAATTCAACTTAAGATTCTAGTGGTATATTGAACCTAAATTTTTATTAAATATATTACATCATTTTAGATGAATACTTGTTAGATTACAACAATACATGCTTGATGACCATTTTGTTTTGTTGTATTTAGAAACATAAACACAAATATAATTGGTTCATAATTAAACTAAATCATCTTCCACTAATTTATTTATAACTATCACCCTTCGTAGACATATAATACATAATACATTTCATTATAAAACTAAGAAAGGAAATATTTGAATGGGTGAGGTAAAATTATAATTAAAGGTAAATGTAAGAGATATCAATATAACTTGATCAAAAATGTATGAGGACCGTAGAATATCATTTGAAAAGAATGAACTATAGATCATTGATCACAAAAATGAGTAATTGAAAAAAAACATGGTAGTTCATAAGTCAATAATCAGGGTTGAATAAAAAAATCCATGAGATCTTAACATTTTCATAATACATAAATTTGTGTCTTACAAAGAATCATAGAAAATAATTTCCCTATTAGTCAAGTATCATTAATAAATATATAATATTGGAATGGGTTAAATCCCCAAACTATCATAGTAGTCATCGTTTCATCCAAAGACTATCATAGTGGACATTGTCCATTTTTGAACAAGGATCACTCCCCATTCCAATCATGTATGTCTCATGAGATATCAATCATTACATAAATAATTATAAGGACATACAGGTACCTACTTTAAAATAATTAGCATCATATATATCAATTCAACAAGATCATATATCATCTATCATATCAAAACAGATATAGATATATGGGTCTTATAAAATTTAAATCATATAATAACCTGTGGAAAAGAAACATGTTTCATAAATATTTAATCATTTAAACATATAATAACCTATGAATAATGAATGTTTTTTATAAAAATGTTGGTATCATAAACATAAACCATACATCTATTTAATAATGGTGGTATCCATGGATTATATCTATTTTAAAACATAGGAAATGCTAACAGTTTTTTTAATGAAGAATAAAAATAGAATTAAAAGATTGTTAAAACAATTTACAGGAAAACAAAATTTGAAATATAAAAGTAACTTTTTAAAAAAAATTATAAAATAAAGTTAATATATTTTTATTTTTAAATAAAATTGAGATCCTATTAAGGAATCAATATATAATTGAGTGCTCTTGAAGGTAGAAAATTCCCTTTATTCCATACATATTAAAAAAATTAATTTCACATATTTGAAAATGAATTAAATAGCCTTGTTTAGAAAAGTTAAAGAAGATTACATTAAATTTTTTTAAATTGAAAAATATGTTACAAATTTCTAAAAAAACTTTTGGAGATTCTTAAACACATTTTTGAATGATTTTTTATGAAACATGGATATGAAAGGAAAATTGTTTCTTATTGATGACTGATATGGATTCATTTTTCCTTAAAAATAAAATTTTGGACTATTAAGTTCATCATGAGACGAAAATGTTTGGAAAAAATTCACTATCATGAAATAACTATAGGAGATTAATAGTCATTATTTTATCTATAGGCATATCTTAATATTGTAACATTGTGAACTTAATCATAATCAATCTTGATAAATAATGAGATTGAAACATAAAAATGTTACCACTATGATAACTTTTGGATAATAATATGCATGTTTGGTAATAACATATATAGATATTTCAATACCATAATTATCAATACATGAATTATAAAACAAATTGATGTGTAGAATATACACCACACAAAATAAGCATGTGTTGAAAATGGCATATTTCTTATAGAAATAAAATCAAGACAACATTTACTACCCCACTATGTATCTTTTGAATTGTAATCCAATATAATGAATAACAGATTAAAAACCCATAAATATCATGAAAATAAATATTTTCTTTACATTAATGTCTATATTCCTATAAATACACCTACTAAAAGAAGATAAGGATATAACATAAATTCTGTCCTAAAGAGGACAATTTGTGAGGAAGATTCCTTACCTTAAGTGTCAATATCTCTGATTCACATTAGAAAACCATATATATTAAATATATTTTTATTATATTTAAATTATTAAACTATAATAACATTTATCCTAAAATATATGTTTTAGATATACCCTTATTCCAAAAATTTAATAACAATTCGTTGTTAAAATCCTCGTTTAGGGTAATAACTTTTCTGTTTTTCATGTATGATATCATTTTGAAATTTTAGAAGTTTTTAATTTTCCATGGATATATCATATAAATAATTTTTATAATGATATAAATATTATATATATTCATTAAATAAATATTTATATTCATTTATAAAAGTAGAGATAGAAAAATGGATTACACCGTTCCTGGAGATAGTATACTTCACATAAGCATAAACATTATATTTTTTTTTGATGGATAGTAAAAATAATAATAAATTATAATTATCCATTATACAATAATTAAATATTATAAATCACATATATTCTACTAATCTATCATTATCACCATCAATGTAAAACAAAATGGAAGGAACACACCATATCGGTTCATAAGGTAGTAGTACACCATACACAAGAGCAACGTTATTGATTTCTAATTGATTGGATACAAAAAATGTATAAGTTATATTATTATTAAAGAAGTAAATATAAATCATAAAAATTATACATTTATATTAAATCCATCATTTGTTAAATACGTGAGAAGTGGTGATGGAAATTGTACCATATCTTTGCGCGAGGTGGTTGTTCGATGTAAAAAATATTGACAGATTTGATTCCCATTTGATAGAAGAGGAGATGGATATAGGTTATTATATTAACATAATAAATTATCAGAAAATATAATATATTTTATATGTTATATAATGATAATTTATTCAAATTTTAATGATTATAAGAAAAAATAAAATAAAAACACACTGTCAAGAACAATACCACTTCTTTGACGAACATCCATATATTATTACCCAAATTCTTAATAGGAGGGTTTAGTAATAAAACTAAGGAATATATCAAATAGATAGGGATTTATGGAATGCATTTGGAAATTAAATATATTAAAAAATTCCTTTGTATTGGGAAGGGATAGGATATAGATGTCCTCTTATAGATAGGGGAGGGGACATAGTTCAAATTTATTTAAATAGGAAGATATACCCACATCATACACAGTTCTAAAGGAAAAAAAAGAGATTTATAAAATATAACACATATAATATTGAAATATAATCATTTAATATATGTTAATCAACTTTTAGTTCATTCATAACCCCTATCATTTTATTTTAAAACTTTGACTGACCCATTTTTGCATTTCAGTGAGAACTAATAATTATAGTTTTCACAATTCCTTATGAAATATGAAAAGTTAAAATTATTAAATAATATTAATTATTTTAATTTAAAATATGGAATCCATTTTACCTTATAAAATCAACATAACTATCATATTAAAATTTAATCAAATAATCACATACTCGATGAATTGTTTTTCCAAAACAGGTTTATCATATGTTTAAAACGTTTTTGTATCAAAATTCAACTTAAGATCGATCAAAATGAAAAAAATTAAGTTAAGAATAATATAATTGATCTAAATTTAATTTGAAACCCATATTGTCAAAATTTGGATGTTTTTAAATGCTCAAAATTAAGAGACAATAGATAATAAAAATTTTTATTTTCACTATTTATCTAAAAAATTACAATTCTAGAAAATTCTAAAAAAATCAATATTTATGATTTCAAATTTTTGATTTAAAAAATGAGGTAAATATTTTTTAAATAAGTTTTTATAATTTATAAATGAATTAATTTTATTATTTTCATGAAAAAATATTAAAAATCAATTTTGAGGAAATAATTTTTTTGAATCACATAATTACTTCACTAATAATAAATTACATTTTTATCCATATATATTATTTATATAAAACCATAGTAAATAATTATAAATACTTGGTTGTTCTTATTCTTACCATAATTTTTAGCAGTATTCTTTTAGCAGTCATGTAGAAATAATAATGTTAATATTATATTTTGGTTTGTTAAAACTCATCATTACATGTAACATAAGCTATTAAAAAAATAATTTTTAATTGAAATGAAATAATTTCAAAATTTCATTGGGTGTTACATTTCACACACATTAAAAATAATTTCACCAATAAAATTATATTCCACTGATATAATCAACTATGAAAACATCTACTTCAATATACCCTCAAGCACCCATGTGTGTTCCTCAAATTGATGGTTACACAAAAAAATATTTACCATGATAGTTGTCATGTTTTATAAATATTTCTCTCTATAATATAGAATATAAGGTAGTATTTTCCATTTATAGGGATCCTAATATACTGTTATGACCTCTTCGTTCATTAAATGTGAAGGATAATATATTTATTTACTCATGAGATGTCTATGGAACACATCACACACCAAAGAGAGAGGTTTTATTAAATTCAAAAGTGATAAAACAATGTCACTACATGGTCAAGATTTTAAAATGGGAAAACTATCAAGGGAATAAGTATTCTATTCTTTCAAAATATCACAACCATCTTCCATGGGAATATTAATAGTAACACCTTATCACTAATTTCTATATTTAAATATCATTAATGATTTTTATAATAACCTTTAGGCTGATTTTGTGATGCCCTTACGTGTTAATGAATGTGTTTAACCATATCTATCATTTGATTAAATAAATTAGGTTATAATGTGATTCTTTATATTAAATACTTATATCATTTGGGTTCTCTACACTTATTCCATAGAGGGCTTCCCAAACATCCATATGAATTATCAAGTAGATGATATATTTATATGAAAAGTTAACTAGAGGAAGTGATGGATAAAAACAACCATTGAAATCCATTGAATTAGATATAATCATATATTTTATATTTTAAATAGATCTCCTAGACTAAAAATATTTTTAAAGATGATAGAATATTCTAAAATATTAATCTCTATCGAGAACCCAATAAATCATTTTCCTAAATAATGAGGAAAACAATCGATTTTGATCCGAAATAACATAATATGGTACCCCATGTAACCTAAGTACATAATTAATGAATATTTTGGAACACTGATTAAGTGATAATACTTCTCTAATCATAAAATACTGTGAAATATTATATGGATATCAACTCCAATACAAATAAAATTATATAATTTAGTTGTTTAGGTGATTCTAAATGAAAAATCATGTGGTTATGTTTTTTCCTTTCCATTTAGGTTTGAGTACTATTTTTGACACCCCTATTGAGTTTTTTCTCATAGACATAACATGATGAAATACCATGCACTAAGTTATATACTCTAAAATATATTTTTACATATCATATAACAAAAAATACACATTCAATTTTCTACACATCTTTATACGTTATGGATGAACATAGAATGATGAATGATGATCATTCTATAAAAACTCATACTTCAAGACATTTCTGGAAATAAAACATGAAATGTTCCTAAACCATGTTATTCCATCATGATAAAGGATAAAATATTGAATATTTCCATCCCGATTAAACATCTCTATATCATATTTCTCTTCCTCTTTAATCTTCACAGGGAAATATAATTGAATTCTCATTTGGGAAATTTAATATTTGACTTCATCCTTCAATATTTACATATAAATTATTTGAAAATCAAGTTATATTGGATTTTTTTTTGACATTTCCATATATAATCTTGGATAATTATTTTGACTATAAGCATCAACCACATTGTTTGAATTCCAATGGTTGAAATTTATTGAGAAGTAATAAACCTGAAACATATCCAACCATCTTCTTTGTTGAATATTCAACTCATTATGTATAAATATATTCTTTAAAAATTTATGATTATTATATATGTTACATTTTTTTCCATAAATGTAATGCATTCATTTATTTAAAGGAAAAATTTCTATATCTAACTCCAAATCGTGATTTGTGTAATTTTCTCATTGGACATCAATTGTCCTAAGGCATACTCTATCACCATATCATTCTAAATCCGAATGAATCATAGTGCCTTATTTTATGAATCAATACAGATTAAAACCCTTTTTCCACTATTGGACAACATGAACACTAGTTCATTGACTTTCCTTCATTTGTTTCATTAAAATTTTGTTAGCATTCATATGTCCAATAGATAATGGCACCCTCCCAAAATAACATGGAAAGTGGATTGGATATCCATGAGAAATTAATAAAAAATAAAAAATTATATATATCAAAAAAAGAAAACAATGGTTCTTTATCAGAATGATTTTTTAGGACATTATTAAATTACCTCTATATTTGATGGATCTATAGACATAACATCACTAGAGATTACATTACCATACTGCCTCATGGTTTGTAGGCAGAAAAGCAAGGCAATTGTGGAAGTAGAAACATACTCATAACTAGTTCCTAATTAACATTATCAGCCCAGAAAGGATCCTTGGTCTATTTACTATATAATTAGTATGTTTCATAGAATACTTGACCCCAAAACTAATGTGTCTCACACATGGAGAGTGGGGAATAAGGCAATAGATTACCTAGCCTCGTTGAATACTCCCAGTGAGGAGAGGCATATTTTTTACAACCTTTAATGTCTAAAGGAAAATGGGGTTAATATCATTATAGGGGATGCCTTAGTTCTTCATCACAGTAAACCCTCGAACTCTAGTTTTTTCTTGGCCTTATGTATTGGGTCTTTGTTTTTATTTCTGCCTATCTTCGAATAAAAATTTGCATTCTATGGTTATGGTTCCAAAAATTACACTTTGTAATTTTTTTGTACAACTTATCATTCCCTAGATTATTTAGTAAAATCTTCATATGATATTGATGATATTCTTTTATATTTTAATATATAAGATTAAAATCAATAAATAATATCACAAATTGATCAAATAAATATGTATAAAATATATTTATTCAATCCATAATGGTAGTAGGGGAATTATAAATACAGAATAGAATCACTATATATTTATAGTGTCTATTAAATTTTATAGAATATTGTATTGGGTATATCATAATTCCTTAACATAAATTTATAATATCTAAAATTATGTACAATTAGAGAAATGTATTGAGTTACACACAAGTGATCAAAAAAATTTAAATATGGTGTAAGGATACTTTTCCATGATTTTGATATTGTTTATTTCTCGATAATCAATGAAGAGTATCATAAATTGAATGTTTTTCTAAAAAAAGTAGATATTCTATTTTAGGTGAAATAGATGTCCAAATGAATCCACATTTATTTCCTCATAGAGTTACATATTCTACTTTTTCACGTCAACTCGAGAAATTATATATGTATTCATTGAAATAGGTAAATCGCTAGGTATGATTCTATTGAGGACTCATTTTCCTGAAATAGTGTATACTGGGAAAATCTTCTAGAAACAAATCAAGAAACTCCCACACAATAGGCATAAACATGATATTATGTTTATACCTAACTATATAAATTAATAACCCATGTTTAAAATAAATCATTCTCCATTCAATGAATTTGATTTCCATTAGAATTTCAAATATATCACCACATCAACAGAGAATGATAGGTTGGTTCAAAAGATCAAATGTGTCATTCCATCCTTAGTTGTTAATGAGGGTCTTATATAGTAAAAAATATGCACCTAATATAACATCAAATACAATGATATGGGGGATAAAATGATTTTTAGGAAACATATTTCCAAATACATCAACTGGAAAAGTGTCATAAACTTGATATCATATCATCATTCCATTTGGGGTTTTCCCAAAAAATACAACATCTTATCAGTTGGGTGGAATTTATATACTATTAGAAATATATTAATATAAAAAATTATCATTATATCCAAATTAAAATAAGTCATTAGTAGTTTTAGAGTGTTTGGAATGTGTTCCTTTCCCCAAATCCCAATTTTAACCACAATTAAAAATAGTGACCGCATGAGATTTTACTTTATCCCTCAACATTAGTGGAAACTACCACTGATCATCATAATTAAACTTTAGATTTTGGTACTAGTTAGCATAATGTCCATACTCCTTCGATTTTAAATACTCTAGTATGGTTTGTGCATTCGATGAGGTGTTCTCTATATTAGAATCATTCACTAATATCTTCCCCACACATCAAAATTTGATTTCTTAATCTCCTATATTTCAATAATTGTTACATTTAATAGTCTAAATTCTTCAATTTCATATATATTTCCTTTAATTCATCATGCATGAAGGAAATATCAACTTTTTATATCTATCGTAATAATTGTTTCCATCTAATTAAATCATTCATTTCTTATAAAAATGAGAGTGATGGATAATCTAATATATATTTGCACCTTGATAATACATGAAATATTTCATTATGTTTACTAATTTCTCTTATGTGTAATTCCATTAAATTAATTGGTTTTAATCCAATGATGTATTGATTAAAATTAGATTTAGGTTAGATGATAATACTAGAATCATAACATGAAAGTGTTGTAAAATTTTCCCTATTGGTACCAACTGATTCATCTTCTATTGTTTTTATCTCAATGAATTATTTAACTATTTTCATGTGAATTATATAAAGAAACTACTTATTGAATAAAAATATATTAAACTCATCCCACTCCATGTATTCAATTTCATCATGTTTCCTTATATTATTGATTAGAGTACACCATTGACCCACATTACCTTTCAAATGATACACACCCAAAATGTCCTTTTCATTATCCAAACATTTGATAATGTAGAATATATTTTCATTTTTTATAATATATTATTTTGAATCTAATATATTAGAAGAAAAAACAATAGATGGTGAATGTTTCCTCGTGAAATAATCGGTAGAAAATTGTTCCCCATTTGTCACATTTGGAAGTACTTCCTTATTTAAATATAAATAATATTGTGTGGGCCTACCAATAAGCTTCGATATTATATATCTCATAAATTTTTTTCTCAAGTGGAAAATAATTTATTTATCCATATAATTTATCCTTAGGTTGATTCCTTTTGGATCTATCCATAAACTAAAATGAAAATTATAGTGTGAGCAACAATATCAAAGGGGAAAACACATAGTCATGAAAAATCTTTGGAATTATATATAAATAAAGAAACCTTATCATAAATATATGAATCCCTAGGTTTAACATAGTTCATCCATGTATGTAATCTATTAATGTGTATCTTTATGGTTTGTAATGAAAATGTAATAATTTTTTTAAAATGATGAAGACTTGGCCCATAAAGTCCAAAGCACAATTATTATATAAAAAAGAAGGTTTACATGAGTCTAAAATATAGAATCATTTTACACAATTTTTCATGTAAGGTAATAAGATCAAAGGGAGGCCTTTAACCAGGTAATTCCTTGATTTAATCCCATGTTGGCTAGTCAATCTCAAACAATGTTCACTTCATGATAAACATGCATGATGATATAGCTGTGATAGTTAAGTGAATGGCTGTAATCCATACAATGGGTAGTAAATGGCCAAGAAATATGAGTTATTCCATTCTAAATCTCATTCATGATGGTCATTGTGTAACTTTTGATCCATGGGTTGTTCCATCCAAGGTTCTTGGAAAAAGAAATACCATGTATTAAACTCATCATCTCAGCTTCAAGATTGTTAGAAATGCCATAGCTAACCATGAGGCATCCAAGGATCTGACTGAGGTGATTTCTTTGAATAGAATTACATCCTTCGGGACCCATATTTGAATTAGAGGTGAAATCAAAATTAATTTTGACCCATCCAATAATAAGAGCTCTCCAGAAAACTTACAAAGTGCGTCGAGGATTACTGAAATTGCGTTTAATCTGAAGACGTCTGATATTTCCAAAATTCATGCATAGTGTTGTGACAATGTCCCTTTTATATAAAAACAACATCATGTATGGAAATAAGTATAGTTATTCAACTAGAATTTTGATTGGGTTAGTAATTTTTATGAATAATAGAATTCTTGTCATACCAAATCACAGGATGGATCTCAGGAACTGCAATTAAGAAAAGATTATTTATTTGATAAGAGCCTTTAATTTCTACACATTGCATTATTTTTGTATTGATGGTGTTAATAATCAACCATCTGTAATAAATAATATCAAGAATAGAGATCCAGATAGAATAATATGTTAAACAATAATTAAAGAGATGATTACCTTCTCCTCTGAGTTGGTTATAGATTTTTCACATGGATTATTGCTTGATTCCAAAATATTAAAGGCAATTCTATGTGGGAAATGTGTTGTGAACATGATTCCATATGAGGTTGAACCTTGAAGGATTAATCCAAGTCTTGTTTAGATGTTTTATCCAACTATAATCAATCTCGCAGATATGAAAATAATGATGGTAGAAATTTTTTGAATTAATAATCCCATTGTGAGAAGGTTCTCAAATTACGAAATCATTAGTGTTATAAAAAAGTAGTAATCAATGAAATTCAGAATACTATCAGAGATTTAGTCAGGGTGAGAGTTTATAATTTCTCTAATAGAGTAGTTGGAATTCTTATGGGCTTTATCATGAGATATCATAGAATTTAAGGTAGTGCTAGTTCAGTTGTCCAACTAGAATTTTATGCTGGAATCTCTTGAGACAATCCATATAGAAATATACATAATATTGGAGATGGATTGTTTGATGGATAGAAAAATATATGATCTATTGAAATTCAATTTTCCCATGTTATTTTTATCATGAAATCTATTTCTGAGGATTGTATTATCTACCTATGTATTGTGAAGTAGGTTCCAAGTGAGATGATCTTGCATGGCTTCATTTAAGTATTTTATATTTTTTATATAGATACTGCCTTTTTCAATATTATTTCAGTATGTTGACTAGGGGATAGTTAAAAGATTTCTGTCTAGATCACTACTAGTCCATATGATGTTCTTTATAGCAGTGTTTATTTTTTTTATAACACCAACATTCCATTTGTAACCCATCATGGACTAGAACCCCATAAAGAAAAGTGTGGACTTGACAAGGTATATTCGACCTACCCTAGAGATAGATATACCTTTCCAAGAAGAGAGTTGGATTAGAATTTGTTCAACAATAGATGTAAAATGTATAGTCTTTGGTCTGACCCAAAAATTAGGAACACCATTATAAATGAAAGTGAGAGTACCTTCTTTCACACCATGGTTATTTATGTTGTTAAATTTTATGTTGCGAGGAAAATTCAACCCAAAAAAGATGTAGGACTTGTTCCATCAAATGTTTTGATGAGAAACATCTTTATAGTGAGTGAGAAGTGTTTTGAGATTTAGAATGGTACTTTTATCACATTGATGGAAAACAATGATATCATCAATATAAAAAATGTGGGTGGGATCATTCAGGTTCTTTGAAACATGGATGGGCTTCAACATATTTTTGTGCACCAAACGGGTTATCAGTTGACTAATATAGTCTTACACAATTGAGAAGAGAATGGTAGAAAAGGAGTAACCTTTTTGGAAACCATTGGAGCATTTAAAATATCCTTTGGGAGAGCCATTCACCAAAATGTAGATAATTTCAGAATTAAAAAGGGTATTGGTTTAATTGATAAATGAGACTCTAAATACAAAACCATGAAGAACCATGAATTTTATGTTCTAGTCCCCAGCGTGAATTTATTTTGTGATGTCATGTTTAATAGAAATATTACCTCCTATGTTAGCTTTTTTCATGTTATTAACAAACTCAGAGGGAAGAAACATGTTATCTTGAATGGATCTACCTTAGATAAAACCAAATTGATTCCACAAGAAAATTTTATCTGTGATAGTTGAAAGTATATTTTTAATGATTTTAGTGAAGATTTTATAATGAGTGTTAATGAGAGAAATGGGTCTAAACAGGTGAATCTCAAAACCAATATCCACTTTTGGGATCATAGTGAGAATATAAGAACTAAGATTATTAGGAAGAACACCATTGGAAAAAAGTGACTTGATAAGATTACAATCATGAACATGAATCACAACCCAATAATGTTAAAAGAAACCATTTTTGAATCCATCAGGACCCGAATCACTATCTGGATTCAAACTAGAGACAATGTCTTTGATATCATGATCCAATGGGGTAGAAAGAAATAATGTGTTGTCCTCATCGGTGATAACCATTAGAATGAAATCAATAAGGAGATATTTTTTGATATAAAAACCATTAAAAAGGGATTCATAGTAGGTGACTATGGGGTGAGGAATGACATATTCATTATCAAAAATATTTTACCCATCATTTATAATTGTTAACAACCTACAAGAGTTCCTGATTATTTTAGTAGAGTTATAGAACTTAGTATTTCTATCACCATTTGATAACCTTTTAACTTTAAATGCTTGTTTCCTCATATTTTTTTTAATATTGAGAAAAGTGTAAAGTTTAACCTCATGGTTTATTTCACGAGTTCGATTAGTGATAAGGCAATAAAATGTATTATTGTTTTGAGGAGCATTTAGTTCATCTTTAAGAATATGGATGTCATTGTTAATATGATTGGGATTTAAGCTACACCAACTTTTTTGAGTCTGTTTTAGATGTATAAATTTGATAGTATAGGGAAAGGATTCATTGGTGTGTGGCATGAAAGGCCAAAAGTTTGGAATGACTTTAGTGAAATCTACATCAGATTACCACACATTGTTAAACATGAAATGTAGATCGGGTTTCATGTCTTTGGTGAAGATATCAACCAAAATGGGGTGATGATAAGAGTTCAACTTGTGGAGAGTGGTGCTTGAGATTGTTTTCGTTTTATCTAAAGTAGAGACATTCATGAAATCTCAATCTAACATGGAGGAAACCACTCGATTGTAATTTCTTCTATACCAAGATCTGTTTTCACCAGAGAGGTTAATTTGAATGAGATTGTTTCCATCAATTGAGGATTTAAATTCTTTTGAAGATATAGAAGCATGAGATGGTCCAATTTTAACACATGAATTGAGAATGGAATTAATGTCTCCAATAATAAACCAAGGGGCATTAATTTTAGTGCCTAGATATGGATGGTCATTCCATGGAGTTCTACTTTCTTTGTATCTATTCATAGAACAAACAAAAGTGAAATATAATTCTGTCCCATTAGCATTAAAATTGAAATTAAAAATATGATCTGATACATTGAAAGTAATAACATTAAAAAATTCATAGATATTCCACATTAGAGATATTATTGATTGAATGAGAAAAAATATAATTATGCTGGCATAATTGAGAATATTTAAAATAGAAGGCGATTTTGGGTTCAACAATAGCATATAAAAAATGATGATGAGTGTTAAACATTATTTTTAGAACTGTAATTGTGTCATAGTTGGTAATAACCTTGAAATTACAAATTAGAATCTTTATTTGAATTGGAATTTAGAGTTAGAACACCACCTATTCATTTTCACCAAACCTTTATTTCTAGAATACCATATAATATTTTGATCATTATAACTATTAGTGGTATATTACATTTCATTGGTGTATTTGGAAGGGGGTTGTATTCATTTTTTTCTCATAATTCCCCTTAGTATAGTTATTTAATATGGAATTTAGATCTGAGTTCATACAGTTCTTATTAGATAGCATCAAATGACTATTATTTTGATTAGATAGTAAATTTTTAGAGTTCACTAGATTATGAACATTGTCAATAGTTTTTGAACTATCAAAAAGGGAATTTGCAGAAGGGGGAATAGGTGTACCTAGATCATTTGATGTTGATGTGTCATGTTATTGTACTTTTCAGGAGGCTAGAGAGTCTACAATTATCTTCTCCCAAAGGGAATAAAAAATAATCTAGAGTTTGAATGTGTCCAGAGTATATTGAAGACACAGCATTTTCATAGTGGAGTTACTATTGGCCTGTAATTTCATAGTATCATATACTGAGGTTGAATTCTCCATTAAATGTTTTATATAGTCCAAGGATTGAGAAATTGTTCTGTTAACATTGTTATTAGAGGTTTGTTCATTGTGTCGAACATCGACCATATTGGTATGCTGGTTCAGAGGTTTTATAGTAGTAGAATTTAGACCAAGAATATATAAATTGGAGGAAAGAAGATTAGAGGTACCTGGATCCTTTGAGGCAACTATATCCTGATGTAGGAAAGTGCAAGGAATTAATGGATTTTCATGAGGCTTCTCCACACCAAATACCACAATAGAAAAAGAGGTCTAGACAGTGGCCATTATTGGTGGAAGACACGGCATCTGCTCAGTGGAGACATTTTATCCTATATTTGTGTAGGGTCTTGAACCGAGGGTGTCTTACCCTTAAAAGGTTTTACAAATTCCAGGGTTTTGGTAACAATTTCTTTAACATTTGTAATGTTGAAATGTGCCATTTTTTGAACAACCCGCAGGCCAGAAGACATTCCAGTGGTATCCATACATTTTTGAGTTATGAACAGAAATGTAGGGATTAGAGGGAAAATATTCTAATTCATTAGCTTAACTTTTGAACTCATTCTTCATCCCCAGAGTAGAAATGGCCATCATGGAGGGTGGTTACTAGATCTGTATTGTAATCATTTCTCGATAGGGGTGTGGATCCCTAGTTTTCATTGAGGTTTATCTAGAGAAATTATCTATTTTAAAATCTACACTGCATGTGTTGTATCATTAATGGTAAAATTAGATCAAAAACTACTTGGGGTTGAAAGGTACTAAGGTATTCTTTATCATGTTTTTGATTGGAATTCCTGATTGTATCTAAAACCAGATTCTTTATTTTTTTCTAAGAGGATTTATCCATTATTAGAGATGTCTTCCACTTAAGAAATATCTACCTTGGTTATACACAAATTATCTTGTATGTGAACCATGTTTTGTGATTTGGTCACCCATAATTCAGATTTATTTTTGGGAGGTTTAGGTATACCGAATAGGGGAGCTTTATATTTCAAATTTTTCCTTATTTCATTCCATTCATATTCAATTAGTTGATTTACTAGTTTCATAACCACCCCATAATTAAACATTGTGTGTCCAATGATCTTGAAAAGTTCAAAAATGGGAGGTTTTATTTCATATTCTATACTAATTTCAGTATTGTAGTCATTATAATTGAAATTAATTGTGTTGGGAATCTTTTAATCAAAGTTAGATTCCACAGTTAATCTCATAGAGAGGGCATGGTCAGAATTTAAGGTAATTTGATTAATTTTTAGAGGAGATCCAATATGTGATACAATATCATTATGTATTTTTAGAAACCCAATGAACCAATTCATGCCATGTAGTTGAATGAGTGTTGTGCCATGGTATTCCTATATTAGTGTGGGTTAAAATAATATCCCCAGTCATATATTCTACGAATTCCAGGATTTAGGTTAATGTTTCCTATCTTACATACCTTCCCTACATCTTCGTGTGATTTCAACAGAATGTGAAAATAGATGTTACATAATGGAATAATTTTCCTGTTTGATGTATTCTAGAAATGTGCAATACACAAATATAAATCAGGTAAAGGCCATGGATATTCACCTATAATATATGAGATGCGACCCTTGACAGAGAATTTGCATAGCTCCATGCATTGTTAAAGAGCGTCCAGGTCTGATTCCAACAGAAAAACACCATCATCAAGTATCGTGAAGAGGGGAGGCTTCGTCGTGTTTCCTTTTCCAAGATCTGTACTCATCAGGGAGTCAAGGAATGAAATCCCATGTGTTCTATCAGAGAACTAATGAGTGTGAAAACATACATCTAGGACATAGTATTTTAGATTTTCCCCATAAGATCTTGCACATTAGGTGTCTATTTCATCCTAGGAGTCACATGATGATGGGATTAAAATCTCCCAAGCATGAGAAAATACACCATGTAGATGAATATCCAAGGAAATGGGCAATGAATCCCTAAGCGCTCATTATTTCTAGAGAGTGATGGTCTCCCCTCTATCTAAAATCCCATCTTTTCCAAAATTTCAACATACCAATGAATGTCCCTCTTGAATTTCAATCAATGTGCATAGTAGAGGGACAATACATGTACACCAGAATGAAGGATGATATATAATAGACCAACTATTTTTGGGTTTATATACCAAATATGCATCTTTTCATAAACCAAATCTGATTATAGTAACTAGATTGGTATTTCCCTATAAAAACCACTTAATATATTCATTACCAAAGGATTGGGTTGTTATCCTATTAATAGGATAATCCCAATAATTGATATTAATTTTTATTCTTCCTAGTTTATAATGATTAACTAATACTATACTCTGATACCAACTATAGAAACCATTGTTTTTAATATATAAATATTACATATATTTAGATAAATATTCAATACAGAACAGAAATATTGTTGTAAGGATCATAATGATTTTGTTTCTCCAGGAACATGAACACCGATAAATTTTTTCCCTAATTTTATTACATATTATACAACGAATTTAATTATTTCTAGAACATTTCATACACATATATTATGAAACAAATTTCTCCATAACCTGGATGAAGGAAACATAGAAAATAGTGTTCTCAAATGCTAAGTAAGGGTGAACAAGAGAGATATCAATATAAAATTTTTATAAAGGTATGAGAACAAGAGGTTAACATTTGAAAAACAATACCCTACATATAATAGATCATAAAATTGAGTCGTGGAAAAAACATGGATGTTCATAAGATATAAATAATAATGAAATCAAATAAAATATTGCATGAGGGAATAACATTTTCATAGGATATAATTTTTTGTATATAGATATGTGTATAAAATATATTTAATTGTTTTAAATGATCATTTACAAGGCAATCAGAGTGGAATGGGTTTACTCTGAAGACCCTTGTAGTAGTAAGGTTTTAATCATATGTATATCATTTTAGAAAAAAATAACTTACTGAATTGGGTTGAATCCCCATTCTAATCTTGTATATCACATGCTATATCAATTTTTAACCAATTTATTAGAGATTTATATAGGTCCCACCCATATCATAATTAAAATAATTTATATTTTTTGCATAATATCATAATATATTTATCATACAGAACCCTCAATAAGAAAAGTGTTTTATTAGCATTTTATAATAGCATAAACAGTATAAAAGTAATATATTTCATAAACATTTGATCATATTATAATAAAATAACCCATAGAAATGGAATGAGATTTATTAAAATATATTATTCATAAACATAGACCATCAATACAGGAAATGATATGGATACCATTAAAGTGTAATTAAAACTTAATGATGAAAATATCTTTATTCACAATGAATTCACATTCTAAAACCAAACATTCAAAAAATACTTTTTAAATCCTTTTAATTAAAACTATCCTTGGATAATTATAATGTAATATTTAAATAATTGAGTATTCATGGTGATAGAAAATTCCATTAATTTCATACAAATTAAAAAATATTTTATAAATATTTCAATAAAAAGTGAGAAGAGTGTTTTTCAGAAAAATAAAAGAAGATTCATTTTAAAAAAATAAATTGTGAATGAGTAAGGGTCAGAAAAAAGTACATTAAAAATATTTGGGATAATATCATAAACATTTTTTAAAATAATTAATGGAAACATGGATATTGAATATAATTAGTTTTTAATCTAAGATAGAAATGATGTTTGGTTTCCATAAAAATATTATTTTTGTTTCCAGTGTTCATAATCAGAGGAAAATTATACTAAAATATTTCTTCTTGAAAAATAACTAAAGGATAATAAAATCAACTAGTTTCTTTATAGGTATGACATAATATTTTATCATAATAATCATAATTATAAACAAATCTAATAAATGATGGGATTATATCATAAAACACAACTACATTTGTTACTTTAGAATTGCAATCCCCCAGAAAGAATGAAACTTTTATAAAGAGATATATATATCCAATATAGTTATTTATAAAAATAATATATAAATTCATGGGAAGAATATATGAAAAAAAAGGAAACAAGTCGTGATTATGGAATGTGTCACAAATAAATAAATGAGATCTAAAAATCCTTTTCTACTTTGGTAATTTTTAATCATAATACCCATGATTGTTTTAAAACATTAAATATTAAATAATTAAATAAATTCATGATTTAAAAAGTAAAAGTTGTTTTATATGTTCTTCATAATATAAGATATGTTAATAACAGAACCTGGGTCCCAGAGAAGAAAAATTGTGATGAAGATCGCCAACAATAAGTCTCAACATCCTTCATACACATTCAAAACACATGATTAATAAATATAGTTTTATTATAAATAAATTCTAAAACTGTTCTTAAATGTATCACATCATATGTGTTTTACTTATACTGTAACGCCCTGACCCCAGTTACCCAGAGTTGGTGCATTATTACATAACAATGGCATGATCACAAAAGAACAAGTCTCAAAAGACCGATTAGTTTAGTATCCTTAAAATAACTAGATACATTCATAAGTCTTACATTATATCATGAAATGAAAACTACAACAACATAGTCTCCAGAGTCCACACTCATATCCCCTCAGACTATCCCTGTAACTCAGTCATAAAATAATTCTTCACATCCTGGGAAAAATAAATCATAGAAAGGGGTGAGATCAGATTCTCAGTAAGGAGAACAATATAGAGGAGACTTTCATAAACAAGCATAAACATTTAAGGAAATTATAACTAAAACAAATGCCTTTTAAACATGAACATCAGCATAATATGGAAAAAATAAAATGAAATAATGACATTTACTTATTCACATAGATATTCTACAAGTCGAATAATCATATGCAATATCAATAACCACTTTCATAATGATGTAATGCATAATGCCATATTATCATAACCACATTGTCAAGGCCTTCTGCCAAGACTAAAAATAGGATTTTATCTAGGCCTTGTGACACGACACTACTTTGTCTCATGAGACCAACTGATGCATCAAGGAGCTATATCGGGCTCCACCTGTTACTTATTAAGTCCAATGCATTCCTCATATGAACAAGTTTAAACATGACATAAACATTCGTATTAAAACTAGCATATGAAATGTCAATACTTTCTCCATAAACCATGAATGGTATAAAAATAACATATTCACAGTCAAAAATAACACAAATCTTTCAATACAATATGGACGTTTTCTATCATAATAAATCAACTTCAAATAAGCTTAAAATTTATCAAAGGATGTTGACATAGATGAAATCAAAACTATTTGAGAGAAATATCTCATTTTTTGAAATCATTTAAAAGACATATAATTATAAAATAAAACAATTACTTCAAAAATATTATTATAAGCTTCTAATGGAAGGTTCGACGATTTTATAATGGTGTAAAATAGCCGCACCTGCCATATAAGTTAAAAAAGGCATTCTTACCTTAATTCTGTCGAAAAGGTTAAAAAGGACCTTATTTGGAAAACAACGAAAAAATTACTTTATAAAAATCTTATAAAAATTAAAAAATGGTATAAATGACTTTAAACCATAGTATATAAAATAGTTAGAATGATATGAAATACATTTTTAAGAAACATGGATGTGGATTATAAAGAGGTCCCAGTAGATAATTGCGTATAAACAACCTCAGATAATGAAGAGATTGTGAAATAAACCCTTACCTTATACTTTTCCTTGGTTGAGGGTGTTGGACCCATGGTTGTTCTATGCAGGAATTGTAGTTTGGTTTGTGTTTTTTGTCAATCCTCAGTGGAAGTTCCTAATGTGTTCCAGCAAAGTGATCATACAGTTCAAGCAGACAACAGTATTGAAGGTGGCGATGTTTCCCAGTGTTTGCCAAATTTTTGGGCCTCAAAATCGGAAAATGAAGACATGGATTGTCTGCAAAAGGAGGTTCGCACAAAAAGGAAGTGGTGCGCGAAATATAAGAGGCTTGCGCGAAATACTTAAGTTAGGCGCGAAAAACAGCGGGATGCGCGAAATAGTGGATCAAGGTTTTTCGCGCAAATAGTGTTTCGAAATCAGTTTGGTGAAAAATGGCAAAGGCATGGGCTGCGCGGAAAATAAGGGTTGTGCGCGAAATACTTGAGCTGGGCGAAATATTACGTGCCAGAGGAGAGGTTTTCCGCGCCGAAGGGGATTTTGCGCGCAGGGGTCTCAGTCGCCTATAAATATAAGGTGACTCCCTTCATTTGTGTGTGTGGAAGACTTAGAGAAGATCCGAGGTCTGATGCACAAAAAAGGATAGCGTAAAGGGGCTTGCGCGATATATTCGGAGTTGCGCGAAAAAGGGGATTTTTGCGCGAAATATGTTTCCACGCGAAAAGTAAATTTTGCGCGCAATAGGAAGGTTTTGCGCGCAAAGGGTTGGTGTTGCGCGCAATTGTTAGTAAGGTCTATCTGCACGTTCTGGTTATCCGGTTCAGTGGTTCTGTGCGTTCTAGTGCATCTATTTCGGACTTCGATGCAAGCAGAGTCTCACGCTGAGCAGAGGCAAAGAGTTCAATGAAAATCTATTGAAGAGACCCTCACGTCTATAAACTGAGTGGGACTTCACCAACGGCAGTGAGCCAGGGGGAGTCAACGGGAGTGACCCGAGGGAAGTAGTGAGCTATCCCTGAACCTTTGTAAAGGCAGTGAGCCTGGGATAGAGCGACTGTACTCGAACTTTTGTAATCTACAGCTAGTGAAGCATAGTGGATTTTGGTACGACCGACAACCTGTCGGCGTATGCTCCTTGGACGTAGCCCTTTGTGGTGAACCAAGTAAAAATGGCTGTGTCTTCTCTGTGCTTGTGAATGTTTTCATTCTGATCATAATCATCATACAGGTTCAACAAGTTCCTACCAACGTGGGAACAAGATCCATCACTTTAAAAGAAAAAGTGGTCACCCTGATTCACCCCTCCCCTCTCAGGGTGTCCCGGGGTCCTTCAAGTGGTATCAGAGGGTAAAGGTTGCTGGTGTTGAATCTGACCTTCTTCGTCATGGAAAACACGATCAATGTCAGGGGATTCCCTCACTTCGATGGAAGCAATTTCCAGATCTGGAAGAACAGAATGAGATCTCATCTAAGATCTCTTGGAATGGAAGTTATTTTTTCTACTGTGCAAGGAATACAAGTCACCGATCCAACAGGCCTTGCTATGACTGAAATGGACAGGAAACTTCTTGATGCAGATGCTAAAGCACAGAATGCACTCACTGCAGCCCTTTCTGATCAGATCTACCTAAAGGTGATGAATTGCACCTTAGAAAAGTCTATGTGGGATAAACTTGAGAATATTTATGAAGGTGATGGCAAAGTGAAGGAGGCAAAACTACAAGTGCTTCACAATCGGTTTGATGATCTGAAGATGCATCCAGACGAGAATGCAGAATCTTTCTTCAATCGTATTACCGAAGTGGTTGGAGCTATTCGGGGTCTAGGCGAAGAAATCAAAGACATTGATATTGTAAAGAAAATATTGAGAATACTTCCACCTCTTTATAATGCGAAGGTGTCAGCCCTTGAGGAAAGAGATCTTTCCAAACATTCTTTAGATGATCTACTGAGCAGTTTGGTAGCATATGAAATGAGAGTCAAACCTGAAGATGCTACGACTCGGGTGAGCAAGGAAATGGCATTCAAGGCCATGGATAAACTGAAAATATCAAAGGATAGTAGCGGTGAAGATGACGAAGGAAAAGAAATTCTTTCTCTCATTGCAAAGAAGTTCCAGAAGGGGAAAGGGAAATTCAAAGGGAAGTTACCTCTCGCGTGTTTCCATTGTGGAAAAGTTGGGCACATTGCTTCTTAGTGTTTAAAAATGATCAATGATGAAGATAGTGAGGATGAAAACCTCAAGAAGCCTCAGAGAAGGTTCTTCAAAAAGGGAGACTTCAAACCTGGTAAGAAAATTCAAAGGAAGAGTTTTGTCTGTGAAGAGGAAGAAGATGATAATGAGTTCTGTGATGAAGAAGAACCAAAATTCAAAACTGGGAACCATGCTTCTATGATGGCCACTGTTGAAAAGCCAGAAGATACTGAAGGAGAAAAACAACTGAGAACTTGTGTAGATCCTGAGATGCAACTTAAGGATGCGGTTAGTAAGCTTAAGATTAAATGTAAGAGCTACAATAAGTGGAAATCAATTGTAGAAGAATCAACTGAATATGTTGATCAACTTGAAGGTGAAATTGAACGACTGGAAGAATTTGTGAAGGTACAATCTAAAATAATTGAAAGCAATGATGATGTAGTAGATCTGAAGCTGAGAATTGAAGAGCAGGCAAAGGTCATCAATGACCTCACATTCAGACTGGATGAAAAATCCAAGACTGCTGAGGGTCTTGAGGAGGAAGTAGTTACTCTAAGAAGTAAACTGGAGACTGAATCAGTTCCAAAAGAATCAAGGAAGAAAATACAGTTTGGACGATTCTCAGATGCAGAATTACTAGCAAGAGCCAAGTGTGGTTCAGATGGGGTTGGAAAAATCTTGAGTGATCAAAGACCCGCTTGCATGGGAAAGAGTGGAATTGGCTGTGAGGCTGAGTCATCAACTGCTGGAAGTGAAAAGATCCAAAAGAAAGATAAGATGAAAGTTGAACATGTTGAAATGTTACCTAGGGTGCTAAAAAAGGAACCCTCAATCCAAACTAAAAGGAGACCTGAAAATTATCCTCAAACTTTCAAAAATGGCAGCCAGTCTTACTATTCTCCCAAGGAAGAAGCTATAAGGAGAAATTCAAGTGAGAAGACATTTCTTCTCATGAAGTGTCAGTTCTGTGGCTATCTGGGCCATACCATGTCTTATTGTGAAGAGGCAAGAAGCTATCTGAATGGAGAAGATATAGATGCTCAACAAAGGAGAACAATTTCATATCCTAATTCTTATAGAAGAAATAATTTCTATGGATATTGTTTTCGTTGTTCTAACTTTGGTCATAAGGCCATTAATTGCAGGCAGAGAAGGGACATTGACACCTCATAAAGAAGTTCCAGACAAGTCAAGTCTCGTCAGCGATACAATGTTTCTCTTTCAAACAGGTTCTCACCTCTTAAAGAAGACTTTGACTATGAAGAACCTGGGTATGCGGAAGAGATAGTTGAAAGGCCGTCAGTTCTATATACTCAATCTAATGTCTCATGGAAGGAAAGGAGGAAGATTGAGAAATCAAACCTTACAGAGGTAGCCCTCAAAGTTACAAAGAACAACAGTACCTGGATTCTAGATAGCGGTTGTTCATCTCATATGACAGGTAATGCCGGCCTACTAACAAATATCATAAAGAATGTTGATGGTACAGTAAGATTTGGTAATGATGGGGCTCTGAAAATCAAAGGGAGTGGAAGTACCAAATTAGCTAATGGAGAACTAAAGAAGACTGAAGTCCTTTACGTAGATGGCCTACGTCATAATCTTCTCAGCGTGAGTCAACTCTGTGACTCAGGACTTGTTGTTACCTTTAATCAGAAAGGATGCACTATCAAGGGAAAAACTGGAAATTCTCTTATGAAGGGATGCAGAACAGAAGGAAACATGTATCAGGTTGATAGTGAAGAAAATGTATGTTACATGACTGTTGAAGAAGAAAACAATCTGTGGCATCAGAGATTGGGACACATCAATCAACAATACATGGAGAAAATATCAAAATTGAGAATTGTCATGGACATTCCCAACCTGAAGCGTGAGCGTGAGAAATCGTGTGATGCTTGTATTCGTGGGAAGCTGGTCTGCAGTTCATATCGGCCAAAGAAGAAAAGGGCATCTCACCTTCTTGATCTGATTCATACAGATGTTTGTGGTCCAATAAATGTTGCAGGAACACATGGAGAAAGGTACTTTGTCCTTTTTATTGATGATTACAGTAGAATGGCATGTGTGATGGTCATTCACAGGAAAAGACAAGTCCTTGACTGCATGAAAACATATCGGCGAATCGCCGAGAATGATACCGGACGAACAATCAAAGTGTTGCGATCTGACAATGGAGGAGAATACACGTCCATTGAATTTGAGAATTATCTATAGAAGCATGGGATACAGCATGAGGTAGCTGCTGTGAGAACTCCACAACAAAATGGAGTTGTTGAACGTAGGAATCGACAGGTGAACAACATGGCACGAACTATGCTGATTGAGAGTCGTATTCCATGACATTACTGGAAAGAGGCTGTTCAAGCTACATTGTACATTCAGAATCAAACAGGACTTTATATGGGTGAGACGAAGACACCATATGAATTGTGGCATGGACGGAAGCCGTCTCTACAATACTTTCGTGTCTTTGGAAGTAAATGCTTCATCAGGAACAAAGAAGGAAATCAAGGGAAATATGGCGACAATGCAGATGAAGGAATTTTCCTTGGTTACTCAATGAACAGCAAAGCCTACAAATGTTTCAACAAGCGTTTGGGAAGGATTGTGGAAAGCAATGATGTTAAGATAATTGAAGAGAAAACCACAAATGCTTCACGGACGTCATATGCTGATGTGATAGAAAGTCATGAAGAATGTGGACATGAAGAAACTACAAATGTAGAAATAGAGGAAGCTGTTCAAAACACTCCTCAATCACATAATGATGTTGACTCAGAAGAAGAATCTGAAGAAGAAACTATGGCTGAAGAGAATACTACTGAATCTCACAAGAGAAATCGAAGAGCTGAGATTGATCCATCCAACATAATTGGGGATATGAGTGCACCCACTCAAACGAGAAGGATGAGGAACACCACGCAATCTGCATTTCTATCAGTTGTAGAGCCATCCTCATTCGAAGAAGCTGCAAAATATGAATCTTGGGTGAAAGCCATGAATGATGAATTAGGTCAGATTGATAAGAATCAGACATGGGATCTTGTCCAGAGACCCGAAGGCCACAATGTGATTGGTACCAAATGGATCTTCAAAAATAAGTTTGATGAGCATGGAAGTGTTATCAGAAACAAGGCACGACTGGTATGTAAAGGATACTCTCAGATTGAAGGTATTGATGTTGAAGAAACCTTTGCTCCAGTTGCTAGACTGGAATCAATCAGGCTTTTCCTTGCCATGGCACTCCAAAGAGGATATAAAGTATATCAAATGGATGTGAAGACAACATTCTTGAATGGTGTACTCGAAGAAGAAGTCTACATTGAACAACCGGTGGGGTATGTCTTGGGTACCGATGAAACAAAGGTCTGCAAACTAAAGAAAGCTCTATATGGTTTGAAGCAGGCACCACGTGCATGGTACTCACTGCTAGATTCATATCTCAAGAAGTTGGAATTCAAAAGAGGGGGAGTCGATCACAATCTCTATGTGAAGAATTCTCCAAAAGATCAATTCATGGTTCTTGTCTATGTTGATGATATCATATTTGGAGGCAGTAGGAAGAAATCAGTGGATGAATTTGCCAACCACATGAAATCAGAAATTGAAATGTCTATGATTGGGGAGCTCACATATTTCTTAGGGCTGTAAGTGATTCAAAAGAAGGAATACACAATCATTTCTCAAGAAAAATATGCAAGAGAGCTGCTGAAAAAGTTCAATATGCAAGACTCTAAACCAATGTCAACTCCGATTGCGGTTGGAACTAAACTTGGAAAGCATGAGGATGGGAACTCTGTTGATCCCACCATGTACAGGAGGATCATTGGAAGCCTACTGTACCTGACAGCGACAAGGCCAGATATTGTCTTTGCAACATGTCTTGCGGCCCGCTTTCAGAGTAATCCAAAGGAGGAACATATGGCAGCAGTAAAAAGAATCATGAGGTACATTCAAGGTACACATAACTTCGGGTTATTTTTTGCTGTAGGCAGGGACAGTGAATTATCAGCATTTTCTGATGCTGACTGGGCTGGTGATGTCGTAGATAGAAAGTCCACTAGTGGTGGAGCTTTCTATATTGGGCCGAAATGTGTTGGCTGGTTGAGCAAGAAACAAGAAAGTACTTCTCTTAGTACTGTTGAAGCTGAATATATCTCCGCCACAAAAGCATGCACTCAACTTCTTTGGATGAAGCAGCAGCTAACAGATATTGGTGATAAGGTGCAGCAACCAATGGTGATTTATTGTGATAACAAAAGTGCAATTGATCTTACAAAGAATCGGGTTCAGCATTCTCGTACAAAACATATTGAAATACGGTATCATTTTATCAAAGAAAAGGTTGAACAAGGCGTGATTAAAATGGATCATGTTGAAACTAATGAGCAAGTGGCTGATATCCTAACCAAGCCATTGTCTGCGGCTGTGTTCGAGAAGCATAGGTTGAACCTCGGTGTTCGACCACCTCCTACTGCATAAGGAGGCTCCGGAAGTCCCCTCTCCCTGTTTATGGTAATTCTTTCTATCTGTTTATGGCTGTGATGCAGGTTTATGGGGGAGATACTATCCAGGGGGAGTATGGTTTGAGCGGAACATTGATTAATTTACCGGCCTTTGGGTTTATTGTCAATGGGGGAGAAAGGAAAGGTATAATAGAATTTCAGGAATTCAGGATTGTCTATGGACATGTAATGCTTCTGTGACATGATGAGAGAAGTTCAGGAATTTCTTGGGCGTCTTTGAGCATTCCAAAACATGGAAACCCAATTCAAGCTTCCTCTCTTGTTTTCTACACCGAGCATTGCTCACGTAGACTTAGAGTGCTGGCTGAGTTGATCCTTGCATTTTTGGTATGCATGTGGATGGTGATATATTGACTTTATTTGGTGATTGCCAACAAACCCAAAGGGGGAGATTGTTGGACCCATGGTTGTTCTATGCAGGAATTGTAGTTTGGTTTGTGTTTGTTGTCAATCCTCAGTGGAAGTTCCTAATGTGTTCCAGCAAAGTGATCATATAGTTTAAGCAGACAATAGTGTTTCGAAATAGTGGATCAAGGTTTTTCGCGCAAAAAGGAAGTGGTGCGCGAAATATAAGAGGCTTGCGCGAAATACTTAAGTTAGGCGCGAAAAACAGCGGGATGCGCGAAATAGTGGATCAAGGTTTTTCGCGCAAATAGTGTTTCGAAATCAGTTTGGTGAAAAATGGCAAAGGCATGGGCTGCGTGGAAAATAAGGGTTGTGCGCGAAATACTTGAGCTGGGCGAAATATTACGCGCCAGATGAGAGGTTTTCCGCGCCGAAGGGGATTTTGCGCGCATGGGTCTCAGTCACCTATAAATATGTGGTGACTCCCTTCATTTGTGTGTGTGGAAGACTTAGAGAAGATCCGAGGTCTGATGTGCGAAAAAGGATAGCGTAAAGGGGCTTGCGCGATATATTCGGAGTTGCGCGAAAAAGGGGATTTTTGCGCGAAATATTTTTCCGCGCGAAAAGTAAATTTTGCGCGCAATAGGAAGGTTTTGCGCGCAAAGGGTTGGTGTTGCACGCAATTGTTAGTAAGGTCTGTCTGCACGTTCTGGTTATTCGGTTCAGTGGTTCTGTGCGTTCTAGTGCATCTATTTCGGACTTCGATGCAAGCAGAGTCTCACGCTGAGCAGAGGCAAAGACTTCAATGCAAATCTATTGAAGAGACCCTCACGTCTATAAACTGAGTGGGACTTCACCAACGGCAGTGAGCCAGGGGGAGTCAACGGGAGTGACCCGAGGGAAGTAGTGAGCTATCCCTGAACCTTTGTAAAGGCAGTGAGCCTGTGACAGAGCGACTGTACCCGAACTTTTGTAATCTACAGCTAGTGAAGCATAATGGATTTTGGTACGACCGACAACCTGTCGGCGTATGCTCCTTGGACGTAGCCCTTAGTGGTGAACCAAGTAAAAATGGCTGTGTCTTCTCTGTGCTTGTGAATGTTTTCATTCTGATCATAATCATCATACAGGTTCAACAAGTTCCTACCAACGTGGGAACAAGATCCATCACTTTAAAAGAAAAAGTGGTCACCCTGATTCACCCCTCCCCTCTCAGGGTGTCCCGGGGTCCTTCAGAGGGTAGTTTAACCTCCTGTATAATGGTGAAATAGTTTTTATTAAATTATAAAAGAATAATATACATCAATATGATATCATATATTATCTTTTAACATTTCTTTCTTAATAATATCTTAGTATTATCGTCATTTCGGGTGTTATCTTACTCGTTTTATTTTACATTTTTTGTTACATAAGCCATGTTTTTTATGGATAGGTTGTATCTTATTCATATCCAGAATGATATGAAGTCCTTAAAAATTATTTTTAATCATCAAATGATAATTAGTCTTGAATTGGTACGATGTGGAATGAATCTTATCGCGTTCGTGGAGACTGTAATCCGTACGTACGCACGAGCGACAATATCATTATTTTGATATCAAAAAAACATATAATTGGATTTTTTATCATATATACAGAATAATTATAATGTTATATTAATTATTTACATGAATTAAACATCATTATTATACCCATCCAAATAATAATGTAACGAATAATAGTTGCACCACGACGTGGAGACGGTAGGCCGTACGTACGCACATATGGTGACATGCCATTCAAAGGATGGATAGAATACTGAATATGGTTGTAAAATATTTATAATAACATCATAGTATATAAAATATAGTGGATTTATTATTTTCTAATGTAAATAACAAATAAAGAAGAAGTGGAATAAGAAATGACCTTGAAAAGGGTGGTAAAATCATTACCTCTTATTCGGGTTCTTCTTATTGATTTGATCAAAAGGACTCCATATGATGAAATTATGATCAAAGTAAGGCCACTAGGATAAAGTAAGGGATGTTTAGAGGATATTTGGGTAGGGGTTGGCAGAACAAAAAGGATTTTAAGGTATGAATTTGACAGAAGGGGGAGTTCCCTTTTATAAGAGGGGTGAGGGGCACCTTAGGAAAAACATAAAATATTATTTTATAATAAATTCATATTCGGTTTATAATGGATAAAAAGTAACTTATTTCGAGGATAAGGTGGGTATGGGTTGAAATCCTAGATTTTATATAGGTTTGGGTCACTATATTAACCTTATCATTTTTATTTAACTCTTAGTTAAATCATTTGACATTTACCATGTGTCTTTGTATTTTTATATTATATAGATAATAAACGTACTATATATATCCAAGTGAACCCCATGTAGTTCATTTATGATACACATATCATTATATAAGTCCTTTTTCTAGTCCTTATATTTTTAGGAATAGAATATTAATTAATAATATAATATTTTTTTTAAAAACACTTTTATGTCAATGTTGACACTATTTGGTATTTTGTTTTTTCTAAATTCATACAAGAATTATTACTTCAAAAAAAATTTATCTAACCACCTCTAATATGTTATATTAACCTTGAAAATTAGTTTAATTCATAAATAACTCAAATTAAATTTATTATGATATTTATAATATCAATTATTTTAATATTTAATTAATTATGTAATTACTGCATGACCATTGTGTCATAAATAAATTAAACTATTTAATTTCTAAAAATTATAAATAAAATATCATTATATAGGAAATATTTTTATATTTCTAATAAATATTTATAATTGGATGTTTCTTATGTATAAACCTATATTAAAAATGTTTTAGATATTTAACTTTGATTTTATCTATTTTAACACTTCTTTGAATTAAATAATAATAAATGTACTAATATAATCCAAGTGGACCAAAGAGGTTCATATTATATTAATAATGTTGTTTTTGGTAGAATTATACTTATCCAATAGAGTTAGGACATGTGTTATGGTAATAATAATATCATTTTCACCCTTAATTACCCTATTTACTTTTAATCATTGTAAATAAAAGTAAAAAGTTACTATTCAACAAAAATTATTTTTATCTTATTCAAAATAATTTTACTCCTTGATATTAACAGTGTCTCTTAGATTTTCTCAATTCCACTCACAGAAGAGTAAAAATTATGTTTTATGTGAATTTGTAAATTCTCCTAGGAGATGGGTAAAAGATTGTGAAAGCTCAAAAAAATTTATATATCTTAAATTAGTATAAACTAACTCCAATGATTTACATTGAACATATATAGGTATTATGTATCTATTTTGACCTAAAATAAATTTAAATATAATAAATAATTATTTAAGTAAAAACTTGGTTTTAAACTATAACTCAGTGTTTTTCACTATTCATCAAAAATTGAATGTTTTCAGAAAAATACCAAAAATTCACCATAAGCTGATTTCAATATTTAGAATCCAAAAATGAAGTCCAATTTGAAGTATTAAATTTATAAAATTTCAAAACGTTAGTATTTATATTCATAACGGCTAGTTTGATTTTTTGTGGAATGTTAGAACTCGAAGCTGCGTACAACACACACTACAGTATTAATCAACGAGAAGCATACCGTAGAAGCTTGGGGTGTAACATTCTCCCCTCCTTCAAATAATTTCATCCTCAAAATTACATTAATATTACTGTATAAAAATACTCGGGTGGTTCTTCATCATATGTTTCTCGGGTTCCCATGTTGCCTCTTCCATCTTATAGTTTCTCCATAGAACTTTTACTAGAAGAGTCATCCATTTTCTCTGCACATGTTCTCTGGTATCAAGAATTCGGACAGGTTCTTTGCAATAAGATAGATTGGGTTCCAATTCTAAATACTCATAGGTGAGTATATGCGTTGGGCCAGGCATGCATTTTCTCAATAGTGATACGTGAAACACATTGTGATCATGGGAGAGATTGGGCGGCATTTCCAAACGGTAAGCTACATCCCCAATTCGTTCTAGAATTTAAAATGGTCCTATGTATATGGGACTCAATTTACCTTTATTAACGAAATGTATAACTCCCTTCTATGGAGATACTTTCAAGAAAACAAGATCTGCTACCTGAAAGTCCAAATCCTTCCTTCAGTTATCGGCATATATCTTCTGCCTACATTGAGCTGCTTTGATGTGGTTTTGGATTACCTTTACCTTTTCCATTATTTCCTCCACCAGTTCTGGGGATAAAAGTTTTCTTTCACCAACGTCATCCCAACAGGTTGGTGTGCGACATGTCTTTCTGTATAACAGTTCATATAGTACCATCCGAATACTTGAATGAAAGATATTGTTATAGGAAAATTCCACTAGATGTAAATATTGATTCCACAGACCTTGAAAGTCAAGTGAGCACGATATCAACATGTTTTCTAAGGATTGAATAGTTCGTTCCTATTGTCAATCAGTTTGGGGGTTGTATGAACTGCTCAAACAAAGTTCAGTATCCAGGTATTTCTAAATACTTTTCCATAATCTTGAAGTAATACGTGGATCGCGATCAGAAACTATCGACCGTCGTAATCCATGAAGTCTTACAACATCATTAATATATAGTCTTGTTAATAGTTCAAGTGGTAAATCTTCTCTTATATCATGAAAAAGTGTTTTCTTGGTAAGACGATCAACAATGATCCATATTTCAACGTTCTTTTTAGGAGTCTTTTGTAGTCCCATGATAATGTCCATTGTAATATTGTCCCATTTCCACTCAGGTATGGGAAGAGGTTTTTCATGACTCCTCCATGTTGTTGCCTTCCAACATTCACTTGTGAACAAACAATATTTATTGACACAAAATCAGAAATCTCCCTCTTTATGTAGTCCCACCAAAATTGTTCCTTCAAATCACTATACATTTTGGTGCTCCTAGGTTGTATAGAGAAATTGGAACTATGAGCATCATCTAATAATTCTCTTTTTAAATCAGGTATATCGGGAAAACAAAGTCTCTTCCCAAATTTTAAAATTCCATCTTCATACAAAAAGTCACTCAATCTACCATCATTCACATATTTAATCTTCATTTTAAACTTTTCATCATCAGTTTGAGAACTCTTTATCCATTCTAGTAAATATTTTTTGGATACAATTTGAAAATGTATTTATGTTTCACATTCCATGGTGATTCCCATATCCATCTTTACTAGATCCATGTATATAAAATCATTTTCAACTATAAACTTGTTTAAAACTGCATGATCCTTTCTGCTCAAAGAATCTGCAACCTTATTTGCCTTCCCCGGGTGGTAGTGTATTGTGTAATCCTATTATTTGAGTTGTTCAAGCCATCTCCTTTTCATCATGTTGAGTTCTCTCTATGAGAAAATGTACTTCAAACTCCTATGATCGGTATATATATCATATTCTTCACCATATAGATAATGTATTCATATCTTCAAAGAAAATATTACAGTAGCTAACTCAATATCATGAGTAGGATAGTTTTTCTCATGAATTTTCAGCTGTCGTGATGCATAGGTAGTAACCCAATCATTCTGCATAAGGACACAACCAAGTCCTTTCTTTGAAGCATCACTATAAATAACAAACCCATCATTCCTCGATCGTAGAGTCAATATAGGAGCATTGACTTATATTTTTTTCAATTATTAAAATCATTCTTCACACTCTTTTGTCAAAACAAATTTAACCCCTTTACGTGTGAGATTCGTTAATGGGTTATCCAATCTGGAAAAATTCTGGGCAAAATGCCGATAATAACCTGCTAAACCAATAAAACTACGTACATCAGTTATACTTGTTGGTGATGGAAATTCAAAGATTTCCTTGGTCTTAGAAGGATCAATAGAGATTCCATCCTTAGAGACAATATGGCCTAGAAAGGAGATCTCCGGAATCTAGAATTCACACTTGCTAAAATTCCCAAATAATTCAGGTCTTTTAAGATTCTTCTGGATAACGCCCAACAGATTTCCATGATCTTCATAGATTTTGGAGTATACCAATATATCATCAGTAAATACCACCACAAAATGATCGAGATATTCCCTGAAAAAACTGTTCATTAGATCTTTGAATATAGAGGGTGCATTAGTCAGCCCAAAAGGAATTACTATAAACTCGTAATGCCCATACCGGGTTTGAAATGCTGTCTTCAGAATATATTCCTTCTTCACACACAACAGATGGTATTCAGATCAAAGGTCAATCTTTGAAAATTATTGACCTCCATGAAGTAGGTCAAATAAATCATCAATGCAAGGTAGGTGATACTTGTTCATTATTGTTATAGCATTCATTTCCCTATAGTCAATACTTAACCTCATAGATCCATCTTTCTTCTTATCAAAAAGGACAGGGGCTCCACATGGAAAACAACTAGGGCAAATAAATCACTTATTACTCAATTCATCTAGTTGTTTCTATAGTTAAAATAATTCCATAGTGTCCATTCTATAATAAGACTTGATATGGGCCTTGATCTAGGAATTAAATCAATGGAAAACTCAATTTCTCGTTCTGGTGGATGTCTAGGTAAATCTTCCGGAAACACATCTACATATTCTTTCACAATAGGTACATCCTCTATTTGAATATTCCTTTCTTCACCCATGGTTATTTCGTTCTCTTACTCCCCGATAATTGAATTTAGTTGAGCAACTGGGGGTGGATCTAGATAAGAATTGGGTGGTGACAATTCTGCTCTAAAGATAAGGTGTTCATTATCATCATCATCAAAAATCATAACCTCCTTTTTTATTACAATAAATCTTCGCATCATGGTCTGAAATAAAATCCATACCGAAGATTATATCAAATTAAATCATGGGTATGACGATGAGATCAGGAGATAAAGAACATTTATGTGCTCTAATGGGGACTGATTAACAAAATATTATTCCAATGATACTTCCCTTATGAGTTTTGACTGAAAACTACCTTGTTAAATAAAATAAAAAATATATAATTTTATTAAAAATCTGGGAAGATATGAAACAATGCGATGATCCAGAATCAAATAAATCATTTTCTAAACATGAGGAAACCATTAAATTACATGCCACCACGTCTTTCGGAGCTTCTACCTCAGCAGAAGTGATATTATAAGCTTGGCCTTGATACCTTGGCCTTTTCTGAGTTATGATCCCATGAATCTTAGGAAATTCATTTTTATAATTCCTCATATCCCTTCAATTGTAGCATTGAACATCAGTAGCTTCTTTTTTCCCCTTACAATCACGATATTGGTGGCCTTTTTCACCACACTTGTAACAAATTCCTAGACCCTTCAAGAAAGTACCAGGGTGGTTCTTCCCACATTTACCGTCGGATAGATTTAAACTTTTCCTTTCTTCCCCTTATTTACATTATCAGAGTTATCAAAAGATCTCTTATTCTCTTCATTTTCTTTAAAGTCATAAGACTTGGAGAATTCCCTTTCTATCTTGAATGAAAATGTGAAAATATCTTCGTACGACGATAAGGATTGTGGGGATAATGATCGAAGGATAAATGGTTTTAACCCATCAATAAAATGATCAATCTTACTCCTTGGGTTATGTATATAATCTCCTGTATGCCTCTCTAACCATGTAAAGAAGGCCTCTGACATTGCAACATTCTCATCCTCCTTTCGTCGCAGACTGAGAAATTGTCTTTCCATATCTGTTCGATGGTCACAAGGAAATAATTTTTCTATGAAAATCTCTTAAAACACTCTCCATTCCATATTTGATACTTCCTCGTCATCCTTTGTGTTTTGAATCAATGACCACCACTGATCATCATCTCCAGTAAGGCGGTAAACTGCCATGGTAACTTTTTCCCTTTCGCTTCTCTCCAAAGCATGGAATATTATTTATAACGAATTTATCCATTGATAAGGAACAAATGGATTTTTAATCCCATTGAATGTTTGTGGTTTTTCCCTCATGAAGTTATCTAACATTTATCCTCCACGCTATGGATCAGGGTGCTTCATACAAGTAAGGTTATTATTCATAACCTGAGTGAGTTATCCGAGTATGGTGATAAGCTGATCAGCATCCTTTGTATCACCAGCTCCACTATAATTATCTTGATTAGGAGGGAAATTTCTTCATGGAGTTCCTGCATCGGTACGGTTTCCATTCCTTCAAATAGGGGCCATTTCTAAATAATGGCATAAATGAGATCAGTTTATGAATCGAAATACATAATTCCAAACTTGTAAAACACTGAACATTAATTGAATAGTTTACGGATATAATCCATAATAATAAAAATGTTTTCTTAAAAAAATTATATACTCATAAACCCTTAATAATGGTTTGTAATGAAAATGAGAATTATCCTAATCATTTCTCCCAGGAGTGTCATAACAAAGAGTGCAGCTAGACCGGTTGTTGTGAAACAGTTCTCGTTCGAGTCTAGCTCAAAGTGGTGTTTTTAGGGTTTTATCCATAGGTACATATGTGCCAGAGCCACCTTTACCTGCTCGTATCCAGACAGGGATTTATTGCTTTGAGAACTCACAAAATCTCTACAATACCAAAATTATAGGAAGTTATTCTATACTAATCCTCAAAGAACATCTTAGGCCTATGTGCTCTAATCAGAGTTTATCTAAATTGAGCTTTCAAGGTTTGTACTAAACTTCTCTAATACCAACTTTAACGCTCGGACCCAAGTTACCTAGAGTTTTTGCATTATTACCTAACATTGGCATGATCACAAAATATCGGGTCTGGAAAGACCTGTTATTTTAGTAGCCTTGGAATCACTAGATACATTCATAAGTCTTACATTACATCATAAAATGAAAACTACAACAACAGAGTCTCCATAGTCCACACTCATATCCCCTTAGACTATCGATGTAGGTCAGTCATAAAATAATTCTTTACATCCTGGGAAAAATAAAACATAGAAAGGGGTGAGCTCATATGATCAGGAAGGATAACAAAATAGCGGAAACTTTCATAAATAAGCATAAACATTTAAGGCAATGTATAACTAAAAAAATCCTTTTAAACGTGAAATTAATCATAATATGGAAAAAATAAAATGAAATAATGACATTTACATATTCAAATGGATATTCTTCTAGTAGAATAATCACATGAAATATCAATAACCACTTTCATAATGATGGAATGCATAATTCCATACTATCATAACCACATAGTCAAGGCCTTATTCCAAGTCTACAAATAATATTTTGTGAAGGCCTTGTGCCATGACACTAGTTTGTCTCAAAAGACCTGCAGATTCATGTAGGAGCTATAACGAGCTCCACCTGTCACGTATTAAGTCCAATGCATTTCTCATATGAATAGGTTTAAACATAACATAAACATTCGTAATAAAACTAGCATACAAAATGAAAATACTTTTCCAAAAACCATGAATGGTATAAAAATAACACATCCATAGTCAAACATATCAAAAAACCTTCAATACTATATGGAGGATTTTTATAATAATAAATCAATGTCAAATAAGCTTAAAATCCATCAAAGGATGTTGACATAGATGAAATCCAAACTATTTGAGAGAAATATATCATTTATTAAATCATTTAATTGCCACATAATAATAAAATAGAACATTTAATTTGAAAATATTCATATAATATTTTAAGGGAAGCTTCAATGATTTTATAACGGTGGAAAATAGCCGCACCTGCTGTATAGGGTAAAAAAGACATTATTAACTTATTTCTGTCAAAAATGTGAAAAGGACCTTATTTGGAAAATGACAGAATGATTCCTTTATAAAAAAGTTATAAAAATTCAACAATGGTATAAATTATTTTATCCTATAGTCTATAAAATAGTAATAATGATTTTAAATACATATTTAAGAAACATGGATGTGGGAGATAATGAGGTCCCAGTAGATAATTACGTATAAACAACCTCGGATAATAAAGATATTCTAAAATAAACCATTACCTTGTACTTTTCATTAGTTAATGGAAGATTAACCTCATCTATAATGGTGAAATAGTTTTTCTTAAATTATACATGAATAATATACATTAATATGATATCATCTATGATCTTTTAACACTACTTTGTTAATAATATCTTAGTATTTTTGTCATTTCAGGTGTTAACTTACTCGTTTTCTTTTATATGTTTTGTTACATAAGCCATGTTTGTTATGGATAGGTTTTATATTATTCATATCCTGAATGATATCAAGTCCTTAAAAATTATTTTTCATCATCAAATGAAAATTAGTTTGGAATTGATACGATCATGAATGAACTTCATCTTGTTCATGGAGACGGTAATCTGTACGTACGCACTAGCGACAATATCAATCATTTGTTATTAAAATAATATATAATTGGATGTTGTATCATATATATAGAATAATTATAATGTTATATTTATTATTTACATTAATTACACATCATTATTATTCTCATCCAGATAAAAATGTATTGAATAACAATTACACCATGACGTGTAGACGGTAAGCCGTACATACACACATATGGTGACATGTCTTTCAAAGGATGGATACAATACTGAATATCTTTGTATGATATTTTCAATAACATTATAGTATATAGAAGATATGGGAGTTATTATTTTATAATGTAAATAAAAATAAATAAGTAGTGGAAGAAGAAATGAACTTGAAAGAGGGTGGTGAAATCATTACATCTTTTTTGGGTTCATCGTATTGATTTGATCAAAAGGACTCCTTAAGATGGATTTATGACTAAAGGAAGGCCTATAAGATGAAGTTAGGGAAGTTGAGAGGATATTTTGGCAGGGTTTGGCTGAACAATAAGGCTTTTAAGGTATGGATTTGAGAGAAGGGTGAGTTCCCTTTAATAAGAGGGGTGATGGGAACCTTAGAAAAAAATTAATATATTATTTTATAATAAATTAATATTAGGTTTATAATGGCTCCAGAGTAAATTAATTCGAGGATAAGGTGGGTATGGGTCGAAATCCTTTCAACCAATAGATTTTACACAGGTTTGGGTCACTATATTAACCTTATCATTTATATTTAACTCTTAGTTAAATAGTTTGACATTTACCATGTCTCATTGTATTTTTATATTATACGGTTAGTAAATATAATATATAATTCTGAGTGAATCCCAAGTGGTTCATTAATGATACAAATATCATTATATAAGTCCTTTTTCTGGTACTTTGATATTTAGGAATAGAATATGAATGAATAATATAATAATTTTTTTTAAAAAAACCCTTTAATGTCAATTTTGACACTATTTGGTATTTTGTTTTTGCTAAATTCATAACAGCATTATTACATCGAAAATATTCCTCTAACCAACCATAATATGCTATATTAACCTATAAAATTATTGTAATTCATAAAAAGTGTCAAATTAGATTTATTTTGATATTTATTACATCAATTATTTTAATATTTCATTAATTAGGTAATTACTGCATCACTATTGTGTCATAAATAAATTAAATTATTTAATGTCTAAAAATTATAAATAAAATATCATTATGTAGGAAATGTTTTTATATTTCTAAAAAATATTTATAATCGAATTTATCTTATGTAAAACCTTATATAAAAAATGTTTTAGTCATTTAACATTGATTTTATCTCTTTTAACTCCTCTTTGAATTAAATAATAATAAATGTCCTAATCTAATCAAAGTGGATCAAATAGGATCATATTTTATTCCTAAGGTTGTTTTTGGTCGAATTTTACTTAACCAATAGAATTAGGACATGTGTTAGGTTATAATAATATCATTTTTACCCTTAATTACACTATTTACTTTTAACCGTGGTAAATAAAATTAAAAAGTTCCTATTCAAAAAAAAATTATCTTATTGAACAAAATTTTACTCCTTGATATTAACTGTGTCTCTCAGATTTTCGATGTTCCACTCAGAGACGTGGTAAAATTGTGTTTTTTTGAATTTGTAAATTCTGCTAGGAGATGGGTAAAAGACGGTGAATGTTCAATAAAATTTTTTATATCTAAAATTATTATAAACTGACACAAATGAATTAAATTGAACATATATAGGTATTATAACTATTTTGAACTAAAGTAAATTTAAATAAAATAAATAACTATTTAAATAAAAATTCGGTTTTAAACTTTAACTCAGTGTTTTTCACTATTCATCAAAAATTTAAAGTTTTCAGAAAAATACCAAAAATTCACCCTAAGGTAATTTCGATATTCCAAATCCAAAAATGAAGTCCAATTTGAATGATGAAATTTATAAAATTTCAAAAAGTCGGTATTACTATTCATAATGGCGAGTTTGATTGGTTATGGTGTGTTAGAACTCGAAGTTGCGTACAACGCACACTACTATATTAATCAAAGAGAAGCATACTGTGGAAGCTTGGGGTTTCACATATACCCTTATATATTATATTTTCCAAAAAATCATTGTTAAAATAACTTTATTTACTTTTGGAAAATTAGCCTACACCCAGATTTCTCCATCAAACTGTGGATATATGTCTTACCTATACCCTGTTTTTTTTGTAAACCATGGGAATATGTTTTTCAAGGAAAAAGACTTTTATAGAATGAAACTATATCCATGGTCCTCTAAAAACTATGGCCATATCTCACCCTTATACCCATTGTTTTTGTAAACCATTAGAATAGTTTTTTCCAAAAATATTTGTTTTTTTCAAGATGGACCTATACCAACGGTTCTCCAAAAACACTTTTATATGTCACCCTTATACCCATGGTTTTTATCGTCAGCAGAAATAGGTTGTGTGGAGAATTTATTTTTGTAAACGATCGATGGAGAACCTATCCCCATGGTTTGAGCAAATAGTGTTATATGATACTTTCTTGCAACCTATAATAATAATTTTGGAAAACCATTGCTATAGGTCACATATAACCATTTCTTGACAAAACCTTATGTATTAGTTAGCACTTTATATTTCCCTAATTAAAATAATAATAAGTAATTTAATTTATATAAATTCATACATATATAGATATATATATATATATATATATATATATATTCATATATATAATTTTGAATATATGAACAAAAAATGTGTCATAGGATAGTGGAAAATTATTTTATTATAGTGGGAGGTGATTAGATCAATTCACATGGTAGGGATTTTTTTATTAAGGAATATATACCCCTGGTATCACAAAAACATGGGTATTAGTTCTCCCATTTGTTTTGAATAATAATAACAATAATAATAGATAATTTAATATATATATATATATATATATATTAATATAATAATAGAATATTTTTATAGGATAATGGTGATGTCATTCGTGTATAAGAAGATGGTTCCTTGATCGAATCCAATTGTATGATTTTTTAGTCCTGACCTATACCCACAGTTTGACCAGACCTTACTTATATGTATTTTCAATAAACTAGCCTACATGAACGGTTTATGAACCATGTGTATAGTTCAATCTCTAATTATTAATCACCCATTATTCATAGATTCATTGGTATAACCTATACAAAAGGTTATGATTCATTGGTATAGGTAATCTTCTACCAGGGTTAGGGTAATAACTAATTTGTTTCACATGCATGTTATAATTCTGAAATTTTGGTCCAGGTATTTATTCAAAGTAATAACATATGATAAATCATTATCATTTTATAAATATAGTATGTATTTATTATTTGAATATTTAGAGTTATCATTTAATATAGAGATATAAAAATGATTTACACAATTCATGGAGAAAATAAGTCGTGCTTATGCATGAAGGTTGTTTCCATTTGATAGATATATAGAAAAAATGTAAATAATAATTCTACAATAATGAATGATTATATAATACATACCATTTATATTTTATAAATCTATCCTTATTAACATCAAAGTCAAACAAAAATGAAAATAGACAATACCTCAGTTCATGACGCGATAGTCCGCTATATGGACAAGAATCGTTATTATTTTAAAACATGTTGGAAGGTACAAATTTATATATGATATTATTATTTTAGAAGTATATTTCTTTTATAAATATCATATATTTAATTTAAAAACATCATTATATTATTATGTGAGAAGATTATGTGGAAAAGGAAATACATTTTTTCATGAGGTAGTAGTCCTCCATACACAAGATCAATGGTTTGTTTCCCAATTGATGGAAGATAATATGTATATAGGTTTTGAAATTGAGGAAATAATTTTTTTAATATTATATATAATCTTATTAATATATAAATATAATTTAATATTATTTGAATGAGGGTAACTGTGAAATACAAATACACCCGATTAAGAATTATACCTCTTGTTTGGACAACATCCATTGGTTAGCACCAAAACCCATCATAGAAGATTTTATTAATAAACATGATGCCTATTGTAAATGGAGAGGGAACTATGGATGGTATTTTGGTAGGTATTATTTTTGAAAAAAATTCTTTTGGAGTGTGAATAAGATAGGATATGGTGTGTCGATTTATTGGTGAGGGAGAGAACATACATAAAATTTTATAAGAAAATTTCAAACTCACATATTTTAAAAATCAAAATGATCCGAAATGAAAAATTATTAATAATTATACAAAATATGGTCTGAATATGGTCCTCTAATAGAAATTATATGTGTTTTATATCATTTTTAAAACTTATATTCTTTAGTATAAGCACAAGTAAACCAGTTTTTGTCATAACCACTATAAAATATTTTTATTTTTTTTACTATTAATTATGAAAAAATAAGATAGGATTATATTATTATATTAGTTATTGTTTTTAAAAATATTTATTCCATTTTTCATAATTCTATACTCGTATTTTTGGGAATTTAATTTATAATTATTCATGTAATGGTGATGAAAATATTGATTTCCAATGAAACATTTTTTCATAATGTTAAGATGTTTTTATTTCCCAATTAAAAATGATATATAATATAACGGAAAAAGTTAGATTTATAATAATATAATTGAAATAATTTTACTTCTGTTGTCATATTATTATTTTTTGGTTATAAATTCTAAAAACAAAATGACAATTCTTAATAAATATTAGTATTTTAAACTATTTATTGAAAATTTTATCTTTTTAGAAATTTATAAAAAATTAACACTAATATAATTTTGAAATGATGATTAAAAAAATTATTTTAATTATGTAAAATATATTTTTCAATCTTTTAAAATATATTTTATTTTTTTCATAAAAAATCTAATAAAAATTTATTTATAACAGAAATTATTTTTGATGCTTATGAACACATTAAAAATATTTTTGAACTTATTTATCAGTATATTATATATATATACATATATATATATATAAATAAAATTTTATTTTTATTTTTATTTTTAAAATTCATGGAAAAAATATATATACCATTGTTATAATGGTCTTGTTTAAATAATATTATTTATAGTATTTTTTGGTTGGATAAAATTATTTTATTTTGTAATGAAAGATATCAATGAAATTAAATTTATTTTGAAAAATTAAATTCCATAAAATATAAGGGGATTTAAATTAGTTTGATGGAAAAAATAATGTAATTGTGTCAAATAATGGGAATAGCTATATTTATATATTTCTAGGAATTCACTTGGTTGAGCTGTCATATGCTATCATCCCATGACCACCATTTCATAATTAACTGAAATGCAATGTGAATGAGTATGATCATGTTTTGAGAGGTTAATATCTAAAGATGATACACAATTTGGACCTTATGAACAACAAATATCTCATTTCAAACCTCAATCAATGTATATTAAATAATAATTAGGAAGAAGGAATGAATCATGATACATAACCAGGATGTGACTCGTACTATATTGTTTTTTCATTATTAGTGAAAGAGGCACCCTGAAACCAATATGAAGATATTTATGTCATGTTATATGGAGTTAGAAAATAAATCATCCAACAAAACGCACCAGAAACATCCAAGAAATAACCCTGATATATATTCCTAGATTTCATCATTACACACATAAGGTAGAACACTAAAAATCCACCCTAATAATTTTACATTGATATAAAGCCTATGAACCAAGAAAAATCACCTACTATTATGGCCAAGAGATTTCATTTGTGGTCAATAACCTGTCAATGAGTGCCAACTGATGAAGTAGAGCTTGAAGAGCGATAAATATTGAGGAATTGTGGTTACATAAGCTTCATAAAATCAGACAATTTTAGAGGTGATCATTAGTTCAAAGATCTTGTATCAAGAAGATACAATGTCACAACATTGTTAGAAGTCCATGCATTGTCTTCATAATGCATTAGGAGAGTAATAAGGAATATACCCACAACCTCTAAGAGGATGAAGTTAAAAGATGAACCATCCACAGCTACAATGTGGATGAAGTGGTCTGAAGAAGACCATGCACTATCTTTTAGTGCATGAGGATTTGAAGATGGTCCAACCTCATTTCATATTTGATCATTGAAGAACACTGAAGGAATATTTGATTCCAGAGCAACGGTTGAAGAAGAACTTTCAGGACTTCCCTTCTAAGTGAAGAATACAGATTTAGAGGAGTATTAAATTCTACTGAAGAAGAGGAGGTGAAGAAGGGGAGAATGGATTGAAGTAGAGTTGTTCCTACTTGGTTTAACCAAGTATAAAAGTGGAGCTTATGTAAAAAATATGGCCTGCCCATGATCCAGCTCCCCAAGAATCAACCCAAGGCTCATGCGGGATAGCAAGGGGTCGACCGCGCCCAGGTGGAGGCCTAGGCAGAGCCAGCCCGCAGGAGGCTGGGCCATTTGGTAGCTCGAGTCACGCGGAGGTCAAGCCCGCGCATCGTGGGTGCTAAGGGTGCGCCCGTGGAGGAGCATAGTGGGCACTAGAGCACGCCCATAGGATAACCTTTGTGGGGAGACACCGGAGGGGGGTGAGGAGATTTCTAAACCGATGCCAGGAGGAACTGATTGATAAACATCAAAAAAACCACAGCGCGTTTCGATGTCGGTCGAGTTATTAAAACCCGAAGGAAGTCATGACCGCTCATCTGATCAGGTGTCTGATCACTTCTGTCGATCTCATCCGCGGCGCTATGTTATAATCCCAGCCATTCGTGATCATTAAACACTGATCCAAAAGCTCATGAGATTGTCTTCGACCTCTCACCGAGTTAAGGACACCCCGCAATGCCTCCTGCGAAGCAGAAGCATTCGAGCGATGGAGAAGAAGCTCTCGGCTGCCTCTAATGAAGATGAGGCCTTCATTGTGTTCGTCTCCCCTTCATGAACACATGCATGAGTTGAAAGTCGCATGCATGCAGTGAGATAAAGAATTCGAATGAGGATGAAGAAAAAGGAGTTTCGAGGTAGTGTGTTCTTGCATGGATCGGTCTTAAAGAAGGTCTGCATGCATTTGTAAACGCATACAGGAGATGCACACACCAAGAACGAAGGATCCTGTGGTTGAAAAAAATGGAAACATCCAAGATACGTGGGATATCTTTAACTCGGGTTGAATGTTTTTAAGGAACTGAATATCTCGGTTATTCAAAAGAATGATTCTCGGGAATTCAAAGTTTTGGACCCCACCACTTCAATTGATCTCTTTGCCTATAAAAAGTGGAGCATGTGTACGAGAATGCTTGCTTCCATCATTGAGAGAAAACTCTTGTTTCTATGAGAAACAGAGCACTGAACAAAGTGTTCTACGTAGCTCTACTACGCGAAGGAGTCCCGCACAGGTCTTGCACGATTGATATGGGAGAACCCTTTGGTTCATGAAAGAAGTAATGCATCCCTTGCACGAAGAGAAGAAGTGCAAACCCCCATGGTTCGTGAAAGAGGTGATCCTCACCCTCTGTGCAAAGCATGCCACAAGCACCCGATAGGTTCTTTGAACCCTCACTGTGTCTTTGTGAGGAGTAGCCCGTGGGAAAAACAATCATTGTATTTACACCCTTGTATTTCTCTTACGAAGACAAAACCATGAACCTCTTAGGTTCTATGAAGAAGCTTTTATCACACCCGAAGCACGAAGGAGGAGAACTCATGCCCTCCTATTTTTCATGAAGAAGAAGAACCGTGCACTCTTGTTTTGCACAATGAAGGAGAACTCGTGGACTTGTATTGTCACAAAGAAGAATACATGCATGAGGCCGAGGCTTTGATAACCTCTTGAGAAGAAAACCTCACACTTACACCATCCACATGATTATTCGGATTGTTTGTGATTTACTTGAAGAATGAGTGTGCTTGAATGGTGGAGTTAATCTTAATGAAAACATAAGAACAGGGTCTGTGTGCACGTGTTAAGGAGGAATTTCATGTATGTACATGCATGCATATTGAATAAAAGTATTGGTGAGAAATACTGACAAGTTCTCCTAGTGTTTTTTGAAGCTACATGAAGAATTGAACACCACATTTGAAGAAGTGAAGTTGAGATGTGAAAAAGAAGATGATGTGATGTTGGGGGGTTTAACCAACTTGTAATTGGGGGGTATAACCAATTACCGTTTAAAAAATCATATAGCATTGTAAAGAATCCATGTTTTGGAGTGCAACCAACACGGAAAGGAGTAGGTCATTGTACCGAACATTGTAAATCTCTATGTTCTATGCTTTCATTATCACTACACCACCAAAAGAGTATATTTATGCCTTAACCAGCCATAGTGGTTGAATTGATCATTCAAAGGGAACGATTCTTAAAAAGAAAAAGTTATCACTGATTCACCCCTCCCCTCTCAGTGATCACGACTGATCCAAGCATTTCAAGTGGTATCAGAGGGAGGTTGCCTCTGTTAGGATCTACTTCTGAGAAAATGGACAATATGAATTCTGTTAATAGTAGGGGCGTTCCAACATTCGATGGGAAGAATTACCACAGCTGGAAGAATTAGATGCTACCCTAACTTCTATCTCTTTGCATTGAAGTTATAAATACATATTTAATTGGATTCCCTCCACTTTCTAATGAATCCGCTATGAAAGTGGATGAGAATAGAAATATGGATGTTTTTGGTAGAGCTCAAAATTCCATCCTTATGTCACTCTCAGAAAAGGTATACACAAAAGTCATGGGACTCAAGAATGCTAATGAAATTTTGGACAAATTGGAAATCAATTATGAGGGAAAGATGAATGTCAAGGAAAAAAAATTACAAAATTTAGAGAATTTAGTTTGAAGATATAAAGATGGGAGAAGAAGAAAATATTGATGATTATTTCACAAGAGTCAATGAAATTTTCAGTAACATTCGAGGCTTTGGAGAGAAGTTGGAGGACCCAACTATTGTTAAAAAACTAATGAGATACTTTCCTGACAGGTTTGACCCCAAAGTCTCAGCATTAGAAGACAGAGATGATCTCTCTCTTGTTGAACTACACATCATTCTCGTTGCATATGAAATGAGGAAGATCCCAATATTCATGAAGAAGATCAAGGATGAGATAGCTTTTGATTCCATGAGACAACTCAAGATAAGAGATGAAAAAGTCTTAGAATCAATTGAATCTGAAAATGAAGAAAAGGATGAATACTTCAACAAAATGATTTCTCTTTTATCAAAAAGGTTTGGAAAAGATAAATTCATGGGAAAAGGGTAATTACCACAGAGTAGTTTCAATTGCAATAACATTGGACACATTGCTGTTAACTATCCCAAGAAATGATTTACTGCTCCAGAAGTTGAAGAAGAAAAATAAAAAAAAGAAGAAATGGAGTAGAAACCCAAGATAAGGAAAAAAATTTGGTGCAATAAAGAAAAGGTTAATTCCAGGTGAAAGAAGAAGCAATGTGAGCAAAGAAGAAGAATCAGACTCCACATCATCCAGTCAATCAGAAGAAGAAACAAATTTTATGGCTCATGTGGAAAAAGGGTTTGACAGCTATAGCAGTGAAGATGATGAATGTGAACGAACAGAGCATGAACACATGTTGAAAGAGGAATTAGATGCATGCCATGAGTAAAACAATAAGCTCAAGAAAGAGAAGAAACTATTAAAAAATGAAACCACAAGGATGACTGAGGAGTTGGAAGACTGTATGAATCAAGAGACATTGTACATTGATGAAATCAAGAGACACAAACTAATGACAGTTGATCTGGATAAGATAGCAAAAGATATTGAAGAGAAACTTCACCTCAAAGAAGAAGAGAAATCAGTGACACAGTTCTAGAGGACTGAAGCACAAAATATCTTGACAAATATGAGAGAAGAATTTAACAAGGCTGTTGAGGTCAAAGTAGAATCATCTCATGCTGGTGCTTAGAGGCAAGTCAACTCACCACTAAGAAAATATCAAAATACATATGTTATCCCTAACAATGCAGGTCCAAAGATGAAATTGAGGAAAATAGGGAATACAAAATCTTGTGAAAAACATTTTCAATGGAAGAAAGGAAATCCCCAGGAAGGACTACTCAAATATTGGACAGAAAATTTCAACATGAATCGTATCAGTAGAGATGGTCAAGGTTTATAGGCTACCGCTAGTGTTGTGGTGTGTTTGGACACATGGACTATGAATGCTGGTATAAAATGTCTCTTCCATGTATGAGGCATGAGTCAGGGGGGAGATATCCTGAAACCCAGAGTGTATTATAGAAAGCATCAAAACTTCTAATTTAGAACAAATCTGACTCCCTGGGTGAAGCTTGTGGAAGATTTGACCAACAGGTTCACAGAGCTGATAAATGTATAATTATTCTTCCTGAACAAAGAGTCAAAGACATTAAAGGAAAAGGCATTCAGGAACCCAAAGATTATATCACATGATTTGCTGATGTTTCTCTAAAATCCAGCATTAAAACCAAGTCATTGATTCTTGATAGTGGATGCTCATCACACATGACTAGTGATAAAAAATTCTAAGAAACCTAGAAAGTCATGAGGGAGGAACTGTGGTGTTTGGAAGTCATTGTTCTCTGAAAATCAATGGATTTGGAAAGACAATGATTGAAAAAGAAAATCTAAAATCCAATGATGTGTTGTTTGTTGAAGGAATAAAGCACAACCTAATGAGTGTAATCCAATTATCTGATGATGGACATGAGTTGCTGTTCCAGAAGGATTTGTGAATCATCAAGAGTTCAAAGGATGGACAAATCGTTACTCAAGGAAGAAGAACCACTGGAAACCTATTTCAAATTGTTGAGTCCATCAATTCTTGGTGTCTTAGTTCTGAATATGAAAACAATCTATGGCACAAAAGACTTGTCCATATTTGTCAAAGGATTATGAGTGAAATTATGAAGTACAATATTGTATGAGATATACCGAAATTAATGAGAGAAAGAGATGGAATTTGTGACACATGTCAGAAGGGATAACTGACCCATAGTTCACACAATAGTGTAGATACCATGTCTACTGGGCCTCTTGAACTCATCCATAAAGACATATGTGGACTGATGAGAAAGAAGTCTACAAGAGGAGATCTCTATTTTATAACCTTCATTGATGATTACACTCGGATGACCAACATCATGTTCATGAAACATAAGTTAAAAGAAATCACAATATTCAAAAATTTCAAAAGGAAGGATGAGAAAGAACTAGGTCTCTGCATCAAGAAAGTATGATTAGCCAATGGAAAAGAATACAATGGTGATGCCTTTGAGAGCTATCTGGTCAAGAATGGAATCAAGCATCAATACAATACACCATATACTCCACAACAGAATGGAGTTGCTGAAATAAATAATCGATGCATAGTCGGAATAGGCAAGACTATGTTAGTTGAGCACAATATCTCTAATTTTTTCTAGAGAGAAGCGGTATGCACAACCATACACATACAAAATAGATGTCTCCTGAGACTAGAAACACAATCGACCGCCTATGAAATGTGGTTTAATAGAAAAAAAATTGTTAAATACTTCAGAGTCTTTGGAAATACTTGCATCATCATGATTAAAAACAATAATCTGGGAATGTTTGAGGAAAAAGAAGAAGGAATCATTATGGGTTACCTGCCTGATGGAAAATGCTACAAATGCTGGAATAAGTGGTTGAAAAATGATTGACTACAGTGATGTCAGAATAATTGAAAAAAACACTAAAACATTCACTGTGGATAATGATCACATAAATAATGACACAACCTTGGAATAGAATAATGAAGAATTAACTGATCCAACACCAAATTCTGGTGAGATCAACTCTTAACACACCAGTAATGAAGAGGAGGGAAATGAAAATAGGAGATGGAGATACAACAAATTGAAGAAACATGTCGACACAGAAAAAGTCCTTGGTGACCCCCAGTCCTCAGTAAAAACTAGAAGAAGATTGATATTGGAAGATCAGACTACACTGGTTTCTCAAGTTGAACCTCACACAGTGGCTGAAGTAGTTGAACATGAGGAATGGATACAATCTATGCATGAGGAACTCAATCAAATAGAAAATAACTCCAATTGAGATCTTGTTCCAAGGCCCAAAAATAAAAATGTAATTGGGACATTGTGGGTTTTCAGAAACAAACTCAATGAAATTGGGGAAGTTTCCAGAAATAAGGCTAGACATGTATGCAAAGGGTATTCATAAATGGAAGGAATCAATACTGAAGAAACCTTTTCACCAGTTGCAAGAATGGAAACTATAAAAATGTTTGTAGCAGATGCAGCGCACAAGCAGTACAAGGTCTATCAGATGGATGTGAAATCTGCATTCATAAATGGAGATCTTGAAGAAGAAGAAGTGTATATAGAACAACCAGAGGGATTCGTGCTGGAAAAAGATGGTAGTATGGTATGACGATTGAGAAAAGCTTTTCATGGATTGAAGAAGGCCCCCAAAGCTTGGTAGTCCAAATTGGATGGTCGTCTCAAGAGCATGAAGTATGTCAAAGGAAAAGTTTACAGTAATATCTGTGTTAGAGAAATGGCTGCTGGTACTCTCATAGTCATTATCTATGTCGATGATATTATTTTTGCTAGTGACAAGGAAGGAATATGTGAAGAATTTGCTGAGCAGATGAAGAAAAACTTTGAAATATCCATGCATGGTCAAATTACATATTTTCAAGGATTTCAGGTGGAACATAGGAAAAACTCCATATTTCTTTCACAAGAAAAGTATGCAAGGGACTTAGTGAAAAGGTTCGGAAAGGAGAGTCCAATGGAAGTCTCAACACCCATTTCTGTTGGAACCAAGCTATGAATGGATGAATAAGGAAACAATGTTGATCAGAAAGAGTTCAGGATAATTATTGGCAATCTCCTTTCTCTCATGGCTTCAAGGCCAGATATAACATTTGCAGTGACTTTTTGTGCCAGATTTCAATGTGACCCAAAAGAATCTCACTTATCAGCAGTTAAAAGAATCCCATGATATGTGAAAGGAACCATCAACTATGGACTCTTATACAAAAATTGTACAATCATAAAGTTGTTGGGATACACAAATGCTGATTGGGCTGGTGATTGCACTGATAGAAGATCCACATTTGGTGGGACCTTCTTTCTGGGTGAAAGATGTGTTAGTTGGTATATCAAGAAAAAAAATTCTCTAACATTGAGAATAACCAAAGCAGAGTATGTGGCAACTACACATGCATGTACACAAATGATTTGGATTCAATTGCAGTTAGTCGATTTGAGAATTAAAGCTAAAAACCATTGAGGATCTTATGTGATAATAAAAATGCAATTGGATTGTCTAAGAATCCTATACAACACTCCATATCCAATCAAATTGATATAAAATATCATTTCATCAAAGAAAGGGTCGCCAGCGGAGACATCAAGCTCGACTACATTTCTACTAAAGATCAGGTGGTAGATATTTTCACCAAAGCTATGTCTAAATAAATATTTGTTGTGCTAATGCTGAAACATCATGTTCAGCCTTCTCCTATCACTTGAGGAAGAGAAAAGTCCCTCCGTATTCCCTAAATTTATATGATTTGGTACTAACATGTAGTTAATTTAAGGATATGAGTGCATCCCTTGAGGGGGAGCATTGGTTGCTGAAGTTGTCTAGGGTTAAGCAGTTATGCATTTTGGGAATGACTTCCCATTCATCTATTTGCATTTGTTGGACAATAAGGGGTAGAAATCATCAGCACACACATTGTGACACTCTTCAAAGTGTTCTTAAGAGTATTGAAAACCCAATACAAAGGGGGATAAGGTTGTGCCCAAGTGATTGCATTTGATGTCAATAACCTGTCAATGAGTGCCAACTGATGAAGTAGAGAATAAAGAGTGATAAAGCTTGAGTAATGATGGTTGATGAAGCTTCATAAAATCAGAAGATTGTAGAGATGATCTTTAGTTCAAAGAAATTGTATCAAGAAGATAAAATGTCACAAAATTATTAGAAGTCCATGCATTGTCTTCACAATGCATGAGGAGAGTAAAAAGGGATCCATCCACAACCTCTAAGTGGATGAAGTGAAAAGATGAACCATCCACAACTACTAAGTGGATGAAGTGGTCTGAAGAAGACCATGCACTATCTCTTAGTGCATGTGGATTTTAAGATGATCCAACCTCATTTTGGATTGGATAATTGAAGAACAATGAAGGAACATTTGATTCAAGAGTAACGGTTGAAGAATAACCTTTGGGAATTATATTCTAAGTGAAGAATAAAAGTTGAGAGGAGTATAGAATTCTAATGAAGAAGAGGAGGTGAAGAAGAGGAGAATGGCTTGAAGTAGACTTGTTCCTACTTGGTTTAACCAAGTATACAAGTGGAGCTTATGTAAAAAATAGGGCATGCCCATGAGCTAGACACCCATGCTTCAACCCAAGGCTCATAAGGGACCACAAGGGGTCGACTGTGCCTATGAACAGGCCTAGGCAGTGCCAGCCCATAGGAGGCCAAGCCGTGTGTATGCCCGTGCCACGCGGAGGTCAAGCCCGCGCAGCATGGGTGCCAAGGGCACTCCCTTGGAGGAGCATAGTGGGCACTAGAGCGCACCCACATGAGAACCAGTGCGGTGCGGCATGGGAGGGGGGAGAGGAGATTTATAAACCGATGCTAGGAGGAACTTATTGATAAACTGTGCAAAAACCGCGGCGCGTTTCAATGTGGGACGAGTTTTTAAAACGCAGAGGAAATCCTGGCCACACATCCGATCGCGTGTCTGATCGCTGCCATCCATCTCATCTGCGGCCCTATGTTATAATCCCAGCCATCCGCGATCATTAAACGCAGATCCAATAGCTCAGGAGATTGTCTTCGAACTCTCTCCAAGCCGAGGACACCCCGCGATGCCTCCTGCAAACCTGAAGCATCCGAGCGATGAAGAAGAAGCTCTCGGCTGCCTCTGATGATGATTTGGCCTTCATTGTGTTTGTCTCCCCTTCACGAACACATGCATGCGTTAAAACTCACATTCATGCAGTGAGATAAAGAATTCAAATGAGGCTGAAGCAAACGGAGTTGCGAGGCAGTGTGTTCTTTCATGGATCGGTCTTAAAGACGGTCTGCATGCATTCATAAATGCATGCATGAGATGTGCACACCAGGAATGAAGGATCCTATGGTTGAAAAAGAATACAAAAGGGAAACATTCGAGATATGTGGGATATATTTAACATGGGTTGAATGTCTTTAAAGAACATAATATCTCAGTTATTCAAAGGAATGATTCTCGGGAATTCAACGTTTTGGACCCCGCGACTTCAATTGATCTCTTTGCCTATAAAAAGAGGAGCCTCTGTACGAAAATTCTTGCTGCCATCATTGAGAGAAAACTCTTGCTTCTCCAAGAAACAGAGAAATGTACAAAGAGTTCACATATCCCTGCTACGTGAAGGAGTCCTGCGCAGGTCTTGAACGAAGGAGATGAGTGAACCCTTTGGTTCGTGAAAGAAGCTGTGCATCCCTTGCGTGAAGAGAAGAAGCGTGAACCCCCTTGGTTCTCGAAAGAGGTGATCCGCGCCCTCTGTGCAAAGCATCCCACAAGCGCATGACAGGTTCTTTGAACCCTCGCCGTGTCTTTGTGAGGAGTATGTCGCGGGTAAAACAATCGGTGTATTTACACCCTTGTATTTCTCATGTGAAGACAGAACCACTAACCTCTTAGGTTCTATGATGAAGCCTTTATCACACCGAAAGCATGAAGGAGGAGAACTCGTGCCCTCCTGTTTTGCAAGAAGAAGAAGAACCATGCACTCTTGTTTTTCACAAAGATGGAGAACCTGAGGCCTTGTATTGTCACAAAGAATAATACATACATGAGGCCGAGGCTTTGATAACCTATTGAGAAGAAAAACTCACACTTACACCATCCACATAATTATTCGGATTGTGTGTGATTTAATTAATGAAGGAGTGTTCTTGCATGGTGGAGTTAATGTGAATGAAAACATAAGAATAGAGTGTGTGTGCACATGTGAAGGAGGAATTGCATGTATGTACATGCATGCATATTGAATAAAAGTATTGGTGATCAAGACCGACATGTTCTCCTAGAGTTTGTTGAAGCTACTTGAAGAATTGAACACCACATTTGAAGAAGAGAAGTGGAGCTGTAAATAAGAAGAAGTTGTGAAGTTGGGGGGTTTAACCATTGTAATTGGGGGTATAACCAATTACTATGTAACAATCTTCTGGAATAGTGAAGATTCTATGTTGGGGAGTGCAACCAACATGGAAAGGAGTAGGTCTTTGTATAGAACCTTGTAACTCTCTGTGTTCTGTGCATTCATTAACACTGCACCACCAAAAGAGTAGATCTAGGCCTTAACCAACCACAGAGGATGAATTGACCATTCAAAGGGAAAAATTCCTAAAAACAAAATGTTATCACTGATTCACCCCTCCCCTCTCAGTGATCAAAACTGATCTAGGCATTTCACCTACATATTCACCCTTTATATCAACTATCCCACTCACACCATGCCCCATATTTCCATTCCGTTATCAATCCATTTTAGTATAAATTTCATCATGAAAACCACCTTCCTCTTCTAAACTCCCCAAATACCACCAATGTCAAAATATCTCAAATTAATTCCCTGGGAAGGTCTGAAAAGTTATATTAAAAACCTCTCAAATTATAACTATCCTTTATAATAATTGAAAACCTAACAAGGACGACCCACTCACACCACTAACCACATAGAGAAATCATCATTTCAATGAAACATGAATGAATTCATCGATCCAATCCTTTTATCCAGGATGAACCAACCAATATACCACATCTTTATAAGGATAAAATACATGACTGCACTGATGAACCAGAGATAAAACCTACCTCCTCCTCAGAAAAACTACTATACGATATAAAGAGAAGCTAGAGAGAACATATAGCGACTGACCAAAAACACTAGAGGAATCCTCTTAGGATCCACATTACACTTATTCTCTATTTTAAAAACATTAATCCACTTAAAAGGACACAAAGTCTAGTATTTCATGATCTGTACAAATCCTAGACTAGGGAATTTCAAATCCACAATCTTTGTGTAGTCACATAATGATATATAGGGCTGCCCATAAAACACCGTAAACTGTTTTATTCTAGTGGAAGAGTTGATGTTGTTATAATAAAAGTAATCTAATAGTAGGCACTTTCAGTAAAATTTATGGAAATCCTTATCATAAGATGATATCATATAATCCAATGTATGGAATTTAATCCTTTATTTTCATCCATTTGAGGGTGGAATGTTGTATGAATGAATAATTTGGGGGGAAAATCTTGTTACAATCCTATAAACACGCACCAGGTGAAAAGATAATCACAATATGGTATGATGGACAATAGTACCCTATGAAGGTATTCCAACTCATCCACATGCCATTTCGAAAAAATATATATGACATATAACTCTATAATTTTCAAGAAGTGAACCAACAATATTCAATGGCCAAGTATTTCTTAGATAGAATTACACCCCTTGGGAAAAAATGTAATTGTGAAGAAATACACTAATATTTACTCCCACATCTACATAGTAATATAAAATGAACGTAATAATGATCTGATAACACAATACATTGAATTCATCTTCTAATAGACCAAGCACCACTATTTGAACATTTCCACTAACCAATTCATTTGAAGTCACCAATTTCGACCACACAAGGCTTCATACATCTTGAACATTCCATGATTAACTGAGACTGTAGAATAATAAAACCTATGAAGAACCTTACAGTGTATCAACTTTAGAACAACAAAATACCCATAAACATTATTCAATATTTGTCATCCTATAATAATCCCATTGTATCATAACTATATAGAATATATTCCGACATCACATCTGCCTCTAGGACTCCTCACTAATATTCCAACACCTATTGCATCCTGGATGATTCCACAAATAGTTGATAAATCCATCATATTTCACCTACATCATCCACATGAAGATTCATCATCACAATCTACACACTATAGCTCGATAAATATATAGATTCCCTAAAAAGTTTTCCAATGAATTTCTTGTCAATGTATTTTTAACAACATTTCCCACCCATTTAAGAGATCCTAATATCATAATCCCTGGGAAAATTGAAATCATGGTTCATATAGTTTTGATCATGAATAAAAAATGGAATGGAACAATATAAGAGTACTCTAATAGGATATATTAATAAATAAAACAATATAAGATAGGAATAATCATAGAAAATATTAAACATCACTCTCACATAAGGAAGATGAAGAGTGAGGTTTCTGCTCAACAACTCCTTAAAGTCGTCAATGGTATCCTGACAATGACTAATACATAATTAATATTATTTATTAAGTTTAATGAATTTTTATAAGTGTGTGAAACTATATAAGTTAGAATTTAACCTACAATAATATCCCAAAATACTGAGAAAACTTTGGTCATCTAAGAAATACATTTGGGTTACTTAACAATTAATGACAGAAAACATCAATAAATATACTACCAATTCAAGTTGGGACCCCACATCCAAGGATGTTAACCTGCCATGTTATAAAATTAAAAATTTACATCTTACCATAAATAATATTTTGAAATAAGACTCTTATATTGATATAAGGTTTCTTACATTACCCTCAACAGACCTCAATTTTAAAAGCATTTCATTACGGAAAAAGACCTAGATAAAGTCCATGAACACTTAGAACATGGAGTTAATGTGCATCTTGAATAAACTTGTGGTGTTTGTGACATCAAATGAAATGAAAATGTTCTTGATGTTCCCAAGTAGACATTTTAATAAAGTAATCAGGATATCTTCCCCAGAATTCTCATCTGGTGACATAGAAACTAAAAACCGCCCTTTGAAAACCAAATTGATCACTTTCAATGGTTGAATGAGTGATTAATCCGAAGAAGAGTGTTATAGTTCTTGACCTACACCATAATCAATTTTTGGTAGTTTATATATAAACAAAGACCATTACCATCCTTCTTGGTGATCAAAAATGGGGGACCTCATGATGGTAAAAGTTATTAGATGAAACCCTTATACATTAGAATATCAATATGAATCATCAACCCCTAAATTGTATTTGTTTTAATCTTATAAGGAGACATAAAAATTATAGAGGAATGTTGGTAAATATATATCGTAGAGATTAAATTACATCAATGGGTTATGGTAATTATTTAATTAAAAAATGTATCATCAAATCCTCTATAACTCTTGGCCAATATATCTGATATTCTACATCAAAATCAATTAGTAATGCTTTTAAATGATGAAGTAATGAATTAAAACTTCTATGAACTATCCTATCATTCATCATGATGAATAAAGCCATAAATTGGAAATATTAAACATATAAGAAGTATTTTTTTTTGAATAAATAAATAACCAAGCACATATAAGTCATTGAGTTAATGTAAAGAATTTAATTTCATGGTTGTATCTATAGAAAAAAATACCAATGATGACAGTTTTTCCCTATCATTATCAAAATACACATATACACACCAAGAACACTCACAAAATCTCCAATTATCATAGTAAACACTAGGGAGCTTAAAGTATATTTCACTCTTGTACCGTGGTTCATATTAAAGAATGTTTGATAATGGAGTGTGATGATCAAAAATCTAGAAAGACATAAACATTGGATGATGAAAAGAGAATGTTATATTGGATAATATATCATCATTATAGCATTGAAACTTCCATAGTGTAATTTTTTATATACAGTACTCCCCTACCTTCTTATTGATGACCACCTCTATAATGACACTCGTACTTACACCACTAAATGAGATGGGTTTCATTGGGTTGAAAACTACATAATATATGTTCTCTTGGGATAAAAAGTATTGAATTCCCTATTAATAATATATCCTTTAATGAAACTACTTATGTCTGGATTGATAAGGATATTTATTTCTTCACTATTATTAAACAAAAATGTGATCACGAACTGTAATAATTGATGAACATGTCCCTAAAAATTTATAGTGGCCTAAATTTAGTTGAAGGAACTTGTGAATATAAAGGCCCAAAGAAATTTAATGGAAACCACTAAGCTTAAATCCACTATGTTAGAAAATGTTATGTTTCTTATACATGCATCCCTCCCCTAACTACCCTACTCCCCACAAAACTATAATAAGTATTTCATTAAGAATTCCATGTCTAACTATACATCCTCTTAATGATGCCCAACTTATTCTCCACTTTTATATACATATGATATTAAAATAGGATGACCATATATCAAATTACCCTACACAGGGACAATAAAACTGTGATATCTACTCTTCCTTAAGAAATAGATTTGGGGAGGTGTAAATAATAACCTTAAATTTGATCTCGATCTTCTATAAACATTTTCTCCATCAGTTAAAATACATAAAATTATGCCACTTCACTACCCTCATCATTATAGAAAAACCCCCATTAAAATTTCATTAAAATTTATTCCAATTTATATTTTCGTTCCTACACAACCTACGATATAATATCCATATATAACATGTTTCTCACTGAATATGAATAAGAAAAGTATAAATAGATACCTAATACTAGAAAGATTCAAACGGGAGGAAATTTTAATCTCCTCTAATCAGTGTTATGTACCTAGATTAGAGAATTTTTCCTCATATAAGGATATATCATAATGATAAAAATTATAAAATTCCTTCCTTCATAGATTTTTATCTTCATCTATGTTAACCTCCTCTAGTAAAGTTGGTTAACCTGCTAATCCTCACCAACCTAAACCCTATGTAGATGATGACATAGTAAAATCACAGAAAAATGGAACCATAATCCTCTTTCTACAGGAAAATATTTTATATAATCAAAATATTTTATTTGGATTCATTTTAACAAAACAAAAAATTACCCCAATTCAAACACAGTAACAATCTAGCGTAATGCATATAGTTATCTAAGGTTTCTACCCTACAAGAAGAGTGACATTACGTAGAAAATTCTTGTGATCTAATTTTCCTAGTCTAAGATCGCAAGAGGCTTTGAAATCCATTTTCTTATCTTTTCTACCTTTCTTTCATCACAAACTAAGTTCAACTATTTTTCCCCTACCAAAACATAAAATTCATACCAATTTCTTAATCCAGACTCCATCCTATCATTATCCCAAAATTTTTTATACCACACTATCAAGTCTTAACACCATTGGAACCCCATTTGGGCCTAAAATGAAAATGATAGTTACTTTGGAGGCTCAAATATAATAGGACACATGTAAGTGACTCGATACCAGTGTATATAATATACATATAGGGGTCATTACCTTAATAAACCACACAAATAAATGAATAATAAACTAATTAAAGTCATATAGTAAATAAAATTGTTCACAAAGTAATTCACCAATTAGTGAATATTAAAGAAATTAAAATCCCTAGATAAAATACCAACAAAGAACCACGTTACATCTGTACAACAAATACTAATAATTATGCTAGTACCACTGAACCCACTCACCATACTCACCTTAGAAACCTAAAAATAATTTTATGCATTGGGGTGAGTATAATATATATATATATTCACTAGGATCATACTCAGAACCTTTTATCAAAAATAATAATAGAATCAATATAGACCTATCAAGTCAACTATCAACCAATATTATCAAATCATTCCTCCAAATATAACATATGATCTCAATAAATAATATTATAGAGTATAATATGATGGTAGAACAGAACCCCTTCCCCAATTAGTTGTTTCTCCCACTCCCCACTATCCAAAACCATTGGATTAGAATCAATTTTTCATCTATACTATAATTCAGAGACACCCTAGACCACTCAACAGTTCCCAAACCATTGCTCTTCATGTGAACTCATCCATTACTCCCATGATGCTAGTGGCTAAAAAGATATAATGATGATTTATTGTCATATGGTTGGAAGATTATACCATAATAATGACTTGAAATAATTGTGGAAAAGATGAAATATCTGGCATATGATGAATAATGATATAGACCATCCATGAAATAACTAATAAAAACATAAACATCCAATTATATAATGAATGTGTGTTGTATAGGTCATTCAAGTCATCAAAAACACATTGATATCCCCAATCAAGGATCATATAAAATATGGTCCAGAAAGTTTCAAAATAATCAAAAAATTAGAAATCTAGAAAAATGATCCTAATCCCAAGCCTAGTCCTATAGCTAAATTCACACAATAGTAAATCACCAACATTCTGTAAATGTGTACTTGTGATTTTCCTATCCATGAACCATGAATTCGGCATAGATTCACTAGGTGGGAAAAATGGACTACGAGTAAAATATAGTATGCCGCCTCCAAACAGTGTATAAAAAATATATAGTACTTGTAATAGTAAATAATATTGTGAGTAGAAATATAAGGGAAAAATAACAATTTCTGAACATTGGGTTTTATGGTGACACAAAAGATCCACTATATATACTTTTTCTAGTACTGTATGTCTCGCATAATTGTGATAGTAATGACACCCATCATACTACTATAAGAAATAATATATTAAAGGGCCATATTCCCCTCATTATTACATAATATAAATCTAGTTATAGCATCTACTCATAGTAACATAATAGTAATTAAGGGTTTCCATCCACACATATCATTATAATGGAAAATTGGGTCTATATTCTATGATTTCTCCAAATTTTACATCTCATTTTCAATGGGGGATTTCTATCAAGAATCTTTAATATAATCTAGGTATTATTTTTTGGTGATAAAATTTATTCAAAATATTAATATTTAATTGTGAGTGCATCTTGTTTTACCAATTAAATATTTATCTAATGTTTAAAAATATAACACCCCTCATGGGGAAAATATTCTAGTCACAACACTCATTAATGAGCTACTTTAATTCTAATCAGATATTTATTATTATAAAACACCCATTCCAATAATTTGTTTCAATTTTTTTCAATTTATATTATACCAGTATAAGAATTCACCACACACACCAAGAAAAATTATAAGAAATTACATGATATTTTACGGACCAGATACCTGATTCTTATAAAATTCTACTTGATAAATATCATCTTATTATTAGATCTCAAAGATTGAGAATTGAAAAAATATAAAAAACCTAAAATTGGGGACAAATTATCCATTACTCATTTAATAACATTAAATAACAATAACTTTTGTGAATGAATGGTTACAATGTTTTACAATTGTCAATTTCTACTCACCAGATCAAGCACGACTCAAATCCATTGAAAAAAGATATTTATCTCACAATGAGATCAAGGGAGTTGAATTGGGATGTATCTACATGATTTAATTACTAATTTATTAGTGTGGAGAATAGTTATGTACATTTTAAATGAGTCTATTTATTATTTATATAATATTTTATAAGTTTCTAAAAAAATAATTCAACAAATCCAAAACTAGGAAATGAAAAATGTCATACTAGTTACATCTAACTAGAAATAGTTATTTAAGAATGAACATATTACCACATATATCATAAAAAATTACATTACTAGAAATATATTTATATGAATTATGATTCTACAGTAAATATCAAAAAAAAATTCATTCTTTTGAATAGTCTGCTAGAAAAAATTTCTTATTATAAATATATTACTATAATTATTTATCCAGTATATGTTAAAAAATTAATTTCTTCCCTTTTAATCACTTAAAAACCTAAATAATAGTACAAAAAAGATATAATCAACTATGAAAATATTTTAATATTTTTTTAACAACCAATTAACCATTACCCACTACATACTTACACATCAAACACCTCTATTTGGTCCCAATACAATTTGAATAGGAATGTTTTCTACTTGAACACTAGTCGAGGATTTGTATCTTTAAACCAAAACCACAAAACATAAAAATGGATTACAAAATAGTTATATATATTAGATAATTCTTATCCTGGTTAAATTTTTTTTAATTAAATTAAACAAAGCACATATAATTCGGGAAGGGATATTACCCATGTAATATGACACCTTTTATAGACTTCCAATATCCATTACCACATATATCATCACATCCATCCATATCACCTCCAGTATAGTATGGTATCATGAACATGAATTACATCAACCTTTTTCGATTCCCATTTATTTCAAGACCCCCACCACACAATATCTAATAACTAACAGAAATACCACATAATGTTTATTTGTACACCATGTATCTATCATCACACCAATACATAATAATGAATTATATTACAAAAAAATAAGAAGGAAATGTTATCTTAATCATGATGAATAATAATATCCATCACTACACCTAGAATTGAGATAATGGAAGTGGGAATAATCCACCAGCCATTCCCTGGTCAATTTGAATGTCATAGCAAAAAAACCAATAACCCAACAATGATGAGTTTCATTAAGTATATTTGACTAGTTTGGATGAATATATGCATGAAAAAGGTATCAAAAGTATTTTTACTTACACATATACCAACAATTTATATATAAACAAAAGAAATCTACCACATCCAATGTACATCATCACACTATAATTGCCCCAAAAACCCACCATTTACATCTATAACTCCAACAACCTTTCCACTTACACTCCAAAAATATACACTATAAGAATTAATTTAATTAGAGTTAACATATACATTACACCACTACCATATTTATCATTAATAGCCACATTACATGGATTAATCCATTCCATTCCATATTTAATGACAACTCACTTCCATCAAGTTCCCATATTAATTTTAGTCACTGCATCTTCATTATAATCTGTCAATATATTATTTATATCCTAGTATTCATGAAATATTTAGTTAAAACATTACTAGGATTGTTATTAACATCTACGTTCCACCACTAAAAACTACCTATAATTAAAACCGAGAATAACAAACTAAACCATCATCTAATGACAATATTTTGGTTCCCCTTGCTAATAATAGAAATAGAATAGAATCCCACTAAACAAATTTCATCCCCAACCATATCATACTATTACACCCATGTTCTCTATCATACTAAAAAAAATATCCTATAAAATATCAACTAACTATTGTAAAATCATTATATAATTCATCTTTTTATTTTAAATATAGCTCCACTACTCCACAAAAACTGACCAATACAAATACACTTCCCTACCCAAGACATACCAACATATTCCATGATTTATCCAATAATTAACCCATAATGAATGTCACAAAAAATACATATAATAAATAAAATAACAACAAGAGCATAAAAAAATTGAAGTATTTATCTAGACTATAAGTCTATTCCCTTGCATGAAATTCCATTCCATTATCAAATATCTACACTCTAGGTTTTGTTACTAGCTATATGTGATTATCGTTCTATTATAAGTGATTCTAATGGATAAATCGTATCATCAACACACAAGTAAAAATGAAACCAATAATTTTTAGTAATTTAAATAAGAAGTCATAAATTATATGAGAAATATAACGAGTGTAAGTTAAAACATCATAATAAATATATTACAAAATAATGATTTATGTCGCATACATTATCTTCATTAATTAAATACTTTCTATTTTGGAATGGAAATAAAAATCATTCAACCCTAAAATTTTCAAATTTATGATGAAATTCCTCATATCACTTACGAAAATTAAATATTTTATTATCACCGCTTTAGAATAATTTAGAGAAAAGATGGCATTAATCATCAAGTAACATAAATCCTCATAAATCCTGAACACAACTATAACCATCAGATAATCGCTACAAAAATTCCTAGATAAACTACTCCCAATTCTATAGCAATATATAGGTGAAACAAGAGGAGAAACATAAAAGAATAAATTGATGGAAATCACATCACAAATGACAAATATCTAATATTTTGATGGAAATGTTGAAAATTCATCGAAGGGGGTTCAGGGGTCTCCAAAAGCACACCAATGGTAATTAGTAGTACAATAGAATATTAAGGGATCTACCAGTAATTGTGGGAACTAATAAATTTATACCTCAATGGAAAAAAAAAACATTGTCATAGATTAATTAACTATTTCCATTCTAAAAATATCTGAGAAAATTTTTTGCGACAATAAAACAAATTAAATCATATTAAAATCATGTTGTGACATATCAATCTCCACTAGAGATATGAAATATGCAACAAAAATATCCCAAAATTTGACTTATTCAACACCCAATTAACAAATACGATTATATTATTTCATAAATGGATTATTTTTTGATTGATACCATCATGACACATTATCATCTTGAACATAGAAACTATAAAACAATCCTCCATAATATTATGTTTTCATAGGTAGAGTCACATTATGAATCATACTATCATAACAACCAAGACCATTCGTCCAATGATCCATGAAATGATACACTAATAAAGAACCCCAGAAATCCACCATGAGACTCTATTTCATTTTTCTAGGTCCTTATGCTATTACCATTAACCTTCTTGTTCACCCTAGACTATATCCAAACATCTTTAGTCTTGACCAAAATTCCCAAAACATGTTCTATCATTCATTTCTAATATTCAATATTCAAAATCATTATTCCTCCTCCAATATCACTACAAAAACTATAAGATTAAAAATCTCACAATGTAATAGTATAAAATTTTAGAGATAATTATTAAAGTTCTGATTAAAGGTAGATGTGGTAATATATATTTTTTTATTCTTCATTAATCATCATTATTTAATTTATGCCTCTTTTAGTTTGATTGTATTATGAACATATTATGTATTACAATTATTTATTTATGAAGATAATTTAGTAATTTTTGTTTTATTTTTTTGTACTTTTATGAAAATTATTTTGGATATAATTGACCAATATGAGGAATTTTGGATTAAATTATAAAATTATAAAATTTTGAAAATCCTAAAAATTGGGTTTGTATCACAAATGTATCCTCCATCCATAAACTAAAATTGACTAGAAAGACGCAATAAATTAGATTTTAATGATATGAATAATATCCAAAAACTATATTATGATCATAAAAATATTTATAATTTTTATAATTTTTTTCATCTATGTTCTTCAATATTCAATGAATTCCATAATTATTTTATGTTTCAATATAAATAGATATTTAATACTACATTTATACATTTAAGGATAATATAATTACATATATATTTATTTGTATGTGTGCGTTATTTTTTGATTCATTATGTGTTTAAAGGGATTATCTTTTGGATTTTTGGACTAAATAACATTTTTCATTTATAAATTTATAGTAAAACTATTTATATGATATTTGATGATAATTTTCCAAAAAATATCCATGAAAAGTATTATTATTATCTTTTATGATGTAAATATCAAATAACTATATTTTATTAAGGACCATGTTTATTATTTGGCCTCATTTTTTTATGCACTTGATGTATCATCACAATTATTTATACAAAAAATTTCAGTTTTACCCTCTCTTTATTTCATTTCAATGATTTAATATTTTATCAAATTCAATTGAATTAGTGATGACATTATTTTTTTATTTATATATACTGATGTTTTTTTAAATTTACAGCCAATCATGATATTCTCTAGAATAAACGTCAATTTTTATATAACATGGAAGTAAAAAAATCATCAGTATCATTATGGTTTGAAATGGGTACCCAAGCCTAAAAAAATCGATTAAATAATGTTAATGTACCTCAAAAATGGTTATTAATATTTTTAGGTTTTATAGAAAAATCAATTATAGATTCTTCTAATGTTAATGAAACTCTAATAAAGTACTAAATGTAATAACCCCTACTCTAGTATCATATATATAATGTTTTATATATTAAATTTGTATAAGATATATAATATCACTTCTCATATGTTAAAATATTTTAGTTTTTAGGTGATAATGGATATATACATAATTTTCATATTAAATTGGATGCTTAAAAAACACCATAAAAATTCTTAGATAAAATTCTTATTCCACTAGAAATAATTCAATTTCCCCCTCTTGATATCCTATATAATAAAAAAATTAGTAATTGGTGAGATAAGATGCTCATTAAGGGGAATAATATTGTGAAAGGTCTCATGAATAAATGGGGAAAAATGAAATCATAGAGTTAAAAATTCATACATATGATATTCAATCAATAAATTAATCCATGGATGATATCAATGTAAAAATAATATTAATTATAATAACTGATTTCACAATGATATAATAAATATTTCTAGACATTTAGATCTATATTCAAGGCCTCATAAATTTATATTTCAATAATTGGGTAAACAATAAACCAATTAACCAAATAATACTTAAATAAGGAAGAAAAAATTGTCTAATGACACCTTTAGAATTACATCTTGAGGTTATGATATTCTAATCCCATTTTTATCACTAACACATATCAAATAAATTAAATACATATTTAATGATCAATAATATAAAAAATAAATATTCCTTGACAAAAAAGTCACATTGAATCAAGAATTAGGAATAATAATATTCCACAGTATAAAAGAAAACACTTATTTCTTTTCATAATGTAATAATTTATATCGAATTGGTATATGGAAAATAAAATATTAAAATTATAAATATACCCATGATAAAAATATACATGACTGTAATAAATGATTATCAATATAGATTTATAGAGATCATAACATTAAGGAACTGTTAATTTTCCATGTGATTAAAATATTTTATAAATCATGAATCTATATTGGATGAATTTATACTTTTATTTCAGTATTAATGGATATTTTGAAGTAATTCTAATTCATATTATAATTGGAGAGTTAAATGGATGTAAAATGTGAAAAATAATTTCCTTTCAACATTTATTTTTTTTCATTAAAAGAGGGTTTAAAATATTTATAAAATTCTTTTAAATTATTTCATAGATATGTTTGAAACATTATTTTTAAATTAAATTACAAAAATTGAATCATTAAATTGAACTATTTTTATGAAATATAAATTAGCGTGGATGATTAAATATTCATATATAAGATAAAACTACTTTTCTAAATGTTTTTAAAAAATAAAATTCCTTCTTTTTTTCTTTTTTGAATATGATAAAATCCCATATTAAAAGAATTAGAAAATTATTTCTAAAAAAACATATGATAAGTTAATATAATTATGAAAAATAACAATAATTAATATTTTATGTTTTGGCCAAATGGAAAATGTTAAAAAAGATTCATTTTCACACTTTTATAAATATTGTCAAGAATTACCGATGAAAAAATTATGTGAAAAGAATCATTTAAAATTTTTAATATGAAGTCAATTTTGGAATAATTTTACGTTGTTAAATTATCGAATTTTATAAAAAAATTATTTATATAAAACAAATGGTGATGGATATGGAAGGAACAATTTACAAAAAAAAGGTAAATAAAATCATATTTAAGTATAAATGATAATCAATGATTTTGAGTGCTAAAGGGGGGAAAATGGGTTAAATAATTTTAAACCATAAAATAAAAATATGAAAGGAAAATATATGGGGTTAAGTATATTATAATCTTGTAATTATCTGAATGAATATTTAAGCATAAGTATTTGTGATTAAATGTTTGAGTAAAATATAATCCCTTACCATGGATTAATTCCTAGTAAAATACATTGCAACATCCTATATAATACATTAATATTTATTAATGGTATATATTAGATACATATCTATATATTTATTTAATATATCATATATTCATAATTTTTTACCCATTTACTCAAAATTATTTGTTAAAAGTAGTAATGTAGGTGTTAACTTTTATATATGTTTTTCGATTTGATTGTTCAAATCCTTCCATCTTTTTTTAATGTTTCATCACCTCCATAATGTTAATCATGAAATATATATCATATTTATACCTTAAATAATATATCTTAACTATTTTTGTATAGAGTTAGTGAAAATTGTGTTACATCCCTTCATGGAGGTGGTAGTTTTTTAATACACATGAGTGATGTTATCCATTTCTCAAATAATGTAAGGGTATGAAGGTATATAATAATTTCTTATTAAAAACCATAAATATGTCATTAAATCTAATTCATATATTAAAATAAATATTTTAAATATTCATTTTGAGTGATTATGAAAAACCAAAAACATCGCTACACCGAGCTGGAATTTTTCAAATATGCAAGAGTGATGTTTCAATTCCCATATGATAGAAAGAAATTTTAGAATAGTTATTCCAAAAATTATGTTCATTTCAACAAATTAAGGATAGATGTTTTAAAATTTTAATAAGGTTGAAATTTATTTTATGATTTTTTAGAAGAAATAAATCTAAAGTAATTTTCTTAAGACTTATACCTCCTCCTTTGATATACTCATTTTTAGTTCACCTTAATCTCTCTTGGATTAGAAATTCGATGATTCTGTGACCTCTAATAGTATTTTTATAATCTGTATTCTCCATTTTCACTCACAAATCAATCCTGCTCAAAAATATACAAAATTAATTTTATGGTAGTTTTGTCAAATTGAATTAAAAAATAAATTCCATTTCATCTAATTCATTTTATTTATTTTACTATTAAATATATTCTTAAATAATGATCTTAATATTATGCAACAATTTTGAGGTAATGTAATGTGAATTTTATTTTAGTTCAAGAATTTAGTGTTTTATTTCTATAAGTATATTATGGGTTTTATGATATACCTTTCATATTATTTCTTTCTTTCAATTAATGATATATAATTGTATGTAAATATTTGTTGGTAATTATTATCATTGATTGAATGGATTCCAAAATTTATTCATTTATCTTACAATTTCTCTAAAACACATTTACAAAATAACTCATTGACTTCTCCAAAAAATTATTTCTATTGTAATGAATATATATAGGTTGTATTGAATATGATAAGCAATATTCAAACTTAATTTTAATGGTGTCGAGTACATGTCTTGATTTTAGAATGGACATCCTCAATAACAAAACATAAAAGATGTTATGAACTCTAATGAGGTAGAGTGAACTAACCAAACGCTACAGATGTCATCCAATCCATTAAAATTATTTAAAATTTATTTTATTCCAAATAAATATATTTCACTTCTTAATAAACAATATAACTACTTTTTACGTGTATACATTAAGAAATATTTTTTACCCCTCCTGAAATTCTTTATCCTTCATCCTATTATTGGCGTATCTCTTTTGTTTACGTTGAAATATATTATTTTGATTCAATATAGTTATATATTTCTTATTTTCTTCAAAATGTTTTTAGGAAACATAAGATTCCTCTCTCCATGTCCATACCAAATATTTGGTGTGTGATATATGTTCTCATATAACGCATTATACTGTATAATTTGAATGTTTGACTAGATGTAATTATTGAAATAAAATTTTAACAATGGTAAATCTGTATCCCATATACATTGAAATTAAATGATAAAGACCTTATCCTTTAATATAATTTTTTTATATTCCATTTAAATATATCATTTTATATGATGAAGTTAATCGGTTCCACATTGATTGAAGTGTCAAGAATTTTAAAAAAGCACATTCAGAATTTCAATGTTCACTATGGGTCAGAATGTGATACAATTAAATCTGATACAACATAAAGACACAAAAATAATTAACATATAAACATTTAATGTCATTATTGGTTAAATCCACCATTATATTAATATAAAGAGAAGTCATGGTAAGGAAATCAATAGTAGCCCATATAGTATCATTCTTCCATGTAGTCTTTAGCTTGTTAGTGCCAATGCCTCTGGTATGATCATCATAATCACAAATAGGATTATGAATTTATTTATGAAAACAATATGAGGCTTTATATCATCATTTACCTAATGAAAATCAAGAATTTTTAAATATAAATTGTATTTTCTAATATTATTTTTCCCAACAAAAAATGTTCCCTAAAATTCAAATACATATTAGTGAAATTATAGTGTATGAAGAATTTCAATCAATGTGTTTCCATTAGTATTTATCTCTTAATATCAAATGTGGAATGAAAATGGGGTAACCTTGAAAATTTCTAATCCACAACTTTATTGTATAAGTATAACAATTTCTCATCCTTCATGGATTTAATATAATTTTTTCGTAAAGTTTTTCCCGATTTTTCTTCTCCAGTAAATTGGTTTTTGGAGTACTTTTGAAAATGAGTGGTTTTGCCATTCCATATATTTTTTAACATATATTTATTAAAGGAAAATAAATATAGGTTCCTTTTATATCATCAGTTCAGTTAGAACTCAATGATCTTTCCAACTGAATACATCACCCACCAATTTTTATTTTGGATATTTGTAGTGTATTGAGAAATCATTGTCCTTGAGTAGTTCCAATCATATTTGTTTCATTATTTTTAGTAATTTATAACAGAATATAAATTTTATACTCTTCTGATAAATATATTATTAATTTATTATACTGTAGAAATTGTTCCTCCATATCAACATAAAAATGCTAATGGCTTCCAATTTGAGATCATTGGTTGGGTAATTACATTCATGGATCATTAATATTGAAAATATTCAAGAGACAGTAATATAATCCTGTAACACCCTAAGATTTTATGAAAAATATTCTTTTAAATTCATTAATGTCTTTTGTTGTATGCTACACCAATATTACCTTGCGCTATATGCAACACCGTATTAGCTTGCATTATACACAACACTATTCTTGGATCGTGTTACACACAATTTTGATAATAGTTATTCTACGCAACATTGAGTATATATATATATATATTCAATGTATAAATGAAATATGGTTAGATTCTGTTATATGAAACAATGAAGTATTATTGCACAACATGCAACCCTGACTTGGCTTGCATTACAAGCAATCACGACCTTCCTCGATAGCGTGGGTTGTATGCAATACTGGGTTTTACTAAACAATGATATATTATTATAATATTATTATGAACTATCCATTATGAATAGTATTAACTAAAATTTTAATTTTATAACATTATTATTCATCTTAAAAATTTTCTAGAACATGGTATAAGATCAAAATAAATTTTTCGGGTAAAATAAGTATTTTTAAAAAAATGCAGTTTTGCCGCCTTTTGATGGAGAACCCACTTTAAATATAATTTTTGACATTTTTATAAGTTCAATTTGAAAAAGATATAATTCTTTTTTGGAGTCAAGAAATAAAAATTTACTTTGGATAAATTTTTCATATTATTCTGTTAACTTTCATATTTTGATGAATAGTAAAAACACGCTATATTTTAATTAAAAACAACTTTTTCATCGCAATACATTATATGTTTAAATTATAATATTTAAAGGGTTTAAAGTATAAATAGAATATATTTTTACCATTTATTATAATGTATTTTATTAGCATTGATTTTACATTAAATTCGTACGTTAAATCAATTTAATCGTTTACAATGTTTTAAAGAAAAACCTGTTTTCTTTCGACAACGGGATTAATTTTGATTTAACTTCTGAAACTTTTGCGTATTGAATTTAGAAAAATGGATTTCATATTTGGAATCCGTGCGTCCAAATTATGTTAATAAGCTACTTTTTATTTTTGGGAATTAAGAATAGTAACTACGGTAAATTTTATTTACCATAGTTAAAGGTAAATCAGGTAATTAAGGGTAAATATAATATTATAAAATTACCCTAAAACATGCCAAAATTCTATTGGATGGATAAAAGTAGACCCATATAATCTAAGGGTCGGATTAGATTCATTTTTTGGACTTTTGACCATGAAAATAATTTAATTATTATTAAAACCAAAGAAAGTGACAACATGTCACTCTCTTAAATCTTATAAGTATAATAATTTTAATTTAGTGATAAAAATCATAAAACATCGAACATGAATAGTATCCTGAAATCTAATAAAATTATCTACATCATGATAATTTATTTAGAATTTTTAGGGATTAAATAATTGTCATTAATGGTCATACATTAATGATACATAAATTATTTATTAAGTGGAAAATAAGAAATATAGTTTTTATTGAAATAATAATACCCATTAAAAGGCCCACAAAACTGACCAAAATTTATTTTTAGTATATATATAAACCTTAATCATCCAATAATCTAATATATAACCGTTTGGAGACTCATAAATGTGATTACGAAACTTATATTATTTTATTTTAAATGATGCCAAAGTTGTCACCTTCATAATTTAATAAATATAACAATTTAAATATTGAAATTTTAAGATGATAAATTCGAGTAAAAGTATTATTTTAAAAGTTAATAGATTTATCTTCATAATAGGATTTTATTTTTAATTTTTATGCAACAAATCAGTATATCAAATAATTATTCAAAAATGTTGTAGTAATTATTTTATTAAGAGATAAACCAAATAAATGGTTTTAAAAATAATAAAATAAATATTATATTAATTATTTAATGTTATACACTAATTTTATAGATATATATGTCCTTTTATGAATCTATTAAAGCTTTTATTTCGAACTTATCTTCTTTATATATTTTATTTAAATTCAAATAAATAAATAGTGTCAAAATTGACACTATTGTAATTTTATAAAAATAACATATTATAAAATTGTTTAAAAATCACAATAATATTTAAAAATTTAAAATTTAAATATATATGGTCTATAATGTTATAAAGTAAACAATTATGGAAAATTCACAACAAATAAGTAATTATTTGTTATAATTTAAAATTTAGAATTTTATTACCACAAATAAACTTAAATAGATTAATTAAGGATAAATCAAAATGATAAAGTTTAAAATAAGATCCAATCATGTATAAATTTGATTTGTTGATGATATTTCAACCCTATCTCATCTGATATTCAAATATGAGTCCTTTTTGGAGGTTTTTTAGTGGGGTTAGATTTATTATAAATTAATATTTTTAAGAATTCCAAAGGTGCACCTCTCCTCCCTTATAAAAGGGCACCTCCTCCCTCTCTGCCACACAACACTTTGAGCCTTCAAGCTCTGCAAAAACCTACTCTATTCTCTTATCCAATTCCCTAAAAACATCCTAGAGGTCCTGGTCTTCTTCAATGACCAATTACAGTGCCCTAAGAGGATGTCTCAAAGAGGCGCTTCAAAGAAGAGGTAATTTCCGTTACCGATTCTTTCACCTTTATTTCTTCTTCCACTTCTTCTTCTTAGGTTGTTTCATTATGAAGTAATAACATAAGTATCACTAATATACTGATATATTATTATATGTATGAAACAACCCTATTTCAATATCTATGCATCCTACGGAAAACGAAATCACCGCCCGTGCGTACGTACGGAATACCGTCTCCACATCGTGGTGTAATCGATTTTCCACCACCACCTTACTTGGATGGGTATAAAGGTGTAAATAATAACTATATATGATTATTTTAAAGTTATATTGATTCTGTAATAGTATACATACACTCCAATAAAATTCTACTATCATGGGAATGATATCATCGCTCGTGCGTACGTACGGAATAATGTCTCGACGACACGATGAGATTCATTCTCAATGATTATCCATTCATAAATGATTATAAAGTATATATAATAAGTAATAATAAAATATATGAAATAATAATGATACTTGATTTATGTATATATATATATATATATATGTATGTCATCCAATTAATTCCATTCAATTCAATGAGGAAACGAATACAACGTTCATGCGTATGTACGGCCTACCGTCTCCATGAACGGTGTATTTCTTTCCATTTATCGATCTATTATATAAATGTATATTATGAATATATATTATATATAAATCATGTTTTACATTCTGTATGTAATAAATCATTATCTAAGTAATCATATGAATAATTACAAGTCAAAACACGGACGACAAATGAAACGATTTTACCCAAAACGCTCTTTAATGTAGAATCTACAAAAGAACGGGTAATATAAAGTCATAAGTGAACCATATATGATATCATAACAATTAATATGATTCTTTAATAAGTCAATAACATTATTTAAATCATTATATAGGAAGTCCGGATACGTACGAAGCATATCAGACCTAAGGTAAGGGATAATTCTGCAAATCTCAATTTTATCCAGGATTGGTCATTCGTAAGTATTTATCGGGGATATTTCTATCATCCATGTACATGTTTTATAAAATTATTTTCATGTATGTTTAATTTCATTTTAAACCATTCTTCACTTTTACTACATGGTATGTAAGGAATCCTTCTTTTGGTTACGTTACGAGGCACTTTTTGACTTTTTCGGGAAAAGTATGAGAAAAATGTTTTTTTAACTTATACCGCATGAACGGATTTTTATGGTTTTATAAAAACCTATTTTCATGAATTTTATTCCAAAGTATTTCATGAATATTTTCAACAAAATCCTTTTATTTTAAAATTTCATGACATTTTGTAAAAATACAATGATTTTGAAGAAGAAAGGGTATTTTCCTCAAGAATTCATTTCAAGTGTTTTATCAAAACCATTTTCCATCTAAGATGAAATTATTTCATATGGGTATGTTTCGAGTATAATGTCTCTATGATTTACATGGTTTCAATTTTCTTATTATGAAATCCATTTCTTTTATATGGATTATGTGATGATGGGATGATGTTTATGAAACCCATTTTATTTATTAGGTTATTATGAATGATGTATGTTTATTTTGTGGCACAAGTAAAAATGATTTCATTATGAGATGGGTGGGACCTATATCTCCCTCCAATGCATTGGGTAAAGATTTATATCTCATGAGATAGACATGGATGGAACAGCAAGTTAAACTGGTTCAGTAATACAGTACTGGAATGAGGACTGAACTCGATTCAGAAAGCGACTTTGTCCACTAAGATGGTCTTGGAAGCAATGCCTTGGCCACTATGGAAATCATATCAGGTGCTTAATGGTTGCCACAATTACATGTTTTATTTGCATGCTATTTTATCATTCTTAATGTTTCTTTATGATCTATGCCTTACGTACTTCTATGTTTTATTTCATTTCTCAAGATTTTGATGTTTAAACATTATGTTCATGTTTTTAAGTTCAAATGTATATGGAATGTTTTATTTTATCCATGATTACCCTTACTGAGCATTGGATCTCACCCTTTTTATGTTTTCTTTTCCCTAGGATATAAAGAAAGGTTTTAGGTATGAAAAAAAGTGGAAGATCTTTATGGGAGATTTTGAAGATCTTTCACCATGATTAGAAGATTACGTTCCAAGTTTCCAAAGACACTAAACTATTACGGTCCTTGTGTGTCTGTTTTTGTTATTTATTACGTATTCCGCTAAAGTAATGTAATGTCCATATACATCAAGCTTCGGGTCTCTAAAGTTGGTATCAGAGGAATGTTATAGTCAAACTTTGGAAACTAGGTTGAGAAAATGTTAGTGAGATCCCTAGAGATATTTATAAGGTATGTCTAGAGATGTACCTAAGGATAAGTAAACATATAGGATATAGTCCTAGAACTATGGTAACGATATTAGAATTTAACCTAAGATTTTAGATATTGTGGGTGATCACCCTTTACTATGTTGTTTTCCCTAGCATGATTTTTGCCTCTCACACTATTCTTTTTGGGTTTTAGAAAATGGCTGGAAACAAGAAGATTCATGATAATGCAGGATATGATGGACAATGGAATGATATTATTCATGAGAAACCAAATGATACGGGATTTAGTTGTCCAAAAATTGTTATTATGCCTAATCAGAAATCTCGTAATATGATCAATAATCTCAACTTTGGTAAGTTTCCTGACTCAGATAATAAGAGAAAGATGGAGTTTCATGATGATCATAGAGGAAAGAAAGTTCAATTTCCCTCATGTAAATCATGTAGGAAGAGTCATCGGGGAGATTTTTTCAAAGGAAATAGAAGATGCTTTGGGTGTGGAAAAGGTGGACACAAAGCCAGTAAGTGCAAAGGAAAAGGTTCAGTTTACACCATGGATGAGGATAATGGTATTTATACGATATCAACAATGCTTAAATGTTTTAAATGTGGAATGTATGGGCATTATGCAAACCAATTCCCTAAGAGAAAGTCTCATGAAGAGAACCAGTATGGTCGTATGGGAAGTATTTATGTTGATGATGATGAAGAGACTACAAATGACATGTGAGATGAAAGAATTGTTGAAGCTTGGTCAATGGTTTAAGAAGGTAGTGGAATTATTACATGTTTATCAAGTGTAATGTTGTATTAAGTAAACTCATGGTACTATGGAATAAATAGATATCTAAGGATTGTTACACTTCTGTAATTCCTATGTTTTGAAAGTGTATGATTAATGGTACTAGTAACCATGAAATGTTATTCAGATATTTTTGGAAAGTAGATGATATGTGCATAATGAAGGGATAAGAAGAAAATTAAATGTATTCATGAGCTCATATAAGGAGAAGGTTATATTAGGGTTTGAGTATATTGAATTTTTGGATTTTGGTATGTGGAAAGAGTTAACTTTTGACAGCATTCATGTTTTCACTAAGATTCAATGGGTATTCATTATTCAAGAGAATACATTATTAAGGCCTTCGAATGTTTGGAATGTGACCAACAAGACATATCTTATGATATATGGGGATCAACGATGGAATTAACATGCTTGTTTTATGAAATCTCTGGTAATCATTTTCACTATAATATGAGAGTGGACTGCAGTATTATGGATAAGCCAAAAGATTGGAATGGATTATGTTGGAGATAAGTTAGCATTTTTTAAGGATAGAAGTTTTTTTTGATATTATTTATGGGATGTTATAGTAACGTAGTTTTAGAAAAAGGACAACCTACAGGACGGGCGACAGCCCATCGCGTCGGACAAGTCTATGGGAATCGAACCCACAACCAAAGTGCGACGGGCCTTTATTGCCTACCACTGGACTACAGGAAGTCCCTGGTTAGTAGAAACTAGTTTTATTTTATTAAGAGGTATGATATATGAAGTATATGTTAATTTTTGGAACCATATACGATTAATATAACCATAAGATGGACTTATAACTTTTTCTAACATTTTGTTTGAAAGAGATGGAATGACCCATCATTCTATCAGAAGATCTTTTAACACATCATGAATAACAAATTCAACTTCATTTCTTTAAGGGATAAAGTGGAAATTGTTCAATTCATGAACAATAGTGAGATTTTACCAAAATCATGCAAGTATTTCTTTTAATTCATCTACTTTATGGAAATGATCTTGAAAACCAAAAATGTTTTCCTAGTTCCCTTATATCCAATGAATCATATGGTTCCTTAGATCATCACAAATCAATAGCTTTGTGATTGTTGGGTTTTTCATAGCCATGTTCTCTACCACTCTCCATCAGAACTTGATGGTTAGATTTTTATTCCATATCCATATTTTCACATATGTTCTCCTACATGGAAACCCAGTGATGAGTTAATTGATGTAAACATTACATTTCATACTTTAGTTTTTAAAGCCATGTTTTGGTATTTTTTTTACGATGTGGGTTTCTATTAAACAAACTTTCGAGTAGTAAACCATTTATAACCCCGTCTAATTTTGAGGGAGAAATTAATTTTAAGGGGGGTAGAATGAAACACCCTGATATTTTATGAAAAATATTATTTTAATTTCATTAATTTCTTGTGTTTTATGCTACACCAAGATTACCATGCGCTATACGCATCACCGTATTAGCTTGCAGTATACACTATACTATTATTGGATCGTGTTACACACAATTTTGATAATAGTTATTCTACACAACATTGAGTGTATATATATATATAATGTATAAATTAAATGTGGCTAGATTCTGTTATACGAAACAACGAAGGATTCTTTCACAACACGCAACCCTAACTTGGCTTGCATTACACGCAATCGCGACCTTCCTCGATAGCGTGTGTTGTACGCAATACCGGGTTTTACTAAACAACGATATATTTTTATAATAATATTATGAACTAGCCATTATGAATAGTATTAACTACATTTTGAATTTTATAACATTAGTATTCATCTTACACATTTTCTAGATCATGGTATAAGAACAAAATAAATTTTTCGTGTAAAATAACTATTTAAAAAAAATATATAGTTTTGCAGGCTTTTGATGGCGCACCCACTTTAAATCTATTTTTGACATGTTTATAAGTTCAATTTAACAAAATAAAATTCTTTTTTGGAATCATGAAATAAAAATTTACTTTGGATAAATGTTTCATATTATTCTGGTAACTTTCAAATTTTGATGAATAGTAAAAACACGGTATATTTTAATTAAAAACAACTTTTTCATTGCAATAATTTATATGGATAAATTTTAATATTGAATGGTTTTAAAGTATAAATAGAATATATTTTTACCATTTAATAAAATTTATTTCATTATCATTGATTTTACATTAAATTCTTAGGTTAAATGAATTTAATCTTTTGCAATGTTTTAAAGAAAAACCCGTTTTCTTTCGACAACATGATTAATTTTGATTTAATTTCTGCAAATTTTGTGTATTGAATTTGGAAAAATGGATTCCATATTTGGAATAAGTGGGTCCAAATTATCTTAATAAACTACTTTTTTTATTTGGGGATTATGAATTGTAACTACGGTAAATTTTATTTACCCTAGTTAAAGGTAAATCGGGTAATTAAGGGTAACAATAATATTATAAAATTACCCTAAAACATGCTAAAATTCTATTGGATGTCTAAATGTAGACCCATATAACCTAAGTGTCGGATTAGATTCATTTTTTTGGACTTTTAACCATGAAAATAATTTAATTATTATTAAAACCAAAGAGAGTGACAACATGTCACTCTCTTAAATATTATAAGTATAATAATTTTAATTTAGTGATAAACATCATAAAACATCAAACATGAATATTATACAGAAATCTAATAAAATTATATACATCATGATAATTTATTTAAAATTTTTAGGGATTAAATAATTGTCATTAATGGTGATACATTAATGATACATAAATTATTTATTAACTTGGAAATAAGTAATATAGTTTTTATTGAAATAATAATACCCATTAAAAGGCCCAAAAACCTGACCATAACTTATTGGAAGTGTATATATACACCTTAAGCATCCAATGACCTAATATATAACCATTTGAAGACTTATATAAGTTATTATGACACTTATATTATTTTATTTTAAATGATCCCAATGTTGTCACCTTCATAATTTTATTAATATAACAATTTAAATATTGTGATTTTAAGATGATAAATTCTAGTAAAAGTATTATTGTAAAAGGTAATATATTTATCTTCATTATAGGATTTTATTTTTATTTTTTATGCAACGAATCAGTATATTAAATAATTATACAAAAATGTTGTAGTAATTATTTTATTAAGAGATAAACCAAATAAATGGTTTTAAAAATAATAAAATATATAATATATGAACTATTTAATGTGATCCAATAATTTTATTGATACATATGACCTTTTATGAATCTATTAAAGCTTTTATTTTTAATATATCTTCTGTATATATTTTATTTAAATTCAAATAAATGAATAGTGTCAAAATTGACACTATTGTTATTTTATAAAAATATCATATTATAAAATTGTTTAAAAATCACAAAAATATTTAAAAATTATAAAATTAAATTTATATTTTTTGTAATGTTAGAAAGTAAACAATAATGAAAAATTAACAACAAATAAGTAATTATTTGTTATAATTTAAAATTTAGAATTTTATTACCACAAATAAACTCAAATAGATTAAATAAGGATAAATCAAAATGATAACGTTTGAAATAAGATCCAAACTTGTATAAATTGGATTGGTTGATGAGATTACAACCCTATCTCATCTAATATTTTAATATGAGTCATTTTTGGAGGTTTTTATGTGGGGTTAGATTTATTATAAATTAATAGGTTTAATAATTCCATAGGTGCCCCTCTCCTCCCTTATAAAAGGGCACCTCATCCCTCTCGTCCACACAACACGTTGAGACTTCATGCTCGGCCAACCGCTGCCCAATTCTCTTCTCCACTTCCCTAGAAATATTCTAGAGGTACTGTTCTTCATCAAACACCAATTTTAGTGCCCTAAGAGCAGGTCTCAAAGAGGCGCTTCAAAGAAGAGGTAATTTTCGTTACCAATTCTTTCACCTTTATTTATTCTTCCACTTCTTCTTATTAGGTTGTTTCATTATGAAGTAATAACAAAAGTATCACTAATATACTGACATGTTATTATAAGTATGAAACAACCGTATTTCACCATCAATCCATCCTACGGAAAATGAAATCACCGCGCGTGCGTACGTTCGGAATACTGTCTCCACGCCGTGGTGTAATCTATTTTCTACCACCACCTTACTGGGATGGGTATAATGGTGTAAATAATAACTATATATGATTATTTTAATGTGATATTGATTCTGTATTAGTATACAAACACTCCAATAAAATTCCACGATCATGGGAATGATATCATCTCTCGTGCGTACGTACGGAATACCGTCTCCACGACGCGATGAGATTCATTCTCAATGATTAACCATTCATAAATGATTATAAAGTATATATAATAAGTAATCATGAAATATATGACATAATAATGATATTGGATTTATGTATGTATATTTATATTTATGTCATCTAATTAATTCTATTCAATTAAATGAGGAAACAAAAACAACGTTCATGCGTATGTATGGCCTACCGTCTCCATGAACGGTGTATTTCATTCCATTTATCCATCTATTGTATAAATAAATATTCTGAATATATATTATATATAAATTATTTTTTAAATTCTGGATGTATGTAATCATGATCTAAGTAATCATATGAATAATTACAAGTCAAAACACAGACGACAAATGAAACGATTTTACCCAAAACGCTCTTTGACATGGAATTTACAAAAGAAAGGGTAATATAAAGTCATAAGTGAACCATATATGATATCATAACAATTAATATGATTCTGTAATAAGTCAATAACATTATTTAAATCATTATAAAGGAGGTCTGGATATGTACGAAGCATATCAGACCTAAGGTAAGGGGTAATTCTGTAAATCTCAATTTTATCCAAGATTGCTTATTCGTAAGTATTTACTAGAGATATTTCTATCATCCATGTACATGTTTTATAAAAGTGTTATCATGTATTTTTAAAGGACTTTTGGACCATTATTTACTTTTAATACATGGTATGTAAGTAATCTTTCTTTTTGTTTAAGTTACGAGGTACTTTTTGACTTTTCCTGCAAAAGTACGAGAAGAATGTTTTTTTAACTTATACGGCATGAACAGATTTTTACGATTTTATAAAGCCCTATTTTCATGAAGCTTCCTCAAAAATATTTCATGACTATTTTCAACAAAATCCTTTTCTTTTAAAATTTCATGACATTTTGTAAAGAGAGAATTATTTTGAAGAAGAAAGGTTATTTTCCTCAAGAATTAATTTCAAGTGTTTTATCAAAACCATTTTCCATCTTAGATGACATTATTTCATATGTGTATGTTTCAAGTATAATGCCTCTATGATTTACATGGTTTCACTTTTCTTATTATGAAATACATTTCTTTTATATGGATTATGTGATGATGGGATGATGTTTATGAAACCCATTTTATTTATTGGGTTATTATGAATGATGTATGTTTATTTTGTGGAAAGAGTAAGAATGATTTCCTTATGAGATGGGTGGGATCTATATATCCCTCCAATGCATTGGGTAAAGATTTATATCTCATGAGATAGAGATGGCTAGAACAGAAAGTTAATCTGGTTCAGTAATACAGGACTGGAACGAGAAGTGAACTCGATTCAGAAAGGGACTTGGTCCACTAAGATGGTCTTGGAAGCAATGCCTTGGCTACTATGGAAATCATATCATGTGCTTAATGGTTTACACAATTTCATGTTTTATTCCCATGATATTATATCATTCTTAATGTCTCTTTATGATCTATGCCTTACGTACTTCCTTGTTTTATGTCATTTCTCAAGCTTTTTATGTTTAAACATTATGTTCATGTTTTTAAGTTCAAATGTATATGGTATGTTTTATTTTATCCATGCTTACCCTTACAGAGAATTTTAGCTCACCCTTTTTATGTTTTCTTTTCCCCAGGATATAAAGAAAGTTTTTAGGTAAGAAAAAAAGGGGAAGATCTTTATGGGAGATGTTGAAGATCTTTCACCATGATTAGAAGATTAGGTTCCAAGTTTCCAAAGACACTAAACTATTACAGTCATTGTGTGTGTTTTTTTATTATATATTAAGTATTCCGCTAAATTAATGTAATGTCCATGTACATCAAGCATTAGGTCTCTACAAATCCTGAATTAAAATATAACCAATGTTTGTTATTTATTAATCACTATAAATTACAAAAACATCCATTACCAATGATAATTTCAACACTGGTGCATTAAAGAGTCTCCCTTTTAGTTCCTCTAAACATTTATACCATTATTTTTTAAATATTTACATAACACATCATGTTTCATGTTGTTTAATAAGATAGAAAATTGAGAAAAATATTGAATAAATCTCTAATAATAACAAGATCATCAATGGAAACTAACTACACCAATTATATTTATCACCCAGGGTTATTATTTGACTTGCTTTCTCTTATAAGGATCATTAGATTTCTATTCCTTACAGAAAATATGGAAATAAAAATAAACCATTTATATATGAAATTCATAACTGTAAAAATTTACATTTAATTCTTTTATTTGAGTGTCTCAATAATATATATTTAAATTATTTGTTTACTCATCATAAATTTTAGATTATACTAATATATAACCAAAAAAAATCCAGAGTAAAAATATCAAGATACTCCTGGAACACACTATTAACCAGATCTATAATCATTGATTGTGGATTAGAAAATTAAAAGGGAGTTATTATATACTTATAATGTCAATACATCATATAGAATGACATATTTTTTATATTATCCCTTTTCACTCAAAAATGATGTTGTCCATAATGAATATTAATATATGAGAAATTGTGTGGTCCTGGAATTTGATCAAACTGGTCAAAAATTTAGTGGATATGATAATTTTTATTTATAAAAAATTCATTTATATCTTGATTATCATTTAAAAAACTCTTACACCCATATTTATTCAACAAAAAAATTAATAGGGTATCACGTAGGTGAAAAAATAATAGTGAAATAATATCTTATCAGATAAATTCAATATTAATTTCATTATATCTTCAAATTACATTGATTATATTCTATAGGGAGTATTTGAAATAGTCTTTTCATTATGTATGATGTTAATAAGAAAATAAACTACCATATTAGTTGCTTTTCAATGCAATTGTTTATAAAATACATCATTGTATTCATGAACAATAGGTACATCCTCTATTCTTAGGTTTCCTTTCCCATTCATAGATTGTGTTTTTTATAATTCAAAATAAATTTAATTTTGTATATCCACTATAGTAGGATCGTTAAATGACTTAGATAATGTATTATCGCCACTAAATAACTGTCATTCTTTAAATCCTTTGAAAATTATAATATCTTTTTTTTTCATTTTATAACTATATATTTGAAAGATAATCCATAAAGTAAAATATATCAATTCCTGACATATATATGATAACCATATCCATAATTTATTTATTTTTGGGCACTATAACATTAATTTAATGTTATATCCTTATTTTAATAATATTTACATTGGGTATCTTGATTAACAATTACATTCTCAAGGTTCTATGGGATGTTTTAATGTTTTGAGAAAATAAGTATGTTATATATGAATGAGATGTTATCAAATCAAATAACGAATAAACTAAATGACAATTTATGATTAATGTACCATATATCTCATCATCAAAAACATCAAATTCATGTTTAATTACCACATAGGATTTTCATTTCCCCTTGGAAATTTCCATTGGGGATTCCATGATTCTTCAAAAATTGGTTCAAATAATTACCCATATATTTATAGTTGAATCATTGTTTAACAGTGGATTATTGTTTTTTCATTCCATTAATTATCTATATTGATATTATCAGAAAATTTTAACCAACACAAATTTCATTCAAACAAAAACATGTCTATTTCCCCAAAAAACTATGACATGATAGATGCTATACTCTTATATTCTATTTTTTCCTTCAATAAATTTTGGCATCATTAGTGATCATCCAATATATGATTCTATTTATTTATTTTGAAAATATAAAATTTATAGAATTAGTAATCCATATAGATTATAGTTGATACCATATTATAATATGGTAAAATATTTGGAGTGACTAATTTCTTTACGGTCTTCTTTACCCCATGAAATAAATGATCAATTTTAATTGGATGGATTACATATATGTTCAAAAGTTTATCAGGATATTCATGCATAGTTAACCTATTACTCAAAAATAAATTTGACATTCTTATTTATTAAATTAAGAATTTTCTATTCCATATTAGCTTATTTGTCACTATAAATATAGTTCCTAAAATATATGACCATAAATGTCTTCCATTCTATGATTTTTTTCTTTTTATGTTTTTTTAATTATGAATAAATAACCACCATATATATATATATCTCCATTTATAAAATATACACCAAGAATATAATTCTCTATCTCATTATATCCTAGGGGAAGGAATATATTTTGGGGGGACTTGATACTTTTTTCATCAACCAATGGTTTAGTAGTTCCATTAAAATATATTTGATTATATCACAGGAAATGGACCAACATTGTTGCATATTGTTGTTATGTAATAGGTTTCCACACACACAGGAAATCTTTTTTCTCATAAAATAATAAAACATCAACAATATCGTGATAATCTATTCAATACAACATCAATTATGTTATACTCATCAGGAGGGAAATTCCTATATTTTTTATAGGCATTGAGACGATTCCCCTTCAATCAAGTATGTGCCAACTCTAAAAAATCAAAGACACATAATTAGATCAAAACCCCATGAATAATGATCTATAACATAATAATTTAATATGTATTATATAATTATTTAATATTCATATGGGTTTATAAAAAATATATATAATTTTTCATCTAAAATATTTTTCTCATAAATAATAATTACATAGATGAGATACAAATTGTAACAGAAATAACTCAACTAATCAAGATATTTTTTTATTACCCTGGAACATGTTTTTATAGATCTTATCCAATGGGATTGAATAGTGTAATAGATTTAAGATACTAGATGCATATATAATTTTTTATAATACATTGGTTGATTTAAACTAAGCATAAAACTATATTGAAAATTTTTATATTTCAATTTTAAATCATTCAATTTTCACTTATTAAAACCATACTAAAAGGAAAATATAATTAATCACATGATCATATTCTTATTCAAATTATTTTCATAATGGAATTGATCAAGAAAAAATGAGGTTTAAGTAATCTTTAAAAGTGATTAATCATTATTTAGTCCATTTAATAAAAAAATCAATCCATATATTATATAACTGTAATGATCACATGGAAAATATTAATTTATTTCAAAACAATGGAATGAGTAATTTTGAATATTTCATGCTATATTTGGGGCTTAGTCCAAAAATAATTTAATAATTGTGTAGAAAATACTCCAAATACAAAAATAATACTTAATTCATGAAAAATAAATTGTCTAATGATATCAAAAATGAATATCGGTGTGATATATAATTTTTGGATCCATATATAATAACCACATTTCAAAAATATTTTCTATATAGTAAATTATTAATAAAATATTAAATAAATATACATTAATAATAATTAAATATTTTTAATCAATCAGGAATATGAAATGTAAATATTCCCCAATTAAAAAAATTAAATTCTTCTTATGTTTTCTTTTGGTAATACAATATGTAGAAATACAATAATGTTATGATAGTATATAAATGATTAATATATCTATGATAGAAACTAATAAGGATTCCATGGAAAAAAATTATTTTGGGAATTAAAATGAAAAATTGAATGAAAATACTTAAAATAATTTTTATTAATCTTTTTTAATTATAATTTAAAAAAGTTTTTATAACAAAATTTCACTATGCATTTAATAATGTGTAAGAGATATATTTAATAAATATATGTATGATAGTAAAAAAATAATAATCTTAAAAAGAATCTATAATTATGTTTGAAAATATGTATTTGATGATAAAATATTGGTAAATAAAAATAAACCACAATTTTAAATGATTTTGAGGATATAATATCAGTTTATTTTTTGTAGCATTTGTAATATAAAAAATCATTGAATAATGAAATTTGGGTTTTATTTTTAAAAAAATAAAAAAAATATAAATTAATCATGATAATTAATATGGAATAGAATTTTGTGAAATTTTTTTCTATCTATAAACCTTAAAAAATAATTTTCTCACTTTTCTATGTCAAGTTATTTATAGACATTGTTGAAAATCATGAAATGATTCCACTAAAACATGTCAGTAGAATGTAAAATAAAATATTATTTACCATTAAAAATAATTCAAGTGTAGAAGACCATTTTACTATAACCAAATAATGAGCATTTTTGGGGATTATAATGGATCCTAACCAAAAAAGGTGAAATAAGGGTAGATTTTTAATGGAAAATCATCTTGTGTAATTGATTATGAATGTGTGGGGAAATAGAAATAACACTTATAAAGTAAAAAAATAATTATTGAAGAAGAAAAAATATGGTGTTTAAATGATAAATAGATTATAATTCACCCAAATAATATTCAATCACAAGAAATTTTTTTTAATGTATTAATCTAAAATAAATACTTACATTACTTTCCCTTTTGATGAAATGCTTTCCAATTTTTAATATATTAAATTTATATTTAATATATATAATAGATATTTATATATTTTTCTAGATATCATTAAATAAAATTTGATAAATAATTTACGCATATTTATTTTTTTAAATCAGTTATAACAATATTATATTTTCTTTGTAAATTTTGATTTTATGGTTTCGATCCTTGCAACCATGTCATGGTTTCAACAACTCTAGAATGTTAATTATAACACACATGCAAAAAAAACACACACACACAAATATATATATATATATATATATATATATATATATAATATTTATACCTTAAATAATATTTTATAACCAATCATATAAGTAATAATAGGAAAATATTTTTGTAATGACCTTTATTTTGATCAAACATTAACTTCCCAAGGAATTCAAATTTTTGGTTTTTGGTGGATGGGATATTTTTTGAACAAATATTTTAATGCAGTTACAAGAGTTAGAACACTAAAAATATAGTTTTTAGATTTTGTTAAAGGTTCAAGAGGCCCCTCATGAGTTCCATTGTGTTTTGAATGCCTTGGAAGCCTTAAATACATAAAATAGAAATGATGGAAGTGGTGCATGATTTTTATCAAAATCACGTAGCCTTTTCTCCAATTCAACAAAGGAGCTAAAATAATGGATTTTGGGGGTCTTGAATAGTTTGGTCAAACTAATCGAGTGGGCCGACATTGCAGTATGATTACTATAGAATTCTTAAGATTATAAATCACACGGTATGCACATGGTTTCCCAAATCATGCACATAAACTTTGAGTTCCCACTTCTAAATAAGAAGATAGTCCACCATTGGTTCATATTTAGGATTGAACATGAGATGATACTATGAAACCCTATTTTTGAAGGTGTAATTAATCTATTCCCCTTAATGTGGTTAAAACCATTTTTCATTATTCAAACTTCCTCTCCAGTTGAGTGAAGCTTCTTTTATCTCCTATGGGTTCCTCCTCCACTCTCTACATGGCATGATGATATCTCCCTCATCCGTAGATATATTTTCGAACCTTCGTTAACATTGGATATGAATTATTATTCTATTTTTCCATATTTCTTCCTATCATGATTTCTCTTTCAATAAGATTCACAATTTCGGTGTGAGATCACATAACCTATTTTCAGGGTGGATGCCAATTTATTTGATTTTTCTTAATCCAAAATAAATTAGGGAATGATATAAGAATATTGAGGCATACATGGTATAATATATGTGTTCTATATATCATTCCCAATATTTCTTTTGAATTATAAAAATTACTATTGTGACATGTGTGGACCTTTTTCATGTGCCGCACTAAAATGTGTTCTTCATTTATACATTATTATACACACAACATTTTACTATCACTGGTCGTTTATATATAGATATTAGAGGTATTCCTCAATTCTAGCCAACCATTTGGTGGTTCCAATTGGTTTTTATTATTATTCATAATTCTTTAAAAGCATGTAATTCCTTTTAAAAATTCATCTTACATTGCAATCAAATATTCCATTTTCATGTAATTTTTATTAACCATGAAATTTATTTTAAATGATTGGTAGGAATATTAAATGTTTTTTTGTGATTTTATTTATGCCTCATTAATGTGATGTATAGTGGATTTAAATAAATTTTTGTTGTCAATGTCATGTTCTATAATAAAACCTCTCACACGATGTACACTATCTTTTAAATTACAAATTGGTGATTAGTGATATAAATCCTTCATATACTTTTGTAATTTGTTCTTAATTATTCCCTTATAATATTATAAGATATATGGAAATCTTAGTACATGACCAAAATTTATAATCGTAAATGCATTGACTAAAAAGCATGACCTTCCTTATGAATAATTGTTTTAATGACAAATGAACTTCTATGTGGGTTTGAATGACTGGAATATATAAATCTATTCCTTGACAATTGAAATTGATTGATCAGATTGAATTGATTGATTCACATTTGATTTCATTCCTAAATGAAATTTAATGGTTTAATTGAAAATAATATTAATGTGTGGAAAGGACACACAAATCATTACATGATTTAATTGTCTACATATTCCCTAGGTTATATTGGGATTTTGGATTATCTTAATGTTTTTGAATTTTAATTATTATGATTAAACCATTGATATTTTTTGGAATATTATAGAAAATGTTCTATTGATAATTATTATTCAATCTGCTTAAGATTGTGTGTTGAAAATGAGAACTCACACTATTGACCTTATTTGGATGGTGGAAATTATGCACACCACCAGGTGTTTCGAGCGTTTTCATTTAAAAAACCCACCATCTCGAGCATGAATCATGAAGTTTCCCAATGTTAATGAGATTCAGGGAATGTACCATTAATTAGAGCTTATATATTCATTTAGAATGGCTATGGATGACTATGTTATACCCCGGTTGAGGAAGAACCTAGTACTATATGTTTATGGACACTTACATCCTAACGTACATAGTCATTATAGGTGGTTGAAATATTTAACATTACTATATATATACTATAATAATATATATTGTTACTAATCAAACATTCAATCCAACCATTAGCTAATGTAGGTAGTGCTTCCAAGCAACCTTTAGGAACCTGTTAATTTTTGTGTCTATTATTTTAGCAATTTAGATTATTTAATTATATAAGCACAATGATTTAACATATAATCATGGAATAGATTTATCAATAGAAAATGTCGGTGGTGGAATACTAGGATTTTATCTCACAACCTCCTCATGTAACGATTGAACTAGAGAACCCAACTATATCACTTGATAAATAAATAGGAATTATTTTTTAATGCGGACTTGTTTACACTTGTGAGTAATGAGGTTTGGACTAAGATGAAGATAAGCACACTCATGGAGTTCCCAAGAGAGATTTTACATTATTTATTTATTAATTTATCTTATTGTATATTTTTTTCAACACCATGTCTACTTTTTTAGATTATGTATCTTCATATCGGCATGCATAATTTTTTTTGTATTATAATTTTCCTTTTATATTAAGTTTCTATTAATCATCTGATGCTGTTAATTTCATTTATTACTGCTTCCACTATTATCCCTTAATTTATTATATTGTTTTCTACTCTGATATGAGTATGCAGTCTCCCAACTATAACTTATTTAGACTTCCATTGTTTGTCAGAAGCCCTAGACATACAAGGAGGGGTGATTGAGGACATGTGGTTACTCATACAGATAACAGATTAGTTTTTAGTTGGGTCGAGAAATTAAAAAGTGTTATTAATGATTTTTTTCTACTATCATGTTGTTTGGGGCTGGAAAATTGGTGACTAGAAATATATCGCCACTTGATAAATAACCATATTTGGGAGTTATCACCACACCCATGGGGAAAAGTTCATGTCTCAAGGTATGGGATTGTTGTTTTTGTTTTGTAATTTTAAAATTGATTATGTTTACCCTTGGTATAAAAGGGAAGTATCATTAAAAGCATCATTTTATGCACATAGAGATTCTAAGTCCATGAATATTACCTATCATGTAGTCAAATATTTAGATAACATAGTGACTGTGATAAAATTCCTAGTTTTGAAATTAATATTTAATTTGATTCATGGGAATAAAATATTGGTTTCGATTAAAAAAGATCCAATACTTAGTTATATGGTGTATGGGCACCTTATAATTTGGAAAAGGTAACATGTGTACTCGAACCATCTTTTGAGTGTTGTAAATACATAGAGACCATCATTAAAATGTAAAATCTTCCAATGTTCTTATATTAAATGTGATTTTTTTTGTGATTAATGGGATACAATGTAACACCCCAGGTAAATAATGAATATGAAATTTTCATATTTATCCATATTTGTGAATAAAATATTAATATGACTTTAAAGGGGACGCTATGCTCGATGGCGTACCCAACACGCAACAACGAGTTTCTTGGAAATCTTACGTTGCACTCTAATAATAAAATAATATTATTTTAAATGGTAGTTAACATGTAGCCGTTATAATGGCGGGAATGGATATAAATAACTAAAATATGATTATATGTGTTTTTTAATGTTTTTACATTTATCCAATAAAAGCTAAAGGCTTAAAATACGGAAAGAATTAAATTTTAGGTGTATATGCCCTAGTTTTCACTAAAGGTTCACTTATCGCCTTTTAATGGAGAACTGTCATTAAATATAGTTTTGATCACTCTTATACATTCTTTTGGACCAAATAAAACTCTTATTAAGAATCGGGACATCAAATTTTACTTTGTGTAATTTTTTGGTATTTTTCCGATAAAGTTCATTTTTTAATGAATAGTGTAGAATGTTGTGTTTTAATTCAAAAACTCTTTTTAATCGAATTTATTTATATGATTAGATAATATTTTGAATTGGTTTTAAAGTGAAATTAGAAAATATTTTTTCCATTAAATCCAATAGTGGTCATTGGAATTAATTTCACTTGGAAATCAGACTTAAACTAGTGTCAATCTTTTGATACTTATTGTTTAATAAAAACACGCTATTTGCTCTGACAGCGGGAATTAATTTTTAAATTAATTAATGTGACTAATATGTTTTGAATTTTGTAAAATAGACTTCATTTTTGAATTCGTAATATCAAATATAGCTTAGGGTAAATTTTTGGTAATTTTCTGAAAAACATCAATTTTTGATGAATAGTGAAACCACTAAGTGGTACTTATAAAAACTGATTTTTCATTTAAAAGAAATTTTTCCATAATTGTGTTTTGATTTTCAAAAATCCGACATACATGGTTGTCATTAAGAAGTAAAATGTGGTTCAATGAGATTAAAATAATTTTTTGGTGAATAGTAACTTATTAAGTTTTTAATCGCGATTAGTGGTAATTAATGTAGTTTAAGGTAAAAATGATATTATAAGAATGTGAAAACACCATGACACTTGTCCTACACCTATTGGGTGAGTCATGGCCGACCAAGACAAGCCATGGGACAACTTGGGGACCCCATGGTGCCACTTTAGTTGGAAAATGACAATAATATATTTTTATTTAATGGAAAAGTAAAATTGACACAAACATGATATGTTTTACTAAACCAATTTTTAAGTTGGGTTATTCAAGTCAAAATTTTGATTATAAATAGTCATTGGAAAGCGAAAAAGATTTCCTACATCATAGTAATTTTTTTATAATTTTTAGACATTAAATAAATTAAATTATTTATGACATCTTAATGACGCAGTGATGACATCATTATTTAACGATTAAAATAAAATGGAAAGATAATGTAAAATCTATGAACTAAACATGTCCAAAACTTATTGGATGGTTTTATTTCGAACCTTAATAACCTTATCCACGAATTATATTAATGTGGGACCTTTTAAAACCGAAACACATTTTCAAATAAAGTAATATTTCTTTGCTTTCCAAAAGTGCCCCTCCTCTCCTCTTATAAAAGGCCCCCACCTCTACCTCTTTTCACACACTCATCAAGCCTTTGGCTCGGCCAAACCCTGCCCATTTACTCTCTCCACATCCCTCTCCTCGTCCTAGTGGATTCCCTTTGGGAAGAATCCATTCAAAGGAAGCCTTTAGGCTCAAATCAAAAGGAGTTACACTTTTAAAGGTAATTCATTCTCTCATGTTCATTTGTTTTATTTTGCTTCTCCAACCCCCTAAACCCTTTTTATTTATTTCTTTTGTAACAACACCAGTATATTCAATATACTAGGATGTTGTTATAATATTTATTCGAGCTACACTCCCACACAACTACATCAAATGGTTAAAGAACATACGGTTTCTGTGGATGGCGAAATTCTGCCTCCCGAAACGATGATTGTTCAATACTCATTTAACACCTTCAAAGGTGGCCATTATGATAACACTATTTTTATATATGATATATAATATGTTTTTGTTTTCCTTAAGCTTCTGTTTTTTTCATTTTGGTCATACCTTTATGGTTTCCATTATGGGTAAACGCGATATCTTCATTTAAGGAAGTGCGGACTACCGCCCCCTCAAAGTGATTTGATTCGTTAAATACCATATGTGGGATGTATAAAGGATGGAAATATGATATTATATATGATATTATACTGGAATTATAATATACCTTTATATAATTATTATTCCATTCTATAAAAATACGAAATAGAAATGAAAGTAGCGTTCATGCGTACGTACGGCTTACCGTCTCCATGAACGGTGCATTTCATTTCTTACCTCCAAATGATTATGTAATGTTATAAATGCATGCATTTACTGGATATATATGACATATATGTTATCTAAATCATGAATAAAATTCTGGATATAATAAACATTTGGCCACACGAACAACATGAAATTGTAAGAAGTCCACTTTCGACTTAAGAACCAAATATCGGCAAAACAAATATTATTAACTTAAATGATTACATAATGTTTATGACATGGTAATAAGTGGTATAAAAGGAATAATGAACTTGATAAAGGTTCTTAAGGAAGTAAAAATTAACTCAAGTTTATTATTCAGGAGATTAAAGAACGATCGAGTCAAGTCGGACCCGAGGTAAGGGATCCTACAACTCTCTTTCTTTTTAAGTACACTCTTTTATGTCATTCCTTTTATGCTCATATTTCTTATGATTGGGATGTTATTTTATATTAATCCTACTGTACTTATTATGTTAATATTATGAGAGACCCTATTTCCTCTCATCAATCCATTTTTGAAGTTTTGAGTGGCGCCGTTAGGCTGTCGAATTTTCGTAAGGGATTTTTCATCACACTTTTATTCCCGTGAGATTTATGCTACATTTTCCACAAATTCCATTGAGTGGTGTATGTACTGCCCATTATTATACTCTTTGTGTAATATAATTTCGTTTATGAGTATTTACATCAATGATCTATTGTCCTTTTTCATGGGGTGTATGTTTTGAAAGATACCCAAGTCGGTAAGGGAACCTTTCACCCTCCTTTTTTTTAAAAGACTTTTTTTGTTGGGTCTTTTAATTTACATATTGTTATGTTGGGATATGTTCTCATATATGCTTATTGATGTAAATTTTATGTCCAAGTGATTAGATACACTTTTTATCTCTCATCAACTCATTTTGATGTGATGTCGTTAGGCTGTCAAGAGAACTTTTTAACCCAATTTCGATTTCTTTGGGTTCAACATGTAGTCATTGAATATGTCATCTATTGAATATGTGTGAATGACATTTTATTGTTCTACACTTAATATCCACTTATATTGGGTGTATTTATATTTTTCACACATATTTTTGAGATTGATTTGTCCTTAATTTAAGGATACCTTCTTTATAAGGGATTTCATCACAGTTGACATTTCTATTGAGGGTTCATTGTTGTTATGCACCAATTCACTCTTATATGGTGTATATACTGTCCTTTGGAGTATTATATCATGAATCCGTTTATTCTCATGATATTATAAAGTTCTTACTAAATGTTATTCCTCAATTATTGTATTCAAGTGTCTCTAATTTTGGTAAAACCCCTTTAACAAAAATATCGTTTTAAATATTTTAATTATTTGTTCTTGTTAATATCCATGTTTTCAAAATGGTTTTAAGGATTTATTTATATGGATATTAATGGTTTAAAATTTTAAGCTTCAAGGTGGTATGGGACTTCGTCTCAGTCTCCTTTCGTTGAGGCATATTTTATTTTATACACAACTTTCTTTTATACGCTGTATAAACCCCATTGACATTTACGTTTATTCAAAAGGAATCTTTTTTATAAGAAGCGTTTACTAAACGACAAAAGGGAATGTTTTTGTCGTACGTATGCGGCGACAACGACTTCTCCGCCGTCGTGACCGTTATTTGAGTTTCGGCTTCCTCTACAAGCCATACCTTCTTTTTAAAAGAAAAATAAATACCATGTTTTACTTTTCTTTTATTTTAGTATTGAAAATGGTTTTCATAATGTTTTTATATCAATGTGTTGTATTGATATATCGTGATTGAAATGTGTAAATTTTATGTTTCCTTTATGCATGTTTTATGTGATATGATTATGTTATGGTTCTTGGGAATTATTATGAAGAAGGGTGGTTCCGTGATAAACTAAGGGCGGGTGAGCCCGTTATAGCTCTCCAATGCATTAGGTAACGCGAAGGAGTGAAACGTTAAGGTTTCTCCGAAGAGATTTAGGGAATATTCTGTGATAGGTATTCCAAACGTAACCAAGAGGGTTACTCCCTACGTAATAATGTTATGAATGCCTCAAGTTACCTTTATGTCTTATGATTTCTATGATTTATTCATGATTTGATGAGGTAGGTTAAAGTGCCTATGTTTTATGGGTAAATTATGATTTCATTCTTATGTATATATGAACTCATGTTTCCTTTCCATATTTTTATATCCCTTACTGAGCTTTTTATGCTCATCCCAAGTTTTTGAAATGTTTTTTCAGGTCAAGGGAAAGGTACATGATAAGATGATAGAGTCAAGGATGTGTTAAGAAAGAATCCATGTTTTATTTTCAATATGTTTCCGTTGATGGGAAGAATGGATACTATCTTTTATGTAACCACTTTGTTTAAACGTGGAATGTAATGCAAGTTTCATGATCTAATTCTCTAAAACTCTAAACCTGAAAAGATCCTCAATGTGTAATCTTGTAATAACTCAAGATTAAGTAAGGTTTAAAGCTGGGGAATTATAGTTGGTATCAAAGGTCGGTTTAGATAACTTTAGAGGTTAGGGTATTCTTTAAGCATAAGTGACATTACCATAATGGTTAGGATGTCAGAAAGAGACCTAATTTTAGATAAAGTGAATGAGTAAGTATATCTTAGTGTTTACCATCCTCATTAGTACATGATGGTTTTGTTGATATACTCACACTGAACTTTTTGGTTTTAGTAAATGGTTGGATCTAGCAGGCACCAAAGTGACAATGGGTTTGAAGGAAACTGTGGTGGTTCTCCGATTAAGATACTGGATGAGATGGGGGATTCAATGAGGAATCTCATAGTTGTTCTAAACCAACTATCAAGGAGTCATGATCAATCACTTCAACCTTTGTGAGTTCTCTAATGCATCATGTACGAGATGGCCAACCCGATGAGGAAATTCAGGTAATAATTATTAAGGTAACCATTAGGGTTTATATGATACTTAATTTTTAATTAATTATGGGTTACTCTATGTTATGATGGAAAATGAAAGGCATGAGAAAAACTTGAGGTTAAAATATGTTATGATCATCTTTGAAGATTTTATCTCGTTTTGGGGAATGTTTTGAGAATTATATAGTTTTGGAAAAAGGACAACACGCAGACCGTGTGACTACCCGTCGCGTCAGACAAAGCTGCGGGAATCGAACCCACAACCAAAGTGCTACTGGTATTTATCGCCTACCACTGGACTACGTGAAGTCCCTGGTTAGTTTGACCGATTATTTCTAGTTATATGATTTTATGAATTAAGAGTAAGTTGATTTTGGGTTATTTATGAAAATGATTAACCTATTATGGAGGATATGTGATTAGGTTAATTAATTTTCAATACGAGACTTTAGGAGCAACTGATGTGGTTTGGAGATAAATGTTACGATTTAACTTGGAAGACTATGTGACTAAATCCTTCAAATATTTGGGTTTCAATCTTAGTTTGGTTTACTTTGAAGAATTTTATGGACAAATTGATTATAGAATGGTCCTCGTTGAACTTTGGGTTTTGTTGGACAAATTTTGGAGATTAAGAATAGATTTTCTTTTTATAAAGGGTTATCCTTTTCTGGATTATCTGATCTTGTACTAGCCTTTTTGGTTTTGGTTTTGGTTAAAGTCTAAAGACATGGGAAGTATATAGTTCTATTTTTTGGATTAGGTGATTCTATAGAAGTTGATTATAGTACTCTTAATGTGAACACGTCTTCCTAAATACTCGTCTTTTGGAGAAAATATGAGTTTTTGTAAGGAATCTAATAAAAGTTGAAAGTCAACATGATAAGTGATTATGTTTCCTTATGAATAAATTCCTCAATAAAAAGTAACTTAAAACAAAAATGTTGTCTATTAACTTTTCCTACTGGGGAATTGAATACCGTTTAACCCATCACAAGTTTGTAATTTTCTCGTGGTTAACTTTCTCCTAAACATGTTTTCTATCACTCTCCATCAGAACATGACCCTTTGTTTTTTCCTCCATGTCTATATTTTCATACTTGGAGTCCTAGTATGGGTTAACTCGGGTGACCCCTGTGCTTATCTTTCTTTACTTTAAAGTGATTGTTTTACTGACTCTTGTTCCAATGTGGGACTTTCAAGGATGTTTCCAAGCGCAATTTTAAAATTGCGAGGACACAATTCCCAAAAGGGGGGAAGGATGTAACACCCCAGGTAAATAATGAATATGAAATTTTCATATTTATCCATATTTGTGAATAAAATATTAATATGACTTTAAAGGGGACGCTATGCTCGATGGCGTACCCAACACGCAACAACGAGTTTCTTGGGAATCTTACGTTGCACTCTAATAATAAAATAATATTATTTTAAATGGTAGTTAACATGTAGCCGTTATAATGGCGGGAATGGATATAAATAACTAAAATATGATTATATGTGTTTTTTAATGTTTTTACATTTATCCAATAAAAGCTAAAGGCTTAAAATACGGAAAGAATTAAATTTTAGGTGTATATGCCCTAGTTTTCACTAAAGGTTCACTTATCGCCTTTTAATGGAGAACTGTCATTAAATATAGTTTTGATCACTCTTATAAAATATTTTGGACCAAATAAAACTCTTATTAAGAATCGGGACATCAAATTTTACTTTGTGTAATTTTTTGGTATTTTTCGGATAAAGTTCATTTTTTAATGAATAGTGTAGAATGTTGTGTTTTAATTCAAAACCTCTTTTTAATCGAATTTATTTATATGATTAGATAATATTTTGAATTGGTTTTAAAGTGAAATTAGAAAATATTTTTTCCATTAAATCCAATAGTGGTCATTGGAATTAATTTCACTTGGAAATCAGACTTAAACTAGTGTCAATCTTTTGATACTTATTGTTTTATAAAAACATGCTATTTGCTCTGACAGCGGGAATTAATTATTAAATTAATTAATGTGACTAATATGTTTTGAATTTTGTAAAATAGACTTCATTTTTGAATTCATAATATCAAATATAGCTTAGGGTGAATTTTTGGTAATTTTCTGAAAAACTTCAATTTTTGATGAATAGTGAAACCACTAAGTGGTAATTATAAAAACTGATTTTTCATTTAAATGAAATTTTCCCATAATTGTGTTTTGATTTTCAAAAATTCGACATACATGGTTGTCATTAAGAAGTAAAATGTGGTTCAATGAGATTAAAATAATTTTTTGGTGAATAGTAACTTATTACGTTTTTAATCGCGATTAGTGGTAATTAGTGTAGTTTAAGGTAAAAATGATATTATAAGAATGTGACAACACCATTACACTTGTCCTACACCTATTGGGTGAGTCATGGCCGACCAAGACAAGCCATGGGCCAACTTGGGGACCCCATGGTGCCACTTTAGTTGGAAAATGACAATAATATATTTTTATTTAATGGAAAAGTAAAATTGACACAAACATGATATGTTTTACTAAACCAATTTGTAAGTGGGGTTATTCAAGTCCAAATTTTGATTATAAATAGTCATTGGAAAGCTAAAAAGATTTCCTACATCATAGTAATTTTTTTATAATTTTTAGACATTAAATAAATTAAATTATTTATGAAATCTTAATGATGCAGTGATGACATCATTATTTAACGATTAAAATAAAATGGAAAGATAATGTAAAATCTATGAACTACACATGTCCAAAACTTATTGGATGGTTTTATTTCGAACCTTTATAACCTTATACACGAATTAAATTAATGTGGGACCTTTTAAAACCGAAACACATTTTCAAATAAAGTAATATTTCTTTTCTTTCCAAAAGTGCCCCTCCTCTCCTCTTATAAAAGGCCCCCACCTCTACCTCTTTTCACACAATCATCAAGCCTTTGGCTCGGCCAAACCCTGCCCATTTACTCTATCCACGTCCCTATCCTAATCCTAGAGGATTCCCTTTGGGCAGAATCCTTTCAAAGGAAGCCTTTGGGCTCAAATAAAAAGGAGTTACACTTTTAAAGGTAATTCATTCTCTCATGTTCATTTGTTTTATTTTGCTTCTCCAACCCCCTAAACCCTTTTTATTTATTTCTTTTGTAACAACACCAGTATATTAAATATACTAGGATGTTGTTATAATATTTATTCGAGCTACACTCCCACACAACTACATCAAATGGTTAAATAACATACGGTTTCTGTGGATGGCGATATTCTGCCTCCCGAAACGATGATTGTTCAATACTCATTTAACACCTTCAAAGGTGGCCATTATGATGTCACTATTTTTATATATGATATATAATATGTTTATGATTTCCTTAAGCTTCTGTTTTTTTCATTTTGGTCATACCTTTATGGTTTCCATTATGGGTAAACGCGATATCTTCATTTAAGGAAGTGCGGACTACCGCCCCCTCAAAGTGATTTGATTCGTTAAATACCATATGTGGGATGTATAAAGGATGGAAATATGATATTATATATGATATTATACTGGAATTATAATATACCTTTATATAATTATTATTCCATTCTATAAAAATACGAAATAGAAATGAAAGTAGCGTTCATGCATACGTACGGCTTACCGTCTCCATGAACGGTGCATTTCATTTCTTACCTCTAAATGATTATGTAATGTTATAAATGCATTCATTTACTGGATATATATGACATATATGGTATCTAAATCATGAATAAAATTATGGATATAATAAACATTTGGCCACACGAACAACATGTAATTGTAAGAAGTCCACTTTCGACTTAAGAACCAAATATCGGCAAAACAAATATTATTAACTTAAATGATTACATAATGTTTATGACATGGTAATAAGTGGTATAAAAGGAATAATGAACTTGATAAAGGTTCTTAAGGAAGTGAAAATTAACTCAAGTTTATTATTCAGGAGATTAAAGAACGATCGAGTCAAGTTGGACCCGAGGTAAGGGATCCTACACCTCTCTTTCTTTTTAATTACACTCTTTTATGTCATTCATTTTAAGCTCATATTTCTTATGATTGGGATGTTCTTTTATATTAATCCTACTGTACTTATTATGTTCATATTATGAGAGACCCTATTTCCTCTCATCAATCCATTTTGGATGTTTTGAGTGGCGCCGTTAGGCTGCCGAATTTTCGTAAGGGATTTTTCATCTCACTTTTATTCCCGTGAGATTTATGCTACATTTTCCACAAATTTCATTGAGTAGTGTATGTACTGCCCATTATTCTACTCCTTGTGTAATATAAATTCGTTTATGAGTATTTACATCAATGATCTATTGTCTTTCTTTCATGGGGTGTATGTTTTGAAAGATACCCAAGTCGGTAAGGGAACCTTTCACCCTCCTTTTTTTTAAAAGACTTTTTTTGTTGGGTCTTTTAATTTACATATTGTTATGTTGGGATATGTTCTCATATATGCTTATTGATGTAAATTTTATGTCCAAGTGATGAGATACACTTTTTATCTCTCATCAACTCATTTTGATGTGATGCCGTTAGGCTGTCAAGCGAACTTTTTAACCCAATTTCGATTTCTTTGGGTTCAACATGTAGTCATTGAATATGTCATCTATTGAATATGTGTGAATGACAATTTATTGTTCTACACTTAATATCCACTTATATTGGGTGTATTTATATTTGTCACACATATTTTTGAGATTGATTTGTCTTTAATTTAAGGATACCTTCTTTATAAGGGATTTCATCACAATTGACATTTCTATTGAGGGTTCATTGTTGTTATGCACCAATTCACTCTTATATGGTGTATTTACTGTACTTTGGAGTATGATATCATGAATCCATTTATTCTCATGATATTATAAAGTTCTTACTAAATGTTATTCCTCAATTATTGTATTCAAGTGTCTCTAATTTTGGTAAAACCCCTTTAACCAAAATATCGTTTTAAATATTTTAATTATTTGTTCTTGTTAATATCCATGTTTTCAAAATGGTTTTAAGGATTTATTTATATGGATATTAATGGTTTAAAATTTTAAGCTTCAAGGTGGTATGGGACTTCGTCTCAATCTCCTTTCTTTGAGGAATATTTTATTTTATACACAACTTTCTTTTATACGGTGTATAAACCCCTTTGACTTTTACGTTTATTCAAAAGGAATCTTTTTTATACGAAGTGTTTACTAAACGACAAAAGGGAATGTTTTTGTCGTACGTATGCGGCGAAAATGACTTCTCCGCCATTGTGACCGTTATTTGAGTTTCGACTTCCTCTACAAGCCATACCTTCTTTTTAAAAGAAAAATAAATACCATGTTTTACTTTTCTTTTATTTTGGTATTGAAAATGGTTTTCATAATGTTTTTATATCAATGTGTTGTATTGATATATCGTGATTGAAATGTGTAAATTTTATGTTTCCATTATGCATGTTTTATGTGATATGATTATGTTATGGTTCTTGGGCATTATTATGAAGACGGCTGGTTCCGTGATAAACTAAGGGCGGGTGAGCCCGTTATAGCTCTCCAATGCATTGGGTAACGCGAATGAGTGAAACGTTAAGGTTTCTCCGAAGAGATTTAGGGAATATACTGTGATGGGTATTCCAAACGTAACCAAGAGGGTTACTCCCTACGTAATAATGTTATGAATGCCTCAAGTTACCTTTATGTCTTATGATTTCTATGATTTATTCATGATTTGATGAGGTAGGTTAAAGTGCCTATGTTTTATGGGTAAATTATGATTTCATTCTTATGTATATATGAACTCATGTTTCCTTTCCATATTTTTATATCCCTTACTGAGCTTTTTATGCTCATCCCATGTTTTTGAAATGTTTTTTCAGGTCAAGGGAAAGGTACATGATAAGATGATAGAGTCAAGGATGTGTTAAGAAGGAATCCATGTTTTATTTTCAATATGTTTCCGTTGATGGGAAGAATGGATACTATCTTTTATGTAACCACTTTGTTTAAACATGGAATGTAATGCAAGTTTCATGATCTAATTCTCTAAAACTCTAAACCTGAAAAGATCCTCAATGTGTAATCTTGTAATAACTCAAGATTAAGTAAGGTTTAAGGCTGGGGACTTATATACAAGTTCCAAACAAAAATGTTTAGTGGTGCTTTATAGTTTTCAAAATGGAAAATCATAAAATTAAACAGTAATATATGACCATGATATATTGGGAATTGTTTATGAATGTAAAATCTGTTAAATTTTGATATGAAATTAGATGGTTGCTTATGGACCTATTTTCTGACTTTAATCTATTAGGTTGGTTATGGAATTTAATCTTACCTGTTAAACCCTATTAAGGATAATTTAAAAATATAAATATATTTAAACTATTGATGGTTTTCTATATAATGTCCAATGACTCTATCCCGTGAGCATGGATATCCATATTACTAATATTCCAAAATGCACAACTCGAACCAAGTAGGCATATAGAGGAATGTTTATGAGATAACCTAAGATAGGTTTTTTAAAAAATTACTTATTAAATAGCTATAATTGTGTTTCATTCAGATCAAACCCATTTTGGATAAACATAATCGTTGTATGTTTCTCTATCTTTTATGAAATAATGAAATTTATATGAAAATTTCTAAATTATGGTGGGATCTTAATAAATGATTGATTTTTTAAAAGGATGTTTGATAAGACATAACCATTTTTCATTGATGCATCACATAAATCAATTTCCAACTGATTTTTTATATTAATTTCTACATGATTCTTTGAATTAAAAGTTTCAAATTTTTAACAATTGAATGTAAATAAATATGTTGTCATTAAATAGAACCATAAGTTGTATCCTTAGTTAAAACCATCACGCAAGGGTAGTTTAAATATCTCTTTGAGTATCCTTGGGACCAAAATGTGAGAATTTTCCAGAGCCCATTTTCAATTTTTAACTTGGTCTTAAATAATAGGTGTAGGTCCTAGTGAAATCTATATTGAGGGACCTAGTGAAAGGGTAGACTATTATCCATTTGAGTGGGGCTAGACTAATGTTGGTACTACCCTTTGAGCATTAATTTCAGGTTAAATGATACAATTTTTCTATCATATAGTGTCATTCAGGTGTCATTGTCCCTAATAGGTCTCTTATATTATAAAATATTTTTTTGGATGGGTGGTAATGGTATCACTGAACTTTTTATGGGTGTGGGCACTGGTTAATGCACTAATTTAGCAGTTTAGACATGCATAGTAAATAGTTGGAAACTTTCTAGGTCGCATGGTAAACAATTATACCTCATTTATGGATGAATTGATACGTAATCATTAATGTTAATGGTCATTGGGGTCTATATGGATTTGGGATAAATCTCTTGTATCAATAACCCGATTCATGGATGCATGGAAAGGAAATACTATGGATAGTATTGAGGGTATTCTGTATTTCTTTTTATGCCTTGGGGTAGTTTTAATTCATATAAGTGGATCCTATCAAGTTGCTGAATTATATAATGAACCTATTGAGTTCAGTGAAATCATTGAGTCTTGGGATATTTATTACCATCGTGGGTTATATCTATAGTAAAGTGACTATGGTGTTAATGGAATCAAATTCATTACAATGCACAAGACAATGTCCCTAGAGTATCATGGGTTTTAACAAGTTAGTCTGGTTGATATTTTTATTCATTCCATATTTCATGTTGATTGTAATTGTGACTCAGAGAATTGTCATGTCTGCATTAAAGGTGAGCCCAACATAGAATGATTATGAACGTCTAGTCTATATTTCCTTTTGACTATTGGGACACTATTAAGATAAGGTTCAAGTGAATATGTTTAAAGGCGGGTAGATGAGACACAACCGAGGATGTTGATATGGTTGGTTTTTTATGTAACCCTTGAGAAGAATGTTGGATATGGATTGACTTTGGTGTTTAATCTTGAGTGATCACATGATTCCATAGGTGATAAAGGCATTGTGATCGGTTAATGACAATGTGTTGGATGGTGATGCCAATATTCTTTTATGAAGTCTAATTGTAGTGGATCCACTACTCTAATTCTCATTTTTTAGGTGAGGTAGGTTAGAAACCATATCATAAAATTTTTATTGTACATGATTGTGGTGTATTGAAACATCTGGTAATTATTGATACCATCATAGATTATTCATTCGTAGCGACAAGCATGTCCCTTATCTTGACTTTATCCTCGATGAACTCTAAGAGCATCATTTATAGATGGAGCTAAATGTTTCAAATTCTCTTGTGATTCAATAATCAGGATTTATCATAGTTTCATGTGGAACATGATTATTTTAAAAATTCATTGGTATTCATGAGTGATACTTGAGTTCCCATGTAAAATTCCTTGGACATATTCAAAGAAACCAAGCATTTTCTTCTAACATGATCATCATGCGAATAATTCCATGAGCTCATTCAATGATATGATATGGATGGCTTTCACCTTTACAAAAATATTTATTGTAAACATGATGTTTTCAATACCTTGTTTTAGTTATATAGACTCACATTAATTAATCTACAGTTATCCCAATCATGTTGTTTGGATTGTATGTGATTGTTAAAAGGTAATGATTCTGGTGGGTTGGATCTGTGTTATAACCTTGTTCACGGCGAGGCATGTAAAATTTAATGGATATTGGGATTGACCAATCACCATAAGTTAGGTATGTTTTTAGTGAAATTTCACAATGTAATGGAATGACCCCTTGGAAGAAGGCATTTCAGTTTAGTTTTAAATACATCGGCTGTCTAAGATGGACATTTTCGAGATAAGATGGGAGCAGTAGATCGACTTTATTTCCATTTATCATAATAAATATGTTATGTGATGATTCATTTATGGAACTTATATAGGTGGATATAAGTATAGTATGTGACAGATATGGAATTCATGGGAAGCCATGTCAACATAGCTATACGTGGTCGATGGGGAATCAACAGTTTGATCGGTTCAAAATCATCTTACAAGCATCAAAAGAATTTTTAGAGGTTTTTTTAGGGAAATTTCGAATGTGGAGTTACCATGGATCATAATTGACCCCCTTTTATATTAAAAACATATGGTTGGGGTAGCATCAGACATATTTTTAGAGGGGTTATGATGTGATGTTTTCTTTAGCTTCATGGGGTTAGGTAATAATTGATTTATTGATTCAAATATAAACAGAGTGTTAGATAAGGTTTTGAAAGATTAAGTGTTGTATTCTTTTGTAATTCTTAGAGGTTTTTTTGGAATTTGGGAATTTAGCATGACAATTTGAATGAACCTTCATCAACCTCAATCAAATGATGATATTTTTGTCATTTTTACAAGGTATATTGGGTTTAAGAATATATAAGGTTGGGATATAGAAATGACCCATATTTAGATACAATGTACAATTCTCTAGGAATTTGAATTTTGGTGTTCGGTGGATGAGATTTTTATTGAACTGATATTTCTAAAGTAACTCGAAGTGTTGGAACACATAGAAGTTTTTTTTGTCTTCATTAATGTCCCAAGAGGTATCTTGGCTATTCCATTGAGTTTTAAATTTATAAAAACCTAAAACTCACAAACAAGAGAGGATGGCATATGCATATGGTTTTTCTAAAATAGTGTTCCCCGAAAGAAGAAGGTGTGCTTCTAAATCTATAGAGATGGGTGCCTTGCACAGTTTGATCTATCCATGTGAATGGGATGCACAACCATTCAATTGCTGTAGTTTATTGATAGAGGGAAATTTCATTGTTTTTATATGGTCTCCCAAACCACGAGAAAAAACAATGAGGTTTCCATTTTAATGACGTAGATGAAGCATGATTTTTGAAAAGTCTTGGAAAACCAAGTGAAATATTTTTTGAAGGGGATATTACCCTTTTCCATTAATTTGGATAATTACACTTTTTATTCATTATTTTCACTTCTCTAGTTGTGTCAGGCTTCACTTCTCTCCAATGGGTTCCACCTCTTCCCTCCACTTGGCATGATTATATCTCCATTATCAGATGTGTGAATTTAAATTAATTGGTCACATTAGATCAGCATCGATAATCTCTCACTTCCTATTGCCTCCAATCCCAATTTCTAATCTGACCTATTATATTATTTTTGTTAAATGTCATTCACCCTATTTTTAGGGTGGATGTGAATTTCTTCAACATCTCTTGAAGACGAATGAATCAATCCTTATAATCGAATGAGTGAAGAAAATTTTGAATAAGGTTGGTGGTAAATAGCTCTTTCCTAATGTTTTCATTAATTATTTAAATATTATTATTGGGTCGAGCGAGAACCTTAGCCATGCATCATTCTAATATGAGTTCATGAATAATAAAATTTAATATACATGATTTATTAATACTGTTTGGCCTTGATATGTATTTAGATTATTCCTAATGCATTTACAACTACCCCTTTGGTTTTTATATAAGAGTTTTAATATTTTTCATAATTTTTTAAGAGAATTGATTTCCTACTATGAGTTAGTTTTGGAATATAAATGAATTTATCCCTATTAATGTAATGTTTATAAACCATGAAATAGATTTTCTTTATTTAGGTGATATATAAAATTCATCTTTTTTATGATTTGAATTATGAAACCCGAATCTGATGCTTGGTAAAGTCAAATGAGTCTGAAAATGTATTACTTTATAATAAAACCCCATAGTCAAGGTTCACTTTATCTTAAATTACCTAGTGTTGATTAGTGATTGAGATCATGGTTGGCCTTATATAATTTTGGTTCTATAAACATCATAATTAATTGTTTCATATATGGCATGCTGACTACATGTACTCAATTTAAAATCTTAAATGGATTGAATAAAAAGGTCATGGAATTCCTTGGGACTAATTTTTTCAAAGACCAACAACCTTCTATGTTGGATGGTTTGAATTGAATATAGAAATAATTTACTTAATAAATAAAATTGTATGATCATGTTGAATATATATCTTTAAGGTTTTTTTCTTTCCTAAATGAATTAAACCGTTTAGTTAAAATTAATTATAAAGGGTAAAAATGTCACACCCATCATTATAAGATTTAATTGAATTGTGTATACCAATGTTATATTGGGATTATAGATTATATAATCATGTAATTATTTATTATTTCTATTAATAAACAATTTATATAAACAATGAAACAATGGAATGATTTCTTTCATGAATGGAGAATCACGCTCTCTTATATCAGTTGTTGAGCATGATGTTTCACACCATTCACACTATTTGGATAGTGGTCATGATACCCCATTCCCCTCTTTAGGGTATTGGTATGACAATACCTTTACTCTATCATTTGATGATAGTGATGTCTCCAACTCATTATGATATTCCGGGATTGAACCCTCTATTGGTTCTTAAAGGCCCATTTAGAGGAGTTATTGATGACGGGGTTACACCCTAGTCCAACCAAAAACTAGAATTCAAGGTATATGGACACTTTATTCCTCACATACATTGTCTATATAGGTGGATTAAATATATAACTACAATATATATATATATATACATACTAATGATACACTTATTTCATCCATTCGCCGAAGCGGGTAGATCCACTAGAAGTCCTGTAGGAATCTGAGCTGGATGGTGTCTACTATTATAGAATTATTTATTATTTGATTATATTTTTACACTATATTTATTTCTATTCAAATACCAAATTTCTATGTAAACACCATAGGTGGTAGAATACTTGGATTTTAACTAACACATAGATAAGGCCGCAATTTTAGGCGAATACCCAAGTAGATCTTATGATCACAAGAAAATGGATTATTTCTTATGATGAATTTCTTGCACCGGGGAGTTTGGATCACATGACTATGATAGATATTAGGATTCTTAAAGAGTTATCCCATAGGGATTTTATTTATTTTCTTTATTCTTGTAATAAACTGTATTATGTTTTTTGTTGTGTGTCTTCTATTTCAGTTCTTGTACCATCTTTTAGACCTTCATGTATTGTAGTGTACTAGAATTGACCATCTATATTCTGTAAATATTAATATTCTACTTCTCTATGTTTCATTTGTTATGGCTTCAGTTGTTGTATCTTTATTAATAATATCATGGTGATACTCTAATATGAGGTTATAGTCTTTCCCCTATCAGCTCTTAATACCCTCACTACTAGTCTACATCATCTAGTGTTCCAAGAGGTGCTCTTGAGTCTATTTGGTGAATGGTACAGCTAATGGTTTAGTGGGAAGTTAGGTTGGGACATGAGATAATTGGATCGATCTATAGAGGTTATGGTCTTCATGTATAATAATGAAACATTTTACAATATCTAATGGATAAGATTGTATGAAGGTTGATAATATTTAATATTTTAAAATAAAAATTAATTCATAATCACCATATACAACTATTAAATATGTTTTTATTACTAATCAGGTGAGCTGTAGATGGAAAATTTCACACTACGCTTTGGGGAGATGGTATTTTGTATATATGCATGATCCACATTTTAATTTCACATAGGATGGAAAAGTGTAAGATAATTATTTTTGAAAAAAAAATTAATTATATTATAGATACTAATTTATTTATATTATGATGTAATAATATATTTTATGTATATATAATAAGAAATATACATGAATGAACTCATTTAAAACATATATATCCTCCTTGGATATCGTCCTTTATATTTCACTACAAACCATCAAGGATGATTCTCTTGGGGAGAACATAACCTAAAGGCAATGTGTAGGGGATTTGTGAAGGGATTATGAATGGAATTGGTTGATATAGGGTGCTAAAGGTGTGTGGAATATTGAAGAAAAGTGGTTCCCTTTTATAAGTGAGAGAAGTTCCACCATAATAAATATTAAAAACATTAAAATATAACGAATATATTTCCCATGGTAAGAAGATCCAATTTTGTTAAATTTACAATATTAGATAATGTTTGCAAAAAATAATATCTACCAATGAAATTTATAAATGTTTTATAGATATTAAATCCTTAAATTATGTTTAACACCTCATTGAATCCTTTTTATATTTACCTTGGTGCTAAAAATTAATGATGGTATACAGTCCTTATTTGAAAAAAGTGAAACTGAAACCATTAAAATATTTTAATTTTATTATCTGATAAATTGTACACATTTTTTTGATTAATTTTCTACATGTGGTAAAAATTATTTTCAATATATGTTCACAAATACAATTCAAAACGTTTTTAAAAAACAATTTGGCTTTTATGAATAGAAATGAGTCTAAAGAAATGTTATGTATAATATTCATTCCCAAAGAACTAATTGGATGAATTTTTATCAAATGATTATCATTTTCATTGATCACAAAAATAATTGAAATTAATCTTTTCAAAACATGATTAAAATAAAAAGTTCCAAAAATAGTATTTATTTGAAAAAAAATCCCCAAAATTTCCAAATGTGGAAATATAGTTTTCTATGTTCAACATTAAATTTTTAAAATAATTAAAATAATTATTTTAATATATATATTTTCAATAAATTTATTCTATAAAATTTCATGTCATTATGAAATAATTACAATTTCATAAAATTAATGATAATAGTGAAACTGGTATTTCCCATATTCCCCAAAACAATCAATACTTTCAAAAAAGTCCCAAAAAACATGATATGATCATTTTGATTTGATTAATTCAAAAAATAATTTAATTTAGTCAAACTAAAGTTATAATTTTTCTAAAATAATCTTTTAAACAAGTTGTTGAATAAAACTATCTTATATTCTATTATGGCGAGGTAATGGATTAATATTTATTAAGATTTAGTTATGCAATATATTTTTTACCTATTATTGTAAAATATTTTTTTGTTAAACTAATAATAGAAAAATATCCATAAATTATTATAGATAAATTTTTAGTGTTTTTAAAAATATTATATTTTGGATTTTGATCAATTTTAAATATAAAAACCGTATAAAAATAAATGAAATAACAATTAATAAACTAATAAATGTCTTTAGAATTGAATGATTAGTCAAATTTATCATTTAGGTTTATGTATATGTTTTTCATTCAATATTAAATTAGTAAAAATCATGTTCTAGTTTCTATATTATTAAACATGTTTCCATTTATGTAGTTACATTTGTATTGGTAAGGAATAGGTTTTCATGCCACAATTTAATATTGAATTTATTAGATATATATTTATTATATTATTGTAATATTATGAATAAATAAAATTGAATTCTTATTAATGGTTTAATATTTACACAAATTTATTTTGGGTTTTAAAAATTTTATTAAAAAAATTTACATATATTTCACTCTACCATACGATATTTATGATAAATTTGAATAAATAGCTATATAAAAAATATTAGACATCAATAAAATGCTTGAATATAAATATTATATGAAATTCTATATATTAATAAATATTATATAGGATGATTATGGGTTTTTATTTTTATTTTATATATTAAAATTTTAGTTTTTCATTTTGGTCATATGAACAGAGCGTAATTTGAATGTTATGGTAATGAAAAAAATTAATTAATCACATTCATTATTAATAATTATACAAATTTATAAAATAAATTTATACATTCGTTAAAATTTTTAATTCATTTATACATTTAAGTACGAATCATTTCAGTTGGAAATTTTCCTATTAATTTTCTTTTTCAAAAATGTGAGTAGTCGGTTTAACTATGTTTCCAAATTTTTATTCCATTCAATGTAAAATAAATTATATCGTTATAAATATTATATGGTGTTGTTGTATAAAATTTTGATAGTAGTGCTTTAACTATTGTTGATAATTGTGTTGGAAATTAATGTATTAAACATGAACTTTTAATTAAATAATTATAGTAATAAAATATATTTTTTAATTTTATTTGATTATTTTTATTTATTTGTATTCCTTCAATAAAAAATTCAATAATTTTTTTAGAAATAAAAGTGATATGTATACATTTAGTAATTTGTTTAAAATTTTGGTTTCAATGACTGATCTAAGAAACAACTGTTCAAATATATTCATTAATTATCATTTATTGATTTTATTGAATTTCTGAAAAATTAATTACGATGTATATTATTTCATTACTTAGTTTTATATTCTAGTATTTGATCTAATTTAAATAAATGTTTGTGTTTGGATATTATTAAAATTTGGATGATGCTTGTAGGTTGATTGAGTTAAAATTTGTGAAAGTTCTATTATAATCACTAGAATACTAAAAATTAGACATCAAATATTAGTTTTATTCATCCATTAATTTTATGATTTATAAGGTAATTTAATAAGAAATGAGGTTTTAAATGAGCGGTTTTAGAAGGAATATTAGGATAAAACTTTTAAATGATACTTTATCGAATGTTCATAAATTTATTTTTTCCATGTAAACACATGCTCTAGGTTGATGATATTAATAGAGGATAGTTGATCATATGGATTTATTGATGAAGAAAATTTTTATTTTATGTTAAATGGTGATATATGATAGGAATTTCTTGTTGATTTTGAAATAATGATTTTATATGGGGGTTAAAATTTGTTTTTATCAATTTATATTATATTATATATGATTAATCCTTATTAATTGAGAAAATTAACATTGATGGTGAACTTAAGTATTTTTTTGTAACAATGGATGCGACAAGGTGTAAATTATCTTCAGTATTTTAGTTATATATTTAGATGATACCCATGATGTAAGGTAATTACCGGAGTTTAGATATGATGTTTTTTAGTTTTTTACTTGGTTAATATATAATTAAGATTACATTATTTCATGATTGATATAGTAAAAACTGTTATGACCAACCATAATATCTGTTTTTTAATTATAGTAAGAATACTGATAAATCATCATCTTAATTAGAGTGAGTAAATATGTTTACATTCATTTTATGTTCTATATGATAATACCTATTCACCACCCTCCATTATATCATCTATTGAGATTCATTGGTTTGTAGTGCAAGAATCCTTATGGTGATATTCTAATGATAAAATATTTCTTCATGGTTTTATTTGGGGTTATTTGTTTTTTTTCTTATAATGATATAGTTTTTAAATCATGATCTATGGATCAATAATCAAATAGAAAAATTATGATTATAATTTATAAGTTCCATTATTAAAAAATATCTTAGGGAATTGTGAATGATTATTGTAATTTGGATTTCTGGAAAATAACTGATATGTATTAGTGGTTTCCATGACTGAATTATAACATGTAATTCATGATTTTCAGTAATTGGAATGAATGATATGTTATATTTTTCTTCAGATATAATTTTTTGGTATGTTTGGTCATATTTTTTCTTTTCTAAGAATTATGATTTTAGTCATCTTTGAGGCATCTAGATTTGATTATATATGAGAACCTGTGTATTATTGGATATAAAAGATCCTATAGTAGAACTAGTATTTTAACTAACTTGGGTTATGTTGGAAACATGTTTTGGAATAGTTATATTAGATTTATTTTATTATATATTTTAATCTGTGTCATTTTGTTAAATTGTATTACATCATGGATGGTTATAATTTTTAATTTTTAGTCACCTAATGATAATAATTCGTGTGTTACATTATTTTTATTATTTAGGCTTCATAGTGAGGGATATGTAATTTATCAATAAGTGATGTTAGAGAGTATATATAATTATATTTTGACTATATGTTATCAATTGGAAACAGATTTTTGATTAATGATATTTTATTTTTATTAACATTGTTTATATTTTTTCTATTAATTCATTCATTTAAACATGATATTATAATTATGCATTTGGTAATATTCAATATCCAATGCATTTTTCTTTCCATATATTGGGTTGGTTATTATAACTTTCTTATTTTATAATACCGATATTTTTTATATTCTATCCCAATACTATTTTTATTCCCCTATCCTTTTCGAGTTGAGTTTAGAGTCAAACTCTCGATATCATTATTTTCTTTTTTTTTTGTTTATTGTTGATGTGAGGTCCTGAAAATTATAATAATTGTGGGATATATGGGAATCGTTGATATATATTTATTTATAAATAGTCAATCATGAATATTTTATCATTAACATTATACGTAGTATTATATAGACAATAGAGAAAATGGTTTTTGAAAAATTAGATACAAATATTTTTTTGGAGAAAATGGTAGACATAACATTTACAACCCACCAAACCAATATATTTTGGACTTCCAAAAAACAAATATATTATTTCTCATTACCAAAACTATCCATTATATTAAAACCATTTTTATAATCTATATATAGTTTTCCTTGTTGAAATTGGTTAGGGTTTTCAGATTTACCATGTGGCTGATCAGGGAATTCATAATCCCAATTATGGATTAAACCCGACAAAGGAAACATGATCATTATTAATATTTATCCAACATATTTTTTCCCACTTTAGTGGGTATAATATATTATAGTACATACTATCATATATATCCCATTGGTTGGGTGACATGATTATAATTTATATAATGGAGTAATATGAAAAACCCTTCTGTGTGGGTGGGATGCAAGTCATTCAAAGTCAAAGAAGATAAATATAAAATTTTGATCAACGCATTTCACACTATTTCACCAGATCATACACTATGAATTTTATTATTAATCAAAGCATTATTTTATTCCTCTCTATAAGGGTCCATGGTGTGGGATTTCGTTAAGATACCAGTTCAGTGGGATCACAATCCAGATGTGTGTGAGGGGGGAGGGGGATTTTGTTGGTATCAATTGTGCCGTGTATATCATTTTTATTTCAATTCAATATCAAGATACTTCTATAAAATATTTTGTTATCTAATTATGAAATACTTCTATAAAGGTTATTCTAAACATGTTTTTGAATATTACCATTATAAATTATCATTTTTAATGATAATGGAAAATGTTGGGTTGCTGATGAAAAAAAGAAACTTTCTATAAGGTATCCTGTATATGAATAATATATTCATTGATATCATATGTGGATGTTTTACTTAGGATAATTTTTTTAGGTGGGTAGTATTAATGAAGTGTGCGAGTACCAGGAGAACTTGTACCACATGTAACATTTTTTTCATTGACAATTATCATGATTTATAAATGATTTAATGGTGTTAAAAAATTAAAAGAATAATTAATGTGTATATGATAATATACACAATGTTTTGGTGTGTGAATTTTTATATTTTTATTTTTTTTAGTGAGAATAATACATACAACCTCTATATCAATATTATTCTTAGAATGACCATAAAAACTCACTAAGGGGATTTAGTTTACAATAGATGAGTGGGGATAAGGATATATTTATTTACAAAATTGAAAAATATCATTTATTCATGGTCCTTGGTAATAAAAATGAGTATCATTCATTTGGAATTATTTATTTAAAACTTTTATGACTAAAAATATTGTATACCTAATAGGACATGTGTTTGGATCCAAAATAGATTTCATATTATAGTATATTTTTATTACATGAAGATGTGTTCAGTTTGTAATTTTATAGTGAGTTTATCAATTAAATGTATTTTTTTGATTACTTTTCAATTATATTTGCATCATAATTAACAAGTGTTCTCTTAAGAACCTAGAATGTCCCATGGGGTAATATTATACATTTTCTTACATGATTAATTTTATTCTGATGAACTCAATACGGTTTATTCAGTTTATACTTTTTAGAAGATAATGATAGTCACATAAACATTGAGATATTATGTAAATATTTAATTATATATTTTCAAGGTTTATTCTAAGAGAAGAACCCATTCATATATAATTTATTTTTTAATATTATTATTTACACATAGAGAATATTATATATTAAATTATGTTATTTAATATTAAATAAATAATTTTTTGTTTGTAATTTTGTACACACATTAAATATATATTTTGATATTAATTTTTTTATCATATTCAAGGATTATTCAAATTTAATTTTATTTTTCACGAAAATATAACATATATTACTATTTCTTCTTTCCCATTATTATCCACTATCTCCTATAATATTTGTTGCCTTTTTTAGATGGAACATTAGGCACCATCAACATTCTATATGTGATCATTATGTGGTTAGTTTATGTTTAGTGGCATCGATGTGAGGAATTTAATCATTGGTGTTTAGTTTAAAAAATGGGATGATTATGTTCACATTTATGGATGTATTTCATAATTTATAGTGTTGAATTTTCTCACGCTAATAAACCTATCAATGTAACTATAATATAAAACATTTAAATGTATGGAAACTAAAAATTGTCTAAATAACCCCTTTCTTAAGAAATTAATAACACAATAGAATTAGGTTAATAGATAAATCATAAAAATTAACATTATTCATTATCTATGTATTTTCTAGCTTGTTCTAGGGTATTCTATTATATTATGTATTATTTTGGGAAATTTTTTTCTTATATTATGAATTTTCATCTTCATCATATTCAAATAAAGCATATATAAAATGGAATTTACAAATAAAATATTTAATTTTATATATTCTTTCTAAGAAGAAAGAGGTTGTATGGATTTTTGGACTTATCCATTAAATATTCCTAATTTTATTTGATGTTGGAAAAATATGACTTCTATTTAATGGAAAATCAATATGATAGTCATACATAAAATTCAAATATAATAACATCTACTTATGAAATATTAATGATCCAATGTACTTAATGAATTACATGGGTTTTATTACTGATGTCCTCTAATACTATAGGAGGTCATGATCATCAAGGTTTATATGTTTTGATAATGGTAGATTAAAGAGAATTTTAATTTATGAGGATACTTATTGGACCAACAATGTTCGTAGTTATAGTAATATTATTTATTATTTCTAGAAAATGGTTTCTATTGATCCTTGAGGACAATATCTGGGTAGGAGTGATCCCGATAGAGTAAAAAAGAGTTCTTCTATAATAAAATTATTGTTTTAATTTTATTATATAAAATATAATATTTTTTTTATTTTTACAGTTTTTTATAATAATAAAAGAATAAGACTCATGATTTTAGGACATATAAATATTTACATAGAATATAACATGGTATGACTATATGATTAATAAATAGATTGATTATGCTATATAGAAAAGTGTTTAGATTAGGGTTGTATCTAATAACCTCTAAATTTTTACGAAGGTATTAGGTTATATGGTCCCGATAGAGAAATTATTTGAAAATTATATTTTATTAATTATCTAAGTCCCTGATTTATGAATACATGTAAAAAATATAGATTATACATTTTCATAAATACTCTTAAAAATAGATGATTTTTTTTCTTACTGTGAGATCAATTCATGGTATTGAAATTAAATGGACAATATCCATTGTTTTATAAATATTTGAATCACATACATCTCTGGTTACACCATCAACTATAAGTCATGGAAGTCACTACTAAATGTGATATAACTTGAAAAATAAGAGATATTTTTTATAGGAAGCCCTTTGTTGTTAGTGTTCATTAATCTCAATTATGGATAGAGGTATGTGAAACGTAATTGAATAGAAAATTTCAGTAATATTACCGATGGAATATTTAAATGTGTGGTTTTTTTTCTAATTTAGTGTAAATAATTACTAAAATGGTTTCCAAAACACTAATTTCCTTAATTATGATGTTACAAGAGTTGAAATCCATGAAGTTTTAATGAGTGAAGCTATAAATTTAGAGACCCTAATAATGGTTACATTGATGCTAGATTATATATTATTATTATTTTAGATTTTCATATATAAAAGGAGAATCCCCAATAATTGATTCATTATAGTCCATAATCCCCATGTAATTGTATGAATATTCATAGACCATTACACTTTGTATTTCAGTTTTCAATGGTTTTAGAAGAAGGATGGAGGTTGAATGAAGTTGGGAATGAAATTTTAGTTGGATATATTCACTAACACAAGAACCTATGTTTCACACCATGAAAAGATTCAAAGAGAATAAATTTTATCTATATAATGGTACACCATTTGATGGAGCTTTAGTATAATTACCCATACTTTACATATATTATTATTACTTCAGAATTGAAGCACACTTATTACAACATATAACAAAACCAGGAAATGTCCATATAGGTATAGTGTCTTTAGAAACTGGGAAATATAAATAACTCGTTCATAAAACATCTACATTGTCTCCCATTTATTTCATCACATCTAGAGTCTCTTTTGGCATATCCTACTTAATAACCTTTCCCTGACCTGGGGAAACAAAACATACAAAAGGGTGAGATAAAATGCTCAGTAAGGGTAAACAAAAGAAAAATCAATCACATCATATTCATAAGAACATAACATTTTGGAAAACTTATCCTGCAAAAGAAATCATAATTTCATAAATGGGATAAATCCTAAAAATGAAATGTAATCCCAATAATCATAACTTAAAACATGAAGCTTTTTGGCATACACAAATAATCATAGAGAATCATTTCATAGTAGTCAAGACTCATTGCCAAGACTATCTTAGTGGACAAAGTCCATTTTTGAACCAAGTTCACTCCACATTTCAGTCCCATTTCACTAAACCCGTTTAACCTGCCATTCCAGCCAAATATATATCATGATATATAAATCTTTACCCAATGAATTGGAGCGATATATAGGTCCCACCCATCTCATAATGAAACCATTCATTTGTGTGCCACAAAATCATAAATCATACATCATAGCAAAACCCATGTAATAAAAATGGGAATATAAAACATCATGACATCATAATATAATCCATATAAGATAAAGGGAAATCATAAAAATAATTCCATCATAACATAATCAAATAAATTTAAAAATAGGCATATAAATATAACCCTATACTATCTTAGATGGAAAATAATTTTGATAAAACACTTGCACTCCATTCTTGAGGAAAATATCATTTCTACTTCAAAAACATTTTTCCTTTCTTAACATGTCATACAATTTTAAACTTAAATAAGTTGATTAATAATAAACTTGCAAACTTGAAAAAGAATCTACTTGGAAATAATGTTTTAAAAATCCATTCATGCCGTATAAGTCAAAAAAACATTTTTCTATTACTTTTGTCGGAAAAGTCAAAAAGTACCTCGTATGAAAAATGAAAAAAGATTCCTTACATATCTTTTACTAAAAAATCACCTACGGGTAAATTTTGATATAAAAAATTGTATAAGGATATAAATATTACATATTGAGGAAACATGGATGTGGATGATAAATATTCCCCAGTAAATTCTGAAGTACAAACAATCTCAGATAAAAATGAGATTGCGAGATTTTCCCGTACCTTAGGTCTGATTTGCTACGTAAGTGTCTAAACCTCCTTTATAATGATTTAAATAATGTTATTGACTTATTCCATAATCATACTTATTTTTATGATATCATATACGGTTATATTCTTAGCTTCTTATTAGTAATATTTCATTACTACTTGTTATTCGGGTGGTTATTACATTTTGTTCTTATGCGTGTTTTGTCGAATAAATTCTTATTCTTATTTTTAGGTTATATATACCTTATTTACAGATTGGTATTAATGTAATACATATCATATTTATTCACTCAATTCATTTATGTAAACATTATTCAATGAAAATCATGTAGAACGAGTCGCATCACATCGTGGAGACGGTATTCCGTACGTATGCACGGGCAATTATATGGTTAACAATATTTTGGAATTGAATTGGAGTTTATGTATACTATTTTAGAATCCATATCACTATACAATAATAATATATCATTATTATTTACACCATTATACCCATCCATGTAAGGTGGTGGTGGAAAATAGATTACACCACAGCGTGGAGACGGTATTCCGTACATACGCACGCACAGTGATTTAATTTTCCGTACGATGGATAGATGGTGAAATAGGGTTGTTTCATACTTATAATAAAATACCAGTATATTATTGATACTGATGTTGTTACTTTATAATGAAACAACTAAAGAAGAAGAAGTGGGAGAAGAAATAACGTTGAAACAATCGGTAACAGACATTACCTCTTCTTTGAAGTGCCTCTTTGATACCTCCTCTTAGGGCACTAAAATTGGTCTATGAAGAAGACTAGGACCTCTAGGATGTTTCTAGAGAAGTTGAGAAGAGAATTTGGCAGGTTTTGGCCGAGCTTGGAAGCTCAAAGTGGTGTGAGGAAGAGAGGGAGGAGGTTCTCTTTTTTAAGGGAGGAGAGGGGCACCATTGGAAAAACTAAAAATATTATTTTATTATGAAGTCATATTCGGTTGTTAATGGATCCAAATTGATTTATGTCAATTATAAGGTGGGTATGGGTCTAAATACTCTCATAAAATAGTATTTAGACATGTATAGGCCATTATATTAACCTTATCTTTTAGTTTTAACTCTTAGTTAATTATATTGACAATTACCATGTCACTTTGTATTTTTATATTATATAACTAAAAAACATACCATATACATCCAAGAGACCCCCAAGTGGTCCATTAATGATACCCCTATCATGATATAAGTATCATGGCCGAACATTAGATTTTTATGAATATAACAACAATTAATAATATAATATTTGTTTTAAAAACTATTTTATGTTACTTTCGACACTATTTGGTAATTGATTTTTTTCAAAATCATAACAGAATGATTAGTTCGAACAAAGTTAATTAAATCAACAATAAAAAGTCATATTAACATATAAAATTATTGTAATTCATAAAAAGTCTCAAATTACATTTATTTGGGTATTTATAACATCAATTATTTCAATATTTCAGTAATAAGATAATTACGGCATCATCATTGTGTCATAAATAAATTAAATTATATGAAGTATAAAAATTACAAATAAAATACCATTATGTGGGAAATATTTGTATATTTATAATGAGTATTTATAGTCAAATTTAACTTATTTATAACCACATATTAAAAATTCTTTAGTTATTAAACTTTGATTTTAACTATTTTAACCCTTCTTTAAATAAGTTAATAATAAATGTCCTAATCTAACCCATGTGAGCCTAAATGGTCATATTTTATTCCTAAGGTTGTTTTAGGTAGAATTACATTTATCCAATATAATTAGGATATGTTTTAGGGTAATAATAATAACACGTTTACCCTTAATTACCCTATTTACTTTTAGTCGTGGGAAAAAAAGTAAAAAGTTACTATTCACTAAAAATTATTTTCATCTCATTGAACCACATTTTAGTCCTTGATATTAACCATGTCTCTTGGATTTTCGAAATTCCACTCACAGAAGCGGTAAAATTATGTTTTATGTGAATTTTGAAATTCTCATAGGAGGTGGGTAAAAGACGGTGAAAAGTTCAATAAAATTTTTATATATCTAAAATTTTTATAAAACGACTTCAATGAATTAAATTGAACTTATATAGGTATTATGTAACAATTTTTACCTAAAATAAATTTAAATAAAATAAATAATTATTTAAATAAAAAGTCAGTTTTTAAATAGTAACCCAGTGTTTTCACTATTCATCAAAAATTGAAATTTTTCAGAAAAATACCAAAATTTCACCCTACACTAATTTCAATATTCCGAATCAAAAAATGAAGTCCATTTTGAAAAATAAAACAATTAAAAATTTCCAAAAAGTGGGTATTAATATTCATAACGGCTAGTTTTAGTAATATTTCAATAGCATATCCTTGTTTAGTGAAACTCAGTATTGCGTACGATGCAAGCTATCGAGGAAGGTCGTGATTGCGTGTAAAGCAAGCCAAGATAGTGTTGTGTGTAGTGAATGATTCCTTTAATGATTTATATAACATAAAAATAAAATATTTCTCATAAAGGTCTCGGGTGTTACATTCTACCCCCCTTAAAAGGAAATTTGCCATCAAAATTCGTCACTTTGTAACAAATAGATGATGATACCTCTCACTCATAATAACCACAAGCTCCCATGTAACTTCTTAAAATTGGTGGTTCCTCCATAAAACATTCACCAAGAAATTGGTCCTGTTCCGTAGGACTTTTTCTCTACGATCAATAATATCTATCGGTTGTTCTTCATAAGAAAGATCTTACTCCAACGGTACAACTTCTGAGCTGAGTACATGTGAAGGGTCAGGTATGTACATTCTTAGGAGAGATACATGGAAGACATTGTGAACTTGGGAGATATTAGGTGGAATCGCTAATCGGTAAGCTACCTTCCCAACATGATCCAGTATTTCGAAAGGACTGATATACCTAGCGATCTGCTTTCCCTTCTTTCCAAATCTCATGAACCTCTTCTGGGGAGTTATTGGTAAGAACACTTTATCACCCACTTCAAACTCTTGGTCTTTTCTTTGGTTGTCGGCATAACGTTTTTGTCGGCTATGAGCCGTTCTTATGTTTTGTTGAATAGATCTGACCTTTATGCCAAATCATCAACAAGATCAGGTCCTAATAGATTTCTTTCCCTAACATCATCACAGCAAGTTGGAGTCCTTCATTTCATTCCATAGAGAGCTTCATAAGGAGCATTCCGAATACTGGAGTGAAAGCTATTATTATAAGAAAATTCCATCAAAGGTAGGTGTTGATCCCAACCACCTTTTAAATCCATAGAGCTAGCTCTCAACATATCTTCTAGAGTTTGAATTTCCCTCTCAGACTGACCGTTTTTCTGAGGATGATAAGTAGTGCTGAAACTCAACTCTATATCCAGAGTATGCTGAAGACTTCCCCAGAACTTCGAGGTAAATCTCGGATCCCAGTTAGATATAATGGAAAGTGGTACTCCATGCAATCTTACCACTTCCTTTACATATATCCTAGCAAGCTGATCTAGAGATAAATCGTCTCTAATAGGAATGATGTGTGCAAACTTTGTAAGATGATCAACTATGACCCAGATTGCATTATTGCATTTCGATGCTTCTGGAAGTTCGGTGACAAAGTCTATAGTGATGTTTTCCGATTTCTATTCCGGTATGGGTAATGGTTGTAACATCCCATTAGACTTCTGTCTCTCAGCATTAACTTGCGGACAAACCAAGCTTCGAGAGACATATTCAGCAACATCTCTTTTCATTCCATCCCACCAGAAGTACTCTTTCAGGTCTCTATACATCTTCGTGCTTCTAGGATGAATAGAGAATGAAGAACTATGAGCCTCATCCAGCAGATCCTTCCTTAATTCTGGGATGGGAGGAACAGAAACCTGATTCCAAAACATTATTATCCCATCAAAATCAAGGTTGAATTCAGGAACATTTCTCATTTTCTTTTTTAACTCTACATCTTCTTTCTGCGCCTCTTTAATTTTCGCATGTATAGATTGTTGAACATTCATTTCAGAAATATATGATTTTTCCCCTTCCATTATAATTTCAAGATCCATCCTTTGTAAATCCATAAATATTGGATCTTTTTTGATCCTCATCATGGATAAGATAGCATGGTCTTCTCGACTAAATGCATTTTCCACCTTGTTTGCTTTCCCAGGGTGGTAATGAATTGAGCATTTGTAATCCTTAATCAGATCCAACCATCTTCTTTGGCGCATATTCAGCTCCTTTTGTGTGAAAATATACTTTAAAATTTTATGATCAGTATAAATATCACACCTTTCATCATAAAGATAATACCTCCAAATATTTAATTCAAAGATTACAGTAGCTAACTCCAAATCATGAGTTGGGTAATTTTGCCCATGGATTTTCAACTGTCGTGAGGCATAAGCTATCACCATATCATTTTGCAAAATAACACACCCTAACCTCTTCTTGGATGCATCACTGTAGATCCCAAACCATTCTCTACTACAAGGCATTGTGAGCATTGTATCACTCAAGACTTTTATGAGAAATATTTTGTTTTTATGTTATATAAATCAACAAAGGAATTGTTCTCTACACACAAAAATATCTTGTCTTGCTATACACGCAATTGCGACCTTCCTCGATAGCTGTGTCGTACGCAATAACGAGTTTTAATAAACAACGATATGCAATTAAAATATTACGAAAACTAGCTGTTATGAATAGTAATACCCACTTTTTGAAATTTTGAAATTTTTTTATTTTTCAAAATGGACTTCCTTTTTGGATTCGGAATATCGAAATTAGGCTAGGGTGAACTTTTGGTATTTTTCTAAAAACATTCAATTTTTGATGTATAGTGAAAACACTGGGTTACTATTTAAAAACCTAATTTTTATTTAAATAACATTTTTTTTATTTAAATTTATTTTAGGTCAAAATCGATACATAATACCTATATATGTTCAATGCAACTCATTAGAGTCATTTTATAATATTTTTAGATATATAAAAATTTTATTGAACTTTTCACCGTCATTTACCCACCTCCTAGGAGATTTTCCAAATTCACATAAAACATAATTTTACCGCTTCAGTGAGTGGAATTTAGAAAATCCGAGAAACACAGTTAATATCAAGGACTAAAATGTGGTTCAATGAGATGAAAATAATTTTTCGTGAATAGTTACTTTTTTCTTTTTTTACCACGGTTAAAAGTAAATAGGGTTATTAAGGATAAAAGTGTTATTATTATTACCCTAACACTTGTCCTAATTCTATTGGATAAGTTTAATTCTACTGAAAACATCCTTAGAAATAAAATATGGCCATTTAGGCCAACTTGGATTAGATTAGGACATTTATTATTAATTTATTTAAAGAAGGGTTAAAATAGTTAAAATCAATGTTTAATAACTATGTAATTTTTAATATAGGGTTATACATAAGATAAATTCAACTATAAATATTCATTAGAAAGATAAAACGATTTCATAAATAATGGTATTTTATTTGTAATTTTTAGACTTAATATAATTTAACTTATTTATGACACAATGCTGATGCAGCAATTATCTTATTAATGAAATATTGACATAATTGATGTTATAAATACCCAAATAAATTTAATTTGAGACTTTTTATGAATTAAAATAATTTTATATGTAAATATGACATGTTATTGTTGATTTAATTAACTTTTTTATAACTAATCATTCTGTTATGATTTTCACACAAATAAATTACCAAATAGTGTCAAAATTGACATAAAATATTTTTTTATAAAAAATATAATATTATTAATTGTAATTGTATTCCTGAAATTCTAAGGTTCGGCCAAGATACTTATATCATGATATGTGTATCATTAAAGGACCACTTGGAGGTCACATGGATGGATATAGTCAGTTTATTAACTATATAATATAAAAATACAAAGTGACATGGTAAATGTCAATCTAATTAACTAAGAGATAAAACTAAAAGATAAGGTTAATATAAAAACCTAAACTAGTCTAAATTCTATTTTATGAGATTATTTGTACCCCTAAACACCTTATCTTTTAAATAAATCAATTTTAGGTATTAAAAACTGAATATAACTTTATAATAAAATAAAATTTTTATTTTTTCCAAAGGTGTCCCTCTCCTCCCTTATAAAAGGGCTCCTCCTCCCTCTCTTCATCACACCACATTGATACTTAAAGCTCATCCAACCCCTGAAAAATTATCTTCCCCCCTTCCATAGAAACATCCTAGAGGTCCTGGTCTTCTTCAAAGACCAATTTTAGTGCCCCAAGAGGAGGTATCAAAGAGGCGCTTCAATGAAGAAGTAATGTCTGTTGCCGATTCTTGCAACTTTATTTCTTCGTCCACTACTTCTTCTTTAGTTTTTTCATTATTAAGTAATAACATTAGTATCACTCATATACTTGTATGTTATTATAAGTATGAAACAAACCTATTTCACCATCGATCCATCCTACGGAAAATGAAATCACCACGCGTGCGTACGTACGGAATACCGTCTCCACGCCGTGGTGTAATCTATTTCCCACCACCACCTTACATGGATGGGTATAATGGTGTAAATAATAACTATATATTATTATTTTAAATTGATATTGATTCTGAAATTGTATACATACAGTCCAATACAATTTCATGATCATGGGAACGATATCATCGCTCGTGCTTACGTACAAAATATCGTCTCCACGATGTGATGCGACTGGTTCTAAATGATTTTCATTGCATAATGATTACATAAATCAATTGAGTGAATAAATATGATATTTATTACACTAATACCATTCTGGAAATGAGGTATCTATAACCTAAAAAGAAGAATAATAATTTATTCGACAAAACACGCATAAGAACAAAAAGTAATAAACACATGAATGACAATTAGTAATGAAATATTACTAATAAGAAGCTAAAGATATATCCATATATGATATCATAAAAATAAGAATGATTCTGGAATAAGTCAATAACATTATTTAAATCATTATACAGGAGTTTCAGACACTTACGAAGCAAATCAGACCTAAGGTAAGGGAAAATCTCACAATCTAATTTTTATACAAGATTGTTTATACTTCAAAATTTACTGGGGAATATTTATCATCCACATCCATGTTTCCTCAATATGTAATATTTATATCCTTATACAATTTTTTATATCCAATTTTACCCTTCGGTGAGTTTTTAGTAAAATATATGAAAGGTATCTTTTGTCATTTTTCGTACGAGGTACTTTTTGACTTTTCCGACAAAAGTACGAGAAGAATTTTTTTTAAAATTATACGGCATGAATGGATTTTTAAAACATTATTTAAAATAAGCTTCCTTTACAAGTTTTTCAGTTTATTTTTAATCATCTTCATTTGGTTGAAAATTACATGACATGTTAATTAAGGAAAAATGTTTTTGAAGTAGAAAGGATATTTTCCTAGAGAATGGAGTTCAAGTGTTTTATCAAAAACATTTTCCATCTAAGATAATATAGGGTTCTGTTTATATCCCTATTTTTACATTGATTTTATTATGTTATGATGGAATTATTTTTATGATGTCCTTTTATCTTATATGGATTATGTTATGATGGCATGATGTTTAAGATTCTAGTTTTTATTACATGGGTTATGCTATGATGTATGATTTTTGATTTTGTGGAACACATAAGAATGGTTTCATTATAAGATGGGTGGGACCTGTATCTCCCTCCAATGCATTGGTTAGAAATTTATATCTCATGAGATAGACATGGTTGGAATGGCAGGTTAAACCGGTTCAGTAAAACAGGACTGAAACGAAGAGTGAACTCGGTTCAGAAATGGAAAATGTCCACTAAGATAGTCTTGCAAATGAGTCTTGAATACTAAGAAATGATTCTCTATGATTATGTGTGTATGCCACAAGTCTTCATGTTTTATGTTATGTTTATTGGGATTACATTTCACTTCTATGATTTATCCCATTTATGAAATTATGATTTCTTTTGAAGGTTAAGATTTCCAAAATGTTATGTTCTTATGAATATGATGTGATTGATTTTTCTTTTTTTTACCCTTACTGAGTATTTGAGATCACCCTTTTGTATGTTTTCTTTCCCCAGGTCTGGAAGAAGGTTATTATGTAGGATATTCCAAAAGGGACTCTAGATATGATGAAATAAATAGGAGACAATGTAGATGCTTTATGAATCAGTTGTTTATGTTTCCCAGTTCATAAAGACACTATACCTATACTGTCCTTTCTTGGTTTTGTTATATGTTTTAATAAGTGTGCTTAAATTCTGAAGTAATAATAATTTATGTAATGTATGGGTCATTATAGTTGGTATCATATGAAATGTATAGTAAACCTTTGGAAACTAGGATGTGAAAGCCTTAGTAAGCACACTAAGGATAAGTCTAAGCATAGAACACAATCTTAGTGTTTTAGAAATGGCCATGAACAACCTATGATAAGGCCTTAATTGTGAAATTTTATTCTTGATTATGTGTTTTCCTATTATAATTAGTGTTTCTCACACTATTCTTCTTGGTTTTAGTCAATGGATGGAACCCGAAGGAATCTTTTTAATGCGGAATGCGACGGGCAATGCAATGATTGTCACCCTGAGCAACCAAACGTCATGGGAGTTAGAATGCAAAATCTTGTAGCCATGCTCACATAAATTTCTCAAGCTCTGAATCATGCAAGACTTCCAAACAAGAAAAAGACGGAGCAACATTCTATTGAATTCTTTATGAGGTAGCGTCCACCCTCATTCAGCAGGTCTACTGATCCATTAGTTGCAGAACAATTGATCTGTACCACTGAAAAGATATTTTCAGTTCTTCAATGTTCTGAACATGATAAATTCATCTTAGTAGTGTATTGTTTGGAAGTATATGCTGGACAATGGTTGAATATTATCAAAAATATGAGGCAAAGGGATAAAATTGATACCATGGAATGAGACGAGTTCAAGAACTTATTTTTTAATAAGTGTTTCCTTAATATTCTCCGAACAAAGATGGAGAAGGAATTTCTTGAACTAAAGCAAAAGGATGATGAATCTGTTGGTACCTACGAAGAAACTTTTACAAGACATGCAAGGTATGCTTCTGGGATTATTATCCAACCTGAGAGTAAGATTGATCGATTCTTTAGTGTCTTAAAACAAAGTCTTCAAATGGTGTTAGCCATAAGGTACTTCAATAGCTACGAGGAAATTGTTCGATGTGATGTCATGGTTGAGATAGAGATTAGTGTAACCCATTAGTCATATGGGTTTGATAAGAAGAGGAAAATGGAATTCAATGGAAAATCTAAAGAGCACACTGAAAAGAAGATTAGTTTTCCCTTATTCTCAAAGTGTGGAAAGAAACATGGAGTAAATTTTCTTAAGGGGACATGAAAATGTTATAAGTGTGGAAAAGATGGTCATCATGCAATTGAATGTTGACATAATGGGAAGAAGATGTCTAAGGATGAAAACAAAGTAAGGGATAAACAGAATGAACCTACTACACTTCAATGTTTCAAGTGCAAGGAGATGGGGCATTATGCCAATCAATACCCAAATCCAAGGGTTGATGATGATGATCGACGTCAACAAACTCTTAAGGCCAATGACAAGGGAAAGTCACATGCAATTACTATCGGCAATGTAGAGTACGACAACGAAGTGGTGAAAGGTACACTTACCATCCACTCTAAAGTAGAAAATGTTTTATTTGATTCTGGATACACCCACTCTATTATTTCTGAAGAATTTTCTATAGGTTTTGTCATATTACCTCAATAATTAGATGTTGTGTTAGTTGTGAAAACCCCTAATGGCACAACAGTCGCATCAAAAGTTTATAATTCTTCTCTGATTGAAGTTAATGGGAATGTGCTTCCTGCAAATCATGTGATCCTTCCTATAATGGAATTTGATGTAATTCTTGGCATGGATTGGCTTTCTCTATATGGAGCTCATATCAATTTCCAAATAAGGGAAGTCACATTTTATATTCCAGATCAATCTATGATCGTCTATCGATGCAAGGATGAAGATAACCTTCCAGTGGAAATTTCTTCTATCTTATGGGTCTTGATTCCACTAAATAAAGGTTATTTATCTCAAATGGTTAGTGAGAAACTCACAATTAAGAATATGCCCATTGTATGGGAGTTTGATGATGTCTTTCTAGAGGAATTGTCGGGTCTTCCACCTAATCGTGAAGTCGTGTTTTCAATAGATCTTGTACCGAGTGATTTGCCTATTTCAAAGACACCTTATAGAATGGTCCCAATTGAGTTGTAGGAATTGAAGATGCAACTATAAGAGAATATTGATAAGTGATTCACACGCCCTAGTGCGTCACCTTGGGGAGCACCTATTCTGTTTGTTAAAAATAAAGATGGATCAATGAGACTCTGCATTGATTATCGAGAACTTAAAAAGATCACTATCAAGAACAAATATCCCCTCCCACACATTTATGACTTATTTGACCAACTACGCGGAGCTCAATACTTTTCCAAGATTGATCTTGGTTCTGGGTATCATCAATTAAGGGTCAAAATGGAGGAAATACCAAAGCCGGCTTTTCGTACAACGTATGGACACTATGAATTTATAGTGATGCCATTTGGTCTTACTAATTCCCCTACCATCTTCATGGATCTGATGAATAGAGTCTTTAGAGACTATCTTGATCAGTTTGTGGTAGTATTTTTAGATGATATTCTTGTCTATTAAAAGAGCAAGGAAGAACATGAAGATTATTTGAGAATTATATTGAAGACCCTGAGAAAGGATAAGCTTTATGCCAAATTTACCAAGTGTGAATTTTGGATTAAAAAGTTTCAGTTTTGGGTCACATAATCTCAAAAGAGGGGATATCTGTGGATCCAACAAAAACAGAGGTTATCGAAAGATGGTCGAGACCAACAACCGTAACCGAGATACAATGTTTTCTTGGTTTGGCTGGATATTTTCGACGTTTTCTGAATGATTTTTTACGATTATCTAATCCACTCACTAGGTTGACTTGAAAAAGAGTTATGTTTTTTTGGACAGAGGAATGTGAAGAGATTTTCAAGGAGTTGAAAAGATGGTTATCCAGTGAAACTGTGCTCACACTTCCTTGTAGTAGAGAAAGGTTTCTAATCTACATTGATGCATCCAAGAAGGCTCTGGGGTGTGTTCTTATGAAAAATGATATGGTGATAGCTTATTCCTCACGACAGTTGAAAATCCATGAGCAAAATTACCCAACTCATGATTTGGAGTTAGCTGCGATAATATTTGCATTAAATATTTGGAGGCATTATCTTTATGGTGAAAGGTGTGATATTTATACTGATCATAAAATTTTAAAGTATATTTTCACACAAAAGGAGATGAGTAGGTGCCAAAGAAGATGGTTGGAGCTGATTAAGGATTACGACTGCTCAATCCATTACCACCATGGGAATGCAAACAAGGTGGTAGATGCATTTAGTCGAAAATACCATGCTAGATTATCCATGATGAGGATCACAAAAGATCCAATATTTATGGATTTACAATGGACGGATCATTGAATTATAATGGAAGGGGAAAATCGTATCTTTCTCAAATGAATGTTCAACCATCTATACATGTGAAGATTAAAGAGGTGCAGAAAGAAGATGTAGAGTTACAAAAGAGGGTGAGAAATGTTCCTGAATTCAACCATGATTGTGATGGGATAATAATGTTCAGGAATTGGGTTTATGTTCCTACCATCCAAGAATTAAGGAAGGAGCTGCTGGATGAGGCTCATAGTTCATCATTCGCTATACGTCTTGGAAGCACGAAAATGTATAGGGACCTGAAAGAGTACTTCTGGTGGGATGGAATGAAAGGAGATGTTGCTGAATTTTTCTCTCAATTCTTGGTTTGTCAGCAAGTTAAAGTTGAGAGACAGAAGTCTAAGGGTATGTTACAACCATTACCGATACCGGAATGGAAATTGGAAAACATCACTATGGAATTTGTCACCGCACTTCCTAAAACATCCAAAGGCAATAATGCTATCTGGGTCATAGTTGATCTTCTTACAAAGTCTGCACCCTTCATTGCTATTAGAGAGGATTTATCTCTAGACCAGCCTTCCAGGATATATTTAAAGGAAGTGGTAAGATTGCATGGAGTACCACTTTCCATTATATCAGATCGGGATACAAGATTTACCTCGATGTTCTGGTGAAGTCTTCAGCATACTCTGGATACATAGTTGAGTTTCCGCACTGCCTATCATCCTCAGACAGATGGTTAGTCTGAGAGGACTATTCAAAATATAGAAGATATGTTGAGATCTTGCTCTATGGATTTCAATGGTGGTTGGGATCAACACCTACCTTTGGTGGAAGTTTTTTATAATAATAGCTTTCACTCAAGTATTCTGATGGCTCCTTATGAAGCTCTCTATGGAATAAAATGTAAGACTCCAACTTGTTGTGATGAAGTTAGGGAAAGAAAGCTATTAGGAATTGATCTTGTTGATGAGATGGCAGAAAAGGTCAGATCTATTCAACAACACATAAGAGTAGCTCAGAGTCGACAAAAATTTATGCCGACAACCGAATAAAAGACCTTGAGTTTGAAGTGGGTGATAAAGTGTTCCTATGAATATCTCCCTAGAAGAGGGTCATGAGATTTGGAAAGAAGGGAAATCTGAGCCCTAGGTATATCTGTCCTTTCGAAATACTGGATCGTGTTGGGAAGGTAGCTTACCGATTGGTGATTCCACCAAATCTCTCCTAAGTTCATGATGTATTCCATGTATCTCTCCTGAGAAAATACATACCCGATCTTTCACATATACTCAGCTATGAAGTTTTACCGCTTGAGAAAGATATTTCTTATGAAGAACATCCGATATAGATTCTTGATCGTAGCAAACAAGTCCTACAGAACAAGACCACTCGCTTGGTGAAAGTTTAATGGAGGAACCACCAATTTAAAGAAGCTACATGGGAGCTTGAGGATATGATGAGGGAGAGGTATCCTCATATGTTTTTTACAATGTGATAAATTTCGAGTGCGAAATTCATTTTAAGGGGGGTAGAATGTAACACCTGTGACTTTTATGAGAAATATTTTGTTTATATGTTATGTAAACCATTAAAGGAATCTTTAACTACACACAACACTAGATTGGCTTTCTTTACACGCAATCACGACCTTCCTCGATAGCTTGCATCGTACACAATACCGAGTTTCACTAAACAACGATATACTATTAAAATATTACTAAAACTAGTCGTTATGAGTAGTAATATCCACTTTTTGTAATTTTGTAATTTTTTTATTTTTCAAAATGGACTTCATTTTTGGATTCGGAATATATATATAAGCCTAGGGTGAAATTTTGGTATTTTTCTGAAAACATTCAATTTTTGATGAATAGTGAAAACTCTGGGATACTATTTAAAAACCGAATTTTTATTTAAATAATTATTTATTTTAGTTAAATTTATTTTAGGTCAAAATTGATACATAATACCTATAGATGTTCAAGGCAATTAATTGGAGTCATTTTAATATAATTTTAGATATATATAAATTTTTTTGTACTTTTCACCGTCTTTTACCCACCTCCTAAGAGAATTCCAAATTCACATAAAACTTAATTTTACCGCTTCTGTGAGTGGAATTTTGAAAATCCAAGATACACGGTAAATATCATGGACTAAAATGTGGTTCAATGAGAAGAAAATAATTTTTGGTGAATAGTAACGTTTTACTTTTTTTACCATGGTTAAAAGTAAATAGGGTAATTAAGGGTAAAAGTGTTATTATTTTTAACATAACACATGTCATAATTCTATTTGGTAAGTGTAATTCAACCAAAAACAACCTTAGGAATAAAATATGACCATTTAGGCCCACCTGGATTAGATTAGGACATTTATTATTAATTTATTTATAGAAGGGTTAAAATAGTTTAAATCAATGTTTAATAACTAAATCATTTTTAATATAGGGTTATACATAAGATAAATTCGACTATAAATATTCATTAGAAATATAAGATGATTTTATACATAATGTATTTTTATTTGTAATTTTTAGATTTAATATAAATTAATTTATTTATGACATAATGATGATGCAGTAATTATCTTATTAATAAAATATTGACATAATTGATGTTATAAATACACAAATAAATGTAATTTGAGGCTTCATATCAATTAAAATAATTTTCTATGTTAATATGACATGTTACTGTTGAGTTAATTAACTCTTTTCGAGCTAATCATTTTTTTATGATTTTCACAAAAATCAAATACCAAATAGTGTCAAAAATGACATAAAATAGTTTTTAAAACAAATATTATATTATTAATTGTTATTATATACCTAAAAATCTATGGTTCTACAAAGATACTTATATCATGATAGGTGTATCATTAGTGGACCACTTGGTGGTCTCCAGGATGTATATGGTATGTTTATTAAGTATATAATATAAAAATACAAAGTGACATGGTAAATGTCAATCTAATTAAATAAGAGTTAAAACGACTAGATAAGGTTAATATAATGACCTAAACATGTCTAAATTCTATTGAATGAGATTATTTCTACCCATACCCACGTTAGATTTGAAATAAATCAATTTGGAGCTATTAAAAACCGAATATGACTTTATAATAAAATAATATTTTTAGTTTTTCCAAAGGGGCCCCTCTCCTCCCATATAAAAGGCCACCTCCTCTCTCTCTTCCTCACACCACATTGAGGCTTCAACCTCGGCCAAACCCTGCCTAATTCTCTTCTATGATCCCTAGAAACATCCTAGAGGTCCTGGTTTTCTTCAAAGACCAATTTGAGTGCCCTATGAGGAGGAATCAAAGAGGCGCTTCAAAGAAGAGGTAACGTCCGTTACCGATTTTTTCAACATTATTTCTTCTTCCACTTCTACTTATTTAGTTTTTTCATTATGAAGTAATAACATCAGTATCGCTCATATATTGTTATGTTATTATATGTATGAAACAAACTGTAATATTGGTATAGAGTATGAGGTTTCCAACCTCTGATACTAATTGTAGGATCGAAATAATGATGTAGATGATCAGTATGCAAGAGGGTGGGTGAATTGTATACTTTAAAAAATCCTTTGGAACCTTTAAAGTTAGTTACGAAAAACTATATTTTCCTTAAGCAAAGGAATGGACTATGTTGAACAAAGTTAAACTAAGAAAATTCACAACACCTCTAACACCGAATGAAAACATGGAAAGAGATTCAGAAAGTAGGTTCTGGAAATATGGTTCCGGAAATTGAAACTTAATAAAAGATTTCAATATGAGATTCTACCTTAAAGCGTATAGAATCTAAATGTAACAAAGTACAAGTAAGTAAGTATAATAAAGTTATACTTTCCTTACAATACAATATGAAGCGGAAAATAAACAAGTAGTAGAACTACAAGTAACAAGATATAAGTCTTTTAACCCAAAGAGTAGGGTATCCAACAACCTTGGATAAAGGTCCCTTGATTTATACTTTCAAGAAAGTCTGTCTTACCTACACCAGGGTAAGCCCTCGATATGAATATTGGAGTCTCTGTCTTGCTATCCCAGCAAGCCCTCAACTTCAAGGTAGTTGGCCACCTCAGTCTTCCTCAGTAAGGAAGCCCTCGAACATCAATGTAGTCGGAAACCTCTGTCTTCCTATCCCCGGAAGTCCTCGAATGTAATCACCAACATTCGGAGTCGCACGAAGCATTGAGAGTTAAAAAGATCCTCTCTCTCTAGAAATCACTTCAAGCATGTAATCACATGTGTCAAAGATCAGTCAGCCTTTCCGCACCGAGATCTTTCAAATGAGCTCCTATTTATAGGTAAGGTCGGCTCCATCTCCAACGGTCATATTTTCCTTAAAGATCGGAGGGACCTATACACGTGTCACTTAGACAACGGTTAGTTTATAACAAAATAGAATACATCGTTTTATATCAAAACAAGTGTAACAGAATGTACGACATTGTTTTAAAATCTAACGCAAAAGTTCGGAATGAAAAATTCGGAGTGAAGATTTAGAGTCGGAATAAATTCAGAGTGTATAAAACAAAGATAATCAGATTCTGTTTAATAAGAGAATTCGGAATGATAATTCAGAATAGGAGTTGGTCATTAGAATTCGTAGTGAGAATTCCTCATCAGAATTCGTAATGGGAATTACTCATCATTATTCGTAGTGAGAATTCCTCATCCGAATTCGTAATGAGAATTCGTCATCAGAATTCCTAATGAGAATTAATTATAAGAATTTGTATTGAGAATTCGTTATCGAACTTCATAAGAATTTGTATCCTGAATCTGTATTAAAACTATATTCGTAATTCGGAATGAAACTTTATCACAGTTCTCATTCTGGATTTCGGAGTAAAACATTATCACAGTTCTTATCCAGAATCTGGATCCTAAAAAAGAATACTTTATATCAAAGTTTCAAGCAATTCCTAGAAAATAGAATTGAATATGAATCTTATACTTAAGAAAAATATAGATGAAAATATGATAAGGATAATTTTTCTTGTAAAAGTGATTTTCCATATAAAAGCAATTTTCCTTAAGAAAACAATTTTCCTCATAAAAGCAATTTTCCTTAAGAAAGCAATTTTCCTTAAGAATAAGGTGTTTGTTATTTTCAAAACAAGAAGGAATGGAATAGTTATAAAGAAAACCTTATTGACTCAACAATCTCCCCCTTTTTGGAAAGCACAGACATCATTACGAAAAATAAATTCTAAGAAGAAAGAAAAATATTAAGGCTCATCTCCCTTGGCTTTATGGAAATTGATGAATACGACTAACTCCCCCATAGGCTTTGGAACTCTAAGGATTGTATTCTAGATGCCCGGAGTGACATTTTATTACGAATAAGAAAGTCTTCTTAAAAAAACACTCCCTTAGATAGACTCTTATTAGAGTTCCTTTTCCTTAAGGATCTTTTCCTTATCCCCCTTAGATAAACTCTTATTAGAGTTCTTCTTTTTATTAAGGATCTTTTCCTTCTCTCCCTTTGTGATTTTCAAAAAGAAATCGAGGGAATAGAAAAATAACAAAGTACCTAAAAAATTAGTAATAACAACAAAAGAAACGAGAAGCACATTTTTCATTAGATTTGAAATGTCGGCAACAAAAAAAACTAGATACAACAAAATGATCGGATTTAGTAATTTCGGATCTTTTTCTTTCAAAATGGGCCCCTTAAGAATAGTCTTGATCTTCTTCAGGTATTTATGATCTTCTTCAGCTTGCTTCTCTCAGACAACTATTCTTGCAGATTGAGCTTCAATATTTTCTTCCTGGGCTTTCAGCTTTTCTTCCTGAGCTTTGATCTTTTCTTCTGGAGCCTTCATCTTCTGTTCAAACTCAATCCGAGGATCCCTTTCAAACTTTTAGTTTTGATAAATGGAATTCAGCTTCCCATTCAAATCTATGACTTCTTGAATCCAGAAGTTCTTTTCATCTGTCAGCTTCTCTTCAAAGGATGAAGTCAGGTCATTTATCTTCTTGTCCTCAGTCTCAAAGGCATCTTTAACATTGTCTTGAAACTCATCAAATAACCTCATCTCTTGTACAGTTTTCCTCGACCAGCTCATCATTCTTTTGTAAGATATTTTGTGGGATTTATAGCAATAAGAAAATATTTAAAATCAGCTTCAAACTCAACACACTTATCCATAACCAAGGATACAGAATCTGATTTCTGGTTCAGAGCATGTTGGAGCATTTGGCATCTTAAGTCTATAGTCGAGATGGTTGGAATGGAATTAACTAACTTCCTCAAATATTGAACAACAAAGTCATGTCCCAACGAGGATGACTCCGAATCTGAAACTTTTCTTGGAGAATTTTCTTCCTCAATAAGCTCCAACTTCCTTTTAGACGAATCACCAATTTCTGTTTTCTTGCTAGCCACTGATTTTGGATTTTCAACAAGGGGTTTTTTCCCTTGTCCTTTTTCGGAATAGATTCTTGATCAAGAGTTTTCTGCTCGCTTGTAGACACTTGAACAACATCATCAACAACTTTTTGAACAACATCTTCCTCATTATTATCTTTCTTTGGAGTTACTAACTTAGATGATTCAGCCTATGAAGTTTGGAGTGACAGATGTTCCGAAGGCGACCCCTTATAATCATCTACTTCTTTAACTTTCTTTTCTTTACTGGCTTAGATGATTCCGGTTCAGCAGCCTTCATGGCCATTTCTTCTTGATTAGGAAAATCAATGAACTCACCCATCTCTTTGTTGAAAGCCACATCCATCCTCTTAAGGGTATCATCACTGACCAACAAAATTTTGCAAACCCTTGGCTTAGATTTGTAATCTTCCTTGAAAGACTCAAGGCACCGAACTATCAACTTTGATAAAATTACTGGGTACATTACGATCTGGGCTCTGAGATTTCCTTTCTTAAGATTCTCAATGGTTATAAGAATGTGCCTCATGAAGTTAAACTTCCTTAGATTTATCAGGAAATCTAAGATATAGATCTCACTCTTTTTCAAACTCTATTTATCACCTTTCCTCGGTACGTAAGACCTTGTACCCACAACTCTAGAATCCAGAAATTTGTAGGCAAACTAGCAATCTTCAGAGCTTTGACATCTGAGAGTCCGAGTGTTTTCAAGGCTTTTTCCTTGTCGAATATACCCTTAGAATCCAGCAACATGTGAGATATAAACTCATCTTCTCCTTCATAGGTCAGCCATACCAAGCTTGATAACTTGGTATAAGAAAGCTTATAAGTCTACCTATAAGACTTAAAAGAAAATTTCTCCCTGTTATCTTCATTAAATAAGGAAACTGTTTCATAGAACTCCAAAAGTAACTCCGAAAAAACATCATCTTGATTCCCTAGTTTGGACACAATAATATCATCCCGGCCATTCAACATAATGTTCTTTGAAATAAGAGAATCATAGTTGTTGAAGAAATCCAGATGGACTATCCTTTCTCTGTAAACTAACCATTGTGAAATAGGCTTGGAGGATGACATTTCTTGAGAAGCTAACTCCACAGACATTCGGATCTGAAGACCTCTGAGAAGCTCGGAACGGAGAAAACTGAAGTTTGGAATGGCTTTAAATTAGAGAGGCAGAGATTCGAGACGCGAGAGCTTGAAAACCGATGTGGGACAAGTATTTGGGTCCCCTTTATATATGCAATGAAACGACGGTTAAACTTCCTCGGTTGATCGAACGTTTGCGATAGGCTTAGATCAGATCTGACGGTTGAAAATGAATTGTCAAGAAAACTGAATCCGATCTTTTTGAAGTTTTTATTAAAACAAATAATTAAGAAAACTATAATCCGAAAACATAATACAAGAAAATGCCAGTAAGTAAAATATGACTACGGAAACTTGAGTAAGGAAATCATACCTTTCATATTGGCTTAGGAGGATTATTCATAATGGGTAATACAAAAATGACTACGAAAAAATCTTTATTATGAAAAGTCAAAGTTTGCAAAAACTTTACTACAGAAAACAAACTCAGTATGGGAAACAAACTCAGTACGAAAAAAAAACTCAGTACAAAAAACAAACTCAGTATGAAAAACAATCTCAGTATGAAAAACGAAGTCAGTATGAAAAATAGACTCTGTATGAAAAACAAAGTCAGTACGAAAAACACATTCCAAAATATTAAAAAAAACTTTTTATGAGAGATTCATTACGAAAGTTCCGTTATGAAAATACCAGTATGAAATTTTCCATTCCGGAAGTTTTCAGTACGAAAATTCCTATTTTAGAGGTTTTCTTATATGAAAATATCCATTCTGGAAAATTGTAGTTCCGGACATTTCCATTCCGGAAATCATAGTTCCGAAAAGTTTGAAAACAAACATTGAAAAACATTGTTATTCTTAACAAACAAATATAATCCCCCTATGAAAAGGAATTTATTATTGTAAGGAGACTTTTTCAAAAGAAAGTTAATTAAGGAGGATTACCTTACGGTTATCATTCCTAACTTCTATTTAATATAGTCAAATCTATCAGAAGGAAAATATTTTGTGAAAATAACAGCAAGTTGATCTTGCGTTCCAATAAACTGAAGAATAATATCTCCTTTAAGTGTGTGATCCCTAAGAAAGTGATGCCAAATATCTATGTGTTTTGCACGGGAGTGATGTGCAGAGTTTTTACAAAGGGCAATGGCACTTGTGTTATCACAAAAATTTGAGTTTTAGTAAAACTCAAGCCATAGTCTGTGAGTGTGTGTTGCATCCACAACACTTGAGCACAACAACTTCCAGCTGCTACATATTCAGCTTCAGCAGTGGAGAGTGCTACAAAATGTTGCTTATTGCAGAACCAAGAAACTAACGAATCTCCTAAGAAATGACAAGTTCTGGATGTACTTTTTCTATCCATTCTACACCCACCAAAATCAGCATCAGAAAAGCTTTTTAGAACAAAATCATTTCCAGAAGTATAAAATAATACTAGATCCATGGTTCCTTTAAGGTAACGAAAAATTCTCTTAACTGCATTTAAGTGAGATTCCATAGGATTGGATTGATATCTTGCACATAAGCATACTGAGAACATTAAGTCTGGTCGACTATCTGTTATGTAACGTAAACTTCATATCATACCTCTGAAAGATGTTTGATCTACTAGTTTCCCAGTTTCATCAAGATATAAAGAATTTGAGGTACTAATGGGAGTACTTATACTATTAGTATTGTCATAACCATACTTTTTAAGAAGATCTTTAATATACTTATGTTGAGATATGTAGGTTCTTTTTGGTTTTTGAGATATTTGAAAACGAAGGAAAAAAGTTAACTCACCCATCATACTCATTTCAAACTCAGATTTCATTAGACTTGCAAAAGAGTTGGTCAAATATTGCTGAGTTGAGCCAAATATGATTTCATCAAAATAAATTTGAACAATGAAAACATTTTTCTTATCTTTCTTTATAAAAAGGGTTGGATCTGCATTTCCCTTAACATAGTTATTTTGAAGAAAAAATCCAGTGAGTCTATCATACCATGCTCGTGGGGCTTGTTTAAGACCATACAAAGCTTTGGTAAGTCTAAAAACATGATCAGGATGCTTTGTATCTTCAAATCCAAGAGGTTGATCAACAAAAACTTCCAATTGAACATAACCGTTAAGAAAAGCACATTTCACATATATTTGAAAAAGTTTAAAATTAAAGAATTCTGCGAAGGAAAGTAGAATACGGATAGATTCAAGTCTAGCTACTGGAGCATAGGTTTCTTCATAGTCTATTCCCTCTTGTTGATTATAGCCTTTAGCAACAAGTATATCTTTATTACTTACTATGACACCATTTTCATCACATTTATTTATGAAAACCCATTTACTCCAATAAAAGAAGTTTCCTTAGGTCTTTTAACCAAGGTCAGGAATTTATTTTCTTTCGAATTCATTTAGTTCATCTTTCATGGCTTTGATCCAATCATCATCACCTAAAGCATCATCGGTGATTTTTTGTTCTAATTAGGAAAGAAAATCTAAATGTTCTACTTCATTTCTTAAGGAGCTTCTAGTCCTTATAGGTTGATTTACCTCACCAATGATACTATCACTGGGATGATTCTTAAGAAACACCTAATTTGGGTTTTGTAAAACCTGTTCATCAACATAGGGTAGAAAGTCTCCTGGGGTAAATGTTTCAGAAGTATCTTCTAGAACATTATCCTTATCAGAAGGTTCTTCTATCAAAGGTTGATAATCAGTTCTTGAAAACACATCTGAAGATTTAGGTTGAGATAGTTTAAACACAAAAGGATCTGACTCATCAAATTTTACAGGTACTGTTTCTTCAACAGTACAAGTATTTTTATTAAAAACTCTATAAGACTTAGAAGTTGTGGAATTGCCTAAGAAAATTACTTCATCATATTTTGGTGTGAATTTATGTAAGTTATCTTTAGTATTCAAAATTAATACTTTGCAACCAAAAACCTTGAAGTAGGATAGTCTTGGTTTTCTAGCAATCCATAACTCATAAGGAGTTTAATTAAGAAAAGATCTAATCAAAATTCGATTTATAGTATAACAAGCAGTACTTACAGCATCAGCCCAGAAATGTATAGCAATATAATATTCACTCAACATGGTTCTAGTTATCCCTTGAAGAATTCTATTTCTTCATTATACTACACCATTCTGTTGAGGAGTTCTAGGTGCTGAAAAATTGTGAGTAATACCTTTTTTACTACAAAAAGTTTCAAAATCAGAATTTTGAAATTCTACTCCATGATCACTATGAATAGTTTTCAATGGAAGTTTTTTCTCATTTTTAACTTGAGCTCTAAAACTTTTTAAATAGGAAAAATCTTCGTACTTCTTTGCTAGAAAATAGTCCCAAGTAAATCTAGTGTAATCATCAACTAGAACAAACACATAGTATTTGCCTCCAATACTTCCAGTTTGTGTTGGACCAAAAAGATCCATGTGTACTAACTGTAATGCATCAGTTGTTGAGACTTCACTGATTGATTTAATACTAGATTTATGTTTCTTGCCATATTGACAAGGATCAAAAACTTTAGAAGAATCAAATCTATGCTCCAGTAGATCCTTAACTAATTTCTTCTTAGAGAGTTTACATAAGTTTCTAAGGTTACAGTGACCTAGTCTTCTATGCCATAACCAGGAATGATCTTCCATTGCAATTAGGCAAGGTAAATATTGACTCCTGAGGTCTTCTAGGTTCAATGTGTAAACATTCTCTTGCCTATTGGCTGAGAGAAAAAATTCTTCCTTGGAATTGTGAACTAAGAACATATCATTCCTAAAATTCACAAGGTAACCTTCATCACATAACTGAATTATGCTAATGAGGTTTTGCTTAAGACCCTTAACAAAATGAACATTTTAAATCAAGGTTTTACCAAGAAGAACAATATTAACAATACCAACAATCTCTCCCTTAGCATTATCTCTGAAAGTTTCCTTTCCTCCTTTCGTTTTGATAATCTTTTCAAAATAGATTTTGTTACCAGTCATGTGCCAGGAACATCCACTATCCATGTACCATGTGTTGTTGCTGGTACTCTCATTATTTTCCTGAAATGAAGAAGAAAATTAGACTTTCGGAATCCAAACTTGTTTGGATCCGAGATTTCCAGATAATAAAATTTTAGGTACCCACATATTCTTAGAGAAATAAGCTTTGTGAAAACCTAAGGATTGGGTTTTGTTTAAAAAACAATTTTTTGCCCAGTGACCCCCACATTGACACTTGGTACAAAATGGGGCACTTTTAAGAACAAAATAATTGTTACTAAAAATTTGTTTTTCATGGATATCACCAAATCCGGATTTATTTCGTAAAGGTCGTATTTGGGAATACATTTTATCAAAATTTTCCTTACCATGGGTAAAGATTTATAAACATGTCTCTAAGGAAAAAAATTCGGACTTGAGTTTTATAACCAAGTTTTTATCCTCAAAATCATTAGTTTTAGAACTAGAGTTAGGTTCGAAAACATTTTTCTTAGAAATTACTTTTTCTAATTCCTTAGAAAGTTTGTTCTTCTCAGAACTTACTTCCTAAAGATTTTTTGAAACACTTTCAAAATCTGCATTTTTCTTTTCATGATCTTTAGAAAGATCTGAAATCTCTTTTGTAAGAATATAATTCCTAGAGTTTGCCTTATCATGTTTCTTATTGAGTATGGAATTCTCAATTTCAAGAAGTTCGGCAAACCTAGAGACTTCTTCATAAGTAGGTAAAGTATTTTCTTCATCAGAAAAAGATTCTTCATCAGAAGAGTTATAATACTTACTATCATTAGAATTTAAAGAAACATTGGTCAATGTTTCAGCATTTCGTACCTTAGCCATAAGACTATGATTATCAATAGGTAATTTGGTTATCAGACCAAGATTCTTCTGTCATGAGGATTCATAATAAGAATATTCATTTGAAGAATCACCACCACTGTCACTCTAGGTGTAATAAGCTTTCAGAACTTTCTTAGCTTTGGATTTATAATACTTCTTCCTATTCCTCTCTGAATGCCTTTCATTCCTTTCATTCTTTTTGATCAAAGGGCAATCTGCTCTAATATGTCCAGCTCTCTTGCATTCATAGCAAGTAACTTCTCCATCTTTCTTATCTTTCCTTTCCTTTTTCTTATACTTAGATTGAAAATTTCTCTGGCCAGCTATCTTGTTCATCCTTCGAGCAAGATTTTCTAGTTCATTTTCTGAGACTTCACTCTCACTAGATTGGGATTGGAAAATAACTTTCTTAGACTTGGATCTAGTTACGTTCTCAGGAGTCTTAGTTTTCATCTAATTTGATGTTCTTTTAAAAGCAATAGTAACATTTCCATTTTTCTTTTTGATGTTGTCAGCATCTCTCTTCATTCTGGTTTCATGTTGTAGAAGAGTTCCAAATAGCTCATCAAGAGTAATTTGAGTGACCTTCCTATTCTCATTTATAGCTGTTCTCTTGGACTCCCACTCGTTGGGCATAATATCAATTATCATATCCACAAGAGCTTCATCATCTAGAGATTTATCTCCCATAGACTGTAAACTATTTACTATAGTCATGAATCTCTGTTTAACTTTACAGATTGATTCACCATAAGGAAAGTTGAATCCATGATATTCAGCTCTAAGCATAGCTCTTCTAGTCTCAATCACCTTAGAAGTCCCAAAGTGTGTTACTTCTAACTTCTTCCCGATACAGTTAGCTGCTTCACAAGAAGAAATTTGGCTATATATATTTCTTTTCATTGAACACAGTAGAGTATTGTGTATGTTATAATTGAGTTGATATTCTTAATTTTCCTGATTAGTAAAAGTTCTGACTACCTTGTCGGGAATTTTATAATCTCTAGTAAGCATAACAAAGTTTTGTACTCCAGTATTGATAACAAAAAGTCTTCATGCGATCTCTCCAGTACTCATAGTCATTACCATCAAAGATAGGTGGTATTGTAGGATTTATATTATCAATCGTACCAAAATTAATTCCTGCCATACTAGAACAACCTTCGATACACAAACTTGTTAGTAGCAAATGTTTGTAATCACAATGTTCGGATTGGGAATTTTTGGAATGGGAAAGTTAGGAATGATAAAGTGAGCAAGAAAAACTTTTTCCTAAGTATAAGTATTTCAGAGACCTTCTCTGATACCAAATGTAAGATTGGTATAGAGTATGATGTTTCCAACCTCTGATACCAATTGTAGGATCGAAATAATGATGTATATTCTCAATATACAAGAGGGGGGGGGGGTGAATTTTATACTTTAAAAAATCTTTTGGAACCTTTAAAGTTAGTTACGAATAACTATGTTTTTCTTATGCAAAGTAAAGGACTAACTTTAACAAAGTTAAACTAAGAAAATTCACAACACCTCTAACACCGAATGCAAACTTGGAAAGAGATTCCGAAAGTAGGTTCCGAAAATATGGTTCCGGAAATTTAAACTTAATAAAAGATTTCAATATGAGATTCTACATTAAAGCATATAGAATCTAAATGTAACAGAGTACAAGTAAGTAAGTATATGAAAGTTATACTTTCCTTACAATACAATATGCAACGGAAAATAAACAAGTAGTGGAACTACAAGTAACAAGATATAAGTCTTTTAACCCAAAGAGAAGGGTATCCAACAACCTTGGATAAAGGTCCCTTGATTTATACTTTCAAGAAAGTCTGTCTTACCCACACCAGGGTAAGCCCTCGATACGAAGATCAGAGTCTCTGTCTTGCTATCCCTGCAAGCCCTCAACTTCAAGGTAGTTGGAAACCTCTGTCTTCCTAAGCAAGGAAGCCCTCGAACTTCAAGGTAGTCGGCAACCTCTGTCTTCCTATCCCTAGAAGTCCTCGAATGTAATCACCAACATTCGGAGTCGCACGAAGCTTTGAGAGTTAATAAGAGCCTCTCTCTCTAGAAATAACTTCAAGCATGTAATCACCTGAGTCATAGATCAGTCAGCCTTTCAGCACCGAGCTCTTTCAAATGAGCTCCTATTTATAGGTAAGGTCGGCTCCTTCTCCAATGGTCATATTTTCCTTAAAGATCGGAGGGACCTGTACACGTGTCACTTAGACAACAGTTAGTTTATAACAAAATAGACGACATCGTTTTATAACAAAACTTGTGTAACAGAATGTACGACATCGTTTTAAAATCTAACTCAAAAGTTCGGAATGAAAAATTCGGAGTGAAGATTCGGAGTCTGAATAAATTCAGAGTGTATAAAACAAAGATAATCAGATTCTGTTTAATAAGAGAATCCAGAATGATAATTCGGAATAGGAGTTGGTCATTAGAATTCGTAGTGAGAATTCCTCATCAGAATTTGTAATGGGAATTACTCATCAGTATTCATAGTGAGAATTCCTCATCCGAATTCGTAATGAGAATTCATCATCATAATTCGTAATGAGAATTAATCATTAGAATTCGTATTGAGAATTTGTTATCGAACTTCATAAGAATTCATATCCAGAATCTGGATTAAAACTGTATCTGAAATTTGGAATGAAACTTTATAGCAGTTCTCATTCTGGATTTCGGAGTGAAACTTTATCACAATTCTTATCCAGAATCCGGATCCTAAAACAGAATACATTATATCAAAGTTTCAAGAAATTCCGAGAAAATAAAATTGAATCAGAATCTCATAATTAAGAAAAATATAGATGAAAATATGATAAGGATAATTTTTCTTATAAAAGATATTTTCCTTATAAAAGCAATTTTCCTTAAGAAAACAATTTTCCTTATAAAAGAAATTTTCCTGAAGAAACCAATTTTCCTTATAAAAGCAATTTTCATTAAGAAAGCAATTTTCCTTAAAAAAGCAATTTTAATTAAGAATAAGGTGTTTGTGATTTTCAAAACAAAAAGGAATGGAAAAGTCATAAGGAAAACCTTATTGACTCAACACAAACCTCTTTCACCATCTATCGAACCTACAAAAAATGAAATCACCGCGCATGCGTACGTAAGGAATACCGTCTCCACGCCGTAGTGTAATCTATTTTCCACCACCACCTTACTTTGAATTGGTATAATGGTGTAAATAATAACTATATATGATTATTGTAAAGTTATATTTATTCTGAAATATTATACATACACTCCAATACAATTCCACGATCATATGACAGAAATCATCGCTCGTGCGTACGTACGGAATACCGTATCCATGATGAGATGCGCATCGTTCTACATGATTTTCATTGCATAATGATTACATAAATGAATTGATTGAATAAACATGATATCTATTACACTAATAAAATTCTGGAAATGAGGTATCTATAACATAAAATGAAGAATTAGAATTTATTCAACAAAACACGCATAAGAACAAAAAGTAATAAACACCTGAATAACAAGTAGTAATAAAATATTACTAATAAGAAGCTAATAATATAACCATATATGATATCATAAAATTTTTTATGATTCTGGAATAAGTCAATTACATTATTTAAATCATTATAGATAAGGTTCGGATACTTATGAAGCAAATCTGCCATAAGGTAAGGGAAAATCTCACAATCTCATTTTTATCCGAGATTGTTTATACTTCAGAATTTACTGGGGAATATTTATCATCCACATCCATGTTTCCTCAATATGTAATATTTATATCTTTCTACAATTTTTTATATCCAATTTTACTATTCGGTGAGTTTTTAGTAAATGATATGAAAGGAATCTTTTGTCGTTTTTCATACGAGGTACTTTTTAACTTTTCCGACAAAAGTATGAGAGAATGATTTTTTAACTCATACAGAATGAATGGATTTTTAAAACATTATTTCCAAGAATCCTATTTTACAAGTTTTCAAGTTTATTTTTAATCAATTTATTTTAGTTTAAAATTGTATGACATGTTAAGAAAGGAAAAATGTTTTTGAAGTAGACAGGATATTTTTCTCAAGAATGGAGTTCAAGTGTTTTATCAAAATTATATTCCATATAAGATAGTATAGGGTTCTATTTATATCCCTATTTTTACATTGATTTGATTATGTTATGATGGAATTATTTTTATGATGCCCTTTTATCTTATATGGATTATGTTATGATGGAATGATGTTTAAGATTCCCATTTTTATTACATGGGTTATGCTATGATGTATGATTTATGATTTTGTGGCACACATACGAATGGTTTCATTATGAGACGGGTGGGACCTATATCTCCCTCCAATTCATTGGATAAATATTTATATCTCATGAGATAGACATGGCTGGAATGGAAGGTTACACCGGTTCAGTGAAACAGGACTGAAATGAGGAGTGAATTCGGTTCAGAAATGGACTTTGTCCGCTAAGATAGTATTGGCTATGAGTCTTGACTACTAAGAAATGATTCTCTATGATTATGTGTGTATGAAACAAAGCTTCATGTTTTATGTTATGATTATTGGGATTACATTTTACTTCTATGATTTATCCCATTTATGAAATTATGATTTCTTTTGCAGATTAGGATTTCCAAAATGTTATGTTCTTATGAATATGATTTGATTGATTTTTCTTTTGTTTACCCTTACTGAGCATTTCAGCTCACCATTTTTTATGTTTTATTTACCGAGGTCAGGAAGAAGGTTATTAAGTAGGATATTCCAAAAGGGACTCTAGATATGATTAAATAAATGGGAGACAATGTAGATGTTTTATGAACCAGTTCTTTATATTTCCCAATTTCTAAAGACACTATAACTATACGGTCCTTTCCTAGTTTTGTTATATGTTTTATTAACTGTTCTTCAATTCTTAAGTAATAACAATGTATGTAAAGTATGGGTCATTATAAGCACAGGTGCATTGGATAACCTTCTTTTCAACTCCTTGAAAATTTCTTCACATTCCTCTGTCCAAACAAACATAACTCTTTTTCGAGTCAACCTGGTGAGTGGATTAGATAATCATGAAAAATCATTCACAAAACATTGATAATATCCAGCCAAACCAAGAAAACTTTGGAACTCAGTTACTGTTGTTGATCTCGACCATCTTTTGATAACCTCTATTTTTGCTAGATCCACAGATATCCCATCTTTTGAGATTATGTGACCCAAAATGCAACTTTTTGAAGCCAAAATTCACACTTGGTAAATTTGGAATAAAGCTTCTCCTTTCTCAGGGTCTTCAATATAATTATTAAGTGATCTTCATGTTCTTCCTTTCTCATTTAATAGACAGAAATATCGTCTATAAAGACTACCACAAGCTGATCAAGATAGTCTCTAAAGACTCTATTCATCAGATCAATGAAGATAGAAGGGGCAATAGTAAGACCAAATGGCATCACTATAAATTCATAGTATCCATACCTTGTACAGAAAGATGTCTTTGGTATATCCTCCATTTTGACCTTTAATTGATGATACCTTGAACGAAGATCAGTCTTGGAAAATTATTGAGCTCTACATAGTTGGTAAAATAAGTTATCAATGCGTGGGAGAGGATATTTTTTCTTGATAGTGATCTTGTTATGTTCTCGATAATCAATGCAGAGTCTCATTGATCCATCTTTCTTCTTAAAAAACAGAACAGGTGCTCCCCAAGGTGACGAACTAGGGCTCATGAATCCCTTATCAAGATTCTCTTGGAGTTGCTTCTTCAATTCCTACAACTCAATTGGGGCCATTCTATAAGGTTTCTTTGAAATAGGCAAAACACATGGTACGAGTTCTATTGATAACTCGACTTCATGATTTGGTGGAAGACCCAAAAATTCCTCTGGAAAGACATCATCAAACTCCCGTACAATGGTAATATTATTAATAATGAGTTTCTCACCAACAATTTGAGATAAATAACCTTAATTTAGTGGAATCAAGACCCATAGAATGGAAGAAAGTTCCACTAGAAGGTTATGATCATCCTTGCATCGATAGACAATCATAGATTGATCTGGAATATGAAATGTGACTTCCCTTATTTGGAAATTGATATGAGTTCCATATAAAGAAATCCAATCCATTCCAAGCATCACATAAAAATCCAATATAGGAAGGATCACATGATTTTCAGGAATCACATTCCCACAAACATCAATCAGAGAATAATTATAAACTTTTGATGTGACTGTTGTGCCATTAAGGGTTGTCACAGCTAACTCAACATCTAATTGTTAAGGTAATACAACAATACCCTTAGAATATTATTTAGAAATAATAGAGTGGGTGGATCCATAATCAAATAAAACATTTGCTACTATAGAGTGGATGGTAAGTGTACCTTTCCTCACTTCATTATCGTACTCTACATCGTCGATGGTAATTGCAACTGACTTCCCTTTGTCTTGGGACTTAAGAGTATGTTGATGTCGATCAATATCATTAACCCTTGGATTTCTGTATTGATTGGAATAATGCCCCATCTCCTTGCAATTGAATCATTGAAGTGTAGTAGGTTTATTCTGTGTATCCCTTCCTTTGTTTGCATCATTAGACATCTTCTTCCAATTATTTCGACATTCAATTTCCTGATGACCTTCTTTTCCACATTTGTAACTTTTCCTTGTCCCCTTAAGACAATTTCCTCCATGTTTCTTTCCACACTTTGAGCATAATGTAAAACTCATCTTCTTTATAGTTTGCTCGTTAGATTTTCCTTTGAATTCCATTTTCCTCTTCTTATCAAACCCGTCTGACTGATGGGTTACTCCAATCTTCATCTCAACCTTGAGAGCACATCGAACAATTTCCTCATAGCTATTGACGTCCCTTATGGCTAACGCCCTCCGAAGACTTGGTTTTAAGCCACTAAAGAATCGACTGATCTTACTCTAAGGTTGGATAATAATCCCAGAAGCGTACCTTGCAAGTCTTGTAAAATTTGTTTTGTAGGTACCAACAGATTCATCATCCATTTGCTTTATTTCAAGAAATTCATTCTCCATATTTATTTGGAGAATACGAGGGACTTACTTATTGAAAAATAAGATCTTGAACTTGTCCCATTCCATGGACTCAATTTCATCCCTTTGCATCATATTTTTGATAAGATTCCACCATTGGTCAGCATCTCCTTCCAAATGATACACTACTATGATGACTTTATCATGTTCAGAACATTGAAGAACTGAAAATATCTTTTCAGTGGTACCGATCCATTGTTCTTCCACTAATGGATCAGTAGACCCGCTGAATGAGGATGGGCGCTGCCTCATGAATGGTTCAACAGAATGTTTCTCCTTCCTTTGCTCATTTGGAAGTCTTGCATGATTCATATCTTGAGAAAGTTGTGTGAGCATGGATACAAGATTTTTCATTCCAGCTCCCATAACGTTTGGTTGCTCAGGGGGACAATCATTGCATTACCCGTCGTATTCCGCATTAACAAGATTCCTTCGGGTTCCAGCCATTGACTAAATGAAAGATGAATAGTGTGAGCAACAATAATTATAATAGGAAAAAACACATAATCAAGAATAAAATTTCACACTGAAGGTCTTATCATAGGTTGTTAATGGCCATTTCTAAAACACTAAGATTGTGTTCTATTCTTAGACTTATCCTTAGGGTTCTTACTAAGGCTTTCACATCCTAGTTTCCAAAGGTTGACTATACCTTTCCTCTGATACCAACTACAACGGTCTGGAATTACTTCCAGTGGACTATAATTGATACCTATTAGGGAACTCCATGGGCGGATATACCCCCTAGGCGGGACACACCACCATCCCCAGTGGTAGCCATTTCCCCATGAAGCCCTTGGGCGGAGGGACATGCTTCGTCCAATGCTCACATGTGAGAGTTCCCAAGGATCGGATACATTCCTACCTCCTTTGCCTCTGATACCAACTATAATGAACAATACATTACACACATTGTTATTACGTCAGAATTGAAGCACAATTTTTACAACATATAACAAAAACAGTAAAGGACCATCTAGGAATAGTGTCTTTAGAAACTGGGAAACATAAAAAACTAGTTCATAAAGAATCTACATTGTCTCCCATTTATTTCATCATATCTAGAGTCCCATTTGGAATATCCTACTTGATAACCTTCTTCCTGACCTGGGGAAAGAAAACAAACAAAAGGATGACCTCAAATGCTAAGTAAGGGTAAACAAAAGAAAAATCAATCACATCATATTCATAAGATCATAACATTTTGGAAATCATAACCTGCAAAAAAATCATAACTTCTTAAATGGGATAAATCATTGAAGTGAAATGTAATCCCAATAATCATAACATAAAACATGAAGCTTTGTGGAATACACAAATAATCATAGAGAATAATTTCTTTGAAGTCATGACTCATTTCCAAGACTATCATAGCGGACAAAGTCCATTTATGAACTGAGTACACTCCTCGTTTCAGTCCTATTTCATTGAACCTGTTTAACCTGCCGTTCCGGCCATGTCTATCTCATGAGATATAAATCTTTACCCAATGAATTTGAGGGAGATATAGATCCCACCCATCTCATAATGAAACCATTCTTATGTGTGCCAAAAAATCATAAATCATACATCATAGTATAACCCATGTAATACAAATGGGAATCATAAACATCATGCCATCATAATATAATCCATATAAGTTAAAAGTACATCATAAAAATAATTCCATAATAAAATAATCAAATCAATGTAAAAATAGGGATATAAACAAAACCCTATATTATTTTATATGGAAAATAATATTGATAAAACACTTGAACTCCATTCTTGAGAAAAATATCCTTTCTACTTCAAATATTTTTTTCCTTTCTTAACATGTCATACAATTTTAAACAAAAAAAATTTGATTAAAAATAAACTTGAAATATTAAAAAGGAATACTCTTGGGAATAATGTTTTAAAAATCCATTCATGCCATATAAGTTAAAAAAACATTCTTCTCGTACTTTTGTCAGAAAAGTCAAAAATTACCTCGTATGAAAAACGACAAAAGATTCCTTTAATATATTTTACTAAAAACTCACTGAAGGGTAAAATTGGATATAAACAATTGTATAAGGATATAAATATTACATATTGAGGAAACATGTATGTGGATGATAAATATTCCCAAGTAAATTCTGAAATATACACAATCTCGGATAAAAATGAGATTGTGAGATTTTCCCTTACCTTAGGTCTGATTTGCTTTGTAAGTGTCTGAACCTCCTGTATAATGATTTAAATAGTATTAATGACTTATTCTAGAATCATAATTATTTTTATGATATCATATATGGTTATATTCATAGATTCTTATTACTAATATTTCATTACTACTTGTTATTCGGGTGTTTATTACTTTTTGTTCTTATGCGTGTTTTGTCGAATTAAATATTATTATTATTTTTAGGTTATATATACCTCATTACCATAATTGTATTAGTGTAATAAATATCATATTTATTCAGTCAATTCATTTATGTAATCATTATGCAATGAAAATCATGTAGAATGAGTCGCATCACATCGTGGAGATGGTGTTCCGTACGTACGCACGAGTGATGATATCATCCCATGATCGTGGAATTGTATTGGAGTGTATGTATACTTTTTCAGAATCAATATCACTTTACAGTAATCATATATAGTTATTATTTACACCATTATACCCATCCATGTAAGGTGGTGGTGAAAAATAGATTACACCACATCGTGGAGATGGTATTCCGTACGTACGCATGCGCGATGATTTTGTTTTCCGTAGGATGGATAGATGGTGAAATAGGATTGTTTCGTACATATAATAACATACCAGTATATGAGTGATACTGATTTTATTAATTCATAATTAAACAACTAAATAAGAAGAAGTGGAATATGAAATAATGTTGAATGAATCGGTAACGGACATTACCTCTTCTTTGAAGCGCCTCTTTGATACCTCCTCTTAGGGCACTAAAATTGATCTTTGAAGAATACCAGGACCTCTAGGATGTTTCTTGGGAAGTTGAGAAGATAATTTGGCAGGGTTTGTCCGATCTTGAAGGCTCAATGTGGTGTGAGGAAGAGAGGGAGGAGGTTCCCTTTTATAAGGGAGGAGAGGGGCACCTTTGGAAAAACAAAAAATATTATTTTATTATAAAGTCATATTCGGTTTTCAAAAGCTCCAAATTGATTTATTTCGAAGTTAAGGTGGTTATGGGTCGCAATCCTCTCATCCAATAGAATTTACACAAGTTTAGGTCATTATATTAACCCTATCTTTTAGTTTTAACTCTTAGTTAATTAGATTGACATTTACGATGTCACTTTGTATTTTTATATTACATAGTTAATAAACATAACATATACAACCAAGAGACCCACATGTGGTCCAGTAATGATACTCCTATCATGATATGAGTATCTTGGCCTAACCATAGATTTTTAGGAATATAATAACAATTAATAATATAATATTTGTTTTAAAAACTATTTTATATCAATTTTGACACTATTTGGTAATTGATTTTTGTGAAAATCATAATAGAATTATTAGTTCTAACAAAGTAAATTATATCATTATTAACCTGTCATATTAACACAGAAAATTATTTGAATTCATAAAAAGTCTCAAATTACATTTATTTGGGTATTTATAACATCAATTATGTCAATATTTTATTAATAAGATAATTACTATATTATCATTGTGTCAATAATAAATTAAATTATATTAAGTCAAAAAATTACAAATAAAATACCATTATGTAGGAAATCATTTTATATTTCTAATGAATTCATATAGTTGAATTTATCTTATTTATAACCCTATATTAAAAATGATTTAGTTATTAAACTTTGATTTTAACTATTTTAACCCTTCTTTAAATAAATTAATAATAAATGTCCTAATCTAATACAAGTGGGCCTAAATGGTCATATTTTATTCCTAATGTTGTTTTTGGTCAAATTAAACTAATCTAATAAAATTGGGACATGTGTTAGGGTAATAATAATAACACTATTACCCTTAATTATCCTATTTACTTTTAACCGTAGTAAAAAATGTAAAAAGGTACTATTCACCAAAAATTATTTTCATCTCATTGAACCAAATTTTAGTCCTTGATATTAACCATGTCTCTAGGATTTTTGATATTCCACTCGCAGAAGCCGTAAAATTACGTTTTATGTGAATTTGGAAATTGTCCTCGGAGGTGGGTAAAAGACGGTGAAAAGTTCAATAAAATTTTTATATATCTAAAATTATTATAAAATGTCTCCAATGAATTACAATGAACTTATTTATGAATTATGAATCAATTTTTCCCTAAAATAAATTTAAATAAAATAAATAACTATTTAAATAAAAAGTCGGTTTTTAAATTATAACCTAGTGTTTTTACTATTCATAAAAAATTGAATGTTTTCAGAAAAATACCAAAATGTCACCATATGCTAATTTCTATATTCCGAATCCAAAAATGAAGTCCATTTTGAAAAATAAAAAATTTACAAAATTTAAAAAAGTGGGTATTACTATTCATAACGGCTAGTTTTAGAAATATTTTAATAGCATATCGTTGGTTAGTGAAACTTGGTATTGCGTACGACGCAAGCTATCGAGGAAGGTCGTGATTGCATGTAAAGCAAGCCAAGCTAGAGTTGTGTGTAGTGAAAGATTCCTTTGATGATTTATATAACATAAAAACAAAATATTTCTCATAAAAGTCTCGGGTGTTACATTTAGATTATGTTTTTCTATTTGAGTATCAACATGGAGTGTGTGCCATTGGATTTTAGACACATATTATGCCATGTTTAAAATATGAAAACAGTGTGATAGACTGTATATATTTCATATATTCTTAAATAAATGAGATAATTTGACTTAAGGACTTTATTTTCTTATATTTAGTTTGGGGCACCACAATATTTGGTGTTTCTTAGTGATGATAGTGATATTCTGTGGGGTTTCCTCACATGATTTAGTTGTAACGTGAGATCTCATGAGATTATCTTTTGTAATATATTTTTTTAAATGGTTAGTTTCGAAGCCTCATTTATTATTAAAGCAATGAAAATACATCTGTAGTTGTGTATAGGGAGAACCATTACATAGCCTAAAGGACCAATGGGCTTTTTTCCCAGTACTGGGCCCGTTGGCCAAAATTTATGGCCCAATGCCCATTTTATGAATAGTACTACTACAATACCTGCCTGTTACAGTACCACATAGTACCCGCCACATATTTTATAATATCTTGGATTAATATAATATTCTTGTTTTTTGGAATGTCACTTCTTGTTATCTTTGATATATGAGTGGTTTATTTGAATAATCTATCATTATAGGGTTTTTTGTATAACTATTCCTTTTATTGTATTGTGATTTTTAGGGTCTCATTTTGTATGATGTAAGAGATTGAAGATCACACTGAGATTTGAAATTTTTATAAAGGTGGTGTTCTTCTATTTGTTTCCCTATAGACCTCATTATTTTCATACCATAACCCTAGAAGACCAGAGAACATTCTATACTTTATTAAATTGGGATAAAGAGAAGATTAAAATCCAAAGGTACTAAATAGTTTAGCTGTTTCGAAATCCCAAATTGCCTACAAAATACCCGAATAAAATGAAAACTGAAAATAAAATCATGATACTTCATAAAATTTAATAAGAATAATCCTTTAATTTCAATCAAATGAATATTCTTCATTACAAGGGAAATCAAAACATAATTAGGGTGGGATCATATGATTATTAAGTGTTTGTATGGTGGAAGAAAATATGAATTTATGATAGTAAATCAACCTGGAAATTTAAATAGCTGATTAAATATTCCATTAAAATAATTGGATCAAAGGAAATCAATATAAAAATGCATGAGACTAAAACCACATTCCATTTATTAAATAATACATGATTGAAATGCATCTTTATATATGATAAAGAAAGTCTCATGGATTGATGCCTCGAGGGACTGTAAATAGCTGTTCCCACTCATATCGTTCCCATCCAAAGCATTCCTCATATATCGAGTAACCAAATTAATTAATATTCAATATTACTTATCATCAAATATTTGTGTTGAATTAATAATACATATTTATCAATAATTTCCTAGTATTGGATTAGTATGGATGATTCTTTTTAATGTGGATTAATGGAAATACCGTTGAAATATAACTAAAACACTCTTAAAGAAATTAATATTTAAACATTCCAATGTGTCCAATACCACATTTAATCATTTATAAAATGAAATGAACATAGAATATATTTATATTAAGGATATTCATGATATAAAATTACATGGTCATATTATATACGATACAAAAGAAACTAGGTTCATAACATTACAACATGTCTGAATGAAATAAAATTGAGATGAAATCCTTTAAATTGTATTTCCTTTTTTGTGAAAATTCATTAAATATAATTTTAATTATTTTCAGAATGTTAATAAATGATTCCAAAAAAATATTAATATTTATGATATCGTATATTTTCTTGTTATAATATCATATTACCTTTTTGAATGTAATCATTTATTATTTTCTCTATTTTGGGAGTTAATATCTAAGTTTATAGTGCATGATTTGACTTTTTATTTGTTTTTCCTATTACATAGATCATGATTTAATCATATCCATAATGTAATTTATGATATAACAGTCATATATATACAGTTTAAATGTTTTTAGAATAGTACATAATATTTGGATATTTCAAATGAAAAACAGAGTTCATGGGGATGTTTAGCCGTATATACAAATGAAGCCTACATTCATTTAATTATCATATTAAAAGAATGATAAATATATGATATGTAATGGACCGAACCTCTTCAGTCCATTAATTTGTGAAAATTCGGTGTTAGAGGTGTTCTGGGAGGTTAAGGTGACTTGGGGTGCGTTTGGGTGGACTTTTAAGGGAAGCTAAAGGGCTATAGATTTCTCACAAGAGTTGCATAGTTTTCTAAACCGTGCGGCCAAACCGTGCGAAGTTTGTGTTGGATGCAGTGGGTAATGCAAGGTTAGCACACAATTTTTCTAACTGTGAGGCCTAACCGTGCGAGAAGTGTTTGATGAGGTAGTAGCGACCGCACGGTTATCCCAAGATTGGTTTGACCATGAGAGAAATCCATGTAGGCACTTAAATCTAGATCCTAAAACTGTGGATCTCAATCGATTCACCCCTAACATGCTCTTTTATGATACTAAGTGGCCATAACTCGGGATTACCTTTTCTCAAAGGCAGGATAACCTCTCTGAAGCATTTTGGAGGTTATCTGAAGGTTTCTATTGTCGAATCGAAGCCGGTTTCTTGAGGTATGTGAATGTTCTTGTTTGGTTTCATAGATCTACTTAGATAAACTTCACATATTCTCTCAATTTCATAGATATATGCCCGTTATGGGTTGATCTAAGTGCGTGGATGTCAAATATGATGAGCTTTGGTCATGATATTTCTAGGAGGAGAGATCTAAGGCGGGGTTTTGGAGAATCGACCAGGCTTTCTTGAGCGTTCTTCGACCGTTGTGGTTTTCGTCAAAAATAATTGAGGTAGGGGATTCGTTTATTCTCTTTCTTTTACATTCAACATTATTTTTTGCATGTTTAGTCCCACTAGAAAAAAATGGAATTTACAAAATAAATAGTTTTAACCGGATAAATAAATTGTATCAATCGTATGTTATTGCCTCTTATTTTGCTAGATGGTGTGATATATATGCTTGATTTGCATAGTTGTTGTCCATGATGGAACTTTTTAAAGAACAAAAACCGAGACTAATAGATATTTGTTTTTATAAAGATAAAGAGGTATGTGAACAAATATGGTTATTTTTGCAATTTGATGTTAATCAAATTGGAATAGTATGCTTGTATAATCATTTGTGATAGCTTACGGGTTAGGTTCCCAATTTTGGAACCAACGGATCATAAATCTCTTAATTCAAGATGGTTTAAAGATTTGATTTTTTGATAATTCCTTGATGGGATCTGAGTTACCCTCTTGATTATTAAAGTGCCAAGAGCCCAATTGATGTGATGTTTTCTTTCCTGCTGCTTGTATTGTGATGTGATCCTAGAAGGTTGTTGTGATATGTGGGGGCATAGAGGCCTTTTGGTTGTGGTAGCAGATGATGTAGAGAGTTGAAAGATGCATCTGTTTATGCGTGCGGGTGTCGGGAAGGACACCAGGGATGATGGAATGGGATGGATGTGATTGTTGGATGCTTTCAGGTTCTTTGATTGTTTATCTACATTACTTTTCCCCAGTGCTCAAGGAAGCTGGTCTTGCTTACACTTCTTCCAAAGGAGGCGAAGATGCGTGGGGTATGCCACGTGCTTTCTATGTCTAGCTTATCAAGGGAGGATGGGTCTATACTCTTTCTATAGGCGGCAAAGACACGAAGGGTTGTACATATACTCACCATGATGATCCCCCTTGTGTTTAGTAGCATAGAATGATTTTCTAAAATGCCTCGGAATATGGGAAAGTAATTCTGTAATGAATGTTTGATGAAATGGTATTAACTCATGGGATTGGAGTTGCCGGAAATAAATGATGAGGTTGAAAACTGTTGAAGGAATAGTTGATATGGGAGTGATGCTAATGAAACATAATGTGGAATTGTTCATGAATAATTAATGTTAAATGAATTAATTAACGTAAAGTGAAACTGATAAAAAGGGAATGAACGAATCTAATAAAGTTCCTTAAATGGGTGTGTGCTTATAGGATACCTAGTCTTAGAAGTGGCATCCCTGAATCTGAGAGACGTTAGCTACAGTGTATCTAATATTAGGTTATTCCCATAGTGTGGTTGTGAGTCATAATATATTTTGTACTTTTTGTGTTTCTATATGGTACTCCACCATGTCAGTAAGGGAAATTGACACCCCGTGGATTATGATCCCTGGGGGGGGGGTGTTTTCCCCAAAATTTTGGAGGGAGGATGAATAGATGACTACCCCCTTTTTCCCTGCTCTCTTCTCTTGGTATATACTTGTTCCATTAGGCAAAGAGGTTATTTTTCCCCATATATGTATGTAAAGGGATATAATTGCTTGTGGTTATTCAAACACATATATTCTGGATATAGTATACTATTGACTACTATAGGTGTAACGTGTATAGGTTGGGATGGCTTGAGGACACTTACTCAGTGTATGGGCTGTAATGGATAAAGGTATAATACCTGACATATGATACACGTTGTGAGAGCTGTGGTTGCTCGTGGAAACTACATGATTACTTTTGGTTGTGAGGATGTTTTGGTGCTTCGACCAGGTGTATGCTGGCAAGCCTTTTTGGAGAGGGATGCTTAGGACGTGCGACATTGGGACAAAGCGGCAAACTAGGGGGAAGTAGTAGTGGGGTACCCATGATATTCTGTTTTATATTCTATATTATTTTATCCGTTACTTGGTGAGAGTAGCCATGGTGAGGTTGGGAACTTAGTATACCTATTTTGGTGATGAGTTAGTTTCATTTGTTCATCACTGTGCTTTAGCATTCTTTATTTACCTTTTCACGAGAGGCTTCTAGGAGGATCCTATTGAGTATTCTATTATACTCACCCTACGTATATATAAGCTGTTTTTCTGGGAACCTGGAGTAGTTTAGAGATCAAGCCAGTTTCTACTAGCTTGGGGTTATAGGAGCTGTTCGGGCGTGTCGTTTTAGCTGTTTTACTTTCTTTTGGGTTCCTGTAGTTTTCCCCCCTTTTTTAAGTATTTTGGCATGACATTCCATTTGTGCACTTGGGTTTCTTTTATATTTCCAGTTCATAGTTAGAGTTGATTGGTGTATATCTTATCTCTCTCTTCCGCATGTGTTCTCTTAGATGGTAATGCCTCCCATTTGTGCGTTACTATACCCTTGGTGCTAGTCTCCAACCTGGGGCGTACTGGAGGTGGGACTCGGGGTTCATTATCTCCCTTCTCACATTGCCGGCCAAGGAGGGGTACACTTCGTGGGGAGGGGGTCGTGACATGATATATATGTGTATATTATAATTACAGTACCATATGTCATAAAATAAATGAAATAAATGAAATATATGTCATATATGTTTAATAAAATCAATTTTTATACATTTCATGAATAGATAGAACAAATTATATCGCTTTGAGAAGGCGTAGTTCACACTTCAACAAAGGATGATATTGTATTCCCCAAAAATAAAAATGAATAAAATATCTGTTATAACAGACTTATAAATTAAACAAATACTTAATAAATATCTCAAATAAAATATATAAATATAATTTCCATCATAATTCCCATCCCTGAATGGTGGTGAATGAAAAAATGAAGGACATCATTTTCTAAGGCGGTAGTTAACCGTACACATGAAAAGTAAGTTCATTACCCAATTGATGGAATTTTGTGTATTTATATATATAAAACATAATATAAGTATATATCAGTATATTTAGGATAATTATTCTATTATTAAATAATTTAATAAAATATTTTATGTGGTGGAGAATGAAAATAAAATAATGAGTGCTTGAGGAAGGTTGTTTCCACTTCTTTGGGTAACTCATTTTGGATTACACCAATGGGATTCCATGAATGGAATTATGCCCAATTCTTCGATTCTAGGTTGAGGGGAGAGGTTTTTGGAGCTTATTAGATCATATTTTGGTTGTTTTAATGGGTTTTGGTTTAGTGAGACAGTGGGATGGGTGAGTGACTTTTTCCAAATAATTGTTTTTGTTATTTCATGAAAACCACTTTGATGATAATGTGGGAGGCCCATATTTCCCAAAAACACCATAAAGTTGAAAACATACTCAAAAAATAAACTAGATAGAGATTCAATATTCCAAATGATTTGAAACCATGGGAACAATCCTGTCAGTTCAAAATACTACAAACCTTACTGATGCTAGGGAAAACTAGCATAGGGGATAGCATGTCGAAATCACAATATTGCCTTCATCATCACTCATTGATCATAACATCATTGAAATCCACTCCAAACATCAACACCATATCCATCACCACTTGAGTCACCACATAATTGGCATGCACACTACCTTCATTTCCATCAACCATCATCATCAGAGTTGTTGACCATATCAAAGAATCGTCTTAGATAACTCCAACAAGTCTTCCAAAAAACCATAATAAAAGAACCTAAAAACATCTGAACATTCATAAATTTGACAATATCCTTCATAGAGACCAACAACTGCTCTAAGAACACCTCATAGAACATATTTAAGGACTTCCACATCAGAATGAATTGGAATGGAGTGTAGTACCTGGATTCTAGAACATGCTTGTGTAGAAGGAGGCATCAGCAGGGGACCAAGATAGAAATCACTTTGATCCATCGGAACAATGAACCAAAATCATAGAGTCATGGTCTATCTAAAACACCTTACATTACTTCGAAACACCCATACAAAATAGATAACACAAATAAAAAAAGTAGGGTGAAGAAATCAGATAACAAAAAACAAAACCAATGTTGATGTCATTGCCATATTGAAGGAACAGAATTAGAACACCATCAAAGAAGGAAGTTGTATCAAGCCAGAGAAAAGAGAAAACCGACTCTGGTGTGGTTGGAATGTTGCTGACCAACATACCACATATCCCTAAACAACTATTAAAACATCTATCCATGTACGACATGGAGATGCAAGGTGTAATCCATGGTCAGAGTAGGGTTAGAGTGGCCAAGGTATTCAATAGTGGACCACTATCATCGAGATAAATAGAAACAGCAAAGAAAGGGAATGGAGGGAAAATGGATAAGTGAGGGAAGGTGGGAGACCCGGTCAAGATGAGTAGGCCTTCCCTTATAATGTATTAATGAGTAAACCCTAGGTTGAGAGAGTTGAGAGGAAGAAGCCACTTAAAGGCTTGTGGAAAAATGGTGAGTGAATTTTATAGTTGAGGAGTAACATTCTTGTAAATTTTAGGAAAGGGAAATGAACCCACATTTTTTAAATTTAGAGTTGATCCAATAATAGTTAAAAAATATCTAATTGAGTTTAGAGTTTAAATAAGTCCATAAAATAGATTTTTTACATGTTGTTAAGTCATTTTTCACCATAGGATTATGGTTTAGTATCCTGTTAGTCTAATTTTCTTCTTAAATAGTATAATAAATTTTAATCAACTTGAATAATATATTTGGAAAAAAATTAATTCGTTAATAATTGTAAAAATAAATTATAAATATTTCCAAATATTGAATTAATTTATCATAATTACTATAACATAAGTGGTAAAAGTCAATTTACAATTAATCCTAGAGGCGGGGATGTTAATGCGGGGTTTTGAAAAAATAATATAAAAAGTTTTTAATGTTTTTATATCCAATTTAACAGATAAATTTATTTAAATGACTGAAATACGATTAATTGATGAAAATTTTATATAATTAGTCTTTAAAACAAATTTAAAATATAATTTATCCTTACAAAAATTGGAAAAAAAAATTTTTTGAACTAAAATTCATATTTTTTCACTATTTATCAAAAAAATATAACATCCTAAAAAAAACCAAAAATCACTCTAAGATATTTTTTATTATCCCATTTATAATATATATATCACTTTTAAATATATAATCAATTAAGGATACAAAAATGGGATTTAAAATAAAATTTATATTAAAATGGGGTAAAAGATCATTTATAAAAATATTGGTTTTTATACACCAACGTAGGTTTGTTATTTTTTAGGGTAAAAAATATAATAGATTAATGTAAAAATCAATTTTATTGAATAATATATATATATATATATATTATATTAATATCACTAAATAATTGAAATTAATTTAATTTATTACGATAAAATGTCTTTGTGAGCATAAAAATTGTTTTTTATAAAAACATTTATGTTATATTCGGTTTGTTCATATTTTCATTTCTAATTAATTTTTAACAAAAGAATTTGACAACGTAATTTAATATAGTATGTAATACTTTTCATGACCTTAATTTTAATGTCTAGGTTGTATCTTGTTATATTAAAGAGTAATATCTTAATTATATATTTTTGTTTAGTAAAACATGGTCTTCTATAAAAAGTAAACTATAAAAAATATTTAATTGAGTATAAGGAAGGATAACTCTATGTTACATGAATTAAAATCTATAGAACATATTTATTAAAAATATTAAATATATCCTAATGTCTCAAGAATTTATCTTCCTTTTCATGCTTGGTGTTATTCTAATACATGATATTAAAAACAACTTTCTTACAGTAGAATTTCATGGAGTTACTTTCACACCCACATAACATAACCATGCCTCCACAATTTAATTATGTCCTCAAAAAATAAACACGGTCTCAACAATTGAGGGTTTTATATTTGAAAATACTATTCTTGAAAACACCAATATAGATATAAGTTTTATAACAGATCTTCTTAACAAGAAGGGAAGTGAAATATAATTTTCACTAAAAACTAGAATTTCAAAAAATAAAGCCATTAGGGAAAGAATGGATATATAAGAGAAATATAAATATCAAATTATCATAGAGAGTTATAAAGAACAGATTATAATTATTCAAAAATCCCCAATCCATCAGTATGAATAATTGTCATTGATATCATAAAAAATGATGATAATCCAAAAACATTATAGTTTCAAGAAACTTAACATAGAGTTGAGATATTATTTAACACTCTATAAATATATATAGATATATGATAATATAAACATAATTTTTTTCATTTCATTACTCCTTGAAAAATTTATACATAATATCATTGCACAATATTTTTCACACAGTGAAATAAGACAATAATCCATTTCAGAAATGGTCAACATTTACACTCTATTATGAGTCAACACATTTAAAAATAAGTCAATTTTATTTATAAAATTACATTATGATTATAATTAAATAAATATAAATTATCTATTTAATCATCATGTACAGAACATGTGAATATCCTGATAATTTATTCTCGTAAAACATGCTAATAACTAGAACTACCATAAAATATTATTAGAATTATAAATTTTTACTTATTGTTTATGTAATATAATTGTTATTATATATATTAAATAAATACAAAAGTGATTCAGAATCCATCAACAAGGGAATAAAAACATTTTCAACAAACCATTAATCAGTTCCAACCTAATTAGTACTATCAAATTTTCTTTATCAAAATCAATCACCTCTTTATTCTACAATGACTATCATAGTATAAGGAATAAATTAATGGTTATCTTTTCCATAAACATGTGTTTTATAGAATTTTAACCTTTCTATTGAATCAGGTTTCTTGGTAGCACTAAACATATGATCTTAAATCATTGATTAAAAATTTCTATTGTATATTACATACATATTCTAAAAATCATATAATGAAAAAAATCATTACAAAAATAAATTTACAACATATTTATCAGATCTAAATATAGATTCAGAGTAGTCATTCCAATATGAATGTTTCAATAAGATATACTTTTCCTTGACCTTGTAGCTTCTTCTGAGTTATATTTCCATGACCCAAAGGGTATTCATTTGCATATTTACTCACCTCTATGTAGCTGTAACAATACATAATAGTTTTTTCCTTCATCTATTTTCATTCCATGATATGATTACCCTTTTCAATGGAGTTATAAAAAACTCCCTATACTTTTATAAATTTTCTATGGTTATTAATTCCACAGTTATAACATATAGTATTACCATTATTTCTCTTTTTCTCTTATCTACTATTTTATCTTCATTTATATTATTCTCCTAAATAAATTTTAATCTCCAAGACATGGATATTTATTTATATTTTTTGATAGAACATAAAATTATTTCATACTATGATGAAAAATTTTGAGATACTACTTCCCATTAGGAAATTGGCTTAAGACCCTCAATAAAATAGTCAACTTTTCACTCTATGTTTCAAATGAAATATATATCTTACCAAGATAACCATGTAAACAATGTCTGGTACTCTAAAAACATTTTTCATATTTTCTCATTTAACTGAGAAAATTTCTATTGATCTCATTTTTTCTCATGAGGGAAATATTTATAATAGAATGCATCCATATAATGATTTCATTCCTTATTATTAATTATTTCTCCCTTATATTTTGGATCAACTAACACAATTGATCTAAATCATGAATTATAAAATAATCTATATGTGTAAATTTTTTCATTTATACATATATAAATTCCATGAATATTATCTCAAAATATTTAATTCACTAATCAGCCACCATTAGATAATTAATCCAACTAAATTTTGGTGGATTCTGTTGCATAATGGAATCCTACATTTGATAATCTCGGAGTGGAATAAGTTTCTTCATCCAAGAAAGGTTATTCTTCATAACAAAATTAATGTTCCCTAATATATCCATAACATTATCAATTATAATACCAATTGTTTTAGTTTCCTTGATAGAGAAATATCTAAATTGTTTATGATTATTAATATCGTTCTCCCTTTAAGGATCCATTTCTAAACAATGGAATATACTATATTACAATATATAACATATTTTATATTCCTAAATCTTATGAAATGCATAACATAAATAGAAAAGTTTTTGTATATATAATTTTATAATAAAAAACATGATTTCTATGGGGATATCATTAATTTCAAATTATTCATAATGATTTTAAGGAAAATTTGTATTACCCAAAGCATATCCCTTGAGAGTGTTAACCAGGTGTGCAGTAAAGACTATTGTCATGTACTATGTTACATCGAGTCAGGCTTGATGTATCCTATTAGAGTTGTTACCATATGGTAAATCTATTCCGGAAACACATCCACTTTTAATATCCTGACAGAGATGTATTTTTTAGATTACACACATATTCTCTATAATAGAATAATTACATGATGTCCTTCTATACTTATCCTCAATGTCTATCATAGCGTTATTCTTTAATATATATGTTTCATAAATCTAGTTCCAAGGTTTCCACTAAACCATCCCTCATATCAACAATGAGGACCTGTCCCTAGAATCTAAGATCAAGTTGCATACATTATTACATTAGCTTAGATACAAACATTGAATCTCAAGGGGAAAAATTATTTATCCTTTTTGGATGACTATATTACATCCATTATACCCTTAATACATTTGGGAAAATACAATAAAAACTTAAAAAATAATAATATTAAATAATAAACATACATGGAACTCATTCCCTGAAATATTCATGATAATTAGGGAAGTTGTAACAAAATAATGCTGATCTCTAATTCTTTTTATGGTTATGTAACGTGAAAAAAATAAGGAATTGATGAAATTAAATAATCTTGGAAATGTAAATAAATGATAACACATGCCATGAAAATATCTAGATATGGAATAATCAATATTTGATGACATGTAACTTAAAATACATTCCATTTAATTAATAAAATACGAATGTAATGAATCCATAGATATGTCGGCTTAAAATATCATGGATAAATTGTAACTGAGTATTGATAACAGAAATGCTTAATTATTTGACCCCATGTTTCAGAAGTACTCGGTACCAACACTGTCATGATCTTTCAAAATATGGTTATAAATATCTGGTAAACCCTATCTAATTTTCCTCATTATACTATTGATGCATTTTGGGCAATCTATAGTCGGACCCCACCTATGTGATACCTATATAAATCATTCCTCATATATCGAAAAAAAAATTAATTAATAAAAAATAAGTATTGTCAAAATATATATCTATTTAATAAATAATTTGTATTTATCAACAATTCCATAGTATAGGATAAGTATCAATTTTTTTTGATATTGATGAATGTATATAACTTTTAAATACTATCAAAAACATTAATGAAGAAAAAATATTTAAACATACCATAGTGTCCCGTACCACATTGAAACAATTAGAATTGTAATACCCTTGAAGTAAAAACATTAAATGAATATTATAAAATAAAATGTATAATTATACTAATGAAATAAAATTTCAATATCAGTATATAGAACATATAAAAGATTCTCCTTGTATAACATTAAAACATTCCTCAATGAAAGGAAATTGAGACAGAATCCTTTACATTATATTTTCTTTTGTGTGAATGTCTCTTATCACAATGATTTTCTTAAGAATGTTGGTTAATTATTATAGAACCGTATTAATATTTATTATTTCAGATATGTTCCACTAATAATATATTATTAACTGTTCTTATTAATACATCCTTCTTTTCACTATTTTGGGTGTTAATTACATAGTTTTTGAGTACGTTTTTAATTGTTATTTGTTTTTATTAAAACATATATCATGATTTAATCATGTTAATAATGTAAATAAGTATTTAATTATCATATATATATTTTATATTTAATTAGAATAATCCATACTATTTGAAAATAAGAAATGAAAGGCGCCCTTTAGGGAGACGGTAGGTCATACATACACATGAACACTACTTTGATTTCTTTTTTATTATATTATAACTAAAAATAAATGATATAAATTTTTACTATATTTATAGTATATTATGTATTTAATTTATTTCACATATATTTATTAAAAACATTCCTTCTATATTTTATTCATAGCTTGAATGAATCACATTTCATTGAAAAGGCAGTGGACCATGCTTCCAGAAACGATGTTATCATATTACGAAAAATTGAAAGAATAATGGTATGTGTTACTTGAGAACTAAATATGTATAAATAGATTATAAATATCATATATAAACTAAATTTCCATCACAATGACCATCCATTAACGGTGTTTAAAGAAAAAAATTGACATCATTTCATGAGATGAATGTTCTTCATACTAATGGACACTGTGTTTGTTACCATTTTTTGGAAGTGTCTGTAAGTTTCTATGAACCACATAGTATTACGAAATATTAGTGTAAAATTATATTTAGTTTATTATTTAATTATTTAATAATAATATTCTAGTGAATTAAAAATTGAAATAAAATAAAAATAGATTGAGGAAAGATGTTAACTCTTTTATGGATATCTTCATTTAGTATGCACCAAAGGGATTATTTGGATTGATTTATACCCAAAGATAGGAATACTATATGAGTTTAGAGAGGTAAAGAGATAATTTTGATATAGTTTAGGTGAGAATTTTTTTTTGATATGTGTGATGAAGTTTGAGTGGTGGGAGCCTTTTTATAGTGGAGAAGGAGTGTCATTCTTCTTTATTTTTGTAAGGGGAATTATAATATAGCCTTTTAAATTTATATTAGATCTAATAGTTTTCAAAAACCAATAAAAGGGAGATTTTGGTCCAAATAATTCTATAAAATGGTTTTCTTAAATGTTTATCGGTCATTTGGGGCCATAAATTGGCGTACTAGTATCTTGTTAAGTTAATTTTTATCTTCATCACTGAAAATATTTTAACCACATTAAGTAAAATTTTTGGTAAAAAAATAAATTTTAACTTATTATATATTATAATTTATTCCATTAATAAATATTTAATACATTTTTCAAAAATAATAATTAGTTAATTGTACAAATAAATTTTTAACAAAATTCTGCAGACATGAAGTTAATGTGAGGATTAAATGTAGAAATTCTCAAATGATTACTATATTTTTATATCTTATTTAAAAATAAAATTTATTCCAATTAACTAAATTTGAATAATTTATGTAATATTTATGTATTTACGCTTTAAAAAATAAAAAAACAAATTTTACCAAAAAAATAAATTAGAAATAAAGCTATTCAGAATTTAAATTAAATACTTGTCACTATTAATTAAAAAATGAAATCTTGAAATATATATCTAAAATTAACACCAATAAAGGTTTTATTTTATTATTTAAAGAATAATTTATTTTTTAAGATATAAAATCAAATAAATGTTCAAAATATTTGATTTATAAGATATTTATCATTAAAAGGAGGAAAAATTCAATTTTTTTAAATATTGGTTTTTATGTAGAAAATTGTGGTTGTTCTGATGTAATTCCTACAAAATATATTATAATAAATTATAAATATATTATTGAATTTATAATATATCTTACATTAATATATTTCACTGATTTTAATTAAATTAATTGGTTATGAAAAAAAGACTTTGTAATCCAAAAAATTGTTTTTTATATAAACAAACCCATTATATTCAATTGGTTCTTATATTCCTTCCCAATAAGTTTATAACCAAATAATTAATCCATATATTTGTATAAGTTATATAATTATATTCATAACCATAAATTTTACATCTACAATTTACCTTTTTATATTTAATTATTATAATGAACAAATATATATTTTTATTGTAAACCTTGGTCATACTTGTAACACAAACTACTGAACAAATCCAATCTTATGATTAATGCAAGATATCTTATTTTTGAATGAAATAAATCCAATATAACATACATATTAAAAATATTAAATATATCCTAAAGAATCTAGATGTTATAATCCATTTCGTTCTATTTGTTTCTTGTCATAAAATCTATTAAATACGACGTTCATACTTCAGAAAATAATAGTGTTACTATTAATAATACTTGTTTTTAGGGTATTTTGACTCAAATATTTTTCAAGGTAACATATTATGGGTTTTTATCTAATAATAATTTTTAATGATGAACCCTATAAGGTTATGATTACTTAAATTTCTGTAATTTTTATAAAATCGTAGATTATCTAAATTTCCCAATTACTTTTCATGACCTATCTAGAAGGTTTGGTGTCTATATGTGCATATTTTGAGATTTTTAGTCATCTTTAAATTTTTTGACCTTACCATGTAAAGATTAAATCATTGTGATCCAGAATGAATTATTATTCACTTGTATATTATTATTTATACATTCTTCTAGGGAAGCTATAGTAGTTATACTGATGTGGTTTTTTTGTTCTATTATTTAGGTTTATGTGGGTAATGGATATGCATAATAATTTGGGTAAAGATAATATTTTGGTATGTGTTTAGTTAATGTTTATTTATTGTCTCAACTAATAGTTGTTGAGGATCCGATTGGCATGGGGGATACTAAATTTCTCCTTCATATTTATTTTAAAATTTGAAATTATTATTATTTCTTTAGAATGGTGTTATTAATTAATATAATATGGTAATGAAATAGACTATGGTAAATTTATTTCCACACAGATATTAAACATTTTAATATAATTTAAAGATATGATTGATATATTGATAGGTTCATTGGTTATGTTAATAAGAGACTTTTATTTGATAATGTGATTTAAATTCCATGATAAAATTATTTTTGTAATATCCATTCATAATGGGTTAAACACTTAAAGATGTTGACTAATTGGTTTCATGTAAATATTAAATTAATGCATATATTTCTAAATATTAATTCTTCTAATTATGAAATAATATTTAATGTAAATTATTAAAACTTAATTAATATCATGTTTTCCCAAGTTTATTTCTATATACAGTTTTTTGCTTTCTATTATTTATGGGTATTTCATTTATTATTATATATATTGTGACATATAAATTGTGATATTTTTAAAAAAGTTATACATGGGTCGATGTGTGATTTTTTTGGTGGTAGAGTGGTTTGTTATTGAGAAATAATGTGGTTTTATAGTTAATGTAATAGAAACTGGCATGGTTTATATGGTAGTAGATGTGGAGATAAGCTCGTTTATGGTGGGTTTTCATAAGATTTTTAAAAACAAATTGTTTTTTGTTTGTATTGATGAAATTGGTAACAGGGTTATGTGATAGAAATTGAAAATGACGAGTTGTTAAAGGATAAATGATAATAGAAAAGAAAAACGTAGTTGATGATACAAAACATATTTAGTAAATGTGATCAATCTAATCATATAAGTATTAAAGAAAGATTTTTTTAATTGATTATTTGGAAATTAAAATGGAATAATTAATGGAATAATTAATGTAATGACCCAAATAAATACTAATTATTGAATTTAATGAATAATTTTATAAAATGGAAAATTATGATTGTTATTATGGTTTCTATTATGGGTATAAATGGATAGTTATATGGTTAATATATCCACTATTTTCTTGTGGAAAATAGCATGGTAGTTATTATTGTTTGTTTTGGTATTCATATTAATGAAGAACATTTAATATATGATTGATTGGGAATTCTATAAAAATTGTGTTTTCTTTTTATTTATTATGTACCTCCACCCATGTCTGGGGACAAACATGACTCCAATATGAAGACATGTTTTCTCGGTGTCTTACCCAACATCATATATATAGATGAGACAAATGGTTGAATGCTCCCTCTTCCTTTCCCTCCATTAATAAAATTTTCCTCTTGACATGGATCAATGATGGTATATTAATTTTGGTTATAATGGAATGATTTTATAGTATGTATATCCTAGTTTATTAGGTTTTTTATTATTATGAGCATACATATTAGGGGTTATACATTATATAAGGTGAGATGATGTTTTTGTACTTCATGATCACAATAACATATTGTGATAAAGATATCATATGTTATTTTGGTGTGATGATTGGTTTTATATTTTTGTATATATGGATGTCGATTGTTATGGATTTTGGTTATCAGGTTATGGATATATAAAATTTATTGAAGATGACAATGTATATCATTGGGAAATGTGAGTGACCAGATCAGTGGCAAAGTGGATGTTGGAATACCTATTGACCTATACAATTTTGATAGTATTCTACTATAATTCAATGTGATATTGTGTGAGTGTGAATTACGTATGTTGGGAGATAGTTGACCCATCATAGTTGTGATTTAGTTATCCTATTTTTTGTCGCATCATTAATGTTCTTCTCTAAATTTTCCTGAGATTACTTGGGGACTATCATACTATGAATAATTTATTCTAACCAATATATATATACATATATATTTCTTCTATAAGATTGATTTTATGGTCATGATGAGGCATAAAAAAACTTATAGGGTGATGCATAGTGTATTCATTAATGTTATGAGAGTTACTACATTGTATTTTATTTTCTAGACCATAGTAATGTATGAAATTTACTTATAGTGTGTATTTTGTTTTTATATATTTTATTGTTTTTTGAGTTTTATATTATTTTACATGTATTATGAGTATAATACCTCATTTTTAGGAATTATAATTCCTTCATTGCTTATTATCTTTTTTTGTGGACTTGGATGTGAGCTTAAGGGGTCAAATCAACCTTTACTAATAGCTCAAGAGGGGACCATGGAGGGAAAACAATCTTCTTGGAGCTCTATCCTATCAATTAATGAGTGATATGATGGATATTTGAGAATGTAATTGGTTATGTTGTATCCACTGTTATAGAAACAATGTTAGTAAAATGTTTCATGTGATGAAAAAATGGTCCCTCAATAGGCCATATGTTTTTGTTGTCCCATATAGTATAAAAAAGAACATTTTCTTATGAAAAACCCATTGTAAGTTGATGTTTATATCATGAAAGATAAATATGAGAGGTACCTAAATTATTATTGATTGTGGTTATGTTAAAATTTCTATGGTTCTGAAAAAGTTAAAAGGAATCTAAATAAATAATTTTTAACGGAATCATTCACATCATACATAGAAATTCCCCTGATACTTTTTCAATTTTTGGAATGGATAGTGACCATTGTCTATTGATAGACTATATTTTCGAGGTGCAGTATGATAATTTTCATCAAAATAGGATGGTCGAACCATTAAATGTAGAGACCCGAAGCTTGACGTACATTGAAATTACATTATATTTGCGGAATACTTAGTACATAACAAAAAACACAAACACGAGGATCGTAATAGTTTAGTGTCTTTGGAAACTCGGAACGTAATCTTCTAATCGTGGTGAAAGATCTTCAATATCTCCCATAAAGATCTTCCATTTTTTTACCTAAAACCTTTCTTTATATCTTGAGGAATAGAAAACATAAAAGGGTTAGCTCAAATGCTCAGTAAGGGTAAAAAAAAGAAAAATCAATCACATCATATTCATAAGAACATAACTTTTGGAAATCTTAACCTGCAAAAGAGAGCATAATTTCATAACATGGGATAAATTATATCAGTGAAATTAAATCCCAATAATCATAACTTAAAACGTGAAACTTTGTGGCATACACACATAATCATAGAGAATCATTTCTTGTTAGTCAAGACTCATTTCCAAGACTATCTTAGTGGACAAAGTCCCTTTCTGAACCGAGTCACCCTCGTTCCAGTCCTGTTTCACTGAACCGGTATAACCAACCATTCCAGCCATGTCTATCTCATGAGATATAAAATCTTTACCCAATGCATTGGAGGGAGATATAGGTCCCACCCATCTCATAATGATACCATTCTTATGTGTTCCACAAAATCATAAATCATACATCATTGCATAACCCATGTAATAAAATGGGATTCTTAAACATCATACCATCATAATCCATAAACAATTGATATCATTTCATCATAAGAAAATTGAAACCATTTAAATCATAGAGACATTTTACTTGAAACATACATATCAAATAATGTCTTCTTAGATGGAAAATAGTTTTGAGAAAAACACTTGAAATGAATTCTTGAGGAAAATATCCTTTCTTCTTTAAAATCATTTTCTTTTCACAAAATTCCATGCAATTTAAAAAGATAAGGGTTTTGTTGAAAATAATCATGCAATCTTGTAGAGGAATCTTCTTGAAAATGAGGTGTTATGAAATCGTAAAAATCCATTCGCGCCGTATAAGTTAAAAATAACATTCTCCTCATACTTTTGTCGGAAAAGTCAAAAAGTAACTTATATGGTAACCAAAGGAAAGATTCCATTCATACAATGTGGTAAAAAGTCAATAAAGGGTAAAAATGACTTTAAACATTCATGGAAGAATGGTAAACATTTTATAAAAACATTTTTAGAAAACATGGTTATGGATGATAAACATAACCACAGTGAATACTTACATATAAGCAATCTTGGATAAAAATGAGATTGAAAATTTATCCCTTAACTTAGGTCCGTTTTTCTTCGTAAGTGTCTGAACCTCCTGTATAATGATTTAAATCATGTTATTGACTTATTCCTGATTCATATTCATTGTTATTATATCATATATGGTCCACTTATAAATTTATATTACCCGTTCTTTTGTAAATTCATGTTAAAGTAGCGTTTTGGGAAAAATCGTCTCATTTGTCATTCGTGTTTTTAACTTGTAATTATTAATATGATTGCATAGATCATGATTACTTAATTACAGAATATAAAACATGAATTATATGTATATATTCAGGAAATACATATATATAATAAATCAGTAAATGGAATGAAATACACCGTTCATGGACACGGTAGTCCGTACGTACGCATGAACGCTGTTTTCGTTTCCTTATTGAATTGAATGGAATTAAGTAGATGACATAAATATAAATAAAACCAGTATCATTATTATGACATATATTTCATTAGTACATACTATATATACTTTATAATCATTCATGAATGGTTAATCAGTGAGAATGAATCACATCGCGTCGTGGAGACGGTAGTCCGTACGTATGCACAAGCGATGATATCGTTCCCATGGTCGTGGAATTGTGTTGAAGTGTATGTATACTATTTCAGTATCAATATCACTTTATAATAATCATATATAGTTACTCATTACACCATTATACCCATCCAATTAAGGTGGTGGCGGAAAATAGATTACACCACGGCGTGGAGACGGTATTCCGTACGTACGCACGCGCGGTGATTTCCTTTTTCCGTAGGATGGATAGAAGGTTAATTAGAGTTGTTTCATATTTATAATAACATATAAGTATATAAGAAATACTGATGTTATTACTTTATCATGAAACATCTAAAGAAGAAGAAGTTGATGAATAAAGAAATTGAAAAAGATATGTAATGGATATTACCTCTTTTTGACGCGCCTTCACTTAAACCTCCACTTAAAGAACTAAGGGTGGTCTTTGAAGAAGACCAGGACCTCTAGGATGATACTAGGGAAGTGGATAAGAGATTTTTCAGGGTTTGGACGAACTTGAATGCTCAAATTGGTGTGAGGAGGAGAGGGAGGAGGTGCCTTTTTATAAGGGAGGAGAGGGGCATCTTAGGAAAATCTCAAAATATTATTTTATATTAAGGTCAAATTCATTTTATAATGGTTCCAAATGGTCTTATTTCGAAGATTAAGTAGGGATGGGTCGAAATACTCTCATCCAATAGGATTTAGACAAGTTTAGGTTATTATTTTAACCTTATCAATTAGATTTAACTCTAAGTTAAATAATTTAACTTTGACTGTGTCTTTTTGTTTACTTACGCTATACGGTTAATAAACTTACCATAACAAGCCAAACGAACCCCATGTTGTTTATTATTAATATATATATCCTTATCTAAGTCATTTGGCCGATCCTTAGATTTTTAGGAATTAAATAACAATTGATAATATAATATTTGTTTTAAAAACAAATTTATGTCAATTTTGACACTATTTGGTACATGATTTTTATGAAATTCATGACAGAATGATAAGTTCGAAACAAATTACTTAAATCAACAATAACATGTCATATTAACCTATAAAATTAGTTTAAGTCATAAAAAGTCTCAAAATATATTTATTTGGTCATTTATAACATCAATTATGTTAATATTTCTTAAAAAGGTAATTACTACATCATTGTTGTGTCATAAATAAATTAAATTATTTAAAAGTATAAAAATTACAAATAAAATACCATTATGTAGGAAATATTTTTATCTTTCTAATGAATATTTATAGTTGAATTTAGCTTATGTATAACCCCATATTAAAAATGTTTTAGTAAATAAACTTTGATTTTAACTCTTTTAACTCTTCTTTGAATTAAATAATAATAAAAGTCCTAATCTAATACAAGTGGGCCTAAATGATAATATTTTACACATAAGGTTGTTTTTGGTCGAGATACACTTGTCCAATAGAATTAGTACATGTGTGAGGGTAATATTAATATTATTTTTACCCTTAATTACCCTATTTACTTTTAACCGTGGTAAATAAAAGTAAAAAGTTACTATTCACCAAAAATTATTTTATTCTTATTGAACCACATTTTACTTACTGACATCAACCGTGTCTCTCGGATTTTTGAAATTCCATTCAGAGAAGCAGTAAAATTAAGTTTTATGAAAAATTCAGTTTTTTAAAACTACAACTTAGTAGTTTTACTATTCATCAAAAATTGATGTTTTTCGGAACAATGCCAAAATTTCATCCTAAGATATATTTCATATTCCGAATTCAAAAATGAAGTCTATTTTACCAAATTCATATCATAAAGGTTGCATTAATTAATTTTATAATTAAATCCCGCTGTAAAAACAAATAGCGTGTTTTTAAGAAACAATATATATCAAAAGATTGACACTTGTTTATGCCTGGTTTAAATGTGAAATTACATCCAATGACCAACATTGTATTAAATTGTAAAAATATATTCTAAATATACTTTAAAACCACTCAAATTAATAATTTATCACTATTAATTATTTCGATTGAAAAAGTAGTTTTTAACTAAAATTTAGTAATTTTCACTATTCATCAAAATATGAAAGTTATCCGAAAAGTACCAAAATTTCACCTTAGGCTAAATTCGATACTCCGAATCCAAAAATGAATTACATTATAAAAAATAAAATTTACAAAATTTCAAAAAGTGGTTATTACTATTCATAACGGCTAGTTTTAATAATATTTTAATAGCATATTGTTGTTTAGTGAAACTCGTCATTGCGTACTACACACGCTATCGAGGAAGGTCACGATTGCGTGTAATGCAAGGAAAGTCAAGGATGCAAGCTCCTTTTGGTGTAGCGTACAACACAAGACATTAGTGAAATTAAAAATAATATTTTTCATAAAATCTTGTGCTGTTACATTAAAGGATGATTATTTTTGAACAAATTCAACTTTTTTATTTCAAAAATAGATCCTAGAAAAGTATTGGTTGAGTTTCTCTAATAAAGAGATGGGATTCTAGTTGTATGAGTTAAATATATCTTTTTTTATTCATGAATATAAGTAACAAAGATTCCCATTGAATGGTTGTAAATTAAATGAAGATAAACAATCGTGGTGTTCTAGGTTCCCTTGAGAGAGTGAGGTGTCATGAGTACCATGGTTGGATTATCTGATTTTGTTCCAAGACCAATTTTTATGTTCTTTGATTACAGCATTAAAATGATATTAGTTTATTTTTATTTTATAGGGGAGTATGATATCATAGAACTTTATTAATAATGTAGATGTACTTCTCCCTTAATTACATTTGCCTTTTCCCATATGAGGAAGATAATACATAATGTTTTGGGGATGTGTAATGACTCGTTATTCAAAAATATGTTTATACATATATTATACCATTTTATTTAGTGGTTCAAGATATGAATTATGTGTTTGAAAGGTTTTTTCATGATTTGTGATATCTAAAAATTCTAGATAATAGGTATCATTGAGGTGTGGTGCTTTTGATCGAATATCTCTTATATCTAAGATGTCATGTATTGAACTGCTAAGGAGTCGGTCTTCATAGTAATAATCACATTTATTTTGAGTGAATTTTTTATCTTTTATATTTGAAAACTTACTACAAATTTTCATCCATTTTTGAGGTTTTTTACATCATTATCTACAATACTTATTCTTCATAAATTCAGGGACAATATAGTGGATCTGCTTTTATTTTAGACTTGGTAGTGGTTACCCCATGGATATTTGTTAGTAGTAGGGTCTAAAAGCCTTTGACATTTTATGAGGAGATGGGAAAAGTAGAGGACAAACTCATAACCACTCATAACTAGGTGTATAAGGATAATAATTTGTTTGAGGGTGATTATTATCATTCCAATTGAGGTATGTTATTATGGATTTGTTAATTTCATTCAATTTATATTCCATCTCCGAGAAGTAAAAATATTTTCAATAGAACCAAATATTTATATTCTATATTATCTTTTTGTTATTGTTATTATTAAAGGGCTTGACATTAATTTATTCTCTAACTTTATCCCATGATTTTTGAAATGAGGATGAGGGTCTTCTAGTTTTCCTAATAATAACTATATTAGTTGGTTATTTGGACAGTATATTTGAAGTAATCTATGGTTGGGATATAATGATAGGGAAACATTAGTTATGTGGATATTTCATCTATCTACTAACATAATCATATTTTTTCATTCATGGATGGAATTTTTTGTTGTATGTGTGTCTAGTCATTGATTGGTTTTGGATCGGAGGTGTGGTGAAATTCCAATATACAAAATTCAATGGTTAGTGGAACCATTATTTGGGACCCTTATGCTTGGATCCTGAATCATCACAAGTATTGGAGTGGATATTCTACTTAGGGGAGGGATAAGAATAAGTGTTTCGTATATAGTTTTTGATTTGTTAGTAATGTGTGTTCATGAATATGTTTTGATTTTACCCCTTGATGTGATATTTAGTTTTTAATATAGTTTCAATCACGATTATCTTCTAATTCAATGGATCTATATCATACAATGACCTTAGAGTTATTGGAGGTGTGGATTCATATTGTGTATTTGATGGAGAAGAGTTTTATTTGGCTTAGTCTGTCACTGTGGTGTGCTCTTGTGTTATGCTAAAATATTTTGGATGGTGGTCAAGGTTGTAAATAGACTAAAAATGGTTAAACAAAGTTGTAAATAAGAATTATTATCCATTTATGAATTGGGATGATTTTTGTGGTTAGTAAAATCTCAATAACTAGATATTGATGTTAAATATGCATTGTCCGAATCATAATACGAGGATAGAGCTGGAGGATATTATCATGTTCACATTTAGTTGTCATTATCTGTAATTATTATTGGTAATGATATCAGTTAATGTCATTAAATCCCATATTTTAATCCTAGGTATACTGAATTCCATGTTTCATGAGTTCATAGATATGTTTATGGTAATGTTAATTGATGAAATTTTTCTATTTGATTTCTTTAGAGGATAACAAAGAGAATCAATGTACTATATTACATATTTCTTAGTACCATCGATTTTATGGAAATATTATAATGTGTATATTTAAGACATGTGGGTGAAATTTTTCAATCCAATGGTTTATCGGTAGATGTAGATGTCGATCACCAAAATATCAAGGTCATTGTACCATTAGTAACATCCAAGAATATGGAAGACGTTGTCAACATCCTTGGTATTATAGGATATTATGTGAATTTCATGTATGATTTCTAAAGGGTTTAGACCCCATAAAAATTCATGACTAGGAATAAAAATTAATCACTTTGGACTAATTAATGTCAATTAATTTTTTGGCTATATAATGATTAAATTTATCAGTTCTCTTGGTCTTCTTTTTCTAATGGGAATAATTTTGTTCAGTCTTTCAATACTTCTCATATAGACTTAGGTAGAATCCTAATATAATAGAGTTTTTTATGTGTAACTATTCCAACTATGTAATAAATTTCTTAGTGATTATATTATGTTTAATGTTGTAGAAACATTACTTTCATGTTGAATGTTTTTGGTCTTCACAGATTTCAAGATCTCTAGGTATATCTTCACTTAGTCAAAATTGTGAAATAGGTGGTGAAAGGAGATCTTATAGGACATTTATTTTAAGATCCATTATACCTCTTGGAATTATATTATTAGTTAAAAGTCAGAAATTTGTAACTGATTAGGAGATTCTATTTAGCATTATACAGATATGTGGATCGTTATAGAGGATTTTAAAGTTTTAAATCCTGATAAGGGGATAGATGATGTGATATGATTATTTTATCTAATGAGGGTGTAATCATCCCTATTATAGTAGGTTGAAGTGTCATTGTTTAGAGATCTGTAGGTGGTGGTTCAGTGTGTTCCTATCATTTATTTTGAATCTTTTGAGGGATTGTTAGAGGATTGTCTACATCATCTATTATTTGGTGGGATGTTAAATTTTTTGGTCGGTGATGAGAAGGTTATTTTTTATGAATTTCATAGTATACCGTTGGATGTATATATTGAATTTATCCATTCCATATTAAATTATTTGTTTTAATAATTACATAATATCTGTTTGATTATTTTATATTCATTCTTAATTTTCTCAAAATATTGTTGATTTCTTATTCATTGTTTTTATCCTATAATTTCATTGAATTTTTTTTATTTTGTTATTATTTTGGATGATCGTTTTTATTTACCACATTTAATGTAGAGGATATATAAATTAGTACAAGGTAATTTCATTGAATAATTATTTTGGATATTAAAATATTAATTATATATTTACTATGAGATGTAAATAAATGACTCTTACACACTGTGTTAATACTATTATGTATGACTTTTACAAAAAAAATGATCTATTAACATTTTAATTTTTCATTTCTACATTCTCATTTTTGGTGTATAAAAAATTCTTCTATTTATTCTACGTTTACATTTCCAGTATTGAATATTTCATTTCATATGTTGAATTTTATATTTTGTAACTTATATATTAATTAAAGTATTTTATACTTACATTTCAATTATTTTAATTTTACTTATGGGATATTTTTCCATATACTATTTATTATATTTTTAAACAAAATTGTTAATGTTTTTAGTTCTATTAAAGCAAATTTCATTTACATTTCATTAGAAAACAAACATATTCATTTGATGTAGAAATACTGAATCTAGTAAAAATGACCCACTGTCTACATCAATAAATTGATAATAGACAAAATAGACCATTTTACCATGGTTGAATAATTTTACCAGTGTTAAAAAACTAAAATAATTTATGATTAAATCTTACATTGGAAAAAATAAAAAATATCCTAAAAAAGTTTTATGAATCCTTGATAATCATTTCATGATTAACTATATATATCATAGGGAAATGAAAATAATATAAATGGTGAATTGAAATACATAACAAGTGTTACATGAAATTTAAGCTATCATATGTAGATAAAGAATATAAAAATATATTATAGTGGGAAATCAAAAAAAATTCTATGTAATTATTTACATAAGCATCAAAATGAAACCATAGAAGAAATCAACATAAAATCAAATGAATAATAATAATTATAATCTTAGTGAAGTAAATCTATAACTATAGGTTTCATGATCTTGTTTTCAATTTCACAAACCATGACATGAAGAACCATAACATTATGGACCTTTTTATTTAAATTTCATGCTTTGGGTAGGCATACATCATATAATCAACTAATTTCTCAATCATTTTGTATAATTAAACCTATTGAAGTATCTATGGGATATGAATAACTATAAACCGCACATCAATTAAATATAGATAATCCATTCGTCATATGTTGAATCAACTATATCATATAAAAACAATATGAATTATCAATAAATAAACATAAATATTGAATCAAGAATACTGAAAAAAAATATTTCCCTAATTAATGAAATATAATTTTTAATAACCATCCTTCATAAAAAGTGTATATGTTTTGAAAGTAGAAGGATCCAGGTGATCCGAGAACAACAATTTATTAAGGGAAGTGTAAAAAAAGCAGTTCAGGTATTATAAGGTTCTTTATGATGATGGGAGTGGATATGACCATGTATGATGGCATCAACCATTACTATAAAATATTAAAATTCCCCAAAGGAAGACATCATACCCATTTCCATGATTTCAATATTTAATAATGTGTTTTCCACTTTATTTTTTTTCTATAAGAATCAGAAGCCATTATATTGAGGTTTTATGAGTCTTGATTAAATTTAATACAATAATATTATCATTTCTAATGGAACATTACAAGTTCTATCCTTAGTATATTAGACAATGAGTTTAGATTTTGTCTCAATCAAGAGAGGGGAGGGTTCTTGTAATTCCAGAAAAATTGTTCGATAGAATATATCATGCTCTATATCATGGATTCATATAAAATTCCTATTATAATATATTGATGAAAGAAAACATTAACGATTTCTAGTGGTTGTGGAAAAAATCTCCAAAACAATAGGGTTTTGGCACATCAGCGACCTCACCATAAAAAATCACATTGTTCCTTAAGGGGATCAGTGAGATGCAATGAACTGATTTGTGGAGAAATGGATTTTTGTGTTTTCCATGAACACCCACCATCCTATGTATGATGAGGTCTATAATTCAATTATCCATTTTGACTATATGGATTGTGGTTATATTGTAAACCCATCAATGCATTTTTTTACAGAAAAATGTTATCACTGAAGATAGGAGTACTAAAAAGGTTATTTACCTATATCATATAATTTGTATCACTGATAAATTCCATGAGGTCTCCCATTTACCTATCTATGTTGATAATAAATCCAAATAAGATCCCTTCATAGTTTAGAAAGGCCATTATCAATTCTGAAACTTTTAATGATGAGTTTTATATTCTCATCAACCATCATACATAGATGGTAGGCCGATATATAATATGGTCATGCCCTATTTAGTTCATCATGGATGGAAAATATATTTTTATTAATATTTATATGAGAATTATAATTATGGGTATATGAACTTTGTCATCATTTTTAGCAGCCAATGTAGTTTAATGATGGATTCACAATAATATATCTTATATAATTCTTTGTAATTGAATTGAAAGTTTCTTTTCAGCTCCCAACATGTGAGGTGATTGAATAGTTATGATTAAATTTTATGTTTATAAGAGACATAGTGATATTAAAGCTCTGATTAAATGTGTACATGATAGTAGGACGGACCCATGCAGTATGGTAGTGAGGGTATCCATCCTTTAGACTTGTATTAAAACTTTTGAAGAGAAAAAATAGACAAATAATTATAAATTTTGATGTTCCAAGTGAATTTGTTAATGGGGCCATCAATAATGGTCCGAATATATTTTATTCTAAGACCACCCTTATAAAGGTGATCAATGTATTTTTATTTTCAATAGTAATTATCTTCCCTTCATGGATAGATCTGATTCAAAACAATTTCATGATAATGCATTGATGATTGTTGATGATGCTTCTTGTGTACCTATAAAGAGTAAAGGATTAGAAATATTTGTAGGTTATCATCTTGAAGATAAAGAACACAGTTAAATATTGTGAAATTTACTTCCCCTTCCACCGAGTATATAGATAAATTTTTTTAGAACTTTATTTTATTACATGAAAACATTTCACCATTATCTAAAATTACAAAACTCAAATGTAGGTCAATGGTAGGGGATACACTCATGAACATAAGTGTTTTATTAATCCTATTTTTAGTAGTGAAATTATTCCATATTAATTGACAATGAATGATTAATTTAAACTAATTACTTTAACTTACACACTCACATAGTGTGGAAATATTTTTGTGAATGAAGTTAAAATTTTCATTGAATTCTATCTGAGGAGTAGGATGTTTCTTGTATATAAAATATGTGATGAATTAATTTCTCTTATGTTGACATTGATATTATTACATATTTTAATTTTATCAGGATTATTAATGCAGCTACTTGGGTAGTCCTCTACAATGGAAAATAGGACTAAGAAGACACCTTCCTATTTAACACCTCTGGTACATTGTGATAATCCTTTTAGTTATGCATTTATCAGAATTAATATACTTTAAGAGTTGAGGATGATGCTGATTAATCTCATAAAGGGATTTTGGAAGCCATATTTCTAGGTAATATTAATTTTGTATCCCCAATTCTATGTGTCAAAGACTTAGGGATTTATTTTTAGAGAAAATTTCACATCTTTTCTTTTTATCTTCATTATGTTAACACTTTTTGATTCTATACATAAATAGTAATAGATTATTCTTCAACGTACAAAGCCAATATGGTTTTAGAATATTATGTCCCTCACCGTAACTCACATTCTAGTCATAATGAAATTAGTAATGATTTTAGGAATATAATTCCAAGGTTCAACTATCCTTAAGTCATTGATGTCAATTTCATTCTCATTCATGGGTATACATCAATGAATTTTTTTATTTACATATATAATGAAAGAAAGATTGAAGAATTCACTAAACAATTCATCACCTAAATATAAAATATTCCCTTTTAGAATAGGAAGCATAAGTTTTTAATACCATCAGGTCTAACGATACTCTCTATGATGATAGAGAAAGGATCTTCTTTTACTTCCTATCCAGAAGTAGCCATTATAGGAGGTGGGTTTTGGAGATTCTCATAAAAAATAGGTTTGTTTTCATTCATTGTTTTTTGTGATTTCCACAGTATTATCAGAGTAAATCCCTGTAAAATATTCCAAAATTTCATTATAAATATATTTTTCTAATGCGAAGATGAAAATATTAATGATGAAAGAATAGTTACATCTCTATACTCTATTCAAATTATGAAATTTATGAAAAAGGTTTGAGTTCCTATCACTACCCCTCAACTATATGACATTTATTTGGTTTTAGTATAGCCTCTCTTTAATGGTTAGGAGATCATAAAACATGAAGATAGATTTTATTTCCTCCATATAGAGAGTATTAAATTTTTGGTTTCTATTTTAATAGTATTGTAGCTGTTATTCAACAACATTAATATCTATTTATATCTTAAAATGTTCATTTATATACCATTCCCATAAGAGACCTATATCATGAATATATTATTTGGAAAGAATATTAAATGGACTTTAATATATCTTCATCTTCCAAGCCTCCAAAAAAATAACCGTGCATCCAATAGTAAAAATTCATTATTTTTTAAATTTAAATTGGAGAGTGACGTACACTATTAGATGTGTGGAGAGTTAAACTATAATTTGGTTCTTTTATGATAGTTATTTGGGAAGGGCGAAGCAAGATAATCTAATGGAGTCACTCATTTTATAAAATTGGAAAAAGAATCTATCAAAACCTATTTATTGTCTCCCATTCTAGAAATATTTACTCAATGTGAAGGAATCATCAACAATGGGAAACTAATCATGGTTTTTTTAATCAAAGTAGGAGGAAAACTAAAATGAGGAACCCCTATTGATTTGGATCTAATTTTTTCATCATGATTAAAAATAATATTAATTTCTAGAAATATATCCCATTTATTGATTCATTTATAGTGGGTTTCTCCATATGCTTCTGTAGGTCCCCTCTCCTAATATAGTAGGTGGAGGAGTACAAAATGGATGTAGAGATAATGTAGGATTGAGTGAAATATGAGATAGATATACTCGTTTTCTTCTAGTTTCATATGGGTTGGTGGATGTAGTCATGCATGTATATCAGTAGGAAGTCCATATTAGTAGAATGAATGCTTTTCGAGACAATGGTGTATCTAGGAAGGCCCATTTGAAGTCCTTCCAATTATCAAATAAAATTTCTAGTTATACAAGTCCAACTAATAGGCATTAGTAGGCCACATGATAATAAAAAAGGTCTTTAGAATTTGGGGAGTTCCCTAAAACATAAAAATTCCATTATACAATCATTATTGATGAATGTATTTTCCCTCTGTTTGAGGCCATTCGAATGTATATTTAAATACAGTACGGATAATAAAATATCTATGTATAATAAATTATACTGAATATACATTATTCAAAAAACTAATAGATATAGTTAAAAAAATAAATTCCAATGAATAATTGAGAGTGATAGATAACATGATAAAAATAAATTGAATTATTCAAAATAAATGTATAATTGATGAATAATTAAATAGAGATAATATATCGACAATTCATTGTATGTTAATATTAGAAGTAAAGGAATGTTTTCTATGAATTAGTGAGTAAAATGGTAGAGAGAATTCAAAGAGAAAATTCCTCATGATTTTTTAACATTATTGTATATAATATTTTGTAGATCATTTCAAATATAATTTCACATGTTTCTAAATAGAACATTAATATAATTAGATTAAAGTAATATAATTTTCAAATTCTAAATTGATTATAAAAAAATGTGGTAGGGATGCTAAAATAAAATTAATTAATATGAAATAGTTTTTCAATCATTTCTAAATGAAATCCCATTTTTTAAGATGAACACTAAAATTTAAAAAAATATGCAATTTTATTTCTTTAAAACCCCATAAAAATTATGAGTCAAAGATAAATAGTTAATATTGCTTTTGGTTCCTAGAAATGTAATCAACACTGCATTCATTAAAAAAATTGTGCAATTATTTTTTTAAAGATAAAATATAACTTTTTTGGAAAACATTAAAAATATTCATTTTCTACCATTGTAAATAACAGAACACTAAGAATAAAAATATCATTACCAATAATTTATAATTATAAAAAAAATTCAGAAAAATTATATTATAAAGATATAGACAACAAACATTTTTGACTGAAAAATATAAATATGAATATTGTTATTTAATAAATTTATTTCGACCATTGATTACTAAAAATAGAAACAATTAGATTTAAAAAATGGAAAAACAAAAAATAAAGTGTGGATTTGAAATAGATGGTATTTAATAATAAAAATTGTAAAAAATTATAACCATTTAAATTTGAACATGAATATTCTAATCGTATAGTGGGATTGTAAAATAAATAATTATGAGATTAAAAACTTTTGAATCAAATCCAATTGACAGAGAACAAAAGAATTGAAACATAAGATATTGTGAATAAATATGAATTTATGATATAAAATTTTAAAGGGTAATTTTGGCCAAAATTTATATGACATTTGGTGTGTAATATAAAATTTGTATCCTTAGACTAGAATTTAGAAAAAAATACATACCTTAGAATCATGCATCACCAGATGTATTAAATCATACTGAATAATAATTTGAAATTTTTTATACCATTATTAATAAAAAAATTATATATATTCTAATTTTATATTTCTTTTATTATCATTTTAAAAAAATTAATTATATAGTTGTTTCTTACCTCAACCACTTAAGATTATTCAAATAATTTCAAGAAAACAATTACAGTGTGTCGAGAATTAGAAAAGTTGTTGTGAAAAGGTCTCTAATTACTCATAATATTAATAATTTCATGAATATAATTATTATTCATTTTATAAAATTTTAGAACCATCCATCAAATAAAAAATAAAACATGATTCATTTATGAGGGTAGTAGTCAGTACATAGGATTGATGTCATTTTCATGTTTCTAATGAATAAAAATGATAGAAATAATATAATGATTGTTATTTTGAATACAATATTTATTTCACGAATATAATATAAAAATATATATATGTTAAATATATCATTATGAAATTTATTGATATTTTTTAGTGAATAATGAATCAAATTACATTTTAGAGGAGGTATTCCAAACATTCTCCTGAATGGTGTTTTCATATTATAATAGATAGAATAGAAACAATGTAGATGAAATTTATATTTCCCTAATCCTAAATCTGTTCTAATTATCATATATTTATATTAATTCAATTTTTATTACTATCCATGAGATGTGATGAGGAAATTTGATTTATAATGCTTTTTGGTGATGATAGTCCACACATTGGTGGGAGAAATGATTTCATTTTCCACATGATGGTGAGAAGATTGAAAATGTGTGTAAATTAACATAACAAAATATCATTATCTAAACAATGTAAATGAAATTATTTTTATATGTTTATTTAATATTTTTAGTAGGTTCATGTTGAAAGGACTATGTATATTCTTGGTATGAACATTTAATAGTTCTTTTGGTCATCACCTTAGGATTAAACATTTTACACACTTGATGTTTCATTTTGGTGAGTCTAGGACATCTATAACAAGTTAAAAAAAGTTGGTATGGTATTTTTTTAGCATGGTTGAGTTATGAGGCTATAGATGTTTGAGAAATATTAGAGAGGATCCACACATTTATAAGTGAGGTTGGTGGAAAACATATACATACTAGAAATTTCATTATTTTATAATATATTATCCATGTCAATTGGATCCAAATTTTAAGAGTATCAAATTTAAAAAGGTAAAATTAAAAAAAATCAATAATAATTTTTATAAATCTATTTGGTATAATCTTGATTCCTCGATCATTCATTTAAAACTCATTAATCCATTTTACCAAACACCTTAGTGAAAAATACTTACCACAATTTAATATTTATTTTCAAAAAATATAATGGATCTCTTTAAAAATAATTATAAAACGATGATACATAATTATAGATTATGATTTATATTATTCATGTAATTGATTTGATAAAATTTTATTTTAATATATGTTATCAAAATGAAATGAAATCCATTTTTAGAAAATATCCTATTTACGAATAAAAATTATTATTATCCAAAATCAAGTATAAGTGAAAATCTCATGGAATTAATTAGATTATTTTAATTCAAATTATATTTACTTTTATTTAAAATAAATAAATATGTTAAATTTACCTTGTGTATTCTTGATTAAAATAGATGTATGGAAAAAAGATTATTTGAATAAAAATATTTTTCTAACTTCCAAAATGTAGAAAATAGATTTCAATCTTCTATAATATATTATTATATGAATTAAATAAATTAATAAATTGTAATTTGGTCTATTAAAAATGTTTCATGAACATTTTATTAATTCCCATTTCCTTATAATTTCATAAATATGAATTTATTTTTATAATCAATATTTTTCAACATTTAGACCAAAATATACTATTACTATATTTTTTGAAAAATTAACCCAAAGATAATTTTGATATGAATAAACAAAGTAAAATTTTTTAAAAAATTATATCTATAAAATTTATTTGTTCATCTTTTTAATTGAAATAAAAAATATACTGAAAAACCCATTTCATAGTAAAATGACCATTTTAAACATTAACTTTTCTAACTCGTAAGATATTTCATTCATATCATTCACAATAGAGTACTTATTTCCCTAGAATTAATAAATTTTTTGTAGTAAGAAAAATATTCTATATATATTTCATAATGTGGTTAATCAAATTCATATTCCCTAATCCAACAATAATGTTATTACATTCCCATTTTAGATATATTTTCTCAACTAGAAAAATTGTTGTGTTTAAGAGTAGGGTTTCACATATCAGATGTGTACCTTAATTATTAGGTGATACCTTCTAGGTAAATCATTTCAGATTTTTCATCAAATTATTGAGTTTAATGAATTATAAGAAAACAAACACATTATATTTCATTTCATATTTGATTTTTGATTAGTTTTCACCCTATGATTCATCACATATTAATAATAATAAAAGAAAAATATGGTTTTTTTCATGCATAATGAACTAAAATATACATGATGGATATTTTAGGATCTATTAATGTAAAAAGTCATCAATTATAATAATGATTTTAGGACCTTTGATTTCTCCCACTTATAACCTATTTCTGGAACATGAAATGGGTATATTAATTAAAAATGACATAGAATAACAACAAATATCATATAAATGAGTAATATTTTCATCTAAAAACCCTAAAAAACAACTAACCTTCATCATTAATTAATAAACCCAATAACACATCAGAAAATTTAAGATTAAATTTGAATACATTGTACTGATATATTCACCAAAAAACAAGATAATTACATATAATTGAAATAAATACTAAATGTAATGGTTATAAATGTTGATTGGTGAACATCCCAAGAAATAATTTCGAAAAAAATATGTTCAATATAATGTAACACATATAGTAACATGACTAAAATGAACTGTGATATTTTATAAGAATATGAATGTTTTAATGTAGCTTTGGGATTGAATGGTTTGAAAAATATTAACATAATTTTGAAATATATTTATGAAATTACACCTTTAAAAACAATTACGAACTAATTACTTTTAATAGTAAAATCAAATTTATATAAAATCATATAATATTGAAAGAGATATTTTTTCGAAAATATATTTAAATTTGCTAAGTATATTTATGAAAATAAATAAATTTAATAAATAATAATAATTTGTTTGTTAAATTTTTATATTGTATAGTCAGTTACATTTTTTAACAATAATTTAATATTTTTTGCAATATTATTAATGGACATAAATTCACTTTGAAATTCAAAAATACATTATCACTAAATTTAGAGTTTTTTCGTTTTATATATGAATATTATTATCAATTTATAGCACCTTTAGAATTTTTATTTGTTAAAAAAGTCATTATTTAATAAATAATAATTATAGAATATTATTAATATAATGTTTTTATTTGTCTCAAAAATGTTTATTTTTGAATAAAATTTTCATAATATAAATTTTACAAATATTTACATTTAATTAATTTTAATTAAATATATTTCAATGTTTTATTCTGTTACAGATTTTTTTTAAACTCAATTAATAATAATTTTATCAAATACAATCCATTTATTTACATAAGAATCATAATATTCCAGATTTTGTTATAAAATCATACATATTATTAAAATTGGATTTGCCAAAAAAATCTCTTTTCATTTCAAACACTTATATTAAGATCAAATTTGAACACTTCTAAAAACTAATTCATAGAAAATGAATTTCCCATTTTGAATTATAATATTAAAATTACTTAATAAGGGTCATTTCATTTTTGGTCATAATAAAATAGTAACCATAGTAAAATTATATCACTAAAGTAAAGGGTAAAATTTGATAAAAGGTTTTAAATAATGGGATTTGGTCTAAAAATAATCCAAAAAATTGAAATAACGTCATTATATTAGATTATATTGACTATCGTCAAACTAAATTCTAAAATATGGAAATGTGATGCCAATTATCTTGGCTTTTTACCATTATATTATGTTAAGAAAATTATACCTATAAAATATCACTCCCTCTCACTTGTTATGATTTTATAATTTGACTATATATAAAAATGACATATGTATTAAAAATATCTATTAAAATTTATCAATAATAATATATATTTTGTTGTCTTTTTTTCACAAACTATTTAGAGACAGTAGAATTTCTTTGAATGCTTAAGAAACAACGAGAAAACAATTATGAATGAAATAAAAAATTAATTAAATTTCTTAAAAAACAGTAAATGTAAAAAATTTATGTGAACTATGGTGTAGCAAAAATATGATGGTTCATTAAAGAGTTTATGTTTTAGTGATAGTTTTTATATTTTAATTAAATTATTTTCTTCATGCCTTTAATATCAAGGTATGCGTATAGTCATGAAAATGACTTTGATTGATAATTAATGTTATGTTTTTTTTAAAATAATTATAAATCACTAATAAATCACTAATAAATTTTTTTGGGGAAATTATCTATGATATATTTAATTTCACATGTATAAACCCCCTTAAAATTTTTTAAATTACATTCACGAACCTTGGATGTTACTTTTACCATTATCAATAATAAAAGTGGTAATGAGGGAAAGTTTGAGAAATTATTTCAATTTCAAAATTAAAATTTCATCATTTTATTTGTTTAATTTAATTTAACTTTATCTTAGTTACATTCAATCCTATTGAAATTTTACCAATTTTAAAAACATAATATATATTAATATTTCTTGTTCTCTAAAGATACCCACCCCCATAAATTATAAAAGATATTATAGTCTCATATCTTCTTCATTCCAATTGATCCATTTATCTATTTCTTATTCCATACCCATTAAATATTATATGAACATGATTATATGATAAAATTTGTATATTTTTTATACATAAATTTTATTATGTTTATTTTAAGACAAATATTAATCTCCTTTTCCATCAATTTCAAAATTTATTCATCACTCTTTCTTACATTTGTAATACCACATCCTCCAAGGGATGTGTTTCATTTTTCATCAATTCATCAAAATGATGGTTTATATAATAGATTTATATTATATATATATATATATATATATATATTATATTTTGGGCCTAAATATTATTATGTATTTAAAATATATTACATACCTTTTACCCCATAATCTATTAGAAAAGGATTATGTTTTTCATAAAAATGTGTGGACTACTAGGTTTTTTAAAAATGTCATTCATTTTACATGATAAAATTTAATTTATGGTTCTAATTTATTTTTATTCCTAAAAATGACAAATTTTTACTTATTATTAATTTAGAGATGATAGAACCATGACATTATTGACCATTTTCAACCTACAAACATTGTATGGGGAATATGAACCAAACACCCAATTTAAGAATAACTATATTTTTTAATAAATAATTAATATTAATAAATTAAATTGAAGGGATTATTATAATTTAATAATCCAAAATAAATTAATTATTTAAAATAAAATAAAATATTATTATAAAGAAGTTAGAGAACTTATGAAATTGGTCATGGCTCTAAATAATGAATTTCTTCTCGCAATTTCATTTCATGTACACTCATGCTATGTTCATCCCCTATATTGACTTATATGGTCAATATACTAGCATAGGGATGTATTTTTTATAATATTTACAAAAATCCTTTTGATTTAAACCTAAATTCATTTTCTCTACCTCAATTATAATATTATTTAAATGCTTTCAAAGACGTAAGAAATTTTTTATTAAAACAATGATTTAAGTGTTTTAAAATATTTTTCATCAATATTAATTATGATTTAAATGTTCAAAGACTGTGTCATTTTAGTAATCAATAATTTTTAAGGTTAATTTTCTATTAATTTTTTACTTTAATTTAGAAGGTTTAAACGTAATCATTTCTATATTTCAGATGAGGGTTATTTTAGTTATCTAAAAAAGAAAAATGGAATGTTATTACATGTTTATAACATGAAATCATTTTATAGTATTCAGAATCATTATTATTTTTCATGATTATGATACTATTTAATAATGTTTTTAATGAGTATCTTATTCTAATTTTCTATGATTTTGTTTTCTATAATGTTTATGAAAATAAAATTATATTTCTTTCTGATTTCATCATGGGGTTTTAATATAATTTAAATTGATTTTTCGATATATATAAACATTTTTTAAGAAATTATTTGATTCATTTGCGATATAAACTAATAATACATTCTTTTATATTAATATATATGGATTATGATCATGTCATCCTATGTACAGTGTATGGAAGATATATAAATTTCGTATTTAAATTTTTTAATATGAATTTTTCTATTGATTTTGTGTTGTGTTTTTATTAATTTCATACATATTATGAATAAATTCTACAACGATAGAGATAGATATAAACCATTATATCCCTTCATTGATTGAGTAATGAAAATGTGACAATCTAGTTTGGGTATTTATCAAATTCCTTACCCATTTATGAATAATTTACTCACATAAGGCCGTAAGAATAAGATTATGGTGTGCTATATTATCTAACACACTGTTATAAAAATACATATTATTATCCATGGGAGTATTTACAAATTGTACAAAAATATATCTAGTTTTCATTATTATCGATGTTTTATAGATTATTTTTAATTTAATAGGATAATAAAATGTTATTATCATTTACAGGAAGGTTAATTCTATTCTATTAGTAAAATAATTGTTTTCAGCGAAACAATTTCATTTTTTTCAAAAATAACCTCATGAATTATTATTTTTAATATCTGATTTCTTAAGAATTTTTAATAAGAACATTCGTAAAAGTGTTGATTTCATGAATGAGTATGTGTATATTTTTATATTATTCTATCTTATGTGGAAAAGCAAACATTTTCATCGGTTTTCATTTTTTCAATGTACTATTATATTTTCCTTATATTTATTACCCTTAAAGTGATTTGTTGTTATCATTTCACATTTTAAACTGGTTTTCATAGGTGTTAAGGGTGTGAATGTAATATTACAAGGATTATCTTTCCATTATGGGATTTTGTGTTATGATAATATAACTTATTTTTAATAAAAAAATTGTCTTAAAAATTTGAATACTATTTTTATTGAAAAGGTATATTTTAGTGGAGGTGTCTAGATTTTATTATTTGTGTTTGACATTTAATTTTTTTTAAATAGATGAATGCCAAAATGTAAAAGATACTTTAATGTTTGGAAAATGCTAATATTTTTCTAAAACAAGCAATATAGATTTTTTATATGATGTTATAATGAGCGTATTACCTATCATATAAAAATAAAATAATTTCAACAAGTAGAGACATTATTTATAAGAAAACAGACATTCTTATGCCAATATTGAAATATGCTAAATTTCTCAAGTAACTTATTTCCTCAGAGATTATAATGAATGGTTCATATGTTATTCAAATGATTTACCTCTCAGATATAATAATCTATGAAAAATATAATGGAATTATAAAAGTAATTCTTGACACTTGGGACATGTATTTGAATAGTGGCCGTACTTGATATATTTTATGAACTAAATTAATGGATTATTTCTTGAATATATATTCAGTAGAAAAATTTCCATTATTTCAAAATATTCAATAAAATAATATTCCCTTTAATAATTTCCCGAGATGTTTTCTTCCACCATTTAGATATGTTGGATGTTGTACTCTTCTATTTTCTTCTACATTTATTTTTTTTCATTGTTCTTAGTACTTCTTATATTCTCTTGACTTACTTTAAAAATATAATAATTATGGAATTATTTTCAAATCAAAACACAACTTGATTCCTTAAAATCATTTAATTAATTTTTTTAATTGATTCCCTTTAAAGGCTTCCCTTAATTCCATAAATGTAATAATAAATATTAGTTTTAAATTATTTAGGGTTTATTAAACATTAATTTCTAATTTGGTAATGTTATCATCATATTTAGAAACACTTTCTCATCTTATAATTTAAATTAATTTTTTTTTTCAAATTAACATGATGTTCTTGAGGAAAACATATTTCAATTAATGGAACATAAACCTTTATCCATTAGATGCACTATATATCCTCTTCCTACTTAGTATTAGGATGCAATGACCACATTTGATCTCCATATCATTTTTAACTATATAGTGATAGAATTTTTTACCTTTTTATTATTATGAAATGTATGAAATATCATATAAATTAACATGCCCAATTTCCCATCTACCAATGGATTGATAGTATAATAAATTTATGGTTATATCTCTCACATAAAATAGTCTAATATTATTGTACTATAATGAGGGGAATATTATTTTTTATGTAATAAAGGATATTTAAGGTAACTTGATAATAATATAGAAAAGTATTTTTTTTAATTTTAGATTAATTGTTAGTACATTTCCTAAAAAAAATACCCTAGAAATATAACGATTTATAGTATTTTGTGACTATATACATAACCAAAATATTTTATGAAATATATTTAAAACTTAATACAATGATCTCTCATAGATGAATAAATGGAAGCATAATATAATAATAATGCTATGATATTTTTATTATTACATGAAATTTTTATACCTAATTATTTTTAGATCATAATTAATGAGTCATGGTATAATGCTTTACTATTTCAAAAGAGGTCAGTTATATGAGTGAGGAGTCTTCATTAGTAAAATATGACACATTATATATGTTCATAATCATAAGTACATTTGATATTAATTATTGTACAATCATAAACATGGAAAATCAATTCATTATAAAATGTTTGGTTCCCAAATGGAATATTGGGAAAATATAAATAGGTTGTTTGTTTCACTTTAAATTCCATCAATTCCTTAGTCAATGTTGACTCTAAAGACACTTGTAGTGGAACATTCGCCATAATAAATATTTTCCAATCCCCATTAATGTCAATGTCATATCATGATATGTAAATTATTAAAAAATATATTTTATTTTTTTAATAGGATCCCCACATAACATAATGAAAACTATACACATGTGTTCTAAGAATTGAAAAAACACCCATAAATTCATCTTTGAAAAATATGTGGAAAATAGATGGGTTTCATAATATTATCAACATCACATAATCATAATCCAAATAGTGATAGAATATGTGGTTTATCATTTTATTATATCCAAAGTGAAGTATAATAAATATCAAATAATCTTGATATATATGAAACATATCATTAAATTGGAATTTGATCATTTCATTGAAAGTAGTGTAAAATATCCTTTTTCACGTTTTCATTTGATAATGTTTAAAAATAATAAAAAATATATAAATTTTAATTTCAATTTTTAAAAATGAAAAGGAAAAATCAGTGTAAATAATGGTCACGATAGTGGGAATAACTATTCAATATGTAAGTATTAAAATAATATTTTCTTTCACACTTTTGGTAAAAATACCAAAGTACATCATTATTAAATATAAAATAAGTTTACTTCTAAAAAATTCAAAATAATGTAAAATATAACTGAAAATAAGTTTATATAATCATTTGATCAAGAAAAAAACATTTTCTAACGCATTTTAGAGAACATGTAAATTGAAGAAAATCATTGTTGACCATAGAAAAATGTGATCTTTTTTTTAAACATTACATTAATATTTTTATATAACAAATATATTTAATTGTAAATAATAATTTAAAATAATAGGAAACCCAAATTATGGGAGAATATATGGGGTAATAAAAAGATGAATAATATAATTTAACCTAACTGTAATTTGACATAGACAATCCCAAAAAGAAATGAGATTATAACAAGAATATATATCTTAGGTTTTATCATTATTATTCCTCCTTCTTATTGTCTAGTATAAATTATTTAGGCTTAATATAAATTTTTATGGTATCAATATTCATAATTATCATACATTATAACATTCCCTAATAATTTTAAATTACTTATTATCTATTTTCTTAAGTCAATATTCTGGTGAAGCTATTTAATTTTCCATTCATGTATTGGTTCAGTGGTCTTACTTAATTCACCTTCATATAAAGAATTAATAATTTATTAATTATCATAAATATTCATTATATACACATTTATAAAAATTATTGTAAGGTGGTGAAAAAAATGAAGTACATCACTACATAGAGATGATATTTCATACGCACACATGACTAATATTTAATATTTTTATTTAATGGAATGAAAAAATATAATCAATAATATATCATTAAATACTCATAATAATTTCAAATATATCGTTAATTTTTAATAAAATGATTCATATGATAATCCATGTATTGAGGATATGAAAATGGGATCACATCGTCTCGTAGAGGTGGTTCCAAACACGCACGAATGACCTAAATTAGGTATATGATATGATAATTTACGATTGTTATATATTATATGGATGAGGTTAAATAATAACTAGAATGAAAATATATTGGTAATGAAAATCACATCTTATTCTGGATTCCACATGTGGCATAAACCTTATATCCTCAATGAATCATCTTTTTCTAAATACCTAAATCTATAGAATAGATTTTTGGAATTGATGAATGTTTTTGTTATGGTATGGGAAATTTAGATGGGTAGTTCTATTAAAATTATTGAAGGTTATAAAACCTTGATTGATAAGTGAGATGGGTTGAGAACATGTTAATAAAAATAAAATTAAAATTTGATAATGTCTTATTCAGGTAAAAGTTTCATAAAATTTCAACAGTTGGGTAGAAAATACAATTTTAGGGTGAGATCTATTAAAACAATAAACTTAAATATGATGATGAGATATTTTAAAACTTTTCATTTTGTATATCCTCCTAATTAATCTTTTTTAACTATAATTGGGGGAACAATGTTTTAACATAGTCACTACACATCATGATAAAAAATTATTGTTTCCACATTATCAAATTTAGTGATTATAATTTAGAATATAGAATCCATATTTTAATACTCAATTTATATATGTTGAATAAATTCAATTTAAATTATTTTAATAAATGAAATAACAACTATTTTTAGAAAATGAATTTTTATTTATTACACAAAATATTTATATATTTCATTCCAAGTAAAAACTTGTAAATGAAAGTTAAAAAATACTATTCAATGCATTAACATCATATTTAATTAAAATCAGCTCTTTATAGTGATTATATTAATGTATTAATATAAAAATCTTTTCATGCATAAAAGATTTTTTTCATTGAAACTTCATTTTATTTACTTTCAAATGGTTTTAATTTCATATATAACAGATTCAGAACAAGTGAATTCAATATATTCATGTGTAAAGAATATATTTTCTTATTGTTAATATTATGAATTTTAAATAAAAAATATATGACAAAAATTATGATCATAATCCTAATACATAAAAATAATTCTTTATTACTAATAATGTATCCTTTATGAGTTGGACAATATTTTAAAGATTTATATTTCATTTAAAAAACATATAATATTCTTTACTCTATAATATATAATAATTATTCACATTCATTTTGGGTTTAATACTTCAAAATCTATTGAAAAATTTTAGTTTTTAAAATAAATATATTCTAAAATAATAATGGGTAACTTTTGTTTCATAAGATGAGTCAATATCGTAAATATAGTTTTAATCAGATCAACTATAAATCTATTCATATTTAATTTAATATGTGTGAAATATTTACATTGAAAATTAGTGTTTCTAGGATGTCCTTAACTTATCATAGGAGCCATCAATTGTTAATTATACAGACATATATCAAATAAAAAGCATCATATATTTTTTCCCTGTAATAAAAAACACTATGGAGGTTAAAGTTCTCAAATTTTCAAAGGGATTATCATAATTCTCAAAAACTATTTTATCATTAATAATATAGTTCCAAAGTATCATATTAAACCTTATCTGATACCAACTATTACAAAAAAAATATATTGTATCCCAAAATTGACATCTACATTACAACATTAATAACTAATACAACAGATCATATCACTAGGGAATTATTTTTTTATCCATCATAGATAAATAGGCACGTACATACTTTCTAGAATAAATTTGATAAAATAAACATATCATGAAAAAAAATCACTCATGATAATCACTAAGATTTTATATATTTATATACAAAGGAAGGGAAAAAATTAATTGGGGAGATAAGATTCTCATTAAGAGTAATGTAAAATGGATTCCATCTGGAGTATATAATCGATAAACATTATGGTATATTTGTTCATAAATACATATTATCATTAATCAAAAACATTATATTCCTTGATATATCCATTGTACCAATCAATATAATAATAAATTGGATAATAGTAAAAGAATTTTCAATGAAAGATATCCATAATTTTAGATGACATGATATTTCAATCACATCCTTTTGGGAATAAATCTTGTTCCGTAACATTAAGGAACTATTCCAATACAGTTAAAAGAATTGGTATGTATACAAAATAAACCGAACTGAATTTTCCAATCATTTATCACATGATACCAATCATTGAAATAGGTGGATATCTATAATCATCCTCCACCCATCACTTTCATATGTATAATGTGTTCCTCATATATTTAGTCAACAACTTAATACATAATCAATATTCTTTATAATTAAATAAATATCCTTATCCTACAAAAAATAATATAAATATGTATTTAATTAGTATACGATATAACATTAACAGTAAAATCCATTCCACTAACAGTATATGCTTAAATATAATCCAACTACAAAAATATAAATTTAGTAGAAATTATACTGAATAATTCTATTATAAAGAATTCATGGACCTGGAGGATAAAAAATAATGTATAAAAAATAATGGATAATGACAAGGTACATGATTCTATGCAAAATAAGGATCTAAAAATAAGTTTTAATCTATAAATCTGTAAGGGATAAAAGACACTATTAATTAATTATAAATGGAGTTTTGAAATAAATGAATTTCAATTAAGAATTAGATAAGAAAAAGGTAGTGTAACATTAAAAATACATTTCCTTAATGATTCTGTAACTTTATATTAAAAATAATGTCCTAAATGATTTAAAAACTATTTTAATGATGCTTTGAAGATACTTTGAAATTATTATTTAAAAAATAATATAATCATGAATGGGTATTATTCTTATAAAGGAAATATTGAGTGTAAAACAAAATTCATTTACTTATTATGAAATCAAAATTTAATTATTTATGAAAATAATATGTCATTATTATTTAATAAAAATAAACAATTCATAGAATAATTGATAAAATATATTCCTTGAATAACAATTGATACTTCTGAATGATTAAAATTATAAAATAATTTTCATAGAGGAATGAAAATCTATTTACGCAGTATTAGTTAAAGAAAAAATTTATTACATATTTTTTTATGTTATCAAAAATTACTTTTTTTAAAAACATTGAAATAATTAATTTTAGACCACTATAAAGAAAAATATTGTGGTATAAATTTTTTTTATAATTATTTAAAAACATATATATCTTCAATTAAAATAAATTCATGTAAATAGATTTTCCAAAAATGTAATCCTGAACAAAAAACCAAAATAAGGTTTGTTTTTTTAATAACATCATATTTTTTGAGTATTGAAAATAATGAAATTTCGAATAAATATTAGAATAATAGAAATAATGTAATGAGAAATAATATATCGGTATTAATATGAAAAATGGAAGATAATTGTCCAATTTTTTATTTATACATGAATAACCATGAATAAGTGTGTGATTATTCAATAATACTTTTGAAATATAATATATTTTGAATAAATCACCCTTAAATTAGAAAACATAAACTAAATAATAAAATTACATTAATAAATTGTAATTAGTGTCATAATAAGTTTTATTTTAATTATATAGATGACATGCATCATATAATGTATAGAACATATAATATTTCTCATTAGAGAAAAATTTAGATGATAAACACTTACCTTTGATAAATGGTTGGTCATACAAATTATGTCAACATTACTAATAAATTGAAATTTATTGAATATTGAATTCAGAAGGTTTTTAACATATATTATATTTTTAATGTCTATTTATAATTATTTTACATTTATTAATTGTATACTTATATCTTACATCGTCCACAAAAGGATGTTCAATAAATTAACTTATAATTATTTTAGTTTATTGGCAATTGTCAAAGGTGTTATGAAATGTTTCCATCATCTAAAAAATATCAATAGTAGCATGAATTTCAGTTTTTTCCAACTCTATATCATACTATAAAAAAAGCTCATGAGATAATTAAATATGCTCTTCATGTAGGTGGTATCCCTCTCGTACACATAATGATTGTTTCATTTTTCTAATGGATAAAAATAAAAAATTATGGTGATTAAACATTAATGAATCATATTTATCATATTAAAATAATATACACTCTTTAAATACATTCTTATGATAAAACATGAAAATATAAAAAGAAAAATGAATAACATCGCTTTGTAGAGATGGTATTCCATAGGTATGCATCGACGATGTAATCGTTTTCGTAATGATTGAAGGGTAAAAATGTAGAAGATATATTATATATCAAAATTCATAATGATGTTTTCAATATACAATATTTTAATTATTTTTCTCTTACTAATCAGTCAACTCAGTCTGTGATGAAAAATAGAAACAACCATTATGTGGATTTTGTAATCTGTACGTACAAACGAGCAAAATTTTGATGTTTTAAAATATGATAAGGTTTCTTCCAAAATAAAACCTACCAATGATATTTAAGATATATTTTTTGTGTTATCCTTCATCATTATCCTTTTATTGACATTATATGCCATTTTCCCCGTAAACATGGTGATAAATTTTTTCCCTTATTCATTTGCATTATGACTAAAAAAATTGACTTCAATTGGAAATTAGAATATTATGGTAAAAAATATTGAATCCAATTTATAAGACTAAATTAATACAATTGAATAAAATATTGTTTAACATAATTTCTCAAAGTACTTGGAAAACCATTTATTTAAAAATGTGTACATTTAGAATAAAAATTATGTTACAAAAAAATATAATGTTGATTCTTATTGAATTTATTTGATTATATTAGTTAAAATTAATTTTACTTTAAATTAAAAATAAAATTAGTACCAAATTTATCATTTTAAATAATTTATTAAATGTGAAGATCAATTAATAGTAATTATTTGAATAAAAAAATTACATATATTTTTAAAATTGAAAAAAAAGATTTATAAGTATAATTATATTTATATTAATTGAATTAGATTAGTTAATAAATAATCATTTGGAAAATGAAGAAGTTTTCATAAATTATTATAACATTATTAAGTATTAATAATGTCATAGAACTAACAATATTTGTAAAATATTCATTTTTCACAATTAATCTAAAAATTAACTATTCTTGAAAAATTAAAAAAATTAACCTATGTCAATATTGATACACAAAAATTAAAATATTAAATATATTTTTATCAAATTAAATATTAAAAATTTATAAATATATATTTTAAATAAAAATAAAAATATACAGCAAAACAACATTCAAAGAAAAATGAAACTTTTAAAAATTATCTATTATTGACCTTTTGAGATTTCACTATAGTCAATATTAATTTTTACACATTTAATATGAAATATTCAATATATTGGTATCAAGAATACTTATTGTAATATATTACATAATTTGTTTAGTCCTTTTCATACCCTAAAATCAAATTGACACGGTTATAATGATCATATAAAAATAATAATATATCTATAGTTTATCGTCATTCATTTGAACTCAGAGTAGCATGAACCATATGTTTCTATAAGTATATACTAAAATCTCATTTTTTATAATGGATATTAAAATATTTTTTATTTATTGTTTTTTCTCAAAGAGGAAAACATTATTAATTATTGTGCATATTGAAAATCTTATGTATTATACTAGAGAAGGTAAACATATTTTGTATAATGAATTTAACTAAGTAATATATGTAACATACTCACCATAGGTAGTCAATATTATTTATCATGGTAAAATATTATTTATTATTTTTTCAAGATTTATGGATTTGTATAAAATTTTATGCATTATAAAACTTAATGGAATAATTATGTGTATCTATAAATTTCTTATAAAAAAATTCCATAAAAACAAATATGTTAGAAATATACATGGAATCTAATTAAAATTATTATGAATCACTGGGAGATATTAATTTCATTTTGTTAGGTTTATAACATATTTTTAATAAAACATTCATACTATTGGATTTTAGGAACATCTATATCATTTAGATTCTTATCTATAAAAACATTTATAAGTCATATGATTTAGAAGACAAAATATTTTTCATTTCTAATAATGAAAAGAAATATATATTATCTGTGATTCTGTAAACTAAAATATATTTTATTGTCACTGTTGATTTCATATACTGTCTTAATGAAGTTTTAAAGAATTATGGAATCTTGGTTTAAGTCTACATAAGTTATTTTTAACACAAATAAAAAGATTATCAATCATAATATTTGATTGATTACATGAATCACAATTATTATACTGAAATTTTTTATAATATAGATATAATGAATCATTTTACAATTAATAATGAACTACTTATATGATTGTTAAATGAATATTTTAATTTCAAAAAGTTATCGAGATTTTTTAGAAGCCTATTTTGAGAAATTGAAGAACTAACTAAAATATAGATATTTAATGCTATATTTTACAACTCAAAATTTATTCTTTATTATTATACATTTTTTGGGATGAATGACTAATATTTTATAGAAGTACATATTTTTATTGAGTTTAATGATTTAAATTTTATGATTCATTAATATGTCAATATAAATGGGGAATGCAAGAATGATATTGATAATAGGTATATATAATATTTTAAACTAACTATGATAAAAGTAATATTACAATTATTTTAATGTCTTTCAATTATATGGAGATCATTGAATAAAGTGATTTTACTTCAATACCATTCAAACCTCATCACTATAAATTTTTTTACGTTTTTTGTTTAACATTCCATTATGTGTGCATATTGTATTTTAGTTATTCCTTTCTTTTAAAAATAAAAATATGTTTGGATATAGCTCTATAAAAGGCATATGTTTTTATTTTCTTTAGGAATTGACATAAAATGTTATACTATATTTAGTAATTCCTTGAATAGAAATGGAATATTGTGGTTTGGTTATTAGTCCCCATGAAATGTTAGGCTCTTAGTTGGTGACATTCCTTTTGAGGAGTAGTGGGTGTAAAGAGTATATATGGGATATATACGATCTTAAAAACTATAAAACTATATTATTTTTTATTTTATCTTCTACACATTATATTATATTTTTAAATATATCAATTCATCCTTATTGAACATTGAATTATCGTATAATCCCAAAAAAGTTATTTGTATTAGATAAATCCCATTATTATGTGTCATGAATTATTGTTACTTTTACCGTACCTATAAAAATAGAATTATTGTTTTGGGTCCATCATATTATATCCACTTTCTAAAATATTTTAATATTTAAAAGTTTTTGGGAAATATAATTTTTTATAGGAGGTAACACCCAAAAAGATGGATGGATTCCCCAATGAACAACCTTTTTCAATTAAAATTGCTATGTGTATTGGAAATATAGTATCAAATATTACAGCAAGAATAATTTTGAAGACAACAGATTTTCATGCAATGATTTTACATTTTTTATATTAATATTAATTACATTACACCAAAATACAATTGAATATATGAAATGTTTAGTGTCATCAGAAACATAAATACATAAATAAGTCTTTCATAAGTGTACTTTATATTCTACCACAAAGATCTTCATATGAATCTCCATTACTATACATATCATTCTAAATACCTTTATCCAATACACGGGGAAGGGAAACATAATAAATGGTGAGCACTGATGCTCGGTAAGTGTAAACATGGGAGAAACATAAACTTAACATGAGCACAAGGGAATATACATGAGTGGATAACTTTTTAAAATACTACAATACATATCAAATATAATAATATCGAGTCAATTAAAACTATGGGAATAACATAATGCCTGAATAATAATGTAATCATTAAAACATCAGCAATGAAAGCATAAAATTGGCATTATTCATGAAAGTTTGTTATTCACCTAGGAATAGAAAATCAATACCATAGTATTCAAGACTCATTTCCAAGGCAATCATTGTGTAATTGGTTTACTCCTGAAACAATAATAGTAGTCATGGTTTACTTTCAAGACTATCATAGTGGACAATGTCTGTTACTAAATAGGGTACACTATACTTTGAAATATTGTTTGTCCCATGTGATATAAATCATTACACAATTATTTTATGTGAGATACTAGTCAAAATCGTCACATAATTAAATCCATACATTTGTGTGGCACAATATAATTAAATATTCACCACATATTAATCCATGAAAATAAATGGTTTTCATAATAATTTCTTCAAAGAAAAACTAATGGAAATGAAGTAAGTGTCATAAACATTTTGTAATTTCATCATTTAATTACATGTGTAAATGAATTGGTTTCATAAAAATCATATATCGATTAACATGTACCAACCAAAAATTGATTAAGGGTTATGTCCTTGGAACATATCGCAAGTAAAATATGAGAAACACCAAATTTATTTTTGTAGATGAATATAAACAAATTTAAAAAGGAATTGAAAATTCTTGCGAAAAATGTACTTTCCACTTTGAAATAACATTATAGAACTAAAAATTATAAAACTATTTTCATTGTCACAATATTTGAAAATAAATTTGGATACATTTGAAGTAATATTTGAATCATGGAGAAGTCATGATGGTGGAATATTAAATTCATTCCATACACGTTAAAAACATTCTTTCCACATATTATATAACAAGTCAAAAGATTCTTGTTCAAAAAAATAAAAAGATTATTCCTTTTAATTCTTTTGTAAAAATTAAAACATGGGTAAAAAATATCATAAAAATAAATGTTTTAGAGTAAAAAAAATTAAATCATTTTTATCAAATATGGACAAAGAAGAAAAAATATTTTGGATTTAAGAGAACAATAATCTCCATTTTTATCTAAAAACGTTATTTTGGCCCCGTAAGTACATAAAGAGAGTAAAATTAAATGAAAAATGTATTCTCAAAAAATTATATGAGAATAAATTCATGAATTTCATGAGAGGAATATCATAATATTTCAACATCGGAAATCTCGTCATAACCAATCCTAAACAAAATATTAGACTGAAACAAAAAACTATTTATAGTTTGGTATCATTTTGATTTTAATTTTTGAAAAATAAATATCAATATATAAATATTTTTATCCAATAATTTTCTTGATAAGAATCATAAGAGGATTTATGGGGAAGTATACACCCCACAAAACCGTAACTAGTGTTAAATATGGAATATGTCCATTGAAAATAAATGTGAGACAAAGATCTCTTACCAGAAGTCATGAATTTAATGAGACATGTTCAAATGTTCATTATAATAAATGAAAATATATTTTAAATATCTTCTACCACTATATTCATATTAATCATACCTTATGGGTTTTACTTATTCTTGTTTTCCACATGTTTATTAATAATTATATATTGAAATCATTTGTTCAGGTAAGAACTGTTCCGTTTTTTATATATGTTAACATTAATAAATTTCCTTATTTATATTTATTTTAGGGGTATATCAACTGATGTTTTTTTCATGATATACCAAATCATATATATTCATTATATAAATATCCACAGTTATCCACAATGAAGATATATAAAATGGAATACACCAATCATGGAGATGATAGTTTGTACGTACACATCCACATTATATACATCTTATTAAATTGATGAAATAAAATAATGGTGAATAATAAATCACCCTTACGAACTCATTATTACCATCCTTGTAAAATCGAAATGAAAAACACCCCATAATAGTTCATGAAATAGTATGTCATCATACACACGAGTCACGTTATTGATTCCAAAGGGTTGGGAGATAATAATGTAGATTTGAAATTTTAATTATAGAAATATATTTATTCCATAAATTATATATATTTTAATTAATTACATCACTATGTAAATCTGTTAAAAACAGTGATGGAAAACGAATTATATCAGTTCATGAGGTGGTAGTCTTCTGTGCATACGATCAATAGTTTCGTTTCAAATTTTCATGAATAGGATATGAATAGAGCTTATTACATTTACATAATAAAATATATGTAAATTCTATATATTTATGTTATTATATAATTAAAATTGATGTATATTTGAAGGTGGTATAGGTAGAAATGATATAAAAAATATTTATGAATTACACCTATTGTTCACAAAACTCCATAGGTGAGAAATAAAATCCAAATTGCAAGGGACTGCAAATAAAAATAAGGCCTCTAATACATGGGATGGTTGGTATGGAAGTGATTTGGTAAGGTATATATTAAACCAATATTATTTTCGAGTGTATGGTGGGGATGGTATGGGGGTCCTTTTTATAGGTTTTGAAAAGGAAACACTTTTAATTTATGAAATCAAATAGATATACCCATGTTTGAAATGCTTTAGAAGGATCAAAAATGGATCATTATCAAAAATTATAATTCATAAGGTTCATGTATGAATATAAAACAGAAATTATAGATGTTTCAAATATTTTAAAAGGATTTTCATTTTTGTGTAACCCTTGGTAATCACATTTTTACCTAATCCCTAGTAATAGTTATTTTATAATTTTTAAAATTCATTATTACCAGAACTTAAATTGACCCTTTAATATAATATTTTATTATTGTGATTAAAACCATGGAATCTAATTTATAAAATAAATCAGCATAACTGAAATATTCTAACATAAAAATAAAATATAATACACCATGAAAAAATATTTTGAAAAAAATGTTCTCATATATTTGAATATTTTTTTATCAAAATAAAAAATGAGACTGATTCCAAAAGAATCAATTGGTTTAATACAATTATATTTGAACTAATTATAATTTTAAAACTATTCTAAACAAATGTGTTTAAATTAATAATAAAAATAATTATTTTTAGTAATGATCGAAAAAATTATTATTCATAAAAATTTTAAAAAAATAACTCCAAAATGATTTTGAAAAAATTTATTTCAAAAGAGAATATAATTTTTCTAAACATGTAATCTGAAGAAGGAAAATAATTTTTTTATATTTCTATAGAAAGAAAAAATATATATGTAAACATAAGTTTTTGAAGTATACAACGGGTTTTGTTAAAATTTAGTACTTATTTATCAATATATTTTATTTATCTAAAAAAGTTTAAAAATAATTTTTAAAATTTTTCTATTCCTATTTATACTTCCATGTTTAAAAAATATGTTATTATGGTCATTTTTAAATAATAATTTTAATAACATATTTCATTTCAATAATACATAGTGTTTCATGTTAAAAAAGATATCTATGAAATTTTATATATTTGAAAGAAAATTATTCACAAATGTCTTGAGATGTTATATTGATAGAATTATCCATTGTAACGTAATGTTAAATCCTTTTAAACCACTTGATAATGAATCTAGTTCTCTCAATTTTAATGAGTTATCTATGTATGTTTTGAATTAAAATCAAGTATATTTTCTTAATTTTAATTATTAAAAATGTATTTAGTTAACTTTTTCTATGAAAAATGTTCAAGGAAACTGATGAATTTAATCAAGTTTGTCAATATAGAAAAGAACAATTGTTAATAACAATAGAAAAATATGGGTTTCTTTCAATATAAAACATTATCCATGTTATTTGTCTTGTTTTTTAGAACATTCTCTATAGAATTTGGAATAAACATTGGTTGTTCCTTATATGAGTTATCCTCATCTAGTGGTATGACATATATGCTCATTAAATATGAAGGATAAGGTATTTATTTCTTCAAGAGTGATACATGGAACACCACATGAGCATCAGAGAGGTTTGATAGAGGTTCTAATAAATGATATACTATCCTCACTCAATCAGTAATCTTGAAATGAATAATATACCTTGGGAATGTAATTCATTTCTTCTCAAACATCAAAACCATATTCTATGTGCAATATTACAGAAATAAATTTTCACAAAATTTTAATTACAGATAATGTCGGTGGTTGTTTTTATTACTTTTCTATCAAAATTGTGCATCCTTGATGTGTGTTTGCGTGCGTATATACTTCTCTCCCATTTAATCATCTATCACTTTTCCCAGTTCCTTTTTTTCTCCAAAGCCATTGTAAAATGTTGGAAATCAACACATCATTCAATAATGGGATTCATAATGAGATATTAAAGTGCTCAAGTGGAAGCTGTTTTTTTAGAAATAATAACTAGAGGTATGTGTTGATCCCAAACACCATTTAAATTTATAGAACACCATTATATCCTATTATATTTTTATTATTTTATCATACCGACTATATAACTACAGTTCATATGATCTGTCGATGCCTAAAAAACGTTTCTAGAGCATATTAAAAACCTTTCTAGAACATAAAAGTATTCCAAAAATCATGAACTGATATAATAGAATCTAGTACTCCTTGAATCCTTGACATTTCTTTAATTTGTATTCTAGAAATATGATCAATTGATAAATCTTATCTAATATAAATTAAGTGTTTTAACTTGTTATGGTGATTATCTTAATTGCAAATAGAATTGTTTAATTTAGATAATTTAGTGAGTCCAATGAAAAAAATAAATGGTTGTATTTTACTATTTTTATTTCGAGTGTGAGTTGTGGTGGTGACATACCAATATAATTATGTCCCTCAACCATAACTTTCTTAAATACTAAGAACCATGATAGAAAATTATTAATTTCTCTATTCGTGTTTTGCTAAAGAATTATACTTTTTCAAATCTATATACATATTGATAAAATAAGGATGAATAGATGATGACGAACTTTAAGCTTCTTTTCACAACTCAACCTTCAAATTTAGTATGGATGAATCACATTCAAAGTTTCTAACCATTATCATTCCATTATAATCTATGTAAAAATAAGGATCATTTCTAATGTTCTTATATATCCCTATATCTATATATTGTGGCCCTTTAATAGTTACATATATATATGTTATTGACCACTCAATTGAGAAAGATATGATTTCTACCCTTCTTTTATGATCCCCATACACATCCCAAGAAAATCTAAAAATATTGGATGATATTTTAAGATAATCATGGTTGATATAAAATGTTCATTCTAACTCAAAGCATCATCTACATTGTTGTAATTCAGGGTTGTAATGTATTGAGTATTCATAAAATTTAATCATCTCCAGCTATATTATATTTAACATATAGAACTATTTATTTGTGATTATATAATTTAAACTATTGTGATGAGTATATAGATCACACTTTACACTATAAAGAACATCCATATCATTAATTAAACAATTACCCCAACCAAAAAAATCATGTATTGGGTAATTTTGCTCGTGAAATGTCAATGATAATTGTAACACCCCGAGCTTCAACGATACGCTTCTCATTCAATAATGCAATAGCTTGCATTGTACGCAACTTCGAGTTCTAAAACACCGTGACTAATCAAAGTAGCCGTTATGAATAGTAATAACCACTTTTTAAAATTATAGAAATTTTATATTTCAAAATGGACTTCATTTTTGTATTCCTAATATTGAAATTAGCCTATGTTGAATTTTTTGTAATTTTCTGAGAACTTCAAAATTTTTATTAATAGTGAAAAATACTTAAAACAACCTTTTTAATCAAAATAATTTAAAGTGTTAAATTATAATATTTAGTGGTTTTAAAGTATAATTAGAATATATTTTTACCATTTTATCCAATGGTGGTCATTAGAATTAATTTGACATTGAAATTGGACATAAACAATTGCCAATCTTTTGATATAAATTGTTTCTTAAAAACACGCTACTTGTTGTAAAAGCGGGAATTAATTATAAAATTAATTAATGCAACATATATGTTTGGAATTTTGTAAAATAGACAACATTTTTGAATTCGGAATATCAATTATAGCTTAGGGTGAAATTTTGGCCTTATTCTGAAAAACTTCAATTTTTGATGAATAGTGAAACCACTAAGTGGTTGTTAAAAACTGATTTTTCATTAAAATGAAATATTACCACTTCTGTGATTTGATTTTTAAAAATCTGAAATACATGGTTTTCATTAAGAAGTAAAATGTGGTTCAATGAGATTAAAATAATTTTTTTGGTGAATAGTAACTTTTAAGTTCTTAATCGCGATTAGAGGTAATTAGTGTAGTTTAAGGTAAAAATAATGTTTTAATAATATGAGATGAGCTTGACACTTGTCCTACTCCTATTGTATGAGTAATGGCCGACTAAGACAACCCATGGGTCAACTTGGGGACCCCATGGAGCCACATTAGTTGGAAAATGACATTAATATATATTTATTTAATGTTCAAATTAAATTGACACAAACATGAGTTGTTTTACTAAAACAGTTTTTAAATGGGGTTAAACAAGTCCGAATTTTGATTATAAATATTCATTAGAAAGCTAAAAATATTTCCTACATCATAGTATTTTTTTTATAATTTTTAGACATTATATAAATTAAATTATTTATGACATCATGATGATGCAGTGATGACCTCATTATTTAACAATTTAAATAAAATGGGAAGATAATGCAAAATCCAAGGCTTACACTTGTCCAAAGCCAATTGGATGAGGAGATTTCGAACCCTTATCACCTTAGCCTCGAATTATATAAGTGTGGGACCTTTAGAATCCGAAAAGCATTGTGTAATAATGTAACATTTCAATCTTTCCAAAAGAGCCCCTCCTCTCCACTTATAAAAGGCCCCCACATCTACCACATCATTCACACTTTCAAGCCATTTGGCTCGGCAAAACTCTGCCCAAATACTCTCCCAACATTCCTCCCTTACTCCTAGAAGCCTCACTTTGGGCAGAACGCTTCCCAAGGAAGCCTTTGGCTCAAATCAAAAAGAGTTACCCGATTTTGAGGTAATGTCTTCTCTAATGTTGTTTTGTTTTATTTTTCTTCTCCAACCCCCTAAACTCTTTTTATTCATTTCTTTTGTAACAACACCAGTATCCTAAATATACTAGGATGTTGTTATAAGAAGTATTCGAGCTACACTTACACACACCTACATCTAATGGTTAAAGAACATATGGTTTCTGTGGATGGCGAATTTCTGCCTCACGAAACGATGATTGTTCAACACTCATATAACACCTTCAAAGGTGGCCATTAAGATGTCACTATATTTATATATGATATAAAATATGTTTATGTTTTACTTATGCTTCTGTATTTCTCATTTATGGCATACTTTATGATTTCCATTATGGGTAAAACGCAATAATTTCATTTTAGGAAGTGCGGACTACCGGCCCCTCAAATTGATTTGAATCGTTAATGCCATATGTGGGATGTATAAAGGATGGAGTAAATGGTATTATACACAATATTATACTGGAATTATATTTTAAATTTATATCATTATGATTTCGTTCCATTAAATATGAAATTGAAATGAAAGTAGCGTTCATGCGTACGTACGGCTTACCGTCTCCATGAACGGTGCATTTCATTTCTTACCTCTAAATGTTACGTAATATTATAAATGAATGTATATACTGGATATATAAGATATATATGACATCTAAATCATGAATATAATTCTGGAGATAATGGATATTCTACCACATAAACAACTTGTAATTATAATAAGTTTATTGTTGACTCAAGTACCAAAGATCGACAAAACGACCGTTATTAACTTAAATAATTACATAATGTTTATATCATTGTAATAAGTGATATAATAAGGATAATGAAATTGAAAATGGTTCTTAATAAGGTATATATTAACTCTAGTTTATTATTCAGGAGGATAAAGAACAGTTGAGTCAAGTTAGACACGAGGTAAGGGAATTTCTTAACCCAACTTCCATTCTTTGGGTTAATCTCCTACTTTCAAATTATGTCATGATATTATTATGTCTTATTTTGTATTTTTACTTTCTTTATGTGTACCTATAGTGAATAGACATAATATATATATTTTATTTTAAAAATGATCTTTGTAAGGACTTCGTCTCAATCTCCTTTCACTGAGGCATATTTGGTTTTATACACAAATTTCTTTTATACTGTGTATAAACCCCTTTTGACTTTTAAGTTTATTCAAAAGGAATCTTTTTATACGAAGCGTTTTGCTAAACGACAAAAAGGAATGTTTTTATTTCCGTACTTATACGGCGACAACGACTTCCCCACCGCCGTAACCATTATTTGAGTTTTGGCTTCCTCTACAAGCCATCTTTTTTTAAATGAAAAATAAATACAAAGTTTTAACTTTCTTTTATGTTGGTATTGAAAATGGTTTTGAAAGCATTTTTATTATATCAATGTGTTGTATTGATATCATGTGATTGAAATGTGGAAATGTTATGTTTCCTTTATGCATGTTTATGTGATACGATTATGTTATGGTTTATGATATGTTTAAACCTATTCATATGAGAAATGTATTGGACTTAATAAGTGACGGGTGGAGCCCGCTATAGCTCCTCGATGCATCGGCAGGTCTCATGAGACAACTAGACGTGGAATTGGCCGAGGCCCTTTCCCAATTTGATTTATGGTTTTGGCCGAGGCCTTAATCATTTTGGACGTCTTGGCCGAGGCCTTGACAAAATGTTTCAGAATGTCCGGCATTATACATTCCCTCATTATGAAAGTGGTTAATGATATTTCATTTGATTATTCGACCAGTAGAATATCCATGTGAAGAAGTAAATGGCATTATCTCATTTCACTTTTGCCATATTATGTTGATGTGCAAGTTTAAAAGGCTATTGTTTTAGTTATACGTTGCCTTAAATGTTTATGTTTATTTATGAAGGCTTCCGCAATATTGTTATCCTTACTGAGCATCTGAGCTCACCCCTTTCAATGTTTTAATATTTTCCAGGATGTGAAGAAGTATTTTATGAATGACCTACAGGGATAGTCAGAGGAGGATATGAGTGTGGACTATGGAGACTTTGTTATTGTAGTTTTTCACTTTATGATGTAATGTGACGTTTACGAATGCATCTAGTGTTTCCAAGGCTACTAAACTAATCGGTCTTTCGAGACTTGATCTTTTGTGATCATGCCAATGTTACGAAGTAATGCACCGACTCTGGGTAGCTGGGGTCGGGGCGTTACAATAATTTGAAATATGCTATCACCATATCATTCAACATAAAAACATGTTAATGTTTTTTTGTCAATGAATAAATATATATTAACATCCATTCTCCACAATAGGGAAATGTATGAAAATGTTCTCTTCCTAACTTATCATTTAATTCCTTTAAATTTTCATCACATTCATATGTTTAAAAAATTACCTCTTTTATGAGTTTTCTTATTGAGTGGATTTGATAGACATGATAAATGTTCTATAAAAGTGTCAGTAATATCAATCCAAACCTAGAAAACAACATATCTTAGTCACAAAGGTTGGTTTGGGACAATATTTAAAAGCCCCCATATTTTATGGTTATATATATATATACACCATCTCTTGAGATTATATGAACCAAAAATGAAATATTTTCTATCCAAAATTCACACTCTGTAATTTTTTCAAACATTTTCCCATTACATAGGTTCTTCAGTACAGTCATCAGGTGATCTCAATGATATTCTATAGTCATTGAATATATTATACAATAATCTATAAGGACTATTGAAAATTGAAAATGCTATTTTCAAAATAAACTATTCATTAAATCCTTAATGATATTAGCTCCATTATTAAGACAAAATTTTTTCACTATATTTTCATAGTGGTTAAAAGGTGTACAAAAAAATTTCATGGGTATTTCCACATTCTTGAACCCAAAATAAGGATATTTGAAATTAATATATGTCCTAGAAAAGTATTTAGATATGTGAATATGATAAAAAAATATAGGTTAGATGACGTTTTTTCATGATTTTGATCTTTTATAATTATTTACAATAAATATATATTGTCAATAATCCATATTAATTCTTAGATATCAGAATTTGTTTAGAACCATCTGACACACTTAGCCAAATGAATCACTTTTAAAGGCTCTTATGAAGTTTCTTCTTGAATTCCGTTAACACAATAAGTGCAATTCCTTATGGAGTCTGTTAAATAGGGAAGCATTGTATAGGAGTTAAATTTAAAACTCAACATGTCAATTAAATGGAAAAAAGGAAACTCTTTTATGTAGATATAATGAATCTCCCACATAATAGGAATATCATCAATGGAGATTTTCTACACGAGCATCTGAGATAATCATATCTTTTTAAAATGACTGAATTCCCATACAGGTGATGTTATTTCTTTTTAAATTTCATAGTAATCATGCATTTCATTTAAAATCATATCTATATTTGACATATCAAATGTCACATTAATTATATAAGAAATTGGATTAGAATTTTGTAGGTAAATCCAGTCTTTGGCTAATATAGTATAAAATTCAGCTAGAGGGGGGGGGGGATAATATTTGAGGGAAACATGTTTCCATAAACATGAAATAGATATGAATCATTGTCTTGAGTTGTTATCATCATTCCATTTTGGGTTATAACTACAATTTTAACATCCATTTATTTGGGTGGAAATTTTATACCCTTATAAAATTCCTCAAATATGAATGAATTGGTAGATCCAAATTCAAATTAGAAATTAATAGGTCTATAGTGAATGATAAGAGTACCTTGTAACCCAAATTTTTTATACATGACTTCATGAAAAGTTATTTACTGATACTTCTATTTATCTGGTAGATTAATAGCTTTCGGACATCGATCGTCGTCATTATCCTTTAAAATTAGGAAATAATATGAATTATTCAAATACTCATTGTATTTGAAACATTGGAGTGTGGGTGGTTAATTATATAGATTTTTCTATCTATTCAAATAATTATCAATCATATTCCCCTCACTTAATCATTCATCCACAAAATTACCATCTTTCCCACTACAATAACATTTAGTAATCCCCTTAAGAAAATTTCCTCTATCATTCCATCCAAACATAGACCATGAAGGAAAAATTATTTCATAAACTATATAATTTTTCCAGTATTAATTGAATATCATTTCAGTTTTATTATCAAAACCATGACATTTATGGATTCCTCCAATTTCCATTTCCACCTTGATAGCACGAAAAACAATTACATCAAAACCACTAATTTACCTTATGGATGGCACCCTTCTGAGACATGGATTTTATTATAACAACAATGATAATTATTACACATAAATAAATGTTTTATTACATAAAATTACAATTATTAGAACCCAAAATATCAATAGTTCTATTGTCTTTCGGAATATTGGTGCATTAAATAAAAACTCAGAACATGAAAAATCAATATCATTATTGATAAATTATTTAACATGACCAAAATGTTCATTCCTACTTAATACTACTTGGGATAACCTGAGGAAATATACAGGAATGGGGATGAGCTATAAATCCCAGTAAAGTAATAGACAAGAATAATATGAAGAGAACAATACATATTAGACAATATTTATATCAATGGATCCTAAAAGTAAAATTAATAATAAGGCATTATTTTTCATTATAATAATATCATGTGATATGTGGAAACAACATAAAACATTGCTTCATAAAAATAAATGAAGGATAAATCGACAATGTCATCACGGTGGAACAATTATGATATAGAGATTAGGTACACCCCTATCCCACAACGATGTTTTGGGATACTAAACATTACAAAATTCATTGAAGTGCAACATAATTCAGGGAAAACGTGTCACATTTATTTCATTCTCTTGCTTAAGTGTTCCACATAGATCATAAAACATGGAATAATTCATCATAATAATTTATTACACAATATAGGAGTGTAGAATTAATACATTTCATTCACCAACAAAAAGGTATATGATCATAAAATTTTACACCCTTGATAGGAAATGGTTATAATAATCAATACTCTATTGGTTCGTCATAGAAAATAATAGTGATAATTTGAAAGAATAATGAGATCATATAGAAATTCATAAAATGGGATAGTGATGGAGAAAGGATTATATCAACATTTAGACATGGAATTTATAGTAATAATGTAACACCATAGGATTTTATGGGATATATATTTTTTAATTTCATTCATATCTTCTATTGTACGCTACACCAAGATTATCTTGCGCTATACGCAACATCAAATTAGCTTACAGTATACGCAACACTATTCTAGGATCGTGTTACACACAATTTCATGTTTGTTTGATAGTATTTATCCTACCCAACATTGAGTGTATATATATATATATTCAATCTAGAAATGAAATACGGTTGGATTCTGTTATACTCAACAATAAAGGAGTATTTCACTACACACAACCCTTACCTGGCTTTCATTACACACAATCGTGACCTTCCATGATAGAGTGTGTTGTACACAATACTGAGTTTCACTAAACAATGATATGTTATTAAAATACTATATAAACAAGCTGTTATGAATAATAATACACAAATTTTGAAATTTTATAAATTTTATTATTCAAAATGGACATCATTTTCGGATTCGGAATATTGAAATTATCCTAGGGGTAATATTTGGTATTTTTCTTAAAACGTTCAATTTTTGATGAATATTGAAAACACTGGGTTACTATTTAAAAACCGAATTTTTTATAAAAATAATTATTTATTTTATTTAAATTTATTTTAGGTCAAAATTGATACATAATACCTATATATGTTCAATGTAATTCATTTGAGACATTTGATAATAATTTTAGAAATATAAAAAATTTATTGAACTTTTCACCGTGTTTTACCCACCTCCTAGGATAATTTGAAAATTAACATACAACATAATTTTACCGCTTCATTGAGTGGAATTTCAAAAATCTGAGAGACATGGTTAATATCAAGGAGTGACATGTGGTTCAATAAGATAAAAATAATTTTTGGCGAATAGTATCTTCTTAATTTTATTTACCATGGTTAAAAGTAAATAGGGTAATTATGGGTAAAACTGATATTATTATTACCCTAAAAGATGTCCTATTTATATTGGATAAGTGTAATTCACCCAAAAACAACCTTATAAATAAAATATTATCATTTTGGTCCACGTGGATTAGATTAGGACATTTATTATTATTTTATTTATAGAAGAGGTAAAAGGGTTAAAATCAAAGTTTAATAACTAAACAATTTTTAATATAGGGTTATACATAAGATAAATTTGACTATAAATATTCATTAGAAAGTTTAAAAGCATTTCAACATTATTTTATTTTATTTATAATTTTTAGATGTTACATAATTTAATTTATTTGTGACACAATGATGATGTAGTAACTACCTTATTAATGAAATATTAACATAATTGATTTTATATATACCCAAATAAATGTAATTTGAGACTTTTTATGAATTAAAAAAATATTCTAGGTTAATATGACATGTTAGTATTTATTTAATTAATTTTTTAGAACTAATCATTCTGTTATGATTTTTACAAAAATCAAGTCCCAACTAGTGTCAAAATTGACATAAAATAATTTTTAAAACAAATATTATATTATTAATTATTTTTCTATTCCTAAAAATATAAGTTTAATAAAAATGACTTATATAAGGTTATATATATTAATAATGATCCACTTGGGTTATTTTTGCTTTGTATAGTAAGTTTATTAACGATATAGTGTAAGAAAACAAGAAGACACGGTAAAAGATAAATTATTTAACTTAGAGTTAAATCTAAATGATAAGGTTAAAACAGTAAACTAAACTTGTATAAATGCTATTGGTTGAGATTATTTCGAGCCATAACCTACTTATCATCTAAATAAATAAATTTGGAGCTATCAATAACCTAATATGACATTATTATAAAATAATATTTTAAGTTTTCCTAAGGTGCCCCTCTCCTCCCTTATAAAAAGGACACCCCTTCCCTCTTCTCTTCACACATTTTTGAGCCTTGATTCTCAGACAACCCCTTCCCATTTCTCTTTTCCTCTTCCCTAGAAACATTCTGGAGGTTATTGTCTTCTCAAAATACCAACTCTAGTGCCCTGAGAAGAAGTTTAAAGGAGGTGCGTCGAGGAAGAGGTAATCTCTTCTACCGAACCTTTCAAGATTCTTTCTTATTATACTTCCTATTTTTTAGTTTTATCAGTATAAAGTAATTAAATCAGTATTAATTATATACTGATATGATATTATAAATATTAAACAACCCTATTTCAACTTCTATCCATCCTACGGAAAACTAAATCATTGCGCGTGCGTACGTACGGAATACCATCTCCACACGGTGGTGTAATCTGTTTTCTACCACCACCTTAATTGGATGGGTATAATGGTGTAAATAAATAACTATATATGATTATTGTAACGTTATATTTATTCTAAAATATTATACATACACATCAATAAAATTCCATGATCATGGGAATGATATCATTACTCATGCGTACGTACTGAATACCGTCTCCACGACGTGATGAGATTCATTCTCCATGTTAACCATTAATGAATGATTATAAAGTATATATAATGAATAATAATGAAATATATGACATAACAATGATATTGTATTTATTTATATATATATATATATATGTATTTCATCTACTTAATTCCATTCAATTCAATAATGAAAGGAAAAACAGTGTTCATGCGTACGTACGGCCCACCGTCTCCATGAACGGTGTATTTCATTTCATTTATCTATCTATTATATATATATACTGAATATATATGATATATAAATTATGATTTAAATTATTGAAGTAATTATATCATGATATAACTAATAATAATATCGTGAACAACTTGTCCATACACGTACGATAAATAAAATGATTTTACCCAAAACGCTGCTTTAACATGGAATTTACAAAAGAACGGGTAATATAAAGTCATAAGTGAACCATATGTGATATCATAACAATTAATATGATTTTTTAATAAGTCAATGACATTATTTAAATCATTATACATGAGGTTCAGATATGTACGAAGCATATCGGACCTAAGGTAAGGGATAATTATTCCAATCTCATTCTTATCTGAGATTATTTATTCGTAAGTATTTACTATGGTTATGTTTATCATCCATGTCCATGTTTTCTAAAAATGATTTTCTAAAATGTTTAGTATTATTCCATGTATGTTTAAAGTCATTTTTACCCTTTTATGACTTTTACCACATGGTTTGGAATGAATCTTTCTTTTGTTTACCATAGGAGGTACTTTTTGACTTTTCCAACAAAAGTACAAGGAGAATGTTTTTTTAAACTTATACGACATAAACATATTTTTATGGTTTCATAAATATTTATTTTCAAGAAGCTTACTATGCACTATTTCATGATTATTTTCTACAAAATCCTTTTCTGTTAAAATTTCATGGCATTTTGTAAAAACAAAATGATTTTGAAGAAGAAAAGATATTTTCCTCAAGAGTTCATTTCAAGTGTTTTATCAAATCTATTTTCTATCTAAGATGAAATTATTTCATATGTGTATGTTTATAATATAATATCTCTATGATTTATATGATTTAAAATTTCTTATGATGAAATGATATCCATTTGTTTTATATGGATTATGTTATGATGGGATGATGTTTATGAAACCCATTTTTATTCTTTGGGTTATGATGAATGGTTTATGTTTATGTTGTGGCACAAGTAAGAATGATTTAAATATGATATTGGTGGGACCTATATCACCCCTTAATTCATTGGCTAAAGATTTATATCTCATGAGATATACATGGCTGTAATGGTATGTTAATGTGGTTCAGTGATACAGGACTGGAACGAGGAGTGAACTCGATTTAGAAAGGGACTATTCCCACTAAGATGGACTTGGTAACAATTCATTGGCTACTATAGAAATCATAACATTTTCTTAATGGTTTCCACAGTTTCATGCTTTATTCCCATGGTATTTTATCATGATTGATGTTCCTTTTATGATATATGTCCCACGTACTTCCAAGATTTATGACTTTGCTCAAGATTTTGATGTTTAGATTTTATGGTCAAGTTTTTGCATTAAAATGTTTATGGATTGTTTTGTGTTCTCTATGTTTACCCTTACTGAGCATTTGAGATCACCCATTATATTTTTTCTTTTCCCCGTGATATAAATAAATGTTTTAGGTAAGAAAAAAATGGGAAGATTATTATGGGAGATATTGAACATCTTTCACTGCGATTAGAAGATTATGATTTGAGATTCCAAAGACACTAAACTATTATGGTCCTTGTGTGTTTGTTTTTTTATGTATTAAGTATTCCGCAAATTTAATGTAATGTCCATTTACATCAATATTTGGGTCGTTATAGTTGGTATCAGAGGAAAGGTTTAGTCAAACTTTGGAAATTAGGATGCGACAATTTTAGTGAGATCCCTAGATATATTTCTAAGGTATGTCTAGGGATGTCCCTAAGGTTAAGTATAAGTATAGGTTATAGTCCTATAATTATGGTAAAGATATTAGAATTAAACCTATGATTTTAGATATTTAAGGAACTACCCCTTTATTATGTTTTTTCCAAGCATGATTTTTTCCTCTCACACTATTCTTTTTGGGTTTTAGATGATGACTGGAACCCGAAGGAACCGTGTTGATCAAAGTAATGGAAAATTCAATGATTATCCTCCCGAACAACAAAATGTGATGGGAGATGGAGTGCAAAATATTATTTCTATACTTACACAAGCTATAAATCATTATGGATTTCCAAATAATCAGAGAAGGGAACAATATTCTATTGAGTCCATCATGAGGCAATGTCCACTGTCTTTCAATTGGTCTTCTGATCCACTTGTTGCTGAACAATGGATCAGTACCACTGAAAAGATATTTTCCGTACATTGATGTTCATAACATGAAAAAGTCATTTTAGCTATTTACCATTTAGAAAGTGAATCAAACCAGTGGTGGAGTCTAATTAAGAATATAATGCCCCAAGATGAAATTGTATCCATGGAATGGGACGAGTTCAAGAACTTTTTTTTCAGAAAGTACTTCCCTTGTATTCTTTGATCAAAGATGGAAAAGGAGTTCCTTGATCTTAAGCATAAGGATGATGAATCTGTTGGTATATACAAAGAGAATTTAGCAATACTTTAAAGGTATGAATCTGGCTTTATCATCCAACCTTAATGTAAAGTTAATCGATTCTTCAGTGGCTTTAAACCAAGTCATCAAAGGGAATTAGCTATAAGAGACTTCAATAGCTATGAGGAAATTGTGTGTTGTGCTATCAAGGTAGAACTGGAAGTTGGGTTAACATATCCATCTCGTGGTTTTGACAAGAAACGAAAGATGGAGTTCAAGGAAGAACCTCAGAATAATAGTGAAAAGAATATGAATGTTTCTTTATACCCAGTGTGGAAAGAAACATGGTGGAAATTTTCTAAATGGTACTAGAAAATGTTTCAAGTGTGGAAAATAAGGTCATCAAGTAGCTGAGTGCCGAAGTAATAGGAAAAAGGTATCTAATGACGTGAATAGAGAAAAGACTACAGAGAATACTTCACCAACACTTTAATGCTTCAAGTGCAAGGAAATGGGGCATTATGTTAATCAATGACCTAATCCAAGGGTTAATGATGATCGATGTGAGCATCCTCTTAAGGAAAAGGATAAAGGGATGTCACATAAGATCACTATCAGTGATGTTGAGTATAAAAATGATGTTGTGGAATGATTATGTGTTTATGTAACGGGATTCCAAAATAATGTTGTGGAATCTAATTTATAGTAATGTGGAATATTGGAATTTCTATGTATTGGTATATTATGGTTTTCAATAATTATATGGTACCGGTAACCATGAAAAGTAAATAAAATATTTTGGAATGCATATGATATGCGCATAATGGAGGGATAAGGAGAAAATAATATGTTCGATGGTATTCATGAGCTCATGACTAATATAAGGAAAAAGTGATATCATGGTTTGAGTATATAGAATTTTTGGGATTTTTGTATGTGGAAAGAGTTAACTTTTTATAGAATTTATGTTTTCACTAAGGTTAAATGGGTATTTATTCTTCAAGAGAATACATGATTAAGATATTCACATGTTTGGAATGTGACCAACATGATATATCATATGATAAATGGGGGATAGATTATGGTATTCACATGCTCGGTAGATGACATTTCTAGTAATTGTTTTCTTTATTCTATGAGGTTGGACAAAAATATTTTGGATAAGCCTAAAGATTGGAATGAATTAAGATAGACATAAGATAGTATTGTTTAAGGCTAGAATTTTTTTCTATTTTATTGGAGGAATGTTATTATAATTTATTTTTAGAAAAAGGGACAACCTACTTGTCGAGTGACAACCCGTCACGTCGGATAAGGCTATGGGAATCGAACCCACAACCGAAGTGCGACAAGCATTTATTTCCTACCACTGGCCTACAAGAAGTCCCTGGCTAGTAGAAACTAGTTTTATTAAGCAGTATGATAGATGAAGTATAAGTCTATTTTTGGAATCATATATGATTAACCTCACCAAAGATGGACTTATGTATATTTGATAAATTTTGCTAACCTTTTGTTTGAGACATATTAAATGACCCATCATTCTATCACCTGATCTTCTAACACTTCACGAATAAAAAATTCAACTTCATTTATTTAAGAGATGGAGTTGAAATTGTTCAAGGCACGAACAACAATGATATTTTACCAAAATCAAATAAGTATTTCTTTTAATTCAAATAATATTCAACATTAGGGAAATGATCTTGAAATCCAAAAATGTTGTCATAGTGCCCTCATATCTGATGAATCAGATGGTAACTTATATCATCACAAATTTATGGCTTTGTGATTGTTGGCTTTTTCATAGCCATGTTCTCTGCCACTCTCCAACAGAACTCAATGGTTAGATTTCACTTCCATATCCATATTTTCACCTATGTTCTCCTATGTGGAAACCCAGTGATTAGTTAATTTGGGTAACCGTTACGTTTCATACTTTACTTTTTAAAAGATATTTCTTGGTATTCCTTTTTACGATGTGGTTTTATATTAAAGAAACATTTGAGTAGTAAACCATTTATAACCCCGACCAATTTCGAGGGAGGAATACATTTTAAGGGGGTAGAATGTAACACCTCGAGATTTTATGAGATATATTATTTTTAATTTCTTTCATATCTTCTGTTGTACGCTACACTAAGATTATTTTTGAGCAATACACAACACCATATTAGCATGTAGTATATGCAACACTATTCTTGGATCGTGTTACACACAATTTCAAGTTTGTTTTATTGTAGTTATTCTATGCAACATTGATTCTTTGTATATATATATATATATATTCAATGTATAAATGAAATATGGTTGGATTTTTTTATACACAACAACAAAGGAGTATTGCACTACACGCAACCCTTACTTGGATATAATTATATGCAATCATGACCTTCCACAATAACATGTGTTGTACGCAATACTGAGTTTCACTAAACAATGAAATGTTATTAAAATATTATATAAATTAGCCATTATGAATATTAATACACAGATTTTGAAATTTTATAAATTTTATTTTTCAAAATGGACTTCATTTTTTGATTTAGAATATCGAAATTATCCTAGGGTGAATTTTTGGTATTTTTCTGAAAATATTCAATTTTTGATGAATTGTGAAAACACTAGGTTACTATTTAAAAATAGATTTTTTTATATAAACAATTATATATTTTATTTAAATTTATTTTAGGTCATAATTGATACATTATAACTATATAGGTTTAATTTAATTCATTTGAGTCATTTTATAATAATTTTAGATATATAAAAATTTTATTGAACTTTTCACCGTCTTTTACCCACCTCTTTGGAGAATTTGAAAATTTATATAAAACAAAATTTTACCGCTTCTGTGAGTGGAATTTGAAAAATCCGAGAGACACGGTTAATATCAAGGAGTGAAATGTGGTTCAATAAGATAAAAATAATTTTTGGTGAATATTAACTTTTTACTTTTATTTACCACGGTTAAAAGTAAATAGGTTAATTAAGGGTAAAAATTATATTATTATTACCCTAAAACATGTAATAATTCTATTTTATAAGTGTAATTAGACCAAAAACAACATTAGAAATAAAATATTATCATTTAGTTCCATATGGATTAGATTAGGACATTTATTATTATTTTATTTAATGAAGAGTTAAAAGGGTTAAAATAAAAGATTAATAACTAAAACATTTTTAATATAGGGGTATAAACAAGTTAAATTCGACTATAAATATTCATTATAAAGATGAAAATATTTCCTACATGATGCTATTTTATTTATAATTTTTAGACATTAAGTAATTTAATTTATTTATGACACAATGATGATGCAGTAATTAACTTATTAATGAAATATTAACATAATTGATGTAATAAATACACAAATAAATGTTATTTGAGACTTTTTATGAATTAAAATAATTTTATAGGTTAATATGACATGTTAGTATTTATTTAATTAACTTTATTTGAACTAATCATGATGTTAGAAATTTCAAAAAAATCAAGTACCAAATAGAGTCAAAATTTACATAAAATAGTTTTTAAAACAAATATTATATTATTTATTGTTATTATACTCCTAAAAATATAAGGATAGGGAAAATGACTTAGATAAGGATATATATATATATATATAATGAACCACTTTTGGATCTTTTTTATTTTTATAGTATGATTATTAACCATATAGTGTAATAAAATAAGAAGACACGGTAAAAGTTAAATTATTTAACTTAGAGTTAAATCTAAATGATAAGGTTAAAGTAGTCAACTAAACTTGTCTAAATTCTATTGGATGGAAGGATTTCTTCCCATACCCACCTTATCTTCTACATAAATCAATTTTTATATATTAAAAACCGAATATGACTTTATTATAAAATAATATTTTAAGTTTTCCTAATGTGCCCCTATCCTCCCTAATAAAAAGGACACCCCTTCCCTCTTCTCTTCACACCCTTTTGAGCCATGATTCTCGGCCAAAACGTGACAATTTCTCTTCTAATCTTACATAGAAACATTCTGGAGGTACTGGTTTTCTCAAAAGACCAACTCTAGTGCCCTAGGAAGAAGTTTAAAGGAGGTGCGTCGAGTAAGAGGTAATCTCTTCTACCGACTCTTTGAAGTTTATTTATTCTTCTACTTCGTCTTATTTAGTTGTATAATTATAAAGTACTAACATCAGTATTAATTATATACTTATATGTTATTATAAATACGAAACAACCATATTTAACCTTCTATCCATCCTACGGAAAACTAAATCACCGCGTGTGTGTACATATGAAATACCGTCTCAACGCCGTGGTGTAATCTGTTTTCGACCACCACCTTGCTTGGATGGGTATAATGGTGTAAATAAATAACTATATATGATTATTGTAAAGTGATATTTATTCTGAAATATTATACACACACATCAATAAAATTCCACGATAATGGGAATGATATCATCACTCGTACGTATGTACGGAATACCGTCTCCACGACGCGATGAGAATCATTCTCCAAGTTAACCATTCATGAATGATTATAAAGTATATATAATGAATAATAATTAAATATATGACATAATAATTATACTAGATATATATATATATATATATATATGTATTTCATCTACTTAATTCTAATCAATTCAATAAGGAAACGGAAAACAACATTCATGCGTACGTACGACCTACCCTCTCCATGAACGGTGTATTTCATTTCATTTATCTATATATTATATATATATATATATATACTGAATATATATGATATATAAATTATTATTTACATTCTGGAAGAAATTAAATCATGATATAAGTAATAATAATATCACTAACAATAAGTCCAAACATGTACAATAAATAAAATGATTTTACCCAAAATGCTACTTTGACAAGGAATTTACAAAAGAACGGGTAATATAAAGACTTAGGGGAACCATATATGATATAATTACAATAAATATGATTCTGTAATAAGTCAATGACATTATGTAAATCATTATATGTGAGGTTCGGATACTTACGAAGCATATTAGACCTAAGGTATGGGATCATTATTCCAATCTCATTCTTATCCGAGATTGTTTATTCGTAAGTATTTACTGGGGTTATCTTTATCATCAATGTCCATGTTTTCTAAAAATGTTTTGATAAAATTTCTAGTATTATTCCATGTATGTTTAAATACATTTTTACCCTTTTATGACTTTTACCACGAGGTTTGGAAGGAATCTTTCTTTTATTTACAATTTGAGGTACTTTTTGACTTTTCTGACAAAAAGTACGAGGAGAATGTTTTTTTAAACTTATACGGAATGAACGGATATTTACAGTTTCATTACTCTTTAATTTAAAGAAGCTTAATATACAAGATTTCATGACTATTTTCAACAAAATCCTTTTCTTTTAAAATTTCATCCCATTCTGTAAAAAGAAAATGATTTTGAAGAAGAAAGGATATTTTCCTCAAGAATTAATTTCAAGTGTTTTATCAAATCTATTTTCCATCTAAGATCATATTATTTCATATGTGTATGTTTCATGTTTTATTTCTCTAGGATTTACATGGTTTCACTTTTCTTTTGATTAAATGATATCCATTTGTTTTATATTGATTTTAGTATGATGGGATGATGTTTATGAAACTCATTTTTATTCTTTGGTTTATGATGAATGGTTTATGTTTATGTTGTGGCACAAGTAAGAATGATTTCATTATGAGATTGGTGGGACCTATATCTCCCTCCAATGAATTGGGTGAAAATTTATATCTCATGAGATATAGATGGCTGGAATGGTAAGTTAATCCAGCTCAGTGATACATGACTAGAATGAGGAGTGAACTTGATTCAGAAAGGGACTTTGTCCACAAAGATGATCTTGGTACAAAGGACTTGGCTACTACAGAAATCATAACATGTTCTTAATGGTTTCCATAATTAAATTCTTTATTCCCATTATATTTTATCATGATTGATGTTCCTTTGTGATATATGCCCCACGTACTTCCATGATTTATGTCTTTGCTCAAGATTTTGATGTTTATATTTTATTATCATGTTTTTGCATTAAAATGTTTATGGATTGTTTTGTGTTCTCTATGTTTACCCTTACTAAGAATTTGAGATCACCCTTTATATGTTTTCTTTTCCCCAGGATATAAAGAACGGTTTTAGGTAAGAAAACAAAAGGGGAAGAACTTTATTGGAGATGTTGAAGATCTTTCACCGCAATTAGAAGATTATGATCTAAGTTCCCAAAGACACTAAACTATTACGGTCCTTGTGTGTTTGTTTTTGTTATGTAGTATGTATTCCACAAAATTAATGTAATGTCCATGTATGTCAAGATTTGGGTCTCTAAAAATAAGGATATGAAAATAAATTCCCCAACATATGGAATATTAAATGTACATAATTAGATAATAAATAAACTTTATAGAAAGAGGATATATGAAAGAACCCTTAAATAGTATCGGCATGATAACATGTGTACATGAGGGTTCATATAATGGTTAAATAAGAGTAAAAGGGTGTTACCATTACATATAAATTTTATTTGAAGTATGGGGAATATTTATGAACATCTCGCAAAATAGGAAAATGTAAATTTAATGATATAAAATAAAAGGAATTCCTGATAAAAGAGGATTGTGGAATATATGGTTCCCTTATGGAATTTCAGCATAGTAACAGCTTAGGTAATGGTCAAAATGAGAGATTATAAATGGTATCTCATGAAAATAACATTAATTGGATTGTCTGGGAATCATAGAAAAAGAATTATAACATAGCCAATTGACATTATATGACAATTTTCAAGGATGATTCTTGAATTTAAATAAGAAGAGGAAGGTGATGATCCCTTACTTCAATGTGTGACTCCAATAGCATGGTAGTGGCCTCTTGGGAGAACGTCATACCATGGAATAAATTTAGGTAGTATAGGGTTGAGTGTGTTCATTATCCAATTATTTTTATTGATGATAAATGGGAGTGTTGGTGGTTTTATATAAGAAAAGTGGGGGATTTTAATATTATTTTAGTTTTGGACACTACATAATAAAATATTCAAAACTCAATCCATACCATGGTTTTTTCCCATGGATAAAGAAGAATTGGACTGTAACATATTATTTTATAACATCATAGCCCATAGATAATATAATAATTCATTCACTTTTGTGGAGATGAGTCGGACTCTCAATGAAATGATTTTAAATAATAAAATATATTATAAATCATGGAGGATTCATTAAAGATTCATAAAATAAATGAAATAAATATAAATTTTTTTATTATAAAGTGAAATAATATATTTTTCATAGGATAACTTATATAGGATTTATTACATCACTATTGGTCCATTATGATCTCATAAACACACTGTTTATTCATACCATATTTAATTTCAACCTCAAAATTACAGTCTCTCTGAAAATTATGAACACTTCACCATTGGATAATGTGAACATCCAGATTCCAAAAATGATACGTATTTTATAAAAATATATTTTTTAATATGTGAATTTTATATTTTAAAATAATAACATATATTTATGAAAATAATGGATGTTTGGATATTAAAAATTTATTTTGAACCCTTATAATAATTTTATTATTTTGAATAAAAATTATATAATAGATTATATTTGATAACTTTTTTAAATAATATTCCATTAAATTCTATTTCTTTAAAAAATCCATTCATTCATAAATTAGTTAATTGAATTTGAATATTAACCAAAAATACATGTTATTCTTTATAAATCATTTAGAAAGTAACAACAATAGGATTAAAAAATATTAATTAATTTAAAAAAGGATTTAAATATTCTAATTTCTAGGGACTTGATAGATATCTTTATAATACACAATCATAATCCATAATAGTAAGGTCCATGATTGTGGGGATTTTATGGGGTCATCCATGGAATATTTTTTGGGTAATGATCTTGATGTGGTTGAAATTATCTCATAAACGATTTCGGTCATGTCTAAGTCATCGAATATTAGTTTGGTCTTGGTCTAGGGAAAATACAAGATATGTTATCTCCCTAAGAAGCCATGATATATGTGCTTCATAAGATAAAATATTACTATTTTGGGACATCACATTCTTTGTCTATACCATAAGTATTTTTTAAACACCTATACACATTCTAGTCATTTGATCACTATTGAAAAACTATATTATAAATGGTAATGAAACATAATAGTAAATTAAGTCCAATTGGATATAGTGAAACAAAATAAGTGCATGTGATTTTTATAAACATATATAACAACAAATTTAATTGAATAAAAAGGGAAATTCTATTTATATAAGTTGGGGTCATTATGGTCTTCCACCCTTCAAAAATTCAACAATAAAAATTTCTTGTTCCCACACTAAAACAAACGATGGAATTTCTGCTTCATCTCACTCAAGGGTTCCTATGTTTATTTTTCAATCTTTTTGTTTCACCATAACACTTTGATGTGGTGAATTGTCTTATATCGATGAAATTTATTCTACGATCTATGATCTTAATAGGATTATACTCATAGGAATGGTCATTATACATTCGTACCACATTTGGATTGAGTACATGTGATGGGTCTAGTATGTACTTTCTTAAGAGGGATACATTGAATATAAATTTTACTAGAGGCATGTTTGGGGGAGTGCTAGTCCAATGGTCACTACTCTGATGTGATCAAGTATCTCAAAATTGGTGATGTTCCATGGACTATGCATTATATCCCAAACTCTAATGACTTTTTTCAATTGATATATTTAAAGTAATATCATGACTCTGAAAATAATCTCTAGGTCTAGTCGATGTTTGTAAAAAGAGTTATTTTTTCTACCGTGGGTTGCTTTGATGGGATATTGAATGGACTTAACATCCCCCCCAAATTTCATTGACCATTTTGGACGTAATTGTTTTCATTCCCCAACATCATCTCAGCATGTCGGTGTATTCTTCACCTCTTACCATAAAGGTCAGTATAAGGAGCCAGTTGAACAATCTAGTGGAATCTTTTATTGAAAGAGAACTCGACTATATGAAGTTGTTTCTCCCATTTCCTATTGATGTAGATTTTTATTGATCTCAACATGTACTATAATTTTTGTATAGTCCAATTTGATTGGCCACCAATTATATGTTTATAAGAAATACTAAAGTTTAGATTAGTGGTTAGAGTGTACTGGAGTCTTTTACAAAACCTAGATGCTATAGTTAGGTCTCAGTTAGATAAAATTGATATTGGTACTCTAGGAAGCCTTACCACTTTTCTTATGTTTATCTTTGATACATGATCCTGTGAGAAATACTCTTAAATCAGAGCTGTCTTTGTATGACGATCCACAACAACCCAAATCAAATTGATTCATTTGGATGTCTTCAGATGTCATGTGAATAAGTCTATAGTGATATTTTCTCATTTCAATGTTGATATGGGTAATGATTTCATCATCCAATATGACATATACATTTTTATCTTCAATTGTTAATAAACCACACACATTGATGTATATTCAGTTAACTCTTTATTCATGTTGCCCCACCAAGAGTTCACTCGACATTGTTTATACATCCTTTGGTTTCATTGTTGAATTGAGAATGTCCAACTATGTTGACCTTCTAATATTTCTTTCATTAAAATATGATTTTATGGAACACATTATATTGATCCATATATCTTAATTCCATTATTGACATTGAACTCTAAGGATTTACTATTCCTTATTGTTTCCAATCATTTCCAAATTCCCACATCATCTTTTTTAACATCTTTTAACCTGTCAAGAAGAGATGGTTAAAACATAATTTTTGAATGGATTGATAGTGTTACATACTTTCTGATTCCCATTTCCATACTCTTTAAATATAATAACATCATATTCTTCTCAAATCTCATTGATGATTTAATTTGTAGAAAAATTATATATAGATCATTTACCAATTTGTTTCATTCTCAAAATGGTTTTGGATTAAGTAGTCCTAACCTTTGATGATCTAATCATCTTCAATGGAGAAAGATAATCTTTTTATTTGTGAATGTAATGTTGAGGATCTTGTGATCAAAATATATCACCCATATCTCCCCTTTTATATAAATACACTATATTTTTTATAGTGATGATCATCACTTCCAACTCCAATTCAAGAATGGGATTGTTTTTCCCATGAATATTCATATTCTATGAAGCATTGACTATGAATTTGTCATTTTTTATCAACAAAAATCCCAATACATTATTTGAAACATCACTAAAAATTATGAAAGGATCTTTACTAGTGTTTATTTTGAGCACATAGGAATTGATAAGACTTTTTTCTACTTCAATAATGTTTCCTCATCATTATAGGAAAATTTTACTCCATTTTGATTTAGCATTATAATTTGTTTTGACAATCATGAGAAATTTCACACAAATTGATGATCCTATCCAGCTAACCAAATGGATCTATAGATATTTGTCAAGTATGTTGGCCCCATCAATCACTCAATTTGTTTTTTCATTGAAGGGTCCACATATATCCTAGTGCTTGTGATGATATACTCTAAAAAGGAGACTTCCATCAACAAAAACTAACACTTGTGGTACATTTCATGAATTGGCTCCTTTCACAAGGTATTTAGCATAGTTCTCTGATAAACCTAATGATCTTCCATGGTTATGGATTATATTAGAATATCATATATAAATACAACCACATATGTCTAGGTAATCAATAAATACTCCATTTATAAATTCTAGGATGATTGGTAGATCAATAGTGAGTCTTAATTTCATCAATATGAACTCATTGTGCCACTACCTCATATGAATAAAATTCTTAGTGATATCCTTCTTATTCACCCTAATATGGTAATATCCAAACCATAGATCCTCTTTGGAGAGGTTTTTTTATCTCTATAGTTGATAGAAAAAGTTATCAATTTGTGTTAATGTCTACTTATTAATTATCATTATATTTTTTAGCTAGTGATAATCAATCGAAATGTTCATTGACCAATCCATAATCTTGATGAAGAGGACTACATCACCACATAATGAAGCACATGGGTGTATAAATCATTTAAAAATATTATCCTTTAGTATTCTCTATAGCACCACATGCTCCAAAAAATCCATCCTATATGGTGTTATGAATATTGAATATTCCCAAGGTAAAATATTGATTTAAAATTCACCCACCATTCTTGGATGAAGACAAGTCAATTCCCCAAGAAACACATCAGTTAGTTCGGGTTTTTATTGTCTGTTTTTTGGAAGAGTGTTTCACATGTAATTGAATTTGTTCCTTTAGGAACTTTAGCCGTTCTAATATATGATTGTGGGACTATGGGCCTTTGGGATTCTGGGGTTCTACATCAGGCCAGTTAAAAAAGGGAATCTGTTTTTATATTATTCTTTTTTTAATAATGGTGTTAACTTCGAACCTGTTTTTGTTATAATATGATTGTTGTTCTATATGATTAAAAAATAACTCATATTTTTAGGAAATTATTTATAAAAACATGAATGGTTGTAATTCAGTTGTAATGTTTTATAGATATATAATTCAAGGAAATAATTCTACTTAATATTAGCATATATTTCCTCAATTCTTTGGACACAATAATTAATTTATTTATATGTATATTTATCATTTAAAATTGTACTGATACCTTTCAAATATTTATATTGGGCTTGATGAATAGTTTAATAAATCACCTTATAGAAAAGATTGAATGGGAAATAAAACATTCAAGAATTTGATACTTGAGGAAATATTATTTGGAACTATGAAAAATAATATATGATATATATAGAGTGGATTATTTTTAAAAATAGATACCCAAGAATGTTATATATGAAAAAATATTTTTGATGGAGGAATTATCACCATTAGAGACAATTGTAAAAGAAATGGGGATGATTTTTGTGAATTTCATATTATATAATGTGTTATCATTGATAAACTTTTATATGTTATTGGTTTTTAGAATAACCATGAGTATTTCATAACTTAGAGATAATGAAATACATTACAATATTCATAATTATAAATATCATCTTTTTAGTGATAAATATGTATTTTTATGCAAATTTTATGGAGAATATTTATAAATATTTTTATTACTGTTCAGTAAGTGAGTAGTGTTTAACATGATATTTTCAAGAAGTAAATATTCATAAAACTTCCTATATTTCGTCTTTTATCATTATTTTTCATATTCTTAAGAAACAAATATATGAGGCATGGAAAGGTAAGAATCCTAAATTGATATTTTTAATGCTTTTACATATAATGAATTTTAACTCAACTATAAATTTTTTTTTGTAAAATTTGATGTAAAAGCAAATAAAGTAACATTTTCATGATATGAAATTATGTCTATAAGGTTTATATATTTTACAATAAATGCATGATTGTTGTTGATTACTTAGTTCATGTGGTACTGTATGAAAATGATTAAAAATAGAAATCAGATAATGAAAAAAAGTATAATGAATCGTCTATAATATAAAACATTTTAAAATATTACACTCTTGTGGGGGTTGCATCTATTAATGGGAATCATTAAACCTTATAACAATAGAGTTTTGTGATTCACTAATATGTCACTTGTAAAATAATGATTGGTGATGTTGATTCAAGAGTTCAATATTCTATTCAGAATTGTTTTTTGTAAAATTATTGTATTATATATCATTTTTTCCAAATAATTTGAAAATCTCTTTGGTATATCATAATGGTTGTTTGTATATTGAATAAGACCTTATCCAGTTTTCAAGAAAAATGTGGTAAATTTTTTAAATAAAAAATAGATAATAAATTAATAGGATATAAATGGAATTTATAGAGTAGAAATGATGAATATTTATTGATTAAAATAAATAATGCTATATTGATTTGGGAAAAAATTCCTAGAGGAAGGAAATGAAAATGACGATACTTTTTCACTAATTTCAATATTTTATAATACATGGATTTTACTAGATTATGTATCACGTCATGGTTTTAAGCTATATCAAATGGATATAAGAATTATAATTTCCTAAAGGAGTTGTATCAAATGAATTATATATATGGAATCTACCAGGTTTTTAGAATAAGAATAATCCTAATCATAATTTTAGCTTCTTAAATCTATTTAGGTAATGAAACATGAACCTCTTTCGTGGTATAAAAATTTATCATAAATTATTTGGAATAATAATATTTTTTGAAGTTATTTTAATTCTAATTTGTTTTATTAAAATATTTCCCAAATAATTGTGATTATTTATATTTTTTGTTGATATTATAGTCTCTTCATGAAGTCAATTTCATTATTTTTAATTTTCAAACATAATGATTTTTTAATTTTACAGGAGTCATTCCAAAAGACACTTTCTTCACCAGATATCATATTTATCCACTATATGATAGAATATTTATGATTCGAAGAAGGTATTCTAAATTATTTTTATGGAGGTTTAAACTTGACTTATATAAAATGACAAATACTTTTATGTGTTTTCAGGATAAAATGTATATATATTATTTTAGTAAATATGGTGATGATAAGATTTTAGAAAGCTTGATTTTTATTTCAACTATAATTACCTATAATAATTCCTAATATAATGTTTAGTTTCTATATGTGTATAAAATTTTTGGATGATCAGAAGGGAATTCATTTATCTGTATTGAACATAATTGTTAAGTATGGGAAATGTACTATTAGCTTCTGTTTATTATTCCAAGGTAAGAATTATTTTTTGGGGAAAATAGATTCTATTTTTGTTTAAAAATTATATAAAATATACAAAAAACTACTAAAGACGTCATTCATTTTTAGAAAAATAGTCAATTTCATAGAGTTAAATGAAGAAACATTAAAAAAAATTATATGGATATGGCTGAATATGTTGTAGTAGTGAGATTTTGTGTATAGAATCTCTAGATTAGTGAAAACATGATAGATTTCTATATTTCTTATTAATGTTTTCTTATGATGTGTGGTAATTAATTATTTATTCCCATACTGATTAATCATCTAAATAATTTCGAAAAAAATTATCAAAGTAATATAATATTTTATCTCAGATCATGTACATAAAGAAGATGTCTGTCTAGAATTTGATCATACTAAAAACCAACAAGATGAGATACATCTAATGGCATTAGATTTATTGAAATTTAAAAATTTTATGTACGATATTATCCTTATCGAACTGAAAATTTATTATCTTCTCAAAAAGTGAAATATTTTTTCAATCTAGAAGTATTTTATAAGAAGAATGATATTATTATTTAAAGATATAATTTACACATTAAATAATTTTCAAAAATATTTTATTGAGTATATTTATTTTTATTAATTAAATATCTAAAAGTATTTCATGGGATCACAATATTATTTATAATAGTAGAGAAATACCTAATATGAACCTTGTTATACATTTTAGACATAGAAAACAGGTATTATGTAATATATGTATTAATTTTTATATTTGATTATCAATTGAATTTTCATTAAAAAATCGCTTTATTTTTTGGGGAGTTATTCTTTTAAATTGACACTATTTATACACGATCATTTTGAATATTTTATAAATAATATTTCTCCTCACAATTACATTTTATGAGTTTATTATTTATAGACTATCCTTTATTATCTTAGCTTTCTAATTATTATAAAAAATTTTGGGACTTGTTCATGTTGAGTGGATTGTTTCCTATTTGATTTATCTATCTTGATAATTATATAATCTATCATTTAGTATTATATTTTCATTATGACTATCTCTGTCACATATTTAGTTCATTTCATATTCATTATTCGTATAATTTTTTTTTTATTTTTTACAGGTTGGGGTTGAAGCCTAATTTTATTATTAAAGAAAATCAAAGACCTCTTTTGACTCGGTAGAGGGAGACCCATTACATAACCCAATAGTCCAGTGGGCTTGTAGCCTATTACATAGCCAGTAGGCCCAAATTTTTTGCCCAATTTCCATTATGTGAATAGTAACCCAGCTGCTACAATACCCGCAGAGTATCGTCACTGCTATAGTGTTACCTCACTGCTAAAGTGCCCGCCGATCTAAACAACTGTTGCTGCTACTGTAATGTTACATTACCATATTCTCAATGGGTTTTGAACCCCCTTTTTTCACGTAGGATTATGGGGTGCTTACCACTAAGCCAAACCCCAACTATATTATTTTTTGTTTTATTATTATTATATTCTATAGTTATTTATGTATTTCATAAATCTTTTATTTGAGAAATATTAACTTATAGATGGTCATTGTAATGGGAAAAATTCATGAAATTGAAATATTATATATACATATACCAATAGATGTAATGAAATGACTCTTATATATTATTTTATTAATATTATAATTTTATGATCAATATTTTCTATGCCTTTGAAATTCATTTTAGTTTTTTTTCTTTTAAATATTGGATGCCTAAAAATTTGGCTAACTATGAGATCTTTATATATCGGACTTTTTAACTTATGTATTTCATATTAGCTCTTATATTTGAAGACATGAATATTCAATAATTTATTTTACTCTAATGATTCATGTTATTTAATTTCAATTATGAGAAAATTCATACAAGATGTTTCATATGAACTGAGTAGAATAAAAATACATTATAAATTTTTAATATGTTTATTTCCTCCAAAATATTATAGAAAACACAATTTCCTTATTTAGATAGATGTGTTTATTATGTATATATTTTTTGGAAATGAAAATTTCGTTTTACATTAAAGTGAAAATTGAAAATCATTTTCAATATATTCGATTAAGGAAAATTCATGCATATCAAAAATTTATATAAGGTTCATATATTACATATTGATCGAATATGTTGAATCTTATTTAGGTATGTTAATATGTTATATATTATATTTTTAATGTGTTATATCTGTGTATAAAACATTTTACATTATATAAGCTGCAAAAACAATCTTATGTATCATGAAATTTTTTAGATGTTGAGATTTTAAAATTTTAAACATTTAATGAATTTTTTGGAAATATATTTATTAGTATTAAATTCCATTTAATGAAGTGTTTTTAGTTTTTCTTAATTTCATACATAAATTTTTTAAGTGAATTCAATATTTATGTAGTTATATATCATTAATGCTAGACATTATGTTAACTATATAAAACTAATATATGAAGCATTATTTAGAAGTTAAAATCAAATGAATTGGGAATATACAATAGGTATGTATATTTCCTAAGAATTTTTTTTAATAAAATACCACATATTAATTTTTTATTTTTTATGCTATCTATCTTATTGCCTCAGATATTATGGTTTCACATTTTAAATCTTCTATGAATAGTCAAGACTGATAGATGTATTATAAATTATAATCTATGATTTAGTATAATAATTACAATGATTATCATTCTATTTTTTATTTATTATATGAAATAATTTTATCATTTTATAGTGAATGTATGATAAGTATCTATGATGATAAATTAATAATAAAAATATATCAATTTATATAAATTACATTTAATTCACTTTATGGGAAATGAAAACCTTAGTATATATGAATATTTCCAATGATGTATTTTCCAAATAATAAAATATTTCATTATTTTCTATGATATTTTTTATATGGGAATAATAGGTTATATTTTTTTCAAATAAATCATATAATGTCTATAGGATTATACTTATTGGGGATATATATTTGGATATAGATTAGAAAAAACTGTAAAATAAAATAGAGCAATGGAATTTGAAATATTTTGGAAGAAATTCAGTTTCAATTCATTTGAAAAAAATCAATGAAATTAAATTCATTACCTTGTATAATCATTTTGAAAAAAAAATTTATTCTTATATTTATAAATATGGGGTTTTTAGTTATCCTTATCTTTTTATTATTGTTTTATTGTCATATTTATGTGTTTGAATAAAAAATAAATAGATTTCTAGTCAAATATACATGAAAATAATATGTTGTTAACTGGTTGATAATTATTTTTAAAAATCTAGTTTATATATGGTTGTTCCATGATTAGAAAGTTGATATTTTTATATGATTCAAACTTAAAACTCATGTTCTTAGTGACTTCTATATAAGTCAGGAAGTAGAGGGGTGTGAATAGTTGATGGAGGATATTTATTATCAGTAATTCTATAAAAATATCATGTGAAATTATCATATTTTTCTTATATTTCATTATGATTTTAAATATATCAATTTACCCCATATTAACATATCAACGAACTTATATTCGATTAAAATAGTATATCTTATTATGTAAATTATGTGTCATCCCTTGAAGGATTTATTCTGGCGATCAAAGATTAACTGGTGTGTAGAAAAATTAGTTTCATGATGTTTTGATTATCAAAATGTGATAGTTGGGAATTAAGCGGTTATATAATTTTTATATCCATTAGATATCCTCATGTGTATCTCAAAGGGCATATGAATGTATTTTTTTCACTATTCTAAAGTAATCAATATAACGATTTTATGTTATTTAGGTTATCAAGGATTGGTTGATAATGTTTTCTCATTTTTTATCAATAAAGGTGTAAAATATTTTAAATGTTTTGGAAATGTTGTATATGAATGATATAATGATGGATGACTAAATTTCAAGGGAAATTATTTCTAATATGGATCTATTCTTTACCTCACCATTCTTGAGTCAATTGGGGGTGTTTTTCTTTGAAATATTAATTAATACCACTTTTCAAGGATACATGGATAGTCCGAATATGACTTCCATTCATATCTTAGTGTCACAAAACATGAATAAATTCAAGACATTATTGAATGTGGGGGAAGAATCATTCATTGGTTGAGTATTTTTATAACACTAACTTTTAATCATCACTAGGTATAAATCCATTAGAGTCATTTATCAGCTTATATATATGAATACATTATGATTGACTAGAATCATAATGATAGTTTTCCTTAAAATAGACGTTGTGCAGAGGATGATATAAAAGGAGAAGATGACTTGAAAATGGATAAAATTATTTATGCACCACTTTAATTCATATATATTTTAGTGTAGTTTGATACTTTAGTTGTGGATTGAGATTGTGTGTTCTATAATGATTCCCCAAATTATGGGAAGTAGTTGTTTGATAGAGGAAGTCATATTTTCTATCAAATTATCCCTCCATTTGAGGATTTGGTGCATTCTATTATGGAAACATATCATATATCACTTCCTCCATAGTTTAATTATATCGTAAATATTGTCAAATTATAAAGGGATCACTTGTAACATCAATATGTATCAAAATACATTGATTAGAGTGAATTGTATTTGCGGATGATGTGATCTTCAGGGGGCACTAGTTTTAGAATTAAGATCATCAAGATAAGGCATTGTATAGTATTATCATCCCCTTTATGGGTGTTTTATTATATAATGGATGAATGTAGAAGTGTTAATGGTAACATGAGTCGCATATGTGGGCTCCATGCCCAGTTATATTTAAATCCTTGTTTTCCCATGATGTTGGCATGCTAAATTTAAGAAGATTTGATTTATTTTTTTTCGTATTTATGTTGTGTATTGTTCAATAATGGACTTGTTCTAATTTTTTATTATCTCATGTGTTGTTCTGGGTTTTTTCCCAATATTTTCTTTTATGATTTTGGTTTCGGTTTTTTTGAGAAATAATGATTTTAAAAACATCCTATGTAATTTCCAATGCTATAATTTTACTAATATTTTTAGCTGTTCGATGTGTTGGGAGAAGGATATTAAATGAAATAAAGATATAGAATAGAATTTTATAATGGAGGTATTTTTAATTGTGTGACCATATTTGTTTCACTATAATGATATGGCTAAAGGATATTTTTATCTATAAATATGCATTACACTCCAGAGAACATTGGGTTGTGTTGAAATTGTTTTTCTGCAATTAAGAGCATAAAATATGGTAATTTAGTGACATGTAATTTTTATGTCTAATTCTAGGGAAAAAATGAAGATTTTTTTTACGTAATTGAGGAATATATACTTCACATAAAAAGAAAACCAATGGCGTAAATAGTTTGTTATCCCCTTTCATCCATCCTATATGAGGAACTAAAAAATGAAAATTTGTGACACATTTTTCAATAGTGATGTTTATAAATTTCTCTAATTTGGGGAACCTAATTTACTAACATATTATTGAAAGATCATTATATTTCTCCTTATTTAATAATTTTTTTCAATAAAATTAGTAATTTTTGATTGAAACTCGTATATTTTATTATTGTCATATTTTTTAAAATTTAAATTCCCATATTTTTTTTGAGAGGACTCAACCTACCCAAATTATATCCCTTATCCATAAATGTTTATCAATTATCATGGGCCTCCCATTATATGAATTATCCCCCCTTTCTAGATCCCCTCACCCTCCCTCAATTGAACCATAACTTCCCCTATGATTCTCCCGACCCCTAGCCCATCTACCCTTCACAGAACCTCCAACACCATGCACACTACTTGGATACCACCCTACCCATATTCCCTTATACCATTCATAGAGATATCTACCACACTACATGAACATTTACTAGAATGAAAACTACACACTATCCCTTCTCTTGTACATAGAGCGAAAACCCACACCACATGCACATCCCCTAGAAAGCGTCTTACCCCCATGACCTTATCCTTTATATAGAGTGATCTCCCACGCTACATGTACACATCCTAGAAATATCACATCCCCTTTCCCTACCCCCCTTCACATGACCACCAACCCCACACACATGCCATTGAAACTACTAATTTGAGAACAGAACCATGTACCACCTCCCTCAAGACGTAATATCTGACCAACTCACCTATTAATATTTTTATTTTATTTAATTTTTTTATATTATTATATATATAAATATATTTTAGTATTCTAAATATTAATATAAATATACATAATAATTATCATATATATTAATATATATGTATATTTGTGTTTATATATTATATTTTATGTATATATATATATATATATATAATATTATACAAATAGATGTTTATGTATATGCTTATATGTTTTGTTTATATATATGTGTTTATATATATGTGATTATATATATATGTATGTATATTATGTTTATTTATATAGTTATATAATATATATATATATATATATATATATTTAAATTTTTAGGGACATATTCCCTTTAATTGAATAAATGAATAAGATTATATAAAGATAGAGAGATGGGGTTAGAGAAGGAAAAATTGCCCCTCAACTAAAGTCACATTCCACGATTTTTCCTAATTTTTATCCCATTCCAATGATTTTATTCCCAAAAATATTACTATTAAATTACTCAGCCACACCCGCATCGATGACACATTTTTTAGTATTATCTTTCACTTTCTTCTCATTGATGAAAAATTTCTATGTCAGAACTATATAAATCAAAATTCTAGGATGTTTTTCCTCTTTCTAAGCATACCAATCATCATGACCACATCCTCTTCCATGAAATTTCGGTTGACATCCTTATTTCCCTGACATTTAGTGGTGTTAATTCCCCTTTGAATCATTCTCCCTAGTGTCATATTTTTTTCAACTTCATTGTGTTATGCCCTATGATATTTAAATTCTACACAAAAATAAATAAATTTTCTTCCTGTTTGTTTATTTACACATGTGATTTCTCTATATTTAATGATTTAATATCAATTTGAATTAATTTTCCTTTGACTGCACCCTTCAAATCAGCAGCCTCATTTTCATTTTCAATGGGAGATTGCATATGCACATTCTGAGGTGTAATATATTAAACTACCATTGATGGGTATACACATCATAATTATTTTATGTATTAACTCTTGGGTTATCATATAAATCTAAAGAGACTTGGACATATCTGCCTAAGACATATACCAACCTAGGTTTGTGGTCATCCATGTTTTTCGGGACCAACAATCGTTGTGGTTGTGTACTTCCAGAAAATGTGCAATCTCTTTTCGTGAGAGTTAAACCATGCCCAGAGTCGTCTCTTTTATTCACAGTGTCCGTCAAGGAAGGTGTATCATTCAAACAAATGACTCTTTATTTTCACCCAAAGGAAGGTTATATATATATATAATTTTTATATATATAATTTATATATATATATATAATTTGTATATATTTTTTATATTAAGATATATACATATATATAACTATATGTTTATATGTGTGTGTGTGTGTTTGTGTGTATAAAGATATATATGTATGTATATATATATATAATTATAATTATAATGTTAAATTATATATATATACACACACACACTATATGTTTATATATATATATCTTTATGTTTATATTATATAAATGTTTATATTTTATAATATATATATGATTATATTTTATGTTTTTATACTATATATATGTTTATATTGTATGTTTATTTATATGTGAATATTATATATATATATATATAATGTATGTTTATTTATATGTCAGTATTATGTGTATATCTATTTTTATATTATATATATGTGTACGTGTGTGTGTCTATATATGTATATTGTATATTGTATATTATATGTTTATATTAATATATATGTATATATATATATATATATGCGTGTGTGTGGGTGTGTTTGTATAATCACATATGTTTTGTCATACATATGTATAATAATAATAATAATAATAATAATAATAATTACATATATATGTATAATTAGTCACATTTTAAAATAGTTGGAAACATTTCATTAAAATAGCCATATTTTCTAAAAATTGTTAAAAAATTTATGATATATATATATATATGTTTATATATATATATATATGTGTGTGTGTGTGTGTATTTATATATTTATACTTTTATGTGTCTGTTTATATATACATATATATGTTTTTATATATATGATTCTATATTTATTTATATTATTATATATGTATATATAAATTTATTTTTAAAATAATTTGGGGAAATGAGCTATGTAGATATATATATTTATAATGAAGTTTTGGAAAATAAATGTTTAATTTATTTATTTTTCAGAAAAATGTAACTAATTTAGAAATTTTTTTTGAGGAAAAGTCTCTAATTTTGTAACCTTTTTATGCAACATTGATAAAATTAAAATTAGAGACATTTCGAAAGATTTCCAATAAATTTATTGATTTTCTACTAAGGGTGGTTGCGTTGTGATCACTCAGTCATGGTATGTTGGACAAGATTTTTTGGCATTAAATTTGGTGAGTTAATTATCTTACGAGATCCCATGAGTTTTTCTTGCATGATCAATTTGGATAACATTTTGGGATGCATGTTATGGAAAGAATCATTTTATTTCAACTTGTAATCCTTGGTCATTAGTATTATTGATTTGATTATATAGTGTTAGTTATATTTTTTACGTTAAATTGTGATATGGATTAGATTCACTTTTATTATATTTGAAGGAATAATATAAGAACTGCAAGAACATTCCTGAGATTTTGAGTTTTGAAGTGTGAGGATTACAGTTTAATCGTGGTAATTATTATTAATATCAGTTAATTGGGGTTAGAATTTTAATTTTAGGGAGGTAATATGTCATGATTTTTAGATCTCTATTTCATTGTGGAATGGAGACATGTAAAATGTATTGTTTTTAAATTTTTTTGTATTGTTAAAAATTCATGCCATAACTCCAATTATCCATTTCATTTCTAGACATTTCTCAAACACCATGCAATATAAAATTTATCATTGAGGATCCTTAGTAATAATTTTATAGTTTTTTTCAATCATCTTCATGATATTACTCTTTGTGATCTTAGATAAATAATTATTTTATTCAACTTGAAAATTGGAATAAGAGTTTTTCTATAATGTTTTGATAGATGGGATGATTTTTTTCGATTTTTGTGTTGTATTTTGAATGGGGAGTTATCATGTGTATGATTTGAGATTGATACTCATACATTGAATGATTTTTAGTTAGATATTCATTGTTATCTCATTAAATGGTTTCTAAACCTCATATTGATTTATGGGATTCAATACATCATCGAATTTTTTATGTGTAAATTATAAAATGGGGATGATTTTTATTCATTGGATAGTTAGTAAGTATTAAAAAAATATAATGAGTCAGACTAAATAATATAAAATGGATTAGAGTGATTTTTATGTTTATTTTGGAATTTCAGTATACATCATATATATTGATAGTTTTCATTATGTTATTGAAATTTTATTCATGTTCACAACTATGATTTATATTTTTAGTATCTATTTGATGTTATAATCTCCATTAAAAATGGATTAATCACTTAAACCTAGTAATGGATTGGTTTCTTTGGAAATATGTAATGAATTAGTTGGTGTATGAACCTAAAATTCGACTTTAATATGAAACAATTATTAAAGGAAAATTCTCATAGTGATTTTTTAGTTTTCACTTTTCCATTCTATATATCTTGTTTTCCTTGTTATAATTAAATTGTATTTGTCTAGTTTTTTTAGCTAGTTGGAATTATGATATGTGGTTTGTTTTTGGTTGTGGTAGATGAGTATTTTTGTGATTTTAGAGGGGGTGGCATATATGATTTATTTTTAATGAAAATGGTTTTATAAGTTTTTGGTAGTTTTTGGTTAGAATTATATTTATGTTTATGAAATATGTTGTTTTACTATTGTATTGTTTTTTTAAATTTATTAGTGATGTAGAATTTGGACAAAAATATTGAAAGTGATAATTTGTTTTTGGAATGAAAAATTATAAATAATGGTTTTTAAATGATAAATGTTAATGGTATTAATAAATAATACTAATTAGGTATAAGGTCTGGAGTAAATATAAATGATTTAATGATGAACAAATTGATGATATAAGTGGATTAATGAAAGTTTGATATTCTATAGATAAAATAAATGATATAATGAATTTTATAAAACTAAAAAATGATAAATCTATAATTTGTTAAGTGATGTGATGAAATAAAAAATTAATAAAAAATTAGTGGTTGTTTGGTGTTGATAAATGTGTCAAATTATATAGTAGTGTCAATTATATTTTATATATGGAAATGGGGATAGAGAGGTGGTCCTTATAGGATGATTTGGTATTCATCTTATAAGAGAAATTATAGGTTTTTATTGTGTATGAGTACAATGTACAGTATATTTCATTGTTATCTTTTTTGAAAAACCACCTCATTTGGGTAACCTAAGAGATTTCTATAGTAGGACAAGAGTTTATTGTTTCATTCCTAATATCCTAGTTATTGAGGTAGGAAGTGGAAGAATACATAATTTTCTCAGCTCTCATTTTACATGTATAATGGGTTACCAATGCATAATTTAAGTATATAAAAGTTATCTGTAATGTCATGTTGTATTATTATATATATACTAGAAAATTTTTATTATCGTTATAATGAATATACATGGTTGGGTTCATTCACGTAGTGGTTTGGGAAATTTTTTATGTCATTTATGTTCATGGTACCCTAATTTTGTGAAAATGTTATATGCATTTTTTATGTTTTGATATGGAATATAGTTGGGTATATGATGTTGTGGTTGGTATGTAGCAAGTGGTTAGGTTTATATTTGGATAAAAAATAGATTGATAAAGATGAAGTATTCTATTATGTATTAAGGGTAACAAAATCAATGGGAACATGATACAGGGAACCCTCATGATATATTGTGATTATATTTTGATAAAATTGTTGGATGTTATATTAAATGAGTTTTCCATAGTTATGTTCAATGATTGTTGTATTGGAATATTTTTTATTTGGTTCTATGATTTTATCATTGTGTCCTTAGTATTATCTTTTAACATATTCATGAGATGATTAGGGTAAAATCTTAATAATTATACTTTTTTTTCACAACATTATATGTGTCACCATTTCAGGTTACCCAGGGTATTTATTGATAAAGCTAGCTTTCACTAGCCCATAGAGGTTTTTTCATCTGTATGGGTTCCACATTCATAATATTTATTTCATGTTAATTTATATTAAATAAAGTGGTATTTTATGATATTCATATGTAATTTTTATTGGGTTTTGTATAATATATTATGGATTATGTTAGTATTTTATATTTTTCCGCTTGGGATTATAATATAAATTCATTCTGTTTAAATTTTAGTATCCCATTTTCATTAGTCCTCTACCCATGGAAACATAGAGGTGAGCTTCAGGGGATATGATTGAATTAAATAAATAACTATGTGGTGTTATTAGCTGGGAATTTCATGACACCCTTTGAAATAATTCTATAAGTTGATTTAAAAATATAATCAATGAAAGAAGAACTATTTTAATTGATGGGTATTTTACATCAATGAAAATGAAATTAAAATCTAATTACTAACATGTCTAAATAATTTTCTTTATTTAGAGTATTCTAGTGTTATTTATATTATGATTATTTTACATTTAAATTGTTCTACACCCATTCCTACAAAGAAAATAAGACTAAGATAACATATTATTCTAATTGATTTGAAGAATAATTATTTTTTGGAATGAAAGTAACATTGATAATTATTTCATTAGATTGTGTAATTTTAAAATAACATAGATAATTTTAATTTTTATATATTGTAAACCAATTATATTGATTACTATTTCATGTTAAGGGATCCTACATAACGATGATATATTTCAAGGGTGATAGGTGGTAAGTGGTCAAAGGGATGTATTGTTAAATTTTTATCCATGATCCTTGATTATTTTTAAATGATTTCTTTGACTCATGATGCATGTTTTTTATAACAATAAAGGGTTTCTAATTCCTTATACACTAAATATGTTTCACTATAAATCAATTTTATTATTTTCTGTAAAAATAGATATATATTAGAGTGGCTAAAATTTTTATAAATATTTCCCGCAAGAAATTTATGGGTCCCCATTATAAATGACATTCATTACAAGAGAAATAGTGGAATTACATTTTAATTTATTAGGGATCTAATGTATGGGAAGTGTATCACCCCTATTTTGGTGGACTTATATGTTATATGATTTATATTTTATACATATTGTGGTTTTTCTAAATTTATGGTGGTGTCCAAATGTAGACAAATATATTAATATAGATTATGGCTATGAGAACTAGTCTACGATGTGTATGATTATTAAAGATGTGAATAGTTTCTGCAAATAAACTATTATTTTATTTCCGGGAATGAATGAATTTTTATAATGTATGATTAGGATTTTATTTAGAGTAATTCACTATGTTAAAAGTTATCCATTTCGTGTATGGGTTATTGATATTTTATTATATATTATATTTAATTTTAATGTATGTGGAAACATGAAGATTCACAGCATGAACTAATATTTCATGTCATGAATGCAATCAGTTCTATCCAATTTATTAATATCAGTTTAGTCTAAGCCTCTTTTTGTGTCAACTACTTCTACATGAACTCAGGGATCCTATAGTATTTTTTATTTTAAAAATTTTTTCTCCATCATTAATGAAAATTTTGGAATTAAACCATAAATTAAAGGGGTAATGGATTTATTCTTCCCTTATAGAATTCATTACCACTCTTCATCTACAATGAATCTCTTGAACAATTGTTTTATGTCTACATATATTGGTTCAAATAATTTCAGATAAAACTATTTTATTTTTAATTAAAAAATGGAATTAATATTCAAGACCCATTAGATCAGGTTTAGATTCTTCATGTCAAATGAGTTTAATGGAGTGGTTTTTTTGTATTACCATGTTTTTTAGAATTTTATGTCTCTTTCATTTTACAAAATTTTCCCTTGATTTTAGTTAATAATATCTTCCTTAATCTATTTTATAATTTATTTCATTTTTGGATTTAATGATTATGTTCTTGGTGATACCCATATTATGTTTCAATATTCTCAAAATGGGTATTACTAAAGAATTGATTTGAATTTGCACATGGAATAAAATGTTTGGTCATTTTTTCATGTGTATATGGAATGGAACATGTGTGGAATTACCTTTTTTATGGATTCTCTACATGAGGAGAGACTATGCATGAAAATATACTTCATAGTCAATGGTGAATCATCACACTTATAAATAGGGTTTCCCAAGGGAATAAAATGGGATGTGTGTGTGAACTTGTATGGATATTCCCTAAAGAAATACTTAACTATTTTTCTTTTAAAATCAAAAAATATTTTCATAAAAATTATTTGGAAACCCTTTTATCTAACTATATCAATATGGTGTTAAAAGTGGTTCTATATTTTTTATATTATTCTTGCATTCAATCTATAAACTGTGAATTTACCAAATTCTAGTTTAAGTGTTATGTCGGAAATATACCTTGGGGTTTGAAACATGGTATGATTATGAAACCCCTTCTTATTTACATTAATGTGTATGAAAAATTATATTCTAGGATACTCAAATGAATGAGAATTTTTATTTATCTAGTATAGATTCAAGATGTTACATTCATCGATATGTATTATTGGATCTTTGTTGTCGGTCTATTATCCGATTATTGAATAGTTTCATCTTGGTTCCTAAGAGTTGTAATATTTTTTGGTTCATAGTTTTTAGTTTTTTATTTTGTTTTTACTATTTTGTTTTTTGTTGTTTATTTTTATGAGAAACATTTTTTTACCTCTGATTTTTATGATTATTTTATTTCAGTTTTTTATATTATTTTATACTCATGTTGTATATTTTTCAAGGTAATCACAGTACCCCATATTTCTATTTAAAACCTCGACAATTATTACAAACATTTTGTTCTTGGTTAATGTCACCTAATGTTTTTGGATTTTACGATGAGTTTTAGGTAACATGAAATAGTAAAGATACCCCATAGTAAAACATTATTACTAAATTATTTGACTTTGATATACAACTATTATGATTTTTGACATTTTGATATGATATATGTTATACCCCAAATATGAAAATTATGAAATAATTAATTGAAAATTTTCCCATTATTATACAAATGAAATTACATTGTTGAGGAGAATGAAAATCTAGTGAGAGGTCATGGATGAGATTATTCTTCCACCCAATGAATAGGTTAACCTGTAATTGGTACTAATTTGTTTGCAGGATTTCTTGGCTACAGATAAGATAACATTGGATGGGGAACCTCATCATGGGAATCCCTTATCATAATTCCCAAAGTATAATCCATCAATGATTCTGGGAGATTCATGACATGATAAATAATTAGTATGGATGGCTAGGATGATGAAGATATCGAACATACTCCAAAATCAAACTAAGATGAAGTTCAATATTTAAACATATATACAAGAATGTTGAATGGTAAAATGGAGTGAATAAATTAGCTAATAAAATATGTATTAGTATCTTATTGTGAAGTATTTTCATTATTCTATTAATAAAAATCATAATACACACTCCATACAACCATAAAATATGAAATACGTCTTCTAGATGAATTAATGGAGAATGTGTTTGAGTGATTATGCTTCCCATTTCATACATTTAACTCTACATATATCATAAGTTTCATCTTGTTAAAGTCTAAAGGAATCAATATTCAAGGGAGGTATATGAAATGATATTCACTCTAAAATGTTTATTTTTTATATTATGAATTATAAATATATAGTGAATATATAACTAGTTGGAGGGATACACTTTACAGGTAATACATGTGGTGGGGACATGTTCATCCAACCAAATGGTGGTGTAAACATCAGTGCGGGGAATAATAAAATATGTGATGGATATTCATAGGTAAGTAGGGAACCAATTAATTAGTATACGATATTGTTCACTTATCCACCATGTCATACCTATGTACCAGGTTCCATTTTGTGTTGATATATTTTGTATAATAATAATGATTCTTCTACACCACTATGAGATTGTCAGAAATTGAAAGAAGGGATACATCTTGATAAATAATTCCTTATAACATTGAAATTAATAAGAGTAGATAGTTAAAATCTATATCATTTATCATATTCTCAATCAGAAATATAACGTCAAAATAGTTCGCACCCTCAGAATTCCGTTGACCAGGATGACTCCAATTACACCTCAATTGTTAGGATGACCCTACATAATTGGAGAATGGACTATTCTATGAGATCTATTTGATGATTATATCATGTTGAGTGGATATTTTTTCAAAGAAACTAGTTCCCTAGATTCAATATGGTACCGTTATTATGAGGACGATTCTTATTAATGACTTCTTTTATATTGGTGCATCTCATGATTTTGTTACATCTTTTGTGCTTAAAATATTGGTTTTAGACTTGAAAATTATTCATCACGTTGGGATTATGAACAAACATTCTGAATAATGGGAATTAAGAGGTTTCATGTTTCTATCATTTACCATATCCGTTGATGTAACAAAATGAATCTAAAAACATACAGTATTAGATAGGGATATGTTTTAATTAAGAATTGCAGTGGATTTCTTATTGAAATTTTTACTATCATACCAATTTCAATTATTAGTAATTATCTTTCACATCAACATATGGAGTAATTATTTTATTTAAATGGGATTATGAAATGAATTCTTTAAGAGTGATCATTATTGTAATTTTATAAAAGCAAATACTATTTATTTGTACAAAATAACATTAGATTCTATAGATGAATATAGAAATATGACTCTTCTTGTAGAATTAGATCAAAAATTGAATGTCATTCCATGAAATTTATTTAGGCTATCCCATGAAAGAGAAGACATATTTCTGTCCTCATTTTAAGAAAATTTCATATTTCAAATTTTTCATACTGAATTGTTATATTATAAATGAATGAAATAATAGAATAGTTTGGAGAATTGGAGAAAACATAATTTTTCAGACTATGTGCATCACATTGGGATGATAACGTTATATTCATTAAGAAGGGAAATGGTTCACAACAATTGTGTGTCAACAATCATAAATAGAATCATGTAATGATCATGAATCTCTATCCTCTTCCTTGAATAATTGTTTTTTTGATAAATTGATGGATCATATGTATTTATATAAGAGTGATCCAAAATTAGGATATCATTAACTAAAAGTAAGGACATTGTGTATAATGAAGAAAACACTCCACTATTATTATGACCATTATGAATAAGTTTTCATACCCTTTATCCTGATAATTAAAACATGAATAATCATGGCCATTATGAAAAATATCTTCCCATGTATCTTGATTATTTTGTAATTTTATTTTAGAATGATATTTTGGTTTAATCTCAAACAAATAATGAATATATGGGGCTCTATAATATCGTATTAATATCATTGTGTGATTAATTACATTATTTTAAATTTTATAATTGTGATTTTTTAATATAATAATACCATTCCCCATGCATCTAATTTCAATCAATAAATGTCATTTGACATTAAGAATATATAAGAAATCATTTCATATTTTACACCCATGATTGAATTTTATATATATAGTTCTCCATAATTTTAGTGTATTATTGATTTTATATGAGATTAATTGATCCTGGAGTCTCCCATGATTGCATTGACGTGGAAGGGAATATAATTCAATGGGACTATATATTGTTTAAAATTATTTCATACTTTTAATAATCATTTTTGTTGGGAACACATACATATCATATTAGTACTAGGTTTAAGATATATGTTGTATTGTGATGATTTTAGATTATAAATACATTGTTTTATTATATATGTAGATCATGGTGTGTCTTATAACTCAAATAAATGTTGAAAACATGATAATAAGTATCCAATGATGAAATATAATTATTTAAAGTGGTATATGCCTTAAATAGATGGTTTCAATTTGTCTTTGGATAAAAATTCATGATCATCAGTCATCATTATGTGTTGAAATTATTAATCTCAAAGAGATACATGAACTTCAGGCAATGACATTGGATGGAGTATCCCCAAATGTTTGAATTTGACATCTTGTATACCCATAACAAAGGAAATTAATTGGACAATGATGGGGTCAATATACTTATGATCAAATGGTTGTCGAAACCTGTAAACATTGTAAATTATCATGAATAATTGTTGGTATGCATTTAGGCTGTTGTGAATAGAACAAAAATATAGTTTTCATTTTAGTCTCTATTATTTCTGATTTTATGGATCTATTAATATACTAATAATGAAAAATACCTATTTAAATAAGTATTAGTAAAAACCTAAATGTGTTGGTAACTATGGATTTAATAGCATATGGCATTATATATGTATCCCCATTGAAATAAAATTGACTGTTTTGATAACTTTCATTAGATTAAACCTATATTCTAAATAAATTAAGACTTATTATAAGATTGAAAACCTAACTATATGATTTCTGGGAATGAATGGGGTTAACAACATTTTATAGTATCTATAGTAATATTTGTCAAAAATATATTTTTATTTACTAATTACAAAAAAAAATACTCATTATACTTTTAATAAAGTCATTCAACGACGAAAAGATTTATTTTTCAATGAAATGTATTATTCTATCTCTTATCTATAAATTTATAAAAAAGTATATTGATCATCATTAGAAAGTTATTTAAATGAAATGTATCGGTAATTTTTGAATAAACATTCCTATATTAGTTATCTTATGGTTGTAATTAACGATAAAATCATTTCAAGGTAAAAAGAGTCATTATTCATAAAGCTATTTTTATACATGCAATATGTTTTTTACAAAATAAATTAAATAAATCATTATTTAAGAGTGGTTTTCATTAATTGTATAAATCATATAATCAATAAAAAATATAATTATTTGATAGTTTATACCATTCATAGAATAAATGTAATATATTTTTAAAAAAATTCTTTTTTAATTGAATGGGGTTTCAATATTTTTTATCATCTAATTATAAAATTAAATTAAATAACATTTAAATTTATTTTCATAAAATGTGTTCCATTTTTTAATTTTTTTTAAAATCATTAATGTTGAAACAATCATTTTTTTCATAATTAATTAAATAATTAGTAAAAACCTCTTTATAAAGGTTATGGTTAATGTTGGATAAATGTGTGTTAAATTAAGAGATTGACATAATTTTAAAATATGAAATTGTCTACTTATTTTTATTAGATGTGATATAGACCCTAGGTTGTTAGTCTAAAAGGTGCTAAGAGACCTTGAGCATGGGGGGGGGGGGGGTTATTAGGATATGAATATTTATTTCAAAACAATTCCTTCCCTATTTGATCTTTGCCTATTTATTACACGGATAACATATTATTAGATATAATATTTATGTTAATCATATACATTACCAAATTAAATGATGATTATGAATAGAATTTATAATATAATAAAATGAAAATGATACATAGACTTTGACATGGTTCACCACTACGGGATAGTCTAAGGAGCAGTCATAGAACAGTGATTAGGTGCTTAAAAAATCACAATGTTCACTTTTTTTAATTATGATAGACCAATCACATTTGGGATCACTGCCATTATAACGTTTTTTGAGGAATCTCTATCCTATAAATTTGACAACCAATAACAATTTGAAATCTAACTTCTCCCACAACTAATGATCACTCAATGCTACTTGATATGATTCTTATTCTGACCACAAGAATCAATATGTTTTACACCACATATGGTGCATCATTATGTTCAAATTACATTCAATTTACGAATTCCACTTTTTAAAATATTTCATGGGAAATAACTTATCAAAACCTCTAAGATTACCACCTATATTTTAAACCCCACATAGCCTTAATAAAACTATTGAACTATTCAAATTATAATAATGATTTCACAATCCCCACACATTTTATAAAGTTCGCTACTTTCACAAATAACACATAGGCATTATGAAGTTGTGCCCTTCCATGAATATCACCTAGCCTTTGAAAATCTAAAAAAATTTGGAAATCTCATCCATCATTTGTGAAATCCCTTTCTTCATTAAACAAATGATCTAAAAAAAGCATCATGCATGAGAAATCCTTCATGAACACCCTTAAAAAATTCAATTCTTTTAGACTTTGGTTAAGGAATTATTGCATTCAAATGAGGGGTAGCCTCCTATTTATATATATTGACTTCCGTTCATGATGATTTATTCCACATCATCACCTTCTTATGAAGATCTCCATTCTTGTTCTCCAACCTACCTATCTTCGTGATGCACCTAAGAAATATTGTTTTTGACAAAGCTTCTCATAGTCACACGAGTTACATGTTTGCATTGTGAATACATAATCCTTAAAAACTCTGTGAAAAAATATACCTACCCAAATTTTAATTGTTTTATAAACATCAATCTACAAGAAATATATATAATTTCCATATGTATGATGAGTTAGTCCTATAATTTAAACTTTCTCAAGGTTTGGGTGATCAACCAAATTTTAATCCCAAAAAATTTTGAAAACACTACGAAATGATGCCAACTTCTACACATAATTTTATCTACCACTTCTAGGGAATCAATTCCTGTTTACTGTATACTTTTCCACATAATATATAAAAAATCTATCTCTAATTCCACAACTAGAATTGAAAACCTTATTTTTAAACAAACAAAATCAACCCCAAATATAATTCGATGTTTCATTTAGTTATTTTTTCTATCATATGTTGGGAATAATTTGATTTCATATATAGTTGAAAATAATACATGAGAAAATCCTTCATAATATTTGAATCCTTTTTATATAATTGTGACTCCCTCCACTCTTTAACTTATAAAAAGGAACCAACTCTCAATTATAATTCATTAATTTTTTATCATTAAATATAAAAACCTGCATACCCTAATTCCTTCCTCAATTATATTCTGTCATCATAGATCCCCTTATACACTCCAAAACATAATCCTTCAATTATTATCGTATAATACAATTTAGGTCTCATATAGAAGAGGTATAAATATTTATGAAGCTCTTTAAATTTTATTTCTTCTTCCACACTCTCTAAACCATTTATATAAATCTTGAATATATTAATATATTGTAATCAAAATATTGAGGTATTATTAAATATGTTCACTACAATTTTTCAATTTCATTCCTTCAAATGGTTTTGAAATTTAACTCATGTGAATGGGTAGACCACCAAATCCATGTAGTGATATGGTTAATTTTAAATAAAAAACTCAATTAGAAATTTATAATGATAAATTGAATGAATATACATGACATTCATTATATACTTATTAATCTAGAATGATAAAATCTGATTATCCTTTATTTCAACTTTTTTTTGTTGGAATATAAAGACACCATTAACCCATACGTACAGACCACCATCTCGATGAATGGTGTAATTAATTTTTCAAACTATAAATCTTATGAATGGGTATAAATATTTGTATAATTAATTAATGTGATATTTTTATCATTACAGATTTTCAAGTTATTATTTGTAAATAAATACTATATAAGGAATAGAACAGCCAAACTGAAATATTCATGAACGGAGAAAATAGTTAACCATCAAGAACAATGATTTTAATAACAATTCTTTAAAAAATGAGTGATGAAATGTTATAAGTGGGTAATATATGATAATATAAGTATATTTTTTTTCTGATATATAATTGTAAAATTTATAATTTATTTTACATGAGCGTAGAGTGCTTATGAAGAATGTTAGACTCCAGTTAAGGGGTTTATATTGCCATCTAATTATTACTAGGATTGTTTATTAATAATTTTATGATGATAAAAGTATACAATATATCTTTAAAAATTATAATTAATTTAATTTAATCAAATTATCTCTAAAGAATAAACCTTTTTATTCATATTTCTCTATTTGTCAATAGAAATTTTTGATATAATTTTAATAGGATATCCGATATTGTTTTATATCATATTTGGAATATATTTCTTCATATTAGTATGTTCTTTAAACAATTTCATGAATGATTCTTATATTTTACAATTATTTGTTATAGTAATTTATCCTATGTTTCAATTTTTATAAAAATATATAATATGAGAATACTAATAATATTCTAAATGAGGTACTTCTTATCTATGTACTGAATGAAATCATTTTGTTAACATTTATTTCATGAGGGAATTTTCACGCCATCAAGGATTATATATATTTTAAATAATCCATCATAATTTTACCTATATATTTTAAATGAAAATAATTTATTATATTTGAAATTTATGTAGATTTTAGATAAGTGGTTTCAAAATGGGAAAGTGGTTTTTATTTTTCTAAATTTATAGTGATTTCTTAGAATATTTTTCATCTCTGAAAAAATATTTTGATGATTCATTTTCGTCTATAGGGATTTGATTTTATAAATATATACTTATTCTTTATTTCACATTATTATGCTTATGTTGATGAAATATTGATGAAACTTATTTTCATTTCCCTTGGTTAAGTTATGATAGATTGATAAATCCTTTTATGATATCCTTGAATTCATATGAATGAATTATAATTATGTGTAGGTTGGTTTTGGTCTTTAACAACCATTTATTGGGTAAATATTAATCTTTTTTGAGCTAAAATGGTACGCAAAATGGTATATTGAGCCTATGGAAGGTACATGGGTGGTTATCCAATGTCTGGAGTGTAATAAATGTCTTAGTGGGTATCCATGACATTACATTTCTATGATTGTTATTATGATAGTTTTTTAAATAATTTTATGAAATGATCTTATGACAATGTCATATTATAATGAAATATGTTCATTGAACCCCTTATAATGTTTGTATTATAATCTATCAATATTTATTTCATGACTCCTACTTATGGCTTATGAAATGCTTTGTATTGTTTTAAAATGACATACTCTTGTTTTTTACCATTATGTTCATATAATGTTTAAATGGTCATTGATATCTTCATTTTTACCCTTACCAAGTATCTGATACCACAAACTCTTTTGATTCCTTTTCCCTTGGATAAGAAGAAATGATTTATTTATGATATTCATATGAAGGTCATTTTTTGTGAATACATTATTGAGAGATCATTTAGATATTTTAATATAAATTTTGTATTTAACCCAATTTTAGAAGACAACAATCATTTACAGTTCAAGAATAGATCATATCAATATGTAATGAATATTATTCTAAGGAGGTGTAATATTTATCTTTGATATTTATGAGGAACATATATCTATATATGAATAATATATTTTATTTGTAACACCTATAATGATGAAAAATTAATTATACTCCTTTGGATTAGCCTATGTATAGAACAATAAAATTATTCATGGTGAAGAAGACAGTGTCTGTTTTGATAAAAACATCCATATTTTTATATAATCATGTAGATGTATCAAGGGAATATATTCACCTTGTGTAAAAAAATTCCACGGTGAGAATTTTTTTATTCAATCATCATAATTTCATGACATGTGGGTATACAACTACAAACCTAGCTATACATTCGAACGGGATATGCTTGCGGTAAGTTAAATTTTTATCATGTACCATTATGATGTGATATATTACATGATAATCATGTATGAACTAGTATAAAACATAATGTTTCATATATTGAAAATAATGTTTCATGATTACAAAATCATTTAAATTCTTTTTCTTGACAATATGGTTTCTAACTATAAATATTATTCGTAACACTATGATTTTTTTATTATGTTAGTGGATATAACCTCAAAAAAATATGTTAATACTGGATGTTATTAATAATAAAAGGAATTTCCTATTGAGAAATGAAATTTTATGTGAGTTAGAAAAAACCGCATTTCAATGATTATAAATATTTCTCAATCCCTGATTAATACAAGCCTTCCAATGAAAAATGGATGGATCAAAATATTATGGAATCCTTCATCTGGTAGTTTCCCAATTCATTTAGTGGTTAATATGGTATAGGAATTACTAAGAAATGGATTCATGACATTGAAAATATATTTTCCTTTATATAGTACTCAGATATTGAAATTTTTTTTTTATTTTATCATTTGGTAAAAAATGTATATAAATTGGGTACACTTATCAATAATATAAGGAAATATGAAATAATTTACTCTTAATAGAGGGATGATTTGGTAATACTGTTTTTCAACAACTACATAACTGATATTATTTGTAGAGAAATTGATAAATATTCCCTTGATAATTCAAAAAAATGATGAATCTATTAATAAATTTAAGGATGTTTAAAAAAGACATTAATAGGACATATGGAGTATTATCATCCAATTAGAAATTTTGATTGGTCATTTTTTCAGTGGATTCAAATGAGGTATACGAAGAGTATTTTCCATAAGTGACTCCAATAGATATAAAATAGTTTTCTTTTGCACTCTCTGGGTAGAAATTGATATTATATTCACCCATCAATATCATTATTTCAAATATCAATAGATTATGATTATATAGAGATAAATTTGTTTACAAAAAGGAATGATGGGATGTCATGATGAAATGGTGTGTTTCAAAATTTAAAAAAACATGTTTTATTCATTCCAAATGGAATTGTGAAACCACATGAAGAATATGTTTGATGTGTTGTTCTTATTTTGGGAGATTTTTTATTCCCATATAATATGGGATAGAGTGGAAATCCATTAAAACTAAAAGGCAAGGATAATTTCAAAATATATCTTATATTAATAAGATAAGGTATAAAGATGATTTCATGAATCATTATTTAGATGCGGACATGGTATGTTGATGTTTTTGAAACACATGATGGATTATACGCATGATGGATGGTGTAGTGAATTGGGGGATACAATAGTGAACCACTATGAGAACCATATACCTGATGGAGGGTGTGTTGTAATAGATATCCCAAAAATGAGAAAAGTTTTAGGGAACCCGCCCATGGTTTTCCGCCATGGAGTATTTTGTTTTTAATGAAAAATAGAAAATAATGTTACATATTATCATGATGTTGGGAGTGTTGAGATATAGTGAAAAAAAATATAGATAAAACATAGGGGATGTATGAATTGACTATAAATTATTCAAAAATCATTGGGATAATTTTTGGTCCATTATTCCATAAATTTTTGTATATATTTTACAGCATTCCACATTGAATCATATTGAGATTTAATTCTATTATTTTAGAGGGGTTCTTTGTCTAAAAAGCAGTTATGTGGTTGCTGTTAAGAAGGAAGCAATGTCTGTGGTTTTTGAACAATACTATGGGAAATTTGAGTGGGATGGAGATTTGTGGCCATGTGGAATTTTGATTTGGACATTATATGAAATATAGATATATAGAATCATGAAATAAAATGAAATCTAAAATGGAAAATCTATAGAGATGTCGACATATCAAGAAAATAGAGATGGAAGAGAAGTAATATAGAGTTCATTAAAAATATGATTCTCAACATTCAATGAAGTGTTAGAGAGGGGATGGATTCATTAATATTTTCACCATAGAGGACCCTATAATTAGTTGGGTTATTTTTTTCTATAGTAATGTTATGTTGTTCCAGAATTATATTGGATGTAAAATGAGTGATGTCAAGGGTGTTTTTAAAAGATATAAAAGAGATGCTCTAAGGGAATTCAAGAAAGAATCTGTCCTTGTCTACATATTCAATTTATTATTTTCATGAAGGATACAATTGAACACTAAAATTATGTGAATCCATTTTAGATATGTGATAAAATTTGGATAGTGAAATTGAAGTGAAAATAATTCTTCCTTAGGTAATAGTGAGTGAAACCAGACCATTATATAAAATTATTCATTGGGAAACAATCACCGGAAACTAATTATTATGAGGTAGTGAGCCTGGGTTAGGATTGACCAAGCCCAAAAAATTAAGGGTAGTGACCCATGTGAAGTGTTGTGAGATCAATAATGAATTTTAGTGCATGATACATTAATGATACGTTCCCATTGGATATATCCTACTGAGGTTGAACCAACTAAATTTTAAAATTCCTATTTCACTTTTAAAAAATCACAAATATAGGTAATCCAATCAAAACTATAATTTCTAAATTTTTGATACAAGTTAAATGTCATGTCTGAAAGGCCAATCTCCATTTTTAGGAATGTTAGATCGTTAAGTAAAATGTTTTTAATTTTTATATATATTCCACTCTCGAACCCCCAACCCCCTACATTGGGCGATCCTACTCTAAGAAACTATTGATGGACTAAAAAATTTCATCAATGGTATATGTACATTTTATTATATTTATAATTGGTATAACTTTATCTGAAATTGTTCTAGAAAACAATATACACTGTGAATATTATAGTGTTTGATTGAAATAATTTATTGGCATGGATAAATGTGTTCATCCTCATCCAAGAGGATTCTCATTGAGTACTTTAATAAGTGTTTGAATATGGAATTTCATTTTTTATATGGAATAGAGTTACATTTGTGACATATAAAATATAATAGAAATTATTTCTTCTATCGAAGAGGAATTAAAGGAGGCCCCCAATTGGATGAATTTTTTTTAAAATAAATAATTTAAAGTGGCAATTTATTAATATAAAATGGTAAAAATAATAAAAATTTGATGTATTTCATCTCGATAAGGTGTTTTACAATAGATTAAATTCATAATCACATTGTTATAAATTATTCTAATTTGGGAATTAATAAATATTGTATTTTTTAATAAACTTCTACTAAGGAATAATGATTTCATGATGAGAAGAAAATAACAGCAGATTCCTATTCAAGGTGATGATCTTTCAATGATAGTGTAGTAAAATGGAATATTATGAATATAATTTAATAGTGAATAATAATATATGTTTTCCCAATTAATCATGATATAAAAAATTTATGCTGTTTCTTTGATTCCTTGTACAAATAAGATGGGAGATAAAATTAAGGACTAAAGTGACATGTTGGACGATATGTTTAAATATATTTTTAAACAAATGAAAACATGGAAGGAATTGATGTAAATTGTTCATTAATTTTGGGAAACCGTTTATGAAATGGAATGGTATTTCTGTGATTAAAGATCTAAGTTTATGAATATTGCAGCAAACTCAAAGAAATGAATGAGAATGTAAGAGATGACGATGATAGTATTAATATCACTTTTATAATATGGATCATCCTATAAAATTATCCTCAAAAGAAGGGAATAATCGTTATATTAAATTTAGATGAAAATAGAATTTCCATTCAACAACTAGAAGTGTGGTTAAAAAATTAGAAAGCGCTATAGTTATTTTATTGTAGACTATTTGGGAACATAATTAGTATATATATCATAAAAAATATTCCCAATTAAATGATAAGGACTCCTGTAATATTAAAAACTCATTTAAGGTTGAATGAAATATGTTATTATTATTTATTAAGAAGTTAATTTTTATTTTACCTCTTTTACATGGAATGGTATTGAAATTTAATGAAATTAATTGAAGGGTAAACAATCAATATATATACACTCTACACTTATGACTCACATGGAGAATGAGTATACCACAGAAAGGCCTATTTTTTAGGTTAATGGGAACAATGTTCATTATAATGATAATATGACTCAATAAAAGTGTATCAAGCACCAAGATGTGGATTCTAAAAATAATTCTCTTTGAATCAAATATTACAGATATGAAATAAAATGAAATATGTTGTTCTAGCTATGAAGATAGTGGAAGATAAATAAAAGGATAATACACTTATGATGACTATTTATTCCAAGATATCCCTTATAGTCACAAAGGAATTTTTTTTATATACAGAACCATATAATACACAAAAAAGGAAAATATAAATATTCAATAGAGGGGAATATTAGATTTGAGATCTACAAGTGATGGACCTAAAGAAGATACTTTTTTGGGTTTGATTGATTCAATAATAATATAAGAGAAGAAGAAATGGAAGGATAAAAAAGATCACATCCATGAAAATAAGTGGTGTATTAGTATCACAGAATGGATATCCCTTAGTAATAGTTCAAGTGGTCCTACTACATTTTTTGATGATGTTATTTATAAGGTGGTTCTATTCTATTCCAAAAATTTAAAATATATAATAGGAAATATGGATGGTGATCGGTCTGTTCATCTTGAATATCCTTATTCCACAACATGAGAAACATTATGGTACCCATCCCTTCATATAATTTATTTTTTCTATCTCTTTTTTAAGAGGTGAAAGACTAAGGGCAATATATGACCGGTGTGGTTATTTTTTTGGTATACACATGTTATGGGAGGTAACTGAAAATATTGAAATAAATATATTTTCATTAAAATTGTAATTTAAGTATTTTCTCAATGATAAATTGATAACAAATTCTATAAATTTTTTCAGGATTGATGAATATTTATTATAGAGAATATTAATGCTGTTAATAAATGTAATGAAAGGATGAATGGTGTAGAGAAATTTTGGAATCATATATTTCATATGTATATAATTATTCATGTGTAATCTGGATTTAAAATTTTGTATCAGTTTGGTTTCCATTAGTCTTAATCGTAAAATGTTTTTGGAATTGATATGTTTATTTGAATCAATTCGCAAAAAGGATTCCAAAATCCACAAAAATTAATTGATTCTGAAATAATTAGTATCCCCAAATTTTTCCAATGTAATTGTTATAAAGAGTTGGAAACTCTAGGGATTTTCGATGAGACTGAAAGGATCCTATTCCTCTTACCAAAAGATGGTCATGTTCAAAATTGATGCTTTTCATAATTAAAAATTGTTATCATGTGTTTAGAACAAATTGTTTTTGTTTAACATGATTAGTAAGATCATTTCAAATATAACTCAATATTTTAGAGTAAATCATGAGTTAAATGGATAGCCATGAGGTTTTTTTCGAAGAATCTTGTTTTAGGCGCCGATCTATTACTTAATAGACATTAGGGATTTTTTGACATCCCAAGTTCAAATGGTAAATTCACATAGTGAATCCATTTAGATGGGGAAACATTGATAAAATGAGAAAATCTAGAAAATAATATTAAATGTGTATTCATCTAGGAAAATACATTCATGAATATGTAATACCCATACTCATAGTGGAATGTAAATCCATAGGGATTACATCTTCTAAGTATAATAGAATTGGGTCATTTGGGATTTCATGTAATCAATAACTACATAATGTGGGAGATGATATGATACTGATTTACACTCCAATAAGTAGTGTAATAATGAAAAGTGAATCACTATACTTGAAGTTGGAAAATGGTAACGATACATTTCATTTAATTTTTAATTATTATAAATATGATTTGATGGGTTCATCATGTATAAAAATTAAAATCTAAAATAGAATATCTTTTTAAATCCTTGTGGATTGAGTTTTTGTTGAGTTGGATTAGTTGAAATCCATAAATTAAGTGATGTAAATATTACAACATGTGTGTTGTAATATCAATGATGAATTTTTTATTAATTGAGAATAAAATATTCAATATCACATGGAGAAGATGTACAATGTTTATAAGTAATTATTAGGATAATTTTTATTCCCAGGGAATATAACAAATTTTGGAGATATATAACAAATTAAGAAATGTGGATAAATTATAAAAGAATGTTACATGTATAATATAATAAATAAATATGGTTTAATTCATTTTTTTATCACATATCTTTCTATATTTAGATTTCTGTAGAAAAGAAGGAAAATTCCCATTGTGGGGTTTTTGTAAAGAAGATGTATCCCAAAATGGCCATCTTGGAAAATGAAACCCATATTGGAGGGTTTATTTCACCATAGATGACCAAAATTGGAAACATTACTACAGAAATTCCATAGGTAGTCCCTTTAGAAGATTATATTTTGAAGGTGAAAAGTGATATTGATGTTTCACTATGGTGTGTTAATCTCTAGAACCACTCATCCATTGAAAACAACATAGACGATGTATGATACAATCATCAATGATTCAATAATAATGGGATGAATTATTTTTCCAATACTCTATAATTAATCATTTATATTTACAAATATCAATATGGAATTAATTATAGATTCAATTATATGATATAAATGTAGTTTTTGGTGTGTGAAGAAGTTATGTGGAAACACATAGAGTGAAAATTTTAGAGGATGAATATCATCAAATTTACGGGAAATTCGAATTTCCAATTGGTGTGAAGTAAAGTTAATTTTTTATTTTAGCATGATATCTGATATGGAATGGGAAAATAATTACATCCTAGCTGGTAACTATCGGAATTTCTATGAACATATCCAGGTATCATGAAAACAATGGGATCTGTGAAATGATAAGAAGTTCATGACAAATCGGATTCGTGGAAGATGAAGTTTAGGGTCCCATATATTTAATACATAAATAATACATCATATTTTATTAATATTAAATATATAACAAATGATCCACACTATTATCATATAAGTTTAGTGTCTTAGGAAACATGGACACAAAAACAATATGTTCATAAGAGATCTATATAAAATCTCACACTGTTATGCCAAACTATCATCCTTATTTGGAATATCAAACGTGAAAACATTCTTCATAAACTTGGGAATGGAAATATCTATGTAACAAATCAATAATTTTTAAATAATATTTTTTCATATAAATTTAATTTCTTTAATAACTTGTGTTACATAGAACATTTAGTCTTAACAAAAAATAATGTACTTTTAATATTATTATAAAAATATAACCGAGAAATTAAAATTGGAGATATTAATATGAATCGGCACATTTAAAAACATTATAGGGGATATATATATATATTATTAAAATATATATATATATAATTCATATATTTTAAGTAAATTATTTATATTCTTTAAGAAACATTTTTCCATCAAAATGGATTATTGTAATTTTTACAATAAAATATTAATATTATGCATTTTTATACGTTTAAAAATTTTATTTTAAAATATTAACTATTTTTCAAATCAATATTTCAAAATAATATTTGAATTTAATTTTTATAAATTTATTATGTGAAAAATTATTCAATGAATATTGAATATTTATAATTATTAAATGGAATTATTTTTTCATTTAAAGAATTTAAATATATATATATATATATATTAAGATGACTTTAAAATTAAATTTATTAATTTATAATAAAATTATTTTAATTTATTCCATTTTAATCAATATCATGATGAATTTTGATATTAATTATTCTTATATGTTTGAATACTTTTTTCTACTAGAATGATTATTTTCCCGATAAAGTGTTTTATTAGAAATTAAATTATTCCACTTTTGTTTATTGAATTTGGTGAGATGGATTATATATTTTAAATAAAAATAATACTTTTATATAGTAAGGTATTATTATTAATTTTTATTTATGAATAGTAAAAATAGAATAATTTATTTACTAAGGTTAAGGTAAAAACAGTTTTACACGGGGTTAAGATAAAAACCAAATGGTGTTAAAAGACCTAAAAACCTATGAAATTACAATTTTATATCCATATTTTATCCTTATACCTTATAACATTATATAATGATCGATTTTTGATCCTTGTGATGTATTTAAATTGTTTTTATATCTTGTTCATTATTAAAATTCCATGTGCACCCTCTCTCGCACATATAAATAGACACCCCTCTCCTATTATTTACACACAATCACAAACTTTTGGATATAGCATGATCTATCAAAATACTTTCCTTAGTTACCTTTCCATATCGTATATGCATTTTTGTATTATGAAACCATTATAAAAAGGTTTTATTTGACGTCCAAAGGAGGTTTTTCTAAACAAGAGTAATTGGTCATAATCGAGAATATTTGTTTTATTCATTTTTATTACTCATTAAAATATTCTCCAAATTTTTAAAAATAATAAGAAAAATTCATCCATTACATAATGATGTTATTATGTTAATAGATTACCTATATCCATCACCTTTTCAATCAAATGAGAAATTAAACTATCGATCATGTGAATGGAAGACTACCGTATTGTGAATCAATGTAATAAAATTTCCATAACCACTTATCACATCATTATATAATGATAGATTTAAATAATATATTTTTTATTTTTGAGATAATTATACTTTGAGGACTATAAAATCAAATCTACTTTTGACTATACTTCATGTTGGATAATTATAGTGTTTCTCCTGTGTATAGCCGACTACCTCCACGCTAACCCATGTGATATGTTTTTATTTTCTATTTTAATTGGATTTTAATAAAGATTAATATACAGAATATAGAATACATATTTTATATAATAATTTTTTGTAGAGGATGAATTGTTATTTTACTTTATTTTGTTCCATCAATCAAAAAACTAAAACAACATGTATTCAAACATAAGATATATTGTCTCTTTGAATGATGTAATATTGTTTTTATTTATAACATTAATGGATGAATATAAATATGTTTCTAATGAATATATTTGATGTTTATATTTGGAATAAATTTTTTAAATGATGGAATTTTGGTCAATGCAAAAGTATCAAAACCAAAAAACCCAAAAATTAATGAGAAATAAAGTACTTATTTACCAAAAAAGTGTTTTTTATAATGAATTATTTATAAGTGGGTGATAAAAGGTTATAAGAAAATATTTTGTGGTATGATACATATGAGTATGTTTCTTGAATATATTTTTAATAAAAGTATATTTACAATATACGATTTTTGGAATGTGTGAAGTAGGTCGATACATATGGTAATATATTTTAATCTCAATTTTATTTTCAGGGGACACATGTCATATTTTAATACAATGATATTTTAGGGACTATTTTTTAAAAATAAATTTAATTTCTTATATTTCATTCATTGCATTAACAAATTAGTTTAAATGAGCCATGATATAATATTAAAATGTTATAATATCAAATAATAATTTTCACATGTTAATTTGATATTGGGTATGAAAAAGACATAATTTTTTATAAAAAAATCATGTATATATTTTAGAAATATTAATTTATTGGCAATAAATTCTTTATAAATAATGTAAAATCTTTTGAAGTAAAAAATAAATATTTTTATTAAAAAGGTATTTTAAATATGATTAATGTAATTTTATCTTAAAAAATTAAATTAATTCCTACTAGTTAATTATTTTAATAAAATATATATTTATATTACATGACAAAATCTCTTAAACATTTTCCAAAAATTGTCTTGGAATATGATAATAATAAGTAAATTTATATGCATAATATGTTTTTTCTTAATATATAATTTTTGTCGCAGTTAGCACATATAATTTAAAATTAATTTCTTCCCTTTACAAGGATCGAATTTGATTAAATGAAGTGAATAATTATAATCATTAAATTAAATTTTGTAATTATACACATTTATTTATTTTTAAATAATTATTTTTCATGGTAAAATTTATCACCTCTTTTAAGGTCAAATTGGGTTAATAAATATTAAAATAGGTGGTAGGTCCATTACTATTCATCTGAATTTTTATTGGATGAATTTAATTTTACACTTAAATAATTGATATTTAAATTTAGCATTTTAACAAACGTTTTTCAATTAAAATTTCATATATGTTTTTTTTAAAAAAAATAACAAAATGTAACTCTACATTTAATTCATTTATATATAGAAAATGGAAAAAAACTAAGTTACATATGAATATTAATGTCCATTTATTCATAATGAAATTAAATTCACAATGTATATTATTTCTATTTTTTATATATTATCAAATTACTATAGTTGTTACACAATGATAAAAAAAATTAATAAATTAATGGGAAATAAAATAAATTATTTTTTGCATAACAAATGTCACATAATTTAAATGATTTGATATTAAAAAGTATTTTTAATGATATATATTACATATTATGTAGGTTATAAATAATTTAAAATGAATTACCCCATTATATTGATGTATTAAAAGTTAAATTAAATTAATAGTTTCAGAATGGACAATAATTATATTTTATAATAATATTATATTATCACATTATTTAAAAATCATAAAAATCATAAAATAAAAAAAATTTATTATGAAATGGTCTACAATATCATATATTGACCATTTATAGTTCAATTTTCACATTATAGATATTAATTTCATCCTTTAAATAATAAAAAAGTTAGCTTAGTAGTTAAAATTACACTTAGTTAACATAGGGTTAATTATTATTATAATGTTTAAAATTTCATTAAAACTTGTTGAAATTATAATTATTTTTTAATAAAATCGTATTATAACTTATATTATAATTCATTCGAAAATTTAGACATTTTTATTAATAATTATTTTATTATGATACAATCATCTATGAAAATCCAAAAGTGCCCCTCAAATCGATTATAAAAGGGAACCCCATCCTTCTTTTATTTACAAAACGTTTACCCTTATAAAATTAACAAAATATAAAAATTACTTTATTAAATTTTCTATACACAATCTATATGTTTTTTTCATCCAAACATACCATCACTTAAACCATTATAGAATATTTATTGGAGTTGATCAAACAATGAGGTAATATTCGTAACCAATCACTAAATTTTCTACTATTCTTTACCTCTGATAAATATATGGTTTATATAATAAAATAATATATTTAGTATCATTAATATTATAAAGTGCTATTATGATTATGGAAATGCGATTATAAACCCTCTTTCCCATCAAATGAGAAGTAAAATTGTTTCTTGAGCGTGCATACAACATACCATCTAAACATAGTAATACAATTCATTTTCCATCACCATATTTTATTTAAGGGTATTATGATGTGATTATTTTTTATATATTATATTAATGATACCATTAATATAAAAGAGAACTAATATTATTTATAACTTCATACCATATAATCCTTCTTAAAATGATAACATCGTTGTTGTCTATGTGTGGACTAGCACCTCTACAAAGTGATTCAATTTTTTTATATTTCAATTGGATTGTAATGTAGATGGATTTTAAGAATATATATTAAATATATGATATAATAATGTTTTCTATATGTTTAATTAATTTTTACCTTTCCTTCATTCCATCCATTTAAAAATGAATACAACATTCATGCGTATATACGACCAACCGTCTACATTAACGATGAAACACTTTTTCATCCCAAACATTTATGGATGACTCTAAATAAGTTCATTATTAATAAAAATTATAATAATATGAAGATAAATATTTATTATATAATTTTTCCTTTATAAATTTACATGGAATATGACTACAGAATTGATATATTCATGATAAATGATATTGTTAACAAATAGGGGTAACAATTTTAATAAGGATTTAATGAAAAAGTGGTGTTAAAATGTTATAAATATATCATATATGATATTATAAGTATGAAAAATAATCTATTATAAAATTATATTTAATCTATATTGATTATATTTTAGGATAGATTGATTTCTAAGAAAGGATTCTTTAAAGTAAGATATTTATTCCACAGTATCATCAATATTAAATATTGTATATTTTTCTGTTTTGGCGGGGGAATATTTCTCTTACATATCAGTGATTTTATAAAATATTTTCAAAAATATATTGAAAATTAACCTATGAATTTGTAAATTCATTTTTATTCATGTATTACTATTAACATAATGGTATGAAAGGAATATTTTTTTAATTTTCCAAATGTGGTTCATTGTTAAATTTTCAACAAAAACATGGAAGGAATGTTTATTAAATTTTATTAAATATATTGAATTCTTCCATATTCAGAACCAAATTTTTATTTTAATATTACTTGACATGTTTACAAGGTTTTTTCAATAAAAATGTATTCCATTATTTATATGATGCTTTATAAGAAGATTTTTTGTGAAATAAAAAAGTTATTTTCTGAAACATTTATTCCAAGTGATATTTAAAAAATAGTTTACCATATATGATTAAATTATTATATTTTAATATCATTTAAACATAATTTTATCCAATGATGCCATCATTATAAATTCTATGGACAATTATTGTTAATGGGGGCTAAAAAAATATTTATGATATCAATTTACTTTCCATTGTTTATGTTATGATTAAATTAAATTGAAACCCATTTATTTTCTATAGTTTATGTTATGATGAAGTATTTATAAAAACAAATTTTTTCATGGGATATAAAATATCAAATTAAATATGATTGTTTGGAAAAAATATTTATGGTTTTAATATTGTGATGTGATAGACCTACACATCCCTCTCATCCATTGTGTAAAGATATACATCTTGTGATATAAAAAATATTGGAATGGACAGTGAATATAGTTTTGTAAATGACTCTATCAACTACGATAGCCTTAAGAGTGAACCATTACTATGATAATGGTTTGGGGTGTGAGAAAATTCCATTATTATTGCATTTTAAATGATTCTTGACTACTAATAAAATGATTTTCATTGATTATTCTTATTTCACATTTCCATATCTTTTGAAAATTATATGATCTCATAGTTCAAGATCTATAAATCCTTTATGAATCATTTTTTATGAACTACCAAGATTTATAGTATGAAATAAGATTATGTTATATTATATTATGGGGTTTCTGTCAAACCTTAAGATCAAATTTTTATACCCTTAGAATAATTTTATGCTTATGTGAACATTGATATGACACATATTTAACTAAACCATGTATCTGATCTCACCCATTTTGTATGTTTCATTTCCTTAAGTTACGAAGAAATTTAAAATGAATGATATGTTTAATAAGGGTTCTAGTTATTTATAAATATGTGGTATTTAATTTAGATATTTTATGAATCCATTTCTTATTTTTCCATGTTTTCAACGATACTAGACCTATATGATTTCATCATGGATCAAAAAATTATGTAGGGAATATTTATTATTTTGATGTAATATCAATTTATATAATGTGTGGGTCTATTTCACTGGTATCATAGAATGTTTTTGATCTCTTTTTATAGTTTTGGATGAAAACAATTTGTCATATCCCTAGGGATATGGTAAGTGTAAGACATCATATAAAAAAATCCTATTTTTTATAATAATATTGAATTAAGTAGGTTAAAAATAAGGTTTCATCAAGGATTGTGTCTTGATTTAATCATACAAGAAAATTTTATCATGAATATGTAGTTTTCTATTATGAATATTATTCCTCACACTATGCTTTTTGATTTTATAAAATTTATTGAACCTGAAAAAATAATGCAAATATTTAATGAGGATGGAAAATGTGATGATTTTCCTCCTGAAAATATGAATTTTTTCTGAAATGGAATTACCTATCCTATTAATATAATTCCAAAAAAATTAATGTATTAATGAAACTATGATTCTAAACAAGACAAGCTGTGAACTACATTTTGTTGAGCTATTTATGAGAGAATATCCCCCTTCCATTAGTGGTTCAACTGATCCACTATTTTTTATAGATGGAACCTCAAAAATATGAATATAATTTATATCTCCATAATTATGAATATTAGAATGTTATTCTAGATGTTCTTCATTTAAAAGTTAAAGTAGATTAGTAGTGGAATATTATTAAGAATAGAAACAATCCTTAAGAAATTATGTATATGGAGTGGGATGAATTTGAATAATTATTTTTCATCAAATATATTCCTTTTATTCCCCATATGAATGATGATAAAATACAAATTGAGTTAAATAATAAGGATAATTAATCTATTGGTACAAGTGATAAAAATTATATAGGGCTAGAGAGGTACCCTTCCTTTATTATCATTCATCCTGAAAAAAATTATTAACAATTATTCAGTTCAGTGAAACCAGTTCTATAAAGGAAATTATCATCCAGAGAAATTATTATCTATGAATAAATCAATCTATATGTTATAATGTTTGAGATGTATATTATATTTACCCATAAATGTAGTGGTTTTTACAAGTTAAGATTAATGATATTAAAAAAATGAAAAACCATGGATAGAAGAAGATGAAAATTATTATATGAAAAAATGTTTGAAAACTTGTTAGAACTATATTAACAGAACTATTAAATGTTTCATGTTTGGAATGAATTTTTATCATGTATTTTAGTTATGATGTTACAGGAATAAGTTACCTAAACATGATAATAGAGAGAAATCTCTAGATAATAAACCACCCAAACCCCAATTTTTTCAGCATTACGGGTATAATAATTATTCTAATAACTACACATATCATATTATAAAGGACAATGATATATGTAAACTACCTAATATTCCTAGAGACAATCGTAAATATCATAAAGACCACTATTTATGATGAGGGACATGATAACGATGTGGTGAAAGGTACACAAACCATCCACTACAAAATAGCTAATTTCATAATTTATTTATGATATACCCATGATTTTTTGAGAATATTTTTCAAATGGTATCATAGTACATACTGAAAATGAAATGATTATTTTTCAGTAAGAACCTATTATGCTTTGATAATCTTATACCTAGTCTATAATTCATTTCCAGTTAATCTTTTTGGGAATAAGTTTCTTGAAAATATTATCATTTATTTTCTTGTTCAATTCAATGTTATTATGGTGATATATTTTCATTATTTACATAGAACCCAAATCAATTACTGAGTACGTGATGTTACATTTGATATATAAAACAATCATTTGATTCCTTATTAGTGAGTTGAAAAAATAACCATTTAATAGAAATTAAATTAATTATATGGGTCAGGATTCTTATTTAAAAGGTGTGATTTTATTATATGGTTGGGGATAAAATCATCAACAAATATATTATTATTGTGTGGGAGTTTATTAATGTTATTCCATAATAGTTTTGTAGTCTTCCACCAAATTGTGATGTGGGGTTTTAAATAAGACTCATACCTAGTGATGCAGATATTTCCATGAATCTTTATATAATGGCCCATATTGAGTTTGAAGTATAAAAGAATCAAATCCTATAAAATCTAGAATTTTTTTTTATTCATGTTCATCACCATGGGGTGCACCTATTGTATTTGTTAAGAAGAATGATTGATCAATTTTGCTTTGTATTGATTATTGAGAACTTAAAAAATTTAAGGAACATGTAACCTTTAACCCTTATACTTGTTTGATCAAATTCATTAAGCAAAACACTTTTATAATATTATAATATGATCTTAATATCATCCATTTTTAGCCTTGATGGATGATATACCCATGAAAACATTCTATACGAGGTACAGAAAAAATGAATTTATAGTGTTATCTTTTGGTTTTACTTATTACCCCTACAATATTAATGGATTTAATTTATATATACTTTAGATATTACATTGATCAGTTTTTTATAGTATTTTAAAATGGTATTCTACTATATTTATAGATAAATGATTGTAATGAATATTACTTGAGTATTTTAATGAAGAACTAGAGTAAGGATAAGATATATGAAATATTAACAAATTGTGAGTATTGGATTTATAAAATTTTTTTCTAGGGTAAAATAATCTCAAGTGAGGGAATATAAATAAACTATTAAATTAGTATAGTTACTAATCATTAGACCATACCAAAAATAGTGAAAAATATATGTCGTTTTCCTAGACAAGCTTGATATTTTTGGTTTATTGTGTATAATTTTTCATGAATATTAAAAAACCTCAAAATGTTTGCTCAGAATGAACAAAATTTCCATTATACAGATGAATTTGTGTTATGGTTTAATGAACTAAGGAAAATGGTAATTAGTGAACCAATTGTTAGACTACCCAAAAATGGAGAAGGGTTTGTAAAAAAATAATTATGCATTAAAGAAGCGACATTGATGTTTATTCATGTAAGAAATTTATGGTTTTATCTCATGCATCAATAAAATTAAGGGTTTAAGAGAAAAATTATCTAACACATGATTTGGAGAATGTTGTAATATTATTTACATTATTGATTTTGGGAAATTATAACTATGTAGAATAGTGTCATATTTATACTTCTCAAAAATTCATAAAATATATTTTCACTAAATAACAAATTAAAATTATTCCATTATAAGAGAAATAGATGATTGTTGATTATGGATCCTCAATACATTACCACCCTAGTAAAAAAATGTGGAAGATAAAATAATTTTACAGCATCATTGTCTCTTATCTAGGACGCAGATCACAAAATATCCAATATTTTAGGGCTTGAAAATGAAGGCCTTTGAAATCATGAATGATGGGACGAAATATTATATTTATGAAATTAGTGTCTAACCTTATATTCACTTGATGATTAAAGAGGAGTAGTATAATGATATTTAGATTCACAATAACGTGAGAAATTTCCGCATGTTCTTATTTTATTAGGATAGAATAACATGTTTTAGAACTTTTTATGTTTTTGATTTTTTCTAGATTTGATGAATTAGTTTGCAGATGATGTTCATAGTTTTTCATTCATATTAAATCCTAGAAATGTAAAAATTAATAGATATTTGATTATGAACTTTTAGGGGGTTTTTTATAAACGTAGATATTAAATTGTATTTTTTGGGCTCTTGGTATATCAACAACTAAATTCTGATGGAGATAATTATAATGGAATGATATAGCCATTACCCATACCATAATGGAAATATAAAAACACCACTATGAATGTTTTCATCTGAATACCCAAAACATCCAAAGGGTATAATTTTAAACGGTTTGTAGTCTATTGAATTATGAATTAAGTACACGTGATCACTATCATATAAGATTTTTCTCTTCGCCAATTTAATCAATTATACAATAATGATGTTGTATGATATAATGGTGTAGAACAGTAAATTGTACCTGACTGGGATCTAAGTTTAACCTCCACGTATTGGATAAGTCATCAATAGGCTCTCAATAAAGTTTTATGTTTTATCACTAATTCTCATAATTAATGAGATGGTTAGTATGAGAGCAATATTCATATTCTATAATATATGTTCAAATTTTTCTCGATGTATTTCAAACATTATAGGGATCAACACCTCGTTTTGGTGAAATTTGATTAAAATAATATTTGTCACCCCTCCATTTAGATGACTCCTTATGAATCCCTATTTATTAGAACTTTCATAACTACAACAAGCTAGTATGAAGTTTAAAAATGAATTCTATTTGGATCTAATATATATGATTAAATAGTATATATGGATATATCCATCAAAAAATACATAAGATCAACTCATTTAATAAAATATTTATGCTGACAATCCCTGAAAAGATCTATTCTTTGAAGTTGGTGACATGGTATACATAGGAATATATTGGAAAATGGTGATGTGTGTTGGAAATAGGGGAATGAAATTCCCACAATATAATAGTCCTTTTTAAAATCTTGATCTCATCACGATGGTAGCTTTTCTATTGGTGATTCCATTGTATCATTTTCTATTTAATTTTGTTTTAATTATATCTCTCCATAAGATCATACATAGTCCTTCCCTTATAAGAATCTCAAGTAATTCTTATGAATAAAAACATGTTAATATATTGAATCATTGAGAAAAATTTCTATGAAACCGGGACACTCACTTGGTTAATGTTTTGTGGTGAAGCCAATAATTTGAGGATGCTATGTGGGAATCTGAGGACGTAATAAGGTATAATTATCCTTATATATTTATATCAGAGTGATTATTTTTTATTTATAAATACATTTTATGGGGTTATAATGTTTAACCTTCCTATTTTATGGAATTGTTTGTTTAAAAAAATTATTTCCCTTGATATTTTAAATTACATTATACACCTTGTTTCAAAAAATATTGACATGCTAATAAAATATAATTATTTAAAATGGCAGTTATCACATTCCAATTAGATAATGGGTATAAATATGAATAAATATATTATGAATAATATATGGTAATATGTGTATTAAATTAATTAATTTAAGATCAACAAAATATAGATGATATTAATAACAATTTCAATGATGAAAGAATATTTTTCATGAAATGTTTTTAGGCACATGATGTATTTTTATCTTATTAAAATAAATGAATATTATTTTTTAATTATTTAAATGATATTTTTATACTATTTACTAGATCAAATGTTTTAATCTATCAAATTTTTGTCTAGTCATATGATTAGAATATATCAGTTTTACACTCAAAAATGTGTTTTTAGAGGATATTCTTATAAAATTTTTATTTAATAATTATAAATTATTTTCAATTTTGTATTTTTAACTAATTAGATAAAATAAAAATAAATTTGTATCATGAGGTTCATATTTTGTAAATATAACCCTATAAATATTTGTCGATATTAATTGTAACCGTGGTAAATTTTATCACCACGATATATAATGTGTAAATAAGATTAATATATTTTCAAAATTAGTGATAAATATATAATTTTTTATATAAAATATTATTGGATATTCAATCGTTAACTCCTTAAGATCTAAATTGAGTTGTTTTATGGGAAATTGTCCAAAAAATAACTTATATATTATTAAAATTAAATAAATTTAACAGATTTTCATTTCATTGTTTTTAATATAATTTATGTGTTCATATGGGGACATAAATCAGTTTTGGGAAAATATTTATATCCATATTTCACATAATAAAAATATATTGAAGATGGTAATTTAATTTAAATTTTTTGATATTATATAATTAACTAAAATTCTTGTCAAAATTCTAAAATAGAACTTATAAAATTATTTAAAAATAAATAATTTTAAAAATATTAAAAGTGATATAATTTCAGTGTTTCAAAATGAAGCATGAATTCTATAGATATAGATGAAATATTAGAGAGGATTGAAAACATTATTTACTAATTTACTAATTTAATAGATGTATTTAATTTCAGATTGAATAAATAGTTTCAAAATCCTAATAATAAATCCTTATAAAATAATAATTAACTAAATTATTTAAAAAACATAAAAATATTAAAATAATAAAATATATTTATGATATTGTCTAAAAGCAGTATCATTTCCCATTAAGGGCCCAATTTACAACATAAATATAACAAATTAAACCGTCTTATATTGGCAAGTTTTTTAAAATAGTAAAAATTGAAATTCGTTAACTAAGGTTTAATCAAAATGATAAAGATTGAAATTACTCAAAAAAATTTCTAAATCATTTCCTTGTTGGGATTAAAACCATATAATTTTTTATTTTCAATTTCAATTCAATTTGGAGGCATTTGGATTAATGACTATTTTTTTATAATTTCATCTTTAAAATAATCCTTTTTTACATGACCTTAATTATAAAAGGGACCAACCACACTCCCTTCACTACACGAATTTTAGATTTCTATCTCAACTATTATCTGCAATTTCCTATTAAACATTCATTATTCACAATCGATAGGTTCTGGTATTCTTAAAATACCAATCAGATAACCCATTATATGAGATTTAAAAGAGTCGTTCTAATTGGGATGTGAGCACCATAAATTATCACATTCATTTATTCCATCTTTGGGTCCTCTAAATCTATATTAATTTTCTTAATATAATAAATTAAATATCCTCAACATTTTTATTTGTTATTATGATTAACAAAATACAATTATACACCCACTTTTTCATAAAATGATATGTGAATGCATCGTTAATGCTTATGTTTGACTTACCAACTAAGTGAAGTGATAAAATTAAATTTCATGACAATATTTTATGGTGCGTATTATGATTTTTTTAATATTTATTATAAAAATTAAAGAAAATTTTTTACTTATGTAATAATATTATATTTTATACCTTAATATTATCCAATAATTTTGGAAATTATAATTTCCCTCATACATATTTGTGGAATACCACCTCCATAAAGTGATGTGATATGTTTTTATTTAAATTTTTTTATGTAAATTATGATTGTTCAGATGAATATATTTGATTTAGATTGTTTAATAGCTATCTATAGAGGTGCATAAATATTTACCTTTCCTCTTTCTCATTTGTTGAAAAATGAAAATATTGTCCATGTGTATGTACGACCTAATATCTCCATGATTTGTGTTATTCATTTCTCTATAACTGAATTTCATGAATAAATATAAATATATATTCAAAGAATATATATTATATTAATATCAAGATAAATATCATTAAGATGATCAAATAATGATAAATGTACCAGAATCAAAAATACTAAACTGAAAACTCATGATAAGTAATGAATATATCAAGTAAATATAAAAACTCTAATACGTATTAAAAATGTGGAAGTTTAAATATTATAAAGGGATAATATATGATATTATATGAATGATCATTAATATAGTATATATTTATATTAAATATAAATTTATTATTTTGGAGTTCTGATTGATTTTAATAGAATTCATACACGAGTTAAGGGTTTTATCTCACAATATCAACAATATTCGTGATTGTTTATGTTTAAGTCTCCACTAGGGGATATTTCTCTTCCATATACATATTTTATTAAAATCAATTAATTTTTTCACATTCTCTTAAAAATATCTAATATCATTTTTTACACATGTTTTTCATTTTAAAAATGCTTTCAAATAATCTTTTTTTCATTTTCTAAAAAAGTTACATTTTAAATTTTTTGAAAAAAATATGGATGGAATCTTTTTTTAACTTGTACTATAAGAATTTATTTGCCAACATCATTGATAAATTTGTCATCAAATCATACTTTTCAATTTTAAAAGGATATTTTCGAAGAATTTTTTTTTTAAAATTTCACAAAATTTTAAAAAAATAATTTTTAAAATGGTATTGGTATTTCCCTCAATAATTATTCCAAGTTATTTTTGAAATTCATTTTCCATCAACAATTACTCTATTTTATGATTCATATAATTTCCTTGGGATTTAATCAAAATAAACCATATTTTTACTGTCTCTATACTGTTTTAGTTTATGATGGAAAGATGAAATTTTAATCAAACCTATTAAATTTTTGTGGGTTATGTTATGATTAGATGTTTATGAAAACCATTAATTTTTCATTAATTATGTTTTAATGAAATGTTTATGAAATCTAATTTTATAATGGGTTCTAATATTATTATTCTAGAGGATCTTGTAGAAAAAATATGTATTATTTTCATTACATAATATGTTGGACCTATATCTCCATTTAATGCATAGGTTAATGATGAATATCTCATGTGATAAATAATAATGTAATGGAGAGTGAAACTAGTTTAGATGGTGACTCTATCCACTAATATATTCTTAGTAGTGATCCTTGACTTCAACAGTAGTTTGAAGAATAATACCATTATGCTATAATAGTCTTTTAAATGATCATTTATTACCATGAAAATGATTTTTATGATTATTTTTACTCCAAAATTATCTTTCTTATGCCTATATTATTAACTATTGGTTATTCTTTTATTCTCTTATGATTCTTGAATTATGAACATCCAAAAAAATTCAATTACTTTTGATTATGATCTTATATACTAACTGTATGGTTTTCAAATGATATAATCATGTTCATATACCCTATTATAATTTTATTATAATTTCAGCATTGATATCTCTCTTATTTTCCATTAATGAACATTTGGGATCACTATATTCTTATTTTTAGATTCCCTTTGTAATAAATATTTATACTATAATTAATATGTAAAATAAGTTTTCTGGTTTTGATAAAATAATTAGGGGATGATATATACATTTAATGAACCAAATTATTATGATTCCATGATCCTGAAGATAAATGATGTAAACTATTATATCATGGATTGATATGTTTTGTATTTTATAGAAAACAATTTGGATGTAATATATATGCCTAAAAAGTCGGGGTCACTATATCTGGTAACATATTAGGGTTTAGTGGTTTTTGGGAAATTGGGATGAGATAACATTTGTGAGATACTTAGGGATATAATTGAGTATTGGTCTATGAAAATGATAGAATCATAATTTCATGATAATAATAATGAATGACCAAGTTTAATACTAATGATTTAACTAGAAAGGTTTCACAGTATAAACATTCAATAAATTATTATTTGTTTTTATATGGTTTTAATCCAGAATTATTATTTCTCACACAATTCATTTTGTTTTTAGTCATTGGTTGGAACTTGAATAAATAAAGATAAATTTAATTTGATGGAAAATTCCATGGGTTTCCTCACGAGAGACCATATTTTTTGGGAATTGGAATTAAAAAAATATGTATATAGTTACACTAATTCTTCAACCTATGAGTCACTCTGAGCTCCCAATCACACAAAGGAGGGAACAAAATTTTGTCTAGAACTTTATGAGGATACGTCTACCTTCATTTAGTGGGTCAATAGAACTAATTATCCCTAAAAACTAGATCTGTGGCGATGAAAACATATTTTATATTCTCTTCTCTTTATAACAAGATAAACATATTTAACCTTATCATTTTTTGGAATTTGATGTAGATCGGTGTTGGACTCTTATCAATAATATAATAGAGAATAAAGAAATTGAATCTATGGAGTATGATGAATTAAAAATATTATTTATAATTTGTGTTTGCTAATATTATCTGTATGAAAATGGAGAAATAACTCCATGAGTTAGTGAATATGGTTGATGAAACCATTAGTACATCTGAGAAAAAATTTATAGGTATTATTTTGGTACTATCATTCAACCTAAATGTAAATTTGATCAGTTCATTAGTGGCTTAAAAAAAATATTTGAAGGGTGTTATCCATAAGGGAAATCATATGTTGTAAATAAATAGTTTAATTTTATACCAAGGTCGATATGAAGATTGAAGTTGCACCTCAATATTAATGTTACAAACATAAAATAAAAATTAAATTCAATGAATATTCTAAAAACCATGATGAGAAGAAGTAAAAAATTTCCTTATGCTCAAAATATGGAGGAATTTTTTTAATGGGGGATATTAAATGATTGATGTGTGAAAATGAAGTTCATACAAAATTTGAACATTTAAGTGATCAAAAGAATTATTCTAATCATGTTAATAATGTGAAATCTACAAAAAATAATCCACCAAAACTATTGTGTTTTAAATGAAAGAAGTGCGGGACTTATTCTAACTGATTCCCAAATTGGAATGTTAATGATGATGATTGATTTTAACACCCTCTTTATCCTATAAATAATAGTAAATATCATTCCATATCAATTTATAATGTGGGGTGTGTTAACAACATTGGGAAATCTATACTTACCATCAACACTAAAAATGATATTAATTATTTGATTATGGATATTCTACTTATTTTCCTTTGTAATTATTTTTAGGGGTAATATAGTACCATATAACAAATTAAAAATTGGGTATGCAGAATAAACCCATACAACTCTGATTATCACATTCTAAGTCTGTGATTCTAATCATCTATAAATTTAGGGGAATCAGTTTCTTATAAATCTTATCATCATTCATCCAGTTCAATTAAAAGTTATTTTGGGAATGGGTAATCATTCATTATACAAATCCCACATTAAATCACAATGAATGTATGATAAGATTTATAATTTGAACCACCCTTTATAACCAATCAGTACAATGAAAAAATAAATATTTAATGGTAATTTCATCCATTTCATCTGTCACAATTCATATTCATATTGGGTATTTTTCCTAGATGGTTGGGGAAAATCAACATAGAAGATAATCCTACTTTGTAGGATACTATTGATTCATTTTAGGATGGTTATCTTGGTCTTATACTATATTATGATGTTCAGTTTCCAATTGAACACCTACATGGAAGAAAACATATTTCTAGGAATCTATATAAAATGTCCCCAATTGAGTTGCAAGAATTGAAGAAGAAACTCTAACATAATATTGGCAAGGAAATAATTTATTAAAGTATGTGACATTTTAGTGAACCTATTTTTTAAGAAGAAATATGGAACAATAAAACTCTATATTGATTATTGATAAGGTATTGAGATCCATATCAAGAACATGTCTCATATACACTATATTTATGAATTGTTAATCAACTGTGTGGACATGAATGATTTTATAAGATTTATCTTTGATCTATATAAAATCAATTAATGTTCAAGAAGGAGGATATACCCTAGAAAAAATAATATAGAAGGTATGGACCCTATTATTTTTTTGTGATTCTTTTTTGTCTTACTAAACCACCAATATCTTCATGAATTTGATGAATATATAATTAATTGATATGATTGACTAGTTTTCAGTTTTGTTATAGATTATATAATTGTATAATCAATAATAAAGAAATATAATTAGGATCCCCTGAGGTGGGAAATGAAGAAACTATGTAAGGAGAATATATATGAAAAATTTCAAAGGGTAAATTTATGTTATGATTTTTTCAATCATGGGTCATATGGCCTCAGGTGAAGGAATATTAGTAGATGCATCAAGGAATGGAGTTATTTACCATTGGAACAAATCAATAAATGGGATTGAGATCCTTAATTTTAATGGTTTGGGTGGATACTATTTATGATATATAGGTAATGTTTCACTACTATCAAATCCAGTCTCCATGTTAACAGAAAAAAGAGACAATTTCTTTTGGAAGGATGATTTTATAGTTTTTTTTTGGAGATCATAAGAAGGATATTCTGATCACTTGATCTCAAACAACCGCATAACAGATAATGGATAAGTGGCTGTAATATATAGTGATAATAAAAAATGGGATATGGGTCTATCATCCTATCAAATTATATTTTTGTACTTTATGCCTCTTAAAAATTATGAGACCATGGTCAAAATTACCGAACTCATGATTTGTAGTTAGAAATGTGAATTTTTTATTACAGATTTGGACACATTTTATCTATAGATAAATTAGTGACATATATTCTATCACAACCCCCTCCATCCAATTATTTTTCAGTGAATGGATAGAGATAATTTCCCCCAGAATTCTGCCACTAGTTAGCCCCATATTGGAAACGATAATTTAATGTATTAAAATAACCCAATATAAGAGGAATTTACATCAATAAGAATACAATATATACATATATATTAATGTGGCACAAATAAAATAAAATAAAATCCATGACATATATATAATAAATTAAATAACTATCAGACCATGAATGAATAAATAAATTTATTGCAGATATTAGTTCTCAATATTAAATAACAGAAATAAAACTAGGTAGGAAAATAGTATCTATCCCAAGATGCAATTATGTAACGCCCCAATTGAACGACATAATACTTCAGAATCCATGATAATTTTTTTCCTATATTTAGTGTGATAATATAGGTATACTCAGTAGGAAAACCAAATCCTCTCATGCACATGTTAAAAGAGAATAATATTGCACTCATGTGAAAGTTTCATCACCAAAGAAACAACTAAAGAGGTTTACTAACGAAAATAAAAACCAAAATAAGGCTTATTCCCCATATAAATCTTCCAATTATAACAATACATAATATGAATAATATTGATTATATGTAACCCCTCACCACTTTCCCTAGGATTAGTCACTCTCACACCCTATCTACCATGGTCAACTGTTGTGACCAATTCCAAATATATCAAATCACATCATTCCCACACACACCTTGGCCACACCGAAAAATAAGTCTCACCGGCACACACTTGGTCCACACATCACCTCACATCACATCCCATACTGCCCATACACACATAGGACACACATCACATCTGATCCTGAAGACACATGGTAAACACATCACAACTCACCGCAAATACACCTATAACCACACATCACAACTTTCTCAAAGAAACAATGTCCATTATCATATAGAAGTGAGAGTAGGGAATGGTTGGTTTCCATCCATCCATCCTCACTTAGGGATATTAGTAACGACACCTCACACATTACTAAGTGGTTTTTGGCACATAATTCTCAAATTGGGTGGGGTGCGTATAGAAATCACAAGGAAAAAAATGTATATATATATATATATTTAACCACACAAACCCCAAATATATGTTTAAATGTATATCACCAACCAGTATACAAGGATGACCAATACTACTTCTAATACCAAATGCACAACCCCTCAGATGAATATCACAAACCATAGTTCATTTTTAGTCTTAATGTTTTATTGAATAATTTTTTATATTCTTCGTTATTGAACCATTTAATAAAACACATGTACATAGGTAAATATTTTAAGCTAAATAGTGTGAATTTAAAACATATCCATTTATTATTTAGGACCCATAAAAAATTTCCTTGTTAATAATTCCCATTTACTATCATTATAATTTATTTAATACTTTCAACAGCTGGTTAAATATAACAAAAACAACCAGACAACCTTTGCCCAAAACCAAAACCGAACTACCACATCCATGTCAATTTACAGACTCATCCAGTGTCATAGCCCAGCTACATAACCATACCACAACCACCATTGTATCCCAACTACACCACTATATTATAACAACCATCATGTCCCCATTAAACAACCAAATATCATACCATTCCCCCACACACATAAAAATATAGATACATCAAATTACATCAGTCTCAGACACAAAAACCACAACCATTCCACAGATAACATTACGTACAAAATCAAACAACCTTTTCATACTTAATTTGGTGGTTTATTTAATTTCAATTATTTATTTAAGGGTTTTATAACACAATCCATTTGATCACAGGGCATCCATTCCATCAATTGAATATAAATGTTTATATATTAATTTAAGATTAAACTAATCAATAAAAAACTAGGATTCAAAAATAATATTATTGTTGAAAAATCAACCCACAAACAAAAATGATATTCATCAAGGAAATATAACATTATAAAAATAATACAAATCAAAACAAAACAAATCTATAATCTGTCATATAAAAATACATCACATTCTCTTACACCTTTTTATTCTATTTAAAGCAATTAATTATCATTTTCAATATAGATGAAACCACATTTAAAAGTGTTAGAAATAGTGGACCCATTTCATTTTATAAACATAAAAAAGAAAAGAATGATAAAACCAACTTGTAAGGAAGAATCCTTTCTCAAACATGTTGAACCAATACAGGTTCACATGTACTATAGGGAACTTTTACAATGAGGGAGACCTAAACCAACAACATCCACTAGTTCTACAACTCCCTGGTAATCAACTCAATATTATGTAATCCCGAAGGAAATTATGGAATTAATACACTTTACAAATAATTGATCCTATACTAGTGGGGAATTCGATATAGTCATTACTGACCATTAAGGGAGTATCCCATTAATATATTTGTTTTAAGAATAAAAATGGGCAAATAAAATTTTATAAATTATGTATATGACAAATCTATTTTGAAACAGCTTCAAATCAATTAATTAAGGAATTTAAAAACATTTTCATTATAGAAGATGTCAAAATGGGAATTCTATAATTTTTTGTAAAACTGAGAAACTATAGAAAAATGGAAAACTATTGGAAACATGGCATAATCAGCATGGGTCATTGCCAAGATGAGTCACTAATAGGATGACACAACACCAAGATGAGGCACTACTAGGATGAGTCACTGCCAACATGAGCCACCTCCACCTTGAGTCACTACCAACATGAGCTGCCACCCGCATGAGTCACCACCATGATTAGTCACCTCTAGGATGACTCACCACCCAGATGAGTATCTACGGGGATGAGTCACTTCCTGAATGATTCACCATTGGAAAAAATCAAATTTGGAAATCTTTTGGAATGTACCATCGTTAGAATGACTCATATGTCCCAAAAACAACCCAAAATTCCCACTAGACACATCAATTATTAGATTTCATGTAATGTAATGGTCCACTAGTTTCGACATATTTCATTAGATACCAATAAAATTATTCATTCCCCCAGTATTTCAAAACCAACCAGGATAGATTGAGAGAATGGTTCCAAACTATGCACCCTCGCAATACCTTTCAAGTGTATCATTACTCCTGAAACAGTACAATAAATCCATCTATTACCCCTAACTACCACAAAACAGTACATATCATAATTCCAAAAACATAAGAATCAATCAATTCCATCCCTCATATCATGATACTATTCAATCTAGGCGATAATAACTATCCTGCATTGTTTTAATCACATCGTAGTAAAAGTTGCGTTGATTAGAAATCTTGGAATCCATTTTTCTCATGTTGGTAAATAATCACACATCACACATCACAAATCACATCAATGGGAATAATCATTAATAAAATATCAAGGTATTAATAGAACATCACTAGGACAGTAGTGAAGGGAAACCTCAAAAAAACGTCGGTACTCGGCTCACATCTATGTCTCATGCTCCCAAGTACTTTCCTTCTAGTCACCATTTCTCATCAAAACCTATACCAAGGTAATGATTTATTCTAGATAATTGAAGATATATTTGAAGAGGTTGAATAGTTTTTTGAAAAAACAACCCCTAAGATACGTCTCCATATTCATGATATGTTTTGTACAAAATAACCACTGGGAAAAAGAAGATCAAATCTACACTATACATTAAAAAATTCTCCCGATGAAGATACCCTTGAATCAATAATAAAACCTAATATATAGTTATAAGAAAATCAAGAAATACATATAAAAAATTTAACTCAATTCGTCGTTCAATATTTTAAACATTTACTATCCTTTCAGAATCATATATTATTTTTTAAATTAATTTGGAAACTATTCATTTTATAAATTTGTAAAATTTTCATTGTTTTCTAAAAAGAAATTTTTGAGAATGATAATACCCATTGGAAAAAATTTAAATAACCATTGTAAAATAACTCAGGAACTTATATCAATATAGTCATAATTCACAAAGTCATACAAATCAATGGAAGTAATCTACTATATCATGATATTAAGGGATTTTGGTGGCACTAACTTGGCCACAAAAGTTTAAAACGTGTCATAAAATAATTTTTCTTGATATAGGAAATAATACACCTCTAATCATATTTTTGGGATTATAACAACTTTCATCAAAATAAAATCAATCCAAACAATCCCAAGCATCAATATAGTAGTCCAACATTCACAAAACCTCATTTATAAAAAGATTTATTCATGGGAAGCAAGCCCATCATTCATAATTTTGATCTTTTTATTTTATTATAGAGTTTAATTAATTAACCATATTATTATAAAAGGGTGATTAAATTATTATCGTCTTGACACATAACAAAAAAAGTCATCCCATCAGAACAACAACCCAAATCATCCTCCACACATCATTAACATTGCTTATCAGAACCAATGTCCAAGCACACTATCCCATGAAATAGTTCACTAGGCATCCCGCAAAACAACATAACCACACAACTTTACAATCCAAATGTAACCACCCTTTTTCACATAACCACCTTAAGAAACTCATCTAGCACACAAACCCAACCAATTCTTACCATTATCATCACACACAAACCCCTAACCACACAAATCAATTAATTCCCTCTCACATGTGAAGATATTATTTGTGTCGGGGGCACTAACAAGCCTACATGGTTTTAATCACATCAAACATTAACAAGTCTCAATCCGTATTCTACATCTATCCAAATCGTATACATTATTTTTTTAATCATACATCATGAAAGGAAACATAAAACAACAACCACACATGGTAGCAACACATTCAACCATCCATAATTGTTTAGGATCTTTCATTACCTCACATAATTATTTATCATGGGTATTGTCACAAAATTTCAATATTTTCATGGAAAACTAGTTCACTAGCTATATATAAGTGATTATACATTTAATACAAGGTTATTATGAATAATAATTCATAACAATGGCCTCATAATACACAAAAATCACAACAAAAGAAAGTTTTACAGCAACCATTGTATTCAATAAGCCATATCAACACTTCAATGCTTTGAATAAAAAACATCCACTACAAAACAAAGTGAGGATTTCTAAGTTATTTCTAGTGAAACATGAAGCCATAAATTCAAATAGTTCAAACATGTGTTCATGTTAGAGAAAGCAATTCCCTAATGTTATTTTCAAGAACTAGGTTTAATATGCTTAAACAAGACATAATTGGTTCATCTTATTATTAAATAGTATGAAATTCCAGTATTTATTTGAAATTTTTTAGATGAAAGGATCTAATGTTCAATTCAAATACCACATTATATATTCATCATGATTTGGTGATCATCAAAATAAAAAAAAATCTTTTTGGAATAAAATTTAAAACAAATCATGTTGGATCATGTTGTTTCATGCTTTATCAAATATGGATTAAAAATTATTCACTAATTTAAATTGAACAAGAAATCGTAGTTATATATATCAATTAGGATAACTTTTTTATACTAACACATTTAAATGAAGAATACTAAATAGGATAAATTCTTAATTCTATCAAACCTGAACTTCTATATTTACCATAAGAATGATAGAAACATTAGGCATGCTTACAATAACAATTTAGAAGTGACCTTGCATGTGCGGTAATGTTTTTTCACAGTATAAATCTTATTATTAGCAATAATAAAATTATGTTCAATTATTTATTCAATTTTAGGCCTCATCAAGTTACCAAAAATCATGCTTATCATTTTCCAAATTTTGGAAATAAATATCACAAAAAGAAAATTATCCTAACACATGTTTACATCATGTAATTTTTTCAATATAGTAGAAATTTAATCATGTGAAATTATGGATAAATTTATACTCTTAATGGTTTCAAAATTCAAAATAATTATTAATCATTAATATGGTAATTTTTCAAGATTTTAGAATTTAAATGTTGACACCATATTGTATAACATCTTCATAACGCACGCTCATGAAAATTTAGAAATTGAATGAAATAGAAGGCATATTATTTAACATGGAAACTACAATACATTTAACAATATCTTCAAAATAATTTACATTATCATCACATTGTGAAATCTTCTTCAGTGATAAATTCTTCATATGGGACTTCGAATTTAAACAATGGATCAAAAAAATACTATAACCATACTACCTAAACAATATTGATTAGTATGAAAACATGATGGCTTGTAATACATTTTTAACCAAGGAAGAAAAATTCAATTCAATAAGAATCCTGATATTATTGGAATGGAAACAAAACATCCAAACCTCAAGATGGTTTCAGGGAAAAAAAATCAGTCCAATTACCTATCATTTTACTCATTCTATTAGGTTATACGAATAATACAACTAATAATAATAATTCATTGGAAATAACAGCATCAGAAAAGATACTAGAACATACATAATATTAAATGATTCATTAAATTCATTTTAAATGTCTCCAAACAACCCAATTCAAACTAGAACACAAGTCATAAGGATGCATGTACCCATCATGGGTATCTACACTTCAAGTAGCACCATCTCACCTGGTTGTTTAATAATCCCAAAGATCATGATCTAGATCATGAGGGCTCTAAAACCTCGTGTCCTAGATAGTTTTTATGGCCTATTTCATGCACCCAGGTCTACTAGAACTATTGATATACCAATCCATTCAGTACTCAATGTGATTTACTCTATAATCCACCATATCACTAAACCATCAACATTAATACCAGTCAATCATGAAACCAACCAAATATAGATACCTCAATGATGGGAGAGAAATAGTGACCCCCGAGTTCCGCCTCCAATATTCCCTGGGTTTGAAACTATCGCTAAGGGTAGAACAATCTCGTAATATTGGATCCATTACCCTCTATGAGAAAACAATATTGGGAGATAAGATGAATCAACCAAAATCTACTCTATGAAATATATAAGAAAACAAAAAATAGAAACCCACAATGCATGAATAAGTAATACTGTTAGAGGTAAATGTTCACATGAGTAAATACCCAAAACAAAACTATTTGTGAAATACCCACTACCCCATGGTCCAGGCTAGTACCATCAAAGATGGTTCACATAATCTTCTTGGAATCCTAAAAATAGTTTTTTTGTATCTAAGGTGAGCATATAAGTATACTCAATAAGAAAACCAATGTCTCTCATTCATAGGTCAAAAGAAAATAATTCTTCACTAGTATAAAATTAGTAGTTCCAAATAGAATACAAACATGTATACTGACCAAAACCCCAACCTAAACAAGCCTCTCTCACCAAAAAATGTATCCAAGTATAATAATATATAATATGAAGAACATATAAGATAGGGTACCCTACATCACTTTAACAATGATAATTCACTCTCACAATCTAATAGACCATGCCCTGGAGCTACCACCTTTTCCAAAAATATCACATCAAATTCATCCTGAACACACCTAGGCCACACCTCAAAGTTTATCTTTCCTACACACACCTAGGACACACATCATACCAGTTCACAATTCATCCTACCCACACAAAGCTAATAAATATATCACATATCATCCAAAAGACAACTGGGACAACACAAGAAAACTAATCCCAAAGACACATGGGACCATAAATCACAACTCATCTAAAGACACCTGGGACATTATCACCTGGAAGAGGGAGAAGGGCAGTGTAGAGGGAATGACATCTATCCTCCCACTGTGATTTGGGATAGATACCCCCACATAACAATGCAGGTGTCAGCACATAGTGATCAACATTGGTGGGGTGTGTATAGAAATCACAAAGAAAATACAATGTATATATATACATATATATAAATCCATATAAACTCTACATACATGTTTATAAGAAAATCGCTGACCAACATACAAGGTCTATCACATCCACATCCTAGAATAAATTCACCACCACACATAATAATACCTCAATACACATTTAATTTTAATTATTGAATTATTATTTGACCTTTTTTGAAATTCTCTATTAACAACCGATTTCATTAAAACTGGTAATATGGTTTATATTCCATTATTTTTTATATAAACCATAACCATTTAATCCAAACATCCCAACATCAATTCCATTATTAAACATTCCCATTTGAAATCATTATAATTTATTTAATTCATTTAATGTTTGGGTATATATAACAGAAAAAACCACATAGCCTATGCACTATAGTACATCCTAACTACAATATTTGTGTCATTTTGTAGCTACATCTAGTTTCACATTCCTGTTTTATACACATTACACTACCACCATCACCACCCTACTAAACTATAGGACTTTAAAACCCATTTAATCCATTGAAAAACCACATATCATCCATTTACACCCCACACAAGACAATATAACTACATCTAATTACATCAATCTTGTACAAAAACCCCACAACCATTCCACAGATCACATCAAATACCATTATAAAATACATTTATTTATTTTTTAAGTAGGACTTATTTAATTTAAATTATTAATTTAATTGTTTTATCACACAATCCATTATATCCATGTTCATACATTCCATTATCTGAATATATGTTATTAGTAATTTATTTATGATGAAGCCAAACAAATACAAAAATAGAGGCTTCAAAAACAATGATTTTGTAGAAAAATCATACCACAAATAGACACAATATTCAGTATGGAATTACGCCCATTAAAACATAATATATTAGAAATTTGAAAAGATCAATAAAAAGTATAATATAATAATTCACATTCCCCTTCCAATTACATCTAATTTTAGGTTATTTTTTATCTTTCTTAATTAGGATGAAACAATGTTCACAAGATATGATAATCAGGAGACCATATTGTATGATACAAAAACGAGAAATAAATGAAACACTACTTGGAAGGAAGATTTATTTCACCGACATGCTTCACTAAAATCGAGGCACACTAACACCACAGTCATGTAACCAAATAGAGATAGAAAAATCATCTCTTTCACTTAAGTGATAGTAATCATACATTCGTATAATTAGATTGAAGAGAGTTTAATTATCCTCATCACATATCAAACCTATGATAGAAGGATTATCCTAGTCACTTAGGAGAGTGGAGTCATTGATGAGTATCATTACTGGGGATACCATTCCCATATATCTTCAATGTTGACTCAATATAAAGATACCAAGAAATGACTATGTACTTCCAAATAATATAATTATCAATTATACATGATCAATAACTTGATAGTAGGTAGTAACTCTGAGCATCCCAAAAATAAAAAAAATCATATCTCCAGGCTCAGCAACATTATCCTAGGTAGTAAATCATAGAACCAAAATAATATAATAATCAAATATACAGGCTCATCATTAGGATCCCAGTAGTAATTCTGAGTATAAATTTAAAGTTTTAAAGAAAATAGTTCAGAAGCCAAATCCTAGGAAATCACATATGGATGTTCCCAAGAGAAGGAAACAAAAATCAGGTTGGATAAAAAACCCCTAACCAAGAATCACCTTGGTTAATCATTTCTCCATCAGTAATAAAAAAGAAAATGTATAAAATAAGTTTGATGATGGTAAGAAAGATAAACCCACTACTACTCCCACATCATCATTGGATTAAAATTTTGGAATGGGTTGTAAGCTAAAACACACTACCAACTCTACCCAAACACAGCGTACTAGATCAGGGTCAGTCAAACATTGGGGCACCCACTGAGTCCCTCTATTCAAACTCTAAAGAGGCATCCATCGTGTTATCCATATAAAAAATTTTAAATGAAAATTACATAAAGGTATCATAGAAGGTTATGAAAGGATGAGGCACTCTACATGTGATTAGTGAAACAAAACAATTTTAAATTTGTCTTATAGGGGACTATCTACAACCATACAAGAGAGTAAAGGAATCCAACAAGGGATCCTCACAATAGTGCATATGTAAATGGATCCAAAAAGGTATTATTTGTATCTTCTCGTAAGAAAATTGATCCATCCATGGACCCTTGGTAATAAGATAGATTATAGAGGAATCTAACACAGGAACAAAAAGGTCAAAATAGAAGTAGAGGAAAATTTTAATAGATACTCATAAATGAATAGTGTCATTGACTCTTAATCTGTAAGGGCACATCTGTAACACCCCAAGATTTCATAGTGTGTTATTTCTTCAAAATAATTCAATAACTTGCACTACACGCAACACCGAGTTCAATCACACCATGACTTACAAAAAAAAATCCATTCAAAAGAGGTTATGAATAGTATTATCTAAATTTTAAACTTTATATAATCCTTATAATTTTAGAATCCATATTATGAGTTTCTTAGATATAATGCAAGAACAAATTCATTTTCAGTATTGCACTTTTATCAACTTTTAATAGTGAACCCTTTTTAAATACAATATTTTAAACTTTTTGACTAAATGGGGACATCAAAAAAAATTTTAAATGAAACATCCCAAGCTTCCACGGTACGCTTTCCTTTGAATACTACAGTAGCGTGTGTTGTACGCAACTTCGAGTTTTAACACACACCACAACTGATCAAACTAGCCGTTATGAATAGTAATACCTACTTTTTGAAATTATATATATTTTATATTTCAAAATTGACTTCATTTTTGGATTCGTAGTGTCGAATTTACCCTAAGGTGAAATTTTGGTACTTTTCGGATAACTTTCATATTTTGATGAATAGTGAAAATTACTAAATTTTAATTAAAAACAACTTTTTTAATCAAAATAATTAATAGTGATAAATTATGAATTTGAGTGGTTTTAAAGTATATTTAGAATATATTTTTACCATTTAATATAATGTTGATCATTGGACATAATTTTACAATTAAACCGAACATAAACAAGTGTCAATCTTTTGATAGTTATTATCTCTTAAAAACACGCTTTTTGTTTTGACAGCGGGAATTAATTTTAAATTAATTTCTGCCACTTCTGTGTTTTGAATTTAGGAAAATGGATTCCATATTTGGAATCAGGATGTTCAAATTGTGTAAATATGTAACTTTTATTTTTAGACATTTTGAATAATTACTGCGGTAAATATTTTATTTACCATGGTTAAGGGTAAATCCGGTAAATAAGGGTTAAAAAATAATATTATAATAATACAAAATTACCCTAAAACGTGTCCTAACCTTATTGGTGGACACATACCCGACCATGGGCATCCTTGGGTCAATTTGGGGACCCCTTGGAGCCACTTGTATGTGGTAGGGACACTTTATATTAATAATGTTAAAATAAAAATAAAAATGGCATAAGCTTACATCTTTTAGAAGAACAATTTTTACATAGGGTTATACATGATGGATTTTCGATTATAAATATTCATTAGAAAGCTAAAAAGATTTCCTACATAATGATATCTTATTTATAATTTTTAGACATCAAATAAGTTAAATTATTAATGACACAATAATGATGAAATGTTTACTTCATTAATAAATCATTTAAATAAATAAGATTATAATGATTAAAATATTATCTAAAACCTGTCCAATTCTTATTGGTTGATGTTATTTAGAATATGAGTCATCTTATCTTCGACCTCAATGATTTTTGGAGCATTATAAACCGAATATAATTATATTATAAAGTAATACTTTCACTCTTTCCTAAAGAGCCCCTCCTCTCCCTTATAAAAGGAGACCACTTCTACTCATTCCTCACACCTCTCAAGCCACTTGGCTCGTCCAAACTCTGCCCAACTAAGCTCCCCACATCCCTCTCCTCCTCCTTGAAGCTTCCCCTTAGGCAGAAAGCATTTCAAGAAGTCCTTTGGTTCCAACCAAAGTGAGTTACCTAAATTAAAGGTAACGATTTCTCTTAAATTATTTTCATTTATTTTGCTTCTCCAACCCCCAAACTATTTTTATTTCCTTGCTTTTGTAACAACACCAGTATCCTCAATATACTAGGATGTTGTTATAAGAAGGATTCAAACTACACATACACACAACTCCATCTAATGGATGATGAACATAATGTTTCTGTGGATGGCGAACTAACGCCTCACGAAACGATGATTGTTCAAATACATCTTACCGCCTCTCATGGTGGCCATTATGATGGCACTGTAATTAAATATGATATTAATGATATATATTTTATATATAAGCTTCTGTAATTCCATTTTATTTCATACCATTATTCGTTTCATGTTGTATATACATACGATAATTTCATTTGAGGAAGTGCGGACTACCGCCCCCTTAAAATGATATGACTCGTTCATACCACACATGGAATGTATAAAGGATGGTGTTAATGTACTTAAGTAACATATATAAAATATTCTATTATACTGTAATAGTAATATACCTAAGTATCATTTGAATTCGATTCTTTTAAAATAAAAATTAAATGGAAGTTGCGTTCGTGCGTACGTACGGACTACCGTCTCCACGAACGCGATGAGATTCATTCTCCATCGTATCCATTCAAGTATTATTCTCTTTTTAGGGTTAAAAATAATGTTAATATCATTCTGATTATGAATAAGATATAATCTATCCATTACAAACATGTCTTACGTAACCAACCATTTAAAATAACGAATCGGTTATCACCCGAAACGACGATAATACTAAGATATTATTAATAAAGCAACATTAAAAGATCATATATGATATCATATTAATGTATATGATTCTTGTATAATTTAATAACAATTATTTCACCATTATACAGGAGGTTAACCTACCCCAACCAAGAAAAAGTACAAGGTAAGGGTTATTTCACAATCTCTTCATTATTCGAGGTTGTTTATACGTAATAATCTACTGGGATCTCTTTATCATCCACATCCATGATTCTTAAAAATGTATTTCAAAACATTTTTACTATTTACTAGAATATGAGTTAAAGTCATTTATACCATTTTTGACTTTTATAAGTGGTTTATAAAGGAATCTTTCGGTCGTTTTCAAAACAAGGTCCTTTTTAACCTTTTCGACAAAATTAAGGTAAGACTGTTTTTTTTACTTATACGGCGGGTGCGTCTATTTTCCGCCGTTATAAAATCTTCAAAGCTTCCCTTACAAGCTTATAAGAATATTTTCAAAGAAAATGTTTTATTTTATCTTAAATGATTTCAAAATAAAAGGGGATATTTCTTTAAAAAGAATTTTTATTTCATCTATGTCAACATCCTTTGATGGATTTTAAGATTATTTATGGTTGATTTATTATGATACAAAACTTCTATATTGTATTGAAGGTTTTGTGATATGTTTGAATGTGGATGTGCTATTTTTATACCATTCATAGTTTATGGTGAAAGTATTGACATTTCGTATGCTAGTTTTAATACGAATGTTTATGTTATGTTTAAACCTTTTCATATGGGAATGCATTGGACTTAATATGTTACGGGTGGAGCCCGCTATAGCTCCTCGATGCATCGGTAGGTCTCATGAGACAAACTAGTGTCTTGGCACAAGGCCTTGACAAAATCTTATTTGTAGTCTTGGCACGAGGCCTTGACTATGTGGTTATGATAGTCTGGCATTATGCATTCCAACATTATGAAAGTGGTTATTGATTTTTGCATGTGATTATTCGATTAGTAGAATATCCATGTGAATAAGTAAATGGCATTATTTCATTTTATTTATGCCATACCATGTTGAAAGTTCATGTTTGAAAGGCTTTTGTTTTAGTTATACATTGCCTTAAATGTTTATTCTTATTTATGAAAGTTTCCGCTATATTGTTATCCTTACTGGGCGTTTGAGCTCACCCCTTTTCTATGTTTTATTTTTCCCAGGATTATGAAGAAGTAATTTATGAATGACCTGCAGGGATAGTATGAGGGGATATGAAGACAAGATGTTTTTTTAATGATGTATTGTAAAAATTTATGGATGTATCTAGTTATTCCAAGGCTACTAAACTAATCGGTCTTTCGAGACTTGATCTTTCTCGTGATCATGCCAATGATATGTAATTAATGCACCGACTCTGGGTAACTGGGGTCGGGGCGTTACAGTTGGTATCAGAGGAAGTTTAGTACAAACCTCGGAAGCTAGATTTAGGTAAACTCTGATTAGAGAACGTAGACCTAAGATGAACTTTGAGGATTAGTATAGAAGAACTTCCTAGAATTTTTGTATTGTAGATATTTTGTGAGTTTTCCGAGCAATACATCCCTGTCTGGATACGAGCAGGTAGAGGCGGCTCTGGCACAGATGTACCTAGTGGTAAAACCCGAAAACACCGCTTTGAGCTAGACTCGAACGGGAACTGGTGCACGACAACGGGCCTTGCTGCACTCTTGGTTACGACACTCCCGGGGGATATGCTTAGGATAATTCTCATTTTCTTTACAAACCATTATGAAGGGTTTATGAGTATATACATCCTCAAAGGAGACATTTTTATGATTATGGATTATATCCATAAATAGTTCAACTTATATTAAGTGTTTTATAAGTATGGGATTATGTATTTTGATTCATAAACTGATCTAGTGTATACCATTGTTTAGAAATGGCGCCCAGTAGAAGAAATGAGAACTCCGGAAATGCACATGATCCAAAGAGAAGGAAAGATCATATCTTTCATGGTCTTAAGCTATAATTTATAAGAGGAATAGTCTCCCATGTATTATCATCATGTGAAGAAATAATATCATGTGTTGATAAGATAAGTAAAGAGTTTACTGAGTCCTATGGCTTTGAAGGGAAGCAAGAGAAGAAAAGGATGGAAGAGAGAAAGATGGATAAAGGGATGAGGGAAAAGAAGAATTTTTCCATATGTGGTAAATGTGGAAAGAAACACCCTGGAACTTGCCTGAAAGGAATGGGAGTTTGTTATAAGTGTGGAGGAAAAGGGCACAAAGTACGTGACTGCAAGGGTAAGAAAATGGTTTCAAATGTACAATGCTTCATTTGCAAGGAGTTTGGACACTATGCGAACCTATGTCCCAGTCATCAGAATATGCCTCAAATGATGTTATCGGATAATAATCAAGTTATGATACTACCACAGATGAAGAGGAATGATTAGAGTTCTTATGTTGATTATGTCAATTGAGTATTGTATCAACAATATACTTGTTATAATAATTATGGAGTATATAAGGATTGTACTGCAGTACTATTTCATTAAGGACTTGAGATTGTGTGGAACAAAGAAATGTGACTCAATAGAAGGATAAATTATTGGAAAATATATGGTTGAGAGAATGATAAATCATAATATAGTCCTGATACTGAGGTGGTGATTTTGGAATAATATGTGATTGTTTTGGATAAATTATATTGGATATTCTTGACTACCTTGGAACTGATTAATGATTTGTACATTCCATCATTATTGGAGTTTAAAGCATTTTTGGATTAATGATGTATATCCAGCATTCTATATGGAATAAGGGAGCATGAATGTAATCAATAAAGAATATGGTAATACATGATGAAGGTATTCATATACTATTACGGGGTAAAAAGGATCTATATTATGTTTACCTTCCTTATAAATGTTGGACTGTGAGTTTGGACAGAAGTATTTTGGATAGTTCTAGTTTGGATTATTTTGGATTGCCATAAAAGGACAACCCGGAGGTCGGGCGGCAACCCGTCGCATCCGGCAAGGCTGCAAGACTTGAACCCGCAACCGAAGGGCGACAAGGGTGTATCACCTACCACTGTCCCAAGAAATATCCTGGATTAAATAATGTAGTTTTTTTAAATGATCTGGTAGATGAATTATAAATTCGTTTATTTTGGAACCCTGTACGAATAGTATAAATAGAATTTTTTTTACGAGTGAAATATGAGTTTGTGGTAGAAATTTATTAATGGATAAAACTCTAATTATAATGTAAGTATATATCCTTATGATCTTAGCCAATATCATAAATAAATTCCTCAACATTAATAAAAGGAACATAGAACAAAAATGTTTTCCTAGATGGTACCTTAAATCATCACTAATTCATGGCTTTGGGATTGTTGGCCTTTTCATAGCCATGTTCTCTACCACTCTCCATCAGATAATTGATGGTTAGATTTCTCTTCCATATCCATATTTTCCTACATGGAACCCTAGTATGTGTTATTTTCGGTAATCTTCATACTTTCCACTCTTTATTTTAAATAGAGGCCTCGTTAATTCATTTTTCGATGTGGGATTTCAACTAAGATATTTTGAAACGTCAAAAATGTGTTATCCTAATACCCTATGTTTTGTTGAACCGATTGTATTTCAAATCATCATAGATTGATGAATTTAAGGACCTCAATTATACAATTGTTTGTGATTGATGACCTCAATCACTACCTATAAATATTTACATTTTTCCTCCAATTATATGTCTCTAATTGCCACCAATGTTCTCCTAATCGAGATCATAATTTGGTGGTGACCCTTTCATTTCTCTTTTCCTCATATTAAGACTAAATTTTAGTAACCCAATTTCCGATGTGGGTTTTCCCACAAATATGTTTTCTATTTTCAACCTTTTATTTTCGAATAACAATTTCAAATTGCGAGGACGCAATTTATTGAAGGAGGGGAGAATGTAACACCCCAAGATTTCATAGTGTGTTATTTCTTCAAAATAATTCAATAACATGCACTACACGCAACACCGAGTTCAATCACACCATGACTTACAAAAAAAAATCCATTCAAAAGAGGTTATGAATAGTATTATCTAAATTTTAAACTTTATATAATCCTTATAATTTTAGAATCCATATTATGAGTTTCTTAGATATAATGCAAGAACAAATTCATTTTCAGTATTGCACTTTTATCAACTTTTAATAGTGAACCCCTTTTAAATACAATATTTTAAACTTTTTGACTAAATGGGGACATCAAAAAAAATTTAAAATGAAACATCCCAAGCTTCCACGGTACGCTTTACTTTGAATACTACAGTAGCGTGTGTTGTACGCAACTTCGAGTTTTAACACACACCACAACTGATCAAACTAGCCGTTATGAATAGTAATACCTACTTTTTTAAATTATATATATTTTATATTTCAAAATTGACTTCATTTTTGGATTCTTAGTGTCGAATTTACCCTAAGGTGAAATTTTGGTACTTTTCGGATAACTTTCATATTTTGATGAATAGTGAAAATTACTAAATTTTAATTAAAAACAACTTTTTTAATCAAAATAATTAATAGTGATAAATTATGAATTTGAGTGGTTTTAAAGTATATTTAGAATATATTTTTACCATTTAATATAATGTTGGTCATTGGACATAATTTTACAATTAAACCGAACATAAACAAGTGTCAATCTTTTGATAGTTATTATCTCTTAAAAACACGCTTTTTGTTTTGACAGCGGGAATTAATTTTAAATTAATTTCTGCCACTTCTGTGTTTTGAATTTAGGAAAATGGATTCCATATTTGGAATCAGGATGTTCAAATTGTGTAAATAGGTAACTTTTATTTTTAGACATTTTGAATAATTACTGCGGTAAATATTTTATTTACCATGGTTAAGGGTAAATCCGGTAAATAAGGGTTAAAAAAATAATATTATAATAATACAAAATTACCCTAAAACGTGTCCTAACCTTATTGGTGGACACATACCCGACCATGGGAATCCTTGGGTCAATTTGGGGACCCCTTGGAGCCACTTGTATGTGGTAGGGACACTTTATATTAATAAAGTTAAAATAAAAATAAAAATGGCATAAGCTTACATCTTTTAGAAGAACAATTTTTACATAGGGTTATACATGTTGGATTTTCGATTATAAATATTTATTAGAAAGCTAAAAAGCTTTCCTACATAATGATATTTTATTTATAATTGTTAGACATCAAATAAGTTAAATTATTAATGACACAATAATGATGCAATGTTTACCTCATTAATAAATCATTTAAATAAATAAGATTATAATGATTAAAATATTATCTAAAACCTGTCCAATTCTTATTGGTTGATGTTATTTAGAATATGAGTCATCTTATCTTCGACCTCAATGATTTTTGGACCATTATAAACCGAATATAATTATATTATAAAGTAATACTTTCACTCTTTCCTAAAGAGCCCCTCCTCTCCCTTATAAAAGGAGACCACTTCTACTCATTCCTCACACCTCTCAAGCCACTTGGCTCGTCCAAACTCTGACCAACTAAGCTCCCCACATCCCTCTCCTCCTCCTTGAAGCTTCCCCTTAGGAAGAAAGCATTTCAAGAAGTCCTTTGGTTCCAACCAAAGTGAGTTACCTAAATTAAAGGTAATGATTTCTCTTAAATTATTTTCATTTATTTTGCTTCTCCAACCCCCAAACTATTTTTATTTCCTTTCTTTTGTAACAACACCAGTATCCACAATATACTAGGATGTTGTTATAAGAAGGATTCAAACTACACATACACACAACTCCATCTAATGGATGATGAACATAATGTTTCTGTGGATGGCAAACTAACGCCTCACGAAACGATGATTGTTCAAATACATCTTACCGCCTCTCATGGTGGCCATTATGATGGCACTGTAATTAAATATGATATTAATGATATATATTTTATATATAAGCTTCTGTAATTCCATTTTATTTCATACCATTATTCGTTTCATGTTGTATATACATACGATAATTTCATTTGAGGAAGTGCGGACTACCGCCCCCTTAAAATGATATGACTCGTTCATACCACACATGGAACGTATAAAGGATGGTGTTAATGAACTTAAGTAACATATATAAAATATTCTATTATACTGTAATAGTAATATACCTAAGTATCATTTGGATTCGATTCTTTTAAAATAAAAATTAAATGGAAGTTGCCTTTGTGCGTACGTACGGAATACCGTCTCCACGAACGCGATGAGATTCATTCTCCATCGTATCCATTCAAGTATTATTCTCTTTTTAGGGTTAAAAATAATGTTAATATCATTATGATTATGAATAAGATATAATCTATCCATTACAAACATGTCTTACGTAACCAAACATTTAAAAAGAACGAATCGGTTATCACCCGAAACGACGATAATACTAAGATATTATTAATAAAGCAACATTAAAAGATCATATATGATATCATATTAATGTATATGATTCTTGTATAATTTAATAACAATTATTTCACCATTATATAGGAGGTTAACCTACCCCAACCAAGGAAAAGTACAAGGTAAGGGTTATTTCACAATCTCTTCATTATTCGAGGTTGTTTATACGTAATAATCTACTGGGATCTCTTTATCATCCACATCCATGTTTCTTAAAAATGTATTTCAAAACATTTTTACTATTTACTAGAATATGAGTTAAAGTCATTTATACCCTTTTTGACTTTTATAAGTGGTTTATAAAGGAATCTTTCGGTCGTTTTCAAAACAAGGTCCTTTTTAACCTTTTCGACAAAATTAAGGTAAGAGTGTTTTTTTTACTTATACGGCGAGTGCGGCTATTTTCCGCCGTTATAAAATCATCAAAGCTTCCCTTACAAGCTTATAAGAATATTTTCAAAGAAAATGTTTTATTTTATCTTAAATGATTTCAAAATAAAAGGGGATATTTCTTTAAAAAGAATTTTGATTTCATCTATGTCAACATCCTTTGATGGATTTTAAGATTATTTATGGTTGATTTATTATGATACAAAACTTCTATATTGTATTGAAGGTTTTGTGATATGTTTGACTGTGGATGTGCTATTTTTATACCATTCATAGTTTATGGTGAAAGTATTGACATTTCATATGCTAGTTTTAATACGAATGTTTATGTTATGTTTAAACCTTTTCATATGGGAATGCATTGGACTTAATATGTGACGGGTGGAGCCCGCTATAGCTCCTCGATGCATCGGTAGGTCTCATGAGACAAACTAGTGTCTTGGCACAAGGCCTTGACAAAATCTTATTTGTAGTCTTGGCACGTGGCCTTGACTATGTGGTTATGATAGTCTGGCATTATGCATTCCAACATTATGAAAGTGGTTATTGATTTTTGCATGTGATTATTCGATTAGTAGAATATCCATGTGAATAAGTAAATGGCATTATTTCATTTTATTTATGCCATACCATGTTGAAAGTTCATGTTTGAAAGGCTTTTGTTTTAGTTATACATTGCCTTAAATGTTTATTCTTATTTATGAAAGTTTCCGCTATATTGTTATCCTTACTGGGCGTTTGAGCTCACCCCTTTTCTATGTTTTATTTTTCCCAGGATTATGAAGAAGTAATTTATGAATGACCTGCAGGGATAGTATGAGGGGATATGAAGACAAGATGTTTTTTTTATGATGTAATGTAAAAATTTATGGATGTATCTAGTTATTCCAAGGCTACTAAACTAATCGGTCTTTCGAGACTTGATCTTTCTCGTGATCATGCCAATGATATGTAATTAATGCACCGACTCTGGGTAACTGGGGTCAGGGCGTTACAACATCTCTTAGGGGAGGCAAGCTCGAAGTGCTACAAATACATCATTCAAGATAGTTAATTCATAGGTCACTTTAGATAAAAGGGTATCACTCAAATGAGACATGTAAATTTGATCACAAGAGGAAAAACTTATCAATATATGATAAGTTTGAAAGACTACCTAAGAGTTATTCTAAATCAAAAGGGTCTTAAGAACATGATATAATCAAAAAGTTGTTCATAATGGACTAATCCTGGGTCCAATTCCAAATCCTTGCAAATAAATAAATTTAAAATTCATAGAGGGGTGAAAAAGGAAAGTTCACAAAATGTCTCTCTACGCCCATGGTGTGTCTCCATGACCAGACATCGTGTTCTCCATGAGATCCACCTAGTCATGTAATCTGGAAAATCATAGTATGTAAACGCCAAAGTACACATCTTATAAGATGGGTACACTATGTGTACACTATATCAGGCAAATCGCTAGGTCCCTTACCTTTCATGGACATGTATTTGGCTAGGGTGTGTTTTTATACATGTTTTGAATTCCACATGGGGTCTTTCCATTTACTCTTCATGGCATGTGTCCCTTACATGGGCAGTCTGGCAAGGTACATGGATACAATCCTGAGTACCATTAGAGGGTGTGTATATATAATACATGGGTTGTACTCTAAAATGTATGCCTTTCTTGATAAAAAATAACACCAAATAAGTTTTCTCTGAAGAAATCACTATGTAGATTGGTTTTTCCAAATATTAAACCTCCAAAACACCTAAAACCCTAGTGTTCTACACAAAAACAATTTTTCAAACCATGAGAGTTCATAATAAAGATTGAAAGTGGATTAATACATCATAATTTTAAATCTACAAGGATATGTTGACAAATATTAAAAAATAAAACCATTGGGAGGAATCCATCAATGCTTCTCCCATATCCATGATCCATGGTCGTTTCTTTGTGATTCGACATGTCTAAAATATGCAGTGATACACATATCCCTCTCACTATATTTCTCTCTATCCCTATCTATTTTCCTCTCTTAGTTTTTTGATGGAAGAGATCCATAGTTTGTGTAAGATGGATGCCAATTGACAATGGAAGAAATGAAAATTAAAAGAGAAGAAATGATGAAAAAGAATAAGAAAATATACATTAAACTGGGGCCTGGCTTGCTCAGGATTGTGACTTGAGTTTATCCTCCCCCTATAAAAAATACCATATTACATAATCATATACCAAGACAACATCTCAAACTTATGGCCTATTCAAATGATATCACCGAATGATCATATGTGAATAATTTAATAATTATGTAGTTCAATGTTAAATATTAATTATTCTTCAAAATTTATAAAATCTCATAATTCCACCAAAATATTAATCATGGGTAAAAACCCTATTCCATGACCACATAGAGGTCATAAAAATTGTCCTTGATCTTATGGCTTTCAAAAATACAATTTTTTCAATTACAATAATGCGTGGGAAAAAATTAAAATATATTCTCAAATTTATTGAATGAAAAAATGAAGGCCATACAATCTCCCCATAATAAGCCTTATCATCCTTGAGAATCTTGGTGGTAACAATAGAATTTATTCTCCCAAAATAAGCATATGCCTAAAAAAACAACCTTGATTATCCAATTATTAGAACCAAAACAGCAATAATCATCTTTACATGGGAAATGTTAACCAATTACCAATCTAGTAATCAGAAAAATAGTAACTAACTTATCATCATCTCTGAAGCAATAACCGATCTAAATAGCTCGTAGATAATGCCAAATTTAAACTAAAACTAGATTCACCACCCATAGTCAACTAATGGAGTACTCCCCGCTATATGAATTACCATATATCACTCCTTGAGAGTAACTAAAATATGATTCCACCACCAATTCAGTAAGAAAACTTAATAGAAATGAATAGTAATATAAGGGAAAAAATCTATCAATATAGACAATATGAAGTCAAGATAGTGAATCATTATCTACAACATATAGAATACTACGATTCCATCGAATGGTGTGTACATATCTCTTCACACAAAGATCACCATCAAGATCATACCTAACATGAATTCAGGCATAGGTCAAGCATCTATTTATTCTTGATTTGTACCCAATATCACCTTTACTATGGAGGGACATTCTCTATTTAATTAAGAATCATGGGAAACCAAACCTATTTAAATTCATGAAAACATCTATCATCAACATACATTGGTACACTCACAGATTTTCAACTAAATAATATCATGAACTAATGGTATGTACCTTGTCACCCAACTCATACTCTTGTGTGTCATCCATCACAAGGCTAAGATGACATTGTGACATGCAATATTATCATCATTTATCCATAACCTCCTTTTTAACTCATATTCATAATATTAGAACTCAAAATTTCTATGATTTTATTCCATGACCACCCAACACCAGACGGTATTCCAATCATGAGTGTCTACTCGTTCTTTGACTACAATAGAAACACAAGAAACACTAGTAAATTGGGAATGGTAGCCTATTAAAAATGCATGTTGATGATAGTATTGATTCCAAATTACTGGACACTATAATTCCCACCTATAACTATATTTGAAGTCCCAAAAATAGGTTAGATGTTCTATCAAAATATCCCAAAGGATCAAACCTTTATAAATAATGTAGAATTAAACACATCCTGTAAGGATTAAAATTGAAAACAAGGCCCACAAGGGACTGATCCTCACTAGAAATCCTCATATGGAACAACTCCTTAGAGGTCAATATTCAAAAGAATAAAAATAGATAGAACTAACAATCATCTGAAATATTTATATTTTAATATCCCATATATGACTAGGTCAATAAAAATGTACTAGTATCTATTCGAATCATAACCTATGATATGATATGATAACCTATATTAGAGAAAAAACCCCAACATGGGGTACAACTATGTGTCATAACATAAAATATCATCCAACTAGGGTCACTACACATCTCATGCATGAGGGATGAGTAATAAGCCTTACCACAAAAAATATCAACATAGATCCACTACCACAAAACTGGGCACGGGAAGCGCTTCCCTTCATCTGTGCTAAACAGAAAGCACTGATAAAGTGGTATGACTTTATCAACTCTAGCAAAAAGCGCTGAAAAAGGTATCTATTTATCAGCGCTAAAAAGGAGCACATAAATTAGTGTTTTATCAGTTCTTTTATTTTAGCGATGATAAAATATACCATTATTAGTGCTTTTAATTAGCGTTGATAAAAGATCCATCAATTTTTATTTATTAACCCAAACAGGCTCTCCTCGCTAGCACACGGTCAATCTTTCGTGGATGCTGAACAAGGCCCCTTGCCCGCCACGACCTCGTCCTCCTCCTCCGCCACCACCACCGCCACCTCTTCCCCTACTATTGTGACGACCAATGCCTCTTCTGCCGCCACTGCTACCTCCGCCCCCACTGTCGCGACCGTTGCTGCCTCTGCCACCGCTGCTTCCTCCACCTCCTCTTCTTCCTTTGTCGTCGCCGCTACCATTATTGATATTCATTTTTAGGTAAATTTTTTTCTATCTCTTAAATTGAACGTGTGATTTGGTTTTTTGTTATGTCATCGTTTATGAAACACTTGGTGAAACCCTACTTGGTTTTTAGGTCACTTTCTATTTTTTCTATTTGAAGGATGTTGATTTTTATTATATTGGTCTGCAAAAAGGGAATGATCCAAGTATAGGTTCTGGTTGTTTTTGATCCACATTCTTGGATTGATTCATTCATTGGGATATTATTATTTTTTCTGAATAATTTTACAATGTGTTGTTTTGGGTATTTTTATGACTGTTTGGTTTTTGGAAAATTCTCCCTATTTTGTGTTGGGAATATTTACTTGTATCTTCTACCTTTCCATATTTTTTTGGGAAAATTCATTCCCACTATTATATTTTATGGTGCCATGTGCTAGTCAGCAGCCAATGCGTATTAGGGACACCCACAAGGATTTGTTTTTTCTGACTCAGGTATATAGGAACAAGGGTATCAGAGATATTTTGTGATGAATTTGTAATAGAGGTGTTGGTTCAACATATTACATTAAAATCAGTATACAATTTGTGATATCTTGTGGGGGCATAGAAATTAATTTTTAGAAAATATTTATCCAAGTTTCACCATAATGATCTTTAATTGACTATGTTGGTTCGGGAAAGGAAACTATAAAAATAATATGATATTATTTTATAAATTTCTATTATTTTTTACATTTATAGATTTATAATCCAAACCTGGATTTGTTATGTAATGTGATTTATTTTACTATTTCTCTAGTCTGAGTTGTTAATCTGAGTAATATTTTGATGTCAGCAATGATTTTTTAATGTTGTTTTGCATCATTCCTCTAATAATACCCATGAATATGCTCTGTGAATAATATTTTGATGTTACACAATGGGATAATAATCATATGGAACATCATCTTATTGGTATTATTGTCTGTGTTATCTAAACATAGGTATAAGAAACATCATGCCTTCACAATGAGTCACCAATTTTGGAACATTGAAGGGATGAATCTTGGAATATTTTTTATGAGTTACTCTTCCAAAAGAAACTATTTACATGATTATAATGGTCCTCAAATTAATGTGTATTTTTTTAGAATGTATAATCTTTTGTATGAGTACTTTAAGATTCATGATTTTCGTAAGGTGAAATTTTCCCCTTTCATGTTAGAAGGCCCTAACTGTAGATGGTGGGATTCAGTTGTTATGAAAAATTATCATGCATGATTTTAGTGGAAGGATCATAGATTTATTTTAGAAAGAAAAAAACCATTCAACAATTTTTAGTGATGGAAAAGGCTATGGATATTTGGAATTTCGAACAGGCTAATAGGGCCATTATGATGTATGTCAACAATTTTTATAAGCTTTTGTAATTTTCACCTATGATTGGGTCCAATGAGAAGATGAATATTTGATGGTTTAATATGTGTATTCGATATGATTTTTTTCATATGTTTTATTAGAGAATATATCTTTTTATGATGATGTGATGATTATGATGTTGATGGTTGAGCATGACTGGACTAGTATGTTAGGTTTGATGGGAGTTTATTTTTATCCCATTGGTTGTTTTGTGAGTTTCTTTAATGTTAATGTAATGGTTTACACTTGATTCCCTTTCATGATGTCATTGATTTCAAGAGTGTGAGTATACCTTGAAACTCGTTCTTTATATTTGATCTAATGGTTAGTATATATCCCATTATGAACTATTCTTGATATTCCATATTATTCCTTTATATAGTGTATTTTTTTATGCTGTTGAATTACCTGTAGAACATGAATTGGTCAAGAATCCATCATATATAGGATGAGGTGGGAGAATTTCATGCAAGGGTGATGTGTTATCTAATTATTTCAAACAATTTGGTTGGGACATTACATCATCTACGGATAACAACCACCATCGGGGTGGGATTGTGGTGTTCTTCATAATGACCATCATTATGATAGGGCATGTCGTGAAAGGTGTGATAATAGAGGATTGATCAGGGCTTACTCATTTGTGATATACTATCTAGAATAATCTTGGGGATTATACCTAGTAAAGAGGACCAATTGATCCGGGCTTACCCATTTTATTGTCATCATTTATATTTTAAAAGTATGTTGAACTCGTTCTATCGAAGGTGTGTTCTATAATTTCTTGTTATCATAAGGTGTCTTTAACCATGGTGTGGGTTGATTTCGGTTTTAGTGGGTTCTTTGGGTTTGTGGGATGTGGTAAATTGTGTACTCAGTTTTAGATTATTTTATTCTCATGGGTTTCCCTTATTTAATATTTTCTTCTCAGTTGGAAATATCCTCTACTATGCTCATCTCCTATACTACAAGGGCACCTCTATCGTTTTCTTAAAGACACCTTCACTGTGAGTTTTCTCTTACTAATCGTTGGTTTCCTCATTGTTCTCATGTTATCACTAGTTTATATTGATGGTAATGACGTGAAATGTACGAGCTAAACGCCCTGCTGAAAATCATGGCCGTTGGTGGTCCTTGTTTGTGCACTAAATGAAGTGAATGTTGGTTGGTTCTTGTTGAACATTGGAATATAAAAATACGTAATTTACATATACATGAATTATGAATTAACACCCCCAGATGATAAAACTTCTGTGATAACCCCTTTAATCAACAAACAAAATTTAATAAGGGATACTTTGAAAAATCTTAAATTGTGATTGTTTTCTTTGTATGTTGTTGTGATTATTTTCATAATTGTATTTTTTTGATGTTTCAGTTGTTGGCATGATTGATATGCCATTTTTTCCATGTTGTAGTTATTACACCATTGAATATCAATAAAAACGTTACGCATTTCAATGGCACCACCACTTTGTTACTAGTGCAATTCCACTAAATCCTAGAAAACCACTTCTTGATGACACCATGAGACAATTTAAAATACATGGTTTGTAGTCTTGTTAAATGGAACATGCCTCACCATACATGGATTTCATATAGATTTTAATGTCACACAACATTTATCTCCGAAATTTACACCACATTACTATTCTTCTAACTCAAACTTGGATTATGTTTCATTTTAAATGATACATGTCAGGTGAACCTAGGTCACACACAATGTATCTCCAAGACATATACTTCAGCATGAAACCATGTACATGCCATGAAATAATGTTAGAACCTTATGACATGTTTTTTACTTCACTCACACCATGTATAGATACCATAGAAACTTGATTTGTATAGACTATACACCCCTAATGGTCATGTAAGGACTACACACTGTGTATTCCGCAAAAATTTGATGCATAGCTTGTGAGGTGACTCAGTATGTATCTAAAGTACACACCTTTTGATCAAGTTGTTCTATATGTCATGTATTTTCAATGGAATCATTCAGTATTTGTAAGAATAACTTTGAATAAATTTGATATATGTCATATTAAATCATGTATCTTATCCAGACACGATATTCACCCTAATGGACACACCATGTATATGGATTTAACATGAGTTTAGAGGAATTTGTACCATGATTTTGTTTTTATAATATCCAAAAAATGCTACCTGATTAATTAAAACATAATATTAGCCATGTTCGAGATCGAACCCATAATGACAATGAATATAAATAATTAAAGGATGAATTCAAATCAGTTGACAAAAGGAGTATGAAGATGGCGTGAAAGAGTTTATCAAGTTTGTAGAAGATCATGCATGTGAACCTTATCAAATCCTTTGTTTGTGTTTTCGCTGTTGTTATTCACGAAATATTAGTCTAGAGGTGTTGGAAGAACACCTGATCTGTCACGTAATAGATTGAAGTTATACATGTTAGAATAAACACGTGTAAAAAATGATTGTAGGTAGTGGCTCACATAACACAACATTTTATAGATCATCTGCTATGATTAGAAGAATGAACTATGAAGATAATTGTATGGAGGGTTTGATTACATATGTGAATGATGATGAAGATCGTATTGAGGAAATGATAAGGATAGTTGAAGATAAACTTTGTGATTTACCAAAATTGTTTGAGAAGTTAAAGAGTTGTGAAAAACACCATTTTATGCTCGTTGCACTAAATATATAGCATTTTCAGCTGTATTATAATTGTATAATTTGAAAGTAGGAAAAAGGTGGAGTGAACCATATTTTATGGAACCACTTTCTCTCCTGAATGACATGATCCAATAAAATAATGAACTCCCATGCCGAACATACGATGCCAAACGAATGCTATGATCGATGGGTATGATCTCTGAAAAAATTAATGCCTGCCTGAATGACTGTATATTGTTTTTCCAGGACCAAAAATCACTTAAATAATGTCCAAAGTGTAGTGCTTCTCGATACAAGAAAGATGATTCTAGTCCTATGAAACATGTATGGTGCATTCCAATCATTCCTAGATTTAGGCACATATATGGAAGTGAGGAGACTGTTGGAGAATTGAAAAGGCATGTAGATAAAAGAATTAATGATGGGAAACTACGTCACCCGACAGAATCTCCTCAGTGGAAGAGAATTGATCACGAGTATCCTGAATTTGGGATTGAGATGAGAAACCTTCGTCCGGTGTTATCTACAGATGGGGTGATTCCATTTGGTTTTCAAAGCAGCAGTCACAATACATGGCTGGTTATGTTGGTAAACTACAACTTACCACCGTGGTTATGCATGAAATGAAAATACATCATGTTATCTATGCTTATATCAGGACCAAAAAAGCAGGGTAATGATATTGATGTTTATTTGGCCCCATTGATCGAGGATTTGAAAATATTGCGGGATTCGGGTTTTACGTTGTATGATGCTTACAGAAATGAATATTTTACTTTAAATCCATGTTGTATGGGATGATATACGAATTTCCGGCTTATGGAAATTTTTCAGGATATAGCATTAAAGGAACTCAAGGGTGTCCCATTTTCCAACAAGGTACATAGTCAATTAGGTTGAAAAATTCATCGAAAACTGTGTTTCTAAGACATCACATATTTCTACCCTGACAACAAAAGTACCGATCTTGGACAACATCATTCGATAGAAGTTCAGAAGAATGGAAAACACCGTCTCCACTAACAGGTGACCAATTGTTTGAGAAAGTAAAATATTTGGACACTACGTTTGGTAAACCATTTTCGAAAAACCTTACGAAAACTAGTTGAAAATAGAGATTAGTTTTTTTTGAATTAACATACTGGAATTTTTTGTATGTTAGAAAATTTCTTGAAGTTATGCATGTTGAAAAAAAATGTATCTGATTGTGTGATAGGCACATTGCTAAATGGACCCTAAAAAACGAATGATGGAATTAAGGATAGATTGGACATGGTTGAGATTGGAATATGAGAAGAGTTGGCACCAGTGAAGGGTGAAGAACGAACATTTCTTCCTCCTGCTGCTTACACTCTTTCTAGGAAGGAGAGATTTCAGTTTTGCAACTTCATGAATGACGTAAAGGATCCAGTGGGTTATTCATCAAATATCAAGAACATCTTTTCAATGGACATTTTAAAATTAAAGGGTCTGAAATCACATGAATTCCATGTTTTGATGAAAGAACTAATTCATATAGTTTTACGTTGCATTTTTTCCAAGAATGTATGCCATACATTAACGATGCTCTATTTCTTCTTCAAAGCTATATACAGCAAAGTTATAGAACTGGTGTAATTGACAACTATAGAAAGAGAAATTGTCATCATATTATGTGAATTGGAAACGTTCTTCCCGCTGACATTTTTCGATATGATGGTTCATTTGATGGTTCATTTGGTGAGGGAGATTCAACTATGTGGTCCTATACATTATAGATAGATGTACCCCATTGAACGATATATGATGATTTTGAAGGGGTATTTCAAAAATAGAATTCGGCCAGAGGGTTGTATTACAGAGCAATATATTGTTAAGGAAGCCGTTGAATTTTGTACCGAATACCTATCTGGTGTGGAAATCATTGGCCTACAAAAATCTCGTCACACTAAGCGGCTTGAGGGTGAAGGAATTTCTAGATGAGAGGTTTTCACAATCAATATTACAGATCGGGAGCAGGCTCACCTTTACATTTTTCATAACAGTTTCGACATTGACCCATATGTTCCAACACACAAAGAAATTATTAGGAATTTGAATCCTTATAGGGCTAAAAATGGATATCAGATACACATAATCGACAGTTTATAGGATGGTTTCAAGACCATATTTTTATGTAGTTAGATGAAATTCCAAACTCAATTTCAGAATGACTTCAATGGCTAGACGGAGGAGCCAGTGTGTACTTATTATCGTACAATTCTTATGCAGTTAATGGTTATAACTTCTATACTAATAAACATGTTGAAGATAATACCATGCAGAATAGTGGGGTTACACTTGTGGATGAGGCAATGCATGTTTCCTGTGCTAAGGACAAAAATCCAATTTATGTGAATTGGTCATACTTTGGCATCATCAAACAAATATGGGATTTGGATTATACGAAATTAAAAGTGGCAATTTTTAAATGAAATATGGTTGATAATAGGATTATTTTTAAAATAGACGAATTACGATTCATGAAAGATGATTTCAGTAAGGAAGGGTATAAAGACGAACCATTTATAATGGCATTACATGCAGTACAATTATTTTATGTTCCAGACCCCTCAAACTGAAATTGGTCAATTGTTATATTATTGAACAAAACAACTAAACGGTAAGATGAAAGTTCAATAGAGGATTACCCTTTTATAGGGACTTCACAATCATTTCAAAGTGGTCCCAATGTAGACGGAGTTTTGTATGTTAGAGGAGACCACAATGAAGAGATTTACATAGTCGAAAGAGGAGTCAAATATCTTTAGCCTTTAATGAAAAAAAAGAGAGTACAATAATCAGATTATTTGTTCATTGTAATATACATTATGTTATGTTATGTTATTATTTGTTCACTGATGTTTTTATGTAATCTAAATTTAATATTAAACCAATTATCTAGATAATGACTTCTTCACCTGCTGATGCGCCCAATCCCAAAGCACAAAACGTCTCTCAACCAGCAGCTGGTGGTCCCAGAGCAGAGCAACAACAGGTTTCTCAACCAATAGCTGGTGGTCCCACTGCAAAGCAACAATAGGTTTATCAACCAGATGCAGGTGGTCCCAGTGAAGATCAACAACTGGTTTCTCGACCTGTTGTTGCTACTCCCAGTGCTTTTGTACAACAAGTTTCTCAAACTATTTCTACTGGTCTAAGTGTCGATGCTAGCGCTCTGGGGAACATATTAATGCTACTTCTGAGAAAATGGTATGAAATGAAACCCTGAAAGTGCCAAAAAAACAAGAGCTTCGTAGTTTGATAGTGTTATCCAAAATCCTTATGGAAAACCCCATAGGCATCAAATTTTAGGTGGGATGAAATAAGCGAGGCCAACATGTTAACCCCAACATAGCTATCTTTAGTAGCTACATTGGAATCGTCACTCAGAAAAGCGTGTTGATTGATGTACAGTCGTGGAACAATGTTGTAACTGGGATGAATACACTAATGTGGGAAGAGATTAGGGTAACATTATGATAACATTATTTTATTTATTAAAATAAAATTAAATACCAAAACAATGTCTTACTCTTCATTATCCTTTGCAGAGTGTATTTATAGTAGATATCTTGCACAAGGAATGTGTATTAGGAGTTGCAGGAAGGATTCATAGAGTCTTCCACACAATTTTAACGAAATATCATCCTAAAGATGCAGAAGGGAAAATCAATCCGCACCCACCTCCTCTTTACGCACACATGATATCCTAATGAGCGTGGGATGCGTTTAGCAACCATCGTGGGGAGAAGAATTTTCAGGTACATTGTGTGGGGTAATTCGTTGTTTGATGTTTACTTGTATTCATCACTCTGATTGACAGTTTTTTATTTATGAAATATCAAATGAGTGCTGAAAATAAAAAACGCGCAACAGAACCAGCGTACCCTTACCGTAAAGCATGGTTGGGGTACACTGCACTTGAGAAAAAATTTGTACGTCTTTTAAATCTACCGTACAAGTTGTATATGACATAAAACAAGACTATAACCATGTTTCTCTATTTACATGTAGATTGATGAATCGAAATCGAAAGCCATATCCATCCCACTCTGTGTGTTATGGAAGGAGGCTCGTGTAAATAAATAGGGGATACTGATAGATGAAAGAACACAAAAAGTGTGGGAAACATGTGTAAGTATGACGTAATATAAATTTGATTTTCATTAAATCTCTATTACATTACAATAACTACTTATTTATTTATATGTTATATCTGACATAGTCACAAGAATCAACAATAAATGCACCAGATACAGACATACTTTTAGCAGCCTTGATGCAGCGAGAACAGTATGCTCGTGTCAGAGGTGCGGGTTTTGGGGTGACACTCCGAACATATTTTCAAAAACAAAAATCAAGTGGTGGATCAAAATGAAAAAATAGAAAAGCTGGAAGAACAATTATCTATTTTTCAAGAAGAATTACATAACAAGAGAGAGATGATAGAAAAATTGACTGGGAATAGGAAAAGAGAAGAAACAACTCAACAAAAATCCATGCGTGATGATCTCGCCCCACCCCCCACCAGCTTTGAGGAGAGCCATTCCCCTAAAAATCCTGACCTAGATGAGGTAATAAATATTTTAATAATTGTTTATTTGAAATGTGATTTACATAGAAACATATACATTTCTTGTACTAAAATTCTACAGGGTGAAGATGACTATGATTTATATCTATAAACTCCAATATATTTCCTTGTAGCGAGGGATACCATGTTCAATATGCAAAAAGTCATGCTACACAACAGACATCTTTGAAAAGATCATCTCAGAGTGTCAATTAATGTAGCTAATGGTCTGAGTTCCAAGATACATATTCTAAATGACGATGATGACATTCATACGGTTGAACAAGATGTTGGAACATTCATCCCATGGCCAACAGTTCTTGTAAAAAAACATGTCGACAAAAATTTATCCATTTCCAATTTATTTTTCAATCTAGACCATTAACATTTAATGAAAAATGGTTGGAACCAGGTAATGTTATTAGAGAACGACAAAGACTATGGGGTGAAACGAAATATCAGATAAAAACTATCTAAAGGATTAACCAACTGATTGAAATAGTCTACTGAGTACACCTTCACCCTTCCCGTTCTATATCCACAGTTAATATCTTTATAGGCTCATATGGATACAAATTTGAATGACAAAAATACTCACACAGTTGATTTTGAAAAAAATATTTATGGATAAGAAACATCAGATTTCATTAGTGCTAAAAATTTAAATGAACTCCTCTAGTATGAATGGATATGCGCCTAAGTCGTAAATGTATACATGAATTATGTTTTCATGATTTCATTTTAAAAAAGATGATGTACTTGGATAATTATGACTAAATACATTTTATATTTGTCTCAGGAGTATATATGATAAAAAATTGAAGTGATTTCCCCTTGAACAAAAATTTGGACTCGTTAGTCCTCACACCACCTCTTGAAAAGATGAAATATATTCTGATAAAGAAGCTGCAATAATGTTATCACTACTCAAATTGTTTGAGAAAAAAATTACAGATGATAGAATCTTTTTAATACCAACGATGCAGGGGTAAAACTATACAATTTAATCATATCAAATAAATATTCATTTCATTCTTTACTTATTCCTCTTTGTATTTTTTAGGAATCATTGGATGCTGATTGCAATCAATTTGGATACTCCAAAGATTTATTTTCTGGATTCAATGCATGGATATCCAACAAACCAACCAAGCATGATGGAGTTTGTTAATTTGTAATACACTAGATGCAACATTTTAAAAATAAACATCAAGTTATATAATTTATGTTATCTTCTAATGAGATTCCTTTTATGATAGGGTGGTGCATCAATATCATCTAATTCATGGAATGAATCCACGACCTAAGGATAACAACGCCTACAAGATCTACAACTGGAAAGGTATCCTGGTATATATAATGACATTGCCCTATCCAGACACATATCAAAACTAATTACTTATTGTTATCGATGTTTATTATAGTGTCCAAAAAAACAAACTGTTTGGATTGTGGTTATTATGTTTGTAAATTTATGAAAGATGACGTATTTCATCAACGGAATAGCATCCCTGACGAGGTATTTTTACAAATAATTATGAGTTCATTTAAAAAATTTATTAATCCATTTTGTATTTATATTTTTTCAGTACTAACATAATTTTCAAAAAAACTCATATTCAGAAGATGATATAGATGTGTTTAGAAACGAATGGGCATCATACCTGATGGATGATTGAACACAAATAGGATAAAGGTGAATTCCTACTAATTATGTTATATATATATGATCACTAATTATCCTCCAACCATCTTTGGGGAATAACATTGGATGATTAATAAATGAAATATTAGAGAAGATAAAGATACAATGAACACAATGACTTCCTTCAATCATTAGATAGAATGATTTTTGATTAAAAATGACCCAATATCTGAGTATGAATATTAAATATTATGTTTACAGCCTTGTTGATTAAATGGTTTGGGTAGATCAATCCCTTCTATAGAAATGTACAAATTTTGGATTGAGAATGCTCTGATGTATTGAAATCGTAATTTATTACCCAATGTTTTCTATCCCTGAATTCATATTATTGATCTTTGAACAAATCAATATTGATGTAAGGCATGATGGTGTGCAGTGCGTATGGGGTGAATGACGAAACCACCGAGGATCACAAAAATCCATTTTCCAACAAACAATGGATGGAAATAACAAATATGGTCTATATCCACCATTTTTTGTGAGATATATGTCCTAAATATAAATATTTCTGTAATTAATGTAGAGGGATCCGATTCAACATGAAGAGTTTGAATTTTAGAATCTCAAGAAAACCTGACTGCATGCTGTTTCCAAGGATGAACACACAATGTGTAGTAGATTCCATGAAGCCCCATGAACATGTTCTATAGGTGGAGTAGTACTAGACATCATTTGGTTCCTCTCACACGTTGTGTACCCCTTGGTTCATTTTTAAGAAATTTCAATGTTTTGTATCTCATTTGTTTGAAGATGTATTTGAGCACATGTGTTTTATGTTTGACTTGTACAATTATTTCTAGGTTGATGCATGGGATAATGGGTATCGTTGAGGGACATTTGGAACTGTTGGCTAACCATCTTCCTTGAATGAGTTTTAAGATGGATATCCCCTTTTCCAATGTTGTCAAAGGTGTACAGTGCAATAAGGCGCAAAGGCCGCTTGGGGATGTGTGAACCTTTGAAAACACTTCCCTTACCAACACATTTGGGATGATTCTAACTCTGTATATATATATATATATATATATATATATATTAACTGTATTCATATATTTTATTTGGTAACTCTCTTAACATTGGAGGTTAAGATGTGTGGGGTATTCCACTGCCTTTTCAGAATCCGTATGTTATTTGCATGCTAGGTAATCTCATCGGAAGGTATTTATGTTATGATTCATGAACGGAAGTTGTGTGTCACCTGGTTAATCCCTGGGTTTGTGTGGGATTAGATGCTTCCCAGATACCTTCTTATCACAGATGGATTACAATTGGAGGATTATATGTCCAAACAGCAGGTGGTTTGAGAGGACTGGATGGATTATTGTTCTTTTTGTCACAGCTTGGGTCATTCAGTGGCAGTTTCCAATAAGGGAGGTCCCTGGAACAACAACTGGTTTAGGACTGTATAATGAAGGCTATGGCTGGTCTTGGATCTGTTTGAGGAGAATGAGATGTCATGAGTAAGGCGATGGCGGTTGGTGCGAGGATGGTACCTGTTCTAGAGGATGAAATACCAGAAGGAAGTGGCAGGGAGGATCAACCTACATTGGTGGATGATCAGAGGGAGGAAAGAAAGTCAGTAGAGAGTTTGTCGAGGATGGCCAGGGAACTGCGGAAATTTTTGGAAGGGTGAATTACTTGGAAGGGCCAGTTCTGGTTGCTGAAGGGGGTCTCTTTGAGGAACACATTGAGTGGTAGGTGACTCCAGTTCGACCTGAGACAGGGGGGCTATAGGTTTGGATATAATGGCCATGACTTTTATCCCTTTGAGAAACAGGTTTGAACCATCATAAATCATTTATTATGATCGAGGTGGTTCACTTCATAAATATCTCAGGGAGTTTCTACCCCTGGCAGATGATCTCCAAATAAGGATACCCATGCCACTCCGTACATACATATGGCTTGTCTACTTAGATATACACAATAGAAATAAAGGACATTAAACTACGAAATAGTGTAAAAACCCTATTTGAGCACCTGTTGATGGAAGGCGAAGATGGAGATCAAACATGGGATTATTTACATTGTGAACCCCATTATCCCCATATTCTGAGGTATGAGCCAACCAAATATGATAGGAAACGTGCAGACCAAAGGATGAATCTAAAAAAACATGAGGGAAAAGAACTTACAAAGAAAAGTTTTGCATATGTTCCTCCCATTTCTATTAATTCCCATATGCCTTCTTGTATCCCCCAACCTGAAACGTCAACACCAGAGCTCCGAGAAACCATTGAGGTATCAAATTTGATAAATATTCCCCTGGAAATGAGAGAGGCATTTTACTACGATGATGTACATGAAGAAGCCCTATAGTGGGTGTTTTCTCAAGAAGAATAAGTTGCTATGATTGGGACACTCCGTAGTATGTCATAAGGCAGCACCATTCAACCTATAATGCCAGTAGAAAGTCTGGATAACTGGGAGATCAATCCTATTCCTACGAGGAAGAAGGAGCCATTGGACTAAAGCAAGATCATAGTATGAGGTCCTGTTGAGTTGTATCCTTCCAAAAAACCAGAATATTTTGAGCATCAGAAGGATCGTTTTTTACTTTTTGGGTCTGGTTTCATTCCTTTTAAAGGAGACAGTATGATTTCAGTGGTTATTATACGATGATCATTTTTTTAATTGCACGTTGAGCGAAGGAATCCCCCTAGGGAGCCTAAATGGGGAATCATTTACTTATCTATTCTAGTGAGAGGGAGGGAGGATCCTTGTGACAGATAGATTTATCAACACATTCCTTCTGATCTAGGCCCAACCTTTTGTATTTTTCTACATAGAAGAGATCAACAAAAGAAACTTATCATCCTCTCTCAGTTTGCCTTATATTTTATAGTTTTTGAAGGTATCTCTTATACATTGAAAATATAATTTTTTTATCCTCATTAAATTAGATATTTTTTACGTTCTTTAAGAGGATTAGAGAGGCTGCTCTCCTTCAGACCCTCCTATGGTTGGTCTACAATGAGGTTCTAAAATAACTCTTCCTTCTATAAGGGGTAGGCCTTACAAAATGCATAAATAGAGTCATTTTCTAGATGGTTATCCCGATTGAGTATATTTACAAGAAAGAGTCTCTTCCAGAGGGAAATATCAATATATGTATGAGCATTATATTTGAGTCCATAACTATTTGTTTACCAGAAGAGGTATTTCCCCTCTGATCTCAATTGAGCTCCCCAAGTCCTCCCTCTCATGCCGCTAGTCGGGAATAGAGTGAGGTGAATCCTTTATTTGTGCTAAGTGCTTCCCTTTTCTATTATCTACATATTTTGATATGGAGTTCTTTCCTTACCCACTGATCTGTGTACTGAAACGATTGTGTAAGAGTCCTGGTGCTTCTTTATCTATGCTATATTTTATAGTCATTCATGAGTGCATTTTCTTTGTAGGACTTCTCCCCTAGTATCCACCACCCTTTTTATACAATCTCATTTGGAATAGAATCTATTTTTGAATCTAATAGGATATACATAACCCAAGATTAGCTAAAATATGGATGAAACCATCGTCTAGGTATAACTAGAGTGATTCCACTTCTACTATCTAGGCATCCCTGTAGTTTTCAAGCAATCTGAGTAAATAAGGGTCCTATTTCATGAGTTTTTTTCAATTCTTATATAGACTAACATGCGTGCATATATCATGGGAATGTTCTTGGGTCCCCTATATGTCATCATAGCCTGAAATCCTCATGAAAGTCTCCAAAATCAACAAAACATTCCCCAAATATTTACCAACCCAGGTCATCACATCACAATGGAGAAGGAACTATCGCTTTATAGTCATATCTCCTAGACCTATGAACTAATGAAAATAAATGTTTTAACAGGTAACAATTGACATTTTATTAATGTATTCTTTCATATTAATGTTTAATTTATTTCATTATTTTATTACTAACATAATATTTGGTTTCTCATATAGGTGAAATCTTTTTCTTGAGTTCGAATGCTTTGTTTGGAAACCGCCGCGATGGGTGACAAATTTTTAGAGCAGATGGATGCAAAAAGGATGAAACATCAATTTTTTTACTATTTGTTGGATAATTGTAATTTTAACCAAATTTGAAATTGTTTTAAATGTATATAGTAGTGTGTTGTTTTGTATTCATGATTTCAAGTAAATGTATGTAGCATTTTTTTTCTTCTATGCTTTGTGTGTGGGTGTTGTTTGTGTTGTGTGCAGGTGTTGTCATGTGTGTACATTCTGTGTAGGTTTTTTTGCAGGTTTGGGTTTTGCACAGGATCTTTGGAGTTTATCCGTGTTAGTTAGGCGTTGATAAATGGATAATATATCAGCTCTATTTTGAGCGCTGATAAAGGTAGTGTTTATTAGCTCTCAAAATAGCGTTGATAAAGGTATTGTTTATCAGTTCTATTTTTAATGCTGATATATTATACATTTATCAATGCTAAAAATAGAACTGATAAAGACTACCTTTATCATCTCTAAGCAAGCACTAATAAAGGGGACCCCCTTTATCTTCGCCGAGATTAACAACGCTTTTTTAGCGCTCTTAAAGGCAGTTTTTAGCGCTATTATAATCCCTATTTGTAGTAGTGAACAATATAACCTTTCAATAGATTGATATATATATATATATGTGTGTGTGTGTGTGTTAGTATGACACATTGAATACGGTAAAATCCTCATTAAAATCACCCACTAGCAGTCCTATATGATGTGAATCTTATGTTACAAAGATGATGTATGAGACACCACTTTCCTTTTCTAGCCATGAGTCAAAATCCATCAATGACCACATTATAGTGTCCATGTTTCAATTATCTATAGTAAATAATATTTTCCATAGTAAAATTGCATTTCTAATGAAGAAAAACATGTAAATATATAACATCACATATTATGAAAATATCTTGTACCCCTAAAAACCAGTACTTCTTGAGGAACAAGTGTTTATGAAACACTCATCCAATAACCATCATAGGTTCTGAAACATACATATTTATCCTATCATCCATATCCAAAATAGTAAATATGAGGAATATAAGACATTTAATTCCAATTTGTAAGGTCACGACTCATATATCGCCAAAAAAGTGCCCCAATTTGGTTGGTTATGGGGCCTCAAGAGAACCTCCCCATATAGAAGATGATGTTGAATACCAGTGGGGGTATAGGGTGAGATTGTGGTGTTTATATTCCCTCATATTAGAGTATGAAAATAATGGTAATAGATAATTATCTTATATAGGAGTGACAAAATAGAGTGAAGAAATATTAAATATTCAATAATAGAACATACTATAATTAAAAATAAAATTATATAATACCTCAATCAACTAAGCAATACATACAACTCTTGTCAACCACTGGACCGTCCATCCATTAGAATGTGTAGAAAAAAACTAAAATAAATGTACATGGATCTACTAATACTCCAATCCATACTACAATAATTGTATCAAGACACTGTCAAACTACATCATCATAATCAGATGAACCCACATGACTATCTCCATTGGATCATGCATGATTGGGCATCATCCCTATCCATTATGAAAATGTTCACATCCTGAAAATAAAAAATAAGGTTTACATGTACGCCAAGGTTCATGTGTCGGATGAGAAATATTTTCAATTGGCCACCCCAATGATGAGCATGTAAATATGAGTCTATATGTGCATGAAAATGCAATATGTTCTACCAAACTAATAAACAACTAAAAAGATAATTAAAGCCAACAAATTTGAAACTATAGTCGAATCCTGGGGCTATAATCCCAGTCAACATGGAATGTGCCACCATGGATGTCCATATATATATGCCTATAAATGTATAATACCATACCTATACACAGATACAAAATATAAATAATCATTAGTGTTGTTAACGAAGTAACATAAAAACAAATCATTAGTTGATCCTTTGTTATTTAATCCTAATTGTCTAGACATCCTGTGTTGGGTAATTAAGATGCATTTCATTCCCATCATGTCATGTATAATTATTTTGATATCTATGTTTGTAATCTCAATCTACATATACCTGCATTATCCAATGCTTAAAATATTTCTAAGAAAGCTACATCATGACAGGGTATTAATCGTCGTAGACATGGGTTCACATGTACTCACCTATAATAACTGTAATGTAGGATTATAGAGAAGAAAATATAGACATACTATAAGAAGTCACTGAGCTAGATATACTTCTACTAATTCTATGTAAATCTAGTTCAATGTATGAGCCCTATGTCCATGTCTGTTTGGGGTCACGACATTTAAAACTCTGATAAAATATAAGGGTCTGACCCTTGGGTGATCTATAAGGAGAACTCATCCATGAGATTAAATGTGCATCCCTATAGTTTCAAATTATTTAGAGAGGTATCGTCCCTATCATCCTTGTGATCTTTATCATTCTAGGATATAATGATGTCAGACTCCATTCCAAAAACCATTCTCACGATACCAAGCTGGGACCACAAAGTTATCTGTATAACTTGTGAGAGTGTAATCATCAATGAGTATAATCATATTTAGAATTTCATAATAATCCTCATTGTAAATTAAACTATGAAGATAAAAATCATCCTCATACCTTAAAAAAGGAATCATTGATGATTATCATTCCTAGGGACTCTATTCACATATATAATAATAATTTGCTCAATAATTGTATACAAGGAACCCCCTCTAGACATCCCAATAATATAATAATCAAATCTACAAGATTAATATCCAGATCTTAAGTAGTACATATGGGTTTCATAATAATACAATAATTGAATATACTATATCAACATCCATATCCCATGTAGTACCTCTAGGAATCCAAATAATATAAAAAATATAATATACATGATCAATAGTCAAATCCCATTTAGTACGTACGGGTATACAATTAAGTATATAAATAACAAGTATTAGTATCTATAACCCATGAAAGCACTTCAGGGCATCCTTATGAGAATGAAATATAAATCATGTCGACTAAACAAAGACCAAATAGGAAGCACATATTGTAATCATCACTACCTCAACAATAAACATTTAATTTATAAAAAAAAATTTTGGGTGGCCATCCAACTAAAACCACAACTACTACCATGGACCAATGAGATTACATGTTTAGAACATGTTCTATGGTGACACCTATTACCATCACTACCCATACCCAACGTACTATATTAGGGCCAGTCAATCATCATGGCACCAATTTGGTCTCTAAAGACATACTCTAAATACGTAACCAACTTGGGACACTCATCACAATTGTTAAAGGTTAAATATTAAATGGGATCTTCAAATGGTATTAATGACTGAGGTATCCTACATGGGATCCTAAGAGAAAAACATCGGTAGAGTCATCATATAGGGTACCATTTAAAACCACATTAAAGAACAATGGAATCCTATATGGGAACCACAGAATTGTACACAAGTAAATGGATCATACAACAGGTTCCCTATATTAGATAATATGAAAAGTCATCCCTATAGGGGACCTCAATAACTACTTAGAGGATAGAGGAATCTTACTCTGTATACTCTAGGTAGAATAAAAAGTAGAATAATTATGCTGGGGATCCATGGAAATGACAACTCTCACATCCTTTGAGGTCATAAGTGCACATATCTCAAGTGAGATGTCATCAAATATCTAAAGAAGAAAAATTCACAAGTTATAACACATGGATCATCTCATATAGATATCATTAAATCATATGAGACAACTAAATTTGATCAATGGATGAAGAATCTCTCAATATAGGATTTGACTGAAACACCACCTGTGTGTCCCTATGGATTTACAATGGTTTTATCAGCACGATTTATGTGAAACAATACTCAAAATGGGCTACCACTGTATCTAATTCTGACTATTAGGTGAAAAGTCATGGAATCCCCACCGATGGATGAAAACGGGGAAGTACATAATGTGTCACTCTAAGAAAATGATTTTGCTCCCTAACCACACCAAATGTATTCCAAAATCCTCATGTGAGAATGTATTCTATCCAGGCATGGTGTATAAACACCCATGTATATGACTTGTAAGATGAGTACTTATTTTTTTACCATACACGTGATACCTACCTATTCGCCTCATCAAGCCCGACCATGTATTTGTGTAGGTCATGTATTTCAACATTGCATGCGACTAACACTCGATATTATAGCATAATACAAAGGCCATGTTCCACTTATACGAGAAACATATCTAGGAACTTGGCTAATCTACTGATTACTAGTACAAATCATTTATGATTTATACACAGTGTTTACTTTGGATTGTTCATCTTCCCCAAATTAGAAGAACATTTGGAATGTGCTCTTTGAACCACATTCTATGTAGATGGGTCATCACGAACAGAAAACCTCGGAAATGCTCGAAACTCCCACTTTCTCACTAAAATCATAATATCCAACAATGATAGGTCATAATAAATTATAAAAGTTTGATAAACATGAAAATGGTAAATCAATAGGGATCTACGGTGAAAATTTAGAGAGTACTTTTTTGGGTGGAAACCACTAATTCTTCTTCCATTCCCATGATCCACGATTGTCGTAGGACAATATAATACATCCAAATATTCACAGAGGTACATATCTCCATATTTTAATATTTCACACTCTCCCTCTCCCATTTCTTCCATTTTTCATGTTAAAATGGTGAGCTATAGGAGGAGTGAGCTAGAAGCCATAAAGAAATGGAATAAAAGAAAAATAATGGAAATAAATTAAAAGAAAAATAAATCCAATGAAAAGGGGTTTTCGATCGGGCCCAAAAACGGACATTAGTTTATGCCCCCCATAGAAAAATCTCAATTATAGACCCAATAATAGTGGAAAAATCTCAATATGATGCTAAATTCAAAAGATATTTTTGAATTAACCTATGTGAATAACAATATTTTTATTAATTTAATTTTGAATTACTAAATATTTCTCTATAAATTGAATGGCTTGGAAACATAAAAAACTCTTATAATGGGGTAAAAACCAATTTTGGGAATAAATAAGTAGTCAAATAATTAATATGAGACCATTATCTAAGTGAAAATAAAATTTTACCACTTATAATAATTTGTATGAAAAAAACTCAAATCTATGCACAAATATACTATCAAAAAACTCATTTGACCTTACATTTTTTATTCTTATTTCTAAAAGTTTCTTATATATTATGTAAATTTTATATTAATTTTATATTGTTTATCATATCCTTGTTTTCTTCTAATATGTGATAATGTATGACAAATCAAAACTTTTTAAGAAAAACATTCTTAAAAAAAATTGCTGGGAAATTTAAATTTTCAAAATTTTTATACTATAATCTACCCCCGCTTATTCTTATATGATTAATATTATGAACATACATTTAGAATCACATAAGGTCTCTACATATATATTTATTAAAATTACTGTGTTAGTAGAGATGATTATTTTAGTATGAGAGGATTTTTTTTCTATGGGGACAATAGAAAATATAAATCTCAATAGTCCCACAATTGTTTTGGTACTAACCATAAATAATGGAGGTATCAGATGAATAATTATGTTATTGATATTGGTGTTGAAAATTTATTCATGATAATTATAAATTCAATAATTCATGATAATGAAGACATATATTTTACTAGAGGGGAAAATTTTTAAAATTAGTTGATTTAAAATTTTCAAAATATATTGATATGTAATATGATAATAATTATTTCAAGAAATATACATTATTATGAGAAAAATAATAATATTTAGGGAATGTTGAATGTATTTTACTTTGTAGGATCAATGTTTTTGGATAATATAATATTCAATCATTTTGCTGACATTCAATATTTTTATTTGTCATTAGATGTATCTGTTTTCCAAATACATCAATCTGTCATGACTATTGTAAATAGTTTCATACTCTCCCTGATATGGATATGAAATATGGATTGATTATTGAAAATATTATTGATATTATTCTAAGATAGTTATATTATAAGAGAAAATAAATGAATGATAATTAGAATATAATTAATTTTAGACTAAATGATTTTATTGGCACTCAAATATAGTATATGAGATGTTTGAAAAGTTATACTAAGAAATACAATAAAAAATGGTAATTTTAAAAATGGTATAAGAATATTATTTCTAAGTATAATATTTTTTAATATTCAACATATAATAAAAAAGGTCATTTTAAATTAGACTGTGATTATTCAAAGTAAAGCGAATATGAGCATGCATACATTTCCAATGGGATGAAAAATATAAATGGGAATAATGAATTTTGTAATAATAACAATCAGAAAGATGGAACCGAAAACAAGGATACCAATAAGTTGATTTTTTATAGATGTGTGACTCCAGGGCACATTAGACCACATTCACCAATGCTGAAGTAACAAAGAAAAAGGCTTAATGAAGTTGAATAATTTAAAATAGAAGAAGTGTATGAAATATTAAGATACATAAAGTGCTAATAGTTTTGATTCCTCCAAAAAAATTATTCAAATTACAGAACATATGGTCAGAATTTTTTCATTTTTGTTTATAATATCTTTTGAAAAAAATCGTAATAAAGGGTAAATGTATCACCAGGGTATCATAAAAACGTAACTCAAAAATTTAGTTACCCTGGTTTATAATATGAATGTAGTTCTATTTATTCAAATGAAGAAAATATTATCTCATTGGATAATGAGGATAGCTTACCTTGATTTAAATAAATGACTAGATATGTTACATTATTTTAGAAAAATTATAATAATGTTATGAAATTCTATTGTTATGCCAACGTAAAACATTAAAAATACAATAACATATTTTTTATACTCAAAAAACATATTTCAAAAAATACATTTTAATCGAATAATAAATATAATGGTTACTCAAATTAAAATGATATTAATTTTTTTGTTAAAACAAAATTGGGAAATAATTAGTCAATGGATATCAAGTTAATGTTTACTTCTAGGATGGTAATCAATGAAAATCAATATACATTGCTAAGAACTCATATAAATATATTAGTTATTATTTTTACATTATTAAAACATTGTTAAAATTGTAATAGTTTTTTTTAAAATAATCACACATTTATATGTAATTATATAGAGGAGGTATTGGGATAAAAAACATTATTTAAATATAGATCAATTATTTGGTTGTCATTGATATTATATTTCAATAGAATTGGTAGTAGAAAAACATAAAAAGTCACACACATGTGGGTTTTAAAAGTCTTGTTTACTAAAAATTTTGTACACAAGAAATCATGGGAACTAAAATTTTAATATTTTTACATCTGAGAGAATTGATTAGTACCAAAATACAAAATATATATTATATGGGTTTTTGTATCTATAGAAAAAAATTACTATAAAAAATTTCATTTTAAATATTATAAATTTGAATGGTAGAATGGTGAATATAGTGAATATGTTGAATGACTAATCTATAGAATCGGTGATATATAATTTACTATAAACAATTAATTTCAAATGTATTTTATGTTATTGGAATTAATCAAAATCACATTATAATAATTTAATTATGTGATATGTTTTATCCTATGAACATTTGGATTTAAATATGTAATTCTCAAAGTATAGAAGGCAGGATTATTAGTTTATTCTAATATGCATGATAATGTTTACATGTTAAACATATAATACCATAGAAATCTATCCATACCATTTTTATGTGAAATGTATGATCAATATTGGTTGTGGAATAGATGTTTTGGACACTAAGATGTTATAAAATTAGCTCAAATTTATATGAATGGACTTATTTTCGATTTTACATACCCAATATTTAATTCTATTAATGTATATAACCCCTATAAATATGTTAAAAACACATCTATGGAAATAAATATAGTAACGAATTATCATCTTTTGCTTTATAGTTAGTCTACAAAGATTTATATTTTCCATTTGAAAACGGAAGTATTAGAAGAAAACACCATGTGTATGTCATTTTTGAGGACTACATTAGATATATATGGGATAATTTTCAAAAAAAAGTAAACAACTCTTTTAGTGTTTTAAATTTTGTTGGAAATGTTCAAAATCAATAAAAAACTAAATTTGTTAAAATAAATAGTCATCATGGTGGAGAGATTTAAATTTTTTTAAACCACTTGTAATAATAAAGAAAAAATAAAACATTATTCAACAACTAGGGCACACCATAATAATTGTGTAATTGGATGAAGAAATATAATTATTCCATTAATTAATAGAACCATGTTGATTATATACATAATTTATGAAGATTTTTGTGATGAATATATATATAATTCTTTCAATACTATAAATTATGTTTTTGTAACATATCATTTACTTTCTCAAATGTATTTTATAAAATCATGTCTTGGTTTTCGATGTGTGTTGGTTGAGTAAGGCCAATAATGAAATGGAATGATACCAATAATGGGGAAGTTAGGGATCTTTTTGGAATTTTCATCATGAAAATAGTAGTTTTTAAATCTTCTGAGGAATTAAATTCCATTTAATGGGGTTACACAATGTGTAATTATAACATGGAAGATGATGTGAAGCTTTTAAACATCATTCAAGGAGACTTTATATAACATCTTTTCTCTTTATTACACACATAAAAATGAACCTAATAAAACTCTGAGGATTTTAGGTCTAGTGTATTGGTAAACAATGAACATTACATAATATCTTAAAACATAAAACCAAAAAACGTTATTAAAAACTTCTTTTACATGACCAAAACATTCCTTCGTACATAGCATTGAATCTGATTACTAGATGACATCATAAGAAGATGGTGACCTATAAATCCCAGTACGGGAGTAAAAATGTCATAACGTGTAGAGTACAGTACATTTTATTCAATAGTCATATAAATTGAGAACAATATAAACATTAACATAATGTCATGATATATCATGATTATCATAACATGGAAATGTGTCAAGAATATTAAACGTCATATTAGAATGATCCAAGGGTCATTGCACATGGAGCATGAGTAACTCCTCATTGTATATGAATTAGAATGAGTTAAAACTCATTGAACATTAATTATCATTATAAAACCCTTATTTCACTTGATGTATCATGATATTATTCTTTACCAAATTCATTGGAGTGATGTAAGGGCATACCAATCTTAATCATTTCATTTCATTCATAGAAGTGCCACATGGATCATACAACATGTAATCATTCAAACAATCATTTAATACTTGATAAAGGAATGTGATATACATAATGAAATTATATAATAAATAATTAAATGTCCATAAAGGTGAATAACGTTTATAGAGAAATGGGAACGGTATCCACTACATTATGACTTTGTTTTGGAAAATCGTGGTGAAATTTCAGTAGCATAACGACATGACATAAGGATTTATAAAATGGTTGATGATAGAGAAAGGGTTTTCTAACCATATTTGCATTAAATGGACTATAAGGGGTTCATATAGATACAATTTCTAATATATGTAATGGATTTTAGATGCATACTATAAAATAAGTTCTTGAATGTAAATGACTGTAGAGAATTTCCTTACAGAATTTCAGCATAGTAACAGTTTTATATGGGAGGAATTAATAAGAGGAAAATGGGTATCTCATCATTAAAAAATATGGGGGAATGTATAGAAAATGTGAGAAATCATTACCCCATAATTTTTAATTGAAATTAAAAGGGTATAACTATATAACAAACGTGGACAAAAATAAGAAAAGAAGAAATCCCTTATAGAATATCTTCAAGGTAACAGATGTACATGAGATGCGTTAATGTGAGATAAATGGTTATATCATCATTAAAATATAATTAGGAAAGTATTGGAGAAGATATAAATCATTCCCCATCATTTGTTATTGAAATTAAAAAGTTATAGCAACATAAATAAACTTGGACAAAAAAGAGAGACGAAAACATTACTTACTTGGAAGTGTGATCCCAAAGGATTTGGAGAGACTTGATAGAGGCTTCATGGGAGAATGGGATTCATTGGGAGGATTCTATAGAGATTAGGGATGGTTTTGGTCGAGATTAAAAGTCATTGAGTGAAGTGGAAGTTGTGGCTTGGTTGGGTTTATATAGGGAAGTAGAGGAAATTCTTTATTATTTAGGTTTTGGCCAAAACACATTAAACTAATAAAAACCACAAACCTACCCATGGTTTTTGCCCATGATATTTTCAAAAGGGAAATAGAAAACAATATTTTATAATTCCTATTTCCTAAATTCTTTAAATATTAGGCTTTCTTATATGGAGGTGAGTCACACTCTCAAGGAAATCAATTGAAAAAGCTAAAATGTTTTATAAGTCTTGGAGGATCCACTAAAGCTTTGTAAAATAAATAAAACAAGAAAAAATCACATTATTTTAATGGTAAAATATATATTTTCAGAACTTCTCATTTATATTATTTTATTACATTACTATGGGGAAATTTTGATGTCATAAAAACAATATTTAATTAAACAGTATTTAATTTTTACCCAAAAATTCAACTATCTTTGAAAATTATGAAAAATTAACCATTGGATAATTTCAACTTCTTGATTCAAAAACTAATACTCATTTTTTCAAAATAATTTTCTATATAATATAAATTTTACTTTTAAAATAAAAACTTATATTTTTAAAAAATTCATGGGGTTTTTTTATAAAAATGGATTTCTAACCATAATAAAAATCTCAATTGTATACATAAAAATTATTAAATCATCTATATATAATAAAAATTAATTTTGTAATAATACTTTATTATAATCCATTCTATTTAAAAAATAAATTTATTTATAAAAATATATTTCTTAATTGAATAATAAATAAAAATACTATTTGGTTATTAAAAACTATTTTCAATGTAACAATGATAAAATGGATGTATATTATTTATAAAAAATACATTACATAATCATTGTTCTTGGTTCTTGTTACATAACCCCTTATAACATCCACTTAATACTAAAGGTTAATGTGTTCAATGGTGACCGACACTTGTTGTGGCTTAGAGAACATCACTCGACTGGTAATCTCTATCAACATCCACTTCTCCAGGAAGAAGATCCATTTTAACTTAATGTGTTGAAGCTTGGCTTGGGCATGGTCAAGCGTAAAGACTAATGACTCCTCATTTATGAGCTTTGAAAATTGGGGTTTTTACAGTGATTTTCTACTAGACGAGGCCATCACTTCCTTTGTGTGAGTAAATTGGATTTGTTAAATATCTATATTTATTCTAATCATGTGATCACTATTCAACGACTATATTAGCAAAGATCCAAATTATTAATGTTATTCTGAGATCCAAAAAACATAAAAATAATTATTTGAATTTTTTGTATAACCATTTTACATGATAACTAATTTAATTACATCATGGTTAATATTCATTAATATAATTTTGGTTCGTTATAGTCTTTCCCAACAAAGAAATTCTACCCTCAAATTTTATTTTCGTATAATAAAATAGATGTGGGTAATGCTGCTTCATCACTTCCTCTGATTCTCATGTTTCCTCTTCAAACATATGTTTCTACAAAACACTTTATGAGTGGAATTATCTTATTTCATAGAACTGTTTATATATGATCTAAGATCTTCACAAAATTCTCTTCAAAAGAGAGGTCATTCTCGAGTGGTACCACCTCTGGATTGAGTACATGCGATGGGTTAGGTATGTACATCATCAAGATTGATAAATGAAATTTATCATGTAATTGAGATTGGTTTAGTGGGAGTGCTAGTCGATAGGCAACCGCTCCAATGCAATCAAGGTTCTCAAAATGTCTGATGTACCTTGGACTAAGCTTTCCCTTCTTCGCAAATATCATAACTTTCTTCCATGGTGATATGCAAAGAAATACCATGTCTCAATCATCAAAATATAATTCTCATCGACGATTATCAGCATAACACATTGTCGACTCTTTGTACCATTATTTGGATGATAGAATGTCTTAACCTTATCCACTATTTCATCAACAATTTCTTGACCTAGGAGTATTGACTACCCAACAAAATCCTAGCATGATGGTGTTCTACACCTCTTCCCAAAAAGGGATTCATAAAGAGCTATTTAGATGATTCAGTGGAAATAGTTGTAGTAAGAGAATTCAACTAGAGGAAGATGTTGATCCCATCCTCATTTTAAGTTAATTGAAAATTCTCTAAACTGTTCCTCAAGTGTTTTGACAGTCTGCTCAGATTAGCCATCAGTTTGTGGATGATAATCTGTACTAAAGTTGAGCATTATCTTCAGATCATGTTTAAGACTCTTCCAAAACATAGAGGTGAATATTGTATCTTAATTAGATAAAATGAGAGTTGCACTCCATGCATCTATACCACATCTATGATTTATATCTGTTCTAGTTGATACAAGGATAAATTCACCTAAATTGAAATGAATTGTGTGGTTTTTGTAAGGAGATCCACAATAACCCATATATCAATGTCTCCATTGGATGTCTTTGGATGACCAGTGACAAAGTCCATAGTGATGTCCTCCCATTTTATGATTGTATAGGTAATGGTTCCCTCATCCCCATAGTCATCTACCTCTCATCATTCACTTGCTGACATACCAGACACTTTGATGTAAACATAGAAAACTCCTTCATGTTATCCAACCAATAATGCACTTGGATATCTTGATTCATCTTTTTATTTCCTAGGTGAATGGAGAAATTTTAACTATGTGCAACATAAAAAATATCTTTCTTTAACTCTAGATTTTATAGAACACATATTCTTATCCCAAATATCTTAATTCCTTCTTTATTAACATTAAATTCCAAGTATTCCCATTTTTATGTTAGTTTCCACTTTCTCCTAAATTCCTGCATCGGCCTTTTGAGCATCCTTCAACCTTTCCAAATGAGGCGGTTGAGTAGTCATTTGTGAAATTATTGATGATGTTCCCTTATTTATGACTTCCATGTGCACATTCATACTATCTAATAATATTGGATGCTTTTAAATTCTCACCAATGATAGAATTGATGGGTCCTTTCAACTTAGAGAATCTTCCACGATTTTGTCTTTCTTAGAGTGGTAAGGATTGAACAGTCATAGTATTTGATCCCCTCAAACCATCATCATTGGATCATATTCAACTCTCAGTGTGAATATATACATGAGGCTTTTGTGGTCTGTATATAATTCACACTTATCCCCAAAGAGTTAAGGCCACAAAATATTCAAAGAGAAGATTGATGAATCCAAATCTATATCGTGTTTGGGATTGTTTTTCTCTTGAACATTAAATTTCCTTGAAGCATAGGCAATGAAATTTCCATATTGCAACAACACACAACCCAAGCCCCTATTCGAAGCATAACTAAATACCACAAAATGTTATCCACTTGTGTGTAATGTGATCACAAGATTTATGATAAGCCACCATTTTAACTCCTTGAATCTATCTTCATTGTCATCACTCTAAGATAACTTGACTCCCGTATGAGTAATCTTGTATGAGGGTTTTAGAATCATGAGAAATTACACACAAATCAGTGATAATATATAGTTAACACTATGATGCAACAGATATCCATTACCGATGTTGTCCTAGACCATACCTCTATTATAGTTGTCTGGAAAAGCTCCACATATATCACTTTTCTAGTTATGATATGACCCACAAATACGACATCATTCAAATAGAACTCATAGTTGTTGTACTCTGCCTAGAGCTTCTCCTTTCGCAAGATCTCTAGTATAGTTCTTAGATACTCTTCACTCACCTTCTTTGTTTTAGATTATATTAGAATATCGTCTATAAAGACCACCATAAATTTTTTGAGGTCATCTCAAAAGACTATATTCATCATGTCCATGAATATTTCATGAGAATTAGTGAGTCTGAAAGGAATTACTACGAATTCACAGAGCCCGTACATTGAACAAAATCAGTATTGGGAATATCCTACTACATCACCCTTACATGGTAATATCCCAACCGAAAATCCATCATGGATAGGTATTGTTCTCAACATAGTCGATTGAAAAAGTCATCAATTCATTGAAGAAGTTACTTGTTATTTATCATGTTTTTTTGGGCTCACAATAAATAATGGAAAGGTTCATTGACCCATCCTTATTTTTGAAAAAGAGGACTGGTTCACCACATGGTGAAGCAATTGGGCATATAGACCCTTTATTCAAATTCTCCAATAGTTGTATCTTTATCTCCCCATGTTCAACCACAGCCATTCTATATATATTCCTGGATATTGGAAATGTACCAGGTAAAAGATTAATTGATAATTCAACATATCTTCCAGGAGGAAGACCGTGAAATTCCTTAAGAATCACTTTAGAGAATTCCCTCAAAATATGCATGACTTCAAGGATGGTTTCTTCAATAGACTCAATCATCTAAGCTAGATATGAATGCTCATAGGGAAGTGATATCCACGATTGAGATGATGGTACTAACGAAGATTCATCCTCCTCCTTGCACTCGTATAGAATGGGAGGTCGATTCTCCATATGTAGACTGATTTCCCTCTCACATAAATTTATGTTGGATCTATATCAGGAAATAAAATAATTTCCATGAATTGTATCAAATTACTCCAAAGGAATTAATGAAAATGTTATCTTGGAAGATAAATCTATAAATTATGAAAGGGGAGGAGCTATATTTATTGGACGCAGTGATTTCCCCATTTTTGTACTTATCGACATCTTTACATCCATGATTTGTGGTGTTGTTGGGATTGTTCTACTAAAAATTCAGGATATAAAATTATTTGTAGAACCAGAATCAAAAAGTATGTTCCCATTTCTTGAATGAATAACTAGCGTACTTGTCCCCAGTTCATTTAAAGTGTTCAATTCGGTGGTAATTATAGAAAATGCTCTTCCTTTCTTCCTTGGAGGCTTTTGGTTGCATCCAAAAACCATTGGCATAAAAAACTAGTTTTATATGTTCCATTTTTCTTTTCAGTTTAAGTAGTGAACATCATGTTTAGGGTTGAATGGAGTGTTACTCTCTTTTGTCACAACCTTGGGTTTTTCTTGTCCGAATTTAATGGATACGTGCCATTCTCTTCTATACCTAATGCATTTCCTCACCCCCTTCATGAAATTTAAGAGGTGCTTCTTTCCACACCATTGTCACGAGGGGTGTTTGAATTTATTAGCATCATTTGATTTATCAATAGGAATTCTAGAATTGAATTCCACAATATGATTCTAATCCCCATGATAACCCTGAGATTCGTGGATCTCTATTTCAAATTTGTGGTCACATCAGACAATTTCTTCATATCTCTCAATGTCACAGATCACCAGTGCTTTTCGTAGACTAGGTTTTATCCCACAAAAGAAGCAATCCACCTTTAATGTGGGTGTAAAGACAAAGATGAATGTGTATCATGAAGTATTTGTGATGATTGCCTCATACACTATGATGGATTTATCGTCTTTCTGTTTGAGAGAATGAAATTATCTTCCCATATTATGTTAGAGTGTGTGATGAAAAGTTTTGTTGGAAAACATTTTCTAAAAATCCATCCATTACAGCACCTCGATCTCTTACTCGGGATTCATATTTTTGATCAATGTTCACTACATAATAGTGTCACCCTCTATATGATAAGAATCAAGAAGAAACATCACTTTTTAATAACAATGAAGGATGGAGAGTATCATTTCAATAGAGATGTTCCATTGTTCATGAATTGAGGGATCAGATGATCTATTAAATGTAGGAGGCCTTTGTATTAGGAAGCTCTCGATTGATACTTGTACATTCATAAGATGGGTTGAACGTTCCTCTTGACCCATTTTTCTATTAAAAACATGAGTAAACTGATATATTATTGTGAAAGGTTCATGATTCCCACTCCCTTCAGATTGGCAATATCATTAGAATAGTCTTTACATTGATCTTCACATCAGTTGTTAGCTAAATTCCACTTATTACCAACCATTGATACAAATATAGGGAATGTTACGGGTAACCCATAAAGGGCAACCCAAATAAAAAAACAGATGACTTATAAATTACTTTTATTTTCGTAACTTATAAATTTATAGGATTCGATCTATGTTCTCCATGATCTACATCCCAAAATATATTCATAGGGGCATTTTTTATTTTCATAATAATGGTTCATACTATTCTTATGAATTTAACAAAGCATATTCCCTGAGACTGTCACAAACAAGAGTGCATCAAGGACAATTTTTGTGCACCAGTTCTCGTTCGAGTCTAGCTCAAAGTGGTATTTTTGGGTTTTAACCCTAGATACATATGTGCCCAAGACACCTCTACCTGATAATATCCAGATAGGGATGTATTTACTTGATAAACCACTAACTCAATATTCACCAAAATTTTGGGATGTTTTTATTATACTTATTCTTATCCATAACGATTTCACTAGGGTTTTGTAATCCTAATCACAGAATAACTAAACCTACCCTTTGGTACCAACTATAAAAGCTTGATCTTTATTACACACTTATACATCATTTATTACATAAACATGAACTTAGGACAACTCTGAAGAGCACTATCAGAGCACACCATTCTTAATCATTTCATTTCAAGGATAAGTGTGACACATGGATCAAAAAACATGGAATCATTTAAAATTATCATTTAATCCAAGATAAAGGAATTGTGAATAAATAAATGAAACCCTATAATCATTAAAAAAAATTAATAACCGTGAATACTCTTCATAGATAAATGTCCATGGTATCTGACACAAAATAACTTTGTCTTGGAAAATCATGGTGCAATTTCGATAGCATAATGGCATGAAATAAGAGTTCATACAAATGGTTGATGAGAGAGAAAGTTGAATCTTATAATATGTACATCAAATGGATAGATTGGGGGAAATATATATACATTTCCCAACATATGTAATGGATTTTAGATGCATAATATAAATTATGTTCTTGAATGTAAATGGGGGGAGAGAATTTCCTTTTCAAAATTTTTTTATAGTGACTAGTGCACATTAGAGGCATTAAATAGAGAGAAAGGGTTCTTTAATCATTAAAAAATATGTAGGGTACTACAAGGGAGGTTTTAAATCATATCCCAAAATTTTTAATTGAAATTAAAAGCGTATTCCAACATAATGAAACATGGAAAAAAATAAGAATGGAAGAAATCCATTATAGAATTTTGGCATGGTATCGGGTCTCCATTAGAGGCATTAATTAGAGATAAATGGGTATCTCAACATTAAAACATAATTAGCGAAGTAGGAGGGGGTGAAAAATCCAACCCCATAATTTTTAGTTAAAATTAAATGTGTATAGAAACAAAATGGAACATGAACAAAAAAGTGATAGGAAGAAATCCTGTAATTGGAAATGTGATACCAAAGGCCTATGATAAGCTTGAGAGAGGATTCGTGGGAGCTTGGGTCATGTTGAGAAGATTATATAGAGAGTATGTTAGGGGTTGGTCCATCTCCAAAGTCTTTGAGTGAAGAGGATGTTGGATATTGGGTGGGTTTATAAAGGAAAAGAGAGTGAATTATTTATTATTTAGGATTTGGACACCATGCATTAAACTAATCAAAATCACAAACCAACCCAATTTTTTGGAAATTTTTTTTCCAAAGGGGAGTGGAAAATATTATTTTATAATTCCAATGGCCTAAATTTTTAAAATATTCGGCTCACTTATGGGGAGGTCAGTTTCACTCTCAAGGAAATCAATTTAAAAATATAAAATGTTTTCTAAGTCTTGGAGGGTCCACTAAATCTTTGTAAAATTAATCAAACAAACCTAAAATCAAATTATTTTAATGGTAAAAAATATATTGGTCGGAAAACCCCTTTATAGTATTTTATTACATCACTAATAGATCATTATGATTTCATAAAACACATTATATAATAAAATGGTATTTAATTTCTACCCAAAAACATCACAAGGCATGCACAATACGCCTATGGCTTTGTCGCTACCCCAAATTCAATGTTTTTTGCTTCTTTGGTGGGTATAAACCTACCGTACAGAAATCTATAATGATTTGTGACATGAATATCTAAATGGAAATTGTTCGATGAGACCTCAAATTTTAAATGGAGAGTGGAGAATTCTAATTTTATCATGGGGACATCATGCGTAAGGTGGACTTCAATCGTAGCGGTCCTATGGATAAATCCAATGGTTCAAAGAAAATCCATCTCCCCATTTTCCAAAGTTGCACAAATAATCACCCTGGAAATTGCCTAATATGAATGAAGAAATTCTTTAGGTGTGGAAGAGAAAGTCACCTTCCATTAACTACGGACAAGAAACACCCATGGTTGTGACAAAGGAGATGAATGCTCTGTTTGAACCCCAATGCATTGTTAATTGCTCCAACTACAAAGAACCAGGGTACCTTGCAAATCAGTTCCCTTAGAAAAGGGTTTTTGGTGGAGACTAAATACCTCCAAATATGAAAGGGTGATTTTTTTCCATTATTACTATCGAAGTGAACCCCGACAATGAAGCGGTGATAAGTATTTTAGTAATTCATTCAAGACTAATGAACATAATTTTTGATTCTGGTTCTATGAATTCTTTTGTATCCTGAATGTTTAGTAGAAAAATACCTACACTACAAAAAATCATGTAATTATAGATGTCGATGAGTGAGGAAAATGTAGAAATAATTGTATCTCATGAATATAAGTCCTCCCTGATCACAGTCTATTTATTTAAATTTTTGAAGAACCTCATCACACTACCTCTGGTGTAATTATATGAAATTATTGATATTTATTGTATTTCTTAATATAGAACCAAAATAAATTGTCATGAGAGTGAAATCACTCTCCATACGGAAAATCAACCCCCGATTCTATACAAGTTCTAGGAGGAAGATGAATCATCTTTAGAAACATCATCTTAAGCTTGTATATTACTATCCTATGAGTATGCATATCTAGCTCAGATGATTGAGTCTAAGGAGGAAACCAAACTTGAAGACATACCTATTGTGAGGGAATTCGCTAAAGGTTTTTAATGATGAATTTCCTGATCTTCGTCTGAGAAGAGATGTTGAATACTATATTAACCTGATACCTTGGTTGTTTTGAATGTACAATACTCCCTGTAGAATTTCTGTTGTAGAGATATAGGAGTTGGAGAAAGAAATATAAGAGAATATGTATAATGGGTTTATATTCCCATGTGCTTCATTATGGGGTGCACCAGCCCTCTTCGTCAAGAAGAAGGTTGGTTAAATGCACATGTGCATTGATTATCGTTAGATCAATAAAATCACGATAATAAAAATGTATACTCTGCCATAATTGATGAATTGTCTGATCAGAAACATGGAGGAAAATACTTTTAGAATGAGGATTTGTGGTCAGGATATTACCAAGTTCAAGTTATTAATGAAAATATCCCCAAGACTTCGTTTCGTACAAGGTACGGTCACTATGAATTCAAAGTAATGCCTTTTAGAATCACTATTGCTCTAGAAATCATCATCAACTTGATGAATATATTTATTAAATATTACCTCAAACAATTTCTTGTAGTCTTCATATATGATATTCTTATATACTCCAAGAACAAGGTGGATCATGAGGAGCATCTAAGAACTATAATAGAGACCTTACGAAAGGAGAATCTCTATGAATTGTATAGAAAAATGAGAGTTTTGGTTGAATGAGGTCTCATTCAGGGGTCATATAATCTGAATAAATAGGATATCTATGGATCCATCAAATACAACTACAATTGAGGTATGACCGAGTCCAACATCGGTAATAGATATTTGTAGATTCTTGGGGTTAGTTGGATATTATCAAAAATATGTGAGAAATTTCACTTTGTTTTTGTATAGAACCAAATCATTACGTACATATACATTACATTACTTCTGTGGAATACTTAATACATGACAAAATCAGATGTCTAAAGACTGTATTAGTTTAGTGTCTTTGGAATCTCGGAATGTAATCTTTTAATCATGGTGAAAATCTTCAACATCTCCCATAAAGATCTTCCCATTTTGTTTTCTTACCTAAAACCTATCTTTATATCCCGGGGAAAAGAAAAAATTAAAAGGGTGACCTAAAATGATTAGTAAGGGAAATCTTTGAGATCATTAAACAATCCATAAACATTTGAATGCAAAAACTTGAACATAAAATCTAAACATCAAAATCTTGAGCAAAGACATAAATCTTGAAAGTACGTATGGCATATATCACAAATGAACATCAAGCATGATAAAATAGCATCAGAATAAAACATGTAATTATTCCAAACCATTAAGCACATTATATGATTTCCATAGTTGCTAAGGCATTGCTACCAAGACCATCTTAGTGGAAACTGTCCATTTTTGAATTGAGTTCACTCCTCGTTCCAATCTAGTATCACTGAAACAAATTAACATACCATTCCAGCCAATTCTTTCTCATGAGATATAAATCTTTACCCAATGCATTAGAGGGAAATATTGGTCCCATCTATATCATAATTAAATCATTCTTACTTGTGCCACAACATAAACATAAACCATTCATCATAACCCAATGAATAAAAATGGGTTTCATAAATATCATCCCATCATAACATAATCCATATAAAACAAATGGATATCATTTCATCATATGAAAATTAAAACCATGTAAATCATAGAGACATTATAATTGAAACATGAACATATGAAATAATGTCATATTATATGGAAAATAGATTTGATAAAACACTTGAAATGAATTCTTGAGGAAAATATCCTTTCTTCTTCAAAATCATATTCTTTTTACAAAATTCCATGAAATTTTAAAAGAAAAGGATTTTGTTGAACATATTTTTGAAATATTGTATAGTAAAATTCTTGAAAATAATGAGTTATGAAACCGTAAAAATCTGTTCATGTCGTATAAGTTTAAAAAAAACATTCTCCTCGTACTTTTGTCCGAAAAGTCAAAAAGTACCTCGTATGGTAAATAAAAGAAAGATTCCTTCCATACGATGTGGTAAAAGTAAAAAGGGTAAAAATTTCGTTAAAAGTATATGGAAGAAAAGTAAACATTTTATTAAAAAAATTTGAGAACATATGGACACTGATTATAAACATAACCCCAGTAAATACTTATGAATAGACAATCTCGGATAAGAATGAGATTGGAATAATTATCCCTTAACTTATGTCTGATATGCTTCGTATGTATCCAAACCTCTTATATAATGATTTAAGTAAAGTCATTGAAATATTGAAGAATCATATTCATTTTTATGATATCATATATGGTTTACGTGTGACTTTATATTACCAGTTCTTTTGTAAATTTGATGTAATAGTAGCGATTTGGGTAAAATTATTTCATTCATTGTACGTGGTTCGACTTGTAGTTCATGATATTATTACTTATATCCTGATTTACTTAATTCCTGAATGTAAAACATGATTTATATATAATATATATTCATCATACACACACACATATATATATATATATGTGATATATCGATAAATGGAATGAAATACACCGTTCATGGAGACGATAGTCCGTACGTACGCATTAATGCTGTTTTCGTTTCCTTATTGAATTGAGTGGAATTAAGTAGATAAAATACATATATATATATACATAAATATAGTATCATTATTATGTCATATATTTCCTTATTATTCATTATATATACTTTATAATCATTCATGAATGGTTAACATGGAGAATGAATCCTATCACGTCGTGAAGACGGTAGTCCGTACGTACGCATGAGCGATAAAATCATTCCCATGATCGTGGAATTGTATTTAAGTGTATGTATAATATATCAGAATCAATATCACTTTAAAATAATCATATATAGTTATTTATTTATACCATTATACCCATCCAAGTAATGTGGTGGTTGAAAACAGATTACACCACGGTCTGGAGACGGTATTATGTACGTACGCATGCGCAGTGATTTCATTTTCTATAGGATGGATAGAAGGTGAAATAGGGTTGTTTAATATTTATGATAAAATATCAGTATATAAGTAATAATGATGTTATTACTTTATAATGAGACAACTAAAGAAGAACAATTAGAAGAAGAAAGAAACTTGAGAGAACCGGAAGAAGAGATTACCTCTTCTTCAACGCACCTCCTTTATTCTTCCTCTTAAAGAAGTATAGTTGGTCTTTTGAGAAGACCAAAACCTCCAGAGTGTTCCTATAGAAGTGGAGAAGAGAAATAGATATGGGTTGGCCAGGATTCAAGGCTCAAAAGGGTGTGAAGAGAAGAGGTAAGGGGTGGCCTTTTTATAATGGAGGAGAGGGGCACCTTTGGAAAAACATAAAATATTATTTTATACTACAGTCATATTAGTTTTTTAATAGCTCCAAATTTATTTATTTCGAAGGTAAGGTGGGGATGGGTCGTAATCATCTTAAACAATAAGTTTTAGCCAAGTTTAGGTTACTATTTTATCCTTATCATTTAGATTTAACTCTATGTTAAGTAATTTAACTTTGACCGTGTCTTTTTGTTTTCTTACACTATATGGTTAATAAACATACTATAACAAGCCAGAAGAACCACAAGTGGTTCATTATTAATATATATATCCTTATATAAGTCATTTTTTGTAACCTTAGATGTTTAGGAATAAAAAACAATTATTAATATAATACTTGTTTTAAAATCTATTTTATGTCAATTTTGACACTATTTAGTACATGATTTTTGCGAAAATCATGACAACATGATTAGTTCAAAAATGTTTAATTAAATCAATACTAACATGTCATATTAACCTATAAAATTAGTGTAATTCAAAAAAAAGTCTAAAATTACATTTATTTGGGTATTTTTAACATAAATTATGTTAATCTTCAATTAATAAGGTAATTACTGCATCATCATTGTGTCATAAATAAATTAAAATATTTAATGTCTAAAAATTATAAATAAAATACCATTATGTAGTAAATATATTTATATTTCTAATGAAAATTTATAGTAGAATTTATCTAATGTATAACCCTATATTAAAAATGTTTTTGTTATTAAACATTGATTTTAACTATTTTAATTCTACTTTATATAAAATAATAATAAATGTCCTAATCTAATCCATGTGGACCTAAAAGGTAATATTTTATTCCTAAAATTGTTTTTGGTTGAATTAAAATTATCCAATTGAATTATGACATGTTTTTGGGTAATAATAATATCATTTTTACCCTTAAATACCCTATTTACATTTAACCATGGTAAATAAATGTAAAAAGATACTATTTGACAAAAAATATTTTTCACTTATTGATCCAAATTTTACTACTTGATATTATTTGTGTCTCTCGAATTTTCAAAATTCCACTCACAGAAGAGGTAAAATTATGTTTTATATAAATTTGAAAACTCTCCTAGGAGTTCGGTAAAAGACGGTGAAAAGTTCAATAATATTTTTATATGTCTAAAATTATTATGAAATGACCCCAATGAATTACATTGAACTTATATAGGTATTATGTATCAATTTTGACCTAAAATAAATTTATATAAAATAAATAATTATTTATATAGAAAGTCGGTTTTTAAATAGTATCGCTAGTGTTTTCACAATTCATAAAAAATTTAAAGTTTTAAGAATAGTACCAAAAATTGACCCTACGCTGAATTCGATATTCTGAATCTAAAAATAAAGTCCATTTTGAATGATAAAATTTATAAAATTTCAAAAAGTGGGTATTACTATTCATAACGACTAGTTTATATAATATTTTAAAAACAAATCGTTGTTTAGTGAAACTCGGTATTGTGTACAACACTTGCTATCATGGAAGGTCGCAATTGTGTGTAATGTAAGACAAGTCAAGGTTGTGTGTAGTGAATGACTCATTTTTTGTTGCGTATAACAGAATCCAACCATATGTCATTTATACATTGAATATATATATATATATATATATATATATACACTCAATGCTGCGTAGAATAACTACTATCAAATGAACTTGAGATTGTGTGTAACACGATCCAAGAATATTGTTGCGTATACTGAAAGCTAATACAGTGTTTCATATAGTGCAAGATAATCTTGGTGTAGCGTACAAAAAAATACATCAAAGAAATTAAAAATAATATTTCTCATAAAATCTCGGGTTGTTACATTCTACCCCCCTTAAAATGAATTTCACCCTTGAAATTCTTCGGGGTAATATATGGTTTTCTACATGAATGTGTCTTTAATTGAAACACACATTATAAAATGGAATACCATAAATTAACTTTAAAAACTAAAGTATGAAACAAAACGGTTACCCAAATTAACTAACCACTGGGTTTCCACATTGGAGAACATAGGTGAAAATATGGATATGGAAGGGAAATCTAACCATCAAGTTCTCATGGAGAGTGGTAGAGAACATGGATATGAAAAATACAACAATCACAGAGCCATAATTATTTGATGATCTATGGTACCATCTGATTCATCATATATGAGGACACTTGGACAACATTTTTGGTTTTCAAGATCATTTCCCTAAAGATGAATAATTTGAAGAAATACTTACTTTATTTCAGTAAAATCTCACCGTTGTCCGTGCCCTAAAAAATTTATACTTCATCTCTTAAAGAAATGATGTTTTATTTGTAATTATTGATGTGTTAGTAGATCATGTGATAGAATGACCGGTCATTCCATCTGTCTCAAACAAAAGGTTAGAAAAAGTTATAAGTCCATCTTATTGTGAGATTAATCGTATATGGTTCAAAAAATGGACTTATAGTTCATCTATCATAGCGCATAATAAAATAAAACTAGTTTCCACTAAACTTGGACTTCTTGTAGGACAGTGCTATGCAATAAAGGCCTGTTGCGCTTTGGTTGTGGGTTCAATTCCCACATCCTTTTCCGACGCGATGGGTTTTCGCCCATCCTGCAGGCTGTCATTTTTCTAAAACTACAATATTATGACATTGAAGAAATAATTTCAAAAAATAAAGTTCTAGCCTTAAACAATATTATCTGATTTCTGACATAACCCTTTCTAATATTTAGACATATCCAAATTACATATGTCAAATCTCATAGTATAAAGAAAATGATTACTGGAAAGGTCACATAACAAGAATGTGAATACCATCATTTATCATACGATATATCTTGTTGGTCACATTCCAAACATGTGAATTCCTTAATCATGTATTCTCTTGAAAAATGAATACACATTGAAACATAGTGAAAACATGAATGCAGTTAAAAGATAACTCTTTACACATACCAAAATCTCAAAAATTCTATATACTCAAACCATGATATCACTTAGTCCTTATATCAACCATGATCTCATGAATACTATCAAACATATTATTTTCTCCTTATGCATTCATTACGCGCATGTCATCTTCTTTTAAAAAATATCTGAAAAACCTTTCATGGTTCCCAATATCATTCAACATATACTTTCAAATACTTTAGGAAAAACAATAGTGTAACAATCCTTAGATGTTTCATTATTCCATAGTACTATTAAATTACCTATACAACATAACTCTTGATAAACATACAATCATTCCACTACCTTATTAAACCATTGACAAATATTCAACACTTATTTCATCTCATATATCATTTGTGGTCTCCTCGTCATCATCCACTTAAATACTAAACATATAACCATGCTAATTCTCTTCATGAGATTTTCTCTTAGGTAATTGGTTTGAATAATTCACATATATTCCACATTTAAAACATCTAATCATTGTTGATGTCATATCAATACCATTATCCTTCTCAATGGTGTTAACTGAACCTTTTCTTTTGCACTTACTGGATTTGTGTCCTTTTTCTCCACACCCAAAACATCTTCCAGTTCCTTTGAAAATTTTTCTTTGATTCCTCTTCCCACATGATTTAAATGAGATAAATTGAACTTTCTTTACTCTATGATCATCATGAATCTCTATCTTTCTCTTATTAGCTGAGTCGGAAAACTTACCAAAGTTGTGATTATTGATCATATTATGAGATTACTGATTAGTAATAATAACGATATTTGGACTTCCAAATCCTATATAATTTGGTTTCTCATGAAGAATATCATTCCATTGTCAATCATATCCTCCATTATCATGAATCTTCTTGTTTCTAGCCATTTTCTACAACCCAAAAAAGAATAGTGTGAGAGGCAAAAATCATGATAGGGAAAACAACATAATAAAGGGGGAACACCGTCAATATCTAACATCTTAGGTTAAATTATAAGATCATTATTGTAATTCTAGGACTATAACCTATACGTATAATTATCCTTAGGGACATCCCTTTACATACCTTAGAAATATCTCAAGGGATTTCACTAAAGTTTTCGCATCCTAGTTTCCAAAGGTTAACTAAACCTTCACTTTGATACCAACTGTAGAGACCCAAATCTTGACATACGTGGACATTACATTAATTTTTCAGAATACATAATACATGAAAAAATAGACGCCTACAGACTGTATTTGTTTAGTGTCTTTGGAAACTCGGAATGTAATATTCTCATCATGGTCAAAGATCTTCAACTTCTACAATTAATATCATCCCCTTTGGTTTTCTTACATAAAACCTATCTTTATATCCTAGGGAAAAGAAAACATAAAAAGGGTGAGCTCAAATTCTTAGTAATGGAAATCATAAAGAACATAAAACAATCCATAAACAGTTGAATGCAAAAACTTGAACGTAAAATCTAAACATCAAAATCTTGAAGAAAGACATAAATCATGGAAGTATATAAGGAATATATCATAAAGGAAAATCAATCATAATAAAATAGAATATGAATAAAACATGTAGTTCTGGAAATCCATTAAGCACATGATATGATTTCCATAGTAGCCAAGGAATTGCTACCAAGACTCTCTTAGTGGACAAAGTCCCTTTCGAAATCGAGTTCACTCCTCGTTCCAGTCCTATATCACTAAACTGAATTAACTCACCGTTCAATCCATGTATATCTCATGAGATATTAATCATTTCCCAATTAATTTGAGGGAGATATAGGTCCCACCAATCTCATAATGAAATCATTCTTACTTGTGAAAAAATATAAACAAAAACCATTCACCATAACCCAATGAATAAAAATGGGTTTCAAAAACATCATCTCATCTTAACATAATCCATATAAAACAAATGGTTATCATTTCATCATAATAAATGTGAAACAATGTAAATCATAGAGACATTATACTTGAAACATACACATATGAAATAATGTCATTTTAGATGGAAAATAGATTTGAGAAAACACTTGAAATGAATTCTTGAAGAAAATATCATTTCTTCTTCAAAATCATTTTCTTTTTAAAAAATTTCATGAAATTTTAAAATAAATGGATTTTGTTGAAAATGGATATGAAATATTGTATAGTACGCTTCTTGTAAATGATTAATTATTAAACCGTCAAAATCTTTTCAGGCCATATATGTTTAAAAAAAAATTCTCCTCTTACTTTTGTCAGAAAAGTCAAAAAGTACCTCGTATGGTAAACAAAAGAATGATTCCTTCCTATGATGTGGTAAAAGTAAAAAAAGGGAAAAATGTATTTAAATATAAATGGAAGAATAGTTAACATTTAATGAAAGCATTTTGAGAACATATGGATATGGATAATAAACATAAGCCCAGTAAATACTTACAAATAAAAAATCTAGGATAAGAATGAGATTGGAATAATTATCCTTTAACTTATGTCTGATATGCTTCGTTTGTATCCTAAACTCCTGTATAATGATTTAAATAATGTCATTGACTTATTAAATAATCATATTATTTTTTATGATATCATATATGGTTTACTTACGACTTTATATTACCCGTTCATTTGTAAATTCGATGTAAAAGAAGCGATTTGGGTAAAATCGTTTCATTTATTGTATGTGTTTTGACTTGTTGTTCCTGATATTATTTCTTATATACTGATTTAATTATTTAAATAATTTAAAACATTATTTAAAGACAATATATTCAGAATATACGCATATATATATATATTATAGATCAATAAATGGAATGAAATACACCGTTCATGGAGATGGTAGGCCATACGTACGCATGAACACTGTTTTCGTTTGCTTATTGAATTGAATGGAATTAAGCAAATGGATTACATATATATATTTATAAAAATAAATACAATATAATTCTTATGTCATATATTTCATTATTATTCATTATATATACTTTATAATCATTAATGAATGGTTAACATAGAGAATGAATCTCATCGCGTCGTGAAGACGGTAGTTCGTACGTACGCACGAGCGATGATATCATTACCATGATCGTGGAATTGTATTTAAGTGTATGTATAACATTTCAGAATCAATATAAATTTACAATAATAATATATAGTTATTTAGTTACACCATTATACCCATCCAAGTAAGGTGGTGGTCGAAAATAGATTACACCACAGCGTGGAGACGGTATTTCGTACGTACACATGCACGGGGACTTAATTTTCTATAGGATGGATAGAAGGTGAAATAGGTTTGTTTAATATTTATAATGATATATAATTATGTAATTAATATTTATTTTATTACATTATAATGAGAAAACTATAGAAGAACAAGTATAAGATGAAATAAACTTGAGAGAATCGAAAGAAGAGATTTTCTCTTCTTCAACTCACCTCCATTAAGCTTCCTCTTAAGGAAGTAAAGTTGCTCTTTTGAGAATAAAAAAACCTCCATAATGTCTGTAGGGAAGTGGAGAAGATAAATGGTCAGGGTTTGGCCAAGATTCAAGTCTCAAAAGGGTGTGAAGGGAAGAGGGAAGGGGTTCCCTTTTTATAAGGGAGGAGAGGGTCACCTTTGGAAATTGTTAAAATATAATTTTATAATAAAGTCATATTCAATTTTTAATAGATAAAAATTGATTTATTTAAAAGATAAGGATCAGATGGGTTTAAATCCCTTCAACCCATAGGTTTTAGACATGTTTAGGTTTCTATTTTATCCTTATCATTTAGATTTAACTCTAAGATAAATAATTTAACCATTACCTTGTCTTTTTGTTTTCTGACACTATGTGGTTAATATAAATACTATAACAAGCCAAACGAACTAGAAGTGGTTCAATATTAATATATATATCCTTATATATTTCATTTGGCATAACCTTATATTTTTAGGAATAAAATAACAATTAATAATAAAATATATGTTTTAAAAAATATTTTATGTCAATTTTGACACTATTTGGTAGTTGATTTTTGTGAAAATCATAACAGCATGATTAGTTTGAAAAAAGTTAATTAAGTCAATAATAACATGTCATATTAACCGATAGAATTAGTTTAATTCATAAAAAGTCTAAAATTACATTTATTTGTGTATTTATAACATCAATTATGTTAATCTTTCATTAATAAGGTCATTACTGCATCATCATTGTGTCATAAATAAATTAAATTTTTTAATGTCAAAAAATTATAAATAAAATACCATTATATATGAAAAAAATTTATATTTATAATTAATATTTTTAGTTGTATTTATCTTATGTATAACCCTATATTAAAGATTTTTTGGTTATTAAACTTTTATTTTATGTATTTTAATTCTTCTTTATATAAAATAACAATAAAAGTCCTAATCTAATACCACTAGACCTAAAGGGGTATATTTTATTCCTAATATTGTTTTTGGTCTAATTACACTTATCAAATAGAATTAGGATATGTTTTAGGTTAATAATAATATCATTTTTACCCATAATTACCCTATTTACTTTTAAACGTGGTAAATAAAAGTAAAAAGTTACTATTCACCAAAAATTATTTTTATCTTATTAAACCATATTTTACTCCTTGGTATTAACTGTGTCTCTCGGATTTTCAAAATTCCACTCACTGAAGCGTTAAAATTATGTTTTATGTAAATTTGCAAACTTTCCTAGGAGGTGGGGTAAAGACGGTGAAAAGATCCATAAAATTTTTATATGTCTAAAATTATTATAAAATGAATCTAATGAATTACATTGAACATATATAGGTATTATGCATCAATTTTTTCCTAAAATAAATTTAAATAAAATAAATAATTATTTATATAAATAGTCATTTTTTAAATAGTAATCTAGTGTTTTCACTTTTCATCAAAAATTTAAAGTTTTTAGAAAAATACCAAAAATTTCCCCTATGCTAATTTCGATATTCCGAATCTAAAAACAACATTTTAAAAGATAAATTTCATAATATTTCAATGAGTGGGTATTACTATTCATGACAGCTAGTTTATATAATATTTTAATAACACATCATTGTTTAGTGAAACCCGGTATTGGGTACAACACACGCTATCGTGGAAGGTCTTGATTGCGTGTAATGTAAGCCATGTTAGGGTTGCATGTAGTGCATGACTCCTTTGTTGTTGCGTATTATAGAATCCAACCATATTTCATTTATACATTGAATATATATATATATATATATATACTCAATGTTGCGTAGAATAACTTTTATCAAACAAACATGAAATTGTGTGTAACACGATCCAAGAATAGTGTTGCGTATACTGCAAGCTAATACGGTGTTGCGTATACCGCAAGATAATCTTGGTGTAGCATACAAAAAAAGACGTCAAAGAAATTAAAAGGGATAATTCTCAAAAAATCTCAGGTTTTTACATTTTTCCAACCCTATTACAAAAACTAACTCAAAAAGAAGAATAGATTTCTATGAGTGATGAATGTGAAGAGAGCATCACGGAGTTGAAAAACAGGCTTATCCCTACGCTCGACCTCACACTACCCACAAGTAGAAAAGTTTTTATAGTATCTAGTAATTCTTTGAATAATGGACTTGTGTACGTGTTGTTTAAAAATGACAAATTCATAGCCTATACTTCATGGAAAATGAATGTCCTTAAGAAAAACATTCCCACACATCACCTGCTGTTGGATGTAGTGATCTTCTCTTTGAAAATTTGGCGGCATTACCATTTTGGGGAGACGTGTGAAATATAAATGGATAAAAAAACATGAAATAAATATTCACACAGATAGGGATGAATATGCACCAACAACGATGGTTAAAGCTGATCAAAGACCATGACCGTGAAATCCATTACCACCATAGAAAAAAAAACAAGGTGGATGGCGCTCTATGTAGAAACGATCCTGAAATTCAATCATTGATGAAAATTGAAAAGCATCCAATCTTATGAGTTTTGATGAAGATAGATACGGGAATAATAAAGAAAATTACATCGTCAATCATTTCACAAATGATTTCTCAACAGTATATTTTGGAAAATTTAAAAGATGCTCAAATTGATGATATGGGAATTAAAAAAGAAAGTGGAAACTTTTGGAATAGGGAAATGATCGGAGTTCAATGTTAATGAAGAAATAATTGTGAGATTTGGTAAAAGATTATTTGTTCCATTAATTTCTGAGCTGAAGAATGATCTTTTGGATGATGCACATAGATCAAATTTCTCCATTATCCTAGGATACACAAAGATGTATCGAGATATTCGAGAACATTATTGGAGGGATAAGAAGAAGAAGAAGATTGCTGAGTAAACATCAATGTGCCTAGTGTGTTTTCATGTGAATGCTAAGAGATAGATGTCTAAAGGGATGATGAAACCATTTCCATTACCATCATGGAAATGTGAGAAAATCACCATGGAAATTGTCACGGGACTTCTGAAGACATCCAAATTTAATGATTCTATCTAGGTTGTTTTGGATCCTTTTACAAATACTACACAATTCATTTCAATTCGGGAGGATTTCTCATTGGATCAAATAGCACGGATATAAATCAAATATATAGTAAGGCTGCATGGAGTACCCCAATCTATTATATCAGATCGAGATCCATGATTCACCTCTATGTTTTGGAAGATTCTTCGACATGCTATGGAAACTACGTTGAACTACAGTAATGATTTTCATCCTAAAATTGATGGCCAATATGACCAGACTATCCAAATACTTGAGGACATGTTGAGAGAGTGCCCAATGGACATCAAAGAAGGATAGGATAAACATCTTCCTCCTATTGAGTTTTATTACAATAATTGTTTCTAATCATGCTTCCAAATGGATTCTTATGAAGCCCTATATGGGAAGATGTGAAGAACACAAAAATGTGGGGATGGTGTTGGGGAGAGAAAACTCATAGGTCCTGATGTGGTCAAAGAAATGGTGGAGAAGCTTAAAACCATCTAGAAGCACCTTAAAGCTGCTCAGACTTGACAAAAGAGCTGTGATGATAATCCTCGACAAGACCCAGAGTATGATGTTAGAGACATGGTATTCCTCTACATATCATCATGGAATAGAGTTATGTGATTTTGCAATAAGGGAAAGCTTAATAAAAGTTACATCATCCCTTTTGAGATCCTTGATTGCATTGGATTAGTGTCCTATCAATTAGCACTCCCACCAAACATATCTCAAGTACATTATTCATTCCATGTATCACACATGAGGATGTACATACCTGACCCATCGCATGTACTAAATCCAGAGGTGGTATCATTCGAGACTAACCTCTCTTATGAAGATTAGCTATTGAATATCTTAGATCGCAGTGAAAAATTTCTACGAAATAAGACAATGCCCCTCATTAAGGTGTTGTGGAGAAACCACAAGTTTGAATAATTGATGCTAGAATTAAAGGAATTGTTGAATAAGAATTACCCACATCTATTTTAGTGTGGGAAAAGGAAATTTTTATGGAGAAATTACATAAGGGGGGATGATTGTAATTACCCAATCATTCCTTAATGAATATTCATCTTGATCTAATTATTTATTTATATATAAAATTTATGTGCATTCATGGTTTTATGATTATGTATTTTAAAATACATTTAATCATTGTGAACCTTTCTAATATAGTTGTTAAATAGTTCTCACTTGATTTGAATTAATATAGTGCTTTATAAAATACAATTTACTCACTCATAGGATGTGATGGCCTCATCTAGTATAATTTCTCCATATGAAGCCCATTTTTCAGAGATCGGAAAGGAGGTGGTGTCATTGGGCTTCACTCTTGACCAAACCCAAGACCAACTTCAACATGTCAAGCTCGAACGGAACCACCTATGGGAGAAGTGGAAGTTGATATAGATTACCACAAGAGCGATGTTATTCGAGCCATCTCGAGAGTCTGTCACCATCACACACCATACCATTCAGTCCTATGCGGGTGTTATAAGGGGTTATGTAACAAGACTCTATAACTATGATTATGTACATTATTTTTTCTAATGAATATAAAATCATTTTATTATTGCTACATAGTAAATAGTTCTTTTATTCATAAATAGTATTATTCAGTTAATATTCAATTATGAATTCTATTTTTATGAATTAATGGATTATTTTATTTAAATAGTATTTTAATAAAACATTTTTAGTAAATTACTTTTTATTAAATATAAATGAATATATAATTTTTGTGAATATAATTCTAATATTTATTATTGTTTGAAATAAGTTTTTGTCAAAACCCATTAATTTTCACTGAATGTTAATTTTTATTTTGAAACTAAAAATTAAAATATTTAGAAAATAATTTAGACAAAATGAATATTATTTTTGGAATCAGGACATTGAAATTATCCAATGCTGAATTTTTAATAATTTTCTAAGAGTCAAATTTTTGGATAAAAATTAAATATATTTGAAATATATAATGTGTTTTATGAAATTATAATGACAAAAATTGGATGTAATAAAATACAATCATCGGTAGGACTGAACAATATATGGTTTACCATTAAAATAATTTTATTTCAGGTTTAGTTGATTTATTTTACAAGCCTTCTTGGACTCTCCAAAACTTATAAAACATTTTGACATTTAAAACTGATTTCCCCGAGAGTGTTACTCACCTCTATATAAAAAACCATATTATTTAAACAAAGTTTGGCCACTGGCCTTATAAAATATTGTTTTCCACTCCCTATTGGAAAAACAAATGTGAAAAAACTATAGTTTTGATTGTGGTTTTGATTAATTTAATGTGTGGTGTCTCACACCAAAATAATAAAGAATTCTCTCACTTTTCCTATATAATCCTATCAAATCTTCCACTTCCTTTCCACTCCAAGCCTTTGGAGCTCGACCAAACTCTTCCAAACTCTCTCTATATTACTCTAAAGGTGCCCCATTATCTCATTAAGCCTCTCTCAATCATATCCCAAGCCTTTGGGAACACACATCCATGTAATGGATTCCTACATTTCTTATTTTTATCCATGTTTCATTATGTTGTAATACCCATTTCGTTTAGTTAAAAGTGTTAGTGTACGATTTCACACCTCCCATATATTCCCCTCACTGTAATGCCCCTACCCTAGATACCCAGAGTCAGCACATTATTACATAACATTGGCATGATCACAAAGGATCAAGTCTTGAAAGAATGATTAGTTTATTAGTCTTGGAAACAGTAGATATATTCATAAGTCTTACATTACATCATAAGGTAAAAAAACTAAAACAACATCTTATCTTCATATCCCCTCATACTATCTTTGCAGGTCATTCATAAATTACTTCTTCACATCTTGGGAAAAATAAAACACTGAAAGGGGTGAGCTCAGATGGTCAGTAAGGATAAAAATATAGCAGAAGCTTTCATTGATAAGCATAAACACTTAAAGCAATTTATAACTAAAACAAAAGCCTTTTAAACTTGAACTTCAGCATAAAATGGCAAAGATAAAATGAAATAATTCCATTTAATTATTCACATGGATATTATACTAGTCAAACAATCACATGCAATATCAATAACCACTTTAATAATGATGGAATACATAATTCCAGACTATCATAACCACATAGCCAAGGCCTTGTGCCAAGACTACAAATAAGATTTTGCCAAGGCCTTGTGCCAAGACACTAGTTTGTCTCATGAGACCTACTGATGCATCAAGGAGCGATAGAGGGCTCCACCCGTCACATATTAAGTCCAATTCATTCATCATATGAACAGGTTTGAAACATAACATAAACATTCATATTAAAACAAGCATACGAAATGTCAATACTTTATCCAAAAACCATGAATGGTATAAAAATAGCACATCCACAATCAAACATAACTCATTCGATACAATATGTAAGATTGTATTGTATCAAATTAATCTCAATCGAGAATAATGAAGGATATTGACATAGATTAAAATAATCATCAAAACTATTTGAGAGAAATATCCCCCTTTTTCTTGAAATCATTTAAAGTCACACAATTTGTCAAGAAGCTATTTAAAAATAGATTTTTGAAACAAATTCCACATACCACTTTGAATATTTTAAAAGGAGTTTTAATTTTAAAACATTAATTTCCATATAAATAAACCCTTAAACGAATTTTTTAAAACATGGACATTAATGAGCAAGATTTAGAAGAATAAGTCTTTAAAAATTTTCAAAATGGTATTTTAGTTAGAGTTTCTAACCAAAAGAGAGACACTTGAATACAAATAATTGAGGTAATCAAAATATTTTAATATAATGAGAATAAAGTAATTCATGATATACTATGTCAAAGTACATTATATACAACACATAAAAGTGATTTGGTGTATAACAACAAAGAAGTCTCAATGGAATGTAAATTGAGATGAAACCTATCATAAGGTCGTATCCATAGGTTAATGATAAATCAACGACATATTTATGCATGAAAAATTTAAATACACTAAATATGATTGGATATTTAGTGTAAAAAAATCAAAGGACATTCACACATAATCTTGTAAAAACAACACCAATGAATTGGATGTTTAACTCAACAAATGGAGAATGAGTTAAAATTACTCTTATCAGATTCATATCGATGACTTGAGAAATTATCAATGGAGTGATTATGTGTATCAAAAGTATATCCATAGGAAGGGGAGTAGAAATTATGACATAATCAAATGAATAGTGATTCCACACATAATCTTGGAGTAATATAATCAATGAAATATGCGTAAAGCCAAATGAGTGGAAATTGAAATTTCAAATTCCCTTATCGATTAGGTAACTTATGAAACATACACCCAGGAAAGAAGTATCATACCATGATGATGTAAATATCCATAAATTAAAGTATATTACACAATTAATACAATCATGGGCAGTACACACACCACATGCAATAAATAAGTGGTGAATAATGGAATTCCCACGGAATTAAAAGTGAGATAAGAAACCCCTTTGTACTACTTCCATGGTCAATGGTAGGTTAACCTCCTGTATAATGGTGAAATAATTGTTATTTAATTATACAAGAATCATATACATTAATATGATATCATATATGATCTTTTAACATTGATTTTTTAATAATATCTTAGTATTATCGTCATTTTGGGTGTTAACTTACTCATTTTCCTTTATATTCTTTGTTACGTAAGCCGTGTTTGTTATGGATGGGTTGAATTTTATTCATATCCAGAATTATATCAAGTATTTAAACATTATTTTTAAATCATCAAATGATAATTATACTTGAATAGATACAATGGAGAATGAATCACATCGCTTTCGTGGAGACGGTAGTCCGTACGTACGCACGAGCGACAATATCATTCTTTTGATGTTAAAAGAATATATAATTGGATGGTATATCATATAGAAAGAATAATTATCACGTTATATTTTTTATTTAAATGTATTAAATGTCATTATTGTACCCATCCAAATAATAAGTTATTAATAACTATTGCACCACGACGTGGAGACGGTAAGCCGTACGTACACACGTATGGTGACATGTCATTCAATGGATGGATAGAATACTGAATATGGTTTTACTATATTTATAATAACATCACAGTATATAGAAGATACTGGATTTATTATTTTAGAATAAAAATAACAAAGAAAGAAAATGTGTTAGAAGAAAGGATATTGAAAGAGGGTGGTGAAAACATTACCTCTTCTTCGGGTTCTTCCTTTTGATTTGATCAAAAGGACTCTTTAGGTTGGCTTTATGACTAAGTTGAGGTCTCTAGGATGAAGTTAGGGATGTTTAGAGAGTATTTGGGCAGGTTTTGGCCGATCCAAATGGCTTTGAAGGTGTGATGTATTGAGAAGAAGGAGTGGCCTTTTATAAGAGGGGTCAGGGGTACCTTTGGAAAAGCTAGAAATAATATTTTATAATAAATTCATATTCAGTTTCCAATGGCTCAAAAGTGTATTATTTAAATTTTAATGTGGGGATGGGTATAAAACAACTCAACCAATAGAATTTAGATAGGTTTGGTTCATTATAATAATGTTATCTTTTAGTTTAAGCTCATGGTTAATTAGTTTGACACTTACCATGCCAATTTGTATTTTTTATTATATAGTTAATAAACCTACTATAAACCTCCAAGTGACCCTCAAAGTGGTCCATTAATGATACACCTATAATTATATAAGTTTATTGGCAGAAACATTGATTTTTAGGAATTTAATAACAATTAATAATATAATATTTGTTTTAAAAACTCTTTTTCGTCAATTTTGACACTATTTGAAAATTTATTTTTTTAGAAATCATAATAGTATTATTAATTCGAAAAAAGTTAATTACATAAATTATAACATGAAATATTATCTTAGAAAATTAGTGTAATTCATATAAAGTCTCAAATTATATTTATTTGGGTATTTATAATATCAATTATCTTAATTTTTCACTATTATAGTAATTACTACATCATCATTGTGTCATAAATAAACTACATTATTTAATGTCTAAAAATTATAAATAAAATATAATTATGTAGGAAATATTTGTAGATTTCTAATGAATATTTATAGTCTAAAATCCAACATACATAACCCTATGTAAAAATTGTTTTTCTAACATATATATGCTTATGTCATTTTTGTAATTACTTTAACTTAATTAATATAAAGTGTCATTATCACTTACAAGTGGATCCATGGGGTCCCAAAATCGACCCAAAGATGTCCATGGTCGGAAATGAATAAACCAATAGGGTTAAGACACGTTTTAGGGTAATTTAATATTATTATAATATTATTAATTTACCCTTATTTACTGGATTTACCCTTTAACCATGGTAAATAAAATATTTACTGAAGTAATTATTCAAAATGTCTAAAAATAAAAGTTACCTATTTACAAAATTTGGACATCCTGATTCCAAATAAGGAATCCATTTTTTCAAATTCAATACATATAAGTGGCAGAAATTAATTTAAAATTAATTCCCGTTGTTAAAACAAAAAGAGTGTTTTTATGAAATAATAACCATCAAAAGATTGACAATTGTTTATGTTTGGTTTTAAATGTAAAATTATATTCAATATACTACATTGTATTACATGATAAAAATATATTTTAAATATAATTTAAAACCACTCAAATTCATAATTTATCACTATTAATTATTTCAATTAAAAAAGTTGTTTTTAAATAAAATTTAGAAATTTTTACTATTCATCAAAATATAAAAGTTATCCGAAAAGTACCAAAATTTCACCCTAGGATAATTTTGTTATTCCAAATCCAAAAATGAAGTCTATTTTACCAAATTAAAAACATAAAAGTTTCATTTATTAATTGAAAATTGATTCCTGCTTTCGAATCCAAAAGGCGTATTTTTAAGAAATAATAACTATCAAAAGTTTGACATTTGTTTATGTCCAATTTCAAGGTGAAATTACTTAAAATGACCATAATTGGATTAAATATTGAAAATATAATCTATTTATACTTCCAAACCATTAAAATTTATAATTTAACAATATAAATTATTTTGATTAAAAAAGTTGTTTTCAGTTAAAATATAGTATTTTTCACTATTCACGCAAATATGAAAGTTATCAGAAAGACACCAAAACATTATTGATACTAAATTCTTATGTCCCGATTCTAAATAAGAATTTCATTTTGTCAAATTTAATATATAAAAATTTCAAATATTGGTTTTAAAAAGGCTTTTCCATTAAAAGGTGGTAAAATTTCATTTTTTGAAAAATACTTTTATATCTGAAAAAAAGAATTTGTTCATAAATCATGTCTTAGAAACTCATAATATGGATTAAAATTATAAGTATAATATAATATTTAAAATTTAGTTAATACTATTCATAACCTCTTTTGAACGGCTAGTTTTGTAAGTCGTGGTGTACTTGAACTCAGTGTTACGTAAAACAACCGCTATTGTATTATTCAATGAGAAGTGTACCGTGGAAGATTGGGGTGTTACATTAACCCCTCCTTTAATAAATTGTGTCCTCGCAATTTTAAAAATCGGGCCTGAGAATATAATGGAAAGTCCCACATCAGAAAAAGAGTCAATAAAACAATCACATTAAAAGAAATAAAGAGAGGTATAAAGGTCACCCAAGATAACCCATACTAGGATTCCATGTAAGAAAACATGGATATGGATGATAAAATAAGTGTCATGTTCTGATGGAGAGAGATAGAAATCATGATCAGGAGAAAGTTAACAATAAGAAAACCACAAACTTGTGTTGTGACAAACGATCATTAGTCTCCTAGTAGGAAAAGTAAATGGACAACATTTTTTTAAGTTACATTAAATAAGGATGAGGAATTAATTTATGATATTGACTAAGAATATAAAGATATATACTTACTTTTTAATTAGAGTTTCATTCTTTAATAATCTTCCACCACTAACTCAATTTTTTAAACGATGAGTATTCAAGAAGACTTTGTCACACTGGAAGAGCTAGAATAAACTTCTATAGAATCACATGATCCATGCAGGATAAACTATATATTTACTTTGTCTTTAGAGATTAATCAAAACCAAAATTATTAGTACAAGATCTAATGATCCCCTAAAACGATATTCGTTGAGAGAAATAAACACTAATCTTAATTTCTAAAAATAAACCAATAATACCCCAAAGTTAAATAAATACCATTCAATAATCAATTGTCCTTAAAATCCTTCAATATAATCCAAACTAATATTAAAACCCAAAACATAGAAGAATTTGATTATGTAGTATCCCATGTTAAATTGTATCACCAAATGACATCAAATACTCTTAAAGTCACATACTTAAATTTAATTAACCTCATCCATATTCTCTATTATAGGTTAATCATTTCCAAAAATAACCCAAATCACTATAAATCCAAAATAAAAAAAATAGATAAAAATACACCATTACTCCACAAATGAAACCCCATAGTATTCTATTTTCCTTGGGCATATAGTGTTCCCAACAAAGCGAACATCTTCCAAAATTACATTTATCACATAATCACCAAATCAATTTCCTATACCAAGGGTATTCATTTGATAAGACATAAGAACCCAATTCAACTTATTATTGATTAATAAAATCATTTAACTAAAAATAATTAGTCATGCTATCCAGGGAATTCACGTAGTCCAGTGGTAGGCGATAAATCCCAATCGCACTTTGGTTGTGGGTTCGATTCCCACAGCTTTTTCCGATGTGACGGGTTGTCACACGGTCTGTGTGTTGTCCTTTTCAAAAAATATGTTTTATAACATTACCAAAATGAGATAAATTCCACAAAATAACCATAACATAATTTAACCATAAATATTATCTCGTACCTTTCATTTTTATCCCAAATTATAATAACGTATAATTGTTTCAAACCCAATGATCATATAAAACCAAATGGTTATTTATAACTATATCCACAAGAGAAGAGATAATTCTTCCTCAAATTACATTCTCACATGGAAAACTACAGGGTTACAAATACAAGAGAAAATTATTCCAAAGTAAACCCATCAACAAGGAGCACTAAAACTTTTTAAACATATCTCCAACCATTTATTTCCACATAGATTCTGCTTTGACCAAGAAAATATCCTATAGAATAGGTAATTAACATGGGTAATGGCCAGGTCCCCTACATTTACAGTAAATGACTGTAAATAGATTATTGGGACCATTTTTATATTCTTCCATAGTACTCTTCATTTTTCATTGGCAATTCTTCATTTTATGTCCTTCCTTCCCACACGTAAAGTATTTCTTGGTTCCATTCAGACACTTTCCCGGGTGTCTCCTACCACATTTCATGCATGATGAAAATTGAGGGTTCTTTTCTCCATGGTCTCCATTGTTGGAGCTCTTATCATTCATCACCTTTCTCTTCCTTGTTGAGTCCATGAGTTTGTTAATATATATATTGTTGATCATTTTTTTGGAAATACGATTTGTAATAAAGACGATATCTTTTATGCCTATCAACAATCCATTTTGTTGCTCATTTCCACCACTGTTCCCACCATGTACATCATTCTCAAAGTCACTGCAACTTCCTTGGATTCTAGCCATTGACTAAAACCCGAAAGCATTGTGTGAGTAACAGTAGTCATAAAATCATTTAGAGATTAACATGTCACCATATTCTCAATTTGAAACATATTAGGATTGACCAAGGTCATTTAATCTCATCTTATATATGTATTACTTCAAATTGGGTTGTAAAGAAAATGTAAATTATCCTATGCATATCCCCCGGGAGTGTCGTAACCAAGAGTGCAGCAAGGCCCATTGTAGTGCACTAGTTCCCGTTCAATTCTAGCACAAAGCGGTGTTTTCGGGTTTTACCGCTAGGTACATCTATGCCAGAGCCGCCTCTACCTGCTCGTATCCAGACAGGGATGTATTGCTTGGAAAACTCACAAAATCTCTACAATACCAAACTTCTAGGAAGTCCTTCGATACTAATCCTCAATGTTCATCTTAGGTCTACGTGCTCTAATCAGAGTTTATCTAAATATAGCTCCCAAGGTTTGTACTAAACCTCCTCTGATACCAGCTGTAATGCCCCAACCCTAGATACCCAGAGTCAGCGCATTATTACATAACATTGGCATGATAACAAAGGATCAAGTCTTGAAATATTGATTAGTTTAGTAGTCTTGGAAACACTTGATATATTCATAAGTCTTACATTACATCATAAGGTAAAAAACTAAAACAACATCTTGTCTTCATATACCCTCATACTATCTTTGCAGGTCATTCATAAATTTCTTCTTCTCATCCTTGGAAAAATAAAAAACTGAAAGGGGTCAGATCAGATGCTCAGTAAGGATAACAATATAGTAGAAGCTTTCATATATAAGAATAAACACTTAAAGCAGTTAATAACTAAAACAAAAGCCTTTTAAACTTGAACTTCAGCATAAAATGGAAAAGATAAAATATAATAATGCAATTTACTTATTCACATAGATATTCTACTAGTCGAAAAATCACATGCAATATCAATAACCACTTTCATAATGATGGAATGCATAATGCCAGACTATCATAACAACATAGCCAAAGCCTCGTGCCAAGACTACAAATAAGATTTTGCTAAGGCCTTGTGCCAAGACACTAGTTTGTCTCATGAGACATACCAATTCTTCGAGGAGCTATAGCGGGCTCCACCCGTCACTTATTAAGTCCAATTCATTCCTCATATAAACAGGTTTGAAACATAACATTAACATTCATATTAAAACTAGCATACGAAATGTCAATACTTTATCCAAAAACCATGAATGGTATAAAAATAGCACATCCACATTCAAACATAACGCATTCAATACAATATGGAAGATAGTATTGTATCATATTAACCTCAATCGATAATAATGAAGGATATTGACATAGATGAAAATAATCATCAAAACTATTTGAGAGAAATATCCCCCTTTTTCTTGAAATCATTTAAAGTCACACTATTTATCAAGAAGCTATTTAAAAATAGATTTTTGAATCAAAGTGTCACATAACACTTTGATACTTTTAAAAGGAGTTTTAATTTTAAAACATTAATGTCCATATAAATAAATCCCTAAAACCATTTTTTAAAACATGGACAGTAATGAGAAAGATTTAGAATAATAAATCTTTAAAACATTTAAAAATGGTATATTAGTTAGAGTTTCTAACCAAAAGATAGACACTTGAATACAAATAATTGAGGTAATGAAAACATTTTAATATCATGAGAATAAAGTAATTCATGATATACTATGTCAAAGTTCATTATATACACCACATAAAAGTGATTTGGTGTATAACAACAAAGAAGTCTCAATGGAATGTAAATTGAGATGAAACCTCTCATAAGGCCGTATCCTTAGGTTAAGGATAAATCAACGACATAGTTATGCATGAAAAATATATATACACTAAATATGATTGGATATTTAGGGTAAAACAATCAAAGGAAATTCACACGTAATCATGTAAAAACAACACCAATGAATTGGATGTTTAACTCAACAAATGGATAATGAGTTAAAATTACTCTTATCAAATTCATATCGATGACTTGAGAAATTATCAATGGACTTATTATGTGTATCAAAAGTATATCCATAGGAAGGGGAGTGGAAATTATGACAGAATCAAATGATTATTTAATCCATACATAATCGTGGAGTAATATAATCAATGAAATATGCGTAAAGCCGAATGAGTGGAAATTGAAATTTCAAATTCCCTTATTGATTAGGTAACTTACGAAACATACACCCATAAAAGAAGGATCATACCATGATGATGTAAATATACATAAATTAAATTATATTACACAATGAATACAATCATGGGCAGTACACACACCACATGCAATAATTAAGTGGTGAATAATGGAATTCTCAGGGAATTAAAAGTGAGATAAGAAATCCCTTACTTTGTACTTTTTCCTTGGTCGATGGTAGGTTAACCTCCTTTATAATGGTTAAATAATTTTTTTTGATTTATAAAAGAATCATTTACATTAATATGATATCATATATGATATTTTAACATTGATTTGTTAATAATATCTTAGTATTATCGTCCTTTTGGTTGTTAACATACTCATTTTCCTTTATATTATTTGTTATGTAAGCCGTGTTTGTTATGGATAAGTTATATCTTATTCATATCCAGAATTATATAAAGTCTTTAAACATTATTTTTAAATCATAAAATGATAATTATACTTTAATGGATACGAGGGGGAATGAATCTCATTGCTTTGGTGGAGATCGTAGTCCGTACGTACGCACGAGCGACAAAATCATTATTTTGATTTTAAAATAATATATAATTGGATGGTATATCATATAGACAGAATAATTATCATTCTATAATTATTATTTACATGAATTACACATCATTATTATACCCATCCAAATAATAAGTTATTGAATAACTATTACACCACGACGTGGAGACAGTAAGTCGTACGTACACACGTACGGTGACATGTCATTCAAAGGATGGATAGAATACTGAATATGGTTTCTCTATATTTATAATAGCATCAAATTATATAGAAGATACTGGATTTATTATTTTAGAATAAAAATAACAATGAATGAAAAAGTGGAAGAAGAAAGGTACTTGAAAGAGGGTGGTGAAAACATTGCCTCTTCTTCAGGTTCTTCCTTTTGATTTGATCAAATGGACTCCGTGGGTTGGATTTATGACTAAGTTAAGGTCTCTAGGATGAAGTTAGGGATCTTGATAGAGTATTTGGTCAGGGTTTATCCGATCCAAATGGCTTTGATGGTGTGATGTAATGAGAAGAAGGAGTGCCCTTTTGTAAGAGGGGTGAGGGGCACCTCTGGAAAAGAAAGAAATATTATTTTATAATAAATTCATATTCGGTTTCGAATGGCTCCAAAGTGTATTATTTAAATGTTAAGGTGGGTAGGGGTATAAAACCACTAAAACAATAGAATTTAGAGAGTTTTGGGTCATTATATTAACCTTATCTTTTAGTTTTAACTCATAGTTAATTAGTTTGACACTTACCATGCCACTTTGTATTTTTTATTATATAGTTAATAAACTTACTATATACATCCAAGAGACCCCCAAGTGGTCCATTAATGATACACCTATTATGATAGAAGTCTCTTGGCCTATCCTTAGATTTTTATGAATTTAATATCAATTAATAATATAACATTTTTTTTAAAAACTCTTTTATGTCAATTTTGACACTATTCAAATATTGATTTTTGTAAAAATTATAATAGAATTATTACTTCTTAATAAGTTAATTAAATCAATCCTGACATGTCATAGTATCCGAGAAAATTAGTTTAATTCATAAAAAGTTTGAAATTATATTTATTTGGGTATTTATAATTTCAATTATCTTAATTTTTCACAATTATAGTAATTACTACATCATCATTGTGTCATAAATAAACTAAAATATTTAATGTCTAAAAATTATAAATAAAATATCATTATGTAGGAAATATTTTTATCTTTATATTGAATATTTATAGTCTAAGATCCAACATATATAACCCTATGTAAAAATTGTTTGTCTAAAATATATATGCTTATGCCATTTTCGTAATTAATTTAACTTAATTAATATAAAGTGTCATTATCATTTACAAGTTGATCCATGGGGTCCCAAAAACGACCCAAATATTCCCATGGTCTACCATGTATCAAACAGTATGTTTAATACGTTTTTGGGTAATTTAATATTATTATAATATTATTTATTTACCCTTATTTACCGGATATATCCTTTAACCATGGTAAATAAAATATTTACCGAAGTAATTATTCAAAATGTCTAAAAATAAAAGTTACCTATTTACACAATTTGGACATCTTGATTCCAAATATGGAATCCATTTTTCAAATTCAATACACAGAAGTGGCAGAAATTAATTTAAAATTTATTCCCGTTATTAAAACAAAAAGCGTGTTTTTACGAAATAATAACTATCAAAAGATTTATAGTTGTTTATGTTTGGTTTAAATTTGAAATTATGTTCAATGAACCCCATTGTATTACATGGTAAAAAATATTTTAAATATAATTTAAAACTACTCAAATTCATAATTTATCACTATTAATTATTTCAATTAAAAAAGTTGTTTTTAATTAAAATTTAGTAATTTTCAATATTCATCAAAATATAAAACTTATCCGAAAAGTACCAGAATTTCACCCTAGGATAATTTAGTTATTCCGAATACAAAAATGAAGTCTATTTTACCAAATTAAAAACATTAAAGATTCATTTATTTATTTAAAATTATTTCCCGCTTTCGAAACCAAAAGGCGTATTATTATGAAATAATAACTATCAAATGTTTGACACTTGTTTATGTCCAATTTCAAGGTGAAATTACTTAAAATGACCATCATTGGATTAAATAGTAAAAATATAATCTATTTATACTTCCAAACCATTAAAATGTATAATTTAACAATATAAATTATTTTGATTAGAAAAGTTGTTTTCAGTTAAAATATAGTATTTTTCACTATTCACCCAAATATGAAAGTTATCAGAAAAACACAAAAAACATTACTGATACAAAATTACTATGTCCCAATTCAAAAGAAGAATTTAATTTTGTCAAATTAAATATATAAATGTTTCAAATATTGGTTTTAAAAAGGCTTCGCCATTAAAAGGCGGTAAAATTTCATTTTTTGAAAAAAATAATTTCTAAAAAAATGAATTTGTTCATAAATCATGTCGTAGAAACTCATAATATGGATTAAAATTATAAGGATAATATAATATTTAAAATTTAGTTAATTCTATTCATAACCACTTTTGAAAGACGAGTTTGGTTAGTCATGGTGTACTTGAACTCAGTGTTGCGTACAACACATGATGTTGTATTATTAAAAGAGAAGTTTACCGTGGAAGATTGGGGTGTTACACTTACTATGTTTGAAATTATGATATACCTCTTTCTATCTCATTAATTCCTACCATATACACTTGTTACCATGCCGAAATTCTGTAATAAATTTATCTCTTCTAATTCACATTCAAGAAATTATTTTGTATTATGTATCTAAATTCCATATCATATATTGGGACATGTATCTATATGGACCCCATAATATCCATTTCATGTAAATATGATGAGTCACCTCTTTTTCTTTCCTCAACAATTTTTATTAATTCTTTTGTCACGTTTTTATGCTGCCGAAATTGCACCGCAATTTTTCTCAATCCAAATTCATTGTGTAGTGAATACCTTGCCCATTTCTCAATCAAGGGTATTCACCTTTATGCACATTTACATAGTGAATATATAGTTTTATTCATTAATTCCAAGTTATTTTATTGTTGAATAACTGATTATTTTTAATGAAACCAAGTTGTATGATCGATGTGGAAAACATATGCATGAAATGAAATGTTAAAGAAGCGTATGCCTAGATAGAACTCCAATGCATTGGGTAAATATAATTATCATGATACATCATGTTCAACGAGCATTTACTCATGCTAATTAAAGTGCAATGAGGGTTTACCGATGATCCATTTGAAATTATCCTTGTCTCATGCAAATACCATGTTAAGGTTTGTTGCCACATTTCCATTTTATGATAATCATGCTATATCAAGACTTTATGTTGATTTTTATCTTATGATACATTAATATGCCTATTTCCTAACATGTATGAAATTATTCATATTATGTCTTATTAATCCCTTAATGTGATTTATAGATCACCATATTATTATTTACGTCCTTAAGTTATCCCATGCAATGCTATCTACGAAGGAATGATGTGGTCAGGTAAAATAAGTTTTCAATAAGATCATGCAATGTATGTTTTAAGTTTTTAGGTAATGTTCCTAATCCCAAAATACACTAGACCTCTCATTATACTGTGTTGTATCACATGAAGGTTTCTTTTTAATAAATCGTACTTAATTTTGTAATAAAATGCACGGTTATTATTTCTCACACAATACATTTTCCCTTGGTGGTTTATATGTTTTCTTCATCCATGTACACGCTAAGCTAAGGAACCTCTTGGAGGTGAATATTGTTCTTAATCCCATAGATCATGGAGTGGCATTTCATTTGGGTAATTTTGTTCACTTTTAAATTTTGTTGTAATATTATCATATACATGTATTTTTTGAAGTACTAGTTTGGTTTTTGGTGTATACCCCTTTCTATTTTTTCAGTATATTGATTTGTATCTACTTCATAGACTATGTTTATGGAAAAATCATTCTGGTGTTTTTATTATACGATGCCTGTTTTTAGTTTCCAACACATATGGATCTAGATGGCCCTTCATTCCATGTTTGTATTAACTCGGGTGTCATGGTCATAGGGTATCTGGGATGGTTCATAACAATGTGGTATGAAGATTATGGACCAGTATAATATCTATTATGTCAGTTTATAGTTGATAAATCTTGTCAGGAAATAGGTGGTAGTTTCATGTGATTTTCCAACTAGATAACATTGGAGTGAGATTTAAGTCACCAAGGGTGGTTTTTGAAATATGTATTGTGGAATACATCTACTATTTTTTTGGCATTTGATTTGGGTATGTTTAAATCCAATTTTTTATCTATCTGATCGGAGAACATTCGAATATTTATCTTCTGTGATTATAGTTCCTAGTAACCTATGAACTCTCAATGTTTGTTTACTACTTCTTTAATCTATCATGCTTCCAAAATGAGGTGTGAATGTGATCAATGAGGAAGTTTCGAATGAACCAAAAAATTGAAGCCTCCCATGGACCATAATGAGGTTAAGGTTGTGGTGTGTGTTTTCCAGGCTATTGGATAGACACTTGATCCCATTAACATTAAGGCTCCAACACGGGAACCTCAAAGGGGTAACTGTCATAATAATACTTAGGAGCTCCTTCATCAGACACCACCGCCTTTCCATGGCTATAATGGTCATGAATAGGTTGATGATTGATTTTTTAATATGTAGCTACACTTTGATTTATTGAAAATACCAAATGATATTAAGTAAAAGTTTGGTAAATTTATGTTTGACGGACCTTGCAGGATATCATTGGATTCCACAAGTATGGAGAAGAAAACCTATTGTTTATAGTGGAGGAATATCAATGTCACCTTAACTGACCAGTGTTATCCAGAGACTATGGTGTTGGCTAAGGGTTTCGAATTTTCTAATCTCAAGAATGCTGATAATACCATGTTAGAATATGAATACTGATTTATTGATATTTTCTATATCTATCCTGATAGTGTATCAATTAAAAAGGTGAAGTCACAATTGTTCAATATGGGACATCAATATGATATATATAATCATTTTATCATTCTAATGATATCCTCCTATGTTTAAATACCTAATTGGGTGTTGATGGTTGAACTTGACTTGGTTGGTAATTCTGGGATGATAGAAGTTCATATTTAATTGAGTGTAATTTTTGGGAGTTTCCATAAAGGTAATAAAATGAATGATAAGTATCTTAGTATATCTTGATAGTAAGGTTCATCTATACCTCATTTAGTGTATAGTGGAGGCCATTTTTTCTTTCTACCATTATGCAAATCATGGTAATTCGAAACAGGCTTTCACTGAGTCTTCCAATATATGTATTTCAAGTGGTCATTCAGTTAAGCTGTAGAAATTATTTCATATATTCTATGATCCATGTAGTGTAAGAAGATCATTTTCACGAAAAAGGACTGTATTAAAGTATGAACATAAATAAATAATGTGTTCTAGCCATATGAATCCAGAACAATGATTCTTAATTTAGTGGAAGAGTCTCAAGATGAAGTAGATACAAGTCAAATGACTGAGAGTGGTACCATCCCATTATCTTTATCTTTAGTGATTTCTTTATAATATACTAGTTCATCTCACAAATTTATATTAACTTGTATATATAATCTCATAATTCTTGTAATTATTCTTTTATTTTAGGTGAATAATATCACTACACCCCACACAATTAAGAGATAGAAGTCTATCTATTATCCTGATTTTGATTTATCATCATCCTTAATTTATTTTGTTTTGTATTTTATGGTTTTGAACATGAAACCTATTCATGTTATTTTCGGATGGTTTGGCTCATTTTTAGTAAATCCCAAAAGATTTCTGTCTTCAACAGGTCACATTTACTATACATGATGGGGTGTATCATATCAATCATATGGGATGGGACTAGGGGTCACACATTTCATAAACTTAATATCCTATGTTAGAAAAAGTGATATTAGTGTTGTCTTTTCAACTAGATATTGAATAATTGAGTAGTGACCTCCCTCTAGTTTTTTTTTCAACTTTCATGTTTTCCCTTATAACTTCTCTAGGTATCCCCATGTATGTGTACATGATTTTTTTCATTTAGTTCATGGAACTTAGCCTGTATCCATTTCTTCTTACTACGTGGCACCAATTGAAATGAATGAGTCGAGGACTAGGTTGGATGAATAGTTAGGGAAATCCTTTATACACCCTAGTTTGTCACCATGGGAGGCGCCTTTTAACTTTTCTATGAAATTTTGAGGGATCACATAACATAACTTTTTATTAATGAATGATTAATTTATTTAGGATAAGAAAACAAGTATATGTTTCCATTGAATAATTGTCTTTTTGACCAGTTAAAATGGAGAAGTGGTTCATAAAGATTGATCCTTATATTGGTAATCACCAGTTTAGAATAAAAAATTTTGACATTCATAAAACATCCTTCTAGACCATGTACGACCATTGCGAATACATTTTCATTCCATTGGGTCTAACTAATATTCTAGTACTATTTATGGATTTAATGATATGGATTTTCAATGAGTATCATGATATGTTCAAGGTGGTCTTCTTCAAGGACCTCGTAGTTTACACTATGTATGAGTGGGATCATGGGCGTCATTTGACATAATTTATGGAATTATAGATAAATCACCTTCATCATTATTAGAAATAGATAAGTAATTTTTTGAATTACTAAAGTCAAGTTCATTGGACACATGTTTTCAAAAATTGGTACTTCATTTAAACTTATAAAGGTATATAATAATATGACAATGGAGAACCATCATAATATTTTCACGATTCTGAGCATCTTATGGTTAGTTGGATATTATCACTAGTTCATTATCTATTTATCTAAGTTAGATTCACCAATGACATAACATACATTACAGGGATTAAACTTCTCTCTATACCGGATATGTTGGAGTTATTTTGTTATAGTATAACATATTTTCACAATTGTGGTATTGTTGACTCTTTAAGAGGCTTTGAAGGGCTATGTGGCCTATTGTGTTGTATCAGGTTTAGGTTTGATTTTTTTCTTATACTGGGTGATCATGTAATTCCCAAAATATTTCAAAAGCCTATACCAAACAAAAATAACTAGTTAAACCATTATGTTGAATTTTCAAATTTGAAGCATTCTATTAAGAATTATAATATTTATGTTTTTTATGAATGGATTATCATGAACTCGTTCCACAATAAATTTATTTATACATTCAAAAAATTATTGAAATATTATTTAGAGGGGTTGGTTGTAATAACTATAATTTTTTTATTTTGATATATCCTATATTTCGTAGAATGTGAATGTCTACATAGATTATTAGATAAAGAGAAATCAGACCCATACTGTGGAATAATCATCAGATGAGTGGAACATGAAAGATCTATTCCCAAAGATTCTTATTGGAGTTTGGGAAAAAGGGTATGTGGTTTTATTGTCTAGTGTCCAGTCGACATATGTAATTATTGATATAATTTTTAGGATCAATAGTTTTATGAGGAATTCCATGGAATTGGGAAATTCTATTTATTCTGAGGAGACTATTGTATAGTTGTCATTCTCCATGGAGGGTATCATATGTTTCCAAAACTAATATGTTGAACATCTGTCTATAACGAATGATGTGGCAGTGGATTATAGTAATTCTAAATGGGATGATTAGCAATGAAATAAAAATATGTTATATTATATGTGGCATTTATTCTTGTGTATGGGTATTATGTGATACATCACTTACATTGTTTTTCACAAATATACATTAAAAATGGTCAAGGATGACCACCAAATCACTTTATGTTTTCCACAAGCACTCCTAGTGATGACATTGAAGTTTAATGATGTTTTTTTGAATTTTTGGTTGGGTTTCCGCATACCCATGAAAATAGGAATCAGATATGGATTTTTATTGAATGGTTGACCAAATCGAAAAAATTTATATCCTTTTTTAATACAAAAAATGTTTAAGAATTGATAAAACTCTATGGAAGAGGTATTATTTATTTGAATGGAGTCTCATATGACAATGTTTTTGAATGAAATCATAGTTTTATCACCATGTTTTGGAGATACCTTCATGAGGTACTATGGTTTTAGGTCCACATTAATACATTATACCATCCACAAACATATGTCTAGACAGAGAGACCTAGACTTATTCTTCTGGATATGATTTATTCATGGATCATTATATTTGGTGGATCATGGATTGACCATTTAGGACTAGTTTAATTTTCTACTAAAAATATTTACTAGTCTGCAATCATAATGGCTCTTATTGAGGCCATGTATAGACAAACATGTAAATCAAATTTCTTTTGGAAATATTGTTGAGATATTTATGGTAGGACTGATCATTTATGATGAGACAATAGAAAAATACTTTTTTGATTCTTCTGAGGTTTTTGATCGTACATAGCTCATATAAACTTTATACTAATCAATGGCATAGACCGTTCGAGTTTTTAGTTCGTGAATAGTAATTCGAGAATGTTTAACTTGTTTTAGGTAATTTGATGCTTGGGTGGAAAGGGAACAATGCCCCTCATTTTGAGGTTCCTTTTGAGTTAATTGAGATAAGGGTAAATTTGAATATTTTTCATAACTTTTTCCATAGATGATATCAACACCTAAATATTTCCACGAATCACCGCTATGAATGCATATTTCTGATCCATCACTTTTTTTGAGAAGTTGTGATCTTGGGTTTGAGCTTGATTTATCCATGTTTGGGAATCTAGTCAGGTTTTTTGTTTTGAAGAACAAGGTACATCATTGGTGGATAATAACTATAGTTCATGTGACATTGAAGAATAATTTTTATTTTTTCAGACACTGGAGCATGATGTGCTAATAAGGTAGTAGTTGAACTACTTTTTTTATATAGTTTGTTCTTCCTAGGTTTTCTAGGGGATGAAATATCTTATAGTTGGAAGGTTCTGACATTCTATTACATTTGTAACCCGTACATTATAAAAACATCAATTGGTTTACATTTTTAGTTGGTTGAGTAGAACATTGAAGCAATTTGGAGGATACCTATTATGGTAATGTCTTGGAATTTTTGAAATTTTCAGTATAAAATAGTATACATGGGATTGAAATGAAGTGCAATTGGGATACATGATGTGTAATAATCACTTGAAAGATTCCACATATCATTTAAATTGTGTGCAAGGATACATTCCATGCTCATATTACACACAATTTAAATATAAAAAATAATATTTTTAATTCAAGAGGATTGGTTTTTAGTATATGTGTGACTGAAAAATTCCATGATTTGTAAAAGGGTTACACACTATAAAAAATCACTTTCTCTATACAAATGTAATATCGTAGGATCTAATTATTATTTACTATTTTATTGTTTCTATACTCTTAAGTTGTATGCTTCCCGTAATAGATTTTTTAATCATTCCAACCCGTTCATATCATTTTTTTAGACTGAAAATTTTTGGGATAGTCCTACATCTCTTGGGGTAAGCATATCATTGTCTCTTTGATTTCACAATTTCTTTATTCTGTGGATTTTGATAGCCTATCCAGGGATTTAGAGATATAAAACCTTATGTTGTTGAATCTTATTTCTATGATGATTTCCTAGATCTTATCTTCCTTATTTCTAAGTAGAGAGTCTCGTTGTGGTCATCTAATTTCTATACAAAAGTCACTTGTACCATTTATTATTTTCCAACCGATTAAACATTGAAATTTTAGTCTATTAAATTTCTACCAAATGTTTTTGTAAAACAAATTTTATATGAATATAAAAGTTGGTTTGACTTGGTTTTGATATTTGGGGGAAACCCCCAATTCCAATGAAATTGGATGTTGGGGACAATTTTTTTTAATTGTTAAATTATTTGAGAAATTAATTTTAGATAATGGATTTAATCGAAATGATAAAATCCTGTGATTGGTTTTGGTTTGAAATGTTTAAAATGATGAAAATGAACTATTTTTGTTCTGGGAATGAAAATTGAATATTTAAAATAGAAATGGGGATATTTCATTTACGAATGTTTTGAAATCATTTTATCATTAATGGTTAATTAATTGAGTACATGTCTTGTTCTTGTTGTTAGTAGGTTGTTGGTGGTAAATATGACAGGATGGTAGTTCCATAGCACAAGATTTATTATATTAAACACACAAAAAAACTACGTTTTGAAGTTATTACTCTCGGTTAGATTTTAATGGTTTATATTTATCCCCAACCAGAGGTACGAGTGTTTTCACATCCTTTATCACTAATATTATATATTTAATAATCTTATAACTTTAAACTATTATAACACAGAGAAAAATACCATAATGCTTATTGTGACTATTTTGATTATATATTCCCATGATTATAAAATTTCATTACTCATTAATCATGATTTCTACAAACTGTTTTATATATATTGTTTATTGATGATATGTATATAATGTTTTCCATCATTTGAAATGAAAATAACAATTTTTGGGGAAGGAAAATTTATTGTCATTCCTATTTTGTTTAAAAATGATAGCATTATTTGTATTAATTTTATTAATGAATTTTATTATTGAAATTATGGTGATAACATACTTGTCTTTTTTTTCACACCCACTATTTTACTTTGGGTTTTTATAGAATTTATGCTCTTATGTGAGAGCAATGGTAAAGCACCACCTATAGGTGGTAGTTGTCCTTGATCATATTGAGCATCGTGTGGAATTTCATTTATTATGATCAGTAATATTGTCTAGTTTACTATACATTGATGAAATATTTTCCTGTTTTTGATATATCTATTTACTTTCGTGTACTATTTCTCGTTGGGGGGTTTGAGAAAACTAACATTTATCAGTTTCTTCCATTTTTTGAGGAAAACTGTATCCCTCATTTTTATTGTTTGATGCCGAGTGCAATTCCACAACCTATGGGGATTAAAAATTCCCTTCAGGCTATGTTAAGATTGGCTCGGGTGTTAGGGTACTGTGATATCCAGGCTGGTTCATGACAGTTCTACTAAAAACTTTTATTAATTAAGATCATTATGTGTTATGGGCCAGAATAAATAAATAACTATATAACATAATATTTTATCGATGAAAGTTATTAATTAAAAATACATAAAATAATATATATAATATTGATTAAAAATATGGAGAGGGAATATTTATTGGATATTCTATAACAAGTAATTATGGTCATGTTTTTAAAATGTTAACACACATTGTTAAAGAAATGGTCCATGTTAAGATTGAAGAATCTATTCCTTTTTTAAAAATATAAAATATATTTCTTGTAAAGTTGATTTCAAAACTAGTTAATAACCAATGTTGGAAAATTATTCGTAAAAGAGAACAATAGAAGAAATCATTTATCATGTTTTACTTTCATAATAATTTCAACCTATTTTTAAGGAATTTAATTTTATATATCTGTGAAATCAGAGGATATTATAAAATGATCCCATTAATGACATCATTTGTTATGTAGATCAACTAGTAAAAACTCATAGTTTTAAAAGAAATTAATTGGAACAATTTTTATTCTTATCTTATTTTGAACAAAAAATGCCTAATGATGATTTAGGAGATAACTATAAGAAAATGGATTTATTGTATGAGATCATTGAGATATCAATGAATAATGAATATAATTCTATATATCAACCAAATGATATTCTTGTGATTGGAGTGAAATGGGGTTTCCAAAAAAACATGATGATTGTTGAATTATAGGTTGAAATAAGGAATGGTTTTGTTGTTATGGGTTATAATAAACATGAAGGCATAGATTATAAATAAAATTATATATAATTATAATGTCCAAAATCTATGCATATTAATCTCTCCTTTACAAAAAATACAATTTTACTCTTTATCAAATGGAATTGATGATTTAATTTATTAACAGATATGTGCATGGGAATGATTATGTAGATAAACCAATTGGTTTCAAAAAATAAAAATAAAAACCAGATCATGTTTTTCAACATAATTAAGAACATTATAAACTCAAAGAGGCTATAATATCTTAGTATGGTTGACTCACTAGGTTTTCACTTTTAAAAAAATTATGTGTATTTTTGATCCAAATTATTTTCATAGATATTTATTTTAATGATATCATCATTTTTCAAATTTTTAACAATGAAATTATATTTTTTCCAAATGAAAAATAAACTTTTAAATTACATTTTAGAACCTATGAAATATGGGTTTGAAATGAGCCTGATGAATACACCATCATTTTCCCAAATTTATAAAATTTTATAAAAACCAAAATTAACATTAATATCTAAACTAAATAATAATAAATATTTAATAGAAAGATTTATTTTTGAATATGATAAAATCAAAATTAACCCTGTTAAATTATAAAAAAACAAGATATTGGTTAATATGGGAAACTAGTTGATAAAAAACATCTAATAAGAATGATAGTATGTTTATTATATGTTTTTTATAGATGAAAAAATGTAATATTTTATTACTCTTATATATTATATTTCAAAAAAATATGAAGGAATAAAAAATTAATGTTCTTATAATAGTAAATTATATTAAAGGATCTTTACATGTTGTAATATATTATTATTTTGTATATGATTTTGTACTAAAATTTATTATAATGGTGACTTTACTAGTTTTAAAGTGGATAAAAAAGCATATATGGAACATGTAATTTCATTGGATGGTATTTAGTGTCTTAGTCATTCATGAAACAACACTAAGTTAAAATCTAATTTTTTTCTGAAAACATATGTTCCAGATAATTATCTACATACCCAACACATCACTCAAAATAATGGTACATAGATATAAGACACTATTTCCTTTAGGCTCACACACAAAAAGGAATTATTATTTTATAATTTATTTTAATGTTAGATCAACATTATAATATATTTTCAAAACCTCTACATTCGGATAGTTTTTAAAACATTAAACAAAACCTTGTAATGATTAGTATTAAATGATCATGGATACAAATACTTTTTTCGTATCTCATTACATTGAAAATAATCTCGGGAAAGGTGTCGAAAATATTCTCATCATATTCTTATTTTTATTGATGTTTTTTAAAGTTAAAAAATCATTAAATATAATTTTTTTAAGAAACATATATGATTCATCTGACTGAGGGTCATTTAATGATTCATCAGAATTACCACTTTCCTCTTACATTTCTTATACAACCATGTCATCAAATAACCAGAAGTTTTTTTTACGTAATTATATAAGCAAAAACTCCTTAATATTCTCTTTCAAATTTGTATTTTATGGGAACACTATATAAGAGTTATTTTAATTACTTTAAATATCTTTATTAATGACATTTTTTTTAAATAACACTATAATAAACATACAATAAAATTAATGATTTAAATACCTATAATTTCAAAACAAAAATTGTTTCCATATCAAAAAAAGTAATCTCAGCCACTGGATCCTTATATATTTGAACCATCACTCCACTTTCATATATATATTAGGGATGGATCAGTTCATGTTCCCCACCCATTTATTCTCAACACATATATTTCCTCCATGGCACTCTTAGGTCTAGTTTTCTTTTTGTTTTTTATCTTTAATCTCAAAGAACTTATAATTTTTTTAGTTTATTGTATGTGGAAGATTTTGATAATTTTTAAACTTTGTATTTTAAAGAGAAGATATTAATCAAGTGAAGATGGTTTGAAAGGTATGATTCTGTATTGATATAAACAATTCTTTTTCATGTTTGGTAAAATATTTTCATTACATAATATGATTTTGATATACATTATATACTAATATTTCATGATATTTATATAATTTAATTTTTTAAATGTTGTCGATGGTGTAATGAATAAAATATATAAATATATTGTTTGAAATTATATTTCTATATTTTAATTCATACACATCTAGTTGGAAAACCATTTAAAGTAGAATCATTATTGTGTAAATCATAAGTTAGATGGAAAAACTGTTTCATTTGAAAGACCTCATCTATAGAATAATTATTTTCATTGAATGATAATGTTAGTAAAATGAATCACCATTCACTTGATGAAATATTCATATTTTTTAGGATTCGAAATTACATAATGATAATGAAAGGTTATAATGGTATTTTAATGGATCAATATATACGTGTTTTCGATTTTCATTGCAAAATTTTAATCTTTAATTCGATTTATCTCATGACGAACTTTATTGAAGATATCAAAATTGGTTTTTTGAAGAATAAGATTTTGTTGCACACAATTTTTTTACAATGTTTGGGTTATGTTCATGGATGTTCAAAACATTAAGAATTACATTTCACATATTGAATGTAATGAATATAACTTTAGACGTACAAAATGTTCAATGTTGATATTGGAGTGTTTCTATAATGTAATAAATTTCATCAACAAATTTAAATAGGTTTCTATTATAGAAGAAGTAGAATCCATAAAGGCTAAAATCTATAAGAAGAGGGAAGAAGAAACATTTCGAAAATATCATATTCTTTCATGTTAAATTTTTTTATCTAATAAAGCATTTATATAGTTCACTATAATGAAGATGAAAAAAAACATGATGACTTATGATTTTTTCATGATGTTGGAGATGTAACATCTCATGAATTTAAGAATATTAGATAAATTTGAATATATGAATTGTTGTATACTTTAAATTTTAAAATTTCTTATGAGTTTAAATTATTTTATTTAATTACTATATTTTTTGGATATAAGGTAATATTAAAATTAATAAATAATAACGCATTTTAATTATTTCACTAAAACTGTTTTTTTTGTAAAAAAATATAAATGATACGTTTCATTTTAATTAATTTTTTACTAGAGAAAATATACAGTCATTAAATATATGAAAAGATATAATTATTTTATTTAGAACTAAAACATCATTCATAAATGTAAATAATATACTTTTCATGTTACTGAATAAATTATATTAATGAGAAAATAATTTTAATCATATTATTTTCAAAAAACTATTTATTGATATTTCTGTAAAAATTTTACAAAAATTGGCTACATACATATTAATATTAGTAATGATATGGTAGTAGTATAATATATAAAAATTTATGATATAATGGTAAAAATTATTACATGAAGTAAATATGAATTCAATAAAATATATTAAATGTATATATATATATATATATGGTTTAAAAAAATTAATATTTCGTTTAGATATTTACAAAATAACATCTACAATGAAATACAAGTGATTGTCATTTGAATAAAATAACATTTATTTTTGGACAAAAAAACGAAAATTTTTAATTATTGTCTTTATAATAACATTACTTTTAAATAACTTATTATTTTTTAATTTGTATTTTTTATTCGTTAATTAATTTTTCAATGATTCTATTGTACAATTGTGCCAAAAATTACAACTGTATTTAATATTACACTTTTTTCATTAATATCATTATCTTAATCCCACAATAACTAAAATATATGTAACTCAACATAAATAGAGATATAATTATAGATATAAATTAATAAAATACTATATAGTTTCTATTTGAATTTCATTAATTTAAAAATTATATGAATAAAAAATGGCCAAATATAGTCAAACTGGGGACCGTCGTTTACATGATGTGTGGGATGATAGGTCGACCATGTAAGAGGCATGTCAACCTAGTATTATATATACTGGATGATAGGTGTGATCCACAATGAATTCCTAGTCCACTTGGCACATAGAACATCCAAGGTGTGTGCTTAAGAGCCCATAGACACCGGGTTGGGTGGTGCTTGGGTGAGTGATTGTATGTGGGGGTCAGTCATAATATTCCTTGTCACATCAGTGCTCTAGATGAAATTATATTATATATAAGAATGGGAACTATGAAAGAATGTTGTGGGATTAGTTTATACTAGAAATGTTTCTCCATTATTAAAATATGTACTAAAAAATTGGATGTCGAATTGATTTCATCTAAACCATTAGATCTCTTTTTAGATCATCTTCAACCACACAGAAAATTTAAACCATGTTAATTTTATCCTCCTTTCACCCGACTCTACTAAGCAATTTTGTTGCCATGTCCATGCTCGATATCTCCTGCCTCCCCTGTCATTTGTCTTTGACGATTGGATTGTATGCCCTCGATATAAAAAAGGTTATGATTCTCATTATTCACAATGACCTCTTGACCTATACCCTCATTGTATTATAAATTTATCCTTAAAATTCAATTTTTTACTCACAATTATGGCCTTCTAATAATTATCCTTGAAACCCTTACCTCCACTATCAATTTCTCATGGTGAAAAATCTGTATCCATCATTCTACCCTTTGTATGTTTTCATCCAACAATAAACAATGAACATTAGTGGCAATCCTTGACTTTTAAAGGAGTCTTCATGACATCAAAAAAATATTTTGAAATATATAACATATGAAAAATAATTTCATTACCATGGATCATCTTCATTTTATTTTGAACCACCTCATTTTTTCAACATTTCCACATGTTATATCATTTCTAGAAATGATATGTGTGTGTGTGTGTTTTATTTAAATATATCGATTACAATAATATTTATGGAATAGTTATAAAAAAATACCAGATTTCCCACAATTTTTAAACTCAAGCTCCTTGAAACATTGAGGCTCATATGCTTATATTAATCATTGAAAAATGGGAATACCCTGTAGAAGCGTAACTAAAATTTACATTCGCCTTCATTATTTTTATTGAATGAAACATCCACATGAATAAAAAATAGATGATATATATATATATATATATTGAGTGTTTGTGTGCATGCGTGTGTGTGTGTGTGTATATAGATATTCAGTATCTGAATTGCTAAAAATTTAGACACTCCATTCAGTCATGGAAAAACCAAAATTCAATTCCTCGATCCACTCTTACCCTAGTTCCCTAGTTTTTTCTGATATAATCTCTATCTATGTTGGATTAATTTTTTATATTAACGGTTTGTATTCTATATATATTTATTTATATTTTTATATTCTAAATTTTTGTTTTCATGGATATTCCATTCAATTTTATATTTTTAAATTTTCTCGAAATGGATTTATATCTTAATGGTATTTTGACTTTAGAAATATAATTCTTATAATCATATTTCTAAAACCTAAATCGATAGGGAATTAATATATTTTCAATTTTAAATGTCTAAAATTTAATTTGTTGATTTTAATATTATATAAATGGTTTTATAATTTAACAAATTACAATGTACGTACTTCATTTTATTATTTTTTGTGGATTCTGTATTTAACATTTTAAAAAAGGATAATTCATTCATTTTTTTAAATTATAATTTATATTTTAATATTTTAAAAATAATATTATATTAGTTTCATAAATGTTATCATTTCATGTGATGTTCATTTAGTAAAATTGTCATGGATGTTTCCCATATCTGAATTATGGCATTTCCACCCATTAATCATTCTAATATTCCATCTACGTATGTTTTTCGATCTACCAGTCAAATATATTATTAAAATTCATTGGTTATTAATGGAATATATACATACATATGTACACTCTAATATATAAATGTAATTATATATAGATAGGCATCTAATTTTACAATTACTTCTTCTAATATATTATTTAAAACTCTACAGGAAAAATGAAGACCTTAAAATGTTTTATGAAAAATTAAGCACATAGACTTTGTAAACAAGGTGACGATTTAGGGAGTGAACCTGAAACTCTAGGATGGGTTGGACCAATTGGATACACAATTTAATGAGTGAACATTATGATTTTTCCCTATGACTTTGTAATATTTTCTAGAAAAATCACTCGATTATCTTAATAATAAAATTATTTTCGTATATTCATAAAGAATTAATTTTTTTGAACTCATGGTTTGAATTAAATAATTGTTTACAATAAAGAATTTAATTTACAATGAAGTTTCATTAAAAATTTATTTATATTAATATTTTCTTATTAAAAAATTTCATGGAATGTTTAAGGGGAAATTTGACATTATGTCTAAATAATGTGTAATTAAAAATAATTTGTTTTGTTTTGATAATATTTTTTTGATATAATTTTTCATGAATTGTTTGTGAGAAATAGGTAAAATTTTTTTAAAACCACCTACTGAGTTTTTTTCTCAACCAATGGTCTTTAAATGTTTTTCATGAGTGTATTAATCTTCTAAATATCACTGATTTTTTTGTTTTTTTAAGGACAATCTAATGTAAGATAAATTGTTTTTGTAGAATATGTGTAATTTTTGTTACATATGTTATAGGTTTTGGTAATATTCTAGAAACTAATACAAAAATATCCTTATTATATATACATTTCTCATAAATGTTTTTAAAAAATAAAAAATGTTTTTAGATCAAGGTCTCAAGGTGCTAGTCTCAGGCTCTCTCAGTTGAAAAAATATATTTGATGGATGAAGTGTTTCAATGATTTAAATAACAATGAATGAAAAATAAATTAAAATATAAAATAGATGAAATATATATTTTTTAGAGATTTATTATGGGAAATAGAAATATTAATTAATAATCGGTGATGAAAAATAAATATTCCTAGTCTTATGTTATTAAGAACGAAGACAATGTTTCTTAATATGTTCTCTGAACTTATCCTAATTCAATTTTAGTGAAAGTGGTTTCTTTGTCCTTTTTTGGGTCCAAAGAAAAAGAATATAGTAATATGATTATTATTTTTTTTTATCAAAAATATTGATCAGTTGTTATAAATAATGTTTTTTAAAAAGGGAAAGAAGTCATTAAAATTTATTCCACAAAATATCTATATTGGGGACTATAGAAAAGTTTGATTTTCAGAATGTCAGGTTATTGTTATAATCTACTTGTGATATATTTAAATATTATGGAATATTATAAACATACTTTATTATATTTATCTTATCAATCTAAAGTGGAAGTGTAATTCTTCATTTTATTATAAGAGCATTATTTAGACAATGAAATGATAGAATGAACTACCATGGAATCAAAAAATCATCTTCCCAATGATGATTTTTATGTTCAATATATCATTGGTTCCAAGATAGTTAAAAAATATGAATATTCACCACAATGTGTAATAGAAAATCTTCATACATTAGTCTATAATAATTGCACAAACTCACCTTGATGTATAAGAACTATTTGGATTAAATAGAAAATTAATTACATCAATGAAGAAATCCAAGAGATTAAAAGAATGTGGGAAATATATCCGAACTTAAAATCTAAATAAAAGTATATATAAATGATTATATATTTTATTGATGGTTTTATATAACACAATAAGCTCTTTCAAATAGTTTTTACGAACAAAGAATTGCGTAATAATCAAAAAGGAAAATATTATATTGAGTTTTGATAATTAAAAATGTATCATCAATTGGATTAACTAGAGTAAATATGATACTAAATTAATTGATTATCATATAACTAGAATATAAAGGGAATAAATGTTTTTTATTGTTTACCGAGATAATCAACACTGAACTAAAAGAATGTTAAGGAGTTTTTTATGATATCAAGATCCTTACCATAAAATATGGCACATAGCTCTCTTTAAAAAATTATAATCTTTAGAATAAATGATTGAGATGTTTAAATCAATTTAATATAACATTGACTAATATAAAAAGGATATAATGTGGATTTATACCATCATGAAGAAACTATCTCTAAAATATTTATTTCTTTCACAACCTCTTGAATTTTTTTTAATAACTAAACATTTAATTGTTAATTTAAAAATTTAATATATTTAAGATGAATGTAAGCTTTTCCTAAAATCATGTCTACTCCTTAAAAATGTGTTTGTTGAGTTTTTTTATTGATATATTATTTTGTTGAACTGTTTCTATTTAAATACCTCATTCATTTTAATGTATATTTAAAAATAAGAAAGTGGGAGTAGGTATAAAATAATAATGTTATAAATTTAAGGGGAGTTAATTATTTACTCTTACATTTTTAAACTTATGTTTCTTGAATTATGATTTTCAAAAAGGATATGATTATGGAATCAAATGATATATTTCGAAATTAAATTTTTCGAATAAAATTTCACTATTTAAATACTTCCATATTGCCAACGAGCCTGTACCCTAGTGGTACATGCTCCTTCTTGGCATCCAAAAGACCCAGGATCGAATTCAGGCAGGGGCGAATTTCCAATGTACTGTAGCAGTACTGTAGCAGGTACTGTTGCAGTGGTGACACTGTAGCAGCGGCAGCACTGTAGCGGCAGAGGGACTGTAGCAGATACTATAGCGGAGGCGGTACTGTAGCATGTACTGTAGCAGAACGGGTACTGTAGTAGTACTGTTCACCGAGTGGTCCTTTGGGACAAAAAATGGGCTTTCAAGCCTTGTATTCAGGCCACTTGGCCTTGGGACTTCGGGCTATGTAATGGGTCTCCCTCTACCCAGTCTAAAGAGGTCTTTGATTTCAAATAATAAATTGAGGCTTCGGCTCCATCCTTTAAAAAAATACTTCCATATTTATAGAATTTATAATTTAGAATGCTATACTATTTTTATTGGAAGGTAATTTGTTTAAGTAGGTGGTCTAATCATATTTCATCAAATAGACTTGTAAAACATACATCAAGCGGGCATATACAAATTATATCAAAAATGGGGATTATAATGTTCATCTGATAGAGTTATATGTAATCCATAAGACCAAAATTAAACAAATAATGTTCGCAAAAGTCCCTAAAATAAATTCCATCATAGAGAGAGATAAAAATTATAATGGATAATGATTTACTGAACTGACAAGATTGATTTTTACAAAGTATATTAGATAATGACATACTGTTTATTCAATTTGGAATACACTAAATATGAATGATGGATCTATAGATAATCAATATCATAGAGATTAACATTGTGATGAAATAATTTAGTAGAATATTCTTTTCCCAATTAAATTTCCACAAATTGAAATAGTTGGGGAATGTGACATTAGGAACCATGTCAATAAACAAAACTGCTGCCTTTATGAGATGAATTGCGATGAAAATATATGGTATAAAGTTTTTTTTGATGTTTTTCAACATCTTATTGATTATTATTCTTAATTTTTAATCATTATATAGTTTCATAAAATAATATATTTGTGATGATATTATTGAAAAATCCAAGTTTTTCAATTGTATTTTTTTTTCTTAATGTTCGGTCAAGGAATCATGAGGATAGAGAGATAAAAGGTTTTCTCAATCTGTTTTATTGAAAGATATTAAGGATAAGAAGATAAATATTTTTCCTCATAATGATTATCAAGAGACTCTAAGGTTTTGAATTTATATCTTATGTTTTTTTATATTCATGGAAACCTTTCTTCTAGTTTCAATAATTCCTCGTCACAATGGTTATAAGTGAAGACAATTCGTATGAATGTTTATGTATGTTTTATTACTATATTTTATAAATGTATGTTTTTCATTTTTCCCCTTTTTATAAACTTTTCATATTTACACATTACATTTTATATGATGTTTATATTTTTTTCATAAAAAATTTGTCTTTCAATGATGATCTAAATTAAATTGGAATAAAAATGTTCTTGTTAAACATTCTCTTAAATAATATTTATACGAAATTTTTTTGTTTAAATTATTAAAAACAATAAATCACCCACATGTTGTAGTTAATTGAAAACTCCCAAAACCATAAATTGGCCTTATATCTTCAAATATTTATTTCTAAAATTAATTTCAGGAATCATTTATTGTACACAATTTATTGTAGTGATTATGATTGAACATGATTAACGAGGGGGTTAAAAAGTATAATGTTTCAAATGAATAATAAACACTTCCAAATTTTATTGGAAAAATATATGAGGACCTTATACTCATTATATTATAATTATAAGGTAGTTTTGATGCATTTACTTGAGTTGGACACAAATTATATTTTAATATATTATGTACTGAAATGTTTTCCACCCACCTCACTTACAAAAGGGTACATACTTCTCATTATTATACAATAACATTAATCCACATACCAACAAAAATAAATAAATAAATATCTTCCAACATTATTTTCCCACATACGAGTTCATATTTTATTTCGCTCAGAGAACCCAATAAATTATTAAGGTGTATTCAAAAGGAGTATTACAATGATTATGTATAAATCTTAATAGAGTTGTTTTATTTTATTTATTCATGAAATGCATCCAATAATTCTCTAACTAAGATGATATAATATCTTCATTATATTAAATATGACGAAATGTTATTATAATGATGGAGAAACTATGTATTTATCTTCATTTCAATCTTATGCAAATAAAAAACATCGATCAAGAATATGAATGGCCTACTGTCTCCATAGAGCAATGTAATTCGTTTTCCCTCACCAAGTTACTTTCATTGTTAAAAAATTGGATTTTTTAATATATATTATATTTATGACATAACAATGATTTAAAAATAAGTACTAGCATATAATTTATTTTCTTCTATCCATTATAAAATAATAACGTCCCTTGTGCATATTTTTGGACTACTACCTCAACAAAGTGCCATGTTCCATTTTTATTTTAACACAATGAAAGGATTATTTTAAAATTGTATACAATGAATGGAAAATGTTCCTAAAATTATATAAATTATATAGATGATGAAACCATTTCATTATTCCTTTATCCATTTAATATACTAGAGAAGTGGTGGAAAATGTGTTCGAACAACCATTAGTGGTAAATGGAAGCAAGAAAACATCAGTGAATAGATTAAAAAAAAGTATAAAGTATAGTAAAAACTGAATATAGATGAAAATGGTTTTTGGGAATTTATATAATAATTTAGATGTCATTTTACATGAGTATCAAACATGTAATGACCCAAATTATATAAGTGATATTTTGTAATGAATAAATGTATGTTATATTATATAATATTTTTTACTCTACACATATAACACATATAGAATCCAAAAAAATATGTATTATCATAAATTATTAGTTTCTAATTATTGCAAAAGAAAATCAATAAAAATTCCCATTTTTAAAATGTGATAAAATATAGAAAATATGATAAGTAATATATGAAAAATTTTATCTTCTCGGCCCACCCAAATGACCTCACTAACGAAAAAATATTTAAAAAAACTTAATGATAATAATAAAATATTCATTTTAATTATTAATTTATATATAACCATGAGAGAAAATATAAATTTCTTAATATTGAATAGAATAATTGGTATTTAATAGATTTAGGGAACACTTATGACCATTAAATTTCTATAATTTGGAATAATAATATGACTTTGAAAAAGATACATGACCCTTAGATTAGTAATTTGACAGTTTAAATTTGTAACATTTATATTTGAATATAAAACTTACCTAAAAAGGGTAAAATAATAATTACATATCTTATAAAACTATAATATGATATATTTAAAACATGTTAAAATAATGAAATGTTTTAAAATGATTAACTTTGTGTTTGTATTTTTTAGAAAAGTCAATAATTTAATCTTAATTTAAAAATAATATAATTTTTTAAAATAATTGTTTTCAATAGAATATATTATTTAATTAATATTATGTTTTATTATAATGGTATGAAAATTTTATCATACCATAAGAACGTTTTCGATTTGTCATAAAATTGATTAAAATATTATATTATGGATTTTTTTTGAATAAATGGTTATTTTATTTTAAAATTAAATTTCTCATAATCAGAAAATTATTTTCCTAAAATTTGTTTCAATTTTTCTATTTACACATAGAAAAAATGACAGAATTATGTTTTCGTATTTTTCTAAAATAGTTGAATTTTTTGTGAATGGTGAAATACGATAAATTAAAATATTTACATTATATGTTCAATAAATGAATTTTTTATTAACAGAGGATGTTAGAATACATTTGATTGAAATAAAAAGAAAAATTTACTATGTATAATCATAAAAATCTAAACAATTGATATTATTGGTCAAAATTAATCGAATAATGAATATAATATTAGAAAACACCAATCTCATCCACTTATAAATACCACCCTCACCACCCATCCATTCCCACCATCAAATCCCAAAATATTTCAAACATTATTCCCAAATTACTTCCAAAACATCTCCCCCACTTCCTAGTGATGTTGGTATCACAAGTTGAAAAATTACTTTTTCATTAAGGGCACCTTCAGGGAGGAAATACTCAAGAGGTAACAGTCACAAATGAACAATATTAAATTAATTTCATCTCCAACATTCTCTTTGAAACCCTCATAATACATGAATTAATAGCTCTTTTATAATATATATATATATATATTGGAATTTTATAGTGCTAATGGAATATATTAAATCCATAATGTTGTTTTCACCTATTAATCGTTGCAATGAAACAATTATCCAATTTCTATCGACTTACCATCTTCCAGGATTATGAGTTGTTCTATTATTAAATTGATGTATAAAAAACAATTATTATGGTTAAAGAAGTTGTATGGAATTATATTACAACACATTTCATGTTATTTAATTAATATAAAGACATAAAATTAAATAAAACGAAATTAGTTTGGGATGATTTGTAAAATTTTCTAAGGAGCTAACCACGTAACATTAATATAATTTACTCAATTATCCATCCCTCTATCAGAACAGATATGGGTATTGAGAGTATATATAGTTATAGAATATCATGAATACAATTTCAACTCCCTTCTGGATTTGATTACATATTTGAAAAGAACATTAACAAATTACACCAATGAATTTCACTTCAGAAAAACAAATTGAGTGCTCCTATAAATATATAATAAAATATTGTAACTCATATAAATGGAAGAAAATAATGTTATTACGATTAAAATAAGTCAAATATTTATAAAAATGTCTTAATTAAGTATTTAATGAATCTAATTTTATTATTCATGACATTAAGGTCATGTAAATATTGATTTTTGATCCAAATGTATGTTGTATTTCTAAACCACCCTATATTCCTTAGGGTTATGATTTCTCTTGATTACATCACGTAATCCCACATGTATTCTTAATTACATCATTAATATTATTTATATATTTTGAAAAAATACATACATATCTTAATTCATCTTTCTCTGATTGTAATATTCATGTTTTAAATATTTCATTTTGGATTTATTTGGAGGATATGATACAATGGAATCATTTTTAGTATGAAAAACTATTTTAGCTCACTCATGGAAATATGGAAATTATAATTCTCACACCAACTTTAAGGAATCATTAATCATTTCATAAAACATAGATTAGAAGGTACATTTTCAAAGTTATTTATCAACTCTTTTTCATGAAATTCCTTTACATGGACATCAAATTTCATGAACTATGCTTTTGAATGTCCAAGAATCCATAAAATAATTCTTTCAGAAATATCATTATGTTATTCCATTTTTTTATTCTTTACGTAACGATTGTGAGACACATTTATTTCCTTGGATAATCTTATTGGTTATTCCTTATGTATTATTTCTCTATGTGGAACACATATTCATGTATATGTTCTTATGGTTGTGTAATGATTGATCTCTAATGACACGGATAATGTTTTTGTATCAAGAGACATTATAAATGGGATTATGAAGTAAACCTGATCCCTAATGACACTATTTTCACTATGTTATATTTTCTTGATTGTTCTCATGGACTTAAGTTAATTTCATGTTTTATGTTAAAATCCAATTCCTATATTTTCATGTTCTTATGATTATATGATCATTATATTTTTTCTCCATATGATTGATTATTCATAATTAATTACTTATAAGGTATCATTTTATGCCTTATGAATCATATTTTATTCTTTTTTTATATTAATTCACTTACTTGGATTTATATTTTACCCATTGTCTATTTTCCCCCATGTTATCTAATGCAGTTTTAGGAAATTAATGTGATATTGGATCTCGTTATAGGGAATAAAATATGTAATTTTCGTTTTAGTTCAATTTTATTAATATTTTATATAATTAGACTTCAAATTATACTTGTATTTTTTATCCATAGTTTGTATTTAATGAAAATTTATGTCAAATGTCATGTAATATTTTGTGTAAAATGATTGGGGAGATTTAGTTGGTCTTATAACATGGTCTCAATATTTTGGAGGATAGTACTAATACACTGTAGAGATAACCCTTGTGATAAGTCCAAGGATATGTCTTTGTATAGAAAATATCCACATGTATATTCAAGATTTAATCATAGAGACACACATGTTTGGATATACATTTCACCATTAATTTATTTATTCTATGCTCATATGTTTCTTCTAATATTGTTAATAGTTACCTTTTTGAATCCCATTTTTTATTTTTCTTTCATTTAGATTTTGGGTGGAATTAATAGAACCCATTACAATATCCAGTGTGATAGGTAATGATATGATTTACCTAATGATATGGATATCCATATATGAGTGATATCAAAAAACATTATGGTTGTACTGGATCAACTTGCTCGTGTTAGTAATAATAACATCAATCATGTCGAAGTCCCCCATTATACCATGAAAGGTAATGTTGTGGATGAGTCCTTTGTGGTACAATGGTATCCAACCATTAGTTGATCTTCTGATACCCTAATCCTGAAAAAATTGATTTACTATGTTGAGATTATATTCCCTTTCCTCAAATTCTATGAATAAGAGATATTATATATGTTTATCTATCATTTTGATATGAAATCTGATCAGTGGTGAAAAGTGATCAAGATCAGAAATTCTAAAGAATAAATTGATTTCATGGAATGAGATGGATTCTTGAAAATATTTTTAGTTAAATTTTCCCCCTGAAATCCCCATGATAAATGTTGTATGAAATAAGTAGACAATAGAAAAGTATGATGTGTCTAATAGGAATATGATGAAAACATGAACATGCATTCATTGTACACCTCTAGCATCATCATCAACATCTAAATTATGGTATTCCTTTTTTTGGGGACTAATGATATGTCTATGAAAATAATTTGATATTACATAATTTGAAAAATTATATATAGATTACATATTTTTCCATCAAGGTAGAGATGGTGGTTTTTGACTCTTAGTGGTCGTGTGAGATAAAAGAAAATATCATTTAATGGAATTTTAATCAGTATGATCAATGGATAAATATAATGGATAAAAAACCCAACATCCCACATGTAAATAATATGCTATGAATCATCATGGAAACATTCTCAAAATAATAATTAGACTCTTTAAATATGTGAATATGGGGCATCAAGCTACTTAGTTATAAAATGAGATAATTAATCCCATTAGTGTGAAATAAGAAAAAAGGACTAGACCAACACTAAACTTATTGTATTGTGTTTAAACATAATGAAACTTTGTATTTATACAAGATAATTCCCTCTGCCAAGGGTTTTTAGAGAAAATCAACAAAATCTAGATCAATGTAATTGAGGGAAAGAAAGGGAATATATTTTCATTACTATTAAGGTGTATCATGATAATGAAGTAGTGCAAGTATTCATGTTTTTCATTTAATAATATTTAATTTAATACTTTATTATAGTTCTAGGAATTCTTTTTTATCATGAATATTTATTTTAACAATTCAAACACCCCCTCAAATTCTTAGATTTGAGCTATATCAAAGAAAAAATAGAAAAAGTATTGTATCCCAAGTATATAAATCCTTCCCAATAAATGTGTATGGATTGAATATTCTGTAAAATATCATATTTCTTCAATTAGTGTAGTTTGGTTTTTTATTGGACATGGATTAGGTATCATTATTTAAAAACAAGATCAAATATTGGGGGATAGATATCACAGTTCACTTCCTGATCCATAATTCTATTATATAAAAGTATATAAAGGAGGATGAATCATCATTGGAATCTTCTTCTCAGGTGTGGTTATTATTTCCCTATGACCAAGCGTATCTAGATCGAATGATTGCGTCAATAAATAGAATCATTCTTATAAACATGAACATTGTGAGGTATTAAACTTATATATTCCCGGAATAGTTTCCCTTCCATACTCTAGACTGAGAGGTTATGTTCTCACTTGAACATAGACCTGTATCTTTGGACATATCAAAGAATCCCTACAGAATAGACATTGTTGAGTTAGATGAACTAAATAATTAGGTTCAAGTGAATCTAGACAAGGGTGTTATATTATTGACTTCTTAACTATGGAAGGTGAAGAACATATTAATCAAGAAGAACGATTGATCAATTTGAGTCTTTATTGATTATCATGAGCTCAAAAAACCATGATAATGTAAAAGTATCCACTTCTATATATACATGACATATTATATCAAATACATGTGGAATAATATATCTCTATGGTGGACCTTATATTATGATGTCACTAATTAATGGTAAAAATGAAATGTATAATTATGAATCCTTTTTTATGGAAGATATGGAAATTATGAGTTTATAATGATGACCATCAGATTCACTAATAATATAGAAATTTTGATGTAATAGATGAATTATGAATTTAAGATTACGCCGAAACATTTTTGTTAGTACCTATAGATGAAATTTTAATATAATCCTAGAGAAATGAGGACAGTGATTAGTATTTGAACACGGTTCTAAGTACATTGAAAAAGGGGAACCATTAAAAATAAGATAGTAAATGTTAGTTTAGTATGTAAGAAATACCATTATTAGGGAACATTATCACCCCCAGTGTGATTTCATTAGACCCTAATCGGATAAGGTAAATTTAGGGGTGACCTAAAGTATAACATGTAAAATAAATATGTAGTTTCATTATATTATCTATGTATTACTGGTGTTTATTAGGAAATTTATTTAAATTTTCAAACTCATTAACCATGATTAATTGGAATGGATTAACGTTTTTATGGACCAATGAATGAGAACATAGCTTCAATGAGTTGAAATAAAACGATTATAACTACACTAGTAATTACAAAACCCATTAACGGGGTACTCTTAATTGTATAAAACTATCCATAAAAACATTAATGGCCTATATAGTAATATAGAATGAAAAAATTTATATCGTATGCATCAAGATAACTTAATGATATTGAAAAGAATTGTATCATGAACGATCTAGAGTTAGCTGCATTGTTATTTATATTGAAAATAAGGATTCATTATTTCTAAGGGGATAAGTGTGAGATATAAATTTATCACAAGATTCCCATATTTGTATTTATTCACATTGATAGAGGCGATTATACACTAGTGAATATGGTTAAATATAACTGATGACTATATTCTTCAACCCACTATAACCCTGGGTGAGTTAATAAAGTGTTATTAGAACTATGTAAACATGATTTTAATTCCTTATCAATGATGATAATTGAGAACGATCAATTATCACTATACATATATAGGATTTACATGGGGATTATAAATTTATATAAATGACCATTTATATCTCAAAAAATATCTCAACAATATCTTCTAGAGATTATAAAGAATTCTCAATGAGATGATGTAAAAATTCATAAGAAGGCCGAAGCTATCATAAATGAAAAATCATCTGGGTTTAAATTCAATTAATGGAGAGTTTTAATATTTAGTTCAAGGATATTTATATAGTTAAATCCACGGATATAAAATTATCCATAGAATGATGTAAATATAATGAATTTCTCCATCCACCCATGAATCATGATGTTTTATTGTAATATCCCAGAGAACTACTAGTTGGACAATGTGATGTAAAAGATCGAGAAATTTAAATCAAAGATCCAATTATGTCAGAAAGTAAATAATGTATGAAAAGTTTCTATGGGTATAATGAAACCATTACACATAAATTCAATGAAATAGGAAAAACATAAGCATGGAATTATTATTGGGAACCTGAAGACATTATGTGGAATTATTATTATATGTTTTGGGGTGGAACATCATATAAAGACTTATCAGTTCATATCAATTTGTAATGACTTCTAATTAGGTCATATTTTAAGGATATATATTATAGAAGTTATATAGATACAAGGAAATCCATTATCAATTGTATCTGGTCACGATATGAGATTTACATCTGTGTTTTGGAAGAGTTTCCAACAAGATCTAAGCACTAAGATTAAATAATATATGTATTTTTTCCACTCAAAATTTGGTCAATATGAAGGGACTATTCATACACTTCAAGAAATGTTGAGAGCATGCTCGATTGAATTCAATGGAGTATGGGATATCTATGTTCCAATACTTGTGTTATTGTAAAATAATATCATTCCCTAAGTCATCAAAATGGCTCCATATGTAACCCTTTATGGGAAAATATTACTAACACATGTAGTCCGTGATAAAGTTGGTGAACATAAGATTTTAAGAAAAAAATGTTCAAGGAAATCCTAGAAAATTTCAACAAAACTAAGCCACACAACATAGATGCACAGAGAGATAGAAGTGCTATGTTGATAGTTATCATTGAGACGTAGAGTTTGAGATTAGAGATAATTTATTCCTCGACATATATCCATGTTAGAGACTCAAGAGATTTAGGAATAAAGAAAATATAATTTCCAATTAAATTATCTCTTTTGAGATTCATGATAACATTGAAGATATGGACTATCAATTATCACACTGACCATACCATTATAATGTACATGATCTATTCCCTGTATCCCTTTTGAGTATGTTCATACCAGAAAACATACATATACTGAATACGTAGTTGTCATACCAAGAAAATGAACCTTCTTATGAAGAATATCCAGTGAATATCATAGATCATATAGATAATTTTTTAAACAAAAACAAAAAAACATTATCAAATTACAAGGTTGAAACCGTTAGTAAAATTATGTGACATGGGAACCATGGATAGACATGAAGAAAAAGTACCCTCGCTAGTTTTTATCATATTAAAAAAAGTAAATTATGAAGGAAAATGTATAAAGGAGGGAGAATGTATTGACCCATATTTTTAAGTTATATTTGGGAACTAAATAAATGTGTTTAATATTATATCATATATAGTAATATACACATAGAACACATAGTGAAAAAACAAATCATTATCCTAAAATAATTTTTTAACATTATCCCACTAAAAATACAATAACAATGAAAAATATTATAATGGAAAATAAAATAAAATATGATAAGTAATATATAGAAATTAGAATTTTCCTGATCGAATAGAATTACCACACTCAAGAACAGTAACACCCCAGGCTTCCACGGTATGCTTCTCTTTGAATAATATAGTAGCGTGTGTTGTATGCAACTTTGAGTTCTAACACACACCGCAACCAATCAAAGTAGCTGTTATGAATAGTAATACCTACTTTTTAAAATTTTAGAAATTTTATATCTCAAAATGGACTTAATTTTTGGATTCGAAGTATCTAATTTAGCCTAAGGTGAAATTTTGGTACTTTTCGGATAACTTTAATATTTTGATAAATAGTGAAAATTACTAAATTTTAATTAAAAACAATTTTTTAATCAAAATAATTAATTGAGATAAATTATGAAATTATATTGGTTTAAAAGTATATTTAAAATATATTTTTACCATATAATACAATTTTTGTCATTAGAAATAATTTCACAATTAAACAGAACATAAACAAGTGTCAATCTTTTGACAGTTATTATATCTTAAAAACACGGTTTTTGTTTTGATAGTGAGAATTAATTTTAAATTAATTCTTGCCACTAATGTGTTTTAAATTTTGAAAAATGGATTCCATTTTGGGAATCAGGATGTCCAAATTTTGTAAATAGGTAACTTTTATTTTTAGACATTTTGATTAATTACTTCGGTAAATATTTTATTTATCATGGTTAAAGGGTAAATCTGGTAAATAAGGGTTAAAAAATAATATTATAATAATACTAAATTACCATAAAAAGTGTCCTAACCTTATTTGTGGATACATGTCCGACCATGGGCATCTTTGGGTCGATTTTGGGACACCATGGAGCCACTTGTATGTTATAGGGACACATTATTTTAATTAAGTTAAAATAAATACAAAAATGACATAATCATATATCTTTTAGAAAAACAATTTTTACATAGGGTTATATATGTTGTATTTTCGACTATAAATTTTATTAGAAAGGTAAAAATATTTCCTACATATTGATATGTTATTTAAAAAATTTATACATTAAATAATTTAATTTATTTATGACACAATGATGATTCATTATTACCATAATAGTGAAAAATTAAAATAATTGATATTATAAATACCAAAATAAATATAATTTGAGACTGTTAATGAATTACAATAATTTTCTAGGATAATATGACATATTAGGATTGATTTAAATAACTTTTTTCGGAGTAATCATTCTGTTATTATTAAAAAAAAAGTCAATTTTTGAATAGTGTCAAAATTGACATAAACGAGTTTTTAAAACAAATATTATATTATTAATTGATATTAAATTCTTAAAAATATAAGGTTTGGACAAGAGACTTATATCATGATGGTTGTATCATTAGTGGAAAACTTTCCGGTCGCTTGGACGTATATTGTATGTATATTAACTATATAACATAAAAATACAAAGTGCCAGAAATCTTTTTTTTTCATTTTCTGAAGCCGGTTTAAGGGGTTGCTGGTACCCATACAGTCTTTCAACTACATCATCACATCTGAATAACAAACCATAATTCAAATTTCAAAACAGGTCATCGCCAGCCTCCTCGAACACCGAACCCGAATCAACATGCGCCCACGGTCTTAACACGCCTGTCAACCAGTCCCGCGACAGCACTGAAACCTCGCGCCGCACATCGTACGTCAATCCATCAGCCTGCAAGCAAATCGAGCCACCATTTACCGGAATTCTAGTGAGATGCACCGGCTCCCGTCGACGTTGTCACCGGCGACCGCGAAGTCTCCCCTGGTAAATCACCAAACAAACCTTCCTCCATGTCGCCGGTGAGCCAACTGCCTCCATCAACGCCGTCGAAAACGACAGATCAACACCATTCAGACAGAAAAATCATCATCAGCAACCGTCAACAGACCAACACCATTCAAAAGTCATCCCAAAACCAGAACGCCGGTGAGCTTCACCGACGCCCAACCTCACGCACTCACCCGCGCCAGCGACGAGAAACAACCCATCACCGCCGGTGGATCCCTTCACCGATTTCCACGAGGCAGAAACTCTCGTCACTGTTATCAACGTAGAAACTCTCGACGCAGAATAGCAGACCCAACCAAAAAACACAAAACAGAAAACTTAAAAAGAAACAACATCAGAACACGTTGCCACCTTCAGCCCCGCTGGAGAAGACCTTGAAAACTTCCAAATCACACGCATCCACCCCAGATCTAAGCTGCAACCCCAAAACTAGGGCCGGCTCTGCAGCGCAAGGACCACGAACCCACAAACCCGCTCTTGGCATATGCCGGTACTTCTAGGAACCTTGTCGCAACCCGGTCTTAGGTTCATGGGTCTAGCTTTTCCAAAGGTGCCAGTCACGCCTCTTATAAAAGGACACTCTCCCTTCTCATTAATTCACACCATCAATGCCTTTTGGTTCGGCCAAACCCTGCCCAAATAATCTCTCAACGTCCCTAAATTAATCCTAGAGGCCTTAAATTATTCAGAAAGACATCCTAAGGATCCCTTTTGATCAAATCAAAAGGAAGAACCCGAAGAAGAGGTAATGATTTCACCACCCTTTTTCAAGTTCCTTTCTTTTTCCACTTCTTATTTCTTGGTTATTACCATTCTAAAATTATGAATCCAGTATCTCCTATATACTGTAATATTATTATAAAATTGGTACAACCATATTCAGTATTCTATCCATCCTTTAAATGACATGTCACCATACGTGCGTACGTACGGCTTACCGTCTCCACGGCGTGGTGTAATTGTTATTCAATATATTATTATTTGGATGGGTATAATAATGATTTGTAATTCATGTAAATAATAAATATAACATGATAATTATTCTGTATATATGAGATACCATCCTATTATATAATATTTTAATATCAAATGAATGATATTTTCGCTCGTGCATACGTACGGATTACCGTCTCCATGACGCGATGAGATTCATTTCCAAGTTCACCATTCATCAACGATTATAAAAATATATATTACTAATAAGTATGTTATATATGACATAATAATTCTACTGGAGGTATATATATATATATATAAGGATTTATGTACTTACATATATCTTATTCACTTACTTCCGTTCAATACTATATGAAAACAGAAACAGCGTTTTTGCGTACGTACGGACTACCGTCTCCATAAACGGTGTTTTACATTTCATATATATGTCTATTATACATATATATATATATATATATGATATATTTATCATGTTTTATATTCTGTAATTATTTAAATCATGATCTATGTGATACAACCAAGAGTGACAAATTAAAACACTTACGATAATGAAAGTGATTATTACCCGAAATGTTAACTTAACATGAAAATTATTATTAAATGGGTAATATAAAGTCATAAATGAATTAGGTATGATATCATAAATATTAAAATGGTTATGGTATAATTTAATAACATACTATGATATTCTAACAGGAGGTTAAACGTACCCTCGACTAAAGTAATGTGTAAGGTAAGGGGTTTTCATCTCACTCTTTATTCCTGTGAGATTCATGCCATATTGCCACCATTACCTTTTGTGTGGTGTATGTACTGCCCATAATTATATTCTTTGTGTAATAAACTTTAATTTATGTGTATTTACATATTCATTGTATGATACCTCTTTCATGGGTTGTACGTTTCATAAGTGCCCAAATTGGTAAGGGTTTATTTCGCAATCTATTCATTATCTGAGGTTGTCTATACATAATAATATACTGGGATTTCATTATCATACACATCCATATTTCATAAAAATGTATTTCAAAATATTTTTACAATTTACTAGAATATGGGTTAACGTCATTTATACCCTTCTTTGACTTTTTATAAGAGATTTATAAAGGAATATTTCCGTCATTTTCCAAACAAGGCTCTTTTTAACCTTTTCAAAAGAATTAAGGTAAGAATGTCTTTTTTTAACTTATACGATGGGTGCGGATATTTTCCACCATTATGAAATCTTCGAAACATCCCTTACACGCTTATAAGGATATTTTTAACGTAAAAGTTTTCTTTTATAATTATGTGAATTTTAAATGATTTCAAAAAAAGAGATACTTCTCTCAAATATATGAAAATCCAGTGCAAATGTATACATATTTAATGCAAGCTTAAAATGTTTTCAGAAAACCCGACTCTTGAGTGTGGTAGCCAGGAAGGGATTGGGAGTGGACCCATCATGGCCTGTAATTAGTCGAGTAGTATCAGAATTAGTTATTTTGTTTTCAGAAGCTTGCATACTATTTTCATAAAAACACTGGAGTATATATTAGAAATTTTAAAGGTAAGTATTTTCTAAAAAATAGCATCGGTAGTTCTCATGAGACAAACTAGTGTCTTGGCACAAGGCCTTGACAAAATCTTATTTGTAGTCTTGGCACGAGGCCTTGGCTATGTGGTTATGATAGTCTATCATTCTGCATTCCATCATTATGAAAGTGGTTATTGATATTGAATGTGATTATTTGATTAGTAGAATATCCATGGGAATAAGTAAATGGCATTATTTCATTTTATTTTTGCCATACTATTTTGAAGTTCAAGTTTAAAGGCTTTTGTTTTAGTTTTATACATTGAATTAAATGTTTTTTCTTATTTTCGAAATTTTCTGTTGTGTTCCTTACCCTTACTGAGCATTTGAGCTCACCCCTTTCTATGTTTTATTCTTCATAGGATTCCAAGAAGTGTAATGTGATTGATATGCAGGGTTAAGCCAATGGAATAGTGGTGTTCATAATGATTATTTATGTTGTTTTTTAAGTCTTAAAGTGAAAATGTAACATTCATATATGTGATCTATTTTTCCAAGACTGCTAATCTTATCAGTCATTCGGGACTTGATTCCTTTTAATCATGCCAATGTATTAAAATAATGCACCAACTCTGGGTAATTGGGGTCGGGGCATTACAGTAGGTATCATAGGAAGTTTAGTAATAACCTTGGAAACTAGATTTAGATAAACTCTGATTAGAACACATATCCCTAAGATAGACTTTGAGGATTAGTATAGAAGAACTTCCTAGAATTTTGGTATTGTAGAGATTTTGTGAGTTTTCCGAGAAATAAATCTCTGTCTAGATACGAGTAGGTAGAGGCGGCTCTGGAAAAGATGTACCTCGGGGTAAAACTCGAAACACCGCTTTGAGCTAGACTCAAATGGGAACGGGTGAACGCCAACGGGCCTTGCTGAACTCTTGGTTACGACACTCCTGGGGGATATGCTTAGGATAATTCTCATTTTCGTTACAAACCATTATTAAGGGATTATGATTATATACTTTCTCAAAGAAAACATTTTTATGATTATGGATTATATCCATAAACTGATCAATTTGTGTTAGGTATTTTACAAGTTTGGTAATTATTCATTGAAATTCATAAAATGAACTAGTTTATGCTATTGTATAGAAATGTCTCCCAGTAGAAGGAATGTGAACTCCCGTAATACGTATGATCCAAATAGTAAGAAGGATCATATCATTCGTGGTCCTAAGCCATAATTTAGAATTGAAAATGTATCCCACGTATTATCATCATATGAAGAAATAGTATCGTGTGTTGATAAGATGAATAAAGAATTCTCGGAGTCCTATGTCTTTGAAGGGAAGCAAGAGAAGAAAAGTATTGAAGAGAGAAAGCTTGATAAAGGGAAGAGGGAAAAGAGGAATTTTCCCATATGTGATACCTGTGGGAAGAAACACCCTGGAACTTGCCTGAATGGAATGAGAGTTTGTTATAAGTGTGGAGGAAAAGGGCACAAAGTTCGTGACTTCAAGGGTAAGAAAATGGTTTCAAATGTACAATGCTTCATTTGCAAGGAGTTTGGACACTATACGAACCAATGTCCCAGTCATCAGACTATGTTGAAAATGATGCTATTGGATAATAATCAAGTTATGACATTACCACAGATGAAGAGGAATGACTAGTGTTCTTATGTTGTTATTTTAGAATTATTTCATTTAAGTGTTGTATCAATGATGTTCTGGAAATAAATAAAGACTGTATTGTAGTACTATTTAATTAAGGATTTTAGATTTTATGTTACTATGAAAAGTGATTCAACAGTGAGTTAAATTTTTTTTGGAAATTAAATGGTTGAAGGAAAGATAAACCTTAATATGGTCCTAATATTGAGGTAGTGATTTTGGAATAAGAGATTATTGATTTTGGTAATTCAGGATGTTGCGGTGTTGTAAAAGAATATATGAGGAAGGCATTCACATGTTATTACCTGGAAAAAGGGATCCTCATTATGTTTCACTTCCTTGTAAATTTTGGACTATGAGTTTGGATAATGGTATTTTTGATAAGTCTAATGGTCGGAATGGATTAAGTAAGAAAGGTTATTTTATTGGATTCTTATAAAAGGACAACACGCTGACCATGTGACGACCCATCGTGTCAGACAAAGCTGCGGGAATCAAACCCACAACTATAGTGCAGTTGGGATTTATCACCTACCATTGTGGTACATGATGTTCCTAGATGGTATAATGTAGTTTCTTTACATAAAGGGTCTGATATGTGAATTATAAATTCATTATATTTGGAACCCTATATGATTATGATAAATAGAGTATTTTTGAGTTGTATTATGTTTTGGGGTGAAAGATGAGTTTTTGGTAGAAATTTATTAATCGATAAAACTCTAATTATAAAGTAAGTATATCTCCTTATGATCTTAGCCAATCTCATAAATAAATTCCTCAACATTAGGAAAGGAACTTAGAACAAAAATGTTTTCTTAGATGGTACTTTAGATCATCACTAATTTATGGCTTTGGGATTGTTGGTCTTTTCATAGCCAAGTTCTCTACCACTCTCCATCAGATAATTGATGGTCAGATTTTTCTTCCATATCAATATTTTCCTACATGGAACCCTAATATGTGTTATTTTCACTAATCTTCATACATTCCTCTATTTATTTTAAATAGAGGCCTCATTAATTTATTTTTCGATGTGGGATTTCAACTAAGATATTTTGAAATGTCAAAAATGTGTTATCCTAATACCTTATGTTTTGTTGAACCAATGGTATTTTAAATCATCATAGATTGATGAATTTAAGGACCTCAATTTTAAACATGTCTGTGATTGATGACCACAATCACTACCTATAAATATTTATGTTTTTCATCCAATTATATGTCTATAATTTCCACTAATGTCCTCCTAATCGAGATCATAATTTTTTGGTGACCCTTTCATTTCTCTTTTCATATTGTTAAGACTAAATTTTATTAACCAAATTTCCGATGTGGGGTTTTTCACAAAGATATTTTCTATTTTCAACCATTATTTTCAAAGAACAATATCAAATTGTGAGGATGCAAATTATTAAAGGCGGGGAGAATGTAATACCCCGATCTTCCATGTTACACTTCTCTTTGAATAATACAGTAGCGTGTGTTTTACGCAACTTCGAGTTCTAACACACACCTCGACCAATCAAAGTAGCCGTTATGAATAGTAATACATACTTTTTAAAAAAATTTAAATTTTATCTCTCAAAATGGACTTCATTTTTGGATTTGGAGTATCGAATTTAGCCTAAGGTGACATTTTGGTACGTTTCGGATAACTTTAATATTTTGATGAATAGTGAAAATTACTAAATTTTAATTAAAAACAACTTTTTTAATAAAAATAATTAATAGTGACAAATTATGAATTTAAGTGGTTTAAAAGTATATTTAGAATGTATTTTTACCATTTAATACAATTTTGGTCATGGAAAAAATTTTACAATTAAACCGGACATAAACAAGTATCAATCTTTTGATAATTATTATATCTTAAAAACACACTTTTTGTTTTGACAGCGAGAATTAATTTTAAATTAATTTCTACCACTTCTATGTTTTGAATTTTGGAAAAATGGATTCCATTGTTTAAATCAGTGTATCCAAATTGTGTAAATTGGTAAATTTTATTTTTAGACATTTTGAATAATTACTTCGGTAAATATTTTATTTACCATGGTTAAGAAGTAAATCTAGTAAATAAGGGTTAAAAAAATAATATTATAATAATACTAAATTACCCTAAAACGTGTAATAACCTTATTGGTCGATACATGTCAAACCACGGGCATCTTTGGCTCGATTTTGGGACCCCATGGAGCATCTTGTAGGTGATATGGACACTCTATTTTAATTATGTTAAAATAAATACTAAAATGACAAAAGCATATATCTTTTAGAAAAACAATTTTTACATAGGTTTATATATGTTTTATTTTAGACTATAAATATTTATTATAAATCTGAAAAGATTTCATACATATTGATATTTTATTTTTAATTTTTAGTCATTAAATAAGTTAATTTATTTATGACACAATGATGATGCATTAATTACCATAATAGTGAAAAATTAAAATAATTGATATTATAAATACCCAAATAAATATAATTTGAGACTATTAATGAATTGAACTAATTTTCTAGGATAATATGACATATTAGGATTGATTTAATTAACTGTGATCGAAGTAATCATTCTGTTATGATTTTTACAAAAGTCAATTATTGAATAGTGTCAAAATTGACATAAAAGAGTTTTTAAAACAAATATTATATTATTAATTGATATTAAATTCCTAAAAATCTAAGGTTTGTCCAAGAGACTTATATCAGGATAGTTGTATCATTAATGGACAACTTGAAAGTAACTTGGATGTATATAGTATGTTTATTAACTAGATAACATAAAAATACAAAGTGACACGGTAAGTGTCAATCTAATTAACTAAGAGTTAAAACGAAAGGATAAGGTTAATATAATGACCCAAACCTGTCTAAATTATATTTGTTGAGTGGTTTTAGACCCATACCAAATATAAACTTTAAATAAACCACTTTGTTTCCATTAGAAACCGAATATGAATTTATTATAAAATAATATTTCTAGCTTTTCCAAAGGTGCCCCTCACCCCTCTTATAAAAGGACACTCCCCCTTCTCATTAATTTACACCTTAAAAGCCTTTTGGTTCGTCCAAACCCTACCCAAATACACTATCTACTTCCCTCAATTAATCATAGAGGCCTTAATTTAGTTATAAAGCCATCCTAAGGAGCCCTTTTGATCAAATCAAAAGGAAGAACCCGAAGAAGAGGTAATGATTTCACCACCCTTTTTCATGTTCCTTTCTTCTTCCACTTCCTCTTTATTTGTTTTTACCATTCTAAAATAAAGAATCTAGTATCTCCTATATACTGTAATATTATTATAAAATTTTTACAACCATATTCAGTATTCTATCCATCCTTTGAATGACATGTCACCATACGTGTGTACGTACGGCTTACCGTCTCTACATCGTGGTATAATTGTTATTCAATATATTATTATTTGGATGGGTATAATAATGATTTTTAATTCATGTAAATAATAAAAATAACATGATAATTATTCTGTATATATGAGATACCATTAAATTATATATTATTTTAATATCAAAAGAATGATATTTTTGCTCGTGCGTACGTACGGATTACCGTCTCCATGACGCGATGAGATTCATTTCCAAGTTCACCATTCATCGATGATTATAAAAATATATATGACTAATAAGTATGTAATATATGACATAATAATTCTACTTGAGAGAGAGATATATATATATATATATATATATATTTATGTACTTAAAAATATCTTATTCACTTACTTTCGTTCAATACTATATGAAAACAGAAACAACGTTTATGCGTACGTACGGACTACCGTCTACATTAATAGTGTTTTCCATTTCATATATATGTCTATTATACATATATATATATATATATATGATATATTTATCATGTTATATATTCTGGAAGTATTTAAATCATGATCTATGTGATACAACCAAGAGTGACAAGTTAAAACACATACGATAAGGAAAGTGATTATTATCCGAAATGTTAACTTAACATGAAAATTATTATTAAATGGGTAATATAAAGTCATAAATGAATCAGGAATGATATCATAAATATTAATATTGTTTCGGTATAATTTAATAACATACTATGATCTTCGTACAAGAGGTTAAACGAACCCTCGACTAAAGGGATGTGCAGGGTAAGGGGTTTTCATCTCACTCCTTATTTCCATGAGATTCATGCCATATTGCCACCATTACCTTTTGTGTGGTGTATGTACTGCCCATAATTATATTCATTGTGTAATACACTTTAATTTATGTGTATGTACGTATTCATTGTATGATACCTCATTAATGGGTTGTACATTTCGTAAGTTACCAAATTGGTAACGGTTTATTTCTCAATCTCTTCATTATCTGAGGTTGTCTATACATAATAATCTACTAGGATTTCTTTATCATCCACATCCATATTTCTTAAAAATTTATTAAAAAACGATTTTACTATTTACAAGAATATGGTTTAAAGTAATTTATACCCTTGTTTGACTTTTTATAAGAGGTTTATAAAGGAATATTTCCGTCATCTTCCAAACAAGGTGCTTTTTAACCTTTTTGACAGAATTAAGGTAAGAATGTTTTTTTTAACTTATACGGTGGGTGAAGATATTTTCCACCATTATAAAATCTTCGAAGCTTCCTTTACACTCTTATAATGATATTTTCAAAATAAAGTTTTTCTTTTATAATTTTGTGATTTTTAAATTATTTCATGAAAAGAGATATTTCTCTCAAATATATGCAAATACAGTGCAAATGTATACGTATTTAATGCAAGATTTAAATGTTTTCAGAAAACCCGACTCACGAGTGTGGTATCCAGGAAGGGATTGGGTGTGGACCCATCATGGCCTGTAATTAGTCAAGTAGTCTCAGAATTATTTATTTTGTTTTCAGAAGCATGCATAATGTTTTCAGAAAAACACTAGAGTATATTTTAGCAATTTTAAACGTAAGTATCTTCTAAAACATTGCATCGGTAGGTCTCATGAGACAAACTAGTGTCTTGGAACAAGTCCTTGACAAAATCTTTTTTGTAGTCTTGGCATGAGGCCTTGGCTATGTGGTTATGATAGTCTGACATTATGCATTACATCATTATGAAAGTGTTTATTGATATTGCATATGATTATTCAATTAGAAGAATATCCATGGGAATAAGTAAATGGAATTATTTCATTTTATTTTTTCCATACTATGTTTAAGTTCAAGTTCAAAAGGATTTTTTTTAGTTTAATACATTGCCTTAAATGTTTTTTCTTATTTTCGAAATTTTCTGCTATGTTGCTTACCCTTACTGAGCATTTGAACTCACCCCTTTCTATGTCTTATTTTTCCCAAGATTCTAAGAAGTGTAATGTGATTGATATGCCAGGTTAAGCCAAGGGAATAATGACGTTCATAATGATTATTTATGTTGTTTTGTAGGTCTTAAAGTGAAAATGTAACATTCATATATGTGATCTATTTTTCCAAGACTGCTAAACTTATCGGTCCTTCGGGACTTGATCCCTTTTAATCATGCCAATGTATTAAAATAATACACCGAATCTGGGTAATTGGGGTCGTGGCATTACAAGAATAACACTATAGAAATAAAACATAATGATAACAATACAATATTATTTTTGAAAATTAATACATATATAACCATTAGTGAAAATAGAAGTCAATGTATAATGACTGTATTATGAGGTATTTATAGGATATATGTTACCCTAATGCTGATTATAAATATTACAATTGGAATAGTAATCTGGCCATTTGAATTGTATCATGTTTATTTTAGTATTAATCAAGCCGTTATAAATAATCAAATCACTATTAGAATAGTATTATCACTAATGCATTTATCAAATTAAATTTACATACCACATAAATTGATAATATGATATATTTAGACCACAATAGAAGTAAATAAATTTTCTAAAACAATTAATTTAGTTTGTTTTTGTTTGTTTAAAATATAACTATTTGAATATAAATTTTATGGTAAATATATTTCTCTAAAATAAAATTTATTTTAATAAATATATTTCAATAATTAATATATTATTTTATTATAAAGAAAATATAATTTTATTGAGCCATTATTAATTTTTCAATTCGACATAAAATTGATTATAATATTACAATTGTTATGTTTTTGAAAAAATATATGACTTTATTAAAATATATATTTCTCAAATACATATAAATATATTTTAATAAGGATTTTTTATGATCCAAATGATGTGAAAAACTTATGGTGATATCATGGTATTTTTCTATAAAATTTGAATTTTTAGATAATTTTGAAATATGGTAATATATAGTATTTAACAATATAAATTATATAAATGATTATGTTATTCATTTATAATGTAAAAGCAAATTATTTTAAACTTACATGCCCCATTTACTATATGTATCAAAAAGCATCAATAGTGTTGATTGTCAAAGGCCAAAATAATAAACCAATAAATATAATATTCTATAAGAATACTCTCATCCCCATATAAATACCACCCATCACTAGCTCCTCTCCCTAAAAATTTTATTCTTTAGATCTATCTATATTTATTTAATAGAATCTTCCAAAAAATCTCCCTTGTGTACTTGTTCTTATGCTCTCCCAAAATACCAATTTCATCTTCATTACGGGATCCTTAAATATTGTGATATTCATTAGTTATCATTATCTAAAAAAATGACTTCCAAATTGTTTTTTATCCTTTATTATCCTCAAAACCTCCTTAAAAAATTAATTAATAAATATATTTCTAAATATATATATATATCATAATTTTATATTTTTTGTGTAACATAAACCATCCTTCCTTTAATTTCATCCACTTATTCAATGAAACGTAACCATTTTCTACATTATATTAGTTTTCCATCTCTATTGATAATGTGTTTTTGTTATCCATTACCTTCTTCATGTCTAATAAAACACTATTATTATGATTATATAGGATGAATTTTTGTATAATATATTATATTTTATTTTATTTAATCAATATATGGTCATAAAACTAAATAAAAAACAAGTAGATCATGATGGTCGGTAAAACTGCCAAAATAAACATACCATATAACATTAAAATGTTTACTCAAATAACCATAAATAGTTTTTAAAATGAATGGGTATTTGAAATAATAAAAATTTATATAATTTCATGAATAAAATATCATTTTAAGTATGGTGTTCAACTCCAATTTGAGAAGAACGTCAACAAATAACCCTAAATGATCTGACATTGGAACCATGAAATGAATGTTCGTAGAGAGAAGAAATATATATTTACAAATTATTGAAAATTCTATGAATTATATTGAAATAATTAATATAAATAATATTTACATGTAAAGTTTTCTGATTTATTTAATTTATTAAACTATTTTTAATATCCAGTACATTGCGGTCAAGCGTAGAATGATTTCGGAACCCAAGGTAAGGGATCTTTCTGAACGACCTTATTTTCATTGGGGATATGATTTATATATTTTACAAAACATTATCATTATAATGTACTTAAATATTTCATATAAATTATTTATATATTCTACAAACATGTATAAATATCATAATTTAATTTTTTTGATGTGGATATGCTTGTTTTAAATGGTCCCTTCTAATGTTCGTTCAAAAAGATGAGAAAGGTAACTTCTCAATTTTAATTTCCTATTTTAGTGTGTCACACAATGAAAATATGTAAAACGTATAATATTCCTAAAAATAGTTATTGTGGCATCCTGCCTTTTTATAACATAACTTTCATTACATTACACAAAACTAAGGATCTTTAAGGTTTAGTGTCTTGGAAACAAGGAACATAATACATGAAAAAAACATAAAACATTATTCTTAAACACATGAAAGGATTATCCTTAAGTTCATACTAGGTGAATTACTGCATCTCATAACCTGGGGATATACATCAAAAGAAAGGGTGAGCAGAATTCCCAGTAAGGGAAACAAGAGAAACATTTTACATTTGAACTTGAGATACTTCAATAAGGTCATGAAAAGAACAATAAGGCATGAGAGAGAGATCATGGGGCATATCATAATAAAAATAACGTTTTTCATAACTTTAAGATGTGGCTACAAAATTTTACAAAGACAATCATTTTTGTTTCACCATGTTCCATCCCCAAGGTGTCAATAAAAATTACCAACGTTATTCACCAAGGTATCAGTCTAAATGGTCATCTCTAGAGATTAAGTCTTTACCGAATGCATTGGAGTGCTATCAGGGAGAACACTTAAATTTTCCTTTGTTATCATGTGATCCACATATATCATCATCAAACATTTCATAAACAGCCCATATAGCATAAAAGAAATGGGTTTCATTTCATAATCATAACGTTTTAAAAACTGCTTTAAAGACATGATCTTTGTGTCACTTTAAAACCCATAGAAAAGGAAGTTGGGTCTCATGTATGTAAATCCCAAAATTTAAAATAGAAAAAATTGGTATATATGTGAATACCACTATAGAAGAGAGAGCATTTAGTATTCACTTAATAAAATAAAAAATTTATAAAAAGAGAGAGACATTTTGAGATGGAAATTCTGCAGCATAACGGCTATGTTACGAGGTTTTAGAAAACATTGAAAAGAGAGGGGACTTGGGTCATGTAGAGACCTGAAGATTAACGTACATGGACATTAAATTACTTTTTCAGAATACATAGTACATAACAAAAACACACACACAAGGACCTTAATAGTTTAGTGTCTTTGGAAACTCGGAACGTAATCTTCTAATCGTGGTGAAAGATCATCAACATCTCCTATAAAGATCTTCCCATTTTTTTTCCTTACCTAAAATATTTCCTTTAATCCTGGGTGAAAAGAAAACATAAAAAGGGTGATCTAAAATGCTCTGTAAGGGTAATCATGGATAAAATAAAACATACCATATACATTTGAACTTAAAAACATGAACATAATGTTTAAACATCAAAATCTTGGGCAACGACTTATAACATGGAAGTACATAAGGAATAGATCTTAATGGAACATAAATCATGATAACATAACATGTGAATAAAACATGTAATTGTGGCATCCATTAAGCACGTGTAATTATTTCCATAGTATCCAACACATTGCTTCCAATACCATCTTAGTGGACAAAGTCCCTTTCTGAATCGAGTTCACTCCTCGTTTCAGTCCTGTTTTACTGAACCGATTTAACCTGCCGTTATAGCCATGTCTATCTCATGAGATATAAATTTTTACCCAATGCATTGGAGGGAGATATAGGTTACACCCATCTCATAATGAAATCATTCCTACTTGTTCGACAAAATAAACATACATCATTAATAATAACCCACCGAATAAAATGGGTTTCATAAACATCATCCCATCATCACATAATCCATATAAAATAAATGGATATCATTTCATAATAAGAAAAGTGAAGCCATGTAAATCATAGAGACATTACATTTGAAACATACACATATGAAATAATTTCATCTTATATGGAAAATGGTTTTGATAAAACACTTGAAATGAATTCTTGAGGAAAATATCCTTTCTTCATCAAAATCATTTTCTTTTCAGAAAACGTCATGCAATTTTAAAAGAGAGAGATTTTGTTGAAAATAGTCATGAAATCTTTTGGAGTAAGCTTCATGAAAATAAGGCTTTATAAAACCGTAAAAAATCCTTTCATGCCGTATAATTTAAAAAAACATTCTTTTCGTAAATTTGCCAGAAAAGTCAAAAAGTACCTCATAACGTAAACAAAAGAAAGATTCCTTACATACCATGTAGTAAAAGTCAAAAATGGGTAAAAAAAATTAAACATACATTAAAACACATTTATAAAACATGGACATGGATGATATAATTAACCCCAGTAAATACTTACGAATATGCAATCTCGGATAAAAATGAGATTTGCAAAATTATCCCTTACCTTAGGTCTGATATGCTTCGTACGTATCCGAACATGATGTATAATGATTTAAATAATGTCATTGACTTATTAATGAATCATATTCATTGTTATGATATCATATATGGTTCACTTATGACTTTATTTTACCCGTTCTTTTGTAAATTCCATATTAAAGTGCGTTTTGGGTAAAATCGTTTCATTTTTCGTCCGTGTTTTGACTTGTAATTATTCATATGATTACTTAGATCAGGATTACTTAATTCCAGAATATAAAACATGATTTATATAATATATATTCAGAATATAAATATATATGATATATCAGTAAATGGAAATAAATACACCGTTCATGGAGACGGTAGGCCGTACGTACGCATGAACGCTGTTTTCGTTTCCTTATTGAGTTGAATGGAATTAAGTAGATGACATACATATATATACACATAAATCCAGTATCATTATTATTTCATATATTTCATGATTAATTATTATATAGACATTATAATCACACATGAATGGTTAACGTGGAGAATGAATCTCATCGCGTCGTGGAGACGGTAGTCCGTACGTACGCACGAGTGATGATATCGTTCTCATGATCGTGGAATTTTATTGGAGTGTATGTATACTATTTGAGAATCAATATAACTTTACAATAATCATATATAGTTATTATTTACACCATTATACCCATCCAAGTAAGGTGGTGGTGGAAAATAGATTACTCAACGGCATGGAGACGGTATTACGTACGTACACACGCGTGATGATTTCATTTTCCATAGGATGGATTGATAGTGAAATAGGGTTGTTTCATACTTATAATAACATATCAGTATATGATTGATACTAATGTTATTACTTCATAATGAAACAACCTAAGAAGAGGAAGTGGAAGAAGAAATAAAGTTGAAAGAATCGGTAACGGACATTACCTCTTCTTTGAAACACCTCTTTGAGATCTCCTTTTAGGGCACTAAAATTGGTCTTTGAGGAAGACCAGAACCTATAGGATGTTTTGGAGGAAGTGGAGAAGAGAATTTGGCAGGGTCTGGCCAAGCTTTAATGTTCAATGTGGTGTGAGGAAGAGAGGGAGGAGGTTCCCTTTTATAAGGGAGGAGAGGGGCACCTTTGGAATAACAAAAAATATTATTTTATTATAAAGCCAAATTCGATTTAAATAGATCCAAATTGATTTATTTCGAAGTTAAGGTGGGTATGGGTATAAATCCACTCATCCAATAGAATTTAGGCAAGTTTAGGTTCCTATTTTAACCTTATCATTTATATTTAACTTTATGTTAGATAATTTTACTTTTACCGTGTCTTTTTGAGTTCTTACACTATAAGGTTAATAAACATAATATAAGAATCCAAACGAACCCAACGTTGTTTATTATTAATATATATAACCTTATCTAATTCATTTGGCCAAGCCTTAGATTTTTAGGAAAAAAACAACAATTAATAATATAATATATTTTTTAAAAACAATTTTATGTCAATTTTGACACTATTTAGTAATTGATTTTTGTGAAAATAATAACAGAATGATTAGTTCGATGAATGTTAATTAAATCAATACTAACATATCGTATTTACCTAGAAAATTTGTGGAATTCATAAAAAGTCTCAAATTTCATTTATTTGGGTATTTATAACATCAATTATGTCAATATTTCATTAATAATATAATAATTGCATCATCTTTGTGTCATAAATAAATAAACTTATTTAAAGTCTAAAAATTACCAATAAAATATAATAATGTAGGAAATAGATTTAAGTTTCTAATTAATATTTATAGTTGAATTTATATTATGTATAACTCTATATTAAAAATGATATAGTTATTAAACATTGATTTTAACTATTTTAACCCTTCTTTAAATAAATTAATAATAAATGTCCTAATCTAATCCAAGTCAGACTAAATGGTCATATTTTATTCCTAAGGTTGTTTCTGGTCGAATTAAACTTATCCAATAGAATTAGGACATGTGTTAGGTTAATAATAATATCGTTTTTACCCGTAATTACTCTATTTACTTTTAACCGTGGTAAAAAAAAGTAAAACGTTACTATTCACCAAAAATTATTTTTTCATCTCATTGAATAACATTTTACTTACTAACATCAACCGTATATCTCTAATTTTTGAAATTCCACTCACAGAAGCGGTAAAATTAAGTTTTATGAAAAATTCATTTTTCTTAACTACCACTTAGTGGTTTCACTATTCATCAAAAAAATGAAAGTTTCCAAAAAAATACCAAAAATTAGGCCTAAGCTATATTTGATATTATGAACTCAAAAATGATGTCTATTTTACCAAATGGAAAACATATCAGTTGCATTAATTAATTTAAAATTTAATTCCCGTCGTCAAAACAAATAGCGTGTTCTTTAGAGAGAATAACTATCAAAAGATTGACACTTGTTTATGTCTGGTTTAAATTTGAAATTACATCCAATGAAAAAGATTGTATTAAATTGTAAAAATATATTCTAAATATACTTTAAAACCCCTCAAATTAATAATATATAACTATTAATTATTTCGATTAAAATGTTGTTTTTAATTAAAATTTAGTAATTTTCACTATTCATCAGAAAATTAATGTTATCTGAAAAGTACCAAAATTTCACCCTAAGCTAATTTTGATATTCCAAATCCAAAAATGAAGTCCATTTTGAAAAATAAAATTTCATAAATTTCAAAAATTGGTTATTACTGTTCATAATGGCTAGTTTTAATAATATTTTAATAGCATATTGTTGTTTAGTGAAACTCGGTATTGCGTACTACACACACTATCAAGGAAGGTCGCGATTGTGTGTAATGCAAGGCAAGTCAATGATGCATGTTGTGCATTCTCTTTTTGGTGTAGCGTACAACACAAGTCATTAATGAATTTAAAAATAATATTTTTCATAAAATCTCGGGATGTTACATTCTACCCCCCTTAAAATGAATTTCGCCCTCGAAATTTGTCGGGGTTATAAATAGTTTACTACTAGAAAGTTTTTTTTAATAGAAACCCATATCATAAAAAGGGATACCAAAACCAATATTTAAAAACAAAATTATGAAATGTAATGGTTACCCAAATAAACTAATCACTGGGTTTCCACATAGGTGAAAATATGGATATGGAAGAGAAATCTAACCATCATGTTCTGATGGAGGGTGGTAGAGAACATGGCTATGGAAAAGCCAGCAGTCACAAAGCCATAAATTTTTGATGATATAAGGTACCATATGATTCATCAGATATAAGAGCACTAGGACAACATTTTTGGTTTTCAAGATCATTTCCATAAAGTTGAAGAATTTGAATTAGAATAAATACTTACTTTATTTTGGTACAATCTCACTATTGTTCGTGCCTTGAAAAATTTCCACTTCATCTCTTAAAGAAATGAAGTTGAATTTGTTATTCGTGGAGTGTTGGCAGATCATGTCATAGAATGATGGGTCATTCCATCTGTCTCAAAAAAAGGTAAGCAAAAGTTATTAAATACACTCAAGTCGATCTATAGTGAGATTAATCATATATGGTTCCTAAAATGTACATATACTTATTATATCATAATAAAACTAGTTTCTACTAAACAAGGACTTCTTGTAGGCCAGTGGTAGGTAATAAAGGCCAGTTGCACTTCAGTTGTGGGTTCGATTCCGACAGCCTTGTCTGACGCGATAGGTTGTCGCCCATCCTGCAGGTTGTCCTTTTTGTAAAACAAAATTACTATAACATCCCATAAATAATATCGAAAAACCTCTTATCCATAAACAATACTAACTTATGGACAACATAATCCATCCCAATCTTTAGGATTATCCAAAATACTTCGTTCCATGCTCATAGTATAAAAATGATTACTTGAAATGTCACATAACAATCACGTGAATGCCATCATTTATCCCCCATATATCATAAGATATATCTTACTGGTCAAATTACAAACATTTGAATACCTTAATCATGTATACCCATTGAACCTTAGTTAAAACATGAATGCAGTTAAAAGTTAACACGTTCCACAAACCAAAATCATCAAAATTCTTTATACTCAAACCATGATATCACTTAGTCCTTATATCAATCATGAGCTCATGAATACAATCAAACATCTCATTATTTCTTTATCCCTTCATTATGTGCATATCATATGCTTACCAAAAATATCTCAATCACTTACCATTGTTACTAGTACCATAAAATTATTGAAAACCACAATAGACCAATACATAAATATTCCAATATTCCACGATACTATATAAAACATTATTTTGGAGTCCCATTACATAAACACTTAATCATTCCACCACATCATTGTTATATTCAACATCGCCAATAGTGATCGCATGTGACTTCCCTTTGTCCTTTTCCTTAAGTGGTTTCTCATGTTGATCCTCATTAACCCTTGGATTAGGGCAATGATTAGCATAATGCCCCATTTCATTGCACTTGAAGGATTGAAGTGTTGTTGGTGCGATCTCTGTAGTCTTTTCTTTATTCACACCATTAGCAACCCTTTTTCTATTACTTCAACACTCAGCTGCTCGATGACCTTCTTTTCCACATTTAAAACATTTTCTAGTCCCTTTAAGACAATCACCACCATGCTTCTTTCCACACTTTGAGCATAAGTAAACATTCATCTTCTTTTCACCATTATTCTGAGATTTCTCCTTGAACTCCATCTTTCTTTTCTTGTCCAAACCATGAGATGAATATGTAACACCAACTTCCATTTCTACCTTAATAGCACATCACACAATTTCTTCATTGCTAATGATTTCTCTTATAGCTAATTCACTTCGAAGATTTGGTTTTAAGCCACTTAAGAATCGATCAACTTTACTTTCAGGTTGGATGAAAAAGCCAGATGGATACCTTGCAAGCCTTTTAAAATTTGTTTCGTATACACCAACAGATTCATCATCCTTTTGCTTTAGTTCAAGAAACTCCTTCTCCATCTTTGTTTGAAGAATACGGGGGAATTACTTATTGAAAAATAATTTCTTGAACTCATCCCATTCCATGGACTCAATTTCATCTCTTGGCCTCATATTCATGATAAGATTCCACCATTGATCAGCTTCACCTTCCAAACGATATACTGCTAAGATGACTTTATCATGTTCAGAACATTGAAGAACTGAAAATATCTTTTCAGTGGTACTGATCCATTTCTCAGCAACATGTTTATCAGAAGACCCACTGAAAGAAGGTGGACGTTGCCTCATGAAGGACTCAATAGAATATTGTTCCCTTATCTGCTCATTTGGAAGTCAAGAATGATTCATAGCTTGTGTAAGTATAGCAATAAGATTTTGCACTCCACATCCCATAAAATTTGTTTGTTCAGGAGGACTGTCATTACATTGTCCATTGCATTGATCAAAACGGTTCCTTCGGGTTCCATCCATCGTCTAAAACCCAAAAAGAATAGTGTGAGAGGTAAAAATCATGCTATGGAAAACAACACAATAAAGGGGGAGTACCTTAAATATCTAACATCTTAGGTTTTATTCTAAGATCGATACCATAATTCTAGTATTATAACCTATACTTATACTTAACTTTAGGGACATCCCTAGAAATACCTTAGAAATATATCTTGGGATCCCACTAAAGTTCTTGCATCCTAGTTTCCAAATGTTGACTTAACCTTTCCTCTGATACCAACTGTAAAGACCTGAAGCTTAACGTACATGGACATTACATTAATTTTGCAGAATACTTAGTACATAAGAAAAACAAACACACAAGGACCGTAATAGTTTAGTGTCTTTGGAAACTCGGAAAGTAATCTTCTAATCGTAGTGAATGATCTTCAACATATCCTATAAAGATCTTCCCATTTTTGTTTCCTTACCTAAAATATTTCTTTTAATCCTGGGGGAAAAGAAAACATAAAAAGGGTAAGCTCAAATGCTCAGTAAGGGTAAGCATGGATAAAATTAATCATACCATATACATTTGAACTTAAAAACATGAACTTAATTTTTAAACATCAATATCTTGAGAAAAGACTTAAAACATGGAAGTACATAAGGCATAGATCGTAATGGAACATAAATCATGATAACATAGAATGGGAATAAAACATGTAATTGTGGCTTCAATTAAGCACATGTAATGATTTCCATCGTAGCCAAGGCATTGCTGCCAAGACTATCCTAGTGGACAGTGTCCCTTTCTGAATCGAGTTCACTCCTCGTTTCAGACCTGTTTTACTGAACCGATTTAACCTGCCATTCCAGCCATGTCTATCTCATGAGATATAAATCTTTACCCAATGCATTGGAAAGAGATATAGGTCCCAACCATCTCATAATGAAATCATTCTTACTTGTGCAACAAAATAAACATACATCATTCAAAATAACCCAACGAATAAAATGGGTTTCATAAACATCATCCCATCATTATATAATCCATATAAAAGAAACGGATATCATTTCATAATAAGAAAAGTGAAACCATGTAAATCATAGAGAGATTACACTTGAAACATACACATATGAAATAATTTCATCTTAGATGGGAAATGGTTTTTATAAAACACTTGAAATGAATTCTTGAGGAAATTATCCTTTCTTCATCAAAATCAATTTCATTTCATAAAACGTAATGAAATTTTAAAAGAAAGATATTTTGTTGAAAATAGTCATGAAATATTTTGGAGTAAGCTTCATGAAAATAAGGCTTTATAAAACCGTAAAAAATCCATTCGTTCCGTATATGTTAAAAAAACATTCTTTTCGTACATTTGCCGGAAAAGTCAAATAGTACCTCGTAACGTAAACAAAAGAATGATTCCTTACATACCATGTAGTAAAAGTAAAAAATGGGTAAAAAGGACATTAAACATACATGAAAACACTTTTATAAAACATGGACATGGATGATAGAAATAACCCCTGAAAATACTTACGAATATGCAACCTCTGATAAAAATGAGATTGGAAAAATTATCCCTTACCTTAGGTCCGATATGCTTCGTACGTATCTGAGCCTCCTGTATAATGATTTAAATAATTTCATTGACTTATTAAAGAATCGTATTCATTGTTATGATATCAAATATGGTTCACTTATGAATTTATTTTACCTGTTCTTTTTTAAATTCCATGTTAAAGAGCATTTTGGGTAAAATCGTTTCATTTGTCGTCCGTGTTTTGACTTGTAATTATTAATATGATTACTTAGATCATGATTACATAATTCCATAGTATAAATAATCATTTATATAATATATATTCATAATATACATATATATAATAGATCAATAAATGGAATGAAATACACCGTTCATGGAGACGGTAGGCCGTACGTACGCATGAATGCTGTTTTTGTTTCCTTATTGAGTTGAATGGAATTAAGTAGATGACATACATATATATACACATAAATCCAGTATCATTATTATGTCATATATTTCATGATTACTTATTATATATTCTTTATAATCATTCATGAATGGTTAACATGGAGAATGAATCTCATCGTGTTGTGGAGACGGTAGTCCGTACGTACGCACGAGCGATGATATCGTTCTCATGATCGTGGAATTGTATTGGAGTGTATGTATAATATTTCAGAATCAATATCACATTACAATAATCATATATAGTTATTATTTACACCATTATACCCATCCAAGTAAGATGGTGGTGGAAAATAGATTACACAACGGCGTGGAGACGGTATTCCATACGTACGCACGCGCGGTGATTTCATTTTCCGTAGGATGGATAGATGGTGGAAGAGGGTTGTTTCATACTTATAATAACAAATTAGTATATTATTGATACTGATGTTATTACTTCATAATGAAACAACCTAAGAAGAAGGAGTGGAAGAAGAAATAATGTTGAATGAATCGGTAATGGACATTACCTCTTCTTTGAAGCGCCTCTTTGAGATCTGCTTTTAGGACACTAAAATTGGTCTTTGAGTAAGACCAGAACCACTAGGATGTTTCTAGGGAAGTGGAGAAGAGAATTTGGCAGGGTTTGGCTGAGCTTCAAGGCTCAATGTGGTGTGAGGATGAGAGGGAGGAGGTGCCCTTTTATAAGGGAGGAGAGGGGCACCTTTGGAATAACTAAAAATATTATTTTATTATAAAGCCAAATTCGGTTTTAAATAGCTCCAAATTGATTTATTTCTAAGCTAAGGTAGGGATGGGTCTAAATCCTCTAATCCAATAGAATTTAGACATGTTTAGGTTCCTATTTTAACCTTATAATTTATATTTAACTTTAAGTTAGATAATTTTACATTTACCGTGTCTTTTTGTCTTCTTACACTATAAGGTTAATAAACATACTATAATAAGCCAAATGAACCCAAAGCTGTTTAATATTAATATATATAACGTTATCTAGGTCATTTGGCCGAACCATAGATTTTTAGGAATAAAATAACAATTAATAATATAATATTTGTTTTAAAAACTATTTTATGTCAATTTTGACACTATTTAGTAATTGATTTTTGTGAAAATCATAGAATAATGATTAGTTCGAAAAAAGTTAATTAAATCAATACTAACATATCATATTAACCTATAAAATTAGTGTAATTCATAAAAAGTCTCATATTACATTTATTTGGATATTTATAACATCAAATATGTCAATATTTCATTAATAAGATAATTACTGCATCATCATTGTGTCAAAAATAAATTAACTTATTTTAAGTCTAAAAATTACCAATAAAATATAATTATGTAGGAAATCGTATTAGATTTCTAATGAATATTTATAGTTGAATTTATCTCATGTATAACCCTATATTATAAATGATATACTTATTAAAATTTGATTTTAACTATTTTAACCCTTCCATAAATAATTTAATAATAAATGTCCTAATCTAATCCAAGTGGGCCTAAATGGTATTTTTTTTTCTAATGTTTTTTTGGTCGAATTAAACTTATCCAATATAATTAGGACATGTGTTAGGTTAATAATAATATCATTTTTACCCGTAATTACCCTATTTACTTTTAATCATGGTAAAAAAAATTAAAAAGTTACTATTCACCAAAAATTATTTTCATCTCATTGAATCACATTTTACTTACTAACATCAAATGTGTCTCTTGAATTTTTGAAATTCCACTCACAGAAACGGTAAAATTAAGTTTTATGAAAAATTCATTTTTCTTAACTACCACTTAGTGGTTTCACTATTCATCAAAAAATGAATGTATCCAGAAAAATACCAAAAATTAGGCCTAAGAAATATTTGATATTATGAAATAAAAAATTATGTCTATTTTACCAAATTCAAAACATATCAGTTGCATTAATTAATTTAAAAATTAATTCCTGTCGTCAAAACAAATAGCGTGTTCTTAAGAGATAGTAACTATCAAAATATTGACACTTGTTTTTGTCTGGTTTAAATGTGAAATTACATCCAATGAACAAGATTGTATTAAATTATAAAAATATATTCTAAATATACTTTAAAACCACTCAAATTAATAATTTATAACTATTAATTATTTTGATAAAAAGGTTGTTTTTAATTAAAATTTAGTAATTTTCACTATTCATCAGAAAATGAATGTTTTCCGAAAAGTACCAAAATTTTACCCTAAGCTAATTTTGATATTCCAAATCAAAAAATGAAGTCCATTTTGAAAAATAAAATTTACAAAATTTCAAAAAGTGGTTATTACTATTCATAACGGCTAGTTTTAATAATATTTTAATAGCATATCGTTGTTTAGTGAAACTCCGTATTGCGTACTACACACGCTATCGAAGAAGGTTGTGATTGTGTGTAATGCAAGGCAAGCCAAGGATTCATGTTGTGCAAGCTCTTTTTGGTGTAGTGTACAACAGAAGACATTAATGATATTAAAAAGAATATTTTTCATAAAATCCCTGGGTGTTACAGGTCACCCACTCATAAATGATCCATAAAATAGTAGGGGAACATAATATAAAGTATTTAAGAACATGGTAATGGAATTTTAAGGACATACCATTTGAGATGAAAAACACGGAAGGAAGACAAAAATTAGATTTCTCTTATGAAAATTCGGTAACCTAACGGCGTCACATAAACATCAACAAAAATGAATTTCCGAGATCAAATAGGGTATCTCATCATATGAACATAAAATTTCAGTATGATAGATATATAGATCATACCCCAAAATAATAAAAAGAATCTTAAAGGACATGACCTAAAAGTAGAGCTTTGATAAATGAGAAGGGTGAAAGAATCCCTTAAAAATTTGGCAGCCTAACGATGCCACTTAAACATTCTTAAAAAGAATTGATGAGAGCAAGAAGGGTTCTCTCATCATATGAACATTAAAAGGGAAGTAAGATGAATATAGAAGAACATCCTCCAACATAAGAACATGTAGCATTAAAGAAATGACATAAAAGAGATTATTTGAACAGAAAGAGAGAGGTCGGATCCCTTACCTTAAACGTAACTATTAAAACTCAAAGGTTGGGGCCTTGAGAGGCTTTAGGGCACCTTGGGAGGACTCCATGGGAGGTAAAGAGACCATAACTTCGTTGAGGATGATTTTAGAGTCAAATGGATGAGAGGATGGCTTGGTATTTATAGGGAAAGTGAGGGGACAAGGCATTAATGGCCAAGGGACACCTCATTGGTGGTTTTGGAAAAACCATGGGCTTGCCCATGGTATTTGCCCATGGTATTGGCCACATGGGACACCGTATTAATTAATTCATCCCCTTTAGTCGACCATACTATAAAATATCTCATGACATCATCATGACACAGTTATGATGTCATTAAATATACCGAAACCCTAAAACTGCATTTTGTACTATTCACTAAAAAAATCATCTTTCTTAGAAAAATCCCAAAATTTCACCTTAAACATATATCGATGCTCTGATTGCAATTATGAACTCCATTTTATAAAAATAATTTTTTAAATATTTTTAATATAATTTTTCAATAAAAAACTATTCACCGAGAATTCATTTTTTTCAGAAAAAACCCCAAAAATTACCATAACATAATATCGATGCTCTGAGTTCAAAAATAAATTTCATTTTATAAACATATTTTTCTAATTATTTTTAATTTAATTTGTAACTAAAAAACACTATTCACCCGAAAAAAATAATACTTGACTAAAAATTTATGAAACCGTTATCTACCCATTTTATTGAATCACATTACATAATCATGGTGTCTAAATTATATTAAAATTTTATTTAAGTGAGATTACTAATCAATTTGGTCACATTACTATTCCTAAGCATAAAATCACTATTCATAATTTACTATTCATAAAAAATTAGGTTGATCATATTAGACTCCAAATTTCTTACTGAACACTTTTTCAGAAGAAAATTTTTTGAAAATCATTACACAGCATTAATTATTTAAGGTTTACATAAATATTTTAAAATATACTTTTTTTTAAAATTCATCCATAAAATTCATCCTAAAATCATCTGGACATTTGAAATTTCACAAACTTCGCTAAAGTAAGAAATCTCATTTTATTCATCCCAAAGGATTACAGAAGAAGCTATGGTCTCGTCGCATAGCCCCTTATAAAACCAGCATATGACCTAAGTGTAAGGTGTGCTATGGTGAAAGAATCTGAGGGTGGCTCAGATAATATTTCCCTAGTAGTAATCTCTACTAACTTGAACTTCTCCCGCAGGTGTTTCTATTCAAGCTTGACACAATGGAGTTCAGCTTGGGCTTGGTTCAAAGCGAATCCCAAAGATGCCACCTCTTTCCCAAGCTCTGATAAGTGGGCTTCATAAGGTTCGAGTCTACTGGATGAAGCCATCGACTCCTCTTTCTGCATTAAACATTAACATCTCTATAAAATTTTTAAGAGTAAGTTAATATACTATTCAAAATGTTTGGGTCGTTACATTCATCCCCCCTTAAGAAATTTTGTCCCCAAAATTTTATACATGAGGCCTAGTCAAAAAGGTGAGGGTACTTTTGCGTCATTGTTTCCTCAGGCACCCAAGTCGCTTCTTCATACTTCTGATTCCTCCACAACACTTTCACAAGGTGGGTATTCCTGTTTTGTAGAACCTTGTCTCTATGGTCTAAGATCTCCACTGGCTGCTCCTCATAAGAGAGGTCATGTTCCAGTTGTACCACATCTAGGTTCAGTACATTCGAAGGTTCGGGTATGTACTTCTTCAAGAGAGATACGTTGAAGACATCGTGAACTTGAGCTAGGTTAGGTGGAAGTGCTAGATGATTGGCCACTGCTCTTATGCGATCAAGGATTTTATAGGGGCCAATGTACCTACGGCTGAGATTCCCTTTCTTCCCAAACCGCATGACTCTCTTCCATGAAGAAATTCTAAGGAAGACCTTATCGCCAAAACCAAACTCCAAGTCCCTTCGACTGTTGTCAGCATAGCTCTTCTGCCGACTCTGAGAAGCCATTATGTGCTGTTGGATGGCATGAACTTGTTCTTTCATCTCTTGCACAAGATCATGCTCAAGAAGCTTTCTCTCAAAAGATTCATCCCAACAAGTAGGAGTTCTACATCACTTTCAATACAGAGCTTCATAGGGTGTCATTTGAATACTCGAATGGAATCTGTTGTTATAGGAGAACTCAACTAATGGTGGGTGTTTATCCCATCCACTTTTAAATTCCATTGAGCATAATCTCAGCATGTCTTTGAGTGTCTGAATAGTCCTTTCAGATTGGCCATCAGTTCGAGGATGATATGCCGTACTAAAATTCAATTCAGTATTCAGAGCATGTTGAAGAATTCTCCAGAACTTTGATGTGAATCTTGGTTCACGATCAGACACGATGGATAGTGGAACCCCATGCAGCCTTACCACTTCCTTTACGAATATCTTGGCAAGTTTATCTAGAGAGAAATCTTCCCGAATAGAGACAAAATGGGTGGTCTTGGTGAGATGGTCCACAATAACCCATATCGCATTATATCCTTTGGATTTTTTTGGGAGACCAGTTACAAAGTCCATAGTGATATTATCCCACTTTCATACTGGTATGGGTAGCGGTTGTAATACCCCTTTAGGAAGTTGTCGTTATCCCTTTACTTGTTGACACACCATTCACCTTGTAGTGTAATCAGCAATATCCCTCTTAATGTTATCCCACCAATAATGATCATGAAGGTATCTATACATTTTAGTGCTTCCCCTATGTATAGAAAAAGTAGAGCTATGAGCTTCATCCATCAGTTCTTTATTTATCTTCGGAATATATGGAACACATAGTCTTGTAGGAAATTTCAATACACCTTCTTGATCAATATTGAAATCAGGGAACTTCCCATCCTTTACAGCCTCAAACTTCTCCTGCAGCAAATGGACTTCTTTTTGAGCCTTCTTGATCTTCTCTAGTAATGAAGGTTGAGAAATCATTTGGGATAAGGTTGAGGATGTCCCTTCCATTACAATTGCCATGTCCAGTTTTACTAGATCTTTTATCAAGGGATATCCTAGGATCCTCATTGTTCCCAGAACAACAGGATCTTTCCTGCTTAATGCATCTGTGACTTTGTTTGCTCTTCCTGGGTGATATTGAATTGAAAAATCATAGTCTTTAATAAGCTCCAACCATCTCCTTTGTCTCATATTCAATTCTTTTTGTGTGAAAATATACTTTAAACTTTGGTGGTCAATGTATATATCACATTTCTCCCCATAAAGATAGTGCCTCCATATCTTTTGAGAAAAAACAACGGCCGCTAGCTCTAGATCATGAGTAGGATAATTCTGATCATGAATATTCAACTATCGATATTCCTACGCAATTACCTTGTAATTTTGCACGAGGGCTCACCCAAGCCCTTTCAGAGATGCATCGATAAAAATAATGAATCCTTCTCTGATAGAGGGTACTGTTAACATAGCTGCAGTAACCAGTTTCTTCTTCAGCTCTTGGAAACATTCCTCACATTCTTTTGTCTAGATGAACTTATCCCCTTTTCGAGTCAACTTGGTTAACAGATTAGAAATCCATGAAAAGATTTTCAAAAACCGCCTATAATATCCCGCTAAACCAAGTAAACTACGAATCCTATTTACTGTTGTAGGGTTGAGGCCACTCCTCCACAACTATTTTCTTTGTAGGGTCAACTGAGATTCCTTCAGTGGTTAAGATGTGCCCCAATAAAGCCACTTTTTGTAACCAAAACTCACACTTGCTGAACATTTCAAAGAGCCTCTTCTTCCATAGAGTTTTCAGAATAACCCTTGGATGATCTTCATACTCATCATGTCTTTCGGAATATAACAAAATATCATCAATAAAAACAACCACAAAGTTATCATGGTAGTCCTTAAAGACTATATTCATAAAATCCTTGAAAATAGCAGGAGCATTAGTCAAGCCGAAGGCCATAAAAGTAAACTCATAATGCCCATATCTTGATCAGAAGGTAGTCTTTGGAATATCTTCCTTCTTCACTCTCATTTGATGATAACTAGATCGAAGGTCAATCTTGGAGAAGAATTGATCCCCACAAAGTTGGTCAAATTAATCATCAATTCTTGGAAGAGGTTATCTGTTCTTCACTGTGATCCTGTTCAATTCTCTATAATCAATGCATAGCCGCATTGTTCCATCCTTCTTCTTCACAAAGAGAACTCAAGCTCCCCAAGGAGACACACATGGTCGGATAAACCCCTTCTCCAACAATTCTTGGAGTTGTTTCTTTAACTCTTCTAGCTCAACATTTTCAGTTCTATATGAGGTATTTGATATCAGTTGAGATCCAGGTATGAGTTCAATTGAGAACTCTACCTCTCTTTCTGGGGGAGGTCCAGGTAACTCCTAAGGGAATACATCCATGTATTCATGAACAATCGGAACATCTTATATTTGTATACTCCCTTTTCCTTCTTCATAATCACTGATTAACTCCATAAAGAAAGTTATAGGTGGTTCTTCTAGATAGGGATCAATTTTGGATATCTCTCCTTGGAAGATAATTATAGGTCGTTCATTCAAGTCTATTGAGATTTCCGTACTTCTGCATTTGATCTTAGAATTATATTTTGAGAGCTAGTCCATCCCCAGTACAATGTCAAATTCTAATATTGGAATGACTACTAGAGTTGTGATAAGATTGTTCTCACTGAAGTAAACACTGGAGTCACTAAACACTGTTGATGCTTGAATAATCCCACTTGGAGTCCTGACCGAAAATTCTACCTCAAGCAGTTTAGGGATTGATTCTATTTTCTTTGCAAAGTTGGAGGAAATAAAGGAATGTGTAGAACTAGAATCAAACAAATTACTTTCTAGTTTTGATAGGACAACAAGAGTACCTGCTACCACATCTTTCGGAACTTCAACTTTAGTTGTTGTGATAGAAAAAGCATGACCTTTCTCCCTTGGCCTTTACTGAGGTTCATGGTGATTCCCCTCCACTACCCTTAGATTTGGACATTGATTAGCAAAGTGCCCAAGTTGTCCACACTTGAAGCATTTGACTTTGGGTCGGGCCGAAACCACTATTCTTCTGTCGTTAGTTTTTGGAAGTTGAGGCTTCACCTCACTATGACAATTCCGAGCAATATGGCCTTCTCTTCAATAGTTTTAGCACATGCCACTTCAAATCAAGAAGTTCGTCGAATGCTTCTTCCCACATTTATTTCATGTGGTAAGTTTCATTTTCATTCCACCATATTCCTGATCAAATGTCTTCCCTAGACTGGGCTCCAACGATCTCTTCTTGTCATTTGATTTATGACACCACTATGTCTCAACAAACTCTAGCTCGACAATCATTGCACTCCGCACGATCTCCTCATAGCTATCATAGTCCCGGTTGGCTATATTCTTCCAAATATGAGGTCTCTGTCCACCAAAAAATCTATCAACCTTCCCACTTAGATCCATGACAAAGCTAGAGGTATATCGTGAAAGTTGGGTGAAGTTCATCTCATAGATTCCGACAGATTCGTTCTCCATATGCTTTAGCTCGAGAAACTCTTTCTCTATTCTCATTCTCATGGAATGAGGGAAATACTTATTAATGAATATTCCCTGAAACTCTTCCCACTCCATAACTTCCATCTCTCCTCGTGGCTTCGTATTATTGATCAGTGACCACCTCTGATCAGCTTCTCCCTCTAGGAGGTAAACAACAATAGTTACTTTTTCTTGTTATGAACAATGAAGTACAGAAAAGATCTTTTCAATGGAGCTTATCCATTGTTCCGCAACCAATGGGTTAGTAGATCAACTGAATTTTGGTGGTCTTTGACGCATGATGGACTCAACAGAATGTTGTTCCCTTCGTGGTGAGATCGACCTCTCACCTTGATTCAAGTTATTACTCATAACTTGAGTCAGTTGGTTCATCATTCGCATGAATTTTTTCATTTCGGCTTCCATTGGAGGGCCGTCAGCACATGGTGCATTGTGGTCACCATCTGCACAGTTCCTCCTATTGCCCACCATTTTCTAAAAGAATAAAACCTTAGTGAGAAACTTATTTCATTTATGAATATTCTAACTAAGACTTCATGCTTAGACAATTAAATTTCTCTATAATTCCTTCATAATTATTCATAAAAATATTGTGATTAACCAAAAATATCCCCTGAGAGTGTTGTAACCAAGAGTGCAGTAAGGCCCGTTATCGTGCACCAATTACCGTTCGATTCTAGCTCAAATCGGTGTTTTCAGGTTTTACCCCTATATACATCTATTCCAGAGCCACCTCTACCTGCTCGTATCCAGACAGGGATGTATTTGTTTGATAAACCACTTACTCAATACTTACCAAAATACCAGGAAGTTTTCCTATATTTAAACTTTTCTATAGGGTCCTTCCTAAAGTTTTTATATCCAAATTTCCACAAATAACTAAACCATAATTTTATACCAAATGTTTCATCCCGCCTTTTTATAACATAACTTTCATTACATTACACAAAACAGAGGATCTTTAAGGATTACTGTCTTGGAAACAAGGAACATAATACATGAAAACAACATAAAATTTTTTTCGTAAACACTTGAAAGGCTTCTCCTTAAGTTCATCCTAGGTTCATTACTATATCTCAAAACCTAGGGATATACATCAAATGAAATGGTGAGCAGAAGGCCCAGTAAGGGAAACAAGAGAAACATTTTACATGTGAACTTGAGATACTTCAATAAAGTCATGAAAAGAACTTTAAGGCATGAGAAAGAAATCATGAGGAATTTCATAATAAAAATAATGTTTTTCATATCTTTAATATGTGGAAACAACATTTTAAAAATACAATCATTTCTGTTTCACTAAGGTCCATCCCCAAGGTGTCAATAAAAATTATCAAAGTTATTCACCAAGGTATCAGTCTAAATGGTCATCTCTGGAGATTAAATCTTTACCCAATGCATTGGAGCGCTATCCGGGTGCACCCATAAATTTTAATATTTTATCATGTGATCCAAAAATATCATCATAAAAAATTTCATAAAAAAACAATATAGAATATAATAAATGGGTTTCATTTCATAATCATAACGTTTTAAAAACTGCTTTAAAGACATGATCTTTGTGTCAATTTAAAACCCATAGAAAAGGAATGTGGGTCTCATGTATGCAAATCCAATAATATAAAATATAAAAACTTGGTATATATGTGAATACCCCTATATAATAGAGAGATTTGAGTATTCAATTAATAAAATAATAGAACTTTAGAAAAAGAGAGAGACATTTTGAGACGGAAATTCTGCAGTATAACGGCTATGTTACGAAGTTTTAGAGAACATAGAAAAGAGAGGGGACATGGGTCACCCACTTGTAAATGATCCATAAAATAGTAGGGGAACATAATATAATGTATTTTAGAACATGGTAATGAAATTTGAAGGACATACCATTTGATATGAAAAACATGGAAGGAAGACAAAAATTAGTTTTCTCTTATGAAAATTCGGCAGCCTAACAACGTCACTTAAACTTCAACAAAAATGAATTGATGAGATCAAATAGGGTCTCTCATAATATGAACATAAAAGTTTAGTATGATAGATATAGAGATCATACCCCAACATAATAAAAAGGAATTTTAAGGACTTGACATTAAAGTAGAACTTTGAAAAATGAGAAGGGTGAAAGAATCCCTAAAAAATTCGGCAGCCTAACGGCACGACTTAAACATTATTAAAACGAATTTATGAGAGAAATAGGGGGTCTCTCATCATATGAACATGAAAAGGGAAGTAAGATGAATATATAAGAACATCCTCCAGGATAATAACATGGAGCATAAATTAAATGACATAAAAGAGATTACTTGAAAAGAAAGAGAGAGGTCAGATACCTTACCTTAAACGTTACTCTTAAAACTCAAAGGTTGGGACATTGAGAGGCTTGCGGGAACCTTTGGAAGACTCATTGGGAGGTAAGGAGACCAGAAAATCGTTGAGGAAGATTTTGGAGTCGAATGGATGAAAGATGGATTGGTATTTATAGGGAAAGTGAGGGGACAAGGCATTAATGGCCAAGGGACACCTCATTGGTGGTTTTGGCAAAACCATGGGCTTGCCCATGGTATTTTCCCATGGTATTGCCGACTTGGGACTCCTCATACATTAATTCATCCCCTTTAGTCGACAATCCCTTAAAATATCTCATGACATCATCATGACATAGTTATGATGTCATTAAACGTACCGAAACCATAAAACTGCATTTTTACTATTCACCGAAAATTCATCTTTCTCAGAAAAATCCCAAAATTTCACCTTAACCAAATATCGAATCTCTGATTAAAAATATGAACTCCATTTTATAAAAATAATTTTATAAATATTTTTTATTTAATTTTTAAATAAAAACACTATTCACCGAGTATTCATTTTTTTCAGAAAAAACCCCAAAAACTACCATAACATAATATCGAGGATTTGAGATAAAAAATAAAGTCCATTTTGTAAAAATTATTTTCTATTTATAGTTAATTTAATTTTTAATTAAAAACACTATTCACCCATAAAAACTAATACTTGACTAATAATTTATGAAACCATTATTTACCCATTTTATTGAATCACGTTACTTAATCAAGGTGTCTAAATTATATTAAAACTTTTTTTAAGTGAGATTACTAATCCATTTGGTCACATTACTAATCCTATGTGTAAAACTACTATTCATAATTTACTATTCATAAATAATTATGTTGATCTTATTAGACTCCAAATTTCTTACTGAACACTTTTGTAGAAGACCATTTTTCAAAAATCATTACACATCACTAATTATTTATGATTTACATAAATATTTTAAAATATCATTTTTTTTCAAAATTCATCCATAAAAAACATCATAAAATTATCCGGGCATTTGAAATTTCACAAACTTCACTAAAGGAATAAATCTCAATTTATTCATCCCAAAGGATTACACAAGAAGCTACGGCCTCCTCACATAGCCCCTTATAACACCAGCTTATGACCTAAGTGTAAGGTGTGGTATGGTGAAAGAATATCAGAGAGGCTCATATAACATTACCCTAGTAGTAATCTCTACTAACATGAACTTCTCCCACAGGCGTTTCCATTCAATCTTGACACATCGGAGTTCATCTCGGGCTTGGTCCAAAGTGAAGCCCAAAGATGCCACCTCTTTCCCAAGCTCTGATAAGTGGGTTCATAAGGTTCGAGTCTACTAGATGAAGCCATCGACTCCTCTTTCTGCATTAACCATTAATATCTCTATTAAATCATTAAGAGTAAGTTAATATACTATTCAGAAAGTATGGTTCCTTACATTTATTATAATTTTTTATGTCATTTTTTATTCTATTATGGTTTTATGGAAATTATTATTCTCTTATCCATTTTATTAACTGTTTACACTTTTTCTAAAACCTCATTTAAGAGATACATTTCCAAATTAATTTATCTAAATTTTCACATAGTTTCTTCACATGAACAACAATATTTAAGAACAATTCTAAAATAATTTTCAATAATACATAATACTCTTATTTCATGGATACCATTGTGATAGACATTTTTATTCTTTATGAAATGATTATCAAACATGTTTCATTTTTTGGTTATCCTTATACTTATGCCTAATGTTTTATATCACTATGTGGCACACATATTCATGTACATGTTATGATGGTTGTGGCTAGATACCACTCTAATGCACTGTAATATTTCATCATCTCATGATATGATGTGTGTGGGACTGGTGAGTCAACCTATGCCTGGATGGAACTATATTGACCATGTGATTTTTTCTTGTTGGTTATCCTTGACTAATATTTATATATGGTTTTATATTACTAAAACATTCCTATGCTTATAGGATCATATGTCCCATTGATATTTATTTTATATATCTATATGATTATTCCTAATTATTTATTTCAAAATTAGGATGTTCTACATTATGTCAAATATGATATGCTTAATATTAATATTCAATAACTTATTGTGAATTATATATCACCCCATTATTTATATACTCACTAGATTATCCAATGTATTTTTATGAACTCAATGGGATAAAAGATCTTGCTAAGGAGAATAAAATTAAAAAGTTTAATTCTAGTGCCACAATATTTTTTTTGATGTTCCCAATATTCCAAAGACACTATTCTTTTTATACATGGAATGAATTTAATTATATTTATTTTAAAAATTATGTAATAATATTTATGAAAGGCTTGGGTCACTCAAAACCTACAATTATAAGTGGATAATATTGGCCCATGGATAGTGATGTACACTATCTCTAACAAATGTTTTTAATTATCACTAGTCATTGTATATATTGACACATATCATATTTCATGATTAGATCATATATTATGGCTCAAAATTATCTTGATATCAGATCATGTTATTCATATAACTATTTATGTGTGCTTACATCTACAAAATCTTTTAATTTATTATCTCTGCGTAAATATGACGATTACCAGTTTTTAACTTGGTTTTATTGCAAGACAGACCGAACATATAATATTTTTTGAGTATAAGTCACCGACTCTGCGAAAATGGTGACTCACCATCATACATAAGACTTTTTGGCAGACATATCAAAATGGAATATTTTCTATGTATGTGATGATGACTGCGTTACAAAAGACTCACTGTTGGATATGACACTGACAGACAGAAGACTCGCCGTTTCTCATGTTAATGATGAAAACAACCTACTGCTTGTTACAGTGACCTATAGTTGCATGATGCTACTGATTCATGGACTCACTGGTAGTTAAAAATAGTCACCATTGGCTCAACTATTTCACCAAAAGGATGAGCGAATCAATCATAAATGATTCACTAATTGAAAACACACACCTATACCATGAGTCACTGATAACGATGGAAATGACTCACCGATGCTGTGTGACCGATGATGAAATACTGATGAAAATGAGTTACTGATACATATAACACACCAATAGTCAAAAAACACCTTTTTATATTGTTAATTAAAATTTATATCTAATGGTAATATTTAGAAAAATTAATGTTTTTGACATTACCTAATGTTGTCTATAGGACAATCAGTAGACAGTATGATGCCTATACATGTGGGGAGATCTTCATGCCTTCTAGACCACATAATTTAAAATAATTTCCGAATGGATCATTTTATACATGAAGGGGAATAAAAATAACCAAAAATATATATGAATTAAAAAAACACCGCTAGCTTTTGAGGTTTCTTTAACATCAAAATAACATAAAGTAAGAACATAAGCGGACTTCATTAAGATGAGAAAGACCTATTGAACTGCACTAATCATCTTTCTACAATGGAGCTTAGCAAATAAAACTCCTCAAAAACACCGGACCACAGATTCTAAGATACTCTGTTTTGAAGCTGACTTATAGAAGAGGACTCAATTTTCATTTTCTCTACATCAGACGAGTCATGAGCTTCATTACATTGCACACAGAGATGTCAAAACTATATTCTATATCATTATCTCTATTGTGTTATTGTTTTAAAATTTTTGAGCAGTGTCTGTATCTGTCTATTACACACACTTAATCTTGTTCACAACTAGATTATACTCGATATACTTAAACTCACTCTCATTATCATCTCATGTATCCCTGGTATTACAGTGGAAGAGGTCATGTGTGACCTGTTTGTTTTTCCTCCCACAAATAATTGTGGTAGAGTTCAAGTGTCATAGTCCTTTATACTGTTGAGAACCTCGATCTAGGGTGTGGATCATGTTTTGTTAATATAAATTTCTAGGTGGAAGGTGATCACTATGAAGAGAGTACTAAGTCCCATATTGAGACTGAATCATTTGTTTATTTCCACTATGTTTTTCTTTTTATTTTTACTCTATTTTATCTTGATTTATTAAAACTCAATTTATATTTAATAGATGTTTTAACATGTTTTTATATTTGTTTTGAACCAGTTAGTTAGTTTCAAATGTTATAACAATATTTATATTAGTATAGATGAGAACTATTCAATCATCAATGAAATTAATTGATCATTCAAGACTTTTATAAATTCACTACAAACTGAAATTGATAATATTTTTAATTGGAGGTACATTCAAAAAACCAATTTTAAAACCTAAATTTTTTTAGATACACATTTCATGCCCCTATTGAGTAATCTACTCCGACCAACATTTGGTGTCAAAGGATGCTTTTAGAAATTTTTTATTTTTTCAAATCTTCTTTATATCTTTTTCGAAAAATGATTGTAGTAGTTTTTCAATGATCTAAAAATTTATGTTATTTCTAAAATTTTATATCATTTAATCCTTTTACAATTCATATTATGGACAATAATCTAGAAATAGATACTCCTATAGACCAGCTTTTTTTAAGGGAACTACCTATGACACGTGGAAGCTTAAAATGATAATACATCAAGAAACCATGGGATTTGAAAGCTAGAATGCTCTTGACAGTAAATATAAAATTCCTAAAATAGCTTGAAACACTTGGTATGAACCTATCAAGACATCTAATAAAAATATTTATAATATAATGATTTCTCTATACTACGCTCTAGGATATGAATAGTTTAATCATATTTCTTCTTGTAAAACTGCCCATGAAATTTGGGAATAGTTGTCTCTTTTTCATGAGGGGACATTTATTGTGAAGGAAAGGAGACTTAACACTACCATTATGCATGATAACTTTACAATTTATCTTGATGAATCTATTTTTGACATGTATCTCAGATTTAAATAAATTTTTTACACAATTATATATATCGTAAGAGATGTCACATCCGAAGAACAAATCATGAGGATTTTTGGATGTTTACCTAATAGATGGAGATGAACATATGTATCGATTAGAGAATCATGTGATGTCACCAAATTAACTATCATTGAACTAATTGGAAGTCTAATGATGTACGAAGAAGAACTAAAATTCAACAACGAGGTAGATGATGAGCCCAAGAGGAAGTCTGAAGCATTATAGAATATTACCAATAAAATTATAGACAAAGAGAATGTTCAAGATACTTTTGAAAGCTCTAATAGTATAGAATCAGCTTCAGACAGTGATATAGAAATGGCCCAGCTGGCCAAGAGATTCAATAAATTTCACCATAAAAAGACGTTTATCATAAATCCCAATTAAAAAGGAATGTATGATAATAATGGAAATTGGAAAAAGGATTGGTGGGGAAACAATAAATTAGATGAGATGGTGTGCTAATAATGTAAAAAGAAATAAGATTTCAAAGATTATTTTCTAAATCTCAACTATGAATATAAGTATGAGAACAATGATTGAAAATATAAGAAAGCCATGATGGACACTATGAGTTTCTATGAGGATAACTCTAGTGAATCTTCTTCTTCTTATGATGACAATGAAGACATGTAAAATATGTGTTTTATGAAAATCACATCTTAGGACATCATAAAATCTCATGTTCAACCTTCATACTATTATGAAAATAAATGTGAGTCTGAGAATATGTCATTTGAAGAATTTTTTTAATATTTCAACATGATTCAAGATATATTTAATGAAAAAAATGATAAGATAAATTATTTAAAGAAACTACATGCTCTTACTGTAACTATGAAATCTGTTCTTACTACTAAAAAATAAAATAATTCCAAACTACTCAAGGAAAACAATGAATTAAAATCATCTAATGAGAAATTAAAGAAGGATCTAGAAAATTTTACCAATGGAAAAAACACACTTATACATATTCAGGGTAAATAGATAGCTCCTAAGTACACATTTGGAGTAGGATATCAACAAGTACAATGGAACTTATCAATAACACATTTTATGACCAAAACTAAAAAATAATCTCCTTTATTCAAAAACCGGAATTTAAATATAGGCTCTATTTCTAAGATTTCTTTTACTAAATCTAGTTATTCTGGACCAAACAGATTTTTTTTTCAAATAATCAATATTTTGCGTATTGAAACCCCATAAAATAAATGTGGGTTCTTAATGATTTTATTACTAATTTTTTCAGACGTAGAAAAATATGTGTACAAAAATATTTTCTCGGATAAATTATTTTGTAGGAAAACTCCTTAAATTGTTCTTGTTGTAACATATGGTATTTGGATAGTGAGTTTTTTAGAAACATGATAGGGGCAACATAATATTCAAAAGTATTATCAAAATTGATGGAGGACATTCCACATATGGTGTTAATGTTAAAGTAAAAAATCATCGGTCTGGGATAGATTGGCAACCCTATCTCTATTTTAATATATAAAGTACTTTATGTTGATGGATTAAAGTATAATCTACTTTTTATATCTAAACAGGATGTCGATGGATTTAATTTAAAATTTAAAAATTATCCATTCCATGTTTTTTATGCTAATAATAAATTATTATTTACTACTCATTGAAATATTATTTTGTATTATATAAATTTAGACACACTAGACACATAGTTTGTATCTTATATAAGTGCATTTCAAAATGAGTCCTGGCTTTGGCATAGAATATTAGGACACTACAATGTACACTCTCTTAGAAAATGTACAAGAAATGGCCGAGTCAAGGATCTACATAATGTAGAGTTTTGAGACAATAAAGTGTGTATTCCTTGTCAAAAAGGAAATAAATATAAAATATATTTCAAATCAATCAATTAAGTGTCAACTTATCAACCATTTGTGTTGGTTCGCATGGATTTGTTTGTACCATCTCAAGTCTCTAGTTTAGATGGGAAGAACTATATATATGTTCTTGTTGATGAATATTCCAGGTATACATGGGCTTATTTCATAGCTCACAAAAGTGAAGCATGTACTTACTTTACCAAGTATTATAAAACTAAAGAAAATCTTATTAGACTTAGAATTAAATATCTATGAAGTGATCATAAACGTGAGATTTAAATCAACGATTTGAATCTATTTTTTTCACACAATTTCTATAGTCATAACTTCTCTATCCTTAGGACACCTCAATAAAATGGATTTGTAGAAATAATAAATTGGTACTTGCAAAAAATTTATAAAACTATTCTTAATGGCTATGACCTACCAATTTACATATAAGGTAAATCTGTTAATATATCTTGTTATATAATAAATAGAGTCTTAATTAGAGATTTCTTTAAGAAGGCTTCCTATGAGTTATGGAATTATAAGAAACCCAAAGGCGAAGAATGAATCTTTCTAGGCTACATATCCTCTAGTAAATCATATAGAGTTATTTATAAAATAAACAAGGGTGTAGAAGAATCTATGCATATAAAATTTCATGATGTTGATCCAAATGATCCTAAGACATCTATAGACAATGTTGATGATAATATATCTAAACTGTATATAAATGAAAAATCATCTAATTCTTATGTCTTGCAATCTTTATAGTCAAAAAATTCTAGAAATTCTCTAGAATATAGCAATAATGAACCAGATTTCAATAAGGTGCCAAAAATAACCAGTCCAACCTTTTCTAGACCACCTAGAACCCTTAAAAAAATCTCATAGATACAGTTGTTGGATAAATTAATAAAGAAACAAAGACTATAGATTCTCTTAGAAATTAGTTTAAACATAAATCTATCTTGTCATAGATTGACCCTAAAAATATTAATGATTCAATAAATTATGAATTTTTATTGATATCTATGAAACAAGACCTCAATAATTTTGAATGAAATAAATTTTGGAAACATGTGGATAGCCCCAAAGACACCTTGATCATAGGAACTAAGTGGGTGTTTAGAAATATTGTATATGAAGATGGTAATATTGTTCGAAACAAAGAAATATTATTTGCACACAGCTATAGTCAAGAGGAAATAATTGACTATAAGGAAACCATTTCACCCATTACAATAATTGAAGCCATTCGAATCTTTTTTGCTTATGTTTCCCATCATAATTTCAAATGGTATCATATGGGTGTTTAGAGTTCATTCTTCAATGGATATTTTTTATGATGTTTTTGTCAAAAAACCCCCTAATTTTTATAAATCGTCATTTTCAAAATCATTTTTTAAATTTGAAAAAATAATTATATGGTTTAAAACAATCTTTATGATCTTGGAATGATAGATTGATCAATTCCTTTATTTCAAAAGGTTTTACCAAATGAATTGATGATCCTACTCTTTTTATACAGTGAATGTCTAAAGATCTTTTATTATTCCAAATCTATGTTGATGATATTATTTTTTGATCTTCAAGAAATTCTATATGTATTGATTTTTATAAAATGTTGCAAAATTAATTTGAAATGAGATTAATAGGATAACTCAAACCCTTTCTTGGATTAAAATTTTTTCAAAATTTAGAATTTGTCACTTTAAGTCAAATTATATAAAAAATATATTTTTAAAAGATTTGTATTTGATAAAATTAATATTAGTGACACTCCCATGAGTACTAATTGTATGTTGGATCTTGATAAAGATGGAAAATCCATTGATCAAACCTCTTATAGTTGAATTATTGGATGTTTTCTATAATCTACTACTAGTAGGCCATATATAATGTTTAAGCATGTATGTGTGCTTATTTTAAAGCTAATCCCAAAGCATCTAACATGAATGATGTTAAAGGAGTTTTCAAATACCTCAAACATACTATCAATTTAGGCTTGTTTTACCCCGAAATACTATAATTTGATAAAATGAGTTATTCTGATGCTGATTTTGGTGGATGTAACATAGATAGAAAGCGAGCATTTGATACATGCTAATTTTTTAGAAAATCCTTGGTTTCATGGTTTAGTAAGAAGATATATTCTGTAGTATTATCTGCTGCCAAAGCAAAATAAATAGCTACTGGTAGCTGTTGTGCACAAATTTTGTGCATAAAACACACTCTTCTAAACTATGGATATCTATTTAGACATGTACCTATAGAATGTGACAACACAAGTGCTATTAACATCTCTAAGAATCCAGATTCTCACACTAGAATGAAACATATTGATGTGAGACATCACCTTTTGAGAGATCAATGTCAAGAGGGTAATATTACTTTAGAATTTATTGGAACTGAATATCAGCTAGTTGATATATTAACTAATCTGTTGTACTCTGAAAGGATAAATTACATCAAACATGTTATAGGAATGATAAATAAGTAAAACCCATTTTTTTATCTCAAACTTAATCTTTTTTGTGAAGTATTCATGCTGACACCATTGACATGCTGACACTATTGACGTTTTGTAAAGTTTGTCATGCCGACACTGATGAGTCATCAGTTTTATACGTTGTATGCTTTTATCAGAATAACATTGTTTCATTAATTCCTGTGAACCCAGATCATGATTTTTTCATTATAGAATCATAAAATCCATAAATAATTTAAAATTGAAGAAATACTATCTATTCTCATTACCACTAATCTCTCTCTCTCTCTCTCTTTACCACCTCTCTCCTTCTCTACTTCTGACATTTCACCTTCTAACCTTCAAACTAAACATATTTGAATGGAATGAGTAAAGAGATATTTGGAAGCGGTTTATTCCTTTACTTCAATAAAACAAAAAGGGGAGTCAAGAAAATCGGTATGTCATTTGAATCCTAGTCCGGTAAATCAGGTTGTTTCTTCAGAGAAGGATGTTTTAGTTGAATGGAACTTGGAGTGAAAATATTAGTTTTTGAATGTTTTGAAAGATCATGTAAGTCTTGAGTTGTTCAAAAATAATGATGTAGCCTTTTATCTAAAGCTGTTGTATGAGTTTTATATAAATTTGGATCTTTTGTTGGAAGTATGTGATGTTGAAATGATTAAGTCGATTGTGAAAGGGACGAGAATCTCATTCTCTTCAATACATTAGGATGAGATTCATAAGGTACCTCGTAACAAAAGGTTTAATTATTACCAAGGTACTTCTCCTATTGATATTGAATTTTTCCATTATGAGAATTCTTTAAAAGAGATAACTAGAAATGAAGATCACTAGAGACCCATCGCCACATTATGTAATGGTGAGTGAATAATTCTTTTCATGTTTATTCAATGATATGATACATCCTGGGTGTAAATATAATTCTCTCTTTTATTGAAGAATGATTTCAGTAATGCTGAATGAGAATGGTTGTGTAAATGAATCTGAGGATGTGGTAGTTAGTAAATTCAATGGAATTTTTTAATTCTCTAACATCTATAAAATAATCAAAATAAATTTGAACCCTTGGAAGAATCACTGGGTTGGAGAGGATAAATAATTGTATGAGATGTTCAATCCCGTTGACCATCATATTATACCAAGGGATCTAGTGGATCCTAGTCTCAGTCTATACGAACATGGAAATTGGTTTTAAGATGAGGAAGATGAATCAGATACCCCTATAAGAGTTGTGGGATAACCATTTTATGATCGAAGTGACCCTGACACTATTGGACCATCGAAAATAATCACTATTATACCTGCAAGTACACCTATGGATTTACCCTCTCATGAACCTATTCTCAAATCCTCTGGTATTGATGAAACCAAAGATGAATGTAGTGTAGATTATTATAGTGAATCCAATGAAGAAGATGAAGAGGAAGAAATTATAAGATGTGAAAATGATTCAGATTTGTAAGGGAAGAAGGAGAGGAACAAGTAAAAGATGAGAGAAATGAAGATGGTAATAATGATGAAAGTAGTGAAAACGAATGTGACAGTGAATTTGGTCACCCTTGTGAAAACCTATACGCGTTTAGCATGAATGTTTCTGAGGCTAATTTTGATGTCTCTATTGAAATTGTTGTTCAATAAGAAAATGTTTCTTCAGTTGAAGCTGCTATTGAAGGTGTGTACACTAAGAAAAGAACACTTCTTAAGGAAAATCAATATTATTAATGAAACCTATACTGAGGGGGAGCAATGTTTACAAATAGATGACTATGAGGGGGAACCTCAAGTACCATTTCCTCATGCTAATGAAGAGCATAAAATAAGAATAGTAAGGCATGATACAATTTCTCATATGTATTAGGATATTATTTTTTAATGGATATGGAACATGGGTTATGTAGCTCTGGTATTGGATTATGAAGATTCTGATGATGAGATTGTTTTCCTTGATGCAAAGGAACTAGTGGATGATACCACTTCTAGTGACTATGTCACAAAAGATGATTTTATTCAATTCAGGGAAGAAATATGTGTCTCCATTAGACACTCAGCACAATCTCAAATGAGATGTGAGATTGATGAAGCAATGAGACCGAATACTAAGCTGACTGAGAATTTGAAATTAATATGATTTATTGTTGAAGGTGTAAAGCACATTGGTGCTTCTAGCTCTTCTACTACTTCATCTACTCTTTTCTATTAGATACTTTTTCTATTTTAAAGTTAGTGATAAAATAGATTCTATGAAATCTAATCACAACATCAGAGGCAATATTGACAACAATACCAATCTCAAAAATGATATAAAGAATTTGACAACTGGGATCAATGCATTGACCATATAGTATAATACTACAATGGAAACAGTCATGAATGGACATGATTGAATTTTTTCTCACTTTAAATCTCTTTAGTTTTCAATGATGAGAATATAAGTTCAAGATATAAACTCTTCGACTCTAGCTTCATGTTTTTCTCTACGTGGACAATCCTCACAATCAACAGATCTTTTTACTATTAGTTCAATGTTTAAAGAGGAGCTGCATGCTTTGATTGCAAGTATTGCCAAATTTGAGGATACATCAGAAAAAATGAATGATCAAGTCAAGTATTATATTATAAGTACTTCTCACATTCAGGAATTTATGAACAAAAGGCATAATGAGTTATTCTACAAACTCATCATAATTCCAAAAATGAATAGTATGTTCAAGTACATATCCACAACTCAAACTCTTCCTCTGGTAACAAAGGTATTTAAGGATCAGATTTAGAAACTCAATTAATTTATTACTTTGTTAGTTAAGTTTATAAAAAACAAGGATTATTTTAAGACGACCAAAAAAGATGGTGGAGAGATCATTGAGGAATTAATCAAGCTGTTGAAACTTTATGTTCTTGTCCGGAGTGAATCCTATGAAGTACAACATGCGGTAGTGATTGGACCTACTAGTTATATGGTTAATCAACCACAAATTTCAGTTTCTCAAGACTTATCTCACATTTGACCAGTCATCATAGAAACTATTCCATCTCAGGTTCTTTCTCAACAAAGACCCTCCCTTTCTTCTACAGCTCCTGAAGGAGTTCCTCTACCTCCTCTCAAAATCAGTTCAAACCCTCCTGCTCCCCAACCTACCCCTCCTGATCAACATTTTATTGATCCCTCTGCTAAGGGGAAGGAACCCCTTGATCCAACTGGTTGATCCTATGGTTTAATGTGTACTATTTTTAATTTTATAGGGCTATATTTCTCTATGTTTTTTCAGACTACATAGTTTTTTAATGCTCTTTCATTGTTCCTACATTATTTTTTTCATGTTTGTTTCTCCTTTCACATTTTGGTAATCCCAAACGGGAGAGAACTTCACAAAATTTGATAGTGAAATGATTTTTTGATTATCTAAAATGGAGAGATTGTTGTCATATAGATGATGATGGAAATATCTCTAACTAATGGTTTTAATTGTCACAAATTATGTCATATATTAACATATATCTTATTACATGACTAGATCATATATTATGACACAAAATTATCTTAAATTTCAAATCATTTCATTCATATACCTATCTATGTGTGATTAAGTCTAAACAGCTTTTAATTGATTATATATGTGTAATTATGAGGATTACAAGTGTCTAATTTTGTTAAATTGAAAGACAAATAGAACATTTAAAATTGTTAGAGTATATGTCACCAACACTGAAAAATAGATTACTCACCATAATAAATATGTCTTTTTGGCATATAGATCAAACATGAGTATTTTCTAAGTATGTGAAGTCGACACCGTAACCAAATTATCACCATTGGATGTGACACTGATTGATAGAACAATCATCGTTGCACATGATACCAACACAAATTACCTACAGTTAGATCTACTGATATACTATTGCATGATGTTACTGATTCATGGACACACCAGTAGTTAAAATGATTCACCATTGGCTCAACTGCCTCATCGACAAGAGCATGGACTTAGTGATAAATGAGTCACTGATGGAAAAGAATCACTTATACCCTGAGGCACCAATACTGATGGAAATGACTCACTGATGCAGACTGAATGATGACAATAGACAGATAAAAATGGGTCACCAATACTTATGTCTCACCTATAGTCATAAAACGTTTTTATATTTTTAATTGAAATTTATATTTGACGGTCATATTTAGAAAAGTTAGTGTATTTAACATTATTTAAGGTTGTTAGTATGAAAATCAGTAGACAGTATGAGGTACATACATGTGGAGAGATCATCATGTCTACTGAAAAATGAATTGTAAAATATTTACACAATGTATATTTTTATATATGATGAGGAATATTCAAAAAAAATTATAGAGGAACTATAAAAACTCTTGCAGGTTTTGAGATTTCATCAAAATCCAATGAAATCAAAGAAAGAACAAACAGTGACTTCAATAATATGATCAAGACCATCTAAAATGCACTAAACATCTTTCCACTAAGGAGCTGAACACTTCACACTCATTGTAATAAAAAGACATCGAAGTCCTCAATACTGTGATTTGAATCCGACATCTAGAAGAGGACTCAAACTTCATTCTCTCTGCATTAGACGAGTCTATGGCTTCATTTCATATCACACAAAGACTTATAAACACTATTCTACATCTTTATCTCTGTTGTGTTATTTTGATAACATTTTTTGATCAGTGTGAATCGGTCTTTTAAACATCCACTGAATCCTGTTCACAACTAGAGGATGCCTAATATCCTTAAACTCACTCTAAATATTATCTGTTATATCCCACGTAGAATAGTTGAAGGGGTCATGTGTGACATATTTGTTGTTTTTCTCATGAATAACTTTGGTAGAGGTCAATTGTGACCTCGATAGCCTTGTGTATTGTTGGGAACCCCGATATAGGGTCTGGATCAAGTTTATTAATATAAACTTCTTGGTTGCAGGTGATCACCAAGGGAAGAGGGATAATTCTTAGCTTCAGAATGGACCACTTGTTTATTTCCACTATGATCTTCTCTATAGTTTTACTTAACTTTATCTCCATTTAATAATACTAAATTAAAATTATATAGTTATTTTAGCATGTTTTTATTTTTTTAACTAGTATATTAGTTTCAAAAGGTTTAACAATCTATAGATTAGTATAGATTAGAACTAGTCAATATTCTGAGAAATTCATTGAACATTCACAAATTTTATAAATTCACAGAAAAATGACATTGATTATATTTTTAATTGGGTAAACGTTCAAAGAATGAAATTTATAACTAAAATTTTTATAGTTACTCAATTCACCCCATCCTGAGTAATGTACTCCGACCAATATATACTAATTGTAAGGGATTTCATTTAGAATCTCATTTTTCTTTCGGATTATATAACTTCAGACTTCCTTTTGGGAATAAATATGATCATAATAAATTAAACCATATATATTTTCATCAACTATGAATATTAGGGGGGTTAAATGTTTATATTCCATATATTTTGTTTTTTTCCAATATTCAATATTTATGTTACATAAAAGGGAATATCTGTAAAAGAAAATCCCTGATTGTTTTACTTCCAACTTATTTTCATCCATGTCATGGTCACATTAAATTATTCTTGAATATTTTTATTAAGATTAATTGAATTAATTTCAACCATATTTGAATTTAGTTGAAAATTTTAATGTAATGAAAATGTTATTTTCAAAGAGAGGTACTTTTGGAATTTTTTTTTGAAATGTTGAATAGAATAATTATATTAATGATATACACATGAATGAAATTACCCATCATTATGAACTTTCATTACTTTGAAGATTACATTAAAATTATCTAAGGTTATTATAAAATAATTTTATCTTTTCAATATTATGTGAGTTTTTATTTTTTAATGATAACGAAATACAATGGTGTAATTCTCTAAAGAGAATATAAATATTTTTTATTTCTATATATAGAATCATTCTTAGAAAAATTTATAATAAATTTATTTTTTTCATTATATTTTATTATTAAATTCATAATTTATTAGTTTTAATGAAATAAACATAATTTTAGTAGAATTGATTGTATAATTTCAACATTTAATGATTTATGGTTTTATAGTCATTAACATTATTATGATATTTTTCCCTATTAATCTCTATAGTTTCATTTGTAATTAATTTAAACATTATTTATTTATTAAAATAATTTTGGATTTATGTAGAATCATTTCCAATACATTGATGTTGTTTAAAACAAATTTATACGATATTAGATGAAGGAAACATATTATGAATCTCAGTTCAATAGTAGGGTAAATATTCCATAATCATGACTCTATAAGAATTAATAATGATTTATAATTAATTTTTTAATAGTTTGAATTGAAAATTCAATATTTGATGAATGCATACGATGTGAAAATAGTGGGTGGTCCAATTTTCAAAAAGCCTCATGATACATTGATAAGTCTTAAGAGATGAATCCAGAGACATATTAGTGGTGTAATTTGTGTATACTCCCCATATAATGATATCATATTGTCCATATCTATAACATGATGATTCATGCAATATTTTTTGTGGCCTTGATGATATGATAAACCATTATTGTTCTAATACATTTCTTTTTGCAGAATATATTTTTCATTATGTTTATGAGTGTCATTTTTATATGAGGCATGGATGTTCTTTGAACTCCAGTTAGGGATTAAATTTAATGTGTTTTGGTAATCTGGTCTACCATATTATTTATTCAGTATTTATCCATGAATGATTCCATTTTATGAAATGTTTACTAAGAATTTGAGCTCATCCATTTTTTTTTTCATTTCTATATGATATAAAGAAAGAATCAACATATCATCTACAAGGGAGTATATTTTTTTCTTGTTATGTTTTATTCATTCAAAGAAATGTAGAAATCACATAAGTATCTACTTTTAGAAGACAACTAAACTAAATAATAATATATGGTGAGATCCTTTATATCATGTACTAATGTAATAAATAAAAATATTCTCTATGTTAATGTTGTCGGGGATAGTATAGTTGGTATTCGTAGAAGATTGTTATAAATCTTGAGAATTCTATTTTTAATTAACATAGAAAATATGTTAATTATGATAATCCATTAGAGTATTTGAGAATGTTTTTTATTTTTTTCAATGTAATAATATTCATGATGAATTTTGGCTAACATAGTTAGTGTAATTGTTTAAAGATATTACCAATATGAAGGATTTTATTCAACACATTTATAAATTATAGGAATTTCCCTATAGAGAATTTCAATATAGAATGTTTTGGTGATATGATGATCATTGAAGTATTGTGTAAAATAAATTTGGTTATGATTGTAATATTTTCTCAAATGGAAAAACCAAAAAGAGAGAATCTTGGGTGAAGGATCATATGACTACTCTTAACCTAATATCTTTAGTTGTGAAAATAAATTTTAACCATAAATGAATTTCTAATTGCAATAAAATAGTATGATTTCATGATTTCTATGATAAAAAATTATATTGATGGAAAAAATAGTTAACAGACCATGTGCCTATAATTAGGAAAGATTCTCTAGGTAAATGACTAAAGGGAGTGATTGATTTTTATAAGTGTGTGTAAAAAGTCCATCAACATCATAATTAAAATGGAAATACAGATTCTATTAATTTATAGTACTATATGTACTTTAATATGGGTAATTATAAAAAAAATACCCCATGAGTCAATCATTTCACCAAATAGTTTTGTTTTGGTATTTATTAATGTTATCTTGAGTTATAATAAAGGATATGAAAATTATCATATTCAATTAAGAATCAATATTTATGGTATTATATATAATTGAGTTACAAGTAAAATTTAGTATGTGTGAATATTGATTTTGGGATGTTTCTTTTATTGGAAATATTGTTTCCATGGATAGAATATCTATTATTCTTTCAATGAAAATATAAAATCAAGGAATAGACCTCCCTGATGAATGTAACCTTCAGGGATTCTTATTCAGAGTAATTGCGATTGAATTCAAGAATATATGATTATAATTTAGTTGTATTTTCTAATGGTATTTTGGTATGGGTATTGAGATAAAACATCAATGGATTGTTCAAATAATATTTTTTTGTGTAATTAAATAATGAAATGTTAATTTTTAAAACAAATTTAGAGTGGTATCAATCAAAACAATAATGATTTTTATGAAATTTTTATCTTGGGGGTATTTATTAAATAATGTATACATTTCATTTTATTATCATATTTGATATTTCAAGGATATTTTGGTAAAATTTACTTAATTTATTTTTTTTTTCGCTGATTCTCTTGAAGTATGTTGTTCCAGGAATGTTATTATATTTTTTTACTTAAATAAAAATTAATTTTCATTTTTTGCTGACCTGGATTTTTTATGAACTTGGATCAAAATATTTTCCAAAATATATAGTGGACCTCATGTAGGAACTTGGTCACTATTTCAGTGAAACTAGGTCATAGGAAGGGTTATTAAGTGTTTATAGGATATTAAATTAAATTGTTTAATTTATTGTAGATGAATAAATTTAATTAAAATAAATTATTTTTTATGTGCGTATTATTTGGGAGGATAATGGCCAGTTTGTCATGGATGGTCCTTGGTCGAGTCCCACTATGAGCTACAAGGCTACCATGAAATGGGGGAATGCTCAGTATGTGGTAGGTAGTCCCATGACGTAGTCATATGTTGTTTTATTTTTTTATGTTACTAAATGTTACATATATAGCCTTCAAAATATGAATGACTAACTAATTTGAATTTAAAACTTATTTAATCAAAATGATTGATGGGGTTGTGTAATTAATACATAATTATTTAAATTAATTAGATAATGTGGAAAGGGAACATGATACCATTGGAACCATCTTGATATGATAGACACTGAAGGTGAATACATGTATATTAAATATTATGCTTCATATTTTTTGACCTTGTTTGGTTCCAACTATGTTCATTTAGAATAACATATTGTACCTGTTGTATGATCCAATTGTGACCTCTTGGTTGAGGTGAGTAATGAATTGGGATGGTTGGTTAGGATGTAGAATTTGTGGTCAATTCAGAAGCCATAAATATACTATCTAGAAAATGTTTACGGGGTGAGTTGTCTGTCCCCATTGAGTTGTGATTTATCGGGGTCGATGGGCCTTGGATAATTTGATGATGTGTTTTGTGATTGGAAAAACATAGTGATGACTAATGTTTTGAGTTAGGATATATGACATATCCTAAGATTGATCCCATTGAGTAAGAACCTGATAGGCTCGTGGAGTTTCTCAATAGTAATGATTGTCTTGAGGGTGATAATAACCATGAGTTATGGGTGTGGACCTAAGAATTGTATACAAATAAAATGGAATCTAGTTAAGGTGTTCATTCTTGTTGAGACCTGGGGGACACCAGTGGTTACCTAAAAACATGATGTACCTGGAATGCGAGTGAATATGAGAAATGAGCAATGAGGATGATGAGATTCACTTTAAATTATGATAAATGGATTGCTACAGTAAACATCGTAATGTGTTGGATTGATCTCTAGGGAGTCAGATAATTATCATTAGTGTAGATTAGGATGATGTTCATGCATACGGATGATGGTGTGTGGGTGTGTGTCTATGATTTATATACTAAATTCTCTTAGGGTGGTTATCATATAAATGAAATTAAAATACTCATGGAGTATTCATGATACATATTAATGTTGATACAGCTGGGGATAACCTTTATTTATTATTGATATACTTTCGGATCCTAAAATGTGCATTTTTTTAAACCTGTAGTCAAGGACCATTGGGTTATCCATTATCCTTCACAACCATGTGAGTATGCATGGGATGTTTCTGTATCCTAGTGAGTGATTCTAACTTGGATATTTATCTCATGTATACCATGATAGATCATCCCAGGCTATCTCTGTAACGAACCGAATCAGGAGCCCCTCCACTGGTGCCCCATACCCGGTTCGCCACATGACCTCAAGCACGTTTCCCAAAACACCAGAGGCTACCGAATAGCAGCGAGGGCCTTGGTGAGTCGGTGGGGAAAAATGATCTCATTCGGTAAGGTATACAATAGCAAACAACAGTCAATAGCGGGAGGAGTAATAACATTCATAACAACTGAAACCAAACAGCAGAAGAAATGAATACATATAGTAATGATGATAATGATGCAGAAGGTACAAGTATCTAATGAAAATAGAAAACACAACAACGTGGTGAAATTCAACTGAAACCAAGTGCAATAGAAAACAACGTAAACTCCTCAGTATCATGAGCCACGGATCGGTCCCATGCTCCCCAGCTCCAGTACAATCATGATCCTGAAGTAGAAGGGTGCATTCCCTTATCCACACCTACAGCAACATAGTCTGCTTGGGCCCAAAAGCGTGGCCCAAACAGGGTGTGAGATAAAACCCCATTAGGCAATCACCCAAATATTTGTGCCTAACAGTCAATGATTATATGGCAGTAATAAAATAAGAAGTAGTAAATAGGGTAGCACAAACAGCTATAATCCACAGTTCTAACATATAAGGTACTCAAGTAAAGAACCAGTGACAAAAGTAAACAGGTAACCCTCTGGGTAGCTCTCAAAACCTAACCCATATGGTTCAACCTAAAAAGCACTAGCAGCCCTCTGGGAGGCACACATAGTATCACCCCTCTATTCAGTTATAAAGTAGACTCTCTGGGGAATCACTCACCATCAGTTCCCCATATAGTCTCGTATATTACTAAAGGCTATCTGGGGAAGCACTCAACGTCTCATTCCCCCTGTGGCCCGCGTCTAGGAACTATAGACTCTCTAAGGAAGCACTCATCATCGATTCCCCCTGTGGTCTCGCATCGTTTTAAAAGAGACTCTTGAGAAGCCCTTCCGTCAATTCTCTCTATGGTCTACTACAATAGGATCTCACAGTCCTGTGTGGAATAGTAAAACATGCTCAGCATGCGTGCATCATCCAAGTGAACCTCAAGAACTACTTGACTATCAACTAAGGCTCAACGACATATCAAATATATAGTTCCACTATCCTACAACAAGGTATGGCAACTGAAAAAATTCCCAACGGGAAAAACAAGAACGGATAATCAACATGAGCACAAAATAAATTACTATAATCACAAGCATAAACCTCTACTATAGCAATCAAGAAAAGCCCGCAGTATAACAGGGGAAAAACAGGGAAACACAATAACTTATTCATGAGAATTGGTGGAAATTGTACATAATATTCATTGACATTCAACGAAATGGCACAAACCACCTACCTTAATCCTAGGAGATAGATAGACGTGAACCACGATGACAAATTCCCCTTAGAATGAGGAATATCTGAGAAAACACACAAAATTTTCATCCCACGATAACATGGAAATGAGAAGGAATCAAGAAACAAGACTCAATCAAAAGGAAGAACTCACCGCTGTAATTCCAAGGCAACTGACCATGCTCGAATTGGAGAACGGACGATGAGGCGGGAGTTCATCGATGATTCGGTCGTACGGGCTGCTCTCAGTCAAACCAAACCTAGAAGAAGACAAATATCATGATGAGGCGCGACCCCAGTCCGATTAATGAAAAAAGAAATAATGTACACGGTGTGTACTTCTTGTGTACATGTGGTGTACTTCAGTTTTCCATACTCCGAATTAACTGGCCTCCACCTCACCCTTACACAACATGTGTGTGGCCCGTACACGGCCAGCACACGGCTTCGAGCGAAAAAGGGAGTACACGGAATGTACTCATAATATACACGGTGTGTACTTCAAAAATTTCCAGAAAGATCATTTTTCTCAAAAACATTAGAAAAGGGAAAAATGTAACTGAAAAGGAGATTTGGGTTCTTACACACTACCCGCCATAATGAAATTCATCCCTGAATATCCCTAAAGAGGCAGAGAAGGAGAAACCACGAATTGCTCCGGCCACTACAATTGTACATCGGTCTTCCTCTCCCAGGTCTCGTCATGTAATCACCCCTGCTGCCATAGCACTCGTACCAGAGGAACATACCACCTACAGAGGACCGTCATACTACGATCGACAATCCGTATAGGATGCTCCTTGAATGACGCATCTGCTTCAAGCTCAACTTCCAGAGGCTGAAACACATGAGACGGGTCTAAAAAGTAAAATCAAAGCTGAGAGACGTGGAAGACGTCATGCATGGCCCGATACCGCTGAGGTAGCTGCAGCCGATAGGTGACCGGCCCAACTCTCTCCAAAACCTCAAATTGCCCGACGTACCTTGGTGAAAGATTACCCTGTCTCCAAATCCTTTTATGTCCCAACCTCGGTGCGACACATAGGAAAACCTGATCTCCGACCTCAAACTCTAGAGGTCGTCTCCGCTAATCAGCATAAGACTTTTGTCGAGACTATGTTGTAGCCATCCTCTTCAAAATCAGCTCTATCTTCTCTGAAGTCTCCTCAACAAGATGAGGTCCCAGAAGGGCCATCAGTAAAGGGATGGTAAGCTGTACTCAAAAGTACTTGTATACCCAAGGCCTTCTGAAGTCCCTGCCAAAACCGAGAGGTGAAGCGTGAATATCGGTCTGAAGCACTAGAGCGCGGAACTCTAGGAAAATGAAGGATTTATCGAATGAAAAGTTGTCCCAGATCATCAACACTGAAGGTCTCATTAATCGGAAAGAAGTGAGCAACCTTCATAAGCCTTTCGAAGATAACCCAAATGGCATTTTTTCCCCGAGGAGATCTCGGCAACCTAGTCACGAAGTCCATCGCAACATCATTCCACATCCACTCCGGAATGGGTAACTGTTGTAAAAGCCCCGCTGGTCACTGATGCTCTGCTTTCACCTGCTGATAAGTAGAACATCTCATGACATAACCAGAAACATCCCTCTTCATACCTAGCCACTAGTATTGGTGATGAAGGTCCCAATACATATTGGTGACGCCAGGATGAACCGCCCAAACAGAGGAATGGAAATCCTGCATCAGCTCCTCGTGTATGTCTGCTGGCACCCATAGGCGTCTTTGAAAATGCAAGATCTCATCCTCAACCACTGTATATCTAGGAAGAGGGTCCTCTCCTGACACACTCTCCCGCAGGACTAAGCCTTCCGAGTCTGATAGCTGCCTCATCCGTACCCGATCAAGTACTGTGGAGGAGACATCTACAGAAGATAGAAAATTCTGTCTCTGTATGTCATGCACCTCCAGATGCATCTCATAAAACAGATCCATCAGCTGCCACTCACTACTGGCCTCCTGAACTTCCTGAATCTTAGTTCCCCTACTCAATTCATCTTCTACAGCGTTGCCCTTTCCCAACGTATAGGAAAAATCGAAGTCAAAAGTCTAAAGATACTCAACCCACCTGCGCTGCCTCAGATTCAGATCACGCTGAGTGAAGATATACTTGAGACTTTTGTGTTTAGTGAAGACCAAAAAGTGCTCTCCAATATGAGAGTGTCTCCAATAGCGCATGTCGTGAACAATAGCTGCCAACTCCAGATCATGCGTTGGTTAGTTCTTCTCATGTGGCCTGAACTTCCGAGACCCGCACGCAACGACTCCATCTCCCTGCATAAGCACAACTCCTTTCCCGATACCTGAAGCATCATAGTATACTGTATAGGTCTTGCCTGGCTCTGGAAAGACTAATATCGGTGCCGACGTCAACCTCCCTTTCAACTTCTGAAAGGCTGACTCCCAAGAATCTGACCATAAGAACTTCGCCCACTTCTTGGTCAGAACTGTCAAAGGTGCTGCTAGACAAGAAAAGTCCCGAATTAAGCGCCGATAGTATACAACCATCCCTATGAAGCTCCATACCTCAATGATGTTATTTGGATGCTCCCAGGAAACTACAGATCTCACTTTCTCTAGGTCCACTGACACTCCTGCCTCTAAGATGACGTGACCCAAGAAGTGAATCCGATCCATCCAGAAGTGGCACTTCGAGAGTTTATCATAGAGTTGATGCTCACTCAGTGTAATCAGAACAATCTCAAGATGTGTTGCATGGTCATGTTGAGTGTGATAGTACACCAAGATATCATCCACGGAGACCACAACGAAGGAGTCAAAGTAAGGATGGAACACTCGGTTCATCAGTGCCATGAAAACTGCATGTGCGTTCTTGAGACCGAACGACATGACTGTATACTCGTATAGACCATATCTGATCATGAAGCCTGTCAGAGTTATATCTGATGGTCTAATGTGAAACTAATGATAACCGGAGATCAAGTCGATCTTCATGAACACCCGGGCTCCTCGAAGATGATCGAAAAAGTCATCAATCCACGGTAAGGGATATCGGTTCTTGACCGTCAACTGGTTCAGCTTCCGATAATCCACACAAAGCCGAAGGGTAACGTCTGCCTACTTTGAAAACAGAACAAGCTAACCCCAAGGAGAAGTACTGGGTCAGATGAAAACCGTAGCTTGTAGCTCCTCCAATAGTTTATTGAGATCATGAAACTCAGATGTGGCCATCCTATACGGAGGAATGGACACTGGTGCCACTCCTAGCACGAGCTCAATAGAGAAGTCTACCTCTCGCTCTGGTGGTAGACCTGAAATGTCCTCTGGAAAGACGTCCCTGAAACGTTCCACCACTGGAGAAAAGTCCAACTGTGGAGTCCCCTAATCATCCAGATAAGGACTAGCAATATGGGTTGTCACCCCTCCTAGCACAAGATGCTCCAGTCCCGCCCGACTCGCTCGAACGTCTCATTCGCCTCTATGAAGAAAAGGTTCACCCTCTGGTGAGATGAAACTGACTCTGCGAAGATAATAGTCAATGACTGTCTGGAAGGGAATCAACCAGTGCATACCAAGGATGACATCATATCCCACCATATCTAGGAGATAGATATCCCATAAGAAGTGATACCTTGCAACCTCGAGACGGCACTTTCTACACTGTCATATACTAGATGTCCTCGTTCCCAAAGGTGTGTTTAGTGTCAACGAGTCGGCAGAGGAAAAGATACAGAGCCCAAGGTTCTCCATGACAGCAACAGAGATAAAGCTATGCGTAGCACCAGTATCGAAAAGGGCTGAAGATAAAACTAAGGCGACTAAAATTGTACCTCGAATAGTAGAATGGTTGGGATCATGCTCTTGATATGTCTACTCCACGGCGAAATATTGGCCTGTACCACAGCCCTGCGCCCCTGCCTGGCCACTCTGAGCTAAACCGACCTGCTAGTGCTGATAACTAGTGGCTAACCGCCATGGGCTCGACCTCCACCTTGGCCTGAATGGCCAGAAGAACTCCAATTTCTGTAATGGTGAGAAACTAGTGGGGATGCTTCTGAACGAGGAGTCATGGAAGGACCCCGGTCCCCAGTTGCTGGGGAGAAAACCTGACAGAAACACTGAAGGTGACCCATCGTGCCACAAGACTGGCACTCCATGGGGTTTCTCGGGAATTGTGGCCTCGTGTGCTCTGTCTAGTCACACTGGAAGCATGTCACCTTGCTTCCTGATGATGCGTCTTGCTTCCTCGAATCACTGTGCGTTGACTCCCTACTGTGCTTCTTGCTATCATCTGGAGGGAAGCTAACTCTGGAAGCAGAACCGCCCTATCTCACAGCTCTAGAGTCTCTCTGACTTCACTATGAAATCAGTGCTTGGTTGACGATGGATGCGATGGACGTCAACTAAAAGATGTTCACATGTGAGTAGATCTCTCTCCTGAGTCCCTCCTAAAACTTACTTGCCAAGAACAACCCACTCCTATCCCGAAGGGGTGTAAAACGCTGCAAGTCAGTGAAATGAGAGGAATACCCCAGGACAGATAGAGTACCCTGCTCTAAGCTCATGAACTCCTCAGCTCGATCAGCCATTCGGGTCTCTGTGTTGAAGTAGTCATAGAACACGCACTGGAACTCCTCCCATGTCATAGCCTGCAGTTGACCTACCTATGAGATCACATCCCACCACCTCTTGGAAGAGTCTCGGAACATGTAGGTGGTGAGCTTAACCTGTCTCTCTAGAGGAGTCTCCAAATGATCTAAGATAGTCAACATGTGTAATGCCCCAACCTTATTTATCTATAGTCAGTGCATTATTACATAACATTTCCATGATCACAAGAAAGATCAAATCTCGAAAGACTGATTAGTTTAGTAGCCTTGGAAACACTAGATATATTTATAAAGTAATACATTACATCATAAAAATGAAAACTACAACAACATAGTCTCCATAGTCTACACTCTTATCCCCTCATACTATCCTTGCAGGTCATTCATAATTTACTTCTTCACATCCTGGGAAAAATAAAACATAGAAAAGGGGTGAGCTCAAATGCCCTGTAAGGATAACAATATAGCGGAGACATTCATAAATAATAATAAACATTTAAGGCAATGTATAACTAAAACAAAAGCTTTTTAAACTTTAACTTCAACATAGTATGGAAAAAATAAAATGAAATAATGCCATTTACTTATTCACATGCGTATTATACTAATCGAATAATCACATGCAATATCAATAACCACTTTCATAATGATGGAATGCATAATGCTAGACTATCATAACCAAATAGCCAAGGCCTCGTGCCAAGAATACAAATAAGATTTTTCCAAGGCCTTATGCCAAGAAACTAGTTTGTCTCATGAGACCTACCGATGCATCGAGGAGCTATAGCAGGCTCCACCTGTCACATATTAAGTCTAATACGTTCCCATATGAAAAGGTTTAAACATAACATAAACATTAATATTAAAAATATCATACAAAATGTAAATACTGCATCCATAAACCACGAATGGTATAAAAATAACACATCCACAGTCAAACACATCACAAAACCCTCAAAACAATATGGAAGTTTTTTATCATAATAAATCAACTTCAAATAAACTTAAAATCCATCAAAGGATGTTGTCATAGATGAAATCAAAACCATTTTAGAGAAATACCTCTTTTTTTTTAATCATTTAAAAGTCACACATTTATTAAGGAAGTACTTTAAAAGAGATTTTTGAATCAAAGTGTCCCATACCACTTCAAAACTTTTGAAAAGAAATATCTTTTCAAAACATTAATTTCTATATAAATAAATCCTTAAAATCATTTTGAAAACATGGACATTAATTAAAAATCTCTAAAACATTTAAAATTATGATTCTGATAAAGAGTACCTTTCAGAAAATCTTAAAATATTTATTTTGAGATCATTTAAAAGTCACATAATTATAAGATAAAACATTTAATTTGAAAATATCCTTATAAGCTTCTAAGTGAAGCTTCGAAAATTTTATATCGGCGGAAAATAGCCGTAGCCGCCATATAAGTTAAAAAAACATTCTTACCATAATTCTGTCGAAAAGGTTAAAAATGACTTTGTTTGGAAAATGACGGAAAGATTCCTTTATAAACATCTTATAAAAAGTCAAAAAAGGGTATAAATGTCTTTAACCCATATTCTGTAAAATAGTAAGAATGTTTTGAAATACACTTTCAAGAAACATGAATGTGGATGATAAAGAGGTCCCAGTAGATAATTACGTATAAACAACCTCGGATAATGAAGAGATTGTGAAATAACCCTTACCTTGTACTTTTCTTTGGTTGGGGGTAGGTTAACCTCCTGTATAATGGTTAAATAATTGTTATTAAATTATTCAAGAATCATATTTATTATTATGATATCATATATGATCTTTTAATATTGATTTGTTAATAATATCTTAGTATTATCGTTGTTTCGGGTGTTTCCTTAGTCGTTTTCGTTTATATGTTTTGTTAAATAAGTAGTGTTTTTCATTGATATGTTGTATCTTAATCATATCCATAATGATATCAAGCCCTTAGATACTATTATTAATCATCAAATGAGAATTAGACTCGAATAGATACGATGGAGAATGAATGTCATCACGTTCATGGAGACTGTAGTCCGTACGTACGCACGAGCGACAATATCATTTTTTTTATATTATAATAATATATAATTTAATGGTATATCATATATACAGAATCATTATCATGTTATATTTATTATTTACATGAATTACATATCATTATTATACCCATCCAAATAATAATTTATTGAATGACAATTACACCACGACGTGGAGATGGTAAGCCGTACGTACACACGTATAGTGACATGCCATTCAAAGAATGGATTGAATACTGAATATGGTTTTATCATATTTATAATAACATCACAGTATGTATAAGATACATGATTTATTATTTTAGAATATAAATAACAAATAAATAAGAATTTGAAGAAGAAAGGAACGTGAAAGAGCATGGTGAAAACATTACCTCTTCTTCGGGTTCTTCCTTTTGATTTGATCAAAGGGGATCCTTAGTTTAGCTTTCTGATCAAACGAAGGCCTCTAGGTTGTTTTTAGGGATGTTTAGAAAGTATTTAGGAAGGTTTTGGCAGAGCCAAAAGGCTTTTAATGTGTTAATTAGTGAGAATGGTAAGTTCCCTTTTATAATAGGGGTGAGGGGCACCTTTGGAAAAGCTAATAATATTATTTTATAATAAATTCATATTTGGTTTAAAATAACTCCAAAGTGTATTATTTAAAATTTAAGGTCGTGATGGGTCTAAAAACACTCAAACAATATAATTTATACAGGTTTGGGTCATTATATTAACCTTATCTTTAAGTATTAACTCTTAGATAATTAGTTTCAATTTTACAACGTCTCTTTGTATTTTTATATTATATGGTTAATAAACGAATGATATACATCCAAAAGATGCCCAAGTGGTTCATTAATGATACAAATATCATGATATAAGTCTATTTGCTGAACGTTATATTTTTAGGAATTTAATATCAATTAATAATATAATATTTGTTTTAAAAACTCTTTTATGTCAATTTTGACAGTATTCAATAATTGATTTTTTAAAAACTCATAACAGAATGATTACTTGAAAAAAGTTAATTGAAGCAATCATAACATGTCATATTAACCTATAAAATTATTGGTATTTATAAAAAGTCTCAAATTACATTTATTTGGGTATTTATAATATCAATTATTCTAATTTTTCATTAATTAGGTAATTACTACATCACCATTGTGTCATAAATAAATTAAATTATATAATATATAAAAATTATAAATAAAATACCATTATGTAGGAAATCTATTTATATTTCTAATTAATATTTACAATCGAATTTATCTTATGTATAACTCTATTTAAAAAATGTTTTAGTAAATAAACTTTGATTTTAACTCTTTTAACTCTTCTTTGAATTAAATAATAATAAATGTCCTAATCTAATACAAGTGGACCTAAATGCTAATATTTTACTCCTAAGATTTTTTTTGGTCGATATACAATTGACAAATAGAATTAGGACATGTGTTAGGATAATATTAAAATCATTTTAACCCTTAATTACCCTATTTACTTTTAATCGTGGTAAATAAAAGTAAAAAGTTACTATTCAACAAAAATTATTTTCATCTCATTGAACCACATTTTACTCCTTGATATTAACCATGCCTCTCGGATTTTCGAAATTCCACTGAACTAAGCGGTAAAATTAGGCTTTATTAAAAATTCAGTTTTTTAACTACCACTTAGTAGTTTCACTATTCATCAAAAAATGAAAGTTTCCAGAAAAATACCAAAAAATAGGCTGAAGCTATATTTGATATTATGAATTAAAAAATTGTGTCTATTTTACCAAATTCAGAACATATCATTTTCATTAATTAATTTAAAAATTAATTCCTGTCGCCAAAACAAATAGCGTGTTTTTAAGAGATAATAAGTATCAAAAGATTGACACTTGTTTATGTCTGGTTTAAATGTGAAATCACATCCAATGACCAAAATTGTATTAAATGGTAAAAATATATTATATATATACTTTAAAACCACTCAAATTAATAATTTTTCACTATTAATTATTTCGATTAAAAAAGTTATTTTTAATCAAAATATAGTAATTTTCACTATTCATCAAAATATGAAAGTTATCCGAAAAGAACCAAAATTTCACCCTAAGCTAATTCCGATATTAAAAATCCAAAAATGATGTCCATTTCGAATGATAAAATTCATAAAATTTAAAAAACTAGGTATCACTATTCATAAGGGCTAATTTGATTGGCTGTGGTGTGTTAGAATCTCGAAGTTGCGTACAATACAAATCATTGAATTATTCAAAGGGAAACGTACCATGGATGCTTGGGATGTTTCATCGGAAATTTTTGATGTCCCCATTCTAAAAAGTAAATTTATTTAGTCAAATAAAAGTTTAAAATATGGTATTTAAAAAGGGTTCACTATTAAAAGTTTGTAAAAGTGCAATACTGAAAATGAATTTCTTCTTGAATTATGTCTAAGAAACTCATAATATGGATTCTAAAATTATAAGAATTATATAAAGTTTAAAATATAGTTAATACTATTTATAACCATTTTATTAACGGCTTGTTTAGTAAGTCATGGTGCACTTGAACTCGGTGTTGCGTGTAGTGCAAGTTATTGAATTATTTTGAAGAAATAACACACTATGAAATCTTGGGGTGTTACATTCTCCTCTCCTTCAATAAATTGCGTCCTCGAAATTTTAAATTGTTCTTCAAAAATAAAAGGTTGAATATAGAAAATATCTTTTTGGGAAAACCGAAATCGGAAATTGGGTTAATAAAATTTAGTCTTAATAAGTGGAAAAGAGAAATGAAAGGGTCACCACCAAATTATGATCACTATTCGGAAACCATTGGTGGAAATTAGAGACATATAATTGGAAGAAAAATGTAAATATTTATAGTTAGTGATTTAGGTCATCAATCACAAACAAGTGTAAAATTGAGGCCCTTAAATTCATCAAACTATGATGATTTAAAATACCATCGGTTCAGCAAAACATATGGTATTAGGATAACACATTTTTTGTGTTATGATCCCTTCACTACAATATAAGAATTAATTTCTTCATTGAATAAGAGAAGAAGAAAAATATATACTTGACAAGTAGAGTCTCATCCTTTAACTAAGTTCTACCACAAACTCATCATACACTATAAACGATAATAGAACTTAAAAATAATATTCTATTTATCCTATTCGTATAGGGTTAAAAAATGAATTTATAATTCATCTAGAAGGACCATTAAAAAGACGACATTATTCAATCTAGCACATCACATGGGTCAGTGGTAGGTGATACACCCTTGTTGCCCTTCGGTTGTGGGTTCAAGTCTCGTGGCCTTTCCGGACGAGATGGGTTGTCGCCCGACCTCCGAGTTGTCCTTTTATGGAAATCCAAAATAATCCAAACTAGAACTATCCAAAATAATTCAATCCAAAATTTATAAGGAAGGTAAACACAATGAATGTCCTTTTTTCCGCGTAATAACATGTTAACACCTTCATCGTGTATTCTTATAAAAAACTTCAACATCCTAAATTACCACAAAACCTTATTGATTACATTCATGATCCATTATTTATGAAAGAATAATAGATATACTCCTTCAATCCAAAAATGTTGTAAAACCAAACAATAATATAATATAAAAATCATTAATCAGTTTCAAGGTAGTCAAGAATATCTAATATAATTTATCCAAATAAATCTTCTATTATTCTAAAATCACTACCTTAATATCAGAACCATATTATGGTTTATCTTTCTCTCAACCATATATTTTCCAAAAATTTAACCTGCTATTGAGTAACTATTTTTTGTTCCACACAATCTAAAGTCATTAATGAAATAGTATGGCAGTACAATCCTTATATACTCCATAATTACTATAACAAGTACATTGTTGATACAACACTAAAATTACATAATCAACATAAGAACTCTAATCATTTCTATTCATATGTGGTAGTATCATAACTTGGTTATTATCTAATAGCATCATTTGCGGCATAGTCTGATGAGTGTGACATAGGTTCGCGTAGTGTCCAACCTCCTTGCAAATGATGCATTGTACATTTGAAACCATTTTCTTACCCTTGCAGTCACGTACTTTGTGACCTTTTCCTCCACACTTATAATAAAATCCAATTCCTTTCAGGCAAGTTCCAGGGTGTTTCTTCCGACAGTTATCACATATGGGAAAATTCTTCTTTTCCATTTTCCCTTTATTCATCTTTCCCTCGTCCATCATTTTCTTCTCTTGCTTCCCTTCAAAGCCATAGGAATCAGTAAACTCATTACTTATCTTATCAACACATGATATTATTTCTTCATACGATGATAATACATGTGAGACTATTTCTCTTATAAATTCTAGATTAAGACCATGAAAGATATGATCTTTCTTTCTCTTTGGATCATGTGCATTGCTGGATTTCTCATTCCTTCTAGCGGGCTCCATTTCTAAACAATGGCATACACTAGATTAGTTTATGAATAAAAATTCCTAATCCCAAACTTGTAAAACACATAACATAAATTAAATAGTTTATGGATATAATCCATAATAATAAAAATGTCTCCTTTGAGGAAGTATATACACATAAACCCTTCATAATTGTTTATAAAGAAAATGAGAATTACCCTAACCATATCCCACGGGAGTGTCGTACCCAAGAGAGCAGCAAGGCCCGTTGTCGTGCACCAGTTCTCGTTCGAGTCTAGCTCAGAGTGTTGTTTTCGGGTTTTACCCCTAGGTACATCTGTGCAAGATCTACCACTACCTGCTCGTATTCAGATAGGGATGTATTTCTCAGAAAACTCACAAAATCTCTACAATACAACAATTCTGGGATGTTCATCTATTCTAATCCTCAAAGATCATCTTAGTTCTATGTGCTCTAATCAGAGTATAAATAAATCTAGCTTCCAAGGTTTGTACTAAACTTCTCTGATACCAACTGTAATGGCCCGACCCCAATCACCTAGAGTCAGTGCATTATTACATAACATTGGCATGATCACAAGAAAGATAAAATCTCGAAAGACCGATTAGTTTAGTAGCCTTGGAAACACTAGATATATTCATAAAGTAATTCATTACATCATAAAAATGAAAACTACAACAACATAGTCTCCATAGTGTACACTCTTATCTCCTCATACTATCCTTGCAGGTCATTCATAATTTACTTCTTCACATCCTGGGAAAAAGAAAACATAGAAAATGGGTGAGATAAAATGCCCAGTAAGGATAACCATATAGCAGAAACTTTCATAAATATGAATAATCATTTAAGGCAATGTATAACTAAAACAAAAGCCTTTTAAACATGAACTTCAACATAGTATGAGAAATATAAAATGAAATAATTCTGTTTACTTATTCACATGGATATTTTACTAATCGAATAATTACATGCAATATCAATAACCACTTTCATAATGATGGAATGCATAATTCCAGACTATCATAACCACATAGCCAAGGCCTCGTGCCAAGAATACAAATAAGATTTTTCCAAGGCCTTATGCCAAGAAACTAGTTTGTCTCATGAGACCTAACGATGCATCGAGGAGCTATAGCGGGCTCCACCTGTCACATATTAAGTACAATGCATTCCCATATGAAAAGTTTTAAACATAACATAAACATTCATATTAAATCAAGCATACTAAATGTAAATACTACATCCATAAACCACGAATGGTATAAAAATAACACATCCATAGACAAACACATCACAAAAACATCAAAATAATATGGAAGTTTTGTATCATAATAAATCAACCTCAAATATACTTAAAATCCACCAAAGAATGTTGACATAGATGACATCAAAACTATTTGAGAGAAATATCTCTTTTTTTAAATCATTTAAAAGTCACACATTTTTTAAGGAAGTACTTTAAAAGATATTTTTGAATCAAAGTGTCCCATACCACTTCAAAACTTTTGAAAAGAAAAATCTTTTCAAAACATTCATGCCAATATAAATAAATCATTAAAATCATTTTTAAAACATGGTCATTAATTAAAATGATTTAGAAAGATAAATACTTAAAACATTTAAAATTCTGATTTTGATAAGGAGTACCTTTCAGAAAATCTTAAAATATTCATATTGAAATCATTTAAAAGTCACATAATTATAAAAAACATTTACTTTGAAAATATCCTAATAATCTTTTAAGGGAAGCTTCTAAAATTATATAACGGTGGAAAATAGCCTCCCCCTCCATATAAGTTAAAAAACATTCTTACCCTAATTCTGTCGAAAAGGTTAAAAATGGCCTTGTTTGGAAAATGACGGAAAGTTTCCTTTATAAACATCTTATAAAAAGTCAGACAAGGGTATAAATGACTTTAACAGATATTATGTAAAATAGTAAGAATGTTTTGAAATACACTTTCAAGAAACATGGATGTGGATGATAAAGAGGTCCCAGTAGATAATTACGTATAAACAACCTCGGATAATGAAGAGATTGTGAAATAACCCTTACCTTGTACTTTTCCTTGGTTGGGGGTAGGTTAACCTCCTGTATTATGGTGAAATAATTGTTATTACATTATACAATAATCATATACATTAATATGATATCATATATTATCTTTTAACATTGATTTATTAATAATATCTTAGTATTATCGTTGTTTCGGGTGTTAACTTACTTGTTTTCATTTATTTGTTTTGTTAAGAAATCTATGTTTTTCAAGGATAGGTTGTATCTTAATCATATCCAGAATGATATCAAGTCCTTAGATACTATTATTAATCATCAAATTAGAATTTGACTTGAATGGATACGATGGAGAATGAATCTCATCCCGTTCGTGGAGACGGTAGTCCGTACGTACGTACGAGCGACAATATCATTCTATTGATATTAAAATAATATATAATTGGATGGTATATCATATATACAGAATAATAATCATGTTATATTTATTATTTAAATGAATTACATATCATTATTATACCCATCCAAATAATAATTTATTGAATGTCAATTACACCACGATGTGGAGACGGTAAGCCATACGTACGCACGTTTGTTGACATTCCATTCAAAAGATGGATAGAATACTGAATATGGTTGTACAATATTTATAATAACATCACAGTATATAGAAGATAATGGAGTTATTATTTTATAATAGAAATAAAAAATAATGAAGAAGTTGAAGAAGAAAGGAACTTGAAAGAGGGTGGTGAAAACATTACCTTTTCTTCGGGTTCTTTCTTTTGATTTGATCAAAAGGGCTCCATAGGTTAGCTTTCTGATCAAACTAAGGCCTCTATGTTGTATTAAGGGATGTTGAGAGAGTATTTGGGTAGGTTTTGGCCGATCCAAAAGGCTTTGAATGTGTGAATTCTTGAGAAGGGTGAATGCCCTTTTATAAGAGGGGTGAGGGGAACCTTTGGAAAAGCTAAAAATATTGTTTTATAATAAATTAATATTCGGTTTATAATGTCTCCAAAGTTGATTATTTAAATTTTAATGTTGGGATGGGTCGAACACCACTCAACCAATAGAATTTATACAGGTTTGGGTCATTATATTAACCTTATCTTAAAGTATTAACTCTTATTTAATTAGTTTCAGTTTTACAATGTCTCTTTGTATTTTTATATTATATAGTTAATAAACATACTATATATATCCAAGAGACCACCAAGTGTCCCATTAATGATAAACATATCATGATATAAGTCTCTTGGCCGAACATTAGATTTTTAGGAATTTAATATCAATTAATAATATAATATTTGTTTTAAAAACTCTTTTATGTCAATTTTTACACTATTAAATAATTGATATTTTTTAAAAATCATAACAGAATTATTACTTCAAATAAAGTTCATTAAAACAATCCTAAAATGTCATATTAACATAAAAAATTATTGGTATTTATAATAAGTCTCAAATTACATTTATTTGGGTATTTATAATATCAATTATTCAAATTTTTTATTAATTAGGTAATTACTGCATCACCATTGTGTCATAAATAAAATAAAATTTTTAATGTCTAAAAATTATAATTAAAAAACCATTATGTAGGAAATATTTTTATATTTCTAATGAATATTTACAATTGAATTTATCTTATGTATAACCCTATATTAAAATTTTTTTAGTAAATAAACATTGATTTTAACTCTTTTAACTCTTCTTTGAATTAAATAATAATAAATGTTCTAATCTAATACAAGTGGACCAAAATGATAATATTTTACTCCTCAGATTGTTTTTTGTCGTGATACACTTGTACAATAGAATTAGGACATGTGTTAGGGTAATATTAATATCATTTTTACCCTTAATTACCCTATTTACTTTTAACAGTGGAAAATAAAAGTAAAAAGTTACTATTCACCAAAAAAATATTTTCATCTCATTGAACCACATTTTACTCCTTGATATTAACCGTGTCTCCCGGATTTTTTAAATTCCACTCACAGAAGCGGTAAAATTATGTTTTAGGAAAATTCATTTTTTTAGCTACCACTTAGTGGTTTCACTATTCAACAAAAAATGAAAGTTTCCAGAAAAATACCAAAATATAGGCCTAAGATATATTTGATATTATGAATTCAAAAATTATTCATATTTTAACAAATTCATAACATATCAGTTGCATTAATTAATTTAAAAATTAATTCCCGTCGTCAAAACAAATAGCGTGTTTTTAAGAGATAATAAATATCAAAAGATAGACACTTGTTTATGTCTGTTTTAAATTTGAAATTACATCCAATGGCCAAAATTGTATTAAATGGAAAAAATATATTCTAAATATACTTTAAAACCACACATATTAATTATTTATCACTATTAATTATATCTAATAAAAAAGTTGTTTTTAATTTAAATTTAGTAATTTTCACTATTCATCAAAATATTAAAGTTATCCGAAAAGTACCAAAATTTCACCCTAAGCTAATTTCGATATTACGAATCCAAAAATGAATTCCATTTAAAAATATAAAATTTATAAAATTTCAAAAAGAAGGTATTACTATTCGTAACAGCTAGTTTGATTGGTTGTGGTGTGTTAGAATCTCGATGTTGCGTACAATACACATCATTAGATTATTCAAAGGAAAACGTACAGTGGAAGCTTGGGATGTTTCATTGTAAATTTTTGATGTCCCCATTCTAAAAAGTAAATTTATTTAGTCAAATAAAAGTTTAAAATATTGGATTTAAAAATTGTTCACTATTAAAAGTTTTTAAAATTGAAATAATGAAAATGAATTTGTTCTTACATTATGTCTAAAAAACCCAGATTATGGATTATAAAATTATATGGATTATAAAAAGTTTAAAATTTAGTTAATACTATTAATAACCTTTTTTGAACGGCTTGTTTAGTAATTCATGGTGCACTTGAACTTTGTGTTACGTGTAGTGCGAGTTATAGAATTATTTTGAAGAAATAACACACTATGAAATCTTGGGGTGTTACAACATGGATTCCAGCCATGACTCTGCAGCCTGAGGTCCTCCCTCCCCTGAGAACATGGGAGGATGTTGCTGCTAGAAAACCCGAGTCAAGTCTACCTCAGTTGTGGTAGGAGGCGGTGCTCCCTGGAAGACATGCATCATCCTCATGAAGCCCTCCCTGAACTACGCATCAGCGCCCACAACAGGTATGACAGCCGGTGCCAGGGCTGGCTCGACTGGGGGATCAGCAGGGAGTCTCTGATCAGCCCTGTCTGGCATCTGATCACTGCCTGACAACAGATGTACGATCGTAGGACGTCTCAGAGGTATAGCTCTGAAAGGTCAAAAGTATACCTTAGATCAGAAAAACAAGGATAGAGAACACAAGAGTAAAAAACAGGAACATGGGAAGAAAAATAAAAAAGATTGCAAAAAATGACAACACGCAGTGTATAAAAACTACACGGCATGTCTTCTAAAGCCTCTGACATGGGCGTGTACTTCTTCCCAACAAGTCATGTAACACCTCAAACTACATTGCGTGTTGACCCCAACAGACGACATGTACAAGAAAACTAGTCCCATGCCCGAGTATCTTTACACGGCTAACCCACATGGTCTGACTTAACCCCAGGGTACACGACGTCTTAAAAACAAACATGGCGTATACTAGACAAGGATTCGGTGGCCCGTTTTGTTAAGCACACGACCTTCTACACGGCTGAACCTTACAAGGTGTGCTCCGAACAAACACGGCGTGTATATGTTGGGTGACCACGTCCCATGTTGTTCGTGACACGGCAGGGTACCTAGACAAGAATACACGGTGTGTTCCGAACAAACACGGCGTGTGTAAAAGAAGGTAACTCCAGCCCGTGTTGTTTGTGACATGGTTGGGTACCTGGACAGGACTACATGGTGTGGTCTGTATGGACACAGCGTGTTCTACCCAAGCTTCCCCGACCTGTGTTGTTAGTGACACATCCGGGCACACGACTCCGAACTTTCACAACATGTACCTATCAGACACGAAATTTTGCCGAAGTCACTTCCACGACAACGTGTTCTGCTCACACGGCCAGTGACATGGCCTGAAAATTACATGGCATGTATCCAAAAAGTACACACCGTGTATTATGTGTTTTTCTGGGCAGTAGCTCAGAAACTGCACAGAATTATAGAAACACTAAAAACATGGCCGAGAGGTGCCAAATTCAGATCCGTGAGTGACCATAACACCTCAAGAACCAAAATTTGGCTTTCATTTTAAGAAAGGAACAAAACAAACGGTTTTCTAACATGGTAGCAGAGAATCTGTCAAGCATTTATCACAATAGTTTGCATAATATGCACAGAGTTTATCACAAAATCATGCAATCGCTAATGCACTCTATATGGCATGACAATAATGGATGACATGTGATTTATACAAGTGCCTATATGATGCATGAGATGGATACCCTTATCTCACTTGGTTGCGACAGAAATAGAACCGAAGTATCAAAACAATAATAGAACAAGTCAAGTGAATCACTCTAGGTGAAATCAGATCAACCATATAATCTCAAAACCAACAAACTACAATTAATGAGGTAGTATGGATTTTCCCTATACACGGGTTAGCTATTCCTGAGCATAGCTTAATTCCAAGTACCGAATATATCCTATCCCTGGCTAAAGTCTCCAAATAGCAGGAAAGAGAAAAGAACTCCTCTGATACCACTTTGTAACGACCTGAATCCAGAGACCATCCACTGGTGCCCCATACCCAGTTCAGCACATGACCTCAAGAGCATTTCCCCAAACACCAGAGGCTGCTGACTAGCAGCGAGGGCCTTAGTGAGTTAGTAGGGAAACTATGCCCTCATTCGGTAAGGTATACAACATCAAACAACAGTCAATAGTAGAAGCAACAATAACATACATAACAACTGGAACCAAATAACGGAAGCAATGAATACATATATTAATGATGATAATGATGCAGTAGGTACAAGTATCTAAAGAAAACATCAGACACAACAACGTACTGAAATACAACTGAAACCAAGTGTAACAAAAAACAACGTAAACTCCTCAGCATCGTGAGCCATGACTCGGTCCCATGCTCCCCAGCTCCAGTGCAATCAAGATCCTGAAGTAGAAGGAAACTTTCCCTTATCAATACCTATAGCAACATAGATTGCTTAGGCCCAAAAGTATAGACCAAACAGGGTGTGAGATACAATCCCAGTAGGAAATAACCTAATGATTTGTGCCTAACAGTCAATGAATAGATGGCAGTAATAAAACAAGAAGTAGTAAACAGGATAGCACAAACCGCTACAATCCACAGTTCTAACATATAAGGTACTCAATTAAACAACCAGTGAAAAAAGTAAATATGTAACCCGATGGGTAGCTCTCACAGCCTAACCCCTATGGTTCAATCTACACAGAACTAGCAGCCCTCAGGGAGGCACACACAGTCTCACCCCTCTGGTTCAGCTAGAAAGTAGACTCTCTGGGGAAGCACTCACCGTCAATTCCCCCTATAGTCTCGTATCGTACTAAAGGCTCTCCATGGAAGCACTCAATGTCTCATTCCCCCTGTGGCCCGCATCGAGGAACTACAGACTCTCAGAGGAAGAACTCATCGTCAATTCCCCATGTGGTCTCGCATTGTATTAAAAGACACTTTGGATAATCCCTTACGTAGATTCTTCCTATAGTCTCCTACACTAGGCTCTCACAGTCCTGTGAGGAAAAGTAAAACATGCTCAGCATGCATGCATCGTCCAAGTGAACTTCAAGAACTACTTGACTATCAACTAAGGCTCAACGGAATATCAAAGAGACAATTCCACTATCCTAAAACAAGGTATGGCAACTGGAAAAACGCCCAAAAAGAAAAACAAGCATGGAAAAGCAAACTGAACACAAAATAAATTACTCTAATCACAAGCATAAACCACTACTATAGCAATCATGAAAAGCAGGTACTATAATAGGGGAAAAACATGAGCACGCAAAACCCCGTTCGCGATCATTGGTGGAAATTTCACATAATATTCATTAAAACTATATGGAAAGGCATAGACCACCTACATCGATCCTAGGAGATCGATATTCATGAACCTCGATGACAGATTCCCCTTAGAACGACGAAGATCTGAGAAGACACATAAAACCTTCATCCCACGATAACATGGAAACGAGGAGGAATCAAGAAACATGACTCAAGAAGAAGGAATAACTCACCACTGTGATTCCAACGCAACTGACCTTGCTCGAATCGGAGGAAGGAAGGTGAGGCTGGAGTTCATCGACGATTCGGCCGTACAAGTCGCTCTCAGTCGAACCAGACCTAGAAGAAGACAAATATCATGATGAGGTGCAACCCCTGTCCGTTTAATGAAATAAGAAAGAAAGTACACTACGTGTACTTCTTGAGTACACGGCATGTACTTTAGTTTTCCATACTATGAATTAACCGGCCTCCACCTCACCCTTACAAACCGTGTGTGTGGCCCAGACACAGCCAGCACATGGATTCGAGCGAAAAAGGGAGTACACAGCATGTACTCATAAAGTACACGGTGTGTACTTCAAAAATTTCCAGAATGATCATTTTTCTCAAAAACTCCAGAAAAAGGAAAAACGTACCTCTTAAGAAGATCCGAGTTCTTACAATCTCGATCGATTCCATACAATGGTGGATCATGTCCTACAATCTATTGGTGCCTTCGATGTACCAAGTCATAGTTAGTCATTAATACTAGGGTGTATCATCATATTATATATGGGTGGGGGTGTTACAGTGGGGTCTCATGTCTTGTTATATTATATAGGCCATCTATTATCTGAGGTGTATCAGGTGTGGTATAATGGTATTTTTTGTATCCCCTAGTTCATAATCGCAATTTACATTGGTCAATTAGGAACAAGGATCATTATATTGGTTGGAAGAGTCATCAAAATGTTTCAAATAAACTCTGTCACATGTCAAATCATGTATGGTTGATCTATCACATGTACTTATAGATTGAAGTTACTTATATTTTCCATAATATAGTTATTTATTTCATTTAATCATGTCATATGTGTAACTTGTATGTACTAGTCATATATGAAATAACATTGGTGGACACATTAAATGTTTAAATCACACCATCCTTAAGAGGCAATTAAACTTGGTACCCATGAATTCTTCACTTGTTACATATTTAGATTGGGTATGGAATCCAAATTTCATTAGTTAACAATACATACTTGATGGTATTATATATTTGGATGAGGTTAGGCTCTCAAAAAATATTTATTGTTTTTTATTTGGTTTGTTTATTATATTTTGTTTATATCGTAGGCCTATTGAGATACCAATCAGTGTGTATGACTATTTTCCTATTGCATTTCATTTTTAGTGGTAGTTTTATTATATTTCTCCTTATTTAATTTATTATTATTATCTTTTCTTATTACTATTTCAAAATATATTGATCATACTAATAAGGATATGTTATTTTTTTGTTTTTTTATACTCTTACATGGCGAGTATAGACTCCACATAATTCCTCCTATGACATCCACTATTACTCGGCATCCTATGGTATGAGAAGAGGCAAGATTGAAGACCCGTCAACCAAAAACAAGATACACTTCTAAATGATATGGGCTGAGCCATGAAAAACTGGCATCAAAAGGTTTTATGTTTTAAATTAATATTTTGGGATATGTTAAACATGATATGTAACACCCCAACCTAAATGGTATTCTTCCTTTTTAAATAATTCAATAGCTTGAGATGTAAGAAAACCCATGTTCAATTGCACCACAACCAATCAAAATACCATTTTAAAAAGTAATTATGAATATTAATAATTAATTTTTGAAATTTTATAATCATGAGCTCTCAAAATAGACATCATTTCTGGATTTGAAATAGCAAAAGTATCGTAGGGTGAATTTTTTGTATTTTTCTAAAAATATTAATTTTTTGTTGAATAGTTAAAATACTGGGTTATTTTTTGAAACCGACTTTTCATTGGAATAATTATATAATATGATTAGATATATAAAATTTTATTGAAAATTTTAACATCTATTACCGAAATTCTAGGCACATTTGAAAATTTTCATAAAACATAATATTACAACTTCTATGAGTTGAATTTCAAAAATCTAACATACATGTTTGTCATCAGTATGTAAATTGGGGTTCAATCTTTTAAAAATAATTTTTTTAATAGTAACTTTTGAAATATATTTACAATGGTTAAAAGTAAATAGGGCAATTAAAGGTAAAAATTATTATATAATAATATAAAATTACCCAAACACATGTCATAATTATTTTGGATAAGTGTTTTTTCGACCAAAATCAACCTTAGCATAGAAATATGAACCTTTGTTATCCAAATGTCTTATATGAGGGCATTTATTATATTTTATGTAACGCCCCGACCCCAGCTACCCAGAGTCGGTGCATTACTTCGTAACATTGGCATGATCACAAGAAAGATCAAATCTCGAAAGACCGATTGGTTTAGTAGCCTTGGAAACACTAGATATATTTCATAAGTTTTACATTACATCATAAAATGAAAAACTACTACAACAATATAATGTTTCCACAGTCCACACTATAATCCCCTCATAATATCCCTGCAGGTCATTCATAACTTACATCTTCAATTCCTGGGAAAAATAAAACATAGAAAAGGGGTGAGCTCAAATGCCCAGTAAGGATAACAATATAGCGGAAACTTTCATAAATAAGAATAAACATTTAAGGCAATGTATAACTAAAACAAAAGCCTTTTAAACATGAACTTTCAACATGATATGGCATAAATAAAATGAAATAATGCCATTTAATTATTCACATGGATATTCTACTAATCGAATAATCACATGCAAAAATCAATAACCACTTTCATAATGTTGGAATGCATAATGCCAGACTATCATAACCACATAGCCAAGGCCTCGTGCCAAGACTACAAATAAGATTTTGTCAAGGCCTTGTGCCAAGACACTAGTTTGTCTCATGAGACCTACCGATGCATCGAGGAGCTATAGCGGGCTCCACCCGTCACTTATTAAGTCCAATGCATTCCCATATGAAAAGGTTTAAACATAACATAAACATTCGTATTAAAACTAGCATACGAAATGTCAATAATTTCACCATAAACTATGAATGGTATAAAAATAGCACATCCACAGTCAAACATATCACAAAACCTTCAATACAATATAGAAGTTTTGTATTATAATAAATCAACTTCAAATAAGCGTAAAATCCATCAAAGGATGTTGACATAGATGAAATCAAAACACATTTTAGAGAAATATCTCTTTCTATTTTTGAAATAATTTAAGAGCCATATAAAATAAAACATTTTCTTGAAAATATTCTTATAAGCTTGTAAAGGAAGCTTTGAAGATTTTATAACGGCAGAAAATAACCGCACTCGCCGTATAAGTTAAAAAAAACATTCTTACCTCAATTCTGTCGAAAAGGTTAAAAAGCACCTTGTTTTGAAAACGACGGAAAGATTCCTCTTATAAAAAGTCAAAAAGGGTATAAATGACTTTAACCCATATTCTTGTAAATAATAACAATGTTTTGAAATACATTTTGAAGAAACATGGATGTGGATGATAACGAGGTCCCAGTAGATAATTATGTATAAACAACCTCGGATAATGAAGAGATTGTGAAATAACCCTTAACTTGTACTTTTCCTTGGTTGGGGTAGGTTAACCTCCTGTATAATAGTGAAATAATTGTTACTAAATTATACAAGAATCATATACATTAATATGATATCATATAAGATCTTTTAATATTGATTTGATAATAATATCTTCGTATTATCGCCGTTTCGGGTGTTAACTTACTCATTTTCATTATATGTTTTGTTACATAAGTCATGTTTGTTGTATCTTATTCATATCCAGAATGATATCAAGTCCATAAACATCATTTTTAAATCATTAAATGATAATTATACTTGAATGGATACGATGGAGAATGAATCTCATCGCGTTCGTGGAGACGGTAGTCCGTACGTACGCACGAACGCTACTTCCATTTAATTTTTATTTTAAAAGAATCGAATCCAAATGATACATAGGTATATTACTATTCCAGTATAATATAATATTTTATATATGTTACTTAAGTTCATTAACACCATCCTTTATACGTTCCATGTGTGGTATGAACGAGTCATATCATTTTAAGGGGGCGGTAGTCCGCAATTCCTCAAATGAAATTATCGTATGTATATATAACATGAAACGAATAATGGTATGAAATAAAATGGAATTACAGAAGCTTATATATAAAATATATATCATTAATATCATATTTAATTACAGTGCCATCATAATGGCCACCATGAGAGGCGGTAAGATGTATTTGAACAATCATCGTTTCGTGAGGCGTTAATTTGCCATCAACAGAAACATTATGTTCATCATCCATTAGATGGAGTTGTGTGTATGTGTAGTTTGAATACTTCTTATAACAACATCCTAGTATATTGAGGATACTGGTGTTGTTACAAAAGAAGGGAAATAAAAAGAGTTTGGGGGTTGGAGAAGCAAAATAAATGAAAATAATTTAAGAGAAATCGTTACCTTTAATTTAGGTAACTCACTTTGGTTGGAACCAAAGGACTTCTTGGAATGCTTTCTGCCTAAGGGGAAGCTTCAAGGAGGAGGAGAGGGATGTGGGGATTTTAGTTGGGCAGAGTTTGGACGAGCCAAGTGGCTTGAGAGGTGTGAGGAATGAGTAGAAGTGGTCTCCTTTTATAAGGGAGAGGAGGGGCTCTTTAGGAAAGAGTGAAAGTATTACTTTATAATATACTTATATTCGGTTTATAATTGTCCAAAAATCATTGAGGTCGAAGATAAGATGACTCGTATTCTAAATAACATCAACCAATAAGAATTGGACAGGTTTTAGATAATTTTTTAATCATTATAATCTTATTTATTTAAATGATTTATTAATGAGGTAAACATTGCATCATTATTGTGTCATTAATAATTTAAATTATTTGATGTCTAAAAATTATAAATAAAATCTCATTATGTAGGAAATCTTTTTAGCTTTCTAATGAATATTTATAATCGAAAATCCAACATGTATAACCCTATGTAAAAATTATTCTTCTAAAAGATGTAAGCTTATGCCATTTTTATTTTTATTTTAACTTTATTAATATAAAGTGTCCCTACCACATAAAAGTGGCTCCAAGGGGTCCCCAAATTGACCCAAGGATGCTCATGGTCGGGTATGTGTCCACCAATAAGGTTATGACACGTTTTAGGGTAATTTTGTATTATTATAATATTATTTTTTAACCCTTATTTACCGGATTTACCCTTTAACCATGGTAAATAAAATATTTACCACAGTAACTATTCAAAATGTCTAAAAATAAAAGTTACCTATTTACACAATTTGAACATCCTGATTCCAAATATGGAATCCATTTTCCTAAATTCAAAACATAGAAGTGGCAGAAATTAATTTAAAATTAATTCCCGCTGTCAAAACAAAAAGCGTGTTTTTAAGAGGTAATAACTATCAAAAGATTGACACTTGTTTATGTTCGGTTTAATTGTAAAATTATGTCCAATGACCAACATTATATTAAACGGTAAAAATATATTCTAAATATACTTTAAAACCACTCAAATTCATAATTTATCACTATTAATTATTTTGATTAAAAAAGTTGTTTTTAATTAAAATTTAGTAATTTTCACTATTCATCAAAATATGAAAGTTATCCGAAAAGTACCAAAATTTCACCTTAGGCTAAATTCGATATTCCGAATCCAAAAATGAAGTCCATTTTAAAATATAAAATATATATAATTTCAAAATTTAGGTATTACTGTTCATAACGGCTAGTTTGATTGGTTGTGGCGTGTGTTAAAACTCAAGATTGCGTACAACACACGCTACTATTTTATTCAAAGGAAAGCGTACCGTGGAAGCTTGGGATGTTTTATTTTAAATTTTTTTGATGTCCCCATTTAGTCAAAAGTTTAAAATATTTTATTTAAAAAGTGTTTACTATTAAAAGTTGGTAAAACTACAATACTGAAAATGAATTTGTTCTTACATTATGTCTAAGAAACTCATAATATGGATTCTAAAATTATAAGGATTATATAAAGTTTAAAATTTAGTTAATACTATTCATAACCTTTTTTGAACGGCTTGTTTGGTAAGTCATGGTGCGCTTGAACTCGTTGTTGCGTGTAGTGAAAGTTATTGAATTATTTTGAGAAATAACACACTATGAAATCTTGGGGTGTTACATTCTCCCCTCCTTCAATAAATTGCGTCCTCGCAATTTGAAATTGTTCTTCGAAAATAAAAGGTTGAAAATAGATAATATATTTGTGGGAAAACCCACATCGGAAATTGGGTTACTAAAATTTAGTCTTAATATGAGGAAAAGAGAAATGAAAGGGTCACCACCAAATTATGATCTCGATTAGGAGAACATTGGTGGCAATTAGAGACATATAATTGGAGGAAAAACGTAAATATTTATAGGTAGTGATTGAGGTCAGCAATCACAAACAAGTATAAAATTGAGGTCCTTAAACTCATCAATCTATGATGATTTGAAATACCATCGGTTCAACAAAATATAGGGTATTAGGATAACACATTTTTGACGTTTCAAAATATCTTAGTTGAAATCCCACATCGAAAAATGAATTAATGAGGCCTCTATTTAAAATAAAGAGTGGAAAGTATGAAGATTACCGAAAATAACACATACTAGGGTTCCATGTAGGAAAATATGGATATGGAGGAGAAATCTAACCATCAATTATCTGATGGAGAGTGGTAGAGAACATGGCTATGAAAAGGCCAACAATCCCAAAGCCATAAATTAGTGATGATTTAAGGTACCATCTAGGACAACATTTTTGTTCTAAGTTCCTTTTCTTAATGTTGTGGAATTTAATTATGAGATTGGCTAAGATCATAAGGAGATATACTTACTTTATAATTAGATTTCTATCCATTAATAAATTTCTACCACAAATACATCTTTCACTCTAAAAGATAATAGAAAAAAAAATTTATTTACACTATTCGTATAGGGTTCCAAAATAATCGAATTTATAATTCATCTACAAGATCTTTTAATAAAAACTACATTATTAATCTAGGACATCTCGTGGGCCAGTGGTAGGTGATACACCCTTGTCGCCCTTCAGTTGCGGGTTCAAGTCTCGCAGCCTTGCCGGACGCGACGGGTTGCCGCCCGACCTCCGGGTTGTCCTTTTATGGCAATCCAAAATAATCCAAACTAGAACTATCCAAAATAATTCTGTCCAAACTCACAGTCCAACATTTATAAGGAAGGTAAACATAATATAGATCCTTTTTACCCCGTAATAGCATATGAATACCTTCATCTTGTATTCTTTTAATACACCGAAACATCCTGAATTACCATATTCCTTATTGATTACATTCATGCTCCCTTATTCCATATAGAAAGCTGGATATACTTCATTAATCCAAAAATGTTTTAAACCCCAAAAATGATGGAATATACAAATCATTAATCAGTTTCAAGGTAGTCAAGAATATCCAATATAATTTATCCAAATCAATCATGTATTATTCTAAAATCACTAACTCGGTATCAGAACTATATTATGGTTTATCTTTCTCTCAACCATATATTTTCCAAAAATTTATCCTGCGATTGAGTCACTTTTCTTTGTTCCACACAATCTCAAGTCCTTAATGAAATAGTACTGCAGTACAATCCTTATATACTCCATAATTATTATAACAAGTACATTGTTGATACAACACTCAATTGACATAATCAACATAAGAACTCTAATCATTCCTCTTCATCTGTGGTAGTATCATAACTTGATTATTATCCAATAGCATCATTTGCGGCATAGTCTGATGACTACGACATAGGTTCGCGTAGTGTCCAAACTCCTTGCAAATGAAGCATTGTACATTTGAAACCATTTTCTTACCCTTGCAGTCATGTACTTTGTGCCCTTTTCCTCCACACTTATAACAAACTCCCATTCCTTTAAGGCAAGTTCCAGGGTGTTTCTTTCCACAGTTACCACATATGGGAAAATTCTTCTTTTCCCTCTTCCCTTTATCCATCTTTCTCTCTGCTATCCTTTTCTTCTCTTGCTTCCCTTCAAATCCATAGGACTCAGTAAACTCTTTACTTATCTTATCAACACATGATATTATTTCTTCATATGATGATAATACATGGGAGACTATTTCTCTTATAAATTCTAGCTTAAGACCATGAAAGATATGATCCTTCCTTCTCTTTGGATCATGTGCATTTCTGGAGTTCTCATTCCTTCTACTGGGCGCCATTTCTAAACAATGGCATAAACTAGATCAGTTTATGAATCAAAATACATAATCCCATACTTATAAAACACTTAACATAAATTGAACTATTTATGGATATAATCCATAATCATAAAAATGTTTTCTTTGAGGAAGTATATACTCATAAACCCTTCATAATGATTTGTAAAGAAAATGAGAGTTATCCTAAGCATATCCCCCGGGAGTGTCGTAACCAAGAGTGCAGCAAGGCCCGTTGTCGTGCACCAGTTCCCGTTCGAGTCTAGCTCAAAGCGGTGTTTTCGGGTTTTACCCCTAGGTACATCTGTGCCAGAGCCGCCTCTACCTGCTCGTATCCAGACAGGGATGTATTGCTCGGAAAACTCACAAAATCTCTACAATACCAAAATTCTAGGAAGTTCTTCTATACTAATCCTCAAAGTTCATCTTAGGTCTACGTGCTCTAATCAGAGTTTATCTAAATCTAGCTTCCAAGGTTTGTACTAAACTTCCTCTGATACCAACTGTAACGCCCCGACCCCAGCTACCCAGAGTCGGTGCATTACTTCGTAACATTGTAATGATCACAAGAAAGATCAAATCTCGAAAGACCGATTGGTTTAGTAGCCTTGGAAACACTAGATATATTTCATAAGTTTTACATTACATCATAAAATGAAAAACTACTACAACAATATAATGTTTCCACAGTCCACACTATAATCCCCTCATAATATCCCTGCAGGTCATTCATAACTTACATCTTCAATTCCTGGGAAAAATAAAACATAGAAAAGGGGTGAGCTCAAATGCCCAGTAAGGATAACAATATAGCGGAAACTTTCATAAATAAGAATAAACATTTAAGGCAATGTATAACTAAAACAAAAGCCTTTTAAACATGAACTTTCATCATGTATGGCATAAATAAAATGAAATAATTCCATTTAATTATTCACATGGATATTCTACTAATCGAATAATCACATGCAAAAATCAATAACCACTTTCATAATGTTGGAATGCATAATGCCAGACTATCATAACCACATAGCCAAGGCCTCGTGCCAAGACTACAAATAAGATTTTGTCAAGGCCTTGTGCCAAGACACTAGTTTGTCTCATGAGACCTACCGATGCATCGAGGAGCTATAGCGGGCTCCACCCGTCACTTATTAAGTCCAATGCATTCCCATATGAAAAGGTTTAAACATAACATAAACATTCGTATTAAAACTAGCATACGAAATGTCAATAATTTCACCATAAACTATGAATGGTATAAAAATAGCACATCCACAGTCAAACATATCACAAAACCTTCAATACAATATAGAAGTTTTGTATTATAATAAATCAACTTCAAATAAGCGTAAAATCCATCAAAGGATGTTGACATAGATGAAATCAAAACACATTTTAGAGAAATATCTCTTTCTATTTTTGAAATAATTTAAGAGCCATATAAAATAAAACATTTTCTTGAAAATATTCTTATAAGCTTGTAAAGGAAGCTTTGAAGATTTTATAACGGCAGAAAATAACCGCACTCGCCGTATAAGTTAAAAAAAACATTCTTACCTCAATTCTGTCGAAAAGGTTAAAAAGCACCTTGTTTTGAAAACGACGGAAAGATTCCTCTTATAAAAAGTCAAAAAGGGTATAAATGACTTTAACCCATATTCTTGTAAATAATAACAATGTTTTGAAATACATTTTGAAGAAACATGGATGTGGATGATAACGAGGTCCCAGTAGATAATTATGTATAAACAACCTCGGATAATGAAGAGATTGTGAAATAACCCTTACCTTGTACTATTCCTTGGTTGGGGTAGGTTAACCTCCTGTATAATAGTGAAATAATTGTTACTAAATTATACAAGAATCATATACATTAATATGATATCATATATGATCTTTTAATATTGATTTGATAATAATATCTTCGTATTATCGCCGTTTCGGATGTTAACTTACTCATTTTCTTTATATGTTTTGTTACATAAGTCATGTTTGTTGTATCTTATTCATATCCATAATGATATCAAGTCCTTAAACATCATTTTTAAATCATTAAATGATAATTATACTTGAATGGATACGATGGAGAATGAATCTCATCGCGTTCGTGGAGACGGAAGTCCGTACGTACGCACGAACGCTACTTCCATTTAATTTTTATTTTAAAAGAATCGAATCCAAATGATACATAGGTATATTACTATTCCAGTAAAATATAATATTTTATATATGTTACTTAAGTTCATTAACACCATCCTTTATACGTTCCATGTGTGGTATGAACGAGTCATATCATTTTAAGGGGGCGGTAGTCCGCACTTCCTCAAATGAAATTATCGTATGTATATATAACATGAAACGAATAATGGTATGAAATAAAATGGAATTACAGAAGCTTATATATAAAATATATATCATTAATATCATATTTAATTACAGTGCCATCATAATGGCCACCATGAGAGGCGGTAAGATGTATTTGAACAATCATCGTTTCGTGAGGCGTTAATTTGCCATCAACAGAAACATTATGTTCATCATCCATTAGATGGAGTTGTGTGTATGTGTAGTTTGAATACTTCTTATAACAACATCCTAGTATATTGAGGATACTGGTGTTGTTACAAAAGAAGGGAAATAAAAAGAGTTTGGGGGTTGGAGAAGCAAAATAAATGAAAATAATTTAAGAGAAATCGTTACCTTTAATTTAGGTAACTCACTTTGGTTGGAACCAAAGGACTTCTTGGAATGCTTTCTGCCTAAGGGGAAGCTTCAAGGAGGAGGAGAGGGATGTGGGGATTTTAGTTGGGCAGAGTTTGGACGAGCCAAGTGGCTTGAGAGGTGTGAGGAATGAGTAGAAGTGGTCTCCTTTTATAAGGGAGAGGAGGGGCTCTTTAGGAAAGAGTGAAAGTATTACTTTATAATATACTTATATTCGGTTTATAATTGTCCAAAAATCATTGAGGTCGAAGATAAGATGACTCATATTATAAATAACATCAACCAATAAGAATTGGACAGGTTTTAGATAATTTTTTAATCATTATAATCTTATTTATTTAAATGATTTATTAATGAGGTAAACATTGCATCATTATTGTGTCATTAATAATTTAAATTATTTGATGTCTAAAAATTATAAATAAAATCTCATTAAGTAGGAAATCTTTTTAGATTTCTAATGAATATTTATAATCGAAAATCCAACATGTATAACCCTATGTAAAAATTATTCTTCTAAAAGATGTAAGCTTATGCCATTTTTATTTTTATTTTAACTTTATTAATATAAAGTGTCCCTACCACATAAAAGTGGCTCCAAGGGGTCCCCAAATTGACCCAAGGATGCTCATGGTCGGGTATGTGTCCACCAATAAGGTTATGACACGTTTTAGGGTAATTTTGTATTATTATAATATTATTTTTTAACCCTTATTTACCGGATTTACCCTTTAACCATGGTAAATAAAATATTTACCACAGTAACTATTCAAAATGTCTAAAAATAAAAGTTACCTATTTACACAATTTGAACATCCTGATTCCAAATATGGAATCCATTTTCCTAAATTCAAAACACAGAAGTGGCAGAAATTAATTTAAAATTAATTCCCGTTGTCAAAACAAAAAGCGTGTTTTTAAGAGGTAATAACTATCAAAAGATTGAAACTTGTTTATGTTCGGTTTAATTGTAAAATTATGTCCAATGACCAATATTATATTAAACGGTAAAAATATATTCTAAATATACTTTAAAACCACTCAAATTCATAATTTATCACTATTAATTATTTTGATTAAAAAAGTTGTTTTTAATTAAAATTTAGTAATTTTCACTATTCATCAAAATATGAAAGTTATCCGAAAAGTACCAAAATTTCACCTTAGGCTAAATTAGATATTCCGAATCCAAAAATGAAGTCCATTTTAAAATATAAAATATATATAATTTCAAAATTTAGGTATTACTGTTCATAACGGCTAGTTTGATTGGTTGTGGCGTGTGTTAAAACTCAAGGTTGCGTACAACACACGCTACTATTTTATTCAAAGGAAAGCGTACCGTGGAAGCTTGGGATGTTTTATTTTAAATTTTTTTGATGTCCCCATTTAGTCAAAAGTTTAAAATATTTTATTTAAAAAGTGTTTACTATTAAAAGTTGGTAAAACTACAATACTGAAAATGAATTTGTTCTTACATTATGTCTAAGAAACTCATAATATGGATTCTAAAATTATAAGGATTATATAAAGTTTAAAATTTAGTTAATACTATTCATAACCTTTTTTGAACGGCTTGTTTGGTAAGTCATGGTGCGCTTGAACTCGTTGTTGCGTGTAGTGAAAGTTATTGAATTATTTTGAGAAATAACACACTATGAAATCTTGGGGTGTTACATTTTATTTATAGAATAGTAATTTGTGTTAAATAAATTTTTTAATAATTATAAATTTTTAATATTGCGTTATACATTAGATAAATACAACTATAAATATTAATTATAATGATAAAATTATTTAATACATAATGGTATTTTATTTTTAATTTTTAGAAATTAAATAATTCAATTTAATTATGACACAATAATGTTGTAGTGTTTTCCTTGTTATTGAATGAATCAAACAAATGATATTATAAATATTAAAATAAATTTAATTTTAATATTTTTATTCCATCAACGAATTTTATGGTTGAAATTGACTTTTGATGTTTGAGTTAATTCCTTTGGTCTATAAGAATCAAGTTTCTATGACTTTAACAAAAATCATTTACTAAATAGTGTTAGAATTGATATAAATGAGTTATTAAAACCAATACAATTATATTAATTGATATAAAAATATTCAAAATATCTGATTCATCCAAAAGATATATATAAAAATAAAAATGTCATAAATGATGCAATTCTGTTCTATTTTCATTTTATAGTAATGATATTAACCATGTACTATAAAAATACAAGAGGACAAGGTAAGAATACACTTATTTTAGAAAGGGTAAAATCTAAAATGTAAGGTTAATTTTAAGACCTAATCATGTCTAAAACATTTTGATTGAGAGGATTTATAACCATACTCAAATTATCCTTCAAATAACTGAATTTTTTTCTATTATAATCTAATTATTGTTTTATAATTAATTAATATTTTCTACTTTTCCTAAAGTGCCCCTCGCTTCTCTTATTAAAGGGTACATCCCTTTATATTTAATAAAAAACTTAAAAGCCCATTGGATTTGACAAAACCTACCGAAATATCCTCCCAACATTCATAACTTCATATTTCAGGCAAAAAATGTGTCTAAAATCCTACTTAATGACCCCTTTTGTGAAAATCAAAAGAAGACACCCGAAGGAGAGGTAATTGTTTTATCATTTCTTTCAGTGTTCATTTCTTATTATACATCCTCTTACTGTGTGGTCTCCATACTAAAATAACAAATCCACAATATTCTATATGATGATATATCTTTATGATTACGGGACAAACATATTCCCCTTTTAACCCATCCTATGAAAAATATAACCACCTTTTGTGCGAATGTATAGGTTACCGTCTCAACATCATGGTGTAAACTATATTTTAGGTGCACTTTATTTGTACGGGTATAAATATGAATGTAATGGATTTAAATAATAAATATAACATGATATTTATTCTTTAAGAATTCATATTTATTCCAATTCCATACGACATAACCATTAATGAAATGATATCATCGCTCATGCATACGTACGGTTTAACTTCTCCACGGCGTGTTGATACTCATCTTCAATGTTCACCATAAATGAATTATTACAATAATATATATTATTAATAATTATTTAATATATGACTCAATAATTTTACTCTAGTGATATATATAAATATATACAGATATGTCATTCACTAGCTTACATTCAACATAATAAGAAAATGGAATCAATGTTCATGCTTACGTATGGCCTACCGTCTCCATGAATGGTGTGTTACATTTTAAATATCTATATATTATATATATATATTATGAATATATATGATATATAAATCATGTTATACATTCTAGAATTCATTATATCATGATATAATTAATATGATCATGAATAACAAGTCAAAACACATATGATAAACATAGCGACATTACCTGAAATGTTTCATTAACATTTAATTGTTAATAAATGAATAATAGAAAGTCATATAAGCATCATATATGATTTCATAACTATTTTTATGATTCTGATATAATTTAATAATTGGTTTAAAAAAATTATATGGGAGTTTCAGACACATACGTAGAGTATCAGATCTAAGGTAAGGGTTAATTTCCCAATCTCATTATTATCTGAGATTGTTTATGTGTAAGTAGTTATTGGAACATATTGATCATAAATTTATATGTTTCATATAAATTATTTCAAAATCAGTCTTTTATGGTTTTATAGATGTCTATCTTTAAATGTATCATTATTTTATATGTTTTAATGATTTATTTTTCCAAATCTATTTAATTAATGTTCGTGTCTTCAAAATAATTTTAATGATTTATTTATATGGATGTGATTGTTTTAGAATGTTAATTATTTTAAAAAGTTTTAAATTTGTATGGGACACTTTTAATCAAAAATTTCTTTCAAATGACTTCTTGGTAAATTGTGTGCCTTTTAAATGATTTCAGGAAAAACGAATACCTCTCTCAAAGAGTTTTACATATCATTTTCAACTATGTCAACTTCCTTTATCGGATATTTTTCTTGATTGAGGGTGATATATAATAATACAATATTACGTATTGTATTGAATGAGTTATGATATATTTGACTTCAAATTTCAATTTCTATACCAATAATTTTTTATTGTTAAAGTATTGACATTTTGTATGCTAGTTTTAATACAAATATTTGTGTTATGTTTCAAATTTATCTTATATGGAATGCTTAGGACATAGTTTGTGACTGGAGGGGCCTGATATATCCCATCAATGAATCAATATGTCTCATTAGTCAAAAATGTGTCCTATAATTAGGCCTTGATAGAATTTTTGTGTATGGTCATGGAACAAGGCCTTGACATAGTAGGTACGATGTCTGGAATTATGCATTCCCTCGTTGTTAAATTTGTTATTAAATGTGATTATTAGACATGTAGATTATTCATGTGAATGTTTATATTGTAATATTTAATTTATTTTTTCCATATTATGTTCATATTTATTATTAAAAGGCTGCATTTTTTATTATTAATCTTGCTATTAAAGTTTAAATCTTCCTGTTGAATTATTTACCCTTACTGAGCATCTGAGATCACTCATTTTTTATGTTTTATTTTCCAAGGATGAAATGAAGGGTATTAATGTTTGATATGTAGGGTTAAGCTTGGGGAATAATGGTGTTATCAAAGGATTATCTATGTAGTATTTTATGTTAGTAATTTTAATGTTAAGTTCTTGTATATTATCTATTTTCCAAAACTGGTGAACTAATCAGTTCATTGGGACATGATTCCTTTTAATCATACCAATTTATTAAAATAATGCACTGGCTCTGGGTAATTGTTCTTGGGAATTACATTTGGTATCATAGGATGTTTATAAACAACATTTGAAATCGATTTAAAATATATAGATTTGAGATCATAACCATAAGAAAAGCATTGAAGATAAGTAAAGAAGAACCCCTGTAAATTTGGTAAGGTAGGGATTATGTTGATATTGAATGTAGTACACCCCTTTATATTCACTACATGTGGATTTTGTTCTATAATAGATGTACCATGGGATGAAAACTCTGAAAAGGTGTTCCTGGCCTGACTCGGGGTAACCTGGTATACGACAACGGGCCATACTACACACCTGTATTGAAACTATCGGGAGATATGCTTAAGATAATTCATATTTTCATTGCAAAACATTATCAAGGATTTTTTGAGTAAATATTTCCTCAAAGGAACCATATTTATGATTATGTATTAGGTATTCATAATTATTTCAATTTTTGTTAATTATTTTACTATTTTTGAATAATGCATTATGATTTATATCATAATCATGTGTATTACTTTGTATAGAAATGGAGCCTAGTGGATGAAATGGAAATAGTATCAAGGCATGTAATATATATAGGGATTTCCATCTTATGAAATATAATGATATTGGAGCTGCTGATAGAAACGGTACTGAATATCTTATAACCATACTGGGACAACAGGCTTAGGTTATTAATAATAACCATACCTTATAGAGCATCCTGATCCGGAATGTGGAGCATTAATGTTAGACCGCTTCTTGAGACAACAACCTCCAATATTGAGTGGGACTATATATAATTTTTTAGCCGATTAGTGGATAATTTCCTTAGAGAAAATATTTTATTCTTTGGGAAGTAAGGAAAGGGAAAATGTTGTCATGGAAGTTTATCATCTCTCCGGAGATGCGGATCAATGGTGGAAATTAATTAAAAATATAAAGTAGGATGAAGAAGTGTGAAATATGTAATGGATGGAGTTTAAAAAACAATTCTAGAGAAATACTTTCCTTGGGAATAGAAAGATGATATAGAAAGAAAATTTATGAGCCTATAGAAAAAGGATGATGAGAGTGTTTAAAAGTATGAGGCTAACATCAAAAGGTTATCAAGGCACGATACATAATAAATATGTAAATCAATAATTAATATGGATGGATTATTTGATGGGTTAAAACTATTGCTCTAATGGGAATTCATCTCACAATCAATCTCATCGTATAAATATACAGCCTCATTTGCTATTAAGACAAAAAAAGGAATTTTTTATGTCTTATGAAAACAAATTAAATCAAGAGAATAAGAGAACGATGGATAATGAGATAGATAATTGTAAAAGGGAATGAATGACTTTCCATTCTTTGATAATTGTGGGATGAAAAAACATCGTACATTCCTAAAATGAATGGGAGTTTGTTACAAATGTGGAGAAAAAGGTCACTAGGATAATGATTGTAATGGAAAGAATGAAGCTATGAAATATTAAAATTGTAAAGATATGGGACATTATGCATATGATTTTACAAATATTGAAGTAAATATAGCATAGAAAAATCATATTTACCAAGGTCAAAATTATGCTATTACTATAGTCAAAGTGGAATAATTAATGTATTAGTGTCTTTTTTTGGATTAAATAATTTTATTCTGGTTATAAGAATAATATGATATATATAAGGATTTTACTAAAATATTTTTTGTTTTCATTAAGGTTTTAATATGATGAAGGAAATCAAATTTTTAGTATGTGACAATAAGAGTTACATTACACTATTTGGGGAATCTGATGTTACAATTGTGTTTGGAAATTTATAGACCTTTTAGAATGAGATTGGAGAGAAGTATTTTGGATAACTATAAATGTTGGAATTTAATAAGATGAACATTGGATAGTATTGATTATGGTTAAAACATTTCTTAATATTATTTTTGTAATATCATAATAATATAGTTTTAAAAAAAGGACAACTGGCATGTTGGGCGATTACCATCGCGTTGGAAAAAGCTACGGGATTCAAACCCATAAATGATGTGAGACAAAGCTTTATCATCTTACAATAGACTACCGGAAGTCCCAGGTTATTATAAAATAGTTTTTTCTCACTTAAATAGTATATGTTTTTATTTTTAACCTTATATGATTGATAAAAATAGAATATTTTTTAGATTTATCAATTGAAAAGAAAGACGAGTTTGTGGAAGATGATGAAACTCTACATGAATGTTAAATATTATTCTCTATGTTCTTATCCTATAAATTAAATTAATTCAAAGACACTAGGACAATTATTTTAAACCCAAAAATGTTTTCCTAGTACCTTCTTTCACTATGAATCAAATGGTCCCTTAGAGAATAAAAGATTTATAGATTTCTTATTGATAACATTCTCTTAATAATATTATCAATCACTCGCCATGAGAACATTATGTTTTTTTTCTCTTACATATCCATGTTTCTCTACATGTAACCCATGTTAGTGATATTTCCAAAAACCATATTACCTACATTTATTTATCTAAAATAGGGGCCTCGTTTATCCATTTATTGCTGTGGGATTTCAACTAAGATATTTTGAAATTTCAAAACCATTGTTTTCAATACCGAGTTTAAATTGTGAGAAAAAAAATTATTAATAGAGGGAATAATGTAACACCCCATGCTTCCACAGTACACATCCTTTTTATACAATTCAATAGTGTGAAATGTAAGAAACACTATGTTAAAGTGCTCCACGACCAATCAAACTAGCTGTTTAAAAACTCATTATGAATAAATTATACTTACTTTTTGAAATTTTATAAAATTCATTTTTCAAATTCATTTTTTGATTCTGAATATCAAAATTAGTTATGGGTTATTTTTTGGTTGTTTTATAAATACAACAAATTTTAGTTGAATAGTTACAAACATTGAGTTATTGTTTAAAATCGACATTTTAATTATTTATTTCATTTTAATTAAATTTATCTAAAAGTAATAATAGATACATTATACCTATATTAGTCCAATAAAATTCATTAGAGTCATTTTATAATTAGATTATATATATTAATATTTTTTTGAACATTTTAACGTCTTTAACCCACCGTCTAGATAAATTTGAAAATTTGCATAAAATGTAATTTTACCACTTCTGTGAATTGAATTTTTAAAATCTAACAGACACTATTATCATAAGTATTTAAAACATGTCCCAATATGATTAAAATAATTTTTTGTGTATAGTAACTTTTTAATTTTATTTACCACAGTTAAAATTAAATTGGGTAATTAATGGTAATAATAATATTATAATAATATAAAATTACCCAACCCATGTCATAATGCTATTGGATAAGTGTTTTTCGACCACAATAATCACTATTATATAACATATGATCATTTTTATCCAATTCTGGTAGATTAGGAGATTTATTATATTTTTATAAAGAAGTGTCATAAGTATTAAATTCATATTTTTATAAATAAACCATTTCTTAATATATTGTTATACATAACATAATTTGTACAATAAATATTCATTATAAATATATAATTATTTCCTAAATCATGGTATTTTATTTGTAATCCGAAGAAATTAAATAATTAAATTTATTTATGAAACAATAATGTTGAAGTATTTTCATTATTAATGAAAAAATCAAACAAATGATATTATAAATTTTTAAATAATATAATTTAAATTTTTTTATGCCATCCATGAATTTGTGGAATGAAATTGACATATGCGGTATGATTTAATACCCTTAGTTTTTAGGATTAATATTTATATAAATTTAAAAAAATCAATTACAAAAATAGCGTCAAAATTGACAAAATTGAGTTTTTAAAACAAATACTGTTTTATTAAATGATATAAAAATCCTAAAAATATAAGATTCATCCCACTAACATAGATAATTTTTACAATGTCATAAATTATCCACTTTAGGATCTCTGGGAATTTTATAGTAATGATATTAACCTTGTAGTACAGAAATACAAGAGGTCATCGTAAGAGTTAACTTTGTTTACAAAGGGTAAAATCTAAAAGATAACGTTAATTTTATGACATAAACAAGTCTAAAACCTATTTTTTTGAGAGGATTTAGATCCATACTCATATTATCCCCTTAATAAATCAATTTTTCAATATTATAATCTGAAAATCATTTTATTATAAATTAATATTTCAAGATTTTCATAAAGTGCCCCTCACCTATATTATAAAGGGCCCATCCCTATCTCTTTAATTCACACTCCAATTCCCTTTAGATTGAATATCCTTAAACCAAATCTGTAACACCCCGAGATTTTATGAAAATTATTCTTTTTAATTTCATTAATGTCTTGTGTTGTACGCTACACCAAAAGGAGCTTACCAACACGCATCCTTGACTTTCCTTATATTACACGCAATCACGACCTTCCTCGATAGCGTGTGTAGTGCACAATAACGAGTTTCACTAAACAACAATATGCTATTAAAATATTATTACAACCAGCTGTTATGAATAGTAATAACCACTTTTTGAAATTTTGTAAATTTTATTTTTCAAAATGGACTTCATTTTTGGATTTGGAATATCGAAATTAGATTTGGGTGAAATTTTGGTACTTTTCGGATAAATTTCATATTTTGATGAATAGTGAAAATTACCAAATTTTAATTATAAAAAATTTTTTCAATCTAAATAATTAACAGTGATAAATTATTAATTTGAGTGGTTTTAAAGTATATTTAGAATATATTTTTACAATTTAATACAATGTTGGTCATTGGATGTAATTTCACATTTAAACCAGACATAAACAAGTGTCAATCTTTTGGTAGTTATTATCTCTTAAGAACATGCTATTTGTTTTGACGACGGGAATTAATTTTTAAATTAATTAATGAAACTGATATATTTTAAATTTGGTATAACAGACATCATTTTTGAGTTCATAATATCAAATATAGCTTAGGCCTAATTTTTGGTATTTTTCTGGAAACATTCATTTTTTGGAGGAATAGTAAAACCACTAAGTGGTAGTTAAAAAAATGATTTTTTCATAAAACATAATTTTACCACTTCTGTTAGTGGAATTTCAAAAATTAGAGAGATACGGTTGATTTCAGTAAGTAAAATGTGGTTCAATGAGATGAAAATAATTTTTTGTGAATAGTAACTTTTTACTTTTCTTTACCACAGTTAAAATTAAATAGGGTAATTAAGGGTAAAAATGTTATTATTATTAACCTAACACATGTCCTAATTCAATTGGATAAGTGTAATTCGACCAAAATCAACCTTAGGAATAATATATGATCATTTAGGCCCACTTGGATTAGATTAGGACATTTATTATAAATTTATTTAAAGAAGGGTTAAAATAGTTAAAATCAAATTATAATTAGTAAATAATTTTTAATATAGGATTATACATAAGATAAATTAGACTATAAATACTCATTATAATTCTAAAATGATTTCCTAAAAAATGGTATTTTATTTGTAATTTTTAGACCTTAAATTATTTAATTTTTTTATGACACAAAGATGATGCAGTAATTATCTTATTAATGAAATATTGACATAATTGATGTTATAAATACCCAAATAAATGTAATTTGAAACTTTTTATGAATTCAACTAATTTTCTAGGTTAATATTACATGTTAATATAGATTTAATTAACTATTTTAGAACTAATAATTCTGTTATAATTTTCCCAAAAATAAATTACTAAATAGTGTCAAAATTGACATAAAATAGTTTTTAAAACAAATATTATATTATTAATTGTTATTTTATTCCTAAAAATATATGGTTAGGGCAAAAGACTTATATAAGGTTATATATATTAATAATAAACAGCTTGGTGTTCGTTTGGCTTGATATAGTAAGTTTATTAACATTATAGAGTAAGGAAATAAGAAGACACAGTAAAAGTAAAATTATCTAACTTAATGTTAAATATAAATTACACGGTTAAAATAGGAACCTAAACTTGTCTAAATTCTATTGGATGAGAGGATTTAGACCCATACCCACCTTATCTTTGAAATAAATCAATTTGGAGCTATTTAAAACCGAATTTGGCTTTTTAATAAAATAATATTTGTAGTTATTCCAAAGGTGCCCCTCTCCTCCCTTATAAAAGGGCACCTCGTCCCTCCCTTCCTCACACCACTTTTAGCCTTCAAGCTCAGAAAAACTCTGCCAAATTCTCTTCTCCACTTCACTAGCAACAACCTAGAGGTTCTGGTCTTCCTCAAAGACCAATTTTAGTGCCCTAAAAGGAGGTCTCAAAGAGGCGCTTCAAAGAAGAGGTAATTTCCGTTACCGATTCTTTCACCTTTATTTCTTCTTCCACTTCTTCTTATAAGGTTGTTTAATTATGAAGTAATAACATCAGTATCACTCAGATACTGATATGTTATTATAAGTATGAAACAACCCTATTTCACCATCTATCCATCCTACGGAAAATGAAATCACTGCACGTGCGTACGTACGGAATACTGTCTCCACGCCGTGGTGTAATCTATTTTCCACCAACACCTTACTTGGATGGGTATAATGGTGTAAATAATAACTATATATGATTATTGTAAAGTGATATTGATTCTGTAAGAGTATACATATACTCCAATAAAATTCCACGATCATGGGAATGATATCATCGCTCGTGCGTACGTACAGAATACCGTCTCCACGACACGATGAGAATCATTCTCAATGATTAACCATTCATGAATGATTATAAAGTATATATAATAAGTAATCATGATATATATGACATAATAATGATACTGGATTTATGTTTATATATATGTATTTCATCTACATAATTCCATTCAACTCAATAAGGAAACGAAAATAGTGTTCATGCGTACGTACGAGCTACCGTCTCCATGAACTGTGTATTTATTTCCATTTACTGATTTATTATATATATGTATATTATGAATATATATTATATATAAATATTGTTTTATATTCTGGAATTAATTAATCATGATCTAAGTAATCATATGAATAATTACAAGTCAAAACACGGATGACAAATGAAACGATTTTACCCAAAACGCTCTTTAACATGGAATTTACAAAAGAATGAGTAATATAAAGTCATAAGTGAACCATATATGATATCGTAACAATGAGTATGATTCTGGAATAATTCAATGACATTATTTAAATCATTATACAGGAGGTTCGGACACTTACGAAGCAAATCGGACCTATGGTAAGGGAAATATCACATTCTCAATTTTATCCAACATTGTTTATACTTTTGCATTTACTGGGGTATATTTTATCATCCACATCCATGTTTACTCAATATGTAATATTATTTCCATCCACCTACAATTGTTTAAATTCAATTTTACCCTTTGGTGAGTTTTTAGTAAAGGATATGAAAGGAATCTTTTGTCGTTTTTCGTACGAGGTAATTTTTTACTTTTCCGAAAAATGTACAAAGAATGTTTTTTTAACTTATACGACATGAATGGATTTTTTTAAAAATTATTTCCAAGAAGCTTCCCTTAAAACCTTTCAAGTTTATTTTTAATCAACTTCTTTTAGTTTAAAATTGTATGACATGTTAAGAAAAGAAAAAAAAATTTAAGTAGAAAGGATATTTTCCTCAAGAATGGAGTTCAAGTGTTTTATCAAAATTATATTCCATATAAGATAATAAAGGGTTCTGTTTCTATTCCAATTATTACATTGATTTGATTATGTTGTGATGAAATTATTTTTATGAATTCCTTTATCTTATATGAATTGTTTTATGATGTCATGATGTTTAAGAATCCCATTTTTATTACATGGGTTTTGCTATGATTTATGGTTTATGATTTTGTGACACACATAAGAATGGTATCATTATGAGATCGGTGGGACCTATATCTCCCTCCAATGCATTGGGTAAAGATTTTATATCTCATGATATAGACATGGCTGGAACGGCAGGTTAAACTGGTTCAGTGAAACATGACTGAAACGAGGATTGAACTCGGTTCAGAAATGGACTTTATCCACTAAGATAGTCCTGGCAATGAGTCTTGACTAACAAGAAATTATTCTCTATGATTATGTGTGTATGCCAAAAAATTTCATGTTTTATGTTGTGATTATTGGGATTACATTTCACTACTATGATTTATCCCATGTTATGATATTATGATCTCTGTTGCAGGTTATGATTTCCAAAATGTTATGTTCTTATGAATATGATGTGATTGATATTTCTTTTTTTACCATTAATGAGCATTTGAGATCACCCTTTTATGTTTTCATTTCACCAGGATATAAAGAAAGGTTTTAGGTAGGAAAAAATTGAAGATATTTATGGGAGATGTTGAAGATCATTCACCACGATTAGAAGTTTATATTCCGAGTTTCCAAATACACTAAACTATTACGGTCCTTGTGTGTGTGTTTTTGTTATGTACTAAGTATTACGAAAAAGTAATGTAATGTCCATGTATGTTAAGCTTCGGTTCTCTACATTTGGTATCAGAGGAAAGGTTTAGTCAACCTTTGGAAACTAGGATGTGAGAACTTTAGTGATATACCTAGAGATATTTCTGAGGTATGTATAGGGATGTCCCTAAAGTTAAGTATAAGTATAGGTTATAGTCTTAGAATTGCACTAATGATCTTAGAATTAAACCTAAGATGTTAGATATTGAAGGTACACCCCCTTTATTATGTTGTTTTCCCTAGAATGATTTTTTCCTCTCACACTATTCTTTTGGGGTTTTAGAATATGGCTGGAACCCGAAGGAACCGTGTTGATCAATGCTATGGACAATGCAATGATTTTCCTCCTAAAGAATCAAATGTTATGGGAGATGGAGTGCAAAATCTTATTTCTATACTTAAAAAAGCTATGAATCATTCTAGACTTCCAAATGGGAAGAGAAAGGAAAAATATTCTATTGAGTCCTTCATGAGGCAACACCCACCTTCTTTCAGTGGGTCTTCGGATCCAATTGTTGCTAAAAAATTGATCAGTACCACTGAAATGATATTTTTAGTTCTTCAATGTTCTGAACATGATAAATTCATCTTAGCAGTATATTGTTTGAAAGGTGAAGCTTATCAACGGTGGAATCTTATCAAGAATACGAGTCAAAGAGATGAAATTGATTACATGGAATGGGACGAGTTCAAGAACTTATTTTTCAACAAGTAAATCCCTCATATTCTTCGAACAAATATGGAGAAGGATTTTCTTGAACTAAAGCAAAAAGATGAGGAATCTGTTGGTATATACGAAGCGAATTTTACAAATCCTTCAAGGTATGCATCTGGATTTATCATCCATCCTGAAAGTAAAGTTGATCGATTCTTTAGTGGCTTAAAACCAAATCTTCGAAGGGAATTAGCTATAAGAGACTCCAGTAGATATGAAGAAATTTTGCGTTGTGATATCAAGGTAGAAATGGAAGTTGGTGTTACTTATCCATCTCATAGTTTTGACAGGAAATGAAAGATGGAGTTCAAGGAGAAATCTGAGAATAATGTTCAAATGAAGATGAATGTTTCCTTATGCTCAAAGTGTGGAAAGAAGCATGGTGGAGATTGTCTTAAAGGGACAAGTAAATTTTTCAAATGTGGAAAGGAAGGTCGTCGGGAATTAGAATGCCGAAATGATAGGAAGAAGATGTCTAATGATGCAAACAAAGGAAGGGATACACAGAATGAACCTACTACACTTCAATGCTTCAAGTGCAAGGAAAAGGGGCATTATGCTAATAAATGCCCTAATCCAAGGGTTAGTGATGATCGACATGAGCATCCACTTAAGGCAAAGGACAAAGGGAAGTTACATTCGATCACCATTGGTGATGTTGAATATAATAATGATGTGGTGGAATGATGAAGTGTTTATGTAATGGGATTACAAAATAATGTTGTATATAGTATCGTGGAATATTGGAATATTTATGTATTGTTCTATTGTGGTTTTCAATAATTTTATGGTACTGGTAACCATGGAAAGTGATTGAGATATTTTTGGAAAAATAATTATATGTGAATAATGAAGGGATAAAGAAAAAATGAAATGTTTGACTGTATTCATGAGCTCATGATTGATATAAGGACTAAGTGATATCATGGTTTGAGTATATAGAATTTTGAGGATTTTGGTGTGTGGAAAGTGTCAACTTTTAAATGCATTCATGTTTTCACTAAGGTTCAATGGGTATTCAAGAGAATACATGACTAAGGCCTTTGAATATTTGGAATGTGACCAACAAGACATATCTTATGATATATGGTGACTGATGATGGTATTAAATCTCTGGTAATCGTTTTCACTATATTATGAGAGTGGACTGTAGTATTATGGATAATCCTAAAGATTGGAATGGATTATGTTGGACATAAGTTAGTATTGAATAAGGATAGAAGTTTTTTTTTGATATTATTGATGGGATGTTATAGTTTTAGAAAAAGGATAACCTGAAGGATGGGCGATAACCCATCACATCGGACAAGGCCGTGGGAATCGAACCCACAACCGAAGTGCGACTGGCCATTATCTCCTACAACTGGCCCACAAGAAGTCCATGTTTAGTAGAAACTAGTTTTATTATATTAAGCAGTATGATATATGAAGTATAAGTCCATTTTAGGAACCATATATCATTAATCTCACTATAGATGGACTTATGTATTTTTTTGATAACTTTTCTAAACTTTTGTTTGAGACATATGGAATGACCCATCATTCTATCACATGATCTGCTAACACATCAAAAATAACAAATTCAACTTCATTTCTTTAAGATATGAAGTGGAAATTGTCCAATGAACGACCAACGGTGAGACTATACCAAAATCACGAAAGTATTTCCTCTAATTCCAATTTCATCAACATGAGGGAAATGATCTTGAAAACCAAAAATGTTTTCATAGTGCTCTTATATCTGATAAATCAGATGGTACCTTAGATCATCACAAATTTATGGCTTTGTGATTGCTGGAATTTCCATAGCCATGTTCTCTACCACTCTCCACCAGAACATGGTGGTTAGATTTCTCTTCCATATCCATAATTTCACCTATATGGAAACCCAGTGATTAGTTTATTTGGGTAACTGTTACGTTTCATACTTTTGTTTTTAAAGATTAGTTTTGGTATTCCTTTTTATGAAGAGGATTTCTATAAAAGAAACTTTCGAATACTAAACCATTTATAACCCTGACGAATTTCGAGGGCGAAATTCATTTTAAGGGGGGTAGAATGTAACACCCCGATATTTTATGAAAAATATTCTTTTAAATTTCATTGATGTCTTGTGTTGTACGCTACACCAAAAGGATCTTGCACAACACACATCCTTGACTTTCCTTGTATTACATACAATTGAGACCTTCCTCGATAGCGTGTGTAGTGCGCAATAACGAGTTTCACTAAACAACAATATGCTATTAAAATATTATTAAAACCAGTAGTTATGAATAGTAATAACCACTTTTTGATATTTTGTAAATTTTATTTTTCAAAATGGACTTCAATTTTGGATTCGGAATATCGAAATTAGCTTAGGGTGAAATTTTGGTACTTTTCGGATAACTTTCATATTTTGATGAATATTGAAAATTTCTAAATTTTAATTAAAAACAACTTTTTCAATCGAAATAATTAATAGTGATAAATTATTAATTGGAGTGGTTTTAAATTATATTTAGAATATATTTTTTACAATTTAATACAATGTTGGTCATTGGATGTATTTTCACATTTAAACCAGACATAAACAAGTGTCAATCTTTTGGTAGTTATTATCTCTTAAGAACGCGCTATTTGTTTTGACGACGGGAATTAATTTTTAAAATAATTAATGCAACTGATATGTTTCGAATTTGGTAAAATAGAAATCATTTTTGATTTCATAATATCAAATATATCTTAGGCCTAATTTTTGGTATTTTTCTGTAAACTTTCATTTTTTGATAAATAGTGAAACCACTAAGTGGTAGTTAAAAAATTGAATTTTTATAAAACATAATTTTACCGATTCTGTGAGTGGAATTTCAAAAATCCGAGAGACACGGTTGATTTTATTAAGTAAAATATGGTTCAATAAGATGAAAATAATCTTTGGTGACTAGTAACTTTTTACTTTTTTTACCACGGTTAAAAGTAAATAGGGTAATTAAGGGTAAAATGTTATTATTATTACCAGAAATCATGTCCTAATTCTATTGGATAAGTGTAATTCGACCAAAAACATACTTAGGAGTAAAATATGATCATTTAGGCCCACATGGATCAGATTAGGACATTTATTATTAATTTATTTAAAGAAGGGTTAACAGAGTTAAAATCAAAGTTTAATAAGTAAATAATTTTTAATATAGGGTTATACATAATATAAATTCTACTATAAATAATAATTAGAAATATAAAAATATTTCCTACATAATGGTATTTTATTTTTAATTTTTAGATATTAAATAATTTAATTTATTTATGACACAATGATCATGCAATAATTATCTTATTAATGAAATATTGACATAAATGATGTTATAAATACCCAAATAAATGTAATTTGAGACTTTTTATGAATTACACTAATTTTTTAGGTTAATATGACGTGGTAGTATTGATTTAATTATCTTTTTCCGAACTAATCATTCAATTATGATTTTTAAAAAAATAAATTACTAAATAGAGTCAAAATTGACATAAAATAGTTTTTAAAACAAATATTATATTATTTATTGCTATTTTATTCATAAAAATCTAAGGATAGGCCAAATGACTTATATAAGGTTATATATATTAATAATAAAAAACTTGGGGTTCGTTTGGCTTGATATAGTAATTTTATTAACCTTATAGTGTAAGAAATCAAGAAGACACTGTAAAAGTAAAATTATCTAACTTAAAGATAAATATAAATGATATGGTTAAAATAGGAATATAAACATGTCTAAATTCTATTGGATTAGAGTATTTCGATCCATCATCACCTTAGCTTCGAAATAAATCAATTTTGAGCTATTTAAAACCGAATTTGGCTTTATAATAAAATAATATTTTTAGTTATTCCAAAGGTGCCCCTCTCCTCCCTTATAAAAGGGCACCCCCTCCCTCTCTTCCCCACACCACTTTGAGCCTTCAAGCTCGGCCAAACTCTGCCAAATTCTCTTCTCCACTTCCCTAGAAACATCCTAGAGGTTATTTTATTACTCAAAGACCAATTTTAGTGCCTTAAGAGGAGGTCTCAAAGAGGCGCTTCAAAGAAGAGGTAATTTCCGTTACCGATTCTTTCACCTTTATTTCTTCTTCCACTTCTTCTTATAAGGTTGTTTAATTATGAAGTAATAACATCAGTATCACTCAGATACTGATATGTTATTATAAGTATGAAACAACACTATTTAACCATCTATCCATCCTATAGAAAACGAAATCATCGCACGTGCGTACGTACGAAATAACGTCTCCACACTGTGGTGTAATCTATTTTCCACCACTACCTTACTTGGATGGGTATAATGGTGTAAATAATATCTATATATGATTATTTTAAAGTGATATTGATTTTTTAATAGTATTCATACACTCCAATAAAATTCCACGATCATGGGAACGATATCATCGCTCGTGCGTACGTACGGAATACCCTCTCCACGACACGATGAGATTCATTCTCAATGATTAACCATTCATGAATGATTATAAAGTATATATAATAAGTAATAATGAAATATATGACATAATAATGATACTGGATTTATGTGTATATATATTTATGTCATCTACTTAATTCCATTCAACTCAATAAGGAAACGAAAATAGCGTTCATGCGTACGTACGACCTACCGTCTCCATGAACGGTGTATTTATTTCCATTACTGATTTATTATATACATGTATATTATGAATATATATTATATATAAATTATGTTTTATATTCTTTAATTAAGTAATCATGATCTAAGTAATCATATGAATAATTACAAGTCAAAACACAGATGACAAATGAAATGATTTTACCCAAAATGCTCTTTAATATGGAATTTACAAAAGAATGGGTAATATAAAGTCATAAGTGAACCATATCTGATATCATAACAATGAGTATGATTATGTAATAATTCAATGACATTATTTAAATCATTATACTGGAGGTTTGGACACTTAAGAAGGAAATCAGACCTAAGGTAAGGGAAATATCACAATCTCATTTTTATCTGAGATTATTTATACTTTGGCATTTACTAGGGTGTATTTTATCATCCACATCCATGTTTACTCAATATTTAATATTATTTCCATCCACCTACAATTGTTTAAATCCAATTTTACCCTTCAATTAGTTTTTATTAAAGGATATGAACGGAATATTTTTTCGTTTTTCGTAAGAGGTACTTTTTGACTTTTTCGACAAAAGCACGAAAAATGTTTTTTTTAACTTATACGGAATGAATGGATTTTTTAAAAAATTATTTCCAAGAAGCATCCCTTAAAAATTTTCATGTTTATTTTTAATCAACTTCTTTCAGCTTAAAATTGTTTGACATGTTAAGAAAGGAAAAATGTTTTTGAAGTAGAAAGAATATTTTCCTCAAGAATGGAGTTCAAGTGTTTTATCAAAATTATTTTCCATCTAAGATAATAAAGGGTTATTTTTCTATCCCTATTATTACATTGATTTGATTATGTTGTGATGAAATTATTTTTATTAATTACTTTATCTTATATGAATTGTTTTATGATGTCACGATGTTTAAGAAACCCATTTTCATTACATGGGTTATGTTATGATGTATGGTTTATGATTTTGTGGCACACATAAGAATAATATCATTATGAGATGGGTGGGACCTATATCTCCCTCCAATGCATAGGGTAAATACATTATATCTCATGAGATAGACATTGATGGATCGGCAGGTTAAACCGTTTCAGTGAAACAAGACTGAAATGAGGAATTAACTCGGTTCAAAAATGGACTTTGTCCACTAAGATAGTCTTGGCAATGAGTCTTGACTAACAAGAAATGATTCTCTATAATTATGTGTGTACGACACAATGTTTCATGTTTTATGTTGTGATTATTGGGATTACATTTCACTACTATGATTTATCCCATGTTATGATATTATGATCTCTTTTGCAGGTTAAGATTTCCAAAATGTTATGTTCTTATGAATATGATGTGATTGATATTTCTTTTGTTTACCCTTACTGAGCATTTGAGCTCACAATTTTATGTTTTCTTTTCCCCAGGATATAATGAAAGGCTTTAGGTGGAAAAAAAAGAAGATCATTATGGGAGATGTTGAAGATCTTTCACCACGATTAGAAGATTATATTCTGAGTTTCTAAAGACACTAAACTATTACGGTCCTTGTGTGTGTGTTTTTGTTATGTACAAAGTATTCCGCAAAAGTAATGTAATTTCCATGTACGTTATGCTTTGGGTATCTACAAAATCTCCTCCCAAAGTCTCTCAATTCATCTTAAAGGCAAAAAATTGTGAATAAAGCCAATTAATGGAGTCCTTTTGTGAAAATAAAAAGGAGACACTAGAAGAATAGGTAATCATTTTAACCCTTCTTTCAAAGATCATTTCTTCTTCTTCTTCCTATTATGAAGCTTTTACAATAGTAAAATAATATCTCAAAAATATGATATATGATGTGGTATTTTTATGATTACGTGGCAACCATATTCCTCTTTTTACCCATCTTATGAAAAACAATACCAACATTCATTCATACGTACAGATTACGGTTTCTACACCGTGGTGTAATTTGATTTTCATGTACTCTTTATTTCTATGGGTATATTGATGAAATAATAAAATTAAAAATAAATTTCATATGATAGTTTTTAGTTTAAAATTAAAATTTCATCCAATTCTATACCATTCAATCATTAATGAAATGATATCGTCGCCCGTGCATACGTACGACATACCGTATCCATGACATGATGAGACTCATCTTCCATGCTCACCATCCCAGAATGATTCTAAAACATAAATATTATTTATAATTATGAAATATAATACATAATAAGTCTACATTTATGATATATATGTATACAAACATATGTCATCCACTAAATTCAATTTAATATGATAATAAAAATGAAATAATGTTCATGCATACATACGACCTACCTTCTCCATTAACAGTGTATTCCATTTTATATATCTATCTACTATATATATTTATATTATGAAAATTTTAGATATATAAATCATATTACACATTCTAGAAGTAATTAAATTATTATCTAAGTAATATGACCAAGAATAACATGTCAAGACACGTACGATAAACAAAGAGATATTACCTAAAATGTTGCATTAACATAGATTTGTTAATGAATGGGTAATATGAAGTCATAAAAATCATATATAATATCATAAATATTATTATGATTTTTATATAAGTTAATAATAAGTTTAAAAACATTATGTAAGGTTATCTTTAACTAGATAAAAATTTTAAATGTTTTAAATATTTAATTTTCTAAATATATTTAATTAATGTCCATGTTTTCAAAATGATTTTAAGGATTTATTTATATGAACATTCTTGTTTTAAATTGTTTATTACTCTAATAAAATTAAAAGTGGTATGGTACACTATGATTCAAAAATATTTTTTAAATGAATTCCTTTATAAATTATGTGTCTTAAAAACAATTTCTTGAAATAGGGATATTTCTCACAAAGAGTATTACTGATCATTTTCAACTGTGTCAACATCCTTTTCTAGAGATTATTCTTGATTGCAATTTATTTATTATAATACAATATTCCATATTTTATTGAAGGAGTTTTGATATGTTTGAATGTGGATGTCCTATTTCTATACCATTCATGGTTTATGGTTAAAGTATTGAAATTTCGTATGCTAGTCTTAATATGAATGTTTGTGATATGTTTTAACAATTTCATATGAGGAATGTATTGAACATAAAAAGTGACAGGTAGGGCCTGTTATATCCCCTTGATGCATCAGTGTGTCTCATGAGACAAACTACTACCATGGGACAAGGGCTTGACAGAATATTTGTTTATGGCCTTAGCATGAGGCCTTGACATAGTAGTTAAGATGTCTGACATTATGCATTCCTTTGTAATGAAATTAGATATTATGTGTGATTATTTGACTAGTAGAATATACATATTCAAGTTTATATAGTAATGCTTGATTCATTTTTTCCATATTATGTTCCAGTTTGTGTTTAAAAGGATGTTGTTTTTATTAAACATCTTGCCTTATAATTTTATAGCTTCTATTTCATTATTTACCCTTACTAAGCATATGAGGTCACCCCTTTATTATGAATCCTTTTCCTAGTATGCCAAGAAGTGTATTATGTTTGATATCCAGGGTTAATATAGGGTAATAATGGTGTTCTCAAAGGATTATATATGCATTATTTTATGTTAGAAATTTTAATCATAGGTATTTATATAGAATCTATATTCCAAGACTCCTAAACAGATCGGTGCATCAGGACTTGATTTATTTTATGCATACCAATGTATTAAAATAACACACTGGCTCTAGGTAACTAGGTTATGGGAATTACAGGATACATAGCAATGTGTATGTGCTTGTGATGGAACCATGACTTGTTAGCCAAAAACACCTCTTCTGATGGAATCCTAGGAATCTAGGGTCTTGGGATGGATATTCAGGAATGTCTATGTTAGGATGAGATTATTTCAAATCACATGATCAAAATGATTTTTTTATTTATGATTTCCAATTTATTATGTATTTTTATCTTTTCCGAGTGGAAAGAGGGTCCCATTTACCACGTAAGGCATGTATTATTCACAATATATGTTACTATATATTTTGGATTTTGATAACGATGGGGGTTTAGTTGTTTAATGTTTCTACAATTTATCATTTGGTGTTTTGTTGTTTTATTACATGGTGTATTTAAAATTAGTTGGACCATAGTATATATATATTTATATCTAATAGTATGTCATGTGGATCTATGATATTACACTTCTTGGTGGTGATGATAATGAGATTCATTAGGTTAAGATATTAATGGATGGATATATTATTCAATATATGTATCTTACTCATTGGTTATAAACCCCAATTGGGTTATTACTATTCGGGTTTGGTTTTTAAATCTATTAACAACAACCAATATAGTGTTTTACCATAGAAAATTTGATGGAATTATAATTAACCAAAAACAATGACTATATAATTCTCATGATGAATCATGGTAGGGTCATCATGACTTACAGATATATAAGAAAAAGGAAAATAAATATTGTAGGGTACAACAATGATATACAGAGGTTGATGAGCATAAAAGAGGTTGTGGGATTTCAAGGGGTGTATTCCCGCATATTGATAATATGTAAAAAGTAGTGCTTATGAGCCAGCTAATGTGTTTTAATGTTATTCTTGATATGGATACATGAGAACATATGGTGCATCTTTTTCATATGACCAGCCATGTCATATTTGGAATGTTAATATAAGTTTGGATTCCAGGGTTTTAAATGTGTGATGTGATAACTCGAGTGAGGGGTGGGCCCAATTTTTTTCATTCTTTATTGACAAGAAGCATTGGTGGTTAAATATGTATAAGATCAATGAACATTTGGTGTTACATGATATATAAGTTTTTAATGATGATGCCTTATGGGATCATGAATGTTGGAGAAGATAAATTTCTTATTCATGATATCATGGTTGAAAATATAAAGATGGATTGGCTGAGTACATATCCTTTTTGAGTTATATACAGTTCAAACATAGTGGTTTGATCATTTCAAGACAATTTAGAATTTGGGAAAAATTCTAAGTAACATTGTTCATGTGGATGGACCATGGAACATGTGATGTGCCATGTTTTCATGAGGGGTTTTAAGGTCATTCTGAATAAATGATGTCATAATACATATCATTTTGGTTAGTTTAGTGCGTTTTATGAGATTAGTTTTTAAGACCTATGAAACATGAGAGAATGATCCTGGAAATATGATAAGGTGTTACTTCTAAATTATCATGTTATTTTGATATATTTTGATGAATTTATTATGGTCATGCAAGATTACAATCGAGTTGTAAATCATTGAGAGGTCTAGTGTGAGTTGAGGATTGAATGAATTTAGAGGTGATGATAGTGGGGTTTCATCATTAGGGTTGATGGATGTAACGAATTTATGTATATAGTATAGGGGACATAAGAATGGCTCATGTGTTATACGATGGTCAGATCAAGTGTTGGCCATCAAATGTATTGTTGGGTAGGCATATTGTTAATGGTTGTAGTAGGACAAGAATATATCACGAGGAACGAAACACGTGTATTAAAGGAAAAACCCCTTAGGGTTAGTGTTTGAGAAGTTTTATAACGAATTACAAGTGGTGTGGAGTGCATCATTAATTATTTCATGGCACAAACCTCATTTTGAATGATATTTCAATGGATATTGTGGATAGAGTTCTTATGAGTTAGAGTTACATAGTGAATTACCATTCATTTGAGAGAATGGAATGAAGTATGTTTGCACAAATCTAATAATTTAGTAAGTAATGGTCTGAAATGGGATTTTAGGGATCAAAATACCGATATAGAGAAGTGACGTTGGGGTCACTCTTATAGTTGTGAGCCTAACATCGGTTGTGGGAATATGACCCTCAGGTAGGAAATTTTTTGTATATGTGATATTGGTCAGTTGATGGTCATGATGTATTAGATTCCAGGGATCATACAAATTCATATATACATGGATTACTTATTGAATGATGGGTGTGAATTTAAATTGTGACTTTGGATGAATTTTTGTTGTTGGCATTGGGTTCGGGGGAAATTGATGTTATCTGATCATGTATGAGGTTAGTATTATTTTGGTTATCCTGGTATGGAGTGATAATGATTTATAGTGGGTTAATGATAAGACAACTAAATTTTTATCGACATTCCTATATAGATAGTAGTGTGTTTGGTTGAGTGATCATTGGTTTCCATTGAATGATAGGGAATCATGATCGGGTGATTTTGGTAATATGTAAATTTTGGAAGCACAGTTGTTGTGAGGCAAATTTGAGAGATGATGTTTGACATAAATTCTCACTTAGAATTTGATGGTATGATTAGAAAAATAACTCAGCCAAATCCAACTGGGAATGATGGGAATAACACCTGATGTTTTGATGATTCATTATTTTGAAAACGTATTATATTTCTTTGATATATTTTCTTATACACTACACCAACTTAATCTTGCGCTACATGAAACATTGTTTTAGCTTGATTTACGTGTATCATTTAGTTTCTATGAAACATTATTTAATTACTTTACATTTTTAAATAATAATATTATAACGTTTTCGTTATAATGGACATTATGAAAAGGATTAAATGAATTATGTAATAATGTTTTACACATAATTCTTTGTCATATTAATTATAAATTAATGTAAAACCATTTTTAAAATAAATAGAAATGTTTATCTAAAAAATATTTTAATGCATACAAGATTGTTTTATACCAATAAAAAAATCATACTTTTGATTTCTATTAATTATTTATTTATATAATATTAAATGTAATTTTTATAATTCACCTTATATGTTTTTTAGACATGATATAAGAATATATCAAATTTTAAGCATAAAAGAAGTAATTTTCCAAAAAAAATATTGTGTTTCCTTTTAATAAAGCACTTATTTAAAATCATATAATGAATATTATAAAAAATTTTATTTATAAAATAAAAATATTGTTTAATGGAGGGATACAAAAATTCACATTGGTTTAAATTATTTTAATTTTTACATGGTTTCATGTTTTGATAAAGATAAAAAAATATTAATTTTTAATTTAATATAGCTTTTTCATCGAAATAATTATTACTGTTTGAATATATTATAGATTTGTTTTAATGTATATTGATATCATATTTTTATCATTTAATGAAATGTAGGTTGAGTTAATAAAATTACATTTGATATGGATATAAAAACATAACTATACTAGAACATTTTCACTTTAAATACACATTGTTTCATTCCATCTATGAGGTTAAATTTTAAATAATTTTTTTAAAATTATTTGAATTGAATTTCAAAAAATTTATTCCATAGTTGGAAACAAATGGTCCAAGATTATTAATTAGGTTAATTTTATTTATGGAAAATATGAATAGCAAATTTAGTAATTTTTATTATCACTGTTACGGGAAAATCAATTAATTAATTATTAATATAATATTATTAATAATGGAAAAACCCATAAAATGTGACCAAATAATATTGGATGATGTTAATATTAACCATAAAACATATTTACCAAAATTTTATATTTTAATGTACACATATACATGAAAAGGATTTGGAAACTATTATAATCAATTAGTAGGAAAAAATATCAAACTCTTATGTTTGATAAGTATAATATTTTTAATATGATGCTAAATATAATCTACTCGTGACTATTTATATTCAAATTAATGATTTAATCTTTATGTAATACATAGGAATTTATTTTAATTTTTTAGTGAATAAATAATTATAATATATCAATACAAATTAATGATGTAGTAATAATTCAATTAAAGAAACCATCCACTGAATGATATAATAAATATTAAAATAAATATGATATGATATAATTAAGGTGATACAAAACATTTCTACTTGAATATTACATGTTATTGTAGTATTAAATGAATAGGTTTAAGTTATATTTCTACATTGATTTTCCTAAAGTCAATGTAATGAATAATGGTAAAATTTACATTTATGATATTTTATGAAAATAATAATTTATTAAATTATATAAAAATAATTTTTTTTAATAAGGATAAATTGTTTTTAATTTTGTTGAAAATATCATAAAATTTCAATTTATGGTACAATTGGAACTATATAAGTATAAATTCCATCCTTTTAATATTAAAAATCGTGTAACCAATGATGAAACTGAAATGGATTAATTAATGGTTAATAAAAATAATTTGATTTACAATATCACCAAACCAAGTCTAATATATACATGTTGATGATATTAAAACAATATAATCTATTATATTCGAATAAATGGACTTTTTTGGTATTTTAAATGTGATTTAATTTATTGTAATTTAATATTTTGGAAAATTTCATACATTCCCCTCTCCTATATAATAAAAAGGTATATCTTCATATCATTTATTAAAACATCAAAATCTATTTTGATCAGACACACTATATTCATATATACTCCCAAAATCCCTATATTCATTATATAATCATTACATTGGGACTAAATAAAGCCCTAGATGAACTTTTAATGAAAATCAAAAGGGGATAAACAAAAAAGAGTTAACCTTCATCAACAAATATTATCTTTTTTTACTTTTTCATCGAGGCTCTTCAATTATTTATATTTCAAGATTATATAATATATTTATTAAATTAAATACACTGAGATGGTTTTATATTATTTATTTAACCGACAATCACTATCCCTTTAATGAAATGGGATATAGAATCATAGTTCTTGTGTATTGCAGTATACCACATCATGAACTAATACCACACGTTGTTCCATTTCCACCTTTAATGGTTGATAATAATGATGTAATTTATTTTTTATATTCAAATATGATATTTATTATGTATTCATGATACTTTAATTATTATATAACACATTCCAGTACACTTTTAATTTTTTTTTGAAATATGATATCTTCGTTTGTGGACGTGTGGACTACCGCCTCATCAAACTGATGTGATTCAATCACACATTACATGGATTGTATTAAATGTGGGATTAGTGAAAGTATTTGATATATATTACCTAAAAATGAATGTATAATTATATTATATAGTTATTTAGTTCATTTTCATTCTTTATATCCATAAGACATGAAATGGAAGTAGCGTTCATGCATTCACACGACCTACCATCTCCTTGAATGGGTTGTTTCAATTTCTATTTAAATATTTTATAGATGGCCAAAAATACATATATAATAATTTAAATGATGTAAATATCACGTTTAAAATTTTATATGTAATGAAATCATGGTATATTGAAGAGGAGCATGAATAAAAAACAAAACATATATGAGAACCAAATCACTTATTACACGAAACATATGTTAAACATGGAATTGTTAATAAGTGTTTAATGTTAATTAATAAGTAAATTATAATTTGTATTTTAAAAATGTATATAGTTAGGTAATTTATGGATAAAAAGATTTTATTTATTATTCGTGAGTTTTTATCATTTTTGGAGATATTCAATATATAAGGTAAGGGATATTTGTCTCACTTTTATTTATGTGGGACACAAGACTTATACACTTCTTGTGTCTTATGTCTGGTGTATATACCACCCATAAATGTATTGTATATGTATTATTCAAAAGAATATAGTATTTTCATATCCCTAAATTGCGTTTCTATGATTTTCATATGATACTACTAATTATAAAGTGATATGTATTTATTCTACAATCTCATCAATATTTGGTATTATTTGGTTTTTTTCTCTATTATGGAATATTTATCCTCCACATCCATATTTAATTATTTTTTTAAAATATTTTTTACTATTATAACATGAATTTTTTATTTTATCTTTAACAAAGTTTTAATTTTCACTTAATTGTTTGAAATTAATATTTTTTTTTCAAATGAGGTACATTGTGAATTTTCTAGCAAAAGTGTAATTTTTTTATCTTGTATGGAATGAAAATATATTAGAATTCTTGATTTCATATTTCCTTGAAGCTTTTGTTTCAATCTAAGATGGTTATTTTCAAATAATATCTTTTTTATAAATTGATCAACATTTTTATAAAGGATATTTTTTGTGAACACAAATGATATATTCTTCCAGAATGATTTCAAGTGATCTCTCAAAATTGGTTTCCATACAAGATTATAGTATTGCATGTTAATTATGGTTTGTTGGGGATATAAACCATTTCTAATATTCTTATTTTATCTCAAAATATTTTTTTTCATGATGGAATGATGTTTACGAATTATATTTCTTTTCTAGTAGTTAGGTTATGGTCAACTGTTTATGAAACCCATTTCCTTGTGTGGGTTCTGATATAACTATTTTTATTGTGGCACACAATTTAATATTTCTAACTATGTTATTGGTGTAACCTATTAAATCCTATAATATATTGGGTAAATATTTATATTTCATGATATAATGATGGAAAAAAGTTCACATGAAGGATCCAGAATAAAAGATGGGGAAACTCAATCCACTATGGGATGATGGGGACCCCCGATTCACTATGGGATGATGCATAAACTTGATTTATTTCATTTAATGGAAAGTGAATAGGGATGGTTTTGTGTCCCATCCAGTATTTTCCATCCACATGAATTTCCATTTAATGATTTGGAAACATGTATTGACTGATTGGGAATGATATTACATGTTTATTTATCTGGGAAAATTTTTATATCCTATTACAATTTAACGATTTCATAGATTATTATAAATTTTCCCTTATAATTCATATGTTTAGAATAGATAATATATAAATAAACTATTTTAAAACTATTATTTTTTATATGTAGGGTTTTATCTCAATGTTATCCCCCTATTTTCAAACTCAAATGCTCATGATATGCTTATATATCTCCAATGTATAACCCTACTGATCATTTGAGCATTCCCGTTGCTATGTTTCCTTTCCCCGGGTTATAAATATAGTTTTTATATAGAAGTAAAAAATGGGAAGATATTTCTGAAAGATATTATAGATCCTTCACCAAATTATAAGAATGTGTACCAGGTTTCTAAAAGAACTATACTATTAGGTTCCCTGAGCATCTATTCTTGTAATGTTGGGAATATTCATCTAAATATATGTGATATCCATGTATGAAAATCCTGGGTCATTAATGTTCATATCAGAGGAATGTTTTAGTCATCCTTTTCAATCTAGGATGAGAAATTTTAATTGAGATCCAAAGAGATAATTCTAAGGATATGTCTAGGGATGTATATGAAGATAAGTCTGTGATCATGGTACAATCCTATATTTTTCATAAAAATCGTAAATAACGTATATTTAACTGTAAGGTGTCATTTATTGTAATATTAGAAGTAATTTACCTAGATTATTTTGTTCTACCAATATTATTAGTGTTTCTCATACTATGATTTTGTGTTCTATTCATGGGATAGATATCAAAGGAGTCGTTTTAATGATGGATGAATTGGGAAATTCAACAACTATCATCCTGAACAACCAAATATCATGTAAGATATATTAAAAAATCTTATCATAATACATACAAAATAAAGGAATTATTCTAGATTTCTAAATTAGTAGAGAAGGGACAAATTTCCATTCATTCCTTTATTAGGAAACATCCACCTTCATTATGTGGGAATCCTGATGCACTTGTTGTTAAATAATGGTTCTGTACAACTAAATAAATATTTTACATCCATTACTGTTTAGGACCTAAAAATTATTTTGGTTTCTATATCGTTTAGGAGTTGAATAATATTAATGGTGGACTCTAATCAATAATATGAGTTAACAAGACCAAAATGAATCCATGGATTGGGATGAGTTCAAGAATATATTATTCAATATGTAGTGTCCCTTTTTCTTAATAGGAATTTTTAGAGAGTGTTAATTTTTTTAATGGAAATATATTATCCTTATTTTGGTAGCTAAGATGATTATTTGTCAAGACATTCTTGGTATGTTATAGTCTTATCATCCAACCTCACAGTATGGTAGATATATTGTTCCATGGCTTGAAACCAAGTCTTTGAAGGGTGTTATCCATAAGAGATTTTTTATCAATGAAGAGATTGTGTGTTGTGTTATAAAGGTGTAAATTGAGGTTTGTGTAGAATATAAATCTCAAGGTTCTTTTAAATAAATGTAAAATGGAGATTAAAGGTATTAAAAAACCGTAGAGAAAAAGAGATGATTTTTCCTTTACAGTCAATGCGTGGGAAGAAACACCGTGGAGATTGACTTAAGGGGACTGGTAAATGTTTCATGAGTGGAAAGGTATTTCCACTGGTAATCTAATTTTTATGTAATAAGAATAAGTTATCTAATGATGTGAATAGGGATAAGGATACACAAAATGAACCCTTCTAAAAACAGTGCCTAAAGTGAAAGTAATATGGGAATTTTGCTAATGAATTCCCAAAATCAATGGGTTAATGAAGATGATCGATGTCACTGCACTCTTCGGTCCAAAGATAAATAGAAATACCAGGCAATCACTATTTTCTATGTATTGTATGAAAAATATGTTTTTGAATTATAGTGTCGTTTGGTAATCGAATACATGAATATTGTTTCCAAAATACTTCTATGATATTATAGTATAATCCAAACTTCAATGTATCGGCCCACAAAAAATTTTACCATAAGGATTTAAGATTAGATGTTGAATTGTACTAATCACTATGCATTGTGATTGAGGTGGTAAGCTAAAATATTTATAAAATACATGATTAAGGGAAGGATAATACCATAATTTTTTTGGTGATAAAATGAATGGGACAATATTGATGAACCTGGGGCTCATAAGAAAACAAGGTGGTTTATGATACCAAGGATTGAGAATGTAGAATTTTTTAATTAATAGGATGTTGGAAGATTTTATATGTGATATAATTCATGTCTTCACTATTGTGTTTATTCAAATTTATGTTATTTACATGTTTTAATAGAATGTACGATAATGGTCTTCACATTATTTCTTTGTGATGATTAAGAGCTACATCAAGTTGTTCAGGGGATTACTGATATCTTAATTTGTTTAATTTTGTAATATTAATTTTAAATATTAAAATTTAAATCATTTTAAAGGATCGTAAGGGTAAAAAATTATGACATTTTTTAAATTTAACTTTGGATGTGGTACTATAGAATAATATAATACTTCAACATATAATGATTCATGCATATTGGATAACATGTACTAACCATTTTGTTGTGGTGATAACTAGACATTTAACGAATGAATTATAATCCTATTATTTATATTATAATCCACTAGTTCTTTAAGAATTACATTTCAATATCATTAATTTGAGTAATAGGTGAAGAGGAAATTGATCAAGGTACAATTGATGGATGATATTGGGATTACAAAATTGAATGAAATCATGTACGAATTTTTTTATCAATTAATTTTAAAATAATCACTAGAAGAATTTTTAGCTTTCGAGGTAGTGGACTTATAGCGGCCGCCATTTGGAGACCGTTAATACTACCAATAGCAGCTACCAAATGGGGACCGATACATTTTAATACACCCAGCGCCATAATTTTCCCCTCCCCGACCTCGCGACACACCCCTCCCCAACCCCGCGACCCCGACCCCCGGCGACCCCGACCCCGCGACCCCGACCCCCGGTGACCCCAACACCCAGCGACCCAAGACCCCAGGTGACCCCCGGTGACCCCAAAACCTAGCGACCCAGACCCCCGGCGATCCCCACCCCTTTCCCTCCATGTTGCACCACCCAAAACCCCAGTGACCCCCACTACCTTACTTCCACGTTGTGGCCCCCCGCGACCCCAACACCCGCGTGACCCAGTAACTCTCACCCCCTGACTCCACGCTACACATTCAAAAAGGCCTACTGTTGTTGTCCTCTCCCATCCCCAATGCATCTCTCTTAAAATTCCTCATGTCCTGCCTCCGTTGGACCCTCCCGGTATGTCGTGCCCCACCATGTAGAACCCTCCCATGCCTCATCCAATAGTTCTGCCCCTTTCGAATCTGGTCGTCGAACCCCTGTAGTCAAGTCATTGTGCTATCATGGATTTGCATTCGAGTCACACCCCATTTACTGCGGTCGAGTCCTCTGTAGTTAATTTTTTATCCGTCAATTTATCTTTGAAGTCATTGGTTTTTAAATTTTAATGATATGTGTTTTTTTAGAATTTAAATATGATAATTCACTTTTGATTTATGTTAAATACAGATATGTATAAGAGCTGGATTGATATGAAAGATATATTTTCAGCTGAATATTATGAGGGGATTAAGCGATTTATGGATTTCACCAATAGATTTACAAGCAACATGATTAGTTGTCCATGCAGAAAATGTGCAAATTTATATCTCTTCAAATGATATAGTGTTAGAAAACATTTGTTTTTGAATGGGTTTTTGAAATCTATAAGACATGGACACATGATGGAGATTATTCTGCTTCATATCATCAATCATAAATTATTCATATGAATGTTGATTCTATAATAGTTGATCCGATGAACATAATTCTCAATGATATGATGTTTCAGTTTCAAAATAAAGATAGTAATGTCTTAAATGATGACATTGGATCGAGTAATCCCCGTTCTTCTGTAGATGGAGATGCATTGAAATTCTTTTAAATTATTGAAGATGCGCGTACTAAATTATATCATTGATGAACTAAATTTAGAAAACTGTCGTTCATCATTTAATTGTTACATCTGAAGGCCTTGAACCAGTTGCTAGAAACCTCAACCAACATGTTGTTGGTATTGTTGAAGAAGTTACTCCCTGTTTGAGTGAATATTCTGAAGTCATTCTATCAAGCTCGCAAGTTGACCGATGATCTTGGTTTTACATATGATACAATTGATGTGTGTTGGAATAACTGTATGTTGTTCAAAAAATGGAGTGCACAATTAAATATTTGTACTGTTTTCAATACATCCATGTGAAAGACCAATGAGATTAATCAAAGTAGTCAGATTCTTCCGAGGAGAGTCTTGAATCAAGGGAAACAAGTTGCTACTAAACAGATGCCTTATTTCCCACTGAAACTAAGACTGAATAGATTCTTCTTGTCCACTAAAATTGAAAAAATGATGACTTGGAATTGGAGAGAATGAAAGAGGTTGATAAATTAACTCAGCCATCAGATTCTTTGGAATGCAATGAGTTTGATCGAAGAGACCAGGAATTTTCCCGAGAGGATCATAATATTCGACTAGGATTGGAAGCATATGGTTTTAACCCATTTAGGTCCATGTTTGCTGTGACACATAGTACGTGGCCAGTGTTGTTAGATCCATACAACAATCCCCCATGGGAATGTATGAAGAATACTTTTTTGTTACTGTCAATTGTAATTGATGGACTGAGAGGGCCTGGCGATAAAATCAATGTTTATATGCAACCTTTGATTGATGAGCTGCATGAATTTTGAGGCGATGGTTTAATGACTTTTTACTCAGCTGCTAATGAAATGTTTAGACAATGGGACTATTTTTTATGGACAATTAATGATTTACCACCATATGCTAACTTATCAAGATGGAGTACAAAATGATAATTTTCATTCCCTTGTTGTAATAAGAGTATGAAATCTATATTGCTTAAGCACTATAGAAAGTTGGCATATCTAGGTCACATGCGCTTTCTACCTCCATTTCACAGGTTCAAAAAAGACCTTGTATCATTTGATGGGAATAGAGATTATGACCAATCACCAGAAATACTGTCTAGGGTTAACATTTGTGCACAAATTGATCAAGAAAAAATCCGTACAATATATGATTTTCATGATTTATTGGTTCCTGCATTGCCTTCTATTCCTACTACAGATAGACAACACAATCATAATTGGAATAAATGGAGTATTTTTTTTGAATTGCCTTATTGGAAATATAATATTTTAAGAAATATTTATGATGTGATGAACATTAAAAAAATGTACGTGATAATATATTGTGCCCCATTTACACGTCAAGGGGAAATAAAATGAAATTGCTAATGCTCGACGTGATTAGCTAGAAATGGGATTGAGAAAACCTTTACATTTACAGCTAGGTGAAGGTGATCAGGTATACATTCATGTTGCACAGTACACAATGAGGAAAAAAGAGAAAAAAACATTTATATCAATTTTGAAGTTCGTTAAGGTGCGAGATGGTTATTGCTCTAATATTTCCAAGCATGTGAATATAACGGGCATAATATTATAGGGGTTGAAAAGTCACTATAATCATATTCTGCTTCAACAGTTAATTACTATAGAAATTAGTGATTGCTTACCTACCTAGGATGTTGAGACGACGACTGGATTTTCTAATTTTTTAGACAACTCTGTTCTAGGAATCATCGCATGAGTGATTTGAAAAAGGTGTAGGATAAGATTGTACTTGCACTATGTCACCTAGAAAAACTATTTCTGTAGTCTTTTTTTTATTTCATGGATCAGTTGACCTTGCATTTAACAGGTGATTTTATTTCTGGCGGTCCCATGCAATTCAGGTGGATGTATCCAATAGAGTGATTCTTAAATACATTAAAATGGTATGTGCGCAAAAATGATCGTTCGGAAGACTCAATTTCCAAGGGATATTTAATAGGTGAGTGTACTAATTTTGGTGCTTCATATATTGATGAGGTTGAAACAAAGATACATAAACCCTCTTAGAATGGAATGGGTCCAATTGGAGAAGGAATAATGTTTCATATGTGGAATGATGTGTTGGTTCAAGCTCACCGATATGTGTGGTTCAACACTCCATCAGTTATGCCATTGATATAGTAAGATTCATAGTTTATGTGAATTATTTTTCTGTATTTATTTAATATATTACCTTATGTAGTGTTGTGATTTAGGATGCATATCGCTTAGTTGAAATGTGAAAGGCCCCGTGCAACTGACTAAGAAATCCAAAAACATCATTTCAACACATTTCATGAGTGGTTCAAGACTCATGTACGCATAATTGATTTAATATTTTTATAGTGAACATAGTTTTATTTTAACAATCCCATATACATTAAACTATTTATGGGAAATTTTCATATTCAAAAGTCATGTGATTTAACCCATCATGTGAGTGAAGAACTCAACCAACTAGCTGATGGTCCATTCATTAAATCTCATCGCTACAATTATTTGGATGCTAACAGATTCTGATTTTGTATCAATGATGTTGACATGAACCGAGCCACACAAAATAGTGGTGTTGGTTCTTCTTTTGTGGGTTCGGGATATTATTATGGATTACTGAGAGATATTATTGAGGTAATTTATAGTCATGGATTAAAACACATATTGTTAAGGAGTAACTGGGTCGATCCGGTTAGTGGAATGAATGTTGATAACTTCAAATTTACATTAGTAAAATTTCACAATATGAAATATTAAGTTGACTGAGTAAGAAATGAGCCCTTCATAATGACATCATAGGCAGAACGGGTTTACCTTGTCAGAATTGATTCTGATTGGAATGTTGTGTTTAAAATGACTGGAAGAGGAGTTTTTTGATTGACCCAGAGGAACCTAATGTTGTCATGTTTCCTTATCAAACACATGACCAAACAATAGTAGCAGTATGAGATGAAGATATACAATGGTCCAGAGAGACAGTTGAAGGAGATACGATAGATTTTCACGATTAGTGAAAGTTGTAATTATATCCCCAGTTATTGTTTGTAAAAATATTTCTGTATTATATATGTATAAAAAATTATTGATTTAACTATAATTTCTTTTAATGTAGGTATGTCACAGGGTGGTCATAGTGGTTCACCTGATGTTGTCGGTATGTATGTTTTCATTATTATAAAAAAATTGATTTTAATATTTTTTGTATATTTCCCTAACTGTTTCTAATCATTAATTAATATTGTAATTGAATTGTGAATGTATGTTTATCAGGATCTAGTGCGTCTTCTAGCAGACATAGGGGTCATGGTAGAGGGGTTCGATCCTGGAACTCTAGAGGCCGATTGGATGTGTTATTTGATGAGAAATTTCATTTAGTCGGAGAAAGTGCTAATGTATTGAGTCATCAGTCTGGGCATATGATATGAGACTCACACAAATTCCCTATGATGACTCATGAAGGGAGTTCTTTCCCACAGGATACGATGGACATATTATAGAAGGAGGTTCATGTATATTCAATGTTTAATTTCTCATGATATTGTTATTATTATTGTCCCATCTATGGACAATTTTGTTTAACAGGATAATTTGACATCTTGTACAGATGAGTTTTGGGCTTTATGTATGTCCAAATGCCAAAACTTTTGGGAGGATTACAAGTCAAGGGTGAAGAGATATCACTAGGCACCATTTGCAGGTATTTCATACATTCTACAGTGAGTCCCTCTGGGCCATCATCCTGCGTAGTGGCAAGATTTGGTTGTGTTTTGGTCAAGTGAGGCGACAATGGTAAGATTTATTACTTTTAATCTATAAATGACTAATTTTTCAAAGTTCTATTAAGTAAATATGTTTAATGTAGACCGAGTCTTTTCTTCAGTCACATAATCGGGCGATGCAGGGCACGCCTTCAAGACTTGGCACTCGACATGTGTCACAACTCAGACATGATGTATGTTTATAATTCACTATTCATTCATATTTTAAAAATAATCTGGTATAACATGATGAACCACTTTATTATAGATATTCCAACATAGAGAGCCGATCGATCAGATGTCCCTATGGGCGAGGAATCATAGGGCGGGTGATCCTATTGTTTCCGGTGATATAGTAAACAAATTATTTACTAATAAATTAATTTTTATTTTATATAAATTATTCATATTTGTTCATTGATTCATTATATGATATAGGATTAGTTTGACGCTTAGTTGTAAGAGTGGCTAGGGGAGAAACGTCGTAGTACTGTGCGTAGAGACGAAATATTTCACCATGTCGTGGGGCATGATGTTCATGGTTCTTCTTTTACTTATGGAGATAGTGTCCCATGACATGCAGTTGTTTGAGTAGATGTGATGGGTGAATACAGAGATTCTGGGATGCACACACAGACTGAGATAGATGATTACATGTAGGATATGCAGCACAATATGTATGCATAGTTTCAGCAGTTACGTGCAGAGTATGAGCAGAGGATGTCACAGATGTCATCACGTATCGATGAAATGACGACACAACAAGTGGCGCCACAAGTAAACAATAAAACAAACCATACACAGATTTAATTTTATTGATTTGTTTAAGATATATAATATTGATATATATTGTAGGCTTTACATAATGATGGTGGACATCACAGAGATATTGGTGATTCAGATGAGGATGAACCCCATGCATGAGGTAATTTCATTTGTGTTGACGAATTCTATAAAAGTTTTTATATCCTTGATGAATAGAATATTCCATTTTTACGTATATTAGTTTGTTTTAGTATTTTTGGATGACATATTTGTACACTCCAAGACACTTATTGAGCATTGACTATATGCCAAGCTATATATATGTCACTTTTGTATTGATTAGGTATAGTTAATGGGTCAAATAATCTCTGAGGAAGGTGTGTCAGTGTATGGAGAGAAACATCAGGCATTTGTTTCTTGAGAGAAGCCCAAAACTCTTTAGATATCTATATCTTTCAAAGGTGAGTGAATTGTGAAGTAGTCGGGCAGACGGGGCATCAATCAGAGGTGTCGTGCGCCCGCGGTGACCAAGAATGCACTTCTGGTGTCATAAACAGCCAAAACGGGCGTTTAATGGTGAAATTCATGGCGGACAACATTGGATTGACCTGAAATTGTAGGGTGACAATCTAATTATTATTCGTGGCATGTACAGGGAGAAAACAAGTATATCGGACATGCATTTTGTGCGGTACGGCTCAATATTCATTTTTGAAGTGTTGGGCGCATTTCATAAATGCGTGTCGGAGGGTCCAAACTGGCCGAATGAAGTTGGAATGGCCTAAAATCAGACGACTACAACAGGTGTGTGAATTATGAACTAGTCAGGTAGACATCACGTCAATCGAAGGTGACGTGTGCCTGCGGTGAATGAGAACGCACTTCTGGTGTCATTAACAGCCAAAATGGGTGTTTAACATTAAAATTCATAGTGAACGACATTATATTGACCTGAAATCACAGGGAAAAAAATATAATTATTATTCGTGACATGTACGAGGATATGACATGTTAATCGGACATGGAGTTTGTGTGGTACAACTCAATAAACATTTTTTACGTGTTGGGGGTGCTACATAAATGCACGTGGGGTGGGGGGTCCAAATCTGCTGATCGACATCGAAATGGCCTGAAATCAGATGAAAAAAATAGGTGAGTGAATTGTGAAGTGGTTTGGTAGACGCGATGTCAATCGGAGGTTCCATGTGCCTGTAGTGACTGAGAACATAGTTTTGTTGTTAAAAACAGACTAAATGGGCATTTAACAGTCAAATTCATAGCGGACGACATCATATTTACTTGAAATCAAAGGGAAACAATCTAATTGTTATTTGTGATGTGTATGAGGAGACGACACATCAATAAGATGTTCGATATGCGCAGTACGGATCAATATGCATTTTTTAACTGTTGGACGTGCTTCAAAAAACGTGTGAGGGGGTCCAAACCTGCCGAATGAAATTTTAAGGGACTGAAATCAGATGAAAACAATTGGTGAGTGAATTTTAAAGTGTTCGGGCAGACGACACATCAATTGGAGGTGTCGTGTGCCCGCGGTGACTAAGAACGCAGTTCTGGTGTCATAAATGGCCAAAATGGTCATTTAATTGTAAAATTCAAAGAAGAATACATCATATTGACCTTAAATCAATGGAAACAATCTAATTATTATTAGTGACATGTAAGAGGATACAGAACGTCAATTGGACATGTGGTTTGCGCGGTATGACTTAATATGCATTTGTTAAGTGCTGGGTGCACTTCAAAAACGCTCGTGGGGGGGGGGGGGGGTCGAAATAAGTCTAATGATGTTGGAATGGACATTAATCAAACTACAAAAATAGGTGTGTGGATTGTGAAGTGTTCGAGTAGACGACACAACAATCGGAGGTGATGTGTGCTCGTGGTGACAGAGAACACAATTCTGGTGTCTTAAATGACCAAAACGTGTGTTTAACAGTCAAATTCAAAGAAGACAATATCATATTGACCTTAAATAAAAGGAAAAAAATCTAAATATTATTTTTCACATGTATAAGGAGACAGAACGTCAATCATACATGTGGTTTGTGCGGTACGGCTCAATATCTGTTTTTAAGTGTTGGGCGTGCTTCATAAACACGCGTGAGGGGTCCAAACTGGCCGAACGACGTAGGAATGGCCTGAAATATGATGACAACAACAAGTGAGTGAATATTGATGTGTTAGGGTAGACGAAATGTCAATCAGAGGTGTCAGGTTCCCGTGGTGACCGAGAACGCACTACTGGTGTCACCAGCGGCCAAAACGGATGGTTAACGGTCAAATTTGTAGCGGACAACATCGTATTGAACTGAAATAATAGTTCAACAATCTAATTATTATTTGTGACATGTATAAGGAGATGTAATGTCAATAGGATGTGTGGTATTCACAGTACGACTCAATATACATTTTTTATGTGTTGGGCGCACTTCATAAACGCGCGTGGGGGAGGGGGTCCAAACTGGATGAACGAAGTCAAAATGGCCTGAAATTTGACGAAAACTACGGGTGAATGAATTTTGAAGTGGCCGGGCAAACAGGGCGTCAATCGGAGGTACCATGTGCCTGCAGTGACCAAGAATGCAGTTCTGGTCTCATTAACGGCCAAAACGGGCATTTAACTGTCAAATTCATAGAGAACGACATCAAATTTACTGGAAATCACAAGTAAACTATCTAATTATTTTTCCTAACATGTACGATGAGTCATAACATCAATCAAACGTGTGGTTTGTGTGGTACGGCTCAATATTCATTTTTTACGGGTCGGGCAGACTTCATAAATGCGCATGTGGTGGGGTGGGGGGGGGGGGGGGTCCAAACCAGCTGAACGATGTTGTAATGGCCTGAAATCAGACGAAAAAAACAGGTGTGCTAATTGTGAAGTGGTTGGGTAGACGACACGTCAATCAGAGGTGTCGTGTGCCCGCGGTGACCGAGAGTGCAGTTCTAGTGTCATTAACAGCCAAAACGGGTGTTTAATGGTCAAATTCATAGTGAAGGACATCAGATTTACCTTCAATAATAGGGAAAAAAATATTTTTTATTCATGACATCTACGAGGAGACAACACATCAATCGAACGTTCGATTTGTGCGGTACGACTCAATATGCGTTTTTTAATTGTTTTGCACACTTCATAAACACGCGTGGGCGGTCAAAACCAGCTGAACGATGTTGGAATGGACTAAAATTAAACGTCATCAATAGGTGAGTGGATTGTGAAGTTTTCGGCCCGAAAACCTGTCAATCGGAGTTTCCATGTACCCACAGTAACCAAGAACACAGTTCTAGTGTCTTTAACTGCCAAAACGGTCATTTAACTGTCAAATTCATAGAGAATGACATCGGATTGATCTAAAATCATAGGGAAACAATATAATTATTATTCAAGGCATGTACCATGAGACATCACATTAATCAGACATGTGGTTTGTGAGGTATGACCCAATATGCGTTTTTAAGTGTTGGGCGTGCTTCATTATTGCACGTTGGGGGGGGGTCCAAACCAGCCGAACAATACCAGAATGGCCTGAAATCAGATGACAACAATGGGTGAGTGAATTGTGATGTATTTGGGTAGATGAAATGTCTATCATAGGTGCCGTATGCCTGCGGTGACCGAGAACGCACTTCTGGTGTCATAAACGGCCAAAACGGGCGCTTAACTATTCAATTCATAGTGGGCGACAATAGATTGACCTGAAATCACATGGAAAGAATCTTATTATTATTATTGATGTGTACAAGGAGATGACATATCAATCGGTTGTACTGTTTGTGTCATACGGCTCAATATGCATTTTTTATGTGTTGGGCACGCTTCACAAACATGTGGGGGGTCCAAACCAGCCGAATGACATCAGAATGGCCTAAAATCAGACGAAATCAATGGGTGAGTGAATTTTGAATTGATTGAGAAGAAGGCATGTCAATCAGAGGTGTCGTGTTCCCGTGCTGACTGAGACTGTACTTCTGGTGCCATAAATGGCCAAATGCATAGACAACGACATCAGATTGACCTGAAATCACAGGGCATCAATATAATTAGAACCATAGAATTGACAATTTTAAATTTATAAAATTGTAATCAAAATTATGAATATATTTTTTAAATCAAATAATTTTGATCTATTACAGAATGTTTGAATTGAAATATGTTAATTTGTTTCAATTATTTGTTTATAGGTTTTATTTGGTACTAATTTTGTTATTAAATTTTGTTATGCAGTTATATTTGATGATGGATGTGGAGCTCGTAATATGAATAATGAGATTTATAAGGGTATATTTTATTGTATTATTGATATTTTTTAAAAAAATTTAAAAACTATAGCACCTGCTGTGGGTAATTCCAGTGCCACCTCTAGCGGCTGCCAACCGGCTGCCACTGGAGCCCATTCTAGAATTCCTTCATCATCAACCAAATGGCGGTCACTAATAGCAACAATGGCGGTCCAAAATCGGCCACCATTTTGTGGACGCTAGGCGGCCACTATAGACCTTTAGCGACGACTTTTTGTGGCCTCTAAATGTCATGATTGTACTAGTGAATTTTTTTTCAATTATAATCTTTTATTTTGATATTATAGACCTTTTTCATGAATATTTAGTCAATTGTTTTGTGGTTATTAACAATTTACTAACCAAATTATAAAATAATTCTTCATCAATATATGATAGTTATAATTATCTCAGAGGTCCATGTTTTCGTTTTTCGGTAATGATATCCGAATTTGAATTCTCATTATGTTGTGATATTCCCCTTTTCCAATCCCTATTTTAAAGAGGATGTCTTGTTGACCCTTTTTAGGATATGGCTTTCCCCCATCTAAATCACAAACATCCACCTTGGATTTCAAAAGTGCAATTTCAAATAGCAATGATGAGATTTCCTTTTAGAATTCTTGATCCTAAGGGATAGTTTCTTAACCAAGGGAAGTTTCACAAAATCTATCACACATTATTTATGTTTTACATGTATCTACTATGAGGATGTAGAAACCAAATCCTTCACATGTACTAAAATAATTTTCCATACATCTAGAGCAAGATACATTTTATGTAGAGAAACCAGGAGAAATTTTGGATTCATGAGGGAAAGATAAAAAACAATACAACTCACTTAGATAATTTATTTTGGAGAAGATCACCAGATTGTGGAATCTGTATTGTAACATGAGGATATTATGGGGAGGAATTATCCTTAGTTTTCTTTATTAGAATTTTTTATTTCAAGGGAAAAAATTAATTTTAAGGGGGGTGGAATGAAATGTCTAAATTTTCTATGAACTTTTTTTGAATAAATTAAATATATTTGATTTCTATTTTCTTATGCTACACCAATCTGTTCTTGATGTATACATTACACCATTTTATATTTCTATACATTCAACATTTTGTATATGTGAATCATCATTTTATTATTATACATATTTAGACAAGATATTTATAACATAACCGTTATAATGGAAGGTATGTTATGGATTAAATGAATTATGAAAATTTATTTTACATGTAATTATTTTTCAACTTAATTATAATTTTATTCAAAACCTTTCTAAAATAAAAGAAAATGTTTTTCTGGAAAAATATTTAATAGAAAAAAAGTATATTTTGTACAATAATATAAAAATATCTTTATTTTATTATTATATTAATGAAATGTATATATATAATGTTTAAAATAATTATTTAGATTCATATTATCTGTTTTATATACAAGGAATTTAAACAAATCCAATACTATTCAAAAAGATTTATTTTTATAAAAAAAGTAGTTTTGTCACCTTTTAATGTGACGCTTATTTTAACTCTTGATTTTGAAACTTTTATATATTCAATTTGAATTAATTGAATTATTATTTGAGATATGGATATAAAAATATACTTGTTTTTGTTTTTATGTTATTTTTCTAAAAAACCTAATGTTTTTCTCAATAGTAAAAAATACCGGATTTTAATTTAAAACACCTTCTTTATTAAATTAATTTATAACGTTAAATTGTATTTTTGATTATTTTAAAATTATATCCAGGAAAAAATTAAGTTCATTTTTTCTAATTTATTCCACTGGATGAAATTTAACACTGAAACTTTATATAAAAAAATATCAATATTTCAAATGTTTTCACATTATTGACATGCTATTTCCTTCTATCAAGGTGATTAATTTTTAAATAATTTATAAAATTTACTTGAATATAATTTGTATGAATGTATTATTAATTTATAATTGGAGGATCCTGATTTATTAACAATATCCTTTTTATTACTAGACTTTATGAATACCAAATTTAGTAATTTTTTTACCATGGTTAAAGGAAAATTGACTAATTATGGGTAAAATATTATTTTAAATATTAGATAACTTCCATAAAACATTACCAAAAATTATTTTTTATAGTTATTTTAACCCATAACACATAAGTATGTAAATTTAATAATTTAAAGGATTGTTTTCTAGGAATATTTCTTAGATATTATAAACATATATGAGAGTGAGAAAATGACCCAACCTTATTATTAATAATATTTTTTTTAATATGGGGTTAAATATAATATATTATTCAATATATATATATATATATATATATATATATTATTATAAAATATAAAATATTTATCTATAAATTAGAAATTAATTTTTTATATTTAGTGAAGAAATAATTATCATAAATAATTAAAAAATGATGAGGCAGTAATTATTCCATTAATGAAAAAACAATAAAATGATATTAGAAAAATTGAAAAAATATAATATAACTTAATTAAGGTTATCTAAGAATTTTATATGTAAATATGACATTATAGGATTGTATTAAATATATATTTTTTCAGTTTCATCCTTCTATATTGATTTTCAAAATATAAAAGTAATGAATAATGTCAAAAATTACAATTATGTTATTTTATGAAAATAATAATTTATTTACTAATTTAGATCTCTGAAAAAAGATTCCTAAAGAAAAAAAAATGAAAGTATATATTAAGAAACATATAATATATTGTCCATTTTTTGTCTAATTGACACTTTATAAGTAACAATTTCATCCTCCTAATATTGAGAAACATAAAACCATATTAAAAATTAAAATGGATTAACTAAGCGTTATTAAAACTTTTAATGATACAAATAACACAAAAATATGTGTAAAATATATTGTTTGACGAGATTACAGCAATATAATTCTTTATATTTGAATAATTGGATATTTGATGGAATTTGAATTAAAATTTAATTTATTATAAATTATTATTTTTTGAATTTCCAAAAGTTCCCCTCCTATTTCTTATAAATGGGAACCTATTATTTTATTCTCATCACACTTCATAACCTATTTTTTAGTCCATACTCAATTCAAATATTCTAACAACTTTACTCTCTTAATTTTATATTATATACATTGAGCAATAATTCCAACCAAAGAAATACTTTCGTGAAAATTAAAAGAAGATAACCAAAGATAACGTAAAATTAATCAACTAAGGTTTTTTTATTATTTCTTACATAAACCCCATATATTATTTTTATTTCACAATTATAATATGTCCATAGTATCAAAAATATTCTAAGAGGTTTTTATATGAAGTTTTATACATACACATATACACACACTTCAATCAAATTTGATACACATTCATAATATGTGTCTATGGAGGACTACATCCTCGTGAACTGATGTTCCTCATTCTTCCATTTCCTCCATTAACGGATATTAATAATGATGGAATTTATTTTTTTATATAATATATATGATATTTATGATTTATTTATTCTTCTTTTTTATTATATAACACATACCTTTATACATAATATTTTGTAGAGGTACACTAAATTCATTTGCGAATTGTGGACTACAACCTCCGTAAAGCGAGGTGATTCAGTCACACATTTCATGGATTGTGATAATGATGGGTTTAGTGAAATTTTATGATATATATGAAATAATAATTAAAATGGAATGATATTTTATATATATATACCTATATTTCATTTAAATTCTTTCGTTTAATACGACATGAAATGGAATTGTTGTGCATGTGCATATTTAGCCAACCATCTCCTTGAATAGTGTATTTCATTTTATATTCCTATAATTTATAGATAATTGTAAAACATATAATGAATATTTATTATAATTATATCATTTTTATCATTTGAGAGATAATGAAATCAAGTTCTATGATTGAGTACAAAGAATAACAAGTCAAAACTTGTTAGAGAAACATAGTGATTATTACCAAAAACATAACATAATCCTAGAATATTTATTAAGAGGATAATATAATGTCACAAAATAAATCATATACAATATTATATACTTGAATACGGTTCATTAATAGATTTATATAAACATATATTTATTATACATGAGTTTTTCATGAGTATGATGGGAGTCAATCTATAATGTAAGGGATATTTGACTAGCATTTAATACTCGAATTTTAATTTCATAGAAACCCACTTCATAAAAATGAATAATAAAAAATCCATTATAAATGTAATGTTTCATTCATAATGGTTTCCAAATGTAACATATAATGAGGTTTCCACATAGGTGAACATAGGTTGGGAGTGATGATTAGATATGCAATAAAATCTTATATATTTTTAGGGAGTGATTGAGTTCATCAGTCAAAATCAAATGAATGTCTATAGAAATAGTGAGGGCCCCAATGAATAACAATACAATGATTTAAAATTCCATCGATTCAGTTAAATTATGGTATTAGTAAAACACATTTTCTTTTTATCATTATACAAATGTTGATTAATTCCTTTATAGACCAAAAATTTGAGGAAACTTTTCATTCTTCAGTTTTTATTTTATCTATTTATAATTCCTCTATAACATAATGAAATAGATTCCCAAAAATTAGCTCTGATTCATGAAGTTATAACACACACATTTAGCTGAACTTATGGCGCATAAATAATTTATTTTTTCACTATTTTTCCATAACGACTCTTCAAAATTAATTTAGTTAATAAATTATACTGAAAACATAAAATGTAACTCTACTAGTTAATCTCTAAAAATTATTAATTAAAATTAAATACACAATAACATAGAGGTCTCATAGGTCAATGGTAGGATTGCATACCTTATCAATCTTCGGTCATGGGTTCAAGACCTGTGGCCTTGTTGGACATGATTAGTTGTCACCGAAAAGAAATTGTCCTTTCTAAAATCCCTATATTATATTTTAAAAATTATGTTTGACATCGTTGAAATATTGTTACTCACTAAATATCATTTTTACCAAGGATTCCATTACAACGTCAATACATAAATACTTCTTGATAATTTTAATAAAAATATTTCATGAAATTTTTACATTATAAACACTCTAGAATAATAAAGAAGAAAACATTATAATTATAGTCTGAATGTTATCTAAACATTGACCCCCATATATTTGAAAATATCTCATGGTTTTCATAATACAAACATGTGAATATCCTCAAAGTAAATTCATTGGGAATAGGGTAAAAATATAAAATATGAAAAATACTTTGGGAAAACCTTTGTGATTTCTTATTCTATAGATTACTGGATTTATTCCACAAATCCAAGAAGTTTAAAGATTCTTCCTTAATATATAGAAAAAATTGTCAACAAGTATTTATTTATTTCTAAGGTAATTGGTACCGTAGAGTTTACTTAATCATATCCAACATATCATCATAAAATCAAAAATAGATTCCCTTTAGTAACATAATAAGGGTTATATTCCATTATCCAAAATATCACCTTTCCATTGAATCTCTTTTTGACTCCATTAGAGAAATTCAACATAATCTTATAAATCAATAGTGAAGAACATAAACAATACAATCCTTATATATTTTTCCATCAATAACTTTTAAATTAAAATACATTAAAACATTGATTACATAACACTTAATCCATTAACAAGGAAACATCAAACTATTACATAACACCTCTTTGATTTAAAATTTCATCTATAGTATCTTCATCATAAAAAAATTAACAATTACTTGCAACACCATGCCGATTCTCCTAAGTATCTTTATTCATAGGACATTGAGTTACATAATGACTATTTATTCCACACATAAAACACTAAACCTTAGATGATTCCTTAAGGAGACCAATATTCTCATCTATTTTTTTAATAGAATTCATATTTTTTCCCTTGCAGTAACTTGCGTTGGGTCCTTATTTTCCATAATCAAAACATCTACTTATTTCTCTAAGACATTCACTTTGGTGATTATTTACTTAGTCATGACATAAAGGAAACCTAATATTCTTTCCTCAATGGACTCAATTACCCAAATTCTCAATTAACTCCTTCATTCCCTTCCTTTTTGATTCCAAGTGTTTTTTAAGGTGCATGTTGTTAAACATGTTCATTGAAAAATTATTATGAATAGTCACAACATCTTTCACTCCAGTAATCATCCCACATGTGTAGTCATCAAAAAACAATCCATCATAATCAATGGTTGTACACTTCCTTATAATTCCAAACATTGATGAATGCTATAAGTATACATTGACCATTAATTATCATAGAATAAAACCATAGAGTCATGAAAATATTTACATATAGTATATGTAAATCATGAAACCATCCTTAGTCTATAACATCTTATGTCCATCCTAGTTTATTCGTATCCAACATAAATTTAAATATTTCATGATGGTTCATAATGAGTGTCTAAATTTCCAATTGATATCTTAAGGGAGTGTCAAAATATGTGTGCAACAAGGCCCATTTTCATATACTAGATTATTATGACTCTATTCCAGAACATCTTTTCAGATTTGTTACCCATATGTAATGATATACTTTATTAAACTATCAATATTCAATTATGAATGAAAGTTGAAACTTCCGGTGTCCCATACCTTAATTATATAGTTCCTAGAACATTCAAAAAAAATCAAACCACATTTTCGACACACAGTACAACCCCCATTTCATTTGCTTTTGACTCATACCAATCCAAGAAGAAGAGAATGATGCATTGAAGATACCGATGTTACAACATCATGTGAATGTATTAGACTTTCATTCCCAATCCATATGAATTTTTTAGGGAAAATGGTATAATATAGGTTTTAGAATTCCCATTTTACATGAAATCATGCTGGGTATTGAGCACTAAACCACACTGCCACATTAATGACTATGAGCTTCATATCCAAATGTGATATCCCAATACTCCAGATCAACCAATCATGGGATCAAAAATGAAATTCCTAATCTCCCTCACATAATACACAAGAAGGAAGTGTGTACCTCCCTAATTCTACCACTCCCATTCCTCAACCTCATGTCACCTTTTAGGAGACACCAAATAGGTTAAATATAGAATGTAGTAGGTGTACCATAAATTCAAAATAGGAATTGGTACATAAAATGGATATATACTATTCTACCATTTCCTCACTCATTTTATTGATATCGGCGAAGCAGTAGGCACCATCACAAGCTCATCGTAGTCTCATGGTCAACCCAATGCGAGGACCACTTTCTTTTCACCCTATAATCACCTTATTAACCACAAACCCTTGGGCAACAACATCGATCACATACGTAACATGAAGTATTCTAGTTCCTCATCAGTCTACCCACACCCATGAGTCATATGGAGTCACTGGTGTTCTGAATTGACCACAACGACCTATTTTCCTAGTCTTTCGATGATCATGGAAGCTTCATAACCTAAAACCCATGAACTCCATCTCTAGTAATTCTTGAAACTGTTGATCTCAACCTAATTTCTTTAGCATATATGTTCCACCTCCAATTCCAATGTCATCGTAGACCCCAACTACCTTATCTCATGCTACATCCCCATATCGATACAAATATTGTCCATAATTCCCTATTCAATAAAGATTTCACCCCAGAACTATCCTTCTCTATTCACCTTCAGATCACTTCAACTCTATTTGTCTTTGGATCTACACTCCTAAACCACTGAAAAATTCTTCCATTCATTTTAATGTTGTTAAGGTTATTCTCTAGGACTAATTATGGATTTTATTTTTTGTTTAGAGGAATTGAAAAAGATTGATCTGAACAGAGGACCTAAAATCACCAACATAAGATATTAGGATAGAGAAGGTAGTTGTAGGGATCGTTACTTTGTTGGATCAACCAATTGTATTCATTATTTTCGAGATGTAATGAATAATTATAGTTTTTTTTGTACCTTTGTACGATCTCTGCAGCTGTGTCATATCCGTGATCTGTTCCTTATCCCTATCAGTTGAGTTTTTTCTATTATTTCTAACAGAATTCTAACCTATCATTTCCCTTTGTGATTGGACAATTCCAAGGTCTGTCTTAATGAGAGAGAATAAATAATTATAATTAATTATGGGTGGAGAAACCTCCTAAATTAAAAAATAGAGAGTCCCTCTAAATGGGTAAATCAGGGAAGACCAATAGGTTGAATGGCTAGTTCAAGCTTCTTGGATTCATGTCTATAGAGTAGAGTTAGGTACTATGTCTATATAGTACTGTTTGAGTAGTGTATTGATTCCTGAACAACTCACCTTAGTCCAATTCATGAAGTATACTCTTCCCATGATTTTCTACGAGATGAAGGGAATTAACCAGAGACCTTTACATAAAAGATTTGAGTAGATCCTTATATTATAATAATATATTAGATAATTGGGAGATGATAGACAGAACTAGGGATCCCTCCAAACTCGATAGCCTCTATTCCATGAATTCTCTAATATATTCTATGAGTTTTCCACCCAACTCACAATATTTTATACATTATATAAACCCTTATCTATTCATTTTAGATATTTATTTTTTTGGTAGAATCAACTAATTAATGTTCCTTCATTTTAGAGGGGAAGGAAGAATGAGTGATTTAGTTTATTATCGGGCATTTCCTACTAAACATGCAGTGATGATATATCATATGTGGCATCAGATCTACAATTGGAACTTGTTATTTTCCCCCAATGAAATGTGGGAACTAGTGAACCATTCTCTTGAGATCTAATCCTTTACCAGCCAAATGGGTTTTGCCCGATTTGTTTGTTATTGGGATGGAGGTGACATTGGCCAATAAAACGACTCCATGGGAAACTGTAATGTGTTAACTGATGGATAAACTCTAATTAATAACAATAGATTGAGGATCTTACTCAATCTCATTGAAATGTGGGTTGTATTCTTGAGTCCCCCAACCCATTATGACATGGTGAGGAAGCACTTAAATAATCAGCAGTGTCATCTTTCAGTACTCTACCCTATTAGTTTGGTTTTTCAGACTATGATAAGGAAAATCTGCTAAAACGTTTGGACAAAAATTCAAAGAGAATTTTGACAATGAATAATTAAGAGCCATTGGTATTATGGATTAATCCTTTCTATTAACTCGTCGTCTCTATATTTTCTTAGTGAATGTACTATCTGAGTAGGGTACTGAGCTACCTACTTTTAGAGGGTCAGTGATCCAACACAAACCTTCCCGTATACATTTTTAGTGGTTACATAACTCTTGACACTATTGGAGTAGATTTGTGTACTCTCTCTATATATTTTTGGTTTTCAATTTGGGGATCTCAGAAGCTTTCACCTCCTAAACGTCTCTTTTTCATCTCCCTATTGAAGAAATCCATTATCATGATAATTTATTACCATTCTTGTCATAGTCAGAGGGCTCACCCATGACCATGTAATGGGTTTGCATGTTGTGAATGTCCTAGTATGACATAATTCTATGGTTAATGAGGTCGATCAATAAATTTGGACCTACTACTTATGTATATTTTAACGCCACTTCTAGAATTTTGACCCTACAACCTATATTATACTGAAGACCGAGAAATCCAACTACTTGTTATAGTTTTCAGCTCTCCTGCATGAAGTAATGTGTTATTTTAGTATCTACATAGAAAATATCATATTTTCCGTACTATAATTTCCCTGACAATAATATCTTCTCTTAAGATATTGATAAATCCTACATGACTAAAAAAATAAATTACGCTAAGTCTGTCAGTATTTTATAGGTAGTGTAATTGATTTTATGAACATGAATTAGTCTCAATGGATTTCTTCTTTACTAGTTGTAACGTATCAGGAAAAGCACTTGCACTTGCTCGATTCCTTCCTTTATAATTAAAATTTTCTCTAGATGAGTAGGAAATGAACCCTCAATGGTTTTACTAACTATAATGGATCATGGTAATTATCATTAACACATATTCCATAGATTACATTACATTCTATCTCCCTTACACCCTAAAACAATGGATTTTACATACTCATACATTTAAATGGAGGAAAAGAAAGCATAAGGACTTGAAGTTGGTTGGAAAGGACCTTTTCGAGTCTCTAATTTTTTTTATATAATGAGGTATGAATAGTCATGTAAAAACCCTCCTATATCCATGTAACAATTTACTCCATAGGGATAACTCTATTACCAACTACCCAATGAAATTGTCTTACCGACTAAGTATACAGAATCTGTCTTGCAAGGAAATTGGTAGGTCTATTGAATTTATTAGCTATAGAACTTTAATGAAGCTAACAATTATAGGTTAAATATATAAATTTATTTCTAGATATCGAGAATTTGGAGAATGAAAGTATTATCATATGCAGTATAGAATGAAAAAAAACCAATATGAAAGGGGAGATGGAGAAACTAAGGGAAATGACGTAGCTCATCGTATAATTGCACAGATTTCTCATGCACCTAATATTTGATATGTGGACAAGTTCTATTGTCAGAGGGGGGTAGTTGATGTAATACTTCCCTAAGGAGATGTTGGTTGGTTTATATGGAATTTTTTCACGTGCTTCTGTGTTTTTTGACCATTTCCTTAGTATCCTGCTATAACGGTTTTGAGCACGACCAACCATGCAGGTGGGGAAGGTAGAAACAAGAAAACGAGCCAGGTTCAGGTAACATATGTCGATCATGGTAGATTTAATATCAAGACATGGAAAAGGTATGGTTTATTTTTTTTATGATTCATGGGTAGAGGAAACTAGCAACATACATAACCTATTTCCAATATGAATAGGTGGATTGGATGAATAAGAACACCACGACTGTACATATGGGTCCCTTAGACAATTGAATCCTTAAAACAACACTATCCTAGGGTTATAGTTTCCATTGCACAATTGGGGTAGGTTTTGGATGAGTGGAAGGTGAAATGACATTAGTTTTTGGGGACTGAGAACCATCCCAATCAACCCTTGGTGGATATTGGGGGAAAATTTATTCCATGGTCACTCTTTCGAGTCCAAGAGTTGTGGTGGATTCAAAAACAGGTTTGTTGCGAGTACACAACCATTCAGTAGTCATACCGAGTTAGTAATCTACCCTAATATACCTTTCATACCACAAAATAGTAGAAAAATCAAGTCACCATATACCATCTATTCCAAAAGGATGCACAAGGAACTCATCCCCTCTGTTAAAGTATAGTCAGCTACTCTATCTATAGAGTCCAAAAATGTAGATGTCCAACAAGATGGGACTAGCTGTTTCTTGAGTACTATGATTCTAATTTTAATGTTTGGGTTTTGAACACCTAGCATGATAGTTGAACCAAATAAACTATTATGATATCACTGCGGGTTAATCTGTCCTTTCGGTTCCCATTATTGTTTAATATGACTTTTATGATAATAAACGTACAACATTATTACAAACCTGCTCTTTATTACACACTTAATCATGAATTATTACACAAACATGAACATAAGACAAATCTGATGATCATGAGGTCTATCATATCAGGAAATTATGGACATTATATAATTAATTACAATGTAAAATACAACATCGTTATTGAAAACATATTTTAAATTACCACTGCATTCATTCGTACTTAGCACTATATTGGATAACCTGATGACATTTATAAGTTAAGGGTGATCTATAAAGCCCATTAATGGAGTAAAAAAAGCATAACATGAACTATAAAATACATGTTTTGAAATAGGAAAGTCAATGTATCATAAGAAGAACATGAACATAAAGTAATTATATAGCATGATAATCATAATGTAGGGATTTGTAGACAACATTTAACATTATATTAGCATGATCCAAGGCTCATTGCACATGGAGCATGAGTAAATACTCATTACACTTGTATTAAACTAAGTGAACACTCATTACAAGTCATTTATAATGAGTAAACCCTCATTTCACAAGGCGTATCAAGATAGTATTCTTTACCCAATGCATTGAAGCGCTATCAGGGTGCACCCTTCTTAATCATTTTATATCATGCATAAGTGTTCCACAAAGATTATACAAACATGGATTCATTAAAAATCATAATTTATTCAATGAATAAGAGATGTGGAATACAAAAATTTAATTCCGCAGTCAAAAGGTACATGTGCATAATTGTGAATACCCGTGGTAGTGAAATGGGTAAGGTATTCACTTACACGATGATTTGGGAATGGAAATTTTTGTGTAACATCGGCAACATAACAATGTAAAATAAAAATTTTAAAACAGGTAGATGAGAGAGAAAGTGGTATGTCATAATTTTTACATGAAATGGATAGTATGTGGGTCATGGAACACAATATCTCAATATATGTAATGTAATTTAGATGCATAATATAAAATAATTTGTTGAATGTTAACGAGGAGAGATAAATCCCTTATAGAATTTTGGCATGGTAACAGGTGTACATTGAATGAATTAATGAGAATGAAAGGGTATCAAGTAATTAAATCTTAAGAAGGTAAGTAAATGGGAGGTGATAAATCGTACCCCAAAATTTTCAATTGATAATGAAAAGGGGCATAACAATATAAGGAAAATAGGAAATAAATTTGGAAGGACGGAAATTGAGGATCCCTTACATAGAAGTGTGATCCCAAAGGCTTATGAAGGCTTGACAGAGGCTTTCGAGGAGCTTGGGTTGCCATGGGATGATTCTAGAGAGAGTATATAAGAATTTGGTCGAGCTCAAAATGGTTTGTGTGAAGTGGAATGATAGATTTAGTGGGTTTTATAGGAAAGGAGATTGAATTATTTATTATTTAGGTTTCCGGCACGAAATATTAAACTATTCAACACCAACATCCATCCCATGTTTTGTGTAACACCCCAAGCTTCCACAGTATGTTACCCTTTGAATAAATACAATGGCTTTTGTTGTATGCAACTTCGAGATCAAGCACAACACAACCAATCAAACTAGTCGTTGTGAATACTAATACCCACCTTTTGAAATTATATCAATTTTAACTTTCAAAATGGTCTTCATTTTTGGGTACGGAATATCAAAATTAGCATAGGGTGATTTTTTGGTATTTTTCTATATACATTAATTTTTTGCTGAATAGTGAAAAACACTGAGCTACTGTTCAAAACTGACTTTAAATTTAAATAATAATTTATTTTATTTAAATTTTTTTAGGTCAAAATAGATAAATAATTCTTATATAAGTTCAATGTAATACATTGGAGTCGGTTTTTAATAATTTTAGATATATACAAATTTCATTAAACTTTTTACCGTCTTTTACCCACCATCTATGAGATTTTCCAAATTGGTATAAAACATAATTTTACCACATATGTGAATTGAGTTTAGAAAATCTACATGAAATGGTTGATATTTTTAAGTAAAATTTTTTTCAATAAGATGAAAATAATTTTTGGTGAATAGTAACATTTTAATTTTATTTACCATGGTTAAAATTAAATAGGGTAATTAAGTGTACAGATGATATTAGTATTACACTAACACATGTCATAATTCTATTGGATAAGTGTAATTCGACCAAAAACTACCATAGAAATAATATATGATCCTTTAGGTCCGCATGGACTAGATTAGGACATTTAATATAGTTTAATTCAAAGAAGAGTTAAAAGTGTTAAATTGAAAGTTTAATAACTAAACCATTTTTAATATAGGGTTGAACATAAGATAAATTAGACTATAAATATTCATTATAAAGATAAAAATATTTCCCACATAATAATATTTTATTTATAATAATTAGACATTAAATAATAAAATTTATTTATGACACAATGATGATGCAGTAATTACCATATTAATAAATGATTAAAATTAGTAATATTATAAATATAAAAATAATTTTAATTTGAGACTTTTAATGAATTACACTAATTATATAGGTTAATATGCAATTTTGGGTTGATTAACGTTAATTTTTTTTATTAATAAATTTTTGAGGACTTTAACAGTAATCAATTTTTAAATAATGTCAAAATTGACATAAATGAGTTCTTAAAACAAATACTATATTATTGGTTGATATAATATTCATAAAAATATAAGGTTCGGCCAAAATAATTATATAATTATAGGTGTGTAATTACTAAACCATTTGAGGTTCTATTGTATTTTTATAGTAATTTCATTAACCATATAATATAAACATACAAAGAGACATGAAAATGTAAAACTATTTAACTAAGGGTTAAATCTAAAAGATAAAGTTAATATAGTGATCCAAACCTATCTAAAACCTATTGGTTGAGTGGTATGTGACCCATAACCACCTTAGACTCGAAATAAATGATTTTTGATCCATTATAAACAAAAAAGTATTTTATTATAAAATAATATTTCAATCATTTCCTAAGGTGCCCCTCACCACTCTTATAAAAGGGCACTTCCCCTTCTCTAATATTCACACATTCAAAGACATTTGGATCGGCCCAAACCTGAAAAACTATCCTCCCAAATGTCCTCCCTTCATCCTAGAGGCATTAATTTCGTCATAAAGTCAAACTATGGAGCCCTTTCAGTCAAATCAAAAGGAAGAACCCGAAAAAGAGGAAAATATTTCAACACCTCATTCAAGTTCTTTTATTCTTCCACTTCCTCATTCATAGTTTTTACATTTTGAAATAATAAAAACAGTATCTTATATATACCTTGATGTTATTATTAAAATGGTATAACCGTATTCATAATTCTATCCATCCAATAAATGAAAAATTCACCATACGTGTATACGGACGGATTACCATCTCCACGCCGTGGTATAGTTTTTTATTCAAACACTTCATCATTTGTATGGGTATAATAATGAGTATAAATTATAAAAATAATAAATATAACATGATAATGATTCTGTATATATTATATTCCATCCAATTATATACTATTTTAAAATCAAAATAATGATATTGTCTCTCGTGCGTACATACGGATTACAGTCTCCATGAACGCGATGAGATTCATTCCTCATCATATCAATTCAAGAGTAATTCTCATTTGATGATAAGAAATAATAATTAAAAACATAATATCATTATTAATATTAATATGATAAATCAAATACATAAAAAACATTACTTTCATAACAAATCATATAAAAGAAAACGAATCAGTTAACACCCGAAACGATGATACTACAGAAATATCATTAACAAAGAAATATTAGAAGATCATATATGATATCATATTAATATATATGGTTCTTATTATAATTTAATAAAAATTATTTCACCATTATACTTGATGTTTACCCACCCTCGACCAAGGAAATGTACAATGTAAGGTTTAATTCTACAATCTATTTATCATCAGAGGTAGTTTATACGTAATTATCTAATGGGCCCTCTTTATCATCCACGTACAAGTTTCTTAAAAATGTATATCAAATCATTTTTACTATTTCATAGACTATGGGTTAAAGTCATTTATACCCTTTTTGACCTTCGATGTTTTGAAATAAATCTTTCCAACAATTTTCTGAACTAGGTACATTATGTTCTTTTGGAAAAAATTAATGTAAACATGTTTTTTTAACTTATACGGTGGGTGTAGCTATTTTCCACCATTATATCATCGTCGAAGAATACTTTAAAAGCTTACAAGAATATTTTAAAAATAAATATTTTCTTTTATAATTATGTTACTTAAAATGATTTCAAAAAAATAAAGAGATATTTCTCTCAAATAGTTTTGTTTTCATCTATGTCAACATCCTTTGATGGATTTTACATTTGTTTTGAAGTTGATTCATTATGATAAAAATCTTCCATATTGTATTGAAAGTTTTATGATATTTTTGACTTTATATGTTTTATTTTTATACCATTCATGGTATATGGTTAAAGTATTCATAATTTGTATGCTAGTTTTAATTCGAATGTTTATGTTATGTTTCAACCTTTTTATATGAGTAATGCATTGGACATTGTAATTGATGGGTGCAGCCCGCTATATCTCCTTGATGCATCGGTAGGTATCATGAGACAAACTAGTGTCTTGGACCACGACCTTGAAAAAATCTTATTTGTAGTCCTGACACAAGGCCTTCACTATGTGGTTATCAAGTCTACCATTATGCATTCCATTATTAAGAAATTGGCTATTGACATTACATGTGATTATTTGACTAGTAGAATATTAATGTGAATAAGTAAATGGAATTATTAGATTTTATCTTTTCCATATTATTCTGAAGATAAAGTTTAAAAGGCTTTTGTTCTAGTTTTACATTTCAATAAAAAAAATTTCTTATTTATGAATGCTTCTGATATATTGTTATGCTAACAGAGCATCTGATATCACCCCTTTCTATGTTTTATTTTTCCCAGGATGCCAAGAAGTATATTATGACTATCATGCAAGGATAGACTAATAGATATGAGTGTGGCCTATGGAGACTATGTTGTTGTAGTTTTTCATTTTATATTGTAATGTAAAAAATATAAATGTATCTACTATTTCCAAGGCCACTAAACTAATAATTATTTCGAGACATGATATATTGTGATCATGACAATGTTATGTAATAATGCACTGACTCAGGGTAACTAGGTTCGGGGAATCATCGTTGGGAGAAGAGAAATTTTAGTAAAACCTTGGAAACTAGATTTAGATAAACTCTAATTAGGGCATATTACCCTAAGATATGCTTTGATAATTAGTATAGAAGAACTTCATAGAATATTGGTAGTATAGAGATTTTGTGATTTTTCCAAGAAATAAATCCATGTCTGGAATCAAGCAGGTAGAGGTGGATCTGGCATAGAGGTACCTAGGGGTAGAACAAGAAAACACCACTTTGATCTAGACTCGAACGGGAACTCGTGCATGACAACGGGCATTGCTTCCCTCTTGGTTATGATACTCCTGGGTGATATGCTTAGGATAATTTTCATTTTCCTTACAAACCATGATGAAGGGTTTTTGAGTACTTACTTCTCCAAATAAAACTTTTTTATTATGGATTATGTCCATAAACTATTCAATTTATGTCAACTATTTTACATGTTTAGAAATATGTATTGCGATTCATAAACTAATCTTGTTTATGCCATTGTTTAGAAATGGAGTTTAGGGAATGTAATGGAAATCATATCAATGCATTTAAACCATGTAGGTATTTTCCTCTTACTCAAGATAATTATAGTGGAGCTGATGATACAACTGGTGATGATCAGCTTATTACCATACTCAGAGAACTCACTCATGTTATGAATACTAACCTTACCAATATGGATCACCCTGATCCACAATGTAGAGGATCAATGCTAGACCACTTCATGATGCAACAACCACCAAAATTAAATGGGAGTACCAATCCATTGGTAGCTGAGCAATTGATAAGTTCCTTAGATAAAATATTTCATACTTTGAGGAGTAGCAAAAGGTAAAAAGTTATCGTGGAAGTTTATCGCCTAAAGGGAGATGTCGATCAATGGGGGTCATTGTTTCAATACATAAAATAAGATGATGAATTATCAAATATGGAATGGAGGGAGTTTAAAGAGATTTTCATAGAAAAATATTTTACTCGTGACCATCGAGCGGATAGGTAAAATAAATTTTTTAGTTTGTGACAAAAGGAGGATGAGAATGTCACAAAATATGAGGTGAACTTTACAAGGTTACCAAGCCATGCTTCAGATTATATACAGAGCCCATAAAGTAATATTGATCTTTTCATTGATGGGTTAAAACCATTTCTCCATTGAGAATTAGTATCATAATCCTTCTCATTATACAGAGATATTTTCTCACGTGCTATCAAGACAGAAAAAGAATTCAATAAGTTCTATGACTTTTAAGGAAAGGAAGAAAAAAGAGATTTGTTAAACACTCTGAAATAGAAAAAAGGGATGAAGGGAAAAGTTAAATATCCATCCTACAATAAATTTGGGAAGAAACACTATGTTCATTGTCTGAAAGGAATAGTAGTTTGTTACATGTGTGGCGAAAAAGTTCCCCAAGCTCATGATTGAAAAGGGAAGAAAGAGGCAATCAATTTTGAATGCTACAATTGTAGAGAAAATTGGAATTATGAAAATGAATGTCCAAAGCATTAGGGAAAATTACCTCAGAAAAGGACAAGGGATCAATGCCGAGCATATGCGATAACTAATACTGAGGTTGAAGCTCCGAAATATGTGTAAGAAGGTAATTTAATGGTGTCCTCATGTTTAGACAATGCTTTATTTGATTATGGATCATCTCATTGTTCTATATCATCCCAGTTTTCTAAGAAAATTAGATATATTCAATTTGGATTAACAAGTGAGTTGTCAGTCAATACACATAAGGTACGTATAATTGAAAAAATGTTTTCTAAATCTGATCCCATTAGGGTGTATAAATGTTCTTTATCTGCTGATTTCATCGGTATACCCATGATTGAATTTGATATAATCCTTGGCATGAATTGGATTTCAGACCATGATGCTAAAATTTATTGTAAGAAGAAGTAGGTTACAATTCTCGACGATGATAAGTAGTACCTTATCTTTAGAGTAGAAACATCACCACCTAATTTTTATCTAGATCCACCCCCAGTAGCTCAACAAAATTCAATTATTAGGGAGGAAGAGAATGAAATAACTATGGGTGAGGAAAGAAATAATCAAAAAGAGGACGTAACTATTTTTCAAGAATATGTTGATCTGTTTCCATAATATTTAATTGGACATCCTATAGAATGAGAAATTAAGTTTGCATTGATTTAATTCCTAGTTCATGGACAATAACGAAGACCCCTTTTAGAATGGACACTGTGGAATTAGTGGAACTAATGAAACAACTAGAGGAATTGAGTAATAACATATTTATTTTCCCTAGTGTTTCTCCATGAGGAGCCCCTGTTCTTTTTGTTAAAAAAAATATGGATCAATGAGGTTATGTATTGACTACAGGGATATCAATGTTATAACAATAAATAACAAGTATCCCCAACCTCACATTAATGATTTATTTGACCAACTTCATGGTGCTCAATATTTTTCATAGCTTGACCTTTGATCTAGATATCATTAGTCGCATTTGAGAAAGGAAGACATTCCAAAAACAGAATTTTGAACCAGGTGCATGCATTACGAGTTTATAGTAATGGCTTTTGGATTGACAACTGCACCCTATGTCTTCATGGATCTAATGAATTGAGTTTTCAGGGAATATCTTGATGAAATTGTATTGGTATTTATTGATTATATCTTTATATACTCAAAAGGCTATGAATATCATGAAAATATCTTCTGCATTATTCTAAAGACTCTTAGAAGAAATGAATTATATGGGAAATTTATCATGGGTGAATTCTGGATTCAAGAGATTTCTTTTCAAGGTCATATTGTCTATATGGATGGAATCTCTGTTGATCCCTCAAATACCTAGGAAATCCAAGAATGTCCAGCACCGATGAGTATAGTTGAGGTACGTAGTTTTATTGGTTTGGAAGGTTATTATCGATTTTTCATCTAGAATTTTGTCTGGTTGGCTAACCCATTAAAAAATATAACCCATAAAGGGTTTAAATTTTTTGGGACAAATGTGTGTGAAGAATGTTTTGAAGAACTGAAGAGACTTTTAGTCAATTCTCTAATCATTTCTCTACCATCGACGAATGATGGGTTTGTTATTAACTGTTATACTTCAAAGAAAGGACTAGGTTGTGTCCTTATGCAGAATGATAGAGTTATTTCCTATGCATCATGGAAACTAAAAATTCACGAGGAAATCTATCATACTCCTGATCTTGAGTTTTCATCTGTAATCTTTGCTTCGAAGATATGGATACATTATCTCTATGGTGAAAAATATGAGATATATACCGATGACAATAGTTTGAATTATATTTTATCATATAAATAACACAACAAGATGCAAAGTAGATGGCTTGAACTACTCATGGATTATGATGGCACAATACACTACCACCTGGGGAAGTCAAATTTGGTGGCAGATTCTTTGAGAAGAAAAGATGATGGTTTTTTGAACAAGATGATAGTTGAAAGGGATACTATTTTCATGGATCTAGTGAAAATGGATATGGGAATAATCATGGAAGGTGAAACATCAATATGTCTTCAAATTTTTTCCAAACAATCATTCCTAGAAAGGATAAAAAGATCTCAGGCTGATGATGAGAAGTTTCAGAAGAAAATTAATGCTGTGAACGTTGGGAGATTGAGTGACTTCATATGTGAAGATGAAATATTGAAATTTGGGAAGAGGATTTCTGTCCCAACCATATATGATCATAAAATGGAATTGTTGTATGATGCTCATAGCACCAATTTATATACACAGCATGGTAGCACTAGGATGAATATATATTTGATGGAACATATTTTTTGGACAAAATGAAGAGGGAGATTGCTAATTTTTTTCCATGATATATGGTTTTTTAATAAGTGAAATCTGGAAGGCAACAGCCTGGATGAGTCATGGAACCACTTCCCATAACTTAGTGGAAATGGGAGAATATTACGATGGAATTTTTCATGGGGCTACCAAAGACACCTAGAAGTAATAATGCAATATCGGTCATTGTTGATCGTCTTACCAATTCATCACATTTCCTTGATATAAGAAAAGATTTACCACTTGAACATTTAAAAAGACTATACATTAATGATGTTTTAAGACTCTATGGTGTACCATTATCAATTGTTTCAGATCATGATCCCAATTTTACATCAAAATTATAGAATAGTCTTCAGAAATCCCTGGTTACTGAACTTCGTTTGAGAACTACCTACCACCCTCAAACTGAGGTACAATCATAAAAGACTATTCAAACCTTAGAAAACATGTTGAGATCTTTCCCAATGGGATTTAAAGGTGTGTGGGATCAGTATTTACCTCTTGTATAATATTCCTATAATAATAGCTTCTATCCAAGTATTCAGATGGCACCATATAAAGCATTATATGGAAAGTGTTGTCACACACCAACTTGTTGGGATGATGTTGGTGAAAGAAAACACGTATCCCCAGAACATGTTGAGGAAATTATTGAAACGATAAAGTTTATACAAACCCATATCAAAACAGCACAATGTAGGCAGAAGAGCTTTGTCGATAACCTAATGAAGGATTTGTAATTTCAGTTAGGAGATCATGTTTTCTTGAAGGTATCTTCATGTAATGGAGTTATATGATTCGGTAAGAACTGTAAACTATGTTCCAAGTACATCAAACCTTTCTAAATTCTAGAACGAGTTGTGGTTGTAGCTTACCATTTGTCAATGCTGCAAAGTCTCCCCAAAGTTCACGATGTGTTCCACGTATCACTGTTGAGAAAATACATGCTTGACCAAACACATGTACTCACCTATAATAAAACTTAACTAGAACCTGATTTTTCTTATCGTGAGGAGCCTGTCATAATACTTGATATCAAATAACAAGTGATGAGAAACTGGATGACTCGTCTGGTAAAACTTCTACGGAGAAATCATACGATGGAAGAGGAAATGTGGGAACCCAAGGAACTAATGATGAAGAACAACCTGGTTATTTTTATGTTGTAATATTTTAGAAATTTTGAGGATGAAATTATTTTATGTAGGGTATAATGTAACCCCCCAATCTTCCCCGATATGTTTCCCTTTGAATAATAAAATGAATTTTGTTGTACACAACTTCGAGTTCAAACACACCACAACCAATCAAACTAGCTGTTATGAATTGTAATACCCAGCATTTTAAATTTTATCAATTTTATATTTTAAAATGAACTTCATTTTTGGTTCGGAATATCAAAATTAGTTGGTGGTGAATTTTTGGTATATTTCCGAAAACATTTAATTTTTGATGAATAGTGTAAAACACTGAGTTATTGTTCAAAACCAAATTTTTATTTAAATAATTATTTATTTTATTAATATTTATTTTAGGTCAAAATAGATACATAATACCTATTTATGTAAAATGTAATTCATTAGATTCAGTTTATAATAATTTTAGATATATAAAAATTTCATTGAACTTTTTACCATCTTTTATCATCCTCATATGAGAATTTCCAAATTTGTATAAAACATAATTATATCACTTCTATGATTTTAATTTCATAAATCCGAGAGACACGGTTGATATCAATATGTAAAATGTGGTTCAATAAGAAGAAAATAATTTTTTGTGAACAATAAATTTTTACTTTTGTTTACAACGATTAAAAGTAAATAAGTTAATTAAAGATAACAAATATATTATTATTACCCTAAAATATGTCCTAATTCTATTTTATTAGTTTAATTAGACCAAAAACAACCTTAGGAATAAAATATTATCCTTTAGTTCCACTTGGATTAGATTATGACATTTATTATTATTTAATTCAAAGAAGAGTTAAAAGTGTTAAGTTCAATGTTTACTAACTAAACTATTTTTAATATAGGGTAAAACATATGATAAATTAGAATATTAATATTAATTAGTAATCTAAAAAGATTTCATAATTAATGGTATTTTATTTATAATTTTTAGACATTAAATAATTAAATTTATTTATGACACAATGATAATGCAGTAATTTCCATATTAATGAATGATTAAAATAATTGATATTATAAATATCCAAATAAATTAAATATGAGAATTTTAATGAATTTCACTAAATTTATTGGTTAGTATGACATTATAGGGTTGACTAAATGTATTTAGTTCGATGTAATAAAGTTGTTAGGACTTTAACAAAAATCAATTATTAAATAATGTCAACATTGATATAAATGTGATTTTAAAAGAAATATAATATTATTTGTTGATATAACAATCCTAAAAATATATGGTTCAGCCAAAAGAGTTATATAATGATAGGTGTATAATTAATGAACCACATGGGTTTTTCTTGGAATTTTATAGTATGTTAATTAACCATATAATATAAAAATACAAACAAACATGGTAAGTGTCATACTATTTAACTAAGAGTTAAATCTAAAAGATAAAGTTGTTATAGTGACCCAAACCTATCTAAAACATATTGGTTGAGTTTTTTTAGACACATACCTACCTTATCATCATTATAAATCATTTTGGAGCCATTATATACCGAAACTTATTTTATTATAAAATAATATTTTAGTCTTTTTGTATGGTGTCCCTCACCCCTCTTATAAAAGGGAACTTACACTTCTATCAAATTCACACCTTCAAAGCAATTTTTCTAAGCAAACCTCTGCCCCAATATCCTCCCAACTATCCTAAATTCATCCTAAAGGCCTTAAATTAGTGTCAAATCCAATCTATGGAGCCCTTTTGATCAAATCAAAATGAATAACCCGAAGATGAGGTAAATATTTCATCACGACTTTCAAGTTCTTTTCATCTTCCACATCCGCTTTCATTATTTTTTCCATTCTAAAATAATAACTCCAGTATCATATACATATTGTGATGTTATTATAAAAACTTTACAACCATATTCATTATTCTATCCATCCTATAAATGAAAAATTCACCATACGTGCGTACGTACGGATTACCGTCTCCACGTGGTGGTGTAGTTTGTTATTCAAACACTTCATCATTTGGATGGGAATAATAATTTGTATAAATGATGAAAATAATAAATATAACATGATAATGATTCATAATATATGATATTATATCCAATTATATACGATTTTAATATCAAACGAATTTTATTTTCGCTCCTGCGTATGTACAGATTACCGTCTCCATGAACATGATGAGATTCATTCCCCATCGTATCCATTCAAGAATAATTTTCATTTTACAATTACAACTAATGTTTACAGACATAATGTAATTCTGAATATGAATAAGATACATCCTATCTATAAAAAATAGTACGTATATAACAAATCATATAAACGAAAAATAATCAGTTAACACCCGAAATGATGACACTACTAAAATATCATTAAAAATGAATTATTAAAATATCATATATGATATTATAATAATGTATATTATTCGTGAATAATTTAATAACAATTATTTCACCATTATAAAGGATGTTACCTTATCCTAGACCAAGGAAAGGTACACAGAAAGAGTTAATTATACAATCTATTTTTTATCTAACACTACTATAAACTAAAGCTATAGCCACTAACTTATAGCCACAACTTTATTGGCTCGTGGATATATATTCCTAATTTCCATGGTTTAATTTAATAACCATGGCTATGGAGAGTGATTTCCTATTTGGTATCGGGGTCCCCGATTTTCTACTCCCGACTTCTTCCCCTACCGTCTTCTTCTCCTCCCGATGAGTTCTTCTCCCCGACGTCGCTTAACCGTGTCGCCCTCCTCCCCAACGTCACCTGACCACAGTGCCCTACTCCCCCAATGACTTCTCCTCCCTATCGTTTTCTCCTCACCGCAGCACCCTCCTCTCTGATGAAATCTCCCACCGTGGTGCCATCCTCTCGAAAACCACTCTCACAGCAGCACCCTCCTCCCCAGAGACCGCTCTCACAGTGGTGTTGTCCTCTCTGATGACCTATCACCGTGGTGCCCTCCTCTGGGTTTCCAATCCACACAGGTATTTTATACCATATTATTTCATCAATGCTCTGATTTTAAGGTTATACTGTGATTTGAATTTCATGTGATGGTTTTTTAGATCTCCCTTCCTCTTATATTTATAGAAGACATGGGTATAGTATGAGGAGAAATTGAAGTCATATTGATGTGATGATATTGAACATATAAGGGAACCATACACAGTGATTGTGGTCTAAAAATTATTGATAATAAAATATATGTGTTTATTTTGTTCATATAGATTGATTCCAATTCATATATATCATCCAACGTAACCATACATAGTAATATGATTACTAGGAATCAAATTTCAAACCACATTATGATGTGTACTCTTCCAATAAGGATTTTAAAGGGATTATAACTCATGAACTTAAGAGATATCCCCTATTACACTGAATTTATTTGAATGGATTCTGTATAATTGATGATGTTTACAATCCTTCAAATGGTTATAATCTTTCATCTTACGTACTCTCATATCTCCTTGATTTTATTCAAACAATTATTTATAAAGACACTCAATTTTTTGTACCACTCCTCCATGGGTTATCCTACATGATGGTTTACTCTCCTCAAGATCTAGAAGGTTTAAATATATTCCACCAACCAATTGATCAAATTTATTTTAGCACACTCATCTCCTCCTTGAATTCTCTTACAATTGGTTGGATCTCTAAGTGTGACTTAGGACCTAGAGGTAACATCTCCGTTGAATGTGCATGGCCTTTTTAGGTTAGGAAGAGATAATCATAATTCTCTAACCAGTTACTTGTTATCTATCTTTATGGGGTAGTATAGACTTCTCATTTCATCATGTATCATCAATAAAAACTTAAAGAGATAATTATCCATTGGTTTCCTAGAACTAATTCCTTCCTTTTATCCAATGGAAAAGTAGGGATTGATGTTTGAAATTTTTATTGATTGGATGGAATACCTCCTTTTTGGGGGATGTATGAAGAAAATATTCCAGTTAAAGATGTTTGGGATGACACCTCACAAGATTTGATATTGGAAAGGGATGTTCTCCCCATTTTTAAGGATAAGTTAAGGAAGGATCTGAACCTACAGTCACTTGTTTTTTTTAAGGATTGGATTAATATATTTCCCTACCACCAAAGGTCTCGACCAACTGCTATACACCCTCATCAATTCTATTCCTAATAGGTTCACAATAGAACAATATTTTATTGGTCCATCCTTGAAGATATGGAGTATACCACATGAGGATAATGACTGAGACTAGATGTATCCCCAAGCCTTCCGCTCGAGGGGTTTATAACCATGTTTTTTAATAGATGGATTTTCCTACATGGGGACACATTATTTGGAATTCAAGTAATCATATTGGTGATGGTAGTCCAACTAGGATATGGGTTCCTTCTTAATCTTGTAATGACGAATCTTGGATGGATTTATCAACTCCACATTCAAATTAGGTAAGGAAACATCCCTTACTGGCTTGGAGGACCCTTCCAATTCATATTTGGATAGATATGAGAGCATTTTCGGTGTTACAAATCTCATAACACTAAAAGAATCCTTGATGATTTGATCTATTCTCAGATGTTGAATGTTTCAAGGGTTTGGGTGATAACACTAGGTCCTTATGAGGTTATTGGAATTTTGATACAACATTATCATTTCAACTTCAGGCCCTATCCTGCACCGTCTGGAATAATTTTTGATAATGGATGGGGATCTCTGGATGAGAGGTCCTACAGTATTTATCTATATTATGGGGTTCTTATGACTCCTTATAAGAGATAACTATATACAATGCATATTCCCTCTATCAGGTTTCTCTCTAGTTTATTTGTAATCAAAGAGTTTCTCCTCTTTCTTAAGATGCCTTGAGAGTCGAACAACATCCTGGACTTATCCACCAAATTCATCTTATATTGGAATGTGAAGACAAAAATGTTAATATTATTCTTCCACCAGTTGATTCACTTATCGTTGTGTTTTATGACTATACCCAGGTTTGGGAGGAAGATTATCTGGTTGGTTTATTGAATCAACCTATCCATTAGGTAGACAAGACCTATGCTTCACTGAACCCCTTATCTATAGTAGCAATGGAGTTTACTCATGACTTAGGTGAGCCACCAAGGAAGTGTTATCATCATATTGATGAAGATCCCATTAGTGGGAAACATTAATTGAGGGGGATGGTCCCTTAATATCAGTGATGAAAGATGTGTCAATTGTGAGGAGAGAACATAAAAATTATTCTCTTTCTTTTTCATCTTCTCAGATAATCATTCCTACTTTTTTCATACCCGCCCAAGTGGTTACAGAAACCCATGTATCACGAAGGAATATCTAGTATAAAATCCAAGCCCTGATTACTAGGACTCCCATGGAGGAGTTATTTGGCCAATAGGAACACCTACGCCAGATTTTTCACGGTATGGGGGTAGGTGGATGTGATTACCAACCATTTTATGATATCAGGAGAAAATTATTCCTAACCCTACAAAAATTGGTTAGCAATGATGGGGACTTTCATAGTATTGATAAAGAGACTCATCTGGCCAAATTAATAAAGGAATATTCAATGATTATTGAATAGATACATTCGATAATCTATCAGATGCATGCCCATATAGATGATTTGACCACTGAGATAATAAAATTGGAGGACATTGTATCCCACTTAAATTATAATATTTTGACTTCATTATAATTATTAAAGACTAATCTAAATAAATATTAAGAAATTTTATCTTTTATCAAGACTCTTAATTTATATGATTGTTTTGATTCCATCACTATTTTGAGTAAATCATATTATATTTGTTATAAGAGGAAAAGAAGATCTTAAATTTTTAATATTAGAGATGGTAATTCATTCCAATATTTATAGGACTGGTTTTATTATCAATAAAGGTAATTTGGAAACATTAAATTTTGAAATGAAATAGGTATTGACATCAAATCCAAACTGGGTGATTGAAGAACCCAATTTATTTATTGAGTTCTAATTTTATATTAATAATTCTATTCAATGAAAATTTAGGGATTTTTAATTATGATTATTTTTGAACTATTTATTATATCAAATTCATTATCTAATTACACTAGGAGAAGTGCACATTGTTTACAACATTTTAAAATGGAATATTAATATTATAGATGATCATATTTATGTTGTTTTGTATTTGATGTTGATAAATGGATTGAGATTGTATTAAATATTTAGAATATGATTTAATACAAAATAGTGATCCTTTATAAGAAAATGGGGTCAACCATAAGACAACCAAGGACAACCACTTCTTAGGAAAGAAAGTATGTTTAATCACCCTACCCATTGTAGCGAGTGAGAGTGCATAACACTCACATGTTTTCATTATTTTTGTATGGTTTCTATGAATTCAGATAGATTATTTATATACATTAATGTTTTCATTATCGTGGTTTGATTACCCAATCTAGTGTATGGTCCACATTATATTTTAGGAGGGACATGGAGCAGTTTCCACATATATATCTATTACGTGAGGTAAATAAGTGCGATTTGAGTTGTGTGAGAGGGGGAAGGAGGAGACATCATGTATTCTATTATTCCATACCTGAATGTTAAAGTAAATTGATCAGATTAAATGTAACAGTACAAATTGTTCAGGATAGAGAAAAATAGTGAAGATATTGTTAAGAGTGAGTTAGGTGAATGTACGTGAAATAAAATACATAAAATAATATGCATGAATGAGTTTTCATGAAAATGAAATTAATTCATTCATTATAAGTGAGTATATAGTCAATTTTTGTATCTAAATGTATTAAATTGAAGGGGGGTTCAATGTTTCATAAATTAATGTGGTTTGAGAAAACATTATGTGATATATTTTTCATAAATATTGTGTAGTGTTTTGAGACTAATCTGGGTGTAGTATTAGAATATTTTACACGTGAGAATTTAGTTTTTAAGTGATACTAAAACATCAAGAGAAGAAATAATATTTTCCTAATCATGGTTTCCCTTACCCAATTAATCATACACAAGTGATTAAAATTATTAAGCTAAATCTACATAAAAGGTTTGTTTCTGTTGAATTTATTTGAAGTTGTACATTAGAAAATAAAATATAGAAATCCCATTGAGTATGATCATGAAATCCTCATATAATTGATCAAGATAAAAAGAATGACCTTGTGAATAGGGGGACCAGTTATTGAAGAGGCTCAACACTGGGGGTTATAGCCATTGAAATGTTTTGGGTCTAACTAAAGGAGGCAAAAGAGTTGAATCAATGGGGGTATAATTAGGATCAAATGGAGTATTAACTAATTGGAGTATAACTTGTTGATTCATAAACCATTATAATTAATAATAAGATTATAATGGATAATCTGTAACTAGGGTATGTATAATTAGTTTTAGGAACGGGTATGTTTTAGTATTGCACAATATAAAAATATTTTTTTTTATATTTCATTTATTTTTTTTCCTTTCATATTGGCTCCACTCATCTTAATAGGAGATAGAGGTCCAAAATCAGAAGGGGGAAGGGTGGTAGGGGGCAACGGGCAGGGGGCAGGGGCAGGGGAAGGGGGAGGGTGGAGGCTGCGGGGGCAAGGGGCGGGGGGGAGGTATGTGGAGTAGGGGGCAAGGGGCAGGGGGTAGGGGGAAGGTGTAGGGGGAATGGGTGGGTAATGGGGAGCATGGGTAGGGGGAAAGGGGTAGGGTGGAGTGGTAGGGGCAGGGGGGATGTCTGCAGGGAAGGGGGAGGTGTGGGTGGAGGGGGCTGGGTAGAGTGGGGAGGGGGTAGGGGGCAGGGGGAAGGGTGGATGTCTGAAGGGTAGGGGGAGTGGGGAGGGGGATTGGTGGAGGGGGATTGGTGGAGTGGGAGGTCTATAGGGCAGGGGCAGAGGGTGGTCCGTAGGGGGGCTGCAGGAAACCCATGCTGTGACTACTGGCAGTGAAAAACAACATAATTTCTCCTCACCTTCACACAGTGATGAGATGTTGGACAAAAAAGCAGTTCAGAATCAAGTTTGCAATCTGCAGATGGATGAAAGATGTAGATGGCTAATTCGTGTAATCAAAGAGCCTGTAAGTGTTTACACTAAAATAGAAAGGTTCAGAGTGAGATAAATGTGTCAGCAGGAACAACAGGGGTCTACATCAAAATGGAATCCCAAGGTCATGGGTGGAAAAATACATATGATATTTTCCCATTATGAAAGAGATCATTAGAGGTATGAAAAGGGGAGCATGCGGGAACAACTACTTGGACATGTGAAAACATATTATTGCATGCATGACAATGCAAAATGACACAAGATAAAAAGGTCGAGAATAAGATAGAGAATAAAGGAGGGGACTCCTAAGGAGAAACAGAAAAAGGGCACCCAGATATATTCAAGAAAATTTTTTAGAGACAACAGAGAACATTATCAAATATACAAGAAAGAATAAAGTGTGGAGTGAATAGAGTATTGAATATTAGAGAGAAGAATATGATAAATTTTTAATGCAGTGAAATAGAAGTAGAAGGGATGTTGGCGCCAAGGCAATCATCGAAGATCAGATGCAGTGAAGAAGGAAGAGGTATGAGACAGTCTATGATACTACAGAGGCACCCATCTATGTTTGGTTCATCCAATGGTGATATAAACACATTTTCTTAGGCCTTTGAGCCAACTTGTAAAGGGCAGTGAGCTTCCAAAATAGAGTGTGGGTGCCCCATATAGGTAGCAAGTCTGCACTGTGTAAACAAGCAGTGAGCCCAACATGAAAAAACGTTGATATTTGGGTTGTTCAAACAACAGTTTTAGTGATTTGTGTGAGGAGTAGTGGAATCCCTCACACATTAGATGTAGTCCCGCATTAGCACAAACCATGTAAATTGACTGTGTATCCTTTGCTAGTTTGGTTGTCTGCACTGCATGACTACTTTGATAGAGATCTTATAATTATGCTTAAAAGATTCTCTTAATCTTTTGTGAACATAATTTGATAAACAATAAGAGGGATTAAGGAATGATACAAGAGGAAAAGCTTCAAAGTGGGTGTGGCTATGACACTTCCATTATAAGTGATTATTCGTGATTTCAATGTTATCTTAACAACACTATTCAAGTGCCCTTGGTCATTATCGATGATTTCAATGTCATCCTTATAACTAGTGAAAAGATAGTCACCTTGCACTCAATCACTTCCATTAAAGATTTTAATCACTTTATTGATGATAATAACCCTGTTGAGATTAATCTGTCTGGGGGTGTGTGCAAGGGGGGTCTATCCAGGGAGGGGGTGGGTAGTGGGGGTCTATCTAGGAAGGAGGGGGTGTCTTCTTGAATATGTCATCTAAAACTTTGAAATTTACAATGTCGTTTCTGATTATTTAATGTTATCTTATTAGGAATAGAGTTATGGGAATATGATGTTGATTTTGTTTCTTTTTAGGTACATCAATGAAAATATCCAGCTTGAGTGAAAAATATAACAGGGTGGTTGGATCATTAAAAAAAATAAAACTGCATCATATCATTAAAGAGGAGTACTTAATTTGGTTTTTACTTGTATAGAACAATTCATTCATGCTACCAATTATTGGAACTCTTGAATGTGTGTGAAGGTGCGTATTTCTAGGGAGGGAGAAACAACGTTTAGTTAGAAAGCTCCAAGAGCCGAAGTGGACGGTTTGCTTCCACATTGAGGTAGGATCCCTCTTCTAGCCCCTTTAATTCAAGAATTAATTAAATTGAATTTAGCTTCTTTGTTAATTATGTTTAATTATATTGAATTCTATATCTTGAATACATGTTCTGTAATATAATATTTTCATTTGACAAATAAAGTCATGTTTTTATAATAAAACCCCTCCAATGGAGGTGGATTGTGTATGAATACTCACAGTGATAGTTATGTTAATCTAGATACATAAATTATTTCATTTGATTTGTGATGTATTAGTTTTAGAATAAATGTTAAATATAATTAAATGATATGTGTGATAAAGTAATGATATGATTTTCTAATAAAACCCCTCCAAAGAAGGTGCGTTGTCTTCTAAACCAAAGAGTAGTGATAGTTATTTATATCATGTTTAGATTTGGTTTGAGACATTCATATGCCTCTTGTTGGGGTTTGTTTCGTGGCTAGTTAGTTTTTGTTTTCATTGAATAATATAAATTGGATTATCATACTCGTTTAACTCAAATGACATTGCCCGAGTACGCATATTCCTTGAAAATGACACTTTTCTTTTCACAATTTGAATATTATAAATAAAATTTCCATGTTTAGGCAAAGTGAATAAATTTGTAAATGGTTTGTGTAGGGTGTATTATTCTTTTACGTCCTTTTGTTTACCTTTAGACATTGCATCTCTGATGATCCCTTATTATAACATATTAAATAGTTGATCTGTTCTATCATCTTCCGGCGGGGCGACGGTCAGAATGTTTCCCCACCTCCTCCCACTCCCTTTTCTTCTCGCCGCAAGATGTTGCCCCACAGATGTTGCTGTATAGGGCCAACACGCCACGGTCACGCCATGGCCACACTGTGGTCACTCCATATTCACGCTGTTGTCACGCTGCGGTCACATCGCGTTCACGCCGTGGTCACGCCGCAGTCACGCCATGATTTGGCCCTGCTCCAGTACGACTCCCCAGGACAGTTCACAGTGATAGTATTCCATGAGTGTTGTGATCAATGTTGAGACTAACTAATCATAGTTTCTACCAGCGGGGCGATGACCGAAATGTTGCTCTAGCTCCTCCTGCTCCCTTCGCTCCAGGCTAGAAATGCAACCCCGTGGATGTCGCTAGATAGGGACAACACGTCGCAGTCACACCACAGTCATGCCATGATTTGTCCCTGCTCCAGGACGACACCCCGTTGTAGTTCGCAGTGATAGTATTCCATGAGTCTTTCTCTTGATGCCTGAATTAAAATATCACTGAGAAATTCCACCTGATGCGAGACTAAATTGAAACTCTGAACTAAGGGGGAACACAAACAAATGTTGATAAAATCGAGTCCCAGGGTTTTCCACATTTGAAGGACTAATTTGACCGAAGGTGTAGAAGACCTAACGACGAGTTGGACAAATTTTGAGGTGACAGTGTAATTGTTGCTTGGAAATCTCAATCTTAGAGATCGATGAAGCTGAGTCATCGAGTCGTACACCGCCTGTGTCTGTGACTTTAGTCGAATTCGACCGAAGTAAGTTGGATCAGGAGGATGATGACAAACCAGCTATACGGGATTGAAGACCGTTGTGCACATCATGATGTTGGTTCAATTGAAGCGTCAGTGACTGTTTGGGTTTCAGAGTGGCGCATATGAAAACAAATTGAAGTTTTAATTCTGACCAAAGAGGAAACAAAATAAATTCAATCAAGCTTTATTTGAGCTTCATACCAATGTTTTAGATGTTGAAATCGATGAAGTTGATAGGGTTAGGCGGGCTGATCCCACGACCAGAGATGAAGAGTGCTGAGAATTCATTTCACTGGTTGAGGAAATTCCAAAATCAACTGGTTGAGTCTATATCTCAGATGAACTACTATGTGTGAACCTGATCAATCTCTCTCGTTGAAGTCATGTTTTTAGTTTATTTTCTCTGAAATCGGTAACAAAGATGGTGGGGACCTCTTCCCTCTTTTCCACTGTAGTTTCAGTTTGGAAGGAACCTGCATGGAAGGTGCTTACTTGAATGCTCCAATGAAGTTCCCATTGAAGGCGATGGAACTGAAGAATATGACATTGTTCCAATAGATAATGCACAAAAGGTGTTTGAAAAATTTCCTCAGTGAGCTTAGTTGACTTCACTGCTTGAAACACCAATTACATCAACATTAAAAAATTAGGAGAAATGCCAACCCTTGCCTGGTGTACGAAAAAAATTCTAAAATGAAGTTCCAGCCTGCTGAGCCACACATTCCTATTAAATCCTGGACCCAGGATAAAGACCTTCCATAAATAAAGTGTTCGTTTGAAAATGAAGGTGACCGTGTAAAGCTCCGCACAAGTATGAAGAAGCTATCTTGATGAATACTATAAGTATTTCCATGACCAATATTCAAACCCATGGAATAGCGTATCAGGAAAAAGAGGCCCAAGTTGTCCAGAACCATGTTTGAATACCACCAGCATTTGAATCAGAAAGGCTCCTCATCACACGAGCACACTGAGCAGAGTATGAATTCCACCATAGCCATGATGCACCAAAGCATTTGACCCTCTAATACTTCACAAATGAGTACATAGCTCAACCATGGGAGGGGAATGATTTAACAAGGACAATTAAAATGATTCTCTCTCATGAAGAAATCTCGGCCATCTAGATGATCATGAGGTGTCAATTTGAAGAAAGGAAGTCGGGCTTGGAATTTAAGGAATAATTCATAATTTCTAGGTTCATTGAAGTTAAAGTTCATGATAATCTTGTGGCGGATAATATAGGATTGAAAAACATTGAGTATTTCTATATGTGGGACCACTGTTCAATAGAGGCATGGGAACTTCCAAGACTGGATCAATCATGCTTTTGCTTCTCATCTCTACCGTATTTTATTTCATTCTGCTGTAATACTTTGATTATGGCACATTAGGCCATTTATGGTCACACTAAATATAATCCACCCATCCTCCTTCATTAATTATACCTGTTAATTATTAAACCTCCTTCTTACTTCTTTGGTTGATTTTAATGTCATAATCATTAATAGGTTTTTACTTTCGTTTTCTTTTAATTTCTTCTTCGATCATTCTCAGAATTGCACACACATGACACTTGGATTCCATGCATTGCCTACGATCATGGGCAGTGGGTTGGCCTAATAGTGATTGAAAATTTCCAATCATTAGGATATTCACGATTATAGAATACATGATCATTGTAATTCCTTATTCAAGCCAGAATCAATGAGATTTCATTTAAATATAGAAAGGATAGGGGGTAAACTTGAAAAATGATTCAACAGGAAGATATGGGAATGATCTTTGGATATACCACTATTTTTACTTTTGAATTTAGAACAAACTCAATTCAACTGCAATTTTTAATCATACTTCAAACCCAAAAAACAAGTGAAATACACACAAATAACATTTTCTCTTCAGAGATAACCCGGGTCCACTATACCATCATTCAAAACTTGGGTTCAACTTTTTTACTAGAGGCCCCATGACAGACTGTGCATGAACCCGACACCACTGTTCGGGAGGAAAGTGTTAGTGTTTTAATTTTATTTTAAAAGGATTTTAACACATGACTAGATGTGGTTTATCCCAGCTCATTGGTTTTGATCAAGAGGTTGAACTAACCATCCCGGTATGAATTCAGAACTTGAGAATCATAGAGGAAGTGGAAATGTAGTTAGTCACTATTATATTGTTCGACTCCACATCCTCTTCTACTTCTTCCACCAACGTCACTTTAGAGAGTGAAAACATGGAAAATAACGTGGATCTACTGAATAGGACATTGATAGATCTATATGAACCAAATGTCAATAACAATAACCAACCTATAAAATTAAATAACCAACATGAATGTGAACTAAAAACCAGAGTGATCCAAATATTATCCAAGTTTCATGGTTTGTTAAGAGAAGATCCCAACAAGTATCTAATATCATTTGGTGATGTTTGAAGAAACATAAATCCTAGAGGAGTCTCTAAGGCTCAAATCAGCTGGAAAGCCTTCCCATTATCGTTAGAGGGATCAATTGAGGAATTATTGTATGGTTTGGATCCCGGAGAAGTTACCATATGGAAATAATTTCAAAGAGATTTCCTCCCAGAAATCTTCCCTTCTACAAGGAGTACCAAGCTTAGAGGATATTTATGGGAACAAACAAGCTAATAGAGAAACTCTTTATGAATTTTGAGAAATTTACAAGCACCAGAAAACATCTTTTCCCCACTAGACCCATGAAGATAAACATTTCTTGGTATTCTTTTACTAGGGATTTATGGAAAATGAGTGGATCTTGTTACATGTTTTCTTTAACAAAGTACTAATCGATAAGTCACTTTCAAATTCTATAGAGCTAATCGAGACGATCTCACAAAATTATCCACAATTTGGTAAAAAAATCCATAAATAAAAGTGTATACGATGTAAAAAAATTTAACTCCCCATTACCTGAAAATAATATTGAAAAACTAAAGTCTCTTGTGAGAAATTTTGTTTTGAACAAAGTATGAGAAACATCACCTCCCACACCTCCAAGAGTCTTCCAACTCTACTACTCTCAAGACCACTATATCGATGGATACCCTCAAGTGCATGAATCTTGTGATGACATGTTTCACAAGCCATATTAGTGATAATAAATAAGAATACAAGGATATAGGGAGTATTAAAATACTCAGTTTGGAGTTGGGAACCAAGAGCAGTAGATGCCACCCTTCCAAAAAACCTACCAACAACCTTTCTAGCATTCAACCTTTCAAAGGATTGTTTCTTAACCATTTACAAGCTACCAACATGGGAATGATTAATAACCCACCATAAAGGTCATTATTAGACAACTTGTGGTGTCCCACACCACTCATCAAACTGCCCTCAAGTCTCATAGATCAACCCTAATGTAGCTACAAGTATAATACAACCATATTATGACTACTATTAATGACTTGAAGAATCAAGGCATGGGTAAGATTCCTGCATAGTCAATTTTCAAACTCCAAGGGAAATGTTAGTTCTAATTCACTAAGGTGTGACAAGGAGGTGATAATCAATGATGAATCGCCATCCGAAGAGGGAGATAAATGTGGAAAACCATGTTAACCTAAATAATATAACCATGAAAAAGAATTTGAATAACATGTGGAGACGTTCCCAGTGTAGAATGAAAAAGGGAAGGCTAAATTGGAAGACCAACATAATCCACAACCACCCTTACCAACAAGGAATTAGGCACCCAAGAAAACCAGTACAGTGTCATTGCAATAGGATATTCTGGAGATATTAAAAAAGGTGGAGATTAACACCCCTTTGCAAGAATCTGTCCACTAAATCCCAAGTTATGTAAAATTCAATACGGAGTTGTGCACTCGGAAGATAAGATTCCATGTTAAAGAAAATTTAATTTTAGGTATAAATGTTTCCTGACTTGTCACCCCCACAAATCCCCCAGAAATTCTAAGATTTAGGTACATTAACTACCCATGACTGACAACCACTTTGCATAAATCCTGAGTAGTAGCACCCATGCTAATAGTAGTAGCACCCAGCCTTAGGATCCTCCTTTGCAGCAGTAGCATTCTAGGTAATGGGTTCTTATCAATTCTGCCCCCTTAAAACCACCTTGTCCTCAAGGTGATTTATCAGGTGGCTTGGCGGTGGCCTCAGCAGTCATCAAACGTGCGCAACATCTATTGCAATCCTCCGGTAGCATTTCCAACCATGCAGTGTGGCCACGTCATAAGAATATTCATCCCTTGATGCCCTTGAACCATCAGTCCTTTCATGGTCAACCTCATTTCTATGAGGTGGCTCACGAATTTGGCCTTCAACCTTTGCAGTTATTGCCAGCAGCTGTCTGTAACTCCCTACTGTAGCTAAAAGTTATACTTGATTTTATTTAGGAAAAACACATGCTTGTGCCTGCGTATGCATTTTTATCTCTTTGTTGTCAAATGAAGCCACAAGCTACCACAACTGATATTCTAAGGTATTTGGGAATTTCTTGACCACGTGATGATAGTTTTCTAGCAACTTGATCCCATCTAGAAATTATTCGACATAATTTGTTTCCTAGCTAACTTGCTTCTGCATCTCATTCTGTAGCCGATCTCCATATACTTTCCAATCTATGTCTGAGTTTAGCTGAAGGAAATTTTGAAACTCACGGTACTGATTCCTCATTTCCACAGATGGTTTTACATGAGGTTGGAGAATTGGACAATCAGCTGGAGCTGTAAATGATGTCGGGGTGGATTGCTATGTCTCTGGTGGTAAGAACCGTGGGAACACATTTTGAAGCTCTTTGTTCTGCCTGCTCAACGCCGCATTCTGACTCCTCATCTCCTCATTCATCTCGAGCATCGCCACATTCTCCTTCTACATCTGTTTGAGTACAGCTAACATAGATTCCCGCAATGCTACTAGTGTCACCATCACGAAAAGTTTTCAAAGTACAAGAATGATCAAGAACGTTTAAAACTGCAACAAGCTGATTGCCACTGCAATGTGGCATTTCCTTTGGATGAATTTTCTCTCTGATCACGGCCATGTCGTCCACTGCGTCCCATTTATCTCTCTTAATTTTCTCTCAATGAATGCACCAATTGATAGGAATCAATTAGAGAGAGAGAAAAAACAGTAGTTACAGCAATTAACAGCCGCATGAATTTCATAATGAAGAAGGAAAAGAAGAGAAATAGAAGAAGGATGAGGAAGAAATCCTCTAGAGGTGCTGCTCCCGGAGGCCCAAGGCAGCAGCCCGTAACTCTGCATAGCAGAATTATTCTCTCTAAAACAATTCCTACCCAAATAGCCCATAACTCCCTTATTTATAGACTCCACTAGAAGCTTCTAAACAACCCCTCCTCCCAAAAACTAACTAAAAAACAAACAACCGCCCAAAAAACTAACAAACTAACAACCATTTATTATATTTACATTATTACCCCTAACTGAAAACCACTCCCCCTAAATCCTGGGTAGTAGCACCCAGCCTAATAGTAGCAATAACTAGCCTCAGGCTCCTCCTTTGCAGTAGTAGTAGTCCATGTAATGGGTTCCTATCACAGGGGGTGTCTGTCTAGGAGGGAGGAGAGTGTCCGAGAGGGGGGTCCCAGTTGGTGTCTTTCTAGGGGAGTGGGGGGTGTCCAAGGGGGAGGGAGAGTCTTTAGGGGGTGTCTGTCAAGGGGAGGGGTGTCCATGGGGTTATTTGTCAAGGGAGGGGGTCCAGGGGGTGTCTGTCCGCGGGGTGGGGGGGGGGTGTTCCAGGGGTATCTGTCCAAGGAGGAGGGTGTTCTATCCAAGGAAGGGGTGGTGGCGGTCTGGGGGGGGGGGGGGGGGGCTATCCAGGGGTGTCTGTCTAGGGGGGTCTGTCCAGGGGAGGGGGGTGTCCAGGGATGTCTGTCCTAGGGGGTGTCTGTCTAGGGTAGCGGGTGTCTGTCCGGGGGGGGGGGGGGGGTCTATCCAGGGGGTATCCAAGGTTGTCTGTCCAGTGGATGGTGGTGTCCAGGGTTGTATGACCATGGGAGGGGGGTGTCCAAGGTTGTCTGTCCAGGGGAGGGGGGGTGTCCACGGTTGTCTATCCAGGGGAGGGGTGTGTCCACGGTTGTCTGTCTAGGGGGGGTGTCTGTCCAGGGTGGGGGGTTGTCTGTCCAGGGTGGGTGTCTGTCTAGGATGGGGGTGTCTGGCCAGGGGGGATCTGTCCTAGGGGGGTTCTATCCATGGGGGTGTCTAGGGTCATCTATCCAGGGGGTGTATTTTAGGCGGGGTCTGTCCAGCGGTGGGGGTGTCCAGGCTTTTCTGTCTATCTAGGGGGGTGTCTATCCTGGGTGGGGGTGTTTATGCATGGGAGGGGGTGGGGGTGTGTCCATGGGGGTGACAGATAGGGGGGACTGGTATGGGTGGGGAACTAGGGGAAAACAGGTATAGGGACTAGAAGGGGGTAAATTTGGAAAGAAAATAGTGGGAGACATGCAGGGTAGGGGTGGCAGGGGGACTAGCAGGTGGGTGGAATGTAGGGGTAATAGCAGGGGTAGGGGGTGGAAGGTAGGCCTGCAGGCCTGCTGTGTTTTTTTATTGAACAGTAATCTATATCTACATTTTCTAACCGTGGCTATAAGGTGTGTTTGTGTTTTACCTTTTTCCATGGTTTCAAACCTGGGCAATATGGCATTATCCACGGTTTTAAACTGTGGATATAGGGCTTTAGCCACAGTTTGAACTGTGGCTATAAAGATTTCGCCACAGTTTTAAACTATTTCTATTGGACATGGCCAATTTCCATGCCAATACCTTCCATGGTTTATTGAACCATATCTATAACCTATAGCCACGGTTTGAAACCGTGTCTATAGCCTAAATTTCCAGTAGTGTGAGGTTGTTTATAAAAAATTATCTGCAGGGAACTCTTTATCATCTACATCCTTGTTTTGTTAAAAAGGTATTTCAAAACATTTTTACTATTTTATAGAATATGGGTTAAATAAATTTATACCCTTGTTTGACAATCTATTTTTTGAAAAAAATATTTCAGTTGTCTTCTAAACAAGGTACTCTAGGTCCTTTTCAATAAAATTAGGGTCAGAATGTTTTTTTAACTTATACGGTGGGTGCGGCTATTTTCAGTTGTTATAACATTGTCGAAGCTTCCATTACAATCTTATAAAAATATATTCAAAATAAATATTATATTTTATAATTATGAATAATTAAATTATTTCAAAAAAAATATAAAGAGATATTTCTCTCAAATAATTTTGATTTCATCTATTTCAACATCCTTTGATGGATGTTACACTTGTTTTGAAGTTGATTCATTATGATACAAATATTCCATATTGTGTTGATCTTTTTGTGATATGTTTGACTGTAGATGTGAAATATTTATACTATTCATGGTTTATGGTTACATTATTAACATTTCGTAGGCTATTTTTAATACGAATGTTTATGTTATGTTTCAACCTTTTCATATGAGGAATGCATTGGACTTAGTAAGTGACAGGTGGAGCCCTCTATAGCTGCTCGATGCATCGGTTGGTCTCATCATTAAATCTAGTGTCTTGGCACAAGGCCTTGAAAAAATTTTATTTGTAGTCATGGGACAAGGCCTTGACTATGTGGTTATGAAGTCTGGAATTATGAAATCCATCATTATGAAAGTGGCTATTGAAATTGCATTGATTATTCAACTAGTAGAATATCCATGTGAATAAGTATATGGAATTATTTGATTTTATATTTTCAATATTATTCTAATGTTCATATTTAAAATGCCTTTCATCTAGTCTTACATTGACATAAATGTTTATGGTTATTTATGAAATTTTTCTCTATATTATTATCCTTACTAAACACATGAGATCATCCCATTCTAGGTTTTATTTTTCTCAGGATATGAAGAAGTATATTATGACTGAGCTGCAGGGATAGTATATGGGATATGTGTGTGGCCTAATGAGACTATGTTGTTGAAGTTTTTTATTTTATAAAGTAATTTAAAACTTATTAATGTATCTAGTATTTCAAAGGCTACTAAACAAATTGGTGTTTCGAGACTTGATAATTTGTGATCATGCCAATGTTATGTAAAAAGGAACAAACTCTATGTAACGATGGTCAGGGTGAAATAGTTTTTTAACATATTTTTCTCAATGTGAAGTGGGAAATTTTTTATTTATAAAAATGGCCAAACCTATTAAAATATCAATCTTGATTACGTGGATGGGAGTCACACCTTCAAAGAAATCATTTTAAAAACACAAAATATTTTATAAGTCTCAGAGGGTAAACTATGGCACAATAAAATTAATAAAACAAATCTAAAATCAGATTATATTAAGTGTAAAACATATATTTTCTGAATAACCCTTTAATAGTATTTAAAAAAATTTGGTTCATTATGATGTCATAAATCACATTATATACTTAAACAGTATTTAATTTATAACCAAAAAAATCGACTGTCATTGAAAATTATGAAAAATTAATAGGTAGATAATTTTGACATCCTAAATCATAAAATGATATTAATTTTATCTGATTAATTTCCAAAATATTTTAATTTTTTACTTTTAAATTAAAATCATATATTTATAAAAAAATTAATGTGTTTTTATAATAATACCTTTCCAACCATAATAAAAATTACAATTGTATTCATAAAAAATTATATAATCATTTATTTTTTTAAAAAAATTAATATAGTAATAATATATTTTTAGAATATGATTTAATTATAAAATCCATTAATTCATCAAAATATATTTGTTAATTGAATATTTTCCAAAAATACTATTTGTTCTTTAAAACCCATTTACATAGTAACAATAATGAAATGAATGTATATTCAATATTATATACTAAACTAATGCACATAATCATAGTTCTCGATCCATGTTAGATAACCTGTTATAACACCTACATAATACCTAAGGGTAAGGTGTGTGATGGTAACATGATCTTGGGGAGGCTCAGATAACACCACTCATGTGGTTATCTCAAAAAACTACCAATTCATCCGTAGGATATTCTTTTCAAGCTTAACGTGTTGAAGATTTACATGGGCTTGGTCAAAAGAGATGCCCAGTGATGCTACCTCTTTTTCGATCTCCAAAAAATGGGCTTCATATGGAGCAATTATGCTAGATGAGGCCATCGCTTCCTTTGTCTAAGTAATTGGATTTGTTAAAGCCGTATATTTTCACTAATAAGGTGATCAATGTTCAATGGATATATTATCAAGGGTAAAAATTATAAATGGTATTTTAAAATCCAAAAACATAAAACAAAGGAAGTTCATATGATTTATATAACCATTTTACATAATATGGAAATTAATTTGATCAATAGGATATTTCATTAATAAAATTTTGTGATGTTAAAATATTCCCCCACTATGAAATATCACATGTGAATGTTCATTTTACCACACTATCAAAGATATGTGAAACTCTGCTTCAACACTTAGAATGATTCCAATTGTGCCTCTAAATCTTCTGGATTCTCTACAACACCTAGACGAGGGGCATTGTATTATTTCATAAAAAAATTCCATACTTTTATGATCGTCACACACTTCTCTTCATAAGAGTGGTCATTATCCAATGGTACCTCCTCTGGATTGGGTACAACATATAGGTTAGCAATGTACTTCTTCAATAGTCATACATGGAATACAATATATACTTGAGATAGGTTCGGTGGGAGTTCTAGTCGACAGGCCACTGCTCTAATGCGATCAAGGATCTCAGAAGGGTCTATGAAACTTAGACTAAGCTTTCCCTTCTTCCCAAATCTCATTACTCTTTTACTCAGTGATATGTAGAGGAATACCATTTCTCCGACATCAAACTCTTAGTAACGTTGATAGTTGTTAGCATAACACATTTTTCTACTCTAATAATCTTTACTGTGATGTTGGATGGTCATAACCATCTCCACCTTTTCATCGACCATTTCGGTACCTATAAGTATTCACTCTCCAACTTCATCCCAACATGATTGTATTCTTCACCTCTTTCCATAATGGGATTCATAAGGTTCCATTTGGAATTCGTGAGTGTAAACTCTTATTGTTAGAGAACTTAGTAAGGGGAAGATGTTGATACCATACTCGTTTGAATTCCATTGAGCACGCTCCCAACATTTCCTCAAGATTTAGGGTAGTCTACTTAGATTGGCTATCAGTTTGAGGATGATAAGCCATACTGATGATCAGCTCAGTATTCATAACGTGTTGCAGTCTCTTCCAGAACATAGATGTGACTCTTGAATCTCGATCATATACAATCGACTATGGTACCCCATGCAGCCTTACCACCTCTCTGAAGTATATCTGTTCCAGGTGAATCAATGTTAAATCCTCTCTAATTTTAATGAAGTATACATTCATTGTAAAATGATCCACAACATCCCAGATAGCATTTTTTCCAATGGATGTTTTCAGAAGTATGCTGACAAGTCCATGGTGATGTTATCCGTTTTCCATGTAGGTATGGGTAATGAATGCATCATCCCGTATGCCTCATAGCCTTTATATGCTGACATACCAGACACTTTGGTGTATACTCAATGATATCCATCTTCATTTCATCCCACCAATAATGTTCAGTTATCTCGATACGTCTTTATGTTTCTTGGGTGAATGGAGAAATTCGAACAACGGGCATCATCCCAAATTTCATTATTAAACTCATTATTTTATGAAACAGATATTCTTGTCCTAAATCTCATAATTCCTTTTTCATTAACATTGAACTCCATGAATTTCCCTTTTCGGATAGTATCCACTTTCTTTTGAATTCCCATATCACCCTTTTGAGCATCCTTTATCATTTACAAAAGTGAACGATAGGCAAACATTAATGAATGGATTGCTGATGTTCCCTTAATTATGATTCTCATGTCTATATTCCTCAAATATAGGATTATTTGATCATTTTAAATTCTCATCAATGATAGAATCGCTGGTTCCTTTCTTCTTAGAGAATTTTCCACCTTGTTTGCTTTCCAAGGGTGGCAATGGATTGGGTTGTCATGGATTTTGATCGGCTCTAACCATCCTCCTTTCCTCATGCACATATCTTTCTATGTGAATATATACTTGAGGCGTTTGTGATCTTTGTATATTTCACACTTCTCCACAAATAGGTAATGATATCAAATATTTAAAGTGAATATTACTAAATCCAAATCAATATCAATTGTTAGATAGTTTTTCTCATGAACATTTAATTACCTCGAATCACAGGTAATGAATTTTTCATTTTTCATTGACACACAGCCCATTCCCTTCTTCAAAGAATCTCTAAATACCACAAAACTTTATCAAAATTTGTGCTGGGTGAGCACATGCGTAGTGATAAGCACCTGTTTCAACTCCTTGAATCTCTCTTCGCATTCATCACTCCATTAATGCGTGAATCCCTTCTGAGTTATCATGGTAAGATGGTTTGAAAATCCTATAAAATTTCTCTAAAATCGGCAATAATATCCTGCCAACCCAAGGAATCTATAGCCATCCATCATAGATTTTGTTCTGATCCATTCATCAATTGCCTTTTTCTTGGACGGATACACAGATATCACATTCCTTGTGATTATTTGACCCAATAATGAGACTTCAAATAGAAATCAAACTTTTTGTACTTTCATTAGATATTCTTCTTTTGAACGGTCTCTAGTATAGTGTTTTGATACTCCTCATGCTCCTACTTGGTTTGGGATAATATTTTAATACTTTCTATAAATACTACCACAAATTTGTCTAGGTAAAATTTAATGACTCTATTCATTAATTCCAAGATGATTCCTAACAAATTAGTTAGTTTTAAAGTAATTACTATGAATTCATAGTGCCGGTATATTGAATGAAAAGATGTTTTGTGGATATCCTCCTTCTTCGCCCTTACATGTTAATATCCTAACTATAGATCCTCCTTATAGAATAATTGGGCTCCACGTAGCTGATCAAACTAGTCATTAATTCGTGGTAGAGGATACTTTTTCTTTATCAGGATTTTTTGAGCATAGGATAATCAATGAAAAGGCACATTGACCCATCCATCTTCTAGATAAGGAGAATTGTCGCACCACATGGTGAAGCACAAGGGTTTATAAACCCTTTATACAGATTCTCCTATAGTTCTTTATTTCACTCCTCAAGCTCCAAAAATTTCATTCTATATGGATTCATGTATATTAGAAATTCCCCAGATTTAAGATCAATTGATAATTCAACATCTCTTCTAATAGAAGTACCAAGAAATTCCATGGGAAAAACTTCTGTGAATTCTCTCATAATAGGCATGTCTGAAAGGATTGTTTCTTCCCTAGACTAAATATGAGAAATATATTCATGCTCATTAGGCAGAAATACCCATGATTGATATGATGGTGCTAAAAAAGACACATCCTCCTCCTTGCACTTGTATAGAATCGGGGGACGATTCACCATATGGAGAGTGATTTCTCACTCATGGAAATTTATATTGGCTCTGTATAGGTAAATACAGTCAATGCCAAGAATTGCATCAAATTACATCAGAGGGAGTATGATGAGATACTCTTGGGAGTTCAATCCAGACATTCTGACAGGGGAGGAGTAAATTTCATGAGATGTAACATTTTACCATTTTCTTTCTCATCGATATCTCTACTTCTATGATTTTTGGTGGTGTTAAGATTTTTCTAAAAAATATTCCAGATATAAAAGAATATATAGAACTAAAATCAAAAAATACATTTTCTATTCTTGTATTAATAGCTATAGAACTTATCACCATATCATTGTTGGGGTTCAAATCGGCGGTAGTGATGGAAAAATCACTTCCTTGCAGCCATGGAGTTTGTTTCTTTCCCCAGAATACCCTTGTCTTAAGGAACTGGTCTGTAAATTAACCTGGTTTTTTTAGTTGAAGAAATGAACAATTCATTGAGGGCTAAACTAAGCATTTATCTATACTATTACGGAATAAAGTTTTTCTTGTTAGCTGTTAATGGCCATGTTCCCTTCTCTTCCAATCCTAAAGAATTTCCACATCCCCTTCAGGAAATTTTTAGGGGGCTTCTTTACACATCTTTGGCAAGTGGGGTACTAGAATTTCTTATCCCTATTGCATTTATCCATTGGACCACTAGAATGAATGTCCACTATCTACTTCATTATCCCCATGAAACCCTTGAGATTCTAAGATCTCTATTTTGACTTTGAGGGAACATCGAACAATTTCCTCATTGATATCAATGTCACATATTTCTAGGTCTTCCCATAGGATAGGTTTTATCCCACCCATGTAGTAGTCAACCTTGCATTCAGAGGTAATGACTATGCTAGTGGTTTATCATGCAAGCGTTGTGAAGTTCTCCTCATATTCTCCAAGGGATTCATCGACTTTTCTTTTGATAGAATGGAAGTCCCTTTCCATCTTAAGTCTGAGGGTGATTGGGAAATATTAATCAAAAATCATTTATTGAGAATCATTCCATTCCAATGAAATGATCGTTTCCACAGGCTTTATATTTTTTATCAATGTCTAATATTGAGGAGATTCACCCACCATAAGATAAGCATATTGAAGAAAATTATCTTATTAAAAACATTTAAGGATGTATAAGATCTTTTCAATGGAGTTGATGCATTGTTTGTAGATTGAGGTATCAAATGTTGTATAAAAAGTTTGACACCATTGTCTCAAGAAGCTATTAATTGCAGATTTTTTATTCTTGGGGGGGGGGCAGAGGTAGACATTCCTTATCAACCATGTTTCTATTTATAACATGATTTTACTAAGTTATTATCGTGAAAATGTTTGTGATTCATGTTCCCATTGGATTGGGAATCTTTTTAGAAAAGTTACCACATTGATATATGCATCAGTTGTTAGCATGAGTCCTCATATTACTGGTCATTGGTAGGAATAAAAGGAATGTTAGGGGTAACACATTAAAGGGAATACATTGAAAAAAATGGATAACATATAAGTTTATTTCCATAACTATTGAATTTATAGGATTTAATCTATGTTATCCATGATCTACTTCCCAACATATATTCGTAGGTGTATTTGTTTAATTTCATTAATAATGTTTAATATTTATCTTATGAATTTTCCAAAACATATCCCCAATTATTGTTGAACCAGGAGTTCCTCAAGGCCCATAATCATGCTCCAGTTCATATTCATGTCCAACTCAAAGTGGTGTTTTTGGGTTTTACCCTTAGATACATCTATGCCAGTGCCACCCCTACTTGTTCGTATCCAGAAATAGATGAGTTTTCTTTATAAACCACATACCCTATACTCAAAATAATGTAAGGATGTTTCTATTATAACAAGTCTTATCCCTAAGGCTTTCACTTTTGTTTTATAATCCTAATCCAAAAAATAACTAAACATATCCCATAATACAAAATAGGATAACCCTGCTCTTTATTACACACTTATAGATGATTTCTTACTGTTGAGCCCTCTGGAAGATTGTTGATTTCTTGTCTAGGATTGATGTTTTAATAATCACAAATCATCACATACCATTAATGCTTAATCTGGTTTGATTTCTCATAAACTTAATTACAATCTGTTAATGAATCTGTTATCATGTTTTTGTATATGCTTATTGACTTACAAAGTATTTTGGAAGTCGTCTGGATTCAACAGACATCGGAAGCACCGATCCATTCAACAGACATCGTAAGCACTGATCCATTCAACAGACATCAGAATCACCGATCCATTCAACAGACATCAGAAGCACTGATCCATTCAACAGACATCGGAAGCACTGATCCATTCAACAGACATCGAAAGCACCAATCCATTCAACAGACATCAGAAGCACCGATCCATTCAATAGACATCGGAAGCACCGATCCATTCAACTTACATCGGAAGCACCGATCCAATATCAAAGGACAAAAGTCGCACCGATCCGATGCAGATGACTCACCGATGCAAATGACTCACCGATGCAAATGACTCACTGATGCACATGACTCACCGATGAAAATGACTCACCGATGCAGATGACTCACCGATGCAAATGACTCACCTATGCAAATGACTCACCGATGTAGATGACTCACCGATGAAAATGACTCACCGATGCAAATGACTCACCGATGCAAATGAGCCACCGATCATCTGACTCACTGATGCTGATCATAATGAGCCACCGATCAAATGACAGACTGATGCTGATCAAACTGACTCACCGATCAGATGACAGACTGATGCTGATCAAACTAACTCACCGATCAGATGACAGACTGATGCTGATCAAACTGACTCACCGATCAGATGACAGACTGATGCTGATCAAACTGACTCACCGATCAGATGACTGACTGATGCTAATCAAACTGACTCACCGATCAGATGACAGACTGATGCTGATCAAACTGTCTCACCGATCAGATGACAGACCGATGCTGATCATCTGATTCACCGATGCTGATTTATCTGAGTCACCGATCATTACTCAATAATGCTGATGACCTACCGATCACTTGATTCTTCAATAGTCATAAACAACTGTTCGATTTTCTTTTTCTTTATCTTTATTTAATCTAACCAACTGTCAAATTAGGTATATTTTAATGCTCTGACAATTAATTAATAAAGTTTATCAGATGTCAGGAAACCGTACCTCATACCTGCGGAAAGGAAACTTTTTCTGTCTTCCGATGCACGAGAAATAAATACAAGAAGACTCTGCTGAAGAAAAAAAAGGAAGAGAGTTTTTCGGTTAACAGTAGAACACAAGAAGAATATAGAGGAAAGAAAGAAGGGGAAGAACCAAGAAAGACATAACCTCATACACAATCAAGCCTACTCAAGAAGAGTTCTGTGGATACAAAAGAACATTGAAGAACTTCATCTACTACATCTCGCTGCCTTCGAACCTGAAGCATACAACACTCTTCTTCTCAAATAAAAACGAGAAGAGGACTCAGAATAAATTCTGACCAAATACAAAAGAGTCCAAAGCTACACTGAAATCACCAGAGCCATTTCTAAACTCTACATCTCTGCTCTGTGTTACATTTGTTTTATATTTTGAGCAGTGTGTCTTATCTGCTATATTAAACACACACACTGACTCCTGTACTTTCACTGGAGGATCTGTAAATCCTCAAAAAACCTTTTTACATTTCATTTCCCACTGTGGATAGTGGTAGAGGTCGTGTGGGACCTGGACAACTCAAAGCTGTTGTTTGTTTTCCCATGCAGAACTGTGGTAGAGGTTTTGTGACCTGAACAGTGTGTTCACTATTGTTAACCCCGATCCAGGGTGTGGATCATTTTTATATAAACTTGTGAGAGGACTAAGTCTCGGCTTGAGACTGAACCTCATGGTTTATTCTCTGTGTTTATAGATACATACTATATCCATACTACATATTTATTTCATTTTCTGATGCTATTACTTTGAAGTATAATTTATTTTCAAAGCTACTTTGATAGTTAAACTCGCAAGTGTTTATATTTATTATAAACCAGTAAGTTAGTTTCAAAAGTTAATTTAATCATAAGATCAAGTTAACTGAGAGCTAATTAATCTTTGAGAAACTAATTGAACCTTTATAATCTGTATAAATTCAATACAATTTAATCTGTTTTTGAAATAGGGGGATTTTATTAAACATTGTTTTAACAGAAAATTTTAATTGGAACTCAATTCACCCCCCCCCCCCTCTTGAGTATCCACTCCGACCAACATTTGGTATCAGAGGTTTGGAAAATATTTTCTAAATTACTCAGTTTTTCAACTGTGATTTTAGTTGTATTATAAAGTTCTTAAAATTTCTGTTATTTCTAAATTTTTATCTCTTTAAAATTCTTTTTGTGACATCATGGATAATAGACTTGAGGGTGCTGCTACTAACCGGCCACCTTTCTTTAATGTAAACAACTATGCTCAGTGGAAGCTAAAAATGAGAATTCACTTAGAAAGTATGAGCTTTGATATTTGGACTGCCATTGAAGCTGAATACAAAATTCCCAGTACTGATAGATCTACTTGGGATGAACCTACAAAGACTGCTTACAATAATAATTGTAAAGCTATGAATGCCTTGTACTGTGCTCTAGGAGATGAGGAATTTAATAGAATTTCTGCATGTAGAACTGCATATGAAATTTGGGATACCTTAGCTGTTTCTCATGAAGGAACAACTAATGTTAAGGAGATGAGACTGAATACCTATACTATTAAGTATGATAATTTTATGATGAAGCCAGATGAACCCATTTCTGATATGTATCTCAGGTTCAATGATATAGTAAAAACAATGAGCTCACTCGGAAAGATTGTTCCTGCAAAAGAACAAAGCATGAGAATTTTGAGATGTCTACCTGAAAGATGGAGAGGAACCTCTTTCTCCATTAGAGAATCGTGTGACATTGGAGAACTGCCAGTCAAGGAACTAATTGGTAAGTTGATGATGTATGAATAAGAACTCAAGGTAAACAAAGAAGAAGATGATGAATCTAAAAGGAAGTCTATTGCCTTCAAGACTACAACCTCAAGGAATAAGGATAAGGAAAAGCCTCAAGCTATCAACGAAAGTTCAAGCAGTGAGGAAAGTGAGAATGATTCTGACAGTGATGCTGAGATGGCTCAAATAGCCAGAAGATTCAAAAAGTTTTATAGGAAAAAGAAATTATTTAGGAAACCAAATTTCAAGGGAAAGTATGACCAACAAGGCAAATGGAAAAAGGATTGGAAGATGACTGACAGAACTGATGAAGTTGTCTGCTATGAATGCAAGCGAAAAGAACATATCAAAGCAGAATGTCCAAAGTTAAAATTCAAAAAGAAATATGATTACAAAGACAAGAAGTACAAGAAAGCCATGAAGGCTACCTGGGGTGCTTCAGAAGACAGCACTAGTGAAGCCGAATCTTCAGACTCTGAAATAAATTGAGCCAACATGTGTTTCATGACAAACACTTCTGAGGTAACATCAGAAACTCCTGCTTCAAATTCATATTATTCTGGAGATGATTCTAATTCACAAAACATGTCTAAATCTGAACTGTTTGAATATTGTGATATGCTTGAAAAAGACCTGTAATGAGCTTAAAGATAAATATAAAGGTTTAAATAAATAGTATTCTTTAAGTGTTAAGCATAAATCTGATCTGGATATAGAAGTAGAAAAGAATGCTCAGTTGCTTAAAGAGAATACTGAACTAAAATTGTCTAATGACAAACTCAGAAAAGACTTAGAAAAGTTCACAAATGGAAGGAATACTCTAACACAAATTCTAGGAAAGCAAGTTGCACCTAGATATACTACTGGTATAGGATACCAACCTGGACAAAGAAAAGTTGCCAAAACTAGATTCATTCCTAAATCTGGACAGAAGATAGTTATTTCTGGAACTTCATATGCCTCAACCAGTTATATTCATATTTATGGATCTAATAAGGTTTATCTTTCAAAGAATGTTAATTCTACAAATTATATGAGACCCATTAGACAAATATGGGTACCTAAAGTATCATTGGCTAACATGTCTGGACCCAAGAAGATCTGGGTAACAAAATCATCTTCCATCTAAATCTGTGTTGTAGGATACCTGTTTGAAGAGCTGTCACAAGAATATATGGTACTTAGACAGTGGATGTTCAAGACAAATGTTAGGAGACGTTTCATGTTTCAAGAGCTTAGTAAAAGTTGATGCAGGCTTTGTCACTTTTGGTGATAATTCAAAATGAAAAATCATCGGCATAGGCCAGATTAGTAACACTAATTCAATCTTGGTTTCTGAAGTTTTATTTGTCGATGGACTTAAATATAACCTGTTAAGCATTTCTCAGTTGTGTGATGATGTTTTTTATGTGAAATTTAAAAATGATTCTTGCAATTTTTTTAACTCTAAAAATATTTTATTATTTTCTTATTTAAGAAATGAAAATGTTTATACTGTTGATTTAGATTCTTTAGCTAAGAAGAATATTACTTGTTTAAATGCTTTTCATAAAGAGTCTTGGCTTTGGCACAGAAGATTAGGACACTACAATGTACACTCACTTAGAAAACATTCTAGGAAGAACTTAATTAGATACCTACCCAAACTTGAATTTCTAGCAGACAAAGTTTGTAATCCTTGTCAAAAAGGAAAGCAACATAAAGTTTCTTTTAAATCAAAGAAAGAAGTGTCAACTTATCAACCTCTCGAGTTGGTTCACATGGATTTATTTGGACCTTCAAGAGTTTCTAGTTTGAATGGGAAGCACTATGTCTATGTTCTTGTAGATGACTTTTCTAGATATACTTGGGTATATTTTCTAGCTCACAAAAGTGAATCTTGTTCTTACTTTGTTAAATGCTCCAAGTCTGTAGAAAATCTTAGTGGACTCAAGATTAAGAACCTGAGAAGTGATCATGGTCGTGAGTTTGATTCTTACTGCTCACACAATGGCTATAGTCACAATTTCTCTGCCCCTAAGACACCCCAACAAAATGGTGTAGTAGAGAGAAGGAATAGAACCCTGCAAGATATAGCTAGAACTATGCTCAATGAATATGATCTGCCTATTTACTTTTGGGCTGAAGCTATAAATACAGCTTGTTATGTCATTAATAGAGTCTTGATCAGACCAGTTCTTAAGAGGACCCCTTATGAGTTGTGGAACCATAGGAAACCTAAGGTTAACTACTTCAAAGTTTTTGGCTGCAATGTCTTCATTCTCAATACTAAAGACAATCTTGAAAATTTTGCATCCAAGAGTGATGAAGGAATTTTCCTAGGATAATCTATCTCTAGTAAAGCCTATAGAGTGTTCAATAAAAGAACCAAATGTGTGGAAGAATCTGTTCACATCAAATTTGATGAAACTGGTCCACATGAACCTAAAATCTCTCTTGAAGATGATCTCCCTAGTTTGAATCTCAATGATAAAGACAATGGACCTATAGTTAAAACATCCAGCTCTGGAAATTCTCCAGAACCTACTTCTGATGAACCTCAATCTGTAGATGAATCTGAAATCTCTAGCCCTATCTTTTCAAGACCATATAGGACTCTAAAGAACCATCCTTTAGATGTTGTTGTAGGAAATCTAGATAGAGGAACACAGACTAGAGCTTCTCTAAGAAATCAGGTTGAACATCAAGCCTTTCTTTCACAGTTAGAACCTAAAAATATCAAGGATTCTATCAATGATGAATTTTGGGTAATAGCTATGCAAGAAGAACTAAATCAATTTGAAAGAAACAAAGAATGGAAATTAGTAGAAAGACCCAAGGACACCTTGACAATATGCACAAAATGGGTGTTTAGAAACAAAGTTGATGAATCTGGAAACATCATTAGAAATAAAGCTAGGCTAGTTGCACAAGGTTACAATCAAGAAGAAGGAATTGACTATGAGGAAACCTTTGCACCTGTAGCTAGATTAGAGGCTATCATGATCTTACTTGCCTATGCATCACATCTGAATTTCAAGTTATATCAAATTGATGTCAAAAGTGCTTTTCTAAATGGTTTTATTGTTGAAGATGTTTTTGTAGAACAACTGTAACACCCCAAGCTTCTACGGTACGATTCCCTTCGAATAATGCGATATCGTGTGTTGTACGCAACCTCGAGTTCTAACACACACCACAACTAATTAAACTAGCCGTTGTGAATAGTTATACCTACCTTTTGAAATTATATATATTTTATATTTCAAAATGGACTTCATTTTTGGATTCGGAATATCAAAATTAGCCTAGGGTGAAATTTTGGTACATTTCGGATAACTTTCATATTTTGATGAATAGTGAAAATTACTAAATTTTAATTAAAAACAACTTTTTTAATCAAAATAATTAATAGTGATAAATTGTGAATTTGAGTGGTTTTAAAGTATATTTAGAATATATTTTTACCATTTAATATAATTTTGGTCATTGGACATAATTTTACAATTAAACCGAACATAAACAAGTGTCAATCTTTTTATAGTTATTATCTCTTAAAAACACGCTTTTTGTTTTGACGGCGGGAATTAATTTTAAATTAATTTCTGCCACTTCTGTGTTTTGAATTTAGGAAAATGGATTCCATATTTGGAATCAGGATGTTCAAATTGTGTAAATAGGTAACTTTTATTTTTAGACATTTTGAATAGTTACTGTGGTAAATATTTTATTTACCATGGTTAAAGGGTAAATCCGGTAAATAAGGGTTAAAAAAATAATATTATAATAATACAAAATTACCCTAAAACGTGTCCTAACCTTATTGGTGGACACATACCCGACCATGGGCATCCTTGGGTCAATTTGGGGACCCCTTGGAGCCACTTGTATGTGGTAGGGACACATTATATTAATAAAGTTAAAATAAAAATAAAAATGGCATAAGCTTACATCTTTTAGAAGAACAATTTTTACATAGGGTTATACATGTTGGATTTTCGATTATAAAAATTCATTAGAAAGCTAAAAAGATTTCCTACATGATGATATTTTATTTATAATTTTTAGACATCAAATAAGTTAAATTATTAATGACACAATAATGATGCAATGTTTACCTCATTAATAAATCATTTATATAAATAAGATTATAATGATTAAAATATTATCTAAAACCTGTCCAATTCTTATTGGTTGATGTTATTTAGAAAATAAGTCATCTTATCTTCGACCTCAATTATTTTTGGACCATTACAAACCGAATTTAATTATATTATAAAGTAATACTTTCACTCTTTCCTAAAGAGCCCCTCCTCTCCCTTATAAAAGGAGACCACTTCTACTCATTCCTCACACCTCTCAAGCCACTTGGCTCGGCCAAACTCTGCCCACATACTCTCCCAACATCCCTCACTACAACCTAGAGGCCTTAGTTCGATCATAAAGCCAACCTATGGAGTCCTTTTGATCAAATCAAAAGGAAGAACCCGAAGAAGAGGTAATGTTTTCACCACCCCTTTTCAAGTTCATTTCTTCTTCCACTTCTTCTTTCTTTGTTCTTACCATTCTAAAATAATAACTCCAGTATCTCACATATACTGTGATTTTATTATAAATATGGTAGAACCATATTCAGTATTCTATCCACCCTTTGAATAACATGTCACCATACGTGCGTACGTACGGCTTACCGTCTCCACGTCGTGGTGTAATTGTTATTCAGTATATTATTATTTGGATGGGTATAATAATGAAGTGCAACTCATATAAATAATAAATATAACATGATAATGATTCTGTATATATGATATACTATCCAATTATATATTATTTTAATATCAAAATAATGATATTGTCGCTCGTGCGTACGTACGGACTACCGTCTCCACGAACGCGATGAGATTCATTCCCCATCGTATCCATTCAAGTATAATTATCATTTAATGATTTAAAAATTATGTTTAAGGACTTGTATCATTCTGGATAAGAATAAGATACAACAAACATGACTTATGTAACAAAACATATAAAAGAAAATGAGTAAGTTAACACCCGAAACGACGATAATTCTAAGATATTATTAACAAATCAATGTTAAAAGATAATATATGATATCATATTAATATATATGATTCTTGTATAATTTAATAACAATTATTTCACCATTATACAGGAGGTTAACCTACCCCAACCAAGGAAAAGTACAAGGAAAGGGTTATTTCACAATCTCTTCATTATCCGAGGTTGTATTATACGTAATAATCTACTGGGATCTCTTTATCATCCACATCTATGTTTCTTCGAAATGTATTTCAAAACATTTTTACTATTTACAAGAATATGGGTTAAAGTCATTTATACCCTTGTTTGACTTTTTATAAGAGGTTTATAAAGGAATCTTTCCGTCGTTTTCAAAACAAGGTCCTTTTTAACCTTTTCGACAGAATTGAGGTAAGAATGTTTTAACTTATACGGCGGGTGCGGTTATTTTCCGCCGTTATAAAATCGTCGAAGCTTTCCTTACAAGCTTATAAGAATATTTTCAAAGAAAATGTTTTATTTTATATGGATCTTAAATGATTTCAAAATAAAAAGAGATATTTCTCTAAAAAGTGTTTTGATTTCATCTATGTCAACATCCTTTAATGGATTTTACGCGTATTTGAAGTTGATTTATTATAATACAAAACTTCTATATTGTATTGAAGGTTTTGTGATATGTTTGACTGTGGATGTGCTATTTTATACCATTCATAGTTTATGGTGAAACTATTGACATTTCGTATGCTAATTTTAATCCGAATGTTTATGTTATATTTCAAACTTTTCTTCAGATGAATGTGCTAGACAAGTATGTTCCGGGTTGGGGACCGGTAAAAGTAAGCCCTCCAGGTTGGGGACTGGTTAAAGTAAGCCCTCCAGGTTAGGGACTGGTAAAAGTAAGCCCTCCGGTTTGGTCTCCGGTTATTAGAGGTACTCCGGGTTGGTGTCCGGTTATTAGAGGCACTCCGGGTTGGTGTCCGGTTATTAGAGGCACTCCGGGTTGGGTTCCAGTTAGAAGTAACCCCTAGGTCTTGGGATGAGGCCTAGACAATGAAATTAACGTTTGACATTATGCATTCCATAATTATGAAAGTGGTTATTGATTTTTGCATGTGATCATTCAATTAGTAGAATATCCATGTGAATATGTAAATGGCATTATTTCATTTTATTTATGCCATACCATGTTGACAGTTCAAGTTTAAAAGGCTTTTGTTTTAGTTATACATCGCCTTAAATGTTTATTCTTATTTATGAAAGTTTCCGCTATATTGATATCCTTACTGGGCATTTGAGCTCACCCCTTTTCTATGTTTTATTTTTCCCAGGTAGTGAAGAAGTAAATTATGAATGACTTGCAGGGATATTATGAGTGGTTAATAGTGTGGATATGAAGACTTTGTTGTTGTAGTAGTTTTTCACTTTGATATGTAATGTAAAACTTTATGATTATATCTAGTGTTTCCAAGGCTACTAAACCAATCGGTCTTTCGAGAATTGATCTTTCTTGTGATCATGCCAATGTTATGTAATTAATGCACCGACTCGGGGTAGCTGGGGTTGGGGCGTTACAGTTGGTATCAGAGGAAGTTTAGTACAAACCTTAGAAGCTAGATTTAGATAAACTCTGATTAGAGCACGTAGACCTAAGATGAACTTTGAGGATTAGTATAGAAGAACTTCCTAGAATTTTGGTATTGTAGAGATTTTGTGAGTTTTCCGAGCAATACATCCCTGTCTGGATATGAGCAGGTAGAGGCGGCTCTGGCACAGATGTACCTAGGGGTAAAACCCGAAAACACCGCTTTGAGCTAGACTCGAACGGGAACTGGTGCACGACAACGGGCCTTGCTGCACTCTTGGTTACGACACTCCCGGGGGATATGCTTAGGATAACTCTCATTTTCTTTACAAATCATTATAAAGGGTTTATGAGTATATACTTCCTCAAAGAAAAATTTTTTATGATTATGGATTATATCCATAAATAGTTCAATTTATGTTAAGTGTTTTATAAGTATGGGATTATGTATTTTGATTCATAAACTGATCTAGTTTATGCCATTGTTTAGAAATGGCGCCTAGTGGAAGAAATGGAAACCGTATCAATGCACGCACTCCATGTAGGGATTGCCCTCCTGCTCAAGATAATTATAGTGGGGCTGGTGATGCAACTGGTGCCGATCAGCTAATCACCATACTGGGACAACTTACTCAGGTTATGAATAATAACCTTACCCGTATGGAGCACCCTGATCCGCAGCGTGGAGGATCAATGTTAGATCGATTCATGAGGCAACAACCACCAACGTTCAATGGGAGTACAAATCCCTTAGTAGCTGAGCAATGGATAAATTCCCTAGAGAAAATATTTCAGGCTTTGGGGAGCAGTGAAAGGGAAAAAGTTATCATGGCAGTTTACCGCCTCACTGGAGATGCTGATCAATGGTGGTCATTGATTCAAAATATGAAGGAAGATGATGAAGTATCAAATATGGAATGGAGGGAGTTCAAAGATCTGTTTTTAGAAAAATACTTCCCTCGCGACCATCGAGAAGATATGGAAAGGCAATTTCTGAGTCTGAGACAAAAGAAGGATGAGAATGTCACAAAGTATGAGTCTAACTTTACAAGGTTAGCGAGGTACGCTGGTGATTATATTCGTAACCCAAGAAGTAAGATTGATCGTTTCTTTGATGGGTTAAAACCATTTCTCCGTCGAGCGTTAGTCTCACAATCCTTTTCATCGTACGAAGACATTGTCTCATGTGCTATCAAGACCGAAAAGGAATTCTCTAAGTCTTATGACTTTAAAGCAAAGCAAGAGAAGAAGAGACCTGCTGATCAATCTGGGAATGGAAATAAGGGGAAGAAGGGAAAGGTTGAATATCCATCTTGTGGTAAATGCGGGAAGAAACATCCTGGTACTTGCTTGAAGGGAATGGGAGTCTGTTACAAGTGTGGTGAAAAAGGCCACCAAGCTCATGATTGCAAGGGGAAGAAGGAAGCTACCAACGTTCAGTGCTACAATTGCAGGGAGATGGGGCATTATGCAAATGCATGTCCTAAGCGTCAGGAGAACTTACCTCAGAAAAGGCCAAGGGATCAAGGCCAGGCTTATGCTATCACTACTGCAGAGGTAGAAGCTCCAAAAGACGTGGTGGCAGGTAATTTAATGGTTTCCTCAAGTTTAGCAAATGCATTATTTGATTCTGGATCATCGCATTGTTTCATATCTTCCCAGTTTGCTAAGAAAATTAGATATTTCCAATTTGATTTAATAAGAGAGTTGTCAGTTAAAACTCCTAAGGGAAGTATCGTTGCAAAAAAGTTTTGTGAATCAGTCCCCATTAGAGCACATAAATTTTCTTTATCTGCTGATCTCATCGTCATACCTATGATTGAGTTTGATATAATCCTCGGTATGGACTGGCTTTCGGACTATGATGCGAAGATTTATTGTAAGAATAAAGAGGTTACGATTCTTGATGATAATGATAAGGAACACCTTATTTTTAGAGCAGAATCGTCACCACCTAATTCTTATTTAGATCCACCCCCAGTAGCTCAACTTAATTCAATTATTGGGGAGGAAGAGAATGAAATAACTGTCGGTGAGGAAAGGAATGTTCAAATAGAGGATGTACCTATTGTGAAAGAATTTGTAGACGTATTTCCAGAAGATTTACCTGGACATCCTCCAGAACGAGAAGTTGAGTTTTCCATTGATTTGATTCCTGGATCAAGGCCTATATCGAAGACCCCTTATAGAATGGCCACTGTAGAGTTAGTCGAACTAAAGAAACAACTAGAGGAATTGAGTAATAAGGGATTTATTCGCCCTAGTGTTTCTCCATGGGGAGCCCCTGTTCTTTTTGTTAAAAAGAAAGATGGATCTATGAGGTTATGTATCGACTACAGGGAGATCAATGCTATAATGATAAAGAACAAGTATCCCCTACCTCGTATTGATGATTTATTTGACCAACTGCATGGAGCTCAATACTTTTCAAAGATTGACCTTCGATCTGGATACCATCAGTTGTGTGTGAAGAAGGAAGACATTCCGAAAACAGCATTTCGAACCAGGTACGGGCATTACGAGTTTACTGTAATGCCGTTTGGATTGACTAATGCACCCTCTGTATTCATGGATCTAATGAATAGAGTTTTCAAGGAGTATCTCGATGAATTTGTGGTGGTATTTATTGATGATATCTTGGTATACTCCAAAACCTACGAAGATCATGAAAATCACTTGCGCATTATCTTGAAGACTCTGAGGAGGCATGAATTATATGGGAAGTTTAGCAAGTGTGAATTCTGGCTTCAAGAGATTTCTTTTCTTGGCCATATTGTCTCTAAAGATGGAATCTCTGTTGATCCTTCTAAGACCAATGCAATCCAAGAATGGCCAGCACCTACGAGTATAACTGAGGTACGTAGTTTTATTGGTTTGGCAGGTTATTATCGACGTTTCGTCCAGAATTTTGCCCGATTGGCTAACCCATTAACGAAGCTCACACGTAAAGGGGTTAAATTTGTTTGGAAAAAAGAGTGTGAAGAATGTTTCGAAGAACTGAAAAGAAGATTAGTCAATGCTCCTATATTGACTCTACCATCGGGGAATGATGGGTTCATTATTTATAGTGATGCATCGAAGAAAGGACTTGGCTGTGTCCTTATGCACAATGATAGAGTTATTGCCTATGCATCACGACAGTTGAAAATTCATGAACAAAACTATCCTACTCATGATCTCGAGTTAGCAGCTGTGATCTTTGCTTTGAAGATATGGAGACACTACCTCTATGGTGAAAAATGTGATATTTATACTGATCACAAGAGTTTGAAGTATATTTTCTCACAAAAAGAACTCAACATGAGGCAAAGGAGATGGCTTGAATTACTCAAGGATTATGATTGTACGATACACTACCACCCGGGGAAGGCAAACAAGGTGGCAGATGATTTGAGTAGAAAAGACCATGGAGTTTTGAACAATATGAGAATTGAAAGGGATCCAATTTTCATGGATCTAGTGAAGATGGACATGGGAATAACCAGGGAAGGTGAAACATCAATGCTTTTTCAAATGGTTGCCAAACCATCTTTACTAGAAAGGATTAAGAGTTCTCAGGCCGATGATGAAGAATTCCAAAAGAAGATTAAAGCTGTGAGTGATGGGAGATTAAGAGACTTTGTGTATGAAGATGGAATTTTGAAATTCGGGAAGAGACTTTGTGTTCCCAATATACCTGATCTAAAAAGGGAATTGCTGGATGATGCTCATAGTTCCAATTTCTCTATACACCCTGGGAGCACCAAAATGTATAGAGATTTGAAGGAACATTTTTGGTGGGACAACATGAAGAGGGAGATTGCTGATTTTGTGTCAAGATGTATGGTTTGTCAACAAGTGAAAGCTGGAAGGCAACAGCCTGGAGGAGTCATGCAACCTCTTCCCATACCGGAGTGGAAATGGGACAATATTACGATGGACTTTGTCATGGGGCTACCAAAGACTCCTAGAAGGAACGATGCAATATGGGTTATTGTTGATCATCTTACCAAGTCAGCACATTTTCTTGCTATAAGAGAAGATCTACCCCTAGAACGTCTAGCAAGACTATATATTAATGAAGTTGTGAGACTTCATGGAGTACCCCTATCGATTGTTTTTGATTGTGATCCCCGTTTTACTTCAAGATTCTGGAAAAGTCTTCAGAAATCCCTGGATACTGAACTTCATTTGAGCACTGCTTACCACCCTCAGACAGATGGACAATCAGAACGGACCATTCAGACCTTAGAAGACATGTTGAGATCTTGCTCCCTTGACTTTCAGGGTATGTGGGATCAATATTTACCACTGGTAGAATTTTCCTATAACAATAGCTTCCATTCGAGTATTCAGATGACACCATATGAAGCGTTATACGGAAAGAGATGTCGTACACCAACCTGTTGGGATGACGTTGGTGAAAGAAAACTTGTAGGCCCAGAACTGGTGGAGGAAACGGTGGAAAAGGTGAAAGTAATCCAAAATCACATCCAAGCAGCTCAAAGTAGGCAGAAGAGCTATGCCGATAATCGAAGGAAGGATTTGGAATTTCAAGTCGGTGATCATTTTTTTCTGAAGGTATCTCCGTGGAAGGGAGTCATACGTTTTGGTAAGAAAGGTAAATTGAGTCCCAGGTACATCGGACCTTTCGAAATTCTAGAACGAATTGGGGTTGTAGCTTACCGATTGGAAATGCCGCCAAGTCTCTCCAAAGTTCACGATGTGTTCCACGTATCTCTATTGAGGAAATACATGCCTGATCCGACACATGTACTCACCTATGAGGAATTAGAACTGGAACCCGATCTGTCTTATTGCGAAGAGCCCGTCAAGATTCTTGATACGAGAGAACAAGTACTGAGAAACCGGATGACGCGTCTGGTAAAAGTTTTGTGGAGAAACCATAAGATGGAAGAGGCAACGTGGGAACCCGAGGAACTTATGATGAAGAACCAACCGAGTCTTTTTATGCAGTAATACCCTAGAAATTGCGAGGACGCAATTATTTGAAGGAGGGGAGAATGTAACACCCCAAGCTTCTACGGTACGCTTCCCTTCGAATAATGCGATAGCGTGTGTTGTACGCAACCTCGAGTTCTAACACACACCACAACTAATTAAACTAGCCGTTGTGAATAGTAATACCTACTTTTTGAAATTATATATATTTTATATTTCAAAATGGACTTCATTTTTGGATTCAGAATATCAAAATTAGCCTAGGGTGAAATTTTGGTACATTTCGGATAACTTTCATATTTTGATGAATAGTGAAAATTACTAAATTTTAATTAAAAACAACTTTTTTAATCAAAATAATTAATAGTGATAAATTGTGAATTTGAGTGGTTTTAAAGTATATTTAGAATATATTTTTACCATTTAATATAATTTTGGTCATTGGACATAATTTTACAATTAAACCGAACATAAACAAGTGTCAATCTTTTTATAGTTATTATCTCTTAAAAACACGCTTTTTGTTTTGACGGCGGGAATTAATTTTAAATTAATTTCTGCCACTTCTGTGTTTTGAATTTAGGAAAATGGATTCCATATTTGGAATCAGGATGTTCAAATTGTGTAAATAGGTAACTTTTATTTTTAGACATTTTGAATAGTTACTGTGGTAAATATTTTATTTACCATGGTTAAAGGGTAAATCCGGTAAATAAGGGTTAAAAAAATAATATTATAATAATACAAAATTACCCTAAAACGTGTCCTAACCTTATTGGTGGACACATACCCGACCATGGGCATCCTTGGGTCAATTTGGGGACCCCTTGGAGCCACTTGTATGTGGTAGGGACACATTATATTAATAAAGTTAAAATAAAAATAAAAATGGCATAAGCTTACATCTTTTAGAAGAACAATTTTTACATAGGGTTATACATGTTGGATTTTCGATTATAAATATTCATTAGAAAGCTAAAACGATTTCCTACATGATGATATTTTATTTATAATTTTTAGACATCAAATAAGTTAAATTATTAATGACACAATAATGATGCAATGTTTACCTCATTAATAAATCATTTATATAAATAAGATTATAATGATTAAAATATTATCTAAAACCTGTCCAATTCTTATTGGTTGATGTTATTTAGAAAATGAGTCATCTTATCTTCGACCTCAATTATTTTTGGACCATTACAAACCGAATTTAATTATATTATAAAGTAATACTTTCAGTCTTTCCTAAAGAGCCCCTCCTCTCCCTTATAAAAGGAGACCACTTCTACTCATTCCTCACACCTCTCAAGCCACTTGGCTCGGCCAAACTCTGCCCACATACTCTCCCAACATCCCTCACTACAACCTAGAGGCCTTAGTTCGATCAGAAAGCCAACCTAAGGAGTCCTTTTGATCAAATCAAAAGGAAGAACCCGAAGAAGAGGTAATGTTTTCACCACCCCTTTTCAAGTTCATTTCTTCTTCCACTTCTTCTTTCTTTGTTCTTACCATTCTAAAATAATAACTCCACTATCTCACATATACTGTGATGTTATTATAAATATGGTAGAACCATATTCAGTATTCTATCCACCCTTTGAATAACATGTCACCATACGTGCGTACGTACGGCTTACCGTCTCCACGTCGTGGTGTAATTGTTATTCAGTATATTATTATTTGGATGGGTATAATAATGATGTGCAACTCATATAAATAATAAATATAACATGATAATGATTCTGTATATATGATATACTATCCAATTATATATTATTTTAATATCAAAATAATGATATTGTCGCTCGTGCGTACGTACGGACTACCGTCTCCACGAACGCGATGAGATTCATTCCCCATCGTATCCATTAAAGTATAATTATCATTTAATGATTTAAAAATGATGTTTAAGGACTTGATATCATTCTGGATAAGAATAAGATACAACAAACATGACTTATGTAACAAAACATATAAAAGAAAATGAGTAAGTTAACACCCGAAACGACGATAATTCTAAGATATTATTAACAAATCAATGTTAAAAGATCATATATGATATCATATTAATATATATGATTCTTGAATAATTTAATAACAATTATTTCACCATTATACAGGAGGTTAACCTACCCCAACCAAGGAAAAGTACAAGGTAATGGTTATTTCACAATCTCTTCATTATCCGAGGTTGTATTATACGTAATAATCTACTGGGATCTCTTTATCATCCACATCTATGTTTCTTCGAAATGTATTTCAAAAATTTTTTACTATTTACAAGAATATGGGTTAAAGTCATTTATACCCTTGTTTGACTTTTTATAAGAGGTTTATAAAGGAATCTTTCCGTCGTTTTCAAAACAAGGTCCTTTTTAACCTTTTCGACAGAATTGAGGTAAGAATGTTTTAACTTATACGGCGGGTGCGGTTATTTTCCGCCGTTATAAAATCGTCGAAGCTTTCCCTACAAGCTTATAAGAATATTTTCAAAGAAAATGTTTTATTTTATATGGATCTTAAATGATTTCAAAATAAAAAGAGATATTTCTCTAAAAAGTGTTTTGATTTCATCTATGTCAACATCCTTTAATGGATTTTACGCGTATTTGAAGTTGATTTATTATAATACAAAACTTCTATATTGTATTGAAGGTTTTGTGATATGTTTGACTGTGGATGTGCTATTTTAAACCATTCATAGTTTATGGTGAAACTATTGACATTTCGTATGCTAATTTTAATCGGAATGTTTATGTTATATTTCAAACTTTTCTTCAGATGAATGTGCTAGACAAGTATGTTCCGGGTTGGGGACCGGTAAAAGTAAGCCCTCCAGGTTGGGGACTGGTTAAAGTAAGCCCTCCAGGTTAGGGACTGGTAAAAGTAAGCCCTCCGATTTGGTCTCCGGTTATTAGAGGTACTCCGGGTTGGTGTCCGGTTATTAGAGGCACTCCGGGTTGGTGTCCGGTTATTAGAGGCACTCCGGGTTGGGTTCCGGTTAGAAGTAACCCCTAGGTCTTGGGATGAGGCCTAGACAATGAAATTAACGTTTGACATTATGCATTCCATAATTATGAAAGTGGTTATTGATTTTTGCATGTGATCATTCAATTAGTAGAATATCCATGTGAATATGTAAATGGCATTAATTCATTTTATTTATGCCATACCATGTTGACAGTTCAAGTTTGAAAGGCTTTTGTTTTAGTTATACATCGCCTTAAATGTTTATTCTTATTTATGAAAGTTTCCGCTATATTGATATCCTTACTGGGCATTTGAGCTCACCCCTTTTCTATGTTTTATTTTTCCCAGGTAGTGAAGAAGTAAATTATGAATGACTTGCAGGGATATTATGAGGGGTTAATAGTGTGGATATGAAGACTTTGTTGTTGTAGTAGTTTTTCACTTTGATATGTAATGTAAAACTTTATGATTATATCTAGTGTTTCCAAGGCTACTAAACCAATCGGTCTTTCGAGAATTGATCTTTCTTGTGATCATGCCAATGTTATGTAATTAATGCACCGACTCGGGGTAGCTGGGGTCGGGGCGTTACAACAACCACCAGGTTTTTTAAATCCTCATTTTCCAAATCATGTTTTTAAACTTTCTAAAGCTTTATATGGTTTAAAACAAGCTCCAAGAGCTTGGTATGAAAGGCTTTCAAACTTTCTTATCTCAAAAGGATTTACAAAAGGAGTAGCTGATCCCACTCTTTTTATAAAAAGGATTTCAAAAGATATATTAATAGTACAAATCTATATTGATGATATTATTTTTGGATCTTCTAAAAATTCTTTATGTACTGATTTTTCAAAGGTTATGCAAAATGAATTTGAAATGTGCTTAATGGGAGAGCTTAAGTATTTTCTTGGTTTTCAAAATTTTCAAACTAAAGATGGAATTATTTTAAATCAAAGTAAATATACAAAGGATCTTTTAAAACGTTTTGGATCGGATAGTATTAAGGAAAGTGATACTCCTATGAGTACTACCTCTAAATTGGATACAGATGAAGCTGGGAAACCAGTGGATCAAACCAATTACAGAGGTATGATTGGGAGCTTACTTTATCTTACTGCTAGTCGACCCGACATTATGTTCAGTGTATGTATGTGTGCTAGATTTCAAGCTAATCCTAAAGAATCACACTTACTGGCTGTTAAAAGGATTTTTAAATATCTTAAGTATACTGTAAATTTAGGTTTGTTTTATCCAAAAGGACAATCATTTAGCCTAACTAGCTATTCAGATGCTGACTTTGCTGGATGTAAGTAAGATAGGAAGAGCACATCTGGAACATGTCATTTTCTTGGAAACTCCCTAGTATCATGGTGTAGTAAGAAACAGAACTCTATTGCATTGTCTACTGCCGAGGCAGAATACATAGCTGCTGGTAGTTGCTGTGCACAAATTCTATGGATGAAACACACTTTATTGGATTATGGATTTGATCTTAAACATGTTTCAATTAACTATGACAATACTAGTGCAATCAATATATCTAAGAACCCTGTGTCTCACTCTAGAACTAAGCACATTGATTTCAGACATCACTTTTTAAGAGATCATTATCAAAAAGGTGATATTTCTATAAAATTTATTAGTTCTGAACATCAATTAGCTGATATCTTCACAAAGCCTTTATGCTCTAAAAGAATGAAATTTATTAAACAAGAGTTGTGTATGACTGATCTGTGAAACTGATCTATGAAACCGATCTGTGAAACCGATCTGTGAAACTGATCTGTGAAACCGATCTGTGAAACTGATCTGTGAAACCGATCTGTGAAACTGATCTGTGAAACGGATCTGTGAAACCGATCTGTGAAACTGATCTATGAAACCGATCTGTGAAACGGATCTGTGAAACTGATCTGTGAAACCGATCTGTGAAACTGATCTGTGAAACTGATCTGTGAAACCGATCTGTGAAACCGATCTATGCAACCGATCTGTCATACCGATCTATTTTTCTTTTTTATATATATTGTAATTAATGAGTAAATTTCTTTTATACTTTTTATGGGAACCCTAAATGATAAAATAAATGATACGCGGCTATTTATCTTTCCTAAACCTTTGACCTTTCATTTCCCGCCAAACCTTTCAACTTTTCTTCCCCTCTACTTCGAACCTTCGAACTCCTGCCTTCCCAAAATCTTCGAATGACTAAGAAAAAGAGACCGAGCAAAGGACCAGATAGCCCTGTACCTTCAAAGCGTGCTCGAGGCGAGTCGAGTAGTACCTCTCAACGATCAGTAAATCCGAACCTAGAAACTCGGATTGTTGCTGTAGAAAGAGAACTCAGCTCTGCGTGGATCTTGTCAAGTAAGTCACTGTTGCTGCAAGTTCTTGAATCGCAAGGATGGATAGACTGGTTTTCAGACAACTCTCGAATAGACTACCCGAAGCTGGTACATGAGTGCTACATGAATCTGAAAATCACTCTCGATGGTGTGGAGGCTGCCAGGATGTCGTCTGTGGTAAAAGGAAAGAAAGTTTCCTTCTCATCTAAGCAGTGGGCTGAGTGCTTGAATGTTCCTCATGAAGGTCGGTATGAGGATTATGCTAGGAATATTCCTCCAACATCTAATTACTTCTCTTATGAATTAGCTCTAGAGCTTCTGACCGGAAACAGAGAATCATGGAGAATCACAGCTTCAGAATTAGATGGTGAATGCAGACTTCTTTTCAAGTTTATTCAGCACCAACTTTGCCCTAGGAGAGGGGATTTTTCTTCTGTAAAGTACCAGGATGTTTTCCTGTTGTTTCTTCTGAAAACTCATGAGAAGATCAATTTGTGTAGATATGTGATGGTGCACATAGCTGGAATGGTAAAACCATCCAAGAAAGCCACTGCCTTATTCTATTCAAAAATGATATCTACCATGCTCAAGAATCTTGAATGTGTTGATGAAGATGATGAAGCTGAGAAAAAAGATCATACCATCTGTCTCAACAAAGAGATCTACAGGAGGATGAAAATCAATTTGAACCCATGGAAGAAGTGCTGGGTTGCAGATGAAGACAAATTGCATGAAGCCTACAATCCCATTGATCATGGAAAGAGGCCAAAGGGTTTAAGAGACCCTGGATTGAAACCAAATGAGGAACCAGTTTATTCGGATGATGATGAGCAAGAAGAAGGAAAGGATGAGGCCAGTGAAGCCCAAGAGCAAGAAGAAGCGGCAATTGAGGAATGAAGTATATCATCTCTTGATGATAGGAGTGATCCTGACACTGCTAGTCCCAAAAGAAGAATAGAATTTGGACCAGCTAGTCCACCCTTAGCCCTACCAGAATCAGAACCTATTCTTGGTGATGAAGAAGATTCTGATACTGAAAAATATCACAGTGAAGCTTCTTAGAAAAGTGATGATGGACATGCTGATGATGCTGAGGTTGTTGTTGATGGTGATGACAGACCAGTGGATTGTCTTTTTGAAGATCAAATAGAACCACCTCAGTTAGTACAAGAAATACATATCAGTGGCAAGGTTGATTCACCAAAAATCAGTGGAACAACAAGCTATGAGAAACCAAATTACACCCTGTGTGCTGCTATTTGGGATGACTACCCTGGTTATGCTGTGTTGGGCTTAGAATATTCTGAAGAAGAAGAAGCAATACCAGGATCTGCTGCAGCTGTGAAGAGGAACCTCCCAAGAGAAGCAAGGTCTGTTCCTGCTGTTGATCCTACAAATGTTAATTTACCAGGTTCTGGAATCTCTCAAGCTGATCTTGATAAGTTTAAGATTGAATTGCCAACTGCTGTGAGAGACATAGTTAGAGAAGAAGTTTCTAATGCTCTTACTCAAGTGTCTCTACATGTTTTTGAAAATTCATTGGAAGCCTTCTCACAAAGAGTATCTAATGTTGTGAAGCCAGACCTGGCCAATACTGGTGAACTTATTGGCAGGCACATATCCTTTTTCAATCAGACTATGAAGGATCTTCACACCGGCTTGGTATCTCTATCAAGCGAATTCCGATCAACCATCTCTGGTATGATGGATGCTTTGAGAAATTTGGTTGAACATCTCAACAAGTCTGAATTGAGGAAGTTGAAAGCTGAGTTAACTCACATAGTTGGCCAAGCCAGTACAGGCAAGGTAACCAAGATCACTACCCGTTAGCTAGACGCTCTAAGTGAAGTTGTGCATAATGATTTAGCTGTTGTTAGACAAATTTTTGATTTAGAATCCTTGATAAAGATGAAAGAGCTCTCTGATAACAGTCATAAGATGGCCTTGGTGTTTTCAGCAGATGCTAAGAAATCTCTGCAGGAGATCAAAGAGAAAGTTGATAATTACTTTTCCAAGATTTATACAAAACATGATATGGCTACAAACATCAAGGTGTTGGCAGAGAATCTGAAATTACCTCCAGTCACTCAGGCCTTCAAAACTCAAGTTCATCAGTTGCAAGAGTTTACCCCTTCCTTGGCACAGTTCATGGAGAATAAAAATTATTTTGAAAAAGCTATGAAGTATGGGGCAGAAGTCATTCAAGACTTCATTCATCTTTTAAAGCCCTATTTGACTGCACAGGCCACTGCAATAGTAGTTCCTACTTCTGAACCTCTCAGTGACTCTGATGTAGCTCCAAATCAGCTATCTGTTGCTCAAGAACTATCTCAGTTAAGGCCAGTCCCTCAGAAATCTTCTCAACCGGCTCCTGTTTCTCAACAACAACTCTCTGTAGCACCTGCTCCTACACCTGCCCGAGTTGTCATACCTCCACTTCAGATTCGCCAAGCCATGCCTGCCTCCAAGTCTTCAAACTTACCCACTATTGATCCCAAAGACAAAGGCAAAGCCCCTTTGTATCCCAACAAATAGTTGTGTCTTGTTTTTGATAGGGTGAACAATGTGATTCTTGTCATATTCTGTACTTTCTTAAAACTTTTTTTTCTCTATCCTCTATGCTGACTGCTTTTACATTCACTTTCACTAATATGGTTTCCCTCCTTTTTGATTATCCCAAAGGGGGAGAAGAAAAAGAATGATTTATCAAGAAAAATAATGATACATGGGAGAAGAAAAAGAATGATATAGGGGGAGAAGAAAAAGAATTATTTATGGGAGAAGAGAGATATATAAGCGATGTATATATCTCAGGGGGAGAAATCTGTATAATATATATGGGAACTTTACATTAAGGGGGAGATTTATATATCTCTTTATATTTATTCTCTTTATGGTTTAATTCTCATTATGTTTTTATTAATGATATATCATATTATTTTTATTTTATGATAAAGATTTTTGATTATCAAAAAGGAGGAGATTGTTGAGCCCTCTGGAAGATTGTTGATTTATTGTCTATGATTGATGTTTTAATAATCACAAATCATCACATAGCATTAATGCTTAATCTGGTTTGATTTCTCATAAACTTAATTACAATCTGTTAATGAATCTGTTATCATGTTTTTGTATATGCTTATTGACTTACAAAGTATTTTGGAAGTCTTCTAGATTCAATAGACATCGGAAGAACTGATTCATTCAACAGACATCGGAAGCACCGATCCTTTCAACAGACATCGGAATCACTGATCCATTCAACAGACATCGGAAGCACCGATCCATTCAACATACATTGGAAGCACCGATCCATTCAACAGACATCGGAAGCACTGATCCATTCAACAGACATCGGAAACACTGATCCATTCAACAGACATCGGAAGCACCGATCCATTCAACTTACATCGGAAGCACTGATCCATTCAACTTACATCGGAAGCACAGATCCAATATCGAAGGACAACAGTCGCACCGATCCGATGCCGATGACTCACCGATGCAAATGCGTCACCGATGCAGATGACTCACCGATGCAGATGACTCACTGATGCAAATGACTCACCGATGCAGATGACTCATCGATGCAAATGACTCACCGTTGCAAATGACTCACCGATGCAAATGACTCACCGATGCAAATTACTCACCGATGCAAATGACTCACTGATGCAAATGAGCCACCGATCATCTGACTCACTGATGCTGATCAAAATGAGCCACCGATCAAATGACAGACTGATGCTGATCAAACTGACTCACCGATCAGATGACAGATTGATGCTGATCAAACTGACTCACCGATCAGATGACAGACTGATGCTGATCAAACTGACTCACCGATCAGATGACAGACTGATGATGATCAAACTGACTCACCGATCAGATGACTGACTGATGCTGATCAAACTGACTCACCTATCAGATGACAGACTGATGCTGATCAAACTGTCTCACCTATCAGATGACAGACCGATGCTGATCATCTGATTCACTGATGCTGATCTATCTGAGTCACCGATCATTACTCACTAATGCTGATGACCTACCGATCACTTGATTCTTCAATAGTCATAAACAACTGTTTGAATTTATTTATCTTTATCTTTATTTAATATAACCAACGGTCATATTAGGTATATTTTAATGCTCTGACAATTAATTAATAAAGGTTGTCGGATGTCAGGAAACCGTACCTCGTACCTGTGGAAAGGAAACTTTTTCTGTCTTCCGAAGCACGAGACATAAATACAAGAAGACTCTGCTGAAGAAAAAAAAGGACGAGAGTTTTTCAGTTGACAGTAGAACACAAGAAGAATATAGAGGAAAGAAAGAAGAGGAAGAACCAAGAAAGACAGAACCTCATACACAATCAAGCCTACTCAAGAAGATTTCTGTGGATACAAAAGAACATTGAAGAACTTCATCGACTACATCTCACTGCCTTCGAACCTGAAGCATACGACACTCTTCTTCTCAAATAAAAACGAGAAGAGGACTCAGAATAAATTCTGACCAAATACAATAGAGTCCAGAGCTACACTGAAATCACCAGATCCATTTCTAAACTCTACATCTCTTCTCTGTGTTACATTTGTTTTACATTTTGAGCAGTGTGTCTTATCTGCTGTATTAAACACACACACTGACTCCTGTACTTTCACTGGAGGATCTGTAAATCCTCAGCAAACCGTTTTACATTTAATTTCCCACTGTGGATAGTGGTAGAGGTCGTGTGAGACCCGGATAGCTCTAAGTTGTTGTTTGTTTTCCCACGCAAAAATGTGGTAGAGGTCTTGTGACCTGAACAGTGTGTTCACTGTTGTTTACCCCGATCCAGGGTGTGGATCATTTTTATATAAACTTGTGAGAGGACTAAGTCTCAGCTTGAGACTGAACCTCTTGGTTTATTCTCTGTGTTTATAGATACATACTATATCCAAACTACATATTTATTTCATTTTCCGCTGCTATTACTTTGAAGTATAATTTATTTTCAAAGCTACTTTGATAGTTAAACTCACAAGTGTTTATATTTATTATAAACCAGTAAGTTAGTTTCAAAAGTTAATTTAATCATAAGATTAAGTTAACTGAGAGCTAATAAATCTTTGAGAAACTAATTGAACCTTTATAATCTGTATAAATTCACTACAGTTTAATCTGTTTTTGAAATAGGGGGATTTTATTAAACAGTGTTTTAACAGGAAATTTTAATTGGAACTCAATTCACACCCCATGTTGAGTATCCACTCCGACCAACACTTACATATACATGAACTTCTGACAAGTCCTAAGATTGAGAGTTCTAGTTTCATTGGAAAATAAGAACAATACATAACACCATTGAAAAAAAAATATAACATATTTATTGAAAACTTCTTTTACATTAACACAACATTCCTTTTTACATAGCATTACATGAGATAATCTGACGACAGGCATAAGAAAAGTGTGAGATATAATGCCCAGTAAAGGAGTAACAAGGACTATCATGAAGAATAAAATAAAATTTAGGAAATAGGAATAACAATGGAGGAAAAAGATAAACATTAACATAAATTCATTATATATCACGAATATCAAATTGTGGATATCTGGAAAAAGCACATTTAACTTGATACTATCATGATCTAAGGCTCGTTTCACATATTGAATGATTAAACCCTCATTGAACAAGAATTAAAATGGGAAAAAACTCATTTCACTTGAAATATAACGAGTAAATCCTCATTGGACATGGTGTATCATGATACTATTATTTACCTAATTAATTAGAGTGCTACCTGGTCGCACGATTATTAATCATTTCATTTCATGTATAAGTCTTCCACATAGATCATACAAGATGGATTCATTAGAAATAATAATTTTTCCAATGAATAAGATATGTGGAATAAATAAATTTATTTTCAAAATCAAAACGTACATGTTCATAAATTTTAATAACCTTGATAGGGAAATTTTTATGGTATTTACTTACATGATGACTTTGGCAAGGAAATTTTGGTGTAACATCAGTAGTATAACGATGTCAAATAGAAATTGTAAAATGGTTTTATTGTAGATAAATGGGAATCTAATCATTTTCAGATGAAATGGAAATTAATGGTGTCATAGAACATAATATCAAAACATATTTAATGAAATTTAAATTCATAATATAAAATAATTAGTTTGATGTAAATGTGGGGAGAGAAATGACTTGCGGAATTTTGGCATGGTAATAAGTGTATATAGTATAAATTCATGAGAGGTAAAGGGTAATATTATCATTAAAAAATATGTAGGTAAGTATGTGGGAGGTTATAAATTATACATAAAAATTTTTAATTGAAAAATAAATGGGGAAAAATATAATGAAACATGGACATAAATAAGGAAGGAAGGAATGTGGGGATCCCTTACATGGAATTGTGATCCCAATGGATTGGGACATGCCTGAGAGAGTATTATTTAGAGCTTGTGAAACCTTGGGAGGATTTTAGAGAGAGGAGGGAAGAGTTTGGTTGATCCCCAAAAATGGTTTGGTTTATGTGGAATGGGAGATTGAGTGAGTTTATATATGAATGGAGAGAGAATTCATTATTATTTAAGTTTTGGGCACTACACATTAAAAAATTAAAAATCACATACAATACCATTTTCTCCCTGTGTTTTTTCCCAAATGGGAGTGGAAAACATTATTTCATATTTCCAATGGATGGAACTATTAAAATAATAGGATTTGTTATGTGGAGGCTGCTCACACTCAAGGAAATTATTCTAAAATTTTAAAATATATTTTATATATTGGAAGGTCCACCAAGGTACCATAAGATTAATCAAAAAAATAAAAATTAACATTAATTTAATGTTAAAACATATATTGACGTAATATTCCTATTATAGTATTTTATTACATCACTATTGGGTCATTATAATGCCATAAAACACATTATATATATATATATGTGGTATTTAAATATTACAAAAAAATTCATCTATCTCAGAAAATTATGAAAAAATTTCCGTTAGATAATTTCAATGTCGTGAATATAAAAATTAAATTAATTTTATCTAAATAATTTTCAAAATATGTGAATTTTTACTTTTAAAATAAAAACTAAAATTTATCGAAAATCACAGGTTTTGAAAAAAACATCTTTTAAAACTTAATATAAATTTCAATTGTATTTATAAAAAATTATACGATATTTTATATTTAATTAAAATTAATTTAGTAATAATATTTTATAAAAAATTATTTATTTAAAAAATCCATTAATTCATCAGAATTTATTTTTTTAATTCAATATAAACCATAAATACTATTTTTTATTAAAAGCATTTTACAACATATAAATAACAAAATGTTTGTATATTCTTTATTATATAAAAAAATAATGCACATAAGAATGATTTGAGATCAACTAGATGCATAGAGAAGCAATTTATCGCACCTAGGGGGAAGAGCTAGTCATGTGGAGCTACTAGTTGAGGATATTATTCTCCTTTTTTCTATTAGTTTGATAAAGGATTCATTATCCTAGTATTTGTCCTAGTGTGGAATGAAATCAGTATGCTAGTTGATCTCAAATCATTCTTAAGAGTTCATACAGGTGCCGAAATTAATGGATTATTTGATATTCAAATGACATCTCTCCATGGTAATCATTATCAATATGTATCCCCTTGACCAAAAGGTATACCGATGGTGCCGCTCATTCCAAAGGCAATGACCTCCCCCTTCAAACTCTATCAATGGGTCAATGTATGATGCTAGAAGAAGGGGTTTTAATCTAATAGCCTAGCATATCTTATGATATCCATTCCAAGAAAAGGATGTTCAAACCATACTTAATCTGATGGGACCATTGTGAAAGAAGATATAGACTCATGAAGGACTCATGAGCATTGTCATCACACTAATCCGTTTACACAAAAGGGGTGTTCGGGGGACCACTACGGACCTACATGTCTTTTGGATAGTTCGTTAATACGTGGCTTGAGGTCTGGTTGGTAATTTCATTCAATTAAATTGGATTAGCATGGGGGTTGTTGTGGTTGGGGCCATGAGATGGGTCAATTTCCTTATTAGGATAGAGTCATGTTCTCTGTCTATATAGTCAATTAGAGTAAATTAATCCTTGTCAATGGGAGATCAGGAAAAGGTTTGGGAGTTTTCCATCCAATATACTCTATTTTTATTATTCTAGTTTCCAAGGTTGAATGGTGGGCTTGAAATTATGGGGATGGGTGCATGGTGGAATTTATATGTTATAATACATTTATCTTGTCGTTTGAACTAATATAGGATGATATTAACGACAAAAGTTCAAGAATTGGTACAATACAAGTGAGTATCGCGGTTGAGATGGCTATCAGAACCAATATAAGAGGATACTAGATTATTGGTGGATCGTGTTGGTGGTGGTACCTCATGAAATTATAATCTTTTCCACGTCCATATCTTTCAACATCACCATTCACAATGAATTTTCTTCCAAAGATACCTATAGAAATTTACGAGATGAACTTATTATGACATAATTAATAGGAAAACCTATTCCAGAAATGTAGATTCATAACCATCAAAATTCTTCCAACCTGTACCAATGATGCCCCTAAATACCTGGAAATTTTCTTCACTTTCAGTTCATGGTAAGCTATTATCTCTATCCCCAACTACTCAAAAAATGATTTCGATTCCCCCCTATATCTCTATTTCAATATCTTTATTTTGAAAATAGTGGCTAAGATCCAGCAATCTTAGGAGAGAGAACTATTAGAGTAGGGTATTGTCTATACTTTTGACCATGTGCCTTCATCCAATGATGATTATAACAGATAAACAACTTTGGTGCCCATTCAAAGAATTCAAATCCACTAGCCAAACCAGTGGGAGCCGACTCAACTAGCTAATAGAGATTAGAAGACATATAAGACATTGATTCCAAACCAATCCCATAACAAAAAACTAGATAGATTTAGTTGAGTCCTATTACAAGTACTTAATCATAGCATAGTTTTGGAGTAGAGGAATCCCTCTTATCTATCAATCAGATGATATTTTCAGTGTCAGAAAATGTTACCTTTGGTCAGGCTGCTTTGATGTCCCACTATTAGAATGAGTTAACTTTACTAGAAAAGGTGATTGAGAATTCAAGAGGCTCTTCATTCATTATCCACCAAATTAATCAATGTTTTTTATTTTTCTTGCTCCTATTAGGAGAGGAAAGTGGCTCTTAAGGAAGTGAAAGTCCCACTGTCACCGAGGTATCGAAATACTATTATAGTGGGAATGATCCAATTCTAGACTAGAATAACGATGTTATGTTATCCTATCATCCTTCATTATCCCCATCTAGATCAATAAATTAAAATAGTTACGAAAATGGGATCGACACAAAAAAACAAATTTTCTCAGTCGATTTGTACTTATGAATCCCCCAGTCTTGAAACTAAACATGAAAAGAATGTTGATCCCAACATTATCCTGACCTCTCATCTCCCTCACTAGGATCCAACAACTACTATAGTATGTAATAAAACCTAGTTACAATAAAATGATTAAATCCATACATCATATGAAACTTTCCGAGGTCTCACTGACTTCTATGGTTACCTACTACAAGATGGATACCAGATTGACCTTCACCCAGGGCAAACCACCTCTACTCATCACTTTGAGAATTGGATTTATAATTCCTTCTCATACAGTATGAATTCTATACAAGCAGCATGTCCTTTCCGAGAACCATATAGAGTAATGTTCAGTACTATATTCTATATATTCTACTCTAATAGTGTTGGTCATGAATATGATTTATAGACATCCAAGGAGATAAAACCTAGGCTATTAATTAAAATAAAAATATAACTAGAGAGTAGTAAAAGTAATATCGATCCTAGGGGAGGCACCGGTTCATTTATATACAGACAGTAGCTTACCCCAAATTTATTAATAATTAAAGGGGAATATAGATATTTGACTAAATGCAACATTCCGAATATGAGCAATGAAATCACATAATGGATGTTTCCTATCTTACTATACTAACGGGTTTTAAACCATCCAGAACATGGCTGGAGCACTCTATAGAGTAGAGTACCCAGGTGAAGAGTAGCATTTATGGATATTCACCTTGCACCTTTAAGCCAAAAAGTCCCGGAATTGGAAGACCTACCATTATAGAGTCCACATGTTCAACATCATTCTTGTCTCATCCAAGATTATGATAATGACATTCCAATGAGCAGCCATCAATTCCCCATTCATACATGAATCATTGGAAAAAGTTCTCACTCCCAATACCGCCTGGTTCCACAATCAAGTTGTCACCCCTTGTGAAAACCCGTAACCAAGTCAAGTACTATAGTATATATAGTTATGAATTGCATCTTCAAGTAGCAAACCTCTGGAGCTCTCCACCCTTTGGAATGTGTTCGAGATTTCCATCGATCAGAACAACAAGAATTCAAGGCATCTGGGTACTTGAATTGGCATCTGATATCACACTATCCCAATTTCCTTCATCTAGATCCAAGAGGGATGATTTTACTATCTAAAAATAAATTAGTGGAGGGAATCAGTGATTAGATAAGCGCTATGAGGTAATAGAATTGGTGGCTCAATCGCATGGCGATGATGAGCTTTAGGGTAGAAACCTAAAGTCACTTATTATGGTTAAATGGATCCATCTGACACATACATACGATATAGTATACTTTCCCAAAAACTTTTTGGATACTATCCAGTTCTGTACCAACCTATGAGATGATAGCATGTTATTGTATTTTTTTATATCGATTGCACTTGTTGAATCTATATGTGGTTGAGAAGAAATAAGAAGAACCGTCTGATTCAAAAGATGGATCGAGCAAAAAAATGGATGAATATACTATGAAATATAACGTCCTATTTTAGTGGACCTCCCAGATACAACAAGAATGACAACTATTTGAATGAATGATGGACTAGAGTATGGGATACAATACATGAGTCATGTATCCTAGGTACTCTCTATGATAAAATACTTCACGTATCACATGTCATCCATAGAATAATATAAGTAGTAGACCCTTCCCTATTATATTCTAGAGTATCCAGGAGTACCTCTTATAATCAAAAGTATCCTTATTTGTCTAAACATACCTAGGAGGGCAAGGAATACATTATTCATTCCAGTTAGTACCTCGTCCTTTCTTGGGATACATTATGTATCCAAGACATTTGAGGACCTGTTCAGACCTTGTCTGACCACCCCTAGGAGGACCCAGGATACCTGATTTATGTATCCCAATATAGTCATGGGATACATGATTTGTGTATCCCAGTAAATGACCATGTCATGAAACTATCTTCCCATGACCTCATCAATGGAACCAACCAATTCCACTTTATGGTGGTCTGGCTGCTCAATTTACAAATAAAGGAACCGGAATCTAGGTACAAATCATGAACCTAGAAGAGTCTTTAGCTGATGTCCATATCATCACTATATAAAGTTGATCACTAGAATTTCCAATGATTCTAGAGTGTTCTAGAATCCATAATATATTGAGTAGTGTAATGAAACTCCATTATTTGATAGCTCAGACAAGTTCTTCTCATCTATACAGTCTCATGCACGACAGTCATCTCTTGAGAACACAATGAACTTCCATGATCTTGGTATATATATATATATATATTGGAATAATGAACCGGACTCTTTGCCTACTAGAGGTATACTCCTATCCAATTCCTCCTGGTACAAACACACACACACACACATATTATTTTATTGGTCATTGGTTTCTTGATGACTAAAAACTCTAACACCTAGGATTCCACATTGGATAACTATTTAATGTAAGATATGATATGAACATATATTAATAGAATATTTAGTGTCATACTGTGTGTCTGATATAGTAAGGGGACTTATATTGACCTTCCGTTATTGTATGGACTCATCTACCATATATGATTCCAATTCACTGACTTTCAAATTCTATTGCTTGAGCAATCACATGAAAGCATACGACCTATATTATATAAATATAGTCTACTAAAAATATTATATCGAGAAAGGGTTTGGATTAATTGATGAGAGTGAAAAAGAAACAATACAGTTTTTTCATCTTTGATGGTATATGATGTGTGACGTTCCATCTAGGAATCTTTGAGTGTAGAGAAATGGGAAATGGGGAAGTCATACTATTATTGTAGAGTACATGGTTATGAAGGAATGGTTCATGATAAATGGAAATAGGGAGGTACTTATATATATTTTCATTCTCTCAACAGTTGATCAATAGGTTGTCACCACTCAATTAAATAAAATTGACACACAATCATCATTAATATGGGAAGACATACTGAATAAAGAAAGATGCTATTATAGTTATATTCCATCAAGCATGCATGTATTCTATTTATATTCATTATCTACCTATTATAGGCTCTGAAATTGACTTTTTTGAGAAACAAAAAATATATGAAATCAGGCACGAAGGATGCAAAAAATATACCTTGTTGAGTGAGAATCATATGGATGCATTCTCACTTGGTCAAGGAATCTAAGACTTGAAGGATTTCATTGGATCAAAAACCCTTTCATTATATGATATGATTTCCTGTTTTTCATATTCTTATTTGATCTAACATTCTCGGTTTTCTTGTTTTCTGATGATGACGAGAAGAACCACTATCACACTAAAATTCATTATATGTAAACGTCTGGAATTGATTCGAATACATGAATTTGCACCTGGTTTTACATCATTCTTGTGACTGAAATCAATGGTTATCATGAATGTGTTGAACTCTAACAATGTATTTATTGACATTCATTATTTTTTGTCTTTCCCACATTCTCTTAGATTTCATCTAGAATGCAATTTAATTCCACTAATTCATAATAGAATACAAATTGTACAATAAATCCAGAATGTCTGTGGATTTTCATTTACATCATTGATCCATTTAGGAGTCAATCAAAAGAAGAAAAAAAAATCTATGTCAAATTGCTGACCCTATAAGAACTCCTTCAGGGAAGGTTATTTCCCCCCATTCTATAGATTTCATTTCATCCGGGTTGGAACAAATGAATAGAGTGCCTTTAGTACTATTATATTAGAGTAAAAACCCACCCCTAGTGTAGGATATGGGGATTTGAATGATGGATATGGATATTGAGTAGAGAGAATAGAGTTTAAAAAAATATCGATAATTAGTATCCCTTGTTTAATAAGGTTCAGACATGGATAATGTGACATAGGCTATTCCAATCGAGGTTTCTGACATACATATGTTCCAAAAAAACAAGTACATAATCCAATGTATCTTAAAAAACAACTATAAATATATACAACATTCAATGGATTCATTGATTTAATTCCCATCAATCGAATAGTTAAATATTAGATTGCAATCAGACACCACCTTAGAGATGGTTTGCATTTCAATCCATACTGGCTTATTGGGTTCACAGTTGAGGAAAATAAGAAAAATGAACGCTTATTATACAAAATTGATTCATTTATCAACTATAAAGATATAATGTAGTAGGCATGGTGTTTTTCGTTCATCATGTTGTATTTGTGACTCACTAGAGGGAGCAACCTAACTATATATAGTAGAGTACATGGAAACGGGATAGCTCAATCTCAAGGTACCATGCTGTAGTGACTGATCTAATACTCATGGATAGGTTCTTCATTCTTAGTTAAAGGATCACTACCACCTCTAAAACATATATTATACTGACTATAATGATATGTCCTCTACTACATAAAATATACTTGTCAAGGAAATGTTCAATGTTGTAGCTCTTCGTACTCTCCAAAATTTTAGTATTCTACTCTAATAGTACCACCAACACTGATTGATGTCCACTTTCTATATTATACTAACATGATGACTCAGTGACTTCAAGGGTGAGTGAAATGATTCAAATATTACAGGACGTGTTCTGCACGTTTTCTGAAACACCATGCTCAACTAGGTGGGAATACGAAGGTTGTGGGATTGTAATATACTCTAATAGTTTGGAGGTACAATGTCTCAAATCTAGGCTATGATGAATTTGATTGATGGTGATGGTTGTGGAAAGCTTGAGGGTGATTGGACTAAAAAATTCTTGCTGAATGAGTCAACACAAAGAGACAAACCATGGGGGTTTCAAGTACTTTTAGTTTTTAGAGTCATATCAGGGATGGTATGGAGGCGGACACACCTAGAGGGCTCCTGGGATCATTGGGAATGAATAGGGCCCCTATGGTTCATATTTTTCATTGGAATAGGATGATGGGACTCTAATTTCCAAGGGAATTCACATTGATAATGTTGATATAGGATCTTAACCACTGGTAGAATGGTGGGAATGGTCCACATGGGAATGCAACTCAATTTTTCTCTCTACCTAAAATGAAAATAGGAACAAGTTTGGATGAACATTTCACATATTTTTGTTTCTGCCGAATTATGGACATGTTGTTCTTGATTTGGGTCATTCCCAACCATGAATTATAGTCATTCTCCATTGAATCGACTCACACTTCTGACCTTGTCCCCTCAGATAAAAAATGAATAGCTTCATCTGTTGTCATAAAAGGAACAATCTCTAAAAGGGAAGGGTCAAATGTCTTTGGAATGTTCCATGGGAGTAACTTGAACCCATTATGCTGAACTGAAAAACTTATTATAGAGTTGAATTCACATAATTAATTTAATTATTATCCAAAACGGTGGAAAAAAACAACCTAATATAGGGATATGGACTGCCTCAATTGAGATGTGGTGAAATGCTCCGGTTTTCTAGAATGGTAAAAGGTATAACATTGAATTTGTAGCCTGATCTTGACCATATAGTGGTGTTAGGGTTGGATACCACCATGAAAAAAGCATATCAGGCCACACACACCGATTCGATCATGGATGTTCCCTCAGGGATGTGCTAGATGCGTATCTCTATCAATGTTTTGGGTGTTTCAATTGAAAATACCTTAACCACACACTACGTATTTGATCCTAGACATGTCGAATTCAGTGGCCCAATAATTATTGAACATCCAATAGTTTACAAGACAATGATAACTGGTCTTAATGCGGTGGATTCCCTGATGTATATCTATCAAGGTAAATGTGAACTCATCATTGGGGATCATAAAATGGAGAAAACCAGCATTGGAGTTGATACCATGACTTCCCAAATGAAATTACATGACACCTATCAGGAATAAAGAAATATTTGTTGTGTCCACGTAGCTATAGGAAATAAACACTCAATGATTTTAGAAGTCATTCAATTACTCTCATATGCCCCCAACAATGGGTATTCCATTATGGTGGCCGCAACCTTTTCAGAACCTTCCCCATTTAAATTTCATAGACCGTATTCTTGGTGTGAAATGGGGGAATATTATAGTGATCATGGAATGCATGATGTGATAAAATATGATGATATTTCAAAACAATAAATGGTGTATTGAAAAATGGAATTATTTTTACACCGACTACCAAGCTATGATGAATTCTCATGAGATGTTTTTTGTTTACATTCTCAACAATTTTAATGAGAAACTGAATAATTGGAAAATACTGGTGTAGGAAGCTTGACCACCCTTCCCATTATAGAAATTGTAATGGGATTTGTCTTAGCATATATTTCCACCAATGTGGTAACAATTACTAATAGAAAATCTATTTTGACTTCGAGCTCTTTTATCAAGGTATGAACCCATAAATTAACCTTTGCTTATCAGTCTATTGACTTGGCTCAGCCACTTAGATTAAAGCTATAAAAAATTATATGGAGCTTCAAAACTAGAATATAGTTTGTTACCATATCGATTCTCTAGTTGTTTTACCAACATCTTTCCTAGGGGTCATTTCTAGGGGGATCGTAGTTGTTGGTTCAAGTAGCTTTCCTTATGGAGTAGTAGTTGTCTGGCTACTGCCTTAATTTGGATTTAATCACTGTGTTTTTCCTAGTTTTTTTAATTATATGTCAGTCACTTTGACTAGTGTTTTTATTTATTATTTATGATATAACTTTTCAATTATATATATTCAAGTGGATTGGGATTAGGATTCTTATTAATCATCTTATCCTAAATTACAAATACCATACAATAAGTCGAATAAAATAAATTAAAAATATTGGAAGAAGTTGTATCCCTCATCCTTTCTTCATTATTCCTTTTTAATTGTTTTGTCTAGGTTTGTTATCCATTTATCTATTTAGTTAGATTTCTAGCCTCATATGTCTAATGGAAAAGGTAGAATGAATATCTGTCTATGGTTTTTAGCCAGGTTATGTCAATATGTAGTTCTGAATCAAGATACCAGCTTCCTTGATCTCTCTCCCTAGGAGGTGATACTGATTACCATAGATAATATAGTGGTGTAAGGCCATGATAACCTAATTTAGACATTGAACAAGAGCCCCTTTCTATTCGGTAACTTCATTCACACCCATTACTATTTTTTCATAATCACTTTTCAGTAAAGGGACTATTCTTGTCTTATTTATAGAATCCAAAGTCATATACCAAAACAAGGTACATGTTGCATGTGGGTATTAAGGTAGTTAGTAATATTGAACCACTCAGACATGCTTCTCCTAAGTGTAAAACAACAAAACCACAAGAACTGACTTTATTATTGGTCTTATCCTAAGGGTGAAGATAGAGGTCATATCCTATTTTCGTATTCCTAACTAGAGGAGCCCTTATGATTAACACCTTTCTCCCTTCAGTCTAGCGAATCTCGAATGAAGCAATGGAAGGAATATGTCCCTATGATGATCTATTAATTATTTTTTAAAATTATTATTCTTAGAAAACATCATCTAAAATGAGAGGAGGCTACAAATGAAATTATTCCTCATGAGTAACAATCTCCAGGTCCCCTCAGGTCTGGTCAGACCTTGTTAGACCAATTCATCCATGGTTGGGGATACCTGTATTCTAGTATTATCAAAATATAAAGTATTAGGAATTTTAGTCTTTCTATAATCATGATATATGAATGCTTCTCATACTTACTTCAATAGGGTCTTATGTACTACACTCATTGAAAATGAAGGGGTGGATTATTCTTAAAAAATAAATTAATTGACCATGACCATTTTAGAAGATTATTGAATTTAGAAATTTTCTAGCAGTAACACATCAGAGTGGGTGGAACAAGGAATGGTTGGGACAATAAATAGAGATATTGGTATCTTATATATATGCTATATTTGAAGAGTACTCATACCCACCGAACCCTGAAACCAATACATCTAGATGCATGTTTCTCCGACCAAGGGAATTGAATGAGTTATTTAATGAAAGGATAGATAATTAAAAAGGAAACCATCCATGTTTGATAGACCATTTTTTTATCTGGTCTATTGTAAAACATAAACTTCTATCAATCACACACCATGTGATCCGCTAATTTTAACAACTAATTTTTTGTAGGTCATTCAGAACATTACCGACAAATATAACTACTTTCCTTTGGAGATGGCCTGTAGCAAAGTCAGTTCTTGTGGGTTTGTTGTTTTACCCATAGGAGGACCATGTTCGAGTAGTTATATTTTATTTTCAAACTTAAGACTTATATGAAACATGTACCTTGTTTTCTGTCTATGTCTATAACTTCTATCATTAAGAAAATACAAGTCCCTTTTATGAAACGTGATCTAGAAACTATCATGACCCGTCCTCCAGGGATTGTGTCGTGACTACTTCAAGCCCGCCTCTCATAGGCCAGGGGCTGGCGACTAGCACCGAAGGCATATTCCCTAAAACTGGGAAGGCATTTCCTTTATAACCTATAAGCACACGTAAAAAAGCACACAACATGATAGAAACACAAGTAAACTGAACTGTAAATATAGTGAGTGCAAAAAGTAAAATGGGCTAGAATACAAGCCCAACTGCAAAGTACTAGTACAAATGTGATACAATACAACTTAAGAAAAGGGAAAGTCAGCTGCAAGGTCATCCTCTGAGGTTCCTACCAGAATGGTAGGTACAGATCACCTCCTCAGCACTCCACATCCACCCGTCTCCTCTGAGTACCAACACATCGTATGGTCCACCTCTAGGTACCATCTAGTCTTGGTACTCTTAGCCTTAGTTAGTATTCTCCATAGTCTGCATCAAGCAAAACACGTTGTGGGAATAAACCTTGTAGGGATGAGTATAACGATACTTACTAGGGACCCCAAGACCCTCTAGGTATCACAAAATGCATCAAGGATAAAACAAAAAGATTTAAATCAATAGATGACCTTACATAGGTATATTCCCATACATATAACTAAGTTATCTAGTAATCCATCTCAATCACGAGTAAAACACAAAGGTACTGACTGAGCTCACACCAAGATTTATACTATAGGTGGTATCAAGAAACATTTCCAATAACAATGTCAAACACCTCTACTACTGGAGAACTCCTCACCTATCGAGTACAGTGGGCCTACTGCGTCACACAGAGAGGCTTCCCACTAATCATGGACCTCTAAAAAACTCCTCCTGTTGAGTACCATGGCTCTTCCTCATCACCAAAGCGCTCCCCATCGTGGGTCTTCCGCATCACCAAGGCGCTCCCCCTTATTGGATGCTAATGTACTCCTCCTGTCGAGTACCGTTGGTCTACCGCATCACCAAGGTGCTCCCTATCATGGGTCTTTTGCCTTACCAAGGCACTCCCAAATAAGATTATCATGTCACTCTGGGTCGAAACGGTCAGCAGTCATCAAGCCTAAGGTAGCCACTGGGTTCCCACACTATGCTCACTAGTCTCTGGGAGGATCTTCTCCACAAGCTTTTGGTTGATACTCCAACTTCCACGAAGCCCCATGAATAAGTGTCTCAAAAGTTCAACATGTTATAGGGGTCTCAACATAACAGATGGTGTGTCAATCAGATGCCCATTCTATGAGTTGTTAGAATTTTAGTCCAGGGGGGCCAGTTGGATTCGTTCTTGATCCAAACTGATTATTCTTCATCTTAATCCAAAACAATCTGGGATATCACTAAAAGCAACTGACTCGCTCCAAGGATCCCAATGCTTTTGAAGGTTTGTCTAACGGATGTATGGAGCCAAAGTAAAGGCCAAATTAATGTATTAGGTCGTAGTGGGCCCGGGTCCAGCCCGACCAGGTTAGACTGTCTCGGCCCAGCCCGATACTTGGCATGGCCTGTTGGGTATGTCCTGGGAGGCCTCAAGGGGCCACAGAGGGCTGCGGGTGGCCATGAGGTCGTGGAGGGTGTCGTGAGGGCGCAAGGCCACTAGGCGGCTCGACTGGGAGTGGCGGTACGGCCGTGGGGCGGCGGTGGGGCCACGGGGCGGCGGTGCTGCCGCGGGGAGGGGGGTGGTGGTTGGCCCCGGGGTGGCCCCTTGGCCGAAGGGTGGCACCTCGGCCGTGGGGCAGTGTGGAGCCGCATACGGCGGTGGGGGTGGTAGTGGCAGCGGCTGAGACAGAGGCAGTGGGGCAGCGGCAGTGGATGTGGGGTGGCATCGTTGCGCCATCACATTTGTCGCGGCTGGCGGTGGTGTTGACCTCCATTCTTGTGCCCTAACCATGGATGGTTGACTTCCTCATCTATCATAAAGAACACCAAAAGATTTTCGGAAGGGTCAGGTCATGTTGGTTTGGCCTGTACCCTCAACATTAGGGTGATAACGTCTGACTTATCAAGAACATGAACATGAACATCAAAATCCTATCCACCAATAATGATTGTTCCCATCCCTCAAAAGAAATAGAAGGGGTGTACATGGGAAGTGATAAACAATTATAAATATACCCCTACCACATTCACTTGATGATGTTGATGAGGTTGCAAGGAATAAGTCGAATCGTTGGGAAAATATAGATGTCAATGTTGTCAGTGTTTTCCTCAATTGTTGGTTCATGTGTCGTTGTAGATCCTTTGATGGAGATTGGAGAAGAAAACTTCGAAGGATAGGCGTTCTTCATATGCTTTCTTCATTGGATATCATTTCTCCCAAATATCCTCCTATCCTAAATCCACCAAAATGAAATGGTATCCACAAAATAATATATTATGTGATCTATTATATTTGTTGGAATATAATTCAAATTGGGTTAATTAAACTCATAGGTTGACACAATTAAAGTGGTGTGTTGGCTTAATTATTGTGGAGGAGGGTTGGAACAATTAATATTTGTGGAGTTGAAGAGTCTCTCCAGCATTTAATTAGGGAGTTGAGAGGATTAGGCCTCGGGTGGTCCTCACCACCATAACCTCTCATGGGAGGTTACGGTCTGGTGGTCCCCACTTCTCAACATTCACATGGAGGTTTTAACAAATAAAATTAAAAATAAAAGATACACAATTTTTTTTCATTCACGAAAAACCCAAAAACTATCTTCCACCCTTGACCAACTGTTATCAAGGTGAATTTCTCTTTAAGCGAATATCGGTGATGTGAGTTCAACAGTGCCCTCAGATTTCAATTCAATGCACCAGTTCAAAAGTCAGAAAAATGCACTCGCCTGTTTACTGAACGCACCCGAACAAAAGTTTAGAAATTCATTCTGGACACTCTGTGCCTCGGAATCACGTGCCATCAAAATTTGTAGACTCCTAAAATTTCCATTTATTTAAATACAATTATATGGAAATTTCAGGTCTTTACATTCTCCCCACCTCAGGTATCTACGTCCCCGAAAGCCACAACTCCAACAAGGTAAACATATAGGGGTACTGAGCATGAATCTAAGCCTCCTTCTCCAATTTACTCTCCTAGAGGTTCTAGTACTTCCAGTGAACACGCACCATAGGTATCGACCACCCATAAAGGACTTGCTACTATCGATCCTCAATCTCTACTAGAACCTCTGTAAAAGTCGCACCATCATCGACGTCCATATCTCCATGGTTGTTGATGTGAGAAGGGTTGTGCACGTATCTACTCATCTAGGACTTGTGGTAGATGTCATGCACCTGGTGCAACTAAGGTGGAAGTGCTAAGTGGTATTCCACCTCGCCAACTATGCTAAGGAACTGAAAAGGCTCGATGAATATCGAAGATAACTTGCTGCCCCGGCAAAATCTCCATAGACCTCGTCAGTGTGAGACCCATAGAAAGACATGGTCGCCATCCTCAAACTCCAGAGGTCTCCATCTCCTATTGGCATATGAGTTCTGCATGCTCTGTGAAGTCTTAATCCACTCCTAGATGATCTTATCCTTCTCTGTGTAGCCAGTATCATCTCTCGTCCCACAAGTGTTGACTCCCCTGGGCCAGTCCAGCACAAATGTGATCTTCCAGGTCGCTCATACAAATCCTCAAAAGGAGCCATCATAATGGTGGAGTGATAGCTATTTTTAATGAAAACTACACCAATGGTATGTGATCCTCCCAGCTGCGACCAGTGTCGAGGACATAAGCACGTAACATGTCCTAGCGGGTCTGAATGGTCTGCTCAGTCTGACCATCCGTCTGATGATGGAAGGCGGTGCTCAAACAAAGTTGCATCCCAGAAGCCTCATGCAACCCCTTCCATGGTCGAGAAGTAAAACGTGCATCACGATTGGAGACAATCATCGAGGGTAATCCATGTAACAACACAATCTACTTCACAAAGAGGTTTACCAATCTATCTACTGAAATCTTCTCTCTGATCAGTAGGAAGTGGGATGACTTGGTGAGTCGTACGATGATCACCCAAATCTAGTCATGTCCCATGGATGTATATGGATGTACTATCATGATGTGCATGGATATCCCATACAACTTCCACTCTCTGTCCTCCAAAGTCCAAACCAAGCATGCCGGTACCTGTTGCTCCACCTTCACTTGTTGTCAAATGAGGCATCGAGAAACAAACTCTACTATTTCTTTCTTCATTCCCGGCCACCAGTGCCATCGTCAAAGATCTTGGTACATCTTCGCCACTCCTGGATGTACCGCTAGAGGGGATTTCTGGAACTCTCTCAACACTTCCTCCTGATGTGAAACTGGTACCATGGTATGTCCTCTGAAGAAGAAGACGTGCTCCCCACCTTCATAAAATCCATCAGGTGTCTTTTTTATGGATATCTGAGCATTTCGTTCCTCTAAGTCAGTATTCCCATGTTGTGCCACCATGACTCGCTGAAGAAGTGTGGGAGTGACTATAAGAGAATGTAGAAAATATGCTCTGTATCTACCCATAAAGGATATATATAACGCATCTAGTTGCATTATCGCCTCAGCTAGCAGTTGTATACTAGACCTCATGCTGAGTGCATCTGCTATAGTGTTCCCCTTCCCAAGAGTATATACTATCTCAAAGTCATAGTCCTTGAGGTAATCAGACCAATGTTTCTATCTCGTGTTTAGGTCCTTCTAAGAGAATATATACCTGGGAATCTTGTGATTAAGATACACTATAAAACACTCACCCATCCGATAGTGTCACCACATCTTCAAGGAGAAAACCACTACATCTAATTTCAGGTCATGGGAAGCGTAGTTCTACTCATGTTGTCTTAGCTATCATGAACCATATGCAATCACTTCTGACTCCTGCACTAGAACACATCCAAGTCTAGTCCCTAATGTGTCATAGTAGACTACATACCCAAGGACATCCTCTGGTAGCCTCAATATGGGTACACTAGTCAACCTCTACCTCAGCTCCTGAAAATATTTTCAACATATCTCTGACGAAATGAAGGATTTCACCTTATTTGTCAATCCTGATAGTGGTGCTACAATTTTGGAGAAATCTGGCACAATCCTCTTGTAATATCCAGCCAAATACATGAAAGTCTGTACCTACATCACATTCGTGGGTGGCTCACAGGAAAGTACCACCTCAATCATCACTGGATCTACAGAAACTCTAGACTCTGATATGACATTCCATAAAAAGTGAATCTCTCGGATCCAAAATGGGCACTTCAAGAGCTTACCATTAAGCAGGTGCTCTTGGAGTGTGTCTAGTACTACTTTCAAATGATATGCATGCTCCTCCTCAGTATTCGAGTAGATCAGAATGTTGTTGGTGAAGACCACTACAAAGAGATCAAGGTATGGATGAATGATCTTCTTCATGAGTCCCATGATCACTACTAGAGAGTTGGTCATGCCAAATGGAATGTGTGGCATATAAAGACCCTCATCCTGGTTAGACAGTAGGTGAGAATGAAATTTCACATATATATGGTTGCATGAGGTTTACATCAAACATGCACAATGAAATGGTGTGGGAATTGTATGATTCATCTTGGGTATTATAACTCAGGATCAATAATATCCAATAGGTTTTACATCACCAATACTAGTGGTCGGGTATGAAAAGTGAAGTACCTATTTCTTCAAGAGGTGTTCCACCTATTAGAAAGTGATTCTAAACTAAATGGGACTAGCCAGACTCTTACACAAGATTCCCGTTTTAGAGTGGAAGTCGGAGGATGTTTTGAATGATTTAAGGACTAGTTTACCAAATTCCCCATGACGAATTGATGTTATTTGGGATATTTTTTACAAGATCAAATATGGTACTCATTTAATACATATCAAGGATATATTTTATGTATCTAATCTTGGGAAGTTTTATATCTATTAGATAGTATGAATTCATGGGGTATTTCATACTATCATATTAGATTGGGACTTCTAGTGAACATCACAGTTCTAATAGGGTTTGCTGATGGCATTTGGTATACAAGAGATTCTGACCACATCAAACCACTTTTATAACAATGGCCATTAAGAATATAAGATACATTTTCATTTGGAAATTTTATGGGAATGCATCATGAATTTTTTGTATTTCATGGTAGAGTCACATACTATCAATGGAATTATCCTACAAAAATAGTGCTTATGATACTATACAGATGGAACATTTTTAATATTTTTATGATATGGTAAGTCAATCTCCCCTATTCTTCATAGAGGTGGGAGAGGCAGCAATGCTTGGACCATGTCTCATTCAAGAGACTACAGAGGATGTTTAGTTGATTCATAAGTGGATGGTTATGACATAGTCTTGTTAGAAATATTACAATTTTCGTAGTTAATGATCTCTACAGTTAGATCATTGGGATTAGGTCTATTTATGTGTGTCATTGAGGCTGGGGAACTGGAGGATCAAGAAGAATGGAAAGAATTCACTGAGATATATATCAAATTTCTAGATTTGGGAAAGTGTATGGCAAGTAGACTATTTGTAACAGTTACATAAGGGGTATCAATCTGTGTATGACGTCTTCCATTTATCATAGTTCTACCATTATCATTCAGACCCATCTCATGCTTTTTCTACACGAGGATGTTTAGTTATAATTAGATTTTTTCTTGGAGAAGCATCCCACTCATATTATTGACAATAGCATAAATGTTCTCTTAGAACAGTTTGATTCTATAGTAAGGGTGTTATGACAATGCGACCGTGGTTAGGATAGGAACTATGAATGAGTTTCCAATGTAGGCTTTTATGGGGGTACAATTTTTATTGATATTTTTATGTCTAATAGAGGCCTATATATCCTAAGGGGGTGGGGGATGAATCAGGGTATGGATATTCTTTTTCAAAATTCTTCCTCCCCCACTAGATCTTAAACTCTTTATTACAATGGTCACTTTGTTTTCACTTCTCTATTTATTATGATCACTTATTTGCTTCTTTATCTGATGATTATGATTTGAATGCAATGTAGGGAAGCCACTAGGCAGAGAAAAATATTTTTACATATTTCACCCTCATAGGGCTACGTCCAAGGAGAATACAACTACGATGTGTTGTTTTACCAAATCCACTCAATCTCACTAGTAATAATGTTCGGACTAGATCACATCTATGCCCAGGCTCACTGCCTTTGCAATGTTTAGGTTTAGCCTAGTGCTTTCCAAGGGTCACACCTTTTTCCTCTCTCTCTAACTCAATGCCAGTAGAAGGGATAAACATTTTTCTCATCCTCTGCTCGCTGTACTGGGAAGGGATCTAATCACAGTTTATAGACCTGTAGGTATCTACATTTTTATGAATACATGAATCCTCAACTATGGATAGATGCTCTGTTAACATTTAAATTTCATCCACATATGAATACAAATTTTCCTTCGAAACACTGGGCAATTATTTTTGGAAATACCTTTGCCAAAGAAACCTACATCGCGATGCTCCCAATTTCGTGAATCTCAAACAAGCCTTCGCGAAGTCCCAACCATTTTGGGAAGCACACACCTTCATAAACCTCCTTCATCGCAGAGCACACCGATTTCACGGAGCTCATACTATCATAAATCTCAGGCCTTCACAAACCTTTGGCCGTCACAAAGCTCAATTAATCGCTGATCGACATCCTTTGTGAATCTAACTGAGCCAACGTGGTGAAAGAAACATTTGTGGAGCAAGATTAGCCGTCGTGAAGCTCTTTCAATTCACAATGCAGACTGCCTTCGCAAACCACCTTCGCAAGATGAGTGATAAATATTTTCTTTGAAAACTCTCTTCTTCCCTGGAGGGGGTCGAGGCCCATTTATAGGCGATTCCACCGACCCTCGAACATTCCACGTGATGTTAGTGCCTCGTCATCACAAATCATGAAGTTCTGAAATTCCATCCTAAATTCAATGAATATCACAAAGCACCATATAAATTTTCTGATCACGGATCTCATCGTAATAATAGAAATTTCTGTCAATTACTTCACACCTTCTCTGCAAAGCTCCACTCACAATGCCCTTCACTGCCACAATGGTCTTCGATGCTTCTGTTTGCAAAGCATGTCATAATCGTGAAAAATCACCGTCAACATTTTTCATGTCTTCGCTAAATCCAATCCATGAAGCCTATTTTTGAAAAACTCATGCCTTTTCTATATTTTGATGAGATTTCTAAAGATATCCAATTTTCACATGGCTCACCAAACTCCAAATTTTGAACCCCAATAATTTGGTAAACTCTGGAAAATGGTTCCACCTTTTCTATGTTCATTTGTACCACCTCCAGGTCGTTCATTCCTTTTTGAATGTTCCTTGTCATCATGGATTGTCAACAAAATCTCTGGAACTCGAAAATTTACCATGGAAACCTACATTTTCAAAAAATACAACCAACCCAAAAATGATGCAATGTTACCTTGAGGGATATTTATAAAACAATCTCCCACTTTGGGTTTGTTGAAAATTCTTCTCATTATGATTCTATGCACTTTGATACTTCTCTGAAGCACCTTCTATCATCACCCAGCATTCACCTCTTGCAATTCAGATAAGGACCAAATATTCACTTATCGTATACTCTAACCCCACTTGTGCAATGTCTGGCGTGAGAAGTAAGAGTATTATGAATTGTTCATCAATGTATCACTTCATGTCAGACACAAATAGTTGACAACCAACTGATACAAATATCCAAACTGATACCAATTTTTGAACCACATTGACACCAATTTGTGATAGCTGGAAACCTTCTCTCACCTATCCAACAACAGTGTTTTTCTTTTGTCATGATTCTCAGTGGTCGTTATATCTATGTTTTGATCGATCACTTCTAGCATCATCAACTTTAAAACACTCCCCATATCTCATTGTTCTTCCCCTATCTCACTCCTCCACCTATCCTCTTCTCCTCATGACTTAGACTAAGACATGTTCTACCTTCCTTAGCCACATTCTCTCCCAGTCTAGGAGAACTATTTCTCCCTATTTGTCATCTACCCAAAAGGTCACTCTGTTGTGGTCTACAACATTTGAAAGAACACAGATTAGCGTATTAGGGAAAAACACACCATAACTTGGGGAAAGGGGGGTCCCACAACCACACTTTTTCATGTGCGGGGAGTCGACTGAACTCTCAGTGCCAGACGATGTCTCTCAAAATCTTCCTTGGGTAACGCCTTTTTCAGAATGTCGGAAACCTCTACTTCTATAGGAACATTCTCCAACATCATAATTGATTACTCATCCATCTCTTTGAGAAAATGATACTTTATATCAATGTACTATTTCCTTGAGTGATGGAAAATGTTTTTACTGAGATTTATAGATCTTGAGTTACAACACTAGATTTTGATCAGAGACTTCACTGCAACACCCATATCATCATGTTGCTGCTTCATCCACAATAACTGTGTGCAAGCCAATGTGGTGGAAATATAATAAACTTCTCCAGTGCTCAATGAAATGCATTATGGCTTCTGGCTTATCCACGAAAAGAACAATCCGCCATGATTGAAATCAACTCCTGATGTTTATTTATTTTCATCCACTAAACCTACCCAATATGCATCTGTGTACCCCAATAGCTCTTATTGAGATTTTTCAATATACTTTAAACTAAAATACACTGTTCTTTTGATATACTGAAGTATTCATTTCACTAAAAGCATGTGGATTTCCTTTGGACGAATTTCATATTGATCTGATTGGAATGTTGTGAAAACAATATTAGGTCTCTTTGCTATCAGGTATAGTAAAATCCCAATTACCTACTTGTATTCTGTGATATTAACTACCTTTCCATTATCATATTTCGATACATTCATTCGGGTTGCAAATGGAGTCTTCATATCCATGGAATTATCCATTCCAAATATTCTCAGAACCTCTTTCAAATATTTGGATTGATATATGAATCTTCCATTCATTCCTTGTGTCACCAGTAAACTAAGGAAAAAGGTCAGATCTCCAATCCTAGACATTTCAAACTCATGTTTCATGAATTAAAAAAACATTCAGCACTATGCTACATCTGATCCACCAAATATTATGTCATAGACATAAACTAGAACCATCATTATTTGATTACCGTTGTTGTTCAAATAGAGACTATAATCAACTCCACCATGTTGGGAACCAAGATACTTCAAATATTGATCATGCATTGGGTACCATGATCTCTGTGCTTGTTTCGATCCATATAATGCCTTCTTCATCTGAAAAAACTTTTTCCAATACTTATGAATGAGAGAACCATATGGTTTCTCGATATAGACTTCTTCCACAAGAATCCCATTCAATAATGCAGAGTTGATGTCTATCTAGAATACTTTGAACTTTCATTACATAGCAATGTCTAGTAATAATCTGATTTTCTCATGTCTTGCAACTAATGAAAATGTCTTATCAACATCTATTCCTTCTGTCTTGGATTATCCTGTGCACACCGATCATTCCTTATTATGAATCACTGTGCCATATTCATTTGTCTTGTTCCAATAGACCCATTTAGTCCCGATGACATTTTTGTCAACTGGCCTCGAAATAATCTCCCCCGTCTAATTACCAATTATATCATTTATGGTAAGTTGTAGCTCGACAGTTAAACTATCATGCTGATATAGATTTGAATTCCAAAGGTTCATTATCACTATCTGCTTATGAATTATCATATTCAACTGCTGCTCCCCTTGAGTCTCTTACCACATCATCACATTCAATAGAAATCATTCCATTGTGTCATTATTTATTGGAATGAATTATTTTAACTAATTTTCTGAGCTTCTTATTGAAACATTATTGATACTCTCTCGCAACATCTTGGTATCTTGAAAATAGTCAGTTGATAATACATTCTCAGAGAAAAATAAATAATCATGAGATACTTGATTATTGATGCTTCTCCAAGAATATGACTTCCCTTGATAGTAAACAACTGAGCTGAGTCATCCAATTTTTGAATTGATGGCTCTTTTATCTGATTTTGTTATTCAATGCTCCCCCTATGTTTTTCAACACTACATGTGGTCTGGCCCACTGTTTAGACACATAACCATTCTTCTCCTCCTACCTCATTTATTCTAATCTGGCACTCAACATTGAGCTGTTAACAAATTCTCTTAGCCTACTGAGTTAGAACTCAGTGTATGAAACAAGATATAATGTTAACAACACAATACATTCCTAATGTACTGTATTTCTCTTTTTCTTCTTCAACTATGGTACATATTTGAGTCAATTGAGACTCTAATGCATATCAATTTGCCACTATGTGTCTTTAGATACCACTTCCCCTTAGATCATAACTCCCTAACACATGAAACACATGAATAATCAGTTAATATAATTTATATAAATATGGAGATGTGTTCTTCTAGTATCCTTAAGAAGAGGATTGTGGTTCATCCTAATGTGTCAACCTTTTGATTCTTTCTTGCAAAGCATGAAACCCATTCCTTGATTTTTCTAGCTGCCTAGCCAACTTTAACTGCTCTGGCCATATTACTAAGCATTCATTACCCACATGCAGAGTCTTTCTCTGATATGTAGATTTGGCTGGCCTAGACTTCCTCACCATTTGAGGTTTAAATCCACTAGTACACATTTCCTTCATTAATGGTGCCCCAAAATTCCATTTCCCTTGATTCATTCTCTAGGTAGTAATCTCTCTACTTATCATCTTTCCTTTCTTCTTACACCATTGCAGGGGTCGTTCTCTTTCTTCCACTTCTCTCTGTGGAACAAGACATGAGAATTTTTCAATGCATTCTATGTTAATATTTATTTTATCAGATATACGAGTCACCACACTATTTTACGTTGGTGATGAATTTTCTATTGAACGTGCATTCTTATTTCTCCTTGATGGAGTAGATCTCCCCTTAATCTTCCAGGTTTGTTCACATTATCTCCATAAGAGTTGTTGTTTGTGTGAAAGATAATGTGTTTGATGCACCTTTTGTTTATCTCCTTCTGATTCCCAAGAGGTAGTAAACCTATGATTCAACCTACCACATTGTCTTCCAGTATAGGATTTTTCATTGTACACCACTAGTGTCAAGAATTTTCATTCAAGTTCCTTTTATTTTCTAGCTTTATTCTTGCTACAATGTATTTCCAAATGCCCATAATTAGAAAATATAATAAATTTTCCTTCAATGGAAAACATCATTTCATAATTTCTATGTCAAGATGTATACGCAGCTTGAGATCATTCTCAAACATTGATTTATTGAGCTTCCTGACACATACCCATGGTGTGTCCCAATCTTCCACAGTAATTGCAACTAATTAATTCTTTCCTCTAGGAGACTATTCATTCTAATTTCTCATGACACATCATCTTATTTTCAGATTTAGTAATGTTTCTATTTTGATAGCTGGAGATGTATTCATGTGCCTCTGAACCGAATCTTGATGAATGACCATGGATCCCAAAAAAATATAACATTCCATCATTGCTTCCTGTAAAATCGTTTTTATGTATATCTTCAGCTTCTATAAGGTTTTTCTTATCTCTGGAGATTTTCACTGCTCCTTTCATATCACGCATAGGAGTGAGATCATCATATCCAATTCCATATTTTCCCAAAATGGATGGCCTTTGGGATGATAAAATCTTTTCATGCTTCTCCACTGATGTAGCCTAGTTGGATTTCATTTAATCATCACCTTCCAAAGGATAATCAAATAGTAAGTTCAAGGAATCCTTCAACATGGGCTTGTTTTTAGAATTTGATTTCTCCATATCCTTCTTGACTGCTTTTATTTCTTCTTCCAACTTTTTAATCATTATATACCTTGATTCGAGTCGTGAATCATGTTCTCTCTTGAAAATATTTCTTTTATTCATATCATCATCTAATTCACATATTAACTTATCTTCCATGTTACTTTTCTCATTTACATTAAATTTGTCTTGAACAATAGAATTAGAACTACATGTGTTCTCTTGTTGAAGCCATTGATTCTCATGACTGAGTTTACATAGATTTGTGTCTAGATCATTATTTCTAGATTTCAGATTCTGAATTACATCTGACTTATGATTATATCAGTTTCCCCCAGCTTTGTGTTTTTTTTTGTTTGAAGTTATCTTTTTTAGTTCATCAGCTTGAGTATCATTCTTCTCCCTCAGATCCATGGCCACATCAATAAGCCTTTTATTTAATCTCATTACATAGTTAACCTCAATTTCCATTGCTTGGACTCATATTTCATTATATTTCATCTTTTCATTCAATTTCTCTTCCAATTCCTTTTCCTTGTTGACAATTTCCACTTTTCAACTTATTGGCGTTTCTTCATCAGCAGTGGTTCCAACATCACTTTGAATATTAGGTTCTTCACTCATTCATTAAGCATCATTGAATGAGTATATATTTCCACATTATGATTCATCCACACCATTCTTATGTTCACTACAAGATTTCTTTTACTAAATCACACTCTTTCTGTTGACACTTCCACACTGGGTAATTTTACAAGACTTCTTCTTCTTCTGGGAATTTCTACCCTTTTCCATGGAATACTGAGATATGAGCAGACTAAATCATTAACCACAAAAATCGACTATCCCACGACTTAGAAAACAAATCTGATAACATAAATTTTCCCTCTCATCCCATTGGTAGGACCAATTGGGGACTATATATCCTGAGAGGGGGGGTGAATCGGGGTATGGATATTCTTTTTCAAAATTCTCCCTACCCCACTAGATCTTGAACACTTTATTACTATGGTCACATTGTTTCCACTTGTGTGTTTATTATGATCACTTATTTTTTACTTTATCTGATGATGATGCATTGAATGAAATATAGGGAAGCAACCAGGAAGACACAAGGATTTTAATTTGGTTCTCCCTCAATGGTCTATGTCCATGGAGAATACAACGGCGATGTGCCACTGTACCAAATCCAGTAAAGCTCACTAACAATAATGTTCAAGCTAGATCACTTCAATTCCTTGGATCACTGCATTTATAATGATTATAGTTAGCTAACTGCTTCCCAAGGGTCAATCATGTTTCCTCTCTCTCTAAATCACTACCAGTAGAAAGGATAACATTCAATCTCTTCCTCTACTCACTACACATGAAAGGGATCCAATCACAGTTTATAGACTTGTAGGTCTTTTTATTTACATGAATACACGAATCCTCAACTATTGATAGATTCTATGTTAATGTTTATCATTCATCAATAGATTAATACCACTTTTCCCCTAAAACACTGGGCAATTCGTTTTGTAAATTCATTCTCAAAAGCACTATACTTCATGAAGCTCCCAATTTCGTGAAGATCAAACAAGCCTTTTCGAAGTCCATGCCTTTTCACGAAGCACAAACCTTCATAGATCTCCTGCCATGCAGATCACAATTCTTTCGTGGAGCTCAGACCATCGCAAAGATCAAGAAATTTCAAAGATTAGGCTGTCGCAGAGTGAGTACCTTTGAAAATATCATTGAACCAATGCGGAGCATGACACTTTTGTGGAGCTAGATTAGCCGCCGTGAAGCACCTTCCTTTCGCGAAGCACACTGCCTTCGCAAGCATCCTTCCCATACCGAGAGAAAAATATTTTCTTCAAAAACTATCTACTTCTCTCGAGGGGGTCGAGGCCTATTTATAGGTGATTCCACCGACCCTCGAACCTTCCATGTGATGTCGGCGCCACATCATCACAAATAAAAAATCTCTAAAATTCTCACCAAAATTCTCTTAATATCATGAAGAAACATGATAATTCTTCAATCACAGAGCTCGTCGTTATCGTGGAGAGTTACGTCAATTAATTCTCACCTACACTGCGAAGCTCCACTCGCAATTCCCTTCATCACTGCAATAATATTCAATGCTTTCATTCATGAAGCTTTTATATTTTCTTTTTTACCACCTCCAGATCCTCTGTTCCATTGTAATTGTTCATTGAAAACATATATGTTCAACAACTTCTCTGGTACTCGACAATTTACCATGGAAACCTGCATTGTCAACCAACACAACCAACAGATAATTGATGCATTGTTACCTTAAGGGATATTTGTCCAACACTTCTAGACAAACCATGGCGCATCATATTTTATGAAAATTTCACATTTTCCACTTAAAATTCTTTTAAAATTAAATACTTTTTCATTTTACCATCCGTTAGTGGTTTTGAGGTTTTTTATATCTCCTTAGAATCCGTTTCTATGATATGAGAGGTATTAGTTATCCGTTATTATTATCAGGAGCTTTTCAACTCATTTAATATGCACGGGTAAGTACTACATTCATTTTGCATCATTCTTCATCTATCTTGGTATGGGGTATGATACTTAGGTCTAATCTAATATGCCATTTTTAGGGGCTTCATCAGTTATTAATTATTCTCTTGATATGTTTCTAATCAAGAGAAGGTAATATATGAGCAGTACACTATGGGCATAACATAGGTGGTCTGGTTATTTTCCCTTAATGTCAGATTTTATATATATATATTTCTGTCACAGTGATGTACACATTATTTTCTATGATACACACTTGAAATTGATTTTATTGCTTTATTAAAATGGCCAGGTATGACCTATGTAATTAATGTGACCCATTTTCAAATGAATAAAGGTCAATTGCCTCAAATTTTAATCACCTGTTGAATTAGTTTTTTAACTAAATACACCACCATTAGTGGAATATGTATTTTTTGTAATAAAAGTGCGTGGCTTACCCCTTTTAATGATATTTTAATTGAAGAATTGTAATTTAATTATCAAATGATTAATGAAAGGGGAGGGAAGACCATGTCCCTAGTATGAGGCTGTGTAATTTATTTCATGATCATGATTTTCATCTTATATTTATTTCCCACCTGAGATAATTAATAGGCTAGGCCTTTCATGTTTACCTTATTCAATGAGGAACCTCGTGAGGTGAGGTTAAACATAAATGATCATGATTATTACTTTTTAAATAATTAAATCAATTTGATTGAATTTTTTTTATAAGAATTGGGTGATTCATGGTATGATATATGAACTCTAGGGATGGGATCATTTGGCTAATTCCTTACATATTACAACGTGACACTTGGCCTTCTTAGAGGACTATCGTGGATGACCAATGGGAATTACTAATATACGATTGAGTGATATATAGACTCATTCTATGTAATTGAAAGGAAAAACTCATAGAGTAATTCATTTTATAAGACATGGGTGACACTTGGGATCCCTTAGTGGACCTCCAAGGATGGAAAAAAGTCAGTTGTGATGTTATAATAAACATATATAGATACCTAGGTTCTTATGAGGATCTCCATGGATGGTATTATAAGGTTTTTTTCATGATATGTTTGGAGCGATACATGAATTATAAATATGGAACTATACGGGTGAGATTAGGATGTTAATTGAATGATTTATGAAATGACTTATATAATTATTCTACAAGACTAATCATAAGCCTATATTCAGTCAGAGTCTAAATTCTTTTTAATGGACTGGTTAGTCATCTCTTGATCACATATCATTATGGGGATGATGGGTTATGCACCAAGTCCCATGCCTTTGTTAAATAAACGAAAAGGAATGAATGTTAATTCTAGAGAGTCTCTGATAAAGACATACCAGGTACCAAATGATAGTTTTCCATTCGATCTCATATTTTTCTTGGTTTATAACATTTTGTACATGTTTTCAATATTATATTACTACATGAACACTATTATTTTTATATATTTAATAACTATATTTCATTAGAAAATATTGGTGGTGGCCTAGTGGGTTTTAATCTCAAACCATACTTGTGATGCATTTGGAACATGTAAATAAGTCAGGTATGCAAATATAGATTACAAAAACCACCATGCTACATGTTTTATTATTATTATTTAGAGTAGGGGAGTATAGGACCACACTGAGTCATATGACACTAGTTGAGATAGTTTCTAGTCATTTCGAATATTGATAAATCTATAGTACTATTTCATTCACGCCAATTTTTGAATCAATATATACACATTATGTGAGAATCAACCTATAAGAGTTTTTTTTTGGAATTATTATATATATATATATATCAATATCTTGATTTTATCTAATGTTTGATTGATTTATTACTTCTTTTAAAGATTATATGCTTCTTTTTTTGTGTTATACCTTTAAAAGAGAGGATTATATCCAAATAGATTCCCTCTAAGCCCTCACTGCTAGTTTGTATCCATTGGTATTTGGGGATATTCTCTTGAGGCCACGTGCCTAATTAGGATCTATGCACTGTCAGTGTAATCCATGTCCAATAAATTACACTACCAAAGATAGGAGAAATGAAAAACCATTAACATAGAATTGTTCCTATGTGAAAGATCAAATAGGTAGACCACCAGCTCAACTCTATCAAAAAACTCTAAAATGTATAATAAATTGAGGCAACAATTTTCTTATTCATTGAATCATATGGTAACCCAATATAGGAGGCAGTCAATGGAATAAACAATCACAAAATCGAAACTCATGGCGTCATTGACGTCAATCAATATACAATATAGCAATACTATAAGTTTTTTTAAATATATATATGTATATATATTTGAATTAGATGATGAAACTCTTATGTCTCATACATGAGGCACTATTACAACAACATAGCCTAATCTGCCTAATTTCAGCATAATGGTGAACTTCATATCCTACCATGAAGTGCCTCTTATTTTTCCATATGAATAGACACATAGAAACTTTTGTTATATGATAAGACAATGGGAACTATGTACTTTTTCCAACTCCCACCAACATTGAGAATTCACACCCATATCTTATCCACCAATACCTATAGAGTACATTCAAACTTCTCGTCTATTTTTTGGTCGAAAACCATACATTGAAATCAGCATACCGAACACCTTCTACACGCCCTTCTAGAAGCACAAAGTGGAACATGACTCACAAAATGAATCAATACTAAAAACCCCATGAAGATATAATATCCTAATATATAAAAGTCTCCCACCTAATCCACTATGATATTCTCTTTGATAGTAATGAAATTGGATACATTCCTCATTCAATCCAAAATTACCCATATAGATTCATTCTTTCGAGGCATCCTTTGAAGACAAACTAGTAATTATTGGAAAAAATATTCCAATTTTTCTCCAGAATGGGATACTTCTGTAAAAACCCACTTGTTCATTCATTCTCAGACTTCACCTATTTATAGGTGTAGCATCATGTCAGGAAACATTCAATCACTTTTTTCATTATTGGCCACCAATATTAATGATGTAGGTTATAGTATATTTTTTTTAATAACAATGTGTAATTACAACTTCGAGTCATCAAAATAATGAATCATATGCTATCGAATATGTGAAGGAACAATAACATGGTTCTAGACATAGATAATCCCATCATCATATATAGTTCAATCAGAAGGTGAGTCCACACCTTTAATGCTTTCAATCAAAGAATGAAATATCCATATACTCACATTGGCTCTCCCTGATCCACCTAAAATGCGTGGAATACATTGATACATATATGTTAGATGCCTTCTACTAGACCTAACAACTATAATATGAATCTCATCCAACAATGTCATGATCTTCCGGTATGAGTTAGATTCATATGCTTCTTGAGTATTTTTTGTCACGATCAAAGCATCAACGACACCGTTTCCAGTTCTAGGTGTATATTCTAGATCAAAATAAAATGGAAACATATAATAAACCCACCCTCACTATTGGAGATCCAAAAATCTGTACAAAAAAATATATACACTATGATTTTGTAGTCATTATAAACAATAAAAGTTTATCTCTTTAGATAATGGTGTCATGAAATTATCTTATAAACCACGACAACTAACATGAGATCATATGTATTGTCTTTTAATCCATATAGAATCAAATTCAATGACACATATGCCTCAAATAAAATCTTTGTATCAACACTACTTCATGTCATTTCTCATACAAATTACAGAACACGTTATACAGCTTAACTGTCCATGATACGATCCAAATGGGTGTGGTAGTCAAATGTTTCTTCAACTCCTAAAAAATCATCCTCATGTTCACTAAACCATTTGAAGATGATTCCCTACTTTTTCAAAATCGAATGTTGTGATTTCCTATGGGAAATTTTTGTAATGAACATATAATAATAACCCACTAAACCTAGAATGATATTATAGTAAAAAAACAATCTTTGTATACTTATAAGAGAACACTGTGAGATATTTCTCTTGTTCCACTATCACACCTTCTACTATGATTATGTAACTAAAAAATATTACCATGTCCATCTTGAATTGAAACTTAGGTAGCATGGAGTATAGATGATTCCCACTCAATATAATCAGGAAAATGCCAACAAATAGGGAATTATCATCAGGTGACCTGGAGAACACCAATATGTTATCAAAAATTCTAAAAACTAATCAATGTATAAAGAATGTTTTTAGGTTAATCAAGTATATAAATATACCTGGTGAATTCATCATCCTGAATGACATCACAGTGAACTCAATAGGCCAAAAAAATTTCTAATAGAATTTTGTGTTATATTATTAGGTCTAACTCTAAACTGATGACACCCCGATCTAAAGTCAATCATTTAGAAACCTAAGATCCTCTTAACAGATCAAAGATATTACTGATACATGGGAGTGGATATCGGTTCGTCCCATTTATCTGGTTCAATATTATGTAATGCAAACATAAATGGGATTTCCATTAAACCATAGTATAAAACAATACTAGGAAACACCAACGTGATTTACTCAGGTGGATAAATCGCTTATCCTTAAATTCATCATGAAGAATGATATGTTTTTTAAATATTTTTTGGATCCATTAGATATGGTTGAATAATAACTACATCAGATACTGGAATGGTCTCAGTGGTAAACTCAACATCAATCTCATGTGGAAGCCCCGAGTGGTCCTCTTAGAACACATGTTTGAACTAGTCCATTATGGATGAAACACAACATGTTCCACACCCCTATCATCCTGTAAATTAATTAAAACACGGAAAATGATGTCAACATATTTTATACAGAATATCACTTCATTACTCTCCTAGAAATCCAACTCTTCACCAGGAACATAATTGATTCGCTTAGAATAAGTAATGTTCAATATTTTATGGTATCAATCAATGTGGGCTTGGTAAGATACCATCCATTCCATGTTAAAAATCATTTCAACTCATTAAATTTAATGTATGTATAGATTCAAATGGAAATGATACTCTACATCCTTGGTAAAACCTACCTTTAATAAATAGATGTCTCTAAAACATACTCCAAATGGTGAATCGATCATCATAACCCCACTCACAAACTCCACCACTGGACAGAAACTATTAATAATTTTTTATGATATATATTAATTTGAGGCTCATGTATAAAATAAGGCACCAGAATGTGTAGAGGCTATAATAATAGTAACTCTAACTATAGAGGGCCTGCCATCTCTATCAACAAGTGCATGTGGGATAACATGCAACATTTCTTCCAATATTCCCTACTCTAGAGTCTCAGTACCCAGAGTTTCAAAACTCTACTAATATGGGTGCTCATTTCATGATTTACCATGTCCACTTCATTAACCACAATGGGTAGAAGAAATCCAATTTTTGGACTAATATAGGGTATAAAAACCCCTTCTAGGACATCAACTATACCAAGATACTCCTTCAATTACCCATTGGTCGAGGATTCATGTAGTACCACTATAAGTGACCCATCTTACTATAGGTTCAACACATTACTTGTGGTTAGGTAATTTGGATATGAATGTGTTCTGAACTACAACAATGGTAGTAGTATATTCAGTTACTTCTCTGAGTAACTGATACTTCCCCTAAGCCAATACAGTTTTTATTTACTTGGTTGACATTATCATTGTGATGCTTCCTACACATGGAATAAGAACCTTATTGTTTTATTGTGGAAACCACAAAAAAATCAGTAGAATATTCGTTCATATTTTCCTCCAAAATGAGAGCCTAATTCACCACCTCAGAAAAATTCATTAGCCTAATGTTTTAACATTAGACATAATATCACATTTAAGTCCATCAAGAAAACATTTCCCTATAGTAACCTCATTTCCTTGAAATGCAGGGATGATGTTATGAAAATAATTGATGTGAACACTATAGTATATCGTAGACATATTACACTGGTACAACAGCTAAAATTCTTATTCCATATCATGCCATTAATTCTCAAGGTAATAGCACTCCATGTACTTCTCCTGAAATACTTTCTATACCATGTTCTTCATATTCCCATCCATATTTTAAACATTCCACCAATGCTTTTCCTGACAACATAACAAATAATCCTCCATCTTGAACCACATTCCAAAAAATTTCTTAGATATAAAAGTGTTTTATAGATGGTTTCAATAAAAAATCATCCACCTTGGTTCCACCATATCCATTGAGTGTTAATGGGGTCTGTAACAGGGTCACACATGTAAGGTCAGACATATTTCACTAATCGCTCCCTCAGTCACATTACATAAGTATTATGATGTGAAAAATGTCATCATGGAACTGCTCATTTTCTCATTCACTCAGAATTATTGATGCCTCTGGTTCCATTATTAGAGACACATTTCAATCCATTTCTTACTATCAGCATTTTTTCAACCGTCATCCGGGAAGCATGTCTCTATAATTCCAAACACATTTATTAGGATATATGACACATTAATAAATCATTTTAAGTAGAGGGATTCATATAAATCCATAAAAATCATACACCATACCTCCATACGTGGTCAAATTTGAAGAACTACCACTACCCCAACCATCCCTCATCTAGGTCATGGATAACATAGGGTAAAAAACTTTCATATTTTGATGATTCCCATTAGACGAAAATTTTATCCATTTAAATTTCTATATTTAGCATCATTGAAAATATTCAATTTTTTATGAGGTTCCTTTTTTTCTTAAATTATTCAACAAAAGAAAAGGATTTAATTTTAACAAATCACCAAAAAACTTTTTTATAATCATACAAAAAATGATGCATGTCACATAAAATTATAATTTCAAAGATTTATTCATGTATAGTCAACCCCATGCCATACTGATCCAAGAGTAAACTCATAAGAAATAATGAAGTCACAAAAAAGTGCACTACTCAAGGTGAAATAACATTCATATTTAACAACAACAAATAAAAAAATCAGTCCCACCCCTATGTACTTGGGTTTTCCTCAAAACATGGGGTTTCTACTCCCATGTATGAGCTCGTGACCATGGTCCAGCTAATCCTATTTTTCTGTTTAAAATTACCAAATAGTATGACAAATGAAAAAAACTCTTTCGATAACACTTTGTAACTTCCCATATTGGGTTTCACATATCGATTCCCAAAGCTTATTGGTTACATGGGCTCAAGAATGCCTCCCCATATACCATAGTCTCCCGACTAGTAGTTAGGTTCTAATATATATCATGGGGAGAATGTACCCTCATTATCAACATATTACGATAGAACAAATAAATAAATGATATAAAACTAATAGTAATAAATAACCAAAACAATATGTAAATCGATAAATACCAACATTAAAAGATAATCCAAAATTAGGAAAAGAATATACAGACCAAATTAGATCATATATCTGTCATATATGTGTCAAGTGTCCAATGAAAACCTAAAATAAAGATAATGAAAACACATAAAAAGGCCCTGACATAATGTCTTGTTACATAATCAATACTCCATCCCATACCCCACCTTATCCATATAAAATATGGGTCTTTCCCAAATGATGTATTACACATGAATCTGATTCAAGTACAAATCATATAACTAATGTAGGGTGTGAGTAAAAAATAGTATGCCACCACTAATGGTGTCAAAAAATATCCAGTATTTAATAGTTTATGTAGATTTATAAATAAGTAAGATAAAATTAATAGGTAAACAATTCCACATTAAATTATTAATTAATTAACCACGTAAAACAATGGGTTTACAATGACCCCTAAACCAATAATACTATCATTATCGCATTATAGAGTATGAAACATCAACAAAAAAGATATCATATTTCATTCAAACATGTGTTTACATTAGTCATTTATTTTCAATTTCACATTCTTATAATGGGGGCCTTGAACAATAATCTGGAACCCCGTTGGTATTTGGAGTAGCAGTACCTATCTAAAAAAACATTGATCACAAGAAAACAATTCATATATTATGGTTCTAGAGATGAATTTATCCCCCATGGTTTTATAAAGTAGCGTCCCAAGTCCCACCACTTATTCATAGAGATATCACATATAATGTTTCAAAATTCTCAACCCTTCAGTCAAATTCAATTATTAACCATGAACTATTTACAAATCATTATTCAAATCAAATATTCACACTATATCAGTTTCAATCAATTTCATAATCCCATTATTCAATAAATTTGATAAACCCACTAGTCTATCAATTTCAAAATCCTATTATTCCATCAATTCCATATTCACATGTTGGACTAATTTTGTAATCCCATTGAAAAAATAGTCAATAAATTAATTTAATTTAGAATTAATTTTCCCAAATAGAAAATTAAAACTCTAAAACTAGATTCACACATATTTAATCAATTATAGACCACCTACCTGAAGGTCGTTAATGCATGTTCCCCAATCTAAAATCACCAATTTGATGTTGAATTATCGAAATCACAATGAGGCATATGATCTATGACCAATACCTAAGATCAAGGTCCAAAGGAACAATATCCAATAAAAACTATATCTAAAACATCACCAACAAAGGGAAAATTGTCCATCTTCTTTGGGAATGTTGTAAGGAAGAGAGTGGAACAAAAATAGAATGAAATTAATCACCAACAAGAGTTGATCCTTCAACCATATATTCAATTCACCATGAAATATTTTTATGGAGCCCTAAAATTATCCTGTTAGATTCCAAATTCAATGGAAATAGTATATGTATAATTTGGGTTATTAGGAGTTAAAAACAAAGGGTTTATAAATTTTTATAAAGACCATTATGGGATTAGAACTCATGTTAATGGTTTTCAATGTGGAGGAATATGGTTTTCCAAACAACGAACCTTTACATTGGGGGCCCAAATTTTCTCCAATGTGGTTTTTAGTGTGAAAAACCATTCACTAATCTTGAAAATCACCTTTCTAGAGGGTACACTGTTTGGGGATGGAGGCTTTATGGTTTTCCCATTCTGTGCACCAACCGTGTGCCTCCTAAAGGTCCTCCAAAATGGGGCACACAGTTTCTTAGTAAAAGCCAAATAGTTTTTTCAAACCTTTCTCAATCCCAAAGGCTTCCAAATTTCCCTAATTTCCCCTAAAATCACCCCAAATAAAAACCCAAAAATGATATAATTAAAACAATGGTAAATGAGGACTGGAAAATGTGGAGGAGGATTATCCATAAAGGCCATGATCTCATAGATGACCTATTTGATAAACATTGAGGATAAAGATACTTATCAATGCCGAATATTTATATTGGATATGATCAATGTATGGTGAATAAAAAATATACTATTAAGACTCTATTTCATACAAGGCATGGTTGGTATAGAGCCTCAAAAGAAGGTGGAAGTTTCAATGTAAGGGAAGAACCCTGAATTCCAAATTGATGAAGGTGGATTAATTCATTTTGGATTTATACATTGTTTACCTTCATCACCTATGATAAACAATGATCGATTGGACAATTCTCATATATAATCATTCTTCATTCATCCAGGAAGTTTCATTATATACTATAAGGACCCAGCCTTAAACATTACATAATATTGAATTAAATGAATAATTCACATTGAGGATCTTTTCAGGATTAGAGTTTTATAGAATTAGGACATAACTATTACATCTCCAAAGATTACAATGAAGAAATATCTATATAGTTTCCATAAAATAAAAACTCTTTAAAAAAAGAGTCACGTTTAGTTCCATGTTTTAGATAGCATGACTTTTCCTTGATCCCATCATTGACCTTATTCATCTTTATGTCCTGGGAAAACATTTCAAAACTTGGGATGAGCATAAAAAGATCAGTAAGGGTTATAAAAAAAGAATGAAAACATTTTTTAATAAATACATACAAAACACGAACTCTTTTAATTACCCCATGAAATCATGTGATTTATGAAAGACGCATAGAAATCATTAATCATAAGGGTATGTTTTGGCATGCATATCATACTTACATTGTAACTATCACAGTTACATAAGGAGTTACTTTGGAATACAAATCACAGTATATTCCCTAAATCTCATAAGAGAAACATTCACGTTTACCTCCTTCACATTACCCAATGCATTGGAGAGGTATCTCGGGCTCACCCACCCTAGGTTTATCATAGAACCACCCGTATACATAAATAATTTCCAAGAACCATAACATGATCATATAACATAACATAAGTATAAAGGAATGATAAAATTTCCACATTACAATAAAAAAAATATAATTTCAAGATATTGAAATAATAAATCCATTGTTAAAATCATTTTCAATACCAAAATATATAAAACGAGTATATGGTATTTATTTTTCCTTTTAAAAAACATTCTGGCTTGTTAAGGAAGCCGAAGATCAAATAATACCCGCGGCAGCGGAAAGGTCATTATCACCACTTATGTTAAAAAAACATTCCTTTTTTTGGTTTAGTAAAATGATTCGTATAAAAAGATTCCCATTGAATAAAATAAAATGTCAAAGGAGTTTATACACCATATAAAATAAAGTCGTGCATGAAACTAAAAATGTCTCAGTGAAAGGAGATTGAGACGAAGTCCATTACCTCACGTCCGACTTGACTCGATCGTTCTTTAATCTTATGAATAAGAAACTAAAGTTAATTTTTTCTTGCATAAGAACCATTTTCAAGTTTATTATTCCTTTTATATAGCTTATTACCATGTTATAAACATTATTCAATCATTTAAGTTAATAACATTCATTTTGTCGATATTTGGTACTTGAGTAAAAATGAACAACTTATATTTACAATTTGTTAATGTGGTAAAAGGATCATTATATCCGGAATGATATTCAAGATTTGGATATCGTATATATTATATATATCCATTATATACCTGTTTTCATAATAGTACATAACATTTAGAGGTAAGAAATGAAATGCACCATTCATGGAGATGGTAAGTCGTACGTACGCATGAACGCTACTTTCATTTCTATTTATTATTTTAATGGAAATAAAACATAATGATACATAGGTATATTATAATTCCAGTATAATATCATATATAATATTGTTAAATACATCCTTTATGCATCCCACGTAAGGCATTAACGAATCAAATCACGTTGAGGGGGCGGTAGTCCGCACTTACTCAAATGAGATTATCGTATTTAACCACTCCGAAAACTATAAAGGCATGATATAAATGGGAAGTATAGAAGCATAAGGAAATCATAAACATAATATATATCATATTTAAATATAGTACCATCATAATGGCCCCCATGAGAGGTGGTAAGATGTAACTCAACAATCATCATTTCGTGAGGCGTTAGTTTTCCATCCACAGAAACATTATTTTCTTCATCCATTACATGAAGGTGTGTGTAATTATAATTATAATAGTTATTATAACAACATTGTAGTATATTTAGTATACTGGTTTTGTTACAAAAGAAAATAAATAAAAATATTTTAGGGGTTGGAAAGTAAAATAAAAGAAATCAATTTAAGAGAAACCATTACCTTTAATTTGGGTAACTCTCTTTGGTTTGAACCAAAGGACTTATTGAGATGACTTATTCCTAAGGTAAGGCTTCTAAGAGGAGTAGAGGAATGTTGAGAGCTTAATTGGGATGAGTTTTGATGATCCATATGTCTTGAGAGGTGTGTGGAATTGGTTAGAATTGGTCTCCTTTTATAAGGGGGAGGAGGGGCTCTTTAGGGAGGTGTGAAACTATTATTTTATTATATAATGATATTCGGTTTCTAATGGTCCAAAAATCATTATATTGGAAGATACGATTAGTCATGGTCGAAATAAAATCATCCAATCAGAATTTGATAGGTTTTGTATAATATTTTAGTCATTATAATGTTATTTATTTAAATCACTTATTAATGAGATAAATACTGCATCATTATTGTGTCATAAATAATTTAATTTATTTGATGTCGAAAAATTATAAAACAAATTCCATGAAATATTAAATCTTTTTAGCTTTCTTAAGAATATTTATAGTCGAAAATAGGACTTATATAACACCATGTAAAAATTAATTACTAAAATATTTTGGTTTATGTCATTTTGCCCTTTACTTTAAATAAATTAATCTAAATTGCCATTATCACTTGCAAGTGGATAAAAGGGGTCCCAAAATAGACCCAATGATGCCCATGGTCGTTAATGACTCAACCAATAAGGTTAAGACACGTGTTAAGGTAATTTTTAATTATTATAATATTCTTTTAACCTTGAATTCCCTTATTTACCTTTAATCGCGGTAAAGAAAAGTCAAAAAATACTATTCACCAAAAATTATTTTCATCTTAATGAAGTAAATTTTACTTCTTGATAACAACCATGTATGTTGGATATTTGAAATTAAATTCACAAAATTGGTAAAATTTCATTTAAATGAAAAAGTCATTTTTTAACTACCACTAATTGGTGTCACTATTCATCAAAAATTTAAGTTTTTCAGAAAAATACCAAAAATTCAGCCTAAGCATTATTTGATATTACGAATTCAAAATTGACTTCTATTTTTCCAAATTCAAAACATTGAAGTTAAATTAATTAATTAAAAAATTAATTCCCATTGTTAAAACAAATACCATGTTTTTAAGAAACAATAACTATCAAAAGATTCATACTTGATTATGTCCAATTTCAAAGTGAAATTACTTCCATTGACCAACATTGGATAAAATAGTAAAAATATAATTTAATTTCACTTTTAAACAAATTAAAAATATAATCTAACCATATAAATAAATTATATTAAAAGGAACATATAAATTAAAATACAATATTTTTCACTATTCATTTAAAAATGAACTTTATCAGAAAAATAACAAAAAAATTACCCAAAGTCAAATTTGATGTCCCCACTGTAACGAAGGGTTATATTTGGTCAATTAGAACATATAAATATGACCAAAACGTGATTTAATGAGGGTCTCCATTAAAAGGTGGTAAAACGGTATTTTAATGTAAATTATGCTTAAAATTAGATTCATTCAAATTTTAAGCCTCTAACTTTTATTGGATAAAAGTAAATATATTTAACAAACATGTATAATCATATTGTAGTTAGATTATTTCATTCTCTCCACTACAAAGGCTAGGAGTTAACTACCATTTAAAATAATAATATTATATTATTAGTGTGCAATGTAAGATTCCAAAGAAACCCATTGTTGCCTATCGGGTACGCTATCGAACAGAGCAACCCTTTTAAAGTAAAATTAATATTTAATTAACAAATACTAATAAATATTAAAAATGTCTTATTATACATTTACATGGGATGTTACATCCTTACCCCTTTTGTAAATTTCATCCTCACAATTTTTATTCACTTATCAAAATAAGTGGGGATATTTATCCCTCAAAGCATTTTCAGATTCCCAGGTTGCCTCTTCAATGATATTGTTTTTCCACAAAACCTTTACCTGCTGAATTACCTTATTCTGCATCAATTTCTCCCTGTGGTCAAGAATTTGGACTGGTTGTTGTTCATAAGAGAGGTTCTCTTCTAACCGAACTACCTCTATGCTCAAAACATGTGATCGATCTGGCATATACTTTCTCAACATTAAAACATGAAAATATTTGTGTACATAGGATAAACTAGGAGGTAAACCCACCCTATATGCAAATGATCTCACTTTCTCTAGAATTTCATAACGTCCTATGAACCTTGGACTCAACATTACCTTCTTACCAAAATGCATCACATTTTTCCATGGAGAAACATTGAGAAAGACATGATCTCTTACCTCAAATGAAAGATCTTTCCTCCGGTTATCGTCATAACTATTCTGTCTGCTCGGAGCTGTTCTCATGTGCTTCTGAATCAACTGAACCTTCTCTTCCATCTCTTCTACTAATTATGGTCCCATTAGCTTCCTTTCACCTACTTCATCCCAAAAAGCTGGAGTTCGACAACGCTTTCCATATAATGCCTCAAATGGAGCCTTCAATATACTCGAATGAAAACTGTTATTATAAGAAAATTCAACCAATGAAAGATGTTGGTCCCAACTTCCCTGATAATCCATCGATCAAGCATGTAAAATATCCTCCAATGTATGAATTTTTTGTTCTTCTTGCCCATCTGATTGAGGGTGAAAAGCTGTACTAAAATTTAATTCAGTACCCAATGACTTCTGATGGCCTTTCCAAAAGATTGAAGTAAACATGTGATCACAATCAGATACAATGGAGAGGGGAAGTCCATGAAACATGACTCTCTCTTTAACAAGAACCGAGCAAGTTGATCTAAGGATCGAGTATCTCGAAGAGGTACAAAATGAGAATATTTAGTCAATCAATCAACTATAACCCATATTACATTATTACCTCGAGATGTCTTTTGTAATCCCAAAACGAAATCCATGGATATATTTTCTCATTTCCACTCTGGCACTGATAAAGGTAGAAGCACCCCTATTGGTAACTGTCACTCTTCTTTTACCTGCTGACAAGTCAAACACATCACAGTAAAATCAGAAATATCTCTATTCATTCCATCCTACCTGTAATACTCCCAATGATCTCTGTACATATTAGTACTTCCAGGATGAACTGAAAACGGAGAACAATGAGATTCACATAACAACTCATTCTTCAACTGTGAATCACAAGGCACATATAAAGACCTGGAAATTTCAATGAAATTATTTTCTTATTTTCTTTGGAATTTTGAGAGTGCGCGGTTTCTGACCGCAACTGATTCTGATGCCCGGTGTGCCCGGAATCAATTTTCGAAGATTAGCTCGTGTACGTCCAGTGAACGAACGAGTGGGTGTTTCTAACTTTTGAACCGGTGCATGGAATCAAAATCCGAGGGCACCGATAAAACCACATCGCTGGTAACTTCTTAAGAAGACCCTTTCTAGAGTTGCTTTTTATCGAGAGGAGTTGTTGAAAAAATGTGAGGAATAAAAATATAATTGTTTTACATTTTTTTTAATTTATTGCTTGGTGGTTTAAATGTTGTGTCACATAACTTTTTCCCTGTCTTGTGTGGTTTAACTCCTCGGTGTGGGAGTTGGAGTGGGACTCATTGGGTTTCTAACTTCCCTTGGGGAGAATAATGGTGAGGTTGGAGTTGGAGTGGGACCCTCTGCAGATTGTTGTTGGTGCGCGGATTGACTTCGATGATGGAACGAGACCGAAATAGTGATTTGAGGCCTTTGAAGTAAATTACGAGACCCGAGATGAACACCGGCACCGAGGGAATTGAAAACGGACCACCGTAGCAACTCGGGTGGCCTACAGACATCACCGGCGGCACAAGTCGCCAGCCGGCCGCCCGGAGGTGGCGTCGCCCCGGTGCGCCGCTAGGAGGAACCACCACGGCTGAAGCCGCAGCCGCAGGCGGCCGGATCCCACGACTGCTCGGTATCCGGGGGAGGAGGACGTGGTGCTCTCCACGTCCTTGGAGCAAAAAGGCCGCGGGGGACCGCGTCCCCCACTCGGCTCGCTGGCCGGGCGGGCGTGCCACCCGGCCAGGCCGGGCTGGGTCGTGCCTGATGGGGGCGGGCCGCGCCCATCCAGGGCGGGCCATGCCCGATCGGTTCGGACCCAGACACGGGCGGGTCGACCCGGTTCGGGCCGACCCAAGGGGGTCGGACCGGGCCTAGACCCCCCATTTTCGGATGAATTCCAGTATTTTTCCCATATCATGGGCTATGGACCTCCGATCGATGCACCGTCAGTTGCAATGGGATCCTTGGACCGAGACGGTCGTTTCGGTATATTAAACTCAAGGTTTCAAGGAACTTTGTGTATGGCCGGGTTGGATCGAAACTGAAACCAACCGGGCCCTCGGAGAAGAAATACTTATAACATGAGTTATAGACGTACGATTGACGTGTCATCGACTATGTTGGATTCCTTTTCATGAGATGGAACTTTTGGACCACTTCACCTGAGGTTTGGACTCAGTTGTAGTACGTCCGGGTTGGATTGTACCCGAAATCCAACCAGGCCCCTGGAACGGGAAAGCCGATAACTTCCAGACCGGACGTCCGTTTGACGAACCGTCAGTGGTGTTCGTAATCATGTTGAGAAACGGTCCCTATGAGTATAACCTATGAGGGTTTGGGGTACTTTTTAGGTATGGCTGGGTTGGTTCACTCACGAAACCAACCGGGCCCCTAGGATGAAAAGGCTAATAACTCACAGACCGAGTGCCCGATTGACGTGTCTTCTGTTGCATTGAGAACCCTAGCTCGAGGAGCGGACCCTCCTGGAGACGAGCATACGGAGTACGGAGACCGTGTAGTAGGCTGAGACCTGACGACTACTTGACCGACTCGACTTGGAGTGAGTCGACTAGCCCAGTGGACGGAGCACTACTGTGTTTGGGTGCAGACCCATGGCGGATGGAGCACTACTGTGTTTGGGTGCAGACCCATGGTACTCAAGAGAAGGAGGTCCTCTGCAGGCTATTAGGGGGGTGCACTACTATTCCAGGGTGGCAGCCTCCGGCGGGAAGCACTATTGTGTTTGGGTTCCTGACCCGCAGTACAAGACAGGAGTAGTACCTCAGCAGTATTAGGTTAGTAAGAAGTAACTCAGAGTCGGGATAAGATCACTGTACTCATCAGATATGGAGCTATTCAACAGTTTCTATTTAGATAATGAAAATCCTGGTTTGAGCTGATTCTATGACCTTTGTGTTTACCTCATGATTGAGATGGGTCACTTGATAACATAGGTATATGTATGGGCATATACCTATGTAGTTGTTATCCGTTGATTTAATAACCTTTGGGTTTCCTCATTATTGAGATGGGCTACATGATAACATAGGTATATGTATGGGCTTATACCTATGTAAGGATTATCTGATGAGATCTTTCTTTGTGGTTATCCTTGTTGGATTTAGTGAGAACATGAGGGTCTCGGGGTACCTACTGAGTATCATATACTGACCCCTTCACGGGCTATTCCCGCACCTCATTGTGTTGGTTTCAGATGACAGACAACACTGACAGAGGCCAAGTGTTCGAGGACTGGACGGTACCCAGAGGTGGACCTCACGATGAGTTAGTATCCGGAGGTGGATTTCACGACGAGACGATACTCGGAGGAGGTTGACGGGCGAGAGCATTGTGGAGGCTAACTGTACTTGTCTTTCAGGTAGGATCCATGGTGGACGATCTAGGATATGCGATATCTGTACCTACCCTTCAGGTAGGATCCGAGGTGGACAACCCAAGAGCTTCTTCTATTCTTCCAGTTGCTTGTCTTTTCTGTTGTACTTCCATTCAGTTGTAGCTGTACTTTTCAGTTGGGTTTGTATCCAGGCCCATTTACTTTTTAGCACTTCATTTTGTACGTAGTTTTTTACTTCCTCTTGTACTATATGGTGTTTTGATTGTTTTTATAAAGGAAATTCCTTCCTAGTTATCGGGATTTACGCCTTTGGTGCTAGTTTCCAGCCCCTGGCCTATGGATGGCGGGCTTGAGGTAGTCACGACATGGGCCCCAAGGATGGGTCGTGGAAAATTGGTGTCAGATGAGTCAGTTCTACCGGAGAACATATAATTATGATATTTATTTTCTATGATGTAATAGTATTAAGGGTACCGAGTGTGGTTTTCAGTTCAGGGATTCCAGTGTTGGTGCAGCCAGCTGACGTATCCATACACCAGGACCCTGAGTACTGATTTACGACTCATTGCATGGAAACAATAATTCCATGTGTGTCTTCAAATGTTTTCCCCCTTAAAACAGCTCAAACCAGGTCAGCTCACCAGGTATAATCATTTGACCGTGTCATGTATGTTTCTTTCAGGATGCCTTTCCACGGACAACCAGCTAGAGCCCAGAGGGATGAACGTACTGACAGCCTGCCGAGCGATGAGGCTTCGGTACAGGACCATCTTTCAGTTGAGGCACCATCGGAGGCACCATAAATACTACCTTACGTTGGGCCACCGATGCCACCAGCCCCAGCAGAAGGTGATGCACACCGCTTGAGAGTGCTGCATGAGTTCCAGCGCCAGAGGCCACCCAGGATACGGGGAGAGGTGGACCAACAGGCAGTTGAGGATTGGCTGGAGGCTGTGGTGAGAGTTTTTAGGATAGTAGGTACACCAGCGGACTTCATGGTGATATTTGATGTCAGTAACCTTCAGGAAGTAGCAGACAGATTGTGGAGACGGATGCTCCGATTTTTTGATGAGATGAACTTTACATGGGGAGATTTCGAGACCTTTTTCGGGGTAGATTTTGTACAAGTGGATCTACACTTGGAGTGTGTTCAGGAGCTGCTGCCTTCGCCGCATGTTTTTCCATCAGTAGCTGAATCATCTGTAGGAAGTAGACAAATGATTCAGGGGTCCAAGAGGACCACACCAGTAGGTTGGCTACTCCGGGATACAGGTTTGGTTGTGCAAGGCACACAAAATAGATCTGGCCATGCGAGGAGCAGGAAGTGTCATGCATGCGGCAGGAAGGGTCACATGGCATGTGACTGTCTGACTCCCCGCACAGTTGCTCCACAGGCGTTGGAGGAGCCACCAAGATAGAAGTAGTGGTGGGTGCTTGAGAAACAGTCGAGTGGTGGATAGGAGCAGAACTAGTTGATTCCTTTTTTTCTTGGTACTTCTAGTTCCATGTTGCTGTTGTATTTGTGTCTTTGTACTATGAGCTGCAATAATAAAAGACACTTATCTTTGTGATGTTTACATTCTTTTCCTTTTGTTTGGTTGATACTGAGAGGTCTCGGTTAAGATTGTTGACTTGACCCTCACTTTCGATATTTCTACTAGAGGATACCCAGTGACCTCACACTGATACCGAAAGTGTGACTCCAGCCTTGGAGGCAAGAGTGACGGTTGGATCTCTTGGTAGTAACGTCAAGGCATTACGACGTCGTCCATGGCATGAATGCATCATTCATGTCCGAATTGACTATATTAGGAAATGGGTGTAGTTAATCCATGGGATGAGACTGAGTTTCTTCTTTTGTAAAAGGAGAAATCTTAGTAGCTCTTACAGATCGTAGGAAAGGAAGGGTGGTCGTTGACCGACCATCCACCTCGGAAAAATTCATACCGACCAGAGATGGTACAAGTTACAAAGAAGGTGGATATCATCCAAGATAGGATGAATACTTCACAATGTAGTAATAAACATGAAAATGATGCCAGTATTGGAGACTTGGGGATGTAAGATGTTTCATGAAGAAGTAATGATAAAGACAAATGAGTATATAGAGCAGCAGACGTGGAGGTAGAGCTAGGAGAGTAGCATGAGGTGGTGTACATTTCAACATGCTACAACCAGCCGCCTTAGTTGTCCCCTCAAGGATTAGGGAGCTGGAGGGCAGGGGAAGAGTGCGGCTGCTTGCGGTCAAGGAGTGTGACCCAATGGTTTTAAAAATGATTCGAGGGACAGTCTGTGTCCACTACTAGCTGCCTTAGTAACAGACGTTGATACGAATCGTTCCTTCCTTCCACGAATCTTTTCCCAGACCAAGAGTTTCCGGTAAGCTGTAGACTTGACCCTCACGTCTGGATATACCTTGGGAGGAGACTCGATAATCAAACTTACACCGATAGTGTGGTCTGAATCTCGAGGTGAGGGTTTCCATTGGAATCTCATGGTGGCAGCGTCGAGGCCTTACGACGTTGGTCTCAGTATAGATTGGATTCAATGTTCATGCTCAGATTGACTATATTATAAAAATGGTTGGAATCTAACTACAACGTCGGGATGGGTTTTCCATGGTCGGCGAAAAGGAAACCCCATGAAGGACAGAATAAACTCATGCATAGGATGGTCTAGCCGATCACTCTTGGTTCGACCAAACTTACCCTCATGGTAGTGGGAGTTTTGAGTTTCAGTTCTAATCAGGAAACAGAGGCCTCTGGAGTCTGAGGATGGGGATCAGGTCCTTATATGGATCTCACCTCGATGTGGTTTACGGAGATGTGGCTGCGGTGAAAATTTATCTCTGAAGTTCAATAGACCTTTATAGGTCCTCAGTAGGGTAGGCGAGGTGGTTTACTGATTGAACTTTCCACCTCTGTTGTATTAGGTGCATGATATCATCCACGTATCTTATCTGAGGAGATACGTGCATGATCCTTAACACATCATCGTCCTCAGGAAGTAAGACGTCGATGGAAGAGAGATATTAACAGAGGTTCCAATGGGGATCGAGGATTGACAGGAGTAGATCCTACGTAGATGTTCAATTCCTCAGGTGCACTTTCCCTGGCAGTACGGGAACCTCCAGGTGAGCACATTGGAGCGGAAGGCTCAGATGCGTGCTCAGTACCACTTTTTTTCCCTAGTTTGTGTTATAGATTTATGGGGATGTAAAGCCCTGATGTGGGAGTAATTTAAAGACCCATAAATTTCAAGATTTTTTTTTCTTATTTTCTTTGGAATTTTTCGAGTGTGCGGTTTCTGACGACACCTGATTCCGAGGTCCGGTGTGCCCGGAATAAATTTCTGAAGTTTAAATCGGGTACGTTCAGTAAATGAACGATCGAGTTTTTATAACTTTTGAACCGGTGCTTGGAATAATAATTTGAGGGCACCGATGAAACCACAGCGCTGGTAATTTCTTAAGAAGACCCTTTCTGGAGTTGCGTTTTCTCAGGAGGAGTTGTTAAAAAAATGAGGAATAAAAATATAATTGTTTTACAATTATATTTTTATTTCTTGCTAAGTGGTTTAAGTGTTGTGTCACAAAACATTTTCCCTCTCTTATGTGGTTTAACTCATAGGCATTGGAGTTGGAGTGGGACCCATTGGGTTTCTAACTTCTTTTGGGGAGAATAAATGTGAGGTGGGCCCCACACGAGCCCCACCTTTCCAACTTCCTCAAAACGTCCCATTAAGTTGGCAAACCACCATTAATTGAGTAACAGACCCACACCCCCACTTATTGAAAGTAAACTATATTAATTAATTAATTTATTAAGTTATTCAATGTAATTAATTCGTGAATTTATTTTGAATTTTGAAAGGGTTGGCATTAGTAATAAAATAAGGGAAACCTTATTTTATTATAGTTGTTTTTTTTGTACGAGAATATTTAGAGAGGAGATCTCTAGAATTAAAGAACATTCTTCCTCATTGAAGAATGTGAAGAACGACGAAGAACGCCGGCCTCGGATGAAAGATAATGATGAACGCTAGTTCCTCAGATATCGATGACGTGACGTCGTGTCCCGCGACGCCCACGATCCTCTCTTCCGTGATGCTGTCTTCCGTGACGCCGTCTTCCGCGACGTCTTTTTCCTGTGACGGTCCTCGTTCGAAAACTCCTTCGAGGTAGGGGGTTTTCATTTATAGTGTTTATGTGAATTATAACCTCGTGCATGGGTAATTAATTGAAGGGTGTTTTTATGATTTATTTGAATAAATTATACCCTCGTCAATGATTTAAAAGCATTTGTTTAAATGATTTCCACTTGAGAACGCCTAACGCGGAGGTAGAGGGCCGAACAAACACGGCCCGACAACCCTCCGAAGATTGTTGTTGGTACGCAGATTGACGTCGATGATGGAACAGGACTGCAACAGTGATTTGAGGCCTTCATAGTAAAGTATGGGACCCGATATGAACACCGGCGTAGACGAAATTGAAAACATACCACCAGAGAAACTCTGGTGGGCTGCGGGCATCACAGGCGGCGCGGGTTGCCCGCGCGGCGGGGTCAGCGGCCGGAGGCGGCGATGCCCCGTTTTTCCGCCAGGAGGAACCACCATGACTAAAGCGGCGGCCGTAGGCGGCCAGATCCCACAGCCACGCGGGATTCGTGGGAGGAGGACGCGGTGCTCGCCGCGTCCCATGGTCGACTCGCTGGCCGAGCCAGTGTGCCCCCCGACCGGGTTGGGCTGGGTTGCACGAACTGGGCCAAGCCACGCCGGGTCGGGCCGCGCCGCGCCCTACCGGGTCGGAATCGGACCCGGGCTGGGTCGAACCGGTTCGGGCCGACCTAGGGGGGTTGGCTCGGGTCGGACTGGGCCTAGACCCCCCATTTTTAGATCACTTCCAACATTTTGCCCATATTTTGGGCTACGGACCTCCAATCGATGCACCGTTAGTTGCGATGGGATCTTTGGATAGAGACGGTCGTTTCGGTTTATTACACTCAATGTTTCGGCAAACTTTGGGTATGGCCGGGTTGGTTTGAAACTGAAACCAAACGGGCCCTCGGAGCAGAAACGCTTATAAATTGAGTTTCGGACGTACGATTGACATGTCGTTGACTATGTTAGATTACATTTGATGAGACAGAACTATTGGAACACTTCACCATAGGATTGGATGTAGTTGGTGTAAGGCTGGGTTGGATTGTACCTGAAATCCAACCGGGCCCCTAGAACGGGAAAGTCAATAACTTCCAGACCGGACGTCTGTTTGAAGAGCCGTCACTAGAATTGTTAATTACATTGATAAACGGTCCCTATGAGTATACCATATGAGATTTAGGGGTACAGTTGAGGTACGGCCAGGTTGGTTCACACACGAAGCCAACCGGGCCCCTGGGACAAAAAGGCTAATAAATCACAGATCGGGCGCCCGATTGACGTGCCGTCTATTGCGTTGAGACCCCCATGATGAGGTGGTCCTTTGAGATACTTCTTTTTGGGACTTTGTGATACTTGGAGTATCAACCTGTAGCTCGAGAGGCAGACCCTCCTGGAGACGAGCATACAGAGTACAGAGACCATGTTGTCGGCTGAGACCTGACGACTGCTTGACCGACTCGACTTAGAGTGAGTAGACTAGACCAGTGGAAAGAGCACTACTATGTTTGGGTGCAGACCCAGGGCGGATGGAGCACTATTGTGTTTGGGTGCAGACCTACGGTTCTCAACATAAGGAGTACCTCTGCAGGCTATTAGGCGGGGGGGTTCACTATTGTTGTTGGGTGGCAGACCCCGGCGGGAAGCACTACTGTGTTTGGGTGGCTGACCCGTAGTAATCGACAGGAGGAGTACCTCAGCAGTCTTTGGTTACAAAGCAGTACCTCAGAGTTGTGACAGGATCACTGTACTCGTCAGAGACAGAGCTCTTCAGTAGTTATAGTTTCGATAACAAAAAACGTGGTTTGAGCTGAGTCTATGACCTTTGTGTTTACCTCATGATTGAGATGGGTCACTTTATAACTTAGGTATATGTATGGGAATATACCTAAGTAGTTATTATCCATCTATTTCATAAACTTTGTGTTTCCTCATGATTGAGATGGGTTACCTGATAACTTAGGTATAAGTATGGGCTTATACAAAAGTAAGGATTATCTGATGAGATCCTTCTTTGTAGTTATCCTTGTTGGATTTAGTGAGACCTTGAGGGTCTAGGGGTCCCTACTGAGTATTGTATACTCACCCCTGCACGGGCTATGCCTGCACCTCTTTGTGTTGGTTGCAGACGACGGGCAGCTGTGACAGAGGCCGAGTGTTCAAGAACTACACGATACCCGGAGGTGGACCTCACGACGAGTCAGCATCCAGAGCTGGATTTCACGACGAGATAATACTCAGAGGAGGTTGACGACTGAGAGCGTTGTGGAGGATATATGTACCTACCCTTTAGGTAGGATCTGTGGTGGATGATCCAGGAGCTACGCTATCTGTACCTACACTTCAGGTAGAATCTGAGGTGGACGACCCAAGAGCTTCTTCTATTCATCCAGCTGCTTGTCTTTTCTGTTGTACCTCCATTAAGTTGTAGATGTACTTTTCAGTTTGGTTTGTATCCTGGCCCATTTACATTTCAACACTTCCTTTTGTACCTAGTGTTTTACTTCCGCTTGTACTCTGTGGTGTTTTGTTTACATTTATAAAGGCAATGCCTTCCCAGTTATCGGGATTTTATGCCTTTGGTGCTAGTTGCCAGCCCCTGGCCTATGGAAGGCGGGCTTGGGGTAGTCACGGCACGGGCCCCGAGGATAGGTCGTGACAACACACATAATCACTTTCCAAATCTCAAAACACAATCATTATCAAAGTTAAAATCAGGCAACTTACCCTTCTGAACCAACACAACCTTTTTCTGCAACTCACTACTTCCTTCTGCGCTTGTTTAATTCTATCAGATAGAGATGATTTCACTGACACCTGAAACAAAACATAAGACTTTCCTGCAACAACAACTTCTATGCCAAAGTTTATCAAATCAAAAACCAAATGATCTCATTCCAAACGTAACTTGGTTAATGAAGTATTACTTTTTCGACTCAAAGCATCAGCCACTTTATTTCCTTTCCCCGGATGATAAATGTAACACCCTGAGATATTATGAGAAATATTTTTTTATGTATTATGTTATACGCAACACCAAAGGAATCTCTCACAGTAAACAATATGGACTTGGCATGCATTAAACGCAATCACGACCTTCCTCGATAGCGTGTGTAGTACCCAATACCAGGTTTCACTAAACAACGATATATTATTATGGACTAGTCGTTAGGAATAGTATTAACTATATTTTTAATTTTATAACATTATTATTCATCTTACGCATTTTCTAGAATATGGTAAGAGAACAAAATAAAATTTTCAGGTAAAATAAGTATTTTTAAAAAATTGCAGTTTTGCCGCCTTTTAGTGGCACACCCATATTAAATCTAGTTTTTTACACGTTTATAAGATCAATTTGACAAAATAAAATTATTCTTTTAAATCTGGATATAAAAATTACTTTGGATAAATTTTTTGATATTTTTTTGATAACTTCCATATTTTGATGAATAGTAAAAATACGCTAATTTTTAATTAAAAACAACTTTTTCCATTGAGATAATTTATATGGTCAAATTACAATATTTAATGGTTTTAAAGTATAATTAGAATATAGTTTTACCATTTAATATAATTTATGTCATTATCATTAATTTCACATTGAATTCATAGGTAAAAACATTTCAATCTTTGACAATGTTTTAACTTCTAAAACTCGTTTTCTTAACAATGGGATTTATTTTAAATTAGTTACTGCAACTTATGTGTTTTGAATTTTTAAAAATGGATTCCATATTTGGTATCAGTGGGTCCATATTATGTTAATAGGCTACTTTTTATTTTTTGGGCGTTATGAATAGTAACTATGGTAAATTTTATTTACCATAAATAAAGTTAAATCAGGTAATTAAGGGTAAATATAAGATTATAAAATTACCCTAACACCTTCCAAAATCCTATTGGATGAGTATAAGTCGATCCATATCACCTAAGGGTCGTATTATATTTATTTAATGGAGTTTTTCCACCTGAAAATAATTTAATTATTATTAAAACCAATGAATGTGACAACATGTCACTTTCTTAAATATTATAAGTTTAATAATTTTAATTTAGTGTTAAACTTAATAAAACATTTATCATGAATAGTCTATAGAAATATAATACAATTATCTACATCATAGAAATTTATTTAGAATTTTTAGGGATTATATAATTATCATTAATTATGAAGCAATAGTGATGTTGAAATTATTTTATTGATTAAAATCTCAAATAAATGATTTTAAAAATATTAAAATAAATATTATATGAACTATTTAATGTTCCCCACTAATTTTATAGATACATATTACATTTTATGGATCTATTAAAGCTTTTATTTTGTACTTATCTTCTGTATATATTTTATTTAAATTCAAATAAATGAATAGTGTAAAAAATTGACACTATTGTTATTTTATAAAAATAACATATTATAAAATTGTTTAAAAATAAAATAAATATTTAAAAATTATAAATTAAAATTTATATGGTCGAATATGTAATAAAGTGTAAAATTATTTAAAATTCACAACTCATATGTAATTATTTATAATAATTTAAAATTTAGAATATTATTACCACAAATAAAATTAAATTGATAAATAAGGATAAATCAAGTTGATAATGTTTAAAATAAATTCCTAACATGTATAAAGTTTATTGGTTGATGAGATGACAACCCTATCTCATCTAATCTTTGGATATTAATCATTTTTTATGTTTTTATGTGGGGTTGGGATTTAATATAAACTAATATATCTTTTATTTCCAAAGGTGCCCCTCTCCTCCCTTATAAAAGGTCACCTCCTCCCTCTCCTCCTTACACCAATTTGAGCCTTAATGATCAGCCAATCCCTGCCCATTTCTATTCCCCACTTCATTAGAAACATTCTAGAGGTCCTGGTCTTCTTCAATGGCCAATTGTAGTGCCCTAAGAGGAGGTCTCGAAGAGGCCCTTCAATGAAGAGGTAATGTCCGTTACCGATTTTTTCAACTTTATTTATTCTTCCACTTATTCTTCATTAGCTGTTACATTATGAATTAATAACATCAGTATCAATCATATAATTATATGTTATTATAAGAATGAATCAACTCTATTTCACCATCTATCCATCGTACTGAAAACGAAATCACAGCGCGTGCGTACGTACGGAATACCGTCTCCACGCCGTGTTTTAATCTATTTTCCATCACCACCTTACTTGGATGGGTATAATGGTGAAAATAAATAACTATATGTCATTATCTTAACGTGATATTTATTCTGAAATATAATACATACACTCCAATAAAATTCCATGATCATGGGAACGATATCATCGCTCGTCTACGAACAGAATACCATCTGCACGATGTGATGTGACTCGTTCTACATGATCTTCATTGCATAATGATTATATAAATGAATTTAATTAATTATTATGATATATATTACACTAATACCATTCTGGAAATGAGGTATCTATAACCTAAAGATAAGAATAAGAATTTATTCGATAAAACATGCATAAGAACAAAAAGTAATAAACACCCGAATAACAAGTAGTGATGAAATATTACTAATAAGAAGCTAATAATATGACCATATATGATATCGTAACAATAATAATGATTATGGAATAAGTCAATAAAATTATTTAAATCATTATACAGGAGTTTCAGCAACTTACGAAGCAAATCAGACCTAAGGTAAGGGAAAATCTCACAATATCATTTTTATCCGAGATCGTTTATACTTCAGAATCCACTGGGGAATATTTATCATCCACATCCATTTTTTTTCAATATGTAATATTATTTCCATCCATCTACAATTTTTTAAATCCAATTTTAACCATCGGTGTGTTTTTAGTAAAATATATGAAAGGAATCTTTTGTCGTTTTTCGTACAAGGTATTTTTTTATTTTTATGGCCAAATTACGAGAAGATTGTTTTTTTATACATATACGACATGAATGGATTTTTAGAACTTTATTTCCATGAAGATTCCTTTACAAGTTTTCAAGTTTATTTTTAATCAACTTCTTTTAGTTCAAAATTATATAACATGTTAAGAAAGGAAAATGTTTTTGAAGTGGAAAGGATATTTTCTTCAAGAATGGAGTTCAAGTGTTTTATCAAATTTATTTTCCATATATGTTAATATAGGGTTCGATTTCTATCACTATTATTACTTTGATTTTATTATGCTGTGATGTAAATATTTTTATGAATTCCTTTATCTTATATTAATTGTTTTATGATGTCACAATGTTTATGATTCCCATTTTTATTGCATGGGTTATGCTTTGATGTATGGTTTGTGATTTTGTGGCACACATAATAATGGTATCATTATGAGATGGGTGGGACCTATATCTACCTCCAATTAATTGGGTAACTATTTTATATCTCATGAGATAGACATGGCTGGAACGGCAGGATAAAACGGTTCAGTGAAACAGGACTGAAATGAGGAGTGAAATCGGTTCAAAAAATGGACCTTGCCCACTAAGATAGTCTTCGCAATGGGTCTTGACTAATAAGAAATGATTCTCTATGATTATATGTGTATGACAAAAAGTTTTGTGTTTTATGTTATGATTATTGGGATAACATTTCACTACAATGATTTATCCCATGTTATGAAATTATGATCTCTTTTGCAAGGTAACATTTCCAAAATGTTATGTTATTATGAATTTTATGTGATTGATATTTCTTTTGTTTACCCTTACTACACATTTGAGCTCACCCTTTCGTATGTTTTCTTTCCCCAGGTCAGGAAGAAGGTTATTAACTAAGATATTTCAAAAAGGTACTATAGATATGATGAAATAAATGGGAGACAATGTAGATGCTTTATGAACAAGATGTTTATGTTTCCCAATTTCTAATGACACTATACCTATACGGTCGTTTCATGGTATTGTTATATGTTGTAATAAGTATTCTTCAATTTTGAAGTATTAACCATTTATGGAATGTATGGGTCACTATAGTTGGTATCAGAGGAAAAGGAGGTAGGAATGTATCCGATCCTTGGGAACTCTCACATGTGAGCATTGGATGAAGCATGGATCTCCGCCCAAGGGCTTCATGAGGAAATGGCTGCCATTGGGGATGGTTGTGTGTCCTGCCCAGGGGGTGTAGCCACCCATTGAGTGTCCTGATAGGTATCAATTATAGTCCACTAGACGTAATTACAGACCGCTATAGTTGGTATTAGAGGAAAGGTATAGTCAACCTTTGGAAACTAGGATGTGAAAGCGTTAGTAAGAACCATGAGGATAAGTCTAAGCATGGAACACAATCTTAGTGTTTTCAAAATGGCCATGAACAACCTATGATAAGAACTCAAGTGTGAAATTTTATTCTTGATTATGTGATTGTCCTATTATAATTAGTGTCGCTCAAACTATTATTCTTGTTTTTAGTCAATGGAAAGAACCCGAAGGAACCGTGTTAATGCGGAATGTGATGGGAAATGCAATGATTGTCCCCCTGAGAAACCAAACTTTATGGGAGATGGAATGCAAAATCTTGTAGCCATTCTCACACAACTTTCTCAAGCTATGAATCATGCAGGACATCCAAATGAGCAATGGAAGGAGCAACATTATGTTGAATCCTTCATGAGGCAGCGTCCACCTTCATTCAGCGGGTCTTCTGATCCATTAGTGGCTGAACAATGGATTAGTACCACTGAAAAGATATTTCCAGTTCTTCAATGTTATGAACATAATAAAGTCATCATAACAGCGTACTGTTTGGAAGGTGATGCTGATCAATGGTGGAATCTTATTAAGAATATGAGGCAAAGGGATGAAATTGAGTCTATGTAATGGGACAAGTTCAAGAACTTATTTTTCAAGAAGTATTTCCCTCATATTATTTGAACAAAGATGGAGAAGGAATTTCTTGAACTAATGCAAAAGGATGATGAATCTGTTGGTACCTATGAACCAAATTTTACAAGACCTGCAAGGTATGCTTCTGGTATTATTATCCAACCTGAGAGTAAGATCGATCGATTCTTTAGTGTCTTAAAACCAAGTCTTTGAAGGCCGTTAGCCATAAGGGACATCAATAGCTATGAAGAAATTGTTCTATGTTCTCTCAAGGTTGAGATAGAGATTGGTGTAAACCGTCAGTCACATGGGTTTGATAAGAAGAGGAAAATGGAATTCAATGGAAAATCTAAAGACCAGACTAAAAAGAATATGAGTTTTCGATAATGCTCAAAGTGTGGAAAGAAACATGGAGGAAATTTTCTTAAGTGGATAAGAAAATGTTATAAGTATGGAAAAGAAAGTCATCGTCCAATTGAATGTCGGAATAATGGGAAGAAGATGTCTAATGATGAAAAAATGGAAGGGATACACAGATTGAAACTACTACACTTCCATGATTCAAGTGCATGGAGATGGGGAATTATGCTAATCAATGCCCAAATCCAAGGGTTGATGATGATGATCGACGTCAACAAACTCTTATGGCCACAGACAAAGGAAAGTCACATTCAATTACTATCGGCAATGTGGAGTACAACAACGAAGTGGTGAGAGGTACACTTACCATCCACTCTAAAGTAGAAAATGTTTTATTTGATTCTGGATCCACCCACTCTTTCATTTATGAAGAATTTTCTAAGGGTATAACCACATTACCTCAACAATTAGATGTTGAGATAGTTGTGACAACCCCTAATGGCACAACAGTCGCATCAAAAGTTTAAAATTCTTCTCCGATTGAAGTTTGTGGCAAAGTGCTTCTGGCAAATCATGTGGTCCTTCCTATAGTGAAATTTGATGTGATTCTTGGCATGGATTGGCTTTCTTTATATGGAGCTCATATCAATTTCCAAAGAAGGGAATTCACATTTCATATTCCAGATCAATCTATGATCGTCTATCAATGAAAGGATGAACATAACATTCTAGTGGAAATTTCTTCCATCTTATGGGTCTTCATTCCACTAAATGAAGGTTATTTATCTCAAATGGTTGGTGAGAAACTCACGATTAAGAATATTCCCATTGTATGGGAGTTTTACGATGTCTTTACGGAGGAATTGACGGGTCTTCCACCAAAACATGAAGTTGAGTTTTCAATAGAACTTGTACCGGGTGCTTTACCTATTTCAAAGACACCTTATAGAATGGACCCAATTGTGTTGCAGGAATTGAAGAAGCAACTCCAAGAGAATATTGATAAAGGATTCATACGCCAAAGTGTGTCACCTTGGGGAGCACCTGTTCTGTTTGTTAAGAAGAAAGATGGATTAATGAGACTCTGTATTGATTATCGAGAACACAACAAGATCACTATCAAGAACAAATATCCTCTCCCGTTCATTGATGACTTATTTGACCAACTACGCAGATCTCAATACTTTTCGAAGATTGATCTTCATTCAGGGCATCCTCAACTAAGGTTAAAAAGGGAGGATATAGCAAAGACAGCTTTCCGTACAAGGTATGGACACTATGAATTTATAGTGATGCCATTTGGTCTTACTAATGCCCCTTCTATCTTCATGGATCTGATGAATATAGTCTTTAGAGACTATCTTGATCAGATTGTGGTAGTCTTTATAGACAATGTTCTTATCTATTTAAAGAGCAAGGAAGAACATGAAGATCACTTGAGAATTATATTGAAGACCCTGAGAAAGGAGAAGCATTATACCAAATTTACCAAGTGTGAATTTTGGCATCAAAAAGATGCATTTTTGGGTCACATAATCTCAAAAGAGAGGATATATGTGGATCCATCAAAAATAGAGTTTATCGAATGATGCTCGAGACCAACAATAGTAACTGAGATCCGATGTTTTCTTGGTTTGGCTGGATATTATTGACGTTTTGTGAATGATTTTTCACGATTATCTAATCCACTCTCCAAGTTGACTTGTAAAGGATTTAAGTTTTTTTGGACAGAGGAATGTGAAGATAATTTCAAGGAGTTGAAAAGAAGGATATCCAGTGCAATTGTACTCACACTTCCTTTTAGTGGATAAAGGTTTGTGATCTATAATAATGCATCCAAGAAGGTTCTAGGGTGTGTTCTTATGAAAAATGATATGGTGATAGCTTATTCCTCACGAAAGTTGAAAATCCATGAGAAAAATTACCCAACTCATGATTTGGAGTTAGCTGCGGTAATCATTCCATTAATGATTTGGAGGCATTATCTTTATGGGGAAAGGTGTGATATTTATACTGATCATAACATTTTAAAGTATATTTTCACACAAAAGGAGCTGAATATGCGCCAAAGAATATGGTTGGAGCTGATTAAGGATTACGACTGCTCAATTCATTACTATCCTGGGAAAGCAAACAAGGTGGCAGATGCATTAAGTCGACAAGACCATGCTAGCTTATCCATGATTAGGATCACAAAAGATCCAATATTTATGGATTTTCAAAGGATGGATCTTGGAATTATAATGGAAGGGAAAAATTGTATCTTTCTCAAATGAATGTTCAACCATCTATAAATGTGAAGATTAAAGAGGCACAAAAAGAAGATGTAGAGTTACAAAAGAAGGTGAGAAATGTTTCTGAATTCAACATTGATTGTGATGGGAAAATAAAGTTCAAGAATCGGGTTTGTGTTCCTCCCATCCCAGAATTAAGGAAGGAGCTATTGGATGAGACTTATAGTTTTTCATTCTCTATTCACCCAGGAAGCACAAAGATGTATAGGGACCTAAAATAGTACTTCTGATGGGATGGCATGAAACGAGATGTTGCTGAATATGTCTCTCGATGCTTAGTTTGTCAGAAAGTTAAAGCTGAGAGACATAAGTCCAACGGGATGTTAAAACCATTACCCATACCAGAATGGAAATGAGAAAACATCACTATGGACTTTGTCACTGGACTTCCTAAAACATCCAAAGGCAATAATGCTATCTGGGTCATAGTTGATCGTCTTACAAAGTCTCCACACTTCATTGCTTTTAGAGAGGATTTCTCTCTAGATCATCTTTCCTAGATATACGTAAAGGAAGTGGTAATATTTCATGGAGTACCACTTTCCATTATATCTGATTGGGATCCGAGGTTTACCTCGAAGTTCTGGCGAATTCTTTACCATACTCTAGATACAGAGTTGAGTTTCAGCACTTCTTATCATCCTTAGACAGACGGTCAGTCTGAGAGGACAATTCAAACTCTAGAAGAAATGTTGAGAGCTTTCTCTATAGATTTAAAAGGTGGTTGGGATCAACACCTACCTTTGGTGGAATTTTCTTATAATAATTGCTTTCACTCCAGTATTCAAATGGCTCCTTATGAAGCTCTCTATGGGAAGAAATTCCGGATTCCAATTTGCTGGGATGAAGTTGGGGAATGAAAGCTTATAGGACATGATCGTGTTGATGAAATGGCAGAAAAGGTCAGATCTATTCAACAACACATAAGAGCAGCTTAGAGTCGACAAAAAAGTTATGCCGATAACCGAAGATAATACCTAGATTTTGAAGTTGGTGATAAAGTGTTCTTACGAATATTTTCCTGGAATAGGGTCATGAGATTTGAAAAGAAGGGAAAGTTGAGCCCTAGATATATCTGTCCTTTTGAAATTCTGGATTGTGTTGGGAAGGTAGCTTACCAATTGGTGCTTCCACCGAATCTCTGTCAAATTCACGATGTGTTCCCTGTATCTCTCTTGAGAAAGAACATACCTGATCCTTTACATGTACTCAACTCAGAAGTTGTACCGCTGGAGCATGATCTTTCTTATGAAGAATAGAAGATAGAGATTTTGGATCGTGGCGAAAAAGACATATGGAACAATACCACTATCTTGGTGAAAGTTTTATGGAGGAACCACCAATTATAATAAGCTACATGGGAACTTTAGGATATGATGAGGGAGAGGTATCCTCATCCGTTTGAAATAAAGTGATGAATTTCGAGGGCGAAATTCATTTTAAGGGGGGTAGAATGTAACACCCTGAGATTTCATGAGAAATATTTTTTGTATTTCATATGTTAAACGCAACACCAAAAGAATCCTTCATAGCACACAATACAGACTTGGCTTGCATTACACGCAATCACGACCTTCCTCGATAGCGTGTGTAGTACGCAATACCGGGTTTCACTAAAAATGATATATTATTATGGACTAGCCGTTATGAATAGTATTAACTAAAATTTGAATTTTATAACATTATTATTCATCTTACACATTTTCTAGAATATGTTAAGAGAACAAAATAAATTTTTCTGGTAAAATAATTATTTTTCAAAAAATGTAGTTCTGCCGCCATTTGATGGCGCACCCACATTAATTCTTGTTTTTGACACTTTTATAAGATCAATTTGAGAAAATAAAATTCTTATTTTGAATCAGGATATAAAAGTTTTCTTTGGATAAATTTTTGATATTTTTCTAATAACTTTCATATTTTGATGAATAGTTATAATATCCCAATTTTTAATTACAAACAACATTTTCCATTGAGATAATTTATATGGTTAAATTATAATATTTAAGGGTTTTAAAGTATAAATAGAATATATTTTTTCCATTTAATATAATTTATGTCATTATCATTAATTTCACATTGAATTCATAGGTAAAAACATTTCAATCTTTGACAATGTTTTAACTTCTAAAACCCATTTTCCTAACAACAGGATTTATTTTAAATTAATTACTGCAAATTATGTGTTTTGAATTTTTAAAAATGGGTTCAATATTTGGAATCGGTGGGTCCAAATTATGTTAATAGGATACTTATTGTTTTTTGGGCCTTATGAATAGTACCAACGGTAAATTTTATTTACCGTATTTAAAGGTAAATCGGGTAATTAAGGTTAAATATAAGATTATAAAATTACCCTAACACCTGACATAATTTTATTGGATGACTGAAAGTCGACCCATATCCCCTAAGGGTCTTATTAGATTCATTTAATGGATTTTTTACCATGTAAATAATTTAATTATTATTAAAACCAAAGAATGTGACAACATGTCACTTTCTTAAATCTTATCAGTATAATAATTTTAATTTAGTGATAAACTTAATAAAACATCGAAAATGAATAGTATCCAGAACGATAATAAAATTTCCTACATCATAGAAATTTATTTAGAATTTTTAGGGATTAAATAATTATCATTAATTATGACACAATAGTGATGTTGAAATTATTTTATTAATTAAAATATCAAATAAATGGTTTTAAAAATATTAAATTAAAAATTATATGAACTATTTAATGTGATCCACTAATTTTCTAGATACATATGACATTTTATGGATCTATTAAAGTTTTTATTTCGAACATATCTTCTGTATATATTTTATTTAAATTCAAATAAATGAATAGTGTCAAAATTGACACTATTGTTATTTTATAAAAATAACATATTATAAAATTGTTTAAAAATCAAAAAAATATTTAAAAATTATAAATTAAAATTTATATGGTCGAAAATGTCATAACGTGTCAAATTATGGAAAATTCACAACACATATGTAATTATTTATAATAATTTAAAATTTAGAATATTATTACCACAAATAAAATTAAATTGATAAATAAGGATAAATCATGTTGATAATGTTTAAAATAAATTCCTAACATGTCTCAATTTTATTGGTTGATGAGATGACAACCCTATCTCATATAATATTGGTATATGTTAAGTGGGGTTGGGATTTAATATAAACTAATATTTCATATATTTTCAAAGGTGCCCCTCTCCTCCCTTATAAAAGGGAACCTCCTCCCTCTCATCCTCTAACCAATTTGAGCCTTCACGATCGGCCAATCCCTGCCCATTTCACCTCCCCACTTCCCTAGAAACATCCTAGAGGTTCTGGTTTTCTTCAAAGACCAATTTTAGTGCCCTAACAGGAGGTCTCAAAGAGGTGCTTCAAAGAAGAGGTAATATCCGTTACCGATTCTTTCAACTTTATTTCTTCTTCCACTTCTTAATATTTAGTTGTTTCATTATGAATTATTAACATCAGTATCACTCATATACTGATATGTTATTATAAGTATGAAACAACCCTATTTCACCATCTATCCATCCTACGGAAAATGAAATCACCGCACGTGCGTATGTACAGAATACCCTCTCCACACCGTGGTGTAATCTATTTTCCATCACCACCTTACTTGGATGGGTATAATGGTGCATATAAATAACTATATGTGATTAGTGTAATGTGATATTGATCCTTAAATTGTATACATAAACTCCAATACAATTCCATGATTATGGGAATGATATCATCGCTCGTGCGTACGTACGGAATACTGTCTCCACGATGTGATGCAACTCGTTCTACATGATCTTAATTGAACAATTATTATATAAATGAATTGAATGACTGAATATGATATATATTACAATAATACCATTCTGGAAATGAGGTATCTATAACCTAAAGAGAATAATGAGAATTTATTCGACAAAACACGCATAAGAACAAAAAGTAATAAACACCTGAATAACAAGTTGTAATGAAATATTACTAATAAGAAGATAAGAATATGAACATATATTATATCATAATAATAAGTATGATTATGGAATAAGTCAATAACATTATTTAAATCATTATACAGGAGGTTCAGACACTTACGAAGAAAATCGGACCTAAGGTAAGGGAAAATCTCACAATCTCATTTTTATCCGAGATTGGTTTTACTTCTGAATTTACTGGGGAATATTTATCATCCACATCCATATTTACTAAATGTGTAATATTATTTCCATCCACCAGAAATTGTTTAAATCCGATTTTACCCTTTGGTGAGTTTTTAGTAAAATATATTAAAGGAATCTTTTGTCATTTTTCGTACGTGGTACTTTTTGACTTTTCCGGCCAAAATACGAGAAGAATGTTTTTAACGTACATGGAATGAATGGATATTTAGAACATTATTTACATGAAGCTTACTTTACAAGTTTTCATGTTTATTTTTAATCAAATTCTTTTAGTTCAAAATTATATGACATGTTAAGAAAGGAAAATGTTTTTGAAGTAGAAAAGATATTTTCTTCAAGAATTGAGTTCAAGTGTTTTATCAAAATTATTTTCCATCTAAGATAATATAAGGTTCTGTTTCTATCACTATTATTACAATTATTTTATTATGTTGTGATGTAAATATTTTTATGTATTCCTATATCTTATATTAATTGTTTTATGATGTCAAGATATTTAAGATTCACATTTCTATAACATAGGTTATGAGATGATGTATGGTTTATGATTTTGTGGAAGACATAATAATGGAATAATTATGATATGGGTGATACATATATCTCCCTCTAATGTATTGGGTAAAGATTTTATATCTCATGAGATAGACATGGCTGGAACGGCAGGTTAAACCGGTTCAGTGAAACAAGAATGAAACGAGAAGTGAACTCGGTTTAGAAATGGACTTTGTCCACTATGATAGTCTTGGAAATGAGTCTTTACTAATAATAAATGATTCTATATGATTATGTGTGTATTCCAAAAAGTTTCCTATTTTATGTTATGATTATTGGGATTACATTTCACTACCATGATTTATCCCATGTTATGAAATTATGATCTCTTTTTCAGGGTATGATTTCCAAAATTTTATGTTCTTATGAATTTGATGTGATTGATATTAATTTTGTTTACAATTATTGAGCATTTGAGCTCACCCTTTTGTATGTTTTCTTTCCGCAGGTCAGGAAGATGGTTATTAAGTAAGATATGCCAAAAAGGGACTATAGATATGATGAAATAAATGGGAGACAGTGTAGATGGTTTATGAACCAGTTGTTTATGTTTCCAAGTTTCTAAAGACACTATACATATACGGTCCTTTCATGGTTTTGATATATGTTGTAATAAGTATGCTTCAATTTTGAAGTATTAACCATGTATGTAAAGTACGGGTCGCTATAATAAAGGATCGTACATTCATAATCCTTGATTAATTCCCACCATCTCCTCTGTCTCATGTTCAATTATTTCTGAGATAATATATACTTCAAACTTTTGTGATCAGTATATATTTCAAACTTCATTCCATACAAATGATGCCTCCAGATTTTTAAAGAAAAAACAACTGCAGCTAATTCGATATCATGTGTAGGGTAATTTAACTCATGTCGTTTCAACTGACCTGAAGCATAAGCAATTACCTGATCATTTTGCATTAGGACACAACCCAGTCCTTTAAACAAAGCATCACTTTAGATAACAAACTCACCATCTCTGGAAGGTAGTGCCAAAACTGAAGCATTCACCATTCTTCTTTTAAATTCCTGAAAACAATCATCACATTCTTTTGTCCAGATGAACTTAACACCTTTTCGAATTATCTTAGTCATTGGACTGGATAACCATGCAATATTTTCAACAAACCTTCAATAATAACCTGACAAACCAAGAAAAATACGTATCTCGGTTAAATTTGTGGGTCTTGGCCATTCTTCACAAACTTTGTTTTAGCAGGATGAATAGTTATGGCATTTTTGGAAACAGTGTAACCAAGGAATGAAATTTTTTCAACCAAAACTCTCACATTTTGAATTTCCCAAAAAGTTTCTTTTCTTTTATGGTTTTCTTGATAACCCTTAACTTACTTTCATGTTCCTCCTTACTTTTAAAATAAACCAAAATATCATCAATGAACACAACCACAAACTTATACAAGAATTCACGGAAAATTCTATTCATAAGATTCATGGATATAGCAGGTGCATTGGTTAACCCAAAAGTCATAACTACAAATTCATAATGGCCATTTCTAGTACGAAACGCGGTCTTTGGAACATCTACTTCCATTACATTCAACTGATTGTACCCCGACCTTATGTCAATCTTTGAAAAATACTTTTCTCCCTGGACCTGATCAAACAAATCAACGATATGAGGATAAGGATACTTATTCTTAACAATGATGTTATTCAATGCTCTATAATCAATGCAAAGTCTCATTGAACCATCTTTCTTTTTAACAAACAAGACATGATCACCACATGGTGACATGATAGGTCAAATGAAACCTTTATCTAATAACTCCTGAAATTTCTTCTTTAACCCTAAAATTTCAATTTTAGTCATTCGATAAGGGGGTTTTCAAATTGGATTAGTATCATGAACTAAGTCAACAGTAAATTCAACCTCCTGATTAGGTATAATATCAGGCAACTCATTAGGATAAACATCAAGGTACTCGTTTACCACTGGAACATTTTTAATCTGAACAGTTTCTCTGTTTTCAAAAATATGTGCAAGGTAACATTCCTTTCCATATTTTACCAGTTTTTTGACTTCCTGATACTTTATCAAAAGAAATGGTTCATTCTTGTACACAAACTGAAAATAATTCTGAAAAGTAACCTCTTTAGCTCTGCATTCAATCTTAGCATGATAAACAGAAAGCTAATCCATTCCCAATATAACATCAAACTCTACTAGAGGGAAACAATAAGGTTTGCAGGTAGATTCTTTCTGCACACATGGATAGGAATGTTCTTATGTTTTCTTTTTGTTTCAAAATTTCCTCCAGGTGTTTTTACTGTATGTTCTATCTTCATATCTTGAGATGGAATTCCCAATATACTAGAGAACTTCTCAGAAATGAAAGAGTGTGTAGAACCCAAATCAAACAACACATTGGCATAATCTGAACAAACAAACAGTGTACCTGATATAACTTCATTTGATGGCCCAACATCAACTGAAGTAGTTGCAAAGGATTTTTCCACCCCTTTCTTCTTGTAGTCTGGATGATTTCCTTCGGTTGAGTTCTTTGATGGACACTCATTTGCATAATGACCCATTTCATTTCACCTAAAATATTTTACTAACTGTAAATCGGATTTTTTATTTCTATTAACCTGGTCTTTTTCAGGGAAATTACAAGACTTATGTCCCATTTTACCACATCGGTAGCACTTACCAGAATTCAAAGAACATTCCCCAGCATTCTTTTTACCACAATTTTCACCAACTGTAAACTTATGTTTCTTACCATTTGATTTTTTTGATGAGTTCTTCCCTTTCTCCAACAACCTCGTCCCCTTATTTTGTTGTTTGTCATAGAATAATTGCTCATCGGAAAACTCCATTTCCACCTTCTTCGCACAACGAATAAATTTTTCATCACTTTACCATAGGAAAATATTTCTCAAGAAACATAACTTTGAATTCATCCCAATCGAGAGCATCAATCTCATCACTATCCCTGATATTTTTCACCATCGACCACCACTAATCAGATTCACCTTCAAAACGGTAAACAGAAAGAATAACCTTTTGATGTTCTGAACAACCAATGACATCAAAAAGATTCTCCAATTATTTAATCCACCCTTCAGCTAGCACATGGTTAGATGATCCTCTGAATAATGGGGGATGTTGCCTCATGAAATGATCCACTACTAACATGTTCCACTGAGGTTGATTCGTCTCATCTCGTACATCGATACCACCACTATTTATAGCCTGAGTCAACTGTGCCATCACCACAAAAAACTATTCAATTCTGATTCAGACCATCTCAAGTTGCTGATTTGGAAGGTTGTATTCCTTCTGATATCCTCCCAACATAGCAGCCATGTTTCCTCTATGGAAAACCATTCTGGACATAGAAATATCTTAGGCGAAGCAACATGGTAATATATAAATCCTATATTATTTCAATATTAACACAGATTACTTAATGGATATTAATTTATCAATTCCATAACTCCTAAATTTATCCATACCGACCTCTAATATCAACTATAATGACATGGCCTTAAACATTACATAATATTGAATTAAATGAAAAATTCACATTAAGGATCTTTTCAGGTTTAGTGTTTTAGATAATTAGGACATAACTATTACATCTCAAAAGATTAAAAGGTAGACATATCTATATATTTTCCATAAAATAAAAACTCTTAAAAAAGAGTCATGTCTAGTTCCACGTTTTATATAGCATGAATTTTCCTTGATCCCATCCTTGGCCTTATTCATCTTTAAGTCCTGTGAAAACATTTCAAAACTTGGTATGAGCATAAAAAGCTAGTAAGGTTTATCAAACAAGGAATGAAAAAATTTATTCCTAAATAAATACAAAACATGAAGTCTTTTACTTACCTCATGAAATCATAAGATTTATGAATGACACATAGAAATAATTAATCATAATGGTAACTTGTGGAATCCATATCATACTTACATTGTAAGTATCACAACTACATAGTGAGTTACTTTGGAATACCCATCACATTATATTCCCTAAATCTCTTAGGAGAAACATTCATGTTTACCACTATCACGTTACCCAATGCATTGGAGATATATCTCAGGCTCACCTACACTATGATTATCATGGAACCACCCGTATATGTAAATAATCCCCAAGAACCACAACATGATCATAACACATAACACAAGCATAAAGGAAAGATAAAATTTCCACATTGCAATAATAAAATATCATTTCAATATATTGAAATAATTAATCCATTTTCAAAATCATTTTCAATACCAAAATATGTAAAATGAGTATATGGTATTTATTTTTCCTTTTAAAAAAATTCCGGCTTGTTAAGGAAGCCAAAGATCAAATAATACTTGCGGCGGTGGAAAGGTCGTTGTCACCGCTTATGTTAATGAACATTCCTTTTTTTCTTTTAGTAAAATGATTCGTATAAAAATATTCCCTTTGAATAAAATGAAAAGTCAAAGGGGTTTACATACCGTATAAAATAAAGTCATGTATAAAACTAAAAATGCCTCAATGAAAGGAGATTGAGACCATGCCCCTTACCTCGCATCGGACTTGACTCGATCATTCTTTAATATCCTGAATAATATAATAAAGTTAATTTCTACTTTCTTAAGAACCTTTTTCAAGTTTATTATTCCTTTTATATCACTTATTACCATGTTATAAACATTATGCAATCATTTAAGTTAATAACGTTCATTTTGTCGATATTTGGTACTTGAGTAAAAATGAACAATTTATAATTAAAAATTGTCCATGTGGTCAAAGATTAATTATATAAAGAATGATATTCATGATTTTGATATCATATATATCCTGTATATACATGTTTTTATAATAGCACATAACATTTAGAGGTAAGAAATGAAATGCACCGTTCATGGAGACTATAATCTGTACGTACGGAAGAACGCTACTTTAATTTCTATTTCATATTTTAATGGAAATAAAACATAATGATACATATAGATATTATAATTCCAGTATAATATCATATATTATATCATTAACTCCATCCTTTATAAATCCCACATAAGGCATTAACGAATCAAATCACTTTGAGGGGGCGGTAGTCCGCACTTCCTCAAAAGAGATTATCCTATTTTCCTTTTATAAAACCCATAAAGGCATGATATAAATGGGATGTACAGAAGAATAAGGAAATCATAAATATAATATATATCATATATACATATAGTGCAATCATAATGGCCACCATGAGAGGTGGTAAGGTGTAATTGAACAATCATCGTTTCGTGAGGTGTTAGTTTTCCATCCATAGAAACGTTGTGTTCTTCATCCATTAGATGGAGGTGTGTGTAATTGTAGCTCTAATAATTATTATAAAATCATCCTAGTATATTTATGATACTATTTTTGTTAAAAATAAAAGAAATAAAATGATTTTAGTGGTTGGAGAAGTAAAATAAAAGAAAACAATTTAAGAGAAACCATTAGCTTTAATTTGGGTAACTCTCTTTGGTTTGAACGAAAGGACTTCTTGAAGTGCCTTATACCAAAGGTAAGGCATATAAAAGGAATAGAGAGATGTTTATAGCTTAATTGTGTAGAGGTTGGATGATACAAATGGCTTGAGAGGTGTGAGGAATTGGTTAGAAGTGGTCTCCTTTTATAAGGGGGAGGAGGGGCTCTTTAGGAAAGTGTGAAACTATTATTTTATTATATAATGACATTCGGTTTCCAATGGTCCAAAAAAAAATTTATTCAAAGATAAGATGGTTCATGGTCGAAATAAAATCATCCAATCAGAATTTGACACGTTTTGGATAATATTTTAATCATTATAATTTTATTTATTCAAATCATTTATTAATGAGGTAAATACTGCATCATTATTTTTTCATAAATAATTTAATTTATTTGATGTCTAAAAATTATAAAAAAATTTCATGATATAGGAAATATTCTTCTCTTTCCAAATAATATTTAATGTTGAAAATAGTACTTAAATAACACCATATAAAAATTAATTACTAAAACGTTTTTGTTTATGTCATTTTGGCCTTTACATTAAATTAATTAATCTAAATTGTCATTATCACATCCATATGGATCAAAAGGGTCCTAAAATAGACCCAAAGATTCCCATGGTCATTAATGACTCAAACAATAAGGTTAGGACAAGAGTTAAGTAAATTTTTAATTATTATAATATTCTTTTAACCTTGAATTGCATTATTTACCTTTAACCACGGTAAATAAAAGTCAAAAGATACTATTCACCAAAAATTATTTTCATCTTAATGAACCACATTTTACTTCTTGAAAAAAATATGTATGTCTAATTTTTTAAATTCAATTCATGGAAGTGGTAAAATTTTATTTAAATGAAAAGAGTTAGTTTTTTAACTACCACTAAGTGGAGTAACTATTCATCAAAAGTTGATGTTTTTTCGAAAAATACCAAAAATTCAGCCTAGGAATTATTTGATATTCCTAATTCAAAATTGATGTCTTTTTTTACACATTCAAAACATAGAAGTGGCATTAATTAATTTAAAAATTAATTACCATTGTTCAAACAAATAGCGTGTTTTTAGGAAACAATAACTATCAAAATATTGATACTTGTTTATGTCCAATTTCAAAGTGAAATTACTTCCAATGACAAAAATTGGATAAAATGGTAAAAATATATTTTAATTTCACTTTAAAACCAATTAAAAAGATAATTTAACCATATAAATAAATTAGATTAAAAGGCACTTTTGAATTAAAATACAATATTTTTCAGTATTCATTATGAATTGAACTTTATCAGAAAAATACAAAAAAAATTACCCAATGTAAAATTTGATTTCCAAATTATAAAGAAGGATTATATTCAGTGAATTAAAACATATAAAGTTGACCAAAAAATGATTTAATGAGGGTTCCCCATTAAAAGGCAGTAAATCTTCCTTTTAAAGTAAATTATACATAAAATTAGATTCATTCAAATTTTAATCCTCTAAATTTTATTGGATAAAAGTAAATATATTTAACAAACATGTATAATCATATTGTAGTTATTTTCTTTCATTTATGCCACTACAACAGCTAGGAGTTAATTACAATTTAAAATAATTATATTATATTATTAGTGTGCAACGTAAGATTCCAAAGAAACCTGTTGTCGCATATCAGGTACGCTATAGAACATATCAACCCTTTTAAAGTAAAATTAATATTTAATTCACAAATATTAATAAATATAAAATTTTTATTATTCCTCCTTTACTTGGGATGTCACATATACCATGAATTAGAGATCAATTCTAGTGGGTTCATATGAATATGACGATTGTTGAGAAAACCATAAACTGCTTAATATATATGTGTTATAAATTGTAGATAAAATTGTATAAGGTATTGATGTAACAATTTCCCTTTCGTACAACGATATTGGCAGGCATCACCATGGAATATACTAACGGTCTCCTAATGGCATCCAGTGGAAGAAATATGATATGGGTTTTGTTGGGTTTACTTGCCAAGACTAACAACTGCATTTCTATTTCAAATGATTTATCTACAAAACATATTGATATGATATATTTAACCTCATGAGGTTTAATGGAGAACCAATTTTAATCACATCAAATTATGATCCAAATATAACTTTTAAATTATGTTGAGGTATTCAATATTATCTGAATAAAATATTTAATTAAAATGTATCCTATCACCCCCCAATCCAATTACAAATAGGAAAGAATCATTCAAAAAACACATTGGGATATTGATATTATAATAAATTTAATTTAATGGATGGTGGGATAAACATATCCCATTTATTATGTTCTTAATAAACAACTTATTTTACTCATGTATTAAAATGGATACATATGACAATTTATATGGTAAGTGATGTATAACTCATATATATTAGATTAATGTTGTTTAATGAAAGATATATGGATATTATATTATATAGGAAATGATTTAAAAGGTTCAATCCATACAATAGAATATAAACACTTTTTAGAGTTGGTAGATGTTATATGATGAAATCTATAAAAGGACTATGAGTTGGCTGATGGTGAAAATGTTTTCCTTTGAAAATCACCATAGAAGTGGGGGATTTGATTTTTACGGATTGGAATTATCATTCCAAATAATATTAGACCCTTTGATATATTTGATCACACCGTATCTGTTGCCTATCATCTATCACTACCACTAAACCTGGACAATTTTCATGATGTGTTCCATAAATCACTCAAAAGTATGTATAGAAAAAATGCTTTATATCTACAGAATTTTTATGTGGTAAAATTGGAACATGACCTCTATAATGAGGATTATATAGAAATTATATTGGATCATAGAGATAATGTTTTAAGAACAAAAATGAATCACCTTTCCATAGTGAGATTGTGGAACCATAAATTTAAATATATGACATGGGAACCTGATGAACTTCTGCGACTAAAGTAACATCAAATATTATAAACTAAGAATATGAGATGAAATTTCAAGGATGAAATTTCTAAAGGGGTTAAGAATTGAATAACCCATAATTTTTTAATGGTATTTTTTCGTAAATAAATGTGAGTTATAATATATTATATAGTATTATATAGATACATATCATAGATAAACAAAAATGACCTTATTTTATTAATGAAAATCATTACATTATTCAACCAATAATACCAAAAAAAATTCAAAAAAATTGTATAAAAATGGATTACCTATTATGGGATAATTTGGATTATCCCAATTTAGAAGAATTACTAGTTTCTATGAAAAACACTACGGTGAAGAAATAAAATATTAGTAAACCAATAACCATTTAAGAAATTAAAAATATTAATACATGAGAGAATAATGGACAAGTATGAATAAAAAAATTAAGAGGAATACAGAGGAGGTAAGATGACTATTGGAATAATAATGTGACTATTGTAATTCTAATGTTACCCTTAGTAATGCTATTCTAGCCATTGAGAATAATAATATGATCATTGATATAGTAATTCAACCAAAATATAAAAAAATTAATTAAAAAAATAGTTATCACAGATAATATAATTATATATATATTACATGAAATAAAAACTACGGTTTATGACTCACTGAATTTATAATAATTTTCAAAATAATTTTATTTTATTTTATTTTAGATAAATCAAAAATTTTGTTTTAAAAATAATTATTTTTCAACTTTCTCCAATTCATTGTATTTAACAATTAATTAATAATTTTAATGTGTTTAAAATTAATAAAAACATTTTATTTTATTAAAATATATTTTATAATGTAAAAAAATATTAATTATAAGGATTACCTTCGAAATTACAATTTAGTCAATAGATTATCATAAAAACACCATTCTCCTCAAGAATAAATATCCCATCTACCTCCCATTGAAAATTTCTTGTCATACAGTTAATAAAAAAAATATTTCTCAAATTACTATCTAATGATACCATTATTATCCTTATAGTATTTTTTGATTATTCAATTTTTTTAATTTTAAGAATTCAAGGGTTGTGAAAAAGGAACAAATTAATCAATGATTTAATATCCTTTAATAAGTTTGTTTAGTTTTACACCACTAATTCCATATAATATGTTTATGTTCTCATCCACACTTTCATAAAATAATTAAATAGTATGTTAACATGAAATCTATAATGATAATATCCCATAATAATGTTTTTATATATTTTAGACCTCTTTTTTGACAATGTCTTGTTAATGGTTAGTTAACCCCCACATGAGGATGTTAAAAACTCCATAATTATCAAAACCATTGTTCATGAATATAAAGAATTGTTTTTAATATATAATTTTTTTTTTAAAAAAAATTACATCTATGATTTTTGAGATAATATTAATAATTTAGAAAAATCCAAAAATCAAGATCATTAAATTGAATAATGATGGGATGTTTAAAAAAATAATATATCAAAATATTTTAAATTTATCAATATTTATTAAGAAAAATAATAAAATTATTATAAATGATGAATAGTGAAAAAAATGAAAATTATTCACTTATATTTCCATGAATTAATTAACCATAGATTATTATACATGAGGTAGAAAACTAGTGAAACACGTCCATATTTAATGAGATTATATTTTCAAACCCAAATTCATATTTTCTTAGGTTACCCCCTCTACCAATTTGTTATGTATTTTTACCCCAATAATATTTTTAAATTTTCATTTCACTATTCAATCAAATTTAATTATGGTTGTTTAAATGTTTCTACATTTCCAAAAAGACATATAATTAAATTTATGTATTTTTTATAGAATAAATTTATTTTTTAAAACACTGTATTAATTTATCTTGATCTATTTTATATCCACTCATGAATTATGATTCATTCTTTTGAAAATGACTCCCCTTATTTGTTTGCGAACACTATAGGTTATTAAAAAAAGGACAGATTATATTACCTTTATTAAACTCATTACTTTCCATGGGATTGATTCCTGAGTATTTGTGTTATATAATACCTTCCCATGTGGAATGCATGATTTTGATCATTTTAAGACGTGAAAGGTGGGGCCAAAATTACATATACCTACCATTCATTATTTAATGTGATATATCTCATGATATTAATGGTATTATACATGAACATAATGTTGTATTTTTTATAATTATTAGGTTATGAATTAAAATAATATGTTATGTCTAAACTTGATAATTCATTTGTTCATTGCAATGATGGTATTTGACAGGTACATTATGATGTTTAATTATTATAGATATTCTATATTTTATGTTTTTAAAAAATTTATCCCTCATGAATAATATGAAGATACGATGCTTATGATTTGATAATTATTATCATTCTCACTAATGTACTATTGAGTCATATATCTTATTCATTTTATGTTATTCCTCTCAAAACTATTATTTTAACGCACACCATTCTTTGATATATGACTTTATGTAAATACATTTACTAATTAAAAAATGAGAGGTTTTAAAGGATAATTATTAACGATATAAATAATATTTATGTTACATTTGGTACGAGTGACATATGAACCTAATATTCCCGAGATACTAAACAATTAGATCCTAGATTTTATTACTATTATGTTATTTATTATTAATACTACGTAATAGTCATGCATGAAAAATTCGGGGTTCTCTAATTCAGGTTTTCTATTGGTTGATACAGGAGTGTATACCTATTTTGGTTCTAGTGATAACATGAAGGATGTCAAAATAATTACCACAGAGAGGTTTCCCTATATAATCACTCCTCCTTGGGGAAGGAGTGTGAATATTGGAACAACTTTATAGGAATGTTGTCTTCGTGAAGATAATCATGTGTTATATAACATCCCAATAATACTGGTTTAGGATTGATGGGATAAGACCTGTATGGGACTATGGAGAATTTATCCAATTTTAGGGGAAAATGAACATTGATTTATTGATAGTGTGGTGGTGAGTGTCCAGGTTTCTGATTGCATGAATGAAATCCATGGGGACTTTTTGAAGCACAGTTAAAGAAAACACCATAATAAATTATTAGAAATTAGTTACGGAATTTTAGTTGTTTTTTTGAAATGATGTGTAATGTTATCCGTGAGCCAAATCAGCACATAGTGGTTTGATATTTTGATGATAAAATGAGGTGTTTTATCATTTGCAATATAGGGCATCAATGGGGAATTAATACATAGTGGGACAAGAAAAAATAATCTATATTATGTGGAATGATATTTATTTATGAAGATATAAATTTTCTATGATGTATATGTATGATTAGGATTCAAGGATGTGTAATGAATCATATGTGTGATTGGAAAACCTTATATTTGGGCAATGTGATTTGTTGGATCTAGATAATTTACTTGATAGAGGTTTTTTAGAGATGACATGACCACAGAATAAAAGGAGTTATAAATGAGTAATGATGAAGAGTATTAGAGACATAATGATAAAATTAATTTAGAGGAATTAAAATGTTCTTAAGTTCAACATTGGATATTAGAGAGGATAAAAATCTTTGAAGATTAATTTTTTAAACATAAAAGATTGAATTCATGGTATTCGTGGAATTAGTAGTGTTTGGTGAGTCAGGTTACAACTTCAGTAAGATTAGATTGGTTTTTTCAATTCATTATAAAGAAAAAAATTCAAGATATTGGTTTTTTAGATCACCAATTTTGGCTTAGTGGTGTGATAATTGGGATACTCCTATGGTGGAGATCATTTAATCAGTTAGGGGTCTGAGACACTCATGTTAGAAGAGTTAAGATTTTTTTTGACAATGTGGAGAATAGTCCTAATTGTTTTGGGATATTGTTATTCTAGGAAATCTGATTTTATATTGTACTTTGGTAAATAGTATATTTTCAATTCAATTATGATGTCACGTGAAGTTTAGGTGTTGGAATTAGTCCATTATATAATTGGTTGTGAGTAAAAAGTGATTTATAGTGGGGATACACCAGTGGTCATCGCGTTTTTGTCCAACACCCCCTGAACCCTCAGTGGATGCATATTTTACCTCCTTCGCTGGTACTTCAAATCCATCATGAATCGGGATGAATAGACGACAACAGTGTGGGTAAGATTCCCTGATTTTCTGCTTACATTTCACATTCTGTCAATAATAATCATGTTAGGGGACATGGATGGTAGATTTTTCTGTTCGGATAGTAGGACGGTTGTGGTTTGTCACCCTATCAACCCTCACGTTTGTGTTGAGGATGACCTTTCAAAGCCTCCTATAGAGTGGATATGGATTTCTGTTGGTGAAGGATTCAGATGAAGATAACATGTGGTCTTCAAGTCTTTGCCAGCGTATTGCTCGAGTTGTCATCGTCTAGTAAATTCGGTCCCTGGATGTCGTCGAGGTCCAATGGCTCAGCAACTGTTGACTCCCCAACCAGAAGAGAATCAGGCGAAGGCCACTCCCATTGTGATACAACAATAGGATAGAGCAGGCCTGGATAGGCATATAGAGGCACGCATGGTAGATCTAGGGGAACGGGATCCAACATGGTTCATTTCAGTCCAGGCGAGGATTTGAGGTTGGAACCAGAAGGTAGTCCTCGGGAGGCCCAGGTTTTATAGTGGCCATATCCGGAGGTTCCAGAAGCAGTGAAATATGTGGAGTCTATTATCCCCAGTCAATGGGTTGTGGATTTCCTTGCTTGGTTAAAGAAGGATTTGGGGATCATATCCTTTCAGGTGAATGGATTGGAGGCAGTGAAGGGGGAGGGAAAGGATAAAGATCTATCTGTGCATGTGGATGTGGTGGAGCATCCGGTCATTAATAGAATTGTCGATAATGGTGTGGTGAATGGTGTTAGCGAGTTCCATGGCCCTGGGGGTCCTCAAGGTCGGTAATAGGAGGGATGTAACTAGCAGTCTCAATTCATGGGTCATGGATATGAGCAGTCCATATGCCTGATTCCGTGTAGTGAGGTCACTGACGGTGGATTTGGAAAGGAGGCCGAACCTTCTGTCATGGCATTGTAGGGGAAATCCTTTTTGCATGAAGCTACAAGCTCTTTCCATGGTCAAGGAAGGCAAGAATGGGTTAGCGTATTGGGTCCTCTTGATCAAAACATGATCATGGAGCAAGGGGAAGAAGAAGAAGGAATTGGCATTCCGATCAAGCAAGTTTGATTCTTCGGGTAGGCCAATGGCTCTCAAAGAAGGTCAGGGGGTTAAAGTGAAAAACCAATTTGATGGCCTGGAAACTCAAGAACAATCATTGTCCCAAAATGATGAGGATTCAGGTGATAATGGTTTTAGACAACTCTCAGTAGATAGCCTGGACCGGTTCCAAGGGAAAGTTCTCAACAGTCCAAGAAGGAAGAAGGGGGAAAGAGGAAAGCGAGACTCAGGTAAATGCATAGTGGTTCAGGGAAAAATACCCAAGGGGTGAAAAGGATACTCTCACTTTATGAATCCAATGGAAACCAGGTCATCCAAGAAATGTGGAAGCAAGGAAATCAAAGGACTTCATGATGGGAAATGTGGGGATCCATGCAGAGAACCAAGAGTAACAGAGGAAGAGGGTGCAGAGTGTATAAGGCTCATCTGTCACACTAAGGAAGAGATGTTTGAAAAATTCCTTCGTCCAAACGCCTCAAATGATGATATTTCAAGGATTTAGTAAAGATGCTTGCAGAATGAGGTCAAAGAGGATAAATAAGAATGGGTTGATGAGAAAGACTGAATCATCACCCGAGGCTTCAGCCAAGGCAGAATTACCTTCGAGGAACTCATCCAGATAATGGACAGAATGATTTCTCACCATGAAGAACTTATTAGGGAGGATCCATACACCAAGGTTAGTACTCATCATTGGTAATTATATAGAGAATTTGAATCAAATAACGTTAGTCTTGTGTTTAATAATTCTTGGAGCTCTTTCAGCACGTAGTTTTCCTTGTGTGGGAACTTTGGTTTCCCACTTTTTCTTAAAGTGGCTTAATAAAAAATTAGAGTTGGTGGTGGGAAATAGGAATGAGGGAAGATATCATATTCGTATTGAGGGATTACTAGTTAGAATATATTTTTTGGATCCTTACCAAGGATGATAATCCTTATTGTGCAGAATTTGTAATTGTCTACATCATTATGTGTTGGGAAATTAAGGGAAATGTTTTTTTGATTCCCAGAGCATGGTACATTTTTATTAATTTGTTCTCAAAAGGAAATTTAGTGATTTCATACAATTTGATAAGGATTTTAGATGTGTTTTAGGGTCCAATAAGTGTCTCAAGTGACCAGGTGTGCATTAGAGTAATGTTGACGTTTCTATGCATCAGAATTCATCTATAGGCAACATGTCACACAAGTGCTATGGGATTTTATTGAATGGAGTGTGTTGTGAATGTTATTGTTTTATATAAATCATGAGGGTTGTTCTAGGAATAATTTATATTATTCCATAATAATTTTTTATGATATTATATATTTAATGTCTTTAATGTATCCAATTACATCCCATGGGTTTCTTCAAGATGGTTTCTGGTGGAGATGCAGTATTTTATATCCTATAGTTTCGTTCTATGGAGGGCTCCCTAAAGGTAGCAATATCATGATACATTTAGTGTTTTTCACACTATAAAGCTTCTTCCAACACCGCATCAAATATTTGATTGTAGGAATAATAATACGACATAGTGGGTCATGTCCCAAATAAAACATAGTTTCGATATATTGAGATGTGACCCCATTAGAACGCATTGAAATTGGGATCATTTTTCATTTTAAAATAATTCATATTCCCATCATTTCAACTTTATACCTCCCATTAGTTATAAGATATTGTTTGCAGAGAGAGGTTTATTTTTATACATCCCACTCTTTATTCCTCTTGTTTATCCCACCAAGAAGGGGTGGTTTTGTGAGGTTTTCCAATCTATTGGATCGTTTTTGTAGAGACCCAAAGCTTGACGTACATGGATATTACATTACTTTTTCGTAATACATAATAAATATCAAAAAAACACCCAAATACCATATTAGTTTAGTGTCTTTGGAAACTCGGATCAAAATATTATAATCGTGGTTAATGATTTTCAACATCTCAAATAATGTTCTTACACTTTTTCTTTTACATAAAACTTTTATTTATATCCCCGGGAAAATAAAACATAAAAAGGGTGAGCTGAAATGCTTACTAAGGGTAAAAATGGATAACATAAAATGATCCATAAACATTAGAATTTAAAAACCTGAGCATAAAATCTAAACATCAAAATCATATGCAATGAAGTAAAACATGGAAGTACATACGGCATAGATCATAAATGAACATTAATCTTGATAAAATTACATGGGAATAAAACATGTAGTTGTGGAAATCATTAAGCATATGTTATGACTTCTATAGTAGACAAGGCATTTCTGCCAATACCATCATAGAGGACAAACTCCCTTACTGAATTGAGGTCACTCCTCGTTCTAGTGTTGTATCACTGAACCAGATTAACTTGTCTTCCAGCCATGTCTATCTCCTGAGATATAAATCTTTACCCAATGCATTAGAGGGAGATGTATGTCCCACACATCTCATATTGAAACCATTATTATGTGTAAAAAAAATCATAAATCTTATATCAGATCATAACCCATGTAATAAAAATGGGATTCCTAAACATCATGCCATCATAACATAATCCATATAAGATAAAAGGACATCATAAAAATAATTCCATTATAAAATAATCAAATCAATGAAAAAATAGGTATATAAATAGAACCCTATATTATCTTAGATGTAAAATAATTTTGATAAAACACTTGAACACCATTCTCAAGGAAAATATCCTTTCTACTTCAATTTTTATTTCCTTTTTTAACATGTCATACAATTTTAAACTAAAAGAAGATAATTAAAACTAAACATGAAAACTTGTAAAGGAAGCTTCATGGAAATAAATTTCTATGAAATCATAAAAAAATCCATTCATGCCGTATAATATTAAAAAAACCTTCTCCTCGTACTTGTTCCAGAAAATTCAAAAAGTATCTCGTACTGAAAATGACAAAATATTCCTTTCATATCTTTTACTAAAAATTCCCCAATAGGCAAAATTGGATTTAAAAAATTGTAGTAGGATAGAAATAATATTACATATTGAGGAAACATGGATTTGGATGATAAATATGCCCTAGTAAATTCTAAATTATAAAAAATCTCGGATAAAAATGAGATTGTGATATTTTCCCTAACCTTAGATCCGATATGCTTTGTGCGTATCCGAACCTCCTGTATAATGATCTAAATATTGAAATTTACTTATTACAGAATCATATTCATTATTATGATATAATATATTATTCACTTCGGTATTTATATTACCCGTTCATTTGTCAATTCCATGTTAAAGCAACATTTTGGGTAATATATTTTTCATTTATCATACGTGTTTTGGACTTGTCGTTCTTGATATTATTATTAACTATATCATTATTTATATACTTATAGAATATAAATAATGACTTATATATTATATATGTTTAGTATATATATATATATATATAATATATATAGATAAATGTAATGAAACACACTGTTCATGGAGACGGTAGGCCGAACAAATGCATGAACACTGTTTTCCTTTCCTTATTGATTTGAATGGAAGTAAGTAAAAAACATATACATAAATATAGTATAATTAATATGTCATATATTTCATTATTATTTATTATATATAATTTATAATCATTCTTTAATGGTTAACTTGGAGAATGTATCTCATCGTGTCGTGGAGACGGTAATCCGTACGTACGCACAAGCGATGATATCGTTCCCCAAATTATTGAATTGAATTAGAGTGGATGATATAATATCTCATAATTATTATTATTTTATAATAATAAAAATAGTTATTCATTACACCCTTATACCCATCCATGTAAGGTGGTGGTGGAAAAATAGATTACACCACGGTGTGGAGACGGTATTCCATACGTACACAGGCACGGTGATTTCATTTTTCATAGGATGCATAGAAGGTGAAATGAGGTTGATTAATATTTATAATTACATATCAGTATATTAGTAATACTTATGTTATTAATTTATAATGATACAACTAAAGAATAGGAAGTAAAAGAAGAAATAAACTTGAGAGAATCGGTAGAAGTTATTACCTCTTTCTCGAAGTGCCTCATTTAAACTTCCTCATAGGGTACTAATGATGGACTTTGAAGAATACCAAGACCTCTAGTATGTTTCAAGGGAATTGGAGTAGAAAAATGGGCAGTGTTTTTCCGAGCATGAAGGCTCAAAGTGGTGTGATGAGGAGAGGGAGGTGGTTCCCTTTTATAATGGAGGAGAGGGGCACCTTTGGAAACATATGAAATATTAATTTATAATAAATTCAATTCCCCCTTAAAAACCTCATTAATGAGTTACATTATAAGCTGAGATGATATATGGTTGTAATTTCATGAAACAATAAAATTTAGACAAGTTTTTAGTTTATTTTAAACCTTAATCAATTTAATTTATCCCTATTTAATCTATTTAAATTTATTTGTGGTAATAAAATTATAATTTTCCAATTGTTATAAATACATACTTATGTGTTGTGGATTTTCCATAATTAGATAAATTATAAAAGTTTAGATCATACAATTTTTAATTTTTAATTTTTAATTATTTTTGTGATTTTTAGACAAGATAATAATATGTTATTTTTAGAAAATATCAATAGTGTCAATTTTGACACAATTCAATTATTTGAATTTAAATAAAATACAAAGTGAAGATATATTTGATCAAAATTATATAATAGATTTCTAAAATGTTATATTCATTTATAAAATTAGTTGATAACATTAAATAGTTTATATAATATTTATTTTAATATTTTTAAAACCATTTATTTGATATTTCACTTAATAAAATAATTATTACAACATTTTTGTATAATTATTTAATATATATATTTTTTGAATTAAAATTAAAAATAAAATTCTATTATGAATATAAATATATTACCTTAAATCAAAATACTTTTACTTGAATTTATCATCTTAAAATCACAATATGTAAATTGTTATATTTATTAAATTATGAAGGTGACACCATTGACATCATTTAAAATAAAATAATATAAGTGTCATATCCGCTTTTATAAGGATCCAAATGGTCATATATTTTACCATTGGATGATTATGGTTTAAATGTACATGAAAAATAAGATTTGGATAGGTTTTTGTGCATTTTATGGTCACTATTATTTTAATAAAAACTATATTATAGATGTTTCACTAAATAAACAATTTTTGTATCACTATTCTGTCACCGTAAATGACAATTATTTAATCCCTAAAAATTATAAATAAATTCTCATGATGTAGATAATTTTAATAGATTTCTAGAGACAATTTATATTCGACGTTTTATGAAGTTTATCACTAAATTAAAATTATTACACATATAAGATATAAGAGAGTGACATGTTTCACTTTCATTGGTTTTAATAATAATTACATCATTTTCATGGTCAAAAGTCCATGAAATGAATCTATTTCGACCCTTAGGTGATATGGGTCGACTTTTATTCATCCAATAAAATTTTTTTTAGGTGTTAGGGTAATTTTAAAATATAATTTTTACCCTAAATTACCAGATTTACCTTTAACTGTAGTAAATAAAATTTACCGTAGTTACTATTCATAATGTCTAAAAATAAAAAGTAGTCTATTAGCATAATTTTGACCTACAAATTCCAAATATGGAATCTATCTTTCAAAATTCAAACTCAGAAGTTGCAGTAATTAATTTAAAATTAGTACTGTTTTTAAGAAAACAGGTTTTAAAAGTTAAAACGTTGCAAAAGATTGAAATGTTTTTACCTATTAATTCATTGTAAAATTATTGATAATGAATTAAATTATATTAAATGGTAAATATATATTCTATTTATACTTTATAACCATTAAATATTATAATTTAACCATATAATTTATTTAGATGAAAAAAGTTGTTCTTAATTAAAATTTAGCGTATTTTTATTAATCATCAAAATATGAAGGTTATAAGAAAAGAATCAAAAATTTATCCAATGTAAATTTTTATATCCTGATTCAAAATAAGATGTTTATTTTTTAAAATTGAACTTATAAACTTTTAAGAAGTTATATTTAAAATTGGTGCGCCATCAAAATGCGGAAAAACTGCATTTCTTGAAAAAATACTCCTTTTATCAAAAAAATTGATTTTGTTTTCATATCTAATTCTACCAAATGTGTAAGATGGATTATAATGTTATAAAATTAAATATTATATTAATACTCTTCATATTTTCTAGTACATAATATTATAATAATATATCATTGTGTAGTGAAACTCAGTATTGCGTACAACACACGCTTTCGAGGAAGGTCGCTCTTGTGTGTAACCCATGACAAGAATAGTGCTTGCGTATACTACAAGATAATACAGTGTTGTGTATAGTGCAAGATAATCTTGGTGTTGTTTACAACACATGACATCAAATAAATTAAAAATATTATTTCTCATAAAATCTCTGGGTGTTACATTCTACCCCCCTTAAAATGACTTTCTCCCTTGAAATTCATCGGGGTTATAAATGGTTTTCTACTTGAAAGTTACTTTCATAGAAACCCACATCGTTAAAAGGAATACTAAAACATCATTTTAAAAAGAAACGTTAGAGGCATAATAGATACCCAAAGTAACTCATTACTAGGTTTCAACATATTAGAATATATGTGAAAATATAGATATGGAATAGAAATATAACCATCAACATCTGATGAAGAGTGGTATAGGACATGGCTATGAAAAATCCAACAATCACAATGCCATAAATTTGTGATGATCTATGGTACCATCTGATTAATAAGATATGAGGGCACTAGGGCAACATTTTTGGTTTTCAAGATCATTTCCCAAATGTTGAATAATTTTCAAAATAAATACATACTTGATTTTGGTACAATCTGACAGTTTCTCGTGCCTTGAACAATTTCCACTTCATCTTTTAAAGAAATGAAGTTGAATTTGTCTTTCATGAAGTGTTAGCAGATCATGCAATAGAATGATATGTCATTCCATCTATCTCAAACATATGGTTAGAAAAAGTTATATACATAAGTCTATCTATGGTGATATTAATCGTATATGGTTCCAAAAATGGACTTATACATCATCTATCGTACCGCTTAATTAAATTAATATAGTTTTTACTAACCAGGAACTTCCTGTAGGCAAGTGGTAGGTGATAGAGGCCTGTCGCACTTCAGTTGTGGGTTTGATTCCTTCAACCTTGTCGGACGCAATGAGTTGTCATCCATCCTTCATGTTGTCATTTTTCTAAAAATCACCATTATAACATTCCAGAAATAATATCGAAAAAATGGTTATAGCCTTAAACAATACTATCTGATGTCCAACATGTCCAATCCAATTTTTGGGCTTTTCCAATAGACTTCTATCCAATATCATAGTATAATGTAAATGATTACTAGAAATGTCAACTACCGAGAATGTGAATACCATCATTCATCATATGATATATCTTGTTGGTCACATTCCAAACATGTGAATTCCTTAATCATGTATTCTCTAGAAACATAAATTACCATATAACCATAGTGAAAAGATGAATGCTGTCAAAAGGAAACTCTTTCCACAAACCAAAATCCCAAAAATTCTATACACTCAAACAATGATATCATCTTGTCCTTATATCAGGCATGACAAAATGAATACTATCAATCATATTATTTTCTCCTTATTCATTCATTATGCGCATATCATCTACTTTCCAAAATTATTTCAATCACTTTTCATGGATACTAGTACCATTCAATTATTGAAAACCAATACATAGATATTCTAAAATTCCATGATACTATAAATTAGATTCCCTGATGCTATTTTGAAATCTCGTTACATAAACAATTAATCATTCCACAACATCATTGTCATACTCAAGATCACAAATATTTATCACATGTTACTTCCCTTTTTTCCTTTTCCTTAAGAGGTGGTCACGTCGATCATCATTAAACCTAGGATTAGGGCCTTGATTAGCATAATTCCCCATTTCCTTTAACATAAGCCATTGAAGTGTTGGTGGAGTGTTCTCTGTAGTCTTTTATCTATTCACGTCATAAAAATATTTTTTCCCATTACTTTGGCCCTCAGTTTCTTGATGACCTTCTGTTCCACACTTGAAAAATTTTCTAGTACATTTTAGACAATCTTCACAATGCTTATTTCCAAACTTTGTTCATAAATAAACATTCACCTTATTTTCACCATTGTTCTGAGATTTTTCCTTGAACTCCATCTTTTATTTTTAATCAAAACCATGAGATGGATATGTAACACCAACTTCTAGTTCTACCTTGATATCACAACGAACAATTTCTTCATAGGTACTAAAGTCTATTATATCCAATTCCCTTTGAAGACATGGTTTTATGCCACTGAAGAATCGATCAACTTTACTTTGAGGTTAGATGATAAATCCAGATGTATACCTTGCAAGCCTTGTAAAATTCACCTCATATATACCAACATATTCTTCATCATTTTTCATAAGCACGAGTAACTCTTTTTCCATCCTTGTTTGAATAATACAAGGGAAGTACTAAAAGAACATGTTCTTGAACTCGTCCCATTCCATGGATTCAATTTCATCTTGGGGACTTGTATTCTTAATTAGAGTCCCCCACTGGTCTACCTCACCATATAACTAGTAAACAACCAAAATGACTTTTTCATGATCTGTACAGCGAAGTATGGAAAATATCTTTTCAATGGTACTAATCCATTATTAAGCATCAAGTGGATAATAAGACCCACTGAAAGAAGGTGGACGTTTCCTCATGAAGGACTCAATAGAATATTGATCCTTTCTCTACTCATTTGGAAGTCCAGATAGATTCATAGCATGTGTATGTATAGAAAGAAGATTTTTCACTCCATCTCCCATCACATTTGGTTGTTGAAGAGGAAAATCATTTAATTGTCCCGTACATTGATCAACACGGTTCCTTCGAGTTCCAGCCATCATCTAAAACCCAAAATGAATAGTGTGAGAGGCAACAATCATGCTAGGGAAACAACATAATAAAGGGGGAGTACAATCAATATGTAACATCTTAGGTTTAATTATAAGATCCTTAACATAATTCTCGGACTATAACCTATATGAATACTTTTCCTTGGGTACATCCCTTGACATATCTTAGAAATATCTCTGGGGATCTCACTAACGTTTTCGCATCCTAGTTTCCAAAGGTTAACTAAACCTTTACTCTGATACCAACTATAGAGACCAAAATCTTGATCTATATGGATATTAAATTACTTTTTCAGAATACATAATACAAATAAAAAACTACCAAATATCGTATTATTTTAGTGTCTTTGGAAACTCATAACAAAATATTCTAATCATGGTGAAAGATCTTCAACATCTCCCATAAACTTCTTCCGCTTATTGTTTTGACTAAAACGTTTATTTATATCCTAGGGAAAATAAAACAAAAAAAGGGGGAGCTCAAATGCTCATTAATTGTAAACATGGATAACATAAAACAATCCATAAACATTTGAATGTAAAAAAAAGATCATAAAATCTAAACATCAAAATCTTAGGCAATGACATAAAACATGGAAGTAAATAAGGCATTGATCATAAAGAACCATTAATCTTGATAAAAAATAATTTCAATAAAAAATGTAATTGTGGAAACCATTAAGCAAATGTTATGATTTCGATAGTTTCCATGGCATTTCTTCCAAGAGTATCATAGTGGATAATGTCCCTTACTGAATCGACTTCAATCGTCATTCCAGTCCTGTATCACTGAAATGGATTAACATGTCATTCCAGCCATGTCTATATCATGAGATATAAATCTTTACCCAATTAATTTTAGAGATATATAGGTCCGACACATCTCATATTGAAACCATTCGTATGTGTTCCACAAAATCATAAATCATATATCATAGCATAACCGAAGTAATGAAAATGGGATTCTTAAACATCATGCCATCATAACATAATCCTTATAAGATAAAAGGACTTCATAAAAAAATTCCACCATAACATAATCAAATAAATGTAAAAATAGGGATATAAACAGATCCCTATATTATCTTAGATGGAAAATAATTTTGATAAAAAACTTGAATTCCATTCTTGAGGATAATATCCTTTCTACATCAAAAACATTTTTCTTTTCTAAACATGTCATAAAATTTTAAACTAAAAGATGTTAATTAAAAATAAACATGATAACTTGTAATGGAATATTCATGGAAATAATGTTCTATGAAATCATAAAAATTTCCATTCATGCCGTATAAGATAAAAAAACATTCTTCTCATACTTTTTCCCGAAAATCCAAAAAGTATCTCGTACTGAAAACGACCAAAGATTCCTTTCATATATATTACTAAAAATTAAACAATTTGTTAATTTGGATTTAAAAAGTTGTATTAGGAAATAAATAATATTACATATTTAGGAAACATTGATTTGTATTATAAATATTCCCTAGAAAATTCTGAAGTATAAACAATCTCAGATAAAAATGAGATTGTGAGATTTTCCCTTATATTAGGTCTGATATGCATTGTACGTATCTGAAACACCTGTATAATGATTTAACAAATGTCATTGACTTATTATATAATCATAGACATTATTATTATATCATATATGATTCAATAAGGTATTTATATTACCCGTTCATTTGTTAATTCCTTGTTAAAGCAACGTTTTCGGTAATATTCTATTCATTTATCATACGTGTTTTGGAATTGTTGTTCTTGATATTATTATTTCTTATATCATTATTTACTTACTTCCTAAATGTAGAACATCATTTACATATCATATATATTCAATATATGTATATATAATAGATAGATAAATGAAATGAAACACACCGTTTATGGAGATGGTAGGCGGTACGTACGCATGAACACAGTTTTCCTTTAATTATTGATTTGAATGGAAGTAAGTAAATAACATATACATAAACCTAGTATAATTAATATGTCATATATTTCATGATTATTTATTATATATAATTTTTAATCATTCTTGAATGGTTAACTTGGATAATGAATCTCATCGCGTCGTGCATACGGTAATCCGTACACATGAACGAGCGATGATATCGTTCCCATAATTATTTAATAGAATTAGAGTGGGTGATATAATATCTAAGAATTAGTATCATGTTATAATAATAATATATAGATATTCTTTACACCCTTATAACCATCCATGTAAGGTGGTGGTGGAAAAACATATTACACCACGATGTGGAGACGGTATTCCATACGTACGTACTTGTGATGATTTCATTTTCCGTAGGATGGATAGAAGGTGAAATAGGCTTGTTTCATATTTTTAATAAATATAAGTTTATAATTAATACTTATGTTACTACTTTATAATTAATCAACTAAATAAGTGGAAGTAAAAGAAGAAATAAACTTGAAAGAATCGGTTGAAGCTATTACCTCTTCCTCGAAGTGCCTCCTTTAAACGTACTTTTAGGGCACTAATGTTTGTCTTTGAAGAAGACCAGGACCTCTAGTATATTTCTAGGGAAGTGGAGAAGATAAATTTGAAGAGTTTGGCCGAGATTTAAGGCTCAAAGGGGTGTGAGGAGGAGAGGGAGGAGGTGCCCTTTTATAAGGGAGGAGAGGGGCACCTTTGGAAACATAAGAAATATTAATTTATAATAAATTAAAACCCCACTTAAAAAAATCCAAAATGAATCAAATTATAATATTAGATGATATAGGGTTGTTATATCATCAAACAATAAAATTAATACATGTTTTGAGTTTTTTTCAACCTTATCAATTTGATTTATCCTTATTTAATCTATTTAAATTTATTTATGGTAATAAAATTCTAATTTTTAAATATTTATAAATACTTACTTATGTGATGTGAATTTTCCATAATTAGATAAATTATAACATTTTAGACCATATAATTTTCTATTTGTAATTTTTAAATTTTTTTGTGATTTTAAACAATTTAATAATATGTTATTGATATAAAATATCAATTGTGTCAATTTTCACACTATTCAATTACTTGAATTTTAATATAAAACTCAGAGAAGATATATTCAATTGAAAATATTTAATAGATTTCTAACATGTCATATGAATCTAGAAAATTTGTATATAACATTAAATATTTTATATAATATTTATTTTAATATTGTTAAAACTATTTATTTGATATTTCTCTTAATAAAATAATTACTACAACATTTTGGTTTAATTATTTAATATATCTATTTGTTATAAAAAAATAAAAAATAAAATACTATGATGAATAAATATCTATTAAATTTTATAATAATAATTTTGCTAGAATTTATCATCTTAAAATCAGAACATGTAAATTGTTATATTTGTTAAATTATTAAGGTGACAACATTGACATCATTTAAAATAAAATAATATAAGGGTCATAATCGCTTTTATAAGGCTCTAAATGGTCGAATATTTGACCATTTTATGATTAGTGGTTACATGTACACTAACAATAAGTAATGTTCAGGTTTGTGTGCCTTTTATGGTCACTATTAGTTTAATGAAAACTATATTTTTAATTTTTTACTAAATAAACAATTTCTGCATCACTATTGTGTCACCATAAATGACAATTATTTAATACCTAAAAAATTCGAAATAATTTCTCAGGATATTAATAATTTTATTTTCTTTCGGGAGACTATTTATATTCTATGTTTTATGAAGTTTATCAATACATTAAAATTATTACACTTATAAGATATAAGTTAGTGACATGTTGTCACTTTCATTGGTTTTAATAATAATTACATCATTTTCATTGTGAAAAGTCAATGAAATGAATATTTTTCAACCCTTAGGTGATATAGGTCAACTTTTATTCATCCAATAGAATTTTGACAGGTGTTAGGGTATTTTTATAATTGTATTTTTACCCTTAATTACCCGATTTACCCTTAACTTTAGTAAATAAAATTTACCGTAGTTACTATACATAACATCTAAAAATAAAAAGTAGCCTATTGAAATAATTTGGACCTACTGATTCCAAATATGTAATATATTTTTCAAAATTAAAAACAAAAAATTTGCAGTAATTAATTTAAAATTAATCACGTTGTTAAGAAAATGAGTTTTTAAAGTTAAAATGTTTCAAGAGATTGAAATGTTTTTACCTATGAATTCAGTGTAAAATTAATGATAATGACTTAAATTGTATTAGAAGCTAAAAATATATTCTATTTATACTTTAAAACAAATCAATATTATAATTTAACGATATAATTTATTTTCATGAAAAAAGTTGTTTTTAATTAAAATTTACCGTATTTTTACTATTCATCAAAATATGAAGGTTATCAGAAAAGTATCAAAAATTTATCCAATGTAAATTTTTATATCCTAATTAAAAAGAAGAAGTTTATCTTACTAGACAATATTTATATTCTAGGTTTTATGAAGTTTATCAATAAATTAAATTATTACACTTATAAGATATAAGAGAGTGACATGTTGTCACTTTCTTTGGTTTTAATAATAATTACATAATTTTCATGGTCAAAAGTCCATGAAATGAATCTATTTCGACCCTTAGGTTATATGGGTCTACTTTTATTCATCCAATATAATTCTGGAATATTATTTTACATATAAATTACACTAGATAATGAAGGAATTTTTTCGATCATTAGGGGTTTCATGTGAGGTGATGGAGAATATTCCGAAATGTTGAACATGATATGTCCTTCACTATTTTGATTAAGGTATATAGTTAATAATTATTTTGGGAGTGTAATTTTAAATATATTGAATTAGTTTTTGATAACGTTTTAGTTGATGGTTTTTTTGTGTAGTTATTCCTGGAGTACATCACGGACCTTATATTCACTATTGTTGTAGTTTTGGGGATATGGTGTCGTCCGATGATTTTTTAGTGATTATTTTTCCATGGATTAAATTATATTATAAATTATAATGTTTTAAAATTATTTATTTATTTATTATGTATGAGATAGGGGATACTTTATTTATTTTATTTATTTTCTCTTGTTATTTCTTTAACTGGGATGGTCCCATAATTGTATGTTCATGTAATATGGATGATAACTCTTATGTGGAGGTAGTTAATGCCTATAATTCTAAACCATGTGGGTTTTAAATCATAAATATTCATATATTCATGGTTATTTTGGTTCGGGTAAAATGTAATGGGAATGAATGAACCCAATGTAAAAAAAGGGTGTAATTGATCCAATATTTTTTGAGTTAGTTCTCTATTACATGTTTATTATTTTGAATGCGATCAATAGCATACCACCAAGGTGGTTTTGATGTATATTAACATTATTTAGTGGATTGAGATTATAATGGTACATAGATGATTATTTAATATCCTTGGATAGACTCTTTAAGTCTAGTACATGATGTATGAGGTAATTAATCGTAGGTATGATGGGTGAGATGAGGGTATGTCCAACTATTATTTAGGTATACACTATTAAGTGTGGAAAAAAAGACTTGAGGCATAGGATGAGTGGGTTATATCCTCTAGGGATTGATGTAATATGATGTAGATAGTTCACATTAAATGATGGGATTGATTGCTCTCTTATAAGACATGTTATATGAGGCCCATCTGTGGGTGGGAAAATTTCCTTAGAGTTTTGCGTTAGGGATTAGTATTGTGATTTTGTGGGAGTTTTTCTTCAGTGGATATTGGTACCAATTTTGAAATTTGATATTGTTCTTCGGAGTGGTATTGGAATAGACATTGGGGACATTATGTGGCGATGGTTATATGATGGCATCGATGAGTACATAGTAGGTTGGGTCAGGGTAAACTGTTCCCTAATAGTTTAGTTAAGAATGTTAATGGATCTGACATGTTGATAATTCCTATTGAATCAGGTTTGGGTAATTATGTATTGAGGATAATTCATTTGGGATATGTTATTCAACGTGTAGGATATGGAACCTGAAACTAGTTTTATTTTTTATCTACTGTGTGGAAATGGAATTGGATATTATTCCATGCATATTGATGAATGAACGTACTGAATATAATCAGATAGTTGACAGAGATACTATATGTTAATCCTCGCCCATATGAAGATGGTGTTGGCATTGACAACCTTGATTCTGTGGATATTGGTCCATGATTTTTTGTTATTCCTTATTCTGATTGATGGTGTTCTTGAATGGACTTCCTTATTTAGAAGGTATTTGTACAAGATATGGATACTTAATTACACCATGAGTGAGGGGGTGAGGGAATAGACCACCCTTAGTAGTGGTGTTTTTATATATGATATTATTTAGTGACCAACCCAATGTGAGAGAGTAAAGATTGATTTAAAGAGGAATGTGATTTTATTTGAAGCATCACTAATAGAGAGATGGTTATGGAATGAAAAACCTTGAGTTTGAGTGTATTAAAATATTATATGGTTATAAAAACTACCGAAAAAGTGATTTTCATCATTGAGAATTGGGTTGATAAGGTTGAGGTTTGTAATTTACTATATCTGGAGTGATAGGATAGTTTACAGAAAAGGTATGACACCCTACATTGAACAATTGAGTTTGGTTTTGGTTTATTGAATGAGTTGACACTTTCTTCTAGTGTTAGTTGAGCCTTAATGGATCAAGACTCGTAGTGGTCTGTTTTCCACACAATGAATATGTATGCATTCCTATATGTAATGTGTATATATTATTTATTTTCCTTATTAATACCCTAATATTATATATTATAGATTATGGGAACATGGTGAGACAATTCTTATGTGTACTTCTCACACTATTCATGGGAATTCTAGTGCATGTGCACACCTTTCGTTTTGAATTTTAATTCACTTGTTGTACAAAATAATGGGCTTAAGGAGCTTAAAAATGTTTAAATGATGGGTTTGATGTGATTCATGAGGTTATTTTTGGATCCTTAACTTTTATTTTATAACTTTGAATTATTTATATAAATTGTAGGATTGGTTGGAGATAAATTGTAATGTATGACTGTATAAATGAATTATTCATTTTTTATAACATGGATGTGTTCATGATTGATGCATAATTTGATAATATGTTTCTGAATAAAGTTGGGTAACATATTATTATTGATGGTTATGATATTTTGAGGAATGTATTTAAAAAATTTGGTTTAGGTCATCACTACGAACCTATAGCCTCTAGAATTCAGGGAGGCATACATGAGGTAATGTAGTGACCATACCTGGGGTTTTGTTCATTATATATTAATCAATGTTTTAAAATATTTTCCTCCAGAATAAAAATATTTCTTCAGTTTTTCTTAAATAGAATTTTTTAAATGATTATTTATATTAATTTTCTATATTAATTTTTATACTCTATATACACCCCTCTATGAATATTCTCAATATATGACATGTAAATAATATCTCCAAATATATGTCATCATAGAATGAGTATAGTGTTATGAAAATATAATTTAAACTCTATATGGATTCATTGATTGGGTGTTATATTCTAGTAATATTTTACTATGTATTATATTTTTTTTAACATTTATTTTCATTCATAAATAATATTTAATTTTTTTAGAACATGTGATGACCATTGAAGTATGCAAAAAACTCTCCATACAAATTTGGTAATGAACTAGGTAGCAATAACATTCTCTTGGGTTGGAGGTGTGGTGACAAAAGATATGTTTATGGACTTCAAAATGATCTTAGAGATTAATTGTTTGTGAACATATGTGTTAATTAAATTTGTTTTCATAAAGGTGTTATATTTTATATCCAAAACATGTCTCCTTATTAATATCGGCTAAATGTTAAAGATTCATATGTTTTGAAGTGAGTTATGAAGAGCTTCATGTGATGTATGAAGGTATGGATGGTGATTGGAGTGAATGAGTACTCTTTGAATCTATTTGGTCTGTAGATAATAAAAAAATTCCATGATTTAAACAATCCATTCCATGGTTTAATCCATATAAAATATCAATTCATGGAGAAATAAAAATGTCAGTAATAATGAATGTTGTCTATTTAAAAATCCATATTCAGTATGAAGAAGAAAACTGACATTAAGTACTAGTAGAGTTGGTCATATTTAGTGTCATAGTGATCATATCATTGAGGTTCCATGGTATTGTGGTTCATCATCATTATGAATTTATTAAATATGGTCTATGAACCATTATTTTGGTATTCCATTAAGGATCATGTCTAATTTCAGTGCATGTCATAGTCCTTAAAAACATACGGTGGTAGTGATTATATTAAACATGAAAGAATTAAATAATAAAAAACATCCATGTTTGTCGTAGTTAACCTTGGTTATAAAAATGATATGAAAAATGTTTAAAATGGTTGCAATAAAATATTCCATGGTACTAAATTTTGAATCTATTATTTTATAGGAAATATTGATTTGGTTTTTTCAAGGATGATGATTTTTTTCACACATGGGGTTCTCCAATTTGGTAATTTTCATCCTTAGATCCGATTACGAGTGATTTAAGGGACTTTATTTGATCTGAAATTTTATTATAAAGTAGGTGATTATTGTTGTTAAATATGTAAGTATATTTTTGAATTTTATTTTTAAAATATATAATTTATAGATTTCTTTGAGTTTATTTGTGTTCGTGTATGTTTTAATATTCTGTTATATATAGAATTTATTATTGTTTAGAAAAGGACGAAAACCTTAATAAAAAGTATAAAAAATCCCACAATTCATCCATATAAATTCATGTAAGAGAATCCATAATAATTCATGATCAATGTCATACTTTAAAGAAGATGAATTACATTTATTATGTAGTGGGTTAATATGATTATTTGTAGTTATTAATGACTAAAGATTAATTTTTACATTCTATTATATAAGGTAATGATCAATGAAAATTAAGTGTGGTCTCAAATAGGTAAATTATTATTTAATTGTAATGATTTAGTGATAGAAGATAATAATACTATGTGATAAATTATAAATAATAATTTTTGGAAATTCATTAGTGATTGAAGACTCCACTCTATTTTAAAACAAATTATAGTTTTATCTTCAATAAAATGGGATCACATTGCACTAACATGGATACATTTTTACTCATAAAGGATAAATGATTAATATTTATTATTTTAACTCTATAGATTATAAAAAATGATATTAAAAATAAATTTAATATCAGGTAATTCCAAGGATATATCAATTTTTATAATGGATATAGATTAACACTATTCTTTTTATATAATATATCATAATCTGGGGACCATGAGATCACTCACAAGGGTCCCAACCACGGTCATCACAAGGCCTCTTTCATGCTGACTTGTATTCCCGAGGCCACATTCTAGTATTGGGTCATAAGGTATTACCATGGGGACACTATACCATATTATTAAAGTAAATACACTAATATAAATAACAAAAAACATCTATAATGGTAATAATATAATTGAAATAACTCAGAAAACTATAATCATCCAAAACAAATATATATATATAATGTACAGCTATACAAACCAACTAATTGCTCACCTAAACAATCACATATAAAAATATATGAATTTTTACAAATACAAGGTGGATATATTACCATCCTGGATCATCATCACATATCTGTCTCCAAATCCATATTGATCTTGTTTAACCAAATCAGGCATCACTTGACCTCTTAACAACATGAATATATGATCATAATGTTCACTTTGGGATGAATGTGATAGGTCATACCGGTATGGGAGTGAGTAAATGTAAATAAGAATCCACCAATGATTTCCCATCCATATATAATAAATTAATGTAAATAAAATTTGATATTCTCTAAAAAATTAATGAAACTACCAAACCACTATAAAATAAACACCACCAATCATCATGATACTAGGGGATACATTCCCCGCCAGCTAGAAACACATCATATCATTAGGAAACCTGGAGGTAGACTATACCCATCATATAATCACATGTTGAATTATCATGGACCCAGTGTAAAACTCTATATAACCTGGAATCACATCACATAATCTGTAACTAGGGGGAATAAACACTCGAAAAATCATATTTTTTTATTATTAAAGGACAAAAAATAATAACAAATAATGACCCACAACGACCGGACCAAAAAAGAACCAGAATTATGGTGGCATAAAGTGAAAAAGGCCAAGAGCATCACCCCTAATGATATTAACACCTTCCTCTATTAGACTAACCAAATCATGAAGAAATAAAAACTCCGAGCCCAGAAAGTCCACCGAAGCTATAAAATACGTTACTTTGTTCCCTTTCGCCAGGTATGGGACACCTTGATATGATCATCAATAATACGCCAATATTTATGAATAGTATATAAAATCGACCATGGAACATTACCTCAACCACAAAGAGAATTCTAATGGATCATAGAATCAGTTTCTACCATAGAAATGTTGTGCCTCCTCTGAATACATAATCTCAACCCAGTAAATAAAGCCAGGGCCAATGCTTGGATAGAATTTCAATATCCAAGCTTGATGGAGAAGGTCATAATGACCGAACCACTGGAATCCCATACAATCCCCCTCCACTGATTGCTCCTAAGACATAGGATCCAGCTCAATTTAGTTTCAAGATTCTTTGAGGGGGAGACCAGAAGATCTAGGAACCATGCAAATTCTTATAGACTGGAGGAATAATAGAAGAGATAGGTAGGTGTCCCTGTAAAGTTGGTGCCACTCCCCCGCACCCCAGAGTTCTCGCCAATTCAATGAGGAGGTTTTTCGTTCTGCGAACAATACCATGACTATTTGAAGGTACCTCCTTAAACTACCAATTGTTTCTTGCCTACCATAAGCACCAAAAACTTGCAAGAAGAATTTCAAGGCGAGCATCTTTCTCCATACCACTAGAACCAAAACCATAAAACCACCATTCCAGGAATGGTCGATCAGACATAGTATTAAAAGAAAAACCAGTGAAACCACCGAAAAAACTCCAAAAAGCATGATCCCACTCAATATAGGAAAAAATGGTCAGATCTTTCTTCATTATGGATTTTACAAAAGACATATTTGGAAACAAGATAATTCCCACAGTTATTAATATTTTCATCCGTAGTCAGTGCTCCCATCCGAATCCTCTAGAGAAGGAAGTTGTATTTTAATGGTATTTTCATTTCCCAAAGATAGCCAAATATTTTAGTGTCCGTAAACAGAATAGATGATATCCCTCTATGATATTTATAAGTAAAGGATCCAGAAGAGGAAGGAGAGAAGATCAAATTTTCCTCGTTAGGGGAAAGTTTCATTGGGTCAATGAAATCCAACTGTTCGTTGTAAAAAAAATATATTAAAGAAACCAGGATGCTAACAGGCTTCATTGAAAGTAATCTGAGGGACCAGACATCCTGGGTATTCATGGATCTCCCCACACCAATTACTACTTAAAAATGAAATATCCCCTCTCCCAACAATCTAGTGACAACGAGGTTTTAGTGAGATGATAATTGAATAAATTTCAACCCATAAAGGGTAAAACAGAGTAGCCTTGTCACTATCCAAATAACACATAATGGACCTTCCACAAAGTGTGAAACCCTCCAAGACATACCAGGATTTCTTGGCCTGTATACATTTGATAGTCCCATCAAGACTATTCACACCAAAACCTCCTTCAATAACTCGCTGAGCTGGCCTCACCCATGAAACCCAGCGCCTTTTCCTTTCCATCTTTGGATCCCATAAAAACATGGCAATAATCCTCTCAATATTGCCGATCACACCCTTGGGGACTTTAATAGCCAAAAGAGAATTTATTGGAGAGCTCAAAAGAACACTTTTAATCAATGATAACCTCCCACCAAAGGATTGGAAATAATTCTTCTAGTTCAGAAAACAAGCTAAGATTTTACTAGAAAGATGATCAAAATCACATATATATACACCCTCCCAAGAAGCAAGAGGGGCTGCCAAATATTTCATGGGAAAAACCACTCTTTGTATATTAAGAGTAGAGCTCACCAGATATATCCTTCCACTAGTATATCTGCTGGAAATATAAAAACAACTTTTTTTTGTTAACCTTCTAACCACTCCAATGGCTATAATCATCTAAAACATTATTTAGACCCCACATCGATCTCCTTGATCCATTCATTAATATCAACGAGTCATCTGCAAACATCAAATGACAAACCAGAGAAACCCCAAATCTTCCTCAATAATCCATAATGCTTCCATTATTCAAGCTTAAATTTTAATTCCTACTAGGAAAATTCTGAGCAATGTAAAAAATTCTAGGAGATATTGGATCCCCTTGACGAAGACCACGGGTGGCTTTAAAAAATAATAAGTATTTCCCATATATGAAACTGCCAACCAAGGAGAATAAATGCATTGGAAGATTAGATCAACATTTTTTTGAGAAAAACCCAAACCTTCCAGAACCTTGTTAATAAAACTCCACTCTATTCGATCATATGATTTTTTCATATCTAGCTTTATTGCCACATTAGACCCCCTAGTTTTGAGATTGATATCCCTGATAAAATCACGGGCCAAAGCAATAGCCCCCTGTATAGAGTGAACTTTCACAAACCCATGTTTCTCTAATTAAATCCACCTGGGAAAATAGACAGATAAAAGAGCATTAATTATACTGGAAAAGATTTTATATGGTACATTACACAAGCTTATAAGTATAAATTGCAGGATAGAAGAAGAATAATTTTATTAATGGATAAGCACAACAGTTGTGGTACTAGCAATACGAGTCAATTGACCTCCCAAAAAGAAATCTTGAATAGCCTTGAAAATATACCCCATAATTATGTCCCACGAAGACCTATAAAAAGATGAAGTAAAAATAGTCTAGTCCAGTATCACTATCCGGATTTAACTTCAACATGGACTTAATGATTTCCCCCTCCTATGGAATGGAACCCATAAACCAATTATCCAGGTCAGAAACAAATCTCTGGATAACATCAGAAAAATCTGTAGGACCCCCTGGATAACCATTTTCCATCAAAGGATTAACACCTGTCAGTTTCTCCCTTATATGAGAACTGGCCAGAGCACCAATAGTCCCCCTATCATCAGTAATAGATCTGTCTTACAGCACAACATTTGGTTTTACAAAACATTTCCTTTCCTTAATACAGGCATGAAGAAAAGTGGAATTTTTTCTCGCTCTTTTAGCCATTTGACTCTAGCCTTCTCTCTAGCCAGCCTCTCTTGTTTGAGCACCATCTCTGCTAGGTGCTCTTTCTTATTTTCCAGTTCCCCAAAAATACCAGAATCCGAGTTTTCTTCAATGCTCTGTTCCATTCGATCAATGATGTCCATAGATTCTTGAATTTCACTGTCTAGGGAAGGAATATCGTTCGACCATATAATAAGAATGTGTTTGAACCATCTAAACCTAAAGTGCACTATAGACCAGGCATTACCCTCTCATGGATCCTCTAATGACTTTCGAAAGATATCATGAAAACCTGGAAATTTCTCCCAGTAAGGAAAAAACTGAAACTTCTCATGATGAACTGTACCTAGAGATAAAGTCACCAAGAGGGGGGAATGGTCCGAAATTACTTGAAGTAGGTGAGTCACCTTCACATTAGCATAAGAGGATATGGCATGTTGATTACCAAGGCATCTGTCCAGACGGCACCAAACTCTATGGTCTCCTTTCTAATTATTACTCCAGGTAAATTTATCACTAGAAAAACCAAGATCAAGGAGCCCTTTTACAATCATAAACAGATTAAACTCAGGGATAGCCTGTCTATGAAAAGGGCATCTCCCTTCTTTTCTCTGGGGGATACAATAATGTTGAAATTCAACCAATAAACTAAGGGGTATCTCTTGGGTAAAAGGAAATAAAGCTCTTCCAAAGATGTAGCCTTTGAGGATGATCACATATACCATAAATAAATGTCACGAAAAAACAATGAGATTAATAAGATCCCCTAACAGTAATAAATTGGTCAACTTCCTGATACAACCTTACCCTCAAGTCCCTATACCAAAATATCCAAATATGTTTATTACCCGGGCCAGCATGAAGAAATCCATTCATCTTAATACTTCTACAAAATTCATCAATCATGGAGGGATGTTTCTTGTGCTCAAGAATAACCACCAAAACAATATTATGTTTAACAATATCAGAAGTAAGTAAATCATTCTTAATTCGGGCTTCAAGACCCCAAGTGTTCCATATAAGCATAGAAATCAATGAAATTGGAGGGCTCTGGGATTGGCTCCAGAGCTAACTGCCTTTTCAAACCGTGAAAAATACTTTACCATAAAATCTTTATAAAAATGGCTTGAACTTCATATGCCCTTACTAAATTTTTTTTTCCCTATCCATCAAGAAGGGTTCTAGTCCCCCCATACACTCTTGTTGAGAAGGAACAAATCATCTTCTTCCCCCTGGAATATGGAAAAAAGTAGAAGAGATCAAGGAAACCAAACAACCGGAGACAGCAAGGTTATTCACACCACTATAAAACTCCTCAACTGTTGAATCCTCAGAGTGCTCAGAAAAATCCAACAACAAAGGCCCCTGAGATAAGGGCAGTGAGACTGAAACATCTCGATTTTCATATAAATGGCTATGCACCAAATTATCAAAAACAGGAACAAGGCCATTAGCAAATTGGACATGGGGAATATGACTTTGAAAAAAAGGCTCAATATCCTAACAAGTATTAGGAACATCCTTCTTAATACTTTCATAAGAATCTAAAGATGCAGAATCATGCAACCATCCCTCCTCCAGTGATCCACCAGAATGAATCCCAGCAGGGGGTGAATGATCCACATTGGTCCTTTTTCCCTTGGCTAATAGTAGGATGAGACTTTTGTATACCTTTCCTGCAAACCACATGAGAATCCCCCTACCATAGAAAATTAGGACAAAAATCTGGATAATCTGGATTTCAAATGTCATGATTCTGAGAGAAATAATCATTCACATGAAGACCAATTCTGTTTGGAATAGGGAGGGAGAGGTCACGTTCAACACAAATATGAGCCACCGAAAAATCATTAGAAGAATAGGCCCTAGGATCCGAATAGATGAATCCACCCAAGGAGTCTTCAATAACCCTTAGGAAACCCTCGTTCTGAAAAGGGGGCGGGATTCCAGGTAAACAAATACAAATAGCTGCTACCGAGCTTACATTCCCAGAATGCACATCTAGATACCACTTAAAAATATTGAAGCGCCATTGACCAAACACTCTAGGGGTGAAGCACCATAACTGTAAAATATCCTCCAAGGAACCCAAAATTATGAAGAAATATTTTTTATGAATAGATGAGATCTTAACCTGTGAACGAAGACCCCAAGAAGCCACGAATCATTGAAAAGAAGGCAGAGAAGGATTCACCCCACCAAACCTAGCTACTAGAGTCCACTGTAAGCAATTCAATTCCTCCTCAAAAGCAGAACTCAGAACATCAATGAAAAAACTAGACCCTTCATGTTCCACACGCCGGTTGAATGTACCAATTTCTGGAAAGCAAGGGAGAGCTACAAGACCACCACAAAGAACATAATTGAAGGATCCCTATCCAAGACCCCCTGAATTTGGAGAAACCGACACCCATGGACCAGGGAAAACCAAACTTCCATGATTAAAAACTGCTGGAGAAGTAGGCCGCGCCATAGGACAATTTGAAAGAGCACAAGACGAAGAAAGGGTCAGGTGTGCGTGAGGAAAAGCCATCATCTTTCAGATTCCGGGAATAAACACTCACCAAACTGAAAAAAATATCATATCATAGATATAACTCCCCATGAATGAACCACGAATTAGGTATCCCTTGAATAATTTGGTCACTAACCTGAAATCATTACACATCTCCATAGATTTCAACATTTGAATACATCATAGATTCATAATTTTTTTTATTCTACACATTGAAGCATTCCATGTCATCCAACTAGACTCCCTAGTAGATTCCCCTCAATATGTTCTTAGACCCCAAGCACATCCCACTAAAACCAATTTTGTTCTTATCTCATGTAAAATCCAAGAAATTCTGAGGAATATTTTTTCTTAAATACTTTGGAATTTTACGAGTCTGCAGATTCTGACGGCGCCTGATTCCGAGCCCCGGTGTGCCCAGAATCAATTTCTGATGTTTTGTTTGGGTACGTTCAGTAAATGTACGTGTGCATTTTTCTATCATTTGAACCATTGCATGGAATTGAATTCCGAGGGCACCAATGAACTCGCAACATTGGTATTCGGTTAAGGGGACCTTTACTGCAGTTGTGTTTGCTGGGGAGGAGAAGTTAATTTTTGGGGATTTATATAAAATTAAATACAATTGATATACACAATTTTATTGTTTATGAGTTCGTTATATCCTACAAGGGGGTGTTAGAGGTGGGGACCACACCCACATAACCTCCCATGAGAGGATAATGTGTGGTGGGGCCTACACAAGCCACTAACCCTTCAACTCCCCATTAACATTCCTTCATTTAATTTGACAACTCCTCTCTTTTGAATTTTAATCTCTCCACCTCCCTCTCATTAAGTATGCCACCAAAATTAATTAATGACTTCATTAATTATTTTGTGGGTAAAAAATTCTTTTGATTTGTATTTAATTTCAAGGAAATTGTATTTTATTGGGGGAATCCTTTCTCACATATTTTCTTTGAAAATATTTGATGGTGGAGCTTTTGGAGATTTGGAGGAGAGCTTCATCCCTCACCAATGAAGAACATGAGGAATGATATCCTCTCAACGACTGAGGAAAGAACGTGAGGCGACACTTATGAGTCACACCTTCAACCTTTCTTCTTCCTCCACGTCAAAGGAGAAGACACCACTCACGGGGAATGCCTTCCATGAAAACAACATCCATCATTGATGGGATGACACCATTCCCCGCGACGCTATCTTCCGCGACGCCCGACGACCGCGATGCTCGTCTTCTGCGGCTCGACGACGTGTGACTTCAATTATCGAGGTAGGTGGTTTTATATAATTTTAATGGAATGAAATTATATTCCATCCTTGGTGAATTCTTGTATTATCTTCGGCAAATTGATATCTCCTAACATGGAGGGCGCGGGCCGAACACACATGGCCCGATGATCCCCCTATTAATCTTGAATATTTTGGCAGCGGCGAATAGAGGCGGCGACGAGCGAATGTGGTGGACACATGTCGACCGCGTGCGGATGAAATGCGGCCCGCAACCGCGGGCCGCTCGGTCGAAGAAGAACAGGCCGGCTGTAACAGTCGGGGATGGAGGAACCGCAGAGCCCCATGGTGCCGCGCTGTGGAGGACCACGCCTGTGCTCTGCGGGACGCTTGTACGGGCGGACCAGCCAGCTCATCAGCCGGCATGGTTGGAGGATGTTGCGGCAACCACATGTGCTTTGCGGGAGGATAGCGTCCCACCCGTACAGGCCACTCGTGCCGGGAAGACCGACCGACTTAGGTCGTCCAGATAGGAGGGATGACACAGCTTGGTGTCGCCAGTTCGGGAAAACAGCCCCCCCCCCCACCCCGCATCGTTCGGCCAGCCGGGCCGCATCCTACCGGTCCGGGCCGTGGCATGCCGGTCCGGGCAGTGCCCCACCTGGTCAGACCCGCCAAATTGGATTAGGTAGACCCGCCAGCCCACTGGGCTTGACGGGTCGGGCCCGATTCACTTAAATGTGAATAATTTTAAGACTGTGAATCCGATCGATGAACCGTCTGCGGCACTGGGACCCTTGCAATGAATTGGTCCGTTTGTGATACTCCATTTTATCATTGGATGACTTTGGAAAATGGTAGGGTTTGGAAGGAGTGTTTTTTCAACCGAGCCCCTGGAATGAAAATGATAATAACTCTCAGACCGAGCGTCTGATTGACACGCCGTCTGTCGCATTGGGTTTCATCTGACGAGACAGAACCTTGGGATAAATCAAATCTGGACTTCATGATAGTTGATGTATCAACCCCTTGGCTGGAGGAGCGGACCCTCCCATAATCTAGCGTGCTATGTGTGTAAACCATAGAGCTGGCTGAGACAGGGATGACTACTGTACTGGAATCCTCCGTGGGTTCGACAACAACGACACCTGTACTGGAATCCTCTGTGAGTTCGACAATGATGAATACGATACTTTTATCCTAAGTGGGTCTGATATTTTGACTTTTGTACTTGTATCCGGAGTGGGTCTGACATAGTAGCTGGTCTATTATCCTATGTGGGTCCATCAGCTTAGTTGGTCTCGTATCCTATGTGGGTCCGACATCTTAGATTAATGAGTGACTACATCAGATCAACTCTATCGCTATAAAAAAGATGTATAAATGTGTGAGTTGATTCTTGACTTTCAATCACTATCATCGATATGATTGACTTGCTTTCCTGTGTGGACTGGGTTGTGCTTGGGCTCGGGAGTTGGAGCCGAACTGTGATTGATAACTTATGTATATTTATGGGCATATACCTAAATAGAGTTGGTTGATACTTTGTGATTGTATCATTCTTCTGTGGTTTATCCTTCATGGATTCTGGGAGACCTTTGGTGGTCTTGGGGTCCCAACTGAGTATCTTGTACTCACCCTTGCACGGGCTATGGCCGCACTACATTGTGTTGGATGCAGATGACAGACAATACTGATCGAGGTGGAGGCTCTTGGAGCTGGACGGTACCCAGAGGTGGAACACTTGGCGAGACATACACAACGTGAGTGGCTGGACCTGATGTGATAAGGAGGCCATTTTTACCCACCCTTCAGGTGGGATTCCTAGAGGATGACTCAGTGGTTGTTGTTTTACTTTACATTAGTTGTACTAGCTTTTCAGTTGTACTGTACTTATTGTTGGGTTTGTATTTATGATCCCTTTCCATTTAACACTTACTTTCGTATTTAGAATTACATAGATCATTCTCATGTTGCGTACTCTGTTGTGTTTTTTTACTTTTATAAAGGCAATTCCTTCCCTTTTGATCGCGATTTACGCCTTTAGTACTAGTCGCCAGCCCCTAGCCTACAGAATGTGGGCTTGGGGTAGTCACGGCACGGACCCCGAGGACGGGTCTTGAAAAATTGGTATCATAGGAGTCTGTTCTATTGTAAAACTTAGGACTATGATCTATCATACTATTTAGCAATAGTGTTAAGATTATTGAGTGTGGTTCTCAGCCCATGGAGTCCAGTGTTGGTGCGGTGGCTGGAATATCCAAACACTAGGACCCTAACCTCTGATTTCTGACTCAGTGCACGAAAACACTTATTGCATGTCTGTTTCCTTTGAATGGTTTTCTTTGCGATTAATTTTTGTCAGCTCACCATGTATACTGTTTGAATGTGGCACACCTGTTTCTTTTAAGGATGGCCCCCCAAAGGTAGCCAGCTAGGGTTCTAAGTTACATACGGGGTGGTATCCCACCGAGTGGCGAAGCCTTAGTGCAGGGCCCCATCACAACGGAGGCACCAGTAGTACGACTACCCGCTGGGCCACCAATACCACCAGCCCCTGCAGTAGAGAGTGCACGCCGCCTGAGTTCATTGCACGAGTTCCAATGAAAGAGGCCACCTAGGATCCGTGGATAGATGGACCCAAAGGTAGCTTAGGATTGGATACAGACTATCGTTAGTGTTTTCAGATTAGTAGGGACACCAGTCGACCTTATCGTGATTATTGCTGCTAGTCTCCTACACATAGCAGCAGGTAGATGGTGGAGCCTGATGCTGAAGGCACATGACGAGGAATCTTTACTTTGGACAGACTTTGAGAGTATCTTCCACTTTGAGTTTGTTCCAGCCACCCTTCGTGCGGTGTAGATTCAAAAGTTACATCATCTACAGTAGGGTAGTATGACAGTAGTTTGGTACTCATCGAGGTTCATTGACCTCTCCCGCTACTCCACAGATATGGTACGAGACTCATTCTTCAGTGCCCAGATCTTTGAGCAGGGACTGAGGCATGAGATCAAGGCTTTGACGATTCCACTCAGCATCCCAACGAAGGTGGGGGTGCTGGAGTGAGCCCTTCTGGTAGAGAGCATGCTCGCTGAGAAGACTCTAGTAGAGAGACCCACCACTTGGCGACTCATAGTGGGGTCTTCTATTGCTGGAAGTAGACAGATGTTGCAGAGGTCCAGGTGGACAAGGACATCTGGTGGGATACCTCATGACACAAGTTCGGTTGTGCGGGGTACATGGCACAGAGCCATCTATACGAGGACCAGGCAGTGCTATGCATGCGGTGGGCAGGGTCACATGGATCGTGACTGTCCGACCCACCATGAAGATGAGCAGTAGATAGTAAAAGGACCTCCCAGGCAGAGGCATATGTTCAACCGTGGTGGAACACAGGGAGCCGGTGGACATGGCAGAGGAGCTGGCCGAGCAGCGGGTGGTGGACAACCTTTTTAGGCTCTACCACCACCACCACCAAGAGGACCACCCCAACCACAAAGAGTAGGCATACATGGGTAGGCTCAGCTCCAGGGAGTCGAGGCCTACGACCACGAAACACTTAATATGATTCGAGGTACTCTCTTTGTTTACAAATCCCTTGTTGTAGTACTTATAGACACAGGTGAGAGTGATTATTTAAAGTCGTTTCCCTTTTTCAGAGATCAGAGATTTCGATCGAGCCGTTGGCTCGATCCTTACAGCTACAGACTCCTACGGGAGCTGACTCGATGATTACGCACTAGTACCGAAAGTGTGAGATTACTCTAGAAGGCAAGAGATTTGGCTGGAAAAATCATGTAGCGGAGTTGAGGCCTTATGATGTCATCTTGGGTATGGACTGGTTGTCTATAGTCCATGATTAGATCGACTACGTTAGGCACAAAGTGCGGTTTTTCCTCACGGATGGGACTAGGTTCACCTTCACCAAAGAGAAGGGAGCCTTTGCAGCACAAGTTGGACTAACGCATATGAGAGGGAAACCTATCAAATATTAGTTGGTTAGTCTCATCATCGGAGCGGTTGATGTGTGGAGTCCGAGTTTTCCTGTCATGGTGGATCAGTATGTAGGTGTTTTTCCTGACGACGTTCCAGGACTACCTCCTTGCAGAGAGGTAGACTTCTACATGGACCTATACCATGGGACATCACTGATATCTACTCTAGCATATTAGATGGCTCCCGCTGAGCTTCATGAGCTACAGGTACAGCTGGAGGACTTGCAGGAGAAGGGATTTATCCGACCCAGTGTTCCACCCTGGGCAACTTCTGATTTTGTTCGCCAGGAATGCGAATGAGAGATTGTGAATGTGTGTTGAATACCGTTACCTGAATCAGGCGACCGTGAAGAACAATTACCTACTCCTGAGGATTTATGACCTCTTTTATTAGATCAATGGATCATGATGTTTCTCGAAGATAGTCCTCGGGTCAGGCAATCACAAGTTCAGAGTTCGAAATGGGGATGTGCAGAAGACGACCATTAGGTGTCAGTATGGCCACTACGAGTTCTTGGTTATGCCCTTTGGCGTAACCAATGCTCTAATGGTGTTCATGAGTCTCATGAACGGGATCTTCCAGCCTTACCTCGATCGATATGACATAGTTTTCATTGAAGACATACTGATTTACTCGACTACTGTGGAGGAGCATGCCTACCACATGTGGGGTGTACTGGATACACTCCTAGGGAACCAGATTTATGGTAGGCTCTCGAAGTGCTACTTTTGGGTTTGAGAGGATCATTTTTTTGGGACACTTCATCTCGGAGGCTGGAGTTGTAGTGGATCCAGCGAATATCGCGGTAGTACTTGCTTGGGATCCACCCAGGAGCCTGATAGAGGTGCGGAGTTTCCTGGGCCTGGCTGGTTACTATCGAAGATTTCTTCCAGAATTCTCCAGGGTTACAGCACCGCTTTCAGATTCGATGATGAAGGGTAAACCCTTCATGTGGTCAGATAGATGCCAGCTAAGCTTTCAAGAGCTGAGACATAGATTGACCAGTGTGCCCATCTTGAGGCTACCAGAGAAGGGTGTTTGGTACGTAGTTTACTGTGACACATCAGGGACCGGACTCAGGTGTGTCCTGATTCATGAGAGAGAGATAATCACATATGGTTCATGGAAGTTGAGAAATCACGAGTAGAACTACACTACCAGGACCTGGAGTTAGCAGTAGTGGTTTTTTCTTTGAATATGTAGTAGCACTCTCTGATGGGTGAACGCTTTACAGTCTACTCTGACCACCAGAGTCTCAGGTACATCTTCTCGCAGAAGGACCTGAATGTGAGATAGCAGCGATGGATCGAGTTCCTCCAGGACTATGACTTTGAGATATTCTATACTCCTGGTAAGGGGGACATTATAGCATATGCTCTCAGCAAGAGATCATGCATTCAGCTGCTAGGAGAGGTGATGAAGCAGCTGGCTGCATTGTAGATATCCTTAGTCGATAGAGATGGATCAGATTTTCTATAGTCTCTCATAGTCAATCCTCCACTCCTTCAGCAAGTCATAGAGGCACATCGTGCGGAAGTTTAATATGTTATGCGATATGCTCAGATAACCTTAGGAAATACACCTGATGGATTTTCTGAAGGAGGGGAGCTCGCCATCCTCTTCAGGGGACGTACCATGGTAGCCATTTCACTACAAAAGGAGGTGCTGAGGGAGTTTCACACTTCCCCTCTATCGTTACATCCAAGAGTGGCAAAGATGTATCAGGACCTCAAATGACAGCACTGGTGGCCGGGTATGAATAATGTTTTAGCAGCGTTTGTATCATGATGCCTCACTTGTCATCAAGTGAAGGCGGAGCACCAGGTACCAGCACGCTTGGTACAAACCTTATAGGTCCCATAGTGGATGTGGGATGAGATATCTATGGATTTTCTGATGGGGATTCCACGTACATTCAGAGGACACGACTCTATCTGGGTGATTGTAGACCGAATCACAAAGTAGGCCCACTTCCTACTGATCATAGATAAGGGCTCAGTAGAGAGCTTGGGACGCCTCAACATTCAAGAGATCGTACGACATAATGGTGTGCCATAGACTATTGTCTCTGACCGAGATGCTCGTTTCACTTCCTGGCTATGGAAGGGGTTATAGGAAGCTTTTGGGATGCACCTACGATTGAGAACCACCTTTCATCCTCATACTAATGGCCAGACTAATGGGATCATTCAGACTGTCGAGGACATTCTTCGTGCATGTGTCCTTGACTTGGGTCACAACTAGGAGGATCACATACCCTTAGTAGAGTTTTCATACAACAACAGATATCACTCCACCATCAGGATGGCCCATTACGAGGAACTATACGATCGACCTTGTAGATCGCGTCTGTGCTGGATTGAAGCAGGGGAGTAAGAACATGTAGGACCAATGATGGTTCAAGCTATGATTGAGAAGGTGGAGCTTATCCAGCAGTGGATGAAGACTACACAGAGCAGATAGAAGTCCAATGCAGATAGGAGACAGAGTCCACTATAGCTCGAGGATGGAGACCACATCTTCCTATGGGTCTCACCTCGATGAGGTCTGTGGAGATTTGGCCAAGGTGACAAGTTATCTCCGCGCTACATCGGACCTTTCCGGGTACTCAGCAAAGTAGGCGAGGTGGGTTACCGCCTGGCCCTTCCACATCAGTTGCACCGGGTGCATGAAGTCTTCCACGTATCTCAGCTGAGGAGATACGTGCACGAACCATCCCAAATCATCGACCACGGGGAGCTGGACATCGATGACGGGGAACATTCATGGAGGTCCTGGTGGAGATTGAGGATCGACAAGAGCATGTCCTATGTGGACAGTCAATTTCTCTAGTGCACATTCGCTGGCAGCACGGGAACCTCCAGGAGAGCACAAGGGAGCAGGAGGTCCAGATGCATGTATAGTACCCCCATTTGTTTCCCTAGTGTGTGTTGTAAGATTTATGGGGATGTAAATCCCTGAGGTGCGAGTAATGTAATGACACGTAAATTTCAAGGAAAATTTTTTCTTAAATTATTTAGAATTTTTTAAGTTTGCAGTTTCTGACGGCGCCTGATTCCGAGGCCGGGTGTGCCCAGAATGAATTTATAAAGTTTTGTTTGGGTATGTTCAGTTAACATACGTTCGAGTTTTTCTATATTTTGATCCAGTGCATAGAATTGATATCTGAGGGCACCTATGAACTCGTAGCACTGGTATTCCTTTAAGGGGACCTTTACCGTAGTTGCGTTTCCTTGGGAGGACAAGTTAATTTTTGAGGATTTATATTAAATTAAATAAAATTGGTGTACACGATTTTATTGTTTAAGAGTTGGTTATTTCCTACAAGGAGGAGTTAGAGGTGGGGTGCACACCCACATAACTTCCCATGAGAGTATAGTGTGTGGTGGGGCCCACACGATCCCCTAACCCATCAACACCCCATTAACACCCCTTCATTTACCTTGAAAACTCATCTCTTTTGAATTTTAAACTCTTCACCTCCCTCTCATTAAGTATTCCAACACAATTAATTAATGAATTCATTAATTACTTTGTGGGTATAAAATTCTTTTGAATTGTTTTGAATTGCATGGAAATTCTATTTTATTGGGGGAAGCCTTTCTATAATATTTTCTTGGAAAATATATGGTGGTGGAGCTTTTGGAGATTTGGAGAGCTTCATCCCTCTCCAAAAAATAACATGAGGAATGATATCCTCTCGACAACTGATGAAAGAATGTGAGGTGAATCTCATGAGGAACACCTTCAACCTTTCATCTTCCTCTGTGACAAGGTAGAAGACAACACTCATGGGGAACACTGTCTACAACAACGACTTCCAACGATGATGGGACGATATCGTTCTCTGTGACACCATCTTCCATGATGCCCGACTACCGCGATGCTCGTCTTCCATGGCTCGACGACGTGCGATGTCAATTATCAAGGTAGGGGGTTTGATATAATTTTAAGTTAATGAAATTTTATTTTTTCCTTGGGGAATGCATGTATTATCTTTGGCCAATCGATATCGCCTAACATGGATGGTGCGGGCCGAATGCACACAGCCTGAAGACCCATCGATGATTCTTGAATATTTTGGCAGTGGTGAACGGAGGTGGCGGTGAGCGAAGCCGGCAGCTGCATGCGGAAGAACCACGGCCTGTAACTGCAGGCCGCTCGACCAAAGAAGAATCGGCCAGCCATAGCCGGCCGGACTGGAGGAACAACAGCGTCGTATGGCACTGTGCTGTGGTGGACCGCGGCCCGCACTCCGCGGGCCGCTTCAGTGGGTGAACCACCCGGCTTGTCACCCGACCAGGTTGGAGGAGGCTGCGACACACACAAGTGCCGTGTGGGAGGACATCAACTCACATGTGTGGGCCGCTTGCTCCAGGAAGACCGGTCGGGTCGGGTCATGCCCCGCCGAGCTGGGCCACTCCATGTCGTGCCGGGCTGATCCCCCTATCGGGTCGGACCCACCAAATCCAATTGGGCCGACCCGCTAGCCCAATGGGCTTGACGGTCTAGGCCCGATTCACTTAAACGTGAATAATTTTAAGACCATGCATCTGATCAGCACGCCATCTACGACACTGGGACCTCGCGACGAAGCGGTCCTTTTGCAATAATTTATTTGAGTTTTGGATGACTTTGGAAAACAATCAGGTTTGGAACGATCGTATTTCCAACCGGGCCCTTGGAACGAAAATGCTAATAACTCTCAGACTGGGAGTTCGATTGACGCACCATTTGTCATGTTAGGTTTCTATTGACAAGATGGAACTTTGGGATACATCAAATCTGGACTTCGTGATAGTTTATGTATCGACCCCTTGGCTTGAGGAGAGGACCCTCTTGGAATCGAGTGTGCTATGTGCGGAAACCCTAGAGCTGGCTGCTACAACGATGACTACTATAATGGAATCCTCCATGGGTTCGACAGGGATGACAACTGTACTCGAATCCTCTGTGGGCTCGACAGCGATGACTGATGTACATGTATCCTATGTGGGGCTGACAGTTTGACTTTTGTAATTATATCATGAGTGGGTCCGATAGAGTAGCTGGTCTAGTAACTTATGTGGGTCCGATAGCTTAGAGAGTCTAGTATTCTACATGGGTCCGACAACATAGATGAATCAGTGACTACATCTGATCATCTCTATCGATATAGGAAAGATGTATACCTGTGTGAGCTGAGTCTTGACATTCAATCATTATCATCGATGTGATTGACTTGCTTTCCTGTGTGAAATAGGTTGTTCATGGGCTTGAGAGTTGGAGACGAACTATGATTGATACATAGGTATATGTATGGTCATATACTTAAGTAGAGTTGGTTGATACGTTGTGATGGTATCTTTATTCTATGGTTTATCCATCATGGATTCTGGGAGACTGTCAGGGCTCTCGAGGTCCCTACTGAGTATCGTATACTCACCCATGCACGGGCTATTCCTGCACTACGTTGTGTTGGATGCAGACGACAGACAACACTGATCGAGGTGGAGGCTTGTGAAGCTGGACGGTACCTGGAGGTGGACCACTTGGAGAGATGTACACGGAGTGGACGGTCTGACCTGAGGTGCTGAGGAGGCCATCTGTACCAACCCATTAGGTAGGATTCTAGGAGGACGACTCAGTGGTCGCTGTTTTACTTTACTACAGTAGTACTAGTTTTTTAGTTGTACTGTACTTACTGTTGGGCTTGTATTTCCAGCCCCTTTCCTTTCAGAAATTATTTTTTTATTCATTATTACTTAGTGATATCTTATGTTGCATACTCTGTTGTTTTTGTTTACTTTTATAAAGGAAATTCCATCCTTTTTTATCGAGATTTACGCCTTAGGTGCTAGTCGCCTGCCCCTAGCCTATGGAAGGCGGGCTTGGTGTAGTCACGACATGGGCCACGAGGATGGGTCGTGACATGTCACCCACATGAATGTCAACTAGGTCCTTAAAACACAATAATATTCTCCAATAACAAGCACCAAAAAATAACCAACACCATGATTTTATCTTAACCCATCTATTATTTTACAATCCTAACCTCAAGAGTCCAATATTAAACCTCATCAACACACATAATCGCAAACTAGTCTTGCTAACCAAGGACATTCCTGAGATAAGTCACTCCAATCCACTTGGAATATTTATGGAAAATCATCCAACAGTTACTGATGTCCCACAAATAGATCTCATATATTATTTACCATACAACATTTTTGAGCTACCTACTTGAGTAAAACATCCTATCACATTACATATATCCCCAGAGGACATATCAAACTCCTAGTACACTTTGATTCACTACACCAGTATCAAGAGTGTGTTCACCATCGCACCTGATTTGAATATCTATCTCACCATCCCCAAGAGGTATTATCCTCTCATAACCACCCAATTATCCTTATAAAACTAAAATATTATATTCACATGTCATCTATTATATAAGGGGCTCTCTTATTCTCCTTGTTAATCTTACCTCACCAATCTTAGTGATTGTCAATAAGCATCCCTATTCTACAAAAACTTCAACAGAGAAACTTCTATTTACCTAGGTGAAATGTAATCCTATATTTTGGTCTAATATGATAATTCATTTCATTTATACCCTTTTAGGATTCATATACCATAAGGATCACATTTATAATCAATCCCTCAGCCACTAGTGATCACGGAGTCAATCTTGTGTACGTGGTTCTGTTGTGGCCCTTAACACTGTATTCATATAATTTTAATGTAATAAAATTATTAATTTATTTATTTTGGTAAATAATCCATATGTGGTGAGAATTCATATCACATGTAGTATTAACGCATTCATAAACATGTAGATATGTTCAAGAAACAATGAACTCATACAATGTTATTCTCTTTAGCATGCTTGGATGCTTCCGAAACTCCTCTAATCCTTGCCCAATATTTTATCATCACCAAACCCCAATATGACGTCTTAATTTCCAAAATAATTTATTAAAAAAATTCAAAATGATTTTTTCAATTTCATACAAATAATAAAAATCAATTAAAACTCATTGAGCCACATCTGCTCAAATATAACCTTTAGAAACTACAATTAAATAGCACATGACATGTTTTTGACATAACTAGTAATAAATCAATATCATAAAAAAATTGATCAATGGATATGTTCTTCTACATCTATCAAAACCCATAAATAAATTAGTATTGTCTGTTACTAATGTAGTAATAGATAGAATGTGTGACAATCCAAACATTTATTGATGAAAATTCTTCTCAATCTAATTAAATGTATTATTATGTAAAATGGTTATATAATATACTAATTTCATTAGTTTTTTGATTTTGTATTTCAAAATAACATTATAAATTTTTAAAATTTCATGTATAGCCGTTGAATAGAGAACAATTAATTATTATAATAAAGGTCACTAAAAAATCAAATTTACACAGACAAACGAAGCGATGACCTCAATAGTAGATTTTCTCTATACGAAGCCTGTTTTCAGAGCATGGAAAGGAGGGGGCATCATTGGGATTTTGTTTTAACCAATCCCAAGACAATCTTCAACACATTAATCTCTAATGGAATCACCTACGAGAGGAATTGAAGTAGATAGAGACTACCACCCAAGTGATGTTATTCGAGCCACCCAAACAGTCTGTCACCATCGCACACCTTACCCTTTGGTATTATGTAGGTATTATAAGGGGTTATGTAACGAGACCCTAGTATTATGATTATGTAACTTTTTTTGTATAGATAATATACATTCATTTCATTTTAGTAACATTGTAAATAGTTTTTAAAGAAAAAATATCGTGTTTAGTTTATATTCAATTAAGAAATCCATTTTGGGAAATTAATGTATTTTTGAATTAAATAATTTTTTAATAAAAGTTTATAACTATATTAATTTTTATTAAATATAAATGATCATATAATTATTATGAATACAATTGTGGTTTTTATTATGTTTTGAAAGTCATTTTTGTTAAAACCCATGATTTTTTTATAAATGTCAATTTTTATATTAAAAGTAAAAGTCCCCATATTTATAATACTATTTAGATAAAATAAATATTATTTTTGTAATCCGTAATTCTAAATTATCCAATGGTTAATTTTTCATAATTTTTTGATACATTCGATTTTTTGTGTAAAAATTAAATTCTTCTTAATTAGATAATGTTTTTTATGACACCATAATAAAACAATAGTGATGTAATAAAATAATATAATTTTTTTGTTCAGAAAATAAATGTTTTACCATTAAAATAATATGATTTTTAGTCTATTTTATTTATTTTATAAAATCATTGTAGATCCTCCAAGACATATAAAACATTTTAAAATTTTAAAATGATTTCCTCGAGAGTGTGGCTCACCTACACATAACCAACCATATTATTTTAAGATGTTCTAATGCTGGACTAATAAATTAATGTTTTCCACTATGATTTTGAAAAAACCTTGGACAAAACCAATGGGTTGGTTTGTGGTTTTGGTTACTTTAATGTTTGGTGTCCCAAACATAAATAATAACAAATTCCCACACATTTCTTATATAAACCCACACAAGATCCCACTTCCTCTTCACTCAAAGCCTTTGGATATAGACCAACCCTTTCCCTCCTCACTATATAATTTTCCCAAAGTTCCCCATGCTCCCAAGAAGCCTATATCATTCCACTCCCATGCCTTTGTGATCACATTTCCATGTAAGGGATTCCTATATTATTATTTTTATCCAAGTATTTTTATGCTATTATACAATTTTTCATTCAATTAAAAATGTTTGGGAATGATTTATAACCTCCCTTATATCCACCTACATATTTTTGAAATGATGATATACGTCTTTATCTCTCATTAATGCCTTCCGTGTACACCTGTTACCATGATGAAATTCTGTAAGGAATTTCTCTCTTCTCATTCACATTAAGGAAATTGTGTTTTATTATGAATCTAAATTCAATTACATTTTTTGTGAAATGTATCTAAATGACTGAATTACTATCCATTTCATGTAAATATGATGAGACACCCATTTCTATATCATCAACCATTTTTATTGATTCTTATGTCACACCGTCAGGCTGCCAAAATTCCACTGTGATTTTCCAAGCATGTCACTGTGTAGTGAATACCATAAAATTTTCACTATCATGGGTATTCAACATTATGAACATATAATTATTTAATATATATTTTCAGTTATTAATTCCATATTTTCTTATATTGTATGAAATGATTATATTTAATGATTCCATGTTGTATGATCAATGTGGAACATTTATGCATGAAATGAAATGATTATGAAGAGTGTTCCCTAATAGCGCTCCAATGCATTGGGTAAAGATTAGTATCATGATACATAATGTGAAATTAGGGTTTAAGAATACCAATTCAGTTGTAATTAGAGTTTACTCATTCTCTAAGTGCATTGATCTTTTGCTCATGAAAATACCATGTTAAGTGTTGTCGCCATATTTCCGTGTTATTATAATAATGCTATATCGTTCCTTTATGTTCATATTTCTTTTATGCTGCATTGATATGTCTATTTCCTAAAATGTATTGTATTATTCATGTTATGACTTGTTTACCCCCTTACTGGGCTTTATATCTCACCCTTTTATTATTCATGTCCCAATGTCATCACATTCAATGCTAAGTACAAGGGAATGTAGTGGTCATGTAAAAGAAGATTTTGTATAAAGTTGTGGTGTTTCATGTTTTATGTCATTATGTAATGTTATAAATCCCCAAAGACACAAGAATTCTCGATATTCTATGTTTTTTCAAGTGAAGATATTATGTAATAAATCATGTTTAAGTGTGTAATAAAAAGAAGTGTTGTTGTTGTTCGTATCAGAGGATAGGTTTAGATATTTTTGGGATTAAGGTTTGGAAACCCTAGTTAAAGCCTTAGTGATTAGACCATGTATAATAAAATCAAGCCTAAATTTTTTAGAGTATTGAGTAAGTGTTTTATCATCAAAATACATCCATGTCTAGATATGAGAAGATTGAGGTGGCTATGGAACAAATGTATCTATGGGTAAAACCTGAAAACACCACTTTGAGATAAACTCGAACGGGTACTGGTGCACGACAATGGGCCTTTGTTCACTATTTGATACGAATCTCATGGTGGATATGATTTGGTTAATTCACAAGCGTAGTATAAACCATTTTTAGGGAATAAGAAAAATCCCAAATAAATATATGTTGGGAAGTAGATCATGGATAACATAGATTGAATCCTATAGATTAATATGTTCTAGAAATAATAGTTATTTATAAATTATCTGTTTTTGTCCTTGGATTACCATTTATGTTTCACCCATAACATTCCTTTTTTCCATCCAATGGACTGTAATAGGAGGACTCAGAATAAAAACTGATGTGAAGACCAATGCAATGAATGTTATAATTAGATGCACAATACAATGGGAATAGGAATCATGAAAATTGTCACAATAATGTCTTATTTAACTCAATAATTGAATAGAAACATGGGTCAAGAGGAACGTTCATCCCCCCAACCTATGAAATAACAAGTCACATCCAAGATATTAATGAGACAAAGGCCACCTAAATTTAAGGGATCATCTGATCCCTCAATTGTCGAATAGTGGATCAACTCTATTAAAAATATCTTCTCCATCAGTCAATGTTTTGAGAAAGAGAAGTATCCTCTGGCTACTTATCGTATAGAGGGTGAAGCCAATCAATGGTAGACCTTGATCAAAAATACAAAATACTGGGGAGGATATCAAGGCGTTAGAATGTAAAATTTTCTAGGAAATGATTTTTGATTAGTATTTTCCTCGTACCATCCAACGTAAGATGGATAGGGACAAACTTGCCCTCAAGAAAAAAAGACAACGAATCCATTATAGTGTATGAGGAAAACATCACAAGGCTTGCATGATACGCCTCTGGCTTTGTAATTTCCCTCAATTGCAAGGTTTACCGCTTCTTTAGTTGGCTAAAACCATGCCTATAAAAAGCTCTAGTGATCCCTGACTTTGAGAGCTATTAGGAAATTGTTTTCTTTCCCTCAAAGTCAAAATGAAGATCAGTGAATCTCAAGGGAATTACGGGGATAAGAAGAGTAAGGTGGACATTAATTTTTGTGATCTGATGGATAAATCCAATGGTGCTAAGAAATTAAATCACCCCACTTTCCAATGGTGTGGAAGAAATCACCCTAATAATTGACATAATGGGGAGAGGAAATTATTTAGGTGTGGAAGAGAAGGGCACCTAGCTATTAACTATAGACAACAAAAAACCCACAGCTACGACAGAGGAGAGGAACACTCCATTTGACCCTCAATTCTATGTTCATCGCTTCAACTGTAAAGAACCAGGTCGCCAATAATATTAATACCCTATGCTAAGGGTTTTCAAAGACAACCAACAATCTCCAAGGAAGCAAGATAAATCTTTTTCCCTCACTACCGACAATGTGAGCCCTGAAAAAGAAGTTGTGATATTTATTCTTGTTATTCATTCAATAATAGGGAACATAATATTTGATTCTAGTTCTACACATTCTTTTGTATCTCGAAAGTTTATTAGAACAATCCAAACACCGCCACATATCATGGAACTAATGATACTGTTTAGTACAGAAAATGGGGAAATCATTGCATCCCATGAATATAACTTTTACTGGTCACAATCTGTTGATTGAACGTCCCATAAAACTTCGTCATACTTTATATAGTGGAATTTGAATCAATTCTCAGCACATATTGGATTTTCCTTTATAGATAGAACACAAATTTATATGAGAGGAAAATCACTCTAAATATAGATAATCGACCCTTGATTCTATAAAATTGCAAGGTGGAAGATTAATCTACTTTAGAACCATCATCTTAATCATGGTTATTACAAACCTATGACCATGCGTATCTATATTAGGAGATTTATTCTAAAGAGGAAACTATCCTTGAAGACATGCCTATACTCTGGGATTCTCTAATGTGTTTTCGAGGAATTTCTTGGTCTACTTCAGGGAAGTGATGTTGAATTCTTAATTGACCTTATACTAGTGGCATTGCCAATATCCAAGACTTAGTATAGTATGGCTATTTGGATATTGAGGAGATTTAGAAAAAAGTATAAGAGAATCAAGATAAATTATTTATATGTCAATGTGCATCACTATGGGGTGAACTAATCCTCTTCGTCAAGAACAAGAATTGGTCAATGTGACTTTGGATTGATTATTGTGAGATCAACTAAATCACAATAATGAACATGTATCCTCTTCCATAAATTGATGAATTTTTTGATCAGCTACGTGGAGCACAATACTTATCCAAGGTGGGTTTGTGGTTAGGATATTACCATGAAAGGGTGAAGAAGGGGGATATCCACAAGACTGATTTTCGTACAAGATATGGGCACTGTGAATTCATAGTAATTCCTTTCAGAGTTACTAATGATCCAGAAATCTTCATGGACTAGATGAATAGATTCCTTAGATATTACCTAGACAAATATTTGGTAGTCTTTATAGACCATATTCTAATATAATCAAAAAACAAAGTGGATCATGAGGAGAATCTATGAACTATACTGGAGACATTACGAAACGATAAGCACTATGAAAAGTACCTCAAGTGTGAGTCCTGGTTTAAGGATGTCTCATTCTTGGGTCATACCATCATAATAAAGGGGATATATGTGGATCCCTTCCAGACAGCTGAAATTGAGGGATGGCAGAGGCCAACATTAGTAAAAAATATTCGTGGTTTCTTGGGGTTAGATGGATATTATTACTAAATTGTGAGAAATTTACAATGATTGTACAACCCTCTAACCAAGAAAACTCAGAAGGGAGTATAGATTTCATGGAATGGTGAATACTAAGAGATCATGAAGGATTTGAGAAGGAGTATTTTCTTAGCACCTGTTCTCACACTACCCAGAAGTAGAGAATTTTTTTGGTATTCATTTATTATTAAAAGAAGTCCTTGGGTTGTGTGTTGATGAAAAATGAAAAATTCATTTCCTACGCTTCAAGGAAAATGAATGATCATGATTAAAACTATCCAACGCTTGACCTAGAGTCGAATGCAGTGATCATTAATTTGATAATTTGGTAGCATTACCTCTTTGGGGAGAGGTTTGAAATATACACGGACCACAAAATCCTCAATTATATATTCAAATAGATTGAATATAAAATTCTCCATCAAGGATTGCTAGATCTGATAAAAAACTATGACTGCTAAATCTGTTACCACGCTGGGAAAGGGGAAAAGGTGGCAGATGCTCTCAGTAGAAAGGACCCAAATATTATATCACAGATAATAATTGAAAAAGATCCAATCTTTGCAGATTTGATGAATATGGAAATGGTAATCATAAATAAGGGATCATCATCATTCCTTTCACAAATTTTTTCTCAATTATATATTTTTGAAATGTTAAAGGATGCTAAAAATGATGATATGGGAATTAAAAAGAAAGTCGAATCTATAGGAAAAGTGAAATCCTCAGTGTTCAATGTTTATGAAGAAGGAATTGTGAAATTAACAAAAATACTATGTGTTCCATCATGTCTGGAGATGAAGTAAGATATTTTAGATGATTCACATCGTTTGAATTTCCTCATTCACCCAGGAAACACAAAGATGTATCAAGAACATCGAGAGAATAATTTGTGGGACAACATGAAGAAGGAGCTCATTAAGTATACATCAATGTTCTTTTTTTGTCAGTATGTAAAGTCTGAGAGACAAAATTATATGGGGATGAAGCAACCATAACCCATACCATCATGGAATTTGGAGAAAATCACCATGGAAATTGTCACCAGACTTCTGAATACATCCAATGTCAACAATGATATCTGGGTTTTCGTGGATCTTCCTACAAAGACTCCATACTTCATTGAAATTTTAGAGGATTTATCATTGGATAAACTGGCTCAGATACAAATAAGATATCTGGTAAGGCTACATGGAGTGCCACTATCAATTGAATCTGATCGAGATCCAAGAATCACCTCTAGGTTTTGGAGGAGTCTTTAACAAGCTCAAGATACTGAGCTGAACTTCAGTATACCTTATCATCCTCAAACTGATAGCCAATCAGATCAGATTATCCAAATACTTCAGTACATGTCGATTGCATGCTCAATGGTCTTCAAAGGGGGATGGGATCAACATCTCCCTCATGTTGAGTACTCTTACAGTAATAGTTTCCACTGATGCATCCAAATGGCTCCATATAAAGCCCCATATGGGAAGAGGTGCAGAACACCGAAAAGTTGGGATGAAGTTGGGGAGTGAAAACTCCTTGGTCCAGTAATGGATGAAGAAAAGGTGGAGAAGGTTATGACATTAAAACATCACATTAATGTTTTTCAGATTTTACAAAAGAGTTATACTGATAATCGTCAATGATGCCTAGGATTTTATGTTTGATACATGGTATTCCTCCACATATCACAATGGAAGAGATTTATGATATTTGGTATGTAGGAATAGCTTAGTCCATGGTACATGGGCCCTTTTGAGATCCTTGATCGCATTGGAGCAGCGTCCAAATGACTAGAACTCCCACCGAATCTATCTTAAGTACATTTATTTATTCCATGTATCACTCTTCAGAAAGTACATACCGAACCCATCTCATGTACTCAATAAAGTGGTGGTAGCATTAGAAAATGAAATATCCTATGAAGATAAGTCGATGGAGATCTTAGATCTTAGAGAAAAACTTCAACTAAATAAGACAATTCCCCTCATTAAGGTGTTGTGGTGAACCACACGATTAAAGAATTGATGTTGGAATCATGGGAAGTAATGAAGTAGAGTTAGCTGCATTTTTTTAGTGTGTGAAAAGGAAATTTATAGGACAAAATATCTTAATGGGGGAAGATTGTAATGACCCAAAAATTAATCAATGATAATTTTTCTCGATCTAATTAAATGTCTTATTATGTAAAATCATTATATTACATATGATCTTATTTTATTTATTTCTTTTGGATTTCAAAATACCATTAAAAACTATTACCATTTCTAATATAGTCATTGAACAGTGATCAATTGACTTGTATAAATATAGGTCTTTAACAAATCTAATTTACTCCGACAAAGGAAGCGATAGCCTCACCCAATAGAATTGCTCCATAAAAATCTGATCTGTTAAAGCTCATAATGGAGGTGACATCATTGGGAATTGATCTGGAGAAATACCAATCATAGGTTCAACACATTAAGCTCGAAGAGAACCTTCTACGAGATAAGTGGATGTGGATAGAGATTACCACCCGAGTTATGTTATCCGAACCACCCCAAGATTCTGTCACCATTAGACACCATACCCTTTGGTCTTATATGGTAGTTATAAGGGGTTTTGTAATGGGAACCTAGTACTTGGATTATGTACACTATTATTGTATAGTGAATAAACATTCATTTTATTATTGTTACTTCGTAAATATTTTTTGGAGCAAAAATAAAATTTTAGTCAATATTCAATTTAGAAAAAGATTTTGATGAATGAATGGATTTTTTAGTTAAATAATATTTTAATAAAATATTATCACTAAATTACTTTTTATTATACCGAAATGATCATATAATAATTATTAACACTATTGTGATTTTTATTATGGTTTAAAACCCATTTATGTCAAACCCCTGAATTTTTGATAAATGTCAGTTTTTATTTTAGAAGTAAAAATTCACATATATATAAAATTATTTAGATATAATGAATATTATTTTTGGAATAAAAATATCCAAATTATTCAAAGGTTAATGTTTCATAATTTTCTAATACAGTTGAATTTTTGGGTTAAAATTATATACTGTTTAATTATAGAATGTGTTTTATGACATCATAATATCCCAATACTGATGTAATAAAATACTCTAAATGGTATGATCGACCATTGTATATTTTAATATTTAAATATCATGTTTAACAATTTATTTAATTTATTTTACAATGATTTAGTGGACCCTCTAATACTTATTAAATATTTTAACTTTGTAAATTGATTTCCTCAAGATTGTAACTCACCTCTGCATAAACAAACCTATTATTTTAAGAAGATCAGCCATTGGACATATAAAATATTTTTTTTTCAATCCACTTTGGAAAAACACAAGGGAAAAATCCAAGGGTTGGTTTTTGGGTTTTATTAGTTTAATGTGTGGTGTCACAAACCTAAATAATAAAGTATTCCCTCACATTTCTTATATATACCCACCAAAATCTCCCACTTCCTCTTCACTCAAGGACTTTTGAGCTTGACCAAAATCATCCTTCCTCCATCTATAATCCTCCCAAGGTGCCCCAAGATCCCAATAATCCACTATCAAACCTCTTCTAATCCATTGGGATCACACTTCCAAGTAAGGGATTCCAACCTTTCTTATTTTTATCCATGTTTCATTAAATCGTAATACCAGTTTTTGTTCAATTAAAAATGTTGGGGTATTATTTCTCACATCACTTATATTCACCTCCCTATGTTTTATATGATAAGATACATCTTTATCTTTCATTAATGACTTCTGTTAACTCTTTTTACCATGCCAAAATTCTGTACGGAATTTCTCTCTTCTCATTCACATCTAAGCAGTTGTTTTGTATTATGAATCTAAATTCCATTAAATATTTTGGGACATGTATCTATTTGAAACCCTTACTATCCATTTCATGTACATATGATGAGACGTCCCTTTCTATCTAATCAACCATTTTTAGTAATTCTTTTTTCACAACGTTAAGCTGCCGAAATTGCACTGCGATTTTCCAAGCCAAAGTCATTGTGTAGGGAATTCCATACCCATTTCTCTATAAAGGGTATTAACCCTTATTAACATTTAATTATTGTTTATATAATTTTATTTATGAATTCCACATTCCTTTATCATGGAATAAATGATGATCTCTAATGATTCCATGTTGACTGATCCATATGGCACATTTATGTATTAAATGAAATGATTAAGAAGAGTATGCCCTGATAGTGCTTCAATGCATTGGGCAATGATTATTAACATGATAATTCATGTGAAATGAGGGTTTAATCCTTATAATTCATGTATAATGTGGGTTTATTATTTATACATGTGCAAAAAGCCTTTCCTCATGTTAAGTCCATGTTATGTGTTGTCGCCACATTTCCATGTTATTATAATCATGATATTTCATGCCTTTATGTTCGTGTTTTTTTATTCTGCATTGATATTCCTATTACCTAACATGTATTTTATTGTAAATTTTATGCGTTGTTTACATTCTTAATGGGATTTAGGGTTCACCATTTTCTTAGGCATGTCCTCAGGTTACCCCATGCAATTCAATGTTCGGGGGAATGTAGTGGTCACATAACTGATGTTTTCAATAAATATATCGTGTTTCATGTTTTATTTTGTTATGTAATATTCCTAATCCAAAAACAAAATATAACACTTGATATTCAATGTTGTATCAAGTGACGATTTTATGTAATAAATAATTTTTATGTGTGTAAAAAAAGTGGGTTGTTATAGCATGTATTTCCTGTAAAGTGAAATCATCTTTGAAATGAATGAGAAATCACCACTGGTCTAGATGATTCGACAATGTGTCTATGAAATCATCTCTTAAAAACATAACTAAAAGATAGTGAACCAAATAATATTAATTAAAAATAATAATTCAATGAAGGGAGGAGGAACATACACTGAATTCTCTATCAAAACATTACGAAAATCACCCCTCTAGAAGTGAGGTTGATCAAACAGAATGAGAGTGGAGAGAAAAATTTTAATGGAATCTCCTGAAAACATATTCCCTCTAATATCAAAAGATAAAAAACCCCATAATAATTGTTTCCCTTTGTTTATCAATGTAAAATTTTACTAAAAATACAATTAGGATATTTGTCATTGTTAGCATGAAATAATTTATATCATTTATTCTAAAAACGGTTTTGATATTAAATTTGTTAATTTAAAAGGTTTTCCCATATTTAATATGAAAAAGTAGAATTTTTGTATTGAAGTAATTTGGTAATGCATTCTCTAGTAATTAATGCAATATATATACATTATAAATGATGGTTTTACTCCAATAATGGAAAGAATGGTGATAAATTCATTTTATGGAAGGAATATTATTATTGAATGTTGTGAATGTAATAATTTCAGATCCTGACTTTTAGATAATATTCATTTTAACTGTTTTAGATATCAAGATAGTTAATTTGATTTCATATATGTTTTGGAATATTCATGAATGTAATTTTTTGAGTGATGAAATAAAATCATCACATCTAGAATACATAATTTATAATCATTCATAATATTAATGGAGAAGAAGTTGATTATTTTTATTTTATTTATTTATTTTATGAGTTTTGAACAATTTTGTCCAAAAACACAAGATGATTAAATTATATTAAAGGAGTTTATCTGTATGTTGTTGGAAATGTTTTGTTCAAAAGTATTTTAAATTGAATATTTTGATACATATAAGTTTCCATTAGATTACATTAATAATGTAATGATTAATTGTATGATGATGAAATGTATATATTTTATGATGGTAAATGAGGGTGATAGTAAGATATCATTCAATTCCACAATGAATGAAAATCCTTATTATTAAGAAAAAGAAAAAATGTGAAAATTATTATTTGGATAGAGATATTGATGTTGTCCCAACCCCCGACTCCCTAAAAAGGTAACCCTATAGGGATTTTAATTAATTAAGATAGATAATGATACATGATTCATTCATTAAGTAGGCCAACAGTTTGTTACTATAACTAAAGGTATAAAAATATCGTGTATGGAAGGAATTCCATAAATTTAATTAATAAGAATTGATATTTATAATTCAAACCAAAAAAGGGACATATCATAATATAAAGGGGATAAAACTATCCCATTATGTACATAGAAAGTACAAAAATAAAATTACAGTATCCAAAATAATACCAAGTGATATCATAATGTGAAGACTCAAAAATTGCTCTAGTTTTTGGGCCAGTAATGTCCAACTTTTCCCCCAAAGTCCACCTATAAATATGAAGAAAAAATATTTTTATAAATGTTGGATGAGTATAACATTCATACTCATTAGGATCGTGCCCAAGGTCTCTCGTTCACATGTGAAGAGAGCATAATAATTCACCAGCGGAGAAACAGATGAACTAACAACCACTTAAAAAATAAAATCTATACATTTCCATCCTCACCATGGCAAAATCACTATGAAACACATAATTTTTTTAAAAAAATAACTTGAATAATATTGATAAAAAGTTCCTTACACTAATTTTACACTAATTTCAGCATTCACACCCCCCAAAATCTACATAATGGTGATATAATACATTACATAATAACCATTACTAATTACAGCTATTAAAACACATGACATCCCACATGAATACACCCATTGAAACAAAATTGTACCATGAACCCATTGAAGCTTATCACAACATACACAACCTCATATAACCACTACCGTATAACTTGAATATTATTTTTTCAAAAATTAAAAGAACATCATCTTCTTCTCCTCGTTTTACACCATCATGAACCACCTATTCCTCTCATGAATCACCACTTCTAGTGCACTATATATACATTCCATCACATACCATCAAAACAATATATATAGGACGATAGAGTGGGGGAAAGGGGACAATCAATCATCCTTTCTCACTATCATGGATTCTTAGAAAAAACACATGGAGTAAAAAACCATTGGGTGTTAGTGTAAACATGTGACTTGGGTGGGGTGAATATAGATATAATATAAAAATAAATGATAAGAAAATAGAAGAAATTCATATCCTAGTGTTTTATAATAAGAGAAACAACATATCTCGCAATATCAAAATAAGGTCACACAACCACTGCCATTGTTTCTACCACCACTAAATGCACCCCACCACATAAGCAGTCCACATGCAAGAGAAATTCCATGTTCCATTTCTAAACAATCCATTTCTATATTTAAAAATTATCACCACTAATTATTTATAATGAGCATTCATTTCCTCTTTAATGTCCACCCCATTAATTATTTTTTCCATACATTACCTCATTTACAACACAATTTTTCCACCCATATTTATACACATGTACTCAACTCATGTTCATTTTATAACAACCAAACAGATAGAAAATACAACAAATAACTATCCATCCATAACATGCCACTAATCCATTCATTACAACCACCCCATATCACAACCACCCTACATCACAACCACCCCTCATCATAACCCCCATACATAACTATTTCAGTTTAACATGAATTTCTATCAAAATTACATCACAATATTCAAGGGTATTCTCATTGAAATTTGATATTCCATAGGAAACTGAAGTATTAACTAGATATATATTCATATAATTTTCAATATGTACTAATTTTTAGAAAAAAAAATCCAAAAGGGGTTCAAAAATTTAAAAACCCACAATAAAAATCCAAATTTATCAAATGAAGTATAAATGAAAACTAGAAGAATCCATAACTAAATATAAATAAATCTTCAGAACATTTAAAACCCATGTAATTTTTACCCCAATCCTTATTTGTTGTTTAATATGATAAATTATAATTATAAATTTAATATATACCATCATCCAAATGGAACTAAATAACATTATATTCCAATATGTGGATCTAAAGTGGAAAAGAATGAGGATCATGTACCTTGATAAAATCTTTAAAGAGAACTCCCACTGAAAATAGAAAAAAATACATCAATCCACACCCTGATCAATTGAGAACTCAAGAAGAAAAACCCGCATAATGATACCATTAATCCACACACAGATAATAACATATGAAGAGCCTCATACTACTGTGATCCTCCAAAACAATTAGGAAAAATTGGATGATTTAATGGGGGTGATTGTACCATGACCCACAAGAGTTGATAATACGATAGAAAAATCAAGTAATTTTAAAAGAACTATTTAAAAGATCAAGGGAGGTATAGACGTCACCTAGAGCTTGAAGGTAGAACCAAAGAGTCTAACCAGGGGAGGGATAACCCCCCCCCCCCAAAGAGAATCCCACTATACTCCACCATGACATGGTAAAAAACTGAAACACTTGTGGTTGCTTCGGTCGAAATGATATTAAATTATATAATGGTTGTTTCACCATTTCATATTCATTTTAAATTTATATTTGAGCACTGCATTTTCCAAGACAACAATTTGGACCATATTTTGGGGGTTCCTCTGTCACCTAGCACAACTAGTCACAACATCCTAGAACCAAAAGCTTAGCTATTTTCACCTAAAGGTTACCAGGGACAATGTGTGGGGATATTTATAACTCAGTTATGGATATACGGTGCCTTGATATACCTTGACCATCACTACACCACTCACTGGGAATTTCGAATTGACCCATTTTACACAAAGTGATCTCTTAGACAATATGTCCTTCACCATGACCACAACCATGGTGTGAGGACACATATAATAGCCCGAGGACATATCTAATCTTTTATAGAACCCCAAGATTCTATAGGAAACCATTTATTCAGGGGAAATTAATAATTGAATGTTTGTGATGGTATAGAACATTACATTATATTACTATAAAACAATTCATATCTAGTAAAATTAAAACTCTTAAAGAACACATAAAATTTATGAGGTCTAGAAAAATATCATGAGATTTCATTAAAGGATCTCCTTAGAACTGAATCATTTCCACCAACCCACACTAGTCTCTATAATCCTCTTTCTCACATAGCCATCTGCACCAGCATTTCAAAATCTACAATGCCTAGCCAATGACTTCCACAACTATAAAACAACACTAACCCATGAACACAAATTAAGGAAACCCACCTTCCATATTAGGTTATTGTCCACTTTTTTTAGTAATGACTCAACCACATGGTTTTAAAATATATCATAAATTTAACATGTCATTATTATGAAGGGGGTTTCCATTATTCATATTCATGAATCCATACCACCAACCAACTATAAGAATAATTCCACATCTCATACATTAACACGATTCATCCATCATTTCATAATTGAAAATCAGTAAAAGGAAAAACTCAAAAAAAAATTGAGCGTGGGTCATTAATCAATGTCCCACACACACAAATACTCACTTTTAAGACAACATGCCTCTATAGGCACCAACCAATGGAATGTTTCACCATGAATCACCTTTTCTAGATGATCTCAGATCTATACAACTCATTCCATGAACATTAAATATTCCTCAATATCTAACCATCATCAATCAATTACATTGGATACATCATTATGATATAGATGATGTTTGGAAATTTCACAGCTGTCACTGATCATGTCCAATTGTGGTGTAAGAAAAAACTGATATTCCACTATGCCAATTGTCTTTAACACCATGAAGAGTCCAACAAACTATGGAGAAACATAAATCCCCTTACCGAACCCTTACGCTTCCTGATGATGGGATACCATTATGACCATGTGGTCCCAAAAACCCAATTGTAATGGTCTCCTCCTATAATCAATGTAACACCCATGCCCTAGTTACCAAGAGTCGGGGATTTATTACATAACATTATCATGATACAATGAATCCTGTCATGAATGACGAATCAATTTAGTATTATTGGAAACAAGGTACATACATATTTTTGACATTACAACTTGAAAACAAATAAAAAACTAATTTATTCCATGAGAAACATCCAAGACTCCTAGATTATTCCTATAAGTCACTGATAAATAACTTAGTCATATCCTAGGAATATGAAAGATAATAAAGGGGTGAGCTCAAATGCTCAGTAAGGGTATGCAATATAGCAGAAGATAAACTAAACATTAGGCAAGGTGAATATTTAAAAACACATACCCTTACAAACAATAAACATTAACACTTTATGGTAGGAATATGAGATGAGTAAATAATGAATTAATAAAACATAATCATGGGTATTATACTTGTCTAATAACAACATGGACCATCAATATTAATTTCATAATGAGGGAATGTATAATGTCAGACATTATAAAACATTTTTCAAGGCCTCATCCAAGACATATAATAATGATTAAGGCCTCGGCCAAATCCATATATCAAATTGGGAAAGGCCTTGACCAATTCCATGTCTAATTGTTTCATGAGACCTACCAATGCATCGAGGATCTATATAGGGCTCCACCCGTCACATAATATGTCCAATAAATTCCTCAAATGGAAATGTTGAAACATAACATAAACACTAGTATTAAAAATATCATACTAAATTTCAATACTATATCCATAAACCATGAAGGGTATAAAAATAACACATCCACAGTCAAACATATCACAAAACATTCAATACAATATTGAATATTTGTATCATAAAAAAAGAACTTCAAACAGGTTTAAAATCCATCAAAAGATGTTGACATAAATGAAAATGATTTGTAAAACTCTTTGAGAGAAATATCCCTTTTTCATTAATACATTTAAATGACACAAAATTTTGAAAGTTATACATTTAAAGACGATTTTTAGTCAAAGAGTCCCATACAACTTTGAAACTTTGGAAAAGAATTAACATCCTAAAACATTCATGTCCATATAAATAAATCCTTAAAAACATTTTGAAAACATTGAAATTAATGAAAATGTTTTAGAAGAATAAATCATTAAAACATTTAAAATTATGATTTAATAAAATATTCCCTTACAATTAATCCCATTGAAAACACTTTTATGAAACATGAACATGGATAATAAATATGTCCCAGTAAAAACTTACAAATAAACAATCTCGAATAATAATGAGATTAAAAAATTAACCCAAAATTAGTATTTTTGCTTGGTCGAGGGTACTTTAACCTAATGTATAATAGTTAAACAATTTTTATAAAATGATAAATGAAATATATACATAAATATGATATCATATATGATCCTCTATTATTGATTTGTTATTAACATTTCAGTAGTATCATCGTATCAGTGTTAACTGATTCATTTTAATTTATATGCATGGTTACGTATGACATTTTTGATATGGATAAGATGTATTTTATTTATATATATCATGATATTATATTCATAAACATTATTTTTAGTCATCAAATAAAAAGTATTCTAGAATTTTTACGATGTGGAAATGAATCTCATCGCGTCCGTGGACACGGTAATCCTTACGTACGCACGAGCAAAAATATCATTATATTAATGGTGAAATCATATGTAATTGGATGTTATATCATATATAAATAATAATAAACATTTTATATTTATTATTTACATTAGTTATAGTCATCATTATACTCATCCAAATATTGAAGTGTTGAATGACGAACAACACCCCGACGTGGAGACAGTAAGCTATACGTACACACATATGGTGACATTGTCATTTATAGGAAGGATAAAAAAATGGTTATACAAAATTTATAATAACATCATAGTATATATAATATAATAAAGTTATTATTTTAAAATGTAAACAACAATGTATGAATAAGTGGAAGAAGAATAGAATTTGAAAGAGGTGGTGAAATATTTACCTCTTCTACAAGTGATTTCTTTTGTGTTGATCAAAATGTCTTCTTAGGATGGATTTATGATAAAACAATGGCCTCTAGGTTTAATTTAGGGATGTTTGGGGGATATTTGGGTAGGGTTTGGTAGAGAAAAATGGCTTTGGAGGTTCGAAATTAAGAGAAGGGGAAGATTCTTTTTATAAGAGAGGCGAGGGTCACTTTCAAAAAAGCTTTAAATATAATTTTATAACAAAAATATTTTTAGTTTATAGTGAATATAAAATAAATTATTTATAGGATAAGGTGTGTAGGGGTCTAAAAAATCTCAACCAATAGGTTTTATACATTTTTAGTTCCCCATAATATATTTATCATTTTGATTTAACTCTTAGTTTAAGACTTTCACGATTACTATGTCTCATTGTATTTTTATATTATATGGCTAAAAAACTTACTATAAACATAAATTATTACCCCAAGTTGTTAATTAATGATACAAATATCGTAATATAAGACTTTTGGAAGAGCCTTATATTTTTAGAAACTTTATATCAATTAATAATATCATTTTTTTAAAACACTTTTATATCAATTTTGACAATATTTTGTATTTTGTTTTTGTTAAAGTCATAACATCATGATTGCTTCAAACTAAATTAATTTAAGCATCCCTAACATGTCATATCCACCTATAAAATTCATTTATGGCATCAAAAAATTCGAATTATATTTGTTTTACTATTTATAATATAATTTATTTGATTGTTTCATTAATAAGGAAAATACTACCCCCTTATTTGTTTCATATTTAAATATATTTATTTTTTGTCAAAAAATTATAAATAAAATATCCTGATGTAGGAAATAGTTTTACCTTTCTAATTACTACTTATAGTCTAATATATCCATTATATATCCTCATATAAAAATTGTTTTACTAAAAGTTATTTGTTTTTGTTATTTTTGTCTTTACATTAGATTATTTATTATAAAATGTAATTATCACTCCTTAGTGGCTCCATGGGGTCCCAAAATGACCCATGGATTCCCAAGGTCGTACATGTATCATCCAATAGGGTTATAACACGTGTGAGGGTAATTTAATATTATTATAATATTAATTTTTAAACTTATTTACTGTATTCACCCCTTTAAAAATGGTAAATAAAATATTTACTTAAGTAAATATTCATAATGTATAAAAGTAATAGTTACCTATATATACCATTTGGACCTCCTGATTCCAAATATGGAATATATATTTCCAAATTCAATACAGATAAGTGGTATAAATTAATTTTAAATTAATTGATATTTTCAAAACAAAAAGCTTGTTTTTATGAAATAATAACTATCAAAAGATTGATACTTCTTTATGTCCATTTCAATTATGATATTACAACCAATGACCTAAATTATTATAAATGATAAAAATATAATCTAATTATACTTAAAAAAAATTAATATGTATATTTTAACACTATAAATTATTTTGATTAAAAAAGGTGTTTTTAATTAAAATTTAGTATTGTTCAATATTCATTAAAAATGGAATGTTTTCAGAAAAGTACCAAAAATTCACCCTATGATAATTTTGATATTATGAATTCAAAAATGAAGTCCATTTTTAAAAATAAAATATATAAAATTTCAAAAATTGGGTATTAATATTCATAACAGCTAGTTTGATTGGTCTTAGTGTGTTGGAATCTAAAAGTTGCTAACAATGCAAGATTTTGAATTATTTACAGGGGAAAAATCCATAGAAACATGGGAGATGAATTCTTCACTAATTCAAATAATTTCTTCCTCAAAATTTCTTGAATACTACCGCACCAAAATATTCGGGTGGTTCTTCATCATAAGTTCCTCGGGTTCCCACATTACCTTTTCCCTATTATGATTTCTCTATATATCTATTACTAGATGACTCATACGGTTTCTCAAAACATGTTCTATATTATCAAGAATCTTGACAGACTCTTTACAATAAGACAAATCAGGTTCCAGTTCAATTTCTTCATATGTGAGTATACGCGTTCTGTCTGGCTTGTATCTTCTCAATAGTGATATGTGGAACACATTGTGAACCTTGGAGAGACTTGGTGGAATTTCCAAATAGTAAGCCACATCCCCAATTCGTTCAAGAATTTTGAAAGGTCTGATGTACCTAAGACATCATTTACCCTTCTTAACATATCATAGAACTCACTTCCATGGAGATACCTTCGAGAAAACATGATCTCTTACATGAAATTCCAAATCATTTCTTCGTTTATCAACATAGCTCTTCTGCCTACGTTAAGCTTCTTTGATTTGGGTTTGGATTACCGTAACCTTTTCCATCATTTCCTCAACATGTTATGGGCCTACCCATTTTCTATCACCAATATCATCCCAACAAGTTGGTGTGTGACATCTCATTCCATATAACTCTTCATATGGTGCCATCAGAATACTTTAATGGAAGCTATTATTATAGGAAAATTCTATCAGAGGTAAATATTGATCCCACATACCTTGAAAGTCATGTGAGAAAGATCTGAACATGTATTCTACGGTTTGAATATTCCATTCTAATTGTCCATCAGTTTTAGGGTGGTAGGACGTGCTCAAATGAAGTTCAGCATCCAAGGCATTTTAAAGACTTTTCCAGAATCTTGAAGGTAAACAGGAATCACGATCAGAAACAATCGACAGGGGAACTCCATGAAGTCCTACAACTTCATTAATATATATTATTTCTATACTATCAAGTGGTAAATCTTCTATTATTTCAAGAAAATGTGTTGAAATGGTACTATGATCAACAGTGACCCATATTGCATCATTCCATCTTGGAGTCTTTGATAGCCCCCTAAAAAATCCATTATAATATCTTCCCTTTTCTAATTATGTATGGGAAGAGGTTGTGTGACTCCACCAGGATGTTGCCTTCTAGTTTTTACATGTTGAGAAACCATACATCATCACACATAATCAGAAATCTCTCTCTTCATGTTATCCCACCAAAAATATTCCTTAAAGTCTCTATATTTCTTAGTGCTACATGGGAGTACATAGAAAATCGATCTTTGAGAATCATCCAACAATTCTATCTTTAAATCAAGCATGTTAGGAACACAAAGTCACTTCCTAAATATTAAAATGCAATCTTCATATATGAAGTCAATCAATCTCCCATCATTCACAACTTTAATTTTCTTTTGAAACTCCTAATCATCTACCTAATAACGTTTTATCCTGTCTAGTAAAGATGTTTTGGAATCCATTTGAAAAGGTATTGATGTATCACCTTCCATGATTATGGCCATATCCATTCTTACAAGATCCATGTACATAGGATCCCTTTCAACTCTCATCTTATTCACAATCCCATGATCCATTCAGCTCAAATAATATCCCAACTTATTTTACTTCCCCGAGTGGTAGTGTATAGTGCAATCATAATCATTGATTAGTTCAATCCATTATCTTTGCCTCATGTTGAGTTTCTTCGGTGAGAAAATATACTTCAAACTATTTTGATCAGTATATATCTCACATTTTTTACCATAGATGTAGTTTATATATATCTTGAAAGAAAATAATATAGATGCTATCTCCATATCATGAGTACGATAGTTTTGTTCATTATTTTTTATCCGTCGTGATGTATAGGCAATAACTCTATCATTCGGCATAAGGACATAACCAAGTCCTTTCTTCGAAGCATCACTATAAATATCAAACCCATCATTCAACAATGGTAGAGTCAATAATGGAGCATTGAATAATCTTATCTTCAGTTATTCAAAACATTATTCACACTCTTTTGTAAAAACAAATTTGACCCCTTTATTTGTGGGTGTGGTTAATGGGTTTTCCAATCGGGAAATTTTTTGGACGAAACGTCGATAATAACCTGCAAAACCAATAAAAATGCACACCTCAATTATATTCGTCAGTGTTTTCCATTCTTGTATTGCCTTTCTCTTATAAGGGTCAATAGAGATTCCATACATAGAGACAATATGTCCAAGAAAATAAATATCGTGAAGTCAGAATTCAAACTTGCTAAACATCCCACATAATTGATTTCTTTTAAGAGTCTTTATGATAATGCACAATTGATTTTCATGATCTTCATAACATTTAGAGTATTACATGATATCATTAATAAATAACTCTTAAAATTCTTCATTATATTCCTTGAAAATTATGTTCATTAGATCCATGAAAATAGAGGGTGCATTAGTCAACCCGAAAGTCATTACTATAAACTCATAATCCTCTTACCTGGTTCGAAATGTTGTCTTTGGAATGTATTCCTTCTTTATAAACATCTGATGATATCCAGATCGATGGTTAATCATTAAAAAACATTGATCTCTGTGATTTTGTTCAAATAAATGATCAATTCAAGGTAAGGGATACTTTTTCTTTATTATTGTATCATTGATCTCCATGTAGTAAATACACAACCTCAAATCTCAATCTTTCTTCTTAACAAAAAGAATAGGAGTTCCCCATGGAGAAACACTAGGGATAATAATTCTCTTATTACTCAAATATTCTAGTTTTTTCTTTAGTTCAACTACTTCCATGGTGGCCATTCTATTAGGGGTATTTGACATGGGTCTTGAACCAGAAAATAAGTCAATAGAAAATTTAATTTCTCATTCTCGAGGATGTCCGGGTAAATCCTCTAGAAACACATCAACATATTATTTCACAATATGTACATCCTCTATTTGAACATTCCTTTCCTCACACATTGTTATTTCATTCTCTTCCACCCAAATAATTGAATTTAGTAGAGCTACTGGCGGTGGATCTAGATAAGAATCAGATGGTGACATTTCTGCTCTAAATATAAGGTACTCCTTATCATCATCGAGAATTGTAACCTACTTCTTATGACAATAAATTTTTTCATCATTGTATAAAAGACATTCCATATCAAGGATTATATCAAATTCAATCATGGGTATTACAATGAGATCAGCAAATAAATATTATTTATATACCTTAATAGTGACTGATTCATAAAACTTCATTACAATGGTACTTACCTTTGTAGTTTCGAATGACAACTCCCTTGTGAAATCAAATTGAAAATATCTAATTTTCTTATCAATCTAGGATGATATGAAACAATGAGATTATCTAGAATCAAATAAAGAATTGTATATATTTTAGGAAACCACTAAATTACCTTCCACCATGACTTTGGGAGCTTCAACCACAACAGTAGTGATCTTATAGGATTGGACTTGATCCCTTGACTTTTTCTGAGGTTTGTTTCCCTGATGCTTAGGACATTCTTTTTCATATTGTTGCATCTCCCTACAATAGTAGCATTGAACATTGGTAGATTCTTTATTCACCATAAAATCACCTATAAGATTGACTTTCTGTCCAAATTTGTAGCATACTCCTGTTCTTCTTAGACAGGAACCAGGGTGCTTCCATTCATAATTATCACAGGGTGGAAATTCAACTCTTCCCTTCTTCCATATTTCCTTATTTCCTTTCATAGAGTGTTCACTAGATCTCATCTTCTCATTCATTACTTTAAAGTCATAAGACATAGATAATTACTTTTCTGTTTGGATAGAACATGAGACAATATCTTCATACAATGAGAAGGATTGCGAGACTAATTCTCAACAGAGACATGGTTTTAACCCATAAATGAATTGACCAACCTTACTTCATGGGTTATGTATGTAATATGTAGCATTCCATGAAATCCTTGAAAATTTAGCCTCATACTTTGCAAAATTCTCATACTCCTTTTTCCTCATACTTAGAAACTGTCTTTCCATACCACTCGATGGTCGTGAGAAAGGTATTTTTCTAAGAAAATATATTTAAATCCCTCCATTACATGTTAGATACTTCTTCGTCTTCCATTGTGTTTTGGATTAATGAACACCATTGATATGTATATCCTGTGAGGCGATAAATAGCCATGGAAACTTCTTTACTTTATCTACTCCCCAAAGCATGAAATACATTCTCTAAGGAACATATTTATTGCTCGTCAACAAATTGATTTGATGTACCATTGAATTTTTTTGGTTGTTTCCTCATGAAGTTTTCTAACATTGATCCTCTACAATATGGGTCATGGTGCTCCATACGGGTAAGGTTATCATTCATAAACTGAGTGAGTTGTCCTAGTACTGTAATAAGTTGATCAGCACCAGTTGTATCACCAGCTCTAATATAATTATCTTGAGTAAGAGGGAAATCCATACCTAGATTATGTTCTTTCATAAAGGTTTCATTCCTTCCACTAGGCACCATTTCCAAACAATGGCATACATGAAATTAGTTTATGAATCACAATAACTAATTCCAATCTTATAAAACACTTAACAAAAATTGAATTGTTTAAGTAAATAATTCAGTCATAAAATTGTTTTATTCGAGGAAGTTTACACTCATAAACCCTTCATAATTGTTTGTTTATAAATGAGAATTATCCTAAGCATAACCCATGGGAGTGTCGTAACCATGAGTGCAGCAAGGCCCGTTGTCGTTTCCCCAGTTCTTGTTTGAGTCTAGCTCAAAGCGATGTTTTTGAGTTTTACCCCTAGGTACATCTATGCGAGAGCTACCTATACCTACTCATATCTAGAGAGGGAATGTACTACTCGGAAAATACACAAAATCTTTACATTACCAAAATTCTAGGAAATTTTTCTATACTAATCCTCAATGTAAATCCTAGGGTAATGTTCTCCAATCAAAGATTTCCTAAATCTTGTTACAAAGGAATATAATAAACATCCTCTGATACCAACTATAATTCCCCGACCCCAGTTACCCATAGTTGATGCTTTATTACAAAACATTGGAATGATATAAGGAATCATGTCGCAAAAAACGATCAGTTTTGTATTATTGGAAACAAGATACATTCATAAGTTCATCATTAATACATGAAAATAAATACAACACTAATTTATTCAATTAGAAACATCCAAGCTTCCTAGATTATGCCTATGAGTCACTCATAACTAACTTCTTCATATCTTGGGAAAATGAAACATAAAAAGGGGTGATCTCAAACACTCAGTAAGGGTAAGCAATACAACATAAGATAACATAAATATTTGGCAAGGTGAATAATTAAAAACACATACCCTTACAAATAATAAACATGAACACTTTATGTCAGGAATATGAGCTGAGTAAATAATTCCATAATAAAACAAAGTCAAGGGTATACTACTGGTCAAATAACAACATGAACCATCAATATTATTTCCTTAATGAGGGAATGTATAATGAAAAACATTATGAAATATTATGTCAAGACATCAGCCAAGAAGTCTAAGAATGATTAAGGCCTTGGCTAAAAACATATATCAAATTGGGAAATCCATTAGCCAATTCCATGTCTAATTGTCACATGAGACCTACTAATGCATTGAGGAGCTAGAGCGGGCTCCACCCGTCACTTACTTTGTCCAATACATTCCTCATATGAAAAGGTTGAAACATAATATAAACATTCGTATTAAAACTACCATACGAAATTCCTATACTGAATTCATAAACCACGAATGGTATAAAAATAACACATCAACAATAAAACATATCACAAAACCTTCAATACAATATGGAAGAATTGTATCATAATAAATCAACATCAAACAGTACTGAAATCCATCAAAGGACGTTGAAATAGATGAAAATTATTTGTAATACTCTTTGAGAGAAATATAAATTTTCATGAAATATTTTTAAAGTCGCACATTTTAGATAGGAAGACATTTAAATACATTTTTTAATCAAAGTGTCTCATAAAAACATCGAAACTTTTGAATGTATTTAACATTTTAAAGCATTTTTATCTGTATAAATAATTCCTTAAAACTATTTTGAACACATGGACATTAATGAGAAAGAATTATAAGAATAAATCATTAAAACATTTAAAATGAAGATTTAATAAAAGAGTCCTTTAAAAATAACCCCTTTAAAATATATTTTATGAAACATGGATATGGATGATAAATATTTCCTAATAAAAACATTCCCACAAAAAATCTCAAATAATAATGAGATTGAAGAATTAACTCTAACCTTGTACTTTTCCTTGGTCAGGGGTACATTAACCTCATGTATAATCATTAATAATTGTTATTAAATTATACAATAACTATATACATAAATATGATATCTAATATGATCCTCCAATATTTCTTTTTTAATAATATTTTAGTTATATCATCATTTTAGAGTTAACTGGTTTGTTTTCCTTTATATGATTGGTTACATAAGCCATGTTTGATATGGATAAGATATATTTGATTCATAAAAATAATGATATTATGTTCATAAAAGTAAATTTTAGTCATCAAATTAAAATAACTCTTGAATGGTTATGATGGGGAAATGAATCTCATCCCGTTTGGGGAGACGGTAATCTGTACGTACGTATGAGAGAAATATCATTATATTGATGGTGAAATCATATGTAATTGGATATTATATCATATATACAGGATAATAATCATGTTATATTTATAATTTACATCTATACTCATTATTATACAATTTCAAATAGTGAAGTGTTGAATGACAAACTATACCACGACCTGGAGACGCTAAGCCATAGGTACGCGTGTATGCCGACTTTTTCATTTATAAGATGGATAAAATAATGAATATGGTTGTAATAAATTTATAATAACATCATAGTATATAGTATATAATAGATTTATTATTTTATAAGGTAAAAAACAAAGAAATAAGAAGTGGAAGAAGAAAATAACATGAAAGAGGTGGTGAAATATTTACCTCTTCTTCGGGTGATTCCTTTTGAGTTGATCCAAATGGATTCTTAGGTTAGATTTATGATCAAAATAAGTCCTCTAGGTTGAGTTGAGGGATGTTTGGGTGATATTTGGGCAGTGGTTGGTCGAGAAACATGGCATTGGAGGTGTGAAATTAAGAGAAGGGGAAGTGCCCTTTTATAAGAGAGGTGAGGGTCACTTTAGGAAAATCGGGAAATATTATTTTATAATAAAATCTTTTTTGGTTTATAATGGCTCCAAAATGACTTATTTTGAGGATAATGAGGGTATGGGTCTAAAACCATTCCAAAAATAGGTTTTTATATAGGTTTAGGTCACCTTATTAACTTTATCTTTTAGATTTAACCCTTAGTTAAATTGTTTGACATTTACCATGCCTCTTTGTATTTCAATCTTATATGGTTAATAAACATATTATAAACTTAAAAAATAACCCCAAGTGGTAAATTAATAATAAAAATATCATTATTTAAGTCTTTTTTCTAAACCATATTTTTTTATAAATATTATATCAATTTATATTATAAATTTGTTTTTAAAACTTTTTATGTCAATTTTGACTGAATTTTGTATTTTATTATTGTTAAAGTCATACCAGTAGGATTTATACATATGAAATTCAATTAATAAACAATAACCCATAAAATTAAAAATAAAATTCTTTTATGACATCAAAACATTCAAATTATATTTATCTAAATTTTTATAATACCATTTACTTGATTGTTTCATTAATAAACAATATTTCATTATTATTGTGTCATATAAAAATATATTTATTTTATCTCTAAAAATTATAAATAAAATATACTGATTTAGGGAATAAAATTATCATTATTATTTCTATTGATAGTTGAATATATCAATTATATAACCTCATATAATAATTATTTTACTAACAGATATTTGCTTCTGTTATTTTTGTCCTTACTTTAGATTTTTTAATATAAAATAACATTTTCACTTCCAAGGGGCTCCATGGGGTCCCACAATCGACTCAAGGATTCCCATGGCCAGAGATGTATCATAAAATAGGGTTAGGAAACATGATAGGGTAATTTAATTTTATTATAATATTGTTTTTTAACCATATTTACTGGATTTATCCCTTTAACCACGGTAAATAGAAAATTTACTAATATAATATTCACAATGTCTAAAAATAAAAGATACCTATATACACAATTTGGACCTCATGATTCCATATATGGAATCCATTTTTCGATATTCAAAACATAGAAGTGGCCGAAACTAATTTAAAATTAATTCTTGTTATCAAAACAAAAAGCATGTTTTTATTAAATAATAACTATCAAAAGATTGACACGGGTTTATGACCATTTTAATTGTGAGATTCCATGAAATTAATTAAATTATATTGAATGATAAAAATATAATCTAATTATAATTAAAAACATTCAAATGTATAAGTTAACACATAAAATTATTTTGATTAAATGGTTTTTTTTAATTAAAATTTAATATTTTCACTATTCACGGAAAATTGAATGTTTTCAGAAAAGTACCAAAAATTTACCCTAAGCTAATTTCGATATTACTAATACAAAAATAATGTCCAATTTAAAAAATATTATATATAAAATTTCAAAAAGTTGGTATTACTATTCATAATGGCTAGTTTGATAAGTCGTGGTGTGTTAGAATCATAAAGTTGAGTACAATGAATGCTTCTACATTATTTAAAAGGAAAAGTTCTGTGGAAGCTCGGGGTTTTCCTATCAACATAGGATTTCAATCAGCTATAATCCAATTTAATTCTTTCATTAAATACATGAACTATATATATCATACTCTATACTACATCTGGATCATGAATAAATAACTCTCAAACCAAGAAACATCACACCAATGATTGACATGATCACTCATTGAACTATTCGAATGGAGTCATTTTGATGAATGTGATTTATTTTTTAATATAAATGAAACTTTTCCAAATATAGGTTTTTTTCATGACTAATTAAAATATAAAATGAAGTCTAATAATATATCCTCGAGTGCATTGATGGTCTGATCTACCGGTCTGACTATCTTAGGGTGGAAAGTAGGGTTTAGGCATAATTAAGTTCCAAAATAATGATGAAATAATAACAAGGATAGTGGGGTAATAAAATCATCCCATCATGATAATATGGACCATTGGTCTCTCTTTAGATTCATGACATCATGTTCAAACCTCATGAAAAAAACATCCATGGTGCTGGAGTCCTATATTGGAAGGATGTGAGCAAACTACATTAGTCAATTAATGATTTCCCAAATTAAATCAAATAATTCAAGAGATTTGGGTAATTATGAGATTAATTACATGAAGATATTATCCCATTCCTATTCATGGATATGAAAGGACTACCAAAACCCACTAGTAGCATCATTTTTTCATCTACCTACTAGAAAACCTATCATCATGCTACAAACTATGCCATTACAAATTTTATCCCAATCCACAAAAACAACATCCGAAAACCCCAATATATATAAGATACTATTGGGTGTAATTATAATAGTGAGCTACAAGACTCATAATGTATATCCTCATGCATCACTATCTAGATGAAAATCCTCTCTAAAACAACATCTTGTTTTGATCATCCTTCGTTGAAGAGAATAATGAATGATCACACCATGGTGACACACGAGGAAGGATGAAACACTTATGCATCTTGTCATCTATTTGAATCCACAAATTGTGCATCACGAAGGGTTTCAAATGGTGAAAATCTATTAATATCAAATGAGTTCTTAAATTTAATGCTATCATGAAAACCACACCTTCTCAATAGGGAAATATTACAACTTCTATAGTGATGTCATCCCTAAATTCCTTAACGAGTGTGGGAGTTTCCATTATAATAGCACCAAAATTCATTACTAACAATTATTATATCAAGTAAAAAAGGATAACCACAAACCTAATTCTCATCTAACTACCAGATTAATGGATTAAAATAATATTCGAACAATATATGTCCTAGAATGAATCTTTCCACTATAAGAGATCAATAATAACATGTATATAATACAACCAATCATTTTAGAGGATTAAATTGTCTTAATATATCTATATTAATAAGATAACTCATAGGAAAAATGATTCTTGATAATTATCATACACCACTGGCACACATCAGACCATATTTTCTAGCCTCTAACACCCATTCTCAACTATTGGGTAATGATAAGCCCATCCAAGTAAAATCCCAATGCATAGACTATGGTGAGTGAAACAATATAGTTCATGATCCTGATTCAAACAAGGATGAAATTTCACACCCCATTTTAATTTATCTACCCCTAAGATGATGATTCTTATGTATGTAAGATGTTTACATAAAATATGGGAGGTCTAGGATGAATTTTTTTTAATTATTTTATGTATTTTATAATGGTTTAATGTTTGATCATGGTTAGTGGAAACTATGAAACTCCAATATGAAATAGTTCATATTGGGAGAAGGGGCTCTAGTTAGACACATAGTTAAGGAACATGGTTTGTCTAAAGCATGTAACCACCCATAAGAAATTGTGAAAAGTGGGATAAATGGATTTTACATGCTTGGAACATGTTATGTCTTACCATGTAGACCAACCATTCTAGGAAAATATTTAGGTAGTGTTGTTGAATGATTAGAAAATAGTTTTTATAACCGTTCAACTAATTATTCATGTTTTAAAAGTGAGATTCAAAAAAAGTGGAAGTCATTTTTTTCACCTATAAGCCCCACTTGTTTTCTACAATTTTGTATCAAATGTGATATTTCCTCTTCCCAATGGTTGTTGAGTCTTTCCCCATCAATCCAAAAGCTACCCAAATGCTATTACAGGTTATTGGAAGCCCAATTTTCTTATAAATACTATATTTATATTAGTTTTTCTTAGTTTTTCATAGATCCATATTCATTCTTTAGTTAAAATCCTAGCTCCGATCAAACGAGGATTGATATATGATTTTTGATACCCATAATGAAAACATATGGATGTAATTTTTCTAAGGAATGGGATTTAAGTAGGGTTTTTGGATGTTCATCTTGGTTTTTTGGCATTTTCATGTCCTTCATTTTTTTCTATAATTCAAGAGGAAGGTGGCCCCACTGTCTAATCCTCTTATTATAACAATAAGGATTACTATAATATTGATTTTTTATTGAAATTAATTAGGAAATATTTCTGTAACTAACTGATGGAATCATTCCCTGGTTAAGGTATATGTAATTATGAAAATTATGTGTTTTAGTAAAAGGTGATTTTGGTAACATGATTTTAAAATGAGGATTTTAAAATGGTTGTTTGGTTTTGATGCTTGGAAAAGTGTTTTTAATAAAGGAATGTTTTCTAATGATTTTTTAAGAAAATTTGGTTCATCCATATGGATGTTGTAAATGCTTAATCATGAGATGAATCTAATGTATAATGGTCAAAATGTACCACCATCAGAGGGACGAGTTAGGGACATGAAGTTCCACAATCAGTGGTAACAATAAAATTTTGTGGCTGAATGTGAGTGTGTGTTGGGGGGGGGGTATATGAAACGGAATGGGTTATAAAAATATATATTTTAGTAATGGTTAAATTGATTGTTTAATTTATTTCCTTAAAAAAAATTTTGGTTTAGAATACTATTTTTATATAGATTTAGTTTAATATTCCAATAAAAACTATTGTAAATTGTTTTATATAAAATTATTTATATTAATTTGATAAAGTGTTCTATCATTATTGTGTGATTAGGAATGAAATTTGAATAAAAACCTACAATGTTTCATTACTCACTCATGCCTAGAAGTTTGGTGTTATTGTATAAAATTTTATCATGAAAATGGTAATGTTAATGTATCAATCTTATTTAGTAGTACTTAATGATACTTTGGAATGAATTGTAGAGTTAGATAATCTATAATTGTTTGCATTGTGGAGTTTTATCATTGTAGTCTAGGAGTTATTTTGTTTTTTTGTCCACTGTATAACAATTTTATAGGTGTTTTGGAAATCAATAGTGTTACTTTGAGTTTTAAGACATTATTAACATGCATCGTATAGTGGTTTAATTTTTTTATGTTTATTTGTGGTTGTTTTAAATTCAAACGGAAAATCATCCCGAATATTAGTTGAATCAATTAACATTTATGTCTTACCATAGGTTCCATGGGGATGTTGTTTAAGGCCATGTAACATTCCACCACTTCCTGAAGAAAATAATGATGGGAGAGATGAAATATTTGGTACCAGATATTTTGGATCATGAAATAAAAATGATATCAGTCTTGGTTAGAACAAATATTTTAGAGTAATAGTATATGTTGTTGATTTATGAGTAAATAATTCATTAGGGTTAATACTTGTATAGGAATGGTATATAGGAGTTTTATTTTTGGAACATGAAATGTTGAAAATAAAAATACATTGCTATACTTTTTTTGTTAAACCCCACATAACCAAGGATTTGAGTACATATGTTTTTGTGAGCCACATATAGGATTTGGAATCTAATTGTCACAGTTTATTCAATTAGATGATCATGAAATGAATTTTAGAATTTACTAACACTAGGAGTGCATATATCATTTTAAGCAATGATTACTTATAGTTTAACAAAATAAGGATTTTTTTAATGTTTTAAAGTTGTATTCAAATGTGATATTTTTAAATCATCAAGTAATTTTTATTTTGAAAATTGATATATATTCACAATCATTATGAAATTTTAAATAATTTTTTAAAATAGAAAATGTTATATTTTGTAAAGAAATGTTGTAATATGTTTGATATGATTGAATTTTTAATTTATAAACCTTCTATCTCTCAAGAGATAGTCTTATTGAATTTGTTGTGTTTATTTAAAATTGCACATGGTAGATTTCATAGGAACCAACAAAAAGAAGCTGGTCAAGAGCTTTTTTCACCTAAGAAATAACAGATCCAATAATTAGTTCAGAGTATAGTCTTGGATTTTCAAGATGGGGATGGAGGGAACCAAAAGGATGAGCCAAGGAAACTGGTTCATTAGATTCAGTTCTAGAAGTAAAATCCACCCATAAAAAAGGGTGTTTCGGAACTAGATAAGTTATAGTTGTGGATAAAAAGGATTAATCAAAAATTTTATTTCATTTTCACTGTGATATTTTTGAAATTCAATTAGGGGATGTATTTGTTGGAGGCTCTTTCATTCTAGCAGTGATTTATAATGGTTTTGCCTATATTCGAAAAAGGCTTTTCTTGGTTTGTTGAATCCTGATTCCCTTGGAAAGCCTTAATTTGTCGTAGTATTTAATATTTTTTATTAGATATAATATCATTACCTCTCTCAAAAACCAATATATAGTTCATTGGGGATATATCTATGATTTTTGATTATGATAATGAATAAATATGGATGTGATTGTGTCATGTAAATAGATCTAATGTAGATTTTTTAGATGGAACTCAGTTTTGTTAGAATATTCATGTCCTTAATTTTCACCATAATTCCCATGGTTGGTGGATTCACTTTCAAAAAATCCTATTAGAACATAAATTTTATGTTTAAAATTAATTTTTTGAGAAATTTATTTTGAAATCATATTGCAACTAATTAGTGGATAACATCCTCAATGAAGGGTTATTTGATTGTGGAAATCAGATGTTTTGGTGAAAATTGAATTTGGTAACATTATTTTAAAATAATTATTTTAAAATGGTTTTTTTGTTTTGTTGCATGGGAAATTGTTTTCAATAAAACTATGGGTTTATATAATTTTTTAGAAATGAATGTTTTAGAATATAGTTTTCTTAAATTGTAAATTGTGAGTTAAATTAGAAGGATACATGTCATAATATACCACAATCAACGGGAAGAGTTATGTATGTGATGTCACACCATCAATTCAAGCACAATGACTATGTTTTTGAGTGTGTGTGGGGGATAATCTATGACATAATGGGTTATGAGAAATTGAGATTGTAGAAATTTTTAAATATCTTTTTTAGATCTTTTCCATAGATATTGGGTTGTTTGAGAAATCCATATTGCAATGGAAATTGTTATATATTCTTATATAAACTATTTTCCACTATTTTATGTAATTTTTTTATATAAATGTGATATATTCTTCTATGCTAGTTGTTTTAGTTAGGGAGTCATGTGGGAAAACCTAATTAGTTTATTAACTTTAGAATTTTTTTGAACATTGGTGCTCCTGCATATTTTATTTATTGATACATAGGTAAAGGTATAATGTCAAACGTCTTTAGTGTTGTTTCAGGATACATGGGTATCGATTATAGAGTTGTATAATCAAACATTTTAGGAGATATGAATTTGTGTCTTTGGAATATTTGATTTTTTTTGTTTTATATTCCATTGTAGTAATTTTTTATTATTTTTTTAGATATCAGTACTATTACATGATGTTTTTTACATTGTTAGAATGCATCAAAAAATTATTATTTTTTGATTTCTAGATGTCATTGTTTTACATTCAATGCGAAAATCACCTCCATTTGTTTTAAAATACATAACATTTATTTACAATATTACGGGGATAGGGAACTTCTATTAAGTCCATGTAGTATTCCACCAATTTCTCAAACCAAAGATGAGGGGAGAGATGTTACAAGTGGAATCAGCTCGTTTCGTACATGATATTAAATTAGTATCAGTCATGGTTAACACAAATATTTTAGAGTAATTTTGTTGGTTATTGATCTTTAATTTGAAAATTCACATTTTTTAACCTATATTTGGATGGTAGAAAGGATATAATTTTAGGGACATGAAATATAGTGAATACAAATATGCATCTAACCATTTTGTACTAAACGACACATTACTTAGGAGTTCAGTAATTATGTTTTTTTGAGAAACATTTAAAAATTAAAATTTCATTGTAATGAGTTTATCTAATTAAAAGAGCATGAAATGAATTTTAGAAATGACTTCCACAATAATTACATATATCATTTTTCAAAATTATTTATGATTGGGTTAAAATATAATTAATTTTTAAACGTGTAAAAGTATTTTTATATATAATATTTTGAAAACAGAATGAAGTTATTATTTTGAAAATGTTTTTATTTTCAAAAGATTGTGGAGTTATTTAAATAGGTTGAAAACTTAAGTAGTTTAATGATGGAAGGAAATGTTGTATATATGTGTGATGTTGTAGAATTTGGAACTGTTAAGACATCAATTGCTAGAGTGTGAGGCTTATGGAATTTTTTATGTTAATATAAAATGGATCATGGTATGCATCATTGAATACAACTAGATTAAGCTACTAAGAATGTCATTTTATATGATTATTAGACTAACCAACAACTTTTTCAATGTATATCCCAAGATTACCAAGATGTGGATAAAGGGAACTGAAGGTATGAACCAAGGTAATTGGATCATTCCATCCAATTCTAGAAGCTGAATCCACCCATCTGTTAGGCTGATTCAGAACCAAAGATGGTAGAAATGTGGATTAATAGAATGAATAAATTTTTTGATTTCATTGACACACCATTAAAGCTGAATGTTAATATTATGATGTATATTCTAAGGGATCTTGCACACTAGTGGGAGGTTTTTGTGGTTCATGATAAATTAGACCAACGCCTTTCATGTGAAAATGTTGATGAATTTTTCAAAAAAAATTCTATCCCCAGACGTTATAATTGAAAAATAGACATACGTTCTCATCTTGAAGCGGTAGATCCTCCCAGTGATAAAATATTTTTCTATGTTTATGAATTTAGTCCTCCTCCCCCCAAAATTTTATGATAGTGGATACTTGAAGAAACATGTCTTTTAATCGAGGATGTGGAAGGTGATTCATTTGAGTATTTACATCCACTATATAACATACTACACGAATATGGTCAACAGAGTGATGGTTCATGAAAGAGAAATTTCAAGAGCTATGGGTGGAGGAATTATATTGTTACCTATAATAAATAGTGGAATCTCCAATGACTATAGAAAGAGGAAGAGGGAAACCTATTTTTGATGGTAGTGTAATGGCTAAGAATTAGACGGCTATATCAGTAAACCTATATGAAAAACCCAAGAGCATACCAAGATGTTTAATATGAGGATACATGGACCACATGAAGTGATACTTCATGACACAACCAAGAGCATGCCAAAATTTTAATAAGATTGGGTATATTACATGCTATTGGTGTAGTGATGTGGGGTCATGTGTTCCAGAAAATTCATCTAGTGTCGCATAAGTCGTAAACATTGACTAATGAGGGTAAAATAAAAATCCACATCCATATAACAGATATATTTTTGTTTATTTTTGGAATTCCATGACACATTAGGAAGGAAAATCTCTATTTGGAAATATTGAACAAAGTACCATGAGTAAGAAATTATATGGAGCTGAGAAACTTATTTTGTATTATTATTCTAGACCACTGATCAGCAGAGGTATTATTCTTCTAAATTTTACCTTTATAAAAGCCTTGTTTGATATATTTTAAGATGATTCATTTATTTTTTCTCCTGATATTAATTCTTTATGTTTTAGTGTTAATTTGATTTCGTCTATGTTAAAACATCAAGATCCTCTTGTTCAATCTGAATGTTGATCCTTCATTTGTAGAGCTTTTTTTATAATTGTTGTTGGAGCTAAGATGATATTATATTTCTATATATATGGGAGGGATGTTTATGAAGTAATACTAGACATGTATTGGTTGAATACATTAAAGTATCACATTGAATATTATACCAGATGGATTATTCTTATGTATCATGATGGTGTAAGGCATATCTTTAATAGAGAATATGATTTAAATTTTGGAAAAACTGGATTGTTGGCACTAGAAGTTATAATGATCACACACTAGTTAAAATCATTGAATTTGGAATCAACAAAAGTGTTTGAGAATATATGTTTTCTAAATATTTTGTGTCAATTTTTGGATTTCATTATTGATAATTTATCAGAGTTGGCACCCACAGGAGATCTTGATTTTATGATTGATCTCCTCTTAGATACTAGAACCATTTACCTTCCATATTATTTAATGGAATCAATAGAGTAAATGGGGATTAATGTCCAATTAAACGATATAGAATAAAAATTGCACATCCATCCAAGCACATCTCTATGGGAATCACTGGTCTTGTTTTTTTGAAAAGGATGTGTGAAATCTTAATATTTTTGTTCATTTTCATAATACTAAACAAGTTATAATAACAAACATGTATCCAAATCCATGAATTGATTATTAGTTCAATTAGATGATAAGATCCATGCATTTCTCCAAAATTATGTTTCTATCCAAATATCACCAAATGCTAGTTTGTAAGGATGATATTCCAAAAACATATTTTAAGAGAAGAGATGGCCCTTACGAGTACATAGTAATTACTTTATATCATAATAATGCACAAATTATCATTATGTAATTGAGGAATTTTATATTTCTTAGGCATTTTTATTATTTGGTTGTGGTGAATTTTAACTACACATAGATGTATTGAAAGAAAAATGGTTGTTTAAGAGAATCACATGGAAATTGTGTTTGGAATCATATAAGATCATCATATGTATGCCAAAATATCACTGTATGATTTTTGGATACATGTGGTATGTTTCTTGGTTACGTAATCTATGAATTTTTTTCAATAGATAATAAATTGCATAATTTTTTATCTCATGTAATCCATAAAATAATTCCTTTAGATATGATGTTTTCTTGGGCATTCTAGATATTACCAATGGTTTTTTTCATAAATTTTCATGACATGAATCATTAATAATAAAATTGACAAGGAAGAATCTTCCACTAAAATAGAATGATGAATTTTACATGTCTTCTCAATGGATGAATGTTCACCTTAGCTCAACACCTATCCCAATTTTTATTTAATCTGGACATTGGTACATGGGGTATTATGATTCTTTGGGACCTACGTTGGATGTATTCTCATATAGGGAGATATTTTGGTCAATTATGGCCCCATTAAGTAATAGTTACCTGAGAAAAATTACCCAACACATGATTTGAAGTTTGTTGTCATAGTCCATGATGTGAAGTCTTTGCATCATTACCCATTGAGTGAGAAATTTACATTTTATTTTGATCTAATGTGATTAACGCTTTTTTTCAAAAAACTAATGGATTATAACCAAATACTAGAAAGATGGATGAAGTATATTTAAATGTTTTACATTAAATTGATTAATAAACTGATTAAATGAAATTCAGTAGAGGATGCATTAAGCTGAAATTCATGTCCTCAGTTTGAAAAAAGTATTTAGGTCAATTGAAGTTGATGTTAGTGATAGAAGACATTGTCTTGGAATGTGATGAAAAAGGTGATTTTTTATTCATATTTCTTTCATTCCTAATTTGATTTATATTTTTAATCATTCATAAGAATCTAATTTTAAATGTGTTGTCATAAGGTCAGCACTCAATGGCAGGAATACAATTGAGGGTTGGAGGATGGATGGGAGTACCATACTTTCATTCAAAAATTAGATGGTCGTACCAATGGATTTCTAGGAAAAACTTCTTCAAGATTACATTAGTCTTATATCGGTTTTCCATCCTATAATATTGAATATGTATTTGGTTTTGAAAGAATAGTTTTGAATGGTAGGTATGAATAGGAATGTGGTAGAGTTTTTTTTAAATATGCTTAACTTATCAGTACATTAACGTAGAGATTCAATGACAATAAAGTATATTGCAGTGATTACCTAATCCTATTTGGAAATGGGAGTATATATCCCTTGATTTTTTTGATAGGTCTCTATAGATCATTTTAGAAACACGATTCCATTTAGGTGATACGGGATTTGATCACAATTTCATCACATGCCAACCCTATTTGTTAATATTATATGGTGGAGGAATTTCTCAAATATATATCCGAGAAGCTGTAAAGCTGAATAAAATACAAGGTTCTATTATATCAGAAGGTGGTCATCGGTTTAAGTATTGTTTATTGATATTGTTACAGAAATCCCATGGGAATCTGTTGACTATGAGTAAAGAATATCAGCCTCAAATAGATGTACAATATCAAGAGATTATTACAATTTTATAAGACATGTTATAGGGAAGTCCAAGGGATTTTGGTAGCTCTTAAGAAGATCAAACATCCTTAATGGTGTTTTCAAATAAAAAGAGTTATCAGAATTCAATACATTATATTACTTTTTAGTCACTATATGCTAATCCTCATCATTCACCACTTTATTTGGTGGAATTTGGTGAGCCTTTACTTGCTTTGTAGATCCTTTTCATATAGGAAATCGAGGATATTATTATGATTAGTAAATGGATGGAGATAGCTTAGAGTTTTCATAAATCTAATTTTCATCATACTGAATATCTATTACTGTTATATATAATTGATCTTCTGTTTTTTAGAATCTCATCAATGCTAGGAAAACCCCTTTTCATGAATAAGGGAAAGTTATATCATCGATACCTAAGGCCTTTTTAGGCACATGAATTGGTTGGTGAGGAGGAATATCGGTTGTATTTTCCTCAAAATAAAGCGTAGTGCGTAATTTGATTCATGTTTCTTTGTTGAAAAAGTATTAACCTAATAATGACAATGATATTTTATGTGACCATGTTTTACATGGCCTAGATTATTTATTAGTTCAAATTATAGTATAGATTATCGATATGAAAGAGAAATTATTATGGGAGAAAATGAATCAATATATTGTGGGGTTTGTAGAAACATGGTGAGATTCTTGAAGAATCAAGGAAACATCATATGTAAATGTTTGAGAAATGGATTAATCCTTTTTCGGATACCGTTGGTTTTCTACTTTCTAGGGATGGATAGGAAAACTTTAGGGAGAATTTATAACCCCTGGTTTCATTTAAATATCCCATTCTTTGTTATTTTTTTTGGATGCATGTTGGATTGGGTGAGTTTTGGGAAGTCTTGGGTGTATTTTGGATTGAGTTTTGAGGATTTTAAATAGTACATGATTTGATCACCATTAGTGTAAACTATGAAAAACATAGAGGAAGCTGTGCATAATGATACACGGGGCTATGGGTAGGTTCACAGTTACGGTGTACAGTTTGTCCCAACTGGGTGGCCACCTAGGAGAAACTATGAAATTTATTATAGAGGGATTATTCCTTGCAGGTTCATGGCCATTCTAATAGTGTGGAAACAATGTGACAGGTTCTAAATGAGGTAGGGATTGACACATGGTTATCACATTCTTTTTTTAGCCGTGTGACAAACTGTGCATGATTTAAATGTCAGATCCTAAAAAATTGGATCTCACTCATTTTCACTTCTAAACCTTTCATTTTTCATCCATTTCTTACCAATATTTAGATTTATTCCTACTATCGGATGTGTAGTCATTCCTCCTTCAATCTAGGTGTTATCAAAGGGCCATTCATGGTGTGTTGAAACTTGATTCCCATGGTTTGTTTTTAAATTGGGTTTTTTTGTTGTTTTTTAGATCTACATTATTTACCTCTCTCAATACACTATATCTACTCAATTGGGGATAGATAGATTCTGGTTGATACTAAACATGATGATATAATGTTGTGTTAGTATTATATAACAAGATATAATCCTAGTTTATTGAATATTTAAAATGGTTTGGTTAGTGTTTTGGTGTCACTCTTTGTTTTCTCTATAATTTTCAAGGATGTCGGGTTCACCCTCGACTCCAATTAGAATAAAATCAAGGGGCAATTTCTAATTGATTTTTCTTCTTTATATTTATTATTAAATCATTTTTTAATTGAATGATAGAAATGATCTTTGGTGATTATTTATGGAATTGTGTAAATTGGGTATTTTGTTAAAAAATGATTTGGTAACATGAATTTAAAATAATGACATTAAAATGGACTTTTGGTTTTGATGCATGAAATTTTTTCAGTGAATGAATGATTTTTATTTAAATGGGTAGGAAAGGATTTTTTTTGGAATGTGGTTGGTTGCAATTTTTTATCTTGAGTGAAATGGGATGGGTAATGGTTGTGAAGTACCACCATCAATGGGATAGTTTATAGATATGATGTTCCACTTTTAATTTTAAAACTAAACTTGTTTGGTTCTGTGGGTTTTTTTATTATGTAAAATGGAATGGGGTATTCTAAAACGCAAATTGAGAAATGATTAAATGACTTTTTTTGATTAATTCAATTGAAATTGGTTTTTTTAGGATACAGTTTTTATATAAAAATTTACTAATATATTCATATAAACTAGTTTCAATTGTTTTATATAAACTATTATAAATATATTAGATAAATTATTCAATTCTTGTTGTATTCACTATGATTCCATTTGGAAAAAAACTGAGTTCGATTAGTCACCCATACTTTTCCATATTTATGGTTTTGAAGATATTTTTTACCTAGAAACAAGTGAAGGTAACGTATCAGGGAACATTAGGGGTGTCTTTTCATACTTGGGAATTGATTATGGAGTTAGAGAAAGCATCCATTTTGGATTAGTGAATCCTTGCCTTTTAATTCATTGATTTTTGATAGTTTTGACATCCATTTTAGTACTATGTTGTAGTTTATTTTCAAAAAAATATTGTTACATGGAGTACTCATACATTATTATCATGCATTATATAATGGTTTTGGTTTTGTTATTCTTGGTTTTAGTTGTTTTACATTCCAAGGGAAAATCTCCCCTTGTTCTATTGAATCCCATGGCATTTATTACTAGCCTTAGGTGCCTTGGGGCTGTTTCTTAAGTCCACGTTACATTCCACTACCTTCTCAAGCCAATGAGTAGGGGATGAATGTTACGAGTGGTATCAGTGTGTTTTTTTCCTTGACTTTTAAGTGCTATCATTCATGGTTGTCCCAAATATATTTGAAAAACAATTCAATTTTTCTCTCTTGGAGTTGATAAGTTATTATATTTAAACCTTCAATTGGGATGTAAGAATATATTATGATTGTGAGTACAATAAATGTAGAGCATACAGTGTTGTAACTGGCCAATTTATGATGAACATCATGTTACCATGGAGTTGGATACATAAGTGTTTTGGAGTCACTTATATGAGTTGGAATCTCATTTTCACATGTTTATGCAATGACATAGGCATGAAATGAATTTTATAAATTACCACCACTATGATAACATATTTCAGTTTATTCCATGATATATGATTGTGTGAAAATTTTGAGTTTTTTTCAATTGATTAAATATTTTTTTTCAAATGTGAGATTATTAAAATTGCATGAAAGAGGTATTTTAAAATTGGTTTGAGATTCCAAATCATTGTCGAGTTTTTAAGATGGGTTGAAAATAGATAGTGTTGAATTTTGGAATGAACTGTTTGTGATATGTGTGATGTGTTAGAATTTGAAATTTTTTATACATCAATTTCTAGGTAGTGGGACATATGTAGTTTTCAATTTTTATTGAATATTTTACCTAGTTGGCATTGTAGAAACCAACTAAATGAAGCTTCTAAGAACATGGATGCACCTGAACCATAGGTGATCAAACAACCTGTTTAGAGTATAATCCAATATTTTCAAGATGTGGATATTGGGAAATAAGTGATAAAATAAGGTTAATAGATCATTATATTAAGTTCTAGAAGTAGAATCCACACATTATTTTTGGTGATTCTGAACAAATGAAGGCAGATTTATGGCTGAATAAGATGAATCAAATCTTCAATTTCCATGGCAGACTATTGAAGTGTTATGTCATGCTTGTGATGTATACGCAGGTGGATCTTTCACAACTCTGGTGGGATTTAGTGGATCAGGATAAATTGATCCAAGTCCATTCATTAGAGAATTTTGAATAATTATACAAAAAACATTCTATCATTTTATGATGGAATTGTGAATGTTATATTATTTTTTACATTGAAGCATGAGGTCCTTACAATGATTTAATATGCCGCTATGATAATGAACTCTATCCTCTTTGCACCCTATGTTGCTACAGTTACATACTTGAAGGCATGCATCATTGTATATGGTATGAAATAGAATATTATATTTATGATTACCATGATATGTATAACAGATTGTAATGATATTACCAATATAGATATGGTGGTGCAAAAAGACATATCAAGGTTATGGGTGGATGGGGCAGATTGATACATATGGGAAATGGTGGGATCTCTAATTTTGGGAGAATGTCAACCAGTAAAAAGTATTTTCTAGGTAGTGGAATGGATCATTACATCTTCCTCAAAAATTATTGTAGATGCCATATTATTTCCAATGTTGTTCCATAGACCACCTGAATTGAGATTTTATAGAACCACCAACTGCCTTCATCAATTATAATTAGAGGGGTCATATTTATTGTTATTGTCACAGTGCTCCATGCTCTGGTCATAGGAACACATCTAATGTGTCACAAACATTGAATGATTTTATGAGATTAGGGAAATAGAAAATTAAGGTCATTAGAACTGAGATATCCCTAGTGATTATAAGACTACCATGACTCATGTGCAATGGAAATATCAATAAGGCAGTGAAGAAAAAAAATATACAAGAAAGAAAAAATGTTTTGGATGATCCATCTCAATCGTCAACCTTGAGTATTATGGTTCATTTTAATTATACCCATTTTCATGTCTTTTTTGATAGAGTCTAATCACATTCATTTATTTCTTATCATGATGTTTTTTTGCATTTGTTTTGTTACGATTATTCTTTTTTGTGATAAAAAATCAAACTAATTTTTGTCAAAGAGGATGGTGAGATATCGTACCTATATCATTTCTGATTACTATTTATTTAGATTATATGATATGAGATTTATCTCTAGTTTAGACAGATGTCTATGAAGCAATCTTAATAATTGATTGGTTGACTACGTCCATTGCTCACATAAACTCTTTTACCTAATGGTTCAGTTTTACCACTAATGATGGTGTCGTACATCTCTTTAAAGGTTATTAGAAAGTAATGGTAGATGAAATGATAATGATGGAAGTATAATTTGGAATTATCTCATACTATTTGGTAGTGGTAACATTGGAATAAATAAAAAATATAAAAAAAATATGTTTTCAAGTCACTGTTGATTAGTTTCATGATGTCACTATGAATCTTTCTTTGGGTTTATTCCCATAAAACTTTTGGAGATTACAATTTACATCCTCATAGGGACAAGTCTAATTTCCCTTTCATCTTATCAGATGGAACCAATATAATAAAGGGATAAAAAATTGAAGTTATAATAGATAGAAATAAATGATTTTATTTATCCGAGCATATCTTTATGAGAATAGTTAGTCTTTTTTTCCAAAAATGATGATGGAACTCATCAGGTTTGTGTTGATTATCATACAGTTAACTGAGCTAAAATAATTAATATTTATCCCATTCCTTGCATTGATGATCTATTTGATCAATTTATGGGATCCCATTGGTCTTGTAAAATGGACTTTCAATTTGGATATCCCCAATTTTGAGTTCAAAATGTGCATATTCCAAAAATAGCTATAACGAGTAGATGTGGCCATTACAAGTATGTGGTTTTGTAATTTGGTCTTATGAATTCACCAGAATTCATTATGGTTTTGATAAATCAGATATTTCCTAAGTATATGGATTCATTTTTATTGGTATTTTTTATGACTTTTTTTTATTCACGGACAAAGGATGATCCTGAGAAACATTTTTTGATAGTGTTAGAAATATTTTGGGGTCATCATCATTAAAAAACAATCAAAGAGTTATTTTTGGATAAATGATATACATTTACGTGGACATGTAATCAATGAAAATAATGTTTTTTGTATCCTGAAAAGATAAAAGTGGGTCTCTCTTGGACTCATGTGATGACCCAAAAATTCATTAATAAAAATACCTATAGGTATATTTAAATGTCTTCTTATGGTTATGTAAATTTTATTTACTTATTTGGTTTTGTGCTTTGGATTTTAAAACATCATTAAAAATTTAGAGCATATCTAATATAGTCATTGAACAATGATCACATTATTAGTATAAATATAGGGCTTTTACAAATCCAATTTACCCAAACAGTGGAATCGATGTCCTCCTCCTATAGACTTTGCACGTATGAAGCTCATTTATTAGAGCTCAGAAAGGAGGTGGTGTCATTGGGCTTCACTCTTGACTAATCCCATGATGAGCATGAACACGTTATGCATGAGCTGAACCGAATACAGGAGAAGTGGAGGATAATAGAGATTACCACTAGAACGATGTTATCAGAACCACCCCAAGGGTCTATCAACATCTCACACCATACCCTTCATTCTTATTCTGGTGTTATGAAGGGTTATATAATGATACCCTAGAACTATGACTTTGTACATTGTTCTTTTATAAAGAATATACATACTTTTTTTGTTACATTGTAATTGGTATTTGAAGCACAAATAGTATTTTTAATTAATATTCAAATAAGAAATATATTTTGATAAATTAATGGATATTTTTAATTAGATAAAATTTTAATAATATTATAATATTATAATTAAATTACTTTTTAAGAAATATAAATTATCGTATAATTTCATTAATGCAATTGTAATTTTTATTAAAGTTTGAAAGTTGTTTTTGTCAAAAACCATGGATTTTTGATAAATGTCAGTTTTTATTTTAAGTGTAAAAACATACATATTTATAAAATTATTTAGATAAAATGAATATTATTTTTGGAATAAGTATGTCAAAATTATCCAATGGTGAATTTTTCATTATTTTCGGAGACAGTCAAATTTTCGGGTAAAAAATATACACTGTTAAAATATATAATGTGTTTTATGACATCATAATGAACCAATAGTGATGTAATAAAATAGTATAAATATTTTTTTCGGCCAATAAATGTTTTACCATTAAAATAATGTGATTTTGGGTTTCTTTGATTTATTTTGCAAAGCTTTAGTGGACCCTCCAAGACTTATAAAACATTTCTCCTTTTTAATTTTTTTTCCCTGAGAGTGCGACTCACGTACACATAAGAAACCCTATTATTTTAAGATGTTCGTCCATTGGAATCATAATATATTTTGTTCCACTCCACTTTGGAAAAAACCATGGGAGAAATCCATGGTCTGGTTTGTGTTTTTGAGTAGTTTAATGTGTGGTGTCCCAAAACTAAATAATAAAGAATTCGCTCTCCTTTCCTATATAAACCCACCCATGCTCCCACTTATCAATCACTAAAATCATTCATATTTCGTCCAACATCTTCCATCCTCTCTATATAATCCTTCCATGGTGCTCCAAGCTCCCATGAGGCCTCTCTCAAGGATCTCCCAAGCTTTTGGGATCACACTTCCATGTAAGGGATTTCTTCCTTTCTTATTTTGTCCAATTTTCATTAAGTTGTTTTTCCCTTTTGTTCTCAATTAAAAATGTTGAGGTATGATTTTGAACCTCCATCATACTTCACAATGAATTTTTGGATGATGGGAGTCCCATTTCTCTCTCATTAATGCCTCCCATGTAAACCTGTTACCATGCCAAAATTCTGTGATGGATTTCTCAATCCTCTTTTGCATCCAAGTAATTCGCTTGTATTATGCTTCTAAATTCCATTATGATTTCTGGGACATGTATCTATATGACTCCCTTACTGTCTATTTCATGTAAATATGATGATACACCCATTTATCTCTCATTAACCATTTTCTGAAATCCTTATATCACACAGTTATGCTCTCAAAATTGCACCACATTTTTTCCATCCCTAGATCATTGTGTTTTGAATACCATACCCATGTCTCTATCAAGGGTATTAAACATTATACACATATACATATTGAATGGTACTTTCATTTATTTATTCCATATTACATAATCGTGAAATAACTTATGATGTTGATTGATTCCATGTTATATGATTCATGTGGCACATTTATCCATGAAATGAAATGTTTAAGAAGGGTGCACCCGGATAGCTCTCCAAAGCATTTGGTAAAGTATAGTATCATGATACATCATGTGAAATGAGTGTTGAATCAGAATAATTCACATGAAATGAGGGTTTAATCATGCTTCATGTGCAATGAGAGTTTACTCATGCTCCATGTGCAATGATCCTTGGATCATGCTAAATTCCAGGTTAAGAGTTGTTGCCACATTTCAATGTTATGATTATCATGCATTAACATGACTTTATCTTCATGTTTATCTCGTGATCCAATGATATTCATATTGTATAAAATTTATTTTATTTCTCATTTTATTCCATGTTTATTCCCTTACTGGACTTTAGATCTCACCCTTTTCTTATGCATGTCCTCGGGTTATCCCATGCAATGCTATGTACGAGGGAATATAGTGGTTATTTAATGGAAGTTTTCAATATGATATTGTGTTTCATGTTTTATGTTGTTTTATAATGTTCCTAATCCATAAAGACACTAGACCTCTTGATATTCCATGTTGTATCAAGTAAATAGTTTATGTAATAAATTATGTTTACATGTGTAATAAAGAACAAGGTTGTTATAGTTGGTATCACAGGATACGTTTTGTTATTTTTGGTATTAAGATTGTAAATCCCTAGTGAAGCCTTATAGAAAAGACTACGTATAATAAAAAAATCCCTATGTTCTGTTTGGTATTGAGTAAGTGGTTTATCACGCAAATACATCCATGTCTGGATATAAGCAGGTTGAGGGGGCTCTGGCACAGATGTACCTAGGGGTGAAAACCCCGACATGGAGTTTCGAGCTTGACCTAGGGTATCCTGGGAAATGACAATGGGCCTTTTTACACTCTTAGTTACGATACTCTCAGAGGATATGCATTGGTAAACGCCCAAGCTTTTTAAGAACCATTATTAAAAGAATAATAAAATCCCCAAAGAATATATGTTAGAATGTAGATCATAGATAAGAAAGATTAATGCCTATAGATTCATAAGTTAAGGAAATAAAAGATATTAACAAGTTGTATGTTTCAACCATGGAATACCCTTTACTTGTTACCCCTAACATTCGTTTTATTCCACCCAATGATCGGTAATAGGAGGAATCAAGCTAACAACCAATGTGAAGATCATTGTGATGACTATACTAATATGATTCTCAATCCGAAGGGAGCACAAATTGTGAACATTGTCACAATTCTCTCTCATTTAACTCAAACTAAAAATAGAAACATGGGTCATGAAGAACATTCAACCCCCCCACACCCTATGAAAGAACAAGTTGTTATCAAGAGCTTCATGAGACAAAGGCCTCCTACTTTTAATGGATTATTTGATCCCTCAATTGCTGAACAATGGATCAACTCCTTTGAAAATATCAACACAACCCTTAAATGTTCCGAACAAGAGAAGGTTCTTCTAGATGCTTATCTTATGGAGGGTGAAGCCTGTCTATGGTGGACATTGATCAAAAGTATGAAACCTGAGGAGGATATCGAGGCATTGGAATGGAAGAATTTCCATAAGAATTTTTTTGATAAACATTTTCCATGCACTTTCTGGCTTAAGATGGAAATGGACATTTTTTTCTTTCAAGAAAAAATACAATGAATCAGTCAGAGCGTATGAGGAAAAATTTACAAGGCTTGCATGATACACTTCTGGATGGGTCGTTGCCCCTGAATTCAAGGTTGAATTCATCATTGGTGGGGAGAAACCTATCCTGTGGAAAGACCAGGTGATCCACATCTTCAATAGTTATGAGGAAATTGTCCGATGTGCCCTCAAGGTTGAATTAGAGATCAGAAAACCTCAGTGGAGTCATGGGGATAAGAAGCTTATAAGGGACTTCAATTCTGGAAGATCTATGAATAAATCCAAATGTGCTATGAAAATCATGTACCCACTTTCCAAAGGTACAAAAAGCCGAACCTCATAAATTTCATGAAGAGGATGAGGAAATGATTTAGTTGTGGATGGGAAGGGCACCTGGATATTAACTATCAGCAAGAAAAAACCCACGCCTGTGCTAGAGTATAGGAACACTTCGTTCGACCCTCAATGCTTTGTTCATTTCTTCAACTACAAAGAACTAGGGAACCTGGAAAATAATTTCACCAAGCCAAGGGCTTTCAGAGGAAACCAATACCCTCCAAGGAAGCAAGGGAGTGCTTTTTACATCACTGTTTCCAATGTGAACCCCAAAAAATGATGTGGTGACGGGTACACTAGTTATTCATTCATGTATAAAGAACTTAATTTTTGATTCGGGTTCTACACATTATTTTATATCTTTAATGTTTAGTAGAACAATCCCAACACCACAACAAATCATGGAATTAATGATGCTGGTGAGTGCGGAAAATGGGGAAATCATTGCATCCCATGAATATATCTCCTCTCCTATCATAATTGGTGGATTGAACCTCCCAAAGAACCTCATTATTCTCCCTTTGGGTAAATTTGATGAAATTATTGGCTTTGATTGTAATTCCTTATATTGATCCAACATAAATTGACATGAGAGGGAAATCACTTTCCATGTGGAGAAAGGACCACCAATTCTGTACAAGTGTAAGGTCGAAGAAGAATCTTCTTTATCAGCATCATCTCAAGAGTGTATAATACTACACTATGAGGATGCATATCTGGATCATATGACTGTGTCTAAGGAGGAAACCATCCTTGAAGACATTCCTATTGTGATGGAATTCACTGAAGTGTTTCCCATGTAATTGACTAGTCTTCCTCCTATAAGAGATGTTGAATTTTAAATTGATCTTATACTTGTGGCGTAGAAAATTTTCAATACTCCATATAGAATGGCTATTGTGGAGAAAGAGGAGCTGAAGAAACAACAATAGGAAAATTTGGATAAATTGTTTACATGACCAATTGCTTCACCATGAGATTCAACAGTCCTATTCATCAAGAAGAAGGATGGATCAACGCGCCTTTGCATCAAGTATCATGAGATTAACAAAATCAAGATAAAAAACAAGTATCCTCTCCCATGAATTTATGACTTTCTCAATTAGATATATAGAGCACAATTATTTTCAAAGTTAGATTTGCAGTCAGGATATTTTCAAGTAAGGGTGAAAAATGTATATATTCGAAAGATTGCTTCTCGTATAAGATACAGGATCAATGAATTCAATGTAATGCCTTTCGGACTTGCTAATTCTCCAGCAATGTTCATGGACTAGATGGATAGTGTCATTAGAGATTACCTTGAAAAATTTGTGGTAGTCATAATAGATGATATTCTAATATACTCCAAAATATATGAGGACCGTGAGGAGCATCCAAGTACTATACAAAAGACCCTGCTAAAGGATATTCTTTTGAAAAAGTAATGAAATTTTCCATTCTAGTTGAATGAGGACTCATTCATGGGCGATATCATCAAAAGCCATGGGATATATGTGGATCCCTCCATGATAGCGACAATAAAGGGATGGTCGAGGCCAATATCAGTAATGGATATCACTAGATTTTTGGGGTTAGTTGGATATTATCAACAATTTGTGAGAACATTCTCACGATTGTACAACCCTATTAAGATCCTAAATCATAAGGCAGTAATGTTTTGATGGAGTGATTAATGTGAATAAAGATTCAAGGAGTTGAAAAAGAGGCTTATCACTACACCCGTGCTCACTTTACCCAAAAGTGGAGAATTTTTTGGGGTATTCAGTGATGCATAGAAGAAGGGGTTTTGGTGTGTGTTGATGAAAAATGTTAATGTCATATCCTATTTTTAAGGCAATTGAATATTTGTGAGCATAACTATCCAACACCTGATCTAGAGTTGGCTATGGTGATCTTCACATAAAAATGTCAGGCAACATTATCTCTTTGGGGAAAATATTTAAATATATACAGACCACAAAAGACTCAAGTATATATTCACATAGAAAGAGTCGAAAACTCACCAATGAATATGGTTAGTGTTGATCAAAGACTATGACTGCTCGATCCATTACCACCCTCGGAAAGAGAACAAGGTGGAGATGCTCACTGTATAAAGGACCCGGTGATTCATTCATTGATGGGAATTTAAAAGGATCCAATCTTCTTTGATTTGATGAAGATGGACTTGGAAATCATAAAGAAAGAAAAATCATCAAACATTTCTCAAATTATTTCTGAATCATCTCTTTTAGAAAGGATAAAGGATGCTCAAAAGGATGATGTTAAAATTTAGAAGGAAGTGGAAGCTATTAGAAAAAGGAAATCCTCGGAGTTCAATGTTAATGAAGAAAGAATTGTGAGATTTGGTAAAAGTCTATGTGTTACATCATGTCCGAAGCTGAAGAAGATTCACTTGGATGATGCACATAGTTCAAATTTTTCTATTCTTATAGGAAACACCATGATGTATCGAGATCTCCGAGAGCATTATTGGTCGGATAATATGAATAAGGAGATCACTGAGTATACATCAAAGTTCATGGTGTTTCAACAAGTAAAGGAAGAGAGGAAAAAGACTATAGGAATGATGCAACCATTGCCCATATCATCATCGAAATAGAAGAACATCATCATGGACTTTTTCATTGGACTTCCAAAGACATCCATATGAAAAATTGAAATTGGGGTTGTGGTAGATTCTCTTACAAATTCTGCACACTTCATTTCAATTTAGAAGGATTTCTCATTGTAACAACTGACATATATATATATATATATCATGGAAGTGGTAAAGTTGCATTGAGTACAACTATCTATTATATCTGATCGAGATCCATGATTCCCCTCTATGTTTTGGACGAGTCGTCAATATGATTTGGATACTGATCTAAACTTTTGTATGACCTATCATCCTCAAACCGATGGCCAATCTGAGTGAACTATTACGACATTGGAGGATATGATAAGATCATGTTCTATGGACTTCAAAAGAGTGTGAGGCCAATATCTTCAACTAGTTGAATTCTCTCACAATAACAGTTTCCACTCGATCATTCGAATGGCACCATATGAATCCCCATTTGGAATGAGGTGAAAACACCGACATGTTGAGATGAAGTCAGTGAGAATAAACTTCTAGGACAAAAAATGGTAGAAGAAATGGTGGCGAAGGTGATAACCATTCAGCAACTTATCAAGGCATCCATGAGTCGACAATAGATTTATGTAGATAACCATCAATGAGACCTTGAGTTTAAAGTTGGAGACATGGTATTTCAATTAATATCTCCATGGAAAAATTCACAAGTTATAGAAATGATGGGAAGTTAAGTCCTAAGTACATCAACACCTTCGATATTATTGATCGTGTTGGGGTTGTGGCCTATCGACTAGAACTTCCACCTTCCATGGCCAAAGTACATGATTTCTTTAATTTATCCTTCTTAAAAAAGTACATAACTAACCCTCCAAATGTACTCTTTTATGTTTTAGTATAGCTATAGGATGATATTTCTTATGAGAAGCAAACAGTGAAGATCTTAGATCATTGAGAAAAAGTTCTACAAAATAAGAAAATGCCCCTCGGCAAGGTGTTGTGGAAAAATCACAAGTCTAATGATGCAACATGGGAATTGGAGGAAGATATGAAGCAAAATTCTACACATCTTTTTCATTGTGAGAGAAGAAAATTTCGAAGTCTAAATTTTTAAGGGGGGATGATTGTAATGACCCAAAAGTTAATTAATGAAAATTCCTCTTGGAATATTTAAATGTATTCTTAGGGTCAAGTTAAATGTATGCACTAATTTGGTTTTATGATTTGGATTTTAAAATACCATTATGAATTGTGATCATTGCTAATATAGTCGTTGATCACCAATCAAATGATTATTTTAAATATAGGACTTTAACAAATCCAATTTACTCAAACAAAAAAAGAGTTGGCCTCATCGAGTAGAGTTAACCCATACAAATACCATTTTTTGGAGGTCAAAAAGGAGGAGGCATCATTGGGCTTCGCTCTTGATGAATTCCAAGCCAAGCTTGGACACATTAATCTTGAGCGGAACCGAATACGAGTAAAGTTGATGTTAATAGAGATTACCACCTGAGAAATGTTAGTAGAGCCACCCCAAGACATTGTCACCATCGCACACCTTCCCTTCGATCTCATGTGTGTGTCATAACGTGTTATGAAACAAGATCATAGCAATATGACTATGTACATTATTCTTCTATTAATAATATACATTTTTTTATTGAAACATTGTAAATAGTGTTTAAAGCACAAATAGTATTTTTTTTAATATTTGACTAAGAAATCTATTTTGATGAATTAACATATTGTTGAATTAAAAAATATTTTAATAAAATTTAATTATTAATAATAAATTTCTTTTTATTTAATATAAATTATCGTATACTTTTGTGAATGCAATTGTAATTTTTATTATGTTTTGAAAGCGGATTTTGTCAAAACAAAAGAATTTTTTATAAATTCCGGTTTTTATTTTTAAAGTAAATATTCAAAAATTTAGAAAATTATTTTGATAAAATTAATATTATATTTGGAATCAGGATGTCTAAATTATCAAATGGTGAATTTTTTAAAAGTTTCATAGACAATCAAATTTTTGGATAAAAATTAAATACCGTTTAAATATATAATGTGTTTTATGACATTATAATGACACAATTGTGATGTAAGGAAATACTATAAACCTTATCTTCAGCCAATATATGTCTTACCATTAAAATAATGTGATTTTGGATTTATTTTATTTAATTTAAAATGCCTTTCTGGACCCACCAAAACTTATAAAACATTTTTTCTTTTTAAATTGTTTTCCTTGAGAGTGTGACTCACCTCCACATAATCAACACTTTTATTTTAAGAATTTAGGAAATTGGCCTCATAAAATATTTTTTCCACCACCCTTAAGAAAAAACCATGTGCGTAAACCATGATCTGGATTGTGTTTTGGATTAGTTTAATGTTTGCTGTCCCAAATTAAATAATAAAGAATTCCCTCTCCTTTCCTATATAAACCAACCCCAGATCCCACTTTCTATTCGCAAAAAGCCTTTGGAGTTCGTCCATACACTTCCCTCATATCTCTAGAATATTACCAAGGTTCCCGAAGCTCCCAAGATGCCTCTCTCGAGCCACTCCCAGGCTTTTGGGATCATAATTCCATTAAGGGATTTTATCATTTATCAATTTTTCCAATTTTGATTAAGTTGTTATGCCATTTTTTTCAATTAAAAATGTTGGGGTATGATTTCACACCTCCCCCATACTGACCATATTATGTTTTTATTATGGGATACCCCTTTCTCTCTCATTAATTCCTCCCATGTACACTCGTTACCATGTCAGAATTCCGTGAGGGATTTCTCTCTTCTTTTTTACATCCATGTAATTTTATTTTATTATGCATATAAATTCAATTAATTATGTTTGGATATGTATCTATATGACCCACATACATTACATTTCATGTAAATATAATGAGACACACATTTTTCTCTAATCAACCATTTTCATGAATCCTTATGTCCCGCCGTTATGCTGCCAAAATTGCACTACATTTTTCCGGGCCAAGATCATTGTGTAGTGATTACCATACACATGTATCTATCAAGGGTATTCAACATTATGAACATATAGATATCGAATGGTACTTTCATAAATTCATACCACATCACATAATCATTGAATAACCTATTTTGTTGATTTATTCCATGTTATATGATCCATATGGAACACCTATGCATGAAATGAAATGTTTAAGAAGGGTGCACCCTGATAGCACTCCAACACATTGGGTAAAGTATAGTATCATGATACATCATATGAAATGAGTGTTAAATAATGTAAATTCTTGTGCATTGTGGGTTTATTTGTGCTTTATGTGCAATGAGGTTTTACTCATGCTCCATGTGCAATGATCCTTGGCTCTTGCTAAATTTAATGTTAAGTGTTGTAGCCATATTTCCATGTTATGATTATCATGCTTAACATACCTTTATGTTTATGTTTCTATTGTGATACATTGGTATGCATGTTGTCTAACTTTTTTTTATTCCTCAGGTTATTCCACGATTATTCCCTTACTAGGCTTTATAGATGGCCATTTTCTTATGCATGTCCTCAGTTTATCCCATGCAATGATAAGTATGAGGGAATGTAGTGGTCATGTAAAGAAATTTTTCAATAGGATGTTTTGTTTCATGTTTTAAGTAGATAGGTAATTTTCATAATACCAAAAGATACCATACCTCTCCATCTTCCATGTTTTATCAAGTGATGAGTTTATGTAAAAAATCATGATCAAGTGTGTAATAAAGATAAGGGTTGTTATTAAACTGCCAATGAATTTCTTTGAGAAACTCTATTTCTTTGGATTGGTTGGATATTATGGATTCTTTGTTAAATAAATTTGATGAGTAACTTCCCCAAGGATTGATTTTAAAAGGAAGAGTTTTCCATTACAATGGAATGAAGAAAGTAATATATATTTTTAGCTACATAATGATCTCCATACATCAGCACCAATATTGATTTTTCCAGATCCAGACAAGGGTACATGGTGTATTGTGATGATTTAGGATCTGGGTTGTGATATGTTATCATGAAGGGAGATAATTTGGTAACATATGGTTCATGGAATTTTGGTTTAATTATATGAATTAACAAACACAAGGTTTAGAGTTTCCCTACATATTCTATGATTTGAAGACCTATCATCATTACCTATTTGGTGAGAAATTTACAGTTATTAATGATCATAATAGTTTTAATCGTATTTTTTTACAAATGGATTTAAACGTAAGACAATGAATATGGATGGAGTACTTAAAATTATTTTATATAGGCTTCATGTATATACTACATTATTAAAATTCAGTTGTAAATGCATTAATTAGAAATCCATATACTCAATTAGAAAATGGGGCTTCAGATTTGTGGAATCTCATGTTAGAGATAGAAGATATGATACAGGAATGTTACTACCAACATGAAGTATGTATTTTCTTTCTCATTTCATTCATTCCTACATAGGATGAGACAGTTAAATAGGCATAGCATCCGATTCTGAATGTGTTGTGCTATGTTAAAAAATCAATGTTAGGGAGACCATTAACAGCTAGAGGCTGGATGTGAGTTCTATGTTGTGGTTAAGATATTGTATAGTTGAACTTATGGATTTTAAGGAAAAACATCTTCATGATTAACACTATTCATGATGGGTTGTTCAACCATGAATACAGAAGTTGTATAAAGTGTTAAAATCAAAACTTTGGTGGGATGATTTGAAAAGTTATGGGGGTGATTTTGTTTCACATGATTTACATATCATCTTGTTAAGGCATATCTTCAATGACAGCAGGTACATTGTAGTTAATACCTATTCATCAACAGAAATTGGAGTATATATCAGTGTAATTTTTGACATGACTCCCAAGAATAGTTTTGGAACTAGATTCAATTGTGGTGATTATAGATAGGATCCCAAATGGACCCATTTCATCCATTCTCATGATTCTCATACGGTTGAGGACTTGCCTAAAATCCATATTCATGAATTTTTATAGAGTCATGGGAAACCATATTCAATATTATCAAACCAAGATCCAACATTAATGTCTATGTATTTGAAATCCATATAGAAATCTATTTGAACTCAGCTGACTATGTGTACGGGTTATCATGTGTAGATGGAAAGACAAACTGAAGAGATGATAAAAATGATGGAAAACATGATTCAGGATTGTGTGATCAATTTTTTGTCTCATTGAAAGATAGTGTACTATTAATTGATTAATCATAAAACAAATTTTTTTCAAGACAAGATAGATGTGGCAATTTTTAAGCATTATATGAGAATCTTAGTGGTTCTCCACATTATTGGGTGGAAACGAGTGAGACTTCACATGTTGGGGCAAGAATTGTCAATGAGTGAACAATGAATATTGAGTTAATTAGGAAACATTAGGCGATCTATCAGAGTAATCATAAATAATATGTAGATCAATATCAATTTTCATTGTCATTTGAGTGGAGTGATCACATGTTTTTGAGGATCTCACCAAGGCTGGACATCATCATTCAAGAAGTAGAGAATGTTATCTCATCAATTCATAGGCCCTTTTGAGATATTTGAACATGCTGGTGTGGTGTAATGTTGATTTTATTTTCCCCCATGATTCAATATAGTTTAAAATATGTTTAATGTATCATATACAAAAATGTACTTTCCTAATCCTGAACATGTGATTTGATTGGATCTGGTTGACCTCGAGTTGAATGCATCATTGGTATAGAAGCCAGTACATATTTTGGATTTGAAATTGAAATACATTCATGGAAAAATAATTATTCAAGTTCATGTTTATTGAATCATGGTCTGAATCATGATGAAACATGATAATGGGAGAAGGAAATGGTTGAGGAATGGCCTAAACTCTTTTGTCCCACCATTTCTTTTAAAATTTCCATGGATTAAAAGGCCAGTGATGGGAGAAAGTAGCATATCTATTTTCATGTAAGGAACAAAATCATTATAATATGTTAGTATGTAAGGTGTTTTGTTGTTGTTTGGGAGGTTTTGGAAGTTGATTGCATTTTTGTTGTCTTTTCTAATTATGCACAACTTGAGTTTGGTTATTGGAAACAATGAGGCTTTAATAGGGAACCTTACATAGTGAGACATGGGGATCTAGGTAGGTTCATGGTTAAGCTGCACAATTAGGAAAAACCATGTATCCACCCAGGAGGAACCAGGTAATGCAGGAAGAGTGTTTTTTTATTCTTGGAAGACAGTTTTTCAAAAAATTCACGCCAACCATGTGATGTGATTTTTGATAAAGTGGAAAGCACATAGTTTTCCTAACTGTGAAACTAACCATGTTCATTTTAATAGTCAGATCCTTAAAAAGTGGATCTCACTCATTTTCACCTATATTCATCTCATTCTTCATTTATTTTCCCCTAACATGACATTTCTTCCTCCCAATGTTTGTGGTGTTTATCCACTTCGATCATGACGAGATCCAATGTGTTTAAATTTTGTGTTGGAGAAATATTCCATTGGAAAGTAATCATTTTTGTTTTGTTTTTCATTTTCTATTAGATATACTTTCCATCCCATTGTTAAAATACTAGATCTAGTCCATTGAGTAGAATTATATAATGGTTTATGTGAATTGAGATGATATATTCTGGTGTGTATGTTATGGAAATATATATACAGTGAGTTTTTGGAGTTTTAAGATAGTTTAGTTATGATTTTCCTATAGTTTTTCATTTTCTCCCTTATTCCTGTGGTAGGGTGAATAAATATCCACTACTAATATTAAAACATGAAAAATTATTTTCTAATTTTTTTACATCAAATTTATTGTGAAATATTATACTAGAATATTATTGGAAATCATAATTTGTAAAATGTTTTGGAATTTTGGAAATTTGGTGTTTAGGAAAACATTGAAGTTGATAACATGATTCAAAAGGGATTATTTTAAATTGGTTATTTCTTTGTCATGTGTGGACATAATTTTTCAATGAATTTATAGTTTTTATTAAAATTTATTCGTAAATATGGATTTGGAATATGATTGATTTAATGGTTTATCATGAGATGAATGTGGTTGATTATTTTCATGATATACCAACATCAAAGGGATATGTTATAGACTTGAAGATACACTGTCAATGGTACACCAAAATTATGTGGTTGTGTGTGTGTGTGTGGTTATGTGAGTAGAATGGGTTGTGCTGAAAGAAGATTTGAGAAATTGTTAAATTAGTTTTTTAGTTTATTTCCTTTGAAATAGATTTGTTTGATAAAAAAATTATACAGAAATTGTTTTATATTCTGATATAAAATGATTTCAATAGTTTTATTTAATATTTTTAATTAAATTATACTAAATTATTCGATCTCTGTTTCATGAGTAGATAATTAATTCAGAGAAAATCTATTGAGTTACATTACATACCCGTACTTTGGTACATTAGTTCTGTTTATGATATTTTTATAAAGAAAAATGTAAATATATTCTATCACACTTATTTAGTGGTTCTTCGTGATACTTCTTCATGGATTGTCTAGATGATGCCTTGAGCATTTTGGGATATGCTGAGTTGTTTCATTATAATCATTGAGTTTTGTCTATTTTTTCACACACTCTAGTTATCTATTGTAGTTGGATATGATATAAATAGTGTTATTTTAAGGCGTATTAAATTGTTATCATGCATCAAATAGCATTTTTGGTAATGTTTTGTATGGTAGTGGTTGTTTTAAATTAAATGGGAGAATCATACCCATTTTTGTTTAAGCCTTTATCTTTTATTTATAGCCATGGTTCCATCAAGATATGGCTTAAGGGAAACTGACATTCCCCATCTTTCTCACAACCCAACCCAAGCTCGGGACCAATCCTTAACTAACCCATGTGTTCCTCTATAGGCCAGGGGTTGGGGTCAAGATCCAAAGGCACATACAGCTCAGGGAGGCCGTTTTCATATAATCAACACATACACACACACCTAACCAACAAGATAAAAAATTACAGAGGGAAAGTATGGAAAAAGTTTCACCCTAATAATTTAAAGTAAGCATGCATGAAACTATAAATATTAGAAGGTAAAATAGTAAAAACTGTAATGAAAAGGGAAAACCAAATGCCTAAAATAGAAACCAGTCACAATTTGAAGTCAATTGGGAAAGAGAATCCATTGATAGAGCCCAGCTCTTGTATCCCATTCATGACCACCATACACATGCCACATAGCCTGTATCCTTATGCCCCTTAGTTTTGATGAATGACATATCTGCAATCTTCAATAGACATGAAACGTTTTCATAAAATCCCATGAAGGGGTGAGTATATAGATTCCATGTTGAATTTCCCAAACAATATTGTGGAAGTAGAATCATCCCAACAGACGGAGCTCGAGACTGTGAGAAAATGAACTCCTCATCGAGTATTTTCAACCTATATTCGGAGTATAAACTCATCAAACCAAGAAAATCTAAGCATGTAAAGTACATGGAATACCCCACACATCTTCGCCTCTCTTGGAAGGAGGGTGAAGAAGACACAAAGAGTGAGTACTACAGAAGGGTATATATATGTGCTCATTCAATGAATCCCAAACCAGGAACTAAGGGGATATCCATATCACATCATAACCCATGAAAATGTGTAGACATCAGTTCCAAGGTATGGACCATATCTGATGCCCTACATCTCGTCGCATCTTCCCAGGAGGAAAAATTCAAAGGGTATCCACTCTCCACACCTTGATACTATCCTATTTCTTAAACACCAACTCACCCACATGGTTTTGGGTCATTTCACAAGTATGTGACTTTTGGGGGATGGTTCTCATCTCCCTTGTGAGACCTTATACCTTTCAAACCACACCACGCCACTTGGAAAAGTCAAGCCACAACTCACTACTATGAAAAGTCAAGCCATGCCATGATAATAGTAAACAACATGCAATGAAACAGTACAAAAAATATTCAATACATTCAATGTTACTAGGAAAATTTGAGTAGCACCTCACTTTTGGGAAATGGTGATCCATGCCATGCTAATGGGAAAAGTCTAGCCACACCACGCTACTGGCATCAGGTGTCGTATCTCAGGGTTCAAACCTGGAGCATTCATATCATATCTCGAAATCCGCCAATGAGAGAACTAATTCATTATATGTAGAATAATACTAAGGACAGGAATCTCATGAGCCAATATCTGAGTCTATCTGATGGAGATAAAATTGTCTGAAGATTGCTCAGTTGCTCAAGTACATGATGTGTGAGGTTGACACAAGACCTATGGTCCCTCTTCACTACACATTCATGAAAACTCATTACATGGGTTGCATCCCATGTATGGGGACATTCTTCTTAGGTGGGATACATGGCATGCTATTCCCATCTGAGGACCAAGCCATGTCGATTGGTCGTGTCCGTGTACTCGAACAATGGGTTTGTGTACTTTGGTACATGGCATGTTTGTCCCCTATGGATGAGGTCCATGTGTCCAAGACTTGTTTATGTTCTTATCACATGGCCATGTTGTCCTTAACATGGGATACCTCACAAGGTATGGTAGTAAACAACGTTTCAATGGATGTACATGTTGTCTAGTACATAACTTTTCCAAAACCCTAGCACCACATTTGAGGGAGGGCTAAATATAGTGTGTTCTTCCATCAACATGGAGGGTAGTCATAAATTTACCCAAAACCTTATATTTTCAGAATACATTCCCACATATTGAATATTCCTTCTTTATGTTAAACCTTTTGGAATTACTCTAAATTTACCAGATCTAGCCAATGAACATGGATACGATTCATCATACATTATGAATCATCCTCAGACAGAACTGATTGTTTGATGGATTTTACAAGCATTACTGTGGATTTGATTCTCTTCAGATTATCGTGAAACTAAAATATTTTTCATCATCATTATTTATCATCTTAAGATCTATTCATTTCTTTTGATTTTGAATCATTTTGGTGAATCTGATGTGACTCCACCTCGTTCCAGGCACCCGATCGATCTCGGGATTCCCAAAAATCTTCTAACAAGGATTAGTTGTAATTCCACAATGAATAACACATAAAAATTGGGGGAGGGGGGGGGGGTAAAGGAAAAAAAATAATGGTTTGAATAATTGGCCATGTATTCTTAGCCAATGGATCAGAACCTTAAAATTCTGGTTAGGATAACCGAGAAAGAATTGTAGATCTGTACCTTAGCTCATGGAAGAATTGAAGAACAAAAGTTAAAATTATTGAATCAAAATTCAAATTTCTCAAAATGTTAACCCAATGTGTAAAATGATAATTAAAAGTCCTAACTGGATTCAATTTTTCATCGTGGATGTAGAACATGTTCGTCGATGAAGGAGGATGATCTATTGTGATTTTATCCTCCTAGAACCTGTGATTCGTCCTCGTTCTTCATTCGTCAAAGAGGAAGAGAGTATAGGATAAGATATTCATTGTTGTAAAATTCCATAATGATAGGATTTCTCAAAAAAGATAATTTGTCACCTCAAAATATGTTTTGTAAAGTTTAAAATAAATTAATTTTTAAATTTATTAATTCACTTAAATCACTCCACTATTGAGCATGGGGTATTAATTCCCCACACAAACTCATATTATGTCACACCTGGATTAAAAAATGAATTCTAAACACTACCGTGGTTTGGTATTTTTAATTTGATCACTTTTTTATGAGTTATCCCATTTTATTCAAATAACAACTGATGTTTAATATAAAACATTTTTAATATTTCTATTAAATTAATTTTTTGAAACTTGTGCCTAAGAATCATATGTTGTGTCATTGATTGGCTCTGGATTAATATTAAGATATATTACAATGTATTTTTATGAAAAGACAGGTCTCTACCAAATTCCCTACTTTAATATTATTGACTCTAAAAAGAAAAAAAAAAATTGAACAAAAAACTCGAGGAAATGAGATCTCATTAGGCTCACCCATTCCTAGAAACTCTCGCCCACATTTTCATTTTACCACAAAACTCAAACCCGGGGGAAGGCCTATCCTAACAGGGTCCACTCCTGTCGGTCCTCGATCGCCACCATATGCTATAGAAAGGTGGATACATCCTCAATATCTAGATCTTCCCAATTAATAATGTGCATGGGGTTATTGGAGAGAACTACCAAATCTCCATCTAGAAAAAGGATGATATATATGGCCTCCCATATTGGGCCTCAAATGTTTCTATGCCTCTAGTTGAGTAGTAGCTGTTATTATATGTGAACTCCACCTGTGTCAATTGACCCTATAAAATGTCAAAAAAATACTAAACACATGCTATAAACATATGCTATAAAAACTAGATAGTGTACTCGGTCTACCCATTATTTGGGGGTGGAAGGATATATTCATCTGGAGTTGGGTCCCGAATGCCTCCTTCAGGATCCTCCCAATTATTATGTAAACAGAACGTCACGATCAGAGACAATATTTGTGAATACCCCATAAAGGTGGAAATTCCCTCACACATATAGATTCCCCATACTCTCTACTAAACTCTACTGCCTAATTTCATGAAATTGTGAAAATTTTGTGAATCATTAATCTACCACCAAGATGGCATCGTGGCTCTTCACTATTCTCATCATATTTGATACGATGTCCTTAGATATTTTGTCCCATTTCAACCTTAGGATATCAAGAGTATATATCAACCCTTCTGGTACCTAATGTTTGGACTTCACCTACCCACATGTGATGCATTCAGAGAAAAACCTAAATACACTATGAACCAGGAAAAACCTACCAAAATACCTCTAAATATCCCTATACATCTTCCCTATGCTTGGATATACTACTACGGTATATTTATGGAACTCCTACGACAACTCATCCCTCACTGCAACTAGAACTACTGATCCCCCTAGTAATAGGATATTGTTATTACATCCTTCAAAATATTTAAATGGTGTGTCTCCTGTGGATATTTGATCATGAAGAACCTCATAGTCATCATATCCCAAATGAGACTCCTTCACATTCCCAAGGATCATAAGAGCCAATAACATCGATTGAAATAAAATTTTACCCTCCCGCTTAATCAGGGTCAGCTATACGGAAGACAACTGATCCAAGGATTCCTAGACAATTCGCTCATTGGAAATACTTCTAAGGGCCTCTACTATAATTTTCCCTTACCTATAGTATAATATACCTTGAAGTAATTGTATAATATTAACTCTAACCAGTGCAAGTGTCTTTGGTAAAGGGATACTTGTGTGAAAATGAATCTGAGACTCTGGTGGACTGAGTAAACCACAATGAGTTCTCCCAGAAGGTAGGTCCTTCACATCATCAAGGAGAAAACTACTAGTGTTATCTACTAATCATGGGTCACAATGTCTTCACATGGGATCACAATTTCCTGGACACATATGTGGTGACTTTCTAACATTTCGCCAACATGCAACTGAGCCTAGATCGTGTGGTATCAAAATAAACCACGAACTAAACTCCCCCCTCTGGTAGCCATAAAACTATAGTGCTCTTCAGTCTCTGCCTCAAATCCTAGATGGATATTTGTCACTTCTTATACTATTTTATTGAAATTCCATTCCACGATAGATTGATCAAAGGGGTTACAATCCTAGAAAATTTAACCAAAAATATCATTTAGTACTTTGCCAAGGAAAACAACTTCACACCTATGACACATTCTTTGGTGGCTCTCAAGAAAGTATTGCTTCAACCTTCTCTAGATCCATGGCTAATCCATCCTCAAAAATGACTTCCCCAAGAGTGTGAACATTTTGTATCTAGAACTAGCATTTATATAGCTTACCGTAATGCTGGTGATATGGAGGAATATCCAAGAATCCCCTCAAGTGCCCTTGATGCCCCTCCATTATAGATGGGTAGTTGAGTATGTCATCAATGAAGACAATGAAAAACAGATCCATATATGGCTGGATTATATGTTTCACCAAATCCATGAAAATTCCAGGTTCATTCGTCACAGTAAAATCCATAACTAGGAACTCATAGTGTCCATAGAGACATTGAAAAACAAAATCTTCTAAATATCATTCCCCTGATCACATAGCTAGTGGTATTTTTATTTGATATAAATCATGGAGAACAATATCTCACCATGAAGCTGGTTGAAGAGGTATTCAATTATCAGGAAGGGATATTTTATCTTTACCATGACCTAGTTTAGTCAACAATTATTTGTTAAATACCGTAAGATCTCATCTACATTCTTTGCAAAAAAAAAACTGGAGCCACCTTGGGGGATACATTGGGTCTGATGAAAGCTTTCTTATAAAGATCAAATAACAACAACCTCAGCTCCCAGAGCTAAGTGGGTGAAATCCTATAGGTTCTAGAATATATCATGATAGTACCCATCTGTAAGTTGATTCATAACTCCAACTACTACTTCAATGGTATTCCCAGAACATATTTTGGAAATATGTCCATGTAATCCTCCAAAACTGATGGGATCTAGAATCTTGAACAGTTGTTGAAGCTCCATTCCATAATAGAGTCCAATGAATGAAAAAGGGAATACCTTAAACAGAAAGAGGGTCACCCTTTGAAGAACATTAGCAAAATTGACAAAGGCATGGACTAGTAGCCCATTTGGAGTGAGGCGCGCAAGTTACTTGAACGCCACACATGTCACTTGCATGCCACCTATGGGTTGCACATATCACTTCCACACCATATTTGATTTTTCACCCAAGGTGCACAGTGGCCTATAAATAGCCCCTGTGGGCCCCCATTTCAAGGACATATTTTTTCAAAAGTCAAATTCAATCTCTGGTCTCCCAAGTTTTCAACTCAACTCTTTAGAAAGATTATAAGGTAACTTTTTTTACCTATAATGGAAGAATTGAATGAATAAGATAAGTCCTAAGAGTTTAGAATTCATCAACACCTACATGCCTAAGTATCTAGACATCGTTTAAAGTAGAAACAATTGCACACAGCCCTACCCATTCGATGAAACTTGCACACCGCCCTTATGGAAACATATTTGGATAATACTAAATGGTTGATTTAAGTCTATACCATGTATTACCCTACATATTCTTCATCTCCCAGGAGAACCCATGCTCCACAAGAACACTTGTGCGGCCAAGACATGTGCGCCAACTTCATTTGAATGCCTCTCTATCGTTCACCTCTACTCTTCATGATATTAGCTCTCAAAGAAATTTTTGGCATGGTTCCTTTGTTGGATTACTTATATGAAAGGAATTCTGTGAGAACCTCTCCCAAAAGATCATGAATTACATGATTTATTTCACTAATGATAGTTTTTTTCTCCTTATAACCCCAACCTTTAATATGAGAAGTTATTTTGATTTAGGGAATCCTCTTCAAGAGTAAGAACCATGTTACCTTAGTTCAGGCCTTCTTCTTCGGAATAAGCACCAATCATAATTACTTTGATTTAGGGTAACCTCCTCTGAAGTAAGACCCATGTCCCCTCAACATGGGCCTCCTTCACATGAGTAAGCCCCAGTAATCATTTCCATTAACATTGGGCCTCCTTCTCAGGATTAAGCCCCATGTTATAAGTCCCCTTTAATTTGGGCATCCTCTTCAGGAGTAAGACATAATCTTATTTTATTTTAATTTGGGCCTCCTTCTCAAGAATAATCCCCAATCATAAGTCCCGTTTAATTTGAGCCTCCTTCTCAGTAGTAAGCCCCACGTTAAAACTCCAAATCTATATAATGTATAAATACCTTTATGGACCCTGCTTTGGGGATTCTTTACTGAAGTATGTCCAGGTATACATCTACTTGAGTAGTCATACCTACGTATGCCCCACTTCATTTCTTGTGACTGCATCTTTCGTGGCACAATCGTCTGGTTTACTGATACCTCTTGTTTCTCAAACTAAGAACGACTCACGTGAGCTTAGAGTGTAAAAGTAATCAATACATATCTTTTTGGGTCATTAACCATTCATAAGTGTCACATTTCATCACCCGAAATACGTGGACTTTGATCTCTGCCTTAAAAATAGTGTATGTATGAAGCCTTTATAAGGTTCAATCCCATCTTTCATTATTTTTTTTCTGTATCATATGATGTTAAACCATATCTTTCTTATCGAACTACATTGGATTTGATTACTTTTTAATGAGGGTACGTATGTAGCCCATCTACGGGTACGATCCCAACTCTAAAATAATCAGTGTCTTTCTGAATGACAATAAACTTCATGTGTCACATTTAGTGGCTTTAAAACCAGTATGGTAATCATAATGATCAAGAGATTTCAATAGAATGTATTGAATAATACCATTGGCGAAGAATCTCTAATAAAAATGGATGATTCTCCATCGATGAAGAACCTCAAATACAAATATAATATTCTATAAATCCCATAAATATCAATCATCAATTGCCAAATCTAAAGTAAAAATAATTTTCATGGTTGGTGATTAATAAGGATTCATGAAGGTAAATTTTATCTCTTAGAGAGTCCCGAAGTAGGCAATAACTCCCCCCAAAAGGTGTGATGAGCCTGACCTCCCACCCTCTCGACCAATGAAAATTCATAAGCCTCATCGGTCCACAAGTAATGAGAACCTACCTTTGGAATGTAGGTACATATGGATATAGAATCATTGGGTGTTTCTAGTTCTATGAATAAACCCATTAAAAACTGATTGGAATGTTTTAACCTTAAAAAAACAAGGTCATCCCCATTTCCAGATGAAACAAAAAATGGTGAACCCGACTTGAATCCTAAACCAAGTTAAATGATGTCTTAATTATTTGTTAGGCCCCTATTAAACTAAATATGAGGGCCAACTAAGCAATCAATAACATATGTTCTCATCCAAAAGATGTAGTCTAGCCAATCTTATCTTGATTATGTCTACCATATCAAACATGCACTCTTTTCCAATATCTCTCGGCAACACATGGCTTATTTAAGTTTCAAACCATTGAATGCCTTAGTCGCTACTCCTGTTGGATCCTTGACTTCTATGAGGACGACATCACCTAATCAGCATATTCAACACTGGGTCTCAAATGCATTGGTGAGGGAATACCGTCAATAGGTTATCATCCCAAATATTGAGGTCGCTCGACAAGCCCTCCATATTAACAACTCACCCTAGCTGTCTGGATAGCAATGAGCTGTGGTCATGAAGCCGGTGGTGCCAACCACTGTCTCCAACTGTTTCTAGTATTTAACCCTGAATGCAACAACCAGTGCCTCCCATATTATAGGGAGGTGGATCAAGAGGCCACTAAAAACCACAGTTCAAGACGACATGAGTCTTTTTTGAGAACTCCCACCAACAATCGCCGCCAGACTCGTGCGGTAGTGCACTCTAAACATGATGGGTGTATCGCCACTAGGTGTTCATCTTAGGTTCCTCAGACCTGAGCATGCAAGACGAACCATCAAAAGCAAAATTCGGTCAACAGATATAATTTTCTAACCTCTACCCCCTCCGGATAATTCCATCAATCTAACTTGATGGAAAACAACGAGTAGGCATATACACCTATAAGTCCTAATTTCACTACCCAGTAGACTCGTCCAAATGTAACACTCCAATCCTGCTAGGAAATTCCAGCAGAGTACTATAGGTAGGCACATACACCTATTTATAAATCATCAGCCAGTCATTAGGCTTGTCTGATTGCATCCAAAGAATCCTACTAACCAAATGTGGTGACCACCTATAAATAGGCACATACACCTGCTTACACTCATCAATTCTGCCAGCAGTCTGATCTTCCAGTATTGAAGGATATTCATTAGTCATATTCGGAGGAGAAAAATCAGCATGAATATACATATGAAATTCATCAATCTAACCGAAAGTCTCGTTTGGTAGCACCCAGAGAAGTCAATTGGAAAGCTCCACTGACAAACAAGAGGCATAGACAACTTTTTTCCCCACACATGAGTACTATCAGAATTCACTGACTGGAAAAGGAGGATAAAGGCAAGAAAGCACACCTAATCCCAGCACGGAATGGATGGATATTCTCATTCCAGAAGATAATGCCACTAAGCACATTCTGACAATGGTAAAAGAGTAGATTCAAATCCCTTCCCACATTCTGGATACCTCTCAGAATATTTTAACAACATCAGCAGCATCATAGGGAAAGAAACATAAATCTATTCCTATTAGTGGAGTGACTCATCAACATGTCACCCTAGAGAAGATACACACCTTTTTTACAGTTCAAGAGGTTCATGGGGGCATACTCCCCCATGTCATATGGAGAATCAAGTTGGGCACATAAACCCGATTTAAATGGAGATAGTCAGCCTAACCTGAACATTTCTCCTGACTAGGCACATACACCTACCCATAATAACAACTTTCATCAACAAGTGGTTTCCAAAGTGAGTAAGAAGGAATCCAAGAACAAGACCAATAGAACACAGTTAAAAAATCAAGAGCCAATCAGTCAGAAGGCCCTAATCAATGCTGGAGTTCTTGAAGCCCTCATACAATTATCTGTTGCAACTCAATATTATACTCTCTCATTTCCAAATTTTGTAAATAACAACAATAATTACAAGGGTATTCATTAGAAACATCCCCATGAATGAATTATTCATAACAATTCGGTCATTCTCGACGCATCATCTTCAGATGAGAGCCTCGATAAGCCTCTTTGTGTCTATAAGACCACGGTGAAAAAGGTTTCATCTTTTTCTGTAACCCACCATGGTGGTCTTTCCCATGATGATTAATTTAGATGTAAAACTCCACTCCATATTAGTAATTCTCATTTTCTAGAAAATTCTTCAATGGACAATGCAGTAATGAGAAATACCCCTTATCTTGAGGCACTTGCAAATGCGATTCCAGTCATGTATGATAATGTACTTCTACCAGGTGAAATAGTTTCCCAATCAGAAGATAGCCTAGGGTGTAGGTCATTTTCTGAACCACCCCTGGGTCATTCATCTTCTTATTTGACAAATTAATTATCTACCAATCTTGATGAATCTGATGAAGCAAACAAGAAGCACCATCTTTGGTCAAATTGGGTAGAAGAATCTTCACCAAATGACAGAGGATGTGCTGAATATTAGAAAATTATTGGAGAAAGGTATAATATAGGCCATGTTTTGGAATTTGTCTTACTCTTAGTATGATAATATAGAAACGTTGACAGAAGATTTTATTCATGTTATTCATCCCAACATATGGAAAAATCTTTGTCACTTAAAAGAGAAAATACTTCTTTATGATGAATATAAAAATCATGTTAAGGTAATAGAAGGGTTGCAATGCCAAATTGACTTGGCACCTCTCTCTCAGTTTCCCAACATCCAAAGGTTGAAAATTAGCAGAGAGCCCTTCAACGAACATGCCTTGGAACATTAAAAACGTTTAACCAATTAATTACCAATTCCCCATCTGGTATTCATATCAGGGGATGGGGTGTTCGTGGAGCATTGCATTTCACTTTTCTCTCAATTCAAAAAGGCCCGCCAAAAGTGGTCTCATGCAATGATATTGCCCATGGATAGCCATTTCTAACTGGTTTTGTGTGTAATCAAAGGCTTCATCAAGAATAGGCCTCAACTAGTTCTTCCCAATGTCAGTCATATAAAGAACAAGTTGTCGAATTGCTTTTGCATCAAGAAAATGAGAATATTGAACAAGATTATCATTTAGAGCATGCTCATCATCATGTGATAGAGGTGTCAGAAATAATCCAACAATCATATGAGCCAGGTGATTTGAGTGGATGTCGGATAATGCATCCGACCAATTTCTGGACTAAAATCCAGAAAATTAAGAGAGATTTTATGAAAGTTTCAGATGTAGTAGCTCAAGCGCCACCTCATCTTTCTAGGCTAGGGACTCATTTAATCCACCCTTTGGGATCAACAGATAGGATTCAAGGTGTTGAGTAGGAAAAACAGGAACAACCCCAGTCCACCAGAATGGGGAATTTTTCAAATTCTCAATCTCATCCTCAGTGTAGGTTAGTCTTGTCTCAATGATGGAAGAATCCACAAGAGGGATATAGAGCTGAATTATCAGAAAATTCCCTCCAAATTATGGTTCATCAAGAAGTTCCTAGGGGATCATCCAAACAAAAGGCAATGTCTCATAAAGGTCATTGAAGAAGGCCATAGAATAGAAACGCTGACAGAAGGTCTGAAATGCGTTATGCATCGATAAATGTCATCAATGACGTTGTCATTGATCCCCTAGAATGTGAGGCTCACTCAAGAGAATCCGATGAAGAATTTCATGTTCAAGAGGCTGCACACACAGAAACAAATGAAGGAGGTGTTCGTACCAGAATCCAGAGGGTTTCCCAGAGGCAAGACATTCCTTCTAGTAATTCCCATTCATACTCCAGAAAGGCACATGCCAAGGAAAAGTGTAACAGTTAGGTTACATCCCGCCCTACCTCTAGAGAAGGCCAATCAATATAATTAGATAAAATGTTCACACAACAAGAAGACGAAATGAAGGAGTTAATGAGGTTAAATGAAGAACTAATTCAAGGTAGTCTTCTTCCTAAGCATGCCAGACTTAATAAATCAAAGGAACTTGTTGCAGCTATTGGGATGGATCAAGAATATCCCCCTTTACATGTACACCCTCATGGGTCCAATACTACGTGTCATACACGACAACAACCGGAAATACTACCATCCATGGCAGTACCAGTCACCACACCCATCAAAACTCCAGTTATTGCACCTGCTCTGGTCCGATCTCAACCAGATGTTTCTCAAGCATTAATGACTACCATTGAGTCATTAGCTGCTCAGTTGGAAGCAATAGAAATATGACATTCCCTAGTCTAACCAAACATGAGTGTTTACCCTGAATAGGTGGATGCAATACTCCCACTCCCATCAAATTTTTCAAATACCACATTCCCAATTTTTAATGGTCCGAGAGATCCAGAACAACACATAACACATTTTGATTCTCATTGTGATCCTATGATGGGAACTCCTCCACAAAAAGAAGTAGTTAATCTCAGGTGTTTTGTGAAGTCATTACAAAGACAATCTTTTTTCTGGTATACATGTTTGTAATCTCTGTCAATTACAGGGTGGGAAGATCTCTGTCAAAAATTCATTCTTCTATTTAGCTCAACATTACCAAATATGATAGTTTTTTATCTTACCAATTTTAAACAAAGGGAAAATGAAAGAGTTTTGGATTTCATTTCTCATTAGAAGGGGTTAACATATTCTGTTAGTTTAACACTCCCTCAAGATGGTTTATGCGTATCTATGTGGACAATCTGCATGATGAATTATGCACGCCATTGATCCCTGTGAAATACACATGACGGTTTCGAGACCTTAATTCAATCACTCAGCAGATAGAAGAACCTCTAATAGATACTTGGGCTAAAACTCGTGTAATTCCATCAGCTTCGGGAAGGAGAATAGGGAAAGCAGATACTGCTACAGTTACACTTAAACAAGCATATGTACCTACATCCACTTCAAAACCTTCATCATATCTAAGGGCTCCACCTCCTAAGTGTCAACAACAATGGATGCCTCTCCATGACGATCAAAGTGATCAAAGGCAGAAACAGTTTGAGGATTTAAAAAATCATGTTAATTCTTTCTGGAATGAACAAGTTCCAGGTTACTTCATCTCAGCTCTGGAAAACAATCTGGTTCATTTTCCAAGGCCCAAAAGGATTAATAAGGAAAGAGATGAAGACCTCCACAACTATTTCCCATTTCATCAGATGTTAGGGAATCCCATTCAAGAGTTTTTTGTCTTCAAAGACCTAATGCAAAAGATAGTGGACTCTATACATGTAAAATTGAAAGCTTCATCAGCCAAGGTAGCATTTGTTACTTCTACAAATCCAGAGGAATAAGGCAAGTGGCATGAAGTCAAAAGTAAAAATGTGAAAAAATGATGATTGGATGGTCAATAAAATGATCAACCCTACTCATGATATTTTAAGAACACAATTTAATCAACCAATTATGTGTTCCACTATTTCTTCCAAAGCCAAACCACCTTCATCAGAAGGAAAATTCTCAATGAAGCAGCATAATTTGATGAAATAAGAGTAGTAAGAAGAAGATGAGCTCGTGTCAAAGCTTATGTTTTCATTGACTCTAGAAGATTTTATGCCATCTGCTTCAAAATCCTGGGCACCTCCCCACCAAACAGCACAGCCTGAACTGGTTCATTGGGTAAAATCTTCATCAGATAAAGAATTGATCTTTGGTTCTGTTAACATGATTCATTTAATGGATTCCTATGCCAATGACAGTTTCGATCATGATGAGCCTAAGTTCCCTATATCTAAAAAGTAATTAGAGGAAGAGATAGAGGTCTGGGATACAGAATATGTCAAGGATATTCTAGAAGCCACTATTTCAATCCTACCCCTACTAGAACTATATATGCGGGAGAAAATATATATACCTAGTTGGTCTAATTTACCAAAGCAATGAGTGTTTCCAATTCTTGCCCTGCTACGGGGTGTATATACAGCCAAATCCTCAACTTCCAAGGCACCCGAAAAACCACATTTTCATGATGGGAAACACAGACCTTTGGACAAAATGTTTGATGCCTTAAAACATTTGGCCCAGTTATAAACCAGGTTATCAATTCTAGATGCCTTGAATTAATCAAAAGATATTCAAGAGGTGCTTATTGACGCTTTGTCAAGTCCTCAAGAATTCGAAACTGAAATTGCTACGGTTGAGGTCTACCAAATAGAGAATTATCCTACAGAATGCCATGTAGTGATATCTTTTACAGATGAAGATGAAGATGATGTTGTACATGGACATATCTGGCCTATGTATCTATCTAGAAAAGTTAATGACATAGACATCCGACGAGCTTTCATTGATAATGGATGATGAGTCATCCTCATTCGTATTCGTACACATCGTCAATTGGACCTCACCGTATTTGATTTATCTTTTTAAAAGTTGATGTTGCAATGATATTATAAGAATGAACAAGAACTACTGGGCATGATTACACTCAGAATTTAGTTTGGAGACCTTTTATCTCATTCAGATTTCATCATTGTTTATCAGGACATCGCATTCAACATTATTCATGGAGGGAATTGGCTACATCAACATGTGGTTGTACCTTCTTCATACCATCAATGACATAAATATTGTTTCAATGGTCATATTGGGACATTGTATGGTGACAAGGCCCCATTTAAAACGTGTGAATCTCAATACACTGATGCATAATTTTAGCACATAGAGGGAAAGGAAAAATCCATGGCATAGAAGGTCACAAAAATTAATGCTCCAAATGGTTTGGAAAAGATTCCAGTAAACCCATTCATACATGTGAGTACCGATTATGTGTTTCATATTAGTCAAATTGATAGGATAGACCTAAATATATACACTCTTATGGAAACATCCATAATGTCATTTACGGAAATCAAGTCGGACATCATGAGAGAAATTGTTGATTCGCCAAGGAGTGATGAAAGCGTAAATGGAGTTTTCTTCATTTCATCCACTGAAATACAGTGATTATAAACTTCATCAACCATGACAGAATAAGTTATAGCAATACCATATGAATAAAATGATTTTGATTCTCAATCCATCATCTCCTATCTATCACCCCAGGAAGACCCTTCATCATCAATAGGTTTAGAAATGGTAGCCTCTTCTTCCAGATGTTCAAAGTTTAACTTCTCCCCTAACCATGGAAATTCATCTCCGTCATTTACTATGCAAATAGAAACAGAAGAAGTAACACATATTGAAGATGTTTAGGAAGATCATAGGGATGGTCCCCCAACATTTGAAGAGGGTATCTCTACCCCAGTGGATGAACTCAGACCGATAAATCTAAGAACAAAAGAAGATTTACATCCCACATTAATTAATGAATCCATGACTCTTGAAGGGAAAGATTGGTACAATTCATTTATTAAACAAAATCAAGATGTATTTTTTTGGAATTACACAAAAATGAAAGGTCTTGATCCCAATGTTCCCACTCATCATTTAGTTTTTCAGAAAAACATTGAGGATTCAAGCAAGCAGTAAGAAGAACAAACCCAACATATGCCTCCAAAATTGAAGCTAAAATTGATAAGAATATCAAGGATAACTTCATCATAAAAGTTCAATATCCCAAATGGATAGCTAGTATTGTCCCTATGAAAAATAAGAATGGACAAATTCAAGTTTTCATTGACTTCATAGATATTAATCGACATTGTCCCAGGGATGATTTTCCAGTTCTGATCACAGAAATCTTAATTGATGCAACAACTGGCTATGAAGCTCTTTACTTCAAGGATGGTTACTCTGGGTACAATAATATATTAATGGCCCCAGAATATGAGGATTCTACATACTTCAGTGCTCCTCAAGGTGTGTTTTCCTATCGGGTAATTCCCTTTGTCCTGAAGAATGCAGGTGCTACATATCAACATGCCATGAACCATATCTTCAAACCCTTTTTTGGAAAATTTGTTGAATGTTATGTGGATGATTTGGTGGTTAAATCCAGACAACGTTCTGATCACTTGGTCTATTTGAAAATTATATTCCATAAACTGTGAAAACACAATTTGAAGATGAACCCCTTGAAATGTGCTTTTGGGGTAACCTTAGGAAAGTTTTCAGCATTGTTTTATGCCATCATGGAATATAAGTTGATCATGATAAGAAAAAAATCAATCCATGACATTCAACCTCCTTGAAATTTGAATTAATAAGGAGGACCTCAAGGACAGTTGGCCTATATTCACCGTTTCATTTCCAATTTGGTAATAAAGTGTTTTCCCTTCAGCAGATTAATGATGAAGGGAGTCACATTTTAATGGACTAGAGAATGTGAAGAAGAATTCAATATCCTCAAGATATATCTCTTGATTCCATAAGAATTAATGCCAACTGTGGAAGGAAGACCACTTATTCTCTATGTGACAGCTTTAGAGTGATCATTGGATTCCTTCCTTTCCCAATAGAATGGTACTTGGAATGAAAACAAGATTTACTATCTATGTCGGACAATAAATGATGAAGAAACTCGATATTCAAGTATTGATTAGTGGTGCCTATCAGTTATCTGTGTAGTTCAGAAATTAAGAAACTACCTGCAACATCATGAGGCCTAATTGGAATCTCATAATAACCCGCTTAAATTTATCCATATTCTCCCAATGCTTACAGGATGTCTTGAAAGGAGAGAAGTTATTTTTCTGCAGTTTGATATCTACTATAGGTCTCAAAAGGCAATAAAAGGCCATGCTCTGGCTGATTTCCTTGCTGAACACACATTTTTAGAAGATTCATCTTTGAATATTTATCTTCCTAAGGAGTAAGTCTTCTCTATTATAAATAATCCTCAAACATGGGAAACATACTTTGATGGTGCCTCTAGAAGTCCAACATGGGTAGAAAATGGAAGATCCTACATTCAACAATGTTGGGTTAGGAATAATTCTTATTTTCCCAGAAATGGTAGTGCTACCCTATACCTTATTATTGTGGGATGGTGGTAAAAACAATGATGCAGAATATCATGCTCTCATCGTAGGCTTGGAAATGACGCTTCAATCATATGTGAATCAGTTGAAGGTAAAAGGTGATTCAGATTTTGTAATAAAACAAATCAATGGGGATTATTCCATCAGAAAGGAAGAGAAAATCCCTTTGTGGGATTACGTTAGAGAGTTGATGGCATAATTTCTCTCATAAATGACAATTTCTTATGTTTCATAATCAAAAAATGCCCAAGACAAGGCACTAGCTAATGTAGCCACAGCCCTAGAAGATCCAAATCGGGATAAAACAATCATCCGTATTTCCCACCATTATATAGTTTGACCTTTTGTTCAAATTAGAACAGAGGAAATCAATGAAATTAGTCCAATTTCTGAACCATGTGGTCATACTACATGATGGATGACACCAATCAGGGAATACCTTCAAAATGGAGCACTCCCACCTCATAGAGCCGGGAAGGAATATGTCCAGTGACGTGTGGTCAATTTTACAGTTTATGATAGACCAGAACACCAAAAAATTCTCTACAAGTGAGGTTTTGATGGAATTCTCTTCGGAGGTTTTGATGGTGAAGAAACAATGGATGTCATGAATGAAGTACATGAAGGAGTTTGGGGTGCCCACCAGTATGGACAAAAACATTCTGATAAAATTATAAGGCTTGGATACTTATGGCCTTTAATGATTCATGATTGTGTTGATTTCACTAAGAAGTGTCATTCATGCCATGTATGTTCCAACATCATTCATAAAACCCGAGAGTTTCTTCATATGGCCAAATAATCCTGGTGGTTTTCTACAATGGGAATAGATATAGTACAACCTTATCCTACCAATACAGCTAAGCCGTTTAAGTATATTCTTACTGCTAATATGTTCTTTTCCAAATAGGCAGAAGCAATACCTCTCTAAGGTGTCAGTTCTAAAAGCATTGTTATCTTGGTCAAGTCCAACATCATCACCAGATTTAGTGTTCGACAACCCATTTTATCGGATAATGGCACCATCTTTTGTTCAATTGAGATAATAAAATTGTATCATGAATACAATATCAGATCCAACCATTCATTTTGGTATCATGTAGTGGTCAATGGTCATTTAGAGTCTTTCAATAATACTTTTTCAAACATACTTCAAAAGATGGTGGATAAAGATAACAATTCATGGTCTGATAAACTTTTTCATGCACTATGGGCTTATCAGACTACCACCTACACTACTACATGAACAACTCCATATTCATTGGTATATGGAACAAAATAAGTCTTGCATATTGAAGTCCAATTACCTTTGCATAGATTCACCATTTGTGACCAATTATCTATATATGAATGACATCTAAACTAATTGGATGAATTAGAATGACTGGATGAAAAAATATTGTGCACACTGCACCATTTAGAAGTCTATCAGAGTCGAATAGCATGAGCATTCAATAAAAATGTTCTTCTTCATTCATTCATCCAAGGAGAACTGGTATTGGTCCTGAGAACCCCAATTATAATGGGAATGAAGCCTCCAAAGCATTAGCCAAAGTGGGAAGGACCATACTCAGTACATAAGGTCTACTCCAATGGAGCTTTTTCTATAATCTCAATGGATGGAGAACTCATTACATCTCAAACTAATGGAAGATTCTTCATGAAGTATTTTTCATAACAAAAATACACCCATTGAACTTGTTACAGGACATTAAACTGAATAGCCCCATTTATTCTCCAACATGGCGTTAAAATGTGTCCCCCTATCATCCAACATGACATTAAATAGTGCATCGTCTGAGCTGCAGGACGTTAAACTGCCAAGCACCCCATGTTTGTGACACATGACATTAAACTATGTGATCACCGCATATGAAATTGTCTTTTATGCTCTATTTCCATGCCTGCCCCAGGCAGCTAACCACACATAAGCCCCACACCATCCTTCATGGTTGCATCTTTCATGACACGAACGTCAGGTCTGTTGCTACCTCCTGTTTCTCACACTGAGCATGACTTGCGTGAGCTTAGATTATGCTTCGACCATGACATATTCTATGGGCCGCTAGCCACGCTTAAGTCCCAACATCATCGTTGGGTCATTGTCCTCAAGTACACCCTGATCACCGAATCTCTCTCAATTGAACTACATAGACTTTGATTCCTACCTCCTAGGCCTGATACGTAGGCAACCTCTTGAGGTTCAAGCCCGAAACCACATTCTTCACATCGATTAACCTTCATCCAATACGATTTTGATCCATGAAGCCCCCATAGACTGTCTTATTCATATCGATTAACTTTCAACCTACATGACTTTAAACTATGTGTGTGCCATTGTCCTAGCTATATTACGTTAAACTATACAGTCCCGCATTATCCTTGCTGCAAGACATTAAACTATATAGCATTGATCCATGAATATGACCTTAAACTATTTTCACTTTTGTCCTGTATGACAATAAACTGCAACAATCACTGATACCCTCACTCGAGAGGAATCATCACTGACATGGTCTCCAACCTTGTCATGTTTCATGAACTATGTAGGTCTTGATCCGCATCCTTATGAGATACGTAGTGACACCAATGTCTTTAATCTTGGGTCCATCCATATTTACAATAAAGTCATTTTTACCCCTCATATGTACAAACCATATCTGTAAAAAGGGTATTTCAAGAAATACGTGTAGCATGATTCCCATCCTCATGGGATGCGTATGAATGCTCGAGCATTCCTCGAGTATACACTCGAGCCATTGGGCCTATCCCTAAACTCCACTTTCGGTCCCTTGGCTGAGAAGTCCCCATAAGAGAACATGGTGTGATATGGAACACCCTAGTTTTTATTCACATCAGGTTTATGACAAATTCATGATGTGTATCCATAACCATGGTTTGATCTCTACTACCCTAAACAAAGATCTTCTATGTTCTGATCCTACATGATGTTAAAATATTTTTCAAGAACTATGTGGGGCTTGATACTCATCCTCATGAGATACATAGTGAATCCAGAATCTCAATTTCATCACCCAGCCACAACATTATACAAATAATATTCATGGTATACATAACCTTTTTATGGACTTCTGGTTGTAAAATTTATGATACCTAAGAGTTCTTTTGCCTGACTATGTTGCACGTGCCCTTAGGTTGACTTGCATAAGTTGTCTACATAATGGACCTGCAAGCCAAAAGATGTTACTATTTGACTATGCAGATTATTCCCCATTTGGCCCTGAATAATTCATCCCCCATAACGGGTTTTTCAAGTAGCAGTAACTTCATTCTTAAGAGAAGCCTCTTTTGTCCCTATTGGTCTTAACGATGATAGGTAGGGATCTGCAAAAAAAAACATCCATCCTTAACATATTTGTTCCATAATTTTTTTCGTGATTTAAAAGTATTCAAGTCTATGGTTTACATTTTCATCCACCACCATATGTTCAGAGCAATATGAAATAACATTGGACAACTTGAGCATATGTCATATAATGTTTCTATATCCAGTTTTAGTCATATGATTTAAAAGCACAGATACCTTTTTTCTTCTATTTTGGTCAGACCTTCGTATAAGTCACATTCCTCCAATTATTTGTCAATTTTTATTGGAAATATCCTATCCATATTAAAGTACCTTTCTCCGTAATGCAGACTCTATGCTTTGTACTATTTGAATCTTCATTTATATTTCTTCGTTTTTTAGCAACAGACAGTCAAATTTATGAGATTTCTTTTTCCCGACTATGAAGCACGTGCCCTTAGGTGGCCTTCCATACGTTGTCTACATAATGGAACAGTCAGCCAAAAGATAATACTATTTGACTATGCGGCATATTCCCTAGTTATCCTTGCATAATTCATCCCCCATAACAGGTTTTTCAAGTAGCGGTAACTTCATTCTTAGAAAATTATTCCTCTATTGCCTTTTATCTTTTTTTCCATGCGATTCCTTAGAATCAAAATTTCTCAAGGCAGAGTTTAAAATTTTCCCTTCCATACATGAATATGGTAATATGTTTGCAAAAAAATTATCAAGAATTCAGTCAACATCATCCATTCTGTAAAAGCTATTCGACTTTAAATATCAACCTTTTTATAGTCTATCATGCATTAATTATACTACCAATAACAATTGACATGGTACACTTTAAATTGAAAACCAATTAAGGGTAGTCTGAACAAAAGTCGAGTCCCATCTCACTAAACATACATTTTCTATGATTTAGGAAATATTGATCAATTAAAAGATAATGTTTGGGGGTTTGTTTATATAACCCTACAAAAAATCAAACTATGTTTACTAGGACCACTACCTCTGGTAAAAATATGAGAAATTATCTAGGAAATGAAGGTATAAATGATTGAAGATGACCTATTTTTTATTGAGGAACAAGAGTACAAGAACATCCCCAGACTGGAGTCTCTTCTCATTCTTCAGAAATTATAGAAGACATTAAACATGATTTCGCATATATTTTACAGCATCACAAGCTTCATTAGCAGCTACTTGAAGTTCACTTACCTGACCAACTTTACTCTCTTCATCTCGATGAATTGATTCTTTGGTATCTGTGATGGATTATATAACATCCACTAGGACTTCTTCCAATGAATTATGATGTTGGTCAAGCTCCCTAGTTGTAGAATCTGGCTCTTGCAAAAGGTAAAACTGCTGGACAATCTTTTCCTTGATCTTTTGCTTCAGCTCCTTCAGCTTTGTAGCATGATACGCCTTATCTCGAGACACTACAGCCTGGAATTCACTGATATTGGTCAGCAATCTAGCTCTGATCCGGTCTTGATGACACCTTTTCACTTTATCCCACCTTTGAATGACTTGTTTCACTACGGCATGGATTTCTTGATATCCAAAACCACCACAGACCCTTGATTTCTCCAGCTTTACCTCAAAGTGAGATCCTCTTTCCTTCTCGGATCCATCTCTGAGTGGGGGAATTTTGTTGACACTCCTTTACATCACAGAGTCCAGCGAATGGAAAAGGGAATACCTTAACCACAAAGAGGGTCATCCATTGAAGAATATAAAAAATTTGACAAAGTCAAGGACTAGTACCCTATTGGGAGTGAGGCATGCAGGTAACTTGCGAGCCAAACAAGTCACTTTCATGCCACCTATGCATAGTGCAGCACACCTCTGCGCCCAGTTTGATTTTTCACACAAGGTTCAAGGTGTTCTATAAATAGCCCCTATGGGACCACATTTCAAGAACATGTTTTTCCAAAATTCAAATTCATGCTCTGGTCACCCAAGTCTTCAACTAATCTATTTTAAACGCTTTTAAGGTAGCATTTTACCTAGAATGGATGACATTAAGGAGTATGATATGGCCTAAGTGTTTATAATTCATCAACACTTGCACGCCTAAGTATCCAGACATCCTTAAAAGTAGAAACAATTGTGCGACACCCAAGCCTTTTGATGAATCTTGTGTGCTGCCCTTTTGGAAACATCTAAGGAAAATACTAAAGGCTTGAGTTAAGTCTCACCCATGTATTACCCTATAGATTCTTCATCGCCCAGGTGAACTAATGGCGTGCAATTACAGTTGCACGAACAAGACTTGCATACCAACTTCATTTGTGTGCCTCTATCCTGTTGGATTATCCTCTTCATGATATTAGTCCTCAATGCCATTTATAGATTGGTTGCTTTGTTGGATTCCTTATCTGAAAGGAATTCTCTGAGAACCATTCCTAAAACCTCGTAACTTACAAGATTTTTGTCATTACGATTAGAGTTTTTTATCTAAATAACCTCATCCTTTAAGATGATAAGATCTTTTGATTTTGGACATCCTCCTCGTGAGTAATCCCCAAGTTACCTTAGTTCGGGCATCCTTTTCAGGATTAAGCCCCAATCATAATTCCATTGATATAGGGCATCCTCCTCAAGAGTAAGCCCCATGTCCCCTTAACCTGGGCCTCCTCTTCAGGATTAATCCTCATTCATAATTTCCTTTACCATTGGTCCACCTTCTCAAGAATAAGCCTCAAGTTATAAGTCCCTTTTAATTTGGGCATCCTCCACAGGAGCAATCCCCAATCTAAATTTCTTTTGATTTGGGCCTCCTTCTCAGGAATAAGCCGCAATCATATGTCCCTTTTTATTTGGGCCTCCTTCTCAGGAGTAAGCCCTGGGTTAAAACTCCAAATCTCCTTAAAGTACAAATACCTTTATGGACCCTGCTCCTGGGCTTCATTCTCAAAGCAAGACCAAGTATTCATATACTTGAGAAGTCATAAATACGTAAACCCCACATCATTTCTTGTGACTGAATATTTCGTGGCACAATTGTCAGGTTTACTCATTCCTCTTCTTTCTCACACCGAGCATGACTCACGTGAGCTTAGCGTGTAAAATTAATCATGAAATCTCTTTTAGGGTTGTTAACCATGCATAAGCCCCATATTTATTTACCCGAACTACTTGGACTTTGTCTCTTCCATAAAAGTAGAGTACTTAGGAAGCCTTTATAAAGTTCAAGCCCATATTTAATTAATTATTTTCCTTCCCATATGACGTTAAACTGTATACTTCTTATCAAACTACATGGGTTCTAATTCCTTTTTAAAGAGGGTACGTAGGTAGCCCATCTGGGGGTATGATCCCAACTCTGAAATAATCCATGTCTTGCTGAATAACAACAATCTTCAAGTGCCCCACTAAGTGGCTTTAAAACCAGTATGGTCATCATAATGATCAAGATATTTCTATATAATGTATTAAAGGATACCATTGACTACAAATCTATAATACATACAGATCATTCTCTATCAATGAAGAACCTATAATACATATAAATGATTCTCCAAATCAAATACATATCAATCATCAATTGAAAAATCTAATGGAAAACTCATTTTCATTCTTGGTGAATTAATAAGGATTCATGAAAATAACATAAATCTATAAGAGAGTCCCGATTTAGGCAATAATTCCCCCAAAAAGGTGTGATGAGCCTGACCACCGATCCTCTCGACCAAAGAAAATTATTAAGCCCCATCGGTTCACAACTAATGAGAACCTACCTTTTGAATGTAGGTCCAAATGGATATAGAATCATTGGGTGTTTCTGGTTCTATGAATAAACCCATTAAAAACCAATTGGAAAGTTTGAAACATAAAAAAACATAGTCATCCCCATTTCTAGATGAAATAACATTATACTAAATAAATTATTATAATTTCTTTTGATGGGTGATAGACTGTAAGTACTTGCTCACGACACCCACTTTTCCTGCTATGAGGTCTCTATTACCAAAAAAGGAGTACATCATCCCATCAATTCATATAAATATGACTAATAAGTGGTGGAATCAAATATGGGCCTGAATCAAGTAATGGTAGTCCATTAACAATATGAAATCATAGTGGACCATCGTGATGACCATTAAATCCCAAGTAAACCTCTCTCACTTATGCGACAGTTTGCACTGCGAGCATATAGAAGGTATGAAGGAAGCAATTCGTGCAGGAAACTCAGTGCATAAATACTCTGATAGAATCTCTACGGGGAGCTCCAGCATCCTCAAAAAGAGTTGAGAGATAAAGGAGTGGTTAGTGAATGTGTCTAATACTATTTAGGAAACATTAGAGTAAATAAAAATCATACCATGAATCATCTTTTGTGTCACTCAGTCATGCATATCCATAGCCTCCAGGTGTCTACGGCCATGACCACCACTTCTATTTTCCTGAAGTGGGTCTCCTGGTGGTGGTTGTGGTGGAAGGACTTTATACCACTGTCCCCCACCTATAGATCCTCCCACTCCTATACCATCTCCGCCACCCTAGGGATCTCTTTATCCCTCCATAGGAGACCCCTGATTAATGGTTTTTCCTCTACTATGGATGCACATCTCCTGCCTAACTAGGATGCTTGGTAAGCCTGGTCAGGTAGTTCTGAGGCATGTCGACATTCCCATAACAATTATAACAATGTCCCTACCCAAGCTGTCTCAGTGCTCTGTACTATCCCTGGCATGCACTACCACGAACCCTATTCTTATCATTAACATGTGACATGTCTTGATATATCTGTCACCTAAATGATACTAAAGAAGTGTCAGCTATGTTGCACCTATCAACAGCTCCATCTATCTGGAATCCCACATCTAATAATAATTTGTCATAAGTGTCTGATCTAGCACCTTGTCCATGGTGGGGATGTACAAGGACACAAAATGGGCTCAGATCTCTCTATAGAGTTCTTGTTTAAGCTTTCGTGCATGGAAAGAGCCATCACTAATCATATTTGGGGAGTATTATGTGTGATCATTAAACCCTTTTTTGTAATCCATGAAAAAATACCTCCCTTATATATCTATAGAAGACCCTAGATCTGGATGGAGAACAAAAAATGGGCATTATTCCTCATGAAATATTTCCAAAAAGACTACCATGTGGACGTCGCCTCATCATTCATTTGGGTAACTATGATTTACCAGTACCCAGCTACTCTATGAAAATAAATACCTACTAAGGCTATCCTATGGTCTATCGGGGCCTAAACCAGTCCAAAATTGTGGACTACTAACTCTAGAAAGTCATTTCTACCAGAGGATTAGGCTGACCATGAAACTACATCGGTCATTGTGGCTGAAACATATAATGTGGACTTAGTCAGTGCATGTCCTCAACCTACCTTGTTGGTACCGAATACTAGTCGATGGGTGGAGGCACTACTACCTACACACCCATAGGAAAGGGGTTTCATGATGGGCCCATAATTGAGGTAGCATCACTAATCGGGTCATCATCATAAACTAGTGTAGGAAACTTGCCTAGCTACTATTGCAGAGGCATCCATAAAATGGTCAAGGAGTTCCACAGTCCAATGATCATATACATATATCAACAATATAATGGGGAGATGACTCAATAAGGATAGTCAAAGACTAGAATCCTATATGATGCATGTACAATTAATCCATACAACACATTTCTAAGGGTTTCGAGTTGACAAGTGGGTAATCAAGGTCCTCGTTAATGGCTACATCATCCTCCAAACCAATACTAGCCTCCTTGCCCTCAGAGCTACTATTGAGACACATTAACATTATTTACATAATCCCAACCAATCATTTCAAGGTTTAAAATCCAAACAACTTCCCAAGTATTGAAATTCCTCTAATTCCACTTTTTAACGACCCGAACCAAGCCGGGTCTCGAGTTGCAACTACCTAAAGCCCACCTCTACATGCCATGGGTTGGAAATATGCTCCCAAAGAACAACATAATTGGGGATGAATTTTCCATAGAACCAGAACCCACACAAAGGTAAATCGATTAAAATGTATAGAGGGAATATTTTAAAAAAAATCTCAAATGTTGTAATGAATTGTAAGAAAGGATGATTCTATAAATAGTAAACTATACAGTAGAGAAAAATAAAATGGAAACGGGAATAACACACACACAAACAAGACACAAGTCCCAACCTAAAGATACAATGGAATGAGATTCCTCTAAGAAATACTAGATCTTGTATCCCACGATCGACCGATGTACATGGTCCATGCTGGCCATATATTTATGCCCCTTAGTAGTCATGATCAACATATCTTGCATCAGCAAAATACACGACATGTGTTGGAAAATCCCATACAGGTATGTATATATACGTACCTAGCCGAAAAACCCAAAAAGGTAAAGAGGGAGTAGTAATAGATATAACTGAAGAGAAGAATTATACAAATAAGGTATCGTAAAAGAGGATGAAAAAATGGAATCTTAAGCGAACAAGAGGGTGGAGGAAAACTCTTACCAACAAAAGGTTTATGAGACAATGAGAATATTAACACGACATCGAGTCTTCCATAACTAAAACCAAATAGTTGACCCATCCTACCATGTGATGCTAATTGTGGGAAGTAGGTGGCATACCCCTCGTATCTTTTCCTTTCTATGAAATATGGTAACCAATACCCAAGGAGTGGGTACTATAGCAGGGAATATATATATGCTCAGTCCAAGAAGTCCAAAAAAGAGATTAAGTGTACATCTATCTCAAAAATGATCCCAATACACTAACTATCCCTCATTTCCAAGGTAAGAACCATCTCTGATTCCCTTCAACACATCCAATCTCCCTATGAGGCACAGGTCAAAGGGGATCAAATCACCACACCTCGATACTATACACTTTGGGTGGAATTGAATTGCACACAATGTTTAGGGTTGTGTCAAAAGGATGAATTTTTGTTTGGAAAGCACCCATTTTCCTTGTGAGTCCTTATGTATGTCAAAACAAGCCATCCCACTGGGAATTTTAAAGCCACGCCTCGCTACTAGGAAAAGTCAAGCCATATAACACTACTTGGAAATGTCTAGACACACCATGATATTGGGAAATGTCAATCCACACAATGCTACTGGGACAATTTGATCCACATTACGCTATTGGGAAAATTTGATCCTTGCCACGGTACTAGGAAATGCCATTCCATGCCACATTGTTTGAAATAGGTGTCATCTCTGGGTGTGCCAAAACATTACATTCACAAAATATCTCAAAATCTACCATCATGATCACGATCATGTTCTCTACAAAAAAAAAACTCAAGATAAGAATTTCGTGGGCCAAAATACATGTTCAAGCAATATTGATATGTGGGTTTTAATATCACTTAGTTGAGAAGATTAAGTACATAATGTTTGTGGTGGAAACACAGAATGTGGTCACTCTTCCATTCATGGAAGTGTTTGGTCAGTTCATGTGTCTCATCCCATGTTTGGTATCACTATGTGTAGGAGGGATATGAGGTGTGTCATGACCATCCAAGGACTAGGTAGTTTCCATGTACACAGACTCTGGGTCTATGTACTTCACCCCACAGCATGTTGGCTCACATGAGTAATTTTCCATCTGTCCATGCCATGTCCATGTGCTCGGTAGGTGGTCGCGGATACTTTCACATGGGTTTCCTCGCAAGGGAAGGTAGTACACTCTGCGTCAAGGGATATATGTGATATTTCATACATAAGTTTTTCAAAAACATAGTGTGACCAATGATAGAGGGACACATGTTGTGGTTTCATCATTAACTACTACAACAATAACGTATAGCCATGGTAGAGAACCATGGTTCTAGCCTATAAAACCATGGGAATAGGCTTTACCCATAGAAATATAAACCATGGGCTACTGAGGTTTCAGTGTAGATCTATACCCATGGTTTTATAGAAACCATGGGTATAGACCTCATGATTTCAATAATACCCATAGGTTTATTGAAACCATAAGCATATATCAATAACCATGGTTTACAAAACCGGGGGTATAGATTTTCACAATAGACACAATATACTCTGAGTTATTGAACCATGTGTATAGATATTTAACCTGTAAATAATAGAATCTTCTTGCACATGGTTTCTACAGTAACCCAAACTTGGTTGCAACAGTTACCCACTTTTTTGTCTGTGGGCCTTTGTCCCCATGGCACCCCAATCTGGGTTGTGTTGCACCTACAACCCCCAACGATCCCAACACAGTGCTCCACCCACGAAATTTATGATCTAGTGCACAGTATAGGAGATAATGCAGGAACATCTAGAGTTGATGTCTAGAAGCAACATTTATAAAATATTAAAATTACATAGACGATGAAAAATTATAGAATTTATTACCCCTATGATACATGCTGAGTTATTGATGAAAATCAACTAGGAATATAGAATTTGATAGATTATGGAAGTTTCTCATTAGGAATATATGTTCATGTTACAAAAGAATACATATACATTCACAAAAAATGATTAATAGAAAAAGATATCTTTTATCCCAATGATAAAGTACAAATCACTGTAAGAGGACCCATCAATGGAATCTAACTGAGACAACATTGAAAACATTAATAAAATTGTACAAGAATATAACAAATCATAAGAAAATGTAATGAATTCTCATAGTGATACACCAGATTAACAGTCTCATATGTAACTGCTTGGAAGATAATATGTGTTTGTAACAAAAAAATTATACATTAGGTTAATTTGATTAGAATAATGTGAAGGGTTTGTGAATTATATTATAGAAGTTACATAATATTATTCTATAGTAATCATATAATATAACAATCATTGTGAAAATTTGAAAATAGTTCATGATTGATGTTGAGTATGGAATATGGTTTGTTTCTATGATTGATTGGGAAGTATCAGAATTTTTTTTCTATAACCTGAAACAAAAATTGAGGGATAAATAGTTTTGAATGAGAATCTTTAAGTAAAATCAGTAGATTTTAAGAATTCTCTTATAGAATCATGTGTAGAATAAAATTCCAAAACATGAAGTGAAAATTGAATAGGTTGATATGGAAGACTGGAAGTTAGTAATACATCTTACATCAATTAACATAAATCTAAATGTGTGTTTAATGGAGGGATAAAATCCACCAAATTACCATTAATAACAATTTATTTATCCATGTTGATAACATAGTAATTTTCAAGAATGTGAAGTAAAAGTAATTTTCCATAAATATAATGATGTTTTTTTATCCTGAGATAATAAATTTTTAACGTTTCATCAAAGGGAACAAGTTGCGTGATTATAAAAATCACATATTATTACCCATAATTCTAACATTAGTTTTATAAAATGATGACTTATAAATTTATTTAAGATAACAAAAAACAACAGTTTACATATAAAATTAGTTTCTAGAAAACTGTAGGTAATTTCAAAATAAGCATTTGAGATTCAAAAACCAGAAATAAATCTAGCATGTATCATGTATAACAAGAGTATATTAATTAGTTTTTTAATAAAAAAGAAAGGATTATTATAAAATTATTTGCATTTAATATAATAAAATAAAATACCACTCAACATTTTACTAGACAATATTTTTATCAAGGATGGTTTTACCAATAGACTGATAAATAAAAATTAGATATCAAAACCCTCAATAGAAATCTCATCTACAATGAAAACATCAATGATATCATTGATCACTAGTTAGGGGAACATGAAAGCCGTCTGAATGCAATAATTACATTATAACATAGTAAAAATCATAATAAATTATCATCTAAACTATGAATATTTTATAGTACAAGAAGAATAAAGAGCCAATAATAAGTTTCTAGGAAGCATTATTATATTAAATTCTAAAAAATTATAAAAACTAATTATCTATGTGTGGGGCATATATTACCATATTTTTCGAAAGAAAGGTTGATCAAAGAGAAAATTTTATCAGCATAAAATAATTGATTTTAACAGTAAGATAAGACATTTACATATCGTACCATAGAACCCAAGAAAGTTTCATGGATGCAGAGCCTCTATAGAATTTTTCCCACAAGTCACTACTCTCTCTCATGGAAGAAACCATTGCACTATCCACCTGAACAATGAATCAAACAAAGATAGATTTTTTAAATCAATTAAAAAGCATTTGATTCAATTACGTAACAATAAATACTTGGGATATATAGCCTTCATCGATGCTACCTGTAGTGTAAATTCAAATGATGTAATTATATGTGTATTAATAGTGGGTCATGTGATTGTAGGTTTATTCCACACACACTAAGGATTATAAAATATTATATAGTGATCCATGTAAATCAATATCCTTTTGTGTGTGTGTGTATTTGGATGTGTTTTATGTATAACCAAGAGGGATATGGGGAATGGAAGATATGTTATATCTAACTATAATAAAAAAATATGAATTGTAAAATAAAGGATTAAATTTGTTTAAAAAGTAATTATCACTGATTCACCTAACCTCCTACTGTTCATACGTCAATAACTGATTCATTAAAATATTATGGATAATAATATTGACTAAAAGAACTATCACTTTGGGATGATGAATATGTATGATTATTTCATTCAAAATTAAATTGGTATTCCAAAAATTGGAATTAAGATGGAGAATATAAAGAAATATTAATTTGAATAGATATATCATAGGGACCACAGAATGTCAGGGGTGGCATTAGTGAGAAATGCTACTTTCAAAATTTGAGAGAAGAAAAAAACTAAAGAACTAATGAATACCTTGATATACATGTACGAAACAACAATACATTTAAACAATGTTCTTATGATGTATATGGTTTTTAAAATGAATTTATAGAATGTGGACCAAATTTAAACCATGATAATGACTATAACATGATCTAGAGTTAGCTCATGTTACTTAAAGTCACTTTTACAAATCATATATGGGAATTACTTAAATTTTCAATGTTAATGGAAATGTCGTAGAGAATGGTCACTTCTTCTAGTGACTCTATTAGATAATATAACATATTATTTGAATGAGTAATTAATTTAATATTTAATGAATAAATTAGGTGGAGGGATTTCGAAGAAAATATAGAAATAATTTTATTGTATATGGTAGAGTAAGCTCACCCAACCAAAAAAACAAGTGATATGAAATATTATAAGTCTATAGATTAGAGTACAGGTAAATCAAATAGTCTCAGAACTTCTTGATGGAAGTATAGTAATTGCATTAATCTCAAGAAGTATTACTAGGATTATATTTATAATTATGAAAAAAAAGTTTCTACAAGTACTAATTCAATAAATCCAATAGAACATACCAATTATTTATTTTTATGTGTTCATAATCTTGTGGAATCATGGATAGTTGTGTCTGGGGAATCTTTTCGTTCCACATAAAATCATGGGCTCATAGATAATTATGTATCTAAAAAATTAATCAAATTACACTTGGTGTATGATGAGGATCTCTATTTTCTCAGAAATGGTAATGTGAATGTCTATATATCAATGAAATTCATGTTGATGTTAATGTACGTATGAAATATCCTAGGATTATAGAAAAATATCATCACTATTAGAAAGATATTTTAACATGAATATGATGCTAATTGTTATAATGGTGTATGAGATGTTAATAAAGGATTAATGGTTATGGGCAGTAGAGTTAAGGGAGTAACCATGTATATAACCAATTGATCATACTGAAGTTTTGTTGTTGGATCTATTACAACTATATATCTAGAGTTATGAAATACATAGAATGGTCATCATAGTGATGTGAATATGATGGGTTTTTTTGGAAAAGTATGTATTGATGCTTAATCATACCAATGTTAGAATTTGTGAGAGTTATATACTCTAGAATCAAAATATAGTTTTATATATGTTTTATAGAAGGAAGCTTAAATGTAGAAATATTGAACTTGTTTGCTTGATGTATAATAACCAGCCCCAGTTTAGTATAATGGATGTTCCTTTTATTTTATAGATTTATTGATTAAGCTCTATGAAAATAATGATCAATGTCATGAAGTTTAAATCAAATGTGTTTGGAATTTTTATTAATTTTAAATCCATGATCGAGAGAGAGAATAAAATAAGGATCAATTGTATTAGGTCAAATAATGGGGAAGAATATAATATGTGAAACGTCAGTAAATATTTCCAAAATAGTGGAATCATGCATGAGAATATTATTCTTGGTATGCTGGAATAAAATACTATGTCCAAATAAATGAACATAAGATTAATTGGGAAGGAACACATAATGATGTTCCTTTCCACTATGTCTAATGAAATATGGGTGAGAAACTATTTTTTTTGTATTTAGTCAATATAATTCAAACAACATTAGTAATAAAACATACAACCAATTTTATATAGTCTTTTAAACCAAAAAAAATTTATCATATGCTAATTTTCAACTTTCTCTCATATGTAAACAATGATGCTAAGGTGATGGAAAATATTTAGGATAATTCCATGATTTATTTATTTATAGACTATGGGTATTTGAAATTTGGTTATTCTCTAAAGGATGACAACATTCATAAGATCATCATAGCTTGAAACATTATCTTTAATGAACGGGTGTTATATAAAGACCAAAAAATAACATAGATTTAAATAGTGTTCTTGGAATCCTTATGCCATACAAAGCCAATTTTAATGAGATATTTGGAATCACTCATGTTACATTCAATTAAATCATGGGATAATCTTTTTTGAAGATAAAAATTTGAAGATATATGTAAATTTTCATGGCCTATATAGTCTTGAATTTGATTTAGGGATTTTCAGATTCTCGAAGTTTATACAAAAAATGTGATTACACCATAAGTGTACAATTTATAATGAATTTTTATTTTCATACAAAGTCAAATGACTATTATAAATATATGGCCTTGTGTTTAATTATCTTCATCAAATGGATGGTAGAGAAATTGGAATCCTTGAAGAGAAAAAATTAGTATGAAATTCTGTTATATGGAAATTATCTATAGACGAGGAAATGGATTAATTATATTCCAATGAATAATTAGAGCTAACAAGATTATAATTAGTAAATAAAGGGATGAAAAATGAATAGGTCATTTGATTGGTGGAACAAGTTTATGGTATTAAATGGTATAAAGAAATATGGGTGGTGAATGTATTTCAATATAAAGAGGGAGTGGATTTTTATGGGAATCTATAACCTATAGTACAATATACTACCATCCATAATTTCATATGAATGGTTGATATTAGTGATTTATTTTTGAAGAAAAATGTATTTAATGTTTTAATTTATACACAGTGATTTGGCGAATGAAATTTACATAAACCAATCATCTGGAATCGTGGTTGATAGGATGTTGGATTAGTAGTGTAAGCTAAAATTTAGTTTATATAGAATGAAAAATTCATAAAATTAATGTAATAATAAATTAAATGATTTTATAGTTAAAAATGGTTTCAAAAAAATGACTCAAATCAGAATTTCTAGAAAAAAAGTATTGAATTATGATTTCATTATCACCCTACTATTGTATATAGATGATATTATTATAGTGGGAATATGAATTAAACAGTTCTTGTATTTGATGTGGGAGTTTTATATATCTTTCAAATTGATGGTTTTCAGTGTTTTAAGGAACATTCATGGGAATAATATTGAAAAATGTAGAAGCAATGAGATTGTAGTGTTGCCTCAAAAGTAGTAAAATCGAAAGGTCCTTGAGTGGATCTAAGTGACTGGAGGTAAATTAGTTTTAATTTTTTTTTCAGACACATTAAATTATCAAAGGGGGAAAATATTAAAATAGGACATCGAGAGATATACTTATAATTTTTTATTCTCATCAATATTTTGGTTCTTAATTTATGAAACAGTTAACCCAAATATAGTTTTTAGAAAATGTGATATATTTGGAAAAATGAATCACTAAATCAATAAAGTACACATGTATATATATAAAAATATAAATCAACTATATGTTGCTAATTGTAGTAGAAAATATATTAAAAACATTCTCTATTCTCATTTCTTTAAATTACCATTCATGTACCTCTTTTATAAATACTTTAAAATTCATCTCATGTTTATTTTAACCCCACTCAATCAATGAACATAACTAGTCAAAATCCCTTTATAAAAAAACAAAATTATAATATATTCTTATTCCATACATAAGAAATCTCATATGTTTCTCATTAAAATCTCACTTTATTTAAAAAAAATTCATAATCAATTCTATAATGTCACCAAAATATAATTGTAAACAAAATACATACTTCAAATCAGGGTAGTTCTATCACAACAAATACTCTATTTTAAGAGCATAGATTATATTATTAACTAATAAAAATGAATATCAATCACTAATGTGGTTCATTACCAATCAAAATCACCCTTTGACATATATATAATGTCATAGTCAATTATCTAGATACATGAACAATATGAAACTATCACTAACCTAATCCAAGTGAATCATAATGTATCCTATGAATTTTTCAACAAGAATGTTAAGATCAAATAGTAATACCGTCAGTAAGATTTAATACTCAAAAAACCGTCACGAATCGAATAAAAATTTACAAAAATTTTTTTATCACTAAATAAACTATATTATATAACAACTACAATCAATGAATAATTAATACATAAGAGAAACCAATGAAATCTATTTACAATAAATTAAGCCAAACTTATACTAACATAAAGTACAAAATATCTACAATATAGTATCCTAAAATCTAACAATATAATATAGAAAACCCAAGGACACAATGTACCTTGGTAACCATCAATGAAAATAGAGAAATATGCTTTGCATGATACATACAAAAACCTATTTTATACAAGAAAATTGATAGCCCCTATATCCAAGATGAATTCGACAATGCTAAGGTGTGATTCTCCTAAAAATATTTAATTAATTAATATGTATTTAAAGGAATGAAAATATGTATATGTGAGGAGAATAAAAACCATTTTGTGGCCGATAGGTGGGGGTTAGGAGGAGGTGGATGTGGAGACCAATATGAGGTTGTAGTGGAGGCGACCCTAGCAGTAGAGGCGATGGATGAGAGGCAGTGGTGTGGGATGGAATGTTGGTGCTAGTAGGAAGGGGAAGCTACAAATGCAGAGGAGGTGGAAAGAAGACAGAGGGAGGGAGGCGTGGGGGTGGGGGGGGGCAGGAGGTATATGTGAGGGTAAGAGGTCAAGGTCATGGTGGGGAGGAGAGGGGGGAGAGGTAAGGGCTCAAGGGAGACATCAGAGGGTTATTGAGAAATCATGAGGGGGAGACCAATAAAATCATTCAATCAGGGTTAGAATACCAATGGTTTTAATAAAAACATGGGTATAGGATAAAAACTAATCCATATACTCTGGTTTTTTTAAACCATGTGTATATATGTGTGGGTTTAACCCCACTTTCCAGTTGTGATTAAACCTGACATGTAGTTGGGATATTATGTAGAAAACCACATCTTTATCGAATATTCACCCAAACATTGATTATTCATTCTCTATGGTCAACATTACATGGAATTTCTCTGATACTACTCGATCTGCCTAATCAAAATGGAGGTGGTTCATCGTTCTCATTAAATAATCCTCAGCCGAAACCAAGGTTTTGCTAGATTTTATTAGCCCTGCTGTCGCTTCGATTCTCTTCAGATCATTGTGAAACCATCAGATTGTTCATACAAATTCCGTTTCACCATTGTAAATATTCCTTTCTCATAAATCTATTTCAATTTTGTGAATATTTTGTGACTACACATAGTTCTAGGAAACTGATCAAACTCTTGTTTCCCAATGATCATCAAACTAGGAATCAAGGATATTTCATAGTGAGGAATGGATAGAAATTAGGGGGTGGCACCAAAAAATGGTTTGGAAAATGGGACAGGTTTTCTTTTCCAAATTATCATAACTATGAAATTAGGGTAAGGATAAAATTGAAAGTATTTTCAATCAGCACCAAGGTTCATGCATGGTTTGAAGAACCAGGGCAGAAATGAACAAAACAAAATTCAACATGGTCAATATTTTACTCTAATGTGTAAATTGATAAGGATGATTTATACCTAGGTTCAATCCCTCACATTGATTTAGAATGTGTTTGTTGATGAAGGAGGAGGAACTATTGCACATTGACCCACCTTGAGTCAGTGATCCATTATTGTTCTTTGGTCAAAAAATGGGTGGAGAGGAGAGGAGAGGATCCATTGGAGAACATGATAATGATATAATTTTTCAAAAAGGTGAATTTATAACCTCAAATTATGTTTTTGGAGGTTTAAAATTAATTTATTTATTAATTCAGTTAAATCACTCTCCCAATGAGTGAGGGGTCCTAACTCCCCACATCGACACATATTTTTTCACCCCTAGGTTATACACTATGATACAAACCCAACCGTGGTCTCATATTTGGGATCAGATTGGTCATCTAAGAGTTATCATATTTTATTTAATAAACTACACATGCATAATATAAATTTTAGTTAATATTTCTATAAAATTAATTTTGGGCACCAAGGGCCTCATAAGAACATGGATTGAGATTAATAATTTGAAATATTTCAAATAATTATAAGGAAAAAAAAATTCCTCTAGAGGGAACATTGTATGGTTATCCCATAACATCCCTTTACCCTATCACTATATAATATTCATACATCCCCTACAGTGGATGTGGCTTGACCGAAAGAAACTATAGAGGATGATATTAAACATTACATCCTCCACCATTATGTTATTCAGGAAGCACTAGAAAATTATTTTGGTTATGATCAAAACCAAAAAATACATTTAACCATAGATAAAATACCCCAGGAAAATCATGGGAGTCGTTAACGCTTGACGGAAAAAAAGGAAGCGATAATGCATACTAGTAGATGGAAAAAATGCTGAAATATGGGGAACCTAAAATTACTACTAATAACTCTACTTGTAAATGTTCACTATTGGCTACCCCAAAAGAAATCCTTACTCGGAAGTACATATTCTTGGTCACCTATTCATTTTTTATCACCTCTAAATATGATGTCATTATAAAAGCAGTAAAATCATAATAGATAGATCTATGGAGTTCCTCTATAACATTCCATGAATATGAATACTATTCATTGAAAACATCATTGGGGAATAAAAAAAATATTAAAAATTGATCACAATATATTTCATTGAAATTTTATCTTAATAAGGTGAAGGATGCTCATGTATCTATACATCCTTAACAATCAATGATAGAAACCCAACTCAAAACTCCTTTAAATCATACCATGAAACATACACAACATTATGATCACCCTGATACATTATCAACCAATGATATACAACTCACATCATCTAACTGACTAATAATGGAACCAAAAACATAGCCTGATCACAAATAAAACTAAAAAATCACTAAACATTCTTTGAACATTGATCTATATCCAGATCATTGACATTCTTCTAATATTTTTAAATGCCCTCCAGATGAAAATCACACAGTGCTCAGTCACACCCCTCAACCACATCTATCAGGTCGATCCTCTATCAATCAAAAACTCATTCCTATAAATCATATATTGCCGAATATGGACATGGATAGAGAACATGACCATTCATGAAAAACAAGTTGAAATCCTAAGCTCTATAGCATTTAATATTAGTTATTATTGTTAGAATAATTTATTTTTTATACTAAAGGTTACAAAATTTAAACATGAACACAATAAATCCGAACACATAAAAATCCCATACACCCCTACACTTTTAGTGACATCACAACACATTCTTTCGTGAGACACATGGTCCATGTATTGGATCACGGGGGCCTACAATCTCATTTTCTATATAGCATCCCTAGACTATGTTAGGTACCAAGATCAACTGAAATTTCTTCTCCACCAACACATGTATTCCTCATAGTGCATATCTCATAAATCCATCTAATATTTAAAACCAGCCATTGATAACACACTTTTGTGACATGTCCCTCCAATAGTACAGAACCTGGGGTTTTATTAATGGAAGATAGATAATTTCTTATTAGTAATTCTTTTAGTGGGACCTGTGTTGGAGACTAACAAATATGGTATAAAAATAAAATATTTAAGGAATTTAAATTAACGAATTAATAATGATTAGTATATTTAATGAAAATGATCAATATAATATATATCCTAAAAGAAAAGGAAAGATAAAAAACATCTCAAAATTCATGTGTACTATAAAAAAATACAAATAGAGTCTCCAAATGTCACTAATAGAAATCCTAAGGTAATTAATTAGTATCATCTCAGATGTTTGGTCTATTAATGTTCATATCTATCCCAAAATTCCTCTCAAATACCCAAAAATGTAGTATATATATATAAATTGTGCGAACAACATGTACAATTAGTTGGATCTACCAAATGTCTCTAATGTAATGTTGAATTATTATACTAATGTTTCAGTTAATAAACAGTACAACCAAAAAACAAACTAAACAGGTCATCAAACCAATCCCATCCTTAACATGGAATTATCAAAAAATATTACATAACAATTTAATAATATAGTAATAAGAATATAAATATGGGATTTCCCACACTAATTTTCCAATTTATTATCCACTATCATGTCCCAACAACATATCTATTTTCACTCCCATCAAATCATTAATAATAATGGTTGGTGACTCATGGTAAATAAAATAAAATCCTTCCTAAAGATTCCTAGTCAACCCCATCATATCATGAACCTCATTTTACATATCACCACATCCACATCATCCCATGTTCACATCTATATAATCTGAATGTTATGTTATCATGGAAATGAATTACAACAATCTTGTTCCGCTATTACCACATCAATTCCCACAATGAAACACCTAATCATATTATCAATCAGAACATATAATAAAATATATCTATAATAAATCATATAATATGAGAATAATATCATATTTAATAGAGATCAATGAAGAGGAGGTAGCTATCCATCCAGACTCAACACCAATGATTTATACAAAAAACAATCGGAACCCAAAAAATATATCCATCCGTGTGAACATTTTTCATGGGTGTGGTAAGTATAATACCATGATAAAAATAAATAATATATATTTAACACAAAATAAAATCACAAGGATTTATAATTTTAGAAACAATTCATCACAAAATATCACCATAAGTTCACACAATTCAACTTTTTTTCTTCCATTAAATTCCCTACCCCTCATAAGAATGATATACAAAATCCTCATTTCATCTTCCTTTTTATGTAATCACTTTCCTTGTTCTAAAATTTGGAACCATTCATATTTATTAATCTCACTCATTTAATATTTAAATTACATACATTAATTTATTTAACACACATTATTTTTCACCCACATTCATCCTCATTTCAGCATTTCATGTTCATTCCCTTGATATAAAGAAAATAAAGAACACAACACATGAAAACACTTCAATATTATTCCAATGATCCTATATTAAATCTTACCTATCATAAAAAACATCATAGATCACTATTCAAGTTCTAATAAAGGATCCCATAACATTTACAATACTATTTTCAATGATAAACTCACACAAATCAATGATTATTTGGGAACCGATTTTTTTATTCGATATATGTTCATCATTTTTTTTATTTTTGGTTTGTTTAATAAAAAATTACAACGAGGTTCAAGAATTTCAATAATGAAGAAAAAAATTTCAATATATGTTAAATTTGGAAAAAAACATACAGAACTATATTTATAGAAGTAAAATTATATTATAAAACAAATTTTATTTCCTCCCTTCACCATAAATTTCAATTAATATAATTAATTATCAATAATAAAATGATGTGTACCATATATAAAATAAAAGGAAATGTCATGATATTCTAGCATGTACATCTATATAATGAGACATTGTGGATCTCATATCATAATAATTAATTCAAAGGAAACTATATCTCAAAACACAAGAAACAATGGATCAAGCGATAGTATGATTTATAGATAACTCCCCAAAACCTATCAATAGTAAGACGCCATAAAAACACACTAAACATACACATAAAATTGATCCTATTGTCATTTTAATCCATATAGAACATATGATACAATGAAAACTGGCATGAGAGAAAAGTTTAGATCATACATTGATCTAAAATGCATTATTCATTGATCGGAGGGGATATGATTTATTAAGGAATGACTTGGTATTGATTGAGAGGTCTATAAGATTCCAGGTTCATGAAGGCATAATTAATGAATTTAAATGCAGGATTATGGACCCTCCATTTATTAAAAAATCCTAATGTAATCTTTCCTAACATAGATAATAGCTAAAAAACCCAAAGTGGATCTTGTTAATGGGATATCTAAATCTCCGATGACTGTTTCTCCATTTTTCATAGATTTTAAAAAACAGATTTATCTTCCCCCTCTACCTTGTCCTTGTCATAGACCAAGCCAAAGTTGTTCCTATTTTAGATTTTATGGCCAACCCCCATGGCCTAGCTCCTAAACCTTTATTATTTTCCCCTCACAATGCTAAATGTAAATGAGTGGTGTGGTATAGTACCATATATTATAAAGTATGGTAACCTATCCAACATAGCCTTTATTACTCCTACACACAGAGACTAGTGACCATTGTAATTGATTGAATTCCAATCCTAGCTCCATAACTCCCCAAAAATATTCTTATATACCACCAATCATTAAGGAACCATAACAGAAAGGATTAAAAGCTCCATAAAATTAAAAATGTGAGTATTTTGAATCTCATTTAACATATGTCATGATGTTTATAATAATAAAACTGTATCTAAAATGGTAAATATACTTTTACAAGTTTCGACTACGATAATATAAATAATTTTGGTGAAAATATTCCAAAAATTAAATAAATTTTATTGAATATAAGGTTGGGTCTTTACTTAATTCCTCTATAAATAAGAATTTCAAAATCATAATGATGTAGTCTCTATCTAAGGAAAAAGAAAAAACTTTTAAATTTTAAATATAATTATTATTTTTTATTTATAGGAGAAGAAGAATTTGAGGATTTTTAATGTAAAGAAGATTCATTACCTAGTGATCATCGGGAAATATTTTTGATTTCCAATGTGAATAAAGAGGTTTTCTCTGGTCATAGCGATAAATATGTAACATACTTGAAAATAATAATTTAACAAAAATTAAAAAATGTATTTTGAAATTATATAAACTAGATACAAAGAGTTAGATGTAATTTGTGGTATATAATGTTTCAAATAATGTTGAAAACAATTTAAAGAATAAAAAAATATTAGTTGGTGAAGAAGTTAAATTGTTGAATATTTTAATTTCGGTAGAGAAGAAGATAAATAATGTGATAAAATAAAATATAAAATAAAAAATAATTATTCACCGATTGTATTATTTTTTATATGATGAAGGTAAATTTAATTAGATTAAGTTATGCTTCAAAAAAATTATTCATAATTTTGGTGAAATTATAATGATTAGTGAGGGGAAAAATAAATATCCAATAATGATTGTGATCAATATATTAATTTGGAATATCATTTTTTTAATTCATTATGTAAAACATTTATGAATAGAAATTTAAATGTTAAAGTAATGATAATGAATAAGAATAACAGTGAATCATAATATCATTTTCAAAACTCAATAATACAAAGGATTAGGGACATTAATATGGAATATAACAAAAATACATAGTTTGAAATGTATGCAAAAAATATCTAATATGTACAATAAAATATCATCAACCCATAATTTGGGATCAGATAAATGGTAATATATGAGTAGTTAGAATTTTGAAATAAATAATGATATATTGTTTGGTGAAAATGTAGTTTCAATTAAATGTATCTATTTTAAAATTTTGTTGGTTTTTTGCAACACCTAGAGATTTGGAAATACAATTTTTATCAAAATTAAAACTATGTATGAAAATTGTTTCAGATGCAATTAAAAACTAATACAATTCTATTAGTATTAAATGAATATTAATATGGGAACTATAAGAATAATAAAACCTATATTAAACAATGATTTATATCACAACTAAAATTTATTACATTTAGAGGATAAATAATAAATAATCTCAAATAATTGTTGATATTTTTCACAAATAATTGATTTTTAAGAGAATGGTGGGGATTTTCTTGTTAAAACCATAGTGTTTATGACATTATCATGATATAAGGATGACCCAAAAAATTCAAAAAATAATTTTAACAAACAATAATTTATTTTAATAATAAAATATTTCTTTTAATAATACATAGTCTTATTTGTAAGCCCCATTTTGACATTTTTATGCTTTAGAAATAATTTATTAGAATGAAAAAAGTTAATTTTTATCATTTTTTAATTAGGTTATCACAAAGTAGAATTATATATTAAAGTTTCTTATTTAATAAATCTCTTTTTTTGTTAACAGTAGTCTTTTAAATATTATTTAAATAAATAAAAATGATAATTTTATCTAATTTTTTATTCTTAAAAACAAACTATTTAAAAAAAATTGTTTTTAGGGGTTATTCATGCTAATATTAAAATATTTTTTTAACCCATATAAATTTTATTTTAAAATCTAGATTTCATTTTTTCTATCAGTTTTTAAGAATCATCTAATATGTCAATCTTATTTTTATTACTTAAAAATGAATTAAATATTTAAAAATTATACATTATGGTAAAGATAAATTAAGTTAGTAATGGTTGTACCAATGCTGAGAAACCTAAAAACGATATAACAAATAATATAAATGTTTTATGAGTGTGGTATATACCTTAACCTTTACCCACTATATTTTATTCCCTTATGGGATCTTTTTGATCCTTTAATAGAGACTAGTTCATTATATTATTTACAAAAATGTAATTTACCACACTTATAAAAGGGGATCACCTCCACCCCTTCCTCCAATCAATAAAAATTGTTAGATCAATAAAAACCATATAATTGTATCTATGTGAAACTATACCCATGTCTTCGAATCTTGGTTATTTTAAAAATACCAATATAAGGATCATTAAGCTGTTACCTTGGTGAGAATATCTTGAGGGAGAGTTAATATTCTCAGCTGAGCTACCTCAATTCATTTCTTCATCAAACCTCTATAATATTTCCTAATAATGAATATATGATACCATAATTATTATAAACATGATAAATTTTTTTATTAATGTTATATTAGTTCTCTTACATCTTCTAAACTAATTTTCAAAATGAAAACGTCCTCTTGTGTATGTGATGACTACCACCTCTATAATTTGTGTGTTCTATTTTTAATTACCACCTAACATGGTGTTAAAATATAGTTATTTCATAGAAAAGACTTTAATATTCAAAAAATTATTAAAATTTATTAATACTAAGTTTTTATATTTCTACATGCCATATTTTATAGAAAATGAAAGTGTTGTTCCTTCTTATAAGAACACTACCACAAGAACTAAATATATTATTACATTTTCGATTATCACATTGCATGGATGAATTAATAAATGTATTTAATGTTTGATAATAAATGTTATGAATAAATTAATATTCTATAAATATATCTTTGGAAACACTACAAGTGATATTTAAAAAAATTCATAGTAAACTCAAAAACCAAAAATATGAACATATCAACGAACCTTTATTAATTTGAATCAATTTTTTAAAAAACTATGAAATTGTATAATTATTGTCTTAAATGAATAGTAAAAAATCAATAATTATAATATGTATATTATGAAGCCATTTAATAATAGTTTTTACCACATTCCATATACAAAAATTGTTACGAAAACAATGGACTAACCAACCTCATGTACCAAAATTACGTAAAAACTATATGATAAATGAACAATATATTATAATTAATGGATCATAAAAATTGAAATAAACATAAAATGTATTTTTAATAAATTATTTAATAAAATTAATTTTATTTTTCATGATGTTAGACTCATGATTGAAGTGTACCAATGATTGGTGTAAGAGTCTTGTATTTAAAATTTTCATCATTGATATATCATGTATATTATCAAAATCATTCCTTTTTTATGAGTATATATTATGAAAATATTTATTTATTCATATTTTTTATGGAAATATAATGGATTTAAAAATCCATATCATGGTAAAACTTCATTGATTTTCTTTTAATAATATTATTATGATGTAACATTTTTATTAAATCAAAATGTCAATTTTTAAGTATATCGTTTCATATTGAAATTATTTATTATATACATGGTTTATTCCACCATTATATTTTTTATTGAAAATTCTCTTTTCCACATGGAAAAATGGGACATTTTTTTAAAATCATTCTCCGTAATAAATTTAGCCCCCATAAAATTATGATTTTGATAATAGTAATTCTAAATATATTTATTGATATTTTTTATTTCCATTTCCCATAACTTAAATTACAGCAAATGCCATAATTTTTATTTAGTGATGAAATAATATTCCATCTCATGTTATGTCCATATTTCATTTACCCCACATCATTCTTATGTGTTTTATTATTATTACGATTTATGTATTATCAATTTTGTTATTTTTATACACATATGAGTACTCTTGTTATAAATATTCAGTGATTTCCTTGATACCACTCTAATTAACTGGTTAATTTTTCCATATCATTATACACCATTTTTTATATATGTGTGGTCAGCCTAAGCTCACAATGTTAAATTTTCAGGGTAATGAGTCTTTACTATTTCCACATTTAGATAGTCTAAGAACACTAGGTCATATTTAATTGGAATAATGTGTTAAGATAATGAATGAATAGTTATCCTATGAGCCTAATTTTATGTTGATGTGGATATTATCTTTGATTTATTCTTATATTGTGATGAATTATTTTTTTCCCAAATATGTAATATTTAATTATTATATAGTATCATTCCATTATTACATTTTCTATGTTGATCTTTGACTATTATTCCATTGTACATGTTTGTTCATGTGAAATTATATATTCCAAAATAATGAATTATAATCAATTATTATTGTTCCAAGTCATTTTTAATAAGATTGTTATTTTCGTAATCATTTTTTATATTCTTTTAATCTTACCCTTGATAAAATTTAGATGATTTTTCCTTTCTATGTGTTTGATCTAACCCTTTTTTTAGTTTTCAAGTCCATATGTCATTAATATGAGTATAAATTATAAGAATTATTGAATGGAGTGTAGTCTGGATAATTTATAAAGAAATTCTCCAATATATTGTAATATAATCTACTCATTTAGCTTGTCCACAAAAAACTATACATTTTTTTGATGTTATATTGTGGATACTTGTAAAATGAAATGTTTATGTTATGAACATGAAGTAAAATAATGGTATGTTTGATTATTTCATCTATCATTGATTCAAATATACTATCTAAAAATTCTATATTTAGTATCGAACTCGTGATTTTGGGTATGGGGAAACTGTTTTGGTATTAGAGAGGTGTTATTTATTTATTTAGTATTATTTTATTTTTTCATAGGAATCACACAAAAAATATTGGGGGAAAACTAATTATAAGATAAAATTAATGAATTATGTTTAGGCTTTGAATATTTTTTTTCATAACAATTACATCCCTACCAAGATACTGAAAGTGGATGTGTCTATAGAATAGATTCACCTAAGGTTAATCAATATAATTTTTTTTGTGTATCAACTATATCTTCTCATAGTGTATGATGTGTGAGACTAAGACTACATACATGTATGTATACTCCCATGGGATATTCTTTGGTTTATTAATTATAATTTTATTTACTTTTATAAAGACATTGAAAATATTTTAATTATATTGATATTTTTAAACTAAATGAGTGATATATTAATGATATTGTATCATATATGAACCAAAATAATATAATTTTGAAATGAAGGTTTCAATAAAAAAGACATTGTATGATTAATATTTCATAATCGTATGATCATTTACTCTATTTTTATTGGATATTATTATACCCATGTTTATTTTAGTATTTTTTAGGAAATATGATAATGAAAATAATGTGGTGAAATTTATATCTCTAAAAAACAAATTAGCAACTAATGAAGCATCATTGGTAAACATTATTTAGATAAATGGGAAAAATAAATTCATCCTATAATGTGGTAAATGATGAGTTTTGTAATATCTAGTATTTTGATGTCAATATCTCTAAAGAAAATATATATTGATATTCTGTGGATCTGTCATATTCATTTAATAGTGAATGATAATTAAAATTGTGTTGATAAAATTTATTTAAGTGGTGGTAGATTGTAATGCCGTGATATTTTAGAATATTTGTTCCTCTAAAGTAATACATCATTTGATAGATTATTTCACACACAAAACAAAACAAAACTGATACGTGAAATATTATATGAATAATATTATGAAATTTAAAAGAATAATTTATCCTTTAGTGAATAAAAATAAATTACTCAACAAATGTTTTTTCAATTTATTTGTTAGACAATAAATATAATTTAAAAATAAAAAGTATTTTTCATTATTAAATAACTAATTTTTAAACTTGGTTTATAATTTATCTTAATAAATTAAATTTGCCACTTTTAAAATAATATTATATATTAAATAATATATTTAATATATTTATATTAATAATTCATAATATATGATAACAAAAAAACATTAAAAAGTTATATTTTCAATAAAAATTATTTCGTATAAATTTGGAGTTTTCAATATAAAAATAAATTTGGACATTTTTTAATTTCTATTTAATCAAATGAACATAATTTTTTTATTTTATATTTTCAATAATATATAATCATTATTATTTTAAACACTTTCCCCTTGTATTGTAATATAATTTATTTACAAAAAAAACCATGCTACCGAGGATTATTGTGTTACGCAATGGAAACATCCAAATTGAGAGGTAATGTAATCAAACAATATCTCTTAATATTTATATTCTTCTACCCAATAAAATATATTATAACTATGAATCCATGTAAACATCATCATTATTAATATTTTTAAATTTTATTATATTTATTTAATGTCACTTCTATACCATCCCCAAAAACCATTCTAAAAATGAAGATGTCATCAACCGTACGTGCCGACTACCCCCTCCATGAACTGTGAGTTCTATATTTCATAACAAATATACAAGGAATGTCCCAAAGAGTTATTTAATCAAAAAATATAAACAAATGTGACTATTTAATGATAGTTGTATTATTTTCAACTGATTCTCAATCAGGAGAAAATGAATGTGTCGTTCTTCTATACAAAGAGACTACCCATCCATAAAACAATGTATATATATTTCCATTACCGCCTAACATTGATGAATTTAAAAATGTATTTCATGTATAATAATGATATTTATAACAATATGAAATTTCTATATATAAAATATTTTACATTGTACATGTATTATTATTAATAAATGTTCTTTATAAATTTAACCCCCAAGAAATGTATAAATCCATGAATATTTATTAATGTAAATCTGTTTCTCAAAACAAAGGAAATTGGATAATTTTTTTCTAATGAAATAATACAATAAATAAAAATATAAAATTATGCATATTATAAGGATACTATACTACACCATTGACTATGGTCAACTTACAAAATGTGTTACCGAAAAATGACCTAAATATATAAAGTAACGGACACAGACAAAAAATATAAAATAAATAAATAAAAAACAATAATAAATGGACATTTTTATGTGAAATATTAATGGAAATGGTTCTAAATAAATTATTTATTAAAAATAATTATATTATTTTGGAACATAGGTTCTTGCATAGAGTGAAATGAGACCAAAGTTAAGGGTTATATCATATTAATTTTTAAAAATTGAGATACAATGTGTATTTTCCACGTGGTTCCTTTTTTGTCTATATAATGGACATTGATTTATTTTATCATACTTTTAATGTAAAATTTTTGATTTTAAAATTGGTTTCATGGTTTTCCCTTCATGGGATTTATTTGTATAATTAATAATAAAGTGAGGGTGTTTGTAAACAGGATCCCCATTTATTTGAGTTATAATATTTCATACTGAAAAACCTACTTATATTCATGGTTTATTCTACTATACGATCATACTTTGAAAATTATATTTCTATCTGGGAAAAATGAATCAGTTGATTCAAAGCATCTTCCATGTTTGTTGATGTGAGTTTATGAAGAGGGGATATTAAGTTATAAAACGTATGTTCTATATATAAATAATTTATGACTAATATTATACAATTTAATTAAAATACCATCTTAATAAAAAAGTATTAATAAATAAATTTATTTTTGCAAATAGATTAATAATTTGGAATCAATTCTCAACTAAAAAACCATTAAAATATATTTTACTATTGAAAATATACTACTTGAAAAAATATTAAATATAATCCAATGAATAATATTAACTATAAATTTAAATATCTTGATACATATTTTAAATAATATATTGTTTTAAATTTTTAAATACAAGAAATAATAATAAAAAACCTGTTGTAAATAAAACAACGGGTTTGGTGTCAAGACATGAATGATCCAAACCACTAGGAAATCACATGTTTTGAAGAAGTTTATTAATCAATAAACATGATTCAAAACCTTTATTGGGTTTACAAAAAATGACACAGAGGATGTCCATGCACAATTCCTCTTATATAGTAATGCATAGGATAAAAATAGGGAAAATATAACACATGGCATATTCTAAAGTTGTTGTGGGTATGTCGACAAATAAATTTGATAAAGAGTGTTGAGAACTCTCTATTAATGTATTTAAGAATCTATTTTATATATAAATTGATTAAAGCTAAAAAATTATCTAAAATGTAAAGAAAATTATAATTGTATACATTTAAAAACGGAAAAATTAATTCTTTACATAAAATATGGGATATTCATACCACAAAACCCTTATAGATTTTACATACATATATTAATGTATTAATGAAAAATTAATTAATGGGTATTTATAAATAATATTTCTCCTTCATTGTTGAATTTATTCTGATCATACATATCACGTTGATAAGGGAAACATCTATGAAATGAATAATTTTATGAAATTAAAGAGAATTATAGAAAATTATTTTCTCATTTCATAAAAGTTTCCATTTTGATAATGGAGATGAGTAAAAAAGGTAAAATTTGAATACTTATTTATGGAAATATGTAACTAATTACAACTATAGTTAACTATACACCTTATAAAAATTATTTTTCTGGGAGGAAGAATCTAATTCTGATTGAGATAGATCGATCCATGTTATTAAAACATGGTACTTTTCTTTAATATTAAATATATGAAGTATGAAAAAATGGTAACATTTACAATTAATTTTTATATCATTCAAAATGTGATAAATTTTATAATGAGATATATTACAAGAATGCCCCATGTAATAAGTAATTAATTGTTCTTGTTATCCATTACATCATCAAAATTAAAGTGTTCAAATATGATAAATGTTGAGTGAAGTTCATTTCATTGAATATTATATTGATATACATAAAAAACTAGATCTGGGGAATTAAATGTGAAATCCTGAAATATAGATAACATAATTTCTCTATAGGAGTTGAGGAACTCATTTTTTGGGTGTGAAAAAAAATAAGGTTTTCTAAAGAATATAACAATGAAAGAAATTTTTTTGAAATGATGTGAAAATTCAGAGAAATGTGATAGATTGATGTGGATGGTTTAAAAATGATGATGATTCAACCATATCCGATGATGAATAAAAATAAAATGTTAGTTCATATGTTGTTGTGGGAAAAGATTTGGGTATAAGACCCTACTGTTCATCATGGAAAATTAATATATACAAATAAATATTTGAATAAAACATCAAGTAATTTATTAATTTCTCAATTGAAATTTCATTTTGTATATGATAAATGGAATCATTAAGAGTGAATTAATGCTATAAATGAATAATTAGATCAATTTAAATATAATAAAACATTGGAGTTGGTAACTAATAGGGAAAACAAAAAATTAATTAGAACAGGTTTTGTGTTCTATAAAAAATGAATGGAAGTAATGATATTTTTTTAGAATAAATAATGAAAATAAGGAAGATTAAATTATCATGTAGAAGGTACTATCATTGAAGACATTTTTTCTTAAATTTATAGGCTTGGAACTAGTAAAATATTTATTGTTATCATTTTTCAATGGATATGTGTGACATTCCAAATAAAAGTACTGTCTTCCTCCCTTAATGATAAACCTAAAGTTGCAGTGTATATTAAGAAACCAAAATGTTTATTTCATGGATAATATCATTTAAGTTTGTAAATAATGAATTAGGAATTATATAAGGAACAAATTGTGAGAATGTTGTTGAAAATTTTTCAAGTGTATAAAGTCACCAGATTTAAAAAAACGAAGAGTTGATAACTACATTTACATTAAAGAAACCATGGAGGAATCACTAAATGTTATCATATATATTTATGGTATCAAATTCTTCAAAAAAATGATGTTGTTTTAAAAACAAATTTACACAAATGATGATTATTTATGAGATATTGATACTAATATAAATCAATTACTTATTAGGATATCAAAATTCCTAATAGAATGATTTAATTTATTCCTCCTTATGTGAAGTATTATCAATATTTTTTGAATAAATTTAAAACATAGGATGGTAATATAGGTTCTATTTAAATTTAATTGGGAATAATTATGTCAAAATTTGAATATGGAAAAGAAGGTTGTTTATAAGATTTTTAAAATATAAATTATATTTTTCAATAATAAACTACTTTGATTCTTAATGCAAATTATGTTGTTACATTCTATGTATAGTGTCAAAGTCCACGAATGGAATCTCATTTCATATTTGTTGAGATGATTCTAAGATAAATCAATGAAATTATAAACTATGGAAAATTATATATGAGTAAAGGAAATATTTATATGTTTGATTATTATAATATTGATTTTTTAGTGGTGTTGATGATAAAAACTCTATGTATAATAGATAGATTTAATTGATATATATTTGTATTTTATGTAATATGAGAAGTATAATTTTAAATTGATTATAAAATAATCATAATATATTACTTCCTCCCATGAAATAAATAAATATATATTGATAAAATAAAAACCATAAGCTCTTAATGTGTATGTTATGTCACAGTTTTTTGTGGGATGTGATAATCAATGTTCAATCTATATTAACTAATATATAGTTCAACATTCATGATCAAATAAAAATGACATAAATGGACATTTTTATGTGTAGTGTAGAATAATGATTTATTGATATAAATTAGGATAAAAAAATTAACATGTGTAAAATGTTTTTAAAAAAGTAGACGAAAATATATTGAGTATTGACCCATTATCACTAGTTCTTTCATGGGGAAGAAAAATTTATACAATTATCCAGTGGTATATATTTTCCATTCTATGAATAAATCATATATTAAGGAAAGTATATTTTTAGATGGGGTTTTTAATAAGTATAAAATTTTGAGTTTAGCATTGATGCATGGTTGGTTCGTAAAATAATTTAAATTTTTATGGATTATGTAGTTATGAATTTTGATTAGAATATATATGGAAGAATTTATTGATATGACATGATTGAAAAGAGATTAGAAGAAGATATTTTTCACAACTCTTTTATTTTTGTTTGTTAATATTATTTATAATTATGTTTTCCTAAAACAACTTCTATCATGTTTCCATATAATGATTAAAAAAATTGTTTTTATTTTAGAATTATTTATATTAATTGGTTCACAAAAATATCTACGTGGTTGTATTTTTTTAATAAATGAAGTCGTTTTGGGTGGATTTATATTCCAAGAGTTTAATTGATTGATAATTATTTTTTACATGAGGTGATATTAAACATGGTGTTGGATTTTGTTATCAACAAATGGATCAATATCGATATTCCAAGTATAAATATTCATAGGTTTTAGAATAGGATTTATATGCATTATGGATGTTGTGATGATATAAAAAATGTTATAGGTTCGGTTTGGTGTTTGATTATTTTTAGTGTCAGATAATCAAAGCACATTGTAATTATATCAAAATCCTTCCATTAATTTTCATTATAAAATCATGTTATAAATGATTAAGTAAAAAATTCGATAAAATAATCCTACTTAGTGAAAATTATATGTTCACCATGAATAATATACACCCTTTTATGGCATTTTATAGTTGTTCATGGTGAGTATACAAATTCTTATTGCTTGGAGGTGTGATATTATAATTATACAGAATCTTTCTAATAGAGAAAAATATAAAATAAACCATTTTGTGGAATTCTATTATAGGACATACTTAAGGGAAATTGAATTAATTACCCTATATTATACATTGAATTGGTTATCATGGTTGATATGAAGGAAGAAAATGTTAATTAAATGGTCAAATTTTCAATGTTAGTTATGGTAATTATAAAATTATGTTATGTTCAAAATTCTTGTGAAAAAACATGTCGTGGTTCCACTTCACCATACTATAATTTTCTAAAAAAACTAGATTTTTGAGTTTTTAATTATGGGGAAGTATTTTAAACACATAGGATTATATAACAAGATCATTTGTATACTTAGATCATATAAATTGTGATTTAAATGTCTGAATTTTATCTAATATTTGATAATATTGGAAGTTGTGACGGAAGTTGAATATGGGGGTAAAAATATGAATTTATATTTCAGAAAGTTAATGAAATATAATGGGATGTTCTTAAATATGTTTATATGTGTTTGGATCATGGTGAAATAGTTCACCTAGAATGCAGGCGAATAAGGGTGTTTCTCGAATAAAAAATAACTATGATTGAGTTCACCCATTTGAATGATTTTACCCCATTGAAATGAACATGTTTAGTATCTTAATCACTTGACAACACACAAACACAAATATTAATTACATATATTAAAAATCAATTAAAGAAATCACATATTAATTGTCCATGTTTTACCCTTCCTTGGAAACATCTAAGGAGAAACAACTGACAATTTCTTGATATTCTGCAATTTTAATATGATCGCATTGGTGGATATAACTTGGGTCATAGTAATTCTATCATAAGGGTATGTTATATTAAAAAAAGTATGTCTTGATCAGTAATCAACCAAGGGATAAAACCTTTTATTTTGAATTGTGTGTTACTTTATTGAAGGATTCAATTGTTCATGGACAATAGGGTCTCAACAGAATTAGTATACTAGGCATGATCAATGTGTATCTTCTAGTTCATATTAGATTATCTATTAATTTAATTGTCTATGTGATTTACATACTATAAAAGAAGATAAAATTCACTACTCATAGAGTTAATTGAATTTTTTTCAATAAAATAATCATTGTTGGAAAAATCCATTATATGATAATATCTTGTATCTAATGTTATCCTTGAAACACTGCATATGTAATAACTAGAAATGAAATTAAAACATCATCATATTATTTTTCTATGAACCAAATAAGATAATTAACATCACCCTCACTCTGAATTAGAAATGATCAATGATCATTAAACACCATGATACTTCATTAAATATATTATTTGTGGAAATATAATATTTCTTCTTTTTACTCCTCTATTATCATTGTAAAAATCAAAGATTATAATATATTTATTCATACATTTTTTATTTGTATTTAATAGACGTTTTGTGAAATCACACCCTCCAATCCTTTAGTATCATTACATTTTTACCATACAATTGAATAAGGATATGTGACTCAAATTATTTTGAGATAATATCCCAATTCCTGAAACAAATCTACAAAATTTTAATGAAACTTGAATCTTAATAAATTTTCTAGAAACAACCAAATTAGTATGAGTGACTATTTGAAAATAACGTTTCTATTAATTTCCAATATATCAATATACAAACAAAACTACACAAGAATCACAAGCAATCACTTTTCCTTTTAACAAATAATATGTGAAGTCTCCCTTCGCTCCAACTATAAATGACATTAATCTCAGACTAAAAATAATTCTATATTTTTTAACAAGGTATAACATCTCCAATAGAATTTTTACCCTACCTTGAAGAGTCCCCATAAATAAAGAAAAATCATATTCAATTTCTTTAATCTAAATATTTAACACCCAACATGACATCAAACAAATAACCAAATAACTTGTATCCTCTTATTTCAAGTACCATTCCACATAAAAGGAACTAAATCTAAACATCACCGAATCCAAATTATTTCTCACCATTATACCTTCTCTCATCTCTATTGATTTATCTGATCTATTCACGTTTAATTTTGGTCTTCTTTTTGGAGATTTCCAATTGATCCATCTTCACCGATCACCTCTTATAACTTCCATATTATAGAAAAACCATTGAAAATTTATTTATAAAGAAATAGAAGAATACACAAAATTGAAAAAGAAACCAATATATTCTATAATAACATTAACATAAACCTATAAAATATACGATATATACTATTTACCTCTCATTCCTTGTTTAGAGACTACAAAAAAGGCCAAAACATAGTTGGAAAATTTACTCCATGAACATTCATCTCCACCCCATGTAATCAATCTCCTTAAAACTAGGCATTGATGGATTCATATATTGATTCCATTCTTGCATTAATACTAACACAAATCATGATAAAGATCAATATCCCCTTCACCTGGTAACCCAAAAAACATAAGTCGAATACAGATTCTTGATGAGGTGCTACATGACAATGGAATCTAGATTCTAATGAAATACCATTATTCATAACATTTTCATCAATTGGATGGGATTTATTTAATATTTTTAAAATAAGAATATTCATCTATTTTGGTAACTACATGAACCATAATTTTTATTCTCACATATATATCCCAATTCTATAATGAATTAATTATTATATAATCTTTTCAAAAACATTTACTTGAATTCATACATATAAACGAACAGTTATATGGTTCATCAACCAATCCGATATTTTTTTAGAATTTCACCGATTCTTGATTAATAAAAGTATTTATAATAACAAGATACCCAATGGATTTCCAAAGGGTTTTTTTTGTCTAGACATCATGATGGTAACAACACTACTACAACCATGTTTTTGTTCAATAAATTATTTCCCCTCTTCTGATAACCCACCGAGTCTTTTCATCTAATGATTCCAAGTGATCTAACATGCAACGTTCAAGATTATATATCTTTTTCAAATGACATGATTAGACCACACAATTTTTTCTATAACTGCCTAATATGCCTATAAGGAATACCATTAAATGATTTCACACACTTTAAAAACCTATATAGAATTCATGGATTCTCATAAAATCCATTAATTGATCCCTACCCCATCGACCGACTTATCAAGTCACTTTCATAATTGAGAGTGATATCTTGTAGTCTAGTTTTTTTCACGTAATAATGCATTCATAATAATCTCTAGCTTTTAACTTTTCCCATTTATAGGTTTTATGATAGAGATAATTTTTACAGTATTAGAAGTGAGTATAATATTAATAAAGTTAATGAATCCTATGAATGATATGACATTATTTTCCAAATTTTATATCCACCCTATAATCCATTTGGTAATAGAATTAAATAATTATTTTTTAATTCAACTAGTATACATCAATGATCTAAGACAATTCATTGGGATATGATTCATTTTCATGCCAATTGTTTCTTTAATAGTATTACGTTTACTTCTTTATAATGTATTAGATATGAAAACATAGGACTTAATTTTACTGAAATGTTGAGCACTAAAATTTTCAAAGGTTTTCCTGATTTTATTAAATATGTTAACTAAACCAATCCTTCTAATAATAATAAATATTATACCATTAGTAGACATAATATCATATAGCAATCCACATATAAATTCTTTCCTAAAAAGAATAATCCTCCAATCATTAAATTGTCACAAGATGTTCATTATATAATCAAAATGAGGTAAACAAATTATAGTTTATAATGGGTCTTATTTCCTTACAATACATACTAATTTATATAAGCCACGTCTCATTCCCAACAAGAGGATATATATCCATGAAAAAACATAGCATCTGAAAAACAGATCATAAAAACATTTCTAAAATCCAATATTCCTCATCTCAATTATAATGAAAATCCATTCCAACATATCATTACATTATTCCATTTTTAAATTGATCAAAAAAATTTGAACAAAGATTCATTTTAGTTAAAATCATCCACCATATATTTTGTAATACCAATGGCCACTGGGAATCTCCTCCCATCCAAAAAAAATGAAACACTTTCAATGTGAATCTTCAAATCATAGAAATAAGGCTTCTGTTGATAAGGAATGAAATAATTTTGGATTCAATGTTATATAAAAAGATAATTCTATATTTATTATGTTATATTATAACATCCCAAGAATCCATGTTATGTTTCCCTTTGAATAATAAAATTGCTTCTGCTGTACACAACTTCGAGTTCAAACACACCACAATAAATGAAACTAGACTTTATGAATAGTAATACCCACATTTAGAAATTTTTTAAATTTTATATTTCAAAATGGACATCATTTTTGGATTTGGAATATCAAAATTAGCATAGGGTGATTTTTTTGTATTTTTCGAAAAACAATCAATTTTTGATGAGTAGTGAAAAATAATGTGTTGTTGTATAAAACTGACTTTTTATTTAAATAATTATTAATTTTGATTACATTTATTTTAGGTAAAAATAGATACATAATACCTATATAAGTTCAATTTAATCAATTTTAGTCATTTTATAGTATGTTTAGATATATAAAATTTTTATGAACATTTTATCCTATTTTACCCACCTCCTAGAAGCATTTACAAATCTGCATAAAACATAATCCTACCACTTCTGTGAGTTGAATGTCTAAAATCCAAGAGTCACGGTTGATATCAGTATGTAAAATGTGTTCAATAAGAAGAAAATAATTTTTGGAGAATAGTAATGTTTTATTTCTATTTTCAACAGTTAAAAGTAAATAGGGGAATTAGGGGTAAAAATGATATAATAATTACCCTAACAGATGTCAAAAATCTATTGGATAAGTGTAATTAGACCATAAGAAAACTTATTAATAAAATATGACTCCTTTTGGTTCACATGGATTATATTTAGTTATTTATTATCATTTTATTTAAAGACGAGTTAAAAGAGTAAAATTCAATGTTAACAAATAAAACATTTTTAATATAGGGTTATACCAAAGATAAATTCAATTATAAATATTAATTATAATTATATAAAATTTTACTATATAATTGTATTTTATTTATAATTTTTTGAAAATAAATAATTTAATTTATTAAGGACACAATGATGATGTTGTAATTACCATATTAATGAACGATTAAAATAACTTATTTTATAAATATCCCAATAAATATAATTTGAGACTATTGATTAATTAACAAAAATATCAAGGTTAATATGAATTTTAAGAGTTGATTAAATAACATTATTTTTATGTAATCATGCTGTTATGATTTTCACAAAAACTATATACTAAATAGTATCAAAATTGACATAATTGAGTTTTTAAAATAAATAATATATTATTATTTGATATAAAATTTATAAAATTATAAGGGACCTCCAAAGGATATAGATAAGGATATATATGTTAATAATGAACCACTTGGGGTTCTCTTGGATTGTTATAGTGTATTTATTAACCATATAATATAAAAATACAAAGAGACATGGTAAATGACAAACTTTTAAACTAAGAGTTAATTCTAAAACATAAGGATAATATGGTGACCTGGAACTGTCGAAAATCTAATGGTGGTTAGGTTTTCAAACCATCCCCACCTTATCCTTGAAATTAATCATTTTGGAGAAATAATAATCCAAAAATGGTTTTATTATAAAATAATATTTCAAGCTTTTCTGAAAGTGACCCTCACCTCTATTATAAAAGGGCCATTCCCCTTGTCTCAAAACCACACCTCCAAATCCATTTGGCTCAGCCAACCCCTGCCTGAATATCCTCCCAACATAACACCCTTATCAAAGAGGCCATCCATTTGGTTAGAATGCTAACCTACGAAGCCCTCCCTTTTTATCTAATCAAAATGAAGAACTCGAAGAAGAGGTAAATATTTCATCACCTCTTTCATGTTAATTTCATCTTCCACATTCTCTTTATTTTATTTATATTATAAAATAATAACTCTAGTATCATATAAATAATATGGTTCTATTATATAAACTGTACAACCATATATATTATTCTATCTAACATATGAATGAAAATGTCACCCTACGTGCTTACGTACAGCTTACTGTCTCCACATCATGGGGTAGTTTGTTATTCAAACACATAATTATTTGGATGGGTATAATAATGATGTATAATTGATGTAAATAATAAATATTTCATGTTAATGATTCATTATATAAGATTTAAAATACAATTATATTTGATTTCACCATCAGTATAATGATATTATTGCTCATGCGCACGTACGGATTACTCTCTCCACAAACGTGATGAGATTCATTCCCATTGTTATCATTCATGATTAATTTCAATTTTATGATTAAGAATAATGTATATGAACATAATATCATTCTATATTTTAATCAAATACATCTTATCCATAACTAACATGGCTTATGAAACCGAGCATATAAAGGAAAACAGATCAGTTAACACCTGAAACGATGATAGTACTAAAAAATTATAAACAAAGCAATATTATAAGATCATATAAGATATCATATTTATATATATAGTTCTTTTATAATTTAATTACAATTATTTAACTATTATATAGGTGGTTAAAGTACCCTATACCAAGGAAAAGTACAAGTTAATGGTTAATTTCACAATCTCTTTACTATCCGAGGTTGTTTTACGTAAGTATATACTGGGACCTCTATATCATCCACATGTGTGTTTTCCTAAAAATGTAATTCAAAACATTTTTATTATTTACTAGACTATATTTTAATGTAATCTATACCCTTGTTTGACCATATATGTTTTGAAAGGAATCTTTTTGTTGTTTTCCAAACATAGTACTTTATGACCTTTTCAACATAATTAAGGTAAGAATGACTTTTATAAAATATATACGGTGGGTGTGGCTAGTTTCTGCCATTATAACATCAGCAAAACTTCCCATACAATCTTATAAGAATATATTCAAAATAGATGTTTTATATTATAATTATATGACTTTTAAATGATTTCTAAATAGAATGATATATTTCTCTAAAAAAGTTTTGATTTCCTCTATATCAACATCCTTTGATGGATTTTAATCTTGTTTGATGTTGTTTTATTATGATACAAAACTTCCTTATTGTATTGAAGGTTTTTTTGATATGTATGACTGTCAATGTTTTATTTTTACCCCATCCATTGTTTATGGATAAATTATTTACATATTGAATGTTAGTTTTAATACGAATGATTATGTTATGATTAAAACTTTTCATATGTGGAATGCATTGGACTTATTAATTGACGGGTGTAGCCCACATTAGCTCCACAATGCATCGGTATGTCTTATGAGACAAACTAGTGTGTTAGCCCAGAGCCTTGGCAAAATCCTATTTGTAGTGTTGGCACAAGGCCTTGACTATGTGGTTATGAAGTCTACCATTACACATTCCATCCTTATTTACGTGGCTATTAATATTGAATGTGATTATTAGACTATTATAATATCCATGTGAATATGAAAATGGGATTGTTTGATTTTATCATAGTCATATTATGCTGAAGGTTACGTTTAAAAGGCTTTTGTTTTAGTTCTATGCATTGCCTTAAATGTTTATGCTTATTTTTGAATGTTTCATCTATATTTTTATCCTTACTGATCATATAAGCTCACCCCTTTCATTGTTTTATTTTACCCATGATGTGAAGAAGTATATTACGGTTGACCTACAGGGATATGCTAAGGATATAAATGTGTTCAAAAGGGAAAAAATGTTTTTTATTTTTTTATTTCAAGATATAATGTAAAACTTATGAATGTATCTAGTACTTATGAGGCTACTAAACCGATTGGTCTTTCTGTATTTGATCCCTTGTGATCATGTAAATGTTATATAATAATGCATCAACTCTGGATATCTAGGGTGTCAGCATTACATTTGGTATCATAGGAAGTTTAGTACAAACCATGGATGCAAGATTTAAAAAAACTCTGATTAGAAAACATTACCCTAAGATAAAAAATGAGGATTAGTATAGATCAAATTCCTAGAATTTTGATAATGTAGAGATTTTGTGAGTTCTCTTAGCAGTACATCGCTGTCTAGATACGATCTGGTAGTGGTGACTAGGGCGTAGATGTACCTAGGGGTAAAACCTGAAAACAATGCTTTGAGCTAGAATCGAATGGGAATTTGTGCATGACAACGGGCTTTGCTTCATTCTTGGATATGACACTCCCTGGGGATATTCTTAGGATAATATTCATTTTCTTTTCAAACCATTATGAAGGATTTATGAGTATATACTTTTTCAAATAATTTTTTTATGATTATAGATTATATCCATAAATTATTGAATTTATGCTAAGCGTTATACAAGATTGGAATTATGTATTGTGATTCACAAATTAATATACTATATGCCAATTTTTAGAAATATTGCCTAGTAGAAGGAATAAAATTTGTATCAATGCACCTAATCAATTTAGGGATTGCCCTCCTCCTTAAGATAATTATAGTAGAGCTAGTGAAGCAACGAGTGATGATCATCTTATCCACGTATAGGGATTACTCACTCAGGTAATGAATAATAACCTTACTAGTATGGATCACCCTGATCCACAATGAAAGGGATTAATGTCCAACTGCTTCATGAGGAAAAAATAACCAAAATTAAATCGGGGTACATATCTATTAGTTGTGGGGCTATGGATAAGTTACTAATAGAAAATATTTCATACTTTGGGGAGTAGTGAAAGGGAAAAAGTTTTCAATGCAGTTTATAATTGCATGGGAGATGTAGATCAATGGTGGTCATTGATTCAAAACACAATGAAAGATGTTGAAGTATAAAATATGGAATGAAGGGAGTTTAAAGATATTTTTGTAGAAAAATAAACTCCTCGGGACCATCGAGCAGATATGGAACGACAATTTCTGAGTCTGAGGTAACAGGAGGATGAGAATGTCACAAAAGGCCAAGGGAGCAAGGACAAGATTATGCGATCACCACTATTGAGGTTGAAGCACAGAATGGAATTGTGGCAGGTAATTTAATGGTTTTATAAAGTTTATCCACTTCATTATTTGACTCTGGATAATCAGATTGTTTCATATCTTCCTAGTTTTCTATGAAAATTAGATATTATCAATATGAATTAACAATGGGGTTTTCAGTCAAAACACCAAAGGGAAGTATCATCGCAACAATGTTTTGTGAATCAGTTCCCATTAGAGCATATAAATGTTCTTTTTCTACTTATTTCATCGTCATACACAAGACTGAATTTGATATAATATTTGGAATGGATTGGATTTCAGACCATGATGAGAATAATTATCGTAAGATGAATGAGGTTACAATTTTTGATGATGACAAGGGGAACCTTATCCTTAGATCAGAAACGTCACCACCTGATTCTTATATAGATCCACCACAGTAGCTCTACTAAATTAAATTATTGGGGAAGAAGAGAATGAAATGTCTCTAGGTGAGTAAAAGAATTTTTGAATATAGGATGTACCTCTTGTGGAAGATTATGTTGATGTGTTTCCGGAGGATTTACATCGACATCATCCAAAATGAGAAATTGTGTTTTCCATTGATTTAATTCCTGGTTCAAGGCCCATATCGAGGACCCCTGATAGATTTCCCACTGTTGAATTTATGGAACTAAATAAACAATTAGAGGCATTGAGTAACAAGGGATTTTTTCTCCCTAGTATTTTTGCATGGGGAACCCCTGTCATTTTTGTCAAAAATAAAGACGGATCTATGTGGTTTTGCATTGTCTACAGGGATATCAATTCTATAACCATAAAAGAAAAATTATCATCTACCTCTCATTGATGATTTATTTAAATAAATTCATTGAGATCAATATTTTTTAAAGAATGACCTTTGATCTAGAAATCATCAGTTTTTTGTGAAGAAGGGAGACATTCTGAAAATTATATATTGAACCAAGTTTGTGCATTATGTGTTTACAGTAATGCCTTTTGTATTGACAAATGAATCCTATTTCTTGATGGATCTAATGAATAGTGTCTTCATAGAATATCATGATGAGTTTTTAGTGGTATTTATTGAAGATATATTGGTATACACAAAAATCTACGAAGATCATAATAATCACATGCACACTATTCTGAAAACCCTCCAAAGAAATAAAGTATACGGAATGTTTAGCAAGTGTGAATTCGGCATCAATAGATTTTCTTACTTGGCCATATAGTTTCTAAGGATGGAATCTCTATTGATCCTTCACATACCAATGAAATCCAAGAATTTCCATCACTGACGAGTATAATTGTGGTATGGAATTTAATTGTTTTAGATGTTTATTATCAATATTTCGTCCAAAATATTTCTCGGTTGGCTAATCCATTATCCATGCTCACACGTAAAGGGGTTAAATATGATTGGAAAATAGAGTTTGAAGAATGTATTGAAGATCTGAAGAAAAGATGATTAAATGATCATATATTGAATCTACCATCAGGAAACGATGGGTTTTTTATTTATAGGGATTCTTCAAAAAAGGACTTAGTGGTGTCCTTATGCAGAATGATAGAGTTATTTACTATGGATAAAGAAAACTAAAAATTCATGAGAAAAACTATCATAGTCACGATCTTGAGTTAGAATCTGTAATATTTGCTCTGATGATATGGACACACTATGTCAATGGTGAAAATTTTGAGATTTTTACTGATCACAAGAGTTTGAAGTATATTTTTTCACAAAAAGAACTCAACATGACGAAATGGCGATGACTTGAACTACTCAAGGATTATTACTGCACAATACACTACCACCCGGTGAAGGCAAATAAGCTGGAAGATGCTTTGAGAAGAAATGATCAAGGAGTTTTTAACAAAATGAGAGTTGAAAGGGATCCTATTGTCATGGATCTATAAATATGGATATAGGAATAACCTTGGAAGCTGAAACATCAATTCATTTTCAAATGGTTTCCAAAACATCATTAATAGAATGGATAATAAGTTCTCAAACTGATGATGATGAATTTCCTAAGAAAATTATATCTTGGAACGATGAGAGATTGAGTGACATCATATATGAAGATGGAATTTTGAAATTTGGGAAGAGACATTGTGTTCTTAACAAACCTGACCTAAAATGTGAAATGTTAGATGATGCCCATAGCTTCAATTTCTCTATAAACCAAAGGAGCACTATGATGTATAGATATTTGAAAGAACATTTGTGGTGGGACAACATGAATAGAATGATTTCTGATTTTGTGTGAAGATATATGGTTTGTCAACAACTAAAAGGTGGAAGGCAACCGTCAAGAGGGTTCATGAAACCACTTCCCATAACTGAATTGAAATTGGATAATATTACGTTGTACATTATCATGGGGATACCAAAGACTCCATGAAGGAATGATGCAATATGGGTTGTTTTTTATAGTCATACCAAGTCATCACATTTTCGTGCTATAAGATAAGATTTACCACTTCATCGTATGGAAAGAATATATATTAATGAAGTTGTAATAATTCATGGAGTACCCATATCGTTTTTTTATCTGGATCCCTGTTATACATCAAGATTCTAGAAAAGTCATCAGAAACCCCTGGACACTGAACTTCCCTTAATCACCACCTTCCACCCTCAATTTGGTAGACAATCAGAACGAACTATTTAAACATTAGAAGACATGTCGAGATCTTTCTCCCTTGACTTTCAAGGTATATGGGATCAATATTTACCCATATTAGAATTTTACTATAACAATAGCTTAAATTAAAGTATTCAAATTGCACCATATGAAGCGTCATATCAAAAGAGAGGTTTCACACCAACTTGTTGGTATGATGTTGGTGAAAGAAAATTGTAGGCCTAGAACATGTTGAGGAAACAATGGAAAAGGTGATGGTTATCCAAAACCACATCAAAGTAGCCCAAACCAGGAAAAAGACCAATGCCAATAACCAAAGGAAGGATTTGGAATTTCATGTAGGATACCATGATTTCATGAAGGAATTTCCATGTAAGGTTGTTATACATTTTTGTTATAATGGTTAATTAAGTCCCATGAATATTTGACCTGTCAAAATTCTAGAACAAATTGGAGTTGTAGCTTATCATTTGAAAATGCCTCAATGTCTCTAAAAATATCTTCATGTGTGCCACATATCACTGTAACATCCCAAGTAAGTAATGAATAATATATATTGTTATCTATATCTATTTATGAATTAGATAGTGTTTTAGAGGCTTAAAATGGGAATAAATCCAATCTTAAGCATAGAATTCTCTAATATATTTAAAAGATTGTTTTATCGCCTTTTGATGGAAAACCATTTTTAAATCAATATTTTGACAATTTTATAATCTCTATTTGTCAAAATAAACATATTATTTATGATTGGGACATTGAAATTTATATTGGATAATGTTTTGGTATTTTTCCGACAATGTTCATTTTTAATGAATAGTGAAAAATACTACATTTTACATCAAAAATGCTTTTTCATATAATTTAATTATAGGGTTAAATTAACTTTTTAATTGGTTTTAAAGTTTAAATAGAAAATATTTTTACCATTTAATCCAATAGTGGTCATTATAATTAATTTCACTTTGGAATTGGGCATAAAATAATGCCAAACGTTTCATAGATATTGTTTCAAAAAATCTTGCTATTTTTTTTGACAATGGAAATTATTTTTAAAATAATTATTGAAATTTATGTGTTTGGAATATAGTAAAATGGATTCCATATTTGGAAATATAATTTCAAAATTATGTAATTAAGACTTTTATTTTTGGACTTTGTGAATAGTAACGACGGTAATTATCGTTAATTATCTTGATTAATTAGTAATCGGGTAGTTAAGGATAATAAAATAATATCATAATAATAAAAAATGACACTAAAATGTGTCATAATACTACTTTTTATGTCATGTCCGACCATGTGATGCCTTGTTCCAATCTTGGGGACCCCATGGAATCACTTTTGTGTGATAATGTCTTTTTATGTTTTTATTTTTTTAAAGAAGGTAAATATAACAAAGAATGTATCACCTGAGTAAAAAAAATTTAGGTTTGTCTCCATAAATGATCTATTTGACTATAAATAGTCATTGGAAATATAAAATTCTTTCACACATCATAGTATTTTTTTTTAATTTTTAGACATTAAAAAAATTAAATTATTTATGACATCATGATGATGCAATGATTACCTCATTATAAACGATTTAAATAAAATGAAAATATAATGTAAAATCTAAGACCTAAACATGAAGAAAACCTATTGGATGGGTGGATTTATAAACCTTATCACCTTATCCCCGAAATACATCAACGTGGGACCCATAAAATCCGAAAATCATTTTAAAATAAAGTAACATTTTATACCTTTCCAAGAGTACCCCTCCTCTCCTCTTATAAAAGGCCCCCACCTCTACGTCCTTACCCAAACCTCCCAAGCCTTTTTCTCGGCCAATCTCTACTCATTTTGTCTCTCCAAATACCTCTCCTCATCCTATTAGCCTTACCTTAGACAGGAAGCTCTTCAAGAATCCCTTTTGGTTCAATCCAAAGGAAGTTACCCGATTTAAAGGTAATGTCTTCACTTGTGTTCTTTTATTTTATTTTGCTTCACTAACCCCCTAAAATATTTTTATTCATTTATTTTGTAACAACACCAGTATCTTCAATATAATATAATGTTTCTGTAATAAGGATTCGAGCTACACTTACACACGCCTTCATCTAATGGTAAAAGAACATACTATTTCTTTGGATGGCGAATTTCTACCTCACGAAACGATGATTGTTCAATATTGTTTTAACACCTTTAAAGGTGGTCATTATGATGTCACTGTATTTATATATGATATATAATATGTTTATGTTTTTCTTATGCTTCTATATTTTTCATTTATGTCATACCTTATAGTTCCCATTATGGGTAAACGTGATATCTTCATTTTAGGAATTGCGGACCACTGCCCCCTCAAAGTGATTTGATTTGTTAATTCCATATGTGGTATGCATAAAGGATAGATTTAATGATATTATATATGATACCATACTATAATTAAAATACTATTATGAATCATTATGTTTTAATTCCATTAAATATTAAATATAAATGAAAGTAACGTTCATGCATACGTACGGCTTACCGTCTCTATGAACGGTGCATTTAATTTCTTACCTGTAAATATAATGTAATATTATAATTGCATGTATATACTGGATATATATATGATATATATGATATCTGAATCACGAATATAATTCTGTATATAATGAACCTTTAACCACATGAACAACTTGTAATTATAATAAGTCTATTTTTGGCTCAATTGCCAAAGATCGACAAAACGACCGTTATTAACTTAAATAATTACATAGTGTTCATAACATGGTAATATGTGATATAAAAAGAATAATGAACTTGAAAAAGGTTTTTAAGGAATTATAAATTAACTCAACTTTATTATTCAAGACGTTAATGAATGATCGAGTCATGTCGGACCTGAGGTATGAGACTTCGTCTCAATCTCCTTTCATTGAGGCATATCATGTTTTATACACAACTTTATTTTATATGGTGTATAAACCCCTTTGACTTCTACGTTTACTCAAAGGGAATCTTTTTTTAAGAATCTTTTACTAAACGACAAAAGGGAATGTCTTTTTTTTCATACGTATGTGGCGAAAGGGACTTCTCCACTGCCGTGACCATTATTTGAGCTTCGACTTCCTCTACAAGCCATAATTTTTTATTATTAAAAATGAAAAAAATAAATACCATGTTTTACTATTATTTTATTTTGGTATTTAAAATGGTTTCCATAATGTTTTTATATCAATGTGTTGTATTGATATATTGTGATTGGAAAATGGAAATGTTATGTTTCCTTAAGTATGTGTTATGTGATACAATTGTGTTATGGTTCCTGGGCATTGTTATGAAGACAGGTGGTACCATGATAAACTAAAGGCGGGTGAGCCTGATATAGCTCTCTAATTCATTGGGTAACACGAATGAGTTAAATGTTAAGGTTTCTCTGAAGCGATTGAAGGAATATATTGTGATGAGTATTCCAAACGTAACCATGAGGGTTACTCCCTACATAAGAATGTTATGAATGCTTCAAGTTACCTTTATGTCTTATGACATCTATGATTTATTCATGATTTGATGAGGTATGTTAAAATGATTCTGTTTTTTAGTAAAGTATGATTTCACACATGGACTAATGTTTTCTATTCGTACTTTTATATCCCTTATTGAGATTTTTATGCTCCTCCCAAGTTTTGAAATATTTTTCACAGGTCATGGGATAGGTATACGATGTGATGATAGTGTCAAGGATGTTTCAAGAAAGAATCCATGTTTTATTTTAAATATGTTTGTCTAAATGGAAAAAATGAGTACTATCTTTTATGGAACCTCTTTTTTTAAATGTGGAATGTAATGCATGTTTTATGATCTAATTCTCTATAAATCTAAACCTGAAAAGATCCTCAACGTGAATTCTTGAAGTAACTCAAGATTAAATAATGTTTAAGGCTAGGGACTTATAATCACTATTGGGAAAATACATTCCTATCCTAATGCATGTACTCACCTATTATGAAATTGAACCTGAACATGATCTGTCTTATTGTAAAGTGCCTGTTAAAATTTATAATACCAGAGAACAGGTGCTGAGAATCTGGACGAATCGTCTTGTAAATGTTCTTTGGACAATCCATAAGATGGAAGAGGCGACATGGGAACCCCAGGAACATAGGATGAAGAACCCCCTGAATCATTTTATGAGGTAATATTCTATAAATTTTTAGGAAGAAAATATTTTATGTATGGGAGAATGTAACACCCTATTCTTCTGTGGTACGTTTACCATTGAATAATACAATAGCTTTTGTTGTACGTAACATCAAGTTCAAACACACCACAACCAAAAAAACTATTAGTTATAAAAAGTAATACCCACTTATTGAAATTTTATAAATTATATCATTCAAAATGGAATTCATTTTTTGATTTGGAATATTAAAATTAGCTTAGAGTGAATTTTTGGTATTTTTCTAAAAACATTAAATTTTTGATGAATAGTGAAAAACAGTCTGTTATTATTGAAAACAGATTTTTTAAATAATTATTTATTTAATATAAAATTATTTTAGGTTAAAATATATACATAATAGATTTATAAGTTAAATGTAATTCATTGGATTCATTTTATAATAAGTTTATAGAAATAAAAATTTTATGAACACTTTACAGTCATTTACCCCCCTCTTAGGAGCATTTACAATTGTGAATAAAACATAATTTTACCACTTAAGTGAGTTGAATTTCAAAAATCTGAGTGACACTATTGATATCATTAAGTAAAATGTGGTTCAATAAGATGAAAATAATTTTTGGTGAATAGTAATTATTTACTCTTATTTACCACAGATATTAGTAAATAAGATAATTAACGGTAAAAATCATATTATAATTACCCTATTACATGATCCAATTATATTGGATGAGGGTAATTTAACCCAAAACAAACATAGGAATAAAATATTACCCCCTTTGGTCCACATGGATTAGATTAGGACATTTATTATTATTTTATTTAAAGAAGTGTTAAAAGAGTAAAAGTCAATGATTAATAACTAAACCATTTTTAATATTGGGTTATACATAATTTAAATTAGAATATAAATATTCCTCAAAAAATTAAAAAAAAATCCTACGTAATGGTATTTTATTTATATGTTTTATACTTTAAATAATTTAATTTATTTATGACATAATGTTGATGTCGTAATTACCTTACTGATGAAATATTAAAATAATTGATATTATAAATATCAAAATAAATGTAATTTGAGGCCTTTGATGAATTCCACTAATTTTATAGGTTAATATTACATGTTGGGTTTGATTAAGTAAATGTTTTAGAAGTAATCATGTTGTTATGATTTTCACACAAACCAAATACTAAATAGTGTCAAAATTGACATAATTGAGTTTTTGAAACAAATACTATATTATTAATTGATATAATATTTCTAAAAATATAATTTTCTGCGAAAGGACATATATAAGATAATATGTATTAATAATTAACTACTTAGGGTTCTCTTGGATTTTTATAGTATTATTAGTAACCAAATAATATAAAAATACAAAGAGACATGGTAAATGGGAATCTTTTTAACTAAGAGTTATATCAACAAGATAATGTTAATATGGTTAATTAAAATTGTATAAAACCTATTGGTTGAGATATTTTTGACCAATCCCATCCTTAGAATAGAAATAAATCATTTTTTAGCCATTAGAAAATGAAAATGATTTTATTATAAAATAATATTTCAATCTTTTCTTAAAGTGACCTTCACCTCTCTTAAAGATGGAAATTTCCTCTTCTCTCAAAACCACACCTCCAAAGACATTTGGCAGGGCCAAACCGTACCCAAATACCATCCTAACTTTTCCCCCTTAATAATATCGGCCATAAATTGGTTATAAATCCATCCTATGAAGCCTTTTTGATCAAATCAAAAGGAAGAACCCAATGAAGAGGAAAATATTTCACCACCTCTTTCAAGTTTATTTCTTCTCCCACTTCTTCTTTGTTTGTTGTTTCTGTTCTAAAATATTAACTCCAGTATCTTCTATATACTATGATGTTATTATAAAACTGGTATAACAATATTCATTATTCTATCTAACATAGAAATGACAAAGCCACCATATGTGTGTGTGTACGGCTTACCGTGTCCACGTCATAGTGCAGTTTGTTATTCAAACACTTCATTGTTTTTATGGGTATAATAATGATGCATAATTGATGTAAATAATAAATATAACATGTTAATGAGACTGTATATATGATATAACATTCATTTATATATGATCTCACCATCAATATAATGATATTTTCACCCGTGTGTACATACGAATTACCATATCCGCGAACATGATGAGATTCATTCCCCATCATAGTCAGTCAAGAATAATTTTCATTTTCTGATGTAACATAATATTCATGATAATAATATCATTTTCTATATTAATAAAATATATCTTATCCATAACAATCATGGATTATGTAACCAATAATATAAAGGAAAACAGATCAGTTCACACCTGAAACAATGATACTCCTAAAATATTATTAGCATTGCAATATTAGAGGATCATATATGATATCATATTTAAGTATATAGTTCTTGTATAATATAATAGCAATTGTTTAACTATTATATAAGTTGTTAACATAAACTCATCCAAAGAAAATTACAAGGTACGGGTTAATTTTACAATCTCTTTATTATCTAAGGTTGTTTTACGTAAGTATCTACTGGGACCTCTTTATCATCAACATCCATGTTTTCAATAAAATTTAATTCAAAAAATTTGTACTATTTACTAGAATATAGGTTAAATTCATTTATACCCTTATTTGACTATATATTTTTTAATGGAATCTTTCCGTCGTTTTCCAAACAAGGTACATTGTGACCTTTTCGACAAAATTAAGGTAAGGATGACTTTTTTTCACTTATACAGTGGGTGCATCTATTTTCTGACATCATAACATCATCAATGATTCCCATATAAGATTATAAGAATATTTTCAATATAAAAGTTTTCTTTTATAATTATATGACTTTTAAATTATTTCAAAATTTGATGAGATACTTCTCTAAAAAAATTTGATTTCATCTACGTCAACATATTTTAATGGTTTCAAAGATTTTTTGAAGTTTATTTATTAGGATACAAAATATCCATATTTTATTGAAGGGTTTGTGATATGTTTTAATGTGGATATTTTATTTTTACAACAATCATGGTTTATGGATAAAGTATGTACATTTCGTATTCTAGTTTTAATATGAATGTTTATGTTATGTTTAAACATTTTCATATGAGGAATGCATTGGACTTAGTAAGTGATTAGTGGAGACCGCTATAGCTCCTCGATTCATTGGTAGGTCTCATTTAACAAACCAGTGTCTTGGAACAAGTCCATGAAATGATATTATTTGTAGTCTTGGAACAAGGCATTCACTTTGTGGTTTTGAAGTTTGGAAATATGCATTCCATCATTATAAAAGAGGATATGGATATTGCATGTGATTATTCGACAAATAGAATATACATATGGATAAGTAAATGGAATTGTTTGATATTATATTTCCATATTATGTTAATGTTTATGATTAAAATGATTTTCTTTTAGTCTTATACATCGCCTTAAATGTTTATGCATATTTATGAATGTTTCCACTATATTGTTATCCTTACTTAGCATTTGATCTCACCCCTTTCAATGTTTTATTTTTCTTATGATGTGAAGGAGTATTTTATGTTTGACATGTAGTGATATGATAAGGATATAAGTGTGTTAAAAAGGGGACCAAATGTTGTTAATGTTATTATGTCATGATGTAATTTAAAACATATCAATGTATCTAGTAATTTCAAGGCTACTAAACAGATCAGCCTTTCGGGATTTGATCCCTTGTGATCATGAAATTATTATGTAATAATGCACTGACTCTGGGTAACTAGGGCCGAGACGTTACAAATGTGGAGTCATTCACTCTAGGAATCAAAAGAAACCTTAAAACACAGACTACTCTAATCATAGCTCAACCTCTAAATAAGTCATACACTACCTCCCTCACCTTCTATTACAATATCATATGTATCCATAATGAAAGCACATAGAAAACAATCCGGACTCTGATAGCATTCCATTTTCATACTAGAAATTTTATTTTATAATTATTATTCATCTAGAATAGATCTTTACACACTATTATCTTAATCATCCAGGATCCTCATAATACTAATCAAGAAATTTTCTTCCTCATCTATTTTCTATACATGTCACCAATGCAAGTATTCTGGCTAGCCATAACACTCTCAAACGTCTCCAAATACTTTTTACCTTGTACGTACACATATTCAGTTAATGAGCTATCCTCCATATAAGAATTAATTATTTTGAGTCCCATCCTTTCATTTAGAAAACTACAGAAAATTAGCTGTATTTTAGATTCCTTCCTTGACATAACGCTCCAAGGATTATTCCCTATAAACCCTCTCTATCTCCATCAACTTATCATCATGAAAAATTTACATATTCAATTGATAAATAAATATTCAATATTCCATATTTCCAATGGAGTCTACTCCACATATTATATATCCCATATAATCTTCTCAATATTAAGGTACCCTTCATTCTTATTGTTAAACTATGTTTGTACATCATTTTTAAGCTAGAGAATCCCCTGAAGTAGAACAACCCAAGCGTTAAACCACACTTGTTTCTCCAAGGATCTTCTGACCATCTTCAAAAATCAATCCATAAAATTTTATTTGGAAGAATCATAAAATGATCTTAACTTATAATATCTGTATTTAAATTTACCAATAGCATAAGTTGATCAAATAAATTCCTGTTGAGACGATTTATTGTCGCCCTCATAATCGAATCAAACCCTTATAGTGTGATTCCATTCAAATTCATAGTTATTATCACATGAAATCATCACTATTGAACAATGTTACTAGGAATCATCGGGGCTATTTCATGAAAACTGTCAAAGTAATATGACCATCAATTCAACCACATTTTGAAAAAAATCAAATTCATGCCTCATTTAAAAAATCATGGATAATCCTAGAATAATATTCCACATATTCTCACAACTTAAAATCTTTGTGGCATGAGTAAAACCATCATGTTGAAACCTTATAACATCATCTGAACAATAATTTCATAAATAATTATTTTTCCTCTTTTTTGAAAGTGAATCTATATCTTCACTAAATAACTATATATATATATATATATATATATATTTGTGATTGTTTATTGTATAGTTTCACCACATTCAATGGATTCATATAACCATAATTTCATTTTTTTCATTTTTTCATCTCTAGGACTCATATAATTAAAATATGATCCTCTGATCCCCATAAAAAATTCAACCTACATCTTTAGGTTATCCCACAATATATTTTCATGGGGTCCCCACATTTGAAATTTTTTTATAATGAACCACTGTCAAAATGAACAGATCTGACATCATTCTAGATGTATATTATGTACCCTAAAAAAATTCATGCCTGAGGACCGTAATATTTTAGTGTCTTTGAAAAAATTATAGAAAAATATCATATCATGGAGAAGGATCGAAAAATCCTCTAATTAATAACTCCTCATTTAGTAGTTATACCTAAAACATTTTTTCATTTATTGGGGAATGGAAAAATAAGAAAACGGTGAGCTCAAATGATCTATAATGGTAAAAAAAGGTAGTTCTATAAGCATAATCATTAGTATAAGGGTTTGATAACACGATCATAAAAATATAAGATCATACCCTACATATTAATGATTATATACATGAATCCAATCATAAATAATGGCATTTCATAAGACAAGATTCACAAGGATATAAAGACAAAAACCTATTAATGCATAACATAGTAATAAAACATTGGATTTTGGTAGACAAATAAGTATATAATATGATTTCAATAGAAGCCAAAAATCGCAACCAAGACCATATTTGTAATATTGGTTTATTCCCCATAACATCATTGTAATCATGGTTCACATCCATTTCCATCTTATTAACATCAGTTCACTCATAATACCATCTTGGTAGCATTGGTTCACTCCGCATACCATCATCGTAGTCTTGGTTCAGTCTCACTACCATCTTAGTCTACCATAGGAGATATAAATCATTACCCATTATATCAGAGGGAGATATAGGTCCCTCCTATCCCAGAGAGAAATGATACATACATATGACACTAGATCATAAATAATCATATCATAACCCAAGAATTGATATGGGTATTATAAACATTCATTGTTATCATAACCTATGGGAAAAATAAAGGTTTCATAATCATTTAATAATAAAGATAACCAGTGAAAAGAGAAAGGTTTAAAAAGTGTATAACCCACAAAAGAGAAAAAAGTTTCATGAATATCATTATGTTAAGTGTAACCAATTCATATAAATAATATGAATCGAACCATTTGATCAATTTCTATAAAGGAATATGTGACATCGACATATGTAACCATAGATGGAAAATAATTTTGAAATAACATTAAAAAACGTTTCTTTAGGAAAATATCATATAATCATTGAAAAAGAAGTTTTAATACAATAAACCATCTGAAAAATATTTTCATAGAAAATACATTGAAATCATATGAAGAAGAAATCAAATCATATGAAAAACATATTTCTTGAGAATTTATAAAAAAAATTAAAAAATAATTGAAATTATTTTTCCTTGAAAAAACATTGAAAACTTATATATAAAGCATGAAAATGACGTGAAAACCATTCCTCTCAAAATAATTTTAAAACATATAAATAAATATGATTTTTTTAAAACCAATTTTGTTGAAACTTATAAAAGAATGTTTAATATATTTTTAAAGGCATTTTTCCTGAAAATACCTTGAAAACCTATAAATAATTCTTAAAAATGATTCCAAAACCAATTTTATTACTATTATATCAAATAAAAATGATGTATTTTTGAAAACCACATTTCTAGTAATTTAAAAAAAATCGTATTCATAATAATTAAACCTTTAAATATGATAACTAATCTTTACAAAAATGATGGCAGGTATATCCATACAAGTCATACTATGTAAAATGAATATTCCTTTTGCAGGGTAATATGATTATAAAAAAGATTTTATTTGAAAGAAACATGATGATTCAATTTAAAACTGGTAAAATAAAAAAGTGTAAAAATTTAATTTAATGGTCATATTCTATTATAAAAATTTTCTTGGAAACCCTTTTTAGAAGACATTGTTTCGGAAGAACGTAGAAATCCAATTAGTGAGAGGGTAATGTGTGGGTTTCTTAAAACCACCATTCTAATTATATTATGTAAAAATAGAGTATAAAAATGGTAATAATAATTTATTATATTATGAATACCCATATGATAAGAAATTTCATGAATTTTATTGAGAGATTGATTATATTATTTCATCAATGAAAGCATAAAAAAACAATCTCGTAAAGTGATGAGATTATTTCAATAAACTCTAATTAATTGATATGGTCAGATAATACTCTCCATGTATGAAAAATGAAATGGAAATAAATTTTAAATTATCATGAAAAGTATTATATTAATTATATAAAATATAAAATTGAAGTGTATATACCTCGACAAATAATTTTCAAGCATAACAAAACATGAGTCTCAAAGACGCAATATTGAGACTAAACAATTTTATCAAATGAAAAGAATTTGAAATTAAATAACCCTATTATAAATCTTATAAAATGAATATTTGAACTAAATTTATATACAATATAAATATAATATAGTTATGGGAATTACATACACTACACAAACGGAAAGAGTGGGAAACACGGCATGTAACTCACAAAAATAAAAAAGATTTATGAAATATCATTACCTTGTGTCCTGAATCCCATCATAATCATTCATAAATCATGTATAATAAATATATATATATTATTAAAATTTCATAGAAACATATTGTTATATCCAATATCATATATGGTTTTATTAAGACCTTATATTTCTTTCTTGTTAACCATCATATGTTAAAGTTTCACATCGGCTAACATTCGCTTTGTTTTCATATGTGTCTTAACATGTTATATTGTTTGTTTATATACATATATAATGACTGGATAATGTAAAACATGATATAAATATCACATATGTACAATATATTTGTATTATAATATTCTGTATAATATATAATTATGAAACAGAATACAAAGTTCATGAAATCGAAAGGACGTACGTACGCGTGAACGTTATTTCAGTTTAATAGTCATTTTGAGAGAAAGAAGGAAAAATATATTTCTGTGTATATATAAATATAAATATTATATAATCTTTTTTAAATGATATATATCATATATATTCACTAAAAAAATCCTTAATACAATTCATGTTATGTATGAATGAATCGAATCGCTTTGAGTGGGTGGTAGTTCACACATCCTAAAACAAAATTATCATATTAAAACCCATTAGAAAGTAATGTTTATGTGTTTTAGAAAATAAATAATAAAAATAATAAATAATAAATATAATATATAACCTATATATAGATTTTCCACCAAAATGGACACAATGAGAGGCTTCATGAAAAATTGAATAATTATTATTTAGTGAGGCGATAGTTCGACAAACACATATATAGTATGTTCGTTTTCCTTTAAATATAGGTGTTTATAAGTGTTTATTTATTAAATATAATAAAAATTCCTAGAATAATTTGTATTCCCATGTTTTTTACAATTATGGATAAAATAATGTGGAGGGGTGGAGAAAGAAAACAAAAGATCATATATGAGAAACAATGATACCACTTAATCGGGTAACTCCTTTTGGATTGGGCCAAAAGGATTTCCGGGATTTCCTTCTACTAAGGGGATGGATTATAGGGAGAATATAGGAAATATGGGAAGTATATTGGTCTGGAATTTTCCTTATTTAATTGGTTTGTAGGTGTGATGAAGTGGAAGAGGTACTGACTTTCAAAAAGGAAGGAAAAGGACTCACATGGAATTTGTAGAAACAAGTTAGGTGCACACATGTTATTACAAAAAAATTCATAAAACAAATAATCTAAATAATTGAAGCATTATTCATAAAATATTTACATAAAATATGTCAGTCATAGGTGGATAGATCATGTTGTCTCTTATTTTTAAGGTTTAGTCCCAAATTAAGCTTAATCTGGCAATAATAACTAGGATTCATTTTAATAACTTTTACATATTAGTTTGGTAAAAAAATTAACTTGGTATAATTATAAAATAAATATTATTCTGAATAAAATGTTATATATTTGTTTTTATACATTTGAACCACTAAAGTGGAAAAAATTTCATTAATACTAATCACGCTAACGGGGTCAAAATAACAATTTTTTAATGTAAACAAATGTTCGAATGTTTGTTAATATTTTGTATTAAATTTTTATGAGAAATTAAATATAATTAATTAAATTGTATTAATAGATTTAAAATATATCTAGTGGGACCATATACCATATTTATAAAATCATTTAACATTAATAATTAATTTAGTAAAAATACAGTTTTTAACTAAAAAGTAGTATTTTTATGTATTCATCAAATAATGATGTTTCTATGAAAAATCCCAAAAATTAAACCTATAATGAGATATAAATTATTAATTAGAAAATAATTTTTCTATTATCATATAAAATCTATAATTGTTTCTAAAAATAATTTAATTATTAAAAGTTGTTTATTCAAGAAAGATTTAATTTTAACATAAAAGGACATTACCCAAAATCATATCATTCATTATAAATATGATTTCCTAATATAAATAAATTAGAAAAATTAAAAGTGTTGTTTAATATTACTAAAAATATTTTTAACTTATATTTTATAATTATCTCATATAAATGGTTATATATAAATTAATATGTTTCATTGAAACTCAGTTTTTCCTACATCATATGCCATGTCAGTGTTGCATGTAACACACTCTTAGATGTATTCCCAGTTTTTGTTTCATGTGAAATAAACCAGGTTGGATCCATGTTAATATATTGTTTTACTTAGTGAATTATTAGAATCCAATGAATCTTTAAATTATAAGGTTAAAATAGATTTGTGAAGATAATAATATTATATTTTATATTCAATCAATTTTCATATTAATTAATAATTAAGTGGTAACCTAAGAATTCATATTATAATTTTATTTACTATATTTTAATATTACAGTTAATACCATTCATAACATTGAATTTAACATCACTTTTTATCTTATTATATTAATAATATATTATTGTTCGGTAACCCTCATACTTATGTGTTATGCATGTAATGTATGAATAATAGGTAATGTCTCAATACTTATGTTTCATGTAATGTATGAATAATTTTTTGTTTCATATAACTCAATCCAAACTTCGTGCTTTAATAAAGAAAATCAGTTTTAGTGTTTCATGAAATGGAAAACATCAAAAATGACAAAGTAATTTGAGAAAATTCCAAAAATATTGTGGTTTTTAATAATACCCTCTTAAAATAAATTGCTCCCTTTAAAATAATATGGGTTATCATATTTTTAATAATTTAATGTTTCATTCAAATACAATCACACCATATAATTGAATATTACATATTTATATAAAATGGTAAATTTGGAACGATATTGATTAACCAAAGCAACATATAACTAGGTTTCCACATAAGAAAGTATTAGTTGGGGTGAATATTGAGAATGGTGGAAAAGCGTAAATATTAATTAGTAGTGATTGAGGTCATCAATACAAAAAACAAGTGAATGATCAATTAATAGTTTAGGGCATCAAATTCATAAATCTGTGATTATTTAAAAGTCCATTTGTTCAACAAAAATTATGTCATTAGGACAACTAATTTTCATTTTTGATCATTATCCTATCATTGAGTTGTCATATTATTGACATAGAATACAAAAAACCACTCTTTTGTTTTTCTTTTTGCTATTTCAAATTCATCCACTACATCAATAATTGGATGTCCAGAAATTATCTAAGACTCCCAAAGCACTAAAATACATTTTTAGCACATATTGAGTATTGTAAAAGAATGAAAATATTACTATTTATATATAATAGTTCTTAAAATAAATATGGTTAATATACTAATCCTTAAACATAAAAATTAACATTACCATTTCATCGTAGAAATTTATTCATCAAAAAATTAATTATACATAAACTAGGACTTCTTATTGGCTGGTGATATGTGTGGAACCCTTATCATCCATCAAACAAGGGTTCAAGTTCTGCGGCCATAACAGACATGATTCGTTTTCAAAACAAATATGTGATTCCATTTTCTAAATCCTCTGTAATATAATTTCCAAAATAAAAATGACGTACATCCTATATATAAGTTCAATCACTTAGTAACCATTTATCCAAGTATTTTCAATAAAAACTCAATAAATTAGTACCTCCACCAATGTTTACCAAAAAAATTTAAGGAATGTTAAACATTATAACCCTTTAGAAATATGGAAAACCAATGATTTATAAAGAATGTCATGGAATCAGGTTAACATTGATATCCCATGTATCACAAGTTAACACTTTGTTGTCACATTACAAACATGTGAATACCCTCATTGTATATTACCTTGAAACATGATAACAAACATAATCACCATATATCTTTTTTGAAATCATCCACACTTCCAGAAAAAATGTATATTTGATAAATTTTTCAAATCCAAAAATGCAATAAACTTCATCCCTGAGGGCACAAAACACATTTTCATTAAACCTCTCTAGTGTAACTCGTATTGTCCAATTTACATATTCATAACCCACTAATATTGATCAAACGAATATCATAACAAATTGAACATATTATGGTTTACCTTCCTATAAAAAAAATATCACCATGATAATAAATCACTTCATTAGTTGATCAAGAACATTCTACATGAACATGTAAATATTGGGAAAAATATAACTAGAGAAATCCATTTATACATCATCATTAATTAATTATTTAAACAAAATATATATAAACATGCATTACATAATCCTTAAAACAATAACAATTATAACTAATACTATTACATAATCCCCATTTTTCCAATATTCTGTTTTTAGTCTCTTTATCCTCAATGTTGTAACCATTATTCACCCCACCTTGCAGATTATCATCAAGAGGGTTCCTTTAGGGACACTGAGTTAGATAATGATCATTTATTCCAAAATTAAAATATTTTCCCTTTTATTATGTCATAGGGATTCAAATATTTTTATCCATCTCATTAACAAAAATCATCATTCTTCCCTTGACATCACTTGATATTTTGTCCCATTTTTATAATTTAAAAACATTTTCTTGTTCCTCTATGTCATTTAATAAAGTAATTCATTCCACACTATTTACATAATAGAATAAAAATATAATATCCTCTATGGTCTCCATTACCTTAACTGTCAAGAAAACTCCTTCTATATATTCTTTGGTGAGAATGAGAGTTGGTTAAGGTATACATTGTTCATCCGTTTCCTTGAAAACTAATTAGGCATGAAAACAACATCTTGTAATCCAATGATCATCCCACATGACTACTCTTCAGAAAATTGTCAAAAAAATTTTAATTAATCTTTTTCCTTCATGATCCAACTATTTACTAAAACAATAATCATAGTGTGAGAATTATGAATCAGAGTAGAAAACTACATAGTAATGAAAAAAAACACTATTCATATTTCTAAACCATAAAACCTTCCTTAATATAGAACACTTGTGGTTCATCATATGTTATTCATATCCAAGTTATATATAAATAATACAATATGGTTCATTAAGAGTTTTTGAATTTCCAAAGAATATCCCCTCGGAGTGTTAAACCACGTGTGCTGCAAGGCCCATTATTGTGTATCATATTGCCTCAAGTTAGGCCTACAACATCATGTAAGAGTTATTACCCTAAGGTACATATATTCCGAAGACACATCCACTTGTAGTGACCAAAAATTGATTTATTTATAGGAATCCACTCAATATACCCTTTATCAAAATTTAATGACATTTTCCTAACCATTGGACCATCATAATATATTATATTTAGGGACATCCGTAGACATATCCTTGGAAATATAACTTGGTATCTCACGAACTTTTCCACATCTTAGTTTCCAACGGTTGACTAAACCATTCCATTGATAAAATTATATAGACCCATGCATTATATACTTGATATTAAATCATTTTATATGAATATTAAGTGTTATAAAAAAATACATGCCCAAGGACCTTAACAGTGTACTGTCTTTAGAAACCTGGAAACAAAATCTTCTACTATGGTGAATGATTAACAACATATCCCATAATGATCTGTACCTTTAGTACTTCTACATAAAAATATTTTTTATAACCTGGGGAAAGAAAATATAAAAAATTAGTGAGATCAAATGATCTGTAAGGGTTTAAAATAAAGATATGTAAGCATATTCATGAGAAAAAGGGTATGATAACCTGATGATGAAAATATAAGATCATACTTATCCTAACAAAGATTATAAACATGAATCATGGAATAAATAATGGTATTTAATAAAAACACAGTCACAAAGAAAGAAATAATATAATCCATGAAAGAATTACATAGGAGTGAGACATGGTACTATGGTAGACACATAATCATATAATATTATTTTCATAGTATCCAATCTATCACTGGAAATACCATCTTGGTAGTATAGGTTCACACCCCATATCATCTTGATTGTTAGGGTTCACCACCATGGACAACATAGTTGCATGATTTCACATCTCATACTATCTTTGTTGTCATGTTTCACCCTCATGACCATATTAGTAGTAATGTTTCATTCCAAACACAATCATAGTATATCATATGAGGTACATATATTTACTCAATGAATTTTAGGGAGATATTGGTCCCACCTATCTCAAAATGAAATATTACATACATGTTCTACAAGATCATTTATAATCATATCAAAACCCCCTAAATGAAACGGGTTTTATGAAAATGTAGTCTTATCATAACTTCTGAAAACATATATGTTTCATAATCATTTAATCATAAAAATAACATGTGAAAACGACCAGGTTTCAAATAACTGTAACTAATGAAAGTGAAATAGGTTTCATGAATACCATCACATTATGCTTAACCCATTCATATGAATAATATGAATTGAACATAAATATTATTTCCTAAAAGGTAATGAGTAACATCAATATATATCATATTAGAGGGAAAATAATTTTGCAATATATTTCAAAACAATTTATTCAGGAAAATATTCTTTATTCATTGAAAAAGGCATTTGAATACATAAAACCATTTGATCATAATTTTCAAATAAAATACCATTAAAACATATAAAGAAGACTTGAAATCATTTGAAAAACATTTTACGTGAAGACATATAAAATGAGCATCAAAAAATTTTAAAAATATTTTTCTATGAAAACACTATGAAAACATATTTACAAATAATGAAAACGTTTTGAAAATCATATTCCATGAAATCATATAAAAGAAGCATGAAAATTTTTTGAAAAAAAATTTAATTTTAAATACATTAAAGTATCATAATTATGTTTTGAGACCCATTTTTTTAGAACTCGTATAGTGGAAACAAGAATATTTTTTGAAACCCATTTTCAGAAATATAATTTTTCAGAAAAGCACATAGTTAAAAATATACCATTTAATCATTAAATGGACATTTCAAAAAAAAATTACGATGGGTAAATCCGTACATGTCATTAGAGGTAAAGCACATATTCTTTTTGCATGGTAAAAAGTATAGAAAAATGCCTTGATAAAAAAAATAAGAAGATTCATTTGAATTTTGGGAATATAAAAAAGGGATTAAAATGTATTTTAATGATCAAAAAATATTATTATAATATTCATAGAATTCCTTTTTATAATACATGTTTTTTAATGAATAGAGATCTCCAACCGAATAGATGGTAAAGTCTAGATTTCCTAAAAAGGAATTCATGACAATATTATGTACCAAATAGATTAAAAATGGATCCAATACATGAATAAATTATTAATATATTATGTGGAATAAATTTCAATTATTTTCAAGAGATATTGGTCATAAAATGTCATCAAGGAATGCATAAAAATAAATAATCTCTAAAAACAACGAGATTACATCAATAAAAACTTATTAAATGGTTACATGGGATCATAATATCCATGTAAGAAAAATTAAATTAAATAAAAATCAAAATATCACAAAAATAATGAGATTCATGATATAACATGTAAAATTGAACTACATACCCCTAAAAAATAATTTAGGTGCATAACAAAATATCAGTCTCAAAGAAGGAAAATTAAGAGAAAACTATTTTTCCATTTTGGTATCTTTTGAAAATTAAACACTTAGAATTTATATCCATAATTTTTTATTTTAATACCCACTAATTTTTATTTATGATACATATAATAAAATAATGGGTGGTATATACACTACACAAAAGGAATGAGTGTGGAACATAACATGTATCTCACAAAAAAGTGAGATGGAATCTCTGTAAATTGTGTCATAAATCTCATTTTAATCAATCAAAACACCGGTATAAAAAATATAAATTTATTATAAATATTCAATAGCATCATATTCTTATATATAAAACCATATATTTTTTGATAATTACCTTATATTACATGATTGTTAACTATCCAACGTTGTGGTTTTACTTCGGCTAATATTTGCTATGTTTTCATATGCCTCTAAATTTTTTATATTGTTGGTTTATATACTTATGTAATTAATATAGAATGTAAAATATCATATAAATATAATTTAAATATGGTAAATTTTTATTATAGTAATCTATATAATATATGAGTATGAAATGGAATACATCGTTCATGAAGACTGTAGTTCGGACGTACACCTGAACAATATTTCCATTTCATTGTCATGTAAATAGAAAGAGTAGAAAATAAGTACATATATATTGTTATTGAAGTAGATTTTGGATATCATATATCATATATATTTACTAAAAACACCCTCAGTATAATCCATATAGTGTATGACCAAATCATATAGTTTTAAGGGGGCGGTAGTTCACACTACCTCAAAACAAATATACAAATTAAAAAAAATGGAATGTAAATATTATGATTTTTAAAAAGTAATTAAGATGTTTAAATACATAGTAAATAACACATATAACATATAAATATATATTTTTTATCATAATGGCCATAATGAGAGGCTGTTAGGAAAATTTAACAATCATCATTTTGTGAGGTGGTATTTTTCCGTACACATAAACAATATGTTTATTACCCATTAGAACTAGTGGTGTGTATTTCTAGTTTTGATACATATTATATCAATATAGTAGTATATTGAGGATACAATTTTTTTTAATAAAAAAAAATCGGAGGGTGGGGAAATAAAATAGCATAATGGACTTGAGAGAAGAGTTTACCTCTTGAGAAGGTAATTACTTTTTGTTATTTGAAAAAGGCTTCCATGGATTTCCTTCTTCCCAATGGAATGATTATAAGAGAAATATCTGTATGTTGGGATGAGTGTGGGGTAGGTATTGTCCAAGTTAAGTGGTTTTCGAGGTGTGAGGAAGTGGGGGAGGTGGTTGCTTTTATAGGGAATGAAAAGGATGCATTTGGAAATTTTAGAAACAAGTTAGGTTTACACATGTTTTTACATAAAAAATTCATAAAAACAACAAACATATGAAAATATGGTTTATGGACACGAAATGATTCAAAAATGGGTGTTTGGGAAGTGGCAAGATAATTTGGTCCATTAAATTTATGTTTTAATCCCTAATAACTCTCATTTTGGTATTAATCGTTATTTTTAATTTTAGGAAAATTTATTAAACCTTTTTTTTTGTAAAAATTAACATGTTATTATTTAAATATGAATAATACACTAAATATAATTATGTTTGTATGTTTTTCAAGATAAAAATTATAGAACCGGGAAAATTCAAAACAATTCTAATCCTAGAGACGACATGTAATAATAGGTTTTTAATGATAAAAAAGGTTCAACTGTTTCATTGTATTTTTTATTCAATTTCAAATTGAAATTGTTTATTTTAAAATAAATTGTATTAATATATTTAATATTTATAAAATGTGACCTTAAACTAAATTTATAAAATCATTTTTTATGATAAAATGAATTTAAAAAAAGTTAGTTTTTAACTAAAGAGAAGTAGCACAAGAGACTTGGCCTGGCTGGTTAGGAATCATAAAATGAATCCATGAGACCCATGATAATATTTTGGTAAAGAAATATTTCTAGTTTATAGTAGCATGCACTATGTAATAAATTATTTGGTAATGTAGCATCTGGATCTATTTATCTGTTTGGGATTTTGGGACAGTAGTTTAGTCCTAATTTCCATTACAGCCTTTGATCCTGTAAAGATTTGGGGCTAGTAAGGATTCCAAGTGACCTCAAAGCTTTCAGGCCACCTCAAGGGCTTCAAGGTAGATGAAATTTTTCTTAATAGACTAGTAGGACTCTACATGGATCATGGTATAATTGAACATTCATAGCAAGGTGATTTCAACCGAGAAAAGATAACAGATATGGAATAATAAGAGTGTATGGAAATTTCCATCAGGAAAAGCATGGGAATGAATATGAAGCATTGACAATCATACATGTGATGGTGGAGAGATAACATCATTTTGAAGACACTATGGAGGAGGACTTACAAGTTTTTATAGTAAGGATGATTTCCACTAAGACCATCATATCATGTAATTTCAAGAAACCTAAATTCCATGTAAGGTTCCCCTTGAACAATTAAAAGTGGGATTATCATAAATGAATAAAAATAGATGGCCTTTAGGTAATTCAGTGTAACTAAAATATAATATTTTTCACTATTCTTAAAAAAATAACGTTTCTATGAAAAACCACAAAATTTCAATGTAAGACAATTTCAACATTCTGATTTCCCAAAAGAATTTTATTTTATCAAATTAAATATTTTAATGGGTATAAAATTAAATTAAATATAAAAACTATTTCATTTATGAAAACAAAATTTTTAACATTAAAAGAGTTTACCAAAAATAATATCATTCAAGATTAATATTTTTTATTTATAAAAAACTATTATAAATTATATTTTAAAGTAATTATTACTATCACTACAAAAAATATTAATGGATGATATTTAATTATTTTATTTAAATAATTATATAAAATTAATTATTTTTCATAGAAACTCAGTGTCGTTTGCATATTATGCCATGTTAGTGTTCTGTGTAATATACGAAAATTAGTATGCATGTTCAGACTTGTATTTTACATAATCTATATCAGTCCCATTTAAATGGAATATTTAATGTAGTTCATTGAAATACATAAATTAAAATTTAATTTATTTTGTTAAAATATATTTGTGATCACAATAATATTTCTTTTTATATTCAATCAGTATTGATATTCATTTATAATTGAATTGTAAACTACGAATTCATTTTATATTGTTTAAACCACATATTTTAATAGATTACTTAGTTATATTCATAAAATTTAATTTAACATCATGATTTTATCTTATTATATTAAATAATAATAATGTCATATTATATAATTGTTTAGTAAATCATAGTCTTGTGTGTTATGCATGTCATCGAGAAAAGTAATCGGTGTGTATAAGCCTTGCTAACGTCAGTGTTTTGTATAGAGAAATACAATGTTTATGTTGTTTGTAATTCATGACTAACATGGTGTTGTGAATAATTCAATCCAAAAATAGATATATAATAAAATAAACAATATTTAGTGTTTTATGAAGTAGAAAATATGAAAAGGGATAAATTAATTTGGGGAAACATTCATAGAATAAAATGCGGTTATACATTTTTTAAACCTAGTTCATCTCATGTTTTGTGTGTTGATCATTAAATAATTAATTGTCCTCCACCATGATTAATTATTATGCATGACCTATTAGATCCAGAAACCTAATAATAACATGGAATAAAAAATAATAACATGGAATAAAAAATTATCATAACATAAGATCCTGAAATCATATTAATGAGTAATCAATATAAACAAGAAATCAGGAGAAAAATCCTAGCCTTCCTTTCTAATTATCATATCATATTTTACTAGGTTTAAAACCCATAGAACATAGTTATCTATGCTCAATTCCCACACACCATGATTTCACATATGATTTTAATATTTCCCAATTTATTGGATGATTATATAATTCTATCCCAAACATCACATAATGAAAATAATCCATATGTGGGACACAATGTTTCAATCAACATATAGATATAACCCAAGGAAATAAAATGGGTGTTACATCATTTTCATGTGATTCCATATGGATAAATTCATGATTCCAACCTTAAAAATTACACGTTAAACACATAAAATTAGGAAATTCCCATAATAAGTGGATATGCAATTTTGAAAATAATTTCTCTAGTAAACATATGCATTTGGAATCTTGTAAAAGACTATTAAATCATGTAGTAGAAAATTACTAATTCATAGATTAAAATCATTGGAACTAAATCATATATATACACGTGTATTATTAGGAAAGAATCAAATAAATTATGGATCATTCCAAATCTATTAAAGCCAATTTCATAATCAAGAAAATGAAATATGGTTTTTGGTAATGTTTGAGTAATAACCATGACCAATCATACAACAAAGATAAAAAAAATCTTATAAGAATTAGAAAATTTTAGTTGAAAATAAGAGAATTTATCTTTTCTATTGAAATAATTTAAAAATTGTTTTTTATTAAATTATGAGAATAATAATTTAATTTTTTAATAACATCGAGTCTTATATAGTAGGACTCTTATAGGAATACATATTGGAAATACACATTCACTTTGAAACGGTTAAATGATATTCCTTTTACCGAAACTGCCAGTAGTGTAAAATTATAAAATGTTTTTATTTTAAACAATATTGAGATATATTAAGTTCATTTTAAAATTACCTTAACACAATTTGGAAATTTGTAAATTTTAAAAAAATTAAAACATTATCTTATATTATTTTTTTCCAATTGAATGATGACAAAAATTATTAAAGTACATTAAAACCACTTAGTGAAACCCACAACATAAAAATGACGTTGAATCATTTAATTGATAATATGTGAATATAAGTAGGATGGTTACCTACCATAATGTAAAACTCAATTTAAATAGGTAAAAGAAGGATATAGGAGGAAAAATGTGGCAGACATGGATTGGGAATCAATCCATTCGTTGAAACATTTTGAATGTGACGATAATCCATAGAATATAAGAATTTTAATAAAAAGGATTAATTTTATCAAACATAATCGATATTAAACATATTTGAAATATAATTTTAGGATAAATGAGAGTTTTAGAATCAATTTCATGAGCATTATTCACAACTAATGGAAGGAGAACATGTGTCGAGACCTAAATAACATTATTTAAAAACACTTAAAGGAGGAAAATTTTTAAATAAACCTAAAATAAAAATACTAAAATATATTTCATAATAAAATAATAATTGGGAGGAATATAAACCTTATAAAATTAAATTAGCCCACAATATGAAATGTATCTCAAAATCAATGTTTAAATTAAATATCCTTCATCCTATTTCCCCACTAATTTGAACACAAAATAAATTCCTATAAAACAGCCATATATATCATTAACATGTATTTCAGAAATTTATTTATCTATATAACCATTATATATATATATATATAATAATTACATATTTTGAATATTTTGGTACACTATAGCTTATTTCTAAAATGAAGTGTTAAGACTTTTAACTATCTTCCACATACTTTTTAATATTAATGCTGATCCATGATATTTAATGCCAATTTAATAATTCCTTCATTAAATATTGTTCTATAATAAATATAACATGATTATTTTTAATGATTTATTTTTATCCAATGATATGTTTTATTACGAATCATGAAGATAAAATTGGGAACAAACATGATTCTGAATTTTAAAATAAAAAGAGATGATATATTATTAACATGGTTACATATTTACCAAATAACTCTATAATGATTAAAAATTAATTAATACATTATTTTTAAATGATACAAAATTTATATAACATTACATAATTGATTACTATATACACATTTCTATATCATACATTTAAGAGGAAAACCCTCCAAAATAAACTCATATTGTTAAGATTCAATGAGTAATAAAGTGCTATTACATAATGTTAATATAATATTCTTTGAAGATTATGCAAATAATATATATAATATAATTCATTAAATACACTATAAATCCCATTAATGATTCTTAGTTATGAAAAAATATAATTTTCAATCAGGGAGATGCTATTATTCTTGTATGCATGATTAACAAACCCATTTACCAATAAATGGATAAAGTGATGATATCTGAAAATTTATAAATAATAATTATAATAATTATTAAATATATCACAATATCCCATCAATTAAAATTTTATGTCAATGAGTGTTCTATGGTTTTTTTAATATGCTACGTCATTCAGGGAGGTGATAGTCTACAAATAAATGTGATTAATAATACAATTCCCTAATGAAAAGAAAATATGATGGAAATATAAAATTTCATAATTTAATTTTTTTATAATTAAAATAAAAACTTATAATTTTTCATAACCATCAATGATTCAATTATACATTAGAGGTTATGAAAAGAGAATCACATGATGTCATGAAGGCGGTATTTCGTATGTAGGCATGATCATTACATTTTTTCCATAACGAGTGTTACAAAATTATGGAATAATTTATAATTTATACATATAAAAATATTTAAGTGCATTTTTTTTACTAAACTCAATATATTTTCATTTTTTTGAAATAGTATAGAGAGGAATATACAAAAATAAAAATAAAAGAGTAATACTCACATCGAGAACAATGGAATTCCTTGTAATTATCCTTGGATATTATGGGATTATGATGATTAAAGGTGAAAAGGGATATTTTTTTCATTACCGGATTCTAGGATGAAAAAATGGGATGATCATCGTTAATTAATTATTTATAATGGGTATTTAACAAATGGGTTTAATTTTTTCCTTTTACAAGTGAATGAAAGGGTTGTTTTGGAATTTCAATTAATTATTACAATTTTTATTTGAAATATTTATAGGATGACATCTCCAATATTTTAAATATATAATGTTTTGGAAATTTTATGGTAAAAAATAATCCCAAAAACTCATTTTAAAAACCATGGTTGATTTAGAAGTTTTACCATTTTTTTATTTTACCCAAGTATACTTTTACCTATGTATCATTTGTTTTCACCCATTATAATTAATTAAATTATTCTAAATGAATATATATATATATATATATCACCACCTATTTAGATTAATATATTCTAATATATGTCATTAATTTTATTATATAAAATTATTATGATAAAGATAATTTAGTTTTGAATTAAACTTACTGTGAACTTCATTTGTTGTTTTATGATAATCATGCTTGAAGTATAAAATGTATGTTCCTTTTAAAACTATTAATGTAAATAAATTTTACTATATATATCTCTATTTTATAAACATGTAATATCCATTATGTAACATTAAACTCAATATGTAACATTTTTTTACAGAAATAATAATAAATTAATTTAAAAGACTTAAAATAATTTTTATTAAAAAAGTAACCTTTATCTTTAGTTTTAAAAATGATGGGAATGGGTTTTATATATTCAAATAGTTCTTTAAAATTAATATTTTTATTCACTAATTTCATATTTGGTAATTTAAAATTTATATCACCTTATTGGTCATTATTATATATTGATTTATTCATAAAAATTATAATTATCATAAAAACAACATTTTGAAAGAAAATTCAATATTTTTGTAAAATGGTCAAAAATTCCTTCTAGGTAAATTTTCTTATTCTAAATTCAATATAAATTCATATTTTTACTTATTATATTTCTAAAAATTATATATTAAACAATTAATAGAAAATATTGAATACCAATATAATCATCATTTTTAAAAAAATAACATTTTAAAATATTAAGTGTTTCTCATATTATTTCAAAACAATTATCCAATATAATGAAGTATAATAAATTTTCCTTATATATATATAATTAATATATTTTTATTATAATTATTTTTATTTTTATCTACTAATTTATCATGGAATTTGTTTGAGTACAATTGAAGAAATATATAAGACATTATATTATTTAAATGAAATATATATATACAAAAATCGATGGATATTAATTATACCACCTATAATAAATTATATCATATAAAAATTATTTCAAAATATACATTAATTTTGGATTTTAAAAATATGTAAATTTCTTAAGATGATATTTCTAATATATTTTAATACTTTAATATCTTAATAAATAATAAACTAAAAAATTTCAACATGTTTTGAGTTGATTGTATTCTTCATTTTCCCTCATATATGAGATGTTTTATGTCATCATTTTTCACAAATAAATTATATTCTAGTCACATGAGACATTACCTATTGTGTTTCAAACAATTTCTTTTACCTAAATGAAATTTATTTTTTTCCCAGCATCATCTTTATCACATTATATTTCAAGAGTCTCTATCCTTATATTAATTGGTGTGTTTTAGACTTCGACTATGTTCACAATGTTAATAATATATTGTGATAAATGATTTGGAATAATAACAATTTTTATAACCCCAATAATTGTCTAAATAGATTGCAGGTGGGGATATACACTTCATTTTCTATTGTATCCATTGTTGTCTTGATATATTTTTACTCCAAAAATTTCATTAAACAAATTGTTATTGATTTGAATACATAAATTAAATAATCAATAAAGTACAAATTTTCATCATTGAATAAAAAATTCATAAATTATTTGTATACCATATCAAATGATTTATTAGTTGTACTCATTGTTATTCTTGGTCAATTTACTATTAAGTTCTCTAATCTAATTAACTTATATAAATATACATATTTAAAACATTAATAATGGTTGATAAAAAGAATGTAAATTAACCCCAGAATATCCCCTGGGATTGTCAATCTAGGTGTGCTATTAGGGACTATTCACAATAAACCAGAATAATGACAGATATATACCTGAAAAACTCTTTTTAGTGTTGTTACCCCTCGATGCATATGTTCTAAAGCTATTTCGACTTTCCAGTGTCCAAATAAGGATGTAATTTCTTGGAAAATCACATATTATACTCATTAACAAAATTTATGGTTGTTCATCTATACATATATTTATACTTAGGGATTACACTAATTTTATCTAATCTTAATCTCAAAACAACATCAAATATTTAAAAGATCTGAACTATTTTTTTCTATACCATTGAAACCAAGATCATCCTGAACTAACCAATCCTTAATTTTATAGATAAATTTTAATAAATCCTCAAACAATAAATTTAATAACCTAGCATGTTATCTAAATACAGATCTGATTCCAAATATAGAACCCTATACTCTCACGCTAACAGTAGATATATTTTTACACATAATTTTATAAAAATACATATTTATCTTAGCATTATCACATCTAATATTCTATGAAATATATGTTTAAATTTATAGAGATTAAGAAAAATTAAAAACATAAATATATCATGTCTTTTCATAAAATGTACACTTATCCCACTATATAATTATCAAATAAGTCCATTATTATTCTTTAACATGACCCATAAATTATTCTCATAATATTATATCTTTGGAGTTTCATTAATAATACTCTATTTTATAATATGGGGAAAGAGATACATAAGAAATAAATATCTCAAACACTCAGTTATTGTAAACATAATTATAAATAAATGATAAAATATAAATAAAAATCAAGAAATGATCATAACATAGGATCATGGAATCATATGAATTTTTCAAAAACACAAACACAACTTAAAACATATAAATCAAGGCTCCCTTCTTCATTAACATAACATATATCACTAAGCTAACATCCCAGACATCATAGTTGGTTGGGATCACTTCCTACACACCATGATATATCAAGTGATATAAACATTAATCAATTCATTAGATGGGTATATAATCCTAGTCCATACCATCTCATAAAGAAAATGTTTCATATATGTGAAATCTGGTTTCCGTCAACATATCATAAAAACCCACGTAAATAAAATGTGTTTTATATCGTTTTTTATGTGTTTCTATAAGAAAGATATCCTCTTTTGCACAATATACAGGATGTGAAAACCAATGGAAAGTATATGGTTATCTATTGAATTTAAGCATCATTATAGGTAATTAAATATTATCAATGATGATTACAAATATGTAATTTACACCATATTGGATATAGATATATTGTTTAGAGAACAATCTCCCTAACCAATTGATGTATTGAGAATATAAGTGAACAATAATCAATCATGTAATTGAACATAATGAATTCACAAACAAAAATAAGTATATTAAAATAGTTATTTTACATGTGGATGATTTACAATGAAAAAATCAGTGATATATCATTCCATATATGTGTAAGAAAAATTCATAAGGCATACATAAAAATAATTTGGGTGATATAATTTGAAGAATATTATTGATCAAGCATAAAACATAGTTGAATAAAACTATTTTAATAATTTGGAATATATATTTTAAAATAAAAATGAATCACTTCATTTTAAATTATTTAAAAATTAATATTATATTAAAAAATTATAATGGTACATTCATATTTTTAACTTGACTTTGTAGAGAGTAAGTCACACAGAAAATGGAAATAGTGGTGTAAGGATAAAATAACATGTAAATGTGTAATGTAGATTACTCACTTAAAAACACATGAAGAATATTTTAATAATATTTTATTTTAAATCATTTATAACGAGATTAAATTTATTATTAAATAACCATAAGTAAATTTGGAAAGTGGAATTTTGGGAATATTTTAAAATTTTACTTTATAAGAAACAAATTTTTGAAAAATAATCATGTTCAAAAAATTTAAAATTAATTATAAAAATTTAGTGAAACCCACATTGAGAAATGGACATTAAGAAATTTTTATTCTAATTAGTTGAATAGAATTATTATGTTTACATGAAAATTTATAGAAAATAATTTTGATAGGGAGACATGTATATGGTTGAAAATTACATGTGTGCTTATGTTGAGAATAACTTTTTTGGGAACCCATTTGTAATTCTTAATGGTCCTATAAAGGTAAAATATTTAATGAAATGTATTTATTTTATTAAATTTAAAGGAAATAGAAAATATATTTATATTAGTGGTATGATAAATTAGACATAAAAGATTAACATCATGATGAAAATTCAGAACAAATTGTAAGAGAACTTCACTGATGACATAAGTAAAATTTAAATCAAACCCCATGAAAGATAAATATATGTAAAATGAACCTAATAAAATAAATAATATATATTTTCTAATTATATATAATTTGGGTCGAATATAAACCATTTGAAAGTAATTTGGGGCATGATATAATATGTGTCACAATTAATTGGGTTTGAGACCAAAATCTTTTACCTTATTTTCCCACTTTGTTGTTAAAACTCTAAATTCCTATAAAACAATAATAATAATCCAAATATTCTAGATTAGGACTTTATTAATCTCTATTACTATTTTATATAAATTATTTAGAAATATTTACTATGAATAATATGGTTCATTAAATATTATTTTTACCATCATCTGTCAAAACTTTTAATTCTCCTTCATGTGCTTTTTAATGTGAATATTGATCCAATATATTTGATAACAATATCATAATTAATAGATTACATATATTTATATAATATATATCCCATTATTATTTATAATGTTAAACTTTCATTCCATGATATTTATTATTTTCACTCATGATGATGAAGTTGGATACGATCTTGTTTTGACATTTTTGAATGAACCAATATGAATATTTTTTGAATATTTAGTTATTTGTATAAGAATCCCAATAAATTTTAAAAAAAAACTAATAAAATATTATTAAATGTTATTAATAGTATATAACATTATTTAATCATTCACTATATATGTATTACAACATTTCTTGCGTAAGCTTTAAACAATCTAAATCCAAAGCATGTTGTATTGATTGAATGAGTAAGAAAGTTGTATATAATAATGATAAAATATATCTCAATGAATATTATACATGAAATATTTATATATATTAAAATATATTTATAAAATTCATTATTTGATCCATTAATTATGGGAGATGATTAAAAACTAAATTCTTTATTCAGGGAGCTGGTAGACCATACATAGGCATAATTATTGAACTCTTTTCCTGAAGAATGGACAGAGTGTAGTTATATGACAATTTATCATTTAATAATTATTATTATATAATAATCATTTTATTAGTTTATTAATTACACATATTGGTCCATCCATGTTATGCAGTTAAGAGAAATAAGACGTGTCATTCACAAAGGTGGTAGTCTGCACGTATGATTGATTAATGATATCATTTTTTGTTGAATGAACAAAAAGATAGAGAATGATAAATTTCACTATTTATGAATTTTCTAGGTGTTATAAAAATTATTATACATAAAACTCTTCTATTATACTATAATAATGATACAATGATGAAAAAAGAACTGCATCATGTTGTAAATGTAGTAGTCTACACATACACATGATTGATGAATTTATTTCATAGTGGACGATATGGAATGGATGAATATTTTTTGTTGAATTAATATAACATTATTATAGAATATATATGATTCTAAATTAAATGTATTAAAAATATTTTTTAATATTAGGAAGTTGAATATTTAAAAAATCTATAAGAGGAGAGTAAGACCCACATCAGGATCATTGATTTCTAATGGAAATATCCATTGAAATGATTAGAATAAGAAAATTAATATTATAAAAATTATATGGTTCATGAAATTGGTTTATTTTATAAATAAATATGAATATTTCCAATAAGGAATTTAATATAATGTCTATGTAAAAATGGATTATATGGGGACCCTTTTATAATTTAAAGAAGGGTAATTTTGGAGTTTCCTAAAAATACAAAATTATTTATCTATTATATTTCATTATATAAGTCTCCCAATCTTAAAATATATGGATTATGGTTCATCAAAAGGTTTAAAAAACTCTCACACACTGATTTTGGAGATATAAAAAAGTGATTTATGGGCATTACCTTTTACTTTTCTCTTTATCCTAGAGTACTTCTAGCAAGATAACATTTTGTTTCACCCACATTAATTAATGATACATTTCTGAATTAATATTGATATTACCATATAATTTGAGTACTATAATACTAGATATGTTAAAAATTCATCTAAAATTACTATTTGAAATATGTCAATTTTAAATTAATCATACATTGTTCAAAAAAACATTTTTTAAGTGAATCGTGTTTTAAGATGAAACATTAGGTGTATTTTAAAACTATTATTATAAATAAATATTATAAATTAAATAAATTTAAAAAAATTTAATATATATATTATGTAACATTAAAATCAATTAATAAATAAATTTTACCAAAATATTAATTAATTGAAACAAAAGGTAAAACTATTTTCTTTTTTAATGTTACATTTTAATTTAGTTTTGAAATTTTTATGCAGGGGTTTTCTAAGTTAAGATAATATATTAAAATTAAAAAATTAAAAAATTAATTTATTTGTGACCTTTTAGTTTATAATAATATAATTATAAATTCCTGGAATTAATTATATTCATAAAATATACCTTTTTTACTAAAAATGATATGTTCAGAAAATGAAAACAGTTCCATACTATGTATATTTGGATATTCAACATTGAAAAAGAAATTTAATTTTAAATAATATTATATCTAAAAATTATATAATTAACAATTATTATTCTTTAAAAAAATATAAATATAACATTATTTTAATTTTTCAATTAGTTTCTTTAAATTTATGTTTTTCTAAAATTTTTTAATAAAAAATTTCTAATTTAATTATTTTTAATATTTTATTTGATATTTATATATCTTAAATGTGTTTGTAATGATCTTATAAGGATGATTAATTTAATTTACTAATGTATCATGAAAATATCTTCCGTCCATTTTAATCAAGATATAAAACATTTTTATTTAAACAATATATATATATATATATATATATATTAATATAGGGATGTTACATTCACATCCATATAAATCTATAAGAATCATATTTTACCCCACTAAATCCGGATTCAATCAATATTCATTAAAATTCTTGATTTATATTGTATTTCCTTGATATATATAAATATAAAGGTACTTATTATTTCTTAAATACCTCTATATAGAAATTTTAATGACATAAATTCTTATTCACCAGGTATTATATGATAAAATGAAAATTAAAAATTCAATTAGGATAATTGCATAAGTCCTTGATAAAATTTTGTTCACTTTTATGGTAAACATCTCAACATTACATCAATTGATACATAGTTTCACTATGATTTTTAACTTCATCACCTTCGAAATGAATTCATTATCACCTTCAAGACATTCATTTTCAAATGAAACAGAAAATAAATAAAACAAAAATTCTTTGATTCTAAGTCTTTCATCCTTTTTATTTCATTGTTAACCCAATAATAATTATATCTTTACATTTCAACTACAAATATATTTGTAAACACTTTTAATTTATCATATATTTCATTCCCATACTTTGTTAACAAAATTTAAATATATTTATTGGTAGATGGTTTTTTTATATTCCCTCTTTTTTTTATTTTCCCAAGATCCCCCATTAATTACTGAAATATATATGTGTATGTTTATCATTGTTTCTCTAAATATTTAGTGAAATTTACACTTTAGGGTTTTCTTCAATATCTCTACTATTTTATTTTAAAAACTAAATGATTTATCAACCACATATTTTTTATCTACATACATTTGGTATCTTGAGACCATATTCAATTAAAACATATCTCTATATCCCCCATGTGAAATTATAACACTTATTAGAAGATGTTTTTCACTTTTTACAATTGGTGGAACATTATCTCCAACTTATAGTGGTTGTGTAATCTTCTAGATATTCTATTAACATGAAAACTACATCCATTAACATATTCAGTCTAAAATATATCAATGATTAAATTTACCACATTAAAGTTAATAATCAAAAAATTCTCTAATATTGTTAATTTGTAACATAGTGTGTGAAAAATATATTTTATTATGAACAATTACCTTTTATATGTCTTGAACTACTTCCATAAACCCATTAAATATATGTAAATGGATTCCTTAAACCTAAACACCAAATGATCTTAATCTCCCTTACAGAATTTGTTGGAAAAAATACCCAATTATCATGAATCTGGATTGATTTTGTTTATGAACAAGGTTTAAAGTGTTTACAGTGGTGGTTTTCAATGGAGGTGTAAAACGTTGATGTGAATTTCAGAACTAATCACAAAAGGCATGAATGCCATAACTATTAATGTTGATTGAGAATGTTAGAATATAAAACAGTAATAATTAATGTCAAAACCAAACATTTGGATAATTCCATTCAAAACCAATCACATATAGTTTGAATGTAAGATATGATCATGTGGAGACAAAATGATAGATTGAATCATACTAAAGGATCATGTAGAATAATCACACATATTGTCAATTTCATGAATGATCACACAAAAGGATAATACATAATGATTACAGAAATAATAATTTCCCAAAATATCATTTGGTTTTTTAATTACATTAATAATCATGTGATGGGATCACACGAAGAACTTGAATAAATCACATTATTGGTAGGGGATCTCACAGTGATATAAGGTGAAACACCTAATAAAAAAGCATGATTGTAATTGTATCTCATAGTGTGGCCAAATGAATCTCATGAAGGTAGAAAGGTTATAAATTAAGGTGTTAGGTATTGGTCCTTTTAAATAATGTGACAACATGATTTTCAAGAACTATTACAAAGAGATCATGGAATGTTAATAAATGAACCACATTACATTCAATTAATCTCATAATAAGATCATGTAAATCACTAGAAGATAATATCACTAAAGTCATAATACACATTTTTTTCATGATTAGATAACAAGAAGTGCCAATAATGGTCACTATATATCCTAATGGGAGAGAATAAATTACTAGAATACAATTTCATTAACCATCACATGATAGTATTTGGATATCATGATCAGATCACAGGAATAATTTGATGGAGATTGATGAGGAAATGGATTGGATGGAAAAATATGATTTATGGAGTTATGGTGTTGGATCTATGTATATAATTACCCCACTATATTTCATTAAGAAGAGGAGATGTTTTCTTGGATGGTTTTACCCAAATACTATTTTTAACCTCATAATTAAATAACCTTGTGAAAGAATATCATGAATGTGATCTGCGATAAAGAAAATTATTTCACATGATTATTAGAATTTCCTTGTGAAAGGATCTCGCTATTTCATCGCATGAAAAAGTAGTTTATTTCACAATATCATTAGATGGCCATTCTCTAGAATTACATGATGGGAATAATCCATACGATGTTGAAGAAAAGTTATGTCATGGAGAGGTCCAGTAAACAAATCATGCGAATTGAGGTCTTCATAGTATGTTTTCATGCATATGTAGATCTGTTGATATCACACAAACCATGTAACCTCAATAGGCTCTTTATCAAGGGAAACATGATTCATGTGAGTAGAATAATCTCTCACGAATGAGAATCATGGATGGATGTTATAGAGTGTTCATATAGAGGGGTCTTGAGGACGATACTCAAAAAATATTCATGTGAAGTGAAGTGTATGAATGACTTTTTCATGAAATGGTTGACCAATTGATATCATAAGAACATAATAAATTAAATAGGTTCTCGTGCTCGATTCATTCAATCCACATGAATAGATCATTTTCTCTTGAAGGGGTGTAATGGAGGGTTATCATAGAGTGGTATCAAGGAGGGATCTCATGGAGTGTTACACGTAATGGATCTAGTGAAGGGTTCATTTTCAATGGTTACATGTTAGGATCATTCACTATGAGATATGAACAATGCATACTCTATAAAAAACATCATTTTCATATCTATATTATAAATTAGAAGAAGAGGAATATGTCTAAATATCTTCACAATATAATTTTATATGTAGAATGATTTTGTTCTCTATTTCATCCATGTAAGAAAAATAATGTCAAGAATGTCATGATTTTCTTTCCAATATGAGGAAGAGTGTCTATGATATCTCATGGAATGGTCAACCTCAAGGGGATTTTCACAAAACGATTAAGAATGAGTATCTCATTTTCACTGGGACCTTCAATGGATCACACAATATTACATGATATTGATCTTTTTCCTAAATTATAATTTTCCCTTCTAAATTAGTAACCATGAGAGATATGTGTCAGGTATGTTATCTTGGAGAGATAGTGAATCATCCACAAATTTTTGAAGGGATGTGATACAAGGAAATAGTTACCTTTTCTGGACTAATAAGATGTGAGAATTTTGATTTTGGTGCAATATCCCCCTATTTAATCCATGCTCTTTTGTCTTTCCTATAGCGGGGATCCAAATAAAAATATGTATGTACCTATGATTTACTTATTGAATTAGATTATATATATTATTATCAATTAAAATTGATAATGATAAGATCAATTTATATGCTAGGGTGTAAAATAAGTGACCCCTATAATAAAGTGTCCAAGATTTAGTGGGTTTGGAAAAATATTGCATAACGAATATCTATAACATAATTCATCCACACTTAGGTTATTTAATCCACTCCAATTCCTAAAAACTGTTATTAGAGTTAAGTATATTTGGTCACATTTTTTACTATGAATTGGTTATTTAACTATTGAAATTGAAATTTTAGTTTTCTATTATATTATAGTTCCATGGAAAAGGAATTAACATCAAAGAAGAAGCATAAATTTGGTGTAATTCCACATTATGGGTGTGTCTATGGAAATAGTGTGATTTAGTTGATTTAATCGAACAATGTACTCATGAAATTTTTTCTGTGTCATATAATGGTATTATTTAGTCATTCAATGTCTCTATAGTAATGAGTGATGATCTGACAAGCATTTTTATGTGTGAAAAAATAATGATAAATAAATTACGAGTACATCAAAATAGAATATTTTCGTTATGAAAATCAAATTGGGCTGTAAATAAATGAAGAAAATTTCTATCAATATATCTGTAAAAATTCATATGAAACTCAATTAAATAATATAAAAGTATTAAATAAATTTTATGTTGATGTTTTAAATGGCCTAATAGATAAGAATTATTCCAAAGAAAAAGAATTCTAATAAATAAGTGTTGAAGTAAATGTAAAATATATAAAATCATAATAAATTTAAACTTTTGAATCCATATTTTGTGATTTCCATATATACTGATTAGAACGGGTTTTCAATAATTCATTATATAATGATTTTGATACATAGATGAATTTAGAAATCATGAAGCAATGTGACATGGTGGATAATGTCATCTAGAATTGGAAGATGAGGGGACTTCTAGGAATTCACACATGTGAAAAATTAATACTCAATGTAAATATAGGGAAAATAATAATCTACAATTGGGATAAGATCAATAATAAATCAATTGAAAAGGTGAGAAATATAATTCTAATGGAAATCCTAAATTGAAGTATTATTTTTGTTTATTATTTGAGCATCCTTTAGTATGTAATATTGATATAAAAAGAATGTATTTTATTTCTGGAAGAAAATCATTAAATGATTCTATCATCTTGAAGGACATGTAGTTTGGGAAGAATTATATTTATTTGATTAACCATCTACCTTTCATGATAGGTTCATATCCATGAACTATTCTATATGTAGGTAGAATCAAGTAGTTACTTGAAATAGACCTAAAAAGACTTATACAAGAAAGAATAACATTATCATTTATATATATGGGATGAATGGTTATATTTTATTATTTTCCAGGAATATTTTGATTATAATTCATATTATGAATATAAATTTTTTTCTAAACTTGTAATAGGAAGAACATTCATGAATCTTTTATGAGAGACATCTCTTAGAAAAAAATAGCCATCAAATGATATTTGTGTGGAGCACTAAGATGAACCACAATATGTGTCAAGGGATCGAAGATATAATTATAACCCTATGTATAAGACCATATCAAATAAAGAAATAATTATGTGAGAAATGTTTTTAGTGGGAGATTTTTTTCATGTGCTAATCATTAAAATTTTGAAAGGAGTAATAACTGGATGTAAGAAGTAATGAAAATAGAACATAAAGGGAGACCCCCAACTGCCACCTTGTATATCAAAAAATACAATACTAGAAGAAAAACTAAAATGATGAAAAATAGGATATACATATATGATTAAACACAAAGATATTAATTAAAGAAGCATCAAGAACTTCTTTTACTATACTCATTACATCTCTCTTGGATAGAATATGGATAAACCTCAAAAATATAGAGGAGCTTTAATAGTTGTAAGCAATAATAAATTTAAATCAATGATCATATCAACCCCAACATTAATGAGTAAGGAGACATGGATTACTGATAAAATAAATATTAATTAGGAATGCCTTAATAAATTATTGGGTCATGTCAAAAAGAGAGATGTGAAAGAAGGAATGTGATCCATTCATCATAAGTTAGAGAAACTATATATGGAAAATGGAAATATTCATATATAGATATAGATTCAATAAAAATGGAATAAGGTGGAATGTTAATGAAATATATTTATACTAGTTTTCATAAATCACAAATTCTAAAAAAGGCTAAGCTAAAAAATCCAATAATACGTATGCATAATGATAATTTGGGAAATGAATTTCTATTTATATTGCCAAGATTGTTGATGATGGATGGTATATTTCAAAAATCATATAAAAGATATTGTTTTTTAGAGAATATCAAATGGTATGTCTAATAGGACAGATCTAAATCCTCTTCCTATGATTTTAAGAGGTTCACCTCTCCTCACAGTTTTAATTTTCAAAAAAAAAATACTTTAATTTTTATATAATTATGTGGAAGGTAGGACTCATGTTTTTTGTGTGTTTGGAAAAAGTTAACTTATGGATAATCTATATGTAGATACATATGAAAATAAGAATCATATCTAATGAAATTTTCATATGGTATTAGATTTATGAAATAATGATATTCTACAATTATGCCTTAAAAATATGTATATATATACTTTATGCCCTAGAAATTGAAGATCACATGATGAATATCCTAATGCGAATTTAAATAGTTGTGAGATATATAACTAAATGATCTAATAAATTCAAGTGGCATTGAATATTCAACCATTAATATAATTCCTTTGTTCTAGTGGAGGTTTTCCATTGATAGAATACATGTTTGTGGAAAACAAGAAACAATTATTAATTTTGGGTTTAACTATTTTTCTATAATAATGATTCAAATGATGACTATTTTATGGATGTCAATAATCTTCTAGAAAATCACTATAAATTCCAACAAGTGTGGTCCTTGTTCTGGAAATAAATTCTATATTTATCTCTATCATGAAAATCAATATTGATAATATACATCATCCCAGAATTAGAGGTCATCAGGTAGATATTGTGATAGTAACTCTAGTTGATATGGATACATTTAACAGTAGATTCCACATAAGAATTTAATAAAGAAATTCATGTAGAATCCATCGAAGTGAGTGAGTGTCATGTATATCATTTGGGTTTATTAAATATAAATATCGCCCCCTGTGATTTTTTCAAACTCATTATGCTTATATGATCATTCAATTACTCAATTCCATGTTTTATTTTCTCTTAAAAAATTACTTTAGTACAGTATAAACTATAAATAAACCTTTGGAACTGAGATTGAAAAGTGATTAAAGGATAAAATATTCAATCATAAGTCGGTATATGGAGTCAAAGATGAAATTCATGAAAATTTAAAAATCTAGGTGGTCCTAAAATTTCATCCAATTATTTCATATAGGCTAAGTAGGTTTTTTAATAACGTTTGAATCTATCTTTATATAGATTTATTGATATAGAAGAATAATGTAATTTCACTCATGATTTTTTTAAAGTATCCAGAATATGATGCAAGAATATCATCGATTAAGGGGGATAAAGTAGTAGATGATGGAATCCCATAAATAAATATTAGAGAATGGGGTTGATTGAATTGATTTCACTAATCGGTATCCATTATGAGAATTCAAGTGTTATAAATCATAAACAATATCTAATATATCATGGATAAATAACATTGAAATAAAATAACTATTCATAAAGAATAATGCGGAGAAATTTATTGTGAATCTAGATTGTGTTCCTGTTAAACTACTATATTTAGAAATATTGTTGAAGGTCATAATCAAGGATGAATTTGAACAACAGAAAATGAATATATAAATATTTTTGAATCCCCACACATAAATAGTGTGGATGTGGGACCCCATATCACTGGGTTATGGTGCACATTTACTCATTATGTGTATGTGTATTATTGAAATTTTTGAATACCAAAAAGGACACCATGGGGTTCATTAAAAAAGGTGGTGAATAGGTTTTGATTAATATAATGGGAGAATCTCATCAAGGTAGAAATGAAACAAGAGGACATTTCAAAAGATAATGACTTTGAATATGGTCATTCAAGTGAGATGAATTAGGCTTGTGAGTGATGGGTTCATGATTCATGAAATTAGAAAAATATGTGACTTTGATGGTTTTTGTTTTTCTAAATTTTGTTTTTGAGAATGTTTCTATGGTAATTTTCAATAATTATCTTATTTATTGATGAAATTTTCGTTTTATTATTGTTTTTGTTTCCATTATTCACTGATATTATATAATATTTCATGTTATTTAACTTTTTTATTGCATTAAATATTAAATGATAGAATATAGTTTTACATCTAAATTCTTTGTTAGAATTTTGATTATTGATGGTTTAAAGTGATTTTAAATAACCCATGTGAGGGATTATTAGAAAAAATCACATCTGATAGTGATTTTAAATAGATTATGTTTTTGATAAATATTGTCTTTGTTGATGAATGATTATTGTCGAATGACATGTGAAGAGTTTATTTGAATATAATAATTAATCATGTGGAGTGTAAAATGGAAAATCTTGTCACATGTAGCATGATTTTTAGATTTGATCATGTAGAGACATAATTCCAGAACTGATCACACATAGCATGATTGTTACAAATAATTACATAGGGTGCAATATTTATAACTATTAATGTGTTGTTTGAATGTATGAATAGTTTCTAATAAGGATCACACTGAAATATCGTAATGGGAATAAATGTCCTAAAGCATCTCATTAAAGGAACACATATAGTGAGAATGTCTTAACAAAACAAAAAAATGATCATGTTTAAGGATCATGCCGAGTGATAATGTCTTAATTCTTAATGTGGAAGGATTGGGTGAAGCACTTGATGACATTGAATATTTTTTAGGAGATCTTGAGGAGAGATCACATGAAACACATGGGGGAACTGTATTATTTTTAGAGGATCTACAAGATATACCATGTGAAGTAAAAGAAGTAAAAGTAGTTATAAATGATAGATATATGCCACAGTTTTTCAAAATCACAAGACTATATAATTTTCATGAGAATTTGTGAATAGATCATGCTTTGTGATTGAAAATTCTAAATGACATTCAACTATTATCACGATGAGGTCATTTGAATTGAAATAATATTATATTTAGGGCCACAAAATTATTATTGGATCTCTTGATGGGATAATTTTTTTACATGATTTCCATTGGATATTGTGATGGGTTCACACGAAGAACTAGAATAAAATTTCAAATGGACACCAAATGATTGTCTTTAGATGTCGCAATGTGATTACACATAGTGTGTGGTATATATTAATAAGGTGGTGTGAGGTATGGATAACCATGATTTATAAGGTTATAGTTAGGGATTATTCTTATAAAATCATGATTTTGAATTCTTAAAATAGGATAAATTTATATCAGTAGTTTGATCTAGATAAAATTTATTTCACATGGTTAGTAGAAAGGATTTGTAAAATGATCTCGTAATGTTGTTCCATGTTGAAGAAAATTATTTATCATAATCTGTTTAATGATACTATGAATGGATCACTTAAATAAGTCCCATAATAATGTAATTATTTTTACTTGATTAGTAGAATGTCTTCCTCCAGAATTGAGAGATCAGAATAATCATTAGGAAGGTCTTGAGAAGGGATCACACTAAGTGGTCTCTTGAAGGAATCATATTAATCGAATTATGCAAAAAATGCTGTTACACATATGAAAACCAAGTGATACAAACAAACTGCATAATCATAATAGAGTCTTACACCATAGTCAAACAATCAATGTCAATAGAATAAGTTATCAAGATGTATTCTTTTGTAGGGATATCAAAGAGTGGTCTCATGAAGGGGTCTCATGAAGGAATCATGAAAACTGTGAATTTTAAAAGGTTTTTCTAGCTATAGTAGGGCCATTTATATCTCCCAATCTATGTGACCTCAATACAGACACAAAATAGGGAAATGAAATCTATTTTAATAGAAGAAGTTATTGAGTAAGAATGTTATGTATGGATCTCACAAAGTGTTCCCATGGAGTGGTATTTCATAAGAGTATCATAAAGGGGTATTGTGAAGAGGTATTCAAAAAGGTTTACATTTCATGATCTTATGAAATATTATATTCTCTAGTATTACTGTTGGCGCCAAAAATGTGGCCCAAAAGAAAGGAACGAAAAAAAGAAGGCCGGCGCGCTGCCTCGCGAAGCTCCGTCGCGAAGCTCCGTCGCGTAGCGCCCCGAGCATGGCGGCGCCGCGAAGCTCCCGAGGCGGTGATGCTCCGCGAACACGTTAGACGTTCGCGAGCCGCCGCGAAGCTCCAGAGGCAGTGATTCTCCGTGAACGCGGTTGACGTTCGTGAGCCGCCGCGAAGCTCCAGAGGCGGTGATTCTCCGTGAACGTGGTTGACATTCACGAGCCGCCGCGAAGCCCTTGAGGCGGCGCGCAGGAGCCGCTTTGCGGCACCCCTTCCCTATAAATACTGGACTCCCCCTGAGTCCCGAGACTGACAACCCGACCATTCGGCTTCTCCTCTCCCAAATCGCGAAGCACGCTTTGCCCTGGGAATCATGAGCTCCGCGAGGTACTTCTACTTCGCGAGACGACTCTTCTTTGTCCCGTTTTGAGCCCCTCTTCCGAGAGGGATGCCCTTCGCGAAGCTCAAGGGCATTCGCGAAGGAAGGGGATTCCCAAGGGAACCCGGGCAGCCGCAGAGCACTTGTTCTTCGCAAAACACCCAACCCATACGAGTGATTCCGATGCTAAGGCAGGATCGCTCCACATCGCGAAGCACACTGCTTTGCAGGACCCTCCTTTGCGAGGCACCCCTCCTTCGTGAGGCAGTGCTCTATTCCACTTCAGGAAGCACCTCCCATTCACACCTGTGGCCCATGCTAAGGCAGGATCGCTCCACTTCGCGAAGCACACTTCTTTGTAGGACCCTGCTTCGCGAGACCCTCCTTCTTCGTGAGGCAGTGCTCCGCGAACCTTGTTCCACTTCGCGAAGCATCTTCTGTTCCAACCTACGCCCCATACTAAGGTCAAGGCACCCCACTTCACGAAGCTCACTCCTTTTCTTAGCGATTCCTCTCCCCGTGCGACCCTCCAGGTTTGCACGATGTGATTTCAAAGTCCCATGGACGATACCACTCGTAGCGCTGCTTCGCCTACTGCTTCTTCGCATAGGCACGCTAACGGCTATTGCTTCTTCGCATAGCCACTCTAACGTGGACCCCTCGATGGTTCGTTACACAACCCCCCATGACCATGGCCTTACTGGCGCCTTCCCTTCCCCAACGACCAGAGGGTACCGGTTATGTAAGCCCTAGTGGTGCGGAGTGAACCCACCTCGTCCGAGCTGCATGACGTTAAACTGCCAAGCACCGCGTCCTCAACACATGACGTTAAACTGTGATCCAACCTCGCCTCCCTCACGAAGGGTTCCCCCAGCTCGAACATTCGTTACACCACTCGTCTCCACGGTAATGGAATCACTCATCCACAAGGGGTGATAACCTCCTTTCCGGAGTGACGTATGTTCGTAGGAGAAGGGCGACCCTAGTTCCCCAACGGATGACTACACCTCTGCATCTCCGTACTTCCCCACTACCAAGGTCTGTGGAGGGCATGATATGGGACGAGGTACTTCCCATCATTGGACCAAGGTCCATCTTTATTGCGCTTTGTCACACCATGGGCCTCCATCCTGGAGTAAGTCCCAACACCATGGGCCACCTAACGCGTAAGCCCCTCTTCGCTTCTCACAGACGCATCCTTCGCGATGTGATCGTCAGGTCCTTGCAACCTCTTGTTTCTCACACCGAGCATGACTCAAGTGGGCTTAGAGTGAGCACCGACCCTGAAACCCATTCTATGTGAACTACGAGGACTTTGATCCATGTCAAGGCATGGTATGTAGGAAGCCTTCACGAGTTTCAAGCCCACCAATAGTGGACCCCCGGGTCTACTTTCACGTCGGTTCACCGACACATCCATTCCACCTGAACTACGAGGTCTTTGATCCATGTCAAGGAATGGTACGTAGGAAGCCTTCCAAGAGGTTCAAGCCCACCACTCATTGGACCAAGGTCCGCATTCACGTCGATTCACCGACAAAACCCCACCTGAACTACGAGGTCTTTGATCCATGTCAAGGCATGGTACGTAGGAAGCCTTCCAAGAGGTTCAAGCCCACCACTCATTGGACCAAGGTCCGCATTCATGTCGGTTCACCGACAAAACCCCACCGAAACTACGAGGTCTTTGGTCCAAGTCAAGGCATGGTATGTAGGAAGCCTTCACGAGGTTCATGCCCACCAATAGTGGACCCCCGGGTCTACTTTCACGTCGGTTCACCGACACACCCATTCCATTGCGAACTACGGGGACTTTGATCCATGTCAAGGCATGGTACGTAGGAAGCCTCTATGAGGTTCAAGCCACATTGCTCGGTCGTTCATACACGTCGAGTTTTGCCCTTGTCCAGCATGACGTTATACTGCACGCTCCCGTCCAGCACGACATTAAACTGCATTCAGGTCCAATGGTAAGCCATTGTGGCCCACCCCTTTTAACTACGAAGACGTTTATCCATGTCAAGGCATGGTACGTAGGAAGCCTCCACGAGGTTCAAGCCCATCCATCATCCAATTCACGTCAAGTTCTATCTACGTCCAGCACGATGTTAAACTGCCATTACAGATCTGAACTACGAGGACTTTGATTCCCTGTCACAGGGATACGTAGCAAACCTTCCCAAGGTTCAAGCCCGCCATTAGCGGATCCACGGGTCTGCTTTCACGTCTGTACACTGAAAATGCCTGCCGGACTAAGGTCCACCCTCATGTTGGTTCGCTGCTGGCATTCATCGGACCAAGGTCCACCTCCGCCGTCATCCTTGAGATGGTCCCATTTCATTCCCCTCCACTCCATTTATCCACCTAGCACCCATCCCGACTCTCTCCCGGACCGTAGTATCTCAGTGAGACTGTGTCGGTATGACCCTCTTCACAGTCACCCATGGGCTGACCCGTCTCCACTGGACGTTAAACTCGCGGCGTGCCCTATGTTAAACGCGGGAAGCTGAGGAAAACCTCAGATATGTGTTCATGAAATAATTCCCCGCGCTCGATGTGGGATGCCTCGGGCTTCCACGCCCTCGAGAAGCCCTGCAATCAGGGATAATAGACAAACACGATAGATTCCCCAGCATCCAGACATGCTACTGGTGCCTCAACGTGACTACTCCCCCGACCGAAGGTTGCTACCCTGACTGGACCCTTTGGAATTTCCTGGCAGAAGCAGTGTAATTAACTGGCGTCCATGGAAACATGGCACTGGGAAGAGTTTCACGAACTACATATTAAATATATGAGGGAGACCCGGACTAGGTGACAAGTTCTGAGGAGGAGTCCACGGAAAGAAGAACCTACATCCCATCATCCCGTTTCGATCAAGGAGCAAACGTACCTGAACAAGGAATGAATGCCTCCCTCCTTTGGAAAGCGGGAATGCGGGGAAACAAAGCGGCGTGCCCTCCTCGTCAGACGGAAGTGCGCGCGCCCCGGCGAAAGCATTGGAAACAGAAATGGTGAACCCGACGTGAAATTCTTCTCCTCAGCAGGAAGATTAGTAGCGTTCGAGTCACCAGTGTATTGACGTGTCACCGGATCTAGATATCCGGTGCCTGGTCCCGCCAAGCAAATAGAGGGCCTGTCGTGAAACATACCAGAAGTCGGGACAGTAGAACATGGGGCATTCTGCCCTGCAGCGTGTTGGCGTGGATCCATCTTACAAACATGGAGAATGGAAGGACGCTGGGGCACTGGTTGTCAATCCTCTTCCCTCTTGGTGTTGATGAGTTGATCCCTCTGTCTCTCAGGAACCAAGTTGCAGTTACAGAGGTGCGATCACCACCCGCGAACCTATGCAGGGGCAGGGGCAACAATGCCATAGCCACCCCACATGGCACCACTACCGCCATGACGGCTGCCACGTCACGGAATACGCGACGCCCACGTCCCCTATCCCCATCAGAGATCATCCAACGAAGGGTGATCAATAGCCTCATGCGCAGGTACGATGAGGAAGGGGTCATCCCGACTAGGGATATGGCCCGCTTGGACCTGGAGGCCTCCAGGCCCCGCCGTCAACGCCGCCCTAACAGGCCGCGCAGGGAGCCCCTGCTCCCCACCCCGACATTCAACCGTTTCGGGAGCCTATCCCCGGAACGCCATGAAGACTCCTCACCTTACGCTGATGAGGTGGGTGTCGTTCGTCTTAGCCCGCTCAGGGTCCCGACCCAGGGGCCCCAGGTGAGAGCCCCCGCCCGGCCGCGCCAGTGCCACCGTCCGACTCGGAAGGGAGAGCAGGTAGCCCATGCCCCTGCGCCACCTGCACCGGCCTGCCTGACCCGACGTCAGCGCTGGGCCCGGGCTGAGGACGCTCGCTCAGGCACGTCCACGTCGACAGCTACAGTGGCCCGAGCCACCGTCGATGTGCATCGTGAAGCCCCCACGTACATTGAGAAGGGGCACCCCTTCTCCCAGACCCAAACAGCCCCATGGGCAGCCCATGTTGACTCTCCAGGTTGCAGGCCCATGTGGTGATCACCACGAGCCAACCCATGGCGGCATCACCCCATACGGAGGTCCTCCCCATTCTTTTGCTCCACAGGGTGTGGGACTTCCCCGCTCCGAAGTTCATCATGGTGGTACGCCTCGTGCTACCCCCATCCCGATGGAAGACATGCCCCGCGGCAGCGACGTTCGACGCGGAAACCTTTCCCGCGCCCACTACACAGGGTATGGAGCCCATTCTCCTGCCCCCGACTGCCAATCCGAAGGCACCGTACATCCGGCACTTCTTCAACGTGGGGGTCCCCCCTACGTCCTCTCTGCGACTGGCGAAGGTCCTCCTCGCCCCAGAAACTCATGGAGTGAAGGTCAGCCTCGCTCTGCCCGTATTGACCATGGAGGTCCTCCCCATGCTCCTATCGATCCCAACAGAGGCTCTGCCTACATGGGTGTTCGTGGAGGCCATCCCCACGTACCCTTCGATATTTTCCCTGGTGCCCCTCTCACCTCGGGCATCTCGAGCGGGGGCCCTCTCCACCACGGCGTCAGTGCCGCCCCGCGACTCCATGATAGGGATCAACCCTGTCCCGAAGAGCCACCCCGGTGCAGGATGGCGGGTCGCCGCCGCCACAAGAAGAATCCTGGGAAAGCCAGGGTGGAGATCAAACCTGCTCATTTCTCCATCTCTGAAGTGGAGTACGACTCAGCCATGGAACCTTCTCCCAGCTCCTCTATATCAAGGACCAGGGCAGGAACCAGAAGCGTCAGCCTCGTTCTCCCAGAACATGAGGTCCACCGGATCCCCATCTCCCTCCGCAGGTACATCCAGGAGGAAGAGATTCTGGGAACTTCGCAGGTCTCGACCACGTAGTCACCGCCATCGTCACCCGAAGCTCCCTATACCTCTACCAGAGATCACGTAGAGTTATTTTGGGGGCCAACGACGGTAGAGCGACGACACGACCTGTCGCCGGTAGCCGCGACTCCTGTTCCGGAAGCTGTGGTTATCAACCCATCCTATCGTGACATTGTGGTCAGGTCACCTCTCTCTTCAGAGGAAGGCCCAGAATTCGGTGGCCAGTCCGCTCGCTCGCCGTATTCTCCACCGCCGAGTTTGCTATCCTAGAGGTCTGCCTTGGTACCGCTGCCGGTCCCTCAGCCGCCCCCGGTTGATGAGTGGGGTAATACAGGACCAGACCCCGAGGCCATACCTAGGAGCTTCTGGTGTATTCTTGCAGCAGACTACTTCCCAGAGAAGTTCTGGCCCACGGCGGCGCTGAATTTCCGCGTACCCGAGTCTCTTACCCCTGAAGAAGTGGGATGCTTTTGTCGAACCCTCTGGGCGACGCACTTCCGCCTCCGTTGCGAATGGGTGGTATACCCCAGGAGTCGAGAGCACTTCGAGGAGATTGGCGAGCAGTGCCGCCTGATCGATGCGGTCGCGCTCCTTGTGGCCCAGCACCCTGAGTCGCCAGGTCACCAGAGTGCCCTCCAACGAAAATGCGTTCAGTGTTTTAAAGAACTCCGCATGATCGTCAGGGAAGCCACCCCCCATGTGCAAGTCCGTGGTTGGGGACACTATGCTGCCCTTCTTTTCGATCCTATTCGACGACAACCCGATTCGCTATGCGACATCGAGGACATGACCTCGAGAGGAATCGCGGTCCACAATTACCCTATGAATAGTATAATTTTTATATATAATATTTGATTAAAAAAAATTAATCTATGATATACACTATCTTATAATACATACGGAAGGAGTTTAGTCACTACTACAGCCAGGTTACTGATAAAAAGTATTTTCACCTCTTAAAGAACAAAAAAACTTAGGTGAAGTATCCAAGATATCATAGTGAAAATTTATTCTCAAGAGGATATTCAAAATAAGGCAGTAATGGATCATGTGAAGTACATAATAACCTATCATAAATGTTTCTCAACACAAATCAATAGAATATATTGTTCTATGACCGGAGATATGCTAAATTGGTGAACATTAACGTATGTGGGATGGATGTGATCCTTGGGGTATAATTAACCATTCCAAAACATTTTAATGTATGTGAGCCTTGGTAGGAGTGAACAAGAATAAAACAAAATGTTTTGGTCTTAGTGATTTTTTTGCACCAACACAATGTTGAATGGATTCTCCTTGGACTAGCCCATAGTGGGGAACCATGTAAAAATATATGTTTCCCAATGATTTATCTATTTTTTATAATAAAGAAATAATTATAATATAATTTTAGTAAGGATATGAGCAATATAAACACTAATGAAAATTACAACTGTCCCTCATAATAAAATGATAAAGATCCATTAGTGCAGGAAATTTTTTTATAAACCAATCCCTGTTTCACTCACCCACCCTCTCAGTGTTTCTAATCCATTTTTAACTAATAGACTACATAAATTAATAAAAATAATTTTAATGGACTATGATTCATATACCTAATTAATCCAATCGATACAACTTGTTTTTTGATAACCTCAGGATACCAATTGACATATATGGTCTTCCATCGATTACAATGTACAATATAATTTTTAAATTTGCTAAAAAATGCTTTAGATCTCATCCAAATATTACTATTTAGATACATTAGAATTATATCCACTTATTATATATGATAATTATTATGATAGTCTAATTTTATAAAAACATTTTGGTTAATGGGATAAATTTTTTGTTATATTTCATTTTTAGATTATGATAAAATATTAATTAATTCATCTATGAATATAATTTCCTTTCCTATAGGATATATTTACACTCATAGTTCCCTATACCTCATGGATCATAGAATAATATACCTTATTAATAAATAAATTTTAATTAATTTCCCTTGAAAACATTGGATGGTATTTCAAAATACATAATTGTAATATTAAGATTTCCATCACTTATAATTCTTCATCATGGAATGATATTATGGATCCCAATTTGATTTATATAGTGGTAAATTGACCCCACATAATTATTTATAATATGAATTGATACCATGGGTATATACTCTAAATGATATAGTTGGTTACATAATATACCTATATAAAAATGATATTTTATAATTAATTCATCCCATGGATTCTATCTAAACCTTAAACATGTATTGATATAATAATAAATTATAATAAAAAAGAATGGTGAGAGGGGAACCTTCTGTACATCAAAATTTCATGGAATTTGGTTTCTCTTAGTGAAATAAACCCATGCTTATAATTCACATTCAACCCTTTATTATGGTTATCCTTGCAATAAAACATATACAAACATCATTAAATATATTTTATTTTGGATATTACATCATTTTTAGATTGGGTTCTAACTCCACTATGAGATAAATCTCTCTAGTTCAATTTTATTGGTACATCATAATTGCATCACATTCTTAGATCTATCTCCCATATGTTGTATCTCCCCTCATTCATCACCTCTTTCCTTTTGGGTGATTTTTTTATTCCACTTGACAATTCTTCATTTTTCAAAACCCCAATATCCATTAGTGTCACTTTGGACATGTTTTCCTTTGCTGAGTCACTCATTTCATGTTAATCATTCCTTTTATCGATTATAGAGACTTCATTCTTTAGTATCTATATTTCTTCTAACTCTATCTATAATGGATATAGATAATAGTATATAATTGGGGATTTAGGATCCCTTCATTGTGTTACATTATATATTTCCCCATCTCAGTGAATAATTTTTTCAATGAAATTGATTTTTATTATTTCCAAACATCCCTCTCCTATAACATGAGAATAAGGATATTATTATTAAAATCTACATCAATACAGTTATTATAATACCATTCCATTTAAACATAGTTAAAACTTATAAATCAAATCATAATAATATCATACCTTGTATTTTTATTTATGTTTGGATTTTGTATTGGGTATTAATTAAACATTGAACCCTCGACATTCTATACACAAAACCATGGTGTATCCAAATATTCCTCAATATTAGTAATTCATATCTAAAATCCTGATAGAATCATCCCTATTGGACATAATTTTATCTTTTCTTATAATAAAAATTTCTAGTCTCAAAACTTTTTTCACATCACTAACTAAGGTTGTCATAGGAGGGAACCACTTCCTTAAATTTGTGGACTTTAATAGAGTTTGATACTCTTGAATCATCAAACCATTCTTCATTAAAAAAACCATCTTCTCCTTTATTGATATAAAATATTTTATCTATTTTAATATCTAAAAAAGTTGTTATTCAACAGGTATAAGACTTTATTTAATCTCATTCTCCTGGACCATTATTCTACATCTAAGGTACAAGGTAGATTACATTTTCCATATATCCTTTCACACATTCTCATAATGTCTTCAATTATGATGATTTTTTTCCACTAAATATTACTTCTCTAAAATGAAAATTTATTATCAAAATTTAATATATCACATGAAAACTCTAATTATTCCATATTTTCTAGTAAAACAAGCTACTAAATCTGATCCCTGCATGAACAAGCTTTGCATTAATTGCATGAAATCATTTTAAATTCTTCAGTTATACACCATACATTTAAAAATCCTTAGGGTAATCTGAATTTCAATGATTTTTATTATTCTAAAAAAATACTATTTTTAAATATAACAATAAAAATCGAATTAACCACTATATTTGGGAAGTCCATCATTATAGATTTCAGGATATTATATCTATTTTCTTACAATCAATATATAATATTATATATTCTCTAGATTGGTTTTTTAGAATTTCATTACTTCCAGAAGTGATATTTTCTCCATAGAAATTCATTACAACTACATTTTTTAAATAATTTTCTATAAAAGTTTTCATAAAATATTTTAAATATCCACATAACAAAAAAAATGAATCATCTATTTGAATACCTCAATAGATATGTCTATTTATAAATCATTAATTTGAATCTATTTCCATAAATAATTCATTTTTAAATTTCAAATACAAATCCTAATGTATTTATTACATGACCTCATCATTAAAAGTCAATATGACCCAATATATACATTTTTTTCTATGGTTAAGTTTAATTATATTTGAAATAATAAACTCTACAATTAAATACATACTTGAAAAAAGTTCAAAAATTGATTTATGATATTGAACACCAAATCAAAACACTTTATCGAATACCACTTCTTTTTTAATATTATATAAAAATAAACTCTAAGAGAGGGTGGAATTTGATATTGGTTTTTTCTAATTAAATAATTTATTATATCTCATTATCCACTTTATTATATCTTATTCCCATATTACAGGATGAACATTTACTATATCAATAAATTTACATTTATTTCTATTGAACCATCCAAAATGTACGACAAATGAATAAATCACAATACACATAATGATTATCCAATGTTAATCTACACTGAGCTACATCCATGGAGCACATAACAATGATGTGTTGATGTTCCAAAATTCAAAATACTCGTTTTTAACGAATATAATTTTGATCACATGAACATTTTCAATGGATCAATTCCTTGAAAAATTTTAAGATATCAGAGACTACTCACCCATGGGGAACTCCCTCTTATTCTACTCCACACACAACATCATTGAAGTCTTTATTATTTTTTAGACATTAGGGTCTCGTCAAGATCAACATAATAGTGATGATCATTGTGTGTAATTATAAATATATTGGTTTCTCAATTAAGATACTTTTTAATGAATATAAAATTATATAAGGCTAGAAACTATCATCTCCTCATAGATTGAGTTGAATATTTTTTAGCAAATAAAAAAACAATAGTTACATATAGATGAATATAACTTCAAAGTATAGTTTTTATTGTATAATCCATCATAAAAATTTATATATAAAGATATTAAAATTTCTTTATTGAATAATGTAAACTAGATCATATATTCACATCATTCCTCTCCCTGAACTATATGTGATAAATGATATGCAATCACCATGAGACTCATTAAAAATGATTGTATATAAAAATATTAAATTCCATTATTTATTCTCTATATCAATCTCATTTGTGTGAAAAATAATATATCTAAAATCATTCTTCTACCATTTCTAAAATATTATTATGTTCATTTTTCTAAAATCATCTAGCCCCCAACCATTCCATAAATGGTTTAGATTAAATAAATTACCATAATAATTTTGTATTATTCCATGAAAACCAAATATTTGATGATTTTCAAACATATCATATTTTATTAAATAAATTCCTGGAACCATTTTCAAAATATACTTATTTTGAATTCCAGCTGAATCATCATTAATTTACAAGAACCCATGGGACCATGACCTGTTTCTATTATCTATGGAATGATTCCATTGTATTTCTTCATGGTTATGGTGACACTTCCTCACTATTAGTTATTATGCTTTTATCAAATCATAATTATTGCATGATAACCATAATTGTCTCTAGACTGTTGATTGAATCACAAATAAACAAAATCAAGGGAGATACACTTTAAAATATCCTCAAGAATGTTGGTGTGATCGTTCATATCTACTAAAACCATAATTTTATTACATTGTTACTAACACTATCACAGTTTAACAAAATAATATTATCAAAAACAATACATCACTAAAATGTTGTATCCTCATATTTATTGTACAGACTGTAGCTTCACAATACAACCATTCATATTTTTTATGATTATTGTTTTACTGTTCTACCATAATATGTGTATTATGTCAAAAATTCACAAACCAAGATACAATAAACCATATAATAACATGGAATTTATATATTCCTCATCTAGTAGAATATGATTCTGAAATTATCATCTATTTTATGGATAAATCCACCAACCAACTCTATTAAAACCCAAAACATATTTTATTGGGTCCCCATTATAGTGAATCGGCTAAGCTCTTGAATACAATTACGTTATTACATCATGAAATTTTAACACATAATGTTCCATATCCTTGATTTGTTTTCATTAATGGACCCTTATGATGTGATACATAGTAATATTTTATAATTCACCATCCTTATACATATTCATTTATTCTTTAGTAGTCTCCCATACAACATAACCCATACTATCACAACATGGTGTAATCATTCATTATCCGACAACATCTATTCATATCCAATTTTTTCCATGGAAACTCACCCTAATATAACTAATATATATATATATATAGATAGTTATTCTAATTAAAATTACCTTCATGATATATTCAATAGTTATATTTCTTCACATGACCCTGGTATATTGAAATACTAATGTAGTACTTAATTCAAATATAAATTCAGATAGAAATTTAAGTGAAATTAATTCATACCCCAAAAATTATACATAATCATATATATAATCCAAGTCCATATTTGATAATTTAATTAATAGTTAAACAAATCTTGTTCCCATGCACAACAATGATCTCCACATTAGATCATATCAGCCTTAGGTTAGATATAATATTCATCCTCATCATCACCAAGATACATTCATCATATCCATCAATACATTCATCTTTAACTACAATTGATAATACAAATTAATATAAAAACCTATGATTTGAACAATATGTATAATGGTAGAGTGAATTATAGATAAAAATATTATGAATACATAGTTGACAGACAAAATGAATGATGGTAAATTATTATAAATTAATAATTTTTTTCTATGGATGATTATTCAGATAGTGAATATAAAATAATTACATTAATAAATATGGATATTGTTTTTCATGATCTTATTCTTAGTAATTCTTGATCATGTATTTTATTACATATCAATATCTCTCAGTAAATTAAAATAAAAATGTCATGTGTTCTAGAATACGTTTATTATTTTCAAATTTCTTATTTTTAATGATTAAAATGAAAAAAATCGAGGTCCTTGGTTCATATAATTTTAGGGAAATTCATTTGAGTTTGGAAAAAATACTCATTTATACATGTTTAAGAGTTAAATTTGTTGTGTGTGGTAGATCATTGAACTATTTAAGATTTATTTATAATGACATGAATTCTAGGGTAAAGGCTTCTCATTATAATCCTGTAGATTATGGAAGTGTATTATATGGTTTTCCATTATACCATTTAATTTCAAGGATGTATTTATTTTATTTGAACTATACATACTATAAATATTTTTACTATAATGTGTTATCATATCACAAAAATTAAATCAATAAACTAAATTGATGAACATCATGGTCTTTGGTGTCAAATAAAAAAGATAGAATAAAATTTGAGTATAATCATCATATCTAGTGATGAATGTTGGTTTTAAATAATAAAAAATTATATTTTTCAATGATTCACCCAATATTAATATAAACATAGTATGTGACCTCAGTAATGATTTTAGTGATTCTATTGTTTTCCGCTGTCTAGTTTTAGAAAATGCTTCCATATATCACTACATTATATTGAGAATTTGGGAATTTTCATATTTTAATGGTTGGTGGTTTATGTATAAGTGTACATTATTTTTATTCCTTTTTTCATTACATTAATTGAGTATTAATTTTTATCATATCATATATATGGATTATTTTTTGATCATGTTTAGTGATTTCATGTATTACTAATTATCCAGTATAAATAATGGTAATTTCTTTTATTAATGTGTATTTATTCTCATAGAGAATGTCAAAAAAACTCTGAACTATTAATGGTAGTTTGGGAAGGAACATTTGATCTCATTGATAATTTAAGTAGGGGTATCAATATGGTTATTTAATGATAGAGTGGTATTAGAGTATATTTTTGAGATTTAGGCATGTGTTTAGAGCTAGAAGATGTGAGATTTCAGTTAGGTTGATGACTTAGTGGTACATTTATGAGATGAATCAAGCAGTAAATTCATACATTTTACAACATTTCAAATAATTATACATTAAATTTCATAAATAAAATAGATTTCACAAAACCCAAAGGTTTAGTGCCACTAATGGTTCACTACATTACAACAATATCCATGATTGAGTGTAAACGTCATAAAAAATATTTTTATTAATAAATTTTCTAATACCCATATCTTGTAAAATATTCTCCCTCATAAATCATGGTAAAGGGAAACATTCAAAAAAGATGAGATAAATTATCCTTTAAGTGAAAAATAATATCAATGATTCATCGAGGATATTATCATTCTATCATAAACCTATGTGGAATAGTAAAATGGTACAAATATAACGATTAATGGCATGTGAACACATTACTAGATGTTTTGATCATGATCTCATAATCATATAGCATAGAATATAAATATAGAAAAAAATGGATAGCCATGAAATCATATTATATATCCATAGTATAAGAATGGGGATTCAAAATTCATGAACCATGATGACTTATATTTGGATTGTCAAAAAAATACGAGCACTGGAAATCATAACAGATGTCATGATTATCTAATAAAAAAACCATAAAATTGTGAAAATATTTAACTAAATAATCTCCATGTGTAAGATTATGAAAATATTCTACAATAACATGTCCACAAATAATATTTTGTTATTTGATGATCGCATCATGTCCCCACATAATATTTGATATCGTCATATATTAAAGTTGAAACATTGCATTGCATGGTTGTATAATACTAGGAACACCTAGTAAAAATTGATAATTTTTATATATGTGTGTTTGATGATATCAATCATACGTCATACATTAATTATTATATTAAAATAAAATGTTTTGGAAACATTTTTTATATTGTACCAAATATAAAACAATTATGAATTGTTTTTAATGATATCCATAATTAAATCAGCCAAAATAAACTAATTGAAAAGTAATATAGGGAATGTAAAATAAATAAAATGAAATTGATATATGTGATATATTTTAAAAATAATTTAAAACATTAAAAAAAGGAAATAATTAAAATTAAATTTATTCTTAATTTAACAACATTTTCATAAAAAATATTATGGTTATCATTAAAAATAATTTTAAAAAATTTATTAAATGATTTTTAGAAAATTATTTTAATAATAAATTTCATAATAATATAACATTGACTTGACATAAATTGAATATACAATAGAAATTGAATTAAAGATACACAATGGAATGAATTATTAATGACATATATTGTAATAATTTTGATAAGGGTAATGTTACCCATATAAATAAAAAATATAAAAAATATATTTTTAATATAGATAATGAAAATTGAGAAATTTTTATAATACCATAAATATGTTAATTTAACAATAATAAACCAATATTTTATGTAATATATGCTATGTACATGGAAGATAAACACTGAATATTGTTTTTTAAATAATACTTTACAATATTATATTTTTATATGGATGGAAACAAAAAATGAATATACTTTTAGAAGGAAATTTTAATTCCCAATAATGGAATAGAAAATAAAATAATAGACTGAAAATGGGTATAATATTTCAAACATATAAGAACAATGATTATGTTGAAAGTGTAATACCCAATAAATGGAGACAATGTCAATTGAAACTCTTACCTTGGATTCTCACTTTATTGAAAGTGTTCTAACTCAAAGTATTATAATCACATGATTATTTAAAATATATTTAATAACATTATTTATATATAATTTACATAATACCAACAATTTATTCCTATTTACTTCCCATTTGTTAATAATTCCTAGTTTATATTAATTGGTGGGTGTTAATTGTTTCATTTTTTCCATGCTTTCAACAGTACTGTTATTTTTTATTTTTCTATCTGCTCAAGTGTTCCACACCTATATAATTTTCATAAATATGATATATATATATATATTTTTTATAGTGTTATACAATACAATAAATATTTAATTAATGTAATGGAAGTGGTTTTTAATGATTGAATGTAAATTAACATTTTTGCCAATATTGAATGAATAAATAGAAATTATAATAATGATGATATATATAAGAATAAAAAATAAATTTATAATAAATAGCGCATATTTTAATTTCATTATTTTCATATTCATTCATTATGAAAATGATATACCATCATTTATGGGAGTGGTGAGACAAATTCTGACAATTACTTGTTATAATGAATAAATGAGTAAGAATATATTGTTGTATTGTGTCAATATCAATTCTATAGAATAATTATTATCTCAATATAAATGAAATTAATATGTTAAATAGTATTCAAAAATAGGTTTATGGAGTGGATAATGAAAATTATAAAGGAAAATATGACACTTATAATGAAGAGTGGAATCTTACCTTAAGGATATTCTTCTAAATGAATGATTGGGGACAAATTCGTTTGAAAATAAGCTTATAAATGATAGAGTGGATTATAAAGTGGATTGTTGGGAACATATTAGAGAATGAATTGAATTATAGGGGTGGTCGTTAGTTGTTATTGGAGGGTCATTCCATATTTGGGTATAAGTGGTATTTCTGGAAATAATAAATCCATAATCAATAATGAATGATATTTTACGAGAAAAGGGTATCATATTTAATAAAGGGTGAGGATAGGTATTTAACTATCTCATCATAAAGATTTAAAAATATTTTTTGTGATATTTTATATATAAATCTTTATGATAACCCTTTAACCTCATTTTACCCTTTTCTATCATAACTCCAATTTTATATTAGAAAATTATTTTTTCCCAAAAAATTGAAATGGCCATATTATTAATTCTCAACATTACTATTTAGAATAAGATGTCTATTTTATTAAAATAGTTTTATAAAAATTTATATTAATTATTGATAAAAAATCACAAAATGTATAAAAACAACATTTATAAAATATTTCATTAAATCATTATTGAATTTCTTTGTATTTTTTACTAAGTCAAAATCATTAATAATTTATTAATTTATTTATAATATATATATACAATATATTTAATTAAAATAATTATTTTAATGAGAAAAAATATTTAATTTATTAGAATAAAAATAATTATAAATAATATATATTTATATATATAAAATAACATGACTTGAGAGAACCCACTAAGATCCCTTATGGGCCAGTGATGAGATGATTGTTCCGCGATAAGCCTATCACCAATAGGCCATAGGCTAGAAACTAATACCATGAAATAATAAAGATATATATATGTGTTAGCCTATAACAATCATCAGTAGGGAAATAATATAATATTAAGATTCTAATAAGAAACTGAAACCAATTTAATAAAATAATAGAACATTATAATAGGCTATATATGAACAACATCTACAAAACCCCATGACTCTTTGGAAACCCAAACACATTACTATAACTAATGAAATAAATAAAATTTAAAATAGTCATTTATAATTGAGGAGAATAAACTAATTGAAAGGATACCACTAAAGAGGCATCATATGTAATTTTATGCAATGTTTTCCAAGAATGGTTCTATGAACATTAACCACCACCATTGGATACCAACATTAATCACCAATAATTTTCTCAGAATACATTATTTTAGGTCCATAGTCACTAATTCCATATCTGAACTATGAATTTTATGCACCATGATTGTACATGTGGTTGTAAGTCGTGTGTAATGGGGATTAATAATATACCCAAAGAGATTCCCAAAAATAAAAATCAATATATATGGAACTAGTCATATTAAATCCATTAGTTATAGAGTTTAAAAAAATGAAATGGACAATGATGAATACTAAATATTCTTTATTGGAATGAAAAATAGAATTATTTTGAAGTATATTTTCACAATATCTATCTTATCCTCCTTTAATATAGAACATCACACAAGTAATGGGGTTTAGACAGATAATTAAATGGGCTCATGTTTCTAAATTCTATAACCTATTTAGACCTCACACTATGGTTTTAAAAGGGTAATGGTATGAATCACCAGATCGTCAACCATTTAAATCATCCTGGATAGAGTGGCTAACAAAACTAATTGAAGGGTAGAGACTCCTTAATTTATAAATAAAATTTCTCACATTCATAGAAAATTATATCTACATATACTTATCATTAAAAATGAATCTATAGTACCTTGAGTATTGATAAAAAATATCAATGTCACTGTCTTACAACTATCTCCTCCATACCAACCTTTTGAAATAGTTATAGTGGGGTACAAAAACCATAACAGAAAACACATTAGTAGAGGGAGTTTTGTAAAACCCATATCTGTTTTGGGAAAATAACATCAAAATGTATTATATTATTTAGAGTTCTAGATTAGGGTTAGTTTTTAATTATTGTATTCATATTATAATTTTGGCTATTATAGAAACACATGTTGAATTTTTTGGATAATATTTGATCCCTAAGAGGTTCATTAAGAGCTAAAGAGAGTCTCCATATATTGGGTAAGGTTGTATGTGTTTTAAATTTTTTCAACCCTATGTTTATATTAATATTATTAAAATTTCGGGGAAACCATGTTGTATATTGAGTGTGTAGGGATTTCAAAATAAATTTTTATATTTCATGTTTGGCCATCATTATTATGGCACATTTGGGAATTAAACATTTGGTGTTTATATGAAGTAATATATTTCGTATTATATCATGTGGTGGGGTAGGATAGTCCAATGGTTGTAGAAAAACACTGTGAAATATTAAAAATAGGTTAGTTAATATTTTTTCATTGATGGAACATGGTATGGAATACCACGTGGCCAACCATTCAAAGTTATGTGTCATAGATAGTTTAATCAAAATAGTTTATTAATCTATTGGACTCTTTAAAATATACAAGATTAATATTTTTACATAAAATGAATTTGAGGGGAAATCCCATTTTCATTCCTCCCTCATAGGCACCCCTAACAAGTCAGCCTTCCCATTTCTCCTTTAATAATCCTTCATTTTGGAAGGAATTTGATGTGATTTTAAGATATTCATTGTTTTTATCTACCTCCATATACCTATCATCATATTTTTATTAACTTCCTTTCTAATTTTTGAAACCTAGTTAGGTATTTGAGATACTATTCAATAATATTGTAGTGGAATCATCTCATTATGATGGGGATTTCAAATGGCTTTGATAGAGGACATTTCAATATGTTATTTTCACACTATCATATATCATTTCATGAGATATAAGTCCCTATATATATTTTAATAGAGTTTTCCTCTAAATTTGATAAAAAGTAATTGATGAATTATTGTCGAATGTTGGGGTTTTATCTGACATAGGTTTTGGTATATGTCAAGAGTAAACAACACCTCATTTCTCATGATTTTTATTTGATGATAGAACCCATGGAGGTATTTTTTATTAGCCCTTATAAATTAAATATAAAATAATAACAAATTTTTAAAACTAATTTGAATAATTAAGTGATATATTTTATAATTAGTTATTCGATTTTACCGAGGGATTAAGGGATTGTGGTGGTTTGAAAATGGTCATTGGAAATGGATAAACTCAAGAGATAGTTTCCATGGAATGATATATAATAAAATTACTAAGAATTTAGATATTTGGTCCCTTTAGTATACCCCCATTATATTCTAATATGTTTATTTATACATGTAGAATGGTAGATGGTCTTTAAACTATGGAAAATGACTTTTTAATTTAAATAACTTATTTTAATTAAATGGAATTCTGATTTTTGAAATGAACAAAGTTCCAATGCCATATGTGATCATTATAATGGGAATGATTTCCATGGAAACCTATGGTAAATCCCTATATATAATGGAATTTAATATAATACATGGAAGATGAGGGATATACTTCAAAAGATATGAAAAATATAATGTGGAACTGGTGATTGGTTCCCTTAGTGACATCCTAGTTTTGGTGAGGGATAGGATAAGATACATAGATTTTGGAATAGCTAGATGGAAGCCTTGGGATTTCATAGATCCTTCAGGATAGTTTTTATGATAATGGAGGGAGTTTTCTTACCCAATTGATGTGTGAGTACCTATGTAGGTACATCCTAGCTTGTAATTGATTAACATGTTGGGTGTGAGGCTGATATAGGGTAACATGAGAGTGGAATGGGCTTGGGTCCATCTCACATGGGTGACTAAGCGTATAATTCTAATAGATCCATGATGATTTTTTGATTATATCATGGGATGTTATTCACCCTATGTAATGTGTGTTTTCCAATGAGAATATAATGTAATAGATGAACTTGGGTAGCTTGTCCTAGTAGAGATGAAACCTAGGGGACCTTAATGTATACCATATTAAGAAGTTGAACCTAGAGATGGTGCCTATGAGAAATGTGTAGTGATGATCTCATGTGTAAAATTTGAAACTCGGTCAATTATGTAAGCCTGATAAGTCTATGTTTCTATGATATTTGATGATTCAGTGGGGGAACACAATCTACTAATATTTATGAGATTCATTTGATTTCTTATATAACATACTATGATTTGAACATCATTATTGGTATTTGTTAGGAAATATTTTATCATAGTCCATATATTTGAATATGAAATGGTTTGAAATTCCTTATACATGATACTTGGATTTAGATGTCAAATAGATTGGAATGGAATATATATTTTCATAGATTCAAATGTGGAATGGTTTACAATTCTTTTGATTTATTATTTGGATTCTGATGTGCAATTGTACTGAATTCCAAGGTCATTCTATTTGGATTCAAATGTGAATGGGTTTGGAAAGACTTAAACATGCTCCTTGGAGTATGATGTGAAATAGATTTTAATTCATTGGAAATTCTCCTTGGACTCCGATGTAAAATAGTTTGGAATACCTTGGGCATGCTCTTTGGATTTGTATATGATATGGGTTGTAATTACTTGAACACAATACATTTATTTAGATATACTATGGATTGGAATTACATGGATGTGCTACTTGTATTTGGATGTGATATTATACAAATTTCCTAGGAAATTCTCATATGAATCGGCCACTGATTCTAATATAAGAGGATTTACTAATAATTTCTCACAGAAATTTATGATGGTATATATATTGGTGGGAATGATTATGTGTTTTTCTCAATGACACTTTGGTACAAGATGAAAAATGTTTTAGTTGATCATGGGATTTATATTTGAACCCAAGGATCAATGGTTGATATTTATTTAATCTTCCATAGTTTTTAATGTATTTAGTTAATCACAACACATACGTTCACCAAACATTTTTTGGTGGTGTATGGGACATCACTAGGGTACCTTTCTCAATGTTATCCACAACATTATCAAGTTCCTAAAGAATGTGGGTGCTATATAAGACATCACTAATCACATGTTTTGGTGGGGAACATGACAAAAGTACTATTATTGGGTGGGGTATATTTGATGAGAATCAATAATTGGATGTGATGATTCTTCAGGATGGATATGAATATTAATTTTTAATATATAAATATATATAAATATATTATATTTCATTGAACTAGTGGGAATAAGTTAATGTCTATTGTAATGGCCATGGGTCTATATGTGTAATGTCATGTACAATGACTTATTTGAGGAATTTTCCAAAGAAATCCTATTTCTGTCAAACAGTTCCACCGAATTAGTGGCACCGGTCATGGTCACAGACCAAATCGGTGGATCCATTAATAGTGGAACCATGAGGGTGGAACTGTAATGGTGGAATTGTAGCAGTCACACTTTCACTGTCGCACACCCAAATTGTGGGACTGATGATTGTTGCACAGTAAAGGTCAAAACGTCATGTTTGCACACTGAACTGGTGGCACTATGACCATGCTACCTACAATGTTTCTCACCAAATAGTGTCCCACCAGTGTTTCATTTTCCATTTACACCCCCACAACATAACTATTAACCCATATGTGTTTTAATACCCCATTTTAAGCCATTAAAATCCCATAAATGAAATCTAAAATTTCCAAAGGGCGAGGAGTCCCTTTAATTACTAAAACATGTGGATTTTTCTTCAGTGCCACCCCTTTTTCTCGTACTTTCCAGTTCTGCCACTATTACACATTTTCATATGTTTAAAGGAAACCCTTAACTCATAGTCATTATGGACACCTCTCCGATGATACTTTTTAAATAACAATTAATTACATCATGTGTAACCGTCTAACTACGTTGTGAAACCATGATCCGGCATTAATTCCGTCCAAAATTCTTATCATGTAACTCAAGGATATCGCCTTTTTATCGCATGGTAATTAATTCTTTTTTTGGGATGGTGTCCATTCTTTCCTTGGTGCATTAGAAGTCCCCCTTCATGAGGATAGTGGTGTACCTATTATATAGACCCTCCTACCCACTCTTGGAGCCCCCAGAGTTCCTCCCCTACATGTCGTGCATCCCCAGTTCTTGGCACATGGAGAAAAATTACGATCATTGATCATCCAAGTAGGGCAATTCCATTGTCTCTCTTTACTATATATTATGTTGGGAAGGTATTATAATGTTTCTATGGGGATGGATGAATACAAACAATAATGAAGATAATTAAGATACTTTTAAAGAATTAATGGGTGTGTTTGATGATATTTTTGAACTCTTTCACCCTTGTTTATATATTTTGAATTGTATGGCTTCTGTGCATTTAAAATCATGGCCATTGGGGTTCTTTCATTCCACATTGATGGACTCCTATATTCTATGATAATTTGGTGGTTGTAACATGGAAATTTGTTAATCATGTAATCTTGGTTTATTAAATGGATGTCTAGTGAACAATAATCCTTGTGTGATCACCCTAGTTAACCCAACAGAAAATAAGGAACACAATGAATGGTGTGTTTAAATCTAAAAACTCCATTTATCTATCTTGGAAAAATTTGTGGTTTCTATACTTTATTCTATTTGGGGACATTGATGGGGATGGGATCCCTTATTGTGGTATAATTTGTTGTTTATGGACCTAAGACCATGTGGGGCTATATGGTGTGTCTTGGTTTGGTTCATGTACATTGAGGGATCTTAGAGATACCTTCTTTTGTTGTCAATTACAAGAGAACCAGGTGTGAATGCTTAAATTTACACATGACGATTTTTCCTTCCTTAGCACATTGTTATTCTTGTTAGTTTCCCTAAAGTGAAGAATTAGTTAAACGAAATCACTTGAAAAAGAAACCAAGAACTGGTCCATTGGGGAATTGTTTTCTTGGAAAGAGTTGTGATTTGGTAGTGGTTGTTGTGCTTTTTATGAATTAATATTAATGAGGGTCTTTGTGAATAGGCTAGTGTTGGATCCCCCAGGTTGGGATGACTTGTTATTTACATATATTTATAATTTATTTCTTATTTTTTTTCGTACACCGCCCATGTTGAGCACTTTGTGCCGAACACCCCCATTTCATGGGGGTCTTTTTTCCAACAATTTTATGTGTGGATGGTTATTATCTTTTTTTTGGTCCCATTCACGAGTATCCCAAGACTCTTCTGGAAGGGTTTGAAGGCCTGAGGTCCATTATAGCCCAAGATTCTTATGGAAGGTCACGTTGATTCCCATGTTTCATAGGGATGAGGCCCATGTGTATTCGGGTGGGGAAGATGTTGTTCAGGCCCAAGTGTCTTTAAGCATGGTGGTAGTTGTTCTGGTCCTGATGTCTACGAGCGTGGTTACCTTTGGTTTTTTTGGCCCAGGTGTTTGCGGGAAGGATGTGTGTTTATGGTACCCCAGGTGTGTATGGGCGGGGTAAGGCAATGAGGTAATGATGAGAATGGTGGGGGAGGTCTGACACGTAGGATGTGTTCAAAAATCAGTGGTAATGTTGTGCGGGGTACCCAATATCGATGTTATATTACTATAATTTAATTGAAATATGTTATTTGGGGAGTGTAACGTGGTGAGGTGGGCTGGATATTTTCCTTTGTTTATTCTTCGGTAATCTCTTTTTTCACACTGGGCATTATAATTCCTCACCACTTGTTCTTGAGAGATTTTGGTTTTCCCTACTGACTGTACTTGTATACTCACCCTACATATATAAAACTGCTTTCATGTTTCCAAGAGAACATTGAGGACCATGCTAGACCCTACTAATTCGGACGTTGGGACCATTGACATTGCTACTTTTTTTTCATTTGGTGCATTCCTTTAGAGTTTTATTGTATTTTTGTAGTGCTTATTTTTGGAACAGGCATATTGGAATGGATTGTTTTGGCTATACTTTTACTTCATGTATTGGTGTTTTTTGGGATTTACTATATTATCTCCCGATTCTACAAAATAAAAAGGGTAATGTCTTCCATTTTGTGTCTAATTCTGTACTATTGGTGCTAGTTTCCAATTCGGGACCTATTTGAGGCGGGTCTCAGGGGGGGGGGGGGTGGGTCATTATCTCTTCTTAGACTTGAAGAAGGATGGGTCTGGAAATCTTTTGTCCCTTCTCTCATCTTGGTGAAGGTGGGTCATGACAATATTAATTTATGATTTTCCATGATCCCAGTTATAGAATTTCATATTTATTACTACCATGTACACAAATTATTATTTTTACTAATGGTTGATGCTTTATAATTTATTTTGTATTCTTTTTTAAGTTTGTATGGGTGTATTTTTTCCCCAAGGTAACACCCAAGACCCACACTATCAGTTGGTGGCCTATAATATATGGGGAGGCATGCCTATACACCCATTGGCATATCGGGTATGGAAATTTATAAGTGACACAGGTTAGGTATAGTAAAAAGTTGTATCAAAGCATTTATTTCGATGATATCATATAATATATCATTGTATTTTCATATTGTTTTGTTAGATTGTATATAAGAGGCACATTGATGTGTTATATCTTATGGTAGGCCATGAAATGATGAAACATTAAAAACACTTTTAATGGGAATTCAAGTTTACCTGGTATTTGGGACATCTAATATTGGTTTTTATTTTTTTGGGTATATGAATTAATCTAAAATCGTTAAAAAAGGGTTTGGGATTTAAGATTTATTAGTTTTATGCTATTTGACTGATGGAAGGAGTCTTGTTTACATGGATCAATCATTGTACATTATATTCAATTAACATACATACATTTTGGTTTGAATGATATAAATATAAAGAGATATTTCCACTGTTTTATGTTTCATAAAAAATATGTATATTATATTCCCCATATAACATGGTGGTATAAATCAACCCAATTTAACAGCATTATATTTTTTTCATGAACGACCACATTGATAAAATAGAGAGAATCCCCTTGATGGTATTGAATATATTTTCCATATGCATAATCATTGTATGGTGAGACTGGTAGGTTAATGTTGGTACTTTATTCGTTAGTAATGGTTTGGAGATAAAAATGTGTTCAATTATTTAAATATTTAATAAAACTCACGGTGTTGTTTTCACATTTAGTTTCTTGGGGGAATTCTTTTTAACTAAGACACAATACAATAGGTTACATGACACTATTCATTTATGATGATATCATTATATAAATATTAAAATGGGTGAGGTGGTAATCCCTAAGGGTGTGGTTACCATATATAGGGTCTTAGTATGGATTATCTTAAGATTATTATTCTAGTGGGGTGGTCTCAAATGTCGAGGGTTAGTGAGAATTAGTTCCCCTTAGTAATATAATGAGTTATCGAGTGATTGATGTTTTAGGTGAGACCCTACAATGGGTTTAAAAAATAATTCATTTCCATATGAAGATAAGATAGTAATAGAAATGATTTTTCAATTATATTTTTCTTATTTTAGATATGAATTAATATTTTGTTTCGAGATCCTAGTGAAATATTATTGATAGGAATTAGGATTAGTTAGATGAGTATTATGATTGACATAAAATATTAAATGTGATGATAAGTTTTGTGAGGGATTTCCGTGGGTTTTTGAGTACATTATAAATATGAATCATGGGAATATTCCTCATGTTATAATGATGGATCACATGATACCTATGGGAATGTGGTATAATCATGTATATTATTTTTGAAGCCATGTGAGGGAATATATAGTATTTATTGACATTAAATGAAACACAGTTGGGAAAGTGATTTTTTCACATATCATGGTATAGGTGAAATTCTTGATATTCAAGATGGTTACCAAGGGTGACATTGATTATATTGAACTGATATCATTGTATGAATTTTCATTGACTTAGGTGTGTGAGCCTTTATTCTATGTAGTGTGACTTATAGAATCTAGTGTAATGTTATGTGATTTGGCAGTATGGTAGTGTACACGTATTGAAATTTGACATGATTTAGGTGGTATACTCTTGTTATATATGGTTCCATTAATATTGGTTCAATGATGGTCATGTATAGGTCATGGATTGATGGTTTAAAAGGAATGCATCTGGTCATGGATTCCTGGGGATTTGGAATACAATAGAGGTTTCCCTTTATGGAATAATACACATTAGAAAAAGATCAGTGTTTCACAATGTGGTTGACCTAATGTTGTTCATTTAAATATAATGTTAGAGAGGCATGGAGACATAGGTGGATGATTGGTGGCCATGGTTTAAAAGGAGAGACAAGTTAGTGTAGATAAAACTTATTAATTTTTCACTCTATGGGTGGTGTAATGAAATAATTGTGGTGGGGAGTTCCCCAAATCTTGTTAGAGGCTGTGAGCCTCATTGTGGATGGATGAATTCCTACTGTTTTCAATGATTATATTGATGCGAGTCAAGAATTGGAAGTAATTGATGCATTGTGTTTAATATTCATTATGATATTGATCACAATTTATACTCAATAAATGTGGTACAATATGAATCATTCCTCATGGTATAATTACCCATGTGTTGGTCGGGTTTTGGGCATGATGGGATTGATAGTTTGATGAATGAGGTGGAATTCAGATACAGGTGATAAAAAAATATGATATAACAATTATCATGTTAAATATTTGACATTAATATTATATTCATCATTGGATTGGTTATATTCATTGTAAATGAGTTCAAAATTATTCCAATGGGATCTATGAATGAATCTCATCAGTTGTGTGTTAGTTCTCATGGTGGGAGCATGGTAGCTAAATTTCTTAGTCAAGGATCCAACTATAGAAGGACATCGGGAGTTGGTTTTATCCTTCTCTGAGAAATATTTAGAAATTTTAGGATTCATTTGAAGAAAAGGAATCATGGTAAAGTGTTGAGATAACATATATATGGTATAAGATGATAATTTTAAGAAAGGTTGACCAAAGGTGTTTTGACAAGTGGTTTTGTCTGTAATAGGATGTATTAGATTAGAAAAAGAAGCATGTATGTCATATCATATAAAAAATGAGTATTATAGGGATAAAATAGGGGTTTTTATGGAAAATTTGGTGTGTCTCCAAAAATTCTAGGGATATTAGAGACACATTTGTTTCAATTTGGAAATTGAGATGAGGATTGGTAGCAGGTTATGACCTGGTTTTTCCATAGAATTCTTAATGTGATGTGAAGATCACATTGTGCATGTCATTGGACTTTAATAAACGTGTTTTGATGTGTAATTATAGTTTTGGGGATCTTAATTGATCAAAATCATCCATTATGAGATATGTCATATAGTATAGAGAACTATATGCATGCATATAAATTGACTGAAAACAACTCTGTGTTATGATATATAAGTATTACATTAAGTTTCACCTCCGGGTTTTAGTGATGATTAAGAGTGGTGTCTTGGATTCTGATTACTGTCCAACCATATTCTAGTAGTTATACATTAGAAGCACATTTTTCATTCGATGGTGGGAAAAAATTAGAGAGGGATGTATCAATGTTAAGGGTAGGATGAGATTTATGGATTAAATATCAGAAATGCTTCTAGAGGATGAAATATTCTAGGATTGAATGGTTTTAAAAAGCTTCCCCTTTGTGAGTTATGAATTTCATAATGAATTTAAATTTTTCTAATTCTTGAATTGGGGTAATTTTAAAATTGGGGATTTAGATTAGAATTGAGAGAGTAAGAGAATATCGAGTTGATTTTTTGGGAGATATTTTGAGCCATATGTGGTGAATAAATTTTTTGGGTGAGTCAAATGTGATATAGGTTGTTTTTTGAATGTTTTTTTCGGGATTCCCCAATAGGTGGATTATTTTTGTCCATGGTTTCTATGAAATCATGTTTCTCCCTAAGAAACCAGATCTTTTTAGTTTAATATATTTAACACACAATTTCCTAGATTGTTAACACTTTTATATGGGTGAATAGTGTGGATTTTAAAATAAATCAACCAACTTAGATTGGATTTGGGGGGTGTAAAATTGTTTTCTAAGGTTTTTAAAAATAGGTATACGGTTTCTACGGTATTCTACATTTTTGGAATTTCAAATGTAAACCCATATATCAAAACACTTATAGTGATGTGTTATAGATATTTCTGACCACGTGTCAAACCTGTGTATCTAATTAATATAAGTAAAATTACCATTTTCCTACTTATTTTAAATGTTTCAAACCCTTTATCCATTATCCCTCATTTTCATGCCCTATATAGACAACCATTCAATTTACCATTCATGTCCACATTGATATGGGTGGATTTTTTTGTGATTTTCAATTATTATTGGTTATTCCTTCCATATATATCCATTCATTCATAGTTTCTATTTCAAAATTTCTTATTTATATGACCTGGCCATGGTTTTGAAAGATGATTCCACTAGATGATGATGTAATCAACCCATGATGAGGATGATTTAACATGGATTTCATCTATGATGTCTCAAGATGGTATTTTCATGTCAACGAACTTTTCTTAAGTAGCGGTATTCCATAATATCTATACATCTAGGTTTTATTATCTAAATTAGATAAATTATGATTGATTAAATTATGGTTAATTATGGAGTTTTTGTGGTTTATCTTTATGTGTGTGTCAAGAGTATAACACACCATGTTTCTAAATTTTCCAATGTGATGAGGGAATCTTGTAGGATTACAGGCATTAAGCCTAATTTAATTATATTTTATTTTAATTAATACTTTTAAAAAGTGATTTTAATACTTAATTATATTCTTTATATTTAATTTTTGTAGTTTATGGTTTTATTGTGGGGATCTGATGTTTAGACCATGGTTTATGGACTTGGACATGCTCAGATGAGAGTTATTGGGATACATTTTAAAATGGAATGACTATATATTGAGGGAAGTAGTACTTTTATAATAACCCTATGATATTTTTATTTTCATATTTATTCTAGTAATGGGATATTTTATCTCACTACTAAGGGAGGCTTTGGTTTTTAATAAACAATAATTCTTTTAATTAAATTAATTCCTACAATTTAATTAAAACAATGTACCAATAGAACAATAGACCATGTAAAGTAGATTTATTTCTTTATCCACCAATATCCAATGACATGAATATAATTTACATTCATGTTGATAGTTGGACTATAAGGGGTATGAATCAAAATATGTGATAGAAATGTAGTGGACCAGGTGGTAGGTTCTCGTACTGACCTTAATGTAGAGGTGGTGGGTCAATTGAGATTAATTTTTTAGGTATTGGCTATGTGGAAACCTTGATATTCCATATAACATTGAGGTCAGTTGTGTAAGGTTTAATAATACATTAAAAAATATGCCTTCATTTAGATGTGAAATAGTTTGGAATGACTTAGACATATCCCTTTTATTCAGATGTGAAATGGGTTAAATTTCCTTGAACCTTTTCTTGGGATTTGGATGTAAAATGGTTGGGAATTTCTTGATTATATTAAATTGATTATAATGTTAAATGGTTTGGAATTCCATATACACAATCCTTCGATTATAATGTGACATGTTTCGGAATGACATAGACATTAAACTTGGATTTATGTGTATAATTATTTGGAATTCTTGGGACATACATCATGGATTAGGATATGGTATGTTTTGTTTTTCTTTTTACATGGTTATGTGATTTTCATGAAATGTGGTTTGGAATTTTGTGGATATTCTACATTGAATTGAATTAGATAATCTTTGGATTTCCTTGAACATTCTCCTATGAATTGGACATTGAGCCTAAAAACCTAGATTTTCAATTAATTTATCTATGGAATTATTCATAGTAATGATATTGTTTGGTACAGTTATGTGAGATTCTTCGAGAAACTATGAAAATATTCAGAGCTAGTTTGGGTCAATATTGATTTTCACAGTAGAACCCATGAATCAATAATAGATATTTATTTATTCTTATTATTCATTTAGTTATTGAGTCGATTACATAAAATGGGTATGCCCCACATTTATGAGTTATCTTTTGAACTATTTTAGAAGTTACCTAATGGATTTTACTCACACTACAGTGGCCCATATCTTTTATACATATTTATAACATCATTTTAGATGAAAATTCAATTCATTTCATAAATAAATTCTCAGGTATTTTTATGGTTTACATGATTTAAAGACAAGATACACTATCTTATAATTTCTTGACCGATATTAAACAACTCCCATAATGATCATCCTATAGTACCATTCCATGAAAATACCATACCTAATCCATTCAATATAACCTGGTGAATGGAACCATAATAAATGGTGGGATTAGATTCTTAGTACTGGAAAATATGATAGATATCAATCGACGATAAAATGAAATAATAATATACGAAGAAGGGTATAATATCATCAAAATAAATAAAAACGTTATAACCAAGTAATCATTGATCTTATAAATGAGTCATGGAATAAAACTATGTTATTTCAAATCATATGATTCATAAGAGTGTGAAATCATCATAAAAAAATAATAAACAGTATGATGATTCCATAGAATTATGGAACTATCATAGGTATTAAACTGTTTCATATATCAAGATTAAATACCAAAACCATGTTTCTCATAGTGGATCTTGGACATTGAGTTTTTCACCATATGGGATCAGGCACATAGTCATGATTCCCATAATTAACTCATAAGGTATAAATAATTACCCACTGAATTAGTGGGTTATATAATTATTAGCCTATAGATAATATAATGGAAGACAAATACATGTGTTCTAAAATATTAGGAAACATTTTTCATCTCATCATATCACAAATTCTGTAATAGAAATAATTTTCATAAAAGTTCTTCATATCATAACTGGTGAAATATGAATTTCATTAATAAATATCTCATTTTTATAATTATTAAACATCTAGTTAAGCAATATGGGTGGTACCATTTGATCATATACTCAGTATATATGAACTATCATTAAAGGATGTTAAATATATGAATTATTACTTTAAAGGGGCAGTGGAACATTTCATTTGGAAAATATCCTTTTAATTTTTAAATAACATATTTAAAATCCAAATATTTTCAAGATATTAAATATATTTTTTAAACAATCCATGGAAACTTATAATGGATGATTCTAATCATTTATATTTCATGTATATAGTAAATTTCAATCTTAGTTATTATGTTAATATAACTACTCGATTTACATTTTCTTAAAAACTCAAAAGTAACTAATACAAAAAATTAAAACAAGAATAATTTACGATATATTTTTAAATGGTCATGATATATAATATTTACTTTTTATAATTATATAATAATACTAAATCATTTTCATAACATTTTAGTGAAAATGTTGAAAAGGAAGAGGATTTTCAACTGATGTGAGAAATAAAGATTGTTCTCATTAAAAATATACATCCAAAATTAGGGTTCATAAAAAGTCAAAAATTAAATTAGAATAATCTAATATACATAAATAACAAAAGTATAATATAATTAAATGTAATTTTCATATAAGGAGCACATAAATTTCACAATAAACATTCATTCATATATAGTCCAATTTTAATTGTGATTAAAGAATAAATCACGTAGCACTTTGGTTACTTTTGAATTGAAAGATCCAAGAAACAATAACTAAAATGGAAGTATAAATATAACTAAAATGTGCATGATCATGATATTACATGTAAAAGGGGTAGTATATACACCAAATAATCATAAATAGGTTCATAAATAGATGAATTTCTCATTAAAATTATATTGATACGAAGATCCATTACTACTTTTGTAATCTCTGAATCAAACCCACATGAATGATGAATCATTATATGTAAATTTAAATCCACATATTTTTCAAAAAAATAACCATGAAATAACTTCATCAGTAATATAAACACCACAAAAAGGAAAGAAGTTCTAAATATGGAATAGTTTCCATGGAAATAAAATTGAGATGAGAAATTAACTTACCTCATGTTTCGTATTTCATCACCATGCTTAAAATAATTTATAATAAATAAATTTTTATTCCATATATTAAATAATAAGATCCATATATCTCATACCATATAATATTTAATTATGACATATTATCACAATTTTATTAACTTCTTTTTTTTAATCACTATTATGTGTGATAACAACTTCAATTTCCTTTCCTATATTGCTTTTGCAGTCCTGGTCCTTGTACTTTGATCATGGATCCATAATCTATATACTTTTAATAGTGATAACAATATCATATATATATATATTATATATATTAATATTCATATATAAATGGTAGAGATAGAAAAAGTGATTACACCAATCAAGAATATGATTTATCGTCTATATGCATGAACGTTGTTTTCACTGGTCAATGGATGGAAAAAAAGGTAACTAATGATTAACCATTAAATAATGAATATTATATAATATATTTCATATATATTAGTTATATTTATACTTTTTTTCATCCATGTAAATAATAAGTGATAAAAAAATCATAATGTTTCCTGGAGGGGGTTGTCCACATATTTGCACTAGCAGTGCTATCATTTCCCAACAGATGAGAAGAAGTTGGATAATGATTTTATTATCATACTAATAAAAATTATTTATGTTTAACATAATTAATTGCTTAATTTATAATGAATACATTTTATTCATTGGATTTATGAAAATAAATAAAATTAAAATGATCGTTTATGATTTATACATATTTCTTGAGAAACCCTCTTTGGCTTACACCAAATGCCTTGAGTGGATGGTATTTTGGAAAAAATAGAAGCACTAGTATGAATTTAGAGAGGATAATAAAATACTATTATTAGGATATTCTATGATAAATGGCTTGATGTGGTGTAATTAAAGAAGATAATGGGTTTTCATTAATAATTGAGGGAACATAAATAGTTAAAATTGCAAAAAAATATTATATATCTAAGTAATTATTAAGAAAAATGAATAAAAATAAATATATATATTATAATAAAATATTATGAGGTAAAAATATCATCATCAAATTAAATTTATATTGGTTTTGGTTTATTTTAAGCCATATCTTTTTGTTTGAGCCTTTTGATAACCAATTTTATTCTTAACCATGGTATTAATTTGTTAATATTAAAGTGTTATAAGTTTACATATATGGTAAAAAATGGATTATAAAGTGTTAATAGATTATATTTTGAGACCACTCAACCTTCTTAATTTTCATTATTGAATTTTTTTACGAGTCTTAAATAATATAAATAAATATTATAAAACATAAAAAATTATTATTTTCATTTTTGATATTTTTCATTTAATTTAACATTATTGAAAAGATGAAAACCATGGAATTCATAACTTATCGGTTGGTCAGAGTGGACACTCAAGAGGGGGGGGGGGGTTGAATTGAGATCCAATTAAAATTTATTTTAAAACATTGTCCAGTTAAAATCCCAGATTTATAAAATAAGTTAAACTGTTTTTAATTTATACATATTGTAAATGTTCACTTAGCTTATCAAAGATTGATTAGGTCTCAGTTAGTTTAACCACAAGATCAAACTAAATTTTGAAACTAATCTACTGATTTACAATAAGTGTAAACACTTGCTAATCTAACTATCAAAGTAGCTTCAAAATAATTTTTTATTTTAAAGTAAAGCAGCAGAATAAATATAATATATTTCATATAAATTAAACATAAATAAAAGATGCACAACAGATATAACAAGAATTTCAGTCTCAAACCGAGACTTAGTCCTCTCAAATATATATAAGAAATTGATCCACACCTTGGATCGGGGTTAAAAACAGTTTTACAAAAACTGTCCAGGACGAAGACCTCTACCAATGTTATTCGTGGGAATCAAAACAACAGCAAACTAGCTGTTCAGGTCACACATGACCTCTACCACTATCCTAGTGGTAAATAAAAGATGTAAGAGTTTGAGTGAGGATTTGTAGATCCTCCAGTTAAAGTTCAGGAGACAGTGTGTGTGTAAAAATACAGAAGATGACACACACTGCTCGAAAAGTCAATAATGAATCACAGAGCAGATATGTAGAGTTTAGAAATGGATCTAGTGATTATCAATGTAGCTTTGGACTCGTTGGATTGAGCAGGAATTCTTCGGAGTCCCTCTCTAGTTTTTCTGTTGAAAAACATAGTGTTGTAGTTTATCTTGTGTTCTACAGTCTCTTGATTCGTTGTGTGTTCTTCAGAAATGTAGGATTGCATGTATGAAACTTCTTTGAATGACTTGCAATATTTTTCATGCTCAGGATTATTCTTCTCATTCAACACAGTGCTCTCTGGTTTATGAATGTTATTCTCATTATACATTCACACTTTCACTTCACTACTTGCGCTTGTTGGACGTGTACTGCATTTTAATCTTTCTTATATTCTACATGCTCTGGAAGTAGGAATGATTCCCTTTTCATATGTACGATATACGGTTTCTTGTCAAGCCAACAACTAGCATTAAATAACATTAATTACATACAAAACAACAAATATGGCTCTTATCATCACATAAAATAATATTGAAAAAAGCATATGTAACGGTGTCAAAGTGATCATGGAAACGATGTCTTCTTCACGGTGTCTGGTCACGGTGTCTGGTCACGGTGAGTCCTTCACGGTGTCTGGTCAGGGTGTCTGGTCACGGTGAGTCCTTCACGGTGTCTGGTCACGGTGTGTCTGCTCACCGTGTCTGGTCACGGTGTGTCTGGTCACGGTGTGTCTGGTCACGGTGTCTGGTCACGGTGTGTCTGGTCACGGTGTCTGGTCACGGTGTGTCTGGTCACGGTGTCTGGTCACGGTGTGTCTGGTCACGGTGTCTGGTCACGGTGAGTCCTTCACGATGAGTCGTTCACAGTGAGTCTTTCACGGTGAGTCCTTCACGGTGAGTCCTTCACGGTGAGTCCTTCACGGTGAGTCCTTCACGGTGTCTCCATACTTAGACAAAAAAATGTATTCGGACTAAGACGGTGATATGAAGAATATGAGTTAAGGTTACTCATTAGAGATAATATATGAGAGAATTGTAATTATTCATAAAACATGTATAGAGTAATTAACATCCATAAGATTTGTTATTATAAAAACATGATATGCACCTATTGTTTAGTTTGAAGAGCATTAGCAAGATGTCCACTGAAGGTCAAGATTAATTAACATTAATGAGATTTGTGATTATTAAAACATGATTAACACATGAGGAGTCCAACAATCTCCCCCTTTTTGATGATCACAAATTACATATAGGAATAATATAAAAGATATGTAATATTAAAGATACCAGCATAGCAAAAACATTATAGCACAGATACTTGCAGTTTTTTTCTCCCCCATTTATACTATAATAGAACTGATACTTGGAGGTTTTTCTCCCCCTTTTGGGATTATTAAAAAGTAGAGAAAAGGAAATGAAACTCGGAAATTATCAGTAACCAAATCATTTATAATACAATGTACAGGAGAAGTACAAACTGGAAACAAGAAATGACATCCCATCAAAAAGATAAATAGGTGGTAAACTCTTTAGGAATGTATTTTTGTCTTGCCTTTATCAGCAGTCGGAGCTGGTGCTGAAGTAGAAGAAGTCATAGAAGAGGTAGACAATGAGGGTAAGGGTAGACCTTTAAAAATAGATGGAGCCAAAGTAGGAGCTGTATAAGATCTAGTCTTAGGTTGGTCAAGAATGACTGGTCGGATCTGAGAAAGGGCTTGGCTAACTGTCATGGTAGTAGATGATAAGGCAGGAAGTCTAGGTCTAAGGGGTGCAGCAGCTGGAGCAATGATAGCAGTACTCTGCACATGAAGATACGACTTCAAAAGATTGATGAAATCAGTAATGATTTCACCACCATACTACATAGACTTTTCAAAATCATCCTTATTCTCCAGAAATCTGTCCAACAATCTGGTGAACTCTGAAATTTTCTGAACATGAGCTTTAAAAGCTTGACTCACCGGAGGGATTCATATATTTTCCACAAGATATCTAAAGTGATCTATCAATTCACTTTTTGAGAAAATCCAAGAAAGATACAAATCTATTTTCTTGGAGATCTCTTGTTGAGAATCATTGGCTATCTTTGAATGGATCCTTACCAAGTCCAATGCTCTATCACTATTCATAATTACTTTTGACAAAGAAGATAGATCCAAGTCACTGAAGGCATTTTGTAATTGTTCCTTAATTAAGGATCTCAGCAGAGAATCATCCAAAGTCGGTGTGAAGGTCTGACTAGAAGTAGGAGAAGCCTTGACATCTTTGGTTAGAACATTGAGTTGTTTCAGAACATTTTGCAGACATCCAGTGTATTCATCTGTAAGATTATTCAGAGTTTCCACATGCTCTCTCATGCGTTCCAGCATCTTCGTGTGCCTTTTTTCAATCTTTTCATCAAAAGATAGTAAGTAAGGATGAACATGAGACACAATCTAACTAGCAAGGACGGAATCCGAAGACTCAGGTGAAAGAGCAGCAGGTGCAGGGGCAGAAATAAGAGCAGGCTCTGATCTAACAGATAGCTCATTTTGCAGACTTGCTACCATACTTTTCAGATTTGAAACATCAGTACTCAGCAGATTATTCTCTTCTCGGACTTCTTGAATTTCTTGATCATCCTTGGTTGAACATGCAAGATAATATTTTCCAAGATAATTGATGCATCTTCTTGACTTATTTGAGTCACTGGGCGAGGTTGAGCGGAGAAAATTTCCTCAAAACCAGCTAACAAAGTCTCACAAAAAACATTCATATCATCCTTGTTTACAAAGGAATGAAGCTCAGGTAAGGATGCAGGTATAGGTAGAGGCTCAGATTCTGTTTGAGGGTCAGAGTCATCTTCATATTCATATTTTGATCCAGATTGAGGTCGGGGCTCTGATTCTAGTTCTGAATGAGCTAAAGTCTTCAGTTGAAACAGAGAAGAAAGATCTATTCTAGCTGCAGTCACTTGTTCTTCCCTTTCAAGTTCCTGAGGTTCATGAACATGGACAAGATCCATAGGATCATCCCTAATCTCTTCAGCAAATTCTTTCCTTGCCAGCTAAAAGGCAATTTCCATTCTTTTTTCAGCAGATGGAATATTCTCAGGAACCGATTGTTCCACTGGATAAGCTTCCAGACTTTCTTCTTTCTCAACATAAAGAGTCTCTTCAACAAAAACTTCCTCAAAGGTTTCTTGCTGTTCTAAACCAAGAAAAAAATAATTTCATTGTAGCCTTGGGATGATCTTCTTCCTCATGAAGAACAACTGAAGGATCCTCAGTCCTTTCCTTTTCAATAACAACTTCCTCTCCTTGAGTTATTTCAACAGGGATAACAGTAGGGATAACAGCCCTTTCCACTTCAACAGGAACAGTTTCAATTGGAGATATTACAGATTCTTCTCTAGGTGGAACTTCAGCTATTACCTCTTCTTGTTCTTCTTCTTCTGAGTACTCATCCACTTCATCTGGTTCCAAACCAGGATCAGCTAAGTTCTTAGGCCTTCTTGGATAGTCAACAGGATTAAACTTTTTATACAGTTGATCACTATCCTCAACCCATTTCCTTTTCCATTGATTCCATCAAATCATCATCCTTCTGAAGATAGGCATGGATTGACAGAAATCAAAGTCCTCTAATTTTTCTTCATTTGGTACAACCATTCCTTTTGAGACTAACATGGCTGAAATCATCCTTTAATAAAACAGGGAGGTGGATTTGGAAGTTACATTGATCAGATCACAGATATGTTTGATAACATACTTACACAGAGTGATTTTTTGGACACTCTTCAACAGGTGAATCAAGAACACATCCTGATACTTCATCACAGTAAAATTCTCCTTTTCTTAGACTAACCAAATTCTGAACAAACTTGAACAAAAGTATTGTCTCCCCATCTAGTTCAGTAGCTATGGACCTTCACCTGGTTCCATTTCAAGTTATATTTTCCAAAGAGGTTTCTAGGTCAAAAATGTCAGTTGTTGGAGGAGGGTCTCTTTGGTAATCTTCACACACACCTTCATGTAGAATTATTAGGCATGCATCCCACAACATTGAAGAGAAAGAGCACTTCTGACCATAGATCCAGCTGGTCACCAAAAATCTTTCTCCAAACTCAATAGAGAACATCAAAAACTGATAGAATTGAGAAATAAGCCTCAGGTAAATCGATCTATTCTGTGTAGTGAACCATTCAAGCCATCCTTGTTCTTTTAAAACATTCAAAACTAATGATCTACTAGACAAAAACCATTCAGGGCAAACCTCTTTTTCAAGTACAATTGTACGACTTACCAGGTTTGGGTTTAGAGGTCCTTTGGGCACTATCCTCGGTATCCTCCTTTGTTTCTTATAGAGGAGCTTCTCAGACGAGGGTGATGATGGACGCTTCATCCTTGGAATTCACTAAAGGTTCGGGCGAGAGGGAAAAGAAGGTTCATGAGTGAATTCGGGTAAGGAGTCGAATGAAACACTTATGTTTTATCATTTGGGAATGTCAAACGTCATAAAAACATGAATGCGGGAAATCAAATAGTGGTGAAATAAAAATTACCACGATACGGGTAAAAATAAAATAAAAATAATAAAAATTATCATACTTCTCATGGTGAGACAGAAAACTAGCCCTCACGGTGAGACATTTATCATTTTATATAGTCACGGTGAGACAGTGAGTTGTTAGACCGTGAGCATAAAAACAGTAACATAGAAACAGTAAGATATTAATTTATTATTAATAATACCATGATAATGTATGATGTAGTCTATCTTTCATAATTTAATTGTTTAGTGAATATATCAGCAAGTTGATATTCAGTACCAATGAATTCCAAAGTGATATCACCTTTTTTATAATTATCCCTCAAAAATTGATATCCTATATCAATATGTTTTTACTAGAATGAAAAACAGGATTATTAAAAATATTAATAGCACTTGTGTTGTCGCAATTTATAGAGACATGTCTGAATTGATATCCATAGTCTAGTAATGTGTGTTTCATCCACAAAATTTGTGCACAACAACTTCCAGCAGCTATGTATTCATCTTCTGCAGTTGACAATGCAACAGAATTTTGTTTCATACTACACCATGATACTAGTGACTTGCCTAAAAGATGACATGTTCCAGAGGTGCTTTTTCTATCTAGCTTACATCTAGCAAAGTCATCATCAGAATAACTATGTAGTTCAAATGATTGTCCTTTGGGATAGAACAGTCCTAAATTGGGAGTATGCTTGAGGTATTTTAAAATTCTCTTTACAGCATTGATATGTGACTCTTTAGGGTTGGTTTAAAAATGATCACACACACACACACACACTAAACATAATATCAGGATGACTATCAGTCAGGTAGAGTAGACTTCCAATCATTCCTCTATAAGTGGTTTGATCAACAGATTTACCATTTTCATCAAGATCCATCTTACAGGTGGCACTCATGGGAGTGTCACTAATTTTTTTTATCCAATCCATAACGTTTTAAATGAACTCTATTGTATTTAACTTGAGTTAAAATAATTCCATCATCATTTTGAAAAAATTGACATCCAAGAAAGAATTTAAGTTCACCCATTAAACTCATTCCAAATTCATTTTGCATCATTTTTGAAAAATGAGTACATAAAGAATTTTTAGAAGATCCAAAGATAATACCATCAACATAAATTTTTACTACTAAAACATCTTTAGAAATTCATTTTATAAAAACAGTAGGATCATCTATTCCTTTTGTAAAACTGTTAGAAATTAGAAAAGTACATAATCTATCATACCAAGCTATTGGAGCTTGCTTTAAACCATATAAAGCTTTTGATAATTTGAAAATATGATTTGGAAAATGAGGGTTTGAAAAACCAGGTGGTTGTTCAACAATAACATCCTGAGCAATATATCCATTTAAGAATGCACTCTTGACATCCATTTGATATAATTTAAAATTTAGATATGCAGCATAAGCAAGTAAAATCCTAATAGCTTCTAATCTGGCTACTGGAGCAAAAGTCTCCTCATAGTCAATACCTTATTCTTGACTATAGCCTTGTGAAACTAGTCTGGCTTTATTTCTAACTATGTTTCCGGATTCATCTACTTTATTTCTAAACACCCATTTTGTGCCTATTGTGAAAGTTTCCTTAGGTCTTTAAACAATATTCCAAACTTAATTTCATTCAAACTGATTGATTTATTCTTGCATAGCAATTACCCAAAATTCATCATTAATAGAATCATCAATGTTTTTATGTTCATTTTGTGACAAGAAGGCATGATGTTCAACATGATTTCTAAGAGAAGCTCTAGTCTATGTCCCTCTATCGAGATTTCCAACAACAACATCTAAAGGATAATTCCTCTGAATTCTAGATAGGGCAAGAAATTTCATGTTCATCAACAGGTTGGGAATCAATAGAAGCAGGTTCTGGAAAATTTCCCAAACTGGATGTTTTAACTATAGGTCCACTGTCTTTATCATTAAGGATTAATACAGAGAGATCATCTTCAAGATTTTCAAGAGAGGTTTTAGGCTCATGTGGATCAGTTTCATAAAACTTGATGTGAACAGATTCTTCACCACACTTGGTTCTCTTATTAAAAACACTATAGGCTTTACTAGAGATAGAATAACAAAGGAAAATTCCTTCATCACTCTTGGATGCAAACTTGTCAAGATTGTCTTTAGTATTAATAATAAAGACATTGCATCCAAAGGCTTTCAAGTAGTTAACTTTAGGTTTCCTATGGTTCCACAGCTCATAAGGGGTCCTATTAAGAACAGGTCTGATTAAGACTCTATTGATAACATAACAAGCTGTATTTACATCTTCAGCCAAAAAATAAACATGTAGGTCATACACAATAAGCATTGTTCTAGAAATTTCTTGAAGGGTTATATTACTTCTTTCTGCTACACAATTTTCCTTGGGTGTCCTAGGGGTTGAGAAATTGTGACTATAGCCATTGTGAGAGCAGTAAGATTCAAATTCATGATTCACAAATTCACAGTGATGATCACTTCTCAGAGTTTTTATCTTATGTCCACTAAGGTTTTCTACAGATTTGGAGTATTTAACAAAGTAATAACAACCTTCAATTTTGTGAGCTAGAAAATATACCCAAATATATCTAGAAAATTCATCTACTAAGACATTGACATAGTGCTTCCCATTTAAGATAGAAACTCTAGATGGTCCAAACAAATCCATGTGAACCAACTTGAGAGGTTGAGAAGTTGAAACTTCTTTCTTTGATTTAAAAGAAACTTTATGTTGATTTTCCTTTTGACAATGATTACAAACATTGTCATTTGGAAACTCAAGTTTGGGTAGGTCTCTAACTAAGTTCTTCTTCGTATGTTTTCTAAGTGAATGCACATTGCAGTGTCCTAACCTTCTATGCCAAAGCCAAGAATCTTTATGAAAAGCATTTAAACAAGTAATATCTTTCTTAGCTAAATAATTTAAATCAACAGCATAGACCTTTTCATTCCACAGGGCAGAAAATACTAAAGAATTTTTAGAAATAAAAACATTTCAAGAATCATTTTCAAATTTACCATTAAAACCATCATCACATAACTGAGAAATAATAAACAGATTATATTTAATTCCATCAACAAATAAATCTTTAGAAATTAATACTCAGTCAGTGTTACCAGTCTGGCCTAAGATGATGAGTTTCCCTTTAGAATTATCACCAAAGGTGACAAAACCTCCATCAACTCTAACTAAGCTTTTAATGCATGAGAAGTCTCCAGAGATATGTCTTGAACAACCACTGTCCATGTACCAGGTCTTTTTAAAGGAGCTCATTAAGCAGGTTTCCTACAAAACGGATTTAGATAGGAAATGATTTTGGTATCCAGATCTTCTTGATTCCAGACAGGTTAGAAATCAAAGATTTTGGTGCCCAAATTAATCTTATGGGTCTCATGAAAGTTGTAGAATCAAAAGACTTTGAAAGATAATCCTTATTAGATCCATGACTATTAATATAACTAGTTGATGCATATAAATGTCTAGAACTAGAATTAGCAGCATTCTGTCCAAATTTAGGAATAAATCTATTCTTAGTAAACTGTCTCTGTCTAGGTTTGTAGCCTATTCCGGTAGTGTATTTTTTTGCAACTTGCTTTCCTAGCATTTGAGTAGTGTATCCATTCCATTTGTGAAGTTCTATAATTCCTTTCTGAGTTTCTCATTAGATAATTTCAGTTCAGTGTTTTCTTTAAGTAATTAAGCATTCTTTTCCATTTCAATATCTAGATTAGATTTATGTTTAACAGTTAAAGCATATTGTTTCTTTAAACCTTTGTATTTGCCTTTCATCTCATTACAGGTTTCTTCTAAAATATCACAATATTCAAATAGTCCAGATTTGGACATGTTATCAGAGTTAGTATCATCTCCAGAATAATAAGAATTTAAAGCAGGCGTTTCAGCTGTTACCTCAGAAGTGTTTGTCAAAAAACACATGTTTGCCTTATTTCTGTGTTTAGTTTCAGAGACTTCAGATTCAGTGGAGCTATCCTCAGAAGCGCTCCAAGTAGCCTTCATAGCCTTTTTGTACTTACTGTCCTTGTAATCATATTTCTTCTTGAATATGAGCTTTGGGCAGTTTACTTTAATATGTCCTTTCTTTTTGCACTCATAACAGACAACTTCATTACTTTTATCTGGCTTTTTCCAATCCTTCTTCCAATGTTCCTTATTGTCATACTTTCCTTTGTAATTTTATTTTTTGAAAAAAATCTTCTTCCTATAGAACTTCTTAATCCTTCTGGAAATGTGAGACATTTCAACATCACTATCAGAAGCACTTTCACTGTCTTCACAGCTTGAACTCTTGTTTATAGCGTGAAGTTTCTCCTTATCTGTGTCCTTTGAAGTTAATGATTTGAATGCAACAGACTTTCTTCTAGGTTTATCTTATTCATCTTTTTTTACCTTGAGTTCATCCTCATACATCATAAGCTTACCAATGAGTTCTTTAACAGGTAGAGAAGCAATGTAAGATGACTCTCTGATTGAAACAGATGTGCCTCTCCATCGGTCTGGTAAACATCTCAAGATTCTAATAATTTGTTCCTTTGCTGGAACAACTATTCCAAGTGAATTCATTGTATTGACTATCTCATTAAACCTGAGATACATGTCAGAAATAGGTTCATCAGTTTTCATTTTAAAATTATCATATTTAATAGTATACTTATTTAATCTCATTTCCTTAACATTGGTTGTTACTTCATGAGAAACAGTTAAGATATCCCCAATTTCAAAAGCAGTTTTACAAGTAGAAATTTTGTTAAAATCTTCATCTCCTAAAGAATAGTATATGGCATTCATGTCTTTACAATTATTATTGTAAGCAGTCTTTGTAGGTTCATCCCAAGTGGATCTAGAAGTAGTGAGAAGTTTATATTCTGATTCTATAGAAGTCCAAATATCAAAACCTATTCTTTCTGAATGAATTTTCATTTTAATCTTCCATTGGGCATAGTTGGTACCATTGAAGAAAGGTGGCATATTAGTAGAAACAACCTCTAGTCTATTATCCATAACTAGATTTTAGAAAGACAATTTAAAGAGAAAAAAATTAGAACTAACAAAAATTTAAGATCTTTAGAGATGCAACTAAAATCATAGTTGAAAAACAGAGTATTTCAAAAATCTTTGAACAAACAAAAACAAAACCTCTAATACCAATTGTTTTTCGGAGTGGACACTCAAGAGGGGGGGGGGGGGGTGAATTGAGTTCCAATTAAAATTTCTGTTAAAACATTGTCTAGTTAAAATCCCAAGATTTATTAAATAAGTTAAACTGTATTGAATTTATACAAATTATAAATGTTCACTTAGATTCTAAAAGATTGATTAGGTCTCAGTTAGTTTAACCATAAGATCAAACTATCTTTTGAAACTAATCTAATGATTTACAATAAGTGAAAACACTTGCTAATATAACTATCAAAGTAGCTTCAAAATTATTTTTTATTTTAATGTAATAGCAGCGGAATAAATATAATATATGTCATATACATTAAACTTAAATAAAAGATGCACAACAGATATAACAAGAGGTTCAGTCTCAAGCCGAGAATTAGTCCTCTCAAATATATATAAGAAATTGATCCACACCCTGGATCAGGGTTAACAATAATTTTACAAAAACTGTCCATGTCCAAGACCTCTACCACTGTTATTCATGGGAAACAAAACAACATCAAACCAGCTATTTAGGTCACACACGACCTCTACCACTATCCCAGTGGGAAATAAATGATGTAAGAGTTTGAGTGAGGATTTACAGATCCTCCGTTTAATGTCCAAGAGATAGTGTGTGTGTGTAAAAATACAAAAGATCACAAACACTGCTCGAAATGTAAATAATGAATCATAAAGTAGATATGTAGAGTTTAGAAATGGACCTAGTGATTATCAATGTAGCTTTGGACTCGTTGGATTGAGCAGGAATGCTTTGGAGTCCCTCTCTAGTTTTTCTGTTGAAAAACAGAGTGTCGTAGTTCAGCATGTGTTCTACAGTCTCTTGATTCGTCGTGTGTTCTTCAGAAATGTAGGATTGCATGTAAGGAACTTCTTTGAAAGACATGCAATCTCTTTCGTGCTCAGGATTGTTCTTATCGTTCAGCACAGTGCTCTCTGGTGTATGCAAGTTCTTCTCATTTTACATTCACACTTTCACGTCACTACTTTCGCTTCTTGCACGTGTACTGCATTTCAATCTTTCTTATATTTTACAAGTTCTGGCAATAAGAATGTTTCCTTTTTCATAGGTACGAGATACAGTTTCCTGCCAAGCCAAAAACTAGCATTAAATAACATTAATTGCATTAAGAACAACGAATATGACCGTTAGCATCACTTAAAATAATATTGACAAAAGCATAAGAAACAGTGTCACAATGATCATGGAAACAGTTTCTTCATCATGGTGTCTGGTCACGGTGTCTGGTCACGGTGAGTCCTTCACGGTGTCTGGTCATGGTGTCTGGTCACAGTGTCTGGTCACGGTGTGTCTGGTCACGGTGTCTGGTCACGATGTGTCTGGTCACGGTGTGTCTGGTCAAGGTGTCTGGTCACGGTGGGTCTCATCACGGTGTCTGGTCACTGTGTGTCTGGTCACGGTGTCTCGTCACGGTGAGTCCATCACGAAGAGTCCATCACGGTGAGTCCATCATGGTGAGTCCTTCACGGTGACTCCATACTTAGACAAAAAATGTATTCGGACTAAGATAATGATATGAAATATATGAGTTTAGGTTACTCATTAGAGATAATATATGAGAGAATTGTAATTATGCATAAAACATGTAAAGAGTAATTAACATCCATAAGATTTTTTATTATAAAATCAGGATATTCACCTCTTGTTTTGTTTGAAGAGAATTAGCAAGATGTGAACTGAAGGTCAAGATTAATTAACTGTAACGAGATTTGTGATTATTAAAACATGATTAACACATAAAGAGTCCAACATTATCCTTCCAATGTTATTTAATATGTTATTTTTATTTTTAATGTTTTTGGAACACAACTATTCTTCTATATTTTATTACTCTTATAATTATTAAAACCATATATTGTTTTTTATATTAGTTGATGACATATTTTGTTGAAGTTTCAAAAGTGATCAATGAAATTTTCCAATCAATGAAAATTAAAAAAAAAACTACAAGGATAAAAAAATATTTATATTATTAGTATGCTTTTTATAACTAAACTTATCTTCGTTTTTTACTAATGTAAAAAAAATCTAATATGAATGTTAGGAGACTAAAATTTTGTATTTATTCAATTTGAAAATTAATATAAATGTAATAATCAAAGAAGACATAACTAAGGGGAAACATATTTGAGACTTTCATTAGTGAGGATAATCTATAATCATACAATATGATAATATCAATTTTATTTTTTTTAATTCTTTTCCTGTAGTTTTCCCCATATTTTACCATGTTTACCCCAACTAAGGTGACAAATATTTACTACGGTTACTATCCATAATGACCAAAAGATAATAAATATCTATTAAATAAATTTTATCACTTCAATTAAAAATATGGTATCCATTTTCATTATTTTATTTATATTATTGGAAAAATTTAGTTTCAAAATAAGTGCACAAAACAAGTTGAAAACCATTTTTTGAATGATTACATTATACACATAAAACAATATTTATTTTTATCCCTTTCTTATAAAAATAATTTAATTATATTAAAAAATTTTAATGAATATATAATTTATGTATTTATTTAAAATAATTTTTCTATATTTATTAATTTCAATATTTATGATAAAAACATATTGCATGAAAAAAAAAATATTTCATAACAAACATCTCCTTTACATAATTTTTTCCATTTATAATTAATATAAAAAGAATAGTATTTTTGTAGATGTTCAAACCACAAATTTTAAATAATAGAATTAGTATTTTCCTTACTTATTAGTCAAATGTCTATGTGATAACTATCACATAATATAATAATAATTTTAGAGTCTATATTTGTTTTTATAAACATGGTGTTATAATCAGAATATAATGCCAAATAATTTAAATTTATTAAAAGATTAATATGTTCTAAAATTTCCAATTTTTACATTCTACACCACATAAAATTAAATATTCCCTCAATTTATTTCACATTGAGATAAAAAATTTAAGATATTTTGGTTTCATTACATCCTCAAGATTATGAATAGGTTCATCTATTTAATAGTTTCATCAAAAAAATCCTATTCACGTGGGTGGTCTTGATTCATAGAACATTATCTCCATGATAAAAAATATTTATACCCAGTTCCACAAAATAGTGATCTTGATATAGTAGTACACCATCAATGTTTAGTACATATGAAAGATAATTTATGTACTTCCTGGGATAGATACATGAAACACATTGTGAACTTGGGAGAGATTCAACTGAACTGCAAAAAGATAATCTATCATCTCATTATGATCAAGGATTTATAAGGGGAAAATATACATTTGGATCTATTTTATCTTATTTTAAAATATCATAACCTTTTCATAAAGATATTATTAAAGTAATAATTTTACACTAACAGCTATCTCAATATCTCACCAATGATTGTTATTGTAACATTAGTGTCGACCCTATGCTACACATATGTGCTACTAAATGGCTCCGAAATTATCTTTATTTTCTGTTGATTCTAGCTACCAATAACCATCTTTCTATAACATTATAACATAATGTGGGAGATTTAATATTTTTTTATTATATTTCTTCATAAGGATACATCTCCATGTTCAAGTGTAATCTATTATTGTAAGAAAATTCAACAAATGAATGTGTTGGTCTCAATCACCTTTAATATCTAGAGAATGGGATTCTAAAATTTCCACCAGGGATTGAATGGTAAAAAATTTCTAACAATCCATATGATGATATTATATAGTACTTATACACATCTCTATATCAAGATCGGGCATATGAATTATCAATAACATTGATGTAAATCATGGGTCCTTATCATATACAATTGGATGTCGTGGACCATGAAATATCACCCATTATTTAATGTATATCCACTACAATAAATGTGGCCGTTATCAGCAATAGAAAAGATGTTTAATAGTGATAAAATAGTGATGTTAATTGAGGGGAGGATAAAGGGGGTCCCTTTTATCTGCACTAAAAAAAGAGCTAATAAAGGCCCCTTTTATCAGCGTTAAAAAAACACTGATAAAAGGGGCCTTTTATTAGTGCTTTTAAAAAGAAGTGATAAAATTTGAAAAAAAATATTTTTTCAATTTTGGGGAGCATCAACAGCACTTGAATCCCCCCTTTAGCAGTGCCCACCACCCATTGTAGCCCATACATGCCCCATGATAGCTCCACCCAGCCCCACCCCCTTTAACTGTGCTAGGTAATTCCCCACACCTAACCGCGCGACCTGCCTCCCGGAGGATTCAGACTCGAGACCTCTTGCCTACACGCATAAGCCTTTACCTCTCTACAATATTGATTTGATTTTCATTTATTAATATATCTAGTTATTTATATATATATTTACTTATATTACTAATATATTATTTTATATGTATATTTAGAAATTTTAATATATATATCCGTATATTAATATATATATATATATTAACACACACATATATATATATATATAAACACATATATATATATAGTCATATTAATATATACAAATATTTAATTATATATACATATCTGTATATTAATATATATATATATATATTGTCATATTAAAATATACATATATTAAATTATATTAATATATATATATACCCATATATTAATTTATATTTATATCAATATATATATATATATATAATTTTTTATAATTTTTTATTTTCATATTTATTTGTATATTAATATATATTAATATATATTTATAAGAATAGTTTCAAATTCATTAATTAAATATGTTTTTTTATCTGTGCTTTTATAAATAAATAAATAAATACAAACATAGTTATATACAACACACGCACACCAAAATATATGTTATATGTATATATATAGGTATAATTATACATATTTATATATATTTACAAATATTATATATTAATATGTATATACAAAAGTGCTAAAAATGGGGTCTCAAAAAACCAAACAGATCATAGAGTCACTGAAAATGAAATAACATCTTCTCCGGGAGTCCATTTCATCTCCAAAAATAGTCAAACTAAAGATCATGGAGTGTTTTACTATAACACAGGTTCCATAGGCCGAACAGACAAAAAGATTAGATGTTATGACCATTTTAATAAAAATTTTACCGAGGTCCAGACACGGAAACTGAGTTCTGGAGGACACCTGGTGGTTTTTTAGGATTTTAGGGCCCCAAATGTGACTGAGACTATGTTTTAGTGAACATTATGTGTAGATATCTTCTCTTCCTTCGATTTGTTAATTGGTAGATCCCAAAAAACTCCCAGATATAATGTTATGGTCGTTGGAAGTTGGTCTTGTTTTTAGAGTGCTATAACAGATATATCATTTGTTCCTCTTATCCTCTAATGGCTTCGACTAGATGTGGTCATCACACATTTCATGAGCTTCGATTAGACTGGTCGCAATGTTAAAATGTACAACCAGATCAGAACTTTTTCCTGTATTAGTGAGTTTCTGGTTTCATATGTTTTTAGGAGATACGAGAGTTCAAAATTTCAAACGACAAAAACTTCTTCTTTGAGTGTATGTCTTGGCTCTAACACATATCAAATAGAATATTGATAATAGTTAAAAACAATCATAAATATTGAAACCCATTCTCAAATTCATTGACGTTCAAAAAGGACATAAAAACCTCTAAACGGTCATTATTTTGGCTTTGGGGTCCGTTTTTCCATAACTTCGACTCCGGGTGTCAGTTTTGCCTCAACCACATGTCGAATAAAATCATACGACTGGACCAACACTAAGGTGATGATTGTAACACCATATAATATTCATTAAGGTGTGAAAAGGTCCTTACTCCCTACAAACGACCACAGTTTCTGCTCAGGTCTGTCTATTTTGGGTCTACGAAATATCAAATCGATTTAAAACATATTTTAAAAAATATTTTGTATATTTTTATCAATATAAATATACTTATTTGTCAATATATTATTTTTTATATATTTTTTTTCAAATATACTCATTTATCAGTGCTAAGAAAATGCTTTCTTATTAGCACTGAAAAAGGCCAACCCTTTATCAAACTTTTTTTAGCCCTGATAATGGGTGACGTTGCGGAAACCCAATTTTGTGGTAGTGATCCCAAAAATATGATTAGAAGATAAATATTCATTAATTCAATTGATGTGTGTTGACATCATAAGGTGATCAACTAGAAACCAAATATAAATATGAAATTCAAATGTTACTGTATGATTAATGAAAAATTCGTGGGTATGTTTTTCCCATTTCCATTCAGGAATGGGTAATGGTTGTGACATCACATTAGATATTCACCTCTCATCCTTAACATCAAAACATATCGGGAATCGAGATATATACTCTAAAATATCCCCTTCCATGTTTTCATAGTGAAAATATTCTTTCACATCTCTATACATATTCATACATCTATGATGTATATATAATTAATAACACTAATATTCATCAAAAGTATACTTCTTAAAATATTTTGTATAAATAAAAAAATAGAGCTCATGAAACATATAATTCCATCACAATCAAGGCTAAACATGGGATAATTTATAAAAATCTATTATCATTCTATATCTTTCATCTTTTCCTATTTAATCCTCGCATTGATAGATATTTGAACATTAATCTCAGAAAGATATGATATATCCCATTTCCTTAGGATTTCATTCCTCTTCTTATTAAATTACATTACTATTAGATAAATTTCAATCATAGTCCTAGAAAATCATGCATAATTCTTTCAACAAAGAGAATGTTCCACCTTTTTTGTTTTTCCATGGTGGTGTGGTGTCGATCAGTTGTAATGTTTAAACTAGTCCAACTATCTTATATTGTGCCTATTTATCTCTTTCTATGTAAATGGATATTTCAAACTCTTTTCCATGTATATGTTATACCTTGAAACATAATGATAATACCTCTATATCTTTAACTAAAAAATTAATGTTCCCATATCCAAATCATGATATTTTTTATTTTTCATAGACAATTCCAATTTTCATGAGTTATATGTTGCCAAATTTCATTCTACATGAGGAAATATCTCAGTACCTTATAGAATTCATCACTATATATCATAAAAAGTACTCCTATATATATTTGTATGAGCATAGGTGCTAAAAAACATCTCATATATTCATTGAAATTATTTTCACACTCATCTAACAATATGAAGATGACCCCTTTCCATGTAAGCTTGGTCAGTCGATTAGATATTCATGATAAATATGTAACAATTTGTTGAAAATATATGTCCAACCAAAGACAATTATAGTTTTCAGTTACAATGTTTTTTCAAATCCATTTCAAAATTTAATTTGTTCATTAAGGATCAAATTTTATATAGTCATATGAGATTATATGACCCATGAATGAAACTCCCTATATCCAAAATAATCAAATGTATTTTTTTCATACAAATTGAAATTTCTATTGGCCATCAAAAAATTTTCTCAACTCATATTCATTATATTACTTAATAATTGAGTATATAGGAATACCAACTATAAGGACTACCACAAACTAATTAACAAAATTTCTGAATACATTCTTCATTAAATACAAGAAGATAGTAGTGGAATTAGTAATTTCAAATGTTATTAAAATAAATTCAAAATGATGATATCTCACATGGAAGGTTGTCTTGGTTATATCCTCTATTAAACAATATTTATAATATTTATATAGATGTTAAATCATAGAAATGTAATGAAATCATTATAATTGATCAAAAAAGTATTTATATTTAGAAGATGGCCCTTTTCATTTATTCTGATCATCATACATTCTTATTAATCAACGAAAATATATATTGCCCCATTTTCACCTAGAAATAAGTATTATTTTTTATCCCCTAAAGATGAAATAGGGAATATGAATTACATAACCATATTATTATTTATTTTTATCTTGAATTCACGAAATTTAATTTATTCTAATCTATATGTTGTCTTTGAAATATCTATGGAACCATTTATGAGTTCTATTGACAAGTAAACATCATAACTCAGAGGGATTTTAGGTTATTTTAATAGGAATACATCAAAAAATCATGTATATAATGAATAACATCAAATTTTGATCTTCTACCCATCCCCTAGTATAGATACCCTTCATGGATTGGAATTAAAACCCATTTTTTATAAGTAATTTCCAGTGGATGTTCATACTCATCCTCAAATCAATAAATGATAATTGGTTGGTTCAAAAATATCTAATGTGCATTCTCTTCCCCAAAAAAATTATCATGTATTTATATAAATAAATCAAATCCATTCATGTTATAAAATAAAATTCAACTAGATGTCTAGTAATGTGATTTACAGGAAGCACATTCATAAAAACATAATTGGTGATGAATCATAGACTTAAGAAGTGGAAGTCATAACTTTTAGGGGTTTTAATGATAATTCAACATATAATCATTCAAAGTAAAAACTTATATTCCATGAGGAACATTTTTATTTGATAAAAGACATTGAAACTTGTAATGTAAGATGAAACACATTGATCATCCATTATATCTAGAAAATAGGTTCATTATGAGTATGTTAAACTAAATATTTCCTTCAATTTTGTGATAAAAAGTCAAAACTACCCCATTTTGAAATAAAAAACCAATCCTATGAGTTTTTTTAAAACAAATACAAGGGGAAAATTAAATTTAAATAATCATAAAATAATGATAAAAAACTTTAGGACACATTTTATTGAAAACATGGTCAATGAAGAAAATATATTTTCGACTAACAAGAGTAATACTATCAATTTTCTATAAAAACAATCATTATATATATTGAGTTCATGATGAGAAGAAAATGAATGGAAAACATGTAATATTCTTAAATAACCAAAATATAATAATATTCAAGTGATTTATCTTATAAGTATTGTAAAACATTCTCATGAAATATTTTAGAATGAAAAATCTCTATTAACATGATAGTGATATATAAATTTATTACCACGTTAGTAATTTTTGAATCGTATTCCCCATAAAAGAATAAAAACAAATGAATGTTTAATGTTCTAGATCATAAAGAGAATTATGATATAACATGTTAATGTGGTTGGGTATACACCTCATAATAATAATAATGTTCAAAAACATCAAACTTGTATCAATAAAAAAACTATAATAAAAATATTATTTACTCATATTTTGTTTATTAGTGAAGTTTTAAAACATAAGTTTCTCTTTTAGCATTTTTTATAGAGGAATTGGAAAATTAGTTATTAAATAGCCATGTTTATGTGAATAATCGATAATTTAGTCACTTAATAACAACATTTTCAATGAATTTATTTATTTTTTTGAAATTTAAATTATATTAAATAATGTACCCCTTCTCATACGATGATATTTTTTATTGTTAATTACATTCCCTCCCTAGATCTCATGATTCCCCATTTCCTCACCTAGACCCCTTCATATTCTATTATTAGGAAAATATACCCAAACTCAAGAAATTGAAAAAATTTATCCATTTTTATTGGAAACTGGTGCCTATGTATTCACACCTTTTAACCAAGGAAACCAATTTAAACAATTTTGTACTGAAAAATTATATTTTCATATATTTTCACCCACATTAAAAGTTTAATTCATTAAAAATTAGATTATTATATATATTTATATACATATATTAATATATACTTTTATGATTACGTTTTACCTCTATATATATTTTTATATTATATTATATTATATATATATATATCTTTTTGTCTTTGTTTGAATATATGTGTGTGTTTGTGTCTGTATGACTGTTTGTGTGTGTGTTTATATATGTGCTTTTGTGTTTGTAGATATATATAAATATCTTTGTGTTTGTGAATATTTATAATTATATATATATAAATTAATAGTATTATTTATATATACATATATAATTTTCATTGTTTTAAAACATAGGTAAAAATGACACCAAACATCCATTTTTTCATAAAAACATGGATTCATATAAAATATATATGTGCATCTATATATTAATATATATAGATATTTATGTCTATGTGTGTGTGTTTATATATATATATAAATATGTCAATATATATTTGTTTGTATATATATATATATATTTCTAAATATATATTTACATCAATGTAGGAAATTGGGTTATATTACCAATAAACACATGCATCACACAGATGCTGGGAAGAACATAATGAGTCTCAAGCTCAAGACCCAGCTGTGACCCATAATGGTATCTACTATTGAGCTTCACCATGAGGTATGTTTGAATATATATATATATATATATACTCTTGTCTATGTGTGTGTTTATATATAAATAAATAGTGTGATATTAAAATTAATATTAATGGTTTTTTATATAAATAAATATTTTTGTATAAAATATATATATAAATATAATAGTAAATATATATATATATATATATATATATGACTGTGTGTGTGTAAATTAATATAATTATACAAATATATATTTAGTAGTGTTTTAAAATAGAGGTTAAACATGTCTCAAAAATATGCCTCATTTATTAAAAACATTGCTAAATTTAAAATTTTGATGTTTCATCAAATGTGTGTTTTAATTTAATTAATATTCCAAAAAATGATAACATAGAAACGGTTTTTTATAATGTCCAAAAATTAGCAATGTTTTCTATAATCGTCTCTAATTTCACCATGCTTTTTGAAAACATCACAAATTTATCCATTTTTTTAAACCATTCCCTATTTTGCGATTTATAATTAAAAAACATGGATAAATTTTAAAAAATAAATGTTTTTTTTGATTTTTTAAAATATTTAAAATTATCCCTGATTGTTGAAAACCATGTATGATAAAGTTTCTCTAAATTCTAGTTTTTGTGTGACAATATGTAGATAATAAGACCTGATTGATTTTGTAATATCAGAATCAAGACCTCCTAAAACTGATAACTATATGTGGGGTTTTAGATGCAAATAATTTTCATTATTATCTTAATAAAAGACATTCATGGGTACTATATACCACACAAAATGGAAAAATGTAGTGAATATGGCATTTTTTGTTGTAAAAATTAATGTTAAATAATAAAATCCCTTTACAACAAGTCTCATATATAAATATATTTCTTCAAAATTCATATATTATAAATATATATTTATTATTAATTTAAACATATTAATAATTTTATTTTAAAAAATCATAAATGCTTTACTTATGATAGCATATCAACAATTTATTGACAATTCATTATTAAAATCATTGTTTAGTGTGACAACTTCTAGGTTTTTCTTGCATGTTTCAGTTCGTCTCTACCTGTCATTTTACATTGATAATGGATCCATCATATTAAAAATTTTAATCAATATATAAATATCATATATATTGATTATACTTATAAATAGGGGGTATTTATCCATACAAAGTAGAGATTGTATAATGAATTATATCATTTATGGAGATGGTATGTCATATGTAAGCATAAATTATGTTTTTACTCTTCGACGGATATAATGAATCAATGTTAAATAAGAAATAATATTTTCATAATCAGTATTACATCATATATATAAATAAAATTTATCCTTATAACTGTCAATGTAAATTGGATAAGAAAAATGAATGTCATATCCTCATGGGGGTTACTATACACACATACACAGAAGAGACATTCTCATATTCCAATGGATGGAAAGAAGGTGGATAATGGTTAATACATAATTATAATAAAAATTGAATATATTGAATATAATTAATGTATTTTTTTATAATGGATACCATTGATTCCAAAGACATATAATTAGAAATAAAATTGAAAATACTCTATTAAGCGTTATACCACTTTATTTAGAATACTTCATTGGCACACACAATAATCCATGAAATGATGGTTTTTTAGAAATACCCTAAGCTCTAAGATTTGTATTAGGAAGATAAGATTATATTATATTAGGTTTTGGAATATCTATATTTCACAATGTGGTTTAAAGAAAAGGTATATGGGGTTTCCTTTTATTTTGGAGGGAAATGACTTTCTTAGATTTGGAAGAAAGATAAAAATATCATTAAGCCGTTATTTCGATAAATTGATATGTTTGTCCATATATTTCATGAAAAATATTCTATGGTCAAAATATCTTCATCCTATGAAATACAAAAATAAATTTACATCATTTTATACCTTATCATTTTCTAACCCATTTTTATCCAATCATTATAAACAAATATTGTAATTATTCATAAATATTAATGGGTAACCATTTTACTTATAAGAAAAAAATATACAAAAAATGTTCACAATATTGCATTTTTGAACATTTATCATCATACTTTTCATCTATTTAGATTATTTGGAATTTAAATAATTTTAAAAGATATTATTTAATTACAAATTATATTTATGTCAACTTGGACACTATTTTATTTAATTTTCTAATTAAAACAACATGAGAGAAATGGAATTATAATATAAACATACATGCATCTCTAATTTTTCATATTAATCTATTAAATTTGTGGAAATCAATTATTCATAAAAAATTTATTATTTTTAATATTTTATAATCCTCTATTTTATTATTCTATTAATTGAATAAATATTGTGTTGGCATTGTATAAGTGATTAATCTATTAATAAAATCACTAAAACTCAAAAAAATTACTATAATCAAATAATTGTTTTTATTTCAATTAAACATTTAAAATTTAATGTATCCTCTTTTTAACCTTACATATAAATAATATAGATAATAATGTTAAGAGAACGGAATTTTTAATTATTATACTTAAATTAATATAATGGAAATAATCATAGAAAATTTAAACCACATGGCGATATATTTGATAATTTGATATAAATTTCTGACCATTATTCATCCAATAGGTCTGTTTTATATGTTAAAAACATAATTTATTCATTTGTCCAAAATATTTACACTATTTTACCCATTTTTCCCTTACCACGGGGAAACCTATTTACCAAGGTAACAATTCATTATGGGGAAAAGTAAAAGAGGCCTATTTACCAAAATTGAAAATCCGGATTACAATGATTTAATGTAAATTTCATTAATCAGTTTCTATTATTGGTTAAATATCAGTTTAAAATAAGTGCACAAAATGTTATAAAAACTGTTTTTTAGAAATAAATTTTTTTAATCATAAAACTAGAAATATTCATATCTTATTCATGAGATAAAAATTACAATAATTTCAAAAAATATTATAGAATAAATAATATATAAATATTAATATAATAAATCACAAGTAGTGATTAATCAAATTTATTGTGAAAAAACATATTGCATGCAAATAAATTTCAGAAAAAAATTCATTCAATTTCAAATTATTATGAACTCCATTTACTGATATATTGATAAACAATTAAATTATTTTATATATTTTTAAACCATAAATTTATCATTTCTTAGTTATTTGTATTAATACTTGTCAATCCAATGCCATGGAGACAATTGTCATAATAAAAAGTATTATTTAAATGGTATTACAGTTCCTTTAAACTCATTGTTGTGTATAGTGAATGACATCAATGAAAATAAATTTATTTTAAAATAAATATATCATAATATCTTGAGATGTTAGAAAAACCCTACAAGAGATTTCATTCCATTTGGGTACACAAGAACAATTCAATGATCACATGTTCAGGTTGGAAGAGACATGAAGTAACATGATCGAGTGAGGAACCTCAGATGAGATTCAGAGACTATATGTGATGAGATTGGGGATGTTGGTAAATCCACTGGTGTAATTAACTTATTTTTTTTTTATAAATTTGACTGACCAATTGGGAAGTCATTTATTTTTTACTAGCTTGATGGGGAATCTAAATTAATGTATTCTTATGTGTTTTCATTGTTATATAATTTTTTATTTATGGATTTTGTATAATATACTTATTATTTGTTATTATATATTCTTTTGGTTATTTCTCAGAAAAAAAAATTTAGACATTAGTGGGTTTTTTGTTATACATGACTATTTAAACTGTCGCTAAATATTTTAGCATTATTAGAAAAACTACTATTTACTTCACAACCAACAATTATTTAGTAGCACTTATTCCCTTTTAGAAGCAGTTTGTATATGTCATATTTTGGGAATCTTACAATCATTCACAATTTATATTGAGGTTGTGTGTTTTTTAAAAAATAGTCCAAAAATGAAATTGGTGAAATGAATATCACCACCACTAAAATATATAGTGGTGGTTATTTTTGGATACATTTAATGATAATTACTACTAAATTGAAAATTTAATTTATATTTAGCTACTATTATTAACAACTTCCAGTAAAAATGTTTCAAAAATTATTATTGTTTTGTAAAAAAACAATACAAAATATAAATACAAAACAACTAATATGCTATATACAAAAACATATGTGCAAAATAAAATAATTATATGTACAACATTATATATCCATAGAAAAATTAATATAACCATAATCAACTCATACCAGGTGGAACCCATAGCACAGTCATCAATATTTACATTCAAATTATGTCTGGAAACATCAAACCTTGGCCAATATATATCCATCTCATTACCCCTGACAAATCCATGTACCATAATATCATCTACTCAACTAGAATAAACCACATCATCACATCATTTATATCATTTATTGTGAAATAAATAATAACTCAATAAATTAAATCGTAGTTATAGAAGAATTATTAATAATATTTAATCGAACCATTGATTATAAGAACCCTTATGACTACCTTCCAAATAATGTTTTCATGAATATTTTTTAACCTCTTACTAACTATCAGCATCTCTAACCTATAATAAAATAAAAGACTTGACAAGAAAATTAAAGTGGAATAAAATATACATAGAATATATTAAAAATGTTGTATAGAAATATTTTTAAAATCACACCTTCTGAATTTCAATATAAAACTAATAATTTATAATTTATAACGAATTGAAATCATTAACAAACCTATTTATGCCATGATTCAACACATATAACTAAAAAGGGAATATTATAAAACAATCTAATAAAAATTTAAATTGACATGCGGTCTACTAGATTTTTAATTAGTAAATATATTTTGAAGAATCTCATATGGAAGCATGTCATAAACTTCAAAAATAGTTAAAATAGTTGTTTTCCTATAATTTCATGTGAATCTGCGGTCATTTTATATGTTTTTGATAGTTGCACACAAATTTTGTTGTCTAAAACAATAAAAACGAGTTTACAATCATCACGGGAACACAATTACTATCAATGATGTGTTGTTGGTTCCAATTTTACAAAAATTAATCTATGATCATTTCCCTATTATTTCATGGCAATGTGACATCATTTATGTAGTTTTGACCCCATGACACAATTTTATAAAGAATTTGATATCATTAAAAACTACTTATTTGGACATTTTGAGAACACACAATTTCTGGTAAATGTGTTTCCTTCATATAATTGCAAAAAATAATCTAAATGTGGTTGTCCCATAATTTTACTCTATTATGAGGTAGTCCACTATAGTGTTTTTCTCACTTGTATGTTTTAGTGTTTTTATAAATTGAAAACATGTTTATTGGAATCCGAGTAAAACCATAACTCAAAATGATATTTTTAGTTCCATTATTTCCAAAATCAATCTATGGTCATTTTTCTCTGATATAACATCCATTTGATATATTTTTAATAGGTTTTACATCTGAAATCATATTTTTAATGACTCAAATAACATTAAAAATATCTTATTGATTTCTTTGGAGCACACTTCATGTCAGATTATTGTCTTTCCTATATGTACATGCCAAAAATATTTCAACTGCTGTTTTCCCAATATTTAACATTAATATGAATTAATTTTATATGGTTATGAGTATTAAAAAAATTATTTAGTGATACATACCACTCAAAATGTATTTAGGGGCATCCTGAGAAAATTGTAAATAGGACTATTGTGTCATCAGTTCATATATTTCTCGATCAATGTATAGTCATTGCCTAATTATTTTATAGACATTTATCCTTTCCAAATTGTCTCAACACCAATGAAACACCATTTATAGACATTGGTATCTTTATAAATTTCATATTTCTTCATTCATAGAATACCACATGTCTAATTATTTTTTTTCTATTTGTACGCATCAAAAATAATTCTATAGTGGTTTTCTCAAGATTTCAAATAAATATGTGTTCATTTTATATGGTTTGAACTACTAAATGCTATTTTTAGTGTTTCAAAACACTGAAAAAAAGCTTACAAGGATCCATGGAAAATAGTAACTTGAAATAAAATTCCCTCAGTACATACATTTCAAAAAAACAATTATATGAAAATATTTCTCTTATTTTACAGCCTTCTGACATCATTAATTTTGTTTTTACTTGAGACCCACATTTAGAAATAATTTTTGTGACATTAATAACTTATATTTGAGTTATTTTGAGCATGATACATATTGGATTGATGTGATTCATAGACATACACATCAAAGTTAATTAAATGGTGTGTTTCCCATTATTTGAGTTCCAAATGATGTATTTTTATATTGTGTTGATAGTTACATGCATGTTTTAGTGTTTCAAAAAAAAATTTAATATGGGAATCACAAGAACACCAAATATCTAGAATTATGCATCAATATTTTTAAAAATTTTAAAATAAATTTATTCCCATTTTATATGATATCATAATCATATCCATCTAATCATTTGGCACCTTAACACATGTTTTTAATGACTCGTCTATCTTTAAAAAACCTATTATTAAGACATTTTGAGAATACATTAGATCTGATTGTTATTTTGTCTATACATAGAAATAAATTAATTCAATGTCATTTTTCTTATGATTTTACACCAATCTATGGTTTTTTTAGTTTTGTCTGTTATATACATGATTCAGTGTTTATGAACTATAAGAATACATTTATTGGTGTCCCTTAAAAATGTAACTTGGAATGATGTGTCTTTAGTTCTTATATTTCAAAAAGAATTCCATTTCCTTTTTCTTCTAATATCATGACCATGTGATGTTTTGTTCCTTTTATTGACCACAATTAAGAAATTTTTTATTACATTGTCATATTTAAAATGTACATGTTATTTCATTCAGAGCACAAATAACATCAGATGGATGTGTTTTATATGAATACCCATCATAAATAATGTAATGGTGGGTTTCCCATTATTTAACATCATTATGTAGTTGTTTTATAAGGTTTTGATTATTACCCACTAGTATTATTGTTTTAAAACACCGAAAATGTGTTTATAAGAATCCATGAAAAGTCGTAACTCAAAATGATATTTCGTTGGTTAAAACATTTAGAAAATCAATATACAGTCATTTCCAATGATTTCATATCAATATAACACTATTTTCATAGTCCCCCCTGAACACACATTTTTTATAATCCCAAACATCAATATATACTATTTTTTTAGTCATTCTGAGAACACCACAAATCATATGAATGTGATTTTTTCTTTTACACACCCAAAAATATTATACAGTTGTTTTCCAATGATTTTACATTAAAATAAGTTTGTTTTGTACGTTGTTAACAATTACATGAATGTTTTAGTTTTTTAAATGATTAAAAACATGTCTATGGAATCCTGGGATGACCAATACTACAAATTATGTTCCTTAATTTACTAAAATGGGAAAAAATTCTACAATCATTTACCTATAATTTCATAGTTAGGAAACACATTAATTATGTGGTATGACTCAATGTGAGTGTCTTCAATATAAAAGATTCTATTTGTCTTTAAAACTGCTATAAAAATCCAAAAAATTTGAAAATGAGATAGAGATGTTTTAAAAATATAGGATATTCATTCGAAATTTATTTTTGATTTGTTGGAATTGATGACATGTTAACTGAACACACGATATGGTATGTATGACTTGATGTTCATGTTTTCAATATAAAAGTTTTATTTTAGATAATGTTTTTTTCTGCACTATTAAACCTAATAAAAGAGATCATATTGTTCTAAAAAAGTAAAATGATCCATAATTCCTCTTTGATTTGTTGGAATTAAACACATGTAAATTAATCACATGAAATGGGTGGTTTGACTTGAAGTTTGTGTTTTCAGTATATGTGTCGTTATATATTTCACCCCTATCACATAACCAAAACCAATAAAACATGGTTGTATTATTTTCAAATTGTTGGGAAATGGTCCATAATTTATTTTTTACTGGAAAAAATGACCACAACATAAAATGAGACACTATATTGTGGTCTGACGTGATGTGGGTTTTTGAAATATACAAATTTCATTATAGTTCTATTCAATATACATGAATGTTTTATTTGATTGTGATTAAAGGATTTGAGGTGTTTAGAATTAACAAAAATAGAATGATACATATGTCTTGTAATGTTCACAAGGATCATGTGTCACATTCTATGAAATATAGGCACTAGAAAACTCTTTTTTCGACCACCACTAATCCTATTTTTTCCTATAAGAGTCATGTTTCTTTCAACCTTGTTATTTCTCTTTGTGATTTCTAATAAATGTATTTTCATGATCAAACATAGGGTATTTTAGTAAATAATAATGACAGATTACCATATAATACTGATAGATTAATCATAGAACCTCCCCCCACACTATATGGACAAGATGCTCCTTCATTATAGTAATCACAACTATATTGTTATGGGATACTAATGGTGAATATAAAGTATTCACATCCTAGGATTAATGAATTTTAACATGTTAATAACATAATATTAAAAAAAATTAATTTTATAATATTATCTAATTTATAATTATTTCCTTACTCTTTAATGTCATTTGATTTCTAAAAAAACCTAAAAATTAAAAATAAACTGTAACACAAAACACCCTATATAACAAATTGAAAATTTTAATCTAGAAGGAAAAAATAATACCAATAAATGAAATAATAACCATTTGATCCATGTACTCTGTCATATTTAATTGGTTTTAAAGAATATTTTTTAATTTATTTTTCATTAAAATATATTTACACTAATGAAATAACATTCAATACTAATAAAAATTACATACATCAACATCTCGAGTATGACCATTCACAAAACTATCATCCTGTTTCAAATAAACATTAGTACATATTATGTACAAAAAATATATTGGTCTAATTAAATATAAATTATAAAATTAATATATACAGGTTATAAAAAATGTAATATCTCAGTTTTTTAAAATACAATACTTCGTATGATAGCATACATGATATGAAACATTGATCCTAAATGAACAAGTAAATAATATGAAATTAATGTTATTGTTATAACCTAGACTATAAGTAGGTGTTTGTGAATAGGAATTACTAATTTATCAAATAAATTAATGTATTTAAATCAATATTAATTTATTATTTAATGATTATAAAATAATAATTAAATAAATAAATTTTATACTTCAGAAGTACGTTTTCTTTAAAAAATAATTTTCTTGATTTTCATGAGTTAATGATAAAATTAATTTCTAGATGTTTTAGAAAATTTGTTTGGAAAAATTAATTTCATTTTTTTCATCATGTCAGCATTATATTTCGTTTAATTTTTTAGATTTATATGAAAATCTTAATTTTTTAATGAATATTTAGTAATACTAGTTTTATTTTAAAATCTAAATTTTATTTACATAGTAAAATTATGTTTTGTAATAGTTATTGAAATTAATAAGTTCATTTTAATTTAACATAGCACAATTATGACTTTTAAAATTGAGATTATACATACATATTGTATAGAAACTTTTTTATTTTAGAAGAGAAATTTAAAAAAAAATCATTGTGTTTTCCTAGTTTAATTTTTTATTATATTATACAACATTTATGTTTGGAAATTTATAAAAATGATTCAATATTTTGAATCAGATGTTTCATATTAGTATATATTTCTCATTTATTTGTGAACAATATATTATAATCTTAGTAATTTTATCTATCATATTTTAGGTTAAATCATGTAATTAAGGGTAAAAATCATAATATTACTAATAAGAAATTAAACTAACACATCTCCCAATTTTATTGGATGATTATGTTTCTAAAAACATAATCCATGTGTAAAATTTATATCCCTTTTGTACCAGATGGTTCAAATTAATTCTCTTATACTATTTTATTTTATGAAAATTTAATCTGATCACACTATTGTATTTAAAAAGTATAACATTTTCAATTTATGGTCATCCAAAATAAATTCTACACTATAAATAATATTTTTAAAGATAAAAATATTTGTCTAATACATGTTAATATATGTTTAAATTTTAGGGGTGAAATAATTACTTTAAGTTATTTCACAATGACAATGCTATAATTATTAAATTAATTGAATAAAAAAATAAATGATAGTAAAATAATAAGATAAATATTATTTTAGATATTAATGAGGATCCAGGAACTAGATATGTAACATTTCATGTATAGGATATATTTAATTATTAGGATACAATTTTACTCTTTGTCTTAATGTTTTTAATGACATTATAATGTTTACTATCAAATTTGACCAAAATGATATTTCATGAACATAATATTTTATTAAATTAATATATAATATTAAAAATATTATATAAAGCTATAGGGGATAACATATTTTATAAAATCTTTCACATGCTCATTTAAGTGCAATATAAAATTATTTGGATCATGAATAAAAAATATTGTGTCATGTATATACTAGAATTTGATATTTTTGAAAGAATATCCTCTACAAATTCTATTTAGAATATCATCTCATTCAATGAAACAAAACAATTTTTCAAATTATGATGGATATTTTTCCCATTGGATAATGTGTTTTTGTTTTCCCCTATTTGTTTAATTTATTGTCATAAAAATATTATCATGTTTCAATAATAATATAATATTTATAATATTTTTATGGAACTAAAATATATATATTATATTAAATAAAATGAAACAAATTCATGAGGGTTAGAAAATACCCCGAAACATACTAAACAGTTAATTTTGATGTTTAATTAATTGAATCATCATCATGTTAGAATAAAAGAATAATATATGAGTCCATTTATAATTATGGAGGTACATGAATACCAATTCATTTCAATTTTAGGGTACTATACCCATTTTACAAGAACATCAAAAAATATACAAAAGATAACCAACCATGAAACCTTTAAATAAATGCCCACATAACATTTATTTTGATCATTATAACTCATCAAAATATCGATAAATAAACTTATAATATTAAAATAAATAAAATTTTCGCATAATATGTTTTGAATTATGTAATTAATGAAAGTAATTTTATTATCCAACACATTATGTGAAAGTGAAGAATGATTTTAGAAATACTGTAAGAGATTTCTTAACCCAATTTCCATTCTCTTGATTTAATTTTTAAATCATTGATTATAATATGCTGTGATTTTTTGTGGAGTGAATTTTTATTTTACTATGTTGTATTTTGATGTTTTAATGTCTATTTATAGCTTATACACATAATTGATTCACTTGATTAACATTCACTTCAATTGTATGATTATAAGGTAGTTTCTTTTATAAATCATTTGTTAATGTTTATTTTACCAATAGTCAAATGTATTATTTAACAAATAATTTATATATGGTTTTTTCGATTTCTATGATGCACTAATTATTTTATTATTCTTTTACATGTTTAAAATTTTATTTTCAATGAAAATGTTATCATATATAAGTGCGATTTTTTTATTTAATAAAAATAATTGTTTTCAAAATGTAAAATTTATCTTTAAAAAAATTATTCTTATATTATTCAATGAAAAACCCACTTAATGTTTCTTTGAGTATTTTGGTAATGAAAATTTTCATTTAAATTAAATGGGTATTTTAATATCATAATTTATTTCATAAGAGTTTTAAAGAGTTTTTCAAATGTTTTATGATTAAAAGGGTAAGCATGATCATATTTGATTCATGATTTGGTACTTTAGGATTATATAAAATGGGTGTGACTGATACAGATTATATAAAGGTCTCATCCACATTATCGCTCATGGGTGAGCCTGATGTAGCTTATATGAGCCCCATTATAGGAAATGGGTGATCCCGATATAGATTTTATGAAGGGTTGTGCCACATTTTATCCCACAGGTGGGCTTTATGTTGTTTTTATGAATGGGAGGGCCCCATTATTGCTCTTGAATACATTGGGTAATGATTATATTGGATGTTGGTGTAAAGACCCTAATTTTTCAATGTAATTTTTTAAAATATATTGAAATATTACAAGTCCGTGAAAAATGACGGTGAGTGATTCTGAGACCCAGTGTGCCATAAATGAATTTCTGACCTTTTTTTCGTGTACGTACAGTGAACGCATGAGCAAAATTTCATAACGTTTGAACTGGTGGTTGAAATTTAAATCTGAAGAGACCATTGAACTCACATCGCTGATATTCGCTTAAGGATACCTTTCAACTCGACCGTAGTTGGTCGATGGTAAATGATAGGTTTTTTAATTTTCATGGGAGAATAAAAACAATGTAAATAAGTTTTTATTTTCCTTTATTGAAACCTCCATTTCAAAACATAGAGGTTGGGACCACCCGAACTCCCCTTTAATGTGAGGAAAGCCTTAGAATTCCCTTATGTAACAAGCTGACATTAATGGAATTAATAAACATAAATAAATTAAAGGTAGATCATCACCTCTCTTGGTGGGGGATCATTGGCAAAGAGGAGAATTGGGAGAGCCTTGGAAAGAGCATCCTCCAATGAAGAATGAACCTCCGACGAGGACGATGCACGACCTTGGATTGGGAGCATTTTGTAGGAGCGAACAATGTCGACCTCTTCATCTTATTACTCACAAAAAATACAATGAATTAATGAGGTAGGTGGTTTATTTTGAGATATGATAATTATCTTCTTGTTGATTAGTCGTATTCTCAATTCTCAAAGACAATGGCCAAACAAAAACAGCCATCGATCCGCCGAAATACCATGATCATTTCTAGTTGTTCTTCGTGTATTCTTGGTGCATTCTTCAAAACAAAATAATTAATCATGCTAACAACTCAATGTTTTCTTGATCACAATATATAGACACGGAGATCTCATCCTGGGTATTGCGAATATGTGGTCATCATATTGTTCTGGCTCATAACAAAGATGTAGTGTACCACGGAAGACGAGGGAGGCCGACAACCGGCTAACTGTGGTTCGAGAAGGCAGTGGAGGAGGACGGCAGTCGGCACGTCGGCTGGTCGTGGGTAGACAACAACGTCATCGCTTTGCAGGGAGGAGAGCTGGCAGGCCCCATCACACCGAGCAGTACCCCTCTATCGGGTCTCGTAAGCCCATAGGCGGTCCCACATGGCGCTACTGGGTTCGGAGAAGCCAAATGGTCAAATGGACCATTAGGGAAAACGGGGGGGGGGGAACCTGCTCCCCCTGGTGCGGCTAGGGCAAGCCCCGCCATGCCAGACCACACCCAACCGAGTGGACTCGCACCAAACCGGGTGGACCACACGTCGCTAAGCGGGTCGCGGCCATCAGTCATAGTCGCACCCTTTGTGGGATGTACAGAACTGCGGCCCAGCGGACCAGCCCTATAGTGGCTCCACCCATCCATGCCAGACCTAGACCGGGTGGGGAGACCTGAACCCTGTCGGGTGAGTCCGACTGGGTCGGACCAGACCCAGGCCCATCTGAACCCAGATACACCCTATTGGCCATATAATGAGAACTGGTCATCCATTGGACGAACTATCTATGAAACTAGGGTCCTTTAATCGAGGTGGTCCTATTGGTATAACCCATTTCAGTTTTAGATAATGTTGGAGTGTGGTTCGGTTGGATCAAACCCAAATCCAACTAGGCCATTGAAACTAAAAAAACTAATAACATTCAGACAGGGCATCCGATTGACACACCATCAATCGCATTTTTACCCTATTGACCTGAAGGAACAATGTGATACTTCTTTATGGGAATTCATGGCATTTGAAGTATCATCTGATTGCTTCAGGATCAGAACCTTCCAGAATCATGAATGTTTAGTGCGAGAACCATGAGGAAAGCTCTACATGAAAAATCTCCACATCTTGTGTGGGTCATCATTGGATCATATTTAGGTTAGGACTTAGTGATCTTGTGTGGGTCAGCACAGAACGATCCTATGTGGGTCATCTATAGATCATTTGTGGGTCATTTTTATATCTGGAGTGGGTCATCGTCAATCCAATGTGGGTCAACAGGAGAGCTTCTCGATTAAGTAAGATTATCTAGCAATACATTTAATCATTTTTACTTCTATACATAACTTATACCTTGTGTGAGATGATTCCTTAATGTTGTGGTACACTTCTGTGTGGTGATACCTTCATGGTATTCTTCTTTGTGGATTTACAATTTTGGTACTCTTCTATGTGGTTATACCTTCACGGTATTCTTTTGTGTGGAATTACCTATGTGGTAAGTACCTTGGTGGTGTTACCTATGTGTTACCTCTATCTTCGTCGTGTAACCCGGGTGGTACTTCTACCATCGTGGGGTTACCTTTGTTGTATTATTCCCTCGCGTGTGAGATGAGTACATATTGTTAACATAGATATATGTATGGTCATATACCTATGTAGTGTTGATGAATATTTATCCATTATTTGATATTGAGGTCTTGCTTTTGGGATTATCCTTTGTCGATTCTAGGAGACCATCGGGGGTATCGAGGTCCCTACTGAGCATTTTTATACTCACCCCAGCACAAGCTTTTCCCACCCCTTGTCACATCTTATGTAGACGACAGAAAACATTGATTGAGGCTAAGGGATCCAGTACAAGAGGCTTCTCAGGTGTGGATCATTATATGAGAGGTGCTAGAGAGATGACCATAAAAGAGATGTACCAAACCATCAGGTAGTAAACTTGGTGGGTTTTCATAGTAGTTGTTTTTAGTATTACATGTACATTCCAATTCGGCTTATATTATGGCCCCCTTTTTATCCTGTACCGACCCTTATTGTCATATAGTTTTGAATATTCTTGTATCATGTTGTGTGCATGGATGTTTGATTTTGTTGGTTAAAAGGCAATGCCTTCCTAGTATTAGGGATATTCCTTTCCAATGCTAGTCTCTAGCCCCTTGCCTTTGGACGGTGGGAATAGGGTAGTCATGGGGATGGGCCATAATAAATTAGTATCAGAGGAGTCGGTTCTAACGAAGAACCTAGACTCAGATGTGTTGATCCGACAATTTTGTTAAGTGTTATGAGTGTGGTTGTCAGTTTTGGGAATCCAGGGATTGTGCGATGGCTGACATATCTATACACCAGGACCCTACCATCTACTTTCTGACTCTGTGCAGGAAAACACTGATTGTGTGTGTGCTTTTGAAATTTTTCCTTTTTTGATCTCATTGAGTCATCTCACCAAGAATAACTTATTGACTATAGTGTAGTTTTACATTTCCTGGATGCTTCCATGAAGATTTCCAGCCAGGGTTTCAGGTAGAGTACGTTATGACAACCCACCGAGTGATGAGGCTTCAGTGCAGGGCCCCCTTTCGGCAATTGTACCATCTGGTGGTGTACCAGAAGCACCACAACCAGTTGGGTAGATGATGCCACCATCCCCAATAGTAGATGGTTCACGCCGATTTAGTGCATTGCACGAGTTCCATCACGAGAGGCCACTGAGGTTCTGGGTTGAGATAGATCCACATGTGGCTGAGGACTAGCTGGAGGCCATGGTTAGAGTTTTTCGACTATTAGGGACACCATATGATCTCATGGTGATCCTTGTTTCCAATCTTCTTCAGGAAGTAGGGGGTAGATGGTGGTCCATGAAGCTATAGGTTTTATATGAGCTCACTCACATCTAGGAGGACTTTGAGATCCTTATAGGGAAGAGTTTTTCCAAAACCCCATACGCTCTGTGATTACAAAGCTGCTTCTCCACTTATAGTAGGGTTGCATGACCGTGACTTAGTATTCAGTGAGGTTCTCTCAACTGTTCAGTTACATCAACTGACATGATGTGAGACCCTTTATTTAGGGCGCGGACCTTCGGGCATGGATTTAGATGGGATATTCGTGCTTTGATAATTTACCTCAGCATCCCGATGCATGCAGGGGCGTTAGAGTGAGCACTCTTAGTGGAGAGTTTCCTTGCAGAGCAGTCACATGCACCGAGACCCACCACCACATGTCCTGTAGTATAGTAAACTGCAGCTAGCAATATAATGATGACACTGGGGTCCAAGAGGACCAGAACTACATGTGGATGACCGCAGGATATAGGCTTGGTTGTGTGGGGCTCTCGAGACAGAGCAGGAAATGCAAGAAGCATGCAGTATTACTTGTGCAGTTCGAATGGTCACATGGATCACAATTGCAGGACCCATCATATAGACAACCAAAAGACCGTTGAAGGATCTCATGGGAAGAGGAAAATATTTGATTGAGGAGGTCCACATGAAGTAGGTAGAATTGTCGGAGGAGCTGGCCGTGTAGCAGGAAGTGTGCGGCGATTTGAGGTTCTACTACTGCCACCTCCAAGAGGTCCACCCCAACCACAGGGAGCAGGTGGAAAAGTACGAGATCAGCTCTAGGTTGTTGAGACCTATGATCACAGCACTCTATAGATGATTCGAGGTACAATCTATGTCTAATAGACCATAGCTACAATACATACAGACACCGGTTCCATTTACTCTTTTATTGACATGACACTCATTCGGAGCTCGAAGATTCTGATGGAGCCGTTGTCTTGATCCTTACAGCAAGATAATCCTACAAGAACAGATTAGAAGATTGCACATTGGTGCTAGTAGTGTGAAATTACTCTAAGAGGTGAGAGCTTTGGATGGTATCTCGTAGTAGCAACGTTGAGTCCTTACAACGTCATATTGGGTATAGATTTGTTTTCTACAGTCCATGCACAGATCGACTATATTAGGTAAAATGTGTGTTGTTTCCCTGAGGATGAGACCATGTTTTCCTTCACCAGCAAGAAGGGAACCATTGCTTCACAGGATGGACTCACTTGGAGGAGGGTGAAAAAAATAACACATTAGTTAGCTAGACTTACCCTTAGAGCAGTTGATGTAGAGATTCTGAGCTATCCTGTAGTGGTGGACCATTACGCTGGTTTTTCCCTAACGATGTTCTCGGTCAACCTCCTCATAGATAGGTTGAATTTTATATCGGCTTGAACCTTGGGATAGCACCGACATCTACACTATCATATCCGATTGCTACCATGGAGCATGACAGCTGCGAGTACAGCAGGAGGACTTACTGAGGATGGGGTTCATTATGCCCAGTGTTTCTCCTTGGGCAACCCTGATTTTGTTCACCTAGAAGGTAGATGTGGGTTTGAGACTCTGTGTAGACTATAGGTGCTGGAACCAGGTGGCCATGATGAACAAGTACCAACTCTTGAGGATTGCTGAGCTTTTTCTATAGTTGAATGGAGAAAAGTGGTTTTCAAAGGTAGACCTCATACCAGTCCATCACCTGCTCAGGGTACAAGTGGAGGCTGTGCAGAAGGTGACCTACAGATGATGGTATTTCCAATATGTGTTCATGGTTATTCCATTTGGTGTGACCAATGAACCAAAAGTTTTTATGAGACTCATGAACATGATATTACAACCATACCTTGATCGTATTGTGGTAGTATTCATCGATGAAATCTAGATATACTCATATATGGAGGAGGAGCATGCCTATAAGTTTCATATAGTTCTTGACACACTTTGAGAGCACCAAATTTATGGTAATATCTCGATGTACTAGTTCTGGATCTGAGAGGTCCACTTTCTGGGACACATCATCTTGAAAGTTAGATTTGTAGTGGATCTAGAGAAGATTGAGGTCGTGCTTTCTTGGGATCCACCAAAGAGGGTGACAAAGGTGCGATGTTTTCTGGGATTTGCTGGTTAATACCAGAGGTTTTTGTCTGACATTTCCAGAGTTGCGGCACCCTTATCAGCATTAATGATGAAGGAGAAACCCTTATTGTGGTTGGAGAGTCTCCAGTGGAGTTTCCAAGAGTTGAAGTTGATACTAATGAGTGCCACCATCATGAGCCTATGAGAGGAGGGTGTCGGGTACGTAGTCTACTACGACACATCAGAGACCGGACTCAGATTTTTCCGGATGCAGGAGCAAGCAGTGATCGTGTATGGTTCATGAAAACTGAGACAACATTAGAAGAAATACACAACCCATGACCTATATTTAGAAACAATTGTCTTCTCCTTGAAGATTTGGTGACATTATTTGATGGGAGAATGTTTTTCAGTCTACTCTGATCACAATAGTCTTAGGATTATATTCTCATAGAAGGACCTGAGCCTGAGACATTGGTGTTGTCTTGAGTTCCTCCTAAACTATGAATCTGTGATAGTCTTTACTCTTGGGAAGGGGAATGTGGTAGCAGATGAACTCAACAAGAGATCTGTTATACATTAGATGAGTGAGGTCATGGAGCAGCAAGACACATGGAAGATATCTAATATGGATCAAGATGGAGAAACATATCCCCAGTATCTGATAGTCACTTCCCCACTCCTTCAGTGTGTCAGGGTTGCGCAGCTTGGAGACACTGATGGTGACTCTCAACGTGCTGATATATCCACATGATAGGATCCTGATGGATTTTCTGAAGCTGGGGGAACACCATCCTCTTCCGAGGGTGTACTATGGTACCAGTGGAGCTACGGGAGGAAGTGTTGAGGGAGTTCTATATATAATCTCTATCGGTACATTCTAGGTTGAATAAGATTTATCAGGACCTCTTCCATCAACAATGGCGGCTGAGAATGATGAAATAAGTGGCAAAGTTTGTCTCATGATGCCTCCCTTGTAAGCATGTGAAGGCAGAGAATCAGGTTCTAGAGGGCTTAGTTAAGCCACTAGAGGTGCCAGATTAGAAGTGGGACGAAATTTCCAAGAACTTCATGATGGGACTTCAATGCACATCCATGGGTCATGATTTAATCTGGGTGATCATTGACTGGCTCACCAAGTCAGACCACTTCCGACTTATCAGATTGTAGGGACCATTATAGTGTGTGGGATTCCTCTACCTATAGAATATTGTGCGACATCATGGGGTTCCAACTACGATTGTCTATGATATTGATGACCTTTTTATTTACTAACATTGGAATGGGTTACTAGAGGTGTTCGGGGCACAACTTTTGTAGAGAACGTTCTTCCATCCTCAGCCAGATGGTCAAAAATAGCAGACCATTCAGACCCTCTAGGACATGTTGCGTACTTGCACCCTTGATTTTGGTCATATTTGGAGGATCAATTTCCCTTGGTGGAGTTATCATAATACAAAAACTATCACTCCACTATCAGTATGGAACCATTTGATGCAAAATACGGTCGAAAATGCAATTAACCTCTTTGCTAGATTAACTCATGGGTGTTAGTACTCATGGAACCAGAGATGGTATATGATACTACAGAGAAGGATCAGATCATCTAGGAGTGGATGAAGACTGCACATAGCTGGAAGAAGTATTATGCTGATAGGGAACGAATACCCCTTGAGTTCGACGATGGTGTCCATGTCTTCTTATGGGATCTCACCTCAACGAGATTTTGGAAGATTTGGCTGGGGTGGCATGTTTTCTCTGAGGTTCATCGAACCCTTCCTGGTCCCCATCCGAGTTGGTTAGGTGGCTTACCACCTAGATCATCCCCCTCAGTGGCACTGGATGCAAGATGTTTTCCACATATCCAAGGTGAGGAGATTTGTACATGATCATTCACACATCACCGACGGGGAGAACTGGACATTGACAATGGTAAGACGTTTTTGGAGGTTCTATTAGAGAATGAGGATCGACAGGAGAGAGTCTGTCATGGGTAATAGATACCTCTGGTGCATGTATGATGGTAGCATGGGATCCTCTTATAGAGAACATGGGAGTGGGAGGCTCAGATTAATGCTCAGTACCCCCACTTGTATCCCTAGTCTGTGTTGTGGCTTTTGGGGATGAAAATCTCTAAGGTGGGGAGAATGTAAAGACCCAAATTTTTTCATGTGATATTTTTAAATATATGGAAATATTATGAGTCCACGAAAATTGACGACTTGTGATTCCATGGCCCGATGTGCCCAGAATGAATTTCTGATCATTTTTTGGGAACGTTCACTAAACATGTGAGTAGAATTTTGTTTCATTTGAACTAGTGCGCATAAATTAAATCTAAGGACATCGTTGAAATTGTAGTGCCAATATTATCTTAAGGATACCTTCAACTAGCCTATAGTAGTTCGATAGTGGGAGATTGTTTTTAAAATTTTCTTGTGAGAAGAAAAATAAAATAAATAACTTTTTATTTTTCATTCATGAAACCTCCATTTTTAATCTTAGTGGTGGTGACCACACGAACTAACATTTAATGTGAAGAAACCCTTAGAATTACTCCAATTAATGAGCCAACAATAATTGAATTGATAAACATAACTCATTTATAGTGGGCTCTACAACTCTAATGGTGGGGGATCATTGGAAAATAGGAGAATTGGGATAGCCTTTAAAAGATAATTCTCCAATAAAGAACCTCCTCCAATGAAGAAAAAACTTCCGGCAAGGACAACACATGAGCACTGATTGGGAGCGTGTTGTGGGTGAGACGAATGTCAGCATCTTCATCTTCTTCCTCACATCATCTCCAACAAACGAATTAGGCAGGGGGTTTATTTTGTGATATGATAATTATCTTTTTGTAGATTCTTCATATTCTCAATTCTCAATGATGATGTCCAAACAAACACCCCTATTGATCCACCAAAATACCATGATCTTTTCAATTTGTTCGTCACACGTTCTTCATGCATTCCTCAATGCTAAATAATTAAGCGCACTAAAAATAGAAATTCTTTTGTTGTGCGAGATACGGACACTGAGATATTGACCTGAGGATCACGAATATGTGGTCATAATTTCTTTTTTGGTGAAGACAGAAGCTGGGGTGACCCGCCGAAGAGGAGGGCAGCTGACAGCAAGCTGGTCGTGGTTCAAGCCGGCAGTAGAGGAGGACGGCGGTCGGTACACCGGTCGGCCATGTGAAACCAGGGTGGTGCACGTCTATGCCACCAGTAGCAGAGGATTCTGCAGGCATCTATAGTAGAGAAGGGGATGACGGTTGGCACATCGGCCAACCGTGTGGAGGCAGGGAGGCGCGCGTCCCCACCTCCATTAGAGGAGAAGGTCGCATCTGCTTAGCCGAGGTGGTACACTCGGTGGGCAGCCGACATCAGGTCGACCGTGGGTGGATAGTAGAACCATCGTTCTACTGGGAGGATAGCCGACCAATATTCAGACCGTCCGCGTCACACATAGCGGATCACGTCTGGTGTGTGATTTAAGCTAGTAGTAGGCGCCACTTAGTGTCGCCGTGTTGGCCAAAGTAGAACGGTCCAATGGATCATTTGGGAAACTGGTGGGGGTAGGGGTGGGGTGCCTTCCATTTGATGCGGCTATGGTAGGCCCTGCCATAGCGGATTGCACCAAGCCTGGATGACCGTACCCAGCCAGGAGAACCGCACCCAGCCATGCAGACTACACCAAGCGGGTCGCCCATAGCAGGTCACACCAAGCGGGCTGGGTGCCCCCCATAGTGTGCTGGACCGGACCGAGACCCTAGAGGCTAGTACTACCATGGCCCGACCCATTCGGGCTGGACCCAGAATGGGAGGGAGACCCGAACAATGTCGGGTCGCCCCAGGAAGGGTCGGGTCGGACCAGGGCTGAGCCGGACCCAAATATGCCTTTTCGCCATATCATTAGAACCATGTGTCTTTTTTATGATCCATCTATGGCACCAAGAGCCTTTGATAGATATGGTTCTTCTGATATACTTCACTAGTGTTTTGGATAATCGTGGAGTATGGTTGTGTTGGATCAAACCTGGATCAAACCAGGCTCTCAGAAGAGAAATACTAATAACTTTAAAACCGGTCGTCCAATTGATACGCTGTTAGTCGCGTTGGGACCCTATAGATGTGATGTACCTTTATAATACTTATTTTTGGTACATAGTTATAGTGGAAGTATCGTTCGATGGATTAAATAGTGGAAATTCTTCGAATCAATCAGGGATAGTACCGAAACCCTGTGGTTTTATGTACTTGAAGAATCTCCAAATACTGTGTGGGTCATCATTGGATAATGTGTGGGACAACGCTTAGTGATACTGTGTGGGTCAGCATATACCGATCCTCTATGGGTCATCTAGAGATCTAGTGTGGGTCATTTTCAGATCCTGTGTTGGTCATCATAGATAATGTGTGGGTCAACAATAGAGCTTCTCGATGATATAAGATGATCTAGCAATACCACTAACCATCAATTCTTCTATACTGAAGTTATACATGGTTTGAGATGAGTCTCTGCCTTTGTGGTAAACTAATGTGTGGTGATACCTCTGTGGAATTCTTCTGTGTAGAGTTACCTTTGTGGTACATTTCTATGTGGTGATACCTTCGTTGTATTATTCTGTGTAGCATTACCATTGTGGTATTGACCTTATGATGTTTCCTATGTGGTACCTCTATCTTCATGGTGTTACCTTGTGTGGTACTTCTATCTTTGTGGTATTACGATTGTGGTATTCATCCCTCATGTGTGAGATGAGTATATATTGATAACTTAGGTATATGTATGGGAATATTACAAATTAGTGTTGATGACTATTTCCTCACTCTTTGAGATTGAGGTCTTTCTTTGTGGATTCTGGGATACCATTGGGGGTATCAGGTCCCTACTGAGTATTGTTATACTCACCCCTCCATGGGTTATGCCCGCAACATGCTATGTCTTGTGCAGATGATGAACAACATCGATTGAGGTTGAGGGTTCCAGGACTGGAGGCTACTCGGGGGTGGACTATTAGACAAGACATATGATATAGATGACCATATGAGATCTGTACCTACCCATCAGGTAAGATCTTTGGCGGGTGTTCATAGGAGTTGTTTTCAGTTGTACTTGTACTTTCTTTTTTGGGATTGAATTTCGGCCTCCATTTTCTTATAGTACTCGACCTTATTGTTATATATTTTACTATTACATGTATCTTACTATGTTATTGGATTGGTGAGTTTGTAGGATAAAAGGAAATGCCTTCCTAGTATTAGGGTTATGCCTTTCCGGTGCAAGTCGCCAGCCCCTGGCATATGAAAGGTGGGATTGGGCAAGTCATGGCATGGGCCTTGGGGAATGGGTCGTGATATTTGGTCTTATTGTTATTGCAATGAAAAAATTATTTAAATTATTTTGTTAATATGATTCTATATGTGACTGATACTATTTTTTTATTTCATACTATCAGTTTTAATGTCATTCTTTGAGAAAAAATTTGTGAGTTTTTCGTGTGAAAATTATTTTTTCATACGATGAATAAAAATTTATAGTGAAGTTAAAATTTATATTAATTTTCATTTTTGGAACTAGACTACTAAATTTTTATCTTTTTAGGTCCCTTAGTGAGATTTGTTTTGCTCATACAGTGTTTTTTAAATGCCTTCACATGGTAGAAGGATATGAGAGGGAAAAGAATATGAAAAGTGAAAAGTCATGTAGATTATCCATGTAAATCAATAATGTTTTGTTTAAAAAAATTACATGGAGGATAAAAATAAATGCTGATCACATATGCCAAATTTGTATATTATAGTGTTTTTATGCATGAGTTATGAATTAATTCTCTAAAACATTAAACTAAAAAGATAAAAATTCCTAAGAGATTTAATTCATGACATATAATGCAAGATTATATCATTTTATATGTCTAGGAACTTATAGTTGGTATCAAGGTAGGGTTTACATACACATGGATGTTTGGATTATTTCTTGTGATGTATTAATAATAATCATATAAATTATCATGGGATTATAATTTTGTGGTTGTTTATAATCCCAATATAATAGGAATCCCCTTTTGTATATATGTTATGAAATTTTAATGTGACTAATTATATTTTTGGAGACACATATTTTTTAGGTAATAATGGGTTATTAATTTTTTGGATGCAAAATTAATGGTACGAACATTATTTAATGTTAAAAACATAATTAATTTTAAATATATTATCTTTATTATTTTCGATATTTATTAATTTTCTAGGATTATTATAAGTAATATAATTGAAATAAGGAAAACCTTTATTTTCTGTGAAAACCCATAATGTATGGAAAGGTCGAAATTTTTTTGCCCACAAAAAAAAGAGTATAAAGTCTACATAGCCTACCACTGGCCTATATGATGTCTCAATTTGTATAAATTTTTTTAAGTTAACAAAGTTGATACATGATGGGTATTATTATTTGTGGAACATGTTCTTTTATCATAGATATAAACATAATATTGGAATATGATTTTTTTATTAACAGAATAGTTTTATTTCAGAAGACATTCACCATTTTGGGGACTCTATATTATTATGTAAACAAAATACTATGGGATTTTATTTGAATAATAATGTTTGAATTATATTTTGGGCATATATTTGATTTTATTTTGGCGTATGGTGTTTCTGCTTTTTTATATAAATTATTAACATATCTTGTAGATTATGTGATTTTTGAAATTAAATGTTTCATATGATAAATTGAGAGTGATTTAGGTTATTTCGAGATTAATTTATCTTTTAAGAGTATGTGATCATAAATTTCGGATTATCGAGTATCAATCATATTCTATAATTTATTTAATGTAATTTTTAATGTTATTTATATCTTAAATGTTCAATTTTGATCATTGGGTATTACTACTAAATTTTGGATTTTAAATATTTTATGAAATTATCTTATCTTATAATAACCATTTTGGTTTTGGATAATTAATAATGGAATAATTGATATATTGTTTTTATTTATGTATTTTTTTAATTGTATATGTTTATTTTAGTACATTAGATAATAAAACTTCTTACTCATCATTTTGAGAATAATTGAGCATTTGGATAAAATTGAATAAAGGATGAATTTCTTTGTATCAAGTAAGTACATTTACTATTGTTTATAGACTAGGATTAAAATCAATCATTAAATAACAAGTTTTATTTGTCTAATTTTATTACATATATATCAATTTCCTTTTAAGCTATCAAACAATATTATTCTAACTGGTAAATGTTTCATGATCAGTTTTTTCTATCACAATGTATCAATCCTTGGGACATAGTTTTCTTTTCCATGTCCATGTATTCGTATATATAGTCCTAATATGTATCATATCTGGTGACCATCATTGTTATTTTACTTTCTTTTGAATACAATGTTTTATTTTTCATTTTTTGATGGGAGATTAAAAAAATATATTTTGAAATTTCAATCCCCTAGTTTTTGTCATAATATGTAATTTTGAGGTCCCAATTTATTCACAGGGGAATAATTTAACATCATGAGTTTTTAAAAGGAAACACTAAATTCGATAGTATAGAAGATACACCACATCATTCTTAAATGAAAAAACTAAATATTATTATTTAATTATGGATGTTATAAAATATCCATTAAATTGTTACATATGAATTTGAATAATAAATTTATGAAATAAATATTATGGTACAAATCATTGTTAATTTATTTTTAGAATATTAGAAATTAAAAAATATAATAACGTAATTTTAATATTCATAAATACATTTTGATCAAGAATTGGTTTTTTTTATTTTTATGATAGAATCTTAAAAATAATTCATCAATGTTTTAGAAATTTATTGGTAAAAATTATTTTCATTTTTGGTTTCACCATTTCAAATTTATTCTATAATGAATTTAGTTTATTTTACTAGAAAGGTGATTTTTTCAATGAATACTGAAAAATTATGGTTTTATTTTAAAAACTATATTTTATTTATATAGTAAAATATTGTTTTAGATTATTTTAAAAAAAATATTTAAATTAAATATAAAATAATGAGAATATTGTTTTTAAAATGATTTTATACATTTGTTTAATATGAAAATAATTAATTGAAAATATTAAAAATTGTTGTATAGTAAAAAACTCTTTGAAAATATTGTTGTATTTTCCTAGTATAGTTTCAACATAAATTCTTCCACTTATGTGTTATACATTTATAAAAATGGATTTCATATTACGTATCAAAACGTAAATGTTTATTAAAACTTAGGCTTCAAAATTTTATAAATATGAATTTTTATCTTAGTAATTTTTAATACCATTACTAAGGGTATATCAGGTATTTAAAGAGAAAATAATAATATAAAAAATATGAAATCATCCCAAAACATGATCTAATTATTTAGGATAAGTTGATATATAGACCAAAACCATCCATGTGTATAATTTATTACCATTTTGATTCACTTGGTGAACAATAACTCCCTTATCATCGTTTATTTTATGAAAAGTCAAACTTATCAAAATATTTTATTTAATTAGTATAATTTCTTTAATATATTATCATGAAAAATCTATTTGACCATAAATATTATTTTTAAATATAAAAGTGTTTATCTTCATCATGATAATTTATTTTTTATTTTAAGGGATGAAATAGTAACCTTAATGGCATTCACAATGATAATGGCGTAGTTATTAAATTAATGGAGAAATTAAAAAAAATGAAATGAAAAATATTAAAATTAATTTCATTTTACATATTAAAGGTGATTCAATAATTATCTAGATAAATATATCATTTATTGTATATAATAATGTAGTTATATTTAATTTGTGTTTTTTGAGGTTTTTAATGTCATAATAATTAATAGTATCTAATTTGACAATAATGATATTTCATGAATAAAATATTATACTAAATTATAATAAAATAAAATAAAATAAACTAAGCACATATAGGATATGTTATTGTATTAAATGTCATCCAATATTAAATTAATTTCTATTTATAATTATTTCCTTCAAGAATATTCTTATTATATATTTTAATATTTTCATAAATTCCTAACATGCCCAAAACCTCAATTATAAAGGGGTACACCTTTATTCACTTAATTTCATATCCTTGATCCATTTAACTCAAATATCCTAAGAAAATTTACCTTATACATTGTTGGATACAAATTATAGAGGTATTATTCTCACAATAATAAAAATTTAAATATCATTAATTGAACCTTCAAGAAGGTGACATACAAGAATCAACTTTCTTATACTACCTCTGCTAGTTTCTTTTTGTTCTTTTACCTTCTCCAAAAATCATTTATACATAAAATAATATTATCCATCGTTTTATTTATAATATATAATTTTATATTTCAAAAGTAATATCTTATTTTCATTCTTTTTCTCATATATAATTATTCAATGAAATAACACCATTCATAAAATTATGGTGGATAACCAGTTCTATGGATAATGATTTTTTTTCATTACCACCTTCAGGGTTGGTAAAAAAATAATTATTATGGTAAAATATGATTTTAATATGTATATAATAACCAATTTTGAGTTAATATATATATGTGTGTGTGTGTGTGTTATTAAAAATTGAAAAACATTAATGATGGTCTCTAAACCCACCAAAATAAACTAGAAAATTATCATTGATGTTTTATCAAATAAATTCTCCACATGCCAGATTGAAAAAGGATATATGGGGAAAATTAAAATTATGGATGTTAATTAATATAATATAGTATGACATGTAGAGTATTCTTCCGATTTGACAATAAATTATATAAATATACAAAAGTTATATAACCATTATCCAATGAAATAAATGCTCTCGGGATAACGATTGTGATAATTATAATCCTTCAATATTTACATAAATAAACATTAAAAAATTATAGTAAATAAATCTTATGTCGAATTGGTTATGAATTAAGTAATTAATAAATCAAATTTTATAATATCGAACATTAAGTTAATGTGCATATCACTTTTAGACAGAAGGTAAGGGAATTTATAATCCAATATCACTTCATTAGGTTAAATTTCAACTTCATTGATTTTGTAATGATAATATTTTGTGTGAAATTAATTTTTATTATCTATTATAGTATTTGTTCTTGTTTTTTGTGGATTTATAGTTTATATAAATAATCTATTCATTTTAGTAAAATTCACATCAATAATATTATATTTCTAATGGAGACTTATATTTAATTCCTTTTTAATGATTTTTTAAAACATATTAATATTTTTTATCTTATACTACATGGGATAATTTTCCTACATTTATGATTCATAAATTATTTGATGATTTGTTTACATGTTTACATATTTATTTTCATGAACTATTTTATCATATATAAGCCATAACTTTTTTAAAAAAAATGTGTTACAAAATGGAAAATTTTATTTTCCTCAAAAAGATACTAATGACATTTCATCAATAAAAAAATTCATGTTTATGTTATTATATAAATTTTGGTAGTAAAATTTTTCTTTTAAATGATAAGAATTTTTTTAAATTAAAATTTGATTTATATATTTTTTTATGATGTTTTTAAAAGTTTTAATGATGAAAATTGAATGCATGAAATTTTATCTTTCATGATATGGTAATTTAGCATTATATGAAATGGGTGAGTCCTATATAGACCATATGAAGGATTGATCCCCATTTTAGATCATGGGTGAGCCCAATATAGGTTAAATGAAGGGTTGATCATGATTACAGTTACTAGGTGAGATCTATAGACATTTTCCCTGATTAAATATCTCCATTACATTGGGTAAAGATAATATTGAATGCCAGAGTATGGTTATTACAATTAATAGGAGTTTTAATGAGTTTTATTAATAATATTCACATTGTTAATGAAAATGTTTTCTAATTTCAGGATATGTGTTATAAATGCTCTCTTCTAGAAAAACATAGTTGTGTTTATCTTGTGAACATGTTTCATTTCATTAACTCAATGAAAAGATAATGGTAAAAGAAATGTGTCTTTTATTATTTGACACATGAAATATGGTTTTCCTTATTTTTATGTCCATTTATAATCATTTTTTCTCATTCTTTGTCATTTTAAATGCCATCATAGGGATTAAGGATGGGTGAATGGAAGCGAGATGTCAATAAAAAAGTGGTGAAGATTATTTATGAATAGTAATCATGTTTCATTTTGAATTTTTTATTTGAATTGAAAATGTATAAGTATAGGAAATTCCCACATTGTATTTTATCGTTTTTATGTACTAGTTATGACTTAATTCCCAAAAACATAAAATTAAAAATAATATCAAATATATAAAAACAAACTCAGGATATAAAACTATATATTATGTACTATTTTTAATCCGGTATCAAATCAAAAATACTATATAATATAATTATTAAAAAATAGTGTATAAAATAAAAACAAGGTTGTACTTTTTCTCAAAAAAACATTGTGAACCAATTATTTTATGAATGTCTAGTTTTTTTCAATTCAAAATATTTTTTAAGATCATTCCTACAAAAAAACATTAACAATTTTTTGGTGTTTATGTTATAAAGATACTATAAAATATGCAATTAAGTCAGTAGATACATCAATATCAATATCAAAAAAATATTCCGATATTGAGAAAAAAACTCCTTCAGAAACTTTCTGATTCATATGTCATGATAAAATAAATGGTTTGTTATATTCATTCCAAAATCAGGAGTTTAAATATCTCCATTTCATGAGCTAATTTTTTTAGTGTCCATGACCATGAAACAGAGTCAGAGGTCTCAAAAATGAAAATCATCTACAAATAAACATAACCCATTATATGATTATTACAACATTTTACTCTTGTATTTCATGTAAGATATCAATGAATATTAAATTAATACCACCTTTACATGATTGTAAAATAATTCATTTTTAATGTTGTAGATATATGACTCCAATCATTTTAATCAACTGGAAGACTAAATATCTCAAAAGAAGCCTACCTAATAGTTTTATATCATTACCTATAGGAACTCATATCACATAAAATGGATTGATACTATTTATGACTTTTATGCTGCATACGCAATCAGTAATCATATTTATATCACTTATGATTTTATTTTCATCTCATTGACAAATAAATTAAAAAATTAATAAAGTATATTGTTTTTTATATAGTGACAAGCATACCCGTAATGGTAGCCCACAAATATCTTTAAGATTGAGGTGTTACCAATTTCTCCATTACTATAGGTGCATCAAATGGTCGGATGACAACAAAATCAAGGAAAAATTATAGCTTTCCATAAATCATTGGTATAAGAGAGTCACTTTGATCAACTTGATTGTATTGGTGGTGTGATATGAGATATTTATCTGCTAAGATATAAACATTTTTTATTCATATAGCCCTTGAAATTAAAAACGTTAATGATATATTTTATGATTAAAAAATAAATAAGAAAAAAAAATTACATAATGCTGAAAAAAGAAAATTGTATATATGTAATAAAATTTTATAAATGAGAAATTGTTATGTAGTTTCATTTCCCATTTATAAATGTATTATTCTTTATCTCCATTGTCATAATTTTTATCAAAATCCATTTTGACAATTACATTATTTTTAACTTATTTTTAATGATCAATTATTTAATTATTCTCAGGAAATAATTGTTCAATGTGTTTTGGTTGATGAGGTTCACCCTCAGAAAGTACCAATTGATCTCTATTTCTCATATCAAACAAGTCTCTCTAATTTATATTTACAATAGCTATCCAACAATCATGTATTTCATCATCCATATATTAAAATATCATATCATGTGAATAAAATTTATATAGATCAAGATCTTCATGCTCACCAGAAGATATCATTTGAGACAGGATGATGTTTATAAAATTTAATAAAACTTTTAATTTCAACCCTGTCATTGTTGACCCACATTCACTTGAAAAACCCAAATAAAAAATTCCTTTGATTGTTTAAAATGATTATAGAAATAAAATTTTCTTATTATTCTAACCCATTATGTATAAATACACCACTATTTTTCATTTTAAAATCTTCTTCATGATAAATTGTATGAAACCTATAGTCATGAATAATGTAGGCATCAAATATATTAGCCTTTCTTAGGGAACCTTGAGCCAAAATTATAAAATAATTTTATATTTTAGCTCTATCATTATATATAAATATAAATAAAGTCAATAGATGTTGTAAATTTTAATAAATAAAATATAAATACAAACCATTAATATTAATATGAGAATATACTTATATTAAAGATGAACAATTTTCCAAATTCCTTATTAATATATTAATTCAATTCGAACTCAGTTAAAGATTAAACCCTTAGTCTCCTATTTGTTGTCAACCACATTTCATCAATAAATAGATTATGAAAATGTACATTTAGCAACACATATCTATGTTCATGTAGAAACTCCAATTCTATCACTATAAAATTTGACAGATTTTCAATTGTTCTTTAAATAGTACCAATGTTTTTTTTCTGAATGATAATTAGGGGATATATCATCCAAATTTCAAATATGATTGATTCAAGACTTAATCCAATCCAAATACCTAGAAAATATATTCAGGAAATCTTTATTCATGTAACCCAAAAAAATAGATCCCTACTATTTAGGTGAATTCTATATATATGCTCGCAAATGTCATTTGTACCTAAGAAAGAGAAAAGAAATGTTCTAAAAAAATTACACAATAAATTTCTATAATTTAATTCACCAATGAATATAAAAATTATATTACTTCACCAATAAAATAGTTTCAACTACATATAGTGTCGAGTTCCACCATGATTTTATTCTTCAAATAAATGAATTATGAAATGAATCAACACTGTGAATAATGAATGGAGATGTAACATCTCAACATGATAAACTATAAAAAAATTAATTCTTGATTCTTATCATTCTCTATTTGTTTTATATTTCCCCATAAATTCTCAAAAAAGTTACACAAAATATCTAAAACTTCACATACTTATTTAGGTAGCATATCACATAATTCCAATGAAAATAATTGCTCCATCAGAATATGAGAGACATGAAATTTCAATCCATGTAAATTTTTATGATTCATTCAATTCACATTGATATATTGCTAAAAATAAATCTAGAAAATATATATTCGTTAATGTTCAGAGGAATACATATTTTACATTATTTTGAGTTACAAGAACAGTCAAAGGATACTTGAAATTTAATTTTTACCATAAAATATTCTATATATTCATTAATTCCAAAAACACATAAGAATTAACGTGGTTGTTCAATTAACTGAGGTAATTAAGAAATTTAAAAAAACATTATGACATATATTCTTCTCAATATAAATTAAATTTAGATTATTACATATGTCTTTATACTTCCATTAAACTAGTTGGAAAATTACACTCATTTTCTCTAAATCTGTACTTATAGAGGATTTTAATACTATACCTCATACATGTTTCAGCATTATTTAAATGGATTAAATTTTCCAAATTCTATAGTGATATTAATTAATCGTCCTAATATATCTGAATGAGATAATAACATAGAATACATTCTCCAATCCATATTTCCATTTAATTATTTCATGTTAAACCTAAATTTATGAGAAGAATCAAGAAATCGATGATGACACATAAAATACTATTCTATACAATGAGGTAATGATTCGGGTTCAATATCAAAATAAAAAACACGAAAATCCAAACCACAATGAGTCTTCCAACTGGATAAGTTTATTACAACATGAAAATAAATAATTTTCTATATTAAATAAGCATTCATTTCTAATAGTTTTGTAAATTAATTATTATATAATTCCATATCATCATCCCATAATTCTCCTAATTATTTGAGTAGAGGATGAATGCATCCATCGATATTATTTCCTAGAATTTTAATTCCAATAAAAACATTAAAATAATGAAATATGTATTCTTCATTAAATACAATATAGGTAAATTATATGGGATAAAAACATCTCACCAAATTTTATAATTAATACGTAACATTAAAAAATGGTTAATAATAACAGAATCAAAATACAATATTATATTCATTGTATTTGAATAAAAATATAGATATAATAATGCAATCAACATCCATGATGTTGAATATATTCTATGTCTCATCAAGCCAGCGTTGTTACTAACCTGAGTAAACCACTTCTTACCATATGAAATCTAAGATGAGATAAATAATAACTATAAGTTCGGTTTTAGATGAATATATTGGAATACCATTGCAAGAGTTTTCATATTCTCTTTCTTCATGGGGATGCATTTATTTGAACACTCATTATTGTTAACTAACATATATATTCTTATATAAAATCATAAGCATTCTTATTTATTATAATTTTCTCCCCATTATATCATGAAATCATTATTGTATTGAGTTTTTCATGTATAATTATTTCAAATATTGTTGATGATTTTTTCATCTCATAGAATGACACACAGTACATAGCTTCTCTATATTCATCTTGATGTAACCCAAAAATAATTAACATTACCTTGTCTGTAATTCCATAGAGTCGCTTGATATGATACACATTATATAGAAAATACATATTTTAACACATGGAACACTATCCATAAAATAATTTTTTATCATCCTTAATTAGTTTGTAAAAATTATTTTTTGGTAATTGAATTTATAAGAATGATTAACCTTCTTAGTAAAAAATTATGTTTTAATTTCATTACTGAAATAAGATACATTGTATCCTATAATCCATAATTATTCCTCTACAAATTTTGAATATTAATTATACCTTTATAGGTCACTCTATGTTTCATTGATTGGATTGTAATAATTTTGAAATTCTATTACAATTTATTCATAGTGAAAAATCAAACAGAAATATCGATTAGGAAAATATTTCTATATAGAATGATCATATACTTCATTTCTATTAGTATATTTCAATTATTTACAATTAGTAAAGATACATTTTATTTTACAATCTAATGATTGGTTTTTTATTTTATAATATATATTTTTTTAAAACCCTTTAAAATCTCGTGGCGTTGTTCAAGGTAAAGTAATTAATCTTTTATCCACATGTATTAAATTTTCACTCTACTCCCAATCCATTAATTTATAAAAACAAAAAATTTTTATTAATAATGTACAATAAAAAACAATCATCACCCTATTTTATCTTTTATTCGCATTGGATCTTGATTCGACATAAAAAAGTCAATGTAAAAATTTTCAATCAATCATAAAAAACACACAAAACATATATGAATGAAAAGTTCCCCAAAAAATAATATTATAGGATGTCATGGAATAAATTCACTTAGATAAAGAGAGAGGTTACTATGATTTTGAACACTATTTTCATCCCACAATAATACATTGAGAAAATTCCCCTATTAAAACATATCTAACTTTTTTCCTTTGATATTATCACTTTTTAGTTGATATTATACAGACAAGATTGTCTTTATAGATAGATATTCCACCAATAATAATGAAAATCAATATTTGGTTTCTCTCAAAACAAGATCTATCCATAATGATTTATGGGAATGTGTTTTCATATGTATCATATAATTTCATGAAATTATTCTTTAAAAACATTTTCATAATTAATTTGATAAATAGTACTCAACATAAAGAGATTATCACATACAAAAAGGCTCATGTAACTAAATATATGTATCTTGTATTAAAAATTGTTATTTACACTAAAGATTAAGATTAATTTGTATTTATTATATTAACACAATTATATCATTTTGAAAAAAGATAAGAATCCAGTAAATTACATGTGACTTTCTTAGATAAATTACAGGACAAATGAATAGGATTTTTGTAGTAAAAAACCTTATATAGAACATCTAAAGCCACTATCTTCCCCAAGACATTAAAAAATTTTAATATGGTAGTCAAAAATGGCACAATTATAATTTTAAATACATTTAAATTATTATTTAATGTTTAATTAACTAAAAACCAAAATATTTTTCAACCTGTTGATGAAAATATAAAAGAGTCAAGTCTTAACCCGCAAAGGAAAAACACTATGGCCTCTATCATCCTTCCACCTAAAAGAAATAAATAACTAAAAAAATTATAATTTATTATTAAACATTTTTAATTATATAAATAATCTCTTAAATGAACATTTTTCGGCATCCACTCTCCAAAATTATGATCAAATACCAATGGAATATCTACAGCGTAACCTAAACATAATCACATGAAAAGGTCCCAAAATAATTTGCTCATATTTATATATCTTTATATAATTAAAAAAACTATAATAACAATCTAAAAAGTATTATAATTATCAATATAGATCTATAAGAATTAATGGGTCATGGGTATAAGGGTATATGTATTTTTCATTGTCAGCGGTTACAGTTTCTTGGAAAAGGGGATATAGGGTTGTCGTTGGAGACTATCATCAAGGAGAAGTGAGTCACTACAGGGTCATCATCAGGGATAATGGGGGTCTAGTTCATGGGTATTGAAGGTGTGGGTGGTGTGAGGGGAAGTCACCATATGAGGGAATGAGGATTGAGGATAAGGGCCGATTGTTGTCGGGGAGAGAGGGGATTGGGGATGAGGAGTCATTGTAATTTGGAGAGTTAGTTCAGCACTAAGGATAGTGGTAGTGTCATTGGGTAACGAGGGATCATGTGTGATGGATGGTTCATAATACTCATATATTTAATTTATTTAGAGATAGTTCAAATGAAACCACTTCTAAATTTTAAAATATTAAACAAAAAATGTTATTCTGACTATATTAAACAAAAAGTATATTAGAACTAATTTTAATTCCATATGTTTAGAGACATTTATTGGGACTACCTCTAATAAACCACTACTAAAGACCTATTATTTATGTAACTATTTTATTATTATTTTTTGTGCTTTTTGGGGTTATAGTCTTACCATTATAACACACTAATGATCTATTGATAGTTGACAACCTGTGGCACATGAAGGTTCATTCCTTAGGTCCCAGTAGTTTCTCCAGTTTGAGCACTGATGAGTATTTTCAAACCAAGGATGTTTCAAGTATTTTCCCCTATAGAGGAAACATACACTGACATATATAAAATGAATCCACTAAGATGATAACTTTCTCTATGTGTGGAAGACCCATAAGATTATCCCATGAGAGGGATACATACTGCACTATATAGATCTTGGACCCTTTCCCTACATATTGATATAACTAAAGAGTATTATCTATCTCATTATTAATTTAATAATCAAATAACACACATCATCGTCTCAAGGAAATTATGATTTTAAAACTTCTCAAACTTCATGGATATTAAACATCGATGTATAAGATATAATTTCAATCATGTTCTATGTGGAAAACGCAATGAATGGACTACTCATATGTATGATTCTCAAAACTGGTTGAGATGATATGAAAATAACCATAGGATTCAATGTAAATATCATGTACTTATATGGTACATGGTATGTTGGACTCATTTGATAGTGGGGATTGTATTTCCACCACCCACCTTGTGTAGTCACACCGACAAGACATGTCCCAATAGAACACCTGACATGTTGTACTAGAAACATTACTAATAATGTATGAAATATATCAAATAATGTTTTCTCAATATACAAGATCAATGTTTATTGAGAATGTACCATCAAAACTCGTGTCATATACATTTAGTCATAACATTAATCATATCTTTTTTCCAAAGGAATATATTTAAAAATATATAAACTCTAAAGACAATAATAATTAATTAATTATTATTATTATTAATATTATATCTATAAGTAATATCATTATTTGATTAATAATAATGACATGCATAATTATAATAATATATATACCAATATACAACATTATTATTAATAACCAATATATTAAATTGTTATAAAACATTTAACTTCCAAAATTTTTAGCATGAATAATTTTTTTCACTATACTATATTAAAAAAAATATTTATTAAATTAACAAAAAAATTCAATATTCTCATCATTAAAAAATATTAAATTTCATATTCATAATTATGTGGGACCCTCAATTTCATTGATAGTCCCGAAAATATTTCACCATACTTTTTAATACATAAAAATTAATAATAAAGATAGTAATAATATCATCTTTCTATTTTCATCATTAGATCAAAATAATTAATGGTTTATTACATAATTCATTTGTAATCCTTCATCTATGTGTTTCTCAATCTGAATTCTCTTTGGTATTAAAAATATAAATTTATTTTTACTTGATGATTTATATTTATTTTAATAGAATATTTTTTTCCATACTTATATATTCATATATTCTAAAAACCTTTTATAATAATTTTAGGAATTATTTCATAAAGTTTACAATTATTGATAATTTTTTTACAAACGTCACGAAACAACATCAAAGAACAAAAAAATTAATTAATACAATTATATTTTTATAAACCAATTTCAATGTTAAACATATTTATTTACTGAATTAATTGTAATAAATAAATATATTGTTCAACATAAGATGAATTCAGAATGTTATTTGAAATTAATAATGGTCATGATTCGACCAAACCTATTATTTTTACGATGAATCCAAAATCTGATTGAGTTATAGAATAATTTTTTCTAAATGAAATTTAGAAATAATCATTATCTAAATTGTAGTTGGTAGAAAGTATAATAAATATATAAGATGAATGAATGATAGTAATTAATTGAAAACTAGAAATCCCAATATGAATTTATGTTTTTGTACATTTGTAAACCTATTCCATAGAAGGGGATCTATGATTGATTATTGGGGTAGAATCATTGTCAAGAAAATTAAACAAACAATGATGAATTAAAAATCACATCACTACCACATATATCACTACAGGATGTTCAAGAAAAATACTTTTACAATTCAAAAAAAAATCCTACGAATCATTAAAAGGGAACCCATTTTATCCTTACTAAAAATTTGGTTGATAATGTTGGGCATTTATCCACACTATTTTTATATTTGATAATGGAAGACCTTTATCAATAATATAAATATAATTGATAAAGGTTATATTATTATAGTGTTATATTTATATTATAAATAAACGTGTCACCAAATACGAAAATTGAAAATTGTTGCATCTACAAATAAAAGATATGATAAATTAATAATTTAACTAAAATAAAAATTTCATCACAAAAAACACTATGTTATAGAAATTTCAATTTTTTTTAAATTACTTTTTCAAGTACTACTAGTGAAAAACATTCAATAACATCAATTGTTTCGGGGTCTTTGGAACTTGAACCCGTCTTAAAAAACCAAGCATGGTATCAGTTGTTGAAAAACCCACCCCAAATTAATAGGATGAATACACTTGTATAATAAACAATTATTATATCATTAATGTTGTATAGAAATTAATTGAACGTAAATATTAAACAATTGTTTAATACGATGTTAATTTCAAATATATAACAAACACTTTGGGAAATACCATTATGACAATGTATTTGATTGAGATGATGAGGATTCCATCATTTCATAAATGACTTATCGATAGTTCTTCTTTAGTATTAAAAAAATAAAACTGTTTTCAATTATTTTTGAGTATTTCCCTTTTCTTTTATAAAAAATTGTTATATTCAAATAAAAAGACACATTTGGTGTCATACCGGTCACACAATTCATCTTATTGAGGTGTGACTAATTCCTATATATCACAAATGTTGTATAGATAGTTTCCATAATGTATCAAAATAATACAAATTAGTTTTCTCATTTATGAGTATGTAACTCATGTTTCTTACTAAAATTTCATTTTAAATTGCCGTCACAAACATTGAGTGACGCAGTTCAAATCTTTTTTCTATATTGGGTGAGACTAATTCATACACAAGGAAATTGAATTATGAACCATTTTATAGAATTATGAATACAATCTCAGAATGTTTTCTATTATTTTAGTGACTATTTTTTTTGGAACTATTATGTAAAATTAAAATAGGTAACTAAAAATTTTATTCATGTTGGGATACAAAATATTTTATTTAGGTGAGGGTATTTATTAAAAATCACAAATGACTTATGTATTATTGTCCTAATGTATAAAAAATCAGAATTTTTTTGTTTACATTTGTGTAGTTCACTTGTCTAATTTACTAAAATGTAAATTTTAAATAAAAAGGCACCATTAGATCCATAAAAAGAATAACATGTGTCAGATTGAGGTTAAACTAAGTCATATACATAAAATATTACTTACGAATGATTTTCTAAAAGATTAAAAACAATGTAAATGTGTTATATTTGTTCTGAGTAAATAACATTTAATTTTTACTAAAATTTTAGAATTAAAAAGAAAACACACACTATGAGTCACACCTATCACATCATTTTTCAGATTTTAGTGATAATGATTCAGATATTTCATAAATTACATATGAATCGTTGTTATAAAATATGCAATAAAATTTTGCATTTTCTCTTATTCATAGTGAGAGAAATGCATTTTTAACTAAAATGTCAATTTTTTACTAATAAAGAACAATTCGAGTCATACTGAGCACACCATGTCTTTAATTAAGGGGTGGTTTGTTTCATACGTGTTAAAAATGATATATGTGTAATTTTCCGTAACTATCAAAATGATCTGAATATGTTATCTCATTTCACAGTATGTCACATTTCTTTTATAATAAAATTTCATGATTAAATATATAGATAAACATGGTTTCATATGAGTTACATCATGTGTTAGATTATGGTGAGGTTGATTATTAAACATCAAAACAACTCATCAATAATTTTCCTAATGTATGTAAATAATCCAAATGTATTATGACTTTTTTGAGTATTTCTGTTTTGCTTTTTTACTAAAATTTAATTTTAAACAAAAAAGTAGACACTGATTCTTACTGGGCACATTTTTCGTCAATTATAAATGAAACTAATTACTACAAGTCGTAAATGACTTATGAATCATTTTACTATATTATTAAGACTATATGAGTGTTTGTACTTTGTTTTTAGGAACTGATATATCGCTTTAGCAAAAGTATCATTTTAAATCTGATAGTGAAAAATTTAATTCATATAATGAAAACTGTGTATCAGGTTCAAGTGCAGTTGATTCCTACATATCACAAATTACTTTTGGATAATTTTCCTAATGTATCAAAATAATTGAAATGTGTTTAATATTTTTTTACTATAAAACTATTACTATTTACAAGAATTTTAATTTTAAATAAAATTGACACATTTGGATTCATAATAGTCAGAACATGTGTTTTATTAATGTTTGGATGATTCTTATACATCAAAAAAGACTTATTTATCCATATCCTTGTATATCAAAAAAAATAAGATTTTTTCCTTTTTTTGAGTATGTGATTTCTGTTTTGAACTAAAATGTAAGTTATATACTACAAACATACACTTGATGTCATATCAAGCACACTGTGTTTCTGATTTACAATCAACTTATTGATCTACGGATGTTTCCTACACTCTTTAGAAAAATTATCATGATAGATCTTTTTGGAAGTCATACATTTTCAGACCCAGCCCTGGAAAAAGCGGTCATGGTTAGTTTACTTATATTTGAGACATTTTGAAGATTACAATGTAATAAATTAAAATTAAAAACATTGAAAGTAAAAATAAATATTTTTTTAATATAATACTAATAAAATTGTTATTATTATGATCAATAATACAATTATAATTATTTTTATCATTTTAATGTTTCTTATAAGTATAGTTATTATAATTCTAAGGTTATTATTATTACTAATACTATATTATTATTTTTATTTTTATAAGGTTAATTTTTATTACTATTACTACACATATTAGATTATTTATTTATTTATTTATTTTTTGTGTTTAGTCATCCTTCCACAATCCTCTCCCTCTATGTGACACCACCCCATGGTTCTCTATCCCGCTTGCACTTCACTCTCTACTGACCGAGGGCATCCGATGGCCTCCCTCCTTCCTCCCCTCTGCATATCTCCCCAAACCCTCCCCTTGTTTCAATATCCTCCACCAAGGTGACTCCATGGTTGGCCTCCCCCCTTCCCATAGGTGGCTTCCTAGTATATGAACCCTCTTGTCGTTGGCTCCCTTATTCGTGGTCCCTCCTACCATCATCCATCTACTAAGATGATTTCTTGTGTAACCTATTCAAGTAGGGTTTTCTTATATTGTTATCTTTTCTTCTCTTCAATTTAATTATTTTATTCACTTTTCAGTGGTGTTCTTTTCATAATGGAATCTATTTTATTTTGGGTGTTTATGTTTGGGATGATTCTTGACGAATGGGGTTTATTGGTCCCATTGATGTGAAATATTTCAACATATGTCAAATGTAGTGGGTTTTACATAATTTTTGGTAGGGTATTTTAATTATTTCCCTCTGGTTCAATTTTAATTTAATGGTTTGGTGATATTTGAGTTGATGGTAATTTTTTCTAGTCTGTGTTGGACAACACTGTGGTTGTTTTGCATTACGAGTGTTAATAAAGCCTATATGTACATTTATAGGGTAATCCATATAAATATATGATGATTCTATGTACATATTCCATCATGGAAATGATAATATGTAAAATACAGTTATGGTTGTTTAAAAATATTTGTATAAATGCATGTGTGTGTAGGTGAGATGTTTCAGTTTAGGTGGTTTTTATTAAGGAGTGGCATGTTTGTGTTAGGTCCCATATTCCCAACCCATTGATTTGAATTCTTTCACTTCATGAATTTTTTAAATAGATTTTCAATATTAAATAGTTTATACATAATATGAAAATTGATATAAATGTTTGGTGTTGGTCTTTAATTTCTTTTTATGATTCACCCTTACGTTTTTAAATGTATAATCTCTATTCAAGTATGATTATATGATTACATTTGAATTATTGGATCATTCAATGATTTATGGTGTTTTATAAAATTATTTTTTGTGTGTGCTTGGTATTCCACATGATTTTCGGTGTAGTTCATATTAGTTGTGAAATCTAAATTGAGTGAACAAGGGTTTTGTGAATTTTTTTAAAAATTTGGAAATCTCATGTTTTTGGATGTTTGGAGAAGCATATATGATGTTGTGTGAATTCAATATTAATTTTTATTTTTCAGTTATCAAATTATTTTCATTGATTTAGGTATTATTTCATTATTGTCTATATGTTTGTTGTACCTTTGTGGTCCAATTGATCTTTTATAGGATTTTAAAATTAATAGTGTTGGGTGGATGTGTTTTCTAAAAATTAAAATTTTCCATATAATGTAACGAGGAATATTTGGCACCTTGAAAATTGATTTTTGAAAGTGAAAACCCTCTCATGAGTAATTCCACATAATTTGATGAATGTGATGCAAGTGTTACAGTAATATTTTTAAAATGTGCCTAGTGTAAAGGCTTGTGCGTTGTTGTATGACCAGAAAAGGGGAATGTGCTTAAGGAAGGAGATATGCAGTGATATGTTTACTGTGTTTTGGATAAAGAATCTTTTATGATTATATGTTTTTTCTTAATAAAACAACATCACTATTCGAAAAAGATAACATGATATACCCTAGGTACTTATGTGGGTATTCTGAGACTATTATGACATATGATTCAGAAGTGGTTCGTCATAGTTTCATCTAGTAGGGCAGAAGCTACAACACTATATAGACTTTTTTGATTATTAGAGATAATTAAAACATTGGGGTGTACCTTGCTAGTGTTCGTGAAAGTGAATTATTATGATCAAATATTATATTCAATGCCTCATTAAGGTACAAGTATACTTGGTCCCCAAATAACACTAGATTAATTGGGATTTCCTATGGTTCATGTGATGTGATTTTCATTTCTGTCATTTCATACCTGACGTCTCATTTGAAAAAACAATATTTTATTCTAAATTTTTAACCTTTTATTTAAAATTTTTAATGCATTATTAGAAACAATATTGAAAATGTATTGGATAAGATATTATTTCCTTAAAAATGAAAACGTGTTACTTGAATATTGAAAATAATTAAAACAATATCTTTTTATGTCTTATTTGCCAACTGGAATGTCTCACGTTTCTTTTCAATGGGAAGGGAAAAAGGCATTGCTTATCCTTGGAATTTATACACAGCATCTTGTTTCTCATGCCTATTCAATATTCAAGTGTTTAGGTTACATTATTCTGGATCTCCCTTGGAGGGAGTGTCGTTTTATGTTCTGTGGTGACTAACAAGGTCACTTACGGTATGCTTCATGGTTGGGTTTATATTTATTCTTGCTGCTGGTTTGTTTCGTTTATTATCATTTATTTATCTATCTTTCCAATTCAAAATTTTTCTCAACTACTTTATATTAATGTTCGATTTAATGTTTCCACCCATGGGGATAGTTAACACCCTTTGGGACTTGTCATGGGCCGATTTGGGTGATTGGATCAAGGTTGACTCACGATGGGTTGTGACACACATTGCTTTCAACTGTTGAAAAATAAATTAATAGATTCATCCTAATTAATCAATTCATGTTTTAGAAATCATGTTGTTTCCTTTTCCATTATAACAGGAGAAGTTATCTCTTTTCTAGCTTATTATGGCTATATGAAAGTAAAATATGACATCCAAAAAGATATGTGAAAAATAAATAAAGATGTTTTAAAAAAAGATAAGGAAACTAACCTAAAAATAGTATATAAAATTATTACATGATTCACTAAATAATTAGTAGGAATACACCTTTCCTTGATTTATATGTGCATTCATGAACCATTTCACTTTTTCAATTATCATAGTAGTAGCCTTGAAGTCTAATCTCTCATGTGTATGAGTAGATTCAAAAAACAACCCCAAATTGAGAAAAGGAATAATCATATTTATGAAAATATTTATTATGTTACTAATAATATATTGTTATAATTTGAAAATATATATGAAAAATAGATAAATAAAATTTAAATTATAAATAGAAACCACATAATTTTAGTAATACTTGGAACACCATGTATCAAATTGAGGTGTGGATTATTAATTAACAAAAAATGATTTAGGTATTAATATATTGATGTTTTAAACTATTCGATTGTGTTTCATCGTTTTTTAGTATGTCACTCATCTTTTTTACAAAAAATTTAAATTTTAAATGAAAATTCAAATATGGAATAATGCAGACCATACCGTGCATCTGATTGAGAATCTTTTAACTCATACACATCACATATGACTTTTTGATCACTTTCATAATATATCATAAAAAACATGAATGTGTTTTCAAATTTTTTTAGCATGTCTCATTTCTATTTCTACTAAAATTTCATTTTAAACTATAAAAATAACATTTTTTCATGTCAGTCACATCATGTGGTGGGTTTTCAAGAGACTAATTCATTTATGTCATAAAAGAATTATGAATTTCAATCGAAAAATCATTAGATAAACAAAATATGTTTTGTTTATTTTTAGTGAGTAGAAATCGTTTTGAGCTAAAGTGTTAGTTTTAAACTAGTAACTGATAGTTTGAGTCATACCAAGGACATCATGTATCAAATTTAGGTGATTGAAATTCATAAAAATAAAAATTAATTATGAATCATTTTCATAATGTATTAAAATGATAGAAATGACTTATCTGAGTTTTTAGTATATGAAATTTGTTTTGAACTAAAATGTTTTTAAAATTAAAACAATAATATTTGTGTAATTCCATCCTCAACATGAATCATATTCATGTTTATGTGAATTCTAAACCTCAAAAATGACATATGGAAAAAAATTTAAATCACCATAAAAATATGAATTCTTTTTATTAGTTCGGTGTATGTCACTTGTTGGATTTACTAAAATGTATTTTAAATAAGAAAAGACACATTTGTAGGCATATATATCCCATCATGCATTAGATTGGTGTGAGGTTGAATCCTATAAATTAAAAGTGTCTTATGGATCATTTTCATAATGTATCTAAATAATAATATTTTTTGTCAGTTCTGAGTAATTCATGTTTACTTTTTACTGAAATGTATATTTAAAAAAAACATGTACATTGGGTCATAATAGTCAGATCCTATGTCAGTTTGATGTGATACTAGTTAATACATATAAAAATTAATAATGTGTTATTTTAATAAATTAGCAATTTATTCCATGAGTGTTTTCTCAGTTATTATTGGGTGAAACATGTTTTTTACTAAATTTATAATTTTATATTGATAATGGAAACTTTAAGTAACATCAAGAAACAAAATATATTATATTGAGTTTTAGATAATTCTTATATGTAAGAAATAAAATATGGATTTATGTCTAAAGGTAGCAACACATTCAGTATATGATTGCTCAGATTTTGGTATATAACGTTTTTTTATGTAAACTGTGAATTTTAAGTTTAAAACATGAAATTAGAGTCAAAACAGGCAAAGTGTGTGTCAAAATGAGGGGTGGGTTATTCCTATATATCAAAAATGACTTATAGATCATTTTACTAAAGTAAAATATAAATATGATAACAAAATTAACTAAAACATGTATATTAAATGATGATAAAATCAACTAAATATGTATTTTTCATTGAACTTTAAATTATTTCTATATACATTCTCACACTAGGCATGCTTCATATTCATTTATAAATAATTTATTTCCTCTTGTGAATATGAGTACTATCGACAATCTTGGTAGTTATAGAAAAATATTAATAAATAACTAATAAATATTGTAAAATAAATTATAATTATCTTCCAAAATAACTCTATAAGGATGATTTGGTGTTGAAAGAACATGATATCCATTAAATATTTGAAAAAAAATTAATAACTAAGATCTTTTCAACAGCTTATTTTCTAACACTAATAAACATTGAGAAAACTAATTTAATTTTTATATATGTTTTGGTAGTGAAATATTTTTTCTAAATAACAAAATATTTATCCACTTGTAGAAGTTGAAACACTCTTTGTATTCATGGAATGTCCTCATGCCATGTTTTTTATGATATTTAAACCCTTCCCTATCATAAAAATCATTAAAAATAATAAAAAATGTATTAAACACTACTAGATTTTTTAGTTTCGGCGCATATGGTAGCGGGCGACCGCCATTGGCGGTCGCTACTGATACTATTAGCGACCGCCAAAAACGGTCGCTAAAACCGAAATGAAATGGCGGGATTTTTCCCGCCCCCCACACTATCTTCTTCGATTACTCGCTGCAACAGCGGTCGCCCCTCCCGCCGCCGCACCGCCACCACAGGTCACCTCCGTCGCCGCCACCCCGTCGACTCCCGTCGCCGCCACCCCGTCGACTCCCATCGCCCCTACCAATGCTACCGGAAAACCATGCTCGGGGTCCCGCAACCACAGGTCACCCCCGTCACCGCCACCCCGTCGCCTCCCACACCTCCGGCCGCCGTGGTTCCTCCATGGCCGTCGACCCAAGATCGGGGTAACCTCCAACATGCCGCGCGTTCTCCCCAGTACAATCGGCACCAAATTTTCGTCGATTTTCGAAGAGAGTATTAGCGACCGCCAATGGCGGTCGCTATTGATTAATAGCGATGGCGCAACTGCGACCGCCAAAAGCGGTCGCAGGGCGGTCACTAAAGGGCATTAGCGACCGCCAAAAGCGGTCGCTAATTCCCACATTTCTAGTAGTGAAATCAATTTATTTTTAAAATGATGCATGTTGTGTATTAAAAATTAATAAAAATCATCATGTGTGATCATATTTTTGGGTAAAAATTAATTTAATCCAAAATTATATTTTTGGAGTATCTAAATTGATTGCAATGAGTTTCTGGTGATTCCCAGAAAGAGGAATATGTAATGAAATGATTGAACAAAAATTATCTATACTTAAATTGAAGAGTTTGGCCCTTGCATCTTGGGTATGGAGAATAGTGTATTTTATGTAATATTATTTAAAAATATTGGGGCCTTATCCCCACTACTATGAAATAAATCTTTGGTTTCATTGAGAATAATTGTGTATATGTGATGTGATGACTAATGAGTCCAAATTATAGTTCATATAGGTTTTCCTTCAAATTTAATTCAAATATAAACCTAAAAATATTTCAGAACTATTCCACTGTAATTAACATGGTAGATCATCAAGTGGTTAAAAAATCACAAAACACACCTTATGTATTCACTAAAAACTCTCACTCTTATCCAATCATTTGTGAGGATTTAATTTTTACTCATAATACCAATATAGTATTTTATTACCTCTCCATATATATTTTCTTTATAATAATTTGTAGTTATATCACCACCTACTAATTTTGTATCTGCATAAATCATAAATCTATTTATATTATTAAGTTTAATCAGGTTGGTAAAGGTACTTTGTGAAGATATTTTGAATTTTTTGTTCAATACTTTAGATCAGTTTGATTAAACCATCAATTTCACACACTTCTCATTATCTTTTTGAAATAAAATTCATCCGTTCAAACCTTATTTCATTCATTGATAAATTTTTTTCATTAAATATTTAATACCACATTTTTGACATATTTTTTACATCAACTAATGAACATTCATCAATGGTTCCAATAGAAAGGTTGAATGTATGAATTTCATCATCATCCAGTGGAATAAGTAGCTTGACAATCTGATTATGTGCTACGTTAATCCTCACTATCAAATGACTTATTGGGAGTTTTATATTGTGTATAATATCTCCATGGATATTGAAAATGGTACACCGAAAAATATGAAAATGGGTGGCTATTGGTAGATATAAATCATAATCATTTTCAAGCTTTATAATATCAATATTGGAATGGTATTAAAGTCTTCCAAATTTAAATTTTTAAAAATAGTTATGAAAATATTCATTACCTATTTTAAGAGAGATATTTGAGGCGAATGGACCACCTCAAAGAAAGTGGGAGGCCATCTTCATGTAGTGGTTGTTCTTGTGTTGTTTCTTCTATTTGACACTTTACCATAAAATTTTATAATAAATATGAATTGTCCTTATATTTTTATTCAGTAAAATCTAATCATGACTAAATCTCCTCAATTTTCATATATTTATCCCCCTTAACATTTATTTTCTGTAAATATTTTCGGTGTGATACCCCAATACCTACACCTATGACCCAACCATATTGTTTTTTCAATTTCAATTCCACTGATAGAGGGTATTATTTAGATAAATCTAATGATTATGATTTTTCCTATGTTGTATACAAATTATAGGAAAATAATTTATCTTTTTTATGTAATAATTATTTAATGACAATGGAATATTTATTTTTTACATACTTAAAACTGTTTCCCACAATATTTTGTGTTATTCATCGATTAAAATACCATTTTTGTTTACATGTTCCTCCTTTTAAAGCACATGACATTGGATAAATGTTGTGATGGATTTAAATTAATCACTCTTTACACAAATATAATATCATGATAATTTTTTTTTTGTTTCAGTTTATGTAAATTTATTACGATTGATTTAATATATGACCCAATTTTTTCACATAATGCATACACCATCCTTACATTACAGTAGGGTAACATTGGTTTTTATTCATGTTTTATATTTTCATTACTAATTTTGTGTTTTATAAATTAACAATTATTATATTATGTTATTAATAAATGTGTTTTCATTTAATGCATTACCAATATCAATGAACCTAAAATGATGTCTCCTAATGATAACAAAAAAATTCATCCCATGATTGTTCGGTTATCAAGTGTGTAGGGTGTGAGTTTTTTTTCTTTCAACATCATTGAGATGATACATTTTTTGAATTATGTGAAATACTATAGAATAATTTCAAGTGATCATTGATAAAAATTCCATTTGGGTGTCATCATCTATAAACTCACTCTATAAGGGATAATGTAGAGGAAGTCAATATTTCATTGTTTTTTTGTAACACATAGACAGAATATCATAATGTTACTGATATGTCTTCCCAAATATCTATCATCAAAATTAGTACTGCATAGTTCCACGAATCTACATCAATCAAAACATTCATCTGAGTGGTGTTCCGAATTTTACTATAAACAAGGCCTTTTTAGGGTTAACAGGTCAGCCTCATGCATTTAATCTAACCTCAAATTTTAATCCTTTTTTCTCACTATAATAATTTTTACTAACACAACAATATGATGAAAAAGTATTAATTTTTGGGACACTGGTTGTTCCCTATCTACCATTTCGTCGATTCCAAAATCGTTAATATTTCTTGCCACTATATTGTTAGCGTCATAATTTGAATAAATTTCATGTTCATCTATATTAAGAGAACCATCATGTTGAGAAAAAATTTCATTATCAATATTGGAAGAATTGACATTAGAGAATGACATTATATGTAGAAGTGGATGAATAATTATTTTAGATTATGTTATTGTATCAAAAAAAATAATAAAAATATGTGGTAGAATAATTTATATATATAATGTAACCTAATTACATCATCTCATTTCTTAATGGTTTAAGTGATTTAACCTATTTATCGAGTATATAAATCCTTTATTATGGTCTTCTATATAATAAAATACCATATATAAATTAATATCACTAATAATTTATTACCATGTCCTAATGAAACCTAAATCCTTATTTTAATTGACATATGACCCTTAAGTGGTTCTGGTCAATAACAGAACAATTGACCAGTTTTGTTTTTTATAATCATGAATATAAAATAATATTTCTATCAATGATTTCATTATAAATGGTTCATCATTGTGCACATCCATATTTAAATTCCCTTTCCTTAATCACTTTTGATGTATTTTAATAGACCTCTTATTATCAACTAACATTCACTAAAGAATTATCAGTTGGTCTGATTTATAAGTTCACTCCAACATTTTTTTGATGATGAAAATGAATGGAATATTCTCATAAATTGGATCTATTTACTTTGTAATATATAGATTCATGGAATTATCTAGATGTGTAATTCCACATTTATTCATGTCACTACATTTTTCACGTTCAATTTTTTGAATTTATTACTATTAGTTACATAACCAATATAATATATTACGTGAAAAAATGGGCCTTTGGAAAACCAACAAAACAGTTCTGAAATTGACTCAATGTTTACAATTGACTCCTTAAAATGGTATTCTGGAAACCATCATATAAAAAATTCATTATTTGTATTTGATATCCACATTTATACCATTTCTGGATTAAAATGCCTAATATTTACTTTATATGTTTTAATACATGGGGTAATCTCTAAATTCTTATGAAATAATATAAAGGTTGGGTAATTCTAATATGTAATAGTAATTGTGACTATATATATTCGAGAAATTATTTCAACAATAGGCCTCTTGGTGTGATGAGATTTTGACAGATCAATTATTTCCACTTCTGAATGGTAGTCGGTACTGAATTCAATGGATTCCTTAACAAAATATCGCTCCTCAATTCAGCCTTCTAACTTAAATATCTTTTTTAGTATAACCATTCTAATCAGTAATATAATGATCAGTGGGGGAAACCTACCTATAATGTACTAGATCATATAATAAATTTATATTTCCATTTGAACATCAAATTTAATCATTATATCAAATGTCATCGATGGGACGAAATTCAATAATACACAAAATATGGAAACAATTTTATTTTACACTATTGAAAATTATACTAGTCAATTTCATTGTTGTATATAGGTTTGAAAATGATACTGGGCCTCCTTAATAAATGATAAAAATTCTTTGGAAAAATGGATCTTAAATATAAATTAATGAGATATTTCATAAAAAATGATAGTCATGTGATTTCAAACCATTTTACATTAAATATGTCCTTGGCATGATTTTTTTTAAATTTGATTAATTTTTCCCTAAAACATTTATATCATTCAATATTTTTCAAAAATAATAACTCTATTACTTTGAATGAGTGTATGTAGATGGTGGAATAAAATTCCATTTTTTACACTTCACAAGTTATATATTTTCGTATATTCCCATGTATTTCATGTACAACAAATCCATAATTCCAAACATATTTTTTTTCAAAGTGCATATAGTATCATTCTAATGATAATAACATAACTTTTTTCCCAACATGTATACCATCATCTAATTTTTTGATATAAAATCTATTCTTGTATTGTAAATCGAAAAATATAATCTCGTTTTCCAACTACTGTTTGTAAATTTTTTAAAAAAGTTTTTGAGAAATCAGTTTCGATGTCATTTTCTTCCACAAATAGTTAACAACATGTTAGTGGAGAAAAATTTATATTTTAGTCTAAAATTCCACATAATTATTTTATCCATGAACAATAATAATTTCATCAATGCATAAATATACAATTTCCAATAATAATAGTAAATGATGAATGTTTTGACCAAATTGATTTTGCACCTTCTTCACAAATTGGACTCCCATTAGATCATTTAATTCTATATCCTTCAAATTTCCATAAGATGTAATTTCATTTATAACCCTCAAAAACACATATCATAATGTGAAATATTTATTTCTATAACAGTCATATAACATAAAACATAATTCCCACAATACATTAAAATCTCCGATCTATGGAGCCAATAATATATAAATATCATTTCCAAGTTGTTTTAGTCCTTGAAGAAGTATATATAAAATAATTTATTTTTAATTCATACTAACTGAAATGGAAGGTTTGATTTTAAAATTACAACTAGCTATGTAATATTGGTGCTATTTGGAAAACCAAAATGATACACTCCATCTGTAGAAAGTTAATACAATGATTTCTCAGCTCATTTTCAAATTTTGGATAATCATGATCAATTCTCTCATATAGTGGAAAATATTTTATGTGATGATGTTTCCCAAATTTATTTCTTTTATCTGTGTGACACGTTATATATATATTAATCATATCAATTTAATATAGGTTCATAAACCATATAACTACTATAATGTAACATACAAGTTTCTTATGACCTGATTCATGTTTCTTTTACCATGATCCACCACAATTTTGAAAACCTTTATGTGATATTTGGTTCTTGAGATATAATATACTTTAATTTGGATAAAATTTTATTATCTAAAAAATAATACCCTTTGAATGTATCATTTATTTAGCATCATAAGTTTGGAATGGAAGCTCATTATCTTCTAGGATATTATCATTAAAGATAGCAAGTAATTCAATAAAACATAGATCACTTCATTGGTTTCCATATTTTAAAAATCATTTCTTTGATATGGCTAAAAATAAATTATATTTTTTACAACCAAAAAACAATGGAAAATTTTCACAACAAATTATATTCTAAAATATGTTTATATGATCATGATGCTCTTCTCCAACTATAATTTTTCTTCCCTCGCTAATATTTTCATCATTGTTTACACTAGAAATTATATCATTTTAATGTTATCCATCACAATCACATGAAAGGAGTTTGTGTGGAAGGGAAGTCCATCTAGGCAGACAGTGGCTGGGGTGCAGCATGTGGTGAAGGAAGTTGTGGCAGTGGGGCATCCTTGTCCTTTAAAGACCAATAGTGGTGCTGTTTGGAATGATAAATAGTGGAGGCCACAAAATTATATGGTGAGGTTGTTTTGAAATACGCTACAACATGATCTTGTTATTGAGAAGTCTCTCGGTTGATGTCATGGTTGTTCATCGCATCTAGAAACTATTACTCATGTGTATTTGTACCCTATAACTTCTAGGGATGGCTCAATTTTGGGAGTTTTGGATGTCTGTGTTAAGGAGTTGAAAGGGAAGAAAGATGATGTTGGAGGTGTGGTTTTCAAAGTTCCCACTGGTAATTTCTTTCAAGAATTGGTGTATGAGAAGACCTATAATGCTAAGGGAAGAACATCACTAAATGAAATTTGTAGTAAGAATACATTTTTAGGTGAAACTACAAAGGATAAGGGGACTCATAAAACTTATGAATTTGTGGAACAACAACATTGTCTAGATATAATTTATGCTAACTGTCTTTCTGAGTAGGATAGGAAAGTTAATGTGGGGTACCGAGAGGTGTGAATCACGTGAAATTGTGGAGGCCTCTCTAATATAGGTTAGGAATATGTTGGGAGCTTGGTCTGACCCTCCTATAGTGACAATGTTCAGGGTGGTAAGAAGAAGATTTCTGGGAGTGAGGGATCCAAGTCTATCCCAACATGAAGAATATTGGGGAATGATTATTCTTATTTTCCAAAGCCAGTGTTTACTAGGTCTACTATTAGGAAAGAAGGCGGTGAAACCATTAGTTTGAAAAATGGTATGCAGTCTACTAAAGAGTTCATTTCATTGAAGAAGTTGAATCTTATACGGAAATATGCCATGGTTTTGAGGCATTATGAAAGCTCGGAGTGGGAGTCAGGTACTACGGAGGTAACAATCTATCATGCATGTGGTTATGGGTATGACTTTTACGAAATATAGTTGTTTTTTTTGCCTTTTAATGTTTATTGGTGTACTTTTTATTCATTTTAATATATGGTAAGAGGCTTAGCCTCTAACTGAGCTTCCCAGGTATTAGATTAAGGTAAAATTTTTATTGGTTATGTTCATAATGACAAGAATTAGTTTATTATTGGTAATGAATTTACTAATATGTGTTAATATTAATCATTTCTATACTAAAAAAACTTCATATATCATCTCATGCACTCACTTGTGTACCAAGTGAGACTTATCCTCTATCAAAACATAGTGTAGAGGTGATAAACATATTTCCATTAAAAAAATTATTAAGAACTAGCTATCAATATAATTGTGTGAAAAATATTTTTATACAAATTTAAAACTGGGTTGACTTATCACTTTCACTCTCAAAATATTTTTCAAAATACATTTTTATATTTTTTCATCAAACAAGACAATATTTTAAGATGATACTCTAATGATCAAAAAAAATAAAATACACAAGGTAATGACATATTTTAAAATTACATTTTGATATTAATCAGTGGCAGTATGAGTGATACATAAATGAAAATGGGATTTTGATATTCTAATCCATGGGATTTTGTGGGATACTTGGAATATGGAGCTAATTTCAATCCGTTCAACACAAAAACACTACCTAATGAACATTTTTAATCACTACCATACAAAATAAGTGAGAAGTTTTTTCATGGTGCATACCTATGATCTCAATACAATCAGAGTGAGATATAATGATGAATGAGGGAAAATGAACATGATGGTCTGGGAGAGGGTGAAAAAATAATGGATCAATACAAGAGAGATTGGGTGGAGGATTAGTGAGGTTTATTGAGGAAAAATAATAAAAACTTGTGCAAATATTGTTCAAAACATTTGGGAATGTTAAAAACAAACAAAGATGTTTGGGGTGAGGAATCAAAACTTATTACATATATTGATTTTAATATGCCATTAAAATTTAATATGATAAAATAATTTAATCATTAAATTAATACAAATATTCAAATTAAAAATTTTCATTTTTAAAAAAATGTTAATTAATGAAATGATTGAATTTTTAATATCTCTTCATTTTGTTAAGATATGAAATTTACTAAAAAATGATTTTAAATTCTCTCAATCACCTTCAGTGACACATTTTTAAATGAAACTAAATAAAATCTTTATGTGATGTGATAAAAATAATTCTTATTAAAAATATATTTTTCAATACTAAGTTTCTCAAAATAAAAATATATTTTAATTTTAAGTTATATCGTTGATTTTTAAATGAATATATATATTTATTATAGATATATATATATATATTTAAAAAAACTAGATTATTAAAAATATATATTTATATATATCATTATATAATTACATGTATAGTTATATATTTTAAAAATATTAATTTATAAATAATTATATAAAAATGTTTTTACAAAAAATATGTATTTATAATATTAAATTAAATAATTATAAATATATATTTTTAATATATTAAATATTCATTTCAAAATATATTTATAATTTATTGTTATTATTATTATTAAATTACGTTGAACAAGTTATTTATATATAGTTAATAGAAATTATTTATATACACATAAATATTTGAATTCAAAATTTTTTATACACACATAATCAAAATTATGTATATTCTCATAATAAAAATTAATAATTCAAAGATATAATATATATTTATAAAAGATTAATATAATTTTTAATTCAAAATTAATAATTCATGAAAAAAATTCAAAACTATTACTTAAAACGAATTATTAATTCGATGGTGTTATTTTAAATTTATTAATAATTACTTTTTTATTGAAAAAAAAGATTAACTCAAAATTATCATTTCAATATTATTATTATTTCTAAATATTTTATAAAGTATTTATATAAAATATTTATTCAGGATAGTCAAAAAACTATTATCATAATTATCGTTAATTAAATATATTTATCAATTAATTATAATTATTTGTGTACACGTTTTAATATTATTAATTATTGTTTTTAAATAATAGTTATAATTTTCACAAATGTTAAAAAAATAATTATTTACTATTTACAATTAAAAAAATATTTATATAGACCTGATATTATGTTTTTTTATAATTATTAATCACACGAATGATCATTTCAATAAATATTAATTTAAGAAAATATTCAATAAAATATGTATTCGACTAACATCAAAAACACATGTCAATCCTTATAGACACATCAAAAGACTCAGTAACATTATATTAACAATGAATTTAAAAACCTCAAGCGTATTCCTTGTACTTATTTTGAAACCAAGTGCATTCATTATGATTCATTAAAGAATTTTTACAAACATTTGGCATGAATATAAATTGAAAAAAAATTATATTTATAATGTAAAAGTGGAATTTAGAGACACATTAAAAATATCACTATCTTTTACTAAAACCTCTTAGGATTTTTTAAAATCATGTGTTATGGATTTCCATTTCAAGTTAGGGGTTGAAAGCATTTGAAAGAAACTATTTTTAACCACATGTATAGACATATAATAATATCATTAATTAATAAACTATTTGAAACCAAATATTATTCAATGGATTGTAAATAAAGCATTGGAATTGAAAAAATCTTAGATCAATGGAAAATCATACTCATTTAAATGGAAAACGTGCAAGAAAATTCCCATTAGTTCATCATCTATGATAAAAAAAACTCTCCAACAAGCCATGTGTGTAGACTTCAGTTCTGGTATGCAGATGAAGATGAGAGTTTCTTAAGGTGTCGATGAATGGAGGATCAATTGGTTCTTTTTCATTTTATTATATATAATGGAATGAGAGTCTGATCAAGTGAGTAGTTTGTATTAAAATTAGAGCGTAGAAAAATAATAATTACATACCGTATCTTTTTAGAGTATTGATTCACCAATAAGATCAATGAAGAGGGGAATCAGGGATTCAGTTCTACAAGAGCATTAATGGTGGGAGCATGAAGGACTCTTTTTGAGTTCTTTTAAAAAAATCATGAAAGAGATTTATAATAATTCTAAAAAATAGCGATAAATAATATTTCTTAATGCAAAAAATAGCAAGAGATGATAAAATATATTTTTTCAGCAACGATAAAACAAACCATTATCAATGCTAAAATTTTAGCTCTCATAAATTTATGTTTTTTTAGTTCCTTTTAACACTAATGAATATAAATCATTATCAGTGATAAAAAAGTGCTGATAATGTTTTAATTTTAATAACAATATATATTATTAAAAAAACATTATATAATTATAAAAAAATATTTAATGAATTAAAAATAGATATTTACAAAAAAAATTATAAATAATTAGATTCAATATAATTTTAATATATATATTTATAATTATATTTATAAATAATATATTTAAAAAACAATTAATAATTTCTGATTTATTTTAATAATTATATATATTTATAAATTTAGTAATAAAATTTTAATTATAATAATAAATATAATAAATATTTATTTTATAATTTTACAATTATATATATTTACATACATATAATTATACCAAGAAAGTGTGTGTCATGTGATATCCCATGGTTCTGAAATTTACTGATAATAAAATATACATACATGGTTCAAGGGGAGATGGAGAATGTGTAAAATTGGAAAAACACATCACAATAAGAAAAATAACAATCCATGGTATAAGATACCAACATTATCTATCTGATAATGTCCCCTCGTCCATATTTTTGGGTGCTTCAATGTCTCATCATCTTTATGATCCAGTGGTATTGGATCCTCCACTAGACTTGAGCCCTCCAAAACATGCCTTCTAGTCTCAGCACATTAATCCAGGGGATCTCCAAGACCATTTCTAAATTCCTCATGTAATTCCACATTTCTATTTTACATGATTAACATGTAAAAAATACTAATATTATTTACTCTATATATAAACAAAGTAATAATGTCTAGACTCTAGACATCAAATCCACACTTTACAATATCATCCAATGTCTAATGGCTCATCCTCTACTAATCAAGGACAACCTTAGCGGGACTTGCTTTACTAGATGTTTCCATCCTCTTAGAAGCAAAATTATAAGGATTATCTTGAAAAATGATATAATGACATGTTTTACTTCTTCTTGTGATCAAAAGAGGCTATAAGAAGGTCCCCCTGATTCAATTCAAAATTGACAGAAACATGAGAAGCACATTTCACATATGATTCTTCTTTCTCACGAGTAGTTCATTGTCTGTTTCATTCTTCATAGAATTAACAGATCCATGTACATTTACTATAATTCCAATACATGTATTCATTTTAGTATAAATGTTAGATTCAATATCATTTTATGATCATGTCAAAAATTCCTAATGTTTTTCCCTTGAACAGTATCTCTAGTAAAGAATTCTTGGTGATTAATCATAGGGGATATTCGAACATGCAGAACAGAGAATCACATACAAGAATGCACACCTGTAGCACTGAGATCATTTTCTTGAACATGATTTTCTAAACAAGAGTCACGAAGTCCCATTTGTGTTGAAGAAGCATCCTTATTATGAGAAGTGGGTTCCCTTACATTGAGATTTCATAGACCCTCCATGTTAGGATGGATTTAATAGTTTGGGAATGATTTTTCATCCTTTTCATTTTTCTTTGATGAGGTCTCCCCTTCACCTTCAATCCCCAGCATGTTCCCTTGATATGCTGGGATATGGGACTTCGAAACAACTTTCAATTTACAAATTCATGATCAATAAGATTTCAAATGTTTTAGAAATTTGGTAAGTAATCATATTCAAATATAACATCACTTCTTTTACCATTCACAAAAAGAATGACATGGTCATTCCTTGGATTATAGAAATCAATATCATTCAACACACTATAAAAACATGTAAACATTCCTTCAATTTGATTATCAACATGAGTGAGTGGTACACCAATGAAATTATAATTTCCTTTTAATATCTTTGGATTACATAATTACAAACTGAGACCAAGAAACCAAAACCAACAACGAGAATTATTGTGCTTCTGATGAAGATGGTTAAATATATAGTGCCATTATAAAATTATCATATTTCATGGTTTCAGGGAATAATAGCTTGAACCCCAAGATACAGATTTATGAGCTTAAGATTAGAGAATTATTTTAATGTATACCTTCCTTTGGGGATAATCTTATTACTTTTGGATGCCACTATTAGATTCCATTTATGATTTAAATATTCCATGGTCCAGGATTTGTCATCCTTTATCAAAAAAATCCATCCAAATAAGGGAACTGATAGAAATATAGAGACTCCTTTAATTCCTCCAAATTATCAATGATAGTGATCTTAACATCCATATATATCATAAATTGAGGCTTTATCGAGTTTGACACCTCTCAAGTCGTTGTCCTATTTATGATCTCTATTAATGAGAATCCTTTCCTAAGAGGACTTCTTGTTTTGATAATTTAATATTTAACTACATGACATGAATAAATAGGTTAACATGTTATATATATATATATGTACACAAACCACATACATGGGTGTATATATATGTACACATAAATTCATCTAAAAATGTTCAACATTTATATGTACACATCAATAAAACACACACACACCCAACATAATTGAAACACATATACACACATATGCATTGATATAAATATATATGTTAAAATATCACACATTAAAAATAAATCATTTATATTAATATAATTATTTGTATTTTTAAAATATGCGTATATATGTATATTAGTATATCATATTTATATTAACAATATACATGTATACACACACAAAAATTTTACTATACAAGTGCATATATTTTAAATTATTTAATATTAATATATATATATATATAGTCATCTATATGTTTCATAATTATTTAAACAAAATATTAATATATTATATTTATTTTAACCATATAACCATTTTGTAATTAATTTATATAAAAAAATGATTAAACATTTTTGCTTATATAATATAGAAAATGTTTTATATAAAATTATGAAAATAAGAATAATTTTGTATTAAAAGTAATATAAATCATATTTATATATTATATTTACATGTATATGACTACTATAATATAAATATTATTTATAAATATATATATATATAAATTAAATTAGATTCCAAAACCTTTATCAGTATTTTAAAAAAGTACTGATAATGGTTTAACTTTTAGAACCATTAATAATAATAAATTATAAATATGTCATGTTTATTAAGGCTAAAAAATATCAAACAAAGGATACCCTTTAATAATATTTTTTATTGAACTGATAAAAATTTTACTTTACCAGTGCTTTTTGTAAGAGATTATAAAATTCTCCCTTTACCAGTTCTTTTTTGTCGAGCGTTGTTAAAATTCATCTCTAGATAAGGTTTGATCTTTGGTATATGTAACAAACCATTTGAATAATATAAGTATTATTTTTCCCTTTAAATATCATTCTCGGGAATTATTTTATGAAATGTTTTAATTTAGTATAAATAATAAAATTTAATATAGAAGAATAATTCTCAATTAAATATAATTAAGAATTATATTAATTTATAGATTTCGATTCTACTATTGTATATTTTCACTATGTTATATTAATATTCATTTCTTCATGATTAAATACTTAATGAATTATTTTATTTGATATGTCGTATATTCTTTAAAAAATAAATTTTGGGAGAAGAGTTGAATGATTTAGACTAGAAACAATATAAATGTCTTATGTCATGGGGTAGGTGTCACAACATAAGACATTTGCAATCGATCATTCTTATCATTGATGACATGTGGTTCCAAAATTGTTATCCCTGTGAAAATTCATCAGTTTTTGGATCCTCCAGTATGAAGGACACAAATAATGAAATAAAATATATATATAATTGTACAAGGTTATAATATTTTTAATCTCAACATATCTACTTCAAATGAGAGGGTAAGGATAAGGATATACACTAAAATTCACAAATATTTTGAGAATTAGAGAGGATGCGGTATGACGTATTTTCCACCAAATACATTAGACATGTTCTTTAATAGTGCTAGAAATTCATTTCATCAGCACTAAAAATTCATAATGATATAAGAACAATTATAATATGTTTCCCTTTATGAGGGTTATTGCTTGAGCAAAAATATCTCATACTGTAGCAGTGTGGTGATAAATTACTTCACACAGTAGAATAAAATAAATATTTAAATTTATTTTATTTTACATCACAAATACAATAAAAACATATTATAAACATTTAAAAAATTTGATTTAACAAATACATTGGTACACATAATTTATCAAAAATATCAACATATCAAAAAACATTAAAATTAAGATGTCTTTTTCCCTAGTACCCTTATTAGAAAATCTAGATTATGTTATAAATATATGATAAACCCACCACAACTCAATTGTTGTAGTAAACCTAAAAAAATATATTATTATGTTAGTAATACAATAGAAATATAATGTAATCCTAAATAAAATACTACACATTAGAAAATTATTGTTTTTAAACTGATGACATACACATCTCGTTATACCTCGCAAAACATGTAACATCCTAGGTAAATGAAGAAAAACAAATATATCATATTTATTAATTTTTTTGAATTAAATATTAATTTTACTTTAAAAGGGTTTCTATGTTCGATAGCATACCCGATATGCAACAACAGGTTTCTTTGAAATCTTACATTACACACAAAAAATATATTATTATTTTAAACCGTAGTAAACTCCTAGACGTTGTATTGACAGGAATGAACGAAACTATCTACAATATTATTATACATGTTTGTTAAATTTATTTACGTTTATCCAATAAAAGGTAGAGGCTTAAAATGAGAATGAATCTAATTTTAAGCATAATTTACATTAAAAGGTAAATTTACAGACTTTTAAAGGCGAACCATTATTAAATCTAGTTTTTGTCACATTAATACATCTATATTACCAAAAAAAATCTTTATTTATAATGGGAACATCAAAGTTTACTTTGTGTATATTTTTGTAATTTTTCTAATAAAGTTCATTTTTTTATTGAATAGTGAAAAATATTGTATTTTAATTCAAAAGTGCCTTTTAATTTAATTTATTTATATGGTTAGATTATCTTTTTAATTGCTTTTAAAGTTAAATTTAAATATATTTTTACCATTTAATCCAATGTTGGTCATTGATATTAATTTCACATTGAAATTGGACATAAAAAAGTCTCAATCTTTTGATAGTTATTGTTTCTTAAAAACACTATTTTTTTGATAACGGGAATTAATTTTAAAATTAATTAATGAAACTTCTTATATTTCTAATTGGAAAAAATATACATCATTTTTTAATTCATAATATCAAATATACATTTGGATTATTTTTTGGTATTTTTCTGAAAAAAATCAATTTTTGATGGATTGTGAAACCACTTAGTGGTGGTTAAAAAACTGACAATTTCATTTCAATGAAATTTTACCACTTCTATGAATTGAATTTCAAAAATCCGACATACATGGTTGTTATCAAAAAGTAAAATTTGGTTCATTAGGATGAAATTAATTTCCGGTGAATAATAACTTTTGACTTTTATTTACCGCGGTTAAAGGTAAATAGGGTAATTGATGGTTAAAATAATATTATAATAATTCAAAATCACCTTAACAGTTGTCCAAACCTTATTGCTTGAGTCATTAACGACCATGGGAATCTTTGGTTCGATTTTGGGACCCCATGTATCAACTTGGAAGTGAAAATGACAATTTAGATTAATGAAAATAAAGTGAAGGAAAAAAATGATAAAAAACAAATATCTTTTAGTAACAAATTTTTTAGAAGGATTAATATAAATTATCTTTTCGACTATAAATATTCATTGGAAATCTAAAACAATTTCGTACATCACGGTATTTTTTTTTGTTTTTATACATCAAATAAATTAAATTATTTATGACATAATAATGATGCAGTATTTACCTCGTTAATAAATGATTTAAATAAATAAGATTATAATGATTACAATTTTATTCAAAACATATCCAATTCTGATTGGATTATTTTATTTTGAATATTAGTCATATTATCTTTCACATTAATTATTTTTGGAAATTTATAAACCGAATATCATTATATAATAAAATAATATTTTCACACATTCTTAATGAGCCCCTCTTCTCCCTTATAAAAGGAGACCACTTATACCCGATTCCTCTCACCTATCAAGCCATTTGGCTCATCAAAAATCTGCCCAATAAATCTCCAAAAATACATATCATCTACCTAGAATCCTTACCTTAGGCAGAAGGCACTTAAAGAAGTCCTTTGGTTCAAACCAAAGGGAGTTACCCAAATTAAAGGTATCAATTTCTCTTAAATTGTTTTCATTTATTTTACATCTACAACCCCTATAATATTTTTATTCCTTTATTTTGTAACATCACTATTATCCCAAATATAATAGGATGTTGTTATTAGAAATATTCGAACTACACTTACACACACCTTCATCTAATGGATGAAGAACATAATGTTTCTTTGGATGGAGAACTAACGCCTCACGAAACAATGGTTGTTCAATTATATCTTACCACCTCTCATGTTGGCCAATATGATGGAACTGTATTTATATATGATATAAATTATGTTTATGATTTCCTTCTTCTTCTGTACATCTCAATTATATCAAGCCTTTATTGTTCCCAAAGTGGGTAAATATGATAATCTCATTTGAGGAAGTGCGGACTACCACCCCCTCAAAGTGATGTGACTCGTCAATACCTTATATGGGATGTATAAAGGATAGAGTTAATGATATTATATGTCATTCTATACTGTAATTATAATACTACTATGTATCATTATATTTTAATTCCATTAAATATGAAATAGAAATGGAAGTACTGTTCATTGGTACGTACGGCTTACCGTCTCCATGAACGATGCATTTCATTTCTTACCTACAAATGTTATGTAATATTATAAATACATGTATATACATAATATTTAATATATATATATATATTATATAAATCATGAATATAATTCTGGATATAATGGGCTATTTACCACATAGACAACATTTAATTATAAGAAGTCCATTTTTGACTCAAGTATCAAATATCGACAAAATGAACATTATTAACTTAAATTGTTACATAATGTTTATAACATGGTAATAAGAGATATAAAAGGAATAATAAACTTGAAAAAGGTTCTTAATAAAGTATAAATTAACTTTAGTTTTTTATTTAGGAGATTATAGAATGATCGAGTCAAGTCGGACACAAGGTACGGGACTTTTTTTCAATCTCTTTTCATTGAGGCATATTTGGTTTCAATACACGACTTTCTTTTATATGATTTTTGAACACCCTTGACATTTAATAGGGAATATTTTTATACAAAGTGTTTTACTAAATGACAAAAATGAATGTTTCTTTTAACGTAAGCAGTGACAATGACCTTTCCACCGCCGTGAGTATTATTTGATCTTTGGCTTCCTCGACAAGCCATAATGTTTTTAAAAGAAAATAAATACATTATACTCTTTTTTGTATTTTTGGTATTGAAAATGGTTTTGAAAATGGATTTGTTATGTCAATATATTTATGTGATATATCGTGATTTAAATGTGGAAATGTATCCATTCCTTTAAATTTTGTCTATGTGATATGATTTTATATTCGTACTTGGACATTTGATGAGTGGTTACGCGATAAACCAAATCACAGGTGGGGCTGTGAATACTTGGATGGTTGGTTTCGTTATAACCTCCAATGCATTGGGTATGGAAGTCATCCATATGACTATTCTATTTAGTGATATGTGTGGAAGTCAACCGTATGGTTATTCCATTTAAGTATGTTTATGTACAAATTTAACTTTATATGTTATGTGTTCTTTATATGGGTTTTATGGTAATCTCTTGGTTACAAATGGGTATGTAATAATAATTTATTCAGTGAAGAGTATTTAGTACATCATAAAGGTGAAAAGTATTTATTATGTAAAAGTATTCATGGTTTACATGTTGTTTTGAAAAACTAACTATTTTATTTCTTTGTGTATATGTTACTTATCTTTTTATGCTCATCCCATGTTTTGAAATGTATTTCACAGGACATAAGGTGGAATAGGGTCTAGAATGGGATCAAGGAAAAGTCAATCCATCTAAAACATGGAACGAGACATGACACTTTTTTTCCAGAGTTCATGTTTTGTAAAAAATGGAAACTGCGTAGAAGTGTCTACTTTGTAATATTTTGAAATGTAATAATTATGGCCTAACTCTCTAAAACACTAAACATGAAAACATCCTCAAGGTGAATTATTCATTTAATTCAATATTATGTATGGTATAAGGTCGGGTCCTTATAAAACATGTGTTAGATTAATGTGTTGTTAATTTATACATGGGAAAATTAATTTATGGATAAATTCCCGAAATTAACATGATGATTTGAGAGGGTATTTTCATATTTCAGTATTTGACATTTTGTTTGAACTAAAATGTCAATTAGAAACTAAAAACATATATGTTCAATCATGATAGACCCACTATGTGTCAGATTAATTGGAATTATCGATTACCCCTCAAAAATTATTTATAAATCATTTCCCTAATTTATAAAGAAAATAAAGAATTATTTTTTATATTATATGTATGTGATGTTTGTTTTGTAATAAAATGTAAATTTTCAATAAATTTTTTCTGGGATATACAAGTCACAATGTGTGTTATATTGACATATAGTTTATTCCTTCATGTAAAAAATTCCTTAAGGATAATATAAAAAAATTATTAAGACAATACTCATGTGTTATCTCGAATTTCAATGTGTGACACACATTTTTTACTAAAATCTCATTTTTTAAAAGAAAATAGGCACATTGATTCATATAAGTCATGTGATGTTTTAGATTTTACAAATGTCTAAATCCTAAATCTCAAAAAATGACTTATGGAACATTTTCATAAAGTATCTAGATAATAATTGCATGTTTACTCAGATTTCAGGGAAACTCACTTACTATTAAATAAAATGTCATTTTTTATCTGAAATCACACATTTTGAGACATACCGGTCATACTATGTATCATATTCTAGTACAAATTTTTCATAAATATCCAAAATAACATAAATATAATTTTTCAAAAGTATCAAAGCTATATGAAAAGGTTTGTTTGGATTTGAATATGTGACTCCTCTTTTTAAATAAAATGCCAATTTGAACAAAAACCACACATTTGGAGCCATACTGGGCACACTATGTATCTGATTGAGGTATGTTAGATTGATTAATATCACTAATGAAATGGGATAGTTTTTCATATGTGTCAAAATAATTTTAATTTGTTATCTCATTTTTTAGTTTGTGATGTTTGTCTTAGACTAAAATGTAAAATTAAAATAAAAAACCATAATTTGAGTCATACACATGTTGTTTACTCTTATATGTCACAAAAGAATTAAGAATAATATTTCTAAAGTATTAAGACAACCCATGTATGTTTTCATCATTTTAAATTACTAACACGTAGTTTCAACTAAAATGTCATTTTAATATTTTAACACACACCCTATGACCTATTAGTCAAACCGTGTGTTTAAATTTCATGTGACTAACTCCTAAATGTAAAAAATTACATAGGGATTCCTTTCCAAATGTATAATTAAAAAATTATAATGTTGTTATGGTTTTTAGGGTGGGTATATTATATCTTGAAAAAAAGTTTAATTTATATCAAAACCACAAAATTCGATTCATAAGGGTCACACATTGTATTCAAATGAGGTATATCTAATTCATGAAAATAAAAAATGACTTATGGATTATTTTATAATGTATCTAGAAAATATAAATATATTTTCTCGATTTTGAGAATATCACAATCCTTTTTATCTAAATTTCCATTTTTTAATAAAAAAGACACACATTGAGTTATACAGGTCACATTGTGTTTCAGATTGAAGTGTGGTTTATTCCTAAAAATAAATAAATATCATGTATTTATTTCATAAAGTATCAAAACTATTTAAATTTTTTTTCCTGGTTTTTTGTGTTTTATGTGTCTTTTTATCTAACATTTCATTTTAAACTGAAAAATCTCACTTTAAGTCATACCAGTCATAGTGTGTATCAGAATGAAATTTGTGTAACAACTAGTCAATGTAGACACCCCAATCACCCTACATACAAGTGGTGTCACCAATATAGGTTCCAACTATATTCTTGAATGATTCATCAGACTAATTATTATCCCAACATCCCACCATAAATTTTTCTAGTCTATGTTATCATCACTCGCTCAAATCCTTTGAAACCTCTCTGGTAGTCACCATTCTTAATAGCTAATAGAAAAATTTAAGTAACATTTGGAAAACATATTTATCACACACCACAATATTTTTTGGTATTTATCTTTTTAAATTTAACATCTTCGATAGATTATGTTGCACGCAACACCCAACTTAACCTAACAATAAAATATGATTATAAATAAGAAATTATGTTTTATGGTTTGAATATGATTACTTAAAATATTTAGTATATATTATGTTCATATTTTTTTATTCAAATTAAATTTAAAAAATATTTTTAATTTTATTTATACATAAAAAAAATTTCTTCAAATAGAGATTTTTATTAATATATTTGATAAAATAAATATTATTACTCTTGGAAACATTTATAAATTTAATTTTATAAAATTAATTTAATTTTCTAATTCCCCAAATTAAAATTATCATTTTGATAATTTATGCGAATTTCATTAAACATATGATTTTCTAGTGAATAGTTAAAATGCATATTGTTATAAATAGATATAATGATTTATATTAAAAATTCCATGTATTATTTCACTTTTAACTAAATTTAATATAATTAATATTTATTTATAAATAATATATTTAAATTAATTTTAATCATACATAATATTTATTTTGGTATGAGAACATTTTTAGGCTCAAAAATTAATTTCCCAAAAAACTATATTGTATTTCTTTTTGCAAGATTTATTTTTTATTTAACTATGGAAATTATGAGTTTTTATTTTAGGAAATTGGATTTTATATTTGGATTAATTATATTTAATTTTTGAAAAAATTCACCTTTTAGTTTTGACCAATTTTAATAGTAACTTTATAAAATTTACTAACTACAAGAAAGGGTAAATTGGGTAATTGTGGTTAAAAATAATGTAATATGGAATTAAAAATAACCTAATACCCACCCAAAATATATTCTATGTGTTAATTTCATCCATAATCATTCATTTTTTCAGATATCTTACCATTTTTTCTATTATGAGGTAATTATGACCCTTTTAATATTTTATTAAAAAACAATTCTAAGATGTATCATTCGTGATTTTAATAAATATAAATTTGTTTATCATGTTTTAATCGATAAAGAATTTTAGAATATAAATATTATATCGAAATATAAATTAATTTATTAATTATGAACATTTAGTTTTAATTTATTATTAAGATATAATTACATTAAGTAATTACACAATAATTATGGATTTCTTATTTTATTAATGGAGACATCAAATGAATGAAATTAAAAATATTACATAGAATATAATTTTACATAATTAATGTGATTTATTATTTTTAAATGAATTTTACAACATATTTTTATATTAAATTATATTTTCATAATAGAAATTGGTTTCCTTGTTTTATTAAACTCAAAGAAATGAATTATTCTTAAAATTGACACTGTGAATAATTTATTGGAAAATAAATTTTATTTTATTATATAAAATTAAAAAAGATGATAATATTCGTCCAAATAATTGGGATAAGGTTTAAAATTTCATCGATGCTCTATTTATGGGTCGTTTGGAATTTATGTTAAATATATTTTCCAACAAATAGTTTAAACTATGTTGTTGAGTTAAGAGATAAGGTTTAAAATTTCATCGATGCTCTATTTATGGGTCGTTTGTAATTTATGTTAAATATTTTTTCTAACAAATAGTTTAAACTATGTTGTTGAGTTAAGAGTTAAAGCGGTTAAATAAGGGTTAAAATTTTGATAAGGGTTTAACCATGGCCTAAACATGTCCAGAATATTTTTGGATGACTAATAATAAATTATAATCACCTTGGTCTCAAATTATAGTTTTGTAATGCACATAGTTCTATGAATATTTCTTATATATTATTCAATTCAATAATATTGTTAAAATGTCACTCTCTTTGAATTTGAAGTCTTTTATATCTCTGCATAAGGAAATATGTTATATATAAATGAATTTTTTTTGAAATTAATGAATTTTTTTTCATTTTAGAAATTTATTTTTAATTTTTATAAATTATATAATTACCAAAATTTCTTGTCAAATATGAATTCATTATTTATTTAAGTATCTAAAAATTAAAATAATTGGTTTTGAAAATATGAATTTTGATATATTTGAATGAATAATGGTGGGAAATTATATATATATGTGATATATAAATGTTTTTTTAATGAATGAGATTTTAATTTTCAAATTTCTTATAGTATTTGATGTCAAAGTAAAGAAATAGTGTCAAAATTGACATTATTGATAATTTATCAAGATAATAATTTATTATATTATTTAAAATTCATAAACTGTAACATTCATAAATTTTAATTGTATATAGTTAAAAAAATATTCTATTTTTGAGTCATTGTTTCAATTATAGTAATATTTTTTACCCATTATGACAAAAATAGTGCCTATCACATTTATGGTCATATATTTTTAACTATATGGGAAATCAAAAGGAAAAAGTTTAAAATGATTGAAAAAATTCTATACATTATATTTGTTGAAATAATTGAAAACAAATCATGTATTGTTTTCAAATAACCAAATATTTTGAGGCATTTTAATTATAAATTAATTTTTTATAATTTAAAATTTTGTGAAATTAAAAAAGTTCCCCTCAACTCAATTATATATTTTCACCTCATCCCTCAAATATTCACACCACTTTGATTCTACTAACATGAACAAACAGTACATATTTTCTTCACATCATATTTTTTCTTTATATGGAGTACTTGGTTTTACAAAAACTACTACACCTATATCCCTTATGAATATATCTAAATAAAGCATTCCAAAAAGGTAATCATTTTTACAAGGTCATTGAAGTTATTTTCTTCGTCTACATCATTATAATGATTTTATTACATACAAAAATAATTACTATAGTATCATATACATATATTCTGTTATTTTATTATTATTATTATTATTATTAAAGAACCATATTTTTATTTCTATCCAATATATGAAAAACAAAATCACCGTACATGCATACATTCGACTAACTGTCTCCATGCGATGGTGTCATTTGTTTTTAATCAACACATTACATTGATGGTTCTAATAATGAACAAAATTTATGTACGTTATAATTATGAAATGATATTTATTCTGTCAAATAAATATAAAATCCACTTCCTGAACCATTCAACCATTTTGAAATGATATCCTCACTCATGTGTATATACGACATAGAATTTTCACTAAGCGGTGAAATTCATTTTCTATGTTCAATAATGAAGAATAATATCCAAAATTTAGATATTGAATAATATGATATGTATTACATTTATTTGGATCTATATATGTTAGATGTGTAGCCTATACAATATAACTGAGCCTTCCAAGACAAAACAAGCATGACAGAACAAGGAAATCAACACCCGAAATAGAGAAAAAACTAAAATATAATTAATTATTTAGTTGTAAAATATTATAAAGGGATCATATCTGATATCATAAATATTAATAATATTCTTCTATAAGTCAATAATTTATTTAAAACCACTATATATGGGTTTTGGTCACATATAGTGGACATAATACATACATTAAGGGTTTATTTCATAATCTCATTATTATTTGGCATTGTTTGTACTTATGTATCCAATGGAGAAATATTTATATTCAATTTGAATGATCTCTAAAAAAATAAAAATAAGTTTTTAAGATAATAAAAATAATACTTAAATTTATTTTTAACTATTTACTAACATAGAAAAATTGTTTTTAATAAAATTTGTTTTATCATTTTCTATTCAAGGTGCTTTGAAACTTTTTTGAAAAACAATATAAAAAAGGAATGCTCTTTTTATTATGAAACATAAGATGATATTACCATTTTAATGAAACTTTATTTTCTTGAGTAATCACATGCATGATTACTTGGTTATTTTTATGTAATTTTTTTTAATTGTGCATATTTTAAAATAAATAATTTATCCTATAGAAAAGTATTTATCTGAAGAAAATTTTCAAGGATTTTACTGGAGTATTTTCAGATATTTCAAAACCAATTATTGTATATTAATATTAATTTAGGTATATCTCTTATGATATGGTGTACCATATTTTATGAATGGTTTATGATCAGTTAGATTGTGGATGTGTATTTATATACAATTCATCATATTAATCTCTATGGATAATAGTTAATATATTAAAATTTCATATTCTCGTTTATTTATAATTTTTTATGTTGTGTATGTTTCACCCCATTCATGTGAGGAATGAATTCAATTAATAATTTGAAAATCAGGAAACACTTTTTCCTTTCAAAGAATCAGTCATTCTAATTATACAAAAATGTCTGGTTACTAGCTTAGGCCGTACCCATTTTTGTAGACTTGTTGTCCACGATCAGGGTAGTATTTCTTAGACTGAATACATTATGAATTCCATAATTATTAGATTATATATTGGTATTCCATATTATTTTTTTGACTAGTGTAATATCTATTTTTATGTTTCATTCTCATGTGGTTACTTATATTGAACTATTTTTTTATCATTTATTCATTCCATTTTATTCTAATGATTTTTAGAAAATGGCAAAGCTTCCATTGTATACTTACCCTTACCGAACATATGAGATCACCCATTTCTTATGTTTAATTTTTCCCAGGATGTGAAGCTGTGTATTCTTATTTATATTCACAAATATTATAATTTGAATTTTGGTATCCTTGAAGAAATTCATTTTAATTTTTATTAAATATTTATATTAACATTAAGTTTGTATCAACTTTTCCAAGACTAATAGACTATTCAGTCTATTGGTATGTGATTCCTTGTATCTTTTTCCAATGATAATTTTTAACCAAAAACTATAGACTAATCGAGTTGGGGTCTTTTTATTTAGTCTCAGAGTATGTTTCATAGATACATTGGGAACTATATTTAGGAAAATATATATTAGATAATGAATCCCTATTATATAATTTGGGGATATATCAAAATAAACTATTCTTATAAATTAGATATTCGTTATAGCAAAATTTCCATTTTAGGTTTTGGGATTAACTATTACTTAAATTATATATTATGTTTCATGATTTTCTAATATAATCTAGTGTATTCCATTTTTTAGAAATGGATCCTAGTGTAAGTTATGGAAACTTTATGAATTCAAGTAAGTATTCTCATCCTATAAAAAATAATGAAGCTGAAAAGGGATATTAACAAAATATAATAATTTTGGATAACTGACTAAGGTTATGATCAATAACATTTCCCCTATGTATCATGTGTTTGATCCACAATGTGGTGAAAAAATGATAAAACACATTATATATTAGTGACCTCCATCAATCAATGGAATTATGAAAGCATTTGTAGCTGTGAAATTCCTAAAATCAGTATGTTATATATTTATCTCTTTCAAATGTAATTAAATAGATATGGTTATCATAGAAGATTATAATATATCATTGGATACATATCAATGGTCTTTATTTATTGAAAACACTAAGGGTATATAATAAGTAACAAGTATTGAATGGAAGGATTTTAAGGAAACATTCATGGAAATTATTTTACATTATAACAATGAGTTGATATAGGGAGACAATTAATGAGTATGAGACAAAAGGTGGATGATGTTGTTTCTAAATATGAATTAATATTTACTTGGTTAGTAAGGCATGTTACAAATAAGTATTTAATCCAATAAGAATGATACATTATTTCGTCAATTCTCTAAAGCCATGTTTTAGAAAGGTAGTAGTCATCCAAAAATTATCCGCATATGAGGATATAATATCAAGTGATATCATGATAGAGAATAAGACCTCCATTTAATATGAATTCAAAAGAATTATATATAATAAGATGATGATAGAAAAAATATAGATGAAGAGAAAAAGGAAAGAATAATTTTCCCACATTTGAATTTTTTTGAAAGAAACACATTGATACATGATTGAAGGTAATAATAGTTTTCTAAATGTGTGGAAATATTGTCCCCAATAGTCATGATTGAAATAGAAATAAATAAACTTGTTAATTATTCAACTCCGAGGTATGGGGGACGAAGAAAATGATTGTCCCATGATTCATGTGAAAATATAGCTTAGAAGAAAAAAAAAATATTGGTCAAGCTTATGTTTAAACTATAGAGTAATTGGTATAACTAATGTATTTTTGTTCATTGATACCGAAGTTATGATGAAAATATATTTTATCAAATATATTCTAGTAATAAGAGTCAATAGATATATAAGGATTTCACTTTCGTACTTCTTCCTTAAGGATTTGGCCGCTTTCAAGATTTTATTAAGGTTCTAAAGTGATTAAAGTATTCATATATTTATTATTTTATAATTTCAGATTCATTATTTTTATAGGGGATTCTAATGTTAAGATTATTTTGGAAATTTATTTGCCATTGTTGTAAATTTTTAGACATTTCATATGGGTGGAAGTATATTGTTTGAGCATTAAGGTAAATATTCATGTAATTGATTTTAATAAACATGTGATATTATTGTTTGATGTTAAAGTATAGTTCATCATATTGGTCAACATTCTATAACCATTTTGTTTTTGATAAATATTTTTAGTAAAAGGAATTACATAAGGACCTTAAGATTCCGTAAAATTTCATTACATATGAAAAATTTATCTTGATTATCCATTTCCCAACATATAAAATGTAGTGAAAATAGATAAATGTAAATCAAATGGATGATATTATGATTATGAAATAAAAATAAATAAATGAATTTTATTTTCTCATGATCTTTTTAGTTTTGTAATATAATATCTATTCTCATGGAAAAGATTTTTGGAACAAAAAAATTATCCATTTACTTGTTATTTTGATCAATCTATGCTCTTTTAACTTATCATAGATTTATAGTATTATTATGGTTATCATTTTAATAACCATGTTATATATCACTATATAAGAGAACATATAGGGTAATATTTTTCTTTTATTTTCATATCTTCACTTCCCAATAATGTTTTCAAATTCAATATGATAGTTTGATGGTCCCATTGTATTTTAATTTTTCATCTTTTATGGGGATGTTTTACTTATATTTTTTATATGGATGGTTTCCCATAGGTAAATTTTGATATATCCACCATTTATATTATATGTTCAATTCTAAATTTTGTGGATGTAATTTATTGAAGTAAGGTAGAATTTAACAACCAATTATTTTAGGGTATGTATTTTTTTAAATTTATCCACTCTCATAACGCATGTTGCACGAAACGCCTAACTTAACTAAAAATGAAATATGATTATAAACTAGCTATTATAATGGAAAGGGTAAATATGATTAACTATATTATGATATATATATATATATTATTTTAATTTTAATTTTTTCATTGTGAATAGATATATATTTTTTAGTAATGTTATTGTATTCATCAAATATATATTTTGGTCAAAAGTGATTATTATATGTTTATATGAGAAAAAAATAATTAATTTCAGATGATTTAGGAAAATATATCTTAGAAAATTAAATTAATGATTAACTGATTATATTGAAATTATCTTGTGTTTAAATTTTGGGAATTTTTTGAAAGGATTGTTTTTCTACTGAATTGTCAAAATATCGATTTTTATTACACATTTTTTATTTATATTAAAATTTCTCTTTATTATATTTATTTGGTTTAAATGTAACATAAGTATTATTTATTTATAAATAATATAATTAATTTCTTGTTTTCATCCATATGACATATTTTTTGTATATGTACATTTTTGGGCTTGAAAATACATTTTTAGGGAAATAGTTTTTCATTACATTTTGGAGGAATAATTTTAAATTAAACAATAAATCTTCACTATTTTTAATTATAAAAATTTTATTCCATATTTTTTATTTAGAAGGATAAATTTCTATAAATTTGACCTTTTTTCCTTTTTGAATAGAAACCTTTAACGATATATTACTACGGTAAAGAGAAAATTGGGTAATTTTGTTTAAAAATAATCTATATGGACTATGAAATCCCAATAAAAATTTCCAAAATATTATTGGATGAATAAATTTATTTCATTTGAATTCATGTTTGAATATATGAAAGTATCATTCCAATAGTAAGTGATTATGACCCTTATAATATTTTATTTAGACAAAAGTCAATGATGTCAAATTCATGATACTAAAAACTATAAAATATTAATATGGAATCATCAAGATGGTATCTATAAATATTACTATAATTTTGAATGATTCTATAATTATATTAATTAGGGTATATTAATTTTAACTTTTTAGTGTTAAAAATGATTACTTTATAAAATTTGACAATGATTATATAGTAATTATTTTATTAAAGGAAATATCCCATCAATGATATTAAAAATATAAAAATAAATATAATTTTATATAATTAATGTAATAAATGAATTTTATAGTTTAATATGATATATTAGGGACCTATTAAGTGATTTTTTTTGAAGATGTTTATTTTTTATTAAATTAGTAATTTAAAATTAACTATTTTTATTAAAATTGACATTATGAATATTTTATTTGTAAATAATAAATTATTAAATGATATTCAATTTTAAAAAATATGATATTCAGAAAAATATATTGTATAAGGCTTCACATGTCCCCCATTATCCATTTACGGGTTATTTGTAATTATATAGTAATTATATTTAACCTTAATATTTAAAAATACATGCCATCAAGGAATGAGTTACAGTAGTTACATACGGTTTAAAAAATGATAAAGGTACAACGATGACCTAAAAATGATCAAAAAAATATTGTATGGATAGAAACCAACCCTTATAACCCTATTCTATAATTTGAATTGACCAATTAATACATTTCTATGAAAATGAAATATATTATATTTAAATCAAAGATAGTTACAAAATGTCACTCTTATTATATTTAATATATTTTTTGTGTCCACATGGGAATATAATGGATATATGAATGAATAAAAATGTCTATTTTGATCTGAATGAAATTTATTTCATTATATAATTTTGTTTTTAATTTTAAAAAATTATATATTTACCTTAAATGCATGTGAAATACTAATATAATATTTATGTAATTAATAGAAAATTCAAGTAGATTAATTTTAAATTTTTTTATTTGAATAGGATAATGTGTAAACTGAAATATATATATACCTGAAATATCAACATGTTATTATGTAATTATAATTTAATTTACCCTTTTAGATGTATTTCAGGTCAAATTAAATGTATAGTGTAAAAATTGATATTAAAGAACATTTATGAAATTTTTATTTTATTAGATTATTTAAAATTCAAAAAACTATAATATTTTGCCATGTGAGTGGACTATAGTCAAACATGTTATGAATATTCAATTTATGAGTCCTTTTTCTATTAATTCTACCATTACTAAACATATGTGATTAAAATAGTTTCTACATCAGTTATACTAAAAAAAACTAATCAGGAGGTACCTCAAAAGGATAAGTTATAAAATGCCACCATTTTTTTGAATTATATTAGTTGATAAAATTACAGCCCTATAATATATTATATTTTAATTGATTACCATTTTTATTTTTTTGGAGTGATAAATTAATTTATTATGATTTAATATTTTTTTAAATTCCAAAAGTTCTCATCACATCAATTATAAAATGGAGTAACATTCATTACCTCTTCACACAACATTGAGCCTTATAAATCAATAAAACACTAAAAAAATTTCTTCCCAGCATCATTATGCATGTTTTGGATCTCCTGTTCTTCTAAAAACACCAACCCAATATCCAATAATTATGTATCTAAATGATGTAATTCGAAGAAGAGGAATTCATTTTTTCCTACTCATTCAAGTTTATTTGTTCTATTTATTATTCTCCCTGATCTTATCCCAAAAAAAAAATAAACAATCCATTTTTATATTTATAATTATATTCTACCATTTATACATCTTATGAAAAACAAAATAACTACATTTGTGTACCTACAACTTATTGTCTCCACATAGCAGTGTAATTTCATTTTATCAACACATTACATGGTTGGTTCTAAAAATGGAAATAATGAATATATATTATAATTATAAAATTATACTCTTTCATTAAATTAATATACCATCAAATATATTACCCTTTAAACCATCTATAAATGATATCATTGCTCCGGCGTACACACGAATTACATAATCTACGAAGCGATGTGATTCATTTTCAATGATAAAAATTCAAGAATGGTAAAACAAATTTATATGATGATTACATATTGTATTAATGTGTTTAAATTTATTATTGATATATTTCATATATATACTATGATAGATGACCGTGATGTTCAAGAAAAATTAAGAATGATAAATCAAGCCAATTGAAATCAAAATAGTGAAATGAAAAAAAAATATTGTTAATAAAGGTGTGGTAAAATGTTATAAGTGAATGATATATGGTATCATAAATATTAATAATATTATATTACTTGTTAATAATGTGTTTAAAAACACTATATCGGTGGTTTAGACAATTATTGAGGAAATCAGACCAAACGTAATAGTTTATTGAATAATATTATCATTATTCTAGATTGTTTCTATTTATGCTTCCACTAGGGAATTTTCTATTGAATGTTCCCATTTAAAAAAAATCCAACATGGTTCTAATATTCTTCAAAACATTAATTTTATTTTTACTCATGTTTTAATTTATGTAATAAAATTTAAATAGAATATTTGTTTTTCTAAACAAGGATCTTTTTGACTATTTTGGGAAGAAATATACATAATGATATTTTAATTATACATATTGAATTGATATTTTGACTTTCATGTTTCCTTGATTTATTTTATAATCCTCTATATTATAACTGGTTGGTTTTTTATGAAACTATTTTCTTTTAAAATTGTGTAGATTTTTTTGAAAAAATACCATGCAAAAAAGCGTATTTCTATCAATAATTTTCCAATTGTTTTATTATAGTATTTTAATCTATAAATATATCCTTTATTTACTCTATTTATTAATTGAGGATGATCTCTTATGATATTAGATACCATATTTTATTGAAAGGGTTATCATCAATTTTAATGTGGATGTGCTATTTACATACCATTCATCAAATTAGTTTGGATGAATTTTAGTAAAGTTATAGATTTTTCAAATGCTAGATTATTCATATTCAAATTTTTAGGTTCTATATGTTTCACACAATTTATATGGGGAATTAATTGGACTTATTATATGATGGGTTTTGCCTTTTGTTGCCCATCGATGCCTCGACATGCCACATGATTCAAACTATAGCATATTATGGCCAAAGCCTCACCGGTTTATGTAGACTTCTTGGTTGTGGCCTTGACAGTATATTTCTAATGTAAATAATTATGAATTACATGATTATTTGATTTTTTATTGTTCTCCCTTGTGATTATTGGATTTGTATATTATCCATGGATATGATTCATTCTCATGTGAAAACTTATATGGAATAATTTTATAATAATTTATTCCTTCCATATTATGCCAATGATATTTATTAAATAATATGTTTTTCAGTTATTTATATTTTTATATTTTTACACCTTATTTATTCATAACATATGATGTACTCTTACCCTTACACAGAATCTAAGAATAACCCATTATTATGATTTATTTTTCCTATTACATATGAAATGGTTTTTTGAGTAATATGTACAAATAGAATATGTGGAATAATATCATTCTTACAATAATAATTATATTTTATTTCATTAAAATTTTAAATTCAATTTGATGTATCTATATAGATTACAAAGAATAAAAATATTCATCTTTTTTTGATTTGATTCCATATATCTTATGCCCATGTAGTAATGTAACCACCGACTGTAGAGTACTACAATTGGGTTCTGTAAAACATAAATAAAGATTTCTAATCAAGTATGATTCTAAAAATAATTTTTCAACATGTTGACATGGGTAGTAAAATTCGGTATTTTAACCATTAATTATATTAGGGTTCTATATTCACCAACCATAGAGAATAATGCTCTTATTTTGGACCCTATATTTCAACATATTAAATTCCACCACATGTTTAACTATATTCATCATATAATATCATTATAAAAGTTGCCCCCATCAGGCACCCTTGTTTCCTTCAGAAATTTTTTTTCCACTCTCGGAAACCCACTCACATGCTTGAATAAATTATCAGAAAAATTTATGTCCACATAGACCAACACATGTTCTTTCTAGTGGTTTATGTTCTTTCACACACACACCTAGGGAACATTCACTACTATAAATTTATGTTATAGTCATGTACCCACAACCACATTTCTATAGGTCTGTGGCTGTAGGTTATTTATATCCACACATTAATTAATCTTATGTGGCTAAAAATGGCTAAATATCTTCATTTTTTATATGTTTCGGCCTCTCCTATCATCCTCCCCCGATCACAACCCTACTCTCCGAACTGTCTACGTCTCTAATGACAGCACCCTCCTCCCGACCCTCCCAACCAACGCTCTCTCTCATGCTACTGTTGACCTATCTCACTACGACCCTCATCTCTGAACCATCGACATATCTCACAACCTCTCTGAACCTGTTCATGATGGCTCTTCAGTAGCAAGAATCCATTGGCGCTTTAGCTTGCAATATCTATGTTCTTTCTAAATCTCTACCCATCTATTTCCCTCCCACCATAAACCACATATGTTTTGTTGATAAAGCATCATCCTCCCAAGAACGATGTTCTATAATTTTTTTCCATAATGGAGTGATAATAACATGGTCATGATGATTATGGGTAGTTGGGGGAGGAAGACAGAGCAGATTCAGTTTTAACATCTTTTACAATTGGATATTTATGATTATCCTTTTGATTTTTTATTCATTGGTAGTTGTGTTTAGTTTTTGTTTGATCAATGAAATTATATTTGCTAGGGATGGTTTTTTTAATTCATGTGGTAGTAGACTCGATGGCTTGTTTGTAATTTCTATGAACCTTTATATTTTTTTATTGATTCATTTCACATCAGGTAAAGTTATTTGCTTGAATAAGTTTGTTAATTTGTATTCTCTTTTCAATTTACATCACCTACTTATTTCCTTTATCACTAGCTTATCTTTTTTCCCAAAGAACCTTCACTTTCATGGTGCATTAAATTAAAACCCCCTTTGTATTGTGTTCCATGTAATTAGTGATGCATGGTTTTATTTATCATCCTTTGATGTTCTCTCTTTATTTTCATAAATTATACTTTCAACATTGATAATATTGTTATCATACATTGTGGTTGAAATATTAAGGAGTTAAAAATTTTCTATATATGGCTGCAGATTCATTTTATTGAGTTAGAATGTGGTGTTTTCCTGATGAAAACTGATGGTAGATGCACCTATATCTTCATTAACTACACTGAAAACCATTGATTCTATAGAACATTACCGATATGATTTGAACACGCAGTTAAAAAGTTATATGTTAATGGGACATTAGGTTTATTAATCTATCAAATGATATATTAAATACTATATAAATGTTTTCAGTCAAATCAGGTGATTTATGGTGTTAGGGTGGCATTTGAAGTATGATGGATATGTATTGGGTTTGGTTTTTATTGGTCTTTTGTGGTTTGGGTTGGTGTTAATCCCTCAATTTGGTGGATATTGTAGGGGTTTTTCTAGATGTTTTGATGTAAAATTGTCAATATTGATAATTTTGGTGATATCTAGGTGATTTGATTGTGTATTTATATAAGGAAGTTGCTTGTTGGATCAGTTAAGGGGGTGGATGGTTTCTTATTATTAGGGTTTAATGTGTGGGGTTTGGTTGTTATGCTTGGTGTGTAGGAGAGTAACCCTTACATTATTATGATAATAATTAGTGTTTGGTGTTTTAAAAATGATATTTTGTTATGAAGTAAGTTTTAAAGGTAGTTTCATGATTTTGGGGTAATAATGCATGCTTAGGATTATGGCACGATAGGTTTGTAATTAGTAATTTTGTTATTATGTTTTGATTTTGAGTCAAAATTCATCAACAATACATATAATTAGGATATAAACGTGTTCTCATGGGAAATATTCTCAATTGGTTGTTTCCCTCATATTATGTAACAATTAATTTGATCAATTGACCAAGTCCTTCAAAAAGGAAATGAAATGGGTTTCTAAGTTATCCATGACTTCCAGGAGTAGGAGTATCTCCAATGGGCTGAAGGCCTTCATTTTTTATTGATTTTGATAATCCACCTTTCAAGGGATGAGGTGGAACCCTCAAATGCCCATAGGCGAATGATTACATGCCTATAGGCCATAGAGGAATTCATTGCATGTAGGCATGAACATTACATACAACCCAGGCTTGTCCTGATGGCAAGTGCCATAACCTCTCATTCTTGCAATTCGTTTAGCTTCTATTGTGGTGAAAGCTCCTTGCTCATCCTCTTTATATATCTTTTTCCCTATAGGGTTGTCTGGTTTGCATCGCACAAAGGTGGCCCGAAGGCCTTGAGGTGGCCCGAAGTCCCAACTGACCCGAAGGCATGGGTGCCCAAAGGCCTATGAAGGACTTGGGGACCAAATTGGAGGCCTGAAGGCCTAAACAGGGGCATATTCCCGGCTGCTATAGTGCCAAACCGTTCCGGCTACAGTTCCTGTTACAGTACCTACTATAGTCCCGCTACAGTACTGCTACAGTACCCTGGAAAATTCTGCCTCCGCCTGGATTTGATCCCTGGTCGCTTGGATGCAGAAACAGAGACCCTGCCAACCGAGCTAAGGCTCATGTGCATTATGAGTATATAATTTTTAGTAGTGGCATGGGATCGTATGATGTTTAGAATTTGTTGAAGAATGTTTAGTTCCTATTTGAAATGATTGTAAATCTCGAGGATATATGGGCCAAACTAGAATTTTCTAAATTCAAAGGAGATAAATCAGAATCGATTAATACATTTGATCATATAAAAAATAATGTGGAGGTTTTATGGATCTTTATCTATTTCCACTACTATGAGAGGAAATGATATATTTAGAGAATAAGAGCATGTTTTGGGGATTCATGGAGCTATATCATTATGGAATCAGTAATGGAGTATTCCACTAAATATAAAAAGATTATTCATTTCATTCCATCCTTCAAATGAAATTTATTCATAAAGGAATTCTATATGATTTCATATTATCAAGGGTGAATGTGTGGGGTTAGGTTGTTATGATTGGCGCATAGGAGAATAACTTATATATTATTATGATTAACCATTGGGCTTGGTGTTTTGAAAATGATATTTTGTTATGAAGTGTGGATTAAAGGTAGCTTCATGATTTGGTGGTAATAATGCATTCTTTGAATTGTTGCACAGTGGGTTTATAATTAGTAATGTTTTTATTATGTTGTGAATTTTTTCCAAAATTCATCAACAAATCCTTTGATTAGGATGGAATTGTGTTCTCATGGAAAATATGATCATGTGGTTGTTTCCCTCATACTATGTTACCACTACATTGATCTATTAAACAAGGCCTTCGAAATGGAAAAACAAGATTTTTCTATGTTATCTATGAGTTCTACGAGTATCAGTATCTAATTTTTAGTAGTGGCATGGGATCGTAGGATATTTAGAATCTGTTAAAGAATGTTTAGTCACTATTTGAATGGATTAAAACTCTAGAGGATATATGGTTGAAACAAGATGTTTCAAAAATCAAAGGACATTAATCAGAATGTATAAATACATTAGATCATAAAATAAGGAATGAGGAGGTTTTATGGATCTAGTTTCAAACCCTCTTTTATGAGAGGTTGTGGTAGATTTACATAATAAGATCATCTTTTTGGGATTCATGGATCTATATCATTATGGGAATCAGTAATGGAGTAGGCCACTAAATTTGTATGGTTTGTTCATTTCATGCCATCCTTCAAATGAAATTTATTCATAAAGGAATCAAAATTTTTAAATTGCCTTATGTACTCATTATGGGTATGAGTAGCATCATTTAATATAGACACCTACTAATATATAATGATGAAAGATAGAGAAATCTATTCATATTCATCCATTGCATAGAAAGGGGCATGAAGAAGGATGAAAATTGGGTAGGAATGAATGTTTATAGGTGAGCCTCACTAATAGGGTGATAGAGTAAATTGAATGAGTAATATCTCATATCAATATTAGAAAAATAAATGAACCATGTCCTAGTTTTTCATGTATCAATAATGTACGTGCATTCCCTTAGTTTTGGGATGGAAAAAATAGGTTTCTTATATGTGTAGAGATGTGGGTTTCTATATTATTCTATAGGGATAATTCATCCTAGGTTTAGGGGATTTTAGTACCATACCTATTGAGGTATTCCTAATGTTATTTTATTCTGAATTTTTTTTCCTTATCTAATATCTTTTAATTTATTAGTTTTTTTTGGAAATAAGTGTGTTTGATAGATGATAGTTTCTAAACAATGAATTTTTTTTGAGATTATTAGGCTAGGATCTTCTATAGTGATCATAATTTGATATGAGGAACTAGATATGTGTATGTAGTATTGATGATGGCATCGATAATAATATACTGGGGAGATTCATACTCATATTTTTTGAGTGAAATCCATATCAAGGGATAGTGATCATTATCAAGGATGTGAAATGTATAAACTTAGATAGTAAATGGATGAATTAGTGTCTAGAGATGGATGTTAGATGAACCATATTTGGTTCCAATACCACACAAAAATTATTGATTTACCTAGAGTGGTGGCTACAGTAAGTGTTTTCTCTTTATTATGAGAATTTTATATTTGTAAATATGATATTTATAGCTTCTGTATTTTTACATTGTAATTCAGATCAATGTTTTCAGTTAAGTATCAATATTTGATATTGTAGTGGGATAGTGATTGACAAATCTAATGTGGAGTTTGAAAGGGCTCCTAAAAAGGGTACTCTAAAGTCTATTTAATGTGTGTGTTGATGGGAAACCAAATAGACCAAAATTGTTAATAATTTATGAAACAGATTCCTTAACAATAATAATTGTTGAAAGATAAAAGGAATGAACCAATTAGCGCATGTTCAGAAATAGTTTCTACAAAGAAGGAATACATAATCAAGAAGATGGAAGATAGTTCACTAAAAGAGTGTCTAATCATATTATCAAACTGGTTTAAAAAATCCAAGAGGATTGAGTAAGAATAAAACAATGAAAATTATATAGTTTATAAAATTGATAAACCTATATAAACAATGAATAATGGTGACTTCTAGAAGAATAACATGCTAAAATGAGGATTCAATCTAGAAAATTAAAAAGGATATGGGAATAGGGAGTTTTAGGTATTTTATACATTCAAGGAAAGAATTTTCTAGGTTATGAACAATGTCTAATCCTTATTTGTCACTTTTATGTGATGATGGAAGTTTACATTATTCCCATATTTTTGTGATATTTAATTTTTGAATCGGAAATAGATGGTGATGTTTGAAAAATAAAGAGCTTTATTAATGATCATGTTATTTCATATTGGGTTGTACATATCAATCTGACTATTATTTTTTCACTATTGGTTATACATTTATGTATCATTTATCATGTACAGTTGACACTCTAATCACATATAAATAAAAAGTCTTTATATCTCATTTATTTTCCCTCTATTATATTATAGGTGTTTTCTTATGATGAGGTTGGTTCTATCCCCCACAATCAAAAACATTGAGATCATGATTAGGGTATGGTTTATTTCTTTTTTATTCATCGAGCCAATTTTAATTTAGGTTTTTATGATTTTGGGGTTCCTTATGTTTTTTAGTGTGTTTTTGGATTTCGTTGAGGTGTATTAGAGTTGTTGTTGATGAAGGATTACTTGTGTATGAAAAGGTTGGAATATATATATATGTTCCCTCATTATATATATTCACTCATGGTGTTATGAATATATATATTAGGGTTATGTGTGCTTATATATAAATATGAAAAATACATACATGGGTAAGTGTAATAGGGTATATGCAAGTATAAACGTATATATAAGGACCCCTTGTTCATATTTCTCAATGAAAATATGTACATAGGTTCTTGGTTTCCTTATATATATATGTGATGTTGCATATACGTGCAAGAAGAAAATAACGGAAGATTTGAGTTGTCGTCATCCAAGTAAAATGTGCCTTGAGGTTGAGGTAAGGTCCCCCTCGTAGCCTCTTTAATTCAAGAATGTTTTAAATTTTATTTAGTTTCCTACTTAATTGTTCATGTTTATATTAAATTACAATTCTCGAATTATTGTTAGTTAAGATAATTGTTTCATTTAAAAAATAAGTCATGGTTTGGTAATAAAACACCTCTAACAGAGGTGCGCTGTCTGCAAAAACTCAAAGTGGTATACCGTTCATGGCATTACTACATTGATGTTTTCATTATAATTTATGTCGTTGTTAGTCATAAAGAACACGTCATATATGAACCATTTTATATCCTTGTAGGAGGTTTCTCTCTTTTTATTAAATCGATTGTTTGAACCTAGACCCCCTTTTATGCGTCATTAGAATTTTAAGATGGAATTGCACATAATGACCAAGTCACCAATAAGTGAATATCATGATTTGGAGGGAATGGATTTTACATGGATTTATTATGGTTTTAGTATGGTCAGTCATATTTATTTAATTCACATAAATTCTCAAAATATTTCTTAATAAAGGGATTTATGAATCTTTTATTAATTGTTATTCCTTCAACAATAGACTGCAAAATGATCATGATTCCACTATTTAATATATCATTTAAATGAAACCTTAAATCTATAAGTTTTAGCATGACATGGTGAAAAAATAATGTCCATTTTCTATCCACTATGAGCATGATCCTTATCCTCCACGGGGTGGTATTCCTCCCTTTGTTGACACTATTTTTAAGAGTCCCATATTAGACTATTGTGATGACATCCACTATTTAATCACTCAATAGGATACATATACATCCTTTTATGTCCATTTGTTCAAACCTATACTAAAACCAATTGTTATTGAATATTTATTAGTTCCACCTCTCTCTATGCTCTTATTTCCTCATCACTAAACCACTTTGTACTTGCTTTGTGTTCCGCATTCCCCACCCATTACAAGATACAATTGATCCTAGTCATTGACTCATGGGAAAAAAATAATAGATCTTATGTATAACTAGGGATGAATCATTTTTCTATATTTTCCTTTCATTGTTTTAATTTTTAAAAATGATCCTTATGCCCACATGGAATTTGTAATTTTATTCACCTCCCTCATCACTGACCGCCAAGGCTTGTTCAAGATAATCAAATCATAGAGATCTTAATTGATTACCATAGATAAGATTCAAATTTTTGAGCTCTGTTTAAAACACCCATAACAACTCCAAATTAAACATATTCTTTATCCATTATGGATTATTAAAACTTACTAAGGATTCGTTCATTCTATAGTGAAGGCTTGTATAACTAATCTTCATTAACTAAAACAAATCAATGTATTATAATACCTTTAAAAATTATAGATTTATCCTTTCATTATTCATGTCCAATTGAACTTTCTTCTCCCTATATGATTTTTCCATCAATAATATGTGGTAAGTGAATATATTAGTTACCTTTGATTCATTGAAAATTTCTAAAACCATACCAAGATAGAGCTCATTAGTGGAGACCATAGTTTTATACATAAATCTCATGTTTTCGATGTCACTAATCTTTTTAAATAAAAAAATATCCCGAACTTTATAAAGTCTCTTATAAATACAAATATTATATCAAATGATACCCATAATTTGTAATAACATGTGATACCACTAGATTTTCATTGCATTTTCTTCATAATGAAACTCTATTTTAATCAGATATTCCGAAATAACTATTATGGTGTCATTTATAACTCCTCATAACTCATAATTTGAAATAATAATAAACATAGGGAAAAAATTATTTTTAATTCTCTTTTTTATCTCCGAAATGCTTCTCAATATCATTATAATAGTTAGCTGATAAAACATGTTATTATATAAATAAATAAACTTGTAATACCTGAGTGTCATTGCTTCTCCACTGGATCTATCTTAATAATATTGTTAGTCCCATACCACTTGAAATGTGGTCTTATATATCTTTTTTATTTTCAATGATGTTTTAATACCATTGAAATGTTCAAATATAGATTTTATACCTCTTCTACATTTGATAAGGCTCAAATACAATTTTTCATCATTATTCCATCATGTAACTCTATATTTGGATTTAGAAATTTAATGTGGTTGATAAAAACCATTTATTGAGTTACCTAAAACATTACACCATATGATTTATCATTATAAAAAATTATTCTTTTTATAAAGGCCTATTACCAATTAAGATCTGTAATATATCTGCATCGTCTTGTTAAAGTTATCTCTTTTAGATTACCCACGTTATTTTCCAACATCAAACATATGTGTCCTTTTATCATAGTCACACAATGAATCCGTCTATTTTTAATGTATATATACCATGTATTATACCCCTACATTTAATCCTTCACCATTTATTATATATATTTGACTAATTTTTTACATGGGGGTAGGGGAGTGGGGAGGGGGTAGGGGCAGGTTTGTCGGGCAGGGAGTTGGTCTGCATAGCCGGGGGAAGGGGGTAGGGGTAGGGGGAGGGCGAGGTGGAGGTCTATAGGAAGGAGTCAAAGGTGGGAGGTGGGAGGGGAGGTCTGAAGGGCTGTAGGGTGGTCTAAAGGGGGGTCTGTAGGGTGGGGGATGTTTACAGGTCCGGGGGAGGAGGAGGGGGAGGGGGGAAGGTGTGAGGGGGGATGTTTTCAGGGTAGAGGGAGGGTTCACATGGGGTTCTAAGGAGAGGGGGTGGGGCAGGGGGGCGAGGGTTTAGTGGGGGATGAAAAACTGGTAGTGGGTGGGGAGGGCGGTGAAAGGGGTCTACAGGGTAGGGGGTGTGAAGCTGGGGTGAAAGGGGGTAAGGGGGTGCAAGGGGGTGGAGAAGAGTGTGCAATGGGATAGTGGGGAGAGGGAAAACTGGAAGGGATGGGAATGGTGTATCCTATAAGTAACTCCATGAAATGATCAATTTTTTTTTTCTTATCCACCCCACTTCTATTATATAATATTTTTCATCCAATTTAATGTTGATTTTCATGACCACCTTCTTCTCCTTCACATAGGCCTAGAAGAAGGATGCATTCCAATCACCAACTTTAAGATAGAGGTTCCATTATTTTTCCCTACAATCTCATTCCATTTCATGGATTATTTCAGCTAGAGTAGTTTGTTTTTCAACCAGATTTGAAAACATGTGATCATCCTAGCTATAATGAAGCCTATCCTCTAGAATTTCTATGTCGGTGTTGATACCCTCTAGGATATTTTACCTAATCGTTATACCTTTCATTTATATTATAATGTCTTTCTATAAATGTTTTATGAATTGTTTTAAACCCCCCAAAAAAGATCCCAACTTGTACAAGCTAAATAAATACATCCACACTCATCCAATTCCTTGAGTAGGCAAATTTCATACTCTTTATTTCATCCTTCTTCAGTTTCACTAAGACCATTGAATTTTCTGAAATATCCCTTGTGATATTTTTAACTGATTTCTGTGTGCATCAGTCAGTGCGTTGAAAGTTTAAAAATCACAGATCCAACCTACATCATATTATCATACATCCTTTCATGATGTTGCACCATGTGAATGTTCTCACTAATAAACCAATATCTATAAAAAACATTGCATTTATGAATCCTCTGAAATCCTTCATGGAAATGGTTGCGAACATTGAACCCCATTTCTATACTTTCCAGGAGGGAGGGGGTTGTCCAGGAGGTAGTGGTGTCCAGGAAGGAGGGGGTGTTTTAGAGGGAGGGGTTGTTTAGGAGAGGGTGTGGGGGGGTCTGCAGGGTGGAGGGGGTATGGCGTGATATTACAGTTTCAAAAAACGGGTTACCTCCAAACTACTTGACTCCAAAGGGCATTACAGAGTGATCAATTTTCATCGTGACATGACCTCTCAACCCTTAACTCCTTAGGGAAACAATATTTTCATATCCAACAACATTGTGATGTGACCACATGTCCATGCAATCATCTCTCCATGACATGACCATGAGTCGGTGAAATCATCTCTCCATGACGCAACTACATTTTTCCTGTAATAACTAATTTTTTATGTGGCATGGTAAAATTGACATGTGATCAATGTCTTCCCTTCTTAATTTTATTCCATCACGATCTGACCTACTATCCCTCACCAATCAACAAGAACTCAAAATTTCATTTTCAAACATTTGAATTGTGATATTCATGTCATGAAGGATCAACTCATGGGGGTCTGTAGGGAGGATAGTGAGTGAAGGGGGTATGTCTAGGGGTTTGGGGACTTTATAGGGAGGGGGAATTCAAGGGGGGAGTGGAGGGGGCTGTCTTGGGGGAGTAGAGGGGCTGCAGGGGGGATGGGGGTCTAGGTGAAAATTAATTTTTTATTTTTTCTTCAAAAAATTTATCAACACAAGCATAGTACTCATATGACTAGACATTTTATCATTGACCATTACCAATCAACCATGTATTTTAATACAATAAGTGTCCTCGTTGTAATTTTTCTATTTTGTTATTTCATACCACATATCGACCATATACTCCTTTGAAAACCTACATAATCATATTGGGATTGAACATTTCACACAGGTAGACTCAATGAACACCACATGATAATGTCCAAAATTAATTATATATTCATAGGGTTCTGATTTTATTATTAATAAAGGAGAAAAAAATATGTGATATTAAATCATATGGGGTGAATCCAATGCCCCCTCCTTAAACTAGGAAAACTAGGACGTTGGTGGGGACCTGGTAGGGGGATAATGTAGGGTGTCTAGGGTGAGACCTGGCAGGAGGGGATATTGGTTGGGGATGTGCAATGGGGTCTTCAGGTCAGTGGGGGCAGAGGGTGTCCATGGTTTTTCTAGGGGGGGAGGGTGAATGTGGGATATCTGGGAGGGGAGGTGGTCTGCAAGGTAGAGGGAGGGTGCCGGTGGGGGGTCCCATGGGGTGTCTAGGGGCTATTCAGGGGAAGGCTATCAGGGATGGGATGGTGAAGGTGGGGGTAGGGGGTACGGTGCATGAGGGGGAGGGTGAAGGGTGGTCTATAGGGGAGGGGTGGGTGAAGGGGGGAGGGTTCATGTGGGGTGTATAAGAGGGGGGTCTGCAGGGGGTGGGGTGTGCAGGTGTTGGGCAGGGGGGTTATCCAGGTGGGACTATCCAGGAGAGGGGAAGGGGGTCTGTAGGGTAGGGGTGCAGGTGCAGTGTAATGGGGTGTCCAGAAGGGGGGTTCTAGCAGGGGGATATCGGTGGGGGTGTGCAGGGGGAGGGGTTCAGGGGTGTCTACAGTGCATGGGGTGTCATGAGGGGGTGGGTTAGGGGCATGGCGGTGTGGGGTGTTCAAGGGGTTGCAAGGGGGCTGTCTGAGGTGTTCATGGGGATTGTACAGGGGGCATCGTGGTGTAGGGTTGTTCAAGGGGGTGAAAGGGGGATATCTAGGGGAATAGGGGAGAACGAGGATATTCAAGTGGGTGTAAGGGGTATGGCTTGGGTTGAAAGGGGGCTATCCAGGGGGTTCAAGGGGTGTTCAAAGAAGTGAAATGTGTGTGTGTGTGTGTGGGGGGGGGGGGGGGGGGGTTGAAAGAGGGTGTTCAAGGGGGCTGTCTATACGGGGGCCTGGGGTGCAGGGGGCCTTTATGGGGCCTTCCTAGGTGGTGTAAGGAGGCTGTCAAGGGTGTGAAAGGGGTTTTTTTAGGGGGCCATGAGGGAGAAATTGGTGTTCAAGGGGGTGCAAGGGGGCTGTCCAGGGGGCATGGGGGTGTAGGTGGCGTTCAAGGGGGTCTAACGGGGTTGTCTAGGGGGAGTATGGGGGTTCATGGGGGTGTTAAATTGGTTCAAGGGGGCTATCTAGGGGGAGCAGGGGGGTTGTCCAGGGGGCATATGGTCCATGGTGTGTTTAAGGGTTGAAAGTGGGTGTTTTTTGTTAAATATGATGGAATTTAGACACAGTTTTAATCCATGGCTAAAGGATTTATGTGGCATAATGTTCCGCCACGGATTCAAACCGTGTCTATATGGTATTATCCACAGTTTGAAACCATTGCTATAAGGTTGTATCTAGTGTTTGTCTATAAGTCTTGCCTCATATCCATGCCGATACTGGCCATGGTCCCTGGAACCTTGGCTATAACATATAGACACATTTTTAAACTGTGGCAATAGCCTACATTTCTAGTAGTGATTCCAATGGGTTTATCCATCCCGATCACTACTCCATTAAAAACCTATTTAACTATAGTGTTCTAATCTGGTGGGTTCCTAAAAATAAAAGAAACAAATGTGAAAAAATTCACCTAGTTGACATGTTTGTTATCATTTTTTCTTTTATGTCTCACTTTTCTAAGGGTTTTTCAATAAGTCAGCCTATAATTTTAATGGATTAAAAGTATAAATGTTACAACCCATATCAATTGTAACTTCCTGTTAACATCATTTAGGTACCTCTAACACATTTTTTGATATATTCTTTTTTGAGACTTATGTCGGGTTGTTTATTGAGATGTTAATAAAGGATTTTTTCAGGCTGTGCAATATTGGTTTCGGAATAAGAAAAATAATTTGGATTGGTTGCAAAAAACTATGCACCTTGTGATAAACTACTATAAAGGGTGTATTGCTTGGCCAAACCAGGAATCAAACACTCCAATCCACTATACATTTTAAAATTGGGGATTGAATTATTGGTGACTGATATAACAAACTATGCGTCAAAACCATGCACCTAATTCAGAATCCCAGTAAGGGAATGTGGTTGGCACATGGTTATTACATTCCAAGCATCCTGATCTAGCATACTCTTTGCATAGAGTTTTTATCATTATAAAAGTATTTTAATAAAATGGTACCCCTTATTTAACCCCTAAACACCCAATTATACTCTATTTTTATTCTTTTGACATTAGAGGATCTCAATCAATGAATTTATATTCTCCAACCTCTTCACATGTTTGATCAAAGAACCATTGATTATGTTTTATCTCTTTCTACTAAGTGATTCACCTAATATTTTTCTCTCAATATCCCTTTAACTATTTATTATAGAGTGAAATATAATCTTTTATTAATGTATCTAATAATAATTAATATTGACATTGATTTTAGGGGTGATTGATTGATCTCCTTCACCATCGTTCTTCATTGTGATTCCCTATTTTGGGTGTTGACATGATCATGTGAATAAAGGTAATATGTTCTATAAGGATTTACCCTAATATTGAAACCCTAAATGATTCAATTGAAATTAAATGAATTTATAATTTACTTAGCTACCCAAATTTGAGATGATATGATGTTTGAATTAGAAAGGTCGTGAAACTTGTGAGAAAATCCTCTACTTTAATGGCATTTAATTTTTTCTTTTAGATTTTGAGAAAAAATTTTGGATTAAAATTAGAAATGTTTTGAAGAAATGATTTGATGATTATTATTGAGGAATGTAAATTTAAATGAATGGTGATTTATAATGTCAAGAATTTGATGAGAGCCTATTATTTTTTTTGTAATTAAAATGACATGTTGAACTAAAATTTGAAAATTAAATTATCAATAAAATTTGGATTGAAATTAATTATTTACATAAGAATAATTGATTGATTTTACAAATAAAAGATCAAATGAGATAGAGTTGTTAGTAAGTGGTTATAACAAAAATGACAACACTTGGGGTCCATATCAATAGATTAATGATGAGAAATATAACTAAAAAATTTGGAATAATATTTCGTGATGGGTCCCCTAATGGGGTGTTGATAAATTATCTTGACGGATTGTGCCTTTGGAAAATTTGTAGACATACATGAGACATGATCTGCGATTGCTAGGTCTGAAGAACCAATAGCTTGAAACTAAAAAATAATCATGGAAAATGTCAATACATCATTATTTTTTTTGAATTTATTATATTTTCAATTTCATTATAGAACTATTTTCTTCATGACCAACGAATCACATAAATTTCTATAAAAATTTTCATTTAAGACTATTTGAATATAGCTGAAAATTGTATAATTGTATGAATTTTTTAAAGAAAATATATAATTTTATTTCTATCCCATTTTTAATTTAATTGAAAATAATTAATATGTATATTATAATTGTATTCATTATGGAATACTTGGAGGTATCCTATTAGGATATTTTGAAAAAAAATTACTTTTCCTTCAGATATATATAAATTTATCTATGATAGTCTAATGAAAACAGAATGATCCTTTTATATGAGGTTTGTATGTTTGTTTTGTGGGGCATGGAGTGGTTTGGGTTGTTGGTGTAAATGTTATCCATTTTTCAGATGTGTTTTATTTATTTTTATCATGGAAGATATTGTATCTCATAAATAGGTAAAATTTTTTGTATTTTCATTATAATTATATTTGTGATAATTTAACCTTGATGATTTTTTTCTATAAAACCATTATATTGAAATTTCTAGTATTGTTTCCCTTTATGTAAATGATGATGAAATAGGACATTTTCCAATATTTAGGGTTTTGGAAATTCCATTTATCCTATCTCATGGATGGATTGGGAATCAGTTTCCTGGGGTATCTATTTTGGTTCATGAAAAACTCATATCAATGGGAGGTTATGTATCTATCCCTGATATTATTATTCTATATAGTTTTTCCTTGTATATTGGAGGTAGGATTGTAGATACATAACAGATAGTTACAAGTGAGTTCCTGGCCAGGTCTCATCATAACGACCATTAAGATACTATGGATTCGTGAGAAAATTTCATTTGAGGTATTATTTTATTAGATTTTATTATTTAAAATATATTTTATTTGGTTTCTAAAATCCCAAAACAAGAAATATTACATAATGTAATTTATTATCTTGTTTCCATTTTTTAGTTGATCATATGAGTATCTGGCTAATTTTTTATGTTTTATGTTGATAGTGTGTATTAGTATTCTTGTATGATGTTGTTTTAATTTGTCTCATGATGAAATAATTAGGGAACCATGGATAGAGAACCTTCGAGTAGACCATAATCCCATTGGGATAATGGTGTGTTCTATTCATGCTATGGGACATGTATCATCACCCATTTTCATTTAGGATTCTATAGAAGAACCTCGAATAGGTAAAATTATAGATCCATTATAAAAATTTCATTACCAAGGTCCACTACCATTATGGGGCTCAATTGATCCTCAAAAGGCATTGGATTAGTTGAAAATGATTAAACTTCCTTTTTGAGTTTTTTGAAATTCATTTTTTTCTTAATGTGAAATGGTCTACAATTAAGAATGAGGAACCTAGAATGAGGGTGTTAGGATTCTATGGTTATAAAAAAATCCAGAAGAATTTAAGTGGAATGAATTTATGGATCATTTAATGGATATATTTTCTCCATTACCCATAGTGTGGGAAATGTACATGGAGTTCCTAACCTTCTATTATGGGGAATGGAATATGATAGATTATGAAAGCCTATTTTATAATCATGTTCAGATTTATCATAAGGTATTGATGAATTAGAAACTATTGGATCAATTATTTGAGTTGTTCCTTCTACCCGATGCCCATTCTCAGTTTTTCATGCTTACACTCACCACATAAAAATATTTTATGGATAGAGCATTGATGGTTGAGCTTCACCTGGCTGGTATGTCATGTCTTATTGGTGTTTCTTTTTATCTCATTGGTAGTTTTGTTAGTTCTATTAAAAATAAATACCATGAATGATGATTTTTATATTATATATCGATATATGGTTTCATACATACCTCCTACAAGGATTGGAAGAGACGATATAACATTATTCCAGTGTGGAATGGTTGAGAATTCAAACCAGTATTATATTAAGGAACCCATGATCTATGGTTCATGAAGGAAATCAAGTCACATTCAAAAGATATTTCAAATAATTTTTTCTCTTAGTAGTGGAATTATATCACTATCATCTAAAATCACTAAAATGAAGTAATATTATTCATAAATTAAGGGGATCCAACAATATGAATCTTGAATGATGTTTATTTATGTAGTGGTGGAGTCTCTATAAGAAGATAATACAAGTATAGTGACTATGATAAGTACCATCACAATAGCTTCATATTTATTAAGTAAACTATTTGATATTGGGGCTTCTCAGTAATTGGGTTTGAATTGTTTTTTGAATTTATTGAACATTCATATAGAGATACTATATTATGTGGTGTATATTGTTATACCCATTGGAATAATTAATGATTAGAGTCTATGTTTCCCCTATTTTTTATCTCATTATCAGGTATTAAAATCACATTTCATCTTTTAGTGCATGATATAAAACTTCTTAACATCATTTCTAGGATCTATTAAATGATTCCCCATATACACCTGATTTATTGTTATCTTTTTCAGGTCTCATGTACTATGTTTGATGGGGTGTGTCTATTTTTTATGGAGAACCAGACTTGTGGTCGAGTATATGGGTACAATCTTCTCCAGAGTTGGTTAGAGTGATTTATATTTTTTTCCTTTCCTGTAGAGTGAGAATCATTTAGTGATATTGTCTCTCTAGTTGTTGTTGACTTTTCGTACATGATCCCATCTAACATTTATATCTTACCACTAGTGAGGGAAGTGGAGATCAACATTGACTTGGTACCTAGCACCCAACCATTCTCCATTCCTACTTAGCATAAGGCTCCGGCTAGATTGAATGAGTTTAATAATATATTGGATGATCTGGTAGAAAAAATCATTATTATTCTGAGTGTCAATCCTTCGGAAACCTATTTTTTCAAATAAAGATTACAGAACACTTCAACATTATATCTAATTTTGAAAAATCAGTTGATTGATTTTACTTAACAAATATAACATGCCTCATATTTATGTTTTTTTGAGTAGTTGAATTGGGTGATGTGGTTATCAATTTTTGATATTATTTTAGGTTATCCTTAATTATTATTCAAAGAATCTTACTTCATAAAGTACAAATATCAAAGAAGGTATGTTCATTATGAGTAACTTGTTATCACTTTTGTCCGATAAAATTATCCTATAGTATTTATGAAATTATATAATAGAATATTCCCTGAGTACCTCAATTCATTATTTATTTGTTAATGGATAGTATTTTGGTTTATTCCAAAACTGAGGAAGATCATGTGCATCATTTTAGAGAAGTTCTAGAAATCTTGAGAGTCTGTTGACTTCAAATAATGAAATTAAAACATAATTTCTAAATTCGAGAAGTGATGTTTATAAAAAATATTGTCTCGAAATTTTTTATCATAGTTGATCCTAAAATGGATGAGTCTATTATGACATGGGTCAAACTAAATAATATCATAATGATTTAGAGTTTCATGGGTTTGGAGGGATATTACCATAGGATTGGTAAATATTTCACAAATATGGCTTCTCTGATGGCTTTTCTATCTCGGAAGAGAGTGAAGATCTTGTGGGATATGAAATTTTAGATTTCAAATGATGATTTAGAATGAATTGTGACTTATATGCCGGAATGGACTCTTCTAGAGGCTGGTTATGTTGAGGTGGTGTTTTTGGTGGTATATATGTTGGGATAGTGGTTAGTTTTTACACAAGGTTATCATGTGGTGGCTTATGGTTCTCAACAACTTATTTCACAGGAATTGATATATCTAAACCATGATCTCAAACTCACTACTATATTGAATACTCTATATAGTTATTGAAATTTCTTATTCAGAGATTGGTTTACTATATATTTATATCATAGTAGTCTACATTGTATATTCACTCAATAATATTTGAACCATTAGCACATAATGTTTGTAGATTACCCTAAATATTTGGATTTTGACATTACCTACGCCCATAGTAAGGGGAATCTTCTCAATGATTATTTGAGTAGGGAACATCCAACCAAGGATCTGAAATAATCATCAGAATAGAGAATTTTTATTGTTCTATTGTATTGGTATAATTTAGTAGTCTTGATGGATGAGATAAAAGTTTTTCAATAATGTATTCAGTTGAACTCCACTCTTATTGATCATCGATATTCAAGGGTATGATCTTTATTATTAATTACATAGAAGAAGGGACTCTATTTATGGTTTGGACACCATTATGGAGTACACTTTCTATTATGATGGTATCCTATGTTTTTGGATTTGGTATGTTGTACATTTTATTTTGAGAAAGGCTATGATAAGGGGTTTCCATAATTCCCCATGCACAGTACACATAGGTATCGTAAAGATTAAATATGAATTGTGATTATGATTATGGTGTCCATGTATTTGATGAAAAGTCCTTAAATTGTTTTTCTTCACCCCTTATTAGTTTTTAGATGCTGAGGAACAGATACCATTGGGTTTATTTTATAGGCGTATGCTATCGACATGGAAGTGGGATGATATTTCCTTGGATTTCATGGTTGGGTTACCACGTAACCCTCAAAGGAAAAATTAAATATAATCTATGATCAAGCTAGAGACAAGAAAGAAGCTCACATTATACCAATTCGAGATATACCTAGAGTTGAGGAATTGGGAAGTGATTATGTGTAATGGATCTCTAGTTTTGCTAATGTTATATCTACAATAGTTTTTCATAGCGAGTTTGTAATGGACCGAACAATAATAAATAAATATTCCCAATCATTATTGAATTAAATTCCATGTTATGAATTATGGTTTTAGAAAACACATGCAATTATATGGTTTTATTATATCACATAAGATTTAAAATACCGTTAATTATCAGTAGCATAAATCACATAGACATTTAACAATGATCATATGATTATAGTAAATATTGGCTTATGATAACTCTAATTCACAAAAATAAAAAAATAAATGGACGCAACTAGTAGGATTATACCCAATTAATCCCATTTACTAAAGATTTCAAAGGATTTCGAATCAATGGTATTTTCCATTGTCCAATTCAAGGTTGATATCTAACAACTAATGCCTGAGTGAATCCATTTATGGGGGAAATTCAATCTCATCAATATCATTACCAAAACAATGTACTCCGAACCAGCCCATGAAAGTCATTTCACATTACACCTTACCATGAGGGTTTATGTCAGTGTAATAAAATGATATGTATCATGAATTTAATAATATCTATCTGTATAAAATAATTAATATATTTACTACTTCTTATCATGACATTGTGAATGATTTTTATTATTAACGTGATAAAACAATAAAATCATATTTTTGTGTAATATGTAAATTTAAATAAGATAAACTTTTTTGATGAATTTCCAGATTAATATACATATATATATATATATATTAATGAAATAATAGAATAAAATTATCTTTATTAAATATAAGTAAAAATATATTATTTCAAAATTCCAATGTAATTGTTACAATGGATCAAAAATCCTTATTGGTGAAATGACATAATATCTCTATAAATGTTTATTATTTTATTAAAAGATAAAATTCTTATATTTTTAAAAATATTTTGAAAAAAATTTGATTTTATAAATAGAAATATGATAAAATACAATAGTAAATGTTTCATAATTTTATGAGATAGTCAGATATTTGCGTAAAAATTAAATATGAAATAAATATATGGTTTGTATTATGACATCATAACGACAACAAATTGATGTAATAAATTTTAAAAATGGTATCCAAAACCATTTATATTTATCCCCTTTAATAGAAATTTAGTTACTTAATTGCATTTTTATCTCATTTTTGAATCCTCTAAAACATATATTATATATTATTATTATTGAATCATTTATCTATAAATATAAATCAATTTAACATCATAAAATTCCACATTTAGTTTAATTAGGCATATACCATTTTAAATTAATGAAAACCACTTATGTTTTTATAATCCATGGGAATAATCATTTTGAAGGATTTTGGTTTTTATTACATTATTATATAGAGTGTAAAACCTATGCTTTGGAAAATAATAAATAACTCCCCTCTCTTTTCCTATATAAACCACACAATATCCCATTAATCTTAAATAAAAATGTTATATAACATCCTTAATATTACCTATCCACTCTATAATCCTCCCAATATTCCCCCAATCTATCATTAATCTCATCAAATGCTTTTGAAATCACCATCTCAATGTAAGCTACCTCTGTCTCTTCTATTCCATTCAATAAACATCATTTCATTTAGTCTTTTGAATATTAATTTTTAATGTTTTCATGAAATTATTAATTCCCCTTTAACATCTAATTTATGTTCCTACCAATTGTAAATAATTTATCTCTTCACATTGTAACATCCACCTTAGTAGTTAATATGATTATATTTAGAAAGAGATCATCTTTTTCTCCACTTTTTTCAAGAACAATATTTATTCAATGCATTTTGTTTTCAAATTTTTAATTTTTGGATATTACTTTATATACAATCCATAGAAACCTTTTGAAATCCAAATTATGACATAATCATTTCCCTCTTATTAAAACATATTATGAATCTCAGTAAACTGCGGTTAGACATCATAAATTTCACTATGATTTTTCATTATATCGTAAAAATATACCCCCATTTCCACTCAAGGGTATTCACCTAGGTATACACATCATCCATTGATTTGGTACTTCTATGTATGTAACACACACTACTTGATCATGGGGTTGAAATTCATTTTATAAATCCTTATATATTTTGTGATCTATTCGGAACACATTTTCATGTACTTGATATGATAGCCATGAGTGTACCCCAAATTAAATAGCACTCAAATGTATTGGGGATTTTTTTTTCACTCATGACTATCCATGCATGAAATATGGGAGTGATCCTATTACATTATGGGAATCTCAACACCACATTATTATCGCTTTTTTAGCCTTAACCTCTGTTTATGATTTCACGTTTAATGTTCTTTCCAAATTTCTATGTTGTATTTATGTTATCATGTTATATCGTGTCTTATTGATCATTATTATTCTCCAAACCTATTTTATGTGCCAATGAAATACCTATATTCTAATACATAATAATTTATTAATTTTATGATTTTCTTATTCCCCTATTGATCTCTATAAATCACCCATTAATTATGTATACCCCCATTTTATCCCATGTAGTTTTAATATTTATTTAAAATTATGAGCATGTTAAGAATGTATCCAATAAGGATGACGTTCGAAATATTTTTATTTTTAGTCTAATGTACCTTACTACCAAAAGACACTAAATTTATAAATATTTTCTATTATATTGTGTATATTCATAAGAAATATTTTTATAAATAAATGAGTAATAAAAACATTGGTTGTTATATTAGGAATTAGATTAAAATGTAACTTTTAGTATTAAGATTAGAAAACATTATAGTAGTATTTAAGGGTGGCACTAAATTTGAGGATATATTGAGAAAAATATCTAATTTACATAGTATGTGCATTAAAAGAAAATACCTCCATATATAGATATTGCATGTGGATGTGGATCTGGAATAGATGTTCCTAAGGTTATCACCTAAAAACCATTTTTTTAGTCAGATATTATTGGAATCGGATGCAAGACAATGGGCCTTGCTGCAAACCTGGTTTGTCACTATTGGGGGATATGGTTTAGTTAATTCAAAACATCATTAAAAATCAATATTAGGTTAACAAATGTTCACATAAGAGACTATGTTAGGAAATTTATCATTGATAACACAGACTGATATCTACATATTAATAATTTATGAAAATACCTTTCGACTAAAAATTATCCCCATAATTATATTGGATTCTCATTTATGTTTTTAATTGTGTAAATTAAATAATCAACATTATTTATATTATTCAATATATGGACAGAAATTGTAGGATCCAACAAAACTACAATTGTGGAGGGAAATGTGATGACTTCCCAAACAAAATGCCCAAACTGATGGGAGAAAGAGTTGTGAAATTTTTAAAGGGACGATCTCAGCCCGTTTAGGTTATGAAAATAAACTTGAATATGGAGGAATTTAAAAATCACCATATGAAACAACATGATATAAATGAGATCATTATGTGACAATGGACTTTAAATTTCAATTAATTGTCTAATCCCATCATCATAGAACAATTGATCAAATTTATTGAGAATATCTTCTCCATCTTTTAGTTTTCCTTTAAAGAGAGTGTGATACTGAACATTTACCAAATGGAGGGAAAATAAGATAAGTAGTGTAAATTGATCAATAATAAGGAGAAAATAAATAGATCAATGTGATGAGGTTTAAGGAATTATGAAAAATCAATTTTGAATAATATTTTTCTATCAATCTCTTTTAAAATATGTAAATTGATTACCTTTACCTAAGGAACAAATTGGATGAATCCACCTGGTTTTTTTAGGAAAACTTCACAAAACATGGGCTAATTTTCATTGGATTCGTCGTTACCGAAAAATGAGAATTTGAACACTTTTTTGGTCGGATAAGACTGAATTTATGAAAGCCCATATAGATCTGGGATACAAGTAGAGGATATTTATTTATGTTACCATAGGGATGAAATAATGATCAGTGAATCCAAATGGTCTTATTGGAAAATAAGTGGGAAGTAGAGTGTAATTCTACTGTTTAAATTGGTAAATATAATGGTAGAATGAAATTTAAACAACCCACATGTCAAAAGTGCGGAAGGAAGAACCTTATAAATTTCAATAAGGGGATCAATAAAATTTATTAGGTGTGGATTAAAAGGGAATATAGCTTCAAATTATTGACCAGAGAACCCATATAATGTGATAGAGTTATTGAATTATCCATTGAATCCTCAGAATATTATTCATCATTTCAACTTTGAGGAATAATGGTACTTTTAAATCTAATGCACTATGCCATGGGTGTCTAGAGAAAATCATTTCCAACAACCTCTGGGGAAGGAATGAAGAGCTTATTCAATCACAATCTCTATGGTGGATCCCAAAAATTATGTGGTGATAGGAATTCCAGTTACTCATTTCATAATACAGAAAATTCATTTTGATTCTAGTTCAACACATTCCTTTGAATCCTGATGTTCTATTAGTACTATTCAAATAAACTCACAAATAGTGGAAGTAGAGTTATCAGTGAAAAAATGGAAATTATTGAATCCCAATTATATAAATCATCCTCTATAAAAATTTTTGTGGTGTATTTCAAAAAAACATTATAATAATAAAATTAGCTAAATTTGATGCAATTTGGATTATGATTTTGACTTATTTACATTTATTAATCATAAATTGCAACTAGAAGTAAATTTCCCATTGTATCTATAATAGTCCTCGGACTCTGTACATGTGTAAAGAGGTGGATGATTCATATTTAGTACAATCATTATAATAATGTATGTTACTACTTATGAGATATCGTATCTAGCATAAATAATTAATTCTAAGGAAATGATCATCCTTGAAGTCATTCCCATTTTGAGGGAATACACTAATGTGTTTCCAAATGAATTATCTAGCCTTCCCCCTAGTTGTGTCCATAAATTTACAATCAAGCCTATTCCAATTGATTTTATACTATCCAAGACTTCATATAGATTTTTTTGTGGAACATAATAAGTTGATGAGGAAACTAATTGATAATCTATAGTATTTATGCATATTCGCACGTGTTACAGTAGTCCTCTTCATCAAGAAGAAGGATGGGTTAATGTTCCTATACATTGACTATCTTGAGCTTAAGATGATCATTATAACGAACCAGTATCATCTTCCATAGATTTATGAATAGTTAAATTATCTATGTTGATCTTAGTACTTCTCCATAGTGGATCTATGGTTAGGGTATTTCCATGTATGGTTAAAAAATGGAGGATATCACCATGAAAGCTTTCCACAAAAGGTACCCCCACTATGAGTTCATAGATGTTATATTAATACGAACAAAATAATACATCAATCATTATGGATATGATTTATAAAGAATTTAGAGATTACATAACAAAAATTGGTTGGATTTATAGATGATATTCTAATATACTTAAATGGAAATGGGGGGTAAGAGGAGAATTTCTGAATTGTGATAAAAACCTTACAAAATGTAAAAATTTATGAAATGTATATAAAATGGGAATGTGAGTTGAATTATGTTTCACTTATAAGGAATGTTATCACAATAAATGGGATAAATATAGACCATGTAAGAAGGAGGATATTTAGGGATGGCTAATACCAACCATTGTGACAAAAATCCATAGTTTCAATTAAATATTGAGATATTATCATTGACTTCTGAGAAATTTATTGTGATTTTCAACCCCTATAACCTAGATAAATCATAATGTGATTTTTTGAATTATTAATGTGAAGAGAGTTTCATGGAGTTGAAAAACAGGCTTATCACTACTCCTTTACTTATCCTATCAACAATTGGGTATCATTTTGTAGTATATAATGAATCATTGAAGAGGGTTCTGGTTGTGAACTAATGTAATATGACCATGTGATATCCTATGACTAATGCAAAAATATATTCCTGGATAGAAATACTCAATGCCTAATCTAGAGTTTGAAATAGTGATCTTTTGTTTATAATATTGCAGTATTATATCTTTTGAAAGAATTGTAAAATAAATATGGATCATAAGTTCTTCAAGTATATATTTACATAGAAATATTTAAATATGTTCCAGCAAATATGGATATTGATGATTATGGATTATGACATTGCAATACTCTACCATCTTATTAAATTAAATATATTTTATGATGCTCTATCATGAATATATTTTAAAATTGTCTCATTGATGAGAATTGAGAAGTATCTAATTATTCTATACATAAAAAGGATAGACATGGGAACCATAAATGACGAAATATCATAAATCCTTTCACAATGTTTTTCTCAAACACCACTTTAGTAGGTTTTAAATGATTATTAAAATGAATACCTAAAAATTAAATAGAATTTGGAAGATATAAGAAAACCGAATTCCCGAGAGTTCAAAATTAACGGAGAAGGATTTTGTAATATTTGGGTCCTGACAACGTGTACCATCATATACTATGATAAAAAATAGATCTCTTCTGACTAAATAGATTGTTCTTCTCCATAAATCTATGGAGAAAAATGATGCGTTGAGATATTTTAGAGTTCTATTGGTGTAAAAATATGAATAATGATACTGAGGAATATACACCTAGTTCTCTTATATGATAGCAGGTGATGGCTAGAAGGAAAAAATCCACGGGGATGTTGTAACCATTACAAATACCTATGTAAAAATTGGAAAATATAACCATAGAATATTTCACTTATATTATAAATATATCACAATTAAATAATTATATATGGGTTGTGGTTGATCATATTTCTAAGACTTCCAACTTCATTGAAATATGGGGGGAATATCTCTTGATAAACATCCAAGGATATACATTTGATAAGTGGTGTGGATTATTTGAAAAAAACTAATAATTATGTCTGAATGATGCCAAATATTTACCTCCATGTTTGGGAAGAGTATCCCCCAATTTCTAAATAATATTATAAAATTCATCTAAGGATAACACCCTAAAACAAATTTCCTTTCTGAGGGGACTATCCCTAAAACCATAGATATGATTAGATCATACTCAATGGACTTTAAAGGATGATGTAATCAACATATTTTTCTAGTCAGGTTGTAATAAAAAATAGTGGACACTCATGATTGCAAATGGATCCCTATGAATCCCTTTATGGGAAGAGGTTCAAAACAACTGAATGCTGGGATTATGATTGTGAATGCAAACAAAGAGGTCCAGAAATGGTCGAGGAAATGGTGAAAAAGTTTAAAACCATTATGCAACACAATAGTGATGCACGTAGTTGACAGGAGAGTTATATTGATAATCTTCAATGAGACCTATAATTTGAGGTTGTAGATACGGTATTCCAAGACATATATGTATGAAAAATATTTATGATATTAGGGAAGGATGGAAATATTAATCTAAAATAGATTGATCCCTTTATCGTACATCATTAATTCAATGTGATGGCTTACCAATTACCATTATCACCAATCAGATATGATGTACATTATGTGATCCTAGTTACAATGGTGAGGAAGTACATACCAAACCCTTTACATGTGTAGAATCTAGAGGTGGTACAATTGGATAATGATCATTCATATGGGGATGCTATTGTGAATATATTAGATTGTATAGACAAAGCTCTAAAAAAAGATAATTCACAGAGTCAACCTTCTAAGAATTATCCACATGTTTCAATAAGTGTCATGGGTACCAGTGGTGGTGATTATATAGAATTAAAATCATCTGATTAATTGTATCCAATGGAAATTTTGAGCGTGATACTTTTAAAGGGAGGAAGACTATAATGAACAAAAAAATTCTAAATAAAAATCTATTTTTTATTGAATTAAAATCCATATAATGTATTATGGTTATATAAAATATTTCACTTATTTCATTTAATTATATCCTATTTGATTTATCAGACAATTATGAATCATTACCATTTAAAAAATAACCATTTAACATTAATAATAATATTTTTTATAAATATAATGTTTTGAAAAATCTAATTAACATTGAAAAAATAAAAAATAACCTCAACTAGTAGGATCATACCCAATGATGCATTTTTATTATAGCATCTAAGGTATGTGGAATCAATGATATTTTCCCTTGACCAATCCCTAGTCAATATCTAACCACAAAGAAATAGTGAAACAATTTATGGAAGAAGTTCAAGCTCATCAAGATTATATCCCAAACTATGTACATCGAACCACTTTATGAAAACCCCACCATTATGGACCAAACCCTTAAGGAAATTTTTTTGGAAATATAGGGATATGTATCATTACATTAATAATATGAATATTTGACGAATAACAAATATATATACATCTTATCTTCATTACATTGTCAATGATTTTTATTTTTTATATGATAAAAAACAAATTTCATTTTTTTGTAATATGTAATTTCTGTTAAGATACACATTTTTTAAGAATTATAGAATTTAAAAAATAGGTAATATATTTATAAAACAATAAATTTAATTAACACTTATTAAATATAAATGATAATATAATTTTTAAGAAGTCTAATTTAATTTTTATAAGGGTTAAAAAAATAATATTATAGAAAAAACTATTATTTTAGAGTAAATATTAAATGTTTTTTTAAAAGTAAAAAATAACATATTTATAAAATTACTATGATAAAATAAATACAATTTCTAAATTAGAAAGTCAATATTTTCCAATAGCCTATTTTTCTTAATTTTTGAAACAATCCAATTTTTGGGTAAAAATTAAATATATAATAAATATAACGTGTGTTTTTGAAATAAAAAATTAACAATAGGTTAAGTAATAAGTGAAATGAATGGTATCCATTATCCAATATATGTTTAACCACTAAAATATTGTGTTTTTTGATTATTAGATTATTTTTATAAATATTTTATGAATCCCTCAAAACCTATATCATATTTTAATATTTTTAAATCAATTATTTCTTAGCAAGGCCCACTTCCCCATCAGCAATGTTATTAAATGATTATGTTCAAAAAAATTCCTTATAAAATAATCCAGTAAACTTTTATTTGGATGAAATCATGATAGATGTGATATTAGTGTTTGTTATTTTGATTACCTTATTATATAAATTTAAAAACATAATTTTGGGAAATAATAAATATTTCCCCTCCCATTTCCTATATCAACCCACCCTATATCCAATTACTCATTAATAAAATATTGTAGACCATGTACTTAATCTTCCCTCCCCTCTCTGATGTCCTCCTAAGGATCCCCCATGCTCTCAATAATCCACTCCATAGTTTTTTGAATCACCCTATAAAGGTAAATGGACTCTATCTATTTTATCCATTCTAGAACATTGTTTGTATTAGTCTTTTGAATCAAAATTGTTTATGTTTTCATATAATTATAAATGTGCCTTAAATAACTACTTGATTTTACTACATATGGTAGATCATTTATCACCAGTCAATATAGAATTTATGCAAACCATTAATATGCTCAAATTTAGTAATGGGTCTTATGTTTCTCCTCTTTATTCAATATCATTATATATATAGTGAATATATTACAATTAATAAATGTTGTAATATTCATTTTTATATCCCTTTTACTACACTGTTTATATAAAAATTATTAGATTTCCATTTAACTCAAATTAAACCATATTATGATTATTTATGTACCCTTGTTATGCTCCTAGAATTTCACACTGATATTTCATTTCATCATTTTAATATCCACCTCAAATTCAACTCAGATTAATTTACCTAAATGTATTGATAATTCATTGTGTGCGGAATACCTTGTTTGTGACCAACACTTCATGATCAATGGCATAAAATTTTATAAAAAAATCCTTAGTTTTTTATAATCTTTGTGGAACACATTTTCAAGTGAATGATATTTAAGTGAAGGATCCTCCTAGAATTATATAGCCTTTTAATATGTTGAGTAATGTTTTAGACTCTTGATACATCTAGTATGGGATTATTGAGTGAACCTAAACCCTTATGGGACTATTACACAATGTTATTATGTATTTGCGATTATCCTTAAGATATTCTTATGATGTCATGGTTAATGTTTTCACTAAATTTCATTTGTGGATTTATGTTATCATTTTATATCATTCTTTATTACTCATATTTATATTTCTCACCTATTTTATTCCCATTGAAATGCTAGTTTTTTAACATGTAATAACATCTTCATCTTATGAATTTTTTATTCCCTTTTTGTGCTTTATAGATCACCAATTTATTATGTATGTCAAAATTTTATCCAATTTATTTTTGATAATGATATATTATTATGGGAATATTAAGCAACGTCTAAATAATTCTAGAATACCGCGAATGTTTTTGATGTATTTTAATAGGGATAATTACAGAAATAAACTCGACTTATCAATCCATCAGGTTATATAATAATTATTTTTATATAATAAAGAATGAATTAATGTGTAATAAATACTAAAGTTATCATAGATCAACATTTCACATCCCATTTCTAGAGATCACTCTAGTAGGAAAAGGGAACCAATGTGTGTTTGAGTATGATATATCATATCTATATTGATGGAAAGACTAAATGAGCTATATTTATTTTTTTGGACACGATTCTTGAATGTGTTAATGATTTTTGGTGGAGCATATGATTACCATCTCGGACAAGTGGAGTTTTACTAAATTTAAAAACTACCATTCAGTTAATAGAATGAATAATTAAGATTCACTGTATGGTTTTCTATGTAGACCTCATCTTTATTGGATAGATACTAGTGATGATTCTATAGTTAAATTGTGTTGGGTCTAAGAGATAACAGAAAACATTCCACTAATTATTTAGAAAATGGAGGTGACATAGATTTTGTATAAACACTACGATGATATCCAATATATGCATACATAATAATAACTTTTTAGCTTTGTTTTCTTGAGAACTTCACCTTGGATGGGATCCGAGATGCTTGGGAAATTCGGAAATCTTCCACTAAGGATTTTGTGTCCTCCCAAAATTACTGAGATTATTGGGAAGGTGAATTTTCTTTTATAACTTCAAATTTTGTTGAATTCAATACTTAATGTGTTTCATAAATCTATTTTTGAGAATTTTTTTAACCTTATAATTTCTAATGCTGGAAAGGTCATAGTGTTGAACTCTATTAATATGTGAATGAGCATCTGGTTGGTATTGTTGATTCTCGGATAATGTTTTTTATTGGGAAAACTATAAAATTGTTCTATTTTATATTGTAGCATGGTTCTGATTCACAAGACACTTAAGATCGTGTTGCAATGATGACAGTAGTTACCTCATCTCTTTGACCAGGAAACTTCTTGATAGACTATCTGGGGACATAAAGTGTTTATGATGGTTAGTTTGCAACATCTCGTTACCTTATTTTTGGTACGTTTGAACAAGATGTTTTTACTATCTCTGTATTGAGGCTTCTTTTGGATTTTTTTTGGAAATATTGATAAGTGTTGGAATTTTTTGGGGTCGTGCGTGTTTAGGAAAAATAATATAGTTTGGCCTAGAAATCGTTGTTCCCTATGATGGGCCATTGGTATGGGGCACATGGTTTTTCTAAACCATGAGATAACCCCTCAAAAACATTAAACATTTTAAATTGTTGATTTATAGGTTTTGTTAATGTCTAAAAACCCACGATTATTACCAAATATAGAAAATCCAATATCCTAGAAAGGTGGAATGATAAGTGCAAGGCTAGTACTAATCATGCTTTCCAACTCAAAAAACTCTGAATGCCGATTTTTTATTACTTATAAATTATATTAAAAAAATAGAGACACCTAGTTTAACACATAAACACCCCCATTAGACCAAAGTATGATTCCTTTTACTTTTGTGGTTCTCAATTGTTGAAATTGACTCCTCTAACCTCTTCTATTGGTTGATCAAAGAAACAGGGATTTCATTTAATCCCATTCCGATAAGTGAATATTCACTTATTAGGTTTATCCGAATATATAATTCAATCTATCTTTATGAGGGACATATAAATATGTTACTGACTTATATAATCTTTATTGTTATACAAATTTATTCCAGGATTGATTCCTTGATCTCTTTCACCTTTATTTTTTTATCGTGATTCCCATTGCACGTGCTAATTTGACCAAGTGATTAGTTAAAAATTAATCTATAAGATTTTAACATAAAATAAAAACCTTAAATATCAACATTTAATTGAAATGATATTATAATTTATTTTTAAACCAATATTTTAAAAGATTTTATATTTTATTTTAAAATGGAATAAAGATATTGAATTCCCCCAATTCAATTCTATTGAAATTGTTTGGGTGGATTTTGAGAAATCTGATTCCTTGAAATGGGAAATGATTTGATTAAATGATTTAATGTTGATTCTTGAGAAAATTTTCATTAAATTTATGCTCATTTTAAAATGAATTAATTTTATAAAAATCATTTATTTGATTTTGAAATAAAAATGCATTATGATAAAAAATTGGGTGAATTGATATATAAATGATGATTTGATTGAAATGAATTAATTTAACATGAATGATTGCTCTATTTATTTGATTGATTAAATCATATGTCATCCAAACATTTTAGTTCATGGTTAGGACATGTTTGTTGGGACTATATCTCCCTAAAAATGGATTTCTGATGACAAATCAAATAAAACTAGGATCAGATTGATTTCCCATGATGGGTCCCCTAATTGGGTTTTGATTGACTATTCTAATGGTTTGAGACTTAGTGATATGTTAACACATATATTATCTATGATTGATGATTGATATATCTAACGATATTATATCCAGAAACAAATTATCCTAAGGAATTATGACTATGGTGATTTGTTTTGTTTGACATTATTATAAATGCCATGGATTATATAAATGTTTTTATCATACAAGATGTTTTATATAATTATTTGTATAAAATTTTCATTTAATATTATGTAGTTATACCTACCATGTTTTTTATTTTAATGAATATTGTTTTTATAAAAATATATAAATTTACTTCCATGCCTTGATTTATTTAAATTGAAATAATAAATGATATTCTGTTACAGAATTGTTTATGGAATCTTTGGTGGATTCAGAATTGGATATTCTAATCATACCCTCTATTTCCCTTTTGGATTTTGTATATTTCACTATTCATGTTCCAATAAATGTGAACGAGCCTCTTGGAGGACCTAGGACATCATGATTTTTGGTCTTGTATTGATAAAGGTGATCAATGGAAATGTGATCCATTTCTTACATGGGATTTCTCACTATTTATCTAGGTAGATGATGTGAAATTTGACAATATACCATTTTGGGTATTTTCATTATATATATTCTTATGTTAATTCTCACATAAATAATATTTTTAATATCTAAAATGCACTAATTTACCTTTCACTATTTTTAATTCCTGTGGAAATCCCATCCCCATTGACATATTGATGATTCCAAGTGCTAGTCTCTAATATGTGGGGATCATGAATTCCAATCTAGAATTTATGGGGATTGCTTAGGTATCTGTGTACTAGAATATATCGGATGGTTAATAATCTATATAGGGTCAACATTTAATTTCATGAGCCTACATGATTACTACTCCACAATTAGAGAGGATTGTCATTGAGTAAAAATCGCGATGGGTGACATCTGAGGAAGTTTCTTTGGGTGTGTCAATATTAGGATAAAATAGAATAAAATAACATGTATTTTTCTCTACAGATAGTAATTATATTATTAACCATTTGGTAATGTGGGTTGGAATGAGGTAGATGGGAATATATGTCTACGAGGAAACTGTGGTTCCAACAACGCCTACCAATAACAATAGTATCAAATCTAATACCTAGATAAAAGTGTAGTTTCTCTATTTAGGGTTGAACTGTATGCTCCACAATGAGTTCATTAAGATTAAATGTATTGGATAGAGTAACACTACATGAAACGTTATACTTAAAATAAAAAAATGGTTGTTTTCAGGTCAACAATGTGTAAAATATTACAAGGTCCACCTTTCTGTATGGGAGTCTACCAGATTAAATATCCAAATTTCAAGATGATTGGCCTGGAGTATTGATTTTGGTTGGTGGAATTATTAGAATCATCCATGGGTCTGTGTATATAATGGTAAGACATTGCAGAAAGAATATATAGGGGAATATTGTCATAGTTATTAGTCTAATGTTCCATTCGCACACATGGGTGGGCCCTATAGAGTGGAAAACATGTGTCTCCAAGGAAAATGGGTTGCTTACTTTGGATATTTTTTATATACATCTAATTCATGTACATCAAAAATGACATATGTATCATTTTATAATCTAAGAAGGTTATAAAAGATCATTTTAAATATTTTTAGTGAGTGTGATATGTTTTTAACTAAAAGTGTAAATAGAAAAACTAGGAAAAGTCATTTCCATTTATACTAGTCACGCCATGTATCATATTGAGTTAAAATTGTCTCCCATATATAAAAAAAGACTTATGGATTTATTTACTATACTATCAATATAGTATGAATTTATCTTATAATTTTTGAGTATGTTACATGTCACTTTAACTAAGATGTACAAATAATCTCCTAACACAATCATTGAGTCATTTGCAAAATGAAAGCATGCACTATTGAAAAAAATAACTGATGAAGAACATATATTTGTAACAAGAGAACAAATAGTACCTGGTTGCATCATCCTAGTTGAAACAAATTTCATGAATTTCTTATTCTCCAATAATTTTATACACTTAATCGAGCAAAAAATTAATGAACAAATTTTTTTTTAATGAATTAATTTCTTAATGATCTATATGAAAATTAAATAAATAGGTATTAGAAAAAATGATAAATAATTTAATGACAAAATTAGGTACTATTTATGGAAAATTAACTAAATAATTTGTAAGATGTGACTACTTTGTTATGTCTGTATGCATTTGTACCCTATTAGTAATACCCCTTCATTTCAAAAAAGTATTTTACCTATTTTTAATAGATTTCTTATTGATAGTCCAGTTAGAAAAAAAATACATAAATTAAAATAGGATTAATTTACATTTTTAATGAAATTGTAATTGTCATTATAAATATGTATTGTGGTAAGAGTTTTTTATAGAATACAATATCTTTCTAACATTTTCATACATAATAACTATGGTATTTTCTAATAGATTTTTTGGACAATACAAAATAATTTATAAATATAATTTATTTTTTATAAATGTTTTTAGTTTAAAATAATATTATATATAATCTAATATTTATCCACTTTTGTAATTTTATAAGATTGTATGGTTCTTGGACTATCCACATGAATGAAGTTTTTTTATATTTTAAAACCATGCTATAATAAAAATAATAATTAAAACATAATATAAAATTTAAATAAATTATGTATATTTGTAAAATAATGCATGTAGATTATAAAAAATTCATTAATTATATCATGTGTTGTATATATTTTTCATACCAATCCATTGAATAAAAAAATCTATTGCGTATTCAAATTACTTTGAATGATATACCATTGATCTATATCAATGTAAAAAGTAATGTAAAAGGAAAATATATTTGATTTTTGTTAAATTTTTTATATTTACCACCAAATTGGGAGTATTAAGAATAGTTTATCATATATATGTTTTATTCAACCATTTTATTCAATCAATAGACTATTATAGAATATTTCCTTTCTTCCCAAGACATTTATTTTGTATAGAAGTGATTTGGGGTCAAATGACTGCAATTGTTTTCTCGTTGTGTTTCCAATTATTTTTTTATATATAATCCTATAAAAAATATGAGTAGTATATTACTAAAATTATCATAATGTATCAACAATTGGATGAACAAATTATTAAATAACACATCATCTATATATTTCAATCACTGAATCATAGTAATCCATGCTTGAGGATTTCATCTACGTTTTCAAGATTGAGAAATTCTATAATAGAATATCCATCAATTTATACTACAAAATCAAAAATGGACATATTAGAAACATTGAATGTTATATCATCACTAACTTATTATATTATCAAATTCATATATTAAATTGGAAGGGTAAAGGTACCTTCTAAAAATATATTTGACTGATAGGTTAATCCTTTAGATTTTTTTGATTCAAAAACACATTTCTTCTTCTTTTCTCAATTCATAATAACATTCCTCCAATCAAAATAATTTCATTATTGGTTAAAAAACATTAGAAATAAATTTAAAATATGTATTTTCTTATCGAAGTGTATTTTTATATGATCACATGTCAATTCTATGAAGGATGCAATATAAATTTCCACAATGTGATCATCCAGATCATTTAGGGGGATGGGTAGCTCTATGCTCAGCTCATGAGCTATGTAAATCTCTACTCTCACCTGTGTTTTTTCAAATAATTTGTTCTGTTGGATATATCATTGGAGATTCTACATTATACCCCTTAGTGTCATCCAGATTTAAATTTCATAGAAATAGTCTTGAATATTAGATTACCTCTTACAGGGTAAACCTATTATGGGAAAGACTTACCACATTCCATGTAGTTATTTTTGTTGAGTTTTTTCTTCTCTTTAATTCCATCTAATAACATTACCTATAATTAAAACTAATAATTATATTTTTTTTATAGATAATTTATTCAGGTTTTCTTCACCTCTAGTTTCTTATGATTTTCCCATTGTATATTATTTTTTAAGTACATCTTTAGGGAGACACTCCAAAACCCACACATCTGATGCGACCATAATCTTATGGTTTCATTAAGGCCGTTGAATGTAGTATTTCAAGAGGTACTACTATTGGTGATTCTTATGTACAATGTAGATAATAACACATCGAAATATATTATAATTTCTTTCTAATATCTATTTAATGAATTATTTTTTTCAATCTCATACTTACCTATGCATCGACAAAAATATATCGTATGTTTTCATATATTAGTATTCAAAATTTATTTACACAAGAGAACTTTGATAGAATATGATGTGGGATATATATGGCTTTGGAGTTTTATTTAGAAAGAATCAAAATAAAAATTGAATATAAATATATTTTTGTTTCATACCACATTAAATTAATATGATAAATTTAAAATGAATACCATTTTTTCTAGTGAAGTGTAACCCTTCTAACCATATAGTAGGGGTACAATATTTTTGATGTTAGGTTCTTATTTTCATAACTCATATACTATTTCAAAAATTATTGATTATTAATAACATATATTAATACACATTTTTTCAGGTAATGTATTACCGATAAAAATGTACCTAAAAATTTTCCTCCTTATGATGAACAATAAGAACATTCCACAGTTCTTAGTTTATCATGTTTGAATAGATTTATATGTGGTTCATCTTTACATTACCTATATCATACCAAACATGATTCTTCATAATAATTGCTTGGAAGCTTCTATGATTCATTCTAGAGATAATTAATATTTTTTTCAGATATCATTTTAGAATAAATTCATTATTTAAGGGATAGTGAAGAGGAAATCAAGATTTCTATATTTTATATTTTATGAAATTAAACCAAATATGTCATAATATTACACAAATATCATCCCATATTAGTTTCATATCTTTGGGAAAAACATTGTTCCATTTATCTATATTAATTGTAACATTAATTAATGTATGTTACCCTAAATATCTACATGGTGAAAATATTCCATCAATCTCTCATAACAAATCATTTAATAGAAACCATCACCATCTTTCACACCAAACTAGACGGAGTCCAGAAGAGGTTGGGAAAAATCTAGTTCGATGTTAGCCCTAGCCTGAATTGGATGCATCCCTCTTAAAGCATGTCTATCACCAAAAAAGAACCCCTTGGTAGCCTTTCCATGGTGATGGAATATCGTAGAGTAAGGGAAATGAATTGGAAGAACAAAAATGTAGATACAAATCACTAATGTAGTATTAATATACTTAAAGTAAATCATTGGTGACCGTGGAAACAAACATAAACCACGAGACCAGAAATCCCAAGGGATATATTACCACAGAGTTGGGAAGTCCACTCTACCATCTTATCTAATAGTAATCAGATGAGGCATGAGAATCCCCACCAAATTTTTGTTCTTCAGACCATATTAAGTATTCACGTGCTTGTCGAAATCATCTTTAGATGTCCTTCGATACCCATATCTTGCAACAAGTGTAATGTTTTGCAAATCCACTGAAAAATCTTATACGAGGGTAGAAAAATCCACCATAGGGAATCCCATCAAAAACCGAGGAATCTTCAGAAATGAAGTGATAGCCGGACAGGGGGAAAGACAGTTAAAATTTGTGAATGGGATGTTTAGTAATTTCCAGAAATATTTTTCATTTAAAAATTACAATAATTCGATGTAAATATATATATATATTTATTTATTTATTTATTGACAAATTATTTGTTTGAATAGATACATATATATATATATTAAAATATTGTTATAACAATTCTTATAAAAATACTTATTGGGATGATACTTCTAATGGTAAAATATTTATGGTAATAATAGTTATTAACAACATGATCATGTGTTGGTAGAAAAATGTAGGTATTAATATGAAAAAATAACAGATTTAATTGTTTGTAAATTATTTGTTGGTACTGAAAAATTAATGGGAATAGATATACCTATCAGTTATTAAAAAAAGTCGGTAATTAAAATTAATTCTGAAAAAACACAATATCTGTTGGAATTAATCATTTTTATAAAAAAATATATTATGTGTCACTAATGTTGTGCTGGTAAAAGAAACTTTTTTTGTAATAACATCCACACACATAGATATACACACACGTACATGTGTACATATATATATGCACAACTCAATACATATATTTAATCATATAAACATGAAAATATACAATACACACACACCGAAAATAGACACATTCGTACATATGCTACAGATTCATATGCACATATACAAAAATAACCATGCATCTGCATACATACACATGCATACAAACACATACAAACACATGTACATATATTTTAAATTATTTATTATGAATATAAATAACTGAATTAAAATATTAATCACCCAATTGAATAAAAATATTCATTTAAAAATATTCATTTATATATTTATATAATTATTTAAATAAAATATTAATATATTACATTTTTCTTTAAATTTTATACAGATTTTTTAATTAAAATATTTTAATATACAATTAACCATTTCTATAGACTAATATTAATTTCATAAATTTTAATATATGAAATTATGATAATAAGAGTTGTAATGATTTTTTATTAAAATTTATATAAATAATATTTATATATTATAATATAATATATATACTTAATTAATATAAATATTATATATATATATATATATATATATAATTAAATAATTTATTATTCCCATTATCAAATGTTTTTCACATTGTTAAAGTTGGATCATTTATCAGCTCTATGAAAAGTGCTGATAAAGTGGAACCTTTATCCACACTATCAAAAACTGTGGAAAAGGTTCTCTTTTATTATCACTTTTAGGTACCACTAATAAACCCCCTCTTTCACCATTGAATAATACAAGATATGTGGTAGTGTCGTTAATTTCTATCATAGCATACCTTGTTATCATGGTCTCCCAACTACCTCAAAATCAATATTCATTTAGAGAATATCATAATTGACATGTCATTCCCACAAAAAATCATATTTCATGTCATCTACATATTTTATTTCCACATCAAAATAACTAAATATTTATAAACTATTTTAAGCCACTGATAAAAGGACCTGATGATTTGATGACTTAACATAAAAAATATAACAGTTTTAGAAAAAACATCATATCCTAGACACAATCATGGATTCTGTAAAACCCGAGACTTTTTTGAGAAATATTTTGTATTTATGTTATATACATCATCAAAGTAATCCTTCACTACACGCAACACTATCTGGGCTTTTTTTACACGCAACCACGACTTTCCTCGATAGCTTGTGTTGTACGCAGTACCGAGTTTCACTAAATAATGATATGCTATTAAAATATTAAAACTAGACGTTATGAATAGTAATACCCACTTTTTAAAATTTTGTAACTTTAATTTTTCAAAATGGATGTCATTTTTGGATTCGGAATATCGAAATTAGACAAGGATGAAATTTTAGTATTTTTCTGAAAACTTTTAATTTTTGATGAATACTGAAAACACTGGGTTACTATTTAAAAATCGTCATTTTATTTAAATAATTATTTATTTTATTAAAATTTATTTTTAGTCAAAATTGATACATAACACCTATATAAGTTCAAAGTAATTCATTGGAGTCATTTTATAATAATTTTAGATATATAAAAATTTTATTGACGTTTTCACCGTCTTTTACCCACCACCTAGGAGAATTTGAAAATTTACATAAAACATAATTTTACCGCTTCTATGAGAGGAATTTCAAAAATCCAAGAGACATAGTTAATATGAAGGACTAAAATGTGGTTTAATGAGATGAAAATAATTTTTGGTGAATATTAACTTTTAACTTTTTTCACCACTGTTAAAAGTAAATAGGGTAATTGAGGGTAAAAATGTTATTACTATTACCCTAACACATGTCCTAATTCTATTAGATAAGTGTAATTAGACCAAAAACAACTTTATGAAAAAAACTATGACCATTTAGGCCCATTTGGATAAGATTAGGACAATTATTATTAATTTATTTAAAAAAGGGTTAAAATATTTAAAATCAAATTTTAATAAATAAATAATTATTAATAAAGGGTTATACATAATATAAATTCGACTATAAGTATTTATTAGAAATATAAAAATATTACCTACATAATTTTATTTTATTTGTAATTTTTAGACATTGGATAATTTAATTTATGTATGACACAATGATGATGCAGTAATTATCTTATTAATGAAATATTGACATAATTGATGTTATAAATACCCAAATAAATGTAATTTGAGACCTTTTATGAATTCGAATAATTTTATAGGTTAATATTACATATTATTACTGATTTAATTCACTTTGTTCTAACTAATCATTTTGTTATGATTTTCACAAAAATCAATTACCAAATAGTGTCAAAATTGACATAAAATAGTTTTTAAAACCAATATTATATTATTAATTGTTATTTTATTCATAAAAATCTATGTATAGGTCAACCTACTATTATAAGGTTATATATATTAATAATAAACAACTTGGGGTTCGTTTGGCTTGTTATTGTAAGTTTATTGACCTTATAGTGTAAGAAAACAAGAAGACACAGTAAAAGTTAAATTATTTAACATAAAGGTAAATCAAAATGATAAGGTTAAAATAGATACCTAAACATGTCCAAAACCTATTGGATGAGTTGATTTAGACCGATCCCCACCTTATCATCGAAATAAATCAATTTTTAGCTATTAAAAACCGAATATGACTTTATAATAAAATATTATTTATTGTTTTTCAAAAGTTCCCCCTCTCCTCCCTTATAAAAGTGAACCTCCTCCGTCTCTTCCTCACACCACTTTCAGCCTTCAATCTCAGCAAAACCCTGCCAAATTATCTTCTCCACTTCTCTAAAAACATCTTAGAGTTCCTGGTCTTCTTCAAAGACGAATTTTAGTTCCCTAAGAGGAGGTCTCAAAGAGGCGCTTCAAAGAAGAGGTAATGTTGGTTACCGATTCTTTCAAATTTATTTCTTCATACACTTATTCTTTATTTGTTTAATTATGAGGTAATAACATCAGTATCACTCACATACTGATATGTTATTATAAGTATGAAAAAACTCTATTTCACCATCTATCCATCCTATGAAAAATGAAATCACCGCACGTGAGTACGTACAGAATACCGTCTCAACGCCGTGGTGTAATCTATTTTCCACCACCACCTTACTTGGATGGGTATAATGGTGTAAATAATAACTCTATATGATTATTTTAAAGTTATATTGATTATGAATTAGTATACAAACACTCCAATACAATTCCACGATCATGGGAACGATATCATCGCTCGTGCGTACGTACGGAATACCGTCTCCACGATGTAATGCGAATCGTTCTACATGATTTTCATTGCATAATGATTACATAAATGAATTGATTGAATAAATATGATATGTATAACAAAAATAAAATTCTGTAAATAAGGTATCAATAACCTAATAATAATAATAATAATTTATTCGACAAAACATGCATAAGAACAAAAAGTAATAAACACCCGAATAACAAGTAGCAATGAAATATTACTAATAAGAGGCTAAGAATATGACCATATATGATATCATAAAAATATGTATGATACTGGAATAAGTCAATGACATGATTTAAATCATTATACAGGAGGTTCAGACACATACAAAGTAAATCGGACCAAAGGTAAGGAAAAATATCACAATCTCATTTTTATCCGAGATTGTTTGTACTTTGGTATTCACTAGGGTGTATTTTATCATCCACATCCTTTTTCCTCAATATTTAATATTAATTACATCCACCTACAATTGTTTAAATCCAATTTTACTCTTCGTTGAGTTTTTAGTAAAAGATATGAAAGGAATCTTTTTTCGTTTTTCGTACGAGGTACTTTTTGAATTTTTCGACAAAAGTACGAGAAGAATGTTTTTTAACTTATACGGCATGAATGGATTTTTAAAAAATTATTTCCAAGAATCTTCCTTTAAAAGTTTCAAGATTATTTTTAATCAACTTATTTTAGATTAAAATTGTATGACATGTTAAGAAAATAAAATGTTTTTGAAGTAGAAAGGATATTTTCCTCAAGATTGGAGTTCAAGTGTTTTATCAAAATTATTTTCCATCTAAGATAATATATGGTTCTGTTTCTATCCCTATTATTACATTGATTTGATTATTTTGTGATGGAATTGTTTTTATGAAATCCTTTATCTTATATGAATTTTTTTATGACGTCACGATGTTTAAGAATCCCATTTTTATTACATGGGTTATGCAATTATGTATGATTTATGATTTTGTGGCACACATAAGAATGGAATCATTATGAGATGGTTGGGACTTATATCTCCCTCCAATGCATTGGGTAAAGATTTATATCTCATGAGATAGACATGTCTGGAATGGCGTGTTAAGCCGGTTCAGTGAAACAAGTCTAAAATGAGGAGTGAACTCGGTTCCGAAATGGACTTTGTCCGCTAAGATAGTCTTGGAAATGAGTCTTGACTAATAAGAAATGATTCTCTATAATTATGTGTGTATGCCACAAAGTTTTATTTTTTACGTTATGATTATTGGGATTACATTTAACTAATATGATTTATCCAGTGTTATGAAATTATGATTTCTTTTGCAAGTTAAGATTTCCAAAATGTTATGTTCTTATATGTATGATGTGATTGATTTTTCTTTTGTTTACCCTTACTGAGCATTTGAGATCACCCTTTTGTATGTTTTCTTTCCCAAGGTCAGGATGAATGTTATTAAGTAGGATATGCCCAAAGGGACTCTAGATATGAAAAAATAAATGGGAGATAATGTAGATGATATATGAACTAGTTGACTATGTTTCCCAGTTTCTAAAGACACCATACCTATATGGTCCTTTCACGGTTTTGTTATATGTTGTAATAAGTATACATAAATTTTGAAGTATTAACAAAGTATGTAAAGTATGGGTCATTATAGTTGGTATCAGAGGAAAGGTATAGTCAACCATTGGAAACTTGGAGGTGAAAGACTTAGTAATAACCCAAAGGATATGTCTAAGCATAGAACACAATTTTAGTGTTTTGGAAATGGCCACGAATAACCTATGATATGTCCTTAAGGTTAAAATTTTATTCTTGATTATGTGGTTTTCCTATTATAATTAATGTTGCTCACACTATTATTCTTGGTTTTAGTCAATGGTTGGAACCTGAAGAAACCATGTTAATGCCGAATGTGACGGGCAATGCAATGATTGTCCCCATGAGGAACCAAACGTTATGGGAGCTGGAATGAAAAATCTTGTATCTATGCTGAAACAACTTTCTCAAGCTATAAATCATGCAGGACTTCCAAATGATCAAAGGAAGGGGCAACATTCTGTCAAATCTTTCATGAGGCAGCGTCCACCTTCATTCAGTGGGTCTTCTGATCCATTAGTGGATGAAAAATGGATCAGTACAACAAAAAATATATTTTGTGTTCTTCAATGTGCAGAACGTGATAAAGTCATCATAGCAGTTTATCGCTTGGAAGGTGAAGCTGATGAATGGTGCAATATTATCAAAAACACAAGGAAAAGGGTTTAAATTGAATCCATGGAATGGGATGAGTTATATAACTTATTTTTCAATAAGTAATTCCATCGTATTCTCCGAACAAAGATAGAGAAATAGTTTCTTGAACTAAAGAAAAAGGATGATGAATATGTTGGATCCTACGAAGAAAATTTTAAAAGACTTGCAAGGTACGCTTCTGGTATTATTATCCAACTTCAGAGTAAGATCAATCGATTCTTTAGTGGCTTAAAACCAAGTCTTCGAAGGGTGTTTGCCATAAGGGACTTCAATATCTATGAGGATATTTTTTGATGTGCTCTCAAGGTTGACATGGAGATTGGGGTAACCCATCAATCCTATGGGTTTGATAAGAAGAGTAAAATGGAATTCAATGGAATATCAAAATATCACACTGAAAAGAAGATGAGTTTTCTCTTATTCTCAAAGTGTGGAAAGAAACATGGAGGGAGTTATCTTAAAGGGACAATTAAATGTTTCAAATTTTGAATGGAAGGTCATCGGGAATTTGAATGCCGCAATGATGTGAAGAAGATGTCTACTGATGCGAACAAAGAAAAGGCCACACAGAGTGCACCTCCTACACATCAATGTTACAAAAACAAGGAAATGGGGCATTATGCCAATCATTACCCTAATCCAAGGGTTGTTGATGATGATCTATGTCAACAAACTCTTAAGGATAAAGACAATGGAATGTCACATGAAATTTCTATCAGCAATGTGTAGTACGATAATGATGTGGTGAAAGGTACACTGACCATCCACTCTAAAGTAGAAAATGTTTTATTTGATTCTGGATCCACCCACTCTTTTATTTTTGAGAATTTTCTAAGGGTATAGTCATATTACCTCAACAATTAGATGTTGAGTTAGCTGTGACAAACCCTAATGGAACAACAGTGGCATCACAAGCTTATAATTCTTCTCGGATTGATGTTTGTGAGAAAGTGCTTCCTACAAATATTGTGATCCTTCCTATAGTGGAATTTGATGTGATTCATGGAATGGATTGGCTTTCATTATATGGAGATCATATGAATTTCCCAAGAAGGGATGTCACCTTTCATATTCCAGATCAATCTATGATCGTCTATCGATGCAAAGATGAACATAACCTTCTAGGGGAAATTTCGTCCATCTTATTGGTCTTCATTCCACTAAATGAAGGTTATTTATCTCAAATGGTTGGAGATAAACTCACGATTAAAAATATTCCCATTGTACGGGAGTTTGATGATGTCATTCCGGAGGAATAACCGGGTCTTCCTCCAAAGCGTGAAGTTGAGTTTTCAATAGAACTCGTACCAGGTGCTTTACCTATTTCAAAGACACCTTCTAGAATGGACCCAATTGAGTTTCATGAATTGAAGAAGCAACTCCAAGAGAATCTTGATAAGGGATTCATACGCCCTAGTGCATCACCTTGGAGAGCACACGTTCTGTTTGTTAAGAAGAAATATGGATCAATGAGACTCTGCATTGATTATCGAGAACATAACAAGATAATTATCAAGAACAAATATCCTCTCTTGTGCATTGATAAATTATTTGACCAACTACGCAGAGCTCAATACTTTTCCAAAATTGATCTTCGTTCAGGTTATCATCAATTAAGGGTCAAAAGGTAGGATATACCAAAGATGAATTTCGTACAAGGTCTACACACTATGAATTTATAGTGATGCCATTTGGTCTTACTAATGCCCCTGCTATCTTAATGGATCTGATGAATAGAGTCTTTAGAGACTATATTGATCATTTTGTCTTAGTCTTTATAGAAGATATTCTTGTATATTCAAAGAGAATGGAAGAACATGATGATCACATGAGAATTACATTGAAGACCCTGATAAAGGAGATGTTTAATGCCAAATTTTCCAACTGTGAATTATGGATTCAAAAAGTTTCATTTCTGGGTCACATAATCTGAAAAGAGGGAATATCTGTGGATCCAGCAAAAACTGAGGTTATCAAAAGATGGTCGAGACCAACAATAGTAACCGAGATCTGAAGTTTTCTTGGTTTCCCTGGATATTATCGACGTTTTGTGAATGATTTTTCATGATTATCTAATCCACTCACCAGGTTGACTCTAAAAGGAGTTATGTTCGTCTAGATGGTGGAATGTGAAGAGAATTTCAAGGAGTTGAAAAGAAGGTTATCCAGTGAACATGTACTCACACTTCCTTGTAGTGGAGAAAGGTTTGTGATCTACAGTGATGCATCCAAGAAGAGGCTGGGGTGTGTCTTCATGCAAAACAATATGGTGATAGCTTATGCCACATAACAGTTGAAAATCCATGAGAAAAATTACCCAACTCATGATTTGGAGTTAGCTGTGGTAATCTTTGCATTTAAGATTTGGAGGAATTACCTTTATGGTGAAAGGTGTGATATTTATACTGATCATAAAATTTTAATGTATATTTTCACACAAAAGGAGATGAATATACGCCGAAGAAGATGGTTTGAGCTGATTAAGGATTATGACTGCTCAATTCATTACCACCCTGGGAATGAAAACAAGGTGGAGGATGCATTAAGTCGACAAGACCATGCTAGCTAACACATGAGGAGGATCACAAAAGATACAATATTTATGGATTTAAAAATGATGGATCTTGGAATTATAATGAAAGGGGAAAATCGTATCTTTCTCAAATTAATGTTCAACGATCTATACATGTGAATATTAAAGAGGCACAAAAATAAGATGTTGAGTTACAAAAGAAGGTGAGAAATTTTACTGAATTCAACCTTCATTGTGATGGGATAATAATGTTCAGGAATCAGGTTTGTGTTCCTCCCATCCCAGAATTAAAGAAGGAGTTGCTGGATGGGGCTCATAGTTCTTCATTCTCTATTCATCCTGGAAGCACGAAGAAGTATAAGGACCTGAAATAGTACTTCTGGTGGGATGGTATGAAAAGAGATGTTGCTGAATATGTCTCTCGATTCTTGGTTTGTCAGCACGTTAAAGCTGAGAGACAGAAGTCTAATGGAATGTTACAACCATTACCCATACCAGAACAGAAATGGGAAAACATCAGTATGGACTTTGTTGCTAGACTTCCTAAAACATCTAATGGAAATAATGCTATATGGGTCATAGTTGATTGTCTAACAAAGTCGGCACACTTCATTGTTATTATAGAGGATTTCTCTCTGGATCAGCTTGCCAGGATATATGTAAACGATGTTGTAAGATGGCATGGAGTACCACTTTCTATTATATCTGACCGGGATCCGTGGTTTACCACAAAGTTTTGGAAAAGTCTTCATCATACTCTGGATATAGAGTTTAGTTTCAGCACTGCTTATCATCCTTAGAGAGGCGGTTAGTCTGGGAGGACAATTCACACTGTAGAAGATATGTTGAGAGATAGCTCTATGAATTTCAAAGGTGGTTGGGATCACCACCTACCTTTGGTGGAATTTTTATATAATAATTGCTTTCACTCCAGTATTCAGATGGCTCCTTATGAATCTCTCTATGGAATGAAATGCATGACTCCAACATGATGGGATGATGTTGGGGAAAGAAATCAATTATGACCTGATCTAGTTGATGAGATGGCAGAAAATGTCATATCTTTTCAACAACACATTTGAGCTGCTCAGAGTTGACAAAAAAGTTAAACTGACAACCAAAGAAAAGACCCAGAGTTTGATGTGGGTGATAAAGTGTTCTTACGAAACTCTCATTGGAAGAGAGTAATGAGATATGGAAAGTAGGGAAAGATGAGCCCTAGATATATCGGTCCTTTCGAAATACTGGATCGTGTTGGGAAGGTAGTTTATCAATTGGCACTTCCACCAAATATATCTCAATTTCACAATGTGTTTGAATCATCTCTCCTGAGAAAGTACATACCTGATACTTCACATGTACTCAGCTCAGAAGTTGTACCGCTGGAGCAAGATCATTCTTATGAAGAACAGCCGATAGAGATTCTGGATCGTAGAGAATAAGTCCTTCGGAACAAGACAACTTTCTTGGTGAAAGTTTTATAGAGGAAACACCAATTAGAAGAAGCTACATTGGAGGTTGAAGATGTGATGAGGGAGAGGTATCCTAATCTGTTTGTTATAATGTGACGAATTTTGAGGGCGAAATTCATTTACGTGGGGTAGAATGTAACACCCGATACTTTTATGAGAAATATTTTGTTTTTATGTTATATAAATCATCAAAGGAATATTTCACTACACACAACGCTATCTTGTCTTGCTTTACAGGCAACCACGACCTTCCTCGATAGCTTGCGTTGTACGCAATACCGAGTTTCACTAAACAATGATATGTTATTAAAATATTAAAACAAGACGTTATGAATAGTAATACCCACTTTTTGAAATTTTTTAAATCTTATTATTCAAAACGGACTTCATTTTTTGATTCTTAATATCGAATTTAGCCTGGGGTGAAATTTTGATATTTTTCTGAGAACATTCAATTTTTGATGAATAGTGAAAACACTGGGTTACTATTTAAAAACCGGCTTTTTATTTAAATAATTATATTTTTTATTAAAATTTATTTTAGGTCAAAATTGATACATAATACCTATATAAGTTCAAACTAATTCATTGGAGTCATTTTTTAATAATTTTAGATATATAAAAATTTTATTGAACTTTTCACCGTCTTTTACCCACCTCGTAGGAAAATTTGGAAATTTACATAAAAGATAATTTTACTGCTTATGTGAGTGGAATTTAGAAAATCCAAGAGACACGGTTAATATCAAGGACTAAAATGTGGTTCAATGAGATGAAAATAATTTTTATCGAATAGTAACTTTTCACTTTTTTTACCACGGTTAAAAGTAAATAGGGTAATTAAGGGTAAAAATGTTATTATTATTACTCTAACACATATCCTAATTCTATTAGATAAGTTTAATTCGACCAAAAACAACCTGAGAAATAAAATATGACCATTTATGCCCACTTGGATTAGATTAGGACATTTATTAATAATTTATTTCAAGAAGGGTTAAAATAGTTAAAATCAAAGTTTAATAAATAAATCATTTTTAATATAGAGTTATACATAAGATAGATTCGACTATAAATATTAACTAGAAAGCTAAACGATTTCCTACATAATTGTATTTTACTTGTAATTTTTAGACATTTAATAATTTAATTTATGTATGACACAATGATGATGCAGTAATTATCTTATTAATTAAATATTGACATAATTGATGATATAAATACCCAAATAAATGTAATTTTAGACTTTTTATGAATTCCAATAATTTTCTAGTCTAATATTACATATTATTACTGATTTAATTAACTTTTTTCGAACTAATAATTATGTTATGATTTTCACAAAAATCAATTACTAAATAGTGTCGAAATTGATATAAAATAGTTTTTAAAACAAATATTTTATTATTATATGTTAGTTTATTCCTAAAAATCTAAGGTTCGGCCAAATGACTAAGATAAGGATTTATATATTATTAAAAAACAACTTTGGGTTCTTTTGTATTGTTATAGTAAGTTTATTAACCTCATAGTGTAAGAAAACAAGAAGACACGGTAAAAGTTAAATTATCTAACTTAAAGTTAAATCTAAATGATAAGGTTAAAATAGATACCTAAACTTGTCTGAAATCTATTGGATGAGAGTATTTCAACCCATCCACACCTTATCTTAGAAATAAATCTATTTTTCGCTATTAAAAACCGAATATGGCTTTATAATAAAATAAAATTTTTAGTTTTCCCAAAGGTGACCCTCTCCTCCCTTATAAAAGGGAACCTCCTCCCACTCTTCCTCACAAAACATTGAGCCTTCAAGCTCGGCCAAACCTTGCCCAATTCCCTTATCCACTTTCCTGTAAACATAATAGATTTCCTGGTCTTCTTCAAAGACCAATTTTAGTTCCCTAAGAGGAGGTCTCAAAGAGGTGTTTCAAATAAGAGGTAATGTCCATTACCGATTCTTTCAACTTTATTTCTTCTTCCACTTATACTTCTTTAGTTGTTTAATTATCAAGTAATAACATCTGTATCAATAATATACTGATATGTTATTATAAGTATGAAACAATACTATTTCACCATCTATCCATCCTACGGAAAATGAAATCACCGTGCGTGCGTACGTACGGAATACCGTCTCCACCCCGGGGTGTAATCTTTTTTCCACAACCACCTTACATGGATGGGTATAATGGTGTAAATAATAACTATATATGATTATTGTAAAGTGATATTTATTAGGAAATAGTATACATACACTGCAATACAATTCCATGATCATGGGAACAATATCATCGCTCGTGCGTACGTACGGAGTACTGTCTCCACTATGTGATGCGAATCATTCTATATGATTTTCATTGCATAATGATTACATAAATGAATTGAGTGAATAAATATGATACGTATTACACTAATACATTCTGTAAATGAGTTATCTATAACCTAAAAAGAAGAATAAGAAATTATTCGACAAAACACGCATAAGAAAAAAAAGTAATAAACACCCGAATAATAAGTAGCAATCAAATGTTACTAACAAGAAGCTAAGAATATGAACACATATGATATAATAAAAATAAGTATTATACTTTAATAATTCAATGACATTATTTAAATCATTACACAGGAGTTTCGGACACTTACGAAGCAAATCCGACTTATTGTAAGGGAAAATATCACAATCTCATTTTTATCCGAGATTGTTTATACTTTGGTATTTGCTGGGGTGTATTTTATCATCCACATCCATGTTTCCTCAATATGTAATATTATTTCCTTCCACCTACAATTTTTAAAATCCAATTTTACCCTTATAATAGTTTTTATTAAAAGATATAAAGGGAATCTTTTGTCGTTTATTGTACGAGGTACTTTTTGACTTTTCTGACAAAAGTACGAGAAGAATGTTTTTTAACTTATACAGCATGAATGGATTTTTAAAATATTATTTACAAGAATCTTCCTTTACTAGTTTGCAAGTTTATTTTTAATCAACTTCTTTTAGTTTAAAATTTTATGACATGTTAAGAAAGGAAAAATGTTTCTGAACTATAAAGGATATTTTCCTCAAGAATGGAGTTCAAGTGTTTTATCAAAATTATTTTCCATCTAAGATAATATAGGTATCTATTTCTACCCCTATTATTACATTGATTTGATTATGTTGTGATGGAATTATATTTATGAATTCGTTTATCTTATATAAATTGTTTTATGATGTCATGATGTTTGAGAATCCCATTTTTATTACATGGGTTATGCAATGATTTATGATTTATGATTTTGTGGAACACATAAGAATGGTGTCATTATGAAATGGGTGGGACCTATATCTCCCTCCAATGAATTAGGTAAAGATTTATATCTCATGAGATAGACATGGCTGAAATGGTGGGTTAATCCAGTTCAGTGAAACAGGACTGAAATGAGGAGTGAACTCAGTTCAGAAATGGACTTTGTCTGCTAAGATAGTCATGGAAATGAGTCTTGGCTAATAATAAATTATTCTCTAGGATTATGTGTGTATGCCAAAAAGTTTCATGTTTTATTTTATGATTATTGGGATTACATTTAACTACAATAATTTATCCCATGTTTTGAAATTATGATTTCTTTTGCAGGTTAAGATTTCCAAATTATTTTGTTCTTATGAATATGATGTGATTGATTTTAATTTTGTTTACCCTTACTGACCATTTGAGCACACCCTTTTGTATGTTTTCTTTCCCCAGGCCAGGAAAAAGGTTATTAAGTAGGATATGCCAAAAGGGACTCTAGATATTATGAAATTAATGGGAGACAGTGTAGGTGATTTATGAACCAATTTTTTATGATTCCCAGTTTCTAAAGTCACTATACATATACGGTCCTTTCATGGTTTTGTTATATGTTGTAATAAGTATACTTAAATTTTGAAGTATTAACAATGTATGTAAATTATGGGTCGTAATAGATTCAAACTCCTATTTTGTAGATAATAATATTCACATTCATGAAATAAATATTTCATTAATATATATTTATTATCCAATGAATTTAACCTATCTCATAAAATTAATAAAACATTACGAAAAAGAAAAATCAAATTTTCCCTGAATACAAAAATAATTAGTAACTTTTACAATGGATACTTACTAATGTAAAATAATTTTTTTTCCTTTTTTGGTACCTAAGGATTCAAAACTAAAAAATGATCCCTGAAAAATACAAGTCGATAAATCAAACCTATATTTAAATATTTTCATCCCCAAAATGATAACCTACAGATAAACAAACTGAGAATACATTAAGACCACAGCATATATAAAACAGTTAGAGTTGGTTCCATAGAACCATCTTTTTTTTACTTCATGAAAACATGAATTCAAGGTTTCAAATATTGATAAAATTATTATCACATCATGAATTTTCATCTATATAAAAATTTATGTGATAATGTCATAAGTGTAGATGTTGTACAAAATAGGTTATAATAGTTCCATGTTATGCTGAGAACCCATAACATCAATGATCGTATTCTTAAATACATGTTTTATAGCTAGATGACATCATTTTAGGGACATTAGGAATATTCGATATCATGTATGGAGACTCATATTAATTTGATACACCTTCTCATTTAATATAATAATAGAAATATCTAATGTAGGATATTTTGAGAATGAGACATGCCAGTATGAAATAACCATTTATATCTCTCATTAGGAATTCCTATATACAAAAGTGTTTATTGATTAAAGTAATTTATTATTATTATTAATGGGAATTATAGGTCTTGTACTATGATTTATTTATCAAATCCCTGATGACATATGTGCATTGTGAGGTTAGATACAATGTGTGCATCATGAATAATATTGCATTTTTTAAAACGGAGAGAATCACATTAACATAAGTTGATATAGAAATCCCATTAATTGATGTGATACAACATAAATAAATCCATTGTCAACGTTTTCTATAAGAATTATTTATTTTTGGAATGTCGTTGGATGAGACGTTATGCACAGAGGTTGATGGCCCCAACATTCTTCCTACATGATTAGATATATTGCAATAAAGGGATAATATTATAAAATAATCATATGTATGATTTATTATTACATTAATGAATTAAATTATTTCTCTATGGGTAACATGGCATGTTTCTAGATGATGACCTTGGACATTACAATCATTTTACAAATTCCATAGAGAAAGAGGCCTAGATGGCCACACACAAAGTGTATCCCGAATTTAGTTAAATAATATATTATTATTTATTATTTAACATGATGAATAAATATTTTTCCCACATGCATTTGAATAATAATTCATAATTTAATGATCAAATATATTCTAGAAAATGTTATTCAATAGAAGAATATGTTCATGGTAAAATGATTAAATATCTATTTTATATTTAGTAAATAAAGTGATTAATTATTTATTTGAGAATAAGGATGTGATATATTAATATTAAATTAATGGGAATTAATCAATGAATGATTATTATTTTTGAGATACTATATACCAAGTGTTTAGGTCCGGTGATAAATAATGTATATTAAATATTATTTTATCCAATAATATTTAATTTCATTCCTATGTAATGAGATTTTCATGGAAATATTATTATTATTTTTATTATCATCATAGGGTTACACACGGGATTAATTAAATACTATAGGGAACCTGTGAAAAGATTTACATTTATCCCTAGAGATATATAAAACAAAGTATATAATTTTCAATGGGAGCCAGTTCATTCTTACTATAATCAATGACTGAAATAGATAATCCTCCCAATCTGTATATTGATCCCACTTTAAGAACACTACTGTGAACATTGGGAGATCTTCCTCCAACTCACACTCTCGAGTAGATAGAGAACATGGACAAAAAAATATCGGATATTCTCATGAAAAAAAAATGATGCAAAAACTTGGATCTACAATGAAATTAGAAAGAGAGAATTACGGGGACATTCATATATTCATGGAAGACTTGTAGATCACTGGTAAAAAGAATGTTCTCTTGATTATTACAACACAATGACAGTAAAATGTAGATCTATTGTTCAATATATCATGGAATAATGAATTCAGACATGGTAATTTTTTAATTGTTAAAATTACTTATAAATAATATCTAATGATTCTTTGGTTGGTTCTAATATTATATCCCTAATCTGTATTATATTATTCAATTCTATTGATCATGGTCTTCATCATCATGTAATTATTTGATTAGACATCAATCCTGAAAAAATGTAAAGTTATGAATTACCAAAATCACACATCCACTATGACTAGAACCTATAGTTGGAATCATAATGGTTACATAATTATTTATAATTTTTTAAATATCATATATTTATTTACACACTTTCTATTTAGTTTTCAATTCTTGTTTAATCACTCTTCAAAAGAAACTATGAGACCTGATTCTTCTTCATTAATTTATCCTAAATATAATCAAATCAATTAATTTTATGAATGAAATAATATCAAAGAACACATCTAGTGGGCCTAAGGATTCTGGATGGATAGCACAAGATTACACATCATGTAACAATAAATACATGACGTGTATTATAGTTCAATGTTCTTTGAATGAACTAAAAACTAATTCAAACGATGTGCACTGAAAAAAGTTGGTGTATTAATTATTACACCATATGTTGACTGGGATTACCTGGTATGAAGTAAGAATGATTACGTTTCATATTTCTTAGATACATAATGTGTCGTAATGTAATCACATGTGGGACATGTATAAGGTTATATGGCCAACCAGACTGGTGACAGTGTATCTCAGAGACCACATGTTGTGTAGTCCAATTTTTTTAAGTCATGGTTTACACATCGAGTACCTAGGTGTGTGCCTCGGATTTATGTTTAGAATCATACAATACATGTACGTCATTTGTACATGCAGTGTAATTATACCAAATTATTCATAATTAAAATCAATTTATTATATTGTATAACCCTGTGGAAATGAACATTCTTATGGTAGTTAAATTGATAGGACATTCCATGAGAATGGTTTTAATATATATACCATTTTTTAATTTATTAATGTTTATTGATCATTTATTCGTATCAATTTTTAATTTAATTATAGTTATTACTCTACATACATTTAAGAATTAAACATGACCATGAAATAATTCAATTTTTGTAATCATTAATATAATTGTACACATCATTAAAGGATATTTTAATTCATGTATTCCATATTTCATAGGATTAAATAATATATGAGTATAATAAATGTTGGATACATTTGGTTTGGTATTCAACGTGGTGCATCCATAGTAAATTTATGTACATATAATTTTTGATATAAATTTAGTTAATTTGATTAAAATTATGATCATTGAAAATGACAAGGAAAGTCAAATTACAATTATGATAAAATAAAACATTAATTTAAAAATATTTAATTTATTCGAGTGTTATTTATATTAAATTTCAATGATTATCAATGTAATTATCGTGTTATTAAATGAATAATTTTTTTATTCAAGTGGATGATCATATGTGAAGAAAAAAACTTTTATTGTGGTTGGTATCATTTAATTTATTATCAAATTATATTAGTTCCCTTTATTTCATCTCTAATATCATTATGTAGGGGCATACATGCCCATGGAATCTTTTATGTAAACTATTTCCACTCACTTTCATGTGATTTATAACAAATGTAATGGAATGAGCTCCCAAGATAGAGGAGGCGGTTCAATATTGGTATTGAGGAAAACCCAATCCAAAAAGAGATACATAGATCAAAATTTGTACTGTTATGACGCAAACTATAATTGGTTCAATTTGTTATCCCTGCTAGGGTGATGGTTAGTTTAATAAAAACTAGATAAACTAACAAATATTATGATCTCATGATCTTATGACATTATTATTTTCTTTCTAAAATGTATCATGGATATTTCAATATGGATGTTTTGTTAGGATCATATAAACTAGTGAATCTTTATGCATTCAATATAGAACTAAAATAAATTGGATTATTCATATATATATTAACTAATACATGGTTAATCACTTAACTAATTCCACATAATATAAAAAACCAGTTCATAAAGATAATAATTTTCAATTTACACATAAAAGATAAAAATACCATAATAATAACTCTTAAGTAGATTTAACCTTCAACTAGTTCAGTTAAAAAAGAAACATTTTTCAATGCGATTGACAATCCAAATTATAGATTCTTTAAGTTATTGGGGAATTCTAAAATGAATTATTAGGTTGACATAAAATAATTCACATCATTAATTGACTTCAAATGCCAGACTAGGTGTAACTTAGAAGAAGGGGATGAGAAATTACAATTCAATGTATTGATTATTCCATTATATATCTCAATGAATTGTGAGTTAATTAATTTTTAATTTGGATTGTCTAACTAATATCATTAATATTTCTTAAACAACCAATATTGGTGTTAAAATAAGGGTAATATTGATTACTTCTACTAGACTATCCAAGAGATATGATATTATGAATCCAATGGTGAGGAATATTTTTTTAAAATAAAATATTGGGAGATTAATAAATATAACATTTATTTAAATTATTAATTTTATCAGAAAATGTTATAATAGTATGTTAATCTTATCTGAATAATGAAAAATATAATTACATCAAAATTATCACTATGATCCATAAAAGAGACGGATAACCTTTTCAAAATCATAAATTTCAATGAGGGGAATGACCCGTAAAAGTTATCCATCGCCATGAAATGAAATTGTATGTTCCGGAAGAACCATTTCATGATGTGCTTAGAAGTGAGGCTAGTAATGAAGAGTTGTTACTCAATGAGAAAATTTTGAATGATTCAAAAAAAATTTGTTGTTTCATGCTACCATGAATGACCAATAAGATAATGATGAAACAGAATGGCATAGATGCATGTAGCATAATGAATCTCCAAAGGGATCTCAATCATGATAAATAATGACAATACATATATATGATATCTATAATGCTATTTTTACCTATATTCATAGAGATTTTGTGCTAGTTCTGCCTCATGTATTGATGATTATTATCTATATTGAACACCAAGACATCATATGTATTAATTTTTTTGATTAGTTTCACACATACCTCATAATATCAAAAATGCTCATGAACTTCAATTGTTTTCTTGTTAATTATGATATCACAAACAATGTTAATAGTATTTTAGAACATATTTTACTCTTATTCACCATGTGGATAATAAGATGGGGTAAGAAAAACCTACAAACCATATGGTGAATAAGACAAGGAAGAACAATGGAATGGGTCCTAATACTTATTCCAAGTATAAAACTCTTAAGAATTTTCCATCCAAGAAGATGTAGATCAAGAGGAATGTTACAGAAAATGAGGCAGTATGTTTTTCATGTGGAAAGCCATGTGACTAGAAGAAGATATACAACAAAAATAAATTTTATGCTATCATCTATACATTGGGTATTAAATAAATCTTTTATCCTCACATCTGCAAAAAAAATATAGGTACTATGTATATTTTGAAATATTATTAGAGGATATGTGGTTTTGAGAACTAATAATGGTTTGAGGAATGCTACTCTAGCTATTTGTGACTACCAAATTTCATTTCCAACTATATTTATTTTATTTCTAAAATATTTCTATTGTATACCAGCTATTTCAATGAAAAAAACATTTTTGGAAACACGACTAGATACATATCTAATTATTTTAATGTTTGGAAATAAAAAAATTTCATTTTATTAAGACCGCATATTATAAGTTATGAAACATTTAAATAATAGTTTCTATGAATTAAATTATTAAAACTAATAATGAAAGATTGATAAAAAATCATGTTCAAATTACTCATATAACACCCATCTATGGAATTGTCATGATCCGTCCCTCGGGGACCATTTTCTGACTACCCTAAGCCATCTTTCTATAGGATAAGGCCTAGTGAATAGAACTGAGTGGTCATATTCTACATTTGGGAGGCATTTTCCCATGTACATGTATGCATGCACCCATCTCCAAGAAAATGCTGAAACAGAAAACACTTACTAAACAGGGATGAAAACCACTATGAATCCAATCTCATAGTGAGGTACAAAATTGAAAGAAAAAGGGGCCAAAATACAAGCCTAAATAAAAAGGGAAGAATAATATATGGGATATCATCAGTAAAAAACCCTACCTATATGTTAGGTACAGTAAGCTGTCTAAATGTTGATGAAGTGTACTGGGTCTGTTGGGTCACCTTGATGCACCCCATGTCTCTGACTCAGTTAGGACTCCATCAACAATTCTGATCATATTCACTAGACACAACAGAAACATGCTATGCTGATACATGGGTGTGTAAAACAATACTCAGTAGGGACCCCAAACCAAAAAATATGTACACAAAGTATACTAAAAATAATATAACTAAGAAAAACAAAAAAGTAGACTACCAAAGAGGAACACGAAGTGTACCCTCTACGATGTACAATCAGGAGAGTAACTAGTGTCTCCACATACCAAGTATAGGTCTATGGAATGTAAACATGATTGTAATAATAATACATTATACCCTTAAGTATTAACATTTGGAGAGTTGGTAACTCACATAGTGTAAGTAACACACAGATTGTCGGAAACACAGGGTGTTTTGATAACACACTAAGTGTTGGAAACACACAGAGTGTAGGTAACAGATGGAGTGTCGTTAAAGACTGAAGGACCCACACTATGGTGGAAGATCGGATTACAGACTCAATCTTGGTAAGACACAAATTCTCGATAAGACACATAGTCAAAGTTAGACACATTGTCTAGGCAATCGCATACCATCATGGTCGCAGCCAGCTGTAGGATTTTGTCCTTAACACACTCATTAAGACATCACCTCAACCTCGAGCCCAATGGTCATATTCCATATTCTATAGAAACTCACTTAGAGTATCTCAAAAGGACCATCACATAATGAGGGTCCCAACAACATAAACATTTAACCATACATACAAAAAAAATTGATAGATATATCATTTCTTGTGAAAACGGGTTGGATGGTTTGGATTCCTGTCGGACCTAGTTGGGCTGACCTGACTCAACCTGTCGTGGGTCCTATGTAAAATGATCCATTGATCATTGACTTATATCAGCCCGATTTGCTATGGTAGCCCTGCCTGGCCCACTAGAGTGGAATGGTTAGTCCACTCGGACACGACGACTACAATATCTACTCCATATCAAATCGAGGTAGTGACAGCATGTGGTGAGGTGGTCTACCACATGACACCCAATAAACATTGTCACAGGGTCCCGCCTCTACAGTCTAGATAGACGACAACCCCTTAGTAACATGATGAGACCTCCAACCATGTCCACTAAGGCCCACAGAGTGTTTGAGTCGTTGCACGCTGTAACGTCCCAGATCCGAGTTCTTCCCAAAGGTGCCCAATATAAGGTTGGACATATGGAATAAAATTCAATTCATCGAATGCTAGAGGAAACCGATTAACTACGAGGGCCTTGGGAGTGATAGTGGGGAAACTATTCCCTCATTGGTAGAGCATGCACAACAGAATAACAAATAATAAATAGTAGCAAAAGAAAAATAACATATAATAAATAAAAAGTAGAAGATTGAATGTTATTAAAAACTAGAGAACGTATGTAAATGATGCATCCTCTATAATTCTATAAAAGTAGTAAAACATAACTATATGATAAAAATACAACTGAACCAAAGTAGAAATTAAACAAGAAAACTCCAACAGCATCGAAAGCCTATGCTTAGTCCTATGCTCTCTAACTCCAACCAGCCAATCATGTACCAAAGGAAGATGGGAGCATGCCCATATCTACACCTACAACCATATAATCTTTTTGGGTCCAAAAACATGACCCAAAAATGGTGTGAGATGAATCCATGTAGGCAAGCACTACATGATTTGTGACTAACTATCAGTGAGCATATATAACACATAATAATAGAAATACAAAAAAAGAACAGGGAGTACACAAAAGTAAACAACCATATAGTTTCCATTTACATTCCATAGAATTTATAGTACATCATTTAATTAAGTATGTATCACAATATGTATCTCTGTAGAATATCATACTGTACCAAATCCAATATTGTGCTTTGTATTGGCAGACGCATCACAAAAAAATCAATATTTATGTTAACCCTCTCTGCAGCTCACACATTCTAACCCCTCTGGTCTAGTAATGAAATAAAATATAAAAGACACTTTGTAGAAGCACTCATCGTCAATTCCTCCTATGAACATTCCAAAACAAATTTAGACTATCTAGGGAATCACTCAACGTCAATTACACCTGTGGTACTATAATGTAAACTATAAATACTCTAAGGGAGAACTCACAGCCGATACCCCCTATGGTCTCATAGCGTGAAATGTAACAGACTCTCTAAGGAAGATCCTAATGACAATTCCCCATGTGGTCTAACTAAACTAGGTTATCATAGCCATATGCAATTCAATAATGCATCCATATATATATATATATATCATATAGCACAATGTAACCTAAACTACTACCTGGATAAAAAAATCCAATTCATATAACATGCATTTAACAAGAAGCAACAGACAATCAGTTCCATCCTATCAAGAAAGGCATGGAAACAAGGTCTGCCTTATATGAAACCTAGACCAAACAACCCCAAACATTCAAACAAGGAAATGCACCCATAGGGTGTTCCTTAATCATTCAATTTCACATAAAACAACAAAAAACCCATTATTCCAAAAAAAAATAAGGAAGTGAAAATAGTGTTTAATTTCATTAATCTGAAGTATGTAAAAAATGGGTAATCGGTAATTTCAAATATAAACCCAAATACAAACAACGAAATGAATCAAACTACATCATCTTTGTACAGAGAACACTATCGAACATCAGACCTTGAATTGCTAAAGAAATAGTAGATCTACAAAAATTTCAAAGACGTTTAACCTTGAATGACTCAATATAGAATTAGAATAAAGAGAATAGGCTCCAAAAGAAGGAAGAATTCAATGTGGCAATTCCAACACAACTAATTGTGTTTGATTCGAAGAAGTGATTATGGATCACTAACTTAGAGAAGAATCAAGGATTCTAGACACTCATTCGCGAGGTACGACCGTAATAAGACATTTATGGGGATTAGATGTGACACTAGTACAATTAGTCAAATAAAAGTGAAAGTGCATGATGTGTAATATTAATGAAAACACCATGTATTTTCCTCAACTAGACACTAGAATTAGTGGTATACAACATCATCCCACATGGCCTTGTCTCAGGCATTACACACATACGAAACAACTGTACTCGTTTACATTGTACACAACGTGTACTTATAAAATTTCCAAATTCTCCCATTTTCTTGAAAAACATCCGAATACAAGATCTATACATGAAATGAAGATCTGAGTTCTTACAAACTTCACCCCATAAATAAAATCATCCCCGAATTTCACTAACAAGGTGGTGAAGAGGAATCCTCGAACAGATTGGGCCACTACGATCAAACAATAATCTCCCTCTCCCATGTCTTTTTATGCACTCGGTAGTGCTACCACAACAATAATACTTGAGGAACAGACTGGGCACTGAGAACCTTCATGCGACAATCCAAAATCCTGATAGGATTATCCTCGAACAATCTGTTCACCTCAAACTCAACCTCCTCGGGTTTAAAAACATTAATCGAGTCTGGGAATCAATGTCCTAGCCAAGAAACATGGAAGACGTCATGCATAGCCTAGTACCATTGACGTAACCGCAACTGATAGGAAACCATCTCGACTCTCCCCAAAACCTCAAACGATCTGATGTATCTTGAGGAATTCTTCCCCTATCTCTTAATAATCGTGTGTCCCAACCTCGGTGTGACATGTAAGAAAACCTCATCTCTAACCTGAATCTCTAGAGGCTGTCTATGTCGATCATCATAAGACTTCTTCCGTGACTGTGAAGTATTCATCATCTTCCTAATCAACTAAACCTACTCTGTGGTCTCCTAGAAATGATGAGATCCTAGATTAGCCACCTCTCATTCTTCTAACCAACATATGAGTGATCAACATGGGCTACCGTAAAAAGCCTCATAATATTCCATCTGAAAATTTTCTTGAAAACTATTATTGTTAGGAAACTCCAGCAGTGGTATGTGCTTATCCCAATAACCTCCAAAATCTATGACACATTTTTGATGCATGTCCTCCATCACCTGAATCGTACACTCGGACTGGGAATCAGTCTAGGGATGGTAAGTTGTACATATAAGTACATGTGTACCCAAATACCTCTGCAGTCCTTACCAGATAGAAGAAGTAAATAGGAAATCCCTATCTCAAATTATAGAGCATGGATCCCCATTCGAGTGTACAATCTCTAAGACGTACAACTTTCAATGATCATTAATAATGATAGTCTCCATGATAAGTGAAAAAGTGTGCAGTATTTGTTTGTCTATAAATAAAAACCCAAACAACATCATTCCCTCAAGGAGACCTTAGTAAACCGGTCACTAAATCTATTGCAACATAATTCCACTTCCACCCAATAATGGGTATCATCTGTAGAAGCCTGTCTAGTTGATGGAGCTCTGACTTCACCTACTAGCATATGGAACATCTAATAACAAAACCATATACATCTCCCTACATACCTGGCCACTGATACTGATGATGCAAATCACGACACATCTTGTTGACGCCAAGATGAACTACCTAAGAGTAAGTACGAATGTCTCCCATCTACTCCTCATGGATGTTGGTAGAAACCCATATGCATCCATGAAATCATGAGACCTAATGCACTGCTATTGTCTACCTAGGATTAGGGTCCTCTCCTAAAAAACTCTAATATAGGACTAGGACATCAAAATATGATAGCTCTCGAATTCGCAGTCGATCAAGTAGAGTAGAGGTAACAACTACAGAAGAATGAAACGTTTTACTATGTCTACTGTTCACCTCCAAATTCATTTCATAGAACATGTACATGATCTACCACTCACTATTGGCTTCCTGAACTGTCCATATATGAGTTATTTTTCTCAACACATCGGGAACTACGTTGCATTTTCTTGGTATGTATGAAATTTCAAAGTCAAAAGATTGATGTTACTCGACCCAACTTTGATGTCTCAAATTCATGTCACGGTAGGTAAAGATAGACTTGTGACTTATGTGGTCAGTTTACAACACAAAATTCTATCCTAGAAGGTAATGAATCCAATAGTTCAAGGAATGAACAACTACAACAAACTCGAGATCGTACGTAGGATAAAACCTCTCTTGTGGTCTCAAATGCCGAGATACATATGCAATGACTCATTCTCCTTGCATAATCACTACTCCATGACAGATACCTAATGCATTATATTAAATGGTTTAACTCTTGCCCAGCTCTGAAAATACTTGTATTGGTGGGGATGTTATCCTTCCCATCATCTATTGGAAGTATGAATCACAAGATTCTGACTAAGAGTACTTCACACCCTTCATATTCAAGCCTGTCAGTGGCAATGTTAATCCAGAGAAGTATTTTATAATATGTTTGTTGTTACCTATCAGCCCCATAAAACTTCGTACCTCAGAGACATTCTTTGACTACTCCTAGGAAATTGTTTCTCTCATTTTCTCTGTGTTGAATGATACTTCTTTCTCTGAGATAACATGACCCAAGAAGTGAAATCATTCCATACAAAAGTGGCATTTAGAGATCTTATCATATAATTAATTCTATCTCAGTGTAATCAATATGATCTCAATATTGATATCACGATCATGTGGACTGTGATATTACACCATGGTATCATCTAAAAAACAACAAAAAAGGATTTCATGTATTGATGGAAGACTCATTTCATCAGTTCTTTACAAATTTCAAGTGTGTTCATGGGACCGAACAACATAACCAAGTACTCATATAGATTATACCAACTCTGAATGAATTTAGGTGGTATATCTGATGGTATAATGTTCAACTGATGCTAAATGGATTTCTAGTCAATCTTAAAGAACACTCAATCACCTCGAAGTTGATAAAAGGGATCATCATTCCATGGTAAGGGATGCCGGTTCTTAACAGGCAACATGTTCAACATCCTATAATTCACACAAAGGATGGGTCTTTCATTAGCTTTATTTAAAAATAGGATAGGTGAATCCAAAGGAGAAGTAATGTGTTGGATAAAACCCTTAGTATGTAACTCCTCCAACAACTTATTATTCTCTTGTAACTCTGGTGTAGCCATCATATATGGAGGAATGGACACCAGTTTCACTCCTCTCACACGCTCAAATAGAGAAATAGACCTCTTTCTATAGTGGTTAACCTAAATGGACTTCTTGAAAGACATCCCTGAAATGATAAACCTCTAGAGGAAAGTCCATCTGTGAAGTCCCCTGATCATCCAGATACCAACCAGCAACCTGGGCTATAACACCGCTCAACCCATGATTCCCTAGTCTAGATCAACTCTCCTCTATATCCCATTCTCACGTATGTTGAAACAATCTGCCCTCTGGTGATGTGAAAATCACCCTATAGTGTTAGAAAATGACATTATACTTGAAGGGAACTAACCAGTCCATTGGAAGAATGAATTCAAAGTCCATAATCTCTAAGACATAAATGTCCCATAAGAAGTGACACCCTCCATCTTCATGAGATAACTCCTTTAACTGATGTACACTAGCCTTTCTAGTCTCCAATAGAATTTTTAGCATCATGATTTCATTAGATGTAATGATACAGAGCCCAAGGATCTCCACAACATGCATAGAAATAAATCTATGGGAATCCCCTATGTTACAATTTTTTGAGGGTACAGCAGTTACACCCAAAATGGTACCTCTAACCATAGAGGGTATGGGAACCTAATCCTACTAGATCTGCACTATCACAAAAGAATATCATGCATCATGGACCTGTGATGATATCCGAGATCCATAAGCTTATCCACCCCGTGGCTGTTGAAAACGTTGTGTCTAACCACTAAGTCCACGACCACCACCTTGTCCTGAACGTCCTAATGAACTCCAGCCCCCAGTCCGATGTAGGATTTGGGCCCTGCTTCAGTACAAGGATTTGAATCAGATCTTCCCTCACTAGCTACTGGAAAGAGGGCATTTTGGAAATGCTAATGATGTCCCATCTTGCTGCATAATCATCAATCAACTGGGTCTCCTAGTCACTGATGTTCCTTTGGTCTTCCCTTCCCGCACTAGTATCACACCACCTTGCTACCTGAAGGAAAATCCTGCCTACTCTGATCTCCATGCATAGACACCCTTCGATGTGTCCTACCATCGGTATGAAGGGTACCAACTATGGATGTTGAACTTCCATACCCTGCAGCTCCTAAATCCTTTAGATTGAGCTCGATGATCAGTGCCTGGAATAATATAAAAGATATGGGATTCAACCTGAAGATTTTCTCCAATGATCATATGTCATTCCTGAGACCATCCTCAAACTTTCCCATGATAAAGAACTCATCTCCCCAAGAATGGGTGTGAAGCGTTGTAGCTAATTTAAGCTAGAAGAATACTCAATGATTGAGAGAGTACCCTACTCCAAACTCATGAACAATCAGAATCGATTGACCGTCAATGTATCTATGTAGAATTAGTCATAGAAGGTCCATTGGAACTCATCCCAATCCATAACCCACTGGCATCCTGCCTGTGACATCGCATCCCACCATCACATGGTAGAATATTGAATCATGTATGTCAAAAGCTCCACCCTCCTATCAAGAGTTGTCTGTAGATGCTCAAATATAGACATCATGGCGACTAATAATGACTCTTCAGCCTGAGGTCCTCCATCCTATGAGAAAGTATGAGGATGCTGCTATTGAAAACCCGCATCTACACTTCCAAAGACAGGGCATGATGTGGTGCTCCCTGGAATGTTGACATCATCATCATGAAGCCTTATCAGAACTATTCATTAGTACATGTATTTGGAATGATGGTTGGTTCCATAAAGGTCAAAATAACAGTATCTTCTAGTAGTCCTTGGTCTACGGTTTCTAGTGTCTAATCATTACCCGGAACATGGTGTATAACAGGAGGATGTCTAGGTGGAATGAATATGAAAGTCCAAGAGCATAAATCAACATTAAATTAATGAAAAATAAACAGTGATGTGTAAAATGGAACAGAGAAGGAAAATCATTCATGTTTTTTCAAAAAACAAGGTTACATGGCATGTTTGCACTCTACATGGTGTGTTTCATTAATCCGTTACATGGGCATGAACTTTTACCAACCTTGATCGTATAACATCCCATACACACGGGGTGTTACCCATGTGACGTCTCATGTTCATGAATTCTCCCTCCCATATGTGTATTTATACAAGACATAAACTACACGATTCTCTTAGAACAAAACAACAAGTCATGTATATTACAGACAAGGCATGTACTAGGAGGATTTCACCGACTCGTGTTGTTGGTCACATATCTCGATACATGGATCACCCAAACATGGATTGTATGCCTTGTACACAACATGTTCAAGAAATATTTTCAACACATGTATAGCCCACATGGTTGGTCACACGGTAAAAGTGTACACATCGTGTAGAGAATGTACATGGCGTGTACTTAAGAAAAAAAATCATCCTTAAAAACGATACATGGTGTGCATTCATCATCAAACACCATGTATTCTAGGTTTTTACATATAGTATGCCTCAAAAACTACTCTGGATCCCCATAAGAAAACTAAAAAAATTTCAAAATTCTGATCCATGCCGGACCATACTCCCCACGAATCGAACTGTGGAATCATATTCATGTATATCACAATGTATAAAAATTAAATAAATCACATGATCAACAAAATTACGATCCATAAAGGCACATAACACCTTAGGGACCAAAGTGTGGCTCCCATTTAAATTAAACATTAAATTTTCCAATATCCTGTCAAAATAGTAGGTATTTTATCACATCATATGTCACAACAACATGCATATCTTGCACAAAATCTATCACAAAAACATGAAATGACTAATTCATGATAAATGAAACGACAAAATGCATGACATCTGGTCTCTAGAAAGTTATTATATGATTCATCAGATGGCATACCTTCATCTAATCATGTTGCAACAAAAATAGAACCTCAATCATATAAATCATAACCACATAAATCATGTGTATCACCCAATGGTGAAATCAAATAAACTGTTACAATTCAAAAGCTAGAAAAATTCAATAATCAAGGAAAAATGATGTTTCCATGTACACTGGTTATCTACACTTGGGAAAAACATATTACCAACTACATATTACTTCATATCCAAATCTATAGACTCCAAACAATAAGAAAAATGTGAAAAGAATTTCCTCTGATACGTCTTTGTAACGTCTCGGTTCCGAGTTTGACCCAAAGGTTCTCTATAACCGGTTGGTCGCATGGCATCAAGCGCATTTCCCCGAACTCTAGATGCTTCAACTAGCAGTGAGCGCTATGGACGAGATAGTTGGGAAACTATTCCTTCATTGGTAGAGCATAAACAATGGAATAACAAATAATAAACATTACTGGAAGTAAAATACCATACAATATGTAAATAGCTGAATACTATTGGTAAATGACAACTCGATATCATATATAAGTGATGCATGTCACATATGTATAGGAAAGCATCAAAAAAATAATATTTTTGAAATACAACTAATCCAATTTGCAATAAAAACTGAAAATCTACAGCATCATCATAAGACTAAGATTGGTCATATGCTCTGTAGCTCCAACCAGCCAATCATGTACCTGAGGAAGAAGGGAACCTTGCCTTATCTACACCTGCACCATATAATTTTTTTTGGGTCAAAAAACATGACCCAAACAGGGTGTGAGAAGAATCCTAGTAGGTAACCACCACAATATCTATTCTTATCTATCAGTGAGCTTATATAGCAGGTAATAATGGAAATGCATCGAAGAACTTGAAGTACATAAAAGTAAACAACCTTACAGTTTGCATTTACATTCATTATCCTTCAAAGTTCATCATTTAATATGGTATGTATAACAACATGTGTCAATGAAGACTAACTAATAGAACCAAATCCATGTTTTTGATTTGGCATGGCAGATTCATCACAAACAATCAATAATTATGTTAACCCTTTGGGAAGCTCACATAGTCTACCCCCTCAAGCCACGTAATGCAACAAAATGGATAAGACACTCTAAGGAATAACTCACCGTCAATTCCCACAATGGTATTTCTAGAACAACTACAAAATCCCTTTGGATGAACTCAACATCAATTCCATCAATGGTCTTATAATGTAGTCTATAGACATTCTGAGGTAGCAGTCACCATAAATCCCCAATGTGGTCTCAAAGAATGATATATAACAGACACTCTGGGGAAGCACTCAACCTCAATTCCCCCTGTGTTCTAACTACACCTGGATCTCATAGCCCTATGCAATTCAATCATGGAAATATGATATTTAGAATCCCAACATAATATCAACTACTACATGTCTAGACAATTCAAATGCATATCACAAAAATTTAACAAGAAGTAATAGGTAATATGTTCCATCCTATCATGCAGGACATGGAAACAAGGTCTGCCTCATAGGTAACCTCGACCAAATGGACCTAAACATCCAAACAAGGAAACAAACCCATGGGATGTTCTTTAAAAATGAAATTTCTCATAATACTACAACAAAAAACCCTTAATCCAACAATATATCTATGTCAAATAGAATAGGGTTTAATTTCCTTAACCTGAAATACCCGATACCTATGTAATAAAGACTTTGGAATATAAACTCAAATACAAAAAATGAAAGGAAAAAAACAACCTACCATGTCATTTTATGAATAAAACTCTCGAACGTTAGACATTGAATCAGCCTATAACATCATAGATCTATAATGAGGTCAACAATTTTAAACCTTAAGTAACTCAAAAAAGATGAGGAATTAGGAATTGATGCTATTGAAAAAGAACGAACTCGCCGAGGAGATTCCAATGAAACTGATATTGTTTGATTCAGAGAACATATGAAAGATCAGTGGCTCAAAGAATAATTGTTAACTATAGATGTTCTTTCATGAGGTACATCCAGAGGAAGAAATTTATGGGTATTAGACGTGACCCCGGTCTGATTAGTCATATAAAAGAAAAATTACATGAGGTGTACTGTTAATGAACATGTTGTTTATTGTCCTCAATATGACCCAAACATTAGTGGTCTACCATGTCACCCATGAACACCATGTCTCATTCAATACATGCCCAAGACATGGATAGACTCTATAACTGGGTACATGATGTGTACTCTTTCGTAGATGGAATTTACTTTTATAATTTCCAAATTCTCCCTTTTTTTCTTAGAAACACCTAAAATCATGATCCATACCTAAAATGAATATTTGGGTTCTTACACATGCCTCATCTAGTGCCACTGGGAATCAGCACATGCATCCACCAGTGCATCCATGTGCCACCACTGGCACCGATGCATGACACCACAATTTATACTAAGTTCCATTGTCGGAAGCTCCATTTTTCTGAGTCTCGGGTCACACTCTAGTGCTCTATTTTTCGAAAAGGATACATGCATGTGTCCATTGGGCCACATTGTTCATATCAATGGGATTTACTCACCACGTTGTCACTCTAAGGGTCAAGTAACATTTAGAACATCCCAAAAATCCAAATGAAATCACAGGGGGCCATCGGTGAGGAACACACGATAGAGAAAGAGAGAAAAGCAAAAGAACTCATTTTGAACATAACTTAGCCTTTTTCATTTTTTTCATGGTCCGCTCATGTCATTAGAAAATCGAAATAGGGACAGTTGAATATATAATACGATTCATTGCCTTTAATCCTGCATTTTTAACCATCAATCATGAATTATCAAACTACAGATCAACTAGTTCATGGGTTTTTCCATGTTTTTCATTAGAAAAAATAACAGGGAATGAAAACATGACGAAAATAAACCCCTAGCCTAGATTTTGGATCATTAAGAGAACATTATTCGTCATTGATGGTAATCAGTCTGTGAGCGATATTGATCCTTCATTTTTTGTTGTCCTCCAAAGGAAGGGTTCCTCCTCTTTACACCAAAAAACTCTAGGTTTATGACTATAACCATGGATTTCATGATAAGTTTCAATTTAAAAGAAAAAATTTTCTATGTTACCAAGTTACATAAATTAAAATATTAATTGAACATATTTTATTGATGTTCATGTAAAGACATTAACTATAACCTTCGACTTAGGTTGGTTGAGGTAAAACTCTGTCTAAGGAAAACACCTTTTTCACACTCTATGGTGGTTTCATATTTTCAATACAAATTACACATTATGAATTCTTTTCTTTTAATATAAAACAATTTTATTCAACTAATTTTTTAAATTTATGTTCTTTTTAGGTTTTCTCATTGGAGACCCGAATTGACTAAAGATAAGTCATTCCGGTGGTAAACCCCATTCCAAAATGCAATGGTGCACTCAGATTTCTGATAACAAAATCAGTTTAGATGATTCTATAATCCATCACATAGTGACTTTTTAATAAACATAAAAATAATTTGAACATTTATTCTGGGCACCCCGAGCCTCAGAATCACGTTCCATCTCAGTGCCTACTCTCCAAATAATCTCATACAATTATCTGAAAAATTGCATGGAAAATCAGCGACATCGCATTATCCTGACATTTGGGATTTACATCCTCAAAATCAAAAAAGGTCTGAAAAAATAGGGATACTAAGAATGAATTTGAGAATCCCACTAACATTTTTTCTCTTGGAAATTATTATGTTTCTATCAAATTTGAACTAGAGGAATCGACCATATGCAGATGATAGTCTCCTATCAATCCGTGATCTCCCTCAGGTACTCTACAAAAGTCGCCTCCTTGTAAATGTCCAACTCTCCCCAGTCAATGATGTGTGAATGGTCATGTATGTATTTCCTCATTTGGGATGTGTGAAATATTCCATGCCCCCCTTCTCTATCTCTGGAGGTAGAGCCAAGATGTTCACCACCTCACCAACTCTAAGTTGTATCAGAAAGGTTCAAATAATCCTTGGAGATAGAAAGACACCCCAACCAAATATATGAATCCCACATGGATTAGAGACTCTAAGGAACACATGGTCTCCCACCTCGAACTCATAGGGTCTTCATTGCCTACCAGTATAGGAATTGTAATGGCTCTATCCAATCTTCATCTTCTCCTAGATGACATGTACCTTTTCTGTAGTGGCTTGTACCAAATCCAAACCAATGAGGGATAACTCTCCATGCACATTCCAACAATGTAGAAACCTATAGGGTTTCCCATTCTAGGACTTGAAAAAATTCATATCGAGGGTTGAGTGGTATAAATTATTGTATGTGATCTCTATCATGGGTAGGTGATCCTCACAACTATGTCCAAATAACGGGATGCAAGAACATAGTATATCCTCTATGAACTGAATGGTCCACTCCATCTGGTCGTCTTTCTATGGGAGGAAATCTGTACTCAAGCACATTTGCATCCAAAATTCCTCCAACAATCCCTTCCCCAAAAGGGATGAAATGCATGCATATCATTATGAGACAATCATTGATTGGAATCCATGCGAAATAATTATCTCGTGTATGTAGAGGCATCCAAATCTCTCTACTGAACACTGTTTATGAATCGTAAGGAACTAGACAGACATGGTGTATTGGTAAATGTTCACATAGATTGTATTGTTTCAACTAAAAGTACACGGTAGTCCTGTAAAAAATTCCATCGATATTCTATCTTACGTCTACTCTGGAACCCCATGGGGTTGATTTGAACCTACTAGAAAGTGGTTCTCGACCTTCACTTACTCATAAGTGAGGCATCAAGAAAGAATTATGACATATCCTTCTTCATCCCCATCCACCAAAAATTATGTTGGAGGTCATGGTGCAATATTTCCACAACTTGATGTACCACCAAAGGGAATGTATGGTACTCCCTCAACACCTACTACCATAACAACCCTGGTAAAACTATCTGTCCTCTAAAAATGATTACATTATCCCCACGATTTGAATATATATTAGGGGCATGATCAGTAGACATCTAAGCCCGTGTAGTATCATAGATGACATCTTAGAGTTGGGCCTCCTGCACACACTATAAGAGTAGATGGGTAACCAATATTGTCTTCAGATCAGCTGCCTCACCTCCATCCATGAAGGATATTTGAAGTGATGCAAACATCATCAAGGCATTGTTTAGTAGCTGTGAACTCATTCTCCAAGTGAGAGAATATGCAACCACATTACGCTTCCTTGGATTATAGACTATCTCGATGTAATAGTCCTGTAGAATCTCTAGCCAACATAGTAGTCTCTGGTTTAGATCCTTTTATGAAAATATATCCCATATATTTTTCTTGTATAAGTAGATGATAATACACTCACCCATAATGTAGTGTCACATCATCTTAAATGAAAATACTACCACTGCCTACTCCATATCATGGGTTTTGTAGTTCCTCTCATGTGGTATCAACTACTGTGAACTATAGGAAATCAAAAAATTCCCCTAAATTAGGACACGAAAAACCTTGATCTCTAATGTGTTAAATAAAACAACGTAATCGACACCCACATTAGTAAATCTCAGGATGAGAGTGCATTCTAAAATCTATCTCAGCTACCAAAAGTCCCCCTAGAACTTCTCCACCCATACGAATGGTTTCTACTTTTATGTCAACGTGGTCATTGATGATGCTACTTTGAAAAAGTCAGGTATGAACCTTTAATAGTACCCTAACTACCCATGGAAACTCCGCACCTTGGTAATGTTCTTGGGTGGATCTCAAGCATGAAACTCCTATATCTTCTCAAGATCTGCTGCAACACCATCTTCTAAAATGACATGCCCCAGAATGTGGTCCTCTCATATCCAGAACTGAAACTTTGAGAGCTTCCTGTAATGAAGGTTCTCTCCGAGTAATTCGATGACCATCATTAAGTGTATCTTGTTCTCCTCCTAATATGTTGAGTACACCAGGATTTCATCAATAAAGACCTCTACAAACTAATCTACCTAGGGCTGGAAGATTTTGTTCATGAGTCCCATGAACACTACTGGGGAATTATTCTTGACCAACGACGTCAACATGTACACTTAGTGGTAATAGAGACATTTTAAATCATTCATTTTGATGTCCTCATCACACAACAAAAGTTGATGATAGTATAATATGAGGCCTATCTTCGAGAACTATATCACCCCCTTTAGCTGATCAAAGAGTTTATCAATCCTCAGTAGTGGGTATTTATTCACCATAGTCACCTAATTATGGAATCAAAATTCCACACCAAACCTCAAGCTCCCATATGTAATCTTGGCAAAAAATAATTGGGCTTCCCATGGTGAAACACTAGGTCTCACAAAGCCCTTCCTCTACACGTGCTCCAACTATGCCCTCATTCCCCGAAACACAATGGGAGCCATCGGATATTCCATTGTACATGTCGGTCACATCCCATGGTATAGGTCAATGCATAATTATATTTCCCTATGTGAAGGTAGTTGTAGAACATGTTTTAAAAATAGGTCCTTGTACTCATCCACCACTATATGAAAATGAAGACTCATCTCATCAACTACACTGAGAATGAAGCTATCCAACTAATGTGTGCTTGATGGCACCCTCCTATATGTGAGTATATCCTCTACTGTATGTGTCTCCCTTTCATAGATAAAAAAATACGGTCCCATATCTGTGGACACATGAAACTTTGTTCTGAAAACTGTCGATATAAACATGAACTATGGATAATCAGTCCATACCCATAATGACGTTGTAGAGCCTCAACTCTCCCACCAAGAGATCCTAACCGAATCTATCACCCCCAAGAGTAATAGAACACTGTTGGTACTAGCTTTTTATCATTGATTATCCTCATAGAGGAGTCTCTAAGTGTTGGTATCGAGTCAAATGTTCTACTGTAATCTTCCAGTCTTGAACAATGGTCATGGTGAGAAATGAGTGACTGGAATCTATGTATAAAAACTATATATTTGTTTGAAAAGACAAATATCGTACCTCAAAATCAAATTGGGTGTCTAAGGATCATAATCCTCCATCAGCTGGACCATGCCTTGTACCTGTCTACCGGCTCCCTTAGCTCAGGGTCTACCACTTGGAAGTTGTTGTGGTAGTTCCCCGATCCTACCTCTGCCTCCTTCTTCTTATCCAAGTCCTCTTCCTCATCCGCCACTTGGAAGACTGACACATTCTTGCATCCACCAATTCCTTGGTGGTCTCTCGACCATCTCATAATTGGTCATATGACTGGTCGGAAACTCTATAGAAATATGTCATTGACCGCCGCACGAGTAGCGCAATATATCCTCCAGCTAACGTGCTCTAACCTTGGAGGCTCTCACCACTGACATTGTGTCTTGGGGTCATCCCATGGACTACATGAACCACATGGGTCCCTACATCATAGGTCAGCTACCCGCTACCAAAGACTCTACTACATGTCTCCCAATGGTAGATCCCACTAAGGTTACCTGCTCTCTGTTAGGGCTACCAGTCAGTAGAGCTCTCTCCAGCAGACTAGAATGTTTACGTATGCTAATGGATATCATCAATGATCTGATTTCTCAGTGTGTCCCTTGATCAAGGGTATGGGACCTGATGCATGGGTCCCACACAACATATGTTGATTAGCATGAATAATATATGAATATCATTGAGTAATCTTCTATAGATTGGATACCCATATGTAGATGTAGGATATCTTATATACAAATGGATCATAATATCACTAGAATTAACTTCTCCACAAAGAGATGCTAAATGTCTATCCAGTAGAGGGTCACCTCATCCTGCATCTGGATCATCAAGCTCCACAATCTCCCCACTGAGCCATATAAAAGTATCATGGCATGTACCACCATCAATCCATGATGTATCCTCACTAGGTAGAAAATATGCTTCACTTACTCAAAAAAAACCTCTACTACCTGTGGATCCATCTCACCGCATAACCAAGGAGGTTGTGAGAACTGGAACTTGTGCAATGAACTAAGCCTACATGCATCTTCGATTAGTAACACTGGTAGATATTGATGCCTTTCTATTGGAGGTATCACTAGTATACCACCTAGAGGTTCTATCTCTGGTAATGGTCCCTAAACCGATGCCTGATCCCTTGGTGGACCATCCTTGCAGCCACGCCACAGAATCCTGGCTGGCTGCTTTTGTGGAAGAATCTTGAAATTTAACAAGTTATACCAGAGTCTATAGAGTATAACTGTAGAGATGAATCTAACTCATGGAGGACATGATAACATAGTAAATTCATATACAATTCATGATCCATTAATTTTCCATGAAACTTGTATTTTCATGTACCAAGGCGAAAATCAGAATTTGAGGTCTTGGTATATGGATACGTCAGTCTATGAACCAATAATTTGTTCCCTATATTGAAAGCAAATCCCAAGAAAATTAACATAGTTTCCCCCAAAAAAGTGTATAACCTACCACCCTCTTATACCACATTTTCATGACTCATCCCCTAGGTCCATGTCGTGACTACCAGATGCCTGCCTCCCATAACACAGGGTCTAGAGACTAAAGCCAAGTAAGCATATTCCACTAGTGGGATGAATTTTCATATGTACCTACACACACACACACACCTTCCTCCAAGAAAATTATGAATCTAAAAACACTAGGAAAACATGGATGACAACCATCAACAAAACCCACTCAGAGTAAGTTAAAAACTGAAAGAAAAAGGGTCCAGAAAACAAGACATACTAAAAATATAAGTACATGCTCATGGATCTTGACTGCAGAAAATCATTCCTAATGTTTATATAATATATGTATTTTTAATGGTGCTTAAGTGTACAATGTGCATCGGGTCAACCTGAAGCACCCCTGTCTCTGGCCCACCAAGGACTCCATCAATGTTGTAGACCTTTTTCAAAAGGCATGCCACATGCGAGTGAATTCTGTTTGGGGGTGAGAAAAATAATACTTAGTCAGGCCCCAAACCACAAATAAATAATAGGAAATATAAAAAAATAATATCACAAAATAATACATTAATTACACTACCAAATAATCATAAAAGTGTATCCTATAAGAGGTACAATCAATATAGTCAAAAGAGTCACCTCACACCATGTATAGGTAGCACAAAGAGTCTAAGTATCACACCGAGTGTGGGTAACACATGGAGTGTAGCTAAAACACGTAGTGTAGATAACACATAGAGTGTTGGTAAAAAATAAAGTTAATGTAACACATAGTGTTTTATAAGAGACTAGAGGACCTACACCCTGGTGAGACAGGGGAGTAAATAATAAATCATGGTCAAAATTAATTTTTATATAAGAGACATAGTCTTGGTATGACACATATTATATGTAATCACATAGCTTCTAGGTCTCAACCATCCCATGATTCCATCCTTATCACTCTCGTTATGGGAGTACCAAAAGTGTGAGACAAACAATCCTACAAAAACATCTATGGACATTAACATAGAGTATATCAAAAATAAATTCTCACTATGAGGGTCCTACCGCTGCAAAAGGCTCATCAAATGGACACACGGTCTGAGAGTTATGGGTATTTTTGTGAAAAGGGACTGTTGAGGTTCGGGTCCAATCCGACCTGGGTCCCACTCAAACTAACCATCATAGTCTGAACAGACCTATCGGTACTGAACTAACCCACCAGTTCTGACATGACCTTCTGGGTCCCACTCAGACCTTCCCACTACTACCCCATCTGTAACACCCGACAATTTTATAAGAAATATTTTGTTTTTATTTTATATAAATCATCAAAGTAATCTTTCACTACACACAACACTAGCTTGTCTTACTTTACACGCAATTGCAACCTTCCTTGATAGCTTGTGTCGTACGCAATACCGAGATTCACTAAACAACGATATGCTATTAAAATATTATTAAAACTAGCCGTTATGAATAGTACTAACCACTTTTTGAAATTTTTTAAATTTTATTTTTCAAAATGGACTTCATTTTTAGATTCAGAATATTGAAATTACCATAGGTTGAAATTTTGGTATTTTTCTAAAAACATTCAATTTTTGATGAATAGTAAAAACACCGGGTTACTATTTAAAAACCAAATTTTTATTTAAATAAATAATTATTTTATTTTAATTTATTTTAGGTCAAAATTGATACATAATACCTACATAAGTTCAATGTAATTAATTGGAGTAATTTTATAATAATTTTAGATATATAAATATTTTATTGAACTTTTCACTGTGAGTGGAATTTCAAAAATCTGAGAGACACGGTTAATATCAAGGACTAAAATGTGGTTCAATGAGATGAAAATAATTTTTGGTGAATAGTAACTTTTTACTTTTTTTACCACAATTAAAAGTAAATTGGGTAATTAAGGGTAAAAGTGTTATTATTATTACCCTAACACATGTCCTAATTCTATTGGATAAGTGTAATTCGACCAAAAACAACTTTAGGAATAAAATATGACCATTTAGGCCCACTTGGATTAGATTAGGACATTTATTAGTAATTTATTTAAAGAAGGGTTAAAATTGTTAAAATCAAACATTAATAAGTAAATCATTTTTAATATAGGGTTATAAACAAGGTAAATTAGACGATAAATATTAAATAGAAATATAAAAATATTTCCTATATAATGGTATTTTATTTGAAATTTTTAGACTTTAAATAATTTAATTTATTTATGACACAATGATGATGCAGTAATTATCATATTAAAGAAATATAGACATAATTGGTGTTATAAATACACAAATAAATGTAATTTGAGACTTTTTATGAATTCCAATAATTTTATATGTTAATATGACATGTTAGCCTTGATTTAATTAACATTGTTTGAACTAATCATTGTGTTATGCTTTTTACAAAAAAGAATTACTAAATAGTGTCAAAATTGACATAAAATAGTTTCTAAAACAAACATTATATTATTAATTGTTATTTTATTCATAAAAATCTAAGGTTAGGCAAAATGTCTTAGATACAGATAAATATATTAATAATAAGCATCTTGGGGTTTGTTTGGATTGTTATAGTATGTTTATTAACCTTATAGTGTAAGAACGCAAAAAGACACAGTAAAAGTAATATTATCTAACTTAAAGTTAAATATAAATTATAAGGTTGAAATAGTAAACTAAACTTGTCCAAATTCTATTGTATGAGAGGATTTCGACCCATCCCCACCTTATCTTCAAAATAAATCAATTTGGAGCTATTTAACACCGAATATGGCTTTATAATAAAATAATATTTTTGGTTTTTCCAAAGGTGCCCCACTCCTCCCTTATAAAAGGGGACCTCCACCCTCTAATTCTCACACAACATTGAGCCTTCATGCTCATCCTAACCCTGCCAATTTCACCTCTACAATACCCTGGAAACTTCTTAGAGGTCCTTGTCTTCTTCAAAGACCAATTTTAGTGCCCTAAAAGGAGGTCTCAAAGAAGCGCTTCAAAGAAGAGGTAATGTCTGTTACAGATTCATTCAACTTTATTTCTTCTTCCACTTCTTCTTATTTAGTTGTTTCATTATGAATTAATAACATCAGTATCAATAATATTCTGATATGTTATTATATGTATGAAACAATCCTATTTCACCATCTATCCATCCTACGGAAAACGAAATCACCGCGTGTGCGTACGTACAGAATACCGCCCTCACACTGTGGTGTAATCTATTTTCCACCACCACCTTACTTGGATGGATATAATGGTGTAAATAATGAATAGGTATGATTATTTTAAAGTGATATTGATTCTGGAATAGTATAAATACACTCCAATACAATTTCACGATCATTGGAATGATATCATCGCTCGTGCGTACGTACGGAATACCGTCTCCACGATGTGATGCGACTCGTTCTACATAATATTCATTGAATAATGATTATATAAATAAATTGAATGAATGAATATGATATATATTACACTAATAACATTCTGGAAATGAGGTATCAATAACCTAAAGATAAGAATAAGAATTTATTCGACAAAACACGCATAAGAAGAAAAAGTAATAAACACCTGACTAACAACTAGCAATGAAAAATTACTAATAATAAACTAAGAATATGACCATATATGATATCATATCAGTTAGTATGATTCTGGTATAAGTCAATGACATTATTTAAATCATTATACAGGTGGTTCGGACACTTACGAAGCAAATCAGATCTAAGGTAAGGGAAAATCTCACAATCTAACTTTTATAAGATATTGTTTATAATTCAGAATTTACTGTGGAATATTATCAACCACATCCATGTTTCCTCAATATGTAATATTATTTCCATCCACATCCAATTTTTTATATCCAATTTTACCCTTCGGTGTGTTTTTAGTAAATGATATGAAAGGAATATTTTGTCGTTTTTCGTACGAGGTACTTTTTGACATTTCAGACAAAAGTACGAGAAGAATGATTTTTTAAACTTATACGGCTTGAATGTATTTTTAAAAAATTATTTCCAAGAAGAATACTTTACAAGTTTTCAAGTTTATTTTTAATAAACTTCTTTTAGTTTAGAATTTTATGACATGTTATGAAAGGAAAAGTTTTTTTTGAAGTAGAAAGGATATTTTCCTCAAGAATGGAGTTCAAGTGTTTTATCAAAATTATTTCCATCTGAGATAATAAAGGGTTTTGTTTCTATCCCTATTATTAAATTGATTTGATTATGTTGTGGTGTAATTATTTGTATGAATTCCTTTATCTTATATGAATTGTTTTATGATGTCACGATGTTAAGAATTCGATTTTTATTACATGGGTTATGCTATGATGTATGGTTTATGATTGTGTGGCACACATAAGAATGGTATCATTATGAGATTGGTGGGACCTATATCTCCCCCAATTCATTTGGTAAAGATTTTATATCTCATGATATAGACATGGCTGGAACGGCAGGTTAATCCGGTTCAGTGAAACAGGACTGAAACGAGGAGTGAACTCTGTTCAGAAATGGACTTTGACCACTAAGATTGTCTTGTCTATGAGTCTTGACAACAAAGAAATGATTATAAATGATTATGTGTGTATGCCACAATGCTTAATGTTTTATGTTATGATTATTGTGATTACATATCACTACCATGATTTATCCCATGTTATGAAATTATGATCTCTTTTGCAGGATAAGATTTCCAAAATGTTATGTTCTTATGAATATGATGTGACTGATATTTCTTTTGTTTACCTTTACTGAGCATTTGAGCTCACCTGTTTGTATTTTTTCTTTCCCCAGGTCAGGAAAAAGGATATTACGTAAGATATTCAAAAAGGGACTATAGATATTTTGAAATAAATGGGAGACAGTGCAGACGCTTTATGAACCAGTTGTTTATGTTTCCCAGTTTTAAGGACACTATACCTATACGGTCCTTTCATGGTTTTTTTATATGTTTTAATAAGTGTACTTAAATTTTGAAGTACTAAAAATGTATGTACAGTATTGGTCGTTATAGTTGGTATCATAGGAAAGGTATAGTCAACCTTTGGAAATGAGGATGTGAAAGCCTTAGTAAGAATCCTAAGGATAAGTCTAACAATAGAACACAATCTTAGTGTTTTAGAAAAGGCCATGAATAACCTAGGATAATACCTTATGTGTGAACTTTTATTCTGGATTATTTGGTTTTCTTATTATAATTAGTGTTTCTAATAATATTATTCTTGGTTTTAGTCAATGGCTGGAACCAGAAGGAACCATGTTAATGCGGAATGCGACAGGCAACACAATGATTGTCCCCCTAAGCAGCCAAATGTTATTGGAGCTGGAATGAAAAATCTTGTTGCTAAGATCACACAACTTTCTCAAGCTATGAATCCTCCAGGACTTCCAAACAAGAAAAAGAAGGAGCAACATTCTATTGAATCCTTCATGAGACAGCGTCCACCTTCATTCAGTGGGTGTACTGATCCATTAGTTGCTGAACAATGGATCAGTACTACTAAAAAGATATTTTCAGTTCATCAATGTTATGAACATGATAAAGTCATCTTAGCAGTGTATCATTTGGAAGGTGATGTTAATCAATGGTGGAATCTTATGAAGAATACGAGGCCAAGAGATGAAATTGATTCCATGGAATGGGATGAGTTCAAGAACTTATTTTTCAATAAGTACTTCCCTAATATTCTCCCAAAAAAGACGGAGAAATAGTTTCGTGAACTCAAGAAAAAGGATGATGAATCTGTTGGTACCTATATAGAAAAGTTTACATGACTTTCAAGGTATTCTTCTAGTATTATTATCCAACCTGAGAGTAAGATCGATCGATTCTTTAGTGGCTTTAAACCATGTCTTAAAAGGGCGATAGCCATAAGGGACTTCAATAGCTATGAGGAAATCGTTCGATGTGCTCTCAAAGTTGAGATTAAAATTGGAGTAACCCATCAGTCATATGGGTTTGAGAAGAAGAGGAAAATGGAATTCAAAGGAAAATCTAAAGAGCACACTGAAAAGAAGATGAGTTTTCCCTTATTCTCAATGTGTGGAAAAAACATGGAGGGAGTTGTCTTAAAAGGACAAATAAATGTTTCAAATGTGGAAAGGAAGGTCATCAGGCATTTGAATACCGCAATGATGGGAAGTAGATGTCTAATGATGAAAAAAAAGTAAGGGATATAGAGAATGAACCTACTACACTTCAATGTTTCATGTTCAAGGAGATGGGGAATTATGCCAATCAATGCCCAAATCCAAGTGTTGATGATGATGGTCGATGTCAACAAAATCTTAAGGCTAAAGACAAAGGAAAGTCACATGCAATTTCTATCAGTGATGTGGAGTATGATGATGATGTGGTAAAAGGTACACTTACCATCCACTCTAAATTATCAAATGTTTTATTTGATTCTGAATCCACCCACTACTTTATTTCTGAAGAATTTTCTAAGGGTATCACCATATTACCTCAACAATTAGATGTTGAGTCATCTGTGACAACCCCTAATGGCACAACAGTTCCATCAAAAGTTTATAATTCTTCTCCGATTGATGTTTGTGGGAAAGTTCTTCATGAAAATCTTGTGATCCTCCCTATAGTGGAATTTGATGTGATTCGTTGCATGGATTGGTAATCTTTATATGGAGCTCATATCAATTTCCAAAGGGAAGTCACATTTCATATTCCATATCAATCTTTGATCATCTATCGATGCATGGATGAACATAACCTTCCAGTGTAAATTTCTTCCATCTTATGGGTCTTCAATCCACTAAATGAAGGATATTTATCTCAAATTGTTGGTGAGAAACTCACAATTAAGAATATTCCTATTGTAGAGGAGTTTGATGATGTCTTTCCATAGTATCTTCCAGGTCTTCCACCAAATCATGAAGTTTTGTTTTCAATAGAACTCGTACCGGGTGCTTTACCTATTTCAAAGACACCTTATATAATGGGCCCAATTGAGTTTCAAGAATTGAATAAGAAACACCAAAAGAATCTTGATAAGGGATTCATACGCCCTAGTGTATCACCATGGGGAGCACCTGTTCTGTTTGTTAAGAAGAAATATGGATCAATGAGACTCTGCATTGATTATTGTAAACATAACAAGAACACTATCAAGAACAAATATCCTCTCCCATGCATTGCTGACTTATTTGACCAATTATGGGTAGCTCAATTCTTTTCCATGATTTATCTTCCTTCAGGGTATCATCAATTAAGGGTCAAAAGAGAGGATATACCAAAGACAGCTTTCCGTACAAGGTATGGACACTATGAATTTATTATGATTCCATTTGGTCTTACTAATTCCCCTACTATCTTCATGGATCTGATGAATAGAGTCTTTAGAAACTATCTTGATCAGTTTGTTTTAGTCTTTATAGACGATATTCTTGTATATTCAAAGAGCAAGTAAGAACATGAAGATCACTTGAGAATTATATTTAAGACCCTGAGAAAGGAGAAGCATTATGCCAAATTTACCAAGTGTGACTTTTGGCTTCAAAAAGTTTTATTTTTGGGTCACATAATCTCAAAAGAGGGGATATCTGTGGATCCAGCAAAAAAAAAAGAGGTTATCGAAGGATGGTCGAGACCAACAACAGTACCTGATATCCTAAGTTTTCTTGGTTTGGCTGGATACTATCGATTTTTTGTGAAAGATTTTTCACGATTATCTAATCTACTAACCAAGATGACTTGGAAAGGAGTTAAGTTTGATTGGACGGAGGAATGTGAAGAGAATTTCAAGGAGTTCAAAAGAAAGTTATCCTTTGCACCTGTGCTCACACTGCCTTGTTGTGGAGAAAGGTTGGTGATCTACAGTGATGCATACATGAAGGGATTGTGGTGTGTTCTTATGAAAAATGATAAGGTGATCGCTTATTCCTCACGATAGTTGAAAATCCATGAGAAAAATTACCCAACTCATGATTTGGTGTTAGCTGTGGTAATATTTGCTTTAATGATTTGGAGGCATTATCTTTATGGAGAATGTTGTGATATTTATACTGATCATAAAAGTTTAAAGTATATTTTCACACAAATGGAGCATAATATGCGCCAAAGAAGATGGTTGGAGATGATTAAGGATTACGACTGCTCAATTCATTACCACCCTGGGAAAGCAAACAAGGTGGTAGATGCGATAAGTCGACATGACCATGCTAGCTTATCCATAATGAGGATCACAAAAGATCCAATTTTTTTGGATTCACAAAGGATGGATCTTGGATTTATAATGGATGGGGGAAAATTGTATCATTCTCAAATGAATGTTCAACCATCTATACATGTGAAGATTAAAGAGGCGCAAAAAGAAGATGTAGAGTTATAAAAGAAGGTGAGAAATATTCTTGAATTCAACGTTGATTGTGATGGGATAATAAAGTTTAGGAATCAGTTTTGTATACCTCCCATCCCAGAATTAAAGAAGGAGCTGCTGGATGAGGCTCATAGTTCTTCATTCTATATTAATACTGGAAGCACGAAGATGTATAGGGACATAAAAGAGTACTTCTGGTGGGATGACATGAAGAGATATGTTGCTGAATATGTCTCTCAATGCTTGGTTTTTCAACAAGTTATAGCTTATAAATAGATGTCTAAGGGGATCTTACAACCATTACCCATACTCGAATGGAAATGGGAAAACATCACTATGGACTTTGTCACTGGACTTCCTAAAACATCCAAAGGCAATAATGCTATCTGGGTCATAGTTGATCTTCTTACAAAGTCTGCACACTTCATTGCTATTAGAGAAGATTTCTCTCTGGATCAGCTTGCCAGGATATATGTAAAAGAAGTGGTAAGATTTAATGGAGTACCATTTTCTATTATATCTAATCGGGATCCGAGGTTTACCTCAATGTTCTGGAGAAGTCTTCAGAATACTTTGGATACAGAGTTGAGTTTCAGCACTGCTTATCATCCTCAGACAGATGGTCAATCTGAGAGGACAATTCAAACTATATAATATATGATGAGAACATTATCTATGGATTTCAAAGGTGGATGGGATCAACACCTACCTTTGATGGAATTTTCTTATAATAATATGTTTCACTCCAGTATTCATATGGCTCCTTATGAAGCTCTCTATGGAAAGGAATGCAGGACTCCAACTTGCTGGGATGAAGTTGGGAAAAGAAATCTATTAGGACCTGATCTTGTTGATGAGATGTCAGAAAAGGTCCGATCAATTCAACAACACATAAGAGAAACTCAGAGTTGACAAAAAATTTATGCCAACAACCACAGAAAAGACTTAGAGTTTGATGTGGATGATAAAGTGTTCTTACGAATATCTCCTTGGAAGAGAGTAATGAGATTTGGAAAGAAGGGGAAGCTGATCCCTAGGTATATCGGTCCATTCGAAATACTGGATCGTGTTGGGAAGGTAGCTTACAGATTGGTGCTTCCACAAAATCTCTCTCAAGTTCACGATGTGTTCCATTTATCTCTCTTGAGAAAGTACATACCTGATCCTTCACATGTACTCAGCTTAGAAGATGTACCACTGGAACAAGATCTTTCTTATGAAGAACAGCTGATAGAGATTCTCGATCGTAGTGAAGAAGTCCTACGGAACAAGACCACACACTTGGTGAAAGTTTTACGGAGGAACCACCAATTATAAGAAGCTTCATGGGAGCTTGAGGATATGATGAGGGAGAGGTATCCTCATCTTTTTGTTACATGTGAAGAATTTCGAGGGCGAAATTTATTTTAAGGTGGGTAGAATTTAACACCCGAGACTTTTATAAGAAATATTTTGATTTTATTTTATATAAAACATCAAAGGAATCTTTCACTACACACAACACTAGATTGTCTTACTTTACATGCAATCGCCTCCTTCTTTGATAGCTTGCGTCGTACGCAATACCGAGTTTCACTAAACAACGGTATGCTATTAAAATATTATTTAAACTAGCTGTTATGAATAGAAATAACCACTTTTTGAAAATTATTAAATTTTATTTTTCAAAATGGACTTCATTTTTGGATTCGGAATATTGAAATTAGCCTAGGGTGAAATTTTGGTATTTTTCTGAAAACATTCATTTTTTGATGAATAGTGAAAACACCGTGTTACTATTTAAAAACCGAAATTTTATTTAAATAATTATTTATTTTATTTAAATTTATTTTAGATCAATATTGATACATAATAACTATATAATTTCAATGTAATTCATTGGAGTAATTTTATAATAATTTTAGATATATAAAAATTTTATGGAACTTTTCACCGTCTTTTGCCCAACTCATATAAGAATTTGCAAATTTACATAAAACATAATTTTACTGCTTCTGTGAGTGGAATTTCAAAAATCCGAGAGACACGATTAATATCAAGGACTAAAATTTTGTTCAATTAGATGAAAATATTTTTTGGTGAATAGTAACTATTTACCTTTTTTACCACAGTTAAATGTAAATAGTGTAATTAAGGGTAAAAGATTTGTTATTATTACCCTAACACATGTCCTAATTATATTGGATAAGTGTAATTCGACCAAAAACAACCTTAGGAATACAATATGACCATTTAGGCCCACTTGGATTATATTAGGATATTTATTATTAATTTATTTAAAGAAGGGTTAAAATAGTTAAACTCAAACTTTAATAAGTAAATAATTTTTAATATAGTATTATACATAAGATAAATTCGAATATAAATATTAAATAGAAAGATACAAATATTTCCTACATAATGGTATTTTATTTTTAATTTTTAGATTTTAAATAATTTAATTTATTTATGACACAATGATGATGCAGTAATTATCTTATTAAAGCAATATTGACATAATTAATGTTATAAATACCCAAATAAATGTAATTTGAGACTTTTTATGAATTACAATAATTTTATATGTTAATATAACGTGTTATAGTTGATTTAATTAACTTTTTTCGAACTAATCATTCTGTTATACTTTTTACAAAAATCAATTACTAAATAGTGTTAAAATTAAAATAAAATAGTTTTTAAAACAAATATTATATTATTAATTGTTATATTATTTTTAAAAATAAAAGGTTCGGCCAAATGACAAAGATAAGGTTATATATATTAATCATAAACAACTTGGGGTTCGTTTTTCTTGTTATATTATGTTTATTAACCTTATAGTTTAAGAACACAAAAAGACATGGTAAAAGTAAAATTATCTAACTTAAAGTTTAATCTAAATGATAAGGTTAAAATAGTAAACTAAACTTGTAAAAATTATATTGGATGAGAGGATTTCGACCCATCCTTACCTTAGCTTTGATATAAATCAATTTGAAGCTATTTAAAACCGAATATGGCTTTATAATAAAATAATATTTTTAGTTTTTCCAATGGTGCCCCTCTCCTCACTTATAAAAGGGCACCTCCTCCCTCTCTTCCTCACACCACATTGAGCCTTCAAGATTGGCCAAACCATGCTCATTTCACCTATACACTTCCCTAGAAACATCCTAGAAGTCCTGGTCTTCTCCAATGACCAATTTTAGTGCTCTAAAATGAGGTCTCAAAGAAGCGCTTCAAAAAAGAGGAAATGTCTGTTACCGATTCATTCAACATTATTTCTTCTTACACTTCTTCTTATTTTGTGGTTTCATTGTGAATTAATAACATCTGTATCACTCATATTCATATATGTTATTATAATTATGAAACAACCCTATTTCACCATCTATCCATCCAATGGAAAACAAAATCTCCGCGCGTGCGTACGTACGGAATACCATCGCCACGCCGTGGTGTAATCTATTTTCCCCCACCACATTACATGGATCGTTATAATGGTGTAATTAATGTATATATATGATTATTGTAATGTGATATTGATTCGGAAATATTATACATACACTCTAAGATAATTTCACGACCATGGGAACGATATCATCGCTCATGCTTACATACGGAATACCATCTCCACGATGTGATGTGACTCGCTCTACATGATCTTCATTGCATAATGATTATATAAATGAATTGAATGAATTAATATGATATATATTACACTAATACCATTTTTTAAATTAGTTATATATAACCTAAAGAGAAGAATACTAATTTATTCGAGAAAACACGCAAAAGAACAAAAAGTAATAAACACTCGAGTAACAAGTATCAATGAAATATTATTAATATTAAGATAAGAATATGACCATATATGATATCATAACAATGATTATGATTATGGAATAAGTCAATGACATTATTTAAATCATTATACAGGAGGTTCGGACACTTACGAAGCAAATCAGACCTAAGGTAAGGGAAAATCTAACAATCTCACTTTTATCCGAGATTGTTTATACTTCAGAAGTTACTGGGGAATATTATCATCCACATCTAGGTTTCCTCAATATGTAATATTATATACATCCACATATATTTTTTTAAATCCAATTTTACCCTTCGGTGAGTTTTTAGTAAAATATATGAAAGTAATCGTTTGTCATTTTTCGTACGAGGTACTTTTTGACTTTTTCGACAAAAGAATGAGAAGAATGTTTTTTTAACTTATACCGCATGAATTTATTTTTAAAACATTTTTTCCAAGAATCTTACTTTACAAGTTTTCAATTTTATTTTTAATCAACTTCTTTTAGTTTATAATTTTATGACATGTTAAGAAATGAAAAGTGTTTTTTTGAAGTAGAAAGGATATTTTCCTCAATAATGGAGTTTAAGTGTTTTATCAAAATTATTCTCCATCTAAGATAATAAAGGGTTCTATTTCTATCCCTATTATTACAATTATTTGATAATGTTTTGATGTAATTATTTTTATGAATTTCTTTATCTTATATCAATTGTTTTATGATGTCGCGATGTTAAGAATCCCATTTTTATTACATGGGTTATGCTATGATGTATGGTTTATGATTTTGTGTCACACATAAGAATTGTATCATTATGAGATGGGTGGGACCTATATCTCCATACAATGCATTGTGTAATGATTTTATATCTCATGGGATAGACATGGCTGGAACGGCCGGTTAATCCAGTTCAGTGAAGCAAGACTGAAACAAGGAGTGAACTCGGTTTAGAAATGGAATTTGTCCGCTATGATAGTCTATGCTATGAGTCTTGACTACTAATAAATGATAATCTATGATTATGTGTGTATGCCACAAATCTTCATGTCTTAAGTTATCATTATTGTGATTACATTTCACTACAATAATTTATCCCATGTTATGAAATTATGATCTCTTTTGTAGGGTAAGATTTCCAAAATGTTATGTTCTTATGACTATGATGTGATTGATATTTATTTTGTTTACCCTTACAGAGAATTTGAGCTCACACTTTAGTATGTTTTCTTTCCCCAGGTCAGGAAGAAGGTTATTATGTATGATATGCAAAAAGGGACTATATATTTGATGAAATAAATGGGTGACAGTGTAAAAGCTTAATGAACCAGTTGTTTATGTTTCCCAGTTTCTAAAGACACTATACCTATACGGTCCTTTCATGGGTTTGTTATATGTTCTAATAAGTGTACTTAAATTTTGAAGTATTGACAATGTATGTAAAGTATCGGTCGTTACACCATCCCACCTACCCAGATTGACCCTCCTGGATGGGGCAGAAACGATATTCATTCCACATAAATGTTGGGTGGGAAGTGCAAGTGACATGGTTAGCTATCGCATGACCACACCACAAATAATGTTATGGAATCCCACCAACCTATTCCATATAGACATCGTGCTCCTACCGCATCTTCCGAGGCCCACCAGTGGCCCCTATCTTCCTGCATATAGACACCATGTCGCGGGAACCAGTGATTATGCCTCCTCTTCTGGGAGTCATGGGTGGTTGCGCCCAAATTTACCCTACTGGTAAAAGCGATCGATGTAGTACATATAGGGGTCAAGTCCACAGGGACCGAAGAAGTAACCTTGAGACGCTATGATTTGGTGAAGGATGGGCTATGAAGTAGCTAACTTTGGGTTTGATTTTGGATGGTTTAAATAACACTAAGAAACCTATGTGAATTCAATTCATAAAAAATGGGTTAATCTTAGGATTATGCTCGGGGTGGAATGAATGAATTTTACTTCTTTAGACAATTTTGGTTTTATCAATTCTTTATGAATCCATTCTTCAAAAATAACACTACCTTCATCATTTTCTGGTTTGGTGCTTACTACACATAATTAATAATCCCCTATACACTTAGAGAACCAAATTCATGATCTCTCCGAGGTATATCGTCATTTAGTAATTGAATTTAGTTTCCACAAACACAGTAAAGATGAATAGTAGAAATAACTGAAGAATGGATGTCTTAAATTAATTATCCAATTAACAACAATTCGTTCATAAAATAATATTCAATCCAGCCTTTGCATCCTCCTAAGATCATCCCATTAAAGGTTTATCCCTCCATTGATGGTATACTCTCAATGGTGGGTGGAATATGGCTAACAAGAATTGGATTGAAGAAATTAAAACCGCGGAAATAACGAGCACTCCTCCATGTGTGTGAATGAAATTCACACCTATGTGTGAACTAATTCACAACAACACAGAGATATCACTATGATTTGTGATAAAAAAAAAGTTTTATTAAATAAAATGGAAAATATAGAAGTGAATGAAGTTGATTAAGAACATAAAGATACATAAAAACTTAGATGGAAATGGAAAACATTACAAAGAAAATTTGGAAGCATAACCTTACAATGAAACAAGCAACAAAAGATGATATGAAAAATATCCACCCCTATTCCCTTCACCAATAGCTCCTTATATAGGCATATTAGGAGCCTTAGGTACATCCCCCAACAATTAATTCACCCCCAGCAATTAATAGAGTCAAATGGAGGGTGAATAATCAAAAGGAAATTGATGTTTTGAATTTGACCCGGAAAATTGTCCAGATTCATACACCATATTGATGCATGAATTAGAAATTGAAGAAGGCCGAATCCGGAGGGGTTTTAGAAGATAAATATCTTCTTCCATATGTCTTCCAAAATATCTAAAATCTTCAGGAAATTTGGCTCATCCGTTTGGATGGTATGGTCAAAATGGTGGGACGGATTTCTGTGAATTAATGTCGAGTCCACCATTTAAATCTCAAATTCAGATCCCGTTATCATCATGAAAACATCAGAATTAGCTCCGTCCACAGTTGAATAAAATGATACTCATATTTTTATCTTTCTACTGTATAAATTTTAGCTTCATTGGGCTAGGTTTCTGGGCCCCACATTTGTTTGATGGGCCTGAGGCCCATTATGCTTTTTCCAGCAAGTTTCTGCCTTCAGGCGTAAAATTCTCCATCTTCCTTTGAGATTCATCCAGAGGACATAAAATATAAAATCTTCCAAGCAAAGTGATCAATCATATCCCAAAATTTCAAATTCTTAAAATGAATATAATGTTGTACACAAACAAATGAATGATTGGGCCCAAATTGGCATTTTAAACATGAATTGCATTTAAGATGAGAAATGAAGTTCTATTTATGTAATGCACTAAAAAAAATGTTTATGGACTTTGGAACAATGAATATAAAGATATTAACAATTAATATTAGCCACTTTCAGTGACTAATCACACCCCCAACTTGTGTTTTGCTAGTCCCGAGCTAAATAAATTACAAATATGAAAGATATGGGGCCCATTTTATTGTTCAAGGGGAAACAATGGAAGCGCTAGGTGGGAATCACATTAAAAATTAAGATAAGTATCCTTTATTTTATTTCATTTTTTAACCACAATAGATATGAAAAGACTTACTCTAGGCAAGACAACTATGGAGTCACGATCCCCAAGTGCTGGACGCCACACATATTGTCAATTTCATACTCTACAATAGATATATAAAGCCTAACTCTGGGCAAGACAACTATGGAGTCACGATCCCCAAGTATCGGATGACATGCATTTGGACAAAACATTGCTCTACGTGGCCTTTTTTTTTGTTTTTTTTGTTTTTTTTTTGTTTTTTTTGATACTCAAATTTGGTTGCTCCCAAATTTACCCTACTAGTAAAAGAGATCGATGTAGTACATGTAGGGGTCGAATCCACAGGGACCGAAGAAGTCAAATTTACATCCACGATCCAGTAGACGTGCATTGTGGCATTTTTATTAAGAGGATGAAATTATAAACATTGAAAAATCACATCGGACAACCACACTTTCCAAAAACTATGCTCTTGAACATAAACTTGCATTAAAATTAGAATAAAGGAATGAAATTTTTTTTTGATATCCAATTTTAGAGTTTTCAATGTGTGTTTATCATGTTTATGGTTAATGGAATTTTTCTTTTCATGCATGTTTTTAAAATAAAATAAAAAAAACCATTTTTTATCTCCCCCCAACTTAGAATGACACTGTTCCCAGTGTTTAAAGAAAAGAAATGATAGAGGTGGGTAGGAGAGGAGTTCAAAGATGAAATTGAGAATGATAAACATGGAAAAAATTCACCTGGTTTTTAAAGTTGAGGTTCATGGTGCTCCAAATTACTCCTTTGATCTCTTTGGGGATGTAGGCACCTCCTTGATTGAACATGTATCACCCAAAATAGTTCCTGAACCATAAATAGAAGGACAAAGAAGACAAAAGAAACAACACAATAATTTATTTAATTCCAAGTACCATTATTTTAATGTTTTTAAATCAAACTAATGATACATTATCTTCTTTTAAATATCTGGGTAAGTTATCACTCAGGGATCACACCGCGTGACACGGATGAATACAGTGCTCCCCTTTCATACACATCCATACTCATAAAAGAAGAACAGGTCAAGAGTCTAATTTTTTTAACTAACAAAAACATAAAAATAAAACAAAACAAAATAAACTGAGGATACATTGTCTTCTTTTTGTTTTTGGGTAAGTTATTACTCAAGGATCACACCACGTGACACGGATGAATACGGTGCTCCTCTTTCATACACGTCCTTACTCATAAAAGAAGAACATGTCAAAAGTCTATGGTTATTTATTATATGAAAATGAAAATGATTCAAAATGATTAGAAACATGAAAACCATGGGTTTCCTCCCATGCAACACTTTTGTTTAACGTCATAGGCTCGACTTTTACCCCCCAACTTATCCAATTCCAACTTTCAGAATTTTAATTAACCCATCTTTTCCCACTTCAATAAGATTGAGATTGATTATTTTTTTGAAATTTGTTTCATGTAAAATCCTATTTTCCACAATGATTGGTAATATCCAAGGAATATCTGAAATGGTTGATCGATTTGAACTTATATTTTTTCCTAAGACATTAATGACCATTCCAAAATTATTGGGTTCATTATATGAATGAACTAAAACTGCAAGGTCTTTTTTATCACCTATGATGGAATTCTTGTCTAGGGAAGGAAGGATAATGATTTTGAGTTCTGGGCGATTGCAATTTCCTAATAAATATTGGAAATTTGAATGAAAGTCAGTTTCTTCTCCAAAATATTTATAAATAATTGGTTTCATTTTAAAATATGATTCATCCCCAAAAGTTTCCATTTGAATTTCAGGAGTGGGTGTAGAATCAATATTCTTTATATCTCCCAATGGTTCAATGATCGGTGATTCTAAAAAAATGTTATTGGAGAAATATTCTGAACACTCAATCCATGAAGACAAATTTTCCCCTTGTGAATCCAAAAAATTAACTTCCTCTGTATTTAAGCTCCCATCAACAATTCCTTGATTATCTTCAACAATCCCAAATTCAATGGTTGGTTCTTCAATAAATTCATGTGACGTGTTTGGGAGACAAGATTCTTGTATTAGTGATGAGGAAGAGACAACCTGAGTGGGAATGGGTTCCACAACCATTTCAATGCTTTGTAGTTCTACTCTTAAAGATGAAACCTCTGAATTCATTTTATCAATTTTTTCACACAAATGTTCATGAATTTTTTCAGAATTAGGATTGATAGATGTTTGGACATCATTAACTTCATTATTTTTGATCTCTTCAATCATCCTCTGGAGGTATGGAAATTGATCCTTTAAACAATCAGCATCCAATTGATTTTACATCTCATATGGTGTGGTGTATTCAATCATGGTTTGGTCAATAAAATTTTCTATGTGAGGTGATTCAAAATATTGATTTTCTAGCTGATTATATCCTTGGTATATTAATTGACATTGTTGAAGGTAATCCATTGGAGTTGATTGAAAGTTGTTTTTAGGATTCATTGGACATGCAAAAAAAGAAAGGGGAATAGAGAAGAGAATTTAGGATGAGAATAGAGAATTTGGGGTGAGAAAAGAAGATGAGTGTCTAAGGTACATACTTGGGTCCCCGAAAATGGCGCCAAAATTTGGTTTTGTGCCCAAATTTACCCTACTGGTAAAAGCGATCGATGTAGTACATATAGGGGTTGAGTCCACAGGGATCGAAGGAGTAACCTTGAGACGCTAGGATTTGGTGAAGGATGGGCTATGAAGTAGCCAAATTTGGGTTTGATTTTGAATGGTTTAAAGAACACTAAAAAACCTAAGTTAATTCAATTCAAAGAAAATGGGTTGATCTTAGGATTATGCTCAGGGTGGATTGAATGAATTTTACTTCTTTAGACAATTTTGTTTTTATTATTTCTTGATGAATCCATTCTTCAAATATAACACTACCTTCATCATTTTCTAGTTTGGTGCTTACTAAACACAATTAGTAATCCCCTATACACTTATAGAACCAAATTCATGATCTCTCCGAGGTATATGGTCATTTAGTAATTGAATTTAGTTTGCTCAAACACAGTAAAGATGAATAGTAGAAATAACTGAAGAATGGATGTCTTAAATTAATTATCCAATTAACAGCAATTTGTTAATAAAATAACATTCAATCCAGCATTTTCATCCTCCTAAGATCATCACATTAAAGGGTTAGCCATCCATTGATGGTATACTCTCAATGGTGGGCGGAATATGGCTAACAAGAATTGGATTGAAGAAATTAAAACCGCGGAAATAACGAGCACTCCTCCGTGTGTGTGAATGAAATTCACACCTATGTGTGAACTAATTCACAACAACACAGAGATATCACTGTGCTTTGTGATAAAAAAAATGAAATGGAAAATATAGAAGTGAATGAAGTTGATTAAGAACATAAAGATACAAAAAAAACTAACATGGAAATGGAAAACATTACAAAGGAAATTTGGAAGCATAACCATACAATGAAACAAGCAACAAAAGATGATATGAAAAATATCCACACCTATTCCCTTCACCAATAGCTCCTTATATAGGCATATTAGGAGCCTTATGTACATCCCCCATAATTAATTCACCCCCCTAACAATTAATAGAGTCAAATGGAGGGTGAATATTCAAAAGGAAATTGATGTTTTGAATTTGACCCGGAAAACTGTCCAGATTCGTCAGCCATATTGATGTGTGAATTCGCAATTTAAGAAGGCCAAATCCGGAGGGGTTTTAAAAATATAAATATCTTCGTCAATGTTTCTTCTAGAATCTCTCAAAATTCCAGGATATTTGGCTCATCCTTTTGGAAGTTATGGTCGAAATGGTGGGACGGATTTCTGTGCATTATTGTCGAGTCCAACATTTAAATCTCAACTTCATATCCCATTATCATCATTAAAACATCAGAATTAGCTCCATCCACAGTAGAATAAAATGATCCTCATAGTTTTATCTTTCTACTGTATAAATTTGAACTTCATTGGGATTGGTTTCTGGGCCCCACATTTGTTTGATGGGCCTTAGGCCCATTATGCTTTTTCCCGCAAGTTTCTGCCTTCAGGCGCAAAATTGCCCATCTTCCTTTGGGATTCGTCCAGCGGACATAAAAGATAAAATTTTACAAACAAAGTGATCAATCATATCACAAAATTTAAAATTCATAAAATTAATATAATGTTGTACACAAAAAAAATGAATGATTGGGCCCAAATATGCATTTTAAACAAGAATTGCATTTAAGATGAGAAATGAAGTTCTATTTATGTAATTCACTAAAAACAATGTTTATGGACTTTGGAACAATGAATATAAAGATATTAACAATTAATATTATCCAATTTCAGTGACTAATCAACGGGCCACACTCCAGTGCTCCATTTATTGAAACTGAAGCACTCCTATCACCCTTATGTCACATTCATCATCACCATGGGATTGAACATGTCTCTCTATCAATCTGGGGTTCTGGTCATTATTGGATCCTTCTGGAAAATCCTGACTCAACCACCATGGTCTCTTGACGAAAAACGTATTGACGAGGGAGAAATATAAACATAATAACACAAACAGAACAAAAATTGGACATTTTGGGTCAATCTTGAACGGTTCATGTCAGAAGAAATATAAAAGATGAAAAAGAGAATATATCATATGATTCTCCCCATTTAATCCCATATATTTAACCATCCTTCAAAAATGAACGTATAATGGGTTGTCCTGTTCATGGGTCAGTCTGCGTTTGCCATTGGAAACAAGGGCATGGAAATAAATCATGAAGAAAAAAATCATCAAGAAAATAAATCATCTACCTGGTTTTTGGAATAGTGAAAGAATAGGATTCACTGTTGATGGAAATCTGTCCACAAGTGATCTCGATCCATCATTTGTCATCATTTTCGAATAGCATGGTAACTCCACCATGCCTCCAGAAATCGCTAGGGTAATGATGATAACCCTAGATTTTTCGACACTACTCAATTAAAAATAAAACCAACACTATGTTACCATTTCATGTCGATTAGTATATTATTATTTAATATCATAATGTCATTCATGTCCCAAAATTTACATTCACCCTCGACCTGTGTCGTTTGAGGTTAGACTCTGCTTAAGGAAAAATCCTTATACAAACTCAATAGTTGTCTCTTATTTCCAATATGAGTTACCATTTATGAGTTATTAGGATTTTAATATAATTTAACTTTATTTAATAATTTATTTACTGTTACATCATTTTTGGGAGTTCTCAATGGAGACCAATGCCGACTAATGTTTAGTCTGTCCTAGGTAAATCTTCTCATCCTAAACACAATTATGACCTCTTATTTCTGATATGGGAACCCATCTAGATGTTACTAACACCGCACATTAATTCTATTTTTAATAAACTTCAAAATAGTTTGAATATTTATTCCAGGAAACCCAGGATTTAGAATCTTATGTCTTCTCAGTGCCTAGTCTCTAAATAATCCCATATATTATTCAAAAAAATTACATGTAAAATCAGTGACATTACAGACATCACCTTCATGGACATGTAAAAGAGAAATGTTTGAAAAATCAATGTTAACATTGTTATTTATACTCTTATGAGATAAAAAAATCGTATTATTTCATGGTTTTTTATAAGGAAAAATCATCAACCTGACATTTTGTGGACATGGAAAAATGGCCCTAGAGCTTCTTGGTTTGGTACATATTGATGTGTGTGGAACATTTTGAGTTAAACATAGAAGTGGAAATCATACTTCAGAACATCTACTAATGTATTGTGTAGATATGAATCTGTCTACATGATGAGACAAAATCTTCTGTCCATTAAGAAATTAAAAGATTATAGGAATGATGAACATAATTTACTTGTAAAAAAGATAAAGATGATTCTATCAGATTGATCTGGTGAATTTCTTATCCAATGTTCGTTGACATTATGAATGAGTTTATAATTCTATGTCAACTATTTCTACCTTAAAAACCATTATTGAATAGTATTAGTTAATAGTGTAATAGTTCCTTGTTAGACATGTTCAAGTCAATGATGAGTTATATAGATCCTAAATTATCCTTTTGGGGACATAAATTAAAAAACATGGCATATATATTAAACTGACTACCAATTAAAGTGGAAATCAGAATAACCTTTGACATATGGACTGGATATAAACTCGTTTTGTTGTAGACACATGTATGGTGTGGGGTAAAATTTTTTGAGACCTTATTAGGAAAAAAACTATCACCTCGGTGAATGAAGTGTATCATTATAGGGTATCCCAAGGAAAAAAAAGTGATATAACCTATACAAAACATGAGATAAGAATGTTCTTGTCACTAAAAAAGATGTATTACTTGATAGTGAGAACATTTTAAAAAATTATAGGGGGATCATTATTGCCTTAAATGATGTTTATGTACAAGATATGCAAGATTTGATATATGAATCAATTATATGGTCCCTTGTGGAATAAGTAGTTCTAAAAACAAAATTCAAATGATTGAGCATAAGAGATGTAAGATAACCAGAGAGATATGTTTTTCAAGTCACCAAAAACGATTACTCATTATTGGTTGATGATGATGAACATATATCATAAAAATAGGATGTATAGAGCTCATAATATGTAATATGGAATGAATACATGATTTAAGAAATGGATTTCGAGTTTCAGAGCCATGATTGGGTTCTGGTTGATGCACTAGTTGATGTAAAACATGTTTGATACAAATGTGAATTCAAGAGAAAACTAGACATGGAAGTTAATATAAATACCTATAAATAAAGGATATGGTCAAACAGGTTTAAAAATTATCCTGGAATTGAGTATAATGAATAATTTACCCCAATTTCCATGTTTAAATCCATCATATTTCTAGTTTCTCTATAGATATACCATGACTATGAAATTTGGACGATCTGTGTCAAAAATACATTTCATAATGGGAATATTAGGCAAGATGTCTATATGACCTAACCATAGGGTTTTTTGAATCCAGGTAATGACAAAAATATTATCAAGTTTCATATATCCATTTATATATTTAATAAATAATATATGTTATGGAAATTGTGATTCAATAAATCTAGAAAATAATTTGGTTTCACAATAAATGAATGTGATCCATGTTTTTGGAAGATGTTTTGGGGAATGAAGTCATTATACTTGTAGTATATCTTGATGGGAGATTGATTATTATAATTGACATAAATGTTTTACAATATGTATAAAATATTTAAAAATGTGTTTCTCCGTGAAGGACTTATGTTTACTATATTATAGGGATCAAAATGATTCATCATAGATCCAATAGGTTTGTTTGGCTATGTCAATGTATGTAAATTGACAAAATACTAAATTAATTTATTATGGGACAATCTATGATGGGGTTTCTTAGTATAACATGATTTAAATATTTCTAATAAAATGTTTCATAAAAAACATTAGAAACAAATAATGAGTTGGATACCATTCTCTTTGGTGACATGATCAATCAAGTACGACACATTATGTACTATAATTTTAATTTCAAATGCATTTAGAATGGTAGGAAGATATCAAGAAGATCCATGATAATATCAACAAGCTGATGATAGGGCTATCCAAATACATTTGAGAATAACTAAGGATAACATCATTGTGTATAGATGAGACTTGGATCAGATTGTCGTCGGTTATATTAAAGCTTGTTTTTGGACATATCAAAATAATATAAATTCATTTTCAAGATATGTTTTAAATCTCAATAAAGGATATCTGATATTGAATGGTTCAATGTGGAAAGACGTCATGAATTCTACCAAGAAGTCTAAGAATATAGTGACTTCAGATGTATCAATGGAATCCATATTCATATGAAACATTTTTCCAATATTTGGATGTTTTAACTTGTATTTTATAACCTATCACATTGTATTGGGATAACTCAATGGTGGTGGCTCCTGCAGATGATCCAAGAGCACACCAATAAACAATGAATATAATCTAGAAGAAATACCTCTTGAGGTGTTTTTATCTAAGTGGTGAAGTTACCATATAATGAATATACATATAGGACAACATGGAAAACAAATTATTAAATTCATATCTCTGTAGATGCAACAATATTATGTGATATATTAAATTCTATGGGTTGTTAGTTGTTTTCTCTATAGAAAGTGGGAGTATATTGGAGTTGGTTCCTTTAAACCAACTTCATGGAACTTTCTATAATGTCCGGACCCTAGCTACCCAGAGTTAGTGACCTATTTTATTACGTTGTCATGACCACAAGAAATGAAATCTATAAGGACCGATCGCTTTGTAGACTTTAAAAAACTAGATACAAACATAACTATAACATTACATCATCAATTTGAAAACTAAATATTATATCCTTTAAAAACACTCATATTCCATAAATTATACCTGAAGGTCATTCATAATATTGTTCTTCTCATCCTAGGGAAAACGAGACCTTGGAAAGGGGTGAGCTCAGATGCACATTAATGGTAAACAATATAGCCGAAGATGTCATAACTAATCACAATTATTTAAGAAATGGTATAAAATCGATACACAATCATTTTAAAAATAATATTGACCATAATATGTCATGAATTAATCAAATAATTCCATTTAAATTTTCACATATATATTCTACCAGTCTAATAGTCACATTTATTTTCATTAACTCATCTCATAATGAGGGAATGCATAATGTCTCAAATCATAATCACATTGTCACAACATCATTCATGAACATACTAATTCAGTTAAGATGTTAGTAAAAACCCAAAATACATCGTCTTATGAGAAATATCGATTCATTGAGGGGCCTTCATTAAGAAGTCCCCAACCCATCACTTACTATGTCCAATGCATTCCTTATATTAAAATGGTCATTCATATCCTACATAAATAATCATATCAAAACTAGCATACTAAATGTTAAAAAGTTTACCATAATAAATGATTGGTTTAAAAATATCACATCCATATTCAAACATATCATAAAAAATTAAATAAAATATAGAAAGTTGTATAATAATCAATTAAATTCAATTCAGCCAAAATCCATCAAGGGATGTTGACGGAGATGAAAATAATCTAATAAAATCATTAAAACTCTATGATAGTGATATTCATATATTACATTGAAATCATTTAATAATTTTACAAATACAATATAAAAAATTTAATTTAAAAACAACCTTGTAATATTGTAAGGTCTACTTTAAAATTATAATGTGTCATAATAGTGTAAAATAGCCACTTACACCATATAAGTTAAAAAACATTCTTTCATAAAGTTGATGAAAAGTTCATAATGTACCATGTTCAAAAAATGATGGAAAGGTCCCCTGAAATATTTTATATAAAAATTAAAAAATGGATAAAAAATTCATTAATCAATTCTTGATAATATTAAGAAATATTTTTTTGGAAACACGAACATGAATGATAATGATTTCATAGAAGATACAAATAAATAACCTCAAAAATTAACGAGGGTGTGAAATTAACCCATTCCTTATAATTTTTACTTAGAGGGTGTTTAAACCTCTTGTATAATGGATAAATCATGTTACTAAATTATACAAGGACAATATTCATATTGATGATATCATATATATTTTTCATTATACTATTATGTTAAAAATATTTCATTATTACCATTTTTCAGATGTTAAATGAATCATTTTCCTATACATGTTTTTTTTTGTATGTTAGGGTTTTTAAGAATTGGATTTATTTAATTCATATCTAGAATGATGTTAAATTAATATTATAATTTTTAGTCATTATATAAATTTTAAAATCATTTTTGATTGGTTAACGTGCAGAATGAATATCACCATATCATGGAGATGACGAGATGTATGTACACACGAGTGACATTATCATTCCTAAAATGATTAAATTGTATAGAATTGGATGGTATATTTACAATATAGAATCATTATCCAGTTATATTAATTATTTTTATACAGTATACTCATCATTATACCCATCCAAATGTATTTTTTTTTGGGTAGAAAAATTACAGCACGACGTGTAGATGGTAAGTCGTACGTGCAAACAAAGGATAATATGTTATTCGAAGGATGGACCAATGGAGGAATATTGTTTTTTAGTTATAACAACATCTCAAAAAGTATATGATATTGGAGTTATTACATTGTTATTTAATCAACATAGGAATTGGAATTACAAGAAGAAAAGAACATTTAAATTATAGATAAAACAATTATATCTTTTTCAGGTATCTCATTTGGATTTGAATAGATTTACTCCATAGGATAGGTTTCAGTGTAATGTATGGCCTCAAAATTAACATTAGAAATATTAGGAGGATAATTGGGAAGGTTTTTCTAATCCAATGGGTATTTATGTGTGAATAAATTATAAGTATTGGTTCCCTTTTATAATGTAGAGAAATGTCACTTTTGGAAACTCCAAATTAATTAATTTATTATAATTTTATTTTTGGATTCAAATAGATATAATGTGAGTTATTTCGAGACTAGGATGAGGATGGATCAAAATACTCACAACCAATGAATTTTAGACATATTTAGGTCAAAAAATTAACATAATATTTTGGTTTTAACCCTTAGTTAAACTGGTTAACTCTTACAATGTCTACATGTCCTTTTATATTATAGGGTTATTATAGTTACAATAAAATTCCAAACAAACCCAAATTGGATAATTTATGATATATATATAACACTACCCTCTTATGGTTTCATAACTGTATATTTTTGTGAATTTTATAACATTTAATGAAATATAATATACTTTATAGTATCATATATAAAATTTTTTATACTATTTAATATTTTCATTATTATAAATATCAAACCAATATTATAACATTGAACCAATACTGACAATATGTCAGTAACATCTGAATGTAATAAATAAATTCTTTTCTATCGTTAATTAATTTATATTATATATATTTGAATATTTTTAATTTATTTATTTTTCATTTCTATTAATAAAATAATTTCACATTCACTATAGTGTCATCATTATTGATAATAATTTAATATCTAAAATGTATAAATAAATTAAATTGATGTAGATAATTTTTTAATATTTATTAATAATATTTAAGGTCTTCTAAATAGTTTTCATAACCTAATATAAAAAATAATACAGTTATAAAAATTTTAATATGAAATATTTAACTCTTCTTTTATTAAAATACAATAAAGTTCTTAATCGGACACAAGTGGCTTAAAAACGATCAAAATTTCAACATAATAATTATTTTGGTCAAACAGAATTACCCAATTCAATTATGACATGTGTTAGGGTAATTTTATATTATTCGGAAATTATTTTTTCCTTAATTTACATTATTTACATTTAACCATGGTAAATAAAATTCAAAGGTTACTATTCCAAAAAAATTATTTGATCCAATTAGACCACATTTTTCATACTCATTACAAGCATGTATGTTTTTTTTCAAAATTAATTTCAAAAGTTCCATAAAAATTTTATATATAATTCTATTATAAAAATGATTTTAATGACCAATATTTGACTAATATATACATAATTTATCTATTGTGACTTTACAATAATTATAATGTAAAATAACTAATAAAATGAAAACAACTGTTTTTGAATAATAATGTAGTATTTATCACTATTCTTATAAAAAATAATATTTTCAGAAAGATACAAAAATTTTAACCTATGATAATTTTGATTTTATTAATTCAAAAATGAAGTCAGTTTGAAAAATAATATTTAAAAATTTCTTAATGTTGTTAAAACTATTCATATCCTCTTTTAAAATGGATTTTTTAATATGTCATGGTGTAATCAAACTCATTATTGCATGTAGTGAAAGATATTGAATTATTTAAAAGAAATAATACTATGGAAACATATGGTGTACAATTATTCCCACCTTAAAATAATTTCATCCTCAACCTTTCAAGCATTTAACTTCATAAAATGATTCTGGTGGGTTTTTATCATAATTTTTTCAGGTTCCCACATCGCCACTTCCATTTTATGGTTTCTATAATGAACTTTTACTAGTTGAGTCATCAGATTACTTAACACTTGTTCTCTGCTATCAAAAATCGTGACATTCTATTCACAATAAGATAGTTCAGGTTCCATGAATATTTTTTCATAGGTGAATATTAATTGGGTCTGGCATGTATTTCCATAACAGTGATACAAGGAACGCATCATCAAGATTGGAGAGACTTGGATGAATTATAAAATGGTAATCTATAACAACAATTTATTATATAATTTCAAATGTTCTCATGTACTTAAGACTCTATTTACCCTTATATCTTAATCTTATGACACCCTTCTACGGGGATACCTTCATGAAAACATTATATCATTCTTGAAATTCCAAATCCTTCTATCGGTTATGTTTATATATATTTTTCCTACTTTGAGCTAGTTTTATATGGATTTTAATGATTTTCACCTTTTCTATGGTTTCCTAAACATGTTCTAATCCTATGATGTTTCTTTCACTAATATCTTCCCAATAAGTAGGTGTACAACACCTCTTTCTATAAAAAGCATCATATGGGCCTTGTTGCACTATAGGTTGCGAAATTCTCGGGGGATATGCTTAGGATAATTTACATCTTCATTTCAAGACATTATAAAGGATTTAAAAGAAAATAATTCCTTAATGAAAACATTTTACGATTATAGATTATATGGATAATCATTCCAATTTACATTAGGTATTTTACAAGTTTTAAATTATGCATTACGATTCATAAACTAGCCTAGGGTATGTGATTTTTTAGAAATGGCGCATAGTAAAAGGAATGAGAATTCCAGAAATACGCATGAACGAATGATTAACAAGGATCATATCATTCATGGTATTATGACATCATTTAAAAGCGAAGTAGTCTCCCACTTATACTCATAATATGAAAAAATAGTATCATGTGTTAATAAGATAAGTAAAACATTCACTAAGTCATATGGCATTGAAAGGGAAAAAAGAGAAGAAAATGATGGAAAAGAGAAATATGGATAAAGGGAAGAGGGTAAAGAAGGATTTTTCTCTATGTGATAACTGTGGAAATAATCACCTTGGTAAATAATTGAATGGAATGTGAGTTTTTTATATGTTTGGAGAAAAAGGATACTAAGTACGTGATTGTAAGGGTACTAAAAAGGTTTCAATTGAACAATGCTTCATCAGCAAGGAGTTGGGACACTACGCGAATCAATGTCCAAATTAGCAGAGTATAACCCAAATGCTGCTATTGGATAATAATCAAGATATGATACTACCGAAGATGAAGAGGAATTATTAGAGTTCTTATGTTGTTATTAATGTATTGTGTCATAATGATGTTGATGTTATATGAATTATAGAGTATATAAGGATAATACTGCATTAATATTTCATTAAAGACTTAAGATTGTGTGGAACTAATAAAATAGACTCGACAATTGGTTAATTTTTTTGAAAATAATTGGTTCAAAGAACGATAAAGAATAATATGGTTCTGATACAAAGGTAGTAATTATGGAATAAGATATGATTGATTTGGATAACTTATATTGGATATTCTTGACTACCTTGAAATGGATTATTGATTTATATATTCCATCATTGTTGGAGGTTAAAACATTTTTGGATATAAGGAATGTATCTAGTATTTTATAAAAACTAATGGAACATGAATGTAATAAATAAGGTTTTATGGTAATTCAGGGTGTTGCCGTGTATTAAAAGAATACATGATTAAGGTACTCACATGTTATTACATGGAAAAAGGGATCTTCATTGTGTTTACCATTTTTATAAATTGTGGATTGTGAGTTTGGGTATATGTATTTTGGATAATTCTAAAGGTTGTAATGGATCAAGTTAAACAAATGATACTATTATTTACGGTCAAAACCATTCATAATATTATTTTTGAATTGTTATAAAAAAGACAACACAGAGGTCAGGCGATAACTCATCATGTCCGACAAGGCCGCGAGACTTGAACCCACAACCAAAGGGTGGAAAGGGTGGATCACTTACCACTGGTATACGTGATGTCCTAGTTTGATTAATTTAGTTTTTTTAAATATTAAAACAAATGAATTATAAATTCATTACTTTTGTAACCCTATATGATTAGGATAAATAGAATTTTTTTGAATTCTATTATCTATTAGAGTGAATAAAGAGTTGGTGGTAGGAAATAGTTGAATGATAAAACTATAGATGTCAAGTATATTTTTTACCTCTTATTCTATAAATAAATTATTTCTTAAACTTTAGGGAAGGGATCTTATAACCAAAAATATTTTTTCCTAATACATTATGTTTTGTTGAACAAACAATATTTTAAATCATTATAGATTATTAGCTTTGAGGCCCCCAATTTTACAATTGTCTGTGATTGATGACCTCAATCACTCACTATAAGTATTTATGTTTTTTCTTCCAATTATATGCCCCAAATTTCCAATAGTGTTCTACTAATAGAGATTATAATTTGGTGGTGTCTTTTTCGTTCCCCTTTACCTCTTATTAAGACTACATTTTATTAACCCAAATTTTTATGTGGGTTTTCCACAAAGGTATTTTTCTATTTTTAGCTATTTATTTTCAAAAAACAATTTAAAATTGTGAGGACTAAATTTATTCAAGATGTGGAGAATGTATCACCCCAAGATTTCATATTACATTATCTCATTAAAGTAATTCAAGAGCTTGTGCTACACGCAACACCGAGTTTGAGCGTACCACTACTTACAAAACCAGCAGTTCAAAAAGAAGTTATGAATAGTATTCATAACATTTTGAATCTTATATACTCTATGTAATTTTAACAACCATATTAGGTGTTTCTTAGACATAATATGCGAATGAATTAAAATTTTCAGATAAAGTAAGTATTTTTTCAAAAATGAAATTTTACCACCTTTAATGGAGAACCCTTTTAAATCCAATATTTGAAACTTATATAATTAATTTGGAAAAATATACATCTTCTTTTGAATCAGGACATTAAAATTTACTTTTGATTAATTTTTGGGGTTTTTCGGATAACTTTTATATATGGGTGAATATTAGAAAAATACTATATTTGAATTAAATTTTTTTTAATAAAAACAATTTATAGAGTTCAATAATATATTTGAGTATTTTGGAAGTATAATTAGATATTAATTTATTAATTTAATAAAATTTAGGTCATTATAAATAATTTCACATTTAAATTTGATATAATCACAGGTCAATCTTTTGATAGTTTTTACTTTTCATAAAATCTGCTTTTTTGTTTTGTCATCGGAATTTATTTTAGATTAATAAATTCAACGTCTGTGTTTTTAATTTTAAAAAATATTAATCATTTTTGAATTAGAAATATCAACTAAATCATTGGGTGAATTTTTGGTACTTTTCAAAGAACTTTTAATTTTTGATGAATAGTGAAGAACACTATGTTATTATTTAAAACTGACTTTAAATTTTAATAATTATTTATTTTAATTTAATTTAATTTAAGAAAAAATTGATATATTATAACTATATATGTGTTCAATTTAATTAATTGGAGTCATTTGATAATATCTTTAGATATATAATATTTTATTGATCTTTTTACCGCCTTTTACCCACCATCTAGGTGCATTTACAAATTTTTATAATACATTGTTTTACCACTTCTGTGAGTTGAATTTTAAAAATATGAGAGACACGGTTGATATCAGTAAGTAAAATTTTGTTTAATAAGATGCTCATATTTTTTTGTGAATAGTAACTTTTTACTTTTATTTTCCATGGTTAAAAGTAAATAGGGTAATTAAGTGTAAAAAAGATATTATAATTACCCTAACACATGTCCTACTTCTATTGGATAAGTGTAATTCGACCAAAAAACATAGAAATAAAACATGACCCTCTTTGGTCCACAGGGATTAGATTAGGGTATTTATTATTATTTTATTTATAGAAGAATAAGAAGAGTTTAATTCAATGTTTAATAACAGAACCATTTTTTAATATAGGGTTATACAAAAGATAAATTATACTCTAAAAATTAATTAAATATATGACAAAAATTAATACATAATCATATTATTTATCATTTGTAATCATTATATAATTTAATTTATTTATGACACAATAATGATGCAGTAATTACCCTATTAATGAAATATTAAAATAATTGATATTATAAATATCCACGAATTGTAATTTTATATTTTTGATGAATTTCACTAACGTTCAAGGATAATATGACATGTTAGGGTTGATTAAAAAACTTTCTTTTGAAGTAATCATGCTCTTATGATTTTCACAAAAACAAAAAACTAAATATTGTAAAAATTGACATAATTGAGTTTTTATAAGAAATAATATATTAATAATTGAAATAATATCCCTTAAATTATGAGGTTCAGATAAAGGACATAGATACGGTTATATATATTAATAATTAACCACTTGGGGGTTCTATTGGATTGTTATATTATGTTTAATAACCATATAATATAAAAATACAAAGAGGAATGGTAAATGTCAACCTTTTTAACTTAGAGTTAAATCTAAAATGTAAGCTTAATATGGTGACCTAAACCTGTATAAAACCTTTTGGATGAGAGGTTTTCGACCCATTCCCACCTTAGAATTATAACAAATAATTTTCGATCCATTATAAAACTAAATTGATTTCATTGTAAAATAATATTTAATGCTTTTCCTAAAGTAACCCTCACCTCTCTTATAAAAGGGCACGTTCCCTTCTCTCAGATTCACACTTCCAATGCCCTTTGGATCAGAAAATGCCTACCCAAATATCTTCCCAATTCCCTTCAAATCAACATAGAGTCCTTACTTATATTATAAAGCCAACCTATGGGTCCCTATGATCAACTCGAAAGGAAACACCCGAAGAAGAGGTAATAATTTCACCACCCTCTTTCAAGTTCTTTTGTTCTTCCACTTAATCATTCTTTTGTGTTTCTATTATAAAATAATAACTCATGTTTCTTCTATATATAGTGATGTTATTATTGAAATGGTACAATCATATTCATTATTCTATCCATCATATGAATGGCAACGTCACCATACGTGCGTATGTACGACTTACTATCACCACGACGTGGTGTAGTTGTTATTTAATAAATTATTTTTCGGTTTGTTATAATAAAGATGTATAATAAATTTAAATAAAAAATAAAACATGATAGTTATTCTGTATATATGATATAACATCAATTTACATATTATTTTAATATCAAAATATTGATATTATCGCTCGTGCGTACCTACAGATTATTGTCTCCAAGAATGAGAAAAGATTCATTTTCCCATTGTAACCATTCAAGATTAATTTTCATTTAATGATAAGAAATAAATTTTAAGAAATTAATATCATTCTGGATATGAATCAAATACATCCTATCAATAAAAAACATGGCCTATGTAACAAAATGTATAATGAAAAATGAATCAGTTAATTCCCGAAACAATGATTATATTAAAATATTAATAACAAAGCAATATTAAAAAATAATATATGATATCATATTTATGTATATGGTTCTTATATAATTTAACAAAAATTAATTAACAATTATAGATGAGCTTAAATTACCATTGACCATGAAAAATTACCAGGTAAGGGTTAATTTAACAATCTATTTATTATACAAGGTTGTTTTTATGAATGTATATACTGGGACTTCTATATCATCCACATTAGTGTTTTCTTCCAAATGTATTTCAAAACTTTTTTACTATTTACTAGAATCTAAGTTAAAGCCATTTATACCTTTATTTGAACTTATATGTTTTTAAAGGTATCTTTCGATCATTTTCCAAACATGGTACTTTATGTCCTTTTTGAAAAAATTAAGGTAAGAATGTTTTTAACGTATACGGCGGGTTAGGTTATTTTCTGCTATTATAACAACGTCAAAGCTTCCCATACAATATTATATGAATATTTTCAAAATCAAGGTTTTCTTTTATAATTATGTGTCTTTTAAATGATTTCAAAATAGAAAGAGGTTTTTATATCAAATAGTTTTCATTTCGTATATGTCAACATCCTTTTATTTATTTTAATCATTTTTTATGTTGGTTTGTTATGATAAAAATCATCAATATTTTATTGAAGGTTTTGTGGTATATTTGACTGTGAATGTGTTATTTTTATAAAATTATTGGTTTAGGTTTAAAGTATTGAGATTTCTTATTCTAGTTTTAATAATAATGTTTATGTTATTTTTCAACCTTTTCATATTAGGAATGTATTGGACTTAGTAAGTGATGGGTGGAGCCCGCTATAGCTGCTCAGTGCAACTGTAGGTCTCATGAGACAATTAGATGTGGAATGGGACAAGGCCTTTCCCATTTTGACATATGGTTTTGGTCGAGGCCTAAATCATTTTTAGACATCTTGGACGAGGCCTTGAAAAGAAGTTTCAGAATGTCCGGCATTATAAATTTCATCATTAAGAAAATATTATTGATGGTCCATGTGGTTATTCGACTTGTAGAATACCCCTGACTATGTTTTATTATGGAATTATTTACTCGTCTCATATTTCTGCAATATATTTTTCATGTTAATTATTTGTAAATGGATGTGTTTTCAATTACTCATCATGCCAAATTTTTATGTTATCTTTCGTTGTATTGCATACCCATAGTGAGCATTTGAGCTTAACGCTTTCTATGTTTTATTTTTTCAAGGACGCGAAGAAGTATATTATGACTGAACTATAGGGATAGTCTAAGGGAATAGAATGAGAGATATGAATGTGGTAAATGGAGAAAATTTTGTTGTTTTTTTATTTTATAATGTAATGTAACGTTCATGTTTGTAATCTATTTTCAAAGACTGCTAAACTGATTGGTCCTTCGGGACATGATTCCTTGTAATCATGCCAATATATTAAAATAATGCACCGGCTCTAGGTAAATGGGGTTAGGGTGTTACAAAATTATACTAATATATGTAATATATTTATATATATGTGTATAATGTCTTTATAATATATTGAATATAAAAGAATTTTTTAAATGAAAAGGTCTGGTTTTGACAATAATGTAGTATTTTCACTATTCATCAAAATTGAATCATTTCAAAAAAATATAAAAAAATTCAACCTAAGATAATTTAGTTATTATTAATTCAAAAATGAAGTCCATTTAGAAAAATAATATTTATAAATTTCTTAATTTTGTTAACACTATTTATAACCACTTTTTTTGGCATGTTATATAGGTCATGGTTAGATCAAACTCTTTGTTGTGTCTAGTGAAAGCTATTGAATTATTTAAAAGGTGGTGTACCATGGAAACATTGGGTGTAACACGTTATTGTTACATGAATTCATAGTTTTAAATATAAGTAAACTAATTTTTACAGCATGATTATTATTCTGCCTAACATACTATGTGAAAATGTACTAAGAGTAGTTTTCACACTGAAAGGACATAGAAGTTTCCAGCTATGATGTGAACCCATAAGTTATATGAAACTATTTTTATATATATTTTCTATATTTGGATGATATAATTTGTGGGAAAAAATTTATGTGCTATCAGGGGTGGTGACTCATGTGGCTTAGATGCACCATCTCATGGTAAACTCCTTTGATAATATCACGTGTATGCTATTATGAGAATGATACCCAGATAGTATGAAATCCACATTTATATGTGTCGTTGGATTTTACAATCATCTTATGTGTGTATTAAACATTTTATAATACAAGTATTTTTATTGAGTATTTTATGTCCTGTACTTTTACGAATTGACGAGAACTGTGATGATATATGTTTGTACTGGGGTAGGATATATTGGTTGTGTTTTGAGTAATATTACATCAATGAATAATGTGTGACTAGGTTTGTCACTTTTATTATTTAATAGTGTATTATATATAAGCACCTTTAATTTAAATCATATATCCTAAAAAACTAATGCCAATGATTTTCTAGAGGTGATTTTTATTTTTGGAAAGTCAATGAATGATATATTGAGAATAGAGGTAGATTAAACCATCCTCTACAATCCTTGATTAGATACTCCATGAAAAAATTGATTATATTAAAAAATAAGTATCAATATGAGGTATTGTGTTGTTTTCAGAATAACATCCTTATTTATAGATGTCATGGTGTGTTTCTGGATGATACCAAAAGAATTTTGGTGGTTTTACCTAATGCCACTGAGAAAGACACATAGAGGGTTGCAGATGAAGTGTATTAGGAATATCTGTTAAATAAAATACTATTTTTTTATTTAACATGTTTTATAAAAATTATTTCCATATATGGTGTATTCATTATTCATGTGTTATTGATCGTATAAATTCTATGACAATTTATTCAAAATAATATTATATGAGTGAAATATTTAATAAATCAGTATTTTATATTTAGTGAATATAATATTTATTTCATTATTGGTGAACAATCTTGTGATATTAAATTATTATATAAATAGTCCTCATTCCAGTGCTGATGAATACTTTCGAGGAATGGCGTATGATTTGTTTTAGTGAAATTTAATATATACTGAATACTATTTGATGAAATAGTATATAATTTAATTATCAATTTAATCACATGTCAATTAAATAATAATATTATTATTAATATTATAGACATCATATTCTACAAAGGAATAAATAAATATAAATGGTGACTTGTGAAAGTAATTATTTCTAACCCTTGTGATATATTAACCCAAATAAATTATTCTCCATATGATACACTTCAATTCTATTGTGCATAGTGACAGCTAGATATACTCATTTCAATCCCTATAAATCTCGCTCTCCATGAGTGCTCTCAAGAATAGAGATCTATCTTCCTCCACCTCCTACTAACCCATATAAATAGGTGATGTATAATGATTTGGATGTGAATCTCATGGTTATTCAAAGAAAGAGACAAAATATTTTTGATCTACAAAACTGACAATTGTATAATCTAATGGAGGCATTGAGAGATTCATGGAAGCCATGTATATCACTAATAGAAATAATATACTATTGAATATTTAAACCCAAAGGTTATACAACATATATCATTTTTATTATATATCAAATAATAAATAATTCATATAATGCAATTATTTAATTGACTAAATTAATTTTAAATAATATGTGATGAACTTGTTGTTGGTTCTAGGATTCTATCACTTCTCAATTTTCTTTTATTCAATTTCATTTATTATACTATTCATCATTGTGTTAATCGTGGATTTATCAATGTTTAAAACAAAATTTAGCATGACTAATAATATTCTTCAAATATCCCTGATGCGTACAAAAAATAATTACCCACACATGTATACAATATTCTTCAAGTGGAACATGTTTTAATTGAACTTGAATACAACCATATATAAAATTTTTATTCTCATTCACCACACATGTGTAAAATCCCTTCACCAAGCTACCAACACATTACACGATCTAACAACTTAATTTTATCCTAAAGCATCACTTTATTTGATATATAGTTTCTATTCTTATGAGTAGAAAAACCACAACACCCAACGTCTATCCAACATCAGGGAGAAAAAAACAACCTCATGATATATGCCTCCAACTCCATATGGTTCATCCCAAATGATACCTTATGTGGTAGCATTTAAGTGACCATTATTAGCATTATGTTGGATTCACATGAAATTTTTTAGTGGTTTTGGTTTTGGTTTTTTCCTATATGTTTTTAATATTACAAATACCTCATATGCATTATTTTTTTAGAAATTACTCACAATACTAAAATTGCTATTTTAATCTTTTCATATAATTGATAAATCATATTATGTTTATTCATCAAGTGTTTTGTGTTTATGATATTGTTTATAATGTTTTTAAAATTTATTCAACATTTATTATAATATATATTTTCATTTTCATTATTTTTATGAAATTCAATATTGAAATCATTTATTACTTTTTGATGTGACACAAAAATATTAATGGTATACATAATTTGTTCTGTTGTCTTACAGAATTTTTTAAGAAATATGAAAATATCAAATTCATATGAATTTTAAAATATTATACGATTTACCATAATTAAAAACCTAAATGAAACTTATGATCTTTAAAATAAAACCTGCATATATAATGAATCACACCTAAATAGATATGAATTCATGAATATGTTCATCTAAAATGAAAACAATGTTGAATATTTTTGTTATCAATTGTATGATAATTTTAATACTCTTTTTTCATTATTTGTTGTAGATCGATTTGGTACATGTTATAAAAGAATATTCTATATGATTACTTAAAATTTTAAAGTACATATAAATTATAATTCATCCATAGATGAGTTTTTTAATAGATTAGAAACATATTATGTTCCAGTTATTTCTTATAATTGGAAAATTATATTTCCAAGTTATTGTTATTTTTTATTCTTGGCTTCTTGTTTTGTGTTATTAGGAGCCATACATGTGAATAAGAACATTGTTTTTCTGAATAAATATTTTTTATTGATATATTTGATCATATAAACTCATTTAAAAGGATAAATATTTTTTATTTGAGAAAAAATGATATTCATACTTGAATAGTAAAGTGATGAATCTGTGAAATGAAAGCTATTTAATTATAATTATTTGGAAGGCATATCAAAAAATGATCTTCTATTACTGAAGTGATCGAAGATCATAAAATCTATAACTTCATTAAAAAATAATTTATATATGGGTTTAATGATTGTAATTGTTTATTTAAATATTTTTACTATAAAAAATTCGTTTATGATATAGCCACCAAAAAAATATGGTATGAGTTATGCCACCTAACCAAAAGGTATATCATTCACCTGTGACTCAAAAATCGTTTTTAGGACATTTGGTTATGCATTTGTAAGATGAAATGTAGGACTTATTGGGTTATAAATCAATGTGAGGAAAATGTAATAATTTTAAAAGATTACCACACCATTCAAAATTTATTTATATTAGTGTGTATAATTCTTATTTCAATTAGGAGATATTGATGAGTATATATAGGGAGACTCAATCCAAAATACTAAAAAAATTATATGTTCATAATTTTATTCCCACTACTATTTATTTAAAACACCACTACATTGAACTATTTTCCATGTGAATGGAAGGTAATTAGTCTTTCCTATAAATAATACAATCTGGTTAATTCATTTAAATAATTCGTTTTTAATATTTTCAAAAGGTCTATTCAACACTTTTATGTAATTGTTTCCATTCATTTGGTTCAAATAATTGGTATCAATGTTTATTCCTCTTTAATATATATTATTATACGCATATTTTTACTATGTTAACCTATATATCCGTGAAATAAAGATCAATGGGAAAATAAATTTTTAAAATTGAAGCTATAAATGAAAATATTTGTTGGATATGAAAATAACCAACACACTTTAATGGGAATTATTATGGTTACTATAAAGAAATAATATATAAATAGTTGATGAACAAGTGTTTTGAGAATTATATGATCATAATGAAACCACATAAGCTTCCATAAGCAGATCTAGAAACTATTTTATGAAATAATGTGGTAAAGTGTGATTTAAATTAATAATTAATGAATATATTATATTTTTATGTGATTGCATAATTTTTATCTATGTTTCAACTTGTAAGACAAATCAAGATATAATGATAATTCTCTAGGTTGCACATTATAATTTGGATCATCTTAAAATAAAATGGGTATGAATATGAAGCATGGAGTACCAATATTTCATAATGTGTGATGTTGAATCCAGGAATCCAATGTTCCATAGCTGAAGAACATTCATCAATATTTTTAGTACACTAGGAGAGGTTATAGATAATTATGTTTTTACAAAATGGGTATTTTGGACAACAATAAAAAAGAAACCTTAACTGAAATTTTATGTTAATAATAATAATAATTTAAAATTTTTTAGTTCAAATGAATTTACAAGTTCATTAATAATGTATTTTTTTACCTAAATGCATTGTAAATGAGGAATCAGGATAAGAGAATGTTATTTATTTTATATAAACAATAAATTATTCTTTAAATTCATATAAATATTAATTCATGTAGAGTGATATGGAGTTATCTGAATTAAGATTTTTTTAACAAAATTGGTAAAAACAATGGTGCTAATAAATAGTTTATATAGAATAGTAAAAAGGATGTGTGGAATCTAATTTTATTAATTATAATGATAATTTCCACCTATAAAATCATGAGTAATGAAATAAAGGAAACATCAAAACCTATTTTCCTAAACTCAAGAATTCGAATTAAGATATGGAGAAATTGAAAAAAAATGTGAGGCAAACCTTGTTTCGAGTTTGATAATATAATTATGATTCTTATTCAAGTAGTAATTCCTGATGTGAATTGGAAACTAGAAAACCTTATTTAATTCAAAAGTGTTTTGGGGTACCTGAATCACCTTTTATCTAATTATTAAAACCTGTTACATTTTGTTTGAATATTATTATTAATATTGGAAAGGAAACTATCTCTTATTCGGGTACTAGTTATAATCCCGATAATGAAAATATTGGTTTTAGACAACTCTATCAAGAAAATGAGAAACCATATAAAAAAGGTTTTATAATTATTAAGATATGAAATAATTTACTAAGATAAAATAAAAAACTAATTATTGAAAATAATAAGCAAATAGAGAAATGTAAAAATATGGAGTTTTTTGTTTCAAATAACGATGAAGTGAAAAATAATGTTGAGTCGAATTTATTGTCACATAATTATTTCAAAAAGAATAAATATTTTCATTTCAAAATGATGTAGATAAAGTAATTATACATAACTAATTATTGGACCATTTAAAAAAAATTGTGAAATAATGTAAGAAGTTAATGATGTAAAATAAAATGTTGATAAAATTGTCATTATATTAAAATGCTAAATCTTGTGATGATTTATAATTTATTCAAAAGGAAAAAAGGGAAATTAAAATCTATAATTGAGAATATAAAATAATATTTTGCTAGTTTGGTATGTGGTGAAGAAAAATATAATAAAGGTTTGTCTTATATGACACAAAATAATAGAAAAAATGAATTTGGTAAAAAATCTAACTAGAAATAATGATTATTTCCTTTTTTATGAAAAATTTTAAATTGTATTTTTTCAAGTGAAATTTATTTTTAGTGTATAATACTTGGGATTTATTAAAATGAATATTATTTAATATTTAATAAATCATTTAGTCAAAATAAATATTTTATATCCAAATTTTTCTTTCATAGACTTTCCAAAAATAAAATTTTAAATTATTTTTCTGAACTGCTCTACTACTAATCCAAGTGTACTAAAGATGACATGAGTACTATAAAAATATTTTACTTGATGGTTTATAGTAAACAAGTATTTGATTTAATAATGATTCTTGGTTTTTAGAGCATTGTTCTTCCAGAAGAATAAATGATGATATTTATAATTTTACCAATTTTTATATTCAAATGATGAAGGCCGGGTGGAATTTCTTAATAATTATAAAGGTTATATTAGTGGTTCTGGAAAAGTATGAATTAGAAAAAAATTATTATTTTGAAAGAAATATTTTTAGAGAATTAAATAATAATAATAATATCACCAATGTGTACTAAATATTTTAGGAGTTTCAGGGGATACTCATATGATATTCAGTCATTGAAGAAAACCAAAAAATAGCCGGATCTATCTTCAGGAATTCATAGGGTGATAAAAATTATAAAACAAGGAACACCTATATATCATGATCAATAACCACAACCTTCTATTGAATTTTAATATTTCATGAGGAAGATCATAAAGAGTAGCATACGATGACATCCTTCCCATATGGATAGAAAATCGAACATTGAATCCCAATATCAATTAGAGGGCTCTTATATGCCTAATGGGGTGATATGTTCTTCAAGTTGGGTGATGAATGAGATATAGGTGAATAAATAGTTTAAAATATTTACATTAAATTGATTATTTCTATAAAAATTAACGAACACATCCATGGAACAGCACCAATGAAGAGAATCTTATTCATGCTATATAGGTTAAGCATGATGGATATTCATAAATGTATAGTCTATTCTAAATAATCGGGTATCAAGAATGATTCCATTGAATTATACCTCATTCATGAATAAATAAAACATGTTAATATATCATTGTTATTTTTAACCGTTAAAATATACTTATTACTAATGAAAATTTGTATGTGGAGGGTGTTTTATACTTGCATGAATACATGAGTTCCTTCTCATGTATAAAATATCTGATATTGTATATTCACATGATATATATAAAAATATTTATTGTATAAGGAACAAAATCATGAGATTTATATCCGTACATCATATGCAAATATATTTTAATGGACATCCAATAATCTGCCACTTGCACTAAAATATTAATGAGATATTCTTATAAACATCACAATTCTTTCTGAACCCATACAAATTCTTTTAGATTGGATTTCATCATTCTCTCTTCATTTTGAAAAAAAAATCACAATTTTTTTAATTAAACAACAGACTAAATCTGTGATCCAACATGTATTAGTTTCATTGAAAACAAATATTAAATCTATTTTTGATAACTGTATAAAAAGTGTGGCATTGAGAAAAGCATTAAAGTTACAAAATCTACCAAGGGGTTTGATGTGACATCCATCATACCTACTCATATCTCTATATAATCAAGGTAAACACTATACGTATCATATAAATCATATTAATACCTATAAAATACGTTTTTCCATGACATATAGTGACCACTAGACATATAACATGTAAATCTAGTATAGTCCAGCTCCACCTTTTTATTCTTAATAATTAACTAATCAAGTTAGTGAATCAAATACAAATAATTCATTGAATAAATGAGTATATCACTTTTCCAACATATTAAATGTTTAAAAAATTATACATACCTCAATTAAAAAAATACATTCATTTCCTCAGTGTAATTAAGCAAGGATCTAGTTTTCTTTACTCATTATATAGGTGGGTAAATACAATTATGGATGCAGTCTAGCTGATGACATGATCAAAATCAAACCTAACCACCCCTAATTAGGTAAGATCATATTTTTTTGTATGTTGGTTATCAAAATTTGAAGGATCACATGTTAGGTTTCTGACAAATCTCATGTAAGGGGGATTAGTAATAGGAATAAAACCCTATATATATTTATGAATGTAAAAAATTCCATGAAAAATACTTTGGTGGTTCATTCCAAGAAATATGTTAATACTTATTATATCATGAATCTATTCATAGTATATTTTATAAAAACCACATTAATGATTATAATAATATATTCCATCATACCATAAAATATAATCATAACCCATAATACTATGTGATTCTTATCACTTAGGGACAAATCAATGTTGAATTCATTGATAGGATACTATTAAATTTCAGAACACATAAATTTATAATAAATGGAGATTTACTTTATAAAATCATGATACATTGTACAAATATTTCATCCATATATTAATTCATAAATAAATAGAGCTTTACATTAACCTCATTTTGGGGACCATTCTTATAAGAATGATCATTTTCGGGTTTTATCTATTATTGTCAAGGTTGTTTTTCAAGAAATGAAATCACCTCACATTGTATTAGGTGAATATTAGAGTGAATTTTTTTTCAATAAATATAACTCATAATTATTGAAAAGTTCCTTCTTATTGAGGAGAATATTTATGTAAGAAAATTAACAGCAGACTCACCATATTTCTAAAATGAATGGTTTTATCATCGTAAGAAAAAATCTAAGTCGTCAAGACTTTGATATAAGTATTAAGATGATTTTTTATTTATGATTTCTCAACAAAAAAAATTAATTTGTGAAACTTCTTATTAAATACTGATTATTTAAAGAGATAGAAATATATTCTTCAATCGTATTCATTTTGATTGCAATCATTGCAATAGTATTTTGGATGAGTAGGAAAGAAAGAAGTTTCTTGAAATTTTGGAAATTACAATACATTCCATGGTATTTTAGACGATTCCATATATAACCTAAAACATAATCATAGTGAATATGAAATTCATGTTAATAGTTTATTTTGTAGAAGTTGAAACGTGGTGATGATGATGTTATCCAATCTCAAGATTATTGTACAATTTTTTATGGAATGAAATTTAAAAAAAATATGAATTATGAAAATAATGAAGTTGATGATGTTGATGTTTCTAAAACTAGTAAATCGTATTATGTATGTACTAATATTCAGAAAAGGTATAATTTTTTGTTCATGAAAAAATAATTTTTATTTTTTTTAGAATAAAAACAAGCTATTGATGTTAATATTAGTATTACCGGTCCATCAAACTCGATATTCTATAATAAAAATTTGATGAATAATTGTTTCTAACATATGAAGGAAAAGAATAATAAAATTATGTGGTCACCAATATAAAAAAAATTCATTGTTTTATCAACAATATAGTCAGCCATTTTCAATAGTATGAATTAATTTTTTTATCGTTCAAGAGGATTAAGTGAAATAAAGAATAATAATCCCTTTTTTATATTTGTCTTCATCAAAATGTGAGTGATCATAATGAAAATTGGAATGGAGAATTTGAAACAAAATAATGTCTCAAAAATGTGTATAAGTTGTAAGAATATTTTATAAGGTCTGACAAGAGATGGGAATAATTGATAATCATTGAGGAGGTCATGATGAACCAAAAATTAAAAATAATTATTTATTTAGGTAATTTGGATGAGTAGGAAAAATTTTAGGAATCCCACTCAAACCACTTTCAGGTGAGTATAAAAGGAAATTTACAATATACTTCAAACTATTTGTACTATTAATGAAAACGATTAGATAAGGGGGAGTACTAAATATATTATATAGATAAGTAGTGGATTACATATTATCTTTCTTGAAAAAATCATACCAGACAGAAGAGAAAAGAGAAGAAACTAGATTGAAACATATTCCGGTGAAGATTATATACAATTGGTTATTGTATTCAGTTAGTAATTGTTTTTAGGTAGATCATCCAGTATAAGAATATCATTTTTGGAATTTTTTATCTAATATTGGGTGGTCCAGAATTGTTTCATCATCATTCTGATAGTGCTATATAATTTTTATATTGAGAAATCAGTCTGGGAATATTGGACTGGGAAATTCAAATAAGGATTTATAGAATCAAATAAAAGTGGTTCAAAATTTTTTGAAAAGTATTCTAACAGACATATATATTGCTTGTATTGAGCAATAAAACTTTAGAATCATAGTGGGAAATTAGAAGTGGTTTTATTAAGAATTCAAAGAATTTCATACTATATTATTGTTAAGAAGTGATGAATTGTTTGGAAAGATAATATTGGGGAAACATTATAAAGAAAAACCATTAATTTTTTTGTTATGAAATTATTTTAACACATATTTTGTTATATAATAAGGACACAAACTATTAAATTGATTACATAGTGCTACATGAGTGGAAGGATTTATCCTAATCATTGTATTCGATAGAAAATGATTTTTTCAAATTTTTTGTATTCTATTAATTCATTAACAAACCATACCAATGACATATCTATTATTTTATAATAATTATACATGTCAATTCATATCTTCTTATGGATGTGTGTTTGATTTTTTCATCTAGGATGGTAATCATTAACAAATTGGTGATGTTTGTTTCATAAAAAGGGAAATATAAAACAGAAAAATATCACCAATTCATTACCTCAACCCTTGAGTGATACAATTATCTGGACTAGGAAATTAAAATTGGCATCATATCCAGTAGTTCCCTTTATTTTTAATCAATAAATATTTTATGAAAAGTTTGTATAGAATCTGAATTGTCTAAACAGAAAAAGTATAATAGTTTTTAATGGTGTAATCTATTATACATAGAATGGTAGAATGCTACCTTATATCAAGTCTATTGAATATGATAACATTGAAGATAAAAAATATTGGTTTCCTCCTACTGATGATATATTTCATCTCAAATCTGTTGATAAAATAAATCTTGAGAATGAGGGATTGTAGAAGAATGCCTTACTCTCATCAATTTCTGAAAGTGAGTTTTTTAGGGTGTAGGTATTTCCAAACCAAAATTTATATGGAAAAAGTTAAAAAAACATATACAAAGTAATTAAAAAAGTGAATAAGTAAAAATTAAAAATATGGAGGTTGAAATATAAATATTTGAAAATGGGTGAGTATGAATTTTTAGGGTACTTTTTTACAAGGGTATATGGCATTGTATTCACTATTATATATATTGGTAAAATGTTGAAGGATTCTATAGTTGTTGAATTTATCATAAAAATTCTCCTCTCTATGTATGATGCTAAATTTTCTACATTAGAATATCAATACCCAAAAACATTTTCTCTTGGATATATTTATAGCACTCTCGTCACATATAAAATGAGAATTGATGAAACATTGAAAATAAGAAAAAATTAATAATATAGGAATTTATTTCAAAGATAACAAGAAATTGAAGTAATATAATATTTTTATTATAGAATAATGTTATGAATCCGATACTAAAAATGAGGCATTTTAAAATCATGATGAAATTTTTTCATTGTGTTCTAATAATGTGATAAGTGGTACATATAAAAACAAAGGGAAACATCCCCTGACATGCATTAAATGTGGATTTATTGGGAACATTATAGAAAATTTTCATTGAATAATGAAATTAAAAGATGGTGAAGATTATTGACAAAGGTCAATATGGTTGTGGAAGAAGCAATGTAATAAAGGAAAATAATATTACACTTAGAAAGATAAAAATATATTCAAATACAAAATAAAAAATTTCATATCTAAATATAAAGAAGAAGAATATATTTTATATAAATATTCAAGGAATACTGGGTATGTTAGTGAGAATACTATTATTGAAATAGTGAATGATGAATAATTGGAAAGCAACTTCTTTGATGAATTCAAAAGCAAACAGGAATATAATTTGATATAAGTGTCGAAAGAATGACTGAGATAGATTAGAAGTAATGAAAAGATAAATCAGATATTATAATTTAAATTCTACGCTATAAGAACTTCTTAAATATTTCTATAAGGGAATACCATGATGCTGGTGGTGATTTATTATTTTGAAGAAATATCTTGTGGAAGAAATAATTGTAATGATCAACTAGAAGTAAAGATGAAGGCAATGGTAGTAGAGTTGGAACTAGTCCGACAAAAATGTTCTAATGTTGAACATAAAGGTACATTTTTCAAAAACATTTTATCTTAAGTTGATGAATGTTCTCTTAGGGAGAAACGTAATATGGATACAAATTGTTACCTTCAAGGGTTGATAATAAATATTGAATGGTTTTTTAAAGAATAATTTTCTAAATTCAATGTATATAGATAATATTAATAACATGGATAATTCAAAAGTTATTCAAAAACATGATTATGAAAATGTTTCTAATACTTATGAGTTTGATATGGATAAAAAGGGAAAAAAGATTAAATATTATATTCTTATTGATAAAACATTTGGTGGTAAATAGTGATCATATAATATGACAAGAAGGTTGAATATAATCATGTTCACAACACCGGTCAAAATGGATGTTTTAGAAGAAAATATTATTTCATTGGATATTTCTGGTATAATGGTGGATTTAAGAACACAAAAAATATTTTTTGGTTCAACAATTGAAATTAAAATTAATAAAAAAGTTATAGAAGGGAATGATTGAGGGGGAGTCAATATGCTCAGCAGAATAAGTCTAAGATGGTTCTATTAAAGAAACATGATAATATTGGAGTAAAATTTGAAAATATCATCGGACCCCTTGAAACTATTTTTGAAATGTTTCGACAACCTAGAATTCATGAAAAAGGTTATCTTTTTTGTAATTTTGTAAACAGATTTTTCATAAAATGTTTTTGAATATGGAGGTGAAAAATGAAAAGATAGAAGAAACAACTCATATTATCCAAATCTATTTGAATTCTATAAAAGGAGATTGACCGTGGATTCTTGATAGTGGTATTCTTCTCATATCATAGGATATTTAAAATTGATTATGAATGTAAAATATTTCAATGATGTATGTATTACATTCAACAATAATGATTTACTAAGAATCAATGGTGTAGGATCATCTATCATTGGGAATGAAAAATTAAAATCCTAGAATTCATTATGTTATGATGGGATGAAACATAAACTACTGAATGTTCCATGATTTTTTTATGAAGGTAACAATGTTACTTTCTCGAAATATGTATTTTTTTAATGTGAGAAGGATGGAATGATAATTATTAGAATACAATGTATAAAGGAAACTTATTTCAAGATGGTGTCGTATAAAACCCTAATTTAATGTGCATAATAGAAGATAATTAGTTTTGGCATACTAGGCACTGCAACATGGGTCAACGAAATGTTATCATGTTATTAATGATAGATAGTGTCTATGATATTCATGATTTTCTAATTAGATGATATTGGTATCAAACTATTTCTTAGAAGGTATAAATTACATTACTAGTATATAAGAAAGAAGAGATATGTTCAAAACAATAGCTAGAACATATTCATTCTGACATCTGTAGTCCAATGAGAAAATAATAAGATAAAATGGAGAAATGTACTTCATCACATTCATTGATTACATTACTCACATTACATGTGTTTTGAATATGAATCATCAGTCATATGATGTAAAAATGATTTAGATTTTAATAAGGAAAGCTAGAAATGAATTAGAGTATTCGATGAATTAGTTGAGAACTGATAATGGTGGTGAGTATAAGAATGTGAAATTTGAAAGTTATATTTTGTATAATATAATTGGATAAAGTTATAGTTCCCTATAATAACCTTAATAAAATTGGATTTCTAAAAGGAAGAATATAATTTTTGTTGAAATTGGGAGAACTATAATACATGAATAAGGTATATCTCATTACAAATGGAGGCAAGTAATGATTGTGACTGTTTTTATTAAAAAAAATATTTCCACATTTTATGTACTGATATGACTCCATAATAAATGTTTTATATAAAACAATATGTTTTTTAACACATAATATTTTTTTGGAGTAAATGAATTATAAACAAGAAAAGTAAAAACTAAGGATTGTTTTAGCATAGAGGTGAATGTGGAATCATTCGTGGTTATGCACTGAATGGAAGAAGATTAAAAATTATCAATGAATAAATATAATGAATTATTTATTCTATAAACGTGAATGTTATTTAATACATTGAGGAATCTAAATAGACTCACAAAAAATAACGACGATGAGGAGGATATGAAACCATTTCATAACAATTATGATAAGGATACAAATAATTATAATCCTAAACATGAAGTAGAATAAAACTCATCTATTTCTATATATAAGGAAGATACTTGAACATCTCATGATCGGATAAGGATTCTACTATAACCTCATAGCCTTAATTTTTATTTTCATCATAATGTTAAAACGAGAAGAACATAAAATTATATTAAACATACTTCCTTTAATTCAAAAGTTGAGATGAATGATGTGAAAGTAGATTTCAAGTATCTATAATGGATTTGTTCCATGAATGAAGAGTTTTAAAATATATAAAGTAATTATACATGGGAAAATGTACCCATATAGTAAAAAAAATTATTGGTACTATTTTGGTTTTCTGGAATAAGAAGTGTAAAGAAGGTGAAGTGATAATAAAAAATGAATGATTACTATGAAAAAGTAACTCAAAAATTGAAGGTGTTGATTTTGATAATACATTTCACCAGTGTAATGGTTAAAAAAATCATAATTTTTATTTCTAATGCTACACAATGAAGTTACAAAATAATTCAAAAGGACTTAACGTCTACACTTTTGCCTGTGGTTATTCAGGATTATGTTTACATTGAAATACCATGTGGAATTTTTTTTTTGAATTTTGAATGTTATGTGTGATGATTGATGAAATCCTTGTATGGTCTGAATCATGTTATTAGGGAAAGGTATAAAAAATAGTAAATTTTAATATTTAATATGAGTTTTAATAATGGAATAGTTGATAACATTTTTTACATCAAATATTATAATGTGTTTTCCATCATAATAATAGTTTATGTTGATGAAATTATCATTTATAGAATATCTGGAAGATGTTTGGATCTATTTTATGAATAAATAAAAATGTATTTTTATATTTCCATTCTACGAGAAATGAAATACTTTTTTGTGTTACAATGATTACAAAAGTATAAAAAAATGCATTCTCATGAAATATATGCTAAGAAACTTCTTATGTTTCCCAATATGAAAATCTCATAGCTTGTTTCTAAACCCATTTGAGTATGAACAACGTTGTCTATTTTTTGAGAAAGAAATGAAGTTGATCAAAATGAATTGCTGAAGTAGGTTTAATGTTTCAAATATTTGAATGCCACAATACCTGACACTATTTATATCAACACATTATATGAAATAATCTAGATTTATCAAAGATAATCACATTTGATTGTTGGAAAAAGAATTATGAGATATATAATAAGTATAAGAAAATTAGAATCAGGTGTGATAGCTCAAAAAGTATTTATTTTGTTGTGTATTTTGATGTGGATTATGTAGGAAATATTGATGATTTAAAGGGATATATTTTTACGACCAAGATGATAATGATGATCAAATTCAGGTGTTTGATTTTTTTTAAAATATATTTTTGATAAAAATAAATCACCGCACATTGAATTTGGTGAAAAATGACTAATAATTGTTTTCAAGATATTAAAATCAAAATTCATAAAGAATCCCATCAGCTTGAAGTAATTTTTTGTCGAAGAAAAGGATCATCATACTCACCCTATGCTTTGGATGAAAGGTTTAATCATAATAAAGTAGCATTTGAGTATACATGAATATGATATAAATATGATGATTTTTTGATATTTTGTATATCACAAATCATAAGTTTGATGTGAAACATGTGATGCCTGAATGATGAAATAAAAGAGGATAAAAAATTTCTTCCATTCATTTTCAATATGATCATAATATTTACAATCGTATTCAGGTTGAGTACGAAATAAAGATTTTTATGGAAGATATGGATGTTAAAATTTCTTCCATTTTAAGTTAGAAGATGTTAAATATGATCTTCAATGTAATCCAATTTGTGAAGTAATTCTTTAAACATGATAATTGTTGTGAATCCAAATTCGTTCTATCTCATGATCATCATAATAAGATTGATGGATTCATATTTATTGAAATACTGAGATGGATTATCTCAGTGATGAAAAGAAATAAGTTGTCGAAGTCGAAGATGCTATCATAGATACATCATATTCAGTAAGTCATCTTATTATTCAAGGTAGAATTTTTTTTAATATGGAAATTAATTGGTATAATATTCATAATAGTAAGAAGATGCTGATGTGGAAGCTACAGATATTTGTCCATCAGACTCAGTATCCTATCTTAATCATCAAGTGAAAAATTGTTTGGGACCAATGAATGTATAGAAAATGAAATGATTGTGGTGACCAATATGAATAATAATTGAAGAGTTTTAACAACAATTTATTCAACCTTTTTCAATAGTCTTAATCAATATGTTTATCGCCCATATGGTTCATGATAAGAAAGATGAAGGAGAATCTATTATTTTACCTTAACCTTCATTATAATGGTACAAATATTAATGACCACTAGAATATATAATGGTAATCAGACTGATGCTTTAGAGTCGATCCGTAGTCGTTAGAAGATTCAATAAGGATCATGAAGAGATTAAGAGATTTTATAAATGTTGAATAAGTTATGATGCACATGGAATTCAAAACCAATTTATGATACATGTAATTTGAATGAGTTGGAAAAAATTTAGGAATCCTTCCCAGACAATTAATTTGGTGACTGTAAAAGGTAAATTATCATTTACATTATTAGAAGAGGTATTGTTCATGAAATGGCGGAGATAATTTGGAGATATTATGAAATTATAGAGATAATAATAGGTTTGTAGATAAACATTTTAAAGAAGTTATTCCAAAAAGATGAAATATTAAAAGAAAAAAGATTTCAACGTATTCAACTGATTATCATATTAAACTAATTATTGTGTTTAGCTATTCATCATATTAATATGAATCGTCAAGTATGGGAAAATAATTTTCGGATTTTTGGATTGAAGAAGAAGCGATCCATAAATTTTTTAGTTGTATTTTGACAGATCTATATAAATTCATTATTGAACAATTAGACTATGAAAATTGGATGAGGAAAATCAGATAGGGATTTCCAGAATTAGATAGAAATTTTTAAGAATTGCCTCAATTATATTCTGACATACATATATATTTTCCGTATAGAGAATCATAATTTGGAATCTGTCTCAGAAATCAGACAATGTTTTATTACTATATCTAAGAACTTCTTACTTGATTCTGGGTAAGAAAGTGAAAAATTGTGTTGAAAAATCACATCTGAAAAAATTGATAAATAATCACCGTACAGTGTTTGATACAAAAAATATTGAAAAACTTCAATTTTTATAGAAGGATCACACATACTATTGAATTGTTTACATAGTTCTACATTAGTGAAAGGTAATATCCTACTCATTGTATTCTATCCTAAATTATTTTTTTCTATGGGATTGTCTGGTATTGGATAATTTTCATAGCATACAATGGATGCATCTATTATTTTTGAATAGTGAAGCTTGTTAATTCTTAGGATCCTATGGATATGTGTCTTAATTGATTTATATATGCAAAGTAACATTTAATATGAGGTGATGGTTATTTCAAAATAAAGTGAACATAAGATAAAAATATACCTCTCATTCACCCATCCCCCTCTCAAAGATACAATTATATTTACTGGAAAATTACACTCATGAAATTTTCAAACTAATAGATTCATAAATTGATATTATATATTTTATAATGTAGTAAACTAGTATATATTTACATAAACCCTCTCATTGATGTCCTCTATGTGATAAAATTTGAAAAGGATTTGTTTGCCCCGTTAGTGTTATTGTGGTTCCTTATCATGGGTGATATGTTCCATTATTTTAATATTAATGATTCATTTACCCATTAATGATAGGAAAAAAATATTTCTATATACAAAACTTCTAATTGAAATAACTTCCTTTGTAGGATTCAAAAAAATTATTTCATCTACCACAATTATTGAATCTACTCTGATGTCTTGTTTCGATCTCACAAAAGTAACAACTCCAATGAAAAATAAAATATAAATCAAAAATGATATTTAAAATCATCCTTATCATATTAGATTCTATAATACATGTATACTTTTACACATATATCGTCATTTCCTTCAAATACCAATAATTATACTTATTTTTTCATAATTAATTATGAATGTTCATAAAACATAGTTAGTCATTCAAGAATTGGATTGGTATTTTATTGTTATGATTTGTGAAATCAGGTCAAGTACACAACATTTTATACCATTTATAACCTATGTTAAATTCATACAAGACATCATCCATCCTATTAAACTTTTTTGGAGAATCATAAATAGTTTTATGTTTGATTACTTGCTACAGTAGTAATGACCCCCTCATGAAGATTCCATGATAATCATCTTTAATAATATACCAATTTATCTTTCCTAACTATGTGTTAGAATACTATTATATATATCCCTAAATATATTCATAAATTTTATGTATATATATTCAACGATTTATTTCATCCAGAATAATTTACTCAATGACAACGTTATAAATGAGATAGTCTGGATATCAATTCTTCACATCAATATGTCATCTACAAACAATATTAGCAATGATATAATTCTCCCACTAATTTTCATATGTACACATGATTCATATTCATTTCTTGTGATACTAATATTTTTTATTACAACAATATCTTTTATATTCCATCTCATATAATCCTTCTTTTATAATTAAATGATTACTATAATTTTCACACGATAACAATATCAATTAGAACATCAAACAATTCAGTCAATATCATGTAAAAATCCTTGAATAAATTATTATTGAAAAAGTAAATGTTGATATCCATATGATATATCTTTTAATAATAATGAGGAAATATGGAATGAATATTTTAAATGTACATAATCATTAGAGCGAGTGAAAATGTTTCATCATAGTCAATATATTGGTTTATTTGTAAACATTTTATATGATGCTTTATTTATATGTAGAAACTCTATAAAACATATTTTTTATGTAAAACCCACATTCACCCTATGGTTCTAACCCATTTAGATGAATCAACCATGTTACAAGCTTAGTTAGTGTACATTGAGTGTGGGTCAGATTCCATGGATTCTAACAATTTTTTGAAATCAGAAGACACAATGGATTGTTTGTAAAAAGTAGGTCAATACCTTATGAATGTAAATTCATTTTCATTTTCCATGTGTATCCAATATATATAGAGTTCCTAATAAAACCTCCAAAACCATTGAGGTTCTTGTGTGACTATAGCATATTCCTCCTCAGTTACTCTTTGAAAAACCAGTTCACCCTCCATAATAAGAACACTTCCGCTTTTTTGGTTATAATCTTTTCCCAGTACAACTCCCCAACCACTAAAACCATGACATGTACATTTATTTAAAATAAAATAATAATTTAAAACAAAAAATGTATTTAATAGGGTTATATAAGAAATATCTCTATGTTTACTAGGTATAACAAAAAAATAAACAATTCTTTATTTTGGGGTAATGTTTTTTATGACATTCATTGTAAGAATTATTCACCATCCCAAATCCACAAAAAATAATTTACATGTTGCTTCATAGTCCATATATCATGTCACGTCTTTATGAATATTTTTAATGGAACACTCTTAAGTCAGAATGAAGTTGTCACCAATTTTTGACCCCAAAATGTAATATTAAGTCCACATAAACTCATTATTGATCAGTACATGTTTGAGAATATATGTTATATCATTTTAGGAAATCCATTCCATTGATATTATCTTGGGGGATTGAGTTTTTAATTTATTCCACAAGTTATAATATGATTTATGAATTCATATATTTTTTATTCTACACATTGATATGATCGAAGAATCATAATACCCTATTCTAGTCGTTTTTTACTCCATTCAGATGTCTCTCTAATTTTTAAAAGTTTCATACTTGTTATTTTAGTAAAAAACATATCTATACCTACTGAAGTCATTTTTAAAATAAATTACGTACCTATAACCACTACTTTAATGTGTACTCATTTTCAACATATATCACACTGCATGAGGTCCAATATTAATATAGCCTTATCAACTTCTCCATAAAAATATTACTTTTCTATTTCCCTAATAATCAAGATTAACATGTGTCATTTGATTCATCGTCGAATGAGTCCAACAATACATATATGTAGAGAATCAATGTAACATCCCACGTAAATAAAGGATGTGGTATTTTCATATTTTTTAATATTTTTTATTAAATATTAATTATAATTTAGTGGGGATGTTATATTCTATATCATACCTGATACTCAATAATTAGTTTCTATGAAATCTTACATTTCACACAACGTTGATCTATATGAAAAATTAATAATATAATATTATTATTTTAAATGGTAGTTAATTCCTAGACATTGTATTCGTGGGAATGAAGAGAACTAACTAATACATTATTATACATGTTTGTTAAATGTTTTTACATTTATCCTATAATTCTTAGAGGTTTATAATGTGAATTAATCTAATTTTAAGCAAAAATACTCTAATATTTTGGAAAGGTCGATTTATCTCCTTTTAATGAAAAACCTCATTTAAAACATTTTTTCACTTTTATATGATATATTTGAAAAATCTAATATTTTTCTTCATAATAGGGAATTGAAAATAACTTTGGATGAAATTTTTATATTTTTCTGATGATGTTCATTTTTAAATGAATAGTGAAAAACACTGCAATTTATGTTAAAAATATCTTTTAATATGATTTATTTTTATAGTTATATTGTCCTTTTATTTGATTTATAGTGTAATTGGATTTTAGATTTACCATTTAATCCATTTTTGGTCATTGGATGCAATATCACTTTGAATTTGGACATAAAAAATGTCAATCTTCTCATAGTTATTATTTCTTAAAAACACGCTTTATGTTTTAACTACGTGAATAAATTATAAATTAATTTACGCAATTTTTGAGTAATGAATTTGGAATAATAGATTAAATATTTGGATTCAAGAGGTCCAAATTGTGTAAATAGGTAACATTAAATTTTAGACATTAGGAATAGTAACTACTCTAAATATTTTATTTAACATGGTTAATGATTAAATCTGGTAAATAAGGGTAAAAAATAATATTATAATAATATTAAATTACCCTAACATGTGTCTTAATTCTATTGGATTATACATGTCAATCTATTTTCAAATTGGGTTGATTTTGGGAACCCATGAAGGCACTTTTTATAGAAAAGGACACTTTATAAAAATTAATTTAATGTTAATGAAAATGTAACATAAACATATATATATTATTAAAAAAATATAATGGGTTATATAAGTGATCATGTCAACTATAAATATTAATTATAAATAAAATAATATTTCCTACATCATGGTATTTTATTTATAATTTTTCAACATCGAATAAATAAATTCATTTATAACACAAAGATGTTGTAATGATTACCACATTAATAAATGTTTTAAATATTTGAGACTAAAAATATTAAAATTTATTTATTTTGTAACTTTTTATACAATAAAAAAATTTTATGGAAGTGTATAACCAGTTATATTTTAATTAATGTAGGTTATTTGAATGAATAAAGTTGTCATATAATTTTTTTTAATTCTTGATATGAATAGTTTGTAAAATGACATAAAAGTGTTTTTAAAATGAATACAATTTTATTAAATGATAAAATAATCCTAAAAATATAAGATTTAAAAAATGACATATATGATGTTACTAATGTAATTAATGATCCATTTTTGTTCTCATTCAATTTCATATTGACCACATTAATCATATAATATAAATATACAAGAAAACGTGGTAAAAGTTAAATCAGTTAACTAATGGTTAAACCAAAATGAAAAGGTTAAAAATGAAATCAAAACTTTTCTTAAACCTATTATATGAGAGTATATAGAAAAATTCATACATTTAGAGAGAATTAAATGAGTTAGGGACCTTTTGAAATCGAAATTCCGTTTATAATAAAATTATATTTTCAAACATTCCTAAAGATCCCATCCACCCCCTTATAAAAGGACATCGCCTCTAACCCATTACTCCAACCTCTCAATCCCCTTGGATTGTCCAACCTATACCCAAATAATCTCCCAAAATCCCTATATTCTTATTATAAGCCTTACCTTAGGCATAAATCACTTCAAGAATTCATTTTCAGTTCAAACCAAAGGGAGTTACCTAATTTAATGGAAACATCTTTCCTCATGTTATTTTCTTTTATTTTACATCTTGAATCCCTATTATATTCTTATATATTGATTATATTACAAAACCAGTATCCAAAATATACTAAGATGTTTTGATGAGAATTATTCTAACTACACTTCCACACACATCCATTCAATGGATACTAGCATACTGTTTCTACGGACGATAAACTACTGCCACGCGAAACGATGATATTCCAATTATCTCCTAATTCCTCTCATGGTGAACATTATGATAGCACTGTAATTATATGTGATATATATTATATTTACATTTTTCATATTTATTATGCATTTTTCATTTATATCATTACTTTATGGTATCCATTATGGTTAATATGGCAATTTCAGTTGAGGAAGTGCGGACTACCGCCCCCTCAACGTGATATGACTCCTTCATGCCCTATGTGGAACATATAAAGGATGGAGTAAATGGAATTACATATTATATTATATTATATTTATAATATACATTTGTATCATTATGTTTTCATTCCCTTAAATATGAAATATAAATAAAAGTAGTGTTCATGCATATGTACGCCATATTGTCTCCATTAACGGTGCATTTCATTTCTTATCTCCAAATGATATGTATTGTTAGAAATACATATATATATATATATATATTAGATATATATATATGCTATCTAAAATCACGAACATCTTTCCAGATATAATGAAATTTTGACCACATGGACAACTTGTAATTATAAATAGTTCATTTTTGACTCACGTACCAAATATCCAAAAAATGAACATTATTAACATAAATGGTTATGAATTGTTTATCACAAGGTAATAAGTGACAAAAATATATACTTGAAAAATGTTTTAAAGAATGTATAAATTATCATTAGTTTATTATTCAGGATATTAAAGAATGAATGAATCATATAGGACATGAGGTAAGGGACTTCATCTCAATATCCTTTCATTGAGGCATATTTTTATTTATACACGACATTCTTTTATCCATTTTATAAACTCCATTTAGATTTATTTTCATTCAAAGGGAATCTTTTTTTACATAGCATTTCACTAAATGAAAAAGGGAATGTTTCTTTTTAATGTACAATGTGACAGCGAGCATTCCGCCACCGTGATTATTATTTGATATTTAGCTTCCTTAACAAGTTTCAATGTTTTTAAAAGGAAAATAAATTCCATATAACCTTTTTATGTATTTTGGTATTGAAAATGGTTTTGAGAATGTATTTATTATCTCAATATCATAAAATGATATATTGTGACTGTAATGTGGAAATGTTATCTTCCCATTGTGCTTGTTTTGTGTGTTATGATTATGTTTTGGTTCTTGGAAATGTTTACTTATGCGGGATGTTCCATGACAAAAATAGGGCTGGTGAGCCAGATATATCTCTCCAATGCCGGGGTAATGCGATGGAGGTAAATGTTAATGTTTCTCCTAAGATATTTAGGGAATAAATTGTCATAGGTATTCCAACGTAACTCCATATGAAAATGTGATAGCTAATATGTAATTATGATATGGATGCCCCAAGTTACATTTATGATTTAGGATTTTTATGTGTTATTCATAAATCATATGATTTCATGAATTATGTTAAAGTGATTATGTTTTGTGTGTATTGATGGAGTAATAATTTATCTCATTATTTATAATCTGTCAACGATCCGGTGCTATAAGAACCTGGCCTTAAACCTAACATAATCTCGAGTTATTAAAAGAATACACATTGAGGATCTTCTCAGGTTTAGAATTTTAGAGAATTAGATCATAAATCATGCATTACATTCCACATTTAAACAAAGTTTTTACATAATAGATAGTATTCATTTTTCCCATCAATAGAAACATATTTAAAATAAAACATGGATTCTTTCTTGACACTTCCCTGACATTATCATTATATCATGTAACATTCCCTTGACCTGTGAAAAACATTTCAAAAAACTTGGGATGAGCATAAAAATCTCAGTAAGGGATATAAAAATTTGAAAAGGAAACATTAATTCATGTATACATATGAATTAATGAAATTATACTTTACTCATAAATGATATGCATGTTAAAATACCTCATGAAATCATAAGATTTATGAATAACTCATAGAAATCATAAGACATAAAGGTAACTTGAGGAATTCATAACATTTTTATGTAGGGAGTAACACTCATGGTTATGTTTGGAATACCCATCACATTATATTCAATAAATATCTTCGGAGACACCATATTGATTAACCCCTTCGCGTTACCCAAGGCATTGTAGAGCTATATCGGGCTCAACCACCCTTAGTTTATCACAGAACCACCTGATTTCATAAACATTTCCCACGAACCATAACATAATCTTAACACTTAAAACATGCATAAAGGAAACATAAAATTTCCAAATTCCAATCACAAGAGATAACATCATGATATTACCATAAATAGACACATCTAATAAAATCATTAAAACTCTATGAGAGAAAAATCCCCTTGTACTTTGAAAATATTAAAAGAAGACATTTAAAATAGATTTTAGAATCAAAGTGTCCCATACCACTTACAAACTTTTGAAATGGTTTTAAAACATTCATGTCCCTATAAATAAATCCTTAAAACCATTTTTAAAACATGTACATGGATTCTAACTATTTAAAATAATAAATCTTTTAAACCATTTAAAACAATGTTTTAATAAAAGAGTCCCTTTCCATTTTGACCATTTAAATTATAAGCCACAAGAAGGTAAACCATTTTAAAAAAATTTAAATGACTTTAGTATAGACATAATATGGATATTTAATGTAAAATGGACTATATATGAACTTTATAAAATAATAAAAGTGCATATCATTAAGAAATGTCTCAATGAGAAGAAATTGAGATGTAATCCCAATCTAGGATCATGCCATCAGAGCAAGGATAAAGAAATGACATAATTATGTGTGAAAAATATAAATACACAAAATATAAGTGGATACTCAGTTTAAAACAATAATATGTCATCCACACATATTCATAACGCGACATAATCAAGAAGTAGAGGTTTAACCCAAAGAATAGAAATTCGGTTAAGATGTTCCATTTCAAAAATTCGACAGCCTACAGACGTCACATTAAAATTCAGAAAATGAGTTGATGAGAGAGAAAATGGTATATCTTCTACTTGGAAATAATATTTACATCAATAAGGATATATAATAACATATCCCAACATAAAAATATTTAAATTAGAAGACATAACAAAATAAGTCTTTTAAAAAGAGGAGGGTGAAAGGTTCCCTTACCGATATGGGAAACTATCAAAACGTACTCCCCATGAAATAAGGGTCATACAATGAAGATGAAGATACCCATAAATTAGAGTATATTATTCAAATAGTAAAATAATGGGCAGTACATACACCACAAAAAAAGGAAATAGGGTCCAATGTAGCATGAATCTCACAGGAATACAAAGTGAGACAAGTCCGACTTGTCTTGTTCATTTCTGTATACTAATGAATAATAAACAGTGGTAAATTTATATTTCCATAATGTCATCATTAAAAGGTTATTATTCAGTTCATATCACATATTATAACTTTATAATAATTGGTTAATAATGTGAGTTCATATCAGACGTTTTTGTCGATGTTTGGTACATGAGTCAAAAATGGACTTGTTTGAAAATGATTGTCCTTGTAGTTATACATAAAAAATCTCCAAAATAGTATTATTTATTCAAATATAATATATATCCAGTACATTTTCATTTTATACTATTCCATAACATTTGGAGATAAAAAGAAATGAAATGCACCGTTCATGGAGACGGTAGGCCGTAAATACGCATGAACACTACTTTCATTTCTTTGTCATATTAATGGAATTAAATATAATTGAGTGATATATATATATAAATATATATGTTTTATAGGTCACATGTGTTCATTAATTTCATTCTCTATACATTCCATGTATTGCATGAACGAGTCACGTCACATGAGGGGGAGATAGTCCACACTTCCTCTTATGAAATTATCGCAATTGCACATAATGAAAAGCATAAAGGTATGTTATAAATATAAAATACAGAATAATATGGGAAACATAAATACCATATATATCTTATATAAAATACAGTGACATCATAATTTCCACCATTAATGGTTTTAAGAGAATATTGAATAATCATCGTTTCGTGATGCAGTAATTTGCCATCCACAGAAACAGTATGTTCTTTAACCATTAGACAGAGGTGTGTGTAAGTGTAGCTAGAATACTTAATATAACAACATCCTGGTATATTTAATATACTGGTTTTGTTACAAAATAAAGGAATAAAAAGATTTTAGGGGTTTGGAGAATCAAAATAAAACAAAAGAACACAAGTGAAGACATTACCTTTAAATCGGGTAACTCCTCTTAGTTTGAACAAAAAGGGTTTCATGAAGAGCATTGTGCAAAAGGTGAGTCTTCAATGATGAAGAGAGGGATGTGGAGAGATTAAATAGGCAGGCTTTGGCTAAGACAAAGTATTGAGAGGTGTGGATAAGGTGGTAGAGGTGGGTCCTTTTATAAGAGAATACGAGGGGCATCTTGGAAAGTTATAAAATGTTTCTTTATATAAAAATGCGTTTCGGATTTTAAAGGTCCTACATTGATATATTACAAGTATAAGGTGGTAAGGGTTCGAAATATACCCATCCAGTAGGTCATTGACAAGTGTATGTCTTATATTTTACATTATCTTTTCATTTTATTTAAATCGTTCATTAATGAGGTAATCACTACATCATCATGATGTCATAAATAATTTAATTTATTTAATGTCTAAAAATTATAAACAAAATAAAATGATGTAGGTAATAAATATATCTTTCCAATGAATATTTTTAATTAAATATATAATTTATTTAGACAAAATTTAAAATGTTTTACTCGGGTGATACACTCTTTAGTGATATTCTCATTCCTGTAAAAATAAAATGAGAAAGTGTCACTTTCACCCAAAAGTGATTCCATGGGGTCCCAATGTTTGGCACAATGCATACCATGAATGTAAATGACACAAAAAGTATAATTTGGAAACATTTTGGGGTCATTTTTTATTATTATGATATTATTTTATTATCCTTAACGACCCGATTACTAAATAATCAATATAATTAAAGATAATTATTGTCATTACTATTCATAATGTCCAAAAAACAAAAGAGTCTTAATTACATAATTTGGAAATTATGATTAAAAATATGGATTACATTTTACCAAATTTCAAACATAGAAATTTCAATAATTAATTTAAAAATAATTCGCATTGTCAAAACAAATAGTGGGTTTTTTTGAAACAATATCTATGAAAAGTTTGGCACTTGTTCATGACCAATTTCAAAGTCAAATTAATTATAATGACCACCATTTGAATAAATGGTAAAACTATATAATAATTACACTTTAAAACCAATTAAAATGATAATATATCCATATAATTAAATTAGATGAAAAAGAATTTTTGATGTAAAATGTTGTATTTTCACTATTCATTAAAAAATGAACATTGTCAGAAAAATACCAAAAAATTATCCAAAGTAAATTTCAATGTCCCAATAATAAAGAATAATTTTATTTTGAAAAATAGAGCTTATAAAATTTTCAAAAGTTAGATTTAAAAAAGGTTCTCCATCAAAAGGCAGAAAAACAATCTTTTAAAAAATATTAGAGTATTTATTCTTAAAATTTGATTCATTTGAATTTTAGGCCTCTAACATTTATTGTATAAATGTAAAAATATTTTACAAACATATGTAATCATTTTTGTACGTAGTTATGTTCATTCCCTCCATTACAACGGCTAGGCATTAACTACCATTTAAAAAAATATTATTTTATTATTAGAGTGCAATGTAAGATTTCCAAGAAACTCATTGTTGCGTATTGGGAACACCATAGAGCATAGTGTTTCCTTTAAATTAATATTATCATTTTATTCACAAATATGTATAAATATAAAAATGTCATATTCTATATTTACCTGGGGTTTTACATCCTTCCCCTCTTTTGGGAATTTCTTCCTCGTAATTTTAAATTTGGGCTCGGAAACTTCATTGAAAGTCCCACATCAGAACAAGAGTTGGAAAAAATATCACAGTAAAAGAAAGAGAAGTATAGAGGTCACCCGAGTTAACCCCTACTAGGATTCCATGAAGGAAAACATAGATATGGAAGGAAAAAAGGGTCATGTTCTGAGGGAGAGTGATAGAAAACATGTTTAGGAGAAAGTTAACCACCAGAAAATCACAAACTTGTCATGGGTTAAACAGTATTCGATTCCCCAATAGGAAAAGTTAACAGAATTTTTTTTTTGTTTTAAGTTACTTTTCATTAAGGAATTAATTTTTGAGCTTAAATAAATCATAAGGAAAAATACTTACTTGTCATGTAGAATTTCAACTTTTACTAGATTCCTTATTCATACTCATATTTTCTCCAAAAGACGAGTATTTAGGAAGAATTGTTCGCATTAAGAGTACTATAATTATCTTCTTGAGAATCACCTAATCTAAAAAAGATAACTATACATTTCCTATGTATTTATACCTTATCCAAAACCAAACCAAAAAAGTTTAGTACGATATCAGATAATACCCAAAAAGGATAAACTTTTTTTTACAAAAATAAAAACTACTCCTAATCTCCAAAATTTGTCAAACAAAACCCAAAGTTTTGCAAATACCATTCAATAAACATCTATCCATAATATTATTCAATTTAAACCAATCTAAGATTGAAACCTAAATCTCTGAAGGATTTAATCACATAGTCTTCCAAGGTAAAATTAACATTTATCGCTAAATAACATCAGTTTCTCTTAAAGTCTCATATTGAAAAGTAATCAACCTAATCCCATATTTTCCATGATAGGTTAATCATTTCCATAGATAACCCAATATCAACTTATACTAGATTCATTTGATCATATAACTATAAATAATGTTTCATACTAACCAGGGACTTCACGTAGTCTAGTGGTAGGTGATAAATACTAGTCGCACATTAGTTGTGGGTTTGATTCCCACAGCTTCGTCCGACGTGACAGGTTGTCACACGGTCTATGTGTTGTCCTTTTTCCAAAACTACATAATTCTTATAACATTCCCCAAAAGGAGATAAAATATTCAAAAATAATCATAACATATTTTATCCTCAAGTTTATCTCATGACTTTCATTTTCCATCATAACATATAGTAACTCATAATTACCTCAAAAGTAAGGATCATATAAACCCTAATGGTTACCTTTATAATTATCACATGAACTTCCACATCGAGTTGGTTCTCTCATAAAATAGGCATTAGAGAACTTGCCAAGGATCAAGTCGTTTATCGTAACTCCTGATAGTTGGTTTACAATAACTATGAGATTTCTCATTGAATCCCCCATTTCATCTAGTCTCTTAATTAGAGAACCACCGCAGTTTCCTTCAAACCCATTTTCACTTTGGTTCCTGATAGATCCATCCATTTAATTAAACCAAAAAGGTCAGTGTGAGTACATCAACAAAATCATCATGGACTAAAGAGGAAGATAAACACTAAGATATACTTATCCAAGTTATCTCAAACTCATTCCAACATTCAAAAGTAACAATGACTCTCTATCATATAATAACCATTGTGTTTATACACAACTTGTTACTTATGCTTAAACAACACTCTATCCTCTAAAGTTATCTAAACCGACCTTTTATACCATTTATAATAACCTAGCCTTAAACCTTACTTAATATTGCGTTATTTTAATAACACACATTAAGGATCTTTTCAGGTTTAGAGTTTTAGAGAATTAGATCATAAATCATGCATTACATTCTACATTTAAAAAAAGTGGTTACATAAAAGATAATATTCATTTTTTCCCATCAACAGAAACATATTTAAAATAAAACACGGATTCGTTCTTGACACTTCCTTAACACTAACATCATATCGTGTACCTTTCCTGTGACCTATGAAAAACATTTCAAAAACATGGGATGAGCATAAAAAGCTCAGTAAGGGATCTATAAATTAGAAAATGAAACATTAGTACATGTATACTTAAGAATAAATGAAATGATACTTTACTCATAAAAGATAAGCACGTTAACATACCTCATGAAATCATAAGATTTATTAATAACTCATAGAAAACAGAAGACATAAAGTTAAATTGAGGCATTCATAACATTCTTACATAGGGAGTAACCCTCATGGTTATGATCGGAATACCCATCATAGTATATTCAATAAATATCTTCGGAGAAACCATAACGTTTAACCCCTTCGAGTTACCCAATGCATTGGAGAGCTATATCGGGCTCACCCTCCCTTAGTTTATCATGGAACCACCCGATTTCATAAACATTTCCCAAGAACCATAACATAGTCATAACACTTGAAACATGCATAAAAGAAACATAAAATTTTCATATTTCAATCACAATAGATAACATCATGATACTACCATAAATAAAATCATCTAATAAAATCATTAAAACTCTAAGAGAGAAAACCCCCCTTATACTTTAAAAATATTAAAAGAAGACATTTAAAAGAGGTTTTACAATCAAAGTGTCCCATACCACTTCGAAACTTTTGAAAGGGTTTTAAAACATTAATGTCCCTATAAATAAATCTTTAAAACCATTTTTAGAACATGGACATGGATGATAAATTTCTAAAATAATAAATCTTTTAAACCATTTAAAACAATGTTTTAATAAAAGAGTCCTTTTCCATTTTGAACATTTAAATTATAAGCCACAAGAAAGTAGACCATTTCAGAAACATTTAAATGACTTTAGTATAGACATAATATGGATATGAAATGTATAAGGGGCTGTATATACACTTTAAAAAAGTATAAAAGTTCATTTCATTAAGAAATGTCTCAATGAGATGAAATTGAGATGTAATCCCAATCCAGTATCATGCCATTTGAGCAAGGATAAAGAAATGACATAATTATGTGTGAAAAATATAAATAAACGAAATATAAGTGGATAATCATTGTAAAACAATCATATGTAATCCACACATATTCATAGAATGACATAATCAAGAAGTAGAGGTTTAACCAGAAGATTTGAAATTGGGTTAAGAAGTTCCCTTACAAAACATTGGCTACCTAACGACGTCACTTTAAAATTCAGAAAATGAGTTGATGTGAGAGAAAATTGTATCTCATAACATGGACATTAAATTTACATCAATAAGGATACAGAAGAACATATCCCAACATAAAAATATGTAAAATAAATGACATAACAAAATAAGTATTTTAAAAAGTGGAGGGTGAATGGTTCCCTCACCGATTTGGGAAACCTTCAAAACGTAATCCCCATGAAATAAGGGTCATATAATGAAGATATAAATATCCATAAATGAGATTATATTATACAAATAGTAAAATAATGTGCAGTACATACAACACACAAAAGGAAATATTGGCCAATGTAGCATTTATCTCACGGGAATACAGAGTGAGATGAAAATCCCCTTATAAAAATTAGGCAGCCTAACAGCGCGAAATAAAAAATCCAAAAATTTCTTAATGAGATTAAATAGGGTCTATCATCATATTAACAGAAAATTTACAGAAAGATTAATATAAAATAACATCCCCCAACATAATAAATAGTAGCTTAAATTAAGTTACATAAAAGAGTACTTAAAAAGAAAGAGAGAGGTAGGATCCCTTACCTCAAGTTCGACTTGTCTTGTTCATTTCTTTATATTCTTTAATAATAAACTTTGGTTGACTTATAATTGCATAAGGTCCTCCATTAAATATTATTATTCAGTTCATATCACATATTATAATGTTATAATAATTGGTTTATAATGTGAGTTCATATCAGACGTTTTTGTCGATGTTTGGTACATGAGTCAAAAATGAATTTGTTTGAAAATTATTGTCCATGTAGTTATAAGTAAAACATATCAAGAATAGTATTAATTATTTAAATATCATATATATCCAGTAAATATTCATTTTATACTATTCCATAACATTTTGAGATAAAAATAAATGAAATTCTCCATTCATGGAGACGGCAGGCTGTATATACGCATGAACGCTACTTTAATTTCTTTGTCATAATAATGGAATTAAAAATAATTTAGAGATATATATTATAATATATATGTTTTATAGGGAATATAAGTTCATTAATTTCATTCTTTATACATTCCATGTATTGCATGAATGAGTCACATCACTTGAGGGGGTGGTAGTCCACACTTCCTCGTATGAAATTATCGCAATTGCACAACATGCAATGCATAACGGTATGTTTTAAATATAAATTACAGAATCATATGGGAAGCATAAATAACATATATATCATATATAAAATACAGTGACATCATAATGTCCACCGTGAAAGGTGTTAAGAGAATATTGAACAATCATCGTTTCTTGAGGCAGTAATCCGCCATCCACAGAAATAGTATGTTCTTTAACAATTAGACGGAGGTGTATGTAAGTGTAGCTCGAATACAAAACATAACAAAATCCTAGTATATTGAATATACTGGTTTTTTTACAAAAAAAAGTAATAATAAGAGTTTAGTGGTTTGGTGAAGCAAAATAAAACAAAAGAACACAAATGAAGACATTACCTTTAAATCGGGTAACTCCTCTTGGTTTGAACCAAAAGGGTTTCTCGAAGAGAATTCTGCCAACGGTGATGCTTCAATGATGATGAGAGGGATGTGTAGAGAAGAAATGGTCAGGTTATGGCCGAGACAAAGTCTTTAGAGGTGTCGGTAAGGTGGTTGAGGTGGGGGCCTTTTATAAAAGAAGAGGAGGGACACACTTGGAATGTTATAAAATGTTACTTTATATTAAAATGAGTTTCTCATTTTATAGGTCCTACATTAATATATTTCTAGGATAAGGTGATATGGTTTTGAAATATACCCATACAATAGGTATTTGAAAAGTTTAAGTCTTAGATTTTACATTATCTTTTCATTTTATTTAAATCGTTCATTAATGAGGTAATCGCTGTATCATCATTATGTCATAAATAATTTAATTTATATAATGTCTAAAAATTATAAAAAAGTAGTATGATGTAGGAATTATTTTTATCATTCCAATTACTATTTATAATCCATGATATCATTTATTTAGACAAAATTTAAAATGTTTTACTCTGGTGATACATTCTTTAGTGATATTCTCCTTCCTTTAAAAATAAAATGATAATGTGTCACTTTCACCCAAAGGTGATTCCATGGGATCCAAAAGTTTGGAACAAGTCATACCATGGTCGGCCATGACACAAAAAGTAGCATTAAGACACATTTTGGGGTCATTTTTATTATTATGAAATTATTTTATTATCCTTAACTACCCGATTACTAAATAATCAATATAATTAAAGATAATTACTTTCATTACTATTCATAATGTCGAAAAAACAAAAGAGTGTTAATTACATAATTTGGACCTTCTGATTCCAAATATGGAATCCATTTTACCAAATTCCAAACATATAAATTGAAATAATTAATTTAATAATAATTCACGTTGCCAAGATAAATAGTGGGTTTTTTTTAAACAATATCTATGAAAAGTTTGGCACTTGTTCATGGCCAATTCCCAAGTGAAATTAATTATAATGACCAACATTGGATTAAATTGTAAAAATATATTCTTATTAAACTTTAAAACAAATTAGAAAGATAATCTATCCATATAATTAAATTAGATGAAAAAGCAGTTTTGATGTAAAATGCAGTATTTTTCACTATTCATTAGAAAATGAACATTGTCCAAAAAATACCAAAAATTTATCCACAGTAAATTTCAATGTCCCAATAATAAAGAATAAGATTATTTTGACAAATAGACATTATAAAATTTTCAAAATTTATATTTAAAAAGGTTCTCCATCAAAAGGCGGTAAAATAATCTTTAAAAAAATATTAGAGTGTTTATTTTTAAAATTGGATTCATTTGAATTTTAAGCCTCTAACATTTATTCTATAAATATAAAAATATTTAACAAACATATGTAATCATTTTTTACATAGTTATGTACATTCCCACCATTACAATGGCTAGGCGTTAACTAACATTTAAACTAATATTATTTTTTTATTAGAGTGCAACGTACGATTTCCAAGAAACTCGTTGTTGCGTATTGGGCATGCCATCGAGCATATTGTTCCATTTAAATTAATATTAACATTTTATTCACAAATATGGATAAATATATAAATTTCATATTGTCTATTTACCTAGGGTGTTACACGTTCCCTAGTGGTAAGGGCTCCTGCTTGGCATCCAAGAGACCCAGGTTCAAAATTGGGTGGAGGAGAATTTTTGGGGGGTACTATAGCAGCATTGTAGCAGCACTGTAACATGCACTGTTTGGTACTATATCAGCCGTAACTATTCACATGATTTGGGGTTTCGGGCCACTGGTTTGGGCCTATGGGTCTGAAGGGCATTCGGGTCATCAAGGACTTAAGGCCACAAAGACCATAGAGTATCCCAGTTCACACAGATCAGGCCCCAGAATTGTTTCAGAGCAAGAACAGTAGCTATCACCAGAAGTTGAGCTTACCAGATTGGAAGAATTAGAGGTTATTGAAACCGCCATCGAAAACAAGCCATGTGCAGCTTTGTACGGGGCAATGCTAGCTGATCATCAATTCTAGGTGGGGAGCTAGGTGATCAATGATGCAAAAGCTAGGGAGGGGCAATTTTAGTGGGTTGGGCCTACGAGTCATGTAATGGGAATATATTCCTCTAGGCCTACGTTTCATGTATTGCAGGTCATGTTCGGCATTGTTCCTTAGGCCTACGGGCTATGTACAGGTTCTCCATCAACCCATAAAATGGGGATTATCCATAATAAAATAATATAGAAGGCCATCGGGCCATTCAGGATTATTAATAATCATTATTGGTATATTTATGCTCATCCCATGTTTTTGAAATGTTTTTCACATGACTTAAAGATAGAAAGGGTCAAGGATGGGATCACAGAAATTTCACGCTGTCTAATAACTGGAACTAGACATGAATCTTTTTTTAAATAGTTTTTACTTTATTAAAAAATTGATACTATGTAGAAATTTATACATGTAACATTGATGTTTTTATGTATATGTTATGACCTAATTCCATAAGTCTCTAATCATGAAAATATCCACAATGTGAATTATTAACATATTGTAAGATTATGTAATTTTTAAGGCAGGGTCTTTAAAATGAAAATGGGTTTATCATTTATATAACTATGGAGAGAATGAAAAATCTATGTGGGATTAGAATAAATTCTAAACATTGTTAAACTGAATGTTATAAAAATGATTATCTCTGTCCAGAAAATATAAATAATTCATTATTCTTTGAATTCCATATATCATTCTATTAGTATATATAAAATGTTCTTATCCTTAAAAATGAAACAAATTCTCATTTTATCCTAAAAAGTTATTAAAATGAAATATATATTTATGGAAGGAAATTAATAACCATTTTATAATTATATGATTAATACATTAGATAATAAGTTATACTCTCTATTTTAGTAACTCTTTATCCATTACCAATAAAAATATCCACTTCACCCTTCATAAGCACCCTCAAATATACATGTCATTTTTTTCAGTGAAAATATATGACACACAACTGTTATCTAATACCCAAGTGTCAGTGGTCTAGAAAATGATTTCTACAAAATTTAAATTCACGGGGTCTGGATTATTTTATAGGAACATATTAACCATAGATACAAATTTTCAATTGATTTATAAGTCTTACCTATTAATAATCATAAAATTATTATTTTGCGGTATTACACAATCTAAAAAATACATAATAGTGGGCTTGTGGAATGTTTTATATCATTCTATCATTAAATTTTATTGAAAATGACTCCACAAGAAATGATTCCCCCATAAATCATACCCACTTAGGGACCCAATATCTATATTTTACTACAAAATTAGTCCTCTTGGGAATTTATCTCACCACTTTGTTATTTTGGAAGGGATTCATCCTAATCATAATAGTTAGGATTCCATTGAAAGTTTATTAGATAAACCGCTTATACAAATCCAACACATTTATTTACTCAACTCTATTCCTCTAATGCCTTAATGGTTAGGGGTTCCCAGCTACTATAACCAATAGAAAATACAAAAATGGAAGCTTATAAATGAAATATTAGGGTATCCAAAATTTTGAAAGAAACTACTTGGTAAGATAATCCAGAGTCACGTATTACATTCTTGTCATGAACATGATAATTTAGCCCTGCTTACATTGGAATGAAACAACACAGTTGAATAATTTAGGCCTTGAAAAGTTATACAATGGATGGAATTATTCACTTATTTTTTGATAGGTTTTCATTTCAAATATTCACAAATTTAAAATATATCATATATATATATATATATTAAATTTAAAACGATTGTATCACATGAAATTTTTATTTTATCATACTTTTTACCATTTATATATTCCTACTTTAAATTATTTATATTTTAATCCCTATTCAATACAAAAAATATTGTGTTTACACCACATTAATATTTATTCTTTATCAAACTCACATTATGTGTAACTCACCCAAAAATAAAAAAACATTATACTTATATGAATAAATCAAATTCATAAGGTAAATGAAGTATTCATGTAATGGAATATATTTTTTTGAGATCGATAATATCTAAATGAGTAGACCAGTAGAGATAGATCTCCAAACACATTCAGCTTTCTAAAAAAATTTAATCCTTTTATAAATTATGTAATCTTACTCCAAATCCCTCTCCCTAGAGTGGAATTACACAAAAGATAATAAACACGATGATATTTCGAAAACCTAATAATAATTAATATGTTCAAAAACAAATTTGATGTTAATAAATTCAAATAAAAACTTGGGTCACGAAATATGAAATCAAAATATTAATGGGTCATGCCTAGCCTAATCTACTCAGTTCAAATTCCAATAAGATATTTATCATATAAATAAATGATATACAATATCAATTTTTTTTAAAAAAATTCTATCTATAAATATAGAATGGAATAGATAAAAATATAGGAACAATTTGAATATATTAACATATGATACCTATCTATGAACCTTATCATTTATTATTGTTTATAATAAAAATCTTCTAATGAAGAAAAATATTATGTTTATTCCAAAAAAATTAATATAAACCCTTTTATTCAATATTAATCGTTTCATATTATAAATTATGTTAAATATTAATAAATATACAGTGATTTTTTGGAATTTTAATTTTATAATTCAATTAATATTATCAAATCCAAAACATAAACCGTATATAATATATATTATATTATTAAAACCATTAATCAAAATAATCATTAATCTATTTTGTGATTTTTCTCTAAATAATATTTCTAAATAAGTCATTCTTTTTAATATGAATATGTAAAATTTATAATTCTAATTCATAGTTAAATATTTCATAAAAATTATATTCCATCCTTATTTTTTAATTTATAAACTATATATAAATTTCCCTTCTAAGTTATATTTAAAAATTTTGTTTGTAAGTCATTAGGAATGCCATATAATTTGGTAAATGTTATTTTTAAATATTAAAATTTAATATTTGAAATATTAATTTATAAATGTTTCATAAAAATTTATAAAAATATATAAACTATATAAAAATTAATAAATTATAAATTATTTATATATTTAAAATATTCCAAAAATACCCTTGATTCTGAAATATAAAAATTTTATTAACCATTATTAATCATATCAAAATAAATTGTTTTATGTTTTTCACATTACCCTTATGAAGGTCTATTTTATAATGGCTCATGAATGTTATAATTACATCGACTAATTAGGATAAACCTATTACTTGTGTTACATTTACATATTCCCTTTATTTTTAAAGGTTTTTGGTGATGACTTTTACACTAAATCATCCACCTAATGGTAAAATGTAGACACCGTTACAAAAAACTATTTGGATGAAGGTAATACTCTCGAAATATTTCTTATCCTTCTATTCATATGGGTTCTTCAGGTGGAACTTTTTTAGACAGATCTATATAATTTTATTCCTTAATTAACATTTTCTAAAGACACTTGTACATGAATTTTCTATATTTGGATACAACTATAATACGTTTTACAATTTCAAAATTCTTCAAAACCAATGATTTAAACATGACGATTCCAACAAAAATCTCTTTCACTGATGCCACTGATGTTCCTGAATCACATTCTATTAAATGAAAAAATCCCACATGACAAACATAAGAACATATAAAATCACTAAATAGATTTATCACATTGTATATTATAATATTTTCATCGATAATATATCCCCTAACATTATAGCTAAACATCATTACCAATCATGTGTGATTGTTCCTCAGAATCAACTTCCCATTTATCCATTTTTTCTAAGTCCATTGATGTAACGACCTATCATAGGATTACATCCGAATTGATTCTCAGACCAAGATAACACTTGCCTAAGGGTTTTCCTCAATCCACATAAGCAGGATAAAACATCATTGAGTAAAATATATATTAATTTATATATATATATATATATATATTTACACAATGTGATTGATTTCTATATAAATTTATTATTAACAAACATTATAAATCTACCAAAAATCTTATATGACACATCTATAGGTCACATTTCCATGCCAGAAAAAAAATAATTGATATAAAAACTCATAATCAAAAATATATTTAAATTTATATAAACTAATCCATCATCTCACCCTTGAACCACCCTCACCCAAAAACCATACCACCACCCACCCCCATGCTCCCACAATATATTGTAGATCTAGAATCACCCAGTCACTATATATATAACAAAATTCAACAATAAAAACAAATAAAAGAAGTAAAATCTCATATAAAGGGGCACACTATGGATATTAAAGAAAATTATGAAAATTCCTATAAAATTATGTAAATGGAACACTTGTATGAATGAGATAATTAAATAGAAACCTTGATTCTCAAAAAGAAAAAATCAATCAGATCTCTAATAGTGGACATGAAATGGGCTCATTCTTGAGACTAAAATGATAGTATATGCGTTAGTATAAAAATACTCAATAGGCCACCACCTTCCTTTGCTCATGAAAATCTTTTAATAATAAAACAATTTAATACCAGTTTAAAATTAGGTTTTCATTTTTATTTTGTAAATTTAAAACAATAATGTGGAACACATTTTTCTTAATATTCATCATATTAATACCAAATCATTTATTTTAGACCATATCACAATCCCAAATATAAGGGATTTTAATCTAAAACATTTTACCAATAATAATTGAAGAAATTCTAAAAAATACAAATATAATAAATATAATATGATATTGGTAGGCACCACAATTGAAGTGGTGAGTAGGAGAATAAATGAAATAATGTGCAGAAAACAGTACAAGTGGGGGAGAAAAATAAATCCTAAAGTTCATATCCCCTACACAATTCACCAAAAAATATAGTTTTCTTGAAATCAAAACATGGCACTCATGTTATGTTATAATTAATTTAAAAATAAAATCTCATTCAACGTTGATTTTTTCCCAGGTAGTTTTTTAGATCAAGTTAGACCCTAAAACCGTCCTAGGAGCTTAACTCTTGGGGTTCATTTAGGCACAATCACCCATCCAATCCCTCTTAATACAGATGCACACTAAGTAAATTTTTTATTATTCCCATAATCTATTGTGTGGCATAGGAATCCCATGACCAATATAAAATCATTAAGGTGAGAGACATACAAGGGTTGATGAAGGCATAAAAAATCATAACAACGAATCTCCATCTTACCTATAACAATGTCCCAAATAATCTACCCCCATCACATCAACAAATCATCAAAATTATAATATTTAAACTTAATGTGGATATATATATTAGGTGAATAGTGATTTCATATGAAAAATGAAATATATCAAAAATATCTAAAAAATACTTTAGAAAAAATAGGAATTAGAAATACATGTGACAAACTATATTTTAGAAGTAGTAATAAAAAATTATACAAAAATTCAAACTTTAAAGGCCTAGGATTTGAAATACATTTTGAAAATCGCAACCAATTTTTATAAAACATATCACTGGGCTCTTATCATTTTTCATTAATTTTTTAAATTAAAAAAATATGTCATATATTTTTATATTAAACTTTTTATTTAGATAAAAAATAATTAATTAATAAATACATGGAATTTCAAGTGCCACATTAAATTCCAAGTAATTAAATAAAAAAATTATTTTAAACCCTAACACATTAATCTAAAATTCAATAAATTTCTTAAAATTCATATCATTTAGTTTAATAATCATTCAATTAGTGATACACCATAAAATTTGTTACAATTCATTAAATTTATAAAATCCATTTATATCAATGAAAATCATGGAATAATCAAAAATGAGAACGAAATTTCCCAAAAATATTTTAAAATTTTTAATAGAAAATTATCAAAATTTATTAAATTTAAAATTTTACATAGGAACACCATCATTTAATGAGAAATGGGTCCACCACAATATTTCACATTCAATGGTGAAAGATCCAAAAAGCAATTCAATTATCCTTTGAGCCTTATAAAAAGATAAATCTGAAAAATCAAGACAATATCAAACTCTTAAATTTTAGACAATCTAAATAGTGGTGATAATGGAGAGGAAATTGAGAGGTCTTGTAAAGGATAGAGAAGAAGAACAATTACCTATGTGATTTAACCACAAATCACATATAAATAATGTTGGAATCACATGTTAAAGAGGGAGATCATGAGGGGGTGGTACATATGGTAATGGGCTTCAACCAGGGGTCATACATGATAGAGGTATTTGATATGGCTATAAAATAATGATTTTCCATATAAAGACCAGTAAATTTCAAGGAAAATATTATCCATGTAATGACCGGTAAATTTCAAGGAAAATATTTTCCATAATTTATTTGTAATTCTACGAGTATACAGTTTCTGACGGCCCCGGATTCTGAAGCCCATTGTGCCTGGAATCAATTTACGAAGTTTAGCTCAGGTACATTCAGGGAACGAACGAGCGGGTTTTATAACATTTCAACAGTTGCTCGGAATCGAAATCCGAGGGCACCATTGAAACCGCAATGCCGATAATTACTTAAGAAGACCCTTTCTGGAGTTGCGTTTCCTCGGGTGGTGTTGTTAAATAATTGGGTTCACTAAAGAGTGAAATAAATTTGGCCCACAATTTTATTTCTAATCTAAATAGTTATTACATTTGCATGGGAGTTGAGTGGGATCCACCACATCCTAACCACTTGGAAGGATATTTCTGAGGTGGGGCCATATGATCCCCACCCCTTCAAATTCCCTAAACACCCCCTCTTTATTTTGGCAACCCCCCATAAATGTGTAACACACCCACTTTCCCTCTTTATGACATGTCAACCCCTCATGTTTATGAGGAACCTTCCCTCCCTCTCTTTAATTAAATGCCAACGTGTTTAATTACTGATGATTCTTCCTCCCCATTTTAATGTTCCACCGTAGTGGATTAATTGGGTGGGGCCCTATGTCAAAAATCCTCCATTTATGACTTTCGTGCCAACGACCAACCCATCACTCCTATTTAAAGGAGGCTAGAGGGAGAAGTTGTGGACGACTTCTTCAAGCGGAGGAACACTAGCATGGAAGCACGATGCCCAGCACTTTGAGAGTTTTCCTCTTCCTCCAATGAAGAATGAAGAATGCTGACGCCACCATCAAATTCATCTTTCCCGACGTTGAAGGAATGAAACCCATCTACCACGATGCCTTCTACGGTGACGATTTCTACCGCGACGACAACAGATGCCTTCTTCAAGGTAGGGGTTTTTTGTTTAAATTTAATGGATTAAATTTGTTCATTGCTATGTCGAAGTTGTTTTATGTTATTTTATCTAAATTTTTTCAATTTAACGTGAGGAGGTCGGACCACACAAACACGACTGATCCACCTCCCCTTTGTTGTTGATAATCGACGTGGATTGGAAAGGAGGAGGCACAATGCAATGGAACATCGCAGGAAGGAAGAAAAATGCGGTGAAGGTGCGCGGTGCCATCGCGTCGTCCCAGAGCATCACAAAGGGCCACGGTTGGGGCGGGCCTCAGCGGAGGGGCGTGGCTTATGGTCGTGGCAGTGCAGGGAGGGGCGGCCGGAACCTCCGGCCACCTGCGCATGGAAGGCGGGACCAGAGGGCGTCACGTGGCGGCACACTCGCCAGCCAATTCGACCGGCCATTTTCGGAAGATTTGGGGGAGGTGACCCCCAACTGGAAAAGTGGCGAGCCCCCATTTGGGGGACATTCCATCAATGAAGGAGGGAGGGGCAACACCCCCCTCCGTTTTCCGCTCTGCCGAAGGGGCCGACCTGCTGGCCACGCGGGCCGCGCCCTCCCCGGGTCGGGCCGCCCATGCTGGGCCGAACACCCATGCCAGACCGGGCCATGCGGGCTGGGCTAGGCCATGCTAGCCTGGTCGGGCCACACCCTAGTGGGCTGGAAACAGACCCTGGTCGGGTCACCCGGTTTGGGCGGACCTAGGGGGTCTTGGGCCGGTTCAGTCCGGGCCCAAAAACCCCTAAAATCGGATAGCTTTGTTCATATGCCTATAACTAGGACTACGAACCTCCGATTGATGCACCATAAGTTGCGATGCTACCCTTGGATCAAGGTGGTCATTTCGATATATTACAGTCAAGGTTTCGGAGAACTTTGTGTACAAGACGGGTTGGTTAGAACACAAAACCAACCAGGCCCTCGGAGTGGAAACCCTTATAACATGAGCTCCGGGCATTCGATTGACGTGCCGTTGACCTTGGTGGTTTCCTCTTACTGATATGTACCTTTTGGATTACTCTACTTGAGTTTTGGATGCAGTTGGAGAACAGTCGGGTTTGTTTTGACATAAAAACCAACTGGGCCCCTGGCATGAAAAAGCCTATAACTCTCAGACCGGGCGTCCGATTGACACGCCGTCTATTGCGTTGAGTTCCTATTGCCGAGAAGGAACTTTGGGATACATCAACTCCGGACTGCATGTCAATTGATGTATCAAACCCCTTGGATCGTGGAGCAGACCCTCGCAGAATCATGCATGTTGTGTGCGGGAACCCTAGAGCTGGCTGCGACTGCAACGACTTCCATACTAGAATCCTCCATCGGTTTGATGGTGAAGACAATAGTACTGGAATCCTCTTTGGGTTCAACGGTGAAGAAAACCATACTGGAATCCACTGGGGGTTCGACGGTGAAGAATTTCATACCTGAATCCTCTTTGGGTTCGACGACGATGCCAACCGTACGAGATTCCTATGCGGGGTCAGCGGTGACGACTATTGTACTTGTATCCTATGTGGGTCCGATAGTATTGACCTCTATTGTACTATCCTACATGGGTATGATAGAGTAGCTAGACTAGTATCTTACGTGGGTCTGATAGCTTAGCTGGTCTAGTACCATACGTGGGTCCCAGCTAGATGAATCAGTAACTACTTATGATCATATCTTTTTATTTACAAACGATGTATACATGTGTGAGCTGAGTGTTGATTTTCAATATTTATCATTGATGTTATTGAATTACATTCCTATGTGGACTGGGTTGTACTTTCCTATTTGGACTAGGTTTTAATTTCATGTGTGGACTGGGCTGTACATTTCTGTGTGGACTGGGTTGTGCTTTCCTGTGTGGGCTGGATTGTACTTTCCTGTGTGGACAGGGTTGTACCTTCCTATGTGGACTGGGTTGTTCTTTCTATGTGGACTGATTTGTACGTTCCTGTGTGGAATGGGTTGTTCTTTCTGTGTGGATTGGGTTGTACTTTCCTATGTGGAATAAGTTTTACTTTTATGAGTGGAATGGATTGTACTTGACCTCATCAGATGGAGATGAACTGGATTTGATGACTTAGGTATATGTATGGGCATATACCTAAGTAGTGTTGTAAGTTACATCGTGATTGTATCTTTTATTTGGGGTTTATCCTTTGTGGATTCAGGGAGACTTTCGGGGGTCTCGGGGTCCCTACTAGGTATCGTATACTCATCCCTCATGGGATTCCCCCGCACTACGTTGTGTTGGTTGCAGACGACAGACATCACTGATCATGGTTCAGGCTTCTAGAGCTAAATGGTACCCGGAGGTGGACGGGATGACGAGATAGTACCCGGAGGTGGAATTCACGACGACACGGTACCCGGAGGTGGTCTTCATGATGAGACGGTACCCGAAGGTGTAATTGATGACGAGAGGGTACCCGGTGGTGGAATTTATGACGAGACGGTACCCGGAGGTGACAGGAAAACGTAAAGAGCTGAGGTGGCCATATGTACCTACCCATTAGGTGGGGACTACGGAGGACAATCCAAGAGTATCTTGACACCATCCTGATGTTTTAACATTTTCTTATACTTTACTGTTGGGCTTATATTTTTGGCCCCCTGTGTACATTCAGCTTTCATTACTTGGTTTTTGCTACTTCTTTTACTCTGTTTGTATGTGTGTTTATGTTTCATAAAGGCAATGCCTTCCCAGTTATAGAGATTTATTCCTTTTCTGCTAGTTTCCAGCCCCTGGCCTCTAGAATGTGGGCTTGGGGTAGTTACAACACGGGCCCCTGGGGACGGTTCATGACAAATTGGTATCAGAGTAGTTTGGTTCTACCGTAGATCTCAGGACTATGACATTTCATCTATTCAAAGCAATAATGTTAAGGGTATTGAGTGTGGTTATCAGTCTAGGGAGTCCATTTTTGGTGCAGCGGCCGACGTATCCATACACTGGGACCCTGGATTCTGATTTCTGACTTAGTGCATGAAAAAATTTATTGCATGTGTGTTTCAAAAGTTTTCATTGTGATTACTTTGTGTCAGATCACCAGGTATACTGTATTGACCATGGTCCACTAGTCTGTTTTCATGATGGCCCCATGACAGTAGCCAGCTTGGGATCTGAGCTTTGTGCGAGATGACTGCCCACCGAGTGACGAGGCCTCAGTGCAGGGCACTTTTTCAGCGGAGGCACCAGCGGTACCTCTACCAGTCGAGCCACCGATGCCTCCAGCCCCAGCCGCTAAGGGTGCACGTCGCCTTAGTTCACTGCACGAGTTTCAGCATCAAATACTGCCCAGGTTCCACTGGGAGACGGACCCTCAGGCATCCAAGGATTGGCTGGAGGCTGTAGTTCGAGATTTCAGGTTAGTGGGGACACCAGGTGACCTCATGGTGATCCTTGCAGTGAGTCTCCTACACGGGGAAGCAGGCAGATGGTGGAGCCTGATGCTCTAGGTGAAAGATGACACATTATTACTTTGGACGGACATAGAGAGCCTCTTCTGCTCAATGTTCTTTTCAGCCACCCTTCGTGCGGTGCGCATTCAGGAGTTGCTATAGTTGCAGTAGGGAAGCATGTCCGTGGCCCAATACTCGGTGAGGTTTACTGATCTCGCACGCTACGCCACATATATGGTACAAGACCCATTCTTTAGGGCCCAAACCTTTGATCAGGGACTGAGGCATGAAATCAGTGATTTGATGATCTCCCTCAAAATCTCGACGTAGGTGGGGGTGTTGGAGAGAGCCCTTCTAGTGGAGAGTTTTTCTCACCGAGCAGTCACCAGTGGTGAGACCCTCTGCAGGACGACCAGTAGTGGAGTCTTCTACAGCCAACAGTAGAAAGATGATGCAGAGGACCAAGCGGGCTAGAACATCAGATGATCAATCTCAGGAAATATGTTCTATTTTGCGAGGCACTCGGAACAGATCTAGATATAGGAAGATTAGGCAGTGCTATGCATGCGGCGGCCAAGGTCACATGGCTCAAGATTGCCCGACTCATCCTTCAAATGAGTAGAAGGCAGTAGAGGACCTCCTAAATAGAGGTTTGACCATAGCGGTCCGCGAGGAGTAGGCACACAAGGCAGAGGAGCTGGCTGAGTAGCGGGTGGTGGGTGACGCTTTGAGGCCCTTCCACAAAATCCACTAGGAAGACCACCCTCACTGCAGGGAACAGGTGGACAGGTGAGAGCTCAGCTTAAGGTAGATGAGGCTTACGACCATGTAGCTTCGGTAGCTGATGGACAGGAGCGAGACTAACTCCACTCATAGAGACTTTTATTCATGTTTCTTCTGGATCTGTGGATGATTTGTGTATTTATACTTTCAGATTCAGTAATAAAAGACACTTGTCCTTTTGAGGTTTTGTTCCATGTCCTTTTTATATAGTTGATACTAAGAGGTTCCGGTTTAAAACTGTTGACTTGAAACTCATGTTTGAGATTCCTACTAGAGGAGACCTAGTGACCACACACTACTGCCGACAGTGTGACTCGACCCTTGGAAGTGAGAGTAACGGTTCGATTTCTTGGTAGTAGCATCGAGGCCTACCGACGTCATCCTTGGCATGGATTAGTATCATTCATGTCAGGATTGATTGTATTAGGAAAAGAACATGCTTTATCTAGGGGATGAGACCGAATATATACTATCGGGAAAGAAGAAATCTTTGTAGCTCTTGTAGGACCATACAAGGTACAGGTTATCCAGGAGCGGATGGGGACAGCTTAGTTCCGACAGAAGTCTTATGCTGACAAGAAGTGGAGAACACTATAGTTCGAGGATGGTGACCATGTTTTCTTATGGGTCTCACCTCGACGTGGATTACGGGGATTTGGACAAGGCGGAAAGTTATCTCCATGCTTCATCGGACCCTTCTAGGTCCTCAACAGAGTAGATGAGATGGTTTACCGCTTGACCCATCCAACTCAGTTGCATCAGGTGCATGACAACTTCCACATATCTCAGCTGAGAAGATACGTGCTTGACCCAACGCATATAATCGACCATGGGGAGATGGACTTTCATGATGGGGTGACTTTTGCGGAGGTCCCAGTGTAGATCAAGGATCGACAGGCGCAGGTCCTATGTTGACGGCCGATTCGTATAAGGCGCATCAGGTGGAAACACGGGAACGTCCAAGAGAGCACATGGGAGTAGGAGGATCAGATGCATGCTCAGTACCATCATTTGTTTCCCTAGTTTGAGATATATCTTTATGGGGACGTAAAGACCTGAGGTGGGAGTAAATTAAATACTGGTCAATTTCAAGGGAAATTTTTAACATAAATTTCTTTGGCATTCTACGAGTACGTAGTTTCTGACAGCGCCTGATTTCATGGCTCGTTGTGCCCGGAATCAATTTCTGAAGTCTAGCTCGGGTACGTTCAGTGAACGAATGAGCGGGTTTTTGATCTTTTTAACTGGTGCTCAGAATCAAAATTTTAGGGCACCGTTGAAACCACAACACCAATAATTTCTTAAGAAGACCCTTTCTGGATATTCGTTTTCTCGGGTAGTGTTGTTAAATAATTGGGTTCACTAAAGAGTGAAATATATTTGCACCACAATTTTATTTCTAATCTCAATAGTTATAAACTATAGATGGGAGTTGAGTGGGATCCACCACATCCGAACAACTTGGTAGGATATTTTTGAGGTGGGGCCACACGAGCCCCGCCCCTTAAAATTCCCTAACCCCCCCCCCCTCTTTATTTTTGCAACCCCCCATAAATGTGTAACACACCCACCTTCCCTCTTTATGACATGTAAAACCCTCATGTTTATGAGGAACCTTCCCTCCCTCTCTTTAATTAAATTCCAACGTGTTTAATTGACGAGGATCCTTCCTCCCCATTTGAATGTTCCACCACAACAGATTAATTGGGTGGGATCCTATGTCATAAATCCCCCATTTATGACATGCATGCCAACGACCAAACCATCACTCCTATTTAAAGGAGGCTAAGGGGTGGAGTTCTGGACGGCTTATTCAAGCGGCAGAACGCTAGCAGTGAAGAACGACGCCCAACACTTGGAGAGTTTTCCTCTTACTCCAACTAAGAACGAAGAATGCTAACGCCACCCTCGGAATCATCCTTTACAACATTGATGGAAAGAAACCCGTCTACCGCGACGCCATCTACTGTGACGTCGTTTACCGCGACGTCGATAAACACCTTCTTCGAGGTAGGGGTTTTAAGATCAAATTTAATGGATTAAATTTGTTCTTTTATATGTCGAAGTTGTTTTATGTTATTTTAGCCCCCCGTTATCAATTTAACGTGAGGATTTCGGACCGTACAAACACGGCTTATCCTCCACACCTTTGTTGTTGATCATCGACGTGGTTTGGAATGGAGGCAACGCGGTGCAAAGGCACAGCGCGAGAACGAAGAAAAATGAGGTGGAGGAGCATGGCGCGGGAGCCTCATGAAGGGCCGCGGATGGGGCGGGCCTCAGCGGAGAGGCGTGGCTTATGGCCGCCGTAGTGCAGGGAGGGGCGGCCGGAACCACCGGCCTCCAGCGCATGGAAGGCGGGACCCGAGGGGGTCCTGCAGCGGCACACCTGCCAGCCAATTTGGCTGGCCATTTTCAAAAGAACCAGGGGTCATAACCCCCGGCTGGAAAAGAGTTTGTCCCCCATTAGGGGGAAATTTCTTCAATCAAGGTGGGGCAGCGCCCCCCTCCGTTTTCCGCTCTGCAGAAGCGGGAGAGCTGCTGGCCACGTGGGTCGCTCCCTCGCCGGGACGGGCTGCCCACGCCGGGCTAGACCCCCGCGCTGGGCCGGGCCGTGCCGGCGAGGCCGGGCCACTCCCTAGTGGGCTGGACCCGGACCCGGGTCGGGTCAACCCGTTTCGGGCTGACCCGGAGGGTCTTGGGCAGGGTCGATGCAGGCCCAAAACCCCGTAAAATCAGACAGCTTCGTTCAAACGCCCATAACTAGGGCTACGGACCTCCTTTTGACACACCGTCAGTTGCGATACGAACCTTGGATCAAGATGGTGTTTTCGATATATTACACTCAAGGTTTCGGAGTACTTTGGGTATGGCTGGGTTGGTTCTAAAATAAAACAAACCTGGCCCTCGGAGTAGAAACACTTATAACTTGAGCTCCGGACGTCCGATTGATATTTCGTCGACCTTGTTGGTTTCCTCTTAGTGAGACAGACCTTTTGGATCACTCCACCCGAGGTTTGGATTCAGTTGGAGTACGGTCGGGTTGGTTTTGACCTAAAAACCAAACGGGCTCCAAGGACGAAAAAGCCAATAACTCTCAGACCGGACATCTGATTGACGCACCGTCTATCGTGTTGAGTTTCTATTATCGAGACAAATCTTTGGGATACATCAACTTTGGACTATGTTTCAGTTGATGTATCGACCCTATTGGATCATGGAGGGGACCCTCCTAGAATCGATCATGCTGTGTGTGAGAACCATAGAGCTGGCTGCGACTGCAATGACTTCCGTACTGGAATCCTCCGTGGGTTCGATAGTGAAGACAACCGTACATGAATCCACATTGGGTTCGATGGTGAAGAAAACCATACTGGAATCATTCGTGGGTTAGACGGTGAAGAGTTTCGTAATGGAATCCTCCATGGGTTCGATGACGATGACAACCGTACAGGAATCCTCCGTGGGTTCGACGGTGATGACTAATTTATTTGTATCCTACGTGGGTCCGACAGTATTGACCTCCGTTGTAGTGTCCTACGTGGGTCCGACAGTGTAGCTGGACTAGTATCCTACATGGGTCTGACAGCTTAGCTGGTCTAGTATCCTATGTGGGTCCCATATAGATGAATCGGTAACTACTTATGATCATATCTTTTTCATTACAAATGATGTATACCTTTGTGAGTTGAGTCTTGATTTTAAATCTTTATCATTGATGTGATTTACTTACATTCCGGTGTGGACTGGGTTGTACTTTCCTGTGTGGATTGGGTTATACATTCTTATGTGGATGGGGTTGTACCTTTCTGTGTGAACTGGGTTGTACTTTCCTATGTGGACTGTTTTGTACATTCCTCTGTGGACTGGGTTGTACCTTCCTATGTGGACTGGGTTGTTCTTTCTGTGTGGACTGAGTTGTACCTTCCTGTGTGGACATGATTTTTCTTTATGTGTGGATTGGGTTGTACTTTCCTCTATGGAATATTTTTTACTTACCTAAGTGGACTGGACTGTACTTGAGCTCTTGAGATGGAGCTGAACTGGATTTGACGGCTTAGGTATATGTATGGGCATATACCTAAGTAGTGTTAGACGTTACTTCGTGATTGTATCTTTTCTTTTTGGTTTATCCTTTATGGATTCAGGGAGACCTTCAGGGGTCTTGGGGTCCCTAATGAGTATCGTATACTCACCGCTGCACAGGCTTCACCCGCACTACGTTGTGTTGGTTGCAGACGATGGACATCACTAATCGTGGTTGAGGCTTGTAGAGCTAGATGGTACCCGAAGTTGGACGTGACGACGAGACGATGCCCGGAGGTGGACTTCACGACGATACGGTACCCAGAGGTGGACTTCATGACGAGATGGTACCCGAAGGTGGACTTGACGATGAGAGGGTACCCGGAGGTGGACTTCACGATGAGACGGTACCCGGAGGTGACATATGGACGTGGAGATCTGAGGTGGCCATCTGTACCTACCCTTCAAGTATGGACTCTGGAGGACGATCCAAGATCAGCTTGACACCTTCCTGCTGTTTTGTATTTTTCTTGTACTTTACTGTTGGGCTTGTATTTCTGGCCCCCTATGTACATTCACCTTTCTTTACATAGTGTTTGCTTCTGCTTATACTCTAGTTGTGTGTGTGTTTACTTTTCATAAAGGCAATGCCTTCCCAGTTATATGGATTTACGCCTTCGGTGCAAGTTGCGAGCCCCTGACATATGGAAGGCGGGCTTGGGGTAGTTACGACATGGGCCCTGGGGGACGGGTCATGACATTTCAAATAAAAAAACTATTTTTGATAGCATATATGATATTCAACATCAAGGTTAAACAAACAACTAACTGTTATTATTTAATATGGTACTTATCGCATAGTCGTTGGAGTAGAGGGAATGAAATGTATTAACAGAATTATTAAAATATGGTTTACACACACACACTTATATATATTTGAATATTTCTTGAAAATTTATTTATAAATGAATTTAAAACCATTTTTTAAAATAAAATATAATTTTTTCCTAAAAAATATAAACAAAAATAACTAAATTTATAAAATAATAAAATCAATAATGATGGATTCTATTAGTGAAATATATAAATATATAAATATATAAATATATTATAAATTTTAATTTTAAAATTCATGTTATATGATTTCTAGATGTGATTTAAGAAAAAATTCAATTTTAAGGATAAATGGTATATTTTTATAAAATGACAGTTTTACAACATTTTGATGGTGAACACATTTTAAATCTATACTTTGTCACTTTTATAAATTATATTTTTTAAAAAAAAAATCTAATTAAATTTTATAGGAGAATATATATATAATTTTGTTGAATATTCTTTATTTATTATGAGAACATTCATATTATGATTAAATATGATAATAAGAAAAATTAAGTCCAAAATGATTTTTCATGAAATTAATTTATATAGTTAAATTATGTTTTTATATACATTTATAGTATAATTACCTAAATATTTTATCATTTTATCCAATTTAGGTCAATGTATTTTATTTAATATTGAAATTGGATATAAAAACTTATTGAACATTATAAAGTTTTACTTTAAAACCATGTTTTCTCTATCTGTCTACAAGATTAATTTTAAATTAATTTTATCCACTAATGTGTTTTGATATTTCCAAAATGGAAAGTCATAGTTTTATAAATTAATATATTTATGATCAAATTGATTAAAAATAAATTTTGAATAACATTACTAGTAACATTAGTAATTGTATTTTTTACAATGGTTATGAGAAAATCGGGTAATTAAGGGTCAATGTAATATTACGAATTACCCAAAAAAATTCTTAATTTTATTGGATGATTGTGTTTTGACATAGAATAATAATTTCTAAGATATATAGAAATTCTATGCCACTTGGTGGAATTTAAGACATTTATAGTATTATATTTAAATAAATAACAATTTTTTCACACTCTTATTTTTAACAAGTTAAATATTTTCAACATTGAGATACATTAGTGATATGCTAGACTGTAAATATTATTCAGAAATATAAAATGTTAAAATAAATTCATTTTAATTTGTTTTAAATTTTTAGAAATGAAATAAATAAACTAAATAGAGACATAATGATAATGAAATAAAGGATTAATTAATGGTAAAATAAAATAAACGATATTGAAAATATTAAAATAAATAAAATATTAATATAACTGAGGTCGTACACTAATTATATGGATGAATAAAACATATTAGGGATGCTTTAATGGATATTTTTCCAATATATCAAGTTATTATCATTTTAAAAAAAAATTCAAATGATGAATATTGTCCAAATTGACATAATAGTTATCGTAATTCAATAAAATTTTAAATAATGATATAAAAATTCTAAAAATATCATATTCGACAAAATAATTGGTATAAGTACAAAAATTTTATTATTTACTCATTTATTTTTCATTTATCTTATTATGGTAACTATATTTACCCTGAATGTGTAAATTTCATAATAACACAATAAGAGTTAAAATGGTAAAATAACTGTAAAAACATAATTATTAAAAAAATATCAAATAATGTGTAATTTTTTGGATGAAATTATTGAGACTAACTATCATAATATATTAGAAATAAAACACATTTTACCCATTTTTAATAGAAGCGTAATTTTTATTAATTTTCTACATTGAAGAATTCCAAGAGTGACCATCTCCTCTCTTATAAATGGGTACACAATATTGTTTATTACTCACACCACACAAACTATTTGAATCATACATGATATATCAAAATAACATACTTGAATACCATCCACCATTATAGTGGCCATATTTTTGGAAAAACATTCACTTAAGAGTTGTTACAGTGTAAATCAAAGTTTATCATCTTAAGATGTAATATATTTTTAAATTATGTGTTTCTATTTTATTTATTCAACCACTTTCACCAAATCACTCCAAACATGATGATATAATAAATAAAATATATTAAATATACATAGATGTTATTATATTAAAATACTCACCTAATACCATCTATGATTCAATCAAATGAGAGATGAATTAATCAATTTTAGATACATGTGAACTATCACCTCTCCAAACCAATATTATTTTCCCTTATTATCTCTCACGACATGTTATAATGATAGAATTTTTTTTTTAAATTTTATTAAGGACATATTTATCAATATAATATAATTATATTACAATTTTTCTCTTATTTTCCAAAGACATGAAAATGATAACGTCATTCGTGCATACGTTTGAACTGTCGTCTCCATGAACTGATGTGATTCATTTTTCATCTCCACATCACATAGATGATACATATATTTATATTTAAATTATTATAATTTTATTAATTATATTACTATAACTATATAAAGGTAAAATAATTATTTTATTCATTCACTAATGATCATTGAAAAATGAAAATGTTATCCATGGGTACATACAACTTACCGTCTCCTTGATAATGATATATTTCAATTTGAATAAACATTCAAACTAGTTAGATTTAAAACTATAATTTATGCATAATAATTATAATAATTTCTTGAATATTGTTCTGAATATGCTTACCTATGACCAATTTGTGTATTGAAATCTTACCAATTTCATTTTCACTAAATTACTGAATATCTTCTAAACGCCCTCCATATATATTCAAATTATGTAATCTATATAGCATAATATTAAAAGATATAAACTTAATAATAAAATTGAAATTTTTTATCAATAATTTAAATTATTAACATGATTTTTTTATTAATGATGAAAAATGACATATCTAATTTATCACACTCAAGGTAAGGGACTCTAACAAAAACATCATTTTAAAATTAATAATGATTTAATCATATTAATAATTATCATTACTATCCTAGATTTGGAAACTGAATTATTGATTGATTTATATTGATAATAATGTTTTATATTTTTAATTTCATTAAATCTTTTCAATGTGGTATGAGTATCTTTGATACCACAATATATCCATTAAATGTTTTAAAATGTTTTTATACAGAGTGGTTTATTATTTCAGTAACATAGAATATTTTTTATCTTATAAGACATGAATAAAAACATTATTTTCATGAATCATTAATTATTTATTCATTTGTCTATAATATTTCATATTTCATTCAAAATAAATTTTTTTCGTTATTATGCGTGTGGGTTTTATATTTTAATATATTATTTAAATTTAAATATTATTTTGATATCAGTAATTGTTTTACACATGGGTTTTATAGAGTTTAAAGGGTTTCTTTAATGATTTGGTGCTGGGAAATTATAGAAAATCGGTTGAGCTCCATTATAGGTCTTCTGTGAGCCCGATATAGCTTATACATTGGGCTGAGCCACAATTATTTCCCTAAAAGATGGTTCATCGTGATATAGCTTATACATTCTGTGATTCTCATTATAGATCATCAATGCATTGGGTGCCCCAGATGTGGAAGTAGAACCTAAGGTTATTTCATTTATATAGGTGAATGAACGAGTTATAAGGTAATTGTGTTCCTTTTTTCCTATGTTATTTTCTATTCTTTCTAATTACTATTTAATAAATGGTTATTAATTGGTTTTCATGTTATCACTAGAAAAATGATTTAATTTATTTATGTCCCTTAATGATATTTTTTTCTCATCAAAAGTTTTCATATGGTTTTACTAGGACATAATATTTTTATTAGAAATGATGTTTACATAGTTAATGAATTTATGATATGTAGTGAAAATAATTCATGTTTTTTAGGGTTTCTAATAGTGAAAAAATGGATACTGATTATAGGTGTCCACATGTAATGTGTGGGTCTACATTGTAAATTTCATTTATAATTCTATAAAACTCTAAACATAAAACATCCTAAAATATGAATTATATTTAAAAAACACTATAATAAGTTATATTTATGGTTAGGTACTTACAATTGGTATAAAAGTATGGTTCAAAAACTTTTGAGATTTGGGTTTTTTTACGTGAATGTGATATCAACATGTGTTTATAATTTTAAGGTTGATCACTAGTTAAATGTATTATAAATCCCTTTCTCGGATTTTGGTTATGAAATATTAATGTCACTAAGATTATATTTTGAGACATTAATATTTTGTGGTAATTATGTATTATTAAAATTTGGGAAAATAAATTGTATGAGATAACCTTTGATGTTAAAAAATTCTTTGGTTATTCTTGATGAAATTAATATATTTTTGAAATATTATAAGAATTATATAGTTTTAGAAAAAGAAAACCCACTTGATGGATGCCAATATGTCTCATCTGAAAATTCTATAGGAATTAATCCCACAACTGAATGGTGAAAAGGGTGGACTACCAACCAATAGCATTTCTGAAGTCCCAAACTTGTATGCACGTTTCATTTTATTCAACTGATATGATTTAATAAGAATAATTTGATTTTGGGGACATATCATCTATTAAATTGATAACCATGAGATTAGAAAATGATTTTTTGACTAAATGATTATTGTTATTTCAGAATATGTTCACTATTTAGGAAATTTATATTGATTAAGGTAAATAGAATAATATGTGATTTTATTAAATAAATAATGGTTAAATTATCCTTTAGAGGACAATATGATTTATGGTTATTCAATTTTTTATTGAAAATATATATCATACAATGATTTTAGGGTATTTAGGAACCAAATTTTTTAGTAGAAACATTTAGAGTGAATAATATTATTTGAAAAAAATCAGACATTTATCATGGAATATTATGGGATGAAATATTATTTTAGTTTAAATCATAGAGTATAATATTTTTGAGGAATTTTATTGATAGTGATATGTTTATATTGAGTATTGGGCGACACTGTTATATTTTGGTGTTGAAAGTATTTTTTCATATAAGATTTATTATTTTAGGGGAATTTCTATATTGTTTTCTAACCATATTGGTTTTGATGAATGTCTAAATACATGAGAAATATATTACTAAACTTTTAAAGATTATTTTATTCTCTAGAAGTTAATTCTATTGATTCAGATGTGAGTAATTCCTCTCCAATACTCATTATTTGAAAAAATAGACTACATTGTGGTTGAATTTTATTAATGGATGAAAATAAAAATTCTAGTAAGTATATTTAATTTTACTCAATGTATATGTAGTAAATTAATTTCTTGACTCCATTAAAATTATCTCAAAAAAATGTAATTTGTTTACTTATCTTACTATGAAATTAGTGAATTTTTACTCTCATCAGATAATCATGGTTATGTGATCGTTAACATTTTCATCACCATGTTATCAATCAAACTCCATCAAAACATGATAGTTAGTTTTCTTCATCTATTACCACGTTTTTCTACATGGAACCCTATAACCTGTTATATCAAGTAACATTCATTCTTCTCGTTCATTCATTTAAAGAGGATGTTTTATTATTCTTTTTTCTGTTGTGTGTTTTTCAAAAAATGTATTTTAAGAACACAAACCAATAGTTTTTATCCCAAGTAAAAATTATGAGGACATAATTTATTAAATGGGATATAATTAAAATCAATATTTTTTAAAATAAATCTCTAAATTCAATAGTGTACATGATATTTTACATCAAGCTTGAACAAATAGTTCTATATGTTTATTTAATATTGCAGAAATTTAGTAGCTATTATAGTAGAAGGAATGAATAATATGAACTAAATTATGAATATATTGTTTATATATATATATAATTATGTGGTGTACAATTGATTATAAATTAATGTCAACACATTTTTTAAAACAAAAAAGTAATGTTTTAAAAAATAAGTTATTCAAATGAAAATATTTTTATTTATTAAATAATAAATTAAAACTTTTTTGAATCTATTAATAAAATATAAATAATATAATAAATTTCACATTTAAAAATAATCTTATATTTCTTCTATACAATATATACGAACAAATTCAACATTATAGATAAATGGTATATTTTTATCAAATTGAATGTTTTCTCACCTTTTGATGGTGAACCCATTTAAAATCTAGTTATTGTCACATTTGTAAATTATATTTGAAAAAATAAAATACTTATATATAATTAGTGAACAAAAATTATTTTTGATGAATTTTTGGAACTTTTTTAGAACTTTTATATTTAGATGAATAATGAATAATATTATATGTTAGTTTAAAGCTTTTTTGGCCAATTAATTTATATAGTTAAATTACATTTTTAATTTTTTTAATAATAATGAAACAATTTATTTATCATTTAATAAAATTTTGATCGTTGGATTTAATTTTAAATTGATATTTGATTTAAAAATATTATGAACATATGACCATTTTTTTATTAAAACCTTATTTTGTCGATCCGTCAATTGGATTAAATTTAAATAACTTTTATCAAAATGTGTGTTTTAAATTATATAAAACTGAAATAAAATAATGTAATAATTAGGATATTGATGGTCTAATATGATCAACATACTATTTAAAAAATATCAAAATTATATTTATTACTTATTTTTATTTCCACTGTTAAGGGAAAATTGGTTAATTAAGGGTAGAAATGATATTATAAATTATCATAAAACAAGTTTCCATTGCTTTAGAAGATCTGTTTTCGACATAAAATTATCCTTAAAATGAAATATAACCTTATTATCTACTTGAATGACTTTAATATTTGGTTAATATTATATTCAAAGGAAAAAAAGTTTGTGACACTCTTACTTTTAACAAGTAAAATATTTTTAATATGGGATTAAATAAGTGATATGATTGAATTTAAATCATATATATAAGAATAAAATGTTTAAATAAATTATTGAAATATATTAATATATTTTTTGAAATAAATAAATAAATAAAATGGAGACACAAAGATGGTGAAATAATTGACTTATTAAATGGAGAATCAAATAAAAGACATTAAAAATAATAAATTAAATAAATTATGTTATAATTAATTCCATAAACAAATTGAATGGATGGATTTCAGATTTTATGGATTAGTTAATGTGTATTTTTAGAAATATATTTTGTTTTGATTATATTTTAAAATGTATAATGTGGAATAGTTTAAAAATTGACATAATTGATATCTTAAAATAAATAATATTTTAATATAATATTTACATATTATAAAAATATATACATTAGCCAAGTAATTTTTTAAAATCCTAAAACTTCATTAATAAATCATTAATTTGACATTTGACATGTTAATGTAATTATATTAACCATAAAAGTATGAATTAAATGATAATACAATATGATTTAAAAGGGTAAAATAATTGGTACAACAAATAGATAAGGATTAAAAATTAAAAAAACATGTATTATTTTTATTTAATTAACTTATTCCAACTAATTATGAACAAATATTTTAAATAGATTACTTTAAATGCACTCATAATATAAAATTAATTTATATTATTTACATACATTGATGAATTCCAAGAGTACCCCTCCCCACTATTATAAAGGGAAACCATTTAATGTATTATTAACCAATAAAAATTAATTTGGATTGGAAATATCTAACCAAATATATTCTTATAATATCTCGTGACATTTGGTGGCCTTATTTTTATTTTCCAAAAACTCTCCATAGAGGTGTTGAGGTGTTAATCAATGGTTAGAGTCAGAAGAAGTGGTATCATTTTTAATTTAGTGTTTATGTTTTACATCTTCTTCAAATTTATTAAACATTTACACAAATATTATGATATTTAAAATACATTATTTAAAATATACTGAGATTTTGTATTGTTAATATCATCACCTATATCTATCTCTGATTCTATCAAACTGGAAATGAATTAGTCATGTCTGTATGTGGGTGAACTATCACCTCCATGAACCGATATAATTTTTTTAGTTTATCATATATCAGGACTGGGTATAGTGATGGAATTAATGTTAATATATATGATTATTGACATTTTTATCATTTTAAGATAATAATATATCAATTACACTCTTAATTTTTGTACAATGATAATGATAATTTCCTTCATGCATATGGGTGAACAATCACCTACGAAGCAATGTGATTAATTTTTCACCACCATATCACATGGATGATATATATAATTATATTCAAATGATTAATATTATATTAATAATATTATTATAATTATGTATATATAAAATAATAGTTACCTTATTTCCATAATGATCGATGAAAAATTAAAACAGTACTCATGCATACATAGGTCTTACAGTCTCTATGATTATAAAAAAGATCATTTTTAAAACCATACCTAATGAGTTGAATTAAATGAATAATTGATGTATAAAAATTTCATGAATATTATTTTTGAGATGGTTTACTTCTGACCACTTTTAATATTTATATCATACCAATTTCATTTTTGACTCATATATCGAATATCATCAAAACTATAGACATGAACATTAATAATTAATTAATTGTTATAAAATTATATTAAGTGTCATGAAAGCAATAATAAAAATTATTTATTATTTAAATAAACTAAATTATTGACATAATATTATTACTCATGACAAAAATGAAAAAATGTGATGAATCAGACTCAATGTACGAGTCTCTTTTACTAGTACATTATTTTATATATTGTTTAGATTTATTCTTCTAAATCATTATCATTCGTGTCAATTCATTGAAAACAGATTTATGTATTTATTTATATGTACATTGGTTTTTTAAAATATAAATTTCATTTAAAATATTCCTAGTGGTATGTGACACTTTGAATCCACAATCTACTATTTAACTGTTTTAATATGGGGTGTAATTAAGTATTTTTTAATTCAACAATAAGAAATGATTTTTTAACATGTTTGACATGTTTTTTCCTTTTTTCAAGAAACGTTAATTATTTAATGTTTTTCTACTAATTCATCAATTTTATTTCTAAATCAAGTGGTTTATTTATTATGTGATTGGTTTTTACATATTAATGTAATTTTTATAATAAAATTTTATTGGGTTATATAGAATTGTTTTACATAGGGGTTTAAAAGTGTTTTAAGGGTTTTATTTATGTTTTTCCTTGTAAATTATAATAAAATGCTTTTATCACCTTTATTGAAATTCTTTGAGCCCTATAAAGCATATATTAAGGTCCCATCCCCATTAATGCTTAGGAAAGACACGTTTTCCCAATATAATATAAATAATGTGAGATCCCCATTATAGCTCTCCATTAAATTGAGTAGTCTATAGGTTGAATTCTACCATATGATTATTCCAGTTTTAATGGTGAATGTAAAAGTGATATGGTAATGATGTGCCAAAGGAATCTATGTGATTTTTCTAATCATTATACAATGTTTTTAGGAAAATTAATTTAATGGGTTTTCAGATTATCACAAGACTACCTATTTACATTATTTATGTCCATTAATGATCTTTTTGTGATTAGAGCATTTTTTAAAATTTGTTCACAGTTTATATGATTTTTAAGGGAATGGAATATGTCATGATGAAAAATCTTATGATGTGTTTTTTAAATGAAGTCGTGCTTTTAAGGGTTTCCTTTGGTGAATAAATGGATAATAAGTATAAGTTTCTTCATGTAATGTAAGGGTCTACATGTTAAGTGTTTATGCTAATTTTATAAAATGATAAACTGAAAAGATCTTTGAATATGAATACTACATAAAAAAACATAAATAAGTTACATTTAGGTATGTTCCCTTACATTAGATGCATGATTTAGAAAGGGTCATAATGGAGGAGGTTAGGAGCCATGGGTTTCTTGCATGATAAGGATGGTGGGATCATTTAATCGGAAGTGAGAGGGATATTGGGAGAATAATTGGATGGAGAGGGGAGAGGAAGTGGGTATTAAAATATCAAACAATATAACAATAAAACAAAACAATACCCACTTTTTAAAATTACGAAATCATGAACCGTTTACCCCATAGTTTGTTGAGATTTTTGTCCCCCGTTCATCCCAAAATTCCAAAGAAAAATCCCCCCACCCACCCCACCACACAATTACTCATAAGATCATGCATTGGATAACATGTTGTGAACTAACAATTAAATGAAAATACCCCATGGAAGAACCAAAATACATTGTTATTGCATAGTTTTCTAAACCATGTTAACGAACCATGTGACCTTTAAATGTTTTTGAGATTTAATATTTCAAGCTAAAATTAACATTAGATTAATTAATGAAAATACTAAGTCCCATGGTATTATAAACTCCCAACCATATTATTTTCGTACCCTATAAATCCATGTTCAAATGATGGGGGAAAAATCACAGATTGAAAAATTTCAAAGGGATACAAATGGGTCAAGAAACTAGAACACTTCCTAAATGGAAGAAAAAACCAACTAGAATCAATCATCAAAACCAAGCATAAACATCCTCAAAACTCAATTGATATATCAACATACATTTCATCCAAATAGTAATAAGGTAAAAAAATTCAACGAAAAAAAATATTATTAGGGTATCTCTACTATTTACATTGTATAAATTGGTGGGTCAACAACACACTGTAATATTCCATGTGTATGAATTTATTTTAATTTTCACTATAATTATATATTTTACAATTCGGATTATGGATCAAAATTTGAAGCATTTTTATGAGTATAATTTAAAAAAAATTAGTATATTACTGTAATTTTTTTAGAAATGGAGTGAATATGGGAATGTGTCGTTGTGGCTATGTATGTATTCAGATCCTTGGGTTTCATTTTAGAGTATTTTGATGTTTTTTCCATAGAGATTGATATTTTGTATACGGTATTATAGAATCCCTGAATGACACTATGCATGAGGAATTTTCATGTACATTATATAAAGGATGAGACTAAGTTACATGGTTAATAATTGTTTTACATTAAATAATGTAAACTTCAAGGGATATCATTCTCTGTGGCCAAGTTTGAGGGATTACTGAATAGATTTAATATGGCTATAAAAAAGGTTTGTAACATCCCAGGAAAATAAAGAATATTTCCTTTTCATATATATTAATATTTGTGAATAAAATATTAATATTAATTTAAAGGGAACGCTATGCTCAATGGCATACTCAATACGCAACAATGAGTTTCATTGAAATCTTATGTTGCACACTAATATTAAAATAATATAATTTAAAATGGTAGTTAACGCCTAGCCATTGTAATGGTGGGAATGAAAATAACTAAATTCAAAATTATTATATATGTTTGTCAAATATATTTACTTTTTCCAATAAATGGTAGAGGCTTAAAATGCGAATGAATCCAATTTTAAGCATAAATCTTCTAATATTCTTTAAAAGGTCGATTAACCTCTTTTTGATGGAGAACCCTTTTTAAATATACTTTTGAAGATTTTATATGTTATATTTGTCAAATAAAATCCTTCTTTAGAATATTTAGATAAAAATTTACTTTGTGTAAATTTTTGTTATTTTTCCGATAAAGATCAGTTTTATTGAAAATATTGGATTTTAATTCAAAACCTCATTTTAATCTAATTTATTTATTTAATTATATAATGTTTTGAATTGGTTTTAAATTTAAATTAGAATATATTTTTACCATTTAATACAATGGTGTTCATTCGAATTAATTTCACTTTGAAATTGGACTTAAACTACTGTCAATCTTTTAATAGATATTGTTTCATAGAAACACGCTATTTGTTTTGACATCGAAAATTAATTATTAAATTAATTAATTCAAATTTTATGTTTTGAATTTTTTAAAATAGACATCATTTTTGAATTCAGAATATCAAATATATCTTAGGGTGAGTTTTTCGTATTTTTGTGAAAAACATCAATTTTTTATGAATAGTGAAACCACTAAGGGGTAGTTAAAGAAACTGATTTTTTGTTTAAATGAAACTTTACCACATCTGTGATTTGATTTTCAAAAATCCAACAAACATTGTTATAACTCCCCGACCCCAGTTACCCAGAGTCGGTGCATTATTTTAATACATTGGCATGATTACAAAGAATCAAGTCCCGAAGAACCGATCAGTTTTGCAGTCTTAGAAAATAGATTACGTACATGAATGTTACATTATAGTTCATAACATACAAAAAAACATAAATAATCATTTATGAATGCCATTATTCCCTTGTCTTAACCCTGCATATCAATCAAAATACACATCTTGGAATCTTGGGAAAAATAAAACATAGAAAGGGGTGAGCTCAAACGCTCAGTAAGGGTAAGCAATACAGTGGAAACTTTCAAAAATATGTATAAACATTTAAGGCAATGTATAAAACTAAAACAAAAGCCTTTTAAACTTGAACTTCATCATAATATGGCAGAAATAATATGAAATAATTCCATTTACTTATTCACAAGGATATTATACTAATTGAATAATCACAAGAAATATCACTAAACACTTTCATAATGATTGAATGCATGATGCTGAACTTTAATTTCTATGTCAAGGCCTCATGCCAAGACCTAAGGGATAACTATAACCAGAACCCAACCCGGAGATCCTCTATAACCGGACTCCATCCCAGAGTGCCTATAATAAGCAGACACCAACCCGGAGGGCTTACTTTTACGGGTCCCCAACCTGGAACATACTAGTCCAACACATTCATCTTTAGAATAGGATGAAATATAACATAAATATTCGTACTAAAACTAACATACAAAATGTCAAAACATTAATCATAAAACATTAATGGCATAAAAAAAACTCATCCATAGTCAAAAATATCACAAAACCATAAATAAAATATGGATGATTTGTATAATAATAAATCATCATAAAATAAGTTTAAAATTTATCAAAGGATGTTGACATAGATTAAATCAATACGATTTGAGAGAAGTATCTCTTTTTTTGACATCATTTAAAAGTCGCATAATAATAGAGAAAACCTTTATTTTGAAAATATCTTTATAAGCGTGTGAAGGAAGCTTCAAAGGTGTAATAATGGCAGTGAATAACCGCACCCTCCGTATAAGTTTAAAAAAACATTCTTAGCTTAATTTTGTCAAAAGGTTAAAAAGGACCTTGTTTGGAAAAAGACGGAAAGATTCCTTTATAAACCTCTTATAAAAAGTCAAACAGGGGTATAAATGTCTTTAACCCATATTCTTGTAAATAGTAAAAATGTTTTGAAATACATGTCTAAGAAACATGGATGTGTATAATAAAGAGATCCCAATAGATTATTACGTATATACAAACTCGGATAATGAAAAGATTGCGAAATAAACCCTTACCAATTTGGTAACCTACGAAACGTACAACCCATGAAAGAGGTATCATACAATGAATATGTAAATACACATAAACAAAAGTGTATTACACAAAGAATATAATTATGGTCAGTACATACACCACACAAAAGGTAATGGTGGCAATATGGAATGAATCTCACGGGAATAAGGAGTGAGAAGAAAACACCTTACCTTGCACTTTCCTTTAGTCGAGGGTACGTTTAACCTCCTCTTCTTTGGGTTCTTCCTTTTGATTTGATCAAAAGGGCTACTTAGGATGGCTTTATGACTAAAGGAAAGCCTCTAGGATGAAGTGAGGGAATTTCAGAGAGTATTTGGGCAGGGTTTGGCAAAACCAAAAGGCTTTGATGGTGGGAATTAATGATAATGGGGATCGTCCTTTTATAAGAGGGGTGAGGGGCTCTTTAGTAAAAACTTAAAGTATTAATTTATAATAAATTCATATTCGGTTTCTAATGTCTCCAAAGTGTATTATTTAAAGGTAAAGGTGGAGATGGGTCGATAACCAATCAACCAATAGAATTTAGACAGGTTTGGGTAATTATATTAACCTTATCTTTAAGTATTAACTCCTAATTAATTAGTTTCACTTTTACAATGTCTCCTTGTATTTTTATATTATAAGGATAATAAACATACTATATACATCCAAGAGACCCCCAAGTGGTCCATTAATGATATAACTATCATGATATAAGTCTCTAAGAAGATCCTTATATTTTTAAGAATTTAATATCAATTAATAATATAATATTTGTTTTAAAAACTCTTTTATGGAAATTTTGACACTATTCAATAATTGATTTTTGTAAAAATAATATCAGAATGATTACTTCGAAAGAAGTTAATTAAATCAATCATAATTTGTCATATTATCCTAGAAAATTAGTGTAATTCCTAAAAAGTCTCAAATTATATTTATTTGGGTATCTATAATATCAATCATTTTAATTTTTCACTATTATGGTAATTACTGAATCACCATTCTGTCATATATAAATTAAATTATTTAACATCTAAAAATTATAAATAAAATACCATTATGTACTGAATCTTGTTATATTTCAAATGAATATTTATAGTCGAAAGTATAACATATATAACCCTATGTAAAAGTTTTTTTTCTAAAAGTTTTAGGCTTTTGTCATTTCTGTATTCATTTTTACTTAATTAAAATAATGTGTCCCTATCACTTACATGTGGCACCATGGTGTCCCAAAATCGACCCAAAGATTCCCATGGTCGGACATGTATCAACCAATAAGGTTATGACACGTTTTAGAGTAATTAGTTATTATTATAATATTATTTTTTACCCTTATTTACCAGATTTACCCTTTAACCATGGTAAATAAAATATTTACCGAAGTAATTATTCAAAATGTCTAAAAATAAAAGTTACCTATTTACACAATTTGAACATCCTGATTAAAAATATGGAATCCATTTTTCCAAATTCAAAATACATAAGCGGCAGAAATTTATTTAAAATTAATTCCTGTTGTCAAAACAAAAAGCGTGTTTTTAAGATATAAGAACTATCAAAAGATTGATACTTGTTTATGTTCGGTTTAATTGTGAAATTATGTCCAATGACCAAAATTTTATTAAATGGTAAAAATATATTCTAAATATACTTTAAAACCACTAAAATTCATAATTTATCACTATTAATTATTTTGATTAAAAAAAATTAATTAAAATTTAGTAATTTTTACTATTCATCAAAATATTAATGTTATCTGAAAAGTACCAAAATTTCACCTTACGCTAAATTCGATACTCCGAATCCAAAAATGAAGTCCATTTTTATAGATATAATTTATAAAATTTCAAAAAGTAGGATTAATATTCATAACGGCTAGTTTGATTGGTTGTGGTGTGTTAGAACTCGAAGTTGCGTACAACACACGCTACTGTATTTTTTCAAAGAGAAGCATACCATGGAAGATCGGGGTGTCACATTATCCCCTCCTTCAACAAATTGCATCATCAAAATTTGATATTGTTCTTTGAAAATAAATGTTGAAAATAGAAAATATCTTTGTAGAAATAAAACCCACATCGGAGATATGGTTAATAAACTTTAGTCTTAACAAGACGAAAAAAGAAATGAAGGGGTCACCAAAAAATTATGATCTCTATTAGGAGGAAATTGGTGGAAATTATAGACATGTAACTGGAGGAAAAACGTAAATATTTATAGGTAGTGATTGAGGTCATCAATCACAAACAAGTTTAAAATTGAAGTCCTTAAATTCATCAATCTATGATGATTTAAAATACCATCAGTTCAACAAAACATAAGGTATTAGGATAACACATTTTTGACATTTCAAAATATCTTAGTTGAAATCCCACATCAAAGAATGAATTAATGAGGCCTCTATTTAAAATAAATAGTGGAAAGTATGAAGATTACCGAAAATAACACATACTAGGGTTCCATGTAGGAAAATATGGATATGGAAGAGAAACCTAACCATCAATTATCTGATGGAGAGTGGTAGAGAACATGGCTATGAAAATTCCAACAATCCCAAAGCTCTGAATTAGTGATGATCTAAGTTACCATGTAGGACAAAATTTTTGTTCTGTGTTCCTTTTATTAATGTTGAGGAATTTATTTATGAGATTGGCTAAGATTATAAGGAGATATAATTACTTTATAATTAGAGTTTTATCCATTAATAAATTTCTACCACAAACTCATCTTTCACCCCAAAACATAATACCACTCAAAAATACTCTATTTATCCTAATCGTATAGGGTTCCAAATATAATGAATTTATATTTCACATATTAGTCCCTTTTTGTAAAGATTCTACATTATACCATCCAGGAACTTCCTGTAGCACAATGGTAGGTGATAAATCCCAATTGCACTATGGTTGTGGGTTTGATTTCTGCAGGTTTGTCTGACACGATGGGTCGTCACATGGTCTGTGTGTTGTCCTTTTATAAAAAATCCAAAAAACTAACCTTTCAAACTTAATCCATTCCAACCATTAGACTTATCCACGATAATATTATCCAAACTCACACTCCAAAATTTACAATGAATTTAAACATAATGAGGATCCTTTTTTCAAGGTAATAACATGTGAACGCCTTCCTCATATATTATTTTAAAACTCCGCAACAACCTAAACTATAAAAATCAATCATCTCCTATTCCAAAATCACTACCTCAATATTAAGACAATATTAAGGTTTATCTTTCCTTAAACCATGTAAATTCCAAAAAAAATTAACTCGCTGTAGAGTTACTTTTCATAGTACCATAAAATCTCAAATCCTTAATTAAATAGTATTGCTGTACAGTCCTTATTTATTTCCAGAACATCATTGATACAACACTTAAATGAAATAATTCTAAAATAACAACATAAGAACATTAGTCATTCCTCTTCATCTGTGGTAGTATCATAACTCGTTATTATCCAATATCATCATTTGCGGCATAGTCTGATTATTGGACATTGGTTCGTGTAGTGTCAAAACTCTTTACAAATGAAGCATTGTATATTTAAACCTTTTTTACCCTTGCAGTCACGTACTTTGTGCCCCTTTTTATCCACACTTATAACAAACTCCCATTCCTTTCAGGGAATTTCCAGGGTGTTTCTTCCCATAGTTATCACATATGGGAAAATTAATCTTTTCCTTAATCCCTTTATCCATCATTCTATCTTCCATACTTTTCTTCTCTTTCCTCCCTTCAAAGAAAAAGGAATCCGAGAATTCTTTACTCATCTTATCAACACATGATATAATTTCTTCATATGATGATAATATGTGGGAAACTATTTCCATACTAAATTCTGGATTAGGACCACGAATGATATGATCTTCTTACTCTTTGGATCATATGTATTACGGGAGTTCACATTCCTTCTACTGGGCACCATTTCTATACAATAACATAAACTAGTTCAGTTTATGAATTGCAATGAATAATTACCAAACTTGTAAAATACCTAACACAAATTGAACAGTTTATGGATATAATCCATAATCATAAAAACGTTTTCTATGAATAAGTATATACTCATAAACTCTTCATAATGGGTTGTAATGAAAATGAGAATTATCCTAAGAATATCTCCTGGGAGTGTCGTAACCAAGAGTGCAGCAAGGCCCGTTGTCGTGCTCCAGTTCTCTTTTAAGTCTAGCTCAAAGCAGTGTTTTTAGGTTTTACCACTAGGTACATCTATGCCAGAGCCGCCTCTAGCTGCTCGTATCCAGACAGGGATTTATTGCTCGGAAAACACACAAAATCTCTACAATACTAAAATTCTGGGATGTTATTTTATACTAATCCTCAAAGTCTATCTTAGGGATATGCTCTCTAATCAGAGTTTATCTAAATCTAGTTTCCAAACTTATTTCTAAACATCTTCTGATACCAACTATAATGCCGCGACCCTAGTTACCAAGAGTCGGTGCATTATTTTAATATATTGTCATGATTACAAGGAATCATGTCCCGAAGAACCGATCAGTTTAGAAGTCTTGGAAAATAGATTACATACATGAATGTTACATTACACATCATAACATACAAAACAACATAAAAAATACTTTATGAATGCCATTATTCCATTGTCTTAACACTACATATCAATCACAATACACTTCTTGGAATCCTGGGAAAAATAAAACATTGAAAGGGGTGTGCTCAAACGCTCAGTAAGGGTAAGCAGTACAACGGAAACTTTCAAATATAAGCATAAACATTTAAGGCAATGTATAAAAATAAAACAAAAGCCTTTTAAACTTGAACTTCAGCATAATATGGAAGAAATAAAATGAAATAATTCCATTTACTTATTCACATGGATATTATACTAATCTAATAATCACATGCAATATCACTAACCACTTTCATAATGATGGAATGCATGATGCCAAAATTTAATTTCAGTGTCAAGGCCTCGTGCCAAGACCTAAGGGATAACTATAACCAGAACCCAACCCGGAGAGCCTTTGTAACCGGACTCCATCCCGGAGTGCCTCTAATAACCGGACACCAACCCGTAGGGCTTACATTTACCGGTACCCAACCCGAAACATACTAGTCCAACAAATTCATCATATAAAGAGTATGAAATATAACATAAACATTTGTATTAAAACTAACAAAAAAAATGTCAAAACTTTAATCATAAACCATTAATGGAATAAAAATAACTCATCCATAGTCAAAAATATCACAAAACCTTAAATAAAATATGGATGATTTGTATCATAATGAATCAACTTGAAACAAGTTTAAAATTTTTCAAAGGATGTTGACATATATGAAATCAATACTATTTGAGAGAAATATCTCTTTTTTTGAAATCATTTAAAAGTCGCATAATTATAAAGAAAACCTTTATTTTGAAAATATATTTATAATCTTGTGAACGAAGCTTCAAAGGTGTAATAACATCAGAGAATAACTGACCCGCCATATAAGTTAAAAAACATTCTTACCTTAATTTTTTCAAAAGGTTAAAAATGACCTTGTTTGGAAAATGACGGAAATATTCCTTTATAAACCTCTTATAAAAATTTAAACAAGGGTATAAATGTCTTTAACCCATATTCTTATAAATATTAAAAATGTTTTGAAATACATTTTTACGAAACATCGATGTAGATGATAAATATATCCTAATAGATTACTATGTATATACAACCTCAGATAATGAAGAGATTGTGAAATAAACCCTTACAAATTTGGTAACTTACGAAACGTACAACCCATGGAAGTGGTATAATAAAATTAATATGTAAATACACATAAACTAAAGTTTATTACACAAAGAATATAATTATGGGCAGTAAATACACCACACGAAAGGTAATCGTGGAAATATGTCTTGAATATCATAGGAATAAGGAGTGATATGAAAACCCCTTACCTTGCACTTTCCTTTAGTCGAGGGTTCGTTTAACCCCCTCTTCTTCAGGTTCCTTCTTATTATTTGATAAAAAGGGCTCCTTAGGATGGCTTTCTGACTAAAGGAAGCCCTCTAGGATGAAGTGAGGGAATTTGAGAGAGTATTTGGGCAGGGTATGGCCAAACCAAATGTCTTTGATGGTGTGAATTGATAAGAAGGGGGAGTGTCCTTTTATAAGAGGGGTGAGGGGCTCTTTAGGAAAAACTTAAAGTATTAATTTATAATAAATCAATATTCAGTTTTTAATGGCTCCAAAGTGTATTATTTAAAGTTTAAGGTGGGGATGGGTCACAAAACACTCAACCAATAGAATTTAGACAACATTGGGTTATTATATTAACCTCATCTTTAAGTATTAACTCTTAGTTAATTAGTTTCACTTTTACAATGTCTCTTTGTATTTTTATATTATATGGTTAATAAACGTACTATATACATCCAAGAGACCCCCAAGAGGTCCATTAGTGATATAACTATCATGATATAAGTTACTTGGCCGAACCTAAGATTTTTAAGAATTTAATATCAATTAATAATATACTATTTGTTTTAAAAACTCTTTTATGTCAATTTTGACACTATTATATAATTGATTTTTGTAAAAATCATAAAAGAACATTTAATTCGAAAAAGTTAATTAAATCAATCCTAATATGTTATATTATCCTAGAAAATTAGTTTAATTAATTAAAAGTCTCAAATTATATTTATTTAGGTATCTATAATATCAATCATTTTAATTTTTCACTATTATAGTAATTACTGAATCACCATTGTGTCACACATAATTTAAATTATTTAATGTATAAGAATTATAAATAAAATACCATTATCTATTAAATCTTGTTATATTTCTAATGAATTTTTATAGTCGAAAATATAACATATATAACCCTATGTAAAATTTTTTTCTAAAAGATATATGCTTGTGTCATTTTTGTATTAATTTTAACTTAATTAAAATAAAGTGTCCCTATCACATACAAGTGGCACCATGGGGTCCCAAAATCGACCCAAAGATGCCCATTGTCGAACATGTATCAACCAATAAGTTTAGGACACATTTTAGGGTAATTTGGTATTATTATAATATTATATTTTAACCCTTATTTACCGGATTTTACTTTTAACCGTGGTAAATAAAATATTTACCGAAGTAATTATTCAAAATTTCTAAAAATAAATGATACCTATTTGAAAAATATGAAAATCATCATTACAAATATGGAATCCATTTTTCTAAATTCAAAACACAGAAGTGGAAGAAATTAATTTAAAATTAATTCCCGCTGTCAAAACAAAAAGCATGTTTTTAAGATATAATAACTATCAAAAGATTGATACTTGTTTATGTTCGGTATAATTGTGAAATAATGTCCAATGACCAAAATTGTATTAAATGGTAATAATATATTATAAATATATTTTAAAACCACTCAAATTCATATTTTATCACTATTAATTATTTTTATTAAAAAAGTTGTTTTTAATTAAAATTTAGTAATTTTTACCATTCATCAAAATATTAATGTTATCCGAAAAGTACCAAAATTTGACCTTAGGCTAAATTAGATACTCCGAATACAAAAATGATGTCCATTTTGAAAGATAAAATTTATAAAATTTCAAAAAGTATGTATTACTATTCATAATGGCTAGTTTGATTGGTTGTGGTGGGTTTGAACTCGAAGTTGCGTACAACACACGCTACTATATTTTTCAAAGAGAAGCGTACCGTGGAATCTCGGGGTGTTAAAATGGTAGTCATTAGGAAGTAAAATGTGGTTCAATATGATTAAAATAATTTTTTGGTGAATAGTAACTTTGAAGTTTTATTAATCGCGATTAAAGGTAATTAGTGTGATTTAAGGTAAAGAATAATGTTATAATAATATGAAATGACCATGACATGTGTCATACCCTTATTGGATGAGTCATAGCCAACCAAGACAATACATGGGTCAACTTGGGGACCCCATGGATCCACAGTGGTTTAAAGTTACATTAATAACTTTTTATTTAAAGTTAAAATTAAAATGTCACGAACGTGTATTGTTTTAATAAAACAATTTTTAAATGGGGTTATACATGTCATATTTTTTACTATAAATATTCATTAGCAAGCTAAAAATATTTCATATATAAGGATACTTTTTTATAATTTTTATACACTAAAAAAATTAAATTATTTATGACACCATGATGATGTAGTGATTACCTCATTATTTAACAATTTAAATAAAATAAAAAGATAATGTAATATGTAAGACCAAAACATGTCAAAAACATATTGGATGGAAGTATTTTGAACTCCTATCACCTTATATTCGAAATATATTCTTTTGGGACCTTTAAAATCCGAAAATCATTTTATAATAAAGTAATATTTTATAACATTCCAAGCGTGCCCCTCCTCTTCTCTTATAAAAGGCCCCCACCTCTACCTCCTTACCCACACCTCTCAAGCCATTGGCTCGTACAAACTCTGCTCATTTTGTCTCTACACATCCCTCTATTACTCTTAGATGCCTCACTTTTGTCAGAATCCTTTCCAAGGAGGCCTTTGAACTCAAATCAAAAAGAGTTACCCGATTTAAAGGTAATGTTGTCTCTAGTGTTCGTTTGTTTTATTTTTCTTCTCCAACCCCATAAACACTTTTTATTTATTTATTTTGTAAAAAAACAGTATATTGAATATACTAGGTTGTTTTTATGAGAATTATTCGAGCTACACTAACACACAACTCCGTCTAATTTACAGAATATATTGTTTCCATGGATGGTGAATTACTGCCTCACGAAACGATGCTTTTTCTATCTTCTCATACAACCTCTCATGGTGTCCATTATGATGGAACAATATTTATTTGTGATATATATTATATTTATTTCCTCTCTATTCTTCTGTATTTTATATTCAATACATACCTTTATGATTTTCATGTTGTGCAAATGCGATAATTTCATTTGAGGAAGTGTGGACTACCACCCCCTCAAGTGATGTGACTCGTTCATGCAATACGTAGAATGTATAAAGAATGAAATTGATGAACTTATTTCATTTATATAACATTTATATTATACTGTAATTATAATATATATATATCTCTCTCATCTAGTTTAATTCCATTAATGTGCCAAAAATGAAAGTTGTGTTCATGCGTACATACGGCTTACCGTCTCCATGAACGGTACATTTCATTTCTTATCTCCAAATGTTATGTACTATTATATGTACATATATATAATGGATATATATTTCATATATTACATATAAATGATAGATATCATTCTGTAATTATAATATATATATCTCTCATTTAGTTTTAATTTCAATAACATGACAAAAAAATTAAAGAAGCATTCATGTGTACGTACGGCCTACCGTCTCCATGAACGGTGCATTTCATTTTTATTATCTCCAAACGTTATGTAACAGTATAAAAGTAATATATAATGGATATATATGATATTTAAATCATTAATACTATTCTGGAGATGATGTACTTATAACTACATGGAAAATTTATTTCAAACAAGTTCATTTTTGACTCATGTACCAAACATCGAAAAAAACGTCTGATATGAACTCACATTATTACCCAATTATTATAACATGATAATATGTGATATTAACTGAATAATTATCTTTATAGGAGGACATTAAGTAATTATAAATTGGCCAAATTTTATTATTCAGTAATATAAATAAACGAACAAGGCAAGTCGGACTTGTGGTAAGGGATCCAACCTCTCTCTTTCTTTTTAAGAACACTCTTTTATGTCATTTCTTTTAAGCTCCTCTTTATTATGTTGGGGGGTGTTCTTTTATATTCCCTTTAATGTAAATTTTATGTACATATGATGAGAGACCCTTTTTTATTTCAGCAATCCAATTTTTTGGATGTTTTACGTGGCGCTGTTAGGCAGCTGAGTTTTCGTAAGGGATTTTTCATCTCTCTTTTATTCCAGTGAGTTTTATGCTACATTTGACACTATTTACTTTGAGTGGTGTATTTACTGCCCTGTATTATACTCTTTGTGTTTTATAATTTCAATTATGGGTATTTATATAACGCCCCATACTTTACATACATTGTTATTGCTTTAAAATTAAAGCACACTCATTACACCATATAACAAAACCATGAAAGGACCGTATAGGTATAGTGTCTTTAGAAACTGGGAAACATAAAAAACTGGTTCATAAAACATATACACTGTTTCCCATTTATTTCATCATATATATAGTCCCTTTTGGAAAATATTACTTAATAACCTTCTTCCTGACCTGGGGAAAGAAAACATACAAATGGGTGGGATCAAATGCTCAGTAAGGGTAAACAATAGAAATATCAATCACATCATATTCATAAGAACATAACATTTTGGAAATCTTACCCTGTAAAAGAGATCAAAATTTCATAACTTGGGATAAATCATGGCAGTGATATGTAATCACAATAATCATAACATAAAACATGAAGCTTTGTGTCATACACACATAATCATAGAGAATCATTTCTTATTAGTCAAGACTCATTGCCAATACTTTCTTAGTGGACAAAGTCCATTTCTGAACCGAGCCCACTCCTCGTTTCAGTCCTGTTTCACTGAACCGATTTAACCTGCCGTTTGAGCCATTTCTATCTCATGAGATATAAAATCTTTACCCAATTCATTTGAGGGAGATATAGGTCCCACCCATCTCATAATGATATCATTCTTATGTGTGCCACAAAATCATAAATCATACATCATTGCATAACTCATGTAATAAAAATGGGATTCTTAAACAACATGACATCATAAAACAATTCATATAAGATAAAAGAATTAATAAAAATAATTCCATCATAACATAATCAAATCAATGTAATAATAGGGATTGAAATAGAACCCTATATTATCTTAGATGGAAAATAATTTTGATAAAACACTTGAATTCCATTCTTGAAGAAAATATCCTTTCTACTTTAAAAACATTTTCCTTTCATAACATGTCATATAATTTTGACCTAAAAAAGTTGATTAAAAATAAACTTGAAAACCTGTAAAGGAAGATTCATGGAAATAATGTTCTAAAAATCCATTCATGCCTTATAAGTTAAAAAAACATTCTTCTCGTACTTTTGTCAAAAAAGTCAAAATGTACCTCGTACGAAAAACGAAAAAAGATTCCTTTCATATCTTTTACTAAAATCTCACCTAAGGGTAAAATTGGATTTAAAAAATTAAAGGGGGATGGAAATAAAATTACATATTGAGGAAACATGGATTTGGATGATAAAATACACACCAGTAAATACCAAAGTATAAACAATCTCAGATAAAAATGAGATTGTGATATTTTCCCTTACCTTAGGTCCGATTTTATTTGTAAGTGTCTGAACCTCCAGTATAATGATTTAAATAATGTTATTGGCTTATTACAGAATCAGACGTATTTTTATGATATCATATATGGTCATATTATTATCTTCTTATTAGGAATATTTCATTACTACATGTTATTTGGGTGATTATTACTTTTTGTTCTTATGCTTGTTTTGTCGAATAAATTATTATTCTTCATTTTTAGGTTATAGATAAATCATTTCCAGAATAGTATTAGTGTAATATATATCAAATTCATTCATTCAATTAATTTATATAATCATTATGCAATGAAGATCATGTAGAACAAGTCACATCACATCGTGGAGACGGTATTCCGTACCTACGCACGAGCGATTATATCATTCCCATGATCGTGGAATTATATTGGAGTTTATGTATACTATTTCAGAATCAATATCACATTTAATAATCATATATAGTCATTATTTACACTATTATACCCATCCAAGTAAGGTGGTGGTGGAAAATAGAATACACCACGGTGTGTAGACGGTATTCCGTAGGTATGCACGCGCGGTGATTTCGTTTTCCGTAGGATGGATAGATGGTGAAATAGGATTGTTTCATATATATAATAACATATCAGTATATGAGTGATACTTATGTTATTAATTCATAATGATACAACTAAAGTATAAGATGTGGAAGAAGAAATAAAGTTGAAAGAATCGGTAACGGACATTACCTCTACTTTGAAGCGCCTCTTTGAGATCTCCTCTTAGGGCACTAAAATTGGCCTTTGAAAAAGACAAGGACCTCTAGTTTGTTTCTAGGGAATTTTATAGGAGATATTGGCAGGTGTTGGACGAGCTTGAAGGCTCAAAGTGGTGTGAGGAAGAGAGGGAGGAGGTTCCCTTTTATAAGGAAGGAGAGGGGCACCTTTGGAATAACTAAAAATATTATTTTATTATAAAGAAAAATTCGTTTTTTAATAGCTCCAAATTGATTTATTTCTAAGCTAAGGTGGGGATGGGTCGAAATAATCTCATCCAATAGAATTTAGACAAGTTTAGGCACCAATTTTAACTTTATCATTTTGATTTAGCTTTAAGTTAGATAATCTAACTTTTACTGCATCTTCTTTTTTTCTTACACTATAAGGTAAATAAACGTACAATATCAAGCCAAACAAACCCAAAGTTGTTTATTATTAATATATATAATCTTATATAAGTCATTTCATAGAACCTTAGATTTTTAGGAATAAAATAACAATTAATAATATAGTATTTGTTTTAAAACAATTTTATGTCAATTTTGACACAATATGATAATTGATTTTTGTGAAAATCATAAAAGAATGATTAGTTCTATAATATTTAATTAAATCAATAATAAAAAGTCATATTAACATATAAAATTATTATAATTCATAAAAAGTCTCAAATTACATTTATTTTGGTATTTATAACATCAATTATGTCAATATTTCATTAATAAGATAATTACTGCATCATCATTGTGTCATAAATAATTTAAATTATATAATGCCTAAAAATTATAAATAAAATACCATTATGTTGGAAATATTTTTATCTTTCTAATGAATAGTTATAGTCGAATTTATCTTATCTATAAACCTATATTAAAAATGATTTAGTTATTAAAATTTGATTTTAACAATTTTAACCCTTCTTTAAATAAATTGATAATAAATGTCCTAATCTAATCCAAGTGGGCCTAAATGCTCCTATTTTATTCATAAGGTTGTTTTTGGTCGAATTACACTTATCCAATAGAATTAGAACATGTGTTAGGGTAATAATAGTATCATTTTTACCCTTAACTACCCTATTTACTTTTAACCGTGGTAAAAAAACTAAAAAATTACTATTCACCAAAAATTATTTTCATCTCATTGAACCAAATTTTAGTCCTTTATATTAACCATGTCTCTTTTATTTTTGAAATTCTACTCATAGATTCGGTAAAATTATGTTTTATGAAAAAATTCAATTTTTTAACTACCACTTAGTGGTTTCACTATTCATCAAAAAAATGAAAGTTTCCAGAAAAATAAAAAAAATTAGGCCTAAGATATATTTGATATTATGAATTCAAAAATGATTTTTATTTTACAAAATTCAAAACATATCACTTACATTAACTAATTTAAAAATTAATTCCCCTCGTCAAGACAAATAGCTTGTTTTTAAGAGATAATAACTATCAAAAGATTGACACTTGTTTGTGTCTGGTTTAAATGTGAAATTATATCCAATGACCAAAATTGTATTAAATTGTAAAAATATATTCTAAATATACTTTAAAACCACTCAAATTAATAATTTATCACTATTAATTATTTCTATTAAAAAAGATGTATTTAATTAAAATTTAGTAATTTTCACTATTCATCAGAATATGAATGTTATCCGAAAAGTTCCAAAATTTCACCCTAAGCTAATTTTGATATTATGAATCCATAAATGAAGTCCATTTTGAAAAATAAAATTTAAAAAATTTTAGAAGGTGGTTATTAATATTTGTTGGTCGGAGTGGACACTCAAGAGGGGGGGGGGGTGAATTGAGTTCCAATTAAAATTTCTGTTAAAACATTGTCTAGTTAAAATCCCCCAATTTATAAAATATGTTAAATGGTAATGAATTTATACATATTTTAAATTTTCACATAGCTTATCAATGATTTATTAGGTCTCGGTTAGTTTAACCATAAGAACAAACTAACTTTTGAAACTAATTTAATGATTTACAATATGTGTAAACACTTGATAATCTAACTATCAAAGTAGATTCAAAATAATTTTGTATTTTAAACTAATAGTAGCGGAATAAATATAATATATGTCGTATACATTAAACTTAAATAAATGATGCACAACAGATATAACAAGAGGTTCAGTCTCAAGCTGAGACTTAGTCCTCTCAAATTTATATAAATTTGATCCACACCCTGGATCGGGGTTAACAACAGTTTACAAAACTGTCCAGGCCACATAGGGACCTCTACCACTATTCTACATGGGAATCAAAGCAAATACCAGGCCACACAAGGACCTCTTTCACAGTTGACGTGGGTAAACAAGTGATAAGAGATTTGGGGTGAGGATTTTGAAATCCTCCAGTTCCGTGCGGGAGACAATGTGTGTATAAGAAATACAGAGTACACCACACTGCTCTAAAGTTAACAAATAAATTACGTAGAGAATATAGATAAGAGTTTAGAAATCTCTAGTGATTATCAATGCAGTTCGGGACTCGTTGGATTCAGCAGGAGTGCTTCTGAGTCCTTCTCTGATTTTTCTGTTGAAAAAAAGAGTGTCGTAGTTCAGCTTCTCTTCTACAGGAGTGAGAATGATCTCTTGATTCGTCATGAGTTCTTTAGTGGCATTGGATTGCATTTATAAGAGTTCTTTGAAAGACGTGCAATCTCTTTTGTGCTCATGATTGTTCTTCTCGTTCAACACAGTGCTCTCTAGTGTATGCATGTTATTCTCATTGTACATTCACACATTCATGTCACTACTTGCGCTTGTTGCACGTGTACATCATTTCAATCTTTCTTATATTCCACATGCTCTGGAAGTAGGAATGATTCCCTTTTCATAGGTATGAGATACGGTTTCCTGTCAAGCCAATAACTAGTATTAAATAACATTAATTGCATTAAAAACAAAAAATATGACCATTAGCATCACATAAAATAAAGTTGACAAATGCATAAGAAATTGTGTCAAAGTGATCATGGAAATAGTGTCTTATTCATGGTGTCTGATCATGGTGTCTGGTAATAGTAAGTCCTTCACGGTGTTTGGATTACGGTGAGTGGTCACAGTGTCTGATCACGGTGTCGAGTCACGGTGTTTGGTCACGGTGTCTGGTCACAGTGTCTGGTCACGGTGTCTAGTCATGGTGTATGGTCATGGTGTCTGGTCACAGTCTCTGGTCACGGTGTCTAGTCACAGTGTCTGGTCACGGTGTTTGGTCACGATGAGTCCTTCACGGTGAGACCATACTTAGACAAAAAAATCTGTATTTGGACTAAGATAGTGATATGAATAATATGAGTTAAGGTTACTCATTATAGATAATATATGAGAGAATTGTAATTATGAATAAAACATATAAAGAGTAATTAACATCCATAATATTTGTTATTATAAAAACATGATATGCACCTATTGTTGAGTTTGAAAAGCATTAGCAAGATGTGCACTGAAGATCAAGATTAATTAACAGTAATGAGATTTTTTATTATTAAAACATGATTAACACATGAGGAGTCCAACAATATCCCCCCTTTTGATTATCACAAATCATATATAGGCAGAATATAAAAGATATGTAATATAAAAGATACTAGCATAGCAAAAACATTATAGAACAGATACTTGCAGTTTTTCTCCCCCATTTATACTATTATAGAACTGATACTTGGAGGTTTTCTCCCCCTTTAGGGATTATCAAAAAGTAGAGAAATGGAAATTAAACTTGGAAATTATCATTAACCAAAGCATTCATAATACAAAGTACAGGAGAAGTACAAACTAGAAACAAGAAATGACATCCCATCAAAAAGAAATACATGCAGTAAACTCTTTAGGGATCCATTTTTTGTCTTGACATTATCAGTAGTAGGAGCTGGTGCTGAAGTTGAAGAAGGTATAGAAGAGGTAGAAAACGAGGGTAAGGGTAGACCTTCAAAAACATATGGAGCCAAAGTAGGAGCAGTAGAATATCTAGGCTTAGGTTGTTCAAGAATGACTGGCCGGATCTGAGAAAGGGCTCTGCTAACTGTCACGGCAGTAGATGCTAAGGCAGGAAGGCCAGGTCTAAGGGGTGCAGCAGCTGGAGCAACTATAACAGTACTCTGCACATGAAGATATGGCTTCAAAAGATTGATGAAATCAGTAATGACTTCACCACCATACTACATAGCCTTTTCAAAATCATCCTTATTCTCTAGAAATCTGTCCAACAATCTGGTGAACTCTGAAAGTTTCTAAACATGATCTTTTAAAGCATGAGTCACCAAAGGGATTCTCAAATTTTCCACAAGATATCTAAAGTGATCTGTCATGTCACTTTTAGAGAAAATCCGGTTAAGATACAAATATATTTTCTTGGAGATATCTTGTTGAGCATCATTGGCTAACTTTGAATGGATCCTAAACAAGTCCAAGGCTCTATCACTGTTCTTAATTACTTCTAATAAAGAAGATAGATCCAAGCCACTGAAGGCATTATGTAATTATTCTTTAATTAAGGATCTTAGCAGAGAACCATCCAAAGCAGGTGTGGAGGTCTAACCAGAAGCAGGTGTGGAGGTCTAACCAGAAGCAGGTGAAGCCTTGATAGCTTCGGTTAGAACTTTGAGCTATTTCAGAACTTTTTACAGACATCCAGTGTATTCATCTGTAAGCTTATTTAGAGTTTCTACAAGCTCTCTCATGCGTTCCAGCATCTTCGTGTGCCTTTTTACAATATTTTCATCAAAATATAGAAGGTAAGGATGAACTTGAGACACAATATCCCTAGCAAGGAGGGAATCAGAAGACTCAGGTGAAACAGCAGTAGGTGTAGGGGCAGAAACAAGAGCAGGCTCTAATCTCACAGATAGCTCATTCTGCAGACTTGCTACCATACTTTTCAGATTTGTAACATCAGTACTCACCAGCTTATTCTCTACTCGGACTTCATGAAATTCTCGGATCATCCATGGTTGAATATGAAAGATAATATTTTATAGTATAATTGATGCATCTTCTTGACTTAATTGAGTCATTGGGCGGGGTTGAGTGGAGACAATTTTCTCAAAACCAGCTAACAAAGTCTCTCCAAAATCATTCAGATCATCTTTGGTTACAAAGGAATGAAGCTCAGAAAAGGATGCAGGTAAAGGTAGAGGCTCAGATTCTGGTTGAGGGTTAGAGTCATCTTCAGATTCAGATTCTGATCCAGATTGAGGATGGGGATCTGATTCTGGTTCTGAATGAGCTAAGGACTTCAGTTGAAATCGAGAAGAAAGATCAATTCTAGTTGCAGTTACTTGCTGTGACTCATTCACATCATAAAATCTTGGGAACACATACTGAGAGTGTACAGAGAAAGTGACAGAAGGTTGAGAAGATTCACCAGATCCCACATCCACTATTTCAAGATTTCGAGTTTTTCCCCCCTCAACTTGTGCTTCCCTTTCAGATTCTTGAGGTTCAGGAACATGGAAAATATCTACAGGATCATCCAAAATCTATTCAGAAAATTCTTGCCTTGCTAGCTAAAAGGTAATTTCCATTCTTTCTTCAGCAGATGGAATAATCTCAGGAACTGATTGTTCCACTGGATAAGCTTCCAGACATGCTTCATTCTCAACAGAAAGAGTCTCTTCAACAAAAACTTCCTCAAAGGTTGCCTGCTGTTCTGAACTAGGAAAAACTAATTTCCTTGCAGCATTGGGATGAGCTTCGTCCTCATGAAGAAAAACTGAATGATCCTCAGTCATTTCCTTTTCAACAAAAAACTTCCTCTCCTTGAGGTATTTCAGCAGGGATAACAGTAGGGATAACACCCCTTTCCTCTTCAACATGAACTGTTTCCATTGTAGATATTATGGATTCTTCCATAGTTGGATCTTCAGCTGTTACTTCTTCTTGATCTACTTCTTCTGAGTACTCAGCCACTTCATTTGGTTCCAAACCAGGATCATCTAGGTTTTTAGGCCTTCTTGGATAGTCAACAAGATTAAACTTTTTATACAACTGATCACTATCCTCAACCCATTTCTTTTTCCATGGATTCTAGCTAATCTTAATCCTTCTGATGATAGGCATGGATAGGCAGAAATCAAAGTCCTCTAATTTTTCTTCATTCGGTCCAACAATTACTTTTGAGACTAACATGGCTGAAATCATCATTGATTATAATAGGGAGGTGGATTTGGAAGTTACTTTGATCAGATCATAGATATGGTGGATAGCATACTTACACAGATTGATGTTTTGGCCATTCTTCAACAGGAGAATCAAGAATGCATCCTGATACTTCATCAGAGGAAAATATTCTTTTCTGGGACTAACCAAATTCTGAACAAACATGAACAAAAGTCTTGTCTCCCCATCTAGTTCAGCAGCTATGGCCCTTCTCTAGGTTCCATTTCCAGTTAGATTTACCAAACCAGTTTCTAGGTCAAAGATGTCAATTGTCGGAGGAGGGTCTCTTTGGTAATCTTCACACACTCCTTCATGTGGAATTCTTAGGCATGCAGCCCACAACATTGAAGAGAAAGAGCACTTCTGACCATCAATCCAGCTGGTCACCAAAATGATTTCTCAAAACTCAAAAGAGAACTTCACATACGGATAGAATTGAGATACATGCCTCGGCTAAATCGGTCTATTATGTCCAGTGAACCATTCAAGCCATCCTTGTTCTTTTAAAACATTCAAAACAAATGATCTACTAGAAAACAACCATTCAAGGCAAACCTCTTTTTCAGGTACAACTGTACGGCTTACCAGGTTTGGGTTTAGAGGTCCTTCGGGCGCTATCCTCGGTATCCTCCTTTGTTTCTTAGAGCGGCGCTTCTCAGACGAGGGTGAAGATGGACGCTTCATCCTTGGCATTCACTAAAGGTTCAGGCGAGAGGGAAAAGAAGGTTTAGGAGAGAATTCGGGTAAGGAGTTGAATGAAACCCTTATGTTTTATCATTTGGGAATGTCAAACGTCGTAAAAACACAAACGCGTGAAATCAAATAGCGGTGAAATAAAAATTACCATGATATGGGTAAAAATAATATAAAAATAATAAAAATTATCATACTTCTCACGGTGAGACAGAAAACTAGCCATCATGGTGAGACCGTATATAGTCATCACGGTGAAACAGTGAGCAGTTTATATAGTCACAGTGAGACAGTGAGTTGTCAGACCGTGAGCATAAAAACAGTAACTTAGAAACAGTAAGATATTCATTTATGACTAATCATACCAATATAATGTATGATGTAGTTTAATCTTTCAGAATTTAATGGTTTAGTGAATATATAAACAAGTTGATATTCAGTACCAATGAATTCCAAAGTTATATCACCTTTTTTATAATGATCCCTCAAAAATTGATGTCTTACATCAATATGTTTTGTCCTAGAATGAGAAACAGGATTCTTAGATATATTAATAGCACTTTTGTTGTCACAAATTATTGAGACATGTCTGTATTGATATCCATAGTCTAGTAATGTGTGTTTCATCCACAAATTTTGTGCACAACAACTTCCAGCATCTATGTATTCAGCTTCTTCAGTTGACAATGTAACAGAATTTTGTTTCTTACTACACCATGATACTAGTGACTTGCCTAAAAGATCACATATTCCAGAGGTGCTTTTTCTATCTAGCTTACATCCAGCAATGTCATCATCTGAATAACTAACTAGTTCAAATGATTTTCCTTTGGGATAGAACAGTCTTAAATTGGGTGAATGCTTAAGGTATTTGAAAATTATCTTTACAGCATTTAAATGTGACTCTTTAGGGTTTTCTTGAAAATGAGCACACATACACACACTAAACATAATATCAGGATGACTAGAAGTCATGTAGAGTAGACTTCCAATCATTCCACTATAAGTTGTTTGGTCAACAGATTTACCATTTTCATCAAGATCCATCTTATAGGTGGTACTCATGGGAGTGTCACTACTTTGTGTGCTATCCAACCCAAAACGTTTTAAAAGATCTCTAGTATATTTAATTTGAGTTAAAATAATTCCATCATCATTTTTAAAAATTTGAAAACTAAGAAATAATTTATTTTCACCCATTAAACTCATTTAAAATTCATTTTGCATCATTTTTGAAAAATCATTACATAAATAATTTTTAGAAGATCCATAGATAATATCATCAACATAAATTTATACTACTAAAAAATATTTAGAAATTCGTTTTATATAAAGAGTAGGATCAGCTATTCCATTTTCTAAAACCTTTAGAATTTAGAAAAGTACTTAATCTATCATACCAATCGCTTGGAGCTTGCTTTAAACCATATAAAGCTTTTGATAATTTTAAAATATTATTTGGAAAATGAGGGTTTGAAAAACCAGGTGGTTGTTCAACAAAATCCTCATCAGCAATATATCCATTTAATAATGCACTCTTGACATCCATTTGATATAGTTTGAAATGTAGATGTGCAGAATAAGCAAGTAAAATCCTAATAGCTTCTAATCTGGCTACTGGAGCAAAAGTCTCCTCATAGTCAATACCTTTTGCTTGACTATATCCTTATGCAACTAGTCTAGCATTATTTCTAATTATGTTTCTAGATTCATCTACTTTGTTTCTAAACACCCATATTGTGCCTATTGTGAAAGTTTCCTTAGGTCTTTCAACAAGATTCCAAACATTATTTAATTCAAACTGATCGAGTTCTTCTTGTATATAAATTACCCAAAATTCATCATTAATAGCATCATTAATGTTTTTAGGTTCAAGCTGTGACAAGAAGGCTTGATGTTCAACCTGATTTCTAAGAGAATCTCTAGACTGTGTCCCTCTATCAATATTTCCTAAAACAATATCTAAAGGGTGATTTTTCAGAATTCTAGTTGATTTAGTATAGGTAGGGCTAGAAATTTCAGGTTCAACAACAGGTTGGGAATCAACAGAAGCAGGTTATCGAAAATTTCCAGAACTGGACGTTTTAACTATAGGTCCACTGTCTTTATCATTAAGGTTCAAAATAGAGAGATCATCTTCAAGATTTTCAAGAGAGGTTTTAGAATCATGTGGCTCAGTTTCATCAAACTTGATGTGAACAGATTCTTCCACACACTTGGATCTCTTATTGAAAACTCGATAGGATTTAATATAAATAGAGTAACCTAGGAAAATTCCTTCATCACTCTTGGATGCAAATTTGTCGATATTGTCTTTAGTATTACGAATAAAGACTTTGTAGCCAAAGAATTTGAAGTAGTTAACTTTAGGTTTCCTATGGTTCCACAACTCATAAGGGGTCCTCTTAAGAACAGGTCTGATTAAGACTCTATTGATAACATAACAATCTGTATTTACAGCTTCAACCCAAAAATAAACTTGTAGGTCATACTCATTAAGCATAGTTCTAGAAATTTCTTGCAGAGTTCTATTCCTTCTTTCTACTACCCCATTTTGATGGGGTGTCCTAGGGGCAGTTAAATTGTGACTATAGCTATTGTAAGATCAGTAAGATTAAAATTCATGATTCTCAAATTCACAGCCATGATCACTTCTCAGAGTTTTAATCTTAAGACCACTATGTTTTTCTACAGATTTGGGGTATTTAACAAAGTAAGAACAAGCTTCACGTTTGTGAGCTAGAAAATATACCCAAATATATCTAGAAAAGTCATCTACTAAGACATAGACATTGTGCTTCCCATTTATGCTAGAAACTCTAGATGGTCCAAATATATCCATGTGAACCAACTCGAGAGGTTGAGAAGTTGACACTTCATTATTTGATTTGAAAGCAACATTATATTGCTTTCTCTTTTGACAGGGATTAAAAACTTTGTCATTTGGAAAGTCAAGTTTTGGTAGGTCTCTAACTATGTTATTCCTAGTAAGTTTTCTAAGCGAGTGTATATTGCAGTGTCCTAATCTTCTCTGCCAAATCCAAGACTCTTTATGAAAAGCATTTAAACAAGTAATATTCTGCTTAGCTAAAGAATATAAATCAACAGCATAAACATTTTCATTTCGCAGGGAAAAAAATACAAAATCATGTTTAGAATTAAAATCATTGCATGAATCATTTTCAAATTTAACATTAAAACCATCATCACATAACTGAGAAATACTTAACAGATTATATTTAAGTCCATCAACAAATAAAACTTTATAAATTAATACTGAGTCAGTGTTACCAATATGGCCTAAGATGATGATTTTCCCTTTATAATTATCACCAAAGGTGAACAAACCTCCATCAACTCTAACTAAGCTTTTAAATCATGAGAAGTCACCAGACATATTTCTTGAACATCCACTATCCAATTATCAGGTCATCCTACATGATCTATTTAAGTAGATTTCCTACAAAACAGATTTAGATAGGAAATTATTTTGGTACCCAGATCTTCTTGGGTCCATACAGGTTAGCAATCAAAGCTTTTGGTACCCAAATTTGTCTTATGGGTCTCATGAAAGTTGTAGAATCAACAGACATTGAAAGATAAACCTTATTAGATCCATAACTATGAATATAACTAGTTGAAGCATATAAATGTCCAGAACTAGAATTAGTAGCATTCTGTCCAGATTTAGGAATAAATCGATTCTTAGTAAACTGTCTTTGTCCAGGTTTGTAGCTTATTCCAGTAGTGTATTTTGGTGCAATTTTCTTTCCTAGAATTTGAGTTAGTGTATCCTTTCCATTTGTGAATTTCTCTAAATCCTTTCTGAGTTTCTCATTAGATAATTTCAGTTCAGTGTTTTCTTTATGTAACTGAGCATTCTTTTCCATTTCAATATCAAGATCAGATTTATGATTAACAGTTAAAGCATACTATTTCTTTAAACCTTTGTATTTGTCTTTCAGCTCATTACAGTTTTCTTCTAACATATCACAATATTCAAATAGTTCAGATTTTGACATTTCATCAGAGTCAGTATCATTTCCAGAATAATAATAATTTAAAGCAGGAGTTTCAGCTATTACCTCATAAGTGTTTGTCATAAAACACATGTTTTCTTTATTTCTGTGTTCAGTTTCAGAGGCTTCAGATTTAGTGGATCTATCCTAAGAATCACTCCAAGTAGCCTTCATAGCCTTCTTGTACTTATTGTCCTTGTAATCATATTTCTTCTTGAATTTTAGCTTTGTGCAGTCTACTTTAATATATCCTTTCCTTTTGCACTCATAACAAACAACTTCATTACTTTTATCTGGCTTTTTCCAATACTTCTTCCAATGTTCCTTATTGACATACATTCCTTTGTAATTTGATTTTCTGAAAAACTTCTTCATCCTATATAACTTCTTAAACCTTCTAGCAAAGTGAGCCATTTCGGCATCACTATCAGAAGCACTTTTATTGTCTTCACAGCTTGAACTCTCATTTATATCGTGAAGTTTCTCTTTATCCTTGTCCTTTGAAGTTGAATATTTGAAAGCAACATAATTTCTTCTAGGTTCATCATCTTCTTCTTTGTTTACCTTGTGTTCTTCCTCATACATCATAAGCTTACCAATGAGTTCTTTAACAGGTAGAGCAACAATGTCACATGACTCTATGATTGAAACAGATGTGCCTCTCCATCGGTCTGGTAAACATCTCATGACTCTCATAATTAGTTCCTTTGCTGGAACAACTTTTCCAAGTAAATTCATTGTATTGAATATCTCATTAAACCTTCTATACATGTCAGATATAGGTTCATCAATTTTCGTTTTAAAATTATCATATTTAATAGTATAAGTATTTAATCTCATTTCCTTAACATTGGTTGTTCCTCCATGAGAAACAGCTAAGGCATCCCAAATTTCAAAAGCTGTTTTACAAGAAGAAATTCTGTTAAACTCTTCATCTCCTAAAGCATAGTACATGGCATTAATGGATTTACAATTATTATTGTAAGCAGTCTTTGTAGGTTTATCCCAAGTGGATCTAGCAGTAGTGGGAAGTTTATATTCTGAATCTATGGAAGTCCATATATCAAAACCTATGCTTTCTAAATGAATTTTTATTTTAAGCTTCCATTGGGCATAGTTTGTACCATTGAAAAAAGGTGGCATGTTAGTAGCAGCACCCTCTAGTCTATTATCCATAACTAGATTTTAGAAAGACAAATTAAAGAGACAAAAATTAGAACTGACAGAAATTTAAGATCTTTAGATATGCAACTAAAATCACAGTTGAAAAACAGAGTATTTCAAAAATCTATGAACAAACAAAAACAAACCCACCGATACCAAATGTTGGTTGGAGTGGACACTCAAGAGGGGGGGGGGGTGAATTGAGTTCCAATTAAAATTTCTGTTAAAGCATTGTCTAGTTAAAATCCCCAGATTTATAAAATAAGTTAAGCTTTAGGGAATTTACACAGATTTTAAATGTTCACATAGCTTCTCAAAGATTGATTAGGTCTTAGTTAGTTTAACCACAAGATAAAACTAACTTTTGAAACTAATATACTGATTTACAATAAGTGTAAACACTTGCTAATCTAACTATCAAAGGAGCTTCAAAATAATTTTGTATTTTAAAGTAATAGCAGCGGAATAAATATAATATATGTCGTATACATTAAACATAAATAAATGATGCACGGTAGATATAACAAGAGGTTTAGTCTCAAGCTGAGACTTAGTCATCCCAAATTTATATAAATTTGACCCACACCCTGGATTGGGGTTAACGATAGTTTACAAAACTGCCCAGACCACACATGGACCTCTACCACTATTCATCATGGGAAACAAAGCAAAGACCAGACCACAGAAGGACCTATTCCACAGTTTACGTGGGTAAACAAGTGATAATATATTTGGAGTGAGGATTTTGATAACCTCTAGTTCAGTGCAGGAGATAGTGTGTGTATAAGAAATAAAGAGTACACCACACTTCTCTAAAGTTAATAAATAAATCACAAAGAGAAGATAGATAAGAGTTTAGAAATCTCTAGTGATTATCAATGCAGCTCGGGACTTGTTGGATTCAGCAGGAGTGCTTCTGAGTCCTTCTCTGGTTTTTCTGTTGAAAAACAGAGTGTCGTAGTTCAGCTTGTCTTCTATAGGAGTGATAATGATCTCCTGATTCGTCGTGTGTTCTTCAGTGGTGTTGGATTGCATTCATAAGAGTTCTTTGAAAGACTTTCAATCACTTTCGTGCTCAGTATTGTTCTTCTCATTCAGCATAGTGCTCTCTGGGGTATGAAAGTTCTTCTCGTTGTACATTCACACTTTCACGTCACTCCTTGCACTTGTTGCATGTGTACTTCATTTCAATCATTCTTATATTCCACAAGCTCTGGTAGTAAGAATGATTCCCTTTTCAAAGAAATGAGATACGGTTTCCTGTCAAGCAAACAACTAGCATTAAATAACATTAATTGCATTAAAAACAACAAATATGACCGTTAGCATCACTTAAAATAATATTGACAAAAGCTTAACAATCGGTGTCACATTGATCATGGAAATGATGTCTTCTTTACGGTGTCTGATCACAGTGTCTGACCATAGTGAGTCCTTCACGGTGTCTGGGTTACGGTGAGTGGTCACGGTGTCTGGTCACGGTGTCTGGTCAGGGTGTCTGGTCACGGTGCCTGGTCACGGTGTCTGGTCACGGTGTCTGGTCACGGTGTCTGGTCACGGTGTCTGGTCACGGTGAGTCCTTCACTGTGAGTCCATACTTAGACAAAAAAATCTGTATTTGAACTATGATAGTGATATGCAGAATATGAGTTAAGGTTACTCATTAGAGATAATATATGAGAGAATTTTATTATGCTTAAAACATGTAATGAGTAATTAACATCCAAAATATTTGTTATTATAAAAACATGATATGCACCTATTGTGGAGTTTGAAGAGCATTAGCAAGATGTGCACTGAAGATCAAGATTAATTAACAGTAATGAGATTTGTGATTATTAAAACATTATTAACACATTAAGAGTCCAACACTATTCATAATGTCTAGTTTTAATAATATTTTAATAGCATATCTTTGTTTAGTGAAACTCGGTATTGCGTACGACGCAAGATATAGAGGAAGGTCGTCGTTTCGTGTAAAGCAAGCCAAGATAGTTTTGTGTGTAGTGAAAGATTCCGTTGATGATTTATATAACATAAAAACAAAATATTTCTCATAAAAGTCTCGGGTGTTACATTCAACCCCCCTTAAAATGAATTTCTCCATCGAAATTCGTCACTTCTTAACAAACAAATGAGGATACCTCTCCATCAATATATCTGCAAGATCCCATGTAGATTCTTCTAATTGGTGGTTCCTCCATAAAATATTCACCAAGCGAGTGGTCTTGTTCTGTAGGACTTTTTCGCTACGATCCAGAATCTCTATCATTTGTTATTCATAAGAATGATCTTGATCCAGCGGTATAACATCTGAGCTGAGTACATGTGAAGGATCAGGTATTTACTTTCTCAGGAGAGATACATGGAACACATCGTGAACCTGAGAGAGATTCGGTGGAAGTGCCAATCGGTAAGCTACCATCCCAACACGATCCAGTATTTCAAAAGGACGGATATATCTAGGGCTCAACTTCCACTTCTTTCCAAATATCATGACCCTCTTCCAGGGAGATATTCGTAAGAACACTTTATCACCCACTTTAAACACTACGTCTTTTCTTCAGTTGTCGACATAACTTTTCTTTCGACTCCGAGCTTCTCTTATGTGTTGTTAAATATTTTGGACCTTTTCTTCCATATGATCAACATGATATGGTCATAATAGCTTCTTTCCCCAACTTCATCCTAGCATGTTGGAGTCCTTCATTTCTTTCCATAGAGAGATTCATAAGGAGCCATCTGAATACTAGAGTGAAATATATTATTATAAGAAAATATCACCAAAGGTAGGTGTTGATCCCAACCACCTATGAATTCTATAGAGCAAGCTCTCAACATATCTTCTAGAGTTTGAATTGTTCTCTCAGACTGACCATCTGTTTGTAGATGATAAGTAGTGCTGAAACTCAGCTCTATATCCCGAGTATGCTGAAGAATTCGCCAGAACATTGAGGTAAACCTTAGATCCCGATCAGATATAATAGAAAGTGGTACTCCAAGAAATATTACCACTTCCTTTAGATATTTCCTGGCAAGCTGATCTAGAGAGAAATGCTCCCTAATTGCAATGAAGGGTGCAGACTTTTTAAGACGATCAACTATGACCCAGATAGAATTATTGCCTATGGATGTTTTAGGAAGTCCTGTGAAAAAACCCATAGTGATGTTTTCCCATTTATATTCGGGTATGGGTAATGGTTGTAACATCCCCTTAGACTTCTGTCTCTCAACTTTAACTTGCTGACAAACCAATCATCGAGAGACATATTCAGCAACATCTCTTTTCATGTCATCCCACCAGAAGTACCCTTTCAGGTCCCTATTCTTCTTAGTGCTTCCAGGATGAATAGAGAATGATGAACTATGAGCCTCATCCAGCAGCTCCTTCTTTAATTATGGAATGGGAGGAACACAAACCTGATTCCTGAACTATATTATCCCATCACAATCAAGGTTGAATTTAGGAACATTTCTCACCTTATTTTGTAACTCGACATCTTCTTTCTATGCCTCTTGAATCTTCACATGTATAGATGGTTGAACATTCATTTGAGAAAGATAATATTTCTCCCCTTCCATTAAAATTTTAAGATCCATCCTTTGTAAATACATAAATATTGGATCTTTTATTATCCTCATTATAGATAAGCTTGCATGGTCTTGTTGACTTAATGCATCTTCCACCTTGTTATCTTTCCTAGGGTGGTAATGAATTGATAAGTCATAATCCTTAATCAATTCCAAACATCCTCTTTGGTGCATATTCAGCTCCTTTTGTGTGAAAATATACTATAAACTTTTATGATCAGTATTAATGTCACACCTTTCACCATAAAGGTAATGCCTTCAAATATTTAATGCAAAGATTACAACAGCTAAATCCAAATCTTGTGTTGGGTGATTTTTCTCATGGATTTCCAACTTTCGTGAGGCATAAGCTATCACCATATCATTTTCCATAAGAACACACCCCCAGCCCCTTCTTGGATGTATCACTATAGATCACCAACCTCTCTCCACTACAAAGAAGTGTGAGCACAGGTGCCCCGGATAACCTTCTTTTCAACTCCATGAAATTCTCTTCACATTCCTCTGTCCAAACAAACTTAACTCCTTTCCGAGTCAACCTGGTGAGTGGATTAGATAATCGTGATAAATATTTCACAAAACGTCGATAATATCCAACCAAACCAAGAAAACTTCGGATCTCAGTTACTGTTGTTGGTCTCAACCATCATTCAATAACCTCTGTTTTTTCTAGATCCACAGATATCCCCTCTTGTGAGATTATGTGACCCAAAAATAAAACTTTTTGAAGCCAAAATTCACACTTGGTAAATTTGGCATAAAGATTCTCCTTTCTAAGGGTCTTAAATATAATTCTCAAGTGATCTTTATGTTCTTCCTTGATCTTTGAATAAACACGAATATCTTCTAGAAAGACTACCTCAAACTGATCAAGATAGTCTCTAAAGACTCTATTCATCAGATCCATGAAGATAGTAGGGGTATTAGTAAGACCAAATGGCATCACTATCAATTCATAGTGTCCATAACTAGTACAGAAAGATGTCATTGGTATATCCTCCCTTTTGACCCTTAATTGATGATTCCCCAAATGAAGATCAATCTTGGAAAAGTATTGAGCTCCTTGTAGTCGGTCAAATAATCCATCAATGCATGGAAGAGGATATTTGTTCTTGATAGTGATCTTGTTATGTTCTCTATAATCAATGCAGAGTCTTATTGATCCATATTTCTTCTTAACAAACAGAATAGGTGCTCCCCGAGGTGACGCACTAGGGCATATGAACCCCTTATCAAGATTCTCATGGAGTTGCTTCTTCAATTCCTGCAACTCAATTGGGGCCATTCTATAAGGTGTCTTTGAAATAGGAAAAGCACCCGGTACGAGTTCTATTGAAATCTCAACTTCAGGATTTGGTGGAAGACCCGAAAATTCCTCTGGAAAGACATCATCAAACTCCCGTACAATGGGAATATTCTTAATCATGTGTTTCTCACCAACCATTTGAGATAAATAACCTTCATTTAGTGGAATCAATACCCATTAGAAGGAATAAATTTCAACTGGAAGGTTTTGTTCATCCTTGCATCGATAGACGATCATAGATTGATCTAGAATATGAAATGTGACTTCCCTTCTTTGGAAATTGATATGAGCTCTATATAAAGAAGGCCAATACATGCCAAGAATCACATCAAATTACACTATAGGAAGGATCGCAAGATTTTTAGGAAGCACTTTCCCACAAACTTTAATCTGGATGGAATTATAAACTTTTGATGCGACTGTTGTGCCATTAGGGGTTGTCATAGCTAACTCAACATCTAATTTTTGATGTAATACCATGATACTCTTAGAAAATTCTTCAGAAATAAAAGAGTGGGTGGATCCAGAATCAAATAAAACATTTTATACTTTATAGTGGATGGTAAGTGTACCTTTCACCACATCGTTATCGTACTCCACATCGCTGATAGAAATTGCATTTAACATTCCATTGTCTTTATCCTTAAGACTTTATTGATGTCTATCATCATCAACAACCCTTGGATTAGGGCATTTATTGGCATAATTCCCCATCTCCTTGAACTTGAAACATTGAAGTGTAGTAGGTTCATTCTGTGTATCCCTTCCTTTGTTTGCATAATTAGAAATCTTCTTCCCATCATTGCGACATTCAAATGCCCGACGACCTTCCTTTCCACATTTGAAACATTTACTTGTCCCTTTAAGACAACTCCCTCCATGATTCTTTCCACACTTTGAGCATAAGGGAAAGCTCATCATCTTTTCAGTGTGATGTTTAGATTTTCTATTGAATTCCATTTTCCTCTTCTTATCAAACCCATATGACTGATGGGTTACTCCAATCTCCATTTCAATTTTGAGAGAACATCGAAAGATTTCCACATAGCTATTGAAGTCCCTTATGGATAAGGCCCTTCGAAGGCTTGGTTTTAATCCACTAAATAATCGATCGATCTTACACTCAGGTTGGATAATAATACCAGAAGTGTACCTTACATGTCTTGTAAAATTTGCTTCATAGGTACCAACAGATTCATCATACTTTTGCTTCATCTCAAGAAACTCTTTCTCCATCTTTGTTCGGAGAATACGAGGGATGTACTTATTGAAAAATAAGTTCTTCAACTCTTCCCATTCCATGGACTCAATTTCATCCCTTTGCCTCATATTCATAATAACATTCCACCATTGATCATCATCTCCTTCCAAACGATACACTGCTAGGATGGCTTTATCATGTTTAGAACATTGAAGAACTGAAAATATTTTTTTAGTAGTACTAATCAATTATTCAGCAACTAATGGATTAGTAGACCCTCTGAATGAAGGTGGACGCTGCCTCGTGAAGGATTCAACAGAATGTTGCTCCTTCCTTTGCTCGTTTGGAAGTACTGCATGATTCATCTCTTGAGAAAGTTTTGTGAGCATGGCTAAAAGATTTTTCATTCTAGCTCCCATAACGTTGAGTTGCTCAGGGGGACAATCATTCCATTTCCCGTCGCATTCCACATTAACACGGTTCCTTCGGGTTCCAGCCATTGACTAAAACAAAGAAGAATAGTGTGAGAAACACTAATTATAATATGAAAACCACATAATCAAGAATAAAATTCCACACATACGGTCTTATCCTAGGTTATTCATGGTCATTTCTAAAACACTAATATTGTCTTCTATGCTTAGACTTATCCTTAGGATTCTTACTAAGGCATTCACATACAAGTTTCCAAAGGCTGACTATACCATTCCTCTGATACCAACTATAACGACCCATACTTTACATACATTGTTATTACTTCAAAATTGAAGCACACTTATTACAACATATAAAAAAACCATGAAAGGACCATATAGGTATAATGTCTTTAGAAACTGGGAAACACAAACAATTGGTTCATAAAGCGTCTACAAGGTCTCCCATTTATTTCATCATATCTATAGTCCCTTTTGGCATATCTTACTTAATAACCTTTTTCCTGAACTGGGGAAATAAAACATACAAAAGGGTGAGCTCAAATTCTTAGTAAGGTTAAACAAAATAAATATCAATCACATCATATTCATAAGAACATAACATTTTGGAAGTATTACCCTACAAAAGAGATCAAAATTTCATAACAGCGGATAAATCCTGGTAGTGAAATGTAATCACAATAATCATAACATAAAACATGAAGCTTTGCGGCATACACACATAATCATAGAGAATCATTTCTTATTATTCAAGACTCATTTCCAACAATCTTAGTGGAAAAGTCCATTTCTGAACCGAATTCACTCCTCGTTTAAGTCCTGTTTCACTGAACCGGTTTAACCTGCCGTTCCAGCCATGTCTATCTCATGAGATATAAAATCTTTACCCAATGCATTGGAGGGAGATATAGGCCCCACCCATCTCATAATGATTCCATTCTTATGTGTGCCACAAAATCAGAAATCATACATCACTGCAAAACTCATGTAACAAAAATGGGATTCTTAAACAACATGATATCATAAAACAATTCATATAAGATAAAAGTATTCATAAAAATAATTCCATCATAACATAATAAAATCAATGTAATAATAGGGATAGAAACAGAACACTATATTATCTTAGATGGAAAATAATTTTCATAAAACACTTGAATTCCATTCTTGAGGAAAATATCATTTCTACTTCAAAAACATTTTCCTTTCATAACATGTCATATAATTCTGAACTAAAAAAAGGAGATCAAAAATAAACTTGAAAAATTGTAAAGGAAGATTCATGGAAATAACGTTCTTAAAATCCATTTATGTCGTATAAGTTAAAAAAACATTCTTCTCGTACTTTTGTCAGAAAAGTCAAAAAGTACCTCGTAAGAAGAATGGCAAAAGATTCATTTCATATCTTTTACTAAAAACACACCGAAGGGTAAAATTGGATTTTAACAATTGTAGGTGGATGGAAATAATATTAAATATTTAGGAAACATGGATGTGGATGATAAAATACACCCCAGTAAATACCAAAGAATAAACAATCTTAGATAAAAATGAGATTGTGATATTTTCCCTTACCTTAGGTCTGATTTTCTCTATAAGTGTCTGAACCTCCAGTATAATGATTTAAATAATGTTATTGACTTATTCCAAAATCATAATTATTTTTATGATATCATATATGGTCATATTATTAGCTTCTTATTAGTAATATTTCATTACTATTTGTTATTCGGGTGTATATTACTTTTTGTTCTTATGCGTGTTTTGTCGAATAAATTCTTATTTTTATTTTTAGGTTATAGATACCTCATTTACAGAATGGTGTTAGTGTAATATATATCATATTCATTCATTCAATTCATTTATATAATCATTATGCAATTAAGATCATGTACAACGAGTCACATCACATTGTGGAGATGGTATTCCGTACGTACGCACGAATGATGATATCGTTCCCATGATCGTGGAGTTGTATTGGAGTCTATGTATACTATTTCAGAATCAATATCACTTTACAATAATCATATATAGTCATTATCTACACCATTATACCCATCCAAGTAAGGTGGTGGTGGAAAATAGATTACACCACGGCGTGGAGACGATATTCCGTACGTACGCACGCGTGATGATTTCGTTTTCCGTAGGATGGATAGATGGTGAAATAGGGATGTTTCATACTTATAATAACATATCAGTATATTAAAGATACTAATGTTATTAATTCATAATTAAACAACTAATTTAGAAGAAGTGGAAGATGAAATAAAGTTGAACGAATTGGTAACGGACATTACATCTTCTTTGATGCGCCTCTTTGAGATCTCCTCTTAGGGCACTAAAATTGGTCTTTGAAGAAGACCAGGACCTCTGGGATGTTTCTAGAGAAGTGGAGAGCAGATACTTGCAGGGGTTGGCCGAGATTGAAGGCTCAACGTGGTGTGAGGAAGAGAGGGAGGAGGTGCCCTTTTATAAGGGAGGAGAGAGGCACCTTTGGAATAACTAAAAATATTATTTTATTATAAAGTCAAATTAGGTTTTTAATAGCTCCAAATTGATATATTTTGAAACTAAGGTGGGGTTGGGTCGAAATCCTCTCATCCAATATAATTTCGACATGTTTAGGTAACAATTTTAACCTTATCATTAGGATTTAACTTTAAGATAGATAATTTATCTTTTACTGTTTCTTCTTGTTTTCTTACATTATAAGGTTAATAAACTTACTATATAAATCCAAACAAACCCCATGTTGTTTATTATTAATATATATAACCTTATATAAGTCATTTGGGCGAACCATAGATTTTTAGGAATAAAATAACAATTAATAATATAGTATTTTTTTTAAAAACAATTTTATGTCAATTTTGACACTATTTGGTAATTGATTTTTCTGAAAATACTAACAGAATGATTAGTTCTAAACATTTAATGAAATCAATAATAAAATGTAATATGAACAGATAAAATTATTATAATTCATAAAAAGTCTCAAATTACATTTATTTGGGTATATATAACATCAATTATGTCAATATTGCATTAATAAGATAATTACTACATCATCATTGTGTCATAAATAAATTGAAGTGTTTAATGTCTAAAAATTATAAATAAAATACCATTATGTTGGAATTATTTTTATCTTTTTAATGAATATTTATAGTCGAATTTATCTTATGTATAACCCTTTATTAAAAATTATTTAGTTATTAAACTTTGATTTTAACTATTTTAACCCTTCTTTAAATAAATTGATAATAAATGTCCTAATCTAATCCATGTGGGCCTAAATGGTCATATTTTATTCCTAAGGTTGTTTTTTGTCGAATTAAACTTATCCAATTGAATTAGGACATGTTTTAGGGTAATAATAATATCATTTGTACCTTTAACTACCCTATTTACATTTAACCGTGGGAAAAAAAGTAAAAAGTCATTATTCACGAAAAAATATTTTCATCTCATTGAACCACATTTTAGTCGTTGAAATTAATAGTGTCTCTCGAATTTTTGAAATTCTACTCGCAGAATCGGTAAAATTATGTTTTATGTAAAAATTCAGTATTTTAACTACCACTTAGTGGTTTCACTATTCATTAAAAAATGAAAGATTCCAGAAAAATACCAAAAATTAGGCCTAAGCTATATTTGATATTATGAATTAAAAAATGTTTTTTATTTTACCAAATTCAAAAAATATCAGTTACACTAATTAATTTAAAAATTAATTCTCGTCGTCAAGACAAATAACGTGTTTTTAAGAGATAATAACTATCAAAAGATTGACACTTGTTTGTGTCTGGTTTAAATGTGAAATTATATCCAATGACCAACATTGTATTAAATTGTAAAAATATATTCTAAATATAATTTAAAACCACTCAAATTAATAATTTATCACTATTAATTATATCGATTAAAAAAGTTGTTTTTAATTAAAATTTAGGAATTTTCACTATTCATCAGAATATGAATGTTATCCGAAAAGTACCAAAATTTCACCCTAAGCTAATTTCGATATTCCGAATCAAAAAATTAAGTCCATTTTGAAAAATAAAATTTAAAAAATTTTAAAAGGTGGTTATTACTATTCATAACAGCTAGTTTTAATAATATTTTAATAGCATATCGTTGTTGAGTGAAACTCGGTATTGTGTACGACGCAAGCTATCGAGGAAGGCCGTGGTTGCGTGTAAAGCAATCCAAGATAGTGTGGTGTGTAGTGAAAGATTCCTTTTATGATTTATATAACATAAAAACAAAATATTTCGCATAAAATTCTTAGGTGTTACTATTTACATCTTTATTGTATGACCCTTCTTCCATGGGGTCTACGTTTCAAAAGTTACCCAAGTCGGTAAGGGAACCTTTCACCCTCCTCTTTTTAAAAGACTTATTTTGTTTTGTATTTTAATTAACATTATAGTATGTTGGATATATTATTCTATATCCTTATTTCTATAAATTTTATGTACAAGTGATAAGATACCCCTTTTTATCTCTCATCAACTCATTTTATGAATTCTAAAGTGACGTCGTTAGGCTGTCGGACTTCTGTAAGGGAAATTTTTTAACCCACATTCAATTCATTGGGTTAAACCTATACTTCTTGATTTTATTATGCCCTGATTATGTGTGGAATATCTATGTTGTAATTTCCACATACAATTGTGTGGATATACTATTTCTACACATAATCTTCTCATTGATAAATTCTTACTTCATTTATACGCACTTGTATGGGAAACCATAACTCAATATCATTTCATTGAGTTAAATATCTATGTCATTGGTTTTGTTTTTTCAAGAGTATGTGTGAATTAACTCTGATTGTTTAACACATAATATTTACTTATATTTGGTGTATTTATATTTGTCACATATAATCATGAAATTGATTTATCCTTAATCTAAGGATACCGAATTTGTAAGGGACTTCATCTCAATCTCCTTTCATTGAGGCATATTTTGTTTTATACAAAACATTCCTTTATATGGTGTATAAACCCCTTTGACTACTACTTTTATTCAGAAGGAATATTTTCTATATGAAGAGTTTTTCTAAATGACAAAAAGTATGTTTCTTTTTAACGTACGTGGTGAGAACGACCTTTCCGCCGCCGCGAGTATTATATGATCTTAGGATTCCTCAACAAGCCATTATATTTTTCTTTTAAAAGTAAATAAATACCATATACTGTTTTATGTATTTTTGTATTGAAAATGGTTTTGATAATGGATTTTTTATGTCAATATATTTTAGTGATATATTTTGATTGAAATGTGGAAATGTTTTATTTCCTTTATAATTGTTAGGATTTTATAATGGTACGTAGACATTTGATGGGTGGTTATGTGATAAACCATATGAAGGGTAGTGCCGTGAATACCAAGATGGGTTGTTATGTTATAACCTCCAATGCATTGGGTATTAATGTTGGCCATATGGCTATTCCATTATGTGATATGTGTGGAAGTTGACCGTATGGTTATTCCATTTAAGTATGTTTATGTCCCAAGTTACCTTTATATGTTATGTGTTCTTTATCCGGGTTTTATGGTAATCATTTGGTTACAAAAGGGTAAGTAATGATCCTTAATTCAGTGAAGAGTTTTTTTACTACTTCATAAAGGTGAAAAGTATTACTTTGATAAAGTAATCTTGGTTTACTTGTTGTTTTGAAAAACTAACAGTTTTCCTTCTTTGTGTATCTTTTACTGGGCTTTTAATGCTGATACCAAGTTTTTGAAATGTTTTCCACAGGACTTAAAGACGAATAGGGTCAAGGATGGGATCATGGAAATACATGCTATCTAAAAAAATGAACTAGACATGTTTCTTTTTAAGAATTTTATTTTATTTTATCGATACATAGTAGAAGTGTATACTTTTTAATCTTTTGAGATGTAATAGTTATGTTCTAATTCTCTAAAACTTTAAACCTGAAACGATCCTCTATGTGAATTACTCATTTAATTAAATATTAAGTAATGTTTTAGGTCGTGGCCTTATAGTTGGTATCAGAGGTCAGTTTATATAACTTTAGAGGTTTGGGTATTCTCTAAGCATAAGTGACATTACCATAATGGCTAGGATTTCAAAAATAGTCATTGCTTTTAGATAAAGTGAATGAGTAAGTATATATCTATGTTTATCTTCCTCATTAGTACATGATAATTTTGTTGATATACCCACACTGACATTTCTGGTTTTAGTAAATGGATGGATCTACCAGGCACCAAAGTGACAATGGGTTTGAAGGAAATTGTGGTGGTTCTCTGATTAAGAGACTGGATGAAATGGGGGATTCAATGAGGAAAATTGTGGTTGTTCTAAACCAACTATAAAGGAGGCATGATCAACCACTTGAACCTTGGTAAGTTCTATAATGCATCATGTACGAGATGACCAATCAATGTGTAAGTTTAGGTAATAATTATAAAGGTAACCATTATGGTTTATATGATACATACTTTTGAGGTAATTATTAATTATTATATGTTATGATGGAAAATGAAATTCATGAGATAAACATGAGGTTAAAATATTTTATGATTATTTTTGAATATTTTATCTCATTTTGGGGAATTTTTTAAGAATTATATAGTTTTGAGAAAAGGACAACACACAGACCGCGTGACAACCCGTCGCGTCGGACAAAGCTGTGGGAATCGAACCCATAATCAAAGTGCGACTGGTATTTATCGCCTACCACTTTACTACGTCAAGTCCCTGGTTAGTTTGAATAATTCTTTTTGGTTAGATGATTTTATGAATCATGAGTAATTTTATTTTGGGTTATCTATGGAAATTATTAACCTATCATGGAGGATATGTGATTAGGTTAATTACTTTTCAATATGAGACTTTAAGAGAAACTAATGTTATTTGGAGATAAATTTTAATATGTACCTTGGAAGACTATGTGATTAAATCCATCAAATATTTGGGTTTAAATCTTATTTTGGATTAATTTGAATAATTTTAAGGACAATTGTTTATCGAATGGTCTTCGTCGAACATTGGGTTTTGTTGGACAAATTTTGGGGATTAAGAATAGATTTTATTTATAAAGGATTATTGTTTTTGCGGATTATCTGATCTTGTTATAACAATTTTGGTATTGGTGTTTGTCTAATTACATGGGAAATATATAGTTCTCTTTGGTGGATTATGTGATTCTCTAGAAGTTTATTATAGCGCTTTTAATGTGAACAAGTCATCCTAAATACTTGTCTTTTGGAGATAATACGAGTTCGTGTAAGAAATCTAGTAAAAGTTGAAAGTCAACATGACAAGTAAGTATGTTTTCTTATGATTTAGTTATGCTCATAAATAAATTACTCAATGAAAAGTATCTTAAAACCAAAATGTTGTCTGTTATTTTTTCCTACTGGGGAATCAAATACCGTTTAACCCATCACAAGTTTTTGATTTTGTTGTGGTTAAATTTCTCCTAAACATGTTTTCTATCACTCTCCATCAAAAGATGACCCTTTTTTTCCTCCATATACATGTTTTCCTACATGGAATCCTAGTATGGGTTTACTCGGCTGACCTTTGTACTTCCCATTCTATCTTTTAAAGCGACAGTTTAATTTACTCTTTTTCCGATGTGGGGATTTCAAAGAAGTTTCCAAGCCTAATATTAAAATTGAGAGGATTCAATTCCCAAAAGGGGGGAAGGATGTAACATCCCAGGTAAATAAAGAATATTTCTTTTTCATATTTATTAATATTTTTGATTAAAATATTAATATTAATTTAAAGGGAACGCTATGCTTGATGGCGTGCCCAATACGCAACAATGAGTTTCTTTGAAATCATATGTTGCACTCTAATATTAAAATAATATTATTTTAAATGGTTGGTAATGCCTATACGTTGTAATGGTGGGAATGAACAGAACTAACATCAAAATTATTATATATGTTGGTCAAATATTTTTACTTTTTCCAATAAATGTTAGAGGCCTAAAATGTGAATAAATCCAATTTTAAGCATAAATCTTCTAATATTCATTAAAAGGTTGATTAACCACCTTTTTATTGAGAACACTTTTTAAATATACTTTTTAAGATTTTGTATGTTATATTTGATAAATAAAATCCTTCTTTAGAATCTGGACATCAAAATTTACTTTGTGTAATGTTTTGTTATTTTTCCGATAAAGATCAGTTTTAGTGAAAATATTGTATTTTAATTCAAAACATATTTTTAATATAATTTATTTATATTATTAGATCATCTTTTGAATTTTTTTTAAAGTTAAATGAGAATATATTTTCACCATTTAATACAATGGTGGTCATTGGAATTAATTTCTCTTTGATATTGGACTTAAACTACTGTCAATCTTTTAACAGATATTGTTTCCTAAAAACACGCTATTTGTTTTGACAGCGGGAATTAATTATTAAATTAATTAATTAAACTTTTATGTTTTAAATTTTTTAAAATAGTCATCATTTTTTAATTCAAAATATCAACTATATCATAGAGTGAATTTTTGGTATTTTTCTGAAAAACATCTATTTTTCATGAATAGTGAAACCACTAAGTGGTAGTTGAAGTAACTGATTTTTCGTTTAAATGAAACTTTACCACTTCTGTGATTTTATTTTCAAAAATCCGACATATATGGTTGAAATTATGATGTAAAATGTTTTTCAATAAGATTAAAATAATTTTTTTGGTGAATAGTAACTTTTAACTTTCATTAATCGCATTAAAGGTAATTAGTGTAATTTAAGATAAAGATAATGTTATAATAATATGAAATGACCTTGAAACATGTCCTACCCTTATTGTATTAGTCATGGACGACCAATTCAATACATGGGTCAACTTGGGGACCCCATGGAGCCACTTTGGTTGGAAAATGACAATAATAACTTTTTATATAATGTTAAAAATAAAATGTCACAAACATGTATTGTTTTACTATAACATTTTTTACATGGGGTTATAGAAGTCGTATTTTTTAGAATAAATATTCATTATAAATCTTAAAATATTACAAACATAATGATATTTGTTTTAAAATTTTTATACACTAAATAAATTAAATTATTTATGACACCATGATGATGCAGCGATTACCTCATTATTTAACAATTTAATAAAATGATAAGATAACTTAAAATCTGAGACCTATACTTGTCAAAAACATTTTGTATGGGTGGATTTCGAACTCATATCACCTCATACGTGATATATATCCTTTCGGGACCTTTAAAATCTGAAAATAATTTTATAATAAAGTAATAGTTTATAACTTTCCAAGAGTTCCCCTCCTCTTCTCTTATAAAAGGCCCCCACCTCCACCTCCTTACCCACACCTCTCAAGCCATTTTCTCGAACAAAGTCTACTAATTTTTTCTATCCACATCCTTCTCTTGCTCCTAGAATCCTAACTTTGGGCAGAATCCTTCCAAAGAAGCCTTTGAGATGAAATAAAAAAGAGTTACCGGATTTAATACATACCTTTATGCTTTTCATGTTGTGCAAATGAGATAATTTCATTTGAGAAAGTGTAGACTACCGCCCCCTCAAGTGATGTGACACATTCATGAAATACATGGAATGTATAAAGAATGAAATTTATTAACATATGTAATATATATAACATATATATTATACTATAATTATAATATATATATATATCATCTAGTTTAATTCCATTAATGTGCCAATTAAATGAAAGTAGCGTTCATGCGTACGTACGACTTACCGTCTCCATGAACGGTACATTTAATTTTTTATCTCCAAATGTTATGTACCATTATAAGTACATATATATAATGGATATATATGTCATATATTACATCTAAATGATGGATATCATTCTATAATTATAATATATATGTCTCTCATTTAGTTTTAATTCCATTAATATGACAACAAAAAATGAATGCAGCGTTCAAGCGTACGTACGACCTACCCTCTCCATGAAAGGTGCATTTCATTTTTATTAACTCAAAATGTTATGTAATAGTATAAAATGAATATATACTGGATATATATGATATTAAAATCATTAATACTATTCTTGAGATGATTTACATATAACTACATGGAAAATCCTTTTCAAAGAAGTTCATTTTTCACTCATGTACCAAACATCGACAAAACCGTCTAATATGAACTCACATTATTAACCAATTATTATAACATTATAATATTTGATATGGACTGAATAATAATATTTAAAGTAGTAAATTAAGCAATAATAAATTGACCAATGTTTATTATTCATGAATATAAAGAAACGAACACGGAATTTCAGACTTGAGGTAAGGGATCCAATCTCTCTCTTTCTTTTTAAGTACTCTCTTTATGTCATTTCTTTTAAGCCCCTCTTTCTTATGTTGGGGAATGTTCTTTTATATTCCTATTACTGTACATTTTATGTTCATATGATGAGTTACCATATTTTATTTAATCAATACAATTTTTTTAAAGTTTTAATTGGCGTCGTTATGCAGCCGAGTTTTCATAAGGGATTTTTAATCCCACATTTATTCAGTGAGTTTTATGCTAAATTTGAAACTATATACTTTTAGTGGTGTATGTACTTCCCATTATTATACTATTTATGTAGTATAATTTCATTTATGGGTATTTAAATTTTCATTTTATGACCCTTCTTCATTGGGGTCTACGTTTCGAATGTTACCCAAGTCGGTAAGGGAACATTTCACCCTCCTCTTTTTAAAATACTTATTTTGTTATGTCTTTTAATTCACATTATATTATGTTGGGATATGTTCTTATATATCATTATTGCTATAAATTTTATGTAGAAGTGTTGAGATACCCCTTTTTATCCCTCATCATCTCATTTTATGAAATCTAAAGTCACGTCGTTAGGCTGTAGGACTTCTGTAAAGGAACTTCTTAACCCACATTCAATTCTTTGGGTTAAACCTCTACTTCTTGATTTTTTTATGCCAAGATTATGTGTGGAATCTCTATGTTGTAATTTCCACAAACCTTTGTGTGGATATACTATTTCTACACATAATCATCTCTTTGATAAATTCTTAGTACATTTATACGATCTTGTATGGGAAATCATAACTCAATCTCATTTCATTGAGTTAAATATCTATGTCATTGGATTTGTTTTTTCAAGAATATGTGTGAATGAACTATGATTGATTTACACTTAATATTCACTTATATTTGGTGTATTTATATTTTTCACAGATAATCATGTAATTGATTTATCCTCAATCTAAGGATATCGACTTTGTAAGGGACTTCGTCTCAATCACCTTTCATTGAGGCGTATTTTGTTTTATACACAACTTTATTTTATACGGTGTATAAACCCCTTTCAATTCTACTTTTATTCAGAAGGAATCGTTTCTATATGAATCATTTTACTAAATGACAAAAAGTATGTTTCTTTTTAATGTTTGCGGTGACAACAACCTTTCCGCAGCCACGAGTATTATTTTATCTTTGGCTTCCTCAAAAAGATGTTATATTTTTCTTTTTTAAGTAAATAAATACCATATACTCGTTTATGTATATTGGTATTGAAAATGGTTTTGATAATGGATTTGTTATGTCAATATATTTTAGTGATATATTTTGATTGAAATGTGGAAATATTTTCTTTCCTTTATAATTGATATGATTTTATAACGGTACTTGGAAATTTGATGGGTGGTTACATGATAAACCATATGATGGGTGGTGCCGTGAATACTAGGATGGGTGGTTACGTTATAACCTCCAATCCAATGGGTATGGAAATCGGCCATATGGATATTCCATTAAGTGATATGTGTCGAAGTTGATCATATGGTTATTCCATTTAAGTATGTTTATGTCCCATGTTACCTTTATATGTTTTGTGTTCTTTATATGGGATTTATTGTAATATTTTGGTTACAAAAGGGTATGTAATTATATTTCATTTAGTGAAGGGTTTTTTACTACTTCATAATGGTGAAATGTATTACTTTGATAAAGTATTTTTGGATTACTTGTTATTTTGAAAAACTAACAATTTTCCTTCGTTGTGTATCCTTTACCGGGATTTTTATGCTCATCCCAAGTTTTTGAAATTTTTTCCACATGACTTAAAGATGAATAAGGTCAAGGATTTGATCAAGGAAAGACATGTTATATAAAACAAGAAACAACACATGTTTCTTTTTAAGAGTTTTTATTATTTTATGGAATCTTAGTAGAAGTGTATACTTTGTAATCTTTTGAGATTTAATAGTTATGTCCTAATTTTCTAAAACATTAAACCTGAAAAGATCCTCTATGTGAATTATTCATTTATTTCAATATTAAGTAATGTTGAAGGTCGGGGCCTAATAAGGTTTGTGTAGTTTGTTCTAAAACTAATTCACATGCATTTCACTCGGTATGTAAAATATGGAAAACAACCAGATAAATTATCTTTTTTGGGAAATTACTAACCGCACAATTTATAAAAATTGAGTTGCCAATCAATGTGACTATTAAAAAGTGGAAAATTTCCACATTGCCTTAAAATATTAATACTCCAAACAAGTTATTGTCTCCTCCCCCCAAAAAAATCGAATTTTTATATCCTCTATACCCATATTCAGATGTTATTTCTTAGATTTGAGCCTATTTATATGTATTTTTTCTGATTTTATGGCGATCTTCCTCCACTTCCTCTTTTCCATACACCCTTTCGTTGGTAACTTTAATATTCAAAATCAAGGATTTGGGTTTTTCTTCTAATTTCACGAGGCCAAGTTGGATAATAATAATTGGGTTGTCACCCTTCATAAGATGAGAAAATCCCAAGACAATGTCTTTAATCTGTCACCCGATGTTTTCGTGGCTCTATGTCATTGTGTGGAGTTTTCAAGAGACATTAATCAAATTAATTTTCATGGCACATGGTTTTGGTTCCAAAAGATAATTCTTTAACCCATGTTGATTCACATAGCTTTGAGCAGACCTCGGCTAGATGGTATCATGGATTAGATGCATGAAGACTACCAAATGAGATATTTTAAACTTATTCCTATGCATTATAATTTGGTTGTTTAATTATAAATTTATAGTTTATTTTAATTTGTCTTCTAATAAAATTTTTTTTGGGTTTGATGACTATTTGGTCAGTCCATGTGTGGTTTGAGAGATGGTTGTGTTTATTAGTTTATCTTACATAATAGGTTTTTGGGAATGAAATAATAATTATTTTAATGAGGTAGTTAGTCACTCTAATTAACCCAATGTCTTGTTTAATAATTATAATGATTCAGTTGTATTGTCACACTATATTACAGGGTGATGAACTAAAAAACTAATTGAATCCTCCCCTTTTGTAATTCCACTTACTAAAACCCTATTTAAATATATTATAGACCTATTGAAAGTGGATGTCCTTCAAGGACACCATACATATCACATGACCTAAATTCAGCCTATTTATATCAATGATTACAATTTTCTATAAAGTGGTATGTAATTTTTATATTGAAATTGTTAAATTTTTCAACCAACAAGTTGATATTTATTGGTATCCCTTCATGTAATGATAATATGTAATGACTTGATGTTATGTTGGTTAATGGGAGAAAAGGAACTGTGATTCATAATGAGTTAAAGGGTATAAATGGGATGTTGTAATCTATTGGGTTGAATTATTTTTGTGTAATTTATGAATTAAATAACTAAATGAAAGTAGTTTCTACATTTAATAATTCAGTGGCTAAAATTAGTGCTTTTATGAAACATATAAGGTTTTTTAATTCATTGATTATGAGTGGAACCTAATTAATCAATCCTTGAATATGTTGGAATCCTGATAAAGTTTGGAAAGAATAAATGAGAACCCCAGGAGTTAGTAAATTATCTAATTAAGAGACATAAATTTATTGATTAGTGGATGATGTTACAAGAATTACATGGGGACTCAAATGAATAATAGAGTGTGTTGACACCACAACTTTCCTTGAATACTGATGTTTTATAATGACTTGATAAATATATTGGATTGCTCATAGTTTTTTTTGTGAATTACTTGGGATTTCTCCACCCTGGATTTTGGTAACCTATTTTTTCTCCAATACCACAAATTAATGTTGTAGATTCTCATACGGTACCCCCATTGAATTTCAAAGGGTGAGGTTCTTAGATTCATTTAGATGTATTCTTTTGGATTACTTAAGGTGTATGCCATGGTGTATAATTAATAAAAGGTTTGGAATATTAAGGACAGTTCATCGATCTCATACAGGTATACTGTATTAGTTGAATTCCAAGGGTGACCCACTGGATTCCCTAAATGATTTATTAAGTGACAATGCCAAATTGAGTAACATTGGTTGTCTCTAATTATCATCAATACACTTTCCATAATTTAATAGCTTGAAACGAGTTGAGAAATGATGTATAAAATGACTAGAGACGTACTGATGGTAGAAGAAGAAGATATATAATGATATTGGGTGTCACCATAGTGTTCGTACATTATTGGTTGTTTTCCTTCTAGTATATTTAAACATTTAATGAATAAATTGTCAAAATATTAAATATTAAATGGTTATATTATAACACTCATTCATGAACTTTCTTATAGAATATTTGTTTTATGGTTGTTATTTTTGGAATCCTATTGTGTTATAATCATTCCCTACTAATGCTTCAAAGAAAAATGACCGATTGAAGATATACGACAATGGAATCATACATTCATGTTTTGGAAAGAACCCAATGTTTTTTTATTTCATGGTTTATATAATAAATAAATAGAGTATGGACTAAAATATGACTCGGTACAATTTTTGGGATATTTCCAGATATATACTTTTTTCGTTTTCGGATTTTTTGTATGGTCATTATTGTAATCATTTTTTAACATGTTGGTTACAGATCATTTATTATTTCGTTTATTATTTTGATTATTTTCAATGCATGTATGTATTTAATTCATTTGATTTATTTAATATTAATTAAAAACAATCTTTATTTAATTTTTTTATATACCCTTACATGCAGTTATAGTGTCCCCAACATACTTTGGTAGAATTTCGCATCTAGTTAGAATCCATTATACGATGGGGAGGTACACCTGAGGTAAAATAGCAACCATCAGTATTGGTGTCGATTAGTGGCTCTTAGAGGAAGGGTGTTAAAAAATCACACCAGAGTGTGTATTGATTTGATTTAGTAATTGGGAAGGATAAAAAACTGAATATTAATGTGTTAAGATATTATTTAGAAGATGTAAATAGGTATGGACACCCCATATATGAGGGAGTTTCTTGTCACTAGGTGTGTATGTAGACACATGATATTCATTTTTATTGTTGATTTGATTCCATATTTCATGATACACAATATTTTGTTATTATGGGTTTAAGTTGATATATATATATTAGATTGGTATATAAATATAGTACATTTTCATGCATCTTATCTTGTATCTAGGATTCCATGGAATTTTTGTGATTTCTTATGCTTGATTACTCGAATAACTAGACAATAAAATTGGTTAGTTATCTAATGTATCCACAACCATTTTTATGATGATTCATTTTATGGTTATAGTGGAATCATAATATATCATTTTCTTAGATGTATAAAAGACATGTTATGTAAATTATTATCCTTATTAATATGAGGTGTCCACTAAATAAAATTCAAATTTCATCTTATAGTTTGTTTTCATATATATCCTGTAATTGAAATTTCGTTTAATATTACCCTTGATTGTGATTTTTTTAAGTAATGAATGAGATTTAAAAACATTAAATCCCATATATGTGTATATTTTGTACCTATGGGTAGTAGATGTAGACCAATTGGCTGCTATGTGTTGACATATTTAGTTGGTGTTTAGGGCTATGAGAGAACATGGGATATGTGAAATCCAAGTGATGTTAGAGCCTTTTTCTTAAGATAAATGAGTGAACTTGTGTAATTCATTGTGTGCATGGACTAATCTTAGAGATTAGAAGAACAACTATACAGGGATCCTCACTTGTGTGACCCTTGATAGAGTATCATGAATATCATGACCATAGTGGTTTATTCCCATATATGGGATGAGTAAGATGTGTTGGGATACAATTTGTGTATGAGGCCCCATTGTTGGTGTTTGAAATGTAAGATGTCGAGTTACCCTAGATCATGGGTGAGAACCACAACTATTAATTACTTATGTGTGGTGTGAATTGTAAGATAGGATAGAGATACTATGAAATTTTAACAATGTGACTCCAAAATGGGGAATTGGTAACCAGATATCTTCAATGGAATCTTATGAGAGATTGTGACTTAGCATGTGACCACCTCTAACTATAACAGGTATATGTAGATGTTTGACATATGAGACATGTAAAGGAATATATATACTAATTATGTGTTTTAGGTATATATATGCTTTCATAATTTATGGAGAATAACTTGTGTGAAATTCATTTAGTTTTATGGTTGGATAAATGAAGAGTAGGCTTCTTAGAATTCCTAGTCTAGTTAGTTATAGTGTGGGTGGGGTAGAAAAAGAATTTATGTGTTTTGATGCATAGTCTAGATTATGATAGTGTGTGTGGGATAAGACTAGTGGTTATGAGGTGGATCATATGAAAGAATAATATAAAAAATAGAACCCTCATTGTGGGTTTGGAATGAGGCATGTGAAGATTCATAATGTTCTTGAGATTTTGAGAACCCTGGGAGTATATTCTTTAATACCATATATGATTTTTGTAACACCCGAGACTTTTATGAGATATATTTTGTTTTTATGTTATATAAATCATCAAAGGAATCTTTCACTACACACAACACTAGCTTGGCTTGCCTTACACGCAACCGCGACCTTCCTCGATAGCTTGTGTCGTACGCAATACCGAGTTTCACTAAACAACGATATGCTATAAAAATATTATTAAAACTAGCCGTTATGAATATTAATAACTGAATTTTGAATTTTATAACATTTTAATTCAACTTATTCATTTTCTAGAATGAGGTATAAAAGAAAAATCTGTTTTTTTGGATAAATAAAATATTTTTAAAAAAATACAGTTTTGCGGCCTCTTGATGGCGCACCCACATTAAATCTAGTTTTTGACATATTTATAAGTTCAATTTGACAAAATAAAATTCTTATTTTGAATCAGGGTACAAAAATTTACTTTGGATAAATTTTTGATATTTTTCTGATAACTTTTATATTTTGATGAATAGTAAAAATAAGCTAATTTTTAATTAAAAACAACTTTTTTTCATTTAGTTAATTTATATGGATAAATTATAATATTGAATGGTTTTGAAGTATAGATAGGATAAATATTTACCATTTAATATAATGCATGTCTTTATCATTAATTTCACATTAAATTCATAGGTAAAAACATTTCAATCTTTGGAAATGTTTTAACTTCAAAAACCCGTTTTCTTAACAACATGATTTATTTTAAATTAATTACTAAAACATATATGTTTTTAATTTTGAAAAATGGACTCCATATTCAGAATCAGAGGGTCCAAATTATGTTAATAGACTACTTTTTATTTTTGGGCATTATGAATAGTAACTACGGTAAATTTTATTTACCACAGTTAAAGGTAAATCAGGTAATTAAGGGTAAATATATGATTATAAAATTACCCTAACGCCTTCCAAAATCATATTGTATGACTAAAATTCGACACATATCACCTAAGGGTCGGATTAGATTCATTTAATAGACTTTTTTCCATGATAATAATTTAATTATTATTAAAACCAAAGAATGTGACAACATGTCACTTTCTTAAATCTTATAAGTGTAATAATTTTAATTTTGTGGTAAACATAATTAAACTTCGAAAATGAATATTCTCGAGAAAGATAATACAATTATATAAATCATAGGAATTTATTTATAATTTTTTGGAATTAAATAATTTTCATTAATTATGACACAATAGTGATGTTGAAATTATTTTATTAATTAAAATATCAAATACATTGTTTTAAAAATATTAAAATAAATATTATATGAACAAATTAATGTTTAAACTAATTTTTTAGAAACATATGACATTTATGAATCTATTATAACTTTCAGTTTGAAAATATCTTCTGTATATATTTTATTTAAATTCAAATAAATGAATAGTCTCAAAATTGACACTTTTGTTATTTTATAAAAATAACATACTATAAAATTGATTAAAAATCACAGCAATATTTAAAAATTATAAATTAAATTTATATGGTCTACAATTTCATTACGTTTGAAATTATGTAAAATTCACAACACATATGTAATTATTTATAATAATTTAGAATTTAGAATATTATTACCACAAATAAAATTAAATTGATAAATAAGGATAAATCATGTTGATAATGTTTAAACTAAATTCCTAACATGTATAAATTTTATTGGTTGATGATATTACAACCCTATATCATCTAATCTTTGGATATGAGTCATTTTGGATGTTTTTATGTGGGGTTGGGATTTAATATAAACTTATATTTCTTATATTTCTAATTGTGCCCCTCTCCTCCCTTATAAAATGGCACCTCCTCCCTCTCTTCCTCACACCAATTTGAGCCTTCAAGATCGGACAACCCCTGCCAATTTCACTTCCCCACTTCCTTATAAACCAACTAGAGGTACTGGTCTTATCAAAAGACCAACTCTAGTGCCTTAATAAAAAGTTTAAAGGAGGCACTTTGAGAAAGAGGTAATACCTTCTACCGTTTTCATCAAGTTCTATTCTTCTTCTACTCCCTCTAATTTAGTTGTTTTATTATGAGGTAATAACATCAGTATCACTCATTTACTGATATGTTATTATAAATATGAAACAACCCTATTTCACCTCTTATCCATCATATGGAAAACGAAATCATCGCGCGTGCGTACGTACGGAATACCGTCTCCACGCCGTGGTGTAATCTATTTTCCACCACCACATTATTTGGATGGGTATAAGGGTGAATATAATTAATATATATGATTATTGTAAAGTGTTATTGATTCTGAAATAGTATACATACACTCCAATACAATTCCACGATCATGGGAACAATATCATCGCTCATGCGTACGTACAGAATACCGTCTCCACGATATGATGTGATTCGTTCAACATGATCTTAATTGCATAACGATTATATAAATGAATTGAATATGATATATATTACACTAATAAAATTCTAGAAATGAGGTATCTATAACCTAAAGAGAAGAATAATAATTTATTAGACAAACATACATAAGAACAAAAAGTAATAAACCACCGAATAACAAGTAGTAATGAAATATTACTAATAAGAAGCTAAGAATATGACCATATATGATATCATAACAATACATATGATTATTGAATAAGTCAATAACATTATTTAAATCATTATATATGAGGTTCAGACACTTACGAAATATATCGGACCTAATTTAAGGGAAAATATCACAATCTCATTTTTATCCGAGATTATTTATACTTTGGTATTTAATAGGGTGTATTTTATCATCCACATCCATTTTCCCTCAATATGTAATATTGTTTCCATCCACCAACAATTTTTTAAATCCAATTTTACCCTTAGGTTAGTTTTTATTAAAAGATATGAAAGGAATCTTTTGTCGTTTTTCGTACGAGGTACTTTTTGACTTTTCCGACAATAGTACGAGAAGAATGTTTTTAACTTATACGGCATGAATGGATTTTTAAAAAATTATATCTAGAAAGCTTACTTTACATGTTTTCATGTTTATTTTTAATCAAATTCTTTTAGTTTGAAATTTTATGACATTTTAAGAAAGGGAAATGTTTTTGAAGTAGAAAGGATATTTTCCTCAAAAATGGAGTTCAAGTGTTTTATCAAAATTATTTTCCATCTAAGATAACAAAGGGTTCTGTTTCTGTCTCTATTATTACATTGATTTGATTATGTTGTGATGGAATTATTTTTATGAATTCCATTATCTTATATGAATTGTTTAATGATGTCAATATGTTTTTGAATCCCATTTTTATTACATGGGTTATTCTATGATGTATGGTTTATGATTTTGTGGCACACATAATAATGGTATCATTATGAGATGGGTGGGACCTCTATCTCCCTCCAAGGCATTGGGTATAGATTTTATATCTCATGAGGTAGACATGGATGGAACGGCAGGTTAAACCGGTTCAGTGAAACAGGACTGAAACGAGGAGGGATCTCGGTTCAAAAATGGACTTTGTCCACTAAGATAGTCTTGGAAATGAGTCCTGACTAATAAGAAATGATTCTATATGATTATGTGTGTATTCCACAGAGTTTCATGTTTTATGTTATGATTATTGGGATTACATTTCACTAATATGATTTATCCCATGTTATGAAATTATGATCTCTTTTGCAGGTTAAGATTTCCAAAAGTTATATTCTTATGTATATGATGTGATTGATATTGATTTTGTCTACCCTTAATAAGAATTTTTTCTCACCCTTTTGTATGTTTTATTTCCCCAGGTCAGGAAGAAGGTTATTAAGTAGGATATTCCAAAAAGGGACTCTAGATATGATGAAATAAATGGGAGGCAAAGTAGATTCTTTATGAACCAGTTGTTTATGTTTCCCAGTTTCTAAATAAAATATACCTATACGGTCCTTTCATGATTTTGTTATATGTTGTAATAAGTACGCTTCAATTTTGAAGTAATAACAATGTATGTAAAGTATGGTTCATTATAACTGGTATCATAGGAAAGGTATAGTCAACCATTGGAAACTAGGATGTGAAAGCCTTAGTAAGAACCCTAAGGAAAAGTCTAAGCATAGAACATAATCCTAGTGTTTTAGAAATAACCATGAATAACCTAGGATAAGACCTTATGTGTGAAATTTTATTCATGATTATGTGGTTTTCCTATTATAATTAGTGTTTCTCACACTATTTTTCTTGGTTTTAGTCAATGGCTGGAACCCGAAAGGAACAGTGTTAATGCGGAATGCGACAGGGAATGGAATTATTGTCCCCCTGAGCAACCAAACGTTATGGGAGCAGGAATGAAAAATCTTGTATCCATGCACACACAACTTTCTCAAGCTATGAATCATGCAGGACATCCAAACGAGCAAATGAAGGAGCAACATTCTGTTGAATCCTTCATGAGGCAGTGTCCACCTTCTTTCAGCGGGTCTACTGATCCATTAGTTTCTGAACAATGGATTAGTACCACTGAAAAGATATTTTCAGTTCTTCAATGTTCTGAACATGATAAAGTCATCCTTGCAGTGTATCGTTTGGAAGGAGATTCTTATCAATGGTGGAATCTAATTAAGAATACGAGGCAAAGGGATGAAATTGAGTCCATGGAATGGGATGATTTCAAGAACATATTTTTCAAAAAGTACTTGCCTCGTATTCTCCGAACAAAGATGGAGAAAGAGTTTATTGAACTGATGAAAAAGGATGATGAATCTGTTGGTACCTCTGAAGAAAATTTTACAAGACTTGCAAGGTAGGATTCTGGTATTATTATCCAACCTGAGAGTAAGATTGATCGATTCTTTAGTGGCTTAAAACCAAGTCTTCGAAGGGCGTTAGCCATAAGGGACTTCAATAGCTATGAGGAAATCGTTCGATGTGCTCTCAAAGTCAAGATGGAAATTGGAGTAACCCATCAGTCATATGGGTTTGATAAGAAGAGGAAAATGGAATTCAAGGGAAAATATAAAGAGTACACTGAAAAGAAGACGAGCTTTCCCTTATGCTCAAAGTGTGGAAAGAAACATGGAGGGAGTTGTCTTAAAGGGACAAGTAAATGTTTCAAATGTGGAAAGTAAGGTCATCGGGCATTTGAATGCCTCAATGATGGGAAGAAGATGTCTAATGATGCAAACAATGGAAGGGACATACAGAATGAACCTACTAAACTTCAATGTTTCAAGTGCAAAGAGATGGGGAATTATTCCAATAAATGCCCTAATCCAAGGGTTGTTGATGATGATCGAAATCAAAAAAATCTTAAGGCTAATGACATAGGAAAGTTACATGAAATTTCTACCAAGGATGTGGAGTATGATAACGATGTGGTGAAAGGTACACTTACCATCCACTCTAAAGTAGCAAATGTTTTATTTGATTCTGGATCCACCCAATCTTTTATTTCTGAAGATTTTTATAAGGTTATCACCGTATTACCTCAACAATTAGATGTTGTGTTAGCGGTGACAACACCTAATCGCACAACAGTCGCATCAAAAGTTTATAATTCTTCCCTGATTGAATTTTGTGGGAAAGTGCTTCCTGAAAATCTTGTAATCCTAATTATAGTGGAATTTGATGTGATTCTTGGCATGGATTGGCTTTCTTTATATGGAGCTCATATCAATTGCCAAATAAGGGATGTCACATTTCATATTCCAGATTAATATTTGATCGGCTATCGAGGCAAGGATGAACATAACCTTCCAGTGGAAATTTCTTCCATCTTATGGGTCTTGATTCCACTTAATGAAGGTTATTTATCTCAAATGGTTGGTGATAAACTCACAATTAATAATATGCCAATTGTACGGGAGTTTGATGATGTATTTCCGGAGGAATTGTCGGGTCTTCCACCAAATCATGAAGTTTAGTTTTCAATAGAACTCGTACTGGGTGCTTTTCCTCTTTCAAATACACCTTATAGAATGGCCCCAATTGAGTTGCAGGAATTGAAGAAGCAACTCCAAGATAATCTTGATAAGGGATTCATACGACCTAGTGCGTCACCTTGGGGAGCACCTGTTCTATTTGTTAAGAAGAAAGATGGATCAATGAGACTCTACATTGATTATTGAGAACTTAACAATATCACTATCAAGAACAAATATCCTCTCCCACACATTGATGACCTATTTGACCAACTACGTGGAGCTCAATACTTTTCCAAGATTGATCTTCATTCAGGGTATCATCAATTAAGGGTTAAAAGGGAGGATATAACAATGACGGCTTTCCGTATAAGGTATGGACACTATGAATTTATAGTGATGCCATTTGGTCTTACTAATGCCCCTACTATCTTCATGGATATGATGAATAGAGTCTAAAGAGACTACCTTGATCAATTTTTGGTAGTCTTTATAGACGATATTCTTGTCTATTCAAAGAAAAAGGAAAAACATGAAGATCACTTGAGAATTATATTGAAGACCCTGAGAAAGGAGAATCTTTATGCCAAATTTACCAAGTGTGAATTTTGGCTTAAAAATGTTGCATTTTTGGGTCACATAATCTCAAAAGAGGGGATTGCTGTGGATCCAACAAAAACAGAGGTTATCGAAAGATGGTCGAGACCAACAACAGTAACTGAGATCCATAGTATTCTTGGTTTGGCTGGATATTATCGACCTTTTGTGAATTATTTTTCACAATTATCTAATCCACTCACCAGGATGACTCGAAAAGGAGTTATGTTTGGGTGGACGGACGAATGTGAAGAGAAATTCAAGGAGTTGAAAAGAAGGTTATCCAGTGCACTCGTGCTCATACTAACTTGTAGTGGAGAAAGGTTTGTGATTTACAGTGATGCTTCTAAGAAGGGAATGGGATGTGTTCTCATGCAAAATGATATGGTGATAGCTTATGCCTCATGACAGTTGAAAATCCATGAGCAAAATTACCCAAGCCATGATTTGGAGTTAGCTGCGGTAATCTTTGCATTAAATATTTGGAGGCATTACCTTTATGGTTAAAGGTGTGATATTTATACTGATCATAAAAGTTTAAAGTATATTTTCACACAAAAGGAGCTGAATATGCGTGAAAGAAGACTGTTGGAGCTGATTAAGGATTACGACTGCTCAATTCATTACCACCCTGGGAAAGAAAACAAGGTGGCAGATGCATTAAGTCGACAAGACCATGCCATTTTATCCATGATGAGGATCACAAAAGATCCAATATTTATGGATTTACAATGGATGGATCTTGGAATTATAATGGAAGGGGGAAAATCATATCTTTCTCAAATGAATGTTCAACCATCTATACATGTGAAGATTAAAGAGGCACAAAAAGAAGATGTAGAGTTACAAAAGAAGGTGAGAAATGTCCCTGAATTCAACCTTGATTGTGATGGGATAATAATGTTAAGGAATCAGGTTTGTGTTCCTCCCATCCCCAAATTAAAGAAGGAGCTTCTGGATGAGGCTCATAGTTCTTCATTCTCTATTCATCTTAGAAGCACGAAGATGTATAGGGACCTGAAAGAGTACTTCTGGTGGTATGGCATGAAAAGATATGTTGCTGAATATGTCTCTAGATGCTTGTTTTGTCACCAAGTTAAAGCTGAGAGATAGAATTCTAAGGGGATGTGACAACCATTACCCATAACTGAATGGAAATGGGAAAACATCACTATGGACTTTGTCACAGGACTTCCTAAACATCCAAAGGAAATAATGCTATCTGGGTTATAGTAGATCGTCTTACAAAGTGTGTTCACTTCATTTCTATTAGAGAGGGTTTCTCTCTGGATCAGCTTGCCATCTTATATGTAAAGGAAGTGGTAAGATTTCATGGAGTACCACTTTCTATTATATTTGATTGGGATCCGAGGTTTACCTCAATGTTCTGGCGATTGCTTCAGCATACTCTGGATATAGAGTTGAGTTTCAGCACTGCTTATCATCCTCAGACAGATGGTCAGTCTGAGAGAAAAATTCAAACTCTAGAAGATATGTTGAGGCTTGCTCTATGGATTTCATGGGTGGTTGGGATCAACACCTACCTTTGGTGGAATTTTCTTATAATAATATCTTTCACTCAAGTATTCAGATGACTCCTTATGAAGCTCTCTATGGAAAGAAATGCAGGACTCCAACTTGTTGGGATGAAGATGGGGAAAGAAATCTATTAGGACCTAATCTCGTTGATGAAATGGCAGAAAAGGTCAGATTTATTCAACAACACATAAGAGTAGCTCATAGTCGACAAAAAAGTTATGCCGACAACCAAATAATAGACCTAGAGTTTGAAGTGGGTGATAAAGTGTTCTTACGAATATCTCCCTGGAAGAGGGTCATGAGATTTGGTATGAAGGGGATGTTGAGCCCTAGATATATCGGCCCTTTCAAAATACTAGATCGTGTTGGGAAGGTTGCTTACCGATTGGCACTTCCAACTAATCTCTCTCAAGTACACGATGTGTTCCATGTATCTATCCTGAGAAAGTACATACCTGACCCTTAACATGTACTCAGCTCAGAAGTTGTACCGCTGGAGCAAGATCTTTCTTATGAAGAACAGCCAATAGAGATTCTGGATCGTAGCGAAAAAGTCCTATGAAACAAAACCACTCACTTGGTGAAAGTTTTATAGAGGAACCACCAATTAGAATAAGCCACATTGGTGCTTGATGATATGATGAGGGAGAAGTATCCTCATCTGTTTGTTATAAAGTGACGAATTTCGAGGGTGGAATTCATTTTAAGGGGGGTAGAATGTAACACATGAGACTTTTATGAGAAATATTTTGTTTTTATGTTATATAAATCATCAAAGGAATCTTTCACTACACACAACACATGCTTGGCTTGCTTTACACGCAACTGCAGCCTTCCTCGATAGCTTGTGTCGTACGCAATACTGAGTTTCACTAAACAACGATATGCTATTAAAATATTATTAAAACTAGCCTTTATGAATAGTACTAACTGAATTTTTAATTTTATAACATTTTAATTCAACTTATACATTTTCTAGAATGAGGTATAAAAGCAAAATCAGTTTTTTTAGATAAAAGAAATATTTTTAATAAAATAATGTTTTGCCACCTTTTAATGGTGCACCCACATTAAATCTAGTTTTTGACATATTTATAAGTTCAATTTGACAAAATAAAATTCTAATTTTGAAGCAGGGTATAAAAATTTACTTTGGATAAATTTTTGATATTTTTATGATAACATTCATATTTTGATGAATAATAAAAATACGCTAATTTTTAATTAAAAACAACTTTTTTTCATTAAGATAATTTATATGGATAAATTATAATATTGAATGGTTTTAAAGTATAAATAAAATATATTTTTACCATTTAATATAATTCATGTCATTAGCATTAATTTCACATTAAATTCATAGGTAAAAACATTTCAATCTTTGGCAATGTTTTAACTTCTAAAACCCGTTTTCTTAACAACGGGATTTATTTTAATTTAATTACTGCAACTTATATGTTTTGAATTTTGAAAAATGGATTCCATATTCAGAATCAGAGGTTCCACATTATGTTAATAGACTAATTTTTTTTTGGGCACTATGAATAGTAACTATGGTAAATTTTATTTAACATAGTTAAAGGTAAATCGGGTAATTAAGGGTAACTATATGATTATAAAATTACCCTAACACCTTCAAATATCTTATTGGATGACTCAAAGTAGGCCCAAATCACCTAAGGGTCGGATTATATTCATTTAATAGACTTTTTTCCATGGAAATAATTTAATTATTATTAAAACCAAAGAATGTGACAACATGTCACTTTCTTAAATCTTATAAGAATAATAATTTTAATTTGGGGATAAGCTTAATGAAACTTCGAACATGAATATTCTACAGAAATCTAATACAATTATCTACATCATAGGAATTTGTTTATAATTTTTAGGGATTAAATAATTATCATTAATTATGACACAATAGTGATGTTAAAATTATTTTATTAATTAAAATATCAAATAAATTGTTTTAAAAATATTAAAATAAATATTATATGAACTATTTAATGTGCTTCACTAATTTTATAGATATATTTTACATTTTATGAATCTATTAATGCTTTTATTTTGAACATATCTTCTGTATATATTTTATTTAAATTCAAATAAATGAATAGTGTCAAAATTGACACTATTGTTATTTTATAAAAATAACATATTATAAAATTGTTTAAAAATCACAAAAATATTTAAAAATTATAAATTTAAATTTAAATGGTCTAAAAATTCATAAAGTTTCAAATTATGTAAAATTCACAACACATATGTAATTATTTATAATAATTTAAAATTTAGAATATTATTACCAAAAATAAAATAAAATTGATAAATAAGGATAAATCAAGTTGATAATGTTTAAATTAAATTCCTAACATGTCTAAATTTTATTGGTTGATGATATTACAACCCTATCTCATCTATTTTTCGTATATGAGTCATTTTGGATGTTTTTAAGTGGGGTTGGGATTTAATATAAACTAATATTTCTTATATTTCCAAAGGTGCCCATGTCCTCCCTTATAAAAGGGCACCTCCTCCCTCTATTCCACACACCAATTTGAGCCTTCAAGCTCGGCCAACCCCTACCCATTTCACTTCCCCACTTCCTTATAAACCTACTAGAGGTACTAGTGTTATCAAAATACCAACTCTAGTGCCTTAAGAGAAAGTTTAAAGGAGGCACTTCGAGAAAGAGGTAACACCTTCTACCGTTTTCTTCATGTTCCTTTCTTCTTCTACTCCCTCTTCTTTAGTTGTTTCATTATGAGGTAATAACATCAATATCACTCATATATGGATATGTTATTATAAATATTAAACAACCCTATTTCACCTCTTATCCATCATAAGAAAAACGAAATCACCGTGCGTGCGTACGTACAGAATACCGTCTTCACGCCATGGTGTAATCTATTTTCCACCACCACCAAACTTGGATGGTATAAGGGTGAAAGTAATGAATATATATGATTATTTTAATGTGGTATTTATTATGAAATAGTATACATACACTCCAATACAATTCCACGATCATGGGAACGATATCATCGCTCGTGCGTACGTACAGAATACCGTCTCCACGATGTGATGCGATTCGTTCTACATGATCTTCATTGCATAATGATTATATAAATGAATTTAATATGATATATATTACACTAATACCATTCTGTAAATGAGGTTTCTATAACATAAAGAGAAGAATAAGAATTTATTCGACAAACACGCATAATAACAAAAAGTAATAAACACCCGAATAACAAGTAGTAATGAAACATTACTAATAAGAAGCTAAAAATATGACCATATATGATATCATAACAATAATTATGATTCTGGAATAAGTCAATAACATTATTTAAATCATTATATAGGAGTTTCAGACACTTACGAAGTATATCGTATCTAAGGTAAGGGAAAATATCACAATCTAATTTTTATCCGATATTGTTTATACTTTGGTATTTACAGGGGTATATTGTATCATCCACATCCATGTTCCCTCAATATGTAATATTGTTTCCATCCACAAATAATTTTTTAAATCCAATTTTACCCATCGGTGAGTTTTTAGTAAAAGATATGAAAGGAATCTTTTATCATTTTTCGTATGAGGTACTTTTTGAATTTTCCGACAAGAGTACGAGAAGAATGTTTTTTTAACTTATACGGAATGAATGGATTTTTAAAACATTATTTACAAGAAGATTCCATTACAAGTTTTCATGTTTATTTTTAATCAACTTCATTTAGTTTAAAATTTTATGACATGTAATGAAAGGAAAATGTTTTTGAAGTAGAAAGGATATTTTTCTCAATAATGGAGTTCAAGTGTTTTATCAAAATTATTTTCCATTTAAGATAATAAAGGGTTCTATTTCTATCCCTATTATTAAATTGATTTGATTATGTTGTGATGGAATTATTTTTATGAATTCCATTATCTTATATGAATTTTTTTATGATGTCACGATGTTTAAGAATCTCATTTTTATTACATGGGTTATGCAATGATGTATGGTTTATGATTTTGTGGAACACATAATAATTGTATCATTATGAGATGGGTGGGACCCATATCTCCCTCCAATGCATTGGGTAAAGATTTTATATCTCATGAGATAGACATGGCTAGAACGGCAGGTTAAACCGGTTCAGTGAAATAGGACTGAAACGAGGAGTGAAATCGGTTCAGAAATGGACTTTGTCCACTAAGATAGTCTTGACAATGAGTCTTGACTAATAAGAAAAGATTCTCTATGATTATGTGTCTATGCCACAAAGTTTCATGTTTTATGTTATTATTATAGGGATTACATTTCACAACTATGATTTATCCCATGTTATGAAATTATGATCTCTTTTGGAGGTTAAGATTTCCAAAAGAGAGGTTCTTATGTATATGATGTGATTGATATTTCTTTTGTTTACCCTTACTGAGCATTTGAGCTCACCCTTTTGTATGTTTTATTTCCCCAGGTGAGGAAGAAGGTTATTAAGTAGGATATGCCAAAAGGGTATAAGGCCCCAGCTTTAAACCTTACTTAATAATGAATTAAATGCGTAATTCAAATTGAGGATCTTTTCAGGTTTAGAGTTTTAGAGAATTAGGACATAACTATTACATCTCAAAAGATTACAAAGTAGTCTCTTCTAATAAATTTCCATAAAATAAAAACTCTTAAAAAGAAACATGTCTAGTTCCATGTTTTAGGTAGAATGACTTTCCCTTGATCCCATCATTGACCCTATTCCACGCTATGTCCTATGAAAAACACTTCAAAAACTTGGGATGACCATAAAAAGCTCAGTAAGGGATATACAAAGAATGAAAACTGTTAGTTTTTCAAAACAACAAGTAAACCATATATACTTTATCAAAGTAATACTTTTCACATTTTCGAAGTAGTAAAAACTCTTCGCTGAATAAAAGTTCATTACTTACCCGTATGTAAAAAAAAGATTACCATAAAACCCATATAAATATCACATAACATAAAAAGGTAACTTGGGACATAAACATACTTAAGTGGAATAACCATAAGGTCCACTCCCACACATATCACTTAATGGAATAGCCATTCGGCCAACTTCTATACGTACTTAATGGAATAGCCATACGACCGAATTCCATACCCAATTCATTGGAGGTTATAAAGTAACCACCCATCCTAGTATTCATGACACCACCCGTCATATGGTTTATCATGTAACCACCCGTTAAATGTCCATGTACCATTATAAAATCATAAGACATAAAACAAACATAATGGAAAGAAAACATTTCCACACTTTGATCACAATATATCACTCAAATATATTGACATAACAAATACATTATAAAAACCACTTTCAATACCAAAATACATAAAAGAGTATGTGGTATTTATTTCATTTTAAAAACATCACGGCTTGTTTAGGAAGCCAAAGACCAAATAATGCTCGTAGTGGTGGAAGAGGTCATTGTCACCGTGTACGTTAAAGAAACATTCATTTTTGTCATTTTGTAAAACACTTCGTAGAAAAGGATTCCTTTTGTATAAAAGTAAAAGTCAAAGGGTTTTATAAACCGTATGAAAGAATGTTGTGTATAAAATGACATATGCCTCAATGAAAGGAGATTGAGACGAAGTCCCTCACAAAGACGATATCCTTGGATTAAGGATAAATCAATTAGATAATTATGTATGAAAAAATAATACACCAAATATAAGTGGATATTAAGTGTAAAAAAAATCAGAGGATACTCACACATATTCATAGAATGACATATTCAAGGAGTACAAGCTTATCCCAAAGAATCAAAATTGGGTTAAGAAGTTCCCTTGCAAAAATTTGACAGCCTAACGGCATCACTTCAAAATTCAGAAAATTAGTTGATGAGAGATAAAAAGGGAATCTAATCCCTTGGGCATAAAATTTACATCAATAAGGATATTAAAGAACATATCCCAACATAATAGTGTGTGAATTAAAAGACATAACAAATGAAGTCTTTTAAAAAGAGGAGGGTGAAATGTCCCCTTACTGAGTTGGGTAACTTTTGAAACGTACACCCCATGGAAGAAGGGTCATACAATGAAGATGTGAATACCCATAAATGAAATTATACTACACAAAGTGAATAATAATGTGAAGTACATACACCACTCAAAGGAAATTTTGGCAAATGTAGCATAAATCTCACGGGAATAAATGTGAGATGAACAATCCTTTACGAAAACTAGGCAGCCGAACGGTGCCACTTAAAACTTTCAAAATGGATTGATGAGATCAAATAGAGTATCTCATCATGTTAAAATAAAATTTACAGAAATAGTAATATAAAAGAACATCCCACATCATAACAAATAGAAGCTAAAAAGAAGTGACAAAAAGGAGAGTACTTAAAAAGAAAAAGAGAGGTTAGATCTCTTATGAAAATTCGGCAGCCTAACGGCGCCACCCAGAACTTCCAAAATGGATTGATGAGAGAGAATAGGTTATCCCATCATATGAAAAATTACAGTAAGAGTAATATAAAATAACATCCCAATAACAAGAAATATGAGCTTTAAAAAGAATGACATAAAAGAGTGTACTTAAAAAGAAAGAGAGGAGTAAGACCCCTTACCTCGAGTCCGACTTGACTCGATCGTTCTTTAACGTCCTGAATAAAAAACTTGATTTAATTTATATTTTCATAAGAACCTTTTCAAGTTCATTAATCCTTTTATATCACTTATTTACATTTTATAAACATTATGTAGTCATTAAAGTAAATAGTGTTTGTTTTGTCGATATTTGGTTCTTAAGTCGAAAGTGAACTTCTTACAATTACATGTTGTTCGTGTGGTCAATGGTTCATTATATCCAGAATTATATTCATGATTTGGATATCCTATATATCCAGAATATACATGTATTTATAATATTACATAATCATTTAGAGGTATGAAATGAAATGCACCGTTCATGGAGACGGTAAGCCGTACGTATGCATGAACGCTACATTCATTACTTTGTCATATTATTGGAATTAAAAATAATAAGAGGTATTTATATTTTAATTCCATATTTATATTATATATATATACATTATAAATATGTACTTATAATAGTACATTACATTTGGGGATAAGAAATGAAATGTACCTTTCATGGAGAGGGTAAGTCGCGCGTACGCGTGAATGCTACTTTCATTTCTGTCTCATATATTAATGGAAAAAAATAATAATTATATAGAGTTATATTATAATTCCAGTATAAAATCGTATATAATAACTTTAAATCCATCCTTTATATGTACCACATATGTCATTAAAGAATCACATCACTTTGAGGGGGCGGTAGTCCGCACTTCCTAAAATGAAATTATCGTGTTTACCCACAATGGAGACCATAAAGGTATGCCATAAAAGAAAAATACAGAATCATAGGTAAAAAATATACATATAATATATCATATATAAATATAGTGACATATTAATGGCCACTTTTGAAGGTGTTATATGAGTGTTGAACAATCATCATTTCGTGAGGCAGAAATTCGTCATCCACAGAAACAGTATGTTCTTTAACCATTAGATGTAGGTGTGTGTAAGTGTAGCTCGAATCCTTCTTATAAAAACATACTAGTATATTTATGATACTGGATTTGTTACAAGAAAAATGAATAAAAAGAGTTTAGGGGGTTGGAGTGGCAAAATAAAACAAAAGGACTCAAGTGAAGGCATTACCTTAAAATCGGGTAACTCCCTTTGGTTTGAGCTCAAATGCTTCCTTGGGAAGACTTCTGCCCAAAGTGAGGCTTGAAAGAGTAAGATAGGGAAGTGTAGAGACATAATGGGCAGAGTTTCGCCGAGCCAAAGGCTTTGGGAGTGTGGGTATGGAGATAGAGGTGGGGGCCTTTTATAAGAGGAGAGGAGGGGCACTCTTGGAAGGTAAAGAAAAGTGACTTTATTTTAAAATGGTATTCGGATTTAAGAGGTCCCACATTGATGTGTTTCGAGAATAATGTGATAAGGGTTAGAAATCCACTCATCTAATAGGTTTCGGACATGTGTAGGTTTTAGATATTACATTATCATTCCATTTTATTTAAATCGTTAAATAATGAGGTCATCGCTGCATCATCATGATGTCATAAATAATTTAATTTATTTAATGTCTAAAAATTATAAAAAAAAATACTATGATGTAGGAAATCTTTTTAGATTTCCAATGAGAATTTATAGTCAAAAATCTGATTTGTATATCCCCATGTTAAAATTGTTTGAGTAAAACATTTCATGTTTGTGTCATTTTTACTTTAACATTAAATAAAAAGTTATTTATGTCATTTCCCAACCAAAGTGGCTTCATGGGGTCCCCAAGTTGACCCATGGGTTTTTTTGGTCGGCCATGACACATCTAATGAGGTTAGGACATGTTTCAATCTCATCGAATATTATAATAACATTATTTTTACCTTAAACTAAACTAATTACCTCTAATCGCGATTAAAAACTTAATAAGTTACTATTCACCAAAAAATTATTTTAATCCCATTGAACCACATTTTACATCATAATGACAACCATGTGTGTCGGATTTTTGAAATTCAAAACACAAAGATGGAAAATTTTCATTTAAGTGGAAAAATCAGTTTTTATAAGTACCACTTAGTGGTTTCACTATTCATCAAAAATTGAAGTTTTTTAGAAAAATCCCAAAAATTCACCCTAAGATATATTTGATATTCCAAATTCAAAAATGAAGTCTATTTTAAAAAATTCAAAACATATAAGTCACATTAATTCATTTAATAATTAATTACCGCTGGCAGAGCAAATAGCGTGTTTTTATGAAACAATAAGTATGAAAAGATTGACTCTAGTTTAAGTCTGATTTCAAAGTGAAATTAATTCCAACGACCAATATTGGATTTAATGGTAAAAATATATTCTAATTTCACTTTAAAACAATTCAAAAGATAATCTAATCATATAAATATATTAGATTAAAAAGTGGTTTTGAATTAAAATACAACATTTTACACTATTCATTAAAAAAATGAACTTTATCGGAAAGATACCAAAAATATACACAAAGTAAATTTTGATGTCCCGATTCTTAAGAAGAGTTTTATTTGGTCCAATAGAATTTTTAAGAGTGAACGAATCTATATTTAATGACGGTTCGCCATCAAAAGGCGATAAGTGAGCCTTTAGTGAAAACTAGGGCATATACACTTAAAGTTGAATTCTTTCCGTATTTTAAGCCTTTATCGTTTATTGGATTAATGTAAAAACATTTAAAAACATATATATTCATATTTTAGTTATTTATATCCATTCCCGCCAATACAATGGCTACATGTTAATTACCATTTAAAATAATATTATTTTATTATTAGAGTGCAACGTAAGATTCCCATGAAACTCGTTGTTGCGTGTTGGGTACTCCATCGAGCATAGCGGCCCCTTTAAAGTCATATTAATATTTTATTCACAAATATGGATAAAAATAAAAATTTTATATTCTTTATTCACCTGGTGTGTTACATCCTTCCCCCTTTTGGGAGTTGCGTCCTCTCAATTTTAAAATTGGACTCGGAAACTTCATTGAAAATGCCACATCGAAACAAGAGTCGGTATAACAATCACTTTAAAATAACGAATGATAAGTATAGAGGTCACCCGAGTTAACCCATACTAGGATTCCATGTAGGAAAACATGGACATGGAGGAGAAAACATAGGGTCATGTTCTGATGGAGAGTGATAGAAAACATGTTTAGGAGAAGGTTAACAATAAGAAAATCACAAACTTGTGATGGGTAAAACGGTGCTGGGTTCCCCAGTAGGAAAAGTTAATAGACTACATTTTTGTTTTAAGTTACTTTTTATTGAAGAATTTATTTTTGAGCTTAAATAAAACATAAGGAAACATACTTACTTGTCATGTTGAATATCAACTTTTTCTAGATTTCTCACACAGACTCATACTTTCTCTAAAAGACGAGTATTTAAGAAGACTTGTTTGCATTAAGAGTACTATAAACAACTTCTAGAGGAGCACCTAATCCACAAAAAAAAAAGAACTATACATTTCCCATGTCTTCCAACCTTAACCAAAACTAAAACCAAAAAGGTTACTACAATATCAGATAATCAAGAAAAGGACAACCCTTTATAAAAAGAAAATCAATTCTTAATCTCAAAATTTGTCCAACAAAACCCAAAGTTCAACGTGGACCATTCGATAACCAATTTGTCGATAAAATTCTTAAAAGTAAAACAATCTAAGATAGAAACCCAAATATTTGAAGGATTTTTTCACATAGTCTTCCAAGTTAAATCGTAACATTTATCTCCAAACAACATCAGTTGCTCCTAAAGTCTCGTATTGAAAAGTAATTAACCTAATAACATATTCTCCATGATAGGTTAATCATTTTCATAAATAACCCAAAATCAACATACTCTTAATTCATAAAATCATATAACTAAAAAGAATCAGTCAATCTAACTAGGGACTTCACGTAGTCCAGTGGTAGGCGATAAATACCAGTCGCACTTTGGTTGTGGGTTCGATTCCCGCTGCTTTGTCCGACGCGACGAGTTGTCACACGGTCTGCGTGTTGTCCTTTTTCCAAAACTATATAATTCTTAAATCATTCTTCAAAAAGAGATAAAATCATCAAAAATGATCATTACATATTTTAACCTCAAGTTTATCTCATGCATTTAATTTTCCAGCATATCATATAATAACCCATAATTACCTCAAATGTAAGGATCATATAAACTCTAATGGTTACCTTTATAATTATTACATAAACATCCACATCGATTTGGTCATCTTGTACATGATGGATCATAGAACATACCAAGGTTAAAGTGGTTGATCATAACTCCTTGATAGTTGGTTTAGAACAACCACGAGATTCCTCATTGAATCCCCCATTGCATCCAATCTCTTAATCAGAGAACCACCCCAGTTTCCTTCAAACCTGTTGTCTCTTTGGTGCCTGCTAGATCCATCATTTCACAAAAAACAGAAATGTCAGTGTGAGTATATCAACAAAAAAATCATGTACTAATGAGGGAGATAACCCTAAGATATACTTACTCATTCACTTTATCTAAAACTAGGACTCTTTATGAAATCCTACCCATTATGGTACTGTCACTTATGCTTAGAGAATACCCTAACCTATAAAGTTATCTAAACCGACCTATGATACCAACTATAAGGCCCCAACCTTAAACCTTAATTAATATTGAATTAAAGGAGTAATTCACATTGAGGATATTTTCAGGTTTAGAGTTTTAGAGAATTAGGACATAACTATTACATCTCAAAAGATTACAAAGTAGTCTCTTCTACTAAATTTCCATAAAATAAAAACTCTTAAAAAGAAACATGTCTATTTCCATGTTTTAGATAGCATGACTTTCCCTTGATCCCATCCTTGACCCTATTCCATGCTAAGTCTTGTGAAAAACATTTATAAAAATTGGGATGAGAATAAAAATCTCAGTAAGGGATACACAAAGAATGAAAACTGTTAGTTTTTCAAAACAACAAGTAAACCATGTATACTTTATCAAAGTAATACTTTTCACCTTATCGATGTAGTAAAAACTCTTCACTGAATAAAATTTCATTACTTACCCTTATGTAACCAAAAGATTACAATAAAACCCATATAAATATCACATAACATATAAAGGTAACTTGGGACATAAACATACTTAAGTGGAATAACCATAAGATCTACTCCCACACATATCACTTAATGGAATAACCATTTGGCCAACTTCCATACATACTTAATGGAATAGCCATACGGCCAACTTCTATAACCAATGCATTGTAGGTTACAACGTAACGACCCGTCCTAGTATTCACGGCACCACCAGTCATATGGTTTATAACGTAACCATCCGTTAAATGTCCAAGTACCATTATAAAATCATAAGACATAAAACAAACATAATGGAAAGAAAACATTTCCACACTTTGATCACAATGTATCACTCAAATATATTGACATAACAAATACATTATAAAAACCACTTTCAATACCAAAATACATAAAAGAGTATGTGGTATTTAATTCATTTTAAAAACATCACGGCTTGTTGAGTAAGCCAAAGACCAAATAATACTCGCAGTGGCGGAAGAGGTCATTGTCACCGTGTACGTTAAAGAAACATTCATTTTTGTCATTTTTTAAAACACTTCATAGAAAAGGATTCCTTTTGTATAAAAGTAAAAGTCAAAGGGTTTTATAAACCGTATGAAAGAATGTTGTGTATAAAACGACATATGCCTCAATGAAAGGAGATTGAGACGAAGTCCCTCACAAAGACGATATCCTTGGATTAAGGATAAATCAATTAGATAATTATGTATGAAAAAATAATACACCAAATATAAGTGGATATTAAGTGTAAAAAAATCAGAGTATACTCACACATATTCATATAATGACATATTCAAGGAGTACAAGCTTATCCCAAAGAATCAAAAATGGGTTAAGAAGTTCCCTTGCAAAAATTTGACAGCCTAACGGCATCACTTCAAAATTCAGAAAATGAGTTGATGAGAGACAAAAAGGGAATCTAATCACTTGGGCATAAAATTTACATCAATAAGGATATAAAAGAACATATCCCAGCATAATAGTGTGTGAATTAAAAGACATAACAAACGAAGTCTTTTAAAAAGAGGAGGGTGAAATGTCCCCTTACCGAGTTGGGTAACTTATGAAACGTACACCCCATGGAAGAAGGGTCATACAATAAACATGTGAATACCCATAAATGAAATTATACTACACAAAGTGAATAATAATGGGAAGTACATACACCAATCAAAGGAAATTGTGGCAAATGTAGCATAAATCTCACGGGAATAAATGTGAGATGAACAATCCTTTACGAAAACTAGGCAGCCAAACGCTGCCACTTAAAACATTCAAAATGGATTGATGAGATCAAATAGAGTATCTCATCATATTAAAATAAAATTTACAGAAAGATTAATATAAAATAACATCCCACATCATAACAAATAGAAGCTAAAAAGAAGTGACAAAAAGGAGAGTACTTAAAAAGAAAGAGAGAGGTTAGATCTCTTATGAAAATTCGGCAGCCTAACGGCGCCACCCAAAACTTCCAAAATGGATTGATGAGAGAGAATAGGTTCTCACATAATATGAACAATTACAGTAAGAGTAATATAAAAGAACATCCCAATAACAAGAAAGATTAGCTTTAAAAAGAATGACATAAAAGAGTGTACTTAAAAAGAAATAGAGGAGTAAGATCCCTTACCTCGAGTCCGACTTGACTCGATCGTTCTTTAACGTCCTGAATAATAAACTTGAGTTAATTTCTATTTGCATAAGAACCTTTTCATGTTCATTAATCCTTTTTTATCACTTATTTACATTTTATAAACATTATGTAGTCATTAAAGTAAATAGTGTTTGTTTTGTCGATATTTGGTTCTTAAGTCGAAAGTGAACTTCTTACAATTACATGTTGTTCGTGTGGTCAATGGTTCATTATATCCAGAATTATATTCATGATTTGGATATCATATATATCATATATTTCCAGCATATACAAGTATTTATAATATTACATAATCATTTAGAGGTAAGAAATGAAATGCACCATTCATGGAAACGGTAAGCCGTACGTACCCATGAACGCTACTTTCATTTCATTGTCATATTAATGGAATTAAAACTAAATGAGAGGTATGTATATTTTTATTCCAGAATTATATTATATATATATCCATTATAAATATGAACTTATAATAGTACATTACATTTGGGGATAAGAAATGAAATGCACCGTTCATGGAGACGGTAAGTCGTGCGTACGCATGAACGCTACTTTCATTTCTGTCTCATATATTAATGGAAAGAAATAATAATGATATATAGGTATATTATAATTCCAGTATAATATCATATATAATTACTTTAAATTCATTTTTTATACGTCCCACATATGGCATTAACGAATCACATCACTTTGAGGGGGCGGTAGTCCACACTTCCTAAAATGAAATTATCGTGTTTACCCACAATGGAGATCATAAAGGTATGCCATAAAAGAAAAATACTGAATCTTAGGTAAAACATAAACATATTATATATCATATATAAATATAGTGACATATTAATGGCCACCATTGAAGGTGTTATATGAGTGTTGAACAATCATCGTTTCGTGAGGCAGAAATTCACTATCCACGGAAACAATATGTTCTTTAACCATTAGATGTAGGTGTGTGTAAGTGTAGCTCGAATCCTTCTTATAACAACATCCTAGTATATTGAAGATACTTTAGTTGTTACAAAATAAATGAATAAAAAGAGTTTAGGGGGTTGGAGAGGCAAAATAAAACGAAAGGACTCAAGTGAAGACATTACCTTAAAATCGTGCAACTCTCTTTGGTTTGAGCTCAAAGGCTTCCTTGGGAAGTCTTATGCACAATGTGAGGGTTCAAGGAGTAAAAGAAGGAAGTGGAGAGACATAATGGGCAGCTTTAGGCCGAGCCAAAGGCTCTGGGAGTGTGGTTAAGGAGGTAGAGGTGTGGGCCTTTTATAAGAGGAGAGGAGGGGCACTCTTAGAAGGTAAAGAATAGTCACTTTATTTTAAAATGGTATTCGGATTTAAGACGTCCCACATTAATTTGTTTCGAGGATAAGGTGATAAGTGATCGAAATCCACTCATCCAATAGGTTTTGGACATGTTTATGTCTTAGATATTACATTATCATTCCATTTTATTTAAATCGTTAAATAATGAGGTCATCGCTGCATCATCATGATGTCATAAATAATTTAATTTATTTAATGTCTAAAAATTATAAAAAAATCCTATGATGTAGGAAATATTATTATCTTTCTAATGAGTATTTATAGTAAAAAATATGACTTGAATAACCCCATGTTAAAATTTTTTTAGTAAAACATTTCATGTTTGTGTCATTTTTACTTTATCATTAAATAAAAAGTTATTTATGTCATTTCCCAACCAAAGTGGGTTAATGGGGTCCCCAATTTGACCCATGGGTTTTCTTGGTCGTTCATGACACATCCAATGAGGTTAGGACATGTGTAAATTTCATCTCATATTATAAAAACATTATTTTTACCTTAAACTACACTAATTACCTCTAATCGCGATTAAAAACTTAATAAGTTACTATTCACCAAAAAATTATTTTAATCCCATTGAACCAAATTTTACTTCTTAATGACAACCATGTATGTCAGATTTTGGAAATTCAAAACACAAAGATGGAAAATTTTCATTTAAGCGGAAAAATCAGTTTTTATAAGTACCACTTAGTGGTTTCACTATTCATCAAAAATTGATGTTTTTCAGAAATATCTCAAAAATTCACCCTAAGCTATATTTGATATTCTGAACTAAAAAATGAAGTCTATTTTACAAAATTACAAACATATAAGTCACATTAATTAATTTAATAATTAATCCCCGTTGTCAGAGCAAATATCGTGTTTTTATGAACAATAAGTATCAAAAGATTGACTCTAGTTTAAGTCTGATTTTAAAGTGATATTAATTCCAATGACCACTATTGGATTTAATGGTAAAAATATATTCAAATTTCACTTTAAAACCAATTCAGAAGATAATATAATCATATAAATAAATTAGATTAAAAAGTGGTTTTGAATTAAAATACAACATTTTACACTATTCATTAAAAAATGAACTTTATCGGAAAGATACCAAAAATTAACAAAAAGTAAATTTTGATGCCGTGATTATTAAGAAGAGTTTTATTTGGTCCAATAGAATATTTAAGAGTGAAAAAAACTATATTTAATGACGGTTCACCATTAAAAGGCGATAAGTGAGCCTTTAGTGAAAACTAGGGCATATACGCCTAAAATTGAATTCTTTCCGTATTTTAAGCCTTTATCGTTTATTGGATAAATGTAAAAACATTTAAAAACATATATAATCCTATTTTAGTTATTCCTATCTATTCCCGCCAATACAACGGCTACATGTTAACTACCATTTAAAATAATATTATTTTATTATTAGACTACAACTTAAGATTCCCAAGAAACTCATTGTTGCGTGTTGGGTACGCCATTGAGCATAGGGTCCCCATTAAATTCATATTAATATTTTATTCACAAATATGGATAAAAATAAAAATGTCATATTCTTTATTCACCTGGGGTGTTACAAAGGGAATTTAGATATGATGAAATAAATGGGAGGCAAAGTAGATGCTTTATGAAGCAGTTGTTTATGTTTCCCAGTTTCTAAAGACACTATACCTATAAGGTCATTTCATGGTTTTGTAATATATTATAATAAGTACGCTTCAATTTTGATGTAATAACAACGTATGTAAAGTATGGGTCGTTATATTTTTGGTGTGTAGTATCAGATAGGATTCTATCCATAATAAAGTATATTCCACCTTAATAAATTTTTTGAGAGTGGAAATGAACCCCATTAGGAATTTACATTAATTCTAGGGTTACAATCAGTCTTATGGAAGTCTTGAGTATGTTGAGATGGATTGATTTTGGAATGGAACAAAGGGTTACCTATGATTACTGAAATTAGCATGTAGGATTAGTATATCCAGTAGCACGGTATTCTACGATTTGTTTTCTAATACATGACCCTGTGGAGTTAGAGTTAAGTCCTTATTTTTGGTTGGCCATCATTGTGTAACCATAGATAGTTGATTTAATCTATGATCCAAGTGTTTTTTTTTCATATTTAAAAAACAATTTGGCATATAGATTTGTTGTTATTGGAGAATATAGCCACAATGATTATGTGAGAACCAATCATGAGTGGGATGAGGGACCGTGTATGTGTTATATGAGTCTAGATGACATGTTGGCCTCAGGATTCTGGGTGTGAATATTGATTTTATTGTAGTACATATTGGATGATAGGAAAATAAGATATGATGACATGAATGATTTACGGTTTGAACCTCTACAAGAGTGTCATGGATTGGCATGGATTAAAATGGATCATGGATTGGGAGGAGTGACAAACAAGTGGTTTCATTGAGACATGTTAATTTTGATGATAATGTTAATGTAAGATAAAATACACATAGTGTAGAATATTCCATAAAAAATGTATGTTGTTTCTTTCATTGATGGTTGGCATTGTTTTGGAAATTCTATGTGGTGATCTCATGAGTTATAAGAGGGAATCAATTAACCTTTCAAGATATTATAAAGGGTGATCTATCATATCCTGATCTACCCATATTTTTCAATGATTGATAGATCATGGGATACATATATTAGTAAATTATTCTATGATGTAATGATAATGATTCTCCTATAATAGGGATTGGGAGTTCAGTCGTGGGGGTATGACCCTCATGAGTGGTGAAGAAGTAGTGTGTGAGATTGATCAATGAATGAAAATTATGGAATATTCATTGTAATAGATAAATGAAGTTAACTTCAATATATTACATAGAAAATTTAATGTATACACTCAATGGTGGTATCAATTGGGGATCTATCACCACCTACGAGTTCATAATAGTTGAGTTAATCTGAGTAGAAGTCGTGTTGTTGGTGAATCGCTGCTCATTGTAAAGCACGTTGATGCTCATTGTTTTTTTCTCTGGTATTAATTAATTAATGTCACATATATTTTGGTATGGCCACCATTCAGTGTGTTAATACAATCATATTATTCCACTTTGGCTTATGGAATCGTGATTGGGAAGGTTGTTGATACATCAAAGGCAGGGATCATGTTTTATTACAAATATTCGAATAAAGGAAGATCGACATGTATAATTTCATGTAATTAGATGTAGTTGTTCAAATACTATAATATGTTAATTTTTTAGCTTTCATGGGTTTTTTTGGATGTTGTGGAATGGATTTATGAGGAAAGGTATACTCAATGGAATAATGAATGGATTTTAGAGGGTAATCATGTTTTTTTATTTTAATAATTAAAAAGGGTACCATAATTGGACTAGTTTTTTCGTGGATGATGGTCATAATTTATGGGGAACTTCATTAATGGGAATAATTTGGATACCAGGACCATGTATCAATATTAAATTACAATTGTAGTGGCTTTTAATGTTTATAATTGGAATTTTTTATATAAATCATATAGTAGGGAGGAACATATTCTAGGTTAGAAGTTGGATTAAGATAGATTAGGTGTGTTTGAGTAGATCAGAATAGGTGTGAATCATCTAATCATATATGTTATGTGTTTATGTAGTGTTTCATATTTTAGTTGTTAAATTGATTTCAATTCAATATTTTACTCTGCAAACACATTGATCATTAGAGGTTGGAAGATGATTATAAAATATAAATTGGTGAATGGAATATATTAGATGATCGACATCTAAGAACACATACGATTTTTTGGATGATAGTGGAAATAATTTATTTTGAACTAGGATTCAAAATATAATTACATGAGTTTTATCATATTAACATTATCTTTTTAAATGTGTAATTAAGATCAAATGGTATATCAAGAAATTGGGCATGTCACATGATACTCAAGTAAAGTTTCAGAGGTTTTTATATTTTAGTATCAAATGAGCACATTTTGGTGTGAAAGATATTAGAGAAACTAAATAGAACCCTTAGCATGGGTGATTTATACTAGATTTATTATGGAACAATTTATATTCATATTTATCATTGGGTTGGTAATAAACTATTTGAACATTAGGGGAATCCATGTGAGGTGTCTTGGATTTTGGGTTTGGGGAATTGTTTGAAAATGATTTTAGAAAAACCATGAATCTTATTGTAGAGGTATCTAATGATATTTTAAATGGATGACACACCGTTAGAAACCATATATATTAACATTGAAAAGTTGGAAATTTGTGATAGTTTTGGCTACATGGTTGTTACATTGTTCTATCCAAAGTCTACACACATTAAATTGTGGATAATTTCCTCTTGGTTCTAATAGTTTTAAAATATATCAACTCGTTATTTTCATCCACCTCATCCACAAAGACTATTCGTCTCCCTCTTATTCTAATTCCTCTAATATCCCTCTTATTAAAGGAATTTATGTGTGATTCATTGGTTTTTATGGTGAGTTATCTCCATCCGTTACTTTTTTTCCTTAGTTCCTTCCAGTTTCGAATGTATATATTTAATTTTTCAGATATAATTATTATAGAGAGCATTGTAATGGGCCTATCATGATTAGATTCTACTCTAATTTTGAACAAGACATCTCAAGACAACATTTGTATATCTTCGCCTGATGCTTTTTTTTGGTGTGTCAAATTGTATATTTTTCACAGGTCTTGTGTGAAATTAATTATGTTGGATCATGTTTTTGGATCTAATTGATAGGGATTTGGAACAAGTGGATTCTTAGATATCATATCGGGCCTCTATGGGAGGAATGGTATAAGGACCCGACCCTGTAACCTTACATAATCATGAATTAACAGAATAATTCACATAGAGGATCTTTTAAGGTTTAGAGTTTTAGATAATCAGGACATAACTATTACATCTCAAAACATTACAATGTAGAGACTTCTACTAAGTTTCCATAAAATAAAAACTATTAAAAAGAAACATGTCTAGTTGCATGTTTTAGATAGCAAGTCTTTACTTGAACCCATCCTTGACCATATTCATCTTTAAGCCCTGTGGAAAACATTTCAAAAACATGGGGTGAGCATAAAAATCCTAGTAAAGGATACACAAAAAAGGAAAACTGTTAGTTTTTCAAAATAATGAGTAAACCATTAATACTTTATCAAAGTAATTATTTCCACCTTTATGAAGTAGTAAAAATTCTTCACTGAATAAAAGATCACCACTTATACTTTGTAACAAAAAGATTACCATAAACCCTTATAAAGGACACATAACATATATAGGTAACTTGGGACATAAACATACTTCAACGGAATAACCATCCGGTCGACTTCCACACATATCACTACATGGAATAGCTATACAACCAACAACCATACCAAATGCATTATAGATTATAACATAACCACCCAACCTGGTATTCAGGGAACCACCTGTCATTTGGTTTATCACGTAACCACCCATCAAATGTCCAAGTACCATTATAAAATCATAACACATAAAACAATTATAAAGGAAAGAAATCATTGCCACATTTCAGTCACAATATATAACTTAAATATATTGACATAACAAATCCATTATAAAAACCATTTTCAATAGCAAAATACATAAAAGAGTATTTGGTATTCATTTACTTTTAAAAACATTATGGCTAGTTGAGGAAGCCAAAGATCAAATAATACTCGCAGTGGAGGAAAGGTCGTTGTCATCGGGTATGTTAAAAAGAAACATACTTTTTGTCATTTAGTAAAACACTTCATATAGAAAATATTCCTGTTGAATAAAAGTAAAATTAAAAGGGGTTTATACACCGTATAAAATAATGTTGATTATAAAACAAAATATACTTCAATGAAAGTATATTGAGATGAAGTCTCATTCAAACACGATATCATTATATTAAGGATAAATCAATTACTAAAGTATGTGTGAAAAATATAAATACATTCAATATAAGTGGATATTAATTGTAAAATAATCAGATTAATTCACACATATTCATATAATTACATATTCACGGAGTAGAAATTTAACCCAAATAATTGAAATTGAGTTAAGAAGTTCCCTTGCCAAAATTCGACAGCCTAACAGCGTGACTTTAAAATTCATAAAATGAGTTGATGAGAGAGAAAATGGTATCTCATCACTTGGACATAAAATTTACATCAATAAGGATATAGAAGAACATATCCCAATATAATAATATTTTAATTAAAATACATAACAAAAGAATTCTTTTTAAAAGAGGAGGGTGAAAGGTTCCCTTACCGACATGGGTAACTTTCGAAACGTACACCCCGTGAAAGAAGGGCTATAAAACATTGATATAAATACTCATAAAAGAAATTATATTACAAAAATAGTAGAATAATGGGAAGTACATACACCACTCAAATGAAATGGCGGAAAATGTGGACTAAATCCCATGGGAATAAAACAGAGAAGAAAAATCCCTTACAAAAACTTGGTAGCCTAACGACGCCACATAAAATTTCCAAAAATGGTTTTATGAAATAAAATAGGGTCTTTAATAATATGAACATAAAATTACAGAATTAGGAATATAAAATATCATTCCCAAACATAATAAATATGTGCTTAACATAAATGACATAAAAGAGAGTACTGAAAAAGAAGGGAGAGGTAGGATCCCTTACCTCATGTTCGACTTGTCTTGTTCGTTTCTTTATATTCTTGAATAATAAACATTGGTAAATTTATAATTTCTTAAGTAACTACTTTAAAGATTATTATTCAGTTCATATCACATATTTTAATGTTATAATAATTGGTTAATAATATGAGTTTATATTAGATGTTTTTGACGATGTTTGGTACATGAGTCAAAATTGTACTGGTTGGAAATTAATTTTCCATGTAGTTATAGGTAAATCATCTCAAGAATAGATTTAATGATTTAAATATCATATATATCCAGTATATATTCATTTTATACTATTCTATAACATTTGGAGATAAAAAAATGAAATGCAGCATTCATGGAGACGGTAGGCCGTACGTACGCATGAACGCTACTTTAATTTCATTTCCATATTAATGGAATTAAAAATAAATGATATATATTATATATTATAATTCAAGTATAATATATATTTTATATAGGTCACATATGTTCATTAATTTCAATCTTTATATATTCCATGTATTGCATGAACGAGTCACATCACTTGATGGGGTGGTAGTCCACACTTCCTCAAATTAAATTATCATATATTCACAACATGAAAAGCATATATGTATGTTTTAAATGTAAAATACAGAAGAATATATAGGAAATAAATATAATATATATCATAAATAAATATAGTTCCATCATAATGGCCACCATGAGAGGTGGTAGGAGAATATAGAACAATCATCGTTTTGTGAGGCAATAATTTGCCATCCACGGAAACAATATGTTTTTAACCGTTAGATGGAGGTGTGTGTAAGTTTAGATCGAATTATTCTCATAAAAACAACAGAGTATATTGAATATACCGTTTTTGATACAAAATAAATGAATAAAAAGAGTTTAGGGGGTTGTATAAGAAAAATAAAACAAAATGACATAAGAGATGACATTTCCTTTAAATCAGGTAACTCTCTTTGGATTGAACCAAAAGGGTTTCTTGAAGAGCTTTATACCTAAGGTAATGCTTCTAGGATAAGTATAGGTATGTGTAGAGATACAATTATAAGCTTTTGGACAATCCAAAGGCATGAGAGGTGTGGGTAAGTAGGTATAGTTGGGCGCCTTTTATAAGAGGGAGGAGGGGCACTCTTGGAAAGTTTTGAAAAGATACTTTATTATAAAACGATATTTGGATATTAAAGGTCCCCCAATTGTAAATTTCTAGGATAAGGTGATAAGGGTTCGAAATACACCCATAAAATAGGTTTTTGAAAAGTTTATATCTTAGATTTTACCTTATCATCTCATTTTATTTAAATCGTTCATTAATGTGGTAATCACTGCATCATCGTGGTGTCATAAATAAATCTACTTATTTAATATATAAAAAGTATAAAAAACTAAAATTATGTAGGAAATATTTTTAGATTTATAATTAATATTTAATGGAAAAAATATGATTTTTATAACCCCATGTAAAAATAGTTTTAGTAAAATAATACATGTTTCTGACATTTTTATTTTAACTTTATATAAAAATTTATTAATGTCATTTTCCTACCAATGTGGCTCCATGGGGTCCCCATGATGACCCATGGATTGTCTTAGTCGGCCATGACACATAAAATAAGGGTAGGACATTTTTCAAGGTCATTTCATATTATTATAACATTATCTTTACCTTAAATTACACTAATTACCTTTAATCGCGATTAATAAAAATTTAAAGTTACTAATCACCAAAAAATTATTTTAATACCATTGAACCAAATTTTACATCCTAATTACAACCATGTATGTAAAATTTTTTAAATTCAAATCACAGAAGTATTAATGTTTCATTTAAACGAAAAATCCATTTTTTAACTACCACTTAGTGGTTTCATTATTCATCAAAAATTGATGTTTTTCAGAAAAATACAAAAAATTACCCTAAGCTATATTTGATAATCTGAATTCAAAAATAATATCTATTTTAAAAAACTCAAAAAATATAAGTTTCATTAATTAATTTAATAATTATTTTCTGCTGTCAAAACAAATAGCGTGTTTTTAAGAAACAATACCTTTGAAAAGATTGACACTAGTTTAAGTCAAATTTCAAAGTGAAATTAATTCCAATGACCACCATTGGATTAAATGGAAAAAATATATTCTAATTGAACTTTAAAAAAAACTAAAAAGATAATATATCCATATAAATACCTCATATTAATAGGGGGTTTTGAAATAAAATACAACATTTTCACTAAAAATGATCTTTATTGGAAAAATAACAAAAATTTACACAAGGTAAATTTTGATTCCTATATTCTAAAGAAGGATTTAATTTGGTCCAATATAACATATAAAATTGTCAAAAAGTTTATTTAAAAAGGGTTCTCCATAAAAAGTTGGTTAATCGACCTTTTAAAGAATATTAGAATATTTAATTATAAAATTGGATTCATTCGCATTTAAAGCCTCTAAAATTTATTGGATAAAAGTAAACATATTTGACTAACACATATAATCATATTGTAGTTAGTTCTGTTCATTCATTCCATTACAATGGATATACTTTAACTACCATTTAAAATAATATTATTTTATTATTAGAGTGAAACGTAAGATTTCAAAGAAAATCGTTGTTGCGTATTGGGTACGCCATCGAGCATAGAGTTCCCTTTAAATTAATATTAAACTTTTATTCATAAATAGGGATAAATATGAAAATTTCATATTATTTATTTACCTGGGGTGTTACATCTTTCCCACCTTTTGGAAATTGCGTCCTCTCAATTTTAAAATTGGGCTTTGAAACTTTATTGAAAGCCCAAAATTAGAAAAAGAGTAAATTAAACTATCACTTCAAAAGAAAGAAAGTGAAGGACAAAGGTCACCCGAGTTAACCTATACTACGATTCCATGTAGGAAAATATGGATATGGAATAAAAAACAAAGGGTCATGTTCTGTGGGAGAGTGATAGAAAACATGTTTAGGAGAATGTTAACCACTAGAAAATCACAAGCTGGTGATGGATTAAATGGTATTTAATTCCCCAGTAGGAAAGGTTAACAAACAACATTTTAGTTTTATGTTACTTTCCATTGAGGAATTTATTTTTGAGGTTAACTAAATTGCAAGGAAACATACTTTATTGTCGTTTAGGAATTCATCTCTTACTATATTTCTTACACAAACTCATTTTTCCTCCCAAAAGATGAGTATTTAGGATGACTTGTTCACATTAAGAGCCCGATAATCAACTTCTAGACAATCTCCTAATCCACAAAATAGAACTATATATTTCCCATGTTTTTATACCTTAACCAAAACAAAAAATTGTTAGTATGAGATCAGATAACACCTAGAATTGATAGTCTTGTATATAATGAATATCTATTCATAACCTCCTTAATTTTTCCAAAAAACCCAATGTTCAACGAAGACCATTCGATAAACAAATTTTCCATAAAAATATTCTATGTAAACCAAAATAAGATTGAAACCCAAATATTTGAAGGATTTAATCACATAGTCTTCCAAGGTAAATCTTAACATTTATCTCCAAATTAAATCAGTTTCTCTTAAAGTCTTATATTGAAAAGTAATTAGCCTAATCACATATCCTCCATGATAGTCCAATCATATCCACAGATAACCAAAAATCAACTTAATATTGATTAATAAAATCATCTAACTAAAAAGAATAAGTCAAACTAACCATGGACATTACATAGTCTAGTGGTAGGCGATGCACCCTTATCGCCCTTCAGTTTTAGGTTTGATTTATGTGTCCTTACCAGATGAGACGGGTTGTCACCCATCCTATGGGATGTCCATTTTATAAAACACAAAAAATAACCCTAACATGTTTAAGCCTCAATGGTATCCTTTTACCTCTCGTTTTCAACCAAATTCATTACAATCTCAACATCATTATTCTTGATGTCTTATTTCACCACCATAAGATAAAAATAAAACGATTCCCAAAAACGAAGAACATCATACACTGATCATGGTGTCCATTTGGTTTCATCGTCCTCCTGTTCACGTAGGTAGAAGGTTCATGCATTGCAACAATGATTTTGGGATCCTTCAAAATCATTTTCTTCCTCCATCCAAATACACCTCTTACAACATGGGTCATATGGGTGTTCATAGAAAAAAAGTTTTGGAAAATAAATCAGGTATGACATATAATTTCAAGACATCTGATAAAACATGATTTCTATAAAATAGTCAGACCGATTTTGAGTTTAAACTTTCAATTAATGGTCCTTTTAAAATACCATATATATATACTGAGAGACTATATTGTAAAACCAGATATAAATAGGTTGCACAAGGGTCTCCTTCTTTAGAACCTTTTTTGAAATCATAATATGCTTCAAAATCTTGTGATAAGGTAAAATATTTGAAAATTCCTTGATAATATTTACCTTTCTTGAAAATATGAGAATATTGTGAAAATAGTATTTGTCTAAATACAACCCATGATCCACGAAGATAAAAAGATATAGTGGAGGTGTTTGATATCTCAAACAACTAATAGCAAGTGAGTTGTATTCTTGAGAAAGGTTTATAATCATCTAAACATGAATTTTTCAATAATTACTGCAATCATTTCCTCAGGAAGAGATAATAATTTCGTCTGAGATCCTCCTCTTTCTATTCGAAACAGACTTTTCTTGACCTGAAAAAGAGTTATAAAACAAGGATTTAACTGAAATAATAGATATAGGGACTAACCATGTGTCTAACAAAAACTCCTAATTCCTAAATTTGTCTAAACAAACCTCTGATATCAACTATAAAGACCCGACCTTATAACATTACATATTCACGAATTAAATGTATAATTCACATAGAGGGTCATTTTAGGTTTATAGTTTTAGAGAATTATAACATAACTATTACATAGCAAAATATTACAAAGTAGACACATCTACTTGGTTTCCATAAAATAAAAACTCCTAAAAAAACATTTCTAGTTCCATGTTTTAGTTAACATGCCTTTTCTTGATCCCATCCTTGACCCTATTCATATTTAAGCCCTGTGGAAAACATTTCAAAAACTTGGGGTGAGCATAAAAACTCCAGTAAAGGATACACAAAGAAGGAAAACTTTTAGTTTTTCCAAACAACAAGAAAACCATGAATACTTTATCAAAGTAATACTTTTCACCTTTACGAAGTAGTAAAAACTCTTCACTGAATAAAAGATCACCACTTATCCTTTGTAACCAAAATATTACCATAAACCCATATAAAGGACAAATAACATATAAAGGTAACTTGGGACATAAACATACTTAAACGGAATAACCATATGGTCGACTTCCACACAGATCACTACATGAAATAGCTCTACGACCAACTTCCATACCCAATGCATTGGAAGTAATAATGTAACAACTCGTCCTGTTATTCACAAAACCACCCATCATTTGGATTATCATGTAACCACCCTTAAAATGTCCAAGTACCATTATAAAATCCTAAAACATAAAACAATTATAAATGAAAGAAAACATTTCAAAATTTCAATCACAATATATCAATTAAATATATTGACATAACAAATCCATTATCAAAACCATTTTCAATACCAAAATACATAAAAGTGTATATGGTATTTATTTACTTTTAAAAACATTACGGCTTGTTAAGGAATCCAAAGATCAAATAATACTCACGGTGACAAAATGGTCGTTGTCACCGCGTATGTCAAAAAGAAACATACTTTTTGTCATTTAGTAAAAAACTTCGTATAAAAAATAATACTTTTTAATAAAAGTAAAAGTGAAAGGGTATTATACACCATATAAAAGAATGTTGTGTATAAAACAAAATATACTTCAATGAAAGGATATTGAGATGAAGACTCGTTCAATGATGTTATCCTTAGATTAAAGATAAATCAATTACTTAATTATGTATGAAAAATATAAATACACCGAATATAAGTGGAAATTAAGTGTAAAACAATCAGATTAATTCACATATATTCATAGAATGACATATTCAAGGAGTACAATTTTAACCCAAATAATTGAAATTGATTTAAGAAGTTCCCTTGCAAAAATTCGAGATCTTAACGACGTAACATTAAAATTCAGAAAATGAGTTGATGAGAGAGAAAATGGTATCTGATCACTTGGGAATAAATTTTACATCAATAAGGATATATAATAACATATCACAACATAATAATATGTAAATTAAAAGACATAACAAAATAAGTCTTTTAAAAAGTAGAGGGTGAAAGGTTCCCTTACCGACTTGGGTAACTTTCGAAACGTACAACCCGTGAAAGAAGGACTATAAAACATTGATGTAAATACTCATAAATGAAATTATATTACACTATGAGTAGAATAATTGGAAGAACATACACCACTCAAAGTAAAAGGTGGAAAATGTGGCATAATTCTCATGGGAATAAAACTGAGATGAAAAATCCCTTACGAAAACTCGGCAGCCTAACGGCTCCACATAAAACTTCAAAAAATGGATTTATGAGATAAAATAGGGTATCCTATCATATAAACATAAAATTACATAATTATGAATATAAAATAACATTCCCAAACATAATAAAGATGATCATAAACGAAATTACATAAAAGAGGGTACTTAAAAATAAAAGAGAGGTAAGATACCTTACCTCAAGTCCGACTTGTCTTGTTCGTTTCTTTATATTCCTGAAAAATAATCTTAGGACAATTTATAATTTTTTAAGGACCTCCTAAATATATTATTAATCAGTTAATATCACACTTTATAATTTTATAATAATTTGTTAATAATGTGAGTTCATATTATAGGTTTTTGTCAATGTTTGGTACATGAGTCAAAATTGAACTGGTTGGAAAAGAATTTTCCATGTAGATATAGGCACATCATCTCCAGAATATTTTTATTGAATTAAATATCATATATATCCTGTATATCATTATTTTATACTATTCCATAACATTTGGAGAGAAAAAAAATGAAATGCAATGTTCATGGAGACGGTAGGCCGTACGTACGCATGAACGCTACTTTCATTACTTTCTCATATTGAAGGAATTAAATCTAAATGATAGAATGATATATATATATATATATTATAATTACAGTATAATTTATAGTTTATATAGGTCATATAATTTCATTAATTTCATTCTTTATACATTCTATGTATTGCATGAACGAGTCACATCACTTGAGGGGGCGGTAGTCCACACTTTCTCAACTGAAATTATCGCATTTGAACAACATGCAAAGAATATAGGTATGTTTTAAATGTAAAATACATAAGAATATAGTGGAAATAAATATAATAAATAAATATAGTTCTATCATAATGGACACCATGAGAGTTTGTAGGAGAAGATAGAATAATCATCGTTTCGTGAGGCAGTAATTCGCCATCCATGGAAACAGTATGTTCTTTATCCATTAGACGGAGGTGTGAGTAAGTGTAACTCAAATAAATCTCATAAATACATCCTAGTTTATTTATGATACTGTTTTTTTTACAAAACAAAGGAATAAAAAGAGTTTAGGGGGTTGGATAAGCAAAATAAAACAAGAGGACAAAAGAAAAGAAATTAACTTTAAATCGAGTAACTCCCTTTGGATTGAGCCAAAATGTTTTCTTGAAGAGCTTTATGCCTAAGGTAAGTCTTCTAGAATGAGTATAGGGATGTGAAGAGATAAAAGGAGCAGATGTTGGTCAAGCCAAAGGCTAGAGAGGTGTGGGTAAGGAGGTATAGGTGGGGGCCTTTTATAAGAGGGAGGAGGGGCACTCTTGGAAAGTATTGAAAAGTTACTTTATTATAAAATGATATTCGGATATTGAAGGTACCAAAATTATATATTTCGATTATAAGGTGATATGTGTTCTAAATACACCCATCCAATAGGTTTTTGACATGTTTAATTCTTAGATTTTACCTTATCTTCTAATTTTAATTAAATCGTTCATTAATGAGGCAATCATTCCATCATCATGGTGTCATAAACAAATTTATTTATTTAAAGTCTAAAAATTATTAGGAAAAATATCATGATGTAGGAAATATCTTTAGATTTATAATGAATATTTAAAGTAAAAAATATGACTTGTATAACCCCATGTAAAAATTGTTTTTGTAAAACAATACATGTTTGTGACATTTTTATTTTAACTTTAAATAAAATGTTATTAATGTCATTTTCCTAACAAAGTGGATCCATGGCATCCCCAAGTTGACCCATGTATTGTCTTGGTCGGCCTTGACTCATCAAATAAGGTTAGTAAATGTCTCAAGGTCATTTCATATTATTAAAACATTATCTTTACCTTAAATTACACTAATTAACTTTAATCGCGATTAATAAAACATAAAAGTTACTATTCACCAAAAAAATTATTCTAATCCCATTGAACCACATTTTACATCCTAATGACAACCATTTATGTGAAATTTTTGAAATTAATATCACAGAAGTGTTAATGTTTCTTTTAAACGAAAAATCAGTTTTTTAACTACCACTTAGTGGTTCCACTATTCATAAAATTTTGACGTTTTTCAGAAAAAATCAAAAAATTCACCCTAATATATATTTGATATTCCAAATTCAAAAATGATGTCTATTTTAAAAAATTAATAACATATAAGTTGCATTAATTAATTTAATTATTATTTTCAGCTGTCAAAACAAATTGCGTGTTTTTATGAAACAATATCTATTAAAAGATTGACACTAGTTTAAGTCCAATTTCAAAGTGAAATTAATTACAATGAATGCCATTGGATTAAATGGTAAAAATATATTCTAATTTCAGTATATAAAAATATCAAAATATAATATATCCATATAAAGAAATCAGATTAAAAAGAGGTTTTGAATTAAAATACAACATTTTCATTAAAAATGATCTTTATCGGGAAAAAAACAAAAATTTACAAAAAGTAAATTTTGAAGTCTAGATTCTAAATAAGTATTTTATTTGGTCCGATATAACATATAAAATTGTCAAAAAGTGTATTTGAAAAGGGTTCGCCATCAAAAGGCGGTTAATTTTCCTTCTAAAGAATATTAGAATATTTAGGCTTAAAATTTGATTCATTCGCATTTTAAGCCTCTAACATTTATTGGATAAAAGTAAAAATATTTGACAAACATATATAATAATTTTTTTAGTTAGTTCTGTTCATTCCCGCCATTACAACAGCCAGGCGTTAACTACCATTTACAATAATATTATTTAATTATTAGAGTACAATGATTTATTTCAATGAAACTCGTTGTTGTGTATTGGGTATGACATCAAGCATTGTGTTCTCTTTAAATTAATATTAAAAATTTATTCACAAAAATGGAAAAATATGAAAATTTCATATTCTTTATTTACATGGGGTGTTACAAATGGTCTCTATAATATTTTGGAGGCAGTACCAGATGAGGGATTTTTTACTTAATCTTTTGTTATTTAACCTTGTTATTTTGTTGTAAATTACTTAATAAATATAATTTCAAATATAATTAATTTTTATGGTTATTTTGGTGCACATTAAGAACACTTGTGGATTGTATGATTTTTTGGGTCATAAATGTGCTCAAGAAATGGGTTTCTAGGCTAAAATTTTATAATGAAATGATTTAATGTGGTATATGGTCATTTTAATTAACCCATAGTATTATTAAATATTTAAGATCCATCAGTTATGTGGTCTCAACATCTTCCATGGATCTTCTATAAGAATCTCATGGAATCCTCTCCTTTTTCCCATGCCCTTAATAACCCCCTGTTTAAAATTTTTATAGGCTTATTGATATGGGAGATCCCTATGGGATTCCCTACATTGAACAAGACCTAAATTTGACATATTTAATTTACAGAGAAATATAGTCCATGAAGGGGACTATTGGTGTTATGCTACAAATTTTAATTTCTAGAATTGTAAAGAGGAGGTTACTCGATAGAATTGATTATATGTTAACATACAAGGACATGATTTTATGTTTGTAAATGAGAAATAAGGTTCTTGGTTTCTTATGAAATTATTCTCTTGTATATTACAGCTCAGAAGTAAAGAATGAATTAATGAACTAAATAGCATACTTTTCTTTTTATATGATTCAGATGGTTAAAAATTGTAATATTATAAAACAAATATGTTATTTTGCTTAATAATTTATGAATGAAACCCTATTTAATCAAGTCTTCAAAACGTGTTAATCTTGATGGAATTATGAATGATATAATATGATCCAAGGGATGTAACGAATGATTTCTTTTATTAAATGACATGAATTAGATTATTTATTAATAATTTGACAGAAATTATTTATGGGATTTTAGGGACTCAATATGGAATTTATTGGTGTGGAATATTGTGAGTGTGACCATGATTATATATAAGACTCAAATTAATATCATACTATGATGAATCTATAAAATTAATTAAGTGTTAATGATATAGAATTGAGTTGCAAATCCATTTGATTTTTATTAGATTATTTACCAAAATTAACTTTGAGTGACAGACCTCATATTCAGAAAATGCCTTACATGTCAAATTATGTGGATTAACATCAGGGATTCTAGCCGGGTACCCTTGTTAATGAGGCATGAGGAGTTCCAAAAATTCACCATGAACAATTGAGGTGGATATCCACATTGTTAAGCCATATATTACAATAATGTCTTGATTTTTAATGTCAAGGATGGATACCTATGTTTAGATAATTAGACTAGATTAGTATAACATAAAGGATCCCTCCCTTGGATTCCCATGTAGATTTATTAAGATAGAATTCATGATTGATCACATGGGTTCTCTCAGATTATTATGACTACTGTTTCCTTATTTGTATACATTTTAACCAGTGAAAACATGATGTATAACTTTAAAAAGAAATATTGGTGATGTAAAATATAGGTATTTCCTGATTTTGAGTGTCACTAGAGAGACCAAACATTAATGAATGAATTATTACATTTCTATTTAAATTTTCATTATTTTAATTTCCAACATGTTAAATGGTAAATTTTCATTTTATATAACTCCCAGAGAAATATTCTTATAGAATGGTAATATTATTGATTCCATTGGTTGTGGCATTTTAACATCCCAAGTAAATAAATAATATTACATTATAATTTTTATCAATATTTTTGAATAAAATGTTAATACTACTTTAAAGGTAATTCTATTCTCGATGGCGTACCGAATACAAAACTACGAGTTCCATTGAAATCTTACATTGCACACTAATAATATAATAATATTATAATATTTAACGCCTAGCCATTATAATGGAGTGAATGAACAGAAATAACTACAAAATGATTACATATGTTTTTCAAATATTTTGAAATTTATCCAATAAATTTTAGAGGCTTAAAATCAAAATGATTCCAATTTTATGAAGAAATACACTAATATTTTTAAAAGATTGTTTTACCACCTTTTGATGGAGAACTTTTTTATCTAACTTTTTACAATTTCATAAGCTCAATTAGTTAAAATAAAATTATTCTTAATGATTGGGATATTTAAATTTACTTTGGTTAAATTTTTGGTATGTTTCTAACAATGTTCATTCTTTTTAATGATTAGTGAAAAATATTACATTTTACATCAAAACTGAATTTTCACCTAATTTAAATATATTGTTAGATTAGTTTATTAATTTGTTTTAAAGTTTAATTAGAATATATTTTTACATTTTAATTCAATGGTGGTCATTATAATTAATTTCACTTTTAAAATTGACATAAACAAGTGCCACAATTTTCATAGATATTGCTTCCAAAAAAACCCGCTATTTGATTTGACAGCGGAAATTAACTATAAGAATTATTAATGAAAAATCTATTTTTAGAATTTGGTAAAATGATCATCATTTCTGAATTTAAAAATTCAAATATAGCTTAGGGTTAATTTTTGGTATTTTTCTCATAATGCTTTTTTAATGAATAGTGAAAAATACTGTTTTTAATTCAAAACTACCTTTTCATCCAATTTATTGATATATTTAGATTTTCATTTTAAATATTTTTAAAGTATAATTGATTTATGTTTTTATCAATTAATACAATTTTGTTGACTGGAAGTAATTTAACTTTTCAATTGGATGTAAAAACAAGTCAATGTTTGGATAGATTTTACTTATTAAATACCCGTCTTTTGTTTTGACAATGAGATTTACTTTTAAATTAATTACTACAATTTATATGTTTTTAATTTGATGAAATGAATTCCATATTTTGAATCAGAAGGTCCAAATTATGTAATTATGACTCTTTTGTTTTTGAACATTATGAATAGTGATGATGGTAATTATCTTTAATTATCGTGTTTAACTAGTAATCGGGTAATTAGGGGTAAGAAAATAATATCATAAAAATATAAAATGACCCCGACATGTGTTCTAATGCTATTTTTGATGTAATGGCTGACCATGGGATTCCTTGTGCCAACCATGGGATCCCATATAATCACTTTAGTGTGATAGTGACCTTTTATCAATTTTTTAAAGAAAGGAAAATGTAACCAAAGTATGTAACACCTAAGTAAAATAATTTTAATTTTGTCTACATAAAAGATATCTTCGACTATAAATCATCATTGGAAAGCTAAACATTTTTCTTACATCACAATATTTTTTTTCTAATTTTTAGACAGTATATAAATTATTTTATTTATGACACTATGATGATGCGGTGATTACCTCATAAATGAACGAATTAAATAAAATTAGAAGATAGGGTGAAATATAAGTCTTACACTTGTCACAAACCTATAGGATGGGCAGAACCCCACCTATACCACCTTAACCACACCTCTGAAGCCTTTGTCTCGGCCAACCCATGTCCATTTCATCTCTCCACATACCTCTATTCATAATTTAAACCTCACCTTAGGCAAGATGCTCTTCAAGAAAACTTTTTGCTTCAAACCAGGAGGAGTTACCCGATTTAAAGGTAATGTCTTCACTTGTGTTCTTTTGTTTTATTTTGCTTATCCAAACCCCTAAACTCTTTTTATTCCTTTCTTTTGTAACAACACCAGTATCTTCAATATACTAGGATGTTTTTATCTGAAGGATTCAAGTTACACTTACACACACCTTCGTCTAGTGGTTAAAGAACATACTATTTCTGTGGATGGCAAATTACAGGCTCACGAAACAATGATTGTTCAATATTCTATTAACACCTTTAATGGTAGCCATTATTATGTAACTGTATTTTATATATGATATAGATGGTATTTATGTTTTCCATATGCTTCTATATTTTATGTTTAAAACATATTTATATGCTTTGCATGTTGTGAAAATGCAATAATTTCATACAAGGAAGTGTGGACAACCGCCCCCTCAAGTGATGTGACTCGTTCATGCAATACATGGAATGTATAAAGATTGAAATTAATGAACTTATGTGACCTATAAAACATATATATTATACTTTAGTTATAATATATATATATCACAATTATTTTTAATTCCATTAATATGTCAAAGAAATTAAAGTAGCATTCACGCGTATGTACGACCTACCGTCTCCATGAACGGTGCATTTCATTTATTTTTTTCTAAAAATGTTATGGAATATTATAAAAATAAATATGTACTGGATATATATGATATTTAAATCATTAATACTAATCTTTATATGATTTAATTATAACTACATGGACAATCATTTTCAAACAAGTTCATTTTTTACTCATGTACCAAACATCGACAAAAACGTCTGATATGAACTTACATTATTAACCAATTATTATAACATTATAATATGTGATATGAACTGAATAATAATATATAAAGGAATACCTTAATAATTTATAAAATGACCAAATTTTATTATTCAAGAATATAACGAAACGAACAAGACAAGTCAGACTTGAGGTAAGGGATCTTACATCTTTGTTTATTTTTATGTACAATTTTTATGTAACTTACCTTAAGATCCTGTATCTTATGTTGGGGGGATGTTATTTTATATTCCGATTGCTATAAATTTTATTTTAATATGATGATAGAACCTATTTTATCTCATCAATCCATTTTTGGATGTTTTATGTGGCGCCGTTAGGCTGCCGAATTTTCATAAGGGGATTTTCATCTCACTTTTTATTCCTGTGAGATTCATGCTACATTGGCCACTATTTCCTTTTGTGTGGCCTTTTTACTGCCCATTATATTAATATTTGTATAATATACTCTCATTTATTGGTAGTTACATCTTCATTTTATGACCCATCTTTCATGGGGTGTACATTTCGAAAGTTGCCCAAATCGGTAAGGGAACCTTTCACACTCCTCTTTTAAAGACTTATTTTGGTATGTCTTTTAATTTAAATCTTTTTATTTTGGGATATGTTCTTATATATCCTTATTGATGTAAAATTTATTTCCATGTGATGAGATTCCATTCTCTCTCTTATCAACTAATTTTATGATTTTTAAAGTGACGCCGTTAGGCTGTCGAATTTTACCAAGGGAACTTTTTAACCCAATTTCGATTTCATTGGGTTCAACATGTAGTTATTGAATATGTCATCCACTGAATATGTGTGAATGCCATTATATTTTTTTTATACATAATATACACTTATATTGGGTGTATTTATATTTTTCACACATAATTTTGGGATTTATTTATCATTAATTTAAGGATACCTTCTTTATAAGCGATTTCATCTCATTTTACATTTCTATTAAGACTTCATTGTTATTATTCATCAATTAACTCTTATATGGTGTATATAATGTCCTTTGTAATATTATATCATGAATCCATTTATTCTCATGATATTATAAAGTTCTGATTAAATGTTATTCCTCAATTATTTTATTCAACTGTCTCTAATTTTGGTAAAAACCCGTTAACTAAAATATCACTTTAAATGTTTTAATGATTTGTTCCTATCAATATCCATGTTTTCAAAATGTTTTTAAAGATTTATTTATATGGATATTAATGGTTTAAAATTTTAAAATCCTCAAGGTGGTATGAGACACTTAGATTCAAAAATCTCTTTATTGAATGTTTTAAATGGTTTTTAAAATGGCTTTTTGGAATGGATTCATTATTTCAATATCTTAAAAAGTTATATTTTTACTACAATGTGGGAATAAAATCTTTCCATTATTCTTAAGTTATGATCTATGATTATTTTTTGTTTGTTGGGCATTGTTTATGAAAATGGCTGGTTCCGTGATAAACTATGGGTGGGTGAGCCCAATATAGCTCTCAAATGCGTTGGGTAACACGAAGGAGTTAAACGTTAAGGTTTCTCTGTAGATATTTAAGAAATATACTGTGATAGGTATTCCAAACGTTACCATGAGGGTTAATCCCTACATAAGAATGTAATGAATGCCTCAAGTTACCTTTACACCTTATGATTTATATTGATTTATGCATAAATCTTATGATTTCATGAGGTATGTTAAATTGCTTATGTTTTAAGAGTAAATTATGATTTCAATCATTTTATTTATACATGGGCAGATGTTTTCTTTCAATACTATTATAACCCTTACTGAGCTTTTTATGCTCATCCCATGTTTTTGAAATGTATTCACAGGACATAAAGTTGAATAGGGTCACGGATGGGATCAGGGAAATGTTAGGCTGTCTAAAACAAGAATCTAGACATGACTCTTCTGTTTAAGATTTTTTATTTTTGTGAATAAAAAATGGAAGCTGAGTAGATGTGTCTACTTTGTAATCTTTGAGATATAATAGTTATGTCCTAATTCTCTAAAAATCTAAACCGGAAAAGATCCTCAATGTGAATTATTCATTTAATTCAATAATATGTAATGTTTAAGGCCAGGTCCTTATAGATGGTATCAGAGGATGGTTTAGATAAGTTTATATGTTAGAGTGTTATGTGACAAGTTGTGTATAACCACAATGGTTATTATATTAGATAGAGTTATTTTTATTTTTGAAGGTTGGAATGAGTTTGAGATAACTTGGATAAGTATTTCTTAGTGTTTATATTCCTCTTTAGTACATAATTATTTTATTGATGTACTCACACCGACATTCCTGGTTTTAGTAAATGGATGGATCTAACATTCACCAAAGTGACAATGGGTTTGAAGGAATCTGTGGTGGTTCTCTGCTTAAGAGACTGGATGAAATGGGGGGATTCAATGAGAAATCTAATGGTTATTCTAAACCAACTATCAGGAGTCATGATCAACCACTTAAACCTTGGTGAGTTATCTAATGAATCATGTACGAGAGAACCAACTTGACATGGAAGTTCAGGTAATAATTATAAAGGTAACCATTAAGGTTTATTTGATCCTTACTTTTGAGGTAATTATGGGTTACTATAATTTATGATAGAATATGAACGACATGAGATAAAATTGAGGTTAAATTATGTAATGGTTATTTTTGAAAATTTTATCTAGTTTTGGGGAATGTTTTAATAATTATATAGTTTTGGAAAAAGGACAACACACAGACCGTGTTACAACCCGTCGTGTTGGACAAAGATGCGGGAATCGAACCCACAACAAAGGTGCAACTGGTATTTATCGCCTACCACTGGAATACGTGATGTTCCTGGTTAGTTTTGTCACGACCCACCCTCGGGGTCCGTGCCGTGACTACCCCAAGCCCGCCTTCCATAGGCCAGGGGCTGGCGACTAGCACCAAGGCGTAAATCCCGGTAAAAAGGGAAGGCATTGCCTTTGTAAAGAAAACAATCACCACCGAGTAAGCAAGTGGAAAGTAAACACTAAGAAAAAGCAGAGTACACCTGTAAGTGTGGAAAAGTAAATGGGCCAGTATACAAACCCAAACTGAAAGTAAAGTACAACTCGAAAGGGAAAACAACAACTGAAAAGTAAAAGCCGATACACCGAGCTGTCCACTGGAAATACCACCTGAAGGGTGGGTATAGATAGCTCCACTGCTACACGGGTCCCGCCGTCCGCTCCGAGCACGTCCCGCCCAGTGGTCCACCTCCAGGTACCGTCCTGCTCTACAAGCCTCAGCTAAGATCAACGATGTCCGTCTTCTGCAACCAACACAACGTAATGCGGGCAAAGCCCGTGCAGGGGTGAGTATAAGCTACTCAGTAGGGACCCCGAGACCCCTGAAGGTCTCTCAAAATCCACAAAGGATAACCACGAAGAAAGGTACAATCACGAAGTAACAAACGACACTGCTTAGGTATATGCCCATACATATACCTAAGTCATCAATTTCAAATACGCTCCAACCTCCGAGCCCAAGTACAACTCAGTCCACACAGGAATGTAAACGTATTCCACACAGGAAAGCAAAATGTAATACACACAGGATAGCACAACACATTCCACACAGGAAAGCAACAGGATTCAGCTCACACAGGTATACTTCTTCAAAAGACGATAAAGATGATCTCTGATCCATCTATGTCGTCGGACCCACGAAGGATCGATAGGTAACTAACCCCCTCAAAATACCCACACAGGATCGGGCCCACGTAGGACCTGTAGGCGCTGGTTCACATAGGACCGCTGAGCGCAAAGACCCACACAGGATCAGACCCACACAGGATCGGGCCCACACAGGACCTGTAGAACTGATCCACGTAGGATCGCTAAGTGTTGTAGTTGTCGTCGTCGAATCCACACAGGATCTCTGTACTGTCGTCGTCGTAGTCACAGCAGCAGTAGCAGTAGCAGTCACAGTAACAGTCGCAGCCAGCACTAGGGTTCCCGCACACAGCAAGCTCGTTCGGAGGGTCCGCTCAATGAGCCGAGAGGCTGATAAATCAACTGTCACAAAGTCCAGAGTTGATGTATCCAAAAGTTCCGTATCGACAACAGGAACTCAACGCAACAGACGGCGCGTCGATCGGACGCCCGGTCTGAGTGTTATTTGCATTTTCGTCCCCGGGGCCCGGTTGGTTTTTAAGGCAAAACCAACCCGACCGTACTTCACCTGCGTCCAAACCTCGGGCGGAGTATGCCAAAAGATCCATCTCACTAAGAGGAACTCAACAAAGCTGACGGCACATCAATCGGACGTCCGTAGCTCAAGATATGGGCGTTTCTGCTCCGAAGGCCCGGTTGGTTTCGTGAACGAACCAACCCGGCCGAACTCAAAGTATTCCGAAACGTTGAGTGCGATATACCGAAACGACCGTCTCGATCCAAGGATCCCGTTTCCGCAGACGGTTCGTCAATCGGAGGTCCGTGGCTCATGTTATGGCCAAAAGACTGAAATTGTCTCGAAAACGGGGGGTCCTGGTCCGGGCCGACCCGGCTCGGCCGGCCGGCCGGCGGTCCGGCGCGGCGGCGCAGACCGGTGCGGCGGCGCGGCCCGGCCGGAGGCGGCGAGGCCTGCCGCCGTTTGTCGCCAAGCGCGGGGGGCAATCCCCCGCTTCATCATTGGTGGCGCGGCTAAAAGCCGCGCCTTTTGCCAATCAACGGCCCCCCTCCTGGGGGCCGGCTTTGAGAAGAAACCGAGGGGCCTCCTGCCCCCCTCAAGGAAACCCCCCCCCCCTTCGTGGGGGGGGGGTCTGCTTGTGGGAAACGGGGGGCCGCCTGCCCCCCCCCCCCCTAAACGAAACCCCCCCCCCCCCCCAAATTAAATGGGGGGGGGGCTTTTGAGAGTTGACCGGGGGAATTTATTCCCCCGGTCTTTGACCTTCCGGCCGGCCACATGGCCAGCCGGTTTTTCTCCAACGGGACCGGCAAGCCGGTCCCCTTCCGGTTTCCGACGCCGGCGGCCCGGCGTGCCGCCGGTCTTCCCGTCTCGCCGCGGCCTGGAACCGGCCGCGGTGTTCGTCGTCCGGCGCGGTGCAACGGCACCGCGCCCCACCGCCGCGCCTTCGATTCCCTTCGACGCGGCGCGACGGCCTCGCGTTCTTGATGATCCTTCCACGGCGCGGTGCGACGGCGCCGTGCAATATAATCGTGCGAATATCCGCGTGGTGCGACGGCACCATGCCATCTTGTTTCAACCGTAAGATAATTCATCAAGAACAAAGGATGGGGTTCGGCCGTGTTCATGCGGTCTGGCCCCCTCACGTTAAACGATAACACATATTTAAATATCCTCACATTTGTCTTGATAGAACCACGATCGAGAATAAATAAATAAATAATTAATCAACAATAACCCCTACCTTGGTTTCAAGTTCGAAGATCGTCAACGACCTGCGGAAGACAATGTCGCGGAGGTCGGGCGTCGTGGTAATCGTTCGTCAAATCCGATGACAAAGAGGTACGTCCGAAGAGGTACGTCGTTGGCGAATCTTCGTAAGCCGACGAAGGAAGTCCGAGGAGGAAGCGGCGTTCCCTTTTCGATGATATGGAAGGCGTCGTCGATCTTCGGATACAATCAGCTACGAAGAAGAGAGGAGCGGCGTTCTTCGTCGGAGCTTGAGCGTTCTTCGTCAAAGCTTGAGCGTTCTTCGTCAAAGGTTGAAGAAGAAAGAGGAGCTCTAAAAATGCTCTCAAGAAGGCTAGAGAAATCTAACCAAATAAAATAAGATAGAAACTCAATTTATTCACACACTTAATCAAATTGAATTTCAAAGGTTTGAAATTCAAATAAAATAACTCCAAATTAATTAACAAGTTGTCATGTTAAATAAAGAGGGGTTAAAGGAGTTTTGAGAGGAGATGAAAAGTTGGGTTTCGTGTGGGCCCCACCACATTTAATCCTCCCAAGGGAGGTTAAGTGGATGTGTGTCCCACCTTAAACTCCCTTTGGGAGAAGTTAACTAACAAAAAATAAAATAAAAAGTGATCCACATTTTTATTCAATTTTTTTTAATTCTCCCAAAAACTAACTTTTATCCCGCTATAAACGCAACTTCGGAAAAGGTCTCCTTAAGTGAATATCGGTGCGGAGAGTTCATCAGTGTCCTCGGATTCCAATTCCGAGCATCGGATCAAAAGTTAGGAATTCCCGCTCGTTCGTTCACTGAACGTACCCGAGCCAAACTTCGTAAATTGATTCCGGGCACTCCGGGCCTCGGAATCAGGTGCCGTCAGAAACCGCGCTCTTGTAAAATTCCAAAGAAAATTAAGAAAAAAAAACTTCCCTTGAATTTACGGGTCTTTACATTACTCCCACCTCAGGGCTTTACGGCCTCATAAAGATACAACAAAACTAGGGAAACAAATGAGGGTACTGAGCACGCATCTAAGCCTCCCGCTCCCATGTGCTCTCCTAGAGGTTCCCGTGTTGCCATCTGATGCGCACAAGAGGAATCGATCGCCCACATAGGACCTTCTCCTGTCGATCCTCTATCTCCACCGGGGCCTCTATAAAAGTTGCCCCATCGTCAACGTCAAGCTCCCCATGGTCAATGATGTGCGTCGGGACGTGCACGTATCTCCACAGCTGGGATACGTGGAAGACGTCGTGCACCCGGTGCAACTGAGGTGGCAGAGCCAGACGATAAGCCACCTCGCCAACCCTGCTGAGGACTTGGAAGGGTCCGATGAAGCGCGGAGATAACTTGCCACCTTGGCCAAATCTCCGAATACCACATCGAGGTGAGACCCGCAAGAAGACGTGGTCGCCATCCTCGAACTCTAGTGGCCTCCGCCTCCTGTCAGGGTATGACTTCGGACGGCTCTGTGCTGACCTCATCCGCTCCTGGATGACCTGGACCTTCTCTGTCGTGGCCTGGACCATCTCCGGTCCCACCAGTGCTGACTCCCCAGGGTCTATCCAGCACAAAGGAGATCTACAAGGTCGGCCGTACAACGCCTCGTACGGTGCCATCCCGATGGTGGAGTGGTAGCTGTTGTAGTACGCAAACTCCACCAAGGGTAGGTGGTCCTCCCAGCTACGACCAAAGTCGAGGACACATGCGCGGAGCATGTCCTCGAGAGTCAGAATGGTCCTCTCCGTCTGACCATCTGTCTGAGGGTGAAAGGCTGTGCTCAGACGTAGCTGCGTCCCAAACGCCTCCTGCAACCCCTTCCAAAGCCGAGAAGTAAAGCGAGCATCTCGATCGGAGACGATAGATGATGGAACACCGTGGAGCCACACAATCTCCTGAACGTAGAGACATCCCAAGCTCTCCACTGAGCTCTGCTCTCTAATGGGTAAGAAGTGTGCCGACTTGGTGAGTCGATCAACAATCACCCAGATATAGTCGTGACCTCTAGAAGTGCATGGAAGTCCAGTCATGAAGTCCATAGATATGTCGTCCCACTTCCACTCCGGAACCTCCAAGGGTTGTACCAAGCCTGCTAGTACCCGATGCTCTGCCTTAACCTGTTGGCATGTGAGGCATCGAGAAACGAACTCTGCTACAACCTTCTTCATACCCGGCCACCAGTGCTGTCGTCTGAGATCCTGGTATATCTTCGCCACTCCAGGATGTACCGCCAAGGAGAAGTGTGAAACTCTCTCAGCACCTCCTCTCGCAAAGCGACTGGTACCATGGTACGTCCTCTGAAAAGGATGCCGTGCTCTGCTCCAAGGGAGAAACCATCAGATGTCTGTCCCGAGGATATCTATGCACGCCGTGTCTCACAGTCAGCATCCTCACGCTGTACCTCTCTGACCTGCTGTAGTAGAGGAGGGGTGACTGTGAGAGACTGGAGGAAGGCTGCTCCATCTCTATCCACGAAGGATATCTGCAAAGAGACTAGCTGCAAAGATTTCTCCTTTGCCGAAAAGTGAAATCCGGTCTCATCCCCTGGATGAACCACGTTCCTTGCCTAAAACAGTCAATCCCATCATGATTAGTTAATTCATGGCATGGATGACGTCGTAAGGCCTCGACGCTGCTACCAAGAGATCCAACCATTACTCTCGCCTCCAAGAGTTGAGTCACACTGTCGGCATCAGTGTGTGGTCACTGGGTTTCCTCCAGTAAGAATCTCGCAAGTGAGGGTCATGTCAACCGTTTTTAACAGACACCTCTTAGTAAAAACAAACAAAAGACAAGAAAACAAAAGTCACCAAGGCAAGTGTCTTTTATTACTTCAACTTAAAGTACAAGGACACAAAGCAACACAAATTACGAAGCTAGAGGTGCTATGGGCAAATGCCTCTATGCCTGGGGCTAGTCCCGCACTAGTCCACCCGCTTTCGGAGCTCCATGATCGTAAGCTTCAGCTGCCTGAAGCTGTGCTCTCCCCTGAGGTCGGGGTGGACCTCCTGGTGGTGGTGGTGGTAGAGCCTCAAAGTGTCGCCCACCACCTGCTGCTCGACCAGCTCCTCTGCCTCTTCCGCCTCCTCCCTGCAGACCACCATGGTCGAACTTCTGCCTCTGCCTAGGTGGTTCCTCAACCGTCTGCTGCTCCTCTGCATGGCGGGTCGGGCAGTCACGAGCCATGTGTCCATGCCCGCCGCACGAGTAGCACTGACTGCCTCTCGAAAGACTGGCTCTTCGCTGTGTGCCCCGCACTGCTGAGCCAGTGTCATGAGGTTGTCTGCCCGAAGGTCTGGTCTGTCTGGACCCCTGAGTCATCCGTCGACTGCCTGCTGCAGATGACTATGCCACGTGCCGCCCTGCGGTGGGTCGCTGCGCTGGTGTAGACTCAGCAAGGAAGCTCTCGATCCGAAGGGCCCGCTCCAGTACTCCAGTCTGAGTCGGTATGCTGAGGGAGATCAGCGATGCCCTCATCTCGTGTCTCAAACCTTGCTCGAAGGTCCGGGCCCGGAAGAATGGGCCCCGTACCATGTCAGTCGAGTAGCGCGAGAGATCGGTAAATCTCACCGAGTACTGAGCGACCGTCATGCTGCCCTGCCGCAGCTGAAGAAGCTCCTGGATACGCACCACACGAAGGGTGGCTGGGACGAACTCCGAGCGGAAGAGGTTCTCAATGTCCGTCCAAAGTAGTGATGCCTCAGCGTGCACCTGGAGCATCAAGCTCCACCATCGTCCTGCTGCTGCGTGTAGTAGGCTTGCAGCGAGGATCACCATGAGGTCTGCTGGTGTCCTCACTAGCCTAAACACACGTACCACGGCCTCTACCCAGTCCTCTGCTGCCTGGGGATCCGTCTCCCCGCGAAACCTGGGTGGTCGCTGGCGCTGAAACTCATGCGGTGCGCTGAGGCGACGTGCATCGTCAGCGGCTAGTGCTGGAAGCATCGGGGGCTCGGCGGTTAGAATTACCGCCGGTGCCACTGCTGACAAAGGGCCCTGCACCGAAGCCTCGTCGCTCGGTGGGCTGTCGTCACACTCGACTCTCGGAACCCTAGCTGGCTGCCGTCGTGGGGCCATCCTGAATAGGAAACAGGTGCGCCATGGTCAAACAGTATACCTGGTGAGCTGATATAAGTAATCACAAAGAAAACTTTGAAACACACACGCAATCAATGTTTTCGTGCATTAAGTCGAAAATCAGAAGTTAGGGTCCTGGTGTACGGATACGTCAGCCGCCGCACCAACACTGGACTCCCTGGACTGATAACCACACTCAATACGCTAAAAATTATTGCTTCACATAGAAAAGATCAGAGTTCACGGTAGAACCGAACTCCTCTGATACCAATTTGTCACGACCCGCCCTCGGGGTCCGTGCCGTGACAACCCGAAGCCCGCATTCCATAGGCCAGGGGATGGCGACTAGCACCAAGGCGTAAATCCCGGTAAAAAGGGAAGGCATTGCCTTTGTAAAGTAAACAAACACCACTGAGTAAGCAAGCGGAAAGTAAACACTAAGCAAAAGTAGAGTACAACTGTAAGTGCGGAAAAGTAAATGGGCCAGTATACAAACCCAAACTGAAAGTAAAGTACACCTCGAAAGGGAAAACAGCAACTGAAAAGTAAAAGCCGCTACACCGAGCTGTCCACTGGAAATCCCACCTGAACGGTGGGTACAGATAGCTCCACTGCTCCACGGGTCCCGCCGTCCGCTCCGAGCACGTCCCGCCCAGTGGTCCACCTCCAGGTACCGTCCTGCTCTGCAAGCCTCAGCTAAGATCAACGATGACCGTCGTCTGCAACCAACATAATGTAGTGCGGGAAAAGCCCGTGCAGGGGTGAGTATAAGCTACTCAGTAGGGACCCTGAGACCCATGATGGTCTCTCAAAATCCACAAAGGAGAACCACGAAGAAAGGTACAATCACGAAGTAACAACCGACACTGCTTAGGTATATGCCCATACATATACCTAAGTCATAAATTTCAAATATGCTCCAACCTCCGAGCCCAAGTACAACTCAGTCCACACAGGAAAGTAAACGTATTCCACACAGGAAAGCAAAACGTAATCCACACAGGATAGCACAACACATTCCACACAGGAAAGCAACAGGATTCAGCTCACACAGGTATACTTCTTCAAAAGACGATAAAGATGATCTCTGATCCATCTAAGTCGTCGGACCCACGAAGGATCGATAGGTAACTAACCCCCGCAAAAGACCCACACAGGATCGGGCCCACGTAGGACATGTAGGCGATGGTTCACACAGGACGACTGAGCGCAAAGACCCACACAGGATCGGGCCCACACAGGACCTGTAGCACTGATCCATTTAGGATCGCTGAGTGCTGTAGTCGTCGTCGTCGAATCTACACAGGATCTCTGTACTGTCGTCATCGCAGTCACAGCAGCAGTAGCAGTAGCAGTCATAGTAACAGTCGCAGCCAGCACTAGGGTTCCCGCACACAGCAAGCTCGTTCGGAGGGTCCGCTCTACGAGCCGAGAGGCTGATACATCAACTGTCACAAAGTCCAGAGTTGATGTATCCAAAAGTTCCGTATCGACAACATGAACTCAACGCAACAGACGGCGTGTCGATCGGACGCCCGGTCTGAGAGGTATTGGCATTTTCGTCCCAGGGGCCCGATTGGTTTTTAAGACAAAACCAACCTGACAGTACTCCACCTGCGTCCAAACCTCGGGCGGAGTATGCCAAAAGTTCCGTCTCACTAAGGGGAACTCAATAAAGCTGACGGCACGTCAATCGGACATCCGTAGCTCAAGATATGGGCGTTTCCGCTCCGAAGGCCCGGTTGGTTTCGTGAACGAACCAACCCGGCCGAACTCAAAGTATTCCGAAACGTTGAGTGTGATATACCGAAACGACCGTCTCGATCCAAGGATCACGTTTCCACAGACGGTTCGTCAATCGGAGGTCCGTGGATCATGTTATGGCCAAAAGACCGAAACTGTCTCGAAAACGGGGGGTCCGGGTCCGGGCCAACCCGGCCCGGCCGGCCGGCGGTCCGGCGCGGCGGCGCGGACCGGCGCGGCGGCGCGACCCAGCCGGCGGCGGCGCGGCCTGCCGCCGTTTGTCGCCACGCGCGGGGGGCAAGCCCCCGCTTCATCTTTGGCGGCGCGGCTAAAAGCCGCGCCATTTGCCAATCAACGGCCCCCTCCTGGGGGCCGGCTTTGAGAAGAAACCGGGGGGCCTCCTGCCCCCCTCAAAGAAACCCCCCCCTTCGTGGGGGGGGGGGGGGGGGCTTTTGAGAGTTGACCCGGGGAATTTATTCCCCCGGTCTTTGACCTTCCGGCCGGCCACCTGGCCGGCCGGTTTTTCTCCAATGGGACCGGCAAGCCGGTCCCCTTCCGGTTTCCGACGCCGGCGGCCCGGCATGCCGCCGGTCTTCCCATCTCGCCGCGGCCCGGAACCGGCCGCGGTTTTCGTCGTCCGGCGCGGTGCAACGACACCGCGCCCCTCCGCCACGCCTTCGATTCCCTTCGACGCGGCGCGACGTCGTCGCGTTCTTGATGATCTTCCACGGCGCGGCGCGACAGCGCCGCGCAATATAATCGTGTGAATATCTGCGTGGTGCGACGGCACCACGCAATCTTGTTTCAACCGCAAGATAATTCATCAAGAACAAAGGAGGGGGTTCGGCCGTGTTCATGCGGTCTGGCCCCCTCACGTTAAACGATAACACATATTTAAATATCCTCACGTTTGTCATGCTAGAACCACGATCGAGAATAAATAAATAAATAATTAATCAACAACAACCCCTACCTTGGTTTCAAGTTCGAAGATCGTCAACGACCTGCGGAAGACAACGTCGCGGAGGTCGGGCGTCACAGTAATCGTTCGTCAAATCGGATGACGAAGAGGTACGTCCGAAGAGGTACGTCGTTGGCGAATCTTCGTAAGCCGACGAAGGAAGTCCGAGGAGGAAGAGGCGTTCCCTTTTCGTTGATACGGAAGGCGTCGTCGATCTTCGGATACAATCAGCTACGAAGAAGAGAGGAGCGGCGTTCTTCGTCGGAGCTTGAGCGTTCTTCGTCAAAGCTTGAGCGTTCTTCGTCAAAGGTTGAAGAAGAAGGAGGAGCTCTCAAAATGCTCTCAAGAAGGCTAGAGAAATATAACCAAATAAAATAAGTTAGAAACTCATTTTATTCACACACTTAATCAAATTGAATTTCAAAGGTTTGAAATTCAAATAAAATAACTCCAAATTAATTAACAAGTTGTCATGTTAATTAAAGAGGGGTTAAAGGAGTTTTGAGAGGAGATGAAAAGTTGGGTTTCGTGTGGGCCCCACCACACTTAATCCTCCCAAGGGAGGTTAAGTGGATGTGGGTCCCACCTTTAACTCCCTTTGGGAGAAGTTAACTAACAAAAAATAAAATAAAAAGTGTTCCACATTTTTATTCAATTTTTTATAATTCTCCCAAAAACTAACGTTCATCCCGCTATAAACGCAACTTCAGAAAAGGTCTCCTTAAGAGAATATCGGTGTTGCGAGTTCATCGGTGTCCTCAGATTCCAATTCCGAGCACCGGATCAAAAGTTAGGAATTCCCGCTCGTTCGTTCACTGAACGTACCCGAGCCAAACTTCGGAAATTGATTCCGGGAACTCCGGGCCTCGGAATCAGGTGCCGTCAGAAACCGCGCTCTTGTAAAATTCCAAAGAAAATTAAGAAAAAAAAACTTCCCTTGAATTTACGGGTCTTTACAAGTTTGAATGATTCTTTTTAGTTAGATGATTTTATGAATCGAGAATAAGATTATTTTGGGTTATCTATGGAAATTATTAACCTATCATGGAGGATATGTGGTTAGGTTAAGACATTAAGAGCAACTGATGTTATTTGGAGATAAATGTTAATTTGTACCTTCGGAGACCATGTGATTAAATCATTCAAATATTCGGGATTCAATCTTAGTTGGGATTAGTTTGAATAATTTTATGGATATATGTTTATTTAATGGTCTTTTTTGAACTTTGGGTTTTGTATGAAAAATTTTGGAGATCAGTAGTTCTTCTTTTTGAAAAAAAATTATAATAATAATATCCTTTTTGGGTATTATCTGATCTCGTACTAAACATTTTGGTTTGGTTTTGGTTGATATCTAAATACATGGGAAATATATAGTTCTCTTTTGTGGATTATGTGATTCTCAAGAAGTTTATTATCGTACTCTTAATGCGAACAAGTATTCTTAAATACTCGTCTTTTGTAGAAAATATGAGTTTGATTAAGGAATATAGTAAAAGATGAAAGTCTACATAACAAGTAAGTATGTTTCATTGTGATTTAGTTAAGCTCAAAAATAAATTCCTCAATGAAGAGTAACTTAAAACAAAAATGTTGTCTGTTAACTTTTCATACTGGGGAATCGAATACAGTTAACCAATCACAAGTTTGTGATTTTCTTGTGGTTAACATTCTCCTAGACATGTTTACTATCACTCTCCATCAGAACATGACCCTTTTTTTCTCCTCCATATCCATATTTTCATACTTGGTATCATAGTATGGGTTAACTCGGGTGACCTTTGTACTTATCTCCCTTTCTTTTAATGTGATAGTTTTACTGACTTGCGTTCCGATGTGGGACTTTCAATGAAGTTTTGAAGCCCAATTTTGAAATTGCGAGGACGCAATTCTCAAAAGGGGGGAAGGATATAACATCACAGGTAAATAAATAATATTACATTCTAATGCGTATCAATATTTGTGATTAAAATTTTAATACTACTTTAAGGTAATGCTATGCTCAATGGCGTACTCAATACGCAACAACTAGTTTCGTTGAAATCTTACGTTGCACTCTAATAATATAATAATATTATAATAGTTAACACCTAGTCAATGTAATGGAGGTAATGAGTAGAAATAACTACATAATGAATACATATGTCTGTAAAATATTTTTACATTTATCCAATAAATTTTAGAGGCTTAAAATCCAAATGAATCTAATTTAGATTATAAATACTCTAATATTTTAAAAAGATTGTTTTACCGCCTTTTGATGGAGAACTTTTTTTAATCTAAATTTTTACAATTTTATAAGTTCCAATTTTCAAAATAAACTTATTCTTAATGATTGAGATATTGAAATTTACATTGGTTAATGTTTTGGTATTTTTCTGACAATGTTCATTTTTTTTAAAAATAGTGAGAAATATTGCATTTTACATCAAAACTACTTTTTCATCTAATTTAAATATATGGTTAGATTATCTTTTTAATTGATTTTAAAGTTTAATTATAATATATATTTTCAATTTAATTTTATGGTGGTGATTATAATTAATTTCACTTTGAAAATTGACATAAACAAGTGCCAAACTTTTCGTAGATATTGCATCCAAAAAACCCTAAATTTTTTTTGACAGCGGGAATTAACTGTATGATTAATTAATGAAACTTATATGTTTTGAATTTGGTAAAAGGAAAATCATTTCTGAATTTGAAAATTAATATATAACTTAGGGTTAATTTTTGGTATTTTTCTGATAATGATTTTTTTAATTAATAGTGAAAAATACAGTTTTTAATTCAAAACTGCCTTTTCATCCAATTTATTTATATACTTAGATTGTCATTTTAATTGTTTTTAAAGTATAACTGAATTATGGTTTTATTACTTAATAGACTTTTGTTCTTCAAAAGTAATTTAACTTTACAATTGCATGTAAAAACAAGTCAATCTTTTGATAAATTTTACTTCTTAAAAACCCATCTTTTGATTTGACAATGAGATTTACTTTTAAATTAATTAATACAATTTATGTATTTTTAATTTGATGAAATGGATTCCATGTTTGGAATCCTAAGGTCCAAATTATGTAATTAGGACTCTTTTGTTTTTGAACATTATGAATAGTAACGACGGTAATTATCTTTAATTATCGTGTTTAATTAGTAATCGGGTAATTAAGGGTAAGAAAATAATATCATAAAAATATAAAATGACCCCAAAATGTTTCCTAATGATATTGGTTGTTTCATTGAAGACCATGGGATTCTTTGTTCCATCCTTGGGACACCATGGAATCACTTTAGTTTGATACTGACCTTTTATTATTTTTTTTAAAGAAAGGAAAATGTAACCAAAGTATGTAACACCTAAGTAAATTAATTTTAATTTTGTCTAGATAAACGATATCTTAGACTATAAATAGTAATTTGAAATCTAAAAATATTTTATACATAATAATGTTGTTTTATAATTTTTAATAATTAAATAAATTATTTTATTTGTGACACCGTGATGATGCGGTGATGGCCTCATAAATGATCGATTTAAATAAAATGGGAAGATAGGGTGAAATATAAGTCATACACTTGTCACAAAACTATTGGATGGGTGGATTTAGAATCCTTATCACCTTAGCCTCGAAATATTTCCTTTTGGGAACTTTAAAATCCAAAAAGCATTTTATAATAAAGTAATATTTTATAACTTTCCAAGAGTGCCCCTCCTCTTCTATTATAAAAGGCCCCAACCTCTACCACCTTACCCACAACTATAAAGAGTTTGGCTTGGACAAACCCTGCCCATTTCATCTCTAGAAATCTCTCTCTTCTTCATTGAAGCCTCAACTTCGGCAGAATTCTCTTCAGGAAATACTTTTGGTTCAAACCAAGAAGAGTTACCCGATTTAAATGTAATGTCATCACATGTGTTATTTTGTCTTATTTTGCTTCTCCAACCCCCTAAACACTTTTTTTAATTTTTTTTATAACAAAAACATTGTATTAAATATAATAGGATATTTTTATGTGATTTATTCTAGCTACACTTACACAAACCTTCATCTAATTGTTAAAGAACATACTGTTCCTGTGGATGGCGAATTACTTGCTCACAAAACGATGATTGTTCAATATTCTCTTAAAACCTTTGCTGGTGTCCATTATGATGTTAATATATTTTATATATGATATATATTGTATTTATGTCTTCCATATGCTTCTTTATTTTATATTTAAAACATATTTTTATGATTTTCATGTTGTGCAAATGCGATAATTTCATACGAGGAAGTGTGGACTACCGCCCCCTCAAGTGATGTGGCTCGTTCATTCAAAACATGGAATGTATAAATAATGAAATTAATGAACATATGTGACCTATAAAACATATATATTAAACTGGAGTTATAAAATATATATATCTCAATTATTTTTAATCCATTAATATGTCAGTGAAATGAAAGTAGCGTTCATGCGTACGTACGACCTACCGTCTCCAGGAATGGTGCATTTCATTTATTTTTATCTTCAAATGTTATGGAATAGTATAAAAAGAATATGTACTGGATATATATGATATTTAAATCATTAATTTTATTCTTGATATGATTTACGTATAACTACATGGGCAATCATTTTCAAACAAGTTCATTTTTGACTCATGTACCAAACATCGACAAAAACGTCTAATATGAACTCACAATATTAACCAATTATTATAACATTATAATATGTGATATTAACTGAATAATAATATTTAAAGGAGGTAATTAAGAAATTATTCATTGACCAATGTTTATTATTCAAGAATATAATTAAATGAACAAGACAAGTCAGACTTGAAGTAAGGGATCCTACCTCTCTCTTTAATTTTAAGTACTCTTTTTATGTAACTTAATTTAAGGTCCTCTTTATTATGTTGGGTAGATGTTATTTTATATTCCTCTTTCTTTAAATTTTATTTTAATATTATGATAGACACTATTTTATCTCATCAATCAATTTTTGGAAGTTTTATGTGGTGTCGTTAGGCTGCCGAATTTTCATAAGGGGATTTTCATCTCACTTTTTATTCCTATGAGATTCATGCTACATTAGCCACTATTTCCTTTTGTGTGGTCTTTGTACTGCCCACTATTTAACTATTTGTATAATATAATCTAATTTATTGGTAGTTACATCTTCATTTTATAACCCTTCTTTCATGGCGTGTACGTTTCGAAAGTTTCCCAGATCGATAAGGGAACCTTTCACACTCCTCTTTTAAAGACTTATTTTGGTATGTCTTTTAATTTACATTTTTTATTTTGGGATATGTTCTTCTATATCCTTATTGATTTAAATTTTATTTCCAAGTGATGAAATACCATTTTCTCACTCATCAACTAATTTTATGAATTTTAAAGCGACGCCGTTAGGCTGTCGAATTTTACCAAGGGAACTTTTTAACCCAATTTTGATTTCTCTGGTTCAACATGTAGTTATTGAATATGTCATCTTTTGAATATGTGTGAATGACCGTTGATTGTTTTACACTTAATATCCACTAATATTGGGTGTATTTATATTTTTCACACATAATTTTGAGATTTATTTATCCTTAATTTAAGGATACCTTCTTTATAATGGATTTCATCTCATTTTACATTTCTATTGAGACTTCATTGTTGTTATGCACCAATTAACTCTTATATGGTGTATATACTGTACTTTGGAATATTATATCATGAATCCATTTATTCTCATGATATTATAAAGTTCTGATTAAATGTTATTCCTCAATTATTTGTATCCAAGTGTCTCTAATTTTGGTAAAAACCCTTTAACTAAAATATCACATTAAAAGTTTTAATGATTTGTGCTTATTAATATCCATGTTTTAAGAATGGTTTTAAGGATTTATTTATATGGATATTGATGGTTTAAAATTTTAAAAGCATCAAGGTGGTATGGGACACTTTGATTCAAAAATCTCTTTATTGAATGTTTTAAATGGTTTTGAGAATGGTTTTTTTGAATGAATTCATTATTTCAATATCTTAAAAGGTTGTATTTTTATTACAATGTAGGAATGTTATCTATCCATTATGCTTAAGTTATGTTCTATGATTATGTTTTTTTTCTTGGGCATTTTTTATGAAAATGGGTGGTTCTATGATAAACTCAGTGTGCGTGAGACCGATATAGCTCTCCAATGCATTGGGTAACGTGAAGGAGATAAACATTAAGGTTTCTCCAAAGAGATTTATGGAATACACTCTGATGGGTATTCCAAATGTAATGATGATGGTTACTCCCAACATAAGAATGTTATTATTGCCTCAAGTTACCTTTATGCCTTATGATTTCTATTGAGTTATGCATAAGTCTTATGATTTCATGAGGTATGTTAAATTGATTATTTTTTATGAGTAAAGTACGTTTTCATTGATTCCTATGTATAGATGGACTGATGTTTTCTTTCCATACTGGTATAACTGTTACTGAGCTTTTTATACTCATCCTATGTTTTTGAAATGTTTTCACAGGACATAAAGTTGAATACGGTCAAGGATGGGATCAGAGAAATGTCAGGCTGTTTAAAACAAGGAACTAGACATGAATCTTTTGTTCAAGAGTTTTTATTTTTGTGAATAAAAAAATAGAAGTTGAGTAGATGAGTCTACTTTGTAATCTTTGTTATGTAATAGTTATGTCTTAATTCTCTAAAACTCTAAACTTGAAAAGATCCTCAATGTGAATTATTCATTTATTTCAATAATAAGTTATGTTTAACGCCAATTCCTTATAGGAATACTAATTTATTATCACTCCACGATATAGAATCCATGCTACATGGGAGCCTATGTAGCTATGACTATTCCATTATAGGTTCATGTTTCGGAAAGAGTATAATGTCATTGATTTCAGAGATTATTGGAAAGAGAATTTAGTGGGAACCATTCTAGGAAAATTGTCTATTTCTAGTATCATTATAGTAATGTAATTTTATTGGTTATTTTTGGTGGGTCTTCTGATGTTAATGTCGATATAGTCTTCTTAATGTACCATTATAGACCCACATTAATAGTTTTCATCCTCTAACAGAAGTCTAAGGTCGATTTGAAACCACCCATACATGTAACGATTAATGGTCTAGGCATGTAGGGTGTTAAAACACACACTCTCAAGAAGTCAATACTACTAATGGTACTAAGGCTGCATATAACATACCCATGATTGACATACATTGAAATTACATTAAATTATCAGAATACTTAAAAAATAACAAAAACAAATGTCCAACGACAGTATTAGTTTATTGTCTTTAGAAACTCGGAAAGTAATCTTTTAATCAAGGTGAAAGATGTTTGAAATCTTCCTTAATGATTTTCCCCTTTGGTTTTCATACCTAAACCATTCATTAAATCATGGGGAAAAGAAGACATATAATGGGTGATCTCAAATTCTCAGTAATGGTAAGCATGGGGAAAATAAATAAAACATATACATTTGAACTTAAAAACATGAAAATAAAGTTAAAACATAAAAATCTTGAGTCGTGAAATAAATCATGGTAGTATGTAAGGAATAGAACACAAAAAAACATTAATCATGATAAAATAGCATGGGAATAAAACATGTAATTATTAGAACCAATAGGGGCCTATATACCCTAAGAGGGGGGTGAATCAGGGTATGAATATTATTTTTCAATGTTCTTCCTCCCCCTGGATCATGACCTCTTTATTACAAGGGTCGCATTGTTTGCACTTGTGTGTTTATTATCATCACATATTTTATTCTTTATATGATGATGATGATTTGAATGTAATGCAGGGTAGACAGCAGGGAAACATAGATATTTTTACTTGGTTCACGCCTTTGCAGTCTCTAACAGAGTAGAGAACACATATAAGTACATCAGGGAAAAACACATCATACATCAGGGAGAGGGGGTGGGTTACACATCGACACTATTTCAAGTGCAAGGAGTCTACTGAAATCCTAGATTCAGTCGATTCCTTTCAAATTCTCCAATGGGTATGGCCTTTATTAGAATGTCTGCAACCTGAAGTTATGTAGGCGCATACTCCAACTTCATGATTCCCTGCTCAACTTTCTCCTTGATAAAATGATACTTTATATCAATGTGCTTTGTCCTTGAGTGATAGACGGGATTTTTGCTGAGATTTATAGCACTTGAGTAATCACAATGGATTCCAATCAGAGACTTCACTTCAACTCCCATATCATCAAGCTGCTTTTTCATCCACCATAACTATGTGCGTGCTTGAGTGGCCGCAATATACTCAGCTTCTGTGGTGCTTAATTAAATTCAATATTGATTCTTGCTAAGAAAAGAAATACCCAATACACCAATATAGAATGCACCACTGGATGATGATTTTCTATCATCCGCTGAACCAGCCCATTCTGCATCAGTATATCCCAATAACTCTGTATGAGATTTCCCATTATACATCATGTCAAAGTCCACTGTGCCCTTGATATATCAAAGTATTGTTTTCACTGTAAGCATGTGGATTTCTGTGGGATTTCTTTGATATCATGCTACTTGGAATGTAGAGAATACAATGTCAGGCCTTGTTTCTGTTAGGTATAGTAAATTGCCGATCATTTTCCTGTATTCAGTGATATTAACTTCCCTGCCATTCTCATCTTTTGATAATTTCATCCGGGTAGCAACCAGAGACTTCATCTATTAGGAAATATCTATTCCAAAACATTTCCAAACCACCTTGGCATATTTGGATTGATAAATGAATGTTACATTCCTTCCTTGTGTCACCTCTAGACCAAGGAAAAACTTCAGCACATCAATCATAGACATTTCCAACTAATGTTTCTTGAATTCAGAAAATTGTCTGCACTGTGCTTCATCTGATCATCCAAATATCACGTCTTCTTCATAGAACAACCTCATCATACTTTTATTACTATTGTTGTTGAAATAGGTATTGTAATCAAATCCACCATGCTGAAAACCAAGCTTCTTCAAATACTGATATAGCCTTCCGTTCCAAGATCTTGGTGCTTGTTTCAGCCCATATAATGCCTTCTTCAGCTGAAAAACATTATTCTCATATTTATGAACGAGAAAGCCATCTAGATGCTCAATATACACATCTTCTTCTAGAAACCCATTCAGAAATGTAGATTTGACGTCCATCTGGAAAATGTTGACCTTTCTTTGCACTGGTATGGCTAAAAATAATTTGATTGTCTCCAGCCTTGCAACTGGTGAAAATGTCTCATCCCCATCAATGCCCTCAGTTTGGCAGTAACTTTTTCACACCAGTAGTTATTTGTTTCAAATCACTGTGTCATCTTCATTCATCTTACTGTGAAATACCCTTTTATTCCCGATGACATTCTTATTTTCTAGCCTCAAAAAAATCAACCACGTCTGATTCTTCTCAACCTGATTTAGCTCTTCATTCGCGGCCTAAACCCAGTTTTCATCTTCAAGTGTATCAGTAAAGAATTTCCGCTCAACCTGTGATAGTAATGATGTCTGCTAAATTCCATTATACAATATCTGAGTCACATACCACTTCCTTACTTTTAACAGAAAACTTTTCACTGTGCCATTGTTCAATGATGTCATTTCTCTGAACATCTTATCTCAAAATTTTGTTGACACACCTTATATTTTCTTTCGCAGCTTCTTGATATCCTAAAATCAGTCAGCTGATACCACATTGTTAGAGAAAAATAAATGAGCATGAGATACATGATTGTTGTTACTTCTCTTGAAATATTTATTTCTTCCCTCGATAGGGAATGCCTGAGGCGAGTCATAAAATTATTGATTTGATGGATCTTGCATCTGATTCTATTATTGAATGATCCCCCTATATTATGAAACATATACTGTGGTTATGCCCACTGTTTAGGCCTATAAACAATCGTCTCCACTTGCATCATTTGTACTAATTTCCCACTCATCAATGAGCCATTAACAAAATCTCTGAGCCTACTGAGTCGGAACTCGGTGTAGGAAACAAGAGTTAAAGTTACTAACACAATCACTTCTCATTGTGCTTTGTTTCTCCCTTTCATCATCAACTTTGGTACCTAATTTGAGTGAATTAAAAATATGGAGCACATCACTGCTTCTGTGCAACTTCTGATGCCACTTCTCCTTGGATCGTATCTCCCTAAATCCTGAAATACATGAATAATCAGTTGATAGCATTTATATGCATATAGAGAGGGGTGGCTTCTGGAATCCTCAAGAAGAGAATTTTGGTTGATCCTGACGGGTCAACCCATTGATTCATTCTTGAAGAGAATCACACTCTTTCTTTTCTTCTCCTAGCTGCCTAGAAAACTTCAACTGCTCTAGCCATATGACTAAGCATTCATTACCCACATACTGATCCTTTTTCTAATATGTAGATTCTGCAGGCTTGGATTTTCTCCCCATTTGGGGCTTAAACCAACTAGTACATATCTCCGTCTTTGATGTTCTACCAAATTTCCATTTCCCTTGATTCCTTCTATGGGTAGTAATCTCTCTACTTTCCATCTTTCCTCGCTTCCTCAACCATTGAATGGATCTTGCACCTTCCTCCACTATTCGCTGTGGAAAATGACATGCACATTTTTTACTACATTCTTTGTTCATCTTTCTTTTCTCAGAAGTCTTAGTCAACACACTATTTCTCTCTGGTGGTGAGTTCTCCATTGTACGTTCATTATTCTTTATCACAGCTGGAGTAGATCTCCCCTTAATCTTCTAGGTTTGGTCACATTCTCACAATGAGAGCTATTGTGAGTATGATAGATGAGGTAACTGATACACATTTTGTTCAGCTCCATGTGATTCCCCTGAGGCTCTAAGCCTATTCTTCTACATACCACTTTTTCTCCCAGTATAGGCTTCTTTTTTGTACACTTACTGGGGTGGAGATCCCTTTTCAAGGTCATTTTCCTTTCCTACTTTCTTTTTGCTGCAATGTCTTTCCAAATACCTATAACCAGAACATATAAAACATTTTCCATCAAATGCATACCTCATTTCATAAATTATCTGTCAAGATGTTGATGCATATTGAGTTCATCCTCTAACAGTGAGCTCTTGAGCTTCCTGACACATAATCATGGTGTGTCCCATTCTTCCAAAGTTTTAGATTCTAACAAATGATTTCCTATGAGAGACTTTTATATTTGATTTCTCATAACGCTTAATCATATTTTCTGATTTTGTACATCATCTATTTTCACAATATGAAATGTATTCCTGAGCCTCTGAACGAAAACATGATGTGTGACCTTGAATCCCGCAGAAATAGAACATGTTGTCACTTATTCTTGAAAATGTCCTCTTAGGCCTATCTCCAACACCTATAGTATTTTTCTAAACTCTGGAAGTTTTCAATACATTTTTCTTATCACTCATAGGGGTGGGATCATCATATCCAATTCCCTATTTTCCCAAAATGGATGGCCTTTGAGATGATACAATCCTTTCATGCTTCATCAGACATCTATGTTGCAAGATCATAATTTCTAGCTTTCAGATTCTAAACCTCATCTGACTTTTGATTCTCTTCATAATCACCAGCCTTTTTTCCTTTCATTTTAGCCAACTTTTGTAGTTCTTCACCTAGAGAATTGTGCTTCTCTTTTAGGTCAGTATCCACATTTATAAGACTTTTATTTAATCATCTTAGCTTGTTGACCTCAATTTCCAATACATGGGTCATGATATTTTTAGATATAACTTCTTCATCCAATTTCTGATCTAATTCATTTTCCTTGTGGAAAACATCCCCTTCTCGACTTCTTGGTGTTTCTTCATCATCTATGGTTCCAACATCACTTGTAAAATCATGTTTTCACCCATTCCTTCAGCATCATTGAATGAGCAAGTATTTTCATAATATGATTCATCTAAACCATTTTTCCATTCAGTACAAGATTTATTTAACTAAATCCCACTCTTTCCATTGATACTTCCACAGTGGGTAATTCCACTAGCTTTCTGCTTCTTCATTAATGTTTTTCCATTTTCCATGGAACACTAGGATAAGAGCGGAAAGATTCTTTAACCACACAGATAGACTACACCATGTCAGCGCAAAAAAATATGATAATATCAACCTTCTCTCTGAAACCAATTGTTAGGTCCAATAGGAGCATATATACCCTAAGAGGGGTTGGGGTGAATCAGGGTATTAATATTCATTTTCAATGTTCTTCCTGCCCCACTGGATCTTGACCTCATTATTACAATGGTCACATTTTTTTCACTTTGTGTTTATTATGATCACTTATTTTCTTCTTTATCTGATGATGTTTCTTAAAATTCAATGTAGGGAATTAAGAAAGAAGACACAAAGATCTATACTTGGTTCACCCCCACTGGGCTACGTCCAAGGAGCATACGTCAACAAGTTGTCGGTCATACCAAATTCTAGTATTTGTCATTAGATGTGGATACAGAGTTCGGGCGAGATCACTTCTATTCCCATGTTCACTTCCTTTACAATGTTTAGGGTCGGCTCACTTCTTTCCCAAGGGTCAATCAATGTTTCTCTCTCTCTGGCTCACTGCTGGTGGAGAGGATCACCATATTTCTCTTCCTTTGCTCACTGCTCTGGATGGAATCCACTCCCAGTTTATAGACCAGTATGTCTCTTTGTTTACAGGAAGGAATACATATTTACCTGTATATAGATTCTCTTTTGAAGTACAACTTTCACCCGTAGATGAATATCTCTTTGCCCTGAAGGTATCGAGCAATCTTCCAGCTTCCACACGGTCTGAAAGTATGGTCGGGGAATCAACCTTACATGGTGTGCAAGTCTACCTCGGCGCACAAGTATCGGCACACAAGTCACAACTATCATGCAAGTCCTCCTCAGACACATGCATGACACAAGATTCTCAAACTCCAAACCTGCACGACTCACTTCCTTCCTCATCTAAACCACCTCAGGCGCGCAACCAACACCTGGCATGCAACATCCTACACTGGCGTGCAAGTCCCACTTGCGTGACCACGACACCTGCGCAACGGGAGATCTGAATCTTAAAAGTGTTAAACTCTGGTTGGAAATGAGGAGGGGTGGTCCAGTATTTATAGGCAATTTGGACACCCTGCGCGACGGCGCGCAAGTCGACCCTCAGCGCCAAAGTCTCGGCGCACATGTCTCTTCCCCTGCAAGTCACATGCGCGACGAACTTCCAAACTTTTGCGAACCTCTTTCCTTTGACATATTTTGATCTTCTGATCTTGATAAACCATAGGGGTTCAAGTTCCCATGCCTTCTCGGCATCGACACGCAAGTCTCTTCACGGTGCGCAAGTCACCTGGGCGACCAACTCAACCCATGTGTGACCCTTATTCTTTGGCTATATTTTGATGATCTGATCATGAAAAATATATGGCGCACAATTTTCAAAGCCTTCAAGTACATGGTGCACAATTCATTTTTCCAAAAACCACTTTTCTTCATTTTTCGATGTTTAGGCCCAAAAATTTGGCAAACACTGGAAAATGACGCCACCTTGTATCTGTTCTTTTTGTACCCCCTCCAGATCATCCATCTCTTTGTCAAAGTTCTTGAATCAAAATGGATCGTTAACCACAACTCTTGAACTCGACATTCCACCATGAAATCCTCTTTGTGAACAAATTTTTAGGTCATAGTTTGCATTGTCAACAATCACAACACAGATGTTCACTTTGTCAACAAACACAATAACCTCATAAATGATTCAATGATTCCTTGAAGGATTTTTTCCCAATAGTAATTGTGTAAAACCATTAAGTACATTATATTATCTCCATAGTAGCCAAGGAACTGCTTCCAAGACCATCATAATAGACAATATCCATTACTAAACCGGGTTTACATTTCATTCCAACCATGTATTACTTATCCTTATTTACTTTTCATTCCTGCCATGTCTATATCATAAGATATAAATGATTACCCAATGAATTAGAGAGAGATATATGTCCCACCCATCTCATAATGAAACCATTCTAATTTGTTCCACAAAATTATAAATCATACATTATAGGATAACCCTTGTAATAAAATGGGATTCATAAACACCATGAAATCATAACATAATCCATATAATATAAAAGGACGTCATAAGAATAATTCCACCATAACATAATCAAATAAAATTAATAATATGGATAGAAACATAACCTTATATCATCTTATATGGAAAATAATTTTGATAAAACACTTAAACTTTGATCTTGAAAAAAATATAATTTCTTTATCAAAAATATTTTTTTGCATAATATGTCAAGAAATTTTAAAATATAATAATAAAATTTAAATTAAACATAAAAAAATGTAAGGGAAGATTCATGGAAATAATTCTCTATGAAATGATAAAAAAATACATTCATGTTGTATAATTTAAAAAAAATTCTCCACGCACTTTTATCGGAAATGTCACAAAGTACCTTGTTTTGAAACAAAAGAATGATCCCTTCCATACCACATAGTAAAAACCAAAATGAGGTAAAATGTAATTTAAACATATATAGAAGAATAATAAATACTTTATTAAAACATTTTAAAAAAACATGGACATAGATGATTAATATAACCCCAGTAAATACTTACATATAAGAAATCTTGGATAAAAATGAAATTGAAAAATATTATTTTACAACTTATGATCAGTGGAATCATATGTGTCCTAAAATAAAGAAAATTACATGCATGTGTAAATATAATATTTTTCATAATAAAAATCATAAAACATTAATGGGAATCATAAACACTATACAAAATAAATAGATGGTGATTAAGGCATATGTCTCACAGAAATAAAAGTGAGACGAAATAATCCCTTACCTTATTAATGATTTCTTCCTTATGTTTCTGAAACTACTATATAATGATTTAAGTAATGTCATTGACTTATTAATTAATCATAGTAATTTTTATGATATCATATAATATTCACTTACGACATAATATTACTCATCTATTTGTCAATTCCATGTTGAAGCAGTGTTTTGGGTAATAATCGTTTCATTTATCGTAAGTGTTTGGACATGTTGTTATTGATATAATTACTTATATCATGATTTAATTACTTCTAGAATGTAAAAAATTATTTATATTTCATATATATATTTAGTGTGTGTATATTAATAGATAGATAAATGAATTGAAATACACTGTTCATGGAGACTGTAGGTCGTACGTACTCATGCACGTTGTTTTCCTTTCCTTATTGACTTGAATGGAAATAAGTAGAATAAATATATATATATAAATATATATATACAGTAGCATTATTATGTCATTTATCTCATTATTATTCATTATATATACTTTAAAATCATTTTAGAATTGTTAACATGGAGAATGTATCTCATCGAGTCGTGGAGACGGTAATTCTTACGTACACACGGTCAATGATATCATTCCCATAATTATTAAATGGAATTGGACTGGATAATATAATATCTCATAATTAGTATCATGTTATAATAATTATATATAGGTTTTATTTCCACCATTATAATCAGCCATGTAAGGTGGTGGTGGAAAAACAGATTACACCACGGCGTGGAGACGGTAAGACTTACCTACGCACACGTCATGATTTCGTTTTTCATAGTATGGATAGAATGTGAAATATGGTTGTTACATATTCATAAAAACATATCAATATAATATTGACACTGGAGTTAACACTTAATAATGAAACAAATCATATAGTGGAAGTAGAAGAAGAATTATGTTTGAAAGAATCTTTAAAGGATACTACATCTTCTTCGACGCGCCTCTTCTAAACCTCCTCTTAGGGAACACATGTAGGTATTTGAAGAGAACTAGGACCTATAGTATGGTTCTTGGTACGTTGAGAAGGGAAATGGTCCGGGTTTTTCTGAGTTTTAATGCTCAAAATGGAATGAATAAAAGATAGAGGATGTTCCCTTTTATAAGAGAGTAGAGGGGCACTTTTGGAAACCTCCAAAATATAAATTTATGATAATTTCAAACCCCACTTAAAAACTTCTAAAGTGACTCAAATTAGAATATGAGATATTCTATGGTTTTAATCTAATCAAGAAATAATATTTAGACATGTTTGGTTTTATTTTAAACCTTATCATTTCAATTTATACTTATTTAATCTATTTAATTTTATTTGTGGTAATAATATTCTAAATTTTAAATAGTTATAAATACATATGTATATGTTATTAATTTTCCATAATTTTATATTTTATAACATTTTAGACCATATAAACTTTAATTTTTAATTTTTCAATGTTTTTGTCATTTTTAAAAAATTTAATAATATGTTATTTTTATAAAATATCAATACTGTCAATTTTTACACTATTCAATTATTTGAATTCAAATAAAATCCAAACAGATGATAGGGTCGAAACAAAATATTTAATAGATTTATAAAGTGTCATATGCTTCTATAAATTTCTTTGAGCATATTAATTAGTTCATATAATATTTATTTTAATCATTATAAAATCATTTATCTGTCATTTCCCTTAATAAAATAATTACTACAACATTTTTGTATAAATATTTAATATGATTATTTGTTGCAAATAAATTAAAGATAAAATACTATTATGAATATAAATATAATATATTTAATAATAATACTTTAAGTCTAATTTATCTTATAAAACATCCAACATTTAAATTGTTATTTTTGTGAAATTATAGAAGGTGGAAACTTTGACATCATTAAACATAATTCAACATAAATGTCATAATCTCTGTTATAAGGCTCCAAATGGTCCCCAAGTATACCAACATATTCTTATGGTATATATAGTCTTGATCAATAACTTTTGGTCAAGTTTATTTTTCTTTTGGATGGGTATTATTATTTTAATAAAAACTATATTATTGATTTTTCACTAAATAAATAATTTTGTATCATTAATGTATAAGATATTAAGGTAATTATATATTTCATAAAAAATAAAAATAAATTTCCATGACAAATAAAAACATTTTATATTTCAAATAATTATTTATAATAGTATTTATATTCTAAATAACCTTATATTAAAAAATACTGTAATTATTAATGTTTGACTAAGAGATATTTCACTTTCCTTTAATCAAAACAAATTAAATGTCTCAATCTCATCCAAGTGGGTTCCAATTGATCATATTTCAACCATATTATATTTTTAGGACGAAATATAATCATCCAGTTATATTATGACAAGAGCTAGGGTAATTTTATAATATTATTTTTACCCTTAATTACCCGATTTACCTTTATCTATGGTAAATAAAATTTACCATAGTTACTATTTATAATGGCCAAAAATAAAAGATACCTATTAACATAAATTGGACCTATTGATTCCAAATATGGAATCCATTTTTACCAAGTCAAAACATATAAGTGGTTGTACTTAATTTAAATATAATCCCATTGTCTAAAAAACGAGAATTTATTTAAAAGATTGCAAAAGGTTGAAATGTTTTTACCTATGAATTCAATGTAAAATTAATGATAATGACATAAATTACATTAAAGGGTAAAAATATATTTTATTTATACTTTAAAACCAATAAATATTATAATTTATCCATATAAATTATATCTATGAAAATTGTTGTTTTTAAATAAAATTTATCGTTATTTTATATACATCATTATTTGAATGTAATCAGAAAAATATCAAAAAAATTTCAACTGTAAATTTCTATATCCTGATTGAAAATAAGAAGTTTATTTTTCCAAATTTTACTTATAAATTTTTCGAAAATTAGATTTAAAATGGGTGCACCATCAAAAGGAGGCAAAACAACATTTTTTTAAAATACTTTTTTATCCGAAAAATTGATTTAGTTATCATGCCACATTCTATAAAATGTTTTATATGAATTATGATGTTATTAAATTCAAAATGTGGTTAATAATATTCATAATGTCTAGTTCATAACAATATTTTAATAATATATCATTTTTTAGTGAAACTCATTGTTGCGTACCATGCAAGCTATCGAGGAAGGTTGTTTACGCATGTAATGCATGCCATGTCAGTGTTGTGTGTAGTGTAAGCTTCCTATGGTGTTGCATATAACATAATCCAAACATATTTCATTTGTACATTGATCAAAATATATTCTCCTTGTTTTTTGAGATGAATTATATCAAAAGAACTTGAAATTGTTTGCAACACAAGAAAAATATAGTGTTGTGTATACTACAAGCTAATATAGAGTTGTGTATTGTGAATGAAAACCTTTGTGTAGCATACAACAGAAGGCATCAAGAAATTTAAAAACAATATATCTAAAAAAAATATTGGGGTACTACATTCAATCCCCCTTAAAATGAATTTTTCCCTCAAAATTCATCGTGTTTATAAATGATTTACGACATGAAAGTATCTTTCATAGAAACACACATCGTAAAAAGGAATACAAAAACATAATTTTAAAAAGTAATGTAAAAAATATAACGTTTACCCAAATTAACTCATCACTAGGTTTCCACAAAAAACAACATAGTTGAAAACAATGATATGGAAGAGAAATCTAACCATCATGTTTTGATGGAGAGTGGTAGAGAACATGGCTACGAAAAACCCAATAATCAAAAAGCCATAAATTGTTTATGATCTAAGGTACCATATGATTCATCGGATATGATGGTACTAGGACAATATGTTTGGTTTTCAAGATCATTACCCAAAAGTAGATGAATTTTTTCATAAAGAGAGATACTTACTTGATTTCAGTGTAATATCATCGTAGTTCATTCCATGAACAATATCCACTTCATCTCTTATTCAATGAAATGAAGTTGAATTTTTCATTCTTGAAATGTTAGTAGATCATGCGATAGAATAATAGGTCATTCCATATGTCATTATCAAAAAAAGGCTAGCATAAATCATTAAATATACATAAGCAAATATCTAGTGAGATTAACCGTATATGATTCCAATAATGTACTTATACTTCATCTATCATATCACTTAATAAAATAATACTAATTTCTACTATCCAGGGACTTCCTGTAGGCTAATGGTAGGAAATAAAGGCCGGTCACACTTCGGTTGTGGGTTCGATTCCCACAACCTTGTTCGACGTGATGGGTTGTCGCCTGTCATGTAGTTTGTCCTTATTATAAAACTATACTATTATAATATTCTAAAAATAGCCTTAAACAATACTATTTGATGACCAACTAAACCCATTCCATCCATTTGGATTATCGAAAATACTTCTGTCCAATCTTATACTATAATGAAAATCATTACTAGAAAGGATATCTACCGAGCATTTGAGTACCATAATTTACCCCCATATATCTTAAGATATATCTTGTTGGTCACATTCCAAACATGTGAATACCTTAACCATGTATTATCTTGAAACATGAGAAACCATAGATCCTTAGTAAAAACATGAATGATGTCAAAATTGAACTATTTCCACATTCCAAAATCCCAAAAAAATAAATACTCATATCATTATATCACTTTGTCCTTATACCAGTGATGAGGTCATTAATACTATCAAACATCTCATTATCTTCTTATCGCTTCATTATGTTCATATCATCTAATTTCCAAAAATATCTAAATAACCTTTCATGGTTATCAGTACCATTCAACAGATACTTTCATATACATTAGAAAAAATAGTAGTGTAACAATCCTTAGATGTTTCTTTATTCAATAGTGCCATTAAATTACTTATACTACATTACTTATGAAAACATTCAATAATTCCACTACCTTCTTAAAACATTGACTGAGCTTCACCATTTTATTCCTCAACAATTCTTTAATCTATTATATCATTTTTAGTCTCTTAATCATCAGCAACATAAATACTACCCATACGACCACGCTGATTTTCCACATGATATTTTCCCTTAGGGAATCGATTTTCGTAATTCCCATACATTCCACATTTAAAACATTTAATATTTTTTGATGTCTTAGAAATACTGTTATAATTGTCCATTATGTTAAATAAACCTTTTCTTTTTCCATTATTTCCTTTGTGTTATTCTTTTCTACACCCAAAACATCTTCCAATGCCTTTGAAACATTCTCCTTGATGCATCTTCCCAAATGATTTACATGAGAGAAATTGAACTTTCTTTCCTCTATGATCATTATGAAACTCCGTCATTCTCTTCTTACCTAAGTCAGGAAACTTACCAAAGATGAGATTATTGATCATATTATGAGATTTATGATTATTCATAACAATAATGTTTCACCTTCTAAATCCCATATCATTTGGTTTCTTATGAATAATGACATTTTATTGTCCATAATATTCTCCATTAACATGAATCCTCCTATTTCCATCCATTTTCAAAAAACCAAAAAGAATAGTAAGAGAGGAAAAACTCAAATGAGTAAAACCACATAATCAAGGGGGAATAATTTCAATCTCTAATATCTTATGATTAATCCATGTTTATTCATGATAGTTATCATAATTCTAGTATTGCAGCTGATACTTTTACATAACCTTACAAACATCCCCATACATACCTTAGATATATCTCTAGGGATCTCCCTAATGTTTTCACATCCTAGTTTCCAGTTGTTAAGAAATCGTTCAATCTGATACCAATTATAACATACCCAATCTTGACGTACATCGAAATTAAATTACTTTTTCGGAATACATAATACAGAACAAAAAAAATACCCAGATACCATATTAGTTTAGTGTCTTTGGAAACTCAAGACATAATATTCTAATTGTGGTGAAAGATAATCAACAACTCCCATAAAGATCTTCCTATTTTGTTTTCTTACCTAAAACCTTTCTTTATATCCTGGGAAAAAGAAAACATATAATGGATGATCTTAAATGCACAGTAATGGTATTATGGGAGAAAATAAAAAACATATCCATTTGAACTTAAAAACATAATCATAAAGTTTAAACATCAAAATCTTGAGTTGTGAAATAAATCATGGCAGTATATAAGGCATAGATCACAAAGGAACATTAATCATGAAAAAATAGCATGGGAATAAAACTTGTAATTATGGAAAACCATTAATCACATGATTTTATTTCCATAGTATCCATGGCATGGCTTCCAATACCATCATAGTGGACAAAGTCCATTACTAAACCGGGTTTACTTGTCATTTCATCCCTGTATTACTGAACTGGATTTAATTGTTGTTCTATCCATGTCGATCTCATGAGATATAAATCAGTATCCAATGCCTTGGAGGGATATATATGTCCCACCCATCTCATAATGAATCCATTCGTATTTGTGCCACAAAATCATAAATCATATGTCATAGGATAACCCATGTAAAAAAATGGGATTATTAAACATCATTCCATCAGAACAAAATCCATGAAATATAAAAGGACTTCATAAGAATAATTACATCGTAACATAATCAAATCAATGTAATAATAGGGATATAAACATAACTATTTATCATCTTAGATAGAAAATAATTTTGATAAAACACATGAACTTAGTTCTTGAGGAAAAAATCCTTTCTTCTTCAAAAACATTTTTTTCTCAATATGTCATGAAATTATAAAATAAAAGAAGTTAATTTAAATTAAACATGAAAACATGTAAAGGATGATTCATGGAAATAATTCTCTATGAAATGATAAAAAATCAATTCATCCCGTATATGTTAAAAAAGTATTCTCCTTATACTTTTGCTGGAAAAGTCAAAAAGTACCTCGTTTTGTGAACACAAGAATGATTCCTTCCAAACCAACTAGTAAAATAAAAAAAAGTTAAACATGAATTTAAACAGACATGGAAGAATATTAAATACTTTAGGAAAACATTTTTATAAAATATAGACATGGATGATTAATATAACCATATTAAATACATACTTATAAGTAATCTAGGATAAAAAGGAGATTGAAAAATTATACTTTACCATTTATGATTAGTGGAATCATACATGTCATAAAACAAAAAAAATTACACACATATATAAATATCATATACATCATTATAAAAATCATAAAACATTTATGGGAATAATAAACACCATACAACAGAAATATATGGTGATTAAGGCATATGTCTCACAGAAATTAATGTGAGACGAAATAATCCCTTACCTTAGGTCTGATTTCTTCCTTATGTGTCTGAACCTCTGGTATAATGATTTAAATAATGTCATTGACTTATTAAATAATCATAGTCATTTTTATGTTAACATATATGATTCACATATTAATTTTTATTACCCTCTTATTTGTAAATTCTATGTTGAAGCAACGTTTTGGGTAATAATCGTCTGATTTATCATAGGTGTTTGGACTTCTTGTCCATGATATTATTACTTATATCAAGATTTACTTACTTCCAGAATGTAAAAATTATTTATATATCATATTTATTTTCAGAGTATATATATAATATATAGATAAATGAAATAAAATACAACGTTCATGGAGACGGTAGGACGTACGTACGCATGAATGTTGTTTTCCTTTCCTTATTGACTTGAATGGAATTACGTAGATGACACATATATATATATATATATACTTAAATACAATAGAATAATATTTCATATATCTTATTATTATTCATTATATAAAATTTATAATCATTTTTTAATGGTTAGCATGGAGATTGAATCTAATCGCGTCGTGGAGACGGTAATCCATAGGTACGCATGAGCGATGATATCACTCCCATAATTTTTAAATGGAATTGGATTAGATCATATAATATCTAATAATTAGTATCATGTTATAATAATAATATATAGTTATTATTTCCACCATTATACTAATCCATGTAAGGTGGTGGTGGAAAAACAGATTACACCATGTCGTGGAGAAGGTATGTCGTACGTATGCACATGCGGTGATTTCATTTTTTGTAGGATCGATAGAAGGTAAAATATGGTTTTTTAAAATTCATAATAACATATCAGTATGCAAGTGAGTCTATATTTACTACTTAATAATGAAAAAAATCATATAGAAGAAGTCGAAAAGAAAATAAGTTTGAAATAATCGGTAATGGATATTACCTCTTCTTCAATGTGCCTCTTCTAGACATCCTAATAGGGCACTAATGTTGTTTTTTAAAGAAGGAAAAGACGTCTAGTATGTTCCAAGGTATGTTTATAAGGGAAATGGTCTGGGTTTGGATGAGTTTTAAAGCTCAAAATGGTGTGAAGAGAAGAGGGAGGAGGTGCCCTTTTATAAGAGGGTAGAGGGGCAGTTTTCAAAATCTTGACGATATTAATTTCTAATAATCTCAAACGCTACATAAAAACATCCAATGTGACTCAAATTATAATATGAGATATTATAGGGTTGTAGTATCATCAACCATTCAAATTTAGACATGTTTTGATTTTATTTTAAATCTTATCATTTTGATTTATCCTTATTTAATCTATTTAATTTTCCGCGTGGTAATAATATTCAAAATTTTAAATGGTTATAAATAAATACTTGTGGGTTTTTAATTGTACATAATTATATACTTTATGAAATTTACGACCATATAAATTTCAATTTTTTTAATTTTTTTTGAATTTTAAACAATGTAATAATAAGTAATTTTTATTAAATATCAATAGTGTCAATTTTGATACTATTCATTTATTTGAATATAAATAAAATAAAAAAATATGATTGAGTCAAAAAAAATATTTAATAGATTCCTAACATGTCATATTAAACTATAAAATTTGTATAACATGTTAATTAGTTCATATAATATTTATTTTAATATTTTTAAAACCATTCATTTGATATTTCTATTAATAAAATAATTACTACACCAATATTTTATAACTATTTAATATGCTTATTTATGGCATAAAAATTAGAAATAAATTAATATTATGAAGATAAATATAATATATTTTATATTAATACTTTATTTAGAATTTGTATTCTAAAACACCCATCTTTTAAAATGCTATCTTTATTAAATTATGATGGTGACAACTTAATCATCATTAAAAATAAAATAATATAAATGTAATAATCTCTTTTATAGGGCTCCAAATGGTCCCCAAGTCGACCCTCAGATGATTATGGTATATATATACTTGAAAAATAAGTTTTGGTCAAGCGTTTGGTCTTTATCATGTGTATTATAATTTTAATAAAATCAATATTATTGATTTTTCACTAAATAAATAATTTTTTCATCATTAATGTATAATCTATTAAGGTAATTATATATTTCTCCAAAATTACAAATAAATTACCATGATAAATAATAAATTTTTGTCTTTAAAATATGTACTTATAATGTAATTTATATTCTATATAACCTTATATTAAAAAACAATTTAATTATTAATGTTTGACTAAGACATATTACACTTTCATTTAAATAAAATAAATTAAATGTGTCAATATTATCCAAGAGGGTTCCAATATATACCATTTAGACCCAAGTATATTTTAGGAATAAATATAATCATCCAATTATTTTAATACAAGTTTTAGAATACTTTTATAATATTATTTTTACACTTAATTATCCGATTTACCATTAACTGTGGTAAATAAAATTTACCATAGTTAATATTCATAATGACAAAAAACAATATCCTATTAACATAATTTTTACATAATAATTCCAAATATGGAACCCATTTTTTCAAATTGAAGAGACAGAAGATGCAGTAATTAATTTAAAATTTATCCCATTGTCGAAAAAATGGGTTTTTGTTTAAAACATTGCAAAAGATAGAAATGTTATTAACCATGAATTCAACGTAAAATTAACGATAATTGAATAAATTATATTAAATGGTAAAATTAAATTATATTTATAATTTTATTCCATTAAATATTATAATTTAACCATATAAATTAAATAGATGAAAAAAATTGTTTATATATAAAATTTAGCATATTTTTAATATTCATGAAATATTAATGTTATCAGAAAAATAAAAAAAATTATCCAAAAAAAAATTTCTATATCCTGATTCAAAAGAAGAATTTTATTTTGTAAAATGCATCTTTTAAATATGTCAAAATTATATTTAAAATGGGTGCACCATCAAAAGGCGGCAAAGCTACATTTTTTGAAAAATACATTTTTATATGAAAAATTGATTTTGTTCTCATAACACATTATATAAAATGTGTAAGATGAATTATAATGTTATTAAATTAAAAATGTGGTTAATAATATTCATAATGTCTACAATATAATGATATATTATAATAATATATCGTTATTTATTGAAACTCGATATTGTGTACCACACAAGCTATTAGGGAAGGTCATTCATTAGTGTAATGCAAGCCATGTCAGTGTTTTGTGTAGTGCAAGCTTTCTTTGGCATTTCATATAACATAATCCAAACTTATTTCATTTATACATTGAAAAAAATATATTCTCATTTTTTTGTGAGATGAACTCTATCAAAAAAACTTGAAATTGTGTGCAACACAAGCCAAATATATTGTTGTGTATACAAAAATCTATTACAGAGTTTTGTATTATGCAAGATAATCATGGTGTTCCGTACAATAGAAGGTATCAAAGATATTAAAAACAATACATCTAAAAAAATATATGGGTATTACACTACAAATCATCCATGACCAAATATCCACAATTAAGTGATCTAACACCCAAATATATATGATCAAAAGAATCACATGTTCACCCATAATTCAAAGTCACCAAGGCTAACATGATGCAAAACCACTAAGGTAATGACATGGGATTTCACCAAGAGTTACCATTCTCAATGTGTAAACTAGGACCACATAAACATGATAGAATATTGCAATGAACCTATTGAAAGGAAAGTAGCTCTCCATGTTTTCATCAACTCAAAGGAAACATCGATCATAGTTACCCGATTACAAACCCTACTGTTTTCCAGGATCAACATATAAAATCTAAAATTATAATGTATAGACAAAAAGACAAATACTAGAAGAAACATGATCATCATCATTTCATAGGAACTAAAATAATTTCCAATATCCCATATGGATCTACACAAAACCAATATACATTAAAAAATTAAAAATGAAGACCATAAGAAATAAGGATAACCCAATGTACCAACCAAAGAAAAATACCACAAAGGATATCATCAAATCAAATCCATCTAAAAAACCAGAAAAACAAAGGATCATAATGTAAACAAATTATATAGACTCTAAACTAGGAACACAGGTAATGTTATCCTTTACTATGGACACGAATCCTAGGTTGCCAAAAAAAATTTCTATCCCAGAAGTCTCATATAACTACTTTTTCCCTATCACCATCATTTGAGTGTGAACACTAAGGTTTGTCAAGTAACACTTATAATACCAACCCCTAACTCTCTAGACACATTCTAACTAGCTTTTTTGTCCCACACATTAATCTACTTTGTTACCCATTACCACATGACTAACACAAATACATGAGGATGAGAAATATACAACGATCAAATAAGGAATCAAAATCATAAATATAAATCACACATTCGCCACCGATTTCCTTAAATGTAAATATCCCCCCTAAAATCTATGAATCATCAAATTAATAATAATCATCCCTCATAAAGAAAACCTATATAAGGGGTAAAAATGCGTGTAACAAGAAATAATGAAATTATTTAAAATTTAAAAATGGGACTTCAAAATAAACTATACATGGATATTCAAGTAAATTTTTTTTAAAAACCTTAATAAAATATTATTTAAAATTTTAAAATTTAAATATCCACATGTGCAAACCCATTTATGAAATCACAACATCTTTTTATAATTCCTATAACATGGAGAAATTTATATTTAATTTTCCTCATGACATAAACGAGATAAATAATTTCTTCAATCCTACATGTAATTTAAATAATATGGATAAATTAATAATAAATAATATGAATTTTATTCTATTACATGAAATGAAAAAAAATAATTTAAAAAATGAACATGAAACCTTAACACATTTTTATTAAATTAAATAATCATTTTATATTTCAATAAGGATTATTGAAAAACAATTGATGACTGAAACTCATTAAAAACAATTTTTCACAATTAATTATAAAACCAATTTCTCATAATTGATTTCATGGTAAAACCTCTTAAATATATATAATATTTTTATAAAAATATTAGAACATATTTTTTTTAAAGAATGAAATATAAAATTATTAAATTAAATATTTAGGCATTGAGAAACCTACCTAGAATCAATAGATTGAAAAACCTAATGAATATTCATCAATGGTGAAGGAACTAACAAGTAACACAATCACACCTATGTAATAGAATAAAAAACCCAAAAAAATAAATCTATTACAAAACCCTTAGTGTTCTTCTGAAACAAATCACAATGAGAGTGGAAAATAAATTTAGAGGAGTGAAAAATGGGAGGGAAGTGGAACCATTACCACAACCATTGGGTTATTAATTTCCATGAAATCATGTTGAAATAATTTGTTAATAATGGATATATATAATTGGTTTAATGTGAGGTATGGGGCTTAAGAAAGGGATCACGTAGGGGAATGTGTTTCACATGGGATACACAATCAAGAGATGGGGTTCTGAGGGAAGAAGTCTCTAGCCATGGAAAGATTGTGTGATAGGGAAGGGGTTGTGCCTAATGGGAGAAACAAAAGTTTAACAATATCGTGATAGAAGAAAAATTGGGAGAAAATGATAAAAATAAAATAATAATTTATGGATGAAAGAAAAAAATTAAAACAAAACAGAATTTTTTATATCTTAACAACCCATTTGGTTTTCAAAACCACACATTAACCATTTTGACCTCACTGCCGAAGTAATAGAATCCCCATATGGCTACACATTATAAAATGAACATAATCACAAGTCATTATCTAATTTCATCAAATAGAACATAATTTTGATATAACAAAAAATGGTTTTCCAAATCACGGGGCTTACAATGAACCCCTTAAATTTTTTAAAAGTTAAAAAAATTAGTAAAATAAAAAAACAAATAAAATAAAAATACTATGAAATATATTCTCACAAATAATTTTTTATGGAACATCATATATTATTATAGAGAATAAAAATCCATAAAAATGGAAAATATAACTTTTTGAAATTTATGTGTGAGAAATATCATAATAATTGAGTATACTTGTAAAATTTGTACAATATTATCCATTATCCATTATTTTAAGAGTATTCTTAAGGTAGATAATGAGTATCTACTAAATAATATCATATAACCAGTGAGGGAAAATTTTTAATTGATTCTTAATATTAGTTGTAGGACTCTCATTTTCCATGTGGGGTTCTAGTGGATTCATAGTAATGACCAACTTATTCTCATTGGCCTGAGAACATAATGATCTATTACTAGTCCTTAGGCAACATCCCCATGATTAAAAATGATAGAAATAAATGATGAAGGGTTTTAAAGTCTAGTGGGGGTGATTTAACTTTTTTATGATAAAATATAAACCCACCACAATCCACAACATCTATATGGCGAATGAACAAAATAATAAAAAGATAGAAAATCCATTATAAAAAGTGGTCCCAAATTAATTTTCTATAATGAATGAAAAATATATAAAAAACTAAGATTGATTGAGAACTCAACAAGACAGAAAAATTTCCAAAAAGACTCCCTGATCCACAAGCATTATGGTCCACCACCACCCGACAGCTCAACAACTCAAGAAGTAATGCTAAAAACATGTTTCACCCTACATTTTCCCACATCCAAAAGATAAAATCTACAAAAGAAATAATGTAAAAAATCTAGGGTGAGTGTAAAATAAAGTAGTCATTTTAAAATTATATCCCTACTCAGAGTACTATGATAAAATAGTTATCCATATTTATATAAAATAGATTATATAAAATAATTTCTAGAAACTATTTATAAATAAATATAAACACTTCCCAAATAGTTTATAACTAAATATAAACTAAAACCACGTAAAAAAAATTTCTAGAAATATATTATACAAATAAAAATAAAAATTAATATTTAATAAACTTAATGAAAACTACAATGGAAAACCAATAAACTCTATACAATAATAACTAACAAAAATGCATGCGTCGTTATTACAGTTCCATACTCATGAGTGGTATCCAATCGATCTACCAAGTCATTACAAGGAAATTATTCCCCATGTTCAATTTATCATTTGGAACCAAGAACGTTATCATATTTCAAACATGACCAGTATTAAAAAATGATACAGACACCATGATTTTCAAAATCCAAAACCAATTACAATCAATTTCCCTTATTCCATTAAAAATTCCCTTTTTTTGAAAACTTTCCAACAATCCAATTTCAAAGGTTTAATGAATTAAAAAACACAATATATATACTAGAAAAAATCTTTATAAATTTATTTTAAAAAGTTTTAGAAAATACATAATTTAAAAATCCCTATTTGAAATCAAAAACTATTGTTTTTCACAAAACCACCCACTTTTCGATGGTTTCCACCATCCATCACTAAATATGGTTTAAAAATATTACACAAGAAAAAACAAAATTTAATTTTCATGAAAAAATAAATTTTGATTCATTTAAATCAATTAATTTAAGGGTATGTGAGATTAAACCCACCTAAATCGCTGGTTTCGACAAAAACCCATAACGGACGACGAACGCTCAAGAATCCGAGTCAATATTCTAAGAAACCACACATGACCTCATCTGCTATTTTGAAAACAATATATGCGATCTTATTTGGCCTCGAAACTATTATATCTACCGACATGTGGTGTATATATAATAAAAAGTGATGAATAGAAGAGTGTATCTAAGAATCCTTGAACAAAATGATGATGAATGAGCAATTGTCATAAGAATTTGCCATCAATTCTCTAAGGAACATGTTCAAATCGCTTCTAGATCAATGAGGTATCCTCCTTTGGACATTGGGGGAGAATAAATCATGTTAAGGTTGATTTGGGTAGAAATATATCAAACTTATGGTCAAATGGAATTAGATCCACAAGGATAAGGAATTAGTTTTGGCCCTGCAATGTTCGGGCACACAGTTTGGCCAAATTTTTTGATGGACGTACACCCATTTTTTACCAATAACCATATATATTAACATCAATGTCTCACAAAAATCTCATACAACCATTATTCATATTAAAATAATTAGGGAAGGGTTACATACAAGAAACTACGGGTGTTACATTCTCCGCACCATTGGTTTTTCCATCCCCTAAAAGATGAACGTGATCTCTTCCCCAAAAGAGTTTTGTCCATTACTCTTTCATTTGATTCTCATGTTTCAAAGTCTCTTCATAAATCTGTACATGTTTCCATAATACCTATAATAAACCGATGATTTTTCCACACAATACTTTCTCTTGTCTATCCACAATCAAAACTGGGATATGTACCAATGAAGCATCCATCTCCAAGTCAATGTGATTTCATCAGGTCACATGGTCATGATCAGGCCGGTACATTCTCAAATGTCTTATGGGGAACACATTGTTCACCTAACAAAACCACGGTGCAATTTCGAATAGATATTCTACCTCTACATCCCATTCCACTGTCTCAAAATGGCTAATGTATGAGGGAAATTTTTTTCCTACATCCCTAAAAGGTGATGTCCAAGCCTTGGTGAGATCCCCAAGAACACATGATCACTCAATAAAAATTCCAATAGTGTTCAGTTGTGATCCTCATATTTTTTATAATGACTCTGAGCCATAACTATTCTCTTTTGGATCAACTGGATATTCTATGTCATTTCTTGGACAAGGATCATTCAAACTATTGAGGTCACGCCTATTTCCACACAACACAATGGAGAAAAAAGGATGCCCATAAAACACTTCTAAGGAGGCCATATTTATCGAATCCTGATAATTGTTATTGTATGAGAACTCCACCAAAAACGTTTTTTCTTCTTGTGAGCAACCAAAATCCAATACAAAACCCCACAACGGTGTCCTCCAACATATGTATTGTCCTTTCCGGTTTCCCAGCTATGTGAGGATAATATGTTATTCTCATTCTTAACTGAGTTCCCAGGGATTTCTGTAAGGAGTTTTATAATCGAGATGTGAACATCCAATATCTATTGAAGAATATAGAAAATGGTATTCCATGAATCTTTACCACTTCATTTATATATATTTTGGATAGATCTTCCACCGTATAAGTTTCATGAATTGGAATGATATGGGTTGACTTGGTGAACCGATCCACTATCACCCATATGGCACCATGTATTTCGAACATTCATAGAGACCTATAACAAAAATACATACTATCTTCTCCCATTACCAAACCATAATACATAATTATTATAACATACATACATTCCACTGATTTTATTCCTTAACATGATGTCTATTTAGGAAACATGAAAAACACTTAGCAACTTTTCACTTAATACCATTCCACCAAATATGTTCCTTCATTGCCTTATACATCATCTATATCCCCAGATGTATATCCCATCTCGAATGGTGGTACACATGAAGATATTGTTACCAAAAAGCAATATGTCTAAATATATGATACCTAAACAAAAAATTGAAGTCCCATAAAGTTCCCATACTAAAATGGTCTCCCCACCATTGGGTTTGGAACTCATAAGAAAGCATTCATCATCATATGAATGTGCCTCTTTAACCATTTTTACCATAGCGGTAACTGCTAAAATTGATAAGAAAACCCCTACATGACCTCATTTTTCACATTCAACATGAATATCAGCTAAGAAGGACATAAATCACCACTATTAGAATGCTTCCTTTTCCAACCGAGCTTATTACTTCCTAATTAATGCACTAGCCACTTAATGTCCTTTTCCTAATGTATACACCAATTCGGTGACAAACATGTAGATATACTCTATCCATATCATTTTCCTAATATTTTGATCCCTTTGTGTGGAAATGTGTTTCAATATCTTATGATCGTTGAATAGAGTGAATTTGTCACCCAAGAGATAGTGACACCATGCCTTTAATGCACGAATGACCATAGGTAAGTCCATATCACATGATGCATAAATATTATCATATTCTATCAATAGTCTAGAACCAAAATCAACAACATGGCATCCTATATGAGAACACATCCCCACCCATATCCTGATGCATCATAGTAAACCACATATCCATATCCTAGTTCTGAAAAACCGAGATAGGTTTCATTGTGAGAGGCACATTCATCTCTTGAAATGACAACTAGCATTCTTCACTCCATTTGGAAGTAACACTTTTATTCTTCAATGAGATTATTGGAGACTCTACTCATGAGATGTAAAAAAACAAATATAATACGCAATGGACCATGAAATATTTATATCTTCAAAATGTTCTTCAGAAGTTTTCAATAGATAAATGATTTGATCTATTTAGGATCCATTAAAACAACTTTTCTAGAAATCACATGGCCCTAAAAGCATAAATATTATATAAAAATTCAAATATACATACCTTGGAATACAAACAATGATATCTATATATTTGTAACATTGTTTCCCCATGTTCCTCTTGCTCATCCATTGTCTTTGACTACGCCAAGATGTTTCCCATGATCACCATAAAAAAGAATCCAAATATTGATGAAATATTAGATTAATATAATCCATTAAGACCATTGGTGCATTATTTAGACCAAATGGCAAGAATACATATCCATAGTGTCCATGTATCCTTCATAAATATTCTTTGGAATATCTTCCTTCTGAACTCTTAATTGGTGATATCCTGATCAAAAGCTAATATTTTAGAACCACTGAGCTCCACTCAATTGATTGAAAATATCATCAATGTATTGATGTGGATAGTGATTCATTATTGTAATTTGGTTATGATTAAAATAATAAATGTGAAAAAGAATAGTTACATCTTCCTTATTTACAAACAAGACTAGTGCTACCCACAAATATTTACATGGAAAAATCAATCAATTGATTTTTCTCTCCTCTAATTGTACTTTCAACTCCAATAATTTGGTTAGCTCTATCCTATAATATTGAAGGGAGATAGGACTAGTGCCCAAAAGAGATCATTTGTAAACTCTACATCCCTTAAATGTGGTAACCCAAGAAAATATAGGAATCACATCTACAAACTGATTCACTAATGCTGGAAATTTTGTTTCATCAATCTCGTCCATAGATTCCAAAGTCTGCGGTATAAACTAATAAGATATCATTCCAACCCTTAGTGAAAACAAGCCTATTGGATCTGTTTTCTGTATCCCATTATCCTCTAAATATATGCTCAACAATATCCTCGGTTTTGAAACTAACATTCTTATAATAACAATAGATGTGAGGCTTGATTTCTTCCAACCAATTAATTACTAGGATTACATCAAAGACATCAATCTCTAGTACTGAGAAATCCTATTTCCACTCAACTACATCATTAGTTATAGAACACTCTCTACACATGAAGGAATGACATTGTCTTTCCCCAAGAGGAATTCGATGTTTTATCACAGAAGGTTTCATTTAATGTTTCAAATATAGAAAAATAATCAGTACAAGAATAAATAAAGGAATTTAAGGCACCTATATCAAACAACACATGAATAATTATAGAATTCAGTAGAATCATACCTCACAAAATAGGTGTCCCAACCTGATCATCTAGAGACCCCTTCTCTATTGTATATAACTTCTTTGTCATAGAACTATGATCATTTCTTCCCTACAATGATAGCCCGTATTTAGGATTCATGGTATTCCATGAATTACCATGTCTAGATCAACTTTGCTGATGAATATGTTTATTCTCACCCCGCCCATTGAAAGCATATGATGCTTACGACATAAACGAAGTGTCCTGAGCACCCAACCATAGAAAATTGCGACAATATTGATGTGGATGTACCATTTTTATGATGTTGTGGAATTTTTGAGGTTGTTTTGTACATTCTTGCTTGATGTTGTTGAATGAATCACAATGATAACATCCCAAATCGACCATTAGTTTAAGTGGAAGATTTACTGGTCCAACTGCTTGACTTTGATTCCTATTTCCACCCTATAAATAGGTATCCCTCTTCCTTTTTCATCCAGAAGTTGTATTCCCACCATTTCCTATCAGTATCATCATGAATGCTCCTCCATGATTTCCAGATATATCCCTCCAATCCATGAATTTCCTATTTACCATCTCTGTATAACCTATGATACAATTTACTACACTCTTTAACTAAATCTCCATACTGAGTCCCGACTCGATAATGTGTTCCTTCATGATCCCACTTGATGCAACTTATAGTTTAAAATGAACGAAATTCATGAATTTAATTGCATATTTAGTAACAAAGAGGCTCTCCTGCATTATTCTAAAAATTTCGGTTGTTCACTGAATTTTGACTATTTGAGGATAGAAAGGTATTGTTAAACAATTGTTCAAAATACTCATATCTAAATCCCTGATCTAATATAGATTTTTTCTAAAAATCCCAGAACTAGAATGCATGATTCTATAGAATATTAGTTTGTTGATTTAAATTCATGTTTTCCGGTGTGCCGATGAACATGATGATTCAATTCATCTTATTCATCCAACCCTCTTCCCTCTTTGGTTGTAATCCACTTTTGATAATGAGTGGATTCTGCATCTGAAACTCGACGGAGTGGTCCACATACCTAGAATCCTCCCTTAGGATTCAAATTTCTACAACTTGGAATAATGGGAATATAATTTTGAAAAACTCTTGGTTCATATGTGGAAAAGGTGAAACCACTTTTTCAGCGGCTTCCTCGAGTTGGTTTCAATGTAACCCAAATAGTTCCATATCCAAATAAACAACACATTATGTAAGTATCAATATTTTAGAAATTTATTGGCTGGGAATTTAAAATTATATAACAACAATATCAAACCATTTATTTCAAAATATGACCATTTTTTAAAAATAAACTATTTAATTTTGAAATAAAAACATTTCCCAAATACATCAACTATTTATTTTTCAATTCCTTTCATTTAAAATCAATTTTCTTCATTTTTTTTCAAATCTAGAGCCATACTACTAATCCTATGTCATTAGTGGAAAAGAAATATTCCATCAGAGTAGAAAATCATTCATCTAAAATGCATGTGAAGATGGTTGCATTGGCTAAACCAGTGAAAATAAGACTCCAAAATCCATCTTCTGTTTCCAAAACAATTATATATCCAACTATTTGGTAACTTTAAGTTTAGCCTAATTAGGATAGATACATATTTTTATTTTACACATTACATGTAATGATAATACAACTCTTTTCTAAGAAGATCACCCAAGGAATATACAAGATGGATTTCAACTCCAAGACCAAGAAAAAGCTAGACAATTTATTCCATAGAGAAGGGACCATGCTGATACCCTTTGTAGTGACCCAGTAATTCTTATTGTATTGAGAACAAAATGAGTCATTGATGGGCCTTATATTACATCCCCAAGATTAATATGGTTAAAAATAAATCTATGAGGGGTTCAAAGACTAGTGAGGGACAATTTAACAATTTAATGACAAAAAATGAACCATCTAACCACAATACATAGAAGCTAGATGATGCATGAACAAAATATTTACATTTCAGAAAATATTTTATAAAAATGTTATCCAAAACAAATTTGATACAATGGAAGATAACATGACATCAACATAATAGTTTAAGATAACTAAAAAAGACACAAAAATTTACAAAATACTCTATGCTCCACAATATCCTTGATCCACCACCACCAGATAGCTCAACAACTACAGAAGTAGTGCTAAAAACCTATTGTACCTTACCTTTTCCCACATCCCAGAAGATGACATATGAGAAAAAACCGAAGTGACAATAAATATGGGAGAATCAAATTCATTAGTATTTCTCCAATGACTTCCATACAAATTACACTAGGATAGAATATTGAGCCACATTAATATAAAAGAGTTTATATAAAACAATTTCTGGAAACAACTTATAACTAAATATACATACTTATCAAAGTATATTATAAAAAACTATGTACAAAACCATGTGTACGAATTTACCTAAAATATATAATATAGGTAAAATTTCAAATAATAATTTAATAATATTTCTGAAAACTAATTTTTCAATCCAATAAGCTTCATAGAACAACAACTACCAAAATGTCATGCATAGTTATGATAGTACCATGCTAATAAGGGTTTCTTATCGACGACACAAGTTTTCCCAAGGTAGTTATTACCCATGTTCCATTTAACATTTGCGACTAGGAACATTATCTATTTCAACCATTACCATTCATGAAATATGATACATAGACCATGTCTTCAAAAAAACAAAACCAATTTCAATCAATTTCACCTGTTTCTATAAAAACACTCTTTTATTGAAATCATTTAAACCATCCAATTTCAACACAATAATGTATTTAAAAAGACATATGCCTAATATAAATATTCTAAAAAAATAAATTTTTTAACATTATATAATATTCACAATTTAAAAATCCGCATTTAATATAAAAAACTGGGGTTATTCACAACCCCCCAAGTTTTGACGTTTTCCTCCACCCTTCACTAAAAGGGGTTCAACAATTGTAAATCAGAAAAAAAAAATTTCATAAAATAATTAATTCAATCCAATAAATTATTGTAGGGGATATGATATTGAAGCCACATATCTCACTCGTTTCGATGAAAACATACCATTGACGAAGAACACTCAAGAATCTAGGTAAAGAATCCAAGATACCAACCATGATCTGCCCTATCATGAACAACAAAAGATATGAACTTATATAGAATCAAAACTCTTAGATAAACACATGGGGGCGTAGATAAAATAAAAATAGATTAATGTAGTCATATATCTATGAAACAGTGAAGTAAATTATGAAGAACAAAAATTACTGCATGAATCTCCCTTTAATTCGACAAGGAACATGTTCGAATTGCATCCAAATCGATGGGATAACCTCCTTTGGAATTTGGGGGAGACAAAATTTGTTCTAGGGTTGATTTGGGAAAAATAGGTAAAATATATTTCAATTATAAATTATATCCACAACGATAGGGATTTAGTTTTGTCCTTCCATGGTTTGGCCACACTGTAGGGCCGAACCATGTGCTGATTGTGCACACTTTATTCTTTACCCAAAACACTCCAGATGTTGAAAAAAGACTCCCCCAACTTCCTACATAACTTTTCATCATATAAAAATCATCAAATAATGGTTACATACTAGAAAATGTGTGTTCTACATTCATGAAAACCAATGAATGAGCTATGGGAAGAATAATGATTTTAAAATAATTTCATGAAACTGATGGTCTCCACACACATTGATTGAATACATACAATCCACACTACTAAAATAGATAAATATATTTTATTTATATAAGAATAATATTATTCTTCTTCAATAATTAAGAAAACATGTTCAATTATTATGTATCATCAAATAATACCCATGTTGTTTTCCACATTGATGGGTCCATTAAAAATGTTTGACGAGAATTATGAAAAAACATAATCCATTCAAAATAGATTTATTATTGATGAAAACTAGATGGGGAGGGTATTATAATCACATGTGAAAACATGAGTTGCAACCCATGTTTAAGATATCTCATATTGTACAATATCTTGGTAGATATTTATATATACACAAAAACAGACACCCCAAAGCATACTACATATATAACTGGAATTTTTTTACGTACATGAATCATATGTATGTATTGTTAGAGCACGTCCAAAATATTTAATGTTAAATTTGAAAATGATTTGTTAATTTATTTTAAGAATTTATTTATTTTATTTTAAAAAAACATTGAAGTGATATATTTTCATTGTTTATATTTCATAAATAAAGAAATATAAAGTTTTGTATCAAAATGTTATATAAATTGATTAAATTTTGTGTCATATATGTCTAATAAATTCCAATCTATGCATATTGAATATAATTTCAATGAATAGACATATACAATATCATCCAAAATGAATGTAAGAAATTAATTTATCTGTGACACTAATTATAAACGTAAAAAATATAAAGACAATATTAAATCTGTTAATGATGCTAAAAATTGTAGATCTACTAAATTTTTTAATCGTGATTTATTTGGTTCTACAAAACGTGTTAGTTTATGAGGAATGTATTATATTAGTTAATTTATTTATAGTTTAATTTATGATTTATAATAGGGAAATATTCACTGTTTTGTGATAATTAATTTATAATAATAATGGTAAATTAGTAATATCTGTTAGGTTTGACATTGTTGTTGTTGTTTTAAAATACTGTTTTTATTTTTTTTGAATATAAAAATTATACATCTTATTTTTTATCCTTGTACACCAAAAAATTTATTTTAATGAAATTAATAATATATATATTCAATAAATGACTAGGAATAAGAATAAATAATTTATTTTTCATTAATATTTTTTTGGTCGAAACCATTAATATAATATTTCATGTTTTTAAATATTTTTGAATTAGATAAATATAAAATAATAATCTTTAAGAATTTTCAATAGAAAATAAATTTAAAATTTTATATTTAAGGGTTTTTGGTTATCATGTTTTTACAATAAAATACAAAACATAAAAAATATAAATTTGATTCCTAAATGAGATGAATGAAAAATTATAAGATACATTAATTATAGTAAAAGATATAAATATCTCAATATTAAAACATTAGAATTTTAAGATTCATTACATGTTGTGTTGGATGAAATTAATAATTTATATAATAATTCATATTTAAATTAATATTAATATGTTTTTAGATAATTGTACTCTAATGATGATAATCCTCAAGATAATAATGACAATATTTCAGTAGATGGGTGCTAATATATTCTATGTCTAATTATAAATACTTAATGTATCTTTATGATCACCCACTAGAGATTGTTATTTGAAATATAGAGTATGTGATTCAATCTAGAAAATATGTTTTAAAAATTAGTGCTAATTCTCGATTTTTTATGATTTTATGCAAATTAATTTAGATTATTCATTGAATGATTTAAATTGTACTAGTTATATTCATGGAAAATATAATAAATTCCAAACAAATAATGTTTTTAATTTATTTTAAATTAGTAATGATATCTAAGTGATAGGAAGTAAATTAAATTTGAGGAACAAATTGAATGTATATGGTAATACAGTTAAAAATAAATGTAGACTACTTGTCCAAAGAAATTATCAAGAGAGGGTAATTCATTTTGAAGAGTATTTTCCTCTTATATCAATGATAGATTAACATATAAATTTTATTGAATTTTATTGTTTTAAAAAATTTAAACTATTGCAAGTGGATTCCCAAAATTTCATTTTAAATGGATTAAATTTAAAAGAGGTGAATGTTAATCGACCACAATAATTTGTAAAATAAAAAATAATGAATAATATTTTTAAACATTAATAATTGTTATATGGTCTTACCACTATTTGAAAATATTCAAATACCCACAGTTTTTTTCAAAACCATTGGTATAGGTCACCCTTATACCCATGGGTTGTCAAAGTCATGATTATTGGGGTATTATGGGAACATATACCCATACTTTATCCCAAAACCATGGGTATATGTTTTTTGAAGACCTATTCCTAGAATTATAGCAACCATGGAAACAAACTACTATACCCATGATTTGGGTCAAAATTGTGGGTATATGAAATTTTTTTCTAAAACCTATACCCATGATTTTATAAAACTATGGGTATAGATTTTCTGCGTTATGGTGGAAAAGAAATTATTCAGGATAGAAAAAATATTTGTTAGGAAAACCTCTACCCACAGGTTTCCCTCCTATACCCATAGTCTGGATTTATATATTTTATCAGATACAAATATATAATCAAATAAGCTTCATAGTTGTGTTTTGAGCCATTATTTTGTGTTCCCAATAGTTGAGGGATTGAATAATGGGAAATGTTTTTTTTCAAATATAGGGAGAAAGATTAATATATAAAGATAAATGTAGATATATTTATCTAAAAACGAGTTCATTGGGTTGGTATATCGTTGAAAGTATGAAAGAAAAGATCCATGATCAAAACCCACATGTTGAATTTCTTCAATTAAGGATATTCATTAATATATTTAATGATGTATCGACATATATACTATCACGACCCGTCCTCGGGGCCCATGTCGTGACTACCCCAAGCCCGTCTTCCATAGGCCAGGGGCTGGAGACTAGCACCAAAGGCGTAAATCCCGATAACTGGGAAGGCATTGCCTTTATAGAAGTAAATAAAACAACACAGAGTACAAGCGGAAGCAAAACACTTAGTATAAAAGAAAGTGCTGAAAAGTAAACAGGCCAGAATACAAACTCAACTGAATGTGCAGCTACAACTGAAAAAGACAATCAGCTGGAAGAAGGATGCAACTCTTGGGTCGTCCTCCTCGGATCCTACCTGAATGGTAGGTACAGATAGCGCAGCTCCTGGATCGTCCTCCACAGATCCTACCTGAAGGGTAGGTACAGATAGACTCCTCAATGGTCTCACCCGTCAACCTCCTCCGAATACTAACTCATCATGTAGTCCACCTCCGGGTACTGACTCGTCGTGTAGTCCACCTCCGGGTACCGTCCAGTCCTCGAACACTCGGCCTCTGTCAGCACTGCCCGTCGTCTGCAACCAACACAACAAGGTGCGGGCATAGCCCGTGTAGGGGTGAGTATAACGATACTCATTAGGGTCCCCGAGACCCTCATGGTCTCACTAAAACCAACAAGGATAACCACAAAGAGGATCTCAATAGATAACCTCTACTTAGGTATATACCCATACATATATCTAAGTTATCAGGTAACACATATCAATCATGAGGAAACACAAGGATCATGAAATCAACGGATAACCCCTACCCAGGTATATGCACATACATATACCAAAGTTATCATGTGACCCATCTCAATCATGAGGTAAACACAAAGGTCAAAAGTATCAGCTCAAACCAGGATTTTCATTATCGAAACCGTAACTGCTGAAGAGCCCTGTCTCTAGAGTGTACAGTGGTCCTGTCACGACTCTGAGGTACTGCTCACTAATGTAAGACTGCTGAGGTACTCCTCCTGTCGAGTACCACGGGCCAGCCACCCAAACACAGTAGTGCTTCCCGCCGGGGCATGCCACCCAAACACAGTAGTGCACGCCCCCTAATAGCCTGCAGAGGTACTGTCCGGACGAGTACCGCGGGTCTGCACTGTCACACAGGTAGTGCTCCGTCCGCCATGGGTCTGCACCCAACAAATTAGTGCTCCATCCACTGGGCTAGTCGACTCACTCTAAGTCGAGTCGGTCAAGCAGTCGTCAAGTCTCAACCGGCTACATGGTCTCCGTACTCCGAACGCTCGTCTCTGGGAGGGTCCGCTCCACGAGCTACAGGTCGATACTCCAAGTATCTCAATTTCCCACGAAGAAGTATCTCAAAGGACCGTCTCGTCATAGGGGTCTCAACGCAACAGATGACGCGTCAATCGGACACCCAGTCTGTGATTTATTAGCCTTTTCGTCCCAGGGGCACGGTTGGTTTCGTGTGCGAACCAACCCGGCCGTATCTCAACTCTACCTCGAACTCTCATAGGGTATACTCATAGGGACCAATTCTCAACAAGATCACCAATGCCACTGACGGTTCGTCAAACGAACGTCCAGTCTGAAAGTTATCAGCTTTTCCGTTCCAAGGACCTGGTTGGATTTCGGGTACAATCCAACCCTTCCATAATCCAAAAGCTCCCAAACTTCAGGAGAAGTATACCAAAAGAACCGTCCTATCAAGAGGAATTCAACGAGACATACGGCGCGTCAATCGGACGCCCGGTCTGTGAGTTATTGGCTTTTTCGTTCCAGGGGCCCGGTTGGTTTTGTGAGCGAACCAACCTGACCACACTCCAAGGGCATCCAAACCTCGATCAGAGTAATCCAAAAGATCCGTCTCACTTAGAGGAAAACAACAAAGTCGATGGCACGTCATTCGGACGTCCGAAGCTCAAGATATAAGTGTTTCCGCTCCGAGGGCCCGGTTGGTTTCGTATCTGAACCAACCCGGCCGAACCCAAAGTAATCTGAAACCTCGAGTGTGACAAACCGAAATGACCGTCTCATTCCAAGGATCGCTACTCAACTGAAGGTGCGTCGATCGGAGGTCCGTAGCCCATGATAGGGCGTTTGAACCAACTCAGTCTGAAAATAGGGGGTCTGGGCCCGGCCCGGCCCGACCTAGTACCCCCCCTGGGTCGGCCGAACCGGGTTGACCCGGCCCGGCCGGCGGCACGGCGGCGCGTCCAGCGCGGCAGCGGGGTGGCGCAGCCTTTGAGCCACGCATGAGCCAAGGGAGGGGAGTTGCCCCTCCTTTATGAAACGACGGCCCCTTTAATTGGGGCCGCTTGAATCCAGCCAGGGAAATTTAATTTCCACGGTTCCACCCCTTCCGGCCGGCCCGACCTGGCCGGCCGATTCCTGCTCAACGGGACCGGCAATGGCCGGTCCCCTTCCGGCTCCGACACCGGCGGCCCGGTCCGGCCTCCGGTCACCTTGCTCCTCCGCGGCCCGGAACCGGCCGCGGCCCTTGTCGTCCGGCGCGGTGCGATGGCACCGCGCCCCTCCGCCGCGACCCCGCTCCGGCCGCGGCGTCTTCGGTTTTCTTCAACGCGGTGCGACAGCGTCGCATTCTTAAACTTATTTCCACGGCGCGACGTGAGGGCACCGCACATTTCCTTTCTCTCGATTCCGTGTGGTGCGACGACACCACACCTTCCTGAACCAATCCACAAAGGAATCAACATGAAAAATTAAGGAGTAGGGTCGGCCGTGTTTGTGCGGTCCGACCCACTCACATTATTCGATAACAAAAGGTTTAAAACCACGAAGATCAACAAGTTGGAAGAAAACACGAACTCAATAATAAACAAAACCCCTACTTCAGTTCAGGAACGGAGTTCGTCAACGACCCGCGGAAGACGAGCGTCGCGGAGGTCAGGCGTCGCGGGGAAAGAACGTCGACGTCACGAAGCAAGGATTCAAAGTCGTTGACAGTGATTTTTTCGTTGAAAATCATCGCGGAAGAGAAGACCCGGTAGAAGAATGTCGCGTCGCAGATACGGCGTCGCGGAAGAACCGTGTTCTTCAGCGGAGAAGTTCTTCGTTGAAGAACAGTGTTCTTCGCATTATTCGTCAGGGTTGAAGAAGAAGAAGACCGCTTCCCCAATTCTCTCAAGGTTGCAAATCTCTAACAATAATAAAATAAGACCAAGTCTTATTTTATTAACACAACCTAACCATTTGAATTTCAAGAGTTTGAAAATTGAAAACCCACATTTAACTGACTTTATTTATTAACATAAGATGTTATAAAATTAATGAGGTGATAAGTTAACAAAACGTAAATGGGGGGTTTAGAGGGGTTAGGAAAGTGAGGGGTTAAAAGGGTTAGGGAGTTTAAGGAATTTGTAAAGGTGGGGGGTTCGTGTGGGCCCCACCCTTTCAAATATCCACACATGGGAAGTTGGTTGGATGTGGGCCCACCACCAATGTCCCATGGGAGAAATTAACAACATAACACGAAATAAAATTGATTCAACAAATTTTTTCACTTTATTTAAATAATACACAAAAATTAACTTCTTATCCCGCACAAACGCAACTATGGTAAAGGTTCCCTTAAGTGATTACCAGCATTGCGAGTTCATCGGTGCCATCATATTTCAATTCCGAGCACCGGTTCAAAAGATAGGAAAACCGGCTCGTTCGTTCACTGAACGTACCCGAGCCAATCTTCGGAAATTGATTCCGGGCACTCCGGGCCTCAGAATCAAGTGCCATTAGAAACAGCATTCCTGTAAAAGTCCAAAGAAAAATTAGAAAAAATTTTCCTTGAATTTTACGGGTCTTTTCATTACTCCCACCTCAGGGCTTTACGTCCTCGTAAAGCCTTAACAGAAACTATGCTTACAAAAGTGGTACAGAGCACGCATCTAAACCTTCCACTCCCATGTGCTCACCAGGAGGTTTACGTACTGCAAGAGAAAGTGCACCCGAGGAATCGATCGTCCTGGTAGGATCCGCTCCTTTCGATCCTTGATCCCCACTAGAACCTCCGTGGAAAACACCTCATTGCCATCGTCCAACTCTTCATGGTCAATGATATGGGAAGGGTCGAGCACGCATCTCTTCAGTTGAGATACATGGAAGTCGTCGTGCACCTAGTGCAACTGAGGTGGATGGGTCAAGCGTTAAACCACCTCTCCTACCCAGCTAAGGACCTAGAAAGGTCTGTTGAACCTCAGAGATAACTTGTCTCCCTGGACACATCTCTGTAAACCTCGTCGAGGTGAGACTCATATAAGGACGTGATAATCATCCTTGAACTCCAGAGGTTTCCAATTTCTGCTAGAACTAGAAATCAAACGACTACTGCCACGAGGGTATGGTTGGCCGACTCAAGAGTGATCGGTCACACCCTCCTGTGCATGAGTTTAACTTGTGCTGCCTAGGGTTTCCTTTTTGCCGACCATGGAAAACACATCCCGAAGTTTGCCTAAAACCGTCAATTTGAGTATGAATAGTTATTTCCCATTCCATACTTAAACTATCGTCGTAAGGCCTCGACGCTGCCACCAAGAGATTCCAACCGAAACTCTCGCCTCGAGGGTCGGACCACACCGTCGGCGTAAGTGTGATCATCGAGTCTCCTCCCAAGGTATGTCCAGACGTGAGGGTCAAGTCCACGACTTACCGGAAACTCTAGGTCTGGACCAAGATTTGTGAAAGCAAGGAATGATTCATATCGACGTCTGTTACTACAGCAGCTAGTAGTGGACACAGACTGTCCCTTGAATCATTTTTAGAGCCATTGGGTCACACTCCTTGACCGCATGCAGCTTCTCTCTTCCTACGCCCTCCAGCTCCCTGAGCCAAGTGGGGATAACAAAGGCGGGTGGATGTAGCATGTTAAGATGTACACCACCTCATGCTGCTCTCCTAGCTCTGCCTCCATGTCTTCTGCTACGCAGACTCATCTCTCCTTCAAGCTTCCTCTTATAGAAACATTTAACATGCCCGAGTCTCTATGACTGGAGTGGGTTTCCTATTTCATACTGCACTGTGTGGTCTTCATCCTCTCCTGGATGATCTGAACCTTCTTTGCCAACGACCTGAAGAGCTGCCAAAATTTCTCCTTTGCCAAAAATAGAAACTCGGTCTCATCCCCTGGATGAACCACGCCCAATGCCTAATACAGTTAATCCTGACATGAATGATGTATTCATGCCATGGATGACGTCGTAAGGCCTCGATGTAATTACCCAGAGATCCAACTATCACTCTCGCCTCCAACGGTCGAGTCACACTATCGGCATCAGTGTGAGGTCACTGGGTCTCCTCCAGTAGAAATCTCGAATGTGAGGGTCAAGTCAACAGTTTAACCGGAACCACTCAGTATCAACCAAACAAAAGGACAGGAAAGAAAACAAAGATAAGTGTCTTTTTATTATTGCAGCTCATAGTACAAAGACATGAATACAACAGCAACATGGAACTAGAAGTACAAGGGACATATCCACTAGTTCGGCTCCTGTCCACCTGCTCCCGGAGCTCTACTGCCTTGTCCACTACTTGGCTGTTTCTCAAGCACTCGTCGCTGCTTCTGCCTCGGTGGCTCCTCCAACACCTGTGGATCAACTGTATGAGGATTCAAACAGTCATGTGCCAGGTGACCCTTTCCGCCGCATGAGTAACACAGTCTGTTTATGGCATGCCTGGATCCGACCCCACCCCGGGTGCCCCGCACAACCGATCCTAAAACCCGAGATCGCCCAACTGCTGGTCTGGTTCTCCTAGAACTTTGCATCATCTGTCTACTGCACACAGATGAATCGGCTACGGATCGAAAAACACACGGCAAAGGCAGCAGCTCTTGAACACGCTCGGGGTGTAGAGCTACTGGCACAAACTCCAACCTGAAGAAGGTCTCGGAGTCTTCCCATGTGAAGGTCATCCTGTTGCAAAACTGGAACAAGTGGCTCCACCACCTTCCTGCTGCTGCCTGAAGAAGGCTAGAAGCAAAGATCACTATGAATTCTATCGGCATCCCCACTAGCCTGAAGACTCTCACCACAGCCTCCAGCCAAACCTCAGCCGCCTGCGGATCTGTCTCTCCCCGAAACCTGGGTGGCCTCTGGCACTGGAACTCGTGCAGCGCACTCAAGTGTCTTGCATTGCCTACTGCTGGGGCTGGTGGCATTGGTGTCCCAACGTATGGTAGCACCGCTGGTGCCTCCGCTAGTGCCTCAACCACAAGAGGGCACTGTACCGAAGCCTCGTCGCTCGACAGGCTGTCAGCACGCACATCCCTCTGGGCTCTAGTTGGTCGTCCGAGAAAAGGCATCCTGAAAGAAACAATGTAACACGGTCAAACAATTATACCTAGTGAGCTAACCTGGTTTGAGCTGTTTTAAGGGAAAACCTTTGAAAACACACATGCAATCAGTGTTTTCGTGCACAAAGTTAGAAATCAGTTGTCAGGGTCCTGGTGTATGGATATGTCGGCCGCCTGCACCAACACTGGACTCCCTGAACTGAAAACCACACTCAGTACTCTTAACACTATTGCTTCACAAAAAGAAAATATCAGAGTTATAAGTTCTACGGTAGAACTGACTCCTTTGATACCAATTGTGACAACCGGGTCCCGGTGATAGCACAGACACCCCGCCTTAACATGGCCGTCAGGTTCTAGCCCAATAGGTACCACAAGTTTCCCCCGCAGACATGCGGGGCCCACCCAAGCGTACACCCACATGCCCGTATGGGTCATCTAACTAATGATAGTCCCCACAGGTCAACACATGTCCTTTCCAGTGTGCTTTGTCCTCACACACACACACCGTGAGAAACTTCCCAGAGGGTCACCCATCCTGATCACTACTCCGAGCCAAGCATGCTTAATTGTGGAGTTCTAACCAGAAAGGCTCCCGAAAAGGAAGGTTCACCTTGTTGACATGAGCCATATCATTTAGTCATTTAACCCTTTATCATTTGGGGATGTTACATATACTTGTATGTGGTGTATCATGAGTGGTGAGATTCCCAAAATTATATTGAATGGTAGTGAGTGAAACCCCTACATGGAATTTTTTTTCTATTTTTACCCACGATTTTAAAACTGTGTGTATAAGCCTTTGAGAGTGTGGAAATTGGGTATGGGGCATTGACACTGTGGTAAGAAAACTATACCCACAGTTTTACAATCTGGGTTTATATGCTGGGGACCTATCCTGATGCCTCAATTTTTCACATTTCCCAAATCCATGGTTATAGGCTATACCCACGGTTTTGGCGGTATACCCCCAATCTTGAACCATGGGTATAAGTTTTTTTCAATGTTCTATATGTAATATCTATGATCTTGGTATGATTGATAAATATTATTCTGGTTACATAATTATTTTAATAAATAAAAGGTTAGTCCTAGTTTTTTATTAAGAATGTTAAAAATGATATTTTAGCTTTGATAATATACATTCATGGCATTGTGTTTGTATTTAAAAAAGTTACATAGTAATACATTTACTATGTTAATGACTTCATAATTTGATATGATCTTAATGGGTAAATTGAAATTTTAACTTGGACATTCAAATATATAATATAAAATATAGCTTATTTTTATACTTATATATATATATATATTAAATTATTAGTATTATGTTTTGGATTTTATTAATGTAAAAAAAGTAAAATAGTTTTGTATATGAACTCTATGTTATAACTATATGAATTTGGAAAATGTGTTGATGTTAAACTATTTGGAGGCATGATGAGTAGTTGTTTTATTTGACTTCATCTAAGTGTAAAATATTGTTTTCATTATGTATGTGTACTATTTTTCAATCTATCCATAATGAATGTCCCTTAAATTCTATTAAGCAGATAATAAAATATATAAAACGAAGTACAAACTATTGTTTATTTTTCTCTAACCAGTGATATTATGATATTATATCTTATTCTGATTCTAATTTTGGAGGATATACAATTCATTGAAAATAAATAATAGTCTTGTTTCATTATCATCATAAATTCTTAATTTTATTTATTCTTAAAAATTTTTTATTAGTTTTTTATCCATAGATGAGGCAGAGTATATTGTTTCATATAGTTTTTTCTATCCAAATTATTTATATTAAAAAATGAATGTGATTTTAATTTTTAGAATGATAATATTATTACTCTCAATGATAATCATAATGAAATTTTAATTCTAAACATACTTTACAATGATTTTTAAAAAAATTTATTTTTTGATATAATTTTAAATGAGGTCGTTCTATTAATGTTGATTTTTCAGAATTATTTTAAATAGAAAAAACATGTTGAAATTTTAATGAGACTTTATATTCAATGAAGATTGAGAAAACAAAATTTTTACATGGGATGATATAGATTTAGATTAACCTATTTTAATTTTAAATGTTTATCTCTATTTAGAAATTTTAACAGATCATTTTTATGGAATGTTATAATCAATATTTAGGAATGTATTTTATGTGTGGAATCTTTAGGCCATAATTCCAAATGAAATAGTACATTGGTATAATAGTTAAACATTTTTTGTTTATTATATATTTTAAATTTAATTGGTTTATAATTTATCTGTATTTATTTTTTCTTACGTAATATACATTCCAGTGTTAATTATCCAGTTTCGAAATATTAAGGGATCCTTTTCACTTTATTTTCATATTTTATATACACTTATCAAGGGGGAGTCCAAATATTCTAATGATTCAAATAGTAGGAGTTTACTACTATTTATCAGTTCTGAATCATCATTAATGACTTATTGAAGTTTTTACTTGTTATAAAATAATTCAAATATAATTTGAGTTAAAAGAGTTATATTTTATTATTAATTATCCATTTTTTTATATTTTAGATAAATATAAAAATTTGGTGGGTTTTTATTATTTAAATATAAATTATTCTAGACATTTTGTTTTTTAATGTACAAAAAAGAGTCAATTTTTAGTGTTATGCTTAATTTAAATAAATTTTTTATTTTATTATTGATTTTTTCTTTATTTGTTTGTTTTGAATATTTAAAATACATCATAGTTCATATTGTTTAGAAATAAATCTCATTATAAAAATATAAAAAATAAATTTTTTCATAGCTTTAAGAAATCATATTATCTTAACACTTCATGTGTATAGTGTTTCTAAAAGTTGTCAAAATGTTTTTATAAATGATTACATAGTCATTATATTTTATTTGAATATTAAATTTCTTTATGAATTTATATGTTCACGTTGTACAAATTTATTTACGGAGTCATATAAAAATATTAAAAATATATAAAACATATTATTAAGCCATAATTTTTAATGAAATCATATGAAAATGTTAAATTCATATGTTTTTTAAAATGATATATTATTTAAATTAAAGAATGAAATTAATGACACCTATCAAGATTAAAATTACAACTAATCTATATATATAGATATTCACATCAATTTAATTATAATGACACTGACATGGAATTTACACTGCCAATTTAATGTGAATTTTGATATAATATTTTCTTATATTTTTTATCATTCCATTAGAGTTATGTTTTACCACTTAATTGAATTAGTTGTATTAATTTGTAAAACACATATAAATGTTAATTATGTCTTCAAAAGTGTAGTTGAATTGTTTAGTGAATAATTTGGCATGATATATTTCATGTTACATGAATGAAATAATTTTATGTTACTATTATTTATAACTCATGTATTATTTTGTATGTTTACCAAGAACATTCCACATCAATATGATATCGATGTTAATTACATGTGACTAATCATTGATAATTTTTATCATGGGTAAAAGATTAAAATACATGAAACAAATCATTTGAGACTGATATGAAATTTTTTGTGAATTTTAAACTTTTGAATCCCTACTATGACTACTCTTAAACTAATACGATCACAATGGAACATCAGTGTTTGATTGTTTTTATATGGATATGATCAAAGTTCATCGTAGCTGCATCTTCATTGAACTACCATTATTCTTTTATTTATATTTTTTTATTATATTATTATTTATTTTCCTATCTAACAATGAAATATTATTTTATGAATATCCCATCCAAAATAAATTATGGTATCTATTGTACCTCCGTAATAAAAATAAGTTGTATTGACCAAATATTTTTCCTTCTATTTTACATTAATAAAAACTATGTTTCACAGCTTGATCCACATGTAGAACCAAACTAAAATGAAAACTATGATATAATAAATATAACTAATAGAATATAGACATTGAATTAGCCAGTGTGAATAAGTGTAGAAATTTTTTGAAATATAGGAATAAAGAAAATAATTACTACTTTTAATATGATTGAAAATAATTTTTTATATATAACAAAACTATGAAAATAATTTTATGCTTTAAGAAGTATTATATTGTTTTTTATTTTATTTCAAGAAAATATTAATATAATGATTAAATAATAAAAAAATATTTATAATAAAAAAATTTATTTTCAATAAAGCTTTCATTATTTGAAATGAAATAATAATAATTAATAGTTAAAAGAAGAAATTGTATTTTTCAATATATACAATTTTCAACTATTTTTTTCAATTTTATTTAAATATTGATTTTGAAATTTTAGAATATTTATATTAAAAATTGAATATCATGTTCATATTAACCGTACTCATATAAAATTTACATGATATTTTTAGGGTTTTCTAAGATAATTTACATTTAGGTTAATAATGAAAAATACAATTTTTAAAAATGATGCGATTTTTATGACATCACATGGATAAATGTAAAACCTAAAACATATAGAACCATTTTTCTAAAAAATTTATTTTTTTATAAGTAATAGTATATATTTTTAAAGATAATAGTTTAATTAAAAACCAATATTTGACATTTTAAAACTAAAGTAAAATTTTCTCAAGAATTGTTTTTTATTCATTATATATTTATTATTTTCAAAAATAATTATCATAACATTCATTAATTGAATTAAAATAAATTAACATAAATTTTTGAATTAGTGGGTCAAAATTATATAATATGTATCAATATATTATTAATTATAGGGGTTAATTTAAATTAGTTAAAACTATATACCATAGTAAAATTTAGAATTATAAAAATGAAAATATAAGAGTAAATGATTAAATACATGTTCAAAAAGGGTATGGTAATGTATATATGAGTTCTTGATCAACCTTATCTATTATAATATTAATTAATTGTGAATTTTGGATCCACTTCCCTAGAGATAGGCTTCCCATTATTGAAATGTTTTTTGGTATATAAAAATATATTTTCATTTTTCAGTAATATAAAGTAATATGCACTATATAGGGGAGATGTAGTATTACTATTGAAATAGTTGAAATTATATTTGTGACAACAATATAGTGGATGTGGGTAGTATATTGAGTATTCTATGGATGATGGAACTGTAGCAGCATAGGTACTAGATTTGTACTATTTATTAAAGTGACCATCAATCAAACAAATGTGATTTGAGGCCAAGAATTAAGGTATTTATGCCTAGGCCTTCAATCCATGTTAAGGAAAAAATTGACCTTTGGACTATGAGATATGTAATGTGTCTCAATATACCTAGTTAAAAATTAGTCTTTTCCTCCATAATTAGATGAGTCTTTAACCAAAACCTACAAAAACTAATAAAATGGACTATCCTCTCCACACATTCCCACACAACATAAACCACTTATTACAGTACAAAAATTCCAAAAACACTACTGAAATTCCATAAAAAAATTTACGAGTTTATGGTATTCTCAAAATACCATCCCTGAATTTCATTAAACCATTTTCGAATGCGATGATCCAGAACCGAGGTATTAATTTCCAACCACAAATTTCTCATTTATATTTATTTATGTACAATTATTTTTCCTCAATTTCACTTACATAGTTTTTAAATGATCACATTAGTACAATTAAAATAGTTTAATTATATTTTCATTATGATACAATCAATAACCACCTATCCCCTTTCCATAAACAAAACTTCAAATGTCATTAATGTGTATGTGCAGAGTACCACTTCCATAAAGTAATTGGATAATTTTACTTGACCTCATAACAAGGTGGATTAAAATATTATTTAATATAAAATTATGAAATATATAACATTTTAAACATTTTTAAGTGATAAATTATATTTATCCTCTTACTCATTTCTATGGAAAACAAAACCACCATCCATGCATTTGTGTGGATTATTATCTCCATGTAACGGTGTGTTCCATTTTTCATTACTGATTTTAATTTAATTTTCTAATTTTACATTTGAAGGATAAATATGATGCTTAATAAGTAATTTATTTATTTTATATTAAACCATATATCCTAGTAGTGATATGACCAATAAAACACATCATAAATTCTTCCATTAAAAAAGTGCATTAATTAGAAACCAATACCATTATTCTATGTAATTCATTTTAATTAATTATCCTACACCTATAATTATTTAAAAAATTATATATCAAAATAATTGATAAAAAAATATCATCATTGTTATACCTATATAATAACATTTCAACTACAGAACTAAGTAATATCATAGTAATGATTATATGTTCATGTTTTCAATGTATTAATAACTCACATGAACACTGATATGAATAAATATCGTGGATCAATATAGAAATGTAATAAATTTTATTATTTTTTCTAAAATATATGTATAATTATTTATTTCTCATAAAATCTTATATTAATATTTAATTCATTAGTTTTGAAAACAATGATTCATTATTATGAATCATCAAAATAAGTTTGTTCATTATTTAATATTCAAGGATAATGGAGGAAAAAATATTGAAATGATGTTAATAATTAATAAATAATTATAGTGTATTAGATACAATAAAATTATTTATATGATAATTATAAAATTTTAAAGAATAATGAATTCTAAATCATCTCTTAAAAAACTAGTACAAAATAAACAACAGTACTTAAACAATACATTGAAAATAATTAAAATCTAACTAAATTTTTATGTACAGAATTTTTATAAATAATTTTTATAAATGTTATTATATATCAATATGGATCTAAAACAAGTTATTAATATATTTATGTTTTTCGTAAAGGATTATATAAGGCATTCATGGATATTTGGATAAATGGTAATTATATTTACCATAAATTCTGCTCTTTGAGACATGTTTTTTATAATGCACCTAATTGAATTTAATTATTATAAATACTAGAAATTTTAGATTTTTATATCATGATGTACCTTGTATTCATGGTTATTTATTTTTATTTTAAATTTATATATTTCATGAATAATTTATTTAAATGATCCTCATATTTTTCAGGTTTTTTACTTTATTTATTATTCATTGAGGTATGATTGTAAGTAATATATCTATAAGAAAGGTTATTTCAGAATCACATATATCACTTGGATTTTCCATTGATGCCATAGGCTCATATATGAATGGTCACTACTTCTATCTCGATCCCCTATAAGGAGGGGGGATTCTCACAAACTCTTCGAGTCCCCATATCCTTCCTTTTGTCCCTTTTATAAATCCATTTTTACTACCCATTTTCATATAATTTGTTGTTTTCTATATGTTTCAATCACACATAAATTGTGTTCATTCACTCATGGTATCCTCCCTAATGTTCACGGATATAGGATATTGTTGTTATTATGTTTCATCGATAAAAATATTTTCATCTGAAATGGGATACTCCAGCTACTATGATTTGTTTCTCCCTTCCTGGTATCCCGCTCTCATTCATTAATATTGAAATCCTTAGGTTAATTGGTAACAGGGTGTGTTGGTTTCTCTGTTCCGATTGTCATACTCAAGATATTTTCTATCCTATCACCCCCTATAATTCAGTAAATGTTGATCACTTAAAGGCACCATAAGTGTTCATTTATATTGACATTTTAGGGGAAAATAATTTTATTATCAAATTTTCTATGATTATTTGAAGCCTTATGTTTATATAAAATGAGGTTCATTGACAAATCATCCAAATATATGAATGGATCCAAGGTTTTTCTCTAGAAAAGTCCTCTCATATGGTTGTTTGAGTACTACATATATATCTTTTAAAAATTATCATTAGAAAGGGGTTATACATTTTAATCTTATACCAAGATTTGTGAACCATTATGCATATTTGAGGTAGGATTTGGATGGTTTGAAGCCAAAAATACAGATCACAGAAGTTATTTGGGTGATCCTTCCCATTATCTCATATTTTTTTATTTTATACTTTCATGGATGGAGGTGCAGGAAAAGGGATGATGGTCAGTTTTGGGACTGGTTGATGCACATACTATTTCACTAAGGCTTATATAGGACATTTTTTTTAATAATGAGTAGATTGAATGCAACCACACCTCATGTGTGGGGGTTCTCTAGGTGATGGTATTTTCCATGATAACATTAGATTCAAAATGTATTTATGTCATTTAATAGAAATAAAGGTGAGGTTTTAAATTACAAATATTGGAAAACCTCTAACCCTTGAAGTAAAATATTGAAGTATTGGTCAATGTCCTTGAGGGATTCTAATTTGATTGAAAAAGAATCATAATCCTATATATCATTAAAATATGAGCATGATCATCTAGACATTGTGAATATTGAGTCAGACATGAGGAATGTGATTTAGGTAAATTATATTTCAATAAATTATAATATCAACAAGAAAAAAAATAAGGAAACCCATAGAAAAATACAACTTACTAAAACCGTTATTTACTAGATCTTTTGACAATCAAATGGAGTCTAAGGTAGAGGTATGTTCGGTAAAATTTTCACTTGAATAAATTGGTCCCTAAGAAATAATCATGCTTAATTATAAAGTTAAATTTTTTAATGGGACTAAGGAGGATCTAGGTGGTATGAGGGAGGACCTCACATAGCTTCCCAGAATGGATTTCCTAATGTCACCCAAGAGGGCATAGTAACAAATATAGTTGTCAAGGAAAATGAATTTATGATTATAATACACAACAAAAAATTTATGTTGTATGAATCCTACAACATCAACATTACAAGGGAAAAGTTTTATGTAATTTTTCATAGGATTCTTAATTTTTATCTTAATGATGAGAAAACATTTGTATTTTAAAATAAGATCAGATCCTATAATTAAAATTTATTGATGAGAAGATAATTATAGATGAATATATTCCGATATTGGACAATATTTTCTATATAAATTGATTATTTAATAATATATTACCTAAAAATTGATCTAAATTCATTCAAATGGAGTTTATATTATGTGAAGGATTAAACCACCATCAATATTTGTTTTTGTTTTTATGGAAGGATGACCATTTCTTGGGTTCTCAATTACCAGTAAATATTCCTTTTCACATAAAAAACCAATTTACAAGTAGTAATGATTGTTATTATTTAAAGTTTTTCATATATTTTGGATAAATTCTACAACATGAGTTAATTACATTGTATTTTTTATTGAATTATAAGAATTTCTATTTTTTCCACATCAACCCTTCTTCAATGTATTCTTATAAATTAATTCTTTTTCCTCATAAGGGATTTTTGGTGAATCAATATACATTAATTGAGTTATAAGGTGTTCTGTTGATCATATATAGAATTTGTTTTCTATTTTATTTTATTTACCAAATCATATGATATTTTCTACTTTATATCCTTGGGAGATATGATTTTTGATACAAATACCATTCCCAAAATGAATTACTTTTTTTAATAAATAATATGTTTTACATTATTCACATCCATATTATGTGTTTGTTTCATTACAAGATCAATTTTTATCCTTTTAGGACGTATTATCCTATCATATTTTTAAACCATATTATATACTAACTAATATGATTATCAAATTTACCTTTAATATTTTTCAATATATTTTGTTTACTCCTTTTACAATGTGTATTTTTAATTTATCTATATTCAATATATCAAAACATTCATACCTACCATGGTGAAATGTTTCATCTTCCGAAAAAAATTTGTTGGATAAATTTAATTATTTTCAATGCTATATATTCTGAAAATATTTTTTAGTAAATGTTTCAGAAAGAAATCACTTCCTCTTTTAAAAATGTTTTCATAAAATTACATATAACATAACCTCGTTATGAGTGGGAAAACTATTTTTATTAAACACTTTTTTAATTCCATTTCCCATATAAAAATACAAATATGTTAATTTACTGGGCTAAGGATTGATAAATGATTCTATAAATGAAATTTTATAATAATTCTATTGTACTATTGAGTTTTTTTAATCATCCAAACAATTAATTGATGTTATTTTATGTGTTACAATTTAAGAATGTAATGAAAACAATATCATTTTTATATGTTCTTCTTATATGATAAAATATTTATATTATATGACCCATAAATTTAAGTATAACTATAGTTGGGTTCTTATAACTATCTCAAATTCATTTGTTTTTATATAACATCTCATGAGCTCAAGAAGGTATAAGATTATAATCCCAATCCTAATTAGGTATATTTTTTGTAACCCAATCCTACCGAGGATCAAAGGTTGTTACCAAAGAAGAAAGAGGAACAATGGTTGAATATAAATACTATATAGATTCATAGGTTATAGTACATGACGAAAAGGGTTATATAAGGTGTTATCCCATGCACACTATGGTATTTGGATCAGGCTCTAATTCCCTCTCCACTTTGTGATTTTATTTTTTTTTATGATTCTTCCATTTTTCAATGATATGAAAAATGATTTTCAGGTTTCCATGATTAATGATTATTTTTATTATATAATTCTTATTCCTATTTTATGACCTTACCACTGTATTATTCTCCAATAATATTTTTATTAGATGTTTCACTCCTAAAACAAGACATCTATCATTATTATAGTATAACCCTTTTGATTTATTAAAATGATTCCCTTAATGAGTATTTGATATCACCCATTTAATATATTTTTTCATATTATAAATATGATTATAACTAATGATATTTGAAAAATTAGATCTGGAGTGGTTCAAATCTGTTTAAATGTTATTAGGTATCTTTAAATGTATTTATTATGTAGACGGTCCTCAATGACACTAAACCATCTATTCAAGGTAATTATGTGACTATTTTGAGATGTAATATTCAAAAATATAATTATATATAATTTTATTTTAGAACACCTGACTTGGTATCAATGAGAGTATTTAAATAATGTGTTTTTAGCTCTATGCTTTTGAGTGTGTGTCTAGAGTGTCTGATATGGTAACATAGTGAGGTGTTGTCATTTTTTAGAATAATTTAATTATTTATGTGGATTAGGATTTGAGAAAATTTGTTAAAAATAAATGTATAATTATAAGGTATAAGTTTAAATATATTAAAACATCATGATGTTTTTTTAATGTATAGATCTTGTGGTTCTCATAAAAATTACATCCATGTATGGATAATAGAATAGGATAAATCATTTGAAAATAATGTAGTGAGCTCTAATAACTCCAAAACATAGGATTGGGTAAAACCTGATCTTCTCCTAGTGCACAACTAAGAGGCCTTACTACACACCATGTTTTACACTCATATAGGATATTATTTGGCTAATCACATGTACATTAGGCACTATTATTTAATATTTCATTCATAGTTTTTTAGAAGGATTATGTTAATTATTATGAAATAAATCATCTTAAATTAAACAAGTTTGAATCAAGAATTTTATTGGTTAAACTAAGAATGATATTGGTGAAATGAACAATGATATATATTTAACTACAATAATTATAGTCTAGAAAGATTCTATGATATTGTTTGGTAAAATGTTATATAGTTAATTAGGGTAATCCCCTGAGGATGATATTGATAACCACTTATGATAACCCATGTGTTTTTAGTAATGGATACATACTAAAGGAATCAAGATAATAATAGAAAACATAAAAAATGAAGTAATAATCCAAAGGATAAACTAAATGGGATTGAGTATGGTGTTGAAAAATTATGGTTATCTCACCTATCTATCAATAGTCACGTTTAACAAAATAGACAATAAAAAACACCCAAACTCACCAATGATGATATGGATGAAATTTGATTGAAGAATAGGAAATAATGATGATATCATAATGAATAAGGACCTTTCTACATTCCAAACATGTCAAAATAATCACCAAAGGGAATGTTTCAATGTAACCAGAATTGTTTGAAGTGAAGAAGGATTATCCACAATAGTAATAACTATTAGTCTGGGGAAAAGATGATAATCATTGAAATAGTTGATAAAACTTTATGATTCTCTAGAATCTCTAATATTTAAAGTTATCCATTTAAATTTCCTTTACAAATGGTTAGAAAAGATAATAGACATCTTCAACATCCAAGACCATGGGAAAAAGAGAATGCCAATGAAATGGATTCAATTTTTGATCTTGATAATTAATTAAAATTAATACTTCACACTATATTTTTTATTGGACTATTGTCTATCAAACATAATATATCTAGGATGTTTTCTATGATAATTAGATCACCACCATGATTATTTTATCATTATTGTAAACAAACATTTTTACTATTATTGTATCACAAGTCGATGTTAATTGGAATGTGGATATTTTCATAATTCTTTTAGAAAATATTTATTAATTTTGTAATACACGGTATAATATTCCCTCCTACACTCTATATTAATATATATAATTGAGAAATTTAATTTCATATCCCAAAACAACATATGATCATCTATCACTTGAAAGATGGCTATAAAATCTCAGGGAAAATTAATCACGAGGGGTATTTAGTTTAAGTTATTGGAAATAAGAAAAATATTATTATATACCTCTGAAGATTTTATAATTGGGGTTTATAGCCTTTTCTGAATTATTAAGGTTGATACAAAATTATAAATAAACTCTTAAGTAATATCTTCTTTATGGATAACCATAATAGACTTTGTTAGTAAGTGATAATTAAATTTTTGGGTAATCTATATATTTAATTATGGGAAAATATAACTACTCGATATATCCCTAAATGTTTTTAAAATAAATAAATTATTTAATAACGTTCTCTATAAAGAACACCAAAAAAACAAAAAACTATGATTTATGAAATTTGACCATTAATACCTAGTCATTTAATTATTATATATTAATTATTATGATTTTTTATTTGAAGAAGGATCCAATATTTTAAAAAATTAAAAAAATGAAATAATAATTATTTCACTTTATGCAAAAAAATACAATTTTAAAAAATTTGTGTTTTATTTAAAGAAACTTAGTATAGTATGGTTAAATAATTATAATACATACTTATAATAATAATAATAATAATATATTAGTATTAGAATAATTAGTAATTGATAGTAAATAATTATAACACCCCACCCCAATAACTGGGTTTGAACTAGAGTGCCACAATAGCTCATTTATTCCTCCCCGTATGCAATGTAATGCTGACTATTACGGACAGTTTAATTCCATAAGTTGGACGAATATATTCTAAATATCAAATCATTTTTATATTAACAATATACTCGAATAATAAAAAAATCATAATAATAAGAAGACAAGAAGATGGAATCCCAGTTATACAAATAAATAAATGGCTCCCAATGTGGAAATATAATCCCTGTAAAATTTTTCAAGTAGTAAATAAAAAAACAAACTTAAAACACTATAGATAATATAAGTATCACTCCAAACTACATGTTCCATGACTTAACCAACATCCAAGTTCCCATTTAACATTCTTATATCCCCATATAGGATGTCTAAATGAAGACCAAAAGTCCCTTATAGGGTGTGAGTAAAAAATACTTTATGAAACCACAAATGAATCCATAAAAAAATTCCAAAAATATAATAGGTGTATTAAGTTATAATAATTAATTCAAAAAATATGTATAAAAAACAGAAAATCACATAATAAGTGGTTGTGTGCTAACCATGATTTCACAAAGCCCCTGTCATAACTCCTTTAGCTCTTTTTCAGGTAAATAAAAAATATTTCAAGAAAATAAGGATTATCCACATGGGAATCAACATGTCACATGACATCATAAAGAAATAACATGGACATGATAATCAGTATCTATAGGGAATAGAGTGGACATGCTACTCAGAATCAAGAATACATTGAGTTAAAATGCCATATAGTTACCACAAGGCATCATGTGTCGGCTTGTACCTCAAAATCCTCAAAGATTCAAGATCAGTTTGAGCTATACAAGTGTCATTTTCCACCATCTCCATCGTCTCCTTTTCAAAACTATCCCACTATAATGATAAATTTTGGCACAATAGTCAGCTATCACATATATCAGGCCTGAAACATCCAACAAAAATATAATTGATAATATGGGAAATAATGATAAAAAACAGAACATGATTTTAAGAGATATATTATAGCAACTCATAACAACATGTTAATAAAAAACATGGTAAAGGCTACTCAATAAATTTTCATGGTAACAAGGATCACATATGATTAATACCTCAACACACACCCTCATAATCGATGACCATTAATCTCTAACAAAACCATGAGAAATATTGAATTAAAAAATGGAAATATGTGTATAAGTAATCCCCAAAGGGTAAGGAACTTACTACCTCATGGATGTTAACATTGAAATCAGAGTTCATTAAGGGTGTTATAATTTGAATATCTATCTCACAAAAAATGAAATGTATCACTAAAAATTTTCCCAATGTTGATCCCTAAGAAAAATAGTCTTCATGTGTGTTTTGATGATAAAATAAATCCAGTTTCAGAATGCCCCTGATTGAACATTGCTCTTACTAAGTCACCATTATGAAAAGGGAATTTTGTCATGGAGGTGTAGTTGAAATAACCAATATGGTGTAGTGTGATCCTCCATGGTGTAGAGGAGCATCAGAAAAGACCACTATAGTGCAAGAATGAAAAATATGTGTGTGGAGAGTATTATAAAGATACTTACATGGTGAATAAATAGAATTATGTAATCGATATATATATATATAATGTGAAACCAGTGTAACACAAGTAGACCATTGTGTCATGGGGCCATCTATGTATCCATTCAAAACTATTGAATGATTCTGAAATGGTTAAAAATATCAGTATTTAAATTAAATTAATGACATGGAAACCACTTATTAAATACTCATTATTTCAAAAACTTTACATCCCCAAATCTATTCAATAAAATACTATTAAAAATCATAATTCTTAAAGGAAAAAAAATAGTCACACAATTTATATCAAGTGAGAAATAGATTCATCGAGTTGTATAGGTTACTAAAACACAGCCTCCCTTAATATCCCAAACTATTATATTCTAGGAAATGAAATCCAAGAATAAACATCACCATTTTTAATCCATTTCCTCTTGGGTGTGGCCTAAATTTCATTGCATCACTTAGATGAATCCACCTCTACTACAACATGGTGAAACCTATTTTAGCTCTAAATATCACAAAAAATACATGCAATATTCTCAGAGACACAAAACCATAACTACCCGCAATAACATAAAAAAATTAAATTAAAAGAATGAAAAAATTCATTACATATTTTTAAAAAAAGATATGATGCTTTATAATCACTCACATAAATAACTTCTCGTCCTGTAAAAGTGTCCTTAGGGTTCCTTCTCAAAAATATCATTACATTAAAATTCATGCCCCTTCTCACAATTCTCCTTCTAGATATTCCTAGGTTGACTCAATATTTGTAAAAGTGGAACAAAGATACCACGAGGTATGTTCATACACTTTTTAATGATCTGCACCAGGAACTCCTGAAATAATGAATCAGGATCTAGCACAACATCTTTACACTCAATGACATGAGAATGATTTGTAATGTACATAAGGATTTCAAAAACATGAAACACTTCACATATACCTCAATAATGAGAATGAATATCTAGCTTATATAGATCTTACCTTCACATTTTCTAATCTCTAGGGGACCAATATAGCATGGGGAAAGCATCACCTAATTACAAAAAACATGATACCAAAATGGAGGTAACACTCATTGAAAAAATTGGTCACCAATAATGAATAAAAATGTTATCTCATCTAGAATTAATAATATTTTTTACTTATTTGATCTTTCAACAACTTATTCATAATCAATTGAATGATCTCTGAGGTCTCCTGCACCATTTTAGTCCCAAAACTGTATCCTCATATGCCTTGTACAGACATAGACAAAAGAAATACTATGGTCCATAGAGAGCCTAAAACGGTTCCATATGAATCAACTCCTGGTAACTATTTCTATAATTAAGCCCCAAAATATATATTAGATCATACAAAGCTCTACTAAATTATACAATATTGTCTCATTGAATATCCACAATATTTGAATTGGCCTCTCAGATTCTTCGTGAATCAAGGGATGATACACTGTGCTCAAACACATTTGAGACCCAAAAGACATATTTAGAAATTTTATAAACTATGATAAAAATGTGTGTATATATCAAAAAAATGACCAAGGAAATCCCATATAAGCATATGATCTCATAGATACACATCATTATCATATTTTATACTGAGTAAATCTCTGAGATCGTATGAAGTGAGAATACGTCATAAAACAAATTGAAAAACAAGTAGATATTTTCATGAATCCACAGAATCCTGATTAACAATATCACAAATCCCATCATGACATCCCCCAAATTATACAAGGGAAAAGGATTTATTTTTGGAAAACCACTATTATGTTGGTGCATATTCATGACACTATAGAAGGTAAGGCATCGAGAATCAAATCTAGTGATTTCCTTCATCATCATTGGCCCCCAAAACTGTCAATCGAAGATGTGGTAATAATTTTTGTACCATGATTTACATACCATATAGAGGAATTGAATATTCTCAATAACTCTTCACTGATGTATGTTTGGATGAAATCTCTATTATACACAACAATCACATCTTCATCAATCAATGACCACTGGATTATCATATAAACATTAGAAAGTTTTTCCAACATCATAACATACTCTATATTAGTCTCATATATAGACATTTCCTTGTCTACCAGAAAATTTGTGGCCACTAATTAAGAACAATTAAGTAAGATCATATATATATATATAAGTTTTTATCCTCTATTTGTTCCACAATACTCTTTTTTCACTCCTCATAAGATGTTCTCTCCTGAATCTCTTGACAAATCCACATCGTTATGATAAGAGAATAGACTATGATGTTACCTATCCCTGGTATATAATCAATATTGAATTTGAACTCATTCATCTATTATATCCAATACAACTTCTTTGCATAAAGGTCACTCTGTGAGAAGACATAATAGAGGATCTTGGGAATATTTTGGGAAATAAACTCCATCGTGAGGATTTAATGTTGACAATACTTCAATGCAAGGACCAAAGTGACCGGTTCAATGTCATGGGTAGGGTAGTTTTTCTCATGGGGTAATATATAGAATGACCCATAAGCTACAACCATAACCCTCTATAATGGTTCTACTCCTATCCCAACACCTGATACATTACAATATATGGTGTATTAGATACCTTGTTAAGGAATAATTATCCCAAGATATGTAGTCAAACTTATCTTTAGCTTAATGAATTCCAGATCAAACAATTTTTAAAACTTGTAAATTACCACCTTATTCATCATCATAGTAAAATGTAATGATATACAGTGTATGTATGTGTGAAACATTGGTAGAATCCTTCTAATCCTAGAAATATCTTAATATTGAACATGTTTTAAAGATCTGTCCATGACATCATTGCCTCTACTTTCTTTGGTATAAGGATTTAGTTATCTCTAACACGACATTCCCCAAGATCATAACCCCTTAAATTTATATGTTACACTTTTAATTTTTTGTGTAAAGACAATGTGTTTAAATTTTACTTAGGGCTATATCAAGGTGTCTAGAATGATACTCTAGGATCAACTAGTAGATCAGGGAGTCTTGAATGAGAAACATGAAGAGTTATCCTAGATATGTGTGAAAGACACAGTTTTGAGGTCTATGAGCATTGTAGACACATTTAAAAAAACAAAAGGTATCCCCATTTACACATACATTCCCTTCATAAACCAAAATTCTATCATTGAGATATTATCCACTTTAAATTGAATCTGGTAATATCAGAATTAAAGATCATTCAAGGGGAACAACCGGGCTCCCCATAAGTAGTAAAAAAAATCATATATATTGAGAAAAACGATTTCTATTCTTCTACTTCACCATTTATATATCATGATAATCAAATAAAAGTCAAATAATAAGATCATTATTTTTGGTTTACAAGATAGACTCACCCCATGGTAATGTACTCAACATGAAAGTACCCTTCTTCTCCATGTCCTCGAGCTGTACATTGATATCCTTCATCTCAATCAATACCATATGATAATGGGGTATCAAAATGGCTAGATACCTAATAAAATAAATATATGAAATTCAATACCTCTATTTGAGGTAATTATTTGGAATTCATCTAGAATGATATCATTAAAGATATCCATGACTACAAGAAAAAAATGATAGGTCTACAACTAAAAATCTAGAAAGAGAGAATCCCATAATCAATTTAATGATCCTCATAGTTAATTAATTTGGGGACAAAACTACCTATATCATATCCCATTCATTTGTTATCACATACCTACCTCAATTTGAAAAGGTATAAGTAACCAATCTATGGTATCAATATTTGTCATATCAGAAACTAGTCAACCAATCAATGCAAAAAATCACATCGAAGTTTATCATCTCTATGATCCTAAAATCCCACTAAGTTATATAATTAGAGATGGATATGAGAAAATATATTTATCTCTAAAATCATCTATTTTCCTACCTAATTGTGTTTTGATATAAATTAACATAGAAGAAAATATTACCAGTATGTAATGTTCAGTGATAAATTTTAAAATAATGAATGAATGGGAATAAATGGTACCAATTAGGTAGTACATAAATCATAATTCACTAAAACTATACCCAAAATAGTGGATAGTCTATCACAATCATCTAATTGAGTCTGATCCTAGTTTTTTACATGGCCCTCCTCAAATCTATGTCCCTATCCCTAAGACGAATAATGATTTTGAGTCAATGATCGAGTCTAAAACTGAGGGCCATAGTTGGACTCCTGGGTTATATATTAAATCTATCCATAACACCTATGGAATGGTAGCCTTTAAGTATTGGAGAAAATCTATTCAATATGGCACTTAATTTTGCACTATCGACTGGTGGACTGAGGTGATGTACTAAATATGTGATAATCTCTATAATTTACTTATTTGAGACACTATAGAACTCCTCCTAAGGGGGAAGATTTTGTCTTTGTATTCTAAACCAAAATTACACTACCGTATAGTTTGTACCCAAAATTCATCATCCATGAATGAGAGGTATCACTCATGGTTGAAGAATGATGTCCACCCATTCATTTATTTAATCATAAAAAATGATCAACAACATCATATTCTTCTAGAACCTTCAATACCCATAGATCCATAAGAAGATCCATGGTATTAATCATTAGATTGGAGTTCATGATTGGAAGTGTCCAATCCTTTTGAATCCTGATCTCAAACTTCCTGGATTTTAGTGCTTCATCTACAAATAATAGATGGGAAAAGTAAAAAAGATTTGTGAAGTGTTCTGAGTAATAATAAATTGTTATAATCCCCTTATAAAGCTCTATAAACTTCGATATATTGTCCAAATTCATCATACCAATAAATAAATCCTCGATAACAAAAAATTTAATGTCACCCACATGATACAATAACATATTAAATCTTGAAGTATATCGTCCATCCAAAAAAAATATCTCTATGAAGCATATAAGTTTAAAGTATCATCATCCAATCCTATAAGGTATCAACCTTGTAAAACACCCCATCGAATATCCAAATCTTATCCTCAATATTCGAATGACCAAATGTTCCCGAGAAATAAAAATTATCTTGGATCATAAAGTCATGATCGTATTTGTCAGTAGCTCTAATGACATTCCTAACATTGATGGGGAATAAGAGGAATAATCCTATATAATGTGTTCCTTCATCCTGAACTATTGGAGTGGGAGTGGGATCATTATCTTCGATGGACTTCTATATGTGATTATTTCCCACTAGTCATACAAGATTTTGAATCTTTTTAACTCCAATGGAACCAAAGTCATTATGATAGATCCTAATCAGTCTGTGAGAAAATACATGGTTCTCTAAAGAGTCTACAAATAACCCGAGGTATATAACTCATATATCATACTCTAGTTATAAATCCCTAGTTTTTAGTAATAGTGATACATATATACACAATTCATTACATTAGTCTTAGTTAAGCTAACTAATTTTAGCAATGACATATCAGAAAATCATGGAATATCACACACTAGAAAACCTATCCCAAATAGATTTAAAAAGTCAATAAAATTTATTAAATATAAGATATGAAACCCAAAAACATGTGTATATATATATTCAGAATGTGAACTGATGTGGTTGGTCATGATTAATGAATGCACCCAAAAACCCCATAAAAATTTTATCCTAAATTCATTCAATTATTACATGGGGGCCCCTTATATATGCACTTTCCAAGCACATGGAATCTCACATACCTGAGTCCTATATATTTGTAACCATTATTTATTTTCCCAATTTAGTACCAATAGATTTTTTGAAACATATTCAATGATACAATTTTTTAATACCCCATAACAAACAAGTGGGTCCAAACTGGTTTTCCTCATGACCTAATTCTCAACATCATACACCCAAGAGGATTTTATATAATAATAAGAGTCCATGTATATTAGTTATCTTACTATAACTGTAACACCCGAGACATTTATGAGAAATATTTTGTTTTTATGTTATATAAATCATCAAAGGAATATTTCACTGCACAAAACACTAGCATGGCTTTCTTTATACGCAACTGCGGCCTTCCTCGATAGCTTGCGTCGTACGAAATACCAAGTTTGACTAAACAAAGATATGCTTTTAAAATATTATGAAAACTAGCCATTATTAATAGTACTAACTGAATTTTTAATTTTATAATATTTTAATTCAACTTATACATTTTCTAGAATGAGGTATAAAAGAAAAATCAGTTTTTTTGGATAAAAGAAATATTTTTAAAAAAATACAGTTTTTCCGCCTTTTGATGGCACACCCACATTAAATCTAGTTTTTGACATGTTTATAAGTTCCATTTGACAAAATAAAATTCTTCTTTTGAATGATGGTATAAAAATTGACTTTGGATAAATTTTTGATATTTTTCTGATAACTTTCATATTTTGATGAATAGTAAAAATACGCTAATTTTTAATTAAAAACAACTTTTTCATTGAGATAATTTATATGGATAAATTATAATATTGAATTGATTTAAAGTTTAAATAGAATATATTTTTACCATTCAATATAATGTATGCCATTAGTATTAATTTAACATTGAATTCATAGTTAAAAGCATTTCAATCTTTGGCAATGTTTTAACTTCTAAAACCCGTTTTCTTAACAACAGGATTTTGTTTAAATTAATTACTGAAACTTATATGTTTTGAATTTTGAAAAATGTATTCCATATTCAGAATCATAGGGTCTAAATTATGTTAATAGAATACTTTTAATTTTTTGGCATTATGAATAGTAAAAGGTAAATGGGGTAATTAAGGGTAAATATAAGATTATAAAATTACCCTAACACCTGCCAAAATCCTATTGGATGACTAAAAGTAGACCCATATCACATATGGTTCTGATTAGATTCATTTAATTGAATTTTGTCCATGAAAATAATTTAATTATTATTAAAACCAAAGAATGTGACAACATGTCACCTTCTTAAATCTTATAAGTATAATAATATTAATTTTGTGATAAACTTAATAAATCATCAAACATGAATAGTATACAGAATTATAATACAATTATATACATAATAGGAATTTATTTAGAATTTTTAGGGATTAAATATTTATCATTAATTATGACGCAATAGTGATGTTGATATTATTTTATTAATTAAAATATCAAATAAATTGTTTTACAAATATTAAAATAAATATTATATGAACTATTTAATGTGCTAAACTAATTTTCTAGATACATATGACAATTTATGAATCTATTAATGCTTTTATTTTGAACATATCTTCTGTTTATGTTTTATTTAAATTCAAATAAATTAATAGTGTCAAAATTGACACTTGTTATTTTATAAAAATAACATATTATAAAATTGTTTAAAAATCACAAAAATATATAAAAATTATAAATTAAATTTATATGGTTGAAACTGTCATAAATTTTAAAATAATGGAAAATTCACAACACATATGTAATTATTTATAATAATTTAAAATTTAGAATATTATTACCACAAATAAAATTAAATTGATAAATAAGGATAAATCAAGTTGATAATGTTTAAAATAAATTCCTATCATGTATAAATTTTATTGGTTGATGAGATTAAAACCATATCTCATCTAATCTTTTGATATCAGTCATTTTGGATGTTTTTATGTGAGGTTGGGATTTAATATAAACTAATATTTCTTATATTTCCAAAGGTGCCCCTCTCTTCCCTTATAAAAGGGCACCTCCTCCCTCTCTTCCTCACACCAATTTGAGTCTTCAAGCTCGGCCCACCGCTGCCCATTTCACTTTCCCACTTCCTTAGAATCCTACTAGAGGTACTGGTCTTATCAAAAGACCAACTCTAGTGCCTTAAGAGAATGTTTAAAGGAGGCACTTCGAGAAAGAGGTAATATCTTCTACCGTTTTCTTCAAGTTCCATTCTTCTTCCACTCCCTATTCTTTAGTTGTTTAATTATGGGGTAATAACATCAGAATCACCCATATACTGATATTTTATTATAAATATGAAACAACCCTTTTTCACCTCTTATCCATCCTACAGAAAACGAAATCACCGCGCGTGCGTATATACGGAATACCGTCCACACGTCGTGGTATAATCTATTTTACACCACCACCTTACTTGGATGGGTATAAAGGTGAAAGTAATGAATATATATGATTATTGTAAAGTGGTATTGATTCTGAAATAGTATAAATACACTCCAATACAATTTCACGATCATGGGAACGATATCATCGCTCGTGCGTACGTACGGAATACCGTCTCCACGATGTGATGCGATTCATTATACATGATCTTCATTGAATAATGATTATTCAAATTAATTGAATGAATTAATATGATATATATTACACTAATACCATTCTGTAAATGAGGTATCTGTAACCTAAAGAGAAGAATAGGAATTTATTCGACAAACACGCATAAGAACAAAAAGTAATAAACACCCGAATAACAAGTAGTAATGAAATATTACTAATAAGAATCTAGGAATATGACCATATATGATATCATAAAAATAAGTATGATTCTGGAATAAGTCAATAACATAATTTAAATCATTATACAGGAGGTTTGAACACTTACGAAGCAAATCGGACCTAAGGTGAGGGAAATATCACAATCTCATTTTTATCTGAGATTGTTTATAATTTGGAATTTACTGGGGTGTATTTTATCTTCCAAATCCATGTTTCCTAAATATGTAATATTTATATCCTTCTACAGTAGTTTATATCCAATTTTACCCTTTTGTGAGTTTTTAGTAAAAGATAAGAAAGGAATCTTTTGTCATTTTTTGTACGAGGTACTTTTTGACTTTTCCGAAAAAAGTTCAAAAAGAATGTTTTTTAAACTTATACAGCTTGAATGGGTTTTTAAAAAATTATTTCCAAGAACATTCATTTACAAGTTTTAAAGTTTATTTTTAATCAAGTTTATTTAGTTTAAAAATTTATGACATGTTATGAAAGGAAAATGTTTTTGAAGATGAAAGGATATTTTCCTCAAGAATGGAGTTCAAGTGTTTTATCAAAATTATTTTCCATATAAGATAATATAGGGTTCTATTTCTATCCCTTTTATTACATTGATTTGATTATGTTGTGATGGAATTATTTTTATGAATCCCTTTATCTTATATTAATTATTTTATGATGTCTTGTTGTTTAAGAATCCCATTTTTATTACACGGGTTGTGTAATGTTGTATGATTTATGATTTTGTGGCACACATAAGAATGGTATCATTATGTGATGGATGGGACCTAAATCCCCCTCCAATTAATTGGGTAAAGATTTTATATCTCATGAGATAGACATGGCTGGAATGGCAGGTTAAACCTTTTCAGTGAAATTGGACTGAAACGAGGAGTGAACTCGGTTTAGAAATGGACTTTGTCCACTAAGATAGTCTTGGAAATGAGTCTTGACTAATAAAAAATGATTCTCTATGATTATGTGTGTATGCCACAAAGATTCATGTTTTATGTTATGATTATTGGGATTACATTTCACTACTATGATTTATCCCATGTTATGAAATTATGATCTCTTTTGCAGGTTAAGATTTCCAAAAGTTATGTTCTTATGTATATGATGTGATTGATATTTCATTTGATTACCCTTACTGAGTATTTGAGCTCACCATTTTGTATGTTTTCTTTCCCCAGGTCAGGAAAAAGATTATTAAGTAAGATATGCCAAGAGGGACTATAGATATTATGAAATAAATGGGAGACAGTGTAGATGCTTTATGAACCAGTTGTCTATGTTTCTCAGTTTCTAAAGACACTATACCTATATGGTCCTTTCATGGTTTTTTTATATGTTGTAATAAGTATGAATCAATTTTGAAGCAAAAAAAACTTTTTTAAAGTATGGGTCGTTATAGTTGGTATCAGAAGAAAGTTATAGTCAACCTTTGGAAACTAGGATGTGAAAGCCTTAGTAAGAACCCTAAGGAAAAGTCTAAGCATTGATCAAAATCTTAGTGTTTTAGAAATGACCATGAATATCCTAGGATAAGACCTTAAGTGTGAAATTTTTTTCTTGATTATGTGGTTTTCCTATTATAATTAGTGTTGCTCACACTATTCTTCCTGGTTTTAGTCAATGGATGGAACCCGAAGGAACCGTGTTAATGCGGAATGCAACAGACAATGCAATGATTGTCCCATGAGAAACCAAATGTTATGTGATCTAGAATGAAAAATCTTGTAGCCATGCTCACACAACTTTCTGAAGCTATGAATCATGCCGGACATCGAAACGAGCAAAGGAAGGAGCACCATTTGGTTGAATCCTTCATGAGGCAGCGTCCACCTTCTTTCAGTGGGTCTACTGATCCATTAGTTGCTGAAAAATGGATTAGTACCACTGAAAATATATTTTCAGTTATTCAATGTTCTGAATATGATAAATTCATCCTAGAAGTGTATCGTTTGGAAGGAGTTGCTGATCAATGGTGGAATCTTATTACGAATACGAGGCAATGGGATGAAATTGAGTCCATGGAATGGGGAGAGTTGAATAACTTATTTTTAAATATGTACTTCCCTCGTATTCTCCGAACAATGATGAAGAAAGAGTTTCTTGAACTGAAGAAAAAGGATGATGAATCTGTTGGTACCTATGAAGGAAATTTTACAACACTTGCAAGGTACGCTTCTGGTATTATTATCCAACTTGAGAGTAAGATCGATCGATTCTTTAGTGGCTTAAAACCTAGTCTTCGATGGGCGTTAGCCATAAGGGACTTCAATAGCTACGGGTAAATCGTTCGATGTGATCTCAAAGTCAAGATGGAGATTGGAGTAACCCATCAGTCATATGGGTTTGATAAGAATAGGAAAATGGAATTCAAAGGAAAATATAAAGAGCACACTGAAAAGAAGATGAGATTTCCATTATGCTCAAAGTGTGGAAAGAAATATGGAGGGAGTTGTCTTAAAGGGATAAGTAAATGTTTTAAATGTGGAAAGGAAGGTCATCGGGCATTTGAATGCCGCAATGATGGTAAGAAGATGTCGAATGATGCAAACAAAGGAAGGGACACACAGAATGAACCTACTACACTTCAATGTTTCATGTTCAAGGAGATGGGGAATTATGCCAATAAATTCCCTAATCCAAGGGTAGTTGATGATGATCGACATCAACAAAATCATAAGGCTAAAGACAAAGGAAAGTCACATGCAATTTCTATCAGCGATGTGGAGTACGATAAAGATGTGGTGAAAGGTACACTTACCATCCACTCTAAAGTAGGAAATGTTTTATTTGATTCTGGATCCACCCACTCTTTTATTTTTGAAGATTTTTCAAAGGTTATCACCGTTTTACCTCAACAATTAGATGTTGAGTTAGCTGTGACAACACCTAATGGCACAACAGTTGCATCAAAAGTTTATAATTCTTCCCCGATTAAGGTTTGTGGGAAAGTGCTTCCTGCAAATCTTGTGATCCTTCCTATAGTGGAATTTGATGTGATTCTTGGCATGGATTGGCTTTCTTTATATGTAGCTCATATCAATTTCCAAAAAAGGGAAGTCACATTTCATAATCCAAATCAATCTATGATCTTCTATCGATGCAAGGATGAACATAACCTTATAGTGGAAATTTCTTCCATATTATGGGTCTTGATTCCACTTAATGAAGGTTATTTACCTCAAATATTTGGTGAGAAACTCACAATTGAGAATATTCCCATTGTATGGGAGTTTGATGATGTCATTCCAAAGGAATTGCTCGGTCTTCCACCAAATCGTGAAGTTGAGTTTTCAATAGAACTCGTACCGGGTGATTTACCTATTTCAAAGACACCTTATAGAATGGACACAATTGAGTTGTAGGAATTGAAGAAGCAACTCCAAGAGAATAATGATAAGGGATTTATACGCCCTAGTGCGTCACCTTGGGGAGCACCTATTCTGTTTGTTAAGAAAAATGATGGATCAATGAGACTCTCCATTGATTATCGAGAACGTAACAAGATCACTATCAAGAAAAAATATCCTCTCCAACGCATTGATGACCTATTTGACCAACAATGCAGAGCTCAATACTTTTCCAAGATTGATCTTCGTTCTGGGTATCATCAATTAAGGGTCAAAAGGGAGGATATACCAAAGACGGCTTTCCATACAAGGTATGGACACTACGAATTTATAGTGATGCAATTTGGTCTTACTAATTCCCCTTCTATCTTAATGGATATGATGAATAGATTCTTTAGAGACTATCTTGATCAATTTGTGGTAGTCTTTATAGATGATATTCTTGTCTATTAAAATAGCAAGGAAGAACATGAATATCACTTGAAAATTAAATTGAAGACCCTGAGAATGGAGAAGCTTTATGCCAAATTTACCAAGTGTGAATTTTGGCTTCAAAATGTTGCATTTTTGGGTCACATAATCTCAAAAGAGGGGATATATGTGGATCCAGCAAAAATAGATTTTATCAAAAGGTGTTCGAGACCAACAACAATAACTGAGATCTGATGTTTTCTTGGTTGGGCTGCATATTATCGACATTTTGTGAAATATTTTTCACGATTATCTAATCCACTGACTAGGTTGACTCGAAAAGGAGTTATGTTCGTGTGGACGGACGAATGTGAAGAGAATTTCAAGGAGTTGAAAAGAAGGTTATCCAGTGAACCTGTACTCACACTTTCTTGTAGTGGAGAAAGGTTTGTGATCTACAGTGATGCATCCAAGAAGGGACTGGGATGTGTTCTCATGCAAAATGATATGGTGATAACTTATGCCTCAAGACAGTTGAAAATCAATGATCAAAATACTCAACTCATGATTTAAAGTTAGTCGCGGTAATCATTGCATTAAAGATTTGGAGGGAATACCTTTGTGGTGAAAGGTGTGATATTTATACTGATCATAAAAATTTAAAGTATTTTTTCACACAAAAGGAGCTGAATATGCGTCAAAGAAGTTGGTTGGAGCTGATTAAGGATTACGGCTTCTCAATTCATTAACACCCTGGGAAATAAAACAAGGTAGAAAATGCATTAAGTCGACAAGACCATGCCAGTTTATCCATGATGAGGATCACAAAAGATCCAATATTTATGGATTTACAAAGGATGGATCTTGGAATTATAATGGAAGGGGGAAAATCGTATCTTTCTCAAATGAATGTTTAACCATCTATACATTTGAAGATTAAAGAGGCACAAAAAGAATATTTAGAGTTACAAAAGAAGGTGAGAAATGTTCTTGAATTCAACCTTGATTGTGATGAGATAATAATGTTTAGGAATTGGGTTTGTGTTCCTCCCATCCCCGAATTAAAGAAGGTGTTGCTGGATGAGGATCATAGTTCTTCATTCTCTATTCATCCTAGATGTACGAAGATGTATAGGGACCTGAAAGAGTACTTCTGGTGGGATGGCATGAAAAGAGATGTTGCTGAATATGTCTCTCGATGCTTGGTTTTTCAGCAAGATAAAGCTGAGAGACAGAAGTATAAGGGTATGTTACAACTATTACCCATACCTGAATGGAAATGGGAAAACATCACTATGGACTTTGTCAAAGGACTTCCTAAAATATCCAAAGGCAATAATGCTATCTGGTTCATAGTTGATCATATTACAAAGTCTGCACACTTCATTGCTATTAGAGTGGATTTCTCTATGGATCAGCTTTCCAGGATATATGTAAAGGAAGTTGTAAGATTTCATTGAGTACTACTTTGTATTATATCTGATTGGAATCTGAGATTTACCTCGAAGTTCTGGCGAAGTCTTCAGTATACTATGGATACAGAGCTGATTTTCAGCCCTGCTTATCATCCTCAGACAGACGGTCAGTCTGAGAGAACAATTCAAACTCTAGAAGATATGTTGAGATCTTGCTCTATGGATTTCAAAGTTGGTTGGGATCAACACCTAACTTTGGTGGAATTTTCTTATAATAATAGCTTTCACTCCAGTATTCAGATGGCTCCTTATGAAGCTCTCTATGGAAAGAAATTCAGGACTCCAACTTGCTGGGATGATGTCGGGGAAAGAAAGCTATTAGGACCTGATCTCGTTGATGAAATGGCAGCAAAGGTCATATATATTCAACAACACATATGAGAAGCTCAGAGTCAACAGAAAAGTTATGCCGACAACTGAAGAAAAGACATAGAGTTTGAAGTGGGTGATAAAGTGTTCTTACAAATATCTCCCTAGAAGAGGGTCATGAGATTTGGAAAGAAAGGGAAGTTAATCCCTAGATATATCGGTCCTTTCGAAATACTGGATTGTGTTGGGAAGGTAGATTACCGATTGGCACTTCCACCGAATCTCTCTCAAGTACACGATGTGTTCCATGTATCTCTCCTGAGAAAGTACATACCTGACCCTTCACATGTACTCAGCTCAGAAGTTATACCACTGGAGCAAGATATTTCTTATGAAGAACAACAGATAGAGATTCTGGATCATAGTGAAAAAGTCCTACTAAACAAGACCACTCGCTTGGTGAAAGTTTTATGGAGGAACCACCAATTAGAAGAAGCTACATGGGAGCTTGTGGATATGATGAGGGAGAGGTATCCTCATCTTTTTGTTACAAAGTTACGAATTTCAAGGGCGAAATTTATTTTAAGTGGGGTTGAATGTAACACCCGAGAATTTTATGAGAAATATTTTGTTTTTATGTTATATAAATCATCAAAGCAATCTTTCACTACAAACAACACTAGCTTGGCTTGTTTTACACGAAACCGCGGCCTTCCTCGATAGCTTGCGTCGTATGCAATACCGAGTTTCACTAAATAATAATATGCTATTAAAATATTATTAAAACTTGCCATTATGAATAGTAATAACTTAATTTTGAATTTTATAACATTTTAATTCAACTTATACATTTTCTAGAATGATGGATAAAAGAAAAATCTATTTTTTTTATAAAAGAAATATTTTTCAAAAAATACAGTTTGCCGCCTTTTGATGGCGCACCCACATTAAATCTAGTTTTTGACTTGTTTATAAGTTTAAATTGACAAAATGAAATTCTTCTTTTGAATCAGGGTATAAAAATTTACTATGGATAAATGTTTGATATTTTTCTGATAACTTTCATATTTTGATGAATAGTAAAAATATGCTAATTTTTAATTAAAAAAAAAATTTCATTGAGATAATTTATATGAATAAATTATAATATTGATTGGTTTTAAAGTATATATAGAATATATTTTTACCATTTAATATAATGTATGTCGTTATCATTAATTTTACATTGAATCCATAGGTAATAACATTTCACTCTTTGGCAATGTTTTAACTTATAAAACCCATTTTCTTAATAACGGGATTTATTTTAAATTAATTACTGAAACTTATATGTTTTGAATTTTTAAAAATGGATTCCATATTAAGAATCAGAGGGTCCAAATTATGTTAATATTCTACTTTTTATTTTTGGGCATTATGAATAGTAACTACGGTAAATTTTATTTACCATAGTTAAAGGTAAATCAGGTAATTAAGGGTAAAATATAAGATTATAAAATTACCCTAACACATGCCAAAATCCTATTTGATGACTAAAAGTCGACCCATATCACCTAAGGATCAGATTAGATTCATTTAATGGACTTTTGTTCATGAAAATGATATAATTATTTTTAAAACCAAAGAATGTGACAACATGTCACTTTCTTAATTCTTATAAGTATAATAATTTTAATTTAGTGACAAACATAATGAATCTTCGAACATGAATAGTCTCCATAAAGCTAATACAATTATCTACATCATAGGAAATTATTTATAATTTTTAGGGATTAAATAATTATCATTAATGCTGATACAATAGTGATGTTGAAATTATTTTATTAATTAAAATATCAAATAAATTGTATTAAAAGTATTAAAATAAATATTATATGAACTATTTAATGTGCTAAACTAATTTTCTATATAAAAATGAAATTTTATGAATATATTAAAGCTTTTAGTTTGAATATATCTTCTATATAAATTTTATTTAAATTCAAATAAAGAAATAGTGTCAAAATTTACACTTGTTATTTTCTAAAAATTACATATTATAAAATTGTTTAAAAATCAGAAAAATATTTAAAAATTATAAATTAAAATTTATATGGTCTACAATGTCATAAAGTGTCAAATTATGGAAAATTCACAATACATATGTAATTATTTATAATAATTTAAAATTTAGAATATTATTACCACAAATAAAATTAAATTGATAAATAAGGATAAATCAAGTTTATAATGTTTATAATAAATTCCTAACATGTATAAATTTTATTGGATGATGTGATTACAACCTTATATCATCTAAACTTAGGATATGAGTTATTTTGGACGTTTTTAATTGGGGTTGGGATTTAACATAAACTAATATTTCTTATATTTCCAAAGGTGCCCCTCTCCACCCTTATAAAAGTGAACCTCCTCCCTCTCTTCCTCACACCAATTTTAGCCTTCATTCTTGGCCAAACCCTTCCCATTTCACTTCCCCAATTCTTTATAAACCTACTAGAGGTACTGGTATTATCAAAAGACCAACTCTAGTGCCTTAAGAGAAAGTTTAAAGGAGGCACTTCGAGATTGAGGTAATACCTTCTACCATTTTCTTCAAGTTCCATTCTTCTTCCACTACCACTTCTTTAGTTGTTTAATTACGAGGTAATAACATCTGTATCAATCATATACTGATATGTTATTATAAATAAGAAACAACCCTATTTCACCTCTTATCCACCCTACGGAAAACGAAATCACCTCGCGTGCGTACGTACGGAATACCGTCTCCACGCCGTGGTGTAATTTATTTTCCACCACCACCTTACTTGGATGGGTATAAGGATGAAATTAATGAATATATATAATTATTGTAAATTTTTATTGATTTTGAAATAGTATACATACAATCCAATACAATTCCACGATCATGGGAACGATATCATCGCTCGTGCATACGTACGGAATACCGTCTCCACGATGTGATGTGATTCGTTCTACACGATCTTCATTGCATAATGATTATATAAATTAATTGATTGAATGAATATAATATATATTACACTAATACCATTCTGGAAATGAGGTATCTATAACCTAAAGAGAAGAATAATAATTTATTCGACAAACACGCATAAGAACAAAAAGAAATAAACACACGAATAACAAGTAGTAATGAAATATTACTAATAAGAATCTAGGAATATGACCATATATGATATCATAACAATATGTATGATTATGGAATAAGACAATAACTTTCTTTAAATCATTATACAGGTGGTTCGGACACTTACGAAGCAAATCAGACCTAATGTAAGGGAAATATCACAATCTCATTTTTATCCGAGATTGTTTATACTTTGAAATTTACTGGGGTGTATTTTATCATCCACATCCATTTTACTCAATATGTAAAATTTATATCCTTCTACAATAGTTTATATCCAATTTTACCCTTCATTGAGTTTTTAGTAAAAGATATGAAAGGAATCTTTTGTCATTTTTCATACAAGGTACTTTTTGACTTTTCTGACAAAAGTACGAGAAGAATGTTTTTTTAACTCATACGGCTTGAATGGATTTTAAAACATTATTTTAAAGAAGATTCTTTTACAAGTTTTGAAGTTTATTTTTTATCAACTTCTTTTAGTTTAAAATTGTATGACATGTTAAGAAAGAGAAATGTTTTTGAAGTTGAAAGGAAATTTTCATCAAGAATGGAGTTCAAGTGTTTTATCAAAATTATTTTCCATCTAAGATAATATAGGATTCTGTTTCTATCCCTATTATTACATTTAATTTATTATGTTGTGATGGAATTATTTTTATGAATCCCTTTATCTTATATGAATTGTTTTATGATGTCATGTTGTTTAAGAATCCCATTTTTATTATATGGGTTATGCAATGATGTATGATTTATGATTTTTTGGCACACATAGAAATGGTATCATTATAAGACGGGTGGGACCAATATATCCCTCCAATTAATTGGGTAAATATTTTATATCTCATGAGATAGACATGGCAGGAACGGCAGGTTAAACCGGTTTAGTGAAATAGGATTGAAATGATGAGTGAACTCGGTTCAGAAATTGAATTTGTCCACTAAGATAGTCTTGGCAATGAGTCTTGACTAATAAGAAATGATTTTCTAAGATTATGTGTGTATGCCACAAAGTGTCATGTTTTATGTTATGATTATTGGGATTACATTTCACATCTATGATTTATCCCATGTTATGAAATTATGATCTCTTTTGCAGGTTAAGATTTCCAAAAGTTATGTTCTTATTTTTATGATGTGATTGATATTTCTTTTTGTTTACCCTCATTGAGCATTTGAGCTCACACTTTTGTATGTTTTATTTCCCCAGGTCAGGAAGATGCTTATTAAGTAAGATATGCCAATAGGGACTATAGATATGATGAAATAAATGGGAGACAGTGTAGAAGATTTGTGAACCAGTTGTTTATGTTTCCCAGTTTCTAAAGACACTATACCTATACGGTACTTTCATGGTTTTGTTATATGTTGTAATAAGTATGCTTCAATTTTGAAGTAATAACAATGTATGTAAACTATGGGTAATTATAATAACCACAATATAAAAACCTCCAAAAAATTATATTACTTCATATTTAAAACAGAAAATATAGTAAAATGTGAAAACTATATAAATGACATCCTAGTATTACAAATAAATAATTATCACCAAAAGTGGAAATATGAATAGAGTAAAATTGTGGTAGATGATAATTAAACAATTTTAGTAATAATCTAGATTAATTCAAAATATTTCCCTTAGCAATATTCTCAGTTGATCTACCATATACCGCGACTCCATTTTCGTTTACCATATCCCTATTTATAGAATCTATACACACTAAAATGATTTTATCTGTAGTGAGGATTACTACCTAGTAGGAAGCCACACAAATGTAATTAGAAAATTTTCACATGTGTAATAAGTGTGTTCCATAATAATAATAAATTATTTAAAAAAATATAAAATCACCTACTGAGTTGTTATGTTCAAACTGAGCCACCAAAAGACTATGTCTATGCCTAATTCATCTCCAATATAGATGTATAACATAGATATTTTTAAAATATGTACTAGCCACAATATTGTCATCATGTCATTAAATATCCTAAAAGAATCATATATGAATTCTACTTGGTATCTACAAGGAATCAATTAGACCTTGTGCTCAATATCCCCAATTTATAGAGTTAGTATCTATAGGGAATATAGTGTCTAATGGTCATCAAAATTATTGATGTATCGAGTTCCATCCAGGACATAAGGCTATAATTCACCACTTTTATCATCATCAGATATTATGTGAACTCCCCTTCTAAGGTGAAATCAAACCACTATGGTAACCTGTAATGTGTACGGATTACTAATCCACTAGAGGGGTGATAGAATAAAACAAAGAAAACCATGATAACAAACAAAACATTGAATCAAGAGAAATATCGTAGAATATTATTTTGAAATTTGAATTAATATAAAAATGGTAAGGCATACTCAATAAATTATAATAGAAATAATAATCAAATATGAGTAACACATAAATCCATAGACCCATAGTAAATTAAAAAAAATAATTATCATAAACATTAAAATACATGGATAACACCATAGAAAAATGGTCTATATGAGATCCCCAAATGAAATGAACATAACACCTCAAGGTTTTCAATATCGACATCAAGGTTCATCAAGTGTGTTGTCACCATAATCTCACATTCAATCCACACAAAATGTCTCACACATACACAACTACTAATTTTTACCATCCTCAATGGGAATCATTTTATCTGTTTGTATGAGAAGTGAAATACCGTAACATATTTTCTATGAAGGAACAATGCTCCCAAGAAGCCACTATGATGTATGTAGGGAATTATGTCATGAACTTGTAAAAGAAATCACAACCATGAGAAAGAGTGATTTGAAAGAGACTCCAATGGAATATGGTGAACAACTAGGGAATTGAGAGTTTTAGAATCTAGCCTCTATAGATATGAAAGAGAACTATTGATTATAACAACACAAAATCGTGACCCATCATGGCATATGATTATCATTGAAGCCTGCAGTCTTCTATAAAACCCTTATAATATCATGAACAATGAGAAAATGGCAATGGAACTTTAGTATTTTCAAGGGATGTACCAAATAGAAACCCCTCATTGAAGACTCATTAATTCCATAACGTTTTCCCCAAATCAATTCCATAATATCCTAGTAAAAGGTATAACTACATATGACTACCATCTAGTTCCACTATCTATAATTGATACATATAATGTTCTATGATATTTCATAATTCTCTGCTTCATAGATTTCACCAATAGCCCTATATGGCATAGGATATGTCACAAACTCTGTTGATCGACATCGTTAAAACACTACCCTTTCCACTAGGTCATTGGATATACTCCACAACACCACTACATCAAGACCACCTCCATTTTGGCATGGTGAAACATTTTTTTGGCATGAAAGGTCCACAATTATATTTTTAAATTTGTCATAGCCACAAAACATTAAAAAATGTGTATCAAATAATAAAATCAAAAAATGGAAAGAAGGAAACAATTATATAAATATTTGAATAAATTAACCAAGACATTATATTAATTATTGATAATAATTAACAATTTTAAAATGTATTTTCCAACATGAATTTTCTTACACTATGTTTTTATGTTTTTTTAAAATAATGAATCATAAAATTATATAAATTTTACATGAGAAAATGATCATTATTTTAGGAATAATCATAGTAATATAAACAGATGGCGTATTTTTTCGTATTTTTGGAAAAAAAAACATTTTTTAGTGAATACTGTAAATATAATTTTTCAACATACTGTGAATTTAATGACATAACATTGATATAAATATAAACTAAATCATATGAAATCATTTTACAGAGAAAATATATTTTAATATGTAAAATTATTATTTTATAATATTATGTTTGATTCAGTAACATATATATAATATTTTAAAACATAATTAATATTTTCCCACCAATTGATTTTGATATATTATACATTTATTTTTTAAAAAATTACTCATTATAAATTTTTAAATTAATATAATTTAATTTATAATTTTGAATCATTATATATAGAATATATTAAGTGGACATTTTTATTTTTAAGCATAAATGATAATTTACTTGGGTAAAAACTAGTGGGTACAGTAAAAGATAAAATGGTAACAGAAAAATCAATGTATAAATAACATCAAACATGATTAAACACATGATGGAATTTTTGATTGATGACATAATAATAAAATTTTATTTTCTACTATTCATAATTTATCAATATTGGAGCCAAATTCCTTGATCTTTACTTCTTATCATTTAAAATGTATAAGTACATACAAAACAAATCATCATGTTTACTTTTAAAAGGGGATATCTCCTCCTCACTTATAGACACACCATAACCCAGATATTTCACCAAAAAAAATTTCACAAAAATATCCTTATAATTCAAATCAATATTAAAAATTTTATACTCTTCTAAAAATAACATCCTTCAATTAGTGAAACCCATTTTTAAAGTAGACGATCCAAAAAGTGAGTTATAAATTTATAACATCCCAATTCTCATTTCAATTTCGGTATGTAAACTTATTAATCGTAAAATTTTGATACATAGTATTAAAATGATAAAATAAGTATCGTTTTTATATTTTTAACTTTTTAAAATGATTATAAAATCATTAACTACTTTTCCACTATCCATTAAATTAATTTAATTTGTAAATGTGGGTAGGTTAGGAATATTTACTACTCATAGTAACATGATTCATTTCCTTAACCACCATTAATTGATGATTTAATCGGACTCTCCTCTTTCGGTTCTTTCCTTAGAATCAAAGACGCGAAATGTCCCCCGGAGAGTGTTACCTCACTAGGTTGAATGTCTCCGTATGGTTTCTAATTTACAAGTGGTGGTCTCACATGCTTATAGGGAAGCCAATGTGGTGGCGGATGCTTTGTCCAAGAAGACGATTTTGGAGATGGATATGATGTGGCCCTTTAAGGCCCCCGATTTTTGATCTTCAATGGTTGAGAAGGATATGATGGGTGTCATGCACTCTCGGTTTTGTAATGATCCCATGTTTGTCTGACTCATTTCTATTTTTATTTAATAATTTCTCTTAGGACCAGTTTCTATAGGGTCATGGACTTTTGGAGTATGAGTAGAGTACCATCTCCATGAGATGGATTGATTAATTTTTCATTACCACCATACAAGGATGGTTATAAGAATTATTTAAAATAATAAATAAATTTTTTATGAAATATTTTTGTTCATTTTATAGTAAATTAGTATTCTTATTAATGATGTGAGAAACAAATAATCACTATAAATTCACCTATTCACAAACAATATATTAAGATGAAGATTATATATTTAGTCTATGTAATAATGAAATATGAATTGTATTCTAAACATAACTCATTCCAATTATAATATATCATAGTAATGAACTAATAATATGGTCATTTTTCTACTATGATTAATATATTTCAAATAAACCACCTAATAATCATTCCTCAATCATGGTATGATCATGTTTGGATCTATTCACCAACATCTTGAACAAGATAAAAATTTATCTCATGGATTAATATGTATAAATATTTACAAGAATAACAGGTTATACATATTTAAATAAATATTTATTTTTATTTATGTAATGGTTATATAAATATTTAACTCATTATTGAAGAAATCACACTTTATTCTCTACGAAACATTGAAAAATGCTTGTTTTTTATTTCATTATCAAATTTAAAGAATTTTACACTCATGAAAGGAAGATAAAACATAATTAATAATAAAAAATAATCATTTATGGAAATATTTGTGATATAAAATTTAATATTTTTTGAATAAAAATATATATCGACATATCTGGTAGAGAATTAGTTGGAAAAGATCAAGATTACTTACACTATATGTTAAATATAAGAATATATATATATAATGATTATATTTGAGTATTAAAGATGGTTATTGGGATTAATAATGTTTTAAAACAGTTTATTATGATAGTTATGTTTGTTATACAAGTTGTTATAGTGTAGACATGAATGTTTGGATATAAGGAGAGGTTTTTCATTTAGAGTTACTCTCTTTGAGAAAATCGATGTATTAAGAACCAAATTACATTTATATAGTGTATGTACTATCCATTTTAAAAATTATCTAATGAAATAAGTAATATTCATTAAAATATATGTATAATTTAAATATCTATATTTCCCCAAGATTTGATTTAAATGCTTCAACTGTTTTAATGGATTTTCATAACTCGATTTTCCTTAATTGAGTAATGATTGATCTTATTAAACTTATTTCATAAAATTTATGTAATTTATTCCCATTAAATGAAACATGGGGTATTTTATCTTAAAATATTGGAATTTTTAGTTATAACATCTCAAACCCACTTCAAATTGTTCTTACATTATGGACTATGTTGCCCATGTATTATTTTGGTAACTCAAACATATTTCATTGAGGTATATTAGTTCCTCAAGAATATATTTCTTCTATGTTACTTTTATTCGTTGATTTACCCATTCATATGATATTATTTCTAGTATCACTGTAGGGAGAATTATTTTTTTTTAAATCAAATTTCCATGAATCAATTCCATTTTTCATTGATTATAATATATTGTTTCTTATTCTCATCCTCCTTAAGTCGTGATTTCACTTATATATCCATGTTTAAAATTCTTAAAACAGTTTTAATGTTTTATTTTTCGACCAAATTATATATTATATAATGTTAATATAATATTTACCTATAAAATAATTTTATTATAATGTTTTATTACACTTTTTATGACATGAGTTTTCAATAATGCTACTCTCAATATATCAAAATATTTTTACCTTCAATGATAAATTTTTTTTACTGCAATAAATATTTTCCTTGGATACATAAATACCTATTTCAAGGGCCCATTTTTTATTAAATGTTTTAAATAAGAACATTAAAAAATATTTCTCATCATTACATTAAAAATATATTCTAAAAATGACCTATAACATTATCTACTTATGAAGGGTTTGAAACTATTTTATAAAATCTATATTTATGTTTTGTTTCCATTTCAATAATTAAATATGAATATATTTAATAAAAGGAGTTGTTATTGAAAATTCACCCACAAAATTACATTACGAATTAATTCCACTACATGATTGAATTTTTGGTATCAAGAAAAGAAATTATTGATGTCGTCTTATGTGGCATATTTTGGGAATTTGAAAATACCCATATTATTATCATAATAATTCATATATAATGAATGTTTTTTGTATTATTTTGTGCATTCTTAAATATTGATATGGTTTTGTTACTATATCAAAATTGATTTAATTTGGTAATGCTTAAAATCTCATGAGGAGAAAAAGGTACATGGCTTCTAGCCCAATCATAAAGTGTTACACATTTTTTTGTCCCTACATAAATTGGAACACATGTTAATCCAAATTCATAAAGTGGTTCACAAGTTCTATACCAAGTCAAAATATTATATATTTTTGGTTAGCCCAATCCTACAATTATATGGGAATCATGTTGTGATACATAATCCACTAACTGATTTTATATTCATCTATTTCTTCCATTCTTTCTAGATAATCGAAGTAACTTTCATGTTTCTATTTTTCAATATTTATTTATATTATTCAAAGAAATATATATATGATTATTTTTGATCCTTAATAAACTTATTGTCATATTATTTTATTATAATATTATTATCAAATAGTTTTATCCTTATCCATTTCATCCGGTATGATTATAATTTAACTATTATCATTCATTGAAATGTTTACTTTACCAGTGATTTCAACTCAACCCTTTTTTATGTCCCCATTACCCATGTTATGAAGATGATATTAATATAGTTTATGTTTATAATTTAATTCTATGTGGTTAAAATTTGGATAAATATTTATAAATATCACAAAATGAGTTTTTTTTCTAACTAATCCTTAAAGACATTTATCATTTTATTATTTTAAATTTTGTAACTATAATGAGATGTAATATTCAAAAAAAACGATATTATATGTATTTTGTTTCTTGGATGATCTCAGTGATAATCATAATAGGGTATTGATAATTTTTTACTGATGTTAGTGGGAGTATGTGTCTATGTTGTCTTACCAGTTCATTGGTTTTGGACAGCAGAACAAAAGTATGATTTCTGGCTATTCCTTAGTCCAAATAAAGGGAGGCATGGTTAGGATATACTTCAATGTGATAAAAAGATAGAAGTTATAACTATTATCACACCATTAAAAATTGTGGTTTTAAATTTAATATCATTATTATATCTATATAAATAATAGTTAAGAGTAGATATATGACCACTAAATCCAAATTACAAAAAAATACTATATCAATATTTTTATTCATGTGATAGTTTATTCTGTACACAATTGAATCTTATTATTCAATATGCGTCAGAAAACTAGCTACTCTATTATATTAAATAAACAATATAATTAACGATCTTAATGGTCTTGTCTTAATGGTTTTAAAAAGTATTATTCAACCCTTTCCCCATCAATATATAACATTGTGTCCATTTCATCTTAGACCGACACCCATTTTTATGAATTTCCAAAATTTCATGAAAGAAGAAGAAACTATATACATTAGATTACTTTTACATAAAAACAAATGTTCTACAAAATACTATGGAAGAACTATACAGTGTTATTTTCCCTAGGTTCCACTACAATATTTTCTACCTCCCCTCATCTAATCATATACACCAATGTTTTTATATCATGTTGAATGGTATAAAAATTCACTGAATCCCTTCCTCAAATTATAGAATGATTTTAATCTTTGTACCTTAAATCGAAATGAAATCTCATTGTCTAAAACAAAATCCTTGTTCTATTTTGGCTCACATTTGCGAATGATATAGTTGAGAAATTTAGTTAGGATAACCAAACTCTTTAGCTACCCAACCACATGCCAATACAATTTAGTGACCCATTCTACCACAATCTGAAAAAGATGGTCCTGGTCATTCTAATAACCTTGCTATGTCGAATCAGAAACCTAGAACAATTCAATAATCTCTATCAACATAAACTATAACCATTAGAAAAAATACATCACATATACATATCAAAAAAAGTTGGGAAGTATTTAAAATCATGCCAGACAATTATTATAGGGATATTAATCAATGGAGAGATCTATACACTAGAAATATATTGATACATCTATGATGGTCACTGTGGGATAAACCACCATTAGTTAGAAAATTTTCCTGATTCTATTCCATTTTTCATGAATATGCCATCAGGTCCATTGCTTTTATAAAAATTATAATGTATGACTACTCAATTGATACAACCACTAGGGTCAAAATAACACCATCTATTTAACTACACAATATCAGTTAATGCTATCTATGTTTAGTAGATTTTTTTAGAGATAATAAAACTACATCTTATAATCTCCATGATGGATCCCTATAAAATATCAATTCCTCTATCAAAGAAAATATTTCATTATGATAGATGTGATTGAAATATGATTATCAGCTGTGGTGGTTCAATTTCTATCAGGGGTTTATCACAGAGTTCCACTAGATTCTAAAACACTGAAAGAATTTGTGTGGTATGAATTGATAATAATTTCATTGATAAGAGTAGGATTTGTATTTTGATGAATTTAATTGTACATTTCATTAAACAAGGGATCATATTGTAATAACCGTCCATCACACATGTCAACATTCAACCCCTTATACCAACTCCGCATGAATGATATGATTTTTCATAAGATGGTATTGGGGAGAGAACATATAAAAATTAACTATAAATAAACACTCCACCATCACGAGTCCATTAAATTAATTCTATACTACCTATTAGTTCACTATGCATATAATAGAAGATCCAGGGGCCTCATTTCAATCTATTACATGGGGTATATCCATGACATTGCTTTGGCTATCTCAGGGTATATTATAGACAACTCTCAATTACAACATACAATTATACATAGAAGAACTTAGATTCTATTTATCACCAATATAATCCATCATATGTTTTTATGTATAGGATAATTCCCCATCAAAAATTCTATCTAAAAACATCTTCTCAATCTAATAAAATCAAAATTTTACTACCACTCTTTCCAATGAGTAATTCATGAGGTCTGATGTTCTTGATGAGTACTAGAATATGGTTTTATTTCTTAATATAGGGTATAAAATATAATATTATAAAAATATCCTATGTGTGTATATATATATATATGAATCCACATTCTAATATGGTCTTGAAATCCATTCAAGGGAGAGATTTGTTATTGTGATTTTAAGAAAGACATTATCCATCATCAACTCACATCCATGTAATGGATTCATGAAATAAATAAGTGTCTGGTCAGTGAGTTCCTAGAACAAATGAGATTCATGAGTAAGTGACTCCATCTGACCCTCATTAAAATAACCATTTGGGTCATATTATCTATTTATCTTATTCTAATGGAACTCTCTTATTGTACAATAAATATGAAATGTGTCATATGACTCTATAGAAACAAACATCTTCTCTTACTAACTTGTCTTCATTATTAAAGATGAAAGGAGATTATACTTTTACCTGATGGTGAATATATCTATAAAAAATGCTTCAAAATCAGTTCCTCATCGAATAGATGATGAGTAGAGAGAGGTTTATGAACTATAACAAATACTATAATGCATCATCGACCTAACAGGAAGCAATGTGTAGTTGACATACTTATTTTAATGGGAATAAACAACATCAATTAATATACACAAATGTAATATGACAAAAAAAATGAAATGAATAATTAAAATGGTAAAATATATGATGCATGTGAAAACCTAACTATAGTCTACAACAAATTTATTATGGTTTAGGAATGGTTTTGAATTATTAGAGTCCAAGTGAATGAATACATTGGTCGTTGCACAGAAATTGGGTTACCTGGTATGATAATTGGACCCTTAAGAATATTTTATAATTTCATAAACCAACCTTGTAAAAATAATAACTCTGAACTATTTAAATAGGACATGAATTACACTCACAGCATCTTAAGACTCCTAATAAAAACCGAAAGATCATCAGGTTTGGAGATGAGCCATTGTTCCACCCAAATCATTCCTCCAATAGTCTAGATGTTATAGTCTTTCACCAGAAATGAAAAAACATACATAGGAGTAATTAAACTTTACCATCCTATAACAGATATGAAATAAAATATGGGGAATATAACATAAAACTCACATCAATAAAAGATAATTATGAACCATTAGGATAAATTTTTTATAGAAATTGGATACACACCACCACACATCATGGGAAACATTGGTAGTTCATCAAAACACAAAATTATTATATATTTTAATATATATATATATATATACATATATATAAGGTATCACCATAACCCTATATAAAGAAATCTTAAAAGGATCCTCCACCTTCCACTATATATATGCATAACCTTTTATGATGGGCATGTTTTTAGTGATAGAACCAAATGATAAAACAGTGATGATGAGGAAGAGGGATAAGAAGTTACAGGAGATTTAAAAGAAATTATATTGGTATACAACATACTCATTATAAGAGAGATTATACAACACTATTTACATCTTTGTCAAAAACATTGACACATTATTCAAAAAATTTATAGAATATTATCAATCCTAAAATTGAGTTTCTTGGTGTTATAGAAGATATATTTCTTTCAATATAGAAAATAATATATGTTTGAATGGATTATATAGTAATATAATTCCTAAAAATAAACATTAATAATTTCCTTTAGAGGGATACTAAAAATATATAGTTTAGGAGTGAAAAAATAACAAAATAATGTATAAGATGTGAAAAATACCATGATGATTGTTTATTTGTTTTTTAGAGATATTCATAAGAATTCACTTATAGGTTTGAGGATTTCAATGATTTAGGTATCTTATAAATTCTTGTAGGATAACCTAGAACACAAATATTCATCATTATATTATATATTTGGGCCAAAGTTTATTACCAAGATTATAAGTACCTACTTATATATTCATATAGAATATATGTGGCGGATGATATGACAAACATTTGGTTAGAAAATATTATATACAATGACATGGAGGGAAAAATATAACGTAATTGTTAAATTGTATAGTGTTTGTGATGAATCGTATAAATTATATATATAATTACTATCAATACTATGTAAAAACATCCAACTTGTCTTATATAATGACTGAAATTATTGTGTGTATCATGATATATGATTTGATCCTCCTCTTATCATATTTATTCAGTTGTTCTGCACATATAATATTTTTATTTATATTTTTTATTTATATAAACACTTTAATCAAACTGATAGAATATTTATGTATGGAATGTACACAATTATACTAAAGATTCCAGAAACCCAATATGGTATCCATGAACATTTTTCATTTTCAATTTCCATAGTGGATAATAAAATATAACTATTAGAGTTGGATTACGACATGTACTATAAACTTTTTAACCCTCATTTTGGGTATGTGTTTAGTATCTAATTATTATCAAGGGATAAAGGATGGAATAAATTTAGATAATGTTACTTAGAGATCCTCAAATACACACCATTGATACTAGATTACCCGTATTATAATAGTGGTGTAAAAGAATTTTCATGTTGAAACCATGAAGGACATCCAAAATCGTTTCGTGTAATTAATTTATTATTATTTTTCTATTTCGACTTGATGATGATATTAATTTTCACACAATATGATTGCATTGGTCTAATATATAAGCTAGATTATCAATGTTTTTGAGTATTTATTATAGGGAATTAGGAGGAAACCAAATAATTTTATGATAATATTATGTGTATTTAAAAATATAAGTGGACATTGGCATATGATGGGGGATGACCACCAAAATTTTGGAGTACATCAATTACATCTTCATGGGTCTTTTCATACTACATATTTCTAGCCTAGTTTAAGAGACATATTATCATTGTGTGATGTAGTTAATAGAAATAATAATTGGTTTTACTAAAGGGACTCATTAGGGATTTTGGTATGGATGAGACATTAAACAAGGTATTGATAGGAACATTAATGATGATTTCGAATTTCGAGAGTGAATTTTCAACCAAGATGAAATCTTATTTGAAGTGACAGATTTTCAAGAACCTAATACAAGTATCAGTATTAATATTTTTGTTGTATTATAGGACAATAAGTATTATCACCTTGGAAACCATTATGAATTACCATTTCCATGTCCGAACAATAAAATGACTTGTTCCTCAATGAGAATATTATGGGAACCATATGTTTATCCATACACTATCTAGACACCATTGATAATTGATATTGTGCATCACATATTCCATTTTTGGAGTTTTAGCATTTTTAAAAACCAAAATAATAGCCTATGTTAATGAAATGCATTAGTAATTGGTGACCATGATTTTCATTAGAGTTTTATAGGATTAATAATTAGATGGATCTACCTAAAGAACATGAACCATGTTAGAGATGAAACATATGTCATGGGTAAACCCCTAAGTGGTTGCAATAGCTTAAAATTTATGGAAAAATTCTCATTTTAGTGATTATTTGGTATTAATGGAAACCGTTTACCTCTTACATCCTACATTTTTATGACATATTTATTTTCCAAAAAAATAATTTCTTCAATATCTTATGATACATGCAACCTTATGTCTAACTGAACCGTGATGAAATGTGATTTTATTTACTAGCATTTGGATTGGAATGTATGAATAGTTATATCTAAATGTTGGAAAATATATGGACTAAACATGTATAAAATGAAGTCAATGGTTATTAATATATTATAAATGAGAAAAAATCATTCAATAGTAAAATAGTTGTTTTTCAAAAATGTTTTTTAAGTGTTAAATTTTTATTAATAAAAATAAATAATATTAATTATCAATGATAAATTATTTTAATGTAATTTATATATTATGTAATCAAAATAATTTATTATCACTAATCTAATATTTTTCTAGGTCTTGGCCATGAATACATATATTTTTATTCATAGAAATATATTTCTCTAAAAAATGGTTTTCATCACAATTTTTGAACTAAAATTAAAATTAATTCATTCCAATTATAGAGACATAATACTAAAAAATTTATTCTATATTGGTAATTAGGATGATTAGAATTATTTAATAGGTAAATTTTATTTTTTTCAAACGTGAATAGTAATGATACTAAATTTATAACACCTCGTTATAGATAAAATGGGTAAAATGGGGTTAAAACCTCAATATAAGGCTATAAAATACAACAAAAATGTTTTTTAATCATTTTTAATAAAATTACATTTTTACTTTTTTTAGTGATTTAATAATTTTCATAAACCCTTTTGCAATGTTAACTCAATATATATTCAATTAAAAAAATATTAAATAAAATGAATTTAAAAATAATATATATATATATATTTAGGTGAATAATAGATTTATATGAATTTTATAGTTTATTAAACATTATTAGGGTGGTATTTAATTTAATATTTGAATTATATTATTTCATTTTGACTTTGAAGTCCAATTAAAATAATTGTGTATGAAATGAAATAAATTTTTTTCTATGGAAATACAATTTTTTTAAATTATTCTAAAATCATGAAAATATTGAATGTATAATAGGGGATAAAAAGTGGTATAAAATTACATCCATGAGTCACTAATGATGTAATTTTTATATTATATGTAATGTTATATTCTTTTAATATTGAAAATGTAATTACCATAGTTAAGTATAAAATTGATTAACCATGAGGTTAATAATGAAGATAATGTCTAAAATGACACCAAAACCGATTAAAAATTTATTGGATGATGCTATTTTTAACATGTACTATTTTTTGAAAATTAAAATTAATTTTGATGCATTTTTTTAATAATGAATAAATTATATTTTAATATTTGTTATAATTCCAAGAGTTCCCCTACCATCACATATAACATGGAACCTCTTCACAACTTTTCCTCACACCATTTGTGCCATCTATATCATAAAAAACCTACAATAACACATTATTATATATATTTACCACATAATATAGCTTATTTTATTTCTAAAATAAAATCTTTTAAAGTCTTAAGGTGTAATACAAATAAGCTGTATTAATGAAGTGGTATATCTTTTAACCAAGTCATTTAAATTTCACTTATTATTATAACTCCTATAACAGTAATGTAACAATTAAGAAAAACTTAATTCATTATATTTAATATACATAATTATTATTATGATGGTTTAAAACCCAGATTCCAACTTCTTCCCATCCATTGGAAATTGGTAATGCTGCTCTTTTGCATGTTTAGACAACCATATCTATGAATCGTTGTGATTCGTTTTTCACACATGATGTACATATATGGTAATAAGAAGATATTTAATGAATATATATGATATATATGTTGTAATAATGAATAAATATAGATTATTTATTAAAAAACATTATTTTGGGATGCTGATTCATTTTCAAATAGTGAGTTTTTTAAATTGAAACAAGCATGAAAAACAAAGTAGTTATAACCTAGATTAGTGATTTGAATAAACAATTATATGTCAACAGGTGAAAATATGTCATAATTAAATCATATATTGTATGATATATATGATTATGTTTATTTAATTTTTTATTATAAATTTTTATTTATTATATTGGATGTTCGTACATGCATCAGTAAATACTATACTTGCGGAAATTTATTTATCTTTCAATCCTATTTTTTGTTGAAAATGTTTATACATCAATTTTCATTGAGAAAATAATTTTATCATTATATGATAAATAGAATTCATTTTTATTATCCTATTTTTATCTCATAATAATTCATTTTTTTACTTTCATTTTCCTCACATCATGTACTAACTCGATCAAAAAAATGAAAACCAAAATTATTTCTCTTATCAGTCAGAAATTATTTTTTATTAATATATATGTTTTATTTATAAAATTTCAAAAATATTTTACATATAAACATATTATTGATTATATTTGTTTTTATCAATGATATTATTTTTTACAAAATTATTTAAAATTATTTATTCTGTTGTTTTTTTAGTGAGGTACTTTTAATATTTTTAAAAATTATGAATGGAATGTTTTATTCTATATTAAATGGAATGAACAAAACTTCCAATTATAAAAAGTTCTCAATTATATAATGCTTCATTTACATATTTCTAATGTTAGTGTTAAAGAATATTTAGTCCTTAAATTTTTTTATTTTTTATATTATAAATAGTTTATTTCAAATTGAAAATGGTGTTTAACTCATGAAATAGTGCATTGATTATTTAAATAGAAAATTCATCTATCTTAACATAATATTATGTTATTTATGTTTTACAATTGATATTATCTAATTATAACATAAATACTATTTATTTATATGGTTTATTATTATTATGATGTGTTTATGAAATCAATTAATTTACCATGGTTTATTCTCTGATTATATTATTAAATTTTTATAAATCCCATTTTCATCAGATGTGTTTTTAATATGATGATATGATAAATATTTTATAATCTTATGGAACACATATGTATGGTTTTCATTATGTATTGAGTAGAAATAGAATTGTATTTCTAAAAAATTCATTGTGTAATGTTTTATATCCCCGGATATAATTATGGTAAAAAAGTCTATGTTCTTGATTTATTATGAGAAAAAGTCATCGTTCATGATCCACATTTAGAAAAAATCCTTGTTTCTTGAATTTTTATGATATAGGATATATGTTATAATACTTGATCCATTATGGATTTATGGTGTTTTTAGTTAACCTATAAATATAAAATGGTACTTATGCATTAATGGTGTAATAATTATATGACTTGAATGTATGTTTAATTAATTATTTATGATGCTTTATCTCTATTTTTGGACATATATTTATAATTTTATAATATTATTTTTATGAGTTATGTCTATGATCCATGAAAGATTTGGTATGAAATTTTAATTTTATTATCTTATACAGATCTTATTATTTCATATGATCATCAATTTGTATCTCCCCTATTTAGCCTTATCAAGCATCTGAGCTCACCCTTTCTTATATTTCCATTTTTGTAAATTTAATGAAATTATTATTTAGGGTATTTCGATGAAGAGGACTACTTGGTATGTTAATTATATGAGATATTCAATATAATTCATGAAATAATAATATTATTTATCTATTATCTAAAGGAACATATCCTTTACTATCATTAGGTGTAAATTTTCGACATGTATTGAATATTAGTCTACAAAGAATTAATATATTTTTATAAAAAGTATTGGTCACCAATGTTTTATCATATGATAGGTTTATTGTTTATTTATATATTATGATTTGAAATCAATGTTGAATTCCCTAGGGATATGTTTATGTTTAGGATAATATCATTATGTTATGTTAATTATCATTGATGTTCTTGGATGAACAAATAGTGTCATATATTTGGAATAAGGTTTCATGATTTAATCATTATTTTTATAATATTTCATTATTATTTGATATCTCAATATAGTTATTTTGATTCATAAACTTTTTTTGTTTAATTAAATGGTTGGAATCATAAGATATCATGATTAAAATTAATGTGATAGATAATGAAATTATTATCCACTTGAGAAACCAATGGTTGTGGAATTGGAATGAATAATTTTGTTTCATAGCCCATGGAAGATCATAAGATATTGAATGATGTTGAGATTACAAAAAATCAAATTAAAGAAGTAAATAATATAGAGACCATTATTTTTAATCATTAACCTTATTTTAGAGAATCAATATATCAACTTTTGGGTATGATATAGATCAATATCATTGAGGATTTTTTTTTGATTATCCAGTTCTCATAACATGAAAAAGATATCATTATAGTTTATCATTTTGATGGAGTTATAGATCAATTATTGAACATTTTTAAGAATACAAGACAATATGGTTAAATTGACTCCATGTAATGGGATGTGTTTAGGATGATGTTTTTTAGTAATTAATTTTGGTATATTAAACATAGAAATATAGAGATGTAATTCCTTAAGAATATGTAAAAGGATGATGAATCAATTTATACTTATGTGGAATATTTTACAAGGAATTTAACATATGCATATTGGTTAACCATTAACCATGATTTAAAAATTGTTCAACTGTTTTGTGGATTAATACCATGTTTCTAAAAGGTTATATTATTAAGAGACTTAATACTCTATGAAGAGACCATTTGATGTGAACTCAATGTATAAATAGAAATGAAGATTCCCACCATTTCGATATGTTTGATAAGAAAAGGATGATCGAGTATCCTGAAATCATGAAGAAATCACCTTGTGGAAAGATATTATCTCCACACAAATTCCATAATTATGGGATGAAACAACCAAAGAATTTCATTAATAGAACGAGGAGTTGCTTCAAATGTGAGAAAGAAGGTCATAAATACCATGAATCTTGAAGGATGTTGAATAGGACAGTTAATAAAATTTAAGAAAAGAACATGAAAATAAATGAACCATAAATGATACAATGATTCAAAAACAAGCTGTTTGGATTTTATACTGACATGTGGAAAAATGTAATGAGTTATTCTGATTTTTGATTTCGAATTCCTCTAAATCAAAAAATAAAGATAAATATCATGTGATATTGACTACCAAATTGGATTATATTAGTGATGTGTTGGGAGGTACAATTAACATCCAATATTTAAGATATAATTCATTATTTTATTATGGATATTCAAGCACTTTTATAACAATGGAATTTGAAAAGTGTATCAAATTTCATGCTCAAATATTAGATGTTGAGTTGGGGGTAAAAAATCATAATGGAATGATGGACACATATCAATCAATAGTTACTCTATTATTAATTATTGTTGGAATTTTCATCATATAGATCTTTTTATTATCCATTTTTTTAGTGTGATTCTAGGATTGGTTTGGCTTTCCTAATATAGAGACCATATCAATTTCCTTAGTAGCAAAGTCATATTTCGTTTTCCAGATGAACATTTGATTGTTTATCATTGTAAATATAAATATGAACATCCAATTGAAATTAATTCTATCTTGTGGCTCTTAATTACTATCCACAAGTAGTATTATATCATATTTATGGGTAGAAACTGAGCATTGAAATTATTCCTACTATTTTTTATTTTTTTCAGGTCATTCTAGAAGAGTTATCTAGTTTCTTATCAAATAATAATGTTTAGTTGCAAATAAATTTCATATCTAGAGGTACATCAATTTCAAAAACTATGTATAGAATATCCAAAAATATGTTATAGTAAATTAAGAAAGAAATCATTGAGAATTTTGAAAATCTATTCAAAAAATCTACTTCATCACCCCATAGTTCACCTTGTTGTTTAGAAATATTGGTCAATGAATCATTGCATTGATTATTGGGAACATAATAGGGTCACTATCAATAAAGAGTATCCACTACCCAGTATAGATGATGTGATTGATCAATTATGAGAAAATCAATAAATATATAAGATTCAAATTCATGATGATTATCATCTATTGAGGTTTTTGAAAGAAGATACACCAATTAAATCCTTTAATAAAATGTATGCCCATTCAAAAATTTACAATAATTCCATTAAATCTTAAAAACTCACCATCCATATTTATGGATTCAATGAATAGATTATATAGATATTATGTTGATCAATTTGTGTTAGTCCTTATTGATGATATTCATATATATCCAATGAGTAAGTAAACACATATATATCATATAAGAGTTGTACTAAAGACCATATAAAAATAATATCTATATAAAAAAAATTACAATGTGTGAATTTTGTAACAAGAAAATTTAATTAAAATGTTATAAAATCAAATGTGATAGAATATATGTAAATCATTGGAAGAAAAATGTTATTGACCAATGGACCAGACCAAACATGATAATAAGAGTCTATAGTTTTATTCAATTTTATAGATATTAACTACTATTTTTGAGAGATTTATCACAACTATATAACTCGATCACTAGTATCACATAGAAGGGGGTTATGTTTTCTAGACATATGAATGTGAATAAAATTTCATGGAACTGGATATAATATAGGTCAGTGCACCTATAGTCAAAATAACCAATAGTGTTTAAGAACTTTGGATCTATAGTAATGCATCAAATAACTATGATGTTTCATCATGTATAATGATTTGATGATAGATTATGTCTCTTACTAATTGATATAAAATTATATAAATTACCTAAATCATAATTTTGTAGGTTTTAGAATAAATGTTTTCATTATAGATGAGGAAGAATAATCATTATAGTGAAATGTGTCACATATTTTCACATCATAAATATTTGAGGTATATATTGACAAAAAAATATTAATTTGAAACATATATGATTCATGGAGTTTATTAGATAATATATCTTCTCAATAGATTATCACCATAAGAATGAAAACAAGGAGGTTGATACTTAGAGTTGAAAGGATCATCAAATATTATCAATGATATGGACTGAATGAGATATGATACTCATTAATTATTAAAATATTGAACTTGAAATCCTATACACAGTATAAAATCAAACATTTCTCATATTGGTGTTCACCCATATATCCATCTGAGAAATAATGTTGCAAAAATAATGATATCGAACTACTGAATAATGTAATGAGTGTTACTATGTTCAGCCATGATTCTGATGGAATTATAAGGTTCTAGAATAATTCACGAGTTCCATCAATACAAGAATTGATCTCTGAATTATTATATGAATCTAATTGTTAGTCATTATAAAGACATCACGGAATTACAAAAATGTATATAAATATGAAATAATATTTTTAGTGTGGCATGAGAAAAAGGATATTACAGTGTTTCAATCTTAATTCTTAATGTGTACGTATATAAAGGATGATAAATATAAGTATATGTTTATTTTACAACCATGAACCATACCTGAATTTAAATAGTATAAATGAACCATGTATTACATATTTGGGCTCCCCAAACAACAAAATGCCATATAACTATTTGGGATGTAGTTTATTTCATTACGAGGTCAAAAAAACTGGTTTCCATTAGAGAATATTTATCTATATTTTTTATTTCATGGTTATAAACTAATAATTTTATAAGATTATAAGTGGTACTGTGTCATTTTTTATCAAACCATGTTTTGATTATTATCTTCGCATTATGGTAAAATTTCAGTGGGTCCAGATACATAATTGAGTTTCAGTACATCATATCATCCATAAATAGATGTTCTGTATAAGAGAACCATTCAAACTATATATGACATATTTTGATCGTGATATATGTTTTTATTGGTTTTTGTGATTAATAAATTCATCTAATGTAGTCTACTTACAATATTAAATTTAAACTGAGAATTAAAATTTTTCCTTATGAATCTATAATTGGAAGGAATTAAAGATATAAAAAGTTTTCAGATAATGTTGGAGTATGAAATCAATTAAGAGCTAAGCTATCTGGGGAAATGAATGATAAATTCTGAAATGTTAAACAACAGATAAAAATAGCTCAGTATCGATGAAAATATTATACTGTTTATTTTAAGATATAATTAGAGTTTCTTGTAGGTGAAATTGAACTCCAAATAATATCTTCATTGAATAAAGTTATGATATTGAGAAATAAAGGAAAGCATAGCCCTGGGAATATCAGTCCCTTTACAATTTTTTATTGTATTGGGATTATTGCTTCTAGTTTTTCACTTACATAGAATGTACCTCATGTTTATGATGCGTTTCCTGATACTCTCTTAAGGTTGTATATACCTGCTCCTTTAAAAGTAATGAAATCTAAATTTCTGTGTTGGCAGATATAACTCTTTTATGATGAATGATCAGTTGATATTTTGTATTGTAGAGATAAGGTGATATGAAACCAGACCACAAACCTAGTCAATGATTTTTAGTAAAACATGAAATTTGAGGATGCTACTTGGGAACTCGATGATGTGGTGAAAAAAATATATTACTGTTTTTTTGAGTAATATAATTTCATGTGAGAAATTAAATTTAAGGGAGGTAAATTTCAACACTATAAGATTTTATGATATACTTCTCATTAAATTAATATAATTTCACTGATAGTTTTTGAAATAGGAAACCCCTATCATAAATGAATACTAATGTTGTATATAGGTATCAATGAGATATTCGATTGGATGGTAAGAATATGAATTATGAATTTATAATAAATGAATTTTTTATTCATATATAAAATTAATTCTCATGTTATCAACTGATTCTAAATGAAAACAAAAAATATATATAAGTATGAGTTTTTTTAAAACATATTTTTAAGTGCACGATGTGTTTTATATTACTAAAAAATTAATTAATATTGGTAAATGATTTAAATGAAATTAGAAAATTATATATTCAATCATATTTTTTATCATTCATCTATTTATTTTTGTAAAAGGGAAAATAATAAATCTAGATTAATGCCTAAAATAAATTCTTCATAAAAAGGGTTTCTGTATTATTTATTAAAAATATTTTCAAATTAATTTTTAAAACATATATAAATTGAAAATTCAAAATTTTATTCAATATTTACATTTAAGATAATCAAATTTGGTTAATATGACTATTTTTGGTCAATATGAATATTGACTATAGTAATGTTTTGTCATCTTGGTTCGGGTAAAATGGATCAAATAGGGTTATAACCTTGGGATTGTGTATTAAAATTCCTCTAACACATTAATTTATCCTATGTTATGGATATATTTCATCCCTATACTTCCAATTATCAATATATGGCTAGTTGGTGACGTTTTTTATTGATTATGACCATTATATTAATTGATGAAAATAAAATATACAAAATGTCACTCTCATGAATTTAATAACACAAAATTTATAACACAATCCTAAAAAAGGATAAGATGGATTATAAATATTCTGTTAAAATATAAATTAATTTTTTCTCATAGAAATTTTATTTTTAATTTTTTGTGAATTAATAACTACTTTAAATCTTATTCAATGATGAAAAATTATTAATTTAATTAATAAAAATAAAATATGATACTGTAAAAATTAAAAGTGACAAAATTTTTCAAAATGACTGTGTTCAATAAATTTTATAGGTACATATAAAATATTATAGGTTTTAATGCTTTATATTATAATTCAATTGTGGTCTTGTTGTATTTAAAATAAAAATAAACGAATAGAGTAAAACTGGGAGTAATGATTTATTTTAAAATAAAATTTCACTTCATTATTTAGAAAACAAAAAAAAATTTAAATATTATAATGTGGATAATATATAATCTAAACGTGCATACCTTTATAATTTATGGTCTAATTTTTACCTTTTAAGTATTACTATACCCACTTAATATTGAATATGTGGATATAATTGTTATGTTTTTAAATTTATTAATCAAGGGGTTGATAAAAAATATGGGTCAAAATGACACAATAAATAACTGAAATTTAATTTTTTATTATATATTTACCTTTTATTATTATTTTTGAATCTTTTCCATTTTTGTCATTTTTATTGAGAATCACTCAATTATATTTTAATCATTTTTTAATTCCACGACTCCACCTCCCCTTAATTATAATGGGGTGTATCTTTTCCACTATTCAAAAAAACATATGTTCATTATATAAAATCAAATTCTTACCATAATACAATTATATAATCCTTGTACATATCTTATAAATTATTTCTTTTCCGAATAACTTCCTTTTATGGCTTACAATGTACCTTAAAGAAGGTTTCTCAAAAAAAGTATTATAACTCTAGACTATGTGAATTATGTATAATTTTTATTATACCAAATCTAAATTTATGGAATCCATTATATAATAATGAGTTATATATTATATTATATATATATATTATTATAATGAGGGAACTACCATTATCCACCTTACATTCATCAGTAGGAAATTGTTAATGTTGCTTATGCATATGTGTGGACTATCACCTCCATGAACCAATGTCATTCCCATTTCATATAAAATTTAAATAAATGGTAATAAGGTTATATTTAATAAATATATATTATACACATCGTATTATACTTATTATTTAATGGTTAATCATTATGTTCCTATCTTTCATTCCATCAATTGAAGAGTGAAAACATTGTTCATGTGCAATTGTACCCTACCATCTCCATGAATAGTGTAATTAATTTTTTATCTCTACCTTATGAGGAGGAATATAAAAATATATATAATAAATATATATGATATTTACATCATTATAATCATTATTTTAATGATGTTACCTTGATCAATGTACAAGTATTGGGACTGCTGAACCGAAACATTCTAGAGGAATGAATGAGTTATCACCCTGAACAATAGTTTTAATAAAGAATTGTTTATAAACGTGTTAAAATATTTCATCAGTAAATAATAAATTGTATTATAGATATTGGTATGGTTATATGATACATTTATAATAAATATTTATTTTTTATACAATAGGGTAGAATTTGTACAATGAAATAAGAGAGTTCAAGTTAGGGATTTAGGTATCAATACTATTTTTAATCATGAATGTTTATTATTGATTTTAAATTCAACATATTTTTGGATCCATTAATGATAATTATATTTAATTTTTATTATCCTATATTTATTTGAAATTAATAATTTTTTTCATTTCATTTTCCTCACATTTCTTATTTAATATATCAAAATAAATTTTTAATGGAATCATACTTTATTTATATGATAGATAAAAAATAGGATTTCTTTTATATCCATGTTTTCTAAAAATGTTATGAAGGTTGATTTTAAAAAACTAATATGATTTTTAAATTATATTTTATCCATGATTTAATATGTAGATTTTTTTAAATGTTATTTTCTTTCTATTTTTTGAATGAGATTGTTTTTTAGAGTTTTCACAAAAGTGTGAAAGCATTGTTTTATTTTTAATTTATAAAGTAATAATAGAATTTACAATTTTCATGACCAAATAATTATTTTAATATTTAGTTATATGTTTCCAATTTTTCAATCAAGTAATATTTATTCCTTAATATTTATGAAGTTTTTAGATTTTAAAAAAGAAATTTAAAATTGAAGGTTTTATTTTCCTCAAGAAATATTAAATTTATTATTTTAAAGTGTTTTCCAACTACAATAACATAATTTAATGTTAATTATGTTTTCATTATGATATGATAAAAATATAAAATCCTTATACATTTCTATGATATTTTATTTTTATGATGATGAGATATTTGTCAAACACATTTATTTTGCAGGGTCTACTCTATGATGAAATTATGAAATGTTTATGAATCGTGTATTCATTGCATGGGTTACCATATTATGATATGATGACTTTTTTATGATCTTGGGGAAAAAATATGTTTGGGTTTCATTATTTGATATATGGGCCTAGAATTATTTATCCACCAATGCAATGGGTAATATTTATATCTTATTAGATAATTATGGTAAGTAATTCTTTGATCATGATACACTATAGGAAACAAGTATGTGTGATAGATCCATAATGGGAAACTGGTGAAGAAGCCTGATCTATTTAGATAGGGGAAATATTTGCTGATTTAGATCCACAATGAATTGATGGTTTTATTAGTTAATCATAACCTAATAAATGGTACCTATACAATTGATGGTCCAACACCTATATGTCAACAATTTATGTTTTATCATTTATTTATGCTGATTTGAAACTATTTTGATAATATTATTTTGAAGTTATAACTTTATATTGTTAGGTATTATGTTAATGATCCATTATATATTATGTAAAAACATTATAAGTTTTACCCTTATACTTATCATATTATTTAATATGGTCATCAATTGATATCTTCCTTATTAACCCTTACTAGGAATCTTAGCTCACCATATCATATGTTTTAGTTCACATGTTTATGAAAAGATGTTTATGTAGGGTATATAACTGTAGATTTTATTATGGGAAGATTTGTATGGGAAATTTTGATGATAATTCATGAAAAAATTAGATTTTTTATATCGTATCTAATGAAACTAAACCTATGTTGTCCTTGAGTGTGTATATATGAAATATATTGAATATTAATATTCAAATATTTAACATTAACTTATTATAATTTTTAGTATTTATAGTAAGGTCTTCAGTATTTAAATTGTTTATTAGGGTTAGAACTCAGTTTAGCATTTTGGTTGTTCTTGCAAATGATTCTGATTATCAAAATATTGGGTATTTTTTGTATTTATATATATATATTACATATTACAATGATGGAAAAAAATATATTACATATAAATTTTAAAGTTAACCTTATAATAGTTTTCAAATTATATTATATAACGTACATTATACACTTAACACGTACAACGTAATACTAAATCAACAACAACCATCTTCTTTATTATTAAAAGTTCTTCTTGAAATTTCTAGTTATTGTTTTGACTTGTGTATGGGTAATTACTCAATTATTATGAAGATAAATTAATAAAAAAATTACAATATCTGTTTCTTAAGGTTTTTAAACTTTACATAGTCCAAAAAAGTGAATTTTTATCATATCCTAAGATATTGAGAGAAGTTGATGCTATTATCAATAAAAGTGTATCAAATGAAAATGATGAAATTGAGTTTTCAATAATAATGAAAATGTTATTATTTGATAAAATCTCTATAATGAACAATTCTCAATCCATGATATCATCTAATGGACTTGAAAATATTATTTATGGAAAAATTCATAGTGTAATGGGATACATTCCCATGTAGAACCCAATTTCCATCTTTTTTGTAAATCGTGTCTATGTTCTTGGTTTTTCTCTTTTTTTGGTTGTGTGAAGCATTTTTAAGGAGAGGTTCATTTTTTTGGAGGAAATTAAAAAATTTTGGAGTATTAAGGTTTTTTTTTGATTAATAGAATTTCTATATAAATGTTTCAAAGGAATGAGAGGATATCTTTTGGTGTTTTAGATTGACCTGGGTGCAATTATATGTTCATTTCAGAAGATGGACGTTTCACTACCTACTGGACACATTCACATCATGAATTTTTTTTTCACGATGTGTATTGGATTCATGGATGATTTCATAAACTATATTAGAGAGTGAATGTTTTAAAAGACATGATACCAGTTAATTTATCCAAATAGTGGTATTTGGATTTTTAATTTGAGGTGGAAAATTTTAATCATGTCTCGTAAAATGTGAAAATCAAATTGAGAAATGGATTCATTTTATCAATGGGTTAGGACCATTTATTTTTTATTCCTGTAAGTATGATTATTTTTATTAAACATTTCAGATTCCTTATCAAATCAAAGATATCAAGTAGGTCATTTTTTGGAACTCCAATTATTCTGAATCATATATTCCAATGCATGATTGTTTTTGGAATCACTGCCTTTATTTACCTATGTGATATTTTTTCCACATAATTTTCATTTATTGTGGAATTAGTGTTTCATTTTGTATATAGATCTATAGACGTAATGTTGATTTTATTCATGAATATTTTCAAATATGTAGTGATATCTTCTACTAGAGGTTTAAATTTTTCATGGATGTGGTATAATGAGAGAGTTCCTAGATGTATGTTTCATTTATATTATCTTCCAAATAATTCATTTGTAAAATTGACTCTTGGATATGGGAATTTGTTCTAGATTATTTTTTTATATTAACATTCCTTTCTTATTTGTGGATTCCATTTTGAGTGTGTGCAACCTGAGATGAGGTAAGTGGTTATGTGTTTATCCAATGATGGAAGAACTATATTTCTTTTATTTTATATATATATATATATATTTTAAAAATTGTTAATATATTATTTATGCATGTGGAAATGGGTTTTTTAGAAAAGCTGGGTTCCCCATGTTTTTTTGAAAATAAAATGTTTCTTCCAAGCATTGTAAAATCTTTTATGAAATAGTTTTCTAGCCACCTTTTTGTTGACAATTCATGGAGAATATATCCCATGGAAAGACTTGTGTATATATTTGAAAGGTATAATTATTGGTATCATCCATATAATCATTAGGGGGTTCACTCAAGGTGTACTTCTCTACTATAGAAGCCTATTCTTGGGGTCTTTTTAAAACTTTTGGGGGTTCACTTATTAGTGTTTTCTGCTACTCTCTATATTTGATGAATTTGTACAGAGACCTGATGTGCACGATTGTGTATGATGTTTATTAGTGTTCTAGATTTGCTAATTTTTAGTGATCTATGTGATGATATTAATTGTTCTTATTTTTTTTAATAATTTCAATTTAATATTATTTGGATATATTCTTCATACCTGGTTGATATATTTGATATTATTTATAGAAAAATTTACCTGGATTATTTGTAAATATTGAAAAATCGGAATTAATTTTCCACTAAATTGATATAAAATATTAATTAAATATTTATCATACTTTTTTTCATGAATTGGGAGTTTTTTTTGTTTTTTATATAGATAGTAGTCATGGGAAACATTTGTGGGATCCTATAGATCCTTTTAATCTCAAAACATGCACACCGCTTTATAAGTGTATAAACATTGTTGTTTCATTCGATGGATGGAATAGAAAAGCACCACGGTGAGGTATTGGGGTTTCCGTGTTATAATTTTGGGGCTTTGGGGGTTAGATGTATTGAGATTCATCACACAATCAAATGTAATAGTCATTTTTGGTTTTCATTTTTCATTACTGTTATACATGTATGTTGGATTGTTCTAACATCTTACGTTCTATTGTCTCTATGTCTTATTTATTTATGGAATATTATTATTTATATTTTATAATCAATTTCTTCATTGTTCTATTCTTATCTCAAGCATTTTTTTCTTTATCGTGATGGGGAAAATCATTCCATTTAGTTTTAGATAGATGCCCAAGTGTTATTTTACAGCTCGTGGGGATTAGGAATTCCCATTAGGTATATAAAGGGTTGGGTTGTATATCAGTTTATGATAAAATCTTGGTCGATTCATCACCAAAAGGTATCAAATGGTCGTTTTTCCTCACCATTCATTGTATTGTGTTATTTGACAGACTTGAGATAAGATTTTCAGTACTTGAGATTTAGGCAGTTGTTAGTTCTTTTCCATCTCTTTCCATGATGAAACTCAAGTTACAAGTGGAAATATGGATGTGTTCCACTTTTGTTGAGTTTTTTTATCTAAATAATAGATTTTATTATATTTATGTGGTTTGAACTATTATTTTCATATTATATTATCATTCCTTCTATTTTAAGTGTGCAATTTTATGTCTCTGAGTTTTCTTCAATGGTTTCCAATGTAGAGTGCAACATATACTCTTTAGGGGAATATTCCTTTAAATTATACTCAGATAGAAAATATCTTGTGAGTAGACATTCCATCGAAAAATATTTTCCATAAGAATGGAATGTAATTATTGAGGTTAATCCCATAGCTTCTAGAGGAAGGGATCTATAATGAGAGTTATAACATGAGAACCCACCATCCATTAATGGTAAGAGTGATCATTAAGAGGTAAAGGAATAAGTAGAGAAGGTTGATCAGATATCCAACATCATGGACACAATAAGGATTATCAAGGTGGTTTGTGAAACATTTATATTGCAGGGTTCCATTAAAAAGTTGTGGGATTCAATGGTGTTGGATGATAAGAACATGGGACTTGACTAGAAAGATTACAAGACCCTCAACATCCATTAGTGTTTTAGGATCTCTGAATATGTTGATGTCTGTAAAGATTCTATCATAGAATTTGTAAGAACATTCAATGTTGTTCTATACCAATCGATTCACATATCTATTTCAATTATCTCTAAGTGTAATTGAGAATGACATAATGTATGATTAGAAGTTCCCACAAGGTTTATGAATAGATATCAGATAATAGTTATTCAAGCTAATTTTCTAAAGTTGTTAGATAGGGAAATAGTGTAATAGATATATATTGTTGAAAGGATTGGTTATTCATGATCATCACATAAGACTAATTCCATCTTTAGTGGAATGAATGTCAAGAAGAGGAAGTTTCATGATCATTACAAGGGCAGTGGAGGTGGTTCTTATTAGCATGACTCCAATATACTATAATTTCCATCTGTTAGTTATCCCAATACTTATTATCATCAAGGAATGGTCTGGAACACTTGAAATTCCTTTTCTATTTGTGAAAATATCAACAATAGTTGTGGCCTCTATGGCCATTTATAGATTATTTCTCATGTGTTTTCTACACCTGACTTTGGTTAGGGATTATTGTCTCTAAATGTAACTGCATCATAGTCAGATGATTCAATTTCTATAAGTCTCCACCAAATGGCTCATAAGTGATACACCATCACACAGTGGATGTATTTTCAGTGGAGGTTGACATGGGTCCAGTGATAGTAATAGGTACCATCATTATTAAATATTATATAGAAAATTATTTATTTGATATAGGTTCCTCACAATCATTTATTTAATCCTTTTTTGATGATGTTTATAAATATTAAAGAGAACTAATTTCCTTTTATATGGTGTTAGAAACACCTATTGGAAAGATGAAAGAGAAGCGGTTTTAGGGTTCTTTTTTTATACCACTTGTTGATGTAATGTTTGTTTGTGATTTATTTGTTCTTGATATATATTTATTATATATCACAATAAATATGGATTGGATTAATTATCATTATGATGTGGATAATTGTAATCACCAACGTGTCTCTTTATTTATTACTGATGGTATCTCTTAGGTGTTTTAAAGAGAGTGGATACGAGTTCTATAAATTAAAGACCATTCCACCAACATCTCAATAGTTTGTTATCAATTGTTTTATTTGATCTAGATAATGATTGTTATATTATTTTCCTTCATGTGGTTCTTTTAGGAATTTCACAATTTTTTCAAATGAAACATATCTGGTCATCCTCTATAGAGGTAGGTGTACATCACAATTGACCTGGTTTCATGTACATAGTTTATTTCAATTCCCTATTATTATGGGGAAACAATAATGAAAAAAAGATCTCAATATTATATTAAATGATAACATGATTAAATGCTTCTTAATGCCACATGGTTCACTTTGGGAACCCTCAACCAAATTTTGTAAGAAGTTATATGGTTCAATTTGAATATAAATTGATTAAAATATTTAATAATCATTACAGTTAAGAATACAAATCCTTTTCCCAAAGTGGAAGATTTTTAAGAGTTAAATGGGAAATGTGATTTTAAAAGACGGATAATTGGTTGGGTTATCACCATCTTAGGGTTCAGGATTCTAATATACTGAATGTACCTTTCTAGTGATGGTTTGGAAATTATGAAAAACTTTTGATTCCATTTTTTATAACTAAAAATAATAATGTTTTTATGATTTTGATGAACCAGATAATTCATCAGTATCTTGATAATATTTTGGTACTGTTCAAGGATGATATTTTTGATTATTCTATTTTAGAGTGTGGGAACATGCACCAACTAATATCGGTTTTGGATATAATGATGATTCACGGTTTGTATGGAATTATTTGGAAATGATGTTTTTTGAAAAAAAAAGTGAAATTCATAGTGCAGATAATTTATAAACATGGATTATCAGTTGATCCTATTAGGTTGAATGTTTTCTATTCATAAAAAGTTATATATAACACCTTTTATCTTTAGTGATTCCTCAGTTTTGATGGTTACTATAAATAGTACATCAATGATTTCTTGATTTAAGTGTCACATATGTCATCAATTTCCTTAAAAGCGGTGAAATTTATATGGGATAATAAATGTCCATTTTATTTTCATGAACCAAAACTATATTTCACATCATCTCCTATTATGATATTCCCTATGCCCAATAAGGTGTATGTGGTGTACAATGATTCATTTGGTGCATGTTTGAGTTGTGTGCTTATGAAATATTCTCTTTTATTGGTCTATAGTTATTTTTAGTTTCAATATAATGAGAAGAATGACCCCATTCATGATTTGATGTTTTCTACTATTTTACATGTACTTAATTTATGGATGAATAATATCATTAGGTAGAGGGTCGTGGAATTCTGTGATAATAAGTATCTAATATATATATTCTCTTAAAAATAATGGAATCTAAAATAGAGGTGTTGGGTAGAATACCTTTAGAAATTTTAATTTTACATTGCTTATCTTCAGGGGAAGGGTATTGTCATTGCAAGATCTATTTGAAGGATTGTGAAATCTCTTGCTATTTTGAGATCGGTGAAGGAGAGGAACCTTATGAGAATCATTACACATTTTCATATGGATTATTATATGGATAATTCACGTATGATATTTACTATTATTCAATTATCATGGGCTATTTTGGAGTCTTTAATTCAAAATTACTGTCAGGAGGATGAATTCCATGGAATTTAGGAAATTATTTAGGGTGGGAAAACAATTTTTTGCTTCATATCCCCCTTCAAGAGGTATTATTCTTTTTGGGGGTATGTTTTTCTTCTGATAATCTATAAGGATTTAGTTATTGATTGACTCTCATAGTAATTCATTTAAATTTAATTTGGGTACATTGAATATGTATTATTTAATTAAATGATAATTTTGGTAGTTGGGTATAAAGATGGAGATTTTAGATTTTACACCCTTCTCTTACACTAAGCATTAGATAATAGATGAGAATATGAATCAAACTTATTTAATCCACCCCAATTTGATATAGTTTGTAAATTGGTTGAGGATTCCAATGACATTCATGATTGATTAGTATTGATTCCTGAATAGAAGAATCGTTTCTAGGTGGTGATTGATTTGATGATTAAATAAACCCATTCCATTCCTATCAATGGAACAACTAAAGCTGATGATCTATGGAATATTTATGTAAAAAAGGTTGTAAGGTTACCTCGGGTTACTTCTAAAATTGTTTGGTATAGTGATCCTTGGATTACCTCATCGTTTTGTATGAGACTCTTGGACACAATGGCGACCATGTTTTGGATGAGAGTATCTTAACAAACATAGATATAAAATTCAACTAATCATGTTATTCCGATCATTAAGGATATTATATATACATATGTCTTGGATTTTAATGGATAATTGGGTAGCCTTCATGGACTTGTTGATTGATTTTCTAATTATATTTACCAGTCATCGAGAAAAATGGTAACCTTGAAGGATTTGAATGGTCATCAGGGTATATCACCTATTTGTTGGTTGGATGTAAGAGAGTTATCTCATAAAGAACATAGTGTCATAAAATTGAAGATAATGAGAATTTATTATATATTAATTCATAAGGTTATAGTTCAGGATTGAGAGAAATAATATGCATACACTACTACAACATGTCCTTTTATCAGCACTAAAAAGTGACATTAACAAGGCTAGAAAAGCGCTGTTAATTAGGGTGTAGATAGGGGGTCCCCTTTAACAGTGTTATCTTGAGCGCTGATAATCGGACCCTTTATCAACCCTCTTCTATAGCTGTTAAGGGAATACTTTATCAGCGCTAAAAAAGTGCAGATAAAGGCACATGCCCCTGCACCTGCACACTTTCACACCTTCACATGAATCAAGAACCGAAAGATGACACAACACACACAATATTTTGACAAACAATACTATATTAATTTACTTAATATCCTGAATACAAAACAACACACTACTATATACATTTCAAACAATGTTTTACAAGGTTAAAATTATTATTATCCACCAACAGTTATAAAAATTAATGTTTCATCCTTTAATATTCGTGATCCCCTCTCAAAAATTGTCATCCACGGTATTTGTTGCCGAAAAAAGCATCCAAACTCAACGAAAAAAATTCACCTATATAAGAAATCAAATATTATGTCAGTAATACAATAATAAAATAAATTAAAACATTAATATGAAAGAATAATTTAATATGGTAATGTGAAACTAAAATATGGAAATGATAATCTCAAATGTTTTAATTTGGATAACAATGAAAGGGAATAATGTAAAATCAATATGTTTTTGGATGACTTATCTCATTTAATAAATATTGATTCTTTATCTAATGAAAAGCTTTACCGGTCACACCTTGCATCGGATTGAAGTGACGTTTTTTCTTACATGTCACAAATGACTCATGGATTTTTTTTTCTAAAGTATCAAAACAATCCTAACATGTTTTCTCAGTTTTCCGTATGTAACTTGTGTTGTTTTCTAAAGTTAATGTCAAATTTCAAACTGATATCTGATACTTTTATCCATATCGGTCACACTATGCACCAGATTGAGGTGAATTTGATTCGTACTCCTCAAAAATGACTCATGGATCATTGTCCTAAAGTATCAAGACAATCCAAATGCGTTTTCTCTATTTTTGGTATGTCACTTGTGTTGTTTTCTAAAGTTAATCTCAATTTGAAACTGATATAAGACACTTTTATCCATAATTGTCACAGCATGCATCAGATTGAGGTTCAGTTGATTCGTAAACGTCCCAAATGACTCATTGATCATTTTCTTAATGTATCAAAACAATATGAATTCATTTTCTCAGTTTTCCATATGTCACTTGTGTTGTTTTCTAAAGTTAATGTCAATTTGAAACTTATATCAGACACCTTTATCCAAACCGGTCACATCGTGTGTCAGATTGAGGGGAAGTTGATTCGTACATGTCACAAAAGACTCATTTATCGTTTTACTAAAGTATCAAAACAATCAGAATGCATTTAATCGGTTTTGTCGCATGTCACTTGTGTGGTTTTCTAAAGTTAATGTCAATTTGAAACTGATATCAGACACTTTTAGCCATACCGATCACACTCTACGTCAGATTGAGGTGTGGTTGATTCATACACATTAACAATGACTCATGGATTGTTTCTCTAAAGTATAAAAACAATCCAGACACGTTTTCTCAGTTTTTTGTATGTCACTTTTATTATTTTATAAAGTTTATGTAAATTTCAAACTGATATTAGACACTTTTAGTCATACCGGTCACAGTGTGTATCGTATTGAGGTACGGTTGATTCTTACAAGTCATAAATGACTCATGGATCATTTTCCTAATGTATCAAAACAATCAGAATGATTATTCATGGTTTTCTATATCTCACTTGTGTTGTTTTCTAAAGAAAATGTCAATTTCAAATTTATATCAGAATCATTTAGCCATACCGGTCACACCGCGCATCGGATTGAGGTGAGGTTGATTCTTACATGTCAAAAATGACTCTTGGATTATTGTACTAAAGTATCAAAACAATCTGAAACAGTTTTATCAGTTTCCTTTATGTCACTTATGTTATTTTCTAATGTTAATGTCAATTTGAAACTCATATCAAACACTTTTATCCATACCGGTCACACTGTGCATCGAATTGAGGTTCGGTTGATTCATACACATCACAAATGAATCATGGATCATTTTCCTAATGTATCAAAACAATACGAACACATTTACATGGTTTTCCGTTTGTCACTTTTGTTTTTTTCTAATGTTAATGTCAATTTGAAACTGATATCAGACACTTTTAGCCATATAGGGCACACCGTGTGTCGGATTGAGGTGCTATTGATTCGTACACATCAAAAATGACTAATGGATCATTGTTCTAAAGTATCAATACAACCTGAATGAGATTGCTCAGTTTTCCTTATATCACTTGTGTTGTTTTCTAATGTTAATGTCAATTTGAAACTTATATTAGACACTTTTAGCCATACCAGTCACACCATGTGTCAGATTGGGGTACATATGATTCGTAGACGTCCCAAATGACTCATGGATCATATTTCAAATGTATAAAAACAATCTGAATGTGTTCACTTGGTTTTACGTATGTCACTTTTGTTGTTTTCTAAAGTTAATGTCAATTTCAAATAGATATCTGACACTTTTAGCCTTACCGGTCACACCGTTCATTGGATTGGATCGTTTTCTTAAAGTATCAAAACAATCCAGAAGCATTTTATTAGTTTGCCGTAAGTCAATTGTGTTTTTTCTAAAGATAATGTCAATTTCAAACTGATATCGGACACTTTTAGCCATACCAGTCACACCTTGTGTCAGATTGAGTTGTGGTTGATTCTTACACATCACAAATGAATCATGGATATTTTTCCTAAAGTGTCAAAAAAATCCAAAAGCATTTTTTCAGTATTTTGTATGTCACTTGTGTTATTTTCTAAAGTTAAGGACAATTTCAAACTGATATCAGACACTTTTAGCCATACCATTCACACTGTGCATCGGATTGAGGTGTGGTTGATTCGTACACGTCAAAAATGGATCATGGATCATTGTCCTAAAGTATAAAAACAACCCGAATGTGTTTTATCAGTTTTCTTTATTTCACCTATGTTGTTTTCTAAAGTTAATGTCAATTTCAAACTGATATCATAAACTTTTATCTATACTGGTCACACCATGTATCAGATTAAGGTTTGGTTGATTCTTACATTTCACAAATGACTCATGGATCATTATCATAAAGTATCAAATAAATATGAATGTGTTTTCTTAGTATTCTATATGTCAGTAGTTAATTAGAGTCTCTCATTATGTTATTCTTTACTAGAATATCAAATATTTTATAAAACCATTCTTCATAATCTAAAAATGTGAAACATAAGAAAGGGTGATCATAGATGATCAATAACTGTAAACATGGGAGATATCAATGATCATATAAAGATAACATAAATAGTAGTAATTCACCATCATTTTCCTATTTTTTTACATTCATCCATCAGGTATGATGACCATTCATTTCTAAACACATATATATCTTCTTGGGGATAAGAGTTTTTGTGACAGTCATAGTATCACCACACATTAGGCGTTCATTAAGTTATTTTCGGTCCTTGCGAAAAAGTATACAGTCATTTGGGTAGGCGTGTATTCTTTCAGAGATCATACTCATCGAGCATAGAATTCGTTTGGCATCGTATGTTTGGCTTGGGAGCTTATTGTCTTCTAGGAGCATGTCATTCTGGAGAACAAGTAGTTTTGTAAAACTGACATCACTCCACCCATTGTCCGCTTTCAAATTATACAGCTTCAATACGACTGAAAGTGCTGTATATTTAGTTCAACCAGCATACAATGGTGTCTTTGCACAACTTTTTAACTTCTCAAACAATATTGGGAAATCAAGATGTTCATCTTCGACGGTCCTTGTCATTTCCTCAATACTATCTTCATCACCATTCACATATATAATCACATCCTCCATACTTTCATATTCATTTTTCATTCTTGTAATCATATATGATGATCCATAAAACACAGTGTTATCCCAGCCACTACCTATATTTGTTGTTTCTCCGTGTTTATTCCAACATGTATAACTCTGATCTATTCCGTGAAAGATCAAGAGTTCTTCCAACTCCTCTGGAATAATTGTTTTTGAATAACAACAATGTAAACACGAACAAAGGATTTGAGAAGGGTCATATGCATGATCTTTTTCAAACTTGATAAACTCTTTCATGCCTTCTTCATAATTTTTTTTCAACCGATTGGCATTCATCCATTATTTATATTCATCCTATTTTAAATCCATAGGATGGGTATATTGGTTAATGGAGAAGGAAAATGTTTATATTTTAGATAAAAAACCAGATACTTCAAAAAATTGTTGGGGTGTGCTCATTAATAACAAATCCTCGGTGGTTCTTTGGATTCATCCATTCTCTTCCTCTCTTCGATCCCCACTGATTAGGGGTCTTTCTTGGGAGTTTTTTATAGTGCTTTAGTGAGTTCATCACGCATACTTTCTACATTACTATTATCTATTATTTCCTTATGATTTGGGATGATTTTAACTAGGATTTGTGTGATGATTTCACTATATCATCTTCAAATCAATTCAGATGATGTAGATTTTATTTGTATTGGCTAGAGGTTATCCCCGTATGATGAACGCACCATGTTTTGTGTGGTTCAGGTGGTGTTGTGTTTCCCAGTGAGTTTTTAAAAGATTCTTCCTAATTATATTAAGGTGAATAATTAATCATAAGTTTCTATATTTAATTATTTTAGAATTGTTCCTTGCAATTGGGTCTCAATCATTGGTACAAGATTAGATAAGGCATGTATAGTCATGGTTGAGGATGAGTTGATCTTGGTGAGGGGGTTACTCCATTATTTGAGGTAGGGGGACCGTATAATACAAAACCATGTTCCAATTTATACATGATTGTGCATTCATGCAAGAATATATGTGTCCCAGTGAAAGGGATAGAAATCAAGAGCAAACTAGGTAAATAAATAGGGTTTTTTTGATCCACTAAGAGATAGAGTGAGGGTTCTATTGAATGATTGTGATTTTGTGATCATCCATATATTATTTCTCCATGGAGGTGTGGTTTCTTGTTGTGTTTATGAGAGGATCAGGTTTGTTATGAGAGTTTTGTAGCCTAGTTACGTTTTCTAAGGACATTTGAGTAGGTATTAGAGTCTTTGGCCTAATGAAGATGGATAATATAGTTTTATATCTCATGTATAATGGGGAATACCCTCTTAAGGATCTATATGAGTAATGGTGTGTGTGATGAGGAGGATATTCCATATAGGGATTGGTGAAATGTAACATAGAGGAATTCCTCCTTATAATTGGATTAAGAGTTCTCCGAGGGGAGATATGATATGGAACCTATATGAAGGTTATGGTAATAGTCTATATGACTTAGCATAGGGTATCCAAGGATCTTAGTGTGTGTTTCTTAGGATGTTCATTATTTAGGTTTAATGGTTTTTAATGTGGGAATTAAATGATGATATAGACTAGACTATCGAGGCCTAGATCAAGTATAGCATGTTAGTTGTGACATTACCATGTGGAGATGAGTGTGTGTTGGTATGAATGAGTGGAGATGGGTTAGGTTTGTAGAACCTAGTAGATTCCCTTATAGGAGGAATTAGAATTTTTATGGGTTGGGAATAATTTTCTTGTATAACCAAGATGTTTTTAAGGAGATTAATATCCAAGGATAAATACATGGTGACATTAATAATTTATGGTCAGGTCAACTAAGAGATTAGGACATCATATGACTTTATCCTAGTTGAAGTATGATCATCCATGGGGCCCACCAATTGTTGACGTGGTTTAGATTTTATGATCGGTTGTCTATCTAGATACACTCCTTAGATTACTATTTATATGTTTTTTGGCATGAGTCATGATAGATGACCTTTATTTAAGTGATAAGGTGTTCGTAGGACCCTATTGTGAGTGAGAAAGAATTGGTGAAAGGGGATTCGTGTGTGACTTCCATGGGATCCACATATTAATGGTGCATTTTGACTCGTGATAGAGGTTGGATATTTTGATTCCCTCCTTTGATTGTTTTTTGTTTGATAATAAGATGTGAGATATAGAAATGGGGACCACTTAGTATTGGTTTTGGGTAGTTTTGTGAGAGGTTGTCTATAGATATTCCCTCCTCAAATTGTTTTTTATGTGATGTGATAGTGAGACCCACAATAAGTGAGAGGGGAGTAGCAACTATGTTGTGGAATTATAGGATATGTGAATCAAACCAAATGTAAGAGGTTGGTGGAAATGTTATTTTATAATAAAGGATGTGATATTTAAATTTGTATATGACCCAACCTAGAGAGAGTGGGTAGTGAGAAGGAATTGGTAGAAACCATATTAAGGTTAGTTTTTTTCGAACCCAATGAGAATATTGTACAATATAGTGTATAATATGGTACAAACTAAACATATGTCTCATCCCATTGGCATGCCCCACCTGATGTCATGAATTCACCAACATGGATGGTTCAAACCCCACATCGCCTAACTATGGGGTAGTATCCAAAATCATCAAAATATCCATACTAAGGTCCACTAGATGGAATGAAATCATAATCTACTGTAACAACCTTTCCCAAAAAATACTCTCTCTATACATGTTTCTATCACATAGCTATAGTTGAGATATCTAATCAAGATCAAACAAGTAACCGACCACATATACATGTGTCATGCACAAAATCATCACACACAAGAATCACACCAAATCATAATTAATCTCAGTATTGAAAATAAATGTAAACATAATTAATCCATTAAAATTCAATTTTACTCGCCTTAATGAGGAGGACCCGGTGGTGGTGGAGGAGGAGGCATCGACAGCGGAGGCAGCAGAGGCAGTGCGGAGGCAGTGGAGGTAGTACAGGCAGCGGAGGCAGCAGAGGAAGCTTGGAGGTAGCAAAGGTAGCAGAGTATGCAGAGGAGGAGGAGGAGGAGGAGGAGGAGGAAGAAGAGGAGGAGAAGGAGGAGGAGGAGGAGGTGGAGGAAGTGGTGGTGGAGGAGGAGGAGGAGGATGAGGAGGAGCCGCAACAAGAGGTGAGAGAGGAGAAGTAGGCATCAAAGGTGGAAAATGTGGCGGCAGCCATGGTAGAGGAGGAGTAGAATAAGGAAATGATAGGGAGGAGGTAGTGACGGAGGCATAGGGTAGGGCTTCCGCGAGAGCTTGACAGGGAGTAGGGAGGAGGACATGTGGCAAGAGGAGGAGGAGGAGAAGTAAGCGTCAGAGGAGGAGTTGTGGAAAGAGGAGGAGGAGGAGAATTAGGTGGCAGCCGCAGCAAAGGAGGAGGAGAAGGAGGTAGCGGTGGAGAAGATGCAGCGGCAAAGGCGTAGGGTTGGGCTTTCGCTAGAGCTTGACAGGGTGTGGGGGGGAGGAGGACCCTTGTGGCATTTATAAATCCCGTGGGGACCTTTATCAGTGATAGTAAGAAGCATTTATAAAGGTAAGACATTATCAACACTTTTGTAGTGCTGATATAGGGTGTCTTTCTCAGCGCATTTCATTTTAGCGCTAATAAAGGCACACTTTATCAGCGCTTTTGTAGCGCTGATAAATCCATTCTTTATCAGTGCTAATAAAAGGGCTAATAAATGTATATATTTAATAATATTTTATAATATTTTATATTTATTTAAAATTATATTAATGATAAATATATATTTATTTATTAATAAATATAAATCCAAATAAATATATCTTTATTTATACTTATAAAATTATACTAAATATAGTTATATATTTATAATCTTATAAATATATAAAATAAATATATTAATTATATATATTTAAAAGATTATAAATATATTAATTATATATAGTTAATTATAATTATTATTACAAATGTATTTAAAAGGTATATTTATATATATATCATTTAAAATCAAATAAAATATATATTTATTTTTGAAATATAATGTAATTTTAATTATAAGAGTATATTTTTTAGAACATATATATTATATGGGCAACCAGATGAATTATAAATCAATAACACATAAACATGATATGCAATTATAATCTATAAATGAACATTACTCATGCACATATATGATCACAAAACATATACGCATGATATATTCATTGACCCCAATTCATTGGAAAACATATATATATATATAAAATAATTTTAATTGTATATATATATATTAAAAAGTAGTATATATATATAAACAACAAATAACTTCAATATAAACAAATATAATAAATATATATATTAAATATAATGAACTAATAAATCTAATAAATATAATGAATTAATTAATCTAATAAATCTTATAAATCTAATAAATATATTTATTATTTATCGTATAATAATTTAATTGTATATATATATAGGTATAACTTGTGTTTCTATTTAATGTATACAAAAAACATTATTTTTGAATATAAATATAATAATTTCATATGAAGTAAAGCACTGATAAATGTAACATTTATCAGTGCTAAGAAAATCCATGATAAAGAGATAATTAAAGCGCTAATAAAGGGTACACCATTATCAACACTTGAATTAGTGTTGATAAAGTGTACATTTATCTATTCTTTTATATAGTACTGATAAAGGCCTACCCCTTTATCTGCACTTTTCTATTAGCACTGATAAAGGCAAGCACCTGCCATGCCATGTTTTTTTGTAGTGATATCCTTTACATCATCATTTGGTGTTGAATGTTGTTGAATCTTATTTTGAGAATGTTTTACTTGCATGTGTCAACATCATCTTCGGAAACAAGGAATATGAGCTATGAAATAGACTATTTGAGGAAATGGAGCAAATTTGGTAGGATACATATTGGTATGAATTTTTGGTTTAGTTGATGAGTATTCAGGTTGTTTTCCAAATATCTCAACTTAAGACATATCATCCCGATCCCTCTCATGTTTTGAGTGGGAAGGATATTGATTTATAGCCACATGTTTCTAATGTATATAATCCCATGGATATCATTGAATCTCAGGTGAATGTTTTCACGACCCATCCCCTAGGGCCCGTGCTGTGACTACCCCAAGCCCACCTTTCATAGGCATGGGGCTACTGACTAGCACCGAAAGATGTATTTATGAAAACTGAGAAGGCATTGACTTTATAACTTGTAAAAACACACAACAAAGCTCACAGAAAGATACAAACACAAGTTCACTGTATAGAAAAATGAGTGAAGAAAGTAAAAAAGGGAACGTAATACAATCCCAACAATAAAGGTACAAGTACAACTTAAAAACAATTAAACAAAACAGCTCCAGTGAACACCCGCCAAGGATCCTAAATGAGTGGTATGTACAACTCTCAAACGTTCATCTCTGCGGTATGCCTTGTCATGGTCCACCTCTGAGCTACCTCTAGACCTGGTACCCTCGTCCTCAGTTAGTGTTGTCCGTTGTCTGCACCAAACACAACACGGTGCGAGCATAGCCTGTGCAGGGGTGAGTATAACAATACTCAGTAGGGACCTAGAGACCCTCAACGTCTCACAAAATGCACAAAGGATAAAAAAATAATTAAATCAACTGAAATCCCTACATAGATATATTCCCATACATATTCCTAAGTTATCAAGTATACCCATCTCAATCAAGAGGAAACACATGGTACAACCCAAAATCCCAAAGCTCAACTATTCAACAAAGGGAGTAATACCACAATGGTAAGTACCATAAATGTATGCCACATAGAATAACACAACCAACGTATCACCATGAAAGAAAGTACCACCCAGGTATAGACTAAGCTCACACCAGGTATAACTTATGTACATTACTAGGGATGATTAGATATAACTACTAATTAATCTTACTCTGTTAAAAGGCAGTCCCATGAAGAATCGTTGTACATTTCCAGACCCACACCGGATCCTAGTACATTGTCTGTAAGTCGTCAGAGCCACACAAGATCATAGTACATCATCAATACTTTTTCAGACACACACAGGATCCTAGTACATCTCCAGTACGTCACCAGACCCACACAGGATCCTAGTAAATCTCCAGTACATCGTCAGACCCACACATGATCCTAGTACATCTTCAGACCCACACAGGATCCTAGTACATATCAAGTAACTCTTCATACCCACATAGGATCCTAGTACATCTCAAATACGTCGTCAGACCAACACATGATCCTAATACATCTCTAGTACGTCGTCAGACCCACACAGGATCCTAGTACATCTCTAGTATGCCATCACACCCACCCAGGATACTAGTACATATCTAGTATGTTTCTAGAACCACACAAGATCCTAGTACAACTCCAGTACATCATCAGACTCACACAAGATCCTAGTACATCTCCAGTACGTCATCTGTACCATAGAGGATCCTAGTACATCTCCAGTTCATTGTTATACCCACACAGGATCCTAGTAAATCTCTTATACATCGTCATACCCACACAAGATCCTAGTACATATCCCATACGTCGGCAGACCCACACAAAATCCTAGTAAATATTTAGTAGGTCATCATGCCCACCTAGGGTCCTAGTACATCTCTAGTACGTCATCAGACCCACATAGAATCCTAGTACATCTCTAGTACACCTTCAGACCCACACAACATCCCAGTACATCTCCAGTAAGTCGTCAGACCCACACAAAATCCTGGTACATCTCTAGTACTTCATCAGACACACACAGGATCCTAGTACATCTCCAGTATGTCATCATAGCCAGCTATAGGGTTCCCGCACAATTCTCACTTGTCTCAAGGAGGGTCTGCTTCTCAAGCCACTGGCTGATACTCCAACTGCCACAAAGTCCCATGAAGAAGTATCCCAAAGGTACACCACATCATTGCTGTCTCAAAAGAACAGATGGTGTTTCAATCAGTTTGCGGGTCTATAAGTTAATATCCTTTTAGTCCCATGGGCATGTTCTGTTACTTATTTTCCTTGACATTGGGCTTCGCACGCACGATGCACAGTTTTTCAGGCCGTGCAGACAAGTCGTACGAAGTCCCCAGGTGAGACAGTGACTACTGCATGGTTGGAACATGGTTTTCTAAACCGTGCAGCCACTTAATGTTTTGGTTTTTAAGTCCCAGGACACTTGGAATTCCCCATTTTTTCCTCATACTTCCTCCCACTTGTGGCTCACATGGTATTTCCTGTTTTCAGAGGTTAGGGTGCTCTTTAGCTAGTTTAGGAGGGAAATCAAATTGGTTTATTGGGGGATTAAAGGAGGTTCTACTCAGTAATGTCCCTATTTTGGTGCGAGGGACACGGTGTGGAGGGGTTCCACAGTTGCTAGCTGGATGGCTAGCCATCTTCGCTAGGCGGTGCGGTCGCATGACACACCTTCACCGGTGGCTAGATCAGCCGACCTTCCACTATTCATCATCACGGCACAAGCCACGGCTCCTTGTTCGCCGAGAGGCACAAACATACGTCACTGCCCTCATCATGCTACTAGCCCCCAGTTGTCATATTCCTCAGTCGCAATGATTTCATCAGAAAACAAGGGTTTATTGAGAGTTCGAGCCATTGTTGTTTGACCCACACCCTCTACGTTAGAGAATTAGAATGTGGTTCACAATTGTTTCTTGAATCACGAAGAATTTCCAAAAATAGGTAAGGGGAAATTCAAACAACTGTCAATACAACCACCTACAACAATTATTCACAATACGACAAAAGGAAATCATATGCGGATCAACTAGTTAGTGAGTTGATCTGTTTCCATGGTTTAGAAGGGATGGACATGGGAATTGATGATCACACATAATTAAACCCCTGGCTCAATGGTTTATTGTTGTGTTTTGAGAGAGAAGTCGACGATTTCGACATCCATTGTGCATGCCACATGCCTCTGATACTGAGCTCGTTCGTTGGATAAACGCTCTTCGATGGAGGTGGATCTTCATAGTTGATGATTTCCACCATTGGAGGATATCACGAGGAAGGAGTCAGTGATGTTGGAGAATATCGACGTTCTACGTTTGGATAATCATTCTTCATGGAAGAAATTCATCATTGGAGAATTGTAATCCTCTAATTAGTCAGTAAAAGTGGCTAATTTTCATTGTCAATATCTTTATATTCATTGTACCAAAGTCCATAAAAATTGTTTTTTGTGAATTACGTAAATAGAACTTCATTTCACATCTTAAATGCAATTCATGTTTAAAATGAAAATTTGGTCCCAATCATTCATTTGTTTGTGGACAACATTAAATTTATTTTCTGAATTTGATATTTTGGGATATTATTTATCACTTCATTTGGAATATTTTATTCTTTAGGTTCTAATCGATGAATCCCAAGGGAAGATGGAGATTTTTTCGCAAGAATGCAGAATTTTACTAGAAATAGGGTAATGGGCCTAAGTCACATCAAACAAATGTGGGGCCCACAAACCAAGCACAATGAAGTTCAAATTATTATAGTAGAAAGTGAAAAATATAAGGATCATTTTATTCAACTACAGATGGGGCTAACTCTGATGTTTTCATGATGATAAAGGGATATGAAGTTGCGATTTAAATTCTAATAGAGGACAGAAGGACGAGCATATTTCGCTTCTACGACCCCTCATGATTCGTCCTCCTTCAATTACAAATTCACACGTCAAAATGGTTGATGAATTTGGATGAAATTACAGGGTCAACTTCGAAATGTCAAAATCTATTAATTTTATGACCCTCTTTTTGACTCTCTAAATTAATTGAGATGTAATTTATAGTGGGAGTGTATCTAAGTCTCAAAATCTACCTATATAAGGCGCTTATATTGAAGGGAATGGGGATTGAATTTTTTTTTGGAAGGGATGTTTTTGTTTTCTTTGAATTGTATGCTTCATTTTGTAATCACTTGTCAATTTCTCCCATGTATGTTATTTCGTTCACCTTAATTTAATTAATAAAATATATTCATTATCTTCTTGTTCTTAATTTCATACTTCTTCCTCTTATCACATTGAAATCATTTCCTCAAGGTGTGAATTTATTCACACCAAACCTTGTGATTTTGTTCACACAACGGTGGAGTTATCGCATTTTGTTGTTGTTGTTTTTTTCTTCTTCAATTACGCCCATATGAGTCTGCTTTCCGCTTCCTTTGAGATCACAAAATCAATGGAGGGATTAAACCTTATGGGTTGGTCCTAAGGAGTTTCATGGGTCAGATTGGATGTTGTTTTATGATCTAAAATTCTGTAATCATTTCATTAATTTAAGATTTCCATTTGATGATTATTTTCTTCTTCATAGTCGCAATCTTTAACAATGACGCATTTCGAGTTCTAGTACGATCCAATTTCTTAGAGTGATCATTAAATTGATCCTATAAGTGTATTGGTGATTAGACTTGGAATTGTGTAAGGATTAAAATGGTGAATGATGTTGAGGATTTATATCATTTTTTTGATACATCTTGAATTACTGAACAGATATGTTATAAGAAAATAAATACATCCAATATAACCCTAGTGACAACTTAGGATCAACTCATCTCCCTTAATTTTGAGACTAAATAATTGTATGTTTTTTTCTTTAAATTAAATCACTAGTTTCAAATAATGTCAATCCAAATAGTTGGCCACTTCACATCCCATCCTCCAACAAATCACAATGTCTCATGGTTACTAGTTCGGTGCATGTGGATTCGACCCCTATATGTACTACATCGACCTCTTATACGTGTAGGGTAAATTTGGGCGCAACCAAATTTTCGCTCCGTTGCCCAGGACCAAGTAAGTCACCTTAGAACATCTTTCTATTCTCCCTTATTTATCTTTTCTCATCCCAATTTCTCTTCTCTTTTCCCCTTTCTATTTTTGTTCTGAAAATCATGTTTCCAAATTTCCAAATGAATCCAATGGAGTATAATCAACAATATCCATTCACAAACTCAGGGTGTAATCAATTAGAAAATCCATATTGGGAATCAAAAACCATTTTTAATTACTTTGATCATCCTTTGAATGAGTACCCCACACCCAATAACAGGAATGATATTTGTAATGATGAATGTTTAAAGGATAAATTTACATACCTCTTGAAGACGATTGAAGAGATAAAACATAATGAATTTCATGATGTCCAAACATATATCAATCCTAATCCTTATAAAATCTTGAACATTTTTGTGAAAAAATGGTTAAAATTAATTCATAAGTTTCATCACTGAGATTATAAATACAAAGCATTGAGACTTATGAGGAACCCATTCCCACTCAGGATATCCTTCCCACATCACTAATAGAAGAATATTTTTCCCAAAAACCTCACATGAATTTATTGAAGAACCATCCATTGGATTTAGGGTAGTTGATGATAATCAAGTAATTGTTGATGGGTGCTTAAATCAAAAGGATACTGATTTCATGAATTCACAAGAGGGATATTTTTCTTCATGGATTGAATGTCCGGAATATTTCTATAATGATGATTTTTTAAGAAACACTAATCACCAAACCATTAAGAGAAATCACAAACATTAAATCCATACCCATTTATGAAACTCATCTAGAGAATTTTGGGGTTGAATCCTAAATTCAAAGGGAACCGATTATGTTGGGAAATTTTGAAAATGAAATTTATTTTAATTATAATTGTTTATATGTGTTTGAATGTCGTATCCAACCTGAACTCAACATCAATGTCCTTACTTCCCCACTCAGGCATCCCATCATAGGTAATAACCATTAACATTCATTATTTATTCATTAATCTCATGAAACCCACAATGGAGGGTTAACCCTTGAAATATTAGGAATGACTGTAGAACAAAACGGATCAACCACTACTGAAATTTCTTGGATTTTCACACTCCTTATTGAACATGGGTTTTTACATGACAAAAAATCTAAAAAAACAATCAATCTCAATCAAGTTGATGTGCAGAAAGATGGGTTCATTAAAAATTTTAAATTTGGAATTGGATAAGATGGGGGGTTCAAGTCGAGCTAACTACGTTAAGCAAAAGCGTTTCATGGGTGGAAACCCATGGTTTTCAAGTTTCCAATCATTTTGAATCATTTTATATTTCATATAATAAATTACCATAGACTTTTGAACTGTTCTTGTTTTATGAGTAAGGATGGGTATGAAAGGGGAGCACCATATTCATACGTGTCACGTAAGGATATAATTGAAAATTTCTATTGAGGATGATTTGTTAATTTTATATTTTAAAAAATCCATGAAATAAGTACTATCAAAATTGACTGTATTGATATATTGTCAAAATTACATTTTCATAAATTATTTACAAATAATAAAACATTTTTAAAACTATAAAATCATTATGATATGTTATAAAATATTCTAAATTTATCATTTATGATCTAATTGACTTTAAATAAGGTAATATTTCACCCCTTTAATATGGAAATATTTGTCACCCTTGTTAAAAATATATTAGAATAAATAAGTGTAAATTTAAATGATAATACTTAAATTGATATAAAAACATGTCTAAAATTTTTTTTTAAAATATATTAACACTTTATCTCATCTCATATTTGAAATTGTGACATTTTTGTGGTTTTTACATGGGGTTTTATTTTATAATAAATTAATATTTTTGAGAATTCCAAAAGTCCTCTCACCTCAATTATATAAGTGCACTTCCTACCTCAACTATTCACTTCGTTTTTAGCCATCAAGATTGACCATACCCTAAACATTTCCCTTATCAACTTCTCAAGAAACATTTTATTTGTCCTAGTATTATTAAAATTCCATTTCTAGTACTCTAAGAGGAGTTTTAAATGAGGCACGTCGAAGAAGAGGTGATATCATTTACCGATTCATTCAAACTTCATTCTTCGTCTACTTCCACCTCATGAGTTATTTCATTATAATGTAACATCGTCAGTAGTAAATATATATATATAGAATATTATTATTATGAAAACACCATATTCCACATATATACATCTTATGAAAAATGAAATCACCGTGTGTGCGTATATATGGCTTACCATCTCCATGTTGTAGTGTAATACTTTTTTCACCAACACCTTAAATTGATGGGTATAATGGTGGAATTAATAGAATTAAATACAATTAATAAAAATTGATATTGATTATGACACATTGTATACCATCCAATTCAATTCCATTCAAAAAATATGAGAATGATATCGTCGCTCGAACACATGTACGGCTTACCATCTCCATAGTGCGATATGATTCATTCTACAAAATCATCATTATATCATGATTATATAAATGAATCACATGAATAAATATTATATATATTATAGTTATACTATTATGTAAATAATATAACTATATCAAAAAAATTATAATAAGAACTTTTCAGAAAAAACAAGCATAAGAACAAAAGGTAGTTAATACCTAAATAATGAGTTAAAATGAAATGTTACTAACAAAAAAATGAAAAATATGCATGTAAATGTTATAAAAAAATATTATGATTATAGAATAATCCATTTAAATTATTTAAATAAGTATACAAGAGTTTCAAATACATATGAAGCATAACGAACCTATGGTTTGTGATAACTTTGCAAATCTGTTTTTTATTTGAGATGGTTTATTCGTAAGTAATTACTGGGGTATATGTATCATCCGTTTCCATGTTTCTTAAATATATATTTCAAAATATTCATTATATCTGTCAGTAACTTTTTATTGTCAATTATATTGATTGCCGAATTTTTAATAAATAGCTTTAATGGTATCTTTGTTCATTTTCTGTATGAGGCACTTTTTTACTTTTCCGTCAAAAGCATGAGAATAATTTTTTTTAACATGTACAAGATGAAAATATATTTCCACAATCACAATGAATTATTTCTTGGGTTCTTACCCTTAAATAATACAATCTTATTTTCATATAAAATGTCTTCTTCTAAAATTGGGTCGCATTTTGAGGAAGGTAAACATTTTTTAAGATGAAAGGTTATTTTCCTCACAAATTGAGCATAAGTGTTTTATCAACATTATTTTTCATCTATGATTATGTTGGATTATGTTAATATCCATATTATAAATTTTATTTTATTTTTTTTATGATGTAATTACATTTATGGAATCCATTTATTATATATAGATTATGTTTTGACAAAATGATGTTTAAGGAATCCATTTTTCAAGTTCCATGGGTAATACTATAGTGAATGGTGTATGTTTTGTAGAAAATGTAAGAATGATTTCATTATGAGATGGTTGGGACCTATATCTCCCTCAAATTCATTTTTTAATTATTTATAGCTCATGAGATATACATGACTAAAATGGCATGTAATTCTAGTTCAGTAATACAGGGTTGGAATGAGGAGTGATCTCAGTTCTGTAATGGACTTTGTCTTATACGTTGGTCTTGGAAATTAGCCTTGCCTAATATGAAATGATTTTATATTATTATGTGTGTATGACATGAAATTTTATGTATTATTTTTTGACTATTGGTATTACATTTCACTATTATGATTTATCCCCTGACATGATATTATGATCTTTTATATGCTGGATAATATTTTTAAATGTAATGTTCCTATTATTAAATTATGATTGATATTTCTCTTGTTTACCCTTTTTGAGAATTTTAGCTCACCCTTTAATATTTTTCTTTTCTACATGTATTAAAAAATTGTATTAAGTAATTTATAATAAAATGAACCTTGTTATGAAGAAAAAAGTGAGACAATGTAGATGTTTTATGAACCATTTGTTTATGATTCCCTATTTCTAAAGACACTATACTTATACGGTCCTAGAATGATTTTTTGTTATGTTATGCAATAAATATTATTCAATGTTGAATTAAAATCTATATGTAATGTATGATCCATTATTAGTGGTATCTGAGAAATGGTATAGTTAACCTTTGGAAACATTGATGATAGAACATTAGTAAAAACCTGAAGAATATATCTTATTATAGGATACAATCCAATACTAGTGTTTTTGTAAAGTTTAGGAATAAGCTAGGATAAAATATAAATATTCATAAATTTAAATTTTATTTTTGAATTATCGTTCCCCATTATTATAAGTGTTCCTCACAAAATACGTCTTGGTTTTTGTTAATGGCTTGAACTCAAAGAAGCCGCATTAATGCTGAATGTGACATGAAATGAAATGATTGTCTCCCTATGAAACCAAATGTTATAGGATCTGGAATGAAAAATATTGTACCTATGATCACACTACCTTCTCAATCTATGAATAATTTCGAAAAACCTAATGAGAAAAGTGGGAGAAACATTCTGTTGAATCATTCAATAGAGAGAATGAACCCTCAATCTAAGGGACTTCTGATTCATTAGTGGATGAAAAATCAATCAGTACCATAAATAGATATTTTAAATTCTACAATGCCTTGAACATGATAATTTCATCTTAGTTGTTTATCATTTTGAAGATGAAACTAATTAATGGTGCAACATTATCATGAATATGAGGCAAATAGAAGAAATTGGGTCTATGGAATGGGATGAGTTTGTGCAAAAAAATTTCAATAATTTATTTCCTTGTATACATCAAAAAAATATGGAGAAGTTGTTCCATGAACATAAGAAAAAGGATTATGAATATATTGGTATTTTTTTAAAAAATTACAAGACTTCCATAGCCCGCCTCTAGAGTTATTATCCAACATAAGAGTAACAATTATTGATTCTTCAGTAGCTTAAAACTAAGTATCATAAGTAAATTATCCATAAGGGTCTTCCTTAGCTGTGAAGAAATTTTTCAATCTTCTATAATGGTTGACATGGATATTGGAGTAACCCCTCATTCATATGGGTTTGTTAGGGAGAGAAAAATGTAATTCATAGGAATATCTAATGACTACACTGAAAAAAAGTTGATTTTCTCTTATGCTCAAATCATGAAAAGAAACATGGAAGGAATTGTCTTAAAGGGTCTATTATATGTGTTAAGTGTTGAAATGAAGGTCATCAGGTAGTTTAATGCTGAAGTGATGGTAATATGATATCTAATGATGTGAAGAAAGATATGGCTAAACAGAATGAACCTCCAACACTTCAACACTATCAGTGCATGTAAATGGGGTATTATGCCAATAAATTCTCTAATTTGTGAGTTATTGATGATGATTGATGTTAATAAACACTTAATCCAAAATCTAATTGAAATTTTAATGCAATCACTATCATCAACATGAAGAATGATAATGAAGTGGTGAAAGGTAAAATTACCATACACTCTAAAGAAGAAAATGTTTTATTTTTTATTTAGTATTCACCCAATATTTTATAAATGAATAATATTTTAATGGTATAATCTAATTTCTTCAAATATTTGATGATTAGTAAGTTGTGAAAACATCTAATTGCACAACGGTCCCATCTGAAGTTTATAATTATTTTCCAGGTGAAGTTTCTGGGAATGTTCTTCTATCAAATCTTATGATCCTTCTTATAATGGAATTTTATGTGATTCATGGCATTGATAGTCTTTCTCATTAGAAAGAACATATCATTGGTAAGGAAGGGATGTTACATTTCATATTACAGATCAATCTACAATAATTTATTAATTAAAATATGAATATAACTTTTGAGTGGAAATTGCTTCCATATTATAGCCTAAATTCCTATAAATTAATGTTATTTAACTAAAATATTTTGGGAGAACTCATGATTAAGAATACGAACATTGTAATAGATTTTGATGATGTCTTTATAGAGTGATTCTTTGTTATTACTACAAATAGTGATATTGAGTTTTCAAATGAACTCATATAGAGTGATATGCATATTTTAATGACACCTTATAAAATAACCCAAATTGAGTTACAGGAACTGAAGAAGAAACTCAAAGAGAATCTAGAAAAGAGATTCATATTCCCTACTGCATCACCAAGTAGAGAACCTATTCTGTTTGTTAATAACAATGATGGATTAATGATACACTTCATCGATTATTGAGAACATAAAAAGATCACTATAAAAAAATCCTCATTCCTGCATTGGTGACTTATTTGACCAACTACACAGAGTTCAATAATTTTACAAGATTGATCTTCATTCAATATAACATCAATTAAGGGTAAAAAGGGGTATATACCAAATATAGTATTCTATACAATTTATCACTACAATGAATTTATAGTGATTCCTTTTGTTATTACTAATTACACCATTATATTCATGGATCTAATGAATAGAGTCATTATATACTATCTTGATAAATTTATGGTAGTCTTTATAGATGATATTATTGTCCACTAGAATAGAATATAAGAACAACAATACCATTCTAAAATTTTACAAAATACCTTGAGAAAGAAGAAGCTTCATGAAAAATTTACCATGATTTAATTTAGCATTTGAATGACTCGTTTTTGGGTCACTTAATCTCAAGAGAAGGGATATCCATGGATCTATAAAAACTGATGATGTTGAAATTTGGCTGAGACCAAAAATGGTAACTGAGATTCCTTGTTTTCTAGGTTTTGATGTATATTTATTTATGTATTGTGAAATATTTTTCATTATAATTTAATCCAATCACCAAGATGACTCGAAAAGGGTTTATGTTTTTAGGGCAGAGGAATGGGAAGTGAATTTCAAAGAGCTAAAAAAGACGGTTTTCTAGTGCACTTGTGCTCAAATTACATTGTAGTGGATAGAGCATTGTGATCCATAGTGATGTATCCCTAAAGGTACTAGGATGTGTTCTCATGGAAAATGATATAGTGATATCTTAAGCCATGTGGCAGTTGAAAATCCATGTGAAAAATTACCCAACTCAGGATTTGGAGTTAGCTGCAGTAATCATTTCATTAAAGATATGGATGCATTATCTTTATGGTGAAAGGTGAGATATTTATACTAATCATAAATGTTCAATGTATATTTTCACATAGAAGGAGATTAATAGGATCTAAAAAAATGGTTGCAGATGATTAAATATTATGACTGCTCAATAGATTACCACCATGGGAAAAAGAACAAGGTTGCAGATGATTTGAGTCAACAAGGTGATGATATCTTATCCATGATGAGGATCACAAAAGTTCAAATATCTATCAATTTTCAATTGATGGATCTAGAAATTTTAATTAAAGGGGGTAATATTATCTTTGTCAAATGAACTTCCAACCATCTATACAAGTATAGATTAAGCAGGTGCTGAAGGAAGATGTAGAGCTACAAAATAAGGCAAGAATTTCTCATGAATTCAACCTTGAATGTGATGAAATAATAATGTTAACAAAAATGGTTTTTATGCATAAGAAACCATAATTAAAAGAGATATTGGATGAGGGTCAATGTTCTTCCATCACAATTCAACATGGAATCAAAAAATGTATAGCGACATGAAAGAGTATTTCTTGTAGGATGGCCTAAAAATAGATGTCATCAGATATGTCTCTGGATACATGGTTTCTCATCAAATTATGGTTGAGAGACATAAGTCTTAGATAATTTTACAAAAATTACCCATAAAAGAATGGAAGTGAAAAAACATCACTATGGAAATTATTTTCAAACTTCCTAAAACATATAAAATCCATAATAAATTTGGGTTATAGTTGATCTCCATACGAATTTGGCACACATCATTTCTATTAGAGGGTATTTCTCTCTGGATTATCTTTCTAGGTATCTGTAAAAAAGTGATATTATTTCATAGAGTACCACTTCACATTATATATGATAAGGATATGAGGTTTACCTCGATGTTTTGGAATAGTCTTCAACATGCTTTGGATACAGAGTTATGTTTCAACATTGTGTATCATTATCAATGGGACATTCAGTCTTATATGACAATTCAAACTCTGGAAGACATGTGGAGAGCATTCTCTTTGGATTTAAATGGGGGTTGGGATCAACACCTAACTTTGGTGGAATTTTCTTATAACAATATCTTTCACTCTAGTATTAAGATAGATCCTTATAAATCCTTCTATGGAAAAAAGTACAGAACTTCAACTTGATGGGACGGGGTTGGGGAAAGAAAGCTATTAGGACCTAATCATGTTAATAAAATTGATGAATAGGTTATACCAATTCAAAAACACATAATAGAATTTTCTATTCGACAAAAAAGTTACACTGATAACTGAAGAAAAAACCTAGTGTTTGAAGTGGGTGATAAGGTGTTCCTATGAATATCTCCTTGGAATAGATTAATGGGGGTTGGAAAGAAGGGAAAGATGAGAACTAGGTATATCTGTCATTTTGAAATTCAGGATTATGTTGGGAATTTAGCTTACGGGTTGGCACTTCCATTGAATCTCCCTCATGTTAATGATGATTTCCATGTATCTCTCCTAAGAAAATACATTCCCAATCCTTTACATGTACTAACCTTAGAGGTTATACAAATGTAGAATGATCTTACTTATGATGAATATTGGATAGAGATTATAGATCGTATCAAAAATGTACTACGAGAAAAATGACTCAAATTGAAAATTTTTATGGAGGAATAACCAATTTGATGAAGCTACTTGGTCACATCAAGATATGATGATGTACATGTTTCCTTATATGTTTTCTCCATGTGATGAATTTTACAGGAGAAATTCATTTTAACAGGAGTAGAATGCTACACCGTTATGTTTTTATTAAATATTTTCTTTAAATAATTTTTATTATTCAATAGTTTTATTTGAATGTAATCTTGTGTTTTAACAAACCATTACACATAATTTTTATAAAATTTATATTACATCATAGCCATTTGGTTAGTAGGAATAATTATAACTATCTTATGAAAATGCATTGTCAATTCATTGGCTATCAAGTATTTTTGAAAAATATAAATAGATATTTATATTTTTGAAGTGAATTAATTTTGGTGATGAAATTAATTATATAAATATGTTTTAAATAAATAATAAAAAAAATTTCATATTCATCCCATGGATATTTTAGACATACGATATGAAAAAATCTTATTTGATTTGTAAAAACCTATATCTTGAAAAGGATAATTTTACATCATTGAATGGAGAACCCCTTTTAAATTAATATTTTGGAACATTAATTATTTTAATATGAAGACATAAACATGTTATTTTAATGCGGTATAACAAAATTTACTTTGGGTGAATTTATGATATTTTTCTAATAACTTTTATTTTTTGATGATCAGTAAAAATATGATAAATTTTAATTAAAAATAACTTTTTTTCATTGAAATAATTTATATGGTTGGATTATATTATTTAATGGTTTAAAATTATAACTAGAATATATTTTTACAATTTAATATAATTTAGGTCAATGGTTTTAAATTTTAATTAAATTTAGATGTAAAAACATTTCAATCTTTTTCAATATTTTAACCTTTAAAACTCGTTTTCTCATTTTAACAATGAAATTAATTTGAAATTAATTACTAAAACATCAGTATTTAAAAATTTATATATTTATTCCATATTTTTTATTAATATGTCCAAATTATTTTAATTTCTTTATTTTATTATTGGGAAATATGAATTGTAACTTTGGTAAATTTTATTAAAAGGAAAAAAGGGTGAATCATGTAATTAAGGGAAAAAATAATATTATAAAATTACCCTAACACTATTAATAATATAATTGAATTATTATAATTTTCTCTAAATCATACTTTCATCGCAATGGTATCCATTGTGACCCACTTGGATGAAATTATGACATTTAATTTATTTTATTTAAAGAAAAGAGAAATATTTCTCACTCAAACATTAATAAATAAATTATTTTTAATATAATGTTATATAAAAGAAAATTTTGATTATATATGAAATATCTTAAAGATAAATTGTTTTCATTTATCATGAAAATTTATATTTAATTTTTATGAAATAAATAATTACCTTGATGACTTATACTTGGATGATGAAAAAATTAATTAATTGATGAGAAATCAATAAAACAATTTTTATTAAAATGTTGATGATCATCAAAAGACTCCAAAACAATACCAAACCTTATTAGTCAAGTATATGTAGAACATAATCATCCAAATGTCAAATTATTGACCATTTGGAGGATTATATAAAAGATTATGTCACATATAGTATTTCATTTCAAGTGAAGATAAATTTGTGACATTAATGTTTTACAAGAGTATTGAATTATTAATGCTGTTTTTTTCATAATATAAAATCATCTGAAAATATTATTCTGAAATATAATGGATTTATATTCTTTTAATTATTTTATTTTTTATATTTATTTAAAAATAAATAAATTAAATAATTATACAATACTAAGGTAGTAATTATTTTATTAACAAAGAGATCTGACCCATGTTATTAAAAATATCTTAATAAATTAAATTTGGGATAACTATTATGTGAAATTAACTTCATATAATACCTTTCCCCTTGGGGATATATGAAAATAATTGGATCGTGGACAAACTCTTATATTTATATTTTTAAAAGTCCATGAAATAAATATTGTCAAAATTGACACTATTGATATTTTTTAAAATTAATGATTTCTTAAAATATTTAAAAATAAATTTTTATTTCAAAAAATATATAAATATTATGATATGGTATAATTTTTTTTTTAAAATTAATCATTTAATGTCAAATTTACTACAAATAAGTAAATATTTCACCCCATTAATATTGAAATATATGTTACCCTAGATGACAATTAAAGAGAATAACTATGATTTAATTAAAATGATAGTGCTAAAAGTGACATAAATAGTTGTCTAAAATTTATTGGTTCATGAGATCACAACACTATATCATCTCATATTAAAAATTGGGACATTTTGGATGTTTTTAGTTGAGATTTGATTTTATAGTAAATTAATATTCCTTAGGTTTCCAGAAGTTCCCCTCAACTCAATTATAAAATGAAAAATCCTCCCTCAACTCTTAACATAATTTCAAGCCTTAATGCTTGACCATTCCCAGCCCAGTTCTCTTATTAACTTCCCTAGAGAAATTATAGAGGTCCTGGTCTTCTTCAAAGACCATCTATAGTGCTATAAGAAGAATTTTAGAGGAGGAACATCAAAGAAGAGGTAATATCATTTCGAAATTATTTCAAAGTTCATTCTTCTTCTTCTTCGACAACATTAGTTTTTTCATTATAAAGTAACAAATATTGTATTAATTATATAATGAGAAGGTATTATGATTATGAGACCACCATAGTGATCATTCTACCCATCCTATGAAATATTTAATCACCACACATGCGTACGTACATCTTACCATCTCTACACCGTGGTGTAATCCGTTTTTCACCACCACCTTACGTGGATTGGTATAATGATATAATTAAAATATAAATATGATTAATATAAAATTATATTTATTATGAGATGTTATACACCATCCACTTAAATACCATTCAAAAATTATGTTGACGATATCATCTCCTAAGCATACGTACGGATTACCATCTCCACTGCGTGATGTGATTCCTTCAACATAATATTTATTAAAAAATGATTATATAAATGAAATTAATGGATAAATATGATATATAGTATAAAATTACCATACATTAAATGTTATAAATAAATCCGAAAATAGGAATAAGATCTTATTTGACAAAACACACACAATAACATAAATTAGTTAATACCCAAATAATAAGTAACTATGTAATGTTACTATCAAAAGGATCAAAATATGATCATAAAAATTATCATAAAAATTATTATGATTTTAGAATAAATCAGAAAAATTATTTAAATTCTTTTATGGAATGTTTAGATATATATGAAGAATTGCAAACCTAATGTAGGGGATAACTTTTCAAATCTCATTTTTATCTATGATTGTTTATTTGTAAGTAATTATTGGGGTATATTTATCATCTATGTCCATGTTTCATAAATATGTATTTAAAAATATTATTTATATCCTTATATAATTTTTTAAGGTAAATTTTACCCATTGGTGAAATTTTACTATATGGAATGAATGAAATATTTTCTCATTTGCGATAGGATGTAGTTTTTGACTTTTCCGAGAAAAGTACAAGAAGAATTTTTTTATACTTGAACAACCTGAAAAGTTTTTTATTATTTCGTAATTAATTATTCCCTATAATAATACCCTACAATATTAGGAGGTTATTTTCAAATAAAATTATTTCTTTTAATTTTTTTGGAATTTCGTAGAATGAAATCATTTTATAAGAAGAAAGGATATTTTCCTAATGAATTAAGCTCAATTTTTTTATCAAAATTATTTTCCATCTAGGATTAAATTTTTTATGTTTACATATATATTATTAATTTTATTTTATTGTTTTTATGATGTAATTATTTTTATGAGACCCATTTATCATATATGGAATATGTTGTGATGGAATGAAGGTTAAGAATCAGATTTTTTCTTATTCCTTGGGGAATGCTATGGTGAATGGTTTATGTTTTGTTGCAGTTGTAGGAATGATTTCATTATGAGATGGTTGGGACGTATATGTTCCTCCAATTAATTTGGTAATGATTTATATCTAATGAGATAGGCATGAATGGAATGACATGTAAATTTATTTCAGTAATACAGGGCTGGAATGGGGAGTCAACTCAGTTCAGTAATGGTCTTTGTTTGCAATGATGAACTGGAAATGAGGATTTACTATTATTAAATTAAATTATATGCTTATATTTGTATGCCACTAAATTTAATGTCTTATGTTATGACTATTTTTTTTACATTTCAATTTTATAATTTATCTAAAGACATGATATTATGACATTTTTATGCAGGAAAATATTTTCAGATGTTATGTTCATATGATTATGATATGATTAATATATCCATTGTTTTCCCATGATGAGCATTAGGGATGACCCTTGTATATGTTTCTTTTAACCTGATCATGAGGATGCTTATTAAGTAAGATATTTCAAAAAAATATTCTCGTTATGAAGAAATAAGCGGGAGATAATGTAGATGTTTAAGGAACACGCTGTTTATGTTTCTCAGTTTATAAAGACAATAAACCTATATGGCCCTTGCATGGTTTTATATTTTGTGATGTTATTGATATTCTTCAATGTTGAATTAAAATTTATATTTAATGTATGGGAGCTTATGGACTATTCAAAATATTATATGAAATATGTATAAGTCACTAAGAGCACAATTTTTTTGGGTTGGAATGAAAAATGGTGGCATATTTTATGATGGGATTCCTCACATATCACCAGGATAATGTAGAGTACCATCATCCATTATAAATTTTGTATTCTTTACCTATTATTGTTTTAAAATGGGAGAAAATAATTATGGATTTTTTTCAGGTCTCCCAAGTATGGTTTGGAAACATGATTCCATAGGAGTGATAGTGGATCAACTCAACTAGTTAGACCAATTCATCCGTATTCATGAATATCGTTGGGAGGAGGACTTTTCAAAAATATATATTTGACATGCTGTAAAAAGGTACGACATAACAATTTCTATAGTATCATATTAATATCTAATGATTATGTATCATTTAAATAAATCCTTTTAGTAAGACATTCATAATCAGTTGAATATGAGCACAACATATCGTCCTCAAATGGATGGAAAAGCTAATGAGATGATACAGATTATTGAAGACATGATTTTTTATTTTTTAATGGATTTTGGTTTCTCATAGGTGGATCACATACAATTATTGGGGTTATTTTATAATAACAGTAATCAGTACTCGATACATATAGATCATTATGAGGCATTTTATGGTCATCCTTTATATTATCCACTTTTTTTTGACATAAGTGTGAATATAATGGTTTGAAAACTCATTTTAGATTAGGAAAATGTGAAGATTATGTTGGACATGAAAAGGATCATGACAGCTCAATTTATTCATAAATCATATGGTTATCATCATTTATGGTCATTATCATTTGAATAGAGTTATCATGTATTCTTGTGAATCCTTACTAGGTTTGGTCATTATCTTTTTCAAATATATGGAATTTTATATACGCGATTCGGATGCCCTTTCTACTTACTTGAGCGAGTTGGATTTGAGGATTATCTTTTTTCATTTCCACCAATGACATGTTTTGTTGATAATGTGTTTCTTGTGTTTTAGTTGAAGTTGTTTCACCCTACCCCTGACAATTTTGTTCGACGAGATCACATTTAAATGAAGTCTGATGGTATTTTTCTTTTGATGATAGTACTGAATGTGGATTGGAAAAATAATGTATTTCATGGGAAATCCCTCAGTCAAGTGGGGGTTTTTTGGAAACATGTTCGAATTCAGTATGAAATTTGAGAACATGGGAAGAAAATGGTGGTTAAAATCCCCAAACTATTTCATGAAAATTGTGTATTTTAACATTTTAGGGACATAAATTCCAATTGTGAGGATACTGTAGTAGTAGAAATTTTAGGTAAAAGACTATTTATTTATTAATTATATGGATATAATGTATTTTTATCATATTTGGAATGGTTTGGAGGAGTTTTGAAATGTATTTTGGGATTTTTTGGAGGAAACATATTTGATAATGGTTATTAGAAACAATGAAACATCTCCTTGAACCCGTGAAAAGGGAAACATATGTCACTAGGATGGAACACAGTTAGCACATGGTTGGGGAAAACTATGTGAACACCTTGGAGGAACCATGTTTTCTGAATAAAAGTGTTGAGCACCATTAGAACATGGTTTTTCTATCTATATAATCCAACCATGTGAGGTATTATTGAATCTATTGGTGGGATCATGGTTTCCAGATAGTATTCATAATCATGCCCCTATACAGTACAATGATAAAAATAATTTTTTTTTTCTGCGGATCTAATACATGTCACCTCTAATTCAATATGATTTCTGACAATAAAACCCTAACAATAATTAATATCCCTACAAAGGTTGTGGATACCCATACCTACAATAAAATAGTTGTCCGTTTGCAAATCATGGTGTATTGGAAGCTGGATTCCTTGGTAAGTTCACATTCACGGTTATTTCCCCCTTTTTACTATTCTTCCCTATCTTTTATTCAAGGATCTAATATTTTGTGGTGGATCCATTTTTTTTCTCTCCAATAAAGATGAGATATGGTTTTTTATAGGAATGAAAATGATTAGTGGAGGGATTTGGATGTTATATTCTATGTATATTAAAGAATGTGTGTCATTATTTGTTTTCACGTCAGTTTGTGTGGTATGTGTTTTAACTCTCGAGTCCTATTTTTAGAAAATAAAGGCTATATTGATTTTTTTTTATTTTAATGACATTAAATATAAAATTTATTTGATTCAATTTATGGAATCCCTCTATAGTTATGGTTTATGATGATATGAAACTCTTTTCTCAGTTGTAAAGTGTGATTGGTTACAAGAATTTAAATTTATGATTTTAAAATGGTTTTTTTCTATTATGTATAGAAAATTGGTAGAAATCATTTATTTAAATAAAATTATATTTTTATTAAAATGTTTTGTAACTATAATTTAGTTTTGGATTTTAGTATAAATTATTACACATGAGTTGAATTAGATGGATAATGGTTACCACCATTAAAGGGACAAAGTATGGATGTGAAGTTCCACTAAAAAAGGTAACACCAAGATTTCATGTTTGTGTTTTTCTATTTGTGTGGAAATGGAATAGGTTATTAAATATATATTTGTAAAATTTGATTTATAATTTTTTTCCATCATTATAATACATTTTTCTTAGAAATGGTTTTGGTTTTGAGATCAAATCTTTTAAATTTTTTTTATTAATTTTTTACATAAAAGTGAAAACATTTTATATCCTATTAACATGATTGGGAAATCCATTATGGGAAATTTTATAGAGTTGTATATTCATGCCTACTTGGAAACTATGTAGAATTGGAAGATATTGAATATTGATACACATGTATAGGAAATGTATCAAATTACAATAGTTAGGAATCATGATACAATGGTAATGGATAGTGGATTTGGAGATTTGATCATATTGGGAGAAGTGTATTCTTTGTATTTGGTTTTATTTGAGTTTTTGGTTTTGGTTTCTGGTTTGTACACTGACATGGTTCATGGTTTTAATATGCACTTGTTCTCGGTTGGTGTTATGTTGAGTTGCATTGCCCTGTTCTCATTCATAATATAATGTTTCATTGGATATTTTATTATTGGTATTGATTTTTTTCATATAGAAAATGTTACCCAAATTGTTAGTGAACCACTAAGAATTTATTTTTACCCTTTGATGTCATGGGGTTGTCACCTATGGTTAGTAACACACTTCACCTCTTCCAAGGACAATGTGTAATGTGTTAGATATTACATTTATTTTAAAAAAGGTATAAAATTAAATATTATAATAGGATTAAATTCTCATAAATTCATAAAATAATTTAAATTAATGAATTAGTAAAAAACTAAATATAGAAAAATTTATAGGTATGATAAAAACAATAGAAAAAAAATTTTGATAAAAAAATCGTGATTGATATAAATTAAAAGAAATAACAAAACATTTCCCTAGAGTATAAAGAATGATAACCAACCTTATCATGAAATAAATGAGAAAATAAACTCATAAAATAAAGCATAAAACATAATTTACAAGGTATAAATAGAGGATCAATCACCTAAATAGTTTGATTAACAACATTTAATAACAAGCTAGTCAATGATAAATCAATGAGGTGTGATATCAAATACCTAAAATAAGACACTTAATGGATCCTATTGTTTCACATGATGCATAGGAAAAATTACCATATTATTTAGTCAACACATCAAATTTTAGTCTACTATCATGGGATAATAATGATTTAGGGTCTGAAACATGCATAGATTTTTTAGATAGATTAAATGACAGATTGATTGAGTTACGCCTTCCATATTTGGAATCTTCAAGATCAAATTCATATTTATTATAACCATATTTATTAAAATATTTAAAAAAATTCTTTGATAAAATCCATTTGAAATGTAATTAGTGGTTTATTAAGAGGTTTCATTACCATTTAAAAAACCAAAACCACGACCATTTATTTTAATGGATTGAGAAACAAGGATAATATTATGTTTCTCTACACATGAGTGATTTCTTGAAACTGATTTTTATATACATGATTTCAATTTTTAATAAATGAGTATGAGATTTATTTTTTGAATTCGAAATAAAACCATCTTTTTTTATGAAAATAACTTCTTTTTCTTTTAAAAATTGTTAATTTTTCTCATTTTTTTGAATTTTTTTTAAACTTTTTATATAGGCTCCTCATAGGTTACACTTAATAATAAAGAATAAGAGGATAAAATATATGGTGTATAATAGGAATTAGGGGAGATTGAGTTATTGGATATCTAACCTCTTTACCTTATTTGAGATGTACCATGATGTATTTTGGACATTCATCTCTTGATGAGGATGTGTCAATCCTACTAAAAAATAATGTTATTTCCAAATTTTTTTCTTATAATTTTTTATTTATATATATTTTATATTTTAGTATTATATGACCCTTTTTGGTCCAATTGAAACATGTCACTTCTAGAATATCAATAAGATGTTTCATTTTAGTATACTGGGATGATTTCATTTTTTTAATGAGCTTGTACACCATTTTTATAACTTGTTCAAATTTCCTTTTATCAACTATGTCACTTTCAGAAGAATAATAATCATAAATTTATATGAAATAAATGTTTTTATTGGTCTTTTATACTTACATTACATTCTTAAAATCATGGTGTTTCATTTTTATTATTCATTTCATTAGAGTGATGATGAGTTAGTCAACCTCTATATTTTTTATGTAATTCATGTCTCTAGTCTCTATATATGAAGGATCCCAGATAGTAGGGACACCCATAATATTTCAATGATGAGTGTTTCTATAGAAAATTAACCACTAATATATTTTATACCTTTTCAAATTTCAGTTAAATGAATAATGATTATTTTTATAGATTAAAATTCATAAATGGAGAGACATTCAATATTTTAATAATACACATCTAATATAGTTTCCTTTACATTATTCATTATTATTGTGTGTGTTCCAATGATTTATATATTTCATAATTCATTTTACAAGAATAAAAATTATTACACTCATTCTTTTCGAGACCACATTTCAATACACTTATACCCATTATATGTAATTCAGAAGATAAAATGTCTCCAAGACATACATTTATCTTCTGGTTCATTTTTTTGGGTGTAACCTTGCATTACCATTTTCCAAAACGGATACCCAATGATTGTATGAAAAATGGAAATTTGTGTTTCCTTATATGAATAATCAGATCCCTAAAAAACTAGATCATATGAATATTAATGTGATGGAATAAAAAAATCATCGATTGAAATAAACAATGACATTATAAAATAAAATAAAATCATAAATAAGAATATTAAATATAAATAATGGACTCAATTTTTAATTTTCTTTTTATCACGGTAACAATATTTTCAAAATGAAATTTCTATTAAAGGTAAAAGTTACCCTTTATTAATAATTGATCTATTGGGGAAATAAAATTGGGGTGTCAATTTACATTGTAATAATTAATGAAAATTTATAAATTGTTTACCTAAAATACATATAGATATAATACAAGCATACGATAATATCAAAATAATTCTAAATGAAAATTGAAACAAATAAATAATTCAAAAGAGATAGAGAAAATAAAAAATAAAAAATAAATAGATAAGATGAAAAATAATAACCTAGTTTATTAAATGTACCCAATGGTATCCATAGGTATCCTCCCATAAAGACGGATTGTGAGGGTATATAACCCCTTAGTAGTAACATGAATCAATAACTAATGTTACCCCTTGATTTTTAATAGATAAAGTGAGAAACCAAGAAACCGTAATTTTAACAAGAACCAAGAACCAAACAAATAATCCAATACATAATGTAAATAGGAATAGATCAAATAAACCATTGCATTTAATGGGAACCAACATGAAATGAGAGATGGAGGAAAAAATGTAATGAAATTTTTTAGAAAACCTATCACAACACAGTCTCAACTACCATAAAATATAATATTATTGAAAAGAGGTGTGGGGGAGGTAAATTATAATTGAGAGACAATGGTTTATACCATACTAAATAAATTCTCTTTAGTAGCTAGACAAATAATAAATATTCATAATGAAAAAAATAGTTCAAATGATCTACGAAGAAGTTTAAAGAAACGTTTTTAATCTTTTTCCACCTTAGGTAGTTCCATTATAGAATATATTAATTTCTTATAGATAATGTATACTTGATATTCTTTTTTATTTGATGGTGATGTCTTGGAACATTTTTTCACTTGAAAATTAATGATTTTTGTAGAATTATGATTTTTTTCTGGTTGAATTGATAATTGGTTAAGGATTAAGGACTTCATAAGCCACTTTTTATATCCTCTAATGATGTATGTGGTCTAATGAATCATACTAACTAAATTAATACCCATAACATTCGGTTTTTACCACACACAAAAATCTCTTTGTATTGTCATTCCTGACACCACAATATACATATTGAGATCCGTAATTTTGTCTATGGCCTACCAGATTGTGATGCTTCTAGAAATCTCCCACCAGTTAGCTGTTGCACCTCCATTATTTAGTTAGTAGACTCCAGAATTTTGATAGTGTCATTTCCATTCCATAATCTATGTGATGGAACTGCATTGGCTAACTAGTTCTTCCATGAAGAAACAAATTAGAAGATTCCCTTTGAACTCAATTTGATGCCACATATTGTAATCATGAATTACTACCAAAGAAACGTAATAGAAACAAAAAAAACCCTTGAAAAAACATAAATCAAATTAGAACTACCATAGAGTGTTTGTGATCAAAAAAATAACTAAAATTTGCGTTCCAAAGTCATTATATATAACATCAAAATGATAAACAACCAAAAAATGTCTCCATTATCAAATCCTTGGTTAATGTGAAATAAATGTTCTATTTTGTTGATCCATAAATCAATTATTAATGGATTGTAAGTTCAACTAAATCATTTTTATTGTTGTAACATGAAGGACACAATATATTTTTTTGGATTTATTATTTTAGTTGGGATATCTATATAATTCTTTTAATTTCTCACAATTGAATAAAACATATCCTGAATTGTTTTCACACAAACTTCCATCTAGATCGATTATTTATCGATACAATCATTATATTGGACCTTATATTCTCTCTTAATTCATTTAGGACTTATTTCATACATTTACTAAAACTAAAATGGTTAACACGAGTAGTAAATAATAAAATCATATAAAAATAAGAGTAAATGATAAATAAAAAATGAATAACCTAATCTAGTGATTTATAATCCATTAAAACCTTCAACTGACCCTATGATGGGTTATGTTTAACCATGGTTTCTTTATTATTTAGTTTCACATATATCTATTAAAATAATCCCATAATGTAACGAAACTAGGATATTATATTAACATATATGTCCCAAACATAACTTACAAATATTTTATATTATATCACACAATTAATCATTACATATCAAAAAAAAATCACAGGAGCCTCATCCCAGTTGTTGAGGGCTCTCTAGGTGAATCCAGGAGAACCGAGATCAAATCCGAGTGGAGACATATTTCCAAGTACTGTAGTAGTACAGTAGCACGCACTGTAGCAGTGTCGTAGTAGGTATTGTATATAAGGACCCGACCATAACAAATTACATAATCATGAATTAAATCAATAATTCACATAGAGTATCCTTTAAGGTTTATAATTTTAGAGAATTAGGACATAAATATCACATCTCAAAAGATTACAAAGTGGAGACTTCTACTAAGTTTCCATAAAATAAAAACACTTAAAAGGAAACATGTCGAGTTCCATGTTTTAGATAGCATGTCTTTCCTTGATCCCATCCTGGACCCTATTTGTATAGACCTGACGCTTGATGTACAAGGACATTACATTACTTTTGCGGAATACTTAATAACTAACAAAAACAGACACACAAGGACTATAATAGTTTAGTGTCTTTGGAAACTTGGAACGTGAACTTCTAATCATGGTGAAAGATCTTCAACATCTCCCTTAACGTTCTTCCACTTTTTGTTTCCTTACCCTAAACATTTATTTTAATCTTGGGGGAAAATAAAACATAAAAAGGGTGAGCTCAAATGCTCAGTAAGGGTAATCATGGATACAATAAAACATACCATATACATTTGAACTTAAAAACATGAACATAATTTTTAAACATCAAAATCTTGAGCAACAACATAAAACATGGAAGTACATAAGGTGTAGATCATAATAGAACATAAATCATAATAAAATTGCATTAGAATAAAACATGTAATTGTGTAATCCATTAAGCACATGTAATGATTTCCATAGTAGCCAAGGAATTACTGCCAAGACAATCGTAGTGGACAAAGTCCCTTTCTGAATCGAGTTCACTCCTCGTTCCAGTCCTGTAATACTGAACCGGATTAACATACTATTCCAGCCATTTATATCTCATGAAATATAAATCTTTACCCAATGGATTATAGGGAGATATAGGTCCCACAAATCTCATAATGAAATCATTCATACTTTTGCCACAAAATAAACATACATCATTCAAAAAACCCAATAAATAAAATGGGTTTCATAATCATCATCCCATCATCAAATAATTCATATAAAAGAAATGGATATAATTTCATAATAAGAAAAGTAAAACCATGTAAATCATAGAGAAATTATACTTGAAACATACACATATGAAATAATTCCATCTTAGATGAAAACTGGTTTGGATAAAACACTTGAAATGAATTCTTGATGAAGATATCCTTTTTTCTTCAAAATCATTTTCATTTCAAAAAAATGCCGTTCAATTTTAAACGAAAGGGATTTTATTGAAAATAGTCCTGAAATATTTTTGAGGAAGATTCATGAAAATAAGGCTTTATAAAACCATAAAAATCCTTTCATTCCGTATACATTAAAAAAACATTCTTCTCGTACTTTTGTCAAAAAAGTCAAAAAGTACCTTGTAGGGTAAATAAAAGAAAGATTCCTTCCATACCATTGGGTAAAAGTCAAAATGGGAAAAAAGGGCATTAAACATACATGAATTCACTTTTATAAAACATGGACATGGATTATAGCAATAAACCTAGTAAATACTTACGAATAAGAAATCTTAGATAAAAATGAGATTTGTAAAATTGTCCCTTACCTTAGGTCTGATATGCTTCGTACGAATATGAACCTCCTGTATAATGATTTAAAGAATGTAATTGACTTATTAAATAATCATATTCATAGTTATGATATCATATATGGTTCACTTACGATTTTATATTACCCGTTCTTTTGTAAATTCTATGTTAAAGAGCATTTTGGGGAAAATCGTTTCATTTGTTGTCCATGTTTTGACTTGTAATTAATTATATGATTTCATAGATCATGATTTCTTAATTTCAGAATATAAAACTTAATTTATATATAATATATATTCATCATATTCATATAAATCATAGATCTATAAAAGGAATGAAATACACCGTTCACGGAGACGGTAGGCCGTACGTACGCATGAATGTTGTTTTTGTTTCCTTATTGAATTGAATGAAACTAAATAGATGACATAAATACATATATATATATATATATAAATTAGTATTATTATTTCATATCTTTCATTACAATTCATTATATAATCTTTATAATCATTCATTAATGGTTAACATGGATAATGAATCTCATCGCGTCGTGGAGATGATAATACGTACGTACGCAAGAGCGATGAGATCATTACCATATTTATTGAATAGAATTGGAGTGGATGGTATAATATATCAGAATCATTATGATGTTATAATAATAATATTTATTTATTCTTTACACCATTATACCCATCCAAGTAATGTGGTGGTGAAAAAACAGATTACACCATGGCGTGGAGACGGTATTCCGTACGTACGCACGCGCGGTGATTTTGTATTCTTGAGGATGGATAGATGGTGAAATAGGGTTGTTTAATATTTATAATAACATATAATTATATTAGTGATACTGATTTTATTACTTCATAATGAAACAACTAAAGATTAATAGGTGGAAGAAGAAATAAAGTCAAAAGAATCGGTAATAGACATTACCTCTTCTTGGAAGAGCCTCTTTGAGACATCCTCTTAGGGTAATAAAAGTGGTCTTTGAAAAATACCAGAACCTATAGGGTGTTTCTATGGAGGTGGAGAAGATAATTTGGTAGGGTTTGTCCGAGCATGAAAGCTCAATGTGGTGTGAGGAAGAGAGGGAGGAGGTGCCCTTTTATAAGGGAGGAGAGGGACACTTTTGGAAATATAAGAAAATATTAATTTATATTAAATCCCAACCCCACTTGAAAACTTCCAAAAATTACTCTATTAGAATATTAGATGATATAGGTTTTTAATATAATCAACCAATAAAATTTAGACATGTTTTGAATTTGTATTAAACATTATCAACTTGATTTATCATTATTAAATCAAAATAATTTTATTTGTGGTAATAAGATTCTAAATTATAAATTGTTATAAATAATTACATATGTGTTTTTAATTTCCCATAATTGGATAATTTATAACCTTTTTGACCATATAAATTTTATTTTATAATTTTTTAAATATTTTTGTAATTTTTAAACAATATTATTTTATTTTATTTTTTATAAAATATCAATAGTGTCAATTTTGACACTATTAATTTATTTGAATTTAAATAAACTCCTAACAAAATATATGTTCAAAATAAATTCATTAATAGATTAATAAAAATTCATATTTATCTAGAAAACCAATGGATAACATTAAATAGTTCATATAATATTTATTTCAACATTTTTAAAACCTTTTATTTGGTATATCTATTAATAAAATAATTACTATAACAATTTTGTATAATTATTTAATATACATATAGGTTGCATAAAAATTAAAAATAAAATAATTTGAAGAAGATAAATATAAAAGATTTTATAATAATAATTTTACTTGAATTTATCATCTTAAAATAACAACATGTAAATTGTTATCTTTATTAAATTATGAAGGTGGCAACTTTGGAATCATTTAAAATAAAATATTATAAGTGTCATAATCGCCTTAATAATGATCCCAATGGTCAAAAATTTGGCCCGTGGATTGTTAGGGTTTATATATACACCAATAATAAGTTTTTTCACATTTTTGTGCCTTTTGATATGTATTAATATTTCAATAAAAACAATATTATTGATTTCTCACTAAATAATTAATTTCTTCATCATTAATGTATAAGATAATAAGGTAGTTAAATAAATCTTAAAAATATTAAATAAATTACCATGATAAATAAAAACATTTTATCTTTCAAATGATTTTTTATAACCAAATTTATATTTTGAATAAACTTATATTAAAAATACTTTAATTATTAAAGTTTAGTGGGACATATTTCACATTCCATTAAATAAAATAAACTAAAGGTCTTAATAACCTCCAAGTGGTTTCTAATAGATTATATTTCGACCCAAATATGACTTAGGATGAAATATAATCATCCAATTGTATTAAGGCAAGTGTTAGGATAATTTTATAATATTATATTTACCCTTAATTACCCAATTTACCTTTTACTAAGGTAAATAAAATTTACTATTGGTACTATTCATAAAGCCCAAAAATAAAAAGTAGTCTATTAATATAATTTGGACACAATTATTCCAAATATGGAATCCATTTTTCAAAATTCAATACACAGAAGTTGCAGAAATTAAATTAAAATTAATCCTTTTGTCGAAAGAAAATTGGTTTTTGTTTAAAACATTGCAAAAGATTGAATTTATTTAAACTACGAATTCAATGTAAAATCAATGATAATGACATAAATTATATTAAAAGGTAAAAATATATTCTATATATACTTTAAAACCATTCAATATTATAATTTATCCACATAAATTATTACGAATAAAAAAGTTGTTTTTAATTAAAATATAGCGTGTTATTACTATTCATTAAAATATGAAAGTTATCAGAATAATATTACAATTTTATCCAAGGTAAAATTTTATAACCTTATTCCAAATATTAATTTTAATTTTTAAAATTGAACTTATAAATATGTAAAAAACATGATTTAAAGTGGGTGCGCCATCAAAAGGCGGCAAAACTACATTTTTTGAAAAATACTTATTTTACACGAAAAATTTATTTTGTTCACATAAAAAGTTTTAGAAAATTTATAAGATGAGTAATATTGTTATAAAATTCAAAATTTAGTTAATAATTTTCATAACGGCTAGTTTGTGATAATATTATAACCATATATCGTCGTTTAGTGAAACCCGGTATTGCGTACAACACACGCTGTTGAGGAAGGTCACGATTGCTTGTAATGACAGCCAAGTCAGGTTTGCGTGTAGTGCAAGGCTCATTTGTTGTTGCGTATAATAGAATACAATAATATTTCATTTATAAATTGAATATATATATATATAAACTCAATTTTTCGTAGAATAACATCTATCAAATGAACATGAAATTTGTATAACACGATCCAAGAATAGTGTTGCGTATACTCCAAGTTAATAAAGTGTTGCGTATAGCACAAGATAATCATGTTTTAGCATAAAACACATGACATAAATAAATTAAAAAGAATACTTACCATAAAATATTGGGTTGTAACATTCTACGCCACTTAAAATTAATTTTGCCCTCGAAATTCGTCGGGGTTATACATGGTTTTCTACATGAATGTTTCATTAATTGAAACCCAAATCATAAAATGAAATACCAAAATTAACTTTTAAAAACAAAAGTATGAAACGAAATGGTTACCCATTTTAACTAATCACTGGGTTTCCACATAGGAGAACATAGGTGAAAATATTGATATGGAAGAAAAATCTAACCATAATGTTCTGATGGAGAGTGGTAGAGGAAATGGCTATGAAAAAATCCAACAATCACAAATCCATAGATTTTTGATGATCTAAGGTACCATATGATTCATCTGATATAAGGGCACTAGGACAACATTTTTGGCTTTCAAGATCATTTCCTTAAAGTTGATGAAATTGGAATTAGAAGAAATACTGTGATTTTTGTACAATCTCATCGTTGGTTGTTCTTTGGACAATTTCCACTTCATCTCATAAAGAAATGAAGTTGAATTTGTCATTCGTGAAGTGTTAGCAGATCATGCGATAGAATGATGGGTCATTCCATCTGTCTCAAACAAAAGGTTATAAAAGTTATCAAAAATACATAAGTCCATCTATAGTGAGATTAATCATATATGGTTTCTAAAATGGACTTATACTTCATATATCATACTTCTTAATATAATATAACTAGTTTCTACTAAACAGGGACTTCCTGTAGGCCAGTGGTAGGCAATAAAGCCCAGTCACAGTTCAGTTGTTGGTTCGATTCCCATAGAATTGGCCGACGCGATGGGCTGTCGCCCGTCTTGTAGGTTGTCCTTTTTCTAAAACTACATTACTATTACATCCCATAAATAATTTCGAAAGTAGTTATATCCTGACACTATACTAACTTATGTCCAATATAATCCATTCCAATCTTTAGTCTTATCTAAAATACTTCGGTCCAAGCTCATAGAATAAAGAAAAAGATTAATCGAAACGTCATCAACCAAGCATGTGAATACCATCATTTATCCCCCACATATCTTGTTGGTCACATTACAATAATGTGAATAACTTAATCATGTATTCTCTTAAAAAATGAATACCCATTAAACCATAGTGAAAAAATGAATGATGTCAAAAGTTAACTCTTTCCACATACCAAAATACAAATATTCTATATACACAAACCATGATATAACATTCTCCTTATATCAGTCATGAGATCATGAATACTATCAAACATTTAACTTTCTCCTTATCCCTTCATTATTCCCATATCACCTAATTTCCAAAAATATCTGAAAAATCTTTCATGGTTACTGGTACCATTCATTATACACTTTCAAAACATAAGGAAATACAACAGTGTAACAATCCTTAGATGTCTCTTTATTTCATAGAACCATGAGATTACTTATACAACATTACAAATGATAAACATGTAATCATTTCACTACCTTCTTAAACCATTGACCGAGCTTCAACAATTCTTTTATCTCACATATCATTTGTAGTCTCATCATCATCATCAATATAAATACTACCCATACGACCATACTTATTCTCTTCATGAGACTTTCTCTTAGGTAATGGGTTTGTATAATGCCCGTACATTCCACATTTAAAACATTTAACCAATGTTGATGTCGTAGAAATACCATTATCCTCATCCATGGTGTTAATTGAACCTTTTCCTTTGCACTTACTGGATTTGTGTCCTTCTATTCCACACCCAATGCATCTTCCAGTTCCTTTGAAACATTCTCCATGATCCCTCTTCCCACAAGATTTACATGATGGAAATTGAACATTCTTTCCTCTATGATCATCATGAAACTCCATCTTTCTCTTATTATCTATGTCGGGAAACTTACCAATGTTGAGATTATTGATCATATTATGAGATTGCATATTAGGCATAATAACGATGTATGGACTTCCAAATCCCATTTAATTTGGTTTCTCATGAAGAATATCATTCCATTGTACATCATATCCTCTATTATCATGAATCTTCCTATTTCCATCCATTTTCTAAAACCCAAAAAGAATAGTGTGAGGGGCAAAAATCATTCTAGGAAAAACAACATAGTAAAGGGGGAGCACCCTAAATATCTAACATCTTAGGGTAAATTATAAGAACGTTGCAGTAGTTCTAGGACTATATCCTATACGTATACTTATCCATTGGGACATCCCTAGACATACCTTAAAAATATCTCTTGGGATCTCACTAACGTTTTCGCATCCTAGTTTCCAAAGGTTGATTAATTCATTCCTCTGATACCAACTGTAGAGACCAAAAGCTTGACGTACATGGACATTACATTACTAATGCAGAATACTTAATACATAACAAAAACAGATACACAAGGACTGTAATAGATTAATGTCTTTGGAAATGTGGAACGTAATCTTCTAATTGTGGTGAAAGATCTTCAACATCTCCAATAATGATCTTCCACTTTTTGTTTCCTTACCCTAAACCTTTCAATTAATCCTGAGGGAAAATATAACATAAAAAGGGTGAGCTCAAATTCTCAGTAAGGGTAAGCATAGATAAAATAAAACATAACATATACATTTGAACTTAAAAACATGAACATAATGTTTAAACATCAAAATCTTGAGCAATGACATAAATCATGGATTTAGATAGGGCATAGATCATAATGGATCATAAATCAAGATACAATATAATGGGAATAAAACATGTAATTGTGGAATCCATTAAGCACATGTAATGATTTCCATAGTAGCCAAGGCATTGCTACCAAGACCATCTTAAAGGACGAAGTCCCTTTCTGAATCGAGTTCACTCCTCGTTCCAGTCCTGTAATACTGAACCAGATTAACATACCGTTCCAGCCATGTCTATCTCAAGAGATATAAATCTTTACCCAATGAATTGGAGGGAGATATAGGTCACACCCATCTCATAATGAAATCATTCTTAATTCTGCAACAAAATAAACATACATCATTCATAAAAAACCCAATAAATAAAATGGGTTTAATAAACATCATCCCATCATCACATAATCCATATAAAATAAATGGATATCATTTAATAATAAAAAAAGTGAAACCATGTAAATAATAGAGAAGATATACTTGAAACATACACAAATGAGATAATGTCATCTTAGATGAAAAATGGTTTTGATAAAACACTTGAAATGAATTCTTGAGGAAAATATCTTTTTTCTTCAAAATAATTTTCTTTTCAAAAAATGTCATGAAATTTTAATAGAAAGGGATTTTTTTTAAATAGTCCTGAAATATTTTGGAGTAAGCCTCATGAAAATAAGTCTTTATAAAACCTTAAGAATCCTTTCATGCCCTATACGTTAAAAAAACTTTCTTCTCGTACTTTTGTTAAAAAAGTAAAAAAAGTACCTTATAGGGTAAATAAAAGAAAGATTTCTTCTATACCACTGGGTAAAAGTCAAAATGGGTCAAAAGGACATTAAAAATACATGAATGAAATTTTATAAAACATGGACATGAATGATAGCAATAACCCCAATAAATACTTACGAATAAGAAATCTCAGATAAAAATGAGATTTTCAAAATTATCCCTTACCTTAGGTCCGATATAATTTTTACGTATCCGAACCTCCTGTATAATGATTTAAATATTGTCATTGACTTATTAAAGAATCATATTCATTTTTATGATATCATATATGTTTCACTTACGATTTTATATTACCCGTTCTTTTTTAAATTCCATGTTAAATAGCATTTCGGGTAAAATCGTTTGATTTGTCGTCCGTGTTTTGACTTGTAATTATTCATATGATTACTTAGATCATGATTACATAATTGAAGAATATAAAACATGATTTATATATAATATATTTTCATCATATACATATAAATTAGAGATCGATAAAAGGAATGAAATACACCATTCCTGGAGACGGTAGGCCGTATGTACGCATGAACGCTGTTTTTGTTTCTTTATTGAATTGAATGAAACTAAATAAGTGACATACATATATATATATAAATCCAGTAGATTTATTATTTCATATCATTAATTACTATTCATTATATAAACTTTATAATCATTCATGTATGGTTAACATGGAGAGTGAATTTCATCTCATCATGGAGATGGTAATCCGTATGTATGCACGAGCGATGATATCGTTCCCATAATTATTGAATATAATTTTAGTGGATGGTATAATATATAAAAATCAGTATGAAGTTATAATAATCATTTTTATTTATTATTTACACCATTATACCCATCCAGGTAAGGTGGTGGTGGAAAATAAGATAACACCACGGCGTGGAGACGGTATTCCGTACGTACGCACGCGCGGTGATTTTGTTTTCCGTAGGATGGATAGAAGGTGAAATAGGGTTGTTTCATATTTATAATAACATATCAGTATATGAGTGATACTGATGTTTTTAATTCAAAATGAATCAACTAAAGAATAAGAAGTTGAAGAAGAAATAATGTTGAATGAATCGGTAACGGACATTACCTATTCTTTGAAGCGCCTCTTTGAGACCTCCTCTTAGGGCACTAGAATTTGTCTTTGAAGAAGAAAGGAACATCTAGGGGGTTTATATGGAAGTGGAGAAGATAATTTTTCAGGGGTTGGTCGAGCTTGATGGCCCAAAGTGGTGTGAGGAAGAGAGGGAGGAGGTTCCCTTTTATAAGGGAGGAGAGGGGCACCTTTGGAAATATAAGAAAATATTAATTTATATTAAATCCCAAACCCACCTAAAAACTTCCAAAAATGACTCTATTAAATTATTAGATTAGATAGGGTTGTAATATCATCAACCAATAAAATTTATACATGTATTGAATTTATTTTAAACATTATCAACTTGATTTATCATTATTTAATCTATTTAATTTTATTTTTGGTAATAATATTCTAAATTTTAAATTGTTATAAATAATTACACATGTGTTGTGAATTTCCCATAATTGGATAATTTATGGAATTTTGGACCATATAAATTTTATTTTATAATTTTTTAAATATTTTTTTAATTTTTAAACAATTTTATATTATGTTATTTTTATAAAATAACAATATTGTCAATTTTGAAACTATTCATTTATTTGAATTTAAATAAAATCCTTACAGAATATATGTTCAAACTAAAAGCATTAATAAATTAATAACATGTAATATTTATCTATAAAACTAGTGGAGCACATTAAATAGTTCATATAATATTTATTTCAACAATTTTAAATCCTTTTATTTGGTATATCTCTTAATAAAATAATTACTACAACAATTTTGTATAATTATTTAATATACATATTTGTAGTATAAAAATTACAAATAAAATCCAATGTTGAAGATAAATATGAAATATTTTATAATAATAATTTTACTCTAATTTATCATCTTGAAATAACAAAATGTAAATTTTTATCTTTATTAAATTATGAAGGTGTCAACTTTGGAATCATTTAAAAAATATATTATAAGTGTCATAATCTCATTAATAAGGATCCAAATGGTCAATAATTCGGCCATTGAATGATTAGGGTTTATATATAAATTACTAAGAAGTTTTGTACTAATTTTTGGGACTTTTGATATTTATTACTATTTCAATAAATACTATATTTTTGATTCTTCACTAAATTAATAATTTCTGCATCATTAATGTATAAGATAATAAGGTAATTAAATATATCATAAAAATTACAAATAAATTACCATGATAAATAAAAACATTTTATATTTCAAATTATTATTTATAACAAAATTTATATTCTGTATAAACTTATATTAATAATACATTAATTATTAAAGTTGACTGAGACATATTTCACTTTCCTTTAAATGAAATAAAATAAAGGTCTTAATCACATCCAAGTGGGTTCTAATGGATTCCCTTTAGACCCAAATATTACTTAGGATGAAATATAATCATCCAATTGTATTAAAAAAAGTGTTAGGATAATTTTATAATATTATATTTACTGTTAATTACCCAATTTACCTTTTACTAAGGTAAATAAAATTTACCGTTGGTACTATTCATAAAGTCCAAAAATAAAAAGTAGTCTATAATGTAATTTTGACACACTGATTCCAAATATGGAATCCATTTTTCCAAATTCAATACACATAATTTTCAGAAATTAAATTAAAATTATCAATTTGTTGAAAGAAAATGAGTTTTTGTTTAAAACATTGTAAAAGATGAATTCATTTAACCTATGAATTCAATGTAAAATCAATTCTAATGACATACATGATATTAAATGGTAAAAATATATTATATTTATACTTTAAAACCATTAAATATTATAATTTAACCACATAAATTATTACGATGAAAACAGTTGTTTTTAATTAAAATATACCATGTTCTTACTATTCATTAAAATATAAAAGTTATCAGAATAATGTGAAAATTTTATCTAAGGTAAAATTTAATATCCTTATTCTAAAGAATAATTTTATTTTGTAAAATTGAACTTATAAACATGTCCAAAACTTGATTTAAAGTGGGTGCGCCATCAAAAGGCAGCAAAACTATATTTTTTTAAAAATACTTATTTTAACCGAGAAATTTATTTTGTTCACATAAAATGTTTTAGAAAATTTATAAGATGAGTAATAATGTTCTAAAATTCAAAATGTAGTTAATAATATTCATAACTGCTAGTTCGTGATAATATTATAACCATATATCGTTGTTTAGTGAAACCCGATACTGAGTACAACACATGATATCGAAGAAGGTCGTGATTGCGTGTAATGAAATGCAAGTCAGGTCTGCATGTAGTGCAAGACTCCTTTGTTGTTGCTTATAACAAAATCCAACCATATTTCATTTATTCATTGAATATATATATATATATATACACTCAATGTTGCATAGAATAACTTCTATCAAGTAAACTTGAAATTTTGTATAACACGATCCAAGAATAGTGTTGCGTATACTGCAAGTTAATACAGTGTTGCGTATAGCACAAGATAATCTGGTTGTAGCATAAAACACATGACATAAATAAATTAAAAGGAATACTTATCATAAAATATCAGGTTGTTACACTATTCTACTTTATGTCATGTGGAGAACATTTCAAAAACTTGGGATGAGCATAAAAATCCCAGTAAAGGATTCAAAAAGAAGGATAACTGTTAGTTTTTCAAAACAACAAGTAAAAAATGAATACTTTATCAAATTAATAGTTTTCACCTTTATGAAGTAGTAAATATTCATCACTGAATAAAAGATCACTACATATCCTTTGTTACCAAAATATTACCATAAACCCATATAAATAACACATAACATAAAAACGTATCTTCGGACATTATCAAACATAAATGTAATAACCATACGGTCGACTTCCACCCATATCACTATATGGAATAGCCATACGGCCGACTTCCATACCCAATGCATTAGAGGTTATAACGTAAACACCCATCCTGGTATTCATGGCACCACCCGTCATTTGATTTATCATGTAACCACCCATCAAATGTCCATGTACCATTATAAAATCATAACACATAAAAAATTATAAAGAAAAGAAAACATTTACACATTTCAAGCACAATATATCACTTAAATATATTGATATAACAAATCCATTATCAAAACCATTTTCAATACCAAAATACATAAAAGTGTATATGGTATTTATTTACATTTAAAAATATTATGGCTTGTTGAGGAAGCCAAAGATCAAATAATACTTACAGTGGTGGAATGGTCGTTGTCACCACGTACGTTAGAAAGAAACATACTTTTTGTCATTTAGTAAAACGCTTTGTATAGAAAATATTCCTTATGAATAGAAGTAAAATTCAAAGGGTTTTATACAACGTATAAAATAATGTCTTGTATTAGAACAAAATATGCCTTCATAAAAGGAGATTGAGATGAAGTCCTATACAAAGTCATTATCCTTAGATTATGGATAAATCAATTACATAATTATGTGGGAAAAATATAAATACACCCAATATAAGAGGATTTTATGTGTAAAACAATCAGCAGTCATCCTCACATATTCATAGTATGGAATAATCAAGAAGTATAGGTTTACCCAAAATAATTGAATTTGGGATAAGAAGTTCCCCTACAGAAATTCAACAGCCTAACGGTGTCACTTTAAAATTATGAAAATGAGAAGATGAGAGATAAGAAGGGTATCTCATAACTTTTACATAACATTTACAGCTATAAGGATATATAAGGACATATCCACACATAAGAAGATTTAAATTAAAAGTCATAACAAAAAGATGTCTTTTAAAAGGAGGAGGGTGAAAGGTTCCTTTACCAATTTGTGTAACTTCTGAAAAGTACACCCCATGAAAGAAGGGTCATACAATGAAGATGTGAATACCCATAAATTAAAGTATGTTACACAAAGAATATATTACTGGGTAGTAAAACACCACAAGAAGTAAATTGTGGCAAATGTATCATGAATCTCATGGGAATAAAAGTGAGATGAAAAATCCCATACGAAAACTCGGCAGCCTAACGACGCCACTTAAAACATCCAAAAATGAATTGATGAGATCAAATAGCATCTCTCGTCATATGAAAATAAAATTTACAGTAAAAGGAATATAATGTAAAATGCCACAACCTATGAAATATTAGCTTAAAAGAAATGACATAAAAGAGAGTACATAAAAAAAGAGGTACGATCCCTTACCTCAGGTCCGACTTCCCTTTTTAGTTTCTTTATATTCCTGAATAATAAACTTTGGAAAATTTATAATTTATTAAGAACCTCCTTTAGAGATTATTATTACATTCATATAACATATTATAATGTTATAATAATTGGTTAATAATGTGAGTTCATATCAGATGTTTTTGTCAATGTTTGGTACATGAGTCAAAATTGAATTTGTTGGAAAAGAATTTTCCATGTAGTTATAGGTACATCATCTTCTGAAAGTATTAATGATTTAAATATTATATATATCCAGTATATATTCATTTTATAATATTTCCTAACATTTGGAGATAAAAAATGAAATGCACCGTTCATGGAGACAATAGGTCGTATGTATGCATAAACAATACTTTCATTTTGTTATCATATTAATTGAATTAAAACTAAATGAGATATATAAATATATATATTATTATCCCATAATGATATCCATAATTTATATGTAATACATGAAATATATATCTATTATATATATCTACTTATAATAGTATATAAAATTTGGAGATAAGAAAGGAAATGTACCATTCATGGAGATGGTAAGTCGTACGTACGCATGAACGCTACATTAATTTCTATTTCAAACCTTATTGGAATGAAATAAATAATGATACATAGTTATATTATAATTACAGTATAATATAATATATAACATCATTAAATACATCCTTTATACATCCCACATATGGCATTAACGATTCCAATCACTTTGAGGGGGTGGTAGTCCGCACTTCCTAAAATGAAATTATCGCGTTTACCAATTATGGAAACCATAAAGGTATGACATAAATGAAAAATAAAGAAGCATAAGGAATAAATAAACATAATCTATATAACATATATAAATACAGTGACATCTTAATGGCCAACATGAGAGGTGTTTAAAGCAGATTTTACAATCATTGTTTCGTGAGGCAGTAATTCGCCACCCAGAGAAACAATATGTTCTTTAACCATTAGATGGAGGTTAGTATGAGTGTATCTCGGATCAACCTCATAACAGCATCCTAGTATATTTAATATAATTATATTGTTACAAAATAAAGAATAAAAAATCTTTATGTGGTTGAAGAAGCAAAATAAAACAAAAGAATATAAGAGAAGACATTACCTTCAATTCGGATAACTGTTTTTGATTTGAGCTCAAAGGATTCATAAAAAAGACTTCTACCCAATGTGAGGCCTATAGGAGAAATAGAGGGAAGTGGAGAGACAATATGAGCAGGGTTTTGACGATCCATGTTCTTGAGAGGTGTGGGTAAGGAGGTAGAGTTGGGGGCCTTTTATTAGAGGGAGGTGGGGCACTCCTAGAAAGTCTTGAAAAGTAACTTTATTATAAAATGATTTTTGGATATCAAGGGTCCAAAAATTATATATTTCGAGTATAAGGTGATAAGGGTTCGAAATCAACCCATCCAATTGGTTTTTGATAAGTTTATTTCTTAGATGTTACATTATCTTTTCATTTTTTTTAAATCGTTCATTAATGAGGTAATCGCTGCATCATCATGGTGTCATAAATAAATTAATTTCTATAATGTCTAAAAATTATAAAAAAAATACTATGATGTAGGAAATATTTTTATATTTTAAATGAATATTTATAGTAAAAAATATGACTTGTATAACCCCATGTAAAAATTGTTTTAGTAAAACAATACATGTTTGTGACATTTTTATTTTAGCTTTAAATAAAAAGTTATTAATGCCATTTTCTTACCCAAGTGGCTCCATGGGGTCCCTAAGTATACCCATGGATTGTATTGGTCGTCCATAACTCATCCAATAAGGTTAGAACATGTGTCAAAGTCATTTCATATTATTCTAACATTATCTTTACCTTAAATTACAATAATTAACTTTAATCATGATTAATAAAACATAAAAGTTACTATTCACCAAAAATTATTTTCGTCCCATTGAACCAAATTTTACATCCTAATGAAAACCATGTATGTTGGATTTTTGAAATTCAAATCAGAGAGGTGGTAAATTTTCATTTAAACGAAAAATCAATTTTTTAACTACCACTTAGTGGTTTCTCTATTCATCAAAAATTGATGTTAAGAAAAATACAAAAAAATCACCATAAGCTACATTTTATATTCCAAATTAAAAAACGATGTCTATGTTACAAAATTAAAAACATATATGTTGCATTAATAAATTTAATAATCAATTCCTGTTGTCAAAACAAATAGCGTGTTTTTAAGAAACAAAATATATCAAAAGATTGACACTAGTTTAAGTCCAATTTCTAAGTAAATTAATTCCAATGAAAACCATTGGATTAAATGGTAAAAATACATTCTAACTACACATTAAAACCAATTAAAAAGATAATCTATCCATATAAATATATTATATTAAAAAGAGGTTTTGAATTAAAATACAACATTTTCACTAAAAATGATCTTTATCGGAAAAATAAAAAAAAATCTACACAATGTAAATTTTGATATCCTGATTCTAAAGAATGATTTTATTTGATCTAATATAACATATACAATTTTCAAAAAGTGTATTTAAGAATGGATCGCCCTAAATGGCGGTTAATCGACCTTTTAAAAAATATTCGACTATTTACACTTAAAATTGGATTCATTCGCATTTTATGCCTCTAACATTGTTGGATAAAAGTGAAAATATTTGACAAACATATATAATCATTTTTTAGTTAGTTTTGTTCATTCCCGCCATTGCAACAACTATGTTTTAACTACCATTTATAATAATATTTTTTATTATTAGTGTGCAACGTAAGATTTCAATGAAACTCCTTGTTGCGTATTGGGTACGCCATCGAGCATAGCATTCCCTTTAAAGTAATATTAATATTTTATTCAAAAATATTAATAAATATAAAAAAGTAATATTCTTTATTTACCTGGGATGTAACATCCTTCCTCCCCCTTTTGGTAATTTCATCGTCACAATTTAAAAATTGGGCATGGAAACTTCATTGAATGCCCCACATCAGAAAAAGAGTAAATTAAACTATCACTTTAAAATAAGGAAAGAAAAGTAACAAGGTCACCTGAGACAATAGTTACTAGGATTCCATGAAAACATGGATATAGAAGAAAAAAACAAAGGGTTATCTTCTGATGGATAGTGATAGAAACATGTTTAGGAGGAAGTTAACCACTATAAAATCACAAACTTGTGATGGGACAAACGGTATTTGTTTCCCCAGTATGAAAAGTTAACATAAATTTTTTTAGTTTTATGTTACGTTTCATTGAGGAATTTATTTATCAGTATAACTAAATCATAAGGAAACATACTTTCTTAACATTTATACTTTCATATCTTACTAGAGTTTTTACACAAACTCATTTTTTCCTCCAAAAGACGAGTATTTAGGATGACTTGTTCACATTAAGAGCACTATGATCAACTTATAGAGAATCACCTAATCCAAAAAAGAGATCTATATATTTCCCATGTCTTTAGACATTAACAAAATAAAAAATTATTAGAACAAGATCAGATAATCCACAAATGGATAATCCTTTATAAAAAGAAAATATATTCTTAATCTCTAAAATATGTCCAACAAAACCCAAAGTTCAACGAAGACCATTAGATAAATAATATATCCATAATACTTTTCAATGTAAACCAAACCATTATTGAAACCCAAGTATTTGAATTATTTAATCACATAGTCTTACAAGGTAAAAATTAACATTTATCTCCAAATAAAATTAGTTTCTCTTAAAGTCTCATATTGAAAAGTAATTAAAATAATCATATATCCCCCTTGATAGGTCAATATTTTCCTAGATAACCCAAAATCAAATTATTCTAGGTTCATAAAATTATATAACTAAAAAGAATTTGTCATACTAACCAGGAACTTCACGTAGTCCAGTGGTAGGAAATAAATACCAGTCGCACTTTGGTTGAGGGTTCGATTCACAGAGCTTTGTCCGATGCGACAGGTTGTCACACGGTATGTGTGTTGGCATTTTTCCAAAACTATATAATTCTCAAAAAATTCCCCAAAAGAGATAAAATCATGAAAAATAACCATAACATAATTTAACCTCAATTTTATCTCATGCCTTTCATTTTCCATCGTAACATATAGTAACCCATAATTACCTCAAAATCAAGGATCATATAAACCCAAATGGTTCTTTATAACTATGTCCACAAAAGAATAGATAACTATTCCTTGAATAAAATTTTCATATATAAAACATCAAGGTTACACATACTATAAAAAGTCTTCTAATGTAACCCCATCATCAAAAGAGACTTAATACTTTTAAGAATTTCACCACCCTAAAATCTACCATAACTCTTGAATCCCTTATATGATTAATTCTTACTCATTCAACATTATTCATGATCCATAAACCATTCCGTTCCAACTTATTATGAAATACATCTTTCCTACAAACAAAATCATGAATCATATCCTACGATTCCAAAATAAGAAAACATATGTTATGAAATAAACCATACATTTGATTGGTCAGTGTCGGTTTCATCATCCTCAATGGGAATGGCATTAGGTATTGGTAAACGAATATTTGTATGATCTTGGTGATTCCATTCCTGAAACTTCTTCATAGGACATGTGTTTTCATAATGACCATGCACACCTCATTTAAAACATTCAATTGATCCCTCAGAAATAACTTCTTTCCCTTTCCTCGTTTCAACTTGATACTTCCTTTTTCCATGGCAGGTTCTTACGTTATGACCTTCATTTCCACATCTATATAATCTTTCTATCCCTTTGAAACATTTTCCTAGGTGTTTCTTTCCACAGCTTTGACACATAGGTTTTTGAACACACTTACCTTTATGATTATTACCTGAACTTTTGTAGGGATTTGTTTCTCGGATATATGATGCCTTATAAAAATCACGAAGGTTTAGGTGGTCAATCATGACTCCAGATAGTTGGTTGAGGATAAACAAAAGAGTTACCATTGTAGCACCTATATCATTCAATTGATAGCTCAGAAACCTATCAGAGTTTCCTTCACATCCACTGTTACTTTGGTGCCTGCTAGTTCTAGCCATTTACTAAAATCAAAAAGGTCAGTGTGATCATATCAGTAAAATCATCATATAATAATGAAGAAGATAAAAACTAATATATAGTTAACTAGGTTATCTCAAACTAAATCTAACTTAAAAAATATGAATCCATCTAATATACTACAAATTTTGGTTATACACAACTTTTCACTTATTCTTAAATAATACTCTAACCTCTAAAGTTATCTAAAACGACCTCTGATACCAACTATAAAGACTCGGCCTTAAAACATTGCAAAATAATTAATTAAAAGAATAATTCAGATAGAGTATCTTTTCCGGTTTAGAGTTTTATCGAATTAGGACATAACTATTACATCTCAAAATATTACAAAGTTTACACATCTACTAAGTTTCCATAAAATAAAAACTTTTACAGAGAAACATGTCTACTTCCATGTTTTAGATGTCATTCCTTTCCTTGATCCCATCCTTGACCATATTCATCTTTAAGTCCTATAGTGAACACTTCAAAAACATGGGATGAGCATAAAAATCCCATTAAAGGATACACAATGAAGGAAAACTGTTAGTTTTTCAAAACAACAAGTAAACCATTAATGCATTATCAATTGTAATAATTTTCACCTTTATGAAGTAGTAAATACTATACACTGAATAAAATTTCACTACATATACTTTGTAACAAAAAGATTACCATAAACCCATATAAAGAACAAATAACATATAAAGGTAACTTGGGATACAAACATACTTAAATGTAATAACCATACGGTCGACTTTTACACATATCACTACATGGAGTAGCCATACAGCCAACTTCCATACCCAATGCATAGGAGGTTATAACATAACCACCCTTCCTGGTATTCACGGCACCACACGTCATTTGGTTTATCATGTAACCAACCATCAAATGTCAATGTACCATTATAAAATCATAACACATAAAACAATTATAAAGGAAAAAACATTTACACATTTCAAGCACAATATATCACATAAATATATTGACATAAAAAATCCATTATCAAAACCATTTTCAATACCAAAATACATAATAGAGTATATGGTATTTATTTAATTTTAAAAATATTACGGCTTGTTGAGGAAGCCAAAGATCAAATAATACTCATGGTGGAGGAAAGGTTGTTGTCAGTGCGTACGTTAAAAAGAAACATACATTTTGTTGTTTATTAAAACTACTAATATCGAAAATATTCATTTTTAATAAATGTAGAAGTCAAAGGGGTTTATAAAATGTATAAAATAAAGTATTGTATTAGAACAGAATATCCCTCAATGAAAGGATATTGAGACGAAGTCCCATACAAAGTTGCTATCCTTAGATTAAGGATAAATCAATTACATAATTATGTGTGACAAATATAAATATACCCAATATAAGAGGATATTAAGTGTAAAAAAATCAGAGGTCATCCAAAAATATTCATAGTATGGAATACTCAAGAAGTATAGGTTTAACCTAAAGAATTGAAATTGGGTTAAAAAGTTCCCCTACATAAATTCGACAGCCTAACGATGTCACTTTAAAATTCTGAAAATGAGATGATGAGAGATAAAAAGGGTATCTCATCATGAGTAAAAAACATTTACAGCATTATGGATATATAAGTACATATCCCAACATAAGAATGTGTAAATTAAAATACCTAACAAAATGAAGTCTTTTAAAAGGGGGAGGGTGAAACATACCCTTACCGATTTGTGTAACTTCCAAAACATACACCCCATGAAAGAAGGGTTATACAATGAAGATGTGAATACCCATAAATTAAAGTATAATACACAAATAATACAATCATGGGAAGTAAAACAGCTCAAAAAGTAAATAGTGGAAGATGTAGATGAATCTCATTGCAATAAGAGTGAGATGAAAAATCCCTTACGAAAACATAGCAGCATAACGACGCCACTTAAAACATGAAAAAATGAATAGACGAGATAAAATAGGGTCTCTAATCATATGAAAATAAAATATACAGTAAGATAAATATAAAGGATCATCCACCAAAATAATAATGATGACATTAAAAGAAACGACATAAAATAGAGTACTTAAAAAGAAAGATAGAGGTAGGATCCCTTACCTCAGGTCCGACTTGTCTTGTTCGTTTCTTTATATTATTGAATAATAAACTTTGGTAAATTTATATTTACTTAAGGAAATACTTTAAAGATTATTATTAAGTTCATATCACATATTATAATGTTATAATAATTGGTTAATAATTTCAGTTCATATCAGACGTTTTTCTCGATGTTCGGTACATGAGTCAAAATTGAACCTGTTGGAAAAGAATTTTCCATGTAGTTTTAGGTACATCATCTCCAGAATAGTATTAATGATTTATATATCATATATATCAAGTATATATTCAATTTATACTATTCCATAACAATTGAAGATAAAAAATGAATTGCACCGTTCATGGAGACGGTAGGTCGTATGTACGCATGAATGCTACTTTCATTTCGTTGTCATATTAATGGAATTAAAACTAAAAGAGAGGTATATATATTATAATTCCAGAATCATATCCATCATTTAGATGTAATATATTACATATATATCCATTATATATATGTACTTATAATAGTACATAACATTTGGAGATAAGAAATGAAATATACCGTGCATAGAGACGGTAATCCGTACGTACGCATGAATGCTACTTTCATTTCTATTTCATAATTTATTGGAATAAAATATTAATTATACATAGGTATATTATAATTAAAGTATTATATAATATATAACATCATTAAATCAATCCTTTATACATCCCACATATGGCATTAAAGATTCAAATCACTTTGAGAGGGCTGTAGTCTGCACTTCCTAAAATGAAATTATCATGATTACCCATTATGGAAACAAAACTGGTATGGAATAAATGAAAAATAAAAAAGAATAATGAATACATAAAAATAATGTATATATCATATATAAATACAGTGAAATGTTAATGGCCACCATGAGAGGTGTTAAAATAATATTTAACAATCATCGTTTAATGAGGCAGTAATTCGTCACCCACAGAAACAGTATATTTTTTAACCATTAGATGGAGGTGTGTATGAGTGTCGCTATAAATTACTAATAACATCATCCTATTATAGTTAATAAACTGGCGTGGTTACAAAATAAAGGAATAAAAAGAGTTTAGGGGGTTGGATAAGCAAAATAAAACAAAAGAAAATAAGAGAAGACATTTCCTTCAAATTGGATAACTCTTTTTGGTTGGAGATAAAAGGCTTCCTTGGAAATACTTATACCCAAATTGAGGATTCTAGGAGTAATAGGGGGATTTGTAGATACAATATGTGTAGAGTTTGGGAAAAACAAGGGCTTGAGAGGTGTGGGTAAGGAGGTAGAGGTGGGGGCCTTTTATAAGAGGGAGGAGGGGCACTCTTGAAAAGTCTTGAAAAAGGTACTTAATTACAAAATTATTTTCAGATATAAAAGGTCCCAGAATTATATATTTAGAGGATAAGGTTATAAGGGTTTGAAATCCACCCATCCAATAGGTTTTTTACAAGTATATTTCTTACATTTTACTTTATCTTTTCATTTTATTTAAATCATTCATTAATGAGGTAATCGTTGCATGATCATGGTGTCACACATAAATTAATTTATTTAATGTATAAAAATTATAAAAATAAATAATATTATGTAGGAAATATTTTTATATTTCCCATGAATATTTATAGTCAAAATTATGACTTTTATAACACTATGTAAAAATTGTTTTAGTAAAACAATACATGTTTGTGACATTCTTATTTTAACTTTAAATAATATGTTTTTAATGTCATTTTCTTACCCAAGTGGCTCCATGTGGTCCCCAAGTTGACCCATGGATTGTATTGGTCGTCCATGACTCATCCAATAAGGGTAAGACATGTGTCAAGGTCATTTAATATTATTATAACATTATCTTTACCTTAAATTACACTAATTACCTTTAATCGCGATTAATAAAACTTAAAACTTACTATTAAAAAAATTATTTTCATCCCATTATACCAAATTTTATATCCTAATGACAACCATGCATGTCGGATTTTTTAAATTCAAATCATAGAGGTGGTAAAATTTCATTTAAACGAAAAATCAGTTCTTTAACTACCACTTAGTGGTTTCGCTATTCATAAAAAATTGACGTTTTTTTAGAAAAATATCAAAAATCCCCCCTAAGCTATATTTGATATTCCGAATTCAAAAATGATGTCTATTTTAAAAAATTAAAAACATATAAGTTTAATTATACAATTTAATAATTAATTTCTGTTGTGAAAACAAATAGCGTGTTTTTAAGAAACAAAATATATCAAAAGATCGACACTAGTTTAAGTCCAATTTCAATGTGAAATTAATTCCAACCACCACCATTGGATTAAATGGTAAAAATATATTATAAATACACCTTAAACCCAAATAAAATGATAACATATACATATAAATAAATCCGATTAAAAGGAGGTTTTGAATTGAAATACAATATGTTCACTAAAAATGATCTTTATTGGAAAAATAACAAAAATTTACACAATGTAAATTTTGATGTCAAGATTCTAAAGAATGACTTTATTTTGTCCAATATAACATATTAATTTGTCAAATGATGTATTTAAAAAGGGTTCACCTTCAAAAGGTGGTTAATCGACCTTTTAAAAAATAATCGATTATTTATTCTTAAAATGGGATTTATTCACATTTTAAGTCTCTAAAATTTATTGGATAAAAGTGAAAACATATGACAGACATATATAATCATTTTTTAGTTAGTTATGTTCATTCCAGCCATTACAATGTCTAGGATTTAACTACCATTTAAAATAATGTTATTTTATTATTAGAGTGCAACGTAAGATTTCACAAAAACTCGTTGTTGTGTATTGGGTACTCCATCGAGCATAGCGTTACCTTTAAAGTAATATTAATATTTTATTCAAAAATATTAATAAATTTAAAAAATAATATTCTTTATTTACCTGGGATGTTACACTCTAGCAGGCACTGTTCGGTACTGTACCAGTCAGAACTATTCATCCATCTGGCCCTTCGGGCCACTGGTTTGGTCCTCGGGTCCTGCAAGGCTTTCAGGCCACCCAAGGCCTTCAGGACAGTTGACTCTCAAGGTCTTTGGGCCACCTTAAGGCCTTAGTGCCACCCCAAGGCTTTTGGGTCACATGAATGTAGGCCCAGACACACTATAAAAAAGGAGCAGCCCAGAAGAGGATTCAGAGCAGGTGCACTCACCAGAGAAGAGCCAAATGGATTTCCATAATGAGAGGGCATGACTATACCATCAGTACCAGCCTGTGCTTTAACGGGAAGCCTAGCCAGACAGTCATTCAATGGTGGAGAGCTACTATCAAGATGCAGTTGCTGGGGAGGGGTGGTTCCTTGTAGACAATCTGGTTGTATTCCCGAAGGCCTTCGGGTCATGAAATATTCTACGCCTACGAGCCATGTAATCTCTGAGACTATAGGCCTTGTAAGGGTTCCCCCTCATCCCTTGAATGGGGGATTATCAAAACTCAATAAAAATGAAGTCCTTCTGGCCATTAAGGCATATCAAAATATAAAGACACTACCTAGAACCCAATGTTTGATAATCTATACAGATTAAAAAACATATTTAATGTCAAAAATTATTTTATTTTTTAAAAATTATTTTTAAAAACATACTTCCTTGTAGATATATGTTGAAAAATATTCATCCCAATAAACTAGGTAAATGGTTAAATTTATTAATGGGTGTTTATAAACACATAGTAATGGGAGGAATATATCAATGATTCCCTATATAAATCATCAATAAATCATAAACCATAGTGGAAAATTTACATAGGAGAAATTGAAGTACAAATGGAATAATAGCAATGAACCATAATAATTGACCATGATAATATAATAATAGTTCATTGAATAAAAAATATGATAAAAAATGATACCCATAAAATAATCACATATTTTAGGGTATAATAATGTGGAATAATATATCATTATCCATTGTGACATTACATAGACATGTAGAGAAAACATAATCCTTTAGAATCATAACATATACAAAGTTTCTCTAAAAATACCACCATAAAATTATTAACATAGATATTACTATAATTTCCTCGCACAAATTTATGGACATATAAAACCACATCATTTACATTCCTAACATTATGTACATTGCTAATGACCTGGAGTCCAAGCACAATATAATGATCTCATTAGATATAAAACAATACATAATGTAATGGATGAATATATAATTGCAAACTACACCATAAAATTATTTTAAATCATACACATTTTGTTTAATGATATTAATCAAAAATCTTACCTTTGTTAACTATTTATAATAGAATGTGTTATAATAATTGTTACAAGATTCACAAGAAAATTATTAATGAATTATATTAGATGACACAAAATCTAAATAACCAAAAAATAAATAACATAAATTAATATAATGGGAGAAAAATAGTCATATAAAACTATAATATATGATATATCTTCTATATAATGAAATAATGTTGAGAAACCAGTTAAATTTTTTTTTGTGGTATTTTGGTAAGGTTTTCAGAAAAATAAAAAAAATTGTCTCGATTAAAACCATTTTGAAAAGGTGAGATAAAAAATTTTATTTTATTTTATTAATTGATATATCAATAACTAAAAGTTCGCATGAAATAATTTCAATGAATGATAAACATGAATTTAAATATATTAAATATAAAGGAATTTTAAAGGTTCACATTATTTTAATTTTTAATAGTTTAAAGAAACCCACATTGTTGAAATTGATATAAAATTGAAAATCATATATAATTAATGAAAAATATGATAATTAAATACGTGAATACATATTTGGATTTAAATTTAATTTAAAAAACATTAATAGTTGAAGAAATATGTTTATCAATGATAGATACCTAATATAGAGGGAAAATTATCCATTACAATGTAATAGTTTTATAATGTAAGAGTCAATTAAAATGATGTTTTTCAAAATAAAATGTAATTTATCAATTAAAATAGAATAAAAAATATGTGATAGAAGAGTGGTATAATATATCAAACCTATAATAAAAATTCACAGGATGAAATTGTATGATTTGCTGAAAGGATATTGAGTTAAGAAAGCCATTATCCTTGGACTCATGCTTGATGGAATGCACTTGAATTTGATGTATCATAAACATTGGTTTACTATTAATTTATATTATAACATTATGTATATATATACATATATATAAATATTGATTATTTAATAAAATTAATAATATATAATTAATATATATTTATTAATCATTCATAGTCAATATTAATCACAAAATGTTAATTATTCAATTTATTCAATGAAGGCTTTTGTTTGGAAATTTTGGACTTTTATACTCAAATATGTGATTATTTAATCTATATTTATCATTGATATATGTGTTTAATAGATTCATAGAATCAAATAATTTTTTTATGAACGTTATAATAATTCGTAATAAATAGCGATCATGATTTATACTTTTTTGGAAATAGAGAATCAATAAAAAGCAATGATTTTATTACTGAATATTCCAGTAAATATTAAAATTTTAGTATTATAAATACAAAAAAAATGAAAAATTGATTCAATATATTACATTTTTTATGTTTGTTTAAATATTAATTATGGAAATATTATAATATAGTTGAAATGTATGGTTCAACAGACCCAAATAGTAACATGTTATTACAAATTAATGGGTAAGTGTATGATATTCTACTATTTCAGTATCATTTTTATAAAATTATAAAGATTTTAGTGTCATGTAACTAATATTTTAAATTTCATTCAATAATATTTGGATGAATATTATAAAAAATTAATTTTGTAAAATACGATAAAGATAATATAGAATGGAATATTTCTATTTTTAGATATGAATGAATTGAGACTCTCTCTTATGGCCAGAATATCAAAATATTATGTTACAATTTATAGGGAGGAAAAAATTACATATATTGGAGACAATCCAAATGATATGTTTTATATAGCTTGTTGATGAGTTTTCCATTTACGGATGTGTTATAATGATTTTTTTAATTACACATTTAAAATATTAAAATAATATTCATTTATAATGAATGGGAATCCAAAATAGAAAATATATTAGGTTACGTCCTATATTCTCCCGTATAAAAAATATATTGAGATATATATATATATATTTATATAATTACATTACTCTGTAGTTTAACCATTTTAAATCATTTACAGTTAAATAATATATCTCTCATTTTATAGTGGAATAATATTTTTTTAAAATATATAATTGATATTAAAACCTCATTTAAATTTAATGATTCTAAATATGAATTCATTTTAATTAAAATATATTTCAAAATAAGTGATAAAATTTAAATTAAATATTAAAAGAAAATAAAATAAAAAAAATATTTTTTGGAATCTATTTTATTAATCATTAAATGAATTAATTTTTATATATTATAAATTAATTTCAATTAGATGAAAATGAATTTATATGTTTATATATATATATAAATGAAAATTTTATCCAAAACATTAATTAAAATGTAATATAAATATATAATTTATAAAAATAAAAATAAAAATAAATAATATAAATACACATATATTTTTATTAATTTAAATTTTTCATGTCAATAATCACATGTTGATGACCTCATCACTTTTATTTATAACACATTTCTATAAATCCTAATGATAAATAACATTGAGGTATGAAGTGTTGACCATTGTGGATAATGATTTAGCTAGTATTGATCTTCTATGGATTCTCATGAATGAAAACATTTTTTATAGATAACTATACTAAGCCATACTTGTTGAATTTCAGCTTGGGCCTAGTTAAAGATAAATCTTAGTAATGATGCCTCTTTTACAAGATTATAAAAATGATCCTCCAAATAAATACATATATTACATGATTCCATAACATCCCCATTTTTATATATATTTCATAATGTGATTACTTTTATTTATAATGACCATATAGAAAACTATATTATAACATCCACATTGTAAAAGAAGATGCATAATTAGGATTTCACAAATTCCATACTTCATTAAATATCTCAAAATGTGAAAAATTTATTAATATATGTTATATCCAATGAATAAATATTATAAATTACCATATATTATAAAATTCTATATATTCGTAACAATTATATATCCAATATAAAAATAATATACATATTTCTTTTCTATTACTACAAATAACATTATAAACATCTCATAAACCTATCATTCTATTTCCATCCTCAACATATATACCATATTTAAAATATTTTTCATTATTTTATTAGTTATACATGGCGGTGTAATATTCAGGGGAGACCAAATAGATGAATACTTCAATGTCACAATATTTTTATTGACATATGTTTTAATCCCCTAATAATTATATAAACTAAAAGGTATATTGATTTATTATAATATATTATTATTTATTTATTTTAATATTGTTATTTTTTACCTCAATTTTATAAATCATTGTTCATTTAAGATTTTTGTTGTGTATATGAAAATTTATCTATCACATGGAATCTATTAAACGAAATTTTATAGTAATAATATATTGTGTTTCAATATGAAAATAGACCAAAAATTACACCAGTGAGAAGAGCAATGGATTTAGGTGTCAAAAACATTATTATGAAAGGAAAATGTTTATTGACTAACCATAATTAATTGATGATTTAACATTGTAAATTTTGAATTGTGGAAAAGGGATCATGCATAATCGATTTAAATTTATTTGATAGGATTTTACATGTTGAGATAGGAAATATGGTTCTGATGGTGTGAACTAAGGAATATATATATATATATATATATATATTTATCTTTCATGCATAATCATTAATATAGACTTAGGTTGAACAAATATACCATATATTACTATAAATATACTGATTAAAAATATTATATAATGTTACGCAATGTAAAAATAGGTACTGTTTATGAATTAATGATTTGAGCTAGATATCCCAATAAATAACCATACAAGGGTACAATATTACCGAATCATTAGTGGAATTTTAGTTCACAGAATGAGGGTCAAAATTTTCATATGGTTGTAGATAATTTTTTAGGAGGTATATATTATGTATTAACTTGTTTACATGTCATGTCATAATAAGTTTTAATTTAGGTTTCGGTAGTTATTGTGGATAGAACTACATTAGAATATGGTTTTTTGATATTAAGATAAGTATAATATTCTTTAGATTAATTTATTTTGAATATTTAATGGAATTATTTATCAATTTAATGCTATGGTTTGATTATTATTATAAATATTTGAGCAAACAATAGGCTTGTTCAGGTGCTTATGAATTTAGGTTTCGGTTAATGGATATGATTTTTTATAATATCGATGTATCATTTGGAAATTATTTGGGTGTGTATCATTTAGATAGCACATCAAAGAAAACATATTGATGAATATTAGCATGTTGATGTGGAGGATACACACTGAGGTGTTAAATTAGGTAAGGATAGAAAAGAGATTAACATACAAGAAATGTTTTTAGGAGAGGATTCTATTCAGTTTTGTTTGAAGTGATTATATAGATATTTTAATTACTTACTTTCGAGTACCAAGTTGATAATGTGACATGAAATCCTATTTATGGATTTAATATATAATTTTAGATATGGATGTTCTTATAATCCTAAAATATGTCATTTCCTTAGATGTTATGATTGTAAATATAGGATACATGTCACAAACCATCTAAAAGGGGCCCGACCTATGACTCCCAAATCCCACCACCAATTGGATAGGGGATGGGGAATAGAATTGAGAAGGAATATCACTCACTTGGGAGGCCATAACCTATGAACATTTATGCACACACACACACATGTATTCAATTCTATTCAATGGTGAAATTAACAAACAACTGCCCAATAATGCATGTTTATATTTAAATTCCACAACTAGAGTTTTATATGATGTAATGGGAATTATAAAGGTCCAAATAAAATCTCTCTGCAAAGTTTCTGAAACACATGTCCATCACGAATGTATGTACTGGGACTACTACCTAAAATCCAAAGTTACACACCTTAGTCAGTACAGTCCCACTATGTGTTGCAAGGTCTTGGTCCATCTTGGATTCTTTCAAAAGGCGGACCATATTCACAAGACACGAAACATTAAAGACATACCGTTGAATGTGTCAGTATAAAAATATGCAGTAGGACACCCTGACACCAAAAAAATAAAAAAATGAAACATAGATATATGTAAAAAGTTATATGTGTACATAACATACAGTAAGAGTATCCAGATATACTCAAAAAAAGATACATAGTCTAAAGGAATGTCTGAACCATAGTATGCTAGCGTAGGCTTGTAGCTCGAAGATTCCACAAATCACAAGTCTAGTTTAATAAACTATTGAGTATGATAATAATAATGTCATCCATCTTAGTTGTAATGATAGTAAGGTCTCACCTTTAGAAGATAAAATTTACTGTCCAATGAAATATGATAAAAAAACGAGTGTGACACCAAAGTCCATGTGGTGATACCAAAAACTCAATCTTGATTATCTCTTTAAGTAGAGAATAAAACCTCATGTATTTTTTGTCATGATGATACTACGATATCCACCAAGGCCATGAATATATATATAATATCTCACTTCCAACCTCATTGAGGGATTCCAATGAATATATCCATGATGTACATATAAAGGGTTCTTAGTCATGGGAGTATGAGATTATTCTATACTAACCATTAAGATAATGATAAGGGGAACACACCATAATGAGTCTTGTATAAGATATATATGAAGAGGGAACCATGCCATTTTTAAGGAATTGAATTTTGTGTAAAAGGGTCAAATGCCATTTTTCATGACCATGTATCCTACCCATGTAAATATTATTTGTCTTAACCCATGTCCATGTTCACGTATAAGTACATGATGTTTTGTATACCCATGTATTATACAAATTTACCTTTACACTCAACCCATGTACTAATCTGGGTCATGTATATATAGGGGAGTACATGGTGTGGTCCAACCCGTGTACACCACCTCATGTTCATTTACCCTTTTGGGGGCATGCTGAGTTTCCAGGATGAAGTCACATATCGTGTGATACTTTTCTTTCTGCAGAAACTATATTCGCCGTATTTGGGGGCCCAGATGGTGTGTAGATCCTCATTACATGGAATGTAATGTGATATTTTCCATAATAAAAAATCTGTAATATATATATCTTCTCATTTATCCAATATTCAATGTAAAGACATTCATTCTATAAAATCATGAATCATGTCCTACAGAATCATTCCATTAAAAAAATGATTCGGTTCTTCAGTCCACTCAGAAAAATAGATTTATATTTTTTTCTTCATTGTGCTTTGAAGAACATGAAATCAGGTATCTACATCATCCATTCTTCTGGAGCACCCGCAATCACTCCTCGGTCATTTTGTGATGATCTGAGATCTAATATATAAGATAATTAATTAAAAAAATATGTGTTTAATCATTGATACAATGAGATATGCTGAACCACTAGCCAAATGATGAACACACAGGAAAATAAAGAATTAGGTTGGAAAAAATAATGATAAACGAAGAAGAATGCACCTCGATCGATGTTCATACCCATTTTTGTTTTTTTGATTTTAAATAAAAAACAAAAAACCAATAAATTATAATAAATAATAATATATTTAAACTCAATTAATATATCCCAACTCACAAAATGATCAATCAGTGAATCAATTTTTTAGTAATTTTAGTTTTTCATAGAAATAAATAATGGGGTAATTAATCCAAAAATAAAAACTCCATACCTCTATTCAGATCAACCACTAATGATGAATTGTTTTTTTTGTAATCATTGGTGAGATCCTTTGAATTTATATCTCGTCAATCATCAATCACCAATGTGGTCACCATTGGTCTATGAAATATCCTCCAACGCTCTCTACATTGTACCTCCAATCGTTCCAGGTTAATGAAGAAAACCCTGTAATACATAAATCAAATTGTTTTTAATGACATATTAGTCTCAACATCAACACAATATAGAAAATAATAATTTATTTAATTATTTTATTAATTTTTTCACCGATGATGAATTTTCCACAAATAGACCATGTAGACCATGTTTAATTCCTTCACACAGTAAAACCCATGTATTAATTCAATAGTGCAATTATATTTTTAATTCAGGCACCCATTTATGTAACACCTCATTATTTCATAGTACACTATCTCATTAAAGTAATTCAAAAGCATACTCTACACGCGACACCGAGTTCGATTGCACAACAAATTATTAAACTAACCGTTCAAAACCGGTTATGAATAGTAATAACTGCATTTCGAATATTTTATAATCTATATAATTTTAACATTCATATTATGTGTTTCAAAGTCATAATATAAGAAAAAATTCATTTGTTTCAGATAAACTAAGTATTTTTCAAAAAAATATTCGATTTTACCACATTTTAATGGCAAAGCATTTTTAAAACCAAAATAGGAAACCTTTATATATTCAAATTAATTTAAAATTAAATACTTATTTAGAAGCAGGATATGAAAATGTAGTTTGGATAAATTTTTGGTACTTTTCTGATAACATTCATATTTTGATGAATAGTGAAAAATTCATTATTTTACTTAAATTGTTTTTTAATTAATTTATTGGGATAAATTATTGATTTGAATGGTTTGGAAGTATAATTAGATAATATTTTTATCATTTAATTCAATGTTGGTAATTATAAGTAATTTCACATTTAAATTTAACATAAACACATGTCAATCTTTTGATAGTTTTTACTTTTTAAAAAACCCGCTTTTTAGTATTGAAAACGGGATTTAATTTTAAATTAATAATTGAAAATTCTATGATTGAATTTGGTAAAATACGATTCATTTTTTAATTCAAATATCAAAATTTTCTTAGGGTAAATAATTTAAATTTTTCTGAAAACATTCAATTTTTTATGAATAGTGAAAAAACACTCTGTTATTGGTTACAACCGACTTTTTATAATTAGTTATTTTATTTTGAAATTTTTTAGGTCAAAAAAGATACATAATACCTATATAGTTTCAACATAATTTATTGGAGTCATTTTATAATAATTTTAGATGTATAACATTTTATCGAACATTTTTTCATCTTTTACCCTTCTCCTAAGAGCATTTGCAAATTTAGAACAAAACATAATTTTACTGCTTTTGTATATTGAATTTAAAAAATCTGAGAGGCATGGATAACCTCAGTAAATAAAAATGTGGTTCAATAAGATGAAAATAATTTTTGGTGAATAGTTATTTTTGACTTTTATTCAACAAAGTTAAAAGTAAATAGGGAAAGTAAGGGTAAATATGATATTATAATAACCTCGAAATAGGTCTTAATTCTATTGGATAAGTTTAATTAGACAAAAAAACCTTATTAATAAAATATGATACTTTATTTCCATTTGGATTAGATTAGGATATTTATATTTATTTAATTTAAAGTAGAGTTAAAAGTGTTAAATTCGTGTTTTCAAAACAAAAACATTTTTAATATTGCGTAATAAATAATATAAATCTTAATATAAATATTAATTAGAAATATATAACTATTTCCTACATAATGGTATTTTATTTATAATTTTTTGACATTAAAAAATTAAATTCATTTATGACACAATGATGATGTAGTAATTACGTTATTAAAAAAAGATTATTATAATTGATATTCTAAATACCCCAATAAATGAAATTTGAGACTTCTGATTAATTAACATAGTTTTATAGGTTAATATGACATGTTAGGGTTGATTCAATAAATTTTATTGGAATTAATCATGCTGTTGTGTATAAAAAAAACAAATTCCAAATAGTGCCAAAATTGATATACAATAGTTTTTAAACCATAAACTCTATTATTGGCTGATATAATCTTCCTAAAAATATATGGCTTGGAAAATGGGCTTCAATAATATTATGTATATCATTAATGAACCTATTTATATTCTCTAGGATGTATTGAGAATGTTTATTAACCATATATTGTATGAATACAAGAAGGTACGGTAAAAGATAAACTATTTAACATAGAGATAAATCTAAAGGATATGGTTAAAATTGTAACCTATACTTGTTTAAAACCTATTAGTTGAGATGTTTTATACCCATACCTACCTTATACATTAAATAATTCATTTTGGTGATTTTATAAATTGATAATGATTTTATAATAAAATAATATTTCAAACTGTTCCTAAAGTGACCCTCACCTCTCTTATAAAAGGGCACTTCCCCTTCTATCACATTCACACCTCCAAAGCCATTTGGATCGGCCAAAACCTACCCAAATATCCTACCAACATTCATCCTATCAACATATAGTCCTTACTTTGGTCAGAAATCCTAACTAAGAAGCACTTTTGATCAAATCAAAAAGAAGAACCCGAAAATAGGTAATTATTTTATCACATCTTTCAAGTTATTTTCTTCTCCCACTAATGATATCACTGTTTTTTACATTATAAAATAATAAATCAAATATCTTCAATTTATTTTGATTCTATTATAGAAATGGTACAACCATATTTATTATTTTATTCATCCTATAAAGGACTATGTAACCATACGTGCATACGTACAGATTACCATCTCTTTGTCGTGGTGTAGTTTGTTATTCAAAAACTTCATTATTTATATGGGTATAATAATGAGTATAACTGATGTAAATAATAAATATAACAATTTAATTATTATTTATAAATGATATAACATCCAATTACATATGATTTCTCTATCAATATAATGATATTTTCGCTCATTCATAAGTAAGGTTTACCGTCTCAACGACGCGATGAGATTCTTTTCCACGTTCACCATTCAACGATGATTATAAAATATATATCAATAATAATTAGGTAATATATGACATAATAATTCTAATGTATATAGATATATATATATATTTTTACTTACATATATCTTATTCACTTAGTTCCTTTCAATACGATATGAAAACAGAAACAACATTTATGTGTACGTAAGGACTGGCATCTCTATAAATGGTGTTTTCCATTTCATATATATGTCTATTATATATATTTATATTATAAATATATATGATATATAAATAATTTTTTATATCCATGATGTATTTATATCATTATCTAAGTGATACAATCAAGAGTAATATGTTAAAGCACGTACGATAAAGAATGTGATTGTTACCCGAAATGTTAATTTAACATGTAAATTATTATTAAATGGATAGTAAAAAGTTATATATGAATCATTTTTGATATCATTAATTTTATTATGGTTCTGGTTAATTTAATAACATACTACAGTCTTTATACAAGAGGTTAAATGTTCCCTCTACTAAAGTAAAGTGCAAGGTAAGGGTTAATTTCACAGTCTATTTATTATCCGAGGTTGTTTTTACGTAAGTATCTACTGATCCCTCTTTATCATCCACAACCCTGATTTCATAAAAATGTATTTCAAATCATTGTTATTATTTACTATACAATGGGTTAAATACATTTATACATTTATTTGACCTTTTATGTTCTTAAAGGAATCATTATGTCATTTTCCAAACAAGGTACTTTATGACAATTTTGACAAAATGAAGGTAAGAATGTTTTTCAAACTTATACGGAAGGTGCAACTATTTTCTGCCGTTATAACATCATCAAAGCTTACCATAATAAATTATTCTTATATTTTCAAACTAATTGATTTATTTTATAATTATATGACTTTTAAATGATTTCAAAATTGGAAGAGATGTTTTTTTCTAAATGATTTTATTTCATCTATATCAACATCCTTTGATAGATTTTAATCTTATTTGATGTTGATTTATTATGATACAAATCATCCATATTGTATTGATGTTTTTGTGATATATTTGATTGTGGATGTGTTATTTTTATATCATTCATGGTTTATGGATAAAGTATTGACATTTTGTATGATAGTTTTAATATGAATGTTTATGTTATGTTTAAACCATTTCATATGAGGAATGAATTGGACATAGTAAGTGATAGGTGGAGCCCATTATAGATTTGTGATGCATTAGTAGGTCTCATTAGACAAAATAGTGTCTTGGCACAAGGGCTTGAAAAAATCTTATTTGTAGTCGAGGAACAAAGCCTTTACTATGTGGTTATGAAGTCTGGCATTATACATTCCATCATTATGAAAGTGGATATTGATATTTCATGTGATTATGAGACTAAAAAAATATCCATGTGATTAAGTAAATGGAATTATTTTATTGTATCTTTTCCATATTATGCTGATGATTAAGATTAAAAAGCTTTTGTTTCAGTTTTATACATTTCCTTAAATGTTTATGCTTATTTATGAAAGTTTATGCTATATTGTTATCCTTACTGAGCATCGAGCTCTCCCCTTTATATGTTATAATTTCCCAAAGATTCCATGAAATGTATTATGATTGGTAAGGAAGGTTACGATAGGGGATTAATATCATTCTTAAATGTTCGTTTCTATTGTGTTTTATTTTTTAATGTGTAATGTAACGTTCATGTATGTAATCTATTTTCCAAGACTACTAAATTGACCAGTCATTCAGGATATGATTCCTTGTAATCAGACCAATGTATTAAAATAATGCACCGACTCTGGGCTTTTGGGGTCGGGGAATTACTATATATATGTTACTCCACTTTTTTGTGGAAAACTCTGAATATTTTCTATTTTTTCATAGAATATATTTCCAACATTTATTTTAGGTACACTGATCCTTGGAATCACAAGTCTTCATTGCACCTAGTTTGTAAAATAGTCTAATAAATATCCAAATAAATAATAATACATCGAAAATAAGAGTCATTATATTACCCAACCTTTGGTAATGATGTACTGAGAATCCAAAAGAAGCAATACATAATGATATGGGGGTACTGAGCATGTATATGAGCCTCCTGATCCAATGTGCTCTCTGGGGAACTCCCTTCCTACCACTATACATAAACGAAGGGAATTTATTTCCCATGAAGGATCCTCTAATATTTATCCATAATCAATACTGGGTACTCATCAATGGTAGTTACATCACCTATGTTCATCTCTCCCAAATTGATAACATGTCATGGGTCATGCACATATATCCTCAACTACAAAATGTAGAAGACATATTGTACCAGATCTAACTATAGAGGTAGATAAAAGAGGTTTTCCACTTTTCCAACTCTATTAAGCATCTCAAAAGGGCCAATGAATCTCCGAGAAATCATTCCAACCCAAAAAAATGTCCATAAACCCAATCAAGTTGAAATTGTTATCAAAAGATGTTATCGTTCTGTAAACTCCAAAGGACACCTTAATCAGTTAGCATAAGACTTTTGATATCTCTTTAAAGTCATCTTTTATTTATGGATTATTTTTTCATTCTTTGTAGTTACAAGCACCATCTTTGGGCCCATGTGTTTTGACTCCCATAAAATTATCTAACAATGTAGTGACCTATAGGAACTCCCATAAAAATCATCAAATGATGTCATACTGAAAGTGGAATGGTGGTTGTATTATATGAAAATTCTTTAAGTGGTAGGTAATCCTCCAAAATATAGACAATATAAAAATGAATTCTCATATCATTTCTTCTGGAACTCGAATGGTCCAATTAGTCTAGACATAAGTTTTGGGGTGAAACTTTTTGTTCAAGTGAAACTACATCCAAAACAACTTTTTCAATCCATTCTAAAACATAGATGTGAAGAGAGAATAAAAATAAATATTTATGTTCTATAGAACTCCAAGGATTCATAATATCGTTTACATGTTGAGGCATACTAATAACATTATTGGACCCTGGTAATGAATTTAATAGAATTGGTATGACACTGTTATTTGGTCAATTTTTATCCAAATGGTATCTTGACCCATGGATGTACATCATAATCCCAAGAAAAAGTCTATAGAAATATCTTAACAATTCCATTCTGTAACCTCATGTGCGGGAGGTAAACATGTTGGACCATGGTTATAATCCTTCATTTGATGGAATGTAAAGCATTTTGTGATAAACCCTACAATTCATTTCATCATATATGGACACATAAACTAATATTATAGGTCCTGGTATATCATTTCCATAAACATATGTACCAAAAAAATACAGATGAAAATATATCAAAATATCCTCTTAGAAATCGCTGTTACCATTGTTCATTCTTTTTAATGAAAGACATGCATATCACCTTCTAAAAATCCACCAGGATCATTCCAGGGGATATCTGGGTATGTAATGTGTCATATTGGACATCCCCAAGTTGATTAACATTAAAATTCTATAGTAAAGGAGTGTCGAAAACCATCATGTGGTTATCCATTTCCCCATATCCATCTAAAAAGATAATTTTAATTAGGAAAGATTTTCTAACACCTCATTGAACAACATTGAACACGATCTCTATATGAGAGAATCTACTACCACCATACCTTTCCCAGGATTATAGAAACATTAAAATTCATAATCATTGATGAACTCTTTCCATCACCTCTATATGTGTTAAGGTAGATCATATCTTAAACTGGCCCCATGGAAGTGGGGAATTTTATCCTACCTCGGGGGAACTGCCCCACCAAGTGATATGGTCAGCTAGTTGGCTAACCAGACTCCAGCCGACAAGGTGTGCTATGGGCACACGCCGCCCCCTCATGCTGTGGCCAGTTTCTGCAGGCCTCCCCAAGCCACCATCTACCCCAGCCAGCATGGCGCGCTAGGGGTTCTTTCTAGTGGCCACCAAATTTGCTCTCGTGGGTCGTTCATGGTGTCATCTACACCTACGAGCCTCTTGGGTCACCGCTGCCACTACGTGACCTCTATATTTTCCTTTCCATCACATTTCCCAGCCACACATGGGAAACACAAGAACAACAAGATTGGTGGAGGGATCAGACCTTGTTCGGATTGGCCTGCACACTCCGAGTTAGAGTTTTAACAAGGGGGTTTAGCAAAAATCATTGAATTTTTAAATAACTTTCAACTTGTAACCCTGCATCAACCTCTCATGCTTAAAAAATGATATTTGGATCAACTAGTGGGTTAGTTGATCAGTTTTCTTCATATAAATCAAGAATGAGGAAGGATGAATATTAAAATATCAAAAACAATAAACACATACCTGGATGATGCATCCACATACAATGATTTACGGATCCTCCTTCATCTTTGTTGTTGGTTTGTAATTCGGTGGAAGTCATCACTGCTCACTGAATATGGTCTCGTCATCTAGTTGGTTCTTCACCGGCATCTGTCATTCTTCATTGAGGAAGAAATCTATCGGTGTTTCATCAGAGGTTCTTTCATGCTTATTCCATCGATTCCCCAACAAAAGGTTATAATTTAATAAAACCCTCCAAACACTGTGTTCATTAATGTGGTTTTAACATCCCGAGTCCGGAGCCCCTCAACTGGTGCCCCGTACCCAGTTCTCCACATGACCTGAAGCGCATTTCCCCGAATTCCAGAGGCTTCTGACTAGCAGCGAGGGCCTAGGTGAGTCTGTGGGGAATCAATGCCCTCATTTGGTAATGTACACAAGGTAAGAAAACAACAATAAACAGCGGAAGCAGTAACAACGTGCATAACAGCAGAAACCAATTAGCAGAAGCAATGTAGATATATAACTATGATGACAAAGATGCAGCATGTACAAGTATCTAAGGAAAACCGCAAACACAACAAAATTATGAAATACAACTGAAACCAAGTGAAAAATAAAACCAAGTAAGATCCTCAGCATCGCGAGCCACAACTCGGTCCCATGCTCCCCAGCTCCCGGTGCAATAAAGATCCTGAAGTAGAAGGGCTCTTGCCCTTATCTATACCGGTAGCAACATAGTCTGCTTGGGCCCAAAAGCATGGCCCAAATAGGGTGTGTGATACATTCCCAGTAGGCAATCACCCAAAGATCTAGGCCTATCAGTCAATGAATACATGGCAGTACTAAAACAAGAACCAGTAAAGAGAAAAGCCCAAACAGCTACAATCCACAGCTCTAACAAGTAAGGCACACTAGTAAGCAGTCAACAACAAGAAGTAAATAGGTAACCCCCTGGGTAGCTCTCATCTTCTATCCCCTATGGTTCAACCTATATGTACAGGAAACCCTCTGGGAGGCACACACAGTCTCACCCCTATGGATCAGCTACGTAAATAAGTAGACTCTCTGGGGATGCACTCACCATCAATTCCTCCTATAGTCTCGTATCGTGCTAAAGGATCTCCGGGGAAGCACTCAACGTCAATTCCCCCTACGTCCCACGTAGTAATTAATAGACTCTCTAGAGAAGCCCTTCCAAAAATTCTCCACTTGGTCTCGCATCTTGATTTAAAAGACACTCTGGAGAAGCCCTTCCTTCAATTCTCCATTTGGTCTGCTACTCTAGGTTCTCACAGTCCTGAGTAACTAAACATGCTCACCACATGTGTATCATCCAAGTAAACCTCAAGAACTACTTGGGTATCAACTAAGGCTCTGCAGAAAAATAAATCAATAATTCAACTATCCTACAACTAGGCACGACAGCCGGAAGATGCCAAACAGTCAGAACATGCATGGAAAAGCAATATGAGCACAAAAAATTACTCTAATTACAAGAAATAAACTCTACTAAATAAATCAAGCAAAGAAGTTAAGAAACAGGGGAAAAACAGGAAACACACAATACCCCGTTCAAGGGTATTGGTTGAATTTGCACCAAATACTCAAAGACTTTCTACATAATGGCACAGACCACCTACCTCGATCCGCAAAGATCGATATATGTGAACCTCGACGACAGATTCCCCATAGAACAAAGTAGATCTGAGAAAACACACAAAATGTTCATCCCACGATAACTTGGAAATGAGGAGGAAACAAGAATCATGGATAAAGTAGAATGAAGAACTCACCGATGTGATTCCAACGCAACTGGCCATGCTCGAATCGGATAACAGACAGCGGGGCTGTCATCCGTCGAAGATCCGGTCGTACGGGTCTCTTCGGATGGCAGAAAAATGGAGTAGAAGGTGAATATGAGGGTTAGATGTGACCATGGTCCATTTAATGAAAAAAATTAAGTACACAGCATGCACTTTTAGAGTACACGACGTGTACTTCTAATTTTTCAGTACTCTAAAATAACTGGCCTCCACCTCATCCTTACACACCGTGTGTGTGGCCCAGACATGGCCAGCACACGTCTTCGAGCCGGAATAGAGTACACCGCGTGTACTCAGAAAGTACATGGCGTGTACATCTAAAATTTCCAGAAAATTCATTTTTTTCTCAAAAAAACCATAAAAAGGAAAACATACCTAAAAAGAAATTCAGGTTCTTACAAACTTCCCCCTTTAAAGAAATTCGTCCTCGAATTTCCCTACCGAGGATGAGAAGGAGAAACCCCAAACAGCTCCGGCCACTGTGATCGAACATCGGCCTCCCTCTCCCAGGTCTCGTCCTATACTCGTTCGTGCGGCCATAGCACTCGTACCAGAGGAACAGACCGTCCATATAGAACCTTCATACTATTATTGACAATCTGGATAAGATGATCCTCGAACGACGCATCCGCATCCTGCTCGACTTCCACGGGGTGAAAGATGTGATACGGGTCTGAAAAGTAGCATTGAAGCTGAAAGACGTGGAAGACGTCGTGCATGGCCCGATACCTTTGAGGAAGCTGCAACAGATAGGCAACCGGCCCCACTCTCTCCAAGTCCTCAAACAGCCCGACGTACCGCGGTGAAAGCTTACCCTGTCTCCGATTTCTCTTGTGCCCCAACCTTAGTGCGACACATAGAAAAACCTGATCACCGACCGTGAACTCTAGAGGTCGTGTCCTCTAATCAGCATAAGACTTCTGTCGAGTCTGTGATGTAGTCATCCTCTTCCGAATCAGCTCTATTTGCTCTGAAGTCTCTTGAACAAGACGAGGTCCCAACAAAGCTGCCTCTCCTACCTCCAGCCAGCATAAGGGTGATCAGCATGGCCTACCGTACAAAGCCTCGTATGGCACCATCTGGATGGTCTCCTAGAAACTGTTGTTGTAGGAAAACTCCACCAGAGGGATATGATTCTCCCAAGAACCTCCAATGTCAAGGATGCAAGCTCGAAACATATCCTCAAGAACCTGGATCGTGTGCTCGGACTGGCAATCTGTCTGGGGATGGTATGCTATACTCAAAAGTACCAGTATACCCAAGGCCTTATGAAGTCCCTACCAGAACCGAGAGGTGAAGCGCACATCTCTGTCTGAAACAATACTGCGCAGAACTCCTTGAAGATGAACGATATCATTGATGTAATGTCGTCCCAGATCATCGACACTAATGGTCTCTTTGATCGACAAGAAGTGAGAAACCTTCATAAGTCTCTCGACGAAAACACAGACAACATCGCTTCCCCGAGGTGACCTCGGCAACCCAGTCATGAAGTCCATCGCAACATCATTCCACTTCCACTCCGGAATGGGTAACTACTGTAAAAGGCCTGCTGGTCACTGATGTTATGCTTTCACCTGCTGACAAGTAAAACATCTCAAGACAAAACTAGAAACATCCTTCTTCATACCTGGCCACCAGTATTGGTGATGAAGATCCTGATACATCTTGTTGACACCAGGATGAACTGCCCAAACTGAGGAATGGAAATCCCGCATCAGCTCCTCACGTATGTTTGCTATCACCCATACGCGTCCTTGGAAACGCAAGATCTCATCCTCGCCCACAGTCCATCCAGGAAGAGGGTCCCCTCCGGACACACTCTCCCGCAGGACTAAGACTTCTGAGTCTGATAGCTACTGCATCTGTACCTGATCATTTAGCATGGAGGCAAGAGCTACAGAATATAGAAATGTATGTCCCCGTCTATCGTGCACCTCCAGATGCATTGTAGAGAACAGATCCATCAGTTGCCACTCACTACTGGCCTCATGAACTGCCTGAAATTGAGTTCTCCTACTCAAAGCATCTGCCATGGCGTTTCCCTATTCCGGCATATAGGCAAGCTCGATGTCAAAAGACTATAGATACTCAACCCACCTGCGCTGCCTCAGATTCAGATCACGCTGAGTGAAGATATTCTTAAGACTCGTGTGGTCAGTGAAGACCACAAAGTGTCTCCCAGAAGATAGTGTCCCCAATAGCGCAAGGCATGAACCACATCAGCCAACACCAGAATGTGCGTAGGTTCGTTCCTCTCATGTGGACTCAACTACCGAGACCCATACGCAACGACTCCATCACCTTGCATAAGCACTGATCCCAGCCCGATACCCCAAGCATCACAGTTAACACTGTAGTTCTTTCCTGGCTCTGGTAAGACTAGTATCGGTGCTGAAATCAACCTCCCTTTCAGCTCCTGAAAGGCTGACTCACAAGAATCTGACCATAAGAGCTTCTCCCCCTTCTTGGTCAGACCTGTCAAAGGTGATGCTAGATGAGAATAGTCCTGAATGAAGCGTCTGTAGTATCCACCTATCCCTAGGAAACTCCATACCTCAAAGAGGTTCTTCGGCTACTCCGAGGAAACTACAGCTCTCACTTTCTTTGGGTCCAATGATGCTCCTGCCTCTAAGATGACGTGACCCAAGAAGTGAATCTGATCCATCCAAAAGTGGAACATCGAGTGTTAACATAAAGACGATGCTCTCTCAGTGTACTCAGAACGATCTTAAGATGTGTGGCATGGTCGTGTCGAGTGTGAGAGTACACAATGATATCATCCACGAAGACCATGACAAGAGAGTCCAAGTAAAGATAGAACACTCGGTTCATCAGTGCCATGAAAACTACTGGCGCGTTTGTGAGACCGAATGGCAAGACTGTATACTCATAAAGACCGTACCTTTTTTTGATGGTTGTCAGAGGTATATCTGATGGTCTAACGTGCAACTGATGATAACTGGACCTCAAGTCGATCATCGAGAACACCCGGGCTCCTTGAAGATGATCGAAAAGGTCATCAATCCTTGGAAAAGGATTTTGGTTCTTGACTGTCAACTAGATCAGCTTCTGATAATCCACACAAAGCTGAAGGGTACTGTTTGCCTTGTTCGCAAACAGAACAGGCAAACCCCAAGGAGAAGTACTAGGTCGGATGAAACCCTTAGCCTATAGCTCCTCCAACTTCTTCTTGACCTCCTGTAACTTAGGTGTGTCCATCTTATAGGGAGTAATGGACACCGTTTCCGATCATGGAACGAGCTCAATAAAAAAGTCCACCTCACGCTCTGGAGGAAAACATGAATATTCCTCTAGAAAGACATCCCGGAAGCAATCCACCACTAGAGGAAAGTCTGACTATAGAGTCCCCTGATCATCCAGATAAAGAATAGTAATATAGGCTGTCAACCCTCCTAGCCCGAGATGCTTGAGTCCCGCCCGACTCGCCCTAACGTCCCATTCGCCTCTATGAAGGAAAGATTCACCTTCTGGTGAAATGAAACTGACTCTGCGGCGATAGCAGTCGACGACTGCCCGAAAGGGAATCAACCAGTCCATGCCAAGGATGACATAATATCATGTCATCTCTAGGACATAGAGATCCCATAAGAAGCGATACCCTGCAACCTCGAGAGGGCACTCTCTACACTGACGTACACTAGATGTCCTCATTCCCAAAGGTGTGTCTAGTGTCAACGAGTCAGCAGAAGAAAAGATGCAGAGTCCAAGGCTCTCCACAACGACAACAGAGATATATCTATGCGTAACACCAGTATAGAAAGGGGATGAAGATAAAATTGAGGCTACTAAAATCGTACCTCGAATATTAGAAGTGTCGAGATCCTGCTCATGATAAGTCTGCTCCACCGCGAAAGACTGGCCTGCACCGCGGCCCTGCGCCCTTAACTGACCACTCTGAGCTGAACCTCCCTACTGGTGATGAGGGACTGCTGGCTGACCGCCACTGCCTCGACCTCCACCTCAGCCCGAACGGCCAGAAGAACTCTAGTTCCCTGACTGGTGAGAGATTGGTGGAGCTTATCCTAAACAAGGAGTCATAGAAGAACCCCAGTCAACTGCTGCTTGTGGGAAAACTTGGCAGAAACGCTGAAGGTGACCAAACATGCCACAGGATCGGCACGCCATGGGGTCTCTCTGGAACGGCGGCTTCATGTGCCCTGTCCGACCACACTGGAAGCATGTCACCTGACTGCCTGATGATGCGTCTCGCTTCCTTGAATCACCGCGCATAGGCTCCCTATGGCGCTTATTGCTGTTATTTGATGGAAAGCTAGCTCTGGAAGTAGAACCGCCCTGTCTAGCAGCTCTAGAGTCTCTCATATCACGTTCCGCAATCAGTGCCTGATTGACGATAGAAGTAATGGATGTCAGCTAGAAGATGTTCCCCTGCGAGCGAATCTCCCTCCTGAGTCCATCCTCAAACTTCCTCACCAAGAACACCCCACCCCCATCCCGAAGGGGTGTAAAACACTGCAGCTCTGTGCAACAAGAGTAATACTCCACGAAAGATAGATTACCCTACTCAAAGCTCATGAACACCCAGGATCGATCGGCCCTCAGGGTCTCTGGGTAAAAGTAGTCGTAAAACACGCGCTAACACTCCTCCCAAGTCATAGCCTGCTGCTGACCCGCCTGTGAGATCACGTACCACTACCTCTTGGAGGAGTCTCAGAGCATATAGGTGGCGATATTGACCCGACTCTCTGGAGGCGTCTCTAGATGCTCGAATATAGTCAGCATGTCTTCCAGCCATGACACTACAGCCTGAGGTCCTCCCTCCCCTGAGAACGTTGGAGGATGCGGCTGTTGGAAAACCCGCGTCAGGTCTGCCATAGACGAGGCAGGAGGCGGTGCTCTCTGGAAGGCATGCATCATCCTCATGAAACCTTCCCTAAACTGCGCATCAGCGCCTGCAACTGGTACGACAACCGGTGCCAATGCTGGCTCGGCTGGGGGATCGATAGGATGTCCCTGATCAGCCATATCTGGCGTCTCATCACTACCCGTCGACAGACGTACTACTTGAGGACTTCATGGAGGCATAGCTCTGAAAGATCAAAATCACACCTCAGATCAAGAAAAACAAGGACAAAGAACACAAGAGCACAAAATGGGAACAAGGGAAGAAAAACACACAATATTGGAAAACACGACTTCACGGCGTGTATAAAACTACACAGAGTGTCTTTTTAAACCACAGACATGGGCATATACCCCTGCCCTACAAGTCGTGTACACTTCAAACTAAATAGCGTGTTGACCCCAACACACGACATGTACTTGAAAACTATTCCCTTGCCCGAGTCTCCTTACATGGATAACCCACACGGTCCGACTCAACCCAAGACTACACGGCGTGTTCGAAACAAACACGGCGTGCACTAGACAAGGCTTAGACGGCCCATGTGGTTAAGAACACGACCGTCTACATGGATGAACTTTACAAGACGTGCTCCGAACAAACACGGCGTGTATAGTCAAAGGTGACACCATCCCGTGTTATTCGTCTCAAGGACTGGTTCCTGGGAATGACTACACGGCGTGTTCCAAACAAACACGACATATGGAAAAAGAAAAAGTCACGTCGGCCTGTGTTGTTCAAGACATGGCCGGGTACCTGGACCAGACCACACGGCGTGTTCCCTACGGACACGGCGTGTTCTACCCGAGCCTACCCAGCCCGTGTTGTTAGTGACACGACCGGGTTCACGGCTCCGAACTCACATGGTGTGTATCAATGGTACACGACGTGTTCTCGAAGTTACTCCTACGACACCGTGTTCTGCTCACACAGTTAGTGACACGGCCTGAAAACTACATGGAGTGTATCCAAAAAGTACACACCGTGTATTCTGGGTTTTTTTGGGTAGTAGCTCAGAAACTATGTAGAATTCCAGAAACACTAAAACAAGGGAAAAAGATTCCAAATTCCGATCTGTGAGGACCCATAACACCTCATGAACCAAAAATTGGTGTTAATTTTTAAGCAAATAACAAAAAAAATAGATTTCTAACATAACAATAGAGAATCTATCGAGAAACTATCACAACAACATGCATAATCTACACAGAGCCTATCACAATAGCATGGAATCACTAATTCACCCTAGATGGAATGGAAAGAATGCATGACATGTGATTTCTACAAGTTCCTATATGATGCATGAGATGGCATACCCTCATCTCATCGGGTTGTGACAGAAATAGAACCTTAATATCAAAACAATAAACACACAAGTCATGTGAATCACTCTAGGTGAAAACATATCAACCATAAAACTCAAAACCAGCAAACTGCAATTAACGAGGTAGTATGGACTTTACCTGTACAAGAGTTAGCTACTCTCGAGCACAGCTTAATACCAAGTACCGAACGCATTCTATCCCTGGCTAAAGTCTCCAAACTGTAAAGTAAGATAAAATAACTCCTCTAATACCACTTTGTAACGTCCCGAGTCTGGAGCCCCTCCACCGGTGCCCCATACCCGGTTCGCCACATGACCTCAAGCGCATTTCCACGAATGCCATAGGCTGCTGACTAGCAGCCAGGGCCAACGTGAGTCGTTGGGGAAACTATTCTCTCATTTGGTAATGTACTCAAGGTAAGAAAACAACAATAAACAACAGAAGTAGTAAAAACATGCATAACAGCAGAAACCAAACAACAGAAGCAATGTAGATATATAACTATGATGACAATGATGCAGCAGGTACAAGTATCTAAGGAAAACAGCAAACACAACAACGTGCTGAAATAAAACTGAAACCAAGTGCAAAAGAAAACAAAGTAAGCACCTCAGCATCACGAGCCACGGCTTGGTCCCATGCTCCCCAGCTCCCGGTGCAATCAAGATCCTGAAGTAGAAGGGAGCTTGCCCTTATCTATACCTGCAGCAATATAGTCTGCTTGGGCCCAAAAGCGTGGCCCAAATAGGGTGTGAGATACAATCCCAAGGGGAAATCACCCAAAGATATGTGCCCAACAGTCAATGAATACATGGAAGTAATAAAACAATAAACAGTAAATAGAAAATCACAAACAACTACAATCCACAGCTCTAACAAGTAAGGCACACAAGTAAGCAGTCATCAACAATAAGTAAACAGGTAACCCCCATGTTAGCTCTCACAGTCTAGCTCCTATTTTTCAACCTCTAAGTACAATCAACCCTCTAGGAGGCACACACAGTCTCACCCCTCTGGTTCATCTACGTAAATAAGCAGACTCTCTAGGGAAGAACTCACCGTCAATTCCCTCTATAGTCTCGTATCTTGCTAAAGGCTCTCTGGGGAATCACTCAATGTCAATTACCCCTACGGCCCGTGTCATAATTAAATGACTCTCTGGAAAATCCCTTCTGACAATTCTCCACTTGGTCTCACATCGTGATTTAAAAGACACTCTGGAGAAGCCCTTCTGTCAATTCTCCCTTTGGTCTGCTACTCTAGGTTCTCACAGTCCTGAGTAACTAAACATGCTCAGCGCATGTGTATCGTCAAAGTAAACCTCAAGAACTTCTTTTCTATAAACTAAGGCTCAGCAGAAAAATAAATCAGCAGTTACACTATCCTACGACTAGGCATGGCAACTGGAAAACACCAAACAGGCATAACAAACATGGAAAAGCAATCTGAGCAAAACAAATTACTCTAATTAGAAGAAATAACCTCTACTAAATCAATCAAGAAAAGTAGGCAAGAAACAAGGGAAAAACAGGAAACACACAATACCCCGTTAAAGGGTATTGGTGGAATTTTCCACAAAATACTAAAAGACATTCTACAGTAAGTCACAAACCACTTACCTCTATCTGAGGAGATCGATATACGTGAACCTCGATGATAGATTCCCCTTAGAACGATGTAGATCTGAGAAAACACACAAAACATTCATCCCACAATAACATGGAAACGAGGAAGAAACCAGAAACATAGCTAAAGCAGAAGGAAGAACTCACCGCTGCAATTCCAATGCAACTATCCGTGCTCGAATCGGAGAACAGATGGAAGAGCAGTCGTTCATCGAAGATCTGGCCGTCCGGGACACTTCGGACGGCCTAAAATTGGAGAAGAAGGTGAATATGAGGGTTAGACGTGACCCCGGTCCATTTAATGAAAAAAAATAAAGTACATGGTGTGTACTGATAATTTTTCCATACTCTGAAAGAACCGGCCTCCACCTCAGTCTTACACAACTTGTGTGTGGCCCGAACACAGCCAGTACACGGCATCGAGCCGGAATAGAGTACACGGTTTGTACTCAGAATGTTCACTGCGTGTACTCAGAAAGTACACAGCGTGTACTTCTGAAATTTCAAGAAAATTCATTTTTTTTAAAAAACTTTAGAAAAAGGGAAACATGCCTGAAAAGAGATCCAGGTTCTTACAAACATCCCCCCTTAAATAGGTTCATCCCCAAATTTCCCTAATGAGGTGGAGAAGGAGAATCCCCAAATAGCGCCGGCCACTACGATCGAACATCGACCACCCTCTCCCAGGTCTCATCCTGTACTCATCCGTGCTGCCATAGCACTCGTACCAGAGTAACAAACCACCCACAAAGAACCTTCATACTACAATAGACAATCCAGATAGGATGCTCCTTGAATAGCACATCTGCTTCAAGTTCGAATTCCTCTGTGTGAAAGATGTGAGATGGTTCTGAAAAGTAGCATTAGAGCTGAGAGACGTAGAAGACGTTGTGCATAGCCCGATACCTCTGAGGTCACTACAACCGATAGGAAACCGGCCCCACTCTCTCCAAGACCTCAAACGGCGCGACATACCGCTTTGAAAGTTTACCCTGTCTCCGAATTCTATTGTGCCCCATCCTCAGTTTGACGCGTAAGAAAACCTGATCACCGACCTTGAACTCTAGAGGTCATCTCCACTGATCAGTATAAGTCTTCTGTCGAGACTGTGCTATATTCATCTTCTTCTGAATCAACTCCATCTTCTCTGAAGTCTTTTGAAAAAGACGAGGTCCCAGCAAAACTGCATCTCCTTCCTCCATCCAGCATAAGGATGATTGACATGGCCTATCCTACAATGCCGCGTATGGCTCCATCAGGATGGTCTTCTAGAAACTGTTGTTGTAGGAAAACTCCACAAGAGGGATACGCTTCTCCCAAGAACCAAAAAAGTTAAGGATGCAAGCTCAGAGCATATCCTCAAGCACCAGGATCATGCGCTCAGACTGGCTATCAGTTTGGGGATGGTATGCTGTACTTAAAAGTACCTGTGTACCCAAGGCCTTCTGATGTTCCTGGCAGAACCGAGAGGTGAAGCGCGCATCTCTGTCTGAAACAATAGAGCGCGAAACTCCATCCATACAAATGATCTCTTTGATGTAAATTCATCTCATATAATCGACACTAAAGGTCTCCTTGATTGGCATGAAGTGAGCAACCTTCGTAAGTCTGTCGACGACAACCCATACAACATCGCTTCCCCGACGTGACCTCGGAAACCCGGTCACGAAATCCATCGCAACATCGTTCCACTTCCTCTCCGGAATGGGTAACTGTTGTAAAAGGCCTACTGGTCGCTGATGCTCTGCTTTCACCTGCTGACAAGTAGAACATCTCAATAAAAAACCAGCAATATTCTTCTTCATACCTGGCCACCATAACTGGCGATGAAGATCCCGACACATCTTGGTGACGCCAAGATGAACTGCCCAAACTGGGGAATGGATATCCTACATTAGCTCCTCGCATATGTCTGTTGGCACCCATACGCGTCCTTGGAAACAAAAGATTTCATCCTCTCCCACTATCCATCCAGGAAGAGGGTCCACTTCTGACACACTCTCCAATAGGACTAAGCCTTCTGAGTCTGATAGCTGCCTCATCCGTACTCGATCAAGTAGCATGGAGGTAACAACTATAGAAGATAGAAAAGTCTATCTCGGTCTGTCGTGCACCTCTAGATGAATCGTAGAGAATAGAGCCATTAGCTGCCACTCACTACTGTCCTCTTGAACTGCCTAAATTTGAGTTCTCCTACTCAATGAATATACCATGGTGTTTCCCATTCCTGGTGTATAGGCAAGATCGAAGCCAAAAGACTATAGATACTCAACCCACCTGCGCTTCCTCAGATTCATATCACGTTGAGTGAAGATATACATAAGACTCTTGTGGTCAGTGAATACCACAAAGTGCTCTCCCTGAAGATAGTGTCTCCTACAACGCATGGCATGAACAACAGATGCCAACTCCAGATCGTGTGTAGGGTAGTTCCTCTCATGTGGCCTCAACTACCGAGACTGATACTCAACGACCCCATCTACCTACATAAGATCAACTCCTAGCCCGATACCCGAAGCATCACAGTAAACAATTTAGATCTTGCCTGGCTCTGGTAGGACTAGTATCTGTGCTGACGTCAACCTCCCTTTCAGCTCCTGAAAGGCTGACTCACAAGAATCTGACCATAAGAACTTCTCCCCCTTCTTGGTCAGACCTGTCAATGGTGCTGCTAGATGAGAAAAGTCCCGAATGTAGCATCTGTAGTATCCATACAGCTCTAGGAAACTCTGTACCTCAAAGACATTCTTCGGCTGCTCCCAGGAAACTACAACTCTAACTTTCTCTGGGTCCAATGATACTCCTGCCTCTGAGATGACGTGACCCATGAAGTGAATCTGATCCATCCAAAAGTGTCACTTTGAGAGTTTAGCATAAAGGCGATGCTCTCTCAATGTACTCAGAACTATCTCTAGACGTGTGGCATGGTCGTGTCGAGTGTGAGAGAACTCCAAGATATCGTCCATGAAGACCACGATAAAAGATTCCATGTAAGGATGGAACACTCGGTTCATAAGTTCCATGAAAACTACAGGCACGTTCGTGAGACTGAACGGCATGACTATATACTCGTAAATACCATACCTGATCCTAAAGGCTCTCAGAGGTATATTTGATGGTCTAACGCGCAACTGATGATAATCGGACCTCAATTCAATCTTCGAGAACACCTGGAATCCTCGAAGCTGGTCGAAAAGGTCATCCATCTCTGGAAAAGGATATCAGTTCTTGACCGTCAACTGCTTCATCTTCCGATATTCCACACAATGCCGAAGGGTACCGTATGCCTTCTTCGCAAACAGAACAGGAGAACCCCAAGGAGAAGTACTGGGTCGGATGAAACACTTAGCATGTAGCTCCTCCAACTACTTCTTGAGCTCCTGCAACTCAGGTGTGGCCATCCTATAGGGAGGAATGGACACCGGTGCCGCTCCTGGCATGAGCTCAATATAAAATTCCACCTCACACTCTAGAGTCAAACCTGAAAATTTCTGTGGAAAGACATCCCTGAAGTGATCCACCACTGGAGGAAAGTCCGACTGTAGAGTCCCCCGATCATCCAAATAATGACTAGTAATCTGCGCTGTCACCCCTCCTAGCCCAATATGCTTGAGTCCCGCCCGACTCGCCCTAACGTCTCATTCACCTCTATGATGGAAAGATTCACCTTCTAGTGAAATGAAACTGACTCTGCGGTGATAGTATTCGACGAATGCCCGGAAGGGAATCAACCAGTCCATGCCAAGGATGACATCATAGCATGTCATTTCTAGGACATAGAGATCCCATAAGAAGTGATACACTGCAACCTCGAGAGGGCACTCTCTACACTGACGTAAACTAGATGTCCTCATTTCCAAAGGTGTGTCTAGTGACAAGGAGTCGTCAGAAGAAAAGATGCAGAGTCCAAGGCTCTCCACAATGGAAACAGAGATAAAACTATGCGTAGCACCAGTATCAAATAGGGTTGAAGATAAAACTAAGGCTACTAAAATCGTACCGCGAACAGTAAAAGGGCTGAGATCCTGCTCATGATAAGTCTGCTCCATGGAGAAAGCCTGGCCTGCACCGCGGCCCTGCGCCCCTGACTGACCGCTCTGAGCTGAACCTCCCTGCTGGTGCTGAGGGACTGGTGGCTGACCGCCACAGCCTCGACCTCCACCTCGGTCGGAACGGCCGGAAGAACTCCAGTTCCGTAATTGGTGAGAGACTGGTGGGGCTTCTCCTGAACGAGGAGTCATCGAAGAACCCCAGTCACCTGTTGTTTGTGGGAAAACCTGGCATAAATGCTGTAGGTGACCCAACCTTCCACAAGATCGGCACTCCACGGGGTCTCTATGGCACATCGGCCTCATGTGCCCTGTCTGGCCACACTGGTAGCATGTCACCTGGCTTCCTGATGATGCGTATCACTTCCTCAAATCACCGCGAATAGGCTCACTACGATGCTTCTTGCTGTCATCAGAATGAAAGATAGCTCTGGAAGCAGAACCGCCCTGGCTCGCAGCTCCAGATTTGCTTAGATTGGGTTCCACAATCAGTGCCTGATTGTCGATGGAAGTAATGGAAGTCAGCTGGAAGATGTTCAACTGCGAGCGAATCTCCCTCCTGAGTCCATCCTCAAACTTCCTTGGCAAGAACACCCCACCCCTATCCCAAAGGGGTGTGAAATACTGCAGCTCAGTGAAACGAGAGGAATACTCGATGAATGATAGAGTACCCTGCTCAAAGCTCATGAACTCCTAGGCTCGATCGGCCCTCAGGATCTCCAGGAATATGTAGTCTTAAAACACGCACTGGAACTCCTCCCAAGTCATATCCTACTGCTGACCATCCTGTGAGATCACATCCCACCACCTATTGGCGGAGTCTCGGAGCATGTAGCTGGAGATCTTGACCCGCATCTCTGGAGGCATCTCCAGATGCTCGAATATAGTCATCATGTCTTCCAGCCCTGACTCTGTAGCATTAGGTCCTCCCTCCCATGAGAACGTGGGAGGATGCTGCTGCTAGAAAACCCGCGTCAAGTTTTCCATAGATGAGGCAGGAGGCGGTGCTCCATGGAAGGCCTGCATTATCCTCATGAAACCTTCCTTGAACTGCGCATCAGCGCCTACAACTGGTAGGACAACCGGTGCCAAAGTTGGCTCGGCTGGGGGATCGAGAGGAAGTCCCTGATCAGCCATATCTGGCGTCTGATCACTGCCTGACCACATATGTACGACTGGAGGACGTCTCAGAGGCATAGCTCTGAATGATCAGAAGCACACCTCAGATCAAGAAAAACAAGGATAGAGAATACAAGAGCACAAAATGGGAACATGGGAAGAAAAATACAAATGATTGGAAAACAGGACTACACAGCATGTATAAAACTACACAGCGTGTCTTTTTAATCCCCTGACATGGGTGTGTACCCCTACCCTACATGTCGTGTACACTTCAAACTACCCGACGTGTTGACCCCATCACACGGCGTGTACTTGAAAACTATTCCCCTACCCGAGTCTCCATACACGGCTATCCCACATGGTCCGGCTCAACCCAAGATTACACGGTGTGTTCGAAACAAACATGGTGTGCACTAGACAAGGCATCGACGGCCCGTGTTGTTAAGCACACGACTGTCTACATGGCTGAACCTTACACTGCGTGCTCCGAACAAACTAGGTGTGTATAGTCCAAGGAGACACCATCCCGTGTGGATCGTGACACGGCCGGGTACCTGGGCAAGACTACAGGGCGTGTTTCGAACAAACACGACTTGTGGAAAAAAAAAAGTCACATCGACCCGTGTTGTTCGTGACATGACTGGGTACCTAGACCGGACCACACGGCGTGTTCCCTATAGACACAGCGTGTTCCCTATAGACACAGCGTGTTCTACCCTAGCCTCCCAAGCTCGTGTTGTTAGTGACACGGCCGGGTACACGGCTCCGAACTCACACAGCGTGTATTAATGGTACACAGTGTGTTCCGAAAGTTAATCCTACGACACTGTGTTCTACTCACACAGTCAGTGACGTGGCCTAAAAACTACACGACGTGTATCCAAAAAGTACACGCCGTGTATTCTGGGTTTTTCTGGGCAGTAGCTCAGAAACTGCGCAAAATTCCAAAAACTCTAAAACAAGGGAAAAAGATGCCAAATTATGATATGTGAGGGCCAATAACACCTCAAGAACAAAAAATTGGCGTTCATTTTTAAGAAAAGAACAAGGAAAATAGTTTTCTAACATAACACCAGAGAATCGATCGAGCAACTATCACAACAGCATGCATAATCTACACAGATCCTAACACAACAACATGCAATTGCTAATGCACCCTAGATGGCATGGAAATAATGCATGACATGTGATTTCTACAAGTGCCTATATGATGCATGATATGGAATACCCTCATCTCATTAGGTTGCGACAAAAATAGAACTGAAATATCAAAACAATCACCACACAAGTCATGTGAATCACTCTAGGTGAAAACATATCAACCATAAAACTCAAAACCATAAAACTGCAATTAACGAGGTAGTATGGCCTTTCCTTGTACACGGGTTAGCTACTCCCGAGCACAGCTTAATACCAAGTACTGAATCCATCCTATCCCTATCTAAAGTCTCCAAAAAGTAAAGCAAGAGAAAAGAACTCCTCTGATACAACTTCTTAATGTCCCGAGTCCGGAGCCCCTCCACTGGTGCCCCGTACCCGATTCGCCACATCACCTCAAGTGCATTTCCCTGAATTCCAAAGGCTTCCGACTAGCAGTGAGGGCCTAGGTGAGTAGGTGGGGAAACTATGCCCTCATTAGGTAAGGTACACAAGTTAAGAAAGGAACAATAAACAACGGAAGCACTGACAACATGCATAACAGCAGAAACCAAACTGCGGAAGCAATGTAGATATATAACTATGATGACAAAGATGCAGAAGGTAAAAGTATCTATGGAAAACAACAAACACAACAACGTGCTGAAATACAACTGAAACCAAGAGAAGAAGAAAACAAAGTAAGTTCCTCAGAATCGGGACCCACGGCTTGGTCCCATGCTCCCCAGCTCCCAGTGCAATCATGATCCTAAAGTAGAAGGGCGCTTGCCCTTATCTATACCTGCAGCAATATAGTCTGCATGGGCCCAAAAGCATGGCCCAAAAACGGTGTGAGATACAATCCCAGTAGGTAATCACCCAAAGATTTATGCCTAACAGTCAATGAATACATGACAGTACTAAAACAAGAAGTAGTAAACAGAAAAGCACAAACAGCTACAATCCACATCTCTAACAAGTAAGGTAGACAAGTATGCAATCAACAACAAGAAGTAATCAGGTAACCCCTTGGATAGATCTCACAGTCTAGCCCATATGGTTCAACAACTAAGTACAAGCAACCCTCTGGGAGGCACAGACAGTCTCACCCCTCTAGTTCAGCTATGTAAATAAGCAGACTATCTGGGGAAGCACTCACCATCAATCCCCCCTATAGTCTCGTATCATGCTAAAGGCACTATGGAGAAGCACTCAACATAAATTCCCCCTACGACCCGCGTCGTAATTAAAAGTCTCTCTGGAGAATACCTTCCGTCAGTTCTCTACTTTGTCTCACATCTTGATTTAAAAGACACTCTGGGGAAGCCCTTCTGTCAATTCTCCCTTTGGAATGATACTCTAGTTCTCACAGTCCTGACTAAATAAACAAGCTCAACGCATGTGTATCGTCATAGTAAACATCGAGAACTACTTGGCAATCAACTAAGGCTCAGCAGCAAAATAAATCAACAGTTCCACTATCCCGCGACTAGGCATGGCAACTAGAAAACGCCAAACAGGCAGAACAAGTATGGAAAAGCAATCTGAGCACAACAAATTACTCTAATTACAAACAATAACCTCTACTAAAGCAATCAAGCAAAGCATGCAAGATACAAGGGCAAAAAAGTAAACCCACAATACCCCGTTCGAGGGTATTGGTGGAATTTGTACAAAATAATCAAAGACTTTCTATAGAAAGGCACAAAACACCTACCTCGATCTAAGGAGATCAATATACGTGAACCTCGAAGGAAGATTCCCCTTAGAATGACGTAGATCCGAGAAAGCGCACAAAACGTTCATCCCACAATAACTTGGAAACGAGGAGGAAACAAGAAACATGGCTAAAACAGAAGATATATCTCACCGTTGCGATTCTAATAGAAATGGCCGTGCTCGAATCAGATAACGGACGGCAGGGTGGTCGTCTCTCAAAGATCCAGCCGTACGGGTCACTTCGGATGTCAGAAAGCTGGGGAAGAAGGTGAATATGAGGGTTAGACATGACCCTGGTCCGTTTAATGAAAAAAAAAATACACTGCGTGTACTTTTAGAGTACATGGCGTGTACTTCTAATTTTTTCATACTCCGAAATAACCGGCCTCCACCTCAGCCTTACACACCGTGTGTGTGGCCTAGACACAGCCAGCACACGGCTTCGAACCGGAACAGAGTACACGACATGTACTCAAAAAGTACAGGGCGTGTACTTCAGAAATTTCCAGAAAATACATTTTTTCTCAAAAACTCCAAATGAAGGAAAACATACTTGAAAAGAGATCTGATTTCTTACAGTGGCACATTAATTAACCAAAATTAACAGGATGTTATTACCAAACAATCGGTGCTGTTACGCAGTCAATGGGTAATAAGTCATTTATTGACCCGTAACTATTCCATCTTAGGACATTCATTATGTAGTGTTCCCACTCAGCGGTTATAGAAAAATAAAATTATTTTATTTTATTTTCTTACAAAAATATGTTGGAAAAATATCACTCCTGGTCATCCTTTGTCGACCGATGTTTGGTCCACCTTAGGAAAAACCCAATATTTCGGATTCAACGGTGTCCTCATATTTTCAATCCCAACACAAGTTCAAAATTTATGAAATCCTACTCACACGTCCAATGAACATACTTAAAGAAAGTTCATAAAAGTATTCTGGGCACTCCAGGACTCGGAATCATGTGTCGTCTTAGATCCTGGTCTCACATTCACTTCAACATACTACGAAACTTTTTATTAAAAATTCTGAGTTATTATCCACCTTGGGTCTTTACATCCCCAAAAGACAAAAAAGGCTACACAAACAAATAGGGGTACTCAGCTTGAATATGAGCCTCTCGATCCAATGTGTTCTCCAAAATATTCTCGTGCTACCACCAAACATACACCAAAGGTATTGACCGCCCATGAAGGATTTTCTCTTGTCGATCCTCTATCTCCACTAGGTACTCCACAAAAGTCACCTTGTCTTCAATATCTATCTCACCATGGTCGATGGCGTGAGATGGTTCATCCACTTATCTCCCCATCTGGGATACGTAGAAGACGTCTTGAACCCCCTCCAACTGCGGTGGAAGTGCCTAGTGGTACACAACCTTACCAATCCTCCTAAATATTAAGAATTGTCCATAAAACATGGTGAGAGTTTTCCGCCTCAGACAAATCTATGTAGTCCCTATCGAGGGGAGACTCACAATAATATGTGGTCCCCTTCCTAGAACTCCAGTGGTCTCTATCGCCTATCAACATAGGACTTCTGTTGGCTCTAGGAAGTCCTCATATGATCTCCGATGACCTGCACCTTCTCAGTGGTAGCTTATACCATCTCTGGGCCCATGAGTGCTGGAACTCCTTGATCCGTCCAACACAAGGTTGATCTACCCAGTCATCTTTACAACACCTCAAAAGGATCCATAGAAATAGATGAGTGATAATTGTTGTTTTAGATGAACTCCACTATGTGTAGGTGGTCCTCCCAACTATGACCTAAATCTAGGACACATGCACGATGCATGTCCTCAATGGTCAGGATGGTCCGCTCAGTCTGACCATCTGTGTGTGGGTGAAAAGATGTTCTCAAGGAAATATGAGTCCTGAAAGCCTCCTGAATTCGTTTCCGCAACTGGGATGTGAATCTTGTGTCACAGTCTAACACTATCATCTAAGTCACCACGTGAAGTCGCATGGTCTCCTAAACGTAGAGATGTCCCATGATATCTACTGAACCCTTCTCTCGAAAAGAAAGTAAGTGGAATGACTTGGTGTGTCGGTCTATAATCACCCATATGGTATCATTCCCTATGGATGTATGTTGTAACCCCTACATGATGTCCATCTATATCCCCTCCCACTTCCACTTTGGTGTCTCGAGGGGTTGCGTCTAGTCTACTAGTACCTGATGCTCGACCTTCACTTTATACCAAGTGAGGCAACTAGAAACAGTCTCCACAACCACTTTCTTCATCCCTGACCACTAGTAAATATGCCAAAGGACCAGATACATCTTCATCATTCCTGGATGTTCTTCGAATGGGGTGTATAGAACTACCTCAGCACCTCCTCTTATAAAACCAATGGTATAACTATACGTCCTATGAAAATGATAGTGTACTCTCCATCTACATAATATATGTCAGATATATGTATTGAGGATATCTAGGAACATGTATTTTTGTAGTAGTTGTCCTCGATTTGTGCCTCCCAAAAAAATGAATTAGTGGAGGGAAAACTACTATTGACAGGAGGTATATTGTCTCATCTCTATCCATTTATGATATCTGTTGTGAGGCTAACTACTCTGAAGCCTCATTTAGTAGACGTGAACTCTATCTTCGGCTAAGTGCATCTGCCACTATGACCCCCTTTCTAAGAGTATAGAGTATCTCAATGTCATTGACCTAGAGGAACTCTAGCTATCATAATTGTCTCAAATTCAGATAATTATGTGTGAATACATGTCTGAGACTCTTGTGGTGTGAGTAAAAAATGAACAAATTTCCCATCAAGTAGTGTCACCACATATTAATTGATAATACTACTACTTCCAACATCATGTCGTGAGTTGAATAATTCTTCTCATGATGCCTTAAATATCATGATCCATAATCCATCACTACATCATCCTTCATCTGGACGCATCTGAGTCTGGTCCTGTATGAATCACAATAAACCACATAGCTTGTTCCCCCCTCCATGAACCTCATGATGGGAGAGATAGTCACACTCTACCACAGCTACTGAAAGCAATTCTAGCATGTCTCTTACCACAATAAGGGTTTCCCCATCTTCTTGGAAAAAGTCATAGGTGTTTCTACTATGAAGAAATCAGGTACGAACCTCTGGTAGTACCAAGCCAATCCTAGTAAACTCTGCAGCTCGGTCACACTGTTGCGTGGCTCCCAAACAATAACTACCATTATCTTCCCCAGATCCACATCAACTCTAGCCTCTATGATAATGTTCCTCATGAAGTGGAATTCTCGTATGAAGAACTGGGACTTCGAGAGATTTCTATAAAGCTTGTGGTCTCGGAGTTTATCCAAGACTATCTTTAGGTGCTTGTCATGCTCCTCCTCCGATGCCGAGTATATCAAAAATTCTTCGATGAAGACCACCATAAAGAGATTTATTTATAGATTAAAGATAATTTTCATGATCTCCATTGACACTAATGGAGCTTTGTTCATGGAGAAAGGCATCACCATAATCTCATAATGGACATACCGACATCTGAAGGTTGTCTTCGGTATATCTTTATCATGTACCCATAGATGATTATAACTGGATCTGAGTTACATCTTTGATAACCATTTATATCACTTTAGCTTATCGAAGAGATCGTGAATCGTTGGGAGGGGATACTTTTTCTTCCTGGTTATCTAGTTCAGACACCGATAGTCCACACAAAGTCTCAGACTCCCACGTGCCTTCTTGGCGAGCAGAATCGGGGATGCCCATGGAGAAACATGGGGCCTTCTGAACCCCGTCTTTTGCAAGTCCTCTAACTGTACCTGCAACTCACAAAGCTCCACATGTGCCATCTGATAAATTGGTGTATATATCAGTGTTGTTTTTAGGTACATGTCAATTCAAATGTCCACCTCTATAAGAGTAGGTAGTCATAGGACATCATTTAGAAATACATACTCATTCACATCCACCACCAATGGGAATTGTGGACTCGCCTCATCCACAATGTCGAAGTACATGCAAGGCACATGATTTGTAATCAGATGACCCTACTAAGTGCGAGTCAATATCATGCTGCTCTATTTTCTTTCTCACCAACAAAGGAAAACTGACCACCTTCCCTATGTGTACATCGCACTGCATGTCTAAAGCAGTCAATTTGTATGTGAACTACTAATAGATAGTCCATGCCTAGAATGACATCACATGGCTTCAACGTTGCTACATGAGGATCCCATATAAAAATATCTCCTCCGAGGGTAATATTACACTATCGAAAACAGTGTGTGACCACTGAATCTATCACTGTATGAGTATCCAAATGAAATGGTCGAGCTAAAAGATTAGTTGGAATCATAGGGTCCCAAACAATGTCCACAGCATGGAAATAATGGCTAGTATCTTTGTCGATAAGAACTATTGATAAAGTAGAGAAGATACAGATCACAGCTCTTATTATCTCAAGGATGTTAGGATCATGAGCCTTTAATACCTATATCTAGGCTTGTCCACATCCACTTTCTCCAAGATCTCACGGTGGACTGTCTGGGGGTGGTGGCAATAATGTCGGGTGACCTCGATCACCTACCACTGTACGTCCTACTCCCCTGTCTCATCTGCCGCTTGGATGAACCTCATGCTCCTACTGCCACCACTACCTTGGTTTCCCCTCCACCATATTTCATTCATCTACATCGGGAGTCTAACAATCACTAGCTCTGAGACCTTATCCCCCGCAGTAAAAACAGATCATGCCTCGCTGGTGGCTCCCTCGGCCTCTCGAGCCTCTCCCCTATAAACATGCATCTCAAGGTCACCCTACGTAAGGTCTATCCTTCTTGGGCCTCTAAATCATTTCTCTACTATGATATATATTTGACTCATCTACATGTTGTTTGGTAGGGGCTCTCACTGTCGATGCCTACTCGACATGGAATCTCTCTATTAGAAAATCTCTCTCTAGAACCCCATCCCGTGTCAAGATTCTATGAGAAACTATCACTGATCTAATCTCTCTTCAGAGCCCCTTCTTAAAGTTTTGGGGCCTAAAGTAAGGCTCAAGTACCATGTCAGTGGTGTATCGAGAAACGTTTGTAAATATCACTGAGTATTGGGCCACAGTTTTTCTGTCCTACTATAGATTCAGTATCTATTGAATATGCATATAACATAGTTTTTCTAGAATGAAATCTACCCTAAAAAGGGCCTCAATGTCTATCTAGGTGAGGATTGTCTCTTCATGAACCAAGAGCATCGATCTCCAACATCGTCCTGCTAAGCCCTAATGATGGCTAATGGCCATGATATCCATCAAGTCGGTAGGTGTATCTACTAAGAGTAATACCCATGAAACTACCTCAAGCTAGTACTCTACTCCATGGTGGTCCATCTCACCTCGAATTTAGGGAGGCCTATGTCTATGGAACACATGCAATGTGCTCAACTGGCGTGCCTGATCCACTCGTAGCATCTACTACTCAACTAGTGATTGGGATACTAGTATACCACCGAAATGTTCCATCACTATGAGGGACCATTTACCAATGCCTCGTTGCTTGGTGGGCCACTATCACGATCTCTAATCAGAATCCTAACTGGATATATTCATGGAGGAATCCTGTAAGAAATATATGTGCCACAATCAATAATTTATACCTTGTGAGCTAACTCAAGAAACATTAAGAAAACTTTTCACAACACTAGCTACCAATGTTTTCATGTACAGAGTTGGAAAATAGAATTCAGGGTCCTGGTGTATGTATATATCGGTCACTGCACCAATACTAGACTCCATGTACTAAAAACTAAACTCGATACAATTTCCACCATTTCCTCATTAAAAGATGGCTCATATTTCTTCTAGTAGAACCGACCACCCTTTGATAAAACATTATCACGACCCATCCCATGGGGCATGACGTGACTACCCCAAACCCGACTTCCATAGGCCAGAGGTTGGTGACTAGAACCTGAAGGAATTTCCCGAGTAGGGAAAGAATTTCATTAGAAATCTGTACACTCTCAAAAAGGGAAACTGTTGTAAACTACCAACAAATGTATGGTATAACTATGAGAGTAAAGCACAACCCCAAGTACAACTTTAAACTGAAAATAGTGTGCCTAAATACAATCCATAGAAGCTGAAAGGAAAGTAAACACCTAACAAATATTCCCTGGAGCTCTACAGAGAGGGTTGTAGCAGTATGTTTGAAGTCAAATAAGGGGATCTCGACTGCTCCCATTGCACCAAGATCCACCAAGTCTTGTTCCTCCAAAGTCTTCCTCTTAATTTAATTAGTATCCACTAGACACCCATGTGTGGTAAGATACTATTCACGGGTGAGTATAACAACTCTATAGGAGACCCTGACACCCCTGAAGGTCTCTCAAAAAATCTAATAGTAAAAAAACATAGTAAATAACCTAAAGGTAAAATCACAAGCCTGAACTAAATCATAAAGCACAATGAAAAATTGATAGCTCACTCTCTTGGTATAACATCAATGATACTGGGATAGGTATGAGTAGTCATAAATCTAGATCATCCATTCCATAGTAAGTCTACTATTTTCCCATATTGGTCATTGTATGCTGACCTGTATTGGTCGATAGATGCTGACTCGTTTTGGTCACTGGTACTGACCATTTTTGGTCGCTCGATGCTAACATGTGCTCGTCTTGGTGATGAACCGTATTGGTTACTAGTGGAAACCCATATTGGTCCCTAGAATAGAGGTTGGGATGAATATTCGTATAGCTAGATCATCCCACACTTGAGTTTCTAATGTTGACCTTTATAAGTCTCTCTTCTTCTTCTTCATGTCACAGACAACCACTGGATTCTCGTACAAAGCAGGACTGATATCCGCTAGATCCTCCTCCTCAATCCAATGGTCATATTTCCACCAGTACATATTCCCAAAAAAAATCTTACCAAGGGACTGCCCCTAATTGGAATCCCAACGTGATAGATGGTGCGTCTATTGGATTCTCGGAATGTGAGAAATGAGCACATTTATAAGAAGTGCCTGGTGGGATTAAAGTATGATCCAACGAAGGTCACACATCAAACTCCAAAGAAAACTAAATTACAATATTTACAAAGGACCGCATTTTCATAGGGGTACGTATTCCATAGACGACGTATCGATCAGAAAAATGGTCTATTAGTAACACCCCCTTCTGTGAAATGGTGGTGATCACACCTTGGTCTCTCTCGGCTTGGTCAAGCCTCTCAGATTATGCCAAAGAGACCGATTCCCAAAAATTGGTCCCAAATTCACTAACGGAATTTCAAATAGAAACTCGGTTCATATGTTATAGGTATTTCTTTATTTGGGGTCCGGTTGGGTCTGGGCCCGGTCCGAATCAGTCAGGTTGGCCCAACGCAATGGGTCCTAGGGTCTACCTGTCCTAGCCCGGGTCTGTCCCGTTAAGGGTCATCACAGTTCGCTAGGTCCGACCTATTAGATTTTTCCTACCCACGTTGAGCTACGTCGAGTAAATTGTAGACTGTGTCTCTAACTGTCCTAGCAGATGCGGGCCATTTCATTCGTTTGGTGGGGAGCTGCCTCAATGCATGAAATGGTCAACCATGTGGATGACCTGTCTTCAGCTGACGAGGCGCAGCCTGAGGTTGCACCACCCCTCCTGTCATAGCTATTCTGGCAGGTGGTGCCTAAGGGCGCCACCCTTCTCCCATGTGGCTGGATCAGGCTGGCTGCCTTTGGCTACTATGGCACGTGACCGCGGGCCGCCTTCCCACCTCTTGCGACCGATTGTTGCAGGCCTCCTCCAGATGCCGCCAGCATGTCGTGCCTGCGATTATTTCCAAGTGCCAGTTGACATGCTCTGGAGGTCTAGTCATTGTGCCATATGTGCCTACGTGTCTCTTGGGTTTCCTCCGCCACTGCATGACCCCGATCTCTACATTTCCATCATATTTCCCGGCCGTGCATGGGAAACAGAAGAACAACAAGATCGGCGGAGGGTCCGACCCTTTTTCATATTGTCTTGCTCACTCCGTGTTAGGGTTTTTACAAGTGGTGTTAAAAAAATCTAAGAATTTAGAAATATATCCAATCTTGTAACCCCACATCAACCTCCCATGTTTAATGAATGATTCGTGGATCAATCCATTGGTCTCTTGATCTGTGTTGTTCTTATAAATCAAGAACAGGGAAGGAGTAATATTACAATATCAAAATCAAAAAACCCTACCTGGATGAGACATCCATAGATGATGATTTAGGGAACCTCCTTCATTGTTGTCATCAGTTCGTGCCTCGGTAGCACTCATTTCTACTTTCTAAATCAAGTCTCGTCCTCTAGGTGGTTCATCACCAGCGTCTTTCATTCTTCAATGAGGAATAAATCCATCGGTATTTCATCAGAGGTGCACCCGCGTTTATTCCATTCGTTCATAAATAAATGGTTATAATTAAATAGAATAGTCCCAACATTGGGTTCATTAATTTAGTGCATTAACGAACCACAATTAATAGTATTCCATATATGTGCGAGTGGTGGAGTTAAAAGTTATTTAGTAATGGGTGATTTATTTATCCAAAAAAGTTTCGTCACTGGACATCCACTATGCAGCTCTACCACTCAGTGGTTATCGAAAAATAAAATAAGATTATATTTTTTATAACAAAAGGTATGAAAAATGTCTTTCCCGGTTGACCTTTTCCAATCAAAGATAGGCCCCCTAGGAGAAACCCAATATTCTAGATTGAATGATGCCCTCAGATATTCAATCCGGGCACCAGTTCAAAAGTTAAGAAAACATTCTCGTACATCCACTGAACGTACTTAAGTAATTTTCAGAAAAGTATTTTGTCTACCCCAGGCCTTGGAATAATGTTTCGTATTATTGCCTAGTCTCACATTCACATCAACAAACAAAGAAAATATTTTATTGAAAATTCTAGGTTAATACAAAATCATAGAATGATGATGGAGTAGTTTTTTTTCAATGTACATATTAATGATTCTAAGTGTCTGATTGATGGGTATATTCTCTCCCTATTTTTTGAATGGAATATTTGATGACAAAAAGGCCAATTATTTCACATACTTGAATATTATAATTTTACAGGATGAAGAAGGTGTAGTTTAATTTGATGGTTTATTATATTCAATATCTTAAAATTGCTAATGATTTCCCAAGTGGAATTTGTAATTGAGGTATTAATTGGTTTAAGAACATTTATTCAATATTTTTTTCTAAAAAGGAAAGAATAATTAATTCCATGTTGGTTTAAAATATTTAGAGGAAGAAGAAAATGGTATTAAATAATGAATCTAACCATTATTTTATGAATCATGAATTAACGATGTGAGGTGTCCTCCATGTCCATAAACATTGTGTGGATCCTTACTGAAGTAGTAAGCTATAGAGGAGGATGATTGACACTAAGCCAATGGTCATCATTGGGCTCATCGAGTTTACAGTAAACATTATATATTGGTTAGACTTAGTGGGCCATGAAAATTATCAATGAATTAGAAAATTATGGATTCATAGTTATTTTGGACCATGAAAAAATGAGGATGCATGCTCCTTGGATTAACCGTGGGGTAAAAAACCAATTGAATATTGAGGCCTATTTTTTCATTATTCAAGAAATAGAAAAAATATATATACACATTACGTATAACCTATAAAATTTTATAAAAATTGACCACCAAGGTTCAATTCTATATATACTTTAAGTAATATGATATAAGGTAACTGGTTCAATTTATTTTCATTCAGTTATTCATTTTCACCCCTTGATTCACCCCACATATCATGGATATCTCATATGTTTCCCTATTTTGTGAGCCTAAAATTTCTAACAAAATGATAAGTTTTTTTTATTTTTTATTTTAATAATATCATTTAATTATTTTGAATAAAAATGTTATCTACATTGAAGGATCATATATTTGATGAAATGATCATTAAATCATGGGAAAATTAGTTTTTCCAATTATTGAAATATTTTATTAGAGATCCACCAGAATTGTTTTTATGTGTAATTATGCTCTTAAGACAACAAATAATTATGCTTAAAATATACCAAAAAATAGTGATAGATACTTCATTAAAAGTTGTATTAAAGGAGGATCTCCTAGAAAACATTCTCAAAAAGATGAATCATTTGAGGTTATCCATATGCATAAGGATGAAATTAAAATATTATTTTTTGGAAAAGAATATAATCCAAAATATTACTTATTTCAAAATGAACAAATATGATGATATAAAATATTTAATCCTATAATATTTTTTCTATAATCGATGTAAAATATTGTAATTTTACTACAAATGATTTTCTCCCATATTTGGATAAGGGATGTGAATTTTGAAACTCTCTATTGGATATGAATTTGTGATGTAATTCTGGTGATGAAATAGAAAAAAAATATTTCCATTTCAATGAAATATAAAAAAATTACAATGAGTATATAGGGATTGTCATTCATGGATTATACTAAGAAATTGTGGAATGTTTTTCATTTTTAAAAAAGTGAATAATGAATTATCATGTAGCCATGAATTTAAGCATGAAGAAAATTGGTTTCAGTATGAATGTGAAAAGTGATACTCTTGAAGATCCTACCAAAAAAATTGGATAAAAACTTCCCACCTAAAAATAAATTCAGGTGATGTTTTAATTCACATACAACACAATATTAAAATTGAGTTGCCTCTCAAAGATGCTGCATTGGAGGTGAAAACATAAGATGTAAAAATGGAAGAATAATATTGTTAGTTAAGAGACCATGACGATTGGATGAATACCTCAAAATAGATAATGAAAATTCCTATGAAACCTTCATTAAATAGAAACAAATAGAAATCCATATCATAAATATTTAATTAAAGTGTTGTTTTATGAAAAATTTGGATTGTAGTTCCAACAAAGAAATAAACCCCTATGTTTTTACAATGGGGAATATTTGGTCATGTCATGAGAATATGTTTCAAAGTGTATAATTGTAAATAATTTATAATAACTCTATAAATTCCAACATATCATTAAAAAAGATTACAAATGATTTATGATGCATATTGTAGTTGATTTATTATCTGTTACCTCAGTCAAATAGAAATGTATTTCAATTATATAAAAGTATGGAAAGGTAATGAAACAATAAAAATACAATATAATCATATGAATTACAAGTATTATTATCCTTGAAAACGTCCCATTAAGCTGGAAATTATGTTCAATGTTTTGATGAATGAATAATAACCACAATAATCATGCTTTAAACACAAAGATATGATTAATTAGAAAAGTTATCTTAGAGTAAAATAAGTGAATATTTATTTTTAAAGAAATATATTCATATAGCTAGTAAAGTGTTGAAAATAAAAATAATCAACATATAAAGAAATACTATTCAAAGATGGAACTTTTTCCATCATTGATGATTTTTTTAAAAGTGTTCTAATACAATCCACTAAGAAGAAAAGGAGGAAGTTTAAATGGATAAGAAATCCTTAGGTGAGATCTATTTCTTATGAAACTCATAGAGATACTTATTCATGTTTGATCCACTCCAAGAAAATTGTAAAATATAAATCCAAGGAATTTTGAAAAAAATTTCGTCAATAAATTTAAGTGAGGATGTGATTTTACATAATGAAAACCATTTAGAAATAATCCATATTTTATTGCTACATTTGGTTATTATAAACAAAATTTGAAGAATGAATTAAATTCAGAAAATTTGAAGAAGTAAAAAAAATGCAAGGTGATTGTTTAGTTCATCTTGAAGAACCCTATTCCTTAATATGGGTAAATTTGATGTACCCTTCGCCCCATAATAGTAATTTTTATAACTATTTTTGAATGGATTCTTATTTTATGAGGACATATGATCAATGGTTTTTAATTTTTAATAGAAGGAATAATTTATAACATCGAATGAAAATATGGAGCCCTTAAATAATATGAATAACTTAAAGGAATAATTTCTATGTGGTATCATTTGTTCATATTCAAACAAGCATGCCAAAAGGGGTATTAATATCCTAACAAGTTCCATTAGTTACTTTATATTGAGGTTTTTTTCTCCAATCATGGTAAATAAATATTATGTACTAATGGTTTTGTGTGATGTGATTAAGATCACATGTTGTGTTTTATTGATAAAAAATGAAAATTTGTAATGATACTTAAATAAAATTCATAAGTGACATAGTGTATGAACCCCATTTTTATTTGTGGTATAGATCCATTTTTTGGATTAATTTTATGATTTTATCATTATAAATTTCGCTTATGTATAATGGAACGGTTTGGGAGTGTCAATGGATATCTCCAAACACATTGCTATAGATGATAGAGGAATCCACTATTAATCATGGTTAGAAGAATCTATTTATCATAGTCTGTAAGTTTTGATAAACCATGTAGGGTATTTTATGCCTCTATAGAGGAGAGAACGTGATCATTGTATAGTTTTTCTACACATGTGTTCCAGCCTAGAATGGGTGTGATCCCTAGTAATATGGGGATGCATTGTTAGAGGACTATTGGAAAAACAGTTCCCCCAAAACATGTGGACCATTATCCATGCATAGTTGCTGGGGTAAATTTGACCTACAGTTTTCCATAATTATGGTGAAACCATGTGCCAGTATTTTTTTCTGGATTTCATTATTATATCATTACCCTCCAACTCTATTTCTTATTTCCATCACACAATAATATCTCCCTTCACTTGTAAAGAATTCACCATCCCTTATAATATAGGATTGTTGATATCTTCTATGTCTGACCTCAGAATCATGATTTGTTCATATCATTGGATTCCTCAAGTTAATATCTCCACTCTTTAGGTTCATTAAATTGTTATTATTCATATCAATTAGACTACTTTGGTGTGATCACAAATGGTTTATTTTTAATGAAATAATCTATTATTATGTTTTATTTTTTATTCAGTTCCAACAAAGGGATGATACTTGATGAGGAATCTATTACTAGAATAATTTAGGAGGTATATGACCTATTTAATAATTTATTTCTATACATAAATTGTTTATATTGTTCATATAATAGTTTCACTGGGTGTTTCTCCTTAAAAATATATGTCGTAATATCAATCGACTAAATTTTCTTAATAAGAACTATATACATGTCTTGACAACATTAGAGGTTGACAATATAGCTTGGAAAAACCATATATGATGAATTATTTATTTTTTATTCAAAACCTATTTTGAAATTATTTGGGACATTGTTATAGTGTACTCTACTTGTCCTGGTTATGGTAAGTGTTCTATTAAAGTTAAATTATAATTTAAATGGTTATATGGAAACTATACCTATAGATATGACTTTGTCTTATCCCTTGAGATTGAAATGATATTGGTTTCAGGTACTCAATTCATCTTGTCATGTTTAATGAAATATAATGGAATAAAACTATTTTTGTGATTTAATGGAACGAGTATTAAATTTTATTTTATAAAATATGTATATAAATATAATTTGTTTAAGGTGCCTAATTGTTTTGGACTTTTCTATCTGCAATGGTATGGCAAGCCTTGATCTAGACATGGTTTATAGAGGGAAGTCCTTGATCACTCAGAGGATGACTTCCTGATTAATTGAGCCAATTTTCATTAGATATATCGACCAAAAAATATACTAGTTTCCATAATTACTAAATTTCATAATTTTTTACACACAATTCCATTGGATCATTTCTAGTTATTATAACGCATTGGATACACCATTGGAAGTAACATGGTCTCATCTGTCATACGACACCATGGTATCACCATATTGGGCTCTATCACTCATAGCACAAGATTAAAATGGATAAGATGTGTGGGATTTTTTAGACTAATTTATAATGTAATTATATTGGACTACTCATTGTATTATATTAAGACATTTTATGGAAATAATAAATGAGTAATAACTATTATTTTTTACAACCCATGAGGTAAATGAGTTTTTATTTCACCTGGAATCCAATCTTATTTTTAATTAATATTATATTAATATAGATAAAATTGTATATGAAATCCATGATATAAAATAAATCCTATTTTGTTAAATTATTAAATATTAAGATATTATCTCAGGTTTAAGCAAGCATGAGTAATTTATTTGTACTAATTTACATTTATAATCATACAGACTGTTAAATTTATATTCCCACATAGGATTTGTATAAATGTTATTGGTGGTGTCATACTATGATTTATATAAAACCTATCAAAACCATTGTATGATTTTTATATGATTATATGATCTTGGGTTTGGTAAAATGGAACTTTCCCACATTAGACACAAGATATTTTGTCTTTCTATAGGATGGATGCTAGGATGGAGTTGATTGAGATAGTACTTGGGATGCTCAGATAGTTTTTGAAATTTCATTTCTACTATATATCATGTATTTTACTATCATATTAATTCCATATATGAATCTTTTACCTTATTTTGATAGTTTAAATTACATAGTTTTATATATGATACACTTTACATCTTTTATTGATTATTTATTGATTGAAATCTTATGCTTATTTCAGGTGCCAACATTATTATTAAAACTCATCATCTTGTATGTTCATATTATATCAATTCACTACTCTACATGAACTAGTGGTTTTAGACTCCCCACTATCACAAATTTGAACCTCAAAAATAGTAGTTAGCTATTAGGATATGGGGGATTTAAGCTTAAGGCCATTTTGTCAACCAAGTTATGTTACTCCAGAGTGAATTGGGTCCAGGAATTCTAAATGTTATATCAATTGGGGATTATCTAATTATCATATTATTAGATAGATTTAATCATGATATTATTAATGAGGTGAAACTTGTTCAAAATCATTTCCAATGATTACCTAACACATGTTCATGGAAAATACCACATTTCCTGGGAATGGATAATCTTTTTTCTTCACTTGTTATAATTGATATACTTTAACTATTTGGTGATGAATGTAAATTGTGTTAAATTATTTTCAGCATGGATATTTTACTTTGGAATGGTTTCTATTGTAGGTTTTTTTACATACTACATTATGGTCATCTGTGATATTTATTTCCTAAATTTTCCATTGCATATAGGTGAATTTTACTTATTTCATTGCATTTTTCATCTATGATTGTTGAGAGAGCCTTTGTTATGATATATTCCTATTCTACAATAATATTATAATGTGAATGGAAATAGGTTATTTCAAATTTCATCATCCAACTAATGGGGGATTTACCATATATATTGATGGTTGAATCTTCAAAACCCAATTTTGACAGAAGTAAGCTATGTTACACTTGCCACATGAACTAGTCATTGGTTGCGATAACTTGATTAAAAATTTTAATTTTAATGGTTTGTGGGACATTCATAATTATAATGGATAATTCATTTAATCAATCCATGTTATTTTACCAACTACATTATTACATTCAATGTAAGGGGAGATCATTGTAATTAAATGGATGGAGGTTTAAATTTATAAATAGAATGGGGATTTATAAAATGGGAATTGAAATACATTTAATTAAACATTGTATTATTTATAAGCACACATAATAAGATTAATGTTTGTGCATTAATTTATAAATGATATGATTTCTAATAAATTTAGAGGTCGTGTGAAATTTGAAGACAATTTCCTCCCTTAACAACAATGTGAACCTCCATATACTAGAACCCATGTAAATAAATACTTGAATGATTACCAATAACTAGACCTTGGATAGGGGTATTTGGTGTATTATGAGGGGTGGTTATCCCCTTTTCTTATGTAACAATTTTATTAGTGATCATAACTACATTTTTATTATTTGGTTAGTGTACATGTACTTTTTAGAGTTATTCCCACACAATGTTCTCATTTTGGATCTATATGGTGGACATGGTCATTCATTAGTGGTGGTGGTTAATGAGACTCTAGTGACACCTCTAGGAGTTCCAAATAAGGAACCTATTTCTCATTGTGAATTAGGAATTGAAATTAAGCTTCAAAAGAGTTTCTTATACATGAGGTAGTCTATGTAGGGTACTCCATGCCCTATACCAACAATGCCCGATCATACACGTGAGTTATCATAGTAGCATCCTATCATATTCTAAGGGGATTATGGTACTTAAGATAATGATAAATGGGTTTGGGACATCTTATCCATCCTTATAAATTTGGAAATTTCAATATTGAATAGGATCAAGACCACCCCATACATTATTTATTATTTTTCTCGTGGTTAGTGGCTATTTTTACCAAGGTCAGTCATCATCTAGTAATTGTCAATGAGAACATTCAAACATCATTATATGAATAATTTTTCACTGAGATTTTGAGATCTTACCGATCCTATAATAACATGCACATGGAGTAGCATTTTATGTCATTCTATGACTATTTAGTTAATTTCTCTGATCAACAACATTTCACACAACTTCTCACTAGTGGTGAGTTATCACGAGCGATATGATTTTAGGATGAGATCATGTATGTCATCCACTCACAAGTGAATGTATTTCATGTATCTACCATTTTTGAGATCATGAAACTAGATCTTATCATTGAGTGAAAAATGAGGGAATCATATAATACATGGTATATAAGGTATATGATGAGGCAAGGCATTAGTTTTTCTGATAGTAGGATGTGTAACCTTTATGTTTCGCATTAGATTAGTGGAATTTATAGTATCTATACATGAATATTTGTTATATAAAATAATTAAGGATGTAAGGGGCTTGTGAAGTAGAATTTCGGTAGATATCCACTTGAGTGTCAGGATTTTGTCTGTATGGGTCATCCTCATTGGGTTTTATTACATTTCAACAAATTTCTAGTGAAGGAGGACCCACAATAGCTCAACCTTCAGAAGTGGGATCAGTTACACCTTGTTAGGTATGAAGCAAGAGTAGTATCAACGGAATATGACAAGTAAGAGGTCATTGTCCATCTATATAGACTTTAAATTATCATTCCCAACATGTAGAACTTACATAGTGTAGTCTAGATGTAGTTTAGTGTCTTGAATCAGGCAAGTTGCATTCATTATAGGCGATACATGAGGATCTGAGTGTATGACCATATAATATACGAGGTACTATCCTAGTAGCCTCAAATATTATATATTATTTGTTTAATATAGGTTTATATAATTCATTTATCTATGTATTGATCATGAAAAAACTCAAACTAGAAATTTAGTACATTTTTGTGGTGATAAACATGGACTCACAATTAGGTTTGCGTACACAAGAAATATTCCAATGTAGGTACTATACACTAGATGTGGGAAGTTATTGTTTCTTATGGGATAACTTAATCCCGAATTTGAGGGGATTTGATTTCATTCTCAGGATGGACTACATTGTTCCCTTTCCAAGCTATATAGATTACTATCACTATAGGGTATCATTTACCTCACCATGGGTTGATAGTTATCTTAATAAGGTTGTGTGGAATGCCCAAGAAATAATATCTGGAGAAGAGAATTCGGGGATAAGAGGGGAGACATCTTGAATTTATAGCCTTTATATGGAGAAGCAAGGAATTATTATTACATATTTTCCACTAGTGGTTGACCATTATTGGGAATTCATCATGGAAGAGTTCTATAGAACAACTCCATAGGGGTGTTTATAATTTACTTTCCTGATCATTTTAAAAGAATCTCCAGTATCAATTCCTCTATATCGGATAGTACCTTTAGATATCCATGAGGTCGAGATACAATTTGAAGATTTGTAGTCTAGGTGTTTTATATGACCCATAATTTCACTATGGGATTATCCCATGCATTTTTCCAACAAGGAATATGGAACCATTAGGCCATGTGTGGATTACTAGATATTAAGACAAATTACTATTAAGAACTGGTGTATTATTCCATTAATACATGGTCTCTTGGACTAGTTTGACGAGCTAGAGAATTCTATACGACCATTCTAAGATCATAATATCACCTGGATCATGTTAGGCCTCTAGTAATACCACACTCTACTTTCCATAATCAATACGAATTATATGACTCTCATATTTTTCCATCTCGTTTTACAAATGGTCTAGCTTCATTCATGGCCTATATGAATAGGGTAATCCATCTCTACTAGGTTTCCTTTTTTAGTGTTCTTATGGATGACATCGTGGTGTATTATCTTTCAAGAAGCAACCATTTTAAATGCCTTAGAATCAGATTGAATACACTGATAGAGAATTAGTAATATACTGAGTCCTAAAAGTGTAACCTCATGATCAACAAGGTTCACTTCTTGTGTCATATTATCCCAGAATCAAGAGTATCAGTTAACCCATAGAAGGTTACAATTTTTTTTTCAAGGGACAACCCCAATAATGTGTTGGATATAAATAGTTTCTTATGGATGGATAGATATTATAGGACTTTAATAATGGATTTATTTTTGATTGTAAAACCTCTTACATATATGAATAAAATTGGTGTGAATTTAATGTGATCTAAAGCATGTTTGATGGAATTTCATGTTCTTAAAGGAATTACTACACTGACAAAAATCCCAATAAATCTAGATCTTGCCAGGGGCTCTACAATTATATGTTATGCATGATCCATCAGTCTGGGTGTATTATTGATGCAAGAGGATAAATTAATTTCATATTATTATTTCCAATTGATACAACAGTAATGTAATTAAACAATTCCTAAGCTTTATCTTGATGTAGTGTTTCATGACTAGTGTTACTAAAGGTATTATCTATTGAGAGAGAACCTTTTCATGTAAATTGAACAAAATATACTCAAATATATCATTATTTAGTTTGAAATGAATCAATAAGAGTTAAGAGGAGTAAAATATATTTCTTCCATTTAAAATGGGAATAATTATATGTATGGAAGGGGATATTCAATAGCTAATGTTCTAAGCTTCAAATAACTGAAAAAATCCATTTCTGAATACATTTTTAAGGGAATATGATGGACCTCTATTCAGAGTCACATATAGAGGGTAAAGAGAGTCACAAGTTGGATTTTTTATAGCCTTAGAAGTTACCACAAAACTACTTGATATGGTGATGAGAAGGAAATTCTCATATCTTGATTGTTTGGTCCTATTTAAAAGTATTTTAGTTGATGAACCCACCTATATATTTTTCTGTTGGAAGAGAAGACATGATATATATACTGGGGTGTATCAAGGTTCTTATAGACATACATGATGAGATTATTGACATATCCCTTTCTTCTTATAGTTAAATGAACCCATGTATCGTCATGACGTATCTTGATATGTGTCGCCAGTATTGACAGCTTCTGATGAAACGTCTAATTTTGGGTTTTATCATTTGGTGCTCCACCTCTCTATAGGTGTGGGTCGAGAAGAAATATCCCATTGTCTTATTACGATCATGTGTATTCTTATAATGGTATTTGGAATGCATCACATTGTTTTTGGTTGGGTTACTAAGTCACCTTGAGGCTTCAATGTGGTTTGGGTAGTTATTTGATGACAGAAAAAGGAGTCCCCCCATACATTGTATATGGTTGAATTTCAAATTTGATGATCATATAAGACTATATTTCCATGAAATTATATTCCCAAAAATGACCCCCCCCTACTATCATTTTAGACAGGCATGCTCATTAAAATCAATGTTCGGGATAGGGATACAAAAAACACTAAGTACACTGGTGCTTATGTGTGTGATATTTTACCTTGAGACCGATGGAAAGTCAGAACAAACTATAAATAAGTTGGGAGAAATTATCTTAACATAAATACTTGATTATAGAGGTTATAGGTATAGTAATATACCTCTCATCATGTTTTCTTATAATAATATCTTTAATAAAAGAATCTTAGGACTTCTTATGCGGCCTTATATGGTAGCTCACGTCATTCATCAATGTGCTAGTTAGAGGAATGAGCGGTAGTTCTACTTGGTCCTTGTCCCTTACAAGAATATTCTATTTATGGGAAGTTTAATTAGAAAATTTATATAAACTACTTTGTATGCAATGTAATCATATTCTAGTCGCCATGGATGACCTCTAGAGTTCATGGTCGGGGATTTTGTTTTCTTGTTGGCATCACCCATTATAGGGAATAATATGGAATGGAAATATGACTCTTCTTTTTTTTGGTCCTTTTAAGATAATGGGAATAGTTGGGTCAGTAGCTTATCATTTTAGATTACTTCATAGGTACAGTTATATGAATGATGACTTCTACATTTCACAACTTCACAATTACCATGACATTATTTGTTGACCTTTTGATCCCATGGATATTGAATTTGATGTAGATGCCTTTGTTAAGGATTTCACAGACCCATTTATGATCATAACATAAAGGATATTTATGTCTTGTATATCACATTAGTGTGTTTTACATTGTATCATGACCTTGTACATGATGATACATTAGAGTTGGAGGCTGATGTACATGATATGTGGCTGGTGTTATTCTCAGACGATGTTCTATAACCATTAGAATTGTAACTCAAGGAATAATTCCTTCAAGGGGGTAATATTATTAGAATAAATTTTCTCTATGAGGTATAAATCATTTTATTTTCCATTTACATCCTTTATTTTATCGTTTCAAATGTTACCTATGGTTAATGTAAGGGTTTAAGAGTGTATGTGGATTGTTATAAGCCTATAACTATAGTATTTTATGAAAAAAACATGGCCAAAATCTTAAAAAACATTATTGACTATTCATCATGGTCCAATAAACTATGCGGGGTTCTGTAGGAATCCAAATAGTAGGATTAATTCATTATATATGTTTGTCAAACCTTGCATTTGGGCCATTGTGAGGTGTGATCACAAGGAATAGGGACTAGATGCATAGTGTATTGTTTGAAAAAGTGCCCTCCCCTAACTGTGTGGGCCTCATTCCATTGATATTAGTTGGTTAATGGTTAGCACCGGGTTTGGTAATCCATGTAGCCAAACCATGTTCCCTATATGGATTGGGTATTTTTTACCATTTCCCTCTTAGCTCTATATATCATACCCCTCCCTCTAATATTGTTATTTCATGCAAACAACATCACCCCTCTTGTCTCATGAGGAGATCCTCATCCATTCTCAAATAAGTTCATTGATATATTCTCCATCTGATCTAATAATAATAATTTTTCAGCTCTTTGGCTACTTTCATGTAATCTCTTCCCTCTATAGTCTCCTTATATAATTCTTCTTCATATAGATTATTTTATTTTGGTACGAACTCATTTGATCAATTTTTCATTGGGTTTTTTTGTTTATGATTTTTATAATGATTCAGGAAAACCAAAGGCATGATACTAGATGAGGTATCTACTATATTCATAAGTTATGTTTCGTATGAATCATACCATAGAATCTAACTATTTAAAAATTACTAAATTTTCTCAAATTCCAAATTCACTGGCAGTTTCTCCATAAATACATCTACCCAAAATTCAAATAAATAAATTTTCTTTTAAATAAATATTTATATATCAGGACACTATTGGATGTTGAGACCACAACTCGACATCCCGTTTAGTGTATATTTTTATTAATTACATCCAAACCTATGTTGAGAATATTATTCACACCGTTTTAGTGTGCTCTATATCGCCTTTTTAATACAAGTGTTTTATGAAATTAACCGGAACATTAAATTGCTATATAGAAATTATATATATTAATATCACTTATACTTATACACTGTGATTGAATTAACATTGTTTTCATGTACATAATTCAAAATTTTGTGTTTAATTAAAGTTCATAGAATGACCTTATTTAATGATAATGGAATGAGATTTGTTAAGAACATGAACTTATTATCCCTGAGCTAGTGGTTACTTTGATAAATTGAAATATTATATAAGGAATAATATACCAAAAGACAGAAACATTTTTTTTAGTTTTGGGAATCTACATACATACTTATAACAAGAATTAAAATTTAAAATATAAAATACAACATAATAAATATATTCACTAAAAATTTATTATCCATTATTATCCCAACATATTATTAAATTTATATATATTGTCTTCCAAGGAAAAATAAAACACAAGAAAGTAGTTACCTAAGAAGCCTAGTAAGGGTACAAATACAACAAAATCTATTATTAATAGTTAAACCTAAACATTAATTAAATGTGTATAACTGAAACACATGAAATTTAAACATAGTCACAATCATAATATGGAATAAATAAATTAAAATCAAATAATTTCATAATAATAATCACATTGAAACTCTATTACTCAAGTAATCACATGGAATATAAATCACTAATCTCATAATGATGGAATGCATAATTCCAGACATCATAATAAAAGCATGAATTCTTCAACTAAGAGAACAACCATAAATGAGTAAGACATCAGAGAATTACTAAACTAGTCTGTATCATAAGACCAACAGATTCTTCGAGGGGATAGAGAATGCCTCACCCATCACATTCAATTTTCAATGCATTCCTTGTATGAAAAGGTTAACTCATAAAATACATAAATAGTCTGCAATACAATATATTAAAACATTAACCATAAAACATGAATGAAAAAGGTAGTACATACATAGTCAAGTTGATTATAAAACCATCCATAATTTTTTTTCATGTTATAATAAGAGATTGAAATCAATTAATATTAGTATACAACAATTGATGTTGACATATTTGACCAGATTCATAAAATGATTTTAAAAAATTTCATGAGGGAAATATTCATTTTATATAATGAAATAATTAATTTAAAAGGAAACCAAATTTATAATGAAAATAATGTTTTTTAGAATGAATTTTTTAAATTTAATGGAAGAATCTAGGTACTAATATTTCATGATGGTCGAAAAATATTCTCATGTAGTATGTGTAAAAAAATAATACTTCTGTATTTTTTTTTTGAAAAAGTCATAAAGTTACACATTTATTAAATGAGAATAATATTAAATTAATATTTATTTATAAAACCTTTAAAATGGCTAAAAACATTTTTAAAAATTAGATTATTGGAAAAAACCTTTTTAATTTTTTTTTAGAATTCATGGGTATGGAAAAAAAGCTTCTTCAAACCATACATAATCTTAAACAATCTCGGCTAATAATGAGATTGTAAAATAACCCATAAGTTCTACATTAAATTTTTTTAATGTTCTTTAACCTCATGTATAACATTTAAAATATTGATATTAATTTATTACAGAATAATATCCATATTTAGTATATTATTTATTATTATCGTATATCATTTTTTAATATTATTTTCTTATTGTCCTTGTTTTGTGTGTTGACTGATTAATTTCCCATGCACTTTTTGTCATGTATATAATTTTTCTTATTAATAGGATATATTTATTTCATATATATGATTATATTAATTTCTTAGATATTATATTTACTCATTATACACTTTTTTATATTCATTCATGAATGGTTATCATGTAAAATGAATCAATCGTTTCATGGAGATGGTCGGTTGTCCATTTTCACAACAAATAGTATCATTCCATTAAGACTGATAAGGAAAAAATTCATTGTTTATTAATTATAAATAATTCATATTATTTAAATTTTACTATATATATTCATTATTGTAATTAATATACACATCCGTGTAATTTAGTAAATAAAAAAATATTCGTCATTATGTGGAGATGGTAAGTCATACGTACTCACGCCTGATGATTTTATTTTTCAAAGGATGGAAAAAAAATTGAATATGGATTTACCCTATCAGTAATACAATATAATAATATATATGATACTAAATTTATGACATTATTTAGGAAGTAACTCATGTAGAAAATGTAGAAGAAGAAATGATCTTGTATGAGTTGGTAAAAATTATTACCTCTTCTTTTTAGAATCCCATTATATCCCTTATTAAGGGATCCATAGTAGGTATTTTTAGAACAAAAATACCTCTATAAAAATTATAAGGACATATTGAGGATAAATGGTAGCGTTTGGGCATGATAGAAGAATCAATTTAGTGTGAAGATGTGAGGGAGGAGTGCCCTTTTATAATTTTATTGAGGAGAACTTTTGGTAAATCTAAAAATATTAAATTAACATTAATTAATTTCTAATTTCAAATCAATAAAATGGGAGTTATTTCTATTACAAAATTTGTATTTTTTGACATAATATCAAAAAATAATTTTTACAGAAGTATTGTTCACATTATTAACCTTTTCTTTTGACATTAATCCTTAGTTAAACACTTTAACTCTTAGAGTGACAACATATGGTTTTGCTCTATGAAGGATAAAATAATAACTATAATATTACAAAAGCACCTTAAATGAGTCATGGGTTACATTTCTCAACTTTATCCCAATAATTTTTTGAAGCATCATCTTTTTATGAGTTTTATATCATTTAATAAATTAATATTTATTTTAAAGTAACAGTAATGGAACTTTTTAAACTATTCATTAATTTTCCTTTAACCAAAAATTAATAAAATTAGAGATCTTTAAATAAATGCATCTAACATATAAAGAAAACATCAGTGATATCTTGATAATTATTTTATGATATTAGTTATGAAAAATTATATTTATTTGGAAATTCTTTATGTAATTTATTTGATACATCCATTAACTAAATAATTATTGCATCATCATTCTGTAAGACTTTATGGTAGTTTTTTATTTCATGAAAATTAAAATTAAAATTTGATGATAATTATAAATAGTATAGGATTATAATTACTATTTATAGTAGAAGATATATTTGGAAAAACAAAATATAAAAAATTAATTACTTATTAACCACATGATTATGACATATTTAACATCTCGGAAAATACAATACATAAGAACAAATAATGTCTTCCATGTTTATCCAATAGGACGAAAAATCTGCCTATGATTGATTATGTCCTATAATAAGTCATTAAATAAAAAAATACAAATATTAGGGTAATTTTATAACATTTATAATATTATTTTTCTCTCTTAATTAACTAATTTACCCTTAATCATTCAAATAATAATTACAAAAGTTGGAATTAATTTTCTCCAAAAAAGTAACCATTTAATAAATTTATAACTTCTTATTAAAATTATGTAATTTTTTCCAAATTCAAATAAAAAAATGCGAAATATTTATTTAAAATTAATCTCGTATATGGAACGAGAAATCATGTTTTTAATGTGAAAACATTCAAAATATTGAAATGTTTTATATCCATATTTAGTGTGAATTATTTCAGATGACCTAAATTAGATTAAATTATAAAATATTCCTCTAAATATACTCTAAATCCAAATAAAAATATAATTTAATAGAACAAATCAGTTAGATGAAAAAACATTTTTCAATTAAAAATCTATGTTTTAGAACTATTCATGAAAATATTATACATGTTAGAAAAAGACTATAAATTTTACCCAAGTATTTTTTTGTCAAAATTTTAAGTGATATTTCTATTTTATCAAAAATAACATATAAAAGTGTCAAAAAAAATTTAAAACATGTTTTCCATTAAAAGGTTGTAAAAATTCATAAAACATATAGAATTATAAAGAGTAAAATCGAATTAATTCCTATAAAAACATTTGGAATAATGCTCAAAAAATATTAATATTTATATATAATATATAAAGTTTAATTTTTTTACTAGGGTTCATTATCTCCATTGTAATATCTAGGTTTCAATATTCAATTATTAATATATTGTGATCTATTTTAACTTGGTTTTGTATGCAATAGAATATAATAAATTTATTTAAAAATAACAACATAACATAAAATCAATTGTTATTACCTTAATTCCTCTTAAAAACATTTATTCCTCAAAATTTACACAATATATCCTCATAGAATTATTTTGATAGTTATTCATAATAATTTCCTTAGGTTCCTACATCACCTCTTTAATTATATTATTTTCCCATAGTACCATTAATATCCAAGTCATCCAATTAACCAATACTTATTCTTTAGTATCCAGAATCTGGATTGACACTTCGTAGTATGATAAAGAAGGTAAAAATTCAATTTCTTAAGAAGTAAAAAATGTGTCTATTCTAGAATGTACATCGTTCCCAATGATATTTAAAAGACATCATATAAAATGGATAGACATAGAGAAAATGAAAATTGGTATGTTATATATCCAATTATTGTAAGAGTATCAAACACCCCGATGTACCAGGGGATCAATTTTCGTTACTGATTAATATAACACCCTTCCTTGGATATAACATCACAAAAAAATGATTTCACACTTGAAATATTAAATTTCACATTGATTATCATCATCTTACTTCTTCCAAATTTGAGCTTTGTTGTAATGGATTTGAATATTATTTACTTGGTCATTTTTTTCTCCACAATTTCTGAGATTACAATCCTTCATTCAAAAAATTCATCAAAAAATATTGGTTTATAAACTCTAATTAAATATACTAATTCCTGGGATTCCATTTGAAAACATTATTTAAGGATATTATTTCTGGAAAATTATAACAAAGGAAAACATTCATCCCACAAAACAAGAAAGTCATGTTAGTAGAAAATGAACATTTCTTTAAATGTTTGAATAGTCCTTTCTAACTAGCCTTCAGTTTGAGGTTGATAACAAGTGATAATATAATGGTTGGTATCAAAGTATTTTTTATGGATTTCCTATGATTTTGATTAATATCATGGATCAATATGTGAAAAAATGTAAAGAGGTGGACCATGAAGTCCTAAAACATCATTAAAATATATTTTTGAAAGGAGGTCCAATGGTAAATAATTTCTTATATTATAAAAAGTTTTAAATTTGTTAAGGGAAAAACAATAACCCATATCACATCACATTTTTGAGGTATTTGGTAATAAAATGAAAAATTATATATTAATTCCATCACATTTCCATATAGGTATACATATAGGTTTCATTACCCCTCTACTATGTTTTATTTCCTCTTTTACTTACTAGGTAGACAAAAATCATGACACGTAATCAGTAAATTACCACTTCATATAATTTTAAATAATTGTTCATTAAAATACCTATGCATTCTATTGTAATTAGGTTTTATAAGAAATTTTGATCTATCATTACAATCCAAAAACATCTTTAACATTGTGGGTGTATATGGAACACAAATAATATTTCTAATTTTCAAATAAAAATCATTATATATATAGTATGTCTTTTTTACATCCTTCAAAGCATCAATTTTAATTTGGAAATTATCATCATCAAACTGAGTAGTTTTTATATTTTTTAATAATTATTTTTTGGAAAAAATTTGATATAGTTGTTATTTTTCCCCTTTCATAATATGTTTCATATATATATTTACCCTATATATGAAAAACATTATCTCTATCAATGCTCATTTTGTTCTGAACAACATAAACCATACCCCTTAATGAATATGATACAACAGATTCCTTCCCTAGGAATTAGTTTTTTGAGAAACAATAATCATTTAGTAGATCGACCAATTTTATTTTCCACACAATCATAATGTTTTTATCTATATCCACCCTTTATTAATGAGTAAAATATTTTTCTACAAAAACTTCATTAATATACTTCAGTCACATTTTTTGGTTTCTTACACTTCCTTTTTTTTGAATCAATGACCACCATTTATTTGAATCTCCAATGAAATGATAAATTTACATGAAAACATTTTCATTTTCATTACATACAAATGAATAAAATACCATCTATAAGGAACATATCCATTTATCAGATACAAATGGATATTTAGTCCAATTTAATGATTTAGGTTGTTGTCCCATGTTGTTATATAACATTGTAACTCTATGTTGTGGATGAGGTTTCTCCATATGGGTAATGTTATTATTCATAACCTGATTCATCTATCCCAGAATAGTTATAAATTATTCCTCACAAGTTAGATCTCTATCTCCAACATCATTTTCTGCACAAGAGATAAATACTTAGATGTATTAAATGCATTGATACGTTTTTATTTTCATACTCTAGGCACCATGTCTAAACAATAGAAAACACTATATTAGGTTATGAATCATAATTAACAATTTATAACTTGTAAACACATAATATAAATTCAATATTTATGTATAAATAATCTAAAATTAATTTTCATGGTTATTGTGTGAATATTTTAAATGGAAAATATAAATTAAAATTTTCCCAAATATATATTTTCACAGAATTGTTTTAAAAGTTTCTACAATTATTTCTATGATATCAACCATAAATACCCCATACCTAGTATCATAGAGCTAGTATTTACACTATTACATTTTAATATTATAAAAGTTTATCATTTTGAAGTGACTAATAGTTTGTTAGTTTTGGAAAAATAGATACAAACATAAAAAACATTAATATTGAATGTATATAATGAAAAATCCATCAAATACAACACTATTCTCCTATATCATCCCAAAATGTCAATCATAATACACATCCTATAATTTATGGAAAAATAAAACATACAAAATGGGTAATATCACATTCTTAGAAAGGGTATGCATATACAACAAGCTATTATGAATAAATAATCACAAACACTAAGTTAATGTGTATAACTAAATCTCACCCGAATAAAACATAATATTTAGAATAATATGTTAAGAATTGATTAATATTAAATAACAACATATAAATAATCACATAGATATTCTATAAATAAAATAATAAAATGGAATATCAATGCCAAATATAAAATGCGGAAATGCAAAATGTTGAAATCATAAACATACAGTCAAGGCTTTGACCGAGACACTATATATAAACTGGGAAGAGCTCAGCCAATACCAAAATTAGAATGTCTAATGAGGCCTACCGATGCATATAGGGGTTATAGAGGGAGCCATAAATTAGTTTCTATGTCCAATTCATCCCTTATATTAAAAGAATTAAATATAATCAACATAAACACTATATCATAGGAAATCTGAATACTTTAAACATAAACTATGAATGGTATCAAAAAAGCACATCCACATTGAATCTTGTCAAAAAAATTCAATAAAATATTTTATATGGTATCTTAAGAGATAAACAATAATTAATAGTAATACACAACAAAGGATTATGAACTAGATGAAAATACACTAATAAAATAATTAATAAATTCTTGCAAGAAGTAATCCTTTTTATAATGAAATAAATTATTTAAAAGTTATCAAAAAATTAAAAGAAAAATATTTAATTAAATAGAATATTTTAAAAATTATTTTAAGGTTCAGGGTAATATACTTCATGAAGGTTGAAAAATATGCTCATTACAACTAAGTTTAAAAATCATTCTTTCCAAAAATTATTTCAAATAATTCATCACGGGCCTCATTTATAAATTGATAAAAAATTCAATTCATATTATTTTATAAAAATTAAACACTGAGTAAAATGATTTTTTTTGATTTTTAAGATAAAATTAAAAACATTTCCTAGATCATTTTTTGAAAACATGGACCTAAAAAAATGTTCTCCAATGGATACTTAAAAATAAACTACCCCAAATAATAATTATGAGATTATGGAATAACCATTATCATGTATTTTCCTTCAGTTTATTTTTCATTAAACTCATTTATAATAGATTAAATTAAGTTACTATTTTATAATAGAATCATATCCATATATTTTTTTATCATATATGATCTTGTTATTTTGTTTATTTTAAAAAATCATTATTACCGATGTTTTTATCATAACTACATCAATTCATATCTATGTTTTTTCGGGCATCCATGTTTCTCAGTTATAAGATAATTATATTTCTTATATAGGATGATATTAATTTCATATATGTTATATTTACTCCTTATATACATATTTTAATCATTCTTTAATGGTTATAATTTTAAATGAATCCCATCACTTAGTGAATTTGGTAGATTATACATAACAATGACCAACTATATCATTATCTTAATAGTGGAAGCGTAAATAATTAAATGGTATATTTATTATAATTATGTAAAATCATGTCGTAAATACTATATATATCCATTAATTCTATCATTATACCATTCAATTTAATGTGGTGATGAAAAAAACACCATTACGTGGAGACCATAAGCCATACGTACCAACAAAAGGTGCTGTCAGTTTTTGTAGGATAGCTAAATCGTGAAATATGGTTTTCACATAATCACTATAAAATCATAAAATATATATGATACTATTTATTCAAATTAATCATAGAAAAAAAATTTATTGGATTTTAAAAAATAAATTAACATCAATGAGTTGGTAAAAAAGATCACATATAATTCGAAAGTATCTGTATTGATATATTCTTAGGGGATTTATAGTAAGCATTTTTGGAAGAAATAGATCCCCATAAGTAGTCTATATATGTTACAAGGAGAAGAAATTAGGTTATGTTTGATAAATAAGAATTAATTTTGTGTGAAGTAGTGAGAGGGGAGGTCCCCTTTTATAATTTAATTGGGTGGTAATTTTGGGAAATCAAAATACAATAAATTATTTTAAATTAATTTAAAATTTAAAATTACATTAATCTATGTTATTCAGAATAAAATATTCTAATGGTTAAAAATTCACTCAACATATTATTTTTATATAAGTTTTTTCTCATCCATACCCTTATCTTTTGTCATTAACCCTTAGTGAAACCCTTTAACTCTTACTGTAAAAACATGTGGTTTTACGGTTTTACGGTTAATATAATTATTTTTAAATGAAATAGAACCTTAAATAAGTCATGGATGACATTTTCATCTTTATCATAATCAGTTTTCTAGAATTTATATTTTCATGTATTTGGTTTCATTTAAAAAAATATTATATATTTTAATATAACATCAATGTAAATTGGATAGTTTTTATTAATATGACTTTTAAATAATCAATAAAATAATATATATTATAAGAAACAAGACTAAAAAATCACTAACTTGTCAAAGTTATCATCACTGTTCATGGAAATCATTAATTATTTAAAATTATAATTATTTTTATAGTTTGAATAACTTATATTTGATACTTCCATTAATTAATTAATTACAACCACATCATTATGTAATACTTTAAGGTAACTATTTATTTCTTTAAAAAAATTGTAATCCTCATAAATATAAAAAATTTATATTTCAAATGACTAGTTTTAGTGAATTATATATTCTGAATAGCCACATATGATAAATGTAATACTTATTAAAAACATGAGTATGATATGTTTTACTTTTCTTCAAATAAATTACAATTAATGGAATTAACAAATAAAAATGGATACAATAGAACCTAAAATAGTGAAAATGAATACGTGTCTTCACAATAACTCATACAAAAAAAAATTACGACGAGTGTTAGGGTAAATTTATCATATTTATAACATTATTGTTGACTCTTAGTTACTTTATTTACCATTAACCATTGTAATAATAATTAATAAAGATGATATTCTTTTAAAAATTACTTTATTAATTAATTTGGTTCATCTGATTCAAAATTTCAAATTCAAAACAAATAATTTCAAATTAATTATTTTGAAAATAATCCAATTTATGGAATTAGAAAACTAGTTTTTAATGTGAAGAAATTAAAGATATTAAAATTTATTTATATCCAAATTCAATATGAAATTGTTTAAAATGACCAAAATTGGATTAAATGATATTATATTGAAATTATTTTACTTAAAATATATTAAAAATATAATTTAACATTATAAATTATTTAAGTGAAAAAATGGTTTTCAATTAAAATACAATTTGTTATCACCCTCTATCAAAATTTAAAACTAATAAGAAATAAAACTCTACGATAGTAAATTAAAATATTCTAATTTTAAAGAATAATATTATTTTTTAAAATTAAAAATTTAAAAATTTAAATAACTATATTTAAAACATATGAACTATCAAAAATATGTAATAAAACATTAAAAAATATATAGTTTTTAATGCGTAAAAATTAATTCATTCTTATTATTTTTTTGGATTAATGTATGAAATGTATGATTAAATATATATAATATATACACATCATAAGGTTTTTAACACTAATCATCCCATCATTTTAGCATCTATGTTGTAATACTCATTTATTAATATATTGTGGTATATTTTAGGACATTGTTGCATGCAATATATGAAAATATTGTTATTTAAATGGAAAACATGAAATAAAATCATGTGCCAATACATGTATTAAAAAGACCATTACAAACTATGTATATAAATTAAATAAGTATATGGTGGCTAATTCGTTCGGACATTTTTATCTTTATATCTATGGTCAGACATGATCCCACATTCATTTCCCATCGGAATACCTTGAGCAATGGGACGATGAAACCTCAATTCATTTAGTCTATTTACAATTGACATACCCCGCACGAAATATTTTTTTATAGAACGTTAATTTCTTTGAATTTTTGCAACAATTAAATTGAATCTTATACGGATATTATAATTCCTTAGATACACTACATGGATACATCTTGACTTCTTCGGTTATTTGACACCATGGGTTTACTGCATTTTCCCCAGTCATGGATAAGCCAATATTACTATAGACATGATCCATGGAAATTTTTACACTCTTTTACAGTCAAATGCCTTGGTTTTACCCCTTTTATTACACAAAAACACCCTATATCTAGACTACATGTGTTTCCACTATGTGCTTGATCAACCATTAAAATCAATGATCCTTGGTTAAAAATGGGATCCCATATTATTATTACACCATCTTATGGTACTACTAATACCTTTATTCAAAAACTCAATATAAATTAAATCATAGTTTATTAAATGTTTACATGATTAGAAACAATATGATGTGTATGTATTCATGCGTTTTTTAATTATAAATCATTACATTTATATTCATAGACATTATAAAAATGATATTTACAAAATTGATCAATGTATATGTCGTTGGTGGTGGCTTACTGAGTCTTGTATCACACCCTATCTGGGATATTGTGGGTACCCAAGTATATTATATGATCATATGTATGGAAAAAGGGTAGAATTATTTTATTGGCATATGTCTTAATTGATTTCATTATTATGTGGGATTTGTTGCATACGGTCACACCAGTTCATGGTATTTAAGGATATATTTTCCATTTTTATAATTTTTTATATAATATATTGTTTTTGCTTCCTATTTTCATGCACGAATGTTTTACTAATATGTCTATACATGACATTAGATAATTTTTTATGTGATATAGTTCATATTATTTTAGGATTAATTATTTCTTTATGGATTATTATTATTTCTGTAGCCTTGTTTATTGTTATATCACTTCTGTTTACATGTCCATATTATGTCACCATTGGGGTCCACTTTGACTATAGGGGGGTATTCTTCCCAATTTCACACTCAAGTCCCTTTCTTCTATTCAATAGCCTATATTTTATGGGGAGGAGTTCTTGAGGCCATGGGGCCAATTTTCATATATTACTCTAGTGTGAACCGAGTCCGGGATGTCACACATCGACCACCCTATGGTTTTTTTCAAATAATCTAGTTTTATACATTAAGATATGACTCAATATTCATTGAATATTTTTTAAAAAATCATGTATTATATTGTAAATAAAATTAATTGCCACTTGAGTTAATTTTTATCAAAATATAGTTTTAGAAAAGGGTATATGAAATGAAATGTGGAAATCATCTCTATCAACATAGGGGGAGATGAATCCCATGAGTAAGCCATCATAGAAGTTGAAGAATAAGGGGGGTTGATATTTATTATAGTTTCTACCAATAAAAAAATAGGTATAAATATTTCAAAATAATACAGGGTTTATGAAGGTATTTATGTTCTCTTCAACAAGGAGCATAATAAATATGATCCTTATATTTTATTATGGATGTTTGGAAGGATATTTTTTTTTGATGTTCAATTTTAATTTAAAAAAAATAAGTTATAGACAATATCATTACTTGTATAATATATCATTTGTGTGGAAAATAAGAATTCGAGGGTGAATTGTGTAAGGGAGAGTAAATTTTTTTGGTGTATAATCAAAAAATTATAATGTGGGGAATTTTTAGAAATACTATAGGATTTATGGTTTTATTTTTTAGAAAAAATGTCTTGTCATGGTTTTTGACAAGAAGGATGACAATGGTTAGATATTTTGGTGTCCAATTTGTGTAATGGTACCTCAATGAAGCATGTTGTTCTTTTACAATAGAATATTTCGAAAACGATGTTTAAGATGATTATAGATTGTTTTCAAAATTACACATTATAGTGATATATGTTTAATGTGTTGGAAATGTGGTGATTTTTAATATGAAAAATTTCTAGACCCATAAAAAAATTTGATCTTCATGGATTATGTTTGACCAATGTTAAATGTGTAAAAAACCGGTAGGACTATTCTCATCATGTGGTTATGGAAGAGATAAAGATAAGGTATTGAAGGAATCAAACCCATTTCCTTGGGCATGTAAGATGGGTGATATCCAAAATCTTTATTGAACTTTGGACTGCACTCGTAGTGGTCCCTATGGAATTATTATTGTATTCCTTAAAAAACTAGTAAGGATTACTGGCCACGACCGTTGAACAATAATATGTCATGGAACACGATGGGTGTATTCAAAATCATTTATCCTTATCTTGGTGTATAGTATGTTTTTAGGAATTTTGGATTAAATCAACCCATAATATAGAACTTCACTATAGTAGACAAGTCATGGTGAAGAAGCCTAAATATATTAAAGATTTACAGTGAAAGAAACCCAAAAAGGGATGGCCAATGACAAAAGTAGAAGTGAATATAGTCCTAATATGGATAATCAAGAAAAAATATCTTGATTCATGAGACTATCACTATAATAGTTAGAATTTTGGTGGAAATCTATTTTAGTTCTTGAAATATGAAATGATTAATGTTGTGTTGGGATATAACATGTGAAACAAGATAATAAATAAAGATATTCATTTAGTTGTTTCATGATGTGGATGTTTATTATTTTATACAAAATTTTTATATGTTTTATAACATTATACAATCCTTTATTGAAGATGATTTCATCATTAAATATGGTCAATAATTTATAGAATTAAATACATAGTGTAAGGATTATATGAGTAGTAGTTTCCAAGTGGTAACTCGGGGAAATTTATGAGGGATAATGGAGGAGATATGTGTATATTTCGAAGTTCATAATTATACTTCTAGGTTTTTATTTGATGGATAAATAGCACCACTTTTTTTGGAAGGGGATATCTTCTGGCAGATAGAAGATGATTGTTTCACCCAATTAATTATTTTAAATTCAAATGAGGATGAATGAGTTCTTCCAGATGTAGGGTCCAAAGATTAAATATTTTATAACTATTAAAGACTTTTCTAAGAATAGTTTTATGTTTTTTGTGTCTAAAAGAAGGATAAAAGTTATTCCAGGACGGTTATAAAATGTGAAGAATATGCACTACAAAGGTGTTTTGACAAATAATAAAGGATCAAGAAATGGAACTTCAACCAATAAATTTACTGTTATTTTTATATGATTTAACTGATGTTTTTAAAGGTTATACAGTTATATTAATATTGTGTATACCCTTACAAAATCTACTATCAAATGATAGTGAAAAATTAAAAGTGTTTCAATAATGAGGCATGGGTGATAGTGAGTCCGATGAAAACATTGTAACGTAGAGAGTCTAAGAGAAGAGTGACCAAAACTAAAACATTGTATGAATTAAACATTAACTTTATTTTGGACCAAGTCACATTTTCAGATATATTCTCCTTGGTTATATCACAATGTGGATGGACTAGATTAATAATCATATCTATATTTCCATTTTATATACAAACCCAATGTGATCATGAAATAATAATCATATCTTTTTAAAGATCATAAAAGTTTCATCACAATGGTTAATTATTCATGATCAGTTATCGAATATGAGGTGAGGTAAAAGGGTCAAATTTTTTAGTTCTCCAATTCATTTTCATGACCTTATTCACCACCACTCTCCAATGGATATCACTCTTAGCCAAATTGTGGGACCCTACAAAATTATCAAATGTAACAGTTTATTTTTTTAAATTTTTATTAATTTAATTGATCTAATGTTGTCAAATAAAAATGTTATGTAGAATTTTGCCTCCTGCATATTTTGGAATGAATTATAATTTAAAGAAAACTTGTCCATCCACATCATGGATATTTATTTTTTATTTTCTTGAAAAGTGACATCAAATAATTTTTTGTCAAAACAACACATAATAATCCGTAAAATAAATGAAATAAACAGTACGATAAATGGTTCAGTCAAAGAGGCATTACAAAAGGATCATGAGTTAGCCATCGAAACAAAATTTGATTCAATAAAATTTCTTTAAATATATGTGGATGAAATTAGAATATTTGTTTCACTATGAGGATATAAAAAAACCATTTTTCAAATGGAATGAAAAAGATATACAATAAGAATTCATCATCGATGTGTGTTCCTTAAAAATGGTAAAATATAATCCTTATTTTATCTCTAATTCTTAACATCATATAGGTAATGGATTGGAAATTTAAAACTCATTTTCAGAGATAAAATTGATATGTAATTATGGTGATGAAATAGAATCACCATGACATATCAATTCCATGGAATTATCATATAATTATAACGAGGATTGATGATGTATAATTAATGGAGTATAGAAATAAATTATTGGATGTTTTTCCTTCGAATCATTTGATCGAAGAATAAATAGGTTTCCTAGAATTTTTGTATGAAGAAAATGAAAATGAGGATGAAATATCATGTTTTACTGTTTAATATATTTTATACAAAATAGAAAAATTCATAATGAAAATGAGCTGGAGGAAATATTTTTTTCACTGACAATACAAACTAGTGAATGGAAATTTTTTTTGAGAGTTGTTGATGAAAATATAGAAAATATGGCTGAAAATTTTAGGGAAAAATAAAATAATATAAGATACCATGTGGAGAGGATAAATACAGTAAAAATGTTAATGAAAATACCAATTAATTCCCCCAACTAATGTAGAAACAAAAATAAAATAATGATTGTAAATCTTAAAGTAATGTGATATTCCATTAAAAATACAGAAGGGTAATTCTACCAAATAATGAATAACCAATTAGATATTGTTGTTGAAGATTTTGGAACATCATTATAATATGTTTTTATTCATACAATCAAAAATAAGATATAAGTTCTCTATAAGTGAAAAAAAACCAAATTAGGAGAAACAGAATAAAGTGTGATACTTATTGTAGATGTTTAGTTCTCACAAACCTCTATTATATAGAATGTTATTATAATTGGAATATTTTATGGATTAGTAAAGAATCTATATGTGGTCAGCCCAATCATTTGTCATTCATGGAGAACAAATATCCTGAAAAAAGAACTATTATGTTGGAAACTAGGTAAAATGTTTTGGAGTAAGAGAAAGAAACTCAATGAATTTTGTCTCAAATACTATGATTTAAGTACACACAAATAAACACTTAGATGGATTTAAGACCAGTATAGGATAAGAACTAAGAGTTTATCCCAATGTTATATTATTGGAGATAAAATAGAATATTCTTATATATATTAGATATTTCATGAAAACGCTTATAGACATCAGGGAAAAAGTTTTAAAAAGTAGTCCATATAGACCAGTAAGAGGAAAAAATTAGAAGATGAAATATATATTAAGTTGATGGAAGGATCAATTTATTATATGACTCAGGAAGTTCTTTTTTACGTGTGATGGATTCAAAAAATTTGGAAGTCATGTACCAAGGAAGGATCATAATGATTTCAACTATAAAGAGATGTGTGGAAGTTGTTTGATCTAAAGGAAATGGTAAAAGGGAAAGGAAAGTTGAAATAACATAAATTCATTACTCTATTACTTTACCAAAATCTAAAAATATTATAATGATATATGGGTGGTGATGGGTTGATTCCTGTTGAAAACCCACCATTCATTGTGTTGAAGAAATTTGAAGTATCCCTCCTACTATATAATTTATTGTTTCTATCTAATAGTTATGTGATATAGAATAACATGGGAAATAGGATCCATGGGGTCTATTATTCTAGAGATGCACAAGTTGATAGAGTTGAATCCAAATATGTAATAGTTCCATTTTATGAAGAAATAAAAAATATTATTTTTTGAGGTTTTATTTGTTAAAATTGATCAAATCATCCAACAAGTGATGGAAAAATCTTAAAAGGGGTATTATTAACTTCCTTAGAATTTATGTTTCTCATAACCATGTACTTTAATAAGATATACTAATGTTTTCTTTGAAGTGATTGAAATAATAAAATTTAATTCTTAATGATGAAAAGGGTATTGTGATTTCCTATGTGATTGGAATTCAATAGGTGTTTGGAAGATATTTTTGTTTTCTGTAAATAATATTTTTCACTACACCTAGCACTATGTTAGTAGACTCATTGAAATGGGGAAATAATAAGTGTTAAGTGGTAAATTCACTCGGTGAATCAATTTTGTTAATTATAATAGGAATGTATTTTTTAAAAAGCTGTAGATTAAATGAAATGAGTAAATAATATATATCCCTATAAGGGGATTTGAAGGCCAACAGGAATCCCACATAAAGGATTAAAAATAAGTGGAACTAATTTTTCATGTAAATAATTCACCTAAAAATTGTGGAGAAATATTTCAAAATGGCTGGTGGAGAATCTTTGAAGATTTTTATATTCAATCTAATTAGGAGGATAAGATATAATATCCCCAAAATTGATGAAGGAACATTCAAAGTACATTTGTATTCAAAAGGTCCTTTATGGTTCATTGACAATGTTTGGGAGAATATTTCGTAAGGAGGATGGACTAGAAAACTATAATTTATTGATGTTTCTTGAAATAAACACCATTTTATTTATGTTTTCAAACAGATAATGTAAATTTACATTTTTTTCATAAAAACCATCACTAATTATGCACTGCTTCATGTAAAAACCTCCAATTTAGTGATGTTTCCTGAAAAACAATATTTTAGAAATTATTATTAAAATTTTTTCTATTTTAGTTATGTGTCCTCAAAATGTAACTATATTATAGTAGTTTCCTCATAATTTCACTATGTTGGAAATGTTTCCTGAAAATGTATTTATTTTAGAGATGTTTCATGGAGATGTCTTTAATTTAGTGATGTTTCGTGAAACAATTTCAATTTTTATAATGTTTCATAAGAAAACAACTGAAAAACATAATCATTTTCTATAAAACATCTCTTATTAACAGTTTTTCATTAAAAATAATTACAAATTAGCTACATATTCTAAAAAAATATCCATAAATTAGAAACATTTCTAAAAAGTATGGGTTAAAATATGTATATTCAAATTTGTCATTTCCATATATTGATGAGTGTGTGTATATATATATATATATTTAAATATATATACACAAACACATAAATATATAAATAGATAATATATATATATATATATATAATCACACACACACACAGATATATATATATGTTTATATATAAAAACAACGGTATATTTTAATTTTATTCGTGTTTTAATGAAATGTGTATTTTTAGTGATATTTTTTGAAGTATTTTAAAACATTTCTATTATATATATGTATACATACATATATATTTATATGGACACACAGACTTATATGTATATTAATATATATATATATATATATATATGTGTGTGTGTGTGTGTATATTAATATAAAATACAATATATATAAAATTTACATATATATAAGCACACACACAGATATATATATATATAATATAATATAAACACACACACAGACAATGAAGGACCCCAGATCACCCTTAGAGGGAAAGGATGAATCATGGTGTCAACATTTTATTTTTTATGTTTTGGATCTTGTTCCCACATTGGAAGAAACTTGTTAAATATATCAGTCATGTGAATAAAATGAGATGACACAATAATTTTTACTAGGTTCAATTCAAAGTGAAACATCCACGAAGAATACACCAATAGTGTTTCGATTGTGCCTAAATCCACCAATTTTCACTTTTCATGGAGTACACGAGTTTGGCCACAATCACTCTGTTGCAGGAACACTACCCTTACAAAATTTTATGGATAGATCACTTTTTTCCTTTGAACACTTTCATAAACACTCCCTAGCTCACTGTTATTAGAGTGGTAAAACTCAGTTTATTGACGTGATGGTCTCTTCATTAGATTAGTATTGAAGTGTTTGTCTATCTAGAATGAGACATTATTTGCATCAAATCCATGATTATATGGTCACGGAAAGACCCAACCACTCATCACTGATACTCAAAACATCCCTTCATGAAGACCCTTCGCAATTCACAACCCTTTACAGAGGTCCCTTCCTTGAAAAGAAAAACCCTTTTTGGAGCTCACAACCTCACAGAGAAACAATACTTCACTGAACTCAATACCTCATAGAGTAAACTACTACATAAAGATCCATGATCCAATGTGGAACACCCCAGGTTTTTGAATATCTCATGACTTATAACCATTGGCATCATTCAAGGTATTTAATGTCACTTCGCGAAACTCAAACTCACATAGAACAATCTGCAACGTGGAACACCCCTTACTTTGTGAATTTGAAGCAAAACCAAATTTTTTCTCTTCCAATTGTCCCAAATGAATAGGGCTCACTTATTATTAATAGTCATGATCAAATGCAGCACTCTGATTCTTTAAGCGTGAAATATGGATCAGTCAAAACATCTCCATGACACTTCCTCCATCTCGTAAAGCTTCAAAAAAATTTCTAGCTCACAATGCTCGTCGTAACCATAAAGAAACACCATCTCAAGTCATGGAGCATCATTTATTCAAAATATCCATGGAAGCCATCATGAAAACCATTCCTTTTCTATATAAATTAAATTTTGATTCAATAAGAATACCTTTTTCGATACTCATAGATAAATCTCTCATAATCACAGAGGACACCCTGACAATCTTCATTGTCTTTGGGAATCTCACTTAATGAAGCCCATCTTTTTGAGACTCATGCATTTTCCATATATTCATGTGGCCTTCAAGAAAAAAAACGTTTCGCAATGACTACCATTCTCCAAATTTTAGACCAAAACAATTGCAAAAACTGGGATATGACATCACCTTCAAAAATACATCCATCTTTAGTGTATGACCAATTTCCTTTGCAATCTCTTTGATCATCCAAGAGAGTATTGAAAAAAATACAAACCATGCCCCTATTTTTCATCATAGAACAACCTTGGTTACAATAGTCTCCCCCTTTGGGTTTTTTGGAAATCGCCAGATAATTCAACAGAGCACCAACCACTATCAACAGATGTAACACAAGATTCAACTCAACCGACACTAAAAATCTGTGTGAGTAATGATTATTGTAGGAAACAAGATGGAAGACATGAATTGTCTTTTCATGTGTTTGAAAAAATGCTATGACTATTTTCTCTTGACACAGGATTCTCCTATAAAGATCCTACAACCAGAGAAAAAACATCGCATCCTCCATACGGAAAAAACATCATTGCATCATACATATTCTCTCATTGAATTTAGTTTTTTCTACCCCAATACAAATAAACCCAAAATCTATATTTTATCATTGTGGAAATAAGAACATAGTCCCACTACATCGAATCTCCCACATAAACCTACAACACTTCCACAAATAGATTAACACAGTTAAAAAAATTGGGGTGTGGGGATTTCTGTAACCTCCTTATGCACTGGGAGGTGGGTGAACACTGAGGTTCAACTGATGTTTCTCAATCATAGCCACTAAAACTGGCCTAGTCATAATGTCAGTCACTTTCTCATCAATCACCACATGATCCATTATAATCACAACATGTTCAACTTTTTCCTTGATAAAGTGACATTTGGTTTCAATATGTTTCCGATTAGAATGATGGACATAATTATTCATAAGATCAAGTGCACTCTTGTTATCACAGTAAATAACCAATGGTTGATTCACATCATCGCATATGTCAGTCAGTTGCTACTTTATCCAAAGTAACTGAGATCATTCCTTGTTAGTTGAGAAATATTCATCTTAAATAGTTCTATGTGATGTAATTTCAGTCTTCTTTATCAACCATCCCACACAATTATTCCCAATATAGAATTCCTCACAACTAGTAGACTTTTTCTCCACAACATCTCCAGCCCAGTCTGCATCAGAAACTGCTAAAATTTCACTGTCTCATCTAATAGCAATGTATAACCCATAACTATGAGCACATTTAATGTACCACATGATTATTTTCACATCCACCAAATGTTCCTCCTTTAGATTATTCTGATTTTCGGCACCTAAGAAATTTGTAAAGACACTATCTAGTCTGGTGGATGTCAGGTAAAGTAGTCCTACTATGATTCTTCTATACATTGTGGGATCCATAGACGACCTATCCTCATTATTTCCATGATTTTTTCCAACTACAATAAGAGTCTCCATTGGTTTGGAATCTTTAAAATTGAATTTCTTCAGCGACTCCCTTGCATGATTTTCTTGGGAAATGAATGTGTAATCCTTCTTCTGAATTACTTGCAACCCAATTAATTATATGAGTTCACCAATAATGGACATTTCAAATTATGATTTCATGTGATTGGAAAATTCATCCACAAATCCTTTCCTACTTCCACCAAAAATTATATCATCCATGTATACCATTTCCATGAACTAATCCTTTGGATAATTCTTCACATAGTGATTATTATCCAATACTCCTCTTTTAAATCCATGATTTCATAGATAATATTCTAATTGAGAGTACCATTCATGTGGTGCCTATATCAATCTCCAGAGAGCTTTCTTTAATGTTCAAACCTACAGTTCACCATTTTCGAGCATAAACCTGACATGGTTTTCGATGTAGACTTATACTTCCAAAAATCTATTCAATAATGATGTCTTGATGTCCATATGATCATATTTATAACAAATTTGGATTTCTATGGAATTAAATAACCTGATTGACTCTAGTCATTCTAGTGGATCAAATGTATCTTCTACATCAATGCCTTTGATTTGTGAGTATACTTTACAAACAAAGTGTTTCCTTATTTCTGACCACATTTCCATGCTTATCAAACATTTTCTCGAAGTTCCACTTTGTACCAATCACATTGTGTCCTTTGAGTCTCATGACAAGGTACCTTGTCAAATTATTTCAATCTGATCTAACTCTTCATTCATGGTTTTCAACCATGATTCATGCAATGTATCTTTGTCAAATGAGGATGGTTTCATTACCGATAGGAATGTAGAGTGTGTATTATTACACATTCTCATTATTTGTGGGGGTGCAGTCTAATCCCCAATAATATTGGATTGATCAATTTTTTTTATTCAATTCCTCCTTTGAGATTTAACAAAATTCTCTCTAGACATGGTTTCCTCTTCAAATTCTTCTTCTGAGCCAACATCATGATGTGACTCCTGAGTGTTTTTTACACCTTCCACTATTTCTATATTTTCATTTGTTCCATGTTCATATTCATCATCATCTTTTACAAAATCAGCATCATAATTCCATAATTCATTTTAGGTTTTCTCTTCAATGATCATAGCATATCTAATTTCCAAAATACATCTCAAGCGCTAGTTGAAACACTTTTAGGATTTTTTATTCATTGAGAATCCATGGAAAATTCCATTGTCACTATTGTCACCATATTTCCCTTGATTTCATTCTTTTTTTTATAATGAAACAATTAATTTTGGAAACATGAATGTATTTCAAAGAGGGATTTATTTCATGAAAAAATTCATTTGGTGTCTTTGTATCACCAATATAAAGTCCAGTTCCATTTAGAATATACACTAAAACATGAACAACCTATATTATGTAATGTTGGGAAATATGACTCTCAATTAGCAGAGTTCTTTCTATGTTATTCACCTATCGATTCCTATGCTCAACAACTCCATTTTTATATTGTGTCGTCATAGTAGCAACCTCATGTTGTATCCCATTCTTCTCAATGTAATTTTTAAATTTAATGGATGATTATTCCCCTCCATTGTTAGATCACATCATAGTGATTATTCATCCAATATCATTCTCGGAATTTTGACAACATGTTTTCATGAATTCAAGAACATTTTGATTCCTATATATAACAATTACACATTCCATTATACTATAATAATATTTGAAATGGGAGAAGTACCTTCCTCCATGAGTTCCAACATAATTTATCAGGGAACATACATCTGCATGAATGAGATCAAAAAGATGAGATTCACTTTTCTTATTTGGACGATATGAACTACAAACAACCTTCACTCGAATGCAAGTATCACATGAATTTTCACATTCACGCTTGAGGTTGATAATATCTATAAAAATATAATATTTTGATATCTTATACATGTATTGTTGATTGATGTTCCCTAATATCCAATTCCATAGGTTATTTTCTTCTTATACAGTCTTGTAGAAATGGTTTTATATTCTATCAACTTGATACTGGTTGCCTTTTATTTCTACATCCTTTCATAATGGTATTTCCTATCTATCCCTTGATAGGGAAGCCTTCCTGATTAAATTTAACTATATGTCATGTGTCACGACATTGAATCACAATGAATAGATTATTACGTAGTCCATCCACATAAATGACATGAGTTTTCATTATCTCTCCATTAGGTAGTACATTATATGCACTGCATTTAATTTTCAAAGCCCCGTCATTACCAAACTGTACTGTTACATCAACCCTCCTCTTGACATTTGTTAAAAAATCCATATTGCCTATCATATGATACAAACAACATCTTTACATAATCTAGGTGATATTTATTTTTTTAGCATTGAGGTGTACCACTACATGGTTGGATTAATCCATTTTCATCCTCTATTTCCATGAGACATTGGATTTAGTGTAGGAAACTACTGGCCTTTCAATTATCATTTCCATGTACATGGGTTCACTATAGTCAAAATTTTATTACATAAGAGAAAATAAATTTGAATGATCAACACTATCTTATTGAAGATCATTCTATTTTTCGGACTTCGGTATGAAGTTTCCATGTCCCACCTCTACCTGAAAAAATTGTCATTATAACAACTGTTCGAACAAGGAAAACAATATCCATAAAAATTGTGTATTTTGTAAGTAATAAGATATGAATTTGTTTTTTTTAAACTCTTTGATCTCCCCCATTTAGATAGATTCTTGCCTCTTCGAAATATGATAAAGTGTGAACATGGTATCAATAGAACTGAAATGTCCTAAGAGGAAATATCTTATCACATCAATTTTTCCTCATGCACTCTTCCTTGGGAAAAAGGTTTTCTTTCCTATCATTCTTGGAAGATCGAGTTTAGTCTTCAGTTCTCCTTTAAGTTTGATTTAAGGGTTTCTTTTTTAGCGCATCTCTTGATTTCTCAACATGAGAAACGTTTATCTTTCTCTTTTTATTGTCCACTTTATTTGCAGAATTTGATGATTCAGCATATCAACTGATTCTACTATTTCCCTTGTGTACGGGTCTTTGATCACTCATAATTTTTTCAACTCCATCAGACCGTAATTTTTCCCTCTCCACTAGGTCACCATCTGAGAACTTACCAAAAAGAATTTTATTCTTTGTTTCTTTTGAAGTTGATTCGCTTTTGAGAATACTCATAATAGTAATAACCTCTTGTTCGAGTCCCGTAACATTTTTTTCACTTCTCCTCCAATCTCTAGGTAAGTTCATTGATGACCTTCTCCTGTTCTAATATTCTAATATTTAGTTCCACTAAATCATCTGTATTTTAAAGGATTTACAACATTAATTTCTCTAGTTTTTCCATTCGTTCAATTTTAGATTAACACTAATAAATATATTCAGATGATTCTCCCCCCATTTCTATATAATTACATCATATATTACACTTATTATCAAGTTTACTAAAAGATTCTTGATGTTGAATCTTAGGATCATAATTATTTGTCAACTGGTTATCTACAGCTTTATCAGTTGATGGTTCTAACATTTCAATGGTATCCATCAAGGTATCATGGTTTCCAGTTTTAAATTTTGGTTTTTATTCTTCATAGACTTCATTATCATCATCGTCCACTTCACAAACAGAACTCTTATACTATAAATTTTTCCTAAATTTGAAGTCTAATATTTGGAAAATATTTTTTAATGCTTCATAATGTTTTCGGTTCTATTTCTTCATCATAAAAAATTATTAAGCATGTTGAGGAAATGTTCCCATATTTTCTACAATGAAATCATTCTATAGGTAACGTCACATTAATTTCACTTTTCCCTTATAGAATATCATGGAAATGAGAGAAATAATATCCCTTTCCTGGTCGTCTTCACTACTATTCACTTCTGAAATTTTCAGTTTATCCATGGATTTGAATTCCATTTCCTTGATCACTCAATTTGAAACATCTTTTAGTTTGACTGTCATTTCATACTCCACTAGGATGCTCAGTAGATCATCTAGTGAATGTTGGGAAAAATCATTTTCCTTGAGGTCTGAAACCTTTTCATTTTAAAATGGTGGAAGTCTTTTTAATATTTTATTAACAATGTAATCGTCATTGTTTTCTTCTCCTAACCTCAAATTACTCCAACCACATCAATAATTTGACTGAAGAAGGAGTTTTCATTCTTAAGAGGATGCATCTTTATATAGTCAAAATAATTTGGAGGACTTGTAGTTTCTCATGCATTACTATTCCACATACTTCAAAAATATTTTTGCATTTATCACATATGTAATTTACTGAGGTAAAAGTCATCACCTTTTGATAGATCTGATCAGAAAGGGCTATGGTGAGAGAATTATGTGCTTTAACGTCATCATCAAGAATTTTCCTATCTAATTCAGTCGTAGCCATCCCTATTGGATCAGTAACTTGTATTCCTTTCGTATTAGAAAATAAGACTTCTATTCTAAGGGATATATATTGGATACCATCTGTTCTTCCAATTATGAAAATTTCTTCCATCGAAGAGAGGGACTTCCGAGACACTGGATGAATACTCCATGCTGGTATAAGATAGATGAAACACTAGTAACCTACCTTCGATAACTCTTGAAGGACCCCAGAACACCCCGAGAGGGAAGGGGTGAATTTGGGAGTTAATATTTTCTTTTTAAATTTGTGGATTTTGTTCCCACATTTGTAGTAACATATTATATATGTCTATTAAATGAAATAATGGATATGACACAACACATTTACTTGGATCACCCCAAAGGTCTATGTCCAAGGATAATACACAAACATAGTGTCAGTTGTACATAAATCCACTAAAATTCACCAGTTGAGTTTTAAATGAGTCTGGTTACTATCACTATGTGCTATGCACACTGCCACTATAAAAGTTCAGGGATGGATCAACACATCCATCAGAAATCATCTATAAAATCCCCCAAGATCACTAAAATGAGGGAGGTCGAACATAGTTTAACAACTTGATGGTCGCTTCAATAGATTGGTATTTATGTGTTTGTCTCTGACCATCATGAGACAATGCATGAATCAAAGACCTGATTAGATTCTCAATAGAAGACCATACCACTCAACACCTATACTCAAAACAGACCTTCCCAAAGCCCCTTTCTAAAGCTCAACCCTTCGTAGAGTTATCTTCCTTGTAGAGAAAAACCCTTCGTTGAGCTCACTGCCTCACATAGGGACAACAATTCACGGTGCGCATTGATTCATAGAGAAACCTAATTCATGATGTTCAATGAGAATAATTGGAACACCGCATATATGTAAATCTCTCATGACATAGAAGGATATACATCATTCAAGATATTAATAGTTTCTTTGTGAAGATCAAGATCATGTTGAAAAATCTGTTACACGGAGCACCCCTTTCTACCAAAATTCAATGTGAAACCACATTTTCTCTCTTCTAATCATCCCAAATGAAGAGGGATGGCCTTTTGTTTATAGGAATGGTTAAATGTACAACTCCTCTTATTTGGGCGTGAAATTCAGATCGGCCAGAACCACTCTATGCCGCTTTGTCTATCTCGCGAAGGTTCGCTAAAATTTCTGGTTCCCAGAGCTCGTCGTAACCACAATAAAACATTATCTCAAATCGCAGAGCTTCATTTCTTCGATATCCTCATGTCAGTCTTCGATAAAGCTTTTCATTTTCCAAATAAATGAAATTTTGATTAAAGATAATTACCTTTTAAGAATATCATAGAAAAATCTCTCGTAATTGTATAGCACACCGTCATAATCTTCATTGTCTTCACAAAACTCACTCCATAAATTTTATTTCGGCTTGAACTATAAGACCTATTTCCTTGCAATCTCCCTGATCATCCATGAGAGGATTGATAAAAAACATGGACCATGCTATTTTTTTCCGCAAATAATATCCTTGGTTCCAACATACGCAGATATATATATATATATACTCCATATAATAGATATATAATATATGTATTAACTATTAAATAAACATAAATTATAATCTTAAAATATAAAAATATTTATATAATATAAAACATAAAAAAATATAAATATCATATATATAAACATAATATATATATATATATATATACATAAAAATATATAGAATATAAAATATTCACATATATGTAAAATATAAATATATATATATATATAAACATAATATATTAAATATAAAATATAAACATCTATAAATATATACTAATATATATATATTAATATATATAATATTAAATTTCAAATATAAAAATATATTTATATATATATAAAGACAAGTATTATATAATAAAATTAAATTTTTTAAATTTTGACATGTTTTTTTAGAAAACATGATTATTTTTCTGACATTTTTACCTATGTTTCAAAATGAGTGTCCTTATATATACAATTACATATATATATTTATAATTATAATAATATATATTTATACCTAGACATATATATTTATACATACATACATAGTAACAACGACAAATATATATACATATATATATATATAAACATCTATATATTATTCTGAAAAAATAATATTTATAAAATATATAAGTATACACACACACACACACATAGTAACACACAGACATATATATATATATATATATTATAATCATACATATGTATATAATATAAACACACACACAAACCTATAACAAAATAACATATAGAAAAGTAAACTCTTTGTTTTTCTCATTATCATCTATTATCTATTATTTTAATTTTTTATATCTTTATTATTTCAAATTGATAACAACTTTGTATGTATTGGAATTAGTATTTAGTCAGTATTTATTATGGTGAATTTTCTATTTTTTTATTGTTAATTTTGGGTTATGTTATTACTTTTTTGTTGGTTTGGGGTTATTCAATATTCATAGACTTCTTTTGCTATAGGGGTTTTGGGTTCAAATGTATAATTAATATAGGGAGATTCCACCATAGAGCAAGCTCTTGAAAATCTTTTTGCTTGATTCAATTTCCTTTCTTTTGGATGATGGGAATCTCTAGATTTTCAATTATTAGTTTAACCCTTTCCATGACAAAACCACTCATATTATCATCGATAGCTACTGACAATGGTCCTTGTGATATATCATCTTGGAGATCATGAATAGTCCATGATGGATTTCTTCATTCATTTTGATGTATAGGGTTTGTTTGATCATTGTTTTATAGGTTTATTTATTAAATTTTCTATTACATATTAATGTTTTGACACCTCATGAGTCTTGGACCATGGAGTTTTTTCTATATTTGCTGAGTGAATAGTTTTAGTTTGTTAATTTCTCATATTTGGGTTTTGACTATTTTTATAATAGTATTTAATTTTTTCAATTTTCATCTTTTATCACGTCTTGTTGTGGGAATGTTAATCATTTATTCCTTGTCTTAATCAACTAACTATTTCATTTCATTCTAAGTGTATAAATAGTTATTGTGGGGAGAATTTTCACACCACATCCCTGATATTCTCAATAATGTTATTTATTTTTTAGTTTTCTTTGTTTCTATGTTTTACAAGGTGGGGTTTCCTTGATATATTTTCTTTTTTGGAATACAATTTATATTGCATAGTTTTAAACACACTTAGTACTAACTAGGTGGAAAACCATGTAATAAGACATAAATTTTTAATTTTTCCCATTTCATGATTGGAGTAATGTTATTGTCTAGCCATATACTGTGTTGTATGTTATCTTGTGATTATTTCATGGTTATCAAATTATTTTGGTTACAGTGGTGACAAATCATGAAATTTTCCTACTTTAATCAAAAATATGAAATTTCCATTGTACCGTCATGAATTAATACTTTTTGGGGCTTACATTCTCCCCCATTAATCTCTCTATAGCCATAAAAACCCCACAAACTATCTTTTTCGATCCATTTAAGTACTCATGGTGGTTCTTAAATGTTTGAGACTATTATTCAATTTAAATTATCTAGACTTCCTTCATTATTATATTAATTTATTTCCTTTATTATTATTTCGATTTTGTATTTTTTGAGACTTGGGGTTCTAGTATACCTTATTTTGATTTGGAGTTTTTTGTTCAATTGGTTTGTATAGGTTTTCCTTTTTCCTTTAAAACTTTTCATATCCCATTGAGTGGATTTGTCACTCATGATTTTAAAAGAAGAGAGATTCAAGGTATGTGATAAATTGTATTGTTCTTTAATTTTAGAATTATTATTTCCTACTATTATAAATGGTTATTTATTTATTTTTGAAATTATATTGAATATTATTAGTTGGATTTTTGAAAACAAGGTTTTAAATTTTAGTTTCATCACATATAGGTTGTATATCACTTTTTTCAAAGAATAAATCCCTTTTAACATCTCCTAACTAACCAAATAATGTTTTGAATTAATGGATAAATATATTTTAATTAATAGTTAGATTACAATGGGGGTTATGGTTATGGAAATTGTGTTATGATTTGTTTACATAAGGATGTATTATAAATCTAGATTGGGAATTTTTAAAATACATCTTAAAACCAATTGAATGATGCCCCATTATACAATTAGAAACATAAATATTTATGATATGTATGTTATGAATTCAAATAAAGGGAATTATTTGTTTTTTAATATAATTTATGGAATTGGGGATATTTCATGAGAAGGATTAAGAGGTGATCATATTATTTGTTTTTAATTTTTGTTATATATAAATATCAAATGTTATAATTTACAGAACCACCTACATTCTTAATTCATGGGTAACTACAAGTGCCTATGTGGGTTGTCTAGGTACACATGCTACACTTGTTTGTAACAAAGATATAACTAGTGGACTTTATATATTTACTCTACAAATGTGATTTCCACTTACATTGTTCAATGTGGGAAATAAATGGTTTTAGAGAATGTGTTTATCTACCAATGGTCAAATTTAGTATTTGTGTAACCTTATCGTATATTTTCCCAATTTAACATAGTTTCCAGTGGGGATTATTTTTTATATAGGTTTTTTTGAATAATAGATCCATTATTATGAAATGTGTTTAGGTTTAATGATATCCATTTCACTTTATAAATTATTTTAATTTATTTCATGGCTCTCTCTATTAAAAATGGTTCTCATATGAGTTCATAAAATAGAAAATGGTGATTTAGAAAAAAAATCAATTTTTATGGGTAATATGAATGGACCATCGGGTAGTTCACTAATAGATTTTATAACTTATTCTATTGATATTTTAGGTTTTTTAGTTCTGTAAATTTATAGATAATGACCCTGTTGGTTCCATTTTGTGAATGAAATGATGAGTAGTTAATGTGATTCACATAGTACATGATGATAATAGTTGAGTGTTGGTATCTTTTATTAATTTTTTTATCTTTTATATATTGTAATTTTATGATTTATGATATACACTATATAGTTTTCATTACTTATAGTCATCTAGATTGATTTCTATTGATGTAATCGTGTTTAATTTTTGTTTTATAAATATTTATATTTCCATGTGATGTTTATTTTTAATGTACCATATCATGTTTTTTTATTTCATCCTTATTTTTTCTGTGGAATAGAGATTTGATGAATAGAATGGCCACGTAAAAATTCATAGAAGATGTAAATTATCCTTATTTATTGTTTGGGGAGCACACATTCACAATTTTCTATATTTTATTCTCATAGAGATTCAGGCATGTCCAGATTGATAGAAATTTCCTCTCGAGTATATCATAGGCATGATTGTTGAACGATTTTGGTGTGGTTTGATCTTATTCATGAACCCAAATCTTGTTTTTGATGATTTATTTAGGATCATGATATCATCATTTGACATAATTTTATTCCAATGACAATATTATAATCAAAATATATTGACAAAGTCCTTTTTAATATATTTTTTGTTGATAAATTATATTTTAATATGTATATAATTAATGAATTATATATTCATGGATCATATTAGAAAATTTTACATTATCTTTTTATGGAATTATTTGTCTATTCAAGGTTGGTATAAGTGTATGATGATCACATGTGTTTTGGAATCTAATATCATTGTGATCATGAACTATATGATTAATTCTATAATTTTATTTCTTTTAAAAAAGTGTGGTTTAATTTTAAGGACATAATATCATAGAGAGTGGAATATATACACTTTTTTAATGATTATAGAAGTGTTATATTGGTTGAAACTATAAAATATTTTGTCGATTTATCAATTTCAAGAATAAGGTGTCTATTATAATATATTACTATTTGATTCCCTCATATTTTTAATTCATTACAAACACTCTTAATGAATTCATAGTCTTCTTTATTTTAATAGTATTTTGTTTCATCCTTAAAATTACTAATGGGGATGTTTTTCAGTGAATCAATTTTTTCTACCACTGTACTTAGTTTTTCCTGTGTTCTGTCGTAATCCCTTCATGTATTGAATAATGGTTTTTGTTTTGCGTTGATCCATGACTGAGTAGGGAGTCCTTATGTGTATAATCAATTATATCAATATGAGTATAACTTTGATACCCAAGATTTTAAGCAAAAAATAGTGGTACATAAATTTATGTTTTGGTGGAATTATCAAATAATTGAACAATTTATAATCATTAAATATCATCATGTTAATCATTATTAATATCTGGAAGAAATGTGATCTTAGGGTAGAGTAGATGAACTGAGTTTCTACAAGACTTTAACTTCGAGTTAACATATAATGTGGGATATAATTTTTTGGTAATATATGATTTGATTAGAATTTTATTTAGTTATGTTTCCCAATAGGCCAATGATTAATGAAATATAATTAAATACAATGAAATAGTTAAAAAATTTTGTTCTGAATAAGGGGAAAATTCATTTTCAATAGGTATATAATAAATGTTTGATTTCATCATTATTTTCTATAGAGTTGTGGAATCATAGTTTTGGGATAGGGGGTGAAATTGTAACATGATTTTATATTATATTAATATTTGATATATATAAGTTCAGATATTATGGGGAATCAATGGTAGATTTGGGTTTGTTTCAATTTCAAAACACACCAATAATGTTATATGATTGAGTTCATCAAATGAGCAATGCTACAGTGAAATATTTATGGTGTTTTGATATTAAGTGTTTATGGTTGAGATTATAAAAAATATTCTCACCTACTAGTAGTTCATAGAAGATATTAATGTTACTAGAGGGTTATGATAATGTTTTAATATAAATGAGTATTAATAAAATTATAAAATATTTAGGTTTTGTGACTAGGTTCCCTCATCTAGCTAGTTTAACACCCAATATATTTAGTGAGAAATTTTCATTAATAACTTCCTTGTGATGAATAATATTTCTTATACTCAATAAGAACATAAAATAAACAATACATTATTTAATTATTTTGTATTTTTAAAATAAGAAATGAAATAAATTTTTTTGAAAGGATATAAATATGGAATGTAATATTGAAAAGTAAAAGTTGTATATAACCACTAGTAAAGAAATACTACATGTTTTAAGAATATTCTTCAAATCACCCATTAATATAATACAAGTAATTATAAATGTAGAATTAATATAGAATGTTGGGTATTTTATAGAAAATTTAAAAACATTTCAGGATTATTTTATAATGAAGTATGTAAGGAAAAATATAGAAAAATATGTATTTAATGTGGCCATTAAATATATATCGATATATGTTCATATAATAAATAAAAATTGGATATTTATAATTGTAAAAATTATATATTAATTAATATAGGTATTAAAAATTTGAGTAAAAATGACGTGAAATTCTAGAATCTACTGATTTAGCTAGTTTAATTCTTCATTATGAGGGTCTTATTTCTAATCATGAAAATGTGGTAGTTTCACTAGTGTTTTCCTTCGATAAATACTAATATGAAAATAAATAATTTAATATTTAGAGGAATTATCTTATGGAGAGGTTAATGATAATAAGTCTTAAACAAAATTCATTTTAGTTTATTCACCTCTAAAAATACCTTCATGGATTTTCATAAGCATAGGGATTATAAGGAGGAGTTGATAGCTTATGTATGTAGAAGATATTTTTTAGTAAATATATGAATATTATTATTTGAAACGTTTCATTATATGTGTATTTTATTATAAAGAACAATTTTTATTATAATTATCACTATTTTTTAAAATAGTAATTAATATAAATGTATTAATTATGGAATAATATTAAATAGTATTTCATTGATTTTTTTCTAAATGATTTTATCTCTATTTGTTTATTTTAAACAAAAATTTAATTTTCTGTAATTAGATATTGAATTTAATAAAGAATATTTCATATTTGAAATCAAGAACAATGAATTATATAACTAGTTAGTTTTTTTAATTATAATTTATCTTAGTAAAAAATATTTTATGAGGGTATTGGTAAAATGAGATATATAGTCAAATTAATTAAAAAATTGGGAATTTATCCCTAAATAATGTGTATCTAATAGATTTATGATGGAAATTAACTCTTATCTTCATTATTCATTGATTTTTGTTCAATTTCTTTGAATTTGTTTATTTCATATACATTAATGAATTTTTTTAACAAATACCACTAATTGTAATTTATAATGGGGATTCCTCTACCTTTTCCAAAACTCATTAATAGACGGACTCCTACACCCATTCCAAATTACACATATATTTCAATTTCACTATAATATATTCCCATATTCTCTCCCTAAACATACACCCTCTATTTAAGAATCAATGTTTTTCATGAATAACCCATAAGTCCTTTAATTGTAATGGTTTCCAAGAATGAAAATTATGTTCAACATTATATGTAATAGTATTTACTTTTTATTATTTTTTATTTTTTGAACATAGAGATTCTTGAATATTATTTAGCACTCTAATTACTTCTTACTATTATCATTTTAAATTTATATAATGATATTATAATTATATCACAAAAAACTCAGACTCACCCATTAATTTTAACCATGTTCATGTTTTGGTTGATTTTACAACCTATATTAATTCTCATAAATATTTTTCATCAGGGATAATTATTAAATCATAAATATAGGTTGTATATGATATAAATTAAAATTTTAATTTGTGTTCAAATTATATAATTTTAATTTATTAAAATTTAATAATTATAAAATTAACTCATTTTGTTAGATTAAGTACACCAAAAAAAACATGTAAATAATATTTTAGTAAAAATTATATTCATACCTGTCATGGAATGAATTAAAATATTTTAAAAAAATTATGACTTTATGATTCATGTACCTTGAAAATTTGGGATATATGTATCTCAGGGCTATGCAATAATGATTGAGTACTCCATTCTAAAAAATTAATATGATCAATGTAATTAGTAACACTAAATAATAAATATTTAATAAATATTATATTCATATAAGAAACAAATATAAAAAAATTAAAAAATTTAAGTAAAAGAAATATAATTAAAATTTTATAGAGCTTAATAAGAACAATTGTTTGATTATACAGGGTGTTGGAGTATATTTATCAAATAAAAAATATATATAATGAGATTTTACAACCCAATATAATTTTATCATGTTATTTATTTATTTTTTAAAAACGTTTTTCCTAGTTTTGTATATTAACTAATTTTTATTGTCTTATATTTCTTTTAGTTTTTTGGATAAATTACATTGCCTTCTCACAATCACATTTTTGATTAAAACCACTGAAAAAATGATAATATAAATAGAAAACATCTACTATTTTTTGAGTATTTATCTTATATGTACATTTTATTTTAAATAAAAATATTCCATTTTTTATTTATAAGTATAAATATAAAATGAATAAAACATCACTATTATTTATATTTATTTATATTTAATGTACAATTTTATATATTTTTAACAACTTGGATCACATTAAATGATAAAAAAATTCTCAATGTAGGTCTTCCCTATTTCAATAACTTTCCCATATTCATCTCCGCATCTATTATATTTTACTTTATTTAACCATATGTTTCAATTATTAATATGTATATTTTTCTAAATAAATATTTTAATGTTTATTTTTATATTTTCAATGTGTTTTAAGTTAAAATATAAAATTATATTTTTATAATGGTTTCCAAAACCTTGAAAAGAATATGATATCACTTCTCTTCATTTTTACTACTTGTCTCTATTACATCTATTATATATTACACTTATCCATATTGTATCAGTAAAAAATTTATCGTAGTATAGGTTACTTTGGGGTGATTGAATTTTGGTATCATCCGATGTGATTTCTAATTAAATATTTTGTTATTCCATTTTAAAAGGTTTTATAACCCATTTAATTTTACTTGTTAACAAAACACTATTTTAAAAAAGTACATGATTTTTTTCATATGAAATACATATATATGTATATAGAAATATGTGATAGGTTATGTATGAGTTGTATATCCCTCAAATGCATTAGGTAATGTTTTTCCCCAAGGGGTAATATTTAATAAACCTAGCAAGCAATCATAGTCTACTATGATATGGGATATATTTGGTACCCCTATTATATTATCATTTGGTACATATTTCACCATTATTTTATGATTTTTTTGGAAGAGATCCATGATATATGTCACTATATCCCATTATTATGTATGTATCATATTCTTATTTCATTTAACCATGGTTCAAACTTATTTATTTCACATAATTATACCATTTTATATGATATGACTTGATGAATATTATTTTTTACTTATATGATTATATGAAATCTAATAAGATTATTGTATCTGAAACCATGATCAATTCTTATGATTCATTTTTAATATTTCATTTTCATGCCATTTATCTAATGTTCTTGTTTTTTTATTAATTTATGATCTATTTAAAAATCCTCGTTGAGTCATTTACATTTATTCATTCATTACTGATTATTCAAAATCACACTCTTATGCATACCTTTTCAAATAAAATTGAATAAAAAACATATTATTGATATATCTAGGTGTTTTTATGTACTATTAATTTTATCAATGAAAATTAATGGGTTCTTTGACAAAATATGGATATGTAGGTTATCTCTAAAGTCACTAAATATTTGGGTTATGCGAGTGTGTTTTCATTGTGAGATATTATATATTATAATGTAATATGTTTCAAAATATATGTATGTTAATATTCAATTTTATTAACTAGTATTATAGTGGGGTTTAGTCAATTTATGGGATTAGGTTATGAATAATAAGGGAATAAAATTTATTATATGATAGTTTGTTACATATATATCATAAAATAAGTTTCACTTAAATTAATTTCTAAATTTATATGATTGTTCATAGGGATTTTATAGGAAATTCTACATACGAAATCTCATAATTTTTTTATTAAATGATAGGAATTGATATCATAAAAATAAATTACTAGAAGGTATACTTATTATATAAAATTGAGTTATGGCCATTTTATTTTTATTCATATTATATATATTAATTTATATAAATCTACTTTTCTTAGGATATTAATTCACCACCTATAATATTTCATATTGAGTTATCCATGAAAATATATAGTTTTAATATTATTTCCCTTTAATTATATTACTCTTATATGATTGATATTTGTTGCAATATACCTACATTAAACTATTTATTCATCCATTGGTATTACATGATATGATATTTGAAACATATTTAATCCCTATTTATATAAAACATAACAATATTATGAATTTGGAAATCTCAATTCATATCTCAAATCATATCACTATTATATATCAATTCATTGATGGATCTGAATATCATATAATAGTCAATTCTTCAATTGGAGTTTTAAAAGACAAAATCAAGAGATATTTATGTGAAATTTGTAACAATAAAATCAATATTAATGACATTGTAATTATTTTACAATATATTTATGTCCTCTAAAAGAGTTTCTTAGTCTTACCTTAAATCATGAGGTTGATACTTGAATATAAGTCATAACATGTACTATTCCAATATCAAAGTGTCCTTATATGATTTACTCTATTTAATTAGACTAATTATAGAATAAGATATAAGTAAACTACGAAATGAGTTTTGCACACCTATGTTCATCATCATGTGCTGAACTAGTACTATTTTTCAACATGATTAATGTGTCATCGTATTTTTATTTTTATTATTAGGAGTATTAAAAAAGGAGATCAAGAAGTACTTTCCTATACTCTATATGATTTATTATCATCTTAATGTTGATCAAAATAAAAACAACTTTTTATTTTAAAATTTATAATCTTTTAAATCATAATTTTATCAATAGATAACATCATATATAAATAAACAATTCAATCTCTAGAAAGGTATAAAAATTTAAAAAAATTTATGTTGAAATTGTGGGTTTAAATAGACATAACTACATTATGTAGTATGTATAGAATGAAATTCATTGTAATTTTCAATACTAATGTCGGGATTAAATTCAATTAGTTTTTCAAAAATAATAATAAGATCATTTTATTTATAAAATGTATTTTTTCTAATATTTTATTTTCATTAATTTTATTATATGGTAATATTAATAATATATTTTTTATAAATAATTTATTAAGGAATTTTTTTAGTAAATATAAATAAGAACAATTAAAAATTAAAAATTCATTTTCAAAAAAATAATAATTATTTTTTCAATTAATATATAAATATATACTTATAGAATTTGAATTTTAATAAATGAAAATAATTTTATTAGTTATTATTAAAATATTATCATAGAATGTGTTTTTGGAATATTTCAAAAAAATATATATTAATGTGAATAGTAAAAATATATTTTAGACATATATCCTAGATTTTATGACATTATCATAAAATAAGAATGAATATAAACCAATTAAAAAACATTCCATCTACAAAAAATTATTCATATAGTGTAATGATTCATTTTAATATACTATATTGAATTTATAAAAAAATTTGTTAATATTTTGAAACCTGTGTTTTATTTATTATAATACAATACTATTTCTAGGCAATTTCATTTAATTATATATCTATAAGGTAGAATTTTTTATTTTATTTCAATGAAATACCCATATCTATTATTTATTCAATAATAATAAAAATTAATGTAAATTAAAGATGTAGATAACTTCATCCTTAACCTAAATTTTATTCTACAAAATACGCTATTTCTATAAATGTGTTTTAACACATAATGTGCACCAATATTGGAAATAATTTTTCTCACCATTAAAAGTTTTATTTTATAAAATGTTTTCCACATTTGTAAGAAAAAGATGAAATTATTTAATAAGACACTTTTTTAAATATATAATACATAGTTTCAAATGTTAATGTTTTTCTACAATATTAATGTAAAAGATGGGTATAAAGGGATTTACCAATTGTAAAGAGGCAATAAAATATCTAAAAATATGTGCTTATGGTGTTGATTGAACATAATATGTATCCTCTCCAATGTGAAGTATTTTTTAAACTATATATATTGTTAAACATGTTCTCACTTACTAAATAATATTTTTTATTATTATATTGGAAAAATGGCCCAATCCCTTCCAACAAGAAGGCCTCAAGGAGGTGGAAAATAATGTAAAACAAGAGCATCCCTTTGCGTAAAGATCTAACACTCCTTAGGAAGAGACACCACACATTTAAAAATTGCTAACCCCTCTTCTGAAAGTCCAAATCATTCAAGCACATCATCGTAAATATTGGACTCTATTCAACATTAACCTAAGTATTGACCCAAAGGGGCCTCCATTTCACACCATCATATAATGTAGGTCATATCCTAGGGGGTCTCATACCTCCCCTGGATAATCTTCAATAGAAAATTTTAATCAAAATCCATTTCCAACACCTTAAAGCCATGCTCCCTATATAGTTTAAGTCATGTGAGAAATGCCTGAGCCTCCACCCCCAATGAAGTACCCATACCATAGAACCTACAGAACTCCACAAAGACCGAAAATCACGGGTCGCGAAGGAATCCTTTGCATCTCAAGACTTCGTTCATGAGTAAACCATACACATTGATCTTAAGCCTGCTGGAAGGAGGAATCCAACCAATCCATCTTGCCGCCAAAACATCATTCAGGATAGGTCTATAAAAATGATACAAAATAGAGACGATTTATGGCTCCCTTTGAGAAATTATATCAACTCGCAAATAAGGGACCTCTCCCTTAGGTAAAGAAAAAAAATAAACAATTGAGAGCCCAGCAGGGACTGGTACCTTGACTCGGATATGGTTCAGAAGATGGAACCCAAAATGATGGCTCAGACCTTGCATTCCATGATATTGTTCTCAACACCATGGATCCATGAAGAAATAATCCCTTGGAAGAAGGGTTGTTTCTTACCAATTGGAGGCTCTGGGGAGCATAGCAACCATATATCGACTGCCCAATCACTATATGTGAGAGATGATCGACTAATTCCTTCATTGGTTTCACACAGTAGAAAGACCAGGACACTAAGTGGATTCCCCTCCTATGAATATGTTCATCAGTGGGTGAAGCCTTATTTCGAATGCTCCAGATGAGGAATCTCATTTAAGAGGGTATTTAGTTTAACCCGGATTATTTTTCCCACACCTGAGAGACAAATTCCATATTCCTTCTCCTTCTGAACTCCCGGATATAGAATTTTCCCAAGGTTGAACCCATGTAGCAGCATCTTTCCACCTCATCAATCAAGCTAGCATTATCAAACTCAGATTTTTTCTCTTCGTTAAGGATATACACAACTAGCATAAGGATCATGCTTTATTCATTAGGGTGGATTATAGGATTAGTGGAAATCAGATTCTGGAAGGATAACTGGGCGAGGAGAGGCTGTTTTCCCTTCTCTACGAAACAGATAGTCCCCATAAAACTCCTTGAAGAAGGATGACCACAAAAATATTCGTATAATTATTTCCCATGTAAGCCTCTATTTGATGCCCTGCATTTCTTCAAAGATTTTTTGCACCCCCACACCACCCTCCTGCACTGGTCGGGCCATACACACCCATTCCACCCAGTGGTAGTGGCCCGATTGGTTGGAATCCCACCAAAACGTTTTCATTTACTTCTCCATTCTCACAATGGTCCCCTTAGTGGGATTGATAATATACATAATGTGCATTAGGATATAGGAAATTACACTGTTGATAAGCATGATGCACCCCCAAGGAATAAGATTATTCTCTTAGAGTTTAGGATCCCCCCAGAATTTGGCTCGTGATGTCTTCAAAATAGTATATTTTAATTCATCTGGTAGAAAGTGGAACCCCAAGATACATCAACGATAATTGCCTCATTTGGAAACCAAAAACTCCTTGAATAACCATGCATCAACATCTCTAGAACATGTTAGAAATTAAGACATTACTCCTCCTTGGGTTGATATTATGTCCAGTTAATGTTCCATAAATATAAAGATTATTCCTAAGGATTACCCAGTATATCCACCTACAGTTTGTGAAGACCAGAATGTCATCCATGAACATCAGGTGAGAGATATCCTCTCATCATCTCCAACCGAAGAACAGTTTTAGTATTTCATTTTCCATTCTTCTTTGAAAATTGCGTGGGATAGTGTCCAGTTAAAAAATTAATAAAACATGGGACAAATGATCCCCTGGATGAATGCCCCATACATTTTTAAGGAAGCTAATGAATATTCCTTTTAAAGAGATTGAAACCCCCCAAAATGAGTAACACATAAAATAGAGACCACAAACCCATTAATAGAAATGAAACATGCACATTTACTGAATAATAAAGCTCCATTCCACCTTGTCATAAGCCTTATCCATGTCTACTTTGAAGATGAAATAGGAGCCAAGAACCCTTCTATTAATATCACTGACAAGTTCTCTAGTGATGCCGACCACCCCCTATATGATTCTACCCCTCTGAAAACCATGTCGCTTTCTTGAAACAATCCCTAGGATAATTTCACTCAAGCGCCTCACGAGAAGAGTTGCTAGAATTTTAAAAGTCACATTACAAACGAAGATGGGCCTCTAATGCCCAATAGAAGTGGGTTCTCTGATTTTCAGGATGAGAACCATCGAGGTAGTTCTCACTGATCTATTGATTGCACCACCCCAAAAGAAATCATTTATTTCCTCTACCACCTATTTTACAACTACCTCCAATTAAATAATGTAAAATTCTCCAAGAAAATTATCTTAGCCCGTAAGGATTCCCTACGGCAATGCAAAGACCAAATTATTTTTCTCATATTCACTAGGCATGAGTGAGAAGTAATCATTATCTTCATTCCTCAAAATATGTAGTCGACCATCCCATAAATCCTCTACCTACTCGGTATCAAGGGTAATCCCGTGATTTTTGGTCACCCCCAGCCAATATGACTTCGAAATGTTCCAAATACAAGCATCCAATGACCTCCACATCCGAAATGTAGACCCCATTACCTAAAAAAATATTAATCTACATATTTATATTTTCTTTAATGCATGCATGAATGTATTCACTGTTTCAGTTTTCCTCCTTCAGCCTTCAAACTTGAGACCTTGATTTTTAGCCCTTCTCATTATCCAACATTTTCTTGGAAAATAAAATTCATTTGTCGCTGTGAAGAGAGAAAAAGTTCTCTTCTTAATCGTTCTATAGCTCCTCCTCTAACCTTTTGACATCCACCTAAATGGTTTCCACTCCCGATCCAGCATTAGGTCAGTCGGCCAACATTTTAATAATTTCCTTCTAAAGAACCCTGAGAATATTTGTGGGACCATGTTAGGACCTCTCAATATCCACACATCCCCATGAACTCCTAACCATTTCAATGATGCCTCTCTCATGGCGCAAATTATTGGAATAGTGAAAATCGTGGAGTTTAGACATGTCCCAACATAGTTCCACAAGATGCAGTGCATGATTAGATAAATAGAAATGGAGGTGTGTAATAAATGATTGTTTGAAGGAGTTTATACCCAAAAGGTTCAAAAATAATCTATCCAGACGGCTCCATATTTGACTAGATCCCCTGCGATTATTTCAGCATGTGAAGCGATTTACATTGAATCCCAAGTCCAATAACCACATGGCAGTGATAAAGTCATCAAAATCCTGAATCCCACAATTTAGAACATGATATCCCCCATTATTTTCTGAAGGATCAAGGAGATCATTGAAATAGCCACCCAAAACCCATTGGAGCATTTTCTACTGGAAGGATCCCAAGAAGTTCCACAAATTGAGTCCTTCTTGATACTCATTACTAGCGTATACAGAAGAAAACAACACCTCAACCCTGAAAAATATATTATTATTATTATTAAAATGTGACATAAAGTTGAAAAGATAGACATTACAAGTTTATTTCAAGAATATCCAAATATGTGAGTTTCCAGGGAGACCATGCATGCAGGATTGAAAACCCATCATCATCATCAGCTTAGGAAGTTTAGAAACTTCTTGTTTGGGCTCAAGAATAACCACCACTGAAGCCTTGTATTTCCTTGAGTCTGTTGCTAATAGAGAGCTCTTTTCCGAATCTCCCATCCCTTTAACATTCTAGATTATCAGAGTCTCCCTTAAATCCTAACACCCCATGTCTTAAGACTAGCTGCTCCTATTGAGGAAAAGGAACTATCCATACCTTCAACATTTGAATTTGAATAGGTTATTGGCCAAGGTAGTCTCACGTTCATGTCATTGTGCTAAGGAAGGAGAACCTTCTTCTTGACCCTTTATAATTCTTCAAGTAGCGAAATCCGAGTCGTCAATCACGGAGGTTGTGAGAATGACTTAGAGTCCACATTGAGAATGGAAACCCGAAGAAAGCGGTGAGGTGACCCCCATGTAGGCTCCATTTCGATCAACCACTCTACTGGTAGCGTCCCCTTGAGAGTCAACCCACATTGGACTAGAGACCTACTATGGATCAGATATTTGTGAATGAAATCTAGGGATATCTGGGAAGAGATCCAAAAAGCTGATGAAGGCAGAGATAAATGACTAGTCGGTCGAGGAGGTGAACAGGCCCATGCATCGTAGCCTCCCCCCACCCCTAGAGTCATCAAAAGAAGAATGATCCGAGGCAGCATTGTCAGTGCCACTACATGTCCTATGAGACAAAGAAATCAGATCTTGTTGAAAAAACACTACTAGAAATAATATCTATACCAACGGTATTGGGAAAACTATTGGTATAGTTCACTTATATGGAACTATAGCAATGGTTTGGCCAAAAATGTTGGTATAGGTCACTGATTTTAACATATACCAATGGATCCATCGGTATGGGGGGGACCTATAACAACAGTTTGGGGAAAACCATTGGTATAAGTCACTTATATGGACCTATAGCAAAGGTTTTTTCCAAAACCATTGTTATAGGTCCATAATAGAGACCCTATACCAACAGTTTTCCCTAAAATATTGTTATAGGTCCCTCCTATACCAATGGTTTTTCCAAAACCATTGGTATAGCTCCCAAAATCAAAGAATCTATAACAACGGTTCTGAAAACCGTTGGTATAGGTCTATACCAACGGTTCTTAAAAGTGTTTGTATAGGTCTATACCAACGGTTTTGAGAACAGTTGGTATAGTTACATGTATTTTTTATGGAATATTCTTATAAGGAAAATTTAATAAATAAAAATTTAAAATATATATGATAATATATATATATATATATATATGAAATTGTGTTCACAAAAATCATGTTAGGTTTTTGGTTAGGTCATTTAATCATAAATTGCAGGTAGTAGGATCAAAACCAACCGAATGCTTGTTTTTTGAAAGACATATACCAACTGTTTTATGGAACCTTTTGTATATATTTTTCAAATTACTTATACAAAAGGTTTTTAAAACTATTGGTATAGGTCTATACGAATGGTTTTGGTAAAACTATTGGTATAGACCTATCCGCACGACATACATGGCCACGGTTCTCCAAACCGTTGGTATAGGATATACCATCGGTTTGGAGGCCTATACTAAGAGTTTTAAACTGTTATTATATGGTATTTTTATACATGTGAAAGCTGGTATTAGAGGCTTTGTAGTTGGTCTACTGGACAGATCTGGAAGCACGGTAAGTGCGTGGAGGCCACCATTTGAATCTGAAAATCCTATTTAACGATAACCTGCTCCATCATCCCAGATGGTGTCCCCCGCAACTCTGACTCCACCGGACCCCCACTCTGTTCACCTTGTCATCCATAGATAGAGCCCACACCAGACATCTACATCATATAGACTACTATTGAATGAACTTGGAGATCACAAACCGAATAGAACCTCAGGGGATCTCTAAAGAGAATTCCTTGCCGCCAATAAAAACCATATCGAGATCATAAAATTATCTTCCTTGAGGGCTTCGATGAGATGCCCATTTCCACAAAAATTCTCATGAAAGCCATAGAATGATAGAATTACATGCCTTTATCAGACCTAAGGAACAAACCCAAATCATATCCCAATAATTTCAGAATGGCTAGATTATGGAAGGGAAGTAGAAGACTGAGAAAACTGACCCCGATGGCCATCTTGGGGGATTCCCTTCCACGATGATGATTGCAAGACTATAATGACTGGGAACACCCCCACGAACCACAACGAACATCCTCCATGGCCCATGACGTATAAATGAAATCCTAAGTCCACATATGTAATTTCAGGCAACAACTACTACAATAGAAAGAAAAAATTGTAAGTACCAAAAGAAAGTAAAACAATGGTAACCATGAAGCCTAAACATCTCAAACAACCCAAATATAGTAGTAAACAGCTTGATCTCAAACCTAATACAAGTGATATGAAAAAAATTTATATATATGTAGGGCTAGAATAACAGTTTACTCAATAGGATCTTCCTTGAATCCTCTCATGAAATAGTAATGAGAGCATTCTAAAGCATTGTGAACAACAAATGAAACTAACTGGTCACCTAAACAGTTACACTATGTTCCTAGAATCACCACGTATACTCTCACCATGTATCACATACAGTAGTATATAATATAATAAATAATATCAAGGGTTCCTAGCTACCACTCCCCCATTGGTTTTCCACTTTTCTCTAACATTACACTTCATAAGAACATCTATCCAAAAAGGCATTCTCGTATACCCTTTGCTGTAGAACCACAATTTACACCTTGATCAACACACCCCATTTGTTCACACTACCAAATTAAATAGTTAGTTTATTGGAGCCTCCATAGATCACATAATGTGTATCATAGGTTAGTCATTATATCTCAAGCCACTAAATCTCATATGCCGAGTGAGGATCCTCAATCCATCACAACCCATAATTGTTACACCTATAGTATTCCATAGGAAACTGTATCTAGAATATATGTTGGTGAAAAACCATAAGAGATTACAACCCTCTACACACATATATGTGGAATGATAACCAACATGCCTATTGGCATAGTAAATACCAAGGGAATACAGAGGGGGCCAACAGGGTAGTCGTCCATCCATCATCCAACCATAATGTTTTGAAAAACACCCCCATGGCTCAAAATCCCAAGGGAGTCAGTTACCCTAACTGACAGGGTGGAGTATTGTATTGAATCCCAAAAATTAAACTATCTACTATAGCACATTCCTGCACAATGAGAATTACCTAGTCATAGACTCAACTGCAGCTAACTTCGCTCAGACTCCTAGTCACGACTGTTAAGACAAGATATCCTATAAGCACACAACCAATTAAATAGATTTATTAAAGCATCATGTCCTTTTTCATTAGTTTCACTTTATTTTGATCAATTATTTAACCCTTAATTAACCATTAGTGATTCCACATTAAATTACCTTATAATAATGACAAGGTTCTAGGCCCTCCGGCATAACCTGACAGTGTCCATTGGTCCTTTAAATATAATCCTCATCCATGCATCTCAACAAGCTCCAATACTATGTATTATCACAATCTATTCAATCATTTATTACACAAATTTGAAAATTTTCATATCACTTGAAATTCTAGAATGTTATTCTAAGATACAAAACACAAGGGTTTTTACACGCTGAGTAGGTGAACTACTCATCGAGTCGTTTCCACCTATAGCAAGAGCGTAAACCAATCCAACCTCAAGAATATAAACATATAAACCATGGGGAATACCCCATATGTCTTCACCACTTTTGGATGGTGATTAAGAAGAAATATATTCCTCATTTAGTGGGTAATGTTATGCAGATAACAAAAATTAGTTTCAATAAGAAACCACTTTTATATTAACGTAATTATTAGCATCAACCTATTCATCATTCCCTGTGTCATCCCTGACACTCACATGAATAATATGATGAATCTCACCATTCATGGAAATAACTTATTCCACTACCACTAGGCCTCCCTACACCCACACACCAAAAATGTTCTCTAGGATTATCCATACAAGGCTCACCACAAAATATAAGCAACTGGAAACAAACAACAGTAACTGGGCTCTTGGCCATAAACAAGGTGTTCTGCCTTCACATGCAATGATCCCTCATAAGTACATAATATAAGTTTTATTATCCATTACAAGGAAGTTGGTAACTCAGAACCATACAATGCATTTTTCTATCAACCAACTAGTTCTTAAATCCATATCGAATTAACTGATTAACATTATCATTCATTAATACATTCCTTTGATTTTCATCAAATTTAAACAACAACTGGGTTCATTTAAATGCCTCTTTATCTTTAGATTGTTAATTTATAATTAATACATACATTACATTATTTACTACTTCCTTCCTGAATGAAATGATATCAATAAAATAATAGATATCACAAGATCTTGAAATCGATAGGATAACTTTTTTCATGTTATAATTAAATGACATACGATCGATTCCAATTATTTTATCTGGTTAAAATATTTATTATGTAAATTTCACCATGTTATATTGTGTTAAAACATGATAAATATACTACTGCATACAAATAGAATAGAGAATCCTTGAATTCCAAACCACAAAAGCTTATTGACATTATTTACACAAGAATATGCCAACACAACGAATCATGATCACTAATCCTAGAAGACCGCATCCACCCGTGGATTCATATACACCACTACACCAACCAACACCCAAGAAAAATCCATTAGAACATGGAAGCCACATCCCATAACATGGAAATGTGAAACAGAAGAAAATGAACCACGAAAACGGCATTTTAACATACCTTATATTGGATACAAATCATGAATTCCTTATTGTACCAAAACAAGTTGTGTGAATGTAAGAGGAAGACTCAAAGGAAAAATATCCAAGGATCATATTTCAATAACAAAACTCCTATGCGAAGGGAGGATAAATTTGGGCATCTTTTTTGAAGGGAAAACATAGAAGGAATAACAATTGGTAAGGAATCTCAGCCTTTTGAAAATCACATTGTAGCATCGGTTTAGATAAGGTTTAAAATCATCAATAAAAGTTGGATCTCATCAATACTACGTGGTTTGACCAAGTAAGTTCACTATGACCCGTAGGAATATTAAGATATGAGTTATGGGTTTTGAATCATCCTTAAATTCTATAAAAAGTCATTGAATCTGTTTGAAACCAAAGGAAATGTTAACTGTGTGAAAATTTAGGAAGTTGGAAACATTTCTCGTCAGTTGATATAGAAACACTGTAGAATCTACTAACAATGACAGATGACTCAATGATACTAATAGTTGATGACGAATAATTGGCAGATGACGCACCAATAGTTAAAGATGACCCATCGACACTGAAATATGAAGATGGTTAACTAAAACTGTGAGATGATGATGCCTCGTGGACACTAACAAATGAAGGCGACTCACCAACACTGAAAAATGAATATGACTCATTGACACCGATAGAGAAAATGACTCACTGAAACCGACATTTGAAGATGACTCACTGAAATTGATAGATAAATATGAATAACCGACACCGATAGATGGATATGACTCACTGACATCGAAATATGAAGTTGAATAATCGACACCTACATATGAAGATGACTCAATGACACTGACAATTGAATATGACTCACTTAAAACACTATTCACAAAATGGATATGTTGTTCACAGAACTAAAAATTCAGCAGAGTGTTGGGGATTTGTCATCTTGGCCTCCTAGAACACTACAAACACCAAATTTAAACAATGGAATGGATCAGAGAGGTCAGGGCCATTACATCAGATACTTCTCAAAACATTCTCATCCCCAAGATTCGTTAACCAACCTAAAGATGAAATAGAAAAAGGGCCCGAACAACCACCCTTCATGATAACTTTCAAGGATCTCACCACCAAAGAAGATCAACCACATTCTCAAAGGAACAACACAAAACCTCATGAAAACAATAACCAACTCCTAACTCCTCTCTTGAGGGAGATACCTCTCAAAAAAGGGAAGGTCACAAAAAAACAACAGGATAAATCCATCTAATAATAAGGAAAGGCCTACAACCACAAAACAAACATTGCTACAAGAAAATGGCTAATCATGAAACTACTCAGGGTACTGAAATCATATTTTTGAATCTCGTTACCACGTATATTCCTCCTCCCCTTCATGATGGCACAAGACATGAACCAAGGGGATAAAATTCCCACCCAACACCTTCTCCTTTAGGCCCCTGATCTCTAGAGGCCACTCCTCGAAAGTTGGATTATCATCAACATTAATCTCGCTCCAATCAATGACGTGAGAGTCATTATGATGATAATTAAGGATCTATGAAATGGGAAAAATGTCACGTATCATACTTATATATCTGTGAAGTGCTACCCAATATTCCACAAATCCAACATGAACCAACACCTCGAACGGCCCAACAAACCAAGGAGAATGCTTAATCCCCTGAAAGACCATCACTGCCCATGAAGGGGAGTCACCATCAGAATAATGTGATACCCAATGTCAATCTCTAAAGGTTTCTTCCAACGATTGGCATAGGATTTAAAATTATCATGTACTACCTTCATCCTCTCATGAATCAAGTGAACCATCTCTATCATGTTCTGTACCAATTCCATCTTGTGAATTTCTAACTCTCCAACCACATTCCAACACTATAGGGAATGAAAAGGTTTACCATAAAAGAATTCAAATGGTTCCATAATAATGGGGAAGTGGAAACAATTGGTTTTGGATAACTCTACCGATGGTATTTTCCTTATCCATGAACCTCCAAAAGCAATGACACAGGAGAACAATATGTCTTCAAGAGTTTGGATGGATAACTAATTATGATCATCCATATAAGGATGAAAGTAGTTCTAAGACATAATTGATAACCGAAAGCATGTTGGAGACCTCCCCATATCCTGGTGTTAAAATATGGATCTCGATCAGAGATGATCTTCCTCGGGACTTCGTGGTGACTTGACACCACCTCTAGATAATACCTAAAAAAATCCCTACTGAGCGTGACTCATTGATTTATATAAAGTGGAATGATTTTGTCAAACAATCCAAAACTACCGATATAACAGCATATAATCTATGATATTGAGGTAAACTAGTAGAAAAGTCCATATATATGTCCTCCCACTTCCCCTAATGAATATCTAACTACTAGAGAAACCCATCAGGATCATAGTTCTTGTCCTTCAAATTCTGTCAGAATAACCACTGAGACACAAACTCGAAAACTAAATACTTCAATCTAGGCCAGCAAAACTGACTCCTCAATGATCAGTACATATTTTTTATTATAGTATGTAATGTAATGGATGAACTATAAAACTCCCTGAGATCCATCTCATGCATCACCAAAGGATCAAAAAGACTTCCTTGAAAAACACCCAATGTTGTTCATCCTCAAACCAGCCAATGGGGGCCTCTCCGCAAAAAAATCTGTCAATCCAGACCTCCAGCTATAGATAAGAAAAATATGACTATTCTAATTGTTTCACTGGAAAATACTACACTGTCATATAAAAGGGAAATCATCTTCCCCGAATATCTCTCATATTTGAATGTAATCTTCAAAGCTCTTCCATTACTATAAATGAATCACATTATTCATGCACTACATCACTATGAAAAGTCCTAATCAGAACATCGGCTACACAATTCTCTATAATATGTTTATATGAGATTATGGATGCATAATATAGTAAAAACTCCATACACCGACTTTGTCATGTGTTTGAGTCATGGTGGGAGAAAACATGCCTCAATCCTTTAGGATCGGTGAAGACCACGAGCACTATTGGATGAGGTAATGTATCCACAATGTCAAGGAAAACCCAAACATCGTCCAACTCTAGATAATTGGGTTCATATTTATGCTCTAGTGGAAGAAAATACAGAGACCCATAAGAAATGACTGATCTCGACATCATCAGAACATAGCCTAACCCCAAACATGATGTATCATAAAAAACCTCAAACTGAACTTCTTCTATTGGAATAAAATGAATTGGAGAAATAACCAAAATCTCCTTAAGATAATATAAATATTTGTGACATCGATTGTTCCACATGAACTCCTAATCCATTCAAATCAATACTATTGGAGGAGTCACTAATCGAGAGAAATATTCCATGAACCTCATTTAATAACATGAAAGTCCATGGAAACTTCATACCTATGCCACTATATTGGGGGATACTCAATTAAAAATGTCTTCTGCCTTCGATGGATCCATTGATAATCCCTTCGGGGATATAACCATCCCCAATAAATGGACATATCGAAAAAAACACACACTTTGCTAACATCGCAAACAACTTATGTCAAAAAAGGACTCCCAAAACGGCCTGCTGTTGCACTGTATGCTCCTCCATAGGTGCAGTGTAAAAAAGGATTTTATCGATGAAGACCACCATGAAATTATACAGAAACTCAAAAAATTATCATTCATCAACCCCATTATCATAGCTAGTGAATTTGTCACACTGAACGACATCACGAAAAAATTGTAATGCCTGTAACGACAACAGAAAGATCTCTTCAAGATATCCTCATCATTAAATTTTATTTGGTGATATCCTAAATGCAATTAAATAGTAAATAACCAACTTTCACACCTCAATTGATTGAATAAATAATGAATCATTGGATGATGATTATGATTTATCACGTCTATTTTGTTCAAGGGACGATAACTGATAAACAACTGGAAACTACTATCATCCTTCATCAGAAACCAAACTTGTGTGCTCCATGGTGAAACACTCATCTATAGAAAAAAACGTTGTAATAAAACAATGATCTATGTAAGAAAATTCCACAACTCATAAGGATCCATCATTTATGGAGAAAAAGATATATGAGGTGTGCCTAGTTGTATCTCGATCCTAAACTCGATCTCCTGTTGACGGGGTAATGCTATAACCACGTAGGGAAAGACATCGTGGTACTCTTCCATGAACCTGGTAAACTCCAAATACTAATCCTCTTATAATCTTAGTATCATCTCATCCATTATTGATGTTAGATATGGAAGACACCTATTACACGTCCTAGGGTCTCTCTCACCAACAAACACTATTGGCTCCCCATCATCTTTAATGAACACCACTTTACTCTTAAAGCAATCCATGATATCTTTCAATGAATACAATGAACCAATTCCAAGAATTATATCATATGCTGGTATTCATGAATATTGGAAATCTCCAGAATAATGGTGCTTCCCCAAAATTTTCTCACAGTCTCTACATAATTCAAACAAGTTAGCTTGACCTCCAACTGACGTCGTCAACGCTATGGGAATTGGAATCCACTATAACTCAAGTACCAATGCATGGAAAATGGTATATGATAAAAGGGGTTCATTTCTCCTGAATCATGCATGGAATACACCCTAGTAGAAAAAAAAAATCAGTACCTCGAGCGATGTCTTGATTTCCCGTCAATAGAAACCCTAAAGCATGAATCTGACCACAACCAGCTCCAAGGCCTCTCTGACCCAACTGAAGACCACCACCATGGTTGTGATATTCTCTCTAAGGATGGGGAGCTTCCTATGGTTGTTATCTACATTTCCTATATGATTTTTGTAGGCCCAATGTTTTTGTTATGAGTTGTTGCTTCTCAGCTGAAGCTGCCACAATATTGTCACTAGAATCAGAACGTCTGTCGCTCACTGACTAATAATAAAGTCTTCCTCTCCCACTAATGATGACCAAGACCTCTACAGAAAAATTAAAGCTCATTATCCCTTGTAATAGGTCTGTGAGTGACTTCTCCTAGAGAAACAAGATACCAGGGGCTCGGACTTACACCTGACCGAATGGAAACTCTTATTCCATAAAAATCGGGAACTGCTGAACATAACTCTACTTTATGAGGAATCCTGATGAATCCCTTATCATAATGATGTAGTTTTGGATAATAACCTCTCAAAGACATCTTCGATATCCTGCACCTCAAGATACACATTCAGCATTAACATGGGGATCTAACACTGGATATATGGGTGCAAATCCTCCACGAAATTCCACACCTTGGCCTCCTCATCAGGTAACATGTTTGAATAATATAGTAAAAGGTTACTGAAATGGATTAAAAAATATCGGACATTGTAGCCCCCGTATCGAAGGGTATGCAGCCCTAAAAAAATTTCTACTTTTGTGGTCATTGAATAAAACTTAACTCTGAACATGTCATGGAACTCCTCCCACGAGACTGCCTACTTCTCACAATCCCTGAGGAATAAGAACCACCACTACCTCATTTACCCATAATTTATTATCACAAGCAATGAAATCCAATGATATTTATGATCATGGATCAAACTCAATGATATATCAACCTCCTCCAAATAATATTTTCTAACCACATATGAAACTGATTTCTCGTATTTATGCAGACTCTGGAACTAAAACTATTGGTGTATTCACCACCTAGTGTCATCGTCTTCAACCTATACTCTAAAACAATTGTCTATAATAGAATTTTGAACATCTTTTGTGGGAACTTGATCAGGATGTCGACATATATTCATACCTAAAAAATAAAAAATTGTTATAACTCTTAATCCCAGACTAATAAAATATTAATAATAATTAAATATTTGTTTTATTTTATTCATTTTTTGTTATCCTATCCCAAGGTGTACAAATTAATACATAGGTGAAAAGAATATGTTGTATTCTTCTTTTATATGTCTCTACACAGCAAAAAGTATCAGCTAGTTTATTATACGTTATAAACCAAAAGGTACGTGCATCAGATCACATGGGTCCCTAATTACCGATTTCTCATCTGGTCTCTAGTGATTACATCCCATGTTAAGCATGACTAGAACTATGTTCCTATAAAACCATTAATCCTCATATGTTAGTAACTCCAAAATACATCCTATCACACAACTATTCCCTATTATACCACTATATCACATCCCCTACCAACAATGTGTACCCCTCCTCGTCCACTAATGAGAGGAGAGAGATAGTGATAACTGTGTCCCGCCTCTAGTAGGCCTAGGGATGGACACTACCACCAAGGTTATAGTAAACACACTAATGAAAGGAATTATCCTATAATAGAACACTTGAAAAAGTCATAGATAAGGTAGACACCAACCAAATCTAACTTATACTGCAATATAAACTAAATTCCATGTAGGAATATGTAATTTCATGTAAGAACTACTACATCAGAAAGGGAAAACCTCAAGTACCAAAAGAATGTAATGAAGCCGCAACCACAAATCCTTAATAGCACCTGCAACCCAATGTTAGCAGTTACCTTCCTAATCTCCAACTAAATCCATGTGATCTGAAAAATCATTTATATATACGTAGGGTGATTATAACAACATACTAATTATGATCCTCCCAAGATCCTCTCATGAAAATGTAAAAAATGAATGCTAAAGCGCACTGAACCAAAAGTGAAACTAACTCATTCACTAGACACGTTTACTATGTTCCCATCCTCACCATGGCTATTATCACCACAAAATAAATATAAGAGTATATAATATAATAATGAATATAGAGGGTACCCATATACCACTTTCCCCTTGGTTTCCCTCTTTTCTCCAATGTCACACCTCCTATGAATCTCTCTCAAAAAGAATGCTTGCCCACAGACACCTTGGTGTAGCACCAAAACATGGACCTCATGAAAGAAAACCACAATATACATGTATGCAATGTAACAAGGTCGTTTATGGGAGCATCCATAACTCACATCACATATATCATACATCAATCATTATGACTCAAGCCATTATGCCTCATACGCCTCGTAAGTATCTTCAAGCGATCATATCTTATACACATTACACCTATAGTATTCTAGTTGAAACTATATCCAGAATATATGTTTCTGAACAACCAAAAACCATATCATCACTCTACACACATATATAAGGAGATCAAACCAATGTACATACCATCACAATAACTACCAAGAGAATAGAGTGGAGCCAAAGGGGGAACTCAATCATTCATCCACCAACCAAAATGTTGGGGAAACACAACCAAGGCTCAAAATCCTCATAGTGTCAGTTTCCCAAACTAATATAGAGAACTAGAATATAGAAACACAAAAAGTATAGAATATACTATAGCCTATAACCACACTATGGGAATAACCTAGTTTTAGACCCCACTACAGCTAATTTCTATTGAACTCACGAATGATTCTGCTAAGGCTAGATATCCTATAAGAACACATCAATTTAAAAAGCATTATTAAATCATCATTTCATTTTTAAGAAATTTCTATTTATGTTTATTTAATATTTAACCTTTAAGTAACCATTATTAATTCCACATTACATTTCATTAGAATCAAAACAATGTTATATAGCCTCATGCATAACCAAACCAAGTCAATTTTCCATTAAATTGTAACCTCATAATTTCAACACACTAATCTTCTACCCCATGATTTAACCTCATTTATTAAATCATTTATTAACAAAATTATTAAATTCCCATATCCACATGAATTCTAGAAATTAATCACACCTTAATAAACACAAGGGTTTCAATATGGTGAGTAGGTGAACTACTCTACAAGTCTTTTGCACCTATAGAAAGAGTGTAGACCCATCCATCTTCATAAAGCTATATATGTAAGGAATTTGGTAGACACAAACTGCCTTTGCCTTTATTAGAAGGTGAGTAAGATAACCCAGAAACCTCATGCACTAGGGAATGTTAAGAAGATAACAAACAATAGGTTCAACCTAAAACTGCTTTCATATCAATGGTAAGCTCATCTTCAACCTATTCAATCATCCCATGTTTTCTCAATAACACACACTTGCACAAACCGATGCATTTATCCACTGTAGTCATCAGTTGTTTCCACCACCACTAGGCCTCCCTACCCATACAATCCAAAAAATATATCCACACAAATACATACCAGGATCACCCCAAAACATAAGAAGCAATAAAAAACAACTGCAACTGGGATCTTGGCCCTATATATAGAATGGTACATTTAGACGCAATGATCCATCATGGTTCCAAAATATATGTTGTGATGGAAAATAGAGGATAGAGTGTAACTCAAAACCCTACTAGTCATTTTCTTTTATCAATGAACATGTTTATAAATTCATATTGAATTAACAGATTCAAATAAATATAAAAAACAACATCTACTTAATTATCATCAAATTACAAAATCAACTGGGTTCATTTCCATGCCTCTTTATCTTTAGGAAATTAATTTATAATTAAAACTAGATTTACATTATTTACCAACTCAATCAATAATTAAATGATAAAAATAAAAAAATAGATATCACGTGATCTAGAAATTAAGAAGAAAACAATCATCATGGTATAAATAAATAACATTTGATTTCTTCCAATTAATTAATATGGTTCAAATATTTATTATGTAAATTCCATTATGATGCATTAGGCTATATCATGATAAATATTATATTTCACAAAAATAGAATAGATAATCCAGGAATCACATTACTCAAATGTTTTTTAATTTTAATCACATGAGAACAAGCTAACCAAATAGATCACGATCACCTCTTATTGAAGACTGCTTCCACCCTAGGATGCAGATACACCCCCATACCAACCAACACACAAGAAAACACCATTAGAAAAATGGAGATCACATGCCATAATATGGAAAGGAGAAATTCAATGAGAGGAACCAAGATGAACTTGATAGACCATACCTTATATTGGAGACAGATCAACACTTCCTTCTTACACCCAAATAAGGGGCGAGCTTGCAGCGGGTAGACTCTAAGGAAAACCATCAAAGGTTTGCACTTCGATTACATGAATCATATGGGGAAGAGAACTATTTTTTTCGTTTTTAATGGGACATAATAGAAGATAAAACAATGTATAGGGTATATCATACTTTAGAAAATATAAATATAGTATCAGTTTTGATATGGTTTTAGCTTTTCCATTATTGTTGTAACTCGTCAATACTAGGTGGTTTGACCGAGTAATTGCATCGAGACTATTATGAAAATTAATATAAGATTTATGGGATTTGAATATTCCTTAAATCCCTCAAAACAAGGCCTTGAATTCTTTTCACATCAATGAAAATGTTAAAGGTGTGAAATTTTAGGAAGTTGGAAATACTATTCCCCAGTAGACATGAAAAAACAATAGAAACATCTAACAATAAATGATGACTAACCAACCCTGAAAGATGAATATGAGTCACTGAAACTGATAGATGAAGATGACTCACCAACACCAATAGATGAAGATGACTCACTGACACCGACCGATGAACTCAACTCCCCAACACCTACAGATGATGACTACTCACAAACAATGATAGATGTAGTTGAATCACAAACACTAATAGATGAAGAAGACCAATAGACACCGAAAAATGAAGATCACTCACTGATACCGAATGATGAGGAAGACTCACTGACACTGATAGATAAAGATAAATCACTAACACCAAAAGATGAAGATTACTCACCATATCTGACAAATAAAGATGGCTCACTGATAGTTGAAGATTATGATGACTAATGGACACTGATAGATGAAGATGATCACCAAAAAACTCTTCACAAAATTGGAAGCATTGTTCACAGAATTTGAAATTTTGAAATTTATCAAGGATTTGTTATCTTGACCTCCCATAACACCTTAAACACGATATTTCAACAAAAAAATAGACTAGGGAGGTCTATCCCATTACAATAGTCTTCCATTTCCCTAATATTCTAGTCATAATTAGTTTTTTAAAGTCATCCATTATCATGAAGTACTTCAAGGGGAAGTTCATGGTCTCAATATAATTACTAATCACTCTCGAATATTTTAGATTGCATATAATTCTTCTCCAAACCACCCTTACTCATTAAACTATTATAAAATCATTATTATTTATATACTGACGTGTTATTTATTTTTTTAAAAATAACTTCATAAACGATTTCACTTTTTCATGGTAAAAAATTAAAATGTCATTTGCGCGTACATGTGGACTACCACTTCCATGAAGAGTCATATTTCACATTCAATCACATTTTGAACTTGGTGATTAATAAAATGATATGTAATGATATATTATTATATTTATAACATCATGAATATGCTGAAAATATAACTTATATTACTCATTTATTCCATTATGTGGGAAATGAATACAGAATCCATTCATTAATGTGAACTACTGACACACTAAACATCAGGATTTGTTTTTAAACACATTATTTCATTCCTACTTCTATAACACATTTGATGAATATATGTTATATAAATTATTTACATATATTTTTAATGTTTTCCATATGTCTGAAATAATAATATAGTGTCATTATCGAATAATCTGTTGTCATCTGTAGATTGCCGAAAACAAGATTTCCAGAGATCTCATTCTTTCAAAATCATATCATGACTCCTAAAAATTGAATTTTTGGTAGTATAATTAATTATATAAATTGAATTTAATATATTTTACAATATTATAATTATTTTCATGATGTTAAATAATATGTTTCAATAATACAATAATGGAACATGCGTAAAACAATCTTAATGTCAACATTCAATAATATAAATAAGGGATAACTAACTAAACAATATATAATATATTTCCACAATAAAATATAAAAATAGGGTCATAGATATTTATATGTTCCTGAAATAATTTATCAATATAATTATTTATATTATTCATGAATTTAAATATCATTCATGGATGTGGATAACGGAGGTTATGGTTTTTCATAATATAATATTATTTCATTGAGGTATAATGACTATAATATTATATTTCATTTCTATGATTTTATAGAATTATACTACTCTTTAAATATATATATATATTTATAATTATATATAATAAACTTCATTCATAATGATTTTTTGTTCAATTATTGTGATATTCTTAAGTATTTTTCATTTCAATTCAAATTTATTAAGGCATGTTTCTATAATATGCACCTAATTTTGTTTTATATGGTCTACTTACTTAAATTTGGAATTATAATATCATTATTGGAGTCTATATCATGGTATATACAGGTCCATTCATGAATACATACTTCACATTATTTTTTATTCATTTATTACAAAATACTAATGTTGTTTCTCATCTCAACTTTACTCCAATGAGATTTATAACATATTTTATGGAAAATATATTTTGTGTGATTCCTAAATTTCTATATACTTATTTGTACCATATTTATTTTGTAATTAAGTGGAATAATATATATATATATATATATATATATATATATTTCATGTTATAACTTTGAAATTTTATCATTTAATAGTTACTAAAGTCTTAAGGGTTCTTTTCCACAATTGCTTCTTTTTGAGATATATTTCATATTCCAAATCAAAATTTCATTTTCATGGTGTACATAAATCCCAAATGTATTATATAATTGTTTCTAAATTTTAATTTATGGGATCCACAATTATATATCATAATACCTCTCTCGTATTATTTTGATATAAAAGTTACCAAATCCAAAAGCATTTTTTGTCGACCTAATTTTTTTCCATTTAGTCACAAACCATCTCCAATAGAGATACTCATTTCATTTTATTTTATTCCAAAATTATATATTGTAAATTCTATTTTCCATATTTTTCTAGATAAATAACATATTTACTATATTAATTCTTTTTTTAATTTCAATGTGTTTATAGTTTGACATTTCTATAATAATTCACATCCTTTTTAATATTCCTCTTCGTCTATGTATTTTTTTCATTATAGATACTATTCAAATTTAGTAATTGGAAACCCGAATATGTTTTATCTATTATTATCTTAATAATTATCATTAATTTTTTAGTAAATGATTTTTCATTATCAATTTTTTATATTATTTAAAAATGAAATTTTCAAAATAGAGAAAAGGATTACCCCTTTCAAATTTGTATATTAATATTCCTCCCAAAATTACATCTGGAAAATCATGATAAAATTTTCAAGACATTTTTATTCTGATTCATATTAATGTATATTTTATTTTGACATTAAAAATTCCACCTCTTCAAAATGAAATTTCCCAGTTACAAGTAACTTCATATTTTCATAACATTATATCAACTATTTTATAAAAGAACATTTACAATTTCAAATTGATTTTATTCTTTATGTTAAATTGTTTTTACCTCCATGTGTGTTATGCTTTATGTATTACATTCCAAATATTAGCACACTGTTTTATGTTTTGGGATTAAACTTGTGGTATCAAACAATCTAATTATTGATCTCTTTTTACCAGATACAAGTAAATGTAACCTTTTCTGGATGTTGTTGTTCATCTATATCCTCATCCTTCAATGTTATTATGATATGGTTGAAATATTCCATAATTTTACCTTAAGTTTTTCTCTAGATGTATTATGATCATATAATTCCATTAATAGTCAGGGTAATAAATTTCCATCTCGTATGTTTATTTTTAAATATTAATGATTATTGATTAATAAGTAATATTACTCATATATATTGTTTTATTATTTTTATATTTGTATGATGAACACATTTGAATTATTTTTTGATAGTGGGGACTTGAATTATATAACCCCTTAATGCATCAATATGTGTCATGATATTTATAGTATATAGTTTTTGGGAAATATCTTCCAAATTTTTTATGATATATTGAAATGAGGAAATTATATAATTTTTATAAAGTCTTATCACAAGATCATAAAAATAAAATTTATGATGTTCAAAATTATGTATTCCATTATTATGAAATTAGGTATTATTATCTATATGATTGTTTTCATTTTTATTAATTTATATAGTTCAACATAATATGTTTTTTATATGGAATTATTTTATTTTCATTTATTTGTTCTCAATTATTTATGCATTGTTTAATATATGATATCTCTTGATCTGAAAATTCTCCTACTGTGGATTTGAGTCCACTCTTCTTAACTTTTAATTTCCATAGTTTTTTATGAATATAATATTGTTGGATATATTTATAAGGGTGTATTTTTGGTGATTAATGAGAGATATTGAAGACATATTATGAATTTATTGGTTTATTAAATAGTAAAAATTAATTTTAATGGAAAAGACTAGGTAATTTTTAAATAATTCCTTTTGTAATTCTATAAAATTCTAAACATTAATGGTCTTCAATATGTAAAATAATCAATATTTTTCATTTATATTATAACAATGAAGGGTTATGGATGGGTCACATAATAGGTTTATGAGACAATATCATATGTATGTGTTAATTCACATCATATTCTAGGTGGGTTGTTATGGGGCATCCCATTTTGTTGAAAAGAAATGGTTTAGATTAATTTAGTTGTTTATAAGTGTTTAATATAAAGTTATAGATATCCCTTAGTGGTGATATATGAGATGATGTAAAAAAAATTCGTGTTATTTAATGAAAAAATAATATATCTTGTTTGTAAATATGATAAATGTACGTATTGATTGGTATGATATTTTATATTATATGAGGATAATGTTTATGTTATATTACCGGAGTATAGGTTTTCATGATTTTTGTATTTGGATATAGTACAAATGATATGATTGTTATTAAATTTTTTTTAAAAAGAACATTAAAGGAAATCCACCTGATAAAGATATATTGAGGGGAATATAATTTTTTCATAAGGTAAATATTATTTAGATTACATAAAAATAAATACATCTATGAAAACTATAAGTGGATGCATGTTTTTGTAAAAATTTATATAGTGCTAATAACCCTAAAATATATAGTTTTTTATTAACTACATCTTCACATCATGCATGATAATGAGTCTTAACAACACACCAGGTTTGAAACTATAAGGTGACATGAATATGACGATTCTGAATATCTTTATAAACCTGCAAGAATGGTTTTAATATTTACATAGTTTAGTAATAGAACACAATTTGAAAATAACAATAGATAATGTACATTGAAATATTGTGATTAATAATTTATTGTTTACATATCATTTATATGTTAATTATTTTATATTTACATTCTATGAATTTAAAAATATAGTTAATCTCACCATTAAAATTGGCATGATTCAATTATAGACTAATGATCCAATAAATTGGGAAAAAATTTTATTATGGAAAATGTAGTTATTTTTTCAATTAGAAACTAAATGAGATATGTATTATTGGATTTTTTTATTATTTCTAATATACCATCTAGAGTGTTGATTAACATCTTAGACCAAGTTGATTTTAAAAAAATAATAAATAACATAAAATATATTATTAGTTGTAACAACCCGAGATTTTATAAGATATATTCATTTTAATTTCTTTCATATCTTTTTTTGAATGCTACACCAAGATTATCTTGCGCTATACGCAACACCGTATTTGCTTGTAGTATACGCAACACTAATCTTGGATCGTGTTACACACAATTTCATGTTTATTTGATAGTAGTTCTTCTATGAAACATTGACTATATATATATATATTCATTTTATTTTGTTATACACAACAACAAATGAGTCATGCACTACACGCAACCCTAACTTGGCATGCATTACACGCAATCACGACCTTCCTCAATAGCGAGTGTTATACGCAATACCGGGTTTTACTAAACAATGATATATTATTATAATATTATTATGAAGTAGTCGTTATTAATAGTATTAACTAAATTTTTTATTTTATAACATTATTATTCATCTTACACATTTTCTAGGAAATGGTATAAGAAGAAAATAAAATTTTCAGGTTAAATATGTATTTTTCAAAAAATGCATTTTTCCACCTTTTGATGGCTCATGACTTTAAATCTAGTTTTTGACATGTTTATAAGTTCAATTTGATAAAAAAAAATTTATTTTGAATCAGGATATAAAAAATTACATTGGATAATGTTTTGATATTTTTCTGATAACTTTCATATTTTAATGAATAGTAAAAACACATTATATTTTAATTAAAAACAACTTTTTTCATCGTAATAATTTATATGGTTAAGTTATGATATTTAATGGGTTTAAAGTATAAATAGAATATATTTTTACAATTTAATATAATGTATGTCATTATCATTGATTTTACATTGAATTCCTAGGTTAAATCAATTCAATCTTTTGCAATGTTTTAAACAAAAACTCGTTTTCATTTGACAACAAGATTATTTTTAATTTAATTTCTGAAACATCTGTCTATTGAATTTGAAAAAATGGATTCCATATTTGGAATTTGTGGGTCCAAATTAAGTTAATAGTCTACCTTTTGTTTTTTGGAATTATGAATAGTAACTACGGTAAATTTTATTTACCATGGTTAAAGGTAAATCGGGTAATTATGGGTAAATATAATATTATAAAATTACCCTAAAACATGAAAAAATTCTATTATATGGCTAACAGTATACCCATATCACCTAATTGTCATATTAGATTCATTTTATGGACTTTTGAACATGAAAAGAATTTAATTATTATTAAAACCAAGCAAAGTGACAACATGTCGCTCTCTTAAATCTTATAAGTATAATAATTTTAATTTAGTGATAAAAATAATAAAACTTTAAACATGAATATTATCCAGAAATCTAATAAAATTATCTATATCATGATAATTTATTTAGAATTTTTAGGGATTAAATAATTGACATTAATGGTGATACATTAATGATGCAGAAAATATTTATTAAGTGAAAATCGGTAATATAGTTTTTATTGAAACTAAACATGACGAAAACATATTGGTAGTGTATATCTACACCATAAGAATAAAATGACCTAATATATAACTGTTCGGAGTCTTATAAAAGTAATTATGACACTTATATTATTTTATTTTAAATGATGCCAAAGTTGTCACCTTCATAATTTAATAAATATATCAATTTAAATATTGTGATTTTAAGATGATAAATTTGGGTAAAAGTATTATTTTGAAAGGTAATATATTTATCTTCATTATAGGATTTTATTTTTAATTTTTATGCAACAAATAAGTATATTAGATAATTATTCAAAAATGTTGTAGTAATTATTTTATTAAGAGATAAACAAAAAAAGGTTTTACAAATAATAAAATAAATATTATATAAACTCTTTAATGTTCTCCACTAATTTTATTGATACATATGACCTTTTATGAATCTATTAAAGATTTTATTTAGAACATATCTTCTATATATATTTTATTTAAATTCAAATGAATGAATAGTGTCAAAATTGACACTATTGTTATTTTATAAAAATAACATATTATAAAATTGTGTAAAAATCACAAAAATACATAAAAATTATAAATTTACATTTATATGGTCTAAAATGTTATAAAGTATAAAATTATAGAAAATTCACAATAAATACGTAATTATTTGTTATAATTTAAAATTTATGAATGTTTTTAACACAAATAAAATTAAATTGATTATGTAAGGATAAATCAAGTTGATAATATTTAAAATAATTACCTAACATGTCTAAATTTTATTGGTTGATGATATTACAACCCTATATCATCTAATATTTGAATATGCGTAATTTTTGGACGTTTTTAGGTGGGGTTATATTTAAAATAAATTAATATTTTTAAGATTTCCAAAGGTGCCCCTCTCCTCCCTTATAAAAGGGAACCTCCTCCCTCTCTTCCTCACACCACTTTGAGCCTTCTAGCTCAGCCAACCCCTGCCAAATGCTTTTCTCCACTTCCCTAGAAACATCCTTGAGGTCCAAGAATTCTTCAATGACCAATTTTAGTGCCCTAATAGGAGGTCTCAAAGAAACGCTTCAAAGAAGAGGTAATGTCCGTTACCGATTCGTTCAAATCTATTTCTTCTTCCACTTATTATTTTTTAGATGATTCATTATGAGGTAATAACATAATTATCACTAATATACTGATATGTTATTATATGTATGAAACAACCATATTTCACCATCTATCCATTCTACAGAAAACAAAATCACTGTGCGTGCGTACGTACAGAATAACGTTTCCAGACCGTGGTGTAATCTATTTTCCACCACAACCTTACTTGGATGGGTATAATGGTGAAAGTAATGAATATATATGATTATTGTAAAGTTATATTGATTCCGTAATATTATACGTACACTTTAATAAAATTCCATGATCTTGGGAATGAGATCATCGCTCATGCGTACGTACGGACTACCGTCTCCACGACGCGATTAGATTCACTCTCCATGTTAACCATTCAAGACTGATTATAAAGTATATATAATAAGTAATCATTAAATATATGACATAAAAATGCTACTGAATTTATGTATATATATATATATGTCACCTACTTAATTCCATTCAATTCAATAAGGAAATCAAAACAGCGTTCATGCGTACGTACGACCTACCATCTCCCTGAATGGTGTATTTATTTCCATATATCAATCTATTATATTTATGTATATTTTGAATATATATTATTTATAAATCATGTTTTACATTCTGGATGTAAGTAATCATGATACAAGTAATCATATGAATAATTAAAGTTAAAACATGAACGACAAATGAAATGATTTTACCCAAAACTCTACTTTAACATGGAATTTACAAAAGAACTGGTAATATAAAGTCATAAGTGACACATATATGATATCATAACAATGAATATGATTATTTAATAAGACAATGAAATTATTTAAATCATTATACATGAGGTTCATATCCATACGAAGCATATCAGACCTAAGGTAAGGGATAAATTTGCAAAACTATTTTTTATCCAAGATTGCTTATTCGTAAGTATTTACTGGGGTTATTCTTATCATCATTGACCATGTTTTATAAAAGTGTTTTAATGTATGTTTAAAGTCTTTTTCTACCCATTTATTATTTTACCCCATGGTATGGAAGGAATTTTTCTTTTGTTTACCCTACGTGGTACTTTTATGACTTTTCCGGCAAAAGTACGAGAAGAATGTTTTTTTAACATATACGGCATGAAAAGATTTTTACTATTTTATAAAGCATTATTTTCATGAATATTCATCCAAAATATTTAATGAATATTTTTAACAAAATCTTTTTCTTTTAAAATTGAATGACGATTTGTGAAAAGAAATTGATTTTGAAGAAAAAAGGAAATTTTCCTCAAGAATTCATTTCAAGTGTTTTATCAAAACCATTTTTCATCTACGATGACATTATTTCATATGTGTATGTTTCAAGTATAATGTATCTATGATTTACATGGTTTCAATTTTCTTATTATGAAATGATAACCATTTCTTTTATATGGATTATGTGATGATGGGATGATGTATATAAAACCCATTTTATTTATTGCTTTTTTATGAATGATGTATGTTTATTTTGTGGCACAAGTAAGAATGATTTCATTATGAGATGGGTGGGACCTATATCTCCCTCCAATGAATTGGGTAAAGATTTATAACTCATGAGACAGACATGCCTGGAACAGTAAGTTAATCCGGTTCAGTATTACAGGATTGGAACGAGGAGTGAACTCGATTCAGAAAGGGACTTTGTCTACTAAGATGGTCTTGGAAATAATGCCTTGGATACTATGGAAATCATTACAAGTGCGTAATGGATGCAACAATTACATGTTTTATTCCCATGCTAGGTTATCAGGATTTATGTTCCATTATGATCTATGCCTTATATAATTCCAGGTTTTATGTCGTTGCTCAAGATTTTGATGTTTAAGCATTATGTTTATGTTTTTAAGTTCAAATGTATATGGTATGTTTTATTTAATCGATTCTTACCATTACTGAGCATTTGAGCTCACCCTTTTTATGTTTTATTTCTCCCCAGGATTAAAATAATGGTTTTAGGTAAGGAAACAATAATTGGAAGATCTTTATAGGAGATGTTGAAGATCTTTCACCACAATTAGAAGATTACATTCCATGTTTCCAAAGACACTAAACTATTATGGTCCTTTTGTGTCTGTTTTTGTTATGTATTATGTATTCCACAAAAGTAATGTAATATCTGTGTACGTCAAGATTCGGGTCACTACATTAGTGAAGTTAAGCTGATGATTATTATGGACTAAATAATATTGGATTACAACATTTATATATTATGGAAATAAGAACTCAGGGATATTCTTCAAATAATCTAGATGATTTTTTATTTCTAGTAATTGTATAAATCATGAAATCAATTTCCCAGGAAAAATAAAGAGTGTGATTTAAATGATATATAAAATATAATTAATCCAAAAATACCTCAAGTAGTTCAACATCTTATATATATGGTACATTTGAATTATCTATTTCAATTTCCTAATCAAATGTCCAAAAAGGATGATAAAAATAAATAACTTTTTAGACTAAGGAAAAATATAGGGAACAATGCTGCGACCATTATTGAATTGGATCATGATAATTGATGTATACTTCTTCCCCATTATATATTTAAAGATATCATGTTGGATTTTCATTCTAGTAACTCTAGTATTTTTAAGATGATTTTTAATTTTATATTGTTCTGTAATCATATTAGTTGATATTAAATAAATATAGAAAACATCTAGTTTTATAGTTATTGTATGCCGAGTAATTTTTGTGGTGTTATCCTCATATAAATCATAGTATTATTAATTTACATGAATTTAATGTAATTTTGTAAAATAATTGGATATATACACATATATAATATATTAAATAACAAAACAATGATGTCACACTTCATAGACTAAATCAACATATTATCATCTATTGATTCAATTTTTCTTATGAGATCTATAAAAATATCAAATCTATTATATGGTTCTTAAGAAGAAATACAAAGATGGGTTTTACTAATAACTGAGTTTTTATGATTGATATCTTGTTTGAAATTAAATCATTTTTATTAATATTGTTTAGATACCCATAGATAATTTTATTAGTATGTGGTCACTGATAAAATTGATGATACCAATTAATGAAGGGGCTGGGGAATGAAAGACCCCATTATTTTAAATTATATATAAATTTAAAAAATAATGTGGAAAATAGCATGACTCACACATAACTCAAGACAAAAAATAATAGAGAACATTATATAATAGTTAAACTGTATCAGTTGAGTAGCAGGTATAAATAAAGGTAACCAAGTTAGGAAATTTATGTAAAAATTAAATAAATTATATTTTCAATACTATATTGTTGGTGAAATTCAATTAATTCAGTTAATAAACTAATAATATTATTTTATAATTAAAAATATTTTTTTCTATAATTTTTTATTTCATGAATTTTATTATATCATATTTTTTACAAAATGTGTTTTAGAAAATAATTTTTGAATACTCATTTTATTAGTCAATAAGATTAGGAACAATTAATATTTGAAGAAGATATTTTATTAGAAAAATTTATTTGTTTTCATTTCAATTTAATACTATAATAACTAAATTTTATAATTTGAATATAAAAAATACCTTTATTTATATTTATGATACAAATATTATGTTATGGTATTTTTGTGAATTATTCAGAACAAGTCGACTTGAATGAGAACCCTGAGAAATAAATTTTATACTTATACAATAGATATTTTAAAATTGTTATAAAATATATATGACTATAAAATATGTCAAGAAATTTCATGAAAACAAATTATATTTCTAGGGAAAAATTATTTATTTTAAAAATACTACGTGGAATTTTGAAAACCCATGATTTATATTTTAAAACATTTGTAATATTTATTCTAATAAACACAATTTTTGTACATTTTTTTAATTATCAATCCACATGGTGGAATTTATTATTGGATAGAATTTCATGCCACATAAATATTTTTTCAAAAATAAAATATTATTAAAAATAAAGGACATTAATAATTACATCATAAATATAATTATCATTTTAAAATATAAAAAATTTCAAAAAAGGTTTATATGTGTAATTTTATAATATATTAAAAATAGTTTTTCTCACCCTTATATAGTTTATTTGATAAAATTCATTATATTTATGAAAAAAAATTCAATATGATATAGTTAGAAACATTTTTAGTAATAAAAATTAGTTATTGAAGTTATCATGTAGTTACAATATTAATGGTGAATTTAATTATATTTTGCTTAACTATGTGAAAAATAGTTAAAACATATTAAAAACATCTCTCCAAAACCCCTTAAAAGAAACTCTAAAAATTATTCTTCTAGTTGAATCGATCTACTTTATTTACTCAACTACACTTTTTGAATAAGAGGGTGTTACATAATGACTGAAGATGGGGAGGGGTGAACTAAGTGCTTCAAAATTTAACTCAATTAAAATCATCCCACGAAATATTATTTACTCCTTTTCTAAGAGGCATTGGATATATATATAGTTACATAATTAGAATAAAAAATAATTTTAGTTGTTCTGGGAATAAATATCCCATAGTATATTCCACAAACACACTCTATTCATGTTTGAATAATAAACCTATGTAGTTCCTTTTTCTCAGGATCTCAATAGTTTTGTAAAAGAAATTGAATTTTATTGAAAATGATTATATGTGATTTTATAGGGAGTGACCATTTTACAAGACCTATCCACAACCTTCAAACACACACACTCAGAACAAGTACTGCTCACACTATAGAGGATAAATTTTTTAGAAAACTGAATCAGATTGATCTTAAACAACCAAAAAGAAATATGAAAAAAGATGATGAGTTATTTTAGAAAATTAATAACTCTTCAATGAATATCTTTATATATTTTCCTCAATATACTATAAGTTTACATTAACTAATAGTTTTAGCATGTTTTTTGTTCATAAAAAAATGAAAATATTGTATCCACATTAATGGAATATTTCATTTACTAAAAACACATTGAACTATGGGTTAACACCAGTATATTGAAATTTATTGAATATAAGAATAAAGTACACCAGTATATTACATGATCAAAAAAATGATAAACTACTATCACATAACAAAATAAATTGATTTTCCATAAAAAAATAGAATAGAGAATATCTTTTGAATTGAGATTGGCCGCCAACACTTCCTCTTATAGGGAATCCCCTCTATAAGTATCTTTTAGTTTCTTCATGTAGAACTATATTGTATTCATTTTTCAAAATATCATTATTATCTAAATTTGATTTCAAATTTTAATTTCCATATGTAATACACTATTCATTAGAACATATAATATTAATAATATATTAGAACTATCATCACAAGTGACGCCCGTTTTTAAAAATAAAATTTCAAATATCTATATTATGTGTATCCATGTTATTTATTAGAAAAACATGAATTCTTTGAAATAGGAATATTATTTAAATTTTCATTCCTTATCATTCCACCATAATTTATGAAAAAAGTGAATGTAGGTGTGGACACCACTTAAATTATTATAATGATAATAAATTCCTTAAATGAAAAAAATAACAACTCATAAAAATACTAACATAGAAAAACTACAAATTTGAAAAAAAAAATTTATTCGTTATAGCTAAATTTTATATCATGAACATAATAATAAATGAAAAAATTCATAAATAATAACACTATATAATATTTAAATTTTAAATAAAATATCATCTTTGTATAATTTTTTTATATTTCATACTTTGGTAAGATTATCCAACAATCATAGTATATGTGAATCAATACGAGTTCTTTGTAAGATAATTATAGTCCTCGTATGATTTCATGCATTTGGGTAAGATTATTTTAAAAACAAAGTGATATTTTACTTCAAGAGATACTATTAAATTGACTTTATGAAATCCAAAAAAAATGTTATTTCTTTTTATTATTTAATATTCTTACAATAATTAAATTTTCCAAAATTCATTTCTTATATGAAATTAATTTTTCCCATATGATAATAATTATGTATAATATATTTTTAGGATAATTTACATTGAATGGAATCCTAAATGCTTAGAGATGATTTTATTTCATTCACATTATGATTTATTTTGACTAAAAATTGATTTATTGGTATCGTGTGAAAATTAACATCACATATAGTAAATTATCCAAATGTATGTCCATTTTTATCTTCTATGATATTTTCAATATAACATTTATTCTTTTTTGAAAATCAATGATTCATCCAAAACACTCTGAAATTAGATGTTACTTTGAAAAATGATCAATTTCGTAAATATTCTTAAGATATGTTTATTTCTAAAACCAATGGTGGTTTTATTGTAATAAAAACATATGAAATATTTATTAATGTGTAAAAAATATTATCATATAAAAAAAATTATACTAATTTTTTGTGATCTTAAATCAATGATAACATAAAAAACATATTTTAAAAGTTTTTGGATCATATAAAAGGTACTTTATTTCAATAAACCATCATGTAGAATAAAATTTTAAAAAAAACAATGTATTGAATCTATTCCCAAATTTTTATATCAAAAAATTACCATGTTGTAAGACAAGAAACATCATATATTTCAAATGTAAGTTTTAATTTAATGATTAAAATTTACATAAATGGATAGATTTTTTCATTTAAATGGTGAAATTTTAAAATTAAAAAAACAAAAATATATGTAATATTTATTCAAATAAATACAAAAGAACTAAATTTAATTAATTAAGATATTAAAATTAAATTATTACACTCCAAAAGCGTAGAAAATGTCAATATATCAGGATTATCACATATGGTCTAGATTTTGAAATGTAGGGATAAGATGATGTGGTTTGTTGTCCATTAGATTTGGATTTTATCCTTCACGCTAAGACTGTTGAAGGATTTTGGGAGGAATACCAATTTTTAATTTTTTAATAAACAAGTCCTATAACAATGATGTTGTTTCAATACTCAACAACTTTTTTGATAGTGAATTTATTGATGATTATATCTCTTATGTGATATAGTTTTTCAGTTATGATATTTTTGTTATCATTTTAAAATATATACTCTAACATGATGTAATTTAGTAGATTTGATTTTCAATATTAGAAATCAAATTTCTATATTACTTGAGCATTAAATAATAAAACCATGATATTGTAATATTGGAACATTTTCTTCTAAATACTGATCAGAAAATGAAATCTCGTTTCCCAAGCATGTATGATTCTTGGAATCCATATATAATATATGAAATATTTTATAAACACTTTAGTTTAATAATATGTTTGTAAGATATGACAGGGATTTATATCCATACTCATAGTCATAGAAAAATTTCAATTTATTTACAATTTTCATATTTTGATAATACTTATTCTTCTTATAAAATTGAACTAATTTGACTAAATGGTTTTACAGGATATATCGATATCTATAAAAATTGGATTTAAACATTAAATCCCCAAAATGGTTTATCAATATATTAATCAGAAATATAAAATTAAAACTTTAAATAAAATAAAACCTCATTATTAATGACTATTCATCACAAATATTGATTTTGATCGAGTTTCCACGGTAGAAAACAACTCTTTTCCTTCCTCTAGTTATAGAATATTTCAGTTTTAGTTAGAAAATATCTCAATAATACCCATTATCTTTAAAATTTGTTTTAACATTTCCTCCTAAAAAATTATGAAATCCTATTTGAGGGATACTTTATTTTTTGAATAATATCTAGTTTCTTAAAATAAAATCGAAAGACATCAATTTCCGATGTCCATCATTGAATAATGGATATTATTAGAATTTATATTGTCATTGTCATTTTTAAAAAGGGAACCAATATAATTAAATTTTATAACTCGTAAAAGTGAAATATTATTAATAATGAGAATTTTAATAAATCTTTTAAATGTTTAATTAATCCGCCCTTCCTCATATGATTGTTCCAAAAATGAAATAGTTAAGAAAATCATCATAGGATAATTTTCAAGTATGATCCTATACCATTAAATGTGAATAATAAAGTATTCTCATAAACCATTATGAAACAAAATCCATGGTTTGGGGACTTTTACCATGTATTCGTTCTTTATTTAGTTTATATTTCATCAATTTTTTTGAATAATTATAGTTCGTTAATTTTTAGTTAAAATTAATGAATTTTACAATGTTTTTATATCAATTGATCATAAATTATTTACCAATAATTCTATTTTTTTATAATATTATCGTATTACTCTATATGTGAATAAAAAGTATATTAATTAGTATTTATAACATTAACACTAGTTATTTTCATTTTATTATTAAATTAACTATTGGGGAACTATATTTGATCAAGTAGATAATACAAAGAGTGGTCTCAATGAGGTCATATCATGTCAATCATGAATCATACAATGGGTTTAATATATTTATAAATAAACATGATATTAAAATTACTAAATTAATCAAATTAAATTTGTTTAATCACAATGGTAAATAAATAAAACAAGAATTTATTGTCAAATTAATTTTTTGGTGTGTTTTCTTAAAACTCACTAAATTGCAATCACATTAATGGAATGGGGTATTGAGGTGGATGTCATAAAATTTATTATACACTATTTAGTCAATAAACTCTCATTCTCACTATTTAATTTTTTAAGGGGTTTCAATCAAATGATATGGTTATATTCAAAATCTTATTTTCCATATTATTACTTGAAACAAAAATTTCCCTAAACTCTAACTACGATATCTGGTGCTTCAAATACATTCCATAAAAAACTCACTTAAGAGAACGTAGATAAACCAGAACCACACAATTCATTTTATATGACTGACATATAATCGATATATTAAAACACACCCTAAGACCCAAATGTATTGTGTATTTGGATATCTGCAATATGATAATCTAATTTTCCAAGAAAGAAATATTATTTAATAAAACACTTTACACTTGATATCCTTGATGAAAAAACTCATCATTGTAATTTTTTGGAAATAAGGGTTTATTAATAATGATTGATATGTAATGCTGATTAAATAATACATTGATATTAATGATTCACAGAATATTTATCATTAAATAAAAAACTAGTGAGAAAACATGAAAAATAGTAAAATAAGATAACTAATGGAATAAGATCAGGGAATCATAAGAAGTTACCATGAAATTTGTTTTTATTACAATAATTCATGTTACAAAACTCATAAAAATGGTACAGAAATTTTATATAATACGATTTTTAAAAAATGATAAAACATACACAATTAATAATTTACATTGGGGATATAAAATAAAAACATAAAATGAAAAAATAATAAATATTTAAATATAATTTTGTTGTGTAAATAATAAAAAGGATTTCATATTCACATATAATGTGTAAAACAGAAGACATTCATATCATAGTGGTCTAGGATAACCCTATATGTTTCATAACATAATGTACAAGGACAACCACATTTGTCATGTAACCTTGAAGACATATTAAACTAATCTTATTATATAACATAATAATATAGCTATATACAATGATTTAATAAAAGAGTATTAATGGATTCTAATTTCTTTCTCAACCATATCATAACGTGAATTCATAAATTTTATTTCATCATAAATACAATAATACATCCTTTTGAGAATATAGATCTATTAATCTATTGAAAGAATAATTTTTTTATGTTTACATATTTCTTTTAATGTAAGTTAATAATAATCTCATGAAAGTTACCCAAATTTATGTCATCTATATGAAAGTAAAATTTTGGCATGCGACATGTCTTCTGTGTCGACATCATGTGACTACATGGGCTTGAACATCTTGGAGATGTTTTCTATTTGCTGTCATTTTTCACACACTCACCAACGATTTGAATATGGATTCACATGGTGGGAAATTAAGGATCCAATATTAGAGTTTCCATATTCTATGATGAAGGTTTATATCATGTTGTTTTGTTGGATGGTGGTGCATTGGGTGGATCTGGACTTCGTATAAGCTTGATGTTTGAGATGGTCATTGCGATCTTTTTTCGATTTGGTCTATCATTTCAGTGATGATTTAAGGAAATTTTTTTTATTTTCTCTACATATTTATTGCATGGTTTAGATTATTTGGTTCATGTTTTGGATATGGTTTTGTGTTTTCAGGTTGATCTATCTAGCTTTGTGGTGGTGACTCATTATAATGGTAGTGGTGATTTTTGTTTAGGGGGTTTTTGTGATTCTGACAGTACTAGGTATCTTTCTAGAAGTTCATATTGTTTTATTTGTATCTAGGATGGGTTTTTATTGTGGATCATTATTTCCATTGAGAGGTGATTGTGGAATAACTAATATCAATGAATTGGTTTTTCATAGTTTTTCCTGTGTGATGTTTTAGCTTCATGGGTTGCTGTTTGTGGAAGTTTTTTATGTGTGGCCCAATGGTTTGTGTTTAAGCGAAATTTCAACTAGTTAAACTAAAATGTGTGATCTAGAGGTGGTTTAGTGAAGAGGTTTACACCTAGAATTGCTCTTCAGATTCAGTCGTTTGAGAGGGCATGTCCTTGCCATCAGTTCCAAACCCGTGAAATCATGCATGAGACAGCTGGTCGAGCATTGATGAGTAGTTGGAAGCTAATCTTCAAGGTTATGATGTTGGGTAGGAGGATTGCATTGTATTTTTAGAATGAATTTTTTTCTTTATTAACTAACTTTGGAGGCTTGGTTGTTGTTTAAGTCATGATGTCTTGTTTGGTTCCCTCTCAGCCCTTAAATGGGAGACTTAAATAAAAAATAATTTTTAGTCAGTTATATAGAAATAAAAAATAATTAATTGAAAATAATATTTAGAGTTTTTATAAATATTTTTGTAATGTACTGTTAAAAAAAGATATTAGACCAATTAAAACATTTTAAAATTTTAAATTAAAATAATTTTAATTATTAAATTTAATAATGAAACAATCACGAAATTTTAATTTGAAATCAAATAAATATAAATTATTGGCAACGCGGAGGGGATGAATGTAATGGGATTTAATGTTAAAAAAAATACATTTAGAGATTTTTTTACATTTTTAATGTTTCCAATATTGATGAAAAAGATATAAAATTTGGTTTTTTACTATAATTAATCATAAGTATAATATTTATAGATTGATATTTATATTTAAATTTTAAAATAAATATATTTTATATTTTTAGTATGAATGAACATAGATATGTAAATGAAATACCCAAAATAGATATTATAAATACCCCATCACAATATAATATTTTATAAGGTAGTAATCATTCGAAATGGATGATTTTAGAAGGAAATTTAAATTCCTTAGATAATAAGATGTGTTCCATCAAAAATATCCTTATTTTAGAATAAAAAAAATTATGAATTTCATATTCATATAAGATAATCTAGAATACTATAAAATGATATGTGTTATGAAATCCAATATAAATATCACAAAAAAATGAAGTATGATCATTCAAAATGAGAAGGTATTTAATTAAAAATAATAATAATAATAGAAGATGAAAATGTGTGACTTTATATTGAAATAATATATAAATATTGAAAATATAAAATCAATATAGAAAATATGAAATAAAATCATATATCTAAAAGAAGATGACGTCTGAAATTCACAATTATCAGGTATGAAAGAAAAATACGATATAATTTAACAAAAAGAATATATATTCCATAAATAATATTTAAATTTATTAATATAAAAAATTATAAAAATTATAATATAAAATAAATATAGACAATGAAAATGAATCCCAATAATAAATGTAAATATTAAGAAATAAAACCTTATATCATATTGATAATGTATGAATCAAAGTCCAATTAATGATAGAAAGTGAAATAAAATTATAAATTCCATGAATTAATTATAAATAATTATGATATAAATTCTTGTTGAAATATATAAACCATATAATACAAAATACATGTACAATATAAAACGTGTATCAATAAAATAATATTTAGATGTGATTCCCATACAATCATCATAAAATATAAAATAAGTATTTATTAATACTAGAAAAATACATAGGAATGCAAGTGTTTAAAAGAAACAACCAAATGGAAATAATAAAATAATTTATATCATAAAATAAAAATAAATAAAATAGTGATTTCTCATAGAGTATCTTATGTAAAATGAGAGATTGAATGATTTTTCAACCACTAATCCCAACATGATTGAGCTTGAAAATTGTAATTAAAACCTTAATTATTAATTTCATAACATTATATTATTTTATAAAAATATATACTAAATAATTAAATCAGTTTATTACATTGTTATTACTCGTTTTTTATTTTTTTTTCGATCACCAATTGTTATAGTTTCATTTTATAATAATCCATACACTACAAACATTAATATTACTTCAAAATTCATAATTAATAATTAAAAATATAATATAGCCATGATAGGACAATATATGTATTGTGTAATTAGAAACTGGGAAACATAATTTTTTTTCATAAGACATCGTCATTATCTCCCACTTATTTAATCATAACTAGACCAATTTTTTACATATCATAATCAATACTGTTATCCATGTCCTCGAGAAAATAAAAACATGAATGGGTGTACAAAGATTCTTAGTAAAGGTAAACATGGATGATATCAGTCCAATCATATTTAATAAGACATAAGAACATAACATTTGAAAATCATTTCTTGAAAATGACATATCATAATATAATTCCATGATAGAAATCATAATAATCATTGAACATAATCCTAAAAGTCATAACATGAAACATTAAATTTTTTGCATACATAGATGCATAAAAATCATTTCATATTAGTTAGGCCTCATTTCAATTACCATCATAGCGCACAAATTCCATTAATGAACAAAGTTCACTTCCCATTCAAGCCATGGACTACTGAACCAAGATCATTTCCCATTCTATCCATGTCTACCTCATGAGATATTAATCATTACTCAATGTCGTTGAAGAATATAAAGGACCCACCCACCTCATAATGAAATCATTCTTATGAGTTCCACAATAACATAACTCATTTATCATTATCGAAGTAATAAAATGGGTTTCATTATACATCATTACACAATAACATAATCCATGTAAAACCAGTGTATTTCATAAATATAACTTCATCATAAACACAAAAAAAATAATGTCAAAAATAAATATATTATAATTTATTTTTCCCTAAAAATGAATTTTATCTTAGATGGAATGTAATTTTGATAAAACACTTGAAATTAATTCATGAAGAAAATATCATTACATATTTAAACACATTTTATATTTCTAAAAATTCCCCATAGTTTCAAAATAGTAGAATTTATTTGAAAAAAACATGAAATAATTTGATGGAAGATTCATGGAAATATGGTATTATGAAAACATTAAAACCCTTTAGGTTTTATAAGACAAAATAAATATTCTACTCATACTTTTGTTGGATATGATAAAAAGTACCTCATATTGAATAACAACAAAATATTCCTGGCATAAAATTTAAAATAAATATTCCAATGGGAAAAATTTACATTAATAATAGTAGAAAAATATAAATAATATTACATATTCAGTAAACATGTACAGGGTGGATAAATATACCTCAGTAAATACTAATATATTAAAAATCTCGGATAATAAAGAGATTGTGAACTTATCCCTTACCAGAGGTAAAATTTACATTGTATATATCTAAATTTCTAATATAATTATTTAAATTATTTAAAAGAAATATTAAAAAATAATAGTCATTTTTATGATATCATACATGATCATATTATAATATGTTTGTTAGTAAAATTATTACTCGTCCATCAGGTGTAAACAAATTTATTTTCTAATGCATGTTTCGTCAAATATGTTCTCGTTCCAATTAGTTGGTTATAATAATATATTTTAGAGAATTATTTTATTATATTATATATCATAATTATCCCTTCCATTAATTTCTATAATCAAGCATTAATTAAGATCATATAGAATGAATCACATTGCATTGTGGAGACGGTAGATTGTACTTACGCACGAGTGATGATATCATTACCATATTTTTTGAATTTTATTGATGTGGATGATGTATAATATTTTATAATATATATAATTTCAAAATAATCATATGTAGTTATTATTTCAAAGATTATACCCATCCAAGTAAGGTGGTGGTGAAAAATATATTACACCGCAACATGGAGACTGTAAGTTGTACAAACACACGATTGAAGAATTCATTTTTTTATTGGGTGGATAGAATGTGGAATGTAGTAAATTCATAATAAAAATAAAATTTCAATATATAACTTGTACTTTAGTTATTACATTATAATGAAACAAATCATAAATAGGAAGCATAAGAGGAAATATGATGGAAATAATTAGTATAGTTGATTACTTCTTCTTTGATGTGCTCCCTCTAAATCCCCCCATAAATCACTATAGTTAGTCCTCATAGAAGACCTGAACCTCAAGAATTTAAAATGGGTTTCACATTAAATAAATGTTTTATATTATATCCCAATTTTTAGGATCAATTATTAATGATGAAATGAGGGAGGATATCTTCTTTTATATTTAAGGTGAGGGGCACTTTTGGTATTTCCGAAAATAATAACTAATAATAAAATAAAACCCCATCCAAAAACATCCAAAATGTCAAAATATATACGATAAGAGAATATAGGTTTGTAATGTATTAAAAAATAAATTTTAAACATGTTTTTATTTTAATTTAATCCTAATTACTTTAGTTAACACATTGTTATTCTATTTAAATTTTAACTATGGTAAAAAATTATTCAATATTAAAATAGTGAAATATTTACTTATTTGAGGTCTATTAGAGAATAAATAGATACATTATTAAAATATTAGATCATATAATAATTATTATATATATTTTTTAAAAAAAATTATGATTTAATATAATGTTATTTTGATAAATATTCAATAGTATCAATATTGACAATATTCAATTCATTGATTTTTAAAAATATTATTAAAACAAGTTAACATAAATGAAATTATTTTATTATATTCTTAGCTCTTCAATTTCATATATGAAATTCATTGAAAATATTAATGACCATTTATTATTATTATGGTAATATTTTTAATAACATTTATTTTGTATTTCCATTAATAAAATAACTGTTACAATATTTTTGTGTTATTATTTAATAGAATTATTTATTGAATAAACATTAAAAATAATATACTATGATGAATATATATCTACTATATTTTATAATAATACATGTATCAAAATATAACATGTGGAAAATCCATTATTAAAATGTTATAATTTTTAAAACATGAATGTGAAAAGTTTATCGTCACTTTAAATAAAATAATATGAGTATCTTTATATATTCTACAAGGCTCATAGTAAATAACTCAACCCATAGATTATTATGATGAAGCTGAAATATACCTATATGACTTGGTTAAGTGTTTACGTCTTTTAATGGTTATTATCAATTTAACAACAATTATTTTATTTATTTCTTGTTAATTAAAATTTTTGTCATCATTAAAGTATATGTTTTTATGGTAAATATGTATTTTCTACAAAATTTAAAATAAATTATCATCACAAAAAAATATTTTACCACTCAAATTCAATTGTATAATCCAATTTCGCTATTGAATAACCTTATATAAAAAATGGTGTAGTTATTAAAATTTGAGTAAGAAATATTTAAATTTTCGTTAAATACAATAAATTAAATGCAATAGTATCATCCATGTGGTTTACAAAGGACACCATTTCAACCCCGGGATGATGTAGGTCGAAAATACCAATTTGAGGATATTAGGAAATGTGTTATGATAATTTCATTATATTATTTTTACAAAAAACTTTAGGACTTACCCTTATGCCATGTAAATAAAAATTTGAGAAGTTATTATTCATAATACCAAAAAATAAAAGTAAATTATTTACATAATTTTTAAAAACCTATTAGAAATATGGAACAAATTTGTCATAATTAAAAAATATGGCAGTAATTAATTTAAATTTAATCATGTTGTGGGAAATATAGAACATCTTTTAAAAGATAAAACATTGAAAAATAATAAAAAAATTTTACATCTAAATTTGGTATAAAATTAATGAAAATTATATAAAATATTTTGAATGATAAAATTATATTCTATTCATAATTTGAAACCATTAAATATTATAATTAATCCATATAAAATTTTTTATGAAAAAATTCATTTTCAATTAATATATTGTGTATTTTTTCTATTTATCAAAAGATGAAATTTATCAAAAAATATCAATAATTTGTCCTAAATTTATTATTATATCTCACATCCAATGAAAATTATTTTTTTTCATCTTCAAATTAATAATCTCTAAAAATATAAATTTAAAATGGGGGCACCATTAAAAGGTATAAAAATATCCTTTTGAAAACATTGTCTTGTATACATCAAATAGAGTTTATTCGTACCCTATGACGAAAATAGAGATTGAATGAATATAAAACTTATTTCATAAATTATTTAACATATATATTTCATTAGTTATGATAAAATTTAATAATTAAATGATTTAATCCTTACATGAAAATAAAAATATATAATTTATTTATTTTATTCGAAAATATTTTGCAATTAATGACTTCACTATAGATTTTCATATATTTGTTATATTAATTCATCTAACCTAATAGCTAGTTTATAATATTGATTTTATAATATGGGTTTCTCATGGATCATTTAAACTCACAATTGTGTGCAATTAATTCTCTATAATAAATAAATTTATTTATATGAGACATTTCATAAAAACAACTGGGTGATGCATTCGACAGCCTTAAAAACTTCACCCTCGAAATTCATCATTTGGAAACAAATAGATGGGGATACCTCTTTCTTATCATATCTTCAAGTTCCTATATATCATCCTAAAATTGGTTTCCCCCATAAAAATTTAACAAAGAAAGTGGTCTTGTTTTTTGGAACTTTATATCTATGATCCAGAATCTCTATTAGTTATTCTTCATAAGAAAGATCTGGATCCAACATTATGAATTCATAGTGTAGTACATGGGAATGATTATGTATGTACTTTATTAGGAGATATACATAGAACACATCATGAACATTAGAGTGATTTGGTGGAAGTGAAAATCAGTAATATATCTTCCCAACATGAATAAGAATTTCAAAAGGACCTATATACCTAGGGTTCATCTTTCCATTCTTATCAAATTTTATTACTCTCTTCCATAGATATGTTCATAAAAACACCATGTCACCCACTTAGAACTCTAGTTATTTTAATAGGTTGGCAGTATAAATTTTTTTTGTCTCTCGGAATCTATTATATGTTGTTGAATAGATCTAACAGTTTCTTCTATTTCATCAACAATATCTGATCCTTATAGCTTTATTTCCCAGACATCATCCCAGCTAGTTGTATTTCTAAACTTCATTCCATATAAGATATCATAAAGTGAAATTTAAATACTAGAATGAAAGCAATTATTTTTTGACGATCCAAAAAATGATATCTGTTGAACCCAACAATCTTATAAATCCATAGAGAAATCACTCAACATGTATTCTAGTTTTTTAATTTTCAACTTAGACTATATATCTATCTGAGGATGATAAGAATTTCTGAAACATAAATATGTATCCAGACCCTATTGAATACTTCCCCAAAACATTGAGCTAAACCGTTAGTCCCGATTATATATAATTGCGAGTTTTACTCTATAAAATCTTATAACTTCGTTTATATATATCATGGAAAGCTGATCAAAAGAAAAATAATATGTCAGATAAATGAAGTGGTATGACTTCGTAAGGTTCTCAACTATATACCATATAGCATTATGGATTGTATATGCTTTGGGAAGTCTGATGACAAGGTCCGTAGTGATGTTTTACCATTTCTATTCTGATATAGTAAATGGTTGTAACATCCCCTTACACTTATTCCACTTCGTGTTATCTTTTTGAAAAAACAATAACCAAGAGACATAATAAAAAATATATCTGTTCATTACATCCCACCAGAAATACACTTTCAGCTCCCTTTACATCTTTGGGATTCCATGATGAATATAGATGAATAATACAGAGCCTCATCCAATTTATTCTTCATTAATTATGGTATCAGAAGAATACAAACCTAGTTCATAGTATATATTATAACATCACAATCAAGGTTGAATTCAGGATCATTTCCCAGATTCTTTTATTACTATACATCTTCCATCTACACCTCTTTCATCTTCACATGAATATAAGGTTGAACATTCAATTGGGAACGATAATATTTCTCCATTTCTATTAAAATTTCAATATCTATCAATTGAAAATCAATAAATATTGTTTCTCTTGTGATCATCATCATGGATAGGATAACATGGTCTTTTTTACTCAAATCATATTCCACATTTCTTCCCATTCCCATGGGGAAATGTATTGAGAAGTCATAATCATTAATAAAATCCATCCACCTTATTTAAAACATATTCATCTCATTTTGTATTAAAATATACATTAATATTATATGATTAATATAAATATAACACTGTTTCCCATAATGATAATTCCAACATATCATTAGTGAAAATATTTCCAATGTTAACCCAAAATCACAAGTTGGGTAATATTAACCATGTATTTTCAATTATTGTGAGGAATATCACCATATCATTTTTCAAGGGAACACAACACAAACCCTTCTGGATACATCACTATAAAGCACAAATATTTCTCTTATACAATGAACTTAGAGCACAAGTGAATTGGATAGCCTTCTATTCACCTCATTGAAATTCTATTCAAATTACTCCATCCACACGAACTTATCTCCATGAGAAAACATGGTGACTGCATTTTATAATTGTGAAAAATCGTTCAATTTTTTAGATGATGTTAATCCAAAACCGGGAAACATAGGATCTTAGTTAAAGTTGTTGGTCTCGGCCAATTCTCAATAGATTTTGGTAGCTCGATCCATATATATCACCTCTCTTGAGATCAGGTGACACAAAATTTAAACTTTTTGATACCAAAATTCACACTTGTGAAATATTTCATAAATCTTCTCCTTTCTCAAGGACATAATTATATTTATAAAATTACCCTAATGCTATTTTTTATATTCAAATAGACAAGAATATCATCTATAAAGACTAATACAAAGAGAATAATATATTCTCAAGATACTCTATTCTTAGATCCAAGAAGATTGATAGGGAATTAGCAAGAGAAAAATGAATCACAAAATGTTTATTGTGTCTATAGCCGGTACAGAATGCCACTATTGTTATATCCTCCTTCTGGACCCTTAATTAATGATATCTGTAATGAAGATCATTCATGGAAAATTGACGAGTTCCTGGAAGTTTATTTTAATATTGCGTCAATGCGGGGAAGATGATATTTGTATTTGATAGTGAACGTGTTGGGTTATCAATTATCAATACATATTCTCATTGATCAATATTTATTATTAAAAAATAGATTATGTTATCCCCAAAGTAGGGCACATGGGAATATTAATCCATTTTCATAATTTTATTTAGTTTTTTATTCAATTATTCTATATCAATTAATGCCATTCTATATGGTGTATTTGGTTAGTTATATCACTTGGTATTTGTTTTTTTGAAAAATCAACATCACAATTTATTGGAAGTCCTAGAAATTCATATAGAAATACATCACCAAACTCTCATAAAATGGGTTCTATATTAATTATGAGTTTCTCCACACCCATTTGAGAGAGATAACCATAATTTGTAGGAATCAAGTCCCAAAAAAATGATGAAATTTATAATGGAAGGTTTTATTCATATATACATCGATTGATGATCACAAATTGATCCGAATTATGAAATGTGACTTCATGCCCATGAAAATTGATATCAAAAACATATAGGGAAAGATAATCCATGCCCTGAATTTAATAAAACTCCACTAATTGACTGATCAAAACATTTCTAGGATATAGTTTCCCACAATCTTCAACCAGGGATGAATTATAAACTTTTGATGTGAGAGTTGTTCCATTAGGAGTTGGAACAACTAAGTGAACATCTAATTTTTTTTGGTAATATGGAGATACCCTTAAAAAATTCTTCATAAATAAAATATTGGGGGGATATAGAGTCTAATAAAACATTTTATACTTTAAAGTGCATAGTAAGTGTACCTTTCACTACTTCATTATCATACTATGCATCACAGATAGTGATTAGATGTGACTTGAAATTTTCTATGACCTTAAGTGTTTTCTGAATTTGATTATCATTCAAAACACTTGGATTAGGGATTTCATTGATATAATTCTATATTTCCTTTCACTTGAAACATTGATCTGCCAGATGTGCATTCTATGTAGCTTTTCAATATTAATATTGATAGATATGTTTTATCCATCACATCGTAATTCAGTTTCCAGATGTCCTTTTGTTCTACACCTAAAATATTTGTAATAACCTTTAAGATAAAATCCTCCATGTTTATTTCAACAAATTGAGGTTAATGGAAATATCAACTTCTTTTAATTCTGGTCTTAATATTTTCCATTAAATTTCATTTTTCTTTTATTATGAAACTCATATTACTAATGGTTTACTCCAATATCCATATCATCCTTGAGAGCACATTTAATGATTTCCTCATATCTATTGAAGTTCCTTAGGGATAATTCCCTTCGGTGACATGGTATGAAACCACTAAATAATCGATCAATTTTACTCTCAGGTTGGATAATAATTATGAATGCGTACCTTTCAAATCGTGTAAAAGATTTTTTTTTGTACCAACAGATTCATCGTCCATTTTTTAAGCTCATAGAACACATTATCCATCTCTTCTTGAAGAATACGAAGAATGTACATATTGAAAAAAATGTCCTTGAACTTTTACCATTCCATGGATTTTATTTCAATTCTTTACCTATTATTCTTGATATGGATCCAACATTGATCAGCATCACCTTATAAATGATAGACCATTATGATAACTTTATCATGTTATGATCATAAGTGAATTCGAAATATATTTTTATGGTACTAATCCATTTTTTATCCATTAATGGATTAGAATACCCACTAAACAATCGTGGACACTTCCTCATGAAGAAATCAACAGAATGTTTTTCTATATTTTTCTCATTTGGAATCCCGACATGATTCAAATCTTGAGAATGGTGTCTGATGATAGATAAAATATTTTTCATTCCAACCCCCTTAAAATATGGTTGATCAGGGGGACAATAAATTTATTTCCGGTCACATTCACTATTAACATGGTTCCACCAAGATGTAAACATTGACTGAAAACAAAAAAAATTATGTGAGTAACACTAATGATAATAGAAAAATAAATAATCAAGAATTGAATTTCAATTTAATAAATTTTAGGTCTTATCCTATGTTATCCAGGATCATTTCTAAAACCCTAGGATTGTAAAATATAATTAAAAATATAATATGGGTTCTTATTATGGTACTATAATCATAGTTTCCAAATTTTAAGTATACAATGTCATTGATACAAACTATATCATACCATATTTTACAAACATTGATATTACTTAAAAATTGAAGAGTAATCAATACAAAATATAAAGAAGCAATGATAGGATCATATAAGAATGGTTTCTTTAAAATTGGGAAATATAAATAAGTAGTTCATAATACATCTTCATTTTCTCCCACTTATTTCATCACTAATAGATGCCTTTTTTATATATCTTAATTAATACACTTCTTTATTACATGGGGAAAAGAAACATATGAAATAGTGATTTTAGAAACCCATTAAGGTTAAAAATGGGATACATCACTAATATCTTAATAATAAGATCTAAGAAAATATTATTTAAAAATCATATCCTGTATATGAAATATCATGATATCATTCCATGGAATAAATCATAAATGTTAATAGGAATCAATGAATGTAATCCCAAAAGTCATAACATAAGATATGGAATTTTTTGGGATACACATAACATATAAAATATTTTCACATTATTTATGATTCATTGAAGATACCATTATATTAGACAGTGTCCATTACTGAAATGAGTTCACCCCTCCTACCATCCATATACTACTGAACCAAGATCATTTCTCATTCCAGCCATGTCTATATCATGAGAAATAATTACCCAAATAAAATGAGATAGATATATATCCCACCCATCTCATAATGAAATAATTATTATGTATGTCACAATAACATACCTGATTTATCAAAACCGAACTAATAAAATGTGTTTCTTTTAACATAATTCCACCATTACATAATCCATATAAAACCAATGCATTTCATAAGTAGAATTCCATCATAAATAGAATAAAATAATAATAACACTATGGATATAATTCTTCAAACATAACCCTATTGAAGAAGTTTTTCTTATATGGAATATAATTTTGATATAACTCTCAAATTAATTCTTAAGAAAATTAACCTTTCTTCTTCTAAAACAATTACATTTTTGAATGAGTAAAACAATATTAGAAGACAAAAATATAACGAACTAGGTAGTTAAAGAATAATAATTTTTAATTTATATTTATATTTATAAATAAGATTTAAATTTTACATTAAAATTTACTCTTTATTAGATATCATACTCAACACGCATCAACAAATTTCTCTGAAAACATACGTTGCACTGAACATTGAGTTAGACTGAAAAACAAAACATTAATATTATTATTATTTCAGATTGTAGTTAATGCCTACTCGTTGGAATGGAGGGAATGAATGGTATCAAATGAATTATGGAAATATGGTTTACACATGTTTAAATAATTATACATTGATTACTAAAATTAATATAAATTCAAATAAAAGCAAATTGAATATAATGGATATGTTTTTATTAAATCATATCTAAAAAGGGAATAATTGTATTTACAAAATCATTTAACAATTTATGTATTTTTATTTAACTAATAATTTATTTTATATATTCAATTTAAAATTTAAAATTCATCTTATATGTTTTCTAGATATGACATAAGAAAAATTTAATTTTTTCGGATTAAATAATTATTTTCATAAAAACGCAGTTTTATCACTTTTTGATGCAAAACCCATTTTAATTCTTGTTTTTTAAAACTATATATGTTATATTTGATAAAAATACACGCTTAAATTAGAATAGGGAACTCAAAAGTTTATTTGGATGAATTTTTTATATTTATCAAAAAAATATCATGTTTTGATGAATATTAAAAATACACTAAATTTTAATTAAAAACAAAATTTTCCCTCGATATAATTTATTTTGTGAAATCATATTATTTAATAGATTTAAGTTATAAATTGAATAAAATTTTAACATTTAATAAAATTTTGTTCATTATATGTAATTTCACAATGAAATTGGATATAAACACATGTCAATCTTTTGGTACAATTTACTTCCTTAAAATACAATTTTTAGATTTGAAAACAAGAATTAATTTTAAATTAATTTCATCAAATTATGAGTTTTGAATTTATAAAAATGGTTCCCGTATATGGAATCAAAATGTTCAAATTTTGTAAATAGGCACATTTTAATTTTGGACCTTATGAATAGTAACTTATGTAATTATTATTTTTTTTGCCATGGTTAAATGGTAAATTTGGTAAAAAATGGTAAAAATGATATTATTATAGTATTAAACAACCCTACACGTGTCATAATCCAACTGGATGAAATATATTTGATCATTTCCATCCTTGGGTCGATTTGGGGACCCCATAGAGCCTCATGGGTGTGATAATGACATGTTATAAGAATTAATTTAATGCAAAGTGAAATTGAACGTAATCATTTATCCATTACTAATTTTTTCTATATTGGGTTACATAAATTATCTCTTGGAATATAACTATTAATTATAAAGATAAATTGGTTTAATTCTTCATGGTATTGAATTAATAATTTTTTTAATTAAATAAATAAATTTAATTATGACACAATGTTGATGCTGTGATTTCTTCATTAATAAAGGATTCAAATAAATGATATTATCTATATTAAAATATTTTTTTGACACAATTAATTTTCAAAAAGAATAATCTAATTGAATATTATATTTTACGACTGAATCTATGTTCTTTTCCAAAGGTATCAAGTTGTTATAAATTTTAAAAAAAATATTAAGTACAAATAATGTCCAAAATTGACTTAATTCAGAACCTAAAATATAAAGTACTTTATTAAATTATAATAAATTACAAATAAACTATAATATTAGAAAAATATGGTTAATATAAGTCCAAATATATCATAAATGTCTTTTTGGGTCGTTTGAAATGATATGGTAATTACATTAACCCGTAATGTATAAATAACATGATATCATAATAAAATTAAAAATGGAAAAAATAAAGATTAATCCAAAACGACAAGGATACCATAATATTTAAGACAGTAATAGAAATATCTAGATGGTGGTTATTAAAATAAATCATCTTATCTTTGAATTAAATTTGTTTGGACCATTTTTTATAGAAATTAAATTTATAATAATTTAATATTTCAAGACTTTCTTAAGGTACCCCTCCTCCATCTTATAAGAGGCAACCACCTCTACCGACTTACTCACACCTCTCATGCCCCTTGGATCATCCAAATTATAGTCAATTAAGCTAACAAAATCTCTCCCTTCTTCTTAAAATCAATACCCTGTAACTATGGAAATTCAAGAATCCCTTCTGGCTCTAATCAAAAGAAGTTACCCGGTTTAGTGGTAACATCTTCTCTTAAGGTCCTTCACTTTATTTTCCTTCTATACTCCCTTTTATCTACTTATTTATTTATTAATAAACATATCCAATATCATAAATATAATATTATGTTTTTATTTTATGTATTCTTAATACACACACACACCTCCCTCTAATAGATATGAACATTCTATTTCTATGTACGACGAACTGCTACCTCACGAAATGATGATTACTTAATTTTCTTATACCGCGTCTCATGGTGGCCATTATAATGAAAATATATTTATATATTATATATATTCTATTTATATTTTATATATGATTTCATAAATGTTGTTTAAAACAGACATTTATGATTTCCAAAATGTGTAAATAAGATAATTTCATTTGAAAAAGTGTGGACTACCGCCCCCTCAAAGTGATATAACTCATTCAGGCCATACATTGAACCTATAAATGATGGTTATATAAAAAATATGAGATATACATGATATAAATATAATAATTTGATTATAATATACATTTATATCATTTAATTATTATTCTTTTCTTATGGACGAGAAATGAAAGTATCATTCTTGCATACATACAGCCAACAGTCTCCACAAACAACACATTTCATTTATTATCCACAAGTATTATGGATATTATAAATACATATATATTAGAAAGATATGATATTTAAATCATGAATAATATTCTAGATATGATGGACTTTTGACTATAGAGACAATTTATACCAAACATGCCCATTTTTACTCATGTACCAAGTATCGTCAAACTGATCGATACGAACCTAAATAATTATGTAATTATTAAAAACTAATGATAAGTAATATAAATTAAGTAGTAATCATTAAAATGTTTCTAATGAAATTATAAATTATCCTATGTATATTATTCAAGAATATAATGAATGAATGAGACAGGTCAAGAATCATGTTAAGTGATTTCATCTCACTCTCTTTCATTGAGTCATATCCTATTTTCATGCACATATATTATCCTATAATGCATATATAATGACCATTTGACTCATTGTATTATGAATTAATATATTCTTATGATATTTAAAGTTTGGTTTAATTTTACTACATAATTATTTGTATTCTTGTGTTTTTCAAGTGGTAAGGGTCTTCATCTTAATCTCATTTCATTGAGGCATATTTTGATATTATACACCTCCCTTTTTTATACGGTGTTACTAAACCACTTTGAAATTTAATTTCTTTTAATGGGAATCATTTATCTACAGAGCATTTTTCAAAATGACCAAAGGATTTTATTTAACAAATGCGACGACAATGACCTCTCTGCCTCTGTAATCATTATTTTATATTTGGTATCCTCTATAAGCCATAATTTTTTTTAATAGGAAAAGAAACACCATATTCAATTTTTTGGTGTTTTGATATTGAAAATAGTTTTTGATATAGATTCAATATTTCAATATCATGAAATTATATATTCTGATTTCAAATGAAATATAATTAGTGAAATGATTATATTTGAAATATTTTCAGTTTTATGATTATATAACGGTACTTGGACATTTTATAGGCGGTTACATGATTAAACATTGTAGGGTGGTTACTTGATAAACCAAATGATGTGTGGCTTCATGATAAACCAATGATGGGTGGTTACGTTATAACCTCCAATGCATTGGGTATAGAAGTGGGTTGTATGACTATTCCATTTACTGATATTTGTGGAATTATACCATATGGATATTCTATTAATGTATGATTATGTCCCCTGTTACCTTTATATGTTTTATATTGACTTCTATGGGATTATTAGTAATCTTTTGGTTTGAAAAATGGTATGAAATTGAGCATATATTCAGTGAAGACATTTTACTACTTCTTAAAGGTGAAATGTATTAATTGAGAATAATTCATTTTTTATATGTTTTATATTGACTTCTATTTGGAATGTTATAAGAATTATATAGTTTCAGAAAAAGGACAACCCCTAGGATGAGTGACAACCTGTCGTGTCAGACTATGTTGTGGGAATCAACCCTACAACTAAAGTGAGACTGGGATTTATCTTCTACCATTGGCATACATGAATTACCTACTTAGTATGACTTTTAATTTTTTATTTAATGAGTTTATGGAATAAGAATATGTTTATTTTGTGAAAATATGATTTATTAAATGGGTTTCCTTGTAATTTGAAAATGATTTGGTGATTAAGTGATAAATTTAATTTTGGAAGACTTTTTTCTATTATAGGAACATTAATACCTAATGAACATAGAATACTATGGGACTTAATTTGAGTAGTAATGGTTGAATTTTATTTTGTAAGAATATATGTAATTATTATTGACATATGGAAATTTAGAATATTTGTGTAAATGATTAACCAATCATTGAGAAAATTTAACTAGGTTAATTACTTTAAGTATGATACTATAAGTGTAGTCGATGTTATTCATGGATAAATTTTAAGATTTATTATGGAAGACTATGTGAAGAAATCCTTCTAGATTTTGGGATTCAATATTAGTGTAGATTATTTTGAATAATTTTGAGTAAATTTTTTTAGTGGGTGGTCATTGTTAAACATTTGGAATTATTTGTTGAATTTTGGAGATTAAGAGTAGTATTTATTTTTATAATAAATTATTCTTTTTGGAGGATTATATAATATTTTACTAAAAAAATGTAAATGTATAAAGATAATATAATTATAAGAACCATCTTTTGGGTATTATGTGATTCTTTAATAGGGGGATTCTAGCACTTCAGGTCTGACCCATTCATCTTGAATATGCATCGTTTGGAGTAAATATGTGTTTATGGTAGATATTTATTAAAAAATCAAACTCTACATGAAAAGTAAGTATATTTTCTTTTTTCATTATTCAATGTAGTAAATGTATTCCTCAACTCTTTGAAAAAGACTATAAAACAAAAACGTTTTTGTTTACTTTTACTATGTGCAAATAAATGATCGTTTAACCCATCATATGTTTATGATTTTCTAGTTGTTTACCTTCTCATGATCATGTTTTCTATTATTATCCATCATAACATGATGTTTATTTTTTATTCAATATTCATGTTTTCCTACATGGAACCCTAGTATGTGTTATCTTGGGTGACCATTGTACCTCAATTTATTTATTTTAATGTTCTTTTTTCCTATCTATGATTTTTAGTGAAGTAACTGAGCAAAATTTTAAAATTGTGAGGACTCAATTTATAAAAGGGGGAATGATGTAACAACCTATGTATTTATGGTATAATAATTTTTCATTTATATTCATATATATGAATAATATATCAATTTTACATTGAATGTGACTCTTTTTCTCATATCATACTCAAAACACAACTATGGGTTTCTTCGAAATCATACGATGCACACTACATTGAGTTAATGTGAAAAATAATATAATAATATTATTATTATATTACATGGAAGTTAATGAAAAGATATTGGAATGGATGGAATGAATAATATCAACTGAATTAGGGAAATATGGCTTATACATGTTTAAATAATCATTCTTAGTTTTCCAAATTTATTATAAATAGAAAAAACCAATTGAATATAAAGGATGTGTTTTTATGATAACCTGTATAAAAATATAATAATTGTGTTTATAAAATGATATCACTATTTATGTATTTTTTTATAATTGAAAAAATATATTATATATTTATTATAAAATTTTAAATTCATCTTATATGATTTCTATATATAATATGAGAATTAATTAAATTTATTTTATAAAAGAAATATTTTTCTAAAAATGTAGTTTTATCAACTTTTGATGGTGAACCCTTTTTAAATTCAGTTTTTTGACACCATTATATGTTATATTTTAAAAAATAAACTTATGTTTTATACTAGTTACATAAAATTTTACATTGGATGAATTTGTGATATTTGTTTTGATAAGTATCATGGTTTGATTAATAGTAAAATATGCTAAATTTTATTCATAAAAAACATTTTTCAATCGAGATAACTTATATTATTAAATCACATTATTTATTGTTTTAAATGTATATATGAAATATATTTTTATTATTTATTCCAATTTTTTCCATTATAATTATTTTCACATTAAAATTAAGCAGAAACACATGTCAATATTATGGTTGTTTTTCCTTCTTAAAAACATGTTTTTGGTTTGATGATGAGAATTAATTTTAAATTTATATATGATATTTCTATGTTTTGAATTTGAGAAAATTTATTTTATATTTGGAATAAGAAGGTCCAAATTGTTTAAATAATTACCTTTTATTTTTGGAAATTAATAATATTAACTTATTTATATTATTTTTTTTATTATGGTTAAAAGATAAATCTGGTAAATAAGTATAAAAAAATAATATTATAATAATATTAAACTACCCTAACATGTGTAATAATCTTATTTTATGAGATATGTATGAAATTGTGAATCCTTGGGTCAATATTTGGACCTCTTGGATCCACATGGGTGTGATAATGACATGTTAAAAGGATTAATTTAATGTAAAATAGAAATATAACATAAACAAGTATCTTTTACTAAAACATATTTCATATGGGGTTATATAATTGATATCTTCAACTATAAATAGTAATTATAAATATATAATTATTTTCTAAATCATGGTAATTTATTTATAATTTTTAGACATTATATATATAAATTTAATTATCACACAATGATGATGCATTGATTTATTTATTAAAAAAGGATTCAAATAAATGATATGATAAATATTAAAATTAATACTTTCTGACATAATAAATGTCATTAAAAAATACTATAGGTAAATATTCCATGATTGGAATGATGAAAAATGATTTTTTCAAATTAATCAAGTTGTTATGAATTTGTAAAAAAATAATGTATGAATAGTGTGGACTATTGACTTAATTCATAACATAAAAAATATAATAGTTTATTAAATTATATTAATTTCATAAAAATATAAAATTCCTAAAATTGTATATTTTAAGTACAAATATGTCATAAATGACTTTTTCGGGTCTTCTGATGTGATATAGTATTTAAATTAACCAACATTGTGTAAATAACATGATATCAAAGTGATATTCAAAAGGGTAAAATAAGGGTTATATAAAAAATATAAGGATAAAAAATATATTCATAACATGTACAAAAATTTTTGGATTATGGGTATTCGAAATAAAATCATCTCATCTTAGAAGTTAATTCGTTTTTGGCCATTTTTTTAATTAAAAAAATGAATTTATAATAAATTAATATTTTCAGACTTTCTAAAATGCCCCTTTTACATCTTATAAAAGGACAACACCTATACCAATTTACTCACACCACTGAAGCACCTTCTCTCAAACAACATCTACTCAAATATGCTACCAACATCACTCTCTTCCTACTAGAATAAATTACTTGGGCATAAGTCAATTCAAGAAATAATTTTTTCTCAAATCAAAAGAAGTTACCCGATATAGAGGTAACATCTTCTCTCATGTTCCTTTCCATTATTTTTTTATCCACTCACTATGAACTTATTATTCACCTATTACATACCTAAACCAAAATCCTAAATATAATAAGATGTTTTAATGAAAATTATTTCAACAAAACTTACACACACCTCCATCTAATGGTTACGAACATAAAGTCTTTGTGTACGGAGAACCACTTCCTCACGAAACAGTGATTGTTCAATTTTCCCCTACCACCTATCATGGTGGAAATTATGATGGAAATATATTTATATTTTATATATATTATATTTATATCATATTTATGAATATGTAATTTTTATTTAAAAACTCTCTTTTTTCTTTCCTTGACGTGTAAATACGATAATTTCATTTTAGGAAGTGTGGACTAAGATCCCCCTCAAAGTGATACGAATCGTTCATGCTATACATGGAACATATAAAAGATGGTTTTATAAATCATATGTGGCATAAATGACATAAATATAATACTGGTATTATAATATATATTTGTATCATTTTATTATTATTCTTTTAATAATAAAATGAAATTAATGTAGCGTTCATGCGTACATAGGACCTACCACTTCCATGAATGGTGCATTTCATTTCATATATCCAACTATTATAGACTATTATAAATACATATATACTTGATATATATGATATTTAAATACATAATATCATTCAAGAGATTATTCACTTTTTTCTACATTAACAATTTATTTAAAAAAAAGTTCATTTTCAACTCAATTTTCGAATATCGAAAAAACAACCGATATTAACATAGAGGATTATGTAATTTACATAACACAGTAATAAGAGAAAAAAAATAATAAACATGAAATTTTTTGAAATCAAGTGGAAATTATATTAATATTATTATTGAGTAATATAAAGAACATATTAGTCTAGTTGGACTCAAAGCAAGGGATTTCTCTAAAATCTCCTTTCACTATGGAATATCATGTTGTCATACACATATATTATCCTATAATGTGTATATAAAACACATTTTACTCATTATATTATTAATTAGTATATTCTCATGGTATTTAATGTTAATTTTAGTTTTTTCCCTTAATGATTTATATTCAAATGTTTTACAAGCGGTATGTGACTTTGTCCTAATATTCTTTCATTGAGGCATATTTTTATAATATACACCTTATTTTATACGGTGTATAATAAAACCCTTTAGATTTTAATTTCATTCAAAGGTAAAATTTTTTCTACAATGAATTTTTCTAAATGAAAAAAGGATTATTTTGAATATATGTGGGGATAACTATAAGGACCTGACCTTAAATGTTACATAATATTGAATTCAATGAATAATTCACATTGAGGATCTTTTCGGGTTTAGAGTTTTAGAGAATTACGACATAACTATTACATCAAAAAAGATTACAAGGTATACATATCAACATGGTTTCCATTTTTTCATAAAATCAAAACTCTTGAAAAAAGATTCATGTCTAGTTCCATGATTTAGATAGAATGACTTTTCTTTGATCCCATTCTTGACCCTATCCATCTTTAAGTGCTGTTAAAACAATTCAAATCATTGGATGAGCATAAAAATCTCAGTAAGGGCTATAAATAAAAAATGAAAACATTTGTTCATAAATACATTCAAAACATGAAATCATTTACTTACCTCGTGAAATAATAATATTTATTAAAGACATGTAGAAATCATTAATCATAAAGGTAACTTGTTGCATTGATATCATACTTAAATTGTAGCTATCACAGATACATAGGGACTTACTTTAGAATACCCATCACAGTATATTCCAAAAATATGTTAGGAGAAACATTCACATTTACCTCCGTCTCATTACCCAATGCATTGGAGAGCTATCCCGGGCACACCCACCCTAGGTTTATCACGGAACCACCCGTATATGTAAATAATTATCAACAACCATAACATAAACATAACACATATCATAAGCATAAAAGAAAGATAAAATTTCCACATTTCAATAAAAAAAATATCAATTCAAGATATTTAAATAATAATTCCATTGTAAAAATCATTTTCAATATCAAAATATGTAAAAAGAGTATGTGGTATTTAGTTTTCCATTTAAAAACATTCCGACTTGTTAATGAATCCAAAGATCAAATAATACTCGTGGCGGCGGAAAGGTCGTTGTCACCACTTACGTTAAAAAAACATTATTTTTTTCATTTATTAAAACACTTCGTATAAGAAGATTCCCTTTGAATAAAATGAATATTCAATGGGTTTTATACACCGTATAAAATAAAGTTGTTTATAAAACTAAAAATGCCTCAATGAAAGGAGATTGAGATGAAGTCCTTTACCTTATGTCCGACTTGACTCGATCATTATTTAATATCCAGAATAATAAACTAAAGTTAATTTATACTTCCTTAAGAACCTTTTTCATCTTTATTATTCCATTTATATATGTTATTACTATGTTATAAACATTATTCAAACATTTAAGTTAATAACATTCGTTTTGTCGATATTTGGCACTTGAGTCAAAAATGGACTTTTTATAATTACATGTTGTAAATGTAGTCAAATATCCATTATCTCCACAATGATAATAATGATGTAGATATCATATATATCATATATATTTAGTATATACATGTATTTATAAATGTACATAACATTTGGAGGTATGAAATGAAATGCACCGTTCATGGAGACGGTATGTCGTACATACGCCTGAATGCTACTTTAGTTTCTATTTATAATTTTAATGGAATAAAAAGTTAATTATACATAGTTATATTATAATTCTAGTATAATATCATATATAATATCATTAAATCTATCATTTATACATCCCACATATGGCATTAACGAGTCACATCACTTTGAGGGTGCTGTAGTCCGCACTTCCTCAAATGAGATTATTGTATTTACCCACTTTAGAAACCATAATGATTTGATATAATTGGGAAGTAAAAAAGCATAAATAAATCATAAACATAACATATATAATATATAAAAATAGTTCCATCATAATGGCCACCATGAGAGGTGATAAGATGTAATTGAACAATCATTGTTTCGTGAGGAGTTAGTTTGCAAACCATAGAAACATTATGTTCATCATCCATTAGATGGAGGTGTGTGTAATTGTTGTTCGAATAAATATAATAAAAACATCCTATTATATTGAAGACACTGGTTTTGTTACAATATAAAAGAAATAAAAAGTGTTTAGGGGTTGGAGAAGTAAAATAAAGAAAACAATTTATGAGAAACTGTTACCTTTAATTTTGGTAACTCCCTTTGGTTTGATCCAAAGGACTTCTTGAAATTCCTTCATCCTAGGGAAGGGATTCTAAGAGGAGTAGAGTTATTTTGAGATCTTAATTGGTCATTGTTTGGACGAGCCAAATGTCTTGAGAGGTGTGTGGAATTGGTTATAAGTGGTCTTCTTTTATAAGGGAGAGGAGAGTCTCTTTAGGAAAGTGTGAAAACATTATTTTATTATATATTTATATTCGGTTTCAATAGGTCCAAAAATAATTAAGGTATAATAAAATAAGACTAATAATAGAAATAAAATCATCCAATAAGAATTGGACATTTTTTGGATAATATTTTAATCATTATAATCTTATTTATTTTAATCGTTTATTAATGAGGTAAATACTGCATCATTATTGTGTCATAAATAATTTAATTTATTTGATGTCTAAAAATTATAAAAAAAATACTATTTTGTATTAAATATTCTCATATTTCATATTAATATTTATAGTTTAAAATATGACTTATATAACACCATATAAAAATTAATTACTAGAAGATTGTTGTTAATGTCAATTTGTCTTTAAATTAAATTAATTAATCTAAATTGTCATTTTCACTCCCAAGTTGATCAATGGGGTCCAAAAATCGACCCTAAGATTCCCATGGAAGAAAATTACTCAACCATTAAGGTTTGTACAAGTTTTAATGTAATTTTTAATTATTATAATATTCATTTTAGCTTGAATTACCCTATTTACTTTTAACCGCGGTAAATAAAAGTCAAAAGTTACTATTCACCAAAAATTATTTTCATCTTAATGAACCCTAGTTTACTTCTTAGAAAAAACCATATATGTTGGATTTTTGAAATTCAATTCGTAGAAGTGGCAAAATTTTATTTAAATGAAAAAGTCATTTTTAACTGCCACTAAGTGGATTCACTATTCATCAAAAATTTATGTTTTTTTGAAAAATACAAAAAATTCAGCATAAGATATATTTGATATTCCGAATTCTAAAATGTGGTATATTTTTTCAAATTCAAAACATATAAGTTTCATTAATTAATTATAAAATTAATTCCCTTAGTTAATACAAATAACTTGTTTTTTTAAGATACAATAACTATCAAAAGATCGACCCTTGTTTATGTTCAATTTCAATGTAAAATTAATTCCAATGACCAAAATTGGATTAAATGGTAAAAATATATTTTAATTTCACTTTAAAAACAGTTAAAAATATAATCTAACCATATAAATAAATTATATTAAATGCATTTTGAATTAAAATATAATATTTTTCACTATTCATAAAAAAATGAACTTTATCGGAAAAATCCCTAAAATTTACACAATGTAAATTTTAATGTCCCCATTCTAAAGAAGGATTTTATTTGGTGATATAGAATGTATTAAAGTGACCAAAACATGATTTAAAAAGGGGTCTCCATTAAAAGGCAGTAAATCGGCCTTTTAATGTAAATTATGCTTAAAATTAGATTCATTTATATTTTAAGATTCTAAATATTTACTAGATAAATTTAAATACATTTAAAAATCTTGTATAATCATATTGTAGTTAGTTTTGTTCATTATCACCAATAAAATGGCTAGGAGTTAACTACAATTTAAAATAATAATATTATATTATTAGCGTGCAACGTATTATTTCAAAGAAACCCATTATTGCGTATCGGGAACACTATCGAACATAGAAACCCTTTTAAAGGAAAATTATTATTTAATTCAGAAATATTAATAAATATGAAATATATCTTATTCTTCATTTACATAGTATGTTACATCCTTTCCCCCTTTTGGGAATTGCATCCTTGCAATTTTTATTCACTTATCAAAATAAGTGGGGGGTATTTATCCCTCATAGCGTTTTCAGATTCCCACATTCCCTCTTCAACCATATGGTTTTTACCCAAAACATTTACCTGGTGAATTACCTTATTCTTCAACACTTGCTCTCTATGGTCAAGAATCTGTATTGGTTGTTCTTCATAAGAGAGATTCTCTTCCAACTGAAATACCTCTAGGCTCAAAACATGAGAAGGATCTGGTATATACTTTCTCAACATAGAAACATGAAAAACATTGTGTACCTCGGATAAACATGGAGGTAAAGACACTCTATATGCAACTGATCCAACATTCTCTAGAATTTCATAAGGTCAAATGATCCTCAGACTCAACTTTCCCTTCTTAAAAAAATTCTTCATTCTTTTCCATGGAAAAACATTGACAAATCCATGATCACCTACCTCAAAGGAAAGATCCTTCTTCCAGTTATCTGCATAACATTTCTGTCTACTCTGAGCTATTCTCATGTGATTCTGAATCAACTGAACTTTCAGTGCCTTCTCTTCTACCAATTCTGGTCCCATCAGCTTCCTTTCACCTACTTCATCCCAGAATGTTGGAGTTCTACAATGCATTCCATATAATTCCTCAAATGGAGACATATGTATACTGGAATGAAAGTTGTTATTATAAGAAAATTCATCAAAAGAACGATGTTGGTCCCATCATCCCGGGTAATCCATCAAGCAAGAACATAACATATCTTCCAAGATCTGAATTGTTCATTCTGACTGCCCATCTGGTTGAGGATGAAAAGCTGTACTAAAATTTAATTCAGTACCCAAAGACTACTGAAGGCCTTTCCAAAAGTTAGAAGTGAACCTTGGATCATGATCCGATTCAATGGAGAGGAGAACTCCATGCAACCTGACTATCTGTTTAACATACAACCGACCATGTTGATTTAGAGAATATGTATTTTTAATAGGAAGGAAATGAAAAGATTTAGTCAATCGGTCAACGATAACCCTGATTGCATTATTACCTTTTGATTTATTTGGTAATCCCACAACAATGTCCGTGGATATATTTTCCCATTTCCACTCTCGCATCGGTAAAGGCTGAAGCATTCCTTTCGGTAACTATTACTCTGCTTTAACCTGCTAAAAAGTCAAACATATCACACTAAAATCAGAAATATCTCTTTTAATTCCATCCCACCAGTAATACTTCTAAAGATCTCTATACATCCTAGTATTTCCTAAATGAACTGAAAACGGAGAACTATGAGCTTCACATAACAACTAATTCTTCAACTGTGAATCATAAGGAACACATAATCTCTTTACAAATCTCAAAACACAATCATTAGGAATGTTAAAATCAGGAAACTTACCCTTCTGAACCAATACAACCTTTTTCTGTAACTCACGGTCTTCCTTCTGCATGTGCTTAATTCTGTCTGATAGAGATGATTTCACTGACACCTGAAACAAAACAGAATAATTTCCTACAACAACAACTTTTATGCCAAAGTTCATCAAATCAAAAACAAAATGATCTCGTTCCAAACTTAAAATGGTTAATGATGTATTACTTTTTCGACACAAATCATTAGCCACTTTATTTTCATTCCCTTGATGATAAAGGGTCGTGCAATCATAATCCTTGATTAGTTCCAACCATCTCCTCTGTCTCATGTTCAATTCTTTCTGGTTGAATATATACTTCAATCTTTTGTGATCAGTATATATTTTACAGTTCAGTCTATACAAATTATGCCTCCAAAATTTTAAAGGAAATAAAATAGTAGCTAATTCCAAATCATGTGTAGGGTAATTTAACTCATGAGCTTTCAACTGACGTGAATAAAAAGCAATTACCTGATCAATCTGCATTATGACACAACCCAATCCTTTCAATGAAGAATCACTGTAGATAACAAACTCACCATTTCTGGAAGGTATTTCCCAAACTAGAGAATTCACCAATATTCTTTTCAATTTCTGGAAACAATCATCACATTCTTTTGTCCAGATGAACTTAACACCTTTTCAAGTTAACATAGTCATTGGATTAGATAACTATTTAAAATGTTCAACAAACCTCTACTAATAATAGAAAAACCAAGAAAACGATGAATATCTGTTATATTTGTTGGTCATGGACATTCTACAACAACTTTAATTTTAGAAGTATCAATAGTTATGCCATTTTTTTGAAACAATGTGACCAAGGAATGAAATTTGTTGTAACCGAAACTCACACTTGCTGAATTTCCCAAATAGTAACATTTCTTTTAATGTTTTCATGACCACCCTTAAATGAATTTTTTGTTTCTCTTTACTTTTGGAATAATCCAAAATATCATCAATGAACAAACCCACAAACATATCAAAGAACACAAAAAAAATTCTATTAATAAGATCCATGAATATAGTAGGTGCATTGGTTCACCCAAAAGGCATAACAACAAATTCATAATGGCCATATCTAGTACGAAACGCGGTCTTCGGAACGTCTACTTCCTTTACTTTCAACTGATGGTACCCCGACCTCATGCCAATCTTCGAATATTACTGAGCTCCCTAGAGCTGATCAAACAAATCATCGATATGAGGCAAATGATACTTATTCTTAATAGTGACGTTATTCAATGCTCTATAATCAACTCAAAGTCTCATTGAGCCATATTTATTTTTAACAAAAAATATAGGAGAACCCCATGGTGACGTGGTAGGTCGAATGAAACCATTATCGAATAACTCATGGAATTGATTCTTTAACTCTAAAAGATCAATTTGAGCCATTCGATAAGGGGGTTTTAAAATTTTCTTCGCATAAAGAACTAAGTCAATAGTAAATTAAACTTCCTGATCAGGTATAATACCAGGAAACTCATCAGGAAAAACATTAAGGTTATCATTTACCACTAGCGCATAATTAATCTGAATAGTTTCTTTGTTTTCAACAATATGTCCAAGGTAACATTTATTTCCAAATTTTACTAGTTTCTCAGCTTCCTGATATGTTATCAACAGCAAGGGTTCATTTTTGTATACAAACTGAAAATCATTCTAAAAATTAACCACTTTAGCTCTAAAATCAATATTATCATGATAAACAGAAATCCAATACATTCCCAATATAACATCAAACTCTACTAGAGGAAAAACAATAAGGTTTGTAGGTAGATTCTTTCCGCACACAAAGAAATGAATGTTCTTATGTTTTATTTTTGTCTCAAAATTTTATCTAGGTGTTTTTACAATATGTTCTGTATTCATATATTGAGTTGGAATTCCAAATTTACTAGAAAACTTCTCATAAATGAATGAGTGTGTAGACCCCGAATCAAACAACACATTGGCATAATCTGAACAAACAAATAGTGTACCTGATATAACGTCATTTGATGGACCAACATCTGCTGAAGTAGTTGAAGAGGATTTCACCACCCCTTTCTGCTTGTAGTCTGTTTTCTTTCCTTTAGTTGAGTTCTTTTTTGGACACTCATTTGCATAATGACCCATTTCATTGCACTTAAAACATTTTAATGACTGTAAATCAGATTTTTTCTTACCATTACCCTGATCTTTTTCAGTGAAATTACGATCCTTATGTCCCATTTTACGACATCAATGGAACTTACCATAATTTAAAACACATTCCCCAGCATGATTTTTACCACAATTTTTACAAACTGTAAACTTATGTTTCATACCATCAGACTTATTTGAAATGTTCTTTCCCTTTCTCCTACCCCCTCGTCCTCTTATTATGTGGTTTTTCAAAGAATACTTGATCATTGACAAACTCCATTTCCACCTTCTCTGCATAAAGAACAAGTTTTTCATAACATTTTAACTCACGAGAAGATAAATACCTTAGATACTTTGGATTTAATCCTGAGTAAAAAAATTTGATTTTACTATCAAGATCTCGTATGAAATTTGGAGGATACCATTCTAGTCGAGTGAATTTTTCGTCATAAGCAACCACTGAGTCATCCTCCTACCTCAATTCCCAGAATTGTTTTTCCATCCTAATATGAGCCACCTTAGGAAAATATTTCTCAAGAAACATAGCTTTGAATTCATACCAATCGAGAGCATCAATATCCTCACTATCCTTAATATTTTTCACCATCGACCTCCATTGATCAGCTTCACCTTCAAAACGGTAAACAACAAGACTAATCTTTTGCCCCATGAAATTCTCTACTACTACCATGTTTCTTTGTGGTTGATCTGGCTGATATTGTACATGGATACCCCCACCTTTAATAGCCTAAGTCAAATATGCCATTCCTACAACAAACTGTTCAGTTCTGATTCGAACCATCTTAGGTTGCTGATTTGGAAGGTTGTATTCCTCCTGATGTCGTCACAACATAGCTGCCATGTTTCCTATATGGAAAACCACTCTGAACATAGAAATATCTTAGGCAAAGCAACATGGTAATATGTAAATGCTATATGATATCAATATTAACATAAATTACTTTATGGATATTAATATAACAATACCCTAACTTCTAATGTTATTTAACCTGACCTATGATACCAATTATAAGGACCCAACCATAAACATTACATAATATTGAATTAAATGAATAATTTATATTGATTACCTTTTCCGGTTTGGAGTTTTATATAATTAGGACATAGCTAGTATATCACAAAATATTACAAGGTAGACATATCTACACAATTTCCATTTTTTCATAAAATGAAAACTCTTGAAAAAAAGAGTCATGTCTAGTTCCACGATTTAGACAGATTGACTTATCTTTGATCCCATCCATGACCCTATTCATATTTATGTCCTGTGAAAACATTTCAAAACTTAGGATGAGCATAAAAAACTCAGTAAGGGTTATAAATCAAAGAATGAAAACATTTGTTCATAAATACATACAAAACATGAAATCATTTAATTATCTCATGAAATCATATGATATATGAAAGACACATAAAAATAATAAATCGTAAAGGTAACTTGTGGCATCAATATCATACTTACATTGTAGCTATCACAGCTACATGGGGAGTTACTTTGGAATACCCATCACAGTATATTCCTTAAATCTCTTAGGAGAAACATTCACGTTTACCTCGGTCACATTACCCAATGCATTAGAGATCTATCTCGGGCTCGCCCACCCAAGGCATATCACAGAACCACCTGTATATGTAAATATTTCTCAAGAACCATAACATGATCATAACACATATCATAAGCATTAAGGAAAGATAGTATTTCCACATTGAAATAAAAAAAATATCAATTCAAGATATTGAAATAATAAATCCATTATAAAAATCATTTTTAATACCAAAATACATAAAAGAGTATATTGTATTTATTTTTACTTTTAAAAACATTCCAGCTTGTTAAGGAATCCAAAGATCAAATAATACTCGCGGCGGTGGAAAGGTCGTTGTCACCGCTTACATTAAAAAAACATTCCTTTTGTCTTTTAGTAAAACGCTTCGTATAAAAATATTCCCTTTGAATAAAATGAAAAGTCAAAATCATTTATACACCGTATAAATTAAATTTTTGTATAAAACTAAAAATGCCTCAATTAAAGGAGATTGAGACGAAGTCCCTTACCTCGTTTCCAACTTGACTCGATCGTTGTTTAATATCCTGGATAATAAACTAAAGTAAATTTCAACATTCTTAAGAGCCCTTTTGATGTTTATTATTCATTTTATATCAGTTATTACCATGTTATAAACATCATGCAAACATTTAAGTTAATAATGTTCTTTTTGTCTATATTTGGCACTTGAGTCAAAAATGGACTTCTAATAATTACATTTTGTAAATGTAGTCAATTATCTATTATCTATAGAATGATAATCATGATTTAGATATCATATATATCATATATACCCAGTATATACATGTATTTATAATAGTACATAACATTTGGAGGTAAGAAAGGAAATGCACCGGTGATGGAAACGGTAAGCCGTACGTACGCATGAACACTACTTTCATTTCTATTTATTATTTTAATGGAATTAAAACATAATTATACATAGGTATATTATAATTGCAGTATAATATCATATATAATATCATTAACACTATCCTTTATACATCCCACATAAGGCATTAACGAGTCACATAACTTTGAGGGGGCGGTAGTCCGCACTTCCTCAAATGAGATTATCGTATTTACCCGCTATGAAAACCATAAAGGTTTGATATAAATGGGATGTACAGAAGAATAATGAAATTACAAACAAAAAATATATCATATATAAATAAAGTTCCATTATAATGGCCACCATGAGAGGCAGTAAGATGTAACTGATCAATCGTCATTTCGTGAGGCGTTAGTTTGCCAATGACAGAAACATTATGTTCTTCATCCATTAGTTGGAAATGTGTGTAAGTGTATTTTGAATACATATCATAACAACATCCTAGTATATTGAGTATACTGGTGTTGTTTCAAAATAAAAGAAATAAAAAGAGTTTAGGGATTGGAGAAGTAAAATAAAAGAAAACAATTTATGAGAAACTGTTACCTTTAATTTGGGTAACTCCCTTTGGTTTGAACCAAAGGACACTTTGAAGTTCCTTCTACCTAAAGTAAGGATTATAAGTGGAGGAGATGGATTTTGAGATCTTAATTGGGCAGATTTTGGACGAGCCAAATGGCTTGATAGGTGTGTGGAATTTGTTAGAATTGGTCTCCTTTTATAATGGAGAGGAGGGGCTCTTTAGGAAAGTGTGAAAACATTATTTTATTATATCATGATATTCGGTTTCTAAAGGTCCAAAAATCATTAAGGTATAATATAAGATGACTCATAATCGAAATAAAATCATCCACCCATAACTTGACATGTTTTGGATGATATTTTAATCATTATATTCTTATTTATTTTAATCATTTATTAATGAGGTAAATACTTCATCATTATTGTGAAATAAATAATTTAATTTATTCTTTGTCTAAAAATTATAAAAAAAATACTACAATGTAGGAAATCGTTTTATCTTTCCAATGAATATTTATAGTCTAAAATAGGACTTATATTACACCATATAAAAATTAATTACTAAAAGATTTATGATAATGTCTATTTTGTCTTTACATTAAATTAATTAATCTAAATTGACATTTTCACTCCCAAGTTGAACAATGTGGTCCCAAAATCCACCCAAAGATTACCATGGTCGTAAATGACACAACCAATAAGGTTTGGACAAGTTTAATGTAATTTTGAATTATTATTATATTCATTTTACCTTTAATTACCATATTTACCTTTAACCGCGGTAAATAAAAGTCAACAGTTACTATTCACTAAAAATTATTTTCATCTTAATGAACCAAATTTTACTTCTTTATAACAACCATGTATGTCAGATTTTTGAAATTCAATTCACAGAAGTGGTAAAATTTCATTTAAATGAAAATGTCAATTTTTTAACTACCACTAAGTGGTTTCACTAATCATCAAAAATTGATTTTTTTCAGAAAACTACCAAAAATTCAGCCTAAGATATATTTGATATTACGAATTCCAAAATGATGTCTATTTTTCTAAAATAAAAACATAATAGTGTCATTAACTAATTTTAAAATTAATTCCTACTGTTAAAACAAATATAGTGTTTTCTAAGAGACAATAACTATAAAAAGATCAACACTTGTTTATGTCCAATTTCAATGTCAAATTAATTCCAATGAACAACATGGAAATAAATAATAAAATTATATTTTAAATTAACTTTAAAAGAAATTAAAATTTTAATCTAACCATATATAAAAATTAGATTAAAAGGCACTTTTGAATTAAAATACATTTTTTTAACTATTCATAAAAAGATGAACTTTATAGTAAAAATCCAAAAAAATTACACAATGTAATTATTGATGTCCCCATTTTAAAGAAGGATTTTATTTGGTCATATATATTTTATTAAATTTACCAAAACTAGATTTAAAAAAGGGATCTCCATTAAAAGGCGGTAAATCAGCATTTTAATGTAAATTATGTTTAAAATTAGATTCATTCATATTTTAAGCCTCTAACTTTTTATTGGATAATTGTAAATACATTTAACAATCATGTATAATCATATTGTATTTAGGTTTGTTCATTCCTACCAATACAATGTATAGGAGTTAACTACCATTTAAAATAATAATATTATATTATTATTGTGCAATTTAAGATTTCAAAGAAACCCATTGTTGCGTATCAGGTACGCTATCGAACATAGCAACCCTTTTAAAGTAAAATTTTTCTTTAATTCAAAAATATTAATAAATATTAAATATTTATTATTCTTCATTTACCTGGGATGTTACAATAACAACCCCTCTACAATTGTAATTGTTATTTGATATTTTGATTCGTCTATAATCCATAATGTTTAAAAAAATAAATGAAATCCCTCACTCCCTTTTTTAGCGTGTTGATATTGAAAATTGCTTTTAAAATGGATTGGATATTTCAATATCTTGAAAACAATTATTTTGATTTAAAATTAAATTTTATTTTTTAAATGTTGATATTTTAAATATTTTATGTATTATGATTATATAGTGGTACTTATACATTTAATAGGTGGTTACGTGATAAACCAATGATGGGTGGTTATGTGACAAACAAAATGGCGGGTGGTTCCATGATAAATCACGGATATATGGTTGTGTTATAACCTCAAATACATTGAGTGTGGTTGTTAGTCATATTGATATTCCATTTAGTGATATGTGTGGAATTTTTCCATGTGGTTATTCAATTTATGTATGTTTATGTCCCATGTTTCCAATATATATTTTATATTTCTTTCTATGGGATCAATATTCATCATTTGGTTACAAAAAGATTAACCAAGGAGCTTTTATTCAATGATGTGTTTTTTCTAATTCTTAAAAGTGAAAAGTAATAATTTATGATAATGTTTTTATGGTTTACAAGTTTTCAAATGACTAACTATTTTCATTCATTATGAGTCTCTTACTGAGATATTTATTCTCATACCATGTTTTAAATTTTTTTTCACATGACATAAATAAGAATAGTGTCAAGGATTAGATCAAAGAAATGTTATGTTTTTAAAACATGATATTATATCATGTTTCTTTTTAAAGAGTTTTTTGAATTTTGAAAAAATGGATACTGAGTAGAAGATTATAATTTTCTTATTCACATTTTTATGTATCTTTTTTGACCCAATTCTCTAAATCTCTATACCAAAATATAAAAATGATGTTAATTAAAGTCAAACTATTGACTTAACTCAACATTGTGTAACATTTAATGTTGGGGTCTTATAAATAAATTATTAGGAAAAAACATGAAATATTATAAATTATTCTTCATGGAAATAAGATTTTATGAAAACAAGTACCGGGTAAAAGAAATAATTATTCTCAAACTTTTTTTAAAAGAGTCCAAAATTTCCTCATATAGAATAACAAAAAAATATTCATTTCATACAATTTAATAAAAATTCACCAATGGGTAAAACTGACTATATGAAATTTTAAAAGAAGAGATACACTATTTAATATTTGAGAACCATGGACATGGTTGATAACTATACCCTAGTAAATAGTTACGTATAAAAATATCATATAGTAAGGAGAGTGAGAAATTATCCATTGCTTTAGGTATGATTACCATTGTATTTCTCCAATCCTCCCATATAATTAATTATATAATTTTTGTGAATTATTTTTGAATCATAGACATTTTTATTATATCATTTATGATCATATTATCAATAGTTTTCTTGTAACATTATTAACCACCTATCAGGTATCAACATCTTTATTTTTATATAAATGTTTTTCCAAATAAGTTATTATTCATAATATTGGATTTTGTTATATAAATTACATAATTATATTAGTGTAATATATATCATTTTTATTCATTCCATTCATTTATATAGTAATACTTAAAGGAAGATCATATAGAATTAATCAAATCACATCGTAGTGATGGTATGCATTACAAACACATGACTGACTATATCATTTCCATAATTCCGGAATGGTATTGAAGTAGATGGTGTATAATATTTTTCAATAAATAGAATTTCATAATAATCATATATATTTATTATATTAATCATTAATGATATCAAAGTAATGTGGTGGTGAAAAAAATATTACACCACGGCTTGGAGATGGTAAGACGTATGTACGCACACATGGAGAATTCGTTTTTAGTAGGATGGATAGATGGTGGAATATGGTTGTTTCATAATCATAATAACATTGAATTATATTAGTGATAATGTGGTTATTGATTTATTATGAAACAAATCATTAGGCGGAAGTAGAATAAAATGAATATTTAACAAATTATTAAAGGAAATAAATTATTCTTCGATATGATCCCTCTAAATCTCCTCTTAATGCACTGGATATGGTCTTTTAAAAAAATAAATAGAATATACATAGGGAATTTAGGAAAGAAAAAGTTCTAAGGACATTATAGATTTAATAATCAATTAGTTGTGGGGAATTGATGGACGAGGTCCCCTTTTATAAATAATGTCAGTGGCACCGTTGGGATCACATAAATATTAATTTACAATAATATCTAAAACTATCCAAAACCCCCATAATGTCTCAATTTAGATGATTAGATAATATATGGTTGTAATATCATCAAAACATAAATTTTAGAGATGTTTTTATATCAATTTAAACCTCAAATATTAAAATAACACTTATTTATTATATTTAATTTTTAATAATGGTTTCAAGTATTTCAAAATTAAAAGGGTAAAATATTTACTTATTTGATATCAATTAGACCATAAATAAATACTTTATAATATTTCAGAACATATAATAGTTATTCAACATTTTAATATAATGTTCTATATTTTTTATATAATTTAAGGAACATTATTTTAATAAATAATAAATAGTGAAAATTTTGACACTATTCAATTCCTTCATTTTTGAAAATAATGAGATAAAAAAGTCATAATTGAAAAAATTATTTTTTTATATTTTGATGATGTCAAGTAAATAATTAAAATTCTTTATATATATTAATTACCCAAAAATAAATTTATTTTAATATTTTTGATGACATTTATTTTATATTTTTCTTAATAAAATTACTACTAAAAGAGTTTTGTCTAACTAGATAATACAATTATCTGTTAAATAAAATTTAAAAATAAAATAATAAGATGAAGAAAAATATATTAGATTTTATAATAATACTTATAGTTGAATACATATTCAATAAAATATATCACAAATATTTATATACTTTTTAAAATAATAATGGGACGTGATTATTATATAATAACCCGGTTCTTATTCTTCAGGTATGGGTTTATTCATTTCTCTTTTCCTTAAGTGTTTTTGATAAAATAAGTAAAAAGGGAAAAATCACTTTTTGTTGGTACAAAGCATGTACCTTTCCAGATGATGTGTACATTGGCCGTGTGGTATGAGTACACAGGGTGTGTAGCCATACTGGCAAAGAAAGGTGTAAAAACTGACTACACGCCATGTAGTGTGTATGTAAACGCCATGTAGCCAGTCAGAAAGAAAATAGTAAGGTTGTGAAGGAAGCTACCATCTGAGCGACAGTATACGCCGTTAAGGTATTACACGTCATGTACTCATGTCGACTGATGAACAGTGTAGCGGTGGAAATAAGCCACCTTAGGAATAATCAAAAATGGAAAGTACATGCCATGTACTCAATAGTACACGTTGTGTAGTTTTTTTCATATAAAATGGGAAGTAGCCTCCACTATTCGTAGAGAAGGATTAGAACCTAATGAGAGCTTGGAAAGACGGTCGGAGATTTAGAGATCAACCGACCGAGCATCAGGAATCTGTTTCCACCTCCGTTGATCTCGTTGGAAGTATACAGGTAAGCCCTTCCCTCTCCTTGATCCTTTCTGACCAATTCATTCCTGAGGTGATGTTATTTATGTTTTAACGTAATTTAATTTATGTCATATATACATTTTTTCGGGCGATTCGAGGAGAGTCATTCGCGTATACCGATCTGGGGAGATTGAGGTATGTGTTCTGGTGTTTAAATTTCCAACTGTTGTGCGTTTGTGTGTACCATTGTGCTAAGAACCCAAGTTGTGGTGTCGTGTGGCTGAGGCCTTGGCTGTTTTGAATACCTAGAATTCTATAAGTGATTAAATGTAATAATAAACTATTGTTTGGGATCACTACTTGGATCCAAGACCACCCCAGGGGTGAATTCCTTTGTTTTTCCATTTGTCCAGGTTACCCGAGGGTATACCGTAAAATTTTAGCATGCTTTAAGTTGCCTTGAGAAAAATTTTATATAATCACTTGCTTATCTATTGGGCGCGGCCCGGTTACATGTGTCTGAGGGCAGTGTTATATTTAGCCCGAGGGAAATGTTTTATTTAGCCTCTAGGTAGTGTTATAATTCTTTTGAGGGCAACTTCTTTAGATCCTGAGTGTAGTAGATTCTGTGCCTCAGGGAGACACATTGTACTCCTGAAGGAAATATATATTATTCCTGTGGGAAACTACCTATGGGTTTGATTCTGATTGCCTATGGTTATGGGTCTGCGTTTCTGAGGACACTGGCTGTTTACTTAGAAAATTCACTATGGTGATTTCCTTATACTGAATGAATAAATGAATATTAAAATGGAAATATAACTGGAAAAATTAGATACTTTTTAGTACTGCTTAGTTGTTGCATTTTACTACTGCACATGTTTTTGCACATTTACACTGAAAGTTGGGGAAAAGCCTTTGGTGGGTGCCTACTAAGATTCATTTCTCACACCCTATTTGGGGTCATGTCTTCGGCTCCAAACAGATTACATTTTTACAGGTATGGATAAGGGAAAGGGTCCTTATACAGGTACTTGATTGTTACTAAGGAGTAGGGGAGCATGGGACCGAGCTTAGTCTTGAGATGTTATTGGTCATTCTATTTTGTTCTATTGTACATGTACATTCAATTTATTGTATTTTACTATTCTGCAACATGTTCTGGCCATTTTCATAGAACTAGAAACATATTTCACCATTATCTATATAAATGTTGGTAATCATTTAATACAGTTTTTCATTTTAAATGTGTATGGTTCATTGCTTTCGTTGTTGTTGTGTGCTATTTATCATATCTACTATGCTACACATGACAAATGAGGTAATATTTTCCCCACTATCAGATATGGTCCCTCACTGCTAGTCGGCAACATATGTCATTTGAGGAAATTCCCTTGAGGTTGTGTGACAAACCAGGTCCTGGGCACCCATTGAGTAGCTTCCGGATTTGAGACGTTACGATGTTGTATGAAAGGAGTTTCTTTTCATTGACTTACTGTTTGGATCCTTAGTCTGGGATATATGAAAATGGTAGTTTCTAATAAGATGTTCCTGGGTGTAGATAACCCATATATAGGGAAAGGCCAAACTACCTCATATTTTTGCAATTATTCTGATCTTGAAAATCTTACCCTTGATTTGATTTTAACTGTTGGGTGATTCACTTGTAATTGTACTTTTTATATGTTATACATGGGTTCTATTTAGTTTTATCCTGATGAGAAGAGGGTATTCCATCTCATTCATCATTAGTAACATTCTAGAAATCACATGCCATGCATAGTTCCATTCCATGTAGGCAATTAGAAATTGCATGTTGTTGTGATAGTTATTGTGATAGAAAAGCATGTTGTTGTGATAGCTGCTTTGATAAAAATATACTATGTGATAGGGTTTTTTTGAGCTTGTTGATAGGATGGATGCCAAAAAAATTTTTTTTGGGAGTATGAGCCCTCAATGACCAGAATTTTGTGGATCATTGACTTTTTTTCTTGTGTATAACATGTATAAGATTCCAACCTTTGATTCATGGAGAATATGGGCCCTCACAGATCCAAATTTAGAACTTAGGTGTTGTCCTTCAGTATTTACTGGGTCCCAGAGTAGTTTCAGTGGCTTACTGTTTGGAAAACCAAGGATACACGCTGTGTAGTTCATCGGACATACACCTTGTGTTCTTCTGTTTGGTAAGAAATAGAAACATTTTAAGTACATGTCATGTACCATCATTACATGCCCTATAGTCTCTTCCCATGTCATAGACCATGTAGGCAGGGACACGGGGAAGGTAAAGGCTTGGGTAAAAAACATGTTTTGTACCATAAGTACGCGTCGTGTAGTGTTGACCCAGAGTCCACCCGTGTAACTAACAACACGGATGACAGAGACCTTGAGACAAACACATCGTGTCCACCTTGGATAATGCCGAGTATTCTGACATGGGGACATTGCTGTGTAGCTAACAAACATGGGTTGGTGTTGAATACGTTGTGTACCTGAGGTACATGACGTGTAGTCCTTGCCGGGGTGATACCGTGTGGACATAGCCGGGTGGCTGGGGAAACGGGGCGGTGTACACGCCGTGTGCGGGTGTAACATGCCGTGTAGTTTTAGTAGAGTAGTCTTCTATGTCATGAACGACACTGGATGTTGGAAATTAAACCATACAGGCCGTGTAGATGAAATACAAACCATGTAGTCCTGTTCAAAGGGAGTCGTGTGGCTATGACCTGTAGAAGGACCCAGGAAGGGGAAGAAAAGTCAAGTACACACCGTGTAGTTAATATACACGCTGTGTAGTCTTGTTTTTCAAATATTGAAATGCCTTTATCCTCTTGTTACCTTTTTGGTCCCCTTGTTTTTTATTCATTGATAGAATTAATCTAAGGAATGTGTTTGACCTTTTAGATTCATGTCGCCGAGACGACCACGCGTTGTTCTCCAAGATAGCGGCGATGATTATACTCTAGATATGGTAGGCCATGGGCAACAATTGGATCCTCTAGCAGAGCCAGATGCGGCAGTAACCGTTATACTGATCATAGGTGTAGTTTCACAGTTCATTAATGCTTTATAGGGTTCATGAAGACTTTTTAGGGAGCACCACCAGCTGCCACATCTATGGCAGAGCAGACTCGAATCTTCCAGCAACTGCATCCGCCTACGTTTTCAGGGGATGGCGGACCACAAGAAGCAGATTCTTGGATGGGGTCTATGCAGACTATATTCGAGCACCCTGAGATGCCTCCAAGTTGGATGGTCAAACTCGCTACTTACATGCTATGTGATTCTGCCAATAGGTGGTTGGATGTTATCACTCAATCTGAGCATCAGAGAGACATGGTGTGGGAATATTTTCAAACAGTTTTCTATGACTTATTCTATTTTCTAGAGATGCTGAGGGCTGATAGATCTCGAGGGTTCATGAATCTGAAACAGGATGCTATGTCGGTGATGGATTACTTTGATCGCTTCACTGAGCTTCACCATTTTGCACCCGTTTTGGTGGGTGATGAGACGTTGAGGTCCATATGCTTTGAGGATTGTCATCGATATGACATCAGAGCACTGGTGAATGTTTTCAAGTTTCCTATAGTACATGCTATTGTGAACCTAGTGCTGATTACAGAGAGGAACCTTTGAGAGGCTAGTGGTGTGGGCCAGGGTGGTTTGACACCAGTTTCTTGTACTACTTCTACCGGGAAGAGGAAGATACATATTTACTTCTCTCATGGTGGCAGTACCAGCCAGAAAGAATGTTTCAGTTGGTCAATTAATGTTCGAACAGTGTGGTAAAGAGGGGTACAAGGGACCGCAGTGTCCACGTGAGCTAGTGGAGTGTCGTGCTTGTAGAAAGATGGAACATATGCAACACTTTTGCATGACATTTCTACCAGTGGCTAGTGAGAGGGGTTCTTTACAGACCACACGAGCAAGAGCAAGACCAGCTACTTCTTACCAGTCAGGAAACTGGAATATGTCAGGGCGTGTAGGCAGAGATGGTGGTCGTGGCCATGGTATCCAGACACCTAGATCTCAGAGGCAGCAGGGTGGGATTGCATAGGGTAGCCATGCATTGTCACAAGGCCATGACACTGGGCAGTCATATGCAGTGCAACAGACCAAACAAGAGCAGGATCTTGTACCTTCTACTATCAGAGGTACTATTCTAGTAGCTTGTGGTTTATCTTCATTACTTTTTTGATATGGGTTCTACACATAGTTTTTTATTTGTACCCATTGTGGAGAGCTTTGGGCTATGTGTTTCATCTTCTTCTGATGTTATGACCCTAGACACTCCGTTGCAGACTAGAACGGCTAGTGTGTGTCATAGCAGGGAGTGCCCCCTAGATGTTGGTGGGTTTCACTTCCTATTGGACCTCTATATCTTGGAGGTGATGAGCTATGATGTCATTCTCGGGATGGAGAGGTTGGTTCCCTTTCGAGCATTTTTAGACTACTATCGTTGTAGTGTGTGTTTCACGTCACCAGAGGGTGGAGGGTTTCTATAAAAGTTCGAGTGGGACATTTAGGTGAGTCGAGATGGACCAGATCATTATGGGCAAGGTGGAGTCCCAACCTATGTTGAGAGTTTATATTTGGATGATAAGGGGAATTGTCTAAAGGATTTCCATACAGTGGTTGATCGTTTTTGGGATGTTTTCCTTGAAAACTTTTATGGTATACCTTTGGAGCGGGAGGTGTATTTCATTATTGATCTTGTGCCAGGAGTGACACTGGTATCCATTCCTCCTTATAGTATGGCTACGCCTGAGTTACAGCAACATAAGAGACAGTTATAGGAGTTAGAGTCATTGGGTTTTATCCGACCTAGTACATCTCCTTGGGTTTCGCCAGTCCTTTTTGCAAAGAAGGAGAACGATACCATCAGTCTCTGTGTGTAATATCGAAAGCTAAAATAGTTGACGGTTAAGAACTAATACCCCTTACCAAGGATTGATGATCATTTTGATCAAATTCGAGGTGCACGAGTGTTCTCGAATATTGAATTGAGATCGTGATATCATCAGTTATGTGTTAGAAAATCAGATATACCACTTACAGCTTTTCAGAGATGATATGGTCTATACGAGTACTTGGTTATGCCGTTTGGACTCACGAATGCACAAACTGTTTTCATGGCTCTGATGAATCATGTGTTCCAACCTCATCTGTATTCTTTTCTGGTAGTCTTAGTGGAAAAAAACTTGGCGTACTCTCACACTCTACACGACCATGCCACCCATATTGAGATCATTTTGAGTACACTGAGAGGCAGTCAACTATATGATAAGATATCATAGTGACACTTTTGGATGGACCAGATTCACTTCCTGGGTCATATAATCTATGAGGCAGGATTTTCAGTAGACCCAGAGAAGGTGAGAGCATTAGTTTCATTAGAGAAGCCTACGAACATGTTTGAGATAAGAAGTTTCATAGGGCTGGCTGGTTACTACATGCGTTTTATAAAAGACTTTTCCCACATAGAAACGCCGAAGGCAGGTTTTTTAAGAAGGTTGTGATGTTCGTTTGGACAGCATTTTGTGAGACATCCTACCAGGAGCAGAAGGGAAGGTTGACATCAGCACCAGTCCTTAAACGTCCAGATCAAGGTATGATCTATACAGTTTACTGGGATGCATTACATATTGGGCTGGGAGTTGTGTTGATGTAGGGCGATCGACTTTTTGCGTATAGTTCATGGAAATTGAGGCCATATGAGATGAATTACCTGACGCATGATCTCCATTTGGCTACAGTTGTTCATGTGTTGTGCTATTGGAGACATTATCTCTTGGGAGATCATTTTGTGTTTTTCACCCACCAAAAAAGTCTCAAGTATATCTTTACTCAACGTGACTTGAATATGCGACAGCGAAGGTTGGTCGAATAACTTCGGTCCTTTGATTTTGAGCTTACCTATACGCCTAGTAAAGGTAAAGCGGTAGCTGATGCACTGAGTAGGATGGCATAGATACTGGCAGTGAAAGAGTCTATTGGTGAGTGGCAGGTCATGGCTTTGTTATCTGAGATGAATTTGGAGGTGCATGACATTCAGGGGAAGACCTATCTTTCATCTTTAACTGTGACTTCTACACTTCTGAATAGATTGAGAATGAGACAACTATCTGATTCAGAAAGCCTAGTCCTATGGTATTCAGGGGAATGTTAGGGCCCTCCTCCTAGATGGATGATATGAGATGATGAAATATTGTGTTTCCATGGATGATTGTAGGTTCCAGAGGATATACGTGAGGAGCTGATGTAGGAGTTTCATGCTTCATCTTGCACAGTTCATCCCAAAATAACCAAAATGTACCGTCACTTGAGACGTCAGTAATGGAGGCCGGGTATGAAGAGGGAGATAACTGTTTTTATGATAAGTTCCACCTATTTGCAGGTGAAGGTGGAGCATCAGAGGCCATCTGAACTATTACAATAGTTGCCTATTCTATAATGGAAATAGGATGATGTCATGACAGACATCATGACTGGGTTGTCGAGGTCACCTCGAGGCAATGATGCCGCGTGGGTTTTTGTGGACATACTCACAAAGGTATCTCACTTTTTTATAATCAAGGAGACATGGCAGAGTTTTTAGAGGGTACTGGGTACACTGGTGCTTCTAGGCACAACTGACCACCCTCAGACTGATGGTCAGTCAGAGCAAAAGATACAGGTTCTTGAGGACATGCTGCATGCAAGAATCATATACATTTGGGGATCCTGGGTGAATAATATACCCATAGTCATGTTTGCCTATAATAATTGTTTTCAGGAAACTACTGAGATGTCACATTAAGAGGATTTATATGGTAGGCCATGCCGATCACCGTTGTGCTGCTTATAGGAAGGTGTGGCATCTTTAATAGGACCACGTCATGTGCAGGAGACATCTGAGCAGGTCCAGTTGATTCAGAAGCTGATGGCTACCCCACAGTCTCGTCAGAAATCATATGTTTATTTCCGCATACGAGCGTTGGAGTTTTTGGTTGGGGATCTCGTTTTATTGCGTGTTTCACCGAGTTTGGGGAACATGCAAATCAAGAGACAGGGTAAACATTCACTGTGGTATGTGGGGCCATTTATGATTCTGGAGAGAGTCGGGCCAGTTGCCTATCAGTTGTAGTTACAACAGAGGTATCGGCCCACGCACGACGTTTTCCATGTATCTCAGTTATGCCACTATCATTCAGACACATCTCAAATATTTCAGCCCGAGGATGTTGAGCTTTAGGTCGATTCGCCCTTTGAGGAACATTTGATTCGTATCGTAGATAGGAGCACGAAGGTTCTCCGAAGCTGGTCATTTCCTCTCGTACGGGTTCTATGGTATCATGGCTGAGTGCAGGACGAAACCTGGTAGTGGGAGACCGACATACATGCTCAGTGTCCTATGTTGTTCTGAGGTTATTTTCACAACCCTTGGTAGGGAAATTCGGTGATGAATTTCTTTAAGGGGAGGAATTTTGAAAGAACATGGTTCTTATTCTTGGTGTACATGTTTATTCATCTCTCTTTAACTTAAGTGTTTTTGAGAAAATAAAAAAATGGGGGAGAATCCACTTTTTGTAGGTACACACCATGTGATTTTCCACACGTAATGTATTTTGGTCTTATGGGATGAGTAAACAGGGTGTGTAGCCATGCTGGCAATGAATGGTGTAAAAATCGACTACATGCTGTGTAGTGGGTATGTACACGCCGTGTAGTCTGTCAGCAAGTAAATAGTAAGGGGGTGAAGGTAGCTTCTAGATGTGTGACAGTACACACTGTGTACTCACTTATTACACGCCGTTTACTAATGTCGACTGATGAACAATTCCGCGGTGGAAGGAAGCCATCGTAGTAATAGTTAAAAATGGAATGTACACATTGTGTAATCAATAGTAAATGTCGTGTAGTCTTTTTATTCTCTTAAAATGGGCAGTAGCCTCCTCTGTTCACAGAGAAGGGTTAGAACTCGAGGAGAGCTCGGGAGGACGACCAAAGCATTGGAGATCAACCGATCGAGCATCAGGAATCCATTCCCGCCTCTATCGATCTCGTTGGAAGCATGGGGGAATGCCCTACCCTCTCCTCGAGTTGATCTTACCCATTCTTTTCTGAGGGTAAGATATTTACATATGAACATAATTTCTTTTACCTCTGATCTACATTGTCCGTGGGTGATTCGAGGAGCGTCATTCGCGTATATCGATCAGGGGTCATCGAGGTAAGTGGTCTGGTGTTTAAATTTCCAACTGATGTGTGTTTGTGTGTAACATTGTTCTATAAACCCATGTTGGGGAGTCATGTGGATGAGGCATTGGATGTTTTGAATACCTATAATTTTATAGGTGATTAAATGTAATAATAAACTGTTGTTTGGGATCACTACTTGGATCCCAGACCACCCCAGGGGTGCGTTTCTCTGCTTAGCCGTTTGGCCAGGTTACCCGAGGGTATACCATAAAATTTTAGCATGTTTTAAATTTCCTTGAGAGGAATTTTATATAATTACTTTATTACCTGCTGGGATCGGCCCGATTACTGGCAGATGAGGGAAGTGTTCTATTTATCATGAGGGAAGTGTTCTATTTAGCTTGAGGGAAGTGTTTTAATTCAAACGAGGGATACTTCTTTCATGGCTGAGGGCAATAGTTTCTATGCCTGAGGGTGAAACTTCATACGCCTGAGGGAAATATCAGTTATGCCTATGGGAAATTACTTGTGGGTTCGATTATGATTGCCTAAGGGTAAGGGTTTGCGTGTATGAGGACACTGACTATTTACTTAGAAAATTGATTGTGGTGATTTCCATATAATGAATGATTAAATGAATATTAAAATAGAAATATAACTGGTATGTTAGTTACTTTGGAGTACTGCTAAGTGTTTCATTTTACTACTGCCCACACTATTGCACATTTACAGTAACAGTTGGGAACATGCCTTTGGTGGGTGCCTACTGAGAATCATTTCTCACACCTTGTTTGGGGTCATGTCTTCATCCCAAAAAAAATACATTTCTGAAGGTATGTATAAAGGAAAGGGTCCCTATATAAGTAATTGATTGTTGGCAAGGAGTAGGGGAGCATGGGACCGAGCATAGGCGCATGATGTTGTCAGCTGTTCTATTTTGTTCTGTTGTACCTGTACTTTCTATTGTATTGTTTTGTACTGTTGTGTAACATGTTCTGACCATTTTCATAGAACTAGAGGCATGTTTCACCATTATCTATATAACAGTTGATTATCTTTTTCTACAGTTGTTCATTTTAAATGTGTATGGTTTTTTTATTCCACTTTTGTTGTATTCTATTTATCTTTTCCGTTGCGCTACACTTTGACAAATGAGGGTATAGTTTCCCCACAATCAGAACTGGGCCCTCGCTGCTAGTCGGCAACCTCTGGCATTTGGGGAAATGCGCTTGAGGTCGTGTGACCAATCAGGTCTGGGTCACCCAATGAGTATCTTTCGAATTCGGGACGTTACATATTATCACTTTAATAAAATAATATAAGTGTCAAAATCTATTCAATAAAGATCAATAGGGGAAATTACAGGAACTCTTGATGGTTATTGTCTATATATTCTATAACAATATTATTTTCTAATGTTTTTCAGTATATTAATGGTTATTATAATTCCAATAATAATTATTTAATTGATTTCTCAACACATAAATAATTTCTACAACATTAAAGTTTAAGTTGTTAATGTAATAGTTTAATTCTTAAAAAATTTCCAATAAATTTTAATGATAATGAAAAGATCTCAATTTTAAATAAGTATTTATAATTTAATATATCTTCTATATAACTTTATATAAAAAATTACATTATTATTAAAATTTGAGAATGTAATTGTTTATATTTCGTAAAACAAATTAAATTAAATGTCTTAAACCCATCAAAATGCGTTCCAAAGGACACCATTTCAACCCAAGGATGATTTAGGTAGAATCCTAATAATGCAATGATATAATGAAATGTTTTATTATTATTTTATTATATAAAATTTACACTTAATTACTCGATTTACCCTTCTATAGTATTAAATATTTTATCAAAGTAACTATTCATAATGCCAAAAAATAATAGTAATATATTAATATAATATACACATATAGATTCTGAATATTGAATAAATTTCTAAATATAAAACCACATAATTTTTAGTAATTAATTTAAAAGTAATATCATTTTCAGAAAAGGAGAATGAGTTTTAAAAGATCAAAAATTGAAAAAAAATTGTAATGTTTTTACATCATAATTAAATAAAAAACTATTTCTAATAAAATAAATAATAATGAAAGATAAAAATATATTCATATTATATTTTAATTTTATTAAATATTATCACATATCTATATTAATTATTTTTATTTAAAACGATGTCTTTAATTATAATTTAGTGTATTTTTACAATTCCTCAAAACATGAAAGATATCAAAAAATATAAAAAATTCATCCAATGTAAATTTTTATATCCAGATTCTATGGAACATGTTTATGTAATCATATGAAAATTATTAATGTGTCAAAATATTAATTTAAAACGGTTTCTCCATTAATGTTCCTTAAATTACCATTTTGAAAAAACATTTGGGTTGGAACATCAAATAGGGGTTTTTCTTACCCTTTGAATAAAATATCTATTTAATGAATATAAAAAAATATCATAAATATATAGCATATATATTTCATTAATTTAATTTACTAATATTAATTCAATGAAATTATTCAAAGAAAAAATATATAATTGATTTAAAATTTTCATAAATAATTGGTTGCAAATAACCCCACTATACATTTTCATAATTTTGTTATATTTATTCCCACAAACCAAACGACTATTTTATAATGGCCATTTCATAATAAGGGAATCACATGGTTCATTTAAACTCACAATTCTATTGAATAATAAAAATTATTTAAGGAAAATATTTCATAAGAACATCCAGGTGTTAGAAAATTGTATCTAACTTGTTTAACTATGGTAGTATTGATCGTCGTTAATTTTTATGGGTTCATCATCTATAAAATATTGAAGGAACTAGAATAATAAATTCATACTTAGTTCTCATATTCCTGGCTTATTCCATGGATTTTTTTGGATATGGTATGCGAATATGAAATCTGTAACCCTCTTATTTCAATTATTTTTCAAAATCTGTGCTTTTATTTTAATAATGAATTAATATTTATATATTAAAATTTTAATATAGTAATAAATGAAATTTTTTTTAAAAAAACATTTATTTAATGAAATTTGATTTTTATAATTTTCAATAATGAAAATATTATATCATCATTCATGAATGTGGTTAAATCATTCCAAACTATAACATAATATAATTTTATATATAAGAATAAACTTATTTCATTATTATACCACAATAATTTAATGGTTTATGTTATTACATAATATGTAGATACATGGAATCATTCTGATTACTTATTTGGTTTTGAAGGATTTGTGGAACTTTCTTGAGACTATGTTTTTAAAAACATGGGTGATGGTAGTTAAAATATTAATTTTTTATAGATATTGGATAAAAAAATTTAAAATTTAATTAATTTTACAAATGTGGAAGTGGTGAGTATTTATATTTACTGTGAGATTAATATTTGGAATTATTATTTGACTATTGTAATTTTCAATTTTCAAAAGTATTCCACTACACTCCATATTGATCAAATATATCTGTTAATTATATTATATATATTTCTCTAAAATAATAGTCAATAACACAAACATGGTAAAATTTACTCACTCATACAAAATATTCTTCATCATAAGTAACTTATCTTTATGCATAAACCAATTTTACTCCCTTTTACTATTTTTTATAAAAAATTACCAAATTTTACCCCTTAAATATTTATGAGATCCCTATTTCAATTATAAAACCAATTTTATTAAATTAAATCCATAAATGTGATAGAAATTAATTTTATTATAATATAAATAATATATAAAATTTTTAAAGAAAAAATTTGTTAAAACATTAAATGATTTAATTTGTATTTATGAGAAAATTATAATCATTTTCTGAAGTTTACATTATTATATATATAATGCAATTCATTAATATCTTTATTTAAATATGACCAATGAAAATTTTAATATAAAAATACATAAAAATGAAATATAATTGTTTTAATATATAGGATTAATTTACAAATGGATTATTATGTTTGTACTTTTTTTCATGATAATTTATTAAATATTAACTACATGTAAGATAAATTATTTATAATGGTAATAGAACTTTTCAACACCAACATAATCATTAAATACAATATCTAATTATAAGAATTATAATAATATAATATATTATAATGTATTACATCTAATGTACTTCACTACATTGTTTATTAATTATATGCATCAAATTATAATTATTTATAATATATCAATTATTATAAATGATCAATAAAAACTGATATTTTTTCTATTAAATATAATTAATTTCATTTAATTTGATAAAATATTATTTTTTTATATTAACTATTAAATAGTAAAAAATAATATACAAATAATTAAATTGGTTATGTTATAGTATTGATACAATCAATTTTATTACATGAATTATAATTTTAATATTAATTATAATTAAGAAAGATTTTTTTTTGAAAATATATATTTATAATTATTATTTATTCAATACAGTCACAAAATATTTTAAGAAAAAAATGTTGGTATAATTTATTATATTTTTCTAAAAAATAATATGATACAATTAATTAAATTGAAAAAAATTTAGATGATAGATTTTTATTAGAACAACAAAAAAATATTTTTATACCAACACAAATATCTTGAATGTATTTGTATGAAATTGTAAAATAATACAATGACATTTTATATTTTAAATTAATAAAATAAATGTATTTGATAAAATTTATTTTTAAATTGATATGTATTTGGAGTGTGATATTATAAACAATTCATTTCAAGACCAAAGTTATATAATTTTTTTTACTATTTATAATTTAAAAAAACATTATCTATTCTTCTAGATATCTCTACTATCACACCTCAAATCCCTATGAATCTCCTCATAATTATATCACCTCACACCTCTATAATGGAGAGATGTAGTGTTGGATCCCAAAATGTTGATGCATCTATGTTTCCACAACCCATTCAATTGATTCCATACACACCAAACAATACAATTTCTTAATTCCCATTATAATATAAGGTGGTATTATCATGTGTGAATTTGCTCTAGTGAATCATAAAATCTTTTAAAAATGGGTATCCAGTGATTAAATTGGATTTAAATAATGGATTCTATCTAATTCACATAAAATCATTATAATTTATCATTTTGTAATTTTAGGGAGATATTTATAGTGCTGATTGAATCTTTTCATGATGATACATTAGTAATCAATGTTAGCCCCGATGATTATTAATGAATTTCTAAAATCACAATTAGTATTTTATCATGGAATTCCTATTAACATATAAATGTTATATTGAATTACTTTATAGAATAATATTTTTAATGTATTAGAAATTTTCTAGTTATTTTTTGATCTTAACATTTATGGTTATATATTAATATTATAAAATAAATAAAAAATATATTTTTAAATACTATTCTATTTCCATTTGATCTATTAGTTATGTAGTATACATGTTCCATTCATAAAATTATTTTACTGTCTAATGATTTATTTTTTCTTCATTTCAGCAGAAATAATGTATTTATATATATATTCAATTATCCATTCCCCATATTTACACTGAGATGATAGAATTGATAAATTATCAGTTTTCAATTTAAATAGACATGTGATTTAATTTTAAATGATATCTATATGAAACATGGTTGTTTTTTTTAAATAATTAAATAAATATATTAATTTAATTCAACAAAAAATGTGTTTTTTCTGTATTGAGTGCATCTCTATTATACAAAACAATAAAATAATTATCGTATTAATATATATAATATAAATTACTAATTGGGTATTTTAATGATCCCAAAGTAACCCATAATTTTGTTTTTGTCAACTATTAGTCTATTTATGTTGAAAAAAACGAAATTGTGAACTAATATAGGATGAAGATCCACTGATAGAATCAAATTCACAAGGAACCTCAACCCTAATAGGAAGTGATTATTTACAAACATTGATCCTTTATTAGGATAATTCCATAGGAAAATTCATCATAGATAATATGAAATGATATACTTCAATACGAGTTGAAGATAAAAAATATTATATTAATGAAAAGAAAACAATTAACCTCTAAAACAGGAAATAAAGCAAAACATTTATTTAAAAAAAATTGCATAAATTTCAGAAACTAAATGTATCTCTATTTTCAAATAAAAAAACATGTTTCATTTGATGAAATCCTTCCAACATCATCATCTTCTTGTTGATTAAAGTTTAAAAATATTTCATAAGAGTTTTGAGGAATTCTCACAAACCACACTACCTCTATACTAGAAGAATGGATACAATTATAGCTGGGAAACTGTCAATAATGTTTCTAAAAGAAATAAGTGATGGGTTTTATTCTTCACTAAAATAATACGTAGTTTATCTAGAGGAAGAATCCATCATATTTTTTTCCAATATGAATTCTGCAAAAAAAAAAGTAGCGAAATTTTATAATTGAATGAAGGAAATTTCCGATTCCACAAATATAAAAATTCCTATGATTCAAAATTAGATATGAAAATATTCCTACATGTTATTTTATATAACTATAGACAAGGATTCTAGGACTATTATTTTTTAATTGGGTTTATCTAAGGATATAATTTTCATCCATTTCATTCCGTATTAATTTTTTTCCAAATTATTTTTTCATAGAGTATTTAATAGATGTGACAATTAATAATTAATTTTCGAATACACTTTAGAAAAATCTATATATGTTTGTTTTGGGTATTACCATTTTTATAGATTACATGACACTAATCCAATATATGAGTTTTTTTCCATTTGTAGTTAGTTTTTATCCAAATTTTTTATCTATAGTTTGAATACCCTTAACTAAATAATCATACTTTTCTTAAAGATTCTCATGTTCTAAGTGATGGATTAAATTACTTGCCCAATATTATTAAAGGGAATCTAGTGTTTTCCGCAATTAATATAATAAATTTGACAAAAAACTAAATCATATTACTTAAATTATAATTTTAAAATAAATATATGAAGGATTATTATAATATAATTATTCATTGTAGTTATTAATATTATTCCATGTACTAGATTTTAGGTACATTGGTGAGGGTGGAGTTTTTGAAATGTTATCTAGTGAACCTTTAAAAAAATTTGTGCACTGTGTGAAATTTCATATATTGAAAAGTATTATGCAGAATGAGATGGAATTGATTTTGATTATGTAATTTCATTCATCATTGAAAAAATAATAAATGGTTACATGATCATATGGTTTGATTCCTATTAAATTTTTTTTACAAAGATTTCTATAATAGTCCATCTACATATCTATTATGTTTCAGTCGGTTTTATTTGTTTTTAATTTCAATATATTGTGGCTCTATATGTTGGGAATATGTAGTTGAATGTGGGATAATTTTTCTTTAGATATGATGCAAGGAGAATCTGTTCAGTCTATCATAGAATTTTGGAATCTAAATAATGAATTTGATGTTTCTATTTGGGATTTTTTTGTTTCATTCATTTAATGTATTATTTATTTATATATTTTTTAATTTTATGTATTTTTTTGGTTTGTTATTATTTATAACGATTTTTAATTATTGATCATTTTTAAGGAGAAATGGTGATGATTTCATATTTTTATTTGTAGTCAGTTTATAGATAGTGGTTTCTACTTAGAAGATTCCGATTAACATGGCCAATGTAATAGCCAAATGAGATAAGAAACAGAGACCCATGCATCCACTATTTCAATAATGTGGGCCCACATATGTGAGTTACTAATCCCAAAAAGTTATTCAATTCTTAATTTAGTAGGATCTAAAATGCATGATGTAAAATATTTTTTTGATATTGACATTTTTTAGTGGGAAATACAATTATGAAATAATGAAAACATGCAATCCATCCGTCCTATGAATTTAGTTCTTAATTATATGTTTTTTATTTGATTATACATTAATCCTTGATTAACCAAATTTATGTGTTCTATTATATAGTCTAATTCTAAAAAAATGGTTGAATGTTTAATTTTAATTTTTTGGATATTTAATAGTTAATTTAATAATTTATCCAAAACGGATTGTAAATAATAACTACATAATTCAAATGAAAATATTGATTATTAGTGGATTTCCTCTTCCATCTGTTCATATGTGTTTGAAATTATTATTTTTACCCATTTTGAAACCCTTTAAATGAAAATAAATATTTTTGAGTTTAATGAAATATTATTTATAACAAACTATGAAATGAAAACCGATTTACTCTTGTGATCACTATTTTTTAATGATATTTCAAGCTATTTAAATGATAATAGTTTACATGTCCAAGATGATTTTTTTTTGTCAATTGTATTTTTTTGAACTAGGATCATGGAAAAAATTAATTGACTATAAATTAAATATATTTTTAATAGTAATTTAATTCTATTATTCTTATTCTTATTTTTTATATATAATAAAAAATGAATATTATCTTTAGAGTTAAATAATATTATTATTTAGGAACAATGGAAATTATTTTCATTTTGTTAAAATATTGGAATACATCACATTTTTGAGTTATATTATGACACTTTGTTTTGCCTACATTAGATAAGAACCATGAAAAATTAGTCTGATTTAAATTTTGAAATGTACTTCTCCACCATAACAGTCAACATTGGGGGTGATGTTATGTTTTAAGTGTGAGGGAAGGATGTTAATGTGGTATTCAACTAATAGTCATTGATAATACGTCGTCTTTCCATGAAATCTTCTTGTATTTTTTATTATTTAATTTATTTTCTGTATTCTATATAGAGGGATTTCATTTTGTTTAATTTATGGATTTTTCTTGATTTTAATAACTGAAAATCATTATTTTCCTCTTTTTTCACATAATATTCCCTTTTATATATATTAAATTTTTAGAAATAATTTTCCATGAATCCTACATTGCATTTTAATCCCATAAAATGAATCTAGAATCCATGATTATAATTATGGTTTTATAATAATGATTTTGACTATACAATGAAATGGTTCTAGAAATATTATGTTGATCTTGGTGTGACTATTTTATTTTATTTAATTTTAGTATTGAGTTTCTTATATTAAAGAACAGTTTTTTGAACTCTCATTGACGTCATTTTTATGGTAGATATTTAATTTTCTTAAATTTATTTTCTGTGTAGGTGTTATGTTATATTTGTTATAAAAATTTTCAAAATTATATTTAACGTAGGGATATTTTATCAACAAAAATATAATAAAATCCTTGAATTTTCAATCCCATTATAATTAATCATAATTATAACTTTCATATATAATTTCAAATTTTAATGAAAAATAAGTTATTTTCAGAGATGGATATGTTGTTCTAATCTTAATAGTTCTATTGATGGGACATTTTAATGCAACCCACATGAATGAGGGATGACTGTATTTTTTGGATTAATTTAGCTTGTTTATGATTCTAAAAACTATCTACATTGGGAAGTAAAATTATAAAATAATTGGGGAATTTTATGTTCCCTTATTTTTTTAATTTCCCATATCAATTTTATATTATTTTTTTGTTATTTTATTCATATTATATAATAAAATTATAGTATTTGTTGATATTTTTTTAATTAGTTCTCAATTATTTTTTTAAACCTATTTTTAAAATACTTGTCTTTATTTTAAAATATAATGTTTATTTCATAACATATATTTCCGTAATTTAACCTATTCGAATATATATTGTCATTAATTATTGTTTGTAATTATTTATATTTGGATTGTGTTAAATATTTCAATATGAAAAAATTTTTATTTCTTAAATTTAAAATGATAATTAATTTGAACATTACTACAATAAATTTAATTTAATTTCTGTATTATTTCATGTTTTTTTTAAATTTAATTATTAATTGGAAATATCTATTTCCATATTTACATTTCATTTTTATTATAATTTTGTGATTTTGAAGATTTTTTAAATATAAATGTATACTTTTAGTCAATGAAACAAATTACACCCCCAAAATCATGTCTAAAAAGATACAATCCATTACTCATTAATTGGTTATCATGATCTATATTCTAAAATATTTTATTTTCGATGAGATTTATTGTAAATATGGAACTCTAATGCTTCAAATGGGGAGAAGATCTAAGACATTAGAAGCCACTGGTGGTGATAATAGGAGATATATTAGAGCTTATTTTCTATTTTATAGATAATATAAACTCATATGGGGTTGGAAAATAAGAAGGGTGTTGGGATTAATATTTTGGTATATAGTACTGAGTATTTTTTGGTTTGGGAGTTTAGTACTAACTCATGTGGTGGGGTTAAAGAATACTTGGAATAGACAGGTCATGTGGTATCCCAATCAACTGGTCATTGTAATCATGGATCAGTTTAAAGCATTTCTGTCAGGAAGTAGTTATTGCATATATGTTTTCTGGATAACCACATAAAATTTTATATATAGAAGAGGTTAATAATATTTTTTTCGTGGTTTATATATTTAGATTAGAAGATTAGGTTAAATTTTGAAATTAGTGTATAGATTTTAAAATTCCATCATTTGCGTTCAATGAAATATTTCATTATAATCTAAGAGATACATCAATGTCAAGCTATAAATTTGTCACATTCATTTTCAAGTTATATATGATTATTTACAAGATCCCCATTATCTTGTTGATGATTTTTCATTTGTCATTTACTATTGTATTGTATTATATGACAACACTTTCAATTATATATCAAATAATTGGAAGGTCAATTATTGTTTTGAATACTATTTGTTTGATTTGTGGCATTAATGAAATTTTATTTTCACATTATTCTATTTTTAATGGATTTTTTTGAATATCATTCAAGTAGAATCCTTGATCTCCCATACGTACACAAATTTATCTGTTTGAATTTGATTATATTTACATTTAAGTGTTGTTAAGTGAGACATGAATTTTTTAGAGCATTTGATTATTATTTAGTTTTACAAATAATTGGTATTTATATAGTGGATTGGTTATGGTGGATGGTATGACAACGAATTAGTACTGAGACACATTAATATGGGATAACTAGAAGGTGGGAGGTATCAATATAGATATTTTTGATTCTTTGTTATAGACTAAACCTAACTTTGGGTGAGAGAATACTAATTAGAGAGCTCTTTAATTAATATTGAGTTGTTGTTGATTGTTGTATACATGGAGAATTTATGCCACACTGACCACCATATATATTTTTACTTCTTCATTTAGTATTTGTTCAATTTTTCTATTAGATATTCAGGTATAGTAAATTGAAGATGATAATTATTTTAAACATTTATTTTGAGTAATTTTATATATTTAATTCATATATTAATATTTATTGTACTTGTGTTTTCATTTTTATATTATGTTATGATATCTCATGATTTCTAATCATGGTAATTTTTTAAATAATATAGTCAGAGATTCAATATTATTCTTTGTAGTGGGTTTCTCTTTGGTGGTTGTGACTTGGAAGATGTTCAATATCCTTCATATTGTTACAGTTAAATGTGAGAAGAATTGGAGACATAAGTATATGATATTTGTAAATGTTGAACATGAGAATGAATGTTTCTAAACCCTAAAAGTGTATAAAAGAAAATTCATATAATGTATTTTAGTGTAATTAACACCAATTAAATCATTATTTAACTTTTTGAATTACCCTTCATAATTGCTTTTTTTTCAATGTATAATATTTTTAATGTATCCTCATATATTTCATGATTGGTATATCGAAATCATGAATCATGTATTTCTCTGGATTCTCCAACTTTACTATATTCAGTTATGTTATTAATGGAATAGTGGTCTTGATCATATAATTTATATCTATGGAGGGAAAATAAAAAAGAATAATTTTATGGAGAATTGTTTAAATGGTAGAAAAGAAAAGAAAATATCATCGGTGAATTAATATTATTTTTACTTAGGTGGAAAATGACGCATTTATAAAAATAAATGGAACAATCTTCATCATTCATAATTTCCATAGAGAACTATTAATAAATAACTATTCCTTTTTTTATTATTATGACATATTATTTATGTTTTGAGTGGGAGATGTATTTATGAATGGATTTTATTGATTATGTTATTTTTTATGCATGTTTTACCAATAATTTTTATCATATTAATTACATTTTACATAGTATTGGGATAATAAATATATTATAGTTGTTCCTTACACAATAATAGGGTGTAGTTTTTTATATTATTTGATTACTTTAATTTGATATGCTATGTTATTATTTTATTTTATACCCATATTTTTATAGATGTTAATGGAATATTATAGATGATGAGATTCTATCCAAAAAAAGATAGGGGATATATTTATGTAAATACGAAGGGTTAACTACTTCCATCCACTTGTATGATTGTTAATTGTGTCCAATATTGAGGATTAAATTCTTATTAAAATCAATGGAAACCTTCTATATGAGATCACTATCATTTTGTCTAGGTGATGAATGCATGGGGGAATTATATGATTATATCCCAATTTAAATGTGAACCATGATAATAACTACTGATCATTGAAAGAAGCATTACAGATTATGATTGATGGCTTTTCATTTAAAGTATCTTAGTGTTTTAATATGTTTTTAAATGATGTAACAAGTTTCCCTTGGAATCATTTTTTTCGAGAGTTTTAATGTGTTTATTCAAATTATAGATCAATTTTTCAAAGTATCATATGTGTCAATTTTATAATTATAATATATAATTTAAGAAATAAAGACATTATAAATTTTTTATAAATTATATTTCAACGAAATAATATAATATTTTATTTCAAAGATTATTTATTGAAAAATATGTATTGTTGATATTTATTATAATCACATATAAAAGAATATTATAAATAATACTTCTGATAGAATAATTTTGTTTTGGAAATAATACTATCAAAAGATAAATCAATCATTTCAATATTCAACTAAATATTTAGACCAATAAATATATTATCCATTGGTGTTATTATAATTGCAACCAAATTATTTTAAATATGTTAATAAAATTTAATTATATATATTTGAATAAATTTTTAGCTTTATATATATATGTTGGTTAAATAATTTTAAAAAAAATTATTTTACAAATTGATATAACCATGTTCGAAATAATTAAATATTTTAATGCATGTATATGTAATGACTATATATCAATCATCTTTTTAATAATCACAAGCCCATTAACATTCCAATATGAATTGATTAATAATTCATGTAAAATATGTCATCATGTTCTATTATAAAATTTATACCACATTTATAATATTTTTCTTTCTTTTCTTGTTCTATACTCATTGGTATGATCTATATGGGTGACTGTATAGACGAATATATCAGTCCCAGAAGTTTATTTACTTTATTATGTTTTTATTATTCTAGTAATTTTAATAATTATGTTTTTTATAGTTTCAGGTAACATAAAATTTAATTTTATTATATGTTTTTATACTATCTTTTATGAAATAATTTATTATTCACTATAGATTAATTTTTTATATGATTTAATTTATACTTCAGTACAATTATATCATAATAATAGAAAAAAATTAGCATTCTCATACACATATTTTTTCAAAATAAATGGTTTCCTAAAATATGAAATGTTTCATTATCAATAATTTGGAAATTTTTTGATTGAAATTGTATTTTTTTATCAAGGATAAAATATATTTAAGGGTATTATCAATATTAACAAGACTATATGTTTATATTTTTTTATGGAACTCAACAATATTATCTGTTTTTAGAACATGTATCGTTTAATATTCCCTCATAATAAGAACAAATAAATATTTCCATTATTCTCAACTACATATTCTACGCATAATTATTTAGTCAATAATAAGACCCATAATCATGAATGTGTTTCTAAAGGGATACCTTAATGTTATCATAATGTTTTCCACATAAATATAAAAATACATATCTATTTTGTTTGGTGTGAAATATAATATTTAGGTAGAGTGTAAGGGATCTATAATTATATTCCGATAATATAACCATTAGGAAAAAATATGGATAAATTTCAACAAAAAAAATTGTATTGTACCAAGATAACAAAATTATCCTATCAGAAGTATTTGAATTTATGTTTGAAGGAAAATTCAATGGAAATAGTAGTGTTTGTTGAATAAATGATTCATTGGAGAATTGGATGACATTAAACATGAAAGTAGGATGGGTAGAATTAGATCAATATGTTTTTCATAGAGGTATCATAATACTATAAGGGGTATCATTTGGATGAAAACAAAGGATGATGGATGTGTTTTGGTGGAAATAAATAAATTAGGAAAAATGGGAATTTATGGATGTTTAATGAATGTTTTAGAGGTTTCAATGATGTCTGTCTAGAAGTCACTATGATGACAAGTAACAAAACATGATGAAATGGGAGAATTTATCATGGATCTGTGAATGGTGATGGTGTGGAGAATCGTTATTTTTTTATAAAAAGGTGACATGCATGTTAAAATGGGTGTTAAAATGGGTGTTAGAATTTTTGATCATGTGTTTTGAAGGACTAGTTTTTTATTTAGTAAGGTAATGGGTTGAAAACAATTCTATTTAAGTGATTCAAATTATATCAATATTATAAATTTTTTTGTGTTGTTTAATAATGAATTAGTTTCCCCTTACAGAATTTCATATAATTATCTTTAATGAAATCAAGGATTGAAATTTTATTATGAAATAAGTGAGTCTTTATTTATATATTTTATTTACTGATAATTGTTTATATTTCATCATAAAATATTCAATATGTATTTATTGTTCTTAAATGTTATTGCTAAATATTTTCAAATAATATTAAAATTATTTAGAATATTACAATTATTATAAAATAATGATTAAGTATTGGATTGATATTGGCTATCAAATTACATTTTTTGTGTTGAGAATGAAATAATAAGTTCTTAAAGAATTAATAGATGAATGGAAATTCTTTCTTTTTTACTATTGAATTTCATCGTGGTACTATTATGGTTGTTGAATAAGAGTAGCTATTATTTTTTAATTTAGTATTAAAGGATAGTATTTGCCGTATAAAAAAGTGGTAGATTATTATAGTTGATGTGTATGGGGGTGTTATAGCTTCCTAATGGTATAAAATATTCATGAATTATTGAATGATGTAAATAATGTGAATGAGAATGAGTTATGATTACATAGAGATGAGGTAAATTAAATGAATTATATAAGTGGAACAAGTAAGGGTTAAATTATTAAGTACGATTGATTATAGTAGAATTTACAAATGGGTTTTGAAATTTAATAAGTCATAGTAATTGTTATGCCTAGTGAAATTACTGTGGGTAAAAAATTAATAGTTTATAATTGATAAATAAATATGAAATTAGAAGATGTTATGGATTTTTAGTGGTTTGGTTATATTTTTGGTTTTTGTTTTTGGGTTAAAGTAACATTATTTTATGTATTGGTGATATTGTGAAGATGGGACGTGGTTTTAATGGTTCCTTGATATGGAGGTAACGTGATGATGGGTTTTACAAATACAAAAACACACACACATATATATATATATATATATATCATAATATATTTCAATACATTAATCCACCATCATCCAAGTCACGTAAACTTACCAATACCTATATGGGGTTTTTTATATTTGGAGAAGAATCAATATCTTTTTGTGAGTGATTTTTATGGGAAAATACTACAACTATCATAAACATCCTTCTATATATTCTACAATAATGTCTGTTCATATGTTGTTTAGATCGTAATGTCTTTGATATGGTATAAAAATTCAATATATAGTTCTTGCATGTATAGTGGAACTAAGAATTGTGTCTATGCAATGAAAACATGAACTGTGGTTCGGGTATTTCATTATATGAAGGGTTGGTTGGGAAATGAAATTTTATTTTTTAAAGGGGAGGGGGATAATATTTTTGGTCAAGTGGGTTCATATTATATTTTTAATATTTAATTTGTTTCTTTTATATTTTACTTGTATACTACTTTTATTTATAAATAGTTGATTATATGGGATATAGCTGATCACGTAGATGAATGATTCATTTTCATTATACATTCTGTGTGGTTTTAATATAAGTCTTCCTCTTCATATGAATGTTTACATGTAATAATCCAATAATTAATCTTATAGTGTCACCCAAACTTATATATACTATTTTAAAAGATTTATGTAAATATTATTGATCATAAAATACATTAAAATCACAACGGATAGCAATTAGTTGGAATTTGTTGAGTTTCAACAATATTAGTTTATTCTTATTATTATTTTACGTAGATACATTGTTTTTATTTGAAAATAAATACATATTACATCATTATTAGGCTTATTTTTTGTTATTTTTAATATATTTTGTATTTATTTGTTGATATTATTTTTTCCAAGGACTATATGTGGGAATTCTCTATAATGATTCATATTTTCATCTTCTGGTTAGAGTTTAGAACTCATGGACAATACTATTTGGGATATACGAATCATTTCATTATTAGCTATTATCCTAAGGGGGAATTTCTGAGCAAGTGTAATAAAAGTGTGGTAATATGTTTTTATGAGAGTTAGTTATGTTATTTGATTTTATAAGTACTCAATATTGTTGGTTTTTTTGTTGGTAAATAGTTTATTTAATAATAGAATTTCATATTGGACCTAGTATCCAACTAAAATATAAAATATACCTAATACACTAGTTCGATAACCACCATCATCTATAAATGATGAATAAAGAATACTATGTGTTTTTCATTGTAGATAACTACATTTGGTACACGAGTCACACATGGTTACGCTTAATTTTAATTTTAGTAATGTTACATGGATGTTATAATGAGTTTGTTTAATACATTTTAATAATTTAATATCATTGGATTTGGAGTTTTTTTATTTATGGATGCGGATAGTGGGAAAAAATCTTATGGTGTTCTGGTAGTCGAGGGGTAAGTGGATGTGCCAATTGGTCATAAGTGAGTTGATCCTGATGAGGATGAATCATGAAGGAATGATTTTTTGAGTTTTAGCAATAGATATTTCCAATGTACAATGTTATAAACCCTTATTAGAAGACATATTAGTGGATGTAGGGAAATAATATTTTTTTGAATAGATTTCTGTAAGGAAGGAGCATTGAATTTCATTTTTAATTAAGGATTCGTGCGGTGTATCACAATAGTGGTGTATCCTTTATTAAGATGATCATGGTGAGTCATAGGTAAAATAAGAGATGATCAAGAGATGGTTTCTCAAAAATTTCTTATCATAAATATTTAAATAAGTGAAATAATATGGTTTTCTTCCCATTATAGTGAAATTAGGTGTGTAGATGTTTGTAGCGTGATTTATAAAACTCCACATTTATTCTTATGAAATTATCATAAATTATGAGGTGTTGATATTGGATAATATTGATTATTTATATTACAGATTTAGTAACATGCCATTTCTTTCATTCTACAATTTTTTAATAGAGTGACAAAGAAGGAAGAGGTAATAAAGAAATATATAATGTGAACCTTTTCACCTTGAGATGGAAGTCATCAAAAATATTTCATAAGGTGTAGCTATGTATAGAGGTTTTATGTTATTATTCTAATTCATATTTCAACCATTGATTAATTTTCTTCACTATACCTTCTCCGAAATATATTTATCTTATAGATCATGGAAAATTACCAAGAACAATAGCATGCTTTATACTTTTATGGATGGTATAGGCATAATAAAATAACATTATATCTTATATAATTAGTTACCGTGGAATTGATTTAGTAATAGTGGATTGACCACAAATGTTTTAGTTTTAGTAACATCCTTGAAAATATTATTAGAAACCTAGTCCTTTGGATGTTGGAATGCAATGTTGTCATCAGGAAGGAAGTGTAAAACACCAAAGATATCCCTCATTCTCATAGACCTATGTATGATGTAAGAACTCAGTTCATCCTTTAAGGACCAGATCTTTTCATTCTAGGTTTAATATTAGTTGAAGGATGAAAAAATGTCGAGGACTAGATACATTACTATTAGACAATGTGAATAGGGGTTGAACACTATGTAATCCTAGGACACACTGTGTAAGCATGTCGAGATGACTCATTTATGAGGTGGATGAGGAAACTAGTAGAAAATAATATATAGAATATACAAACCATTTATTTTCATGTACATGGAGTGTAATTTATTTCTATTGGTTAAAACAGGTTGTAGTCACTTTTTTGTCAAATGGACAGAACCCCTCGCCTGGGTATCATGATCAACAATGCTAGAGGTAATTATTTCTCCCAATTCGTCGTCTGAACTCCATTACGAACACCGTAGGATAAAATAGAATCCCATTGGTGAGTTCTCAAGTCATATTGAGCCTTTAATCATGATTTCTTATTTCAACCTAGTTATTAATCCTTCATAATTTATGCTCTTTTTTAGATATACACTATTATATGTTGAAATAGTGACTGACGCTTGACATGGTGAGTCATGATACCACGAGGTACATGGTGTTGTTCCATTCACTAATTGTCTAGTTGTTTATATATGACGGAGTGGAACACACCATGTTTTGGGGTGTGACATGATTTATAATTCACCCTTATTATTTTTTATTGTTTATAGGTTATTAAATATATTTACTTAAGCATGTTTAGTGTTTTTACCTTGAATTATGTTCACCCATAGTTGTGTTTCCCTTAAATTACCAATTAGGTCTCTTTAGACAAGGTTTCCTGTGAGTCATGGATTGTTTTTTCTTAATGGTTTGTTAAAAATGGTTTTATTTTTTATTTTTATTTAAATTTAGTACAGTTTTTGTTGGCTTGGTTAAGGGTGTGGAACTAGTGAAATTAATCTTTTCCCTATGTTATGCTTATTCTTATTTAAGAATTTTTGGAACATTTTTCTATAATTATGAAACTTCCCATGTTTGTTTGGTTATGTTATTTCCTTGTAATGGATTATATTTATTGATAGGAATGTCATATGAAATTTTACCATGTGATTTATTAAATGATAAAGTTATGTAATCATTTAAATTACATGATATGCTTATTATATGAAATATTCATATGTGAGTTATTTATTTATAATGTCGTATACTAGTTTAAATTACAAGATAGATTTGTTATATGATACTCTCACATGATTTGATTTATATATAACGATGTAATAGTTTAGGTTACATGTGTTTCATGATATAATATATTTTACCATGTGAGTTTAAAAATGATGAAGCCATCTGATAGTTTGATTTAAATGTATTGATTATTATGTGAAATGATTGAGTGGTAAATACTACTGGTTGATCCATAGACTAAGGATTAAAGGCATAGCCGAGCTCATATAACTATTGAACCTTATACCTTGGGAGAACCCTATACTCAGTTAACAGACCATGGATGGACTCAAAGAGGGTATTATAAGGATTTTTAGCGAGAAATCCACAGATGTAGTGCTCGGGATCATGGAGAATTTATATAAATATCGAGTGAACCTTGGATCCAATAAGGGACTCCATAGATGTCTTCAATTGGAATATGTTTATATGTCATGATTTGTAATTTACTTATAATTTGAATATTGAATGGAATGGATTACGATGCATTTTCCATGAAAAATCATAATCTTGGATTCGGTCTTCATTTATACTTGTTTGAGTGGTCTTCTGGGACATCTACTGTGATTACTTTATTTTTTTGGATCGTCGGGCCTATGATGGATATTTTGACTTATAAAATCATGTTAATTGAATTTATAATCAACATAAAATTAATATAAATGGAAACCATTACATGTGGGACTATATACTTTTGAGTTCTTCCAACATTACTAATTTTACTATTTCACATATCCTGTTATATATAAAAACATACAGATTAGAATAGACCATGGGTGGTTTCTTAATAGTATTTACCCTACACGCTATTTGGGTCATGATTTTTGGCCCAAAAAAATTATGTTTTTTCAGGTGTTGATAAAGGTAAGAACCCTTCTAGAGGTACTTGATTATAGTTTAGGAGCAGGGGAGCATGGGGCCAAGTGGGGGCATGTGATGATTCTGTGTTTCTCTTGTTACTTTTTGATTTTAGGTACTTATATTTTATATTAAGTCATTATAAATTGTTTTGGCTATTTACTTAGAACATGTAACATGTATCATCATATTTTTAGGCTATGACATCTGGTTATTCATATTTTCAGTCTTCTAGTATTTACATCTGTTGTATGGTATTACTGCTTCCAACATTATTATTATTATTTTCATTGTGTTATACTCTTCCATCGAAGGAATAATATCCCAATGATCATCACCTAGTACATTGTTTATAGTTAGGATACTCAGGTGTTTCCGGAGATGCACTTGATTCTATGTGGCCCACCAGGTTTAGAGCAATGTGAGGTGGCATCCAGACCAGGGATGTTACAAAGTAGTATTAATGCGGTTTCTTTTTTGGTATTTTTTGTATTTGGTGACATTACATAGTGATAAGATTTAAATTGGGATCGTTAATTATATATTCCTTGGAGTATCAACCCTTTATATAGTAAATTGATGAATTTCCTCGAATTAATTTGTGATTTTAGGGTTTTGAGTTATTATAGTTTATTTGATTTCACTGTTGCATGACACAGTTTTATTGTGATGTTATTATTGATACTATCATGGTTCTACTTTTCTGGATAACCCATGGGATGAGGGTATTCCGTCTCATTCTTCATATAAACACTTGTTAAAAATTAAATTCCATGCATTCTTATCATGCCATTTACAAACAAATATTGATTCTTTGATATTGTGATAGATGTGATGTAATATGTTCTTGTAGTTCTCATAGGTGTATTGGTGCATGTTATGGTTTGATTTGGATGGATTCCATAATTTGGTCCTGAAGGAGTATGGGACCACTTAGATTGGAATTTTTTAGATCATGATTTTTCCTTGAAATAAATCATGTTACAATGGTGCTATATGTGGATGACAAACACTTATTTGTGGGGAGTATGGGTCTTATGGATCAGAATTTTTTATAACGTTGTTTTAAATTAAAAAACATTTTCTGGGAAGGATCAAAGGATTAATACCTAAAAACCCAGACAACAAAATGCGCGGTTCTACGAACAAACGCCATGTGTTCTTCAGTTTGGGAAGAATGACTTTTATTATTTATACATTGTGTATATGGGTACACACTGAGTGGAATGTGGTCATGTGAGATAGAACACATATTGAGGGTTTTTGATAGTGCATGTCGTGTACTGTAGGTACACGCCATGTACTTTTACATAGGCAACACTATGTGGCTCTTTCCCGGTTAAAGTACATGGCCAGGATGGGATACATATGTACACATGGTGTATCCTACTTGCAACTGTGTACTTTTGGTGTTTACATGCCTTGGCTAGCTGGAGTACATAACAATGTGTGAACATGAGGGTACATGCTGTGTATGGTTTCTAAATTCCATGTACTACACTTTTCATATCCTTTGGGGTTTTTTCTTATTAAATCCTATTTTGATAGTTTTACACCTACAAGTAGTCATTTTTGAGTTGTCTTCTACATAGATCATGATAGTGAAACCCATGGAGCGTTCTGAGGAGCCCTAATGGGTGTTTTGGGGATTCTATCAAAATGGATTCAATCTTCCTCCTACTGTCATTTTAATCTATCTCTTGAGAGTGACAGAAATGTTTCAATGACTGGTTGTGTGTTCAGACCATCCTATTCAAGACCTATGATCTATGATGAGCATTGATCCATCCCCCATGACCGATGATTTTGAGGACATTTCCCAAGTGATGCATACCATTCTGGGCAATGAGGTCATGAGAACTATTTTTTTAAGGATACACTTTGGGATTCCTTCTCTAAAATGCTGATCTAAGGAGTCCCTAGAAGGATCCCTCTCCCATGTAACATTTTCAATGATCCCAGTAGTAGGATGCCTCTTTTTTTTATAGTTCTGGAATCTGGGGTAGGATTCCTCCCTTAACATTTTATCTAAGGATACCATTTATTATTCTTTCAGTCATTTCTATCTAGAGGATCCAAAATAGGATGCCTCTTAGTGTTTGACATGAACAAACCCCACCATAAAATTCAGATTTTGTTAGTATCCCTTATTTTCTACATGTAGACCAGAACCATGGAAAATCAAGAGAGGAGACTGTTTAGAGGAAGGTGTTGAATATTCCTATTTTGATATCTATGATTTTGATATGCATGATTTGTTGTATCAAAACCCTTAATCTGGGAATTAGCATTGAGTAATGTATGGTTCCGCTGGTTAAAAATTCCTCAGTCATTTGGAGCTTATTAAGAGGTCATGTTAACCTATTGTTCCTTCAATGATGGGTGACATAGAACATTGTCATCCATGTAAATGGTTGTGTAGACAATGATCTCTTTATCCAATTCCAATTTGGTCCATTTGGTACTAAGGTGCATAGAGTGAATAACCTAAAAATATTACCCATAATGTTCAATTTTCTCTTATAAACTCGGTGTTGTTTGAGTTGACATACATAGTACCGTTTGTGTGTTAAATGATAAAATAAGCTATCGATTTGGTTAAATAGATATTCTTTAATCAATTTGGTTTGTTCTAAATTTATCTCTCATGTAGAGTAACCTGAGATTTATAAAACCGTTTTCATCCCACTGCTCGGGATGACTTTTGGGGACATTGATGTTTTGACATGTTAGTCGGTTTAATTTCATCTTTCATGACAATTGATATGACAAGGTGATCGTGGTTTGTCGAGAATAACACTTGTTCTACTTATATGTGTCCTTTTTTGGTAGAAAGATCACATTCAAGAACCATTTAGAAATGGACAATTCAACATGAATACCTTTGAGTCTTTTGATTATTGTTTCATGTTTATGCTTTCTTCGCAGAATGATGTTGCTTTAGTTGGCTATGTGTGCAGTCCTTGTGAGGCACCAATGATCATTGATAGACCTAAGTGGTTAAGAGAGATCTACTAAATAATGACTTGGGATAAGGGTATAGTGGTCAGTTAAATGGAAATATGTTGGAATGTGATGCCTAGTTTATTATAGTAATTCAACCACTTGTGGTTAGACTATACATTTATATTGATCCTTGAAATCCTCATAGCATTATCTTCCATACGAGATGAGAATGACCCATATCTTGACGTCATCCTTGATGCACTATGAGAGCATTGGATATACACTCACTATAGTTGAAAGTTATTAGGATAGTTTTTGATCTCTTTATCGGTTGGGTGCATGATGATGGGATTTGGCGAGGCTTGCATAATCTTAAGTGATACATGGGTTTCCGTGTAGTAATGACTTGGAAGGACTATGGATGCCTACTTTTGCCATGATGGGACCACCAGGTTGATGTTTCTTAGAGTTTATTCAGTGTTTTTATGTGGACTTCTAGACTTGTAATAAAGTCCCTCTTGTAATACGTAGTATGGACCAACATGGTGAATTCATTGGGAACCATGTTGATGAATTTAATGTTTTCTCGGACTTATAGTCAGGCTCAGATTTGAGGCACTGAAAATGGATAATGATTTTAGTGGGATAGATCTACTTTTTCCCTGTAGTCATGCTGTTATATATCCATTTTAATGATATTTGGATGGTTTCAAAAAAGATCATCACTAAGATATAGATATGGGCTTTGGTAAATGGGTTAGTTGTGGATGTGTGTATACTTAGGAGAAGGTGTTGTGTTTCTGTTACAACATGTTGGCCTTCGAAGCAGGGCGGTTGAGAGATATTTCATCTAGTAATAGTTTAACTCAATATCCTTATTGTTCCACATGTATTGTTTGAGTAATATAGTTTGAACACTACTCCAGTTTACGGTGGGTATGGTGTGGAATACCAATATGCATTTCGAGGGAGGATTATTTAACTGGTTCTGATGAGGTCAATCAGGGTTTGAGCATTCATCACTATGTGGCCACTTATATTACTTTATTTGTGTTTAAGTTCACCCAATTAAAGTAAAATCACATTGACCAGGGGTGTACTTGGATGGTTATTACTCAATTGGAGGAGTCATTGAAACATTGATGTGTTAGTTGTTCTTAAAAGTTCAACGATCATTTCACTTTTCATATCGATCAATGATACCATCACTGTTGATGAACATTAGAGGTTGTACATCTGATAGATTGTATGACTGTTCAAGGTTCTTCATTATATTATTTAATATATAGACACTGGGAATACTTATCGTTTTCCTAAAAATGGATATTGTTGGAGATAGGTATACAGGTTCTTCTGAGCTTCGCATACCACCACCAAATAGATGGACAATTAGAGTGAATGATTTAGGTGCTAGAGGACATACTGCAGGCATGATTTCTTGATTTCAGGGGTTCGTGGGTGAAACAAATACCCATGGTTGTGTTCTACCATACCAATTGATTTTAGGCTACTTATCAGATGGTGGAAAACGAGGCTTCATATGGTAGGCCATGCCAATCACCCTTGTGTTGGTTGGAGGTAGGATAAGTTGCTATACTGGGACCTTTTTTGGTCCAGGAGACCAATGAAAAGGTTCAGGTGCATTAGAATCAGATGAAAACTATAAAATCTCCTTATAATTGTTTTTTGATCATCATAAATTAAATATGGAGTTTGAGTTCGAGGATTGATATTTCCTACATGTTTCCACATTTTTGGGAAATAAGGGGATCAAGAGATGGGGTAATCTTCCCCAGAGATACATCGGGTCATACGATATTTTGGAGAGAGTTGGGACAGTTTCCTATTAGTTGTTGTTTCTTTACATGTATAGATCTATGGATGACCTCTTTTACATTTCGCAGTTATGAAATTACTTGTAAGACTCTTCTACCAATTTTTTCCTGAATAAGTTTATTTATTGGTTGATGCATCTTTCGAGGAGAAAACGTTATGATTTTTTATTATAGCATGAATGTTTATTATGGATTGTCTATTCCTTCATAATGGGTTCTATTGAAGCAGGACCATGTATAGTGTGAGGCTTGGAGAGGGAGGACTAGGTGTGATCACATTTTCTAGAGTGGTTCTCAGATGATTCATCGCCAACCTTGGATTGGAAATTCAGGGATGAATATTATTTAATATGGGAGGATTGTAAGAACCTGATCCTTCCTTTAGGGTTGAGATCATGTATTTTTTTGTATGAACATGAGAAGAAGTAGTAAAATAGTTTGAGTACTGGATGCAAGACTATTACACAATGTGAATAGGGGTGACACACTATGTAATCCTAGTACACATTGTGTAACCATGTTTTCATGACTAATATATGATGTGAAAGAGTATGTTTGTATAAAAGTGGATCTGGAATATACATGTAATGAATTTTCATGTACATGGCATGTACATTATTTTTATTTTTTCGAAAATAAGAATTAGCCTTATTTTCTTCAGACAGATATAACCCCTCCCATGGGTACCATGAATAGTTTCACCAGAGGATGTGTTTTCTCCTAATTCATCATCCCAACATCGATTTGAACACACTCATATGTGTTTGAATCCCCATTGTGAGTTCTCAATTCCTCTTGATCCTTTCTTAATGATTTATTATTCCAACCTAGTAAGCAATCATTGAGAATTTATTCTCAATTATTCCTATTTATTCTCATGGTCGAATTATATACCTATGCTAGATGAGGAGAGTTTTACAACCATGATGTAATGTTGTCTCATGCCTTTCAATAATTTTCAAGTTGATTATTTATGTCAGAGTGCCACACACCCCGTTTTGGGATGTCACCTGATTTATAATTCACCATTATTGTTTCTTATTGAGTTTTATATAAATGAATATGTGTTCTTAAGAATTTCTTGTGTTGTTTTCCTTGAATTAGGGCCACCAAGGGGTGTGTTTCCCTTCGATGACCATTTATCTTCATTTAGACAATGTTGCCTATAAGGAATGCCTTGTTTTCCCTTTCTAGATTGTTAAAAATTGGTTTTCATTATTAAATGGAATTTAAATAGTGCTAAATAGTAATTAAATTGATTAAGGGTATGGGATTAGTGACATTCCCTTTTACTCCATGTTACACATATGCTTGTATAAGCATTTTTGCGCTGTTTTTTCATCAATTGTGAACCTTACCATGTGATTTTTGTTATGATATGTTCCTATAATTGTTTACACAGGATGAGATTAATTTTATATGAAATTTACATAAGACAGTTATTTAATGAAAAATCTGTGAAATTGTTTAAATTACAAGATATGATTGTTATGTGAAATGTTCCCAAGTTAGTTATTTAATGCTAAAGCCTTGTAATAGTTTCAATTACAAGATATGATGGTTATATAAAATGGAAACACGAGTTTATTAATTTTTAACCATGTAATATTTTATTTTACACATGTTTGTTGATATATGATATATGCCCACATGATTTAATAAATTCTGAAGCAATGTAGTAGTTTAATTTACATGTGTTGTATATTATATGAAATGATAGAGGAGTAAATAAAATGGTTGATCCATTGCCTCAGGAATAATGGAATGGCTGGGATGATATGAATATTGCACCTTATACGTTGTGTGAACCATGGCCTCAGTTAAAAATGACATTTATGGACTCAAAGAGTGTATTATCATGTAATATCCTAAGAAAGCTGCTAATGCTTTAGTCAGGCACATGGAGACTTTATGTAAATTCCAAGAGAACTATCTATCCATTAATGGATTCTAATGATGAACTATATTGGAAGCTATTTATATGACAGTAAGTTACATTTATATACAATTTGAATATCAAATGGAATAAATTATGACATGATTCCTAGGACAAATCACAAGCCTGGATTCAGTCTTTATTTATACTTGTTTAGGTGGTCTTTTGAGATATATACAGTGATTAATTTTTTATTTGGATAATACAACCTAGTAAGGATACCAATACTTAAATAATTCAAGGTAATTTAATTTCTAATCAACATAAAATTAATTTAAATAGAAACATGTACTTGTGGGAATATTTTATTTTGAGTAATTTCTAGTTTACTGCTTTCCTATTTCACACTGCATATTATATATGTTCATTGATACAATGGAATAAAATTTTGGTGGTTACCTACTCAGACATAAAATAAAACCCTATTTGGGACTTGTTTTAGGTCCCAAATAGATTGTGTGGTTATAGGTGTCAATAATGGTAAGAACCATTCTACAGGTACATGATTTCTAATTTGGGGAAGGCGGGCATAGAACCATGCTGAGGCTTGTGGTTCTTCTATGTTTCTTTTTTTTCCTATTTTTACAGTGGGTAATTATATTTTGTATTACTATAGTGTACCCTATTTGGAATTTTTTCCATGAACAAATAACATGCATCATCATAATTCTATGCTATGACGTCTTGTTATTTATATTAGAAGTCTTCAATTGTTTACTTATGTTGTATGGTATTACCGCTTGCACTATTAGTTTTTTAATTCAATAGTTTTATACTCTTCCAATGATGGAATAGTCTCCCCATGACCAGAACCTAGTCCCTCATGGTTATTCAGTTGTCTCCTGTGTTTAGGGATATGCGAATGAGCCCTGTGGCCTATCAGGCTTGGAGCACCGTCTGGAGGCATCCACACCCAAGACATTACATAAGATAACATAAGAAGTTTTGGATTTCATCATTAATGTTTCAATAGAGGTATAATATAGGGAGTGTTTTATCATAGAGAGTTTATAACTTATGGAAAACACAATATCTTTTGAGATTCAAGATGTCAATATTATACCATTTCTTCTTCTTCAATCAATATAGAAGGATTTCAATCATTTATTTCACCTTCTTGGTTTTGGATTTGGGGAATTTGGTGTACATAATTTTTTTAACCCTATCACGATTATCATGTTTAATGGAGTTGTATCAATGATATGAGATTATTATTAGAAAAATACTATATTATAGAGATTATGTTATAGAAAATACAACTGTATCATTATTTATTTAGCATTTATTACAAAAATTTAGTTTATGCTCTTTTGTATTCCAGAGAAAATTTGTTCAATTATCTGACATGGAATGTATGAATGTGAGTTTTGTGGGTGAGTTAGATTTTTGGATGTATTTTAGATGTATCAAATAGAATAAATCATATTTATAAAGATTAAATATTGGTTTTCTAAATTTAAAAATAGAAGGGATACAATAATTTTATTGATTTTTCAAGGTGTTTTTTTGAAGTGGTCATCTAGATACCCCCTAAATGTGATATCATGTTCTAGTTATAGTTTTAGTTAGAAATAGACAAAATTTTTATCTCTCCATATAAGATAAAATTTTATGTGTAGTGTAATTCCATCAATAACAAATAACCAAAACTTATTGATCTGGTAAAAACAAATATACACTATTATAAATAATATGAATAGAACCAACTTCACTAATCTGTCATTCAGTGTATGTATGACCTAAGCATATAGTATATCATCATCCTACACTAATTCCATAAAATATAATTTAATACTTAATTAAACAAAACTAATAATATGATCATAGTCTCTTTAAATTCTATGACCACGTGGGTAAATTCTTCATAGTTGTGATTTAGCAAAAAAATAATTGTAAGTGTGTAATAAAAATGAAACATAGAGATAATAATAAAATTGAAATTCTAATGAATCATTGATTATAACCTCATATCTCATAATATGATAGAAATTATATATATCACAAGATATTGAAATTATAATGAATAATACTTTAAGATAATTGAAGAAGACAAGAAATAATAAAGTAAAATAATAAAGAATCAAGTTAATAAAATAACAGATTATAATAATGTGGGATAAACATAATAAAATTTATCATAAAAATATGTCAAGGATAACAATTAATTAATCATTTTGTGGTAGGATCACTACTTTCCACCATAATAATGTTTGTTTGTCTCGTTTCTCATGTTCAAGACATAATTTGTATTGTTATCTACAAATAAACTATACATAGAATATCATTAGTTTTAAAAAATAATAATGAATTTATTTAAGATATAATTATTTTCCCACCTACCAAATCATATCATTTATATTAATATATGTTTCACACAAAAGAAAAACATATAGAAGTCATAAACATGATAAACCATTAATAAAATAAATTTGTAATTGTAGATTCTGTATAAATTAATTATCACATAAGAAACTAATAAATAAGATAAGTGAAAAAATTATAATGGGATAGTCTAGAACAAGTTTCGATGACTATGTTCAATCATGAATAAAATTATATTGAAGAATATGATAGATATTACTGAAAATGAATGGGGATACAAAAATTATTCTTATATTAAACCATTTTTACAATCACATGTGATGGGAAGTAATAAATAAACTTTGATAAAATGATATATATATAGTAAATTCCATAGGAGGAATGGAAAAATAGTTTTCTATCTATTAATGGGTGAATTAGAGAATATGGTAAATAAGTTACAATAATAATTGATTAAAATAGAAAATTGTGTGAGGGTCTAGTCTATCTTTTCATTATCATAGGCTATGAAATTACTCTTAGAATATGACAAAGTTATGTAAATCCCACAAATAAATTAAAAAAATAATAATTGATGATCAATGAATGATATATACGGGACCTGAAGAATGATATACATGAATATAAAATTTTAAAAAAAAGAATGGTTTCTCATAATGAATATGGGAAGAATTTTGTTTAAATAAATTTAATAAATGGTTAAATAATCATTTAACTAATTTAATTTCATATAAAATAAAAAACACTTTAATGTTTTTATTATTCGGTAAATAACATGGGTTTGTATCCATGGAATAAAAAATTAATTAGAGAATTTATTCATGAAATATAGGAAGTTGTTGGAGAGTTTTCCATTAAGAACATATTATTGATAGAATTAAAACAAATGATTATAAACAATTTTTAAAAGAAGTTAGATCCCAATATATAATTAGGGGATATTATATTAAAATTTATATTAGTGAGAGGTATTTTGTTTCATGACCCATCCTATTGGGGCATATGATGCAACTCCACAAGCCTGCCTCCAATTGGCCAGGGGCTGGTGACTAGTATCGAGTGGGTATATAACTAACATGAGAGATATATACTAAGTACTTATACTCAAAAACACACACATATCCATTCCCAAAAAATTTTGAAATGTTAATAAATACACTAATGAACTAATATTCTTGCATACAACTAAACCCAACCTATAGTGTAAAATATAAAGTAATGTGTGGAAAATAAATGCGCCAGAATACAAGCCCAACTAATGAAAGTGTCTACAACTACAATGTAAACATTACAAATAAAAAATTTATTAGGACTTCTACGTGATCTAGAAGGAACACCTCGGCATGTAGAGAATCTCAGATATTTCGGTCTAGTCCTGGTCCACTCTTGACTCCATCAAAAGGTCACTCGTTTGCCAAAGACATTACACGTGTGACAAAAGCCTGTGCAGGGGCCAGTATAACATTACTAAATAAGAGACCGAAGAAGCCATAAATAAATACACAAAGTAAAGGTACAGTCACCTCTACATAGTATATTTATACATAATATATAACATGAAATACATCTACATATATGCTATTCCAAGACCCGTAGTGTAGAGGTAAGTCATGAGGACCCGCATACCAATGCTAGGAATTCAGTACATTGATTTTCATGAAGCACATTCCTGATAGAATTCACTCCATGATTGTTATAGCTCTGATGATGTTCTCATGAGGTGTATTGTATGTCAGGACATGTCATGAGATATATATATGCACTAATATATCTAAAGAGATAATGTATACACTTATTCCGGGAAAAAACACTCTTGAGTGGGGAAAGAACAGGATACCCTAATGGGGATCTCTGCCAGGGCTTTGGAATATACCATGACCCCTCTAGATTCATGTGAAAAGTAGAGGATTGATTTCTTTTTTGGTAGGTCATGATGATACCAAACTCTACCTTGGTTCATGATGGAATAGTGGATCTTGATCTGTTCCTCTCTGATGGGAAACGTGACTCTATCTAGGAAGTCCTGCTGAAGGGGTCGTACATCAGTGGATGGAAATGATACATGTCCTTTAGGGGAATAAGAATATGGGAACTAACCCAAAATTAAAATTATCAAAGATATGGTGTACAAGGATTTGAATCTGTGTACAAGAAAATACACAACTTATAGTGGTGTCACATGCCTTGTCCTCTTACCCAAGGGTACTACCCAGGTATAAAGACCCATTTCAAAAAAATCATGTCATGTAGAAAAGATATAAACACTGCATATAAGAGTAACACGTCATGTCCTAATATCCTAATGTAGCTCTATGTATTCCGGCCTTGTGCCCGTACACAGCTTCAACACATGTCTGCTAGCCCATGTACCGGTACATGGGGTAACCCGCATAAATGACATGATCTTGTTGTGTGGTAGACTACATGATGTGTACTCCACCCCATGTCCCTATATCATCTGAGATAAATGCTGAGTCCCACGTAAGGCATGACTAGTCATGTGATAGATGTCACACAATGCATTAAACAGTTATATTTCCCAAAACCCTAACCACCGCTAAATGGGGCCGACACACCATGTAGTCCGAACAACATGTTGTGTTCATCCTAATTTTCCCGAAACCAGTAGTTATTTTCAAGTGCTTCAGATGATCCATGAATCATAAATATAGTATTTCTTCTTTCTTTGAATTTAAAAATCCAAAGTCACCCCACCATGGTAACAATGAATTAGTAGGTTTCAGGAATTTGATTGGCCCCAAAAACCTATTTCAATTATCCACATGATGAATGATTGAAGGAATATTTCACCTGAACCATGTCAATTCATCTACTACCATCATTATCGCACATCCACTAGGTCATAAGGATGATAGTTCTCCAACTTTGGATTGTTGTGGTATGATACGTGTGTAAAACGATCATCCATTTGTATTCCGTGAAGATTTTGAAGAACGTGAAGAATAAATTAGGGAAAATACATGAGAGAAAACCAAGAAACATGACTCTATGGTTATTAATTATGACCATGATCTACTAATGTTAGATGGACCGTGATAAAAAAACAAAGATAATCATAAACCTAAACATATTCATCCCATATTTCCCACAAATCATAACCCTCTAGCATGAACAATTGAACTGTGGGTCAAACTGTTCATTGGTTGGTCTATGTTCATTTTTAAATCTAAGAACTAGGAAAATATGGAAATTAAAATAACAAACCCTACCTCGATCATTGATGAAGTGATGATTTGTTTCTATTGTTGGTGAGATCTGATCATGCCCCATAATGATCCATGTGTTTTCATTCATTGACATTTGTTGGGATTTATACAAGGGTGTATCCTCTCCAAATCTCTTCCGGATTATAGGGAGTTTTCTAGGGTTATGATCTTAACCACGGTCTCCTGGTTATTTAAATAAAGGAAAAATGTCATTTCAACTATAAAACAATTAATATAAAGTAAATTATTAATTATTTTTATTTCCATGAAGACGTCCAAAAATATATATTTTTTTGAACAGCAGCGATCGATGTTAGGCCTCGTATAAGGAAAATATTCAGCATTGAAACCAATGATGCCCTAAAATTTCTAATTTGGGATCCCTTTTAAAATTTATTGAACTTGTTCAAGAAAACTTATCATGCATGGTATTTAAAATTTTAACATATTTTAGAAATGAATTCCATGATCTACAGGCCTCTAAATCTCATGCCTTCACAAAGCCTATAATTAAATTATTTCCAAATAACATATAAAATATACATGGAAAATACATGAAATTACATTCTCCCCACCCTAGGGAATTTCGTCTCCAAAAACCCAAAACAAAAGGCTACTAAAAAAGAGGTGTGTTTTGTTCCTGAATCTGAGCCTCCTGCTCCAATGTGTTCTCATGAGGATTCTGATGCTTCCACATAATGTTAAACAAATGGAATCACTCACTCATAAATTACACTCTCCTGCTAGTCCTCAATCTCCACTTGGTACTCTACAAAGGTATCATTATCCTTGATTTCCAACATGCCCTACTATATTAACTGCCACATATCATGCACTTACCTCCTCAACTGTGACACATGCAATACATCTTGTACCTATTGTAACTATGGAGTTATATCTATTTAGTAAACCACCTCACCCACTTTACTCAGTATCTGAAAAAGGATGAGGAATCTCAGAGACAACTTTACAACCAAGCCAAATCTATACAAACCATTTCTATGTGTGATCCAAAGGAAGATATTATATCCCTCCTGGACCTCTAGATGTCTTCAAATTCTATCAACAAAAGACTTTTGCTGGCTCTATGAACTCTTCATCCACTCTAGGAAAATCTTCACCTTCTCGGTAGTAGATCATACAAACACTTGTCCCTTGAATGTTGACTCTCCTTGGTCAGTCCAACAAATATATGAGTCGAAGGGTTGACCATATAAGGCCTCAAACTATTTCACTCTGATGGTGGATTGGTATCTACTATTGTACAAAAACTCCACTAGTGGTAGGTGGTCCTCCCAACTATGAAGAAACTCCATTATATAAGCCCAAAACATTTCCTATGGAACATGAATGGTTCTCTCCATTTGAATATATTTATGAGGATGGAATTATTTTCTCAATCATAGTTGAGTCCCAAAAGACTCCTAAAATCCATTACACAACTATGATGTAAAAATTTCATCATCATACAAGTATATCATCAATTGTTATATATAATGAAAAACTATCTATTGCACATAGAGGCGTCCAAATCTATCTACTAAAAATATTCTCCGTAATAGAAAGAATGTTGGTCGATGTAGTGAGTCAATAAATGATCACCCATATGGAATTGTGCCTTTGAATATTAATGGTATGACCATCACATTTTCTTTCTATATTCAATCCCACTTCCACTTGAACACCTCTAGAGGGTGAGCTAGTCCGGCTCAACATTGGTGCTCAACCTTCACCTGATGGCATGTATGGAATTGAAAAACGAGCTCTGCTATTGTATTATTCATAATAGTCCACCAAAAACTATTGTCAGGGATCCTGATACATTTTTCCACCCCATGATTTACTACCAAAGGTGATGTATGAATCTACCTCAGAAACTCATCCATATACTCCACTAGTACAATTGTACTTCCTTTGCGGAGAACTATGTGATCAAAACCTTGTGACTATCCATCAAGAGAAAGTTCTATGGATGACTGAGCACATAATGCTTCGTAGTCAACATCCCCTAGTTGTTCCTACCTAACACTCTATAAGATTAAAAGGGTGAAAACCATCGACTAAAGGCATGATTCTTCATCTCTATCCACAAATGATACCTCTAGTGAGATGAACTACTCTGATGCCTCAGTCAACAGTTGAGAAATAGATCTCAAAGGGACATCATCATCCACAACATTCCCCTTCTGAGGAGTATAGAGGATGTCAAATTCATAATCCTAGAGGAACTCCATCCATCGCCTCTACCTCAAAATCATATCCTTCTGTAAGAAGATGTACTTAAGGCTCTTGTTGTTAGAATAAACGATAAAATGCATGACCTTCAACCTGTGTCCCCATATATTCAATGCAAAGACTACCGATTTCAACTCAAGATAATGGGTGGAATAGTTATTCTCATGCATCCTCAACTGGAAAAAACCATATGTAATGAAAACCTTTATCTTCATCATAACTCCACCAAGACCGGTCCCTAGTGCATCACCAGAACCTACATACTCAATACCCTCCTCTAGAAATCTAAAATATCAGGGTGCTTTTCAATCTCTGCCTCAAATACTGGGAATCCCACTGGCACTTCTCCATCCATATGAAATGATGACCCTTTCGGTTCATATATATAGTTGGATATTATATACAAGATAAATCTAGAATTAATATTTGGTAATATAATTTTTTCCCCTAGATGATCTACAACTCCGTCACTCTCCTGAGAGGCTCCAATGATAACACACGCTCGACTATGGCTGGTTCAACAACCACTCCATATACTTTGGTAAAATTTCCAATAAAGTAGACCCCTTGAATCCATAATTTCCACTTCATTAGCTTCTTACAAATATATTTCCCTCAGATTATGCCCAATACAATCTGAAGGTGCCTCTTGTGCTCCTCCTATGACGCTGTGAACAAATTGATTTTTAAAATGATGTCTAATATGAGCTGGTATATGTATGATAATAAGATATGGTTCATTAGTCCCATTATTTCGTTAGGGGAATTATTCATGCCAAATGGAATCACAATGTACTTTTTAGTAAACATATTGTCATCTCAGAGCCATCTTCGGTACATCCTCGTCTCGTACTCGGAGCTGATGATAACACGATCGATTGTTAACCATAAAGAACCACTATGACCCTCTCAGTAGATAAAATAGGTATTTTATACTTAGGAATGGATAATTATTTTTCTATATCACTAGGTTTAGACACCTATAATCCATGCACATCCACAAACTCTCGTCTTTCTTCTTGGAAAACTACACTAGGGCCGCTCAGGGTGAAACATTAGGACTCATGAAAACCTTCCTATGCAACTCCTCCAGCTTCACCCTCAGCTAGCATAGCCCCCTGGGATCCATAGAATATGTTGGGAGGATATTAATGTCTTACTAGGATTTAAGTCAATGAAAACGTAAATCTTTTGAATGTGAGGTAACCATAGAAAATATTCTGGGAAGTCGTCCTTGTACTCCGCCAATATTGTTGGGAACTAAAAACTCATAACATCTGCTACTCTAAATGGAATGTTTTCCAACTAATGAGTTATCGTTTTCACCCTCCTATGAATGAGCCCATTATGTGAAATTTGGGGTTCCCTGTCACCAACAAAACAAACCCTCATTCCCTCACTATGAAAAAACAACACACTTTAGCTAAGGCTTTCAATCTGGGTATGAACCGAAGATATCCAATCCTTATTGAGAATGACATCGAAAGGCCTCGACACTTCCACCAAGACGATCCAAAAAATTTTTCACCTCTAAGTGTAATATCACACTGTTGTCAAAGATTTGTGATCATTGAGTCTCCTCCCATATGTTTCTACAAGTGTAAGGGCCGAGTCAGGATCACTACATGAATCACAGGGTTGTACACAAGATATGTGGTGAGTAAAGTATGAATTTAACCTTTTTCGATATCTACGGAAGCTAAGGTATAGATGAAAAATATCATTCCTCAATCATTCCTCGAGTCCCTAGGTGACATGCCTTGACCACATGTAGTTGCACACACCCATGTCCCCCCAGGTCCTTTAGACAGGTGCAGACCTTATGGTGGTGGTGGTGAAAGTATTTTAAAATGTCTTCCACATCCTACAGCTATCCCTAATCCTCTTCCACATATTATGAATGGAGGGTAAACCTACTCCACATGTTTCCTTTTCCTTGTGGGTCCATATAACCCTTCCATGTAAATATCATAATTGGTTGGATGGTCTCTAGAGAGATGTCCTATGTCATAACATGAGTATCATTGCCTCTCCCTAGGCTTACTATATCCATCGCAAGAGCCTTGGACTACAGATCCCTTATCATGGAACCTCCTTATACATCTCCCACATCCCAATCATTGTTCATGACATCAGCTTCCTACTATCGAACTCTCTTCACCTATCTTCCTGCATCTGATTGTCATCGGCTGTCTATTCTCAACCAAGAATCCATCAACCACCATAGCTCGCTCAAGCACTCTAGCATAAGCCAGTATCCATAAAGGCATGACACTACCTCAGATGTCCTATTTTAACCCTCGATCAAAGGCATGAACATGGACATATTGATCACTGGCCATATCTATCGAGTACCTGGAATGGTAGGTGATAATTGATGAATAGTAAACCATTGTCAAACTGCTCTGCTTTAGCTGAATAATATCCTTGATAAATACTACTCTCAGTATAACCGAAGAGAACTACTCCCTAAAGAGTCACTCAAAATATATCCCTGATATAATTGCCTCATCATGAGTCTGCATGGTCAAACTCCACCATTTCTCTACCGAACCCTATAGAAGACTCTCTTTAGATCACAATCTAGTACACTAGTGTCCTCACATGATAGAAGACTTTGGTCACCACTTTAAGCAACATGACAGCAGCCTGAGGGTCGGGTCACCTCATAGATGGAGGGCTCTCTATCTATGAAACTCATGGAGCATGCTTAGTCAGTGATGATCGTCTACGAGACCTACATATACCACATGATGCTGCATAGGTGGTGGAAAAATAGTTACAACACTAGGATGTAACACCTATTGATCTTTCCCCTGCAATGAATCCTCCTCACTAATTGAATCATCCTCATGATCGTTCTAATGAATCATAGTTAGTATGTGATGTGGATATATCCTATAAGGAAACATGATATTCCATGGTTATGGAGTATATCTATATAGCTGAAATAAAAGGACATGGAAACCACAACCCATTCCTATATAATGCATGTAACATTATTTTTGTTACCCAACAACTGGTGTTCTTATGAAACAAGTCGGGATGCAAGCTATCAGAGTCTAGGTGTATGGATACATTGGGTGCCCATACCTACACTAGAGTCTCTGGCCTGACATCCGATCTCAAAACACATATCATTGTTTCCCCAAAAAAAAATCATAGATGGTTGTTACTTAAGGTAGAACATATAACTCTGATACCACTCTATCATGAACTATGCTTGTGGGGTCTGCGTCGCGACTCCCAAAGCCCGCCCCCAATATACTAGGCACTGGTAATTTGCACCGAGTATGCATATCACTAATATGGAATTTATTTCCTTTGTACATGTACACACACACAGACACATATCCAAGTCAGAAAATGTTGAAATGTAAAAAAATCCATTAAGGATAAAAAATGAATGCATACAACTAAACTTAACCAATAGAGTACAACATAAAGTAATGTGCAGAATGTAACCCATCCCGAACAAAATACCACAAAAAATAAAGATTCTACAACTATAAAGTTCACCCAATAATGAAGAATGGTACTCACACTACGGCTCGACACTGATGGAAAACCTCTACCTTTAGGGAAGCTCAAAAAACTATGTTTATTCCTAGTCCACCTTGGACAACATCAATGGTCCGCTCGTCATCCTGAGAAATAAAACGTGTCGGAGAAACCCATGCATGGATGAGTATAATAATACTCAGTTTGAGACCTCGAAAAACTATTTTGAATATCTGCATGAAAAATGATCGAAGGAATATTTCTTCTAATTCGTGTCAATTCTTGCACCTCCATCATCATCACACCTCATTTAGACCATCGTGATTCCAGATATCTAATTTTGGATTGTTGTTCAATGAAACAGGAGCACAATGATTATATGATTGTTATTCTATGAAGAACGTGATAACCATCCCCAATTTACAACAAATCGAAACCCTCCCTCCTGAACAATGGAACAACGGGGCAACTTTTTCATGGGTTGATCCACATTCCTCATTAACACAATGAATGGGAAAAAGACGGAAATTGAAATAACAACCCCAACCACTATCATTGAAAAGGGAGTATTTATTTCCAGTGACGGGAAGATCCAATATTGCTGCCCAGTGATCAATGTGTTGTCATTCATCATGTTTCATCGAGTGTTCTCTAAGAGTGGATCTACTCTCAAGATCTTGAAGATTCCAGGGTTATGAGCTTAAACCAGGGCTCACAATCATTTAAAAAAATAAAATGCATCAATGTACAGTTAAATTTTTTAAAGTAAAGTAAATTATTAATTTATTTTATATCCTTTAAAACGTATAAAAATTAAATTTTGTAGTAGACCCCGTGTCGATCGATGTTAGACCTCATCTAATGTAATGTCGCTGTTTTGAATGCAATAGTTCCTCCATATTTATAGTCCTAAAACCTATTTCTAATTTATTCCAATTCTTCATGAAAATTGCTCTTACCTTCTATTTAATGTTTTTACCGATTTGAATCATTTATTCTGGACTCCCTAGGCTTCAGACTCGCATACCATTGCAATTCTTAGTCTCGATTAAATTCAATATAATAATTAAAAATAATATATGGAAAATCTAGGACATTAAGTATTTATAATAAGTACTTTTATTGGAGATAATTTGTACTTATAAAATGATTGAAATGGACAAACAATTAGTGCATTATATTAAAAAATATATGTTATTGACATTTCATCCTAAATAAATATATGGAGGAAAATAATAAAATTAAAAATAAAAGTGTCCAATAAGGTACAAATAAATATCATTTGAGATATGATATGATATAATGTTAAGAAGAAATACATAAAAGGAATGGACATTTTTAGAAGAACATATTATGAATTAAGTATGTATATGACATTTTCTAATAGATGAGGGGATATTTACAAGTGAATGTATATACTTAATAAAAATAGAACATGAAATATGATAATCTATATACAAATATATTTAAAACATATAATATGTTTGAGAATTAAAACAGAATTTGATTTATTAAATATTGGGATATGAAACCACTCAAGAATTTTGGATTGAACGAATTTCAGGTATTCATTATTAAATAAATATGTAAATCCTTAGAATGGATAAATAGAGAATGAGTTTTATATTTTAATTTAAGAATATATAAAAGTAATTTTAGTAATTATTTGAAAAATAAATAGGATTATCAACATCATTATTGAGATATAATCCCTTATAAACATTAAAATATCTAAAAAAATAATCATTAAATGTAAATAAATTCATATTCTTTATCATAAAGCTAAAAATGAAATATAACACCTTTTTTTAAATAAGTATTTTTAAAAAAAAATTGTATGGTAATGTCTTCAAAATATTGAAAAATGAATAAATAATAATTTGAAATGATCCCATTACCATGTATGATTTAATGAGAATATAGGAAAGGGATTTAAAAATACATGTATATCCATAAAAAATTGGAATAAAATAATTTTTATATGTCAGAAACATATAAAAAAACGTCTAGTAAAAATTTATGAAATCTTGAAAGTGAAATTGAGATAAAGAGTGTGTAAAAAAATTAACACTTAATTTGAGGGAGTACCCTTACCTCAAGTCCCAACTCATTTGACCTCTCCTATGATATATAATAAAGTGGAATTATATGATTTATGTTTACATTAAATAATAATTTTAATATTATTTCTATAATGGTAAATAAATTATCAAAAATTATTCAATTTTTTGGAATTTTTTTTCTTGTTTATAGTTTTAGGTTGTTCTAGGTAGAGTTCCCAAATCAAATTGCTATAAAGAACTTAGATAGTGGTGTTTGAAAAATGGTTCCATAATATTTAGAATTGTGATAATATTTATGTTCATGTCATTCATGTTTTATTTATGGTCGACATTTTATATATAGTCTAAAATATTTTTAGATTAATAATCATATCTCAATAATAATTTTTTTAAAATATATAATTAATTATTATGGTTTATTTTAAATATAAATACTATAATTCTAATTTGAGCATTTCATAATAAAAATCATAACATTAGTTGATATTTTAATTTATAAATATAAATGAAATAAATTTTTTAAATTTTAATAAACTATTAGAGATAAAAAAAATATCAATGCTTACATTGGTCATACAATCCAACCACAGAGTGAGCAGAGCTTTGTTAAAGAGTATAAAATATAAAAAATAAAAAATAAAAAATATATTTATTTCATAAATTCATAATAATATAGTTATAATTCTGATTTATTGCTTTTAATAATCATTAATTATGTATATATATATATATGTGTGTGGGGGGGGGGATGTTATAGAAGGAATAAATTAGATGCATCCCAATTTAGATAGAATACCTTGCTCTTTGAGACACCACCTTCCGTCTTCAACAAATAGAATCTTTTTGTTGGTTTTTATAAAAATAGAACCTATAAATTATTATATGGTGAAATATGGGAATTTTATTAATTTATCCATTTCTAGGAAAGACTTTTTTAAGTCATGATAATATATGGAGTAGTGTTTTAATTATTTTTTTGTAGAGTGAAATTTTTTTAATAAAATATTTAACAATTTATGATTTTTCATCATTAATATAAGCAGTTTTAATTATTTGAACTAATTATAAAATATGATTATAAAATAAAAATATTATAGGAATTTAAATATTCTTAAAATAAAAGGGAAATTCATTAATATTTAATTCATTGTTTAAAAAAATTGAAATTTATTCTATTAGAATATAATTTAATTTAAACATTAAAAATTTTATTGAGATATTATGTTCATTAATTTTAAACATTTATTTTATATATTAAATCTATTTTTACTCTTACATTATTTATATTCTATATATTAATTTTGAATTCATTTATATGTAATAAAACTTATATTATACACAAAAACAATATTCTTACTATTCAACTAAATTCATCATTTTTTGGGAAATCAAAAAAAAACATCTTAAGAGAATATAAATGTTCTTATTATAAAATTAGGGGCATTTTTTAAAAAATAATTTACAATATAATAAATGATAATTTTTAATATTTATCATAAAAATTAATATTTAATGTAAATATGGTAAAATTGATTTTTATATACGTAAACCTCTATAAATTATGTGTTTTTTAATATGAGGAAATATTTATTAAATTAAATTAATTATAAATAATTATTTTTTCGTAGTAAATTTATTTTTAATATATTTTACTATTCCAATTTTTATATACTTTTCTATCTATTATATAATAGTTACACACATTACAAATACATCTTATTTTACACACATACCATCCAATTTTATTATAATGTAGCCAATATATACATCATAAAAAAATTTCCAATATATATATATATATATATTATTTTTACATTTTTATTCAGGGGTGATAAAATTAATGGAGATTGTTGCATACCGAAATTCCAGTTTTTAGTTACTATATTTGCACACATATATTATCCCATTTGATTATTTTAAATTTCATATAGTGTATTAATCCTTTTTATGTAATGTAATATCTTGTTGCTATACAATAATAAACATCCCTTAATGTGTTTTATTCATTTAATTTCTACTTTTTTAATATTTTTATTTAATATTAATTAAATAAACTATAAAAAGTTTATAGAATTTTCAGGAATCTATAATTAAAAATATTTTTCCTCAATGAATGCAGTACTAGTAAACCTGAGGTTTTCTCTTATAGGAGATGTAAAATAGGATAAAATTAAAACTATTATTAAATTTTACTTAATTAATTTTTGTAATGTAACATTTTTATTTTTATAGAAAATATATCTGATTATTCAATATTGAAGTTGTTCTTCTTAGAAAAGTGTGGGAATAAGTGAATAATGTAATCTAGGAACTGGATTTGAGTTTTTATATTTCACCCACTTCAAGGTAATAATAATCCTTTCCTATAAAATCACTGAATTAAAACTCTTAGACAATAAAAATCTAATATAATTATACAAAAAAATTATTCGAAAAAATCAGATTGTATATCATTTTTGTGGGGATGTGATCATATTAGTCAGGGGAAACCCTGAAATTAAATCTAGTTTAGAAAATATTATTTGAATAATTAACTATGTTTAAGATGATTATTAAATGTCATTAATCACTCCAATCTCAAAATAAAAAACATATAATAAGAAAAAATATAAAATAAAAACAATATTTCATAATAGTTGAAGTATTAAAAATTTAAGTCAATTACATTAAAATAATTATTTTAGAATAATGAAAAATAAAACTAAATGGGTAAAAAAATTCAAAAAAAATTCAAAAGAATTAAAAATATATCATAACTCTGAATCTGATTCAGAGGACTCCACTAGGATAATGTTTTAATTTTTTTAATATGAAATTATCAAAGAAACTAGAAACTCTATTTCATCTCATTATGAACAATTATGATTTTACTATAATGATTTATTTAGAATTCAGTCACCTTTTTAATTAATAATAAATCAATACTAAATGTGTTCTTTTACAATTTCATCATAGGCATATAATACTAAAATTTTATACGATGAATCCCTATTGAACATTCGAATTTCATCATATTTACCTAGTAAATAAAATTTATCCCCTCTAAATAATCATGATACTACTTGTTAATCCGGTTTCATATCCTAGTATATACTATAATAATTCTCTCCAAGTGGAAATTCATTCACTGAAAATTCAGTTATCAATTTCTTTCCCAAATAGCCTTATACTTATTGTCATCAACCATTGATTTACTTATTAGATTTATTGTAATATTAAATTAGACACATGATTAATTTAATTGATATTTAAAAACATGTGAAAATCATCTAATATCACATGATTGATAGCATCTCTTGAGTGACAGCATGTCTTGAGTGACATTTATTAATTCTTTATGTAACTTGGAAATAATGTTTTTTCCCATTGATAGCCTATTGTATTTCAATTTAATTTATATGATAGGTTTAGTTTAGGATAGATAACCATATATATCCTCAATATTAGATGAATTATTATAACATGAGGTTTATGGGATTATATCAAATTTGATATGAGGATTATAGACACATGGTTCACCATAAGAATGTATAATCACATCCACTTTAATCACATGTGATATTTGAGGCCCAAAAGTTCACATCACGTTTCAATTGGGATATATTATTAATATGAAAGCATTTTTATGGATTGTTTTTCAATTTATCTAGCTTCAATTCATGGTATCTAATCCAATCTACTCATTATCATTTATCACATGAAATTCATAAGTGAATATTATATCTAACAAAATAGTTTGAACGCATGTAATGTAACATTTGTTTCACTAGTGGAAAACTTACATATTCCCTTGATTTACTACACCACATTCATGTATCCTGTTCAAAAGACATTTCACCATTACATAATCAGTAATATTTTGTAATAAAACATTTCTTTACATTTAAAATACATTTAAAAAATACAAAAGGCCTTTATATAATTCTTCCCAAGTTAATGCAGCAAGAAACAGAATAAAAACTGTTTTATTTCATTAAATAATTCCAAAATAAATAATTAAATTATGAATATCAAAAACACAATCCAATACGAAATTAATTTAAAATCATACAAGTCCATTGTAAAAATAATATTTCACTTTATTTGAAAACACAAACTGTAAAAGAATTGTTCAAAAATCATTTGTAATTCAAATGTCCAGAATAATTAATAAAATATTCCAATAATTCATGTTTTTGACAAGTTGGAGAACAAAATTTTGTCCATAAATTTATTTGGTATTATAATTAATTATTAGAAACCCATTATAAACACCAAAAGTATTATCAATTGTCGCCAAAGAGAATTATGGAAACATAATATTACTATGACACATTAAATTTTCGCACAATAAATCCCTGCTTGTCCTCAAGAAGTTGATTCATATTACATAGCTTAATTAAAATACATATTGAAATTGAAATAAAATTTTATATTTATAGATGTAGTTTTCTAATTTACCTCCATAATTGGAATAATTTAATGAGAGTTTCTATATATCTCTCGTAAAATAAAATTATTTTGGATGAAATAATGTTACATTTTTTAAAAATGATGATGAAATTGAGAATCACTAAATTTCATTAAACATTATTCATTAATTATTAATGTATTGTATCAAACCATTTCATTAAATATGTTGATGATACTCACAAAACACAATAATTAAGATCATAGAATAAATATAGAATTAAATTGATGACTCTGTATAATTAATAAAAAAATTCTCAAAACAATTAAAAAATTCATCCACCAATATAAAATAATCACACTTATAAAACATGGACTTTGAGTGAAAATTTAGGATAATTTTAATCAAGTGCATACATTATTAATACAAATGATTAAAATAAAATTTTGTTGAAAAATAAAATATACTACTAATTGTACTAAATATGGATTTTCAAAAGATTAGTTCAAAATATTTTATCGGTTAAATCACTTTCTGAATGAAATGGTTAAAAATTTCAATGAAACAAAATATCCATTAATGATATAAAAAATATACTTATCTTATTAGGTATACTATTAAATGGAATTGAAAATTTCTAATTATGTTAATGAAAAAATTATGTATATTTCTCTAAAAGTATGTTTTGAACAATAATAAATCTTTCCCAGGATTATTTATTTAATTTTCCTCCATATTAATTTAAATTTGGTGGATAAAAATTAAAAAATGTGTTTCAAATAAATTTTCTATTTGGAATATTGTATAAAATTCAAAGGGGTTGTAATTAAGTTAGAACAACACCATATTAAATATAATTTTAATAAAAATCAAACAAGTTGTTAGGGATTCCATTTTACACAACATTCTTGATTTAAAATGATTTTGAATAAAAAATGGATGAAAACTAGCATAAATCTTTTTAAAAAAACATATCCGATTAAATTATATAATAACATTACCAATAAAAATGTGCAATCAACATATCACCGATTGAACAGAAATATTTTCGGTTTAATATCATGTCAGTAGTCAATAAAAAATGAAATCATCATGTATATATATATATATAAGAAAAATTCATAAATTCAAAATATTAAATGATGAATTGGTAGGATAAGTAATATATTAATGAGTGTATGTTCCCACAGAGTTTTTTCACCATATTATATGTATTGGACCAATACATGTAATTTAGAGGGTGGATACAACATATGGTTTCATTTGTTATTCTTTTAAAAAAAGGAGTTGTATTTTAAATAGTAAAATAAACCACCTTCATTATTTCCAGTGAAAAGAATCAAGAAAATCATTACAAAAATTGAAAAAAGGTAAATACCATAGAGTATTTATTTTAAGTGTTTTATAACATTTATTTCCAAATTGATTTCATTGTTTACTTGTGAAATATTATTTTACATTACCCTATGATCAAAGAGGATTTGTATCCAAACATGAAGTTAAACTCTTAAACCATCTTATCATCTTTCTCCAAAATAGAATATATAATACCACAATATTGTACTATATAAAAATATAGGGTTATTTGGTGGGAATGGGAAGAATGTAAATGTTTTAGATTTGAATATGAAATATGAATAACATAATAATTTTTTATTTTGATGGATTTAATGAAATTCTTATTAAAAAAACTATCATTTTTTATTATTTATCCTTGGAAATCATCATTATTACAAAAAAGGATTCGTGGTATCTCAAATAATGATTCTAAAACCTTAATTCTGAGGTAAAACTATTATTATATTACATGTTTATCACTTATGTTATAATATAAAATGAATTCTTCATAATAATATATATGTTATTGTTTTATGCTATTAAAATATATAGCTTCAAAGTCAATGTTCCCCACAATAAAATTTTTCCTTTTAATATTTAAAATATTTATAAATAAGTGAATTAAAACTACATTATCCTATCGAAACATACCATATTAGAAACATTTTCATCACTCAAAAAATTAATAAAATTTAACATGAAATTAAAATGATTCATTTCATCTTTCAATTTTTAGATGATTTTTAAATTTAGTAATAAATTTATGTTGAAATGGATAGGTGGGAAATTTAAACTTGGTAGAAATCTTCAATTTAGAATCCATACAATATGTTCCATAATAAGTTTAATTTTGGGAATCATGTTCTTCATATTAAAAAATAAAATTAAAAATAACTTATCACATATAGAAGAGAAAACAGAAATAGTTTTTTACTTCCTTAAACACAATTAATATTATAATATAATACCGAAAATAGGAAACAAAACCAATATTTCATTTTCATCATGGTCCTCTTAATTTCCAACATTATATTATTATAGTATTCATATATTTAATTTATATTTAGATTCTCTTCCCCACCATTTTGAGTTTGTTGATTAAATTCATTTGAGTTAATAATTTAATATATAATTATTTATTCAAATAAGGGTTCACATTTTTTGAAGATCATTAGAATTTTTAGGCATTTAAGGGAAAAACGCATTTCTTTCAAACAAATCATGTGAAATAATGAGATAATACTCAAAAAAACAATATAATAATCAAAATCATACCCAAAATTGAACCCTAAAATAATAGGGATGAGTTTTAATATCTTATACTAATTTAGATCATAAAATTAATTTTATCCCTCACTGATGAAAAAAAAATTTATTCTAAACCTAAATAATTCAATCAATTAAGTTGATTATAAAATTTATCAGGTAAAAATATAAATTTTGATGAATATAGATTTTCATTAACTCAAATTATGTGTTCATTAATCATTTATGGTTTTTAACTTCATTCAGTATGACAGTAGGGAAATGAAGATATAGGTAAGACTAAAAATGTTACAATATATTTTTAAAATTTAATTCATTATAAATTTTGCGATATTATTTTATAGATTTTTATTTTTATTAAAAAGAGTAAAAATCACAAAATTATTGAGAAGAATCACTAGGTTCCTGGAAGATGGACCAACGATTTTAGACTTCAATGTTTCCTAATTAAAATACATGACATCTCCTAGAATTTTATTCAGAGAAACCAAATCATAGATTCACTTAATTTTAATGGAAACATATTATATTGATTTATTTAAATCGAACACTTCCTCCTTGAAATATATTTTATTATCAAGATGAAATATAAAAACAGAAGATGTTTTCGTTAATAAAAATAATCAAAATAATGTATCATTAAATGATTTTTATGAATTAATTTAAAAACCTATATATATTGAATGCACATTAATATTGTAGAAACAATGATCAATAAATGATTAAAAAGAGTGGGAAATAGTAGTGAAAAAGTGTAGTTTTTAGAGAATTTTAATCAATGAATCATTATTATTTTTTAAATAATTATTTACATATATTTAAATGAATAAAATGTGTATATTTGTTTTTCTTCTATAAAAACCATACCAATTGATGTTTATGTGTTTTCTCATGATTATTTAATTTAAAAATTTCATCCCCTATTAATTTAATGAAAGTAGTCATATAGGCTTCTCACTTGAATCTTATAATATATAATCACATTACAATATTTTTTTAGATTTTTTTATATTTTTATTATAGAATTATTATTATTAAAAAAACATTATTAATAAATTTAAAACTAAATACACTCATGTATTTAATGTGAATTAACATGAAATGGTAATCAAATATTATTAATATTTGTTTTTTTATTTCGCCCCTTCATGGTCAAAAAATTGTTTTTTCAACAAAAATTCTTTTATGGACACTCTTAGACATTAGAATGAAAATATAATTCTTCTATAATACCATTGTAAACCAAAATATAAAGTATGCTAATTCTCTAGATATGATAAAAATACATAATATCCACATAGTAATTAAATCTTACTTAAATCATCATGATCATAATTCTTAACGAGGTTTAATAATTTCAAAATATTGATCGAATAACTCTACATTCAAGGAAGAGACATAATTTTTCATTAAACAATTAACAAATTTCATTGTATTATTTAATATTTGTACGCAAATATACCGAAATCAGGAGTCAGGATATCATTATTTCAATATAATTACAACCTATACTATTGAGGTACAATAATTTGACGAATAATTGAAATAAAATATTAAATAAATCATAAATAACACAATGATCATCCATTCTCCACTATAAAACTTATATAACTTATTTATACGGATATTTGAATTGAAACTATGAGCTTTACCTCATTCTTAATGCACACCATTCCTATCCACACTCAATCATGATTTCAATGTCAGACGTCTTTCAAATGAAGCTGAATTCATATTAAAATTTCTTCTCCATAATATTCTTCACATACAATAACTACCAACAACAATCCATTGAATTAATAAGGGAACACTTACCATTCAATATACATTCCTAGGTAATTCAAGCTAGTCAAATTTTATTGAACATGCTACACTGCATGATTCTATTATTGACTCGAATTGATCAACACCCAAGAAATCCTATGTCCATGATACATACACTTTAAGAAATCAGTACATAATCCCCTCTAATATACCATGTTATTTCACATGATTCTAGTATCAAATATAAATGTATTGAATGTGTATTAGTAATGATTAAATACATCTATGAAATTTAATCGAGATATAGGTTTTAGTAAATATTGTTGTTGAAATTTTAATTTGAAATAATTTGGTAATATAATGATTATTATTGTTCCCTTCCAACTCTTATATTGACTACATAATTTACTGAAAATGCATTTTCTTATTATAATTTTAATGTTTCTTGTGATATTTGAGCTAGTTGTCCAGAATGTTATTATAGTTCATTTATGATTATCATTATTGTTGTGTAGTAAAAATAAATCATTGAATATGAAATCATGGTTTCATGTTAAAATTATGTTACCTAGTTGTAGCATCAAGATACCTCCTTGTAGTGGGATATCATAGGATTAATATTGGCAACCATGCTCAATTATCAATTATTTATATTTTTTGTTTTGTAATTTTTTATGATACATATGAATATATGTGATATAATGTTATGGATAATGGATTTTCTATCATTTTAAGAGAATATTAAATCATATAACAGAGTGTTACTCTCACATATTCAAATAGATTTATTTTTATTTTAAATAGGGTAAGTGAAACATGTCTAGTAGGATTAATGTTCCTATAGAATAATTTTGTAACATTCTCTTCACAACTATCAACCAAATTGTGTGAAATAAGTTTCTAGTTTAAGGAATTGGGAAACAAGGTCCACCTACTCTTTAGGTAACATACCTCAAATTAACTCCATTGTTAAATGATTTTATAAATTATCTCATGTTGGTAATCATACTATAAATTCATCTACTATATAGGAGTATATGGAAAAAGTAAAATGATAGGAAATTTGTTGGACATTGATCATTATTGAGTGTCTTCAAATGAGATGGCGTCTCTGGAAGTGCTTTAGAGGGGTGCTTTCGATGAAGGGAGGGTTTCCAAGGCAAAATATTTCATGGAGGCAGTCTGTAGGAGCTCGTTAGAAAATGATAGGAAATGATTCTCGTGGTTCCGATTGGACCTTTGAAACCTCTTTTGGAGGATTTTTTAAGGTGTTCATGGGTTCATGGGGTCTTCTTCACTCGGTGGGGGTCTCACAGTTACCAAGGATTGACTTTTGCATTCATTTTGATAAGAGGGAGGATTCTGTGCGAGCTTGGTGAGGGAGGGTAGATGGTGCGGTTCTCTCTGTTTTCTCTCTCTCGTTGGTATTGGGAGTGCTACTATGGCAAGGAATCGTGTATTGGCACAATGTGTGTTAAACATCCAAGGTTTCCTTTTATTTTCTGTAACCCATTGATTCTATCAGTGTTGGGAGATGCTTTAGGGGTTTTTTGTGTGTGTGGATGAGAACATGTCGGGGTTGCTGGATGTGGCCACCCCACATGTTTTCATTCAGATGGATCTCTTATTGAAGTTTCAGTTAAGGATTTTATTTATTAACAGAGGGGGTTCATTGGGGGAAACGTTTGGTGTACTAGGCTCCCCCAAGTGTTGTTCTTCTTTGTGGATTTCAAGGGCATGCGGTGGCCTTCTGCGAAATGGGAAGGGTCAAAACTGGATTTGGGTGACCCCTTTCTTATAGGGGTATAATGAGGTGTCTCAGGCATCAAGTAGTGTTAGTGCCTTTGGGGGAAAGTCTAAGGTGCGAGATGGTACCGGTGTAGTGGTGACGGTAAGGGATTGTGCTCTATCGTCTTCTTCAGTGGTGGGAAATGTCAACAAGTCAACACCGGCCTCAGGAAACTCAAATGTTGTTGGACACATGGCAGTAAAGAGATTCACTTTTTTGGAAAAGGATCAGTGGGTCATCTTTTTGTCCGGGGTTTTTGATAGTGTAGTAATATTTCCAATGGTTTTTGGAGGGATCTCTTCGGCATGATCAGAAATTTTCTCCTCTATAGAGGTGACACCGATAGTGCATTTGAATCTTCTCATTGTGAAAAGCATCTCTACTACGCTTTTTCCAATAATATAAAGAGGGTTATTACCCTTGGTTTTTGAGGTACGTATTTCATCCTATACCTCTTTGGAAGTTATAATTTTTTTGTTGTTTGGTCCATTTGGGCTAGGTAAGGTCGCAATGTTGATCTATAAAATGATGGTTTTTCCAGATGGGGTGGCGACGTAAATCTCGGCGGCCAAATGTTCTCCTCCCAGATTGATGTTGGCTTCTGGGATGCAATAGGAGACGTCTTCTTAATCTCTGATGGTCTCATTGGGGAGCATGTTAGCTATGATGGATGAGATGGAGAGCCCGTTGAATAAATGGGTGCTAGTCCCAAGAAAAGGGGGTTCTCTGAGGGCTCTTCCTGGCCAGTGACACGATAGATGGAAAAGGTGGAGGTCAGTAGGGAGATATTTGTTCTGAGACCAGGTTGAAATGCCTGAAGGGCTAGGTATCATCTCCATTAATGTCATCATTGATTATTTGGAATGCCTATGGTTTGGGGGTACATGCTAAATGTGCATTTTTTGCTGCTAAGTAAAGGAGATATAGATCGTCTTTGGTGGTCATTTTGGATCCGAAGAAAGATCATGGTTAGAACAGTGGGGTTTATATGAAGTCAGGGTTCAATTTTCATATTCATGGGAATTTGGTGAATAAACAGATATTGGTGTGTTGGAAGATTCCTCTTCATGTCGATTTGGTACAGGTGGTAGAACAGTGTATCACGGTGAAGCTTGGGATCAACGTTATCGAGGTTATGTTTTCATTCATATATGCCAGTAATGATGCTTAAATAAGAATAAACCTATGGGAGAGTTTTGGCTATTTTCTTCTGGAGGGGTTATTTGGTTTGTAGGAGTATATTTCAATGATATCATGGATGTTTTAGAGAATAAAGGTGGTGCAACTACTTCTAATAGTAGTATGTTGGACTTTAATGATTCCATTTCCTAGAAAGGCCTTCTTAATTTTGGTTTTAGTGGGAGTAAATTTTCTTGGTGAAATAATAGGAGAGGTGGTAATCGCATTTGGAGTAGGTTGTATAGATGTCTAGCTAACTTATAGGGGTTAGAATCCTTTTCCAAGACTTCAGTATGACACTTGTCCTGAGCTTTATCGGATCATGCTCCTCTGTTGGAGGAACTGGGGAAAGAGAGTTTTGATTGTAAGGTGTTTCTCTACTAAATTAATTGGCACTCTACAAATGGATTCATGTAGATGATGAAGAATTCATTGGAACATGAGTTCAATGGAAGAGCCTGGGTCAGCTTATCTAGGCATTTCAAGCGGCTCAAGGGAGACAATAGAAAGTGGCTCACGAGGAAAAGGGCAACAGTCGGGTCGGTGGAGGCGTTACAGGAGGAAGTTAACAGGATGGATGTTAGACTTCAAAAAAGGTGGGATGACTCTTACTTCATAGTGCTATGTGATAAATGATCATTTCAGACTCATTGGTTAATGGAGGTGAAAAGATATTACAGAAAAAGAGCCAGGGGTTGGTTGTTGATGGAAGTGGACAGAAATAGCGGTTTTTTTTCACACTTGATTGAAGAAGCGGATGAATTTGAAGATAAACATGAGGCTTGAGGACGGTTCATTTACTTATGATGTTGAGGTTGCTGGTAATTTGGCCTTGGAATATGTTGAGTCTATGCTTATAGGTGATCACCAAGAATACTCAAGAGAGGAGGGATTAGAATCCGAACTGGGGGTCTTCATGGGAAATATTTCTAGGAGGTGGATAATGTAGAGATTGATTCTTTGTGTTGAATTACATCCATGGAGAAGGTTTGGGAAGTTTTCTGCAGCATGCCACGGGAGAGTGCTCCCAGGCAGGATGGTTTCCCAATTGCTTTTTATGTGGCAGCATGTAACATCCCGGATTCAGAAGCTACACAATAGGTGCCCCGGACCCAGTTGGTCACAATAACTCAAGCGCATTTCCCCAAATGCCAGAGGCTTCCGACTAGCAGCGAGGGCCCAAGTATGATAGTGGGGAAATTATTCCCTGATTTGTCATTGTGTGGGATAATGGAAGAGCTAAAATAGCATACAACAACAACCGATGCAATAAACCATACACATTTAATATGAACAACTGTAGTAAAAGATAACCAACATTTTTATAGATAACGATTCAACATTTCTGTAATTCTAACAAAACATCCAGAACATGTTACACAGTAGTAAAATACAATACAATAGAAAGTATAGGTACAATAGAACCAAATAGAACAGCCGACAGCATCACGAGCCTAAGCTCGGTCCTATGCTCCCCTACTCCTCAGCAACAATCAAGTACCTATATAGGGACCCTTTACCTTATCCATACTTGTAGAAATGTAATCTGTTTGGGGATGAAGACACGACCCCAAACAGGGTGAGAGAAATAAGTCCCAGTAGGCACCCAACAATGGGCCGGGGCCAACTGTGTCAAAATATTCAACTATTAGTGCAAAAGTAAATGCAGTAAACCAGTAAGTACTCAAAAGTAACAATCACTACTAGTTTCTTTTACATTTTTGTTTTATCAATTTAATATAATAACATTCTGTGTTCATCATAACCAAGCCCTTAGGCCAATCAGAATCTTTCCCTCAGGCTAATATTGTAAAACCATGCCCTCTGGCTTACCCTCAGGCTATATAATAACCACGCAATTAGGATTTCCCTAAGGCTATATAATAACCACGCCCTCAGGATTTCCCTAGGGCTATATAATAACCACGCCCTCTGGATTTTCCTCAGCCTATATAATAACCACACCCTCAGGCTTTCCCTCAGGCTATATAATAACCACGCCTTAAGGCTTGCCCTTAGGCTATATAATAACCATGCCATGAGGCTTTCCCTCAGGCTATATAATAAAACCACTCCCTCAGGCTTTCCCTCAGCCTATATAACAACCACACCCTCAGTCTTAAGTAACCGGGCAGAGCCCAAATAATAAAAAAGCTAATTATATACAATTCCTCTCATGGAAAATGTAATTCACAAAATAAACATGGAATACCCTTGGGTATCTAGGCCAAACTGCTAAACAGAGGAACGCACCCTCGGGGTGGTCCTGGATCCAAGAACTGATCCGAAAAAATAGTTTATTATCACATTTAAAAACCTATACAATTCGAGGTATTCAAAACATCCAAGGCCTCAGCCACATGACACCCCAACGTGGGTTCGTAGCACAATGGTACACTCAAACACACAACAGTTGAAATTTAAACACCAAGCCACATACCTCGATCGCCCCTGATTGGTATAAGCGAACGAAACTCTTCGAAACATCCAAGAATGATGTAGATATGAGGTATCAGAAAATACAATTAAAATGTAAATAACATCCCCTCAAGAAATAATTGGTAAGGACTGCTCAAGGAGAAGGGAGGGCTTAGCCGTACGCTTCCAACGAGATTGACGGTGCAGAAAACAGGTTCCTGGTGTGTGGTCGGGAGGTACTCAAAGCACCGGCTTTCTCTCCCAACCTCCTATGGTGTTCTAAGACTTCTCTATGAACAGAGGAGGCTACTGGCCATTTTAAGAAAAAAAACAGACTACACGGCATGTACTATTGATTACACAACTTGTACTTTCCATTTTTTTACTATTCCTACGACGGCTTCTTTCCACCACGAAATTTTTCATCAGTCGGCATGAGTACATGATGTGTAATACCTGAATACACGGCATGTACTATTGCCCTGCTGGTGGCTGCCTTCATAGCCTTACTATTTGCCTGCCGACTGACTAAACGGCGTGTACAGACCCACTACACTGAATGTAATTGGTTTCTACACATTTCATCACCCACATGGCTACACGACCTATGTACTCATCCCACACGGCCAAAGTACACGTCGTGTTGAAAAGTACATGGTGTGTACCCACCAAATAGTAATTTTTCTCCATTTTCCATATTTTATCAAAAACAATTAAGAAAAAGAGATAGGAAGAAACCCATACCTCAAGAATAAGAACTGGGTTCTTAAAAACATCCCCGCTTAAAGCAATTCATCCCCAAATTTACCTTCCAAGGGTGGCGAAGATACAGCTGTGAAAAAATCAGGACACTGAGCATGTATGTTTGTCTCCTGATCCTAGGTTTCGTCCTACACCCGGAGATGCTTCCATATCACCCATACGAGAGGAACTGACCGACCTTGAAAACCATCGTTCTCTTATCCACGATACGAATTAGATTCTCCTCAAAGGATTCATTTATTTTAAGGTCAGCCTCTTCTATCTGAAAGATGTGAGATGGGTCTGAATGATAACAGCACAACTAAGATATATGGAAGACATAATGAATCGGATGATACCTCTGTGGTAACTGCAACCCATCGGCAACCCCCCAACTCTCTCGAGAATCACAAATGGACCCACATACCTCAGTGAAAGATGAACCTATCTCCTAATCTTCCTGGGTCCCAACCTCGACGAAACATGCAAGAAAACACATTCCCCAACAATGAACTCCAAGGGTCATCTACGACGGTCAACATATGTTTTTTGACGAGACTGTGCGTTAACCATCTGCTTCTAAATTAACTGGACCTGCATTGAACTCTCCTACACGAGACGTGGTCCCAGTAAAGCTGCCTCACCAACCTCTATCAATCACAATGGTGACCAGCATGAACTACCTTATAAAGCATCATAATTTTCCATCTCAATAGTTCCCTGAAAACTATTATTTTAGGAAAACTCGACTAGGGTATATTCTTCTCCCAAGAGCCCCCAATGTCTTGGATGCATACATGTAGCATGTTATATAGCACCCGTATCGTAATCTCTGATGGACGATTAGTCTGAGGGTGGTATGTTGTGATCAGAAGCACCTGTGTATCCACTGCCCTATAAAAACCATGCCAGAAACGAGACATAAAATGGGAATCCCTCTCTAAAATAATAGAATGAGGTACCCAATGACAACATAAAATCTCTCAGATATACAACTTCTCGAGCTCATCAACTCCGATGGTCTCCTTTATCGGAAAAAAGTGAGCTACCTTTGTGAGTCTGTCCAAAAAAACCCACACGACATTATTGCCTCGAGGTGAACTTGTCAACCCAGTCCATAAGTACATCGCGACATCATCCCATTTCCACTTTGGAATGGGTAACTGTTGTAATAGTCTGGCTGGCCTCCGATGCTCCGCCTTCAACTGCGGACAGGTGGAACATCTTGTAACAAAACCAGATATCTCCCTCATCATACCTGGCCACCAATACTGACATCTCAAGTCACTGTACATTTTGGTAACTCTTGGATGATCTTCCCATGTTGAAGAATGAAACTTCCACATCATCTCCTTGCGTATATCCCCTAGAACCCACACTCATCCATGGAAACACAGTACCTCATCAACGCCTATCGTCCATCCAGGAAGAGGGTCCTCACTTACAACAGACTCCCGCAGGACTAGGCCTTCCAAATCAGATAGTTGTCTCATCCTCACTATATTCAGGAGGGTGGAAGTCACAGCTAATGATGAATGATAGTTTGGACCCTAACTATCGTGCACCTCCAAATGCATCTCAGAGAACAAATCCATAATCTGTCATTCACCACTGGCCTCATGAACTGCCTGTATCTAATTCTTCTTGCTCAGTGCATCAGAAACTGCATTTCCCTTACTAGGTGTATTGGAAATCTCAAAATCGAAGGACATATGGTATTCGACCCACCTTCATTACCTCAGATTCATGTCACGGTGAGTAATGATATGCATGAGACTTTTGTGGTGGGTGAAAACCACAAAATGCACTCCAAAGAGATAGTGTATCAACCAACGTAACACATGAACAACTAGAGCCAACTATAGGTCATGAGTCGGGTAATTCATCTCATGTGGGCTCAAATGCCGAGAACCGTACACAACAACTCGATCTCCCTACATCAACACAGCTCCAAGCCTAATGCCTGATGCATCACAGTAACCTGTATAGCTCTTTCCCTGCTCTGGAAGTATCAAATTTGGTGTTGATGTCAACCTTCCCATCAGCTCATGAAAGGATGTATCACAAGTTTTTGACCAAACTAACATCACATGCTTCTTAGTTAGACCTAGTAATGGTGTTGCTATGCAGTAGAAGTCCTGTATGAAGTGCCTATAGTAAACAACCATCCCGAAGAAACACTGTATCTCAAACACGTTCTTATGATTCTACCAGGAAACTGCTGCTCTCACCTTCTCTCGGTCTACTACAACTCCTTCCTATGAGATGATATGACCCAGGAAGTGTATCTAGTCCTTCCAAAAGTGGCACATTTAGAGCTTATCATATAGTCGATGCTCTCTCAGTGAAATCAAAATGATCTCATAATGGGTAACATGGTCGTATCGAGTGTGATAGTACATGAAGATGTCGTCCACAAAGACAACCACAACAGAATCCAAATAAGTATGGAACACTCGATTCATCAGATCCATGAAAACTGTTGGCATGTTCATGATTCCAAATGGCATAACCATGTACACAATGTATCATCACCCAACACAATAGCTAAAAAACGCTGATGCTCGGTGAAGCGAGTAGAATAATCAATCACCAACATAATGCCCTATTGCAGATTCATGAACTCTCGAGCTCGATCTTCCCTCGGCATATCAGGAAAGAAGAAGTCATATAAGACTACCTGAAAATCATCCCACACCTTTTTTCTATGATGATCTGTCTGACTGGTAACATCCCACCACCTCTTCGTCGAATCACGCAGCATATAAGTAGCGAGCTTGACCCACCACCTTGGAGGTGTCTCATGGTGCTTGAAAATAGTTTGCATATACTCTAGGAAAGACTCTGCAGCCTGTGGTCCACCATCCCCTGAAAACATAGTTGGATGCTGCTGCTGGAAGATATGATTCAGCTCTTCCATAGATGTGGTAGCCGGCAGTGCTCCCTGAAAGGTCTGCATGAACCGCTTAAAGCCTTCATGGAACTGAGGCTCCGCGCCTATGTCTGGTAAAATGGCTGGCATGGGATCTGGTTCTACTAGAGGATACACTGGTAGCCCATGGCCTATCATCTATAGAGTATAATCATTGCTTCTCTTTTGGAGAACAAGACATATTCATCTCAGTGGCATGAATCTACAAGGTCAAAAACACACCTTAGATTTATGTCTTCAATGAATGAAAAATAAGGGGACCAAAAAGCGGACAGGAGGAAGATGTCATTTCATGATTTGGAAAATAAGACTACACGGCGTGTATATTAACTACACAATGTATACCTTACTTTTCATCCCCTGTCCGGGTCCTTCTACATGGCTAGGCCACACGGCTCCCATTTGAACAAGACTACATGGTGTGTATGTCATCTAAACAGTGTGTATAGTTTAATTTCCAACTGCCCGTGTCGTTGTGACATGACCGACTACTCAGCTAATACTACAGGACGTGTTACACCCGCACACGGCGTGTACCCCACCCCGTTTCCCTAGCCACATGCTGAAGTCCACACGGTCTCACACCGGAAAGGACTACACGGTGTGCCCCTCAGGTAAACAGTGTATTCAACAACGACCCTTGTTTGTTAGCTACATGGTCGGGTCCCTAGGTCAGACTTCACAACATGATCGAAGGTGGACATGGTGTGTATGTCTCATGGTCTCCTCTATCCGTGTTGTTAGTTACATGGGCGAACTATGGGTTAACACTACATGGAGTGCACATAAGATACACAACATGTTTTTTCAAAGCATTTCCCAACCCCGTGTCCCATCCCACACGGTTTATGAAACTGGAAGTGACTACACGGTGTTTACTAAGGGTACACGACATGTACTCAAAAATGATTCATTTCTTCCCAAACAGAATAACACACGACGTGTTTCTATTGAAATACACGGCTTTTATCCCAGGTTTTCCAGACAATAAGCCTCTGAAACTACTCCTGGACCTAGTAAATCCTAAAAAACAACATCTAAGATCCATATTCCGATCCGTGAGGGCCCATACTCCCCGCGAATCAATCTTTAGCGTTTTATTCATGTTATACACAAGCAGACAAGTCAATGATCCACCAAATTCCAGTCATTGAGAGAAAATACTCCCCAAAAACCAAAGTTTGGCGTCCATCCTATCAAAAATCTCACACAAAAAATACCCTATCAGATAGTAGGTATTTATCAAAGTAGCTATCACAACAGCATGATTTTATAGCACACCAACTATCACAACAACCTGCAATTTCAAATTCGCCACCATGGCATGAAACTATGCATGGAATGTGATTTCTAGAATGTTCCTAAATGATGCATGAGATGGAATACCCTAATCTTCTTGGGTTGAAAATAAATATAATCCATGGATAACAAATAAATAGCACAATCACAAGTGCGTCACCCAACGGTGAAAATTAAATTAACTGTAAAATTTTCAAAATCAGTAAAATTGCAACATACGATGTAGACTAGATTTTCCTTGTACACAGGGTAGCTACTCTCGAGCACAGCTTATTACCAAATACAGTTTTCATCCTATCCCTGACTAAGGCTCCAAACAGTAAGTCAAAGAAAAGAAAAATCCCTGATACAAAATTATAACGTCCCAGATCCGGAAGCTACTCAAAGGGTGACACAGACCCGGTTGGTCACATGACCTCAAGAAAATTTCACTAAAAGCAAGAGGCTTTCGACTAGCACCGAGGGCCCAGGTATAATAGTGCATAAACTATGCCCTCATTTTTCAAAGTGAGCGCATATGAAAAGATAAAATAGTATACAATAACAGAAGAAGCAATAAACCATACACATTTAATATGAAAAACTGCAGTAAAAGATAACAAACAGTTATATAGATAATGATGCAACATGTCTCTAGTTCTAAGAAAACAGCCAGAACATGTTACACATTAGTACAATACAATACAATAGAAAGTACAGGTATAACAGAACAAAACAGAACAACTGGTAGCATCGCGGTCCAAATCTCAGTCCCATGATCCCCTACTCCCCAGCAACAACCATGTACCTGTATAGGGAACCTTTCCCTTCTCCATACATGTAGAAATGTAATATGTTTGGGGACGAACACATAACCCCAAATATGGTGTGAGAAATAAATTCCAGTAGGCACCCACAAAAGGCCCGTGTCCAACTGTGTGAAAATATGAAACTACAGTGTGCAAAAGTAAATGTAGTAAATCAGTAAGTACTCAAAAGTAACTATCACTACCTGTTTCTTTTCTATTTTTGTTTTAACCATTTTATTTAATAACATTATTTTCTCATCAGAACCAAGCCCTCAGGCTAATCAGCATCTTTCCATCAGGTTAATACAGTAAAACCATGCCCTCAGGCTTTCCCTCATGCTACATAATAACCACACCCTCAGTCTTTCCCTTGGGCTATATAAGAACCATGCCCTTAGGATTGTTATTAGGCTATATAATTACCACTCCCCCAAGCTTTCCCTCAGGCTATATGAAAATAAATCCCATTGGCTTTCCCTATGGCTATATAATAATGATGCCCTCATTCTTTCCCTCATGCTATATAATAAAACCACACGCTCAGGTTTTCCCTTAGGCTATATAATAATCATTCCCTCAAACTTAAGTAAACGGGCCGAGCCCAAAGCACAAACATGCAAATTATATACAATTCCTCTCAAGGAAAAAGTAATTCACAAAATAAACATGGCATACCCTCGGGTATCATGGCCAAACGGCTAAACCGAGGAACGCACCCCCGGGGTGGTCCTTGGTCCAAGAAGCGATCCAAAACAACAGTTTATTATCACATTTAATTACCTATACAATTCTAGGTATTCAAAATTGCCAAGGCCTTAGCCACCAGACACCCCAACGTTTGTTTGTAGCCTAATGGTACACAAAAACTCACAATAGTTGGAATTTTAACAGAATACCACCTACCTCAATCGCCGCTGATCAGTATACGCGAATGACGCTCCTCGAAACCTCCAAGAACGACGTAGATCTGAGGTAACAGAAAATCTCATTCAAATGTAAATAACTTCCCCTTGGAAAATAATTGGTATAAACGGCTTAAGGATATGGGAGGGCATACCCTTACGCTTCCAATGATATTAACAGTGTAAAAAACGGGTTCTCGGGGTGTGGTCGGGAGTCCCTCAAAGCTGCGACCATCTCTCCCAAGATCCTTCGGCATTCTAAGACTTATCTATGAGCAAAGGAGGCTACAGCCCATTTTAGGAAAAAAATAGACTACATGGCATGTACTTTCCATTTTTTTCATTGTTCCTATAGTGGCTTCTTTCCACCATGACAATTTTCATCAGTTTACATGAGTACACAGCTTGTAATACCTGAGTACACAGTTTGTAATGTTGCTCAGTTGGAAGCTGCATTCACCACCTTGCTATTTTCCTGCCAACTAACTACACGACGGGTAAAGACCTAGTACATAGCGTGTAGTCGGTTTTTACATGTTTCATTGCCCACATGGCTACAAACCCTGTGTACTCACCCCATGCAGACAATGTACATGACGTGTGGAAAAGTACATGACGTGTACCCACCAAAAAGTGAGTTTTCCCCATTTTAATTATTTTCTAAAAAACACTTAAGTAAAGGAGAAAGGAAGAAACATGTACCTCAAGAATATGAAATGTGTTCTTACACTGCATGCGATTTTTTGGGGGAAATGGCCATTGAATCTATTCAAGACCTCTTCTGGGGGGGGTTCTATCGACATATGATCTTGTTATTCCAGGGTGGTGTTATTTCCAAATGTTAAAGATCCTTTATCCATTAATCATTATAGGATGATATGTATGTGCAATGTTTCATACAGGATCTTAGAAAGTGTTTTGCTGAGGAGGCTCAGGAAACTAATCCCGAGGTTATTTCATAGGATTAGCATGAATTCATACAAGGTAGGGGTATCCGTGGTGTGATACGAGTCACATAGGAAATGTTGATGGATCTGAATAAGATGGTGGTCGGGTCTAATGTGGTTATCCACATGGACATGGAGAACGCATGTGATAAATTGGAATGGAGCTTCATTATACAGGTGATGAGGAAGCTGGGTTTCCATGATTGGGTTAGCGATCTTTTCTATTATTGTTACTCCTCACCAGGGCTCTCCATTCCACTTTTTGGGAGGTGTTTTCGTTTTTTCAAGAATATGGGGGGGGGGGTCTATCAAGGAAATACACTATCTCCCATTATGTTTATTCTGACACATGATGCTTTATCACAGAATTTTCAAATAAGTTTAAGTGATAGGAGGATTTTTCCTATAGTGCTAATGGCTCGGACGGTTCTTTTTCACATATAATGTTTGCGGATGATATTCTCATTTTTGTGAATGGAAGGAGATCATCTCTATTTTAATTCATGTGTCTAATGATGTTATATGGTGATTTCAGTGGTCAACAGATCAAAAATAGGAAGAGAAATGTCTTTGTAGCAAATAAATGTTCTAGAATAAGGGGTCAGGTTATACAAGACATCCTTGGAATGCAGCAAAAATAGTTTCCAATGATTTATCTTGGGGAAACCAGATCTACTAGTCTTGTTAAAAAGATCTACATTGAGGACATTATCAATAGGATGCTTGGGAGTATTATGAATTATGGAAATAGGTTTCGCTCCTTTGAAGGCCTTGTGACTTTGATTAATAGCATGTATTCCTATATTCCGATGCATATTTTTTCGGTTATCACTCCACATAAAAGGATATTTTATATTATGGAGAAGTTGATGAACATGTTATTGTGGGAATCCAACTCAGTGGTTAGGGCTCATTGGTCGTCCTAGCAGCAGGAGACCAAATCAGTGGAGGAGGGAGGGGTCAGACTGAGGGACATAATGGTTTCTATGTAGAAAATCCAAGCCTGTTTGGTGTGGGATTTTATTGCTAGGAATTAAATGTGGGCCAGAACTCTTTCTTATAAATATGGAAGAAACTGGGAGGATTGTGACAACAAAATGATATCCATGTTTGGTAAGGGTATGTTTTATAATCATGAAAATCTTCAATATTCTTCTCGTTGGCTTGTGTGTGGAGGAGACATGAATTTATGGAGGGAAAACTAGGCTGGGAAGAAGCTGTTTTTTCCATTTTGTCCTAGACTGGACATGTTGGTTAGGGAGGCCAGCCGTTACCTGAAGTTGATGGATGATATTTTGAGCCCAAATCAGATGGACCTATTAAAAGAGGTTTTGTTTTCTGAGGAGGAGGACATATGTTTTTTACAAACTCGAGTACAGCTTATTTTAAGGGGTGCGATTATCAAGGCTTAATCACACCGGAAGGGGGACGAGATGAATGGGGGGCACGATTATGGTGTAATGAGTTTCCCATGAAGATGTGTTTTCAAGTGTGGAGTGTCTGACATCAAGCCATTCCCATGGAGGATAATATTTTGAAAAAAGGTATTCATTTAGCCTCTCATTGATACTGTTGTTCTAATCTGCAGGTGGAGATGGTGGTTCAACTTTTTATTATGAGTGAATGGGATGCCTATCTTTGGTCTTGCATGAAGAGAGGGGGGAGAAACGATGTAGAGTGCTTGTCCATGCATGAATTTCTTTTGAAATGGACTACACGAGTGGATCTGAAGGTATTGAAAGATAATATTAGAAGCATCATTATGACGGTTGTTTTCTAGATGCTATGGGAGGCTCGGAACAAAGCCATAACAGATGTGCACCTACCAGTTTTTCTGCTACAGGTGTGTATGAAGTACCTGCTGCATGAATTAGGTTTGCTCATTAATGGGAGCCAACATTTCCTCTCGCTCAGTAACTTCTAAAATTCTCAGGGGTCCAGAACAGTTTCAAATGGTTGTTGGGTCTGATGGAGCCCTCCAATGGATGCCATCAATCTCCACATTGACCAATCGCTAGTGGATGGGCTGATGCATGAGGGAGGGTTGGTCCGGGAAAAGACTAGATTAGTTTTTTTTGTCCTTTAGCAGTATGTATAGGCTAGAGAGTTTTTTGGGTGCAGAAATAAGATCCATGTATTTGAGTATAATGATGTGGAAAAGGTTTTCATTGGGGTTATCAGAAGTAGAATCAGACATTGAGGTATTGGTTAAGGCCTTATAGGGGTAGGTTGAGGCTCCATGGAGTGTGACATATCTCGTTCGTAGTTGTGGCATGGAGATTTCTAGAGGTTGTTCAGTTCATAATATCCCTATAGAGGGTAACTTTTCCTCAAACACTTTTTCTAGGGGCATCTCGAAGAACCCCATCTAGTTTTTTCTAATTTGGGTTCCCTTCCCTAGGAATGTAATGGTTTTTTACATGGGGACGGTCATGGGCTCTATCAAATATGGCCTCCTGAGTGCCTGGATTTGGGTTTGGGGTTGGGGGCTCCACCAGTATTCAGATAATAAAAGAAAAAAAAAATATCGATCGTAAATGGAAGATTTTATTAGGAATCACTATTAAACATTTTCTACCGTCATTAGGGATATATTATATTTTACTTTACCATCGTTGATGAAAAAAATCATTCATTAATAATTATAAATTAGAAAATTCATCGATTCCTCAAGGAATGTTATCCTATATTATTATTTCATTATTTAAAAAAAATATTATCTTCTATTATGTATAGTATCAAAAATTTATTCTTTATCATGTAATAAAACATCATGATAAATTTTTTGGTGGATTATTTAATTTAGATGTATATTGAAGATTTATTAATTATGTAACATATTAATAATGGATCATGGGTGAATGTATTTAAATACTAACGGGTTACATAGATTAGTAAAGCGTTTTGATTTATTATCAAGTGAATCTCATTCATAGATTAGTATTTAATGTTGTAATAAGATCAGTTTTCAATCCATGAAACCCATAAAATTATGTTAAACCACAATAATTAGGAGTCAGCAATGAATGAATATATGATTAAAAGTGTAATGAACTAGGTATTTATAAAATAATAAATTGTATATTTTATTAATATTTATGAATAAGATGTTAAATTTTCATTAAAATATACCCTTTTTCCGATTGCATACTCGACACACAACATCGGGTATCATCGAAATCGTACGTCGCACACATCATTGTATTATACCGAAAAATAATACAATATTATTAATATTTTAAATAGTAGTTAATGCCTAGCTTTTGGAATGGTAGGAATGAAAAGTATCAGCTGAATTATGGAAATATGGGTTACCCATGTATAAATAATGACTCATTCATTACCAAATTTATTAGAAATGGAAATAAAAATAAATTGAATATAAAGTATATGTTTTTATGACAACCTATCTAAAAAGAGAATAATTGTATGTATAAAATCATATCACTCTGTATGGAGTTATATTTAAAGATAAAAAATATGTCATATATTCAATGTAATTTTTTAAATTCATATTATATTTCCTATAGATATGATATAATAACAAATTATGTTTTTCAGATAAAAGTTGTATCTTTCGAAAAATGCAGTTTTACCACCTTTTGATGGTGAACCCTTTTTAAATTTATATTTTGAAACAATTATATGTTATATTTGAAATAAATGCATATTCATTAGAATATAGACATAAATGTTTTCTTTTGATGAATATTTGATATTTTATTGATAAATATCATGTTTTGATGAATAGTAAAAATATGATAAATTTTAATTAAAACCAAATTTCTCAAAAAAGATAATTTATATTTTTAATTTATAATATATAATTTTTAAGGTTTATATATAATATTTTTTTACCATTTAATCCAATTTTTGGAATCATAAGTAATTTCACATTGAAATTTGACATAAACAAATGTCAATGTTTTGATTGTTTTAACCTTTTTAAAAAAAGTTTTTTGGTTTTGACAACTGGAATTAATTTTAAACTAATTTCTTCAAATTATTTGTTCTAAATTAGGAAAAATGGATTCCATATTTGGAATCAAAAGGTCAAAATTGATTAAATAGTTAACTTTTATTTTTGTACATTATGAAAAATAAATTCAGTAATTATTTTATTTACCATGGTTAAAGGATAAATCTGGTAAATAATGGTAAAAATTAATATTATAATAATATTAAACAACCCAATTTTTTTTACTAATCCTATTATATGAGATATTTTTTACCTTGTAATCCTTGGGTATATTTGGGGACCCAATGGATCCACATTAATGTGATAATGACATGTTATAACAGTTAATTTAAAGTGAATCGAAATATGACATAAACATGTATCATTTACTACCTTTTTTATGGGGTTATAAAATTGATCTCTTAGAATATAATAAGTAATTATATTTATAAAATGATTTAATAAATCATGGTAATTTATTTATAATTTTTATACCATAAATAAATAAATATATTTATTACGCAATGATAATGTAGGGATTACATCATTAATAAAGGATTCAAATAAATGATATTATAAATTATAAAATAAATATTTTTTGACATAATTAATTTCATCCAAGAATTATATTTTAGAATATGACATATTAGAAATGATTTAATTATTTGTTTCTAAGAAATCTCGTTGTTATAAATTTGTAAAAACGTCAAGTATGAATAGTGTCCAAAATTGACATATTTCATAACTTAAAATATAAAAAGGATTATTGAATGATTTTAAATTCATGAAAATATACTATTCCTCCAAATGGTTTAGTTATGTTCAGATATGTCATAAATTAATTTTTTGAGTTTTTTTACATGATATGGAAATTTCATTAACCCACAATGTGTATGTAACATTATATCACTATAAGATTAAAAATGGTAAAATAAGGGCTAAATAAAAATGATAAGAATAAAAAAAATATTCAAAACCTATCTAAAATGTTTTAGATGATAGTTATTTGAACCAAAATCATCTGATCATTGAATTAAATGATTTTGAACCATTTTTATTTGAAAGTGAATTTATAATAAATTAATATTTCAATACATTCCAAAAGTACACATCCTCCCTCTTATAAATGGCCACCACCTCCTCCCACTTACAGTCACCTCTAAAACCCCATTTCTCATCAAAAAAAATGCTCAAATAATCTCCAAAATTCCCTCTCATCCTCCTAGAAGGCTTACATTGGGATTCAAGAAATTCAATAAGGCCTTTTGGCTCAAATCAAATTAAGTTTCCTTATTTAGAGGATACATCATATTTCAAGTTCCATTCCATAATTTTCCATCTCAAATACCTAAGATAATATTATTCCTTGATTAAATAAAAAAAAGTATATTAAATAAAATAGGAATTTTTATAGGAATTATTTCTTCTAATATTAAAAAATGTCCATTTAATGGATACAAAACATATTTTTTCTATGTATGACTAACTACTGCCTCGCAAAACGACGATTGTTCAATTTCTTCCTACCAAATATCATGGTGGCCATTATGAATGAACATTATTTATATATGATATATATTAATTTTTTATTGTTTATATGATTCTATAATTTTTATTTACAACAAAATTTTAGGCTTCCCATGATGTGTAAATACGATAATTTAATTTGAGGAAGTGTGGAATACCTCCCCTTCATGGTGATATGACTTGTTCATGCTACATATGGAACATATAAAAGATGGATTTAAAAAAAATTACACATACATGATATAAATATAATATAGGTATTATAATATACATTTATATAATTTTATTAATATTCTTTTAATATGGAAAAGCAATGAAAGTATCATTTATTCGTATATACTACCTACCCTCTCCATGAATGGTTCATTTCCATTCTTATCTTCTAAAATTATGGATATCATAAGTACATATATATTGATTATATAAGATATTTAAATCATGAATAATATTCTATAGATGATGGAATCTTGACCACGTGGTCAATTTACGCCAAACACGTCCATTTTGGACTCAAGAACCAAATCCCGACAAATCGATCAATATGAACATAAATATTTAAGTAATTTTAATAACATGATGATAAGTAATATAAAATGAATAATACACATGAAAAAAGTTCTGATGCAAGGAGAAAATAACTTAATTTTAATATTCATCAATATAAAGAACAAACAATACAAGTAAGACTCATAATAAGGGACTTAATCTTAATCACTTTTTATTGATGCCTATTTTGATAATATACACTGTTATATTTTATACGGTGTATAATAAACCCATTTGAATTTAAATATTATTCAATGGGAATATTTGTCTACAAATCATTTTACTAAACTTTAAAAGGAATGTTTTATAACATATGGGGTGACATCACCCTCTCTACCACCATAACTGTTATTTGATATTTGGCATCCAATATATACATTAATGTTTTCCCTTGTTCCATTTTGTGGTGTTTTGGTATTGAAATTTTTTTTTGAAATGGATTGATTATTTCAATATATAGAAATGATTTACTATTATTGCAAATGAAAATCTTTTAGTAAAATGTTGATATTTGTGATATTTTATGTGATATGATTATATAATTTTACTGGGACTTTTGAAGGGTGGCTACGTGACAATCTAATGATGGGTGGTTACATTATAAACCAAAGGATGGGTGGTTCCGTGATAAACTAGGGAAGGGTGGTTAAGTTAAAACCTCTAATGCAATGGGTATGGAATTCATCCATATGGATATTCCATTAAGTTACATGTGTGGAAGTTAATTGTATAGTATTTCTATTTATGTATGTTTATCTCCCAAGTTAACTTTTATGTTTTAAGTCAGATTCTATGGAATTTATAGTAATATTTTGGTTAAAAAAGGGTAAGCAATGTGTTTATATTCAATGACGTTTTTTTCCACTTCTAAAAGGTGAAATGTATTAATTTATGATAATGTTTTCATCGTTTAAATTTTTTCACAAGAATAACAGTTCTAATTAAATGTGTGTCCCTAAATGAGAATTTTATACCCATGAAAAGTTTTGAAATTGTTTTGATATGAAAAAAATAATAATAGAGTCAAGGATCGGATCTAGGAAAATTCATGTGGTTTAAAAAATGAAACAAAACCGGTTTCATATTAAATAGTTTTTGTTTTATAAAATATATATAGTGAGTAGAAGGGTCTACATGTAATATTCATGTTGTTATGTATATGATGTGATCTAGTTCTCCAAATATCTAAACATTAAATGATCCTTGATGTGAGTTATTTTAAAATTATTAACTTATCTCATGATTAAGTAATGTTTTGGGATAGGGACTTATAGTTGGAATCAGAGGTCAGTTTAGATAACATTATATGTTCGAGTGTTATTCATGAAAAACTGACATGTTTTATATAACCACAATGGTTATCATATTAGAAATGAAAATAGTTATTTTAGATAAATTTAATGAGTTTAAGATAACATGAATTAGTATATATTAGTTTTTACCCACCTCATAATATAGTATATGAATATCTTACAGATATACTCACCTTGACCTTTTTGGTTTTAGTAAATGGGTGGATCTATCAGTCACACAAGTTAAAATGGATTTCAAGGAATCTTTGGTTGTTTTATGAATACGAAACCTTAAGAAATGGTAGCTATAATCGAGAACACTTGTTGTTATTCTTAACTAACTATCTAGAGTCATGGTTGACCACATGAACCTTTGTTATTTCTGTAAAAAAATCATATATGCTATAAAAGTATTCATATAGAAGTATAGGTAATAATCATAAAGGTATGTATATTCAAAAACCTATGTTCCTAGAACGTGGAATGAAACTCCATTGAAATTGATTCAAAGGGACAAGAATATGTTATAGATGTTGTAATAAAGGTTATAAAAGAATAAACTACCATGGAAAAATGAAAGGTTATATTGAATCCATAAAAGGGAAATATGTCTTTTCAGAGGTATTAATTGAATGTTTTAAATGTGGGGTTCATGGTCATTACAAAAATCAATGTCCTAAAAATAATGTTCATGATTGGGAATAACCGGACCATTTAAATATATGTTTACCAATACCAAATTATTTTCCAATTGATGATGAGGAAACTGAAAATGGCCTATGAAATGTATGTATTATATCTTAGCTCATGTTTTTACATTATAAAATCGTTGGTCTTTATTAATGATTTTTCATGTAGGAAATACATAAAGAATAATAAGGTGAAAAAACATGGATAAAGGATCATGAAGAATGTTTGACTATTACGATGTATATATATTATGAATTGAAGAGTTATGTTGGATCTATTGATGATGATACGTTTAAATGTAATAATGATGGGATTACCTTGTAAGATATATAGTATGTGTAACCCTTATATTTTTTTTATTAAAATTTTAATTGAGGAATAATTATTTTATCTTTTGTGGATATAGTTATAAAAAACCATAAAGGGGTTATACGATCCTTGATTTTGAAGCAATTACGAGTTATTATATTTTAAAAGTCATTAGATAAAAATGAGGTTAGATTATGATATTATCTCATGTTGGGGATGTTATAAGAATCATATATTTTTATAAAAAGGACAACCCATAAGATTGGTGTAAACCCATCATGTCGAACAAGGTCGTGGGAATCGATCCCCCAACTGAAGGTTGATAAGGGAACGTTTCCTACAACTTACCTACATGAATCCCATGGTTATTATGACTTATTATCCTTTGTTAAATAATTTTATGGATGAATAATATGTTGATTTTGGGAAATTATTTTTTATCAAATGGATATCCTTAGTATAGGAAAATTATTTGGTGATTATGTGATAAAATATAGTTTGGATTGTGTTCTCTCTTTTAAGAACACTATATGCCTAAGAAAAATAGAATACTACATGATTTAATTTGAGGAGTAATATAAAAATGTTATTTTAGAATAATCTATGTTTTTATTTTTGAAAACAACGATTTGGGTTATTTGTGAAAATAATTTTCCTATCGTTGAGAATATGTGATTAGGATAATTACATTTAAGTATGCGACATTAATAGAAGTCAATGTTATGTGGAGAAAAATTCTAAAATTTATTATGGAATACCATGTCATCAAATCCATCTAAATTTTGGTTTTCAATCTTAGTTTGTATTATGTCAAAGAATTTTAAGGACAGTTTTTTATTTAATGATATTTCTTGAACATTGGTGTATTTTTAGTTGAATTTTAATGATGAAGAGTATTATTTATTTTTATAAAGGATTATCCTTTTTATGGATTATCTGATCTTGTAAAAAACATTTTGGCTTTGGTTAATGTTTTATGACAGGATGAATAGATAGTTAATCTTATTAGGATTATTTGAATTTTTTATAATCTTATTCTAGCACATCGGTTGTGACCAAGTAATCTTGAATACTCATCTTTTAGAGAAAAGAGTAATTTATCGTAGATAATTATAAAATGTTGACAATCTACATGAAAAGTAAGTATGTTTCCTTATGTTCTTATTTTTGGAAGTAAAATTTTTCCACAACATTATTAAATGGAATTGAAAATAAATATGTTTTCCATTTACTTTTCCAACTGGGGAATCAAACGTTGTTTAACCCAACAAAATTTTATGGTTTGTTGGTTGATTAATGTCTTCAGATCATGTTATTTTATCACATTCAATTATAAGTTGATATTTTTTTTCTTCCAAATCCATGTTTTCCAACATGGAACTCCAGTATGTGTTATCTTGAGTGACAATGGTTCTTTTCTTTATTTCTTTGGAATTGGAAGATTTATTAACCCTTTTTTCGATGTGGGATTTTTAATGAAGTTACAAAGCCAATTTTTAAAATTATAGGGACGCAATTTTCAAAAGGGGGAAGGTTGTAATGACCCAAGTACTGATAGAATTATAATTTTTCTTTTATATTAATAATTATGAATAATATAATAATTTTACGTTAAAAGGGATTTTTTTTTCAGATATAATACTTGACACACAAAAATGAGTTTCTCTGAAATCATATGTTGCACACAATATTGAGTTATAGTGGAAAATAATACAATGAAAATATTATTATTTTAAATGATAGTTTTTGCTTCACTATTTGAATAGAAATATTGAATAGTATCATCAGAATTATTGATATATGGATTAAAAAAGATTATATAATGATTCATTGGTTTACTATATTTATTATATATGGGAATAAAAATTAATTGAGTACAAAGGACGTGTTTTTATGAATACCTATCTAAAAAGAAAATAATTTTTTTATAAAATCATATCAGTTTTTATGGATTTTTGTTTAAATAAAAATATACGTTATATATTCAATGTAATGTTTTAAATTCATCTTATCTCTTTTCTAGATATGATATAATAACCAATTCCAATTTTTAGATAAAAGAATTATTTTTCAAGAAATACCATTTTAACGCCATTTGATTGCGGACCTTTTAAAAATTTAGTTTTGGACACCTTTATTTGTTCTATTTTAAAAATTAAAATTATTATTTTAAAGCAGGAAATGAAAATCATCTTTTGAATAATTTTTGATAATTTTTGGTAAATATCAGGTTTTGTTGAGTAGTAAAAATACACTAACAATTACTTGAAAACAACATTTTCCATTAAGACAATTTATCTGGATAAATCAAATTATTTAATGGTTTTAAGGTAAAATGGATTATATAGTTATCATTTAATAAAATAATGATAATTAGATGTAATTTCCCTCTGAAATTTGACATATAGACATGCCAATCATTAAGTAGTTTTTAGTTCTTAAAAACACACATTTTTTTTTTTGAAAATGGAAATTTATTTTAAATTTTTTTCTTCAAATTCTGTGTTTTCAATTTCAAAAAATGGATTCCATATTTTGAATCATAAGGTTAAAATTGTGTAATTAGGTACCATTTATTTTTTAACATTGTGAATAGTAACATCTGTAATTATTTTATTTCCCATGGTTAAAGAATAAATGTGGTAAATAAGAGTAAAAAAATAAATCAATAAAAATATTAAACTAACCTAACACGTTCCCAAATAAAACCATTTTTATATAAGAATTAATATAACGTAAAGAGAAATATAACATGAACATGAATCATTTACTAAAACCATTTTTATATAAGGTTATATAATATATCTCACCAAATATAAATAGTTATTAGAAATCTAAATATAATTTTCTACATCATGGTATTTTATTTATATTTTTTTCATTAAATAACTAAATTTAATTATGAATCAATGATGATTCAATGATTTCTTCATTAATAATGGATTCAAACAAATGTTATTATATATATTTAAATAAATATTTTTTGTCATAATTAATGTCATACACAGATTTTATAAGAGAATATGACATGTTTGTATTAATTCAATGGATTTTTTTGAAGGAATAAATTTGTTATGAATTTATTAAAAAGTAAAGTGTGAATTGTGTCCAAAATTGACATTATTCATATCCTAAAATATAAAATAGTTTATTAACAAATATTAAATTTCTAAAAATCTATGATTTATCAAAATGGTTAAAATAATTCGATATATTTCATAAATATATTTTTTTATTCGTTTGTCAAGATATATTAATTACATTAAGCAATAATATGTAAATAACATGATATCACAGTAATATTAAAAAGTGTAAAATAAGGGTTAAAGCAAATCGACAAGGATAATTAAATATTAAAAACATGTCTAATTTTTTGGATGATGGGAATTCAAACCAAAATCATCTTATATTTGAATGAAATGACTTTGGGAAATTTTTAATTTGAAATTGAATTTAAAATAAATTTATATTTCAACATATTCCTATAATACCCCTCCTCCCTCTTATAAATGGCCACCACCTCTACCCACTTAATAACACCTCTCAATTACCATGGGTTAACTAAATTAACATAAAATAAAATAAACAATCCATCCCTTCCTCTAAGAAGGATTTCCGTTGGAAGAAGGAAATTAAATATGGCATTTTGTATCAAATCAAAAGATGTTACCTGATTTAGAAGTAATGTCTTGTCTCAAATTCAATTAATTTATTTTCATTCTCCACTCCCAATGATTTTATTAATTATTGATAACATAAACAATTAGTATCAGAAATATACTATGATGTTGTTATGAGAAGGATTTTAACTACACATACACACATCTCCGTCTAATGGATATGAATATACATTTTTGGGGCATATTGAACTACTACCTCATGAAATGATGACTGTTCAATTTTTTTCTACCACCTCTCATCGGATCCATTATGATGTCACTATTCATATATATTAAATATATTATATTTATATGGTCTTTATGATTTGGTAATTTTTTTGAAATCATACCTCTATGATTTTCAATATGTGTAAAAACGATAATTTAATTTGAAGAAATGTGGACTACCTCCCCCTCAATGTGATATAACTCGTTCATGCTATACACGAAATATGTAATGGATGGTTTTATAAAAACTATGAGACATACATGGCATAAATATAATATTCTTATTATAATACACATTTATTTTATTTTCTTCCCCCATGATTCCAAGACTAGTATCCTTATCTGGATTGACCATCCCTCCATGACTCATATTACCCGACAACCTTATTAAGGCCATCTTGAGGGTTACTGTTTTGGCCAAGAAAGGCCCTTGGTCTTTATTCATCCAACGTATCCATAGGGGACCGTTGATGATTGAAGATGCAACATCACCTATTTTGGGTAGTGTTACCACTATGTTGTTGGAAGGTATAGAATCTGTCTCAACCACAAACACACGAATTTGCAATAGTGGCGTGTACCCATACATTTTTATATATAACCATGAATTGGAATGAGGTTGTTTCCAGGTCACATTTTTATATAGCTAACGATTCCAGTACCTCTCAAGTGCAGTTTATTCCTGACTATATTTCATCATCATGGAGTGATTCTAAGACAGATAGAGAAGCATAATCATTTTTTGTCTCACTTGGAAAAGTGAGTGGCAGAACATTTGGGGATTAATCTACCAAACTACATTGGAAGAGATTCCAGTAAAGTATACAAAGTTACACCGCCAATTTGTAATCATGGGATTCTGTGGAATTAGTTACCACGAGATTTATAATATAGTAAGGAAAGTGTTTTGTACTCAGGAAGAAACTAGTGCACTTGAATCTTGACTCTCCATGGTAGAGTCAACGACTTATCTGGATACTACATGACAAATTCTCATTTACAAAGCTTCCACACATGCAGTAACAATTGCTATGTTGCAAAACTAACTCACAAAGCAAGAGTATTTTATGGATCATCTTGAACAGGAAGTGGAGCAACAAAGTCATAAACTTGAATTTCTCAAGAAGGAGTGGGCCCAGGCTGCTGCTACCATTGAGGGGGGTGATGGAAAATTGAAGAGGGATAGATAATCGTCCTCCAATCCATGAGTGAAGTGAAGGCACTACGAGCGAGTATAAAAGCCAAGACTGTGAAATTATTAAAGCTTCACTAAGACATTGAGGAGTCTCACAAATCATTGATGAAGCTTTGAAACTCCAGTGAATATATATTGTAAGGGTTATGTTTTTCTCACAATGAGATGCTCTAGTTTGTGGACACCCACCATATATTTTTATGGAATATGATAGAACTTATTTGACTCCATATTCTCTCTCTTTGCCTTTTCCTATCGTTTTAACATCATTTAAATCCGGAATTAATTTTTAAACCATGAATTGAAAATAGTAAACTGAATTAATCAAATCAACTGCTAATTTTTTACTATGCCACGAGAATCAAAGATCATAATTAGACTATTTATAGGGTTTTATAAAAAACCCCATAAAAGTTTCTGTCTCATTTATTTATGTTAACCTAATTTTTTTCTTAATCCTATATGGTATGAGATTAGCAGGCATAATGTGGCTTTTACTTAGGATACTCTTTACGGTTTTTCGACATAACATGCATTACGCCTTTTCGGATGGTTTAATGTTTCCCTCTTTTAATGAACCGATACTTGAATTTTTCACATAAGTGTCATTTATAGATTTTTCCTTTGGAAAATATGGCATATTTATTCTATGGATATTCAAAGTACAACAACTAAAACTTATTAATGATATTTTACTTCGAATAACTTTGAGATGACTTAATGGGGAAGGTCCCCCACTAGAGACTTTTATCAGGGAACCTTCTAGAAAACTTTAGATATGGATTAGAGATTATTCTTGACCCTTTATTTGTGGTTTCTGTACATGCCTGATGATCATGATCTATTGGAGTCCTACATATGTAAGAAATGACTCTCATAGGGATGGATTTTCATTTTATTGTTGACCATTTTTGTGGGCTACATAGGCAGATCCACCAAGGCATTATGTTCATAGTATATCAAAGGTGTCTGCATGACACTATCCATCCATTTCTAATGGCCTGGTGGGATTTTCCTCATTTCGTAATTGTTTTAATTTTGGGAACCACAATGGGTGGCTAGCCTAAGGAGTGTTGTTTGTAGACATTATAAAATTCATATCGACTTTGAATGGGAAATTATTCCCTAAAATTTCTTAATTGCATAAAGAAGATCTAGTGAACATTCAGTTCAGTTAAGAGTATTTTTTTATGTTAGTGCACTTGGAAGAATGAGGTACAGAATCCCCCACCCAATAGTTTTCCATATCTTGGGGTGTCACAGGACATGAATATTATTTAAGCATATAGAAGCTCGACAAGACTCTCTTAGGGATGAATTTTACTTTTATTGACAATTGTTTTTGTGGGAAATATATGCATAACCACTAGGGCATGATAAGTATTTTCAAGAAAAGGAGCCTATAGGACACTGACCATCCATCTCTAATGGACATTGATTATTATAGAGATTGTGAACATTATGAGTACGGTATGTGACCTTCGGCTAGGGGTTCTCCTAAAAAAAGGATTCATTTTAATTGAACATTTTTAGGGAAACCCATAAGCTAGTGGGGGAAATATTCTTTTGTATGTGGATCAACTTCACACATATAGATGGGATATCCTTTGAAACCACAAAAGAGGGAAGAGATGAATCGGGCCCCTATGTTTTGATATATCCAAGATGTTTTTAGTGAGGAAAATGTAAACCATGACATTGAGGATCCTTGAATTAGAAGGTAAGGTACATGGCTTCGTAGTCGTTGGCCATACAATGATAGGAGAGAACACTGAAGGGTATAAATTTCCCATGGATTAACATCAATTTTTGTGGGTGACATATGCAGATCCATCAAGGCATAATGTGCATAGTCAATCAATAGATTCTGAAAGACACTATCCTTCCATCCCAGATAGCCTTGGAGGGATATGTAGATTCATGATCACTCAGATCACAAAGTCTAAAATACAAATGCAGTGTACCCAGACATATTGTGGACATTTGGGTCGTGAATACAATATGGAATTGGGTGTCCCTTTCATAGATCTGACTCGAATGTAAAGGGGGAAAATTTATACCATCTTTGGGATACATGGTCATTAAACATCACAAGTCTAGAATGTGGGGTTCCTCTTGGGAAAGGGAATTTTGACATCCCTTTTAGGTCCATGCTTCATTGAAAAAAATCATGGACCATTTTTCGATAATGCCACATGTGATATCTCACTGAAATCCCAAAGCCTATGTGATCTACGATTGATGTGAGAAAAAAGGTATTAATGGGATTCTATTACATTTCATAGGAATATAAAAATCAGCTTTATAGGGATATTTTAGGCTTAAACAATTGTTATACAGTTTAACCTCATACAACAAGGATGATTTTGACCTTGCAATTCAATATCATATAGTGAGGTTGTGATGAGATGTAGTTTAGAGTCATGTAGTGAGGACGATTATATTATCATAAATATTTTTAATCGATTTAGGTTAATCACAATCAGGATGTTTTGTCATTCCACAAATGTGTAGGATGATATAAGGTGGAAACCATAGTCTCAGGGGAAACAAGAATCTAGATTGATGACATGGGAATTAGAATCCATTGGGTGTACTAAGATAGGAGATGACTCTCCAGGGGATAAATTTTCCTTTGATTAAAGGAAATTTTTGTTGGTGAAATATGTAGAGCCACTAAGTCATAATGTGTATTGTCAAACAAAGGTGACCACATGAAACTGGACTTCCATCTCAAATTTCCTTGAATGAATATGGGTATCCAAGTTAACCTGAGGTATAGAGTGTGAAAAATGAGAATGATGTGCCAGGGCATGTGAGAATACTCAGACCATGATTAACTGTGAACAACATGGAGTTTCCACATTGGTCTGACCCATATGTATATGGGGTTTCAGGACCTTTTTACTTCCCATGATTAAGTGGAATGTGAGGAATCTTATAATTCTGAGGACTCACCAACACAAATCTCTTGATGAATTTTGTAGTTTAATGTAATTCAATATGACTTTTCATGGGATCCCAAAAAATTTCTGACCTACGTATGGGGGGAAGGGGCATTTTCTACTGGTTGGTGGGACAAGATTCCAAATTCGAGCGTCACTACATATCCTGCGAGTGCATGTATAAAGCTACATATAGTTCTGAATGTTATCTACAATCTTTTTCTCGATATGTAGGGACACTTGATGGAATTTTGGTTTTATTTGATATGGGCACTAGTCCTACCATATTTCCCCATTATTTCATTGCGTAAGATAATTCTCACCACTTATCCTAATTTCATGTGGGTAATAATCGATGTGAGAAACAAGGACTATTCATATATTCTCCTTCCCATGTGTGGGGCGGTAGAGAATATTTAGGGGAATTCGGTTTTTCATTCCTAGTAGGACTAGGCCAAGATCGAGGATTGAGGCATCATTGTGTATCCTACATGATTAGAAATAAAGAATTACGAAGTTATATACGTACACCGTACTGATTTGGCTTAATCCAATGGGTAGGGGTAATTTCGTTTTATCCATCATGGTTATCAGGACTTCCAGTTTACTCCATAGTTGTATTTTTTAAGGGAATCAAAATCATAGATCGAAATGTCATGGGATTTATACTTGATGTGAGAATCAATTAGTTGTAATGGTTTCCCTTACAAATATTCTAGATAGGGGGCATGATGGAGGCATTTTAAGGGGGTTGGGCTAGGATTGAGGATCGAGGCATTGGTATGTGTCATATAAGTGCCGGAATCCAGTCACATGTAGTTCTTTGAGAGATCATTCAATTTATTTTCATTCGATTAAGATGTTTCATGTTATGTATTTTAACACCACATGGTTAGGACACAAGTCAAAGATTAATACCATGTTTTAGCAACAAGTTCCTTACAGTTTATCATCATGTCGAAAGGAAAAAGATCATAGTTTAGGGTTATATAGGATGTACCATAACATAGTGAATTTTTAACCAAAGATTATGGTTATAGAGTTTGGACCATAAAATTTTTGGGCATCATGAATCATAGTTTAAGGACATAGATGATGGACCATGACATGATAGTGAAATAGCAACTCATAGTTTAGGGTCTACGAAGTATTTCTTCAAGAACATTTCATTTGTGGGAGCCATGATAAGCTGATGATTCATTGATATCACAAAGTACACTCCATTGAAATAGTCCATATGTATTACATATGGTTCTTCCCACATTGGTTCAAGATTTGTGGGATTATTCCCAAGTATCATCGAGGTTATGTGGACTAACACCATTTCTCCTTCGAGGAATGATTGAAGACAAGCCTTTTTGTTGATGGCTCGTGCAATCCAGTATTAGTAGATCTCTAAATGTGGTAGAGTGCGCATACTTTTTTCCACTATCTATTGAAACTCAACAAAATTTGTCCTAGATTTCTTCTCTATGAACAGTTTATCACAAATAGCTACAAAAAGTGATGGATGATGGATTTTGATAGGTAGAGCTGCATGTTCCCCGTATACTTGTGAGTATGGGGTTTCCTAGTTGGATATTCGGGCCGAGGTCTGGTATGCCCACAAAGCATGATAGAGCGGGTCTGGACACAACTTCTTATCCTTATCGAATTATTTTAGTGTATGATAGAGAAATAATTATTGAAATCCTCTATCATCTCATTGGTTGTCATGGGTAGTGGGGAGAATAGTTGGCTTTAATCCCTTACTCTAATTATAAGTTTTCCAACTCAATAGAGCAAAAGTTAGCATCGTTGTCCATAATTATTTTGTGTGGGACACCAAATCTGGTGATGAGGTTGACCTTCACAATGTTGAAAACGTTTTTCACCCTGACTTCTTTAAGGGGTATGGCGTCATCCCACTTAGAAAAGAAGTCAGTCATTATGAGTTTGAATTTGAACTGTATTGCTATAACAGGATGATATGGAACCACAATATCCATCACCTAGATGAATAATGGCCAGGAGTACTTGGCTGCAAGAAGTAACTCTGAGGTCATTGTATGAAATTATAATTAACTTGGTAGGAATATAAATTCTCTATGAATATGGCATAATCTTATATCATGGTAGGCCGGTAATGCCCAAGCCTTCAGATTTGGAGAGAGTGCCTGGTTCCGAACTAGTGTGCTCCACAATCTCAAGTGTACACCTCTTTCATGACAGATACAGTCTCTTCTCCATCAATACACCTAAAAAGGAATTCGTCTTGGCCTCATTTGTAGAGAACCTTTTCTTGGTTTAACAAATGTATAGGACAATATTGATGGCCCATCTTCAGACCTACTCCCTCTCAGCCCTATCTGGTGTGAGTTCCCCATTCCAAAGGTAATTTGTAATGGGCGACATCCTAACGATGGTATGACCCTAAGGATTAGGAATGGGACAAATTTCATCAATTTCCCCCATGTTTCTCGGGATCGGCCAAGGTTGTGGTTGTGTTTGATAAATTGTCGACATGAGAATTCTCTGACTAGGAGACATAAGTCAATATTAGATCTAATGGGAATTCTACCATCAGTTCTCGAACATGGTTCATCAAGGGTACTAATACATATTTGTTTCATAGCATAGTCATAGTTGAACTTCTTGATGATTATCTTTCAATCACGTTTCATTTTTAAGTGTTTGGAATTCACCAAATGTACCAATTCTAGTTCTGTAATGAGTCTATGATACCCCGCATTATTGTTTTTACACCCATTAAAAAGTATGAATCAGTAACAAAAGATGTATTTTTCATGTCATACGAGTATGACCCCCAACGCCACATTGTTATGTTTGGATCCTCCATTATTTTTTCCTTCAGGATTCAAAAAGCACCATCTATGTACATTTCTCACATCTGGGGTCCTCCCGAATGGAAAACACTACTTCTTCCAAATGTTCGGCATCCAACTGTTTTGTTGCTTCCAAGGGGTTCTCGGCCTGGATGTCTGCTAATGATCTACCCTTCATGGACTTCTTAGGCATGTATAGTATGTGAAACTGTTTTAGGATAACTACCCATCATGATAAACACTCATTTAGCATGGCACAATTGAGGATATATTTGAGCGGGTTACAGCGGGAGACTAGGTGGCCCTCATGATGCTGCAGGAAATGCATGAGCTTCTGAAATGAGAATATTAGGGATAGAAAATTATTTTCAATCTTTCAATAAAAAATTTTAGCATCAATTATTGTATGGGTGAGGTAGCAGAGGATGCTCTCTACACAAACATCATTCTTTCGCATGAGGTAGAATACATAATGACAGTTCTATGGTAGTTTGGTATAAAATGGGTGGTCTCCCCTCAACTAAAATCATGAGCACTGATGGGCATAGGATACATCTTTTAATATTATAAATGGAATCTTGGAAATCACTATCCTACTCATATGAAAATTCATTCATCATGAGCCTGGTGAAAGGTAAACATTTACCTTCTAGGATGGCTATGAAGCATTGAATGTAGGTGATGTGCCCTTGGAGATCTCTCAGATCCGTGAGATTTCAAGGTGGGGACATGCTATGTGTGGTTTTTTTCTTCTCATATTCGACTTCGATTCTAGGATAGTGTATCATGAAGCCATGGAATTTTCCCGAGGTAATGTCAAAGGTTAATTTTAGGGTATTCATCATTAAAATGGGATGTACCAATTTTTTGAAGATGGTTTAAAGATCAGAAAAGTGGTTCGAACACCTTCATGATTTAGTCACCAAGTTGTCGATATAACTCTTGATGAATTTTCCCAATAAAGGCTTGAATATGTGATGCATGGCACACTGATATTTGGCGCTGAGATTCATTAGGTCAAAGGGAAAAACATTATAATAGAACACTGCCTGAGGGGACCTAAAAGTGGTATCTTTTTTATCTCCTCAGGCCATTCGAATCTGGTGGTTTCCAGAATAACCACCCATGATTAAGAGGGCTATAAATTCGACTGTCACATAGATCAAAAATTCTTGGATTGGGACTATGAAGTCCTCTTTTGGGAAATACAGATTTAGTTCCCTTAAGCTAATGCATATTATAATCGTTCCATTCTTATATTTGATTGGGACAATGTTTTCCAGCGAAACATGATATTGGATCTCCCGTATGAAGTTTGATTTGATCATCTTTTCAACTTTAGCCTATATTTTTTAAGAATTCATTGAGTGGGTCCTCCTGGCTGCCTAGTTATAGCCATAGTGAACTTCTGTTAAGGCCAAATGATGAGTGGAGACTTCCAGATCGAGGCATGGAATTTCCATGCAATTCTAAGAAAACAAGTATTTATTTTTCATTATGATTGAAGTATATCCCTTCTTTTCATTAACAAGCACAGCCACACTAATCAAAGTGGTGCGAGGGTCATTTTCGGTGCCCAAATTTATATCATTATGTTCATATATGGCAGTGGAGACACCTTATATGTTATGATTATATAACATCACTTGAAAAAAAATTTGGTGGATACATGATAAATAAATAACGGGTGGTTACATGATAATCCAATTGTTGGGAGGTTATGTGATAAACCATGGACGGTTGGTTAGGTTATAACCTCCAGGGAATTGAGTATGGATGTAGACCATAATGTAACATCACAGGTATTAACAGAATAATAAATATTCAAATATATTAATATTTATGAATATGATATTAATTTTATTTTAGAGATGACACTTTTTCATATAGCATAATCAACACAAAACAACAGGATTCTCTGAAATCTTATGTTTCATACAACATTGAGTTATACTAAAATAATAATATAATATTAATATTATTTCAAATGGTAGTTAATGCCTAGTCATTGAATTAGAGGGAATTAACATAACTAAATACAATATGATTAATAAATATCTTAACATTTATCCAATAAATTTTAGTGTCATAAAATAAAAATGAATCCAATTTTAAGAATGAAATAATATAATAATCATAAAAGGTCGTTTTACCGCCTTTTGATGGAGAACCATTTTAAAACTAGTTTTTGATACTTATATAAATTCAATTAAGAAAATTAAATTTTTATTTATAATGGGGACACAAAAATTTACTTTGGATGAAATTTCTGTATTTTTCTGATAATGTATTTGTAATGAATAGTGAAAAATACAACACATTAATTTATAACTTTATTTTCATCTAATTTGTTAATATATCTATATTGTTGTATTAATTGGTTTTAAAGTATAATTGTATTAAATTTTTATCATTTAATCTAATTATGTTAATTGGATGAAATTTAAAATTTTAATTGGATATAAACACATGTCAATATTTTTATTGTTATTATTTCTTAAAATCCCACTTTTGGGTTGGGAAACCAGAATTAATTTTAAATTAATTATTACGAAATCTATGTTTTGAATTTGGGAAAATGGATTCCATATTGGAAATCATGAGGTAAAAAATGTTTAAATAGCTACATTTTATTTTCGGACATTATTAATGTTTACTTCTGTAATTATAATATTAATCTTGGTCAATGGATAAATCTGGTAAATAACTGTAACAAAAGTATATTATAATAATATTAAACAACACTAAAATGTGTCTTAATCATATTCGATGATATATGTCCGGCCATGGGAATCCATGGGTAAATAAGGGGAACCAATGGGGGCACATTTATGTGAAAATAGCATTTTATAAAAATTAATTTAATTTAATGAAAAATATAACATAATCATACATCTTTTAATAAAATAATTTTTATATTGACTATATTACAGATCTATTTGACTGTAAATAGGAATTATCAATATAAAAATATTTCCTACATAATGATATTTTTTTATAATTTTTAAAGTTAAAATAAATAAATTTATTTATGAAACATTTATTATGTTGTGATTCCCTTATTAATGAATGATTTTAATAAATGAGATTATAAATATTAACCTAAATTTATTTTGAAATATTTATTCTATAGAAGAATTTTATAAACAAATATGACTTGTTATATTTGAATTGATGATTTTTTAGAATGAATCAAGTTGTCATGGAATTTTAAAAATTCATGATATGAATAGTATAAAAATTGACATATATGAGTTTCTAAAAACAAATAATTTTTTATTAAATGATATAATTGTCATAAAAATAAAAAAATCGGAAAAATGACTAAGATAATGTTTCAAATGTCATTAAAATACCACTTTAGGTTCTATTGGAATATTATTGTAACTATATTAACCATATAATAGGAATATAGAAGAAGACATGGTAAGAGTTAAATTAGTTAAATAAGTGTTAATGTTGAAAGATAAGGTTAAATTTCTGACCTAGTCTTTTCTAAAACCTATTGGTTGAGTTGTTTTCAACCCAAAAATATATATTATTTAAAATAAATGAATTTTCTACCTTTAAAAAAATAAAATAATTTTATAATAAAATAATATTTTGAATCATTCCTAAAGATCACCTCCTCCCTCTTATAGAAGGGAATCACCCCTACCCACTTAATAGCATCTCTAAAGCCCATTTTCTAATCCACCCATGGCTCAAATAAGATCACAACAACCATCTCTTCCTCGTAGAAGTACTACCTTAGGCAGAAGGTAATTCAAGAAATTTTTTTGGCTCAAATCAAAGGGACTTACATGTTTTTAAAGGTATATTAAAAATTAATGTGACAAGTCGGACTAAAGGTAAGGGTTCATTTCCCCCCCCCCCTCTTTTAGTCAGAGTCTTATTTTATGTTATGTATTTTAATTTACACTTTCTTATATTGGGATTTGTGAATATATATCCTAATCTATGTACATTTTATGTCTATGTTATGATACACCTTTTCATCATTCATCAACTCATTTTAATAATTTTTGAAGTGACATCGTTTGGTAGCCAAGTTTTCATAAGGTAACTTCTTCAACCAATTTCCATTCATTAAGATAATATTCTAATTCTGGATTATGTTATTCGACAATTTTGATAGAAATAACTGTTGATTTCCTATACTGTATTTATAATTGGTTTATGTGTTCTTATATTGATTACTCATAATCGATCAATTTGATAAACAAAATTACCTTTATAAGGGAATTTCAAAACTCAATTTCAACTCATGTGGTATTATACATGCTTAGTTTATTTTATAAGGACATGATTATGTGTGGAATCAATAGTTATTTATTTATGTTTTATTCTCCACTTCCCTTTTTGTAGATATACTATTGCTACACATAATCACTCCGTATATAAATTCTTATGTCATTTATATGAACATTTTTAGAGGAATATTAAATCAATATCAATTCATTGAGTTAAATATCTATGTCATAGTTTTTTTATGAATATATGTGAATGAAATATGATATTTTTACACTGAATGTACTCTTATACTGGGTGTATTTATTTTTTCACAAAATAATCATTTCATTGAACTATCCTTAATCTAATGATATGATATTTGTAAATTAATTTGTCTCAATCATCTTTCATTGAGGTATATATTATTATGGTGCACCTTTATTACCATACAAGGTGTATATACATCCCTTTTGACATTTAATATCAATAATTTCTATATTCTCTTGATATTTAATGTTTTGTTTGATTCCATTATTAAATTATTTCTATTCAAGTGTCTCACAGGTGTTAATATAATCTTCAACTAAAATATTGTTTTAAAATTTTACATAAGTTATTCATAAAAATTGATCCCATTAATTTCCATGTTTTTTAAATTGTATTAAGGATTTATTTAAATAAAAAATATGTTTTAAATTTATAATTCTTGATATTATTTTAAAATATTCAATGTGGTGTGGGCCACTTTGAATTAAAAAACTATTTATTAATTGTTTTAAATGGGGTTTTAAATGTATTTAATATTTTAATATCTTGAAATGCCTTATTGTGCTTGATTAGTGAATGATTTATAATTTGAATCTTATATGTGTTATGATTATGTAATTGTACTTGAAAATTTTATTAGTGGTTGCGTGATAAACCAAATGTGGGAGGTTCTGTGATAATCTTTTGGTGGGTTAGACCATAATAGATTTCCAATGCATTGGGAAACATCATGTTGGTAAATGTTAATTATTATCCAAATAGATTTAGGTAATATACTATGATGGGTATGAAAAACATAAATCCATATGTAGATGTGAAAGAAACAATACCGATATGTTATGGATGCCACAAGTTTCCATTATGATTTATGATTTCTATGTGTTATTCATTAATCATATGATTTCATGAGATATTTTAAAGAACATATGTTTTATGATTGAAAAGTATTGTTTCAATGATTTGTATGTATTTGTGTAATAATGTTTTCTTGACTTATTTTATATCACATAATAATATTTTTATGCTCATACCATGTTTTTGAAATGTTTTTTCACAGGGTATAAGGAAGTGTAAGATAAAGGTATAATTCCAGAAGATTTTTATCAAGAAAATAATTGTTGTTTTATTTAATGAGTTTTATGGTTTTGAAAAAATTGGTTAGAGTTGAAATATGTACATTGTAATATTTGAGATGTAATGTAATAGTTATGGCCCGATTCTCTAAAACTAAAAACCTAAAAATATTATAAATGTGAATTAATGACTTATCATGAGATTGTGTAATGTTTAAGGCTGGGCCCTTATTGTTGGTATCAGAGGTCAGTTTAGATAATGTTAGAGGTTAGAGTGTTATCTAGGTGTAGGTAAAATATATCATATAACTAAGTGTTTTATTATCATATTGATCCTTTTGGAGGGATATGAAAAAATAGGTTGATTGGATAAAAACATGAAAAATGGATATTTAAGGAGGTTGATGCATTAGATTTATATAAATGATTTAATGTTATATTTAACCTATAGAGGATTTTTTAGTAATGATCTTTTTCTTTTTTAACTATTGATTCATTACATCGGGTTATGGTTCTTCTATCATGATGGAAGGAAAGAGATGTTTCACAACCTTATTATCACTCCCTGATTATTTGATCATCCCTATTATGGAAAAAGCTTGTTCAAATGATTTTGATATCTTCTTGAGTATTAAAATAACTTGTAAGAAATTGTTTGAGTTATCCAACACCTAATCATTTTTAAAACAATTTTTTTAGTCATGGTAACTTTTTTATATGATTTCATGATCTCAAATCTTCCAACTCTATCGAAATGTGAAATTATATAAGTACATCGAACATTTGCTTTTTGAAAGTAGGGTGATATATCGAAAGAGAAAGGTAACATCCGGAATATCATGATTTTTGGATTTGAGGAATGGTGTATTAAGAAATAAGGTGTAAATTAAAATTTAATGGATTACAATGAATGCTGAAAGAGTAAGAAGTATACATATACATGATTCAGGATATATGGTGGATTGTAGGAAGATGGAACACAAAAAAGTATGAAGGCTATTTTAATGATGGGATTACATTGGAAGACTTTTTATAGTTGGTGTAACCTTGAAGTTTGATATGTGAAAATGTAATTTTTGAAATAATTATCTTTTATTGTGTGCACATAATGAGTACCATAGGGGTTTATATGATCTTTTTTTTGAGGTGATAAATGGTGATTACTTTTTGGGATGCAAAATGAATGCTATTAGATAACCATTAATGATATTACATGTTATGATTATTATTGAGGAAATTATCTTATTTATGAAAATGATATAATAATGAAATATTTTTATAAAAATTATAATCCACATGATATGTGACAACTATTCATGTTTGAAAAATCCATGACAATCAAACACACAATCGAAGGGAGACAAAATCACATCGCCAACTATTGGCCAACATGAAGTCCCTGTTTAGTGTGAATTATTCTTTTTTAGTTAAATGATTTAATGGATTATAAAAAAGTTTATTTTGGGAACATATGTTTTATGAAACTAATATACTTATTATAGGAAAATGACTTAGTGATAATGTGACAAATGTTATTTTAGAAGATGTGTTCTCTTTCAGAAACACTTTATGCATAAGGAATATAGAATACAATGTGATTTCATTTCTGGAGTAATGGTTAAAAATTTATTTTCGAATAATATATTTCTTTATTGTGTACATATAGAGATTTGGGTTATTTATTCAAATGATTAACCTATCATATATAATATTTGATTAGGTAAATTACATTTCAGTTTGAGACATTAAGAGTAGTTGATGTTATTTGAAGATAAATGATATGATTTAATATATAATACTATGTGATTAAATCCTTATGTGTTTTTAATTAAATATTTGTTTTATTTTACTGAATAATTGTATGTAAAATTTTGTATTTAATTAATTTTTTTGAACTTTGGGTATTCTTTGTTGAATCGTTAATATTAAGAGTAGTATTTTTTTATAAAGGATTATCTTTTGGGGATTATCTTATCTTGTACCAACCATTTTGTTTTTGGATAATGTCAAAAGGCAAAAAAAATATATAGTTCATCTTTTTTGGATTATATGATTCTCTAAAAGTAGATTATTGCTCTTAAGATGTGACCAGGTAATTTTGAATACTCATTGTTTGGTGAAAAGATGAGTTTGTGGTAGAAATTTAATAATGGATTAAACTATACTTGAAATGTAAGTATATTCCCTTATGTTTTTAGTGAATATCATTAATAAATTCCACAAATATATTAAAATATCCTTAAAAATAAATTTTTTACATTTACTTTTTCTTCTGTGTTATCAATGATCGTTTTACCCATCACAAGTTTGTGCTTTACTTGTTATAACATTCTCCAAATCATGTTTTCTATTACACACCATTGGATCTTGGTGGTTACTTTCTATTCATCTTCCATATTTTCCTACATTTAATTTTATTAGGAGTTATCTTCGGTGACATTTTACTTTTCATAATTTTTTTAAAGTGAAAATTTTATTGATTCTCTATCAGATGTGGTACTTTCAATGATGCTTCTGAGCCCAATTTTAAAATTGCAAGGACTCAATTTCCAAAAAGGGGGAAGTATGTAACAACCCAGGTATTAATGGAATAATAAATATTCATGTCTATTAATATTTATGATTATGATATTGATTTTATTTTAAATATGACATTTTTTCTGATAGCGTACTCACCCCGCAACAAAGGGGTTTTTTTAAATCGTACGTTTCACACAACATTGATTGATACCAACAAAATAATATTATTTTAATATTATTTTAATTGGTAGTTAACACTTGGTTGTTCTATTAGTGGGAATAAATAGAACTAACTATAATATGATTATCAAATGTCTTTACATTTGTCCAATAAATTTAAGACACATAAAATAAGAATGAATCTAATTTTAAGCATGAAATACTTGTATATTTTTAAAATGTTATTTTACCTCCTATTTATGATGAAACCATATTAAATCTAGTTTTTATCACTATTAAATGTTCTATTTGGAAAAATAATTTTTTTTCTAGAAGTGGGATATCAAAATTTACATTTGATGATATTTTTTTATTTTTCTCATAATGTTCGTTTTTAATGATAGTGGAAAATACTGCATTTAAATTCAAAACTCCCTTTTCCCCAAATTTATTTATATATTTTTATTGTAATTTTAATTTTTTAAAGAATAATGGATTATATATTTATCATTTTACCCAATGATATTCCTTGGAAGTAATTTCACATTTTAATTGGAAAAAAACACATAACAACATGTTCATAGTCCTTACTTCTTAAAAACCCACTTTTGGTTTTGGAAACGTGGATTAATTTTATATTAATCATTGGAACATGTCTTTTTAGAATTTAGTTAAATGAATTCCATATTTGGAATCATGAGGTCCAAATTTTGTAAATATGTACATTTTATTTTTGGACATTGTGAATAGTCACATCATTAATTATTATTTTTGACATGGTTATAGGGTGAATCTCATAAATAAGGATAAACAAATAATATTATAATAAATATAAAACTGCCCTAAAACGTTTCATAATCTTTTTGGATGACATATATCTGACCATGGGCATTATTGGGTTGACTTTGGGATCACATGAAGCCACAATGATGTAAAAATAGACATTTTATCAGAATTAATTTATTGTAATGAAAAATATAACATAAAGATATATATTTTAATAAAAGTATATTTATATGGGGTTATATAAGTGATCTATTTGTATATAAATAGTAATTGGAAAGATGAAAATATTTCCTACATCATCGTATTTTATTTATAATTTTTAGACACCAAATAAATTAATTTATTTATGACACAGTGATGATATAGTGATTCCCTTATTAATCAATGATTTAAATAAATGAAATTTTAAATATTTAAATAAATTTTTTTGAACCGTTTTATGCCATCCATGATTTTTATGGAATATTATTTCATCTCATATTTTAATTAATGAGTTTTTCTCGAAGGAATCAGTTTTTAGGATTTTTTAAAAATTTATGATATGAATATTATAAAAATGGACATAATTGATATTTCAAAACAAATTGTATTTTATTAAATGATATAATAGTCCTAAAAATATATGATGAAATCATATTACTAAGATAATTTTTCAATGTTACTTAATTAAACACTTTAGGATCTATTGGAATTTCATAGAAAATATATTAACCATATAGTATGAATATAAAATAATACATGGTAAGAGTTAAATTAGTTAACTAAGTGTTAACGATGAAAGATAAGGTTAAATTAGTAACCTAGACTTGTCTAAAACCAATAGGTTGAGAAGATTTCAACCCAGAAACATATTATCTTTGAACTAAATTACTTTTGTTCCATTTAAAATATAAAATAATTTTATTATAAAATAATACATCAAAACATTCTTAATGTGTACCTCATACCTCTTATAAAATGGCATCATCCCTACCCATTGAATCACACCTCTCATGCCAGTTGGCTCATCTAACATATTCTTAAATAAACTTCCAACAACCCTTTATTCCTCCTAGAATGTAGAAGGAAATTTAAGAATGCCTTTTGTATCCAATAAAATGGATTTACTTGTTTTTAGTGAATATAAAGAACGAACGAGACAAGTTGACTCAAGGTAAGGGAATCTTTCACCCATCTCTTTTAGTCAAAGACTTATATTATGTTATTTATTTTAATTTAAACTTTATTATGTTGGAATATGTACTTATATATCCTAATTGACGTACATTTTATGTCCATGTTATGAGAGACCCTTTTCTCATTCATCAACTCATATTTTGAATTTTTAAAGGGACACCGTTGGGCCGGCGAATTTTCATTAGGGAAGTTCTTAAACCAATATCCATTCATTGGGTTAATATTCTCATCTCGATATTAACTCATGCTATAATTATAGTAGAAATAACTTTTTATGTCCTAGATTGTATTTATACTTTCTTTATGTTTACTTGTAGTGAATACACATACTCAATGAATTTGATTAACAAAATGGTCTTTGTAAGTGAATTTCTCAACTTAATATCCACTCATTTCCTTTTACGCATACTTCATTGATTATATTATTCCATGATTATGTGTGGAATAACTGTTTGATTATTTATGTTTTAATTTCGACTTACTTTTGTGTGGATATACTATTTCTAAACATAATCACTCCCTTTATAAATTCTTATGTCATTTATGTAAAAATTTTAAATAAAATCATAACTCTATATCATTTCAATGAGTTAAATATCCATGGTATTTGATTTGTTTTTTCCAAGAATACGCTTGAATGAAATAGGATCATTTTACACTGAATATCCTCATATATTGGGTGTATTTATATTTGTCACATATTATTATGTCGTTGATTTATCCTTAATCTAATTATATAAACTCTGTAAGGGACTATGCATCAATATTCATTTATTTAAGCATTTCTTGTTATTGTGGACCTTTATTATCCTATAAGGTGTATATATAACCTGTTTGACATTTCATATCAAGAATCTCTATATTCTCATGATGTTTAATGTTTTTTTTGGTGCCATTATTTAATTATTTTTATTCAAGTGTTTCTAACGTGTTAGGAACTCTTAAACTAAAACATTGTTTTAAAAGTTTTAATGATTTATTCTTCTAGATCTATCTGATAAATATCCATGTTTTTAAAATGGTTTTATAGATTTATTTTTCTGTAAAAATATGTTTTAAATTTGTATTTCGTAACCTTCATTTAAAATTATCATAACAGAATGGGACACTTTGATTTAAAAATTCCTTTACTAATTGTTTTAAATATTTTTGGAAATGGACTGAATGTTTCAATATCATGAATTGATTTATTGTGATTGATGAGTGAAATGTTTATAATTTCAATATTTTATTTGTTATGATAATGTAATGGAACTTGGAAATTTGTTGATTTGTTTCATGATAAAACAAATATGGTTGGTTTTGTGATTATCCTAGGGCGGGTGAGCCTATGATAGATCTCCAATGCATAGGGAAACATGAATGATTTAATAATTAATGTTTTTACTAAGAGATTTAAGGAATATACTATGTTGGGTATTCAAAACGTAACTATCTATGTAGCTGTGAAAGATAAAATATAAGGATTTTATTGATTCCAAAAGTTTCAATTATGATTTATGATTTCTATGATTTATTCATTAATCTTATGATTTCATGAGGTATGTTAAAGAACTTATGTTTTATGGTCTAATGATATGGTTTTATATATTAATAACTATTTATGGACTATTGTTTTCATTACTAATATTATATCCTATGATTTTTATGCCAATCCCATTTTTTGTAATGTTTTTCAAGGGGTATAAGGATGTGAAAGAGAAAAGAATAATTCTTGAATATTTTTATCAAGAAAATAATTACTTTTTTATTTAATGAGTTTTATTGTTGAAAAAAAATTTGTTAAAGTAGAAGTGTATTCATGGTAATATTTGATATGTAAGGTAATTGTTATGGCCTAATTCTCTACAACACTAATCCTAAAAATATCCTCCATGTTAATAATTTACTTAACCCAATATTTTGTAATTTTTAAGGCTGGGGCCTTATAGTTGGTATCAAAGGACAATTTAGATAACTTTACAGGTTACGGTGTTATATGGGTATAGGTATAAGATCTTATAAAACTAAGAATCTTATAATCATATGGAATCATTTAGAGGGTTATGAACAAATAGGATGAATGGATAAAAACTTGAACAATGGATGCACATGGAGGTTGATGGATTAGAGTAATATAAAATTTTTTATGTTATCATTATGCTATAGAGGATTATTTTATTAATAATAATCTATTTCATGCTTCAATGATGACAATTTTCCGATGATTACAGATAATTTGAAAATATTAAAGGAAAGTGATGTTGCACAACCTTATTATCCCTAATTGATGATTTTATCATCACTATTATGGAAAAAGAATGTTCAAATGATTTTGTGAGATTCTTGATTATTCAATTCACCTGTAAGAATTTTTTTGAGTTATCCAACACCTACTCATTTATAGAACAATTGTTTGGGTCATGATATCTTTTTTATGTTATTTCAGGATCTCAAAATTTTCAAATCAATTGTAAATTGATATTACAGAAGTGAAGAGGACATTTACTTTTTGAAAGTAAGAAAACATGCCAAAAGATAAAGGGAACATCCTAAAGATCATGATATTGGGATTCAAGGAATTATATAATAAGAAATAATGTGGAAATGGATAGATAATGGATCATGAAGAAAGCTAAATGAGTAATAATTCTACATATAAGGGATTCAAGAGTTATGGTAGATATTAGGATGACAAAATGCTTAAAAGTATTATGGCTCCTTTGATGATGAATTCATTGGAAAACTTTATCAAGTAATTATAACCATGATGACTGATATGTGAAAATTTTATTCGAGAAAGAATTAACTTTTCTTGTGTGTACATAACTGATAGCCTCAGGGGTTCATATAATATTTTCACATTAAGGTAATAAATGGTTATTAAATTTTGGGATGAAAAATGGTAGGTATTCGATAAAATCTGAGGATACAAACGAATATGGTTAATTTTTAGGATATTATATTATATTTGATAATGTTTTAAGAATGCTATGGTTTTATAAAAAGGACAACCCTCATGATGGGTGACCACCCATCACGTCTAGCAAGTCCATGGGAATCGAACCCACAAATGTAGGGCGATAATGGGGCATCGCCTACCACTGGCCTACATGAAGTCCCTGGTTAGTATAAATTATTTTTTTATTTAAATGATTTTATGTTTTAAGAATAAGTTTATTTTTAGAACATATGTTTTATCAAATTCATATACTTTGTATAGGAAAATGACTTGGTGATTAAGGGATATATGTTATTTTTGTAGTCATTATCTATTTTGGATACACATAATGCGTAAAGAAAATAAAATACTATGGGATTTCATTTGTGGAGTAATGGTTGAAATTTTATTTTGGAGGAATTTATGTTTTTGTGGTTGAAATATTGAGATTTGGGTTATTTATGGAAATTATTAACCTATCATAGAGAATATGTGATTTGGATAGTTATATTACAGTATGAGACTTTAAGAGTACATGCAGTTATTTGAAGATAAATTTTATGATTTTATATGGAAGACTATGTGATTAAATTCTTCTATATTTTGGATTTCAATATTAGTTGGATTGCATTGAATACTTTTTACAGACAAATTTGTATTTAATTATCATTTTTGATCCTTTGGTATTGTTTATTGAATTTTGGAGATTAAGAATAGTATTTCTTTTTATAAAGGATTATCTTTTGGGGATTATCTGATCTTGTAGGAACCATTATGGTTTTAGTTAATGTCTAAAGTAAAAGGAAATATATATTTCATTTTTTGGATTATATTATTCTTAAGAATATGACTCTAGCACATCAAATGTGACCAAGTCATCATGAATACTCATCAAATAGAAAGAAGAAGAGTTTGTGTTTGAAATTTATTAAAGGATGATACTCTAATTGAAAAATAATTATATATAATTTTGTTCTTATTAAATATCATAAATAAATTCCTCTAATTTATAAAAATAACCTCAAAAAAATTTTCCATTTACTTTTCATACTAGGAAATCATGTACTATTTAACCGATCATAGTTTGTAGTTTTCTTGTTGTTAACTTTCTCATGATCATGATTTCTATCACTCTCCATTAGAACTTAATGGATAGTTATTCTTACATATCTATTTTTTCATAAATTAAATACTATTATGGGTTTCCTCAGTTGAAATTGTAATTCTCTGTATTTTTTACAATGATATTTTTATTGACTCGTTTTCGGATGTGGGAAATTCAATGATGTTTGTGAGCTGATTTTTAAAATTACAAGAAGCTATTTACAAAAGGTTATACCGATGTAACAAATTTGGTATTAATAGAATAATATTTTTTAATATATATTAATATTGATGGATATTATATTAATTTTATGTTCATATGAAACTTTTTTCCTACAGTGTACTCAACATGCATCAACGGGTTTGTTTGAAATCGTACATTGCACACAACTTTGAGTAATTCTAAAAAAATAATATAGTTATATTATTATTTTAAATGGTAGTTAACACCTAGCCATTTTATATAAGGGAATTAAAATAACTAACTATAATATGATTATTAAATTTATTTATCCTTATAAAAAACAATTAGGCATAAAATAATATTGTATCTGATTTTAAGCATTAAATATTCTAATATTTTTAAAAGGCCTTTTTACAACCTTTTGATGGAGAATCCATTTTAAATATAGTTTGATTCACTTTTAAATGTTATATTTGGAAAATTAATATTTTTATATTGAATTAGGACATCAAAATTTACTTTGGATGAAATTTTGGTATTTTTCTTATAATGTTCATTTTTAATGATTTATGAAAAAATACTACATTTTAATTCTAAATTTCCTTTTCATCTAATTTATTTATATATTTAGATCGTTATTTTATCTTGTTTTAAAGATTAATTGGATTATATTTTGATCATTTCATCTTATTGTTTTCATTGGATTTAATTTTAAATATTTATTGGACATAAACACATGTCAATCTTCTGATAGTTTTTATTTCTTTAAAACCAAATTTTGGTTTTGACAAAATGAATTAATTTTAAATTATTTACTACAACTTTTTTGTTAAAAATTTATAGAAATGGATTCTATATTTTTAATTTGAAGGTAAAAATTGTATAAATAGGCACACTTTAGTTTTTGGACATTATGAATAGTAACATCAGAAATTATTTTATTTACCATCGTTAAATGATAAATCTGGTTAATAAGGGTAAATAAATAATATTAATAAAATATAAAACTACCCTAAAACGAGTATTAATACTATTTAATGATATATGTCTAATAATGGGAATAATTGGGCCTATTTGGGGATCCAAGGAGCCACATTGGTGAAAACATATCATTTTTTATGAATTAATATAATGTAAAAGAAAATATAACATAAACATGTATCTTTTAATAAAAAAAAATTTATATGGAGTTATATAAGAGATATATTTTACTATAAATAATAATTAGAAAGATAAAATGATTTCTAACATCATTTTAGTTTACTTAAAATTTTTAGAAACCAAATAAAGAAACTTATTTATGAACAAATGATGATGTAGTTACTCCCTTATAAATTATTGATTTAAAACAAATAAGTTTATAAATATTATAATAAATTATTTCTGACCTTTTTATGCCATAAAATACTTTTATAGAAAATTATTACTTTATTTATTTGAATTAATGTAGTTTTTTTGAAATAAATAAGTAGTTACGGATTTTTAAAATTTTAGTATATTAATAGTATATAAATTAACATAAATTAGTTTTGAAAACAAATAATATTTTATTAAATAATATAATAGTTTTAAAAATATAAAATTCAGACAAATGTCTTAGATAATGATTTAAATATCAATAATGAACCACTTGATATTCACGTAGCATTTTATATTAACTATATTGACCATAAATTATTGATATACAAGAATACATTGTAAGAGTTAAATTTGTTAACTAAGGGTTAAAGCTAAAAGATAAGGTTAAATTTTGGACATATAATTTTCTAAAAACAATTGGTTGAGAGTTTTTAAGACCAAAAATATTTATATTTGAAATAAATGTCTTTGGGTTCTTTTTTAAACTGAAAATAAATTTATAACAAAATAATACATCAAAACATTCCTATAGTGCCCCTCCTCTCACTTATAAAAGTGAATCACCACTAAATATTTATTCGCACATCTCTTTCCCTTTGGATAGTCTATCCTCTGCCCAAATAAGCTTAAAACATCCCTATCATACTACAAGAAGTCCAAAAATATTAATAAGGAAATTCTAGATAGCCTTTTGGCTCAAATGAAATGGAGTTACACGTTTTAAGTGGAATATAAAGAACGTACGAGACATGTCGGACTCAAGGTAAGGGAACCATTCACCCTCGTCTTTTAGTCAAAAAAATATTTTATGTTACTTATTTTAATTTAACATTTATTTTTTTTGGAATATTAACTTATATATCCTAATATATCTCCATTTTATGTCAAAGGGATGAGATGCCCTTTTGTCTCTCATTAATTCAATTATTGAATTTTTGAAGAGTGGTTATTAGGCTATAAAATTTTCGTAAGGGATATTCTTAACCGAATTTCAATTATTTGGGTTAATCATAAAATTCATGTTTATAACATTCTACAATTATTTGAGAAATAACAATTTATGTCATATCTTTTATTTATAGCCCCATTATGTGTTCTTATAATGAATACACATAATTGATCAATTTGATTAACAAAATGATCTTTTCAAGGGACTTTCTAAACTCAATTTACAATCATTGGATTTTTTTCAAACTTCTGTGATTATAATATTCCATGATTATTTTTTGAATATCTATTTTTTATTTTTTTTATTAATGTACACTTCCCTTTGGTTGGATATACTATCTCAACACCTAATCACTGCATTTATAAATTCTTACGTCATTTATATGAACTTTAAATGGGAAATCATTACTCAATCTCATTTCAATTAGTTAAATATCCATGGAATTGGTTTTGTTTTTTCTACGAATATGAGGGAATAAATTATGATTATTTTACACTGAATATCTTATTATATTGTGTGTGTTTATATTTTTCACACATAATTATGTCATTTATTTGTCTTTAATATAATGATATGATCATTGTAAGGGACTACATCTCAATATTCTTTCATTGAGTAATATCTTGTTATTGTGCACCTTTATAATCCTATAAGTTTTATACACAACCCTTTAAAAATTTTATTTCAAGAAATTCAATATTCTCATGATATTTAGTGTTTTTTAAAGGTCATTAAATATTTATTTTTATTCATGTTTTTCTCATGTGTTATAATACTCATTATCTAAAACACTATTTAAGAAGTTTTAATAATTTATTATTTTAAATCATTCTCATTAATTTTAATGTTTTAAAAATGGTTTTAAGGAATTATTTATATATAAAAATATGTTTTAAAACTATAATTCATGAATTTTTTTAAAAGAAATTTCCAAGTGGTATGTGACACTTTGATTCAAAAATTGTTTTATTAAATATTTTTAATGGTTTTGGAAATGGATTGAATATTTCAATAGCTTGAATTGATTTATTGTAATTTATTTATGAAAGGTTAATAATTTCAATATTTTGTGAGTTATGATTATTTAATGATTCTGGGACATTTTAGGGGTGGTTACATGATAACCCAAATACGGGTGGTTTCATGATAATACTTGGGTGGGTGAGCCCATGATAGTTGTCCAATGCATTGGGTAATGTGACAGAGGTAAATGTTAATGTTTCTCCTAATATATTTAGGATATATACTGTGATGTGTATTCCAAATGTAACTCTCTATGTTTTTGTGAAAGATACAATATAAATATGTTATATATTCCACATGTTATCTTTATGATTTATGATATCTTTGTTTTATTCATAAATGTTATGATTTCATGATGTATGTTAAAAACCGTGGTTTTATGGTTGAAAAATAGGGTTTCATTGATTTTTATGTATTGATCGACTAATGTTTTCATTCCTTATTTTCTATCCCTTATAGATATTTTTACACTCATATTATGTTCTTTGAAATGTTTTCACTGAGTATAAGGAAGGGTAAGAGAGATGAAGAATTCCAGATGGATTTAATCATGAATAGAATTATTGTTTTTGTTTAATGAGTTTTATTATTTTAGAATAAATTGGATAGATTAGAAGACTTTATAGGGTAATATTAGAGATGTAATGTAATAGTTAGAGAATAAATCTCTAAAAAACTAATCCTAAAAAGATGCTAAATGTGGATTCTTGACATAACTCATGATTATGTAATATTTATGTATATATCCTTGTACCTATGGCTATTCCATTTATAGAGATATGTGGAAGAAAACCATATGGTTATTCCATTTAAGAATGTTTATGTCCCAAGGTACCTTTATATGATATATGTTTTATTAGGTGGGATTTATGGAAATATTTTTGTTACAACAAGTTTTAACAATGAGATTATATTTAGTTAATTGTTTTTGCAACATCATAAAGATAAAAGTATTTCATTATTATAATGTATTCATGGTTTACATTTTTTCTCAATAATAATTGTTTTCATTCATTATGTATCCCTTACAATGTTTTTTATGATCATCCAATGTTTTTTAAATGCTTTTCAAAGGGTATAAGTAAGTTTATAGGAAAGAAGAATTCAAGATGATATTTATCAATAAAATAATTCTTCTTTTATTCAAATTATTTTTTATAGTGAAAAATTTTATATACTATATGTTTATAATTTGTAATATTTGAGAAGTAATGTAATTGTTATGGATTAATTCACTAAAATGCTAAACATGAAAATATCATCATTGTGAATTCTTGACAAAACAATATATTAAGTAATGTTTAAGGATGGGGCCTTATAGTTTTTTTGGATATTGAAATGGGTTTAAATATTCCATATTTAAATGGTTATGAGAACATGGGGTCTATTTAAGGGATTTAAATTATTTTAAATTGGTATATGTGGTTTTTTAATTGTTATTGAATCCATTTGAATTCAATCCCTAAGAATCGTGTTATTTAAAATGTAATTTTATGGAAAAATTTGGATTTCAAAATGGGATTTCAATATATAATTTGATAAATGATTTTAAAACAATATTTGGAAATGTTGTTTTAAATATTTTTAATTTATATTGGAATCCCTATGACATTTATAGTAATGAAAAATTGTTTCAGACATCCTTCTTTCAAAGGTGGCCCAAGGGGTAGGGACTCATTTCTTTCCTAAAACATGATCTAGACTGCATATGGGGTTAACCTTGTGTAATATGATGCACATGATAATCATTATTTATGGCCTCTTTGATGCCTTATTTTATTTGTTACATGTTTTCATGTTGTAGCTAAAATATTTTTGGACTTTCATTTATTTAAAATTTAAATTATAATGATGATTTTGATATAAAAACTTGAGACATGTGTTGATATTTTTATACTCATGCAGGGTTTTTATCCCATTAAGGGTAAATTTTATGTTGTTGAATATTTATATATTTATTATAAATATATATCAATGGTGTGGTTTCATGGAAGTGTGTTTGATGTAATTAATGAGTAATTTCAAAATATTTATATTTTATTCATGTGATTGTTTATTTTTAATAACAATAATTATTCATTTCTGGGGTGTACAATGAAGATAGTATGAAACCTATATATGAGAAATCCCATGTTATCATTAGTGGGATATCTAGGAAATAATTCTTATCTATACCTCTTCTTTTATTCCATTATGATAACATATTTTATGGGATAAAATCCTCTTTTAATATAGTCTTTATGAAGGATCTATAGATCCATTTAGGTTTTTTGTAGTTTGATTGGACCACATTGGACAAGGAAATTTTTAGTAGTGGAAGCCTATGTTCACTGTCTTGATTTTATCTACCTGTTATTTGATTTAAGGGATGTTTCCAATGACATTTAGGTTGATCTTATAACAAATTAGGAAATATTATTTTTTAATTCAATCATATTCCAAATTTATTTAATTTTTTGAAGAACTATTAGTTGATTTCATTGATAGTGATTCTCTGATATTTTGGTGACTATGATTGATTCATGTAACACCTTAATGGTGTTTTGTATTAAATTAAAATGGGTTATTATAAAATTTATTGAATGTATTATTGTCTAATGAAAATAATTTTTCTATTAATTAAACATGTTTTAAGAAACAATTTTCTCTAATTATTTTTTATGAAGAATGACATTAAATAAAATATTTGACTAAATGTATAATTGGTGATTCAGATTGTCGTTATTATTTATAAACGGTCTTCCTTCCATGGTTTGAATTTATTTATTAAAATTTTATACTTTTCATGTTTTATTTCTTAAATAGGGTATTGATTTAAATATTCAGTGTCATGAATCATGTATTTGTTTTACAAATCATGTTAAAAACATATATGAAATAAAATGATCAAAAATGAAGTATATAAGTTGTATTGTAAATGAATTTAAATTTTTTCATGTGTGGTTACCAACTGGGTTATTTATAATAAGAAAATATAGATCTTATATAGTTTCTTTATACTCAAATCAATAATTATTCCTTGGTTTGGGTTAATTGATAGATGAGTGTGATGTGATGATTTACCATACCCCACTTTTATTGTAATTGTAGATGTTTGAGGTCCTGTTTCCTTTTGATTTTTTGCATGGTTTGTCAACATTTTAGAATGTTATTTTAATGTTTATCCACATCTATTCTGTAATTTTTATAATATATAATCCATGCATGGATTTTTTTTAATTCCATGATTGAATTATTCATCTATTATTTTCAAAGTTTTTTCATTTAATTTTGATATAGATGAAAAAATTCCTATAAAATGAATCCTAATTCATTGGACCTAGTTTGTAGCACTTCAGGATTAGGAATTCCTTTTGTGATAAAAAAATACGAGTTTGGATCCGAGTTTGATGGAATACAGAAATATTTATTTATTGGTGGATTGTGATAAAACCATAAAATTACATCTAGAGATTTATTCAACCTTTATTTTGTTCATTTATGATCCCATGATGCCTCCAAGGATTATATAATCATTTCATTGAAATATGGTGGTGTATCAGTGGTTCCTACAATGAGACTTTATGATAATTCATCCCTAGGAGGTATGAATAGATGTTTATTTTTTTTATATAGTTTAGAACAAACTACATCAGTGGTATCTTTCATAACATAGTAGGATTTTTTGGCTATTATGATTGTGTTTTCAGTGAGATCATTACATTAGTGAGGTTCCTCATGTGTTGGAATCCGAATTCTTGAATGTATCCTTTGAGTGGGGATTATCAAATCCATGGTTTTAGTTGCATTAAAACATAGAGGTGTTTTTGGAGATATTGATATAGTGAGAACCATCACAGTGTTGGATTTTTTTATTACAGAGTTTATTAAATTTTAATTAATATTGTTAGTTTGTTTTTAGTTTTCAATCTTATATTCATGGATTCCATTTTATAGTTGAATAAATTTTTTACTTTGTGAATTGATGACTGATATATTCTAAGATACAACATTCAAGGATTAACATGGAATTAAATGGATGAGAATAATTATGTCAGTGAGTTTGTAAGGATGTACTCCATTTATATTTGAAAATTATTGAGTAAATAAGATTTTTTAGGTTAAATATGGGATTATTTTGAGAATTGGTTAATGTGATAGGAATATAATCATTTAATAGTTCATAAATAGGGTGTTTGGATGCATTTTAAGAAAACTTAGTTTCTACGGGTGATCAAGTGGATGTCAGGGTAGTGATGGGTGGAATGAGAGGGTGAAATTCAATACCTTGTATCAATTTAATACATGAAAATGTTTCATCGCTTAAATGGCGATGAATGAGAGAAGAACCCAACTACATGATCATTTAATGCTGTTGACCAATGATTTCTATTATAAAATTCTCAAATCGGGATTCGGATTTATTTTCCATGAGTATTTCACCATATAAATCCCGGATTTAAAAAAGTAATCTTCTGTATAGGGGTTTTAAATACTAGTGGAATTCCCATTTAGGATTCATTCAAAAATTTCTTAATTTAAAAACTATCAAGGGGATGTCCATTCAACTAGATCGTTTCATCTTCTCCATCCCATATGATCCCTCACCATAGGATATGTTTATTAATTATTTTTTTAGGTGTATTTTCAACCTCCATTCATTATATATCCCTAATTTTTATTTGATTTTGATTAGGGTTTATAATAATATCAACTATATCATGGTGGAATCAGGAGGAATTGATTGTATTTTTATGTCTGGTTTCTATTAGAGGAATTGGGATGATGATTTCATGTTCTTGCATGTTTTTTTGGTGAAGGAATGTAACTTGTAAAATATATTTTTCAATTAATAATAAAATAAAAAATGGTGGTAGATAAATTGTTTTTTGTGATTTTGGAGGATATAGATATATATTTTTAATATAGACCTTCTCTGAGTGTTTGTTAATGATTTTACTATAACAACAGTTCCTGATGAGTTTATTATGTTGTACGGATTTTTAAAAAAATTAGTAATTTATTATTATTTTTATATTTAATCATTTATGTTATATGTAGTGTGACACTATATTTTGTGTTGGATAAATCATTTATTTTAAATATATTGGTTTGAACATTGTATTGTATACCATTCATTGGGTGGTTACTCCGTTATGGTCATAGTTAGTCCATTTCATTCAAGATAAAAACTTGACTATAAAGGAGTTTACTTCAGCATAGTTGTTTTATGTGATCAAATATAATATATAAGGACAAAGAGGGACTTTTATATGATTATAGGATGTCATTATATCTCTTATGCTAGGTATATGTTCTATTTAGGCCTTTTTTGGGGTCTTCTAATGACTTGTATCAAAGGGGACAGACTGTGAAATGATTTTGTGTGGGGAATTGGGACCATTTTGAGGACTGATACATAAGGTGTATGAGGCCTTATATAGTATCTCAAGGGGTTGTTTGGTTTGTGAAAGAGGATTATCCTTCATGAAGACAATGTGGGTAGCCTCCTATCTATACCTCGATGAGAAACAACTTCCCAAATGGTGGTTATATACTGGTGTGTGTTTACTATGATGAGTTGTTTGCGAAGGGTTTAAGTGATAAAGGGTGTGATTTTATCAATGTATAAGTTTGAGATATTTGAATTAGGATTTGTTAAAAGAGACCAACATAGGTTCATGTTATTTACTTGAGGTCATAAAACAAATTCACCATGGAGTTAAAGTGGTATGTCTTAGAATGGTCCATGTGTAATGGGATTGGGAGTTATGAGGGATCTTGATATAGTATTATTTGATAGTGGTTCTTAGTTCCGTATGATGTTTTAGGATATGATATCACATTGATTTTTTACAGATGTGATTATTTTTGAAAAAATATAAAAATTTTGGTTCTGAGGCACAAAGATGGTATCTAGACAATTTATATAAGAATCTATGTGTTGTGAGAGGCTTCCCATGGTCTATGAATTAGTGATATGACCTATTTGGTTAATTTCATGCACTAATTACCACTTAATTTTTTTATTTCATGTATTCATATTACATACCCTGAGTGTGCAAGGATGGGTCAATGTGGTTTTTGTGACCACCCTTGAGTGTGATAGGATGATTTAGTGTTCTTGATGTGACAACCATTGAATGTATAAGGATGGGTTAGTATGCTTGTTGTGATATCCCATTACTGTATGGGGATTGATCATTTTTCTTGACGTGAAATCCCTTGAGTTTTTAGGTATGTTTTAGTGTCTTCAATGTGACCTCCCCTGAGTGAAAATGGATGCTTGAAGGTTTATAAAAGTATGAACAATACCTATACCATTAGGTATTGGGTTGAGGACATATCTGGTGGAAAGACCATATGTATTAATGTAACCTTTTCAGGAGTTTCTTGTGTCACTGAAAACCCATCATGATAGTACATGTGCTAGGTGGATCTTCCCATTATAGGAATGGGTCCAAGACTTCCCCTATTTGGATTAGTCATTGAATGATGAATGGAGTGGAAAATTTACCACACCTTGAGTGAAAAATAATTATATTAAGAAGTTGATGAATGACCATGCCCTGTTGTGTTGGAAAACTGGAAGAGTTCTACATTCTACATTATCATAAGTATTCATGTATGATATCATCATCAGGGGTAATGGCATAATCTGATATGAATATTGGTATTCAAGTAATGTGCTAATGAAATATTTTTCTACTGTTCCTATGGCTTGGTTATAACATGATGACATGATGTGCATTGAGTCATGGTGATCTTGTTAGCACATGATATAATAATCAATTTTGTGGCATGATTATTTTATTCCACATTCAAAATTTTATATAATGATATATACTAGGGTAAAAAGGTGAAAACCTAATATGATAAAATTCTCAAACCCTTGATGAACACCCCAGTGAATATGCCTACCTTATGTTTTCTTTTGGATAAAGAATAAGATATTTATTAGATCATGCTAGAGAAATGTGATGTGTATTTGGATATATGTTTTGTGGGTAATGACTATGTGAATATTTATACTGTGAGTGTGTTATATGTTGTCTATTTCACATATGTGGTCAGATTAGTAGGTGATCAATGTATTTTATGTAAGACCATAGTTGTATATGTTTAGTTACTTTTGATATAGCATTTTCATCACCTGATTGTCAGTAATAATATTGTTTTACTAACTATTAGGGTTTTAGACTATGTTTTATAACTCTATTTTAAGTAAATAACGTCCTAATTTATTTGTTTAGTCCCTCAACACTAGTTGGCGGCCTATGGTGTAAAAGGAGGTTCATATTTTTTTATTTGTAATATGTCATATCAGCTGATGGTTCTGGAATATTGAATCAAATATTATACTGGATATTTTATGTCAAAAAACTCTAAAAAATGGAGAATAATTTATTAGAATAATTTGTGTCAAATTTATAAGTAAAAATGAAAGATGTTACACCATTGGGAATAAAATATGTATAATATATTTCAGTTACAAAGTGTTGTACTTAATTAATGTAGATTTATAAAAATTAGAATTTCACATGGATGTGGTATGACCAAAAACATTGATTTAATGTGACATTAAAATTTCCATCAATTTAAAAAGTAAATATTTATACATTTTTCACAAAACACATAAAAATTTGGAAATATTTTATAATAGTGAATGTTGATTTGGGAATTAATACATTGTTATTTTTGGTTGTCAATTTAATGTTTAATATATCATTGCCAAGTCTATAATTAAACACATTTTTAAAAAGTATTGGTTGAATCTCATGTATAAAAAATTTCCTAAAATTAAAGAGTTTTTAAAATCCACAATTATTTTTGAATATATGCTTCCATTTGGATAAGTTCTCTGTATAATAGATTATGTTGAGAGTATTTTATAATTACATAGGGAAAAACTATTACTAGGGTCATATAAGTTGAAAAAAACATCTAAAAAGAGTAGTGAAAATTCATCAAGTGATGTTTTCATGGTATATGTGATTTAATTTAGAGAAACACTAAAATATTAAAAAAATAACATAGTATTTATAATTTTATCAATTTTCCTATAATGGGATTTTACATACATCGAATTAGATAATATACAGTTGAATTTTTGTAAATCATTTTTTTGGTGACATAAGAAGGCCCTGAAGATAAAAAGATGAACATAAATTATTATTTATAGGATTATATTTATAATTATTACTTAATGAAGAAATATGATGATTATAATCCTTTCAAATAATTTGTAAATGTTAAGACTATATAAATACATTTTTATACAAAAATGGTAGAGTTCTATTTCATGGAATGATGATGATATTAAATAAATTAACTTATATTGGAATAAATGTGGTGAAATTTTTATGAATGATTAAAAAAATCCAATTGGTGAGATTGTTTCAAGAAAAGGTTATGATGTTGGATTTTTCCTCAATCAATATCATTTTAAAATTATTGTTCTATATGACAACCCTGCTTTTATTAAAAACTGAAACATGATTTATTAAATATACTATTCACATGATACTACATGGAGGATTGAGTGATCTAGTTTCATTGGGTCTTAGGATCATTACATAACAACTTATGACATGATGTACAACATCTTTATTGATAACATACTTAACCTGACCCCTACATTCCCTCGTACTTAGCATTGCATGGGATAACATGAGGACATGCTTAAGAAAGGGGGTAAGCTATAAAGACCAATAAGGGAATAAACATGGAATACATGTGGAGTAAAATAAATGTTATACAATAGGAATATCAATAGAGCATAAGAGAAACATGAAAATAAAGGCATGATAAAGCTTGATAATCATAACATGGAAATGTGGCAATAACCCTTAACATGGAATTAGCATGATCCAAGGCTCATTGCACATAGAGCGGGAGTAAATCCTCATTGCACATGATGCACGAGTAAACCCTTGTTTCACTTGAATTAGCATGAGTCAACACTCATTGCACATGACGTATCATGATACTATACTTTACCCAATGCATTGGAGCGCTATAAGGGTGCACCCTTCTTAAACATTTTATTTCATGCATAAGTGTGCCACATGGGTCATTAAACAAGGATTCATTAAATATGATCACTTATTCCATGATGAAGGAATGTGTAATGCATACATGAATCATTATAATCAGTAACTAAATGTCCATAATGGATAATACCAATGATGGAGAAATGGGCATGGTATTCACTACACAATGGCATTGGCTTAGAAAATCGGTGCAATTTCTGCAGCGTAACCGCGTGACATAAGAATTCATAAAAATGGTTGATGAGAGAGAAAGGGGTGTCTCAGTATATTTAAATGAAATGGACAGTAAGGGGGTAATATATATATATATATATATATATGTCCAAACAATTTTAATGGAATTTTGATTCATGATACAAAAGTATTGCTTGAGTGTAAATAAAGAGAGAGAAGTTCCTTTCAGAATTTCGGCCTAGTAACGGGTGTACATGGAAGAAATTTAATGAGAGAGAAAGGGGTGTATCATCATATTTACATGAAATGGACCGTAAGGTGGTCATATAGGTACATTTCAAAACAATTTAAATGGAATTTAGATTCATGATACAAAAGTATTGCATGAATTTAAATGAAGTGAGAGAAGTTCATTTCAGAATTTTAGTATAGTAACAGGTGTACATGGGAGGCATTTAATGAGAGAGAAAGGGGCCTCCCATAATTCAAACAATAAGAGGGTTTTATGGGGGAGGTGAAAAACCATACCCCATCATTTATAATTTAAATTAAAAGGGTATAACAATATTAAGAAAATTGGACAAAAAAGGTGAAAGGAAGAAAAACCCTTATTTGGAAGTGTGCTTCCAAGGCTTGAGAGAGGCTTGAGAGAGGCTTATTCGGAGAATGGGTAACCTTAGTAGGATTTAATAGAGAGATTAGGGAAGAGTTTGTACGAACTCCAAAGGCTTTGAGTGAGGAGGATGTGGGAGCTTGGGTGGGTTTATATAGGAAAGGTGAGTGAATTATTTATTATTTAGGTTTGGGACACCTTACACTAAACTAATCCAAAGCACAAATCAGCTCATGGTTTTTGCCCATGGGTTTCGGAAAAGGGAAAAGCAAAACAATTTTATATAAGTCCAAATTACAAAATTCTTAAAATAAAGGTGTTTCTTATGTGGAGGTGAGTCACACTCCCATGGAAAATAATTTAAAAATACAATGATGTTTAATAAGTCTTGAGGGGTCCATTAATGCTTTGAAAAGTAATTAAAACAAACCCAAAATAACATTATTTTAATTTTAAAACATAAATTGGTAGAAAATAAATCTTATAGTATTTTATTACATCACTATTGGGACATTATGATGTCATAAATCATGTTATATATTTAAAGGGTATTTAATTTTTACCAAAAAAATTTGTTGTCTCAGAAAATTATAAAAAATACACCGTTGGATAATTTCAACATCCTGATTCCAGAAATATAATTTATTCTATTTAAAATTCTTTCTAAATATGTTAATTTTCACTTTTAAATTAAAAACTAACATTTATCGAAAATTCACGGGTTTTGACAGAAATGGCTTTCAAACCTTAATAAAAATTATAATTGCATTCATAAAATGATGAGATCATATATATTTAACAAAAAATCAATTTAGTAATAATAATAATATTTTATTAAAATATTATTTATTTCAAAAATCCCTTAATTTAATAAAATATAATTCTTAATTAAATAATAACTAAAAACACTATTTGTACTTTAAAAACTATTTACAATGTGTCAATAACCACAAAAAGTATATTCATTATTATATAAAAAAGTAATGTACATGAACATAGTACTAGTGATTTCTTACATAACCCCTTAAAACAGTCGTATATGACCTAAGGGTAAGGTGTGCGATGGTGACAATCTTTTGGGGTGGCTTAGATAACATTGCTCAAGTTGTAATCTCTATAAACTTCCACTCTTCCCATAGACGGTCTCGTTCGAGCTTGACATGATGAATCTCAGCTTGGGCTTGGTAAAGAGCGAAGCCCAAAGACACCACCTCTTTTTTGAGATCTATAAAATTAGCTTCAAATAGAGAAATTCTACAGGATGAGGCCATCGCTTTCTTTGTCTGAGTAAATAGGATTTGTTAAAGCACTATATTTATACTAAAATTTTGATCACTATTCAACAACTATAAAATCAATAGTCACAATTCGTAACCTAAAACTAAAGAATTTGACATTTTATATGAAAATTTTATGTAAAGGGACATTTAATTAGATTTAGAGGGATTTCCATTAATGATACATTGGGTCATCACAATATTCCCCCCTTATGAAATTTTTCCCTCGAAATTTCAATTTCCCATACTAAAACAGATGTGGGTAACCCAGCTTCATCGTTTCGTCTAATTCCCAATTTTCTTTTTCAAACATTTTGTTTCTCCACAACACCTTGATGATGGGCATTGGATAATTTCATAGAACATTTTCTCAATGATCTATGATCTTCATTGATTACTCCTCATTAAGAAGATCATCCTCCAATTGTACCTCCTCATAAGAGAGTACATGTGAAGGGTCCGGTATGTACTTCCTTAAGAGGGATACATGAAATATATAATGTACTTTGGCCATGGTAAGTGGAAGTGCTAGTCGATAGGCAATATCACTGACACGATCAAGAATATCGAAGGGTCGATGTACCATGGACTTAACTTCATTTTCTTTTTGAACCTCACGACCTTCTTCCACGGAGATATGCATAGAAAAACAGTGTCTCCAACTTTAAACTCAAGGTCTTGTTGATGATAATCTGCATAACTCTTCTGTCAACTCTGGGCTGCCTTTATATGCTTCTGAATGGTTTTCACCTTCTCCACCATTTCCTTGACCATTTCTGGTCCAAGCAGCTTACGTTCACTGACCTCATCCCAACATGGTGGTGTTCAGCACCTTTTCCCATATAGGGCCTCGTATGGTGCCATTTGGATGCTCGAGTGGAAACTGTTTTTATAAGAGAACTCTACCAGAGGAATATGTTGATCCCATCTTCCTTTAAAGTCCATTGAGAACGCTATCAACATGTCCTCAAGTGTTTGGACAATCCACTCGGATTGGCCATCAGTTTGGGGATGATAGGTCTTATGGAAGTTCAGTTCAGTATTCAGAGCATGTCGAAGACTCTTCCAAAATATAGAGGTGAATCTTGGATCTCAGTCAGACACAATATATAGTGGTACTCCATGCAACCTTACCACTTACCTGATATATATTTGTTCTAGTTGATCAAATGAGATATCTTCCTGAATAAAAATGAAGTGTCTAGTATTTGTAAGATGATCCACCACAACCAAGATTGCATTGTAGCCTTTGGATGTCCACATAAGTCCAGTGACAAAGTCCTTGTTGATGTTCTCCCATTTCCATTCTGGTCTGGGAAATGGTTGCATCATGCCCTGAGACTTTTGCCTCTCTGCCTTCACCTGCTGGCACACTGGGCACTTTGATGTAGATACAGCGATCTCCTTCTTCATATTATCCAACCAAATAATTTCTTGGATATCTCGATACATCATTGTGCTCACTGGGTGAATAGAGAAATTTGAACTATGTGCATCATCCAAATGTTCCTTCTTCAGCTCCGGACTTGACGGAACACATAGTCTTTTCCCAAATCTCACAATTCCTGCTTTATTAACATTAAACTCCGAGGATTTCCCTTTTTCTATAGCTTCCACTTTTTCCTAAATTCCCAAATCATACATTTGAGTATCCTTTAACCTTTACAAAATAGACGGTTGATAAATTATTTGTGAAAGGATTGATGATTTTCCCTTCATTATGATTCCCATGTCCATCCTCATCATGTCTAAGAAGATTAGATCCTTCTCAATTCTCATCATTGATAGAATCACTGGGTCCTTTCTAAATAGGGAATCTACCACCATACTCGCTTTCCCAGGGTGGTAATGTAATAAACAGTCGTAATAAATAATGAGCTTTATCCATCTTCTCTAGCACATTTTAAGCTCTTTCTATGTGAATATATATTTAAGTCTCTTGTGGTCAGTATAGATCTCACATTTCTCCCTATAGAGATAATGCCTCCATATTTTCAAGGCAAATATCACCACCGCCAACTCCAGATCATGCGTTGGAAAGTTTCACTCATGGATTTTCAACTGTTTTTAGGCATAGTATATCACTTTATCATTCTGCATCAGCACATAGCCTAATCCTTTCTTCGAAGCATCACTAAATATCACAAAAGGTTCCCCACTTGTGGGTAAAGTGAGCACAGGCACAACGATAAGCCTTCTTTTCATCTCCTTGAATCTTTATTTGCATTCATCACTCCAAGAAAACATTACTCCATTTTGAGTTATCTTGGTAAAAGGGTTGGACAATCGTGAGAGATTTCTCACAAATCACCGATAATATCCAGCTAACCCCAAGAAGCTACAGATATCTGTTACCGATGTTGGCCTCAGCCATCCCTCAATTGAATCTGTTTTGGAGGGATCTAAAGATATCCAATTCCTTGTGATGATATAGCCCATGAATGAGACATCCTTCAACCAGAACTCAAATTTGATGTACTTTTCAGAGAGCTTATCCTTGCACAAAGTCTCTAGTATAGTTCATAAATGATCCTCATTATCCTCCATTGTTTTGGAGTATATTAGAATATCATATATAAAGACTACCACAATTTTTTCTACGTAATCACTAAAGACTCTATTCATCAAGTCCATGAATATTTCTAGAGCATTAGTGAATCGAAAAGGCATTACTATGAATTCATAGTGCCCGTAACTTGTACGAAAGTAGTCTTGGTGACATCGTCCTTCTTCAACCATATTTGATAATATCCCGACCATAAATCTACCTTGGAGAAGTATTGTGCTCCACACAGCTGATCGAAGAATTCATCGATCCATGGCAGAGGATACTTGTTCTTTATCGTGATTTTGTTATGCTCACAATATTCGATGCAAAGACATACTGACCCATCCATCTTCTTGATGAAGAGGACTAGTGCACCCCATGGTGAAGCACTTGGGAGTATAAACCCTATATACATATTGTCATGTAGTTGTTTCTTCATATCTTCAAGCTGCACGACAGCCATTCGAATTGGAGTCTTGGATATTGGTAGAGCCCCTGGTATAATTTCAAATGAGAATTATACATCTCTTCTAAGAGGAAGACCAGACAATTCCTCGGGAAACACTTCAGTGAATTCCCTCACAATAGGCATTTCATCATAGACGATTTCTTCCATGGACTCAATCATCTAAGCCAGATACGCATACTCATAGGGCAGTAATATCCATGCTTGAGATAATGGAGCTAAAGGATATTCATCATCATTCTTACACTTGTAAATAATCGAGGGTTGATTATTTATATGGAGTTTTATTTCCCTTTCCCAAAAATTTATGTTGGCTCTATATAAAGAAAACCAATCCATGCCAAGAATTATATCAAATTACACCAAAGGGAGTATGACGAGGTTCACCGGGAAATTCAATCCATAGATTATTACATGAGAGGACTTATATTCATGGGATGTAATTATTTCCCCATTTTTCGTACTCACCGACATCTTCACTTCCATGATTTTTGGTGGTACCGGGATTGTTCTTCAAAACTTTCGAAATATAAAAGAATTTGTCAAACATGAATCAAAAAGTATGTTCGCTATTCTTTGATGAATAACTAGCATACATGTCACATCTTCGTTGTCAGGGTTCACTTCGGTAAAAGTGATGGAAAAATCTCTTCCTTGATGCATTGGAGGTTGTTGGATGCCTCCAAAAACCTTTGGATTAGGGAACTGATTTGAAAAATGTCTCGGTTCTTTGTATTTGTAGCATTGATAAATGCATTTAGGTTCGAACAGAGTGTTCCTCTCCTCTGCCATAGCCACAGGTCTTTCTTGCCGACAGTTAACAGCTAGGTTCCCTTCTCTTCCACACCTAAATCATTTCCTCATCCCCTTGATACAATTTCCAGGGTGCCTCTTTCCACACTTTTGGCAAGTGGAGTGCTGAATCTTCTTAACACCATTGGATTTATCCATCGGACTACCAGTATTGAAGTCCACCTTATGCTACTTGTCCCCATGAAACCCATGTGATTCCCCGATCTCCCTTTCGACATTGAGGTCACATCGGAATATTTCTTCATAGCAGTCGAAGTCACAGATCGCTAATGCATTCCGCAGGCTAGGCTTCATCCCACCAAAGAAGCGGTCAACTTTGCTTTAGAGGGTAATGACAAAGCTAGAGGTGTATTTTTCAGGCCTTGTGAAGTTTTCCTCGTACGCACCAACCAATTATTCTTCTTTTTTCTTGGGGGAAAGGAAGTACCTTTCCATCATAAGCTGGAGGGTACACAAAAAATATTTATCGAAAAACATCTTCCGGAAATCCTTCCATTCCAACACCTCGATATCCTCCTCAGGATTTGTATTTTTGATCAACATCCATCGTTCATCCTCTTCACCCTCCATACGATAAGCCTCCAGGAGAACCTTCTCCTTTTCAGAACATTGAAGGATGGAGAAGTTCTCTTCAATAGAGTTGATCCATTGTTCAGTGATTGTTGGATCGGATGAACCACTAAAAGTAGGAGACCTTGGTCTCATGAATCTCTCAGTAGTTACTTGTTCCTTCTTAGGGGGGTTTGGACATTCTTCTTGACATGTTTTTCTATTCAAATCTTGAGTTAGCTGAGAGATGCATGACAAAGATCGTGATTCCCGCTCCCATTGGACTGGGAATCTCATTAGTACACTCAACACACTGATCTTCACATCGGTTGTTAGCCCGAGTCCTCCTATTACCGGAAATTGGCTGGAATAAAAGGATAGTTAGGGGGTAACACATAAAGGGTAATCCAAAGACAAAAGTTGATGACTTATAAATAAACTTTCATTTCCTTAACTCATGAGTCTACAGGCTTTAATCTAGGCTTTTCATGGTCTACATTCTAACATATATTATTAGGGGCATTTTTTTAATTCCCTTAATAAGGGTTCATACTAAACTTGTGAATTTATCAAAACATATCCCTCGGGAGTTTTGTAACCAATATTTCATCAAGGCCCATTGACTTGCACCAGTTCTCATTCGAGTCTAGCTCAAAGTGGTGTTTTCCTGTTTTACCCCTAGGATACATCTGTTCCAAAGCCGCATATACCTGCTCGTGTCCAGACAGGGATGCATTTTCTAGATAAACAACTCACATAGTACTTACCAAAACATAGGGATGTTTATATTATAGTTAGTCTTGTTTATAAGGATTTACTGGGGTTTTATAATACTAATCCAAAAAATAACTAAACCTATCCTCTGATACCAACTATGACAACCCATCTTTTATTACAAACTTAAACACGATTTATTACATACACTATTCACTTGATACAAGAAGGAAGATTGAGAGGTATAGTGTCTTTGATGATTATGATCATTACATAACATCTTAAAACATGAAGTACACCATCTTTATTGAAATCTTCCTTTATATGACCACTACATTCTCTCATTCTTTGAATTTCATGGGATAACCTGAGGAAATGCATAAGAAAATGGGTGAGCTATAAAGCCCAGTAAGGGAATAAACATGGAATACCTGAGGAGTACAATAAATTTTATAAAATAGGAATCTCATCAGAGCACAAGAGAAACATGAACATAAAGGCATAATAAATCATGATAATCATAACATGGAAATGTGGCAACAACCCTTAACATGGAATTATCATGAGGCAAGGCTCATTGCAAATGGAGCATGAGTAAATAATAATTGCACATGAAGCATGAATAAACACTCATTTCACATTAATTAGCATGTGTCAACACTCATTGCAAATGATGTATCATGATACTATACTTTACCCAATTCATTGGAGCACTATAAGGTCGCTCCCTTCGTAAACATTTCATTTCATGTATAAGTTTGCCACATGGATCATGAAACATGGATTCATTAAACATAATCATTTTTTCCACAATAAAGGAATGTGGAATTCTTACATGAAACATTATAATGTATAAGTAAATTTTCATAAAGGTTAATACCCTTGATGGATAAATGGGCATGGAATTCACTTCAGAAAGGCATCAGCTTAGAAAATCGGTGCAATTTCCGCAGCCTAACGGCGTTACATAAAAATTAAAAAAAATTGTTGATGAGAGAGAAAGGGGTGTCTCATCATATTTAAATGAAATGGACAGAAAGGGGGTCATATAGATACATGTCCAAACAATTGTAATGGAATTTATATTCATGATACAAATGTTTTTCTTGAAAGTAAATGAAGAGAGTGAATATCCTTTTTGAATTTCGGCAGAGAAACAGGTGTAAATGGGAGGCATTTAATGAGAAAGAATGGAATGTATCATCATATATACATGAAATGGAATGTAAGGGGGTCATATAGATACATGTGCAAATAATTTTAATGGAATTTAGATTCATGATACAAAAGTATTGCTTGAATGTAAATGAAGAGAGTGAAGTTGCTTTCAGAATTTTGGCATAGTAACAGGTGTAAATGGGAGGCATTTACTGAGAGAGAAAGGGGTATCCCATCATTAATAAAATAAGATGGAAGTATGGTGGAGGTGAAAAACCATACCCCAGCATTTTTAATTGAAATTAAAATTGCATAACAATATTAATAAAATTGGACAAAAAAAGTGAAAGGAAGAAAAAACTTTTCTTGGAAGTGTGCTTCCAAGGATTGAGAGAGGCTTGAGAGAGGCTTCGTGGGAGCTTGGGGCACCATGGGATGATTTTAGAGAGAGTAGGTCAGAGTTTGGACGAACTCCAATGGCTTTTAGGGAGTAGGAAGTGGGAGCATGGGTGGTTTTATATAGGAAAGGTGAGTGAATTCTTTATTATTTAGGTTTGGGACCCCTTACACTAAACTAATCCAAACCACAAATAACTCTTGAATTTTTCCAATGGTTTTTAGAAAAGAGGAGAGGAAAACAATATTTTATATATTCAATGTCCTACCTTCTTAAAATAATGGGGTTTCTTGTTGGAGGTGAGTCACACTCCCATGGAAAATAATTTAAAAAGACAATATGTTTAATAAGTCATGAGGGCTCCATTAATTCATTGAAAATTAAGTCAAATAAACCCAAAATCACATTATATTAATGGTAAGACATATATTGGCCGAACGTAAATCTTGTCTTATTTTATTACATCACTATTTTTTCACTATGATGTCATAAAACACATTATATATTTATAAGGTATTTAATTTTTACCCAAAAATTTGACTGTCTCAGAAAATTATGAAAAATTCACCGTTGGATAATTTCAATGTCCTGATTCTAGAAATATAATTTATTTTATTTAAATAATTTTCTAAATATATTAATTTTCACTTTAAAAATAAGAATCCGTATTTATCGAAAATTTACGGGGTTTGACAGAAATGGCTTTCAAACCTTAATAAAAATTATAATTTCATTCATATAATTATAAAATCATTTATATTTAATAAAAAATTAATTTAATAATAATAATAATATTTTATTAAAATATTATTTAATTCAAAAATCCCTTAATTTAATAAAATTTTATTCTTAATTAAATAATAACTAAAAACCATATTTGTACTTTAAAAACTAATTACATTGTGTCAATAATGACAAGAAAATATATTCATTATTAGATACAAATGTAATGTACATGATAATAGTACTAGAGATTTGTTACATAAACCCTTAAAATAGCATCTAAGTCCTAAGGGTAAGGTTTGTGATGGTGACAGATTCTTGGGGTGGCTCAGATAACATTTCTTGAGTGGTAATATCTATCAACTTCCACGTTTCCCATAGACGGTCTTGTTTGAGCTTGACATAATGAAGCTCGGCTTGGGCTTGGTCAAGAGTGAAACCAAAAGATGTCACCCCTTTTCCGAGCTCTGAAAATGGGCTTCATATGGAGAAATTCTACTTGATGAGGCCATCACTTCCTTTTTCTGAGTAAATTTAATTTGTTGAAGCCCACTATTTATACTAACCATGTGATCACTGTTCAACAACTATAAAAGCAACGATTAGAATTCATAACTTAAAACCAAAGAAGTTGACATTTTATATAAAAATTTTACATAAAGGGAAATTTAATTATATCAAGAGGGATTTCCATTAAGGAAACTTTGGGTCGTTACATTTAATATAGGGGAGCTATTGAAATTTGATACAAGTATTATTGTGGTTTATTGGAAAGGTGTTTATTAATGACATATAAAAAATTAATATTTTTTGGATGTCTGGTTACAAATCTATAACCATTTATTTCTATAGAAATGAAATCATAATTCAGTTTGAATATAAGATTAATTGAAGAATCATTCTATATTTCATGACCCAAAAAACATGTATAAGAGATAAAATATCAGTATGAAAAGAGAAAGGAATGTTGTTATGAACTCTTAATGATAGAATAGATCTATATAGGATTAAATATAGTATAATATTATGTGTAATAAAATTTAGGTATGTATGGTTTGGAATTAATAAAACATTCATCGCGCTATAATTCAAGGTTAGAGTTTTTATTATAGAGTTAGTGCTATTATAAATAGACAAAGGAAACATGTTATATGATTATTTGTGAAAATAGAGAACAATAAATCATGAAACTACATTTCATAACAAAATAAAATTTTTGAAAAGAAATTTCATTTCACATTTGTAAATATATTGGATTTAATCTCATGGATGTTTTTATAATGAATGGATAATACTCTATAAATAACCCTATCATTCTATAATACATCATGATTTTGTATAAATCCCAATGGAGAAATCAAAATGTTTCTCCAAAATTTATGTATCCACACCATAAATATTGAAAAACTAAATATTTTGATCATAATTGGTGACCTGAGTTGAGAATTGTTTTGTTTTTAGGATAACTACTAAATGTGTTAATGATTATGAGTTGTTGATATTATCTTTAGAATACATAATATGATAATTTATATAAGACAACATTCATATAAGATGATTTTTCGAATAACAATTTTTAATAACACATAGATGAAAATTTTAATAATTGTATTTGTAAATTAACTTTTTTTAAGGAATGTAGAGAGAACATTGTGAAGAATAGGATAGATGATATCAAGAGAATATGGAATTAAAAATTTATAATCGAATTGACATTCGTTAGTAGCTTGAATATCTTTAAAGAAATGTTTTTTAATAGGGGTATTTTTAACACCCATTTGATGATCATAATAATAAGTTTAGTGAATATTGATAAATAACAATTTTTTATATTTCCATTATATTAATAGTTATATATGAGTTCAACCAGTGTTTTATATAAATATTTATAGATTCCTTTATATAAAGAATTTAGATGAAGAAGGGATGAGGTTTCTTGTCAATTACCAAACCCATTCTTTAGGATTCTGTTCTTAAAATGATTTTTCTTTTCTTTCAATAAAAGTCTCTATAAAATAAATAGTACCATATACATTCAAGATCATTTTCTAGGCCATTTTTTTTAAAATTTTACAATAATACATAATTCATAACTTCTTCATAGAAAATTATACAATTGTGTTAGAGTGTGATTCTATATTATATGAATCAAATGTAATTAAAATTTCTATTAAACTAGTAATTTTTTTATAAGACATTGGGTGTGAAATAATTTTCCTAGTAACGGGTCTCAAAGTAATTTTTAAAAACATTTCATTGAAAAATACGAATTTCTATTTAAAAGATTTTATCAAATAAAACATTTCAAAAAAAATACATATCAATATCTATCTCCAAAATCATTTTAGAGTAATTTCAATTTTGAAAACCATATGATTTTCAAAACATAAAATATTATGGAAAAAATGAATTTCTCCTCTATGATTATAAAAATAATAATCTTTTATATAATAATAATGATACTTTATGGACCCTAATAAAAACCATTTTTCTACGAGCCGAATCACCTGTCGGTTAGTTCCCCATTGAGGTCATGGGTTTAATCACAATACCCAATATTATCATTTTATAATCAATAACCAAATTTTATTAAAACATTTACAATATTTTTCCATTAAAATTCAAAACCCAAAAATAATTCAAAATACTACATAAATTATTCACCTTGAAGAAAAATAGTTTTTCAACATCATTACATGGAATTATTACATTTTAATGAAATTATAATGAACAAGGACAAATAAAAACGTATAAATAATATAATTTATTTAAAATATATAAATATAACCATATATAAATTGAACAAATTCTTGAATTAATGTTCATTTATCTACTAATATAGCATAAAATATGTCCATATCTAATATTATGAATTTAATTCTTGGAAAAAAGGAATCATTTCAACATAAAAAGAAAATTTTAATCATTTAAAAATTATTGAAAAAATAAATAACATAGAAAATGATAAATTATATTTATTACATATAATAATAAGTTTTCTATATTTGAAATATATTTTAATAAAGGAAAATTAATAAATTAAAAGAATATTTTTTTTATAATTTTGAAATAGATTATTTTAAATCGTAGAATAAATATTCATTACATTATTTAACTTTCCATGTGTTTTAAATATTGAATAAAATACATATATAGTTCATTATAAAATTAATAAAAGATTTAACTTCATACACATCCCTTTGAAGGGTTATAATTTAGATAATAGATTGAAACACTATAGAGTCTTTTTTTCTAAAACATAATCTTGACAACATTTTGAAATACTAAAATCCTTATTAGTTAGAAATTGATTATATATATTCATATTTATGCTAATTTCTTAAACAATCAAATCCCTTGAAGAATAATTTTCATATGTCCATATCCCTTTGAAATTAAAACATAATTTTGATTTTCATTAAATTCATACCTTACCTTATATGGATAAATGTCATGTAGGTTATTGTATGAACTCAAATAAAATAGGAGTTGGGGGGAGTGTCTTGTAATTTGGCTCTATGAAGACAATTTTATAATGATGTTTCTCTGTTCATATTATATTCATATCAACTATTTATAGTTTCCAAGTGTTTGGTTTACCTTGTTTGATATTAAATTTAATATTTATGTCGTTTATGTTTCCTATGCCATTGTATTTAAAAATATGAAAATGGTTTTAAAATTTCACAAAACTAGATAATATAAAGGTTTTCATTAAGATCCTAATGAAAATTTCTCTGATTATAAGAGAGTGTGGACATATATATTTTTATAGAATACTTGTATGTTTCCTTCTATGAAAGGGATGGAAATAAAAAATGAAATCCAAAATTGAGTCAAGGTTTTTATTTATTTAATTCACATTATTTGATGGATTTGGCATCGACTGGGACATGGGTTGAAGATGGTTGTCACATAGTGTAAGTGGAACCAGATGACATAATGGGGATACTGTATTGAATATGTGGGATAAAAAAATTGGAGAATACAAATAAAAATTGTTTGAACATATCAGATCAACTTGAACTCGAATGGACGGATCAAATTATAGACTTTGTTTCAAAACTGCTTCCCAGTTTGAATTTTCTAATGTTATGTAAACACATAAAAATACAAGACATTAAAAATTCACCCCAAAATCACAGTCACACACCACATGAAAAATATACATGGGCACCATAGGCTACTATGACAAACTTTTTTTGAACTCTATAATCCCTATACATTGGTCCACCCAATTTCATTAGGTGTTATTACCATTCAAAAATTTCCAACTTGGAGTACATATCCTGTAGTACCCTAGTACTCCCACTATGATTTTGTCTTGTTCTCACATAAGTAGTGGTTAAGCACTAGATTACAATTAGTGGTTGAGTATAATTCTTATCAAAATTTAATACATACAGGAAGGGTAATGATATTATAATTCAATATATATTTTTTCTACAACACTAGAAAGTGAAAAATCATTATCAAAAGTAACATTATTTTACATGTCAAAATAAATTTATTTTTATTTTAAAAAATTTCATTTGGTTATGTACAAAATTATGAATTCTATATCTATTCTAATTATAATTCAAACTACACCCATAAATTAATTTTTAAATTTATTTCATGTCTCCAAACAACTACTAAAACTCAAACGACTATTTTAAAAGAGTAAATAATAGAGTATTATAAATACATATACCATAAATATATTCTAATAAAAATACTTCATTGTTCATTTCTTACATTAAGAATAATGCTCTATTTCTCTTTCATTCTTTTTTTTAATATTCTCCTTATTACCACTCCTCTAATCATGGAGGATCGTAGATATGTTGGTTACACATTTGACCTCATTATGTTAATCAGTGGAGCAATGATTATATTATTAATTCTTATAATAAGAATATTCAATTAGCTTTGGTTTCCAGTTTTTTACAGATTATTTGAAGATAAAATTATTAATAAATTTGTTATTGTATTGTAATTAATTTTTTTATACTGAATACAATTAGATAAATAAATAGGGAAACATATCAAAAATTAATGATGTTATAATTTGGACCATGTATTAGTAGCGAGATTGTGATAAAAATTATAATCAAAAAAATCAGATTTAATGATATTTAGTTATATCAATATGATAATTATTTTCATTCCTTGGATTTATTCCAGTATGAGTGAACCATGAATAATTTGATAGAAAATTTTATTTATGATTATATAGATGGTTGTGGAATTATGGAATTGAAAATAAAGGATACCTATTTCTTTTTAGTCATAAATTAAATATACAATTGAGTAAATAAATGAATAATTTAAGGAATATATTAGGTAACCCCACATAGGCTTTGTGTAGGGACTATATGCTATAATAATGATTAAATTGGAGGATCTAAAAAATTAAGAATATTTAATTTGATAACAATTTTATTATACAATGAACATAATTATATTATGATGAATTTTGATAGGTGTTTTAATTTATTTATTGAGTACCAAAATTTTACAATGATGAACGAAAATAATTAATACATTATTCTATATATCATTGATAAATTTGATCAAATAAAAGTGTAAGGGTAGTTATCAAGGGTATACATAAGATTGTGGTTTTACTAGAAAACTATAAAAGATGTGGAAATATCCAACATAGGAAAAAGAAGTAGTTATAAATTTTATAAGTTGCTATTAATCTTATTTTGTTTTACCAATTCTCTTATTGATGTTTGGAATTTGATAATTCATATCTTCAAAAAAAACATAACACATTTTTTGGTATTTTGGATAATATTTTGAATTATTTCGTGTCATTGTAGGATCACATAGTAATTATGGGAAAATATTTTATACTTCACAAGAGAATATTTTATTTAAAATGTTTCACTAATATATTCTTTATTTCTAAGAAGGGGAGTTCTTGAGTAATGTCCTATTTTAGTCATGTATATTTGAATAGTGTAAATTATGTGTTTTGATTTCATTTTATTATCATAAGTACTTATTAAAATATATAATGTCGATAGAATATTTAGATACATATAATAATAAATCCAAAACGTATCTGCATATCCTTTATCCCTGACATTGTTGACCCAGAATGGTGTAATGTTCATGTAAGCTGATATATTCCTAGTTATAATTGATGAATCGAGGTAGAGATTGATGTTTTCTAGTATGTTGGAATTACATGAAATTGGTAAGGGGTATTTCTTATACATTGGTACATACATTATTTATTTTGGATGTTATCTCAAGAATGATGTTAATATTTTTGTTTATAAGTATATAAGATTATGATTTCACAGGGGAATTATTTGTACTCAAGATGTGAAACTAGCTATGTATTATCATGGATTGAATATTTGGATAAAATAAATTATATATGATTTTTATATTAAATTTTTATTATCATAGTTTAAAATATATAATTTCTTAACAATATTTAATGTGGAAATCGTTAGACTGTATTTATAATTTATACTTTTTATTTCTTACATAAGACAAATAATGTTGATATAATAAAAACATTGCATTTGATTAATTCATAGGGTTAATGAACACTACAAAATAAGATAGGGTATATACTTCTTGATTCTACAAAATAATGATAGAACATGATTCAATATCAGGTTTATAAATATTTTGTTCATGTGTATTGGTTAAATGAGTAATATTTCTGAAATTCAAAATTTTAGATGTTTCAAAACATATTTATTAGTTATATGAAAATGAATATATAGATTCATTATAAAAATTATTCCATTCCATTTAAATAATAAATTTGATGTTTTCTGATTCATAATGGATGATGTGATATGGGGTTTTTATAAAATTAGTTGGGTTTTACTTCCAGGGTAAAATATTAAGTACCATTATTTCAATATCTCACTTAGGTTTCATTGTAAAAAGAGTGATATTAAAAGTTTCATTAACATTTTTTGTACATTTTAATTATTAATTTAAATCGATTAGTTACATATAATGTTGTTTAAATTTATAACTATGTTTAGATTGAATTGGTATAATAAAATAATCGGTATTATAATTACATTACCATATATCCTATTGGAACATGATAAGATATGGGTGGTGGTGAATTGAGTAAAAAATATATTAAATTTCCAAAATGTTGATGATATTCTTTTAATTGTGTGGATTTTATCTAATACATGTGAATAAAAATTTTAGAGACCAATCATTCATTATTTTAGATAAGTATACGCAAAACACAGTGAGATTTTCCAAATGGAATCAAAATTCTAGAGGAACTCATCTTAATAGTTTCATTTGTTATCAACATTAAATAAATAATTGAATTGGATAAACTATGTGGATAATGGAGGATTTTATATCGACTTGTGTCTTGGATCTTGGGATACCATAATAATAACATGTTAATTTTTTATATTTTACATATAATAATAGTTATCATACATCAGTTCATATATACCATTATGAAGAACTATATCAAAGGTTATGCTGAACACAATTATATCCGATCATGATAAGAAATTAACATTATTATGGAATGAAAATGTGAAATATATTCCTAATGAGGTTTTATATATCTTTAAAAAGAAACTTTATGACTCATTCTCAACAAAATTCATACGTGGATCATCACTGATGAAAACTATAGAAGATAGTGGTAGGTAAGGCATTATTATGAGTTTCTCCCTAAATGGGAATCTGGAAAAACATAAAAATAGGAATATACCATGTATTATAACATATGACCCATTTTGATCGTTTAGAATGTTGGGATGGTATTATATAATCAAGAATGGCCACAAATGTGTGATACCATTTTATAATTAATCATTATTTCAAAATCAAGAAAGAAAAATATGGTCAATCTCATATTCTTCACTAGTAAATATTTTATTTACATATCTACCATTAATTCATTGAACAACCCACACACAAACACACATATATCAATTATAGAAAATAAATGAACTGCTAAGGATGGATAACACTATTATATAAGTTTTTGGTATCATGATAAAGTTTAACATTAGATCTAGAAATGAATGACTCATATATAATAAAAATGATCTAGAGACCATTATAAAATATATTTACTATAAATTTTTAATGTTATAATAGTCTTATAGTAGGGATAATTATTAACACTTGAAATCATCATATGACATTTCATATGAATATTTTCTCTTATTTGTATGTAATAGCAGTTAGTAATGTTTTTTGATAATGAAATTGTGGGTAATGGATAAATAGAAATATATATATATATATATAATAGTTATTGAGGATCATTGAATAGGGAATAATTACATAAATTCTTAAACCACAAAGAATGTTAAACCTGAATTTTTTAAAAAATATGAAATTTTATGAATTCATGTATAAATAATTGTGCATGAAAATCATGCAATTAGGGAAATGTTAAAAATTGAATTATAAAATTTAGATCTTATTTTATAAATAATATTAAAAAATATCCAAAATTATGCTATATTCATTAGAAAAACATTATTATTCATTTGATATTTTTATGGTTTATTTTCCTCCCTCAATTATGTATAACACCCAGATTAGTCAATTTAATGCAGGTCTAGGGTATAAATCATAATCAATCTCTCCATTGTACATTATTTGATCTCACCAATCTATACTTTTATGGTATGAGTTTCTAATAGTGATATATAATATAAATTAATCTGTATATTAATATAATTTTTTCATTTCAATATGAATAAAATGATTTGTGAATTAAATATCAATGATTTTGGATATATGAATATATATATATTTTTTTGAAACTGTTATCTACGCAAGTGGTTTGTTTATTTCATTATGATGATTGGGAATAATGAATATGCATATTTTTTATTTATTTACATATTTTATTCCGTTTTTGTGTGATTATTTGATTTATACTATCATGAGATAGATTTAAAATTTTTATTTGTTTAATAAATATTTTTTTATAAAACTTATATGTTTTTAAAAATTTATAATTAATATAAAATAATTTTTTTTGGAATTCACTAATTATATCTTGGTTTTATAATATAGATTTCATGGAAAAAAATTATTTGATGTTTATGTATTATGGAATAATATTTTTGGAGTCCTAGATCATGAAATATGAAATCCATATTTTTGAAAACTTATAACAAAAAAAATTCGCAAATTATTGTACAAGAATTAAAAATTCACATTCCATGATTTAATTTAATTATATACTTGTTTTGAAAGAGTGAAAATATATGTTTGAATGTAACAATATGATATTGTAGAAAATAAATTTGGATAAAGATAATATAACCCTTAAGGAATCATATATATGAATAATAATTCATAGTTGATTGACTATGATCGTAGATTATTTCATGGTTTCAGAGATTTTTTATTCCAATGATAGGTTCTATCAGATTTTTGTCATTTATATCACGATTTCGTTGAATATGGAAATATGGTCCACTATTGAATATAATAATTTTTTTGTTGTTTGACATAAAATATATGCACAATATTCTAAGATGTTTTTTTTTGGGTTGACTTGGCCGGGTTTTCTCAGATATGTTGAATATTTTATTATAGATAATAATTGATATATATTTATGTGTCACCAAAAAGATTTATTTATTAAAATTATTTATGAAATAAATTTAATTTCTTTTCAAAATAACAAAACATAATTTAAAAATGAAAAATTTATTAGTCATGGATAATTCATAAGACACATTATGGTAAATCCTACTACATTTTTTACTCTCCCATATAAGTACTTTTTAGTTAGAATGTAGATTATATTTGTCAGAATGTATGAACATATAAATTAAAATCCTTATTAGTGGGTAGTCTTAGATTTATGGTTTATATTTTGGAATGGATCTAGGATTGGATTCATGTCATGGAATAAAATGTTACATCAATTAAATCTATTTCATTTTGAATATCAGAAATTCTTCAATGAAATATTTTTTTGTTATTTTTAATTTATTATTCATTGGTTAGATAATAAAAGATTTTTTTAAATTTTATATCATGTGTGGGATTGATTATTATTGGTGTAATAAATTTTCCTTACATTTTATAGTATTTTTTAACACTAGTTTTCCACCTATGACTATTATAAAATGCCCCTAATGCCTAATAGTCCCCCAAATTGGGAATTTTAATTTTGGAATTTATATCAACCTATTAAAAATTCTATATTAGATTCAAAAAATATATTTTTTAAAAAAAATAAAAAAATTACACATTAAGGAAAATTATTATTGTCCATGAATGATATAACTATGTTTTGAAATAAAAATGTGTTTCAAATTCCACAACTAATACATTATATTTTATAATATAGAAATATAGAATAAAAATATGGATAAATGATATATTAAAATGAATTTAATATAAAAATAAATGAAAACGAAATTTAGTAAATCTATATGATATATAGGACATAAACATCATGAAAAATTTAGTAAATCTATATGATATATAGGACATAATAATGATAATGGAATTTTAATATATATAAATATATTTTAGTAACATTCTATATTTCAATACGATGAAAAAACGGTAGCAGAGTTCATGTGTACATATGATCTACCATATCCAAAAATGATTTCTTCCATTTCATATTTATTTATTTTATATTTAAATAAAAATAATTATATACTTAATATTTATGATATATAAGTCAGGTTTTAAATTATTAATGTAATATATTCATCATATATATTATAGGATCAAAGATTACATTTTAAAACAAATATAGAAAATAAAGAAGATATTAGCTAAAACATAATTTTGACATTGAGTTTTTAATAAACAGATAATATAAAGACCTAATAAATCATATGTGGAATTATGTTTTATAATATGGTTCTATGATATACGTGAAATTAAATTAAATTTAATATACCTGAGGTTGATCATGTATGAATAATGTGAAGTCCTAATAATAGAGAATCTGATCTCACTTTTTATTTATGTTAGATACATGCCTTATTCAGAATGAGTTTCATTTATATGGTGTATATATTTTCCATTAAAAAATTATATGATTAATATACACAAATATTTTGATATTTACATATATATTTTTGATCATTTTTCATGATGTTTATGCTATAAATTATATTAAATCGGAAAAGTATTTATTTCTCATGTTTCCTTCTTTGAGAAACATGCCACGTTATGATCATATATATTTCTATGTAGTGTATATGATTAATATTTACAAGATATGTAATGTATCTCATTATTTTAATGATATATTAATTTTTATTTAGTTTTATTCTTAAATAGGTATATTTATTTAATGATACTAGAGTTGTTACAATTTATTGCTACAATATAAACATTCATCGTGATTGTTTCTGATTATTTTTCCATTAATGAAATATTACAAAACATATCTAAAAAAATATTTCATATTATTATAATATTGTTAGAAATTATATATTAACGTATTATTATATTTTTTATACTCTTTTTCCCTTAAGATAATTGAAGAAATCCTTCATGAAAATGTAACATTATTTTCTATTTTCCTAAAAAAATTCTGTTATTTCAAAACCCTATTTTCTATAAATTATTTCCAAAATTATTTATATATAAATGGTTTTATATTGATTTTTAAAGTTTAATTTATATTATTTCAAAATTTTATTTTCAATTAAAATGATTAAAATGATTTCAAAATTTCATTATATGTTTTAAAAAAATCACAGAATATGGATTTCAAAAAACATTCAATATTCTTTTACATGTTTTCAAGGAAAATGGTTCTAATTTTTTTCAGGATTATTATATAAGTTTTGAAGGAAAATAGTTTCACGAATGTGTCAAGATTATTTATTTGTTTTTATGGTTATTTTCAATGATAATTTTTTAGAAAATGTTTGTTGTTTTGAAAAGTTTTATCTTTAATGCATAAAAGTTATTTTCCTCAATAAATAATTGTAAAAGATATTTCAAAATAATATTACATCTAAGATGTCGTAATTTTGAGTTACTCGTTACTTTATCGAGCGAAATTTCCCAAATCCTCCTTTTATATTCTTTCCCATAATTGTTTATGAGTTTAGGGAACTATTTTTATGAAATATGTTTCTTTTTCATGTGTTATAAGCTTATGAAACTCAATTATTTTCACTATTTTTTCATTGATTAAATGAATATAAAAACTATATTTCTTCACATAGTATGATATGATTAGATTTTTATGATACCCATTTAATTTCATGGTTTATGATAAGATTGTTTAAGAATTTTTATCACAAGTATTTACGATTTAATCTTTAAATGGGTAGAATGTATATTTCACTCAAATGAATTGGGGAAAAATTTAAATTTAATGTCATTATTATGGGAATCAATTAGATTTAATTTATCTACTATGGGACATGGGGAAACCTTATACACTATGTCATGATGGGGAAACCCATTCCACTATGGGAAAATGGAGAAACCTAAGCCCTAATTGGATGACGGGAAAATTTTATCCACAATGCTAACATGTAGAAACCTCGTAATTTATAAGGAAATAACTTTTGAAGGGATTATTGTCTATCATAATCATTAGTTATAGACCCCATTAAGTCTTCAAATAATTTTTTTGAAATGATACATGATTTATATGAAATTATATTACATGATTGTGTGTTTACCACAAACTCTATGTCTTACTCCTATACTATGATCCCCTATTTTACATTCTTTATTATGTTATGATTCATGTCATAATAACTACCAATACTTATAAAATGTCTCCAGTTTTTTAACTATAATAATTAGGGTATGATCTTCAAATGTTATTCTCATGTTTTTATACTCTTGATCTCATGTTATTCTTATATAATTCCATTATATACCTTTACTAAGAATTTGAGCTCACTACATTATTTTTTTTCCATTTCATTATGATATATGGAAAGATATTAAGAAGAAGTACTGAAGGGGATTATAATTCTGAGAAAAATTTATAGTCCTTCATGATGTCAGAATTTTTTTTCAATGTTTCCAATGACAAAAAACATATATATTCCTTGGGAATGCAATTTTTTAATGTTCAAAATATTCTAAAAAATGATGTAATATCCATGTATCATAATATTGGTTCACTATAGTTGGTATCAATGTAAATGTTTATTCAGTCATTGGAATCTTGGATGAGGATTCCTTGGTGATAAATCTACATAAATATATATGGAAATGTCTAAGGATAAAGAAGATTATATGAAAATTAAATTGAATTTTGGTAAAGTATAGAGCTAGTGGTTTCATTGGAATACATCCATATCCAAATATTATATGTGGACATGGTTATTTTATATATGTTCATTGGATTTACAAATCAAATATAGTGTTTCAGTCATGACATGAGCCTAAACTTGTATATGATAATGGGACCTATATCACGTATTATTTGAAACTCTCAAGGGATATTCCTTTATAATTAAAAATACATTTCAAACCATCATGAAGGATTTAAATAGAGAATGAATATTAATAACCTAGGATAAACGTATGGTATAAAATATTAAATTAGTATGTGTCATGATTTAGACATATAATAAGTAATTTTTTCATGATTATATGGTTTCCACTATCCTAAGTGATTCTCACACTATGAATTCATGTTTTAGTCAATGGCGAGTACCATAAGGAGTTAGAGTAAATTTGATTGTGATGGAAATTTCTTGATGAGTTGTCAAATCTGATGATCACTGGAGAGAATGATGTTGTGATCAAACCTAGTTGGTATTCAAATAACTTTATTAATAACATATAACATAACCAACTCATTGACACACAATATAGGATAATAAAAGTGTTCTCAAAGAGATCGGGTAATGGAGACCTTAGGTGAAATAATATTCATGTTTATTTTGGTTAATGATTTTGAGAGAATCACATAAGTGACTGTCTTTGAGGAACTATAAAATGTTTTGACAATGGAAAATAATGATACAATTAAAGGAACTATAATGGAAAAAATAAGGGTTCTATTAAAATAATAGATTGGAATATATTCCCCCACCTAATAAATCTTCAAATGTGAAATTCATTTTTTGTGGAATGAATGGGAATTATGTAAACCTATGTCCTAATATGAATGATCTTCAACGGAATAAAAAATATGGTTCATGTAATAGTTTTCTGTTTATGTTGAATAGACAACATATGAAATTTTAATTGTATGTGTGTATCTGATTGTATTTTTTATAATATTTATTAAATTTAGTTTGATGAATGTTAATACATGATCTATTTTTGATATTTTAAGAAAATGGTATTATATAATTACATGACAAAGTTTTGTAAATTGTGGGAGATAAATGTTGGATGAGTAATGTATTAATTTTTTGAAAATGAAATGTCATATTATAAGAATAATGAAATATATATGTATTTTCAGTATAAAACTTTCTTTAAGGATTTGAATGCATATGATAAATGGTGCTGGTGAGGTAGAAAAGTTATTTCATGGAAAGTTTATAATCTTAATAAGTGAAGATAACCCCTAAAAATCCTCATATTGAGAAAAGGTTGTTTGGATAATGATTTGTTAGATTGTAATAAGTAAATTAAATGGTTCTATTTACCTCAAAAATTATAATGGATTTTTTGGAAATTTTAGGTTTTCTATTATGGATAGAGTTTGAATCGTTTTTTTTATTTTTGGAATATATAAAAAATACATTGAAATAAGGAATCATTCTTGTTTTATGTAATTATTTATGGTAATTCATGTCCTTTAAATATTTCTAGATAATACATGATGGAGGTATTCACATGTTTGGTAAATGAGAAATAGGATCTACATTATTATATATGGGGGTCCAATTTTAAGCTAATTTTGTGAAATTTCGTGATAATAGTTATAAATTTTCGAACTTTTATCTCGCAGATTGTTTATAAGTTTAACCAAACATGTAATGGTTTATGTTAGTCATCATATGAGGTTTTAGATTTGAAGGTATTATATTCCCATATGTGTATTTATTCATATTGTGTAACAAGTAATATATTTTATCTTGTGATACATGGAATAAACTATCATTTTATATATGTATATCATGATCTACGAATGATTCACGAATGAAAAATTCACCAACATTTTGTAAAATAAGGGAATTTGTGGAAATTGATAATAGAAAAAAACGGTGGGGTTTTATTCAAACTATTAATGTATGTCTTCTTATTAAAATTCTTCAACATTAAGAAAATGATCTAGAAAACAAATTTATCCTATTATCTGAATTTTAGTCTAACCAATGGACATTTAAATAATTATAGATTCATGAATATGTGGTCCTCAATATTTTATTGATCATTCACTTCTTTTGTGATTGATTACCTCAAAAACTCCATAAAAATTTAGGGTTTTCCCCAATGTCTATTTTTTCACTTCACACCTATGTTCTCGTATATAGAAACGTAGTTAAATAATTATTTGGGTAACTATTATGTTTCTAACTCTACCATTTTTATAATTTTTTAGTATCATTTTTTGTTGCGTGTTTCAATGAAAAACACACTAAATTATAAAAACCATGATAACCATAACAAATTTCTAGGGAGAAATCCATTTTTATGGGGGGGGGTAGATTGTAAAACCAATATATTTGTTGAAATATATTCATATGGGGTAATTTAATCTTTTTGATATTTTTTATTATTCACAACACTTCAAATTGTGTTTATATATTAATAAACTGTGTTTGTATTGAATTATACCCAACACCAATTTTATCATGCACTACACACAACATAAACATTATTATATTCTATACGGAACACCGAGACTATATTACATTATACACAAGAATGACTTTCCTCAGTGGCTTGTCTAACACGAATGATAGAGTATTATAGAAAAATAATAAATAATAAAATATATTATTTTTAAATAAAATAGTATGTAATATTATTGTTAATTTTTCGTTTGTGAATTGGATTAGATAAATTACCAAAATACATGGTTAAATTAATTTTCTAAAATTAATTATAAATGAATAAAATAAACAATTGTTTATAATGGGAATGTTTTCATAAAAATTAATTTTTTGTTCCCAATTCAATTTTACCGTATTATATTAAATTAAAAACTAATGGTGAATGGTATTAATGAAATAAATATTTTTTATATTCAATTAAAGGTTTTTTACAATCATCCAATATATTTTTTATGTATAACAGTGTAGGAAACATAATATTACACATAAAAAACTATATTTTTATGAATGTAGTATTATCATTATTTAAGGGTGTATCTATTTTAAATATATATTCCTGAAATTTTATAAAATGTATATGTTATAATGAACATCATTTTTTAAATAGAAACATAACAATCGGGATTGGGTGATTTATTAGTAATTTTCATTGAAGATTCATTTATTCATAATTCGTAGAAAATACTGAATTTAAATTATTAAATGTATTTTTTGTATAACTTTTATAAGGATAAATTTTATTTATTATTTCTTTTATAGACTAATTATATAAATTATTTATCAATCAACATTTATTATGAAATTGGGATCAATTTCACATAAAATTATATGTAAAAACATAGAAAATATTTAATTGTTTTTATTTTAAAAAATGTCATTATTATCCTTCTTTCGGGATTAATTTTTAATTAATTGGTACCACTTATTTGATTAAAATTTGAAAAACCTTATTCTATATTATGATTTATCCGAATTTATAATGTCTATGAAGGTCGAGTAAATTTTTTTCCAAAAAATACTAGTGAATGTAATTACATGTAATTTCACTGATTAAGTGAAGAATTTACACAACAAGTGACAAATCATTAATCTTATGGTACATAATTACCTAAAATCTTTTCAAAAATCTATTTTCTATTCTTATATTAACTATATAATCCCTCATATAATACAATTTTTATTATTTTAGGATCTTTACAATGGAAAAATGTCGGTGGAATTCCATTTTATAAAATTTACAATAAATCCAATCATCTTCCACTATAAAAATGGTCTCACCCCTCACATATATTCACAAATCTAAATACAATTGGATATTTAAAAATATGCTCATATACACTCTGAAAATATCTCCATTCATGATATAATACTTCTATTGTAGGTAAATCCATTCAAATAATCCATTTAGGGAAAACGAAAAAGAGTTGCCCCAAGATGATGTAACATCATTCCTAAATCTCCAATGATTTATTTTCATTATCAACCCCTAAACTATTATTATTACATTATTATATAAAAGAATTAGCATGCTAAATATAATGATATTTTATTCTATGGTTTTTTCCTACACTTAAAACTCTTTCATTTAATGGTTAACAAACTTATCGTTCCTATGTATGAAAAACTACTGCCTCCCGAAATAGTGATTTTTTTCAATATAACCTCTCACAGTGGGTAATTTTGATGGAAAATATATTTTATAAAATATATAATATATATTATTTCTTTAAAATGATTTAATTATTTTATAAATGATACCTTATTGATTTTTATATTTTGTAAATATGATAACTTTTATTGTGAAAGTGTAGATTATCGTCTCCTCAAAGCGTTATGATTCGTACACACATTTAGTGGAATGTGTTAAGAATGTGTTTAGTAAAAACATATTATATATAGGAAATCATAATTATAATTTAAATATTATATATATAACCATATATTTCATTTATTTCCATTCTTTCAGTATGATAAAAAATCGGAAACATCGTTCATATGTATGCATGACCTACCGTCTCCAAGAACGGTGTGTTCCATTTCATATTTCAATTTTTATATATTATTTAAATAAATATATATATATATATATATATATAATATGATATATACATAATTGTATAAAATATGTAAATAAGTAAATTATGATATAAGTATGAGGATCTTGGTTAACAAGTCAAAAGATATATGAAAAAATAAATGGTATATTACCGAAAACATACCAGTTAAAATCATTTGATAATAAATGGGTAATATATATATAAAATAAAATAATATATGGTATTATATAAAATAATATTATTCTATGGTATATTCATAATAATTGTATATTTTTTATTTATGAGGTTTGAAAAAGTATGAAGAATGTTAAGACCTAATGTAAGTGAACTTTATCTCGGTTTTTATTTATAGGATATACATGAATTATTCACTAGTCGATTATTTTATGTCGTTTATATAATCATAAAGAAAATATTATATTATTAGTACAAATAAATATATTGGTTTTTACATAAAAATTGTATGATAATTAATTTCTTAGGGTTTATTCTTCAAATGTTACCAAATGAGTAATGAAATTTTATCTCAATTTTTTCTTCATTGTGATACATTTTATGTTATGCACCTACATTTTTCTATTGTATTTATACACCTCTATTTGGAATGATATATCTTTATTATACGTATTTTCATTATGTTTTATTATTTATTTAATTTCGTTATTTAATAGGGACTATGGTTCATTGTTACCAGAGTGGTAATAGATTATTGTTACAGTCTCATCGTTCAAGGGGATTGTTTATGATAATGTTTCCACTAATGAAATCATAGGATCCATATCTTATGAAAACTAATTAATTTTCTTATAACATGGTAATCCATTATATTTTCATGTAATGAAACCATGTCTCCACTCTTCTATATTTATTATAATTAAGAAATTGTCTTATAAAAATCTTACTTTATTCCCCCTTTTGGTCAAAAATCTGTGTTCTTTCAAAATTACGCTTCCAAAAAATGTTTTCCAAATTGATTTATGATATAAAAAATTAAAATTATTATCAATGATTCATTAATATGATTTCAAGAGGTTATTTTCAATGAAAATTATTTCAGTTATTTCATGGTTTCCTTATATGTTCTCAATGTATTTTCGAAGAAAAATGTTCTAAAATGTTTTTTTAGAATAATTTATAAGTTCTCAAGGAATGTTTTTTCAGAGAATTTTCATGATTTTTTATATGTTATAAATTATATCGTTTTGTAAAATTTTTTTCAAAAAGTTTTTTTTTGTTTTTAAAATTATTGTTTCAATGTTTAAAATATATTTTCTTCAAGAAAAGGGTTTTTAATGATATTTCAGTATTTTTTTAAATCCCATATAACATTTTTTGGTGTTACTTCTGCCTTTAGGTATAAAAAAAGAAAAATATCAATTCATATTCATTATATGGATAGAATATATTTTAACAGGATGATTTTTTTGAATCATTTTTCTCTTTAACGAATTATATACTTTTGTAACATCCCACCAAGATTCACCACTAAACCAATGGCTGGACCAGTCGCCACTTGACCTAAAGTTCATCTCCCCATACGCTAGATGCTGCTGACTAGTAGCAATGGTCTATGGATAGTCAGTGGGGAGACTATAAACTCATATTAGAGTTCAATATAATATACTGGAAGTAAAAATATAATGCATTAGAATAAATGAGAAAGAAGATAAAGTAATATTTTATAAATCTTGTACAAAACAAATAGACAATGCCAATTATACAATAGATTCATGCATGACATGAAAATGATTCAAAAATAGAAAATAGGGAACAAAAAAGAATTATTTATATTACAATATAGAAAAAAATGACTCAAAACCTCAAGGGTGGTCTCCTTGAGCATCCAGAGCTTATGCTCGGTCCTCTACTCCTATCTCCCATGTAAATGAAAACAACATAATAATACAACCAAATAGAACCTATAGGGGTAACCCAGTAGAATGGTGGCCTATGTAGGGCGTGGGATATAAATATCGGTAGGTTGGAGCCACCGGTGTCTACCCAAAATCCATACATTCTATAAATAATTTAAACTATGTGAAAGCATGCATAAATACATTTACTAGTACAATGTAACTTTATACCCAACTACCTAAAGCAGCCCTCAGATAGTGTCTAAACGTTCATTATACATTTTTCAGGCATATTCAAACTTCATTACACAACCATTTTCATTTATTAGTTATTCAAAACACATTAAGTTATAAAAGTATTAACATTCAGCCTATGCCTGACATCCCCAGTACAAGTCACTCACCACAGATTTCTCTAAATTCCATCTATGTAATCAAAGTAAATAAGGAATCCAATCTAGTGATTTATCTTGGATAATGCTTCATAAGATATTCAAATTAATCATTCAAATACTATAATCGAGCCCGTCCCCTAAAAATAGTGATTTGCCCCTGGGTCTATCCAATAATAGCGATTCATCCAATTCATTAATAACTCTAAACCCTTTCCTATATTTTATTCAAAAATAATTGTTTCATAACAGTTTTCATAAACCATTTTTTCATTTCAGGTACGACCAATTAGACCCACAATCCAATGTCATCTAATGGGTGTAGAACAACATGTCTATAACCCTCATGAGTATTTACAGTGTCGACCCTTGTCTCACAATCTATGGGTATTTGGAGCATTAATCCCTATCCCATAAAAGAATATTTTCATGAAAGATGGGTGAAAGACACCATGTCTAGCATCCCATGACAATTTGGAGCTTCGGTCATTGTCTCACAACCTGTTTATATAAATTATACATATATATTTATCATTGGTGTAAAACACCATGTCTAGCACCCAGTGAGAATTTTGAGATTCACTCTTTATTTCACAACCCATTTATCAATCATACATATAAATTTATCATTGCTGTAGAACACCATGTCAAACACCCCAAAAACATCCATTAATTAAATCACAATTTAATTAATCAAATCTATTAATTAATTCAACAACTAATTAAGAACATAATTCATCCGTCAAACAAGTAAACATTTATTTAAAAATTCAACATCTCAATAGTAAATAATTAATTAACAATTAATTATTCTTTTCAATCCCACTAAATAATTAACTCAACTTTTAATTATCCAAATTATTTCAAAAGACTGAACCCCTCCACTCAAACAATGATTTGTCCAGGACTTCCACAATTTACAATCATGTTATAATCATCTCCAAACATGATGAACAAATCCCAGATATTTAGAGACAATATTATGCAACATATCATAATTTTAAAAAATTCCATCGAAGACAACTTAAGGCATGGAAAAATAACAATCATTAAAAGGTACCCTTGGTGAACAGCTGTAACAAACAATCAATTCACAATCTTAGATTAATGCATGAAAATAAATAAATTAAACAAATAATTAAATAATTAATATATATTTAACCAATCATAAATTATTTAACAAATTACCATTTTACATGTAATATTTAATCCATTAATTAATCATTAACAGTTTCTAATTTATATTCTAAACACATCAAATATTAAATATTGTCAATAATTAGTAAAACTCACAATTTTATTCTGACACATGACTTCATTATTAATTATACAATTAACTAATCTATTACCCATTCTACACTTCCAAATTATTTAACTATTTAATCATATCACTTTGACAAAATTAACAAAACATGCTTAAAATCAACACATGTTCAAGTCTTCATATTATCTCATGTGGGAAGAATCATTTAATTACCTAAAAAGTGTCATGCAACAACATATCATAATCAATGAAACTAAAATTATCCATTTATTTAAAGAAGATATAATTATTAAATGAAGATTTAAGGATTTGGGACCCTACCTCGGGGTGGCACCTTTTTTATTCCAAAATGCATTAATGTACTTAGCGGAAACCATTCAACAACTTGTTTGCAGTCGCACACACACAATCCTTCATATATATATATATACATATTGTGTGTGCCTTCATGTTTTCTACATTGATAAAAAATAAATATATTAAACTGGTACCTAGAATCAATATAGTAATGAACAATACACCTCTAACCTGATATTGTGCACTCATGAAAAAATAACAGGCCTCAATATAACAGGTGAAAAAATAAACAGCGGGTTTGGAAGCTTACCCAAACCAACGAAGACAAAATAATTTGAGACCATCCATTTTTCCCTTGGAAGTAGATATTGGATTATGGACCAATAGGTCTAGAGTTAACATTCACATATCATATAAATAGAGGAACACAACGATTAGATTAAACCTGAAACAAAGGGTTCCATCTAACAAAACTAGGAAATGGAGATTTTTCAAATGGCCGAAGTGAATGATGATTTATATGCAGAAAGAACCACCTTGATGAGGCATATATGATTCATGAAGAGTCCTAGCGGAATCGTCGCGTGCAAAGTGGAGTCCAAGAGAGTGGGTGGTGCATCCTAGGTACTGCTCGGATAGAATTCATGCCATGAGGGTTGTTCACTCGAAGAGTTTTTTTCCTGGTGTCACATTGTTGAAGGGAGGGTCACTTGGGAGTTGCTCACTGCTGGAGGTCTCAAGGAGGAGGACCGTGTGGAGGAGGAGGCTAGAGATTATTATGCGTCGTGCTTAGAGTAGAATAAACATGGTGGTCACACCACTTACAGGTAGCGCCTCCCCTTTTTATTATTTCCCTCCTTAAATTACTCCATTTAATTAAATGTAACAATTAAATTAATTATAATCATTTTATTATTATTATTATTATTATATAAATTAAACACTCCTCTAATAAGGGAAAAACTCCCACCTTTAATTCAAAATGATTCTTCATTTATTATTCTATTAATAAATGTTTTGAAATTAAATATGAAACACCCCATTAATCATTAAATTATCTTAACATTTTTTAGCTAAATAACTACAATAATAATAATAACATCATCATTATTTTTATTCCAACTTTCATTTATTTGAAACCCAAACCTGCCAATTTTTTACTATATCATTAATAAGATAAAAACACCAACCCATAACCCCTTTTTTAATTACCATAATATTTAAAATTATTACATTAATAAAACAAAAATAATAATAATCTCGTTATTATTATATTTTTATCCATTGATGAACCCAAAAAAAGTATTTAATAACAATGCATCGTTAAATATGAAACTCCAATTTTTTTAGTGTTTCTTTTAGATGCTCAAAATCTACATTAAATTATAAAAAACGATACACTCGTTTAACATGAAATTAAAAACTCAAAGCATTAAAATAATTTACGACACCATAATAATAATAATAACCTTATTATTTATATCACATTCCTACGTTTAATAATAAATGGTCCTTTAAGAATTATGAAAATATTTTTTTAATTAAAATGCTTCTTCAATAAACCACCAATCCACGTTAATTTCTTCAGCTGTCATTTATTTAATTTTTTAAAATTAATTTAATTTAACAAACACAATAATAATAATTATGAATGAATTATTATTATTAATATTATTATTAAAACATCCATTTAATTAATAAAAATATATCATATAAACTTATTTAATATAATTTAATAATTTATAAAATTGGATAAACTACACAGGTTGGACTGAAACCGTGCGTTGCCTGCACATATCCATTGAAGTGCAATTTTCGGAATACGGTGCTCCCAATACTCATCGAGAGACCCTCTAAAATAAAAGGATAATTAAACAAGTCCATAAAATGACCCCTTTAGGTGTTCCAACACTCTAAATAATATTGTAGAGTTCGGTTTAAAAAATATGACCCCTCCATAAATCGAAAAAAAACGAAAAACCATCATATTTTATCCTATTTCAAAAGCACGAGACATTAAAATTTACCCACCTTAAAAAAGTATCATCCCCAAGAAGCCATTAATAACCACTACTAAGACAACTAACATACCATGGTCATTTAATCTCATTAGAACTGACATGTTTCATACATAACGCCAAATTCACATTTATACCTTCACAAGCCTAATAGTTAAGCCTTTAAAACTAGATCCAAATCACACTTTATAACTTTAACATCAAAATATCTTTTATATGTGGCCATTATAAGGACATCAACAATGAAAATGGTCGATTCTCGATCAACCAACCGAAAAGGTTGTGAATACTTCTCTCGAATGTCGTCATAGACCCAAAACCCACATTCTCACTTTATATGACGATGTGACATTAAAACTATTCCCAATCCAACAACATGTATAACGGAGTTTTTACCCAAACTCTCAAAAAATTTAGTTTTTAATCCAACACAAGACTATTTAAAAAAAACAACTGCACCGCAACATGAATAAAGGACTAGCCCAATGAAACCACACATTTTGCGTACTACACAAATAACCACCACACATCCAGACCAACCACATTTAAACTGTAGTGCGGTGTAAGACCAACACTATCTTAGTGTCTCGACTATGAGGTCAATATAGGGGAAATGATCTTCATATTCAAAATAAAACACTAAGAGAAAAACCATGGTAATTGAGAATATCAATCGAACAACTACCGAACAACTTTGTTCTAAAATATCGATATCTCCTGCAGACAAATTTAACATAAACGATGTGAAATAAACCAACTTTGTATTGTCCCTAACGTCGCAAGAAAAGATAAGCCACTCAATATCATGCTATTTTAGAACATCTTAACTCTTGTGAGTGACGTTACTCAACCCACAATCACTACATCAAACATTGATCATAAAGGTCATAACATAAACATATTGGCATGTCAAAACACTCTAGTTCCAAAAATTCATTCCGGGTAGTGGGGAAAACCTACCTTAACACCCAAAACATTCTAAGGGTTCTATCTAGCATTGGTTATCCAATTATGAAAAATAAACGTCGACCCTCTCACTTGGGCACACAAAACTTAAATCTAGAGTTTCAAAATCCCTTTTTCATTTTTTCCATTTTCAAAATTTCATTTAAAACTTTTAACATTTGAAAACATAAATTTAATTTTTTTAACTAGTCACCTGGTTTTCAAAATAACACCATACAAGAAAAATATGCATGCTATCACAAAAATAATGTTTAAACATTTAACATTTACTGTTATTAAAATATAAATAAGAAATTTAGAATCTAAATACCTTTTACTGAAAAGGGGACCTCCAAAGGTCCCATTTATTTAATATATGTTATTCAAAAACATCCCCACAATAGTTCATTATAATCCAAACTCAGCAGTTTTACATTCATAACCATTTTCAAAACATACTATAGTTATATAGTTTAGTCACGTGGGTGGCCATCTACCAGTTGATAAGGATCCCATAGAAATTATTGCTAGAATGCAGCTCCCATTTATCACCATAAACATTCATTTAACATGTTAACATCAGCATCCCATTCACACATCAAAACATCTCTGGCATGTTACCATAATAAGTAACACAAAAAAATCTATTACATAGATTCTTGGCACAACAACAAAACATGATAACAATTGAGGTAGTTTGGAAAATAATCACTTGAGCATGTTAAATCAATCACCGAAACATGATATTTATAGAGGCAGGAAAAGGCAGCTCAAAACATGGCATTTCACCCAAGGCACACATTCCAAATTAGTAGGCATCCTACTAATGAAACTACATGTCATGGTACATGCATGGATTGTGAATCTATACATTCCAAAGATGATGCATGTATGAAACATCCTTGCCCTCCCGGGCCAAAACAATTTTTTTAATTTCTCAAAATCAATAAGTAGTAGAAAATTTACCAGTCACTCTAGGTGAAATCATATCAACTGTAACCTCATATACTACAAACATAAATTCACATCTCTAGCCTCTCAGTCATTTCCTGTATATGGGGTGATCAGAACCAAGAATGTCTATTAACCCAAGTGCCAACACTTTCCTAATCTTCTATTTACCCACCCAAAACAGAAGGTCAAAATGAAAATTAACCCTCTAATACCACTTTGTAAGGTCCCGACCTGGCTCACCACTAAACCAGTGGTCAGATCGGTCACTATATGACCTCAGGTGCATCTCCCCATATGCCAGAGGCTACCGACTAGAATGAAGTGTTTATGGAATGTTAGTGGGGGAGATTATTCTCTCATATAATTGTTCAACAATAGATTATGTCCATAAATAGCATATGGATTCTAATAAATGATAATATAGTGGACGGAATATTTTTTAAATCATGTAAAAAAACAAATGGCCTAGGGAAATTATACAGCATATGCAATCACGACTTGCTAATGATACAAAAATTAAAAATCATGAAAAAAACAGCATTCATTACATTCCAATATTGAAATAATTAATTAATGACTCAAAACCCCAAGGGCGGTCTCCTCGAGCATCCCATGCTTCCGCCCGATCTTCTACTCCTATCTCCAATGTAAATTAAAATAGGATAATCCTGCAACCAAAAAGAACCTACTTGGGTACCCCAGTGTAATGGCGTCCTGAGTAGGGTGTGTGATATAAATCCCAGTCTGTTGTAACCATCAGTGTCTACCCAAAATCCAGAAAATCAATAAATAATTTAAACTATGTGAAAGAATGCATAAATTAAGTAAGAAAAACAATGTAACTTATACCCAATTACATGCTTCAACCCTCATCCTGTGTTTTATCCTACGATATACATTTTTCATGCACACTCAACAATCATTACAGAATAATTTTCATTTATCAATTATTCAAACCTAATTAAATTATGAATGTCTCGAGATTCGACCTAATCCTGACATAGCCTGTATAATTCACTAATCACAGATGTCTCCATAGACCATCTAAGTAATCAAAACAAATTATGAATCCAAGCTTCTTCTTTGTCTTGGATAACATTTTATAAGTTATTCAATTTAATATTTAATATACTATAACCAATACCGTCCACTAAAAATAGTGATTTTCTCCAATGTCTTCCCACTAACAGTGATTCACACAATCCATTAATATTTTTAAAACCTTTTCATATTTAATTCACAAATCAATATGTCCCAACAATTTTCATTAACCATTAATTCATTTCATGTAATACTAACTGGGCCCACCATCCAATTTCCATTAATGGGTGTTGAAATTTATGACTAGCACCCTCATGAGTATTTGGAGCAGCAGTCATTGTCTCACAACCCATGGGTATTTGGATTGCCAGTCCCTATCCTATAAAATAATATTTGTTTGCAAGAAGGGTGTAGAACACCATGTATAGAACCCCATGAGTATTCGTTGCTTTAGTCCTTGTTCCACAACCCATTTATCAATCATACATATATATTTATATCATCGGTGTAGAACACCACGTATAGCACCCTGTGAGTATTTAGACCTCAGCCCTTATCTCACAACCCATTTATCAATCATACAAATATATATTTATTATTGGTTTAGAACACCAAGTCTAACACTGCAAAACCATCCATTAATTAATTCATAAATTGATTAATCCAATCCTTTATTTTACTCTACAATAATTAACAACATAAATATCCCATCAAATAAGTCAAAAATTATTTAGCCATTAAACATCTCAATTGTAAATAATTAATTAAAAATTAATTATTCTTAGAAAACTAACTAAATAATTAACTCAGAATTTAATTAGACAAATTCTTTAACAAGTTTGAACCCTCCCACTCAAATAGGGATTCATCCTGGAGATTAACTATCTCCATTCATGTTATAATAATCTCAAAACATGCTTACAAATCCCAGATATTTACCAACCATATCACAGAACCTATAATTTTTTAGACAACTCCATCCAATAAATGTAAGTCATGAAAAAATAACACGCATTAAATGGTACCCTGTCTCAATAGTCATAACAAACTATCAATTCAAAATCTTAATTTAATTAATGTACATTAATTAATTCAATATTTAATTAATTTTATCTTGTATCATTAACCAATCATCAATTAATTAAACATTTACCATATAACGTGTAATAATTAAGCTATTAATTAATTATTACAAGTTTCAAATTTATATTCAGAACTCTTCAAATATTCATCACTCTCAATAATTAGTAAAATACCTAATTTTATTCTAAATCATGACATGATAATTAATTATACAATTAACTACCCTATTACCCATTCTTCCCATCTGAATCTTTAAAATGTTTAATCATATCCCTTTAACAAAATTAACAAAACATGCTTAAAATAAAACCATGTTCATGTACACATTTTATCTCATGTGGGTGGCATCATTAAATAACATAAAAAGATACCAGCATCGACATATTGTAACAGATCAAACTTTTATCAATCGAAATTCCACTTCAACTAATTAAATGTATTATTACATAAAATGGTTATATAATATGTTGAAAACATTAGTTTTATGTTTTTGGATTTTAAAATACCATTAATAATTGTTATCATAGCTAATAGAGTCATTGAAAACTGATCCTATAATTAGTATAAATATATGGCTTCAAAAAATCCAATTTACTCAAAAAAAAAAGGATGTGATGGCCTCACCCAGTAGACTTGCCCCATATAAAGACCATTTGTCAGAGCTCAAAAATGAGGTGGCATCATTGGCCTTCACTCCTGACCAAGACCAAGCTGAGCTTCAACCTGTTAAGATCAAACGGAACCACCTCTGGGAGAAGTGGAAGTTGATAGAGATTACCACCCAAGTGATGTTATCTGACCCACCCCAACAGTCTCTCCATCGTGCACCTTAACCTAAGGTTTTATGTGGGTGTTATAAGGGGATGTGTTATAAAACCATATCACTATGATAATGTGATTTATTTTTTATATAATAGAGAATATATATTCCTTTTATAATTGTAACATAGTAAATAGTTTTTTAAGCGCAAATAGTATTTTTAGTTAATATTCAACTAATAAATATATTTTGATAAATTATTGAATCTTTGAATTAAATAATAATTCATTAAAATATTATTAAATTATTTTTAATTATGTATAAATTATTGTATAATTTTTATGAATATAATTGTAATATTTATTAATATTTGGAAGCCGTTTTTTTCAAAACCCATGAATTTTTGATAAATTTTAGTTTTTCTTTTAAAAGTTAAAAATAACATATTTTTATAATAATTCTGATAAAATGAATATTATTTTGGGAATCAGGACCTCAAAATTATCCAATTGTGAATTTTTCATAATTTGTTAAAATAGTTGAATTTTTTTGTAAAAATTAAATACTGTTTAAATATATAATGTGTTTTATGACATCATAATAACCCAATACTGATGTAATAAAATACTATAATCATTATGTTCAGCCAACATATATTATACCATTAAAATAAATGTGAATTTAAGTCTTTTTTATTTATTTTACGAAGTCTTAGTGTACCCCCCATGTCTTATAAAATATTTTAGCTTCTTAAATTGATTTCCTTGAGAGTGTAACACACCTCCACATATTCAACCCTATTTTTTAAAAAAATTATACAATATTCCTTATAAATTACTATTTCCCACTACGGTTTGGAAAATAAAATAGGCAAAAAAATGGCCTTGTTTTTGGTTTTGATTAGTTTAATGCATAGTGTCCCAAAACTAAATAATAAAGAATTCCCTCTCCTTTCATATATAAACCCACCCAAGCTCCCATTTCCTATTCACTAAAATACTTTAGAGTTCTTCCAACCTATTCCCTCTTCTCTCTATAATCCTCCCTAGGTGCCCCAAGCCACCAAAAGGCTTCCCTCAAGCCTCTCACAAGCATTTTGGATCACACTTCTAAGTAAGGGATTCCTTCCTTTCTCATTTTATCTATGTTTCATATTATTGTTATGCCCTTTTATTTTCAATTAAATATTTTGGGATATGATTTATCACCTCCACAATACTTTCCTTTTTATGTTTTAGTGATGATAAACTTATTTATCTCTCATTAATTCCTAACATTTACACCCGCTACCATGCCAAAATTTAGTAAGAATTTTCTCTCTCTTCATTTACATTCAAGCAATCAATTTTTATTATGAACCCATATTCCAATAAATATGTTGGTAAATTTATCTATATGACCCATTACTTTCCATTTCATGTACATCTGATAATAATCTCCTTTCTCTCTCACCAACCATTTTTTTAATTATTATGTCATGTTGTTATGCTGTAAAAATTGTAACACATTTTTCCAATCCAAAGTAATTGTGTAGTGAATACCATTCCCATATATCTATCAATTTAACAACCCATGCTTCCATAGTACGATTCTCTTTGAATAACATAGTAGCGTGTGTTGTTCGCAACTTCAAGTTCTAAAACACCACAACCAATCAACTAGCCGTTTTGAATAGTGTTACCCACTTTTAGAAATATTATACATTTTATCATTCAAAATGGACTTCATTTTTGGATTATTAATATCAAAATTATCTTAGGGTGTATTTTTAGTACTTTTCTGATAACATTCTTATTTTGATGAATAGTAAAAATTACTAAATTTTAATTAAAGACTAGTTTTTTAATGGAAATAATTAATTTTGATAAATTATTCATTTGCATGATTTTAAAGTATATTTAGATTATATTTTTACCATCTCATCCATTGTTGTTCATTGGAATAAATTTCACATTTAAACTGGACATAAGCAAGTGTCAATCTTTTGATTTTTATTTTTTCTTAGAAACACGCTTTTTGTTTTGACAACGGAAATTAATTTTAAATTAATTTATGCCACTTCTATGTTTTTAATTTAGAAAAATGGATTCCATATTTAGTATTAGGGGGTCCAAATTGTGTAAATCGGTAAATTTTATTTTTAGACATTTTGTATAATTACTTCGGTAAATATTTTATTTTCCATGATTAATGGGTAAATACGCTAAATAAGGGCAACAAAATAATATTATAATAATATTAAAGTACCCTAAAATGTTTCCTAACCCAATTGGTTGATACATGTCCGACCATGTGTATCATTGGGTCTATTTCGGGACCCCATGGAGCCACTTCTAAATTATAATGACACATTATAATAATTAAGTTAAAGTAAATAAAAAAATGACAAAAGCATATATCTTATAGAAAAATAATTTTTACATAGAGTTATATATGTTATCCTTTAGACTAAAAAAATTCATTAGAAAGCTAAAACGATTTCATACATAATGGTATTCTAATTATAATTTTTAGACATTGAATAATTAAATTTATTAATGACACAATAATGATGTAGTATTTTCCTTATTAATGATAGAATCAAATAATTGGTATTATAAATGTTAAAATAAATATAATTTGAACGTTTTGATTTCTTCCACGAATTTTATTGGTTAATATGACATGTCATGATTACTTAAGTGAATTTGTTTCGAATTAATAAATTTGTTAAGACTTTAACCAATATAAATTATTAAATAGTGTCAAAATTGACATAAATGTGTTTTTAAATAAAATATTATATAATTAATTGATATTATATTCCTAAAAATCTATGGCTGGGACATAATACTTATATAATGAATGTTTTAACATTAATGGACCACTTTGGGGTCTCTTGAAAGAATATATAATGTTTATTAACTATATAATATAAAAATACAAAGAGACATGGAAAATGTCAAACTATTTAACTAAGAGTTAAATCAAAAAGATAAAGTTAATATATTAACCCAAACCCGTATAAATCCTATTGGTTTAGTGGGTTTAGAACTATCCCTTCCTTGAAATTTAAATAATCCACTTTTGATCCACTATTAACAGAATATTAATTTATCATAAAATAATATTTCTATCATTTCCAAAGGTGCCCCTCACCCCTCTTATAAACGGGCACTTCCCCTTTTCTCTAATTCATACCTTCAATGCATTTTTGTTTGGACAAACTCTGACCAAATATCATCCCAACTTACCTCAATTAATCCTAGAGTCCTTCATTTAGTCTATAAGACAACATAAGTAGCCCTTTTGATCAAATCAAAGGAGGAACCCGAAGAAGAGGTAATGATTTCAGAACCCTCTTTCATGTTCCTTTCATGTTCCACATATTATTTATTTGTTATTTACATTGTAAAATAACAACTCTAGTATCTTATATATACATTGATGTCATTATAAATAAGGTACAACCATATTCAATATTCTATCCATCCTTTAAATGACATGTCACCATACGTGCGTATGTACGACTTACCGTCTCCACGTCATGGTGTAATTGTTATTCAAACCATTATTATGTGGATGGGTATAATAATGATGTGTAATTCATGTAAATAATAAATATAACATGAAAATGATAATTTATATATTATATACCATCCAATTATATATTATTTTAATATCTAAATAATTATATTGTCGCTCGTGCGTACGTATGGACTACCATCTTCACAAACTCGCTGAGATCAATCCCCATCATATCCATTCAATTATCATTATCATTTCTTGATTAAAAATAATCTTTAAGGACTTGATATAATTCTGGATATGAATAATATACAAACTATCCATAACAAACACGACTTATGTAATAAAACATATAAAATAAAACGAGTAACTTACCACCCGAAACGACAATAATAATAAGATATTATTAACAATGAAATGTTAAAATATCATATCTGATATAATATTAATGTATATGATTATTTTATAATTTAATAAAAATTATCTCAAAATTATATAGGTGGATAACCAACCCTCGACCAAGGAAAAGTACAAGGTAAGGGTTAATTATACAATATATTCATTATCCGAGGTTGTTTATACATAATTATCTACTGGGATCTCTTTACCATCCACATCCATGTTTCTTAAAAATTTATTTCAAATCATTCTTACTATTTTATATATTGTGGGTTAAAGTCATTTATACAATTTTTTACTTTTTTATAATATTTTTATAAAGTAATCATTCAATTGTTTTCCAATCTAGGTCCTTTTTAACCTTTTCAACAAAATTAAGGTAAGTATGTCTTTTTTTACTTATACGGCTAGTGTGGCTATTTTTCGCCAGTATAAAATTGTCAAATCTTCCCCTAAAATCTTATAAGAATATTTTCAAATTAAATTATTTATTTTATAATTATGTGTCTTTTTAATTATTTCTAAAAAATTGATACTTATCTCAAATAGTTTTGATTTCATCTATGTCAACATCCTTTGATGGATTTTATGCTTATCGGATGTTAATTTAATATGATACAAAACTTCCATATAGTATTCCAGGTTTTGTGATTTGTTTGATTGTGGATGTGTTATGTTTAGATCATTCATGGTTTATAGTGAATGTGTTGACATTTTGTATGATAGTTTTAAATATGAATGTTTATTTCATGTTTAAACTTGTTCATATGAAGAATGGATTGGACTTAGTAAGTGACGGTGGAGCCCTCTATAACTCATCGATGCATCGGTATGTCTCAGGAGACAAACTAGTAGCTTGGCATAAGGCCTTGAAAAAATATTATTTATAGTCATGGCAGAAAGCCTTGACTATGTGGTTATGATTGTCTAGAATTATGCATTCCATCATTATAAAATTTGTTATTGATATTACATGTGATTATTCGACTAGTAAAAAATCCATGTGAATATGTAAATGGAATTATTTCATTTTATTTCTGCCATATTATGTGGATGTTAAAGTTCAAAAGGCTTTTTTTAGTTATACATTACCTTAAATGTTTATTCTTATTTATGATAGTTTCCGATATATTGTTATCCTTACTGGGCATCTAAGATAACCCATTTCTATGTTTTATTTTTCCTAGGATGTGAAGAATTATTTTATAAATGACCTGTAGGGATAGTATGATGGGATATAAGTGTGGTCTATGGGGATAACATGTTGTTGTAGTTTTTCACTTTATGGTGTAATGTAATCATTATGAATGTATATAGTGATTCCAAGGCTACTAAACTAATCGGTCATTTGAGACATGATCTTAAGTGATCATGCCAATGTACTTTAATAATGCACCGACTCTAGGTAACTGGGGTTGGGGAGTTATAGTTGGTATCAGAGGAAGTATAGTTCAAACCGTGGAAGATAGATTTAGATAAACTCTGATTAGAGCACATATCCCTAAGATATAATTTAAGGATTAATATAGAAAAATTTCCTATATTTTTGGTATTGTAGAGATTTTCTGAGTTTTCTATGAAATACATTAATGTATGGATATGAGCGGGTAGTGGCGGCTCTGGCACATATGATCCTAGGGGTAAAACCCGAAAACACCGCTTTGAGCTAGAATCGAATGGGAATTGGTGCATGACAATGATATTTTCTACAATCTTGGTTACGACACTCTCCGGGGATATGCTTAGGATAATTATCATTTTCTTTAAAAAGCATTATGATGGGTTTATGAGTATATAATTCCTATAAGAAAACATTTTTAGGATTATAGATTATATCCATAAACGGTTTAATTCACATTAAGTGTTTTATAAGTTTGGATTTATGTATTTCGTTTCATAAACTAATCTATTGTATGCCATTGTTTAGAAATGGCGCCGTGTGGATGAAATGGAAACTGTATCAATGCACGAACTCCATGTAGCGATTTACCTCTGGCTCAAGATAATTATAGTGGTGTTGGTGATGCAACTGGTTCTGATCAGCTAATCACCATACTGGGACAATTCACTCACATTATGAATAATAACCTTACTCGTATAGAGCAACCAGAACCATAGCATCGAGGATCAATGATATATCACTTCATGAGGAAACAACCACCAACATTCAATGGGAGTAAAAATCCATTAGTAGCTGTGAAATGGATAAATTATATAGAGAAAATATTTCATGCCTTGGGGAGTAGTGAAAGGGAAGAAGTTATCATTGAAGTTTACTACCTCACTAGAGATGCTGACCAATGATGGTCATTGATTCAAAACAAAATTGAGGATGATGAAGTATAAAATATGGAATGGCGGGAGTTAAAAGATCTTTTCTTAGAAAAATAATTTCTTCGTGACCATCTTGCATATATGGAAAGGTAATTTCTGAGACTGAGACAAAAGGAGGATGATAATGTCGCAAAGTATGAGGCTAACTTTAAAAGGTTTACGGGGCATGGAGAAGATTATTTACGTAACCAAATGAGTAAGATTTATCATTTCTTTGATGGGTTAAATCATTTATCCGTTGAGCATTAGTCTCACAATCATTCTCGTCGTACGAATATGTTGCCTCATGTGCTATCAAGATAGAAAATGAATTCTCTAAGTCCTATTACTTTAAAGAAAATCAAGAGAAGAAGAGATCTTCTGATCACTATAAGAATGGAAATAATGGGAAGAAGGGAAAAGTTGGATATCTATCCTACAGTAAATATGGGAAGAAACACCCTGTTACTTGTTTTAAGGGAATGAGAGTCTGTTACAAGTGTGGTGAAAAATGCCACCAAGCTCCTGATTGCAAGGGGAAGAATGAAGCTACTGATGTTAAATGCCAAAATTATTGGGATATGGTATATTATGCGAATTAATGTCTTAAGAGTGAGGGGAAATTTATTTAGAAAAGGCCAAGGGATCAAGGCCAAGATTATGTCATCACTACTGTTGAGGTAGATGCTCTGAAAGACGCAGTGGTAGATAATTTAATGGTTTTCTCAGGTTTAGAAAATTCTTTATTTGATTCTGGATCATCACATTGTTTCATATCTTCCCAGTTTACTAAGAAAATTAGATATTTTTAATTTGTCTTAACAAGATATTTGTCAGTAAAAACCTATAAGCGAAGTATCATTTCTACAATGTTCTGTGAATCAGTTTCCTTTAGAGAACATAAATGTTCTTATCTGCTGATCTCATCGTTATACCCATGATTGAATTTGATATAATCATCAGTATGGATTGGATTTTGGACCATGATGTAAAGATTTATTGTAAGAAGAAGGAGGATATGATTTTTGTTGATGATGATAAAGAACACATTATCTTTAGATCGGATTCATCACCACCTCATTATTATCCAGATCTACTTCCAGTAGCTCAACAAAATTCAATTATCGTGGGGGAAGAAATTGAAATAACTATGTGAGAGGAATGGAATGTTCAAATAGAGGATTTATCTATTGTGAAAGAATATGTAGATGTGTTTCTGAATGATTTACATGGACATCCATCGGAATGATAAAATGAGTTTTCCATTGATTTAATTCTTAGTTCAAGGCCTATATTGAAGACCCCTTATAGAATGGCCACTATGGAATTAGTTGAACTAAAGAACAGCTATAGGAGTTGAGTAATAAAGGATTTATTTTCCCTAGTGTTTATCCATGGGTATCCCATGTCCTTTTTTATATGAAGAAAGATGGATCTATGAGGTTATGTATCGACTACAGGGAAATCAATGCTATAAAAATAAAGAAAATGTATCCCCTACCTCGCATTGATGATTTATCTGACCAACTACATGAATCATAATAATTTTCAAAGAATGAACATTAATCTGGATACCATCAGTTGTGTGTGAAGAAGGAAGACATTCCGAAGATAGCCTTTTGAACCAGGTACGGGCATTAAAAGTTTATAGTAATGCCTTTTTGGTTGACTAATGCACCCTCTGTTTTCATGGATCTAATGAACAGAGTTTTCAAGGAATATCTCAGTGATTTTGTGGTGGTATTTATTGATGATATCTAGGTATATTCCAAAATATACTAATATCATGAAAATCACTTGCGAATTATCCCAAAGAATATTAGAAGACATGAATTATATGGGATGCTTAGAAAGTGTGAATTTTGGCTTCAAGAGATTTTTTATCCTGGCCTTATTTTCTCTAAGGATGGAATTTTTTTTGATCCTTCTAAGACCAAGGAAATCCATTAATGGATAGCACTGATGAGTAGAACTAAGGTACGTAGTTTTATTGGTTTAGCACTTTCTTATCGGCACTTCGTCCTAAAATTTTCCCGATTGGCTACCCCATTAACGAAGCTCACACGTAAAGAGGATAAATTTATTTGGTCAAAAGAGTGTGAAGGATGCTTTGAAGAACAGAAGAGATGATTACTCAATGGTATTATATTGACTCTGCCATCGGGGAATAATGGGTTTGTTATTTATTGTGATGCTTTAATGAAATGACTTGGTTGTGTCCTTATGCAGAATGATAGGGTTATTACACATGCATTATGACAGCTGAAAATTCATCAGGAAAACAATCTTACTCATGATCATGAATTAGCAAATATAATATTTTATTTGAAGATATAGAGAAATTATCTCTATGGTGAAAAATGAGAGATATATACCGATCACAAGAGTTTGAATTATATTTTCTCATAGAAAGAACTCAACATGAATCAAAGGTGATGTCTTGATCGACTCAAGGATTACGATTGCATGATACACTACCACCATGGGACGGAAAATAAGGTGAAATATGCTTTGAGTAGAAATGATCATAGAGTTTTGAAAAAATGAGAGTTGAAAGGGATCAAATTTTCCTGGATCTAGTAATGTTGGATATGGGAATAACCATTGAAGGTGAAACATTGATAATATTTCATATGGTTGCCAAAATTTCTTTACTAGAAAGGATTAAGCGTTCTCAGACCAATGATGATGAATTTCAAAATAAGATTAAAGCTGTGAAGGATGGGAGATTGAGTGTCTTTGTGAATGAAGAAGTAATTTTGAAATTTGGGTAGAGACATTGTGTTCCCGATAAACCTAATCTAAAAAAGGGAATTGTTGGAAGAGTCACATAGTTCCAATTTTCTATATACCCTGGGAGAACAAAAATGTATAGATATATGAAGGAACATTTTTGGTGGGACAACATGAAGAGTGAGATTGGGGATTTTGTGTCATGTTTTATGGTTAGTAAACAAGTGAAAGATGGAATGCTACAGCCTAGAGGAGTTATGCAACCTCATCCCATACCAGAGTTGAAATGGGAAAATATTAAGATGGAATTTTTCATGAGGATACTAAAGACTCCAAGAAGGAATGATGCAATATAGGTCATTGTTGATCATCTTACCAAGTCATCACATTTTCTCACTATAAGAAAATATCTACCACTTGAACGTCAAGAAATAGTATATATTAATGATGTTGTGAGACTTGATGGAGTACCACTATCGATTTTTTCTGATCGTGATCCCCATTTTACATCTAGATTCTGGAAAAGTCTTCAGAAATCCTTGGATACTAAACTTTATTTAAGCACTGCCTACCACCCCCAATCTTATGGACAATCAAAACAGACTATTCAGTCCTCAGAATACATGTTGAGATATTGCTCACATGACTTTCATGGTATGTGGGATCAAATATTTACCTCTGGTAGAATTTTCCTCTAAAAATAGCTTCCATTCAAGTATTCGGATGCCACAATATGAAGTGTTATATGGAAAGTGATGTCCCACACCAACCTGTAGGTGTGATGTTGGTGAATGAAAACTCATAGGCCTAGAACATTTTGAAGAAACAATGGAAAAGATGAAGGCGATCCAAACCCACATCAAAGCAGTTCAAAGTAGGAAGAAGAGTTATGCTGATAACCGAAGGAAGGATTTGGAATTTCAGGTAGGAGATAATGTTTTCAGGAAGGTATATTAATAGAAGGGTGTTATATGTTTCTGTAAGAAGGGTAAATTGAGTCCCATGTATATAGGACCTTTTGAGATTCTAGAACGAATTTGGGATGTAGATTACCGTTTGGCAGTGCTCCCAAGTCTTTCCAAAGTTCACGATGTGTTCCACATATCACTATTGAGAAAATACATTCCTAACCAAACACATGTACTCACCTATGAGGAATTAGAACTGCAACCTAATTTTTCTTAATTTGAATATCCCGATAGGATTCATGATATGAGAGAACAAGTTCTGAGAAACCATACGACTCGTCTGGTAAAAGTTCTATGGGAAAACTATAAGATGGAAGACGCAATGTGGGAACCTGAGAAACTTATGATGAAGAACCACCCGAGTATTTTTATGTAGTAATATTCTTGAAATTATTAGGTTGAAATTATTTGAAGGAGGGTAGAATGTAACACCCCAAGCTTCCACTGTATGCTTCACTTTGAATAATACAGTAGCGTGTGTTGTACGCACCTTCAAGTTCTAAAACACCACAACCAATCAACAAGCTGTTATGAATAGTAATACAAACTTTTTGACATTTTATACATTTTATCATTCAAAATGGACTTCATTTTTGAATTTCGAATATCAAAATTAGCTTAAGGTGAAATTTTGGTACTTTTCTGATAACTTTCATATTTTGATTAATGGTGAAAATTACTAAATTTTAATTACAAAAAACCTTTTTAATCGAAATAATTTATAGTGATAAATTATGAATTTGAGTGATTTTAAAGTATAATTATATTATATTTTTACAATTTAATTTAATGTTTTTCATTGGTCATACATTCACATTTAAACTGGAAATAAACATGTGTCAATCTATTGATAGTTATTATTTATTAAAAACCTGATTTTTGTTTTAACAATGGGAATTAATTTTAAATTAATTTATGCCTCTTTTGTGTTTTGAATTTATAAAAATGGATTCCATATTTTTAATCAGGAGGTATAAATTGTGTAAATTGGTAACTTTTATTTTTAATCATTTTGAATAATTACTTCGGTAAATATTTTATTTACCATGGTTAAAACGTAAATCGGTAAATAAGGGAAAAATAATAATATTATAATAATATTAAATTATCCTAAAACATTTCCAAACCCTATTTGATGATACATGTCCGACCATGCGAATCATTGGGTAGATTTTGGGACCCCATGGGGCCACTTGTAAGAGATAATGACACTTTATATTAATTATGTTAAAGTAAATACAAAAATTACATAAGTATATATCTTTTAGAAATTTTTTTACATAGGGTTATATATGTTATATTTTTAACTATAAAAAATAAATAGAAATCTAAAATTATTTCCTACATAATTTTATTTTATTTATAATTTTTAGACATTGAATAATTAAATTTATTAATGACACAATAATGATGCTTTATTTTCCTTATTAATGAAAGAATCAAATAATTGGTATTATAAATTAAAAATAAATATAATTTGAATGTTTTGATGACATAAACAAATTATATCGGTTAAAATGACATCTAAGGATTACTTAAATGATTTTTTTTGAATTAATAATGTTTTTAAGATTTAGAAAAAAATAAATTATCAAATAGTGTCAAAATTGACATAAGAGAGATTTTAAAGAAAATATTATATTATTAATTGATATTCTTTTTCTAGAAATCTATGGATCGGACAACCGGCATATATACTGATATTTTTATCATTAATGGACCACTTTTAGGTCCCTTGGAATTATATGGTATGTTTATTATCTATATAATATAAAATTACAAAGATACATTGTAAATGTCAAAATATTTAACTAAGAGTAAAATTGAAAAGATAAAGTTAATATAGAGACACAAACCAGTCTAAAAACTATTGGATGAGTGTTTTTAGACCTATACACACCATATAAATTAAATAATACACTTTTTAGCCATTAAAAACTAATATGAATGTATTATAAAATAATATTTCTTGCTTTTCCAAAGGTTCCCTCACCCCTCTTATAAAAGGTAACTCCCCTTTCTCTTTAATTCATACATTCAATGCCTTTTGGTTCAACCAAAATCTGCCCAAATATCCTCCCAACATCCCTCAATTCATCCTAGATGCCTTCTTTTGGTCAAAAATCCAACATAAGTAGCCATTTTGATCAAATAAAATGATGAACCCGAAGAGGAGGTAATGATTTCACCAAACACTTTCCAATTCCATTCTTCTTCCACTTCATATTTATTTGTTATTTCCATTCTAAAATAATAACTCTAGTATCTTCTATATACTGTGATTTTATTATATATATGTTACCACCATATTCAGTATTCTATTCGTTCTTTGAATGACATGTCACCATATGTGCGTACGTACGGCTTACCGTCTCCACGTTGTGGTGTAATTGTTATTCAAAACATTATTATTTGGATGGGTATGATAATGATGTGTAATTGATGTAAATAATAAATATAACATGATAATGATTCTTTATATATGATATAACATCCAATTATATATTATTTTAATATCAAAATAATGATATTGTCGCTTGTGCGTACGTATGGACTACCGTACCCACGAACACGATGATATTCATTCCCCATCATACCCATTCAAGTCTAATTCTCATTTTATGATTAAAAATAATGTTTAAGGACATTATATCATTTTGGATATAAATAATATACAACCTATCCATACCAAACAAAGCTTATGTAACAAAACATATAAAATAAAACAAGTAAGTTAACACTGGAAACGACGATTATACTAAGTTATTATTAACAAAAAATTGTTAAAAGATCATATATGTTATCATATTAATGTATATGATTATTTTATAATTTAATAACAATTATTTCACCATTATACAGGTGGTTATCCTCCACTAAACCAAGGAAATTTACAAGTTAAGGGTTAATTATACAATCTCATCATTATCCGAGGTTATTTATACATATTTATCTACTAGGACCTCTTTATGGTCCACATCCATGTTTCTTAAAAAATTATGTCATATAATTCTTACTATTTTATGGAATATGATTTAAAGTGATTTATACCCTTGTTTTACTATTTATAAGATGTTTATAAAAGAATCTTTCCATTGACATCCAATCAAGGTCCTTTTTAGCCTTTTCGACACAATTAAGGTAAGAATGTCTTTTTTAACTTATACAAAGGGTACGACTATTTTCCGCTGTTATAAAATTGTCGAAGCTTCCCTTAAGAGAATATAAGAATATTTTCAAAGTAAATGTTTTATTTTATATTTATGTTTCTTTTAAATGATTTCAAAAAAAGAGATATTTCTCTCAAATAGTTTTGATATCATATATGTAAACATCCTTTGATGGTTTTTAAGATTATTTGAAGTTGATTTATTATGATAAAAAAAATCTATATAGTATTGAAGGTTTTGTGATATATTTTACTATGGATGTGTTATTTTTATACCATTTATGGTTTATGGAGAAAGTGTTGGCATTTCATATGCTAGTTTTAAATACGAATTTTTATATTATGTTTAAACTTGTTCATATGGGGAATTAATTGGACATAGGAAGTGACAGGTGGAGCCCGCTATAGCTCCTAGATGCATCAATAGGTCTCATGAGAAAAACTTGTGTCTTGGCACAAGGTGTTGAAAAAATCTTATTTGTAGTCTTGGCACAAGTCCCAGACAATGTGGTTATGGTAGTCTGGAATTATGCATTCCATCATTATGAATGTGGTTATTGATATTGCATGTGATTGTTAGACATGTAGAATATCCATGTGAATAATTAAATAGAATTATTGCATTTTATTTCCACCATATTATGTTGAAGTTCATGTTGAAAATGCTTTTGTTTTACTTATACATTGCCTTAAATGTTTATGCTTATTTATAAATGTTTCCGCTATATTGTTATCTTTATTGGGCAACTGAACTCACCCCTTTATATGTATTATTTTTCCCAGGATGTGAATAAGTATTTTATGAATGACCCTTAGGGACAGTATGAGGGGATATGAGTGTGGTCTATGGAGAAAATATGTTTTTGTAGTTTGTCACATTATGATGTAATTTAAACATTATGAATTTATCTAGTAATTCCAAGGCTACTAAACTAATCGATCTTTCAAGACTTGATCTTTTGTGATCATGCCAATGTTATGTAATAATGCACCAAATATGGGTAACTGGGGTCAGGGAATTATAGTTGGTATTAGAGAAGTTTAGTACAACCCTTGGAATCTAGATTTAGATAAACTCTGATTATTGAACATAGCCCTAAGATAGAATTTGAGGATTAATATAGATGAATTTCCTAAAATTTTGATATTGTAGAGATTTTTTGAGTTTTCTTAGAAATAAATCCCAGTATGGATACGAGCAGGTATAGGTGGCTCTAGTACTGATGTACCTAGTTGTAAAACACAAATACACCACATTGAGCAAGACTTGAATGGAAACTGGTGCACAACAACGGGTCGTGCTACACTCTTGTTTATGATACTCTAGGGGGATATTCTTAGGATAATTATCATTTTATTTAAAAAAAATTATAAAGGGTTTATGAGTATATAGTTACTCAAAGGAAACATTTTTATGATTATGGATTATATCCATAAATTGTTCAATTCATGTTTAGTGTTTTACAAGTTTGGATTTATGTATTGCGATTAATAGACTAATCTAGTGTATGCCATTGTTTAGAAAGGGCACCTAGTAGATGAAATGGAAAATATATCAATGCACCCACTCCATGTAGGTATTTCCCTCATACTCAAGATAATTAGAGTGGATCTAGTGATGTAACTGGTGATGATTAGCTAATCACCATACTGGGACAACTCACTCAGGTTATGAATAATAACCTTACCCGTATAGAGCCACAAGGACCACAGTATGGAGGATCAATGTTAGATCCATTCATGAGGAAAAACCCACCAACATTAAATGAGAGTACAAATCCATTAGTAGCTGAGAAATGGATAAATTCCTTAGAGAAAATATTCCATGCCTTAGGGAGTAGTGAAAAGGAAAAAGTTATCATAGAAGTTTTCTGCCTCACTAGAGATGCTGACCAATGATGGTCATTGATTCAAAACACATAGGAGGATGATAAAGTATAAAATATGGAATGGAGGGAGTTCAAAGAGGTTTTCGTAGAAAAATAATTTCCTCTTGAGCATCGACTATATATGGAAAGGCAATTTCTGAGTCTGAGACAAAAGAAGGATGAGAATGCCACAAAGTATGAGGATAACATTACATAGTTAGTGAGGAATGGAGCAGATTAAATAAATAACCCAAGGAGTAAGATTGATCATTTCATTGATGGGTTAAAACCATTTTCCATCGAGCATTGGTCTTACAATCAATCTCATCATACGAAGATATTGTCTCATGTGCTATCAAGTCAGAAAATGAATTATCTATGTCTTATTACTTTGAAGAAAAGAAAGAGAAGAAGAGATATACTGATCACTATATGAATGGAAGTAAGGGGAAGAAGGGAAAATTTGAATATCTATCCTACAATAAATGTTGGAAGAAACACCCTAGTACTTTCTTGAATGGATTTAGAGTATGTTACAAGTGTGGTGAAAAAGGCCCCCAAGCTCGTGATTGCAAGGGGAAAAAAGCTACTGATGATCAATGAAACAATTGTAGTGATATGGGACATTATGCGAATGAATGTTCTAAGCATCAGGGGAACATACCTCATAAAATGACAATGGATCAATGCTAGTATTATGTCATCACTACTGCTGAGGTAGATGCTCCAAAAGACGTGGTGGCAGGAAATTTAATGGTTTTCTCAAGTTTAAAAAAATACTTTATTGATTTTGGATCATCGCATTGTTTCATATCTTATCAGTTTTCTAAGTAAATTATATATTTCCAATTTGATTTAACAAAGATGTTTTTAGTAAAAAATCCTAAGGGAAGTATCATTTCTACAAAGTTATGTGAATCAGTTCAAATTAGAGCACATAAATGTTATTTATCTGCTGACCTCATCATCATACCCATGATTGAATTTGATATAATCCTTTGTATGGATTGGATTTTGGAACTTGAGGTGAATATATATTGTAATAAGAAGGTGTTTATGATTTTTGATGATGATGATAAAGAACACATTATTTTTAGAGAATAATCATCACCACCTGATTCTTATCTAGATCCCACCCTCGTAGCTCAACATAATTCAATTATCGGGGAGGAATAAAATGAAATTATTATGGGTGAGGAGAGGAATGTTCAAATAGTGGATGTAACTATTGTGAATGAATATATAGATGTGTTTCTGGAAGATTTACCTGGACATCCTCTAGAATGATAAATTGAGTTTTCCATTGATTTAATTCCTGGTTCAAGACCTATATCGAAGACCACTTATAGAATGGCCACTGTGGAATTAGTTAAACAAAAGAAACAACTAGAGGAATTGAGTAATAAGGGATTTATTTTCCCTAGTGTTTCCCCTTGGGGTTCCCCTGTCCTTTTATTTATGAAGAAAGAAGGATATATGAGGTTATGTATTGACTATAGGCAAATAAATGCACTAACAATAAAGAAAAATTATCCCCTACCTCGCGTTGATGATTTATTTGACCAACAACATAAAGCTCAATACTATTCAAATATTGAACTTTGATCTAGATACCATCAGTTGTGTGTGAATAAGGAAGACATTCTGAAGACATCATTTCGAACCACGTACGGGCATTACGAGTTTACGGTAATGCTTTTTGGGCTGACTAATGGACCCTCTGTTTTCATGGATCTAATGAACAGCGTATTCAAGGAATATTTCGATAATTTTTTGTGGTATTTATTCATGATATCTTGGGATATTCCGAAATCTACGAAGATAATGAAAATCACTTGTGCGTTTTCCTAAATACTCTTAGAAGACATGAATTATATGGGACATTTAGCAAGTGTGAATTCTGGATTCATGAGATTTCCTTTCTTGGCCACATTGACTCTAAGGATGGAATTTCCGTTCATCCTTCTAAGACCAAGGCAATCCAAAAATGTCCAGCACTGATGAGTATAACTAAAGTACGCATTATTATTGGTTTAGTAGGTTATTATCGGCCTTTTGTCAAGAATTTTTCCTGATTGGATAACCAATTAACGAAGCTCGCACGTAAATGGGTAAAATTTATTTAAAAAAGAGTTTGAATAATGTTTTGAATAACTGAAGAGAATATCATTCAATGCTTATCTATTGACTCTACCATCGGGGAATTATGAGTTTGTTATATATAGTGATGCTTCATTGAAAGTACATGGTTGTGTCCTTATGTAGAATGATAGGGTTATTGCATATGCATCACGACAGTTGAGAATTAATCAGCAAACTATCCAACTCATGATCTAGAGATAACAGATATATGCTTTACTTTGATGATATGGAAACATTATCTCTATGGTGAAAAAGATGAGATATATACTGATCACAAGAGTTTGAAGTATATTTTCTCACAGAAAGAACTCAAAATGAGGCAAAGTCGATGGATTCAACTACTCAAGGATTATGATTTCATTATACAATACCTCTCGGGGAAGGCAAATAAGGTTGCAGATCCTTTGAGAATAAAGGATCAAGATGTTTTGAAAAAAATGAGAGTTGAAAGGGATCCAATTTTCATGGATCTAGCAATGTTAGATAAGTGAATAACCATGGGAGGTGAAACAAAGATACTTTTTCAAATGGATACCAAACCTTTTTTACATGAAAAGATTAAGAGTTCTCAAACAGATGATGAAGAATTTCAAAAGAAGATTAAAGCTATGAATGATGGGAGATTGAGTGGCATTGTGTATGAAGAATGAAATTTGAAATTTTGGAAGAGACTTTGTGTTCCCGACAAACCAGATGTAAAAAAGGAATTGTTGGATGATGCTCATAGTTACAATTTATCTATACACCTAGGGAACACCAAAATTTATAGATATTTGAAGGAAAATTTTGGTGGGACAACATGAAGTGGGGTATTTCTGATTTTGTGTCAAGGTGTATGGTTTTTCAACATGTGAAAGATGGAAGGCAACAGCCTAGAGGAGTCATGCAACCTCTTCCCATACAGGATTGGAAATGGGATAATATTACGATGGACTTTGTCATGGGGCTACAAAAGACTCCTAGAAGTAACGATGCAATATGCGTCATTGTTGATCGTCTATCCAAGTCAGAAAATTTACTTCCTATAAGTGATGATCTACCACTTGAACATCTAGCAATACTATATATTAATGAAGTTGTCAGACTTCATAGAGTACCCCTATTGATTGTCCCTGATCATGATTCCCATTTTACTTCATGATTCTGGAAAAGTATTCAGAAATCCTTTGATACTGATCTTTATCTGAGCACTGCCTACCACCCCCAAGCTGATGGACAATTAGAACAGACTATTAAAACCATATAATACATGTTTAGATCATTCCAACTTGACTTTAAAAGTATGTGGGGTCAATATTTACCTCTAGTAGAAATTTCCTATAGCAATAGCATGCATTAAAGTATTCAGATGGAACCATATGAAGTGTTATATGGTAGGAGATGTTGTATACCAACCTGTTGGGATGATGTTGGTGAATGAAAACTTCTAGGCCTAGAACATGTTAAGGAAATAATGGAAAAGGTGAAGGTAATCCGAACCCACATCAAAGCAGCTCAAATTAGGCAGAAGAGCAATGCTGATAACCGAAGGAAGGATTTGGAATTTCAGGCAGGAGATCATGTTTTGTGGAAGGTATCTCCATGGAAGGTTGTGATACGTTTTGTTAAGAAGGGTAAATTGAGTCCCATGTACATAGGACCTATAAAAATTCTATAATGAATTGGGGTTATATCTTACCCTTTACCAATGCCGCTATGTCTCTCCAAAGTTCACGATGTGGTCCACGTATCAATGTTGTTAAAATACATGCCTGACCAAACACATGAACTCACCTCTGAGAAATTAGAATTGTAACTTGATATGTCTTATTGCGACGAGCCCATCACGATTTTGGATATGACAGAACAAGTGATGAGAAACTGTACTACTCGCCTGGTAAAAGTTCGATGGAAAACCCATAAGATGGAAGAGGCAATGTTGGTACCCGAGGAACTTATGATGAAGAACCACTGGAGTCTTTTAAAGTAGTAATATTATAGAAATTTTTAGGACAAAATTATTTGAAGTAACGGAGAATGTAACACCCCAAGCTTCCACAATAGACTTCTCTTTGAATAATACAGTAGTGTGTGGTGTACGTAACATCGAGTCTAAAACACCACAACAAATCAACTAGCCGTTATGAATCATAATACCCACTTTTTGAAATTTTATACATTTTATCTTTCAAAATTGACTTCATTTTTTGATTCGGAATATCAATATTACCTTAGGGTTAAATTTTGGTACTTTTCTGATAATTTCATTTTTTGATGAATAGTGAAAATTACTAAATTTTAATTAAAAACATCTTTTTTACTCAAAATAATTAATAGTGATAAATTATGCATTTGGGTGATTTTAAAGTATAATTGTATTATATTTTTATCCTTTAATCCAATGTTGGTCATTGGACATAATTTCACATTTAAAATGGATATAAGCAAGTGTCAATCTTTTGATAGTTATTATTTTTCTTAAAAACACGCTTTTTGTTTTGACAACGAGAATTAATATTAAATTCATTTCTACCACTTCTGTGTTTTGAAATTAGAAAAATGGATTCAATATTTAGAATTAGGAGGTCCAAATTGTGTAAATAGATAAATTTTATTTTTAGTAATTTTGAATAATTACTTCAGTAAATATTATATTTACCATGGTTAAAGGGTAAATTCGGTAAATAATGGAAAAAAATAATATTATAATAATATTAAATTACCATAAAACGTGTCCTAAACCTATTGGTTGATACATTTCCGATCATATGAATGTATGGGTAGATTTTGGGACCCCATGGAGCCACTTGTTGGGTATAATGACATTTTATATTCATTAAGTTAAAGTAAATACAAAAATGGCATGAGCATATATCTTTTAGAAAAACAATTTTTACATATGGATATATAAGTAATAGTTTTGAAAATAAATATTCATTAGAAATATAAAAAAATTTCCTATATAATTTAATTTAATTTATTATTTTTATACATTTAATAAATAAATTTATTAATGACACAATAATGAAGCAATATTTTTATTATTAGTGAAAGAATAAAATAATTTGTATTATAAATGAGAAAATAAATATAATTTGAAATTTTTTATGACATCGAAAAATTTTATTGGTTAATATGACATGTTATGATTATTTGAATTAATTTTTTTTAATTAATAATGTTTTTAAGACTGTAACAAAAATCATTTATTAAATAGTGTCAAAATTGACCTAAAAGGGTTTAAAAAAATATTATATTATTAATTGATATTCTATTCCTAATAATATATGGATTGGCCAAAGGACTTATATAATGAAATGGGAATCATTAATGGACCACATGGAGGTCTCTTGGAATTATATAGTATGTTTATTAACTATATAATAAAAAATTCAAAGAGGCATGGTAAATGTCAAACTATTTAACTAAGAGTTAAATCAAAAAGATAAAGTTAATATAGTGAGCTGAAGATGTCTAAAACCTATTGGTGGAGTGGTTTTCGACCAATACCCACCTTAACATTTTAATAATTGACTTATTAGACATTATAAACCGAAGATGAAATTATTATAAAATAATATTTATAGATTTTCCAAAGGTGCCCCTCACCACTCTTATAAAAGGGAACTCACACTTTTCTCTAATTCATACCTTCAAAACCTTTTGGTTCGGCCAAAATATTCTCAAATATCATCCCAACTTAACTTAATTCATCTTAGAGGCCTTAATTTAGTCATAAAGCCCAATTAAGGAGCCTTTTTGATCAAATAAAAGGAAGAACCCGAAGAAGATATAATGATTTCACCACCTTCATTCAAGTTCCTTTTGTCTTAAATTGTCCTTTTTTGGTTGTTCCCATTATAAAATGATAAATCAAGTGACTTCTATATACTATGATGTTTTTGTAAAATATGGTACATTTTTATTCAGTATTTTATTCATCCTTTGAAGGACATGTCACCATACGTGTGTACGTACAACTTACCGTCTCCACGTCGTGGTGTAATTGTTATTTAAAACATTATTATTTGGATGGTTATGATAATGATGTGTAATTGATGTAAATAATAAATATAACATGAATATTATTGTGTATATATGATATAACATCCATTTATATATTATTTTAATATCAAAAGAATGATATTGGCGCTCGTGCGTACGTACAGACTACCGTCTCCACCAATGTGATGAGAATCATTCCACGTCATATCCATTCAAGTATAATTCTCATTTTAGGATTAAAAAAATTTGTAAGGACTTGCTATCATTCTGGATATGTATAATATAAAACCTATCCATAACAAAGATGACTTTTGTACCAAAACATATAAAATAAAATGAGTAAGTTAACACCCGAAACGACAATAATACTATGATATTATTAACAAAGTAATGTTAAAAGATAATATATGAAATCATATTAATGGATATGATTCTTGTATAATTTAATAATAAATATTTCACAATTATACAGGAGGTTATCCTTCCCATAACCATGTAAAATTACAAGGTAACAGTTAATTCTAAAATCCCTTTATTATATGAGGTTGTTTATACGTAATTATGTACAGGGAACTCTTTATCATCCACATCCATGTTTCTTGAAAATGTATTTTGAATCATTCACACTATTTTATAGACTACGAGTTAAAGTTGCTTATACCCTTTTTTGACTTTTTAAAAGATGTTTATAAAGAAATCTTTCCGTCGTTTTACAGACAAGGTCATTTATAACCTTTTTGACAAAATTAAGGTAAGAATGTACTGTTTTTATCTAATACGGCTGCGACAGATATTTTCCTCCATTATAAAATTGTTGAAGTTTACCTTACAATCTTATAAAAATATTTTCAAAAAAAATTTATATTATAATTATATGGCTTTTAAATGATTAAAAAAGAAATTTTTCTCACAAATAGTTTTGATTTCATCTCTGTCAACATCCTTTGATGGATTTTATGCTTATTTGAAGTTGATTTATTGTGATATAAAACATCCATATAGTATCGATGGTTTTGTGATATGTTTGACTGTGGATGTGTTATTTTTATACCATTTATGGTTTATGGAGAAAGTGTTCACATTTCGTATGCTAGTTTTAAATACGATTGTTTATGTTATTTTTAAACCTGTTCATATGAGAAATTCATTGGACTTAGTAAGTGACGGGTGGAGCCTGCTATAGCTCCTCAATGCATCAATATCTCTCATGAGAGAAACTAGTGTATTGGCACTAGGCTTTGAATAAATATTATTTATAGTCTTCACACAAGGACATGACTATGTTGTTATGATAGTCTGGAATTATGCATTCCATCATTATGAAAGTGGTTATTGATATTTCATGTGATTATTCGACAAGTAGAATATCCATGTGAATAAGTAAATGGAATTATATCATTTTATTTCTGACATATTATTCTGATGTTCAAGTTTAAAAATCTTTTATTTTATTTATACATTGCCTTAAATGTTTATGCTTATTTATGAAAGTTTCCGCTATATTGTTATCCTTACTTGGCATCTGAGCTCACCCCTTTCTATGTTTTTTTTCCAGGATGTGAAGAAGTATTTTATGAATGACCTATAGGGATATTATGAGTGGATATGAGTCTGGTCTGTGGAGACAAGATGTTGTCATAGTTTGTCACTTTATGATGTAATGTAAACTTAATGAATGTATCTAGTGATTCCGTGGCTACTAAACTAATCTATATTTCTATACTTGATCTTTTGTGATCATTCCAATGTTATGTAACAATGCACCGACTCTAGGTAACTAGGGTCAGGGCGTTACAATCAAGGGTATAAAACATTATGAAAATATAATAATTGATTATAGTGATTCATGTATGAATCCATCTATTCATTATACTGGAATACATGAAGATTAATCATGGTTTTGTGATCCATATGGCACACTTATTCATTAAAAGAAATGATTATGAAGGATGTGCCCTAATAGAGCTCAAATTCATTGGGTAATGTACAGTATCATGATACCTCATGTGCAATGGGAATTTATTCAATCTAATTCAAGTGCAATAGGGGTTTACTCATGTGTCATGTGAAATGAGGGTATACTGATGCTCCATTTGCAATGAGTCTTGGATCATACTAATTCAATGTTTAGTATTGTTGCCACATCTCCATGTAAATATTATAATGCATTATCATGCATTTATGTTGATGTTTCTCTTTTGCTCCATTGATATGGCCATTTACTAACATGTATAGTATTCCTCATGTTATTTCATGTTTATTCCCTTTATTTTCTATATAAATCACCCCTTTATTATGTATGCCCGTAGGTAATCCCATCCAATGTTAAGAACGAAGGAATGTTGTGGTCAGGTAAATGATGTTTACTATATGACGTTGCTTTTAATGTTTTAAGTTATTATGTAATGTTCATATGCCCCTAAGACACTATACCTATAGATCATCTATATTTTATCAGGTGATAGTTTTTTGTAATAATTTATGTTATTTTTGTAACAAAAAAACAGTTTTTATAGTACGTATTAGAGGATATGTTTAGTTATTTTTCAGACTAGGATTAGAAAACCCTAGTAAAAACCTTAGGGATTATACTAATTATCATAAAAAATCCCTAAATTTTGGTGAGTATTGAGTATGTTGTTTTTCACGAAAATACATACCTGTGTGTATATGATTAGGTTGAGGTGGATCTAGCCCAAATGTAACTATGAGTGTGATCTCCGACAAGTAGTTTCGGCCCTGACCCTGGGTATCATGGAACATGACAACTGGCCCTACTACACTCTTGGTTATGACACTCTCAGAAGATATTCTTTCGTAACATCACAAGAATAGTATGAACCATTAATAAGCGAATAAAAAAAGTCCCCTAATAATAATTGTTGGAAATTATATCATGGATAACATAGATTGAAGCCTATAGATTTATAAGTTATGGAAAAAAATCTATTTATAAGTCACCTATTTTTTACTTGGATTAAACTTTATGTGTTACACATAACATTCCATTTATTCTATCAAATGGAGGGTAATTGGTGGAGTCATGATAATAACTGATGTGAAGATCAATGTGATGATTGTTCTAATAGGATGCCCAATCCGAGTGGAGCATGAATCATGAACATTCTCAAGAAACTCCCTCAGTTAATTCATGATTTGAATAGAAACATGGGTCTATAGGAATTTTCAACCCCCCTAAGAATGAACAAGTCACATTTGAGAGATTTAATAGACAGAGGCCTCATAATTTCAATGGGTAATTTGTTCCCTCAATCGTCGAACAATGGATCAACTCCATTGAATAGATCTTCTCCATCAGTCAATGTTCTGAACAAGAGAAGGTTTTTCTGGATGCTTATAATATAGAGGGTAATGAAGATCAATGGTGGAAATTGATAAAATATACGAAGCCCAAGGAGGATATTGATGCATTGGAATGAATGGATTTCCAAAAGATATTTTTTGATAAATATTTTCCATGAACCCTCTGACTGAATGAGGAAAGGGGCAACCTTGCCCTCATGAAAAAAGATGATGAATCAATCAGAGTGTATGAGGAAAAAATTACAAGGATTTCATGATACTCCTCTAGATTAGTCGTTAGCCCTGGATGCATGGTTGACCACTTCTTTTGTGGGATAAAACGTTTCCTGTGGAAATCCTGGGTGATCCGTGACATCAACAACTATGAGGAAATTGTTTGATGTTCCCTCAAGTTTGAAATGGAGATCATAGAATCTCATTGGTATCATGGGTATAAGTAGCATAAGGTGTAATTCAGTTCTATCAGTTCGATCGATAAAAAAATGGTTCTATGAAAATACAACATCCCCTTTCCAAATGTGCGGAAATAAGAACATTGGAAAGTTCCTAAAGTGGACGAGGAAATGCTTTATGTGTGAAAGGGAAGGGCACATAGCCATTAATAGCCGATTGGAAAACCCCATGGAAATGAGAGATCATAGGAATTCTCACTTTGACTCTCAATGAATTTTTCAATGCATCAACTGCAAAAAACCAGGGCACCAGGAAAATCAGTTCCCTAAGCCTAGTTTTTTCGGAGGCAACGAAAAGCCTCCAAAGAAGCAAGGGAGATCTTTTTACATCACTGATGTCGAAGTGAACCCCGAAAACAATGTGGTGACAGGTACACTGGATATTCAATCAATAATATCAAACATACTTTTTGATTCAATTTCTACACATTCTTTTATATATGGAAGGGTTAGTTTAACAATACCAACACCACCAAAGAGCAGGGAAGTAAACTTGTCGTTGAGTTCAGAAAACGGGAGAATCATTGAATCCCATGAATATAGCTCCTTGACTATCATAATTTGTTTATTTAACATCCCAAATAAACTCACCATACTCCCTCTGGTGGAATTTTATGCAGTTTATAGCATTGATTGGATTTCCTTATATAGATCCAACATAAATTTCTGTGAGAAGGAAATTACTCTCCATATGGAGAATCGACCCCCAATTCTATACAAGTTCAAGGTAAATGATGAATCTTATTTAACAGAATCACCTCAAGAATGGATATTAATTATCTATGTGAACTCTTATTAGGCTCGGATGATTGAGACTGAGGTGGAAACCATCCTTGATGGCATGCCTATTGTGAGAGAATTCCCTGAATTGTTTCTCAAGGAATTGCATAGTCTTCCTCCTAGAAGAGATATTGATTTATCAATTGAACTTATACCTGGGGTGTTTCTAGTATCCAAAACTCTATATAAAATGGCTATTTTGGAGCTTGAGTACCTGAAGAAATAACTATTGGAGAAGCATGATAAAAGGTTTATACACCCAAGTTCTTCACCATGGGGTGCACCAATACTCTTAGTTAGGAAGTAGGTTGGGTCATTGGGCCTTTGCATCAATTATTGTGAGATTAACAAAATCATGATACAGTCCAAGTAACATCTACCATGAATTGAAGAAATGTTGGATGAGCTGTGTGGAGCACAATACTTCTCTATGGTAGATTTGCGGTCGGGATATTATCAAATAAGGGTGAAGAAGGAAGATGTCCCCAAGACAGCTTTTGAATCAATAGAAGAGCACTATGAATTCATAGTATTGACTTTCGAACTCACTAATGCTCCAAAAAACATCAGGTACAAGATAAACATTATCTTTAGTGATTTCCTTGACAAATTTATGGTAGTCTTTGTAGATGATATTTTAATATACACCAAAATCAAGGAGGATCATGAGGATCATCTAAGGACAGTAATAGAGACCTGGTGGATGGATAAGAACTATGTAAATTACAAAAAATGTGGGTTCTAGTTGAAGGATGTATCATTCATGGGTTACATCATCACATGGAATGGGATATCTGTGGATCCCTCCCAGACAGCTGCAATTGAGGGATGTCTGAGGCCAAAATCAGAAAATGATATTTGTAGCTTGTTGGGGTTTTCTGGATATTATAGATGACTTATGTTAAATTTCTCATGATTGTCCAACCCTATTACCAAGATATCTCGAAAGGGTGTAATGTTTTCTTAGAGTAAGGAGGGCAAATAAATCATCAAGGAGTTGACAATGAGTCTTATCATTGCACCCATGCTCACATTACCCACAACGGGGAACTTTTGTGGTAAGAAGTGTTGCTTTGACGAAGGGCATGGGTTGTGTGTTGATGCAGAATGACAATGTCATTGACTATGCTTCATGGAAATTGAATGTTCATGATCATAATTATCCAACACATGATATATAGTTGGATGTGGTGATCATTGCTTTAAAAATGTATAGGCATTACCTTTTTGGTGATAAGTGTGAAATACAAACAGACCACAAAAGTCTCATGTATATATTACCACTGAAATAGTAGAATATACAACAATGATGATGGTTAGAGTTGATCAAATATTATTACTACTCAATACATTACACCTAGGGAAAGCGAACATGGTAGAAGATGCTATAATTAGAAAGGATCGAACGATTATGTCATTGCTTAAAATTGATAATGTTCCATTCTTCTTAGTTTTAGTGAACATGGACAATGGAATCATAAAGAAGGTAACATCATTAATCCTTTGTCAAAAGATTTCACAACCATCCCTCGTGGAGAAAATAATGGATGATCAAAGAAATGATGTGGACATTTTGGAAATGGTGGAAGCTATAGAAAATGGGAAATACTCAGAGTTCGATGGAATTGTGATATTTTGATCAATATTATGTGTACCATCCAATACAAAGATAAAGAATGAGTTTTTAATGAAAAAATAGCTCAACACTCTCTATTCACCCGGGGAGCACAAAGATATATTGGGATCTCTGAGAAAAAATATGGTGGGACAATATGATATGTGAGATTACTGAATGTACATCAAGGTGACTAGTATGTCCACATGAGAAGGATGAGATGAAAAAAGACTAATGGGATGATGAAACCACTACCCATACCAACAGGAATGTGGGAAAATATTACCATAGACATTTTCACTAAACATCTAAGGACATCCAAAGGAAACAATGCTATATGGGACATTTTGGATTATATTATAAAGACAACTAACTTTATATCTATTAGTGAGTACTTCTCATTGTATTAGCGTACACAGATTTACATCAAAGAACTGGTAAGGCTTCATGGAGTTCCACTATCTATTGAATTTTATTGTGATATTATATTCAACTCGAAGTTCTAGAAAAGTCTCCAACTTGATCTATGACCTGAAATGAACATCAGTATGACCTATCATCCTCATAATGATGTCTATTATAAGTTAACTAGTCATACACTGGAAGATTTTTTAAGATCATGTTCTAAGGACATCAATGGAGGATGGGACCAATATCTTGTAGTAGTTGAATTCTCCTAGAATAACAGTTTCTACTCAATCATCTGAATAGCACAATATGAATCCCTTTAAGGGAAAGGTATGGAACATTAGTGTATTTGTATGAATCCAGTTAGCATAAGCTATTTGGAACTGAAATAGTCAATGAAATGGTGGAGAAGGTGAAAACCATTCAACTTCAAATCATGGAAGCCCAATGTTGAAAAAAGAGTTGTGTAGACAACTGTCAATGAGACATTGAATTCAAAATTGGAGACATGTTATTTCTAAGAATATCTTCATGGAAGAAGGTCATGAGGTTTGAAAAAAAAGGGATGTTAAGTTCTAAGAAAATCGGCCCCTTCGAGAGTCCAGATCGTGTTGGGTTAATGGCCATTAGACTAGCACTTCTACCTATTTTGGCCAATGTCCAAGATGTATTTTATGTATCCATCTTAAGGATGTTCATACTAGTCCCCCTTCACATGTACACTCTTTAGAAGTATTATAGTTTTAGGAGGATATTTCTTACATGGAGAAGACAGTGAATATTTTAGATCGTATGAAAAAAGATCACAGAATAAAACAAAGCCCCTCGTCAAGGTGTTGTGGTGAAACCAAAAGTTTAATGAAGTGACATGGGAATCAGAGTAAATGATGAATCAGAGTTACCAACATCTGTTTCAATTTGGGAAAATGAAATTTTGAGGGCAAAAATTCTAAAGGTGGGAAGATTCTAATGACCCAAAAGTTTATTAATGGAAATTCAACTTTATCTAATTAAATGTCTTATTATGTAAAATGGTTATATTAAATGTTAACTTAATCGATATAATTTTTTAGGTCTTCAAAATACCTTTATGAATTATGAATGTTTCTAATATGGTCGTTGAATAGTAATCACATGGTTTGTATAAATATAGGGATTTAACAAATAAAATTTACCCAGAAAAGGGAAGCAATAGCCTCATCCCGTAGACTTTCCCCGTGAGAAGCCCATTTGTTGAAGGACACAAAAGAGGCGACGTCCTTGGGTTTCGATCATGACCAAGCCAACACCAAACATCAACATGTTCATCTCTAACAGAACCACTGATGGTAGCAGTGGAAGTTGATAGAGATTACCACATGAACGATTTTATCCAAGCAAACCCAAGAGTCTTTCACAATTGTGCACCAAACCCTAAGGTCTTATGTGGGTGTTATAAAGGGACATGTAAAAATAAATTATCACTAAGACTATGTGAATTGTTTTTAAATATAATAATGAATAAACATTCATTTTATTATTATTACATTGTAAATATTTTTTAAAGCAGAAACAATATTATTAGTTAATATTCAACTAAGGAATCTATTTTAATAATTTAATAGATTTTTGAATAAAATAATTTTTAAATAAAATTTTATTAAATAAAATTTTACTAATTATAAATGATCATATAATTTTTTGAAATGCAACTGAAATATTTACTATGGTTTGAAAGCCGTTTTTTGTCAAAACACATGAATTTCTGATAAATAATAGTTTTTATTTTAAAATTTAAAATTAAAATATTTAAAACATTATTTAGATAATGTTAATATTATCTTAGGAATAATGATGTCAAAATTATCAAATGGTGAATTTTTCATAATTTTCAAAGATAGTTTAATTTTTGGGTAAATATTAAATACCATTTAAATGTACAATGAGTTTTATGACATCATAAAGACAAAATAGTGATGAAATAAAATACTATAAACATTATTTTAGGCCAATATATGTTTTACCAATTAATTATTGTAATTTTATGTTTGTTTTATTTATTTTACAGAGCCTTAGTGGACCCTGTAAGTCTTATAAAAAATTTTATCTTTTTAAATTGATTTTCTTGATTGTGTGACTCACCTCCAAATATGAAAACCTATTATTTTTAAAAGGTCAATTATTATCCATATAAAATATTTTGTTTCACTCCCATTTGGAAAAACCCAAGATAAAAAACTCTGGGATGGTTTATGGTTTCGATTAGTTTAATGTGTGGTGTTCCAAACCTAAATAATTAAGAATTCCTTATCCTTTCCTATATTAACCTACCCACGCACCCACTTACTCTACACTCAAAGCAATTGGTGTTCATCCAACCTCTTCTATACTCTCTCTAAAATCCTCAAAAGGCACACCAATCTCCCATGAATGATCTCTCAATCCTCTCCCAAGCCTTTGGGATCACACTTCCAACTATAGGATTCTATCTGTTCACATTTTATCCAATTGTATTAATATTGTTATTCGATTTTATTTTCAATTATAAAAGTTGGGTTATGAATTCACACTCTCCCATACCTACCCTTTTATGTCTGAATGATGAAAGAATCATTTCTCTCTCATTAATGCCTCCCATGTACACCGGTTACTATTCCAAAATTACATAAAGAATTTCTCTTTCTTCATTTAAATTCTAGAAATTATTTTTTATTATGAATCCAAATTCCATTACATTTGTTGGGACTTGTATCTATATTACCCCCTTATAGTCCATTTCATGTACATGTGATGATACACCCCTTTATCTCTCATCAATTATTTTGATAAATTCTTATGTCACGCTATTATGCTGTCGAAATTGCATCGTGTTTTTCCGATACATAGTAATTGTTTTCCGAATAACATGCCTATTTCTCAGTCAAGGGTATTAAAAATTATGAAAATTTACTTATTGATTGTTTAGTTTTATATTGGAATTACAATTTCTTTTATTGTGGAATAAATGATGATAAATCCATATTTTATGATCCATGTCGCACACTTATACATGAAATGTAATGATTATGAAGGGTGCGCCCTAATAGAACTCCAATGAATTTGGTAATGTATAATATCATGATATGTAATTAACATTGGGTGTTTACTCATTCTAATTCAAGTGCAATGAGGGTTTACTCGTGCTTCATGTGCAACGAGCCTTGGCCCATGATAATTCCATATTATGTGTTGTTTCCACATATCCATGTCATGATTATCATGCTTTATCATGACTTTATGTACATATTTCTTTTTTGTTCCCCTCATATGCCTATTGACTAACATTTATGTTATTCCTAATGTTATTCCATGTTTATTCATTTACTGGGATTTAAATCTAACCCCTTTCTTATGTAAGTCTGGAGGTTATCCCATGAAATGTTTAGTACGAAGGAATGATGTGGTCACGTAATGTATTCTATCATTAAGATGTTTCATTTTATATTTCAAGTTGTTATGTAATGTTCCTATACTCCAAAGACACTAGACCACTCGATATTCTATGTGCAATCAAGTGATGGTTTTATGTAATAATTTATGTTATGTGTGCAACAAAAAGTAGGATTGTTATACATATCATAATCATGTAAACTCACATTCTCAATTTATTTAGAGAATCTATAATTCTTAAATAATGTTTTATGTTTTTGGGATGCTACCTCGGAGTGGCATCGTTTTTATTCCGCAATGCATTAATGTACTAGGTGGAAGCATGTCCACAACTGGTCAAAAATCGCATGTGTGCAGACCTTCACAAACACACACACACACAGCTATATATATATATATATATATATATATATGTTTGTATTGTATACATTGATAAAAAATCAATATCTTAAACATGTACCCAGAATCAATGTAGTAATGAACAACACACCTCTAACATGGTAACATGGAATCATAAAAATATAATTGTCCTTAAAATAACCGGTGAAAAACTAAACAGTGGATTAGGAAGATTACCAGAACCAACAGACACAAAACAATTTGAGACCATCAAGATCAACCTTTGCAGCAGAATCCATATTATGGACCAATGGGTCTAGAGCCAAAATTTACATAACCTAAAAATATATGAACACATGTTCTGATTAGACACAAATCTTAAGGGATCAGCTAAGAAAAAAAGGAATGAGAGAGGACTCAAATGGTTGATGTGAATCACGAGTTATATGTTGAAGGACTCACCATAACGCGGCATACATGATTCGTGAAGAGTATGAGAGGAATCGTCGTGCTCGAAGCAAAGTTTATGAGAGAGGGGCGGGGCGCCTCTCGGTACTACCCTGAGGGAAGTCGTGACACTAGGGTTGTGCAATACAGGAGCGGTAGGTTGGTGTCACGCAGCTATAGAGTGCATGTCGCAAGGGTTGGGTGCTACTAGAGGACCTGAGGAGGATGGTTGTGTGGAGGAGGAGGCCAAAGATGCATCTACTACGTTATTGGAGGAGACAAAACATTATAGGATGCACCACCTGTAGGTCGTTCCTCCGACTTTTTATTATTCTTCCGCCATAAAATAATCTACTTTATTGAATGTAATAATTAAAATAATAATACTCATATTATTATTATTATTCACATAAACATGTATCTAATTATGGAAAAACTCTCCCATTTAATTAAAAACAATTCTTCAATTTTTATTCTCTCAATAAATGTTTTGTAATTAATTATGAAACTTCATATTGAACATTAACTTCACTTAACATTTATTTAACAAAATAACCAAAATAATAATAATAACATCATAATCATTTTTATTCTAACATTAGTTTATTTAAAAACTAAACCCCAACTTTATTATAATATCATTATTATGATAAAAACTCCAACCCGGTACCCCTAATTTAATTTACATATAAATAAAAATAAATACATTCATTAAACTAAAATAATAATAATCTCATTATTATTATTTTTGTAACCTTTTATAAAACCATCACCACTATTTTATAACAACACTCCATTAAATTTGAAACTCATCGTCTTATTAATCATTTCTTTGAGTAGCTCAAAAGCCACAAAAAATTATAATGAATGATACACTATTTTAACTTTCTATTAAAATATAAAAGAATTAAAATAATTATAAAACCATAATAACAATAAGAACATTATTATTATTATCCTATTCTTTAATTTAATAATAAATTTTCCTTTAATAATTCTGAAACACTTGATTTAATAAAAATAGTTTTTGATAAACCCCAAATCCACATTAATTTCTTCAATAGTCATTTATTTAATTATTTATAATTCATTTAATTAAACATCCACAATAATAATAATAATTACATCATCATTATTGTTATTAATGATTTATTTTAATTAATCACAATCACTTATATAAACATATTTAATTTAATTTAATAATTTATTAAACATGATATATTGCATGGTTTGGGCCGCAACAGTGCATTGCCCACACATATCCATTGAAGTGGAATTCTTTGAATCTGGAGCTCCCGAGACTCATCGGGACTCCTTCTAAAATTATAGGCTAACAAAGAAAGTCTAAAAAACGACACATTTAGGTGTTCCAACAGAAGAATTAAAATTCAAGCACTTTATAACTTATGAACCATTCTTCTCTTCATGGGTTTTGCATTGATGACATTGTAATGAAAACTAAAATATTCAATATGATAAGATAATATTAAATGTTTATGACCACAATTTTATATCATTGGTTATGATATGATTATTTACAAAATGTTTCACATGTACGTATGATGTTATTAAGTGGTATTTGGTACTTACATGTCCCTCTAATGAATTTGGTAATGATTTATATCTCCTAAGATAATGATTGAAATAAATTCAACATGATAAATTACATGTGGAGGATGTGGAAACATGATACACTATGTGGAGATGGGAAAAAATGATCCCTAAAAATGAAAGGAGTAAAAATAAAGATGGTGGTTTCTCTTATCCAATAGGTTTAGTCCCCCTGATGTTCGGTAAAATTTTTTGGGAAACGATCCTTGACATATTGGGAATGGCAATACATGTTTAACTGTATTCCACAAATTTTATGTCTTATGCCATTGATATTCTCACATTGTTCATGTTCTTGGTTATATAATGATTTATTTCAAATTATGTACCAATATTTATTTCATGCCTCATGAATCTATAATTTTATAAAAAGGGATTGGTCTTAAAATATGATTATCTAATTATCATTACCTTATGTTCATGTTATGCATACATATTTCCATTATTTATCCTTACTAAGATTTTGAGATCCCCCATTTATTATGTTTCCATCCCCTATGATATAAGGAATTATTTTAATTATAATTACTAATGGGGACGATCTTTCTTCGAATAATTGATGATTTTCTTCAAGTTAAATGATTTTTTGCATGTTTCCAATCACACTAAACTGTTATGGTCCTCAGGTGCTAACATTTTTAATGTGCTAAATACTGATATAAAATGATTTAATATCTGGGTATGTTATGTCTGGGTTTCTAGAAAAAACAATGGATCTTCTCCCATGTAAGATTAAATTTAAGGTTCAAATATAGATATTCATCCTTTAGATGTTGGAGTAGATAATTAAATATAGTCACCTAGGTTCCTCATCAATGGAGGAAATGGCCTTCCGATAATTAACCATTGGTGAAATTTTCCATTATTCCAAATGATCAAAAGTTCTATATTTTATAACATGAAACATTATAATAATTCCAAACGACATTAATTTATTTTTCTATATAAATCATTTGTTTTAGAGTAAAATATTTAAAAATTTATCGATGTTATAAATTTTTTAATATGAATTATGATATCATGATTTCGTTCAATTCCTTACATAAAATAAATTTATCATTAGATAATCAACAAATAGAATTCTATTCACATTTTTGACATAGTATCAACTATCTAAAATATTCCATATCATAGTTTCAACCCTAAAAAACAAATAAGTATTATAATCAGTATTGTTAGGTAAATTAATATATATGCTACATGAAAAAAACATAGGCAAAATTTTACGGGTAATTTTATAGAAATATGATTTCGAAAAAATGATTCATATAAATTTAATACATAATATTTTAGAGAGTTCACAAGCATTTTTTAATAATTTATTTGATTTCATAGTTAGTAATATAATTCCTCCTCTTTGTTTAAGGATGAATCACATTTTTGAATTTTTGAAAATAGACAAATTTATCAATTATGAATTTTAATTTATAGATCTAAAAGTTATATCCATTATTTATTTTGATATCATTTTGTAACCAATATAATGATAAAATATTTTTCGTGGAAAAAATTCCCCAACTAATAGCCTTACTATAGGGATTAACCACTACATAAACTAATTCATCTAATTTTTAATAACAAATAAACTGATGAAATTTCAAAAAGATGATGGAAATGATCCCTTTATGTATAATAAATATGTATATATGATCTCTAAATAAATAATAATCTTCTTTGTTGTCTATTTACACCTTCTATATTTTCCCATGCTTTTTATTCTATCAAATGAGACGAAAAGTCTATTTTGAATCTTTAAAATGATTAATGTTATATAAACCTTACAATGTAATATTATTAGAATGATTTTACCACCAAATAATCTTATCAAAGGTGGTGAATCAAATAAATCATGAATTGATATATTTTCATCAACAAGTAAATAATTCCTCACTATCCGATCATAACATCTACCAAATATTATTTTTTATCTAAAAAAAATTTTTAGTAACAAAAATATACATATTTTTATTCGATAACTCAATAAAGAATCAATTTCACAATGCAAAATACTATATAATATGGAATATTCATTTCTAAGACAATTAAAATTGTTTCATTAAAAAAATTAATCATTTTAATCAATTTTTTTCCTCATGTGAATGTATCTATCTATTTTCACATAGAATGTTTTTAATTTTTTTTCTGATTAATTTACATATAAAGTATTGAAATGATATATTATATCTATTTTATATTTATGGGTTATAATTTTATCTTGAATGTTCTATAAAACTATATGTTCTTTAACAATAGTCATACTAGAACCAAATAAATACAATTAAAAATATCTTCATTGAATACAATCATAACTACCAAGAAATTTATCTAAATAAGTTATATTTATACTATAGTTCAATTATATTAATGAAATATAAAATTTATATTTTCATTATTTTTTTATATTCACTGAATATATATCATAGGAATACATTATGAACTAACAAAACATTACACATAAAAACCTATATTTTTTAAAAATTAATTTTACCTCAATTTAATGGAGAAACGATTCAAAATATTAATTTTAGAACTTCTTAAAATTTTATATGTAAAAATAAATTTCATTTTTAAATGGAAAAAATAAAAATTTGTTTATTTGGAATATTTGGTACTCTGTAGTGAAGATTAATTTATTGATGAATAGTATAAAATACTAAATTTTAATTCAAAATAGTTTTTTCATCTTATTTACTTATATGGATATATGGTATTTATAATTTATTATAAAGTATTATTATATAAATTATGCACCTTTAAATCCTATTTAGTTCATTGTGATCAATTTACCTATGATGTAAAATAAAAAATTCAAGATAACTTGTGAACTATTTTATTATGAAACACTGCATTGGAATCCAACATACAAGATTAATTATTAATTAATTTCACTAAATATTTGATTAGAATTTATAAAAATATATTAAATATTTGGAATTAGAATAATTTTTATTTTATATTATCCTAAAATTATATTTATACTAAGAATAGTAGTGAATGAAATTAAAATTATTTATAACAATTAAGATGAAATATAGCTCTACAAGGGACTAATCCTTACTCTTAAGAAAGTAATGCCTCATAAAATTTTCAAAACCCAATTTATGTTCATATTTCTTCCATATCAACCATTTTCTCTCATTTTTTCCATTATTGGTTTCACAGGACATGGGAAAACATGGGTGGAATTCACTTTAAAAAAATTTACATGAATGCCATGACTTCTCCGTTATAAAAAGGCCCTCACCCCTCCAACTTATTCACTATTTTAAATCCATTTAGATAACCAAAATGATACTAAAATGATCTCCCCAAATACTAAACCTACTCATATAATACCTTATTTGTACATAAATCAGTTCAAGATATCTCTTCCATGAAAACTTTGATGAGTTCCCAATGAAGATATAACATCATTTCTCATAGTCTTTTGTTTTATTTTCATTTTCCACCCACTAAAATATTATTCTTCCATGATTATATTATATACTAAGTATCCATATTATAATGATGTATTTTTATACTATGGTTTCAACCTACAATTACATATAGTTCCATCTAATGGGTAACAATCATACTGTTCTTGTGTACGGTTAACAACAACCTTAAGAAACAATCTTGTTCTTTTTTTCCATTACATGCAATCCTAGTTATGAATAATGATTCAAACAATATATTTATATGATATATATGATATTTTATATGTACATATTCTTATATATTTTTTATAAAACAAACCATCATGATTTACATTTTTTTTGAAAATAAGATAACTTCGTTTGTGGAAGTGTGGACAATTGCCTCCTCAAAGCGATGTGATTCGTTCACACATTAAATGGAAATTAATAAGGATAATTATATTAAATTTTTATTATATATATGATATAATAATTATAATTTAATGATAATATATATAAATATATTTTATTAATATTATATATTTCAATAAAACAAAAAAACGGAAGCAGCGTTCAAGTTTACATACGACCTACCATCTCGAAAAAATGATGTGTTCCATTTCATATTTATATATTTTATATAGTGTTAAAAATAATTATATACAGAATATATATGAAATATAAATAATTTTTGAAATTATTAACATAATTAAATCATTATATATTTAATAGGATCAAGGATAACATGTCAAAACATATATTGAAAGTAAAACAGATATTTTCTAAAACAAAAATTTGACATGAAGTTGTCAATAAACAGCTAATATAAAGACATAATAAGTAATATATGAAATTATATATTATTATATGGTTCTTTGATATATGTATACTAAAATTATATTTATTATACCTGAGGTTGATCATGTATGAATAATGTGATGTCTTAATGTAAGAGAATTTCATTTCACTTTTTACTAATGTGAGATACATGCCTTATTCAGAACCCATTTCATTTTTGTGGTGTATATATTGTCCATTAAAAAATTCTATGATTAATATACATAAATAAATGTTTATTTAAATATCCTTGTTATGATCATTATTTCATGAAGATTATGGTTTAAATGTTACCGAATCATTAATGTATTTTTTTCTCATTTTTCTTTCTTTGAGATATATGCCATGTTATGAACCTATATTTTTCTATTGGGTGTATATGATGACCATTTACATTATATATAATTTATCTCCCTAAATTAATTATATTTTAATAGTAATTTATGTTTATTATTTAATATGGATACAGATTAAATGATACTAGAGTTTTAACAACTTATTGCTACTATCTCATCATTCATCGTGATTATTTATGATTATGTTTCCATTGATGAAATATTAAAAAACATATCAAAATAATTATATGGACCCGACCATAATAATTACATAATATTGAATTAAATGAATAATTAACATTGAGTACCTTTTCAGGTTTAGTGTTTTAGAGAATTAAGACATAACTATTACATCTCAAAAGTTTACAAAATAGACACTTCTACATAGATTGCTTTTTTTACAAAAAATCAACTCTTGAAAAAAAAGAGTCATGTAGAGTTCCATGTTTAAGATAGCATGACGTTTCTGTAATCCCATCCTTTACCATATTCCACATTATGTCCTGTGGAAAAAATTTATAAAAGACTTTGGATGAGCATAAAAATCTCAGTAAGGGATACACAAAGAAGGAGAACTGTTAGTTTTTCAAAACAACAAGTAAACCATGAATACTTTATCGAAGTAATACTTTTCACTTTTATAAAGTAGTAAAAACTCGTCACTAAATAAAAGATAATTACTTACCCATTTGTAAGCAAAATATGACCATAAAACTCATATAAAGAACGCATAACATATAAAAGTAACTTAGTACATAAACATACTTAAATGGAATAACCATACGATCGACTTCCACACATATCACTAAATGGAATAGCCAAACGGCCGACTTCCATACCCAATGCATTGGAGGTTATAACATAACCACCCATCCTAGCATTCACGACACCACCCTTCATATGGTTTATCATGTAACCACATGTCAAATGCCCAAGTACAATTATAAAATCATAAGACAAAAATCAAAAATAATAGAAAGAAAAAATCTCCACATTTCGATAAAAATATATTACGTAATATATTGACATAAAAAATCCATTATAAAAACCATTTTCAATAACAAAATACATAAAATAGTATATGGTATTTGTTTCATTTTAAAAAATATTATGGCTTGTTGAGGAAGCCAAAGACCAAACAATACTTGCGGCGGTGGAAAAGGTCTTTGTCACTGCGTACGTTAAAAGAAACATTCCATTTTTTCATTTAGTAAAATTATTCATAGAAAAGGATTCCCTTTTATTGAAATGAAAATTCAATGGTTTTTTATATTGCATATAAAATAAAGTCTTGTATTAGAACAAAATATGCCTCAATGAAAGGAGATTGAGACGAAGCCCCTTACCTCGTGTCCAACTTGGCTCGATTTCTCTTTAATCTCCTAAATAATAAACTAATGTTAATTTCTACTTACTTAAGAACATTTTTCAATATTATTATTTCTTTTATATAACTTATTTCCATGTTATAAACATTATGTAATCATTTAAGTTAATAATGTTCATTTTGTCGATATTTGGTAGTGAAGTCAAAAATGGACTCCTTACAATCACATGTTGTTCATGTGATCAAAGGTTCATTATATCAAGAATGATATTAATGATTTTGATATCCTATATATCATATATATCCAGAATATACATGTATTTATAATAATACATAACATTTAGAGTTAAGAAATGAAATTCACCGTTCATGGAGACGGTAAGCCGTACGTACGCATGAACGCTCCATTAATTTCAATGTCGTATTTAATGTAGTGAAATCATAATGATATAGAGGAATATTATAATTCCTATATAATATAATATATAATATAATTAACTCTATCCTTCATACGTCACACATATGGAATTAACGAATCAAATCACTTTGAGGGGGTGGTAGTCCGCACTTCCTAAAATGAAATTATCATGTTTACCAATAATGGAAACCATAATGGTATGCCATAAATTAAAAATAAATAAGCATAAGTAAAATATAAACATATGATATAGAATATATAAATATAGTGACATCTTAATGGCCACCATGAATGGTGTTAATATAAGATTGAACAATCATCATTTCGTGAGACAGAAATTCACCAACCACAGAAACAGTATGTTCTTTAACAGTTAGACGGAGGTGTGTGTAAACTTAGCTCAAATATTTCTCATAAAAACGTCATAGTATTATGATTATACTGTTTTTGTTACAATAGAAATGAATAAAAAGATTTTAGGGTGTTGGAGAAGCAAAATAAAACAAAAGGACATAAGAGAAGATATTACCTTTAAATCGGGTAACTCCCTTTGTTTTGAACCAAAAAGGTTTCTTGAGAGCTTTCAGCAAAAGGTAAGGATTCTAAAATGAGTAGAGGGATGTGGAGAGATAATATTAGCAGATCTTGGCCGAGCGAATGGCTTGAGATGTGGGGGTAAGGTTGTAGAGATTGGGTCCTTTTATAAGAGGGAGGAGGGGTACTGTTGGAATGTTATTAAATGTCACTTTATTATAAAATGCTTTTCGTATTTTAAAGTTCCAAAAAGGTTATATTTCTAGTCTGAGGTGATAAGGTTTCTAAATACAACAATCCAATAGGTTTTTGACAAGTGTATGTCTTGGATGATACATTATCTTTTCATTTTATTTAAATCGTTAAATAATGAGGTAATCTCTGCATCATCACGCTGCCATAAATAATTTAATTTATTTAATATCTAAAAAATTAAAAAAAATATCATGATGTAGGATATATATTTATATTTCTAATGGATATTTATAGTCAAAAATATGACTTCTATAACCCAATGTAATTTTTTTTGTAAAACAATACATTTTTGTGACATTTTTATTTTATATTTAAATAAAAAGTTATTAATGTCATTTTCTTACTAAATTGGATCCATTGGGTCCCCAAGTTGACCCATGGATTGTTTTGATCGACCATGACACATAATATAAGGGTAGGACATGTTTCAAGGTAATTTCATATTATTATAACTTTATTTTTACAGTAAATTACACTAATTACCTTTAATCACGATTAATAAAACATAAAAGTTACTATTCACCAAAAAAATATATTACTCACATTGAATAACATTTTACATTATAATGAAAACCATGTATGTCGATGTTTTGAAATTAAATTCATAGAAGTGGTACAGTTTTATTTAAATGAAAATCAGTTTTTTTAATTACCACTAAGTGGTTTCACTATTCATAAAAAATGAAGTTTTTCAGAAAAATACAACAAATTCACCCTAAGTTATATTTGATATTCTGAAATCAAAAATGATGCCTATTTTAAAAAATTCAAAACATATAATTTGCATTAATTAATTTAATAATTAATTCTCACTGTTAAAACAAATAGCGTGTCTTTATGAAGCAATATCTATCAAAAGATTGGCACTTGTTTAAGTCCAATTTCGAAGTGAAATTAATTTCAATGACGACCATTAGATTGAATGGTGAAAATATATTCTAATTTCATGTTAAAACCAATTTAAAATATAATCTAATCACATAAATAAATTATATTAAAAATAGGTTTTGAATTAAAATACAACATTTTTCACAATTCATTAAAAATGAGCTTTATCGGAAAAATACCAAAAATTTACCCAAATTAAATTTTGATGTCCTTATTCTAAAGAATAATTTTATTATGTCCAATAAAATCTATATGAGTGACCAAAACTATATTTAATGAGGGTTCTCCATCAAAAGGCTATAAGTCGACATTTTCGTGAATATTAGAGTATGTATGCCTAAAATTGAATTCTATTCATCTTTTAAGACTTTATCATTTATTGGATAAATGTAAAAACAATTAACTAACATATATAATCATATTTTAGTTATTTATATTCATTCCTATGAATACAATGGTTGTGTGTTAACTACCTTTTAAAATTATATTATTATATTACTAGTGTGCAACGTATGATTACAAAGAAACTCGTTGTTGAATATTGGGTACGCTATCAAACATAGAAACCCTTTTAAATTTAAATTAATATTTAATTCACAAATATTAATAAATATGAAAATTTATTATTCTTTATTTACCTGGGATGTTACATCCCCCCTTTTCGGAATTGCGTCCTCATAATTTTATTCATTTATAAAAATAAGTGGGGTATTTATTCATCATAGCATTTTCAGATTCCAAGGTTTTTATATTCAACCATATGGTTTTTCCATAAAACCATCACCTGATAAATTACCTTATTTCGCAACACTTGCTCTCTTCGGTCAAAAATCTGGACTGGCTGTTCTTCATAAGAGAGATTCTCCTCCAACTGAACTACCTACGGGCTCAAAACATGAGATGGACCTGGCATATATGTTCTCAACATAGAAACATGAAAAAAAATTTGTACATGAGATAAACTCAGAGGTAAAGCCACTCGGTAGGCAACAGATCCAACTCTCTCCAGAATTTCATATGATCTAATGATCCTTGGACTCAGCTTTCCTTTCTTACCAAATCACATCACACTTTTTCATGGTGAAACATTGAGGAAGACATGATCACCTAACTCAAAAGAGAGATCCATCCTTATGTTGTCTGCATACTCTTTCTGCCTGCTCTGAGCTGTTCTCCTGTGTTTCTGTATTAGCTGAACATTTTCTGCCAACTCTTCTACCAATTCTGGTCCCATCAACTTCCTTTCACCCACTTCATACCAAGAATATAGAGTTCGACACCGCTTCCCAAATAATGCTTCAAACGGAGCCATCTGTATACTGGAATGAAAAATATTTTTATATGAAAATTCAACCAATGAATGATAGTGGTACCAACAACCCTGATAATCTATCGAGCAAGCACGTAGCATATCCTACAATTTCTGAATTGTTCATTTTTACTGCCCATCTGATTGAGGATGAAAAGCTGTACTAAAATTTAATTCAGTGCCTAATGAATTTTGAAGGCCTTTCTAAAAGAAAGATGTAAACCTGGGATCACGATCAGTTACAATGGGGAGTGGAACTCCATGTAACCTGACTATCTATTTAATATACAACTGAGAAAGATGATCTAGAGACATAGTATCTCGAATAAGTAGGAAATGAGCATATTTAGTCAATCGATCAATAATAACCCAGATTTCATTATTACGTCGAGATGTCTTCGGTAATCCCACAACAAATTCCATGGATATATTTTCCCATTTACACTCTGGCACCGGTAATGACTGAAGCATCCCTTTCGGTAACTGCTGGTCTACTTTACCCTGCTGACAAGTCAAACACTTCACAGTAAAATTAGCAATATCTCTTTTAATTTCAATCCCAGTAGTAATACTCCCACAGATCCCTGTACATCTTAGTACTGCTAGGATGAACTGAAAACGGGGAACTATGAGCCTCACATAACAACTCATTCTTCAACTGTGAATCACAATGCACACATAATCTCTTCCCAAACCTCAAAACACAATCATTATCAGTGTTAAATTCAGGCAACATACCCTTCTGAACCAGCTCTACCTTTTTCTGCAACCCACTGTATTTCTTCTGCGCTTTCTTAATTCTACCTGATAGAGACGATCTCACTGACACCTGAAACAAAACAGAAGAACATCCTGCACCAACAACTTCCATTCCAAAGTTCATCAAATAAAAAACCAAAGGATCTCATTCCAAATGTATCATGGTTAATAAAGCATTACTTTTTCGAATCAAAGCATCATCTACTTTATTTTCTTTTCCAGGATGGTAATGAATTGTACAATCGTAATCCTTGATTAATTACAGCCATCCCCTCTGTCTCATGTTCAATTAATTTTGAGTGAATATATACTCTAAAATTTTGTGATCAGTATATATTTCACACTTTACTCTATTCAAATGATGCCTCCGATTTTTTTGAGAAAAAACAACAGTAGCTAATTCAAAATCATGTGTAGGGTAATTTAACTCATGAGTTTTCAACTGACGTGAGGCATAAGAAATTACTTGATCAATCTGCATTAGGACGCAACCGAGTCCTTTCAACGAAGCAACACTATAGATAACAAACTCACCATTCCTAGAAGGAAGTTCCAAAACTGGTGTATTCACCAATCATCTTTTCAACTCATGAAAACAATCATTGCATTCTTTTGGCCAGATAAAATTAACACCATTTTGAGTTAGCTTAGTCATTGGACAAGATAACCGTGAAAAATTGTCGACAAATCTTTGGTAGTAACCTACCAAACCAAGAAAACTACGAATATCGGTTACATTTGTGGGTCTTGGCCATTCTTCAACCACTTTTGTTTTAGAAGGATAAACAATTATGCGATTTTATTAAACAATGTGACCAAGGAAAGAAATTTTTTGTAACGAAAACTCACAAATGATGAATTTTTCCATACAGTTTATTTTCTTTTAAGGTTTGCAAGATAACCCTTAAATGACTTTCATTCACATCATTACTTTTAGAAAACACAAAAATATCACCAATGAAAACAACCACAAACTTATCCAAGAAATCATGTAAAATTCTATTCATAAGGTCCATGAATACAGCAGGTGCATTGGTTAACCCAAAAGTCATAACTACAAATTCATAATGGCCATATATATTACGAAACGCAGTCTTCGGAACATCCTATTCTTTTACTATCAAATGATGGTACCCCCGACCTGAAGTCAATCTTCGAAAAATACTGAGCTCCCAGGAGCTTATAAAACAAATCATCGATATGAGTAAAAGGATACTTGTTCGTAACAGTGATATTATTCAAGGATCTATAATTAATACAAAGTATCATGGAACCATATTTCATTTTAACAAACAAGACAAGAGTACCCCATGGTGATGTTCTAGGTTGAATGAATCCTTTATCTAATAACTTCTGCAATTTATTCTTTAACACTAAAAGTTTAACTTGAGCCATTCGATAAGGGGGTTTCGAAATTGTCTTAGAATCAAGAACTAAGTAAATAGTAAATTCAACTTCCCGATAATGAATAATACCAGACAACATATTAGGAAAAACATCAAGATACTCATTTACCATTGGCACATCATTAATATGATCAATTCATTTTTTAAAAAAATATGTTCAAGGTAACATTAATTTCCATCTTTTACTAGTTTCTCAACTTCTTTATATGTTATCAAAAGAAAGGGTTCATTCTTGTACACAAACTGAAAAGTATTTCTAAAAAGAAACCTCATTAGCTCTACAGTCAATCATAGCATGATAAATAGAAATCCAGTCTATGCCCAAAATAATATCAAACTCTACTCGAGGTAAAACAATAATGTTTAAATGTAGATTATTTCTGGACACAAGGATATGATGGTTCAAATAAATTCTTTTTGTCTCAACGTTCTGTCTTGGTGTTTTTTACCATAAGTTCAGGATTCATATCTTGAGATGGAATTACCAATTTACTAAAAACGTCTCAGAAATGAAATAATGTGTAGACCCTCAATCAAACAACACATTGGTATAATCTGAACAAACAAACAGTGTTCCTGATACTACTTCATTCGATGGCCCAACATCTGCTGAAGTAGTTGCAAAGGATTTCACCACCACTTTCTTCTTGTAGTCTGGCTTCTTTCCCCCAGTTGAGTCATTAGACACTCATTTTAATAATGACCCAATTCATTAAACTTAAAACATATTACCGTTGGCTTTTCATTTTATTCTTGATCATCTTCTTTATAGTTAGAGAAATATAACCATACTTACCACGCCGAATTCACTTTACAGACTTGGATAAACATTCTCCCAGATGTATTTTACCACACTTCTCACCAGATGGATATTTGGTTTTCTTACCTCCATACTTCTTTGAGGAAATCTTCCCCTTTCCCTGCCAACTAGACCTCTTATTCTTTTGTCTTTTCAAAGAACACCTGATCATTGGAAAACTCCATTTCCACCTTCTCCGCACATCGAACAAGTTTTTCATGAATTTTGAACTCACTAGAAGCTAAAGCCCTTTGATGCTTTGGCTTTAACCCTGAGTAAAATGGTTGATTTTACTATCAAGATATCATATGAAATTTGGGGAATACCTTGCCAGTCGAGTGAAACTTTCTTCATAAGTAGCCACTGAGTCATCCTACTGCCTCAATTCAAGAAATTGTTTTTCCATCCTAAGACGAACCACATTAGGAAAATATTTCTCACGAATAGTATCTTTGAATTAATCCATTCGAATATCATCAATCTCATCACTATACCTAATATTTTTCACCATCAACCACCACTAATCAGCTTCACCTTCAAAACGGTAAACAAAAAGACTAACCTTTTGATGCTCTGAACAACCCATGACATCAAAAATATTCTCTAATTCTTTAATCCACCCTTCAGCTAGCACAGGATCAGATGATCCTCTTAATGATGGGCGATGTTTCCTTATGAAATGTTCCACCACTGACATGTTCCTCTATGGTTGATCTGGGTTATCTCGTGCATGGATACAACTACTATTTATATCCTGAGTCAACTGTGCCATCACTGCAACAAATTGTTCAGTTCCAATTCCAACCATCTCAGGTTGCTGATTTGGAAGGTTGTCTTCCTCCTGATGTCGTCCCAACATAGCTGCCTTGTTTCATCTATGGAAAAAAATTCTAAACACAGAAATATATTAGGTGAAGAAACATGGTAATCATTAAATGCTATATCCTTTCAATCATACCATAAATTAATTTATAAATTTAAAAATTTTCTAACTCCTAATGTTTTATAAACCGACCTCTGATCCAACCTATAAGGCCCTGACATTAAACATTACTTAAAAATGAATTAAATGAAAAATTCACATTGAGGACCTTTTCAAGGTTAGGGTTATAGAGAATTAGGTCTTAACTATTACATCTCAAAAGCTTTCAATGTAGACACTTCTAAATAGTTTACTTTTTTTACAAAACATGAACTTTTGAAAAAAAGAGTAATGTCTAGTTCCAGGTTTAAGACATCATGAAATTTCCTTGATTCTATCCTTGACCCTATTCCACATTAAGTCATGTGAAAAACAATTCAAAAAAACATGGGATGATCATAAAAAGCTTAGTAAGGGATACACAAAGAAGGAAAACTGTAAGTTTTTCAAAACAACAAGTAATCCATGAATACTTTATCAATTTAATACTATTCACATTTATGAATTAATAAAAACTATCCACTGAATAAGAGATCATTAATTAACATTTTGTAACCAAAATATTATCATAAAACCCATATAAAGAACACATAACATATAAAGATATCTTGGGACATAAACATAATTAAATAAAATAACCATAAGGTCTACTTCCACACATATCACTAAATGGAATAGACATATGGTTGACTTAAATACCCAATGCATTGGAGGTTATAACGTCACCACCTGTCCTGGTATTCACGACACCACCTGTCATATGTTTTATCACGTAACCACCCATCAAATGACCATGTACCATTATAAAATCATATGACATAAAAAAAATATAATGGAAAGAAAAAATTTCCACTTTTCGATCATAATATATCACAAAAATATATTGACATAACAAATCCAATATAAAATCCATTTTCAATACCAAAATACATAAAATAGTATATGTTATTTATTTCATTTTAAAAACATTACATCTTGTTGAGGAAGCCAAAGACAAAATAATACTCGCGGTGGCATAAAAGGTCTTTTTAACCACGTACGTTAAAAGAAACATTCCATTTTATAATTTAGTAAAAAAATTCATATAAAATTATTCCCTTTGAATGAAATAAAATGTCAAAGATGTCTTATACATCGTATAAAAGAAAGTCTTGTATTATAAAATAATATGCCTCAATGAAAGGAGATTGAGACGAAGTCCCTTACCTCGTGTCCGACTTGACTCGATTGCTCTAAAATCTACTGAATAATAAACTAACTTTAATTTATAATTTTTTAAGAACGTTTTTCAATTTTATTATTCCTTTTATATAACTTATTTCCATATTATAAACATTATGTAATCATTTAATTTAATAATGTTCATTTTTCTGATATTTCGTACTTATGTATAAAATGGAATTCTTACCATCACATGTTGGTCATGTGGTCAAAGGTTCATTATATCTAGAATTATATTCATGATTTTGATATCATATATATCATATATATCCAGCATATACATGTATTTATAATAGTACATAAAATTTAGAGGTAAGAAATTAAATGCACCGTTCAAGGAGATGGTAAGCCGTACATACACATAAACGCTACTTTCATTTCTATTTCTTATTTGATGGAGTGAAATAATAAAGATATAAAATTATATTATAAATCCAGTATAATATGATATATAATATCATTAACACCATCCTTTATACGTCCCACATATTTCATTAATGAATCATATCACTTTGATGGGGTGGTAGTCCACACTTCCTAGAAGGAAATTATCATGTTTACCCATAATCGAAAACATAAAGTTATTCCACAAATGAAAAATACAGAAGCATAAGGAAAACATAAACATAATATGTATTATATATAAATATAGTTACATCTTAATGGCCACCATGAAATGTGTTAAATGAAGATTGAACAATCATCGTTTCGTGAGGCATAAATTCTCCAATCACAGAAATAGTATGTTCTTTAACCATTAGACAGAGGTGGGTGTAATTGTAGCACGAATATTTCTCATAAAAACATCCTATATTATTTATGATAATGGTTTTTTACAAAAGAAAGGAATAAAAAATGTTTAGGGGGTCGGAGAAGAAAAATAAAACAAAAGGACATAAGAGAAGACATTACCTCTAAATCGGGTAACTCCCTTTGGTTTGAACCAAAAGGGTTTCTTGAAGAGCTTTCTGCCTAAGGTAATGCTTAAAGGATAAAGAGAGGGGATTTGAGAGATAATATGATCAGATCTTGTATTACTCCCAAACCTTAAACCTTACATAATCTTGAGTTATTAAAAGATTACACATTGAGGATCTTTTCGGGTTTAGAGTTTTAGGAAATTAGATCATAAAACTTGCATTACATTCCACATAGAAACAAAGTGGTTACATAAAGATAGTATTCTTCTTTCCCATCAATGGAAACATATCTAAAATAAATCATGGATTATTTCTTGACACTTCTTTGACACTATCATCATACCTGGTAACTTTCCCTTGACCTGTGAAAAATATTTCAAAAAACATGGGATGAGCATAAAAAGCTCAGTAAGGGATATAAAAATATGGAAAGGAAACATGGGTACATATATACATAAGAATGAAATCATACTTTACCCATAAAACATAAGCACTTTAACATACCTCATCAAATCATGATTAAATCATAGAAATCATAAGACATAAAGGTAACTTGAGGCATTCATAACATTCTTACGTAGGGAGTAACCCTCTTGGATACGTTTGGAATACATATCACATTATATTCCCTAAATCAATTCAGATAAACCTTAACGTTTCACTCCTTCACATTACCCAATGCATTGGAGAGCTATATCAGGCTCACCCGCCATTAGTTTATCATGGAACCACCCATCTTCATAATAATGCCCAAGAACCTCAACATAATCGTATCACATAAAACATGCATAAAGGAAAAATAACATTTCCACCATTCAATCACAAGATATCAATACCACACATTGATATAAAAATATTATGAAAACCATTTTCAATACAAAAATAATAGAAAAGTAAAACATGGTATTTATTTTTCTTTAAAAAATGTATGGCTTGTAGAGGAAGCCGAAACTCAAATAATGGTCACGATGGCAGAGAAGTCGTTGTCGCCGCATACGTACGACAAAAACATCCAAATTTGTCATATAGTAAACGCTTCGTATAAAAAATATTCCTTTTGAATAAAAGTAAAAGTCAATGGGGTTTATACAACATATAAATGAAGGTTTTGTATAAAACAAAATATGACTCAATGAAAGGAGATTGAGACGAAGTCCCATACCTCGGGTCCGACTTGACTCGGTCGTTCTTTAATCTCCTGAATAATAAACATGAGTTAATTTCTACTTGTTTGAGAACCTTTTTCAAGTTCATTATTCATTTTATATCACTTATTTCCACTTCATGAACACTATGTGATTATTTAAGTTAATAACGGTCGTTTTAACGATCATTGGTACTTGAGTCAAAAATAAACCCTTTATAATTACAAGTTGTTCATGTATCCATTATATACAGAATGGTATTCATGATGTAGATATAATATATTTCATATATATCCAGTACATGCATGCATTTATAACATTACATAAACATTTAGAGGTAAGAAATGAAATGCACCGTTCATGGAGACGGTAAGCCGTACGTACGCATGAATGCTACTTTCATTTATATTTCGTATTTTATAGAATGGAATCATAATGATATAAAGGTATATAATAATTCCAGTATAATATCGTATATAATATCATAGTTCCATCCTTTATACGTCCCACATATGGTATTTATCAAATCAAATCACTTTGAGGGGGCTGTAGTCCGCACTTCCTTAAATGAATATATCACGTTTACCCATAATGGAAACCATAAAGGTATGCCAAAAATGAAAAATACAGAAGCTTAATGAAAAAATAAACATATTATATATCATATATAAATATAGTGACTTCTTAATGGCCACCTTTGAAGGTGTTAAAAGAATGTTGAACAATCATCGTTTCGGGAGGCATAAATTCACCATCCACCGAAACAGTATGTCCTTTAACCATTAGATGTAGGTGTGTGTAAGTGTATCTCGAATACTTCTTATAAAAACATCCTAGTATATTGAAGATACTAGAGTTGTTACAAAATAAAAGAATAAAAAGAGTTTAGGGGGTTGGAGAAGAAAAATAAAACAAAAGGACTCAAAAGAAGATATTACCTTAAAATAAGGTAACTCCCTTTGGTTTGAGCTCAAAGGCTTCCTTTGGAAGACTTCTGCCCAAAGTGAGGCTTCAAAGAGTAAGAGAGGGAAGTGGAGAGAAAAAATGGGAAGGGTTTGTCTGAGCCAAAGGCTTTGGATGTGTGGGTATGGAGGTATAGGTAGGGGCCTTTTATAAGAGGAGAGGAGGGCCACTCTTGGAAAGTAAAGATAAGTTACTTTATATTAAAATGCGTTTTGGATTCAAAAGGTCCCACATTTATATAATTCGAGGAAAAGGTGATAAGGGTTCAAAAACAACTCATCCAATTGGTTTTGGCCATGTGTAGGTCTTAGATTTTATATTATCATTCCAGTTTATTTAAATCGTTAAATAATGAGGTCATCGTTGCATCATCATGATGTCATCACTAATTTAATATATTTAAAGTCTAAAAATTATAAAAACAATACTATCATGTAGGAAATAATTTTATCTTTCGAATTAATATTTATAATCAAATATCTGATCTTTATAACCCCATGTAAAAATTGTTTTAGTAAAACATTTCATGTTTCTTTCATTTTTACTTTAACATTAAATAAAAAGTTATTTATGTCATTTCCCAAACAAAGTGGCTCCATGGGGTCCCCAAGATGATCCATGGATTGTCTTGTTAGGCCATGACACATCCATTGAAGGTAGGACATGTTTCAAGGTCATCTCATATTATTAAAGCATTATTTTTACCTTAAACTACAATAATTACCTCTAATCGCGATTAAAAACATAAAAGTTACTATTCACCAAAAAATTATTTTAATCCCATTGAACCAAATTTTTTATCTTAATGACAAAAGTGTATGTCGGATTTTTGAAATTCAAAACACAAAGGTGGAAAATTTTCATTTAAATGGAAAATCAGTTTCTTTAACTACCACTTAGTGGTTTCACTATTCATCAAAAATTGAAGTTTTTCAGAAAAATACCAAAACGTCACCCTAAGCTATATTTGATATTCTGAATTCAAAAATGATGTCTATTTTACAAAATTCAAATCATATAAGTTACATTAATTAATTTAATAATTAATTTCTGTTGTCATGACAAATAGCGTGTTTTTATGAAGCAATAAGTATCAAAAGATTGACACTAGTTTAAGTCCAATTTCAAAGTGAAATTGATTCCAACGACCACCATTGGATTAAATGGTAAAAATATATTCTGTTTTCACTTTAAAAACAATTCAAAATATTATCTAATCATATAAATAAATTAGATTAAAAAGCAGTTTTGATGTAAAATGCAGTATTTTCACTATTCATTAAAAAATGAACATTGCCAGAAAAATACCAAAAAATTATCCAATGTAAATTTAAATGTCCCAATCATAATGAATTAGTTTATTTTTACAAACATATCTTATATAGTTGTCAAAATATAGACTTAAAAATGGTTTTCCATCAAAAGGAAGTAAAACAATCTTTTAAAAAAATATTAGTGTATTACATGCTTAAGATTGGATTTATTTTCATTTTAAGCCTCTAAAACACTATCTAATTCATTAATAGACATAGATAAAAATATCTATTATTCATTACTTATTGGGATGTTACATCCTTCCCCCCTTTAGAAAATTGAGTCCCCGTAATTTATTTACTTATCAAATAAATGGGGGTACTTATCCCTCATTGCATTTTCAGATTCCCATGTTACCTCTTCCTTCATGTGGTTTTTACACAAAACATTTACCTGATTAATCTCCTTATTCCGTAACACTTGCTCCCTGTGGTCAAGAATCTGGACCGGTTGTTCCTCATAAGATAGGTTCTCTTCTAGCTGAACTACCTCTGGACTCAAACCATGAGATGGATCTGGCATGTACTTTCTCAGCATCGAAACATGAAAAACATTGTGTGCCTGAGATAAACTAGGAGGTAAATCCACTCGGTAAGCAACTGATCCAACTTCCTCCAGAATTTCATATGGTCCAATGAACCTTGGACTCAACTTTAATTTCTTTCCAAATCGCATCACACTTTTCCATGGTGATACTTTGAGAAAAACATGGTCACCTACCTCAAAAGATAGATCCTTCCTCCTGTTGTCCGCATAACTCTTCTGCCTGCTCTGAGCTGTTCTCATGTGCTTCTGAATCAGCTGAACTTTTTCTGCCATCTCTTCTACCAATTCTGGTCCCATCAACTTCTTTTCACCCACTTCATCCTAGAATGATGGTGTTCGACACTGCTTCCCATATTACACCTGAAATGGTGCCATCTGTATACTGGAATGAAAACTGTTATTATATGAAAATTCAACCAAATAAATATGTTGGTACCAAATTCCCTGATAATCCATAGAGCAAGAACGTAGCATATCCTCTAATGTCTGAATTTTTCGTTCTGACTGCCAATCTGATTGAGGATGAAATGCTATACTAAAATTTAATTCAGTACCCAACGACTTCTGAAGGCCTTTCCAAAAGTTAGAAGTGAACCTGGGATCATGATAAGATAAAATGTAGAGGGGAAATCCATGTAACCTGACTATCTCTTTAAGATACAAACGAGAAAGTTGATCTAGGGAAAAAAGTATCTCGTATATCAAGGAAATGATCATATTTAGTCAAGCGATCAACAATTACCCAGATTGCCTTATTACCTCAAGATGTCTTCGGTAATCCCATAACAAAGTCCATGGATATATTCTCCCATTTCCACTCTGGCACTGGTAAAGGCTGAAGCATCCCGTTTAGTAACTCCCACTCTGCTTTAACCTGCTGACAAGTAAAACACTTCACAGTAAAGTCAACAATATATATTTTCATTCCATCCCACCAGTAATACTCCTGATGATCTCTTTACATCTTAGTACTACTAGGATGAACTAAAAATGGAGAACTATGAGCTTCACATAACAACTCTCTATTCAACTGTGAATCACAATGCACACACAATATCTTCCCAAATATCAAAACACAATCACTATCAATGTTGAATTCTGGCAACTTACCATTCAGAACCAGCTCTACCATTTCTGCAACTCACTGTTTTGCTTCTGGGCTTTCTTGATTCTATCTGATAGAGATGATCTCACTGATACCTGAAAAAAACAGAAGAACTTCTTGCACCAACAACTTCAATTCCAAATTTCATCAAATCCTTATCCAAAGTATCATGTTCCAAACGCAACATTGCTAATGAATCATTACTTTTTCTACTCAAAGCATCAGCCACTTTATTTAATTTTCCGGGATGGTAATGAATTTTATAATCATAATCCTTGATTAATTCCAGCCATCTCCTCTATCTCATGTTTAACTCTTTCTGAGTGAATATATACTTTAAAATTTTGTGATCAGTATATATTTAACACATTACTCCATAAAAATGATGCCTCCAAAATTTTAAAGCGAAAACAATAGTAGCTAATTCCAAATCACGTGTAGGGTAATTTACCTCATGAGTTTTCAACTATCATGAAGCATAAGAAATTACCTGATCATTCTGCATTAGGACACAACCAATTCCTTTCAGTGAAGCATCACTGTATATAACAAACTCACCATTCCTGGAAGGTAGTGCCAAAAATGAATCATTCACCAATATTCTTTTCAATTCCTGAAAAAAATCATCACATTCTTTTGTCCAGATAAAATTAACACCCTTCCGAGTTAGCTTAGTCATTGGACTAGTTAACCTTGAAAAATATCTAACAAACCTTCGGTAATAGCCTGCCAAACCAAGGAAGCTACGAATCTCAGTTAAATTTGTGGGTCTTGGCCATTCTTCCAAAAAAAAATTTTGTACGATCAACAGTTATCCCATCTTTAGAAACAATGTGACCAAGGAAAGAAATTTGTTGCAACCAGAACTTACACTTGTTGAATTTCTAATACAATTTCTTTTTTTAAGGTTTGAAAGATATCCCTTAAATTCCTTTCATGCTCCTCTTTACTTTTAGAAAACACCAACATATCGTCAATGAAAACCACCACAAACTTATCCAAGAACTCATGGAAAATTTTATTCATTAAGTCCATGAATACAGCAGGTGCATTGGTTAGCCCAAAAGGAATTACTACAAATTCATAATGGCCATATATTTTACGGAACGCGGTCTTCGGAACATCTGCTTCTTTTACCTTCAGCTGATGGTACCCTGATATCAAGTCAATCTTTGAAAAATACTAAGCTCCCTAGAGCTGATACAACTTCATTTGATGGCCCGACATCTGTTGAAGTAGTTGCAAAGGATTTCACCAACCCTTTCTGCATGTAGTCTAACTACTTCCCATCACTCAAGCTCTTTGTCGGACACTCATTTTCATAGTGACCCATCTCATTGCACTTATAACATTTCTCTAACTGTAAATCAAATTTGGTATTACCTTCACCTTGATCCTTTTCACTACAATCACGAGCCTTATGTCCCATCTTACCACATCGGTAGCACTTTCCAGAATTCAGAATACATTCCCCAGCATGCCTTTTGCCACATTTATCACAAACTATTAACTTATTTTTCTTACCATCAGACATTTTTTGAATAATTCTTACCTTTCCCCTGCCACCTCGGTCTTTTCTTCTGTTGGTTGTTATAGAACACTTGATCATCGGAAAACTCCATTTCCACCATCTCAGCACATCGAACAAGCTTTTCATAACTATTAAACTCACGAGAAGCTAATGCCCTTCGATATTTTGGATTTAATCCTGCTTAAAAATGATTTAATTTACTATCAAGGTCTCAGATAAAATTTGGAGCATACCTTGCCAATCTGAAGTGCCCAGATCAGTGTGAATCACTGAGAGGGGGAGGGGGTGAATCAGTGATCCTTTAAAACTTTTTACTAATTGATTCTTATCAATTAAACCTCTATGGCTTGTTAAGGCCTCGATCCACTCTTCTTGTATCTCTCACCTTTCCACGAATGATGCAGTAAATGTAAAGGCACTGGACACAAGGATTTACAAGGTTCGGCACCAAAGGCCTACATCCTTGCCATGCTTTCCCAGCATGGATTCTCCCATTATAACTTGTTAGAATTACAATGGTCGATACAGAGTCCCACTGTATCTCTCCTGAGTCCCACAGGAGGGTCTTTATACTGCTTCACACAGTGTTACCAGAGTCCCACTGGCCTGCTCCAGAATCCCACTGAAGACTTCTTCTCCCTGAATCCCACAGGGTCTTCTCCTGGCTCCTCGAGTCACACGAGTAGCTTTTCTTCTTGTTCAGCTCTTCAAGTATCTTCAGCAGTCTGGGATAAAGACTGCTGGCCTTGCTCTGTACCTCTGATCACTTGTGATGATCAGGCTCTTCTCAAATACTGAAAAACTCAGACAAACAATATCTTTCACTTCAGTCTGGCTCAGTCTCAGTTCACATCAACTTCATGCACTGAATGCATGGCATCACAATATCTTCAAGATCTTCTGGTCTTGGACACCTCAAATGCACACAACCTGATTTAGCACTGTTTACGTGTGCACGTGCATGCATGCATGCATGCACTCCTTTTTTCCTCTTCTTGGTGCAGTAGACCCACAAAGGGTGTAATTCTTTTCATCACACACCTTCTCCTTGAACTTCACACACTTTATTCAATTTGGTTACACACTTAGAAGTGTGTTATACTCTAGTGTGAGTCCTCCCTTTTCTTCTTCTATGTGTATACACACTTCTTAGTGCACACACTAGGTTCGACCAACTTGTCTCTTTGCACACACTTGTTTCATTTTGCACATACTTGAAACTTGGCCTTCACACTTCTTGTTGCACACACACTCACTTTAGTGTTCTTCTAATTTGTTCTTCGAAGTGTGCACACACAAGGTCACAACCCTCGGCCTCTTCAAATGCACACACTTAAAGTGTGTTCTTCTTTGTTCAAATGCACAAGCAAGACTATGGATTATTCAATTCTTACACACACACAAAGTGTGGTCTTCCACTTCACTTGGCACACACCACTTGGTGTTGTCCTTTGTGCACACACATGGCCTCGGGTTCTTCTACTCCACTTGGCACATACACGAGGCAAGGCCTCGGCCTCCTTTGCTTCTTTTCACACACTAAGTGTCCTTCACTTTTCACACACAAGTGCACAAGACTTGGGTTATCCTTGCACACACCAAAACCATAGGGTTTTATCTTCACTATGCACACAAGGCATGCAAGTCTCGGCCTTCACTTGAATTGCACACACACAAACAGTGTGGTCTTTCTCCTTATGCACACACACGGCCACGGCCTTCCTTCTCTTCTTGCACACACACAAGGCTACGGCCTTTCTTGGCTTCTTCTTGCACACACCCGAATTCCTTTGTCCTTCAAAGGAGGCGCGCAAGGTGTCTCGGTGCAAGGCTCCACAGGTGCACAAGCCTTCGAGCGCGCAAGCTCCTCCTGTCGCGGGGCGCGCAAGTGCTGCACCCGCGGACACTTCCTCCTGCTGCACAAGTATGCGGGCAGTGAGGACAAGAGTCTCGAGCGCGCAAATATGCGACTCGGCTCCTTCCTGTCACGCAAGAGGTGCGCACAGGGATCTCTTTCGGGCCTCGGGTGGCACCGAGATCTTCAGCCGCGCAAGTACTTTGCGTGGCGGCTTCTTCTTCGCGAGGCAGAGGCACACGCGGGACACAAATCTTCAACAAGGTTTCAGCAACAAGCACCGAGGTCTCGGACTCTCTTTATATAGGCAGAGGAGAGGCGGTTCATCCGCGTGATAAATCTCAAAATCCCGAGATCTTCGGATCTTTAAAAACATTCCAAGTTTTTGCGTTTTCCTTCACTGTTTCACGCGGGCTTCATATTTATTTTCCTTTTTGTTCCTCTACGTTCATGTGACTTATAACGCATGCACGGCCTTCGGTTTCGGCTCATCCCATGCAAAAACACCAACCACGTGGCCTCGGCAGCTTTGCTTTCCTCGGCCAAACTCGAAATCCTCCAACCATTGCATGCATGCTCTCTTTATTGCATGGATGGATTCGGTATGTTCAGACGAGCACGAGGGTGCCTTCGGTTTCATCAGAGGTGGCCGGGAGCTCAAAAACCATCTTCAGGTTGCCTCTGGTTCGAGCAGAGCTCGCGGGAAGGCGCGGGGAGGCCTCAGCCGAGCTCGGGGAAGAGGACGAGCGCTTGGCCGTTGGATGCGGCATTTGAAATACATCAGACGGCCGCGATCTGGAGATCTCGCGCGGGATGAGATGTGCGGCTTAGATCTTCCGCGCGATCAATCGAGCGGCTCAGATTCGCTCCCGGGATTTTTTGCGCGTCCCACATCGAAACCGCGACTGGTTTTCTCGCGGCTTATCACCCTGGCGATGCCCGCTACTCGCCAGTTGAAACTCCTCCCTCCACGGTGCCGCCCCGCACCGTGTTCTCCCTGCGGGCGCGCTCTGCACCCACTCTGCTCCTGCGGGCGCGCTCCAAGCGCCCACTATGCTCCCTTCGGGCGCGCTTCTAGCGCCCACCATGCACAATTGGGTGCGCGGGCTTCACCACCGCGTGACCTCAGGGCTTATACACAGCCCCGACCTCTCTTGGGCTGGCCCCATGGGATCCCCTTGGGCGTGGTGACCTGGTTCCCACATGTGCCTTGGGTTGAACCCTTTAGGCTGGCCCTTGAGGTTGGCATATTTTTTGGCTAAGTCTTCAATAAGACTTTGTCAAAAAACAAAGTCCTCCATGAAATCAAGCCATATCAAGTACCAAATTCCAAGCCACTTCAAGCCTTTCTTCTTCCCATCTCTATTCTTCTTCTTCTTCTTAAGAATTCCTCCATTTCTTCTCCTCTCATGATCTTCACTCAGGATATGGAATTCAAAAGGTTCACCATCAACCGAAGCTCCTGAATCAAATAATTCTTCAATGTTCTTCAATGATCCAATTAGAGGTCAAGTTGGATCACATTCACATTGTCATGCACTAAGAATTAGTACATGGTCTTCTGTAATCCACTTCATCCACTTAGAACTTATGGATGGATCACTTTCAACTCCTCATGCATTGTCAATACAATGCATGGTCTTCAACCAATGTTGTGACATTGTATCCTCTTGATACAAGTTCTTGGAACTTAAGATCAGCTCAACAATCGTCTGATTTTCCATGGAGAATGTTTCAACCATAATCTCCAATGCCACTTAGTGAATCTCCTAAGTGACATGCATCTTAGTACCATGGCCATTCTCCATTCATCACCAACACCATCACATCCTTTGACATTCACATCTTGACTCCCATTCATTCCAAGACAACTTCATGCCTCATTGACAACAAATGAAACACAATGCACTTCAATCTCCCCCTTTGTATTTGTTGTCAATACACCACTTCAGCACATATGAATGGGTCAATATGTGTGCCCAATCTTTTCTCCCCCTTATTGGCAATCAAATGCAAAGGTGTGGTGTGGTTCTCTTTCAAAAATCTCTTCCTCCCTTTGAAAAGTATTTTCTTAAAAAACACTGAGAGAGGGATGATGTCACATGTTCTCTTTAGCAAAGAACCTTTAGTAAATCAACTCTAAGTCTACTTGGGCTAACCCGGTGTAGAAAACAAGAGTGATATAACCAAGATTTTTCAATGCTGTCCACAATTCACTATACATGTGACATCATGCTTGGGGGTTTGAGATTTTTCAGATGTAACAATGAATTTGTTAAATCCTGCACAACTTCACAAAACTCATTAGAAAGTTCAGGTGCAAAGATAAAGCTCCCCCTTTCATCCATTTGTCTTCAATCCATACTCCCCCTTAATTGACAGGATAAACTCAATTAAGAAACAGGGGATGAAAGTATGATTGGAATACCATCAGCTTTTCTCAAGATAGTATTAAATCTTAGAATACCATCTTCTCCAGATTGGCTCCCCCTCAAGGGGTGCACTCCATTCTTTCCAAACCATCCTCTAGTTGAGAATGATCATCATCTTCAATTCCCTACAATGTCAGCACATGTAAATACCAATAGTATAAGGGAATAAGATGGAACCTCCTTGGTTCATCAATGTGAACAACAAGGTTTAGAAGATCCTCTCAACCGAGATGTCCCATTTTCACCATTCTTCACACTTGCACGTTTGATCTTCATTGATGTCTGTGATTGTGTGGATCTAAACCCATCTTCATGTGAAATCTTTTTCTTCACTTTTTCTTTAGAAAATGCCAGAGATTCATCTTCAGATCTTTGTAGTTCTCTGGAAAGTTGCAACTGATGTGGCCATATGAGAAGTAAATCATTTGGAAGAGTGGCCTCAGTTTTGGAAATTCCACATGGTTCTTTTGATGCTGTTAAGCTACCTTTCTTAGGCAACTTATTTTCAATCAATCCCTTCTACTTCTTCTGGATTGATTGTCTGTTTGAGTCCAGTTGGCTTCTATTGAATTTCATGGCTTCTTTACAAAGATCCATGGTATGACCATTCCTTCCACAGTAGAAGCACTTCTTCTTGGTGGTCCTTCTGGATGACTCACCCTTCTTGGATTTAGAATCCAAGGACTTCTCTTCATTTCTCAATCTCTTCTTGGGAGCATTTTCCACATTCTTCTTGCTTCCCAAGGAATCTCTCTTAGCCAGGTTCAGTGATCTTTTCTTCTTTTAAGCCCTGGATACAGTTGGAGATTGACATGTATCTTTTTGACCACTTTTGCAATCATCCCAGATGTTGTCATGTAATCCAAATCTATTTGCAGTAAACAGATGTCTCTGGACCTGTGGATGTTGCTTATTTCCTTCTGGCTTTCTCCCCCTTGGCATGGGCTTCCTTTGTGCTTTGACATTTAGTGGATTGTACCAACAATCCTTTGCACAATGCCCATACTTATTACAACACCAAATCTGACCCACAAATCTTGACCTCTTCAGTCCTTCTGATTGTTGGGTAATTCTCTTTACTTGCTGTGTTGTTTCAGGAGAGCTCTGCTTCTTCATTTTCTTCATCCATACTTGTTTGGAGTTATTCTTCCATCCTACACTTTTTGTAGAAACACAATTAGAAGCATCAGTACAAGATGGTATGGATGGTACCTTCTTTTTAGAAGATGTTGCTCTTTCATTAGAGGATGTCTTTCTTTTAGAATCATCCTTCTCAAAGCTCACTTGAGTGGCAACATTTCTTCTTCCAGCTGTCTGGGAGGCTTGGGCTTTGGGTGATTGCTGATTTTTCAATATCACCTCCAGTTCTAAGCATTTCATATTGAGGGAGTTCCTCTCATCCTCAATAGTTCTTAGCCTTCCTTCCCATTTCTCTTCCAGTTGTTTCATCTGGTCTTCATGCACCTTCTTCAATTCTTGCAATGAATTGTCCAGCTCCTTCACCCTTTTGACTTTATCTTCTAGTTGAGCATCTTTGACAACCATTGACACTTTATGCCTCTTTTCCAGTGCATGGAAAACATCTTTGACCAATACCATAAAGAATTCTTTCTCAGAAAGGCTTCTTTGCAATTCTTCAGTAGTGTCTTCATATCATTCATTGCAAAGGGATATTGTTTCATCTTTAGCCTTCACCAGCTTTCTGAGAGTGTTGGTTATGCCAACCCTTTTTGCCAATTGATCTTCCAGTGAATTGGCTTCATCTTCCAGCTGTAATTTTTCTTCTTGAAGATCAAGGAGGCCTATAGCTATACACATTGCCACTTCCTTGGGGACTGTCTTCTGAAGATATTTGATTGCATTTAGAAGATCATTGTTCCTTCCATCTTCATCACAGCTAGAGCATGCTTCATCAGAAGAATGATAAAAGGAATTGTCATCTGATGTGACTTTCACATTTCTTTCCATAGAAGGTGTTTCTCTGTTTGTAGCAACCATCTTCTTCATCTTCTTGGCCTGTTTCTTCTTTTTGTTCTTCTGAGTCTTGGCAGATATCTCCATTTGAGGCTGGTCACTCATTTCCTCAAATCTGCACTGAGTAAAGACTCCCTTGGATCTTTTAGAGGTAACCTCCTCTGATACCAATTGAAGTGCCCAGATCAGTGTGAATCACTGAGAGGGGGAGGGGGTGAATCAGTGATCCTTTAAAACTTTTTACTAATTGATTCTTATCAATTAAACCTCTATGGCTTGTTAAGGCCTCGATCCACTCTTCTTGTATCTCTCACCTTTCCACGAATGATGCAGTAAATGTAAAGGCACTGGACACAAGGATTTACAAGGTTCGGCACCAAAGGCCTACATCCTTGCCATGCTTTCCCAGCATGGATTCTCCTATTATAACTTGTTAGAATTACAATGGTCGATACAGAGTCCCACTGTATCTCTCCTGAGTCCCACAGGAGGGTCTTTATACTGCTTCACACAGTGTTACCAGAGTCCCACTGGCCTGCTCCAGAATCCCACTGAAGACTTCTTCTCCCTGAGTCCCACAGGGTCTTCTCCTGGCTCCTCGAGTCACACGAGTAGCTTTTCTTCTTGTTCAGCTCTTCAAGTATCTTCAGCAGTCTGGGATAAAGACTGCTGGCCTTGCTCTGTACCTCTGATCACTTGTGATGATCAGGCTCTTCTCAAATACTGAAAAACTCAGACAAACAATATCTTTCACTTCAGTCTGGCTCAGTCTCAGTTCACATCAACTTCATGCACTGAATGCATGGAATCACAATATCTTCAAGATCTTCTGGTCTTGGACTCCTCAAATGCACACAACCTGATTTAGCACTGTTTACGTGTGCACGTGCATGCATGCATGCATGCACTCCTCCTTTCCTCTTCTTGGTGCAGTAGACCCACAAAGGGTGTAATTCTTTTCAGCACACACCTTCTCCTTGAACTTCACACACTTTATTCAATTTGGTTACACACTTAGAAGTCTGTTATACTCTAGAGTGAGTCCTCCCTTTTCTTCTTCTACGTGTATACACACTTCTTAGTGCACACACTAGGTTCGGCCAACTTGTCTCTTTGCACACACTTGTTTCATTTTGCACATACTTGAAACTTGGCCTTCACACTTCTTGTTGCACACACACTCACTTTAGTGTTCTTCTAATTTGTTCTTCGAAGTGTGCACACACAAGGTCACAACCCTCGGCCTCTTCAAATGCACACACTTAAAGTGTGTTCTTCTTTGTTCAAATTCACAAGCAAGACTATGGATTATTCAATTCTTACACACACACAAAGTGTGGTCTTCCACTTCACTTGGCACACACCACTTGGTGTTGTCCTTTGTGCACACACATGGCCTCGGGTTCTTCTTCTCCACTTGGCACATACACGAGGCAAGGCCTCGGCCTCCTTTGCTTCTTTGCACACACTAAGTGTCCTTCACTTTTCACACACAAGTGCACAAGCCTTGGGTTCTCCTTGCACACACCAAAACCATAGGGTTTTATCTTCACTATGCACACAAGGCATGCAAGTCTCGGCCTTCACTTGAATTGCACACACACAAACAGTGTGGTCTTCCTCCTTATGCACACACACGGCCACGACCTTCCTTCTCTTCTTGCACACACACAAGGCTACGGCCTTTCTTGGCTTCTTCTTGCACACACCCGAATTCCTTTGTCCTTCAAAGGAGGCGCGCAAGGTGTCTTGGTGCAAGGCTCCACAGGTGCACAAGCCTTCGAGCGCGCAAGATCCTCCTGCCGCGGGGCGCGCAAGTGCTGCACCCGCGGACACTTCCTCCTACCGCACAAGTATGCGGGCAGTGAGGACAAGAGTCTCGAGCGCGCAAATATGCGACTCGGCTCCTTCCTGTCACGCAAGAGGTGCGCACAGGGATCTCTTTCGGGCCTCGGGTGGCACCGAGATCTTCAGCCGCACAAGTACTTTGCGCGGCGGCTACTTCTTCGCGAGGCAGAGGCACACGCGGGACACAAATCTTCAACAAGGTTTCAGCAACAAGCACCGAGGTCTCGGCCTCTCTTTATATAGGAAGAGTAGAGGCGGTTCATCCGCGTGATAAATCTCAAAATCCCGAGATCTTCGGATCTTTAAAAACTTTCCAAGTTTTTGCGTTTTCCTTCACTGTTTCATGCGGGCTTCATATTTATTTTCCTTTTTGTTCCTCTACGTGCATGCGACTTATAACGCATGCACGGCCTTCGGTTTAGGCTCATCCCATGAAAAAACACCAACCACGTGGCCTCGACAGCTTTGCTTGCCTCGGCCAAACTCGAAATCCTCCAACCATTGCATGCATGCTCTCTTTATTGCATGGATGGATTCAGTATGTCCAGACGAGCACGAGGGTGCCTTCGGTTTCATCAGAGGTGTCCGGGAGCTCGAAAACCATCTTCAGGTTGCCTCTGGTTCGAGCGGAGCTCGCGGGAAGGCGCGGGGAGGCCTCAGCCGAGCTCGGGGAAGAGGACGAGCGCTGGGCCGTTGGATGCGGCATTTGAAATACATCGGACGGCCGCGATCTGGAGATCTCGCGCGGGATGAGATGTGCGGCTTAGATCGTCCGCGCGATCAATCGAGCGGCTCAGATTCGCTCCCGGGATTTTTTGTGCGTCCCACATCGAAACCGCGGCCGGTTTTCTCGCGGCTTATCACCCTGGCGCTGCCCGCTACTCGCCAGTTGAAACTCCTCCCTCCACGGTGCCGCCCCGCACTGTGTTCTCCCTCCGGGCGCGCTCTACGCCCACTCTGCTCCTGCGGGCGCGCTCCAAGCGCCCACTATGCTCCCTTTGGGCGCGCTTCTAGCGCCCACCATGCACACTTGGGTGCGCGGGCTTCACCACCGCGTGCCCTCGGGGCTTATACACGGCCCCGGCCTCTCTTGGGCTGGCCCCATGGGATCCCCTTGGGCGTGGTGACCTGGTTCCCACATGTGCCTTGGGTTGAACCCTTAAGGCTGGCCCTTGAGGTTGGCATATTTTTTGGCTAAGTCTTCAATAAGACTTTGTCAAAAAACAAAGTCCTCCATGAAATCAAGCCATATCAAGTACCAAATGCCAAGCCACTTCAAGCCTTTCTTCTTCCCATCTCTATTCTTCTTCTTCTTCTTAAGAATTCCTCCATTTCTTCTCCTCTCATGATCTTCACTTAGGATATGGAATTCCAAAGGTTCACCATCAACCGAAGCTCCTGAATCAAATAATTCTTCAATGTTCTTCAATGATCCAAGTAGAGGTCAAGTTGGATCACATTCACATTATCATGCACTAAGAATTAGTACATGGTCTTCTGTAATCCACTTCATCCACTTAGAACTTATGGATGGATCACTTTCAACTCCTCATGCATTGTCAATACAATGCATGGTCTTCAACCAATGTTGTGACATTGTATCCTCTTGATACAAGTTCTTGGAACTTAAGATCAGCTCAACAATCGTCTGATTTTCCATGGAGAATGTTTCAACCATAATCTCCAATGCCACTTAATGAATCTCCTAAGTGACATGCATCTTAGTACCATGGCCATTCTCCATTCATCACCAACACCATCACATCCTTTGACATTCACATCTTGACTCCCATTCATTCCAAGACAACTTCATGCCTCATTGACAACAAATGCAACACAATGCACTTCACAATCGAGTGAACCTTTCATCATAGGTAGCCACAGAGTCTTCCTCTTGCCTCAATTCCATGAATTGCATTTCAATCCTAAGTCAAACATCCTTAGGAAAATACTTCTCAAGAAACATAACATTTAATTCATCCCAGTCAAGAGCATCAATCTCATCAGCGTCCCTGATATTTTTAACCATAGACCACCACTAATCTTCCTCACCCTCCAAACGGTAAATAGAAAGACTAACCTTTTGATTGTCAGAACACCCCATGACATCAAAAATCTTCTCCAATGCTTTAATCCACCCTTCACCTAGCACATGGTCAGATGATCCTCTAAATGATGGGGGATGTTTCCTCGTGGAATGTTCCACCACTGACATGTTCATCTCCGGTTGATCTGGCTGATCTCGTGCATGGATACGAACACCATTTATCGCTTGAGTCAACTGCGCCATTACCATAACAAACTATTCAGTTCCAATTCCGACCATCTCAGGATGCTGATTAAGAAGGTAATTTCCTTCTGCATGCCTTCCTAACACTGCTTCCCTGTTTCCTCTGCAGAAAACAATTCTGAACAAACATGTCTTAGAAGAAGCAACATGGTAATCTTTAAAAGCTATATCACTTCAATTTGACCATAAAAAAATATTTTTGGATAATCATTTAATATAATTATAACTCTTAAAGTTATCTAAACTGAACTCTGATACCAACTATAAGGCCCCAACCATAAACATTACTTAATCTTGAGTTAATACAAGATTACACATTGAGGATCTTTTCGGGTTTAAAGTTTAAGAGAATTAGATCATAAAACTTGCATTACATTCCACATATAAACAATGTGGTTACATAAAGATATTATTCTTCTTTCCCATCAATGGAAACATATTTAAAATAAAACATGGATTCTTTCTTGACACTTCCTTGACACTATCATCGTACCATGTACCTTTCCCTTGGCCAGTGAAAAATATTTCAAAAAAACTTGGGATTAGCATAAAAATCTCAGTAAGGGATATAAAAATATGGAAAGGAAAAATGGGTACATATATACATAAGAATGAAATCATACTTTACCCATAAAACATAATCACTTTAATATACCTCATCAAATCAACAATAAATCATAGAAATCATGAGATATAAAGGTAACTTGAGGCATTCATAACATTCTTACGTAGGGAGTAACCCTCTTGGTTACGTTTGAAATACCCATCACAGTATATTCCCTAAATCTCTTCAGAGAAACCTTAAAGTTTTACTCCTTCGCATTAACCAATGAATTGGAGAGCTATATCAGGCTCACCCGCCCTTAGTTTATCACAGAACCACCCGTCTTCATAATAATTCCCAAGAACCTCAACATAATTATATCACATAAAACATGCATAAAGGAAAAATAACATTTCAAGCTTTCAATCAAAAGATCTCAATAGCATACATTGATATAAAAATATTATGAAAACCATTTTCAATAGCAAAATAAAAGAAAAGTAAAACATGGTATTTATTTTTCTTTAAAAAAAAGTATGGCTTGTAGTGGAAGCCGAAACTCAAATAATGGTCACGGTGGCAGAGAAGTCGTTGTCGCCGCATAAGTATGACAAAAACATCCCCTTTTGTCGTCTAGTAAACGCTTCGTATAAAAAAGATTCCTTTTGAATAAACGTAAAAGTCAAAGGGGATTATACACCGTATAAAAGAAGGTTGTGTATAAAACAAAATATGCCTCAATGAAAGGAGATTGAGATGAAGTCTCATTCCGCGGGTCCAACTTGACTCGGTCGTTCTTTAATCTACAGAATAATAAACATGAGTTAATTTCTACTGGTTTAAGAACCTTTTTCATGTTCATTATTCATTTTATATCACTTATTTCCATTTCACGAACACTATGTAATTATTTAAGTTAATAACGGTCGTTATAACGATCATTGGTACTTGAGTAAAAAATAAACCCTTTATAATTACATGTTGTTCATGTATCCATTATATACAGAATGGTATTCATGATTTAGATATCATATATTTCATATATATCCAGTACATGCATGCATTTATAATATTACATAATCATTTAGATGTAAGAAATTGAATGCACGTTCATGGAGACGGTAAGTCGTACGTACGCATGAACGCTACTATCATTTCTATTTCGTATTTTATAGAATGGAATCATAATGATATAGTGGTATATTATAATTCCAGTATAATATCATATATAATATCATAGTTCCATCCTTTATACATCCCACATATTGTATTTAACGAATCAAATCACTTTGGGGGGGCAGTAGTCAGCACTTCCTTAAATGAAGATATCGCGTTTACCCATAATGGAAACCATAAAGGTATGCCCAAAATGAAAAATACAGAAGATTAAGGAAAACATAAACATATTATATATCATATATAAATATAGTGACATCTTAATATCCACCTTTGATGGTGTTAAAAGAATGTTGAACAATCATCGTCTCAGGAGGCATAAATTCACCATCCACAGAAACAGTATGTCCTTTAACCATTAGATGTAGGTGTGTGTAAGTGTAGATAGAATCCCTATTATAACAACATCCTAATATATTGAAGATACTTGATTTGTTACAAAAGAAAAGAATAAAAAGTGTTTACGGGGTTGTAGAAGCAAAATAAAACAAAAGGACTCAAAAGAAGACATTACCTTAAAATCGGGTAACTATATATTTTTTGAACTCAAAGGCTTCCTTGGGAAGACTTATACCCAAAGTGAGGATTCAAGGAGTATGATAAGTAATTGGAGAGACAAAATGGGCAGGGGTTGGCCGAGCCAAAGGCTTTGGAAGTGTGGATAAGGTGGTAGAGGTGGGGGCCTTTTATAAGAGGAGAGGAGGGCCACTCTTGTAAAGCAAAGATAAGTTACTTTATTTTAAAAATGAGTTTCTGATTCAAAAGGTACCAAATTGATATATTTCGAGGATATGGTGATAAGGGTTCGAAATACACTCAACCCATTGATTTTTTCCATGTGTAGGTCTTAGATTTTACATTATCCTTCCATTTTATTTAAATCTTTAAATAATGAGGTCATCACTGCATCATCATGATGTCATACATAATTTAATTTATGTAAAGTTTAAATATTATAAAAAAAACTACTATGATGTAGGAAATCGTTTTATCTTTCCAATGAATATTTATAATCAAAAATCTGATCTTTATGACCCTATGTAAAAATTATTTTAGTAAAAAATTTCATGATTGTGTCATTTTTACTTTAACATTAAATAAAAAGTTATTTATGTCATTTCCCAACCAAAGTGGCTCAATGGGGTCCCCAAGTTGACCCATGGATTGTATTGGTCGGTCATGACACATCCAATGAAGGTAGGACATGTGTCAATCTCAGCTCATATTACTAGAGCATTATTTTTACCTTAAACTACACTAATTACCTCTAATCGCGATTAAAAACATAAAAATTACTATTCACCAAAAAATTATTTTAATCCCATTGAACCACATTTTACTTCTTAATGAAAACCATGTATGTCGGATTTTTGAAATTCAAAACACAAATGTGGCAAAATTTCATTTAAATGGAAAATCAGTTTCTTTAACTACCACTTAGTGGTTTCACTATTCATAAAAAATTGATGTTTTTCAGAAAAATACAAAAACTTCACCCTAAGCTATATTTGATATTCTGAATTCAAAAATGATGTATATTTTACGAAATTAAAATCATATAAGTTACATTAATTAATTTAATAATTAATTCCCGCTGTCATGACAAATAGCATGTTTTTGTGAAACAATAAGTATCAAAAGATTGACACTAGTTTAAGTCCAATATCAAAATTAAATTGATTCCAATGACCATCATTGGATTAAATGGTTAAAATATATTATAATTTCACTTTAAAACCAATTAAAAATATAATATAATCATATAAAAAAATTAGATTCAAAAGCTGTTTTGATGTAAAATGCAGTATTTTTCACTATTCATAAAAAATGAACATTGTCAGAAAAATATCAAAAATTTATCGAATGTAAATATCAATGTCCCAATAATAATGAATAAGTTTATTTTGACAAAATTATCTTATAAATTTATCAAAATATAGATTTAAAAATGGTTTCCTATCAAAAGGTAGTAAAACAATCTGTTAAAAAAATATTAGTGTATTCCATGCTTAAGATTGGATTTATATTCATTTTAAGCCTCTAAAACACTATATAAATCATTAATAGACATAGATAAAAATATATATAATTCATTACTTACTTGGGATGTTACATCTTGGCTGGGCCAATGGCTTGAGAGGTGTGGGTAAGGTGGTAGGGGTGGAGGCTATTTATAAGAGGGAGGAGGGGCACTCTTGAAAAGTTATAAAATGTCTCTTTATTATAAAATGATTTCCGGATTATAAAGGTCCCAAAAATATATATTTCGAGGATAAGGTGATAAGGGTTCGAAATACACCCATCCAATTGGTTTTTGAAAAGTGTAAGTCGTGGATTTTACATTATCTTTTCATTTTATTTAAATCGTTATATAATGAGGTAATTGTTGCATCATCATGGTGTCATAAAGAGTTTACGTTATTTAATGTATAAAAATTATAAAAAACCATCATGATGTAGGAAATCGTTTTATCTTTCTAATTAATATTTATAGAAAAAAATATAACTTGTATAACCCCATGTAACAATTGTTTTAGTAAAACAATACATGTTTGTGACATTTTTATTTTAACATTAAATAAAAAGTTATTAATGTAATTTTCTAACCCAAGTGGCTCCATGGGGTCCCCAAGTTGTCCCATGGATTTTTTTGGTCGGAAATTACACATCAAATAAGGGTAGGACATGTTTCAAGGTAATTTCATAATATTATAACATTGTTTTTACCTTAAATTACATTAATTACCTTTAATCGCGATTAATAAAACATAAAAGATACTAAAAACCAAAAAATTATTTTAATCCCATTGAACCAAATTTTACTACATAATGACAACCATGTATGTCAGATATTTGAAATTCAATTCACAGAAGTGGTAAAGTTTCATTTAAATCAAAAATCAGTTTTTTTAACTACCACTTATTGGTTTCACTATTCATAAAAAATTGACATTTTTTAGAAAAATATCAAAAATTCACCCAAAGCTATATTTGGTATTCCAAAATAAAAAATGAGGTCTATATTAACAAATTCAAAACATATATGTTGCATTAATTAATTTAATAATTAGTTTCCACTATCGAACCAAATAGCGTGTTTTGAAGAAGAAATATCTATCAAAAGATTGACACTTGTTTAAGTCCAATTTCATAGTGAAAATAATTCAAATGACAACCATTGGATTAAATGGTAAAAATATATTCTTATTTAAATTCAAAACCAATTCATAAGATAATATAATCATATAATTAAATTATATTAAAAATAGGTTTTGAATTAAAATTCAGCATTTTTTACTATTCATTAAAAAATGAACTTTATCAGAAAAATACCAAAAATTTACACAAAGTAAATTTTGATGTCCTGATTCTAAAGAAGAATTTTATTTGGTCCAATAAAATTTATATGAGTCACCAAAACTATATTTAAATAGGATTCACCATCGAAAGGCGATCAGTCAGCATTTTAGTGAATATTAGAGTATATATGCCTAAAATTGAATTCTTGTCTTATTTTATGACTTTATCATTTATTGGATAACTGTAAAAACATTTAGAAAACATATATAATCATATTTTAGTTATTTATATTCAGTTTATCCAATACAACGGCTATGTGTTAACTACCATTAAAAATAATATTATTATATTACTAGTGTGCAACGTAATATTTCAAAGAAACTCGATGTTGCGTATCAGGTACGCTATTTAACGTAGCAACCCCTTTGAAGTAAATTTAATATTTAATTCTCAAATACTAATAAATATGAAAATTTATTATTCTTTATTTACCTGGATGTTAAACAAATAGTCTGAATATTATTCTAATCTGTTTATCCATTATATATTCATGTATTATCACCATTTTAAACTCTTTTGTACTTATGATAGTTGAAGACATTATTTATGATAATCGTTCTTTATTTCCCCTTTCATTAAAAAATTTCTATATTTCAAAACATTGTTTTCTAAAAATGATTTCCAAATTTTTTTATATTAAAATCGTGTTTTCATTATTTTTTAAAGAATAATTAATATGATTTTAAAATATTATATTTAATGAAAATTATTTGAATTCTATCAAAATTTATTCGTATATATTTAAAAAAATTCATAGAATAATATTTTCAAAATGTTTTCAAGATTATTGTACATAAATTCCAGGAAAATGGTTTTAAATTTTTTTTCAAAATTCTTATAAATATTTTTATATAATATATTTTCATTAATGTTTCAAGACTATTAATATGTTTTCAGTTTATTTTCCATAATAATGGTTCGTAAAATGTTTTTATTTTGAAAAGTGTTATCTTCAATGAATACAATTTATTTCCCTCAATAAATAATTTGATTTTTTTTTCAAAATCACATTCCATCTAATATGTCATCATTTTGAGTTACTCATTCCTAATGCGATGGTCGATGCAATGACCTCTCATCCTCCTCCGAGGGAGGGGTCTCATCTGAATCCTGTTGATGATGCTTAGGGAGTCTGTTCCAGGGGTCAAGGTTACTTTTGTCGTTCAGGTAGAGACTCTAGACTCTTTCCCAGCATAAGTGTTGTTCCGAAAGACCTTGGCTACATCAATAGCCGCATGTGGTTCCAATCTCCATTCCAGAATTCGATGAACCATCTTAAATGTTTTCAATGGCCTTGGTAGCGAGATTTGTGCGAAAATGGCCTTTAGTGGAGGTCTTTTCCAATCACGTTAATGAGGAATGGGGGCCGACTCAGCGAGTGTATTTTGGGATTTTGGGGCCGCGACAAATCCTCCTCTGATTCACTGATGTGGATGATCTGATTAGAGCCTGGTCAGGTGCTAGTAGATCTGTTCATGGTTTTCATTTTCACCTTCTCCGTTGGACTTTTGATCTTCATATGAATCAAGACTTTCCAACCCCGACAATTTGGCATCAAAATCCTTGGTTGCCGCTAGCTTTCCAGAACCAGGGACTTTTACGGTCAATTTGGAACTCCATTGGACGATTTATCTGTTGTGATCATAGGACAACTTCACTCTCACACCCAATGGCTACACAGATCTCCGTTGAAATGGATTTATCACATCCACCACCAGAGATTGTGTGGATCATGATTTAAGGGGAGTACGTGTATGTTTAATCCATCCTCTATGATTTATGGGTCAATTTCTGTTCCTTCTGTCATAAGAAGGGACACTGGGTCCTTGAATGTTGCAAGTATGCTAAAAATGGGGGTCGTGCTGGACCTGCAGCATCAACAGAGCCGCCTAGCACGAAGTTGGTGAGGGGTGAGGTCTGTTCTGTTCCAGATGGGAATGAACAAAGGGAAGTGGATATAGAGACTCCTCTTTCTGGTGGGCTGGAGTAGAAGCTAGTGGAGTTTCAGCCTGGGGCCTCTCTGATCAATGAAATACATTAGGAGGCCATGAGGAAGGATGGACATGGGATTTCTGAGAAGGGGCTCATAATGGATGCATCTACCATGGGCTGTGCAGTAGTGGAAGAGAAGACTCACCTTGTAGCGGAGTGTGAGGTTATACAAAGTTTTCATGAAGGGGCTCTTGTGTATGTAGATATGGTGAAGGAAGTGTGACCTGTTCTGAATCCTTCAGTGAAGCAAGTCTTTGATCATCTGAATTCAGATCTTGGGAGCTAGAATAGGCCTTTATTGGATGACACAGGAATTGGACAGTTGCAGATGGATAATGTTCCTACTTGTAACCAGTTCAAGGGATTATTGATTGAGAATGGTTCCCCTATAGAGGAAGGCCCGCTAGAGACTAAGCCAGATAAGTTGCTGATTGATTCATATTATCAGCCTGCAGTGATTGAGGATAAAATGGGGAAGAAGTCCTTTTATGGTCTTGGCAATGAGGTGCCACTTCGATGCCTCACTCGAATTGACACTAACAGGGAAGCGCAATATCCAGGTGTAGGATGTCCACCTACACCAGAGGGTAATTTGATTAAATGAAATAATGGCTATCAAAGGACCGATTATGTGCACTTCAATGGAAAATGGGAAAATGTCTCTTTTATTGAAAAATAAAACGCTAATGTTGTCTCCAAATAGTCCAACAGTGATATTGTGAAATGTAGAAAAAAAAAGGTGTCTGTGTGTGACGGCGGTATGACTACTCCACCAAGGAGAAGGATGAGGAAAGATTACTAATACCTGCCAAATCCGATCTCTACCAGATCATCCTCCAAGGGGGAGAATTGTCCTTCGGCTGTCTCTAGTTTGAAAAAAGGAATACAATATTTTATGGATTTTATATATTTGGAAAAGTTGAATCTGTGAATGAAGTATGCCAAGATTCTGAAGCACTATGAAAGCTCAGAGTGGAAATCGACATCTGTGGATAAAGAAGTTTATCATGAATATTGTGACGGGCATAATGGTTTTTGATCAGTTGTTGTTTTTTCAGGTGTGTTATAGATTTTTGCTGCAGTTTTCCTTTATTTTAACAAATGGTCAGAGGTCTTCCTCTGACTGAGCTGACATGGTATATTTATTTTTCTTGGCATATATGATTATGAAACTCAAGTATTTTCATAGGTTATTCGTTGATTAAATGAATATAAAAATTTTATTTTTTAAAAAATTAAGACATGATTACATTTCTATGGGACTCATTTTATTTCTTGGGTTGTGATCAGATTTTTTTAAAATATTTCACATCTATCTTTGATTTCATTATGGGCTGGGTGGCACCTATATCTCTAACAAATTAATTTTGGAATGAATTAAATTTAATGTGATAATTATGGTAATCATGTCAATATGATTTATCTACTCTGGAACATGGGTGATCATGTTCCACTATGTCATTATTGGGAAACCAAACACACTATGAGAAAATGGAGAAAACCAAACAACTATAAGAAGATGGGAAAATATAATCCACTATGGTAACATGTGGAAACATAATAATTTATAATGAAAATACTGTTAAAAGGAATTGGTGTGTATAATACCAATTAGGTATAGTCCCCATTGAGAGTCCAGATATGTTTTTTGAAATGAGTCTTGATTTATATGGAATGATATTACATGTTTATTTGTTTTCCACAAAATATATGTCGTATTCCTATACTTTTCTATCCAAGTTTACATTATTGGTCATCTTATGATTCATGTCTTAATAACTTCCAATATTTATTAAAAGTATTAGGTTTCAGATCGTTGATATCTAAGGTATGATATTCAATGTTATTATCATGTTTTCAGACCCTTTTTCTCATGTTATTCTTATATATTTACATTATTTACCGTTACTAAGAATTTGAGGTCACACCATTATTATATTTCTTCTCCTTACGATAGGTGGAAAGATATTAAGTTGAAGTAGTAAAGGGGATGAAAATTATGGGATGCCTTAATTGTCTTTCACCATGTGAGATTTTTTTTCAATGCATACAATAACACAGAACATGTATGTTCCTCGAGAATATAATTTGTTATTGTTCAAAATATTTTTAAAAAAATTAGTAATATCAATGTTACGTTATATTCATTCAATATAGTTGGTATTGAAGGGATTGATTATTCAACCATCAGAATCATTCATGAGGATGCCTTTTCAATTAATCTATGTAAATATCTATGGAAATATATGATGATAAGAAAAATTATAGGAAAATGACATTGAGTTTTGGTAAAGGTTGGAGAATGTTTTTTAATAAGAACACATCCATGTCCAGAAACAATAAGTGGACATGTTTCATTCATATATGTTCGTTGGAGTAACAAATTTAATATAGTGTGTTAGTTTTTACTCAATTATATCCTTTTTTATGATAATGCGCCTTACATAACATATAATATGTAAATTATGAGGGATATGCCTTTTGAATTCCAAAACACATTACGAACCATCATGAAGGATTTAAATAGAGCATGATAATTAATAACCTAGGATAAACATAAGGTATAAAATATTAAATAAGTATTTGTCCTTATTTAGACATCCAATATGAAATTTTTTTCATGATTACGTGGTTTTCCAATATCATAAGTGTTTCTCACAATATAAAATATAGGTTTAGTCAATGGTGGGTACCATAATCAAATAGAGTAAAGTTTATTGTGAGAGAAATTTTTTAATGAGTAGAAAAATATGATGATCACTGGAGTGCATGTTGTTCTGATTAAACCAAATCAGCATTCACATAGCATGATTAATAACATGTACCTTAACCAACTGTCTGACACACCATGGAAGAGAAGAAATGAGTTTTCTAAGAGATCATGTAATGGAGACCATGGATGAAATAATATTCATTTTTATTTTTCTCAATGATGTTGAAAGAATACCCTATGTGAATGTCTTCAAGGAACTATAATATGTTTTGACTATATACAATAAAGACACAATGAATGTAAATGAAATGTAAAAATGAAGGGTTCAGTTCGCATAATATATGGGAATATTTTCCCACTAATATAACATTGAAATTGAAATTCTTAATTTGTGGAATTAATGGACATTAAGTAAACTTATATCATAATATAAATGACACTGAAGGGAATTATTAATATGGTTTATGTAATAGTTTTCTTCTTATGATGAAGTGTCTATAGATGAAATTGTTAATGTATGTATTGACCTGATTGTTTTTTATAAGATTTATTAAATTGAGTTTTATAAATGTTCATACATTATCTATATTTGATATTTTATAAAAGTGGGTTATATAATTATACGAAGAAGTATAATAAATTATGTGAGAATAACATAGGATGAGTAAAGTATTTATTCGTTGTAAATCAAATATAATGTTATAAGAATCATGAAATATATAACTATTCTTTGTATTAGTTTTTATTCAAATATTTGAATGGATATGTTTAATGGTGTCGGTGAAGAAGAAATGTGATTTCATGGAAATTTTATATTTACACTGAGTGAATATAACCCTCAATAAATCCCCTTGTTAAGAAATGGATATTTGGATAATGATGTGATATATTTGAATAAGTAAATTTGATGGTACTATTTACATCCAAAATGATAAAGGGTTTGTTGAAAATTTATTTTTTCAATCATGGATAGAGTTTGAAATTTTTTTATATATGGAATATATACAAAATACATTGGAATAAGGAAACATGCTTGTTTACTATAATGATTTATGTTAATTCATGTCATTTCCATATTTCAAGAGAATATATGATGAAGGTATTCACCTGTTTGTTATGTGAGAAATAAGATCAACATTATTATATATGGGGGATCATTGTTTTTCTGATTTTGAGATATTTAGTGACATTAATTATAAAATTTTGATCAATTTTTTTGTTGAAGGTTTATAAGGCTAACCTCGTATAAATGTTTTATATTTAACCTCAAATGAGGTTTTAGATATTAAGTTATCATAATTCCATATGTGGATTTATTCACATTTTATAACGAGTAATAAGAATCATCATGTGATACAAGGATTAAACTGTAGTTTTATTTATAGATATCATCATCTACGAATGTTTCCATAATGAAAAATTAACCTACATCTTGTAAAACAAGGTATGATGTGGAAATTGCTAAAAGAATAAAAAATGGAGGAGTTTAGCCGAGATCATTAATGTATAGCTTATTATGAAAATACTTCAACATTATGAAAATGATATTGAAAAAAACATACTATTAACATAATATTAGTCTAACCAATGTCCTTTTAAATCAACATAGATTTCTGACTATGAGGTCCTCCATATTCTATTGATCATTCACATATTTTTGTGACTGATGACCTCAATCACTCTCTACAAATAGTCATTATTTTCCTTATTGACTATACAGTCACTTCCCACACATGTTCTCTTATATGGAAACATAGTAATATAATTTTTTGGGTAACTGTTATGTTTCCAACTCTACCATTTTTAGAATGTTTTTTATTCATTTTTACAATGTGGATTTTGATAAAATAAAAATTCAAGTATAAAACCATTAATAACCCAAAACATTTTATTGGTAGAAATTCATTTTTTATGGTGGGGTATAATGTAAAACACAAATATTTTGTGAAATATTTTTGGTTGATGTAATTTAATATTTTTGATATTTTAAATTTTACGCAAAAACATAAAAAAAATTTCTATAATAATGAACATTGTTTGTCTTGAATTATATCCAAAACCAAGTTTTTCATGCACTAAAAAAACATGAATATTATCATTCTCTATATATAAAACTGATACTATATTATATTACACTCAAGAATGACTTTTATCAATGGCTAATCTGACACCAAAGATAGAGTTTTACCAAACAATAATACATTATAAAATATATTATTTATAAATTAAATAATATGTAATATGGCTGTTATGTTTTTGTAGTGAATAATATTAGGTAAATTCTAAAAAGACATGGTTAAATTAATATACAAAAATTAATAGGAAATGAGTAATATAACCAAATGAATATAAGAGGAGTGTTTTTATAAAATATAATTTTATTCTCACAGATGATTAATTTATATTTATTATATGGATAGATTATATTTTGATTGATGCATTTTTATGAATCATTTTTCTCTTTAACAAGTTATATACTTGTGAACCCTTCTTCTCTTCATGGGTTCTGCATTGATGAAATGATACTGAAGCCTATCATTTTCAATATTTTAAGATATTATTACATGTTTGTTACCACTATTGTATTTCATGGGTTAGGATCTGATTGTTTATAAATTTTTTCACATGTACGTATGATGTAATCATGTGATGTGTGGGAATTATATCTCCATTTAATGAATTGGGTAATGATTAATATCTCCCATGATAATGATATAAATTAATGATCTCATTTTTGATAATTAAAGGACTACAAGTAGATATTACATGTTTATGTTTTTTCCAAAAAATCAATGTATTATACCTATGATGTTATCAGATGGTTCGTGTTCTTGATTATATAATGATTTATTTCAAATGAACATCCAATATTTATTTCATGCCTCATGTTTCTGTTATTTTATATTAACGACATGGTCTTAAAATTATATTCTCTTGTTCCCTTTCCATTATGTTCATGTTATGATTAAATATATCCATTATTTATCATTACTGACATTTAGAGATCAGCCATTTTTTATGTTTCCTTTACCCATGATATGAAGAATTTTTTTAGTTATAATTACTAAAGGGGAATATCTTTGTGGGAATCATTGAATATTTTTGTCATGTTAAATGGTTTTTTTTCTTATTTCCAATGACACTAAATTATTATAGTCCTCAAGGACGTACTTTGGTAATGTTCTAAATATTGATATAAAATGATTTAATTTCTATGTATGTTAATCCTGTGTTTCAAGAAAAACGAATGGATATTCTACCATGTAGGTATAAAATTAATTTACTAATATAGATATTCATCATTCAGGTGTTGGAGAATAAAATGATATCTAGTCACTTGGGTTTCTCATCTATATAGAACATGATCTTCACATAATAAATCATTAATTAAATTTTCCCCTCTTACAAAAGATCAAAATATCTATCTATTTAAACATGAAAAATAGTAATAATTATAAACCACAATAATTTATGATTTCATATATATTTTTTTGTAGTAAAATAATTAAAAATGTACAGAAGTTATAAATTTTGTAATATGAATTATTTTATCATGAGATTTATTTTTCAATTCCTTCTAAAATATAAAATTATTATTAGATAATCAATGAATCGAATTCTATTCACATTTTTGACATAGTATCAATTATTTAAAATATTTCATATCATAGTTTCAAACCCAAAAAAACCAATAAGTATTATAATCAATATCTTTATATAAATTAATATATATAATGTAAGAAATTATATAGACAAATCTGTAAGGGTAATTTCAATAACATAGGATAAGGAATTTTTTTTTCATATAACTATATTACCTAATATTTTCTTGAGTTCCCTATCATTTTTAATAATTTCCTTTATTTTATATTTAGTACTATAATTCCTCCTCTATTTTAAAGGTTAATCACATTTCCAAATTTATGAAAATACATATATTTATCAATTATATTTTTTTATAGATATAATATTTATATTCATTATTTATTCTAAAATAATTTGGTAACTAATGTAAATATCAAATATTTCCCCTAAAAAAATACCACAACTTATATCTTTGTTATAGGGTAGAACCACTATATAAACAAATCCATCTTGTATTTAATATCAAATAAAATGATCAAATTTAAAAAGGATGATGGAAATGATCCCATTACGTATAATACCTATGTATAAATGATCTATAAATCAAGAATAATGTTCTTTGTTATTAATTTATACCTTCTATCATTTTCATACTTTTTCATATATCACAAGTGATGAAAAGTCTATTTTGATTCCTTAAAAGGATTCATGTAATATTAACTGTACAATGTAATAATTTTGTAATGATTTTACCGTCATGGAATCATTCCAAAGGTGATGAATAAAAGCTATCATGAATTGATATAGTGTCAGCAATGAGAACACAATTCATCCCTATCTGATCATAACATCTACAAACTATAATTTAATTATCTAAAAGTAATTTTTAGTAACCAAAATACACAAATTATTTATATTATAACTCACTAATGAGTCACTTTCAAAAAAATGAAAAATTCCAAATTATATGGAATATTAATTTCTGAGATAATTAATAGTATTTCAATTGAAAAAATTTATCATTTTAATAAATTTTTTCAAATTGAGGAGGTATATATTTATGATCTTTGGGAATTTTTTAAATTTTTTTAATTAAATTATATATCAATTACTGAAATGATATATTATATCTATTTAATATTTATGGGTTTTAGTTTTATCAGGAAATTCCTATAAAATTATTTTTTCTTTATAAAAAAAATTCTAGAACATAATAAATACTAAAAAAATAACTCTATAGAATATAATAATAACTAACTAATCATTTATAGTTCTGGTGTAATTTTTTAATAATATGCATGACTATTTTATCTATAGTTTTGAAAATGATATTTTATTTCCATAAATTTCCCCAAAATGTCCAATATATTTATGTTTCTAGCAAGAAAAATGTATTCAAGAGTTATCATTATATCTATAGAAGTATTAATAAGTTCTTATGTTATTTTTTATATAATAATGTTGAAATATTACAATAAGAAGACATAAAAACACATATATTTCATTTTAGAAACCAAAATAATAAATAATTGTTTATTTTTGAAAAATATTTAATGAAATTTATATTGATAATATCATGTTTTAGGAAGCTTATCAAACCCTTATAAAAATATAATAGATGTGAATTTTTATATGCATTTGACCATGGAGTTAAAAAGTTTAATGTCTTTTTATTAATATTATTGTTGATAGTAATTCTTTTAGTGAATTTAAAATATTATTTTCTTAATTAAAATAATTTTCATCAATTCACATAAATGTAATTGTCTCCTTATATTCATTGAAAATTCATCATAATTTTAGCAAAATTTGGAAAATTCATCCATAAATATATTGATAATCATCGAAATATTGTAAGAGAGTATTTCCATACTATTTCATTAATAGGCAGACGGTGCACTATATGTATTTATGTACAAAAATGTAAATATGGATATATAGATGTATAATTTCTATTATCGACATGATCTAGAAAAATCAACGTACAACAATAATATCATTTATGAAATTATTATATCAAGTTTTTTCAGGCATTTATTATATTTTATATAACAATAAGATATCAAAATTTTCACTATTAGTGGATTCAATATGTTTTTTTAAATAAAACCGCCACACCATTGTAAAATTTTATTAGTTTGGATGACATCAACAATATCATTTCTCATCAACATAAGTCATCTTATATATAGTACCACTTATACCTAGCAATTCCAATAATTATCTAACATTTGGAAGAATAATTTATAGACTAGAATATTTAAGCAATTTCTTCCAATCTACTTCCCATATGTTTGGTTTTATAATTTTTTATCTTTCCCTTTTATTTTGTGGCTGGGAGCCATCAGTTTTATTAAATAAAATATGCTTCATCGATAACTATAATATCTATAATAGAACATGATTTTTTTTATTTTCATAAAAACCTCCACTACTCTATCATTTTTATACTTTTTACATTCTTCCCCATCACATCAATTCTATCACGGAAATATTCCATTATTACACATGTTTACTAGTTAGTCGGTAAATGATAATGACTAACACTAAAGGATTAAAAAACTAAACATTATATTATCACACTATAATGAGTATTGATGAATTTAAAATAATTAAATGAATAATAATAGATATATTTAAAACTAAATAACATAAAATTCCCAAATCATGAAAAAATTCATGTATGTTACAAAAAAACGAATATCATATAACAAATTATTTTTTGAAATATCTAATACCAAAAAAATAACCTAATATAATGAAACAAATACATATAAACATCATTAAAACCACCATATCGTAATTTTCCATATCCAAGTTTACCATCATCAACCTACAATGATATTTTTTTACTTAAATTCTTAATGATGAATGAAATATATATATATATATAAGATTCACACACACTAAATATAATCAATATAATTAATAATATATAACCATAAATCACTGATAATTTCTCATAATCTAACATGATTAGATATATTATGTTAAATATAAAATATAAAATTGATTAATATAATCAATTAAAATTAAACCAATGAATAAAATGAATCTATGTATATAAATACACTTAAATATTTCATTTTTCATTATGTAGCCATCGCCTATGAGGAATCCATTCCACCATCAAATCACATGTATTTTTTGAACGCAATACATAAAAATTACCAGGTCCCTGTCACCTATAACATATTAATTTGAGCTGTAAACTAGTAAAATATCACACTCATTATCATACCACATATCAAACCAATGCCTTATGTGTAGGAAAATCCCTACCTCATTACATAGTATATTATCTATCACAATATCAAAAAATTTACAATCCAAAAAATAATTCATTACTTTATCACAATCCTAGTTAATTATTTTGTGAATATCATAATAACCAAACACAATAACTCATCAAAAAACAACCATAATGATATTAACACACATTCACTCATTTTTTGAATTTAATTTAAATAGTTAAGTGAATATATAAAAATATATATTTTTTGTTGAAAAAAAGTTTAATTTAAATAATATCTCTCATTAAAAATCCATTTATAAACCAATTTATAATATACTTCACCCACTAAATAGAGGAATTAAGTTTATTTACCCTATAAATTATGTTTTATAAGAATTATATAAGGATGATCATGTTTTAAATATGAAATTATTGATAAAGATAAGAATTTATAATTTTGAATAGAAACACATCATGCGTTGAATTTCATAGTATCATGGTTTTTTTGGATCCTCATTGTTATACCACCAGTACTTGTGATGTTGTAGTTTTTTTATATCGTTGAATTGGAGTAAAATATTCCCATTTTTAGGGTTATACAACATTCTAATTTAAATAACAATATATAAAATATGATTATCCACATTTTATTTAATCGTATTCGGTAGTTGAGTTACAGTTTAATATATATTTATCATAGGATGGATGAATGTGTAATACCATATATCTTTACACCACATGATTTTAGTTGAATTATTATTATTAAATCTGTTTTTATACATTTTGAGTGATGTTGGTGTTGTTGGGAATTAAGGGTTGATTTTGGGATTATATACCCAAGAAAATTGAAGTATATTTAAAAAAAAATTTATCCTATGGTATGGTACCATGTTTTTTGTGGAGAGCTACGGTGTTGATCCATTTCTATGAACAGAACTATTTGGAGAGTTCCCCAAGGACTGAGAACTGGTGCACATCTAGTACTTATTTTATCTCCCGGTAGTATGCACAATTTTCTTAATATAATTGCTTCTTAGTTAAATTGATTAATTTCTTTAAAATGTAAAGAATTTTTGTTAAACATGTATGATGATATACCTCTCAACCACTAACACATTGAACCTCATGCAATTGTATACCGAAACCCATCCATTCATTATAAGTTGTCTGTACTGATATAGTTAGAACATTTCATCCCTCTTTTATTTATTTTCCTTCATCTTTTATCGATCATTTACTAGTGTATATAATTTTTTGGCACTCATTATATTTCATATCTTCTTCTATTTGAGTTCAAAATAGATTGTTTTCTTTAAAAAGTAAGTGTAATGACCAAATATTTCACTATTTTTATCCTTTTATAAATATTTTTCTTATAGCGTAATATACATGAATACCCGAACATAATATAAAAACAATGGCATAATTTGAATAATATATATGACCATAAATAAGATGCACCCGTAAGGGGCAGAGCGATTAGGGTTTTCTACTCGGTGTCGTCTTCTTCTTCGCCTCGCTGGAATAGAGGATCTCCCTTGGTCTTCCCGGCCGTTCGTGGTGCAGCGGCTTCATTCGCGCGGAGGGCGGTGGTTGAGGATTCGTTCTTCTCCGGTGATGGGTTTGGTTTCCGGTGGGCTCGAGGTCATCTTCGGCGCTTCCGCGGCTCGGAGTCGAAATCTGGTGTGACTTCGGGGTGCGGTCCTTCTCTGCGGTGATGGCTCTGGTTCTGGTGCGTCTGGGTTAGATCCGGTGTGGCGTCGGGGTCTGGCGGCGATGGGGTTTCGATCCAGCACGTTGGGGCGAGATCGGGTTGCCGCGTTGTTGGAGGCGTGCTCTGGTGTGGCTATGGGGTTGCGATCTGGGTAGCGCGAGGTTGTTGTGCGATGTCGGGGCGGCGACCTGCTCTCCTCCTGTGGCTTGGGTTGTTTTCTCCCTCCGCGGTGTGGGGTTGAGATTCAACGCCAGGGCATGTTTCTGCTCTGCGGTGATGGGGTCCGTACGATCCACTGTTCCGGTAGGGGTTCCTTGTGGGCTTGAGGATGTCTATTCGTGTGGGTTCGAGGGCGGCATTGGGTTCTGTGGTGCGGATGGTTAGGATTGTGTTGTTTCGAAGGTTCGTTATGATTGCTGTGAAGATTTTGTGTTGAAGACTGGGGTGTTGATTTGGTAATTCAATGGTATGGTGTTTCGGTTGAGTTGTGGGATGTTGGATTGGAGCTGTTGTGGTAGTTTGCAGTGGTGATGAAGTGGTGATGATGTGGTGATGAAATTGGAAGCTGGAATGAAGCGGTTTTTTTTTGATGTTGCAGAGTTGTTGCTGGTTGAATGTGCTGACTTGTGGAATGGGTTTAAGGATTTGCAGGTGATGGTTTGGTATGTTTTTTACTGTCTTTGGTTGGGACTCTTACTGGTTGTTTACTTTACTTTTTGTTATATTTAATAAATGGTCAGTGGGTTTTCCACTGACTGAACTTTCCTGGTATATGACCATAAATAAATAATTTTGAATTAGCTGGTATAAATTTTATTAATTGTGTCTTTAAACCAATAATGAAAGTAAGAAGAAATAATATTCAGAATAATAATTCATTCTTTCAAATTCAATTTAATAGTACTTAAAAAAGAAGGAATCTTGGATATCATTTTACACTGAACAATCCCATGAAGAACTGGTAAAATTAACGTTTGAAAAACCATATATAAGATAATTCCACTCTCGGAGAGATTACAACAAGATCAATACAAATTTAATTACAACCTAAAATTGTAATAATGGGTTACATAATTTTGGTGTATTACCCAAAGATCATAATGGATTCAGAATTTAAAATTTAGGATTATTTAATAATATACAGAAAAATTTATTCAAATATAACTTTGATATATATAATAATAGAAAAATATGTTTTTTTAAATTAGCATTATTCTTAAAATTTTATTTAACATAAAAATTGATTTTATTTTAGATACCAACTATATTTTGGATTAATAAAAACGTATGTTACTTACAATACACTAATTATTAATTAGTAAATGTCCAAAAAATATTTTCCAAAAAATATTTTTTTATTTTATTTAAAAAAAAGATAATAATTATAAATTTTAGAGTGTGAATTTTAAAAAAATTAACATCATTTTTTAATTTTTAATCTCATATTATCTTATGGTGAAATATTTTGACTTTTAAGATATAATTAATTTTTGAGTTACCAATGAAAATTTAAAAATTACAATGATTTCACTTTTATAATGTTATCTTAATATATGAATATTTTTAGTGCTTTTGAAATTTTTTAATATATTATTATATATTATAAATATGAAATAATTATCTCAAAATACTATTCAGAATGTAAAAACGCATGCTCAATATTTTGAAAATATATATAGTCTTTTTAAACTATTTTTATTAATTAATTATATCATGACGAAATAAATTTTTTTCTTAAATATATTTACAATTAAATCATTTTTTTATTAAAATAATAATTATAAATTCATTTGAGTAAATGGAATTGATAATTATATCGTAATTATAATATTATTTTCATATAATTAAGTTATCAAGATCTTGTTTTTGTGAATTATATATTATTATTTTCAAATTAATTTAAATAAAAATATGATTTTTATTTTATAAATTGTATTTAATATTTATAATATGATTTTTAAAATTCGTTAAAATTGTTAAATATTAATTTTTTAATGTCAATTAGTCAATTTAGAAACTAATTTCAAATGTAAAAGATAAATTTTCGTAATATTTTCAACGTAAGGAAACATACAAATTTATTTGAAAATTAACATGTATTAAAAGACACAGATAAGATTATATTAGATCTTATCCTTCTATAAGACTTCTTTTTTAAACATTTTATCCTTTTAACCATGAACAATTTCATGGAATTATTAAAAAATGAATAGAGTTTCCAAAAGAACCCTTGTGTCGTCATATATATAATACCCCTTCATCAGTTCAAAGAAAAAAAAATAGAAATTCAATTTATAATTAAGGTTATTCCATTTTATCTTCCTATCTCCCTATACCACATAAAAAAATATTATTTTTACCTTTGTATTAGTTATTGACATCACATCTGAGGAGTTTTCCAAGAGAAAACTCTAGCATCTAATGCAAGTACTATATTCTCATAGTTATTATTTTATTTTAATCCTCTTATATATAGTTCATAACATTGTTATTAAAATATTGTACGTATAATTTTTTACATAAAATTTTATTTATTAATTAAACAATATTAAATTAATACATTCCGTACACTATGACAGAAACCTAAAATTGGTCATTCGAACATGATTATTATCTCCTCGACAATATGATGTAGTTATATTTTCATAACATCCTATTGTTTATGGTATTGTGGATTTATTTTAATTAATTTTTTATATCCTAAATTAAATAATGATATGATTGTTTTCAATATACCATCATTCCATCCATTCTTTGGGAAAAGAAATCATTTATCGTGTCTACATACAGACTACCGACTATACAAACAACAAAGTTCATTAATCATAAACACTAATATTATATCATATTAATATTTCATTTAATGTAGATAAATGATATATAATAAATTTTAAATATTATTTTATGCATATTTTTACAATACATTATAATGATCTCTTAAATTTTCAAGATTTATAACATTCTGCTATTAGTTGTTTTTACGACTAACATGGGTGATTTTGTAATATTTATATCATGATTGATTAGGGAATGTTATATAATAATAAAAATTACAATAATAATATATTGAATAATATTATATTAATTAGATGTTTTAATTAAAATGTCTAATTATGTTATCATCATTTCAACTTTTATTAGATAAACTCATTAAAATCCCCGATTTTTTGTTTCGTCATCACAACCTGTTATTAAAATACATAAGAAATATAGTTATAAATTGAAATATTATTTTGAAAATTATAGTATTGCACCTATTATGATCCATGAATGATGAAATATGGTATATTAATGAATAAAAATACCTTCATTACAAAATTAGTTCAAAATAATTAATATTTCTCACATCTAATTTTAAAATTGTTTAAAACTAAAAAAAAAATTAAAAAAAAATTGATTATTGAATTTTATAAAAGGTAATATATATTTATAAGGTTAATATAATGGTGATTATGATATATATATTTTTTATATATGAGGCTACATTACATTCAACTAAGTAGTGGTAAAGGTAAGGGGTTTTTATGAGTAAAATATTTGCCTTGGGGTCATAATCAAATCTCTTTGACTAGAAAATGTTAATTTTTGATTGTATCTAACACATTATAATTCTTTTATTAACATTATTTATAGTTAAATGATTTTTCACATTAAATAAATCTTCATTTATGAATATATTTTTTTTGAAGTGATACTTTTTTAAGTGTAATAACCTTCTATTTTATGGTTTTTCCATCTATATCAATGTTTTTACTTCCCAACAAAGTTATCCATTTTCTAGTAGAACAAAAAATTGTTTTCTCTCAAATGATAATTTCATTACAATTTATCCGAAAATATTTTACACTTTACTTTTAATGAATAGGGGTTTTCAATAATGTAATTTTTTGTTTATGTCAACAAAATTTCCTAAAAATGATTATTTATTTTTACATTCTAAATAATATTTTGTAATATGATTTAATTATTTTCAATATTAATGAATTAAATTCATTCAATGAATTTTTTTAGGATATTTAATCTCCATTCAAAAAGAACATAGTCTCAAATGTGACATGACGATCACATCATTTTTAGTTTATATTTATAGATTATTTTTAAGATAAATATTTTTTTTGTTTCTCTTTGATTTTGAAGGTAATATTATTCAATTAATTAATTGTTTATAAATAACCTAACATATTATCTTTTTGCGAGATTTTATTTATGTTATCATATAAATATGTTTTTTTATTTATGTCATAGCATCTAAAAATGGTATGAACATATTTTTCTTCCCATTTTGTTTTAATTATATAATGAATGATATGAATTTATATTCCACTCATTTTCATGGATGAGGATCAGTGGGTCCTAAATGGGCCCCCATTTCACTGTTTATAGTTTTATATCTCATTATATAATAATGATTGTATATATTTCTATTTTTAAAAAATCTAAATTTTCAATATACATGGATTGTTTTCAAAAATTACATGGCTGATAAATTTGGATTTTTTATAATAATTTATCTGCTTAGTATTCTAAAACTACATCACTAATATGTCACCTATTTTATAAAAATGTCAAAATATTATCATATCCTATTTTTTATGGATATTGGAGAATATAATATGATGATATATTTTGATTATATTTTTTATGCAATGTTTTTTTGGGACCATTACATGGTATTATATTCTTATTTTATTATACATTATAAGAAATTATTTTTTGTTACTTATTTTATAACGATATTATTATCTGATATTTCTACCTTACTCAGGTTTTCTCAAATATTTATGATCTAACACATAGGTTTAGGAGATATTTTTCCCACATTATCATTTCAACTCATCCATTCTTGTAATTATATTCCCTTGGTTATGAAAATTATTATGTAATATAATATAAATTGATATTGTTGTAAAAGAGAATTTTCATGAAAAAAAATTCAAATGTTTTTTAAAATAAAATTTTAATGTAGATATTCTCTATAGAACTAAACACTTTGGTCCATGGTTTGTGTAACTATTTATAGAATGGGTTGATTATTAGATAAAATAAATTTATTATTTATATATTATTATCCCGTGTCTCTAAAATTTTTATAATGGTATGGTATATTTATTTTGAGTATAAGTTTAGATAACATTAGAGAAAACTCAATTAATGAGTCTATGTAGTATATGACATCATGATATTTTAATAACGTACAAATTATATTGTATTCCGAGTAGTAAATATATTTATGGTTATTGGAAAATGGATATGAATATTATATGAATTGACATAAGGATAGTAACCCTAAAATGGGTTGGTTTATAATTAACTCATTCATCACCCTAATACAGTAGTTGTTTGCCAAAAACTGCACACATAGCTAGACAATCATAGGGTAAATTATTTGGTTTCTCATATGTTATTTCAAAACCACTAAAAATGAGTGATTTCCTAGTTACATTAAAGGATTTGGTCGAAAATTGTAAAATAACCCAACATGAGGTAAAATAATTAGAACTTAGATTGATATATGTTGATATGGGGAATGTATAAGCAAATATTACAATGTAAAAGAATAATATATTTTAAATTTGGAATTCCTTTTATTTCCTAGATAATATACCCCTATGATAAATATTTTTTCCCTCATATTAACCCTTTTGGTTTAATAATGTATGGAACTATAATGGATTATAGATGAAATGTACAATGTGAAGATTACCACAATGAACAACCCATTAGAATGAGTGTTGATATGCGAAATCTTATGATTATGAAAACCTCTCTATAATGTAATATTATTAGAAAATTGAGCATAAAAGAATCCCCATCCAGCCCATTTATTTAAAGGATGATATATCATGATAAATAAATTGATAAAGAAGAGGAAGTAAAATATGTTCAATTTCCTATGTTTTTATAAAGAACCAGCAATGAAACATTCATAATTGGTATTGATTTTTTTTTCTTATAGAAGATGATGCCATCAAGAATAAAACTATCAATGTAAAATGAAGAGTTTGGTTAGCATGTTGTGTGTAGAAATTCAAATCCAAAAGAACAACTAATAGTAGAATTCTTTATCTGTGGAAAAATCATACATTACCCAATTAAATTTTATAAATTTATGGAATATAATAATGATTATCATGGTTGATCATAATAATTGAGTGTAAAGGGTGGAGTCTTTTAAGTGACTTATTATTAAGTGTGTTATGTTAAAAAATTTAACACATTCAGAATTATATAAATGTCCTATTTTATCATGACACGTTTTGTTTAATAGTTTGATTTCATAGTGTACGAACATGATTTTTGTTTATAAATAAAATTATTGATTCAGGATTATTTTTTTGAAAAATAATATTTATACATTATAAATCATAATATGACTCATTTTAAATAATTTTATTTAATGTATTAACAATTCAAAATTGACTCTCTATTCATGAATGTTGTTTATATTAAATAAAAGATCATAAATATTAAAGAAAATGGTTGGGGTAGAGAAAATTACTATAAGAAACTATAGATAGATCATAATATCAATAATAGAAGATGACATCAATACATCAAAATTTTCATTATAGATCGATGCACCACCAAGACATGAATGACTTAATGATCCTAGATAAATTGATAGCACCATTATAATGGAGTATGTGTAACACATCCCAATACCTCCATCGATAGTGAAACAACACAAGAATTACATGTGAAAATGGGGGTGTCGAACAAATGATCCTAGAATTGAGAGTAGTCTTAAAACCATGTTTGTCATCACATAGCACAATATCAATTTCTTCATGTGTGTGAAATAGTTAGCGTCTTTGATGTCCCTATTTAGATACATGAAATTCTATCAGGAGTTGATGTGGTGAAGGAACCATACACCTATATCCATTATCCTATATGGTTGAATAGTTATGGAATCTCAAGGATTGGTGAAATCGGTGGGGGTGATATTAGATGATATCAACTAATGAAGGAAGCACAGATGGATGAAATGTTGGCTAGGCCACACAAAGATTAATTGGATATAAATACTTTCAGAAAGGACCACAATGGTTTTAATGTGGATATCAATGATGTATATAAGGAACAAGTGTAATCATCATCGACACCAATGTCTTATCCTAAATATTCTAACTTCACATTCCTATTGAGAAACCAAATTAAAAGAGATAATGGTGGGTGTAGTGTAGATATAATAAAATTAGTGATCGGAATTTATTTACATAAAAAAATTTAGGATAAATTTCACTATATTTCTATCATATAAACTATTGGAAAGTTAAGAGATGTCTAAAAGATAAACAAGGAGAGGTATCTAAGTAAAATTGGTAGGAATAAGTACAATTTGGGGATTACATATATTTTAAGTAAATAGAAGTGATAAATAATTCATTAGAAAATTAAATCACGAGTCATCTTATATAATCCTTATTAGTGTGTAATAATTAAAATTGATAGGTCCTAATTTACTTTAGCGTGAATGTAATGACTCAATATTTCACTATATATCATCCATAAATTAATATTTTGATAATATAGTGTTTTACATGGAAAACCAAACTATATATAATAAAGAAAATTTTTATATTTTGAATAGTAGATATGACCATTAAGACATAGCTACAAATTTTTTTGAACAAATTAAAGTAATCCTAATAAAAAATAAATAAGTATGAAGAAATGGAATCCAGAAGAAGAAATATCCTTTATAAACCCCATTTATCCATATACAAAACAGTGGTAAATTTAATAGGGTTTTCCACTGACCAAGACTAATTTGAACTCATGATATTAGGGTTTCATCAAAACCATATACTGTAGAAGTTCCAGTCCATAGATATTAACATAAGATCCATGATAGTAGAACCACAATTATAAACTATAACAAGATCAAAAATGATTTGTATGTGTTATAGAAATATCATAATGGGGTTTGTATATATAAATTACGACAATATGAAAATATAATACAATATATATATATATATATTGAATTTATATACTCCTAAAAATTTATTTTATTCTTGTTTTACATTATATTAAAAAATTATTTATTTAGAAAAAATATTTCTTTTATTAAATATGTTTTACTTATATTGAATGAAAACATTATATATTAACTGTAGAATAATAAATAATGGTTAACAAAACAAAAAAAATTATATTAAATTTTTTCTTTATATGTTATGCTTTTAATTATAAATAATATTTATGAAATGCAGATTTTGAGTTTGGAATAGTAAAAATCATATAAGAATTTATTATACTTATATGATGTTATAATTTTTTAATGATTATTAAAATTAATTTTTTTTTCAGTGAATATTTAAAATATAAAATTTATTAATACTATTACTTTTATAAAATTATTTTATACACAATGAAATTATATTTTTTTGAAAAACATTTATATAAGGACACATATTATAAATTAAAAAAAATAAATTCAGAAAAATATGTTGAATTTATAAATTCTTGATCAATATTTTGAAAACATATCTGACGTTTTGATGGAAACTATTTTTTGACTATTTTATTTGATAAATTAAAACATGATGATATAATGGGTGTTCATTATTTTTTTTAAAATAAATAATATTTGAATTATAATTATTATTTTTGAATTATTTGTATCAATGAAATTGATTATTATATTAAAATCAAAAATGTATTTTAGGAATAATTAATTTCTTTTCAAAAAGGTGTTTTCATCATTACACATTCTTGTGTTAAAATTAATTTCCATAAACATAATTTTTTTTTATAAATTGGATTTAAAATTTAGAATCATTATTTTTGAATTATTGAAAACAATATAATATTATTTTTTTAAATTTTAATTACTAATGTTAGAAATTAATTACCATGGTAAAAGTAAATTTTGGATATATTTAAATGGAAAATAATAATAAATATATTTGGACTTTTGTAAACATAAATATATTGAAGTATTTTAGACCATAAAATTCACCACACCACCACTATTTCTACTTTTTATCCATTGACCCTTTAATATTGTAATGGATTTATTAAAAATTGATTTTTGTTTCCAAAATTTCTCGTTTCACCACCTATAAAATGGTACCTCTTTAACCCTTAAAATATTAAAAGATTTATATAATTACTACTTCAATATATTAAATTTTCCCCACAAAAAACTCTATCCCGCCAACAAGGGAATATGGTTACCTTATTATTTATTTATACCTTCACTTCCATGATGATTTCTAAGCTAAAACTCAATCTTTAAATATGAGTATCACAATCTCTTATTTTTTTAAATATTTTATAATCCTATATATAATTATCTAAAAATATTGAATATAATAAAATATGTATCATTATTCTTATAAAATTTTACTGTATTAATAAGACATCAAATAGTTAATCTTTTTCATCTACTATGAAAACAAAAATGTATCGACCGTGTGAATGTGAAAACTACCACCACCCCAATGTGATGCATTTTTTATTCTTTCATAGCATTCAAAATTTTTATATCAAGGATGGATTTAATTAGTTAATATGTTTCTAATGTCATAAATTCAAATATTAATTTATCATTTATCATATAATATCATTATTATTACTCTTTTCAAAAATGACATTGATAATCGTGCGTACTTGCAGATTGCCACCTCTAAGAATGATAAATTTCAAATTTCAAAACCACCAATATGTGATGGTTATATGAATAAGAATAATTTATAATGATGAAATCGGATATATTTTCACGATTCTATAGAATATATATATTAATTATAAAATATTTTTCTCTTAATTATCTAATCATTATAATACACTCTTATTTTGGTTGTTTTAACCACCTAAAATAGTGATGTTGTATTGTTTATATTATGTATCATTAAATAATTTATACTCTGGTAAAACCAATTATTAATAATTTATTCAATATTTTCAAATGATTATGTTATCATAATATAATTTAGTAATTATGTTAAAAATATATAACCTTTTATTCATTAAACTCTCAAAAATAAATTCATCTTCAAAATCATCATTATAAAATGTTACCAAAACACTTAATAAATTTAATTTATAATATATAAATTATTTTAAATCACCTATTCCAACACAATTTAATATCTTAGAGTAATTGTCTTATTGGTATAAATACTGCACAACACCGCCAATACCAAACTAGTTCAATACTATCATGATTTATCACAACCAATTTTAAAAATATATTATGCCTAACAAAAAAATCACTTAATATTTTTGAATTAAATTTATGAAATGTTATAAAAATGAATAATCTTAATAAATAGATTATAAAAGTATATATTGTTTTATTATAGGAGTGTAGTGTTCATTAGACTAAGTGGGAGTAATGGAAAGGAGTTTTGTTACTCAAATCCTTCTATTGGGATATTATCACTCTATTTGTGTAAGGCATTTTCAAAAATGATTGTATCCATAATATGGTAATGTTTTCTTTTATTTCAACCATTTATGTATCATGTGTTAAATGAAAATATCCCCCCTAATAAATATATTGTTTTCTGAAAATTAAATTTTTTTACGAGTAATTCTCTTTACATTTAATGGATTTTTACAACATATCTCTGTAATAAATTTATTACATTGTTCTTAATTCCCTTGTGAAAGCTATTTTTTGTCTAATGTCCCTTACTATTACCATTTATTCTTTAAACAAGGACTTGATATGCTTTAAAAAATGAAAATTTTTTAGTAATGGAATTTTAAATGGGTTTTGAAGGATATTTTTTTCAATGATGATATATTATTCTATTATATATCAGAAATTTTCATATGATTTATTTATTTTTGAGTTCACTATAGTTTTTTTTTTCAATGAACATTTTTTACTAGTTTCTATTTATTTTTTCAGAAAAGTATTTATGGTAAGTGACCTGAAGATCACATCCTATTATGAATTTATGAATAAATTTATTTTATGATAATCATTATTTTTGATCTCACATCAATTTTAATTGGATTCTTATAAAATAGTATATTCATTCATATATCTAAAATTTTTTAATATTTTGAGGAGTTAATCTTTTTGGTATCAAATAAACATTTTTTCATTGTGTGATACCATTTTTAAAAGATACAAAATTTATTTTTCATCCATTGTGATATTTTTGATAAGATGAATGATTTGATTTTATGTGGAACTCATAACTATGACTGTTGATTTCTGGGTCCCATTTTACTATCCAATGGATAATTTATTATTTTATATCTCATGAGATAATAATAAATGGAAATAATTCTTTATTTCACAGAACTAAACTGTGCATGTATATATATCTGTTTAAAGTATTAATGGGTGAAAAACATTAATATGATCATAGTGTTTTCTATTAATAGGGTAGTGCCACAACTTTTATAAAATAATAAATATTTTCAACCCATTCCAAATGTTTATAATATTCCATGGTTTAATAATATTAAATTTTCTTATTGGTTAATTTCATGATTTTATTTATTTTCCATGACATTTTTAAGATTATTTTTTTGGTATTATGTTCTTTTGTCATAATCCTCAATGTTTAATCAATTTTTTTTATTATGCAGTGCTATATTTCTCAAACATTACTCTATCATTCATGTTTTCCCACATTTTTTTTATCTAATAGTTATGATTAGCTGATATGTTTCTCTTACTCGGCATTCAATATCACCCAAACATTTGTTTCATTCATTGAATTATGAAGGATATTAGGTCATATAATATGTATATAATAGGATCTTAATGATAATGATTATGAAAAATGTTCATAATTATTATAAAAAAACGATTTTTATTTAGCTATTATAAATATAACAACGTGTATTTTCCTTTTTTGTGACTATTTTTTAAATATATTCATGTAAAAAGAAGCTCTATAATGAAGCAAGGATCCAGACCATTTATTAATGAAAATAAAAAAGTTAACTAGATTGAAAACTGGGTAAAACAATGCAACAATACATCCTATATATTTTTTTTTAAAGAGACATAAAATTTAAGGTAATTTCCATATCTATGATCATAGTAATATATATATTCCCATGATGATTGCGAATCATCATGATTGAGAATCCTAAGAATCACTACCTTGGACATTTCTTACTTTGTAGTGAGCATAATTTATTAAGATATATAGGATGATCCGTTAGAAACATCACTTGGTATAGTGGAAAAATATTTCCATGTCCATATTTTTGGAGGATCCATATCACTCATGTTCCCATTGCCTTTCATTATATAATCCTTAAATGAATCAAATCCACCATATTTAATAGGTTGAGTGGTGTCCAATAAAATTGAAATATTTTATTTATCACTTCGATCGTCAATATGTTTCTTGATTTATAATTTTTTGGGGAATTGGAATTATCCTAGAAATCATGTAGATATTTTTGGAAATAAATCATTGGGATAAAAAATTATGTCATCACCTTTCCAAACATGATGAGAGTTTAAGGTAGCACTATAATCCAAATCAATATGATTAGATGGATTAATATGACCTTGGACCTAATTCATTATATTCCCCACAAATGTAGTCACTCGAGATGAATAATTTATCAAAGGGAGCACAAACCCTATTAAGTAAAATCCCATTTGTCTCAACCTAATATACATGATAAGCAACACCTTCTGACATGTTGGCCGATGTCCCACCAAGAGAAACAGTAGTAGTGAGACCACTAGTCTCCAATCTATTTTCATCCAATCATATAAATGTTGTTGAACCTGATGTTATCATCACTACATAACATACATCAGAATTAAAGGCTCCACTATTATCTATAGTTAGATAAATGAAACAGAGTTGCTCTTTTTCCATCATATTAGGTACACGATAATTTCATTTTTCTGAATCCAGAATATCAACCCCATAGGATAATAGATTTATAGATACATATCCATCATGTGAAAGGTACATTGACATAACATCATCCTTCATCATTGGATTTCTAATATATAGGGTATCTGCATGACCCTTCATCCCAAGACTCTCATAAGATACCACCTTATGACATAACTCCATCGAGTGGCCAACATCCATACATGAATGATAAGAAAAGTATTTTTTTCATAATCAAAATAAATTCGTATATCATCAATGGGAGTGGAATGAGATACCTTATCAATAATGGCATAACTAACGTTAATCTCCCCCAACATCCTGGAGAAATGTGCTAACACAACAAACAAAATTACTATATAATGATGTATTTGATTCTGATTTCTATTCTGATATTAATCAAAATCCTTAGATGTCAAATGACCAAATTAAATTTAGGAAGATAACACAAACCTCAGAACATTTATTTTGTGTCCAACAAAATGAAAGAGAAAAGACCATTCATGTAGATTAATGCATATACTTCTCAATAATAAAGAACCATAACTCCAAGCACATTTCATTGAATCATCCAAATGGAAAATGTAGAGAAAAAACATAAACTAGTGATATTCACAACATGTCCTTGAAGCCCCAAAAAATGAATTATGATATACACAATAATCTATCTTCCAATTATTATAACATTTATATACAATATGACATGCAATTAGGGAGTTTTCCCAATAGCATGTCTCTCAAAAAAATTTATATACTTCACCGCAAAATGGGATTCTATTTCATTTTTTAAGTATTCTTCCAGAACAATATTCCGTGAAAAAATCCAAAGAAAAGATGGGTATAATACAATTTTGGATCTATACAACCCACCACACCCCATCTTTGGTTCAGAATCCTCAAAGAATCAATCAGACGAAAACTAAATGTGTTCGATTCATCATTTCACATGGAATTAACCTGTACCACCATGGATCTAAGCATGTTAGATGGTCTAGTCAACATCGTCTCCTTTTGATCAACTAACATATCCATCATACATAGAACATTCTGATTCTACATTGTTGAAACTAGAAACTTACTAGATTGATTCCTATTTCTTTGAAATGATCTCGTATAATCATTCCCAAAAAATCCCTCACTATATTCCAAAATAACATATCTCACTTAGTGATGAAATGGTATAATGAAACCCTAAAATGAAGAATAAGCTCGCTAAAATTTCTTGGTAGGGGGCCCCTATATTATAGTAGATATTTTCTTTCTGTTGAAATTTAATATGTGATGTGGGAAACCACACATTGTTGTTTATATATGGAAATTAATTGTAACATATTTTTATGATCTGTATTTTTTTAATTGAATGGTTTTATTTTTTTAGGGTCCATCGTGAGGTGTGTGTTGACACCTTTGGTCAGCAATGGATATTTACCTACTAACACACAATGTAGAACAATTAATATACACCATGGATTTGTCACTATGATTAAAATATAAACATTAGAAGAAAATTTTAGTACCTTATTTATATATATATTTATGTTTTAAAAATTAATGATCAAGGATTGAAGCCAATTTCTCTTGGTCTATAGATTCGAGAAGGTTGTAGAAATGGAAAAAATTCCTATTTCATTTTTATGTGATATATCATTCCCCTAAATTATTAATATTTTGATATTTTCTTAACAAATATTATCTATTAAATATACTGACGTAATGATCACCTACATTATTGAAATTTTATATATCTACCACTTGAGCTATTCAACGTCTGGTCCATTGATAACCCAATTGAGTTTTACATGGATTATTCCTTCACATTTGTTACTACTTCAATTTTATATCAATCAAAAATGTATTATAATTTTAGTACGCATAATCTTCCCTTGTTATTATGGGGTTATATCATCTAAATACACCATATAAAAATGGGGATAAATAGTGATCCTTATGATATAATCCATGGTGGTATATCAACCACATGGAACTTTGTACCAGTGTTGTATCATTCTCTTATGTGAACCATCCCAATAAAGCCCCATATTTTTTATTATTTACAACCTTTTAATATTAATGGTGATACCCGTGACCCAATTTCATGGGTTAGCATAGATATTAATTGTTTTTTGGGCCCTATTATTGAGTAAATAAAAAAATAAAAAATTATTTATCCCATGAATATTTCCTATTTATTTATAAAAATTATTTAGGGTGATGTTTATAGAATTATTTTTGGTGACTATCCCCTTGACATTTTAGTTATTTAAGACAATGGCTCACCCACATTCTAGGTACAAATTGGGCTGGTATCCCTCTATAGTCACCCGGTGTGTGGGCCCTCTTCCCCGTGACACATTGCCCCCCTTCCAAATAGATCAATTATTGATATGGTCTTCTACTAGGTCACTAAACCCTCCATTTTGATGTCACACCAAATAAGTATTAGTCCTACACCATTTCATTAGTGTGTTTACATTGGGTTACAAGATTTTGGATAAAATGATTTGTGGATCCATGGGAAACTGGTCATATTTAACTGGTTTTAATTATTTTTTTTTTGTATAAACCATTTCCTTTCTATAAAATTTATGGTTTCTTATTAACTTTCCCACTTGGTCATTATTTAGATCTGATTATTTTATTTATGATTTAATTTATTTATTTTTAGTTTTCCAACATGTTATTTATATACACATACATACATGGTTTTGGGCCACATGTGGTGTTTCCTATGTATAATCCATCAAATTTAATGGCAACCACGGTGGAATAGGTGCCAAGTATGAGTATAAATTCATCATGGTTGTGATATATGGAGAAATTTTATACTCGAGTGATTGAATTCAGGGATAATATTCTTACAAAATATTTGTTTGAAATCTCTTTCCCATGTTTATTGGATTTTATTTCATCCATTTTTTTATATTGCAATACCTTCTATTATTTTGTGGGGTCAGAGGGTATTAATGACTATACTATACTTATAATCACTAATATACATTACATTGGTGTGTAGTAAGATGTTTGTGTGTATATGAACATTAGGATAAATCCTCCATTTTATGTGATATTCCAAATCAATTATGGCCACCATCCCTTGTACTATTGGTGGTGTGCTGGGGTGGAACCCTTTGTTTACCACTAAAGAAGAAGGGGTTATAATGTGTAAAGACCTATCTGAGTAAAAAATTAATTAGGTTTTCCAAGGGATGTTATTTAATGATTTATGCAATTTTGGGATCAGTTTGTGAGATTAGTCTGATAATGTTAAGGAATGTAATTATTATATTTCTTGTTAGGGAACCTAGTGATAGTGTGTTGCATGATGTATCCATACACCAATAATTTAATAAATTCCATCATTGCTAATTACTCAAAGGATCCTATATCTCTAGTAATGTTGGTATTTTAATCATATTTGAATGTGTTATTTATGTCCATTTCCTCATTTATTTGTATCCCTATATATGATATATTGTTTATATTTTATCTTCTCTAAATTGTAGGATGAGTATATAATGATAGATAGTTGGGGTCCTAATATAGGATCATGATGTACTAGAGCTATGAAAATATTCGGTAGATCGGGATATTAGGCAAGAGTTGTTCCTTCCATGAATACAATGTGTAATTCTTCCACCCATAAGTTAATGTGAAGAAAAACATATAGCAGTTCAGGTGGATTCTCAACATCAAATCAAAAAAATTTTAGTTAATGTGTTCTAGGAGGTTTACATTCATGATATGAATACACTATATGAGTTTTATATATTTTTTATTTTAATGTTTTCATGTCTTTTTCCATGAAGTAGTTAAATATTTGATAGAGTTTTTTGAGTTATTTTTCTATCTTGTGAAAACCCCATCTATTCAGAAGGATTCCCACATGGATGAACTCTATCATCCTATAGTAGGGTGTGAGTATGGTTTCATCACCCATACCCATTAAGAGTAATAAAACCCATTTATGTAGTTTGAGAACATATTTAATGATGAATAATATATACTGACCCTTCATTTTTCTCATATTCATAATATTTTTGAGTTAGAGTAGGTTGTTCTGAATTTTACAAAGTATGAATATAGGTTTACTAAAAATATGAGATACTTTCAATATACAGTTAGACATGGGTTATTCTAAGCACGACTACATGAGTTTGGATCCCTCATGGATATAAAAACTTTCATGGTCCCTATTTTAACACCATCTTATAGAAGGGTTCCTGAATAGGTTCTAATGATAGAGTGTTTTCTTCTAGGGGAGTTCCAGTAGATGGAGATGGAAATTGGCACCAAGGATAGGTGTTTTTATCTAACGATAAAGGGTATCAAAGATCACAATGTTGGAACATGATTCCTTTCCTTATGTGGGATCAGACTCATGGACCTATATCATATGGGTGTTCTTAATGATCAATCAAGATGATGGAAAATTCATTCTATGATTATCAGGAAGCAAGAAGTGGCCACAGAATACCAGATTCAGAGGGTGGGTATCTTCCTAGCCTCCAAATGTCACTGTTGTAGCCACCTGAAGGTGGAGAGCTCCAAACATCTGTTTATTGAAAGTGACTGGGTTGTTTCCCTTTGCCGTTATTTTGGGGATTCGAGTCCCAACACCTGGAAACCATCTAAAAAAGTCCGTCATACCATCAGGGTCCCAACACCACTGACGTCACGTCAATCAGACGCTTCGTGTTGATGTTACAAAGGCCTAAAGTCGTAAAATAATAAAAGATTATTAATTTATACGACGTTTCTAGCACCCGGGCCACGATCCCAAACCTTTAAACCATCGAGCACACACCAGAGGATTCGCCTCATCATCAGGGCCGCGTCACCGCAAACGGCGTGTGAATCTAGCTCTAGGATTGAAAAATACTGGGGTTTAAGGACCCCCGTATGATAAAAGAGGCCGGACTGGCCTGGACCGGCCACCGTAGCCGGCCCAGCCTGGCCGGTGGCCCTCCGCCGCGGGACGCCGGGCTCTGTCGGCGCTGGTGCCATGCCGGCGGACCTTCTGCGGACCGTCGGGGGCAGCCCAGTGGTCCATTATACGATCCGAAGGTGTCTACACGCCCCTCGGGACCCAATCTATACTGCTCTGACTTCAATTTGCAGAAAAACGCAGAAAAATGGGATCGACTGTTAAAACTCAAATCTGCCCACCTCACGGGCGAAACACCGATGTTCTGCCTTAGATCTGCGCTCCAGAGCTACCATTGTGCACTCCTGGAATGTCCGCCGTCGAATTCCGAGCTCGTGGGCGCTTCATTTGCTCGATTCAACGGAGTGGCGATGAAGAACGACAAAGAACGTTGAGAGGAACGATAGGGGGGGGGCACTGATATTTATATCAGCCTCCCACCGACGCCAAACCCGCCTCGGACCCGACGCCCAATGCGAAAAAAAGTATGGTGACCCCTAGGGTAAAAGCGCCATTCTGAACGCAATGGTAGACTCAGATTCTCCATCCGATAATCCGTTTAGAAGTTATTCGAGCCAACGCTTGCACACTAACATCACTACTTATTTATGAAAACGCCCCTGGTGGCGTTTCTCACCGCAAGCCCGCACCCACAATGTTTACACCCCGCCTTGGGTAAACGGCACGTTCCGGATGCAACCGTGCCATTAGAGTTCAGTTATGAGATACCTTTTAGGAGATATCACACCCCCACCATGTGCATAGTATAAAAATACTTAATATTTTTATAAAATTAATTCCGGGCACACCGGGCCTCGGAATCGCATGCCGTCTTCGCGCCTAGCTCTGGAATTATTTCTTCACTGCTATCTGTTCATCCGAGCATCGTGAGGAAACCTTTGGTTCATCAGGCCAGGTGGCTCGGGTATAGAGTGGATGGCGAGGTCTGTGGTTCTTATTGCTGGGAGCTGGAGCTTGTGGCAGGCTCAGAATCATGCCCGTTTTGAGGGAGCCTCACCTATAGCGAGGGTCATCATCGTGCGCACCCGGGGCCTACTGGAAGATTTTGTTCATCTTTTTCCTCAGTGGCATGAGGCCCCCTCGCATCGCATGTCTTCAGTTGCATTCCCCTCCTCCAATTATTCCCTATACCAGCACTCAGTAGAGAGGGGTGTGATGGATTCGATGGTGTCCGCCGACTAGGGGTCTCAAGTTGAACTTTGATGGCTCCCGTGTGCGGGGGGAAATGCAGGGGGTGTGGTTCGGTATTGGTGCAGTCATGTGATGCTGGATTGTATGGTGTAGATTGGGTGGGGTACCTCTCTTCAGGTAGAGGAAAATGCGCTCTTATCTAGTTTGCAGCTCTGTAGTCAGAAGAGGATTCTTATATCCCAAGTGGAGACAGATCGTTGATTCTTTATGGAGCTCTTATTGGTAAAGGCACAATCCCTTGGTCTATTGTGTACATGCTTAAGAGGTTTCGTGCTCTCTTGGGTGGTTTTAGTTTGTTTCAAACCTAGCATGAGGGGAATCAATTGGCGGACAACCTTGCATCTATGGCACAACCGGGATCCAGCATCACCTGTCTTCTGTCAATTGGTTTCTTGAAGCCTGAATGTGTTAATCGTATCAGAGGGTGCGTGCTGGGGATACATTATTTTATGCTCCCTAGGCCTGGGTGATATGCTGGACCCAGGTGCCTGCCTAGGGCCCCTGTTGTGTTGTGCTGTCTTTTCTTTTCATGTTTTTTGGATTCCAGGAGCCTTTATTTTGTTTCATTTATTGACTAAAAAATTTGACATTGGATGGTAAGCATCGACTTGTGATGGACTAACCCCCCATTTGATATCATAGAAATATAATGTGGACGTAATATTGGAAAAAATATAAATGATTGGTTAAGGGAGTCCCTAGTGCGGTTAGGGATGACTCAAAAAATTTGGTTATGACCAAGTTCAAGAAGCACCTCAGGCTGATCAATGAGAGACATTTGGTGCAAAACATTGGGTCTACCTCCACCATTTATAGGATTAAAAAATAAAAAACAAAATTTAGTACAGAAATAGAATGAATTTATAAAAATAATGGAGGGATATGAAAAGACATCTTGTGAACATATTTGGTTTATAAACTATATTATATCCACCATATAAAATATTTTAGTTATCCCAGGCCCCAATAATTCTTCTATATCTGTATTCCTTATTCGAGAACTATAAATTCCATTTGATAATATAGCTCACACCTGATAGTTAGAGACTCTTATCAAATGATATTTTATGATCACAATTATTTTCCATTAGAGTGAATTATATATTGTAATATATAGGTTCACATGGGAGTTACTAGTAGATATGATGAATCCATATGTATTCATTCATTTTATATAATATAAATTAGTATCCAATTCGTATATTTTTTATTACCCTTGAATGGTATGCCCAATCTTGGTGGATCGTTTCTTATTTTACATTAATTTAAAAAAAGTATTTTTAGTTATATATTTTTAATACCAAATGTATGATGTTTCTACAAATTTACGACTAGTTGGATCATTTGATCTTTTCAACAATAGAAACATTGACCATTAAATTTACAGCAATAGTAAATGTGTATCTAAATTTTCTCTATAAAGATAATCCAAATTTATATCTTTTTGGGATATTTATTTTAGTAGAAACATATTGTGAATACAATATTGATATCTTCGCATCATATCAATTTCCCATTACTAAGCATTGATATTTTTGGGTGTAGTATTAGGATCATCATTGGAAGGTTTTTATTAGACATAGTTTGGACCATAAGATGATCAAATGTAATTTATTATTATTGTAGACAATGTATTGATGTTTTTCCTTGATTTTTGTCACCTAAACTAGGTGATAGTAAAGAATAAATATCATATTATATGAAATAATGATCTCATTCATTAGTTAAAATGAAAAAATTGTCTATTGTAGATTGAACTAATGACTGGCGATCACAATGTTTTAGTAAGTCATTAAGATATACCAATGATGACATTAAAATGTATCTATAATAATTATAACTAATTCATGACCATCTTTTATATGAAAAAAGTATTCATGGGTTTTATGGGGTATATTAACTAGATATTCATGCAATTCATAGACATATTTTTAGAAATTATTGTCAATAAAATCCATTTTTACATAAAATTGGAGACATGGCATGTTGGTGATTAAATAATGATCCAATGTTTACTTTTAAGGTATCCATTTTAAGGAATTCTCTCATGGTGTTCGTTTGGACGTAGCAATGTCCATATTAAGGGACATATTAACTTATAGGAAGGTGTGGTTTTGTGATTAGTGGTTTTTAAGGTAGTACAAGAATGGGATCTGTCGTAGAATGAGATTGTTTTGTAATGCATCCATGAAATTTTATCAGATTTTTTACAAATATGTATAATATTAAGACACATTTGAATTTGATTACCTATAAGGATCATCCATTTCTTTTTAGTGTAATTTTAAGTGGGGTTTTGAGTTGTTTCAAATTATAATTGTTAGTCCTATAATTCATAATTTTATATAAGGGAGTTAGATTATATTGTGTTTTGTGATGCCTGTAGATATGGCCTTAGATTTTTCTTAATGTGGAGGAATATAGTGTACACATATTGATATTTATAGGTAAGACCCTATAAAAATTATTTTACTACTAATTATTTGGATTTTGATACTATGGTACTCTCCCTAAAGACATGAAAACACAACCTTCTTGGTTCGTGGTTTAAAATAAATCCCCACCACAAGAGTATTATGAATATCATAAAATATAGTAACATAAACATGAGAAAAAGGTAATGACTACATTTTCTACTAGTATTATAAATTTAATTTATACTGTACCCTTAATTGTGAAATTTGGTGGCCACTTCCTAGAGTAGGAATTCATGTAAATTGTTGATGTTGGATGATTTTGAGTTATGAGAATCATTGTAGTTGTCCATAACAAATATGAGAGGATAATCAAATATACAGTTGATTGATGTTACAAGTAAAATTTTTCCTGAGATAATGGAATCACAATATGTGACTTTCATTATGTGGTCATTCTTGAATAGGTATTCACAAGACCGTTTTTATAGATTCGCAAAAGGTGGGGTCCATCTCATCCTCATACTCAATTAGAGGGTAGTTTGAGTGATTCATTGTGAGTCCATGTTTTAGGGATTCTATACAACACTTCTAGTAATATTATAGGGATATTTGATTATATAACATCATATTTGATGTGTTATTTGGTTGATAAAATGAATAAGAGTGATTTAGAGTCTATTTTGTGATGGCTTAGTTCTAATTATGTAATGTCATAGAATCACATCTAGAAGGTTTGTCCCAACCTATAGAGGATTTGATGTAGATTTTTTTTGGAATATATCGGTATTTTTTATAGATCTCCATTTTATAGTGAGAAGACATAACAGAATATAGGTTATCATTAACCAACATATAATGTAATCCCACTTCCACATGATCAAAAAATCAATGTTATGTAGAAATAATTAATAATATCTGACACAATATATTTTCCAAATTATATTACTACCCTTGATGATTATTTCTTATCATGAAAAATGTTTCAAATAATAATTATAGAATGGTGTACATGATTTTATAGGTAATTGTTTTGTAATGATTAATATGTTTCATGGGTACATATTCATATTGATCATGGAACCCATCTAGGTCCATTGAGACATGTTATGGGATTCTATAATAGATTTTTTTCAATGTGTGGAGGATCAAATTCACTTTTTCAATTTTTTATAGAATTATAAATTCCACTAACCCATTTAAATTGAACTATTTGAGTTATTTTATGGGAGACCCTTAAGGTCACCACTTTATTTGATGGATGTCGTTGAGCCAGTCATTTTAGTGCAATAGTCGATGAATGAAATGAAAGAAAAAGTGTAGTCATATAGTAGAGGATGAAGATCATGTAAGGCCATTATAATTCTTATCTAAACTCTAAATAGATAATTTTTGATCTTAATGAGGGAGGCCATGTATTGTGAGCGTCTCTCCAAGAAGGGTTTTTCAAAGATATATTTAGAGTAGAAATCTATCCTCATGATACATTAGGTCATTCTAGATCTAATTGATGTTTAGATAATTTCCATTCTAGGAGATTTAATCCAAAAGTCAGATCATATTCATGACTTATTCAATGTTTCATGACTAAGGAGGTTCTTACAATACATTTCATACATCAGCTGTTTGGGTGAGAATAAAATCAATGTAAAATCCACCTTTTTATAGTATCTAGTTGTGATTTAGGGTCTGAAGATGAAGACCCTTATGGGAAAATTTATTCTTCTAGTTCACCTATCCTGAATTTTTTAGAATATTCATTGGAGATCATAGGAGTTTGAGAATTAGATTCATCATCAATACCTAAATCATATTCAGTAGGATATATCACTTCATAGTTGAAATACATGAAGACGAGGATAGGATGACACTGATTTTACAATTTTAGGATCATTTGAATTTTTATATTTCTTTTTATAAACTTATTTTTAGTGTTGTAAAGGATATCTAGTGCCATTAGATCCAAGATATTGAGTAAATATAATAAAATTAATAATTTATTTGTCATGTGTGTGAATTATTAAAACAAATTCCTTATACATTACTCAATGTATCAAGTAAGTATAATATGGCCATTGTTGAGTCTGAAATGTGAGTTTATCAATATGTGAATCCATTTTTTCATATTTATATGGTGTCATGGTTGTGATATATCACTGGAGGGTTGCAAATAATTTATTTAAAAAATGGAATTAAAATGATTAATTAAATTTTTTCATAAATTATCTCTATTTAGTATCCTCTTTTTTGAATACCTATGGATATATGAAAAATCCAGGGATATGAGAAAGTATTTTCTTAGTGTGTACCATGTTAAACAAACATGGAGTATCGATGGAATCTACAATAAACATCATCATTTCTTCCAATGATGATGAGGTACAATACTCCCAATGAAAAGATTGATCGTAATCAATGTTATAATTTTTTTATTGGATTATATAATAATTGAAATTGATGCATTCAATGATTTATTCCACGTAGTTTAAATATGTGTTTGACCATTTCATGAATATTTTAACATATGTTTTATCTTGTAATTTAGAATTGAAAAATATTTCCTCATATGGGTTCATTTATTACCCATCCCATTTGATTTTCATCCAATGGTTGATGGTCACATTTTTCAAAGGAATTAATTAGTTATTAAATTTTGGTTTAATGTGTTTCCATCTCCATTATTTTAATTTTTTTCATAAAACATCTATTTGGTAGGTGGTTCCACAAATATGAGGGCTGATTCATTGCATGATTGATTGTCTATTTTGTGGATCGTCGTCATCAGTTAAATAGTAGAGAAAATAAAAAAATTAGTTAAATTAATGATGGAATAATTAGATGGGATAATTAAAATAGTCAGTTCTATAATCTGAAAATTCACGGGTGACATTAGGATAAGATGACAACCATTTATCCCAAGAATGATAGTGGGGATCAAAACTATAGTGAGGAGTTAAAACATGGTCAATGTGGAAGGAAATATTATATATGAAGATGGACGATTATCCAAATAGAACATTAAATATTCAAGAATATGTCTATCCTTATAAAAATATTTTTACTACACATCATTTATATCATAATAACATACTATGTGTGACCTAGTTGTTATAACATCCAGGGTTTCAGATACGGATAAATATCACATGTTGTGTGGATTCTACAATGTACCATTTTTCCCTAGCTAGAGGTCTTGTCCTATATATAGAAGAAACACAATGGGACTCAAGTGACCCCACATTCAATGTGTGTTAATACTGCAGACCATTTTTCAATGTAGGAACATGACATGGGCATCATGGTATACAGTATGTGACAATTTTTGTTACTACAAATCATATATATCAACTCACAAGCCTTGTGTATATTCTTTAACTTGAAATTTTGGGTGGTAATAAATTTATGGGGATTAATATGAAGTTATACAACTATAAACCCATAAGGATATGTCATTTTATGATTATTATAAACATCATTTCATCATATCTCTTTACTTGGATAATATTAAGTCCTTTTTATTTCTCCCATAAGTATATGACTAAATGACAATGAGGATTAGGACTGATATCTACCTCCACATTGTGGTTGGAATACTCAGGATGGTGTGGCTATATTTGAATATGGGTCCTCTTTTACGTGATATAGATAGGTTTCATATCCCACTATACTTTGTAGGGGTATGGTTCATCTATATCTAGAGATAGTATCCACCCCTCCATGACTCTTAGTAGGGCATGGGTTCTCCACTACTGTTGGTATCCCCTCTAAAATGACTTCCAAACAATTAGGGGATTGGATCCTATTATTTAACTAGAGAGTTTACTTTGGGTCATTAGCTTAGGATAGAATTGATTAGTGGATCTATGGAAAACAAACCATTTATTACGGTTGCAAAGATGAATATACATATATTTTCAATTGATCCATTCTATGATTCATATGGGTTCTTCAATCATTACATTATTTATTATGGTTAATTGATGACACTTTAATTAATTCTTTATTTATTTGTTTATTTTGGGGTGTCATAAATTGTATTTATATACCGACCACTACATGGTCTATTCCTACACATGTTCTGTATTTTGTATATGATCATGAGTTTCATGGTTTGTAAGGTGGACTTGTTCGGAGAGGTGGATTTGTATTCTTAGTGGTAGTGAAATATTAACCATGATCAGATAATAGTCGTTTCATTCATTGACAATATTTATAAATATTATTAGGTTTGACTTTTATTGTTTGGTTTATGGGATTATACATCCCCATTATTTTATAGTTTTGTTCATTAATATTCTTTTATGGTTTGTTATGGGGTATCATGTCTTTTTTAGTATAGGTATCACTATTATTCATTAATATGGTTTTTATAGAGGATAAAAACTAACATTTGTGTGATATACCTACTCAACAGACATCAATTTTCACTATCCACTAGAGCCAGGCTTAAGGTGGAAACCTCTACTTACTGCTAGTTGATGTCAGGACTTATTGGTGTATGATTGAAATAATGAATCTAGATGATCAACATACAAGTAGGGGGATAATTTTATGTTTAAAAAATCATTTGGAACCATTCAACATAAGGATAAATATGTTTAAAAAAGTTAAACAATGTAAATTCACATGGCCTCTAAGTTCTACAACCTTTCCATAATCCAGAAATATGGTTCCGGAAATGAACCATAAGAAAATATTATAAGAAAAAGTATTAGACCTTCAAGTGTATAGAATCTTACTAATCAGAGTATACAATTATAAGAATGTATAAGATAGTTATACATTCTTTATGAATCAAAATGCAGTAAAAAATAAACATGAAACAAAACAAGTATCAAGAATGATATATTTTAAACCAAAGCGAAGGGTATCCATTAATATTGTATAAAGATCCCTTAATTTATAATTTCAAGAATGTTTATCTTACCCAACCTTGGGTAAAACCTCGATAAGAATATGAGATACTTTCTTAATATCACCTTAAGCCCTCACACTTCAATGTATTCGACACCTCTGTCTTCTTTATCAATGATGTCATCGTATTATAAGGTAGTCAACACCTATGTCTTCCTATCCTCGAAATCCATCAATTATACACAACAACAATCAGAGTCACATGAACCAAGATGAGGCAGAATTTTAGCATGCACAAGAAATGAGAGTCTATCTCTCTCTATAAATTACTTTAGCAGCATGTAATCTCTAGATCATTGAACTGTTATTGAGCTCTTTCAAATGAGCTTCTACTTATAGGCATTTCTCCAATGGTCGGCTCCCTCCTCCAAAAGTCAAATTATTTCATGAATCTCAGAGGGACTTGTACATGTGTCACTCAAACAATGGTTATTTGGAAACAGAATGCATGAAATCATTTTATAATTATATCAAGGGTATATAAAATATGGTTTCATAACTAAATCCAAATTTCCGAGTCTAGGAAAATAATGTTCGGAGTCTAAGTAAATAAACATTAGAAGTCTATATTACATGGATATTAAAATTATTTTTTAAATGTAATTAGGAACATGAGTTCTATAGTTTTCAGAGTCTGAATTAAAATGAATTTAGAGTTTGAATTATAATGAATTGGGACCCTAAATTCTGAGGAATTAGGAACCTGCATTCTATGGAATTCGGATCCTGAATTCTGAAAAATTCGGAACCTGCATTCTAAGGAATTCAGAACCTAAGTTCTAAGAATTCAGAATCTGAATTTCAAAGAATTTAGAAAGTAAATTTCAATGAATTTTGAACCAGATTTTCATAGAATTCGAAGCCTGAATTTCAGATAATTCAGAACCTGAGTTTCATAGAATTCTGAATTTTAATTCTAGATAATTCGAAATCCTAGTTTCAGAGAATTTGGAATTCAAATTTCCGAGAATTTGGAATCTGAATTCAGAGAATTCATAATATGAATTCCAGAGAATTCGGAACTTGAATTTCATATAATTATGAATCTTAAATTCATAGAATTCAGTGTCAAAATTTGAGAGAATTTAGAGTTTGAATACTGAGGAATTTAGAATCAGAATTCTGAGGAATTTGGAATCAGAATTATGAGAAATTCAGATTCATAATTTATTGAATTCGGAACCTGAAAACAGAATACTCTATATCTATATATTTATAGGATTTTAAGGGTTTTGACATGAAATTGAATTTTACACTTTAGAAATAAAAATTTTTAGAATAAAAGTTACTATAAAATGAACAATGAAAGCAAAGGCCATGAGAAATTTCCTTGGGAAGGGAAATTTTCCTCAATAAGATAAATATTATGAGAAATAAAATTTGGCATGAGATATAATGTTTGTGATTTTAAAAACATAATTGAATGGAAAAATTAAATGGAAACCTTAACGACTCTATAATATCTCCATTTTTGAAAAGCCCAATAAATCTTGCTAAAAATAATATAAGGGAATAGAATTTTTATAGGTATGATAATAAAATCTTATTTCACATTACTTAAGGATCAAATTGAATATGACTATCTCAACCTTAGGCTTTGAATACAGTAAGGATAATAATCTTGATTTCTTGAATGAGTTTTTTAATAATCCTGCATTCAAAAAATGTCATCGATTGGACCAATCCCCTTAATGAACTCCCCCTTACATAGGGAAATTCCTTCTTACATAGAATTAATTTTATCATGCCATTCTCACCCTTTGTGATATTCAAAAAAGAATAAAGGGAATGAAATTTTTTTTACCTAAAACATTACAACTAAATAACCAAATATATGAAGAACAAAAAAAATTCATTTTAATTTAATGTATTTGTACACTGAGGAAAATACAACAAAAGATTGGAATGGAACGAAATTATCCTTCTATCTCATTTGACATTAGCTTCTTCACAATGGTTTTTATCTTCTTGACCTCCTTGTAATCTTCTTCTCAATGCTTTTGCAACTAATCTTGATCATCACTTTTCTTCTCTAATGATTAAATTTTTACTTCATATTCTTGAATAGATTCTGCTTTAACTTTCAACATTTCTTCATGCCTAACAAGCTTCTCTTCAATCTCAATTCTGAGATCCCTTTCCCTCATCAAATTCATGGCCACTAAAATAAGCTTACCATTCCAATAATTAAAATCTTGCTTTCGAGAAGTTTATTCAAGTATGAGATTTTCCACAAAACTATTAGTAAGGTCCTTGATCATCACATATTTGGAATCAAATGCATCCGTGAAATTTTCATGAAATTCATAGAAGATTCTCATTTATTCAATTTTCTTCATTGACCACTCATAACCAATGAGGAATATTTTGAAATCTACCTCTACTCTGACACATTTTTGCATCACCATGGAAACTGAATCTGATTTATGATTTATCATATGTTTAAGAATATGACATCTTGAGTCTATGATCGGGAATAAGGGAATATTGCTAATGAGATTTTTTAAAGACAGAACATCAAAATCATGTCTGAGGGATGATGATTCGAAATACGACTGTTTGGTTGGTGGGGATTCACTTTCTATGTCCTCATCATTTATATTTGATAAAGTACCAACAACTTTTTTCTTCATCAAATGTTTTGTATGTGTATATTATACCACCTTATATCCCTTATCTTCTCTCAGAATGATGTCATATGCTTTGGGAGATTTGTGTTCAAAATCAGATAGCTGAAAAATATTATCTTCCTCAACATCTTATTTCTCAACTCCTACCTCAATATCGTCATACTTTTCATCAGCCACATGATCTTACGGATGAATGAAATAGTGATTACGACATTCTTATTCGGTGTGTTTGTTTACTTCTGTTGATCCTTCTCTACATTACCTGATGTAAAAATTTTGGAGGATTTGGCTTGGGATGTCCAGACCGACAATTTTATAGATGGACATTCATTCTCATGGTAATATTAAACTTTCTTTATTATGTCTACTAAATCACAACTGCCTTCATCATCTTCTTATACTACTTCCTCTTCCACTATTTCTTCTTCAATATGTGATTCCAGAATCACAGCATTCAATCTTGGAATCTCTAGAACTGTTTCTTGTAGAAATAATTCTAGTACTAGAATTTGCTCAGAGGCATTTTCAGCAGCCCTATTGGATGATTTTAGCTTCTGAAAAAATCTTCCACTTATTCATTTCATTCTCTTCCTTTTCATGATTATCAGCTATATTTTCCTTCAAAGTTGTTTCCTCAGTATGTTTCAAGCCCAACATAGGCTCCCATTCCTTTCTGTTTTTCTTATCTTCTCTCTACTTAGCCAATACCTCACAAGGGTATGATTTTGGCTTCTTTGGCTTTGGAGGTGCATATTGAGTTTCCTTAGAAACAAGAGTTTTTCCTTTTCCATCCAGATCCTTGTAATTTCTCATCCTTCCATCATTCATAGAGGTTTCAAACATATTTAAAATCATTGACAAAGCTTCAATATCAAGTTCAGATAGATCATAAAATTCTCTGGATTGACTATTAAATCCAATCTTGATCCTCCTTAGGGTATTATCACTCACCTACATCGCCATGTTATTTTTCAGATTGGAACTGCCTGGGATTTTGAATGACTAAAGTAAAATTACAATAATCATTGAATGTATTGCTAGATATATGATAATCTGAGACTTCATATTTCCGTTTTTGATATTCTCAATCTTCACCATGATATATTAATCCAAGTTTATCTTCTTGAGGTTCAGCATGAAATCCAATATTTATATATCACTCTTCTTCAGAGTATCCTTATCCTTTTTCCTTGGAATTTTAATATCATGAACCCACAATTCACAATTCTGAAAAATTGTAGAGAGATGAATGATATTCGGATTCGTCACTCCTTTAAAAACAAGACACTCTATTGCCTTCTAATTATCAGAAGATCTAGATTCATCAGGTAATTTGTGGGTACAAAACTCCATGTCTCGTTTGTAAGGAATACCAATCAGACTTGTTTCATTATTGTATGAAATTTAGAAGGTATTTAAATAAAACTTGAAAGAAAATTTATCTTTCCCTCCTTCATTGAAAAAACAAATTGCTTCATAGAACTCTAACGTCATCTTCAGATACACCGGATCATGTGATCTTTGTTTCAATGCACATACACTCTCCAAAACATTCATCTTTACATTCTTAGATATTATAGAGTCATACTTATCATAAAACATAGGAAGGACCAACCATTATCTGCATATCCTCCACTCAATGATTTCATTAACATTCGACATTGAATTATGAGAAGAGGGTTCACCAGGCATCCATAACTAAGGAAACATTGAAGATTTAGAACGTCCTTAATATATAGAGGCCAAGCTTCAACACACAAGTGAATGAATAAACAATGTGCGACAACCATCGGGGGGGGGGGGGGGTTATATAGGCGACTTACCTGACGGTTCAACTTCCTTGGTCGATCCAAAAGTTAAAAAACTTCTGATAAAAGTTAACGATTGAGATGATAAACGAAGAAGGATTTTGATTCATTTATATCGTTTGAGTTTTTTAAGAATATCATTTATATATAAGGGAAAATATGTTTCCAAAAAATATAAAACAAAATGAAAATACCCAAAAGTAAAAGATGATTGCAAAATGTTTGGAAAGAAAACATTCATTTCATATTACATAGGGAAAATTTTTCATAATGAGTAAAAATTCATCCTCAAATAACATTAGATTCTGAAAATTTTAGACTATTACAATTTGACTTCAAAAAATTTTACTTCAAAAAAATTGATTACAAAAAATTTGATTACGAAAAATTTTGATTACAAAAAATCTGATTACCAAAAGTTTGTGTTATAAAAATTTCTATTACAAGCTAAATTAAATATCAATACAATGCAATCCCCCTATAAAAAAGAGTTTTTTACTATAAAGAGATAGGTTTTAACAAGAATTTAATATAGAATATTACGTTACTATTATCATTTTTAACTTCTGTTTAGTGTATTCAAATCAATTAGAGGGTAATTATTTAGTGAAAATATCAGCAAATTCATCTTGCATTCTGATAAATTGAAGATTGATATCTTCTTTTTGTGTGTGATTCCTAATAAAGTGATGCCTAATATCTATGTTCTCTACATGAGATTGATGTTAACGATTTTTACGTAAGGCAATGACAATAGTATTATCACACAAAATTTGTGTTTTTTTATAAATCATACTATATTCTTTGAGAGTGTGTTGCATCCACAATACTTGAGCACAACAACTTCCAGCTTCTACATAAGTAGCTTCAGTAGTGGAAAGTGCTACTGAGTATTTATTTTTGAATGACCAAGAACTAATGAATCTCCTATGAAATGACACGTTCTAGATGTACATTTTCTATCAATTCAACTCCCACCAAAGTCAGCATCAGAAAATATTTTTAAAATAATTTCATTTCTATAATTATAAAAGAGTCCTAAATCCATGGTTATCTTTAAGTAGAAAAAAATCATTATCATTTCCTTTAAATGAGATTCCTTTTGATTGGATTTATATCTTAAATATAATCATACTAGAAACATTAAATCGGGATTCCCATCCATCATGTAATATCGATTTCTTATCATTCCTCTAAATGATGTTTGATCCACTAGTTTCCCTGCATCATTAAGGACAAGTGAATTTGAGGTACCAATCAGAGTACTTATACTCTTAGTGTTGTCATATACGTCTTTTTTAAGAAGATGTGTAATATAATTAAGTTGGGATATATAAATTACTTCTGGTTTTTGAGAAATTTTAAAACCACGGAAAAATGATAACTCACACATCGCACTCATTTTAAACTCATATTTCCTTAGATCCACAAAGGAATCAGTTAAATATTGTCAATTTGAACCAACGATAATGTCATCAACATAAATTAGAACAAATTTATTTATATATCTTTATAAAAAGGGTTGGATCATCATTTCCCATATTATAATGGTTTTGTAATAAAAATATTGTAAGTCTATCGTACAATGATCTAGGGGGTTGTTTATGACCATATAAATCATTGGTAAGTATGAAAACATATTCATGTTGTTTTGAATCATCAAAACTAGGAGGTTGTTCAAAAAAACCTCCTCTTTAACAAAACCATTATGGAAAACACATTTATCACCCATTTGAAAATGTTTGAATTTAAAGAATGTTGTAATGGAAAGTGAAACAGAAATAGATTCAAGAGTAGCTAATATAGAATAGGTTTCTTCATATTCTATTTCTTCTTTTTGAATATAGCCTTTTTCAACTAATATTGATTTTTTTCTTACTAACATTCTACTTTTATCACACTTATTTCTGAAGACCCATTTTACTTCAATAATAGAAGTTTCTTTATATCTTTAAACCAAGGTCCAAACATTATTCCTTTTGAATTCATTTAGATCATCTTGATTGACTTCTATCAAATCCTCATCACCTAAAGCATCATCCATTATTTTTTGTTCTAATTGGGAAGTGATTTCTAGATGTTCTAATTAATTTTATAAGGAACATATAGTCTTTACTGGTTGATTTATATCACCAATAATACTATCAATGATATGATTCATAAGATACAAATGATTTGGGTTTTGTAAAACCTATTCAGCAACATATTGTAGGAAATGTTTTGGGGTAAATACTTCAGAAATACCTTCTTGAACATTTTCATTATGAGAAGGATCTTTTATCAGGGTTTGATAATTAGTTTTTAAACTAAATCCGAAGTTGTAGGTTGAGTATGATTAAAAAAAGATTGGTTTTATTAAATTTAATATATACTTTTTCTTCCTCAGTAAAACAGTTTTTATTAAAACATCTATATTCCTCAGAAATTATGGAGTACCCTAAAAAAATTCCTTCATCATATTTGGGTGTGAATTTATATAAATTATATTTAGTATTCTGAATGAATACTTTTCAACTGAATACCTTGATGCAAGAAAGTATAGGTTTTCTACCAATCCCCAATTCATAGGGGGTTGTATTAAGAAAAGGTCTAATCAAAACTCGATTTACAATATAAAAATTAGTACTTACATCTTTATCCCAAAATTTTTTGGCTATCGAATATTCACTCATAATGGTTCTGTTTATCTCATAAAGAATTCTATTTCTTATTTCAACAACAACATTTTATTGAGGAGTTTTTGGTGCTCAGAAGTAAAGAGTAATTCATTTTTTACTACCAAAAGGTTCAAAATCAGAATTTTGAAGTTCTTTTCCATGATCTCAATTAATAATTATCAATGGAATACTTTTCTCATTTTTAACATGGGCACCAATACTCTTTAAATATTAAAAATCTTTAGATTTCTTTACTTGAAATTAGACTAATATAAATCTAGTGTAATCATCAACTAAGAAAAATAAATAATAGTTGCCTCCAATGTTTCCATTTTTTGGACCAAAAAATTCCATATGCACCAACTATAATGCATCATTAGTTGAGACTTCACAAACTAATTTAAAAATTGATTTATGTTCCGTGCCATATTTATTAGGATTAAAAACTTTCGATTAATAAAATATAAGATCTCGTATATCTTTATTTAGTATTTTTGTAGAGAGTTTGCAGAGGTTTTAAGGTTACAATATCCTAACCTTCTTATTCCATAACAAAGAATATTCCTCAATTTCACTATGACAAGGTAGATCATGGATCTTGAGGTCTTCCATGTTAAGTGTTTATACATTCTCTTGCCTATTGGAATAGAGAATAAACTCTTCCTTGGAACTGTGTACTAAAAACATGTCATTCCTAAAATTTACAAGGTTTCCTTCGTCACCTAACTGGCTTATGGTAATAAGGTGTTGATTAAGACCCTTAAAAAACAAAACATTTGAAATCAATGTTTTTCCATGAAGAACAATGACAAATGTACTAATAATTTATCCATGAACATTATCTCTGAATGTTACTTTTCCGCATTTTGTATTGATAATTGTTTCAAAAAAGTATTTGTTACCAATCTTGTTCCAAGAACTTCCAATATCCATGTACCATGTATTGTTGTTGGTACTTTCTTTACTTTCATGAAAATAAGAGTTTTAGACTATCTGAATCCAAACATTATTGGATCAAGAATATTAAGAAAGAAAATTTTTCGGAATCCACATTTTCATAGAAAAATATTCTCTATGAAAACATAAATAAAGAGTTTTTTTTATGGAAATTTTTTTACCAATTCCCACCACACTGACCCTTAGTGCATCATGGAGAACTTTGATGAAAAAAATAATTTTTACTAAAAACCGGTTTGGAATTAGTATAACCAAATCTAGAATTATTTTTTATAGATCGTATTTGGGAATACAACTTATCAAAATTTTCTTTAACTAATGTAATGTTTGAACAACACATACTCAAGGAAAATATTTATAACATCAGTATAATAACTGTGTTTTTATAAATTAAAAAATTAGTTTTAGAACTAGAGTATGTCTAAAAAAAATTCATCGAAATTAATTTTTTTAGGTCCTTAGAAAGTTTATCCTTATCATAATTAACTTCCTCAAGGGTTTTTGAAATATATTCAAAATAATAAAATTCCTAATCAAGATATTTAGAATGATTTGATGCTTCTTTAGTATGAATAGAAATTACATAATTTTTCTTATCATGCTTTTCCATGTCTTCGGAATTTTCATTCTAATGAATCTTAAGAAACCTAGACACTTCTTCATAAGTAGGTAAAGTATTATCTTCATCAGAAAAAGGTTCTTCATCCATGTATTCACAATATTTAGTATTTGTCTAATTACCATTAAAGGATAAATTAGTTATAGATTCAGTATTTTTTACCATTGCCATTAGACAATTATTTTCATTAGGTAATCTGGCTAGTAAACCAATATTTTTCATACTAGAAGGTTCATACTCTAAGGATTAATCATAAGAGTCCCCACCACTGTCACTATAGGTGTCATTAGCTTTCATAACCATTTAAGCTTTAGAATTGTATTACATCTTTCTATTACTTTCATAATGATTTTCCTTTTAATATTTTCTCTTAAGGATAGGAAAATCTGGCCTTATATGCAATGCTCTTTTCCATTCATAATAAGTTCCTTCTGAGTCATTCTTGTCCTTTTTTCATTCTATGTAAATAGATACTGAAAGTAATTCTACCCAACTATCATGTTCATCCATTAATAAATATAAACTAGCTCATTCTCAAAATGTTCACTCTCAATTGATTTAGATAAAATAGTGACATTCATAGTCATTGATCTAGTAACCCTTTCACGAGTCATGACTTTAGTAGTTGTAAAGGCCACACATACACTGATATTATTCTTCTTATTCAAATCATCATTTCATTTCATTCTTGTATCATGATGAAGATGAGTTCAAAAAATCCCATCAAGAGTAATATAAGATACTTTCAAATTCTCATCAATCGTTGTTCTCTTAGATTCCCACTCATTATGCATGATTTCTGTAATCTTTTCCACAAGTGCCTCATGATCTAAAACTTTCTCACCCATAGATTTCAAAATTTTAACAATAGAAATAAACCTTTTTTGTAATTATAAACAAGTTCTCCATAATTAAATAGAAATCCATGATATTATGCTCTATGGATAGCTCCTCTAGTTTCTATAACATTAGATGTATCAAAATCAGTAACCTCCAATTTCTTCCAAATACAATTTGTATCATCACAAGATAAAATATGGCTAAATATATTCATAGTCATGGAACACAAAAGTGTATGGAATACCTTTTAGTTTTGTTGATATTCATACATCTCTTGATTAGTAAATGTTCTGACTTCCTTATCAGGAATCTTGTAATCTCCATTAAGCATAAAAAAATTTTAAACTCGAGTATTAATAAAAAAATTCTTCATAAGATTTATCCAAAATTCAGAATAATTACGATAAAAAATAAATGGTCTATTAGGATTATGATTGTCAATAGAACCAAAATTCATTCCTTCCATCTAAAATAAAATATATTTCCATAGAAACATGTTAATAGTAAGAGTTTGTAAACATGGATAAAAATCATAAGCATGGAAAATATAGAACAATGAAAATTGTGCAAGAAAACTTATTTGTGAATATAAATATTTCACAGAACTACTCTAATTCCAATGGTAGGATTTAAATAATGAATGTAGATGCTCAAAATATAAGAGGGGGTGAATTGTAATCTTAGAAATTCCTTTGGAACCTTTAAACTTAAGGAGACTATGTTTAACAAAGATAACCATTGTTAATTCACAAGACCTCTTAGTTCTACAAACTTGCTATGTTCTGGAAATATGGTTCCTGAAAAGAAACATGAGAAAATTTTACAAGGAAAAAGATTCAACCTTTAATCATATAGAATCTTACTAATCCGAGTATAAAAGTACAAGAATGTATAAGGCAGTTATACATTCATTATTCATCTAAATAAAATGGAAAACAATCTTGAAATAATAAAATTAACAAGTATGATATCTTTTAAACTGAAGAGAAGAGTATCCAACATCACTGGATAAAGGTCCCTTGATTTATACTTTCATGAATGTCAGTCTTATTCACACCATGGTAAGCCCTCAATAAAAATCTCGAAGTCTTTCTTGTTGCCCCTCAAGCCCTCAAAATTCAAGGGAGTTGGCTCCTCTATCTTATTTATCATGTAAGTCCTAAAACTATAAGGTAGTCGGCACCTCTGTACTTTTATCCCCGGAAGCCCTTGATTCTACATAGAAAAAATCAGAGTCGCATGAAGCAAGCTAGGAAATATGTTCAGTTCACACAAGGAATTTGAGAATCTCTCTATAGAAATTACATCACTAGCATGTAATATCTAGATCATAGAACTATTATACAGCTCATTCATATGAGCTCCTATTTATAGGCATTTCTCTAATGGCATGGTCCCTCCTCTAACGGTAAAATGTTTCCTTAAATATCAGAGGGACCTAAACTCATTTCACTCAATCAACGGTTAGTTAAAAAAAGAATGAACAACATCATTTTATAACTATAATTAGGGTGTGTAAAATATGGTTGCATAACTAAATCCAATTTTCAGAGTCATGAAAAATAAAATTTGGAGTCAATGTAAATAAACATTTGGAGTCCATATTACATGGATATTTTTATTCAATTTTTCAAGGAATTCAGAAAATTAATTATATAGTTTTCGGATTCTGAATTCAAATTAATTCTTGAGTATAAATTCTAAATAATTTACAACCTAAATTTTGAGAAATATGGTGGCTGAATTTTGAAGAATTCGGAACAGTAATTTTGATGAATTCGGAACCTGAATTCTGATCAATTCAGCACCTTAATTCAAAGAATTCAGTATCTGAATTTTATAGAATTTGGAATCGGAATTTTCTAGAATTCAGACCCTGAATTTCAGGGAATTCTGAATATGAATTTTAGAGAATTTTGAACATGAATTTTATAGAATTTGGAATATAAATTTCAGATAATTCAGAATCTGAATTTTAGATAATTCGGAATATGAATTTCAAGGAATTTGGAATCTGAATTTTAATGATTTCGTAATTTGACCATTAGAGAATTCAGAATCTGAATTTTAGAGATTTTAGAGTCTGAAATTTATAGATTTTCGAGTCGAAATTTTGAGCAATTCGGAATCTAAATTCTGATAAATTTGGATTCTAAATTCAGATAATTCAAACCCTGAAAATAGAGAACTATATATCTGTGTATTTATTTAATTCTGAGGTTTTTGATATGAAACCGAATTTTACAAATTAGAAATAAAAAGAGTTAGAATGAAAGAGACTATAAAATGAACAATGAGATCAAAGTTCAGGAGAAATTTCCTTGGGAGGGAATCTTTTCCTTATTAAGATAAATCATAGGAGATATAAAATTTTCCTTGAGATATAGTGTTTGTGATTTTCAAAACATAAAAGAATGTAAAATTCATAAGAAAACCTTATTGACTCAAAAATTTGGTCTAGCAGTGTCAGTCCTGATGCTACATCATCTAGTTAGGGAACTACTCCACTCAAATATAATCTACCCGAGGCATGATATTGATGGTGTTTTAGCCTCTTATTATTTTTTTAAAAAACTATAGACCTTCAATATAGGACCTAGTGTTGAAACCCCATTACAAAAAACTTCATGTTTGATAAAAATATATTATTACAATATCTTCCCTCCATTTTCAATTCATGGACGATTATTTTTGGATTTTTATAGAGATAATACAATAAATACACTAGTAATAATTATATACTCTCTAAAATACACTTTTCACCACTATATTAGTATTAAAAAAATTTATAATGAGTCTTTACGATCTCCCATAAATTCACCACACAAGACACTATTATCGGATTACAAAACCTAATATGTTATTTCATAACATGGGGAAAAATAAACATTAGAAGGGGTGAGCTCAAATGCTCAGTAAGGGTAAAAATAATTTTATATTACATCATTAGAAATGTGATACATATTATGAAATCATTAAGATTAGAGAATAAAGACATGTGACATGATAACATACAATAATGGAAGAGTCGTGATCATATTGTAAAATCCTAATATCCTAGGAACATGGGAACAAAATAAATAAGTTGTCTTAATCATATATCATGGATCCCAACCACATTAACATAAAATAGTTTACTAAGCTAATTTACCACTCTTATATTTGTATAGGCTCAATACCGATGCACCATAATATTCCATGAAGTGTAAAAATTTCCCAATGAATTTAAGGGATCATTAATTCTTCTCCCACACATCACATAATGAAAATTTTACTTTGAGTTATATATGGTATCAATGTAAGTGTCATAAAAAACCAAGGAAATAAAATGTGTTTTATATAATTTATTAGTGTTTCCTAGAGTGATGGATTCATGATTTCATCAATATACAATGCACGAAAAATCTAAGGGAATACAATGTGTTTCTATTAACATAAAGAATCATTCAGGAAAAATAAAACATAACAAATAAGATTATGATTATTGTATTTACAATATATATGAAATAGAAATACACTATAAAAAATAATTTCCCCAAGAAATTAATGAATTATTATTCATAATAAGCACCCATACACCAACAAAGTGAACATATAGAATTCACATAGGAAATTAATTCAAAGGAAATCAATATTATACATAGGGATGGATTTCTTGAAAAATATTGTGATGAATTAAAACAAATATTTAATATAGAATTTAATAATAATTCTAGATAAATAAGGTTTTTTATCAATTTGGGAATAATACAGATATATCATATGATATAGATGAAGAATATTTTTAAAATAATTGGGAAATTTTATTTTAAATTTATTAATTAAATTTTCATTAAAAAACATTTTAAATTTAATGTTTTAATAAACCATGAAAAAAATAAATTTCGTTTCTCAAAACCTGAAATCATAGAGAGTATGACTCTTAGAAAATGAAAATGTTATTGATGTGATATGTTATCAAGGAAATATATGAAATAAATTACATCCATAGAAAATGACAAATGTACAAAATTTTAAAAATTAATTCTTTTATAAAATTATAATAGAATTAATTTTTTTTGAAAATAAATTTAATAGGTTCAATATAGAATAATATTCTAAAAAATATAACTCTACTTGAAAGAAATATTATAACTATACATGTTGAAAATTATAAAAATCATTTAAAATTGTTTTATTATACCCACATCCTAAAAAGTTTAATAAAATTTTTATTTTATAATTGGTTATGTGAATCTTTAATGTCACTTTGGATAAAACATTTTTTTGTCAAACATCAATCCTTTAGTAAGAAAAAATTAGACATGGAAGAATAATATCCATTGGAATGTATAAATGTTATTAATATCAACATCATGATTTCATTTGATCATGATTTTAAAAAAAGAAGGATATTAATGCAATGAATTAATATCCTCCCAGATAAATCAATTATATGATTTTAATTTATAAAGGTAGGAAAAGAGACATGGAAGATCAAAATGAGGTGGAGATTTCATGACTCATCTGAAAAATGACTTGAGTATAGATACCAATGACAACATGAGTTACATTTTAATCAATACCCATGAAGGAAAAATATTTTCAAAAAGTTCTTAAAATGCTAATAAAATATATATATATTCAGATAACATAATACTTGGGCAGTATGTACATCATATAAAAATAAATTGACATGTTAAGTAAAAAAAATTCTATAAAGGGTGTTTGAGTGAAAAATCCATTTACTTATTTACCTTTTTATTTGGTCACACTATAAAATACTAAAAAATTAAAAAAATTATTTTGTTTATATATTTCATAAAATTATTCATCTCAATAAATATTTTATATACTACATTTTTATTTATATATGGTGTATATTGTCATTTATTATAGTTAATATTTAGCACCGATTGTTAGCACTCTCTGTTATTTTTCATGTTATTTGTAATGTTAATGTTGATAAAAGATCCTTATTTAATTTTTTAGAAATTCATGAATAAATATGGTTCCATCATATTTATCCCATTATTATTTTTAATTTTTTACATTCATTGAATGAGGATTTTAATTAATAATTATGAAGATGAAAACCAATTTCAACAGTTATTGATGAACAAAGATGATATATTATTATCAATTTTAGATATTAATAGTATAAATATAAAAATTTTTGAGAATAGTGATTACTATAATAATAAATTTAATTAATACTATAAAATAATCCTTAATAATTAACCATATATACAATACAACATCACTCATTTAGGCGGTAAATCGACCCAAAAAAATTATGTTGTAATGATCTAATTGGTAAAAAATGATATTATATATTACTATAATAATATCAAAATAATATTATAAATTTAATATATACCACTTAACTCCATAATATTTATTCATTCAGCCATTGGAAGTGGGTGGCAATTAGAAATATATTTCATTATTTGTGGAAGCGATAGTCTTCATATATGCTTGATTAAATAAACCATTTCTCAATGAATTAGTGCAATTACGGTATATGAATAAAATATATATTTAGAATACTAATAATGTTATAAAACCATATTAGATCATCATTTAAAATTTTGTATCCTTAAATGTTAGTTTTTATGGGAAATAATAAAATTCGTAAATAGTGGAATTACTCCACAAATTTGTATGATTAAAGATCTCATTCCAAAACAAATGCCAAAAATGAAGGTAAATATAAAAGGATATAATTTCATAATATTATAAGTTACATATAAAACATTGTTATTTATGAAACCCAATATTTATTCATACCCTATGTTGTGGTTATTAAAAACAATCTACATCATGTCGAGGAAGTGGTAGCCCGTATATACTAATGATCAGTGTATTGGATTTTCTTTGGTGGATGCATGGAAATGAATGAATATTTTTTTGTAAAATTAATATAAATAAATTTAAATATATTTATATATGATAGTAAATTTAATATATTAACAATTTTGGGGAATATTTGGATTTTTTAAACTAAAAAGAAACACTATGAGTATTGTAATAGCTATGTTAGGTATATTGATTTTCCTTTGAATTATAGTTGGAAAAAAGGGATCGAGGTAATGAAGGATGAACAATAGATCTGGATAGTGTGATATGGTTATAGAATGAATAGTTGGTAAAGTCCCCCCATGTAATTGGTGTGGATGAGTGTGTATAGTTGGTGTGTAATTATGTCATTAATTAACTTAATAGGTGGTATGTTTTTGAAGTACAATAACATATTAAATTATTTCTTACAATATTCAAGGTAGAAGATCCCAATTCATTGAGATTATTGAATACGAAGAATAATATAGAAAATATTCCTCTGGTAAACTATGGTTTTAAACACCATTGAGTGTTATAGGGGTTTGTATTTTTCACATTCCATTTTCACTCTAACAATGTGTACTTTTTCGAAGGGTATCTTTTACATTAACCCATGTTAATAAAATAAGATGTTTTTTTATTAATAATGATATTACCAATTAAATTGAGTTTCTTAATCCTATATATTATATTAATTTTATCAATTATAATTTCTTTTATTTTTTCAAATATGGTGTGAAATGAATTGATCCCCCAATTCATTGACAAAAGATATATATTAAATATAATAATGGTAACAATACATGCATGTGGTGTACCAATATTACATTATCAGGTAATTGAGGGATATACATTTCAAAGAGACATGAAATCACATATAAAAGAATATTTTTCATTAGAACTTCTCAAAACATATTTAAATTACATTGATTTATAAAAAAATAATTTTAAAATTAGCTTGTTGAAAAAATAAAAATAGTTTTTAAGGTAATCTTTTTAAGCATAAATTTTATTTGTGAGTAAAAAAATTAAAATATTTTTTATAATATAAATGTAATTATTATTAATTGAAATATAGTTATTTGACATTAAAATTATTCCATATTCTGATTTTACAAAAATATTAATTATTAAAAGAAAATAAATAAAATAATTTTCTTTTTTAATGTAACCTTTCAGTTTTGTTTTAAAATTGATGGCCACAAGATACATAATATAGAATAATATTATAAAAATCACAATTTTATTCAATAATTTTATACTTTAGAACTATTTATTTTCCTGATCATTGGTATCTCTTATATATTGATAACATAACAAAAATTATATTTTCATAAAAGTGATGTTTTTATTTAAAATCTACATTTTCATTATATATTCATATATTGGTAATATTTAAATATTGATATTGTATTTAAAATAATAAATTTTATTTTATCTCAATTTATTTATTAAAATTATATATATAAATTTTAATACGGAATAAAAAATATTAAATTTTACTACTTTATTTTAAAAATTATTTCTTAAAAATTAAATGATTTTAATTTTATCTCATACCAATTTAATAGTTTAATGAATTTTAATATTTTATTTCATATAAAGGTATCATATACATCATTAAAATGATCACTAAAAGGTGAATAATTTAATTTATTAGTGTCTTATGACCTTTATTTTAGTGTATGTTTATAATTATATCACACTCATAATTATTTAAATAGAAAATATATATAATTAAATATAAGGATATTAAATTCTTCCACATTTAATAAATTATATCCTCAAATTTTATTAAATAAATTATTTAATAGTGCAATAAAAATATTTTATTTCAATATTTTTATCGCATTGACAATTAAAATACAATTTTGTTTAGAGACTTATGAAATTCAATAAATGACTAAATCATGAGTGTTGTTAATAAATATAATCATTTTAAACACCATATAATAAAATAATAAGTACATTCTATGTCTTCAAAATTAGGAATAAATTCTCTTAAAATGATACTCTTATAGTCATCGAAAACATAAAACATTATTTCATAACATTTGAAAATGGAAACATAAGAATGGGTTACATTTAGCACTCGATAAGTATAATTATAATAAAATTGCATTACATGATAGACATGAATCATAACATGACCTCATAAAGGGAATATAAATAAGATATGGGAAATAATAACACAATATAATGGATTAATAGTGATAATATAATTAAATAATGATATCATGGTAATGTGGAATCAATATTAAAAAGATATCATAAGTATATGTTATGACCCCATACCTAGATAACAAAACATAGTTGGATAAGCTAACTTGTCAGTCCCATAATTCAATAGTTTCCTTGACATCTCATGAGATTAGAGCATTACAAAATTTTTTAGAGTTAAATATAATTTTAGGACCATCCATATCAAAATGAAAATATTTCATACTTGTGTCACATGATTTGAATCAAAATATAATAAAAACATAAGGAAATAGAATAGGTTTTATATCATCTAAAATTGGTTCTTATAATTATTAATTAAGTATTTCACCAATCAACATGTTTTGAAAAACTATTGGAGAATAAATAGACATCCATATACCTTAAGAATCATTATTTATAAATACCTCTCAATAATGATGGATATGAATATTATATTTATACTTTATAGGAAGTAGATATATTGTTCAGAGAAAAATTTACCTAATCAGTCTATGTATTGGGAATCTAGTTGAACACCCTCAAATAAGTTAATAAAACATAAGTTATTCATAGATGGAGGGAATTATATTTAACAAATTTATATACAAGTATATGATTTGGTAGGATAAAAGAAGTGAAATATAATTAAATAAATGTAAAATAAAAATTCATAATCTACCAAGATAAAAAAGGTGGATAGTATCTTTCAAATAATACCCTTAATAAAGCATATTAAATAGAAAAATAAAAATTATAGAAAAATTTCTAAACTTTTAATAAAAATATTAATTTCTTTCATCCATTTAATATATATAAATATAATGAATTTATTAGACCTAGAAAATATGAATATTTATTTATAAAAATGTAAAACCATAAAATTAATTATATTAGAAAATAATAGAGCTGATGAAATAATATGTTCACAGAGAAACATGTAAATGAGGTTTCTTCCATTGAAATTTACCCTATTAATAGAAAAGTAAAAATTAAATTATGTTTTAAAAATAAAAAATAAAAAACACTTAATTGTGTTAATTATAAAAAATCTATAATATTACATGAAAGGAAATGCTTTTTTAATACTATCCATATGAAAAAATTTAAAATAATATGAAAACATTTTAAGAAACTAACATATTAAAAATTTCTATAAAAAATTCATTTTAATGTGGGTGAAGAGAAACATGATGGTCATATGATATGTACCATATTTTGGATATATATCACTCTTTTACTAGGTGAAATATGGCCATGGATGAAAAAAATCCATTGTAATGAATAAGAGTTATTTTAATCAATATCATTATTTTATTTGAGGAATTGTTTCATCAAAAGAGAGGATATGGATAAAATAACATATATAATCATAGAAAATTGAATTATAAAACTTGAGAATATAATAGTAGGAAAAGATATTGGGAATATTATATTCAATAAGATATGTCATAATTCACAGGAAAAGGTACATGAATAATGAAAATTGGTAAAAATTTAATAAAAAATTAATAAAAACCCATGAAATAGATAGAGAATAAAAAATGACATATATTACCAGTAATAAAAAACATTTCATAATAAGATAATTATTAACAACCATATACACTACATAAAAAGTAACTTTCTAGCCAATATAAATTATGTCCCGACAATGGGAGATTGAGAAAAAAATCCCATAAGTTATTTTCCTACAATGGTTGATAACACTATAGAAAACTATAATAAAAAATTCCATATAAAATTAAATTATATCAAAAAATTATTCATTTATCTAACAATTATATATAAACTATTTATAGTTATTTCATATGAAAATGGTGGTTCTTTATTGGTTATTTTCAACCCCATGTGTTAACACTTTTAATTTTCTTTAATGTGATTTTTATTGTTAATATTGATCTTTGAACATTGATAATAAGTTCATATATACATGATTAAACATCAGTTTATTATTATATATCTCATTATTATTTATAATTTTCCACTATCATTCCATGAGAGTTTTAATTCGGACTAATGAATTTAAAAACGCATTTCAGTAATTTTTAATGAAAATAGATTATATATTACTAACTTTTTGAGATAATAATAATATAACTGAAAAAATTAAATAAAATTTTAATAACATATTATAAAATTTAATGAATATTATATGAAATACCATTTTTATAAACTATATAAACATTACAACATTGATCTTGTTTCGATTAGGAAAAATAAAACAAAAGCGAGTTTTAATGATCAAAAGAGTAAGAGGGTTGTAGAATATTATATTATCAAAACAATTATATAATCTAATTCAAGTAATATATATCAAATATCTAAAAACAAATATTATTTAAACCATTAATCATTGGTGGTTTTTAGAAATGATATGCACCATTCATTGAGGCGGTAGTTTAAACCCACAAGCGTGATTAATTCGTAGATTTCCCAATAAATGGAATGATTGATGGTAATTGAATACTTATAATTTAGATAGCATAATAATTTAATGAAAATTATTTTATAATTATATATGTTCTATGAAAACATATTATTCATCAAACTCATCCTTGATACTAGTCTGGAAATGTTGTGATGAAAAACAAACTCTATAATATCATGGTGATGATAGTAGAAACATAAGAAAAACGAACTATTTTTATACTTATAAAATTAAATGGAATGAAATAAATTATTTTTATGAAATTAATATAATATACTTTAATTATATATATGATAATTAAATAATTAAATTATCAATTTTAAGTATGACAAATAGGAATAAAAATAGAAATAATTACAATAAGGGGAGTAATACTCAAATCGAAAAAATTACTTTTCCTCAGTATTATACATAGAAATAATGGTATTAGTCTAATAAAGGATATCCACAAGATATTTTTAGTGGTAGAGGATTATATTATTAAACAAATCCATTTTAAAACCCCTTATTTTGAATTTAGTACCCTGTAAAAAATGGTTGTATGTCTATAATTTTATCTATGATGGGAATGGAAATTCAGAATTACCTTATCTTAATAAATTATGTCTTTACACTATTCAATGTAAAAGAATCAAATAATTAAATACTATGGAGTATGGGATATTATATATTTCAAATGCCTCCCATATAGTCCTTTTTATGGATTATTTATGTTATTTATGGGATTGTATTTTCTCATTTCACTTTACCCTTGTGTAATTTTCCCTTGTATGGAATCATGACTCAGGTATGTGGAACCTTGATTTGGACATGACAGAGGTGAAACATGTTGGAGATTTTAGAATGTAGTCTCATATGAATTTTTCCTTTTAATTTAATATTTTGAATATGGTTGTCTAGTGATAGTATTTGTACAATATCTATTATGGACTATTTAGATAGGATTAGAAAACCCAAGTATGGGGTATGTCATGGTTATCATAGAAGAGATTTATATATTGGCATTCAATTGGATATTTGGTTTTAGATGTTTTAATATGATTTATTTCATTTATTGAATTATAGATTCATCATTTTTACTCTTGTTCTATATAAATTAGTTCTTGTTAGTTGGAAAATCAATTTTGGTATATAAAAAAGCATTTACATTGTAAGATTTCATGTGATTAATATTATTATTACTATTTTGGGTTGAGTCCCATAATCCATGAAAAAATCATATAAATATATTTTCTGTATAACTTATTTTTTGAACTCTACTTGACATTATAATTATTTTTGACAATTAGTGTCACTTAATCTGAATCTTATGTTATCAAATCATGTTTTACCCAACAAAAAAGTGTGTATATTAGGCTAGACATGAAACTATATGTGATGCCCTTATTTCTTAGGGTGTGTGAGGTGAGGTGAGAAATTTTTTATCCCTAATTTCATATCATTTAGGAATTATAATTGACTATGACCATGTAGTGGGAATCTTACATGCATATAAAGGGTCTCAATATGCATTGAAATTATGTGGATAATTTCCATGATTATGTGTTTACATTAATCTATATAAAAAATCATATTGGGGGGTTTGTGATTTATGCTCACCATGGTTCGCATATTTTTTACTTCATTGAAGAGAATGGTAATGTTTATAATTGAATCATAGTATTGGTGATTTAATATTATTAATAAAATAAATAGGAAATATCTTATTATCCTAAGAATATGGATACCTTCATAAAAAATTAAAAAAATTCCTATGTTATTAGATTGATCCAGAGAATTTATTTTTATTCAAATATTCATCTAATATGATTAAGAGGCATGTTCAGTGGTAATATTTGGTGTGAAATCCTTGTATTTATAAGATATGGCTAATTATGGCATGATCCATGTGGTGTATTTGTGACATGTTGACTAACCCAATCCAATACTTGTTTTTGGATTTCATCTGTGCGTGGATACAATAATTCTAGTTTTGTTCAGTGAATAAGAAATACCAATGTATTCTTTCTTGATCAATGATGATCATGTAAATTCAATATGTTTGATAACTAATGTGATATCATTTCAGGTAATAGTTGCGCAAAGTGACCATGTAAGAATTTTATGAATTGGAATGGAAGGGATGTGAGATCAATAATGTTTTTAATCATGTTGTGCTGTGATGAGTAGAATTATAGAGTAAGGATTATTTTCATGAGTATGAACTAGCATGTTAAATAGTTTTTTCATTCAAATTGTCAAGATATTCTCGATTGTGGAGACAAGTGAATAAATGTTTGAAGTAGATCTATGGTGTCCATTATGCGTTCATGATGTTCATATGTGTGGAAAGTCATGAATTTCACTATGATTTGGGTATATTCAATTATGTTATGGTAATGGTTAGTGATAAAGTGCATGCTTATTCAAATTTAAAAATTAGTGTGTGATGTTGGTTAGTAACTTGCATTTATTTATAATGATCATGTATGATAGGTCTATCATCAATAAACCATTTTAATCTTGAGATGAGGGGGTGATGGAATTTCATATAGGATTATTGCATCTATTTCATGGAATTGGAGAAATATGTGTTTTTTTGGCACCAATGGTTGAAGGTCACACGTTTCCTATTAATCTGGGATACATATTCTGATGATTAGTTAGGAGTGATATATATATGAGAGGTTGAATCGTAATTGGGTTCCAATGATCATTTTTTCTGATCATGATTTAAATTTTACAATATTCATTTTGTGCAGACTATATATGGTTGTTGATATCCATGTATATTTTAATATTTATTACCTTTATTTCATTGATAGGTAGTTTAACTGAACTATAATGGTGATAGAGGATATAGTTTAGTAATGTTTCCTTTTTTTTAGTTCTTCATGGAAGAAATAATTTTCACTCTCATTTTTTCCTTCAAAAAGTGTTATCATGGATATGTTTTTATGGATCCTTTTTTCAATTTATACATTTTCATAATACAATAACTTATGTGATTGTTATATGTTGTGGTTTTATTAGTTATTGGGATGAGTATCATATATAATATATCAACTAATATTTTTCAATACATCAGCATTTAAATACTACTCAATGTATGAATAGATCATGTACTGATAGATGAATGTATCCCTTAGAGATCAAGGTGGGATACTAGGCCATTCTTTGATTGTCTCCCTGATTGGGACACTTGTTTAACAGACCTCTTCCCCAAAACACTTGAACAACTACAAACATCTAGTCCCTAATATTCCTCATTCATTCAACCACGTATACAGGAGGATTGGAACCTATAGTTGTTTTAATGCATGGTAATGTGGGGATTCAATAAAAAAATATCATTGTAATCCACAATTGAAATAACAAAACATTATCCAACAAGAATAATCACACATCACAATACACATAAGAAACAAAAAACAATATACTATATCAAGTGAAATATTTAAGTAAGTAGAACAATAGACTTGTTTTCATGGAAGAATACAATAAAATATGAACTACATGGTAGATAAAATAAAATATTTAATTTAAAAAATATATAATATGGTGGTGATCACACCATGACCCACTATTTTAATTCACACTGACAAAATTATTTCAAACAGATATTATATAAAAATTTTGAAAATTATTAACAAATTTAACAACATGTTTGTTTCATTTTTTTCCAATAAATCATAAAAACTATAATTTTAATTTTTCGAATAATTTCATTGTAGGTGGATGTGATTTTGAGTGATCAAACTAATGTTGATGAAAAATGGACCAAATTGTTCTTAAATCCAAGCACACTAGCTAAATTAAAGGGAAACTACAACAAAATTATACATCAAATTAGGATGAGGTTTCATCACTAATCTTACATTTAGGCAGATACAACTCTATTGATTAAGCACAATTGTAATTCATCCATTATGGGATATTACAACCCTAGTTTGAGGTATGTGTCATTTTTTATTCCTTTTTGTGTTTTTAATTTTGTGGGTTAACGTATAGGGGAGTTCTGAAAGGTTTTGGAATATTATTGAGAATACTGTAAAGTTGCACTGTATGAGTATGGTTCGAGGAATCCATGAAAGAATGCCATGTAACCATGAAATTACCACTGTTCAGATAGTTGTATCCACACGATTATCAAAGTATTTGTTAAATTGTTTAAGATAATCAGGAACCCCATTAAAATAAGTTTTTTTTAAAATGGTTTTATTCAAGATTTACTCTAAACATCTTCTCTCTTCTCCCATACAAACCATACAGGGGATTTATTGGTCTCGATGTTTTTTAGTGATATCCCACCCATTTTGGAAGCAAATTCAAGGGGTTTTATGGTGGTTTGATGTATATTATACACGGGTATGTCTCCTCACTTGGTTGCCCTTGGGATTCTCTAGATCTATACTCTCCTCTCTCTCTATTGGTTTTTATAGATATAAATATTTTTCATGCTTATATATGGTTGTGGTAGAGTAATGTGATTATTTTATGGATTTTTCATGATATGTAAAGTGATCTATAATGATTTTGGTGGAGCGTTCAACCAGATTAGTGGTGAGGTTACTTGTGGGTCAGTTTTTCAAGAACCCTAAAGGTATAATGATTCTCTATCTACTCTACATTGTTAGAACATGAGGCTTTATTAATCATAATTTATTTTTCATGAAACTAATTGAAAATAATGTGATGTGAAGCTTGGAGGAAACCCATTAGGTGATGATTTTTGGATTGTGGGTAAAATGAGATAATTATGTAAAAGGGGTTTTGTTGTGTGATTTTAAAATGATGGTTTTAAAATCATAAAATGGATTGAATTATGGAACATGTTTAATGAAAGAGAAATTTAAATAAATATGTATTTTATTTATATATAGTATGGTATGGAAAAAATGATTTATGTGTGATTTCACAAAATATGTGATTTGTCAGAGTGGTTATGGCTTATGATGGAATGATTGATGTGATTGAGGTATTATTTAATTATAAAATAGTTGTCATCATATTGTTGTGGCCTCGGTGTTCTATATTTTTTTATTGTATTGAGCATGTTATTCTTATGTTGGAATGATGTGAAGTGGGCATGAAGTATACTAATAAAAGGGGATGTATAGTGGTTGAAAGGGAACCCATTAAAGATAAGTGGTTAGGAAGTAACACTAAATTGGTGATGTAGTAAATGGATTTGGACAGGATGTTCCACCATGTTAGTTTACCAGTTTGGGTTATGTGAAACCATATTTCTTTGTTTTCAGTGTCTTTTTTTGCAAGGGGGGTTTTTTTTAAATGTTAAATGCGAAATGACTGATGGAAATGATGGATTTCCTTGTATTGAGTAGATTTTTGTGGGGATTGGGTTGGTATGAATGTGTTTGGTTTGTCGGTAACTATTCCAGTATTTATTGTTTTATATTACTATTTTATTAAAAATTTCCAATAGATCTATCCTACTGGAATGTGAATGGAATTAATTTGGTGAGAACCTATTGGGTATTTCTACTCACCCCCTATATCGACACTTTGGTTTTTTTACATGTCGTCTTCGAGGATTATGGTAAGGGTAAATAATTTCATTTTTCTAGTGGTTCTTCATGATTCGTGGAACATTTTTTGGTTCATGAATCATATATATTTTCATGGATCTATAGATATTTTTCATAGCTTGTTGTGTTGGGAATTATAGACATCTAATTTTTACTATGATTTTGGAACATTATGATTGTGTTCTCTTGGTTTATGAAAATTTGAATGGAATGGTTTGGTTGTGGTTTGGTAATGTATTGTTTTGGTTTAAATTTTTTTCATGCCTCATGTATTATAGGATAGATTCATTCTATGGGAAAATTATTTCAAATTGGTTCTTGAGGCCCTTAGCATTTATGTCTTTCCTTTCGCACCTTTGTAATGTATCCTAGGGCCTAGTAGCATCTCCCAACCTTCTCTTGTAAATATGGAAGGGGTGGGATAGTACAAGAGGTATCAGTTATTAGTTTCTTGAATTTAAGGTAAAAGAAGTTGTTCAGTCCTTTAACATGAATTGTTTCTCATATAATTGAAATTCTTTTAGGGCACATTCCTAGAGTTATTATGGTTGGAAAGTATATGATTTTCATAAGATTAAATTTATAACATAAAAGGATGTAGCAAACCATTTTATACTGAACTTCATGTTTCTAGTAATTTTGGCACATAAGTGTTTTGGAGATACTTATAGGCCTTGGAAATCTCATTGTTAGGGGTTTAGCCAATGAGATGAGCATGACATGAATGGAATACATTAATTCCCACTAAGATACATATTTCACTGGGGTATATTTATTTACGTGTTCCATGAATGTGTGGATATTTAAAAATCTGATTTGGGTTTCAAAAAATGTGGATTTGAAACATGACATGTTGGGGAATTTTGAAATTTGGCCGAATTTCAAAAAACTATGTTTTTTTAAATGGTGCAACATGAGAAATGTGAAATTGTCAAAATACTGGTTGTGATAGTTACAATGTAATTGAGTTTTAATATCAAACCTTTTCTTTTTAAGAGAGTGGGACTTATGTTTATTTTTATGTTGATTAAAATGGAATCAAGTCCGAGTCAAAGAGACCAACCCGAGGAGGCTGCTAAAATTAGTGTTTCAACTAAGCCTCATGTGAACCCAAAACTTTTATAGATTATAGTGAGAGCTTTCCAAGATGTGGAAAATGGGAATAAACCAAATAAGACAATTCATGTGGATCCTATGGATAATTTTCAAAAATATAATCCACACATATTTAAGGGTGATTCAAATACAGATAGGGAAAAATAATGGTTGAATAGAATGAATATGATATTTGAATTCATTGGATCACCCGAGGAGAGGAAAGTGAATTTATCCATGTACATACTATAATATCATTCCCTTCAGTGGTGGGAGTTGGTTTTTCAAGTTGGAATGGGCCAAGGGGTGACATGGGAGTGTTTTGAAGAATTTTTTAATATACAGTTCTTTTTTCATAGTTTTATAATTCAACTCAAAAAAAATATATCATTAGACTGAATGAAGGGAACATGTCTTCAATATAATATGTTGCTATTTTCATAAAATTAGTGTGGTTTTCACCTATGGTGGTGGAAAGTTTATAATGGAAATAACTAATTTTAGAAGCTGGGTTGAGGTAGTAAATTCATTCTAGGATAGCAGTTCTATGCTTATTGATTAGATAGAAATAGTGAATAAATTAATGATGGTTGAGTGAAATATTTTGGGGGATACTAATGGGGGGTGTCTATTGGAACCCATGGGAAATAGTTGGAAATCAAACATTGGGTTTATATGGAAGAGGGAAACTTATTCCGAAAATGGAGTTATGGCTCAGAATCAAATGGCAGGATCAGGGAATCTTCCTCTAAAGCCTCAGAGTAAATAAATATTTTATTCAGTGTGGTTCTATGGGAAAAATTAATTGGGATTGTATATAATATCATTGATTATGTAATAACTCAAAAAAATTGGAAAATTCAGTAATATTGTCATAATTCCCCAAGGATGAGTGTTTGTGATACTCTTTAGGGGTCGTAGCCATCAAATTCCTCAATAAAATGGGGTCAGAAGTATACCCCTTATTATTATACAAAGGTTAGTCATGAAGATTCCAGTAATACCATTACTACTACGTAAGGAAAAAAAATAGAATAGTGTTGTAAGAATGTAGTTTTTTGGATCTAATCAGGTTGTAGTGGATGATCTGTTGGGACCATCTATAGTGGGAGTTATGATACTTTTAAATTATACTCTAATGCCAGCTCTATTTGATATGGTTGAATCACCTTATTATATTTCATCTCATGTTATTAGTTTGTTGGGATTAAGTGTGTAAATAATTCCTTCTATTTTAAAACATTAAACTCTTATGGGTCAAAGAGAGTTTTGATTCTTCCACTGTTTATCATAGGCTATAGTTGTATATAGGGTTTAATTGATGTTGGATTTCCATGTGATTGAGAGGGTTGATTATGATATAATCCAAGGATGGATTAGGGATTTTTAACGACCTCATTTATTAATATGTGTGAATTGTTAATTTTATGATTGAAGATGGAGTTAAAAACCACTATAGTTTGGGGGGTTGAAATTTTTGGTGCAACACTTGTTTTGGCATAAGATATTGGAATGATATCGTATCACTTAGTAGCTTTTTTATTCAAATCACTGGATGGTGATGAAAATATTAGTTTTTCAGAAGTGGTTAATCATTTTCAAGATGCCTATCCTGAACAAATATCTTGTTTTCTACCCATGATAGAATTGGAGTTTACAATTGATCTTCTTCTGGAAACCAATACTATCTCATTTCAGTATTACCAGATGAAACTAACATAATTGAGAGAATTGAAAGTGTAGTCAGAGGTGTTTTTAAAAAGGGTTTATCTATCCTAGAACGTCTAGGTGGTAAGCTTCAGGGTTGTTTATTAAAAAGGTAGAAGAAACAGGAAGCTATGTGTTGGTTAATATAGGATTTTTCAAGTTATAATAATAAACCAATATCCACCTCCATGCATTGATTATTTTCTCGATCAATTGAGTTGAGATCAGTGGTTCACCCTGATTAAACTACAGCCAGGTTATCATCAATTGTTGGTGTGGAAGGATGATATTTCAAAAATATACATTATAATTTTATATGTAAATGATGAGTATGTGTTTATTCCCTTTGGTCTCAAGACTAAACTAGATATGTCCATGGAATTGATGAATCTGATATTTCAATGATATATGGATTCAAATGTGGTCGAATTCACAGATGATATACTAGATTATTAAGACATGGCTGTAGCATTTGAAAAACATGGTAGTAGTTTTGGGGATCGTGAGGGATCATTAGATTTATGTTAAACTGTTATAGTGTGAATTTTAGAAATAGGACGTTCAATTTCTGGACCATTTTATATTCTATGAGAGGTGTTTTAGTTGATCCATAAAAGATAAAGGTTTTTATCTCATGGAAATCGCCGAAATGTTTTTTTAGATATGAAGATTCTATGGTCTAGCTGGGTATTGATGATCTTTTCTTCATGATTCCTCATGGTTAGACTCACTTATGAATTCCTTGACAAGGTAGAATGTTCCATTTCAATAGGATGAGCAGTTCCATACCTTTTTTGAAGAGCTTAATGGTATACATATCTCATCATTGATCATGGTTTTTGTAGAACTATGAAAAGGGTATGTGGAGTATTTTGACACATCGAGATAAGGTTTCAGGTGTTCTCTCATGAGAGGATAGCATGTGGTTTCATATGGATCACAGCAGTTGGGAGTGCATGATAAGATAATCTGAATTCATTATTCGGAGATGGAGGCTATGGTTCAAACCATGAAAATGTGGAATCAATATCTATTTGGTGAGAAGTTCACAGTGTATACCGATCATAAGAGTTTAAAAAACTTTTTCTCACAAATGTGTTTGATCTTGATGTAATGGAGATGGAAGGGGTATCGTCATATGAATGATTTTTATTAAATTCGTACGTCTGGTAAGGTATATTCAATGGTAGATTCATTAGGTTAGAACAAATATGCTCAGGTGGTGAAACAGGAATCATATTAGTGGTAGTTGATTTAAGTCATAGCCAAAATGTGGTTGGAATGAGACGACTATGGTGATAAAATGGTTATCATTCTAGTTTCATTGGATCCTAACATGGTTAGATTGGTTTCAAGTTAACATGGGGTTGATTCCAAGTGTTTGCTGATGAGGAAGAATCTCTATGGTGGGGAAATTATTGAGGGATGGTAATTGAATAAAAAATAATTTTTCTATTTTCAAAATATGGTGGCTATACTTATGGATTAACAGGGGAAATTCTTATGGATTATCATCATTCTAGGTGGTTTTTCCATTATAGAATTAAAAAAATGTATAAGGAAATGAAAGAAAAAATTTTATCGGCTTGTATAAAAAAAGTGGTTGTGTTAATTTCGATAATCATGACCTGTGAACATGACAAGGTAGAGCATCAACGAATAGTTTGAATCTTTTATTCTTTACAAATCCATTTTTGGATGTGGGAGTAGATAGATATGGATTTTGTAATAGGTGTCAAAATAATGTTCTGAAAGCATGATTCCATGTTGGTGGTGGTGGATTGGCTCTAGAAGTCATCCCATTTCATCACCATTTTTGAATATCATGTGGTGTATGATCAATCCATAATATATATCTATGATGTGGTAAAGAGTCATGGTGGTCTAGTTGTCATTGTATCAAATAGTACTCATAGATTCGCACCTCAATTTGTGAAATCTGTACAGTAATCTTTTAGGACACAGTTAACGATGAGTACAATGTATCATCCTTAGATAGAGGGGTAGTCTAAGAGAATGATATAATATTTGGGAGATATGTTGAAGCAATTATGTGATAGATTTTGGTGTTACATTGGAGGAACACTTACCGTTAGTATAATTCTCATTTAACAATACTTATTAGGACTCGATACATATGGCTATGTTCGATGAACTATATGAGTGTCTATGAGATTCACAACATTGTTGGGGGGATGTTGGGGGACTTTGATTGTTGATTCGAGCCTTGTACAATAGAATATAGAGAAGATCTAGTTGACTAATAAGAGAACATCGATGGCTTAGAGTCATCATCAGTTGTACACAGATCATCTTTGATGGTCGCTATCATTCGAGGTGGGTGATCATATGTGTTTTAGAATATATCATATGCTTGGACATCAACGGTTTGGAGTATAGGTCTTGTTATATCCATGAGATGTTTTCCATTTTGAGATATATTATCATATTGGAGAGGTGGGTTATCTCTTGGATTTTCCAGCATGGTTTAGTGTGGTACACATTGTGTTTCATGTGTCATAGTACAAAAAGTATGAACCAGATCGTGACCATGTTTTTCGAGGGGATCATGTCGAGTTGGAGTCAGATGCTTCCGTGGTGCACTTTCTAGTTAGGATTATGGATATGCATGATAAAGTCTTGCATGGAAAAAACATCAGTCTAGTTTTGGAATTGTGCAAACAAGGTCACATTCAAGAGGATACCTTTGAGGGGGAGAAAGATATGGATGAGCAATGGCATGATATTTTTCAGCATATTTATGGTTCTTTACATTTCTAGGCTATAATTTACAATGGTGGGGAGAATTTAGCACCCCGGGATTGTGGTATGTAACCTCTTTTTTTCCTTTTTATGTGTTTACTGTTTTTTGGTGAGTTTTTGGAGAGTTTGGATGTTTTTGTAAAATTTTGGAGGGATTTGTAAGGCTGCGCGGTTTGACCACAATGAAGGGAAACTGTGATAGAATCCATAATAACTGTGTATTTATCACATTTCAGATAGTATCATCTGCACGGTTAGTAGTCGGTTTGCCAAACTGTGTGAGATAAAGAGGAGAGCAACAAAAATATGTTTTCTTAACAAATGGGGTTATTTTGGATTTACCCTAATCCTCTCCTCTCTTCTCTAATACAAACCCTATATGGTATTTCATGTTCATAAATGTTTTTGGGGCTCTCCTACCCATTTTTGAAGAAAATAGAAGGGTTTTCTTATAGGTTTGAAGGAGGTTTTTCTAGGGTGCGTCTCCTATCATGGTTTATTGTGGTTTCTTCTAGATCTAAAACCCTCTCCCTTCTAGTTTTTATAGATATATATGTTTTCCACATATATATATACATAGGGTTTTGGTGCCTAATGTGATGAATTTAGGGCATATTGATGATAAGGAAGGAAATCTAGGGTGGTTTTGGAGGAGCGTTCACCCAAATTTTTCATGTGGTTTCATGTGGGTCGATTTCGCTAGAACAATAATGGTAGGTGGCTTCTCTCTTGACTCAACATTGCTAGAACATGATGATTTATTTCAATTAATATATTTTTCATGAATGTAATTGTGAAAATGATGTGCGAATCTTGGTGGAAACCAATTTGGCGATGAATTATTGTTTGTAGGAGAAATTAGATAATGTTGAAAAGGGTCTTTTCGGTGTGATTTTAATGTGTTTGTTTTAAAATAAAAAATTGTTTAAATTATGGAAAATGTATTATGAAAGAAGAATTTTAATAAACATATTGTTTTATTGAAATATGGTTTTGGCATTGAAAATGGTTTTATGGTTGGTGTGCTTATGATATTAGTTCATTATGAAATAGTTTCTTTATATTTATGGGGCCTTGTGGTGCTATAAGATTGTTATTGGCTTGAGCATGTTATGATTGTGCTGGAATGATGTGAAGTGTGCGGGATGGGTCACTATAAATGGTGAGGGATTGTGGATGGAGGAGCCACCATTAAAAATAAGAGGTCAGGTAGTACCTCACAAATTGGTAAAGTAGTAAACAACCTTGGATGGGAACATCCATCATGTTGTTCTATGGGGTTGGGTTATGTAAAAACCTATTACTATGTTTTGTGTGTGTTGTTATTCAAGGTGGAAATTGTTGTGAAAATGAGTAATGGTGAATGATGGGTGGAAAAGATGGATTTCCTTGTATTATGTAGATTTGGGTGTGAATTGGCTTAGTAAGGATTTTTTGTTTGGATGGTAATTATTCTATTGTTCATTTCGTTATGTAACAATTTTATATAAATTTTCTAACATTTATATCCTAGTGGCGTGCATAAGGACGTCATTTGTGGAAAACCTGTTTATTATTTTTAAGCACACCCTATTTGGATCTGTGGCGCTTTTTCATATGTCATCATCCAAGACTCAGGTAATGGTAATGAATCTCATTTTTCTATTAGATCATCATGATTCCCAGATAGTATTGTAGATCTTGGATACTATAGGATGGCTTGGAGATATAGAGATTTGTCATATCTTGTTGAAATTGAATTTTTAGTCATACTCTAGGTTCTACTATTATAAAACATTGTGGTTGAGGTGTTTTGGTTTATGAGAATTGTTATGGAATTGTTTATTTATATTTTTATAAAGTATTGTTTTTGTTTACATTTTTGACATGGGCCATGTATTTTTGGTTTCCTTCTTTCTATGGTAATATCACTAATTAATGGTTCTTGAATCCCTTGGAATTTATTTCCATCCTATTACACCTTAAGAAAATTTCATATCACCTCGTATAGTATCTCCACCTTGTCAATACAATGTGGAAGTGGTGAGAAATTACAAAGGGGATATGTAAATATAACATTCCATGTAATAAAATCCAGAAAAATTCAAGAGTGGTTTTAGGTATTTCATATATATCTCAATCTTTCGATCTCAAAATGATTCTATCATTTTGGTGTAGATATGGAAGATATGAATTAAAATGTTTTTTTCTATAGTGAAAGAGAAGTATGTACACCCATATATAACCATGGTCTAAGTGTTTTCATTCATGTTTGGGGCTCAAAACTACATTTCACTTCTCCAATGAAGTATACCTTGGGAGCCCCATTTTTATGTTAAACCAAGAAGAAAATATCATGTATTTTGGAGACCCAAATGATTTTTATCCACACAATAGATGTTCTAGAGTCCATTATCCTCCAAGGTTGATCAAGGATTATTATGAATTTCTTCCTAAACCTCCCCCTCTACATGATGTCATGCTATGTGGTGGAAGAAAATTTCATGCAATGAACACATACTGGGGAGGGTAATATTTAATTCTTTCTACAATTTTATTTTTTTAATTAGTGTCTAGAAACATTCACAGATGTTTTCTCTTATGATTCATCATATTTGATTGCTATTGTTTTGGTTTTATCAAGTGATAATCTTTTTATATCAACACCAGTTGGGTTGTAATTTCAATTGGAAATATAGGGTTTTTATAATTGGAAAACATAAGAAACATCTTTATATCACACATAATTGAGATATTATTATTCATTGCAATACCTCCCTATAGTATTGAAGTCAAATCCTTGAAAACATGGTTTCTATATCAAGGGTTGGTTAATTGTAAAGTATTTCAAGAACTAAGAGCGGAATCATGATCTTGAAAATAGTCAAAAATAGTGTTCCCGTGAACCATGTTATTTTTTAGAAATATGAACTAACAAAGATGTGTAGTGATTTTTAAATTACCTCCCCCTCTAATAAACATAAAACCACCACCTACATCTATCAACTATTAATAATTTTTTTAAATTTATTTTGATTTCACTTTTTTTTAAAAACCACTGATATTTTAATAATTGTTATTAAAAATACACACATTAATCATACAATTCTCTTAGAGATATTACCAAAGGTCCACTATAGACTAAAAAATAATTTGTAATTGGAGATCAATTTCATGTTCCATGACAACTTGTTTAAATTTTGGAATCTTATTGGTTAGTGATTCAGTTTTTAGTTTCTATTTTTGGTAGATATTTATAAATTTTGTTCATATTTATTTGGTTTACCTTCTAAGAATACAAATATTTAAAAAAAAATTAATTCCTATTTATCTTTTGTTCATTTTTTCTTCTACCCTAGTATATTGATCTCCTTTAGAACATGTATCAAAGAGGATCATATATTAATGGCATTGTGACACATAGGAAACCCCATTGAAGATTGAAACAACACAACTTTCTACATTTATAACCCCATAATAATATTAAACCGATCTAGAAATTGAATGTATCTTGTAAAATATGGATGAAAATAATATAACACGAAATGACATTACCTTGCCTAATTTCAATATCCAACCAGCTTATATTGAACTGTAAGGAGCATCACCAATAATTGAACTAAAATATTGTCTAATTCACTTATTACAATGATTTCATGGACTCACATGAGAAGATCAACATAAACTAATAAAATATTTCCACACTATGTGTTCTATATTAAATCCTACTAATATGGATAATGAATAAGTTATGCTTAGGTCATTTCCTTTTTCATTAGACGAAACTGTAATATATTGAAATTATTCGGTAAATTCCCAAATAAGTTTCTAGGAAGACATGAAATTAATTTTTTAGAAAAATATTTCTATGGCTCGGGAACTAAAACAATTAGAAATGAAATATGTGGTATAAGACAATATCAAGGGGAAACACATCACTAATACTATGAAATATTTAAAAGGCCTTGTTGAAGATCCCCACACCACCAAATAAGTGATAAACATTCAATATAGTATTTTTATAAATGTTATATTGAAATTGATTGAAACAATATTGATGGGGCTAATGATGGTGTAGTTCTTCATAAAACCATAGTCACTACAAGAAACATCAATCAAAAAATGATGCAAATTAATCAATAATTTTGTTCAAGGTCTAGTATATGCATTCAAGGTGTCTATGAGGTGTAGTGTTATGAATTCAAGAATAAGGTGGGAATTATGTTGTAATAGTTCAGTACAGTTATTATATAACAACTTCATTACAATGGGAAATACCTGTATACATGTATCCATTGTTGTATGTTTTATTTCAAAACCCACTATTCTTACCAATTTCATTGACAGGTACAATAATTTTAGAGTTGGGATGAAATTATTCAGGGACAACCCTATAAACAAACCTAAAATAAAGTACCATACTATCGTTTTATACCAAAGTGTAATGAAATAAAAGACTATAACCAATTGGGGTATTCAATTGATCATCAACAACCATGGAAGCAATCAGGGTAGTGTAGTCTTCTACTAACCCCGCCAAAAAATTCCCCAAACACCACAATGTACATTTCAAAAAAACCCTCCAAAACCAAATACTAGTCTAGAAGACATTATTAAAAAATAGCCCCAAATAACCTCCAATTCCAATAAACCACCCATATTTCCATTCAATACCAAAATACCTAATTAGGAAAATTTTCCCACTTGGTGGGGTAAGTTAAAAGTCATGGGTAGTGTAAACTAACCTATCAACCACTAATATACAAAAAGAATAAGGGAAATGACAATAAAATCACCCTTTCATGTAAAACTCAACTATAAATACTTAGGATACCTCCAATATCTCCATCCTATCCTATTTAAACTTCCATTCCAACTATCTCAGAAGACCTAAATACTTATAATCCTTGTACTGCAAAAAATACCAATAATGAAAAGAGTGTTTCTATCGATGAACTAAATATCACAACTATTACTCTTCCATTTATACATATGGACACCCAACATTGAATAAAATTAAACTATAAATGATAAATAAATTATTGAATATTTTGGAAAACTAGATGTCAATATTCCACTGATTGATATCTTAAAGAAAATTCCATTATAACTTATGTTTCTTATGGAAACGAGTACACAACATGGGAGAACACATGGTGATAGAGAAATGAGCTTGGAGAGGAATGTCTTAGAATTCATATTTTCATCACTTCCAACCAAATGAAGTGATCTGAGAGCATTCTCTATTCCATGTACTATTTTGGAGTATTCCATTTCTGATGCCATGATTGATTTGGGAGTCACTATAAATTTTATAACTCACATTATTTTCACCTCATTATAGGTTAGGTAATTTAATCTAAATAGAATTTTTGTAGAACTAGAATACTAGTGTATAGAACACTATACTATTCTTTTAGAGTATGTTCTTATGAGGGTGACCTTTTCCCGTTTTCCTACTTCTTTTTATGTGCCTAATAGATAATAGGATATTATGAATAGAAATTCCCTAATTAAATTGGTTAGTCCATTTTTGAAAATAAAAAAACATAATTAATTTCCTAAATTGAAACTAACATATTGATATTAGTGGTGAAATTTTTCATTTTAATATCCTTAATGCGATGATTCTTACCCCAGATGAACATTCAACACATACAATTAATTTTTTTGATGCACACCATTCCCCTGATTAAAAATATTCAAATTCCCCTAATCCCCTTATTGATTCTTCATCCTTGATAGATATTTTAGGTAATTATAAATGAATCAAATGTCATATTGGTCAAAAAAAATTCCATTAACGTTTGTTAATGGACAATATCTGGAGCACTAATGATTCTATGACCATCGATGATATTACTAATCTTGTAGAAGATTATTCCTCATATAAGGAAGTAACCATTGAGTAGTTAGATGAGATCATTGACCTTCCACATTCAAATTAACTCAAATAAATCTAGAAACATTAATAATTGGAACATAAAAACTGACTAAAAATTTAAAACATTCCTATCATAAGAGTAAAAATAGGATCACTGTAATCATTCATCATTCACTCCCTCCAGATCATGATTTGAGAGTAATTTAACTTTGTAAGGGGCACAAAAAATCATTGGTGTGAAAATGTTCTAACATCCCACGAATTATTGCAATTGAATATTTAAACATCATATATTGTTAAATGATTAGGAAAAACCATTAAATCGTGATAAAATTCAACTAATCACAACCCTAATAGATTTTTTTTAAATTGTTAATAAAATTGTTGGATTCTAAAACTATTTACATCATCTATGATAGCTAATGGGTCACTTCAGTGAAAGTAGTTTCTAAACATTCCAGTCGTACTGTAATTAAAAATGAAAAAAATGAAATCATTAAAACTATTGTTCATGATAGTTTTTATGTTTGTATTGAATACCAAATACTATACCAACACATTATTATGGTAAATTCCAAATTTTAATTCATTGGATATCTTCTATAGAGTCCATAGGGGATGTACCGATACTGTTTCTTTATTGGGTATTATAGATACTTTCATATACATATTTCCCCTCGGTATTATCAAAATAATGTATTAATATTCCTCTTTAGAACAATTTCATATACAAGGATTTCATTTGGTATATGAAATCCTCTCGGTACATTCCAATGATGCATGGTCGGTATTTATTCTAATTACCTTGATGATTTCATGGATGTATTCATATATGGTTTTTTGTATTTATAGATCCAATTTTTATGAATATTTGAGTAGTCTTGGTTCTATAATATTTCATTGTAATGATAACAATCTCATATTAAATTATGAGAAACTCCATTTCATGGTTAGACAAGGTACAATACATGATAATGTAATTTATATGGATGAAATATTATTAGATAAATAAGAAGTTTATTATATTTAATCCCAACCATTACCCAAAAATATACTGGATGTTTGGACTTTCATTGGTCTTGTTGGATTTTACGATCATTTAATTCAATAATTAATTTAGATTCATGTCCCCCTTTATTAATTACTTTTAGGTAAACACATTGTTTTTATATAGAACATGAATAATATTTTATAAAATTTGAATAGTGTATCACATCACCCCCTTAAATATAACAAACTCAATGGGATATACAATTTGAGCCATTTTTGATGCCTCAAACAATGAAGTCATAAAAGTATTATCTAAATAGGTCATTTGATCTCCACATGTCATTGACTTTTCTTTAAAAACACTTAACCCTTTTCATGTAATCTACCCCATAACTGAAAAATAATTTCATAGAATTATGTTTTCCATGGATTAATTTAGGAAAATCATTTTACGGTCTAAAGTTATTTGGTTATCAAACCATGATGGACTCTGGTATCTCTCTAAAAACCACATTCTAAACCATGTCTCATTAACATGATGATCCTCATTTAGTAATTTAATTTTTAAATCAGTGATAGGAAATGAGAATTGAATGTGATGACTGACCATATTACTAGGATCATTTCATCCATAGAATTTGAATCATCCCCATATATTCCCATAAATTAATTGTTTCAAGGTGAGAAACTGTACCAAGTAAAGGATTTTATTCTTTAGTATGCCCAAATTTTATATTATTTCGTCAAATTTTTCATTCTGTATAATTATCAAAAAACCATGATGACTATATAGAGCATGAGTCCCGCTGGTAGATTCATGATGACCCCTACCATTGGAATACATATAGTGATAATGTATTTAACATTTTTATTATCTATAGTTATTTTTACTCTATCTGTAGGTTCTTCCCCACTCTTCCATTTAAAAGACACTTTGGTTCCTCGTGGACTGCTCATGAGGTCCTCGAGTGAAGTCTTTATTGGATAATTGTTTTATCCAGATGCCCATTTTTTCCCTAAATCATGTCATCAGTGGAAAAGAATGGGGATTGAATCTAAAAAAACTCTCTCTTCTATTACATTTTTTATGTCTGGGACATTTAATTTATGGGTCTATTTCCCAATTCCTTTAAAAAAATTCATTCTCCTCGATGATTAATTCATGTAATAATGGATTGACGCACCATCGAGAGGGGAAGATTCTTTCAATAATGTTGTGAAATTGTTGAGAACTAAAATTTAATATATGTTTGGACAATATAGGTTCATCACTAATGAAAAGGGTTATCATTTCTACAACTAAAAATTCAAATCACTATTTCATTGGCAAGGGGTATGTAATCTAGTTTATACTATATATCACAAAAAAACCAATGGAAAAATGAAGTATGAAAAAGATATATATAAAAAATTCATGAATAAATTTTTCAAAAAATACAAAAATATTGGATTAAGAATCTTGATGATTCATTTTTGGATTACCATAATTCTTTCCAAACTCTATTTGGAATGTCAATATATTTGATTGTCTTTTGTATGATATATCAAATACCTATTATGTAAAAATACTGGGGTGGCTAGAGAACTAATTAATGAAATTATAATCATTCTAATGCAAGGGATCAATGGATGTTATGAACTCAAGAGTTGGAAGAAATGAGAATTTATTCACATGATACTTCCCAGACATATAAGTAGTGATCTTTGGCATCCCACGACCACAAAATCCTTTATCATCTATTCTATATTGTGAAAAAGGTCCTATTTCCCATTGTAAGGCTGATGTTTCGTCCAAGTATACTTCATTCCCACTAGTTTGGCCCATACACTGTTACTAATCCTTATCCATTTACTATATTCATGTTCAAAATAATGAAATCAACCAAACCATCCCTATCAATGAGAATCATCTAAACGACATTGGAAAATAATTCTAGATCCCATAATATAGTAACTCTATGTTCAAGAAGAAAACTATGAATGAAAAAAACCATGTTCTATTCTTCCTTACCATATTAAATTTTACTTAATTCATGACACTCCATAAACTATATATGGGGGGAGGGGTAAATTTCTGGGATATTTTGTAATTTTCCTTATATATCATATTGTTTTTACCTTTTCACTTCATAAATTGTATTTCTACCTTAACCCACCATCCCCTCATTTCCCCCTTCACACTTGTTATGGAATATGAATTTTTTTCATAATTTATAATGTAAAATGATTCCCACTTATTCATGGAAAATGATTCCCACATCCAAATGAATGTAATTCGAAATCATGAGGAATTTCATAATTTAATTCAGATTTCATATTTTTTTAAAACAAATTCCATAATAAAATGGGTGTTTTTGAAGGAATTTAACAATGACATGTGCCTATTTCTAGGAAATTGGTTTAATGTTGATTATATAAATGGTATTATAATTAGGAAAACATCGTGATGAATGGTCCCCATATTGTGAGTAAATTATGGGAAATCTATGTCACTAAATATTTGCACACATTTTTTCCACCTACCATGAAGTGTGGATTTTTCATACTCAATAGAAGGTAAATATAATAAAGGTTATTATTTATCAATTTACCAAAAAAATTTATAGGTTTTTTCATTGTTTTATCTTCTTCATTACTGTACCAAATTGACATATGTCTGTGTGCCTATTATTCGACTGTTATATAGCCAAAGAGAACAAAACAAATTAAAAATTACAACAAGGAAAAAAATACTAGGTTTTATCATGGGTAAGTCAAAAAAAACTCTTCCCTGACATTTTATATTGTTATAATTATGACAATTTTAGTCATGATGATATCAGACAACGGTTTAGTGAAGAGTGTGAGAATTTTCCAACGTTAATTTTTAAAAAAATATGAAAAATATTAATAAATTTGGGTAGTGATGAAATGTAAATCTTTTGGGGATATCTAGTTTGGGTGCATGGAGTTTTAATTCAGAAAATGGTTATGTGAGTGGGTATTGAAAATTTATTTCAAAGGATTTAGGACGGTATTAGTGGACATATTAATTATTGTATAATTTTTTTAAAATAATATACATTTTCAATATATAATTTGGGAAGAATATAATTTAATGGTTGTTACACACACACACATGTATAATTAGTGACATGGTTAACTTATGAATATCATAGTTAGATGGATATAATGCATCTCTTAGGATTTTTTTCACATATAATTTATGCGACATTTTTTTCCATGATCACTTAGAATAACTCCGTATTGTGACTTTTTAAATGATCACAACACTCTCACAGAGTAAATTATAATTTAATGATAAATATTTATGAATTTATAAATATAGCAATGAATATTTATTTGAAATGTATATTTTCCGAAGATTGAAAATTGTTAAGTGTGGTGGTGTGATCGGACTATGATTGAATGAATTTTTTCAACATTACTTCACTATTTTAAACAGATTTTGTTTCATTATAAATTCATTAATATATTAATCATCAGGTTTGATCAAATATTCTAAGTTGATCATATCTAAAATTATAACTTTCACTTTTTGCGGTATTTTCATTATAAATGGTTGTTATTTGGAGTGCATGGCTTGAAGTTGATGAAAAATATTCAAAATTATATATGTTTCCATGCACACTAGTAGACTCAAATGGACACTAAAACTAAACCATTAATCCACATAGGATGATATATTTTTATTGATTTTCAAATTTTTGAGATACAACACTTCTGTATAAAACAATATAAATTCATCCATTATGGGGCTATAAAAATTTATATGTCCATGTAATCAACGCTTCACAATGTCAAATGTTGTGTTAAGTATTTCATCCATATCCCAAGCCGTCAGACTCTAAATGATTTAATATTTTTATATGAGGTATTTAAAAGTTGGAGAAACATGTATTGTTTTAAAAAGAAAGGGAAGAATTCTTTCTGGTCCAAATCCATGGTCTATGTGGTTTCAAAAATCCAAGGAATCAAAACCACCTTCCACTATGCCTATAAAATGATATCTTTGTAACCCCATTTGTTTGTTTAACATAGAATAAAAGATATGATATTTTTTAGACCAATTGATTCCCTCTCCTCATTGAATAATTTATATAGGCCCACAACCTCATATGGAGATAGTGGATGAAGGAAACATCTATAAGAGCCTCTTACTCCTCTTGATGATGAGCTAAATGTTTGATGATAAATTCAAGGAAGCTACACATACATGGGATGGAGATTTAACAGCTTATATTCTACTAGGTTTGTGAAATTTCTATTTGTATCATGTCATTAATGGTTTATCTTAACATGGTTCTTCTTTGAATTCTTTGATTTGGTATATTAAAAAAAAGTTTTTATCTCAATGTGTATTGATTTGAGATTTCACACGAGAATCATGGGTAGTTATGATTAGACAACATATTAATCCTCTTTATCTCACACATACATGGTATATTCGTATTCTTTCAAACCCCCTACTCTATGAATTAGGTCTAGTCCTTGAAAACATTATTTTTGAGTCAATGGTTGTTTCTTTGTGCATCATATTATGAGTCATGATGGGAATCAAAATTTTGACAAACCTAAACTAAATGATTAAATTAAACCATGCTTATTCTTTAGAATTATAAAAATATAATGATCAGTAGTAAACATGAAATGAAATCCTCCTCTCACAATTAAAAAAATAAAAGCTTCATTTGTCAACTGTTAAACTATTTAATAATGTCTTATTTTAATTTCATTTAAAAATACCTCCTATTTTAGTAATTTTTTTTAAAAATATGGATATTAAAAATCTAAATCTCCTTGAGATAGGACAAAGGGTCAACCCTATAATATAAAATTATTTTTAAATCATAATAATTTTTTAGAGTTACCAAATTGTGTTCAGGGGTCACTACTTCCATCCTTATATCTTATCATATCCTAGATTCCATTCCATCCATGCTATGACATTAAATTATTCATCTTTAGGCCTCTACCCTTCTTGAACCTACAATCTATGAATTATTCTTGGGTACACATGATCTGTTGTCCTCTAATGTAGGGGTTTAATAAAATATACTATGATATCACTAATGGGGTCTAAAATATACCATTATGTGGTTTATACAGATGTTATATGGTTATAAGATCAAATAAATAATATGTAAAAGCACGAATAATATCCATCATTAATCATAATATTTTTAGGAAACACCCATTATTTATTACATTTCCCATGGAAAATATTTAATTTCTATGAACTGAATATGTATTTTAGAATATTCACCAAATCTTATTGATAAATCTAGTAACCAATTAGTTATCATGATTCCTCAGCAATATCTATTATTTTATAGCAGGAAATACATATCATGAGGTTCAAGGTGGCATCGTTTCCCAGTGTTTGCCAAATTTTTGGGGTCCAAAATTTGGAGTATGGTGAGCATCGTGAAAAGAGTATTTACATGAAGAGCATAATTTAATATGGAAAAGGTATGAATTTCGCGAAGATAGGATGCATGGTTTGGAAATCACGAAGACCAGAAGAGTGGAGGTGGTGATGCTTCGCGATTACGTCAAGCTTCGCGAACGGTAGAAGCTGAAGTGCATTGCGGCGGTGAAGGGCTTTGCAAGGGAGCTTCGCGGAGAAGGCACAAAGGAATATTGGGATTCGCGAGGGAGCTTCGTGTCAAAGTTGTGAAGGTAAGTTGACGTTGATTCTTCGTGACTACGTCAAGCTCTATGAACAGAAAATTGTCATGGTGCTTCGCGATTTGGACAGAATTCCGGCGGAAACATTGGAGCTTTGTGATTTGAGATTTCGTGGCGTTGACTTCGCGTGGAAGGGACGAGGGTCGGTGGAATCGGCTATAAATAGAGGTCGACACCTTCGAGCGAAGGAGAGAGATTTTTCAGAGAAGATCATTTGCCCTCGTTTTGTGAAGGTAGTTCACGGAGCCAGTGTGCTTCGTGAAAGAGGAGCTTCGCGGTGGCTATTGTTGCTCCGCGAAAGTTGTGTGCTCCGCGTTGGCTCAGTGAGCTTCGCGAGAGAAGTTTCTTTGCAACGATTTGAGCTTCGTGGGAGTGCTTCGTGAGAGAGCTTCATGAGAGAGCTTCGCGAAAAGGCAGGAGCTTCGCGAAGGCTTGTTTGAGCTTCGCGAAATTGGGAGCCTAGCAAAGTAGGGTGCTTCGTGAAGGTCTTTCCAAAGAGAATTGCCCAGTGGTTCTGGGGTAAAAGAATATTCATCTACGGGTGAAATTTGAACTTCAACAGGGCATCTACATACAAAGAAAGATGCATTCTTTATTGGAAATGAAGTGACCTACAAGTCTATAAACTGTGAGTGAATCCCTTCATAGAGCAGTGATCTTAGGAAGAGGAAAAAGGTGATCCTATCCACCGGCAGTGAGCCATAGAGAGAGAAACAGGGAGTGACCCTTGGGAAAGTAGTGAGCTGACCCTAAACCTTGTAAGGGCAGTGAGCCTGGGCATAGAAGTGATCTATCCCGAACATTGTAATACATAGCTAGTGAAGTTTAGTGGACTTGGTATGACCGGAAAACTGTCGGCGTATGCTCCTTGGACGAAGCCCTTTGTGGTGAACCGAGTAAAATTGTTGTGTCTTGTGCATGCTTTACTTTCTGTTTACTTTGTGCAATGGGAAAGAGAGAGAATAGTGTTTTTCTTAACAGTGAAACAAGATCAGAACGGGCATTAATTTTTAATTAGTCATACCCTGATTCACCCCCCTCTCAGGGTATTCTGCCTTGTGGACCTAACAATTGGTATCAGAGCGAAGGTTGACAGTTGTTCTTCTCTCAAATGGAGGTCACTAATCATAGAGGGATTCTGATCATCGATGGATGTAATTTTCAGATATGGAAGAATCGAATGCAACACTATTTCCGATCTTTGGGAATGGTTGTGTTTTCAGCATCTATACATGGTATCAAAGCTGATATTACTAGTGGTGCATTATCATAAGTAGAACATAAAGAGTTGGATGATGATTCCAATGCAATCAATGCATTAGAGGGAGCCCTTTCCAATCCCATATATACAAAGTTGATGTCATGCAAAACGTCACATGCCATGTGGGAAAAGCTGTTGAATATTTATGAAGGGGATTCAAAAGTTAGAGAGGCAAAGCTGCAAGTGTTGTGGAACAAGTATGAAGATCTGAGAATGAACCCGAATGAGTCTGTTGATGCATTCTTTGACAGGGTAAATGTAGTGGTAGATGACATGCGGGGTCTTGGTGAGATTATCGAAGACATTAAAATCATCAAGCGCTTCTGGGGAAAGATTCCTCCTCGGTTCAATCCGAAAGTTTCTATTTTGGAAGATAAAAATCCGAAAGAGCTGACATTGGATAACCTACACAGCACTCTTGTTGCATATGAAATGAGAAATGATGACAACGATGCTGTGGAAAAGGGGAAATCCAAAGAGGTGGCATTTAAGGCCATGAAGAGGCTCACTATTGAAAATTTTTAGGAGGAAGAAGAGTTAGATGAGGTGATTACGTTCCTTTCCTCAAATTTTCAAAGAGGTAAAGGAGAGTTTAATGAGAAACTTCCACTAGCATGCTTCCGATGCGGAAAGGTTGGTCATCTTACTGCAAGATGCCCCAAAAAGTTTCAAGAAGAAATCAATGAAGATGAAGCTGAGATTCCAATGAAAAATTATTCAGCCTATGTGAAAGGGAAGAAGCAGTTCAAGAGAAATTTCTTTAAGAAGAAGAATCTACTTTCACAATAAATAGATAGTTAAGCTGAGTCTGAGGATGAAGAAGTTGAAGAGATAGAAAACTGCAAAGTTCGTGGACAAAATTTGATGGTGGCTATTGCCAATACTGCTCTAGAAAAGAAAGAAACTGAAACTGATGAGGAAGAAGATGAAATTGAAGGGAGAGTTGACATGGAAGCTGAATTAGAAGCATCTCTTGAAGATATAGATGTTTGGAGAGAAAAAACAAAGAAAGCCAACAAGATAGTATGTGATGCCAAACTCTACATGCAACAACAAGAAGAAGAGAAGTCTAAGCTTGAGAAAGAAATTGAAAATCTTAAGTCTTCCAGGCCAGAGCGCACAAAAAATGTTGATGAGCATAAGGTCAAGATTGAAGAGTAGAAGAGTGAGATCGATTGCCTGAGTCGAAAAGTGAAAGATCACGTCAAGCATATTGAAGAGCTTGAAGAGGACGTTGTCGGTCTGCGGAGAAAAGTTAAAGACCAGGAAAAACCTTTGAATCCCAACACATTCTTGGGAAATTAGGTCGTTACGAAGACTGAAAAGAAGAAAGAAGAGCCTTGTAGTTCAAAAGGAAATAAGCAGCAATTGAACTCAAGAGTTAAGGCTGAGTCATGGCTTAATCAGAAACAAAAATCTGTGTCAGTTCATGTTAGACCACAAGCACCTGTCCCGAGATTGAAAGTGGATTTGAGCACAAATAAGAATGATAACACTCAGAGATCCCAAGGGGAAACTCGTAGTGCTGAAGTAACATGAAGGAATGCACCTTATATCAGGTGTTATTGTTGTGGAAAGATGGGACATTCACAGTATGTGTGTTCCATAGCCAAAAGATATCGAAGGGAACAAGAACAGAGATGGAAGCCAAACAGAGAACAGTTTTCCAGAACATATTTTTAAGGAAACTGATTTTGGTGCGGAGGATTTGGACACATAGCTAGGTACTACACTCCAACCATTCAGAAAAATGTGCCAAAGCAGAATCAAAATGTTCGCAAGGAGCAGATCAGTAAACCGACATGTGAGTTAAAAGTTCAGAATAGATTTACAGTTTTTCAAGATGAAGATGGTACATCATACTCTGAGAAAGAACAGAAGCCTCAATCCATGCCGAGTATGAAATAAAAAGTATGGACCAGGAATAAGAAAATTGAGAAGGCCGTAGTTGCTGAAATTGCCCTTAAAGCATCAGATCAGTCTGGTTTGTGGATCCTTGATAGTGGTTGCACATCCCACATGACAGGCAACAAGGAACTGGTTACAGGAATAAAATATGACAAAGAAGGATTTTTCAAATTTGGAAATGAAGAAGTCTTGATGATTTTTGGCTCAGGAAAAGCCAGGTTTGGGGGGAATGAAATGAGACATGCTGATGACTTGGTGGTAGAGGGTCTCAGTCATAATTTTCTTAGTGTTAGTCAACTATGTGACTCTGGGCACTCTATCCTATTTACCAAGAAGATGGGTATTGATAAAGGAAATGATGGAATAGTAATTCTACAGGGAAAATGAACAAACAGGAATCTTTACCTGGTTGGTGGGGAAGAAGATTCATGTCTTTTATCTAGAGAAGAAGAAAATTAGTTATTGCATAAGCGACTTGGTCATCTATGTCAACCATCTATGGAAGATCTGGTAAAGTGTGATGCTGCTAGAGACCTTCCCAAAATATCATGTGATCGCACTCATACGTGTGATGCTTGTCAACAAGGTAAGATCATCAGGAAGGCATATAGGCCAAAGGAACAAAAAGCAACTGGAGTGCTTGAATTGGTGGATGTTGATGTATGTGGACCTATCTCACCACGAGCTATAGATGGGAAAAGGTACTATGTTCTTTTCATTGATGACTATAGTAGAATGGCCTGGTTATTCATCATTACCCAAAAGACAGAGGTGTTTAGTTGCATAAAGCAGTACAGAGGGAATCAGAAAAGATGCTTGGGCAGAAAATTCTGATGTTTCATACTGATAACGGTACATAATTTACAAACAGTCAGGTTGAAAACAATCTCGAGAAACATGGGAAAAGGCATCAAGTTTCATTAGTATGAACTCCCCAACAGAATGGAGTGGTTGAACGGAGAAATCAGATCATCAACAACATGGCCAGAACAATGCTTATTTATAAGGATCTACCAAGATAAATTTTGGAAGGAAGCGGTTTTGACATCGGTCTATGTTTCAAACTGGTCCCTGTTATGTCTGAAGCAAGGGAAGACCCCGTATGAATTGTGGTACGGAAAGAAGCCAACATTGAAATAATTTCGAATCTATATAAGTGTTTCATTCTCAACAAAGAACATCATAGGAAGTTTGAGGCAGAAGGAGATTAAGGGTTATTCCTTGGCTATTCAAGGAAAAGAAAAGCATATAAGTGCTTCAACAAGAGGCTGGGAAAAAGTGTTGAGAGCAATGATGTCACTATAGTCGAAAATGAACAGACTGCTCAACGACTCAGTAGACAGTTTCTGGATGAAAGTGATGATGAGGTAAGCAACACAGGGGGAGTAGAAGTGGTAGAGGCTGACTCAGAAGAATATACTGATGATGAACAAGAAAGTGTCAAGTCTGTATCTGCAAGGAAGCCAAAGAGTCGAGCTAAAATTGATAGGAAAAATATCATTGGTGATCAGACAGCTCCAGTTAAGACTCGAAGAATGAAATCATTACAACAAACATCGTTTTTATCTCAGGTGGAGCCGAAATTTTTTTCCGATGCAGCTGAAAATGAAAACTGGGTTTAGGCTATGAATGAAGAGCTTGATCAAATTGAGAAGAACCAGACATGGGAAATTGTTTCGAGGCCAGCAGACAAGAATGTCATTAGGACCAAATGGGTCAATCGCAACAAGATAAATGAAGATGGCACATTCATTCGGAACAAATCACGCCTAGTGTGCAAGGGGTACTCCCAGATCGAGGGAATAGATGTTGATGAGACATTTGCACCAGTTGCAAGGCTGGAGACAATAAGATTATTCCTAGCCATCGCAGTGCAAATGAAGTCCAAAGTGTTCCAGATGGATGTCAAATCTGCATTCGTGAATGGTGTTCTGGAAGAGGAGGTGTATATTGAGCAGCCAGATGGTTTTCTCATTCATGAGGATGAGAACAATGTTTTTAGGATGAAGAAGTCATTTTATGGCTGAAACAAGCACCAAGGGAATGGTACTCATGGCTTGATCAGTACTTGAAGAAGCTTGGTTTTTAGCGTGGAGGAGTTGATTACAATCTCTATTTCTGTAATGACAGTAATCGAAGGATGATGGTGTTGGTTTATGTCGATGACATAATATTTGGTGGATCAGATGAAGCTCAGGGCAGACAGTTTTCCGAATTCATGAAAAATGAGTTTGAAATGTCAATGATTGGAGAGATAACGTTTTTCCTTTGTCTACAGGTGACACAAGGAAGGAATGGAACATTCATTTCTCAATCTAAATATTCCAAGGAGGTCCGGAGAAAGTTTGGAATGGAAAATTCCAAGGAGATGAAGACTCTGGTTGCCACCCGGATGAAACTATCGAAAGATGAAGACGGTAAGGTAGTTAATATCACAGAATACAGGAAAATTATTGGTAGTTTGTTGTACTTAACTGCATCAAGGCCTGATATTGTTTTTTCCACATGCCAAGCAGCGAGATATCAAAGCAATCCCATGGAAAGCCACATGCTTGTAGTGAAAATAATACTTCTGTATATCCAGGGCATAGTGGATTTCGGCCTGACATATACTAACAAATCTCAGACAGAGTTATTGGGATATACTGATGCAGACTGGGCCGGTTCAGTAGATGATAGAAAATCAACGTCAGGTGGTGCATTCTATCTTGGTGGATTTTTATTTCTTGGCTACTCAAGAAGCAATATTGCATTTCATTGAGCACCGCAGAAGCTGAGTATATTGCGGCCACTCAAGCATGCACACATTTATTGTGGATGAAGCAGTAGCTTGATGATATGGGAGTTGCAGTGAAGTCTCCGATCGGAATCATGTGAGACAACTCAAGTGCTATAAATCAAAGCAAAAACCCCATCCATCATTCAAGGACAATGAAAAATGAGATTATGTATCATTTTATCAAGGAGAAGGTTGAGAAGGGAATCATGAAGTTGGAGTATGTGCCTACAGAGCTACAGGTTTCAGACGTTCTGACCAAGGCCTTACCCAAGGAAGCTTTTGAGAGGCATCGACTGGATCTGGGAGTTCAGTCGATTCCCCGCACTTGAAATAGTGTGGATGCCCCCCCCCCTCTCCCCAAGGTATGATGTGTTTTCCCTACTGTGCTAATGTGTTCTCTACTCTGTTACGGACTACAAAGGAGTGACCTTTGGGTTCGTTGACAAAGGGGGAGAAAAGTGTTTGACAAAGGGGGAGAAAAGTGTTTGTTAAAGGGGGGAAATTGTTGGAGACAGTTCGGAGATTTGATAAATCATAATTGCTACGGGGAGAAGCTGAATGGTGGAGCAGCCAGAAAGGGGGAGCAATGAGCAAGGGGGAGATTTTCACTCTGACGATGATAGAAGTGATTGATCAAAGAATAGAGATCACGACAGCTGAGGATCGTGATAAAAGCATTTTTTTTGTGATGTTGGAATGGTGTGAGAAGGTTTCCAGGTATCTACAATTGTTATCTGTGTGGTTCAACAATTGGTATCAATTTAAAAATTGGTATCATGTTAGAATCGACAATTGGTGTTTGACATGAAGTGATTCATTGATGATCTTTTCATACTACTCTTGTTTCTCACGCCAATCATTGCTCATGTGGGCTTAGAGTACGTGTTATGTGAATCCATGAATGCTATCCGAATCGCAAGAGGCGAATGGTTGTAGTGGCTGGAAGAAGACTCAGTGAGGTATCAAAGTGCAGAAAATCATCCTGAGCAGAGTTGCGATGAGTTGTCAACAAACCCAAAGGGGGAGATTGTTGGGAAAAAATCCCCCAAGGTAACATTGCAGTATTTTTTGGGTTGATTGTGTTTGTTGAAAAAGCAGGTTTCCATAGAGAATTGTCGAGTACCTAAGAAGTCGTTGACAATCCATGTTGACAAAGAACGATGACAAAGGAAAGGACGATCTGGAGGCGGTACAAAAAGAGCAGTACAAGGTGGCGTCGTTTCCCAGTGTTTGCCAAATTTTTGGGGTCCAAAATTTGGAGTATGATGAGCATCGTGAAAAGAGTATTTCCATGAAGAGCATAATTTAATATGGCAAAGGCATGAATTTCGCATAGATAGGATGCATGGTTTGGAAATCGCAAAGACCAGAAGAGTGGAGGTAGTGATGCTTCACGATTACGTCAAGCTTCGCGAACGAAAGATACTGAAGTGCATCACGGCGGTGAAGGGAATTGCAAAGGAGCTTCGCGGCGTAGGCGCGAAGGAATGTTGGGCTTCGCGAGGGAGCTTTGTGGCGAAGTCGCGAGGGTAAGTTGATGGTGATTCTTCGCGACTAGGTCAAGCTCCACGAATGGAAAATTTCCTTGGTGCTTCGCGATTTGGAAGGAATTCCGGCGGAAACTTTGGAGCTTCGCGATTTGAGATGACGTGGCGTTGACTTTGCGCGGAAGGGCGAGGGTCAGTGGAATCGCCTATAAATAGAGGCCGACCCCTTCGAGCGAAGGAGAGAGATTTTTCAGAGAAGATCATTTGCTCTCGTTTTGCGAAGGTAGTTCACGGAGCCAGTGTGCTTCGTGAAAGAGGAGCTTCGCAGCAGCTATTGTAGCTCCACGAAAGTTGTGTGCTCCACGTTGGCTCAGTGAGCTTCGCAAGAGAAGTTTCTTTGCAACGAGTTGAGCTTCGCGGGAGTGATTCGAGAGAGAGCTTCGCGAAAAGACACGAGCTTCGTGAAGGCTTGTTTGAGCTTCGTGAAATTGGGAGCCTAGCGAAGTAGGGTGCTTCGCGAAGGTCTTTCCAAAGTGAATTGCCCAGTGGTTCAGGGGTAATGGAATATTCATCTACGGGTGAAATTTGAACATCAATAGAGCATCTACATACATAGAAAGATGCATTCCTTATTGGAAATGAAGAGACCTACAGGTATATAAACTGTGAGTGAATCCCTTCACAGAGTAGTGAGCTTAGGAAGAGGAAGAAGGTGATCCTCTCCACCGGAAGTGATCCAGAGAGAGAGAAATAGGGAGTGACCCTTGGGAAAGCAGTGAGCTGACCCTAAACCTTATAAGGGTAGTGATCCTGGGCATAGAAGTGATCTAGCCCGAACATTGTAATCCACAGCTAGTGAAGTTTAGTGGACTTGGTACAACCGGCAACCTGCCGGCGTATGCTCCTCGGACGTATCCCTTTGCAGTGAACCAAGTAAAATTGATGTGTCATGTGCATGCTTTACATTCTGTTTACTTTGAGTAACAGGAATGTGAGAGAAGAGTGTTTTTCTTAAAAGCGAAACAAGATCAGAACGAGCGTTAATTTTTAATTAGTCATACCCTGATTCACCCCCTCTCAGGGTATTCCGCCTTGTGGACCTAACATGAATACTTGGCCATGTAAATGTAGTATAAGGGATAAAACACCAAATTCACATAAAATCTATTCTCTATTCATGACATCAAAAGATCGAAAAATTGTATGGTGCCCTTAAACATGCATGACATGGAGATTAAGTGAGGTTATAAAAGTTGATCTATTATACCCCATATTATATTAATATCATATTACGATTGATATATATATATATATATATATATATATATATATTGATCATTACATTTCACCATGAACCCAAAAATGTAATGACAACTGATGGTGGAATCATGAAATGTTTTAGATTCAGGGTGGATTTAATAAACTGTATTTATCCATGACTAATGAGATGGTCATAAAAAATGGGTCCTAACTAACCCCACTAACACTCATCTAGAATTATCATTCTATTGAGATAATTTTCTACAAAAAATTGAAAATGTATAACAAGATTTAAATTTAGTAGAAATTATAAATTGGATTGAAAAAGTGTCTGAGAGTGCTCAAAGATCTTAAAAATGGATTCCACAAGTGAATACACAATTATTAAATAGAAATAGGTTTGGATAAACTCCATAAAATTGGGAGGGTGGAAGTGATATTAGTAGCCACAATAATTCAGGAGAAACCCCAGCCTATAGGGATGGGTTATTTTTTCAACCAAACACTTGAGGTGAGAAAAAAAGACCAGAAGGGTTTCGAAAGAAAAATAGTAGCATCCTTAGTCCACAAGGATAGGGTATTTTTGACCTCAACAATATACTCTTCAGAAAAAATAGATATTCTCTATATTAGGAGAGAGATTTCAAAATGGATCATCCCAATTCACCCTAACTCATGATCGGGTTCCCTCACTAGCGACGTGCTTGACTGAACTATCAGAACATTCCCTTCAGAATATTTTCAATAAAATAACTCACATAGAATCGAAAAATGAGTAGGAATGGCATCATGGGGTGTATAATGAGATATTCTCAAAAATATACTGATAAAATTCCTCCAATGCATTATGCATCAGAGATTGTCAACAATGTCGCCCATGTAGATTCTAGAGAACATGTGGACTGTTCAGATGATTAATCAAAGAAGGAATTTCAAGCTCATAATTTTATGAAAACTGACAAAATTAAAGGATTTTTACCTACCAGTAGGAAAAAGAATTATTAAAATAATGGAATTTCTTCCTCAAATATAGAATTACCTCCTTGAATATTGTCAATAAAAGGAAATGGAATGGTTATGATTATAACTAACCTTCCTTCCAGGGAGGTTAAGTAAAATCAAATAAATAACATATTTCTCCACAATCAATATTAATGAAATAATTGATAAAAATAAATACAAAATTACTAAAAAGGGATAATTTATGTAGGATATAATCTACAATGAGATCCTCAAATGACACTTACAACTGGTGTACCTCATCAAAGAGTCCATGTCATGGAAGATGAAGTGGATATGGAACTATAACATCCCTAACCCGAATAACCACTAAAACAGTACCATTGTTCCATGTTCAACTAGACTTAGGATTACCTCCTTGTACAACAAAGGATTTCTACTAGTAGTCAGGGTGTGAAAGAGTAAAGTGGTGAGACAATAACCTTAGTGTAATGATTATAATAATAGTCCATGTATTTAATAAAAAATGAAACATAAATAAAAGCACCGAGAGACTGAAACTAGACCAACCAATGGAGGAGCACAATCAATATAAAATAAATAGAAAAATCATAAATAATTAAATGAAACTATAGTAGAAATGTGAATTGTTCAATAATTACAATATTAAACTTGTAACTACTAAAATGAAAACATGCATACTCAGAATCGCATATTGAAACAAATCATAAAGGAGGAACCAATATATTTTCCACTACATCTATATACATATACAAGGTGGAATTCAGATATAAAATTATAACAAAATCATTAAATCATATAGAGGAATGAATTCATGGTTCTCCCTAATATCACATGCCAAACAACTACTAATACCAAATTCCTATAGCTAATCCCTTATTTGAATGTAGAAAAATGAAATTTATAAATTTCATAAAGGGATTGTGTATGGTTTGAGAATGTGTCTCCTTATAATATAACCAAACATTTTGTACCCAACATCAGTGTTCAAGAAAAATTGGTGTATAAAAATGAATCAAGGAATTAGCTCATGAAATTTAAATAAACACAATCTCCACTAGTGCTCAATGGACACCAGAGAGATGTCACCTACTTTGGATAACACCAGCTGTCTGAATAGGATTGGATCCAAGGAAAATTTCCACTATCATGTGCCTCCTAAAATAGATTTCTCAACCCATGTTTCATTTCAAAACTAAGTATCAAAAATGCTTGAATATGCCCCACAATTTACCCAAAACTGGGAACCTTTTCCTGCTACCCAAAAATAGGCGTTCGGGACTCCGGAATTCCTAAATCATCTTATGAACACATATAGACTCATAAATAGCCCTATAATCATCCCAAGACATCATGAAATGATTACAGATCTCTCCGAATTTTTTTCAAATTAATAAAATAGAAAAGGTCTCCCCCACTATTTCAAATGGTCAAAACATGATTGATTTTAACCCTTACCCAAAAAACTGGGATGTTAAAATCTCCCCAAATTAATATATCTCTATCCCAAGATATAAAATGAAACAAAAATATGGTACCGAACATACCCATATAGTTAATAGAAACCCATATTACCCCTAACACAATGATAATGGTCATGCACCATAATGTGGGGACATTTTTTGGAGTGAAAAATCCCGATATCATCCCCACCAAAACACAAAAAAATAGTTGTCGTATAGTAACTCTCAGACCCATGGTCTATATGTCACACATCATCACTCATGAACCTCATCAGGTGAAACTCTTCTATTCTAAAACCAATCAATACACTACACCACATTATTTACCACCCCAATTCCATGTCTCAGATGGTACCAATGAGGTCCTTTATCTAAATAGATAATCAAACAAGCCTCATTGTCCTCCACCTCAATCAAGTACTGCACCATCTTGGTTCATATATTCTTACCACCAATTATAACTACATCTCAAAAATTTCCTAATTCCAACACATATCAAACTCATGCATCCATCGATGCTCAAATATAAAACCTAGTGGCCCACACGTCATATAAATATCACACATATGATACAGTTCCATCAAACTGAAAAAATTCTGGTCATTACATTTATTCGACCACTGCACCTTTTGGACTTAATCATACATGCATTTAGATGAAATTACAAAATATAACAAAATAACAGGGATTCACCAATGGCATACCTCTATCAATTTTTGGCCCACCAGCCTCTTCAGCTCTTGGAAACTACACGACATGCACCTTGCCTGTTTCTTAGTTACCTGAAGCCCAAACACTCTACGGTGTCGTACGATCCACCTTCCACTGGCCCCACTTCTATGTCCCACAATATATTCCATGAATTACATGTTTCACTGAATCACTAATACCATCACCTAGTAATGATCCTGAACCGATCACAATACCTACGTCTACCCCGATATATGACTTTTGGCTATCTGGGAAGGCTTCCTACCGAACTTCTCAAGACTCCCGACTTACGCACATTCCCAAAACTCTTTAGTGGAATCTCATACATATTAAGGACATTTACTGGCTATCCACATAGAATGAAAACCATAGAATATCAACTATGATGTGGTATAGTTGAGTCCTTGGACTGAATATTCAGATAAAAGTCATCTTGGCCTCACTTTCTACCATTTTAAGAATCACCACGAAAGTTACCTAATGTTAATTCCCACCTATATGAAGACTTTTACATCACATTTCCATTGGTTATGTGTTCTTCTTTCACCAAATCAATGAATTTTTCCAATATAAAAATGTTTAGCTACACTTGAATGGAATGACATAATCCATCCTATAAGATCCTCACTCTATAGGTGTTATATCTTTCCATGTAGAGTGAAAATAGATAAGATTTGGTGAATGTTATTTAATAATACATGAAGACCATGTCACACAGCTTATGTCGCATGAACTCTTTTTCTATCTCCTCCCTCAACGTCTCTGGTAAAATGTTCTTGATGAACATATCCTCAATGTCCTTTTAGATCATCCCCACATGTCCGCATGCCACATCTACATGTCCAACAAATGATTTTCAATATCATTGACTATATACATATCCAACATCACCCTTCTCTGTAGAGGCATCTCGATCTTCTCGAATATCATCTACATAATCTCGATCTACTTCTCAACCACCTGTGGACTAACCTGGCCCTGAAAATGTTCTAGGAGTTGAAACTATATTCCTAGAGTCTGATATTAAATATACGGATATACTCCATATGGAACACTATCAAAACAATGGATCAATCTTATCGGGCTCTCTAAGAGCAACACATGTATACATGGACCAAAATTAGTTTAATCTCGTGGATGTCCGTCCTGATGTTGAACTTGTACCTGATCCTGTACTTATGGTTGTACCTACAACTCATTCTAAACCAAACCCATAGGGACATAAAAATGATCATTCCCTAATGTCCCAATGTCCTCTCCTACCTGATGCTCCATCTCATCCATTTAGGTGGAACCAAATGAATACTATCAATGTATTCAGACAACCCATTTATATATATGTGTGTGTGTAACAATGATATGGAAATCATTAAAAGGAAGATCATCATCTTTACCCCTACCCATTCCTTTTGATCCATTCCACACAACACCCCAACCTCCTATCCTACTTAACCACCCCAAAAAGGACAAGTAGAATATTTACCCTAGGCTAGACTAATCCTCACAACCATTATTTCCTCAATTCAACAACCACATCACCCAAAATGGTCATCAAAATCACCCCGTTTTATTTTATAGGCCTTATATTTAATGATCAAGCTACATATCACATATCAAAATTAATATTTCTTTATATTACATGTAATATACAATTTCATGATGTTTACATATTAAACATTCTTTAAGAAATGTTACATCATGGAATATCATAATTTCATGCATGCGTGCATTGAATTTCACATTTCACAGGGTATTATATATCATGCAACATGCATATTCAATTTAACAGTCATATCATACACCAGATCTAATATAAACAAGGATTAAATTACAACATTTATGTAATAGGCCTAGGATCTCAGTTCTCTACTCCATAACCAGTTCAAAGGACACATATCACAACCAGGTAACAATCACATTTAAAATAAGCCTCCTGAGGTTGCAATCAAACCAACATTCAAATTATTAAAAAGAAACAGTGATTCCAAAAAAATGTAAGTTGGTTCATCAATCTTACAGGGGGACGCTGTCACCCAAGAATGAGAAATGAATCAAGTTATAACAACACCTATTATATACTATAAAATAAACATATTGATAAACTCAATAAAAATGATAATCCATTCTTGATATCATTATTATATTGAAAAAATACAACTAAATTCTAGTCAAACCCCCTCTGAAGCAATTTATAGGATTCCCAACCCAATTAGACACCTAAACAGTACCACTGGGATGAATGAAACTAGACTTAGGTTCACCTCCCCATATTCAAATGGTTTTTGACTAATAGTGAGGGGTACAAGATTAATGTTGGGAGACTACACCTTATAGGGAATGATAATAATACTGGTCTTAGTATGTAATATATCGTGAAACATAATTAAATCAATCAACAGACTCGTACTAGACCTTCCAATGTTGAATGAAATTAAATATCAAATAAACCGATGATGCGTGAATAAGAAAAAGAAACAACTATAGAAAATTTAAAATATCAAACATGGCATTGTTCTACTTACAACTACTAATGTGAGAACATGAATACACATCAGGCCATAAAAAATAATGAGGGGGTCACCAATGGATGCCCACTGTAGATATATACATCTACATGGTATAATGATGATTCCAAAGGAAAATAAAAATAATAACTTCAATAGAGGAAGGGCCTCAAGGTTCCTTCCAAAATCCTATGAAAATAGCTACTAAGGTTCATCTCATAATGGTTATCTCATACATGAACCACAAAACATGAAATCTACACATTTATCGAAGGGCTTGTGAAGGGTGTGAGAATTTGTCTCAGTAGGATAACTCCCAAGTGTGCATACCCAACATGTTTATTTTATCGTAAGTGAAATATAAAAATTTAACAATGAAGTATATCATGAAATTTATATAAACACAACATCAATTGTTGCTCAATAGCCACCAGGGAGATATCACTGTCTTTTGCCAATGCTGAAAGTCTAAATATGAGATGATCCTGGGGCCATGACCCTAGGTATACACTTATTTCAATATCCAAGGTGGTCCTCAAAGTTCCACATCAAGCTATGTGGCTTGGTACTACCTACCTTATTACTCCTTGTTTCTCATATAAATCATTGATGTCATGAATGACCTTCCCATAAAGTCACTGTTACCTAAATCCTTCATACAAAACCACCAATACCCTCATGAATAATATCTAGGGGAATGTAAATATATATCATGAAATAAAATAAATCATATACTCAAAACTCGATGTCATAAAAGTGGTAAAATTCATTCTCCATAATATAGTACAGGCCCACAGACTCAATAATGTGACAAAATTCTCCCAAATGATATCCTCATTAATATCAATTGAAGGATACTCACCTTCTACATAACTTTATATGAAATAACCTCTATCTTAAATCCTAAATTTACATACCGGTGGATTCAAACAGCGTGATTTTCAAAAACGACATCATCGTTGATTCTTAATGTGTGGATATGGCTCCAAAAGTTTCATTCACCATCACGAGTAAGCGGAAATCACTAAAGTGTACCTAATCCACATCATCACTAACACCAAATTCCGCTTCCATTGGGTCACTCAAATATAAGGGACTTACCATCAAAAAGATTGTCCTTTCAAAATAACTTATATCCTCTCCACATAAATTGATGTCCACAACACCCAATCCTATGATCAAAATCAATCTAGTACATGCCAATCCCATCTAGCTGACCACATCACCTCAATCCCGATGCCCATGCCATCATATCCTCATGACATGACCATTGTAACCCCTAGGGTCTCATCACATTCATATAATGTATTTAATTATATCACAAGAATGCACATATATTTTTGAAACAAAAATTATAAATTCAATTTATTACAATTGAATTACATGATTTAAATGGACATAACAATTAACATAAATCATATTGGATAACTCTAATTCTAATTACCAATTTATTTTTAATATTAAATTTAATATAATTTAATTTCAACACATGAATTAAATATTCAAAAACATTTTTAGAAAACTCCAATTATATAAGAAAACACCACATCAAATCTACCCATGGTGGTCAAGAAACTATAACATGACATAACATGTATTGAAGTGTAAGAGAACTCCTATATGCATCCCACTTGGTCATATGTTCTTTTGAATACAATTTTGTATGTTCTCACTCAAATTCCCACTTATTTACAAAAGGCCACACCACCACAATCTACCATGAAAATAAAATTAATGGTATCCACCACCTTCTATAGATCTGTAGATGTAGGCACGTCTAGTTTGAATCTCTAACTAAAAGTGGATTGGAATAGATCGATGTTTCTGAAGAACACCATGAAATTGAGGAGAAATGGAACACAATGATTTAACACTCCTTGAGGAGAAAGTAAATAGAATAAGAGGCATGGATGAAGAGACCCATACCACTATGATTTTAGTTCACTCAACAGATCTGAAATTAGTTCCCTGAAAAAAGAATTGGGATAATTCCAATTGAGGAATGGAGGAGTATGATTTCACTCAAATATGTGTTCAATACACAAGATAAGAAAATAAAAATTAAAGAAGAAAATCTATATAACAATAGGGGAAAAGTTAATTTACAAAAATTAATAGGAAAAATGATTTAGCTATTATTATTTTCCAAACAATGCACAAATTGTGGGGGCTACAATGTTTATGTATTGCCTTAGTGGAAGTACTTATGTGGCCTATGAAAAAATTTTCTCAAAATGTGAAAAAATCACATAGTACATCTCTAGAAAATCTATATAATTATCCACATGGCCCAACACCTCCATGAACAGATTACCCAAAATATGCAGTAGTTCAAAACTAAGATGCATGGTTAGATGGAAGAGACAAATCATATTACACTAAAATGATTGCCTTTGATTAGAAAATAGAAACCTGATTATGAGATTTTAATGATCCTGAATCAACTTCCTATCATCCAAAGAATAGTATAACCAATTAAACCAATATAATAACCATCATATAAATATAATGGAAATCTCTAAATTTTTATCCAAAAAATTTAAAATAAATTTCCACCCCATTATTTAAAAAATTTCAAAACCAGAGTGAGGTTCAACCAGACTCAAAAAACCAATAAATTATCAGAACACCCGATAAATGTGGGATATACACCACAAAAATACATATATTTTTCAGTAATATATTTTTAATTTAATATATTGGTTTCACAACCAGAATATGACCAAATAAATCCATACAAACATAATCTTTTTAGCCACCTATGATAGATTCCATCGGTACCTCCACAGATGGCCCTACCAAAAGCTACACCCATTGAAAATAGGTCTCATATAGATGTTACCACAGGGATCATGAAAACTATTCTATAACTGATGAAAATAATCTAATACATGGATGTATTGTGTGTGCTAATTCAACCTGAAAATAAGGCATACCTTGAATTGAAATATTTAACTCTTCCCCCACCAAAATATGAAAATCATATGCTTTCGATTGAATATGGATAAGGAGACCAGAAAAAGAACTTGATGTTTTTTTATCATTGTGATCCCATTGTTGATACCCCTGAATGAAATGAGGTAGTGAAAATCTTGTTCATTGTTCCATTTCTACCAGTACTAGCCTTTGTGTGGTATACATATTTGTAGTATCGGTCAATCATATGGTTGAAATACCTCTATAAGAATATTCTATTCTAGTTTATCTGAACACTGAAGAAGAAAAAGTCTTCAACCACTCAAATTGCTAGTATAAGTATAAGTAAATATTCTATGATTTCATTTCATGGTGGAATGGATTGAAATAGTCATTTTACCTACCACTACCTCATGAAGAGTTGTTGTCCGTCAGCATAGTGAATCATCATGGAGAGTTGTACAAGCCACTTATCACTTTGAAATACACTTGAGAGTTTTGATACCAATCTGAAATCCCTAAAATAGTGGAGGACTACATCGTAAAGAACAAATCTATGGCCCATTTATTTATATTGGCATAAGTAAATAAAACTTGATCAGTAGAGAGATATACAATCAAAATTAATATATCCACTATAAAAGCACCCGCTTTAATGATTTCACTATATCATGAAGCTCCAAGTTTTATGAATCACTAATAATGCATACCTATCTAGAGTGATCAAACATATTTGATGTAAAAGTAGATTTAGAATATGAATAACATTTTCTATTCATTAAAAAAATGTCAAATCCCCGACTACTTCTTATCGAAATTAATAAACAACATGATAATGTTACATAATCCATAAAATCCAAGAAAGTGGGTGATGAAGATCTCCCAAATTATTTCCCCATCTATAAAGAACTACAATAAAAAATCTATGACTGTTTTTAAATACTTTCTAAATAGATGGTGGACTCTCAGCTAGTGAGGCTAAAAAATTCACCTGCCCAAGTTAAATGGGTCTCTTCTATCAAGATGGGTGAAGAGAATGAATGAAACAAGTTAGCAGAAAGGGTACTTGAATTTTCATTGACGTGAAGGCCAAAAGTTGTTCAACCAAACTTGTGATATCTTTTATTCATATTTTCAACAATTTAATGCTCCTTCAACCACTTTCAATACAACACTACCATCTTCATTTTAACCTCATTCTTATGATGTATAATACTCCAAAAAGTGACATGAATGATAGAGTATATAGAAAATGCAGGCGGATGAGATCATATAAAGGCCAAAGATGTCACTAAAATAAGTGGAAATCATGCCGATAGTCACAACATAATGGCCACCGCCACTCCAAAATGGCATAACAAGGGTCCACCAACTATATGAAATCTACATCAGAAGATTATTTTTTCATTAGTTCTGTTAACATTTTAACATCATGATTTCTTTCTTAGATGAAGAGTGTTATTAAGATCAAAAATTACCAACAATTTATTGGGTAAATAAGGGAAGGGTATTTCAATGTTGAGGATATGGAGGATCACTCATTCATTTTAGGAGTAAATACTTTTACCTTACCCCTTCTAAAAGAATATACAAGGATGAAACTCATGGGGAGGTCCCTAGAGAGATCTACAGGAGATTGGAAGTTTCCCCACACCTGATAGGATGTGACCTAACATGATCATATAAGAAGATATTTTAGAGGATATGTCACCTCCTAATCAAACTCCGTATGTTATTATACCTAGATCTCCCAATCCATATAGTGAAGAAGAACCTTTAACTCCTATATCCCAATCTAATATTTCCACATACACAACATCAAATCCCATATCATGTGTGAATGAACACCCCTCTAATGCAATGCTCAAATATATTAACTATAAAGATGATTTTATGTATCCATTATCCATTGTTATATCCTTGTTTTCAATCATGGATTCTATGACTCTATCAAACAACCTCTACTAAGAACTCATTGAGTCCTTATCAAGACCTCAATCATTTGAAGTCGAGATTTCTACTTCTCATGTATATTTGTTAAAGAATTATCCTAATAAATTCCACATTGTTTTCTATTCCATAGAACAAGATGATGACTCCTTCATAAAGAGGAACACATAACCTTGTATATAACTATCATGATAACTGACATTGATATATGATGATCCTTTATTAACACCGGTTTAATAGTCAACCTCATCCCATTCTAAACACATTTTACACTACGTTTCAATGAATCTCACTTGTTCCCCTCTACCCTCGAGTTATGGGTCTATAAAATGAATCAGAAAAAGTCCATCTAAAAAATCAAGAACATATATATGTTAATGGATCTTGTCTCTAACTTAGAATTTTTTGTTATTAGATAGGATATATCCATAAATATTCTATTGGGATGATATTGGATAAATCATCATTAAACTATTCCTTCATTATACATCTAATGCCTCAAATAACATATCAGTGGTAAAATAAAGAAATTTTTTATTGAAATATCACCCATTATAACCTTATGAGTCACAATAAATTACCACAACATTCTTCCTTAAGGAAGTGAATCAATAAGTGGATGATACAGTCACTCAAATCAATTCCCAGCAGTCGAGACCTAGTTCATGCAACTAAGGGTTGCAGATCATCCTCATTATGTGTGTTGGGTGGTTTTTTGTGGTCTCTGATGGAATTTTGTATAGGGGAAATTGGATTTTGATGTTGATATGGTGAATGGGTGGCCGTTGATTTGGTGATGTTTTCTTGATCTTCACTTTTTTCCTTTGTTTTTTGTCATTTGGGATGTGGTTATTGATGCTTGTGCGGTGGAATTGGGGGTCTATGCATTGTTTTATGTTGTTTTTTATGGAATTGTGGATTATATGGTGCGAACCCTGTGTGAGATTGCATGTTTGAAGGATTCTTGGTGGAGGATATTTCGGATTGTTGATATGCTGCATGTTTTTTATGGATGTTTTAGTTTCACGTGATGTTTTTTGAAGGACGAATTGTTTTTTGAATTTTTGGAGGAGACTATGATAGTGTTTTGGGTTTTAGATATCAATTTAATTTTATCATGGTTTGAAATATTTGTTTCTGTGGATTTTTTTCATCAGTTCTCTATTCTTTTTTATGTCTTTGACTTTGGTAGAGGAACATGTGAGGCGTTCATGTCGGTGTTGGTTAGGAATCTACTGATGGTTTTGATTGATCATCATTAGATGTACCTCTGTATTTTGTTTAAGTATGAAGTCACTGTGAAATTCTGGTGGGTTTTCAACTAGAAAACTACATGGATATTCTTCAGATGAGGTTTAGATCAAGATGGTTTCTCTTGCACATTCTATTCAGATTTGGAAGTTCGAGAGGGTATGGATTTTCCATCAGCTTTGTGCCTGTGAAACCCTGGATGATATAGCATGCCGAGAAGGTATGTAATTTTGAAGGATTTTCATCATGATGTAGTCACTGGGAGGGGTAGATCATGTAGTCTTAATATGGGGTTTTCTCTTATATGGTGTTTATTAGTTTTCATGTTGGATATTTTGGTTTCTCACATTTTCGTCAAACATGGTCGGCATATAAAAAAGTTAACTTTCTGATATATCCCAATATTGTTAACTACATGTATGCACTCTATGAAATAATTAAATATTGGATTAAAATGTATCCAATCCATCCACTAAACACCAAATATACTGGTTCCATCAATTTCTTTGGAAGAAGATGTCATTCCAATGTGAGAAAAATATGAGACTCATTATCGCCCCATTATTTCCACTTCAGATATCTGAAAATTCCTCACAATAGAATGAAATATTCAAATGTTTTCATCATTTATAGATGTACAAATAGAGATTAATGTCCTGCCTATGAAAAATTGTTTCATCATGTACTTCACATGAAGAAACCACAGTGGTATATCATGGGGATGAGTAAGAAGATGATGCAATCTGGAATACCCCACCAGTATTTTAGATAAGTTTCTCCAGCACTATTGATTAGATCAATGCTATAAATATGGGAACAAAATAAGATCAACTCCCCAATTTTATTAGCGTGACCATGAATCCCTTTGAAAATAATTTGTATACTTCCTGAAGAAACACTCGGATTTGTTTTATTAGAATTACACAGAAATTTCATGGCTTAATTAGGAAGTGGAAACCCATCACTTGGGTTTTACTAAATACTATCAGTGGTAAATGATAGTATATAGAAGGACACAACGAACTCATACATCCCAAATTGAGGCTAAGTCTAACAATATAATATTGTTAAACAATATCATCAGATATCTCAAACTGAACTATCTGAAGGATGAATTCATGGTTCCAAAAATAGAAATCCATATTGATGTTATGATTTTTTATCAATCTAGGTTATTTATGTATGGCTAATCATCATAAAACCAAATTTATATTTCCCTAAAATATTAATAAGAATCATCTTTCAGTGCCCCCTAAGGAGAATTCTGATATCAGGTAATTCCATTTGGTAGGAAGAACAGTAGTTCCAGAAACAAGTGTTCCATGAATCACATATTTCATACCATCTTGGGGAATTTAGTCGAATGTTATGTTGATTATCTGGTGGTCAAATTCCAATAATTTTATTATTATATAGCTAAACTAGAGTCCATCTTCAACATGATATGAAAACATAACATTAATATGAACCCCTTAGAATTTGAAATCTTCAAAACCATAAAGTGTTTGGAGGAATTCAAGGACACCTTTCATTTATTCATCACTTAATGGAATGATTTTTAGAAATGTGGTTCCCTTTACTAGACTAATGATGATGGGGTCACATATCAATGTACCAGTAACTTTTTTTATTAATTTGAAAACCTCAAAAAGTATCAATTGATCCCTCTAGTGTTAAGGCCACCCGTGGAGGGAAAGCCACTAATTCTATATATGATGTCCTGGGTGTGATCACTAGGTGACTTCATATGTAAAATTATAACATTAGAAATGAATATAGAATCTATATTCTTAGTCAAGTCATTCTCGACAATGAGTCTTGTTATTCAGATATCATAAAGACTTGCATGGATTTAATCATTACAGTAGAGAAAATGAGGTAGTACCTGTAACACCATAAGGTTCAATTGGTCTCTTGTAATAACCCACTCAAATATATCATCATAACCCCTATATTTATATGTTTTTAAGAATTGTACAAGGTTATCTGGTATCAATTCAACACATAATTTTTTCCACATAATGTAGAAAAATAAAATATCATGGAAGATTTCATTTTTGGACACCCATATACCGAAACAAAATCGTTAAATACCCAATTCCAAGATGAAGAGATATTCACCTTTCAATTATTCCCCAAAATGATGTAAATGTATTTTGGCAGTGTATACAAGATCCTAAAAAGAATATGAATGTATGTCCCTAATATCAAAAAAGTTAGTTTAAGGATTTTGATCATTTCTCCAGTGAAAAAAGTTCTACCATAATCCTTCATGATTTCTAAGAGACTACCAATTCAGAGGTATATTATTAGGCCCTTATTATAGGCCTATAAATAAGAAATCAAATATAGGTGGACCACCTAGTTTTTATGATTTATTCATAGTTGGTTATCATATTGATAAACGAATATTGCAAAAAAAGTTGTTCCCTATGCTCAAAGTGCCTGAATGTTGATAGAAGAGTTCCCCATAGATCCAACAATATATCCCATCCTCTATCGTGGAAATCCCAAGTATATCATATGGAAAATATAACTATATATCCGAAATATTGTCACTATATTGAAATGATCATCAAAATATCCTATGATAGAATGATATCACCTTTCATTAATGTAAGAATATAATAAATAAATGAATTCATCCCAACCGTTGAACCATGTAGTCCTACCATTGGGTGGATGATTATAATTAGAGACTACCATTATAATGGATTCCTCTTGCATGGTAGATCTAGGAAGGGACAAATTCCTCAATGAGTAACTAATGATTCCCATAAGGTTTTACCTAATAACCAGATAGTCACCAACAAACCTGAATTTGATAGTCATTCTCATATGTATTGGTGAATTATATAGTTTTTCTATTATGGAATAATTTCATATCGATTATATAGTTCCCACCAGTCACGATATATGTTTTCTAATAAAATTAGATGATTTAGATAATTTTTCCCATAGATGACCGAGGATTTCAAGAAATTATACATGAAATTTTCTTCGTATAAAGAATATTCCAACATCATCCATCAACCACCATAGTTTCTCTAAATAGCTAAATACTCATAGCCTTCTTCTATATAGGGGAATGGATTATGTGGGGCCATACACTCATGTTATGTCCATTCAGATTAAATATATCTTAACTATCACTGATTTATTCTATATATGGGATGATGAAATACCAATAAAATAAGTTAGATACAAAAAAATTATTGTATTAATGAAAGACAACATAATTACATGAGCTAATGTCCTCATACAATATTGATGAACAATAAAACAAAATTTTGATCAAAAGAGGTAGAAAAGAAATATCAGGAATAAAATATCAAGTCTAACCATTCTTCTAGCAACAATGTAGTTACTATTGGAAAAATGGAGGCCTTCAACAAGACAATGTAAAACATCATATAGGAGATGGTTTATAGAGATAAAATATTTTCGCATGAAAATATCTGGAATTCCATTAGAGTTTACTATCCTACAACACATAATACTGCATGAGAAACCTTGTACTAACTATAATAAGAAATAGAATCAATCATGCCCATTAAGATGTAGTTTTTATTGTTTTGTGTTTTCATATGTGATTAGATATCCATAGTAGAAAAATCCCAGAAATGAGAGAATGTGATAATATTGCATACATTTCATCACATGTAGTTATATCAAAATTAGATTCCATGAACATTTAATAAAAATGTATACATCCAATTGTTCCTCCCATAAGATATTGTATGGGTCCTCAAAAATACAATGATACTTTTAAGGAATACTTTCAAAAATGAAACAAAGTGGGAAGTACATTACTCTATACATGATTTCTAGTTTAGTGGAGATTATACCGTGATATGAATGGATGGAGATATTATTTGGATGTTGACCATTATGAGGTTTCAGATTAAATAAATAGTGTAATCATGTATAGCATATATCATCTACATGACCATTAACAATATAGTAGTAATTTGTAAATATACCATAAAAATAAATATATAACATCATAGATTCACATCATTAATCCATGTGTAATCATCTTTGATGTATCATGATGATAAAGTGAATTCCATACGGTCCTAGTAGTATTAATTAAAACAAAATGACCCTATTATTTTCCATTGGATGACATTAAACTGTATTGTTAACATTCCTTTTATTCAACATTTAAAACCCCCCAAAAACCATGAGTAAAAAATGTCATTGTGTTCCCTTAAAAATGGGCCTCTATATCGGGGGTAAGTTCCAGTCACACCCATATTACCCCTCAAGGGGTCAAGATACCCTGTTGGGAATACATGAAGATGAAACAATGGTTAGATCCAATGTATAACCTCCAATCACAAAATTTCCACTCCAAAATGGGTTTTGATCCTTTTTATAGGTATATTCCCTATCATTTTCACATCATTTCTACAAGATGATAAATTTATTTCCTAACATCCTCATTGAATGATGGTAAACAAAACAATATCTCCATGACACTACATATATCTTCAATATTATTTCACTGGCATCCATAGTGACACCTAGATCTCCCTTACCAGGTCCAGAAGAATAAAATATAGCCCCTTTCCATGTATACAAATTAGATAGGTGAAGGGAACATTTTCAAGTGCAAAATGTTGATTGATTCATTATTTATTAATATAAATAGTGACCCTAGGGTCCTTTCCACTAGGATGACATCAACATTTTATTCATGTAAGGTTACCCATGTCCTTACTGCAAGTCATTAAACATCGTTGTCAAAATCGTAATGGCATAATAACAATTGAAATTTTATTTCAATAAATACATGTGGATTTATTACCATTCCATTGATATGTATTGCGATTCCCAAACGATTCATTTTCTGTTTTGTTTACAATATGGAAATGAAAATGCATTACATTTCCTTTTGTGTGAATAAGATCTATATAGGGAACCAATTTAGGATATATGGCTTGATTTCCATTTCAATGGGATGTGTAATGATGCATAAACCTCATGAATTTTATCGATCCATAATCCATGGAAATATTAGTTAACATTTACCTGTGTTAAAACCTGATTTATGTGGATAGATGATTTCAAGATCTATGTGTGTATTGATTCTGTCAATATAAATATACATAGTGATGCCCAAATCTCAAATATCATGTTCCACCCAAGTAAAAAATCCCACATTCCCTGCATATGTGATACAAACACATTTATAACCATCCAAAAAACACATTTGGATTGATTATAATTCCCATGAGATACAATGTGATACCACGATTTCCATCTATGATCTTTGTCACAATTTTTCAATTCTTTCATGTAAATTCAATCTCATTCTTACTGTATGACATTAAATTTCATGGTGAATGACTTTTTCCCATGAATTTAAGCTACCCAGTAACAAATTAACTACATGTGGATTGATTATTCTCAAATTTAGATATGTATTGATCCCTATTCATTATGTTATTGTTAAATCAATAGGGTAATAACAAATTACACCTCTTCTCCACACAAAAAACTGATATTTTCACAATATATTAATTTGGGTCCACTCATCATGGGGTCTACCAAGGAAATAAAGATATCCCAATTCTATATATTTATTAGATCTATGAAGGGGAATCCACAATTTATATCTAATATCGATCGAAACATTTAAATTGTGATTGGACATATCTTTTACATTATTCACACTCTTAATGTTGGACATGATCAGATAATCATAATCATTCTACAACACCTAGTGATATAATGACTGATCCCTAAGGTCTCTTTTTCCTAACAAGAATATGACTGACCCCAAATCTATTTGAATAATCTATCCTACAAAATGGGCTTATCACCCAATGGATGACACTATTTGACTATTTTGTGACACTCCCCAAATTATTTTTCCATAAAAAATCCCACAAAATTATTTTTTCAAACAATGATAACTTATCCCTTGGTAGATGCCTCTTCTTCTCTTGTAAGAGTTGAGGAAAATATTTTGGAAACAATGATTCATATTTAGTCCTATGTTCATCCACAAAATATTTTTCTCATATCATTTCTCCTAATCTGTGAACCCCCAAGGAAGTCATTTACTATTTCATCTCTCATCCCCAAAGTATGACGGAAGTGCCTGGGTCCGGTAGGGAACATGTCACCTATTGTTTACACGATTAAATTTTCATACTTGTCGACACAATACTAAATGCACATCAATTACTATTCTAAGTTAGATTCATTCATGAAACTGTTTCCACTAATTCATTGGAAATTTTATCTTCACATGATCATCACGTAATTTGGTAATTTCATTCGAAAAATGAAACACTACACCCAGGGAATTCAAATAATCATAAAAATAAATCATCCCTTAGTAATAGAACTTTATAATTACATAAAAATTGTTTTTTGACTATACGGTAAAATTCCCTACATTTGTTTTGCATAATGTGTCCCACAATAGGGGGTTTCAACCAAAAGATACCATTGTTGACTATGTTGTATCACACCAAATATGGTTTTTATAAAACATCCAAGAAATATATTTTTCAATCTATGGTAACATCATCCTCAGGATATTCATCATCTAATTCCATAATCAATTTTTACCCATAACACATTTTTGATTAGGATGTCCCCATATTAAAGCTTACAACATTATCATCTCACAACTGGAAATGATTGAAAATTTCTATAAGAATTACCATTAATGGGAGAGTAATAAAAAATTTCTTCCATGTAAGAGAAATTAAAATTTATGAACCCTACTTTCTTATATATATGAATAAAATAATCATTAACTAACATACATTTTTTATGGAATTATAATTCATAGAAGAATGTAATTATTTTTTGAATCTTAACTGCATAGCCATATTTCATTTCTGTGTGACATTAAACTATATATCATAATTTCATTGTTGGAAAATTTAAAAATATGTGGTTAATATCCCAATATAAAGACACTAAACTAAATGATAATTTATCACCCCTTAGAGTCATTCGTATATGCAAATATACCCTCCTTCACACATCCCAAATACGTGATAAAAAAATTCTGCATTCATTGTAGAGACCCCGACCCCAAAAACCTGGGAGCTGGTGGCTTCTGAACATGATGTGTTTCTTTAAAATAAAACATGCACTGTTAAACTTCACATCATTCCCCATATAGAGGATAGTGTGTGGTTTGTGTTCTAGGAAACCCGAAACTTCTGAAACGATTCATCTTTTAGAAGATGATACCTAAAAATTTTAAATCAAAACGTAGGGTGAGCATTGAAATACTCAGTAAGGGGTTTTAAAATTTAAAATACTCTAACCTTTTGAAATCATTCCTTTAAAATCATTCTTTTAAGGAAAAATTTTACACATAACAATAAAAAGGCTCAATAAATAGTTTCAAGAAATATATGAGACCCTTGTGACATTTCTCGAATGAATAATCATAAACAAGTACAATATGTGATTACTTAAGCATAAAATCACACAGTTAAGAGTAATGTATAATCAGAGTTTCACATAATGGAAACAACTTAAATTTTAATATCCTGGTTACTATTCTACTAAGTGATAAACACCAGTCATGCTCCCAACATATACTAGTGAAATAAGAACTTTATGAAAAGGCATTAGTCATGAAAGAATATGCATTTGATCTTGAAAAGAACTTGTTATATAACATTAATTATGTTCCATCAACATTTTAACTTAGACAATCATTTATCTATCACCATGGTTCATCCCAAATGTGTCATTTGAAAACATTACCAAGGTCCATCCCCAGGGCGTCATTGAATTGGTCATCTCTAGTGATTAATTATTTACCCAATGCATTGGATCACTATCAGGGCGCACACCTAAATTTGTCTTTATCATCATGTGAGCCACATCATTCATGATTTACTTAAATGGTTTGTATATTCAAGATGTCCCATACCACATTGGATAACTCATTCATTTTCATATTACCCAAGGTGTCCCATACCACTTTGGGTAATCTTATTTCTTATTTCATTTAGTCATATGTTGTCAGTATGAATTATGTAAAATAATAACTAAAATAAATAATGAGCCACCACATGTTTTTCTAATACATTATATGACAGTTAACATTGAAAAATATGTTCATAACTATTCAAAGGCACACATAGTTCAGTAAAACATTCTTTTCACATAAGCTAATTACCTAAGCATATAAAATAATGACATAATAGATCATGAATCTTTAAAATTATTATTCTATCGAAGTGGGAAGCTTAATGAAAACTTTTTCCACTAGTTATGGTGATAAACATGCCCTAAAAAAGTTAAACTATGACTTGATTAGGTAGTAACATTCACCAAAGTAGGAAAAGTAAATAAATGAAGAAACATGATGACATGATCCCAGAAATCTTAAATTCTCAAATATTAATCAAGCCAAAATATAAAAATTATCGTAAAATACTTCATGGTAAAAGTCAAATAAAATCCTTTAACAAATATTACTAATTTGTGTGTACATATATACAAAATACATGTTGGTTTAGTATTGCCAAAATTTTCATTTATTAAAATAACATATGTATCACAACATAATGTCAGTCCTGGTAATCATTATTAAAAATCAGAGTTTTGGACTTTATACTTATAATTATTACACACATCCACATATATTCACCCAGAATGTACTAAATAAACAAGGCCATTAAAATTTCATGGGTCCTGAAAAACTCTAAATTTTATTTTAGTTAAGGACCAAAAACATTAAGAGGGTTTAATATTCAAGAAACTATAAATAAATAAGCATGTTACAAACTTTTTTTTAATACTACAACATTTATATACCTAGGTCAATGGCCTAGATTGCATCCAAAAATACTCATGGGGGATTGAGTAAATACTCAACCAAGTGATATTACATAGGTGTACCATCACTAAGTGTACCATCCACTTGCCCTGGTCCACCTATTCGAATCACCCATTATAGGAGTCTTACAGGGGTTTCCTAACCGTACATGTGCAAACGGTCCATTGGATTTCCCTTCCCTCAATCAAACTTGAGCCTCTATTCAGACCCACATCAAATACATCCATTATAGGTGCACTTTTATTATGGATACCATTCCTCAAATGGACTAGGCTTAGTCTTCCAATAAATCTTTCAGAATTGAAAAACCATGATGTGGGGAACACCATCAAGTCTCCCATTTTTATTTAATTCGTACAGTTATAGGATTTATGAAACATTCCTACCAAATGAATATGGTCCATGGGGTTGTTGTAAATTTTAATTAATTTTATCATGAAGAAAATAACCAATAAGATGGTTCTAGGGAGTTCCCAATCATGGCTGTAAGGGAATTGTAGTATCTTTCCCATGTATTTAATAATACCTGGAGCCTTCAGTTATATGAATGGATAGAGAGGATAAAACATGCATTTTTATTGGGAATGGAATCAGATCCTCATTTATTATTTTAGAATGAATTACAATGGAATTACTCATAGATTATTTCTATAGACATTCATGTAAGAGTATTCACTATTGCACCTCCTATACCTCCAATATATTAGGTCAGAGAGGGAGTGGGAACCAGAGTCCCCGCTTCTCTCCCATATGCCCGTTCTCTTCCAATAGAAGAGGAGGAAATGTTTGGGGTATACATATAATCCACTTATTATTGTATCTCATGTTCAATAAAGACTCATAATAGCCTATGAGATTGGGTGATATCCATGACCATGTCATTTATATAGTCATATGTGGGTTGTGGTAAAGAATCTTCCATCAGATATTCCGCTATCTTTAATTTAGAGTACATTTATAGGCTTGGGTCCTCAAACCCACATATCGAATACAAAAAAAATCAGGTTTTTTATGTTGCAATATCTTACATTTCATCTTATTTTTTACACCGTGCTTGAATCGCGTGGATGTAGAGGTTTATGGTGGTCACAACATCCACATGATCCCAAAAACATGGGCCTCATACTTGATATAAGCCCTAATATCCTATTAGGGGCATCCATATAAGGAATATGCCCCAAAACCAAACCCACATCAATCCATATAAAGATTAATACCATAAACTAAACAATAGACATTCGTCAATGGAATTATCCTTACGAGAATGTCTAAAAAAATCTAGTGATATGGGATCCATCTTCTAAGTATGCCCTAATAAAAACCTCTATACCTTTATGAAACATCCTCAGGATTAAGCCCAACACTATACCCACAAATGACTATGAGTCAAGATACTATTAATGGCCCCAAATTCACTCAAAATGGGTATAAAATTCATGAGACACCCCAAATTAAACCATTTAGATGTCCATATTGTAACGCCTCGACCCCAGCTACCCAGAGTCGGTGCATTACTTCGTAACATTGGCATGATCACAAAAGATCAAGTCTCGAAAGACTGATTAGTTTAGTAGCCTTGGAAACACTAGATACATTCATAAGTCTTACATTACATCATAAAGTGAAAAACTAATAACAATGTCTTCATAGTCCACACTCATATCCTCTTCTGACTATCCCTGCAGGTCATTCCTAAAATACTTCTTCACATCCTGGAAAATATAAAAACATTGAAAGGGGTGAGCTCAGATTCTCAGTAAGGATAACAATATTGCGGAAGCTTTCATAAATAAACATTAACATTTAAGGCAATGTATAACTAAAACAAAAGCCTTTTAAACTTGAACTTCAACATAATATGGCAAAAGTAAAATAAGATAATGTCATTAACTTCTTCACATGGATATTCTACTGGTCGAATAATAACATGCAATATCAATAACCACTTTCATAATGATGGAATGCATAATGCCAGACTATCATAACCACGTAGCCAAGGCCTCGTGCCAAGACCACAAATAAGATTTTGTCAAGGCCTCGTGCCAAGACACTAGTTTGTCTTATGAGACCTGCCTATGCATCGAGGAGCTATAGCGGGCTCCACCCGTCACTTATTAAGTCCAATGCATTCCTCATATGAATAGTTTTAAACATATCATAAAAAATAACATAACCGTATCACATAAAACATGCTTAAAGGAAACATAACATTTCCACATTTCAATCACAAGATATCAATACAACACATTGATATAATAAAAACTCTTTAAAACCCATTTTCAATACCAAAATAAAAGAAAGTTAAAACTTTGTATTTATTTTTCATTAAAAAATTAATGGCTTGTAGAGGAAGCCGAAACTCAAATAATGGTCACGGCGGCGGATAAGTCGTTGTCGCCGCATATGTACGGAAAGAAAAACATTCTCTTTTTGTCGTTTAGTAAAACTCTTCGTATAAAAAGATTCCTTTTGAATAAATGTAAAAGTAAAAGAGGTTTATACACCGTATAAAAGAAAGTTGTGTATAAAACGAAATATGCCTCAATGAATGGAGATTGAGACGAAGTCCCTTAAAAAGATCATTTTTAAATAAAATATATCTATTATGTGTATTCACTATATGTACAAATAAATAATGTATAAATACAATATACGACATAATAACATCATGACATAATTTGAAAGTAGGAGATTAACCCAAAGAATGGAAGTTGGGTTATGAAATTCCCTTAACTCGTGTCTAACTTGACTCAACCGTTCTTTAACCTCCTGAATAATAAACTAGAGTTAATATATAACTTATTAAGAACCATTTTCAATTTCATTATCTTTATTATATCACTTATTACAATGATATGAACATTATGTAATTATTTAAGTTAATAACGGTCGTTTTTTCGATCTTTGGTACTTGAGTCAACAATAAACTTATTATAATTACAAGTTGTTTATGTGGTAGAATATCCATTATCTCCAGAATTATATTCATGATTTAGATGTCATATATATCATATATATCCAGTATATACATTCATCCATAATATTACGTAATATTTAGAGGTAAGAAATGAAATGCACCGTTCATGGAGACGGTAAGCCGTACGTACGCATGAACGCTACTTTCATTTCTATTTCGTATTTAAAGGAATGAAATCATAATTATATGAAGGTATAATATAGTTCCACTATAATATCATATATAATATCATTTACTCCATCCTTTATACATCCCACATATGGCATTAACGATTCACATCACTTTGAGGGGGCGGTAGTCCGCACTTCCTAAAATGAAATTATCGCGTTTACCCATAATAGAAATCATAAAGTATGACATGAATGAGAAATACAGAAGCATAAGGAAAACATAAACAGAATATATATATCATATATGAAAATAGTTTCATCAAAATGTCCACCATTATAGGTGTTAAAAGAATTTGAACAATCATCATTTCGTGAGGCAGTATTTCGCCACCCACAAAAACAGTATGTTCTTTAACCATTAGACGAAGGTGTGTGTAAGTGTAAACCAAATACTTATCATAACAACATCATAGTATATTGTAGATACTGGTGTTGTTACAAAAGAAAGGAATGAAAAGAGTTTAAGGGGTTGGAGAAGAAAAATAAAACAAAACAACATTAGAGAAGACATTGCCTTAAAAACGGGTAACTCTATTTTGATATGAGCCGAATGCTTCCATGGGAAGAGGACTGCCCAAAGTGAGGCTTCTAGGAGTAAGAGGGTGAATTTTGGAGAGTATTTGGGCAGAGGTTGGCCGAGCCAAATGTCTTGAAAGTGTAAATGAGGTGGGAGAGGTGGGGGCCTTTTATAAGTGGAGAGGAGGGGCACTCTTGGAAAGTAAAGAAAAGTCACTTTATTATAAAATGAGTTTCGGATTTTAGAGGTCCCACACTTATATAATTTGAGGATAAGATGATAAGGGTTCGAAATATACTCATCCAATAGGTTTTTGACAAGTGTACGCTTTGGATTTTACATTATCTTTCCATTTTATTTAAATCGTTAAATAATGAGGTCATCGCTGCATCATCATGATGTCATAATTAATTTAATTTATTTAATGTCTAAAAAATATAAAAAAAATACTATAATGTAGGAAATATTTTTAGATTTCTAATGAATATTTATAATCAAAATTTTGACTTGTGTAACCCCACTTAAAAACTGTTTTAGTAAAACAACTCATGTTTGTGTCAATTAAATTTTAACATTAAATATATATATATTAATGTCATTTTCCAACCAATGTGGCTCCATGGGGTCCCCAAGATGTCCCATGGGTTGTCTTGGTCGGCCATGACTCATCCAATAGGAGTAGGACAAGTGTCAAGCTCATCTCATATTATTAAAACATTATTTTTACCTTAAACTACACTAATTACCTCTAATCGCGATTAAGAACTTAAAAGTTACTATTCACCAAAAAATTATTTTGATCTCATTGAACCACATTTTACTTCTTAATGACAACCATGTATGTCGGATTTTTGAAAATCAAAGCACAGAAGTGGTAATATTTCATTTAAATGAAAAATCAGTTATTTAACTACCACTTAGTGGTTTCACTATTCATCAAAAATTGAAGTTTTTCAGAACAAGGCCAAAATTTCACCCTAAGCTATAATTGATATTCCGAATTCAAAAATGATGTCTATTTTAAAAAATTACAAACATATAAGTTGTATTAATTAATTTTATAATTAATTCCCGCTGTCACAAAAAATAGCGTGTTTTTAAGAAACAATTTATATCAAAAGATTATCAATTGTTTATGTCCAATTTCAATGTTAAATTAATTCTAATGACCACCATTGGATAAAATGGTAAAAATATATTCTAATTATACTTTAAAACCACTAAATAGTATAATTTATCACAATAAATTATTTTGATTAAAAAAGTTGTTTTTAAGTATTTTTCACTATTCATAAATAATTAGAAGTTCTCAGAAAAATACCAAAAATTCAACATAGGATAATTTCGATATTCCGAATCCAAAAATGAAGTCCATTTTGAAATATAAAATTTCTATAATTTTAAAAAGTGGTTATTACTATTCATAACGGCTACTATGATTAGTCGCGGTGTTTTAGAACTCAAAGTTGCGTACAATGCAAGCTATTGCATTATTGAATGAGAAGCGTATTGTGGAAGCTGGGGGTGTTACATTCTCCCCTCCTTCAATAAATTGCGTCCTCGCAATTTGAAATTTTTAATTGAAAATAAAAGGTTGAAAAGAGAAAATACCTTTGAGGAAAACCCACATCGGAAATAAGATTAATAAAATTTAGCCTTAATAAGAGGGAAAGGGAAATGAAAAAGTCACCACCCAATTATGATCTCGATTAGGAGAACATTGGTGGAAATTAGAGACATATAATTGGAGAGAAAATGTAAATATTTGTAGGGAGTGATTGAGGTCATCAATCACAATCAACATTCAAATTGAGGGCCTCAAAGCCTTCAATCTATGTTGATTTAAAATATCATCAGTCCAACAAGACATAAGGTATTAGGATAACACATTTATTTTAATATCCCTTTACTAAAGTTTAAGAATTAATTTATTCATTGAATAAAAGATAGGTATATATATATTTATGCTTGACATTTAGAGTTTCAACCTTCAACTCATCTTTCACTCAAAAAGATAATAGAACTCTAAAATATTATACTTATCCTAATTATATAAGGTTCCAAATGTTAACACATACCATTTAGATTAGTAAAATTATTTTGTAATAACCAGGGATTTCCTGTAGGCTAGTGGTAGGAAATAAAGGCTTGTCGCACTATGATTGTGGGTTCGATTCCTACAGATTTGTCCGACGCGACGGGTTATGCCTCACCCTGCAGTTTGTCCTTTCCCTAAAACTATAGTATCATAATATTCCAAAAATAATCTTCATAAATTTTTTTAACCATAAACAATACTATCCAAAGATCAACTTAATCCACTCCAACTTTAATAGTTATCCAAAATACCTCCATCCAGACTTTCTCTAAAAGGTCTCTAAATTCCAAAATCAATTGTAACATCAGATTCCCCAAACAAAGAAAAGTTTCTCTTATTGTCACATACTAAAAATATGATTACCTTAATCATATTAAAACCTTACTGAAATCAAAAAGTACTGCAGTACAATCTTCATATATATCACATTATTCTTATAACCAGAATATAATCCATGAGTCCAAAAGCACCAATACATTAGTTATTTTGCTTCAACTGTAGTAACAGCATAAGATTGTCTTTGATCCCTTGGCCTTTTCTGAGGTACGTTTCCTTGACGCTTAGGACATTCATTTGCATCATGCCCCATTTCCCTACAATTGTATCATTCAACATTGATAGCCTCTTTCTTTCCCTTGCAATCACGAGCCTGGTGACCCTTTTCTCCACATTTATAACACACTCCCATTCCTTTTAGGCAAGTACCAGGGTGATTCTTCCCACAATTATCACATAATGGAAAATCCTTCTTTCCCTTTTCCCTTTATCTATCTCTTGTTCCACTGTTCTCTTCTTTTATTGCTTTACATTGTTGTCATAAGACTTATAGAATTCCTTTTCTGTCTTGATAGCACATGAGACAATATCTTCATATGTTGAGAAAGATTGTGATACTAAAGCTCGATGGAGAAATGGTTTTAACCCATCAAAGAAACGATCAATCTTACTCCATGGGTTACGTATATAATCGGCAGCATGCCTCGCTAACCTTGTAATGTTAGCCTCATACTTTGCGACAATCTCATCCTCCTTCTGCCTCAAACTCAGAAATTACCTTTCCATATCTGCTCGATGGTCACGAGGAAAGTATTTTTCTAAGAAAATCTCTTTGAACTCCTGCAACTCCATGTTTGTTAATTCATCATCTTCCTTTGTGTTTTGAATTAGTGACCACCATTGATCAGCATCTCTAGTGAGGCGGTAAACTGCCATGATAACCTTCTCTCTTTCGCTACTCTCCAAAGAGTGGAATATTTTCTCTAAGGTGTTTATCCATTGCTCAGCTACTAATGGATTTGTACCCCCATTTAATGTTGGTGGTTGTTGACCCATAAAGCTGTCTAACATTGATCCTCCACGTTGCGGATCAGGGTGCTCCATACGAGTAAGGTTATTATTCATAACCTGAGTGAGTTGTCCCAGTATGGTAATAAGTTGATCAGCACCAGTTGTATCTCTAGCTCCACAATAATTATCTTGAGCAGGAGGGAAATCCCTACACGGAGTGCATGCATTGATATGGTTTCCATTCCTTCCACTAGGCGCCATTTCTAAACAATGGAATAAACTATATTAGTTTATGAATCAAAATACATAATTCCATACTTGTAAGATACTTAACATAAATTGAACTATTTATAGATATAATCCATAAAAATGTTTTCTTTGAGGAAGTATATACTCATAACCCTTCATAGTGGTTTATAAAGAAAATGAGATTTATCCAAAGCATATCCCCCGGGAGTGTCGCAACCAAGAGTGCAGCAAGGCTCGTTGTCGTGCACCAGTTCCTGTTCGAGTCTAGCTCAAAGCGGGGTTTTCGGGTTTTACCCCTAGGTACATCTGTGCCAGAGCCGCCTCTACCTGCTCGTATCCAGAAAGGGATGTATTGCTCGGAAAACTCACAAAATCTCTACAATACCAAAATTTTAGGAAGTTCTTCTATACTAATCCTCAAAGTTCATCTTAGGTCTACGTGCTCTAATCAGAGTTTGTCTAAATCTAGCTTCCAAGGTTAGTACTAAACTGCATCTGATACCAACTATAATGCCCCGACCCTAGCTACCCAGAGTCGGTGCATTACTTCGTAACATTGGCATGATCACAAAAGATCAAGTCTCGAAAGACCGATTAGTTTAGTAGCCTTGGAAACACTAGATACATTCATAAGTCGTACATTACATCATAAATTGAAAAACTAATAACAAAGTCTTCATAGTACACACTTATATCCTCTTCTGACTATCCCTGCAGGTCATTCCTAAAATACTTCTTCACATCCTAGAAAATATTAAGACATTGAAAGGGGTGAGCTCAGATGCTCAGTAAGGATAACAATATTGCAGAAGCTTTCAAAAATAAACATTAACATTTAAGACAATGTATAACTAAAACAAAAGCCTTTTAAACTTGAACTTCAACATAATATGGAAAAAGTAAAATGAGATAATTCCATTCACTTCTTCACATGGATATTCTACTGGTCGAATAATCACATGCAATATCAATAACCACTTTCATAATGATGGAATGCATAATGCCAAACTATCATAACCACGTAGCCAAGGCCTCGTGCCAAGACCAAAAATAAGATTTTGTCAAGGCCTCGTGCCAAGACACTAGTTTGTCTCATGAGACCTGCCGATGCATCGAGGAGCTATAGCGGGCTCCACCCGTCACTTATTAAGTCCAATGCATTCCTCATATGAATAGTTTTAAACATATCATAAACCATAACATAATCGTATCACATAAAACAGGCATAAAGGAAACATAACATTTCCACATTTCAATCACAAGATATCAATACAACACATTGATATAATAAAAACTCTTTAAAAACCATTTTCAATACCAAAATAAATGAAAGTTAAAACTTTTTATTTATTTTTCATTAAAAAAATGATGGCTTGTAGAGGAAGCCGAAACTCAAATAATGGTCATGGTGGCGGATAAGTCGTTGTCTCCACATATGTACGGAAAGAAAAACATTCTCTATTTTTCTTTTAGTAAAACTCTTCGTATAAAAATATTCCTTTTGAATAAACGTAAAATTCAAAGGGGTTTATACACCGTATAAAAGAAAGTTGTGTATAAAACGAAATATGCCTCAATGAATGGAGATTGAGACGAAGTCCCTTAAAAAAATAATTTTTAAATAAAATATATCTATTATGTGTATTCACTATATGTACACATAAATAAAGTATAAATACAATATATGACATAATAACATCATGACATAATTTGAAAGTAGGAGATTAACCCAAAGAATGGAAGTTGGGTTATGAAATTCCCTTACCTCGTGTCTGACTTGACTCAACCGTTCTTTAACCTCATGACTAATAAACTAGAGTTAATATATACCTTATTAAGAACCATTTTCAATTTCATTATCTTTATTATATCACTTATTACAATGATATTAACATTATGTAATTATTTAAGTTAATAATGGTCGTTTTGTCAATCGTTGGTACTTGAGTCAACAATAAACTTATTATAATTACAAGTTTTTTATGAGGTAGAATATCCATTATCTCCAGAATTATATTCATGATTTAGATGTCATATATATCATATATATCCAGTATATACATTCATCCATAATATTACGTAACATTTAGAGGTAAGAAATGAAATGCACCGTTCATGGAGACGGTAAGCCGTACGTACGCATGAACGCTACTTTCATTTCTATTTCGTATTTAATGTAATGAAATCATAATTATATAAAGGTATAATATAGTTCCAGTATAATATCATATATAATATCATTTACTCCATCCTTTATAAATCCCACATATGGCATTAATGATTCATATCACTTTGAGGGGGCGGTAGTCCGCACTTCCTAAAATGAAATTATCGCGTTTACCCATAATAGAAATCATAAAGTATGACATGAATGAGAAATAAAGACGCATAAGGAAAACGTAAAAATAATATATATATCATATATGAAAATAGTGTCATCAAAATGGCCACCATTATAGGTGTCAAAAGAATTTGAACAATCATCGTTTCGTGAGGCAGTATTTCACCACCCACAGAAACAGTATGTTCTTTAACCATTAGACGAAGGTGTGTGTAAGTTTAAACCAAATCATTATCATAACAACATCCTAGTATATTTTAGATACTGGTGTTGTTACAAAAAAAGTAATGAAAAGAGTTTAAGGTGTTGGAGAAGCAAAATAAAACAAAACAACATTAGAGAAGACATTACCTTAAAAACGGGTAACTCTTTTTGATATGAGCCGAAGGCTTCCATGGGAAGAGTTCTGCCCAAAGTGAGGCTTCTAGGAGTAATAGGGGGAAGTTGGGAGAGTATTTGGGCAGAGTTTGGCAGATCCAAATGGCTTGAAAGTGTAAATGATGTGGGAGAGGTGGGGGCCTTTTATAAGTGGAGAGGAGGGGCACTCTTGGAAAGTAAAGAAAAGTCACTTTATTATAAAATGAGTTTCGGATTTTAGAGGTCCCACACTTATATAATTTTAGTATAAGATGATAAGGGTTCTAAATATACTCATCCAATAGGTTTTTGACAAGTGTACACTTTGGATTTTACATTATCATTCCATTTTATTTAAATCGTTAAATAATGAGGTCATCACTGCATCATCATAATTTTATAATTAATTTAATTTATTTAATGTCTAAAAATTATAAAAAAAAATACTATGAAGTAGGAAATCATTTTAGCTTTCTAATGAATATTTATAATCAAAATTTTGACTTGTGTAACCCCACTTAAAAACTGTTTTAGTAAAACAACTCATGTTTGTGTCAATTTAATATTAACATTATATATATATATATATATATATTAATGTCATTTTCCAACCAAAGTGGCTCCATGGGGTCCCCAAGTTGACCCATGGGTTGTATTGGTCGGCCATGACTCATCCAATAGTAGTAGGACAAGTGTCAAGCTCATCTCATATTATTAAAACATTATTTTTAACTTAAACTACACTAATTACCTCTAATCGAGATTAAGAACTTAAAAGTTACTATTAACCAAAAAATTATTTTGATCTCATTGAACCACATTTTACTTCTTAATGACAACCATGTATGTCGGATTTTTGAAAATCAAATCACAGAAGTGGTAATATTTCATTTAAATGAAAAATCAGTTATTTAACTACCACTTAGTGGTTTCACTATTCATCAAAAATTGATGTTTTTCAGAACAAGGCCAAAATTTTACCCTAAGCTATAATTGATATTCCGAATTCAAAAATGATTTCTATTTTAAAAAATTCCAAACATATAAGTTGTATTAATTAATTTTATAATTAATTCCCGCTGTCACAACAAATAGTGTGTTTTTAAGAAACAATTTATATCATAAGATTGGCAATTGTTTATGTCCAATTTCAATGTTAAATTTATTATAATGACCACCATTGGATAAAATGGTAAAAATATATTCTAATTATAATTTAAAACCACTAAATAGTATAATTTATCACAATAATTTATTTTGATTAAAAAAGTTGTTATTAAGTATTTTTCACTATTCATAAAAAATTAGAAGTTCTCAGAAAAATACCAAAAATTCAACATAGGATAATTTCGATATTCCGAATCCAAAAATTAAGTCCATTTTGAAATATAAAATTTCCATAATTTTAAAAAGTGGTTATTACTATTCATAACGGCTACTATGATTAGTCGCGGTGTTTTAGAACTCGAAGTTGCATACAATGCAAGCTATTGCATTATTGAATGAGAAGCGTATTGTGGAAGATCGGGGTGTTACACATACCCCCATATAAGACAAACCTAAGGGCCTCTATAAGTGAGGTTTATTATAACTGTACTACGTGGGATTTGATTCAAATAAAAAATGTTATTCATAAGAATCCTTCTTGAGGTTCGGATCCCATACCACAAATTAAAACTATTCTATTTTGCCAAATTATTTGTAGTCCCCAATTCAAAATAGAAATGCATATCCATTATTGGTTCCCTATTCCATATTTTCATTAGTACCACAAAGAACATTGACTAGATGCTTAGTCATCCTCACTGCCTAATGTTAAACAATATGGTTTTGTCCTTTCACATGTCCTTACAATGTATGATGTGACCCATTTCGAAAAATTGATCTACATTTTTAATGATTCATTTTACAATGATACACAGGAAGTATATCCCTGGGTCTGATCCAAACATCAAAATAACTCTTGCCTCCCTATAAGAAAATTCACTCTAATTCTCCCCACAATGTGGAATTAAAACCAGAATCACTATAATAACATATATGATTACAACATAAGGGGTTATCATTTATTGAGAACCTATAATACATTCAGGTATCTCCACTTTTGTAGAACCACATATAAAAAAGATGATTATTATTTCCATACTTATTTATAATTTAATATTTATCCAAGGGTGACCCAAATCATACATGGAAATTAATAAAGGATTCACAAACAGATAACAAATATATGACAGAGACCCATAGTAGAAAACAATTTCCACCAAAAGGGTGTTATGAGCCCAACCATCCATCTTCTAAACTAGTTTGAGTTCTTAAACATCATTATCGAGACTTCTAATAGACTTCCTACCATTGGAAGGAAGGTATCTCAAAAATATGGAACCATTTTGAATTTATATTTCAATGAACAAAATTATTTGAAACCATTCTAAAAGAGTTAGCCCAACATGAATGAATGTGATAAACTAAACCCTATACAATCACTAATTAGAAAAAAAAATCTGTCAAAAACCATGTCAAATTTATCAGATTTAAAAGAACAAGTAGAAAAATAGTGTGACTGGTTAGGCTGATTACCCCTACTTGGAATAATCTCTTTTTGATTTACTCTTAAGGAACATAGAGTTTGTAATATTAGAATACAAGATACCCAAATAAAGTTACAAATGCGTATAATATAATTCTAATGGTTTTGGATAAGATATAAGGCTCAAAGTTGATTAAATAAGATAAAATACATATCTTATTTTATAAGGGAGGTGAGTGGCACTCTTCGAATTTCAAAAATGATTATAATATAATTAAACCAATGTCAGGTTAAAATTCTTCCAATTGGCCTATATATGGACAAGTGATGACCCTCATGAATATATATTTCTCTCATTACCTAAATTTGTAATTAATTTATAATTTTTCTCTCATTTGTTAAAAAAATATTCTTATAAAATTTCATTATTGTCAATTAAGATACTATTCACAAATTTGTACATAAAATAAATATGGATTTTTAATTAAAATATAATATATTATCCAAACACTAATATGATATAATCTGTTAATTATTTTCAGAAATTAAATCATTCAAATTATATATCATCTATTTTAAAAAAATAATTTATTATATTTATTTATTAATTGGTGGAAGAGTGCATCAATTTAGTATTAAAATTTATGGTCATTATATAATTACTAAAAATTAGAAATTAATTTGTTTCACTGAATTCATTTTATTTTTCTCAAAACATAATCTAATATTTTAGGGAAAACATTTTTTTTTCACTCTGTAAATATATGATAGATATTAAGAACTAAGATAGTCATGTCTTGTAGCTTTATTTGATTTAAATATTATATTGGAAACAATAAGTTAAATGTGTCCCCTAAAAAACGCATTTTTGAGACATAGGTGATATTGTCAAATTAATTTCATCTAATTTAAATTAATAATAAATATTTTTTCTATGTCACTTAGTTATAACCTAATTGAACATAATTAACAATTTATCAGGGTGATAGGTTTTACTATGGTTATTTAACATATTAACCAAAAAATGAATCTATTTACCAAAATTTCACCACCTAACAAAATTTTAGAATTATTTTTATATTATACAATTTCTATAATTTTCTTAAAATAATTTTTTAAAATTATTGTGAAAAATTTATTGAAAACCACCTTTTAAAAAATCATATTGAAATACTGAACTGTATTTAATTTTTTTAGATTAATTGAAAAATATTACGTGGATAAAAAATAGTTTGTTAAATTAATAATATATATATATATATAATTAAAATCAATCACAAAAATTTAGTTACTTAATTCATCAGGATAAAATGCATTTTTGCGACTAAAAACTATTTTTCTGACAAATTAATTTTAATGTATAAAAATGTCTTATTGGAAGTTCATGTATAAAATTAATACCAAAGAACATTATTATATTAATATTAAAAAAGGGAACTAATTATATTTTAATAAAAAATAAAAAATAATTTTAATTTTTAAATTTATTCGATGAATATTTTATTTTCAATAAATATATTTATTCAATATTAATTATAATGTCAAATTTTCATAAAATAATCAAAATTTAAATGAATAATAACTTTGATATTATATTATAAAAAATATAGTTCATTTTATACTCTATGTTTTTCAAGCATATGAGAAAATAATTGTAATATAATCTTACTAATGCGTAAAAATAATTTTTGGAAAAAATAATCTATAACATTAAAATGGAATTATAAAAAATTGAATGTTTTATTATTATTAAAGATTAAATAAATTTGTATTCAACAAAATTTTCAATTTTATTCATAACCACCAATTTAACATTAACATTATAACTCCCAAATTAAATATTATTTTAATATTATAGTGTGGTTCTTTTAAAGTCAGTTCTGCATGTAGCCCAAGATATCAATAATAGAAATTATTAAAAGAGAAATAAATTATATAATATTATGATGTTACACTATACCCAAGAAAAAATTAATTGACCCTTTAAATTTATCAATCCGTTGAAGAAAATATTCATTCTTATGCCACATACCATACTTGGTATACCATATAGATTCCTTAATTTAGAGATTTCACCACAAAACATTTAGTTGGTTGGTTTTCTTATTTCATAACACATTTGCTATAAAATCCATAATTTCTACCAGTTTTGCATCAAATGATTGTTAATTATCTAGTAATACATCCTCTGATTTTGGTGTACGTTAAAGATCATGTTTATAATTACTCAACACATATACATGAAAAACATCGTAATATAGAGAGTGGTTTAGTGGATGTAGAAAACGAGAATCTACCATCCTGATATGATCATGAAAATCAATGGGACCAATATATCTATGGATATAAATTCCGTTATCTCATAAGAATTATGTAATCCTTGGGTTGTCCTTTAATCAGTTTCTCATTCTTCTTTTACACTATGAGTTGATTATCTTGATAATTTCTTCATTGCTATTTAACTAAAATCATAGTAAGATCCACAAGTCATTCCTTTAAAATATAAATATTTACTAGAAAAATATATGAGTTTTAAATGTTATATAATGTTATCCAAACATCAAATTAATCGATTCCATAAGTAACTAACTAGAGGGATATGTTAAAATATGTCTCACCAAAATTGAATCTAAATGTTTGGAAAGATTTTCTGTCATATTCAATGATGATAAATTTAAAAATTATTCAATTCAAACATATAGTCAAAAAAAATATTTATATTAATCAGTTCCAAAAAGGCACAATTAAGCCATATATTCTTCCAAAAGAAAATTCAACATTTATTCATTAAATATTAACTTATCACATAACAAAACAGTTCAATTACATGTTTAGGCTCATCCTTTCACCAATATATGATCATAAGTTTATGTGATATCATTTATCTTGAATTTTTGTAGAGAGAGATAATAAATGATCATATTCACATCAATTGTCAGTACAAGATACAAAAAATGTTTTTTCATAGAGAATTTTCATTCAAAATACATCCTTCAATTTCCCACTTATGATGGACCAAATTATAATGATTTATCACATTTTTTCTAATTTCATAATTATCCATTTTCATCTTTATCTTAAAAGGATGTTTAATTTTATCATTCTCATTATCCATTTGATTTGGTAATGAATTCGCATAATGCCCAATATCTTTTCATTTCAAAAAATAGAGAATATGTGGAGAATTAATTGGTGAATTCCTTTTATCCATTAAATTTATCATCATACTAATCACCTTATAAAATTTAAAATCTCTGTTACCACAATTTATATATATAAGCAACTTCCCATTTCTATTAAATAATTTCCCCTAATTTTTCTCCCCACAATTTTGGGAATGTGGATGTATAAAATATCTTTATTTCTTTTGATTTATTCAAGATTTCTGGAGACTCGAGCTACCTTATTATACCAAAACCATGAAATTTGTGGGAATCTCCCATTTCCATTTCTACATCATTTGAACATCTAATAAATTATTCATTGTTATTAAATTATCATATATTCAATTACTTATTAATACATGGGTTTTTACATCAAAATAGTTGATATGTTTTCTTTTATTTCTGATGATTGATGAAGAAACTTACATGTTATTCGTTTTAAAATTGACATTATAGATTCATATAAATTAATTCTCATTCTATATGAGATCAATAAATTCATTATCAATCCTTCAATATAGAATAATAGGGATTTAATTATTAAAAATATATACCATTAAACTAATCCATTTACATGGGGTCAATAACATCCATTTTTCTCATATTATTAATAAGATTTCCATAGTGATATACTTCATATACAAATTATACAATTCCGTGATAAATTATTCATTATCGAAGAATTGGAGAAAATAAAATATTTTCTCAATGGTGATGATCCATCAATTAAACAATATTGGACCATAAGGTCCACTAAAAAGGTTTATGTCACCACATAAAATACATAGTAGTTCATTGTAATCATCATTGATCATTTTGAAGCTCAACATGATTCATGGATTGATAATGTCATGTGACCATAAGAACCATTTTTTCATTCCGTCTAAAAACACATTTGGTTACTCAAGAGGAAAATCATTTTATTGTCTATCACATTACATATTACATGATTCATTCTATTTCCTTCCATTGACTAAATAAAAAATGAATAATGTGAGAAACAAAAATTATAATGGTAAAATAGATTTCCATGAAATTTAATTTTTAGGAAGTAGAAATTCTGATACATTCATTTAAATATATTAAACAATGGTTTTAACCAAGTTCATCATTGATAGTTATCTAATAAATTATATTATAATCATTCATAATGAAAATCTAAATTAATAAATTCATATTTGTCAGGACTGTCTAACCAAGTGTTATCAAGGGCAGTTATCATTCACTAGGTGATGATTAATTCAAAACTCAATGATCCATTTTAAGAGTTATTACCACTGAGTATATCTATTCTAGAGCTACATATACTTATATTATTAGTCAAGGAATTAATTTATTTGAAACTCGTATAATATCTTCCCAACCAAATCTTGAGTGTTTTATCCAACACAATGACTTTTCCATGGGACTTTAACTAATTTTTTCTCATCCAAGTCTCCCAAGGTTTAATATTCCTTCAACTAATATAATCTATAGTATCCCCTTATTTTCATAAAAATATATTTTATTAATATTCATTATAAAACATCACAATTTACACCATAATCATGTAGTTCTAGTGTGCATTGAAATATTGAAACATAAACTACTAGTTAAAAGTTTCTTCCATTATGTTATTCAAAACTAGAACCCTTATCATGAAATTCATACATAAAATCTTTCTTCATAACTATGGGAATTGAAGAAAAAAAAGGTGGCCTCAGATTCTCAAAAAGGGTAAACATGGAGATATAAATTGATGATCATATTAAAGAATAATAATAGAAAAATAGTTTAAAATCATAAACATAACGTACAATTTTAATAATAAATATATAATTTATCATAACCGTGTAGGATGAAATAAAAAATTATTATATCATTATACAAGGTTTATAAGAGTAAAATATCATTACAAATCTATTACACACCATAATACCATGTCATAAAAGTGTATCTCAATATTGGTAAAAAAAGTCATTTCATTATATCTAGTTTAACAACCAAGACCATTAAATCATAATGAATTTGGAACCACAATTATAATCCCATTGTTCATTAATCACATTTATTATATCTCATAGCAGATCTCACTCATTGAATTTCATTCAATAATTGATTAGGCACATTGACATTCATCACTTAAAAGATCAAGCACATTGACTTGTATCCCATAATTATCTCATGAGATAAAAACATTTACCAATGAATTAGAGGCATATAAAATTCAATTTCTCAAATTATATAATGATAATAATACTTATTTGTTCCATAATATCATAAAACATTAATCATCTCATCATATCATTACCATTGTAAATAAAAAACGACTCATAATAAATCCAATAATTAATTAAAACATGACCCCCGGAGAATAAATGTATTTCATAAATATATCATTAAAATAAAAATTATCCATATTGAGGATGTTATATAATGGTATCATTGGATCATATCCATGGAAAATAAATATTAAACTACAATTATGTTATCATTGATGAATAATTCCATTAAAAGGTCAACAAATTATTAATTGAAGAAATTAAATTTTCTATAATTAAAATTAACAAAGGATAATAAAATTCAATATATTTCATATGATTTAGATCATAATATTTCATCATAAAATACATAATCATAACAATCCTGATATACAGTGTGTATGTAATCTAAAAATCTAACTGCTCAATTAAAATTTAAATAATAATAACCATGTATGAAATAATATTATATGGATGTGAAAATCCTGATATATTTTAGTAGAATCATAATAAAATTCAATAACCTGATTTACATACCCCAGAAAATACAAAAAAAATGGGGGAATAAGACATGTAATTGAAATATATAAATGTGAGACAAAAAGCCCTTACTGTAGGTCTCAATTAATTTTTACATGTAAAAAAATTTCATCTCTAAAAAATATATATTTATTATAAAATATTATATAACTATAATAATATTTTTTATACCATATAAAATTTACTTATATACTTTTGTCTTATATTCATTAATATCTTTTTATTAGAATCACTTTTATGTGTGATAAATGCTTCATTATTCATATTTATTTAGGTTCAGTAGTTTTGGTCAATGAAAATTCTTCATGGTGTCAATATTTAAATAATTAGATTAATTATATAAATGTATTACCTAACCATTAAATAAATATTTACAGTCATCCAAAAAATATAGAGTTTTAAAAATTAACTATACTATTCATGGAAACAGTAGGTGGTATGTATGCACAAGAATTGTTTCAATTTTTTGATGGATGGAATAAATTAAAGTAAAATTTTAACTCACATTTAAATAATAATTATTATATCTTACATGTCAGATATATTCATTAAATACACCATTTTAAAATTGATGTAAAATTGTATTTAAAAAATCTCATCGCTTGGTGGAGGTGATAGCCTACGCAAATGCACAAAGAACATTATATTCATTATAATAGATTGTAAGGTAAGAGTAGGTATTTTTTTATCATTAAATAATAATTATTTTGTTTAAAGTGTAATATATAAACATTAATCCCATTATAATAATCATACTTGAATTATGATGATGGAAGATGATTTCTATCATAACATGGTGACGATATGTCGTATATATGCTTGACTGAAAATTTCACATCCAATTTTATTGGAATATTGTTAATAAATTTGGTTTCATATTGAAAATAACAATTAGTTACTTTTAGTTTACCAAATTTATTATTTTATGAAGAATGTAATTGGATTATAGGGCATACAGGAAGTAGTATAAAGATTGTGATCGATTAAGGATATTACATCTTCTTGGAAAGAACTCCTTTAATAATTCTTTTAAAGACCCTAGTGTTGGCCTTTTTGAATGAAAAAACCTTAATAATATGTTTAAGAATTAATAGAATATAATTTCACAGTTTATGGTTGGGTGTATAAGGTTTAATATAGTGTGAATAATTAAAAGTAGATGTTCTGTTTTATGATTGAGGGGAGAGGCACATTTGGATTTTCTTAAATGATAATATATAATTACTAATATATTAAGAAAAAATGGATAAAAAGGGGAATAAAACTAATAAGGATTTATATTTCAACTACATATTATAAATTTTTTCTAATTTTATTATTTTTATGTAATGTAATAAAAAAATTATTCTTTTAAAATATCACTATTTCCAATTTGGACACAATTCATTTAATTTGAATTAAAATGATTAAATAAAATCTTTTCAATTCAATATAATCCAATATAACAACAATAATAAGTTATATTAACTAATAAAAGTCGTGGAACATATTAAATCACTAAAACTATATTTCTTGTAATATATTTTAAATCCTTTTATATGTTTTACTAATTAGAGAAATATTTCCACTGTGTTGCATAAGATTTTAAAATCATTATATATTTAGGAAAATTGAAAAATAAATATACATCAAGAAAATAATAATATTATTCTAGAAATATATTCTTATATTGAAACAATCACTTTCTTTTTTCCCAATGCGGACCTTAATTATATATTTAAAACTAATATTCTGTCATTTTGTAGCATTCATTGACTTAAAAATTATATTAGTAATTTTAAAGGATATTTATCTCCCAAATAACTACATTTAGAGCGTATGCTGATATGGGGGTTATTAAATTCATGAACAATCAATTAAGTAGAAAAATAGTGTTCTTATGACTTGGTTTTGACTTAATTTAACTTGATGTACTCTTTACTGAGGTAATAAATTATACTAAGGTAATTATTAATATTGAAAAATTAGGTATACATTTACGAAATTTATACCTAATTACTCATATATTGGAAACTATTTTAACAACTTCAAATTTTATAATTTATTGAAATTACTTTAATAATAAGTTCACAAAATGTGACGAAAAATACTTTTTAGAAAAATACATTTTAATCATTAAACTGACTTTTATTAATATTTAATGATTTGACCATATAATAGATGAAGGCTAAAAACAATTTAACTAATTAATATATAAATTTATTTATAATCATCCAAAAAAAATTATTAAATCAATTTACTAAGATAAAATTAGTTTTTTTGTGCATAAATTTTAAATTTTAAATTTTAAATTTAATTGTAATAAAGCTTTCTCATATATTTCATGTATAAAATTAATACTAAATCCCATAATTGGATTATTAATCAAAATTTAATAATAACAAATTAAAAAACATCCCAAAAAGAATATTCCTATTGAAACACAATAAATAAAAATACAATTATCAATACAAAATCAATATTTTCACTATTAATTGATTAATAAACCTTTTTAAAAAAATAAAAAATTTCTCCAAAATCAAATTTCGATATGATGATTTAAAAAATTAATTTAAATTTATCAAATAAATTTTATAAATTTATCGAAAATTAATTATAATATTGATGACATGAACTTATATAAAAAATTTAGAAAATGGATTTTTGAAGAATAAAATGAATTTACTAAATATAATGTGATTATTTACTATTAATAAACAAGTACTATTTTGTTTTAAAATATTATTCATTCTATTGGTGGTTTCTATTTATTGTATAGGTTATAAATATAACACTCGATGACATTTTAATGGCATAACATGGGTTGTTTAAACTTAGTGTATTGTGTAATGTGTGTTAGAGAAAATTTAAATAATTTAAAGAGAAATATATTATAATATCATAATCTGTTACTTGAGAAGTACATAAAACACTATTATAATAGTACATAAACTAAAATAATTAATACACACTACAAGGATAATGACTGCATTTCCAATTAAACTTTTTGTAAACACAATGCTAACATTTTTTTAATGAAACCAAATTGTTTTATATCTTTATAAAACAATGAATCCTTTGAACTAAATAATTATTAATAAAAAAATGGAACTATTCAACATATATATCTTTTTGGAATCCCCTGGAGTTATAAACCCTCATTTTATTTTCATATATACTTCTTACTAATGTTTCCCTTTAAGTAATGTTTTTTTGAAATCATTAATCAAAATATCATAGTCATGGTATCATGTTATATCTAGTAGAATTTTGTTGGATTTAGACATGGATATTAAAAAATGTTTTTTTATAGTCAATTCCATAATTATACTAAAACCCTTTAACCATCAGAAATAATTTATAGCAACATTATTTAACAACCATATTTAGTTTTATCATTATTAACCATTTTAACCCAAGAGTATTTAAAACAATTGGAAAACTTTTCTAAACCCAAACATGGTTATGATACTTGGAATCAATTTTATATTTCATGGATTCGTTCAATCATACATATTATGACTTCTCTACATCCTCTTTTTAGGTGAGTGTTTTATGATTTTCAACCTATAATGAGTCTCCATATTTTTATGAAGAAAACTATATCTCTATTGGTTTCTTACATCTATAGTGATCCTATATAGTAATTGTGTTTCAAGAACTACTTATTACATGGGATCTTGGGGAATTTTTTCCTATACTAACTCTTATTTATATTTACAATAAACATAATTGAATTAGATATTTATCTATTATCCTTCTTGAGGCTGGTCTCCCTCTCCAGAAATTCATCATGTTTAGTGACAATCTCGTTCTTGTATAAGGGTTTGTATAAATCGTATCCCCTTATTTCCTTATTATAACCTATAAATATAAAAAATTTTCCCCAAGGAGGATGTTTGATTCCTGCTATGGAATTAAAAAAAATCCTCGCAAACCCATACTCATGTATGTGAAAAAACTATTTTCTTTTTACTCAATAAACCTATGGTAAATCAAGTGTATTATTTAACTGTTAATAAATTCAGTTTGTATGTTTTTGTTTTTAATATAGATCCCCAATAAAATAATGGAATACTCAAATGAAGCATAATCTACTATAACATTTCTAACAAGGTATGTTTAGTCATTTCACTAAAACTAATCCAAATTTTTGTATAAAGACAATTAATTTTTGATTGAATCTCAAAAATCTATAAAGTGTATATATATACTTCATTAATAAATTCACCACCTCAATTAAATTTAATCTTTATTTTATTGTTTCTATGTATATTATCCACTAGATTATTGAGTTATTTTAATTTCTCAATGGAACCAAACTTATACCTCTTAAATTAGAAATATACATGTATACTCAATTCATTATGAAATTTTATAATATAAGAAGTAACAATTCTATCATCCACTAGGAATGGTCTACAAACATCAGTGTGTACATATTTCAGATGCTTTTTGGCCCTTTCACCGTATCCACCAAATGGTTGTTGGTTCATTATTTCATTTAAATAAGAATTACATATTTCATGTTGGTTAATATTAAAAGTGTCTAAATAACCTTATTGATATAGATTTGTCAAATTATACTCATTTACCTAACCAAAATTTTGAGGCCACAACAACATGTTTCATGATTCATAGGACCCATTTCCTCTAGATTTTACCATTTTGGAATTATATTAAACCAGTGATTTAGATATTTTATGAGTCTTATGCCACTTTTTTATTTTCATCCTTTTCATTTTCACCTTGATGAACATGGGTTAGTCATGTCACATATCCTAGTCAAAATATAGATTCAAAAAAACATGTTCTAAAAGAAACAACACAGTATTGATCATGTTATAATAAATAGTAAAATTGGAGGAGGACATGTGTAGTGAGGAAACTATGAGATCTGTGACCACTCATATGATATTTTAATCCTAACGATACCTAAGGGTTGAATAGAGTAAATTTTATTGACGCAATGAAGGTCAAACTGAAACTAATTTCATAAGGTTTCATGTTAATAAGGAATTGGATATATCATATATATATTGCCTCACCTATTCATTAAAATATCCAAAAGGTGATATAATTGGTTATTTATACACATGTTCTTATGTTTTTTTATATACACATTTGTCATTGTTTTTATTCTAAATCAATAACAATATATGGAATCATTCAAGTGTTTATCAAAGATAGGAAACACTTCCTCACTATCATTTTCACTATCCAGTTCAGTATAGGGTATTCAACCAAATATAATTTTTATTCATATAACAGTATAACATATAAGAGAATTCACCATTCATAAAAATTAGTTGATGTGAAAAGTTTATACTTCTCATATATAGTTTACAGTGAAATTCTAGAAGCCATTTTTTATTTTCATTTCAGAAAACATGATGTCAGTAATTTTAATCATTTACCTCATAAAGTAGATAATAAGTATTATATTTATTTATTAATCTCCAACTATATTATCAAGACCCACAATCCATCACCATTGGATTTGAAATATATTGTATCATGAACACCCAATTGGAAAGGAAACTATTGACCTTATTGAAACCTAATCGTGGTCCTAAAATGTTATTTCAAGGGGTTTAGGTAGGCATAAAATTACAAACAATATAAACTCACAATTCCTTAATTTTTTTGGGTGGACTTCCCAAACATTAAATCCATAAATTTGGAATTCTTAATTGTTGGATTCATTGTTACCCCATGTCATACATGTGAATTCAACCCTTAAATTGAACTATGTCTAGTCAAACCAAAACATCATGTTAGAATTTATTGATACTTAGTAGTAACCTGACATGATCTAGTTAAGAACATTAAATTAAAAATTGGTATTATTGTTTATAGTTGAAGGATAAACAAATTTTATTTATTTATTTGAGTTATTTTTATGTTTATAAATAATTTTTTATTTTGTCATTTTGCCATTATTTTTAATATTATTTTGATTTAATTAAGTAATCAACCATGTCTTAAATAATTTTTTCAATAATCCTTTATTTTTTATTTATAAGATCCATTGAAGATAATTTATTAATTCATGTGTTCATAAAAAAACATACAAAATAAAATTAAAAAACATTATTGTTCGTAATATAATAATAGAGTCGTATGACCAATATCATTCATTAATAATGATTTTAACTGTTGTATGATAACATACCCATCGACCTAGGAGAAATAACACATTGAACAATTAAATGGATTGAATTATAGATTTTCAACTATCGACCCATGTTCCTTTGGGAATTGCTTCTTGTAAGCTACAATCATGAATCACCACCACAAACATGGGAGCACTCCCTATTACAAAAAATTTACTCTCACAGACATGATTTGAAACATATAATTGGACAAGGGAGTTACATTAAAAGAATTTTTAGGCACACAGTCCCATGAATAATGAGTACAAACAATTAGACTATGCTCATGATAAAACATGTACATAAATCCAATCACAAGTTTAATAAAAAATATCATTTAATTAAAATCAATCTTATATTTGGAAATTATCACTCGAGTAAATTAATTATGGTTTTTCATAAATCAATTATTTTATCTAAATTTTCATTTGACTTTTCTTGAGAATCTAATATTTCAAAATTTTAATACAAATTGTTAAAATTATTTAAAATTAACAATAATTGAAAAATGTACCCGGGAGGAATCATAGCAAGTATCGTTATGAAATACCTATATTATATTATATTCATTTACTTTTTAGTCATGATACATGTGGTATGGATGAATTATAATTTCAGTTTCATGATCTGTCTATAATAAAGAAATGACACATGTAACACATGAAATTTTAGTACTGTGTAATGTTTTTATATGTGTAGAGTAATAAATGTATTATAATTTATAGTTTATTTTTAATTATATAAATTACATACATATTATTTATTCAATAAATATTTCTAAAATCCATCAAATGACTTTTATATATCCAAACAAATGACATATGAAAGACATGTTGATATGTTTTATGATGGTTCTGATAATAGTTGATGTTCCATGTGAGAAATTCGCAACTCATATTTTTATCATATTTTATGATTAATCAGATATTTATATCAATGATAAATGTTGTGACCATCAAAATGGAATCAATGAATAATTTTATGGGAGAGATAAAACTATAATCTAGTTTCATTATGTATTATTTATAATTATGTAAAACAATTAATAATTACCTTTCAAGTAAGTATTTATTCATTCGTGAATCAGAAAACATATCTATATCATAATAGTCTCATGTTATAGTAATAATGTATTTATTATCTCAAGTGGGAATCCACATATGCTCCATAAGCATCTGAACATCACAATAAGAATATATAGGTGCTATTGGAGTAGATCCTAAAACTTGTATCATTTACGATTTATTTACAATAAAATCACACAATGAAGTATTATCGTTGATATATCTAAAACAAATATTTGCAGTGGAAGATGATCACACTCACTTAGTGAGATTTATCTTAGGGAAAGCAGCTCTCTTGGTCCTTGATATAATTTTTTTCTAATGCTTTTATAGACCAAAAAATTATTTTGGAAACATTAGAAATAATATATTCAGGATTATATATTATCATTGTTATAATATTATAAATTTACATGTCCCTTGTTTTTTTAATCCCCATATAACCCCATGTCTATAGTAAAAATGTCACTATTATTTATTCGCATTCCAAAAACTCATGAATTATGTAAATATTTTTTATTCTAATATTATTTAATATTGTTCTGATAAGACCATTATAATCCATCCTCCAATCATTTGAGGCATTTATCTAGTCTTAAATAATGAATATTTATTTAGTAAATTAATGTCACTTCATTATTTAATAATAAATAAATAAATAAATTTTTGTCACAAAAAAAATAAATATTAATCAAATATTCTTCTCACAAAATATTTTATTGAATAACTAGTGAAAGAATATTTTTGATATAGAAAAAATAAAAACTATTAAACTAAATAAGATAATAAAATTAATTGATCAGGTTAAATAATAAATGATATAATTATTTTAATAAGGATCTATATACAATTTGTGTGTAACACTATATGACTATTTCTTAGTGGTAATGGGAGAAGAATGTACAAGGATAATGTCTACTAACATGCTATGAAAAACATAGAGAAGGATGATAATTTCATAATAACATAAAAAAAAATAGGGATATTTACTATATTATATATTCCCCTTACCACAATATCTATAATCAAGTACGTTGCATGCTACTGTCATTTACCCCTTTGCTCGATGGAACATTCAATGACATTTGGACAGGAAATGCCATATAGAACCGTGGAAATTGTTTTATTTAGGATATATCAATTAATTTATTGGTATTTGGATATAAATATTTATTAATTTATTTAATGGGAAGATCATTTCATTCATTACTTATTAACGAAATACTACATGTTACATACCCAAAGTATCTTACATAACCATAAACGAATGGAGTTACTCTTTTCAGCAACACAACATAGATTATGAATCATAATATCCATTATCATTAATATTAATGTATCTGTGTAAATAAATATTTAAAATTATAGGAACATCCAATGAAACATGTAAAAGTGGATTTTTTACTAAAGGGTCTCAATCATATTGTAATGTAATCTAGAAATTACCAACAGTTTATGCCATGATTACCTAACTCAATGTCCTATAAACCTCTATCCATGATAAACTATATTTTTTGTTAAACTAAAATGATTCCCTTGGGATATAGAACATGCATTTTGAAAACAGTATCAAGGATGTTCAATTTTTTCAACATATAAGGGAACTTTTATGCCTTTTCAGAGTGATTACAACTCTTTGGAAATTGTCACATACTATGTTAGCTTGAAACCAAATCATGAATTGATTATTTTATTATGAATATTAAAACCTATGAATTTATTTAATGAGAAAATAAGAAGAAATTTCTTCATGGGATAAAACATGAACACATATGAAATATTTTATTTAATAGATCAATTTTCACTTTTCCAATGTAGTACATTCAAGAAATGTGAATTTCATTTTTGAAATGAAATAAAGTATAAATTAAATGTATTTAATTTTTTAAAATTATATTTTTAGTATATTACCATTCATGATCCACTAATTTTTTTAATTATAGTTTATGACTTTTTTTTGTCTTGGATATATCATAAAATATAATGTTTTTCATATAAACTAAATTGATTTTATTATTCAACAAAAACATATGTTCATCAGAAAAAATATCAATAATGATTACATGGATATATTTTAGTTTATTAATAAAATAATAAATAATATTTAATTAAAATCTATTATTATATTTTATAGTAATTAATTTATAAATTAATGAATAAATTTTAAAGAAAATATTTTTTAGGAATAATGTATTTTTAAGATGAAAAATGAACATCTAAAAAAATCATGAATAATACTGATTACTAGGTAATTTATTATATTATTTATATTTAAAATATTCTTCTGACAAATTAATATGAAATTTATATAATAATTAGATATTTAAATGATTCAATGCTGTAAGGACCCGGCAAGAAACATTACATAATATTGAATTAAATAAATAATTCACATTGAGGATTTTTTCTGGTTTAGAGTTTTAGAGAATTAAGACATAACTATTACATCACAAAAGATTACAAGTTAGACATATCTACACAGTTTCCATTTTTTTCATAAAATAAAAACTCTTGAAAAAAAGAACCATGTCTAGTTCCATGTTTTAGACATCATGACTTTTCCTTGATCCCATCCTTGACCCTATTCATCTTTAAGTCTTGTGAATACATTTCAAAACATGGGATGAGCACAAAAATATCATTAAGGGTTATAAATCAAAGAATGATAACATTTTTTCATAAATACATACAAAACATGAAATCATTTACTTACCTCGTGAAATCATAAGATTTATGAATGAAACATAGAAATCATTAATTATAATGGTAACTTGTGGAATCCATATAAAACATATATTGTAGCTATCACAGCTACATAGGGAGTTACATTGGAATTCCCATCACAGTATATTCCATAAATATCTTAGGAGAAAAATTCACGTTTACCTCTGTCAGGTTACCCAATGCATTAGAGATCTACCTTGGGCTCACCCACCCTAGGTTTATCACGGAACCACCCGTATACGTAAATAATGCCCAAGAACCATAACAACATCATAATACATTTCAAAAGCATAAAAGAAAGATAAATTATCCACATTGCAATAACAAAATATCAATTCATGATATTGATATAATAAATCCATTCTAAAAAACATTTTCAATAAAAAAATACATAAAAGGAGTATATGGTATTTATTTTTTCTTTTAAAAACATTTCGGCTTGTTAAGGATTCCAATGATCAAATAATACTCCTGGCGGCGGAAAGGTCGTCGTCACCACTTACGTTAACAAAACATTCCTTTTTGTCGTTTAGTAAAACGCTTCGTATAAAAATATTCCATTTGAATAAAATGAAAAGTCAAAGGGGTTTATACGCCATATAAATAATGTTGTCTATAAAAATAAAATTTCCTCAATGAAAGGATATTGAGACGACGTCCCTTTCCTTGTGTCCGACTTGACTCAGTCGTTCATTAATATCCTTTAATTTGGGTAACTTCGTTTGGTTTGAACCAAAGGACTTCTTGAAGTTCCTTCTATCTAATGTAAGGCACCTAAGAGGAGCTATGGGATTCTGATATCTTAATTGGGCAGTGTTTGGACGAGCCAAATGGCTTGAGAGGTGTGTAGAATTGGTTAGAAGTGGTCTCCTATTATAAAGGAGAGGAGGGTCTGTTTAGGAAACTGTGAAAACATTATTTTATAATATACTGATATTTGGGTTCTAAAGCACCAAAAATAATTGTTGTCTAAGATAAGTTGACTCATAATCAAAATAAATTCATCCAAGAAAAATTGTACATGTTTTGGATAATATTTTTATCATTATTATCTTATTTATTTTAATCAATTATTAATGAGGTAGATACATCATCATTATTATGTCATAAATAATTTAATTTAATATAAGTCTAAAAATAATAAAACAAATACTAACTTATACGAAATATTTGTATCTTTCCAATGAATATTTATAGTCTAAAATAGGACTTAAATAACAGGAGATAAAAATTAATTACTAAAATATTTTTGTTAATGTCAATTTTGTCTTTACATTAAATTAATTAATCTAAATTGTCATTTTCACTCCCAAGTGGATCAATGGGGTCACAAAATCGACCAAAAGATGACCATGGTCGTAAATGACTCAACAAATAAGGTTTGAACAAGTTTTATGGTAATTTTGAATTAATATAACATTCATTTTACCTTCAATTACCTTATTTATCATTAACTGCGATTAATAAAAGTCAAAAGTTACTATTCACCAAATATTACTTTCATCTTAATGATCCAAATTTTACTTCTTGATAACAACCATGTATGTAGGATTTTTGAAATTCAATTCACAGAAGTGGTAAAATTTCATTAAAATGAAAAAGTCAGTTTTTTTAACTACCACTAAGTGGTTTCACTATTCATAAAAAATTTGATGTTTTTCAGAAAAATAAAAAAAATTCAGCCTAAGCTATATTTGATATTCTGAATTCAAAAATAATGTCTATTTTTCCAAATTCACAACAAAAATGTGTAATTAATTACTATTAAAATTAGTCCCCCTGTTAAAACAGATAGCGTGTTTTTTAAGAAACAATAACTATCAAAAGATCGACCCTTGTTTATGTCCAATTTCAAAGTGAAATTAATTTCAATGACAAAAATTTTATTAAATGGTAAAAATATGTTTGAATTTAACTATAAAACCAATTAAAAAGATAGACTAACCAAATAAATAAATTATATTAAAAGGTACATTTGAATAAAAATACAATATTTTTCAATATTCATAAATAAATGAACTTTATCAGAAAGATCCAAAAAATTTACACAAAGTAAATATTGATGTCCCCATTCTAAAGAAGGATTTTATTTGGTCATATGAGACTTATTAAAGTGACCAAAACTATATTTAAAAACGGTTTTCCATTAAAAGGCGGTAAATCGGCATTTTAATGTAAATTTTTCTTAAATTTAGATTCATTCATATTTTAAGCCTCTACCTTTTTATTGGATACATATAAAAATAAATTTAAGAATCATGTATAATAATATTGTAGTTAGTTTTGTTTATTCCAGAAAATACAAGGGCTAGGAGTTAACAAAAATTTAAAATAATAATATTATATTATTAGTGTGCAACGTAAGATTTTGAAAAAAACCCGTTGTTGCGTATCAGGTACGCTATCGAACACAGAAACCATTTTAAAGTTAAAATATTAATTAATTCAAAGATATTAATAAATATGAAATATGTATTATTCTTCATTTACCTGGGATGTTACATCCTTCCACACTTTTGGGAATTGTGTCCTTGCAATTTTTATTCACTTATCAAAATAAGTGGGGGTATTTTTCCCTCATAGCATTTCCAGATTCCCACATTGCTTCTTCAACAATATGGTTTTTCCACAAAACCTTTTCCTGGTGAATTACCTTATTCCACAACACTTGATCTCTATGGTCATGAATCTGGATTAGTTGTTCTTCATAAGAGAGATTGTCTTCCAACTGAACTACCTCTAGGCTCAAAACATGTGATGGATCTAGTATATACTTTCTCATCATTGAAACATGAAAAAATTGTCTACCTGGGATAGACTTCGAGGTAAAGCCACTCTATACGCAACTGATCAAACTTTCTCTAGAACTTCATAAGGTCAAATGAACCTCGGACACATCTTTCCCTTCTTACAAAAACGCATCACACTATTCCATGGAGAAACATTGATAAAGTCATGATCAACTACCTCAAAGGAATGATCCTTCCTCCAGTTATCTGTATAACTTTTCTGTCTGCTCTGATCTATTCTAATGTGCTTTTGAATCAACATACCTTTCTCTCCCATCTATTATACCAATTCTGGTCCCATGAGCTTCATTTCACCTACTTCATCCCATAATACAAGATTTTGACAAAGCATTCCATATAATGCCTTAAATGGATCCATCTGTGTACTGGAATTAAAGCTGTTATTATATGAAAATTCAACCAAAGAAAGATGTTGGTCCCAACATCCCTGTTAATCCATCATGCAAGCACATAACATATCCTCCATGGTCTGAATTGTTCGTTCTGACTGCCCATCTGATTGAGGATGAAAAGTTGTACTAAATTTTAATTCAGTACCCAAAGGCATCCAAAGGCCTTTCGAAAAGTTAGAAGTGATCTTCGGATCACGATTAGATACAATGTAGAGGGGAACTCTATGCAACCTAACTATCTCTTTAACATAACATTGAGCAAGATGATCTAGAGACAAAGTTTCTATAATAGAAAGGAAATTAGAAGATTTAGTCAATCAGTCAACTACAACCTAGAATGCATTATTACCTCGAGATGTCTTTGGTAATCCCACAACAAAGTCCATGGATATATTTTCTCATTTCCACTCTGGCATCGGTAAAGGATGAAGCATTTATTTTGGTAACTGTCACTCTGCTTTAACCTACTAACAAATCAAACGCTTCACAGTAAAATCATCAATATCTCTTTTCATTCCAACTGACTAGTAATACTCCCGAAGATCTCTGTACATCTTAGTACTGCCTGGATTAACTGAAAACAAGGAACTATGAGCTTCACATAAAAACTAATTCTTCAACTGTGAATTACAAGGAACACATAATCTAGTTCCAAATGTCAAAAACACAATCATTATCAATGATAAAATCACGCAACTTACCCTTCTGAACCAACACAACCTTTTTCTGTAACTCATTGTCCTCCTTCTGCGCTTGCTTAATTCTATCTGATAGAGATGATTTCACTACCACATGAAACAAAATAGAAGAATTTCCTACAACAAAAAATTCTTTTCCAAATTTCATCAAATCAAAAATCAAAGGATCTCGTTCCATACGTAACATGGTTAATGAACTATTACTTTGTTGACTCAAAGCATCATCCACTTTATTTTCTTTCCCCGGATGATAAAGGATCGTGCAATCTTAATCCTTGATTAATTCCAACTATCTCCTTTGTGTCATGTTCAATTATTTCTGTGTTAATTTATACTTCAAACTTTTGTGATCAGTATATATTTCACACTTCACTCTATACAAATGATTCCTTCATATTTTTATAACAAAAACAACAACAAATAATTCCAAATCATGTGTATGGTAATTTAACACATGAGGTTTCAACTGACGTGAAGCATAAGCAATTACCTGATCATTCTGCATTAGGACACAACCCAATCCTTTCAACTAAGCATCACTGTTGATAACAAACTCACCATTTCTGGAAGGTAGTGCCAAAACTGGATCATTCACCAATCTTCATTTCAATTCCGAAAAAAAATCATGACATTATTTTGTCCAGATCAACTTAACACATTTTTGAGTTAACTTATTCATTGGACTAGATAACTGTGAAAAATTTTCAACACACCTCCGATAATAACCAGCCAAACCAAGAAAACTACAAGTCTTGGTTTTATTTGTTGGTCTTGGCCATTCTTCAACAACATTCATTTTAGCAGGATCAACCATTATTCAATTTTTTGAAACAATGTGACTAATGAAAGAAATTTTTTGTAACCAAAACTCACACTTTCTGAATTTCCCAAATAGTTTCTTTTATTTTAAGGTTTGCAAGACAACCCTTAAATTAATTTTATGTTCCTATTTAATTTTGGAAAAAACCACAATATCATCAATGAACACAACAAAAAACTTATCCAAGAACTCATAGAAAATTCTATTCATAAGATCCATGAATACATTAGGTGCATTGGTTAACCCAAAAGGTGTAACTACAAATTCATAATGGACATATCTAGTATGAAACACGGTCTTTAGAACGTTTTGTTTATTAACATTCAACTGATGGTACCCCTACCTCAAGTCAATCTTCGAAAAATACTGAGCTCCCTAGACCTAATCAATCAAATCATTGATATGAGGAAAAGGATACATATTCATAACAGGAATGTTATTCAATTCACTATAATCAATGCAGAGTCTCATTGAACCATATTTTTTTAACAAAAAATACAAGAGCACTCCATGGTGACGTGCTAGGTTGAATGACAGCTTTATCTAATAACTCCTGAAATTGCTTCTTTAAATCTAAAAGTTCAATTTGATCCATTCGGTAAGGGGGTTTTGAAATTTTCTTAGCATCAAAAACTAAGTCAACAGTAAATTCAACTTCCCGATTAGGTATAAAACTAAGCAACTCATCAGAAAAAACACTGAGGTACTCGTTTACCATTGGCACATCCTTAATCTGAACAGTTTCTTTGTTTTCAACAATATGTGCAAGGTAACATTCATTTCCATCATTTACTAGTTTCTCAGCTTCCTGATATGTTATCAACAACTAGGGTTCATTTTTTGTATACAAACTGAAAATAATTATCAAAAGAAACCTCTTTAGCTATGAAATCAATATTAGCATGATAAATATGAATACAATCCATTCCCAATATAATATCAAACTCTACTAGAGGAAAAACAATAAGGTTTTTAGGTAGATTCTTTCCGCACACATGTACATGAATGTTCTTATGTTTTCTTTTTGTCTCAACATTTCCTCCATGTGTTTTTACCGTATGTTCTGTATTCATATATAGATTTGGAATTCCCAATTTACTATAAAACTTCTCATAAATCAAAGAGTGTGTAGACCGCGAATCAAACAACACATTTGCATAATATGAACAAAAAAACAGTGTACCTGATACATCGTCATTTGATGGCCCAACATCTACCGAAGTAGTTGCAAAGGATTTCTACACCCCTTTCTGCTTGTAGTATGGTTTCTTTCCTTCAGTTGAGTTCTTTTTTAGACACTCATTTGCATAATAACCCATTTCATTACACATAAAACATTTTACTGACTGTAAATCAGATTTTGTCTTACCATTACCCAGATCTTTTTCAATGCAATTATGAGCCTTATGTCCCATGTTACCACATCAATAGCACTTACTATAATTCAAAATACATTCCCCATCATGCTTTCTAACACAATTTTCACAAACTGTAAACTTATGTTTCTTACCATCATACTTTTTTGAAGAGTTCTTCTCTTTTCCCTGCCACCTTATCCTCTTATTCTGTTGTTTTTCAAAGAATACCCGATCATCAGCAAACTCCATTTCCACCTTCTCTGCACAACGAAGATGTTTTTCGTAACTTTTGAACTGAAGAGAAGATAAAGACCTTCAATACATTGGATTCAATCCTGAGTAAAAACAGTTGATTTTACTATCAAGATATCGTATGAAATTTGGCGCCTACCTTTCCAGTCGAGTGAATTTTTCTTCATAAGCAGCCACTGAGTCGTCCTCCTTCCTCAATTCCATGAATTTTTTTTTTCATCCTAAGATGGAAAAAATTAGGAATATATTTCTCAAGAAACATACCTTTGAATTCATCCCAATCGAGAGCATCAATCTCCTCACTATCCCTGATATTTTTCACCATCGACCACAACTGATCAGCTTCACCTTCAAAACGGTAAACAAAAAGACTAACCTTTTGATGTTCTGAACAACCAATGACATCAAAAATCTTCTCAAATGCTTTAATCCACCCTTCAGCTAGCACAGAGTGAGATGTTCCTCTTAGTGATGGGGGATGTTGCCTCATGAAATGCTCCAATATAGACATTTTCCTCTGTGGTTGATCTAGCTAATCTCATACATGGATACCACCACCATTTATAGCCGTATTCAATTGTGCCATCACTGAAACAAACTATTCAGTTCTGATTCTGACCATCCCATGTTGCTTATTTGGAAGGTTGTCTTCCTCTTAAAGTCATCCCAACATAGCTACCATGTTTCCTTTTTAGAAAACCATTATGAACATAGATATATATTAGGTGAAGCAACATGGTAATATGTAAATTCTATATGATATCAATATTAACAAAAATTATTATATGGATATTAATCTAACAGTACCCTAACTCCTAAAGTTATCTAAACAAACCTCTGATACCAACTATAAGGACCCGTCCTTAAACATTAAATATATTGAATTAAATGAATAATTCATATTGAGGAGCTTTTGAGGTTTAGAGTTTTAGAGAATTTGGACATAACTATTACATCACAAAAGGATACAAGGTAGACATATCTACACAGATTCCATTTTTTTCATAAAATAAAAAATCTTGAAAAAAAGATTCATGTCTAGTTCCATGATTTAGATAGCATGACTTTTCCTAGATCCCATCCTTGACCCTATTCATCTTTATGTCCTTTCAAAACATTTCAAAACATCGAAAGAGTATAAAAGGATATGTAAGGTTTATAAATCAAATATTGAAAAAATTTGTTCATAAATACATACAAAACCAGAAATCATTTACATACCATTTGAAAACATAAGATTTATGAAGGACACATAAAAATAATTAATCATAAAGGTAACTTGTGGAATCCATATCACACTTAAATTTTTGTGATCATAGCTATATAGGGAGTTACTTTGGAATACCCATCACAATATATTCCCTAAATCTCTTAGGAGAATCATTCACAATTACCTCTGTCATGTTAACCAATGCATTGAAAAGCTATCTCGGGCTCACCAGCCCTTGGTTTATCATGGACCACCATTATATGTAAATAATGCCAAAGAACCATAACATGATCATAACACATATCATAAGCATAAAGGAATGATAAAATTTCCACATTTAAATAACAAAATATCAATTCAAGATATTGAAATAATAAATCCATTCAAAAAATCATTTTCAATACCAAAATATGTAAAAAGAGTATATGGTATTTATTTTTCCTATTAAAAACATTCCAGCATGTTATGGAAGCCAAAGATCAAAAAATACTCGCGGCGGCGGAAAGGTCGTTTTCACTGCTTACGTTAAAAAAATTCCTTTTTTCGATTAGTAAAACACTTCGTATAAAAAGATTCCCATTAAACAAAATGAAATGTCAAAGGGTTTTATACACCGTATAAAATAATGTTGTATATAAAACTAAAAATGCCTCATTGAAAGGATATTGAGACGAATTCCCTTACCTCACGTCTGACTTGACTCGATCGTTCTTAATTATCCATTAATTTGGGTAAATCCCTTTTCTTTTAACCAAATGACTTCTTGAAGTGTCTTCTGCCTAAGGTAAGGCTTCTAGGAGGTGGAGATGGATTTTGGGATCTTAATTGGTCAGAGTTTGGGCGAGCCAAATGGCTTGAGAGGTGTGTGGAATTTGTTAGAAGTGGTCCTCTTTTATAAGGGAGATGCGGGGCTCTTTAGGAATGTGTGAAAACATTATTTTATTATATAATGATATTCGTTTTTAGAAGGTCCAAAAATCATTATGGACAAAGAGAAGATGACTCATAATCGAAATAAATTCATCCAATCAGAATTGGACATGTTTTGGATAATATTTTAATCATTATAATCTTATTTATTCTAATCATTTATTAATGAGTAAAATACTTCATCATTATTGTGTCATATATAATTTAATTTATTTGATGCCTAAAAATTATAAAAAAATAATACCTTGTAGGAAATCTTTTTATATTTCCAATGAATATTTATAGTCTAAAATAGAAATTATATAACACCATGTAAAAATTAATTTCTAAAAGATTTTTGTTAATGTCAATTTTGTCTTTACATTAAATTAATTAATCTAAATTGTCATATTCACTTCCAAGTGGATCAATGGGGTCCCAAAATAGACCCAAAGATTCCCATGGTGTTAAATGACCCAAACAATAATGTTTGGACAGGTATTAAGGTAATTTTTAATTATTATAATATTCACTTTACCTTGAATTACCCTATTTACATTTAACCATGGTAAATAAAAGTCAAAATTTACTATTCACCAGAAATTATTTTCCTCCTAATGAACCAAATTTTACTTATTAATAACAACCATGTTTGTTGTATTTTTTAAATTCAATTCACCGAAGTGGTAAAATTTCATTTAAATGAAAAAGTCAGTTTTTTAACTACCACTTAGTGGTTTCATTATTCATAAAAAATTAACGTTTTTCAGGAAAATACCAAAAATTCATCCTAAGATATATTTGATATTAAGAATTCAAAAATGTTGTCTATTTGTCCAAATTAAAAACATAAAAGTGTATTTAATTAATTTTAAATTTAATTCCCATTGTTAATACAAATAGCGTGTTTTTAAGAAACAATAAGTATCGAACGATCAACATTTGTTTATATCCAATTTCAAGGTGAAATTATTTCCAATAACCAACATTGGATTAAATGGTAAAAATATATTTTAATTTAACTTCAAAACCAATTAAAAAGATAATATAACCATATAAATAAATTAGATAAAAAATCACTTTTGAATTAAAATACAATATTTTTCACTATTTATAAAAAAATGAACTTTATCAGAAAAATCTCAAAAATTTACACAAAGTAAATTATGATTTCACCATTCTATAGAAGGATTTAATTTGGTCATATATAATGTATTAAAGTGACCAAAACTAGATTTAAAAGGGGTTCTCCATTAAAAGGCGGTAAATCTGACTTTTAATGTAAATTATGCTTAACTTTAGATTCATTCATATTTTATGCCTCTAATTTTTTTTGGATAAATGTAAATACATTTAACAATCATGTATAATCATATTTTAGTGTGTTTTTTGTTCATTCCCACAAATACAATGTCTTGGAGTTAACTACCATTTAAAATTATAATATTATATTATTAGTGTGCAATGTAAGATTTCAAAGAAACCTGTTGTTGTGTATCGGGTATGCTATCGAACATAGAAACTCTTTTAAAGTAAACATATTATTTAATTTAAAAATATTAATAAATATGAAATATTTCTTATTCTTCATTTACCTAAGATGTTACAAATATTATAGTTTGGAAAACATACAAAAATTGGTATTTTCATTACTCGCTAAAAAATAAAACTTTTCAGAAAAAAATAATAAACATAAACAAAAGATATTTTTTACATGATAATTTCAAAAAATAAAATAAAATAATAAAATGAATATTATAAATGATTTTTTAATTAATTACAATGTTTTCTCTCAAAAATAAAAAAAATTATTAAATTTTTTTTTGATAAACAACACGACCTTTCAAAATATTGAGTTATAATTTATTATTAAATATTAAATAAATTTTTATTATGACATAACATTTCATATATTTTAGAATTTGTTTACTTTTATTCATACAAATCAATTTAATGGTGAGTGTATGAGTTAATATTTAATATTTAATATTTTAGGGTTTTTATGTTTGGTCTTCCATGTTGTATACACTATCAATTATTGTGTTCTATTTAATTCTTGCGGTATTAAAATATACGCATATTTAATAAATTTCTACCTTTATATTCTACCTTATACATAAAAGGTACAATATTTTACAATACCATTGTTCAATTGCATATCATACAAAATGACAATAAAACATTCTCTAAATATAGAAAGTGGGAAACATAAATGTTACCTAAAATAACACATAATCAAATTTTAGGATAAGTATAACATCAGTGGAATGTTATGAAATAGAAATGGGAGAGAAATCAAATTCCTAAGGACTAATAAATATTGACATGGAAAATTAAAAGGAAAATGACACAGAAAAAAAATACCCCAATCTATGAGTGGTGGAAAGATGATAAATTTATTAGAAACAAAGTTAATAGAATAAGATTTGTATTTCAAAATTTATTACAAAATTTTGGGGGTCTCCTTTACCATTAAGATTAAAAATTGAAAAAAAATTTAATCACTTGATTTCATTGCATTTAATAAGTAAAATTCAATCATTTTATTGGGCATTGAGAAATTTTCAATTCATCTATTACTAAACAAAATGAATATTGAAGATGAATTTTTCATTCAAGAAGAACTAAAATCATCTATCTATATATCATGAAATGTTAAAATTAGTAATAATTAATTCTATATTAATATAAATATTTATCAAAACCCAAATTCCTATCACAGTTTATGCAATACCAATAAATCATTTATTATTGTATAAAACCTCAATAATAATTTGTTGGGTAAAAAATAATCCATCCCAGAAATTGTTAACCTTAATACCCCCCCCCCAAACAATTCCATCCGAACTCTAAATCATAAAATTTAGAAAGGATTTAAATACATTTTCAGTTAAAACATGAAAATAAACCCTCAAAATAATAATGTAGCTCACAATGTCTCATACCAAAAATGATAATAAATAGTTAACATGTTCTCTTAAGTCAGGGTAATAACCTGAATCAGTATAAAACATCAATAAATACACAATTGATTGCTAAAATATACTCAATATCTATTATTTAATTAACAACATACATTGTCGAATATATTGAATAAATGACATAAACTCTGTAATCGATAACATAATACAATTTTCATTGAATCACTAATTAAGTTCAAGGTAACCAATACAATCTAATTTAATCTATCCATATCAATACTCTCTTTATCCCAACTAATCAGTTTTTTCTCTACATCAGGAACATAATAAGGGTTATATTTACATAAATAATTTTTCTTCAAAAAAATCATCATCATTAAATTATATTACAATGTTATCTATACCAATCAATATATTCCTATAAAGAATTAATGAAAAAATAAGATATAACAATACATACATGATTTATGGTTATTATAACCATAATAACATTGATTACAAAAAATTCTATATCATTATTGTAAAAATATAACACATAAAAAATTAAATATGTCAACATCAATGATTGTTATAAAAAATTTCTTCTCTTTATCCCAGAGAAAACCATGGATTTCTGAATTGGATAAGCTAATCCCCTTATTCCCAAAATGATAATAAAATATAATATTAATGATTCCTTAGGCTGAAATTTATTTCCCTTCATTGATATATTCTTTTTTCCCATACTAATAATATTATTTATTCCCATAATTTTAACATATAAAACATCATATTGTTATATTAAGACATTCCCTTGAGCGTTTCTCCCCTCATTCTCGATATGTTGGAAAATGAATCTTCATTTATCCATAGTCTTCATGAAAACATATTTTTATCTTTTAGGCCTTGTTGGAAAACCCAAAAAAATTATATTTTTAATCATATTACAATATATTTAATTAGTAATAATTAATAATATATACCTTCAATCTACCATTTCATTATGTTACACATATAAAAAATAATTACATTTTCATTCATATTTTGTTTTAAAAATACTTCTTGGTTCCATTGAATTAATAATAAAAAGAATTTTGTGAATAATCATAGTGGGAACACATATAATAAGAAAACAAATATTAGTGATATGTCTTAATCAAGAAATATTCTTGTAAATAATTGACACCTTAGGTTTAACATATTACATTAATGATAATCGAATATTCATGTCCATCTTGATTCTTTATGAAAAATGTAAATTATCCCAAGAATATCATACGAGAGTGTTAATTTAAGCCATAAACAATGGAACACTCACTATAAAATATAATGATGGATGAGAAATTCCCATCTAACTCTTGTAAGGTTTATTACCCCTAGATGCATCATATTTCTTGGAAAATAAAATATTTAATTTCTTCTCAAAACATTATGATGTTATACTATACACGGAAATATCCAGAATTATTTATCCATATTATGGTAATCCATGTTTACAAATATTGTCTAATCCTTTTCTCTTTTACCAACTATAAAGACCCTTTTTTTTCTTACCAAAATATTACACGTTAATAAAATAATATTCGATAGATTTCAAAAATACATTCTCAATGACTCAAAGGATACATCAGTATATAGACTAGATATACAAACATCTAATTTCCGGAAATATCATCAATTTCTCGTAAAAAAATATAATCCCATAAATTACTATTCTTATACATAACCTATTTATTAACCTTATTTATTACCTTGTGAAAGGAAACCTAACAATGGGTGATCTCATATTCCATGTATTGGAAAACAAAGAAGATATTCGGGATCACTTAATCATAATATATGTATAATGGTATGGAATTATATTATTGACATTAAAATACCTTACCATGTATATCATAGATTGTAATCTAAATTCATGTAATAAATCATGATAGTTCATTAGACATGAATCATTAATAAATCAATGAACAAGAGATATTAGAGAACAACATTTCCATAATAAATATATTTTTAAATACCCAAAATCATATAATAACATATCCTTGGTGTCCAAGGATAACTGCCATGGCAATCACAGTGGATTGGGTTCAATCACTATTCTACAGTCAACGTTCATTCCCATGACTATCTTATTTAATTGGGTTCACTACACATTCCATAGTCATGGTTCAAACCCTACACAATCATAATGGAGTAGGATCAATCCACATTAAATATTAAAGGTAATACCAATGAATATCAAAGTATATTGGGTTCAATCCCTATTTTGTAGTCACGTATCAGTCAAAAGACTACCATATTGGACATAAACACATAATTATTGGGGTTCAGTCCCCATTCTAATCATGATTTGTCATGAGATTTCCATCATTACCCAATGTGTTGGAGGAAAATATAATTATAATACCATCCATGAAATAATCATCATCAATTAAATTTTGTGTCCGAATATTAGACATCAATAATTATATATCATATATAATGAAAAAGAGATAGGTTTCATAATGTTTTCAACATTTTCTATAATCGTAACCTGTGGTAAATAAATGATTTTGCAAAAAATATCATCATCATAATCATAAAATATCCACATAAAGAATTAGGATGATATCCCTGGATCATATGCATATCATATAATAAGTAACCTCAAATCTTGTTATCATAAATTAAAACATGTTTAAAAGATCACATGAAATATTTATTAATGAAAATACCATGTTAATTTTCAAATCAATTTATTATAATATAAACATGTGAAAATTCAAAATAAAAAAATTGTTCCAAAATATCAATGGAATAATATAAATAATTATTCAATTAATTTGGAATCCATGATGGAAATAAATTCCATTCTTGTTTTATAGTTTATTATAGAACATCCCTTTACAAATTTTCTAAATAAAATTAAATGTACCTCATCTCCACAAAAAAACACAATCCCTTAAAACCATTTTTTTTAAATTAAATAATGTGTAAGAATTATTTTAAAAAATTATATGATATTTTTGAAAATATTTTTGAATATGTTTTTAGAAAACAAGTACATGGAATAAAAAATATTATCAACTAAAAAGTGAAATAATTTTTTCTTTTCCAGTAAAAACATTTTTCTAGACTATTGAGTACATAATGATAGGAAAATGAATGAAAGTCATGTACTTTCTAGAAAAAACTATAGTGGTGGAAAATTAATCAGATCATTTAGAGGTAGATCATGAAATTACTTCCTTATTAACCTAATCATAAACAATCATGACAGATCTTATGATTGTAATAAAGAACACTTACTACTTTGGTAACTATTGAATCATAAAACCCGTGGAATAATAATATAAAATAAATCATAAAATATCATGAAAAGATAGCTATTCATGAAATAAAATTTCAATGTGGTAGTATATACCAAACATAAAAATAAAAAGTTGTAATTTTTATTTAGTTATTCCTTGAAATAAAAGTGCAACTATAAATCCCTTACCATAAGACTTATACTATTTCGTATGTGTTCAATACTCCAATTTTTCAATTTAAAGCATTTATATCCCAATATTGGGTACTTAATGATCGTCTTTTGACAATAATATCACCACTGGAACATGGGTAATGTTGTTTATATGAATAATGGATTGGATTTTTTCAATCTAGATGAACCAATGTGATCTACAGAAAACCTAAATTATGTCCCATTTTATAATTGAGGGTAAGGGGACACCTGGAATTTCATAGAAGATTAAAATATAAAAAATTATTTATAAATAAAATTATTAAAAATAGAGATATATTCATTAATAAATATTATTATATACAAATATCCCCATCCAATGAAATTTATACATTTTTTTGTCATTTTAATTACAATCTTTCGGTTTAACCACTTTTTTATCCAAATTTATCCATAACCATGGTAATGAATTTCAATATTAAAGGGTAATAATTTAATTATATAAAGAAAATAAGATCATTAATGTAAAAGGAATTTAATTTTTTAATTCTATATTATCCACCTTTTCCTCATTCAAGATGTTTGTGATTTTTATATAATTCTAAAAAATATTATTCTTATAAAAAAGTATTAATGAAATTTTTGATAGAATTCATTTATTATGACATTATAAACTCTATAGAAAATATAAAATTCGAATATAACCCTAAATAAAATTCTTAATAGGTCATATTTATCTACTAAATTCCTTGAAATCAACAATTAGCTTTATGTTTATTACGTTTAATATTTTAAAAAACAGTTATTTTATTTTTCAATTAATTAAATATTGATAGTTGCAACATTGTGTAATAATTTATGGTAGTTATATATCATTAAAAAAAATTAAATTCATAAAATTAAACAAATTATGTTAAATATATAATTTTACATTCAATAAAAATGTATATATACTCACATCTATGTCCTATTAAATTATAAAATATATTAGTTTTACTTGTTTAGGCATGCGCAACCATTGACCTATCATTTTGGTAATTCATTTTCTATGTAACTCTAATATTAATATATATGAATAACAATTAACAATAATAATTTTTATTTATAAAATATATTATTGAAAATTTTATTCCATATCAAATATTAAATCTACATCTACAAATTTAAATTTTCCAATACTGTGGAAGCAACATGTTGACACTGAAAATGATTTTAATATTTGTTAAAAAATATACATTAATTTAATTGTTTTGAATAATTATTGAATTATATTTTTAGTATATTATCATAATATAATTATGAAATATGTTTTAAAATTTTTATTTCTTTATTTGTTCATGTAAATGTCATAAAATATTTCATATTTTCTAAAAAAGCATTTATTATATATATATATATAAATTTAGATTAATTATATAATTTTTAAAAAAAATAACATTGGTTAAATTTTAGTTTTTTAATTAAAAAACGAATATCATATCATAAAAATTAATTGTATATAATTGATATAAATTAATTTAACAATTATTGCATAAAATACATTGAAAAAATGTTTTTAGAAAAGAAATGTATTTTTAATCCCAAATTTGAAAATATAACAAAATCAAGTAAAATTATAGTTATTATGTAATTAAATATAAATTTTTAACAAAAGAATAAATATGATAATTAATTTTCAAATAAAAATCATAATGTTAATTTTTAATGAATTTAAATGATAGTTTTATTAAAAAAATTGCAAAAAACTATAATTCCATTATTAATTAAAAAGTCCAACATTTTAGAAAGATACCCTAATTTAACCCTAATATTATTATTATTTGATTATTTAAAATATGATATGAATTTTATAAAAAAACATTTTCTACAATTTTTATAAATTAATTATAATATTTTCTAAAAAATTATATATTTTTTGAAAAAAAATTATATTTGAAGAATAAAATAACAACTAAAAATTAATGGTTTATTTACAATGAATTATAGAATAAATATTTATAATTTAAGATCATTATATGTAATATATAATGAGGTTTATACTATTAATACTCTATAATTTAATGGATAGTTTAAAATATATCATTTAATTAATAATATTACATGGCTCCCTTGATCTCAGTGTTGTGGGTTTTGTACGCTATCATACATAGTATTATTTTAAAATATATTTTTTTCACAATCAACATCCTCACAATCCAGAAATTATTAACCATAAAATGGGTTTAACCCAGTTTGTCCTCTAGGAATTCTCTAATATATGGCTTTTCCTATACCCCACTCCTCTTGCATTACCACAATCGATTTCAAATGCAGGCCCAGCTAAAATCTAATTTTAAGGCACTAAATTGATTTGACCATAACACGACACCCCAAAACAACTATTATGTAACCTATCTATAAAAAATACATTTTACACTTCATAAACACTATGAGGAAACTATGTTCTTAGTCATTTCATCTTATCCATCATTTCTCAGCTCATATTGGGCGACAAATATATTCATAAATAATGCATACTACACCTAATTGTAGCATAATATCCCTAATGAAATGATAATTTTATTATAGTTTCTTTCAACACCATATTTCCTCTATATGTCATAGTTCCCCTGCTATCGGGCCCACACATCATGTCTTATTCAATGTGTATCGTTACCTTATTTGAACACTATAGATTTACACTCGAATACCACATATTAAAATAACAAACTCATGATCCCAGGAGTCAAAAACGTTATCCCATATTCAAAATGGAATATATAATATCTATTATAATAGAAAAACTTATAAAACCATTTGCATTCACCTCATTTCTCAACATGTGGCATCCATTTTAATACATCTCAATATTCCCCATCTGTAAAAAAGGCATACACAGGTAGGTGTACCATTCAATTTCATCTAACATAGACCATCTTGAGTCATTCCTATAAATTTAAATCACACACACATAATCCACTTACCATGATCAATACATTATAGTGTAATCATGAAAGGATCTCATTGGTGCATACATTTTAATATGTCTGACATCTCACCCATGATAAGGATCATCTCCTGATCTCCCAACAACATCCTGTTGTCTCAACTGAAAAATCATATTATAGTTTTATATACATTCTTGATAAGATTATATAGGATCTTTATCCAATACACTATTGAGAATCATTTCTTAAATCAATATATCCACACATCCCACCGATCCTTCCCACACAACCAAACCTTGGTAGGAAAGAAGTTGAAGTTATTTAAATCTCGTGAATCATCGTATCTCATAGAAAATATAATATATACATTATAATTTCTATTAATTTCAATTATAATATAAAATATTCTACCCATTATTCTCATCACTATGGAACACACATGGCAAGCTTATCCCCTTACGGGTGTAAGCCTCCCAAACATCATCCATCTAAAAAATTCCTCGATCCATATCATAAAGTCATTATACTCTCCCACCGAACAATTATGTAAAATTTATCATAGTTCAAATATATTCATAAATAATATATTCTCTAATCCATTGTATAAAATGATGAATTATAAGGAAAATCATCGTCTTCATATATCTCATGTATTCATACAAATTAGACATCACATGAACAATCATCATCCTATTGGGAAATTAATCCTCATCATGAATATAAATGTGATACTTCCCAATTGAGACCTATGATCCCATCTATATAGTTAAATAGATATCACCTTAATATATATAATCTACTACATACCACATTCATATGACTGTGTTAAGAATAATTCTTCTATGATTAATAATTGGAAAACACATTATATGTTCTTTTGACACACTAAGTAACTACCTTTATCAAAATAACCCTCAAGGGGTTTGTTTAAAAGGTTTAAAATTCATGTACCAACCCACCAGGGGTTACTATACACTTCATCTAGGAGGGAATGTATAGATATCTACAATACACATCCTTCCATGGACTCCAAAAGACCTACCATCCACGAAAATATGATGTGGTTAAGCTAATTTGAATTATAACAAGATCTTGTTTTTGGAAAAGAGAGTATAAGTTTTTAATGAAACTATAAGTATATAAACCATCATTATTTATAGATATAAATCACACAAAATAATTCATATGTCATGAAAATATTACGTTCCTTGATTGAAGCATGTATACTTGCCTCTTTCCTATAACCAAGATCAAAAAGAAATAAATAATAAATAAAAAAATCATGTTTTCACCCTAGGTGATATCAAAAATTAATAATAATTAAGACCATGAATAGATATCCTATATCCAATTTACCCAAACATTCTATTGAAAAAAGATCACATGAACCCAAATAAATGGTTTATTACATGCTTGGTCACAATCATATGCCACCTTACTACCATATCCCCAAATAGAATGATAAATAAAGAATATGATACGAAATTCTAAAATATTTATGAAATGAAATAATCAAGTGGTGTCCATCCCTATGGTTGAGTTCGACCTCTTGTTCTCTAACCCATAAGCGGAAGGCCTCTAACTAGCATTCAGGGCCATCGATTGTACTATGGGGAGAGTATAGCACCATGTTAAAGTGATAAGAAACCACAAAAATAAATAAAAAATGTTAATGAAATACATATTTAACCTTGTGAAAATTTAAATAATGTAGTAATATAGACTCAGTGCCACACCGATATTCAATAATTGATCTCTCTTTAGGGGAAATATTATAAAATTAAAATTAAAATAATTATAATAAAAGCAGTCTCTTCTGACAACACCCTGACTTATCTCAAACTATTTTATAATCTATCTATGTTAACCAACTCTATCATGTTAACCAAGGAAATTTCCCTACAAGAACCTAAAATATGTTATAAATTCCCATCAAACCATAAGCCATGGATTCGTGACTATGTATTGAGTAAAAATAATTATGGAACCAACAACATGGTCCTAACCATACATGTTAGAAGTGTATTAACATTTTATCTATACAATTGATTAAATAAAAATATTTTTGATGAGAAAATAAACACCTTCTATCAATCATCAAGGAAAATGGTGATACATGAAATCAACTATTCCTGCATTTACTAGGAATTTATATATCTCAAACTTATTTGTCCTTAGGCATAATCTTAATCCAAAGAACATTCATAGTCCTCCGTTTGAAATTTTTTCTCATTATAAATTTTTTTAGGTAATCCAAAAAATCTATAATATTAGAGAGATGAAAATCTCTAAGGGGAAATCATAGGGGATTAATAACTATCAAGTCTAATGTAGATCACTATGAGGTAATCCGAGATAATCTGGTAATATTAGGCATAAAAATTATTTTTAAGAGGTCAATAATCATGATGGATATCATTGATCATTATAAGTTAATCCAAGGGGATCTAGTAGTCTTGCGAATATTGTTAATCCAAGGTTTGAAATACTAGGAGATAAATATCCATCTATTATAAAAATATTCCATATAGATTATTCCTTTGATATTTAGTAGTATATAGCAAAAATTCTATCTATATGAAGTAGTTATAAGAGAAAAAATGGTCCTCGATGTTACATTTTAGGTGATATCATGATAATTTAAAATTAAAAATTCATGCAATGTGTGTCCATTAATCAATTATCACATCATTAATATATCCAAATTTCTCTCACAATATGTATCATTGAGTCATAAGGTGAAACTTGATGTTAATAACACATACTCCCTGATACTATTTCCCATTAGGGTCAACACATCTCTAGAACACCCCCAAATGTCTCCTTGGTCTCACTATAAAATGGACACCCAGTAAGGGATCCACAATATGAATCTCATGCATCTGGAATAGATCATTGTTTAATCTGAATAACCTCACCCAAAATAAACATGATTTTGTAAAAACTCACTTTCTGCAATGGGTAACCTAACGACATAACTCTAGAAAGATTAAATAATTCTTATCTCACATACCATGTAATCCTTGGATGTCTCACTCACCAAACCTTTCATCAAAATACCTATGTTTTACCAACCATGGTGCTCACATGCTTGTTTCATAATGAAACACAATCACCACTCTCAAACAAGATAACACAACGACTATATGAAATCTCAAAATTCCATCATTGTAATGACCCGGACCTCTCCGGTCCATTAATTTGTGAATTTTGGTGTTGGAGGTGTTCCAGGAGGTCAAGGGGACTTATCCCCAACACTTCTAATTTTTCCAATTCTATGAATAGTGTTTCCAGTTTTATGAATAGTAACAGATCGGTCTCACCGATCGGTCTGACAGATCGGTCTGACAGATCAGTTTCACAGATTAGTGTGATAGATCGGTTTCACAGATCGGTCTGACAGATCGGTTTCACAGATCGGTGTGACAGATCAGTTTCACAGATCGGTCTGACAGATCGGTTTCACAGATCGGTGTGACAGATCCATTTCAAAGATCGGTCTGACAAATTGGTTTTACAGATCAGTTTCACAAATCGATTTTGTAGATCGGTGTGAGAGATCAGTTTCACAGATCGGTGTGACAGATTGGTTTCACAGATCGTTTTGACAGATCAGTTTCACATATCGGTGTGACAGATCAGTTTCACAGATCGGTGTGACAGATCGGTTTCATAGATCGGTGTGACAGATCAGTTTCACAGATCGGTTTCATAGATCTGTTTCAGAGATCGGTGTGACTGATCGGTTTCACAGATCGGTTTCACAGATCGGTTTCATGTACAGTAACAGTGGGTGAACAGTGTTTCTAGATTCCTAAAGTTTTTCCCCTTTTGAAGTTTCCTTTAACGTAAAATTCATTTAAAGCCTTATTTTAAGGGCTCTTAAGGCCATTTTAAATTCCATAAATCTTATATTAATTATTCCAAAGGCTTGGAATTTTTTACTTGGTAAAACCGTGTGGGTTAATGCGATCGGTTTTTATGGAGAACTAACCATATCTTAAAACTGTCACCCCATTAAATCTTCAAAAAGGGACGAGATATCATTGTCCCTTGTTCTTTACCTTTTTTCTCAACTAAGAGGCACTAGAACCATTTAATCCATTCCATAGGAGTTGCACAATAAATCTTTATTCTGAGGATTGGTTCTACTCTGTTTTGGATGCAACCGAGCTGTGTCGATCAATCTTCGTTATAAGTTATGTTGTATCGTCGTTCTTTTGGGGTTTATCTTCTCCTATAATCCTTTACATAATTATACCATGTAATTTCCAAGATTCTAATGGGTTTTATTGGGGTTGGTTGGTACTGTCGTACCGCAGCATCCTCTGGTAGATGCAGTTGTCGCGAGGGGAGGATCGTGACCTGTTGTGTGGATAAAGAACATGAGGAACTATTTGAGGTAGGGGATTCATGGCTTCTCTAATTGTATATGTGCAATCGTAGAATTAGCATGATTTATCCCTTTGGATCACAATGAAATTGACCTAATTAAATACTTGAACTGGATTAAAATAATTGGTTGATCACATGTTGTTGCTTTATACTGTGATAACGGTTTGCCTCATGTCTTCCTAGATATAGTGATATCTATGTTTTCTTTGATTTGTTTTTTGTTCATGATAAAAATTGATAATGAACGTAAATCCGGAATTAATTGTTAATTAAATGGCTAAAGATAAAGAGGCATGTCAATTAATCTTGTTATTGCAGTTGTTGTAGTTGTTCTAATTTTAGGATGATCCATTAGAGAAGTAAGCATGGTTATTTAATTGTGATAGCTTGCTGATTAGGTATCCGTGATTGGAACCTATAAATAACAAATCTGCCAATTCAATATGGATTAAAGAACAGATTATGTGGTAATTTCTAAAGGGGTTCTGAGTTACCCTCTTGTTTGCTAAAGGGTCAAGATCCCATGGTTGTGATGGTTGTTTTTCTGCTGCTTGTGCTGTGATGTGAGCCTAGATGCCTGTAGTGATATGTGGAGGCGTGGAGGCCTTGTGGTTATGGCAGTGGATGACACCTAGAGTGGCAATATGCATTAGTTATGCATGTGGGTGTCAGAAAGGACACCAGGGGTGATGGAATGGGAGGGATGCGGTTGCTGGATGCTTGTGGTTTTCTTTGAATGTTAATCTACCTTGCTTTTCCCCACTACTCAAGGTAGCTGGTCTCGCTGCCCTTCTTCCGAAAGAGGCAAAGATGTGCGGGGTATGCCACGTGCTTTCCGTGTTTAGCCTCTTGAGGGAAAATGGGTCTATGCACTTTCTATAGGCGGCAAAGACTCGACGGGTAGTATATCTACTCACCGTGTTGAGCCTCTTTTGTGTTTAGAAGCATAGTATGCTTTTCTAGAATTCCTGGGAATATGGAAAAGTAATTCTGTAATGAATGTTTGATTAAATGGTGAAAATCCACGGGGATAGAGATACTGGAATTTAAAGGTGATGTGAATCTTAAAAGGACCAGTTGTTTTTGAATGTGATTCCAATTAATTTTAATGTGGAATTGTTCATTCTTAATTAATGTTTAAAGAATTAAATTAACGTATAGTGGAACTGATAAAATGAGAATGGAGTAATCTAATAAATCTCTTCAAATGTTTGTGTGCTTATAGGATACCTAGTCTTTGAAGTAGCAGCCTGGAGTCTGAGAGACGTTATCTGTAGTTGAATCTAAGACTAGGTAATTCCCATAGTGTGGATGTGAGTTACCTATATATTCTGTACTTTTGGTGTTTCTATACGCTACTCCACCCTGTCGGTAAGGGAAACTGACACCCCGAGGATTCTGAGCCCTGGGGGGTGTTTTCCCCAACATTCTGATGGGAGGTTGAATGGCTGACTACCCCCTTTGGCCCCGCTCTCTCCTCTTAGTAGATACTTGTGCCATGAGGCACATCGGTTAGTTACCCCATATATGTGTGTAGAGGGCTGTAATGGCTTGTGGTTATTCACACACATATATTCTGGATATAATATCCTATGGACAACTATAGGTGTAATGTGTATAGGCTATGATGGCTTGAGGATCCTTACTCGGAGTATGGGCTGTAATGGCCTGAGGTATTATACCCAATGCATGATACAGGTTATGCGGGCTGTGGTGGCTCCCGGAAACTAGCTGGTTACTTTTGGTTGTGAGGACGGTGTGGTGCTTCGCCCAGGTTTCTGCGGGCAAGCCTATGTGGTGCATGGGGTGCAGATTGTGGAGCTTATCCCAGGTGTCAGCGGGCAAGCCATTGGAGAGAGATGCACAAGACGTATGTCCTTGGGGAAAAGTGGAAAACCAGTGGGGAAGTAGTAGCGGGGTACCCTTTATATTATTTACTATATGCTATATTGTTGTATGCATTACTTGGTGATAGTAGCCATGGTGAGGTTGGGAACTTAGTATACCTGTTTATGTGACCAGTTAGTTTCACTTATGGTTCACTGTGCTTTAGCATGCTTTATTTACATTTGCACGAGAGGCTTGGGGAGGATCCTACTGAGTAAACTGTTATACTCACCCTATGTACATATAAACTGTTTTTCAGGTCACTGTGGCATGTTGGAGATCATGCTGGTTACTACTAGCTTGCGGTTGGAGGAGGAGCTGTTCGGGCTTGTGGTCGCTGCCGTTTTACTTTCTTTTGAGTACTTTTAGTTTCCCCTTTCAGTTGTAGGAATTCTGAATGACATTTCATATATGTACTTGGATTTCTTTTATATCTCAGTTCTGAGTTGGAGTTGATTGGAGTCTATTCTATCTCTCTCTTCTAATGTGTTCTTTTAGAGTGTAATGCCTCCCATTTGTGTGTGTATTATACCCTCAGTGCTAGTCTCCAACCCGAGGCCTACTGGAGGCGGGACTCAGGGTTCATTATCTCCCTTCTCACACTGCTAACCTAGGAGGGGTACACTTTGTTGGGAGGGAGTCGTGAAAGAGTGGTATCAGAGGTCTGGTTGTGGGATAGGATGGAGTTTGGAGTTAGGCATAGGTGAGGATGCATGGGATGGTAGGGAAACAGTGTCATTCATGCTTAGAAAGTGGGGTAAACACTGGAGACCAGCAGAGACATAGGCGTTTAGGGCCTCCTATGATCTATTTCACGGACCTTTAAATTTACGATGGCTACTAAAAAAAGTGATACTGGTTGCAGGGTAGAGACCTAAGAACGGATCATGCATCATTATTCTTTGTGCATGTGTTTGAATGGGTAGACCATGTGATAGGTAACCTATACTTAATAAAACAAAACAGTTAATTAATGCTGAGTCTTCCATATTCCAGGCTTAGGAGCTCTAACAGTTTTTATTTTATAGGTATGGCTCCAGGTCGACATCCTCATCAGGTTTGCGCAGAAGATTCCTAGTAGGCTGTTCCAGCAGATCGCCGTCGGGTAGAGGTTGACGATGATGAAACTTGGAGGAAGACACTCCAAGAGTTTTATCTCCAGAGTCTACAGAAGTACTAGGGATTCGTTTCAGATGTAGTCACAGAAGACTGGTTGGAGGAGGTCGAGATAGGCTTCAGATCGATTCGTGCTCGGAAGGAACACTAGGTGTCCTTGGTTTTGACGATGCTGCATGGAGCAGCGAGGCCGTGGTGGTTCTTGTTCCTTGGCGATTGTGAGGAGTCAGCGATCTCAAGGGAGGAGTTTCGAGACAGGTTTAGAGTCGAGTTTCATTCTTCGACTGCGAAGGCGTCCAGTATCCAGGAGCTTCTTACCCTTCGATAGGTGAGCTCAAGTGTTTAAGAGTTTGGAATCCGTTTCATGAACCTTCTACGATATGCTTCAGACCTGTTACCTGATGAGGAGGCCAGGGCGAGGCATTTCGAGGAGGCTTTGCATCCATAGATCTAGCTCCAGGTCACCCCATTTATGCTAAAGACATATCTTTATGTGCTGGCGAGGGCGGAGGTTATTGAAAGGACTTTGGCTAGGACCAGATCATCACGAGAGGGGAATAGTCATGTTTCCTCACAAAGCAGAGATGTGGCTCGGGGTTCCCGGTTTTCAGGGCAGAAGAGTTTCCGTTCACCTAGGGGTAGGTCCCATCCCTTCCCATCTCGTTTCTCTGGAGGTAGAAACTCTCAAGACTATGCGAAGGGATCAGGCACTTGTTTTACTTGTGGTGGTCGTGGTCATCAGCAGCTGGAGTGCCCGACTTTTCAGAGCATTCCTCGTGCACCGGGCGCTCCGCTCCAGGTTCCTCCGCTGAGGCAGTTCCAGCCGAGGCAGTAGCAGCAGGTTGCACCAGCTTTAGATCACCATATGGTAGATGGAATAGGTAGAGGACAGCCCCATGACGCTCCCCGTCCTCAGAGAGCAGATCACGGTCGTGGTGGTGGTCGTCATCAGGGTCAGAGAGGCCATTGAGGAGGTCGTGGTCAGCTTCATGCTCTAGCGTTTCCATCCCCAGGCAAACCAGATGTCATTCGAGGTACCCTTTCTTGTTTTCAACCTTGGTGTATGCCTTTTCTGATTCAGGAGCAACACACTCCTTTATATCACCTACCCTTGTCCATGCTTTTGGACTTGAGGTAGAGAGGCTTCCAGTTTTCTTGGCGTTGAGTACGCCAGTTGGAGGTCGAGCCGACTTGTTTGAAGTATGTAGAGACTGTGAGCTAGTGTTGGGGCAACACTGATCTTGGGTAGATTTCCTATGTTTACGAATACAACCATATGATGTCATACTCAGCATGGATTGGTTATATTCGGTGCATGCTGTTGTGGATTGCTACAGGAAGAAGGTCGTTTTCTTTGATGAAGATGGAGATAAAGTGGTGTTTGTTGGTGAGAGAGATCCTCGAATGAGTCATAGACGAGTTCCATCCTTATCATCCATGATGGCTGGGATGATGCTAAGTTCTTCAGAGGTTCAACAGTTGGCGTTTCCTAGGGTCATAGAAGAGTACCCTGACATCTTTCCAAAAGAGGTTGTATCCTTACCCCCTCGACGAGAGATTGAGTTTGGGATTGAGCTACAGCCAGGAGCGTCTTCTATCTATATGTCTCTGTATAGGATGGACCCATCTGAGTTGCGAGCGCTATGTATACAGCTTGATGGTTTGATGCAGTGTGGTTTTGTTCGGCCAAGTGTGTCACCATGGGGTGCACCAGTTTTGTTTGTGATAAAGGCTGACGGGAGTTTGCAGTTGAGCATTGATTATTGTCGATTAAACAAAGTGACAATAAAGAACCGTTATTCTCTTCCATGGATTGATGACATATTCGATCAACTGAAGGGTGCAAGTTGGTTCTCAAAGATCAACTTGCGGTCAAGATATCATCAGATGCATGTAAAGGATGAGGATATCCCAAAGACTGCTTTCCGTTGTTTTCATGGGCATTATGAGTTTGTTGTAATGCCATTCGGAGTGAAGAATGCTTCAGCTGTTTTCATGGGGTTGATGAATGCTGTGTTCTGTGAATTCCTGGACAATTTTTTTGTGATCTTCATCGGTGACATCCTTGTGTACTCCACACCTGAAGTGGAGCATGCAGAGCATCTACGAGTCGTTTTGGGAGTTCTTCGCCAACATCAGTTGTTTGGTAAGTTGTCCAAGTGTGAGTTTTGGGCCCGAGAAGTTTGTTTCTTGGGGCATGTTGTGTCCCAAAAAGGAGTAGCTGTGGATCCGTCGAAGATATAAGCAGTGGTGTCGTGGGTAGCCCCCAAGGCCATGTTAGAGGTGCGAAGTTTCCTTGGTCTCGCAGGCTATTATAGGAGGTTTGTAGCCAATTTCTCCCGAGTTGCGAATCCTATGACAGCTTTCACCAGGAAGGATCAAGCATTCATATGGACTGATCAGTGTCTGGAAGATTTTGATTATCTAAAGGAGAAGTTGGTAAGTGCTCCAGTCATTTGTCTTCTAGAAGAGGGAGTCTAGTTTGCTTTTTTCTGTGATGCTTCACATCTGGGGCTAGGCTGTGTTCTCATGCAGCAGAGGTCAGTTGTTTCTTATGAGTCTCAGCAGTTGCGTCCCCATGAATGCAATTATGCCACCCATGATCTTGAGTTGGCAGCCGTGGTGTTTGCTCTAAAGTTGTGGAGACATTACCTCATTGGTGAGCACTTTGTTGTTTTCACCGATCATAAGAGTTTGAGGTATGTTTTCTCCAAACGTGACTTGAACTTGAGGCAGTGTCAGTGGATGGAGTTCTTGTAGGAATACGACTTTGAAATATCATATACACCTAGAAAAGTGAATGTTGTAGCTGATGCACTAAGCCGAAAGTCACGTAATGATGTTGTGCATGAATTTGGTGATTCCTGGAGAGTGATGGGAGAGCTATCAGCTTTGCATCGTGATATGGGAGAAGTTGGGGGTAGAGGTTGTCTTTTCCAGATGACGGTGCATTCATCCCTGGTGCAGAAGGTGGAAGAGTCTTAGTTGGGTGATCGAGAGGTGGAAGTCTTGAGAGACAGAGTTGTCTATGGTGAGGCCCCTGATGGTTAGTCGGAGGATGAACAACACTGAGTGTTGTATCATTGAAGGCTTTTTGTTCCCTTGGCAATGCGTGAGATGGTTCTACGATAGTTCCATAGTTCACCCTTGGCAGTACATCCTGGTGTGACAAAGATGTACTGATCCTTGAGGAGTTAGTTTGGGTGTCCTGGGCTGAAACGTACGGTTACTGAGTGTGTGTCTTGATGTTTAGTCTGCCAGAAGGTGAAGGCCGAACACCGTGTTCCTGGTGGTCTTCTCCAGCACTTAGAGATTCCTCAGTGGAAGTGGGAGGACATCTCGATGGACTTTGTTACAGGTTTACCTTGAGCTCCGGGAGGACATGATGCTATATGGGTGGTAGTGGATTGTTTAACAATGTCGGCCCATTTCATAGCGATCAAGGAGTCGAGCTCGGTGGAGGTTTTGTTTAGGTAGTATCTTGAGGAGGTGGTGAGACTCTATGGACTACCTAGGACGATCATTTCTGATCGTGATCCTCGTTTTACCTCTAGGGTGTGGGGAGGTCTCCAGCATGCTTTTGGCTCTCAACTGTGCCTTAGCACTACTTTTCATCCTCAAACGGATGGTCAGACAGAGCGAACCATCCATACTCTTGAAGACATGTTGCACTCCTGTGTTCTTGATTTTGGAGGTTCATGAACAAAGAACTTACCCTTGGTAGAGTTCGCTTACAATAATAGTTTTCACTCTACCATCGGTATGGTGCAGTTTGAAGCCTTGTATGGTCGGCCATGCCGTTCTCCGTTGTGCTGAACTGGGGTCAGAGAGTCAGCAATTCTCTGACCATAACTAGTGCAGAATACAACAGAGATGGTTCAGGTGATTCGTGATAGGATGAAGATAGCACAAGATCGTTAGAAATCGTATGCTGATCAAAGAAGGAGACCCTCAGAGTTTAATGTTGGGGATCATGTGTTTCTGAAGGTGACTCCCCATCGTGGGCAGCGAAGGTTTGGTTGTGGAAGTAAGCTTTCTCCCCAGTTTGTTGGTCCTTTCAAGGTGTTAGCTTGTGTTGGAGCTGTGGCATATCGAGTAGAACTTCCCCCTCAGATGAGTCGGATACATGATGTTTTCCATGTATCACAGCTCCGTCATTATCTTCATGATAAATATCATGTTATCGATTGGGGAGAGATCAATATTGACGATGATGCATCCTTCGAGGAGTGACCTGTGGAGATCCAATACTGCAAGGAGAAGGTGTTGCGTGGACATTCTATCCCCTTAGTTCGTGTCTTGTGGCCACACAGTGGAATGGAGGAGAGTACCTGGGAACGTGAGTCATAGATATGTGCTCAGTACCCAGAGTTGTTTAATGTTTAACTCCTTTTTTTTGTAATGATGTTTCCTTTATGGTTAGAAATTTCATGTTTTATTTATGTACCATTGATGTGATGTTTTGAATGAATTGTTTGGGTATGGATTGTTTGCTCCCGGATGTCGTAGTTTTGTTCCAACTTTCGAACAACTCATGGTGGTTTTCCCCTGAGAGGTATCTTATGGGGTGGTTGTTCGGACCCCTCTTTCCTTCTGGGTTGGTTTTTAATTATCGAGGATGAGAATGTTTTGAGAGGTATCTAATGTAATGGCCCAGACTTCTCTGGTCCATTACTTTGTGAATTTTGGTGTTGGAGGTGTTCCGGGAGGTCAAGGGGACTTATCCCCAACACTTTGCCAATTTTTTCAATTCGATGAGCAATGTTTCCAGTTTTATGAACAGTAACAGATCAGTCTCACCGATCGGTCTGATAGATCTGTCTGAAAGATTGGTTTCATAGATCTGTGTGACAGATCAGTTTCACAGATCAGTCTGATAGATCAGTTTCACAGATCGGTGTGACAGATTGGTTTCACAGATCGGTCTGAGAGATCGGTTTCACAGATTGGTGTGACAAATCGGTTTGACAGATCAGTTTCATAGATCGGTTTCATAGATTGGATTCACAGATCGGTTTCATAGATCGGTGTGAGAGATCGGTTTCAAAGATATGTGTGACAGATCGGTTTCACAGATCGGTCTGACAGATCGGTTTCACGGATCGGTGTGACTGATCGGTTTCACAGATCGGTTTCAGAGATCGGCTTCACAGATCAGTTTCACAGATCGGTGTGACAGATCGGTTTCACAGATCGGTTTCACAGATCGGTTTCACAGATCAGTTTCACAGATCGGTTTCATGTACAGTAACAGTGGGTGAACAGTGTTTCCAGATTCCTACAGTTTTTCCCCTTTTGATGTTTCCTTTGACATAAAATACATTTAAATCCTTATTTTAATGGCTCTTAAGGTCATTTGAAATTCCATAAATCTTATATTAATTATTCCAAAGGCTTGGAATGTTTTACTTCGTAAAACCGTGTGGGTTAATGCGATCCGTTTTTAATGGAGAATTAACCGGATCTTAAAACTGTCGCCCCATTAAATCTTCAAAAAGGGACGAGATATCATTCTCCCTTGTGATTTCCCTTTGTTCTCAACTAATAGGTACTAGAACCATTCAATCCATTCCGTAGGAGTTGCACAATCAATCATTAATCCTAGGATTGGTTCTACTCTGTTTTGGATGCAACCGAGTCATGTCGATCAATCTTCAATATAATGTATGTTGTATCGTTGTACTTTTGAGGTTTATCTTCTCCTATACTCCTTTTACATAAATATACAATGTAATTTCCAAGACTCTAATGGGTTATATTGTGGTTGGTTGGTACTGTCGTACCGCAGCATCCTCCGGTGGATGTAGTTGTCGCGAGGGGAGGATCATGACCTGCTGTGTGGATAAAGAACGTGAGGAACTATTTGAGGTAGGGGATTCATGGCTTCTCTAATTGTATATGTGCAATTGTAGAATTAGCATGATTTATCACTTTGGATCACAATGAAATTTACCTAATTAAATACTTGAACCGGATTAAAAGAATTGGTTGATCGCATGTTGTTGCTTTATACCATGATAACGGTTTGCCTCATGTTTTCCTAGATATAGTGATATCTATGTTTTTGTTGATTTGTTGTTCGTTCATGATAGATATTGATAATGAACGTATAGAAGGAATTAATTGTTAATTAATTGGCTAAAGATAAAGAGGCATGTCAATTAATCTGGTTATTGCAGTTGTTGTAGTTGTTCTAATTTGAGGATGATCAATTAGGGATGTAAGCATGGATATTAAATTGCGATAGCTTACTGATTATGTATCCGTGATTAGAACCTACAGATAACAAATCTGCCAATTCAATATGGATTAAAGAACAGATTATGTGGTAATTTCTAAAGGGGTTCTGAGTTACCCTCTTGTTTGCTAAAGGGTCAAGAGCCCATGGTTGTGATTGTTGTTTTTCTGTTGCTTATGCTGTGATGTGAGCCTGGATGGATGTTATGATATGTGGAGGTGTGGAGGCCTTGCGGTTATGGCAGTGGATGATGCCTAGTGTGGCGATATGCATTAGTTATGCATGTGGGTGTCGGGGAGGACACCAAGGGTGATGGAATGGGATGGATGCGGTTGCTGGATGCTTGTGGTTTTCTTTGAATGCTAATCTTCTTTGCTTTTCCCCACTACTCAAGGCAGCTGGTCTCGCTGCCCTTCCTTCGAAGGAGGCGAAGACGCGTGGGGTATGCCACGTGCTTTTCGTGTTTAGCCTCTCGAGGGAAAATGGGTCTATGATCTTTCTATAGGCGGTAAAGACTCGACGAGTAGTATATCTACTCACCGTGTTGAGCCCCCTTTGTGTTAAGAAGCATAAGATGCTTTTCTAGAATTCCTGGGAATATGGAAAAGTAATTATGTAATGAATGTTTGATTAAATGGTGAAAATCCACGATGATGGAGATACTAGAATTTAAAGGTGATGTGAAACTTAAAAGGAGCAGTTGTTTTTGAATGTGATGCCAATTCAGTTTAATGTGGAATTGTTCATTCTTAATTAATGTTTAAAGAATTAAATTAACATACAATGGTACTTATAAAATGAGAATGGAGTAATCTAATAAAGCTCTTCAAATGTTTGTGTGCTTATAGGATACATAGTCTTTGAAGTAGCAGCCTGGAGTCTGAGAGACGTTAGCTGCAGTTGTATCTAAGACTAAGTAATGCCCATAGTGTGGATGTGAGTTACATATATATTCTGTACTTTTTGTGTTTCTATACGCTACTCCACCCTATCGGTAAGGTCAACTGACACCCCAGGGATTCTGAGCCCTGGGGGGTCTTTTCCCCAACATTCTAATGAGAGGTTGAATGGCTGACTACCCCCTTTGGCCCTGCTCTCTTCTCTTGGTAGATTCTTGTGCCATGAGGCACAACGGTTAGTTACCCCATATATGTGTGTAGAGGGCTGTAATGGCTTGTGGTTATTCACACACATATATTCTGGATATAGTATCCTCTGGACTACTATATGTGTAATGTGTATAGGCTATGATGGCTTGAGGATCCTTACTCGGAGTATGGGCTGTAATGGATTGAGGTATTATACGCGATGTATGATACACGTTTTGCGGGATGTGGTGGCTCCCAGAAACTACCTGGTAACTTTTGGTTGTGAGGACGGTGTGGTGCTTCACCCAGGTGTCTGTGGGGAAGCCTATGTGGTGCACGAGGTGCAGATTGTGGAGCTTAGCCCAGGTGTCTGCGGGCAAGCCTTTGGAGAGAGATGCACATGACGTATGTCATTGGGGCAAAGAGGGAAACCAGTGGGGAAGTAGTAGCGAGGTACCCTTGATGTTCTTTACTATATGCTATATTATTGTATGTGTTACTTGGTGAGAGTAGCCATGGTGAGGTTGGGAACTTAGTATACCTGTTTAGGTGACGAGTTAGTTTCACTTATGGTTCACTGGGCTTTAGCATGATTTCTTTACTTTTACACGAGAGGCTTGGGGAGGATCCTACCGAGTATACTATTATACTCACCCTATGCACATATAAACTATTTTTCAGGTCACTTGGATCAGGTTGGAGATCAAGATGGTTACTACTAGCTTGCAGTTGGAGGAGGAGCCGTTGGGGCTTGTGGTTGCTACCGTTTTACTTTCTTTTGGGTATTTTTAGTTTACCCTTTCAGTTGTAGTACTTTTGCATGAAATTTCTTATATGTATTGGAATTTATTTCATATCGCAGTTCTGAGTTGGAGTTGATTGGAGTCTATTCCATCTCTCTCTTCTAATGTGTTCTCTTAGAGGGTAATGCCTCCCATTTGTTTGTGTATTATACCCTCGGTGCTAGTCGCCAACCCAGGGCCTACTGGAGGCGGGACTCAGGGGTCATTATCTCCCTTCTCACATTGCCATCCTAGGAGGGGTACACTTTGTGGGGAGGGGTTCGTGACAATCATGGACTACTCAATATTTTTAGTCTAATTTTTCATCCATCCATTATCAATGGAACTGTGTGGAACCCATATTTGTCCTCAACATTCATATAATTCATTTATTCTATAATCATACAAAGGATATATGTCTATTAGATAATTTTTCAATTATAATTTCTCAACTATATCTGATATAAGAATTACGTTGTTGTACCTAGGTCCATCATGGATCATGAAACATGATTTATTTTTACGTATTTCGAATACATTTCCAATAAATAAATAAATAAGTCAATTATTTTATAAATAGTGATTGATCCAAAGTTGTGATAGCTCATTTCACATAGTGAATAAAACATTCATAATATCATAAAGGAATGTTCCTAGAAAATAAATTCCATTCATATATTTTCCCCCTAAATTATTCCCAGAAATCCTTTTCTAAAGATCACAAAAGACCAATCTAATGACATCCATCAAATATGAGTCCTTATAATAATCCAATACATAATTTATTCAACATTAAATAATTAAAAATTAAATATAAAAATTTATTTTTACTAATTATATATAATTTTCAATTTAATTTAGTAAGGTATATTTTGTAAAACATACTGAGGAGAATTTGTTTATAAAATCCTTGAAGTGTAGGGTTTTTTTGACTCTCGACAAACACCTAAACCATATTCATGATATGAAATTAATTAATTATAAACATGTATAATTAATTAGAAAATTCATAACTATTTTATTTAATTTAAGATAAATATGAACAAAGAATAATCTAAAATCATGTAAACCATCCATCACAAAAAATGGTCAAACACTCAGGGAAGCTCCATGAAGAACCAAGTACATATTCACTATAAAATAACCTGATGCATGTCAATAGATTAATTGTCCAAAAAACATTATTTAATTAAAAATAAAAAATATCACGTTCGAATAGCCTTCAAGTAAATTGGTTATGAGGCCATGAAATAATCTCCTCAATACATCCTTTATCTATGATTAAAAAATACCCATATTTCAAAATTATTCAACTATGTTCTAGGAGAATCATCACTCAAGACATCTCATTATAAAAATAAAATAATGAGAGATAAGTGCGAGATGTAAATATTTAGAGTATAAATACATAGTTTCAGATTTACAGTATAATTTAGTGTAGAATAAGAGACACTCAGTTATATTAATAATTAAAGGATATCTCACAATTCTATGTTGTGGAAAACACCCTCACATGAACCCCATCAAAAAGTGCGGAAAAAATATTCATAATGCCTAATAATACATGTTTTAAATATATTAATTAATATTTTCATATGTATGGATCTACTTCTCACACTTGACCAGGTGTAGGTCTACTTCAATGTCTATATTGGTGTAATTTTTATTAGGGGTCATCATGTACGTGTCAATATAATGGTATTCACCATGTTATAGACCGAACAATAGTCTATGTAAAAATATTCACCTTATAGGGGTTATTCATGTAGTTTTCCATGTAAAGGGATTCATCATGTATTTTAACATGTAAAGGGATCAACCAATCAAGGATATTCATGTAATAACTCATTCAATGGTTTTTACAATTCCCCTTCTCCAAAATTGTGCTATGAATTTTATTTAGAAATGTTCTAGTCACATATATGGATTTCGATATATGGGTCCCCATTATAAGGTAGACAATGTATGGGTCGTAAAAATCATATATAGGGGTTTTACCATACACTAGGACATCCTAATTCTCAACTTAAAATAAAATTCCCTAGAATAATAGTGATCACATAAGACTAAAAAAATCCAAGAAAATAACCATGGTCTCCCCAATACTCATATTATCAATATAAATCACATTTCCCAAAACAAACCCCACTCCATATTAAAATAATTAAAATTCCCTCATAATTTCTATACACCCATAAAATCACGTCTTTAGCACGAGTAGATTCATAGTTAATAAAAGTAAGGTCATATGTTCATAAGTTCATTTCAGAGCATAGATTGAGTTGATATGGTGACTTATCGACAATATATTTTATAGAACAACAATTTAATGAATGATTTATTCCATGTATGTTATCTTTGAAGATACAATCTGAATCCTTATCGATGATTTTACTCAAAGATATCATAATGGATTTTAACACATCATTATGGGAAAAACACATTCAGGTATTTGATTATATTCAAAAGGCTCTTTGAGAATATGATCCCTCTAGTAAAGGTGGAGTGGAATTATCTGTGTATCTAGGAGGTGATATGGGTGGACTTTTTTATAAGGGGAAAATGTGAAAAAAAATCATTTATGGGGTTTGTTGAGAATCTATGAAATTTTTTATGTATTTGTGATGTTTTAATACACAGCCTATTTATATGCTATGATTTTAGGTTAAATGTTCCTAATAATTATTTTTAATTATTTATTTATAGTGATGGAGGTGGTGGGTACTCCCTTAATGATTTTTAGAAGTCAAGACCAGACCATTGAATTTATATATTGAAAATCCATCGATAACATAGAGTTTTAATATTAGGATCCTAGTAGATAACCTATGTGGGGTTCATGTTCTATGATTGAAATTAGGAGGAAAGTACTTCTGCGGTGGGTGCCTAGATCCCCCCATGTACTCAGTTCCTTTTCAATAAGAATTAACAAGATAAATATATATTTTCAAAAATAAATAAATAAATAAATAATTTTAAATATTAATATTAGAAAATAAAATCATTCATCCAAACAATTTTGTTCAACTCTCCCCTTATTCTCTTTAGGATCTCATAGATAATGCAATAAAATTGGAGATAATAAAGATGAATATGTTTACATTATGTCATAAATTAATTTTTTGTAAATTTTATGAATAGAAGAATGCAAATGAATAGAAAAACTACTCAAATTGTTAATGATTCATTTATTGGACAATATTATAAAAATATAATGAATTTGGATTATTTTCCTAGCGAGTTAATTTTGTTAGAAAATCAATTGAGTTTGTGTTTTGATGTGGAAATAAAGAAGATAAAAATAATATTTATGAAAATTTAAAATCAATTATGTATAATCCCTGTAAAAAGAGAAATAAAAAACTTATATGATTTATTTTTATAATTGTTGAATTTTAAATAATAGAAAAATCATTGAGATCCCACTATTAGAATCAATGAGAAAAAATCACCATCTTTAAAATAATGAACCAATAAAAACATAGGGGCTAAGATGAGAAGAAAACATAGTATACAACATTTGGTAAAGATATGTTTTTCAAAGTTATAATGGATGGTGTGGATCATTCAAATTGATATTACAATGTTCATTTTCAAAACACATTCTTTTATGTTTAACCTTTATCAATTGATCAATTGATTGTGCATCAGTTCATTCCACCTTAGTTCATATCAACTTTTCAATTGCTACTGACTTCATCCCACTAGAAGGACACAAAGTATAATTCTCTTAAGGGACAACATAAAATGATTATTTAAGTGAAAATTTAATGATTGATGAAAATACATTATCTCAAAAATCATAGAAATAAAAATATTCAATATTTTTAAACAAGTATCAAAAATAAATTTTGAGAAGTGATGGGGAGTTAGAAAATGATTCAGAAGAAGATATATAATAAGTATACTATTGAAATTTTTATTTTTATTCCACTTATTTTTCATCTCTTTATCATAGTGGTTCATATATTTTATTATCATTGAGAAGAGAATTATCATCAGAATTACCAGAAAATAATCATTAATCACAATCCCAAGTCGTTGAAAAACATGGTTCTAATATAAATGTTTGATATTTATAACATTTTCATGAAAATAAAGATAATAATACGAATTAATGTGTGAATATTATAAGTCTCAATATCCTGATGTTTGATAAAATTTAACTCATTATGATCAAAGTTATTCTTAAAAATGATGGATATGTGAATTTCATAATTCAATGAGGTGGTGAAATAAATTGAACAATCACTACATAATTTAATATTTTTTGAATCTCTATGAAAAAATATGATAATAATGATGAATTTCATGGCAAATTATAATGATTCAATATAATTTTCGATAATGATTATTGAAAATGAAATGTATTTACAATCAACAACACATAGTTTTAAATTATCATGAAAGTGTTTGTTGAAATTTAACAAATGATTAAAATAAATGGACATAGATATAAAGTATCAGGATGATTATATTGAAGGTTTTATGAAATCCAATTGTGTTATTAGAAGGTATTTTATTGATTTATCATCTGATGTTTTTAGAAGTACAATGTTAATATATAATATAATGAATAATTACTTGATTAATGAAAAAGAAATTACAGAAAATTTGATGTCAATTCTTGATCTACTAATGAAGTGTTGAAGAATAATGTTTGGAATAGAAATGTTCATCTTCATGATGAAGAAGTGATAATATTAAAGTAATCAAAAATATAGTTTCATGTGATGATGGATAAAAAATCCATGATTGAATCTATTAGAATAGATATAGTGAAACTATATGAAGAATTTAAGTATATAATTTTCATTATAAAGAGAATAAACATGAACAGATAAATTTTATCTGATCTCATGATGATTTTGTAATAATCAATATTTTTTTTTCTGAATGCTTATCTATACTTTTAAGAATGATTTTTTTCACTTAATATTGGATGAATTGTTTTTTATATTTACTAACAGTCTAATAATCAATGATTTGTTTTTTTTATTGTTTTTCAAAAAATTTCGGTACACTTTATACATCCCAATATAATTTAAAATTAAAGAGGGGAATATATTGTTAACAGAAACAATAATATGAATATTGAGGAAAACTAATTCTAAAAAAATAATGTAGAAAAATATTTTTATTGAAGGGTGTATAATTAAAGATAGGAAGTGATTAAAATTAAAAGTTTTATTTAGAGAATAATAATTTTCAAATAAGTGTAATCAAAAACAGAATTGTATTTTTCTCAAATTTATTTTTTACATTGGTTTTCCATTTGTGGGTTGTTTTTATGCTCTTAAAAGGGGATTATTTTTAATGAAATATTCAAAATTAAAAATATTCTAATAATTTTTTCTAAAAAACAAAACATACATTTTTAAAATCTATGTTTTAGAAGCTTAATACATTTATAGGATTTTATTATTTTTTCAGAATACATTTTTTAATGGGTGTATAACAAAAATTTTATAATATGATACAAGATAATAAAAATATTATAGAATATCATATAAAATGATTAATTTTTTTATAATTAGTTAATGAAACTATTTATAATAATGGGATGAAAATATTTTTAATCATGTAATGGAAATAATTCAAATTGAATGTTGATAAAAATTTTTATTGGAAAATTAATGTCTTTAAAATTATATGATGAAAAAATTATAATTAAATGAATAAATAATTTATAATCTAATACTAAAAATCAATAAATTTGGATGAAGAAATCATTTCTAATCAAAAGATATTAGTTTACTATAATAGATGGAATTTTTTAAAACATTGTAATGATGCTTCCAAAATGATCATCAGATAAATTTTGTACTGAAAATTCATGTCAATGAATAGTTCAACATAATCCCTTAAAACCAACTATAAGACTCAAATAATAATTCAATTTGATCCTCACATATAAATGTAGCTTCTTTCAAGGAGAATGCAACTTATAGTACTGGAACTCAGTCGATCTGCATTTTCTTTTTTTCTTTTTAAAGCATCATGTTACTCATATGATCATTGATATTTTTGAGAGTTTTATCATTTTAGGGTAACTGTGTAAGGATATTTATTTCATTAAAACATGTTATATGATTTTATTCTTAATGTCTGGTAGGTTTTGATAATGGGGTTCTATGTACAAGATGACGAGCTATGTATAATATAAATGATTGAGGGATTTCAGGGATAGGAAGAAATATTTAACCAGAACATTGTGATAGTGGTATTTCTTGATGTTTAATTACATAACCTTATAGTGAGGTCAATCTAAACATCTTGTATATTAAGTTGATTTTTTTCCATTACACCATAGGTTGAATTGTTGATATTCATTTATACGTTTTTTGTTCTTTTCATTTATAACTTTTTAATTATTTATGATTCTTGTTTTTAAAAGAATTATTTCTATTATGAATGTTTAAGGAATATTTATCTTGATTAAAAATGTTTCTTATTTATATGAAAATATTAAAAGAATATGAAGGTGGCTCATCTGATTATATCCTTGAATTCATCAGATATAAATTTTTTATGGTTAGTTAGAAATGGAAAAAAGTTAATTTTTATATTTATTTTTTATAAACTACAATTCAGATGCTATTCTTGTCATTTATGTAATCTTATGTTTTTACATAATCACTCTAGAATATTGAGTCACGTTTCCTCATCAACAGTTTTATGATATGTTTATAATAGGTGTATAATTCTTGTAATTCCACAAATAATCTTCCATCTCTTTTTTATTTTGATCTTTATTTATCATTACGATAATAATTATGAGAAATTTCAAATATTTTCTAGATTTTCTAATCCAATAAATTTGAGTAAGAAATAGTGTGAAGATTTTGGTGGAAAGAATCCTTATATTCTACTAAATATGTTCCGTTACATAATCTGTTGTATTTTACTACCAAACATACATTTTATGATATGTGAGAACTTTAAAATATATTAATGACTTAATATTATTTTAAATTGGTCCCTTAATTCGAATTTCTATAAAAGGAACTGAATAGTTCAAGAGGGGAACAAGTGATTGTTTTATTAAAATAATTAGTAACTGATGACCAATTTCATTATAAGTCACATTATTGAACCATGACATTAAACCAATACAAGGGTATGTAATAGATAATTAACCCTAAGTTCTAGATGTTATTCCTTATGGTTATCCTAGTTGGTGTTCGAGTTATCTGTGATCGAAAATATTAGCGAATTATACTAGTCATGGATCTATGAGTGTGTACATGTATTTGGGATATTGAAATGATTATTTAACCATGTAATATATCATTACATAAGACTATTAAAATTAAATTATATCATTCACTTGAGATGGTAATTCATACGTACACATAATTGATGTTTTCATTATTTGGTATATGGCATGAAAGAAAGGTAAATGAAAATTAAACTATCATAAATTATAATTATATCAAAAATATAATTTATCAATCATAATTGTATCATAACTTACAACCATGAAATATGATGATAGAGAATGAATAGTATCACTATGTGGAGGCAATACTCCACACATTTGAATTAATGATAATTTAATTTTCCATTTCATTGAAAAACAATATAATATGGTTGTTAAATATTCATAATAACATCTTAATATGTTTTTATAAATGATAAATCATGTTTTCGTATATAATATAGGTTTTTAGGTTGTGTTATAAAAAATAAAATTTAATATAAATAGTTAAGGGTTGTACCTATATAACGAGAATCCTTATTAGTTTGAAACATTAATAATTCAAAAGATAGTATTTTGGAAATAAAAAATATATATCAGACATAGTGGAAGAAGAAATTATCATATTAGGGATGGTAATGGACAATATTTAGGGCTTAGGTAATTAGAATAATAGAGAAGAGTAGGTTCACTTTTAAAGGTGAGGGAAGCCACACACATGGAATTACATAAAATATAAAATATAAAATATATATATATATATATTAATAAATTAATATTGAAACATTAACAATAAATTATAAGATAGGATATGGTGGGGTAGAAATGAACTCATCCAATCACATTTAGACAAGTCAGGGAATCATTTCAAGCCATATATCTCAGTTAAACTACCTTAAGTACATTTTATCCTTAACCATCATAACATTACTTTTTACAATAACTGAATTATATGAAAGGATAAAATGGTCCAAGTTAATTCATTTTGAAATTTTAATTATATATTTGGAATATATTTTATCAGATCTAATTTCAATAAGATTAGGAAAATAATTTTTATATAATTACATAAAATAAATGAAAATAAATTTTAAGAAAATACCCTATTTAAACATAAAAATAATTTTATGCTGATATCTATTAAGAAGTTGGTTTCCAAGAATTTTTTTGTTATAAAATAAAAAACTAATGTTTTTATACTTATTTACCAATCTTAAAACAATTTTAGTCTTTCTTCTATACCATTAAATGTAATGATAATTTTTTTAATTTAATAAAATATAAATTGTATTCTTAGAAGTTAATATATAGTTCCAAGATATTTAAAAAGGTTTTAAAATACATGATTTCACATCTTAAATATATATTGAGTCAATATACACTAATAATATAGATAAAATATGACATTTAGAGACATTTTAAAGAATTACCCAATAGTTTTAACATAGTTTTACCAATTTTACCATTCTGGGGTGACAAATATTTACCTTTTTTCTATTCACAATGACCAAAAATTAAGTTAAAGAAATTATAATTATAATTATAATTGTAATTAATAATTTGTATTTTATTTTAATATATTCAATCACTGTAAGTGGTGGATATCAGTTTTTATATAAATCTATAGAAAGTAAATAAAATTACTTCTAGAAAATTGTTTTATATATATATAAATAAACATATACCAAAATACAATATAATTTTAATCTAGATATAATTATTTAGATTCAGTTTCATAAATTAGACTATATTAAATTTGAAAACAAAATAAAAAATATAATAAGTCTTCTGTATCAAAATTTTTAACGATTAATAATTAATTTTATAAAAATCAATTTTTTAATATTTTATCAAAAATAAATATTTATTAAAAATACTTGAAAGTTAACATAAAATAATATTAACAATATTATTTAAAAATTTATATTCATTACATCAAATAAAATTTCAATAAATGAATGAATTATTGAAAATGTTCATGCCCAAAATGCAATAAAAAATATTTTGGTATAAAATATATTTTTGATGAATAAAATAACATGGCTAAAAAATCAGTACTTATTTTGTATATATTTAAGCATAATTTTACGTATATATAACCCTTTTACATATATTTTATATTTTCATTATTTCTATTCATATTTCTAGTGTATATGCTATAATAGTCACATTTGGATAATAATATTTTTACAGTATATCATAGTTCTCTTAAATCTATAGGATGTGTGTTAAATAAGTTATAAATACTAGTATTATTTTAAACTAAAATTTTAGATTTTTATATGACATTAGATTTATCAGTGATAGTATTTATATTATATTTTTTATGGGATAATCGTTTATTCATTCATCATGATTAAGATAATCAGATAATTTTTCATATATATATATATATATATATATATATATTCATTGAGTGGTGAATTAATGTTATTTAATTAAATACCTTGCTATGAGAGACATATTTTGTGATATATATATATATATATCAAGATGTCATGAAACATCTATTCTACTATTAGTAATATTAACTTGGAAACACTATACCATTTTTTAAATATATATATATATATAAGAGATTGTGGCTACCGTGCTCGTATAGAGAAATGGGCTTGAGCCTTATGTAATTGTAGGAGAGATGTGCCATCTTATTGTTGGTAGCCTCCTAGGATGATTTCTATATAAATACGTCTTACATGTATAACAAGTTCATATGCTGTTATCGTTTTTAATATTATAATGGTATTATGAGCATATAATTTTCTTTACAGTCAAATGCACCACAAGAATGTATTTTGCAATAAAGTAAAGAAGTGTTCGTAGATGCTCCTGAAAGGTAAGAAATCCCAGTTCTACAATTAAATAAGAAATTTTATTTTCCCGAACCAACTTTATTGGTACATTCAGGAGTGAAAAATCATCCTCGAGTCTTCCACTTAGTTACTGTTCAATGAGGATATGCTTCCATTTCTATTGTTGTTTATGAATGGGACATTCAACTCAATCACCAATTATCCTTCTAGGCACTTTAATTCTTCAGGATGGTTATAACTAGAATTATATTATCAAAGGGATCATTTATCTTCTTTATACATCAGTGGAAGGTTGAAATATTATTGTTTTGTTTATGATTCAGGGGAATATTAATAGTTGGAGGGGTGTTATGAGCCATGTAGGGAGACAGGAATCCCGATATTGGAAGACTGGTAAAGTGCTCTTCCTTGAGAAGTTATTTCTGATTATAAAAAATCGAGATCATTCTTATGAATTAATGGTGACTTAATAGTGATATATGATAGTGTCTTCATACTTAAAAAAATTCAATGGATTCACTTCTCTTTACTACTCTTCTAGTTGGGAGTTAGGTAAAAAATACTAGGAACTCTAAGATTCACCCCTATCCATAACACATATGATAGTTCAGAAACCAAAACCAAATGACATTTAATGTGTTTCTTTATAAGGTCTTATAGATTGATTTGTTTTTAGATGATGACAAGGTCGTATGTATCATTTTATCCTTTATTATACAACTTATTGATAAAACCTCTAATAGGAATATGAAGATAGATAATTCCAACCATAGTTGAGCTAGACAACCAAAGAAGACAACGTGTTCTTAAACACCTTCTATGAGAGAAAAATTTCCTCAGTGTTTTAACATTGTAATGAATATTAATTATCCCAAATTACTCGCAAGGACACAGAAAAAATATTATATTAATAATAATATGTTTCAACTATAAAAATTCAATGAGATGGATTTGGAGACAAGTTATTATAGGGGTGAAGGGCTACATAGGTTGCAACCCAAAACTCTAGATATGTTCTATAGTAGGAGCTTTAAACACTATAGAATTTGGAAAAAAAATAATTTCAGGTGACATATGGGACAAGATGTGGTTTAAATGAAAGGAGGATGTATTCAATAAAAGTGGTTTTAATTTAGGATGTTGTGGTACCATTAACTATTTTATGTACAATATTAATTACACCCATTATTTCTAATACTTTATTTTATATTGGATACTACATTTTTTATAACATCTAAATTTATTTTTGGCCTAGAAGTATATGTCATGTTGTTTTATGAGTTAGGGTCTCTTTACAAGGCACTAGGAATGGATTTTACCATCTAAAGAATCACATTAATGATCTATATTTTTTTCTAGGTACAAATAACTATGGGATTTTGTGATCATAGATATTAATTGTTTCTAAGTTATATTTGAAATGGAATAGTGGACTAGTTTTTTAAATCATATCAACTTTTACTAGAGACATGTGACTCTAACCATATTGGGAGATTCAAGGATAATGTTTGGTGGTGCGAGGGATGTTGGATTAGGAAAAGTGAAACCAAACCCAATCCATATTAGAGATGTTAATTTGTAGGAAACTAGAATTGATCTTTCAAAACATAATGTATTAACATATTCTATTCCTACTTCTATTGGCCTATATATTGATGTATTCCATGAACATTTATCAATACATATTCCTAATAAAGTGGTACAAATTTATATCAAACTTAATCCATAGATGAAAACTACATTGATTCCCCCAAATCATATCTCATCGACAAAGGAGAATGAACCTAATGTGCAGGTCAAGTATTTAGAAGTGATAGGTTTCATTACAATGAAAGAAATTCTTTAGTTTTCTTCAGTGTTTCTTACAAATATGTTGAATGGATGTATTTATTTATGTCCAGATTATAAGAATCTAAATGAGGTTATCGTGAATAATTTTTTCACTTTACCTAGGATTGATAATTATTTTGATTAGTTATGAGAATTCACAGTATTTTCCAATATATATCTTCATTTAGGTTCCCTTCAACAATGATTAAATGATTATGATTTTCCCAAGATAGTTTTTACGAGTCGGTTTGGGCTATATGAGTACATTTTCATTCATTTTGGGTTATAAACAAATCTTCAATGGTGTTAATGGTTCTTATGAATTGGATATTCGATCCATGTATTAATTCATTCATAATTATATTCATGTAAAAAATACCGATATATTCTAAGGATTTATATATTAATTGTTGGCACCATAAGATTTATTTGAGTACAGTTTGGTTAAATAAACATTACGAATAATTATCAAAGGGACACTTCAAGATTCTAGAGATGTGGTTCCTTGAGCATGTGATTTCTGAGGTAGGATTTTTAGTGGACCTAGAGATGGTAGAGGTTGTAATGTATTGAGCATATATTAATAAAGTTTTCTAGATTATAACCCTCCTTAGGATTTTGGGTCACAATCAATGCTACATCAAATATGATTCTAATATTCTATTAAAAATTATAATTTTTTCAATAATGTGGTTTGAGTTTGGGATGTTTTATTAGGGTGTGGAGGACTTTAATGAGACGAAAAGTTGATTGATGATAGCACATGTTTTAACCCTTCAAGACTGTTGGATTGGATATGATGTTTATCGTGATTACTTAGTTTTCAATTTGGGTGTTACGTTGTTTTAGAAGGGTCTGGTGGTTGATTCGTGTCATCTAAATTGTGACCCCATTAGGGGAACTACATAGAACATAAACTAATTTGTTAGCTGATGTATATGTCATGATCTGTTTCTATCACAGAATATTTCTTGAGATGTTTATTTGACTTCGTAGACTATTAAAGAATGTGTTACCTATTCTATCAGTGGGATATTGATTTTAGGATGATCCCTTCCATGGAGTGTCTAAAAATATTTTAATTTGTGATGAATAATTCTCTAGGGAAAGTCAATCTTGTTGCAGATTTTTATAATTATAAAAAACTATAGATAAATTCTATTGGACCGTATCCATCACAAGAGGAATGATATTTGATGAGTTTGATGGATTATTGGATAATGTAAGCATCATAGGATTATGGAATTTGGATATGCTCACTATCAATGATCGCATTTTCATCAGTGGACCAATTATAAATGTGCCATGATTTAGATTCGAAGTGTCTACTGAATTGGGAATTCATGGTGGGAGATTATTCTATTCTATGATGGTCCTTAGACGATGATGATGTGATCTACATCCCCGAGTGGGTAGTTATAATATCTTATTTAATGGTCATGTTTATGAGAGTCTCATTGTTTAAAATATAATGTACATGCTAGATCGACGAATATGTACCATGATATCTGAATTCAATTTTGGGGTCTAGTTATGAGGAGAGAATCCAATGGATTCATCTCATTATGCTTTAACTACTAGGGGATTATTTTTAAACATCATCTACTCATTGGTTTTCCTCTTCCACATTAAGTGAATGTGTTAATCTGTACTTACATAATGATGTACTTTGTGATGGCGTTACCCAAGACACCTAGGATTCCTCATACTTCCACAAATTCTGATTCCTAGGGTATATGAGACCTCCGAGAGAGTGTATTTGATCAATAAATGGTTAGTCTCTACAATAATAATAATTATACCGTACACCAATAATAAGTGATGAAAATATTGTTTCTTGTAAGGAAACTAGGTTTTCTTGTAGGTGATTCCTCAAATTAGTCTTCAATAAATTTGGATTAAAGAGAATATAGAACTGAGATTTGTTAGACCATTGGGAATTTCGAGCATATTGGGATAAAATCATAACATTATGTTATTCATCTACAGTGTTGAGGTATGTATGATGTTTTATATGGGTATTAGATATATCGTAACAATAATAACTATATTCATGTGGATTACTACGATGATGTTGAGATGTAGTCTGGTGAATTATTTATGGAATCCTCGACAAAATCATAGATTGGAGAGAGAGGGTACTATGAGGAAATATATCCCCATTATTTATTGTCATATGACTGCATTGACATATCCAAAAATGGAATTTGTAGTCGGAATTTTATATTTATGCTAAGTGTCCTAATTTGTTCAGGAAATATACCAAGGGGTGCCTCTTGAGGATGACAATTCAGTAAAGGGGGGATTGTAATGACTTTGGATTTCTTTCTCAGGAATATAATGAGATATTTTTTATCTTTTAACGTGATTTTACAAATCTTTAAATACATGAGATGAGATTTAAAGGATTTTTATTGGTTTTGGTGGGTATCTAACATATTTTCAGTGGTTCATAATTGGATCAATGTTTTCATAAAATGTTTTCATTGTCAATGAAATAGTGCAACATGTTTGGAGATGGATATTTGGTGATCAAGGTTGGTACATAGTTAGTGATAAATGAGAAAAATTCTCTAGAAACCAATTAGATCATGATATATTATAAATCATAGTTACTTTATTGTCTATAAACAATGTGACCTATCTATGTCGGTTCCTTTGTGAGGAAGAAATCCTCACATAATAAAGACATGGTTTGAAATATTCTGCGTCTAAACCTAGTGTGTGTTAAATTGATAATCCAAATTACTCCTTTATGGATGATTTTTTTTCTTCACTGAATATTACTCCAAGGCCTATGGATTAGGCTCTCAAAAGAAAACATTATCCCTTCCAAGTCTACTTTATAAGGGATCTGGTGGTGTTGGATCGTGCGAAATTCAGTTGTGTGATCTACATTGGTCATTTTCAATTGATTTCAAGTATATATATCCTTATCACATTAAAATAAATTATAAATATATCTTTTCATTTGCATATATGTGGATAATGACATGATATAATGATGAAAGAAAATATTATTGATAAATATGTAGATAATGATAGGGAAATATATTCTTTTACATGAGCTGATCTAGATCCTCCTTTGATTCTGGATGTTTTGGGGTATGTTGTATTGAATATAATTAAATGAAACATTTATTTCATGACTCATATTCTATAGTTACTTGTTGTGATTAATTATAATTTGGTTTGGGGATCATTTTCATCTTATTATGATTCAATTAGAGCGTGGTTTTGAATTGTTATTTAGACTTGATGAACCGTGACATTGGAATTGTTACCCTTGATGAAAGATGTTCCACACCATGTAGAGGAAATTTATATTATTTTTTAATCAATATAATGGTTCATTATTATAATAATTTCTAATATGCTTTATTTTTATCATAGATGTGTTCTGTTTTTGAAAACTGATAATAATTATTTTTTAATTTTAAGCTTATATGCCTTTTTCTTAATTATGTGTAATGTATATTATCTGCAAGTCTGATTCTAGTAGAAATTGATAGGTGAAGCACCTTTGATATGATAAACTATAGAGGGGGTTCATGTATCTATGTGATGATGATGACAATGTACAAGGATATATGATAGGAATATCAAATACATGAGGCATGACACAAGTAATTTCCAGCATAAAATATCTTTATTATAACACATTATAATTATAAAAGGATAAATGAATAAATGATATGCCTCATGTCAAACAGTTGAACCTTTATTTTTAGTAAATTACCTAATTAGTCTCCAAATTTATGCGTGATTGTTTTGGTGTTGTGATCTAGATGGGTGAATTTCATGGAGGTTTCATATGTTTTTAGTGTGGGGACAAAGCACACTAGAAAGAACATTTTCGTCCTATGGGTATTGTAATTAGTCATATGACCTGTTTGGTGACATTGATGGTCCCTAGTTAAGGGTCCACATGTCTATGGGGAAAATGGTGGTACCCAGAAGAGCATGACATGAAATCCATGTTAAGGAGGGGTGTTAGCATTTAGAGTGGGGACAATTTGTTACTTTTGTTATCTGAGTTGAAAACTTGTCTTAAATGTGGTGGAATTTTTTAGGTTGAGATGTAGATTTCATAGTGTGAAAATTTTTCTCTACAGGGCAGGTGATAAATGTAACATTTCGTAGTGATAAATGGTTAAAAGAATAAATGATTTTTTTCATTTTAAAAAGGTGCAAAATTATATTCAAGAGCCTACCTGATTATAACTCAATATTTAAGCATGATTGGATTGGAGTAGTGATAAGGATTGGTGGTCTTAAGATAATATTCCAAGGGTGAGTGTGAGTGAGGAAAAGAACACTTTAAAGAACATGTGTTGGTATGTGGGGATATTCATTAGTCACATGACCCCATTAGAGCATTTGGGTGGGCCCTAAGTAGGTTACCACTTGCCTATAGAGAAATTAGTATTATTTTGAGGGATTTGACCCATTGAGCATGTTGTGGAAGGGAGACCTTTCTTTAAGAGGGGGCCGATTGTTTTATTTATAGTCCAGCTTAAGGTGGAAATGAGATACAATGACCATGTGGTCTAATCTTTTGTTTTGAAAGTGCTCAACAGATGTGTGTAATGAAATGTTACTCGTCATAATTGTTGTTTTTTAGAGCCATCAGATTGTGGCTGTTATAAGATACATGTTGTGTCCTTGTGGATGACTTTATATAATTACTTATGCTATGATTGACCTTATGGAATTGAGTTGTAGTATGTGTTGCCAAGGCTCAATCAATTCATGTTTAGAACATGATAATTTAGTACATGATAGATTGTTACTTATCACACATTTATTTATTATCATTCCATACACCCGTATGTATGCACACTAATGGTAAGGGCATAATGGTGGTGCCTTAATATGTCTATACTCATTCCCTAAATAGAAAAATTAATTCACATTAATAATTTATGTTTAGGGTTATATGGAAGGGAAAAGTCCAATGGAAAAGATGCTAAGGAGATAGTGCATGGTGACAGTGATAGTATTTGGATAGACTCTTGAAGGATGCAATAATAGATTCACTGATTTTCCTATTATTCACTATACATAATATGATCTTCTGCATTAGGTTTCCCACGTATATTTTATTTAGGACTAAGGTTCTATATGTTATATAAATTTGATTCTATTTTATTTTTTATTCATATATAATATTTTATTGATGATTTATATGTTTTTTGTGTATCTGTATTGATTTAAGGTGTACTTCCTCACGAGTGCCCCTCCAAAAACCTTTTTTACTTCTTAGAAATCCATTTTAAAAGTAGAGATTCACATGAGGTCATGTGGCACTCCATCCTAGACAGGGTGACCGATATTAGGGAGTTACATGTTGAATATAAATATAATATATGGGTTTTAATAGTTTTTTATCAATTATTCCCACATAGGATATATTTTTACCCCATAAGAACAATTTATTTTGTTTCAATGTAATATATATTTGAGAAACAATCATTTTTATTTGGATAACATAATTGTGTTTTGAATTATATGTAACGCCCTGACCCCAGAAGCCTAGAGTTTGTGCATTATTACGTATGATTGGCATGATCACAAAATATCATGTCTCAAAAGACTGATTAGTTTAGTAACCTTGTAAGTACTTGATAAATTCATATGGATTATATTACATCCAACAATGGAAAACTAAAACAACATTGTTTCCATAGACAACAAAAAGTTTCCATAGACTATCCCTACATGTTCGTCATAATATACTTCTTCACATCCTGGGAAAAATAAAACATTGAAAGAGTTGAACTCAGATGCTCAGTAAGATTAACATTTTAGCAGAAACGTTCATAAATAAGCATAAACATTTAAGGCAATGTATACGACTAAAACAAAGGCCATTTAAACATTAACTTCACCATAATATGGAAAAGATAAAATAAATTAACACTATTTACTTATTCACATGGATATTTTACTAGTCAAATAATCACATGAAATATCAATAGCCATTTTCATAATGATGGAATGCATAATTATAGACTGACATTACCACATAGTCAAGGACTTGTGCCATGACTACAAATAAGATTTTATCAAGTCCTTGTACCAAGACACTAGTTTTTCTCATAAGACCTACCAATGCATTGAGAAGCTATATCAGGCTACACCTGTCACTTACTATGTCTAATGCATTCCTTATATGAAAAGGTTGAAACATAATCTGAACCATCGTATTAAAACTAGCATACTACATGTCAATATTTTAACCACAGACAATGAATGGTATAAAAATAGCACATCCAAAATCAAATATAGCTCATTCAATAAAAATTATAATATTGTATTATAATATATCAACCTCGATAGATAATAATGAATGGTTTTTACATAGATGAAAATAATAATCAAACTATTTGAGAGAAATATCCCTCTTTTTCTTGAAAACATTTAAATGTCTCACTATTTATCAAGAAGCCGTTTAAAATAGATTTTTGAATCAAAGTGTCCCATAGAACATTGAATATTTTAAATGGAATTTTAATTTTAAAACATTTATGTCCATATAAATAAATCCTTAAAACCATTTTTAAAACATGGACATCAATGAGAATGAGTTAGAATAATGAATCTTTAGAACATTTAAAATGAACTTTTAGTTAGAGTTACTAACCAAAAGAGAGAAAATTGAATACAAAAAATTGAGGTAATAAAAAATTAATAATATAATGAGAATAAAGGGATTCATGATATACTATGTCAAATTACATTATATACCCCATATAAAAGTGAATTGGTGTATAACAACAATGAATTCACAATGCAATGTAAATTGAGATGAAATCTATTATAAAGACTGTATCATTCGGTTAAGGATAAATAAATGCCATAATTATGTGTAAAAAATATAAATACTCTTAATATTATTAAATATATAGTGTAAATCAATCATAGGACATTCACACATATTCTTGTAAAAACTACAGCAGTGAATTGGATGTTTAATTCAATAAATTGAGATTGAGGTAAAATTACACTTATCAAGTTCATATAGATGACTTTAGAATTTATCAATGGATTGATTTTATGTATCAATAGTATATACACATATAGGGGTGGTGATATTATTACAAAAAAAATAAAGAGTGATTCCACATAATATCATGGGGTAAAATAATCAATAAAGTATGCGTAAAGCCCAATGAGTGGAAATTTAAATTTGAAATTCCCTTACCGATTTGGTGACTTATGAAAAATACACCCCATGAAATAAGTATCATAAAATGAAGATATAAATACCAATAAAATAATACATATTATAAAAATAATACAATCATGGGTATTACATACTCATCACAATAGGAAATAGTGTCCAATATAGCATGAATCTCACGTGAACAAAAGTGAGATGAAAAACCATTGCTTCATTGTAATCAATCAAGTGACATGAAAAAAATTTAATAAACACCAAATTAATCACATAATTCAATGAAAATAAATATAATCAGGATAATATATTTAAAATGGGAATACACAATACACCTCATGTAGTAAATAAGTGGCGAATAATGGAAATATCACAAAATTAAAAGTGAGATATGAAACCCCTTACTTTGCACTTTTCCTTGGTCAATGGTAGGTTAAATACAGTATAATGGTGAAAAAATTGTTATTAAATTATAGAAGAATCATATACATTAATATGATATAATATATGATCTTTTAACATTGCTTTGTTAATAGAATCATAGTATTATAATCGTTTCAGGTGTTAACTGATTCGTTTTCCTTTATATACTTTGTTATGTAAGTAATTTTTTTTATGGATAGGATGTATCGTATTTAGTTTAAGGATGAAATTAAGTGTTTAAACATTATATTTAATCATCCAATGAAAATTAGTCTGGAATGGATTATGATGGGGAATGAATCTCATCACGTCCGTGGAGAGGTAATCCGTACGTACGCAGGAGTGACAATATCATTATTTTGATATTAAAATAAAATATAATTGGATGGTATGTAATATATAAATAATAATTATCATGTTATATTTATTATTTACATAAATTAAACATACTTATTATAAAAACCGAAATAATAATGTATTGAATAACAATTACACCACGACGTGGAGACGGTAAGTCGTACGTACGCATGTATGGTGACATTTCATTCAAAGGATGGATAAAATAATGAATATGGTTGTTCCATATTTATAATACCATCATAGTATATAGAATATATTGGATTTATTATTTTAGAATGTAAACAACAAAGAATGAAGAAGTTGATGAAGAAATGAACTTGAAAGAGGTGCTCAAATTTTTACCTCTTCTTCGGGTTCATCCTTTCGATTTGATCAAAAGGGGTACATAGGATGGATTTATAACTAAAGTAAGGCCTATAGGATAAATTTAGGATAGTATATAGGGTATTTGGTCAGAGTTCGGTCGAGCCAAATGGCTTTGAAGGTGTGAATTTGAGAGAAGGGGAGGATCCTTTTTATAAGAGAGGTGAGGGGCACCGTAGGAAAAGCTTGAAATATTATTTTATAATAAAATCATTTTGGGTTTATAATGGATCCAAAATGAATTATTTTAAAATATAAGGTGGTTATGGGTCTCAAAACACTCATCCAATAGGTTTTTGGAAGTATTGGGTCACTATATTAAAATTATCTTTTAGATATAACTCTTAGTTATATAGTTTGACATTTACCATGTATCTTTGTATTTTTATATTATTTGGTTAATAAACATATTATATACATCCAAGAGAACACCAATTGGTCCATTAATGAATATAATATAATTATATAATACTTTTATCCAAACATTATATTTTTAGGAATATAATATCAATTAAAAACATAATATTTTTTTATAAACTTTTTACGTCAATTTTGACACTATTTGGTATTTTGTTTTTTCAAAATTCATTCCAACATTATTACATTGAAATATATTAATCAAACCAACCCAAATATGTATTTTTAACCTAGAAAATTATTTTAATTCATAAAAAGTCTCAAATTACATTTATTTGGATATTTATAATGACAGTTATTTTAATATTTCATTAATATAGTAATTACTGCATCATCATTGTCTCATAAATAAATTTAGTTATTTAATGTCTAAAAAATATAAATAAAATACAATTATCTAGGAAATCATTTTATATTTATAATGAATATTTATAGTATAATTTATCTTTTGTGTAACCCTATATTAAAAATGGTTTATTTATTAAACATTGAATTTAACACTTTTAAATATACTTTGAATTAAATAATAATAAATGTCCTAATCTAATCCAAGTGGACCTAACTGACCAAATTTTATTCCTAAGGTTTATTATTGTATAATTACACTTAAAAAAAATTAGGACATGTGTTAGGGTAATAATAATATCATTTTTACCCTTAATTACCCTATTTACTTTTAACCATGGTAAATAAAAGTCAAAAGTTACTATTCACCAAAAATAATTTTTATCTTATTAAACCAAATTTATCTTACTGATATCAACCATGTCTCTTGGATTTTTGAAATTCAATTCATAGACGTTGTAAAATTACCTTTTATTAAATTTAGCAAATGCTCCTATGAGGTGGGTAAAAGACGGTTTAAAAGTTCAAAAAACATTTTAGACATCTAAAATTATTATAAACTGACACCAATGAATTACATTGAACTTATATAGGTATTATACATCTATTTTTACTTAAAAGAAATTTAAATAAAATAAATAAATATTTAAATAAATATTTGGTTCTAAAATATAATTATGCGTTTTTCACTATTCATCACAAATTTAATATTTTCAGAAAAATATAAAAAATTTACCCTAAGCTAATTTCTATAATCCTAATGAAAAAATAAATTCCATTTTTAATGATAAAATTTATAAAATTTCAAAAAGTCAGTATTACTATTCATAACCGCTAGTTTGACTGGTCTCGGTGTGTTATAATCTCAAAGCTACGTACAATGCAAGCTATTTCTTTATTCAAAGGGAAACGTATCATGGATGAATGGGGTGTTACATTGGAGAACATAGAAAATATGAAAATATATGATTATAAAAAGTAAATGTGAGTTTCACATTATATCCTAAAATAGTTTATGGTGTATTGATAAACAAAAATTATAATATTTAAATTTGAATTTGATTTATTAACTAAATAACCTCAAAGTAACATTTTGAAATAAAAAAACATATGATGATGTTGAACATTGAATGAGTAATATATATGAATCATAAGATATTATCTCAATAAAAATTGACATTATGATGTTGATAAATATGAATATCTTGTACAATGATTTTTAGAAAAGGGATATAAACATTTATCTCACCATTATATAATCAATATTTATTCAATAATGTAATCCACTAATGGATATAACTAGGATGATTTTTCATATGGTAAAATAGATATGTGTAAGGATTTATATAGAGATTTAATTAGTTTAACCAAATCTGAAACAATATATAACATAAGACCCCCCGATCTGTCTACCATATGGCATATGATTACCAAGGTACTTATGTATTAAAATGATAATATTATTAAAATAGTATAACAATATAAAATAATTATGGAAATATAAAAAGAAATATAAACTCTATTAGTCTTTCATATTGAGTGCCTATATTATATGAAGAAAAATGATTATTGAACTCAAAAAATATGAATTTTAGTTATATTCAATTGATGGTCATCATGAATAATTATATGTTATGATGAAATAAAAATATTAACACTAGTTGGGATTCAATTAGTGTTACAAAATTGTATCTGGATGCCCAAAAAAATAGTTTTGTTCAATGGATGAAGAATTATATATAATAAATGGAGTATCATATGTTATCAATTTGGTATACCATGGGTTCATGTATTAAATTGAATCCTCATACCTAATGTTGAATGGATAACTAAAATTTTAACTAACATTATTTTATACATTTCTTATGTCGTACTTATAGTTCTTATATTTTTGGGTGGTTGGGTATTTTTTGATCATGTCATCATTTCATGTTTAACTAAGATGAAATTTTTTTTCCCTCATATAATGATTACGTAATCTAGTCTATCAATTTCAGATAATGTGTAGATGTGTATACCTATACCAAAGATTATTGGAATGTGATGTTCTTATATATTTATGTGACGGACATTTGTTGTATAGTACATTGATCACCCATACTTAGTGAGGAAAGAAATTCATTGATAGCCACAAAAAAATAATGAAATCAAAACACAATAAAACCCAAAAACTAGAAGACTGTAGTGAGGTATTGGGTAGCCATGGGAGTTTATAATGATAGTGAAAAATGGAATATCATTCTTAGTGGTGCCCTAGGAGGTGGGTGAGATGTGAAGTAGAAAAGAACCATTAAGGTAGATTAAATAACAGATGTAAACAAATAGAGGATTCTATGTGATATTGGAATAGAGTAATAGTAAAGAAGTGGTCAATGGAAGGTCGTGTAAGAGGTTGGGGATTTAGAGGACACCTCAATTGATATAGGGAAATTGGATATTTAAAGGGATTCTTCCTCATCATAAATGAGGATGAAGGGAACTACCTACCATAGTAGTGGATGGATAGTGTTCATCTAATGCTCAAACATCGCCATCAATAGCTGTTAATAAAATAAAAATTCATCGAATGAGGGACATGTTTTTTTATCATCCATTTGGTTGAATGACAAAGGAATTGAACTTATTTCTAGTCCTTCAAAAATTAGTCAATTGATATTGTTTCATTATTCAATATAATATTGACATACTATATGTATTGTGGCCACTTGATGCCTTTAAAAAAGATTGTATGTTCTTATACATACTTTTATATGATATATCTTGTTGATCTATGTATTTATTTATACTTTTAGGATTATATATTTTATTACTTTACATTGATTATTTTATAGTGTTCACTCATTTTGTATAATTATGTATTAGGAAATTCAATTTGATTCTCAATGTTACATTGACCCATGGGGGCCTCACCTAATTTTTATTACAATACAGATTATGTTTTGTTACAACATGTGTACAAAACATTGAGAGACACATAAAAGTTATCTAGTGGATATCAAAATTATGTTTTGGATTAATTTTTATAATTTTCTACCAATGATTAATATGTGGAGAAAATAAATATTTCCTTCCTGAAATGAGTATTAGAATATATCCCAAAAAATGAATATGGTGTTAAAATTTATTATATCCGGTGTTCTAATGTGGAAATGCACCCAATATATGCAAATTTTCAAAAAGTGGGATATTGTCAAGAAGGTTAAATAAATACTAAACATTGACAAGCTATATTAAACCATGGCGTGGATAGATATAGTGTAACACATTATATAGTAATAGTAGTTATTCCATTGTTTAGTTCATGGAAATGACTGTGAGATAAGACAATGATTGACATTTCATATTCTCCTTAACATAATGTATCATATTTAATGTAGACATCAATTGATGATAATTTTACGTGTTTTAACATCTATATTGAGCATTTAAATTTTCGGTAATTAATATAAGTATCGAATCATTATATACAATGAGTTATAACATTTGAAATAATTTTATGAAATTTTATCAAATATGGTAAATTGATTAATTTACTATGAAACAAATCATCATTGAAAATGTATATATTCATTATTGATTTTTTTCTGTCCTTGTGTATCAATGTATGTGATCACATCATCCTTGAGAACATGAAAATTTCAATTATATTAAAAACTACCTAAATGTAGAAAATTGGTGGGTATGAAAATCAGTCCACAAGGAATACAAAAAAAATTCATAACAAACAACATAAAAAAGGCAGTAAATCTAAAGAAACTAAAACTATGGTTGAGAAAAATGATTAAGAATTTAATGCAATATAATCTTAGGAAAAAACAGAACTGATTATGTAATTAGACTACACTGTATTGAAATTTTTTTGCTCTAATCTCAAGTTATCGTCTCTATTCCAATGCTGTAACAAATTTGTATTTAGCACGTTACTATAAACAAATATTTATCACAATAAAACATACTCCCCATAAATATTATTTGTTAACAAAATAAGTGGATATGATTATATCATTGATGGAGAATATTACTATAAGTATTTCTCTAGTTTTGATAATTCAAATGCTGAATAGAGGTAAAGATTCAACTACAATCACATGTTTTTTCATAGAATATTAAAAAAATTAAATAAATTCAAATTTAATATAGGATCACTAAAAAAATATTTCACAAAAATAAATTGATGATAATATATGAGAAGAGGGTGTATTGCAATGCATTACAATCTGATAAGAAAAAAATTTATCCACTCATGATTATATCATAAACTATTGCATCTCTCTTCAATAAATACATAAAAATGATATAAAAAATTAATTGTGAATGTAGAGAGATAAATATTCTCAGTGAATGTTGATTAAATCCTTATTATGATCTTTATTGGTTCATCGTTTTCATTCTAATCCTCTGGAATTTCCTCCTCTCTCCACTCCCATATTCATCCCTCCAATTATGTTCTCTATAACACTTCTAATATTGGGTTAGTTTCACTGATTCATTCTAATTATATCACTTATTTTCATTACTATACGCAATGTTTTCCATTGACATATTTTCACCACCCAGCTGCACTAAAAATTATCAATAACAACTCCTACCATCTTTATAATAGAATTATTTACCCATTATTAAACCAATTAACACATGAAATCACAATGAAATATTCTATGTGTTAACTCTGTATGACTACATAACATATCCTTCAGTCATCAATTGATATTAGGAATGATGACTCAATGTTGAACCAAGCTTCATTCAGTCTGTTTTCACATCATAGGGTAACATAGACACTTCTTAATCAAGAAATATTAGTTTCTCTTCTATTATAATATCTGTTTATTGAGTATTCATCACCTATGATCAACCCATATATATTGTCATATCAAATATTCCTCACAATCTAGTAATTAATTACATTCATAAGTTCTTATATTTTTATCCTATTTTATTCACCAGTTACTAACTTCCTATAACATGACTCATAATTCATTCATGAATCAAAAAATCTACTAGAAATATGTTGGAAGAGTCTAGAAAAACCCCAATTTCTCGTATTTAATCATCTTTAGGATCTCATATCATTTTAGTTGATAAACCCAACACCATCCATGCTGGAATGGGAAACTATCTTTAGTTCTTATAGATTCCCCATTATTGAGACTCCCAACTTATAAATCAGTGATTCATTATAGTGTTCGTCATCAAAAGTCATCGATGCTAGCTTCAGCGTAAGAATCAGACTATAAAATCTTCATTAAAGGAGTTGGATATTATCTTCTTCAATGAATCGGTCTTCTTCATCTTCTATAAATCTCAAATTCAATCTTATTTGGTTATAATAAAAAAACATGTCCATTTTCATCCCAGATCTGGAATCCTTGGGTGGTTTTAATTCATGATTGGTTGATTTCATTTGGAGACCCATCATTGAAAATAAATATATATATATATTCATTTGGATCTAAACCCAAACTATTAATGTGGTTCAACATCATCAATTTGGATTTTACAAACCTCGATTTACACTATTCACTATTTCTTGGAAGATTTGGTTTCTTAAAATCAGAAGATAAACCTAATTGAACATGTTTTTAAATGAAATTTTTGATTTACCATTGTTCTATGAATTCTATGATAGACATCAATGAGTGAATTCGGCTTATGTATTTCCAATATATAGAGTACCTACATTGGAGGAAAAGGGACTATCTGCAGTTTATATTAATTTGACAATGATATTTGTGCTCAGTTTCCATTGTTTCCACACCCACCGGCAAACCAATCATAATCCATATATCAAAGATGTATATCATAGATTTCTAAATTTATCATATGTGGAGGTTAATTATCTTATGGGCTTCAATAGTTTCATAGGATAAATTTATCTATCATATGGGGTGGTGTGAAAATAATAATTATCTAATAGAGACTATTTTTTATTACACATATCATCATTGAAATCACCAATTTGTAATGAAATAAATTACTCTTATTCATAATTTTAATAGTTTCTAATTTAAATTACCAATGTGTATATCCATTATCATCAATGAACAGTCCAAACCATAATTGGTAATATAAATCCATTAAAGGATTTGAAATATAATTTAGAAATGGTAATTCTAAAACATGGTTTTCACACATAAAAATAAAAATTGAAATCACTAGAAAATATAACATGAAAAATTAAAATTACAACTGAACCAATAAAAAATAAATTGTAGATAAAACTAAAAAATAATTATAAAAATAATATTTGAAAAAATATTATTAATTATTCATTAAAAAGTTATATATAAATAATAAGGACTCAACAAGATCATTATATTCACATTTAATATACTTTTTTTAAAAATTAATTAGTTGTAAACTTACTCTCATAAAATAATCCATAAAATAATAATAAATCACAAAAAGGATAAAAACTAGGAACTTAATACATAAATTATTCATCAAAACATATGTGTGAAATCATGTGATTTTAATGTCACGTGAAATTATTCCATAATTAATAATGGATTTTAATCTTATAAATAACAAAATATAAATAAAATTTGAGAAACATCAATTTAGATTCGACCAAAGGACCAATGTTATTTTTACATTCAGTTGAATAATCTCACAAAATTTTGGAGTTGATAATAAATTGGCATACCATTGGATGGTGTGGATTGAAAGTATACATTTGTAATAAGAAACCCATTCAATAGTTTTTTGAATAATAAATAATGAATTTAATATGATGAAATAATGAGTTCAACCTCTATTAGGCTTTCAATTTTATAATCCATTGGGATGAATAAATTAGGAATTAATTTCAAATTAAAAATTTAAAGATAATAAAAATCATATAACATTGTCCTATGATTTTACATAAACAATTTTTTCAATAGGCGAAGAAGAAATATGATTTAATTAAATTAAAGAGTTATTAATGATTGAACTCCAAAATTTATCTTCATAACCATCAATGTTGAGAAAAATATTTACCTTGTGAAAATCTCTAATTGAATCTAACAATTCCAAAATATTTTAAAAATTGTTGTTTATGGGTTCACAATGAATTATAGTTTGGAAAATTAATGACCCTACCACATAATTAAAACTCACTAACATTCTCATTTCATATATCAATGGGAAAGAAAAATTATATCACATTAATGTTCATGATTTTTTTCAATTACATACAAGTGTTTCATGCAGAGAGTCACAATGATGACCAAATATTATTTTTCCAGTATACAAAAAATCACTACTTGTATACAAAATGTGTTGGAGAGAAAAAAAAGTTTTTCCTAGAAAATGAAATATAGGATTAACGCTTGGTTTCAATCTTTTAATTAGAACCTAATTATCAAATGAGAATATATTATAAAATTCACATGAACATTCTATGAAAACACATAAATCGATCAAATAATCATTGTCCAAGTGACATAAATATAATTTTATATTGAAATAAAAAATCCAAGTAATTTTTTTGAACATTATTTAACAAAAACTAGCAATATCAAAATAATAGATCAATAGTCATTAAAAATTAAAAAACTAAAATAATTACTCCCTTGTTAGGAAGAATATTTTCACTGTTTTTAAATAATCAAAATACTCCATTGATATATATAAGGCCAATAAATCTTTCAACCAGGCTATATTAACATCAATATTGGAAATAAAAAACATAAGTATCTAGAATTAGGAGTTATGAGATGTTGTGACATGATATGAAAAGAAGGAATCTTGAAGACAGTTGTTCACAATTATAGATATACTAGTGGTGAATATCAATAAAATATGTTGTATTATAAAATATCATAATGCACCTATTAGACAGGAGGCCTTGTAGCTATATAGTAGGATTGTAAGATAGTGAGTATAATTTATTAATAAATAGAATGAAAAATTAAAAATAATTGGTTTTCGAACACAAAACGTTATATTTTACCTCTTAATAAATAAACTATTCAATAAGGATATATCCATGGCCATAAAATGGAATGGTTGAATTGATTATTTCTACTTTACTTGAGAATATTTCAAAACATTTTTCAATAATCTTAAAAAAATGAAACATAAAAAATTAGTATGCTCTATTAAAAACCAGAACTATGCTTGATATCCACAGTTGTAAAAATGTCCATCTTTTCAATATCAAGAATAAAATTATCTAAAAAATCCTTGAAAATTTTACATGAAACCCATATATTTTATCATGTTTTCTCCCCAAACAAATATTTTCTAGAAACTCAAAAAAATGTTTTAAAACCCACTTTAACCATCTCATTATTATGTAGATTTGTGTGAAAACAAACTTACACAAATATCATAATAAAATACTCCCTCATAATAATTTGGTTTTATTAACAGAAAATAAATTTATCAGTGTTGATAGACGACTCTAAATTAATGAAACTATAAGAAATATATGGATACACATCATGAAGAGGTTCAATAGTAGCTTCTGTGAATCATTCTAGAAAACAGACTTGATCAAGATGAATAATTTCATTTTTTTTCTAAGGGACTCAATCCACAATTTTCAACCATTTTAGACACATTTCAACACAAAAACTAAGAATAAATTTTTTTTCTTGGGTCCAATGAAATATGTATTAAATATTAATACATTTCATTATAGAATTATTTCTTTTGGTAAGAGTTTCTTCAATGAAATATGGGTCAGAAGATAGAATAGTTTCAAGAGGAAAAGTTTCAATGGAATTGGAAATTATAATCTCAGTAACCTACATTGGTAAAGAACCATACTAAGATCTAACATCAATTCTAAGGAACTCACTCTATAATACATCAAACATATTATAACAATTAACATGTTTGGGATTTTTAAATATCATAATTTCCTCTACATAACCTATCGATTTGTTGGTATGTTTTCTTTTGGAAACATCAATGACATCACTTCCAGTACAAATAAATTGTGATAATAAGATTATTGGATCATTTTCAGTGTACTACATATCAAAAATATGAAAATATGTTGGAAATTTATGATTTTGTACACTAAATTATAAGTAATCCACTCTATCATAAGGATTAGTGAGTGATCAATCAACAATTTTATGTCAAATAGAAGTTGGTTGTTGTAATGTATAGGAATAAATGTATATATTTTTTTAATTATATGGAATTATTTCAAACTTGGTGTTGGAAAGTCATGTGATTCTGAGGTCCGGAGTGCCTAAGATGATCTTCTAAAAAGGTTATTCTTTAAATAGATCTCGTGACCGGATTTTTGGAAAATGTGGAATTACTCTTTAAATCCAACCAAAATAAAAAATATAATGGAACCACTTTATTCATGATACTATTTTTACCCTAGTCTTCACATATGTTTAGTTTGTACAGGCCTCTAATAAGAAATCCAAAAAATGAAATAATCATAAATAAAATTATTTAATTTTTCAAATTATTATAACTCACAAATGGTGACTCAGATAAAAATCATAGACCACTGATAAAATCGTGAGGGTATTCATTCCATAGGTGTATCATAACATTGGTAGGTGCGGACCAATTATAGAAGTTTGTTTTTGGCCATAAATAAAATAATTAAACAACTATTATTTTCTTTTCAAATACTTATAACTCATAAATGGTAACTCTGATTTAAAATCTGAGAGTACCATTGATCTCATGAGGGCATGTTCCCCTTAGGCGGAGCCTATCCTCGACCGGTTTGAGTTCAGGTTGAATGTTAATTTTTCAACAATTTTTAAGATTTGATTAAATGAACATGCGAGTTGGTTTTTCTATCTTTTGAACCGCAGCTCAGATCACAAACATGAGGGTACTATAGAACATGGAATTTTGGGATTCTCCTAAAAAAAATTAACTAATGCCAACAGGGGCCAAATGAAAAAATATATTTTTGAATTTTTGATAAAAATAATAAAATAATTTAAAGGAATTATTTTATTTCTTTCTCACCATTTAGTGGAGGATGAATGTGAGGTGGTACAGCGACGAGCTGGAGCTGTGGCCCATTAATGGTGGGTAAATAATGTCTTGTTGAAATTAAATGATGTTATCAAAATAAATAATTAAATGTTTCTCATTAATTGTGGGTCAAATAATGAGAATTATTAATTGAAGTAGTATCGATGTGCTTTTATTTTTTTTATTGATAAAAATTGTTGGAGTTTGGTTATAATAAAAAAACAAGGAAATATATGATGAACCACTGGTAGAATCCATCTCCAACAAAGAACGAAGAAAAATGCGCTAGCAGATCATAACATGAATTGACGTGCCTTGCATAACCGAGATGGAATTGTCGCCAATATCTTTAAACCTCAATGACGAACGCTTTGGGACCAAACATCATTGAGGTAGGGGGTTGTATAATTTTCAATGTTCTTCCCCACTCTTATTTTTTAATAAACAATGATGATATGTCATCTAATGAATAAGTTGATCCGTGATTCCTTCATTTATCAAGAAGGGTGACTTTTCATGGGGATTTGTCTTTCGGGATTCAATACATGCATGAAATAACTGAACTTCAACCCCTAAACTTCCCTCATGCTAAAACTCTTATGTACAGGGTGCTGGAAAACAAGAACAAGGCTTTGACTCTTGAAAATGGTTGTTTATTGTTTGCTCTTCATGGATGATTTCTTGAAATGGACGCAATGTCATTTTGAGTTTGTCGATGCAATGGTGACATCCTAGAAATTCCATAGATGCAGGAAACGCGAAGAATGGACCAACGGACTACGTCTGGTGGCCCACATAAGGTTTTTTCACCACACTGGATGCATGCTGGATGAGAACATTGGGCGGTCGGGCGACCAACATCTAGGTCAAGATACACGCCAAGGCGATAAGAGGGATTATGGCCAACTGGTCACAGTGGCATGGTGGCAGGCGCCCAACGGCACCGCATAAAGTATGGCCCCCCTCGAGCCCGTGAAAAATGCCCAGTAGAATGGATGATCGCGTGGAGCCATCGTGGTAGCTTGATCATGACAAGGAGGTTGCCATGCGTCAAACACATGGTGGGAAGGAGGCCGTATTTGGATGTTTGTTGCATCCCGGCTAGGCAAACCGGGTTGGCCAAAGGGCCAGACCCACGACTCATCTGGCTGGACCCACCCCGCAGGCTAGACACGCAGCTCACCGGGCTGGACTAGCCACTCTGTTGGAACAATCCTATTGGGCCAAACCAGTGGGACCAATGGGCCAGCTAGGTCAGACCCATTCAGGACGCACAGCGGTCCCCCAGACTGATTTCAGTCGGGTCAGTCCGACTGGGTCAGACTGGACCTGGACTCAACTTGTCCCTTTTTAAAAAACATATGTATCTTGCAAACCGTGCATCCGATTGATGTACTATATATGGTGTTGGAACCCCTGCGATATAGAGGCTGTTTTGATTTACTACACTTGAGTATTGGTGGGAGTTGATGTATGTTTAGGTTGGATCAAACTCGAACCCAACCAGGTTGTTTTTACTAAAAAGCCTATAGCTTACAGATCGGGCATCTGATCGACGCACTATTTGTTGTGTTGGAACCATTAAGATAAGACGATCGGTTGGGTAACCCTATGCTGGAATTCATGGAAGTTGATGTACAACCAATTTATTGAATATTTGATCCTCCTGAAATCTAGAGTGCTAAGTGCATGAATCTAGTGGATGGTTGCGACATCCTAATTTAATAGTGATCCTCCATGGGACAACACATAGAAATCCTCTGAGAGGGTCAGCACATAGAGATCCACCGTGGGTCATCACCTAGGGATCCTCTTAATGGGTCATCACCAAACGATCTTACCCGGGTCAGCACCTAACGATCCTTTGAGTGGGTCAGCACCTAGTGATCCTCTTAGTGGATAAACACCTGGTGATTCTATCTGCATAATCACTATGTGATCCTCTGTGGGTTAGCACATAGGGATCCAATATGGGTCATCACCTAGAGATCCTCTCTAGGACATCACCTAGATACCATTTCTGGGTCAGCAGCAGAGCCTCCCAACAGAATAAAGTGATCAAGAATTACAACTAATCATCAATACTTATATACTCAAGTTATACCTTGTATGAGTTGTGTCTTTTACTTTGTGCTATGTGGTTGATGTCTTTTTTAGGGGTTTTACATTAGGGGTATTTTGTTTTGTGATATTTTAATTCTTGGATTACTTAGAGACCTCCAAGGGTCTCATGGTCCCTAGTGAGTATTTTTATATTCACCCATACACTGGCTTCTCCTACACTTGTTGTTTTTGGTGTAGACGATCGATTTTTCGATAGGTTTGATCAAGGGGGATGGAACTGATGGACACCACGATGGTGGAATTGGTGGCCTATTACTAGTTGTTCCCTAGTATGTATAGAATGGTAGGAATTACTACTTCAGCTTCCATTTTAATCACTAATCTCATGATTAGGTAGGGTTTTTCCATGGATGTACATCAAAGTTTCATTTTCTACGTCACGGATTTCTGTTCAATCTTGGGTTTTTATTCTGGCCTAGTAAAATTCAATTATACTAGCTCAAAGATTTGTTTTAGAGGTATAATTTTTCACTTTTTTAGTGTGTTGGGTTGTGGTCGGACCTTTTTGTATAAGTTGGGACCAATTAGGATGGATAAGGAAGTATGAATTGTTTTCTGTTTCAGAGTGTTGTCTTTTGTTGTCAAAGAAGATAAATCAATTCACATTGTAAAGGAATTGAAAATCAGACGATGGATTTCAGATTTTTATTTCAAAAATATCATATGTTAGGAGAACATGTGATACAAGAATTATGAAATAAATGGGAGTAATGGAGATTCCAGATGTATTCAATTTTGATATGAAGGAATGATGCGGCTGGAAGACAGTGATGTTACAGTACATCTAGTTGAAAATCCAATGACAAAAAAGTAGTCTGATCAAAAGATGAATGTCATGATAATGGATTTCATGATGAAATATAATTACTGGTTATGTGATTCAGTGAAATGATAAATGATAAAGAAACAGACAATCTGGAGGTGGCACAAAAGAAAGTTTTAAGGTGGCATTGTTTTCTAGTCTTTGTCAAATTTTCGGGCCTAAAAATCGGGAGATGAAGAAATGTATTTTTGGAAAATGATTTTGTGTGCATGTTTGGAGATGGATTTTTATGTTGTGAATAGGTGGAGATCCTTGAAACGAACATCAAAATATGGAAAATAAGAGGCTTGCACAAAATATTGGGTTTTTTCACTCAATATTGGATTTTTAGCTCAGGTTTGATGGGAGATTGGAATCCTGCGAGCAAGGTATGATTCGAGGTCCAAATATCTAAAATGGAAAAGGAATGAATTGAGAAAAAGATTCAAGAAGGGCATGAATGATGAGGTTGGTGTGAAAGATACTTACGCGCCCAGTGCGATGTCAAATGGGGTTTTTGCGTGATGTGTCAGGATCCTGAATGAAAAATTTTGGTTTTTGCGACCAGTGGTAAACAAGGACTCAAAATAAGAGGTTACCCCATGAAATATTTAATGCTCGATGCTTACAGACATCCCAAGATCTGAGGCACAAAATAAATTTAATTAAAGGGGTGTGAGAGAATGAAATAGAGAAGCGTGAAAGAAGGATAAGTTGCTCCCAAGAAGAGAGGTGTGTGCATGATTGATGTTTCTAGAAAGAGGTGATTCACAACAAACAAGTAAAATCATCCATGCATGGAATAATAGTTTCATGCAAGACACCTAAAAGTGTGTGTGAATGATTTGGGGTCTTCGCACATATTCAGTTGTGTGTAAGATGGTTCTTACCGACTTCTGTGTAAGAATGTGAAGAATTGTACTTGAAAGAATACACCAATTCAATTATAAAGATGCACTAAAATACTGTAATTCCTTATTTGTGCTAAGAGGGTGTCCACACACTTGTGGATTGTTTCCCACATGCTATATGAGTGTAATGGTATATTGGACTTGTTATATTCTTTATCAAAGGATTTTTTTATTGTGGATTCAGTGGTACTAGATTATTTGTGTACCATACCAAGGACGTAGCAACTCTTGTTGAGTAGTGAACCTTGTAAATAATGTGATCTGGTTGTTGTGTTTGTTCAGCAGAGATGATAATATTTAATAGGAGGTGAAGGTTTTAAAAAAAATAAGGAATCAAAAAAATAAATAGTCATCACTAATTCACCCCTCCCCCTCCAAGTGATACTTAGATCTGGATTGGGAACATCAGTATACATGTTTAAAGGAAATGAATTATTTTTTAGGGATATGCATCCCCGGTGCTAGTCATCAGCCCCTGGCCTATGGAAGGTTATCCTGGGGTAGTCACGACATGGGCCCTGGGGGATAGGTTGTGAAAGAGTAGTATCAAAGGGTGGACAATCCTACTATAAGGACCGGGAATCTGTGTTTTGTCTTGGGGAAACAATGTTATGTGTTGCGTGTTCAACTTTTAGATTTGCGGAGCCGTGTGTTGGTGTGGTGGCTGACGTACCGATACACCGTGACCAGGAATTCCGTTTTTTGGATCAATACATGATACCAATGGTTGTGTAAGTGTCTCCTTACATTCATTTGAATAAGAGTCAGCACAACATGTATAATGTTGTAACTGTGGTTCATCATGATTCTCTTATAAGATGACTTCAAATAGATAGATGGTCAGGATACCAATGCATGACTATGAGGATGGTCTATAGAGTGATGAGGATTCTGTTCATAAACGTTTTCCCAATATGGTAACTTTGTGTAGTTTCCTAGAAATACCACTTCTCATTGGTCAGCAGTTACTACTAGCACTACTGGTAGAGGACACATGTAGGGATGGTTCCTTGTATGTGTTTCAGCGAAAAATACCCCTCCTGTTTTAAGCAGACCTATAATAAAAGGTGGATATGGAATCTCTTGATGTGTTTACCAAGTATTCCTCTAGCTAAGGAACTATTAGATTTGATGGTGGACCTTGTAGTGAGCCTTCTACACGGCTCACCCAGGAGATGGAAGGGGTCAGATTACCCCAATCATACGATAAGGTGACTTTTCCATGGAAAGAGAATGAGAACCATTCTTATAGAAGGGATATCTTGCAATAATCAGCTAGGGGTGTTTTTTCCCAAGGTATTCTAAATCCTCGGTTGGAAGACTTTTTGGTATTTGAGTATTCGTCGAGTTGTACAGACCATTCTAGGTACTCAATAAATATGATACGACTACAGATACAAGGAGTAGACATCCGAGCAAGATGTTTTTAAGGACATTAGTTTAACCAATATTTTTCTATCAATTTCTACATATATTAGATTCTTATAGAGAGCCTTTTGGTTGAAAATTCATTGGATAAGTCCATATAGATGGTGAATGTTCGTAGTGTGAATGAAGAAAACAGATGTCAGTCACAGAGACATGCATGTGTTAAATGTTTCAGGAAGAGGAAGTGATAGGGATGAATGAATCTATATGGAAGTATACATGGAATAGGAGGTAGTAAAGAAATATGAGGAGTTATAAATTTTTACATATTACAACCATAAACCCAATGTGGACCCCACTAAGATTAGGGAGTTAGAGGAATGCAGAAGCGAGTAGCTGCTTGCAGTCAAGGAGTATGACCCCAGGGATCCAAAAATGCATTATAGTATGGTATATTTCTATGACCATATTACATATTAATATAAATAGGTAATAATAATTCCTTTTTATCAAGAATCATGTTAAAGGCCTTTAGTTTTAGGTTAAACCATTGACTTTATCCTTACATCTGGAGAAACATATGCATGGGGATTCGATAATCACACATACGTTGATCGAGTAATATGACCCTTGAGGCAAGATATTAGGTCGGAACATCTTTATTGAAGAATCAATGCCATAAAACATTAGTGTGTGTATGGACTGGTCATCCATAGTTCATGCTCAGATTGACTATTTTAGAATAAATGATGTGGTATATCTCTTGCATTGGAATGGGTTTTTCCTTGGTCGGTGAAAAAGGAAAACCATGAAGCACATGATAAACTAAAAAATAAGAGGGTGTACCAGATCACCCTTGATTTGGCCCACCATACCCTTGTGGAAGAGGGTGTTTTGAATAGTAGTTCCCAATAGTAGTGGCGGGGTGTGGGAAAATCCATTCAAAAGTTGTTTTTAGTATTACCTCCCTATAGGGGGATGGACATATATATCATTCTACAGCACGAGATGAAACTGATATCAACATCAATATATCGAAGGGCTTTTATAGAGAATTGCATGAAGGGGCGTTGGTGGGTGACTAGTAGAGGAAGGGATTAGTAAGACACAATTTTCATGGTTATGTGTTTATTACCAACACATTAAATAAGTGGTTGTGGGGAGAGAGTTCCCAATACAAAATGGTCCATGAGAACATTTATTAGTTAATAAGGGTGACCTTTTTCATGTATGGAAATGTCCCCGTAGGTTTTTCTGTAGTTGAGAAAATGGGGATTGTTGGAGTTCCTCAAGCACAATTGCATTGAGATATTCTATTCTCCATGGAAGGGGGACTTAGTGACAGATTTTCTTAGTAAGATGTTTGGTTTAAAACTGTTGAGTGAGGAGAGAGAGAAGCTAGATACGATGCCTATATTCTTTGTGTATGATGATGGAGTAGAATACCTCTAGTCTATGACTATCACACCCCCACTCCTTCATCGAGTTAAGGAGGCACAAATTGTGGAATTTGACTACGAGGACCAACGTGCTTAGATATCCTCAAGACAGGCTCCTGATGAATTATTGGTAGGTTGTTAGAATATCATAATTTTCAGTGGATGAACAATGGTACCAGAGACATTACGGGAGGTGGTGTTGAGGGAATTCTATACACCCCATTGGAAATGTCCATCCTAGTGTGGTGAGAATGTACCAAGACCTCTGACACCAATATTGGTTTCCATGTTGAAGAAAGTGATGGAAGAGTTAGTTTCATGATGCCTCAATTATCAGTAACTGAGAGCTGATCATTAGGTTCTCAAAGGCTTGAGCACATAATTTTACTCATAGAGAGATCGTTAGACATAGCAGATCATACAGACCTTGGAGGACATGATTCGTGCGTGTGTCCCAAATTTTGGTCTCAGTTGGGAGGACCACCTACCATTAGTGGATTTTTAATTAATAATAGATATCACTCAACCATTGGCTAGGAAAATATTGAGGCCTTGTACGGGAGGCCATGCAGATCACCTCTATACTGGATAGTCCTAGGGAATTCAGCACTCACGGGTCCAGAGATAGTACATGCTACCACTGAGAAGTTACAGATCATCAATGAGTTGATGATAACTACCCCTAGAAAACATAAGTCTTATGCCAATAATAGATGGAGACCGTTGGAGTTCATGGTGGAAGATCATGTTTTCCTTCGATTCTCACCCTGATGAGGATTATAGAGGTTTGGACGGAATATCAAGTTTACATCAATGTTTATCAGACATTTTCAGTATCAGTGTGGTGTTGGAAATTTTGTGTACCACACAGAACATTACCCACAAATGAACTGGGTGCACGATGTTTTTCACATGTTGCGGCTGATGAGCTATGTGCATGATCTATGATGCGCCATCGACTGGGTTGAGCAGAACATTGACGATGAGGTGACGTTTGTGGAGTTCTATGTGGAGATAGAGGATAAATATGAGCAGGTCCTTCGTTGATGGACAATTCCTCTAGTTCATGTTGACTGGTAGAATGAGAATCTTCGGGAGAGGACAAGGTATCGAGAGGCACATATTCTTGATCTATACCCAAACATGTTTGATTAGAATTTTTTTGGCCTTTAGGGACACAAATATCTATAGTGGAGAGAATTTAATGTCTCATAATTTCTACAATTTTTTAAATTATATTGAATTATTTTCTGACCAAGGGTTGATATGGAAAGCGTTTACAAGGCCTAGAGTAGCAGAAATTATTCATAGAGAAGAGATAAGCATTAAATAGCACGTGTGGGAGGTTTTCTTAATAAGGTGTAATATATCATTAATGGTTTCCCATATTAGAAGTCTTAGGGAAGCATTGAGTTAAAGTTGGGGAGTTTAACCAAGGAGCAATGTATGCTTAGTCGGTGCAGGTATCCTATGAGAAAACACAAAAATGGAATAACCATAAATAATATAACAAAATAAAATTATTTTATTTTTCCAATGCTTATAACTCACGAGCAATGACTCAGATTAAAAATCTAAGACCATCGCTGAACATGTGAGGGTACTCTTTCCATAGGCATAAAATAACATTGCCCGGCCCTATCCAACCATGGGTGTCAGTTTGTTATTGTAGATAAAATAATTAACAATTATTATTTTCCAATATCCTTATTACTCATAAATGGTAACATGGATTTAAAATCTGGAAGTACCATTGATCTAGTGGGGGCGTTTTTCCCTAATCCAGAGCCAAACCTCAATCAGAACATGTCGATGGTGAATGCTAATTTGTGAAAAAAATTTAAGTTTCATTTATATGAACGTGAGAGAAGGGGTTTCTTTCATTTTAACAATTGCTCAGATCTAAAATCCGAGGGTACAGTTGAACTCAGAATACCAGTATTCTCTTAAAAATAACATAACTTTTGTCGGAAAGGGGTGTGTGGAAATTTTGTTTTAAAACTTTTAAAAAAATATATAATTTAAAGGATTTATTTTATTTCATTCTCACCTTTGAGTGGCGGACAACATTGTTGCGGTTCAACAACGAGGTGGTGACAATGTGGATTAATGGAGGGTCAATAATGGCCTGTTGAAACAACAATATTGTCATCTTAATGACTCTTTAAATTTTTCCCATTGAATGTGGATCATTTAATGAGAATCCTTAATGGACGTAGCATCACCGCACTTTTAATTTCATTTTATTAATCCAATGTGTGGGTGTTTGGTGTTAATTAGTACATGGGAAAATCATAGATTAATCATCGAAAGAATCCCTCCCTAATGAAGACTGAGGAATGAATCACTGGTGGATCATCACCGACATTGATGTGCCTGAAAGAATGGAGTTGGAAGCGATAGAGACATCTTGAAAATTCAATGATTAACGCTTCGACACATAACATCTAAAATTTTAGGGGTTGTGTAATTTTTAATGTTCCTTCCCACTCTTCATTCTTCATGAAACAATGAACACATATCAACCCATGAACTAGTTGATCAGAAATTCATGCGTTTATATGGGAGGGTAACTTTTCATGGGGATTTATCATTTGAGATTCAAACCTTGCATGAAATTATAGAAATTCAACTCCCGAACTTCCCCATGCTTAAATTCCAATGTGGAGGGCATTGGGTTACACGAACAAGTCTCGGATCATTGGCCATGATTATTTATTTGGAGTTCATCATGGATGGTTTCTCAAAAGGGAGGTGAAGTGAGTTTGAGTTTGTCATAATGAAGATGACGAACTATCAATTCCATAGACGCAGATGAAGTGAAGATTTGACCACCACAACATGTTTGATGGTTCAAAAATAGTTCTACCTCTAGGCTGGCGGTGGAACCAGCATCAATGATGACTAAATGTGGCAGCACTGGCCACATGCTAGATGGGGGCTGAGGGCCTCTGGGTAACTGGTATTTGTGGCGTGCTAAGGCAATAGGTGGGGCCACGGATGACCGGCCGCGGTGGTGAGGCAGTGTGGCGCGCGTGGATTCTGCATGTAGGAGCGGCCCGATCATGCATCTGGGAAATGGAATGCCAACAAGGCCAGCAGCGTGGTGCTACTATGGTAGCTTCTCCTCATTGAGGAGGCTATCCGACATTGACCGTGGGGTGATATAGATTGCAGACATTGTTATCTACCACGACCCGGCTATGTGTATTGGGTCGGCTAGCAGGCTAGACCTACAACTCATCAGGACGGACACACACTGTCAGGTTGGACCCATAAATCATTGTGTTGGACATGCCAACTGGCAGAACCTATCATGTTGGGCCATACCCAAGGGATGGGGCATGTCTGTTTGGTCCGACAAGGTAAGACCAGACCAAGACCCAACTGACCCATTTTTAATAAAACGCATGTATCTTGCAAACCGCTCGTCCCATTAACACGTCATCAAAGGAATTGGGACCCTTTGGAAAGAATAGTTCACTTGTGGTACACCACTTGAGTATTGGTAGATGATATTGTACAACTGGGTTTGATCGGACTCGAATCCAACCAGTGCCTTTTATTAAAAATCCTCTAACGCAGAGACCGGAAATCTAATCAACGTGCATTCTGTTACGCTGGAACTATTAGGATAAGATGGTTCTATCTGTTACACTATGTGGGAATTCATGGAGGTTGATATATAACCAATGGATTGATAAGTGGAACCCCCAAGAATCAAGTGTGCTATGATCAGGAAACCAGTGGCTAGATGTGATGTCAAAAAAAGAACAGCAATCCACTATGAGACAACACCTAGCGATCCTTTGAGTGAGTAATAACCTAGAGATCCTCTGTGGGTCAGCACCTACAAATAATATGAGTGGGTCATCACCTAGTGATCGTCTGTAGGTCAGATCCTTGAGATGATATGAGTGGCTCAACACCAAGTTATCCGCTGTGGGTAATCATCTTGTGATACCATATGTGGGTCAGAACCTAGAGATCCTCAATGGGTGATCACCTACAGATCTTTTAAGTGGGTTAGCACCATAAAATCCTATGAGTGGGTCATCACCAAATGATTATTTGTGGTTCATCACTTAGATATCCTCTATGGGTGAGCACCTTGAGATCCTCTATGGGTCAACACTTAGAAATCATCTGTGGGTCAACACCTGGTGACCCAGTGTGGGTTACTACAGAGCCTCTCAATAGAATAGGAATATCTAGCATTATGACTAATCATCTATATTTCTGTATAGAAGTTATACCTAGTGTGAGTTGTGTCTTTTACATTGTGTTATACGGTTGAGGACATGCTTGGTGGTTTTTCCTCAAGGGTGTTTTTCGTTGTTGTGTTTTTCCTTGTGGATTACTGAGATACCTTCAGGTGTCATAGGGTCCCTGCTGAGTATTGTTATACTCACCCTGGAATGGGATTCACCAGAACATGTTTTTTCTAGTGTCGATGATCAATGTTTTGATAGTGGTTCTCTAGGGGGATGGGACTGATGGACTCCACAATGGTGGACATGGTAACCTAGGACTAGTTGGGGACTTCTATGATTGGGTAGGCCAGAGATATTACTTCATCTTCTATTAGCATCACTACTCTCAAGATCATGCAGGGTTTTTTCTATATATGGACATCAATGTTTCCTTTTGTATATTAAAATTTTTAGTTCCTTGTAGTGTTTCTATTCTACTCTATAATCATTAAAATTTATTTTCACTCTTATTTATTTTAGTGGAATTCATGTCTTCCACTTTCATTTTATTTGGATGTGGTTGGACATGTCCATATACAGGTTTAAAGGGAATGACTTTCACTTTTTAGGATATTCTTTTTTAGTGCAAGTCCCCATACCCTAGCCTATAGAAGGCGGGCATAGGTTAGTCACAACACTTGACCTAGGGAACAGGTTGTGAATGTTGTAAATACATGAGACCCATATTTTTAAAAATGGGATAAGGCATGCAATTAATCTTTCTCTCACAGCACCTAAATATTTCATTTTCCACATCCTCCTATGTTGTATTGAATAACACAATTGCTTCTGTATTTTATATTTTTAGGAGTTTTCTGTAGAATAGAAACACTAACTTCTTTATTGAGATTTATGGTGTATATTTTCTTCCAAGAATTTTTCAGTTTTAAAACTTTTGTTAAATTTGAAATATTATGGAATTTTATCAAATTATTTAAAATATGGAATGCAGAGACTAATGGATCAGATCATTTTATAGAATCCTATAAAGTTAGTTTAAAAATAATTTTTACTCCTTTATTGAAATGGAAGAAAGGTGCATAATGTCTTAAAACTGGTATTTTACACTCCTCATCCTCAAATTTCAATATTTTATATCCCATAGAAAACAACTCCCACATAACATTCCTTGGTTTTTGGAATTTATCTTGTGTTTATTCAACATTTTATGATTTTTTAAAGTTCTATCAAAATTTATGGATTAAGAGTTTTCTTGATTTCCATTTTCCATATCAGTATTTTCAAATGTTTTAACAGATCTTTGATTTTCAATTAATTTCCTTTGAATTTTCATAACTAGATTTATTATCACCTCAAAATCATTACCCCTGGTATATGCCAAAATCGTGTTGGAAAACCTATGGGATTCCCTTTTGCATAAATGATTGTCGATTTTATCTAAGTGAAGATGAAAATAAATGATGCTAGACTATTGTGAATCTACATTGAATTTACAAACATCTCCATATGAGTAAAAAAATTGAGGTACTAAAATTATTTTGAAATTGATTTCAAGACTAATTTGAAAAACCAATAGAAATAGAGGATTCAACACACATTGATCTACATAAGAAATATTTCTATGATTTTAATTACATGAGTTATATTGGTTCGATAAAGGATAATGTACCCCTTGTTTCATATTTATAATGTACCAAAATTTATGAAATATCAAGAGGATGGATAGTTATGAGAATGTTTAGGGAACAACACTAATAATGAAAAAACAACCCAACATTGAAAACTCTTAACCCTATGAAAATTATCATAAAATACAAATGGATGACTAATTTTTCATATTAATGAATAATTATATTTATTTGTTTCAATGAGGATACTTTTGAGAGAGTTCACTCAAAACATCTTCGATCTCATGGTCTTTTGATTATATGAAACATCCACTATATGACTTATCGAAATGATTCGGATTGATATGAGTTAGTCCATAATAAAATGTATCCCTCAAATTTTAGGGAGAAATTTGATGATTAAAAAATTGTCAAGGAAGTTTTATAAATTGATCTCATGTCTCATAAAAATTATCAATCACATAATGAAAAATATAGGTATTTTATGTGTCATATCGAAGGGGTTATTTCAAGGAAAAAACATTCAAACAAATTAGTTAATGTACATGTCCAATGTTTAAAAAACTTGCTCATCTAAATCTTTGAACGATATCATACCCTTAATTTTCATATATAATGGGAACAATCTAATCATAATATCTTCCAAATTAATACCATGAAAAGGAAACACATTTAATAATTTGAAAAATTATCTAATAAAATTCAGAGAATACACAATAGTTTAACCACTGAAGGATTATGACATAGAGAGTTAATATTATTTCATAACGTATGTTTTAGACATGGGGGAAAATGTGTGCAAGATCAATTACATAAAGTAGTTGGTATATTGAAATAACTAAGCCAAGGCCTCACAAAATAATCATTCCTAGGTTTAGGTGCATCTAGAGTTTTATTTTCTTCTTCACCTCTCGAAAATTCCACATTGGGATTTTGAGTTAAATTTTACATTACAGTATTGACATTATTTTTCTTAATGGTGGAAAAGATTTATTTAGTTAGTGAATTATTAGTTCATGATCCTAAATATGATATCAATTATTTTCATATAATTTATCATTCATAAATTTCAAAGAAAACACAAAACATTTATTGAAACAAGTTACATTCAGTAGAATATTTTTTAATTTTTTTAAATATTTATTTGAGTAAAAATATTTAAGGATTTACCATTTTTTATTTTGTTGGTCACAAAAATTAACCCTACAGAAAACATAAAAAAATTATCACATCAATTTTGATATTTTGAATTTTCATTATTTTTTTAAAACCTACTAAAAACTATAAAAAATATTATTATATGTATTGATAAAAAATTACAATATTCTGTGTGACCGAGAAAAATATAAAAGAAAAATATAATAATATATATATATATATAAACAAAGTTATGGTGGAAATTTTTTTTAAGAATGTAAAACATCTAGGAGTGAGGATAAATAGATTAGATTTGGGAATTAGACTCTATAGTACTAATAAATGTAATTTTTTTCTAAAATCATGCTATTATCACTATGATAGTGATATAGAGAATGTGTGTTTAACACATAACTATAGTCAAATTTTATTCATGGTCTAATTATATATCCTTAGTAAATACCTTATAATAAAAATTGAGGATATAAACGTTTATTTGATGAAAATTATTATTATCAACCATTTCCAATTTTTTATTATATTAATGATGAAAAAATGTAATATTTTCACTACAATTACATGTTGATTCATAGAATAGTATAAAAAATATTCTCATTAAATATGAATATGATAAAAATGAATTAAAATACATTGAAATAAAATAAATACAAGTGTAGAGAACATGAAGTATTTTAATTCATTACAATTTTATAACCCTAAGAATGTTTTCCCACTCTTGGTTAGACAATCAAATAATGAAACTATGTTCAGTAAATAAATCACAAAGATAGATAAATTTACGGAGAAAGAAAATATATAGAGAATTTATCTCTATAAAAGAAAAATCCCTCTATATTCTGAGCTTCATCAGTTCATCATTGCTGCTGTGATGCTCTAGCTATATCTCCACTCTCCACTCTTTTCTAATTCCCTCTAATTTTGGTATATCCACCTATCAAAATAATCATTCTGTGTCACTGATTTATTATACTAGGATCCCAAGATATTAATTTCTACAAGCATAATTTTCCTTTTACAACTAGTCACCACCTTGCATCTTGAAAAATTATTTATAATAACTTGTAAAATCTTGGATAAATTATTATTAACGCCTTTTAATACATAATAAGACTTATCATCATAGGGCCCAACATTATATGTAAAATCATTATTCATACGATGGATCAACTTCCTCTATCCACATATCTTAGAATGTATATTTGATACTTTCCCAACCCTTATTTATTATATTTTCACATCATAGTTGTAACGCCCCGACCCCAGCTACCCAGAGTTGGTGCATTAATTCGTAACATTGGCATGATCACAAAAGATCAAGTCTCGAAAGACCGATTAGTTTAGTAGCCTTGGAAACACTAGATACATTCGTAAACGTTACATTACATCATAAAGTGAAAAACTACAATAACAAAGTCTCCATAGTCCACACTCATATCCTCTTCTGACTATCCCTGCAGGTCATTCATAAAAATACTTCTTCACATCCTGGAAAATATTAAAACATTGAAAGGGGTGAGCTCAGATGCTCAGTAAGGATAACGATATTGCGGAATCTTTCATAAATAAATATAAAAATTTAAGGCAATGTATAACTGAAACAAAAGCATTTTAAACTTGAACATCAACATAATATGACAAAAGTAAAATGAGATAATTCCATTCACTTCTTCACATGCATATTCTACTGGTCGAATAATCACATGCAATATCAATAACTACTTTCATAATGATGGAATGCATAATGCTAGACTATCATAACCACGTAGCCAAGGCCTCGTGCCAAGAACACAAATTAGATTTTGTCAAGGCCTCGTGCCAAGACACTAGTTTGTCTCATGAGACCTGCCGATGCATCGAGGAGCTATAGCGGGCTCCACCCGTCACTTATTAAGTCCAATTCATTCCTCATATGAATAGGTTTAAACATATCATAAACCATAACATAATCGTATCACATAAAACATGCATAAAGGAAACATAACATTTCCACATTTCAATCACAAGATATCAATACAACACATTTATATAATAAAAACTCTTTCAAAACCATTTTCAATACCAAAATAAAAGAAAGTTAAAACTTTGTATTTTTTTTCATTAAAAAAATGATGGCTAGTAGAGGAAGCCGAAACTCAAATAATGGTCACGGCGGCGGAGAAGTCATTGTTTCCGCATAAGTACGAATAGAAAAACATTCCCTTTTTTTCGTTTAGTAAAACGCTTCGTATAAAAAATATTCCTTTTGAATGAACATAAAAGTCAAAGGGGTTTATACACCGTATAAAAGAAGGTTGTGTATAAAGCCAAATATGCCTCAATGAAAGGAGATTGAGACGGAGTCCTTAAAAAGATCATTTTTAAAATAAAATAGATCTATTATTTGTTTTCAATATAGGTACACATAATGAAAGTAAAAATACAAAATAGGACATAATAATATCATGACATAATTTGAAAGTAGGAGATTAACCCAAAGAATGGAAGTTGGGTTAAGAAATTCCCTTACCTTGCGTCTTGTCCTGACTCGACCATTCTTTAACCCCCTGAATAATAAACTAGAGTTAATTTATATTTACTTAAGAACCTTTTTCATGTTCATTATTCCATTTATATCCCTTATTACCATGTTATGAACATTATGTATTTATTTAAGTTTATAACGGTCATTTTGTCGATCTATGGTACTTGAGTCAATCAATAAACATCTTATAATTACAAGTTGATTATGTGGTAGAATATCCATTATCTCCAGAATTATATTCATGATTTATATGTCATATATATCATATATATCTAGTATATACATTCATTCATAATATTACGTAACATTTAGAGGTAAGAAATGAAATGCACCGTTCATGGAAACGGTAAGCCGTACGTACGCATGAACGCTACTTTCATTTCAATTTCATATTTAATGGAACAAAATCACAATGATATAAATTTATAATATAATTCCAGTAAAATATAGTATATAATACAATTTACTCCATCCTTTATACATCCCACATATGGCATTAACGATTCAAATCACTTTGAGGGGGCGGTAGTGCGCACTTCCTAAAATGAAATTATCGTGTTTACCCATAATGGATATCATAAAGTATGCCATAAATGAGAAATAAAGAAGCATAAGGAAAACATAAACATAATATATATATCATATATGAAAATAGTGTCATCAAAATGGCCACCATTATAGGTGTTAAAAGAATTTGAACAATCATCGTTTCGTGAGGCAGCATTTCGCCACCCACAGAAACAGTATGTTCTTTAACCATTAGACGGATGTGTGTTTAAGTGTAAACCAAATCCTTATCATAACAAAATCCTAGTATATTTTAGATACTGGTTTTGTTACAAAAGAAAGGAATGAAAATAGTTTAAGGGGTTGGAGAAGCAAAATAAAACAAAACAACATTAGAGAAGACATTACCTTAAAAATCGGGTAACCCTTTTTGATTTGAGCCAAAGGCTTCCTTGGGAAGAATTATTCCCAAAGTGATTCTTCTAGGAGTAATGGAGGGATGTTGGGAGAGTATTTGGGCAGAGGTTGGCCGAGTAAAATGGCTTTAAAGTGTAAATGAGGTGGGAGAGGTGGGGGCCTTTTATAAGTGGAGAGGAGGGGCACTTTTGGAAAGTAATGAAAAGTCACTTTATTATAAAATGAGTTTCGGATTTCAGAGGTCCCACACTTATATAATTCGAGGATAAGATGATAATGGTTCGAAATCTACTCATCCAATATGTTTTTGACAAGTGTACGCTTTGGATTTTACATTATATTTCCATTTTATTTAAATCGTTAAATAATGAGGTCATCGCTGCATCATAATGATGTCATAATTAATTTAATTAATTTAATGTTAAAAAATTATAAAATAAATACTATGATGTAGGAAATAATTTTTTCTTTCTAATGAATATTTATAATCAAAATTTGGACTTGTGTAACCCCACTTACAAACTGTTTTAGTAAAACAACTCATGTTTGTGTCAATTTAATTTTAACATTAAATATATATATATATTAATGTCATTTTCCAACCAAAGTGGCTCCATGGGGTCCCCAAGTTGACCCAGGGGTTGTCTTGGTCGGACATGACTCATCCAATAGGAGTAGGACAAGTTTCAAGCTCATCTCATATTATTAAAACATTATTTTTACCTTAAACTACACTAATTACCTCTAATCGCGATTAAGAACTTAAAAGTTACTATTCACAAAAAAATTATTTTCATCTCATTGAACCACATTTTACTTCTTAATGACAACCATGTATGTCGGATTTTTGAAAATCAAATCACAGAAGTGGTAATATTTCATTTAAACGAAAAAATCAGTTATTTAACTACCAATTAGTGGTTTCGCTATTCATCAAAAATTGAAGTTTTTCAGAACAATGCCAAAATTTCACCCTAAGCTATAATTGATATTCCGAATTCAAAAATGATGTCTATTTTACAAAATTAAAAACATATAAGTTGCATTAATTAATTTTATAATTAATTTCTGCTGTCACAACAAATAGCGTGTTTTAAGAAACAATTTATATCAAAAGATTGACAATTGTTTATGTCCAATTTCAATGTTAAATTAATTCTAATGACCACCATTGGATAAAATGGTAAAAATATATTCTAATTATACTTTAAACCCACTAAATAGTATAATTTATCACTATAAATTATTTTGATTAAAAAAGTTGTTTTTAAGCATTTTTAACTATTCATAAAAAATTAGAAGTTCTCAGAAAAATACCAAAAATTCAACATAGGCTAATTTCGATATTCCGAATCCAAAAATGAAGTCCATTTTGAAATATAAAATTTCTATAATTTTAAAAAGTGGTTATTACTATTCATAACGGCTACTTTGATTAGTCGCGATATTTTAGAACTCGAAGTTGTGTACAATGCAAGACATTGCATTATTGAATGAGAAGTGTATCGTGGAAGCTCGGGGTGTTACATTCTCCCCTCCTTCAATAAATTGCGTCCTCGCAATTTGAAATTTTTTCTTTGAAAATAAAAGGTTGAAAAGAGAAAATACCTTTGTGGAAAACCCACATCGGAAATAAGATTAATAAAATTTAGCCTTAATAAGAGGGAAATGGAAGTAAGAAAGTCTCCACCAAATTATGATCTGGATAAGGAGAACATTGGTGGAAATTAGAGACATATAATTGGAGGAAAAACGTAAATATTTATAGGGAGTGATTGAGGTCATCAATCACAATCAACTATCAAATTGAGGGCCTCAAATCCTTCAATCTATGTTGATTTAAAATATCATCAGTTCAACAAGACATAAGGTATTAGGATAACACATTTTTTGTTTTAATATCCCTTTACTAATGTTTAAGAATTAATTTATTCATTGAATAATAGAAAGGTATATATATATATTTATTATTGACAATTAGAGTTTCAACATTCAACTCATCTTTCACTCAGAAAGATAATAGAACTCAAAAATATTATACTTATCCTAATTGTATAAGGTTAAAAATGTTAACACATACCATTTAGATTAGTAAAATTATTTTGTAATAACTAAGGACTTCCTGTAGGCTAGTGGTAGGAAATAAAGGCCTATCGCACTATGATTGTGGGTTCGATTCCTACAACTTTGTCCGAAGCGACGGGTTATGCCCCACCCTGCAGGTTGTCCTTTTCCTAAAACTATAGTATTATAATATTCCAAAAATAATCTTCAAAAATGTTTTAACCTTAAACAATACTATCCAATGATCAACTTAATCCACTCAAACCTTTATAGTTATCCAAAATACCTCTTTCCAGACTTTCTCTAAAAGGTCTCTTAATTCCAAAATCAATTTATCAGATTCCCCAAACAAAGTAAAGTTTCTCTTATTGTCACATACTAAAAATATAATTACCTTCATCATATTAAAACCTTACTGAAATAAAAAAGTACTACAGTACAATCCTTATATATATCACATTATTCTTATAACCAGAATATAATCCCTGAGTCCAAAAGCACTAATACATTAGTTATTCTGCTTCAACTGTAGTAACAGCATAAGATTGTCCTTGATCCCTTGGCCTTTTCTGAGGTAAGTTTCCATGACGCTTAGGACATTCATTTTCATAATGCCCCATTTCTCTACAATTGTAGCATTCAACATTGATAGCCTCTTTCTTTCCCTTGCAATCACGCGTCTCATGACCTTTTTCTCCACATTTATAACAAACTCTCATTCCTTTTAGGCAAGTACCAGGGTGATTCTTCCCACAATTATCACATAATAGAAAATCCTTCTTTCCCTTTTTCCCTTTATCTGTCTCTTATTCCACAGTTCTATTCTTCTCTTGCTTTACTTTATTGTCATAAGATATAGAGAATTCCTTTTCTTTCTTGATAGCACATGAGACAATGTCTTCGTACGACGAGAAGGTTTGTGAGACTAATGCTCGATGAAGAAATGGTTTTAACCCATCAAAGAAACGATCAATCTTACTTCTTGGGTTACGTATATAATCGGCATCATGCCTCGCTAACCTTGTAAAGTTAGCCTCATACATTGTGACATTCTCATCCTCCTTCTGCCTCAGACTCAGAAATTGCCTTTCCATATCTGCTCGATGGTCACGAGGAAAGTATTTTTCTAAGAAAAGCTCTGTGAACTCCCTCCATTCCATATTCTATACGTCATCATCTTCCTTTGTGTTTTGAAACAGCGACCACCACTGATCGGCATCTCCAGTGAGGCGGTAAACTGCCATGACAACCTTCTCCCTTTCACTACTCCCCAAGGCATGGAATATTTTCTCTAAGGAATTTATCCATTGCTCAGCTAATATAGGATTTGTACTCCCATTGAAGGTTGGTTGTTGTTGCCTCATGAAACGATCTAGCATTGATCCTCCACGTTGCAGATCAGGGTGCTCCATACGAGTAAGGTTGTTATTCATAACCTGCGTGAGTTTTCCCAGTATGGTGAGAAGCTGATCAGCACCAGTTGTATCACTAGCTCCACCATAATTATCTTGGGCAGGAGGGAAATCCCTACACAGAGTGCGTGCATTGATACAGTTTCCATTCCTTCCACTAGGCGCCATTTCTAAATATTGGCATAAACTGGATTAGTTTATGAATAAAAATACATAATTCCATACTTGTAAAATACTTAACATAAATTGAACTAATTATGGTCGTAATATTGGCATGATCACAAAAGATCAAGTCTCGAAAGACCGATTAGTTTAGTAGCCTTGGAAACACTAGATACATTCGTAAACGTTACATTACATCATAAAGTGAAAAACTACAATAACAAAGTCTCCATAGTCCACAATCATATCCTCTTCTAACTATCCCTGCAGGTCATTCATAAAAATACTTCTTCACATCCTGGAAAATATTAAAACATTGAAAGGGGTGAGCTCAGATGCTCAGTAAGGATAAAAATATTGCGGAAGCATTCATAAATAAACATAAAAATTTAAGGCAATGTATAACTGAAACAAAAGCCATTTAAACTTGAACATAAACATAATATGGAAAAAGTAAAATGAGATAATTCCATTCACTTCTTCACATGGATATTCTACTGGTCGAATAATCAAATGCAATATCAATAACCACTTTCATAATGATGGAATGCATAATGCCAGACTATCATAACCACGTAGCCAAGGCCTCGTGCCAAGACCACAAATTAGATTTTGTCAAGGCCTCATGGCAAAACACTAGTTTGTCTCATGAGACATGTCGATGCATCGAGGAGCTATAGCGGGCTCCACCCGTCACTTATTAAGTCCAATGCATTCCTCATATGAATAGGTTTAAACATATCATAAACCATAACATAATCGTATCACATAAAACATGCATAAAGGAAACATAAAATTTCCACATTTCAATCACAAGATATCAATACAACACATTGATATAATAAAAACGCTTTCAAAACCATTTTCAATACCAAAATAAAAGAAAGTTAAAACTTTGTATTTATTTTTCATTAAAAAAATGATGGCGTGTAGAGGAAGCCGAAACTCAAATAATGGTCACGGCAGCGGAGAAGTCGTTGTCGCTGCATATGTACGGAAAGAAAAACATTCCCTTTTTGTTGTTTAGTAAAACGCTTCGTATAAAAAATATTCCTTTTGAATAAACATAAAAGTAAAAGGGGTTTATACACCGTATAAAAGAAAGTTGTGTATAAAGCAAAATATGCCTCAATGAAAGGAGATTGAGACGAAGTCCTTAAAAAGATCATTTTTAAAATAAAATAGATCTATTATGTGTATTCACTATAGGTAGACATAATGAAAGTAAAAATACAAAATAGGACATAATAATATCATGACATAATTTGAAAGTAGGAGATTAACCCAAAGAATTGAAGTTGGGTTAAGAAATTCCCTTACCTTGCGTCTTGTCCTGACTCGACCGTTCTTTAACCCCCTGAATAATAAACTAGAGTTAATTTATATTTACTTAAGAACCTTTTTCATGTTCATTATTCAATTTATATCCCTTATTACCATGTTATAAACATTATGTATTTATTTATGTTTATAACGGTCATTTTGTCGATCTTTGGTACTTGAGTCAATCAATAAACTTCTTATAATTACAAGTTGGTTTTGTGGTAGAATATCCATTATCTCCAGAATTATATTCATTATTTAGATGTCATATATATCATATATATCTAGTATATACATTCATTCATAATATTACGTAACATTTAGAGGTAAGAAATGAAATGCACCGTTCATGGAGACGGTAAGCCGTACGTACGCATGAACGCTACTTTCATTTCAATTTCATATTTAATGGAATGAAATCATAATTATATAAATGTATAATATAATTCCATTATAATATATTGTATAATACAATTTACTCCATCCTTTATACATCCCACATATGGCATTAACGATTCAAATCACTTTGAGGGGGCGGTAGTCCGCACTTCCTAAAATAAAATTATCGCGTTTACCCATAATGGAAATCATCAAGTATGCCATAAATGAGAAATACAGAAGCATAAGGGAAACATAAACATAATATATAAATCATATATGAAAATATTGTCATCAAAATGGCCAGCATTATAGGTGTTAAAAGAATTTGAACAATCTTCGTTTCGTGAGGCAGTATTTCGCCACCCACAGAAACAGTATGTTCTATAACCATTAGACGGAGGTGTGTGTAAGTTTAAACCAAATCCTTATCATTAAACCATCCTAGTATATTTTAGATACTAGTGTTGTTACAAAAGAAAGGAATGAAAAGAGTTTAAGGGGTTGGAGAAGCAAAATAAAACAAAACAACATTAGAGAAGACATTACCTTAAAAATCGGGTAACTCTTTTTGATTTGAGCCAAAGGCTTCCTTGGGAAGACTTCTGCCCAAAGTTAGTCTTCTAGGAGTAAGGGAGGGATGTTGAGAGAGTATTTGGGCAGAGGTTGGCCGAGCCAAATGGTTTGAAAGTGTAAATGAGGTGGGAGAGGTGGGGGCCTTTTATAAGTGGAGAGGAGGGGCACTTTTGGAAAGTAATGAAAAGTCACATTATTATAAAATGAGTTTCGGATTTTAGAGGTCTCACACATATATAATTCGAGGATAAGATGATAAGGGTTCTAAATCTACTCATCCAATAGGTTTTTGACAAGTGTACGCTTTGGATTCTACATTATCTTTCCATTTTCTTTAAATCGTTAAATAATGAGGTCATCGCTGCATCATCATGATGTCATAATTAATTTAATTTATTTAATGTATAAAAATTATAAAAAAAATACTATGATGTAGGAAATATTTTTATATTTCTAATGAGTATTTATAATCAAAATTTGGACTTCTGTAACCCCACTTAAAAACTGTTTTAGTAAAACAACTCATGTTTGTGTCAATTTAATTTTAACATTAAATAAATATATATATATATATATATATTTATATTAATGTCATTTTCAAACCAAAGTGGCACCATGGGGTCCCCAAGTTGACCCATGGGTTGTCTTGGTCGGCCATGACTCATCCAATAGGAGTAGAACAAGTGTCAAGCTCATCTCATATTATTAAAACATTATTTTTACATTAAACTACACTAATTACCTCTAATCGCGATTGAGAACTTAAAAGTTACTATTCACCAAAAAATTATTTTGATCTCATTGAACCACATTTTACTTCTTAATGACAAACATGTATGTCGGATTTTTTAAAATAAAATCACAGAAGTTGTAATATTTCATTTAAATGAAAAAATCAGTTATTTAACTACCACTTAGTGGTTTCAGTGTTCATCAAAAATTGAAGTTTTTCAGAACAATGCCAAAATTCCACCCTAAGATATAATTGATATTCCGAATTCAAAAATGATGTCTATTTTACAAAATTCCAAAATTATAAGTTGCATTAATTAATGTTATAATTAATTCCCGCTGTCACAACAAATAGCGTGTTTTAAGAAACAATTTATATCAAAAGATTGGCAATTGTTTATGTCCAACTTCAATGTTAAATTAATTCTAATGACCACCATTTGATAAAATGGTAAAAATATATTCAAAATATCCTTTAAAACCACTAAATAGTATAATTTATCACTGTAAATTATTTTGATTAAAAAAGTTGTTTTTAAGCATATTTCACTATTCATAAAAAATTAGAAGTTCTCAGAAAAATAACAAAAATTCAACATAGGCTAATTTCGATATTCCGAATCAAAAAATGAAGTCCATTTTGAAATATAAAATTTCTATAATTTTAAAAAGTGGTTATTACTATTCATAACGACTACTTTGATTAGTCGCGGTGTTTTAGAACTCGAAGTTGCGTACAATGCAATCCATTGCATTATTGAATGAGAAGTGTATCGTGGAAGCTCGGGGTGTTACAATAGTGGCACGCAAAAACCGATCGATCAGTATATATGTATCATATCTTCTATTATAATCTTCATTTGATAACAATACATCACCCAAAAAATGACCCATTTATCTTACTCAGACCAGTTTTCTATAAAATTCAGTTATGATTGTCATGAGGATTTGCATATATTTTCCCCTTGTTTGATTCAGCAGTTACTAACATCCTTGAAAAAAAATCATAATTCGAGCATGGATAAACCAATCCACTAAAACATAGTTAGCAGTGGAATGGATTGCCCTATCTTATCATGTTTCATCATCTTCAAGATGTTGAATAGTTTTCGGATGGGGAACCCATTCCCAGATGTGCGAGTTCAACAAAATTTATTCATGTCTATTAATGTCATCATCAAACTAGAATACTATCTTGTAAATCAGTAATGTGTTCCATGGATCAGTTTCAACAGTCCTCGATGGATGCCTCATCCTAAACATCACCATCAAATTTCTTCATTTAGTGATGTGGGGGTTGATTTCTTCAATGAATTATTCATATTAATATTTAAAAATCATTACATTATTCATGTTTTTTATAATCAAAAAACATGGATGTCTTCAAACCAAATCTGGAATCCATGATCCATATTCATTCATCTTATGTTAATTTAATTTGGAAACCCTAATCACTAATATGTAGATCCACATTCATGAATATCTAAAACCAAACTATTATTGTTTCTCAACTTATTAGAATCATATTTTGTCAACCCCCATTCTTTTTATTAACGTCATCTCAGAATCATCAGCTTCATCAAATCAGAACATGAACATAATAAAAAATGTATTAATCAATGTTAGATCATTGATCATTGATCTATTACTTATATTTGGAATTTTTGGGTGGCTTCAGCTATGGTGGTTCCAACTGATTAAGAACTAGCTGTTGATGAAAAGAGTCTGACATTATTTTACCTAAATTTGGGATATGTTTCATGCTCAACTTCAATAACATTTATACCCATGAGTAGACCAATCACAAACCAAATATAGAATATGAATATATTACATTACCTAATTTATATTATGTGGAGAATAATTATCATATAAAATTCTATAGTTTCATTGGATAAATTAATTATTCATTTTGTTGGTAATTAAAAAAACATTATCTTACGTAGATTTTTTTATTACACAAAGCCAAGATAAAATAATCAATTTCCAAGAAACAAATTCTCCTTACATGAAACATGAAAGTTATCAAATTTAACATAATGATGTGTACTTAAATTATATTTTATGGATAACCAATACCCATATTTGTAAAATAAATCTAGTAATGGATTTGAAATATATTCTGGAAAAGATAATTCTAAAAAATGAACATAAAACCTAAAACTAAAATTTCAATTCAAAAATGACATGAATATGATAAATTAAAATAAAAACCAAATCACAATAAATTAAATTATGGACTAAAATAAATATTAATAATTAATCATAATAATTATACTAATAAACATATAATTAATGTTTTATTAGAATGTTTAATAATATCAAATTATACTAAAAAAACCCATAATATTCAAATATTAAATTAAAACATTGAACAAAATAATCATTAATTCACAAATTTTAAAAAATAAATCATAAAAATATATTTAAAAACATAATAAAATAGTAAGCACTAAATACATAAGTGATTAATCAAAAGAGGTATGAGAAAACATGTTCATGTAATTCAACATCTTTATTCCCTCCAAAAAAATTATTTCTTGTATATTTTCACTATATTTGGATAAGGGGATTACCCATTAAAACTCAAAAAATATTAAAAAAACAATAATTATTACACAACAACCATAATAAAAACTTATATATCCAATTTTTACACCCCAAACTCTTCCCTAACAATGATATGGATGTATGAAAACTATAAAAACTAACTACCATTCAACCATATAACATAAATATTTTTCCACATCCTTGAACCACATTACAAAAACTTTTTAGAGAGGATGATTCTATATGGACCAATAGAATTCCAATGATGGGGGGTAAATTAATTTTTCAATATTAAAACTTTTGGTTTGAAAATTATAAATGTACAATCAAGTCAATTTTAAAATTTACATTGTTTACAAATATAATATCTTTATATAATTTAGTTATTTAAAATAGTTTTTCAAACGATAAATCAATATACTCTTATTATAATTTAATTCCCCATATAATTTAAAAAAATTTATTCTCAAAAAATATATAATATATATCACTTTTAAATGTAAACCAATAGAGAATAATTTTTCAAAAGAAATTTATAATATAATTAGTAATAAAAACCATTAAAACACATAGATGAAATTAAACCAGAACATAGACCCATGATAATGTTTATCCCTCTATACATTATAGTATTCGAATTACATATAACTCTATAAAATGTAATAAGTCATCTATAACATAAATTAGGTGTTACATAATGAACAAAATAAAAGATATTCAATGAAATACCAAGACACATATGTAGTTATACATGGGAAAAATAATGTATATAAATTCATGGTATATAATTTTATTTAACCTTATAATACATGATATGTTTAATATAAATGTTTATGAAACAAATGAACAAATCAAAAAGTTAAATAAAAAGATAAAGTGAGGAAATTTTGGATGTTTGATGTGTCCCAATATCATATGATATTTTTTTGATTAGTAAGGTTTTTATCCGTGAATGAGCTTCCAAATAATTCGAGAGAAAATTTTGTAGGAAATGAAAAATTCTCTTATATAATATATTATAATGATGGAAAATTGACATCATTTTGTGAAAATGAGTAGTAGCAGATCATTGTCCCTTTTCACATGTAAGGAGTCCTCATATTTGCAGATATATCTTATTTAATTATCCAATGGAATAAAATCATAATGAAATAGTAATATACAACATAAAATCAATGAGTAATTAAATGATCTAACTTATGATAAAAATTATAATCATTGGAAATAAATAATAATATATTTTATATAATAGGTATGGTTAATCTTTATATTAATGTTTTTTCTTTACCCTTATGAAGATAATATTAAATCTTATTAAAATTAGTGCATTTGATCCAAAAATTACATGTTGTCAATTGGATAGTCATGGTATTTTTATGGTTAATGTGTGGTTGATACTAAAATTAGAAAAATTATTTCATTCAACCAGTGTCAGTTCAAATACTCATGTGGTAGATTGTCTAAATTATATTATCTATATTTTTTTTGGAATAATGTGTGGCTAATAAAATATCCACATCAAGTTAGTCCAAAACATATAGAATATATAAGTAAATTAAAATGTTAACTTTTATTTCTTAATTATTGGTAAACATAGTCACTTAATTTTACAATTTCTGTAGAAATCCATCTTTCATTAACTCTAGGTGATAATGATGTTCATTTGGTGTTCATATGGTAGATCCAGTGCATTAAATGGATGATTTATTAAATTTAATAAATTTTCAATGATTTATAATTCAATCAAAAAACACATAACACATTAAAATTATAATGAACTTGATTTTGGATAATTAAAAAAAGGATTTACTACACTATGACAACAATCTCCCACTTATGGATGAGAATAAAATTTTTTAATATAATAAATAAATTAAAATAGAATTACCAAAGAACTGAAAAATGTTTGATTGGTATTTTGATATAAGATATCATCATTATCATTTCCCCTATTTTAGTACAATAAAAAAAATTATTTGAGATAAGAAGTATATTTTTTGAAAGAAAATAATTAATTGAAAATGTAAAAACAATAAATAGTTAAAATTACAACATTTAAAATGTGAATATATTGATAAAAAAGTTCATTACAAAATACACAATTCCCTATCATACCTAACTTAAGTCTGATATAATCGGGTCTCTCTGTATTTAATGGATTTTTTAACATACCATCAAATTTTTTTAGTTATAATTAATCATAGAGTGATACTATCTTTTTAAAAATTATCAATCCAAAACAAATGCCATATATAATTATTCATTGTTCTATAATGAGATGCAAGATTTCTGAAAATGTTAATAGCACTTAAATTGTCAGAATTTATAGGGAAATTCCTCCATTAATATCTATAGTATGATGTTTTTTTCATTCATAGAATTTTTGAAAATAACATCATGGATCTACATATTCTTCTTCAACAAAAAATAATGAAACACAATTTTGGTCCTTAATATGCTAAGAAATAAGAACCTTGTAAAAAAAGTGACATATAACAATGGTGGTTTTTATATAAATTTCATCCAATCAAATCAGTATTTGAATAACTAGCTAGTTATAATATATATCAACTAGTGTATAATAATCCAAAATTACTTATACATTTGAGATATTTAAATATGATTTTAACAAGTTTTAGTGGGATTTCATTGTTTTAGATTGATACAATTCAAATATACAAACATTAAACTTGTTATTTTCCAGAAAAGTAGTCAAATAAAGTAAACTACTAATCATACATCTATAATTATTTTGTAAATAATTTTCATAGTTTCTTAAATGTATAGTTTTCAACATGTACTCATTAGAGAATAACATTTTTTATTTATATACAACAAATTAATGTTTAAAAATATATATTTTATATGTTATTAGATTTAAAATTAATTCAATTTTTTTAATAAACTAATAATAAATGAATTAATTTTACCTCTCCTATAATGATCATTACAAATTCATTTCCCATTATATTAGTGAATTCAATACTTAAAAACATTTTAGATGAACGAAAAATAGTATCATCATATTTAATTTTGGAGACCAAAACATATTTTTATATTATATTAATAAATAATGTAGGATTAACTATACCCTTTGAAAATTAATTTTAAATTATTAAGGAGTTGAACCTCTCATACCATGCTATATGAATCTGTCTTAAAACACGAAGCAGTTTAGTAAGATTAAATACATGATTTGGAAACTTGTGGTTTAAAAATATAGAATGTTTTTTTAAAAATAATCCACAATAATATAACCATTAAAACATTCAATGTAATAATTCATTTGATATATTTTGAAATATAGATATATCTTATATTATTTCACTATTATAATACCTTCATGTCTAGTTAATGAACTAAAATGTTCAACTTAATAAATACCTTATTCATGAAAATAGTCTTATGAAACCATCCCAGCTTTATTTCAAAATATTGTTCTAGATTCAACATCCTTGTTTTTATACACCCATATTGTGTTAACAGTAAGACATCATTTTTATCATTAAATTAATTCCCATCATTATTTATTCAAAATTAATTCAACTTTTATTTTACAATTACTAACCAGTTCCAATCATTGATTTCTTTTTTGATGTTATGAGTTTCTATATGAGACAAGTAATATTGATGTTCAACATTATTTATAAGATATTCTATGGTTTCTATACCATTATCAATATCACCAATAAGAACATATAAATTCTAGAATTCGTATGCCGTAACAGTTTTGGGAATTGAGGTTCCTCGTTCTTACAAGCCACCATAAAGGCCATGTTTTCCTTCTTAGTCATTAATTGGAGTTTTAAAATGTAAATAAATATCATGGTTATATATATAATAAGTAATATTGATATTAATATTTCACATATCTTCTATATTATCTTCTTTGGAATGTTTATGTCTATGTGGTTTTTTCTCAAAAGAAGTTACACAAACAGGTTCTTATAGAACATTATATTTGATATAAAACACTATACGATTTATTATTGGCCGAATAAACTTAAAAAATACCTTTATAAATATTTTATAAAAATTTTTATAAGTTGTGTTTTATGTAAATAATAATAACTTTACATTGAAGAACTATATGATAATTTAACATTGGTTTTCTACTATTATTTAATTCAGGAAGAGTATTATTGAAGATAAGTTTTATAAGAACACAATTTAATGAATAATGTGATATATTAATATCTTATAGGAATAAATATATTTATGTCATATTTAAAGATAATAGTTCAAAAAATATCTTGAGGAATTATGTTAATCTATTAAATAAGCCCATTTTTTGAGGTGATCCTGGGGAAAATAAATTGTGATTATATCCATAATGTGAACATGATGTTTCAAACAATAAATTATAAAATTCACATCCATGATCACTTCATAGCGTTTTTATTCTATATCCTCAAAGGTTTTCAATAAGATTTTCATATATATAAACGAAGGACCCAAGATTCACTGTCGTGTACTTAGAAAAATACACATTTCAATCTTTAATATACATCAATAGTACCAAAACAAAAATTTATTTCACCAAGAATAAAATATATATATATATGGTCAAAATAGATCCATGTGAACTAGCTATATGGGTTATGATTTAGATACAATATTTATTAGGTGGAAAGAAACATTGTGTTTTTTCACTTTTAACCTGGACTACAATCAATATTTATTAGGAATCCAGGTTTTTATAGATGTGTGATTAATACATAATTAGATATATTAATAAGATAATGCACATTAATGTGACCTAGTATCTAATTATATAACCAAGAACCCATACATAGGGAACTTAAGATTCAAACATTATGATAAAATAATGAATATAAATTAACGACATAATAATTATCATTTCTCAAGGAAGTAAAAAAAATAAATCATGATGGGAAAAAATATATTTCATTCATTATTCTCAAATTTATAATGTCATCCATAAATAATAAATTTGGGATATACCTAGATTAATATATTTAAAACCATCAAAAAATAAAACATTGGATGTTAAAATAGTTTCATAGTTACCAATTTCACCAAGGATAACAATTTTTTCATCTCTATTATCACCCAAAGTGAAATGAACACCTTCAAAATTTAATAAAATCATGAAACATAAATAGTCTATAGTATTATTTATATTAAATCCATTTTCTAGATACAATAATCCTTTTCTATAGTTCTTCAAGACATATTCCTATAGAAAATTATCCAAGAAAAGGTTTTTGTAAGAAAATATTCTTAGGTCCATTGAGGGTAACAAATAAAACATTGAGAGCGAAAATTCGGTTTTTTTATTTTTGAGAATAGAACTAATTTATTTTGATAAAAAAGTATTCTTAGTTTTAATGGATTTAGAATTAACTTCATAACCATATGTTTTATTAGTTATATATATATAAGTCTTTTTAAATCCATTGAAAAAGAAGTTTTTATATATCTACCTTTGTTATCTATATCTATATATAATTCTATTCTTACATTTGTGAGGTTTATAACATCCCAACATCATACACAAATTATTCGGTCATTTTTTAAATTATTTTATATCATTTTTGATATTTTCCCATTTTTATTTTACAATATTCATTTAATAAGTATCAATTTTTATTCACATCAACAAAGAGATCTCTTTTATCATTACTTAATAGATAATTAATCTTCTAATGATTATTATGTTATCAGTTTGTTCACTAATTATCTCTTCATCTATATAAAATTACTAAAATAAGTGTTTATTTGAAATTTTATATACATCAAAAACATCATTACCATAAAAACTATAAGTAGTAGTTTTTACCCTATATATATTTGATAATAAATAGAAATTATACTTTAAATTTTTGTCTCATGTTGTACAATTAGAATCACTCATGTCATCCTATAATGCACTATAGGTTTATTTCATTGATTTCAGTGGTTTCATTCCATTATTATCATATTATATTTTTTTCGTTAGCTTTGGAAACTATACTTTGAAATGTCAATAGTTATACATTCATATAATTTTATTGGTCAAAATTATTAATCCTTTTTATGTTTTCATTTCTTATCCTACATTGACATTTACTTCTATTTTATAAAAAACATTCTATCTAGAAGATGCACTTAATTCCCTGGCATAGGTGGGACATCTCATCATCACTCTTATAGTATTATTAACTTTCACATGAATCATCCTCAATTATTTCATATGACATAGATTAAATTTTGTTGAATGATATATATTTATTTAGTTTAACATCATTACTTTATAATTATATTTATTCTGCATACATCATCATATTTCTAATATGTTTAGTAACTTATAGCTAATTGATGCCACATGATTCTATGATAGTCACAACTGTTATTCGACATCTATTAGAACCACATCTTATTGGTATTATAAATTTATATTTATATTATAAATACAATCTATGTGACCATATTGTATTAATTTACTCATTTAATTTATAATACAAATTTGAAATGGACTCATTTGGATTCATCATAAATGAGTCATACATCATACTATATGTGTTTAAGAACATTACATTATCTTTATATGTTTCATTATATGAAATTATAACAGTGTCCCTAATTTCAAAATATGTAAAAAATTTCGCAATTTTATTTAATTCACTATCATCTATTTGAAAAATAAACAAATAATAGATTTTCAATTACGGAATAACTATATATTGACAAATCATCCCAGTATTTCCTATTGTCATTCTTTTTTTCATATTTATCTTATATACCATCCTAATTATCAATTACAATGAAATAAAAATATTTTTTTATTATATTTTTCAATTGAGAAAATCTATTTCCAATAAAGAATATACTTAAATTAATAGCATATCCTATAAGTCTTGCATACATAATAAATTTGTTAAACTAAATAGAAATAGTGATACTTTACTAAGGAAATTATCATGGTAAAAATATATAAAAATAGTATACATGCAAAAATATATTTCTTTAAATAATTTATTGGATATTAAATGTTGCTCCAAATAGAATTCCTAAGAGGGTGGATAATACATATAAAAAAATAAGAATTCATATATTTATTATTATAAATATGCAATGCATCTATTTTAAAGTTGTTTTTGATTATAAATACAATAGGTATATATAATTTGGTACCTTAAAATAGTTAATCAAATGCATGGTTAATAAATAGTTAAAAAAATTTAAATCAGTTTTAATTTCAAATAACAATTCTCACACCAAATAAATTATCCATATAAATTATAAATTATAAACAATGGAGTAAATGATTATAATCATTGTTTATAAATTATATAGTTAATGTAGATACATTAAATCATTTATTCAAAATTCACATGGTTAACTCCAATATGTATCAGAGTCCCCTTAACTGGATAAAAATCAACTACAAAGATCAATTGTTAAATATAGTAGATATATCATTAACCTAAATAGGGTTTTACATATAAAATTGGACACATTCAATTCAGGGAGATAAGAACCCTCATTCATAGTTATACATGGGATTATAATGTAATGAAATGATGGAAGGATTTTCCGAGTACTCCTCTATAATGTTCTAGATAAGTACTATAATAATGTACACGAAAAATACGAACAAAAAAGTTATAAAAAAATATTTTCAATACATTTTTTGTATGTTCAATAATACTCAATCTTTGTATATGTATTATTGACCAATATTATCCTTATCCTTGAATGATCTTCTAAATGTTTGGAGAGATAATTTTCTAGGAAATGAAGATTTCTCTAATATTTTTTTATTATATTTTATGAAAATAGAGTTTCATGGAATTAAAAAGATCCATAATAGATATCTGGACCTTTTAATGTTAGTGGAATCCTCGTATTTATAATGATATCATCTCTCATTGGACACTAGATGAAAATCACTATAAATCCTCTTACTCGACATAAAATCTATGATTAATTAACTAATAAGTCATCCTATCTGAAATATAATCACTTGATATAAACATCTATATATTTCATGAAAAATGTGTGGTAAATCACTATATTCTATCGGTATCTTGACCAATATATAGATTAGCTCGAAACATGTGCCAATCAGAATGGTCGATAAAAAATGGTAATGTGTTCAATTTGATAAGAACAATCGCTATATGGTTTATGTGATATTGATCATGAAGATATAATAATTGTCACTCTACCATACTCATGTAGTTTATATAATGTGGATTTTTTTTCTAAAAGGATGGTTTGTTACAACATGTTGTGAATAATAGATCAATATTTGGTTGATTCAATATATAAAGAATATTAGATTCTATCAGTATGGTCTATTGGATTTCCCTAATGTTGATCATCTAGTGTTTCATACATTTATATTGTCAATATAAATCCTCCGTTCATTAACTCTATTTTTTCATATGGATTATTAATTGTGTATAAGATTGATCTAATACAAATCATAGTTAGTTCGTTGCAACAAACATATTATACAGTACCTAGAATATTTTTCAAAGAAATCACATTTCTTGCAAAACCAAAGTTCAAATTGGAATTATAATAAACATGGCTTGAGATCATTAATACAAGGGATTGATGTTTTAAAATAATGAAAACATATACAATTATAGGGGATAAAATCATACAAAACATTTTAAATGACATGATATTTTATTCTTATTGGACGGAATAAATAAATAGATAAACACATGACATTTGACTAATGATATAAATAATTTTGATATCTTCACTATAAGATTGATAATGATCATTGAGAGGCATTGATTAATATCCTTCATCATAGGGTATCAATAGGTTTAATAAATCTCACAACACTTAAGAATGATCCTCTCTTCCTAATATTCATCAAAAAACTTATCTAAAGAGGAAGAGAGAAAAAGTGAAGTAAAGATATTTGAATGAGGATTTTCATAGAATTCGTAGGACAAAATATAACAAAACATGTGCCTCCTTATGTATTCGGAAAATTATACTCTTGAAATAATAAAAAATCTTCTAAATTTAGTGAAACATTTAATATATGTATCAGATTTTACAATTATTATAACATATTAATATTTATTTATGATTTTATTGTTTAATGATTAAAAATTGTTTTGATATCCAAACTCTTCCTGATTATCATAACATTATAATAAATAGATCATGATAACTATAAGTATCATAATAATAATTAACTATGTGATATCACATATCACATAATACTACCATTCAGAACAAAATTGAATGGGGAATTTCAACACAATAATGTTTATCCTACCTTATAACTTGACATAGGGTAGAATAACATGTTTTGGTTGATAAATTAGTGATAATATATATTAATAACTCAAATATCATAACTAGTTAAATAAAACCATAAATAATTCACATAGAACACAATCATAATAAATATATAAAAAATATATTCATCATTGGATTTCCTTATTAGTAAATCACATAAAGAATTAATTATTAATAACTTTAAATATTTTCATCCACCATTCCATTTCTATACTTTCATAATTAATACAAAAAAATTTCTCCAATATAATTACCACACATATAATCTTTCATCTCATTCATAATACAATTTTCTATTAAATTGTCACTCACAAACATATATCATCTATGAATTTTATATATCATTAGTAATATAATAAACAGAAATACTATTTATAACTATATCAACCAATCTATAAAAATTTAAAAAACATGAGTAAAAAAAATTCAAAAACTCTCACATAAATTAATTACTTAAGAATAAAAAATTCATTTTCAGACTATAACCACCACACTAATAACTATAGAAGAACCTATATTCCATGAACAAAAAAATACTATATTTAATTAAAACATTATGCACTATTCACAAATGAAGAAAATAAGATGATTTGATATTAGAAACATTAAAATTAAAGATAATAATTCCTCAACATGAATTTATATGATCATAAAACATGGGACTCAAATATACATCAAATAAGTTAAAAATATCGATATTGAATGGGTCTCAAAATTCTTAGTGTTCCAAATAAAATTAAAATTCTAAATAAAATAAATTGATATATTAATTAATTACTTTAATTATAACTTTCCAAACCATTGAATAGTTTCCTAAATCACATCATAGATTTTGTTATCCAATCCGGATATGAAAACTGTGCATCTTAAAATAATGACTCCATTAAATCATCTTCATCATTTCTTTCCCAATATGGACCATTGATAATAATAAATGTGTAGTAAAGATACTAAAATTACATTTCCTAAATATTACTTCAATCCATGATAAGAAATTATAATATCCTTGATAAAATCATGTTATATATAAAAAATAGTATAAACCCATGACATTCTTGTTCTTAATTTTCAAAAGAAGCACCTTCAAAATATTATTTTAATAAAAATATATATTTTTATTTTTATTCATAAACCACATCATAATTTGAAAAATCAAGAATAATAATCTTTATCGTGATGGCTAATATTATTCCATTACTCTTCTAAGAACAAGAACATCCCTACCATAATGATATCAATAATCACAATGATGATATGAATTAAGTGACGTATCATAGGGTAGACTATAAAATGGTTTACCATAGAACTATAAATTCATATATTATCTATAATTCAAATTCAATATAATTCGTCAGGCCATATACAAATAAAATTTTATAATATTGAGGAAAACTAATATTTTTTCCACTAATTTAATATTTAATAAATAACCCATATACACAGATATTTTATGCATAATTTTTTTTCTTTGGATTAATATTCTAAAATGACATTTTACTCATTAAAATATATCATTTTTATATAGCTGGAAACGTTTCCCACTTATTTATATAAATATTTTTGGAAAACTCAATTTTATTTAATAATTTTTTTATCCATTCCTATTTAATAATCATATTACAGAAATGAAAGAATTATAAAATATGTATATATAAATCATCTCCCTTTTTATTTATGTAAGTCATTATTTAAAATCAATATATATTCACATAAGTGGAATAAAATGATATAAAATAAACCTAATTTCTTATTCATTATTTCACATAATATATTAAAATTATATACTTAATTAAATACTCTTTATTAAAATAATTTAAATAAAACATTATTCACTATCTATAGACTCCTTATTAGTTTTTGATCTCCTATAGACATTTCAAACACATTTATAACAAAAAATTGGTATTTAATAGCCTCCAAAATTGAATGATACATTTTTATAAAATCAATCCCTAATTGCAACTCTAATTTTTGTTTTATTAATTCCATTATACATTTTTAAAATTTCAATTACAATGAAAAAATTCAACTCCTTTAAAACATTTCTCATCTTTCCTGATACTTCCTTTTAGTTTCAATGACCCTTGTTGGCTATTGGGACAAGAAATATTTTCCTAAAGCATCCATAATATCTTATAACAATTGATCAAAAACCTTCAATGTTATAGGCAGACATCAAAAAAAATTTATGGGGATTAAGTAAACATTTATTGAACACGTTGATATCATAGATTATAATAAAATGTCAAATTTTTTAAAGCAACGATTGTAAATTGAAGTGAATATAAAAAAATCAAGTCATAATAAAGAGAAGGAGATCTCAAATCCATTGTTGTACCAATTATATTTCACATATGTTCTGAGCATAACTTTCTAAATTCCATATTTTATATAAAATGAACCATCAAAACCTTATGCTTCCCTTTCATTCATTTCACCTGAAAAAATCATTTTTTTCGTTATCTGTCATATTAAAAACATCTTTATTCTTATTTTTTGTTGTAACATGTGATCCTTGGAAACATTATTGTGTGGAAGAAATAAAGATAATATTTATTATTCATCTTGAATGTTTGTAGAATACTTTATTTAATATGTTAAACAACAAAATTCTCAAGTTGGGGTGACATTATCACGTATACAAGTCCTTATTTTTATTAATAATTAATATGTTTATATAGAGGATTAATATGGTACCACCATTAGTATTATCCATTTAAGAATTAATATAACATTATTTTTATATGAAGATAATTATATTTTATGGAAAATAATTTTTTAATCAGACGTGTATCATATTTTTAAATTTTTAAAACAGAATATATTAAGAATTATCCTACTATAATGAAGAAACATTTTTAGTTTTTTTAGTTTTAATAAATTAATTGCCATAATCCATTATCACTAATTATTTATGTCTTATTAGTATTTACTCACACAACATAGTTATCAAGGATATTTATCATATCATATATGAAACATGCATAATTGTGATGTATCCTCGTAACCATTTTAATAATATGGATAAAATAAAATCTATTATTTTTTATTAAAATTTTTAGGGTCTTCTATATATTTTATGCCTAAATAAGTCTTAATAGTATTTTTTATATAGAAACCCCTTTATGGGATAGTGAGGACCCATGATGTTCAAAATATAAGAATCAAGTACCATACCAGATGGACCTTCCATTAATTTCTAAGATAATTATATCTTAGATAATATCCTTAAAAAGAATAAAATGGATACTACCTAACTCTATAGAATGATAATCCTTGATAAGATCATCGAACTAATGATCTATATTTTCTTATGTATGGATGTACTTCTCCAATGTCAGTTTACCAGAATTAAAACCTCTTATTAGAAGACTATCTTTCTTGTTGATCCACACTAACATTTATTTTTTATTTACACCATTATTTACATCTTGAATGTCATGTCATCATCCTCTTACAATCCTAGAAATAGATGAAATTATTCCAAAATAACCTCCTCTGAGTGACCATTGATGTCTCAGTGTGGAACCTCCTTGAATTCCTCTGACATATGGATTGAGGATGCCCTTATATTGGGATCGACCCAGTCAATGGCCTCATGATTGCATGGGTTACCTCCCACCACCAGAGAATCCTATAACCTATTAATTATTTCAAATAATTAATGTGTATTATATTCAATTACTATCAGGTTACTCGAACATTCTAACTTATCTTGGATCTACTCATTAATAGGTTTGACATCCATCTCTATGTACCTTGTTTTCTTGGAATATTTTTCCTCTATTGGAAAATGTAAGAAGGAATATTCATTTCGACCATTGGAAATTTTTTCATAATAATTCATCTATTAGGATCATTTTTGAATTTACAACCCTTAATCATCCATATATTGTTACTCCATCTTCTTTAACTCCCCTCTTCACTGTCTCTTAAAAATTAGCTGGAGATATAGTTGCTTACCTATGCCCATGAGAGGCCAACTACTTCATAATGAAACTTATTCTATATTATTTCATTTTGATCATGGATCGATCCTTCAATCTCAACACCATTATACTAGTTTTCGAAAAAAATACATGGAAAATATTTTCTGGAGCCATGGAAATTTCTTGTAGCATATACACCATCATTAGAGTTAATTCCCTGACTCGTGTCTTCTATAAAACCCTATTCAAATGATTTCTTGATATATAGAACATGATCAGAATCATGTCCCATGCACAATGATCCCATCCCTTGAATTCCCTCCTGCATGATGGATCAATTTCCAAATGACACTGCCTATATATATGTTGCTTACTATGATGAAAATGTATATCCTAAAGCTCCCATACCCTCAAGTCCCAAAATATAGGCTTGGATTTCACTTTAGAAACAACCAAGTCATGTTTCAACCTATAGAAAACATCCAAGAATTTTAGATCACTCTTCATTATATAAGTCAAAATACAAGAAGGATCAATTGGAGGTATGCATCCATCAAAATAAAAATCCATATATCCATATTACATATGTTCTTGACTATTTCTATTATGACCTAGAAATTCAACATTCATCTTGTCATGCCTCAATTATCTTAACAGATAACCAACACGTTTATATAAAGAAGGGTGATCAAACAACTTCTAAAAATGAATAGGTTATCTATTTTGAAATCAATCTCCAACTTAAATAAAAACAAAATAAACTTGCACTAAAGATACATCAACCTTTATATAAACTATTTATGAAATAAATAGACCATCCACAAGAGTTATACTATCAGAGAATAAGTACATACCCAATATATTTAAATGCATGTGAATGACTGGTTGGATTTTAAATAGTATGGGATGTTTGTAAAAAACTACAAAAATATCCATTGTATATGGGTCTAGGTTGATATATAACTCATAAGACCTTCTAAATAAGAATATGTGAAGTTTGTTATAGTTCTGGTAGGTTCATTACAATGGTAATATCATATCCTATTCTGATGAAAAATGAATCATATTGTTTCAATTATCATGAATCTCATCTATTTATCGACCATGTAAACACCAATAAAAAACAAAAAATATATAAAATTGGTCTAATGATAGATAAAGATGCATAAAATGGAAAATAAAAAACCAAATTAGAAGAGATGAGGCATCCATGAGCTCTGAAGTCAAAAGAGGGAGCCAGAAAATTCCATTGAACAAAATGAGACCGTTTGGGGAAAGAGAAATTTTTGGAAATGGAAAAAGATATTTGGTGTTGGAAAATGGATAGGATTACCACATATGGGTCTCCATGAATAACTATTAAGTCCCCTACTACTTCATTGGGGGAGGGACCAATTCAAATCTATCATCTTCTAGGTCATTGAGGACCTAGAGTGAGATCAGGATCCCCCAATTCACATTAATTGATATAATTGTAGCATAAATATCATGATATTTATCATCAAATCATCCTTTTAGGTTCACAAATAACTTTATTTTACTATAAAATATAATTCATGGTAATCCAATCATGGTATAACATATTTATTTGGATGATTATGGTCTTAAAAATAGTTCACATTAAAAAGATTAAAATATTTTTTTATTTTAATGGGTTTTAAAATATAACCATACTATTCCATTTAAATGATTTAAATATTAATTTTTATAATAATTGAGTTGTAGTATTTTATCCCTTGGACTAAATCCATATGTTTGAAACATTTTTATTTAATACACATTATAAAATTGATTATTTTTTTAATAACCAAAAAATAAAATCTATTTATATTCATAAATATTATAATACAAAACATGAAAAGGGAAACAGAAACTCTTTAAGGTAATGTTTTAGAGTCATATAATACTATAATCTACTCAATGGAATGTATGGTATGAAGGGAATCAATTTATTAAATTTTCAAACAAAGCATAAGTCATTGGGGAAGTGTAGTGTGACTCTAAGTGATGTTATAATCTGATTGATACCAATGAGAGGATTTTATTACACTATAATTATAAAAATGTGTATAAATCTTAATCAATATTTAAAACTAATATCATTACAAAAAAAATCATACTCCTGGCTGAATGTTACTAATTCTTATACAATTACTAGTATGAAATACATTATATGCATGGTGTGACATTAAAAATAAATATTTGAAAACATTAAAATAAATCAAGGATTTATTAATAATATAATTATATTATTTAATTAATATAGAAACAAATAAAGTAAACAAAAAAACAATTCCAAAATTTAAACATGGGAAATATAATTATACATGTTTAATAAATGAACAATTATAAAACTTTATAATTTATAAATGATTTATTGAAATTGCATAAAAGTATCATTTTAAAAATTTCACATTTACATTAATATAAATTATTTAAATTTTATAATTTTAAGGATATTAAGAATTTACAGATTTATATTATAAATATATAAAATTTCTAAAAAAAACATGTTATATTCCACTTGAACATGTCTTTTCTAATTTAATAAATTTAAAAAATCTAAATATCAGATATTTAAAATTTATTTTATCCATAATCGAATCGAGTAGAACATTTTTCGCCTTGGTTTAAATGTATATCAAAATAAGGGATCTAATATAAATATTTCCCATTATAATTTAAAATAATTTTTTTGTACATTATATTAAAATATATAAACACTGTATAAACTGATTAACCATGTAAACAAACATCAAACCAAGAAAAAAATCATCATTTTTTGTCTGTGTTTAAATCCCACTAGAGGGACCACACTAGTGGAGGTTTTTAATTTTTTTTAAAAAATAAATATCATTAAACTAAAACCAAAATAATATCTATTATAAATAATTAAATTGGATATACCATGTTCTAATACTTTAAAAGGATACCATATTGTTTTCCATAATGTTAATACACTTGTAAATATCCTTCAAGAGTTATTATTTTCACACAATAATTTGGATTTTCCTGGTGGTGTCAAGGTTTTCTAATATAAATATCATTTTTATATTAAGTTTTATCCTTTTTAGAAAAATCCATGTCATTAAAAATTAATATTTTGATTATTTATTTTTCGGAATAATATCAATATTATGATTGAAAAAACTGAAGAATGTGTTTATTAATTGTATCAAACTATAACCATTTTTACAGGAATATATCATGGATTTGAAAAACCTCAAGAACTATTACCATTTTTTATAAAATACAACTCTATTTAATTGTAGTGACCCATCCCCAGAATCCCTGAGTTGGTGTCTACGACCATAAAACTGGCATGATTAAAAGGAATCAATCCCATAAGTATCAAAGAAGTTAGTAGTCTTAGTTAACTCAATATATACTGGAGTATATCATTACAAATGAGTACTCAAATTACAACAAATTTTTTACTTTGAAGATAATTTTTTTATCTATAATATTATTTCATTTCATTAATTGTAAGCTTATTAGAATCCACATAAAAGGAATCATATATTGGTGGCATAGATTCTACACTAGGGTAAGATACAGTGGAAACAATAATGAATCAATTAGACTAATAAATATAGATTGGAAAATATCTAATTAAATTTGAATTATAATTAATAAATGAAATGGAAGTCCGTAAAGAATATGAAAATGTATCAAATGGAAAAAAATTCATTTAGATAATTAAATGGGAATTATATCCGTCCATATTACAAGTCAATGAAAAATTATCATGGAAAATAAAAAAAGAATATAAATTAAGGAAATGATTAATTATTAAAATCCATGTTTCGCAGGTACATGGAACCATTACCATCAACAACATTCACAATATGTATTATCATACTCCTATCAAGATTAATCATAAGATATTTTAAAAACACTATAAATATGAAACAAACTCAATGGGTTTTTCACAAACATAATTTGTCCCAAGAGATTAATGATTCATAGAGGGGATCAAATAAAATGTCCTTAACCCCTATCATACCTCCCAAATCTGTTTATCTAATGTAAAAAAATTTATTATGAAAGGGAAAGGGGATTTAAAAAACCAAAATAACTGCGGCAAGAATACCTAGGGGGCCGGAAGAAATGAAGGCCCATGGAATCTCCCCTAATCAGATTGACCCCCACTTGAGTTAAGCTATTCAAATTGTGATGTAAATAATGGCATGCCAGGGAAATGTAATATAATTGAGGTGGTCTGCCACCTAGTTTCCCCTAATCCTAGAGTGCAGAACATTGATGTTTATGCCATGCATGGACCGATATATTCTAATGATATTGTTGATCAACCATGAAGAAGAGCCAATTCCATGTTGGGAATTATGGAGAAGCCTATAATCCATTTCAACATCAGATAGCTCTAACCTCCTCTGTTGGAAATGAGAGTGGCCAAGAAGCATCACCTATGATTCTGTGTGAAGAGAAGAACTAAATACCAAATTCCCCAAAAAGGCCACTTGTACCTAGGAATAAGAATCACAGAAGACATCACCTCCATGAAGAACCCCCATAATTCATGATCCATCCATATTGAGTTTTAGCCCCCATGAAGGAGGAGACCAGGAGACCTTGTGGCCACGGTTAAGATTGTTACTAGGGGTGACAAGAGGGAATATGAATTGAAGCTTCCAAAGGGTGGGAACTTTTTACTAGTTTGAGAAAATGCTAACCATATGGAGAAGGAGGTACTTCGTCCTAACAACAATGGATCTTTCCAATGCTTGACCTTTTTCATTTGTGCACTGATTCCTGACCTACCGAACACACTAGTAGCCTGCATGAATGACCATCATGCAGGCTAACTTTACCATACCCTTCTCACCCACACTGTGGTCCCATGTACCCATGAAATCCATATCTGTCATGTTCTGAGCAGGAAGATCATTGATGTTTCCATATCAATCCCACACAATGATCTCATATAGGCGTTTTTAGAATAGTTGGGTCAGAGTCACCTCCCCATGAAGTTGGAAACATGGGCATATTGAGGCTAGGGGAAGCCACAATCATTGACATTATCATCAGTAGGAAAAAAATTGTTCCTAGTCTTCCAAGTGAGGAATTTGTACTTCACATGGATTCCTTGAAGCCATATGGTATCATTCAGGCTCTCCATCTGATCATGCAACAACTGGGAAACATGGAAATCATTGTTCATGAAATCCCCTGAGGAAGAATGAGAGATGAGACATTTTTCGGGCTCCGAACCGAGTTCAATGAGATTGACTGTTTCTATTTGGACTCATCTAGGACAACCTTGATAAATGTGGGGTGAAAAATAGCCTTCCTAAAGGGGATCGAGGTAACAGGGAATTCTGGGTTAAAAAGGGGAATCCCAGAACAACTATGATTCCAAATGGATATGTATCCCTTCTCTATGATATATTTATCAAGAGGATGGAGAGACCTTGTCGGAGGGGATATCATAGATGAGAGATGTGAAACATGGCCCTTAGAGTAGGTCAAAATTCCTAAATTGGAGTTATGCATGGAAATCCCCTAAATCATGCATTGTTCATGAACATCCCATGCATGTTTTCCAGGAATGCATGCAATGGTATAAGAGAGTTTGAGATCATTAATTCCACATTCCCCCACCGGCCTTGCCACCCTATTCTAGGATGACCAGTGCGGCCTCCCTTATGCAGTTGGATCCCAAATAAATCTGGCAAGAAACTTCTCAACCCTATTGATAATGCCTTTGGGGACATTGATGGATGAGAGTGCATGGACATGGGTGGTGAGTAAGGCACTATTAACTAGCGTGATCCGACCCCCCATGGATAAGTATATATTCGTCCAGTTGAGGATCCGGTCAGCGATTCTACTAATTTAGAAATCAATGTCCCTTATCCGGATCTTGCATGAGGAAACAGAAGCCCACCATTAACCCATAAGTAATGACCCTTGTAAAATGTATAATCCATGTTTGGAAGAGGAGATCTGACTAGGAAAACACCTATTAGAGATGAAGAATTTTTTTGAGCCTTATTGATGACCTGGCCGCTCTAGTGGTAATACCCTTAGATCATCATATTTATGTGTCTAGTATATATTTTGATGGAATTCATGAATATGAATGTATCATAGACCAACATATGGTGGGATATGCAGGGATACCTATGACATCTATGGAATGGCTAGATCAGTCCATTGTTGATGCTCCTCTGAAGTATGTGTCTACGGACATCATGGGTAATGATATACAGGCTCGGAGAGATGGGGTCACCTTGGCTTAGGCCACTACTGTCCTTGAAGAAATTGTAGGTCTTCCCAATGATGGTGATCACCAACCATGAAGTTCTAATGCTTCTAAGAAAAAGATCAATGTTACTATAGGAGAAGCCCATTCCTTCCAAGACCTTATTTATAATGCCCCACTCGACGTAATCATAATAATTGTTCATGTACATTTTTTCTATGTTGCAGGCCTGAGTTTTGAGGTTGATATTCTAAATCATTTCTCGAGCCAAAGCAGTGGTGCCCTGGATTGAAAGACCTTTCAAAAAACTACGTACCTCCAAGTTGATCCATTTGGGAAGATGAAGGGAGTTCATGTTGTATATAAGGGTGGACCGAATCTTGTAAGGTATGTTTCAAAGACTCATTGGTCGATAGAGAGAGGAGAAGGTTCATTGTTTTGGTAAGGATCACTATTGTAGTGAAACCTGAAACTAGAGGATGGGTACCCCCAAAATAATTCCTTGATGGTAGAGATATTATCACCTATAACCAAATCCCACGAAAATCTATAGACTGATCCTGGGATGCTATCCGAAGTAGAGGCTCTTTCTAGGATCAGGCTCATCAATGAAATATTGATATATTTTTCCTCCGGTACTGAACCGAGTCCTTCATTGTATTGTTGTGAGATCTTGGTGGGTATCACATCAGAAAAATCGTTATTCCACTCCAGGTATCCAACCATCATCTGTGATTTTTTTCAAGTGAAGAGGTCCCTGAAGAAGGTGTTACCAATATCTCCCATATTATCTCTGTCATCCGTGTAGCACCCATCATCCAAGAGAATATTTGGTTTCACAATGCACTTCATCTCTTTGATACCCTTATATGAGAAAGCAGTGTTCTAGTATACCTTGCTGAGCCATTTTGTCCTAGAATTTTCTCCTACTAGGCATTATTGGAAGAGGATCAACTCGGAAAGAGTTTCTTTCTACTTGAAAAGGACCCCAAAGAGCTGATCATCACAGACGTTCACCAGACAAATCTCAAGACCCTCAAAATATTGCATGGAAGTGTCGATGTCAACATCAATGCGAGGAATCCCTTTCCCCCAAACATTTTCATCTTGAGGATTCTTTGTTTTTAATGGATTTCCAACAATTTATACCCACAGGAGGAGTCATTCCAGACATCTCTCCCCAAATCAGGAAACCCTGGGAGGTGGTCCATTTATGATAAAAAAAGAATGTTTGCTGGGAGTGTTGCCCTGTAGACAGGGTGACCAAGATAGGAGATCTGTACGATAATATGAAAATAAGATGACTAACCTTAGATATGGTAAAAGAGGTGAGTGCCTAAAGGTTATCCCAAAAGAATTACAGGGAACTACATGTGCGGTGAGACCCTTTCTGGTTGTTGAAATAGGTGAAGCAGTTACCAGAGTATCTTAGATCATTGAGCCCTTTCCCGGCCATGAACTGCTTGATGTCTAGGATATCCTTCTTATTTAAGGGGTCCCTTATTTTTTTTCTTTTCCGTATCGGAAATGACGTTGGATCCCCCCACCCATGATCCTTGGGAGGATTCTAAGATCGAAAGAGTTATGTTCTTTCCAGAGAGCTACCCATTGACATGTGTCGCAGGTTAAATGGATGGAGGAAACGAATACTGATGTGTCATCACGTGAAACCTTTGACATGATAAATTAGTCACCATATTATACTAGACCCACTAAGATGTCACTATGCCATAAGATCCATATGTTCCTTTTTGTGTGGCTAACATTCATGGAGTTGTTCAACTAGATTATTCTAGAGAAATACATTATCTTTTTGGAGTATTGCTTATTCTCAAGGATAGAAACTATGGAGGATTATGTTTCCTAACATTAGTGGGGAGGAATTCAACCTTAACATGGGCTCCTAGTCCCTTTTCATTAAAAAATATTAGAGATAACATTAGGTGAACAAGGTTCTGGATTTGGATTCTAAATTATTGGCCATCATAGGGAGGGAGGTTGATAGCTTATTTTGTAGATTTGATCTTGATCATGTGCACACCAAACCACCTTTAAATACATAATGGTATCACAATGATAGGGGCCCAGGGGAGAGGTTGGGGTTAAGCATCGAGCACTTTGGGAGTAAGGGAGGCCCTGACCTGAGATGTTGAGGTTATGGTTTGGGGAGACCGCCGATAGACACAATTGAGAGGCCGGAGAGGCTAGCACACTAGGGGATACTACATGGGAAGGGGGTGAAGGACCTAGGGAGCTAGGTAATAGAGGAATCCCACCATGGGAATCATCCCGGGAGGGGAGGATAGGGTAAGGAGATCCAGGGGTTGGCGACTAGCATTATGAAGACAAAGGGGCATGGGCAAGGACAACAGTCCATCGAGGTTGAGAGGGCACCTAATCCTGGGCTCTTCTAGGCGAGGCTCCAAAAACACTAGGGAATGAAAGAGGGGGAGGACAAGGATATATAATAAGGAGTTATAAGATATATGAGAGAATGTAATCAGGTCCATGTACTGTATCAGGGTGACAAGAAGCGACAATGGATCCATCTTAGTGGCAAGGAGGGTGGTAGCAGGGAGATGCTCCACAAGAGAATCCTTCACACACTCGTCCAACTCCATAGAGAGGGAGGCAATGAGTGGTCAGGCCAGATGGATACCATAAGCACAATCAGCCTTGGGAGAAGGATGACTATCGTTGTGGTGGTTCCTTCTTCATACTTGAAGGGGGATTCCTTGAAGCTAGTATTGGGAGAAATAAATGGGGAAGAATGGGAAGACGATGTATTGGTTCCAAGGGAGAGTACCCTGCACCCATAGAGAGAGGAGATCCTGCTGGAGGATGGATAGGTCTTTTTCCATGCAGAGGCTAGCTGTCAAAGAATCTACTCATCCTCACAATCTTTCATCTTAGAAGAGAAACCAGCCAAGGGAGTCGCCAATCACTTTGAGGGAACCATTGTTATGAAGGGAAAGGGGGATCCCTACGAGAATTATCCAAACTGTGGCGATCTGAATTTCTTTTCCAATGTGGACCTCCATGGACCATCAAGAATGGATGAAGCACCGCTGGCCAAAAAATCGTGTATCCTTGCACCACGCTTGAATGAAGTCAACATCTGAGGAGATGATTATGCAAAAGGAGTCTGTGTGGACCGTCGAGATCTAGAACTGGCCATAGTGCCCTCATAATGAGACAAAGTGATATAAAACTCTAAGAGGAGGGGATTCCAACCCAAAATAGGCCACAAGGGTCTACTTAAGGCACACTCTAGCATCTGCAAAGGGCGCCACAGGGAAATCATGAGAGAGAACATCACACTTATGCATGACAGATACATCCTTTCATTTTCATATTTAATATCATTATAAATAAATGATAAATATTTGTATTTTAATTAATTTAAAATATATATTTAATATATTTAATATATTTTTTGTTTAAATCATTCATTAATACATTCCATTTATAGAATGAATGTATCACATTACACTGAGGTGGCATTAGTCCACACTTTAACAAATAATGTTATCCCATTAACAAAAAATGGAACACATGAACAAATGTGTTATATAGCAATTACATAAGAATTTATATGACATAAATATCATATATATCATATAAATAATATTTTTACGTCTTAATTATGAACCATAATTGGTGGTAAAGTGAAAATGAATGAAATCATTTCATAAGGCTATAGTTCATTGTACATATATATAGTTTGTTCATGACCTATTGTAATAAAATTTGTGTAATTTTAGGTTGAGAACAAAATCTAAAAACATATAATTATATTTGGGGTACATATTTTTATATAAATATTGATTAATTATACTTAAATGGTGTGTTTATGAAAATAAAACAATAGAGCTTGTGGAAGGATGATACCTCTTTTTCAGGTAACTCATTTTTGTTTATCCCAAAACACTTCCATAGTTTTATTTATTCCCAGGGTGAGGCCTCTAGGATGGGTTTATTAATATTATATGATTATATTAGTAGAGTTATGGTGAACCAAAGGGTGTTAGATATTTGAATAACTGTGAGGGATGATGCAATTTTTATATTAGAAGAGGAGTGACAATCGTCTAAATTTTTTAAAATGGATTTCTACCAAAATTATTAACACAACACATAATGGTTAAAAATATATCCAAGGGAGTATAGGGAATAAATATGGAAGTAAAATATCTTTTGGACCAGTTTCAATAACATTTGGTACATTATTTTAAGGTTTAGACCATTGCTAAGTAAATTCTCTTATTAATAAATTTTATTAATTACAATAACAATCACTATTATTTTGGTAAAAAACTATGTTTAACTATGTAGGAATTTCATAATAAAATTATTAAAATTTTTACATCCATTTTTCAATATTAAATTCAATGAATTGGTCGAAATTAATTTTATTTTAATCCCATAGATGGGACAATAAATCAACATTTTAAATTAAAAAAATTCAAAAGATTAATATGTGTTTATGTACAATTTCCATCACAAATTTTTTTAAAATAACTAAATTGGGTTATATTATATATAATTTTTACAAGTAAAATTTAATTCAAAAAAACATATACTTTTAAATAAATCAGAAATAATTTTTTTATGAATTTATATTTAGTATTTATATTATTCAATAAAAAATGAATCCTTATGAAAAAATAATAAAAATTCACCCAATACTAATTTTTTTATTCAATTTAAAAAATTAATACTATGTTTACTAAAAAATCCATAAAAGTACAAAAAAATTCCAACTAAAATAGGTTCTCCATTAAAAGGTGAAAAATTACTTTTAGAATAACATATGATTTTCTGTATAATTTTATGTTGATCCTAATTTTACGAAAATAAATTTAAATTTGATGAATATAAAAAAATTTGAAAATATATATAATATATATATTATAGTATGTTATTTAACCATATTAATAATTTCTAACTTAATAGGTATGTTATATATTATTATTTTTAATTATAATATTATAATAATATATTGTTGTTTTTTAAAACTCGTTCTTACATGTAACACAAGCTATCTATGAAACATTGTATTTGTGTGTGATACTGGATAAATCAATATCACATGAATTTCAATATACTTCATATACTGAATTTATTAAAAATAGTAACCATATTTTGAATTCTCGGTACATTATATTCTTTTATACACTTGGTGTTGTGTGTCAAATGTGGTATCAAATTCAGTGTTCTAACATTTGAATTCTGGGATGTTACATTCTCCCTACCTTAAATAATTTGATCCCCGCAAATTAAACATGATCATGGTATGAAATTTTTATATATTTCCTGTATTGAGGACCCACATTATGATAAGTGTTTATAAACCGTCCTATAGAAAATAAAGAATGGGAAGAAAAATGATCATATAGATTAACATATAACTTATTCTCTATGTTTGAGAACATTATTTGTAGGTGTATACTCATTAATATGTGAAATGTATAAATATTTATGGATAGTTATTGAGGTCATTAATCGTAAACATGGAAATTTTCAAAGGAATATTCAGGTTCTAAATGTCAAAGATTAGTGATGATTTTAAAGACCGCCTGTTTAACAAAATTTATGTTATTAGGGATTTTTTTCATTTTCATTATGATGAAAATTTATTTTTTCAACCAAAAATATAAAAAAATATACCAAATTTATATATTTATTTAAATATATCCTTAAACAATTTATTCATTAATCAATTAATAATTTATCCATTATTTTATGAAATTAATTTCCAAAAATAAAATTTGATTCCCCAAGTACATAAATTTATCGTCAACGGATCATAATTCCATTAAAAGAGTGACATATTTTTCCACTTTCCAATAACATGTATCCAAATCCAAATTGTTTAATAAATTAATCTAAAAAACTAAAAATAAAAAAATAGGTTTCTTATTAATATGTAATCAGATTTTTTTTAAAAAAACAGTGACCTATTTACCATGAAAATTCATAGGTCAGTGGTTGGCATTAAACCCTTATAATCTATTAGTAATGCATTCATGTCCCATGAAATTTATGAAAATCATGGGTTGTCACATGGCATAAATTTTTTGTTTTTATAAGAAATATTAATATAATTACTACAATGTTACTCAAAATGTGGTGGATATCCTTGAAATAAGAGAAATCACTAAATATCCTATTATGTAAGGTTTATTAATAAAACCTAAATAAATAAAAAAGTAATATGTTTTTCTTCATCATTGGTCCTACCCTAGTCAATGGTTCAACATAGGTCATTCTTGTTCATTACATATTCAAATAATTCTTACTATTTTGTAATTAAAATGAAAATTATCCTAAGACAATCCATCAGGAGAGTCAAAAAAGGTGCGCATAACGGCCGAATATTGTGTACTAGTACATTTTTATGCCATTACCGATGAATGATTTTAGATTTTTTACCCCTTGAAATATCTTTTTCAGAATCATGTCCACTTGTATTTTTGTGAAAATGATGTACTTCATATAATACCCATAAAATATCTACCATAACAAAAATATGGGATGTTCTTGTATACTTATCATCAATTTCTACCATAGGGTTATGTTATCTAATCAGTTATTTCAAAAGTGTAGTTCCAAAGGCTGCTACTAAAATTCCTCTAATACCAACTGTAGTGACCCTAGACAAAAATATTGATAATAGTGTCTAATACCATTATATTGACATGATTACAAGGAATCATGTCAAAAAGTAACTAAAATTTTTGTACTCTATGTACACGTGATTCATATATGAGTTTTGTATTAAAAAAATAAGAAAACAAAAAAAAAATTCTCTTATGGGGATTACTTTATTCCATATACAATATCCTTTAATACCTTTATTATTACACATCATGGACTCTTAGGGAAATGAAACAAAATAAGGGTGATCTCAATTTCTCTATAAGTATAATGTATAATATAAACAATAGTAAATCAATGAGAATAATAATTATGGAATGTTAAATAACATATAAACATTCCACACAATAAAAAACATAGAAGGAATTTAGAAAACAATTTTGAAATGTAATAATTGGAAATACAATCCATTTTGTCAATTAATCGAGAACGAAATACATCTGTAGATAATTACAATGAAAAAAATCAAATGTATAATAATAATTGAATCTAAACTAAAAATATTATTAATTATCTGTATCCTCATTTTCTATGTATATGGAACCTTTTCCATCAAGATAATTAAAAATATATTTTAGAATTCTACATCCAAGTCCTCTCACAAGACTATTTAATACTACATTGATTTGGAAACTAACTCAATGGGTTGGTCACTAATAGATTTCCTCCCATGTGAATACATATGTATCGAGGGGCATATTGTAAATGGACTCTATACAAGATCATAATTTTCGCAATCATCAATTTAATATAGGATAATATATGTAATTATTCAAAAAAAGTTCCTTATAAAATATTTGGATTGAATAAATGATACAAATTTGTCGATTATAAAAAAAAAATAAAAAACTATCAATGTAAACACAATATCTAAAAATGGTATATGATTATATAAATAATTTTGTATAAAAAAATTATATATACATTTATATGAAATTATATGTTCAATGATCATATGAAATTTAATATTTAAAGGTTACAAAAAAGGAATCCTGGAAGTGAATTTCAATAATTTCCTTCACTAAATCAATCAAAACACATGCAAATGAAGAATAAGGATGGAATCAATAAAACATATCCAATGTGGAGTGAAATTAATGTGTTTTGTCATTGATTAATGTACATTTTATAAATATATATAATAAAAGAATTCATTAGAAAAATTTCCTTTTAATTTTGAATTTTTCTTTGTAATTTCAATTTATTAAATACCACTTTTTAGTTTTTATAAATAATTATCCTTTTAATCATGAAAATGTTTGTTCTATGAAATTATGAAAGGTAGATTCATATATGTCATACATGGTAAAAAGAACATTCCTTATTCATGGTAAAAATTGTTAGAAAAGTTACATATTCAGAAATTTAAAAGAACAGTCCTTGAAAAAAACTGAATGAAAAAAGGTTAAAAATGTATTTGATAAGTCAATTTTAAAAGTATAAAAGTTTTTTTATAATAATTATAGAACAGAAGGTTTTTTAGAAAATAGGTTCTCAATATAAAGAGAGAAATGATGTCGCGTTTTTATAAAAACACATTCTTTAACATTTTGAGTGTAAAAGAGTGTGAAATGGAACTATTAGTGGGTAAGGTACAATAATAACCATTATTTAACACAATGTAATGATTCCAAAAATTGAAAAATATTTTCCCCTACTTTAAATTCTTGTGAAAATAATCACAAATTAAATGACATTGTGATGTAAACCCTAAAAAATATCATAAATGTTGATGGGAGATTAGTAAAAAATATATTATGTGCTTCAAATGTAAATAAACATTAAAAAGATGAAATGAAATAATATATAGTAAAAATTTATAACAAAAAAACCTGTTGACTATTAGAGACAATAATGATGTAATAAAACTCAATGAAAATGTTTTCCATTTTGAAAATATTTTCAACTTAGTAACTCTTAATTCAAATCTAATTTGATGAAATAATGAAATTTGAATCTCAATATATCATGAATAATGAATGAATTTAGAAATTATATGTCAAAGATTAATTATTTTCTTAAATATATAGATATTTGAGCCTAAAAATGTATGTCTTAGAGAATAGAAATTGAGATGAAGTCCCTTACCACATGGTTAATTTTGAGTACTATTTCCAATTGAAGAGATAAATAAAACCAAAATTATATAACCCAAAGTAAAATTAATTATAGATAAAATATATCAATTGGTATGGTAGATACACAACAAAAAATAATTAAGTGGTGAAAATGGTGTATGTTTCACTAAAGGAAAAGTAAGAAATGAATCCATATCCTGTTGTTTTCTATCAGTTGAACATCACTTAACCTAAAATATAATATATTTAAATAAGTAAATAAATTACACCATAATGATAATCATATTTATAATATTATATATTATCATTTTATAATATCTAGTTACCCTTGGTTAAAAATCGTTCAATATTTTCGCAATTTTGGGTGTTAGTTTCCTTCTTTTCCGAGTATGTTTTGAATTGTTATTTATTTCTTCTTAGGTAGATTATGATTTAATAAAATAAAATATGTAATAATTGATTTCATTATAATATGTACCCTTATATATTTATTTAAAACAATCCATATTATTTGGATATTGAAATGAAACACACCATTTATGGAGACGGTAGAACATATGTATGAATGAATGCTATGTCAATTTTTTTCATACATATAATAAAAATAAAAATAAAAAATATATATTTATTACATTGTTCATTTATAATATATATATCATATATGATAAATATGATTGTTAAAATCATTCCTTGATACTTTCCATGTGTATCATGAATGATTTGCATCGCTTTGAAGAGGTTGTACAACACACATGCATAAATGATTTTACCATATTTACACAAAATTTAAACACTGAGTTATTGTGTTATATAATTAATAAAAAATTAATAATAAAAAATAAATATTATATGTTTCCTATAAAAATAATTTTTCCATTGTAATTCCCAACCATTATATATGGTCATGGGAAACATTTACATCATTTTATGTGATGGTAGTTCCTTGTACATATAAATGGTGAGTTATTTACTCATTATATATAAGTTTGTGTAAGTGGTGGTTGAAAATATAACATAAGAAATTATCAATATGTTTATTATATACATTTTTTTATTATATAATAGAATAAAACTATTTTCTTTTGTGGATATTGAAAATAAAATAAAAGATCTTGTGAAAGGATATTACTAATTATTTTGGTAAGTACTTCTTGTTTTTTTTCACAATGCTTAATTGGTAAAATTTATGCAAAAAAATTAGGATCCAGGATGAGGATTTTGATTTTCGGATTATATCGCATAATATTTTTATATAAAAATGGATTTATATTTGTGAATAAGTGGGAGGGGCGTGTTTCTTTTTATAGTGGACGAGGAGTGGCATTCTTGTCTATTTTTGAAAACAGAATCCCACTATTGTTTTTTTATTTTAAAAGTGGATAAAATAATGGTCAAAATTATATCCAAGGAATTATAGGTTGTAAGTATGACCATCTAATAACTTTATGACTTGTTTCTAACCCATTTAGTGTCATAATTTTAATGTTTAGTCTCTTTGGAAGAGAAGATTCATGTTAATCACTATAAATATTTTTATTTATATTTGCTAATAATTTTGGTCAAAAAATATTTGTACCTTATTAAAAATTTTAAATATTTAATCCATTTTTTACAAATTAATAAAATATAACTGGATGAAATTAAGTTAAATTTAATCTTGTTGATGGGATGAAAAATAAATTTTTAAATTAAAAATGTTATGACGTTTGAGATGTGTTTATATCAGTTTTCAATAACAAATTGATTCCAATGATAAAAAATTTGATTAATTGATTTATAATTAATCTAATTAAGCATTAAAACAAATAAAAATATAATCTATCTTCGTATATATGATAGAAGACAAAGTAGTTTCAAATTAAAATTATATATTTTTCAATATTCATAAAAAATGAAACCTCAAGTAAAATATCAAAAATTCAGCCTAACCTAATTTTAATGTATCTAATTCAAACAATTATAATTATTATGACTTATTAAATTCTTAAATGTTCACAAATATTGATTTGAAATAGTTTCTCCTTTAAATGGTGTCAAAATTTCCTTTTGAGAAATATAGGGTTTTTTGAATAATATTGGGTTCATACATATCTTATGACTATAAAATATATTAGATGAATTTTAAAATATTTTTTTTTCAATATATAATATATATTCTCATAAATTAGTTTATTATATTCATACCCAAATATTTAACCGCTACGTTATATTTAATTGTATTAAATAAATTTTTTTAATAATATAGTGGTGTTCTATAAGACTCATTCTTTCATGTAACACAAGCTATTGGATAAAAATAAATTCTTGTGTGTGTTACAAGATACATCAGTATCACATTAATTTGAATATATATCATATATTTAATTTATTTAAAATAGTAAATTTACAATGATGTATTGGTCTATAATATATATTCCCTTGTCAAAATATTGATTAAATATATCAACCAACCCATTTTTTCTATAATATTGATTCAATCATATGAATTGAATATGTGTATATAATAATCATCAATTTTATCTATTAGATGATATATATAGTCTATACTTTATATGATCTTTATATAGATCAATTTGTTTAATACGAATACATCCATTTAAGGCCATCCAAGAGATGTGTATAAGACATAATTCTTGCAATGTATTTCCTTCAATCAATGGTATTCTAAATACTTGGTTGAATGGTTGAAAAAAAATTATATAGAAGAGGACCAATAAAAAAATTTATAATTAGATGAAATAATTTTCACCTTGACTGAGCCTATTAGAAAACCAAAATGTATTATCCATGGTCTTCAAATCTATTTATTAATGTTTAGTTGTTAATAAAATATTTCTCAACATTTTCTTAATAGTAATACTTTTTTTATATTGTGTCTCAATTTCTATATTTATTATTAAAAATTTAAAAAAACTTCTTTGATTTTTGAAACTACAAAACATCATCATACAAAAATTTTTACAAACATGATAGCTTATTGTAAGAGAAAAACTCAATAAGTATGCACTGTAATATAACAAAATAGTTGTAATGTAATGAATATTGATATAGTGAAATTTACTACATCATGGTTTATAAAAACCAATACAATGATGTGGCTTATACCACCATGTTATGGGTTATAATTAGATTATACACTAATCACATTCTAATAATTAATTTCCAAAACACCGGGGGGATAAAATCATATCACTATAAAGAGGCCAATCTATTGAAAGTGCATATTACCTAAAAAGAAAACTAATATTCAGGAAATAAAATCCTAAATCAGATCACCAAATTAGAACTGAATCTATTGGATGTATCATCCATGTGATATTTTCATCTTCCCCTAGAAAATTGTACCACTGAAATATGTATCTCTCAATTTATTGTCATGATTAATAATCTATATTAATTTTCGTTTTCTAAAAATATCCTCATTAAAATTAATAAACATAACTACAAAATATGATTTATGTCTAACAAAATCAAATGGTCTACTGGTCTCCCAAACATTAATAAAAATGATGATATTTCAATTCGAGTCCTATAGGGTTTTTTTTCTGACAAAAAATAATAATATAATTCTTTCATCCAATCTTTAAAACAAACATATAAAATAATTTCTATTTTTTTGATTCCTTAATTTGATTGATCCACTATTCAAATTATTTTTTGATTGTATATAGTACTCATGTTATATAATACTACATATTTTTGAATACCAATACTCAACAAAAAAACTGTTAATGTAGGTTTTTTGATGCTTAATTAGTAATTATATAAACAAAAATCAGTTGAATATTTTTATTTTTAGAAAATTCATCAACAAATTTACTATATTTCATAGAATGGCCTCCAAAAATATAAATTTTGCAACATATTACTTTATTTCATAGAATGGCCTCCAATATTTTTTATTCATTAAAAATTTTCAACATCTATAATGCATTCTATTACATAATGATATAGAATTATCTATAAGAAAAAAAATTTAGAAATTGTAGAAATTATTTATTTTACTATATTATGTTCATTACTGATAAATTTTATAATTAATGAAAACCATTCACCTTGGATTCTCAAACACATCAATAACCTAGACCATCTCTACTTGTTTTAAAAATTATATGTTTGTCCCTAACTTAGTATTGTGATTTTGATAGGATACAATATCCTTTTGATATATGAAGTTTTAGTAAGTCATCATAATGTTAATGCAATTATCTACATCAATAATCCAGTGTTGAGCTTATAAAGACAAACTGAAAATTCATTTATTCTGAATAAATTTTTTTTTACACCAACTAACCATCACTCAAATTTGGCAGCTCAAATCACAAGAGATAGTTTTATAGAAGATTTATTAATCCCTTATCTTTTATTTATATATATATCTAACTGTTAGAGTTGAATAATACATTGGTACAGTTATAGCTTAACGTTATTTTGTGGTTATAAAATAATTTTTGGAAACATGATTTATTTAGACCTCTACTTTTAAATGAACGTTGTTTATTCTGAACATCTATATAATATACCAAATGTATAAAATCCATTTCATTATTATTAATATTTATTACAATGTATTTGAGTTTCCAGCTATCATAATAAAATATATTAAGTTTCTGATTGACTCGTTTTCCCAGGGATTCTTCCATGATATAGTAAAATTTATTGCACATGATTTAAGACACCTTCTCCAAATTGGGGGTTACCATTTTAGTTGTGGTCACCAATCTTGAAATTAATGCATAATACGATTCATTTACATTGGTATGAAATAAAATGGTAACTAATTTTTACAAAATATGATTGAGTGGACAAGAAATCTAATAAAAATAATAATCAATACTTTTTTAGAAATAGTCATGTTCTAGAAATATGTTATATCTTCAATTCCGATGAGGGTAATATTTAACTTTGGAATTAATTTTTTATCCCATTTAGATCTAGTTTAATTTTTCTATCAATGATGTGGTGAACTAAGATGATACACTATTTTAATATATAGTTATCCTTATATTGTTTGAGAAAATTATTTTTTTAGTATTCCAATACCATGTCAGTATTTATGAAACACACCTTAGGTATAATCACATGTTTATAAAAAGATACAATATGTTCAAAATCATACATGATATGACTCATTTAGCTTAAATAAACAACAATGTATTACTATTTAATATTATAGTTATATTATATCCATTATAACGGTGTTCCGTAAAATTATTATTAGGAAATAGGAAAATATGGTTTACAAATGTTTGTATAATGATTCATTGGATACCAAATTAATTAAAAATTCATATCAAAACCAATTTAATATATGTATGTGTTTTTTTTGAAGAAATATTTAAATAAAAATAATTTTGTATATAAACAAATAAAATAAATATTTTTGATTATATTAATGATATATAAATTCAATATAATGATTATTATTGATCTTTTTTCTCTTCTAGTATTTGTATGAAAACAAATATCATTTTACAAATAAAATAATTTCTTTTCTAAAATTATAGTTTTACCACATTTTGGTGTCGAACCAATTTTAAATCTAGTTTTTCACCTTTATATTTTCTATTTAAAAAGAATTTACTTCATCATTATAATAGTGACATAAAAAGTTTGTTAGGATAATGTTTTGGTATTTTTATAATGAAAATCATAGTTTAAGGAATACAATAAAATAATGTTATTTCTAATATTCTTTTGGGTCCAAACTATTTCTAATGTAAGAAGGTGATTTTAACTAGTTTTAATGTATATTTTGATAATATTTTATTATTTAATCAATTATTGGTCATTTGAATTAATTTCAAATTGATTTTATATATGAAAACATTTCAAACTATTGATTGTTTCACATTAAAAAGCAGCATTATAGCTTTTTCAGCAGAATCGATTTAAAATATAATTTTACCAATACATTTAATTGAATTAGGTAAAACGGATACCATTTTTGGGACCAGAAGGTCAAAATTAATCTTTGTTGTTAATTTCATATTTATGTATTAAAACCGTTCGATGGTAAAAAAACTGCCATTGTAAAAGTAAAATTTTGACGAGGATTAAAGTAAAAAAGTTACAATATTAACATATCTAAAAATTACAAAATTTAAAAAGAGTATGAGGTGTTGATCGACCCAAACCAGCCTATAATTCATTATTTACATGAAAACTATGTGAAATTAAATACCTCCTCACTATGGTAAGATTTTAGCATAAATTAATCACAATATTAGTCACTTGAAACCACCTATCATCAAGTGTGAATAAAAACCCAAACCTCCCTATTTCAACCCCAAAAGCCTTGTGTCACAACAAATATCAGACCAATACACTCCTCACACTCCCCATGTCCAAGTGCATTAGGTATCACTAATAGACATAATCTATAGGATTCCGGGATATTTTAATCTAGGGACATTCATGAGGTATTTTTTTGAAGTACATCTCTTAATGTCATATAATTTTCTAATTTATCCTCACATCCTTCATCCATAAAATAATAATAAATTATGAATCATTTAAATAATATAGTTTTATTTTAATAAATTAATATATCATATCCATTTGATTTCTCACATCCTTTTATTCAATGAAACGATATTGTTTCCCAAGATATGTCGGTTAATTCCCTCCCTGAATAATGTTTTTATTCTTATTCCATTACCACCATCATGGATGGTATTGAAACTAAATTTTTGGTAAAATAAAAAATTTATTTTAATATAACGACCAATTTAATAAATTTTAAATTTTATATTAAACATAACATTATTATTTCTATATTTTCATTATACGATAACTTTATTTGGGGACGTGTGGAATACCGCCTCCTCAAAATGATTTGATTCATTCACACATCACATGAAATATATTAAGAATTGTTTTAGTAATTGTATCTTATATAAAATACATATTAACTCTACTATAATTATAATATATATATTTATAGACATTTTAGTTTCAATAGGATTAGAAAAATGAAAATAGCATTCATGGGTACCTATAGCCTTCTGTCTCCAAAAACAATGTTTTTTGTTTAAATAAAATATGAATTATAAATATTTATATTATTAATATAAAATATATTTATATCAGGTATTATATTATTTACTTTACATATGTATGACTACATGGACTATTTACATCAGACCAAGTTCACTTTTGAATGTAGTACTGAATATCAACAAAATGTCTGACTCAAACTTAAATAATTATGTAATTGTTATAACATGTTAAGTAGTGATATAAAATAAATAATAAATTTTAATAAGGCTCTGATGATAATATAAAATAGGTTATGTTTGTTATTCAAGATGATAATTAATGTATTAGACATGTCGGGCTCAAGTTAAGGGACTTTGTCTAAATCATGTTTCTTTTGGAAATTTATTAATAATATAAACCTTAATTATTTTATTTGGATTATTTATAGAAACTATGAAATTTCATATCCATATTTTATCTATAATAATTTTATATAATGTTAATGAAAATTTATTATTTCAATTATTTTAGGATTTAAATGTTTAATTTGGTATAGGACACCTTGAACATTTAATAACATAATTACCAAATCATTTCCATAATGATATTATCTAACCGATTATTTTTTATGTATATAAAATGATTATACAGAACATTTTATGTCTATTGTGAATTTCATTCAATTGATTTAAAAAATAATATTTTAATATGAGGTGTTTTACATTATTGTAAAAATGAAAAAAAATTAATACTTTTAACATATGTCAAGACAACAACTTCTTTGCTTCCATAACCATTATCTGAAATTTCGCTTCCTATATAAGACTTAATGATTTTAAAGGGTAAAAAAGAAAAATGTTATCCATCTTATGGTTATTACTTCATTGAAAGTTGTTTTTAAAATGGATTGAAAATTTCAATATATTTAAATTATTTCAAAATATTTCAAATAGAATTTTATTAGTGTTATATAGATAATTGAAATCATTAATGTTATATGAGTATATAATGTTACATATACATTTTATTGGTGGTTATGTGATAAACCAATGATGGATGGTTACATGATAAAACAAATATTGGTGGTTCCATAATAAATTCATGATGGTTGGTTACATTATAAACTATAATTCATTGGGTATGGAAATCAATCGTATAGCTATTCCATTTAGAGATATGTATGGAGGTTGACCCTATGGTTATTCAATTTATCTACGGTTATGTCCTATAATACCATTAAATGTTAAATGTATCACCCCTGGTTCTAGGTATTTAACCCTTTTTTATGTATTTAGTTATATATAAATTGTTTCGGTAGATTTTGGTAGAGCTTGGTAGAGTTTGGATTGGTTTTATGAAGAATCTAGAAGCTTTTTAGATAAGATCGGTTTGAGCACTGTTAGGGAAATCGATGAAGTATACACATGTATCTATGTAACATGAGATAGTGGGATTCACTCTATTGTTGTATGGTTTTTCTATCCATTTGAGGAAGTCATATAAGGTTCCCTTTTACGTATTAGCATCCACACGGTTATAACCGAATTTTCCTAACAATACGAACTAACTTTCATAAAAAAATGGGGATTCTTCAAAATCACGTTCACTCTGGATTTTTCTTAAACATCTATTTTATTATTTCATATGTACCTGGTATGAGATTCCTTATTCTCAAGGGTTAGAGGGGATCACGAGCATATTTTTAAAGAAAACTGAAGTGGTTTATTGGTTTTTTGAAGGCATAACTTCTTCAGGTAAGCCTCCCTTATTGTTTTCTTGCGGTTACTCCATATCTACACTTCTCTCTTTATCTCTATCTCTCTCTTTCTAACATTCTCTATATCTCTCTCTTTATATATATATATTTCCTAGTTCTACATCTATTGAATTTATTGAGTTGTTTTTTCTAGAGTAATGTGATGATTATAGGGCTTTTTTATGATAGATAAGGGGATCCAGAGTTGTTTTGGTTGTGCATTTTCCCGGATATGTGGTTTGGGGGCATGTGGGTGGATTTCTCCAAAACCCTAAAGGTATGTGGCCACCTTCTTGAATCCAATTTTTTATCAATTTAGGCCTTTTGCAATTAATATCTTCTAATTGAAAATAATTGTGAATATGATGCGAGAATCATGGTGGAAACCCATTTGGTGATGATTTGGGGATTTTGGGTAAAATTGGATATTACTGAAAAAGTGTATTGGATATGTGATTTGAAAATGTTATTTTAAAATTTGATTGTGGTTTGAATTATTTAAATTATTTTATGAAAGAATATTTTCAATAAAAATGATGTTTTATTGAAATATGGTTTGGAATGAAAAATGTGTTTATGAGTTTTTTCAATAAATGAGTGATTTATTAATGTTTTTCTAGATTTCATTGTATTGGCTGATGTGATTAAGGTATTATTGGGTTGGAATATGTTATATTCCTATTGTTTTGGCCTCATGGATGTATATGAATGAATACTTACATGTGTATATTTTCTTCAATTAACATGGATGTGGGGTGGGTGCGGAGTACCACAATAAAATAGGGGATGGATAGTGGACATAAGGGCCTCCTTCAAAGATCACTTGTTGGTAAGAACCATTATATAGGGAATGTAGTGTGACGACTTCGACGAGAACATTCAATGTGATAGTTTACCGGGTTTTTCATGAGAACCTCCATTTTTATTCTTGGTTGGTGTTTCAATGCCAGTTAGAAATTGTTTTTATAATACTAAATGGTAAAATAAATTATGGCAAGGTTTTTGGATTTCTATTTCATTGTGGATAGTTGTGTGGAAGATGGTTTGGTAAGGGTGTGTTTAAATTTTTTGGAATGGATGCACTATTTGTTTATTAATATAAACTATTTTTAATAATTGTGATTATGGGTTTATATTAGTGTTGTTTGTAGGGAAGTCATTTGGGGGAAATGTATAGAGTAATTTTTCTCAGCCATTATTTGGTTCATTGGTGGTTTTTCAAATGTCGTATTCTAGGACACAGGTAAATGTAAATCATGTCTTTCATTTTGTGGTACTTTGTGATTCTCATGTCATTTTGGTGGTGTTGGAGCTGGGATCTCAGAGTAGATCTATGGTTTGGTGTCATGATTCATTTTTTTCTAGTCATCCTCATAGAACTCTAATTAGGGATTATATTGGTTTTTTAGTTTGGAATTTATTTTAAAAATGCTAGAAATTCTTGATATGCATCTTGTGGTCAGTTGTTTATAGATCATGTGGTTGATGTTTTATTTCTTAAGGAAAATTATTATTCATTGTTCTTGAATACCGTGGTATTTATTTCCATCCTTTGGAGTATTTGGAACGCTACTGAAGGCATAATACATGTCATCACCTTCTCAAGACAATGAGGTAGGGGTGTGATGTTACAAGTGGTATCTATTTCTTTGGTACTTGACATTCGTGTATCTTTGATTCCATGTAGTTGGTTGTCGGTATTGGGGTTGGCATTCATCATTGGTATATTCTATATGTTGGAATATTATTAAGGCATAGAGTTGTCAGAACGTGAAATGTATATCTTAAAAGGACGTAGATAACCCTTTTATGATAAACATCATGTTACCAGGGAGTTGGGCATATTAGTGTTTTGATAACACTTATAAGAATATGAAATCTCATTGTCATGGGTGTAGCTATTGAGATGGGCATGGAATTCCTAGTAGAAATTACATCCAAGTAGAATAAATATTTCATTGCGTATAATGATATATGTTATGTTTTTTTATGTTGATCTATGAAAAATCTAGAAGTTACTTTCAAATGTGATAAATTGAAATGTGGATGGTTGTGGTATTTTGAAAATTGGATGATTTGAAAAACATAGTGTATTTTTTAAGAATTTGGAAGCATGGAAAATGCGAAAATGTTGAAATATTAATTGTACATGTGTCAATGCAATCGAGTTATAAATTGTAAACCTTTTCATTCTAAGGGAGTGACACATGTGGTTGTTTTGGTGTCGAGGAAAATGGAACAATGGAGGGATAATATAGACCATCTGAAGGAGGCCAATAAAAATTCCATTGCACCTAAGACCTATATTAATAAAAATATAGTGAAGAGTATAATTAAATAATTCCACGATGTGGAAAATGGGAATAAACTGGATGAGCCTAAAAAAGTGGATCATGTTGCTCAGATAAAAAATAACAATACACCCATATTTAGTGGTGATTTATATTCAAAAAGGTAAAATCATTGTTGAATAGAAAGAACATTATATTTGAATTGTGGGGAACATCTTTCGAGCTGATAGTGAATCTAGAAACCTACATTCAAGAAGATATGGCCCTATAATGGTGGGAGTTATTGGTCCAAGATGGAATGATCCAAGTGGTGTCATATGAGGGTTTTGAGATTAATTTTTTATAAACAATTATTCCCTTATATGTTCAGAATTTAGTGAACATTCGATTTTTTCATCTTGAATCTAGGGAACAAGTCTGTAATGGAATATGTAGCTAATTTCATGAACTAAGGGTAGTTTCCACCCATGTTCGAGGATAATACTTCATTGACGGAACATATTATTGATGATTGAATAAGTCCTAAAATTCATTTTAAAATACCAGTGTTGTGTATTATTGATTTCACAAAAATGGTGAACAGAGAAACAGTAGTTGAATGGAATATCATTGGGGCTACAAGCCATGGAAGTATGTTGGCACCCACAAGGAATAGTGGGAAATCAGAGATTGGGTTTAAGTAGAAGAGAGACACGTATTTCCATGGTGGATGTAAAGGTCAGAATCTGATGGGAGGAATGAAAAATCTTCCTCTAAACTCTTAGAGTAATCCTATATGTTTTTAGTGTGTATCTAAATGTCAAATAACACGAGATTTTATAACACAACCTCGACCACACCATAACTATATGAATATGGGGAATCTTTAGTGGTATTGCTGGAATGATCTGTGGTCGGCTATTCGTGACACTTTTTAGGGGTCACAGGCATCCTATGACTCCAAAGGATGGGGGAATCAACATAAACCTTATTAGTAGAGTAATGTAATTAATGTTTATTCCAAATAAATCATGAATCCTTAGTATGAAAATAAATAGAAAATTGCATAAAGAATAATATTTTTTGGACTGATCAAGTTGTGATGAATGATCATTTAGGACCATCCACGGTGTAAGGAATAATTCATTTAAATTTTACCTTGAGTCAAGTGTTTATATGTTATTGGTGCTTCAAATTCTTTTCTTAATTGTCATATTGTTTTTCTTATGGTTTGATATGTGGAAATGATACCTTCATGTATAAAAAATATAAGTCCTATAGGTAAAATTATGTGTCGAGACTCATTAGTAGATAATGTTGTATAATCGTGGATGAGGTTGAGTTGACATGGGATTTCTCCATGCATGACATTGATGATTATGATGTAATCATAGGAATTGATTAATTTATAATTTTTAAGGTGCATATTGACTATTTTGCATGAATAATGATTTTTACAATGGGGGATGTCATCTCACAAATATTTAGAGGGGAAAAGATTTAAAATTTTAGTGAAACACGTATTTTGGAACTAAATATTGGCATGTTTTCATACATGTTAGTGGCATTGTAGTTGGTATCAAAGGTCTAAATGCAATAGAGAGTCTTTCCAGCAATGGTTAACCAATTTCTAGATGTCTTTCCCCAAAAATTCTAATGGATTCCATTAGTTAGGGAAGTGGAGTTTAAGATTGATCTTATTTTGAGGAGAAGTAATATCTCACATCTGTCTTATCATATAGCTCTAGTAGAATTGGGGGATTTGAAGGTGCATTTTGAGGATTTAAAGAACAAATGGTCCGTCCATCCAATAACGTCTATATGGAATGTGCTGGTTTTGTTTGTCAAAAAAGAGGATCAAAGACTTCTGTTCTGTCTTGATTATCTTAAGATGAATCAAGTTATGTTAAAGAACCTATAATCACTTCCACACATTGATTATTATTATTTTGACTAGTTATGGGGAGATCATTAGTTCTCCAAGATTGATTTGAGGTAAGGATATCGTTAATTTGATGGGTGGAAGGATGATATTCCCAAAAAAACATTCACAAGTAGATATGGAAATTATGAGTATGTGGATATGGCCTTTTGTCTCACAAATTCACAAGTAGTGTTCATGGAATTTATGACTCAGATATTTCAGAGTTATTTGGATTCATTTGTTTTGAGATTTGTGGATGATATATTGATGTATTCAATGACAATGGAGGATCACGAGCAGAATTTAGTCACAATGATGGGTATCTTGAGAGATCATATGTTTTATTCAAAATTATCAATGTGTGAAATTTCAATATAGGTGCATCATTTCCAAGGCCATGTTATTACTATAAAAGGCGTTTTAGTTGATCTGAAAATGATAGAGGTTGTTATATTGTGGAAACCGCTAATGAAAAACATTAGAATATAGAGATTCCTTGATCTTGTCGGTTATTATCGAAGTTTTGGTTATGATTCCTCACAATTGGCCTCACCAATTATTTTTTACGAGGAAGAATGTTCCATTTCAATGGGTTGGGCAGTGTCTAAAATGGTTTGAAGAGATAAAGGGTCTCTGAAAATCACCACCAATCATAGGTTTCTGTAAATAGGGAAAGGGTACATGGTGTATTGTGATGCATCAGGATCATGGTTAGGATGTGTTCTCATGAATGGGGATCATGTGGTTTCAAATGGCTCATGAATGTTGAAGTTTCATGAAAAAAACAATCCAATACATGATTTGGAGTTAGTGATATTGGTACATGACTAGAAATGGGGAATCATTATCTATTCAGGAAGAAATTGATGGTGTTTACAAATCATTAGAGAAAATTAAATATTTTCTCACAACTAGAATTGAACTTGAGGAAAAGGATACGGATGGTGTATCTCCATATATTTGATTTTGACTTGATTTACACACCATGTTAGGGAAATTCAGTTGAAATTACATTATGTAAGAAATCATATGCTCAGATGGTTAAATGGACATAAAATTAGTGGTAGTTGATTTCACGAATATCCAATATGTGTTTATAATGTGAGGACCACGGTAATATAGTGGTCTTATTTCTGATTTCATTGGTTCCTAACTCGGTTTTTTTGATAAATAGTTACAGGTATCTGATTTTGATTTCATGGTGATGAGGTCAAAACATAATGGTGGGGAGACCATTGTGGTCTGGGAACTGAATGGGAATTTTGGTTTGTGTTTTCAGAATCATATAGTAGTACTAGTGGGTTTTCATGTGAAAATTATAAGAGCTTATTATCATTCCAGTTGGGTTTTGTGTCCTATAATACATAAACCTAATAAGTTGTTGAACGTATAGTGTTGGTGGGATGGTATGAAAAGTAAAGTGAAGGAGTTGGATTCATGATTCCTGACTTGGGATCATGTCATTGAAGAGCATTAACTGCTAGAAGAAGTTTTATAATCATTAACTATCTCTGTATTGATGTTGGAATATATGGAAATGGATTTTGTTATAGTTATCCTATGAATGGTCTGGAATCAGGATTCCAAATGTGTGATAGTGGATCGACTCAGAAAGTCAGTACATTTTATCCCAATTCGTGAATATCTTTTGGTGGTGGATCTATCCAAAAAATATATTCATAAGGTGGTAAGGAGGCATGCAATTCTAGTTTCAACTTTATCAGATATAGATCTAATTTTTTGAAATCCTTGCATGAAGCCCTTGGGACACAATTGATGATGACTACGGCATATCATCCTCATAAGGATGGGAAATCAGAGAGGACGATGAAATCATTAAAAGATATATTATAGGCTTGTGAGAATTATTTCGATGGTTCATGGGAGGATCTCGTGTCATTTGTTGAGTTGTCCTTCAATATTACTTATTAGGCGTCGATACATATGGCTCTATTTGAAGCATTGTAAGGACATCCATGTCGTTCTCCCCTATTCCAGGTGGAGACAGTTGAGTCTTCGATGGTTGGGATGCGCCTTGTCTTTGGTAATATAACGAATATTACATTGGAAGAGGGGAGAACATAGATGTCTCAGTGTCATAAAAAATCATATAAAGACCATTTTCGATGAATGTTGTCATTCTAGGTGGTGATCATGTGTTTTGATGAATCTCTCCTTGGATTAGACATCATAATATTGGAATAGATGGCATGTTATCTCCATATTATATTGGGCTTTTTGATGTATGTGATTGGTATAGAGAGGTGACTTATTAGTGGTCTATTCCACCATTGTTTACTATTGTGCACAATGTGTTCCATGTTTCTCAGTAGAAGAAGTACCAGCCGGATCGTGACCCAGTGATTCTACAAAATCATGCTGAGATGGAGCCGAATGATTAGTTGGTTCACATGCCAGTGCTGATTATGTATAGGAATGAAATATTCATGAATGGTAAAAAATATGTTTAAAATGGGTTTTGTGGCTAATTGGTAGGATTCAAGAGGAGTCTTTTGAATTAGATAATGAGATGGCTAAGAAATAGCCCAAGTTATTTCGGTAAAGCAATGGTGTAGTATTTAAATAATAATTTAGATGCTCAATTTACAAGGTAGGGGTGAATTGTATGGTTAAAATATTCATTATTCACCGTAAGGAAAAATTATATTTAACAATGTTAAAAAATGTAAATTCACAAGACCTATTTTAGTACTATAATATTGTTAGGTTTCGAAAAAATGGTTCCAGTAATGATCCATTAAGAATGATTACAAAGAAAAATATTATACCTTAAAGCATATAGAATTTCACTTATCATAGTATACAAATGTACCAGAATGTATAAGAACGATATACTTTCTTCCATTATCAAAACATAGTGGAAATAAAATTCAAACAAAACAAGGTAAAAGTATGAAATCTTTTAACCCTAAGAGAAGGGTATCAAACAGCCTTGTATAATGGTACCATGATTTATAATTTAATTAATGTCTGTCTTACACAAACTAGAGTTAAATTTCGTTAGGAATATCGAAATATGGCTTTCTATCCATGCTAGAACTCTCTCTTTATGGTAGTCAACACCTTTTTCTTCCTATCCCCAGAATTTCTCAAACATTAAGGTAGTAGACAACTCTATCTTCCTATCCCCATAAGTGATCATTTGATCACATCAACAGAGCTGCACAAAGCAATATGAATATGATGTTCAGTACAGACAAGGAATGCTTCTCTCTCTCTCTAGAAATCACTTTAGTAGCATACAATATCTAGAACCTGTGAAGGGATTGTTCAAATGATATATTATTAATAGTCACTTCTTCAACGGTCATCTCCCTCCTCCAATGGTCATATTTTTCCCTCAATCTCGAAAGGGACATGTACAAGTGTCACTCAAACAATGGTTTCATAGAAACTACTTGTATGATATCATTTTATAACTACAATAATTCTATTTAAAATTAGGTTTCTTAACAAAAAATATTATTAAAGTTAGAAAAAATACTGTTCGAAGTCTAACCAAATGAATATTTAAATAAAATAGATCATGGATATATGGATTCTGTTGTCCATTGAATTTGAAATCTGAATTCTATAGATTTTGGTGTTTGAATTCCAATTAATTGGAAATCAGAATTTTGAAGAGGTTAGAGTCCGAATTCTAAAGAATTCGGAGTCAGAATTATTTGAAATTCAATGTCTGAATTCTGAGGAATTGAATGTCAAAATTATAAGGAATATTAAGTCTGAATTATAAAGAATTCAAAGTTGGAATTCGAAGGAATTCAAAGTCTAAATTTCTGAGTCCTCTAGTGGAGATGATTTTTCTTCTTCATAGATTCATGAGTTTTATTCCTACATATTGTGATGGGGTTCATGGTGGTGACCATCAAATATATTTCTATTATTCCTAAGGTATAACCATTTACCTAATGACTATGGTGGTATTTTAGGTGATTTGGTTTTTGTTTATTCTGGATCCTAGAAACCATTCAATTTCATGGTGGTATGGTTGGATGTGTTATAGAAATTCATACAACTATAAATTTTTTGATAAGGTGTGGTTTCAATTGTAAGAAATTTTTATTTGGATTTCATTAAGTTATAATGTGATGTTTGCGTGGAAATGGGTGATGCAATTACTAAGGCAATGAATTATTGTTTGTTATCTTGTCAGCGAAGTTGTTGATGATGATAGTGATCAGGCGCATAAGGGTGAATGTCTCATGGCACCGGTATCATTGTGGTTTGAGGAATGATTACATAGCGTGTTTTCTTTGAAATTTAAATTTATTGGTGTTTTTTGGGGTATTTTATATAATTTCACATACTATATGAACATAAGTTGCTGTGATATATTGATTTTGGTATCCAGAAATGGTATTTTCATATTTCCAATAACCCTAATGTTTATTTTAAAAAAATTAAAATGGATTCAAGATAGACCAAGAACATATTTTTCACAGGATAATAAATTATATTTCTAATTTTGAATCATTTGACACCCAAAAAGGTGTTTCAAATTAGTAATAAGAGGGTTTTAAAATTCCAATATCATCAGAATTTCGAATTATTCCATGTAATCGTTTTTCATACAAAATTTTTTTCTGTCATTGACATCAATAAGAACATCAAAATATTATTCATTAGAAGTTTTTATATAAACGATTTTATCCACTCCACTTCTTTTAAAATATATCTTTATAATGTATGAATATAGATATGAATACCATGCATTATTATATTACATAAGATAATAAAATTAATTTCTAAACCTACATACTTAATTTAAATAATTCATAATTAGAAAACACACTTGTTCATCGATAAAAAATTCTTTTTTTACACAATTTATGAATTCCATTTTAACATGCATTTGGAAAAAATTATATTTTCAGGAAAAATTCATTTTAAAAAAGAGCATGACTCACTCTAGATTAACTATTAGTTCAATGATTTCTTCAACATTTTTGAATTAGATCTAAGAATAGACTTTATCAAAAATTCATTCCTTATTTTATATCACTATTACCTGCCCAAGTTTTACTTCTAGAAAATCTTTTATATTAAAATAATATTATGATTCTATGGCCTTCCAATAATTTCCCAATCCTAGTTTTTATAAATCTAACCAAATTGTTATTTTATGGATTATTTTTTAAACTCTACTATCATTGTCTCTTCCAAATAAGTTTGATCCACTGTATATGGGAGATAATCACATTCTATAGTTTTCATCATTCATGTTTGATTTATAGTATATTGATACTTAAAAATGAAAGATATTCCAACCTCTACAATTCTATTTCATCATTTTCGTGCATGATAAAAATTATCATATACATTTTACTCCTGTGATTTACCTCTAAATACTCATCATTTGGATAATCATTTACATTTGGTATATCTTATGGACTATAAATAGTTAAATCAACAACATATCTCACATTATCTTTTTCTCCAACAATCATAATTGACGTTTGAATTCTTTTGTTCATCATAGATTTCTCATCAATTATATTAACATCATTTACCTATAAAATATTCTATAAATTGTTATTGAATCATTTTCAATCAGTACTTTTAAAATAGTATCCATGAAATAGTCCTATACATTCCACACCTACAAAGTTTCCTTGATTTCATTTTTTGTTTAAGTTATAATAATGGAATAAAAAATAGAGAATAAATTGATAAAATGTTTTATTTAAAGCCAAATTTTGTATGGTGTTCCTTATTCAACTATACTTATCACTTATAGGTTTTAGGGGTATCAGGATACTTAGACATTCTCTTTATAGTAATGATGAAAATCAATTTTCTCAATGAAATTTTTTTCCCTTTTTTTATGAGTTGAATTCCCCAATCAACAACCCCAATTTAATGTGTGGATTTAATCTATGATACCTTGGGTTTAATGTCATTATTCTCAATACATCTCTCAAAATCAATGGATGTGTAATCTTTTAAAATGAAAGCATACATAATTTAAATAGTATTTAAAAAATCATTTCCAACTCAACATATATATCACTTCATGAATCACATTACCACTTCATTTGTTTTCATGAACATAGAATATTAAATTATAGAAAACATGTGGATAAAGATAAGTAAATAACTATCTACATATCTATCAGATATATTAATCATAATAGATATAATAGGTGGAGTCTTGTTGAGAAGAACATGTGGATATTGTTTCTTTGGGTTATATAGAATTCTGACTATTTTCACCATATGCAGTCATCCTAATTTTTTTTTCAGGAACATGTTTTATATTAGGACTATCCACTATATCTTTTAACATAGAAAATATTCACGTTCATTGTTGGGGGATATGAAAAATCTTCTAATTATAATTTTTTCCCTCTTCAACTTTAATGCGGAATGAGTTCTCTTTATTTTCAACCTAGAAATGATTACCATTGGTCGACAACCCTTTCATTATATATTTTTTGACATTGAATTTGATAATGTATACCTTTGAATTGAGGAGGAATTCATGTCCTAATTCATATAGATAACACATAGTCAAGATATTCTGTCATATTCCATCCTAATAGAGATATTTTTTTTAGTAGTTCATTCCTCGAAAACAATTTTTTCCATCAGCTTTGATTTTTAGTGCCCCAAAATTCCAAAAATTTATTGTTCCATCAACTATAATATTAAAAATTGATCAAAATTTAATCAATGATAATCCAATGAGATTATCACATACTATAAATATTTTTGATGATATTATTTTTTAAAAGAAATATTTATAGGATTATCATTCTCGATATTCTAATTTTCATTCCATGAGATTTATTGTTGAGTTGGATAAAAATATGGATTTTACTTCCATTATTTAGTATAGGATTTGTTAAAATACACATCATCATTTTCCAAGGGTGAGTATATTTTTTCAAGGGAATGTAATTGGGTTTAATTGATTTTCTCCCCATCTAACTTCTATAGTAGGAATCACTTATTATCTATTCCCTACAACCAAATATTCAATTCCAAATGTTGGAACAATGAAAAAAATATGCCATGAATAAATTTATTCTAAAATATGGTGGATATTGTGCCATTCTCCATTTTATAATTCCATGTGTTTATCCATTCAAACAACTTCTTGACTCATCAAAATTATACATGGTGCGACAAAAAATCACAAAACTGAAATTTGATACAATTAGTTGTCTTATATATTTTTCATCCATATTTCTATATAATTATTATAATTATTTAATTTTTATTATCCAATTAATATAAATATGTGTTTCCAATCCTTTGATTTTTTGAAATGGATCAACCTTTTTTTATAAAGTTGTTTTTTAGTGTTTACCACAATATAAAAAACCTTATGTATTTCGTTATCTAGTTCTATCAAAATTGAAATCTTTGTTATCCTATAATCAAATTCAATACTACATTTATCTAATTATATTGGTCATTGTTAATCTTGAAAGTTATTGAAACTGTATGGGCCTAGTTTACTCTTTCAATTAGTTAACCACATACAAGCATAGAAAAATAAATTTTATATTATGGATCTCTTGATTTTATTTCAATATCCAATTTCTGTCTCCACGAAAAAAATATTTTTATGCATATTTTAAGATTATTTTTTCTTTTTTAAAATCAATTTAATGTCATTAATCACCATAGTTTTTTATCATCATTATTAATTTAATAAAATCATCTAAAATAATTCTACTAACCATTTTATCATCAAACTCATCTTAGATCTTGTCAGTCTATTATTCTATATGATCCAATTTTTTTTTAATATTTTGATAATAATGCTTTAATAGTAATACTTCCCTTTACTTGAATATAAATATCTTTTAGTGTTCCTTCATGTTCCACCTTGAGATCAATTATTCCCTCATGATGAATAACATGTTTAATTTGAGGTATTTTCTTCTCTATCATAGACATCATGTAATATTAATTATCAGATTCAAATTCTATTTCTATATCTACCAAAAACACTTCATTATCATTTTCTACATTGACCAAATGGATATTTCCCTAAAATATAATTCAAGATTAGCTCCTACAATTGTATTGGTAGATTCGTTATGGCTTCTACAAAACATATGATCAGCCTTCTATATCTATAAATATTTACGGGAATTATGTCCTAGTGATCCCAACACTATAACATATGATTCATTAATTTGTCTTGTTTACTTAAAATTATAGTTTTACTTTTTTTAATTTTCTATCCACCAGTGATTGAATATACTATTCTCTGTGTTGTCTATTTTCAGATTCATTGTCATTAAAATTTTTAATTTTCACGGATAAAATTTCCATACGATTTATAATTTAAGTGGTTTATTATTCAATTTACATTTCATATGCTACAATACTTCTTAAATTGTCAGCATGATTTAATTTTCCAAAATAAAATTCTCTATGAGTTGAAACATTTGGATTATATTAGAGAGAGTGTCATTGTTAAATCTATTTGATAATAACAATATCATTTATTTCTCTATAATTCTTTAGATGTCTCTAACAAAATTTTTTATTTGATTAAAAAAATAATCATTAGTTTTTTATACATTTCTTTTTTGGAAAATAATATTTTTGGCCAGCACATAGTGCTTTACATCCTTCAACGATCAATCCTCTTCATATATATTGGACAATTTAACATATATGAAAACAACAATATCTAATACAATCACCTTGAAATATGTTTGATCTATCATACCTCTTCTTAATAACCATAGTTCATTGAAAGCGTTATCCAAAAGTTGTTAATCAGTTTCATTCATAGAAAAACATTTCCTCTTTTTGATAAAATATCCATTTAACCTAACAAATAACATATCCTATAAAAAAGAATAAATATGATTCTTATTTTTTTCCATAGAAAATATTTTCTCCCATCATGGAGTTTAATTAATCTGACATTGAAGAAATTCACCTTGATATCAAACTTTTCAAAGCATGTTCTACACTATGAACATTCACTTTGATAACACTTGATAGAACTTGAGACCCCATGAGAGTGAATGAGTGAATGATAGTGTAAATTTTGTTTTCCAATTTGAAGAATAATGTTCCAATGATTCGATGAATTTTATAGATGGGAGATAATATCATAAAAATAGAAAATACATAAATTCAGGTAACCGAAATAGAATAATTCAAAATTTATTTGTTTCACCCAAAAGGGAAATATCCAAGGACCATAAACTAATGATATGTAAATGTTCATAATTATAATATTCTTCACTAGTTTTTTAGGGAATATATACATTTGTCAAGGTTACTCTATGTGATGGACACTAGCTTTATGATTTATTTATTTATAGAACACTCAAGACATCATATCAGAATAATTATACCCTCATTATATGTTCGTGGATTCATTATTCATCAGATTACTACATTAAGGTCATATAAACCATTTTAAAATACATGGTATTTTTTTGCAACATTAACCCATGAATATTATCCAAAAAATATGTTCTTAATTTTATGGATTTTATATATAATTCCACTAAATATTTTCTAAAAACATATTATGAATAACAGAGCACCTAATTTATATCCTAGGGGAAAAAACCTATCATGTAACCTTAGGTGTAAGACCTTTGTGGTAATACTTTGGAAAATGGTTCCTTCAAAATATCAGATGGTGAATACGCCTAATTGTGTGTGTCGTTACATAAGACCCCCAATTATCAAATCCTTCACAGGATGAGAAATCATGTAAAACATTATTGAAATGTCTTATGAAAGTATCTTGTCTGCATGAGCATGTAGCTTTTGTCGTGAAAGCCCAAGAACAATAACTCTAGTACATATATATTTCCTATTTGTGAGATTATATGAACAAACCATAGAAATACATGTTCCTGCCATGATTGAACAACTAAATCATATAATTTTTCTAAACATAGATTAAATCCTCAATATTCTCATTGTCATTATAAAGAGGTTAATATTGAGGATTTATTTTACTAACCCACCAACATTTCATCAAGAAAAAATGACTATTCATCCAAACAATCACCTCATGCAATTCTTTATACTTTTAAATTAAACCACCTATTGTGAAAATCCATGTGTATAAAAAACGAATCTTATCTATGTAAATTTTTTTATTGGTAAAATGAGAAATTCCAATAGATGTTTTTTGTAATATTTATGTTAAATACAACCACTTTTTTGCTAATATATATATATATATATATATATATATATATATATGTTTTTAACATTTAACATATAAAAAAATGACCATTAGTTTAATTTATTTTATTATCTAGAAAATACATATTTCTATACAATCATAGAAATATAATTTTAATAATTATTATTTCAAATAAATAATTTACAATCAATAAAAATAATACATGATACCATTCAGTAATGATAATTATTTTATCAAAAAACTATTTATATAAACCAGTAGTATATGTATATATTATTTATATAATAAAGTAAAATATCAATTTTTATTATTTTATTTTAATTATATCTTTAATTATTTGTAGTTTTCAATTTTTCTGGCATATAAATAGTAATTATACTTTATAAAAGCATTTTTATATATGAACAAGTTGGGGTTCATCGCCCTTTTTTTTAAAACGTAAATAGATCCACCTTTTGATTTTTTTAATGGTTATTAGTTAGAAGGAATAGAACCCAAATAACATAATGCCTAAAATCCCAAAGACTAATAGTAAATATGCCAAAGGCTCAAATATAACAACTACGAAATAAAATTGACACAAAGGAAAAATTACACATAGTCATAAACCAAATAGCCCATTCCAAAATACCCTATACATCATAATTTCCCCGATTACAGATATCAACAACCACTATTAGTCAACCCCTAGTTGAATTAAATATTTCCACCATCACTTGTAATCTTACCTAGACTTCTACTTTAGTGGATGTTTCTTGTTTTTACACCCTTTTCCAACCCACATAGTGACACTATTCTAGATCCACTAGAGGCTAGATTAGTTGAACTACCAAGGTTGTCCATAAACACATATATCTTCTATGAAAAAATTTACATGTAATAAAGTCTAGAGAAAATTTAGAGATGGTAATGGGGAAATAAGGACATGTGTAGAATAAATAAAACATGTATGACTCCGATATAACAATAGAGGAGGGAAAATCAGAAGATATTATTCCATAGGGACTCTCAATGGGGGACACGTAATAGGTCTCCCATTTTTTAGGATGGATGGTGACCTATAAATGATTTCCATATTATGTTTGTATTCACCTCCTACCACCCCACCCCACCTACCACTACCCCAATTCACATCTCTGGATAACATTAGAACCACCTCCCACCACATCCCCATTAATCACACTTCCCCCACGTATCTCCTTTAAATCTTCTACAATTTATATATAATAAAAAATATATATACATATTGTGTCTCAAAATATGCCACCCAACCATCACCAACTCTACACCCCATATCATGAAATCCATTGTCACTACATTGAACCCACCATGGTCAAGGGATACATCCCTATTTCATCATCGATCATTATAATAATTCACTAGCGACTGTTGTACTATTTTTGTATCTACATCAAACTAATGTATTAGTAATATATTGTATATTTATTAGGTGTTTAAATGTTCATAGTTTTTTCATATAAAAAATTATATTTTGATTTGATTAGTATTAATGTAATTAATGATTTTTCATTTCATAAGGACCATAATTTAATTAGTAGTAATTGGTTGTTGTTGTTTATAATAATTCAAGAAGGTTAATAAATATTTAATGTATATATCACTTTAATTGGTCTCATCAAACCCTTGATTCATTAACATAGTTTTTTTCAATATTAATACTGTTGTTTTAATAATAAATTTCTATTTGTGGATTATAATTGGTGACCATACTATATTTTAATTTAATATTTTATGCTTCCATATTATTTTTCAAAATATATTGTATTGATATAAATAATATTTAAATATTTACCTAATATATTTATGGTGATGAGTCAATTTAATTATAATGAAATGTAACCTATATGGTGTATATTATAATTTATATAGAGTTTTTTATAATTTGTTTAATAAATTGCATGAATTTATGGTCTATTATAATTTTACGTTATGATTGATTTTCTAGAAAATTTTGTACATATTGAATTTTTTATTTAAAAATATAATCTTTGGATCATGACTACACTATAATATTATGGTATTGACATTGTTAGATTGGCATGAATTTGTGATACTGTACAAAATACAAAAAACATTTTATAATATTAATTTTTTTTCTAGGAAATCAAATTTATAGAGGCAATTGAATCAGTGAATTTTTTATTTTCTTTACAAATACATTAAAAACTAATAATTTATCAGTTTACAATCTAGTAATAATGTGTTGATGGACATTAAATAGAGAAAAATTTAGTCATTTGATCTCTAATTTCCTGTTAGTTACATCATATATCCTCTATTTCCTGGGGAAAGATTAGTGCCATGTACATGTCAGTCCAAGAACCATATTCAACATAATTTCAATAGAGTAGACTCTACAAAATACAATTTTATTTGTAGTATCCAATTCCAGGCATGAATTTTTATATTTTCACTCAATGAATTAGAGCGGAAATGGGGTTTGGTTTTCAAAGAAGATCCCTACTAAATAAACAATGTTGTTAACCAACTACGGATCTTGGAAACTCAAAGTAGAATGTTCTATTCCAGAAACAATTTAATATATTCATTCATATTCTATAACTCATTCTAAAAAATATACATGCATTTCTAAATTTTAAATGAAATAACATATTCATGAAATATTCATAAAACCAATTCAAATTTTTGATTTTTCTCTAAAAATAGAAAAATAAAAAAAATCATGAAATACCATTATAGTTGGTTGTATTAATGAATCAGAGGTCACCAAATAAGAATATTGAATTTCATATTTTTATTAGAACATTTTATAATATGAAAAAAAAATTGATTTAATTGGAAATATTTTCCATACATAATAAAATTTAGATAATATAAAGCAACACTATATTTCAATTAGTTAATAATTTTAAATGAAATTATATTCAATTAAGAGAAAAATAAATCTTCTCACATCACACACTTGTATACATAGGTTCATTTTTATGTTGGATAATATGTACCTCTTTTAAAAATTCTCAATTTGAACCCCCGTATATAAGGGAAAATATATGATAAATTAATAGAGTTTACATTATGGATAGTATACCGATGATCTCTATATCCATAGTCTAATTTTTTTCATGAGATTTGGTTTCAAGAAATTGATATTATATAAGGAATCCCTTAAACACCTTAATATTTGTATGTGATCCTCACTAGAATTTTTTTCTATCAATCCGGTAAAAATATTTTCCCCTTCTACCACTACTTTATATTAATGTGTTTATTTACATGTCATATTTTTTTTGAGTATCTTTTTTTTATTATATTTTCATTGGTAGTATAATTCTACATTTGTGAGTCTCTATGAAAATTTATACAGTTAACATTCTTGAGTAAATATATTTATTAAGGATAATTTTGGTTTCATTATTTTTTACAAATTAATGTTAGATATTAGATATAATTATGTCAATTAATCTGAACACTATGATGGTGGATTAATCTAGTTCCCTAAAAGGTTTATTTGATCTATATTTAAAATGGATCACCATATCTACTAGAAGATCATTTTTAATAATTCTTTTATATGACTAACGAATGAATTACAGAAGTACACTTCTCCTTCTATCAATTTGATAGGGAAATCCTCGTTATCAAGGATTTTGTGTTTACCCTATTTTGGATGTGTATAGATAGAGATTTATGACAATACAATCATGGTAAGTATTGTTATGTGGATTCAATGAGTAATGAAATCAAAAAATTATGTGGAGCATCTATAAGTGGAATTATATATTTATTTATTAAATAAAAAATGATGGGATAAATTTTCATTGAATTTTTATATCTATTATGTTACAAATATAAATTCATATCAAAATGATTTATTGAGATCAAAATTTAAAAAAAAATAAAAACATTTATGGGTATTTTATCCACTCATGGAAGTAAATTTTTGTGAGAGAAGATAATGCAATGTATTCTTAATTTGAATCCACACACAAGGGAATGAATAATGAATTTTATTTTGATCAACATTAATACCACATCCATTTAAATATGCATACATGTATGACTTATTCTGATGTAAAAAAATGTACTAATTTTAGTGGTGTCATGTTAGTGATGAATAATATTTTTTGTTCAGTATAATATCTACTTGTTATTTTATCTATTTATCAATAAATCATTGGATTGAATATGTAATGATATGTGAACCGGATACTCAGTACTCAATATACAATTTGGTGTAGTGATATAGATTTATATCAGTATTGGCAGAAAGTTATTTTAAAAACAATTTCTGAAAAATATTCCATATATATTTTTTACATGAACCTATTCTCCTATACTAAGACCTAATTTTTTGTATCTATTTTTTTCGTTATTGACGATCGTGTTGTATGAAATCTATAACATGTTGTTTCAAATGGGTTTCTTATAGTAATTATCACTAATAATGATCTTGCTATAAAATTAGATGTGATAGTTATATTTGAAAAAAATAAACTAAAATGAAATAATAAAGTAATTTAATTAATATTATAAAAAAATTTATTCAATAATAAATATGGAAACACCTATACAAGCACACTTATCAAAAGTTAAAGTTTCTTTACAATTTTTTATTATAATTTCTTCCAAAAAATATTTATTCTAAAAAATCCATATTTTTTCCAAACATGATTATGATGGGAGATGATATGGTCAGATAATTTTTATCATTGTCATTTTTTAATAACAATATTGTTAACAATATCATAGTCAAAAAACTGATTTCTCTTACAAATTACATTGATTTTTTTATTTTTTTATTCCTAAACATAACTCTATTATATTAATTACCATTTTCGATCTTTAATAAGGAGTATAAAAAGCATAGAAACCCTAACATAACAAATAAGAATGTAACTTCACCGACAAAATAAAAATATAAATTAATGAATATTACATACAACACTAAAATATTAAAATTAAAACACCCTTAAATAAGGAAACCCATGTACACTAATTATTTAACAAAAATTAGTATCTTGTAAATAGGACTTCCTTCTAACATAATCATGTAGTAGGTGAGATCCATATTTATCCTCTCATAAATTAATTTTCTATCATAAATATATTCATCCACAAAATGTATTCCCTCTAGTGAAGAAAATGTTCCAATAAGATTTCTTGTTCTCACTCATAATGATTGGATGACAATAACAGAATGATGTTGGGATAAACCACGTCAATTTTCATGAAACTAATAGAGGGATTTATAAACCACCTTGACATTATGTAAAATTATGGATATTGTCTTGTGTATGGGGTTCATCAATATATGTTAATATAATTTTCCCCAAATTCTTCTCCCATTTATATGTAATCTATCCTATTTATAGGGAGGGACATAAAGATATTATGTTTCATGTGATAATCTAGTATAATGACCTTATCATCCATTAGTATGAAAAAATTTATCATATATATATCTTGAATAAATCCATTGAATAGACGAATATGAAACCTCAAAAGGTAATAATGAATTTCGATTCAATTCCATGGTTTTCCAAAGGTGGATAAGGATAAATATCTTGACTTGGTAAAAAATATTTTTTTTATTATATATATTTCCAATGTTCCTATAGATAATAATAATATAGTCATAAGATCATTTTTAATTATTCTTTAACATGATTATTCATATTCATCATTTGGTTATAAACAAAAGTTGTTAATGTTTTTACAAGGATATTTTGAGTTAAACTAATTCATTGATAATATATATCCTGAAGAGATTAACTGTGTTACTTCACCCATATTTGGTTATGAAGTGTGTGGAGCTCTGCAGACTAGATGTTTAAGGTAAGATATTGTTATTCATCACTGTTTTTGTTTCCTCGTTAACATATTAATTCCCCAAATCAATTTATAATGATATGGTTGAATATATTTAATCAGTTTTAATGTTATCATAAAAAAACTTATTGATGCTTCGTTCATTCATCAAATATGTGGCTCGATTTTTTTGAAATATATTCCTCATCCATGTGTGATGTCTTTGTATAATCAATTCATGGTTATTATTTTGTGTTAGTTATATATTATATGTAATATGTGTGAAATTAAGAATATATGAAATTTAATATTTTTTTATTATGGGGAGAGTGAGAGAATCTAAGGCCAGGGAATCATAATCATGGATATGAAATAAAATTACCATCAATATCAGGGGAGGTATGAGTCCATGAAGAATAGGTTGTATGTCTTATCCAAATGAATGAAATTCTCAGCATGTACTAAGAATGTTTATTATATGGATTAATCAATATTGACATACATGTATCAAATAGAATGTTAATGGAAAATCAACCAAAGAAAAAATGTACATTTACCTCTATTTGTCTTAATTAACAAATTTCCCTAATATTGAGAAAAATAGAAGAATTAAATGTTAATTAGTTAAACAAGAAAAGTTTAATTATAATGTATACTGTAATTATTAAGAAGAGGTTATACTTTTTAGACCTATGAATATTTTTATTTTGGTATAAATACATTGTGTCATGATATCAACAAAATCTAACCCATTGCCCAGTTTTCATCTAGGGTTATTACTGTTCTACATTTAAAAATTGAATTAGATTCTACATAGATGACACACATGTACATTGTGTAAAATTTTGAATTAGGTATATGTTTTATTGTTCTCATTTTATTATCTGTGGATTATATATTACATAATAGTGTTTTCATCATCAGAAATATTAATAAATATTAATATGGTAATGATATTTATTATTTAGGGAATTCATATTCATGTTATCGTTGATGGTTTCATCCATGTTCATGTAATAATGAGCGAAGTGAACAAAAATGATAAGTATCCTTGTATTTTCCATAAATGAAGGGTTCTTTTTTTAATTCCATTGGCTTGGGTTATAGGTACTATTCATTTTCCTTGAGGGTGGGAATCCCATGTGACTCACAAGGCCACTGATTTATAATGTATAGTTTCCAAAATTTAAGAAACATCCTCCTCAACCCATGATATTTACATTATTTTCATGTCATTTATTTTTTTATGGAGGTGGATTTGAATCATGGTTTATTAATTAGATGACTTTTTCTACAATTAAATTATAAAAATTTATAGTTTATTTACATTTTTGTTCACATTTAATTAAAAATTATCTTGTTTATGTTAATCTTTAAGCAATTTGGTTGATGGTTTTGTGGTTTTAGGTTGTAAATATGTTGTGATTGATTCATATTGTCCATGACCACTTACCCACAACGTGTACCTCTCCTAGGCCGGAAATCTTACAAGGGAAATAGTGACACCCATGTCCCACCTACAGTAGGCCCCGAGTTGGCGACATGCCATAAGGGGAGAGTAAATAGACAAATGGAAGGCATTACCATCTAAGAGAACAATTTTGAAATAGAGATGTAATACAAACGCCAAACAACTCCAACTCAGACTGAAATATAAAAGAAATACCAAGTGCCCCTATTTAATGTCATGAATGAAATTATACTACTAAAAGGGAAAACTTCATGTACCAATAGAATGGAAAATAATAGCCACCACGATGCCCAAATAGCTCCTCCAGTACCCAGATAGTTCTAACCATCTTGATCTACAACCATCACTAATTGAATTGAAAACATTTTATATATATACGTTGGGTGAGTATAATAGTATATTCAGTAAAGTCCTCCATGTATCCTCTCATAAAAAATTAATGAAATTAGGATAAGGCACAGTGAACAACAAGTGAATCTAACTCATCACCTAAACATGTATACTATGTTCCAAGCCTCACCATGGATACTCTGACCAAGTATAGCATACAAGAGTATATAATATAATAATATAATCAAGGTTAACCCATTACCTCTTCCCCACTAGTTCTCCTCTTTGTTCCAACATCACACGTTCTATGAATCTCTGGCCAAAAAGGATTTCCCTTAGACACCAGGGCATATCACAACAACATGCACCTCATGAAACAAATCCACTACACCCACATAAGCAATGTAACCAGATAGTTTCTAGGAATAACCATATCTCATACACCATGTATCATACATCAAGTATTATACCTTAATCAATTATAGACCATATGTCAGGTAAGGACACTCAATAATCATAGCCTATGAACGTTACACCAATAATAGTCCATAAAAAACAATATACAGAATATATGTATGTGACTGACTACAACCCATAACATTCCTCTATACATATATGGGGTAAACTAACTGACCTTCCAACCAACATAATAACTACTATGGGATGAGATTAGGCCAATGGGGGAAGTCATCTGTCCATCCTACCATTATAATGATGGGGAAGACACCCCGATGGCTAAGAATACATGGGGTGTTATTTACCCTTACTGATAGGGTAGAGTAGCATAGAGAAAAAATGTATAGAATATACTATAGAACAAAAGGACACTTTGGGAATCACCTAGTCTTAGACTCTACTGTAGTTGACGTCTCTCAGACTCTTGATTGTCACTCCAAATAATAGGTGACATATAAGGACAGAACCTACTAATGATCTACATTATATTACGTTATTCATTTTTATCTATTTCACATTGTGTTAATTAAAGTTTTAACGATTAATTAACCATTAACATTCCATATTTATAATGTGTATCATTCCAAACAAGATCCACAATTCATTTAAATTGTAACATCATCATTTCTTTCTATCAAGCTCCAACCCCATGGGTTTACATCATTTATTAAATCATTTATTTAATATCGCTACAAATTTTCCATATTTCATAGTATTCTACGAAAAAAATTTATGTAACAAAGCCTAAGGTGTTGAACACGGTGAGTGGCTAAATTGCTCATTGAGACTTTAACACCTATTGAAGGAGCATTGACCCATCCTTCATTGAGGAACTAAACACAAATATCATGTGGCATACCCCATGAGTATTTTCCTTTATCTAAAAAATCATAGGAAAGAATGTCTATCTCAAGTTTTGGAGAATTTAAAGAAGATAAAAACCCACCAGATTCATGAATCGTCCAATTTTTACATCCAACCTGGTTCCTCATCTTTGCTGTGCTCCACAACACCCACATGCATAAATCGATGCATATTTCCACTCTCGGTGTCAAATGCTGCCAACAAAACCTCTAGGCCTCCCCACCCACAAATACCACAAGAACCTCCAGGCTCCGCCATCCCAAGCTCACACCTTAACAAAATCAGTAAGAAATAAACAACGACAACTGGGATCTTATCCCTATACAATGTATTCATCCTTAAAACACAACGAGAACTCAGTAATCACCATTTATGATTTAATTGTTCTGACTCACCATTTCTATCATGCCATTCCTAACTCATTGTTTCTCACTCACTATTTCTGACTCACCATTTTTGACACGCCGGTCTGGAAAAACTATTAAGAGAACTATAAATTTAGCAATTTGACTCACCATTTTGGACTCACCAGTCCACGAAACACTATAAACAGAACTCAATATTTGGCCAAGTGTTAGGGATGACTTAGGTTGTCCTACTTGAACACAACAAACACCATATTTCAGTAAGATAATGGGATATATATGTTAGATCCATTACATGAGATACCTCTCAAAACATTATCATCTTCGAGAATCCAAAACCAACCAAGATAGGAGAACAGAAAAAGTGGTCCAAGAAACCACTCTTAAAGATACCTCTCAAAGATCAAACAACTAAAGTAGCAAAAATTCATGGAAATGGAACATGCCAATCCACATTAAAACACAACTAGCTTCTTAATCACTCTCCCTGGGGACACAAATATCAAAATATAGAAATAAAAAACTACAAACAAAAGAAATACATCTAATAACAAGAAAAATCCTAAACCAAAAAAACATCATTACAAGAATATAGATAAACATCAAGCATCTCAAGGTAATGAGAACATATTTTTGACTCTCGTTTTTAGGTACTCTCCTCCATGCCATTGTGCCATCACATGACATGAGCCAAGGGAATAACACACTCTGATAACATTGTCTCCTTGTTGTCCTAGATCTATATAGGCTTCACCTCGAAGGTCCCATCATCATCAATGTTGATTTTCCCCCCAAATCGATAAATTGATATTCATCATGATGATAACGACAGAGCAGTGAAACATTTAAAAAATCATGTATACAGTGTAACTATAGGGGATCTTCCACCAAATACGCCATGATTCCAACATGAGTCAGAACCTAAAATGGCCCAATAATATTGGGAGAAATCTTACACACACAACCAAACCTTTGATTCCCATGATGGGGAGTAACCATTAGAAACACATGATCCCTGAAATAAAACACCATAAGATTCCTCTTTTGGTCAGCATAAGAACTTTTGACGATCATTAACATCCATTATCCTCTCATGAATCACCTGAACATCCTCAATCGTATTCTATTATAGTTCCAAACAACGAATTGATGACTCTCCAACCCAAGTCTATAAATAATGGAGAATTCAAAAATTGTCCATAGAATGCTTTAGACAGCACCATACCGATGGTGGAGTGAAAAATGTTTTTGTAAGAGAACTCTAGTAGGGGAAGATGCATCGTCCATGAACCTCCAACATTAATGAAACAAGAGTGAAACATGTCATTAAGGGTATGGATGGTCCACTATATTTGATCATCTGTATGTGGATGCAATAAAGTTTTAAGGAGAAACTACGAACCTAAATCATGTTGGAGACCACTCCACACCTTGGAGGAAAAATGGGGATCCTGATCAGAAATGGTCATCCTTGGGACTCCGGGAAGCCTCAATGCATCCTCTAGATACTGTCTCGACAAATCCTCCACTAGGAATTACTCATTGTACATTATAATGTGAGATAACTTCGTTAAATGATCCACTACCACCCATATAGTGGTATAGCCTCCCAGAGTACAAGGTAAACCAGTAACACAGTCCAAAAATAGGTCATCCCACTTCAAATAAGTATCATATAATGGCTGAAGAAAACCACTGATAGAATGGTTCTCGACCTTCCTCTACTTGCTGACTAACAATCAAGACAAAATCTCTACAATTGTATGCTTCAACCTAGGACACCAAAACATACTTCTCAAGTATCAGTAAAACCTCGCCATACTAGGATGTACCGATAAAGGGGAACTATGGATGTACCTGAGAATAATCTACCACATCAGAAAAGGAACTTAAATCCTTCCTTGAAACAACACTCAATGTTTTTTGTCCTTTGACCAAACTTCCAGGGGATTTCAAAAAGAAAATCAGTCTCTCCAAACCACAACCTCAAGATCCACCAATTAGTAATCATCTACATGCTACACCATTACTAACTACACTGTCATATGGAATTGAAAACCATTTCACCCAACTTCTCCCATATCCAGATGTAATACTAAATATTTTATAGTCACCCTCCATGAATCACCTAATTCACACACAACATCACTATAAGATTTCTTTCTTAGCCCATCAATTAAAAAATTCCCCTTTCCATATGTATATGAAATTTCAGTGTCTAAATCCTGAATGAACTACATCCACCAACACTACTACGTGTTCTAGTCATGCTGAATGAAAACTTACATCAGGATCTTATGATTGGTGAAAACCACAAAGCACTCTCCGATGATGTAATGTGTCCACAACTTCAGAAAAAACACCACTGGAACCAACTCCAAATCATTGAATGCATAGTTTCATTCTAGGGGGATCAACTGTGAAGACCAATAAGAAACAAATGACCACTTATACATCAGAAAATAACCTAACCTCAGACATGAAGTGTCACATAAAACATCAATATGAACCCCATTTTCTGGTAGACCATTAACCAGAGCACCGACCACCTTTTCATTCAGATACATGAAATTGACCTGACATTGATTTTCCAGACGACTACCTGGAAATTCTTGTTTAAAATAGTCAGAGGAGTCAAAACGAAGATAATGTTTCTATGATCCTCTAGTAATACCATCTGACACCATGGAAACATTTCATATCGACTACTATCTTAGGGGGGAACCTCAGAAAAAATTGCATCTATAATCGATAGATCCATTTCTAAACCCTATAGGAATGCAACATGACCTATGAAATATACTTCTTGAGCACAAAAATTGCACATATACATCATCCAAAACATGTATTTCTAAAAAAGGTCACTTAAAACATCACATAGATGCTCTGCATTCTCTTACATAGATGTGTAATACAGAAGGATTTATTTGATGAAAAACATTATGATCATACCAGGAAACTCATGGAACATAGCATTCATCAACCCCATGAACACTAGTGAGTCATTTGTCACAATGAACATCATCACAAAAACTTGTATTTTCCATGATGACAATGGAAATCGGTCTTTGGAATGTCCACATCCATCACTCACAGCTGATGATACCTAGACTTCAAATTGATCTTCTAGAAACAATTTGCACTAATTATATTATCGAACAAACCATCTATCTATGTAAGGGGATAACAGTTCTTCACTGTCACTTTGTTTAAGCGACGATAATCGATACACAACCACATACTGATATCATCCTTATTCACAAAAAAACTATTGCACCCCACGGTGACACATCCTTCCCATCAAAACATCCCTATAAAAGAAAAACAAGTTTCATAATCAGCTCCCGTAATTCTAAAGGCATCATGCTATATGGAGAAATTGAGATACGAGACATGCCTGGTTGTAGCTCGATCTTGAACACAATCACTCGTTCAGGGGTTAGGCTACAACCTCTTAGAGGGAGACATCAATGTATCCCTCCACGTCCCTAAGAAACCATGAAAAAAAACCTCCAATGAAGTCAACATTTACTCAACCATCATGTATGACAAAGAAGTAACATTCCTCTGACCGAACTGAGGGTATCTCTATCCAAAAATCACTTTCAGCTCTCCATCAGTATCAATGAACACCCCCTTCTTCCAGATATAACCCACTATATCTTCCATTGAGTACAACCAATCCAATTGAAGGATGATATTGTAAGGTTGTGTCCATAAACATATGAAATCTCCTCAAGGGTATTTCTATAGAAAAAATAGCTCATAGTCTCTACAAGCTTCCAACAATTTAGATCGACCTGAATTAGTGTAGTCAACAACAAGGGAAATGGTAGATTTTTTACAAGAAGTCCCAATGCATGGAAAAAGTAAGGTGATATGAAGGAATGTGTCGATCCTTAGTCAAACATGTCATACACCTAAGTAGAAAAAAGGTACCTAGAATGACATTCATCTTTCCTGGAACTATCAAAACTAAAGCATGATGTTGACCATAACCTATTCCATAGCCTCTCTGACCTAGATGATGACCACCACCATAGTCGTGTCCACTCTCAAAGGGATGAGAGAATACTAGTCTGTTCCTATGCCTTCCTCATCTCCTCCATACTGATCAAAACCTAGTGCATCATGCTGCTTCTTTCTTTGCTATAACTACCTCAATAGAAGAACCCATAGTGGAACACCTGGTGCACACTGACTGCTGTGAAAGGTCGGGTAGTCTCACTGCTAATGACCTTAAAATTCAAAATAAAAAAGTGCATGATCCCTTTTAAATAACCTAAGAGCTGCCACAGACCTATAAATGATATGCATAGGGCTAGGACCTACCACAAACTCAAGAGTAAGTCTTAATCCTTGAAAATCATGAACCCCAGACCAAAACTCTACATCAAGTGAAATCCTAATGACTCCCCTCCCATGATGTTATAGTTTTGTCTAACATCCTCGTGATGACCTTTTTCATTTCCATCACCTCAATATATATCATTGTCTTAAACACTGTGTCCTGATGCTAGATCTCTGGATAAAAAACCTCCTCAAAATGGCTCTCCCTAGCTTACTCATAGGGAAATAGGTTCAAAGAATATCGTAAAAGGTTCCTAAAATGGATTCCAAACACTCGCACATAGGAACTCCAATATTGAAGGGTTACTTCTTACTAGTGACTAGACACCTTCACTGTCGAAGATTGAATATCAGCTCAGAACTTCTCTCAGAACTTCTCCAATGAGATCACAGACTCCTCACGGTCCTTGATAAACAAGAACCACCACTACCTTACTACACGACACATCATCGTCACAATCAATGAAACCCATTTAGATTTCCAAGAACAGATCAAACTGATGGCTATCTCAACCTACTCCAACTATTCTTCTATGAATACATCTAAAATGGAGCCTTCATACTTCTGCATACTATTACATTGAAACCATCATACTGTCATTCTCTATGTGTCGTCATTTTAAACCTATACCCTAAGGTGATCTAATAGTTTCGCCTACTGAACATCTCCTGTGTGAACCTAACTAGGATGTAAAACTATATCCATACCTACTAAATTAAAAATAGTTGGAGGTACTAAACCTAGAATGTGTAAGAATCAAAATTAATTCATTAATTGTTTTCTATTATTCATTTTAGGTCAACCAATACCATGATATACTCATTCAATCACAGGTTCAAAAATGATGTTTCCATATCCTTTCTATGGTATCTATGCTATAAAAAATATTACCTCTTTTATTATCCTTTGTAAATGAAATGATATGCGCATTCGATCACATGGTTCAATAAATAATTGTGTATCAGTAAGTATCTTGTGCTTACAACACTTTATAAACTTGAATGACACTATTTACATACCAACCCATGAATCCTGAATAGTACCTAACTCCAAACTCCATCATATCCCTCAACTAGACCTCTGCTAAAACCATGTCATGACCCACTCTGCACAATGTTTACCCCTCCCGGTCTGGAAACGTGAGAAGGTAGATAGTGACAGCTGAGTCCAACCTTTAGTTGGCCTTGTGTTGGTGACTAGCAGCAAGGTTATAGTAAACACAAAAATAAAAGGCATTAAACAATAATAGAAAACATGTTAAAGATAGAGATAAGATAGAATCCAACAAAATACAACTAATATTTCAGTATAAAACATCCTATTTGCACATAAGATTTTTACATAGGTGATGTTATCCTCATTCAGATCCATTATTCATGAAAAACTGGATAAAATAGGATATGACTAATCTCTATATTTCAATATTTTTCGAGGGATATATAGCTACACGGAATATGTCAAGGAACTATGTGAAAGATTAATGTGTATATAGAATCATTAATTCCTCTTTTCATATAGTCATGTTAGATGGGGATCCCAATGGTTATATTTTCAAAAAAATTCATGACCCTCGGTGATGTATAACATCTTCTTAGGTCAGCCATGTATGTGTGTCTTGTAGGGACCATACTCGGGTATTGGCTACTCATGTTGTGCTAAGTAGGTGGGGCATGTGTAAGCCTCATCTTGCAAATGTGGGTTACTCACAAGTTGTATTGGTTGAGTTTTTAGAATCACCTTTATTCATAAAAAATTTATGCAATTTTATAAAAATTAATTCCATCACCTTGTACAAAAGGTAGTGTCGTTAAATCCCCCCACCACATTGGATGGTGTATGATCTGGTAAAAATAATCAAATTCATAGGCATAAAGAAAAATGGTAATGAAGAATCCTTCATGAGCCTCTTTCATTGATCAAATTATTTTCAGCGGTGCTTTCGCGACGCCCTAAACGTTTGGAGATGGCGGTGGCTCTCGCCCTGGTCCCTCCTCCCCCGTAAGTGGAGGGACCTCCTGCTTCTATCACAGGATTGGCTCCATCCATCTATCCCTTCTTGAACCCATAATTGCTTCCCTCCTTCCCTCAGATTTCTCTTTTCCTTAATGTTCCATATTTGATAAATGGCCTTTAGAATCTTTCGACCTCATCCTCGGAGTTCAAAGAGGTTTCAGGTTTATTGAATTTATCACTGATTGTGAGCATCAAGCAGAGACATCCCTCGGTGGATTCATTTGATAGGTATATTTTTGGGTCGTGGGATTTATAGGATAGAGCTAAAGTGGGACTTCTCAATTCTAGGCATATTTAGATTCAATTTTCCACTAAGGAGGATATGGTTAAAGCCTGGTCCAGTGCCCCGTGAATCTGAAATGGTCTCCATTTTTACTTCTTCTATTGGTCGTATGACTACCACATGCATCGTGGATCCCCTACAATAGAAGCTTGTGTTATTTTTATGAACCTCCCTCTACCATTTCAAAACCTGACATTTTTTAGAATTCTAGGTAACCTAGTGGGTAGATTTCTGTTTGCTGATTCAAGAACTAGAGCGCTCTTCCACCCAGTTGGTCCCTGTATATGTGTGGGACATGATGTGTCTAAGATTCCACGTGAGTTTCTGTGGATTACAGTGGAGGGAGAGTATCGCCACAAACATCCTGTTGTATATGAAACTTGGTTTCACTTCTGTAATTCCTATATGAATATGGGGAATCCTCGGAGTATTTTGTAGACGTGGGAGGATGGATCCTAGGAAGGTTGTGAATGAAAGCGACGATGGCAAGGGATTGTTTATGGGTGAAGGTAGCAGTAAATATTTAGAAGTTGGACCAATGTGCACCAAAAGTGGTTCCGAAAATGGAAAGCAACAGGAGATGGAGGCGCCAGGACTCAGTGCTGGCTTAAATAAATAGGATTCTATGAGGAAACTAAGGGCCCCCTCTCCAAACCTGAATGTTGATATGGTTTTTTCATATTAAAGAGAGACTTGGGGGTGTGAATTCCAAGGGGAAATGTTGAGAAATGGAACTTCATATGATGTGGGTGATAACGAGGAGGTACCCTTGGATAAAGAAGTTTCAGGTTGTAGTAATGATGTAGGAAATGACATGCGCTTGATTTTGGAAAGTGACTCAACTAGAGGTAACAATGAAAGAGTAAAGGAGGCCCACCTGGAGGTATCAACAATCCAGATGGTTCCAATATAATTCTCCATGGTTAAAGTGGTGATTGAGGGACCTTTTGAGGACCCGGAATATGGTAGGATATCCATGTGTATGGATCTGAAGGACACCTCAATTCAACTTCAATATATGGGAAGATGATATCAACAGGCAGGAGCCTCTGAGGTGCCAAGGCATGCCATACAAGTGACCCATTCTTATGTGGAGACAGTTATAGCTGGGAGATCAAACATGGACCTTCAAAATCAGTATGCAGTGTTGGGTGATGAAAACTGCCAAGCTAATGGGGATCTAAACAGGAATGTGGCTGCACATGATGAGAACCACTTGGTAGATGCAAGTGAGTCCCAAGATGAGATAGATGATGTTTTGTACGTCCTCGCGGAGCCCAAGGAAGTGACCATGGCAGAGGAATATCTAATATCATCCTCACTGAAGGCAAAGTTCATTACATCTGATTTTGATGGCTTTATCAAGACCAACTGGAGGGGTCAACGTATAACAACCCATACTTTACATACATTGTTAATAATTCAAAATTGAAGTACACTTATTACAACATATGACAAAACCACAAAGGACCGTATAGGTATAGTGTCTTTAGAAACTGGGAAACATAAACAACTGGTTCATAAATCTTCTATAGTGTCTCCCATTTATTTCATCATATCTAGGGTCCCTTTTAGCATATTCTACTTAATATCCATCTTCCTGACCTGGGGAAAAGAAAACATAAAAGGGTGAGCTCAAATGATCAACAAGGGAAAATAAAGGAAATAAAAATCATATCATATCTTTTTGAAAATCATAACATGCAAAAGAGATCATAATATCTTAACATGGAACAAATCATAGAAGTGAAAATGAGATCCCCATAATCATAACATGAAACTTGAAACTTTGTGGCATGCACACATAATCATGGAAAATCATTTCTTGTTAGTCATGACTCATTGCCAAGACTATATTAGTGGACAAAGTCCCTTTCTGAATCGAGTAACCCTCGTTTCAGTCCTGTTTCACTGAACCGGTATAACCTACCGTTCCAGCCCTGTCTATCTCATGAGATATAAAATCTTTATCCAATGCATTGGAGGGAGATATAGGTCCCACCCATCTTATAATGAATCCTTTCTTATGTGTGCCACATAATCATAAATCATACATCATCACATAACACATGTAACAAAAATGGGATTCTTGAAACATCTTGACATCATAAAACAAACCATATAAGGTAAATGACTTCATAAAAATAATTCCCTCAAAACATAATCAAATCAATGTAATTAAAGGGATAAAAACAGAACCCTTTATTATCTTAGATGGAAAATAATTTTGATAAAACACTTGAACACCATTCTTGAGGAAAATATCCTTTCTTCTTCAAAAACACTTTTCATTTCTTAATATGTCATAAAATTATAAACTAAAAGAAGATGATTAAAAATAAACTGGAAAACTTGTAAAGGAAGCTTCTTGGAAATAATGTTTTAAAAATCCATTCATGCCGTATAAGTTAAAAAAAACATTCTTCGTACTTTTGTCGGAAAAGTCAAAATGTACCTCGTATGAAAAAAAACGACAAAAGATTCCTTTCATATTCTTTACTAAAAACTCACCGAAGGGTAAAATTGGCTTTAAACTATTGTAAGTGGATGGAAACAATATTACATGTTGAGGGAACATGGATGTGGATGATAAAATACACCCCAGTAAATACTTACGAATAAACAATCTCGGATAAAAATGAGATTGTGATATTTCCCTTACCTTAGGTCCTATTTGCTTTGTATGTGTCCGAAGCTCCTGTATAATGGTATAAATAATGTTATTGACTTATTCCAGAATCATACATATTGATATGATATCATATATGGTCATATTCTTAGCTTCTTGTTAGTAATATTTCATTGTTACTTGTTACTCGGGTCTTTATTGCCTTTTGTTCTTATGCGTGTTTTGCCAAATAAATTCTTATTCTTCTTTTAAGGTTATAGATACCTTATATCCAGAATGGTATTAGTGTCACATATATCATATTTATTCATTCAATTCATTTATATAATTAATATGTAATGATGATCATGTAGAACGAGTCGCATCACATCGTGGAGACGGTATTCCGTACGTACGCACGAGTGATGATATCGTTCCTATGATCATGGAATTGTATTGGAGTATATTTATATTATTTCAGTATCAATATTACTTTATAATAATCATAAATAGTTACTCATTACACCATTATACCCATCCTTGTAAGGTGATGGTGGAAAATAGATTACACCACGGCGTGGAGACGGTATTCCGTACGTACGCACGCGCGGTGATTTCATTTTTCCGTAGGATGGATAGAAGGTGAATTAGGGTGGTTTAATATTTATAATATCATATCAGTATGTAAGTAATACTGATTTTATTACTTTATCATGAAACAACTAAAGAAGAAGAAGTTGAAGAAGAAAGAAATTGAAAAGATCGGTAATGGATATTACCTCTTCTTTGGAACGCTTCATTGAATCCTCCACTTAGGGAACTAAGATTGGTCTTTGAAGAAGACCAGGACCTCTAGGATTATTCTAGGGAAGTGGAGAGGATAAAATTTCAGGGGTTGGCCGAGCTTGAGTGCTCCATTTGGTGTGAGGAGGAGGGGGAGGAGGTGCCCTTTTATAAGGGAGGAGAGGGGCACCTTAGGAATATCTCAAAATATTATTTTATATTAAAGTCAAAATCGGTTTATAATGGTTCCAAAGGGTCTTATTTCGAATATAAAGTGGGTATGGGTCGAAATCCTATCAACCAATAGGATTTAGAAAAGTTTAGGGTATTATTTTAACCTTATCAATTAGATTTAACTCTAAGTTAAATAATTTAACTTTTACCATGTCTTTTTGTTTTCTTTCACTATATGATTAATAAACTTACTATAACATGCCAAACGAACCCCAAATTGTTTATTATTAAAATATATATCCTTATCTAAGTCATTTGGCCGAACCTTAGATTTTTAGGAATAAAATAACAATTAATAATATAATATTTGATTTAAAAACTATTTTGTGTCAATTTTGACACTATTTGATATATGATTTTTGTGAAAGTCATAACAGAATTATATGTTCGAACCAAGTTGATTAAATCAACACTAATATATCATAGTAACCTAGAAAATTAGTTTAATTCATAAAAAGTCTCAAATTACATTTATTTTGGTGTTTATAACATCAATTATGTCAATATTTCATTAATAAGATAATTACTGCATCATCATTGTGTCATAAATAAATTAAATTATTTAATGTCTAAAAATTAAAAATAAAATACCATTATGTAGGAAATCTTTTCAGATTTCTAATGAATATTTATAGTCGAATTTATCTTATGTATAACCCCATATTAAAAATTATTTACTTATTAAACTTTGATTTTAACTATTTTAACCCATCTTTAAATAAATTAATAATAAATGTCCTAATCTAATCCAAGTGGGCCTAAATGGTCATATTTTATTCCTAAGTTTTTTTTGGTCGAATTACACTTGTCCAATAGAATTAGGACATGTGTTAGGGTAATAATAATATCATATTTACCCTTAGTTACCCTATTTACTATTAACTGCGGTAAAAATAGTAAAAAGTTACTATTCACCAAAAAATTATTTTCATCTCATTGAACCACATTTTAGTCCTTGATATTAACCGTGTCTGTCGGATTTTCGAAATTCCATTCACAGAAGCGGTAAAATTAAGTTTTATGCAAATTTCAGATTTTAACCTACCACTTAGTGGTTTCACTATTCATCAAAAATTGAAAATTTTCAGAAAAATACCAAAATTTCACCCTAAGCTAATTTCGGTATTCCGAATCCAAAAATGAAGTCCATTTTGAAAGATAAAATTTATAAAATTTCAAAAAGTGGTTATTACTATTCATAACAACTAGTTTTAATAATATTTTAATAGCATATCGTTGTTTAGTGAAACTCAGTATTGCGTACGACGCAAGCTATCGAGGAAGGTCGCGGTAGCGTGTAAAGTAAGCCAAGCTAGTATGTAGTGAAAGATTCCTTTGATGATATACAAACAAAATATTACTCATAAAAATCTCGGGTGTTACATTCTACCCCCCTTAAAAAGAATTTCGCCCTCGAAATTCGTCACTTTGTAACAAACAGATGACGATACTTCTCCCTCATCATATCCTCAAGCTCCCATGTAGCTTCTTCAAGTTGGTGGTTCCTCCATAAAACTTTCACCAAGCGAGTGGTCTTGTTTCGTAGGACTTTTTCGCTACGATCCAGAATCTCTATCGGCTATTCTTCATAAGAAAGATCTTGCTCTAGCGGTACAACTTCTGAGCTGAGTACATGTGAAGGATCTGGTATGTACTTTCTTAGGAGAGATACATGGAACATATCGTGAACTTGAGAGAGATTCAGTGGAAGCGCCAATCGGTAAGCTACCTTCCCAACACGATCTAGTATTTTAAAAGGACCGATATATCTAGGGCTCAACTTCCCCTTCTTTCCAAATCTCATAACCCTCTTCCAGGGAGATATTCGTAAGAACACTTTATCGCCCACTTAAAACTCTAGGTCTTTTCTTCGGTTGTCGGCATAACTTTTCTGTCGACTCTGAGCTGATCTTATGTGTTGTTGAATAGATCTGACCTTTTCTGCCATTTCATCAATGAGATCAGGTCCTAACAGCTTTCATTCCCCAACTTCATCCCAGCAAGTTGGAGTCCTGCATTTCTTTCCATAGAGAGCTTCATAAGGAGCCATCTGAATACTGGAGTGAAAGCTATTATTATAAGAAAATTCCACCAAAGGTAGGTGTTGATCCCAACCTCCTTTGAAATCCATAGAGCAAGCTCTCAACATATCTTCTAGGGTTTGAATTTTTCTCTCAGACTGACCGTCTTTCTGGGGATGATAAGCAGTGCTGAAACTCAACTCTGTATCCAGAGTATGCTGAAGACTTCGCCAGAACTTCGAGGTAAATCTCGGATCCCGATCAGATATAATAGAAAGTGGTACTCCATGCAATCTTACCACTTCCTTTACATATATCCTGGCAAGCTGATCTAGAGAGAAATCCTCTCTAATAGCAATGAAGTGTGCAGACTTTGTAAGACGATCAACTATGACCCAAATAGCATTATTGCCTTTGGATGTTTTAGTGAGTCCTATGACAAAGTCCGTAGTGATGTTTTCCCATTTCCATTCGGGTATGGGTAATGGTTGTAACATCCCCTTAGACTTCTGTCTCTCAGCTTTAACTTGTTGACAAACCAAGCATCTAGAGACATATTTAGCAACATCTCTTTTCATGCCACCCCACCAGAAGTACTCTTTCAGGTCCCTATACGTCTTCGTGCTTCCAGGATGAATAGAGAATGAAGAACTATGAGCCTCATCCAGCATATCCTTCTTTAATTCGGGGATGGGAGGAACACAAACCCGATTCCTGAACTTTATTATCCCATCACAATCAAGGTTGAATTCAGGAACATTTCTCACCTTCTTTTGTAACTCGACATCTTCTTTCTGTGCCTCTTTAATCTTCACATGTATAGATGGTTGAACATTCATTTGAGAAAGATAAGATTTTTCCCCTTCCATTATAATTCCAAGATCCATCCTTTGTAAATCCATAAATATTGGATCTTTTGTGATCCTCATCATGGATAAACTAGCATGGTCTTGTCGACTTAATGCATCTACCACCTTGTTTGCTTTCCCAGGGTGGTAATGGATTGGGCAGTCATAATCCTTAATCAGCTCCAACCATCTTCTTTGATGCATATTCAGCTCCTTTTGTGTGAAAATATAATTTACACTTTTATGATCAGTATAAATATCACACCTTTCATCATAAAGGTAATGCCTCCAAATCTTTAATGCAAAGATTACCGCAGCCAACTCCAAATCATGTGTTGGGTAATTTTGCTCATGGATTTTCAACTGTCGGGAGGCATAAGCTATCACCATATCATTTTGCATAAGAACACACCCCAATCCCTTCTTGGATGCCTCACTATAGATCAGAAACTTTTCTCCACTACAAGGCAGTGTGAGCACAGGTGCACTGGATAACCTTCTTTTCAACTCCTTGAAATTCTCTTCACATTCCTCTGTCCAAACAAACGTAACTCCTTTCCGAGTCAACTTGGTGAGTGGATTAGATAATCGTGAAAAATCCTTTACAAAACGTCGATAATATCCAGCCAAACCAAGAAAACTTCGAATCTTAGTTACTGTTGTTGGTCTCGACCATCTTTCGATAACCTCTGTTTTTGCTGGATCCACAGATATCCCCTCTTTTGAGATTATGTGACCCAAAATTGCAACTTTTTGAAGCCAAAATTCACACTTGGTAAATTTGGCATAAAGCTTCTCTTTTCTCAGGGTCTTCAATATAATTCTCAAGTGATCTTCACGTTCTTCCTTGCTCTTTGAATAGAGAAGAATATCGTCTATAAAGACTACCACAAATTGATCAATATAGTCTCTAAAGACTCTATTCATTAGATCCATGAAGATAGCATGGGCATTAGTAAGACCAAATGGCATCATTATAAATTCATAGTGTCCATACCTTGTACCGAAAGCCGTCTTTGGTATATCCTCCCTTTTGACCCTTAATTGATGATACCCTGAACGAAGATCAATCTTGGAAAAGTATTGAGCTCCGCGTAGTTGGTCAAATAAGTCATCAATGCGTGGGAGATGATATTTGTTCTTGATAGTGATCTTGTTAAGTTCTCGATAATCAATGCAGAGTCTCATTGATCCATCTTTCTTCTTAACAAATAGAACAGGTGCTCTCCAAGGTGACGCACTAGGGCGTATGAATCCCTTATGAAGATTCTCTTGGAGTTGCTTCTTCAATTCCTGCAACTCAATTGGGGCCATTCTATAAGGTGTCTTTGAAATAGGAAAAGCACCCGATACGAGTTCTATTGAAAACTCAACTTCACGATTTGGTGGAAGACCCTGTAATTCCTCCGGAAAGACATCATCAAACTCCCGTACAATGGGAATATTCTTAATCGTGAGTTTCTCACCAACCATATGAGATAAATAACCTTCATTTAGTGGAATCAATACCCATAAGATGGAAGAAATTTCCACTAGAAGGTTATGTTCATCCTTGCATTGATAGACGATCATAGATTGACCTGGAATATGAAATGTGACTTCCCTTCTTTGGCAATTGATATGAGCTCTGTATAAAGAAAGCCAATCCATGCCAAGAATCACATCGAATTCCACTAAAGGAAGGATCACAAGATTTGCAGGAATCACTTTCCCACAAACGTCATTTGGAGAAGAATTATAAACTTTTGATGCGATTGATGTGCAATTAGTTGTTGTCACAGCTAACTCAACATCTAATTGTTGAGGTAATACGGTGATACCCTTTGAAAATTCTTCAGAAATAAAACAGTGGGTAGATCCAGAATCAAATAAAACATTTGCTACTTTAGAGTGGATGGTAAATGTACCTTTCACCACTTCGTTATCGTACTCCACATCGCTGATAGAAATTTCATGTGACTTTCCTTTGTCGTTAGCCTTAAGATTTTGTTGACGTCGACCATCATCATCAACCCTTGGATTTGGGCATTGATTGGCATAATGCCCCATCTCTTTGCACTTGAAACATTGAAGTGTAGTAGGTTCATTCTGTGTATCCCTTCCTTTGTTTGCATCATTAGACATCTTCTTCCCATTATCGCGGCATTCAAATGCCCGATGACCTTCCTTTCCACATTTAAAACATTTACTTGCCCCTTTAAGACAACTCCCTCCATGTTTCTTTCCACACTTTGAGCATAAGGGAAAGTTCATCTTCTTTTCAGTGTGCTCTTTAGATTTTCCTTTGAATTCCATTTTCCTCTTCTTATCAAACCTATATGACTGATGCGTTACTCCAATCTCCATCTCGACTTTGAGAGCACATCGAACGATTTCCTCGTAGCTATTGAAGTCCCTTATGGCTAACGCCCTTCGAAGACTTGGTTTTAAGCCACCAAAGAATCGATCGATCTTACTCTCATGTTGGATAATAATACCAGAAGCGTACCTTGCAAGTCTTGTAAAATTTTCTTCATAGGTACCAACAGATTCATCATCCCTTTGCTTCAGTTCAAGAAACTCTTTCTCCATCTTTGTTCGGATAATACGAGGGAAGTACTTATTGAAAAATAAGTTCTTGAACTCATCCCATTCCATAGACTCAATTTCATCCCTTTGCCTCATATTCTTAATAAGATTCCACCATTGATCACCATCTCCTTCCAAACGATACACTGCTAGGATGACTTTATCATGTTCGGAACATGGAAGAACTGAAAATATCTTTTCAGTAGTACTAATCCATTGTTCAGAAACTAATGGATCAATAGACCCGCTGAAAGAAGGTGGACGCTGCCTCATGAAGGATTCAACAGAATGTTGCTCCTTCCTTTGCTCGTTTGGAAGTCCTGCATGATTCATAGCTTGAGAAAGTTGTGTGAGCATGGCTACAAGATTTTGCATTCCAGCTCCCATATCGTTCGGTTGCTCAGGGGGACAATCATTGCATTTCCCATCGCATTCCGCATTAACACGGTTTCTTCGGGTTCCTGCCATTGACTAAAACCAAGATGAATAGTGTGAGCAACACTAATTATAATAGGAAAACCACATAATCGAGAATAAAATTTCACACTTAAGGTCATATCCTAGGTTATTCATGTCCATTTCTAAAACCCTATGATTGTGTTCTATGCTTAGACTTATCCTTAGGGTTCTTACTAAGGCTTTCTCATCCTAGTTTCCAAAGGTTGACTATACCTTTCCTCTGATACCAACTATAACAACCCATACTTTACATACATTTTTAATACTTCAAAATTGAAGTACACTTATTAAAACATATGACAAAACCACAAAGGACCGTATAGGTATAGTTTCTTTAGAAACTTGGAAACATAAACAACTGGTTCATAAATATTCTACAGTGTCTCCCATTTATTTCATCATATCTAGGGTCCCTTTTATGATATTCTTCTTAATATCCATCTTCCTGACCTAGGGAAAAGAAAACATAAAAGGGTGAGCTCAAATGCTCAGCAAGGGAAAATAAAGGAAATAAAAATCATATCATATCTTTTTGAAAATCATAATCTGCAAAAGAGATCATAATATCTTAACATGGAACAAATCATAAAAGTGAAAATGAGATCCCCATAATCATAACATGAAACTTTAAACTTTGTGTCATGCACACATAATCATGGAAAATCATTTATTGTTAGTCATGACTCATTGCCAAGACTATCTTAGTGGTCAAAGTCCCTTTCGGAATCGAGTAACCCTCGTTTCAGTCCTGTTTCACTGAACCGGTATAACCTACCGTTCCAGCCCTGTCTATCTCATGAGATATAAAATCTTTACCCAATGCATTGGAGGGAGATATAGGTCCCACCCATCTTATAATGAATCCTTTCTTATGTGTTCCACATAATCATAAATCATACATCATCACATAACACATGTAACAAAAATGGGATTCTTGAAACATCATGACATCATAAAACAAACCATATAAGATGAATGACTTCATAAAAATAATTCCCTCACAACATAATCAAATCAATGTAATTAAAGGGATAAAAACAGAACCCTTTATTGTCTTAGATGGAAAATAATTTTGATAAAACACTTGAACACCATTCTTGAGGAAAATATCCTTTCTTATTCAAAAACACTTTTCTTTTCTTAATATGTCATACAATTATAAACAAAAAGAATTTGATTAAAAATAAACTTGAAAACTTGTAAAGGAAGCTTCTTGGAAATAATGTTTTAAAAATCCATTCATGCCGTATAAGTTAAAAAAACATTCTTCGTACTTTTGTCAGAAAAGTCAAAAAGTACCTCGTATGAAAAAAACGACAAAAGATTCCTTTCATATTCTTTACTAAAAACTCACCGAAGGGTAAAATTGGATTTAAACTATTGTAAGTGTATGGAAACAATATTACATGTTGAGGGAACATGGATGTGGATGATAAAATACACCCCAGTAAATACTTACGAATAAACAATCTCGGATAAAAATGAGATTGTGATATTTCCCTTACCTTAGGTCCGATTTGCTTTGTATGTGTCCGAATCTCCTGTATAATGGTTTAAATAATGTTATTGACTTATTCCAGAATCATACATATTGATATGATATCATATATGGTCATATTCTTAGCTTCTTGTTAGTAATATTTCATTGTTACTTGTTACTCGGGTCTTTATTGCCTTTTGTTCTTATGCGTGTTTTGCCGAATAAATTCTTATTCTTCTTTTATGTTTATAGATACCTTATATCCAGAATGGTATTAGTGTAACATGTATCATATTTATTCATTCAATTCATTTATATATTTACTATGTAATGATGATCATTTAGAATGAGTCGCATCACATCGTGGAGACGGTATTCCGTACGTACGCACGAGTGATGATATCGTTCCTATGATCATGGAATTGTATTGGAGTATATGTATATTATTTCAGTATCAATATTACTTTATAATAATCATAAATAGTTACTCATTACACCATTATACCCATCCTTGTAAGGTGATGGTGGAAAATAGATTACACCACGGCGTGGAGACGGTATTCTGTACGTACACACGCGCGGTGATTTCATTTTTCCGTAGGATGGATAGAAGGTGAATTAGGGTTGTTTAATATTTATAATAACATATCAGTATGTAAGTAATACTGATGTTATTACTTTATCATGAAACAACTAAAGAAGAAGATGTTGAAGAAGAAAGAAATTGAAAAGATCGGTAATGGATATTACCTCTTCTTTGGAACGCTTCTTTGAATCCTCCACTTAGGGAACTAAGATTGGTCTTTGAAGAAGACCAGGACCTCTAGGATTATTCTAGGGAAGTGGAGAGGAGAAAATGGCAGGGGTTGGCCGAGCTTGAGTGCTCAATTTGGTGTGAGGAGGAGGGGGAGTAGGTGCCCTTTTATAAGGGAGGAGAGGGGCACCTTAGGAATATCTCAAAATATTATTTTATATTAAAGTCAAAATCGGTTTATAATAGTTCCAAAGGGTCTTATTTCGAAGATAAAGTGGGTACGGGTCGAAATACTATCAACCAATAGGTTTTAGACAAGTTTAGGGTATTATTTTAACCTTATCAATTAGATTTAACTCTAAGTTAAATAATTTAACTTTTACCATGTCTTTTTGTTTTCTTTCACTATATGATTAATACACTTACTATAACATGCCAAACGAACCCCAAATTGTTTATTATTAATATATATATCCTTATCTAAGTCATTTGTCCGATCCATAGATTTTTAGGAATAAAATAACAATTAATAATATAATATTTGATTTAAAAACTATTTTGTGTCAATTTTGACACTATTTGATATATGATTTTTTTGAAAGTCATAACAGAATTATATGTTCGAACCAAGTTGATTAAATCAACACTAATATATCATAGTAACCTAGAAAATTAGTGTAATTCATAAAAAGTCTCAAATTACATTTATTTTGGTGTTTATAACATCAATTATGTCAATATTTCATTAATAAGATAATTACTGCATCATCATTGTGTCATAAATAAATTAAAATTTTTAATGTCTACAAATTACAAATAAAATACCATTATGTAGGAAATCTTTTTATCTTTCTAATGAATATTTATAGTCGAATTTATCTTATGTATAACCCCATATTAAAAATGATTTACTTATTAAACTTTGATTTTAACTATTTTAACCCTTCTTTAAATAAATTAATAATAACTGTCCTAATCTAATCCAAGTGGGCCTAAATGGTCATATTTTATTCCTAAGTTTGTTTTTGGTCGAATTACACTTGTCCAATAGAATTAGGACATGTGTTGGGGTAATAATAATATCATATTTACCCTTAGTTACCCTATTTACTATTAACCGCGGTAAAAATAGTAAAAAGTTACTATTCACCAAAAAATTATTTTCATCTCATTGAACCACATTTTAGTCCTTGATATTAACCGTGTCTGTCGGATTTTCGAAATTTCATTCACAGAAGCGGTAAAATTAAGTTTTATGCAAAATTCAGTTTTTAACCTACCACTTAGTGGTTTCACTATTCATCAAAAATAGAAAGTTTTCAGAAAAATAGCAAAATTTCACCCTAGGCTAATTTCGGTATTCCGAATCCAAAAATGAAGTCCATTTTGAAAGATAAAATTTATAAAATTTCAAAAAGTGGTTATTACTATTCATAACGGCTAGTTTTAATAATATTTTAATAGCATATCGTTGTTTAGTGAAACTCAGTATTGCGTACGACACAAGCTATCGAGGAAGGTCACGGTTGCGTGTAAAGTAAGACAAGATAGTATGTAGTGAAAGATTCCTTTAATGATATAAAAATAAAATATTACTCATAAAAATCTCGGGTGTTACACGACGTAGGAAGGTGTATTCTGAGCAGCCTAGTCTTCCTATCACAAGGTCTGCAATTAAGGGAAAGCAGCTTACAAAGGATCCTATTATTGTGAGAAATTCGGATGCAATGGTCAACACATATAGTGACCTGGTTTCTGCAGGTGGTGAGGCTGGAGTCCATTTCATTCCCGTTACGAAGACGAGGGATCCTAGACAACAATGTGAGACATGATCCATCAGAGACCCTCAACAAAATATATCATCGATGTTGCAACACAAGTATCTACTTTTACACTGTGATGAATAAATGAGAGAGGAATATATGGATATTGAGGCATTGAAGAATACATGATGAACGATTCGTGTGATCACTACTAAAGAACAAGGCCAGTGGATTGAGAGGCAGGCTTGTATTTATCTCATAGGCTTCAATATGGGAAATATTGTCATAGGGGAATTCACGAATGCTTATGACAACATGGAACATCAATATGAAGGCATATTTAAGGACCACCTGATTCCCATGTAAATTATATTCCATGGATATTTTTTTGGGAAATTTATTCCAATCGGCTCAAACTATTCTTCAACAAATCTGTTGTTTTTTTTGGTGTTTAATGTTGTGTGGATTCTCACTATCCCTTTAAAAGTGTTTTTTTAAGTAAAAATGTAAAATTGGAGGATGAATCCTTCACTCAGTAATTTTAATGTGCCTACATAAATTAATGTTACATTATATCATTGGTTCTTCTTATGTGAAATAGATATATGAATGATCACTTAAAGATAACAACCATGTTGAAATGTCAGGTTGGTTGATTGAAAATGTCCACTGTGTAGGTTAGCCACACATGTGCATGAAAATCTATTAACATTTTCACTTATCTATTTAATTCCTCCTCTCATTCACGTCATTCATTGTTTTTTCCACACATGTATTTCAGGCATCATTACTCTCATTGATTATTCATACCTCTCCATTCTGGTACCATTGGTAAAAAATCTAAACACTTCAATGAGTGACCTCTGAATGAATATTTGAATGAATGAAATGAGTGAGAATATTTGAGTGATTTTCCAACACTATTTATAAGGAACCAGCCATAAACATTACTTAATCTTGAGTTAATACAAGATTACACATTGAGGATCTTTTAAGGTTTAGAGTTTTATAGAATTAGATCATGAAACATGGATTACATTCCACATTTAAACAAAGTGGTTACATAAAAGACAATATTCATTCTTCCCATCAACGGAAACATATTTAAAATAAAACATGGATTCTTTCTTGACACATCCTTGACACTATCATCACATCATGTACCGTTCCCTTGACCTGTGAAAACCATTTCAAAAACTGGGGATGAGCATAAAAATCTCATTAAGGGTTATAAAAAATATGGAGTCGAAACATGAGTTCATATATACATAAGAATGAAATCATACTTTACCAATAAATCATATCCACTTTAACATACCTCATCAAACAATGAATAAATCATATAAATCATAAGAAATAAAGGTATCTTGAGGCATTCATAACATTCTTACGTGAGGAGTAACCCTCTTGGTTACGTTTGGAATACCCATCACAGTATATTCCCTAAATATCTTAGAAGAAACCTTAACGTTTCACTCCTTCGCGTTACCCAATGCATTGGAGAGCTATATCGAGCTCAGCCGCCCTTAGATTATCACGGAACCACCCGTATTCCTAATAATTACCAAGAACCTCAACATAATTGTATGACATAAAACATGCATAAAGGAAACATAACATTTCCACCTTTCAATCGCAAAATATCTATACAACACATTGATATAAAAACATTATGAAAACCATTTTCAATACCAAAATAAAAGAAAATTAAAACATGGTACTTATTTTTCATTTAAAAAGAAGGTATGGCTTGTAGAGGAAGCCGAAACTCAAATAACGGTCACGGCGGCGAAGAAGTCATTGTCGCCGCATACGTACGACAAAAACATTCCCTTTTGTCGTTTAGTAAAACGCTTCGTATAAAAAATATTCCTTCTGGATAAACGTAAAAGTCAAAGGGTTTATACACCGTATAAAAGAAGGTTGTGTATAAAACAAAATATGCCTCAATGAAAGGAGATTGAGACGATGTCCCTTACAAAGACCGTATCATTGGTTTAAGGATAAATTAATTAAATAATTATGTTTGACAAATGAATACACCAAATATAAGTGGATATTATGTGTAAAATAATCAAAGGTCATTCACACATATTAAAAATATGACATATTAAATTACTACATGTTGAACCCAAAGAAATCGAAATTGGGATAAGAAGTTCCCTTGACAGCCAAACGATGTCACATCAAAATGAGTTGATGAGAGATAAAAAAAGGGTATCTCATCACATGGACATAAATTTACATCAATAAGGATATATGAGAACATATCCCAACATAACAATATGTAAATTAAAAGACCCAACAAAAGAAGTCTTTTAAAAAGAGGAGGGTGAAAAGTTCCCTTACCGACATGGGTATATTTCGAAACATACACCTCGTGAAAGAAGGACAATACAACATTGATTTAAATATTCATAAAATAATGTATATTACACAATGAATAAACTAATTTTCAGTAAATACACCACTCAAAGGATATTTTGGCAAATGTAGCATAAATCTCATGGGAATAAAAGTGAGATGAAAAATCCTTTACGAGAACTCGGTAGCCTAACGGCACCACATAAAACTTCCAAAATGGATTGATGAGAGAGAATAGGGTCTCCCATCACATGAACATAAAAATTACCGTAAGATTAGTATAAAATAACATCCCAATAACAATAAATTTGAGCTTTAAAAGGAATGTCATAAAAGTGTGTACTTAAAAAGAAAGAGTGGAGTAGGATCCCTTACCTCGGGTCTAACTTGACTCGATCATTCTTTAACATCCTGAATAATAAACGTGAGTTAATTTACACATTATTAAGAACCTATTTCTAGTTCATTATTTCTTTTATATCACTTATTTCCAGGTTATAAACATTATGTAATCATTTAAGTTAATAATGTCGGTTTTGTCGATATTTGGTTCTTTAGTCGAAAGTGGACTTTTTACAATTACATGTTGTTCGTGTGGTCAAATGTTCATTATAATTAAATTCATGATTTGGATTTCATATATATCATATATATCCAGAATATACATGTATTATTACATAATAATTTAGAGGTAATAAATGAAATGCACCGTTCATGGAGATGGTAAGCCGTACGTACGCATGAACGCTACTTTCATTTCTATTTCATATATTTATGGAATGGAATGATAATGATATAGAGGTATATTATAATTCCAGTATAACATTATATATAATAACGTTAAATACATCCTTTATACGTCCCACATATGGTATTAACGAATCATGTCACTTTGAGGGGGCGATAGTCTGCACTTCCTTAAATGAAGATATCGCGTTTACCCATAATGTAAACCATAAAGGTATGCCCAAAATAAAAAATACAGAAGCTTAAGGAAAACATAAAAATATTATATATCATATATAAATATAGTTTCATCTTAATGGCCACCTTTGGAGGTGTTAAAAGATTGTTGAACAATCATCGTTTCGGGAGGCCGAAATTCGCCATCCAGAGAAACAATATGTTATTTAACCAATAGATGTAGGTGTGTGAAAGTGTAGCTATAATCCTTCTTATAACAACATCCTAGTATATTTATGATACTGGAGTTGATACAAAAGAAATGAATAAAAAGAGTTTAGGGGGTTGGAGAAGAAAAATAAAACAAAAGGACTCAAGTGAAGACATTACCTTAAAATCGGGTAACTCCCTTTGGTTTGAGCTCAAAGGCTTCCTTGGGAAGACTTCTGCCCAAAGTGAGGCTTCAAAGAGTAAGATAGGGATGCATAAAGGAAAATGGGCAGGGGTTGGCTGAGCCAAAGTCTTTGGGAGTGTGTGTATGGAGGTAGAGGTGGGGCCTTTTTATAAGAGGAGAGAAGGGGCACTCTTGGAAGGTAAAGAAATGTCAATTTGTTTTAAAATGGTATTCAGATTTAAGAGGTCCCACATTGATGTTTTTCTAGGATATGGTGATAAGGGTTCTAAATCCACTCATCCAATAGGTTTTGGACATGTGTAGGGCTTAGATATTACATTATCTTTCCATTTTATTTAAATCATTAAATAATGAGGTCATCAATGCATCATCATGATGTCATAAATAATTTAATTTATTTAATGTCTATAATTTATAAAACAAAATACAATGATGTGGGAAATCTTTTTATCTTTCCAATGACTATTTATAATAAAAAATCTGATCTTTTTAACCCCATGTTAAAATTGTTTTAGTAAAATAACTCATGTTTGTCTCATTTTTACTTTAACATTAAATAAAATGTTATTTAAGTAATTTCCCAATCAATGTGTCTCCATGGGGTCCCCAAGTTTACCCATGGATGTCGGCCATGACACAACCAATGAGGGTAGGACATGTGTAAAGCTCATCTCATTTTATTAAAGCATTATTTTTACCTTAAACTACACTAATTACCTCTAATCGCGATTAAAAACTTAATAAGTCACTATTCAGAAAAAAAAAATTTATCCCATTGAACCACATTTTACTTCTTAATGACAACCATGTATGTCGGATTTTTGAAATTAAATCCACAAAGATCGCAAAATTTCATTTAAACGGAAAAATCAGTTTTTATAAGTACCACTTAGTGGTTTCACTATTCATCAAAAATTGAAGTTTTTCAGAAAAAATCCCAAAAAATCACCCTAAGCTATATTTTATATTATGAATTCAAAAATGATGTCTATTTTACAAAATTAAAAACATATAATTCACATTATTTATTTTAATAATTAATTCCCACTGTCAGAGCAAATAGCGTGTTTTTATGAAACAATAAGTATCAAAAGATTGACACTAGTGTAAGTCTGATTTCAAAGTGAAATTAATTTCAACGACCACTATTGGAATAATGGTAAAATATGTTCGAATTTCACTTTAAAACCAATTAAAAAGATAATCAAATCATATAAATTAATTAGATTAAAAAGAGGTTTTGAATTAAAATACAACATTGTACACTATTCATTAAAAAATGAACTTTTTCAGAAAGATACCAAAAATTTACACAAAGTAAATTTTGAGGTCCCAATTCTTAAGAGGAGTTTTATTTTTTCCAAAAGTATGTATAAGAGGGAACAAAACTATATTTAAATATGGTTCTCCATCAAAAGGCAATAAGTGAACCATTAGTGAAAACTAGGGCATATACGCCTAAAATTGAATTCTTTCCGTATTTTATGCCTTTATCTTTTATTAGATAAATGAAAAAATATTTAAAAACATATATAATAATATTTTAGTTATTTCTATCCATTCCCTCCAATACAACGGCTACATGTTAACTACCATTGAAAATAATATTATTTTATTATTAGAGTGCAACGTAAGATTCCCAAAAACTCGTTGTTGCGTGTTGGGTACGCCATCGAGAATAGCGTCCCCTTTAATGAAATATTAATATTTTATTCAAAAATATGGATAAATATGAAAATGTCATATTCTTTATATACTTGGGGTGTTACATCCTTCCTCCCTTTTGGGAATTGCGTCCTCGCAATTTTTAAATTTAAGCGTGGAATCATCCTTGAAAGTCCCACATCGGAATAAGAGTCGGTAAAACAATCACTTTAAAATAAATAATGATAAGTACAAAGGTCACCCGAGTTAACCCATACTAGGATTCCATGTAGAAAAATATGGACATGGAGGAGAAAACATAGGGTCATGTTCTGATGGGGAGTGATAGAAAACATGTTTAGGAGAAATTTAACCACAAGAAAATCACAAAATTGTGATGGGTTAAACGGTATTCGATTCCCCAGTATGAAAAGTTAATAGACAACATTTTTGTTTTAAGTTAATTTTTATTGAGTAATTTATTCATAGGGAAACATAATCACTTATCATGTTGACTTTCAACTTTTATACAAACTCATATTTTCTCCACAAGATGAGTATTTAGGAAGACTTTTTCACATTAAGAGTACTATAATCAACTTCTAGAGAATCACATAATCCACCAAAGAGAACTGTTTACATCCCATGTCTTTAGTCTCTAACCAAAACCAATACCAGAAAGGTTAGTACAAGGGTAGATAATCCAGAAAAGGATAACCCATTAAAAAGAAAATATATACCTAATCTCCAAATTTTTTCCAACAAAACCGAAAGTTCAATGAGGACCATTCGATAAACAATTTTTCCATAAAATTATTCAAAGTAAACAAATATAAGATTGAAACCCAAATATTTGAAGGATTTAGTCACATAGTCTTCCAAGTTAAATCGTAACATTTATCTCCAAACAACATAATTTGCTCCTAAAGTTTCGTATTGAAAAGTAATTAATCTAATCACATATCCTCCATGATAGGTTTATAAATTTACATAGATAACCCAAAATCAACTTACTCTTAATTAATAAAATCATATAACTAAAAAGAATCAGTCAAACTAACCAGGGACTTCACGTAGTCCAGTGGTAGGCGATAAATACCAGTCGCACTTTGGTTGTGGTTTTGATTCCCGTAGCTTTGTCCGACGCGACGGGTTGTCACACGGTCTGTGTGTTTTCTTTTTTATAAAACTCCAAAAATAACCCTAACATGTTTTAACCTCAATCGTTTCTTTATACCTTTTATTTTCATCCTAATTCGTTACGATCTCAACATCTTAATTCTTGATGTCTTATTTCACCACCATAAGATAAAATAAAACGATTCCCAAAATGAATAACATCATACCTTGATCATGGAGTCCACTCGGTTTCATCGTCATCTTGCTCACGTAGGTAGAAGTCCCATGCAATACAAAAATGATTTAGAGATCCTTCAAAATCATTTTCTTCCTCCATCCAAATACACCTCGTACAACATGGGTCATATGGGTGTTCACAGAAAAACAGTTTTGGAAAATAATCATGTATGACATATAATTCCAAAACATCTGATAAAACCTGATCTCTATAAAATAGTCGGACCAAAATTGATTTGAAACATTCTATTATTGGTCCTTTTAAAATACCATAAGTATGTGATGTGAGACTATATTTTAAAAGAACATATAATTAGGTTGCGCAAGGGTCTACTTCCTCAGCACCTTTTCTAAATTCATAATATGATTCAAATTCTTGTGATAAGGTAAAATATTAGAAAATACCTTGATAATATTTATCTTTCTTGAAAATATGAGAATATTATGAAAATAGTATTTGTCTAAAAATAACCCATGATCCACGATGATAATGAGGTATAGTGGAGGTGTTTCATTTCTCAAACAACTGCTTGCAAGTGAGTTGTATGCTAGAAAAAGTTTCACAATCATCCGAAGATGACTTTGCAATAATTATTGCAAGCATGCCATCAGGAAGAGATAGGAATGTCGTTTGAGATCCTTCTCCTTCCATTCATAACCGACTTTACTTGACCTGAAAAAATGTTATAAAGCAAGGATTTAACTGAAATAATAGATATAGGGACTAATCATGTGTCTCACAAGAACTCCTAATCCCAAAGTTGTCTAAACCGATCTATGATACCAACTATAAGGCCCCAGCCATAAACCTTACTTAATCTTGAGTTAATACAAGATTACACATTGAGGATCTTTTAAGGTTTAGAGTTTGAGAGAATTAGATCATGAAACATGCATTACATTCCACATTTAAACAAAGTGGTTACATAAAAGACAATATCCATTCTTCCCATAAATGGAATCATATTTAAAATAAAACAAAGATTCTTTCTTGACACATCCTTGACACTATCATCAAATCATGTACCTTTCTCATGACCTGTGAAAAACATTTCAAAAACTTGGGATGAGCATAAAAAGCTCAGTAAGGGTTATAAAAAACATTGAAAGGAAACATGAGTTCATATATACATAAGAATGAAATCATACTTTACCCATAAAACATAGGAACTTTAACATACCTCATCAAACCATGAATAAATCATAAAAATCATAAGACATAAAGGTAACTTGAGGCATTCATAACATTCTTACATAGGGTGTAACCCTCTTGGATACGTTTGGAATACCCATCATAGTATATTCCCTAAATCTTTTCGGAGAAACCTTAACGTTTCACTCCTTTGCGTTACCCAATGCATTGGAGAGCTATATTGGGCTCACCCGCCCTTTGTTTATCACGAAACCACCCATATTCATAATAATTCCCAAGAACCTCATCATAATTGTATGACATAAAACATGCATAAAGGAAACATAACATTTCCACCTTTCAATCAAAAGATATCAATACAACACATTGATATAAAAACATTATGAAAACCATTTTCAATACCAAAATAAAAGAAAATTAAAACATGGTATTTATTTTTCTTTTAAAAAGAAGGTATGGCTTGTAGAGGAAGCCGAAACTCAAATAACGGTCACGGCGGTGGAGAAGTCGTTGTCGCCGCATACGTATGACAAAAACATTCCCTTTTTTCATTTAGTAAAACGCTTCGTATAAAAAAGATTTCTTTTGGATAAACGTAAAAGTCACAGGGGTTTATACACCGTATAAAATAAAGTTGGGTATAAAATAAAATATGCCTCAATGAAAGGAAATTGAGACGAAGTCCCTTACAAAGACGGTATCCTTGGTTTAAGGATAAATAAATTAAATATTTATGTGTGACAAATGAATACACCAAATATAAGTGGATATTAAGTGTAAAATAATCAAAGGTCATTCACACATATTCAAAAGATGACATATTCAATTACTACATGTTGAACCCAAAGAAATCGGAATTGGGATAAGAAGTTCCCTTGACAGCCTAACTGTGTCACATCAAAATGAGTTGATAAGAGATAAAAAAAGGGTATCTCATCACATGGACATACAATTTACATCAATAAGTATATATGAGAACATATCCCAACATAACAATATGTAAATTAAAAGACCCAACAAAATATGTCTTTTAAAAAGAGGAGGGTGAAAGGTTCTCTTACTGATATGGGTATCTTTCGAAACATACACCTCGTGAAAGAAGGAAAATACAACCTTGATGTATATACTCATAAAAGAAATTATATTACACAATGAATAAAATAATGGGCAGTACATACACCACTCAAAGGAAATTGTGGCAATTGTAGCATAAATCTCACAGAAATAAAAGTGAGATGAAAAATCCGTTATGAGAACTCGGTAGCCTAACGGCGCCACATAAAACTTCCAAAATGGATTGATGAGAGAGAATAGGGTCTCTCATCACATGAACATAAAAATTACGGTAATATTACTATAAAAGAACATCCCAATTACAATAAATATGATCATTAAAAGGAATGACGTAAAAGAGTGTACTTAAAAAGAAAGAGTGGAGTAGGATCCCTTACCCTGGGTCCGACTTGACTCGATCATTCTTTAACGTTATGAATAATAAACTTGAGTTAATTTCCACTTTATTAAGAACCTTTTTCTAGTTAATTATTCCTTTTAGATCACTTATTGTTATGTTATAAACATTATGTAATCATTTATGTTCATAATGTATGTTTTGTCGATATTTGGTTCTTTAGTCGAAAGTGGACTTCTTACAATTACATGTTGTTCGTGTGGTCGAATGTTCATTATATCCAGAATTACATTAATGATTTGGATATCATATATATCATATATATCCATAATATACATGTATTATTACATAATCATTTAGAGGTAAGAAATGAAATGCACCGTTCATGGAGACGGTAAGCCATACGTACGCATGAACGCTACTTTCATTTCTATTTCATATTTTTATGGAAAGTAATGATAATGATATAGAGGTATATTATAATTCCAGTATAACATAATATATAATAACTTTAACTCCATCCTTTATATGTCCCACATATGGCATTAACTAATCACATCACTTTGAGAGGGTGGTAGTCCGCACTTCCTTAAATGAAGATATCACGTTTACCCATAATGGAAACCATAAAGGTATGCCCAAAATGAAAAATACATATGCTTAATGAAAACATAAAAATATTATATATCATATAAAAATATATTGTCATCTTACTGGCCACCTTTGGAGGTGTTAAAATTTTTTTGAACAATCATCGTTTCAGGAGGCTGAAATTCGCCATCCACAGAAACAGTATGTTCTTTAACAATTAGATGTAGGTGTGTGAAAGTGTAGCTCGAATCCTTCTTATAACAACATCCTAGTATATTGAAGATACTGTAGTAGTTACAAAAGAAATGAATAAAAAGATTTTAGGGGGTTGGAGAAGCAAAATAAAACAAAAGGACTCAAGTGAAGACATTACCTTAAAATCGGGTAACTCCCATTGGTTTGAGCTCAAAGGATTCCTTGGGAAAACATCTGCCAAATGTGAGGCTTCAAGTAGTAATAGAGGTATGTGGAGAGCCAAAATGGTCAGGGTTTAGACGAGCAAAAGGATTTGGGTGTGTGGGTAAGGAGGTAGAGGTGGGGGCATTTAATAATAGGAGAGGAGGGGCACTCTTGGAAGGTAAAGAATAGTCACTTTGTTTTAAAATGGTATTCGGATTTAAGAGGTCCCACATTAATGTTTTTCAATGATAAGGTGATAAGGGTTCAAAATCCACTCATCCAATAGGTTTTGGACATGTGTAGATCTTAGATATTACATTATCTTTCCATTTTATTTAAATCTTTATATAATGAGGTCATCGCTGCATCATCATGATGTCATAAATAATTTAATTTATTTAATGTCTAAAAACTATAAAAAAAATACTATGATGTAGGAAATCTTTTTATCTTTGAAATTACTATTTATAATAAAAAATCTTATCTTTATAACCCCATATAAAAATTGTTTTAGTAAAATAACTCATATTTGTGTCATTTTTACTTTAACATTAAATAAAATTTTATTTAAGTAATTTCCCAACCAAAGTGGCTCCATGGGGTCCCCAAGTTGACCCATGGATTTTATTGGTCGGCCATGACACATCCATTGATGGTAGGACATGTGTCAATCTCATCTCATTTTATTAAAGCATTATTTTTACCTTAAACTACACTAATTTACTCTAATCATGATTAAAATCTTAATAAGTTACTATTCACCAAAAAATTATTTTTATCCCATTGAACCACATTTTACTTCTTAATGACAACCATTTATGTTGGATTTTTGAAATGAAAAACACAAAGTTGGCAAATTTTCATTTAAATGGAAAAATCAGTTTTTATAAGTACCACTTAGTGGTTTCACTATTCATCAAAAATTGATGTTTTTCAGCAAAATCCCAATAATTCACCCTAAGATATATTTGATATGCCGAATTCAAAAATGAAGTCTATTTTACAAAATTCAAAACATATAAGTCACATTAATTAATTTAATAATTAATTCCCGCTGTCAGAGTAAATATCGTGTTTTTATGAAACAATAATTATCAAAAGATTGACACTAGTTTAAGTCTGATTTCAAAGTGAAATTAATTCCAATGACCACTATTGGAATTAATGGTAAAAATATATTCTAATTTAACTTTAAAACCAATTCAAAAAATAATCTAATCATATAAATAAATTATATTAAAAAGAGGGTTTGAATTAAAATACAACATTTTACATTATTCATTAAAAATGAACTTTATCAGAAAGATACAAAAAATTTACACAAAGTAAATTTTGATGTCCCAATTCTTAAGAAGAGTTTTAAATGGTCCAAAAGGATGTATAAGAGTGACCAAATATATATTTAATGACGGTTCTCCACCAAAAGCTGATAAGTGAACCTTTAGTGAAAACTAGGGCATATACGCCTAAAATTGAATTCTTTCCGTATTTTATGACTTTATCTTTTATTGGATAAATATAAAAATATTTAAAAACATATATAATCATGTTTTAGTTATTTCTATCCATTCCCGCCAATAAGACGGCTACATGTTAACTACCATTTAAAATAATATTATTTTATTATTAGAGTGCAACGTAAGATTCCTAAGAAACTCGTTGTTGCGTGTTGGGTACGCCATCGAGCATAGCGCCCCCTTTAAAGACATATTAATATTTTATTCACCAATATGGATAAATATGAAAATGTAATATTATTTATTTACCTGGGGGGTTACACTATTCCACTAGAGAGAGTGATATATGTGAGGTAACATTATGGGGTGATCTCTCTAAGGATATAATTGAGTGACATGTGGGAGGATACATGATTGAGTGACCAGTAAGAGGTCACTGATTCATTTAATTTTAAATTTTGATAAGAATAACTAAAAATCTAATCCTCAATGCTTGTGAAAATGAAAAAAATTATTTCGATGATTTAGAATGGTCACTCAAAGGATGTTTGATGATTACTAACACAATATTTTTAAGGAAATGATCAATGTATTTGGGCCTGATTATTGTTATATGTGCAATTCCACCCATTCAGAATTAGTTAAATACATGAAGATGTACCACCATGTGTACCATCTATGGGATCAACTTCTGTTTTATGAATGAATTCATTTAAAATATGTATTCCTTCTGAATCCAAAACCCTATTTAAAAAATTTCTAGTTATTGTAATACACAAAATTTCCCAATGAAAACATCTATTATAGAAGAATATTAATCAATTAATGAAAAATTCTTTTTCATGTATCACAAAACATTTTCTATATAACCTAGTTCTAAAGCCTCATAATCAAGAATCAAAATCTCACTACTACGAGTCGATCTTTGTTTCTTCAAAATAATGATCAATCACAAATTTTGAAGGAGGATTTAGACTTCAATTTGGGAGGGGGAGTCAAACCCAAATGGATCTGGGAATAATGAGTGCACCAAACATATTTTGAATATAATACCACTATAAAAGTATTTGTTTTTTTACCTTTCTAAGAGTCCAAAACACATGAGTATAACAATATTTACCTCATTATTAATCTCTAGAGCTAATGGATTATCAATAAAAAAGTTTTCATCAATCACATCGTTAAATCATCAATATGTTGTGGAATGTCTACAAGATCACAATGGTGAAATATTTGGAGAAATTAATTAAGAATACAACCTGTGGAATTCAATATGTGATGGCATTGAATGTACATAGGCCACATAGTATGATCTATTAATTTTGACTTGTAAATTTAAGTAAAATGACCATCACCCATGTGGATATATTAATTCAGAAACGAGGATGAAGGCCTTACATAAGAAGTAAGGAGAGGGTCCTAGCTCATAGTTCCCAACAAGATGCCCTTCATTGAAAAATTTTAGAATTTCAAGAAAATTATATCCTCTATTAGAGTAATGGAACTATGAAAAATGGGGATATAATTTCTAATCTAACATCACTAGGAGTACCCACATGGCTGGATTCCTAGTGTTGTGGTTGAGTACCTACATACTTTTATTCCTCCAATATAATGCCAGTGTGAGGTTGATGTGGTTTTTTATAACATATATATTTTTATAATTTCTATCATAAGGATATCAAAACATGTATTGGGGAAATATTAAAATTTTATTATCTACATATATGTTTATAAGGCCCTATATTAAATTTAATGTCCATTTTTTGTGCTATGGGTTTGGATGGTAGTACACATTATTTCATTGTCCATGCTAAGTCGAATTTATGTACTGAATGTCTACTGCCATCATTTATGTTTGGTTGTTTCTGGTTTTCATCGATATTATCTATAATATAGTTAAGATCTATGGAATTTAAATGTATTAGTAGAGTTTTACTTGAACTGATATGTTGATATGCCTACTGTAGCAGGTGTGGAAAATGAACAAGTTGATGATGGCATAGAATCATAATTGAAAGTGTTAAAAGATAGTGTTTCAGAGACCCATATTGGTAGTGATTTCATATGTTATATATGTTATTTACTAATTATATAGTTCGATTAGGTTTTAATAGTATCCTAATGCATCTCTCCCATATATGATTGGTTTTGGAAACACCCAATGGTGGACTAATTATTTTTTATTCTAAACATCTTACTGGTATCCGAATTGTTGATTAAGCTACCAGCTCCATGCACATCTAAATTGTTAAACTCTGGGTATGCTACTGCCTAATTTTGTTTTCTATACTCAAGAGGGAAATAACAAAAATTATCCCTTATGTCAATGAACTTTTTTTCTTGGATGTGGAAGTGGAGGTTGTAAGGCATAACCTTTATTTAATGATGTAGAATCTTCAAAATCATCAAAACAATACTAGATGTTGGCCACAATGTAAGCTAGTTTTGAAAATACCATATCTTTAAATCTGATGCACACTATTTTTCTTCACTGGGAGGAGTCTTGAGCTGTAGACATTTGATCTCATTTATGAGTGAGGAGGCCAAAAGTTCATCAAAGTAAAATGATTCTTGTCTTTTGTCACAAATAGCTATAAAAACGTTAGATTTTGTGAAGCCTATTATCAAAAAATCATGGAAGGGAATATCATGTGACATCAGAGATTTAGGGGTATTCCATCAATCATTAATTCATATCTCGTATTTGGGGATATTAGATTTATATAACATATTCAACCACAATTGAATTTTAGTATGGTAGGTTAGTATGTTTAGAAGATGGTCATTTGGGTATTTTAAATCGATGACTGCGTCACATGTATAATGTGGATAACAAAAATGTTATATTTAGGTATTTCTAAGGGAGTGGTTGAACAATCCAATGATGAATGTTAAAAATTCATTAATGTAGATGATGTAATATTCTTCACCTTTCCATTTATTCCAAAATCATTTTTATGAATAAAGGGATTACCAATACGGGGCCACATTTATAGGTTGAAGCATGTGTCACCAGAAATACACTCCCTAATATACACATTAATGTGAAACTAGAAAAATGATGAGGATGGTCCCACGAGCCATGAATGTTATCTCCAAGATAGAGATTAATTGAAGGGGAGATAGTGAGGGCCATTTACACATATGAATACAATATTCTAGAATATAACATGTGCCCATAATAGTCTACAGTGAAGGAAATGAAAAGGTAAAATAAATCAGATAAGCATATTCTCTGCAGTACGTATCCAAAAAGTAATTCTGTATTATTACTCTCCTCATGTACCAATTTTTAAATGATTTTACTTCACTATATTTACATCACTTTACTCACACATGGTGTCTAAAATCTTTTCCTCATTATTAGAAGAACAATATACCCATTATAAAGGATATCTTTTTGAGAAATCAATACTTTTTAATGGAGAAGTATTAGACGGATGATCATTATTTTTCAATATGACTATAGAAGAATATAAAGTGATCAGCAATGTGAATTAGGCATAGAATTAAATCATCCTATAGTGAATGACCTTACCTCTTTTTTTAAACATTCATGATAGAATAAATTGTTGTAATATCATGTTGTAACCACTAATAAACCTATCTCTATATTGGGAGAATAAGATTGGGGATTCTATTTTTCAGAGGAGGGTGTTCCAATGGGTCCCAAGACAAATATCTCATATTTCTTGTAGGATCCCATGTTTTTGAATGAGGTTAAAATTACGAATGTTTTTTTTGTTTATCAATTGGTTGTTCTTTTTAAACCGAGCTCTGGAATTTTATTCTGAGTGTTGGATCACCTAAAGATGTCATTTTTTCGAACTTTGATAAAGGTTTTGAGGTAAAGGGGATGTCGCACAGGCGGCATACGATTTGTCTATCCCTATGGCCAAACTGTGCATAGTTGGTCTTGGAGGCAGTACCTTCCACACGGGAGGTGCACAATTTGTCTAATTTTGTGTCCAAACCATACAAGAAGGGTAGATGAGGAAATATCTTAAGCACAGTTAGTGCACGGTTTGTCAAACCGTGCGAACTAACTGCACGATCACTCAAACGATATCCTTAAATTGTGGATCTCACTCATTTTTTAGATGGCCTGTTTTTCCTCCTAAGCATCCATAACATGGGATTACTCTTCCTTGAAGGTTGGAAAAACATTCTCAGGCGTTTTGGATGTGATTTGATGGATTTTTGTGGCAAATTGAAGACGATTTCTGGAGGTAGGTAGATGTTTTTCTTCGTTCTTGATCAGTTTCATAGATCTAATTATATATACATATATTCTTCTCATAGTTTCATATATCTACACCCATTAATGGTAAATCCAAGTGTGTGGATGACAAGTATGTGGAGTTTTGGTCTTGGTATTTCTGGGATAATTGATATAAGGCCGGTTCATAAAGAATCAACATGTTTCTCTTAAGGGTATTTTGTTAGTTGTGGTTTCCGTCAAAACTCGAGGTAGGCACCCAAATCATTAACACATTATTTAATAATTATAGATTCTTTTAATAAAATTGATAATGTGAATTTCCATGATTTTTTTATGTCGATGAATGACACTTTTGATGTTGTTGATTAGTTCCACCCACATGAGATAAGCGAGGACTTGAACTTTTGTAGAGTTTAAACATGTTTGGCTAACTTCATCAATATGATATGATTAAACAGTTAAATGATTGAAATGGTGAGATTTAGTATGAGGATAATTAATTGTAGAATTTATAATCAAGTCATGAGTTAGAATGAATTTGTGGCCTTTACTGATTATTTGGAATATTGAATATTTGACATATTCAGAAGAAAAATTGGAAACTGGTAATAATTAATGGATGGATTAATTATTACATGTTAAATGATAAATGGTTAACTAATTGATGATTGGTTAAAGTGATATGAATTAGTTATTTATTTTTGAATTAATTAATTTTCAATCATTAAGTTATGATTTTGTAGTGATTGTTTGTTACGATTGTTGGCCATGAGTACCTTTTGATGCGTTTTAGTTTACCATGCCTTATGATATCTTGGATGGTGTTTTTTTAAAGATATGATATGTTTACTGAGATGGTCACTAAATATGATGGATTTGATCAGCTTTTTTGAGATGATTGTGGTGTGTTTTTAGTTTGTTAAAGTCCTAGATGAATCATTGTTTGAATGGGCAGGTTCAGACTTGTTAAAGAATTTGGATAATTAAGTGATGAGTTAATTATTCTGTTTGCTTGCTATGTGTAATTAATTTTCAATTAATTATTAATTAATGAGATTTTTAATGGTAAATTATTGGTTGTCATATTTGAAGAGCTATTTGTGTTGTTAATTAATAGTTGAATTAATTAACAGATTGCTTTTGTGATGTTAGACATGTTATTCTACACCAAAGATAAATATATATGTTTTATTGATTAATGGGTTCTGAGATATGGACTGATGCTCCAAATACTCACAGGGTGTTAGACATGATGTTCTACACCAATTATGGATGTATTTGTTTGATTGTTAATGGGTTGTGAGACAGGGACTGATGCTCCAAATACTCACGGGGTACTAGACATGGCGTTCTACACTCATCTTGATAGAAAATATTCTTTTATGGGTCTGGGATTAATGATCCCACCACCCATGGGTTGTGAGACAAGGACTAATGCTCCTAATACTCACGAGGGAGATATAAATGATTTTTTTCACCCATTAATTAACTTTGTATTGTGGGTCCCACTGTTCATGCATGAAATTAGTTAATGGTTAATGAAGGCTGTTGTGACATGATAAATTGTCAATTGATTATGAGAAAGGGGTTAGAATTATTAATGAATTGGGTGATCCACTGTTAGTGGACAGACATAAGGGTGAATCACAATTTAAGTGGATGCGATTAGACAGAATATATGAATGATTAAAATGAATAACTTATGACGTGTTATCCAAACCGAAGCACATTCTTGGATTCAGTCTCAACTTTTATTAATTAGATGGTATTTAGAGACATTTATGGTGAGTTACATATACGGAGGATGTTGGGCGTAAACCGAATATCAATATTTTCATAATAATATTTGATTAATTGATAAATGGCAAATGGTTATGTAATAATTGTTGAGTATTCATGAAAAATGAATGGTGCAGGTTCAGAAACCAGCTGAGGGATAAAATAGGTACTTGATTATATAGTTATTATGAACTGATTACTTTATTTTATGCATGCCATCATGTGTTTTAAATTATTTATTAAATGTATGGATTTGGGGTAGACACTAGTGGTCCCGACCTACTAAGATTTATATCTCACACCCTACTCGGGCCGCCATTGCACCGGGTACCCGAGTATATTCTTTTTGGATGTAGGACTATGTTGTTTTCATTTTCATGGGGGTTTGGAGTACAGGACCGATCAGATTCTTGGGATGCTCGATGAGATCTCCCTTGGGGATTTGAGTAAATATTTATTAATTTCTGTATTGGAATGTATTGCTTGCTATTTTGTTCACTGTTTTCTACTTTTGTATCATTAGAATGTCATACATGCATCTGTTTTATAATTTGGTGTTGGCCACTTTTGTAAAATGAGCATTATTTGTCTTCCACATTTTGTCATTTATGAGTTACTTCTTCTGCTATTGTTTTTTTTCCATAGTGATATACCATTATGCAACTCTGACATGAGGGTATAATATCCCCATTGACTAGCCTTAGACCCTCGCTACTAGTCAACAGCCTCTGGTGTATGGGGAGATGCGCTTCAGGTCATGTGGCGACCGGTCCAACCACCAGTTTAGTGGTTACCTAGGTCAGGATGTTACAAAGTGGTATCAAAGTTTTAGGTTTCTTTCATTTCTTTTGTCTTACTCTTTTGGGGTTGGTAGACAGGAGACTAGGAATGTGACAGTGCTTGGATTAATAACCATTCTCTGGACTGATCACCTCATGTACAGGAAATGTCCAAGTGGCTAGGGAAGGGAATTTATGATTGTACTATTAGAGGTTAAAGTTTATATTATTTTACCTTGAGTGACTAGTGTATTTTCCTATCTTTATTGATTTTGAGCATTTTGAAAATAATAATTTTCATGGAATGATATGGAAAAGATGTTTCATACATGCATAATCTTAGCACTTAGATATTCACATATCATTTATACAACATGACATGTAGATTCATTAGTAGGATTCCTACTAATTTGGACTATGTTCCTTAGGTGCAATGCCATCTTTGATCTGCTTTGGCATGCCTCTCTAGATAGCATGTTACAATGATAGATTTAACATCCTTGAGTGATTATATTGTGTACTTCCTTGGATATTAGCTTGTTTTGTTGTTGAGACATGCTTCCGTGTTATAGCATGTTGTTGTGTTACTGCTTATGATAACATGTTAGAGAAGTTTTGATATGTAAAAAGAAAGATAAAAATAAAAGGTTAAATAAAGGTTGATTGTGTTAAATGGGAGACAAAATATAGTGATAAGGTGTATGGGTGCCTTATTGATTGGTATGTCCACCCTAATAATTTGGACCATTAGGTTGATCATGTGAATTTCTGAATTGACATTGGTATTGATTAATGAGAGCCAATATTCAATCCATGGATTGTATGGTCTCTTCATGAATTGAAAAATGATGACTTATTTTAAATGTGATGTCTTGATGCCTTGTGAAATGATTTTATATGTGAATGATGTTTAATATTGATTAGAATCAAATGGCTAGCTTCCAAAATGCAACTAGTCCCATGTATGTCAGTTGGGGAGTGTTTTTTGGGATGACCCATTTGGGTGCTTAATTTTTTTAATACATATTTGTTTTCTATTAGGTTGCTTTAAAGAGATCCCAGGATTGTTAAAATGGGATCTTTTTTGGTCTCCTTATCTTCTTAAAAGAAATTTATTTTGATAAATTTACTAAAAATGACTGGTTGTCAACTAACGTAAATATTTTCAAAAAGAGAGTTTTATGAAAATTACATATTTTTCCTTGGGGAGTTTTGAAAATGGTACTATTATGTTTTGATTAAATTGTTTGACAAGTAAATATTAAAAGTGATTAAATATAAGAGGAATGGAAATGGAACCTATTTTGGGGTCCACTGTTTAAAACCATCATGTAAAGGGTAGTTCAGACTTCTCGTGGGTTGCCTTGGAACAGAATCATGTGTACATTCAGTAGGCATTCTTCTCCATAGAAATGGACTTATGTTTGGCTTTTAAGACTAGTGGCTTGTTTGAAGTGACCCAGTTTAGGGTTGACAGTTTCTTCGTAAAGGGATAACATGTGGTCGGTAGCTCCCTTAGAACATAAATTCCTTGCTAGTGATAAAGATGTTATCAATATTTTTGTGTTGTTGGACGTTGTTGTCCCAATTAGGACTACCAGTTTTCTATGACACCCTTGTTCAAACTGGTGGTGATGTGTTTCATGGAATTGTTGTGGGCTTGAGCATAGAGTAAAGATTTCTGTTATCTGGTTAGACATTCATTGGTAATGGTCGGCTGCTTTGTTGGCCATTTGACCCTTTCTTCTTAGTAATGGATGACTGGTTATGGCGTCATCTATGAAAATCATCGTATGAGGAAAAATGACTCCATAATAAGTCTTTTTATACACTTGAGTATGGTCTCGGTTCAACTCCACATAGAGTGATATGAACGTTAAAGAATCTGTTTCATTTCAATACATGGATTAGTTTTCGAAAGACTCGGGTATTTGACAGGACGATCTTATTGTTAATCTAACGCACTGGTGAGTGGCTGATCTATTCTTGAGACATCATGGGAAGTCCTAAGGTGGGTATTGTCCCATTGTTCTCGATGAATGTGTTGGTAGGTGATGCCTATCTTTTATAACCGAGTTGACCGGTAATGGATTGACTAATATTCTTCATGACCTTGGTTTTCTCTTAGAGCACTCTTCTAGACACAAAAAACATGTTCCCTATATTGACCTCATCATGGAGACACTAAGATAGCTTTGGTCTTACTCCACACTGCAGTTTAATTGTTGTTGGGCATGAGGAGAAGTTCTTATCTGGGAAGTATGCGGGATGCATGGTTTCTTTTGGATACTTCTTTTTTTGTGTTGGGGAACAATTGTTTTTAAAATAGCCTTTCAATGGCTTGACATGGAAAATTTACCAGATGTTGGGTATGGACTTCGTTATACCTAAGGATAGTTTTGAAATAGTTATAAAAGCACAACATTAGATAAATAGGAATGTTCATTTTGGGTCTGCGATGACTTTGAGTGAAGCATGAGAAAATTATTCCGTCGTTTTATCAAGGTTCATCCTTTTACGTTGACAAGGTCCATCTAATAACGTAAGATATATGATCTATATTGATGTTTAAGCTTTAGATTAATCTTTCGATCTAGTTAAAAATGATAATCAATCGTGTTTGAGAAGGGATAATGGTGTGTTGGGTGTGGGGAATTCAACACGTCACTTCTAACGAGATTAAATGACCTTGATAGGTTGTTTGTTTTAGTAGTGGTTCCTAATGGCTTCTCGGGGACGAGATGTTTTTAAGGTGGGTATAATGTAAGATCTCATGTTTTTTAACCTGGTTAAAATTACGAATGTCTCTGAATTTATTTTTTGGTTTATCAACATTTAGTTATTTATAAACTGAGCTCCGGAATTTTATTCCAAGTGTTGGACCCCCAAAATATGGCATTTTTTCTAACATTGATAAAAGTTTTGAGTTAAAGGCTACGTCGCAAGGGTGACACACGGTTTCCATAACCATGCATCCAAACCATGCGTAGTTGGTCTTGGAGGTAGTAGATTCTGCACGGGCTTCACATGGTCTGTCTAACCATGCGGCCAAACAGTGCGAAAAGGGTGGCTGAGGCAGTAACTAATGCACGGTTAGCACACGGTTTGTCACAAAGTGTAAACTAATAGTGTGGGAACTTAAACGGGATTCTTAAATTGTGTATCTCACTCGTTTAATCCATTAGATGGATCGTTTTTTATCCTAAGTAGCCATAACTCAGGATTACTCTTCCTTGAAGGTTGGAAAAACTCTCCCATGCATTTTGGAGGTGATTCGAAGGCATCTCTTGGTGAATCGAAGACGATTTATTGAGGTAGGTATATGTTCTTCTTCGTTCTTGTTCAGTTTCTTAGATCTACATAGATATACATCTCTTATTCTAATGGTTTCATAGATCTATGCACGTTATGGGTAAATATAAGTTTGTGGATGTCATGTATGTTGAGTTTTGGTCTTGGTCTTGCTAAGATAACTAATCTAAAGAGGTTTCTTGTAGAATCAACCAATTTCTCTTGTGGGTTCATCGTTCGTTGTGTTCTCCATCAAAACCTGAGGTAGGGACCATATCATTAACACATTATTTAAGAATTAAATATTCCTTTAATAAATTTGGAATGTGAATTTCCTTGATTTTGATATTTCGATCAATGACACTTTTTATGTGATTGATTAGTTCTACCCACATGAGATAAGTAAGGACATGAACTTGTTCAGAGTTTAAACATATTTAGATAACTTGGTTAAAGTGATATGATTAAACAGTTAAATGATTGGAATGGGGAGATTGAGTATAAGGATAATTAATTTTATAATTAATTATAAAGTCATGTGTTGGAATAAGTTTGTGGCCATTACTTATTATTGGGAATATTGAATATTTGACATGTTCGGGAGATAATATGGAAACAGTTAATAATTAAGGGATGGATTAATTATTACATGTTAAATGGTAAATGGTTGACTAATTGATGATGGTTTAAGAAGATATTATTTAATAAATTAATTTTGGAAATAATTAATTTTCAAGAATTATGTTATGATTGTGTAGTGATTGTTTGATACGATTGTTGGCTATGAGTACATTTTGATTCAGTTTAGTTTACCATGCCTTATGTTGTTTTGGATGGAGTTTTTTAGAGATATGATATGTTGTGTGAGATGGACACTAAATATCTTTGCTTTGTTCAGCATGTTTTGAGATGATTATGGTGTGCTTGTCAATTGTTAAAGTCCATGACGAACCATTGTTTGAATGGACGGGTTCAGACTTGTTAAAGAATTTGGATAATTAAGTGCTGATTTAATTATTCAGTTATCTTGCAAAGAATAATTAATTGTTAATTAATTATTAATTAGTGAGATTTAGAATGGTTAATTATTTTTTGACTTATCTGAAGAGTGATTTGTGTTGTTAATTAATTGTTTAATTAATTGACAGTTTGTTTTTGTGGTGTTAGACATGGTATTCTACACCAATGATAAATATTTATGTTTTATTGATGAATGGGTTGTGAGATAGAGACTGATGCTCTAAATACTCACAGGGTGTTAGACATGATGTTCTACACCGATGATGGATGTATTTGTATGATTGATAAATGAGATGTGAGACAGATACTGATGCTCCAAATACTCACGGGGTGCCAGACATGGTGTTCTACACCCATCTTGCTAGCAAATATTATTTTATGGGGTAGGGACTGATGCTCTAATTACACATGTGTTGTGAGAGATTGTCTAAAGTTCCGAATACTCATGAGGGTGCTAGAAATGAAGTTATACACCTATTAATTAACATTGGATTGTGGGTCCAATTGTTCATGCATGAAATGAGTTACTGGTTAACGAAGACTGTTGTGAAAAGATTATCTGTGGATTGATTATGAGAAAGGGTTTAGACTTATTAATGAATTGGGTGAACCAATGTTAGTGGACGAACATAAGAGAGAATCACTATTTTAATGGATGGGATTAGACAAAATATTTGAAATATTAAATTGAATAACTTATGACGCGTTATCCATGACAAAGAACAAGCTTGGATTATTTCTTCACATTGATTACATAGATGGTCTTTAGAGACATTTTTTATGAGTGAAATATATGTGGGATTTCAGACATAATCTGAATCTCAAGACATTCATAATAAGATTTGAGTAATTGATAAATGGAAAATGAATTTGTAATGATTGTTGAGTATGCATGAAAAATGAATGGTGCATGTTCAGACACTAGCTGAGTGATGAAGTAGGTACTTGAGTATATAGTTACATTATACTGCTTAATTTATTTTATGCATGCCTTCATGTGTTTTAAATTATTTATTAACTGTCTGGATTTGGGGTAGACATCGGTGGTCCCAGCCTACCACGATTTATATCTCACACCATACACGAGCCGACATTTCATTGGGTACCAGAGTAGATTATTTTTCGTTCCAGGACAATGTTTTTTTAATTATCTTGAGAGTTAGGAGCAGAGGACCGAACAGATGCTCAGGATGCTCGATGAGATTGCCCATGGGGCATTGATTCATTAATTATTTATTTCAGAATTACAAGGTAAAGATGTTGTTTTTTTCACTGTTTTGTACTTTTGTATCATTATCATGTAATGCATGCATCTTATATATTATTTGGCGTTGGCCACTTTTATAAAATGAGTATTATTTGTCATCCAATGTTTTTCATTAATGAGTTGTTGCTTCCACAATTGTTTGTTATCAAAACTAATATACCACTGTGCAACTCTAACAAGAGGGTATAGTCCCCCCACTGACTATCATTAGACCCTCAATTCTAGTCAGTAGCCTCTGGCGTATGGGGAGATGTGCTTGAGGTCATGTGGTGACTGGTCCGGCCATCAGTTTAGTGCTGACCCAGGTCGGGATGTTACATTTCCCCATGGATGAGGCTTCCATTAGTCATAGTGCTTTAATTCATGAAATAACATTTCCTGATACTATAATTAATGATATTCTTGAATATATTAATATCAACATATCATTATGTTATTTTGAGGAATTAAATAAAGAGTTAGATAAATCTTGGTCATTATATTTGAAAATAAAAAACTTGCACATTGATTTTTAATCATGACTCTTTGATTCAAGAAATTTTTCCCATGGATAATATTTACATGGTTATGAGTGATCAAAAAATAAATGTCCATTCTTCTCCCATTGCTGAGTGAAAAATAAATGATGGACTCAAATGGAGAGATTCTTGAGAGACATCCATAGTCTGTCCTAGGAAATCGAAAGATGATGCTCCAAATAAGAAGATCCTTGTACAAAATTTCGAAATCATGGAATCAAGGGATGAATCAATCTAAGGTGTTGATTCATAATTTTTGAGTTCCATAAATTACATTTTTACATTTTATACAATCTCATTACAATCATCAGGTACGGGGGACTAATCAATTTATCTTTCAGTACCGACATCTCCAGTGGATGAACATCATGGGGGAACAATTTTCAATGTTAAACCTATAGTAAAAGGAAAGGGAGATGATACTACAAAAAAGATAATTCTAGAATCATCAATACATTATTTGATTCTGGGGTAATTGACATCCTCTAATAGTGGTTTCCCTATGGACCGAGAGGCATAGGATTCATTCTATGTATCACATAATTTCTTATGAAATTTTATTTTTAAGTTGGTACCACATGAACCTTTTGATAATTCCTTCATGACATCAACCAATCTAGACCATGGTAACCACTTTTGAATATGGATTCTTTGATTTTTGATCAATCGATCATGTAGTGGTGGACATTGTATGGATCTAGAAGCAATAGAAGTTGTGGTGCTCATTTGAACATCAACTTATTAGAAAATTTGAAAATTAATGATCTTATGTATCATAGGATAGTTTTAATTATGTCAAAGAAGTATAGGTGTTCCAACACAAAATTGAAGAGACTCTTTTTCATATGATAATAAATTCAGGGTAGTTTATAATTTTGAAGGGGGTCTTTACTTGCTCAACCAAACCAAAAAAATGGTCCATATAAATGGAAAATAATCCATTGTTGTGGAATAAGAGTACCCTCATTGAACTAAGGATTCAATCACCCAATAGTTGTCTAGGATTCCAAAAATAGGTTGACAATACTCATAATATGGTTTGAATGATCAAGAATTATGTTGAGGAACATTAGTAATGCATGATAAAAATACTCCAACTTGTGAATGATCTACTGAATTTCAATCCATAAATGAAAATTAGTTTATTCAAATTCAACTATTTTAGTGTATCTATATTCATAATTATTATAACATAACACTAAAACTATCTAATTTGATAGATTTTTTTTCAGGTGTTGTAATTAATATTATAGGAATGGGAGGGTGATCTAATAATTTTTCCATAGAATTTTGACCTAGTGATCATAGTTCAAATGTTACTAGAATTTTATAATGTATCCAATGATGTTTATAGTCTAACATCACTAACCTAATTTTTCTTCCAATTTATGATATTAGAAAGACATTGTGAGAAATATTAATCTTCTTGTTAAGACAAACATTTTGTGTTTTCAATATAAAATGTTTCTTCCTCTTCTCATTGGCCATTTAGAGTATTGCAAGCCAAACTCAAGAAACTAATATTTTAGGATATGAAATTTTGACCATGATTTATATGGATAATGACTCATTAGGGAATTTATGACATTAATGAAACAAGACCTAACATATATGAGGATGAAAATGTAAAATAAAGATCTTATTGTTTTTATATTGGAATAAATTAAAAGCATCATGTATATAAGGTATAAATAATGAAAATTCATGTTAGCAGGTTTCATGAATGATGGTGTCAAATCATACATCAATTTATGGTTCCTTTAATATAGATGATGGTGTCTCCATTGGATAGGTACTATTGGTGGTGACATAGGCAATTCAAGACTAGGGTATATTATGAATAATCAAATATATTCTTCCTTCCTGTTTCATGGTTCCTATAACCAAACAATATGAGGGTTTATGAGGATCTAGATTTCTCAACACAAAAAAAATTGTTTGTGAATTAAGACTCTCTAATATAAATGAAACATATTGGTTGGTACTAGTCATGGAGAAGATTCCATTTTTAAGAAATTTTTTTTTGTAAATATGATGCATTATATTTTGACAATAAAATTCTTATGGAGGGGTACTACAAGAAATTCCAAACTACCTGCCCGAGATGAGTTTCATTCCATGAATAGAGGAACCCTCATGCTTTGGATATAGAGGATGCACCCATAATGGAGGATTATAGAGTCAGTAAATATATCATTGAGATGAGAATAAATCAATATGGTTTTTCAGTTTGATTTGGTGGATGACTATCTCAGTTAGGAAACCCTCAGCTTATATATGGCATGATGTATCAAGCAGTTTAACATCTTCTAAAAAAGACAGAGGCCATGTACATTACATTTTTTATAAGTATGTTAAGGGTTCATATAGAAAAATATCATTTTATGAATGATTAGTGATTTTTTATTTTATGGTGTGAAAACTATGAATTTTCCATCATTTTCAAGCATGAATATGGAATGTTGTTACTCGTTATCTGAAGGATTATGCTTCTAAAATTTGATATGAGATATGTATAGGGCGAGTAACATTGGAACTTTTTTGAAAATAGGATTCCAATATACTATAATTGTTTTTTGTGGTGGTAAATGAGTCATTTCCTAATGATTAAGGTTATTTCAATTTTTAGGCCCTTTTGTGGAGACTTATGAAATGCATGTCTATGGAATATTGTGTATAGTCAAAAAAATGTGTCCCATGGATTTGGAAATTTCTGTCACCAATGGTCTGGGAATTTTTATGAGTATTTAGATTTCCAAAAAATTAGAGTTTTATTTTCATAAGTATTGATCCTAAGTATATATGGATCATTTTATAATAAAATCAACTGAGAATGGGAATGGTTTTCCCTATTCGGGTCTTACCCATACATAGAGAGGGTATTTTTTCTAAGTGTTGTCATTCCAGGACATAGAATATGGAAATTTTTATATATCTCATCAAAATAAGAATCAACCCTCGCAAATATATATAAAGTAGGGGTGTAAGTATACAAAATCTATGTATTGTGGTCCTTTCGGGTGAAGGATATATAATAGCATAGCTTTACGTCTAACATGAGATGTCAACTATGTAGTTTAATTTCATAAACAAAAGAAAATTGGTTTTCCTTTTATGGACATTCATATAGGACCATGTAAACCCTGATGTGAACTAACTCATCTCAATCAGGATTCCACGTGAGCTATGTTTTGTTTGATAAACGCGGATTATAAAATATTTCCTTCAACACACTGAGCTAATTAAAATAAATTATAGGGTAGTTTATATATGTTTTGAATAGACCTAGATATGGAATCTAGGAATAACATCATATCCCATTTCGATGAGAATCATAAAGAATAGTTTTTAAAAAAAAGTGTGGTAAATAATAGACACTATTGTAGGTGAATCCTATCTAGTGAGGGCCAAATGAATCATGTAGTATAAATTCTTACAAGGGGGACGTTTCACTATATTTTTATTCCAATTGACAATTATAGTGGTTTCCCAATGTAAAAAAGATGGTATAAAGTTCCACAAACACTATCCATGTGTTTAGGAAATCATATCAACAAAGGAATCCTGTGTTTGTTACCCGATACAACCTGAGCTTGTTTCCTAATGAATCATATTCATGGTACAGAAAGACTAAATCTTAACATAATATAGATAACATATTTTCAAAAAGTTTAATTTCATATCAATGGGATGATATGGGTCATTCCTTTAAGGGTAATGTAACAATGACCTCTCCATAGAGTTTAACATTGTGAGGTAAATTGAAAAGGTTCGTTTAATTTTTTTTTACATACTAATAAAAAAATTGGGATTTTATTATTTATTTTCATAAGAATTTAATGATATGTCTGTGAAATGTTTTCATCAATTGTCCAATAATAGAAAAAATAATTTTATGGGTGGTCTTAATGGAAAATGTATAATGAAAATGATCATTTGAAGATATTGATTTTGGAATGGTCCTAAGGTTTAGGCCTTAAGAGTCTCTATATATATCATTAATATGAGAATCAGGCCACACCTAGTTGTTGAATACATTTAATGTTGGAGATTGGAACCAAGAATTTTGGTCCATTTAATCATTGAACAATGTATTAAGTAGTTATACATTATGAAGAAATGGACATGAAAACTTATGTTTTACATAATTTTTAAATGATGCTTCCATACTGTTTAACATATTCTTCTTACGCCTTTAGGTTAATTAGTTTATAATTTTACTAGTTAAAAAATTGTGTCATTTTGGTTTAGGTCATATGAGTCATACCATATTTCATGGATTAAATGTTCATAAAATTAAAAAGGTGAGTACTAATTACATGAGATATTTTTGGAGAAACCTTGAATTTGTAGGGGCTATAAATAGTTATACATCAATTTGGATCAATGAATAAGTTTCATTATAGTGGATCTAGTTTATAGAATAATGTCCCTCCAACTTTAGAAATTTGTTTGATGTTTCTTCCATAGTATCGTCATGATAATGAGAGTGAGTACATGTTATCCTTACCAAAAATTTACGAGGAGTTTTTTCTTGTTAAAAGACAATGACATCGGATTTTTGGGCATTTCAATGTGGTCAAGGTATTTACTGATTTATTAACAAGTGTCTCCAATTCATCCAAAAATTAAAGGGATTATTATTTTTTGTATATATTATCTTAGATGTCAATGAACCTGAAGGAAAATTTTTTCTTAATTGAAAGGACATATTCTATCTCAAATAACAAAAAATATGGGGGTTCTGGTGTAGAAATATTGGTTGTAGTATAATAAGATCACAAGTATGGATAAATAATCATGGGCCAATGATTTTTATCTATATACAGAAACATTAGGATTATATTTTTTATGGGTTTTAAGGCCCTTATTTACACATTATCCACAACATGAGAGATATGTGAATGGTTGAATTTGATATCATATTCAAGAAAAATCATCTCAAATATTATTGAATAACAATTTGATCCATTTCCTATTAGTTTAGTTTGAGGGGCACTAAATAGTGTAATGATATTTTATTTTATGAAGCTATAAATTCTTTTAGAATAAACTTCGTTGAGGTGTATTACCTTAGTACATTTTGAGAATAAGTTTGTAGCAGTGAAGGTGTATTTGAACTACATGGGTGTTTCTATATGTTATGATCCTACATTATCTATTTCCTATATGGAAAATGTCCTGGATAATTTTTTAGAATATAACATCTCCATGTATTCATGGATAATGTTTTAATTCACTTTTATGAAATGACACTTTTTAGTGAATTTAATACAATCAAGTTTCATTGAATAGCATAAGTATGAATGCCACAATATTTGATTGGAAATATTAAACCATGGATATTTTGTAAAAAATGGAACATATATGTACTACTGTGAAAGAAATAATCTCTTCTCCATCAATTCACTTGATAAAGACTCATTCATAGCCCTATCTATAGAGATATATTTAGTGAGTTGGGAATTTATAAATGTTAAACTTAATCTATCATCCTTTTATTTTTTGTATATTTGTTTTTAACAGAACAATATTTCGAAAGTATTTCACAATAGTAACCTTTTAATTGGTTGTTGCTCCTTATTGTTTACATATAAAATTAACATAATTGATTTCACCGTTATTATCAATAATTAATGTTGAATTTTTTTCAGTGCATACTGCTGATGACTATCTCCTTATCATATAGATCACGAAATTCCATTAAATAATTTTCAAAAACATCTTCCTTGGAATTATATTTTTGGGTGATGTCATTTGGTTTTGGACCCTAGTTGAATTATTTTTATATTGTAAGAGTTATAATGGTTAAAAGTTGGGGTTAATTGTAGTTTTAAAATAAACCTAGTAAAAACACAACCCTCTTAATTGTATTTATCAAACTATGATTATTTCTAATGATTAGAATAACATTTCAAAGATTAGAGTGTATCTCATATATTAGTGTATAAAACATATACAATAATTAAAATTATAAATAAATTTAAATGTGTATAAATATATCTTATAGAAACAATTAAAATTAACAATGAGTGGCTAAATCAATATAAAATATTTTCTTATCATAGATGCTACGATTTACAGAAATCAATAAACCCTTACATTAGGTATCAAAAATTTAAACCAATGTTTTTGGAATATTTTTTATTTTTAAGGAAAACATTAAACAAAATGATTGGAATAAACTCTATCATTCATTCCTTAGAATCCCTTGATTTTCTTGATCAGATTCGGTCATATTCTTATCACATGATGACCAAGATTGTAATCTTCATCAAACACAATATATATTTACAAAATAAGTTCTTAGGATTTTATATTCCTCACATGGAATCTATAGAGTGGAAAACTATCTAAATGATTAAAAAAATCATAGTGGGAGGTTATGACAAATACATACTTAGATAAGTTGTGATTAAAAATTAACCATTTACCAAATACTCAAATGTACCTATATTTATAAAAACTCCCCCAGTATTAATAATTCTATAATTTCCAAAAATGTTGGGAATATCCTATAATGATATTCTCATGATACGTAAAACAACTCATCTTCATCTGATTTCATTCATGTACCACTATGAAAATGTTATTAAAAAAGTATTATGACAAATGTAAATAATTCTGAAAATAATCATAGACATCATTAATTTTATGGAATAAATAAAATTTGTCTTACTAACCAAACATGTTTATACTAATAGTCTAAACTGAGTAATATTGAAATTCTAAATTTAATCATAAAAATATTCAAGACTTACTGACACAGTAGACTTGAATTATTCATACTGATAGAGTCAATTTTCATAGCCATATAGACTAGTTTTTGTTTTACTGGTGCACTTTTTCAGTTATAATGATAGAATATATTTTCTTTAATCTTATAGTTATGTTTCTTTTTCACAAAAAAACTATAATCTAATCATTTTGAAAATAATAGTTTTTGACATATCATTGGAATATTTAAATATTGATCTGGTGGAATGGACATCGTTCATTTATATGGTCTCTACCTTGTTCAATCTGGTGGACTATACATTACTCGGTTTGATTGATCAAATTTATATGTAATATTTATATAATAAATATTAAAATTTTATAAATTAATTAGAATGAATTATTTTTAAAAAACATCCAATAAATTTTGAAATATATTTTTAGTATAACATGATTTTATGATGGTTTGTGGATTTTTAAAACTATGGATAGATGTTCTAGAATGAAAACTCTCAAATCAACAATATCCATGTTTTTTATTGAAGAAATAGAAAAAATGAAGGTACAAACTAATATCCTTCAAAAAAATACATTCCCTTTAAACATTTGAAAACATATATCTCATTATCTTTCTCACCTCCCCATTTATTATGACACAATTAATTTACTTTACTTTCTATGGAATAATCAAGTGTGATAACTTCTTAATATAAATATCCGGAAAATAAAATCATCCCAAAAACATTTCCCTTCATAACATAATTAATTTTTCCCCATATAATAATATCTCCTCTTTTAGAATTTTCTCCCCTATTGATATGTTCACAATGCAAAATATGACGTATCATTTACCATAAAAGTGAGTTATAACAACTCAAAAAAATATTAAAGATATACATTCATGAAAAAATAAAAATAAAATGAACATAAATTCATCATAAATTGGAAAAAGTCAATACAATTTGAAATTTAAATTACTCTCAAACATTAATTCATTAATTTTTAATATGAAAAACATCAATGTTTCAGTAAACAATTAGTTTTTATATTTCAATTTATTCATTATTACATTAATAATTTAGAAACCCTTTTCGTTATTTTCATATTATCTAACCATTTTTAACACCCCATGTTTTTGTGGAAATTTTTAATTGAATAAATTAATTTTATTGTTTGTTGTGAAATACATTAATTCAAACATTCCTTCCACATGACACCAACTAGGCATACATTACATGGAAAATATATATGGTGTATGTTATACACAACACTAACAAAGAGTTTGTTACATGATACACTGATGTTTATATGAAAAATTAATTTATTGTTATAATTTTTTAAATAATATAATTATAAACTCGTCATTAAACATGGTAATATAATTATTAATATCTAATTTTAAAAGAAACTTTTATATTTTTTTTGAATAAATAGAACATATTGATTAAATAAATTTATAATGTTTTGTAATGCCCTGATATGTTTTAAAATAATATTTTTTCTTATAAAATTTATTTATTGTTATTTTGAAAAAATTAAATAAATTACATTTAGATTAATTTTAAAATTTAATTTTATAAAATTTAATTTTTTTTCAAATTTATAATGATGAAATTATCTTAGTATTGGTTTTGGGGTTTTTTCTGAGAAACATCATTTGTAGATGAATACTAAATGACACTGGATCTAAATTCAAAACAACTTTTTCAACTAATTTCATTATATGGTTACGTAATATTATAAATTGGATTAAAATATTTTTTAGATTATTTTTTTGTAAATCAATAAAATATAGTTCATTATGATCAATTTCCCTTTTAAGAGTGTTATTAAAAAATTTGATTTTTTTTGAAGATTATAATTTAAAATCCCTAATTGTTGTCCCTTATATGAGATTAATTTTAAATTATATTCTTCCATGTATGTGATTTTAATTTTCAAAAATGTATTCAAAATTTAAAAAACAAAATGATATTTAATTTATAAAAATTCCATCTTTATTTTGTTGCAAAATGTTTTCTGAATGCAATTAAAATTAATTACCACAATTAGGGTAAAATTAAGCTGAACTAAGTGTTTAACATTAAATATAAGACACAAAAGACCTAAATACGTGTAGAAGTGCCACTTTTGGGGAATATTTCTACCCTATACTCTCTTTGATAGACATTATTCTCTTATAGGATTGATTTTCTATGGAAAAAATGTTTGTTTATTTCCTTATTTAGAGATTTAAATGAGAGTCACTCCTCCTACTTTCTAAAAAGGAATCTTATCCTTAAATTCCATACACCTCTCAAAACACTTATTTTCTACCAATATTTGATAAATTATACCCCCAAAAATCTACTATTACATCTTTAAGACTCCCTTTCAGTATCAAGTCTTCCTTCAAAGCATTTTCACACAATCCCAGAGTGTTACCGGATTGATAGGTAATGCCTTTTCTCAATACGCTCCAAAAAAATTTATTATTATATTGATTAAAAAAGTATTATACACAATCTAATAGGTTGTATCTATGAAAACTGTTTGACCAACACTTACACACTCCTAAATCTAATGGGAAATAAATATTCTTTTTTTTATCTACGGTGAATTACCGCCTCAAGAAACGATGATTGTTCATTTTTCTATTACCACCTGTTACGATTGGAATTATTAGAGAAAAGTTATTTATATATATTATATAAAATATATATTTATTATATATTATTTTTTAATTGTGTTATAAAAAATATCTTCATACGATCAATTTGGTGTAAATACATTAATTTTGTTTGAGGATTTGTGGCCCCCCTCAAGGTGGTGCAATTCATTAACACACTAAATCGAGTTGTATTAAGGATTAATTTACCAATATTAAATGATATATAAAAAATAATAATTCTAATTGAACTATAATATATATATATATATATATCATTTTATTTTATTCTTTTAATAAGAATATTAAAACAAAAACCACATTCATGAGTACGTATGGGTTTTAACATCCCAGAAATTTTTATTCAATCTGAAACATTTATATATTATATATTATTATAATAAAATTATAATGAATATGAAGTATATTTATATCATGTTTTATATTCGGTAAATCATAATTTATGAATAGGGACCCAATATATAACTAATTAAGACACATGAGAAAAAGGATGTGGATATTACCTGAATTGAAACCTTAACATATTACAAACAGGTAATATACAATCATAATCAAACCATATAAGGATTTAGATAAAAGAAAATGTTTATATGATTTATTTATAATAAACTTATATTTATTATAATATAGGTTTTTACGAGTATGATAGGAGTCAAGAAATTAGGTATGGGAATTTCATCTCACATTTTCTTTTAGTGGTACACAAGTTTTATTCAACAAACATTTATTTTTTTGAGGTGGGTATATATATCATTGAATAATTGAAATATTATTATACTTTTATTAATGGTTATTTACTTACTTATTTTTTTATATGTATTAAATTGTGTTAATTTTTTAGAAGATACCAATCTGGAAAATTGATTTTTAAAACCTTTCCTTCTTTGAGACTAATGTTTTATTATGAACCAAACATCATATTTAATATATATATATATATATATATTACATTATAAATCAGTAATATAGTTGTTTTAATGATATATTAAACATATTATAATTTCCATTTCTTACATGTAGTGTATGATCCCATGTTACCTAGTGATAAGACTTTATTGAAACAATCTCATCATTTTCAATATTAATTATGGTTATGCTTACATTGATTAAATATTATGATCCATCTCTCAGGAAAAGTCATGATTTTACACATACTCTATTTATTCCATATATATCAATTTATTAGTACAATTTCTAACACATTGGTACTGATGATACAAAACATGTTTAAGAAAATCTGGCTGTATTTGTCACTTTAGAATGAAATCAGTTTTATTTTAAAAAAATATTATTTCCAAATTGTTTTTAAAAATGATTTGAAATGATATTTGAAGACAAAAATCATGGAAATGTTTTTTTAGAATGCTTTATTGTTTTATAATATTACATTATATATTTTTAATGTATTTTTCTTAGAAATTGGTTTTCATAAGGTTTGATGTTTTAAAATTAAATTTTCAAAGAATCAAGGTTTCTTTATTGGTTATATTCATTCCATTGTGGGTAAATTATTCAATGTTTCTATTCATTTTATTTTTCTAAATAGATTATTTTTTAATGTCATGATGTTTATTTAAATAGTTTCTACTTCATGAGTTATATGCTTTTGAAACCCACATATTTTCAACGGTTTTTTTGGATGAAATGATTATGAAACGTATATTTTTTCTTATGTTATGATATTACTACATGATTATAAAACAAATTTCATTTCATGGGTTATTATATAATTATTTATGATTGTGTGGAAATTGTATGTATGCTTTCATTAGGATATGGGTGTGACCTATATTATAACGTCCCAAAACCGGATGCCACTTAAGAGGTGTCCTAAGCCTAGTGGGACACATGTCCTCAATGCATCTCTCTAAACTCCAGAGGCTTCTGACTAGTAGTGAGGTCCAAGAGTAGGTTCATGGGGAGATAAATCCTACATTAGTAGAGTGTAGCACAACGGATGGATAAGAAATAGGTAAATAAATATTAGAAGCGATACTTGTAAAAATAAGAACATTGGAAAATAGAGAAAATAGTAACAATAAGTGACAAAAATAGAATAGAATTCAACTACCGATGATATATCAAGTCACTACAAAAACATGAAAACAAGGACACAAGATTATAAGCATAACATGTTCCAAAAAAGTATAAAATACATCATAGACTATCCAAAGCATCCCATGTTCCAACTCGTTCCTCTATTATCAATCTCCATACTAAAAATCAATCAATCATGTGTTTAAATCTTTATGATTACCTTTCACAACACCTGCAACCATGTAATATAATCCGGGTACAAAATAGCACCTGGAGAGGATGCGAGATAATTCTCAGTGGGCCACCACTAGCAGTATCTTTATCCTTCAGTCCATGTAATGGAAATGTAACAGCGTTCATGCGTTCATATATAATGTAAAGCAATACAATGTAAAGAAATACCCAACAACCTTCTTCCGCACATATCTGGCATTTGAACATGTCAACAAGTTCAATAATAAAGTAATTAACAATTTATATTGATTTTTTAGGTAAGAAGTTTCATGCACTGACACAACCTCCTTATAGTATAAAATAGTTAAGGTTCCAATATATTACAAGTAAAATTGAAATTGCATTTAATAACTAGGTCCCAATGAAATAACCATGGTGATGTAGACCTTGAAGTTCTCCAACATATTTGTAACTATAGCATGAGATAGGGTAAGAGTGTAATCCAAGGATCATAGTCCAAGGCATTCCATAATGATGTGCCGACCAAGTCCAAGGAGATCGTCTAAGTTCAAATAGGGATATGGATAGAGAGGGCCCTATGTGATTTAACCATGGTACCAACTAGTGAATACTGGATCAAAGGAGTACATCCAAGGAATCTAGTAAAAATATTTCAGGATCTGATCAGTGTATCCATTGAAATAGGTAATACTATATGAGGAATCATATTGTATCATACCAGAAATCTAGGAACGAATAATGATCAGGAATTTGGCGGGTATCAACCTAATCAAGACATATCCTTGAATCTGAATGTTGTTATCAGGTGTTCATGGAATTCATTGAATAGATTCTATGAAAAGATTTATTAAAGCCATTCTTATTTTATGAAGAATTCATGTAATATTTCTTTTGGATCAATTATTTCCTTTCATTAGTGTGATAAGGTCATATATCATGAAACTGTTGGTTCATGCCATTCCTTTCATTAGTGTGGAAAGGCCTAGTATCTTGCAACCATTCATTTAGTCCAGTTAAAGTATATTTAATATTCAAGGATCATTCCATGAGCTTACTATAATTTTCTAAGGGGTGATATAAATATGCAACCAACTATTCTTTTACATTTAATTCCAGGTCATATTCTTAGTATACATAACAATTATCATTTTACATTTTATTATCAAATTGATTCACTTTCCTTTGGACGGTCAAGTGGTATGTATACATGTTACTTTCAACAATGCAATTCTCAATATATATGATGCCATTAAATATATATTATTATCCTTTATATGTTCATGCCAAGGAACACCTGAAAGATGTCTCAAATGTATCAAAACACTAAATGAAAAATATGGAATAACATCCTACAATGGATTAACATAGTTGTGTGACTAACCACCTACAATTAACCACATATATTGAAGTAGGATATCTATACAGTTCTAACATGTATAATTAGCGACCATTTAGTCTATAAATGGAAGCTGATGAAATTTGTGGGCCCTACCTTACAAATAAAAAATAAACGTGCTTTAGGCATGAGCTTTATACCACCCACCATAGGCTTGTATGACTCTCCTCTTACGGTATTTATAATTTATTTGACTTGGGCAAGAGTATATGTATGAAAAAGATAAAAACTTTCAGTCCTCAATAACTTAATTTAGAGAAATAGAGAATAAAATGGCTTAAGAGGTGTCGAGTACATATGGTTGCACATCCAATATGATGAATGAAATCCTAATTGGATATTGGATTTAAGAGATCTACTAATTCCAACCTTTTATCTTCAAAGGAAAAAAAAGATCAACAATTAGGTTAATCCCACAAAAAAATGGAATAGGGACGTATCGGGGTTCAAATTCGAACATTAAGGTAATAATTGTTAGTTTAACCAGAAAATGGAATGTGCATGGTTTGTCTGCATTGTTTGACAAACCATGAAAAAACTGTGCATGTTTTTCTTTGTATAAGGGGTGGAGTGTACGGTTTGGCTGCATGGCTGAGTACCAACCATGCAATGTTGTTATGTCCATAAATTTAAATCTGCATGGTTAGCCAAATAGTGCCCCAACCATGAACTAACCATGTGCCCTATCCAGGTTTCCCAAAAATATAGGTTACAGTAACTAAACATTCTCCATAAACCCCTGAGAGATTTTCTAACTCAAAAAGAATCCATATTAGGTCCAAATTACTGATTTAGACTGATATTTTAAAGGATCTATACCCGAGTGAAAAAACTGATTTCTTACAATCTTACCCCTTTAAAGAACTTGTCCCCATTTTCACATTCAGGGGTAGAGAAACTTATTCTGTGAACAAATATGGCCATTTGGCACATACATTAGCATCATGCACCCATGTATCATCTTGTACTAGTTTGTGCTGCCATAATAACCACACCAAAAGGATATAATAGCCTCAAAGAGCCTTCTTTCTCCAGTCAATGTTATAAATTGGATACTTCTCAAAGGTAGAATCTGATGCTAACTCAACTAAAATGGTATTAATGGTATGATATGGGTCATCATGATATTCTTGATGCTATGAAACACGAATGAAGACGTTCATGGAACAATACATCTGAGGTATTGGAAACTAAAAGCATATCGTCCCAACTCTATCTATAATATAAAATACCCCTACATAATGACGTGACATCTTTAGCTACTTGTATAACCAACAATACCCAATATTGGGAAATCCCGGAAGGAAAACAAACTCCCCAACCATGAACATAATTGTTCTTCAATGGCTATTGGAAAAAGATTTTTGTCACGACTCGGTAGTAGTCATATGCTTTTTAATCAGCTGAACCTACTCTATTGTCTCTTGAATGAGATAAGAACATAGTAGGGTTGCCTCATCTGCCTCTAGCCATCACAGGGGTGAACGGAGTTGCGTAATATATAGGGCTTCAAAATAAACCATCTGAATAGTCAAATAAAAGCAATTATTATAAGAGATTTCGATGAGAATGATATTATTCTCCTATGAACTGCTAAAATAAAGGACATATTCTTGGATCATATCCTCTGAAACGTTTATTTTTGGTTTCTATTTTACATTGGTCTGAGTGTGAAAATATTTACATATAAGCACCTAGGATCCCATAGCCTTTTTAATTCCCTTATATTACTTTGGCATGAAATGAGAATCCATATATGAAATGATTATATGAGGAACCTTGTGTAGTCATATGATCTCTTCAACATAAAATTTTCCCATCTCATCAAATTAGAAAATATCCTGAATATTAATAATGTGGGATGAATTATTTACTCAGTTAATGACTACCCACATTGAATCACAACTAGTCGCTAACCTAGGTAATCTGACTTTGAAATCCATGGAAACCTCTTCACATTTTCATTCTATGAATGAAAGAAGCTATAACAAACCTATAGGCCTTTGGTGCACCGCCTTCACCTACTGATAAGTGGAATGCTTAGTGATATATATTTTTTGACGTTTCATCCAAGGCCACCAATACATGTATTGCATATCTCGATACATGTTTGAGATTTCTGGGTAAACCTCCCACATAGAAGTGTGGTTCTCTTTCATCAACTCCTCTATCATATCTATTGGAACCCTGAAGCATTTTCATAGACACATGATGTTGTCTAAGTCCATAAACCAATCTGAAGGTGGGTTATCTATTGATATACCCTCATTGTGAACCAAGAAGTCAAGATCTCAAAACTAAATACTCTTTACATTCTCTTAATGGGAAGAGGTGACTACCAAACCAAATTGGTAAGACTGTTCTTGACTATTATGAAAATCAATATGTATCTCCGAAAAGTGGGCCATCAATTTCTATTCATCATTGGGTTCCCATATAACTTGTGATTGTGTTTTCTATCTTAATGCATCTACAACCACAATTCCCATCCCTAGAGTATAGGAATGCTCAAAATAAAAGTATTGTATATATTTGACCGATCTCCCCTAACTAAGAAATGATATATTTTAGTCTCTTCGGTTACGATTACACTACAAATTTCTCACCCAAAAGAAAATTTCTTCTAGAAACATAAGTAATATAAAACTTCTTCATGATCAAGGTCAGGTGTCTGGTAATTTCTCTCATGAGGCCTTAATTTTCGAGATCCATATGAAACAACATTGTTCTCCAACATCCCCACTCCTCCGAGGCTAATTACTGATGCATCGTTGAAGATGGTATATCCTATTCATATCATTTTAAGATTTAGAATATGTGCATATATAATCCTCCCTTTCAACTATTGAAAGGCTTTCTCACTTCCTTCTAACCATATTAAGTTGAAACCCATATTTTTAACATCATTAAGAGGTGAATGATGATGTGATAAGTCTTTTATAAAAAATCATCAATATCTATCCAAACCCATGAAAATTTATATTTGATACACATTCATGCGATACTCCTAGGAAAATATAGCAGTAACCTTTTCGGGTTCAATTGATACACCTAAATCAGAAATAATATTACATAAGAAGTCAACTTTTTCGATCCCGAATTGGCACATAACACCCTTGGAATAGAGATTATGCTCTTCCAGTGTACATATAATAAAATAATGATGTTTTGAATGACCACTACATCTATGAGAATACACCATGATGATTTCAACAAAGACCATGCCAAAAAATCTAAATAGGGGTGGAAACAACAATTCCTCAGAGCCATGAAAATAGTGGGAATGTTCATAAGACCGAATGGAATTACAAGGTGCTCAAACATACCATATATGAAATTAAATTATATATAATTTATGTATGATGTTCTAACTCCCACCTGATAATAAGCCTATCTTAGATCAATCTTCGAGAAGACCATTGCTCCTTAGAGCTATTCAATGATATCATCTATTTGAGGAATTTTATATCTTATCTAGACCATAATATGTTTCAACCATCTATAATCCATGCATAGATGAAAGGTTGCATCCACCCTCTTCAAAAAAAGAAAGTTCAAGCACTAAGATGATATACTAGGCCGTATAAAACCCATAGCCTATGAATCCTATAATTTCCGCTTGAGCTCTTGTAGCTCAGTTGGTGTTATCTGTTGTGAAGGAATGGAAAATGAATATGTTATAGGAACAAGCATGATTTCAAACTCTACCTCTATCTTAATAGGTAATTCAGAAAAATTGTTGAGAATGGAAACCCTGAAATGATCCATTATTGGATGGAAATCATCTGGTCATAAACCCTAATCCTCTATGAAGAGATTTCAAATCAGGGTGGTCACTCGACCTAGCCTATGATTCTATGGTCTAGATACACCATCATGGACATCCCACTCACCATATTGTTGTTAATTTATACCTTCTGTTGATGTAAAATAAACCATATATTGATAAAAAAATAGAAAATAATGAAAATAAATTAACCAATCCATCTCATGTATGACATCAAATATCTTCATCTTGAGAGAAAATAGGGTCCATATGAAAGGGAAACTTCCTACCTCAAAGGGATAATCCCATAACCAGTGTATACCATCTGATCATACCCCTAATGACATATCTAGGGTCATTGAAAAATAGTGATACTATATGTATAGTCCGTTACTTTCCACGAAAATATTGAGAAAAGGAGTTTGAAGCACCTATATAAAATAAAGAAGATACTATTGTAGATTCCAAAATAATTGCACCATATACTGTAGATGGACCAGAATCCTAGTCACTGGGTATCAGCTATAGTTCATTTTACTATCCTCATCCATGACCTAGTGCAACAGATGGAATACCATGATCATTACTCCTCTGTTGGTACTGATGATGATCTGGGTTCTGGGTTCCATTACAATGACATATTCCCTTGATAGATCTACAGATGTTATTTTGTTCCCCACCTGACATGGCATAAAATAAACCACTCTTGATGGTGGATCTTAGGTGGATCCTTTTGTACTCTATGTTGGTGGTGTAGTCATGACAAAATATTATAGATGCCCCATTCATCCACATTCCCATCACTCAAGAGGATATCTATCACACAAACTCTTTGAATTCCCCGATCATTAACACTGACGAAACTCTTTATATGTTGAAATAAAATAATGGTTTTCACTATCCTGATGATATTCTTCGAGAGAAAGTTTCCTTCCACTAGAAGAACTACTATCATGAAACGACAATAATCCTTTATACCAGATACTATTATTCCCCCTCAAGTTATTCATAGTGATAAGATCTTGGCTGATCATCATAAAAAATGTATGAAGGGGAAATAAATTCACATGCATATGTATGGTATACTAGATCCCATCCTCTAAATTTTTGGCGTCAAAATCCAATCAGCTGCAAGAAGCGGTGGAAACACCTGCGACTCTCTGAAAACTAATGAATACTCCATAAAATTTATAAAACCCTACTCATGATGCATGAACTCTCTAGCTGTGTCATATATCAGTATCTGAAGAATTAATTGATCATATAATGCATTTGAGAAATCAACACACAACATGCCTCGATGACAACCGGCCTAGGTAGTCACATCCCACCAATTCTTGGTCGAGTCCTGAAGCATGTAAGTAGAAAGTTTGACCCCCTTACATAGAGGGGTCTCAAGATGCTCAAAGATATATAGAGTGGATACTAGGGATGATTAAACTATATGTGGACTTATATCCCCTAAAAAGGATGGAAGATTTTGTTTCTAAAACTCACTAGATAGATCAACCCTCATAGGTGCAAGAAATAGAGCACCATACATGGAGTGCATCCAACATATAGAAGAAAATGAACATAGGAATCAATGGCCAGATCATGTATAGTAAGTGGTTCCTCCAGTGTCACACTTAGAGGAAAAAATGATGGCTTTAGGACCACCATGATAAGAGATGGGTCATCACCACCTTCATAGAGTACGATATGAGGACAGCAGGGTAGCATTGATCTACAATTTCGAAGAACATTCCCCTAAAAATGTTTTAGTAGAAATATATCATCACTAGACCAAGTTGTGCTTAAGAAACTCACTACCCAAGGCATACAAGACCATATTCCCACATATACGGATAGGTATTAATAAGTTCTAAAGGATACGTATCATTGAATTTTACATTTATTTACCAGCTCCACTCATTTAACTTTCATAAATATGACAAACTTGATAATGATGTGAAACCATTTCATTTAAGAAGTCATGATTCACATCATAATGGATATCTGTTTATGTTGAATTAGTGCCCACACACCTATCACTAGAAACAGAACCCATTTAATTATAACATAATGTCTCGACTCGATAAATTACTCATGCCAACACTTCAGGGCCCATAGACCTCATGAACATAGAAAATAAATTACTAAATCAAATCCTAGTGTAATATGAGCATTTGTTTACTATCACAACATACAGTTATCATAGGAATATCAAGCAATTCAATATAGTGAAGTGAAATTATATTGAATGGAAATATCCATGAAATGTTGAATTTGGGTGCCAATAATGATGTATGTAATAATAATCCTTGACCGCATATCATAATGCCAAGAGTGATAGAAAATCATCAAACAGAGTAATAACCAATAACTCCACCCAACAAGTGTACCTCCCAATGGAAAAATAATGTCAACACTAAAAGGAAAAAGTAGAACAACAATTATAATAATTAAAAAAACATGGTGTTTCCTTTGAATATGGGGTTTTGAAACTGAAGCATGGCTTAGGAACAAGTCCCATGAATTCTTAATATCCAATCTATTATCTCTAAAAAGTAAATAAATGATGAAAACTCCTCTGATAAAACATTGTGACGTCCCTTACATAGATTTCCCTTAATTGGTACCACCATCCTTGTGGGCCAGATTGCCTCAAACAAAACTCCCCAAAACCCAGTGGATGATGACTAGTAGTGATGGCCTAGAGTATGTTTTCGGGTACCCAATGCCCTCATTTATATTGTGTAGAATATCATATTTATAGGACATAATAAACTAAATAGAAAAATCAATATATTTTTGTAGGAGGCATAATAGATAATAGATAAAATAATACTGATAATTGGAACACCTAGAATAGAAATGAAAAATTGATGATATGTATTGTCACTATAAAAACTAGAAAACATGGATACAAGCTAGAAAACATATCATGTTCCACAAAATTATAAAAGCAACAAAAGACTATCCCAATCCTCTCTATATCTGTCTCGGTCCTATGCTATCAAGTACCATACTAAATAGTAAGAAATTAAGTGTTCAAAGATATTTACTTCCCATTGTAAACACCCTCCCCATGTAATCTTATATGGGTACCAAACAACACAATAAGTAGGTTTGTGATAAATCTAAGTGGACCACAACCAATGATGTCTATAAAAAATGTACTGTTTAATGGAAATGCAATAGTGTGAAGACATTCATATATAATTTAAAGCAGTACAATGTAACAAAATACATATGTACTAACTTCATCACTAAGCTGGCGTCTGAACATGTCAACATGATCATTAATTTATTAATTACAAACATATATTGATAGGTTTTGTGAGTCATAGAATTCATGGACATCTCCTCATTATAGTATAAATAGTTAAGGATCCAATATCTAATATGTCAACATTTAATAGAATTTTAATAATGATATCCCAAGGGAATAACCATGGGGACATAGACCATAAAGGTCACTGAATCAATAGTAACTATTTTCTGGCACATGGTAAGAGTGAAAACCAAGGAGCATCGTCCATGTCATTCTAAATTGAGGTACCTACCGAGCCCATGGTGATTGTCCATGGTAAAATGGGCCAATGTAGAGTCATGTCCCTATGGGATTTAACAATGAAACCAACAAGTCTATTCTGGATCCAAGGACTGTATCTAATGAATACTATCTAATATTGTTGGATATAAGGAGTGTATCAAAGGAATCATGGAGTACTACTTTAGAAATCTAATGGTATCATACCGGGAATCCATGAATAGAAAAGGATTTGGATCTAGGTGGGTCTAAGCCTAAGTAAGTTTTATCCTTGAATCGGAATGGGGTTCCCGAGTCCTCATGGAATTATCCAATCCGAATCTACGGAAAGCAGAAGACATGCCATTCCTATTTAATTATAACATCATGTAATATTTATTTTGGTTCATTTCATTCATTTAACTAGTTTGATAATATCAAGTAGCATCTATCCATTGGTTCAAATCGTTCCTTTCATTAATGTGACATGGCCAGGTAGCATGCAACAGTTCGTTCAAGCCTTGCCTTTCATTAGCGTGACATGGCGATGTAACATAAAAATATTCACTGAATCCATTTAAATAATATTTCCATATTAAAGGATCGTTACTATACCTTCCATTAATGTGTTAAGGGGTTTTACAGATATGAAACCTACTATTCATTTACATTTAAGGCCAAGCCATATTCTTAGTATACTTTCCAATTCACATTTCACATTTAATTGTCAAAATCAATCACATACCTAAGGTGGGTCATGTGGTATTCATATATATTACATTCCATTATGAAATTCATAATATAAATCAAACCATTTAATATAGAAATTCATACCCTTAATAATGTCAAGCTAAGGCACACACGAACGGTGGTTCAAATGTTTCAAGACACTAAAGTGAAAAGTATGTAATAACATTCTACATGGGATTGGTGGAGTAGTGGGAGTAACCACCAACAATTAACTACATATTTTTAAAGACCATAATCATTCATTTATAATGTGCATAATCATGGAACATTAACTCTATAAATGTCATTCGATGAAATCGGTGGGCACCACCTGACAATTCCAAAATCAATAGATTTTAAGGATGAGTTATATACCATAAACCGTAGGATTTCATGACTCTACTACTATAGTATTGGCAATTTATTTGACTCGGATTTTAGTATATATAAGAAAAAAGAAAGAACTTGTCATACACAAATAACATGGCCTAGAGAAAGAGATAAGGGGAATGTATCAAGAGGACTTGAGTACACATCGTTACACATCCAACATGATTAATAGAGGCTTAATAAGATATTGAATGAAGGATGTATATTTATTCATACTTTAGATCTTCAAAGGGCCCCAAAAAGAGATAAAAGTAGGTCAATTCCACTAAAAACTGATTAGGGAGGAAGATGAGTTGATGAGTTCTTATTAGATCATTAAGATAAAAACATTCAATTTTACCCAAAAAATGGCATTTGCACAGTTTGTCTGCATAGGTTGATGAACCACATGGAAAACCCTACATGGTTTTCTAGGTTGATGGGGGCACATTTCATAGTTAGGCCACAAGACCAGGTGCCATCCGTGATAAGTGGTTCTATGCTGAAATTTCAAACATCACAGTTATCCATACAGTGAACCAACCACGCGCTAACCATGAGACTTGTCTAGTTTACTCAAAAAGATGAGTTACAGCCCCTGATGGTGCCTCAGACACCCCAAAGTGAATTTATAACTCAATATGAATCTATATTAGGTCCAAAGTATTCATTTAGACTAAAATTTTAAAGGATCCATAATTAGTGAAAAAATGTTTCTTACATATATCTCCCTTCGGTGCATTGGGTTAAAATTTATATTTCATTAAATGTATGTTGCTATAATGGGAAATGAAATTGGTTCAGTATTATTGGTCTAGAATAAATAATGAACTCAGTTCAAAATTATAGCACTCTTTCAATGAGTGATCTTAGTTTAGTTTTACAGGGTTTTAATGCGGTGTGAACCTGGTTCAGAAAAAGAATTTTCCACTAAGATGGTGTTGGAAGATATTATATGGCAGCTACTTATATAAATATATATTCTGTTGTGTCTTACCAAATATCATGTTTTATTCCTATATTTTGCATTCATGGATTTTGATCTTTATTTCATTACGATTCTTAAATTTTTTATTTCCATGATTTATGACCAAATTCTAATTTATTATATTTGATATGCATAATATGATCTCCTATTTTCATGATCATTTTATCATATCATAATGATAATGTTAGTGATTATATATATCTCATATTAACCCATACTACGCATAAAATCTCTCCCCTCTTTTTGTTTCATTCACACATGTTATAAAGTTATGTATTAAATTAGACATGACTAATATTTTTTCTCGTAAAGAAGAACCTAGTGGGTTATGATTTAGCTCATCTATGTAACAATTTTTGTATTTCAATGTTTCCAAAGGCATAAGACCAGTATGGTAATTCTGATTTTTAATATTGATTTAATAATTCTGCACATGTTATGTATTGATAATGTATGAAATGATAGGGTTTTAATAGTCAGGTTCAAAGAAAAGTATTAGTTAACCATTTAAGGATAGGATGAGAAAAACTTAGTGAGAACCCTATGGAAATTTCTATGGATAATTGTAAGGATAAAGAAATGTATAATAGAATATAGTAGAATTTAGGTAAAGGATATGGAGTGTGGTTTCGTTGAAATGTATCCCTATGAATATACATTAATTTGATGTGGCTCTCATATAGATGTACCAAGGGGCAACAACTCTAGAAAGATGTCTAGGGGATGACTTAAGGTAAGATAGTACATGAAATTGGGCCTTTCTACACATGTGGTTTGACACTTCCAGGGGATATGTTTTAGGAATTCACAAAATCTTCTAGAACTATTATGATGTATTTAAATATAGTGTGGCTATGAATAACATATGATAAACGAGATGGGTCATTGATTATTGAAGTTGACATAAAATAGACATCCTATAAGTGACATTTCATGTTTACGTGGTTCCTGACTTGTGTGTCTATTTCATACTATATGATTTTTAGTTTTAGTAAATTGATGGAACCCAAAGTAAAAAATGTTAATGGAGATTGTGATTGACAACAAAATGATTGTCCTCTTAATAAACTGAATTTCATGGGCGATGTAATGCAAAATCATTTTTCTATGATCACACAACATTCTCATGATATGAACAATGGTGGGCTCCTAAATAAAAAATTCAGGTACAAAATAATGTTGAATCCTTCATGAGTAAACAACATCTTTTTTCATGTGTGACCTATAATGCACTTATTGTGGAATAATTCATTGGTTCCACCCAAAAGATTTTTTCCCCTCAAGTGTTTGGAAGATGATAATTTTTTCCTTGTAATCTATCATTTAGAAGGTGAAGCATACCAATAGAGGGATCTAATTAATAATATGTGGAATTAAGATTAAATTGAATCCACAGAATGAGATTAGTTTATGGACTTATTTTTAAATTTATGCATTCATCAGATTCATCATTGAAATATGTAGAAAGAGTTCTATGAGTTGATGAAAATGGATGATGAATCTATTAGTATATACGAGGATAATTTTAGGATACATGTGAGGTACACTTTTGTAATTTTCATCCAACCCAATATAAATATATATAGGTTCTTCAGTGGAATAAATTTAAATCTCTAAAGGGAACGACACACAAGAGACATTAGTATATATGAATATATTGTGCATTTTATAGTAATGGATTAAATAGAGGTTAGAGTCACATATCAACCTTACTGTTTTAACAAGAAAATTAATATGAAGTTTAAGGGAAACTCTAAAAACCATGGAGAAAAGAAGATGTGTTTTTCTTTGTGCTCAAAATTTGGTATGAACCAAAGAGTAAATTTTATTAAGGGGTCTAGTTCATGTATTTAGTGAAGAAAAGAAGGACAACAGGCAATTGGGAAATGAAATAATGGGAAGATGTTAACCTAAAATTCTAATGGAGAAATGATTGAATAGAATGTTTTTCCCATGATTCAATTCTACATGAGTATGGAAAATATGAAATATAATAACCACTTATTAGAACCAGGGGTTGATAATGTTGATAGACATCAACAAACTCTTAAGACACGAAAAAAAGGGAAACCTCACGAAATTGCAATTTATGTTGAGGGTCTTGATAAAAATGTGATTAATGGTACACATACGGTCGATTGTAGAACTACTATTGTCATAGTTTATTCTTGAACAACCCACTATTTCATATCTGATGAATTTTATAATTTTTTTAGGATTCCACAAAAATGGTTAGATATGGAATTAGCATTGTAAACACCTTATGGTATGATGATTTCATCTGAGGTGTTTGATTCCTATTCAGTTGAAGGTTATGGGAATGTTATTGTTATAAATCTTTTCATTCTTCCTTTGGATGAATTTTATAACATATGAGGCATGGATTCGCTTTATCAGCCTAAGGACCACACAAATGGTCATGGAAGGTAGGTTATGTTAGATATGATAAACCCTCCAATGCTAATCCATCCATGTGATAATAATTATGGATGTCATATGAATATATCCTCCAATGTATGGGTCTTAGTTCCCTTTAAAAAGGTATGTTTATCCCAAATTTTTGGGGAACATCTACATTTCTGATAGTCCTATTGTTTTGGACATTATGGACATCATTTTGAAAGAGATTCCTAGAATTCCCATAAAATGTTTGGTTGAGTTATCCATATAAATCATACTTAGTTCCACACCAATTTCAATGACTCCATATAGAATATCATAGGTCGAGTTATTGGAATTGAAGAAGTCACTCCATGAAAACCTTGATTAGGGATTCATTCAGCCATGTGTGTCACCTTGGGATCCACCCATTCATTTTTTGAAAATGAAGACAGATTAATGGGACTCTATATTGATTGTCACGAGTTGAACTATGTAACAATCAAGAATGGGTATCATTTTCTCTATATCGATGTCATGTTTGATCAATTTTGTGGAGCTCAGTAATTTTCCTTGTTTGACATTTGTTTTAGATATCATAATCTAAGGGTGAATAAGGTGGATATAAAAAATGTTTTATATTGTACGAGGTATAGATATTAGGAATATATTGTTATTACTTTTAGTCATACTAATTACCTTATGTTATTTAGGTATTTAATGAATAGATTATTTAGAGATTTCCTCGATATTTTTTGTGGTAGTATTTATAAATGATATTATTATCTATTCAAAGATAAACGTAATTAAGATCAATTGATAAATGTATTAAAGAACTTAGGGAAGGATAAACTATAATAAAAATTCACAACATGTGAATTTTAGATGAATAAGGTTTTGTTTTTGGGTTACATAACCTAAACATATAGTATTAAAGCTGATCCATCAAAGACATAGTCTCTTGAATACTAGAATAATACAATAATGGTGAATATGTTCGGTAGTTTCATGGTTTAGCATGATACTAACAATTATTTGAGAAGATGTTCTCACAACTATCTAATCCATTGAACATGTTAACTCATAAGGGTGTCAAGTTCTTCTAGTTGGATGAATGTGAAGAAAATTTCATGGAACTGATGAGATGTATTGTCGTCACACCTATTCATACAATACCTTGTACCAGATAAGGGTTCATAATTAAAATTGATGCATCCAAGAATGGATTTGGATATTTTCTTATGTAGAATAACATTATTATAACTTATTCCTCATGGAAGATGAATATTCATGAGAAAAATTACCCAACTGATGAATGGGAGTTAGCATAGGTAATTTTTTCATTAATGGTATGGATGCATCATCATTATGTAGAAAAGTTTGATATATATATATATATATATAAACTGATCATAAAATTATGGAAAATAAATTCAAACAGAAGGTTTTGAACATGATCTAGAGATTATAATTAGATTTGATAAATGATTATGAGTGTTCCGTATATTCCCATCATTGGAAAGAGAACAAGGTGGATGATTCTTTGAGTAGAAAGTATCATGAAATATTATCCATGATGAGGATCCCAAATGATCTAATATTTCTGGATTTGAATAGGATGGATCCTAAAATCCTAAAGGAATGGTAAAACTATTATCATTATCGAATGAATATTCAACCATTTATCCATGTGAATATTAAATATGTACTGAAGGAAGATGTAGAGAAGAAAAATAATGTTAGAAATTTTCATAGTTTAACCTTCATCTTAATGTAATGATTTGATTTTGGAATTGTGTATGTGATCCTTCGATACCATATTTGATGAATGAGTTGTTAGTGGATTCTCATAGGTCTTCATTATCTATTCAAAATGGATGTATAAATATTTATAGGGACATGAATGAATAATTTTGGTGGGATGGCATGAGGAGATATATCACATAGTTTTAATCTCATTGCATGGTATGCCAAAATGATAAGGATAAAAGAAAAAAGTCAAAGGGGACGTTGCATCCATTACTCATACCAAAAGAGAAATGGGAGAATGTAACATTATATTTTTCCATTGGACTACCCAAAACATAAAAAGTGTATAACTATATATGGGTGGTATTCATTCACCTTACTAAGTTAGCACACTTCATTTCTATTTGATTATTTTTCTCGGTGGATCTATTTTCCATGATATACATTAATGAATATGTATGGCTTCATGGAGTACACCATTAAATTGTATAAGGCAGGGATCTGAGGATCTCTTCATTGTTTGGTAAAAGTATTTAAAAATAAATTGATATAGAATTGAGTTGCAAGACAACATGAAATCCTCAGATAAATGGTTAGTACTAAATAACAATTCAGACCCTTGGTGATTTATTGAGATATAATTCTCTATATTTCAATGATGACTACGATGAACACCTTCATATAGTTTAGTTTTCTATCAATAATATCTTCCACTAGAGAATCCACATGGATAATTATGAATAACTCTATGGGATGAAATGTAGATATCCTATGTTTTGGAATGAGGTTGGAGAAACAAAACTATTGGGACATGAGATTACTGAAAAAAGTGTCTATAAGGTTTAGACCATTCAGCAACATATCAAGGATGGAAAAATTGAGTAGAAAATTAATGTTGATAATGAAAGGCATTATATAGAATTATAATTTGTTGAAAATGAGTTCCTACAAATTTGACCCAAGAAGAATTTTATGATTTTCGATATGAAATAGAAACTATGACTTGCATGTATCTTTCCCTTTAAATTTACTGCTCATATTGGGACGATATCCAATCGCTTGAAATTTCCTCAAAATTACACTCAAGTACATAAAATTTTCCATGATCTCTCTTGAGGATGTTCATACCTAAACCATTATATATACTATTCTCAATGTTCATACAATGGGAGCAGGATCATTCCAATAAAGGTAATCCTTTTAAAATTAATGATAGAGAAGTTAATGTTCTACCAAACAAGAACAATCACCCGGTGAATGTTTTGTGGAGAAATAACTAGTTAGTGGAAGTTACGTGATATAATATAGATATGATTAAGAAGAAATATCATCATTTAGTTTTACTAGAGTGACTTATTTTGAGGGAGAAATTCATTTTAGGGGGGTTGAATTGAACCCCTCAGTCATTATGTTCCTTTTTTTCAAATAAATTAAATTTCAATTATGTTTTTTAATTAACTAATTCTAACATTCCATTCACATAGAACCATAATAAAATAAGTTACACAATAATTATATTTTTTTAGTGTTCCTCCCATCAACGACATGGCCTGTTTTACATGCAATATTGTTATTTCTATGAATCATCATTTAATATTTGTAATTATTTAAATGACATAATTATAACCTAGTAGTTAAAAAACGTTATATGAATAGAAATAACGAATTTTTTAATATATATTTAATTTTTTATATTAATATTTGATATTGATAATGAAAAATTTATCATTTTCTAAATATTTAAATGTTTTTAAATAAAATGTCAAAGAAAATTATATTCTTTTCCTAATGTGAAAAATAATAAAATCATTTTAAGAAAAATTTAGATATTGAATTTGATAATATAAAAATCATTTTTTATTTGTTAATGTTATAATTATATGAGGGTTTAGTTTTGGGATTTTTCATAAACAAATCATTGCTGGATGAATAGTTAATTATACCATATTTTAATTCAAAATTGCATTTTCATCTAATTTATTTATATGGTTCATTTATATTTATGATTTTTTAAATCTTCAGATAGATAATTTGTTTTATTAATTTATAAAAATATCATCATTGTGAAAAATTTCACTTTGAACTTAGGTATGAAACATAGAATACTATTGAAATGATTTACATTAAAACCCTACATTATAAACCTGATTGTTTTATTTAAAGAAGTGTGGAATAACACCCCCTAAATGTAACTTCCCAACCATAGTTACCTAGATGCGGTTCATTATTACATAACATTGGCATGATCACAATGAAATCATGTATCGAAATACCGATTAGTTTACTAGTATTGGAAGCATGATTCATACATAAGTTCAACTATACAACATGAAAAGAAATAAAACATGAATATATTACATTAGAAACATCCAAACCTCCTAGATTATGCCTGCAATTCACTCATTACTAACTTCTTCATATCCTGGGAAAATGAATCATAGGAAAGTGGTGAGCTCAAATTCTCAATAAGGGTATGCAATACAAATGAAGATAACTTAAATATTAAGCATAGTGAATAATTGAAGCCACAATCCTTTACCAAAAATAAACATGAATACTTTTATGGCAGGTATATGAGTTGAGTAAATAATTCCATAATAAAACATAATCATGGGTATTTTACTAGTCGAATGACCACATGAACCGTCAATATTATTTTCATAATAAGGGAATGTATAATGCTGGACATTCTAAAACATTTTTCAAGGCCTCGTCCAAGACATCTAAAAATTATTATGGCCTTGGCCAAAACCATTTATCAAATTGGGAAAGGCGTCGGCCAATTCCACATTTAGTGGTCTCATGAGACCTACCGATGCATCGAGGAGCTATAGAGGGCACCACCCGTCACTTACTATGTCCAATACATTCCTCATATGAAAAGGTTGAAATATAACATATACATTCATATTAAAACTAGCATATGAAATGTCAATACATGAACCATAAACCATGAATGGCATAACAATAGCACATCCACAGTCAAAAATATCACAAAACCTTCAATACAATATGGTAGTTTTGTATCATAATAAATCATCCTCATATAAACATAAAATCCATCAAAGGATGTTGACATAGATGAAATCAAAACCGTTTTTAGAGAAATATCTCCTTATATTTTGATATAATTTAAGAGTCATATACTTATAAAGAAAACATTTATTGTTTAAATATTATTATAATCTTGTAATGGGAGCCTCGACGATGTTATAACGGTAGAAAATAGCTGCACCTGCCCTATAAGATAAAAAACATTCTTACCTTAATTTTGACAAAAAGGTCATAAAGTACCTTGTTTCGAAAAACCATGGAAAGATTACATTATAAACATATAAAGTCAAATAAGGGTATAAATGACTTTGCCCCGTTATCTTGTAAATAGTAAAATAAATTTGAAATAAATTTTTATGAAACATGGATGTTGATGATAAAGAGGTCCCAGTAGATACTTATGTAAAAACAACCTCGGATAATAAAGAGATTGTGAAATTAACCCTTTCCTTTTACTTTTACTTGGTCGAGGGTAAGATAAAATTTTTTATAATGGTTAAATAATTTTTATTAAATTATACAATAATCGTATACAATAATATGATATCACATATGATCTTTAAACATTGCTTTGTTAATAATATCTTAGTATTATCGTCGTTTAGCGTGTTAACATATTCATTTTACTTTATATTCTTTGTAATGTGAGCCATATTTTTTATGGATGGGATTTATCTTATTAATATCCTGAATTATATTATGTCTTTAAACATTATTTTCAATCATCAAATTAAAATTATGCTTGAATGGGTATGATGGGGAATGAATGTCATTGTGTTTGTGGAGATGGTAATCTGCATGTACACACGAGCGAAAATTTCATTTTTTTTGATATTAAAATATTATATAACTGAATGGTATATAATATATAAAGAATAATTATCATTTTATATTTATTATTCAGATCAATTAAACATCATTATTATACCCATCCAAATAATAATGTATTGAAAAACAATTACCCCACGATGTAGAGACGGTAAGTTGTACGTATGCACGTATGGTGACATGTCATTCAAAGGATGGAGAGAATAGTGAATATGGTTTTACAATATTTATAATAACAACACACTACATTTAATATTCTGGATTTATTATTTTATAATTGAAACATCAATGAAAGAGGAAGTGTAAGAAGAAAGGAACTTGAAAGAGGTGATGAAATATTTACCTCTTCTTCGGGTTCTTCCAATGGATTTTATCAAAAGGGCTATATTGGTTGGTGTTATGATTAAAGGAAGGCCTCTAGATTGAATGGAGAATAGTTGGGAGGGTATTTGGGTACGTTTTGGCTGAGAAAAATGGACTCTAATGTGTGAATTAGACAGAATGGGAAGTGGCCTTTTATAAGACGGGTGAGGGGCTCCTTAGGAAAAGATAGAAATATTGTATTAAAAAAAATACTTTTCCATTTATAATGTCTCAAAAATTAATAATTTAAATTGTATAGTGGGGATGGGTCTAAAACTAATCATCCAATAGGTTTTAGACAGGTTTGGGTCACTATATTAACTTTATCATTTATATTTAACTCTTAGTTAATTACATTGACATTTTGTATGCCTCTTTGTATTTTTATATTATATTGTTAATAAACATACTATAAACATCCAAGAGATACCAAAGTGGTTCATTAATGACATATATAATATTATTTATAACCTTTTACTTAAACTAAGATTTTTAGGAATTGAATATCAACCAATAATATAGTATTTGTATTAAAATTTAATTTATGTCAATTTTGACACTATTTGGTATTGGGTTTTAGTGAAAGTCATCACAACATCATTCCTTAGAAAATGATACATTGAATAAACCCAAAAATGTCATATTCACCTATAGAATTCTTTTATGTCATAAAAACTTTGAAATTTTATTGATTTTAATATTTATTGTACCTTTTATTTGATTCTTTCATTATTAAGGTAATTACTGAATCATCGTTGTGTCATAAATAAAAATATTTATTTTATGTATAAAAAATAAAAAAAATATACGTAGGTATGAAGAATTTTTATCTTTCTAATTAATATTTATAGTCCAATAGATCAGTTATATAACCTAATAAAAAAAATTTTACTAAAAGATATTTGATTTTGTTATTTTTCCATCTAATTTAAATTATTTAATATATAATGTCATTATCACTTCAAAGTGGCTCCATGGGGTCCCAAATTCGATCCAAGGATGCCCATGGTCAGACATGTATCAGAAAATAGGGATATTACACATGATATGGATAATTATTATTTTTATAATATTATTTTGTAACCTTATTTACCAGATTGACCCTTTTAACCACCGTAAAGAAAATATTTACAAAAGTAAATATTTCTAATGTCTGAAAATAAAATTTACCTATTTACACCATTTAGAACTCATGATTATAAATATAGAATCATTTTTTCTAAATTCAAAACACAGATTTGATAGAAATTAATTTAAAATTAATTTGTGAAAACAAAATGTATGTTTTTAAGAAATAATAACTATACAAAGATTGACAGTTACTTATGTCTAGTTTGAATGTGAAATTACATTCAATGATCCAAATTGGATTAAATGGTAAAAATATAATCTAATTATACTTAAAACCCACTCAATAGTATAATTTACTACTATAAATTATTTTTATTAAAAAGAATTAAATTAAAATTTAGTATTTTTCACTATTCATCAAAAACAAAATTTATTCAGAAAAATCCCAAAAACTCACTCTAAGCTAATTTCGATATTCCAACACAAAAATGAAGTCCATTTGGAAAGATAAATTTGATAACATTTCATAATGTGGGTATTACTATTCATAACGTCTAGTTTGATTGGTTGTGGTGTGTTAGAACTCGATGTTGCGTACAACACACACTATTGTATTATTCAAAGAGAAGTGTATTGTGGATGCTTGGGGTGTTACATTCTCCCCTCCTTCAAATAATTTCATCCTTGAAATTTACAGAATATTATAGAATAAAAAGAATTGTTTGGTTCTTTGTCATAAGTTCCTTGAGTTCCCACGTTGCTTTTTCCATATTATGGTTTCTCCAAAGAACTTTTCTAGATGAATTATCCAGTTTCTCAGCACTTGCTCTCTTATATCATGAACCTTGACAGGATCTTCGCAATAAGACATATTGGGTTCCAACTATAATTCCTCATAGGTGAGTACATGTGTTGCATCAGGCATGTATTTTCTAAACAGAGATATGTGGAACACATCATGAACATTGGAGAGACTTGGCGGCATTGCCAACCATTAAGCTACACCCCCAATTCATTCTATAATTTCAAATGTTCTATTGTACCTGGGACTTAATGTTCCCTTTTACCGAAACGTATAACACCCTTCCATGGAGACACCTTCAGGAAAACATGATCTCCTACCTGAAATTCTAAATCCTTCCTTTAGTTATCAGTATAGCTCTTCTCCCTAATTTGAGCTGCCTTGACATGGGTTTGGATAAGCTTCACCTTTTCCTTCATTTTCTCTACATGTTCTTGACCTATAGGTTTCTTTCACCAACATCATCCCAACAAGTTGGTGTGTAAAATCTCATTCCGTATAATGCTTCATATGGTTCCATATGAATACTTGAATGGAAGCTATTATTTTTGGAAAATTCTACCAGAGGTAAATATTTATCCCACATACCTTGACAGTCAAGTGAGCATGATCTCAACATGTCTTTTAATGTTTGAATAGTTTGTTCTGATTTCCCATCAGTTTTAGGGTTGTAGGCAGTGCTCAAATGAAGTTCAGTATCTAGGGGTTTCTAAATACTTTTCTAGAATCTTGATGTAAAACATGGATCACGATCAGATAAAACCGATATGGATAATCCAAGAAGTCTCAAAACATCATTAATATATAGTCTTTCTAAACGTTCACATGGAAAATCTTCTCTTATATAGAGAAAATATGATTACATGGTAAGACGATCAATAATGACCCATATTGCATTGTTCCTTCTAGGATAATTTGTTAGTCCCATGACAAATCTCATCATAATATTATCCCACTTCCACAAAGGTATGGGAAGAGGTTTCATAACTCTTCCAGGGTGTTGCCTCCGAGCTCTCACTTGTTGAAAAACAATACATGTTGACACAAAATCAGAAATAACCCTCTTCATGTTGTCCCACCAAAAATGTTTCTTCAAATATCTATACATTATGGTGCTCCTAGGGGGTATAAGGAAATTGGAACTATAATCATCATCAAACAATTCCCTTTTTGGATCAGGTATATCGGGAAGACAAAATCTCTTCCCAAATTTCAAAATTTCATCTTCATATACGATGTAACTCAATCTACCATCATTCTCAACATTAATCTTCTTTTGAAACTCCTCATCATCACCTTAAGAACATTTTATCATTTCTAATAAAGATGGATTGGCAACCATATGAAAAAGTATTGATGCTCTAGCTTCCATGCTTATTCCCATATCCATCATTACTAGATATATGAAAATAGGATCCCTCTCAACAATCGACTTTTTCAAAACACCATGATCCTTTCTGCTTAAAGCATCCTCCAACTTATTTTACTTCCATAGGTGGTAGTGTATAGTGCAATCATAATACTTGAATAGTTCAGACCATCTTATTTTCCTCATGTAGAGTTATTTCTATGAGAAAATATACTTCAAACTCCTATGATTAGTATATATCTCACATTTTTCACCATTGAGATAGTGTCTCTAAATACTCTAAGAAAATATTACAACTGGTAACTCAAGATCATGAGTAGGATAGTTTTTCTCATTAGTTTTTAGATGTCATGATGTATAGGAAATAACCCTATCATTCTACATAAGGACACTACGAAGACCTTTTTTTAAGCATCACTGTAAATAAAAAACCCATCATTCCCCGATGGTAGAGTCAAGATAGAATCATTGAATTATTTTTTCTTTAGTTGATCAAAAAATTCTTCAAACGCTTTTTTACCAAAAAATTTAACCCCTTTACATGTGATATTGGTTAATGGGTTAGAAAATTGGAAAACATTCTAGAAGAAATTCATATAATAACCTCCTAAACAAATAAAACTACATACAAAAGTTATACTCATAGGTGTAGGCCATTCTTGGATTGCTCATCTCTTAGAAGGATCAATGAAGATTTCATCCTTAGATATAATATGGAAATGAAAATAAATCTCTTGAAGCTATAATTCACACTTGAAAATCTTTCCATATAATTCATGTCTTCTAAGAGTCATTAGAATAATGTGCAAGTGATTTTCATGATCTTCATAACATTTGGAGTATACAAAGATATCATCAATAAATACCACTAAAAATTCATCAAGATATTACTCTAAAACCCTATTTATTAGATCCATAAAGATAGAGGGTTCATTTGTCAATAAAAAAGGCATTATTGTAAACTTTTAATGCCCATACCTGGTTCGAAATGCTCTTTTCAGAATGTCTTCCTTCTTCACAAACAACTGATGATATCCAGATCGAGGGTCACTGTTTGAAAACTATTGAGCTCTTTGAAGTTGTTCGAATAAATCATCAATGCCATGTAAAGGATACATTTCCATTATTTTTATAGCATTGATCTCCCTGTAGTCAATACATGACCTCATAGATCCATCATTCTTCTTGTCAAAATGAACAGGGGATCCACATGGAGAAACACTAGGGAGAATAAATCCATTGTTACTCAATTGCTATAATTGTGTCTTTAGTTTCACAAATTCCATAGTGTCCATTATATAAGGGGTCTTAGATATGGTTATTGAACCATGAATTAAATCAATGGAAAACTCAATTTCTCGTTTATGATGATTTCTAGGTAAATCCTTTGGAAATATATCAACATACTCTTACACAATAGGTACATCCTCTATTTGAACATTCATTTCCTTAACCAAATTTATTTAATTATATTCCTCCCCAATAATTGTATTTTAATGATATACTGGGGGAGGATCTAGATAAGAATCAGGTGGTGACATTTATTCTTTAAAGATAAGGTGTTCTTTATCATCATCATCAAAAATAGTAACCTCCTTCTTCTTACAATAAATGTTTTCATCATGGTCTGAATTCCAATCCATTTCAAGGATTATATAAAATTCAATCATGTGTATGAGGATGAGATCATCCGATAGAGTACATTTATATGCTCTAATGTGGATTGATTCACAAAAATAAATTCAATGATACATCCCTTAGGAGTTTTGGCTGACATCTTCCGTGTTAAATTAAATTGGAAATATCAAATTTTCTCAGCAAACTAGGAAGATATGAAATAGTGTGATTGTCCAGAATCAAATAAAGCATTTTCTAAAATTGAGGAAACCATTAAATTACTAGCCACTATGTCTTACGAGGCTTCAACGTCACCAGTAGTGATCGTATAAGCATGTCCTTGATCCCTTAGCCTTTTCTGAGATAAGTTTCCCTGACGCTTAAGACATTAATTTGTATAATGTCCCATCTCCATGAAATTATATCATTGAACATTGGTAGCATCTTTATTTCACATACAATCACCAGTGAGATGGACTTTCTATCCACATTTGTAGCATACTCACTTTCTTTTTAGACAAGCACTAGGGTTATTCCTTCCACAATTATCACATGGTGGAAATTCAATTATTCCCTTCTTCCCTGTTTCCTTATTTCTTTCCTAGAGTGTTCATCAGATCTCTTCTTCTCTTTCTTTGAATAAAAGTCATAAGACATAGTGAATTCCTTTTCTATCTTGATAACACACAATAAAATATATTTGTACGATGAGAATGATTGTGATACTAATGCTCAACGATGAAATGGTTTAACCCATCAATGAATTGATCAATATTACTTCCTGGGATACATATATAATCTTCATCATGCCTTGCTACCCTTTTAGAGTTGGCCTTATACTTTGTGACATTCTCATCCTACTTTTTCCTCAGACTGAGAAATTATCTTTCCATATCCACTTAATGGTCATGAGGAAAGTATTTTTCTAAGAAAATTTCATTAAACTCCCTCTATTCCAAATTTGATACTTCATCATATTCCATTGTGTTTTGAAATGATGACCACCATTGATTATAATCACTAGTGAGGCGGTAAATTTACATGAAAACTTTTTCCCTTTCGCTACACCACAAAGCATGGAATATTTTCTCTAAGTAATTTATCCATTGCTTAATTACTTTTGGATTTTTACCCCCATTGAATGTTTGTGGTTGTTGCCTCAGGAAGCGGTCTAACATTTACCCTCTGCGTTGTGGATCAGGGTGCACCGTATGGGTAAGGTTAGTATTCATAACCTATGTGAGACATCCTAGTATGGTGATAAGCTAATCAGAACCAGTTTTACCACCAGCTCTGGTATAATTCTCTTAGGCTGGATGGAAATACCTACATGGAGTGTGTGCATTGATAAGGTTTCCATTACTCACACTAGGCGCCATTTATTAAAAATGGCATACACAAGATTAGTTTATGAATAGAAATACAGAAATCCAAACTTGTAAAACACTTTACATAAAATGAACAGTTTATGGATATAATCCATAATCATAAAAAATGTTATATTTTAGGAATTATATACTCATAAACCCTTCATTATGGTTTGTAATGAAAATGAGAATTATCCTTAGAATATCCCCATGGAGTGTCGTAACCAAGAGTGTATCAAGGCCCGTTGTCATGCACCAGTTCCCGTTCGAGTCTAGCTCAAAGTGGTGTTTTTGGGTTTTACCCCTAGGGACATTTATGCGAGAGCCCCCTCTACCTGATCGTATCCAGAAATGGATGTATTTCTTGTAAAACTAACAAAATCTCTAAAATACCAAAATTCTAAGAATTTCTTCAATACTAATCCTCAATGCATATCTTATGGCTATGTGCTGTAATCAATGTTTATCTAAATATAGTTTCCAAGGATTGTACTAATATTCCATAGATACCAACTGTAACGCACTAACAATAGTTACCTAGATTCGATGCATTATTGAATAACATTAGCATGATCATAACGAAATCATGTCTAGAAATACCGATTAGTTTAGTATTATTGGACACAAGTTTCATACATAAGTTCAACTTTACAACATGAAATGCAGTACAACATGAATTTATTCCCTTAGAAACATCTCATCCTCCTTGATTATTCCCGATAGTCATAAATAACCAACTACTTCATAAACTAGAAAAATGAAAGATAAGAAATGGGTGAGCTCAAATGATCAATAGGGGTAAGAAATACATCGGAAGATAACATAAATATTAAGCATTGTGAATAATTTAAACCAGAATCCTTTAACAATAATAAACATGAATAATTTTATGGCAGGAATATGAGCTGAGTAAATAATGCGATAAAAAACTTAATCATGGGTATTCTACTAGACGAATGACCACATGAACTATAAATTTTATTTTCATAATGAGGGAATATATAATGCAGGTCATTTTGAAACTTTTTTTCAATCCCTTGGCCAATACATATAAAAAAGATTATGGCCTCAGCCAAAACCATATTTAAAATTGGGAAAGGCATCAGCCACTTCCACGTCTAGTTTTATCACGAGTCCTACCAATTTATCGAGGATCTAAAGCGCGCTCCACCAGTCACATACTATGTCCAATACATTCCTCATATGAAATGTTTGATATATAACATTATCATTCGTATTAAAACTAGCATATGAAATGTCAGTACTCAAACCATAAACAATGAATGGTATAAAAATATCACATCCACAGTCAAACATAGAAAAAAACATTCAATACAATATGGAAGATTTTTATCATAACAAATCAACTTCAAATAAACAAAAAATCCATCAAAGGATATTGAGATAGATGAAATAAAAACCTTTTCTAGAGAAATATCACATTCTATTTTTAAATCATTTAAGAGTCACATAATTATAATTAAAACATTTATTTTGAAAATATTCTTATAATCTTGTAAGGGAATATTCGATGATTATATAATGGCGGAAAATTTTCCTACCCGCCATATAAGTTAAAAAACATTCTTACCTTAATTTTGTCGAAAAGGTCAAAACGTACCTTGTTTGGAAAATTATGGAAATATTCCATTAAAAACATATAAAGAGAAATAAGGGTATAAATGACTTTACCCCCTTGTATAGTAAATAGTAAAAAATAATTTGAAATACATTTTTATGAAACATGGATGTAGATGATAAAGAGGTCCCAGTATTTACTTATGTAAAAACCACCTCAGATAATGAAGAGATTGTAAAATTAACCCTTACCTTGTACTTTTCCTTGGTCAAGGGTAGGTAAACCATATATATAATGGTGAAATAATTGTTATTAAATTATAAAAGAATAATATACAATAATATTAAGGAATATATGATCTTTTAACATTGCTTTGTTAATAATATTTAGTATTATCATCGTTCGAGGTGTTAACAGACTCATTTTCCTAGGTATTCATTGTTTTGTGAGTCATATTTGTTATGGATGGGATGTATCTTATTCATATCTATAATGAGATTTAATCTTTTAACATTATTATTAATCATCAAATGATAATTAGTTTTGAATTGATACGATGGGGAGTGAATGTCATCGTGTTTTTGGAGACGGTAATCCGTACGTACGCACGAACGAAAATTTCATTCTTTTGATATTAAAATATTATATAATTGGATGTTATATCATATATACTGATTAATTATCATGTTATATTTATAATTTACATCAATGAAACATCATTATTATAACAATACAAATAATAATGTATTGAATAAAAATTAATCCACGACGTGGAGACGGTAAGCCGTACGTACGCACGTATGGTGACATGTCACTAAAAGTATAGTAATTATAATGAATATAGTTGTACCATATTTATAATAACATCATATTATATAGAATATACTAGAGTTATTATTTTATAATGAAAACAACATTGAAATAGGAAGTTCAAGAAGAAATGAACTTGAAAGAGGTGTTGAAATATTTAACTTTTTTAGGGTTCTTCCTTTTAGTTTTGTCAAAATCGCTCCATAGATTGGATTTATGACTAAATTAAGTCCTATAGGATGAAGGGAAGACAGTGTAGAGGGTAGTTTCATAGGTTTTTTTATTCCAAATGGATTTTAATGTTTGAATTAGAGATAATGGGTAATTCCCTTTTATTAGAGGGGTGAGGGGCATCTTTGGAAAAGCTAGAAATATTATTTTATAATAAAATCCTTTTTGGTTTATAATTTCTCCAAAATTGATTATTTAAAAGAAAGGTTGGCTATAGTTCAAAAAATACTAAAAAAATAGGTTTTACATAGGCTTGGTTCACTATATTAACTTTCTCTTTTAGATATAACTCTTAGTTAATTAGTTTGAAATTTACCATGTCTCTATGTATTTTTTTATTATATGGATAATAAACATACGACAAACATCCAAGAGAACACCAAGTGGTTCATTAATTACACATATAATATTATTTAAGACCTTTTTCTGAAACATAGATTTTTAGAAAATTTAATATCAACAAATAATACAGTATTTGTTTTAAAAATTAATTTATGTCAATTTTGACACTATTTGGTATTTGGTTTTTGTGAAATTAATCACAAATTTATTGCTTAGAAAATGATACATTAAATCAACCCCAACATGTCATATTCACCTAGAAAATTCTTTTATTTTAAAAAAACTTTGAAATTATTTATATTTTAATATTTGGAATACCATTTGACTGATTCATTCATTGATAAGGTAATTACTGAATCATCACTGCGTCAAAAATAAATATATATTTTTCTGTCAAAAAAATATAAATAAAACATTATAAATTAGGAAGTATTCATAGCCTTATAATTACTATGTATAGTTTAATAGATCAGTTTTATAACCTCATATAAATTTTTTTTACAAAAAATATATTTGCATTTGTTATTTTTGACTCTACTTTCAATTATTTAAAATATAATTTCATTATCACTTCCATGTGGCTCCTTGGGGTCTCAAAATCGACCCAAGGATGCCCATGGTCCGACATGTGTCATCCAATAGGTTTAGTACATGTGTTAGGGTAATTTAATATTATTATAATATTATTATTTAATTATATTTACAAGATTTACCATTTTAACTACAGTAAATAAAATATTTACTGAAGTAAATATTCCTAATGTCAAAAAATAAAAGTTACATATTTACAGAATTTGGAACTCATTATTCTAAATATGGGATCGATTTTTATAAATTTAAAACAGAAAATTGGTAGAATTAATTTAAAATTAAATAACGTTGTCAAAACAAAAAGCTTGTTTTAAAGAAATAATAACTATCAAAAGATTGACAATTTCTTATGTCCATTTTAATGGTGAAATTACGTCCAATGATAAAAAATGGATTAAATGGTCATAATATAATATAAATAAATATAAAACTCACTAAATAGTATAATTTATCTCTAAAAATTATTTTGATTAAAATTTTTGTTTTAATCAAAATATTCTATTTTTTACTATTCATCAAAAACTGAATGTTTTCAGAAAATTTCAAAAAATTCACCCTATGATAATTTCAATTTTATGAACCAAAAAATGAAATCAATTTTGAATGATAAAAATTATAAAATTTAAAAAAATTTATATTACTATTCATAATGCCTAGTTTGATTGGTTGTAGTGTGTCAGAACTCGATGTTACGTACAACACATGCTATTTTATTTTTCAAAGAGAAGCGTACTGTTGAAGCTTGGGGTGTTAAACTAAAAGTGATGTGATTCATTCACACAATACATGTAATGTATTAAAGATAATTTTTGTGGATTTATATGATTTATATTAAATAATCATCATATTGTAATTAGTATATATATATACAAATATGTCAATTTTATTATTTCTTTTAATCTGAAGATAAAAATTGAAAAGATCATCATGTGTTCATACGTCTTATATTCTCTAGGAACAATGTATTCCATATCATACCCCTATATTATATGGATTATTATAACACAAATATGATGAATATACATGATATTTATATCATGTTTTATTTTATGGAAATCTTGATGTAAGCATAAAGAGAAAAGATATAACAAATTTAGACCCGTGCAAAGAACAAATAAGATATTACCCAAAGTGAAATATTAACATTGAATTGTTAATAGAAGGGTAATATAAAGTTATAATGATACCATATACAGAATTAAACATAGTAATATGGTTTTTTATTTGTATAATCAACTTATATACATTATTAATGAGTTTTTATGAGTTTGATATGATTCAAGACCCATGGAAACAAAATTTCATCTCACTTTTTATTTTTCATGAGAAAATTTTTTATTCTCCACCCATTCCTTTTTTTTGTGGTGTGTATACATCCCATGGATGAATTATATGATTCTTATAAATATATTAATTTCTATTTAGATACCCATTATTTTTCTTAATTTAATGATCTTTAAGATTCAAAAGATACCATATCAGAAAAATTGTTTTGTTTCAATTTTCCTTCTTTGATACTCATGTGTAGTTATCCACATAGATTTGTTTTTAGGTGTATATAATTCCATTTTACATGTCATATCATGGAAAATCATATATTTAGGATATACTAATATTTATTTTATTTTTATTATTACATGGAGATTATGATTCCATGTTTCCATGTGATAAGTGTTTATTGAAACAATCTCATTTTTTTACAATATTGTTTAAACTAATTCTTCCTTAAAAGAAATATAATGTTACCTCACTCAATAATTCAAATTAATTTTCATATTAGATGTTAATAAAAGTTATATCCATGTATTATTATAATTATTTATTCAAATTTTTACTTAAGATAATTGAGAAAATATTTTTAATAAAATGTTGTCATATTTTACTCTTCTGTCACAAATCTATTTTATCTCAAAAACCATTTTTTTTTAAAATAATTAATAAATGTTTTCAAATAATCCAAAAACATTATTTTAAATGAAAAAGGAATCAAATTTAATTTGTTGTTTTAAACGATTCCATTATAGGTTTTTTGAAAAAATTAAATGAAAAATGTTTTCAAAAAGCATTATGCTTTAAAAATAAATTTTCAAAGAAGAAATGATATTTTCCTCAAGAAATTTTTATAAAATATCATTCAAAATTATTTAACATATAATTTAACTTCTTTTGATGTTACTTATTACCTTCTAGGTAAATTATTCAACGTTACCATTCATATTATTTCTCTAAATGTATTATGATTTTATAGAATATTGTTTTTGGAAACCAATTTCTCCTTCATATTTTATAGTCTTATGAAACCCAATTAATTTCACATGTTATATTATTGGTTGAAATGATTACAAAACCTATATTTTTTAGAGGTTTTCATATAATTACATTTTTATAATACCCATTTCATTTCATGATTTTTGATATGATTATTTATGATCTTACTGCCCATTTTTTTATGATTTCATTATGAGATGGGTGGGACCTATATATCTCTCCACTACATTTTGTAAGATTAATATATCATGAGATAGAAATTTATGGAATAGGAAATGAACATGGTTCAATATAATAGGTCTTGAATAAAAAAAACCCAATTCAATATTATACGGCGGAATGATGAGTGAACTCCATTTAGTAATACATGGGGTGGATCACGGTGTGAAACTTGTTTGGTAATAGACATTGTCAAATAATATGGCCATGGGAGTAACCCCTATACTATTATAGAAATAATTATATATTCTTATGTGACTACCAAAATTATTCATTTTATATGTAATTTATGATTTTATAGCTTATGTTCTTTATTTCCTTATGATTCATGTCTTATGAAATACCCTTGATTATGCCAAGAATAATGTTTATAATCATCAATATGTAGGGTATGATCATATTTTTTCATGATCATGTGATCAAAGCCTTATTCTCATCCTTATTCTTATGTATCTTGCATGATTACCCATATAAAGTATCTGATATCACCCCTTATTTTGTTTCCTTCCCCTAGGTTATAAAGACGGGTTATATGTTTGATGTGTATAATAATGGTGATATTCCAGAAAAAAATATTAGGAGTTGATGTAGATACATTATATACAAATGATTATGTTTTCATAATTTTAGAGGCACTAGATAGCTAGTTTTTTTTTTCATCTTTGGTTTGAGTAATTTTTTAAGTGGGTTGAAAAAGTTTTATAATGTGAATGTATAAAATGTGAGGGGTTACTATACCATTAGATATATATTTCCAACTCATTCCTATTGAACATGAAACATGGTTTAGTCTTACTTTAAACATTCAACTTATTCTCTAAGAGTCTTTTTCTCATTATTTTAATCTTTCATATTCATAATTCTTCTTTCAGAAATTGGTTCTCTATATTATCATCAATAATCTTCTAAACATATTCTTCCTGTAATGAGTTCTTATTCTTTAGTTATTAATTTTCTTAATTAGTGGATTTTAAAAGAATACTAAACTTTTTAATAAGTCCAAACATCAGATAAAAATCTAAAGAGAACTCTGAGATGGAGCCATTAATTTTCAATAAAGTCTTCTTTTTCATCTTCATTCTTTCATCACGAATAGTACAGTCTCTTTCAATGACTTTTATCAATCTCGCAATCTTCGTGAAAATTATCATTTCATTTTTTGATTAAAAATTAAAATCTAGGCACGCTACACTATTTTTTACAATATTTTCTAGGAAATAATTTAGAGCATCTTATTTCCCTAATGTGTGTAATCTATTCTTTACATTATTAAACTAGTGTTATATATTCAGAATATTTGGAATAGAATAAAATACTCTTTTCAATGATTTTTTTTTTGATTACTATGAATTTTTATTCCATTCACAATCAAAATACATATATTGTGAATATGTTTAATCCCATGATTCATTAGAAATACATCTCTAAGATGGTCAAACTACCACTTCTAAATTACATTTTTCTTCTTTATTGTTTTATAAATCTTTTCAAACATTCATGAAATATACATTGAAATCATTATATTATGTTTTCCAGGTTCTTAATTATTTTTTATTTTGTTTTATATATATTTAAAAATTTTATTCATTCTTTTAAAAACAATGTCAGTATAATTTTCTAAATATGTATTAATAGATGTTGTTTTATTAAAAACTCATTTCCTCAACTCCTTCATCTTCTTCGGAATCATATAATGTTTTTTTGTTGATACTTATTGAATTAATTATTCTTAAATTAAGAAAAAATAATCATTACTTCTAAAATAATATTTTCATGTATTTATTTGTTTTCGGAGTTCAACATCAACATGTTTACAAACCACTTTTTCATCTTTATATACATTCCATTTACCATTCCCTATAGGAGGTGGATCCTGAGAATTTCCAAATACATCTTTTTTTTGAATAAATTAAGAATTAATGAGTATAATAAGAGTTCGATAAACTAATGATAGATTAGAAAGATAATGAAATACTTTTCATTATTCTCTTATCGTCATATAAAAATATAGATGAGAATTTTCAACACCATGCATCAGTAATTGAATTATTTGATCCATCATGTCTCATATTTTTTTCTTCATCCTTCAATGCATATTTAGTTCTCTTTTTTAGTGTCAATTATTAAAATTTATCTAAAAAATGATCATAACCTCCTTCATAGTTTTTAATTTCCTCTACATTAATTCATGGTAGGCCACATTTGTCATGTATTTAATAGTATTCTATGGCCTTATAGGTGCGGTAAAAAATATTACCTTTTATTGAACTATTTCATTCAACTGATGAACATTGACATTAGTTTCCCCATTTTCTAATGTATCCACAAAATGATTCCACTATAAAAGAAGTTTTTAATCCATGAGATTGTTTTATCACTTAAAAGAAATACCATTTCTCTCATGGAAACAATGTGAAAATTATTCATGGTAAAAAACATTATTTTTATCAACATATTGTTGATAAAGTAAGGAAATTGAATGACTCTCAATATCATTAGACATTTTTTCATATATTGCACTGAAATAATGACATACATTCCCAGATTCATATTCCTCATATTCATCAGAATATCTGAGAATAATATGTTGAGTACTTTCTACATATCCCTTTCATCGTTCATTTTTATTAATAAACCATTCATCATTAATGAAACTACCCTTAATTCGTGTTTTAAATATTTATAATTTGTAACATTTTTATATGAAAAAAATACTGATTCTTAAACCTTAACATTTTTAAAACAACCTATATTGTCTCGAATATTTTGTGTTTCAATTTGATCGTCACCATCCTAAAGAACTCCCATGTTTTTTGATATTTGATTATAATATAACTAGTAATAATAATACAAAATTAATATTGTAATATCCATATCATCTATGAGGCCACATTTAACTACATATTGAAATTCATGAACTATTGATGTGTAATGAAGATAAAAGTATTCTTTCTGAACACATAATTTTTAAAACCATATAATAATATATTTTCATTCAAAAAAAAGATTTTATTTTTATCGTATTAGTTATTTTATACCAGCCTTAAACTAAGAGACTCCATAACTTCTTTCTCATCCAGGGTAGAAATCTTATTTTACTGAACCGTCTCAAAAGAAACTATTTCGCTGAATTAGAATCAGATAAATAGAAGACAAGCAGACATAACAATACTTTGAAATCTAATTGTCACCAACAATATGATAAACAAATTTTAGATATGGTGACCAACTCCTGTATTTATAGGCATTAAGTGACTAATAAACTTACAATAATCTGAAAAATAATATTCAAACTCAAATATAATCTGATTAATGGAATATAATAAAAAATATTTAAAAAAATTCTAAACTCTTATTGTTTTATTAAGAAAATTATATTACACTGTGAGTGTGAATATATGTAAAAATATTAATATATGAAATATTTTGGATTTTGATAAATTTTAAATGACATGAAAAAACAATAGAATAGATGAAACTAAATTAATAATGTTTGAGGATTAGAAATAACCTTTCTGAGTAAAGATACAACTCTTTGTATGAAATTAATAGTAGTAATAGATTTTTCTCTATATTTATAAAAATTGTAAATTAAATAAATATAATGTTTTAAAAAAATTAAATAATAACAAAAATTGGAGAAACTATTGTTTTTAGTAAATCCACAAAATGTAAAAAACTAATGATTTAGGGAATAAAAAAATTAAAAATATAAATATTTTTATCAAATTTATATTTTTTTAAAGCATGTTATCTTCTAAAGATAGTTTTTTATAGATATAATGGATTATTGAAAACAAAAATAATTCAAATAGTAGTTATTTTATTAAAATATATTTTTTGAAGAAAAAAGTTTTTTGAAAAAATGCTTTAAAAAACCATTACTTATATTGTTCCTCATATAATGGGATTTGATTAGTGTAATATGATTTGATAAAAAAATCTTTTTATATGAATGATAATGTGATATATATCATTTCTAGATTATTTTTTATGTATTCAAATCCACCAAAACTAACATGTTTAATAAAAATATTAGGAAGTTGTTGTTTCATTCTCCTGAATTAAAAGATAATATCATAATTGATGTGTGACCCTAAAAGGAATTGTTTCTTATATTTATATTAATTTCCATTGAGTGATGTAATGGGTTTTTTACATAATGAAATTCCACTAGTTTTCCTAAAAAAATATTAAGTATCATTAAAACCCATTCTTTAGTTTGTGAGTGTGTGTTCTTTAACAACACTTGGGCATGGAACCATTTGACAACAACATATTCTGATTCAACTGTGGAATGTCTGTTGGTTTCTGTTTCATAAAAGAATAAGACAATAAATATTCTCCTATGAAATGTAAATTTTTGAAAGTTCTTTTTTATTCAATTTTATATCCACCAATCTCTGCATCTAGAATAAAAATTCAATTAAAATAATTTCTATAATAATAAAATAATCATAAATTTATTGTTTCCTTTATATTGAAAAACATTTTTGATCTTTTTTATGAAGATCATTAGTATATTCTTGACATATTCAACACAAGTATATACAAAAAAAATAAATATTGTAAAATTTATTTTGTGTAACATAAAAATATTAGCATATTTAATGGTCTTTTGATAAACTAGTTTCTATGGATTATTAATATCTAATGTATTTGAGGTTATAATAAGAGTACTAATAATTTTATAAAATTACTTTATTAAAATTGATGGATTTATAAATATATCAATAATTTTTTTTAAAAAAATATATTTAACATATAATACATGGGTTTAAGGTCATGTTTATATGTATAAATTGCTTTATAATGTTTAAAAAAATGCTATTGAAATTTTCTATTTTAAATACAATGGGGTTGTTTTACATATGAATCCTACTGAACGTATCTATTAAAAAAATTAATATTTCAAATCCATTTTAAATTGTATGAAATTAATAAATAATTTATATCCTTGGGGGATAAAATTATCTTATTCAAACTTAAAAGAAACTGTTCCGCTGAATTAGAATCAGATAAATAGAAAACAAGCAGACATAACAATAATTTGAGATCTAAGTGTCACCAACAATATGATAAAAAAATTTTAGATTTGGTGACCAAATCATGTATTTATAGGCATTGAGTGACTAATCAACTTACAATAATCAGAAAAATAATATTCAAACTCAAATATAATCTGATTAATGGAATATATTCAAAAATATTTAAACAAATTCTAAACTCTTAATTGTTTTATTACGAAAATTATATTTCACTTTGAGTGTGAATATATGTAAAAATATTAATATATGAAATATTTTTGATTTTTATACATTTTAAATGATATGAAAAAACAATAGAATAGATTAAACTAAATTAATAATGTGTGAGGATTAGAAATAACCTTTCTGAGTAAATATACAACTCTTTGTATATTTTTATTTGTAGTAATAGATTTTTCTCTATCTTTAAAAAAATTGTAAATTAAATAAATATAATGTTTTAAATAATGTAAAATAATAACAAAAAATGGAGAAGCTATTTTTTTAGTAAATCCAAAAAATGTAAAAAACTAATGATTTAGGGAATAAAAAAAATTAAAATATAAATATTTTTATCAAATTTATATTTTTTTAAAGCATGTTATTTTCTAAAGATAGTTTTTTATAGATATCAGGGATTATTGAAAAGAAAAATAATTCAAATAGTAGTTATTTTATTGAAATATATTTTTTGAAGAAAAAAGTTTTTTGAAAAAAACCTTTTAAAAAACCATTACTTATATTGTTCCTCATATAATGGGATTTGATTAGTGTAATATTATTTGATAAAAAAATATTTTTATATGAATGATAATGTGATATATATCATTTCTAGATTATTTTTTATATATTCAAATCCACCAAAACTAACATGTTTAATAAAAATATTAGGAAGTTGTTGTTTTATTCTCCTAAATTTAAAGATAATATCATAATTGATGTGTGACCCTAAAAGAAATAGTTTCTTATATTTATATTAATTTCCATTGAGTGATGTAATGGGTTTTTTACAAAAATAAATTCCACTAGTTTCCTACAATAAGATTAAGTATCATTAAAACCCATTCCTTAGTTTGTGAGTGTGTGTCCTTCAACAACACTTGGGCATGGAAACATTTGACAACAACATATTCTGATTCAACTGTGGAATGTCTGTTGGTTACTGTTTCATAATATAATAAGACAATAAATATTCTCCTATGAAATGTAAATTTTTGAAAGTTAATTTTCATTCAATTTTCTATCCACCAATCTCTACATCTAGAATAAAAATTTGATTTAAATAATTTCCATAAAAATAAAATAATCATAAATTTATAGTTTCCTTTATATTGAAAAACATTTTTGATCTTTTTTATGAAGATCATTAGAATATTCTTGACATATTTCACACAAGTATATACAAAAAAATAAATATTGTAAAATTTATTTTGTGTATCATAAAAATATTAGCATATTTAATGGTCTTTTGATAAACTAGTTTCTATGAATTATCAATATCTAATGTATTTGAGGTTATAATAAGAGTACTAATAATTTTAGAAAATTATTTTATTAAATTTTAAGGATTTATAAATCTATCAATAATTTTTTTTGTAAGAAAAATATATTTAACATATAATACATGGGTTTAGGGTCATGTTTATATGTATAAATTGCTTTATAATGTTTAAAAAATGCTCTTGAAATTTTCTATTTTAAATACAATGGGGTTGTTTTACATATGAATCCTACTGAACGTATCTATTAAAAAATTGAACATTTCAAATCCATTTTAAATTGTATGAAATTAATAAATAATTTATATCCTTGGGGGATAAAATTATCTTATTCAAACTCAAAAGAAACTGTTCCGCTGAATTAGAATCAGATAAATAGAAGACAAGCAGACATGGCAATAATTTGAGATCTAAGTGTCACCAACAATATGATAAACAAATTTTAGATTTGGTGACTAACTCATGTATTTATAGGCATTAAGTGACTAATCAACTTACAATAATCTGAAAAATAATATTCAAACTCAAATATAATCCGATTAATGGAATATATTCAAAAATATTTAAAAAAATTCTAAACTCTTAATTATTTTATTAAGAAAAATTATATTACACTGTGAGTGTGAATATATGTAAAAATATTAATATATGAAATATTTAGGATTTTTATACATTTTAAATGATATGAAAAAACAATAGAATAGATTAAACTAAATTAATAATGTTTGAGGATTAGAAATAACCTTTCTGAGTAAAGATACAACTCTTTGTATGAAATTAATTGTAGTAATATATTTTTCTCTATCATTAGAAAAATTGTAAATTAAATAAATATAATGTTTTAAATAAAATAAAATAATTACAAAAAAATGGAGAAACTATTGTTTTTAGTAAATCCAAAAAATGTAAAAAACTAATGATTTAGGGAATAAAAAATTAAAAATATAAATATTTTTATCAAATTTATATTTTTTAAAGCATTTTATTTTATAATGATAGTTTTTTATAGATATCAGTGATTATTGGAAACAAAAATAATTCGAACAGTAGTTATTTTATTGAAATATATTTTTTGAATAAATTTTTTTTTGAAAAAAATCTTTTAAAGACCCATTACTTATATTGTTCCTCATATAATGGGATTTGAGTAGTGTAATATGATTTGATAAAAAAATATTTTTATATGAATGATAATGTGATATATATCATTTGTAGATTATTTTTTATATATTCAAATCCACCAAAACTAAAATGTTTAATAAAAATATTAGGAAGTTGTTGTTTCACTCTCCTGAATTAAAAGATAATATCATAATTGATGTGTGACCCTAAAAGAAATAGTTTCTTATATTTATATTAATTTCTATTGAGTGATGTAATGGGTTTTTTACATAAATAAATTCCACTAGTTTTCTTACAAAATGATTAAGTATCATTAAAACCAATTCCTTAGTTTGTGAGTGTGTGTCATTCTACAACACTTGGGCATGGAAACATTTGACAACAACATATTCTGATTCGCCTGTGGAATGTCTGTTGGTTTCTGTTTCATAAAAGAACAAGACACTAAATATTCTCCTATGAAATGTAAATTTTGGAAAGTTATTTTTCATTCAATTTTATATCCACAAATCTCTATATCTAGAATAAAAATTCGATTAAAATAATTTCCATAATAATAAAATAATAATAAATTTATATTTTCCTTTTGATTGAAAAACATTTTGATCTTTTTTATGAAGATCATTAGTATATTCTTGACATATTGCACACAAGTTTATACAAAAAAATAAATATTGTAAAAAAAAATTTGTGTAACATAAAAATATTAGCATATTTATTGGTCTTTTGATAAACTAGTTTATATGGATTATTAATATCTAATGTATTTGAGGTTATAATAAGAGTACTAATAATTTTAGAAAATTATTTTATTAAAATTTATGGATTTATAAATCTATCAATAATTTTTTTTGTATGAAAAATATATTTAACATATAATACATGGCTTTAGGGTCATGTTTATATTTATAAATTGCTTTATAATGTTTAAAAAAATGCTCTTGAAATTTTCTATTTTAAATACAATGGGGTTGTTTTACATATGAATCATACTAAACATATCTATTAAAAAATGAACATTTCACATCCATTTTAAATTTTATGAAATTAATAAATAATTTATATCCTTGGGGGATAAAATTATTTTCGTGTATTATAATAGTATCATAAGTTTATTTATAAACTATTCCCTATTATTTCCAATATAAAATGTCTAGATTTCTTTCTTACTATAATTCAATTTTAATTATATATTTTCTAGAAAACCAATTTTACTCTAATTACAGAAGTCTTTATAGGTTCCTAAACCATGGTATATTCTTGTTTCCCTATAAAGGAATTGAATAAATCTTGCATAGCTTTTATCTAATATTTTTCACATAATGTTTCATAAAAATATTAATTTCTAATTGTGGAAAAAAATGCACAATATTCAACTTCATTTTTCAAAGAACATCTAGTTATAATAGGTTTATCTATATCAACAATTATATTAACACAACGATGATTCATATGGATCAACTGATTCCATGGGTTTACAAAACTCTATTATTTAATAAAATGATGAAAATTTTCTTGATTCTTAACTTTAGAAATGAATTCATTATTTGATCACATGTGAGAAGAAATATCCAAAATTTCTTTGACTTTTTTTAAAACAAAATATGAATATACGGGATGATGTTTTTTGAAAATAAAATGACCAGTATCATCATATTAAACAAGTATTGTTTATTAAATTTTTCAGGTGTATTTATTAAATACTCTATAAGACATACTACTTTTACAAGAATCTAAAAATATTCATACATCGGATTCTTAAGAAAAATAATTCATGTTAATATCATTATTCAAGATAAATAATTTTCATCCATGAAATGAAGTAAGAAAATTTTGGTTTTCTTATTGTCCAAAAATCATTACATCTTTTATTAATTAATGTTTTTAATAATACTAAATGTTTTTCATAAAAGGATTTACTGACTACATCACACAAAAAAATGTTTACAAATTGATTATTTACTCAATGCGATTATATTAATATCTTGAAGAATTATTTTTATCATTTTAACTTCATCATTTTTCTATTTAGTTATATGACCCAAAAATTTATATATTATAACTATTGTACTAGAAAATTCATCCAAATAAAAGTTAGAAATTCCCCACCATGATCACTGGAAATATTTATCAAGGAGTCATTTTTGTAATTTTTATCATGCGATACAAATGTTTGGATATAGAAAAAAACTTCAATTTTTATTATATAGAATAAAACAATCTATATCTACTATAATCATCAAATAAAACACATAAATTGTATTCTCCACAGATTATTTCAGGTTTTTCCATAACAAAGAAGTACATGTGCAATTGCTGTACAATATCATATACTCATAAATTCCTAATATATTTTAGACACGACTTCTATTTCATTCAAAATTTTCAAGGATCACAAACTTTTGAAGTATCAAATTTCTATTCAATTAGATATTTTACTTGTCTATTATTATATATTTTAGCTAATTTTCATACATTTTAATGTCATAATTTTATATTATATAAATAATAATTGTCATAATTTTCACAATTGAAAGGTATATATTGGTATCTAATTCCTTTAATGTAACATCGGGTTACTTTAAGAGAACACAATGATTGATTGCTATGTTTCATATAACACCAAGCATAAAGAAAATCCAAATAATCAAAATTTTAGTATCATTATTATAAAAAATCTCATTCAATTGGTGTGTGTGAATAGTGTTAACTATATTATGAAATTAATATGATTTTACTATTCAATAAGAATTTAATTATGCTCCAAATAAACTCACATAATTTTTAGAAAAGTAATTTTATTCTTTATAAATACATGTTCTTCAACAATCAATTTTTGTTGGTTTTAGTTTAAAAATATCTATAATTAAATTATTTTACTTTTAGAAAATTTATATTAAAAAATAAAATATATTTTGGGTCTCAGCACATCAAAATTATCTTATGGATCATTTTTTTAGTTTTCAAATAGATTTGATTTACTTGTCCTAAAGTGAAAATATAATTTTTATGAAATGGCATAACTCTTATAAAATAAGAATTATATGATCCTGTTTTTAGATTATTTAACAAATATTCATGATAAAAATGTATTTAATTAATTACATATTACATAATGTTTTAAAATTAGAATCATTTGTGTAGAATTTTAAAAAACAAGAGTTTAAAATTTCTATGAGAATAGTTTTTCAAGGTTGTACATGTAACATATATAGAATTGTTTTTATCACATTAATCAATTGGATAATTTAAAATGAATACCAATTTTTTAATTATAAGGATAAATTAACTTTTTTGGAAATTTTCAATTTTAGTCAAAAAATTTATAATGGAAAATATATTTACCACAATATTTGTAAATAATGAATCAGGTTAAAGATAAAAAGAAAAGGCTTAAAAAACCCAAAAATTAAAACACTAACATTGTGTTTTATGTGTTAATAAACCTTAATATTTCTTTAAACATTAATTTTTGATCTATTTCTTTTGAATTAATTCCATAAATATTATAAGGCATTAAATATTAAATAATAATTTCATAATCACAAAAACTACACCACTCTACTCACACCCAAGTAATACATATTCACTAAATAAACCATTACAAGGAATTTTGATGATATTTCATAGTGGTGATATTCATGATGAGGTTAATGTTTGAAAAACTAAAAGTAATCATGAGTTATGGTTCTTTGTTCTTACTTTTAATTATAGGGTATATATTCCATAGGAACCAATTACTAATTTTAGGTGGTTTATAAATACCTACCCCTTTTATATCATATCGTTAATATCATTTTATTCGTAGTATTCAATGTTTCATTAGGTAATTATTAAATTTATGTGAAATATGATTCCTCTAATTAAAAAGTGATATGTGATTTCATATCTCCTGTTACATTTATTAGGCTAAACATATACTTGATTGATTTTTCCATGATCGGATTATTTGTAAATTTTATTTTAAATACATTATTTTATATTTACACATATTTTAAGAAGATTTATAATGGATACCCATAATTTGATAATTTTAATAATGGTCATTTGATTGATATGTTATTTTAAAGACACTTTCTTTTATAAATTATATTATCAATGTATTGATGAAAACAATATTTTTCTTATATTTTCTTGTTTTCAATAATAATATTAATTTTTTTAACAACTCAGAAAAAATATTTTAACACAATTTTTTACAAAATATAATCAAAGGAATATTTTTTCATTTTCTAAAAGTCGTTCTTTGAGTCATTAACAAAAAATCAAAAGAATTGTTTTCATCTTATACTGTAGGAGTATATTCTCCTACCATCACAATTCATTAATATATTAAATCATCAAATTGAATGTTTTCATGTAAATTGTAAATTAATTTTATTTTTCAATATAATAGAATTATTAAAATATGTTACTTTAAAAGTTAAAAGTTTATTTTACATGAGAACGTTTCAATGGAATATTTCAATTTATTTTCATCTTTTTCAACATCAATTAATGAATGTTATACTTAATTTATGTTTATCTTATATGATATAGTCTTAAATATTTTATTAAGTTATTATAGATTATTCAGACTAGGGATACACTGTTTTATCATTCACCAAATTACACCAGATAGTTTTTTATTATGATTATTAATTGGAGAAATATAATTATGTTTTATGTTATATTCAATACAAATATTTATATTTATTATTTTTTGAGTATTTTTTTAATTTTTTTCAATGATATATAAAAATATGTTTCATATGTATAAAATTATTTGAATTGATCCAAATGGAAAGGACATGATTAAAAAGTTACATTCTTACAAAAAAAATCATGGTAATTAAATATGAATTTCATATTTGATGATGTAAAGAAGAATCGAAGATGATTCAAATTGATGATAACATGAAAAATAGAATTTGAAATGAATGATATAATTGATAAGAAAAGAGGGTGAATAGGTTTTTTCTATAAATTATTATGAAATAATTGTTTTTCATTTTACTAAAAAGAATTTTCCTTAATTATTGATGTAGATATACTTGAAGAATAATCCCCTTAGAGGACCATCCCACAAAATGATCGACCAGAGAACTTGTGGTATTTAGAAGGGTCATACATTCCCATGGAACCCATCACATACCGTCCTGAAGTCTATATTAGGAGGTTCCAGATCCCACCCATATAATCCTGTGTAGAAGTCCAAGAGACCGGTTGAAGCGTAGGCAGTTCCAAAATATCGGATGACATGTAGGAAGGATGGTACGAGTTAGTATAAGATGGGTGTTTTTATTTTTGGATGGTCCATGGAAGCCCTTGATTGATATTCTAAGACATGGTACTATAGAGGTTTAATTGTGGGAACCTTGGATGTTTCGGTACTTTTATAACACCTTAAAAGGAAATACATAAGAGAATATTTCTGATCGCATTATTCTTATCTGCTCGATCATTTGATGAGGTTTTCCCCATATTTCAACCACATGAGGATCTCCAGTACACTAGTGTTTTTAATGCAACAACATTATTCATCAAACAACAAAATACATGTTTTTTCCATGATGGAGATTATGGGATGGTGAGTCGTTAGACTTCCATGCAAAAAATCATAATTTTTCATGAATGAGAATATATTTGTGATGATCTTTTGATGAATTGTAATTTTTTATGAAATAGGACACTCCAACAAAAGATCACCGTACATATGTTATTGAATTATTGAAAATGAGTTTTAGGAATATATGAATGACTTAATGTTATGAAAACATTGCTAATAATATTCATGTTTTCAAATAAGAATTCCATGTATATTGGAATCTCTAAACTCGAGGATTAAAAGAAAAAAAGTAGATAAATTCATCTCTTTATATCAGTCTTGATCATTGAATAAAATCTATATATTTTTCTATTAATTATATAAGATTATTTGGTGCAAGGAATAGATATTTTTCTTATAAATACAATATAATTTAGTTTAGGAGTGTTGCTGATTCTGAGAGAGGCACTCATTTTTTAGAAAACAAATCACGATGATCCTTGTAAATCTTGATGGTAATCCATCATCATGATAGTGTTAAGTGAATTAGAATAGGAGTCAAATGATCATTATACAATTATATAATATTATTGAAGTATCTCATCAATAAATGAGTTATTTTTAAGCCATAGTAGAAACACTATACACTATGCATGTATTCTCTTAGTTTTTCTGAAGAAACATGAACCAAAAAATATTTAATATTGAAAGGATTCACAAATTAGACAGTACATACCATACATTCATGAAAGAACTTTAGAACCCTTTTGTGAAGAGTTTATGATGAGTATCCAATGTATACTATTATTTTAAAGGTTTATATAATGATGTCTACATCAAGAGCATTCACCTATACTGGATTTCATTCACGAATAAGTAAATATTTTCATGTATAAATTAATTCAAATGAACAAGTGTATGTAATTAAACAGTGTAATGTTTTTGTGTGATGAAATTGAGAAGGTGTTGGAAAGTATATGAATTCATCAATTCACTATCATTTATTGAGACTTAATGAGTAATGTTTGTGTTTGGATAGAAGGTACATTAATTCTTTCAGGAACCATTAAATCATTGAGTTACCTAAAACATTATTCATTAAAAGGTAGTTGAAGTTTTATTTATAATAGTGAATAATGGAGCATAAAATAATGAATATCAATACAATTTATAGGGTTTTTGATTAAATGTAACTAATTTATGAAGTGGATTTAAATTGATATTGGGATGTTATTTTTTATGAAAAAAAAATTTTGAATAATAATGTGTGCACCACATTCACACATTATGTGTGTCCATGAATTCATTAAGAATGAATTATGTCCCATTCTTTTTTTAATGTGGTAAATGATCAAAAATGGATAATCATAATAGATTTAGAAAGACCATAAGTCTATAAAGATACTTGTAAAAACACATAAAGAATTATTATTCTATGAGAATGTACTGGAAGATCAATAGATCATTAGGAATTTTATCGAACATGAAAAAAGGTGGAATTCTTTTGTTGGAGCCAGATTAAAAGAGTCTCTTATGTTATTCAGGAGTAGAATCCATCAGTGTGTATTATGGAGTAAACCATTTTAGATCATGATAGAATTATCAAATTCAGTATAAATAACATCTTTTGTGGAGTCTGGCGAGTTATAGTGTTATATTTTATAGAACATTTTCATCACCAAAACTAATTTCTATCAGATAATATGTGACGAGGAAACACACACCACAAAATTAATTATGAATTTTTACTAAACGGTTTAGAAATTTATTGTTTCACTTTTTATTATAATTACATCACCTAATTTGAGTTTGAAAGATAATATTGAGGGCATTGAGATACATAACATGTTCAAGATTATAAATTTAAAAGAACAAGGAATTCGTAAAAAGAAACCACTAACTCATCCATCCCCTCTTAGTGGCCAATATTTCTTGGGGCCCTACAAGTGGTATCAGATAATAGCTTACCTATTAATATTATAGGAATTATTTATAAAGTGTGTATTTATATAAACATGTGGGATAACATAGATAGATATTTTATCCAATAAACAAAATCCTAAAAAAAGTATATGGAAAGGAAGATTAATAAGTATCCTCTTGTAATGGCAATGTCTATATCAATCAAAGGTTACCAAAATGAAATATGTTACAATAATTCCATATTATGATTCATATGATGAATCATGGTCAATATTTGATGATAATGAATTCATTTGGGATATCCCATTTGTATTCGATGAAAATATAAATAATATCACTACATAAGTGGTGGATATTATTATTCCATTCATTGAGGGTCTTCAAGATGAACAAATACACCTATAAAAGTTGATGACATCGAAGAGGCATTTTTTAAAAGGTCTGATATGACCAAACCTCTCCCAAAAATTAAAAATAAAAATAGATAAAAAATATATCTTTTTAATTAATATTATTCTATAGTTATTTATGAATTTAAATGAATTATTTTTGAAAAATTATTATTTGGAATTTTGTTTTTAGATTTATTCCATGTAGTTGTAAATTTTAACAATGTTTTTTTGACCAATATAATCAATAAGAATACAAATATAATAGCAAAACTAATTTAGACATAAATTTTCAAGAATATTGAAATGTATGTGAAGAAAAAAATAATGAATCTATTGCAGGATTGGGATGAAAAAGTAAAGTCATCTTATGATGAAAGTAATTCCCTCCACTTGATGTGGATAGAGATAAAGGTGAATTTTTATAATCCGAAATAAACCCAATATAAAATATCCATAATATCTAGAAGAAGAGGTGATTCCCCTAATTATTCCATCGAGAATCAGGATTCAAAAAATATTATTAGGTCATCCTCTAATCCAATGTCAACATCCAGTAAGAAGATGTCATCCCATAACCTTGAAACTATATTCCATATTTATGTTGCCTCATATTCTGATATAGGATTCAAAATGATTTCTAGAAATGTATATAAAGTAATATCATTTTCAAATCAACCACACTATTAATGGATATAAGAAAAATCTTGAATAACTCTTCTCTATGAAATGCACCAAATACTACTGGTTTCACACTGAAAAAAATGTTCACAATATGTGATTCCTAAATAAACTAGAACACCAAAGTGTAGAAGAATGATCATATGTTATTATATATATATATACATGTTTGGTAAAAAGCCAGTTTTTTTAATTCATAATATAAAAATTTTGGAAAATAAAATAAAGTATGTACATTAGAGTTGAAACAATAAGAAAAAGTGAAGAACTTCACTCGAGGAGAGAAATACAGAAAACACTGAAGGATACTAGTCAACATTATGCATTGAAGAAAAAAATATTTTTGTAAATCCAAAATTAAATAAGAAGTATACTGAGAGATAATTTCCAATAACAATGTGAGAAGGAAATTCATATCTTTGTGGAAACTACAAACAAGCTATCAACATTCCCAAATACATTCCTAAAAATTTTCTTAGTGACTTGGAATATGCTGAAATTTTAGAAAAATAACTGATGAAATTTATTGTAAAAAAAGTTAAGTCTCTATATTAATAAGTTTAATTTCACAAGAGGTTTCCAGCAAATGAAAAAATTTTATTGAATGTTTTTCATGTGACATATGAAACAAAGTAGGACATAGGGAAATAATATGTTTAAAAACATTATCGTCACAAGATGAATAATTCAAGGGAATGAATCATTCATCAAGAGATTCATACAAATTCATGGATAATGAAATAATAATATTACACAAGGAATTCATAGGATAAATAATATACATTTTAACATATCATAAAAAATTTAAATTTAGATATGGATACATGTAAATTTGGTAATGTTTAGAAGATTCAAAGAGGAAAATATTTGATTTTTTTGTTCACATTAAGGAATATTATTGGTCTACCATTATACCATGTAATTTTATTGGTTTTTTTCTTAAAATAGGTAATTGATGGATGTGGTTGAAGTAGGAAGTCCAAGAAAACATGAAAATAGTGACCTTTATAGTGTTTGGTAACTTCCATGAAATTAAAGGATATGGATGCATCCCATGAAGGGGGATCATCGATGAGTTGAGGTATTCCAATACCTCTTTTATCCCTCGTTATTAATTTTGATAATCATATCAATAAATGTGGTGTTCTTGGTTGATAATAAATGATATAAAGGGTAGATTTATCCTTTCACTAGAATTTTATATTGTGTTTGAGGATTTATATATTGGATTTATAATTTCAGGGAAAAATTCAATTATTTTAAACTTCTTATATTAGAATTGAGACATTCTGAACATCATTTCACATGCATGGTTGTTTAAATATAGCATTGAAACCCATGGTAAAATATCTTTTATTTTCTACTCTGGGATTTCCTGTGTGGTCATATATTGGATTCCTTAAGGCTATTTGTCATGAAAATCTTGTGAAATAATCCACCAGAAATATTCATTGAATTTTCCTTCCAATGGAGGAGAACATGTTTTTAGGACCCCACTTCTCTATTATGTCTGACATCAAATTATAGGATCTAGGTGTAGTGGAAGTACATTTATTGATGTACCCAACTGTAATTTTACAATTAACAATGATAAATCCAAGATCATTCATGATGATAAAATTTTTGATCTTCATAACTGAACAAAGAACAAAAATGGATAGAGTGAATTGCACGAACCATAGAGAAGATCATTATAAGTTGGTTATAAATAATTTAATTAAAATATAATAATTTCCATGATGGAAATCTGTCTCTATTTTTGTTTCTGGTCACGATCCAATGTGATCTATCATTGCATCGTGGAAGCCATGTTTAGTCCTCATGCAGTGAGACACACATTCTCTATGTATCTCTGGACATAACTGATGGTATCTCCATGTGAAAGTGCAAAATCGCCTTTGCATGAGATGTACACCTTCGATCTCTCTGAAAGCCACTTCCAATGCATTCTCTTTGATCCTGTTGGGTAGTGTATCTCTTGTAGCTTTAAGGAATACTTAGAGGAAAGAAATTCTCTCTAGGATTGACATATTTTCTCCAGATATGTTGTACACAAACTAATTGAATGGCTATATCTAAATAAGAATAATTTTATTGGGATTTATATTAAATATAATAATAAAATTAATTAATTTTAAAAAGGAATTTATCCATTTAATTTAATTATATATAATACCCCATGTCTAGTAACAATAATTGACTATTATATTCACTTGATATTCACCCAATGAATTACGACAAATATTATTTAATTAAATAAATAACATTATTTATCACAAATCCCCATAAATACTGCACATCATTTATATTAATATACATGGTTTATAATTTGGTTTTTCCCTTATCATTTTTTCCACCACCACATTTATTAGACCTTAAATAATGACTATTTATTTATTAATAAATATTATATCATTGCCCGGTAATAAATATATTATTTCACAAAAAATATAAAATATTGAATAACTATTGACGAAATTAATGAGATCCGGAATCCTTGAATACTTATTAAACCAAAATCAAGAATAATCCTTATTCAACTTGTTAAATGACTATTTAACCATTATACTTGGATATACATAGTTTGTTACCCTCTAGGCCTATTTCTCATTGGCATTTGGCGGAGCCTACCTACAGTCCATGGTTAGCATCTAGAAACATGCCATGGCTCCCAAAGTGAATGAAGTTAATTACACAATGAATTGTCAAATCATTTGAATACATACCATGTAATGTAATCCCTTTGTCACGATATCTCAAATCAAGTGGGTTCCATGCTAGTTCCATCAACCCATGAGCTCAATTATTATTTCTTTATCATTCGAAAATTTAACTTTCTCATTTCTTACCAAGACCATCAATTTATTTAGGATAAATAAATCCCCTTAAAGGGACTGATATATCCACTTCTATTATTTAATAGATGAGAAAAATCCATTCTCACGTTATCTATTAATGCAGTATTACTCGTGACACTCCCAATATATGCTACTTCACTATGAGCTGTGTTGTCAAAATTTTCATCAATACATCTATGTTTGCGAGTTGTAATACCCATTAATAATAATATTAAATTCCAATGACCAATACACACATCTGAATATAAAAACATCCAATGAAACAATGAAATGTGGATTTCATACTAGCGGTTTTCGTTCTCATAATATCCTCTTAGATTTTACTAAGGGTGCTCCCCATGAGGAGGTCTCTAAAATTTTTATTAGTGCTCACCCATATTTTCATGTATTGTTTGTGTCATTGAAATAACATCATCCACCATAGAACATATATTTATGAAAAGTGTTACGACACATCTTGGTTCTCATCATAGTAGGGATCGTATATGATCCTTTAGTGAAACAATTTTTCATAAGACATTATCACATACATTGTCACACAGAATAATAATCATGATCTGGTAAGGTATTTGTTAATATTCAATTCCATGAATACAAGATGATTATAAAGTGAAAAATAGTTGTTTCTAGTCTACCATCTCTAATAGACACACACTTAGACTAGATCCATCTACAAAAATAATTTAACACGTTAACTCTCACATGATATTCATCCATATACTAAGATATGACATTAGTCATTTGGTCATCTAAATTCTCTTATGTGGACAATCCGCTGACATCAAATTTACACATTTGATAGAAATACCTCAAGAGGTGATACTTCTAGAGAATGTTCTTTATCTATTAACATGAACTTGGTTCTTTTGGAAGATCCACCACAGTAGTATAATCACAATACAATGTGATAGAGTGTGTACTGGTAGGCACCCCATCAAGATCCTATATTTTTTTTCTCCAGATGGCTTCATTGGCTACATCAGAAGCTGCTATATATATTTGTATTCCACTACAGATTCGGCTACAACTTGCTACTTTGAATTCAACCACCTCATAGCTCCTCTATTGATGCAGAAATCATATCCGGATTATGACATCAGATCGTTCATATCTATCTATAAACCATCATCAATATACCCTATGATGACAAGATATTTGTCTCCTCCGAACACCAAGAACGTATCCTTAGTTATTCTCAGATACATGGGGATAGTCATAACATAAGTCAAATGTTGTTCCCTTGGTTCTTCTTGATATCTATCTATAATGCTCAGCGCATAGGCAACATCAATCTTAGTTGATAACATAGAATACATGATGGATCCTATAGTTGAAGCGTATGAGATAATTCTCATCCTATCTTTTTGATGTTGTGTCCAAGGATACATTCTCTTAGAATGATGTAGAACATGTGACACATGAACCAATCCCTTCTTGAATTGTTCCATACAAAACCTCTTTAGCATCTGGTCAATGTATATAACCTAACACAGTCCAAGAAGCCTCTTTACCCTATCACGAATGATATTGATCCCTAGAATGTAGGCTACATCACCTATGTACTTCATGAAGAAAATCTTGTTCAACTAGTCCTTAACAGACTTTATGACTGGTACATCATTTTCCATAAGTGTTATGTCATCAACATATACAACTAGGATAACGAATGCATTCTTATTAAACCTAGTATAAACACATGGCCCAAATTCATTCTTAATGAAACCAAATTATATTATGGCTTCATCAAACCAAATGTTCCATGACCTATTTACTTTCTTTAATTCATAAATGGATTTCTCACACTTTAAAAATAGATTGTCTTCATATAGTGTCATAAACCATTCTTGTTGTGCCATATAGACATCTTTCTAAAGGATTTCATTAAGGTTTGTTGTTTTGACTTCCATTTTCCAAATAATGTAGTCTGGGTAATCTTTTATGGAATGTATGATTCTTATGGATTTAAACCTGTAATATGGTGAGAAGGATTCATCCTAGTAAATTTCATGACATTTTATGAATCCTTTAGCCACCAGCTTTTCTTTAAAGGTTATAACATAACATTCCATGTCCATAATTCTCTTAAAAACCCATTAGTATCTAATAAGATTTACATCATCTGGCACATAAAAAAGAGCCAAAAATTGGTTCTGATACATAAATTCCATATCAAATTTTATAGCTTCTATCCATCATTCAGATACTGAGCTCTCTACTACCTATTTGTTAGAGATATGTTCATAACTATCCAAAAATTATTATTCACCATCCTCACTGACTATGAAACTAAATCTGTCTAGTTCCCTTACCGCTCTTGAGCCCCAACATTGTACTTGTGTTTTGGAACTTCTTCTTTAGGGACATGTAGAACTTGTTCCTGTACCATATATTGTGTGTCTAGATCATCTACTTCTTCAAAATCAATCATGCTCCCACTATCCTTTTAGAGGATGTGATCCCTCTCCTGGAATATGGATTTTCTGGTGACATTCACTTTCATTTATGAAGGGTTATATGGGTAATATCTCTTTGTTTTCATGGGATATTCATTAAAGATATAGTTCATTCCTTGGTGTTCTAGTTTATTTCCTGAGAAGGCCTTAACAATCACCTCGCATTCCCATACAGGTTTGTGTAATAAAATGGGGTTCATTCCATTCCATAACTCGATGGAAATTCTATTTTATGCCTTATTTGATTCACTGTTTAATGTGCATGTTGATGTTTCTAATGAATATCCCAAAAGAATAATGGATGGTATGGATGAGTCATAGTCGACCTCCCCTTGTCAAATAAGGTGTATTTCTTCCACTCACTAACACCATTCCACATTTGTGTATAAGGAGGAGTGAGTTGATATATAATCCCAAAATTCCATAAAAGGTTATTAAACTCTTGATTCAGATATTTCCCTCTATGATCTAATCAATACTTCTTTATCTTTTTAAAAATCAGATTATCTACATTATTCTTTAATTCCATAAATTTCTCCAAGGACAACGAATTATACCTCATTATTTATATATAGCCATATATACTCCAATCGTCCATAAAATTAATGAATTAAAAATACCCACCTCTAGTTTCAACTGGGAATAGTCCACACATATCAGTCTGTACAAATCCAAGAAGCTCTATGGCCCTTTCACCCTATCCACCAAAAGGCATCTTGGCATTTTCCCCTTGTAAACAACTGTTAGAATTAACTAGTGGTTTTATCTCAATAGAGTCTAAATAACCATCTTTTTATATATTTGTCAAACTCTTCTCATGAACATGACCGAGAGGGTGATGCGACCACTGGGTGTAGTATTATTAGACCTTGAATAATGACTATTTATTTATTAATAAATATTATATCATTACACTGTAATAAATATATTATTTCACCGAAAATATAAAATATTGAATAACTATTGACGAAATTAATGAGATCAGGAATCCTTGGATACTTATTAAACCAAAATCAATAATAATCCTTATTCAACTTGTTAAATGAATATTTAACCATTATACTTGGATATACATAGTTTGTTACCCTCTAGGCCTCTTTCTCATTGGCATTAGGCAGAGCCTACCTACAGTCCATGGTTAGCATCTAGAAACATGCCATGGCTCCCAGTGTGAATGAAGTTAATTACACAATGAAATGTCAAATCATATAAATACATACCAGGTAATGTAATCCCTTTGTCACGATATCTCAAATCAAGTGGGTTCCATGCTAGTTCCATCAACCCATGAGCTCAATTATTATTTATTTCTCATCCCAAAATTTAACTTTCTCATTACATACCAAGACCATGGAATTATTTAGGATAAATAAATCCCCTTAAAGGGCCTGATATATCCACTTCTATTATTTAACAGATGAGAAAAATCCATTATCACATTATCTATTAATGTAGTATTACTCGTGACACTCCCAATATATGCTACATCACTACAAGCTGTGTTGTCACAATTTTCATCAATACATCTAAGTTTGTGAGTTGTAATACCCAATAATAATAATATTAAATTCCAAGGACCAATACACACATCTGTATATAAGAATATCCAATGAAACAATGAAATGTGGATTTCCTACTAGCGGTTTCTGTTCTCATAATATCATCCTGGAATTTACTAAGGGTGCTCCCCATGAGGAGGTGTCAAAATTTTTTATGAGTGCTCACCCATATTTTCATGTATATTTTCTGTCCTTGAAATAACATCAACCAACCATAGAACATATATTTATGAAAAGTGTTATGACACATCTAGGTTCTCATTATAGTAGGGATCGTATAAGATCCTTTAGTGAAACAACTTTTCATAAGACATTATCACATACATTGTCACACAGAATAATAATCATGATCTGGTAAGGTATTTGTTAATATTCAAATCCATGAATACAAGTTGATTATAAAATAAAAAATAGTTGGTTCTAGGCTACCAACTCCAATAGACACTCAGTTAGACTAGAGCCAGCTACAAAAATCATTTAACACGTTAACTCTCACATGATATTCATCCATATAATATGATATGACATTAGTCGTTTGGTCATCAACCTTCTCTTATGTGGACAATCCGCTGACTTCAAATTTACACATTTTATAGAAATACCTCAAGAGGTGATACTTCTAGAGAATGTTCTTTATCTATTTACATGAAATTGGTTCTTTTGGAAGATCCACAACAACAGTATAATCACAATACAATGTGATAGAGTGTGTACTGGTAGGCACCCCATCAAGTTCCTATAATTTTTTTAATCCAGATGGCTTCACTGGCAACATCAGAAGCTACTATATATATTTGTAATCCACTATAGATTCTGCTGGAACTTGCTACTTTGAATGCATTCACCTCATAACTCCCTTATTGATGCAGAAATCATATCCTTATTATGACATCAGATCATTCAGATCTATCTATAAACCATCATCAATATACCCTATGATGACAAGATATTTGTCTCCTCCAAACACCAAGAACATATCCTTAGTTATTCTCAGATACATTGGGATAGTCATAACATAAGTAAAATGTTGTTCACTTGGTTATTCGTGATATCTATCTACAATGCTCAGTGCATAGGCAACATCAATCTTAGTTGATAACATAGAAAACATGATGGATCCTATAGTTGAAGTGTATGTGATCATTCTCATCCTATATTTTTTATGTTGTGTCCAAGGATAAATTCTCTTAGAATGATGTAGAACATGTGACATAGGAACCAATCCCCTCTTGAATAGTTCCATACAAAACCTCTTTAGCATCTGGTCAATGTATATAACCTAACATAGTCCAAGAAGCCTCTTTACCCTATCACGAATGATATTGATCACTAGAATGTAGGCTACTTCACCTATGTACTTCATGAAGAAAATCTTGTTCAACTACTCCTTAACATACTTTATGACTGGTACATCATTTCCCATAAGTGTTATGTCATCAACATATACAACTAGGATAATGAATGCATTCTTATTAAACCGAGTATAAACACATGGCCCAAATTCATTCTGAATGAAACCAAATTATATTATGGCATCATCAAACCAAATGTTCCATGACCTATTTACTTTCTTTAATTCGTAAATGGATTTCTCCCACTTTAAAAACTGATTGTTTTCACCTACTGTCATAAACCATTCTTGTTGTTCCATATAGACATCTTCCTAAAGGATTTCATTAAGGTCTGTTGTTTTGACTTCCATTTTCCAAATAATGTAGTCTAGGTAATCTTTTATGGAATGTATGATTCTTATGGATTTAAACCTTTAATATGGTGAGAAGGATTCATTCTAGTAAATTTCATGACATTTTATGAATCCTTTAGCCACTAGCTTTTCTTTAAAGGTTATAACATAACCATCCATGTCAATAATTCTCTTAAAAAACCATTAGTGTCTAATAGGATTTACATCATCTGGCACATAAAACAGAACCCAAAATTGGTTCCGATACATAAATTCCATATCAAATTTTATAGCTTCTATCCATCTTTCAGCTACTGAGCTCTCTACTACCTATTTGTTGGAGATAAGTTCATAACTATCCAAATATAATTATTCACCATCCTCACTGACTAGGAAACTAAATCTGTCTAGTTCCCTTACCGCTCTTGAGCTCCAACATTGTACTTGTGTTTCTAGAACCTCTTATTTAGGGACATGTGGAACTTGTTCCTGTACCATATATTGTGTGTCTAGATCATCTACTTCTTCAAAATCAATCATGCTCCCACTGTCCTTGTAGAGGATGTGATCCCTCTCCTGGAATATGGATTTCTGGTGACATTCACTTTCTATTATGAAGGGTTATATGGGTAATATCTCTTTGTTTTCATGGGATATTCACCAAATATATAGCTCATTCCTTGATGTTCTAGTTTATTTCCTAAGAAGGCCTTAACAAACACCTCACATTCCCATACATGTTTGTGTAATAAAATGGGGTTCATTCCAATCAATAACTCGATGGGAATTCTATTTTATGCCTTATTTGATTCACTGTTTAATGTGTATGTTTATGTTTGTAATGAATATCCCAAAAAAATAATGGATGCTATGGATGAGTCATAATCGACCTCCCCTTGTCAAATAAGGTGTATTTCTTCCACTCACTAACACCATTCCACATTTGTGTATAAGGAGGAGTGAGTTGATATATAATCCCAAAATTCCATAAAAGGTTAATGAACTCTTGATTCAGATATTTCCCTCTATGATCTAATCAATTCTTCTTTATCTTTTTAAAAATCCGATTATCTACTTTATTCTTGAATTCCATAAATTTCTCCAAGGACACCGAATTATACCTTATTATTTATATATATCCATATATACTCCAATCATCCATAAAAGTAATGAATTAAAAATACCCACCTCTAGTTTCAACTGGGAATAGTCCACACATATCAGTCTGTAAAAATCCAAGAAGCTCTATGTCCCTTTCACCCTGTCCTCCAAAAGGCATCTTGGCATTTTTCCCTTGTAAACAACTGTTAGAATTATCTAGTGGTTTTATCTCAATAGTGTCTAAATAACCATCTTTTTATATCTTTGTCAAACTCTTCTCATGAACATGACAGAGAGGGTGATGCGACCACTGGGTGTAGTATGATTCATGTGAGTTTGTTTTGTTATCGATTTCCAACACATGGATTTAAAAATTTAATACATAAGAACCATTATTTAAATTCACTATACTATAACAGACATTTTTATTATAAAGTAAAAATCATTTTTTTCTAAACATGAAAATAAATCCATCCATGTCAAAACATGATTCATAATTTATGTCCATAGTATCACTAGGTAAATAATAATAGTTATATAAAAACAAAATCATTCTAGATAGAAATGATAAATGTAATCTACAATGGCTAACACAAATAGCCTCGTGCCATTAGCATCTTGAAGATCCACCTCTACTCTAGAAATCATTCTAATTAAACTTGGATCCTGCATTTGAATATAGATATGAGACCCACATGTGGTATCTAATACCAATGTATATAAATGGAAATATCACACTCAATAAAAAATGAACCTCTATCATCCCCATACTTTTGGGGGAAGTTCCTCTTCCAGTGGCCTATCTTACCAAAGGAAAAAACATAACGCCTCATATTCCTTGATCTGCCTAAATGTCTTCCCCTACATGGAGGGATCGTCTTGGGGGAATCAGTCCATTTATAAATCCCTGGCCCCTTTTTTGTGTCCTTCCTTTTCTTATTCACCATAATGTCTAAGGGTTTGTTACACCCCCTGTCCTTATTTAGCTAGAGAATCAATGTAAAATGTTTTGATATTCTCTTCCCATTATTTCTGATGTTCTAGTTGACAATAATTCTATAGAAGGTCTTGGGCACAGATGATAGGATGAGATATGTATGCAACTCATTAGGGAACTTATTCCATAATAATTCAAGGAATTCAATGTTGACAGAAAAATTAACTACATGTGGCCATGATGGAGCGGAATCTACCAGAATAATAGTGAACAAAGCATTTGAGATTTCATATCTCTCCGGTCATAAGGAGAGACATCATGCTATACACGTCCATGTTTTCATGTTGTTTTAAGAGTTCAACAGACAAGGATGATAGCATTAAACATTGGACATATCTGTAATCATAAAAATGTTTCAAATAGAGATATATTTCCTCATCACATGCCTCATTTCCATGCGCAACTAGAACTTCATCGTCCATCACAAACAATTTGTTCTCGTAGAGAAGGATGTTGCATAGATTCCTCTACCACTACTAGAAATCTGTGTCAATGAGATGGTTTTCCTTCTAAAGTAAGGTACCAAATGAGTTGTTTGATTTAATTTTTCATAAAAATTCTAAAAATACAGATGATGAATGATTTCGAAATTTACTATGATAAAACCGATACAAATAAATAAAATAATACTTATTAGTCCCCCCTATTTTATCGAAATCCAATAGTCCTCACCATTGACATCAGAATATTAGGTTTCTAAATATTCTAGTGGAAAGTATCCATATTTCCCTTCGCATTACCCCAAAAAATGGTTGGTCATGCAATTTCAAGGGTTTTAGGTGGGAATTCCAAATTCAAAATTCATTAACACACATTTCCTTGATCCGCGGAGTGGACTCCCTAATCCTAACATGCTATTATTTTGGATTTCCTCAACTTTTTCCTCTTGTCCATAATAAGTCTTATAGTGGAAATCAAACCTTGATGTGAAGCAAGTAATGTTGAATGAAATCCTTGAATTATAATTCATAAATAATTGAAAGCACCCCAACTAGGGTTGGTCAAGCACTTGGAACTATTGTTCGATTCTAACCACGATTATTGAAGGCTATACTGACATAATATTTTAGAGTGTGATTTTTATTCATATACCTACATTGAAATATTATTTTCATTCTCTCATACTTGTTAATATTATGTGGGATATACTTATGCGATTAACCATATCTTAGATATTATTTAAACATTATCAAGTATTATTTTAGATCTACATTTGATGCTAGTTTAATTTATTAATTATGTGATTGTGACAACCCATGCACAATAAATAAACCCTGCAACTAGCAAAAATAAAATAAAATTGATGATCATGATATCGTTGTATTTGTAAGTTTCTCAAGGTGTTGATAAAATTACCCAATACCTCGGGAGGAAACGCCTTGATACTTTTGGGTTCATGTTGACAGTTTTCCACTTTTCCACCATTGTATCACAATGGATTGGATTCTCATTGGATCCAAACATGAGCCTCCACCTCTATATTGGGAGCCTCATCCCATACATATGAATTTATCTCACATACAAGTGAGGGGTAAAATGGGGTTTTACATAATATAAACCTTGGACATGTAATCCCTACATGTAAATAAGGATAAGGCTCTCATGTTAAAAAAATAAATTTAAATAAATATATTAAAAGAAACCATCGACATACAAAGGTCTTGGTCTATCTAATAATAACCCATACATTCAATGATATTTACTCACAAACAATATATCATTCAATTCATTAATAATTTTTATTTTAGATAAATCATGCTTAATTCTTTTAATTATTATTATTAATTAATTATTCATTTTATCTTAAACAACTTTTCTAAATTCCCTTGATATTCTTATCAATTATAATTTTTTACAAATAAATTTCTTTTAAATTATCTTTGTAAATAACTTGTAATATGAAGGAAAACTGGTGATTTCTTGTCCATAACTACCCAATGAGAAGAAATGAACATTAAAGAGATGTTAAATTAATCACATATATATGAAATACTTGTCATGTGTTGTTCCCTTTCATTCTTCCAAAACCATGGTACCTATCTCATGATTTATCATAACATAATAATAAATTTTAATAAATCTCCATAATTAGGATGGGTACACGACATGAAGTGACTACTAAATGGTGTGTACTATCGTTCACCATCCTTCCAAAGTACATGCTTCATGATATAGTGTGTAGATGTACATCATAAATATTCAGAGTACATAGCATGTCTAGTGGGCCACACATCATGTAGAATCCATGTTACATATTTTCTAGTCAGGAAATACATGTACAAGGTACATGGTTCAACACTAACCCAAGGGTCCTACGCCCCGTGTCTAGTGGTCCATATAGCGTGTAATCCAAAAACAGTGTTCCATGTAACGTCCCATACCCAAGAGCTACTCAATGGGTGCCCTCAACCCGATTCTCCATTTGACATAAAGCGCATTTCCCCAAATGCCAGAGGCTGCTGACTAGTAGCGAGGGCCCAGATATGATATTGGGGAAACAATTCCCTCATTTGTCAAAATGTATCGCAGCAGAATTTAGATAAAACATACAACAAATAGCGGATGCGGAAAACCAAACAACAACTGAAATAAAAAATTGCATTAGATATAACCAACTATATATAAATAATGATGAAACATGTCTCAAGTTCTAAGAAAACTACCAGAACATGTTATACATCAGTACAGTACAACAAAATGCAGAGTACAACCAAACAAAGAAAAACAATTGGTAGCGGCATCGCGAGCCTAGACTCAGTCCCATGCCATACTACTTTACAGCAACTGTCAAGTACATGTATATGGAGTCTTTCCCCTATCTAAACCTATAGAAACGTAATCTGTTTGGGCCTAAAATCATGAACCAAATAAGGTGTCAGAAATATATCTCAGTAGGCACCCACAAAAGGCCCGTGCCCAACTGCGTGTAAGCATGCAACAACAGTGTGAAATAGTAAAATGAAATAAATTATGCATTACACAAAAGTACCTAAATTAACAGTTATATTGCCATTTTGTTATTCATTTAATCCATTTAATATTAGAAACCTCCACAATGCATTTCTATGTAAACAATCCACGTCCTCAGACAAGTAAAATCTGACCCATAGTTTAACCAAATCCAACCCATAGGTATTGCCCTCCAGCCGAAACAATGATTGCCCTCAGGCATACGAAGTGTCGCCATCAGGTAGAGAAGTCAAGCCCCAAGGCACAAAAGGTTTCTCTCAGGCCGAATAACTACAGCCCTCGGGCTAAATAGTGCAGTGCCCACAGGCTAATCACAACAGTTACTTCAGGATAAATAGGTAACTGGGACATTCCCAACATGTAAAAAAGTAGTAAATAATAAATTAATCTCGAGGAAAATCTACAATTACTACTTTAAAGGCATACCCTCAGGTATCCTGGCCAAATAGATAAATAGTGGGACACACCTCCGGGGTGGTTTCAGATCCACGCAACGATCCAAACCAGAATTTTAATTTTAAAATGAATCACATATTAAATTCTAGGAGGTTATTATAGAAATGGCATCAACCGCACGACACCCCAACATGGGTTCATGGCACAAAAACGCACAAAACACAAGATAGTTGGAAAAATTAACACTAAGCCACCTACCTTGTACACCAATGAACGCTATACCCGATCGCCGGTTCCAGAAACTCCCAATTACGACATAGATCTGAAGAAGAAAAAAACACGCTTAACCTACGATAACTCCCTATAGGATAATAATTTGTAGGAAACATGCTAGGATAATAGTGGTCTTACCCGCGCGGTTCCAATGAGATCGTTTGAGGCGGAAACGGATTCCAGACGAACACCTGGAGGATCATCAATGGTTCGGCCTCCTCCTTTGGCTTTAAAATGGATCAAATTACTCCTCTGCCAAATGAGGAGGCTAATGCATATTTTAAGTTGAAAAAAAAAACTACACAACATGTACTCTCAAGTACACAATGTGTACTTTCCATTTTTTAAACTGTTCACTTGGCAGCTTATGGCCAGCATGGCACTATCACATGCCGACAAGAGTACACAACATTTACTCAAAACTACACCGCATGTATTGTCGCCCAGCTAGCGGCTGGTCCACCGCCTTACTATTCTGGTATGCCGATTGACTACACAGCGTGTAAAGGATCCCTACATGGCGTGTAGTCGATTCTTACACCCTTAATCCATGGCATGGCCACACGCCCTGTGTACTCATTTCACACAACCATAAGTACACGGCATGTGGACAAAGTACACAGGGTGTACTTCCAAAATTTAGGATTTTTCCCCATTTTCCATATTTTCTAAAAAAAATTAAGGAAAAGAAAAAAGAGAAAACCCATACCTCAAGATGAATAACCAGGTTCATACAAAAATCCCCCATTATAGCAATTCGTCCCTGAATTTCCCTTCCAAGGGTGGTGAAGATATATCCGTGAACAACTCTGGCCACTGAGCACGTACATTGACCTCCCGCTCCCAGGTTTCGTCCTGCACTCGGCCATACTGCTATATCACCCGTACGAGAGGAACTGACCGGCCTCGGAGAACCTTCATGATCGTGTCCATGATATGAACCAGATGATCCTCAAAGGACGCATCAATCTGAAGCTCAACCTCCTCGGGCATAAGGATGTGAGACAAGTCTGAATGATAGCAGTGTGAAAGAGATACATGGAAGATGTCGTGCATGGCTCGGTACCACTGCGGTAACTACAACCGATAGGCATCCATCCCGACTCCCTCCAGAAACTCAAATGGCACCACATACCTCGGTGAATGTTTACCCTGCCCCCTGATCTGTATGTGTCCCAGCCTCAGCGATACACAAAAAATAAAACTGATCCCCGACCACGAACTCCAAATGTCATCTGTGGTGATCAGCATACGATTTTTGACGAGACTTCATGGTAGCCATCCTCTTCTGAATCAGCTGGACCTGCTCAAAAGTCTCCTTCCTGAGACGTGGTCCTTGTAAAGTTGCCTCACCTGCCTCCGACCAGCACAACAGTGAACGACATGGCCTACCATATAAAGTCTCTTATGGTGCCATCTCTATAATTTCTTGAAAATTGTTATAATAGGCAAACTCGACTAGGGGTATGTGATTCTCCCATGAGCCCCCAAATTCTAGGAAGCTTGCATGCAGCATGCCCTGAAGCACCTGTATCGTATACTCTGACTGGCCATCGGTATGAGGGTGGTAAGTTGTGCTCAGAATCACCTATGTACCCAGTGTCCTCTGAAAAATCTGTTAGAAACAAGACGTAAAGCAGGCGTCTCTTTTAGAAACGATAGAACGAGGGACCCAATGAAGGAGTACAATCTCTCAGATATACAGCTTTCTAATATTGTCAACACCGAAGGTCTCCTTGATTGGTAAAAAGTGAGCTACCTTTGTGAGTCTGTCTACAGCAACCCACGCAACATCATTGCCTCTAGGTGACCTTGGCAACCCAGTCACGAAGTCCATCGCAACAGCATCCCATTTCTACTACGTGATGGGTAGCTGCTGTAACAGTCCAGCTGGTCTCTGATGCTCTGACTTCACCTGATGACAGGTGGAACACCTCATAACAAAACCAGCTACCCCTCTCTTCATACCCAGCCTCCTGTACTGACGTCTCAAGTCACGATACATCTTGGTAACCCCGGGATGAACTACCCAAGATGACGCATGAAACTCCTACATCATCTCCTCGCCTATATCCCATGGAACCCATACTCATCCCTGGAAACACAGAACCTCATCATCACCAATCGTCCAACCTAGAGAAGGGTCCTCACTTGCCACCGACTCCCGTTGAACTAGGACTTCTGGATCAGATAGTTGTCTCATCCTCACTCAATCTAGGAGGACATAAGTCACAGCTAAAGATGAAAGATACATCTATCCCGGAACGTCGTGCACCTCTTGATGCATCTCAGAGAACAATGCCATGAGCTTCCACTCGCCACTGGCCTCCTGCACTGCCTATATCAGAGTCTTCCTGCTCAGTGCATCAACTACTACATTACCTTTACCAGGTGTATAGGGAAGCTCAATATCAAAGGACGGTAGGTACTCGACCGACCTTCTCTGTCTCAGATTCAAGCCACGTAGAGTAAAGATATACTTCAGGATTTTGTGGTCTATGAAAATCAAAAAATGATCTCCCAATAGATAATTCCTCCAACAACGCAACACATGCACAACTGTGGCCAACTCGAGATCATGTGTCGGGTAATTCCTATCATCTGGCCTCAACTACAGAGACCCGTACGCAACTACTCGATCACCCTGCATCAACACTGCTCCCAGACCAATACCTTATGAATCACAGTAAAATGAATAGCTCTTCCCCGGCTTAGGACGTATCAGGACTGGTGTCGATTTCAGCCTTCCTTTTAGTTCCTGAAAGGCTGTCTCGCAAGCTTCTGACCAAACAAAATTCACACTCTTCTTATTATAACCCATCAACGGTGCATCTATGTGGGAGAAGTCATGTATGAAGCGTCTATAGTGAACAACCAACCCTAATAAACTATGTATCTCAAACACGTTCTTAGGAAGCTCCAAGGAAACTACTGCTCTCACCTTCTCTAGGTCTACTGAAACTCCTGCCTTTGAGATGATATGACCCAGGAAGTGAATCTGGTCCATCCAAAAGTGTCACCTTGATATCATAGAATATAGCTGATTCTCTCTAAGTGTACTCAATATGATCTCAAGATGGGTGGCATGGTCGTGTCGAGTGTGAGAGTACACGGAGATGTCGTCCACAAATACTACCACAAAAGAATCAAGATACTGATTGAACACACAATTCATCAGAGCCATAAAAACTTCTAGTGTGTTCGTCAGTCCGAACATCATAACCAAGTACTCGTACAGACCATATATGCTCCAAAAATCTGTAAGTGGTATATTCGATGGTCTCACGTGCAGCTGATGATATCCGGATCTCAAGTCAATCTTCGAGAACACTCGTTCTCCACGAAGCTAATCAAATAGATCATCAATCCTTGGAAAATGGTATTGGTTCTTAACTGTAAACTTTTCCAGCTTCAGATAATCCACGCAAAGCCTAAGGGTACAATACACCTTCTTCACAAAAGAACCCGAGAATCCCAAGGAAAATTACTGGGTCGGATAAACCCCTTTTCCTGCAACTCCTCTAACTGCCTCTTGAGCTCTTGCAACTCAGGTGTAGCCATCTTATAAGAAGTAATAGTCACCATTGATACTCCTAGAACAAAACCAATAGATAAATCCATCTCACACACCAGAGGTAGACATGAAAAGTAATCCAGGAAGACATCCCTGAAATGATCAACCACTAGAGGGAAATCCATCTATAAAGTACCCTGATCATCCAGATATATGCTCGCAATATGGGATGTGACTCCACCTCGCCCATGATGCTCTGGTCCATCTCAACTCACCTGAACATCCCACTCTCCTTTGTGTAGAAACTCTATGCCCTCTGGTGACGTGAAACGCACCCTACGACGATAGAAGTCTAAAAAGTATCAGAAGAGAACCAACCAATCCATCTCAAGAATGAAATCATAAGACGTCATCTCTAAGACATAGAGGTCCTAAAGGAAGTGACACCCACCAACCTCAAGAGGGAACTCCTTTCACTGATGTGCACCAGACCTCCTAGTCCCCAATGGAGTGTCTAGCATCATGGTATCAGAAGAAGAAGAAAGACAGAGCCCAAGGATCTCCATAATGGACACAGATATAAAACTATGTGTAGCACCCATATCAAAAATCAATGAAGATAAAACAGAAGCTACTAGAATAGTACCTCTTCCTATAGAAGGTTCGAGAACCTGCTCCTGCTGGGACGGTTGCACATCATATGCATGCCTCGTGCCGATGCCCTAAGACATAGCATGGCCACCCTGAGCTATCCCGCCCTGCTGCCTCGGAGATCCTTGTGTCTGGCTACCATGGCCATGACCACCATCACTTCTTGCATGCCCTAACGTATTCCAGTTCCCTGATAAGTAAGAAGCTGTCGGTCCTTCTCCGACTCACAGAGCTTGGACAAAACCCCTCTCACTAGCCACTGGTGGAATCACCCTACAAAATCACTACAGATGTCGCATCTTTCCGCATGATCAGAACTCCACTGGGTCTCGTGGACACTGCGGTCACTTGTGCCCCTCATTACCACACTGGTAGCACCTGATCGGGCCACTAGAAGAAGTTTCCTTGCTGGTACTGCCACCCTGAGAGAAATCTATTTGTCTCTTCCTCTGACCAGTAGAGATAGTACCTGTAACTGGTGCTGAACCGCCCTGGCCCACACCACTAGCTTCCAACAGGTTCCTCTCTATAATCATTTCTTGGAACACTATAGCATTCACAGAAGTCAACCTGAAAACATTCACTAGCGCTTGGATGTCATAATGGATACCATCCTCAAAACGCCTGGCTCTCAACATCTCATCACCCAACAGCACAGGATCAAAATGATGAAGCTCTGTAAAACGAGCAGAGTAATCCATCACTGACATAGCGCCCCACTGCAGATTCATTAACTCTCTAGCTCTATCTTCCCTCAGCGTCTCCGGAAAGCAGAGGTCATAGAAGACTGCATGAAAATATTCCCACTCAATGTCTGTGTGATGCTCTGACTAGGTGGTAACATCCCACCACCTATTGGCAGAATCACGCAGCATATAAGTCTTGATCTTGACCCTCCACCCTGGAGGCGTCTCTAGATTGTCGAAAATAGTCTACATCGATCCTAGCCAAGACTCCGTAGCTTGTGGTCCGCCAGCCCTTGAAAACATATGTGGTTGCTGCTGCTGGAAGATTCTTGTTAGCTCAGCCATAGATTTTGCAGCCGTCGGTGCTCCCTAAAAGGTCTGCATAAACTGCAACAAGCCTTCACGGAACTGCGCCTCCATGCCTATATCCGGTATAGAAGTTGGTGCCACAACTGGCTCTTCTGGAGGATCAACGGGTAGCCCATGGCCCACCATCTATAGAGTATACTCGTTGCTGCTCTCCTGGTGAACAACATACGGTCGTATAGGTGGCATGACACTACAAGGTCTAAAACATCCCTCAGATTCAAGATTATTAAAGACAAAAAATGAAGAAACCCAAAAGAAAAAATAGAAAGAAGGAATTTCAAAATTTGCAAAACAAGACTACATGGTGTGTACACTGACTACACATCATGTACTTGACTTCCATTCCTAGCCCAGGTCCTTCCACACAGCTCCCGTTGAACAAAATCTAAACGGCGTGTATATATTCTATACGGTGTGTATGGTGTTATTTTCCAATTTCCCTTGTCGTCTGTGACACGGCGGACTACCCTGCTTGACACTACACGGCGTGTTACACCCGCACACAGCGTGTACACCATCCCATATTCCAGCCACATGGATATCACCACATGGCGTATCCTCGGAAAATACTACATGGCATGTCCCAATGGTACATGGCATGTTCATGGAGGGGTGAAAATGGCCCGTTTTGTTAGTTACATAGCCGAGTCCCTAGGTCACACTACAAGGCACTTCCATCATTGACATGGTGTGTTCTGTCAAGGAGTTCACCGACCTATGTTGTTAGTTACACGGCCGAACTCTAGGTCAACACTACATGGCGTGTATATCATTTACATGGCATGTTCTACCAAAGCACTTCCCTTCCACATGTTTCTGTCAACATGATTTGTGGAACAGGAAGAAACTACACGGCATGTACTCAAGAAAATTATTTTTATTCCTGAACAGAAGAAAATTCACGGCACGTCTGAAGTACTACACGGCGTGTATACTGGGTTTCCTGACAGTATGCCTCGAAAACATCTCAGTAACCCAGAAAATACTGAAAAAACAACACCTATGTGTCAAATTCCGACCCGTGAGGGCCCATACTCTCTACGAAACAAAGTTTGACATCTTCTCTGTGATACAAAACTATTAACAGTCAATGATCCACCATATTCCGGTAAATGGGGGCCCATACTCCCCAAAAACCATTGTTTGATTTCCATTCTATAATCAGGCTTAAATACAGTTACCCTATCACACAGAAGGTATTTTATCAGAGCAAATTTCACAACATCATGATTTTCTATCACAAAACCTATCACAACAACATGAGAATTTGTAATGCACCTACATGGCATGGAAACTATGCATGGCCTTTGATTTTCAATCATGTGCCTATATAATGCATGAAACGACATACCATCATCTCATCGGGTTGCAACTAAATAGAACCCATAGATAAAATATAAACATCACAATCTCAATGTGCATCACCCAATGGTGAAAACATATCAACTGTAAAATTTGAAAAATCAGTAAAATTTCAACACGAGGTAAATTGGCTTTTCCCATTACATGGGTTAGCTACGCCCGAGCACAACTTTTTACGAACTACCACTTGTCATATCCCTGACTATGGACCCAAATAGTAATTCAAAGAAAAGAACTTCCTCTGATATGACTTTGTAACGTCCCGAGCCCAGGTGCCACTCAGCGGGTGCCCCGAACATAGTTCGCCACGTGACCTCAAGCGCATTTCCGAAAATGATAGAGGTTGCCGACTAGCAGCGAGGTCCCATGTCTGATACTGGGGAAACTTTTACCTCATTTGTCAAAGTTTAGCATAGCGGAATTTAGATAAAACATAAAACAAATAGCGGAAGCGGTAAACAATACAACAACTGAAATAAACAACTACAGTAGATATAACCAACTGTATATAAATAATGATGCAACATGTCTCAGGTTCTAAGAATACAGCCAAAACAAGTTATACATCAATACAGTACAATAAAATGTAGAGTACAACAAATCAAAGCAAAACACCTGGAAGCGGCATCGCGAGCCTAGGCTCGGTCCCATGCCCTCCTACTTCTCAGCAACAGTCAAGTACCTGTATAGGGACTATTTCCCCTATCTACACCTATATAAACGTAATCTGTTTGGGCCGAAAAGAATGGCCCATACATTGTGTGAGAAATATATCTTAGTGGGCACCTACCAAAGGCTCGTGCCCAACTGCGTGTAAGCATGCAACAACAGTGTTAAATAGTAAAATTCAATAAAGTAAGAATTACACAAAAGTACCTAACATAACAGTTATATTTCCATTTTATTATTCATTTAATCCATTTAATATTAGAAACCACCACCGTGCTTTTCGAAGTAAACAATCCACATCCCCAGACAAGTAAAATGTTAGCCTCAGTTAAACAGAATCCAACCCGCAGGTATTGCCCTCAGGCCGAAACAGAGATTTCCCTCAGGCGTATGAAGTGTCGCCCTCAAGCACAAAACTCAAGCCCTCAGGAACGAAAGGTTTCCCTCTGGAGAAATAACTACAGCCCTCGGGCAAAATAGTGCAGTTCCCACATGCTAATCACAACAACTCCCTCTGGATAAACAGGAAATAGGGCTATGCCCAACATGTAAACAACCTGTAAACAAGAAATTCTTCTCGAGGAAATTCTACAATTACTACATTATAGGCATACTCTTAGGTATCTGGGCCAAACGTCTAAATACTGGAACACACCCCCAGGGTGGTTCCAGATCCAAGCAATGATCCCAACCATCATTTTAATATCACAATTAATCACCTATTCCATTCTAGGTTGTTATTATAGAAATGGACTCAACTACACGACACCACGACGTGGGTTCGTGGCACAAAAACACACAAAACACATGACAGTGGGAAAAATTAACACCAAGCCACCTACCTTATACGCCAACGAGCGCTATAATCGAACGTCGGTTCCAGAAACGCCCAATTACGACGTAGATATGAAGAAGAACAAAACTATCTTAACCTCAAATAACTCCCGTTAGGAGAAGAATTGGAATGAAACAAGCTAGGAGAAGAGAGGGATTACCCAAGAGGTTCCAACGAGATCGTTCGAGGTGGAAATGGATTCCAGATGAACACCCGACGGATCTTCAAAGGATAAGGCTCCTCCTTTGGCTCCAAAATGGCTCAAATGCATCCTCTGCCAAATGAGGAGTCTACGGCATGTTTTAAGCCAAAAAACATACTACACGGTGTGTACTCTCAAGTTCATGACATGTACATTACATTTTTAAATTGTTCACTTGGAGGCTTCTTGCCCGCGTGGCACTGTTCACATGCCGACATGAGAACACAACATGTACTAATGACTACATGGTGTGTACTGTCACCCAGCTGGCGGCTGCTCCACCGCCTTACTATTCTGGCCTGCCGACTAACTACACAGCATGTAAAGGACCCCTACACGGCATGTAGTCATTTCATACACCCTTCATCCCTAGCATGGGCCACACGCCCTGTATACTCATTCCACACGGCCATAAGTACATGGCGTGTGGACAAAGTACACGACGTGTACATCCAAAATTTTGGATTTTCCCCCATTTTCCATATTTTTTCAAAAACACATAAGGAAAAGAGAAAAGATAAAACCCGTACCTCAAAAAGATGTACCAGGTTCTTATATTCCACATGTTCCTTGTCAACATTTGGACTCATTAAAACATAGAAATACTCCAACCACATCGCTTGGTTTTCCAGACCTGTCCCAATATGTTGAACCCTTACTACATGACATGTACGACCGAATATGCATCATGAGTTCTGGTGTTGTAAGGATATGAACCATTGGATCTTCCCTATGAGATCCTCTATTATATTTTAATCAAAATTAAAAGAAAATATCAGTTTCCAAAGGTGAATGAGAAACAGAAGAGGAAGAATAGATCCTAATATTCATATTAACAAAATGATTAAATTAAATTGAAAAAAATAAATTATTAAATGTGTAAATCATAAAAATAATTATAATTATAATAAATTATATGAGCACTTTAATACCACATGTATGTTCCAAAATTAGTAGAATATCATATCTATTGTAGCTAAATTTAATTTTACTATTAATAGTGGTCAATCTGAGATTTGTCATGATGATAAAACACTAACTCATTGTAATAGAATAAAGAGTGAGAAAGAAAATATAGATTCTTCAATAAAATAGACAGGGTCATCATATGTTTTTTATAAGTAATTTAATTAAAATACAATAAATTTTTTGATGGAATTCTCTCTCTGTGTATGTTTTTGGTCATGATCCAATGTGATTTTTCAGTGCGTTATAGAATCCAAGTGTATGATTCCTATTGCGGTGATCCACACATGCTTTACATATCCTTGAACAATGACCAATGGATCTATGGATTCTAGTGAGGAAGTGCCTTTAGATAAGATGTCCACCTTTGATCGCCTTGAGAGCCACATTCAAAGCACTCACCTTGATCTGATGGAGGAGGATCTCCCTCGTAACATGAGGGAATTCTTGCAGGAAAAGAATTATCTCTTGGAATGCGAGCTTTTCTCAAGATCTATCGTGCACAAACAATATGAATTTATATATATAAATGAGAAATATTTAATTGGGATTTATATTACATGAGAAAAATAAATTCAACTAATTACCCAAAGGCATTTATTCATTTAATTTAATTCTTAGTAAGACCCCGTTTCTAATAATAACATTTTACAACTATTATAACTTGAAATTAACCCATCATATTATTCCTAATATTATGTAATTAAATAAATAATATTATTTATCCCAATTCCCTAGAAATACAACATTGAATGTATATTAATATACATGGTGTGTACTTTTTTTTTCCTTTATCTATATTTCCACCACCAAATTTATTAGAACTTGAATAATGATTATTTTTTTCTTAAAAAAATATCAATACATAATTTTCTTAATGAATATATTATTTCACCCATAAAATATTCTATCTAATTTTTAGTATCAAAATAAATGGGATGAGGCATCCTTGACTAATTATTAAAACAAAATCGAGAATTATCAGTATTCAACTTGGTAAATTAATATTGAACTATGATACTTGGATACACATAGTGTGTGCCCCTCTAAGCCTCATTCTCCGTGGAATTAGGATGATCCTGCATAAAGTACAAGGTTAGAACATAGAAATAAGAATAGGAACCCATTGAAAAATAATTTAACGCTAAAATTATGTGTCACATCATACAAACACATCCCATGTAATGCAATCCCTTTGTCTATAAATCACTAATAAAGAAGGCTAAGTAGAACCCCCAGTTTGAGTTATGTAGCATTTTTTATGCCTTTTTATGTGTTTAAAGTGCATGGTATGAGGTGGGAAGAGGTTGGGAGGGTTTGGAACGGTTTCGATGAGTTTGGAGGCTTTTAAAGGGGTGCACGGTTTGAGCACAGTTAGTGTAAACCGTACAGATGCTCTATGAAACAGCGCTGGGGGAGAAAATATGCTCTACATGGCAAGCACATGGTTTTCCAAACCATGTGAAGAAACCATGTGGGCACCTACTCTCAAGGTAGTGGCGTGCACACGGTTAGCGCATGATTTTCCAAACTGTGTAGGCTAACCCTGTTGCCACTTAATGTTGGGGTTTTTATGTCCAGGCTCCCTTGAGCTTGACCTAAAACACTCCACCCTTCCTCCCACTCAAGCCTCAATAAGGATTTTCGGTTCTCAGGTGCTAGAAGGGCTCTCCCACTCTTTTTGGAATGGCTTTAAAGATGATTCTAGAGAGATTGAAAGCTATTTCTCCTGGGTATGTCTTCTCCCATGGTTTCTTTGTGTTTTCCTCTAGATCTTCTCTTCCCTCCATCTTGGTTTTCTAGATCTACACTTGTTGTGTGTAGATCTAGGGTTGTGGTGGGATTTGATGATGTTTTTATGGATTATGGATGTTAGGGATGAGGATCTAGAGAGGTTTCGAGGAGGCGTTCAACTGGATTGAAGTGCGTTTGGGAGAAATGTCAATTTCACCAAATTCTAAGAGGTGGGTGTCTTCTCTCTCAACTACACTTTGTGGAATTGTGTGGTGAATTTATAATTAAATTTTCTTTTGAAATTTAATTGGTAAATTAGGTGTCAACATTGTTGGAAAATGTATGGGTCAATAAATTGGGGGTTTTTTGCATGAAATTGGGATCTTTGGGTGGAAATGGGTTTTGTTGGAAATGGGTTCAATTGGATGATTTTAAAATGTTGATTTTGAAATTACATTGAACATGAACATGATAATGGCATGTGGAGGTGTTTGAAATAATGTGTGATCTTGTGTGGCTTGTTCTTGTGTGGATATGGATGGGATGTTGTATTGGAATGTGTTGTGATATTGTAGAGTGGTCGAGAAAGTGCCACTGTAATCCGGGAGAAGGATGTACAATGGTCGGAAGGGCCACCATCAAGGCAAGTGGCCGAGAAAGTACTACCTATCAGATTCTGAATAGGTTGTCTGAGAAAGTACCCCCATTTTTGGTTGATTTCTTGACTATGTGATGTTTTTATATGGTGCTTTTGAGTGAAATATGAACATGGTAACTGGCATGTGGCTTGGTTGTAGTGGTTTTCCCTGGTGTGGCATGTTTGGATTTTGAAATGACTTTTCAAATGGAATTTTTTTATTTAAAATGTTTTATATAAATGTTCTAACGGTTTATACAAGTGGCAGGTGTAGGGAAGTCATTTGGGGAAATCCTACTGAGTAGTCGTACTCACCCCCCTTCATTGGAACATTAGTGTCTTTGCAGATGTAGTATATCGGGACATGGGAAAAGGTAAGTAATCTCCATTTTTAGTGGTTCCTCGTGATGCTTGGTGGTTCTTGGAGTTCAGAGCTAGATTGGAGCTGTCGTGGCATTGTGTCTTGTGGTGTTTCTTGTTGAGTCTTCAACATTCTACTATGATGTTGTTTTGGGTTGTTTTGACATGTATGATTATGGATTATCGTGTTGTCGTGGGTAATGTATGAGTTTGGTTTTGTTGACATGCATCATATAGTTGTTGTAGTTTGGATGATTTTGTGTCAAGGGAAAATCATTCCCCAATTGTTCTTGGAGCACTTAAAAAAAAATTCAGCCTTTGGCACATTGGGAACATTTCCTAAGGCGAAGTAACCCTCACCGCCTCCTCAAGACAATTAGGTAGGGGTGGGGAATTACAGGTTTCATGCTAGTTCCATCAACTCATGTGCTCGATTATTCTTTCTTTCCCCTCTCGAAATTGAAATATCCAATTGCATACCATGACCATGGATTTATTTAGGCTATAAAAATTCCATCAAAGGGTCTAAGATATCATCTTCTACTACTGAACAGAAGTTAATAATCCTTTCTCACATTATCAATTAATGAATTATTACATGAGACACACCCAACATATCATACCTCACTATAAGAAGTGTTTTTTTACATTTTTCATTGATACATCTGTGTGTGTGACTTTTAATAACCATTAATAATAACCTTAAATTATGGGGACTAATACACATATCTACAAATCGGAACATTGAATGGAAATATGAAATATCTATTTCATACTGGCGGTTCACGTTCTCATAATATCCTACTAGATATTACCAAGGGTGCATGCCATGAGAAGGTGACCCAATGATTTATGAGTCCTCAACCATAATGGCCTATATTATTATTTGTCATTTAAATAACACTATCTAACAATTTAACATATATTCAAGTACAGTATTATGGAACATTCAGGTTCACATCATAGTAGTGTTGTACTATGAACCTTTAGTGCACCAACCATCCTTAGCGAATTATCACATCCATTGTCATGCAAGTAAAAAATCATTAAATGATAAGATATTTATTGATATTAAAATCCATGAATAAATGATTATCATAATGTACAATGTAGTTGGTTCTAGGCCACCAACTCCAACACCAAAATGGGTGAAAAAAGATTGATCACACATATTGGCTCTCAAAAATTGTGCCATAATGGTATTCACGGCAAAATACCATTGAGTATATTTTTCTGGCCCATGTTACATTTTTTCTAAATGATATTTCTATATGTATTTCGTAAGATCATAATTTTTTGAAGTTATATTAATGAGTGGGACATGTGGTAAAAGACACATTGTTTAGAAAAATGATTTCATGGAATGAATTAATAATTTTATATTAAATAAAGCGATTAAGGTTAAAATATTGTTTAAATTGATGTTTACAAAAAAAAAGAATGTGCATTTTTTAATGATGATGAAATTTGAATTGAGAAGGGAATGGGACAGTTTTGGTAAGACATATTTATGAAGGATTTTTTTTATTTTATTACAAACAAATATTTCTATATACTGATGGATATTTACAAAAATAATTATCCAACTAGAGGACCAACTCATTATATGATTGGCATGAGCTCTTTTCGGACCCCGTTGGGTCAACCATGCCAAGTTAACTCATCTAGGGCCAGCCCAAAGGTGTCTTCTGGGGTAAAATGAGCATCCCTACAAAGGGCCATGTATAAATCACATATATTACCTGAAGGAAAAGATATGACACCATATAAGGTGGAATAGAATAAGAATAAGGTTGTTATAGGGTGGTAACGTTGGGGGTTAAATATTTTTGGATAGTCCACAACAGTCCCTGATTGATATATTATAATTTAGTACTTTGGCGGTTTCAATGTGAGACATTGGTGTTACTCAATACTATTTCATTGAATTAAAATTAAGGACGTAAGTCAATCCATCTGATCATGTCCATATGAGGTATTTGACCGCATGTGGATCTTGTATCTTCCTTCTACCAATCAGGGATCTGAAGAATTATTTTTTTTGGGGTAGATATATTATAAATCTATGCAATGATACCTTGGTATTTATGCAATCATGATGATGATACAATGAGTATTTGATGTTACAAGCATTCAATCTCCATTTTTAATGCCTGAGAATATATCAAAAATAATCTTCATCCAATCTAAAAATGTTGTTATTGTGGGCTGCTCATATGACCAATCACAGTGGGGATGTTCGTGCCTTAATGAAAATGAAATTCATTAATTAATGAACATATGCATGCGATAAAATTACATTAATGGAGTAGCCAATTACTGATTAATAAACACCATGTATTTTGACATCAAATAACAGGATAATTGAAAGTGTCAATGTTGATAAGATTATCTCTTTATATCTGTCTTTCATAAATTATAAATCTAGGTTTTTAATCAATGATTAATAAAAGGTGTTCCCATTCAATTAAGATACATATTTCCAATGAATATTGAATTATGTAGCCAAGTATTTCTACTTATTCTAATAGAAGAACACATTTATATAGATAATAGTCCATTATGATTCACCTAGTTCACAAAGAGAATCCCTACGCCTGATAGTATTATGTGAATGAGAAGTGGATTCTCATGCGCCTTCAGCAAGTTTGTAACACCCTCAATGGATCGCAAGAAGAAATTAGTTTCTATAAATCAATCATGATAATGAAATATAATACAATTGTATTCTCTTCGTTTACACAATGCATGAAGATTCCTTTCTTCATGTCTCCATAAAGTGTTTCTCAATGGAGATAGTGCATTCTAGACATGTATGGAGAATCTTGATCACATTAATATGAATAAATTTGGATGAGGATCTCACATATTCTTTTTTTGAAGGGATTGAGTTGATTTGTGGACTTAAAGAGTTGTCACCGAAATGGGTTTGTGTGAAAGAATCATATGAGTTGTGATATCAAAAATCAATTCACATCCACACATGGAGGGAAGTAAACATTGTACTGTTTTTGTGTGATGAAACTAAGAATTTAGTGGATAGTATATATATTCTTCCATGAATACATATTTATTAATACATAAGGTTATTGTGTGTGTGTGTGAATATAAGGTATATGAATTATTTTAAGCACCATTAACAAAATGATATAACCAAGAAATTATTCACTTTGAAGAAGTTGTATTTTTAATTAATACAATGAATAATATCACATCAAATAAATTGTTAAATATATGTTCTAGGATTTTGGATTCCATGAAACTCATGCATGAAGTGGTTTTTAATTGTTATTATGTATTTAGTTTCCATGTATAAAATATTGATTAATATTATTTCATCTACATGCTCATGTTTAGTGATTACGTGCATTCATTTAAAAGAAAGAATTTACAATGAATAGTTGTACTGATTATTCTAACCAAGAAAAGGTGATCCAAATTTATTGAGATAAACCAGAATAATTCAAAGGTATTTTAACAAGTGGATAATATTTTTTTATTAAAAAATATTATAGAGGAATATAAATAAATCATATTGAATTAGATAGTATTTGTAGAAAGTTTAATGTCTTCGGTTAGAGATGGAGAATGAATTATCTCATGTGATTTAGGAGGAGATGTATTCAATATAGATTCTGGAGTAGACGAATGCTGATTTTGGTATCACAATGGGATGAATAATAAATAACCTCATATGTGGATTCATGATAGGTACTGTTTGATTCAATATCAAATTTTGTAATCACTTAAATAAAATTATAGAGTATAATAGATGTTGGGGAAAAAGAAACATGAAAACAAGTGGGACTTTGTTTCCCAACCATCTAAATATTGTTTGATAATCAATATGTTATTATTACATAAAAAAAAGACGAGTTTGAGAATTAATATTGAGTGGATCAATAACCTAAACATATTTATACTGGATGAATTGGAATGAAAATGAATTCATAAAAATAAAGCACTCATTTAGACATTCCCTCTCTGTAATGAATCATTCATAGGGCCCTACTTGTTTCACCCATTTTTATGTGGAAAATTTTTGACAAGCAAGACAGTAGTGGGAATGGTTATAGAAATCCCTTCAATTCATCATTTATTCTTGTGAGACAAATAAGTTGGCTCAACATAATCCATTTGTACCCAGTAGATATAAACAATCATTCTAATGGTTTCTAATGTAGACTTGTAGTTAGAATAAAAAGAATTATTTTTTATCTAGTAATTTTAATCCATCATGTGAAGAGGATGTGAAGGTTTATATACCATGATTTCAGAGATCATGATGTAGAATAAATCTTCTTTTCATTTTTTAATATTATTTTTTTAATGTACAGATTATTTTCTCTATGATATTATCTCTGGATTCATTTAATTCTCATTTACTAATGAAATAGAACATGTTTTCAATTATTTACATTTCCAAGTTCATTATTTTTATTGACTCATGATAGATCCCACTGTACTCAAACCATAATTATATTTTGTTCTCCCATTTCTTATGTTTTATATTTTCCTATATTTCAATGAATATTACTATGATGGATATGAATGGTTAAGCAAAAGGAATAATGGTGTTCTCAAATAAAATACTTTTTTTATTTTATGTTTGAAATGAATTTTTTTTGTAATATGTATCTAGTTTACTAGACTATTGACATATTATATACATTGTAATATTATTCCATTTAAATTATGCTAATGTAATATACTAACCAGAAACTCTGAGATACTTGGTCTGGGATCATTGCTTTTGTTGTTAGCTAAGGTATAATACAGACCTTAGGAACTAAATTATTCATTCTTAGTTTATGAAACAAACCCCTATGAGTGAATTTTAGGATAATTATAATTATATTATAACATTTAATAGACATGGTAATGACCATGGATAAAAATTGTTAAACCTATAAAACCATATATTTTGAAGATCTTGTAATAATTTAGACATTCTATGAATTTTATATTTTCACTATTAATGTTATAGTTTGATTCTTACACTTTTCTTTTTTGTTTTAATAAATTGTGGGTTTCATAATGAACTAGTTTAACATTTAATTTTATGGACAATGCATGGTAAGAAAAACCAAGACGATAACTAGAGTAAATGATATTGTGTTTAGGGTTAATTTCTTATCAAGATATGTGATTAAAAAAATGCAGCATCACAAACTCTTGGAATCTCAACAAATAGAAGGATAGAGTTTACTAAGAGCTCGAGTGGTGGATATGATGGGGGAAAATATATTGAGAATGTGAGAAGAAACACCGATTTTAATGTATCAGAGGAACATTATGATGTTTTGGGATTGAAAAGAAATTTATAATGAATGTGATATTTGATGAAAAATGAAATATTTGGAATAATTCTCTACATATGTTATTATCAAAAGTGGAATATTTTAATTGAGGAATGTATGAGAACTATAGGAATATATATCCATTTGTCAGAATCTCATAATGAGAATCAATTGGGTTATATGAGAAATAGTTATTACTATGAAGATGATGATCCTACAAAGGACATTAGAAATGGGTGAGGAATAACATGTTGAATCATAATTAATTATTTATGAATTAAGTGAAATTATTATGTACTTCTGTAGTTGGATTGATGAATTATGTTGTAAAATAGTCAATAATATTATGGTTTTATAAATCAAGAATGATATAAGAATTGTTCTACTATTCCATTTCATTTAGTATTTGAGATAATGTATTGAATGGTAAAAATGAACCATAAAAGTGATTCAGTAAAATGTTTAACTTTTGGATAACACATGCATAATGGATAAATAAACCTCAATATGTCCTCAATGTATCAATAAGAATAATGAGATGATTATAGGATAGTATTGGTGACCATGAAATTGGTTTCTTATTTGATTTTTTGTCTTTTATATATCCTATGGAATGATTGGATTTAACAAATATATTTTACAAACTTATATTTTATGCATTTTATCCTAATGTTTTTATGGATATTACAATGTTTTAATAGAATAAATGATCAAAGTATTCAAATGTTTTAAATGTGATATTATATACGATTTTAGGTTTTCTATGGATAAATATTTTACCAAATTTTTTGATTTGGAAAATGGTTAATAGAATATAGGAATATTCTTTTCGTTAACTGCTAGTTGATTGGATTATATTGAATTTTTTGATATTATATTTTATATATAATGTATGATTTATCATATTGGATATTTTTTTAACCATTTTCATTTCAGTATATATTTAGAGTGAAAATTAATTACTTATGGGTCTATGATTAATTGAAAGGGGTTCGTTTAAGAAAATGTCACAAGTAATATCAATTTACTATCATATGAAGAGAAGAGAAAATAGGCCAATTAATAGAGAAAGGATAAAAATATTCTAAAAAATCAAGTATATTTTTTTCTTGAGTGGTGTATCTAGATATTAAAATATTTTCCATCTCTTGGAAGAATATTCTTATAACCAAAATTTTATGTAGATTCATTTCTTGCGAAGAAAAAATGGTCTTTTAACTGATAAAAATTTTACAGTTTTAAAATGGTAAAATTTTTAATGACCATGATACTATCACATTCCATCAAAACATAATAGTTATATTTAATTTTTACGTACATATTATCACTTCCCACAAATTTTCTCTTATAAATAAACATAGTTTTGTAGTTACCAACACATTTTCCATTCCCTCTTTTAATAGTATGTTTTACAAAACCTTTTTACGTTGTGGGTTTCCCACAAATAGATTTTATTATATCATCCTTTTTTGATATGAACATCTTAAGGGAAAGGACAAAATTTGTTGATGTTGGGCAGAATTTAACACCTTAGTATTTTAACAGAACACTATGTATGAAATCATACATTTCACAGAACAGTAATCTTAAATGAACTCCAATATGACATTATTTTAAAATTACTATAATAAACAAAACATTAAATTGGATGGATTTAATAAGACTAACTATATTATTAAATAAATATATTGTTAATTATCAATTAAAATTTATTCATCATTTAAAAATGAATACATGCTAATATTTAAAGTCATATCATTTATCAAATATATGTTCTCATCAAAAAGATATTTTTATTTTTTTTGTCAAAAAAATAATGAACATTAATTTTTAAAATTTTAATAAAATTAATTAAACAAAATAAAACATGATATTTTGAATAAGAATTTGGAAATGACCTCATGTAAATAGTTTTTGGGAATTTCCTAACAAAATTAATTCTTGAGGAAAAATTTGAAAATATGGTTTTTAGGAAATATCACAACTCTTATGAAATAAAAATTACATGGTCCTGATTAATAATTAATTAAAAAATATTCATGATAATATATTATTTATCAAAATACATAAAACATAATTTTTTCCATTTATAAACACATGCCTAGTATTTTGTAATCCATGATATTATCTTTTTTAAAGAAAAATTTATATTGGTTATAAGCATAACATAATTGGAATTTAATTTTATAAATTATATAAAATGAATCTTTTATAATGGATTACATATTTGGAATCAGATGTTCAAAATTACGTTGTCATGTAACATCATTTATAGACATGTACTTATTACCATGGTAAAGAAAATATTTATCATAATATAGGTATGATAATGAAATATGTTAAAGTTAAAAGGAAAAGGCATAAACTACCTGGAAAATAAAATGTCAAATGATTTCTTATTGGGTTAATTGACCTCAAACAACCATAAAACATTAATTATCAACATAATTAATTTGATTAAAGGACACTTAAATTTGGTTATATTCAAATAGAAAATAATCAATATTTAGTCACTTAAACCAATCTCTATTCAAGTATAATTAACAACCCTCAACACCCCTTTCACCTCAAAAGTCTTAAGGCTCCAAAAATATGTTATAAGTACATTCATCCTAGTACTCCCCACATCCATGTTTTATTAATCTCACCAAAACAATAATTTAATGCCCATTAACAGATATATCAATGAGGTTATATTTAAGAGGGTGATAATGAATGAAAAATTAAATAGAAGCATTATGTAAGGGATTCTTATCTCAATTTTACTTATGTGAAATATACGAATTATTAACCACTTTTTACTTTTTTTGTGATGAATATGCAAGTACCCTTAATATATCATATCTTGAATCTCATTTTCATCATGGTATTACATTTTAATTTGTAAATTATTACTTTTATGAGAAATAAGATCATATAGATAAGAATTCGGTATGATATTTATTAAATATATTTCCATTCATTGCGTTATATATATAAATAAATAACCTTTTCATTCTATTATTATTTTTGAAATGTCGTTTATTACCTTATGTTATATTTCACCCTTTTTATGAAGAATTTGAGTGGATATATAGAATCACTTGATTTTATTAAGGCTCACTTCAATGATATGATCTTTTTAAGAGAATTTATTTTAAATGATAGATTATTAATGTTTTCCTTAAAACCCAATTTTCTCCCATATCCAATGCTTCTATGGATATTTCATTTTTTTGTTCTCGTATGGTTTTTTGAATTTATTTTTTACAAAATGGATTAAAAAGTGCATTATGTCATTTTCTAAGATTAGTTATCTGGGCCTTTTCCCACAAAAATATAGATGGATAGGTTTTTTAACTAATATAGTAAGGTATGATTTTACATGCATCAAGATTTCTCAATACATTGAAATACCCTTTAAAATTTTAAATCATTATATTCAAAATAAAAATTTTTATTTTATATATGATTAGTAATTTAGAAAATAGTTATTTTCAAATTTTAAAAGGGTATTTTATTAAAGAACATGTCATTTAATTAATTTAATGTAATTTTATTTCTATCAACATGATTTGTTATATATTATTCATCATTGAGGTTAATATATGATGATATCATATTATGTATTTTATTAAATGGAAATTAATTTGTTATAATGGGGTTGTAATATTTTCATATCAGTAACCATGTTACTCTAGATTTTTTTTACTAAATGGGGGTTTTTATTTACATTTGGTATGCTAGTTTCCATAAAAATGTACATATTGATTATTTTTAACCGATTTATATGAGGAATTATCAGGGAATCAAAGATATGAGTGGGTCCCATATATAGATAGACCCTTGATGCATCATTATTTTTCATGAGACAAATTAGTTGTCCAAACCAAATTGGGTTTTACACATAAGTTTTAAACAATCATTTGAAATGACTTGAAATTAGAGATAAAGTTGAAAAAACATAATCATTCTACACCCATTAGTTTTAATTATATTGTGAATTGTCTTGATAGTATATGTACCAAGATTCTTGAGATCATGTAATCCAAAAAATAATCATTTTCATTATAAATATTTCAGTTATTATTATAAATCACACTTCCTCTATGATATTAACTATTGTTTCATGTCATTCCTTGTTGTTTACTAAATGAATTTTTTTCTAGATATTTACATTTCAATTTGATTTTGCTTATCGATTAAGGACATATTCCACTATATATATCCCTTACTGATCATTTGATCCCATCAATTTCATACAGTTAATTTTTTAACAGGTTTCCAAGATGTTTATTATGATTGAAATGATGGGTTAAACTACAAGGAATTATGGTCCTCTAATTATAAATATATGTCTTTATTATATAATTAAAAAATAATTTTACATTAAAATATTTATCTAGTATACTATGAATATTTTCTATGCACTACATGATTTTTATGTCTTAAAATAAATAAATAATTTGGTATTAATGTTTTTCCATGAAAAAAAATATTACATTTTTTATTCTTTTCTCCATGAGAATTTTCAATGAAGGTATCATTTATAAAATTAAATTGTATAATATTCCTGAATAAATCCTTATCTCTAGTCATATTATTATGACGAATACTTTCTATAAACTACATTACTTATTCTACATTTATTATTATCCTAAAAAAATATTTAATTTTCAGAACCCAAACCTTTATTGGTTAAATATTAATAGAATTCCATATTTTAAAAATCCACATATCACCAAAATTAACACGTTGAAAATTTTAAATATTTTTAAAGGAAATAATTATGAAAACTTAAAGAATAACCATTATTTTAAGATCATTCATTTGTTATGTGTCCACTGCATTGATTTTTTTTGTATAGTATATCACTATTTTGAACAAATTATTTATTTATAAAAATATGTATTCTGTTAGTTAACACCATTCTAGATACATCTCTATGGGGTTATATTGGTTTATACATCTTGTAACTATTTTCATTTACAATGGAAAAATTTTATAATAGATTTTCCTAACTGGATTTCATAAAATTTATTTCCACTACTACATTATTATCCTCCATAGAAATTGTACCAGAATTATATTTTTCTAGCTCATTATAAAAATTATTTTTATGAAATTTTAACTTTTCAAATTCCATAGAATGATGTTTTTTCTCAAAATTGTAATTTTATGATTCATTATAAATATATTATTTCTTAGTAGTAAGGTTCAAAATTCATTGAAGTATTTTTTGAATAATATAATGTCATTATGTAATTTTAATTCTGTATTACCTAAGAAAATTTAAATTTTAGATAGTAATTGGGCACTAGGAATCATATTAGTCTCTTCAAATGAAGATTATTTCTCTTAGAAATATGTATAATTATTAGTATCATAATCATCATATCTATAATGATATATTTTATGTGAAGTGATATTAGTTGGATTTTCAGTAGGTACTTTTTCCAAGAAATATTTTGTGAAATTTGAATTATTAGAATAGAAAATAATATTCTTTTTATATATACATTCATTATTTTATGAAATTTATGACAAGTTTTCTCCAATAATTACACCCCATGTATCTGAATATTTCAAACTCTTCATGTTCTTATTATTTTAATATTTCCTACAATTCCTATAATATTTTTTGCCTTATTATCTTTTAATTTAAATTCTAGATAGTCCAATATTATATGACCTTCCTTCATATATTAATAATAGATAACTTCTAAATATTCATTATAATCACTTTAATCCTTGCAACTCTAATTTTAACTATATTGGAATTTTTTTGCTAATTATAATGTTTATCCTATTTCCAAGATTATCCTCTTAAGTTAAAAACATTTCTAAAGAACTACCATGTTATTCAACAACATCCTTCATCTTTATATAAATATTTTCAACCTTTTTAGTATAATGATTATTATTGTAAACATTAGAATATTTAGAGAAAGAAACTAATCTATTCTTATTATTCATATTTTCATAATCATGTTATATTGTTCCGTCTTATTATATATGTGTTCCAACCAAGTCATCTAGATTCATTTCAATAATTAATCTCATATAATCAAAAGTTGTTTTCATAGACACTCATTCACGAGGCATGATTTATGTAATATTTTCAACTAAGACCCTATATATATGATATTTCTCTTGATGGGATTCAAAAATATTTACTATTTTCATGAATCTATGATAAATTATTATTATAGTTTCATGGAGTATGAATTAAAATGATTGATAATCAACTAAAAGAATATCTCTTTTAATTTAAATAACATTAGACGTTTCAAAAAAATGTTACTTCCAATTTCTTCCAAATAATATTAGTTAATTTATAAGAAGGTATTTTCTTGTAAATATTTCATACCATATAACAAAAAATATTATTCATTACTCTCTAATTCAACTGATATTTCAAATTCACATGATTTTTAAAATAAGAAACCTCCTTGTTAAAAATCTTTTTATTTATTTTGAAAATTAAAAAATTATAAAATCCTATATTTAAAAAAACAACATCATTATTTCTCCACATTAATCCTAATAGTCATCGTTAAATGTTGGCGGTCATTGGGGATTAGAATTTTTGAGAGGAAAAATATTTTAAAAATCAATATTATAGATAAAAAAACCACTCTCTCTGTAATTTACATATTTGTGTGATAACAGTTTATAATCAAATAGTCAATAAAAAAAATAAAATCAATAGAAAATTATAGTATAAAAAATAATTAATAACCATAACATATATAAATAGATGACTCTATGATAAAAATATATAGATCATTGTAATTATAATTGAAACAACTTTGGAAGGTGATTTTTATTTTATAAAATTAAAATAAATAAAATCAAAAAATCATTATTATGTTTATTAGACTGACAATGTGTTAGATGATCAGAGTAACATGTTATGGATCCAACGTCTGTTAGGAAATCATATGATAAAGTTGTAACTAAAAAAATTAAATAAAATTATCTAGTTGAAATATATCACATGTTGAAACAAGTAAAATTAAATCTTAAATTATAACTATTAATTTCATTATAATTCATTATAATGGGTATTATACTCTGTGCATTATGTGTTATGGAATTAAAGAAAAACTAAAATTAGGTATCTATATATTTATTCAATATATTAGCTATGTCTTTATTCAATTAAAGTCACTCGATGAAATTTTTTGGATTCATTTATTCCTTCATATTTTCAAAATCACTTGATCATCCTTATCAGATCTAGAATTATTCTTATCTAGTCCATCGATTATAACCTCAATAGAACATTGAATATATTTAGTAATGGATTTCTATGTTTTTTACAGTCCTCATACATAATCTATATAGTAGAAAATAGTTTAAAATAATAAAAATCAAATCATATTAAGAGGTTATAGAAATAAATTTTTTTGATGGGTTGATTTTGATAATGTACCTTTCCCATATACTTTCATTCACCTTTATTTATAGGAACACCACCAACGACCATACTATTGTGACTCTCAAAGTTGGTTTCAATGTAAAAAGATGATATTAACCAAAGATCTCAATATATACATCATTATCAGGACTCACTCCGTTAGAACCATTAGTATGCTGTTAAAATTTTATTCCAACTATTGAAAATAATTATGACTCTAATAATATATGTTTTTTTATTCTTATGTATTAAAAAAATGTCTTCTCGATTAGATAAATACATTCAAAACATTATAAAAAACTATGTCACACCATTATAATAAATTTTGTGATATAGATAAACTAGATTTTTTCAAATGATAAATTAGATTTAGATATACCGATAGATTATAATTTTGCTGACACTGACAGAGTATTTTATTTCATATTACTGAACTAGTTTTAGTTATATTGTTGGAAGATATTTTCACACTATTATATAATAGTTTTAGTAATACTAATGGACATGATTTAGTTTTATGGATAGACTAGATTATTCATACTAAGACACTCGTTTTAGGGAAGTTTGATGGACTAGTATTAGTCATACTAATATACTAGTTTTCTTCATACTGATAGACATGTTTTAGTTATATCTGATGGAAAAGACATTGGTTAATTCGATGCACTCAACTTAAGCAATTTCAATGGATCTGACAGTATTCATTTTTATGGATAAAGACTATATGTTATTACTGTACTATAATTTTCAAATTATTTCTATGTTTTTATAATTTTTTTTAAAAAACATTCAGAACAATTTATAGATATAACGTTAGTCAAAAATCTGCATGAGTGTGTGTTTTTCTTTTTAAAAATAATGTCATATATTATAGAAATTTATAAACATTACTGAACAATCCTACCATTAGTGCTTATACATAGTGAATAAGAGGGGATAAATCATCCATTATAATGGAATAAACATTGTTGATATGATTTATTACAATTTATTAATTTCCTTTTACATTCATTTTGTTATCTAGAATTTATAAATTTAGTTCTATCCATATGGTGTGGGTAAGATACTCTACCTCATTGTTCATGAATCCATTTTACAATTTGAATGAGTACCCTAAGACATCCCATTAATGAGATATAACTAAGAATCCCAACCAAATGATATTGAGGTTTTGGTATTCCACTATATTCCCTCCTAGACTTCCAGATGCACCATCAAAATACATTTCACATATCCTGGGGTATTCCCAAATATATAAGTTCTCTTTGTTATGAAAATCAATATTCATCAACTTTCATTATGTAGAGGTATATTCTACATATATTTTTACTAATTCTTTTCCATTTATCACTTTGTGAGGAAATAAAATAAATGTTATACAGTGGTAATATAACCTCTTGTTTATCTAATGATCCAGTATATATTTGATTGATGAAGATTTAATTAAGGGGGTTATTATGAGACACAAATTTTACTTCATGGTGTTATGGGTAGTTCCTCGGTTTATGAACCACAATGATTCACACCATATAGATCTAATTGATATCTAAATAATGAGTCCCCCTATTAAAAATTTTCTTAATGAAATTATAGAGGTTATTTCGTTCTCCACATCATTATTTTGTGGTTGGAAAGAACCTAATTATCATTCTTGGGATGCTACATAAAAATGAGTGGCTTACCATCAGTAAGTGGCCTCAATAGTACTGTACAAAAAATCTATTTATTGATACAGCCTAATTATTCCAAATAGTCATCATCACCATAATATATAACCCCCTTTTTCAATAACCCAGTGAAGGTAAAACACATGTCTATGAGGTTTGTTAAGAATTGTTGAATGTTTAAATAGTTTCCCTATAATCCCCTGAACAATTTTATGTTTTGAAGAGGTAAATTTTCAATGATAGACTTTATATTCTTGGGATAGACATCAATTTCAAAATGGAATATGATAGAAGTTATAAAAATTACCTTGGTAACACCAAATCAACAATTCATTGGGTTAATCTATCACCCATGCTTTCACTTTTTAAATGAGATGGTGTTAAGTTCACCTATATGGATATTACATTAAAATGATTTTACCACATTTTCATCAACATTGATCATAATATAACAAGTTGAAAATGGAATGAATATAAGAGGAATAGAATGTTATTATATGTTATAAGTATTAATTAAACTAAATGGAATTACATGTGGCATCCCAAAATTTTGTGAAATATGTTTTTCAAAATCAATTTACTTTTGTTAGATATTATGTTTCATGAAAGACTGAATATAGCTTGTGTTATTTGAAAGAACTATGTGTGGATTGAAATGAACACAAAACTCCTTAATATATCTCTACATGAAACAATTATATTTTATTTCAATATAGTAATCACTATGTTAGTATTATCTTTCCCAAATTTTTTAGTTCCTTCTACGTATTTTGTTGCCCGCAATACCTAGTTTTACCTACCAACAATGTACTATAAATATTCTTATTAAAATATTATTATATTTATCACAGAACAATTATAATGGAGATAACGAATAATTTTAATAATATTTTGAAAATATGGTTTACAGACATATATAATAATAACAATTTGGTGAAATATTAAATAGATCTAAAAATATAACCCTTTTAAATATATGGGAAATAATTTAATAGAAAACAATATTTATGAAATTAAACACATTTTACCTCTAGTAATAAATTAAAAAAATATTTAGAAATGATTTTAATGAAATATATACAAATATTTCAGTCATTAAAGTATTTAACAATAATTTTCCATGTTTTTTCGACAATAGATACAAATAAATTAAATTATATACATAAAGAAAAGTATTCTTTTTAAATTGTAATTTTCATTCCTTTTAATAATGATCCTATTTTGAATCAATATTTTTGACACTTCTATTAATATTATTTGACAAAATAAACATCCTTTTTTGAATTTTTAATATCAAAATATATATTGGGTAAATATTTTTATATTTTTTTATGAAATTTCAATTTCGTTGAATAATATAAAACACCAAATTTTATTTAAAAACAACATTTTCATGTAATTTTTTATATAAATTGATTAAATTTAAAATTGGTTTTAATGTATATTTAGATAAATTATATACCAATATATACATTTTAGTTTATTTAAATCAATTTCAAATTCAAATATTAAATATATATACTTAAATCTTTTGAACATTTTTACTTTTAAAATATAGTTGTTCCATCCCATCAAAATGATTATGTTTTATTTATTTTCATTCTCTTTTGTGATTATAATTTGAAAATAAATGGATAAATTATTTGGAATCGTTATAAAATATAATTTATTTTATTTACAACATAGTTTGGGACAAAAAGTATTTTTGAAATTAATTAAAAATATTTATAGTGATTAAGGTATAAACGAGTTAACTTAGTGTGTAAACATTTTTTTAAGATTCAATATACCATATAAATTTATAAAATCAATTTTATGGACATATTTTGAACATATAATCCTTTATATTAAATATTTACTATTATTGTTTCCATATGATCTATGGGAGGCCTAACAATTTTATTTTTCATTTTATACATACATGAATGCCACACCTCCTCGACTATAAAAGGTAACTCTCCTCAATTATCAATAAATAAGAATTTTTTCGAAAAAAACCTATCCATATGTCCTACCAATTTTTCCTCCCACCATCACAGAAGCATCGCTTTGGAATTAATCCCACCATGGAATCTTTTTGGAGAAAACCAAAATGAGTTACCCAAGGAACAGACAACATCCTTCAACAAGAAATTTTATTATTTCAATATAAAATCCATAAATTATTAATATTAAATGAATATATAATAACAAATGTATCCTAAATATACTAAGATAATGTTATGATAATGTTTCTACCTAGACTCAACCACACTTCAATCAACTATGATACACAATCATCGTTCGTGTGGACTGGGAACTATAGCCTCACAAACCAATGTCTTCGGCAATTTACACATATTAATGTTGAGAATAATGATATAATTTATTTTTTATATGATATGTATGATATATATGGTTTATTTATGTTTATTTAATTATTATATCACACATAACTTCATTTTATTCATATTTTTGAAATACAATGACTTCATCTTTTGACATGTGGACTAGCACCTCTTCAATGTGATGTGATTCATTCAAACATTACATATAATGTATTAAGCATGTGTATATATATTATATATATTATATATAAAATAATTATTATAATTTTATTACATAAATAATATATATATCTAGTTCATTTACTTTCTTTCATTCAATAGGGCAAGATAACATAAACCACATTCATGCCTGCGTATGACATACATTCTCCAAGAACGGTGTCTTCTATTTCATACATATATATTTTATAGAATAATATAAATATTTATATAATGAATACATGTGATATTTAAATAATTTTTAAATTCACTAAATATGTAAATAATGATCTATCTAATAATACCATTATTAAAAAGTAAAAACATATACAAAATACAAAGTGGTAGTAACCTAACATGTATCTTCTACATGAAAATATCAATATAGGTTTAATATAACATCATAGTAAACTAATTTATATTATCATATATAATAATATTTTCCTGTTTTATATTTACTAAAAACTTATATTTACCATTTTGGTGGTTTGAATGTGTATGAAGAAAGTTAATACTTAAGGTGAGGGATTTCTCATCTTACATTTGTTTCATTGGGATATATGCTATATTCACCACCTATTCTCTTGATTTGGTGTGTATAATTCTATATGAAATGTTATATAATTAATTTCATGTATTTAATTTCAATAAATTCCTCAATTTATGTTATTACTTAATAGATATCAGGATTATTATACTACTCAAGTAGTAAGGGGGTTTCAAGTATCACTCCTAGTTCTTAAAAAATTATGATATATTCCCCATTAGTTTCTAGTATACTGTTTAAATTCATCTATTTAATGTATTAAATGGAAAATATACTGCATTTTATTTCTATTTTAATAAACATTTTATGATCTATTATTCATGGGGGTTATAGTTTAAATGATACCAAATCAATAGAGAATATTTGTCTCAAATTGACTTCATTGAGACACATGCCTTGTTATAGATAAATATTCATCTAATAAGTCATTTCGATGATATTTGACATGTTATATCATGAATATCATTCCTTTAAAGATATTGAAATCTGATTTTAGTTTAATTATCTCGTTGGGATTACGATTCAATTTTACTGATGTGGTAATAATTTACTATTACAGTCTCATAAATATCAGTATTGTTTATGGTTATCTTTCAATTAATTGAGTTATTATGATCTATATATCATTATCAGTGATGAATTTTGTTAAACATTAGTTATTTCATGATATAATCTATATTGTTACCATTTTACCACTCTTTGGTACTTTTTATAAAAAACAAAATATTTTTATGAAAATTATACATTATTTCTATTTAGTCAAGAATATGTTTTTTTAGAATATATGTTTTATAAAAAAGATTTAAGAAATTTTTTTATATGATATTTTATGATATATTTCAAGGAAAATTTCTTTCAAAATTTTTCTTCATTACAAATTGTTTTAAATTATTTTCTATTATTCCCCTATATTTTTTCAAGGATTTTTTAAAGGATAATATTTTCAAAATGTTTTATGTTTATAAAAATTATTTCAATGCGGAAAGTATATTTTCCTCAAAAAATTATTTAAACTGTATTTTCATAAAATTTCTATCTAATTTAAAATTCTTTGATTTATTTTATTATTTATTGGATATAATCAAGAACACCATTATAACCCTTTCATGGTTTATTTTTAGATTAAATGTTACTTATGAACCTAGTTTCACATCCAGGGATGATACCCTGATAAACATTTAATGAACACCTATAATTTTCATGAGATATTAATTGATGAAATTATTATGAAAACTATACAATTTTCACATGATATGATAGGGTTAAATTACAATGATTACTGTTTTATTTCAGGGGTTATGAGAATCTTTTTAAAAATAAAATATATTCATATAGGTCATGATATAATGCATGTTTTATTATCTTATAGAACACATATATAGTTTTTCATTGAGTGATTTGTTGGACCTATATCTCCCTCTAATAAATTTTTTAAATTTATATACCATGTGACATGATCATAAATGGAATGAGGCATGAACTCGGTTTGGTATGAAAGGGATAAAGAGTGTATTAAACTCTCTTTAGTTGTATAGGGTTATAATGAGGAGAGAACTAGGTTGAGGAATATAGTTCTAGAATATAGAGTGAAATAAAATCAGTAATATATTTATTGAAGAAGGAGTGAAAATATTTTTGTAATACATGACTAGAATGGGATGTAATTAGGGTTTCGTAATACATGGATGGAATGGTGATGAACCCTGTTTTTTAATATTTTTGTCCAATAATATGGTATTTCAATTGAAAATTGACTGTTAATATAGTTTTGTAAGTGAACCCATTCAAATAACATGGCCTTCTTTGTAATCCTTAAATAATATGGAAATATGTTTTATTTTTTACATGTATATAATAATTCAATCTCTAGTTCAAATATTATGATTCATTTGGTTGTGATCTTGATTCAATTATGATTCATGACTTATAAACTATAAATATTTATTCTATGACTGATATATATGGTATTTTATAAGTAGGATGTGATTTTCAATTTTATTCTAATGTTCTTATACATTATTTTCATGCAATAATTATGTATCATAATTAATTTTACCTTCTATGAATCTAGGATCACCCTTTCAAATGATTACTTTTCCATGTAATGAAGAAATAATTTATGTAGTTATGCTAATGTGAAATATCATTATTGGATACATTGTAGGTATTTCACCGTGTTAGAAGATATATTTTTAATTTTTCCAATTATACAAAACTATTATGCTACTTGGGAAATTATACTAATAATTTTATGAATATTCATCTAAAATGTAGTAATAAATATGTATTTTAAGCCTACATCTCTATATATTATGTCATATAAAAGGTTTAGTATTCCTTTGGAATCTCTATGAGAATAATTTACTGACTTCCATAAGAATATTTCATGGAATATGTTTAGTGATGTCTCTAAGGATAATCCTAGTGTGTCACTAAATTAAACTACAGTTCAATGATTTAGTAATACTTATAATTAATTTTTCAAGATATTGTGGTTTTATGATAATTATTGTACTTCCCATTGTCTTTTTTTGGGTCATAGTCATTAACAAGAACTAGAAGGAGATTTTTTAACATTGACTTTATCAAATGGGTAAATTATAGGCACTATATAAATTGATGTCCTAACTATAAATCTCATGAATATAATGATGAAGGTGGTATGAGTAATGGTTTTTGTACAAAATATATAGTGTATCAAAATGAAATGTGAAATTAATGGGATGCATTAACAATATTATTTCTATTAAATTTATGAATCGTGATTACACTGAGGTTTTGGATCCTTAATTCATGATTAATATTTTATATTCTAGTAATGGGTTATTAACGAATAATATGATGAAGCGTGATTAATGGTTTAAGGATTATGATTTATCACTTAAGTGTATATATTTAGAAATTTAATTATTAACATATATAAATCAAGAAGATTTGTGGATTTATTTTATTGATTTTTCATTAATTATTTTCAATATTATATCAAATGATTCTGATGACCTCGAAAATAGATTAAATTCTTAGTTTAAATTAAGGGAAGGCATCCATTAATCTGTTCTTAATGATGAGATAATGATCTTTTATATTGATAAATAGATTATGTTATTGATAATGTAAAATATATAATATATATTACCTCATAACTAAAAAACTGTTTCAAAAGTGGTTTATACAATCATCGAGGGTTCATACAACATTTTTGAATCTAATAAACATATCAAATGATCTTAGGAAAATGAAACAATGAATTTCTTCAATAAGGATTTATGGTGATTCAGGTTTTTAGTGACCTTATTTATAATATATTGTATTTTCATTTTTATTATGGGTTATAAGGAATTCTGCTTAAGGAATGGATTATGTTATACTTCATTTGAGGTTGTAGATATTAAAATATTATCTCAACATATAATGATTTATCCATATTGGTTAACATGTTCTAACATTTTTTATATCAATTAAATACTTATGTAATGACTTATCATTCTACATATGGAACACAAGATCCATTACAGGTTTAGGAATAACCAATTCACGGTCATTTTGGTGTAAGAGATGAAGTGGAAGTTGGTCAACAGACAACAAATGAGTGATTTTGGGGATATTATGTCGAATGAAATTATGTTTATATATCTCCTTATTATAATTATTCATCTTTTTTAATAGGGACATTATATATAATTATGTCCCATTATTATCATTTTTGATGATATCAGGACCTATTTCAATCCCCTTTGATTATGGTTTTTCTTAAACCTTATCCTTAAAAATTTTCTTTAACACTATCTATATGAACAAGATAATTGGATTTCTCTAAAATTTCCATGTTTCACGTGGAACTCCAGTCATCTTACATGTAATCCTGCTAATGAGTTACATAGGGTAGCAATTTTGGTTTCATATTTATTTTTAAAGGATGTTTTGGAATTATTTTTTATATTGTGGGTTTCAATGAATGTAACTTTTATGTTTTAAACCTCTTATAACCAAGTGGAATTTATAGGGATAAAATGATTTTATGGACACTATAATGTAACATGTTTTATTTTTTGAAAAATTTTCCTTTAAAAAAATTAAAATTTCTAATATTATATTTTACAGTAAAATAAAAATATATGTTGTGTTATATAAATAACAAAGTCTATATTTGGTTGAAACGATTACAATGTTAATATTACTATAATCGCAAAAAATATAATATATTACATTTTATAAAATAGTATTGAGGTATTTTTTTACATATAATTCCATGTTCATTCGATAACTTGTATTAGACAGAAGTTTTAGTTTAATAAAACTAAAAATTATTATTATTACTACTACTATTATTATTTTTAAAAAGTTATTAATATTTTAAAATATCCATTATAATGGATGTTAATTTTAATGTTAATTAAATTAAAAAAATATTGATTACACATGTATATAAGAAAAATTATTTTCTGAAGAATTCACTAGAAATAAAAATAAAAAAATGTTACAAATATAGGAAATATTTTTCTAAAAACATATATTTATGAAAATAAAAACATTTTACCACAATAAATTAATTAGATAGCTTAGGAAAATTGAATTTAATGATATATATAAATATATCATTCGTTAATTTTTTTTTTAAATTCATCATCTATTTTTTTAGGTAATGAGATAAGAATAAATACAATTTCACGCATATTGATATATATATATTTTCTAAAATGTCATTTTATGACCATTTAATGAGATATATATTTTAAATATAATTTTCATTATAATAATAAAAAAATTTAGAAATAATTCTCATTAATTTTGAAATAATTATATTATAATTTTTTTGGTTAATTTTCGTTAATTTTATGACAAGTTTCATTTTTCATGAATTGTGAAAATTACCGAATTCTATTTCAGAACATCATTTTCATATGATTTATTTATACAGTAGGGGTATATTTTAAATTGGTTTTAAATTATATTGATATAAATAATAGAACTATAAATTAAATTTATATCATTGATATAAATTTGACATTGGAATGGAATATAAAAACATTTCAAACATGTGAACATTTTCAATTTGAAAAAACTCATTGTCTCATCCGGTCAGTGGGATTAATTTTAAATTATGTTTACCACTTATTTGATGATAATATTTAAATATGGATTAATTATATAAAATTACATTAATTTATAAATGACTTTTAGGAAAAAAAATTCTTCCAAATATATTGGTGAGTGTAAATAATATTAATTATATGGATTGAGGAAAAAATAGGGATACTTAGTGGTTAAACATTTTCTTAAGGGATAAAATAACCTAGCCACATGTACCAATGTAATATTATTGACATATTTTGATAATATCATTCCATGGATAAAATATTTACCATTATTGGAGGGACCAAATGTATGGAATATCTATCAATAGTCTTGACCTTTTTAAATATACAATAATGTCACTCGTCCTCCACTATAAAAGGAAACTCACAACACCCCCCACATACCCTTAATGATTAACAACACTTTTATAAATTGGATCACCAAAAAACAATATAAATATCTTTAAAAATTCAATCCATTCATCCAAGAATTTTCCCTTTAGGTACAAATCCAACCAAGTAATATTTTTCATGCAAATGAAAATGTTTCACCAATATAAGAGGTAACATCATTCAATAAGAACATTTTTTTATTTATTAATAAATACTCTAAATTATTTTTACTAAATTTTTATATAATTAAATCATTTTCATAAATACATATAGATGATTTTATCACTACATTAAAACAATAAAGGAATATCCACCTTTTATCAGTGTTATGAAAAAAGCGCAGATAAAGTTAATTCTTTATCAACAATTTTTTGCACTGATAAAGGGACTCTTTATCAGTGATAGAAAACACTAATAAAGGGTCCCTTTATCAACACTTTTATAGCATAGATAAAACCATAGTCCCATTTTATAAAATGGAGTGCACAGTGCCCTCTTTTTATCGCACCCTCAAGAATTCAAGATAGTGTACCCTTGTGAAAACTCCCCCACCCCCCTCGGTATTCCCTTTATTGGACCTCCCCCAGTATCCCTACTCCGCTGCGAAACCTACTCATTATCCCACGCCTTGAATCCCTTCCACAGATCCTTGTCCCCGCGAACCCTTCTTCCCTCCTCCCCACTGGACCCTACAACCCACAAACCCTATTCCTTTTTCTCTTAATGTTTGTAGGCTCCTTCAATGCACCTCCTCCAATGGTGGTCACGCCTTCCCCTCCCAACATAGCCTAGAAGAATCCCTACTCACTTGACAATACATCTATCCCTCCATCGCAGGTGCGATCTACTCTATGTAAGTCTCCCACATCTCATTTAAAATATATCTTTTCTAGCAGGTAAGGTTCTAATGATAGGATTAAATCATGTGAGTTTGGGTTTATCCTTATTGTTTTTGGATTAATCTTTACATTTTAGGTTTTCTTTGTGGTGCGGTTGAGGTGCGATCGGGGTTCGACATTTGATTTCAGAAATTTCGTCAACCAATGTCAGTGGTTCCATGCCCTAAAATTTTTTGATGTTTTTAAAATGCTTATTTTCACATTTATTCTGGTTCTATAAATTAATTTGATATTACGAATTGTGTTTTCAGAGATTTTATCATGACTGTGTGTTTGAAATGTATTTTAATACAATAAATGACTATGTTTGGGTGTGTTTTAGTTTATTACTTAATAGAAAGGGTATTATGGATTGTTTGAAATGTGAAAAATATTTTTTCAAGGGTAGGAGAGGTTCAAATGGGTTTGAGTGTGGGTTTTTAATAGGAATCATAATAATTTAGCATGTTTAGCATGTCGTGAATTTTTAAATATGATTTGTAAGTTTCTCAAATTATAAATGGCATGTTTTGATATTATTTTTTTTATGAGTGATTTTATGATTGGGCTCGACCCCTGATGTAGGTTTATTTCCTATAGGTACTTTTTGTTCTTCATAAAAATGGAATTTTTCAAATGTGTTGGTAATACAAAATGTATTTGAACGGTTTTTTCTGTGAGTAAAAATAGAAAATGGTTTATGAAATGAAAAATAAAGATTTCCTTAAAATTATAGGATTTGAGTTTTACAGGAGAAGGGTTCATGGATCTTTCTTTGGATTGTTTCATATTTTAATTTGAAATTAAAATTGTTTAAATGATGTCTTCGAAATTTTTTTATGATGTGATGGTGATTATAATATTTTTTTATTTCATATTAAGTGAAGATTTATGTAGTGTGAACTGGATTGGAATTCTATTATTTTTTGGGTAAATGTATAGATTACAATATATATAGTGTATCTTTTAAATATTGTTTGTCCCTATTAATTTACCCTTGAACAATATACCCCTTTGTGAAGGATTTTTTATCACGATTTGATACTTTTATCCATAGATGTGTGAGTTTTTTACGACTAAGGGATTGTCGTTTATCCCTTCGAATGGGAATTTTCTTTCTCATAGAATGGATGTAAGACATGTATGTGGATATTAGTTACATGTTCAGGGAAGGCGAGGGAGAGTAATTTCATATCCTTTAGATGTTCCTTATATATATTATCTTCAATAACCTCAATTTTCTATTTACAAAATTAATTTGGGTTTAAAAAACCTATGATATTCCACAGTAATTTTGGATAAACACATGTTCTTTGTTTCCCTAGTGAACCCCTTTGTGTTTGGAAATGTATCTACTATATTAGTTTTCTCATCAAAATTGATTCATTTTTATCATTTTATTTGATTTTGGTCACTAGTTTTTTGTTGTTTAATGTAATTATTATAATATAAATGAGGTGGTTGTATGTGGTGGTTAAAAGTATTTTTAATGTTTTTCTACATGGGAGTTGGTTTCTAGAACTAATATTAAGGGGGATAGAATGTTTTTTGATTTTTATGGGTGTTCTATCCAGGTTATGTTGATTTCCAAATCATTATTGGAAATGGTTTGGATCTATTAACACATATAACTATAAGGAATTGGTTCTCTTCAGAATTATTTGGAAACATAGTTTTTGTATTTTAATCATAAATAATAATATTTGACATTCAAATAGGATGGAGATGAAAAAAGATTGGATGGATCCTAATCATTTGACAACAGATAATGAGAACGTAGTGAAAGAGTTCATCATGTTCACAATGAATCAGACAGAGGACCCTTCTCAAATCATTTTTTTGTGTTTACATAGTCGTTGTTCTTTTCTAATTACTCTAGAGGATTTGGAAAAACATTTAACATGTCATGGAATAGATTAGAGTTACAAATGATTGAATAAACAAAGAGAAAAAGAAAATGTAGATATTGGATGGGATAAACCTTTATTTTATGGATCATCTATGATGATTATAAATATGGATAATGAAGAAGACCTTATGGAGGATTCGATTACAGATGTAAATGATGATGATGATCTTTTTGAGTAAATGACAAGGGCAATTGGAGATGAAATCTGTGATTGCCCAAAATTGTTTGAGATGTAAAAGATTTGTGCAAAGTTGCCATTGAATGTTGGATGCACTAAATATATAGCACTGTCATCTATTCTGAAGTTGTATAAATTAAAATAATTCAATGGATGGAGTGATGTCAATTTTATAGAACAAATTTCTCTCTTCAATGACATTATCCTGGTAGATAATGATCTCCCTAGTCGGACATATGATGCTTAAGGAATGCTACGCTCGATGGGTATGATTTAAGAAAGAATAAATTCCTACCCAAAATACTATATATTGATTCACAAGGAGAAAAAATCACTTACAGAATGCCCGAAGTGCGGTGCTTTTTGATACAAGAAAATGAATCACCTCCTATGAAAGTTGTATGATACTTTTCCATAATTCCATGGGGTAGGCATCTATATTAAAGAGAAGAAACTGCAAAAAAATTGTCATGGCATGAAAATAAAATAAATATTGATGGGAAATTATGTCACGCTACCGACTCTCCTCAGTGGATGATAATTGATAATGATTATCCTGTATTTGGAAAGGAGACGAGAAACCTTCATCTTGTGTTATTTATAGATGCAGTGAATCCTTTTGGTTTTCTAACCATAACACACAGTACATGGCATGTTATATTGGTAAATTGTAACTGGCCACCCTGGTTATGCATGAAAAAGAAATTAATCATGTTATATATTCTTATATCATGACCAAAACAACCAGGTAATGATATTGATGTTTATTTGGATCAGTTGATCAAGGATTTGATGTTATTGTGGGATTTAGGTGTTATATTGTATGATGCTTATAAAAGTGAATACTTCACTTGAGAGAGATGTTGTATGGAATGGTAAATTATTTCCCTTATTATGGATATTTATCAGGCTATAGCATTAATGGAAGTCAAGGGTGTCACGTGTGAGAAGAAGATAAAAAATCAATTATGTAGAAACATTCATTGAAATCTTTGTTTCTAGGACATCATTGGTTTCTACCCCATCGACATAAGTACCAAAATTGGATGACATAATTCAATGGATGTTCATAACAATGAAGATGACCGTCTCTGCTTATAGGTGATCAGCTATTTGATAAACTAAAATATGTGAACAGTGTTTTTGGTAAACCATTTTCTAAAAACATTATGAAAATTGGTTGGAAAGAGAGATAAGTTTTTTATTTTTAATTACCGTTATAGAATTGTCTATACAGTAGACATTTTCTTGATTTGATACATGTGGAAAAACATGTATGTGATAGTGTTATCAGAACATTGATAAATGCTTTGAAAAAACAAATGATGGAATTATGGTAAGGTTGGACATGGTTGACATGGAAATATGAGAAGTGTTGGCTCACGTGAATGGTGTAAATCGAATGTTTCTTCATCCAGCAGCTTACACTCATTCCACGGAAGAGAGATACATGTTTTTTTTACTTCTTCAAGGATGTAATGGTTTTAGATGGATATTCATCAAATATCAAGAACATTGTTTCAATTTTCTGATTTGACATCAAATTATTTGAAATAATATGACTGTAATGTTTTGATGAAAGAATTAATTCATATATCTTTACATTGAATTTTTTCCAAGATTTCTCATCATACGTTAACCAATATATGTTTATTTTTTAAAGCTATATGGAGCAACATTTTAGACCCAGAAAAATTGCCAGCAATGGAAAGAGAAATTGTCATCATATTATGTGAATTAGAAATTGTCTTCCCAGCAACATTCATTGATATGATGGTTCATTTTATGGTTCACTTGGAGAAATAGATTTGACTTAGTGGTCTTATGCACTATAGATGGAGGTACTCCATTGAACGTTATATGATGATTTTGAAAGGGTATGTCAAAAATCGATGTTGGACAGAGGGTTGTATTGTGGAGTGATATATTTTTGAGGCAGCCATTAAATTCTGTACTGAATACCAATCTTATTTGGAAATCATTGGTCTCATGAAATCTCGTCACATATGATGTATTGAGGGTGAATAAATTTCAGGAAAATATGTTGTGACAATAATTATTACAAATTGACAGTAGGACTGCCATTATGTTTTTCATATCATTTTGGAGGTTTCTCCATATATTTAAACCCAAAAAGAAATTCTTAGGTAGAGGAATCCATCAAGGGATGAAAATAGATACCAAATACACATAATCTCCATTTTATAGGGTGGTTTCATGACCATATTTATATGGAGTTAGATGAAAATCTTAATTCAATTTTAGAATGACTTTAATGTCTAGCCGCCGGACCAAGTGTGTATGTATTATCTTACAACGGGTTTGTAACTAATTGTTATACATTCTTTATAGTAGAACATGATGAAGATAGTACCATGAAAAATAGTGGATTTAAACTTGTGGCTGAAGCAATGCATGTTTCTGGTAGTAAGGAAAGAAATCCAATTTATGTGAATATGTCATACTTGGCTATTTTCAAAAAAATATGGGAGTTAAATTATATGCCATTCCAATTTCTGATTTTTCAATTAAAATAGGTTGATGACAATAGAGGTGTTAAAATAGACGGATTTGGATTTGTGAAAGTTGATTTTAGTAAATAATGGTATAAAGATGACCAGTTTATAATGGAATCACAAGAAGTAAAAGTATTTTATGTTCCAAATCCCACACACCGAAAGTGGTCGATTGTTCTTTAATCATCAAAAACTACTGAAGAGTCCAATGAAAATTCAACTGAGGATGATCCTATTAGTTGTATGTCACAATCATTTCCTAGCGGTCCCAATGTAGATGAAATTTTTTATGTTATAGGAGACCATAATGAAATGATATGGATAATCGATAGAGGTGTCAAATCTCTTCATCCATTGAAAAAAAAGAATGAGAGTTCAATAAATATGTTATATTTTTTCCTAATATAGAACTAGTTATCTCATGTTATTATCATTTCATTACTAAATTTATGTAATATAAATTAACTTTTCAACCATTTTTGCATATAATGACTTATGCACGTTCTAGTGCTCCTAACCTAGAGGCTGAATATGTTTCTCAAACTACTGTTGTTGATGCTACTCATAGTGCAGAGCAATAACACGTTTCAGAACCTGTTGATGCTCCTAGTGCTGAGGTCCAATAACCATCATCACATGTCGTTTCTACCATTTCATATGAAAATATTGATGGTGTTTATATCTATTATATGGTTAGGGATAAAGGACTGACATCAGAGAAAACACAGGTGTGTCGTAGTTTGATGGTGTTTGCTAAAGTTCTTAAGGTGATAGGAAAAGGTTTCAAATTTTATGTCAGATAGAATGCATGAGGCAAACATGTGCATCCCGACAAAGATATGTTTATTAGTTCCTTTAGAATTGTCACTCAGTAACTCATTCCAGTTGACAATGATTCATGGCACCATGTTGTGTCCTGGATGATGGTTGTGATCTTGGAAAAAATTACGGTAACATTATGATATTATTTATTTAATTTACTAGAATATATAAAAATGAATCATGGTATTAATCTTCTCCATCCCTTGCAGATTATATTTACAGTAGATGGTTCATACAAGTATTATGTACTATATCTTTCATGATGGATTCATCGAGGTTTTCACATTATTATATCGAAATGTCACCTGAAAGATTCCAAAGGTAAAATAATCCCACATCCATCCATTGTCTACACTGACCTGATATCCCTAGAAGCATGGGATTCATTTATTGGCCATTGTGGGGATGAGATGTTTTAGGTGTACTGTGGCTGGTTAAAAGTTATTTCAGGATACGTGTATTCATCACTTTGATTGTTAATATTTCATTTATAAAATAGCAGCTCGATACTAAAAATAAGGAATATTCATCCATACCAATATACCCCTATCATAATGTAAGGATGTGGTACGATTCACTAGAAAACAAAATGGTATGTATTTTAAATTTACAATAATATTGTTATGTGCCACTAAACAACATCATAATTATCTTTCTATATTTATATGTAGATTGACGAGTCTAAAGATGAAGACACTTCCATCCCACGTCATGTGCTATGGAAGGAGGAATGTGTGAATAAATAAAGGAATCTAGTAGATGAAAACTCACAAAAAGGGTTGTAAATATGTGTATGTATGACACCATAAAATGTTTTGTTTTATATTTCTATTATAGAATAATAATTACTTATTTTCCTATATTCGATTTCATAGGAATCGACCTCTCATATAGCATATGAAGAACTATTATTATCGGCTTTGAAGTGGCCAAAACAATACGGACATGTTAGAGGTGTGGGTTTTGGGTGGGAACCCCTAGTGTATATTGAGAAAAAAACGAACGGATGATAGAAATAAAGAAATGTAACAAATGAGATAATGATTTGAAACTATTTAAGAACAATTTCAATGGAAGTCAGAGTTTCTCAAAATATTTATTGGTGAGAAGCAAGGAGACGACACAACTCATGAACAACCATCGTGTATAGATCCCACACACCCCACCATCTTTGAGGTGATTCATTCCCCTACAAGAGGCGTCTAGGCCATGATAATAAATATTATAATAATTGTTCCAATTAAATTTGAATCAGAAAAACCTTGATAATATTATTATACTAATCTTATATAGTGTGATAATGAATGTGATTTATATCTATCAACACACACATATCACATTGTATCTTGGGTTATAGTGTTCATCATCCCAATGGACCAGCTGTACAATAGACCAACTCTAATAGATCATCTGAAAGTGATGATTATTGTAGCTCATGAGCCAAACGCTGAGCTACCTATTACAATTGATGATGATGATATTTACATAGTTGGAAAGGCTACAGGGACATTAATTACATAGCCGTCACAACTTGTAAGAGTACATGTGGAGAAAGAGGTATGTATTTACATTTTTTAAAGCTAAACCGTTAAAAATTAATTAATTAATGGTCTGAACTGATGAATGTTATTATTGACAGAGAAATGGAATCGGGTGACATGAAATGTGGGCTCAAAATAATCTAAACGGTCAACCAACTGATCCAATAGATCTAAAAAAATCACAATTACACACCCTATTCTCAATCCATATTTACTATCATTGGAGACTCATGTGGATACGACGAAAAAAATTGGTAGTAGTAATATAGTAGTTTATGAAAATATTATATATGGAGGAGAGATTGAAGATTTTGTTGCTACTAAAAATTAAAATAACATGCTTGAATATGATTGGTTAGGCATCACAGTTGTAAATTAATATATGAGGTATGTTTTAATGAATTTATTTTGTATAAGCTGATATAATGTCTTAATTATGTCTAAATAAATTTTATATAATTATAAGAAAATTATATGAATAATAGTTGAATGGATTTTCCCATGAGCCAGAATTTGGACTAATTAGTCCCCACACAACCTATACGCAACTAACGAAATTAGTGCCATCAATAAGGGACAAAATAGGGAAAGGATTGTAGAAAACATTTGAAAGCCTGATTACAGATGATATAATCTTCCTAATAACAACCATATAGTGGTAAAACTCTACAATTAAATAATATCAATTATATTTTCACTTCCATCATTACTTATTCCTTTTTGTGTTTATAGGAAACGTTGGCTACTAATTATGGTGAACTTGGTAACTCCAAAGATATATTTTCTGCATTCAATGCAAGGATATCAAACAATCCGACCACACATGACGGTGTTTTTGAATCTGTAAGACCCTAAATCCTACGTTTATGGTCTAAAGATCAAGTTATATAATTTATATTATATTTTACTGAGGATTCTATTATGATAGGGTGGTGTAACAACATCGTTTAAAAAAGGAATGAGAATAGGGGCTAAGCATCAGGAGGTTAGAAAGTACTACGTCTGGACATGTATCAGGGTATAAATAACAAAATTTCACTATACAAACGAATATCATATCAAGTTACTTTTTCTAATAATGATAAATGTTTTTACATTGTCCAAAATAGGCAAACAGAAATGATTTTAGTTTTTATCATTGTAAATTAATGAGAGATATCATTTTCCATCAACAAACTAGCATCCCTAAAGATATATTTTAAAAAAATACTACTATTTAATTTAAATTATTCGTTATTCATTATTTATATATTTACCAGTACTACTCTGACTGTCAAAAAGCCTCATATTCACAATATGATATAGATTAGTTCAAAATGAATGGGCCGCATACCTGATGGACGACTGTACACAAATAACCTGAAGATCTCACTTGGGGATGTGTATAATTGGAAGACATTTTTGAGAGGGGTTCACAGAGATCAATAGATGAAACATTGTTTTATGTAAATTTTGGCAGTAAAATTTTAATTGTTATTAAATAATACATCCTTTCTCAAATGAGTCATTTTTCCATTTTAGCAGATGAAATGCACCAGCAACATACATGAATGATGATACAATTTTCCTTGGGCTTTGGATAAGAAAAAACCGTAAAATCTACTAAATAAATTCATATCCCGCATGCTCACTCACATTAAAAGAAAAGATGAGTTAACATCTCTACCCTAAATTGATTTCAGTATGAGAATCATAATTTTTAATGGATTCCCATGCATTGAACATTTTCATTGGTTGAAATTGTATGTTTTCTGATTATCCATAATATGAAAATGAACATTGTTGGATCCTCATTCATCAATAGGGTTTCCCCACAAACATACTTTTTTAAAATTTTTCAAACTGATACATGGGTCATTTTTTATGTGTACAAATCAAACCCACCACAGTTCAAGTCACTGGGTGACCAGTATCACTCAAAGTGTCTCTCTATTGTTTAAAATGCAAAAAATTTAAAGTGAAAACAAAAACTGACGTACGAAAAAATGACTAAATGCATTCATATTGTGTTGAAAAATTAGGAGAACAATCCATGGGTCATTGTTGACATGTATTAGTCAACCCCACCATAATCAAAGGCATGGTGTGGTTGGTATCACTCAAAGTGTCTCTCTATTTTAAAAATGTGTATAATTTTAAGTGAAAACAGAACTTAACTTTCAAAAAACTTACCAAACGGATTCATATTCTTTTGATACATTAGTATAATGATCCTTGGTTCATTTATGACATGTATGAGTCAACCATGCCTCAATCTGAGGCACGGTTTGACCGGTATAAATCAATTTCTCTCTCTTATGTTTAAAATGAACATTATTTTAAGTGAAAAAAAAGACTAACACACAGAAAACCAACCAAAAAGATTTGAATTGGGTTGATACTTTAGGAGAATTACCCATGGGTCATTAGTGATGTGTAAAAATTGACCACTCCTCAATCAGAGGAATGGTGTGACCGGTATCACTAAATGTGCCACTCTTTTGATTAAAATGGACAAAATTATAAGTGAAAACGACACCTAACATATGGAAAATTGACCAAACGCATTGTGATTGGGTTAATACATTATGATAATGATCCATGGATCATTTATGATGTGTATGAGTCATCCTCTCCTCAATATGACACACGATGTGAAGGATATCACTCATATTGTCTCTCTTTTGTTTAAAATGGACTCATTTTTAAGTGAAAACAACAAATGTCATATGGAATAATTACCAAACACATTCTTATTGTGTTGATACATTAGGAAAACAATAAATTTTTCATATATGAATCGTGAAAGTCAACCCCACCTCTATCTGAGTCACGGTTTGTCCGGTATCACTCAAAGTTTCTCTCTTTTGTTTAAAATGGACATAATTTTAATTGAAAATAAAAAATGATGTACAGAAAACTGAACAAAGCATTCAGATTGTGTTGATCCTATAGGAAAATGATACAGGGGTCATGTTGGAAATGTATGAGTTAAAACATCATCAATCTAAAAAATGGTGTGGCAAATATCCTTCAAAATTTCACTCTTTTGTTAAAAATGGACAGAATTTTAAGTGAAAACAACATCTGACATACGAAAAAGCGACCAAACACATTTGTATTGTGTTTAAAATTTAGGAGAATGATATTGGTGTCATTTTTAAAATTATATAGTCAACCCTGACTCAATCTGAATCATGGTGTGACTGGTATCATTCAAATTCTTTTCCTTTTGTATAAAATGGATTGAATTTTAAGTAAAAACAACAACTGACATAATGAAAACTAAACAAACACATTTGGATTGTGTTGAAACTTTAGGAAAATGATATATTGGTCTTATTTGACATGTAAGATTCAAAATATCCTCAATTTGAGGCACGTTGTGGCCAGTATCAGTCAAATCATATATTTTTTTTAAATTGACAGAATTTAAAGTGAAAACAACAACTGAAGTACAGAAAACTAACTAAACACATTAGGATTGTGTTGGTACATTAGTGTAACAATACATGGATAATTATTGACATGTATGAGTTAACCCTATCTCAATAAGTGGCATGTTTTTACCTATATCTCTCAATGTGTTTCTCTTTTGTTTAAAAAGGACGGAATTTTAAGTGAAAACAACAACTGACGTACGGAAATAAAAAAAATTCATTTTTATTGTGTTGATACATTAGGAAAACGATCAATGGTTCATGTGTTATGTATACAAGTCCATCCCTCCTCAATCCAATTCCCAGTTTTTCTGGTATCACTTCTAGTGTCTCTATTTTGATTAAAATGGACAAAATTTTATTTTAAAACAACAACTAATGTACGGAAAACGGAACAAAAACATTTGAATGGTGTTCATAATTTAGTTGAACAATACATTAGTCATTTCTGAAATGTAAGAGCTGACCCCACCTCATTGTAAAGCATAGTGTTGCTGGTATCACACAAAGTTCTCTTCTTTTTAAAATGTGATGAATTTTTATTGAAAACAAAAACTGACATACAAAAAATGAACCAAACACATCATATAGTGGTTATACATATGTACAATGATTCATGGGTCATTTTTGATGTGTATGAGTCTTTCGTTCCTCAATATGAGGCATGGCGTAGCTGGTTTCACTCAAAGTGTCTCTCTTTTGTTTAAAATGGACTGAATTTTAAGTGAAAACAACAATTGACATACATAAAACTGAACAAACACATTTTTAATGTGTAGATAATTTAGGTGAATGATCCATTGGTAATTTTTGAGGTGTTATAGTCATCCCTACCTCAATAAGTGGAATGGTGTGACAAGTATCACTAAAAGTGTCTCTATTTTGTGTAAAATGGACAAAATGTTATGTTAAAACTGCATCTGACATACAAAAAAGAAACCAAATGCATTCTGATTGGGTTGATACTCTATTACAATGATCCATGAGTCATGAATGACGTGTTTGAGTCAAATCCTCTTCAATGTGAGGCATGGTGTGACTGGTATAACTCCAAGTGTCTCTCTTTTGATTAAAATGGATAGAATTTTGAGTGAAAACAACAACTGACATATGGAAAGCTGACCAAATGCATTAGGATTGTGTTGATACTTTAGGAGAAATCTCCATGGGTCATTTGTGACATGTATGAGTCAATTCCCCTGTAACGCCCCGACCCCAGCTACCCAGATTCGGTGCATTACTTCGTAACATTGGCATGATCACAAAAGATCAAGTCTCGAAAGACCGATTACTTTAGTACCCTTGGAAACACTAGATACATTCATAAATCATACATTACATCATAAAGAGAAAAACTAATAACAAAGTCTTCATAGTCCACACTCATATCCTCTTCTGACTATCCCTGCAGGTCATTCATAAAATACTTCTTCACATCCTAGAAAATATTAAAACATTGAAAGGGGTGAGCTCAGATGCTCAGTACGGATAACAATATTGCGGAAGCTTTCATAAATAAACATAAACATTTAAGGCAATGTATAACTAAAACAAAAGCCTTTTAAACATGAACATCAACATAATATGGCAAAAGTAAAATCAAATAGTGCCACTTACTTACTCACATGGATATTCTACTAGACGAATAATCACATCAAAGATCAATAACCACTTTCATAATGAGGGAATGTATAATGCCGGACATTCTGAAACATTTTGTCAAGGCCTCGGCCAAGACGTCTAAAATGATTAAGGCCTCGGCCAAAACCATAAATCAAATTGGGAAAGGGTCTCGGCCAATTCCACGTCTAGTTTTCTCATGAGACCTACCGATGCATCGAGGAGCTATAGCGGGCTCCACCCGTCACTTATTAAGTCCAATGCATTCCTCATATGAATAGGTGTAAACATATCATAAACCATAACATAATCGTATCACATAAAACATGCATAAAGGAAACATAACATTTCCACATTTCAATCACAAGATATCAATACGACACATTGATATAATAAAAACGCTTTCAAAACCATTTTCAATACTAAAATAAAAGAAAGTTAAAACTTTGTATTTATTTTTCATTAAAAAAATTATGGCTTTTAGAGGAAGCCGAAACTCAAATAATGGTCACGGCGGCGGAGAAGTCGTTGTCGCCACATATGTACAGAAAGAAAAACATTCCCTTTTGTTGTTTAGCAAAACGCTTCGTATAAAAAAGATTCATTTTGAATAAACGTAAAAGTCAAAGGGGTTTATACACCGTATAAAGGAAAGTTGTGTATAAAACCAAATATGCCTCAATGAAAGGGGATTGAGACGAAGTCCTTAAAAAGATCATTTTTTTTAAATAAAGTACATCTATAATGTGTATTCACTATAAGTACTCATAAATAATGTAAAAATACAATATAGGACATAATAATATCATGACATAATTTGAAAGTAGGAGATTAACCCAAAGAATGGAAGTTGGGTTATGAAATTCCCTTACCTCATGTCTGACTTGACTCAACCGTTCTTTAACCTCCTGAATAATAAACTAGAGTTAATATATACCTTATTAAGTACCATTTTCAATTTCATTATCCTTATTATATCACTTATTACAATGATATGAACATTATGTAATTATTTAAGTTAATAACAGTTGTTTTGCCGATCTTTGGTACTTGAGTCAACAATAAACTTCTTATAATTACAAGTTGTTTATGTGGTAGAATATCCATTATCTCCAGAATTATATTCATGATTTATATGTCATATATATATTATATATCCAGTATATACATTCATTTATAATATTACGTAACATTTAGAGGTAAGAAATGAAATGCACCGTTCATGGAGACGGTAAGCCGTACGTACGCATGAACGCTACTTTCATTTCAATTTCATATTTAATGGAACAAAATCATAATGATATAAATGTATAATATAATTCCAGTATAATATATTGTATAATACCATTTACTCCATCCTTTATACATCCCACATATGGCATTAACGATTCAAATCACTTTGAGGGGGCGGTAGTCCGCACTTCCTAAAATGAAATTATCGCGTTTTACCCATAATGGAAATCATAAAGTATGCCATAAATGAGAAATACAAAAGCATAAGTAAAACATAAACATATTTTATATCATATATAAATATAGTGACATCTTAATGGCCACTTTTGAAGGTGTTATATGAGTGTTGAACAATCATCGTTTCGTGAGGCAGAAATTCGCCATCCACAGAAACCGTATGTTCTTTAACCATTAGATGTAGGTATGTGTATGTGTAGATCTAATCCTTCTTATAACAACATCCTATTATATTGAGGATACTGTTGTTGTTACAAAATAAATTAATAAAAATAGTTTAGGGGGGTTGGAGAAGAAAAATAAAACAAAACAACATTAGAGAAGACATTACCTCAAAATCGGGTAACTCTTTTTGATTTGAGCCAAAGGCTTACTTGAGAAGAGTTCTTCCGAAAGTGAGGCTTCTAGGAGTAAGAGGGGGAAGTTGGGAGAGTATTTGGGCAGAGGTTGGCCGAGCCAAATGGCTTGAAGGTGTGAATAAGGTGGGAGTGGTGGGGGCCTTTTATAAGAGGAGAGGAGGGGCTCTTTTGGAAAGATTGAAATGTTACATTATTACACAATGCTTTTCGGATTCTAAAGGTCCCACACTTATATAATTAGTGGCTAAGGTGATAAGGGTTCTAAATCGACCCAGCCAATAGTATTTGGACAATTGTAAGCCTTGGATTTTACATTATCTTTTCATTTTATTAAAATCGTTAAATAATGAGGTCATCACTGCATCATAATGATGTCATAAATAATTTAATTTATTTAATGTCTAAAAATTATAAAAAAAATACTATGATGTAGGAAATCGTTTTATCTACCTAATGAATATTTATAGTTAAAATTTGGACTTGTGTAACCACACTTAAAGTCTGTTTTAGTAAAACAACTCATGTTTGTGTCAATTTAATTTTAACATTAAATAAATATATATTAATGTCATTTTCCAACTAAAGTTGCTCCATGGGGTCCCCAAGTTGACCCATGGGTTGTCTTGGTCGGCCATGACTCATCCAATAGGAGTAGGACAAGTTTCATTGTCATCTCATATTATTAAAACATTATTTGTACCTTAAACTACACTAATTACCTCTAATCGCGATTAAGAACCTAAAAGTTACTATTCACCAAAAATTATTTTAATCTCATTCAACCAAATTTTACTTCTTAATAACAACCATGTATGTCGGATTTTTGAAAATCAAATCACAGAAGTGGTAATATTTCATTTAAACAAAAAATCAGTTATTTAACTACCACTTAGTGGTTTCACTATTCATCAAAAATTGAAGTTTTTCAGAACAATGCCAAAATTTCACCCTAAGCTATAATTGATATTCCGAATTCAAAAATGATGTCTATTTTACAAAATTCCAAACATATAAGTCACATTAATTAATTTTATAATTAATTCCCGCTGTCACAACAAATAGCGTGTTTTTAAGAAACAATTTATATCAAAAGATTGGCAATTGTTTATATCCAATTTCAATGTTGAATTAATTCTAATGACCACCATTGGATAAAATGGTAAAAATATATTCTAATTATACTTTAAAACCAGTAAATAGTATAATTTATCACAATAAATTATTTTGATTAAAAAAGTTGTTTTAAGTATTTTTCACTATTCATAAAAAAATTGGAAGTTCTCAGAAAGTTACAAAAAATTCAACTTAGGATAATTTCGGTATTACGAATACAAAAATGAAGACCATTTTGAAATATAAAATTTCTATAATTTTAAAAAGTGGTTATTACTATTCATAACGGCTACTTTGATTAGTCGCGGTGTTTTAGAACTCGAAGTTGTGTACAATGCAAGCTATTGCATTATTGAATGAGAAGCGTATCGTGGAAGCTCGGGGTGTTACATTCTCCCCTCCTTTAATAAATTGCGTCCTCGTAATTTGAAATTTTTTCTTGGAAAATAAAAGGTTGAAAATAGAAAATACCTTTGTGGAAAACCCACATCGGAAATAAGATTAATAAAATTTAGCCTTAATAAGAGGGAAAGGGAAATGAAAAAGTCACCACCCAATTATGATCTCGATTAGGAGAACATTGGTGGCAATTAGAGACATATAATTGGAGGAAAAACGTAAATATTTTTAGGGAGTGATTGAGGTCATCAATCACAATCAACTGTCAAATTGAGGGCCTCAAAGCCTTCAATCTATGTTGATTTAAAATATCATCAGTTCAACAAGACATAAGGTATTAGGATAACACATATTTTTGTTTTAATATCCCTTTACTAAAGTTTAAGAATTAATTCATTCATTGAATAAGAGATAGGTATATATATATTTATGCTTGACAATTAGAGTTTCAACCTTCAACTCATCTTTCACTCAAAAGATAATAGAACTCAAAAATATTATACTTATCCTAATTGTATAAGGTTCCAAATGTTAACACATACCATTTTGATTAGTAAAATTATTTTGTAATAACCAGGGACTTCCTGTAGGCTAGTGGTAGGAAATAAAGGCCTATCGCACTATGGTTGTGGGTTCGATTCCTACAGCTTTGTCCGACGCGACGGGTTATGCCCCACCCTGCAGGTTGTCCTTTTCCTAAAACTAAAGTATTATAATATTCAAAAATAATCTTCATAAATTTTTTAACCTTAAACAATACTATCCAAAGATCAACTTAATCCACTCCAACCTTTAAAGTTTTCCAAAATACCTCTGTCCAGACTTTCTCTAAAAGGTCTCTTAATTCCAAAATCAATTTATCAGATTCCCCAAACAAAGTAAAGTTTCTCTTATTATCACATACTAAAAATATGATTACCTTCATCATATTAAATCATTAAAGAAGACAACATGTATTGCAGTACAATCCTTATATATATCACATTATTCTTATAACCATAATATAGTTCTTGATTCCAAAAACACAAATACAATAATTATTCTTCTTCAACTGTAGTAACAGCATAAGATTGTCCTTGATCCCTTGGCCTTTTCTGAGGTAAGTTTCCCTGACTCTTAGGACATTCATTTGCATAATGCCCCATATCGCTACAATTTTAGAATTCAACTTTGACAGCCTCTTTCTTTCCCTTGCAATCACGAGCCTGGTGACCCTTTTCTCCACATTTATAACAAACTCCCATTTCCTTTTAGGCAAGTACCAGGGTGATTCTTCCCACAATTATCACATAACAGAAAATCCTTCTTTCCCTTTTTCCTTTTATCTGTCTCTTGTTCCCCCGTTCTCTTCTTCTCTTGCTTTACTTTGTTGTCATAAGACATAGAGAATTCCTTTTCTGTCTTGATAGCACACGAGACAATATCTTCGTATGATGAGAAGGATTGTGATACTAAAGCTCGACGGAGAAATGGTTTTAACCCATCAAATAAACGATCAATCTTACTCCTTGGGTTACGTATATAATCGGTAGCATGCCTCGCTAACCTTGTAAAGTTAGCCTCATACTTTGCGACATTCTCATCCTCCTTCTGCCTCAGACTCAGAAATTGTTTTCCATATCTGCTCGATGGTCTCGAGGAAAGTATTTTTCTAATAACAGCTCTTTGAACTCCTGCCATTCCATGTTTGTTAATTCATCATCTTCCTTTTTGTTTTGAATTAGTGACCACCATTGATCGGCATCTCCAGTGAGGCGGTAAACTGCCATGACAACATTCTCCCTTTCATACTCCCCAAGGCATGGAATATTTTCTCTAATGAATTTATCCATTGCTCAGCTACTATAGGATTTGTACTCCCATTGAAGGTTGGCGGTTGTTGCCTCATGAAACGGTCTAGCATTGATCCTCCACGTTGCGGATCAGGGTGCTCCATACGAGTAAGGTTTTTATTCATAACCTGCGTGAGTTGTCCCAGTACGGTGAGAAACTGATCGACACCAGTTCTATCTCCAGATCCACAATAATTATCTTGAGCAGGAGGGCAATCCCTACATGGAGTGCGTGCATTGATACTGTTTCCATTTCTTCCACTAGGCGCCATTTCTAAACAATGGCATAAACTAGATCAGTTTATGAATCAAAATACATAATCCCATACTAATAAAACACTTAACTTAAATTGAACTATTTATGGATATAATACATAATCATAAAAATGTTTTCTTTGAGGAAGTATATACTCATAATCCCTTCATAATGATTTGTAAAGAAAATGAGAGTTATCCTAAGCATATCCCCCGGGAGTGTCGTAACCAAGAGTGCAGCAAGGCCTGTTGTCGTGCACCAGTTCCCGTTCGAGTCTAGCTCAAAGCGGTGTTTTCGGGTTTTACCCCTAGGTACATCTGTGCCAGAGCCGCCTCTACTTGCTCGTATCCAGACAGAGATGTATTGCTCGGAAAACTCACAACATCTATATAATACCAAAATTCTAGGAAGCTCTTCTATACTAATCCTCAAAGTCTATATTTGGTCTATGTGCTCTAATCAGAGTTCATCTAAATCTAGCTTCCAAGGTTAGTACTAAACTGCCTCTGATACCAACTGTAACGCCCCGACCCCAACTACCCAGAGTCGGTGCATTACTTCGTAACATTGAAATGATTACAAAAGATCAAGTCTTGAAAGACCGATTAGTTTAGTAGCCTTGGAAACACTAGATACATTCATAAATCTTACATTACATCATAAAGTGAAAAACTAATAACGAAGTCTTTATAGTCCACACTCATATCCTCTTCTGACTATCCCTGCAGGTCATTCATAAAATACTTCTTCACATCCTGGAAAATATTAAAACATTGAAAGGGGTGAGCTCAGATGCTCAGTAAGGATAACAATATTGCGGAAGCTTTCATAAATAAACATAAACATTTAAGGCAATGTATAACAAAAACAAAAGCCTTTTAAACATGAACATCAACATAATATGGAAAAAGTAAAATCAAATAGTGCCACTTACTCACATGGATATTCTACTAGACGAATAATCACATGAAAGATCAATAACCACTTTCATAATGAGGGAATGTGTAATGCCGGACATTCTGAAACATTTTGTCAAGGCCTCGGCCAAGACGTCTAAAATGATTAAGGCCTCGGCCAAAACCATAAATCTAATTGGGAAAGGGCCTCGGCCAATTCCACGTCTAGTTGTCTCATGAGACCTACCGATGCATCAAGGAGCTATAGCGGGCTCCACCCGTCACTTATTAAGTACAATACATTCCTCATATGAATAGGTTTAAACATATCATAAACCATAACATAATCGTATCACATAAAACATGCATAAAGGAAACATAACATTTCCACATTTCAATCACAAGATATCAATATGACACATTGATATAATAAAAACGCTTTCAAAACCATTTTAAATACCAAAATAAAAGAAAGTTAAAACATTGTATTTATTTTTCATTAAAAAAATGATGGCTTGTAGAGGAAGCCGAAACTCAAATAATGGTCACGGCGGCGGAGAAGTCGTTGTCGCCACATATGTACGGAAAGAAAAACATTCCCTTTTGTTGTTTAGCAAAACGCTTCGTATAAAAAAGACTCCTTTTGAATAAACGTAAAAGTCAAAGGGGTTTATACACCGTATAAAGGAAAGTTGTGAATAAAACCAAATATGCCTCAATGAAAGGGGATTGAGACGAAGTTCTTAAAAAGATAATTTTTTTAAATAAAGTACATCTATAATGTGTATTCACTATATGTACACATAAATAATGTAAAAATACAAGATAGGACATAATAATATCATGACATAATTTGAAAGTAGGAGATTAACCCAAAGAATGGAAGTTGGGTTATGAAATTCCCTTACCTCATGTCTGACTTGACTCAACCGTTCTTTAACCTCCTAAATAATAAACTAGAGTTAATATATGAGTGTTGAACAATCATCGTTTCGTGAGGCAGAAATTCTCCATCCACAGAAACCGTATGTTCTTTAACCATTAGATGTAGGTATGTGTAAGTGTAGCTCGAATCCTTCTTATAAAAACATCCTAGTATATTTAGGATACTGGTGTTGTTACAAAAGAAATTAATAAAAATAGTTTAGGGGGGTTGGAGAAGAAAAATAAAACAAAACAACATTAGAGAAGACATTACCTCAAAATCGGGTAACTCTTTTTGATTTGAGCCAAAGGCTTACTTGAAAAGAATTCTGCCCAAAGTGAGGCTTCTAGGAGTAATAGGGGGAAGTTGGGAGAGTATTTGGGCAGAGGTTTGACGAGCCAAATGGCTTGAAGGTGTGAATAAGGTGGGAGAGGTGGGGGTCTTTTATAAGAGGAGAAAAGGGGCTCTTTTGGAAAGATTGAAATGTTACATTATTACACAATGCTTTTCGGATTCTAAAGGTCCCACACTTATATAATTCGTGGATAAGGTGATAAGGGTTCGAAATCTGCCCAGACAATAGTCTTTGGACAATTGTACGCCTTGGATTTTACATTATCTTTTCATTTTATTAAAATCGTTAAATAATGAGGTCATCACTGCATCATAATGATGTCATAAATAATTTAATTTATTTAATGTCTAAAAATTATAAAAACATACTATGATGTAGGAAATCTTTTTATCTTTCTAATTAATATTTATAGTTAAAATTTGGACTTCTGTAACCCCACTTAAAGTCTGTTTTAGTAAAACAACTCATGTTTGTGTCAATTTAATTTTAACATTAAATAAATATATATTAATGCCATTTTCCAACTAATGTTGCTCCATGGGGTCCCCAAGTTGACCCATGGGTTGTCTTGGTCGGCCATGACTCATCCAATAGGAGTAGGACAAGTTTCATGGTCATCTCATATTATTAAAACATTATTTGTACCTTAAACTACACTAATTACCTCTAATCGCGATTAAGAACCTAAAAGTTACTATTGACCAAAAATTATTTTAATCTCATTCAACCACATTTTACTTCTTCATGAAAACCATGTATGTCGGATTTTTGAAAATCAAATCACAGAAGTGGTAATATTTCATTTAAACGAAAAATCAGTTATTTAACTACCACTTAGTGGTTTCACTATTCATCAAAAATTGATGTTTTTCAGAACAATGCCAAAATTTCACCCTAAGATATAATTGATATTCCAAATTCAAAAATGATGTCTATTTTAAAAAATTACAAACATATAAGTCACATTAATTAATTTTATAATTAATTCCCGCTGTCACAACAAATAGCGTGTTTTTAAGAAACAATTTATATCAAAAGATTGGCAATTGTTTATGTCCAATTTCAATGTTGAATTAATTATAATGACCACCATTGGATAAAATGGTAAAAATATATTCTAATTATACTTTAAAACCACTAAATAGTATAATTTATCAAAATAAATTATTTTGATTAAAAAAGTTGTTTTATGTATTTTTCACTATTCATAAAAAAATTGGAAGTTCTCAGAAAGTTACAAAAAATTCAACTTAGGATAATTTCGGTATTATGAATACAAAAATGAAGTCCATTTTGAAATATAAAATTTCTATAATTTTAAAAAGTGGTTATTACTATTCATAACGGCTACTTAGATTAGTCGCGGTGTTTTAGAACTCGAAGTTGCGTACAATGCAAGCTATTGCATTATTGAATGAGAAGCGTATCGTGGAAGCTCGGGGTGTTACATCCCCCCCCCCCAATTTAATGCACTGTGTGACCAGTATCACTCAAAGTGTCTCTCTTTTGTTTAAAATGGGCATAATATTAAAGTGAAACAACTACTGATGTATGGAAAACAATCCAAATGCCATTACCTAAGACATTAGATACATAGGAAAAACAAATAGAGTTTTAAGTAGTCCTTAGACAATAAATCCCCACTAATAATTCATCACAAACCCTAAATATAATCCTTTATCCCTAGATTTCAAGGTGATGGAGGAGAACAAAGAGGAAATGAGGAGGGAGAAGAACAAATGGGAATGAAAAAAAGAATATTGGATTTAAATTGGGTAAATTTTAAAGATAATTTTCTCTTAGAGTAGTTTTCTGGAAGGGGAGGGAAGGAATTAGGTTTAAATCCCTTAAATTATGCCATATCATCAGCAACATTCATGGTCTGTTTGGGTAGTCTCCCACACTGTTAACCAACTTTTTCGAAGCCATTTGATATGAAACCCTCTTCTGCATTGTTTGGACAAATAGATAAATAATCTTAATCATTCAAAATGACTTCATTAAACTATAGATCCATACCAAATTGTTTCTCTTAACCTCAAACAAAATTTGTTCCTAAAAACTCCCTCAAAAAGATATGTTTCATGGTTTTTACTTGGAGTCATACTACCCATCATTTTCTATGTATGTAAAACAGTAAAAGTTCAAAATGAATAGGAAACATCCCCCTGAATGTCTACCCAAATTGGTTCTTCTAAATTGTGTTCCCCAATAAAATATCTACATGAATACTAATAAAGAGTCTAGGATAGAAAATGATTAAGAATATATCTCCCCACCATTTATAAATTCTATAAATGGAATGAAAATAAGACAACACACCATAAGATAAAGGCATCAACCACAAGAAAACATTTCCTTAAGTGTCTAAAGAATCACCCAAATTCAACGAAAATGAGGAATCTATAGGGGGAACACTCTATGTCCTAATGAAACATATCCCAAAAGGAAATCAAAATCTTTATACCAATTCCATATCCAAGTTCGACATGAATCTTAAACACAAAAAACATGAAGAATAACTCTCATGCATGCCATAATAAAATTTTTCTTAAGGTTCTGACATTGAAATCTCTTTGTATATTTTATCTGAGGAAATGTGAGATATCACTTGGAAGATATAATATTTAATGGTACTTTATAATAATCATAATGAATAATTAGTACATCACAGTAGGTATGGTTCTTTCCGATCATTTCATCCCAAATTGACTACGACTATATATTTTATCTGTATGAATAGTTTATTTGATATTTTGATTTTTCTTCAATTCTAGTTTGGGTGTACTACTACAAAATTTCATGTTATAGAAGGTATGTAATTTATCAGTTGTAGAAAACACTAAAAAAAGTAGCCTTTATCAGTTCTTTTTGAGTGCTGATTAAGGGGACCCAATCCCCTTTATCTACGCTGAGCTTTGCTACGCTTTTTTAGTGTTGTTAAAGCCTGTTTTTAGCGCGGGAAAAGATTGTTTTTGCAGTAGTGTATGTTAAGGGGTATACCTAAACTAAAACACAATTCTTTCACATGGGATACACAAAAACCATTCATGGGTATGTGGGACTACCGCATCATGGACCAATGTCATTCGTTCATCCATTGTTATCTGTATAGTGTTGAATAATGAATGAATTTCCATTTTAATATGATGCATATTATAATCAATCTGTATTTAGGATTTTGGAATTAATATATAAAGCATAATATCATTCATTAATTTTTTTAAAATAATTTTTTTTTGGATATGTGGACTAGCACCTCCCCAAAGTGAAGTGATTTGTTTCCACATTACATAGAATATATTAAGGATGGGATCAGTGTGTGTAGATGAGATAAATTAAATAATAATGAAATTGGAATTATAATATATATATTTATATATTTCATTTAATTTAATTTTTTCAGTATGATAAAAAAATGGAAATAACATTCAAGCATTCATACGGACAACTGTCTCCAAGAACGGTTTATTCTATTTAATATTTCAATATTTTGTTGATAATTATAAATAAACATATATATATAGTGAATATATATGATATGGAAATCCTATTTTACATTATTTAAATAATTAAATCAATATGTAATTAAAAGTATTACGAATAACAAGTCAAAACATATATGAAAAACAAAGCAGTTATTACCCAAAAACGTAACTCCAATATGGAATGACAAAAAAACATGAGATATAAAGTCATAATAGAATCTTGTAAGGTATACTATATAAGATTGTTGTTTTTATTATATTTAAAGTGAACTTATATTTACTATATATTAGTTTTTAACGTGTACTAATAAATTCAATACTTGTGATATTGGATTTCTCATCTCACATTTATTTCAATGAGATATGTGATACATTCACCACTTATTCATACATTGTGGTATTTATATAGACATATGAAATTTTATATCATGAATATAATTAATTTAATTATATTAATTGTCTCATTATATTTTATTTTATCATCGATATCAGTATTCAAATGTTACAAAATTAGTATGGGGGTCTTTAGACTCACTTTTAATTCTATGAGAGTAATACCATATTCACCTCTCATTTGTTTTGTGTGATGTGTATAATTCCGTAGAATTTATTCAAATAATATTATTATTTAATGTATATTCATTTACATATCCATTTGATTATATACGTATAATGGGTCCGAGTGTTCAAAACTTATCGTGTATGTAATGTAATTTTGTATCAATTTTCCTTTTTTGAGACACATGCTATGTTGTAAATCTATATTCTTCTATAAGGATTATATACAGAATGTTGACTTGTTGTATCAGGAATATACATAATTTAATGATATTATCTGACTTTAATTCTCTCTCACATGGGTTTTATGATTCAATTTTACCGAAGTAGTATGATTTTATTGCTACAATCTCATCATTATGGATATTGTTTACAATAATGATTCTATTAATGAAATCATGTTATCTATATTTCAATAAAATATGTCAAATTTCTTCTCCTTTGGAAATATCATAATATGTTCGTTTATTGGTAGAATATATCGACTCATTTTCATTCATATAATAATGGAAATGTTTTAAAAAAATATAACTGTATTTATTTTTGATTGGAAATATATTTTACTCAAAAGCCATGTTTTCTAAAAAATGATTTTTTTTAACAGATTTTTTTTTCATTTTCATTGGAAAAGTATTTGAAAAAATATATTTTTATTTTTTTTAAATTATTTTTAAATACACTTTTATATGTTTTCATTGGTACTATCACAAAAATGTTTTCAAATTTTTTTCTATTTTAAATTATTGTCATTGTATGAAAAAAGGAAATTTTCATCAAAGAATTTTTAATTGATAAAATAAATTTTTTTTCCAAATATAATAATATTCTTTTGATGACATTGATTCTTTATTGGTGATATGAAAAATTACACTATTCACACACCTTCATTTAATGGTTTTTGTTTAAGATGGTAGGTTATTCCAGAAACTTGTTTCTCTTCTTTGTTTTAAGCCATGAAAAGTATATTTTAAATCCACCACATTTCATGTGTTATGATTTGGTGAAAATATTATGAATCATATATCTTGTTCATCGGCTAAAATATGATAAAATGTTTCTGATACATGTTCCATTTAATGGGTTCTGATATGATGTTTATAAATCTAATCTATTTTATTGGTCATGATATGATGAATGTTTTATAATTTCGTGCCACACATATATAGGATTTCACTATGTGATGGGGGGGACATATATGTCCATTCAATTCATTTGGGTAACAAATTATATCATGTTATATATACATATCTATAATGAATACTGAACTCGTTTTAGTTTGAAAGGACTAAAATGAACAGTGAATTGTGGTCCGTAATACATGGCTGGAATAAGGAGTGAACATAGTACAGTAATACATGTCTAGAATAAGTAGGGAACTCTTTTTAGTAAAAATTAAATAGAAAATGGAGTGTAATATGATAAATAATACATTTTTGGAATTGGTAGTGAGCCTAATTTACTAATACAGCGATGTATCAAACAGTGAACCTAGTTCAGTAATTGACTTTGTCTAGTAATAATGTATTGGTAGTGAACCTTGACTAAAAATATGGTTTTTATTGTGATTTCCATCCACTATGTTTTGACCGTAAGTATTCATTTACTATTTTGGAAATCATTGTTTATGTTTATATTTCTTCAATAATTCCATGACTTATTATTATGTTATTCTTATATGGCTTATAATGTTGATTCATTTATGACTCATATCACATGGACTCGAAATATTTATTCCATGAATTATGTATATGATCATTGATATGTAGATTTCGATCTTAACATGTCATTATAAGGTTCTCATACCATTTATATAATGTTATTCTTACCTATCTTACTTGTCCACCCTTACTAGGCATCTGGGATCACATTTTCCTATCTTTCCATTCCCCATGTTATGAATAAATTCATTAAGTATGTGTACTGAATGAGAAGAACCTTATTGGAGTTGATAATAAACCTTCTTTCCAAAAAGGAATGTATTTTTTTAAATTCCTTTTAACTCCTCAAATAACTTTTCTCAATGGAGAAACGAAGGTCATATGAGTGTCTAAGGCTTGTTTGAAATAAGGAACCATAGATTTGTAATAGATAAATTGGGTCGCACAGTTAGTGGAAAAACATATCCACTCCCACACAATCACTACTGACTATGTGTGGTGAGTCAAAGCAGTGGAAGGGGCTGCACATTTTTTTTACAACTATGAAATGAAGGTCCCAAAACCATGTTAAAAGTTAAAAGTTTTGAAATATGATTTTTCAGGGTTTGGTGATGGTATTGCAAACGGTGCCCCTTAACATTGTGGGGTCTTTCTATTTAAAGTGTCTTAATCATGGATTGGGAATTGTTTTTCCAAACCATGTACCCCCGTTTTCTTGGGTGTAATTCCAAAAAATACCATTAATGAATCCGAAAACCAAAATTTTCTTTTGTATCCACCCATTCATGTGGATTGATTGGTCTTCCCCATACCATTACTTCCCTTATCTATCAATGTTAGAACCTTGATGTCTCACACATCTAAATTCATATCGAGAACCATTGGAAGTATCAGATATCTCTCATTGAGATCTAAATTCCTCTATCCATTTAACTATGTTTATATTTTAAATCATTTTTCTATTTAAGTACACGATATTAATCAATATTTTTAATACATTAGACAAATTCTTAAATTTCTCTCATCCTACTTTGATTCTAAGGCTTCCATCAAATTTTGATTCATCAAAGACCCTATGGTATGTTGTCACATAATTTTATAAAGATGTTTTTCAGTTTTAATAGTCATGTTGTTGTGTTACAGATCGAAATTTTCCATACATTTCCCTTAAATAGATTTCTCGACTCCAACATGAATGTTGTTATACTCATGAGGTCCATTTTATATTAAAAAGTGTATGCTGAACTCAGTTATGGCTACTAAATAATATGCCATTAATAGTGTTAAAATAGTCCTTTATCTGCTCCATAAATGTGTATACTATTGTAGAACATTTAAAATACATTATCATATATATGTTTTAAAAAATATCTCATAAAGGGGTTCAATTTCATTGATTATAAAAGTCAAAATAATTATATGTCCATTTATTGACCATTAATAAAGGGACATGTTATCAATACTACTAAATGAACTGATAACAGAATAATTGGTCAATTCTTATTAAAGAGAAGATAAAGGGAAACATTATTATATATTATAGAATATATAATAATGGGACCCCATATCAGTGATTTTATAAATGCTTATAACTCTTTCCTTTGACAGTACAATATGTAGTATTGTTAAATCAACATGTTACTGTACAACATTACAAGATACTGTAATGCCAAGAATGAACCTTACTATAGTGTGTTGTATTAGAACACTACAAGACCAGAAAAGACAATTGAAATTAATAATATCATATAAAAATATATTATTTAAATAAATAAAATTGACAACACAATTAAAAGAAAAAAACGATTATAGTGAAACAAAATGAAACTATATAAAAAACCTTGCTCGAGAAAAATAATGAACCTATACAAGAGAAAAAAATCTTATTTTAGTTTTTTTAAAGAAGTTGGTCTTATGTTAGTTATAATATAAATAATAGAATTAAAAATAAAATTATAATTTTAAACTAATCATTGAATCATACCAGCAACAATGTATATCACATTGATTTATTGGTGATTAATTCATGTCACACCATTTGTAGTTCATATTCATGAATTAAATATATGGTAATTAAATGAATAACTCTGTGATAGAAATGTTATGTTAATTTACTAATTTATATCATATAGAGACCCTATCCTTCTACACATATGATTACATGTTATTGAATTTATTTTATCATCAAATTACAAGCTAATGATCATATTTTCTAGTGTCTTAGAAGACAAGGAAAATAAAACTAAAAACATGGGAATAAATATAAATTAATCTATTTTGTTTTTGTAAATATCTCTTAAATTAAATCAAGACCTACATCAACATAAGATAATCAGTAGTTAATATGAACAAAGGGATGATCTAAATTCCCAGTAATGGAATTAAGATAAGAATAAATCTTATCACATGGGTTATAAGGCCTGACATAATTATTTAAAAAGACATAGAACATTATTAAACAAAATGAATCCTAATATATATTACCTGGTATCATATAATAGTAGAAAAAATTTAATTTTTATGTAACATAAAACACTACATTAGCACACGTCAAGGCTCATTGCACATAGAGCAGCACTAGTCAAGGAAAACCACCAGGACTGTTGCACATAGAGCACAATTTAAGGACAACGAGTCACACATTCGAACATAAAATCTCAGGAGTCTAAAATTTACCTAATGAATTAGATGAATATCTGGGACCCCCCATCATGAAATTTTCATTAATATAATTTTACATAAATAATGATATATAATCAATCATACATAATCATTATAGTTATCCATGGTAGAGATTGTGTGTCATAGTATTGTCAGAAGTCATAACATAAGGGATTATCACAATGGTGACCATGAAAAAATTAATTTATATAATACATGGAAATAATAATTTAGAATAGTCATATATCAATATATTTGATTAAAAAATAAATTTAATGCTTATAAAAAATGGGGTTTAAGATAGATTAGAAATAATACATTTTGATGCGGTTTAAGGAAAAAATCAAAGATCTTTTAAAATATAAAAGAAAATAATAATTTATATAAAACCATAAGTGAACCATGAATGTTATCATGATAAAATATCTGGTTTTATAATAAATAGTTTCTGCTTAAACCATATTATGGATCACACATTGAAATGGGTATGAGTTCAAGAAGTTCACTTAAATTTTGCTTCCTTATCGAGAAGAAATGAGAAGGGGGTCATTTAAAAACATGTATATCCACCGAAAAAGTATTAATGGATCTTGAAAAATTATTTTTGGACATATAAATAGAATTTTCAATATTTACATAAAAAATTTATAATTTCATTTTTCTAAAAAGAGAGTCACCACATGGTATAATGGAGGGTCGGGTAGAATCTTTTACCTTATGTCTAAAGGTGTTCATCCCTTGATCATAAATCCCTAGAAAATCAAATTAGATTAATTAATTAATTATTATTAAATCCTATTATATATTTAATTTATTTATTATATCCTTATTATGTTAATTAGTTTCTTTTTTTATGGGTACATAGGATTAAATTCAATTTTTTGACGTAATTTTTTTCTTGGTTTTCATGATCAGTTTACTTTTATAATTGTGAGAATAATCATTTAATATGAGGATGGATGTCCATAATTGTATACATATTTTATTTGTGAACATACATAATATATAATTGTTATAAAATTATTTTTTTATTTGGAGTTAGAAATTATCATTATATAAAACAATAAAGATAACCATTTGGGTTAATTTGTAGGTAATCGATAACAACGAGCTAATTTTGTTTTAAAAATTTATATCATTTCTAAAAATGATTAATGAATAAAACATAAAATATATTACATATATAATAATCTATTTCAACCATAAAAATTGTATCATGACCAAAATTGATGATGTTAATAGAAATTAAACACCCATTGCCCTTGAATGTTACAAACTAACGCATCTCAGATAGTGATTTAATTTCTAAAAATAAAAAGATGGTGAAAAATATATGATGATGAATTATTAAATTCTCTTAAAAATATTCGAGTATATTTATTGTAAATAATTTTTTTTTTGGATGAGGGGTTTTGAGGATCGAAAATAAAAAAAGGAAAATGAAATGAAATTGAAAGAAAATAGAAGAGGGTGCTACCACTTGATTCCTTTCTCTTGAGAACCTTCATAAGGGTTTGGTTTTTGACTATTGTTAAGAACAAAATATCTTATTCTTGGGGTATGGAATTTTGAATATATTTGAGTCGTACATGGTCATGTCACAAGGCTTGAGATGTGTGAGGAGAAGGGGTGGTGAGGGTAGTACTTATAATGGAGGAGGAGAGTGTTTTCTAAATAGATAAATCATTAGATTATTATTTATCATATGATAATAAATAGTGATGGTTATTGAGACTAAATACTATAATTATATCAAGTGAGTTCTAACCAAAGGTTTTTACATCATGCATGATGTTTCTAAATTTCGTAATTATATTTTAATTTAAATATCATAATTTATCAAATTTCAATATTCACTAAAAATTAGTGCAATTCATAAAAATACCAAACATTTACCATAACCATATTATGACATATAGATTTAAAATTTGAAATAAATTTTATGAAAATAACTTTATGAACATCAGAAATTTGATTTTTTCTTAAATTCATAATTTATTTGAAAAATATAATTTTTATTATTTCATTTCAGTTTTTTTAAATGTTGAAATATTAATCAAGGTATCAAAAAATTATATTACAATGAAAAGAAATAAAAATATTATTTTATGAATACATTTTATAAAAAAAAATCATTTAGTTTATTAAATTAATCATAAAACGATAATCAAATATACATAACTTGCAAAAATATCAACACTTAATTAATAATATTTAAAATGATTCTTTACATATACTATAATATAATTCTATAATATTGTCACTTATAAGATGGATAAATTTCATTGATATATTCATTGGTGAGTTTACTATTACATTGGCATGTTTACTATTCATACGGGTCACATTACTATTCCAAAAGTCATGATACTATTTCATCGGTATGTGATGCTTATCATCAATATATAACTTTTACATGAGTCATTATTTTATTATAAGGATCATATTGTGTTCTATATGTAGTTTTATGTTATTATACTATAATACCTAACTATATGAAAGAAACTTCATTCATAAGGCATTGCGTCGTTACATTCATTATCTGGTATGAAATTTCACCCTTGATTTTTTTTCATTCTATGCTTAAAAGTGTTGTGGGTATATTTTCTTCATTGCTTCCTCTATTTCGCATGTTTGATCTTCATACATATTGTTCCATCATAGTACTTTGACCAAGTGAGTATTCTTGTTGCATATAACTTTATCTCTATGATTCAATATTGTCACAAGCTTCTCCTCGTAATAATATCATTCTCTATCTATACCACCTCTGAAAATAGTTCAAGTGGAAGATCTGGTATGTGAATCCCTATTAGTGAACTATGGAACACATCATGTACTTTGGACATTTTTAGTGGAGGTGATAGTCGATAGGCCACAACACTAACATGATAATGAATCTCGAAGAGTTCGATGAACCCGAGACTTAGCATTCATTTATTACCAAATCTCATGACCTTCTTTTATGGAGATATGTGATAGAATACCATGTATCCAACATTAAACTCAAGGTATCATGGATGACTTTATCCATAGTTCTTTTGACAACATTGGACTTCCTTGATGGGCTGCTGAATGTATTTCACCTTATCCACCATTTCGTCCACCATTTCTAATCCTAAAGGCTCACGTACACTGACATCATCCCAGAATGCCAGTGTTCTTCACCTTTTCAGATAAAAAGGATTCATATTTTCCATTCAGATGCTTGAGTTGAAAAATTTTTTGTACGTGAACTTATTTAGAGCCAGTGGTTGGTCCCATCATCCATTGATGTCCATAAAACATTATTTCAACATTTATTCTAGTTTTAGAATAGTTTTCTTAGATTGGCCATCAGTTTGAGGATGAAAGGTTGTTTGAAATTCAGCTATGTTCTTAGAGATTGTTTGATACTTTTCCCAAAAGTCATGGTAATTATAGGATCTTTATAGGATTCAATTTATACTTTACCCCAAGTAGCCATACCACTTCATTGATATATATTTGTACATGTTGATTGAGTGAGAAGTCCTATCAAATTGTAATAATGTGTTATGATATTGTAAGATGATCCACGATAACCCATTTAGCATTGTTTCCTCTAGATGTCATTTTTCGTACATTGAAAAAGTCCATGTTAATTTTATCTTACTTCCATGTTAGTATGGGACGTGTTTACATAATCCCTATATAATATTTATTTTCATCATATACTTTCGATCATACCAGGCACATTGATGTATTCTTAATGATATCCTTAATCATATTTTCACACCAATAGTTCTCCCAGAGATCCCGATAAATTTTTGTTCTCTCTAAGTCAGTAGAAAAGGATGAGCTTTGTCAATCAATTAACAACTTATTCATTATCTCTAGATTGAATGGTACACAAAATTTTGACCCCAATATTATGACTTCATCCTAATCGATCTTGAACTCAGAGGATTTCCCATTTCTGATTGCTTGAGCCCTTTTCTGAATTTCCACATCATTTCATTGAGCATCCATTATTTTCTCCATGTGGGATGGTTGAAAAATAATTTGATAAAGGGTTGAATATTTTTCTTTCTTAATGATTCCCAAGTCCATCCACTTTAATAATATAATGATTGAATCCTTCTAAATTATTATCATCGATAAAAATGGAAGATTCTTTATTCATGGAGTGTCCAATACCTTATTATCTTTACCTGGATGGTATTGGATTGGGAATTCATAAGAATTTATGAGCTCTAACCATATTCCCTGGTATATAAAAAGCTCCTTTTTTGTAAATATATATTTGATACTCTTTGGCTTTATATATATCTCAAACTTCTCTCCATATAGATAATGATGACAGATTTTCAATGCAATGATCATAGCTACCAAATCCAGATCTTGTGTGGGATAGTTTTTCTCATGGATTTTCAACTTCCTTGAGTCATAGGATATCAATTTATCATTTTTCATTAGTACACAACCTAATCCCTTCTTTGAAGAAGAACACTTCTCCACAAATAGTTCTCCACTTTTTGGGAGTGTGTGTACATGCGTAGTGATAAGCCTTTCCGGAGCTCCATAAAACGTTCCTCACATTCTTGAGTCCTAAAACACTTCACTCCCTTCAATGTCACCTTAATTATTTTGTTTTAAAATCATGATATGTAGTTCAAATATCCTTGGGAATACCCATCCAGGCCAGGGAAGCAACAGATCTACATCACAGATGTTTTCATGGGCCACTCTTCGATTTTCATTATCTTGGAATTGTCTATAGATATCCCATTTATAGTGATAACATTACCCAATATTGATAATTCCACCATCTAGAACTCACATTTACTGTACTTTTTATGTAGAATCTCTCTTAAAAAATATTTATTTATGTATTCAAATTCACACCATATTCATCCTTTTTCATAGAGTATATAAAAATATCATTGATAAAGACCAACACATATTTTTTGTGGGAATCCATAAATACTCTATTCATTAAATCCATGATAGACGATTTAGAATTATTGAGTTAAAAGGGTATCACTATGGAATCATAGTTTGCATACCTTTTTCGAGAGGAAGTCTTGTAAATATCCTCTTTCGTCACATTTTATTGGTCGTATCCAGAGAGAAGATCTATCATTGAAAAATAAGTGGCCCCACATATCTAACTGAACAATTAATGTATCTGAGGTCGGGGATACATTTTATTTATCTTGATTTTATTGATCTCGTGATAATCACTATAGAGTATCATTGATCCATCCATGTTCTTAACAAATAGGACATGTACACTTAATGGTGAATCACTCTAGAGTATAAAACACTTCTCAAGAATCATTAATAACAAATTCTTCTTCTCTAATATATCAACAGGGACCATTCTATATGGTTTATTTGATATCATTACAGATTTAGGAATAAGATTAATTGATATCTCAACCTCTCATTTATGAGTAAGAACAGAAAACTCTTCATAGAATATATCAATGAAATCCCTCACAATAGGCATGTCTTTGAGCATGAATCTATCAGTTATATCAATCATTTGATTAAGAGATTCTTACTCCTAAGAAAAAATATCCATGCATTAGACAATTATTCTAAATGATATTTGTCTTCCTCCATAATCTTACAAAACATTAGAGGATTCTTTTTGATGGATAGCGTGATCTCCCTTTTTCCATAGTTGATGATGGATTTATATAAAGATAGCCAATCCATGCCTAAAACCACATCAAAATCTACACAAGGAAGTATAAAAATATTTTCCTAATGGTTTAATACACCGACATTAACTAGTGAGGATTTATATACAGTGGATAAAACATTTTACCGATTTCATGTTTTAAAAAATAACTCAATCATTACATTTCATGTTTGTTTTTAATTACTTCTAGTAAACTTGAATTATATGAATTAATGAGTAGAACAAGAATATAATTGTATGTTCACTATTACTGAATATATATCTAGCACACATGTTGCCACATCACTTTCTAGATCAACATCATCTATAGTTATAGAATAAGACATTCATTTTTTCCTTGGAGGTTGTTCATGATTGCCTTGGAAAACCCATAGCTTAAGAAAATTGTTTTCATAATGACCATGTTCTGCGCAGTTGTGACACTCCACTACAAGATGTGTGTTTATTTTAATGTTACTTTCTTCTTTCATATTAGTGTAATTATTTATATCCAATTGATAGTTCTTATCCATATATCTAATTCTTCCACATGTTGAAGCAATAACTGGTTCCATTTAGAGAATTACCTTGATGCTTCTTCCCATGGTTTTGACACACCAGATGTTTATTCTTGTTTCCATCATGGGATATATATACCAAAGAACCCCTATTAGAAACTATATTTTAAATTTTTTCATTTGGACCATGAGACTATTTATATTATACAATATCCATTTCAAACATGAAGGCATAATAGACAATCTCATCATAACTGTTGAAGTCACAAATCACCAATGTTTTTCATAGACAGATAATTAGTATGTTAAAGAAGAAATCGACCTTTCATTCATTGTTCCTGATAAATCTAGAATCGCATCATTCATGCCTTTTAAATTTTTCTTCATACGCCCAGCTAGAATCATATTCCTTATATTAAGTATGAGGAAGTCCCATTCCATCTTATGGTGGAGGGTTTCGGAAAAATATTTATTGAAAAAAATATTTCATCAATTCCTCCCATTCATGGAATAAATTTCCTCATAGAAAAACATATTTTTTAATAACTTCTACCGTTGATCATATTATCCTTCAAAACGGTAGAATTCCAACACTAAATTCTATTATTCAAATCACTAGAGGACTAAGACTATATTTTCACTATACATAATCCACTGGTCCACGAGGTGGGGATGAGAAGATCCACGTTACAAGGGAGGCCATTGTAATATGAAGGATTAAATGACCAGAAGATCTTTCAAATGGAGGAGTACATTGTTCCACATGATTCAATTGATTACTGATGACTTGATCGATCTAAGAATGTATTTTCATGTTGTTTTGAGAACCCGTTCACATCATATTCTATATTTCATTAGGGAAATCTTCAAATTCCTTGTCACATTGAGTGTTGGAATTTTTTTCTTATATTTCAAACCATTAACTATGAAATTAAACATAAATTAAGGGGAATGAATATTTAGATAATAAGTATAATTGGTAAAATTTATCATTAAAGGATAAACTTGTAAAGGAAATGTATATACTAAATTCTGATTCCACATGATTAAATCAAGGTTATCCATGATATGTTTCTATCATATATTCTTACATGTTTTTTGTTCCCTTAATAATGGTTCATAATGAGCATATGAATTTATCAAATCATATCCTCCCGGATTGTCAAAATAGGTTCACACTAGGACCCATTATCATGTACCAGGAGATCCAATGTTGGGACCGAAACACCTTGTCAAAGATTTCACTCCATGGTAAAACTTTCCAGAACCACATCTACTTCTAGTATACATAATGGAATGTATTTTATTGATAAACCAATTAATATACACTTACCAAAATTTACTTATATTTTATTATACTTAATATAATTCATAAGGTTCTAAGTAATGTTATATATTTCTAGTCTATAAAAATAACTAAACCATCCTATGATACGAACTATACCAACTCTAGACTTTTACACATATCATTACATGATTTCATATGTATTTGAACATTAAATTACATGTCAAGGACCGTAGTGTCTCATCTCATAGATATTTGGGTATAAAAAATTGACCACATGAGTGTAAATAAAATATTTCCTTATTTAATATTCAAACAGATATCCTAACTTCCATTGACACCAATCATAGAAAAAGTATAACATTCAAATAACATGAAAAAAGGTATTAGATAAAATCCCATCAATGGAATATATGTAAGAACAAAGCTTAGCACATGTATTATAAGGAATAACATAATGATATAAAAAGGACTATAATATGATTAAACATAAAGAATAATAACATATATATAATGGGATCATATAATTTTGGAATCATAGTAATGTGGAAGAAACATAAAACCTAAATTTAGCTACAGTAAAATCTTTTTTCATAAAGAGGATCAAAAATCAATGCTAACCCCAAATACCATCTCTCGTGAGCATGAGTCAAGTCTAACTACCCTTACCGTGGATCTTTATTTCTCATGAGACAAAAATTTAACCGGTAATTTGGAGTGATATATTGTTTCACAAATCATAACTAGTTAATTAATATGTCTTACACATTAGTAATCATACCTAATCAATAATACATAATCATAAGTGTTACCCATGGCAGGGACTATGTATCATAATCATGTCCAATTGAATAACATAAGGGATTATCCCAAAAGTGTCATTGAAAGGAAGGATTTAATTCAAACATGGAAATTTATAAGTGATAATAGTACTATATCATGATAATTGATAATAAATTGATTTGAATACATTTAAAAAATGGGGTTCTAGAATCTTTAAAAAAAAAATATTTGGTGTAGTTAAAGGAAAATATAAAATATCATTTAAAAATTAAAAGAGAATAATCGTTTATATACAACCATAAGTGAACCAAGATGTATTTCATAATAAATTGATTTCTTTTATAAAAATATTTATTTCATAAAACATATTATGGAGTGCACTTTGAGATGTATAAGAGTTTGGGAAGTTCCCTTAATTCGGGCATGATTATCGGGAAGAATTTAAAATGGTAGAATTTAAAAGAATGTATACAGTATTGGAAACAGAGGTTATACCAATGAATTTTTGCCAACGGTTTATGAAAACCATTGGAATAGGTGTGTTTACACAATAGTTTCAAGGAACTATTGTGATAGAGTAATTTATATGAGTTTTATATAATGGTTTTAAAGAATTATTGGCAATGATTACCTTTCCCAATAGTTTGTTAAAACTGTTGGGAATGTTTTCCCATAAATTTTCACCAACCCCAATACCCTGTCCTCCAGATTGTAGACATAAATCACGATACAAAGATCTCTCTCCCTCGGAAAATTCTTCCTCCCTTCAACCAGATCGTTGTTTTTTCTGCACTTCAAATCTGTAAGTGGTACCGCTGGTTCAATGTTTTCCTTCTATTTTTTTATGTTTTGATTTGGCCTAAACCAGAGATCTGTGTACTGTGGTATACCCATGAATTGTAATTTTATTTGTTTTTTGATTTTGTTCTACACTTCAACTATTTCATCATGTTGAAGATCTTTTAATTTCCCAACTATAATATAGTTATATGTTATTTAGTAGATATTATCTCATATTCCATGGGGAGTAGATACCCAATGGAATTTTTGAGACCCTTTCCTTTTATGATGATATGAGGAGTGTATCATAATGGGAGTTTTGGTGTAGACCCATATTAAAGGAACTTATATTGAAACATGGATCATGATATATCAACAATTCACTATGATATTTCTTTTGGATTGACAATAACTTATTTAGTGCCATGTTTAATATAACTATGTTCTAATTCACCAAGAGTAGGAGTATGGAATTAGACCACTTGTTTATATTTAAATGTCAAAAGATGTGTTTCTTCATCTATATCAAGAGTTCAATCTTCAGAACCTGGTTAAAATTTATTAGTCATGGATTTAATCATATTGATTGTGATGGAGGAAAACTAATGGTCCTCCTTGGGATGTGATATCATTTGGTAAGATGGTTAACATCACAATGTTTGTTGGTTAAAGGAGTATTTGACTTAATGTGATGGATCCGATTGTATAGTTTAGTGCATCATTTCCCAATATATCATTTTTTGGGTTAGTTCTTGTTTGATCAGTTAATTGGTTTTTTCCCATCAAACAATTTTATGGTATGGTTACCATTCATGGTCATTTTAGATAATGGTCGAAGGATATGTTGTTTATTCCATGGGATTCTGAAATAGAGTTTTCCAATCATTAGTTGTGCATTGTAGATAATATTTTATGTTGGGTATTCCCAACTGTTTTGTTAAACTGTTGGGATAGAAAAATTTGAAAGACCCAATTTAGTGCTTTTCATCCCCTGACCTCTGCCTCTCGACCCCTTCCCCCCTCCCCAATATCGATGTCCTCCTCGCGTCAGCCTTCGCTTCCCGGCCCCCTCCATCTCCTCTGGCAGAATCCCCCTTCCCCTCTCAGCTCCCTCTCCAATGATGACGTCCCCCTCACCTCTTGGCTCCCGGTGACGTTCCTCTCTACTCTCTCATCTCCCAATCCTAGATAAATCCCCCTCCCCTCAATCTCCTCCTCCGCCGTCCCCCGGCGCCCACTCCAGTCGCGCACGAGACCGCCCATGGCCAAACACCCCACGAGACATCCCCCCTCTTGGCTCCCTCTCATCCTGATAGGGTTCTTGAACCGTATTTCCAGCTAATAATTATTCTTTCCATTTTAAAAATGAGGAAACAAGTAATTCATTGTTAGGTTTATAGTTAGGATAACCATTCATATTAATCGTGCATTTTCTAGTGTTTCAGTTAGTAGTCAACTCATGGAGTGGGGAATTACTGGGTAAATTCCAATAATCTCATTTAATGCCATGTAACACCATGAAATTTTTAGTGGATTCATCTATATTCAAATATTGTGAGTTTTAGATATTTTAATTCTAGTAATGCCATGTAATTTTTATATTCTTGTTTTTTGTGATAAATTTTGTATGCCATTTTGATGGCTTGAACTATGTCTTTCTCTAGCTTGGTTTCTTGGGATCTTTCCATAACCTTGATGAAATGAGATTTTTATTCATTGGAATGTAATATTATAAATTAATTCCCCTGTACTATATTCCTTTCATGATATATATCTCTTAAAATGGTCCGAGAGAGAATATGTTTTCCATATTAAGGATGCATGGATGTACTCCCATGCTTGGGTGGTTATACCAGAACCCTTAGAGGGAGATTATTTGGTTTTATGGGTAAGGGATTACTATGTGGATTATTATATTCCTAAGCTAAATCACACCAAGCCTCTGGGAATTATAATTCCAATCTATCTGACAATACCCAATACCCACTTTAGCATCTCATCCTTCATCTCTTTAGTTGAACTATTGAATCATTAAATAAAGTAAATCCTTTCACAGTACATTTTATATACTCAGAGGGACAATCCTACTCTATGAACCTACCAAGATTCCAACCCATCCTCATAAGTATTCCTCATAAAAAGCTAGATGTAAAATTCCCACACCTATCACTACAAGGCCCAATCATCTTAGGAATATTTTACAAGATCTAAATCTTCATCTATAGTGACATCAATCACATTAAAGCGCATAAATGTCAATTGAACCCTAAATTCGAAGAATTATTCATTTGGGCAGGCCCCATGGAAACATGATAAGAACTAAAACCATAAATAATAATGCCAAACACATGAATCATTTTTAATAAATATTGCAAGTGTAAACATAAAAACCAAGAATAATAAGACCTCATCACTTGTATCGAACAAAAGCAAACTAAGTTGAAACTCGGGCCAAATGGTTTATATACCATTAATAGGAAGAGTATGTTTTTATTAATAGGAATGTACAATTTGATAGTATCATTTGGAAACATTGATCTCTTTCCCCTTTACATGAAGGAACATGATTTGACAGATAGGGAATTGTAGTACTTATATGTTGGGCGGTGACAGGTATAGTCACAGAAGACATGTATGTTTTAGTTTAGTTTTTATTTTATTGTTATTATCTCATTATTCACTTAGATATTTGATGGCATTCTATTGTAAATAGGTTAGTTATATTCTGCGAAGGAGGCCAGAAGGAGTTCTGATTGATTTAGTCCACCAGCTTTGATCCGATGTAAGATTGTATGCCATGGTCACGTCGAGGTCACGCTAAGGTCACACCGCTGTAATGTCGTGATTTGGCCCTCTTTAGGATGACACCCTGTGGATGTTCTTAGACCTGTTGGAATTCAATGTGTGATACCAAGATAGAGTTTTTGATATGTTTCCCACCCATAGTAAATGGGGAGGGAGGCAACAGCTGGAATGTTTCCATGTTTCCTCTCACTCCCTTGGCTCCTAGCCGAATGATTTTGCCCCGCAGATGTCACTGGACCAAGCCAACACGCCGTGGCCACACCATGGTAATACTGATGTCATGCCACATTCATGCTGCAGTCAAGCCGTGGTCACGCAGTGATCACGCCGCCATCACGCCGTAGTAATGTTGGGATTTGGCCCTGCTCCAGGACGACACCCCGCGGCAGTTCGCAGTCCTGTCCAAATTCAATGTATGATACCTAGATAGAGTTTTAGATACCTTACCCAACCATAGTTATTGGGGAGGGAGGTGACAGCTGGAATGTTACCCCACTTCCTCCCGCTCCCTTCACTCCTAGCTGGAAGATGATGCCCTGCAGATGTCGCTAGGCCGGGCCAACACGCCGCGGTCATGCATCAGTCATGTCGTGGTCACGCCGCGGTAATGCCATGATTTGGACCTGCTCCATGATGACACCCCGCAGTGTTTTTTAGTCTTGTTGGAATTCGATGTATGATACCTAGATATAGTTTTAGATACATTACCCACCCCATAGTTGTTGGGGAGGGAGGCGACGACCAGAATGTTGCCCCGATTCCTCCCTCTCCCTTCACTCATGTCTGGAAGGTGTTGTCCCCCAAATGTCGTTGTACTGAGCCAACATGTCATGGTCACGCGGAGGTCACGCCACGATCAAGAATCGGTCACGCCGCGGTCATGACGCGGTCACGCCGCAGTCACGCCGTGGCCATGACACGATCACGCCGCGGTAATGCCCTGCTTTGGTCCTCCTCTAGAACGACACCCAGCAGTGGTTTTCCATCCTTTAGGAATTTTTTGTATGATACCTAGATATAGTTTTAGATAAATTACCCACCCATTATTAATGGGGAGGGAGATGATGGCCAGAATGTTTCCCTGCTTCCACCTGCTCCCTTCACTCCTGGACGAAAGATGCTTCCCCCGAGATAACACTGGACTAGGCCAAATCGCCGCGGTCATGCCGCGGTCATGCCATGATCGCGCCGCGGTCATGCCGCGGTCATGTTGCTATCACGCCACAGTCACCCCGCATTAATGTCGTGATTTGGCCCCACTCCAAGACGACACCCCGCGGTGGTTTGCAGTCCTATCAAAATTAAATTTATGATACCTAGATAGAGTTTTAGATTCATTACCCAACTTCTATCTTAGAAACTGCCTCAATCTGAGGCACAGTGTGGCCGGTACCACTCAAATTGTTTCACTTTTATTTGAAATGGACAACATTTTAATTGAAAATAACAACTAGTATATGGAAAACCAACCAAAAGAATTTGGATTGTGTTGATACTTCAAAAAAATGATCCATGGGTCATTCGTGACCTGTATAAGTCAACCCCACCTCATTAAGAGGAACAATTTGGCCAACACCACTCAAAGTGTCTCTCTTTTGTTTAAAATGGACATCATTTTATGTGAAAAAAACAACTGACATAAGGAAAACTGACCAAATGAATTCAGATTCTATTGAAACGTTAGGAAAATGATCAATGGGTCATACATGACTTCTAAAAGTCAACCCTGCCTCAATCGGAGGGCAGTCGTGTCTGACACCACTCAAACTGTCTCACTTTTATTTGAAATGGACAACATTCTAAGTGAAAACAATAATTGACATATGGAAAATCAACCAAAGTCATTCAGATTTTATTGATAACATTGTCCAATAATCTATGGTTCATATGTGACGTGTACGAGTATACCTTCCCCCAATCCAAGGCATACTATGGCCAGCACCACTCAAAGTGTCTCACATTTATTAGAAACGGAAAACATTTTATGTGAAAACAACAACTAAAATGTGGAAATCCGACCAAAAGCATTCTGATTCTAATGACACATTATGAAAATGATCCATTAGTTATATGTGACTTGTACGAGTCAACCCCACCTCAATCTGAGTCATAATGTGGACGGTATCACTTTAAGTGTATGCCTTTTGTTTAAAATGAACGTCATTTTATGTAAAAATAACTCGTATTCAGAATACCGAACATACATATTCTGATTGTATTGATAATTTTTTTTGGGGTTGTTAACTTATAATTTATGAATTCCATCATGTATGTGTTATTGAAAATGCAATTTTTTATGTATTCTTAATTCTGTATAACCCACCTCCCTAGACAACCCCACCCCCAAGGACAGCCCCTCACCCCTGGACACCCCCACCACCTAGGACACCCCTAACCCCTTGTCTGTAATATTATACATGTGTTATATATAATTTAGAAGTATATATGCAGCATAATTAATTTTTTATGTGTTATTGATTCATAATTCAGAATTCATTACATAATTCATTCTGTATGTACTCAATTAAGAATTAAATTATGAATTTTGTATTGCATAGGGTAATTGGTTTCATATACATGATTATAATTGTTGTACATTCCATGGTTATAATTGTATCCTATTTTATGTGATTTTATGTGCTATAGTAGGTGTATTGGGTTTTGTTAAGAGTATATCCATGTGTGTAGTTGAGTGTGCTATGGATGATTTTAGGTCGCTAGTCTATCAAATTCCGATAATACACTATACCAACTATTTAGTGAACCGTTGGTATAGTGTTGTACATATTTTTACCAACGCTTTTAGTAAACTGTCGGTAAAACATGGAAATATTCTTATATACCAATGGTTATTTAAACAGTTGGTAAAACATGAATACACATCTAGTATTGCCAATGATTTGTAAAACTGTTGGGAATACTCTGATTACAATACCTTTCCCAATGGTTAAAGATAATCCATTGGTAATAGGATACTGCCATGCCTTACTTTCCAACGGTTTTCCAAATCATTGATATATTGTACACCAACGGTTTGGCAACCTTTAACAATGGTTTGAAACCGTTGGTAAAGGCTTAATTTCCATTAGAGATATCCCTAAAAATATGGATGAAATGATATTATCAAGCTAGACAGGAACATATAAATAGATTATATAAGATGTAAATAAATTGAATAGATAATAAATTTTTTTTAAAAATGTGTATGAATAACCCAATGGAATAATGGAGGTTCTGGTTGAATCACATACCATATAAATGAAGGTATTTTCCCATGATAGTAAGTTGTGGTATAATGAAATTAGATTCATTAATTAATAATTAAACAACCTATCATACATTCAATTGATTTATTATAATCTAATTAAGTTCATTGATGACTTTTTTTATGTATTTAGAGGTTCAATTTCATTGTCCGAAAGTATTTTTTTCCATGGTTTTCAAGATCGATTTTATTTTATACATGTACAGATAATCATGTAATATGATAATGGTTTTCCAAAATTGAAGTTATACATTTTTAGTGAAAATAATTTATATTAAATGGTTATAAAATTCCATTTCATGTTTTTAGTGAGGATGAATCATTATATAAAACAATAAATATAAATGTTTGGGTAAATGTTTGGTATTTAGATCACAACAAAATCATTTTGTTTTATAAACTGATATCATGAGAAAAAATAGATTACAACGCATTAAATAGGATATTATATATATATATATATATATATTATGGATGAACCAAAAAATAATTCTCATTACCATAATTGATTATCGTAATAGATATCGAATTTCAGATGTGCTTGAATGTGATAAATTAACACATCTTGGATGGTGTTTTCTTTTCTAGTGTAAAATGAATTAATAGGAGGGATGGAGATGAATTATTTCATTATAATATCAAAATTACTGTATATATAAGGTACTAATGCTGTTATAACTTTTGTATAAGGGTATGTGAGGATAGAAAATGAAAATAATGGAACATTAAATGAAATTGAAAGAAAACTGAAGAGGGTTTTACCTGTTGATTCCTTTATATTGAGAACCTCATTAAAGTATTGGTTTCTTATTTTCCTAAGAAAAAAAATCTATTTTTAATTAGTTACGGGATTGGGAATAGATTATATTAGAACTTGGCTAAGGCACATGGAATCAAAGGTGTGAGGAGAAATGATGGTTTGGGTGCTGTTTATAGGGGAGAGGGGAGTGTTTGCTCAATATTTATTTCATTAGATTATTATTCTAGACAATACAATCTATAGTTTTGATTCTGGGCACTAAATTATTAGTTAAGTAATTTGTCTTCAAACAAAGGTTTAACACATAATTCATTATGTTTCTAAATAATGTATTTGGATTTTAATTTAAATACCGTAAATTACCATTTTTCAATATTCCCCAAAAATTCAAGTATGTAAAAAAATCCATAAAATTCACCCTAACAATTTTTTAATGTGTAAAATTAAAAAATTAAATCCACTTTATGAAAATAAATTTAGTTAATATGTGAAATTTAATTACAAATTAAAATCATAAATTAATTGAAAATTAAATTTATGAAATTTAAAACTAATGTTCTAATACATTGACAAATTAATTAATGACACATAAAATTATCTTATTATCATAAAAAATCAGAAAATTATTTTATGATTAAATTTTATGAAAATAAATTTTCATTTGATTTATTAAATTAATCATAAATTTGTAATTAATTATACATGACTTAAAAAAACATAAGAACATAATAAATAATTTTATAAATATTTATTTACTTGTACAATGATATAATTATATCAGTTTTAAACATATAAGATGGATACATTTTATTTATACATTAATTATTGAGAAAAATAATATATTTTTTGGCTTACTATTCTGAAGGGTAACATTACAATTCCCAAGATCAAGTTACTATTACATTAGTATATGTTCCTTACCTTATTGAGATACATTTTGTTTCATTAATTAAATATTTAGAAGGTTTTTGTTGTGTTTTATATGTAATCTAATGTGATTATACTATAGGAAATAATTATAAGAATGGAATTCTACTGATAAATCATAGGGTCGTTAAATAGAATATGAAATGAAGAGAAATGAGGTATCTCAATAAGAATGGAATTCCATTGACAACAATATTAATGTTTGTTTCAGTATTGAGTAAGTGTAACTATTGTGAACTAAAATGTAAATTATAAACCAAAAACATATCATCCATGTCATATTTGTCACACTGTGAGTTAGATTGAGGTTCGACTGATTGAGTTTGGTATATGATTTTTTCATTCAATTGTCTGTAGAAAACTAGAAATGAATGAAATGATCCACTCTAATGGAAGAAAAAATCCCATGATTCTTGAAACACCTCTTCCAAAAGCACAATGTTCTCAATTTTGTTGCATGTTGTATATGATTAAAGGATAACAAATATGTCTTCCTAAATTATTTGGGAAAAAATATAATGTAAAAATGATAATGAAATTATCATCAAATTATGTGTTAAAATAGTAAAAAAAAATTAACTAAATAAGTAGTAAGAATTTACTATTTCATAATGGTTGTATTCATTTTTGAACCATATCATTATTTTCATTACCCCCACTATAGCCTTGATGGGAAATCACTCATGAGCATGAGATGATTCAAACCAAACTCCACACTTTATGAAATTTAATCCACCCCATTAAAAAAAATTCATTATGCTAGAAATATTAAATATAAAAATTAAACATAAATAATTTTTTTTAATAAAATATCAATTTTAAACTGAAACCAAATAATTTGAGTCATATGGGGTACACCATGTATTGGATTTATGTATGGTTGACTACAAAGTGTCTTTTTTTCAAACAGTTCATTCACCACTCTAGTTTATCAAGAAATATTTTAGTTTGATGACCTATAATGTTAAATTGAATCAGAAATAAAAATAATGTTTCATCAACTTGAGTGAATCATCATTTTTTTGTGAATCAATATAATAAAAGGTTTAATAATCCTTAATGATGAATTAATTTATTCCAATAAAACATTATCCATTTGTTTAAACCCATCTCCACTCACTAAAGGAAATAAAACATATATTTATATATTCATTTTTATGGAACATAATAAAATATAGAATACCCTATAACCATCATAGAGATTACAAACACTATGAACATCCATTTACCATCTTTGATGGAAAATACTTTAGTGTGACCCAATCTGTATTTTCATAAGACACTATTCTTTGTTATAAATTGTTTTCGCCTTTTGAATGTATTAAAAATTAATTTATCCCTTTATAGAATCCAAATTCAACTGAAATCTATTACATCGTTTATGTCTTCTTGGATTTTAAAATAAAATACTATATCATTTACATTATTCTTGGTGATGATGAATACAAACATAGCATCATAATTATTTTTTCATTAAACATGGAATATCAATATTAACATGTATTTTTTAATGAGAATGATGATGAGTTTTTTATTTATGATATTGTGTACATTTAATATTATACATAATGAATATTCATATGAATAATGGATACTAAATATATGGATTACACATAAATTTATGATATTATATCGGACAACTAATTGATGATAAGATAGCCTAAATAATTTCACCACCATCCAAAGAGAATCCATGGATTTTTTATTTTTTGAAGATTCAATATTTAGCTGATAAATTTTTTATTTCATTTTTAGGGGTTTTGAAACTCTCTATCATATTATTTTTCAATGGGGTGTTCAATTGGATTTTAGGGTCTTCATGATTTCATTTAGAGTGGGAATTGCATTTTCTGGGATTTCCTCATAAAGTTGTTTCATTTTATTTGATGTTAAGAATCCTTTCACATTATCCCTCCAGGATGACCATGATCTCTTAATACTTGTTATCCAACAATAGTCCTCTCATTGACCATATGGATTTTTGGGTTGATTATACACATATTTAATCAAAAAAACTTTTTTTATTATATTACTATTTGATGATTATATTGGTTTTGTATAAATCTAAAATGAATATTCTCTCCACTACAGGGACCCATTATTTACAGTTTTGAGATGTCATTGGAATGAAACTACATCTATTTTTTTATTTTTCTATTTGTTCTTAGAAACAGGTTTCTTTCATAGTTCAATAACATTTTTTAGTACATGGAATGTGATAATAAATTTTCTTACTATGATAATCATATTGAATAAATAAGTTTAGTTTGTTTTGTTTTTAAAAAAAATTCTTCCACATAAATTCTTATTTAAAATCACTTAAAAAGCTGGGGAAAAATTCAATTATCCAATTAAAAACATGAACAATGGCTCTTATCTTATTTAATATTTTTTTGCTCACTTATTAACAATTTTCTAAGACACAACCTTGGTATAATAGTAATTTTAGTCCATTTCCCAATAATTTTATTATCTTAAACTTGGAACTTCATATTCTCCTATGAGTCACCCTCCATCTTTTACTCCTCCTCCACGTCAGTCTCTGACTCTAATTCTACCTCTATATCTTCCACTATATCCACTTCCACCTTCTCCATTTCGAAAAAACATTATTGTTTGAGATTAATACATAAAAACAAATGGATTTCCTCAATTAAAATTCTCATGGAAAAATAGTTCAAAAATATTGTATAATCATTATGACACTAATTCTTCACACCCCAACTATAGTTAAATATTCATTTCTCATACTAGAAAACAATCATAGTATGTATTCACCAAAAAATTCTACCAGAAACCATTGTAAAAACATTTCAACTGATGATTAATCTCTAAAAAAATTTAAATCATGTTTAGTGTATGACGTTTTACATAAATAATAATAGAAATGTAAACATTTAGAAAATAAAATTGATTAATTAATATATTTATTTTATTTTTAATTAGCATGGGAAATTAAATTTTTTGGATGACGGTCACTTAATGATTTATAAACCTCTCATAAATTTGAAAATATAATATTCATGATTGATTCCATTATCATACTTTAGAAACATGAAAAAATTTCCAAATTAATTAAATTGGGTTGAAAAATGATTTGATAGATAAATATTTCTATTTATTGATTAATTTAATTCCATTTTTAGAAATATATATTCGATATCTGATCTTACACTAACTACATTACAGGTTTTATCATATATTTAGGGACAAACCTATCATAAAAAAAAATTTCATAACATAGAATGAAACGTAATATATGAACATTATATTTAAAATTTTGATTTTTGCATATAAAAAATTAAAAATACAAATAATTTTTGGTTGGATTTTTGGAATTCCATGAATTAGTTCTATAAAATATTTTGGGTATCCATATTAAATTTGATCGGTGTCTAGTGATACATAAAAAAGACAAAAACAAATATGTAACGTAAAAAATTAATAATATATTTTATGTGAAAATATATTATAATGTTACCTATAAATTATAGACATCTAAATGTTTATGTCATCTGATATTTTAATCTCAATTTTTCAATGTAGCTCCTCTCTTTTCATCTAAATTTCTTCCATATCCAATTTATATTTTTTATTATAAATGAAACATGGATTAATGAATCCAAATTCTGATTATTATAGTTTTACATTTATATAGTTTTAATATAAACACATGAAGAAAATATGTGCAGTTATTAACATTGTAAACATATTATCACACTATTTAGATATAAACATTATAAAAATTTACCATATATATGTATGAAAAACTATGATTAAAATCTATTCATGGTTGATTATCTCATTTATAGTCTCAATAGAGGATATTTCTATCTTGGATGATCTATATATTAATTTTTCATATGGAATGTATGATAAATTTATAACATCAAATGTGATCTATTAATGCATTTTTAATGATAATAACTATTTCTATGGAATTAGTGGAGAGAATATACTCTTAAAAGGTCGTTTTGATTTTTTTCGATTAACTAATTTTTCTTGATCTGGAAATTCATTTACGCATATTTTTATTCGTTCTTAATATCAGACCTCAATATAGACATTTCTCGTCAACTGTTTTCGGTTTTTCATATGATTTTTTTAAAGACATACATCAATTATCTTTATATGATTTTCGAGCCATGTGATAAAGGTTCTAATAAAATAATTCACCTTTTTAATATTATTATCAACATGTGGAACATAAAAGTAATAAAAAAAATCATGAGCTACCTCAATCCACACACAAATTTGATCTTTTGGGAGATCATTCATATGTAACTTATCTCCCAATATATTATAAATCATACCCATCACAACAAGGTGGTGCACATTTGTTGATAGATTTAAATAAAATAAAACCATACGTTGCCGAATTTTAGTAATATAATATTATCAAAACTTGTTTGTTTCACATTTAGAAGAAAGTGTACTGAAAAATTTTATTATCTTCTATAAGGTATGAAATTGGTGGGAATGACGCACCTTAAAGATAATCTGGTTATTTTATTCATGTATAGATCTTTGTTCCTCCACCGGGTCCCTTTGATCTATTCTCATATAATGGTCACCCAGACTAGAACAAATTATAATATTTCATAGTGCGTCTATTTGTGATTAGAATAATTTCACCATTTTATATTTATCTTCTTTTGGTTTTTCTTCTTGAAATGTGATTATAGATTTAATCCAAAACCTAATCCTCTAAAGAAACAATATTTTTCAGACCACATAAAATATTACGAATTTATTTATTAATATAGTATGGTTATTTACAATTATTATTTCTAAACCGTATACCAAAATGGACATAAATAAATATATATTGGTAATACTATTAGAAAATATAATGACTTAAAATTATGTAATGAATATACATGTTTCCTAAAACAATTTCTATTTTCATCAGCTATTTTTCCATCTTTATTCATCAGAGACTAGTTATTTAGAACATGATATGGGATTGAAGGGTCTTTGGAATATTATTAATCATTTTTCAAAAAAAATATCATATGTTATTTCATATCACATAAATATTTTTTTTTGTATAAAAATGACGATTAATTTGTTCTATAGGGAAGTGTACCAACCCAATATTTTTGATATGGATAACCATTTTTTGATGCATGTTCATTATTTTCATCAGTAATTTTTTATTTCTAAAATCATCAAATTTGAATCAGATTGGATAAAATAAATAATTTTAAATAATATATTATAGATCTAATAAACATGAAATTATTTTTAATTGCGATGATCGATGAAATAATATTGTGTTTCTGAAATTATTATGTCTATATAGATAATTTTTTGGTAGGCCATTTTGTTCATCTCACCATTCTTAATATGAAAATTGATAAGATGTTTCTGAAATCCTCTATAGTGTTTTATAGTAGCCATTAAGAAAAATTTCTTATGAAAATATTTCAAAAATAATAAAAATCTATAAGTAATAATTAAAATTTAAAAAAATATTTCATTATATACTTTTTCGGTAAATTAGAGAGTGTATGTCATAAAATTTTTATTATATTCTTAAATGTAATTATTTCATTATAGGATATATGTGGTTCATGGAATAAATATAAATCTGATTTTTCATCGCCATTTTGACCCATCATAAGTAATGGACATTGATTTGTTTCGAAAAATAGGTTGGTTATTATAATTATAACCAACTAAAAATTTTAAACATGTACTTCTTTCCTAGATAATTTAATTTGACACTGTGATGGTTTGATTTAGTTGTTTTTTCATCAATATGTTTCTAATCCCATAATAACCATCTCTTTCATCATTACATTTTTTTCTTCATCAGGATTAGTAACATCACTGTGTTAAGAAGACAGTTTCTACATGAGTATTCAAACATTTATGTCTTCATGAATAATTGAAATTTAAACATAGAGAAAGTATTTTACAATTGCTTCATGCATTCTCTAGTGAAAACATGATGAAAACATTAACTATATCATTACACACTTTTATAAAATGATTATTGCACATCATTTTTTGAATAAAAATGGGTAATTGAATTTACGGAATGAATTTCCCCTCTATGGTAGGTCATATCCTCTTAATTAATACCATGGTGAATATTTTAATCAATTTTCATCCTCATTCACTTAATTTCTGAAAAAAATATTATTTAATTTTGTTTCTTGAGAATCATCCAACATCTCTTAAAGACAGGAAACTATCTTTCATGAACTACTAAAGGCAGTATTCATCCAATACTAAGTATCAATGACCATTTATGATGAATAATCCTCAGAGTATTTCATGTTATATAGAAGATATTTGGGATGAGTCTCGATAAATAATATTCTTTAATAACTATTTGAAAGATTATGTTTCTAAGGATTACAGTTGTCACCATAATACTTTTTAAATTACCACATCCAAAATTATAAATGATATTATAATCTCAAACCGATAAAATTTCCCTATGACTACTATTGGAACTTAAACTCATCACGTTGAGATGCTCCCACATTAATCTGTGTCACTGGTCATTTACCCTCAACTATATCTCTGATACATCATATTTATATACAATAAATTTCATGTGTATGGTGTTAGTATAAATATAATCATGTAAATAACTATAGGTCCCCAAAAGTATAAAATAGTGTATATATTGAAAATCGGTTCAATGTAGTAACACTCAAAATACACATGTATGTAATGAAATTGTTTTACTATTTCAAACATCATGATAATCAAATGTAATGGTTTCATTTTATACGAGTTAATTATAATAAACAAACGATAGTTATAAAACACGAATGTTCCCTAAAATTCTAATCATTTTACCAATAGGTGGTTAATATTAGAATCATTAGAGGAAAACTTTATTTTCTTCCTCTAGAAATATTAACAACATAGGTACCATAAGATTTTATCTTTGTCACAAGCATCCAAGAAAATCCCTCATGGATAACCATCACATGTACCAATTGCATCAAAACCATGAAATTTTATTAAAATAGACATTTTTCTCATGAAGATTATTTTAAACATTGTTAGGTTATAACATATTTAGATACATTTTTAAAGAACCACAAATTGGGTTCCATAATATATTAGTTAAACATATCTTTTGAAAACATATAAAGAAGAGAAAAAAACAGAAATTTCAAATCACCCAAATCATGGCCCTCGATGAATCACTAAAATTTCTACAGTAACTAACATTCAATAATACCTTACCTAGACCACATATATTATCCTTCGTATTATAATAAATGAAAAAAATTATTTTCATTAAGTCTACACATGTATTTATTATAAAAAATTATTGTAATCATACATTGAAGGGTACATTAAAATTAATTTAGAATAATATCATTTGATTATTCATAGAATGTATTTTAAGGAAATACTTATTAAAATTAACAAAAATATTAGTTACATATTATGTTTAATAAAAAATCAAAACAAAATTCTCTATAGAACAAGTTGTTAGATAAGTAACAAAATCAATGTGTAAACAATAATAAAAAAATATATAAATAAAGAAAAATAAAGAATTTCTAAATAAATGCAACTAAAATTTCCATTTACTAAAATTATACTGTCCTGAAAAAATTTATTCATAAATATATATTAGTTCATGTTACAATATAATTATTATTAAAAAGAGATTTTTTTATGATTACAGTCAAAATATTTAATAAAAAATTATTTATTCTATAAATATATATATATATTGTGAACAATTTCATATGATAAATAAAATAATAAATAAATATATAAAAACAATAACTATTATCGTATCGTAATCATCAAATTCATTAATTGAAAAAAAATAAAAATCTCTTAAATATTTCTATTATAGAACTTATAATTCATATTAATTGATCCTGATTATATGCAACTCATGTTATCTCAAATGTAATATAACAAAAACCATTAAATTTCATTAATTATTTTCAAAACTACTTTTAAAGTAAAATAAAATAAATTTATTTATTTAATTGAATTATTTAAATCATTAATAAGTAATTATAATGGTTACTAAATAATATATCAATTAATTTATGAAAATTATAAACAATGATTACATTATAATCCCATAAAAATCCATCATGATCTAAATACTTTGAAATAATTAAAGATAATCATATATTTAATGGGAATCATGATGTACTTATCATATTTAATGAGAGACTATTTGATATATCAAATTAGAAAAAAACCAATATATGAATTTATTTCAAAAACAAAATTATTCCTTGAACATATTATTTTTAGAAAATATGTTTATCCCATTTATACTCTAAACTAACTAATTAAAAATTTTAACATATTTAAAATTTTAATTATATATTATAACAAATTGCATTTCAAAAAATATAATTCACTATCTATCACAACATACCACCAACCACAATATAATAAAAAAACCTTTTCCACCATCATTGCATCAATCATGTTAGGTTATCAGAATGGAAAGAAAGGTAATAAAACCTATTTTGATGAAATAAAAAATATTATTTTAAAAAAAATCATTGGACATGAAAATAAATAGATGGTCGGAATGCCATCAGACTTCAGATAATAAATCCTAGAAAAGACCTCACTATTTAACCAGCTTTTATTTAACTATTCTTTTATGTTAACAATTATTGCAATCCGAACTATAATATAAATATTTTAATAATCATAGAATTTTATAATATTCCCACATGTTTAACCTAATATTTTTATAATTCATGAATATTGTTTATCATTATATCATTATTCAATTATATATTACGCATGTGAAATTATATTCAGATTTATATTCAAATTTTGTATGAATATTAAAAACTTATCAAATGATAAAAAAAAATATATTGATAACCAAAAATTTATATAATATTATGATGTAAAAATAAACTATATTTTTCATTCAATTACATCACCTTTTCAACAATAATGTTCGAATATTAATATATCTATATTCTGCATAAAGCATTCAATGATATTTTATGATGATGATATACTCAATAGATTCACATGTATATATTATTAATTCTTCTTATTATCATCAAATTTTGTCATCTTAATGTGCATACAATACTATGGAAATGAGAATCAAACAATGATAATCTGTTCTTTCTAAAATGCAATAACAAATAATAATGAAATCATTAATAAAATCACAAGCAGTTTCAAGATATCACACTTCCCACATTCATTATTTAAATTTTGAGGTAGTTATCAATATATAGTTGGTTGCATATATTTACATAGAGAATAAAAACATATGATAATTCTACACCAAATAGAAATTATAGAGACATTATGGATCCCATCGACTATATAGTTTTTATAGTCATAACATCGGCTAAAGACATAGATCGTTGTGGAATACTATGAAGCTGGAATGAGGTTACAGAGAATGGGGGGTGTTGTGTTTGTATTGGTAAATGAGAGAGTGAGAGAGAGATGAGATGTAGGGTACTTAATTGTTTGAAATGGTGAAAAGAGGAAAACCGTGGAACTCCAACAAACAATAAATGAGAGAGAAAATAGAAAAATTAAAATACCTAGGATTCTAGCCTTGATTCATATGAGAGAATGTAGAGGAGGATCGACAACAACTATGGAGTTGAATAAGAGCTTGAGAATTGTGACTAAATAATTAAAGGTATGGCTTATTTTAAAAAGATTAGCGAGATATTTATAAGAACTTGTAAAAAGGAACTGATAAAGATCCATTTTATCATTTCAAAATTGAATGATATTGATAAAAGGAATCATTATGAGTTCATTTTTTACAGGTGATAAAGTCAAAAGTTTATTATTTGTAATATTTATACGCTTATAGATCTCTATGTTTACCAGCTGTTGAGAAGCGCTCATAATGGATTTAAAATTATAATTATAAATATTTTTTAAAAAATTAATTATATAATTATATACTGATTTACTATAATTTTCTAATTTTTTAAATTTATAATTAATAATTTATATTTAATTAAATACATTGATAAAAATATATTTAATTTTATTTATAATTATAAATTTATAACTATATATATAGTAAATATAATTTAAAAATGTATTTATAAATAAATATATTTGTAAATATAATTATCATTATTTATTTACAATTATAAATATATTTATATTATTATATATATTTATATAAATATATATATTTACTAAATATGTGTATATAGTAAATATATTCATTATTTAAATATATTCATTATAAATTTATATTTCTAAATTTATTTATGTCATTATATATATTGGTGTTTAATAAGTATATATATTTGTATATGGTAAATTTGTTTATTATATATTTATAAATATTTAAATATATAATTATTTATTTAAAACTATATGAATACTATTATTAATATAACACTTATATATTCATATAATTATATATTTAAATAATTATACTTATATTAATAATTAAAGATAAATATAAATAAAAACTTTCTATATTCTATATTTAAATTTAAATAATTTTATTTGAAATTTTTTATTTTTTAAATATATTAATTTATTTATTTATAATCATATAAATACATTTCAAATGTAAAATATATTTTATTTATAATAGTTATAATTATATAAATTTATAAATATAGTACATATACATTTATAAATATTTTAATTTACAAATATTTATTTAAAAATATTTATTTTCAAATATTTTTTAATCTTTATTAATGAATATATATTTATAAATAATGGTTTTTAAAAAAATTTGAAATAAAATAATTAAAAATCAGGGCACATTAAAAATATTGAAAAAATAGTTAATTTATATTAATTACAAGTTAATTGTTAAAAATGATATATATTGATGTGAATATGACTACATATTTAAAATACAACTACAATATACATAGATATATATATATATATATATGAAAATTATTGAAAATTATTAAATTCCAAAATATTTGCTATAAATGAATAAATAATACCATTAATAAAATAAAAAAAATAATATTGACTAATTAAAAACATAATATATTATATTTACCGTGTTATAGTGAAATTATTAAATATATTTAAATTTGAATTAATTACATAAATATAAATTGTTTGTGTTTTAAAATAAGATTCATTTATTACATTAATATTTCTATTTGTGCAGTCAATTTATAATGTATTATATTATATACATGTATGTGAATCAATGTAACAGACATTTGAAATATGTTAAATTGAACAATCAAACAATTTTAAAAATGGATAAGATGTTAATACGATTTTTAATATTACAATTTATTATTTTTCTATATATTTATATTTAATATCTATTATTTAATATTATTTATCAATAATATATATATTAAACATATTCATTTTTTGAAATATTTTTGAATAATAAATTTATAAATAATTTATTCATTTATTCATTTTTCTTATTTTAATTTATTTATTATGAATTTTTTATTTGTAATGATTTTTTTTAATTATTAACATTTATTCACTTTATATATAAATATTTATTATATAATATTTATTCTTATTTATAATAATGATATATGTATATTAAATTTCATCATTCATCAAAAAAATATTTAATCAATAAAATGATAAATATTTAACAGAGTTTAATCTTTTTAAATGTCATTAGTTTAATTATTTCCTTTTATTCACATTATATATCAATATATTTAATATATATTATTTATTAATGTTATTATATTATATATATGTATATTCTAATTATTCATTATTAAAAAAATTATTTAATCAATGAAATATATAATTTTTTTATATTTTCAATTTGTTTCATTATGTCATTTTATTATACACATTTATCATTTATTATAGATTACTTATAAAGAAAACTCTCTATCTCGGCTAAAAATAAACTATTGATTAGTGGTACCCTTTATTAGAGATAAAATTATAGAGGTGATAAAGGGTATATTTTCCTATTCTAAATAAAAGCACTAATAATGGACACCTTTTCTCAGGGAAAAAAGGGCTGATAAAAGGTACATTTTATCAGCTCTTTTCATAGCAATAATATATGTTACCAACTGTCATTGATTTTTTAGGGTTGATAAAGGTCACAATTATTATCATTTTCTTAGTGTTCCAGATGTACATAACTATTAATGGTGTATTTTGTAGTATATTAGCGAGACCCCTTGGGTGTGAGGGCTTGACATTCAATTTATGTTATTTTTTTAATGGACCAAAACCCCTCCTAAGTGTTCATCATGGGTATAAATTTTTGTTTTCCCACTCTGGTAAAAAAATTTAATGAACTTAAGGCACATCATATGGTCATGACATGTCATATATGGATTTCCCATGTAGTGATATTCTACTGACATTTGCACCATCAATGTTTTTCAATGTGCGTTCTACATTGAATTTCCTCTTTTTATTGAATTAAATGGATTGATTATAGAGAATTTTTTATTCATGATGATTTTCATTTCCACAAATGAATGTAATGTTTTAAATTGAATTTATTTTTAAATAGTGGAATGACCACACCAATAGACCATGTTTTATTGAATTTGTGAATTGAAATGTTAGTCATTGATAACAATGTCTGGGTAAATGTTGTGTATAATAGGTAATTCCTCTTGGATTATATATTTATTACTATTTTTTCTTGATATAGGCTTTGGAATATTGGTAATGGTTATATTGTCCATAATGTCATTATGCTCTCTTAAATTTGGTGTTGTGCATGACGAGTCACACCATTATCACTATTTGGATGCTAGGAATGACCCATAAAATCCTATATTTTGAGTGTTGACATGATGTAACACTTAATATCCCGAGTGTTGAGAAGGAGGTGTCTCTCTTTTTGTGGGATGTAGGGAATTTAAAATTTTTTCTTGATCTTATAGGATTGTTTAGTTTGTTTATAGATTTCTAAATAAGGCTCCGGTCAAGACACCACCGATTATTCTAGGTATATGACCCGTAACAGGCACACTTACATGGTTCATATTGGTGGATAAAAGATATAACAACACTATATAATATTACTATATATGTAGTTACTATTTTGATGTTCATTTCGGCTATGACCCAAAGTAGGTATAGCAGCAATGTTTCCATTTGGATCCTGAGTGGGATGATATTTGTTGGTTCAACATTACTATTTACTTATTTACAATTGGACACAATTTAGATATGAGGACTACATAGATTACTTCTAGACACTGTTGGCAGAGGCCTACTTGGATATTACCTCACAATATACTCAGCCTCCTTTGGTACCTGAATACATTACTAGTCTATGAGTAAAAATATGGTCAATCTTCTTTCTATTGAGATTTTATTTTCTATATTTATATATAGATCATATATGTAGAGGACCGAGAATATGATAAATAATCTAAGGATATTTTATATTCCTTTTTGAGATTTTGTGTAACATCATTTTATATGAATTTCATCTATTTCGCTTTTTTATGTCATAAGGTCATGCATACATTTATATGACACTACCTAGTGGCTTTTCAATTATTACTTAGTTTCTTAGTTATTTACTCTCTTGATTATAACATACTATACCTGTTTATATATAAGCTTCTTCTATTTTATGTTTATCGTTGTGCCCAATATCCCACTATAATATGAGTCTATGGTCTCCCAATTGTACAACCCTTATACCCTTGTTGTTATCCTGCAGCCTATCACATATTGGGATACATTCTTAAGGTCACATAACCCACTGGATCAAGACATGAGTTATGTGCATCCTGGGATATGAGGGAACAAAGTGGTATTAGATCATGGTTTATCATTTTTTTTATTTTTTTGTTTTATTCATGACATTTTGAGTTAGTGGTATTTATTATTTACCTTTTAATTAGTTATACATAACCCATGTAGAGGGGAACCCCATATTACATGGAATGTGAAATTACTGTAATTGATTATTCCATTTCTTGGTTGATAAGACTTCACCATTAGAGGATTCACTTGTTTTATTGTGTTATTAATATTGGAATTGTTGAAATGAAATTTATAATAACATGTCCCAATTAAATGATATAATTACATTGTAATCATCAAAATTTTCAATAAACTAATAATTCTCATCAATTTTTCCATTCCACGTTTATTTTAAGCATGCATTTTCCTGTATCATATTTTTCATTCCTAGATTAGGTATTGAGATGTGAAAACATTTCTTTTAGGAATTTGGGAATAGAATTGATATTTATAGTTCAAGAATTAACATAATAATATTTTTCAGCCTAGTTTAATGAACACACCTTGAGTAGTTAATTGTGGATTGTTGAGAAATAAACCATTGGTCACATGGGATGGAACATATTATGGTGTGGGTTAAGTGGACATCATATTTTGTTTCTTAAAGAGCATGTTCCAAATTGATCAAAAATGGTAATATATAAAATTAAAACATATTAATATATATAAATATTTAATTATGAACAATTTAAAATGAATATAAATTTTATGTTGAGAATAGAAATCTTAAACATGAGAAATAGATACATAGTCATATACCCAACCATTGTACTTGGTTGTTGGTAGTTTTTAGTTGGTGTGCCTTTTTGGTATTATGTCATTTTATAGTCATTCTCTATCACACAGTTCTTGATTTAGGAGTAGGAATATGGGTATGATCTATTAATTGGATATCTATTTACCTTTTATATTTTTCTATATAAAATCTTTTCAATTGTTAAGATCACTTCTAATGTGTGTGTTAGGATTATAGTGTCACGCTGCCCGGATGTCCTATAGATGTATTTCCTAAAGGCGGTGACATCCATTCACCTGATGTGGAAGGACATTAGCCCCATGCAATTACCATTGTAGTTCCACCAGTGTCTCCACTTCCTGTTACTAATATGGGAACTGAAACCTATTTCTATGAGGGATTTCTCCATATGTTATATTATATGGAAGGGGTTCCTCGACCAACCCACAATATTGACAATTTTACTAAATATATCCCGAAATTACATTATATCACCAATTCATGGGTTAATATAAGACATGCTATTGAGTCTAGTACTGAATCTACTCATTCTAAAGATGAGCAATTGGAGACACCTTTAGTGAGGCAGCTCAAAATGGTAGCTTATAGTCTACACAATTCTGTCAAATGTTGGTTGGGTGTATTTACAAGGCATTTTAGTATATAGATATGTTTTAGCATATATAAGACTATCATATAGGAATTTATCATTCCATAGACTTTGAGGGAAGATATATATCTGCGAATTCATGAACATTTAGCAAATATACATGTCTATTATGGAATAAAATTCTAGTTTTACTATGTTGTTGTAGTTCTCTCATTCTATTTAAAGTGCTGATCTTTTGGCTTCTAGGGGATTCTCAGTTGGAGTTGTTTACACCATCTATTCATATGTTAATTTCCTTTGTTTGACAACCATATCATATATAGTAAAACAATTACTTATTACCGAGAAAAAGATTATGGGAGATGATGATGTGATTTAGGGTGGTTCAATATGTAAATCTATCGTTTCCTTTTTTTCTATGAGAAAGAAGAATTTTGAGGCTACTCATATATGTATAAGTAGTATGGATCCTCATATTAACCTTTTTTTGATATGTCACCTGTAAGTGACTTGGAAACATATCAAATCCCATTTTATAAAAGATCTATAGGAATATAAAGGTTATGTTAGGATGGTCCATATCCAACAATTTTTAATAACTTTTCAATAGGTTCATTGAGATAATGGATCTACTCATACACCCCTTTTAGTGTAATGCCATTATGGTCACACCAAGATGGAAGTTTTAGTACCTCCACCCATTGAGGCTGAGGTGGCGGTTGAGATAGAGGAAGAAATACTGTGATTCTCTATACTAGTAGAGTTGGCATGCTCAGAGAAGTCAGTTAGAGACTCATTAAAGAGATACATGCATGTTAAATGCTAACCACCCTACACTGATGGAGTAGAGTGTTAGGCCTTCTATTATACAAGGTAATATACAAGAATCCTCAACATTATTGTCTACAATTTTTCACACAGACATGTTCTAATGCTTTCTATCTATGATTATTTTGTTATATAAGGACCTCATGATCATAAAATATCATGGAATTATGATTCTACATACCTTGATTGGAATTTGTTTAATTAGGTTTCACTATTTTATAGAATATCCCATTAATATAGGTGAATTTCTCTTGACATTTAATATTTATGTCATTGACATTGAGGGATTTGATATAATTTGCAGGATTTTCTGGAGAGTTACCAAAATGTACCATATAGATCACTATCATTAGAGTGTTATGTGTAAAATAACTAAAGGAGGTAAGCACCTGAGTTACATTTAATTAGATGTGCATGCTATGAGATGAATCACCGAGGATTATAGGCTTTGCAGTGTGACTGATCAGATCACTGTTTCTTTTTTAGACGATATGGGGTTAAAACCCACTATTTTCCCTCTATTAGAGTAGGATTTTTATTGATTCATTTCTTTAATTCTTATATGATCTTCATCTAGTGCAATAAGTAGATTTTACCAATGAGTTTTTTCATGGAGAACCACCTTTGAAAATTTCTTCTCATAGGATGAAACATATGTAGTTTCTGGAACACACAAATTAGTTAGAGGATTTGTAGGATAAAGGATTCATATCCCTAATAACTTATCCTTGGATTTACCCAGTCCTTTTTTACAAGAATGACAATATTAACCTCAAAAAATGCTTGGATTATTGTCTAGTGAACCTTCTCATTGTGAATAAATAATTTCCACTATCTTGAAAAGATTAACTCCTTAATCAAATATATGGATTGATGGCGTTTTCAAATATAGATTTCAGTTTGGGCTATCTTCAGGTTCAAGTAAGGTCATCATACATACCTCACACTATTTTTTGGAGCTATTATAATATATTTGTGTACTTGGTCATTCTGTTTATAATGACGAACACACATATAATCTTCATATTGCTAATAAATCTAGTTTCCACTGATATTTTCATTATTTTTTGGTTTTATTTGTTGGTGACTTCAAAGTGTATTCACTCTCTAGACATGAGCATTCCATGCATCATGCAGATTTTTTTAATAAATTGAGGGAGATTTAGAATTATTGTAAGATGAAAAGCCACTTTTGGATTGAAAATTTCCTCTTACTGGTTAAAATTATCTTATAGTTATTAGTTTCAGTAACCCAAGATAATGTGAGAGATATAGTTTCAGGGGTAAACCAATGAACTTATTTTTTGTCAAGAGTTTCTTAGGGCTAGCCCAATATTACATATGCATCATCCATTATTTCTCACTCCTTGCATTACCACATGAGATATTGATATAGAATTGTTAGAAATTTGAAAGGTTATAACTTTATGAAGCAGCCTTTCAAGAGTGGTAGAGGATATTTATTTCAGTATAGATATTTATTCTTAAGATCTGGTAAGGTTTTATACTATTTAATATGATTCATCATGTTTTAAGACTGGTTCAATTTTGATGTTGGATGAGCAATTCATCATATAAGTGTCTCATCATTTGAGGAATCATGAGCGAATCTACCTGACCCATGATCTTGAGTTAGCCTCTATAGTGCATGCTCTATAATGTTGGACATAGTATGTACTTGTATTGATTTTTTGGTATATATTAATCATAATAGCCTCAATTACATCTTTAAAAATTGGGATATGAGTCTCAAGCAGTGTATGTAGGTTGAATACCTAAAATATTTTGATTTCAATATTTCTTAAACACCTAGGAGAGAAAATTTATCGGTCGATCCTCTAAGATGGAATAATCGGATATAGGCAGTTCAAGAAGATATACGAAAAGGAATTCTCAGGGACTTATCCTTAATGATTCACATTGAGGTTTTGGGGGAACATGGACATATTATCCTCACAACATTAGTAGTGACCAATAATCTTCTTGAATATGTTATAATGAGGAAACAATCTATTCATGGACTCTTTTTCCTATGGTAAAAAATCTATGGTGATGATATATCATCACGATTGAACATGAATCAGAATGATACAATACTATTAAATATTTATTTATCTATCCTAGAAGATACAGGAGATGAACTAATGAGAGAATACCATACCACATCATTGGAATTTCATCCCTTTTTCACCAATAAGCATATGGATCAATGTGTCTAGAATTTTTGGCCTATTATGATGATATTTTTGACATTATCACTCATTTTTTAATCTTTAATCTCGTGATGGTGCAAGACAAGAACTCAGAAGTGATTCTTCACTTAATGTCCATCCCTTAGTGAAGACGAGATGAATTTTCTATATATTTCATAACTAGTTTACCAAAATCATCTAATTTAAATGATATAGTGTGGGTTTTATTTAACAATTTTATGAAGATCAAACACCTCTAACATTTTCAAGATACCTTATCGATAAACAATATTGAGAGTCTATATATCAGTGAGGTCATTTACCTTCATGGAGATCCATGTTCTGTCATTTAAGATAGAGATTACATCTTTACATTACATTTATAGTAGGGGTTGTAGAAAGTCTCTAGTATATAGGTTCTTCTAGGCATGGCCTATCACCCATAGCCTAATAGAAACACTTAACACATTTTTAATGTTCTTGCCAATTATATTCATTCATGTGTCATTTATTATGGGTGTTGTTTGGTGAAACACATTCTACTTGTTGAGTTTTATTGTACTAACATCATTCAAGGTATCAATAGGATGGATCATTATGAATCCTTATATGGTAGTCCTTTCTGATCACTACTATGTTAGATAAATAATGAAGCAACAACTATGATTGGACTATGTCTCATTTAAAATATTGTAGAGCAGGTCCAATTGATCAAAAATTTCATGAATATCACTCAATCCCAATAGAAGTCGTATGGAAACAAACTATGTTGATGACTTATCTTTGAGGTTAGAGATAGGTTTTTATTGCGATTTTTTATAGGATGGACCAGCAATGATCTGACAGTTTCATCATTCCCCAACATCCACTAGTGGATGAGGGTGGGACATGGAAGGAGGGGGAATGACAAAAACAAATGGTAAAGGTCATACTCTATGAGGGATGACACAATTTTTTATTTTATTCTCATCTTCTAGTCGATGATTGTGGAATCGCAACAAAGCATTCAAAATGGGTGACATGGCGTATACGTTTCTATCTCCTCTATTTTTAAAAAACCCCCAGGCCTAATCATTATTCGAAACTTTGGGATTATTATTACCATGGAATTTTTAATTTATAACACTCCAATTATCCCACCTATGTGGTTGGGTAAATATTGTACTTCTTATTACCCAAGGAATTCATAATTCAATGGATACACTGATGATAAAGTTTCTCTTATCATACTTATTTGGAGCGTTTGGTGGTTGTCTCGACTTAGTCCTACTTGGGAGATGGATCCTTGGAAATTAGTTCCCTTAATGTTATTAAATTAAATAGTTATTTTTGGTTTCATAATATAGGTGAGGTTTTGGTGAGATAAATTGAATCTCACATAGGGTGGACTTGAGTGAGATAAAGGTGATTTGTGTATCTTGGTCATTGGGTGGACTGATGGGGCATCACATAGGGTAGAATTGGGAGAGCTATAGAATAACATTGGGCAATGGTAAAGTTAGGTAACAACTCATGGGATACGACATACATGAGTCTCTAAGGACCTATTAAGATGAAAGTTTAAGGGTTTATCACATGTTTTATGTTCGGGAATTGGAATTCTCCTTAGAAATTTTGGACTAGGGGGATGTTATCCTCATACAGGTACATTGTTTTTCACGAACTATGGTAAATCCAATCCCACTATTCTCATTAATTTTGTTCTGTTTTGAGATATGGACGGAGACATAGAATGGTTCAGGGACCTTGGTGATTGTCTATGGAGAGAAGATATTTGAGGATTCTTCTGATCTTCTAGTCCTTCCAAATAGGGAGATTAATGGTCATTTTTTTGAAAATTTATAGAACCTATGGTGACATGATCATTCATTAAGGTACATCATGTAGGTGTATCACACATGACACTCATGAATGCATTGTATCTTTATAATTGGCACCATGGGTGGGGCATGCATGATCTTTTTGGTGAATAGGTAGGGTCCATACATGTTGACTTCTGAGTGTTATTTGACACACATTTAAACTTTACCACATTATTTATTATCATGCGATGCTTTCCTTGCCCATGTAAAAATAGAGTCTAAATAGTTACCATGAGTTCTAAATAGTTTTACCTCAATTCAGTGACCATATACTTTGGAAATGTGGAATGATAGAGCCGTGGTATGAGGGTTATTTTATGATTGATGGTCAGGTGTGGAAAGATAATTAATATTTAGGAAAATAATAATAATTTAATTATATCCACAACATAATTCATGTATCGTAGGTTTCAACGTATCATTTTGATATGTCTCATGTCTTGAGTCGGGGTGATCTTGTTGTTGTTAAGGATTTATTTATTATTGAGAATTTATCCAGGATTATTGATTCTATGAAAATGGAAATTTAGGTAAAGAATATAACATGGGTCTATGTGATATTGAATAATTGTTCTATATAAAATGAGATATAGTGGTGTGAAGCACTTGTGAGAGATTAGTTCCCAAATTTCATTGTTATGGAATCTTATTTATAGTATTTCTATGTACTGAAAGTGTTTACGGTGGGTAGGATGTATGGTTTAGATATCATATTTTATGTACATAGTATAGATTTATTTAAATATAACCATGTTACATTTTTTTGGTTATTTTAGTTTTAATTTATTTAATTTTGTGGTGTAAGGGAAAGCACATGATTGTTTTTTGTTATAGAAAACTATGTTGTTTAACTCGGAAAATTTTGACCCCTATGATGGTGTATTGGTGGGGGCACATATTCAAAATAAATCAAATGGCATGATCACCCTATCCATGTTTATTTAGCCAATGGGAATTAAAAATTTTAGTAAAGGGTGACCCAAAATATATACCCACCTAAAAGAAACAATACCACAAACATTATAGGGGTGTAAGGATATGGTGAAATTTTTTAGCTATCCATCAATCTCCTTCAAACAATGAACACAAATATTTAACACAAAAATATATATTTTTAAATCCAATTATCCACATATCTAACCATTTATCAACTCCAACAAAACCCTAATAAGAATACCCAGTCCAAAATTCCCATAAGAAGTAGTTACAGATCCTCAAACATTCCCTTTTAGTAGATTGAATCTCATTTGATATTTGTAAATATACTTGTGGTTATTAGATTATTCTTAAAAATTTTATGATGATCATCATTATTCTTCCCACTATTAATTGATATATGATCATGTTTTTGAGGTGTCTAATCAATTATTTGATGGATCCTCATTTTATGATGTGTATCTTGATATTTTTCTCCTTGTTCTTCATTGGAATTCTGATTTTAGTTGATGTTTTTATTTCATGATTGAAATTAGGTGGTTCCATCTATCTTCTTTTTATCTATTTTAGGCTTGAATTTATTTATTAAATTGAATTTATTTATATATATTTTTTAATATCCCATAGCTCAAAATAATGATGTTTTATTTTTTGATTTGAATATAACAATTGAAAACCCCCAATTTCAATGGAATTGAAATTTTTCAATGAATTTGAGTGAATTGAAGGACTCATTAGAAATTTTACATGACGATAATCCATTATGAAATTTAATAATTGAAAATAAAATTAAAAGGATATTAATTTGGTGAAAATAACAATTTTTTTATAAAAAAATGTATATCGAAAACTAATATTGTGATAATTTTATTTTGAACTTATATAAATTTATCTTCTTCTAATCATTGATTGATAGATTGATTGATAAAATGGGAGATTGGTTAGTTAGTAGGATGTTTTAAGAATAATTATATGATCTGACCCATATTAATTTATTGATGATAAAAATAGTAACTAAACAAATTCATAAAGATTTATCATAGTGGGATCCCCTAAAGGGTGTTGATATATTTCTGACAATTGCCTCCCCGATTTTGTGTAGATTAATCACCCATAATGGGCTCCACTAATGGGTTTTTTATCTAAGTGGGAGAAAATATTTGCCAATCTATAATCATTGGTGAGTATTGTGTGCATCCTATATAGAGAAATTAATTTATCATTGGGAGTTTTAGGATGGATGATTTTATTTGTTATATTATATGTGAAATTGATTATTTAAATATTTTTTCATGACATATAATTTTTTTAAACAGTATCATAAAAATTTTCATTTAGGATGGTTTTGATATATTTTCGATTATTTGACATGAATGAATGTTTTGGATGAAAATATGAAAATATTATCCATGCCTTTTTATTTAAATTGATAGAGTAATTTGTTTACTATTTTGGTATCACTTAAGAACACTTGTAGGGACCCTAATAGTCTATCTAATTCCCAAAATACCTTTACATTCATTTTTTCCTAGATTATATTTCCCCATGTCTGAGAAATGGTAATCGTCCACTTGCGGTGGTGTGTTTTCTAGATAATTGGGTCCTAGAGTCTAGGATATGATCAATGGAGATGTTATCCTCTTTTTTCATCGAATATATGAGATTTTATCTTATATTTTGTTGATTTTATTGATTATTTACAAATTTCAGTTTGTTTTACCTATTATATTTTGATACTTTATCCTTTTAGAGTGTTTATAATACCAATGAGTGTTTTTTCTTCAAATATTTTTTGGAGAATTTGTTCCATATTTATTATTTTATGACTATAGATGCAAATTTTGAAACTATGGGGATTTGAAAAATTTACACCAATATATCAGGTTTACCTTTTTTATATTTTTACCAATGTATATGGACTGGTTCATGAGATCACCATTAAGCAATATCAATATTCACACGGTATAATTTCCATATAAATGGTGTCAATTATCATCCTTGTATATGATATCACTGGTTGATATTGAATATACTCTCCTTATATCAATTATTTTTTCTTTTATTTATAGATAACTAATCCATTTTCAAATTATCATAATCGTTATAAAGGATGTATAGTATGATTTTTATAATAAATATTCCTATAAACATGAATATGAACTATCATAATCATACCACAAGATGTTTTTTTATTAATAATGAAATTCATATTCATCAAGGTAATGATTTTTTTTCTAAAAATATTATACTATGAATGAATGATTATGATGAATATTATAGTGAATACTACTTATAGTTATTTAATGAATTATATATGTTCTTTAATAAATATAATTTTTACAAAGATAGAAGTAGTTGAATATTCATTGGATTTTTGGTTTTTGACTATAATTGTTTATACAGATTGATATCATCATTGTTATCCATTAAATTATTCCATTTACTAAGATAAAGACTAATGTTTTCCCAATTATGGAATTAAGTCATTATTGGTCATTTTTCATGCATATATTCCTCTCCCATCATCCCAACCAACCACATCATATTCATACATTAGTGTAATGCTCATGAACCGTTATTCTAAATGTAAAGAATCATCCAGATCCCTTGATTCCAATATATTGGTGATTTTTCAAACATTATTTAGATAAAATAAATTGATTCATCTTTTCCTTCATCATAATCTTTTTATTTACATTCATGAGACTCCATGTTTTTTTATTTTTTGTATTCTATATTTAAAGAATCATTTTTATCCATGTTTAAAAAAAATAAGATTTTATAATCACAAAAAATCAATGCACATTCCCTATTCATATGTGTTAATATTTGAAGAAATTGTCACATTGTTCCTCAAAACAAGGATTAAATAAATTAATTTTGGTTCTAGTAATCATTAAACCCAAAAGGTTTAACTTAATTAATGAACATATAAAATACATATCATATTTGCAGAATCAATTATATAAAATGGGTCCAATATTAATATCATTTTCTATTTTACATATCCATGTTTTCCAAAAATTTATAAAGTTCAAAATATAACAATTTTAGTTTAACATTTTTTTTCTTTAATATTAAAAATAGTATACTTATCAACATAGTCCCTCAATTTGACATCCAAATCAATCATTCATATTAGTTTTTAAATGGAAAATATTAAATGAAACCATTTCCTATGCTAGTTCCAAGCCACATGTGTTGTCATAATCCAACTCTTCATGAATTAGAGTAATGATCTAGCTAATGGTCAACTAGACCCTTTTTAGTAGATTAACCTAGTGTGTGTCTATGAAATAATTGAAGTAACATTAACTATCCAAACATGGATTTAGTTTATAGAAAAAACACATAGATAATTTTTTTCCACAAAATTAAAGTATCATATCCCATATATATAAATATCGCTATGGTTTTCAATAATTCTTTTTCTTCATAATCTCCTAGAATAAATAAAGTATACTCTAATACCAAATAAATTTCCCAAATTCTGAAGTATAGTTTATTTACTATTGTTTCAATAATACTTATAACAACTAAAACAATGGATATAGAGTTCTAGTGTATTTATAAGATTAGATACATAAGAACAATTTTAGAAACATATAAAATAACTTTATTTAAAACTCCACATAGATATATTTTCTAAATTTGGAATATTGCAATTTTCTAAGATTCTAAGTGGAAAATTTATAAGAAAAAAAGTGAGTTAGAAATCATAGTAATGAAAAAGCTTGTAATAACAATTAACATGAGTGTTAAAATACATACCATGATATCATAAATAGAGTGATCATAATAATGGAAACACAACATATGAAAATTAAATAATTTGTAATGGAATCATGAATTACGTGGAAACATAACAAAATTGATCATAATAAAAATATGTCAAGGATCAAAGCTAATTCTCTATTTATTGATGGGTTCCAATCGTTTATATGGTTTATAACTAAATCCAATTAACGAAGTGAAAAATTTCCCACTATACATTTTCTCTATAACCCCTTACATAATATCACATGATATATACAAATTTTCCAAAAACGTTGAAGGTAAATATAATTTGGATATAACCCTTAACATAATGAAAATAAAAAATATTCATTCTATATGAGGAAAATAATACATATAAAAATCATAATCCTTCTCAACTCTTGAGAGGGGTGTTAGTTTCATAATACTGATTGATGGAATTGCCAAAGGAAAAATCATAAGGATTGCTAAAACAAATATTAATTAAATATTTTTGGACACATATTGTTGAGAAATAAACCTTAGTCCTAAACATGTAGTTCAATTATATAAAATTCATGAGGATGATTTGGATGATTAAGAATACAAATAAACTAGTTGAGACAACCATTTTTGAAATAACAAAATAATATTTTAAAGAATGAATGAAATTAATCTTATCAATAAAATATGGAATGTACCAAGATCGTTCTATGAAAAATAATTTGGATTTTCATAATAGATTCATGATTTTAAAAAATTGGTCCAATTCATTACCTGATAAAATAAATATGTATATTCATTTAAATTAAGTTCACCATATAGTTGGAATTCAAATGTAAATAAAAAATGCAACCCCATCAATGAAAAGTATATTTTTTAGGTATATATTTAATGTAAATATATAAAAAATAATAATTTAATGTGAATATGATTACATAAAAATAATATAATTAAATAAAATATGTAATCAGAGTGTGGTTCAGAATATCCATTAAATTAAGGTCTATAAAAATAATATACTTCTGTTGAAATTCCATGATATAAATTAGATAATGAAGCATCCATTTGAAAAGGGAATGAAGAAATTATGAAGGTAAAATGAGAATACATTCAATTAAATTTAATAATAATAATAATAATAATTAATGGAATGGTAATTATTGGCACTTAGGGGAATCTATCATTTTAGAGGGTGAAAATTATTCTTCACAGAGTTTAATTTAGAAGAATGAAAATAACTCATAAATAACTAATTTTTGAATAAAAATGTACTATAACAACCTAGAAATAGGGAATACTGGAAAGTGTATCATATGCAAATATTTTTGAGTGTGTAAAGATTTTGATTTATCTATTTAAATGAATAATATTGAAAATAAATGTAATGTATTTACATGTTTTATATTTTTTAGAAGGAATATAAGATTCATGAAAAAGGGAATTAAACATTGTGAATCATAATTTCACAATGTGTAGTATTATCATAAGAAATTTCGTAGACATGGATTCCATGTCATGAAATTAAATGTTCTGATAAAATTAGACATCATGAAACACAGTTACAGACTATAATGTGATTCAATGGTCCAAATGTTCATATCTGATTTGCACAGATCCAGAAATCAGATAAATAACTTCAGATCAAGATTAAATGACATGTAACCTCATTACATGCCATGTAATGTGTCATGAAGACCCGATTGAATCCTATTAATAGAGGATCTAGCCACTACTAAAAAAGATTTAATTATCAAAAAATAAATCTAGAAGTAATATGTTCTTTCTCCCTCTCTAAGTTCATTTCATTAATTTCATTATGGTTTATTTTAATTTTTATTTTTTCCTCTATTCCTATTATCCAAGGATGAATAAGTAAACCCTTTTAGTGTGAGGGTAATGTAAATTTAACAGGAAGGGGTATTTGTATGGTTATATTTTTTTTCAAGTATTTGGTTTTCCACAATTTAATTAAAACTCCCAATCCATATCTTTTTATTTTATCATGAAATTTAATAATTTAATTTAAAAGGAAATTAAATACTATGAAACTCTAAACTCTAAATAAAGAATGATCATTGTCTAAATTATGGAAAATTAGGATAAAAATGATATAATGATAAGAGTAATTTAAAAACCCCCAAAGTTTTCAGCCTATGAGAAATTGTAAATTTTCATGTTGGGGTTGAGATACCATGACAATTGGATCTGACTAGTATTAACCTAGACACCAATAATGAACTAATAAACTTATTTAGAAAAATTCAATTTAACCTAATAGTTGAAATTTCAATAACCTGAGCATAATTTTCAAATCATTATGTAAATCCAATCAATTTTCTTCTATATTGTTATTATGTATTCGTCAAATTAGTTTAACTGATTTTATCTCTACACATTATTACATTGAATAAAATATAATATTTTTTAATTTCTAATAAAAACTAAATCATCATATTTATGGATTGATATCGACCAACTTCAAATGGTGTATTAATTGAGTAGAGTATTTGGGATTTATAAATTTTTTTCATTCGTAGTAATTATGGGAACTATCAAAGTCCTGAGGGGATAACACATACCTTTTTAAATAAAAGTAAAAACTAAAAAAATTAATAGTATAACACACCAAAGAAAATTAACTTATGAATGAAACATATATTTTATGGAAGGCGTATATCCTATCACAAAATAAGGTAGACCATGAATGGAAGTGATGTTTGAAAAAAAATATTATATTACAATTACAAGTTCACTTGTAAAACAATACAAATGAATATTGTTGTATAATATGAAGACATACATTAATGAAGGGTGATTGCTATGGAAACCCTTATGGATGAAGAAATGATCAAATTTGAACCTAATTAATTTTAATGAGTGTGAAGGTACTTATAAAGTACCATAAATAATGATAATACATTATATTTTATTACTATTTTTCAATATTACAACATTTTTAGTAAGATTATGTGCATAATATAAAATTTGTCTCAAAGAAAGAAGTTTTCATACAATACCCTTACCTTTATCATATTTATTATGTACTCATACCTAATTTATGGTCTAATGAAATTAAATTACTTTTATACAATATTATAAAACATATTTTTCTCTATATTTCTTAATATGTAGCATTTATTATCTTATTATGATTATTTACTCTATATTTGGTTCTTTTGTTTCCATAAAAAGTTTTTATATATCGACTTCTATAAGAAGTTTTAACTATAAATGATGATACATTAATAATAATATTTATACATAATATAAGTATTACAAGAAAAATAATAATAATTTAATTACAAAAATTTTATTATTAAAATACCCATTTTCATCTATGATAGTGTTTTTTATCTTTATTATATTCTGTTGTTAAGCAAACCTTTTCTTGAACATGATATATATTGATGGGTTACTATATTTAAGGAATTGAATAATTTCATTATAAAAAAATTAAAATGATATAGTTTTTATGATTTTATTCCATTTAATAATATTTTTTGGGTTTTTGAAAATTATTTAAAATCTTGTTGATAAACAACAAATCTTCCATTATGGAGGCATTATACAACAAAATTCAAGGTTAATATTTTTGATTCCAGACGAATGAATGGGAATTAATATATGTGATAAATTTACATTTTGGAATCATAGTTAATATATATATATATATATATATATTATTTACTAATAATAACACTAAAACCATAAATGATATGTGATATGAAATTTTTTTGGAATCACTTTATGGAGTTGATAGTCCACACAATATAGTAAAAACAATTCTGTTTTTCCTTTCAATTGGTGATGAATTTGTAATTGGGATTACATATAACATTATAAATATAATTTTATTAATTATAAATTTTTTATTTATGTTTTTATTTGTATAATTTATTATTTAAGAGTATGATTAAAAATAAAATATTATAAATATGGTAAGACTTATGGTGGGGACCATATATTCTCTTAAAGATATTTATGTAAAATAAAACATTAAGATAACTTATAAACACCATGTGATTATGGATAATTAAATAAAACATATTAGATAATTTTTTTCTAAGAGTTGATAGAGATATTATGATGGGAATCATAACCATGGAGGGGGGGAATTGATTCCCTTTTATAAGTGAAGAAAATGAAACTTTTGGGAATACCCTTTACAGATCAATGATATCATTGCATTATTAAATAGTAAATTAATCCAAAAATTTTTAAAATAGTATTTTGACGGGATATAGGGTCTATAAAGTCTCAAATAGGATATTCCACACTTTTTTTAAAAAATTATTCATGATAGTTTCAATATAATTTTTTTATTTTAACAGATTTATTTTGATATTGGAATCTTGTTTGTAACAATATAATATATATTTTATTTATAAACATAAGTTTAACCCTATTATATAATATTTATGTTTTGGAAAAAATTAAATTTAAAATTTTCTTAATTCAAATTATAGATATTGGAAAATCATATATGAAATTAAATTATATATTATATAAAAAGTAGGTTTTATAGAAAATAGATTTTAACCATTATGTGTTTTTAATATTATTTAGCATTGATTAAAAATTGAATGGGTGTTAATATAATAATATTTAAGTTAAATAATATTTTATTTTCATCATTTAAAATAATCAAATTTAATTTATGTGATAAAAAATAAAAATTATTAATATAAAAATTATTTGAAAAAATGCTATCTTATTTATCGCTAAATTTATAATTATTCATACCAATATAATATTTATACCTAAAAATTATATCCAACTTATTAATTAGGGTTTTAAATCATTAATAAAATATAAAATTATTTATGTTATAGTTAATTCTTAACATTGAAAAATTCTATTTTATATTATATATGTATAAAAATAGATTTACTGTGAAATATTTTTTTATTATTGAAATTGTTAATCATATGTTTTTATTAGAAAAATATAATTTGTAACTGAATTATATCTCTAAATGAAAATATATATATTTTATATGAAATGTTTTTCATAAACATTTAATTAGTTTTTTTGTTTTGATAGTTTATATAAAATATGGTATTTTGAGAAATCACCTAAAAATAGTTTTTCAGATAATTAAGAAAAATCATACCAAAGAAATTTTGATATAATAAATGGAAAATTTTATTTTAATTTATAATATATTAATTGAAATTAATATCAATTGTTTTTTTACATGAAAAATATAAATTATAAAAAAATTATTGAAAAATGGAGTTTTTAATCATTATGTGTTATGAATATTATTTAATATCGATTAAACATTAATTTTTTTAATATATATGATATTATCCAAAAACATTTTAAAGGTAAATAAATATAAAACACTTCAATTTTTATCAGAAAAGATTATTAATTTTATACTATATATGCATTATAAAATACAATTATTTATTTATTTATGTTACAAATATTAATTATAGCACTACAATGATATTGATTTCTTTCGTTGAATTTAAAAAATACAACATAATATATTTTTATTGTATCATTATTAATATATAAACAGAATGTGTAATTATATATTTATATATATATTATATTTTAAAATTATACTTTTCTATTGTGAGAGATACATTTTTTTTGATAATACACAACTTTAATAATCCTATTGGATTTATATCACACAACCATATCTAAATTTGCAAAATTTTAATCAATTTTTTTTCAATTACCATATTTACTTTGAATGTATTTCCATAAACCTTATTTCGATTCCATATATAGTATTATCAAACTCTTTCTAATAATTTTTTTATTTCTATAGATTTATTTTTATATATGATAACATGATTTTTCCTTTCATGTATTTATAAATAATTATAAAAATTATTTAGATATAATATTTTAAAAAAGGTGGATATGATTCAAAAAATATCATATTATTGGTTATTTCATTCTTTCTATATATTTTACCATTTAAATTTATGAATTTTTTATTGTTGTACTAGTCCATGATGATTAATAATCCTTGTTGTGTAATAACATGTATCATTTTTTTAGTTTTACTTTCTTATTAAGAATTGCTAAAATATTTTCCACATAAATCATATATTTTATTAATTATTTTCAAATATATTTCAATTAATTTTATATATATTATAAAATAATTAGAAATATAAAAAAATGGATTGAGGAATAAATTTTTTTTGAAACCTTATGGTATTACATGTGAATAGTAATTCATTCGGTCATTAACTACATATGAGATAACCATGAATATAATAATTATTGGGAATCCTGTTATCAATAATCAATGCCACTAAAATATATATACCATTTTTAGTTGATAAGTTTATTTGTTATAGTTTACCTATCTACTATTTCCTAGTTTTCCTCCCCAACATGTACATAAAAGAGTTGAATTGAATTGAAATATTACTGGATATTATATTAGGCCATTTATCATTTTTATGATATTAATTATTTTTCTAATATATTTTCATAAAAATTTATTTAATGACTACACATTACATATTTCATGCGTATAAAATTAAAAGGTACACAGAAATTTCATCACATGTTATTTGATTATGTAATAATGAATTTAATGATGATGTATTATATATTATGAAATCTATATATATTATCCAACATGTGAAAATTTATTATAAAGAAATTTAAATTTATTTGATCAAGATAAATTGTATCTTAGAAATAATCATGATAAAACATGAGAATTATATGTGGAATTCAATGCTCAACAACTAGAATTATTATCCATAGAATAATATTTATATTTCTAGAGTTTGATATTTAAAATGGAAGGGAATACATTATGATATATATTACTTTTTATGAACAAAAATCATAATGAATATATCTTAACAGGTAAACTAATTCTTTTAAATTTTTAGGACGATTAAGAACTCAATTGGGGGAAAATGTAGTATGGTTTTTATGTGAAAGAGTCATTGGGTACCAACATGATGGATATTTTGTGCCCACTGTTATATATTATGTGTTTTATAACATTATTTCCAATATAATATCTATATTTATGAATATTAATAGGTATATGGTCATTACCAACTAGTTTGTTGTCCCTCACAATGTATGTGGGAGGCACAAATTTTAGTTTTTTTATAAAATTTTATTTTCTTCATTTTGATACAATTACCTGATTTTAATATCTGTTAACTAAAACATTATGAAGAAAAAACTATTCTTTTTCATACTACTGTATTGTACTTTCCAACCCCTTATTTTCAATTTGATATTCTTTATCTAGGGTTCACTAATTACGCAGTATGCCCCTTCATGGATTCAATGTTATTAAGTCCAATATATACCCACTATGATTCTAGTGATATATAATAGAACTTATAAATGATATTTAAATTCCTAAATAAGGAATTTTTTTTCTTTATATAGAGACCCTACTTATTTATATTATTGTTACAACATTTTATTTTTAATGAACATAATAGCATTACAATCCAGGATCTGAAGGTTTAGTGTCTCGGGATATTTTTTATTCAACATAATATTACCTAATAAAACATAAAATTTATCTAATAAAAAACCAACAAAATACTTTTTAATTAATATAAATGAGGAAAGGCTTAAAATAATACAAAACAAATTTAAATTATGATGTATTATTATAATAAAGTCCAAGAGTGTTGGCTGGAATGAACATATTACCCTTAGAAGGAAATAATCCCAAGATGTAAAAAGTTAGTAGGCTATCACGCTAAGACACCCAATATGCAAGGAAATATACCACCATATTTCCCTCACATCAAGAATGTCGAATAGATATTTGATTATTCATGAGATCATTTCATTCCTCTATAACTTATTATAACCCCTCTCATTATCATTTTTAAAAATATTCACCTGAATATATACAACAATGAACGTGGTTAGATAAATTTCCAGTAAATGAATAAATAAGGGTAATGGATAAATAAAACATCAGTGAGAATAATCATCATCATAATAACATAATAATAATATAATCATGACCATAATGATGGATACAATGTGTAATAAATTTAATTTTATGGTTTATAAAAATTAATAATCATGTCTTAGCAGTCAAATACCACAAATAGTTGTGAACAATGCTAGCATCATGTTCAGGCATAACATTTTTACTTAGTCCTAACATTCTCAACATGAAAGAATCAAGAATAATATTCTAGAATTTTTTACACCATCTCGTAGGATATATCACATTACAAAATTTATTATAAGGATATATATTTATTATCCCACTCATGAAATTATTAAATTTCCCAATCATGTATGCCTCTTAAATTGTAAAACAATTACAGTCAAAAAATAACCCATTGAAATGATTAAGTTTAATATTAATTTCATAAATAATTCATTTATAAATAATATTTTGTGTTTATTTGTGAAATAGTTAAACACTGATGTGGTGTAAGAATCATTAATATTGGACGGGGGAGAAAAAATCTCAAGACAATTAAAAAATGTGTTTTTTTAAAGATTAGTTATTTTCAACAGTTTTGTCAGAAAATTAAGTATAACCCATGTATATCCCATAAATTAAGAGGGAATAAAAATGATATTATATAAAAGGAACATTAATAGAATTCCCACACTGATATTTGGATTGGAATATATATTAACCAAGGAAAGGCATTTGAGTCTGAGAATCCCCTTACCTTTCATTGAAAATTATTTTTTCAAATTTATGACTCTGGAATAATAAAAGTTTATTTATTAAAAAAATATCTAGTTCTATATTATACATTAATAAATCTATTCATCAATTATAATCACTGTATTATACTTATTAATTTCTATTTATAAAATTGAATCATCTTGATATAATGCTTTTCTTGAAAAATTTTTGTTTATAATTGATTTCCCTATTTTATTAAATGCAATTTATAAATTAATTTAATTATTTAATGTATATTATAATGAAATTAATTATATTTTTATATATTATATATACATTAAAATATCCATCCATTATGAGCATCATATTTTTCGACGTTGAAATTTTATTATATGGGGTTAACTGACCATTAACAAGACATTGACTATAGATCATGAAGCAATGTTTAAAATATTTATTTAAAGTATTTTGATAATTATAATTGGTTAAAAACAGGAATATCATGTTAACATACTACCTGATTATTCCTTTACGGTTCGGTTATAAATGGTTTTGTATAAAAATATATAGAAGAGGAAGAACAAATAAAAAAGGGAGAGAAGTGAAACAGAATATAGTAAATACCAGAAGTAGATACTGTTTTATGATAGAATAACACCTTGGTGATTATAGTTGGATTAATCAGGAATATCCTTAATTATTTTGAGGTATATATAGGGAGGATTCATTAAATTATTAGGCTTTTAAATTAGTGGGAGCAGTGGTTTTCAATGAGGATTAATATGGGTTAATTATACTTTAGGAGATGTGTATATTAAGAACAATTGTTTTAGAAATTGGATATCCATGATAAAATATTTAATACTGATTAAATGAAATTATAAATCATATATTAATATAAAATAGTGTTTTTAAAAGATAAAATACCAATTATAATAAAAGATTCACTAGTTTCTTTAAAAATAATGTGGAATGAATTGAAAAATGTTATATTAATGAATCACTTTTGACATTTGTTTTTGAATGTTTATATTAGTTTTGGAAAACACATATATAATATTTTAATGTCTCATTTGGGAAATAAAATATAGTATAGAAGAACAACCTCCTCTATAATGTATTATGCCATTATTAAATAATGAATGATATAATTTATGATACCATGGTTATGTGAACAACAATATTTTTACTATTCATCTAGAAGATGATGTATTTCATAACATCACCCAAAAATCACCCTTGGGATATTTCAATGTCCCAATTTCAATAAGTATTTTATTTTTTAAATAAAATTCAAATATTTAATTTTAAACATTAATATAAGAAAATATCTCTACAATTTAATTTAAAATATAGTTTATTAAAAAATTTCTTATGTTTTATTTGAGTTTATTGAAAATTATATTTTTAAAACCCCAAAATTCTATTGTAGAAACCTTGAATTCAATAGTTTGCATGACACATGACACTAAGCATGGAAGGGAATATAATATTGATATACATTATAATATAATTAATCTTAGAAAAATATTTATTATATATTTAAATGAATGAAATAAAATGTTCTGATGCATTACACGCTAGACATACCTTCTTCAATAGCTTTTGTTAAACAAAAGAGTGGCCTCCCTTGATAGTGTGAAATATACACAACATAATGTTTCACAAAATAACCATTTATTATAAATATTTAATAGGCCTTTATAAAACCTAGTATTTATGTCAAGAGTATTGAATAATATTAACTAAATTATGCAAATTTGGGGTTTATGTAAATATAATGTTAATTCATGGTTTACCAATTAATGAATAATGAAAATCCGAACCAGTTGGATATAAAAAATGAATATTCTTATTTATGGTTCCAAAGAATTTTTGTCTTAATAAAAATTATTTATTATTAGTTAATCATTGAAATGAAATATATATGTTATATATTTAGTAAAATATTATTGATATTTATCCCTTAGTGTAGATATGCATAATATTACAATAGAACATATTTTAAACATAAAAATGAAAAAAAATTAAAGGCAATTTTACAAAAATTTAATGAAGATCCCATTTGAAATTTGCATTTTTACACAATAATTTGTTTTATATGTCTATATAAATAAAAAAATTAATGAAAAACAAAAAAACATGTTATGGTAAATTTTTGATATTTTTTTGGAAACATATCATTTTTTAATCATTAATTAAAAATACAAAATTTTAGTTCACAAATGTTTATTATTTTTTATTTGTAAGGACAAAATTATGTCTTATATTGGATTTAAATTTCAATTAGAAAATATATTTATCAGTTAATACAATTTAGTTTATTGGAATAAATTCAACTAGTAAATTTAATGTAAAACATATAAAACTTTTATACCTTTTTAAATTAAAACCCCACATTGTCATCCCATCTTTGAGATAAATTATACTTTAATTCACTCCACTTATGTCAATATATTTGTCAAAATTGGATTCCATATTCTTAATATTAATAATATGTTATTTATAATAATTGGAACATAGTTTTTTAACCAAAATATTGCTGCATGTGATTAGAATTATTAGTAATTATTAAGGAAACATTAAGTTCAATAACGGAAAAAAACATTTACATGAGGACCCAAGTGACCTATCCAATTTTACAAAACCCATTGGCTAGAAATATAAAAGTCTTTATCCATCCACTATTGAATTTGGTTAGTTTGGTATGACTTTTTTTGTGTAAGATCATGTGTATACATAAATTGATTACAAAAAAATCCAAGTGAGTCCTTTTCTTTCCCTATAAAATGACACTACCTCTCCCACTTCATTACACAAATAAAACCACTTAGTCTCAACCTTTATCTATAATAGTATTCTCCTAAGATCCCTCCCCATGAAAAAGAGGCCACATTCTTATTACAAAGCCTTCCAAGGAATCCTTTTAATAAAAATCAAAAGATGTTACCTGATTAAGAAGTAACATCTTCTCTCAAGAATTGTAGATTTATTTCTTCTCTCAAAACTTTATTCTACTCTTATTATATGATTACATAACAACAAACTTATTTTAAATAAAGTAAATTTTTTTATTATTCTTTCTTACACTTACACACACATCCATCTAATGGGTAATTAACATATTGATTCTTTGTATTGCAAACTACTACCTTACAAAACAATGATTGTTAGTTTTTCAATTACAACCTATCACGGTGGAAATTATTATAGATACTATATTTTTTAAATTGTATATGATATTTATTATGTCTTTATACTTATATAATCCTTTTACAACCCATAAATTTAATTTTATCCCTTTTAAATTAATATGATTACATAGTTTGAGGAAGTGTGGATTACAACCCCCGCAATGTGATGTGATTTGCTCACAAGATACATGGAATATATAAATGGTGGTTATAATTAATCATATGATAGATAAAAAATTAATATTATATTCCTGAATGAATTATTGTTCTATAAATATACATATCATATTCTTTATTAACATTTCACAAAGTTAAAATTTGATAACATTATTCGTATACATGTGGACTTCAAACTCCTCAACATGATGTGATTCTTTTTTCATAAAATGAATTATATATATATTGTTTGTTTAGATAATATTTTATTTAATTTATAATTATAATTATGGAATGATATGGTGTTACTTACATTATTTACATAACGATCATTGAAAAATGCTAATGTTAGTTATTCAAACATATGACCTACTCTCTCCATGATTAAAACATTGATTAATTTTTCATATCCATATTTAATGATTGATTTAAAAATTATAATTAATATATTAATATTATAATTATTTAATGGTTATTATTTTGTAGATGTTATATAATTATACCTTTGACATTATTTGATAAAAAATGATATTTTTGACCCGTAAACTGAATTTGGCCAAAACACATGATGTAAACATAATTGATTATGTAGTTATATAAAACATTTTAAAATGATAAATAAAAGTAACTATAAAATTAAAAAATGTACTCATGTAGGTTGAAAATTGACATATGTTTGATATATCAGATGTTAATAGACGTTCTCCCAAAATGAAACTCAATGTAAGGGACTCTTCTATCACTTTTCTTTATATGAGTTATAATTTATTATTGTGAACCTAATTTCTTATATACAATGTACATACATACACATTGACATGTAATTTACCTAATTCATTTATCTTCATGAAATTTATATGTTTCAATAGGTTATTATTACTTTTGGGTCTTTCGATTCATATGTAAGGGATTGACATCAAACTTTTTACATCTGTGAGATAAATGTCATGGTCACTACATACATATTCCATGTGGTATATCTCCTTTATATCTTTTATATTAAAAAATTAATATTTTTACCATCAGGGAATATTTGACAACAATTTAATATCATTCTTTCATAAGGTTTATAATTTAAAATTCATAAAAGTGGAATGGGACAACAAGGGTTGTTTTCAGATTATTTTACTCAAGACTAATACTGATGAATAATCAATAGAATATCAATTAGAGGAAACTATATTAACATTGTTTAATAAAAAATTTAATTAATTAGTCATTCATTCCATTTTCATGTACAGGTTTCAATTTTATAGTCATTGGTGATAAAAAAATTTTAAATTTTTTTAAAGATAACCCAACATCACTTGTCTATTATGTTGGAGAACCCATTTTCATATAATTTTTTTATTATATTTTTTTAAAAAAAATTATAAAATTATTTGGTAAAAGATTTTTTATCTTTTTTTATTATATCATGGTATTCAAATGAATCATCTTATCACTTTTCGAATAGGGGATTTTATAACAATTTTTATATGTAAAATAAATGTTCCTTTTACCTTGAATGGAATATACTGATTTATGCCTATAATTCCATCAAATAAAATATTTCATTTGTTTAAATGTTAAATTTTAGTGAAAATGTTTTTCATATTGATTATCATGGATATTTGTTTTCAATAAAATTAAAAAATAATGGATACTTTCTTCAAAAATGTTTTTAAAATATCATTTTATAATATTTTTATTCTTAATTGATCAAAAAATTTTATTTACCTCCACATATGGTATGTTGTGTTGATATCATACTTAGTAATGTTGAAAATATTTTATGATTGATTTTTTATAAGTGTTGTATTCACATTAAATTACCTGATTATTTAGTCCCCTTGAAATATTCAATATTATATTTAATGAAATTTCCATAATAATCCATTTAATTTATTATGGATATTATAATTACCTAAAACATATACCATTTTACATAATATTTATACTTTACCAATTATTTTATTATTTTGGTAAGCATTTTTAAATATGTATCTCATACTATATATGGATATTAGATAACAACATTTGTTAAATATATTATTCATTGTGTGAGGAATTTTTTTTGAAACACATTACACTGGTAGGGAAAACTATATCCCATCGATGCCTCAGTTGTCTCATCGAATGATTCATTTCGATATCCACATTAGATGGGTTTTTAACCTATATTTTTTACACCGTATTTTGAATGGCCTTGATGGTAAAGGTACCCTGTACCTATAAAACATGACGTCAAATACTTAAATAATTTCTCTCATTTAAATTTTGTTATTATTCATTAATGAGATTTTTCATTGACATATATGTGGATTCATTTCATTTTCTAGTATCATTTATCAATTAAGAATGAGATCTTTTGTTAAAATATATATGGATGTATTTCATTTTTAGTCTTCAGTTTTTATCTGCCCATGAGATATATCATCGACATATCTATGGATATATTTCATTTTTCATTATTTTGATTGAATGTGTTTTTGTTTCTTACCATTGCATATTTATTTTTACTTATGTTTTTATTTTAATATTATTTGTTTCAAGTTATTGACATTCTATATTTTGTACACACATCCATTCATTTTATTTAATATATAGCATGTGATCAATTATTTACCTTGCAATATCGACTATTCTAAATGATTTGTTATTATTTATTCTTTACATTACCTTATTGATTATTTCGGCTCACCCTTATTATGTATCATTCCGTAAGTATCCATGAATCATACAATGAAATATATTAAAGTATTTAATAAATTTATTAGAGTTATCTTTGAAGTTATTTATTTAAATTTTATAATGAAGAAAAAAATAATGTTTTAATTAGTATATTTTTTGTAATAAAAGACTCATTTATGTATATGGTTTTCCAAGACAACAAAAACTATCACTATTAAAGGATTTTATCCTCATAATCATGAAAAATATATGGATATAAGAAACTAGATCTAGGGTATCATGGGTTTTTTTTACAGTTGGTATCAAAGGAATTTTAGTAACAACATTGGGAACAAGATTTAGGAAAACATAGGTTAGAGAACATAACCCAAAAGTAGATTTTGGGGATATGTATAGAAGAACACAATATATTTTTGGAAAAATTTTACATTATGTGGGGTGTTTTAGAAACAAATACCTATGTAGATACTACATGTTGACTTGGTTCTGGAATAGATATACCATAGTGTAAAAACATCGACAAGGTGTTCCTAAACTAACTCGGGGTAAACATGTACATGAAAACAAGCCTTACTATACACCACTTTTGACAAACCTGGGGGATTTTCATATGACAATACACTATTAATTTAGTAATTGTTATTATGAAATTGAATAGATAAATAAAATGGACATTCTATAATATACCGTAGTTTTTTTAGATTGAAATAATATTTTATGATTCAAAAATTCAAAAAATTATATTATTTTATTAATTACAGACCATGGAGATATCATTGTATAAATAAATTGATGGTGAATTCTTGTATTGAGGTTGAATTGAAAAAATTAGTAAAATGTTTATTTCGCGATTTAAATCATTTAAATGATGTCTCTCTTTTTTAATATTTTACATTATAATAATATCGATTTAGAAAAGGAAAAACTATAAGGTAGTTGACAACCAATCAAATCCAACAAGATAGCTGGACATGTAACCATGAGTGGACGATGATAATGGATTCATGCCAACCACTGATCTATGTAATTTCCTTGTTAATTTTAATTGTTTTATTTAAAAAATTGATGAATAGATCTTAATTACGAACCAGTAATATGAATTATTAGTATTAGGGATTAATTTATTAATGATATTTGTTTTGGAAGATAGTTACAGACAAATATTTATACTTATCACTGTTTTATTGGCCATACAATATGTTAATGGTTTCTTGTAGTTCAGCTGGCATAAAAATTTTATTTTTAGTAAGTAATTTTTATAAGTAAATAGAAGAATTATAACTTGATCAAAGAACAATCCAAAAGTGAGGATTCTTTATATGATATGGAATCACATCATGTAATAATATTTCTTTATATTTTTGCTCTATATAATTGTTACCAAATATTTTGAAAATTTCTTAGAAATAATATGTTCTCCTGTTACATTAATATATGTTTAACTGGTTGTGTTTTAAATCATCATTGATTTATTGATTTGAGGCCCTTAACTTTCCATTGATATTTCTATTTTTTGTGATTGATAACCTCATTAAATCCCAATATATATTTATGATTTTCCACTAATTATATATATTCATATGTCAATAATGTTCTACTACATCGAGACCTTGTAACATGGTAATCCAGGTGACCATTGTACCTCACGTTCTCTCATTTCTATAGAAATTTTTATGAACACTCCTCATGATGCGATACATCAACATAAAAAACATAAGAATTATATTACCAATATCGAGTTGAAATTACGAGCATGAAATTTAATTATCGTGGGGATAATGCAATACCCCCAAATTATAAATTGATAACATTACATTCGAAAGTGTGCATGACACAAGAAACCGAAAGCATAAAATAATATAATATAATCAAACATTATAAAATATTAACTATTTAAAATAGATTTTTATATATTCTAATGCATAAAATAATAGGTTAGAATAAATTACATGCAAGAGAGGCCTTCCTCAACAGCAGTTTTTGCAGTAAATAGTAACAAATTTATAGTGTGCATTATATGAAAGACCGAGTTTCAAAAAATAATATTGTATTATTAATATTAATTGTAATATGTTAAAACATAGATATTTTTTAGTGGTATTGAATAATATTAACTAAATTATGAAAATTAGTGATTTATATTAATATAAAATGACATCTTTGGTCACCAATAAATGTGGAATTCGTATAAAAAAATTATATATAAATATATCTTCGTATTTTATTCTTCCATAAGAGTTTTTACATAATAAATATAATTAATTACTATTAGTTATTAATTAAAAAAATCTATATATGTTATATATTGATCAAAATATTTTTTTCATTATCCTTTAGGTTTTATATGTATAATATTGGAACAAACATTATTTTACATGTAAAAACATATCTTTTTATGTAGGTAATTTTCCCACCACATAATGGAAAACTGATTTAAAATTTGATTTTTGACACATTAATTAATTTCATATGTCCAAAAAAACATCACAACTAAAATAAAATGAAAATATTGGTTAAGGAATAGTTAAAAATACTTAAAAATTTTAAATATTTAATGAATATCAAAGCATAATCTTTGATATTTTCTGGAAACATATTGGTTTTTAAGGAATAGTTAAAAATGAGTAATTTTACTTCAAAGCTATTTTTTATCTATTTTATTTATAATGATAAGTTAAATTTTCAATTAGTTTTAATGTTTAATTATATCTTATTTTTTAAATTAATACTATTAATGTGATTGGGATCAGTTTCACTTTGATATTTAATGTAAAAACTTATCAATATTTTGGACATATTTACTTTAAAAACAAGAATTTTCATCCCGCATACAGGGTGAAATTAAAAATAATTTCTTCTACATCTGTTATTGTAATTTCAAAATTTTGAAACCGCATTTATATATAGTATAATTTATAATTTATAATACGTTAAACTCATATTTTGACACAAAATATTAGAAATTGTGATTAAAATTAATTAAAATTCTTAAGTCTAAATTAATCATATTAAAGGACTAGACTATTAACATAAGGGCCGAATTGACATATCCACTTGTCCAAAACCAAATTGATCAACATATCACATCCATGAAATATTAATTATGGAGTTTGGTTGGTTTTTAATGAATTTTGTTTTGGTAAGATCATTTTTACACTGAATTGGTTTTAAAATATTACAAGTCAGTCCATTTCCTTCCCCATAAAATGCCACCACCTCTCCCTCATATTCACACCCCTAAAACCACTTATCATTATACATGATATATCCATGTATTCAACAAAAATACATCCCATAAAACTATAATCCTTCTTTTTTCCCTAACTCCTTCCAAGGAAACGTATTGGTATAAACCAAAATAAGTTACCCGGTTAAGAGGTAACATCTTCTCTTATGATTTTTAGTTTCATTTCCTTCCTCCACTCACTATTCTCATATTATTCTATGATTAAATAAAAAACTATTATCCTAATTATTATATGGTATTTTTATTTAATATTTATAAATAAACATTCACACTCCTCCAAATAATGTTTAATGAACATACTATTTCTATGTATGGAAATCTACTGCCACACAAAACGATGAATGGAAATTTTTCCCTTACCACAAATCTTAGTATCAAATAAAATGAAAAATTTATTTATTAATGTTATATATGATATTTTTATGTATTTATACTTCTATAATTTATTTATAACATAGACATATAATACGTTCTATTTTACATTAATATGATAACATCATTTGAGGATGTGAGGACAACTACCCCCTCAAAGCAAGGTGATTCATTCATAAGATACATTGAATATATAAATGGTGTTTATAAATAAAAAATTAGACATAAAAAATATATTATATTAATTATTTATCTACCTTTTTAGAAATATATATATATATATATATATCATTTTATTTATTATCCTTTCTCGCACAAAAAAAGTTATAACGTTATTTTCGATATGTGGACTACCACCTCCACGACATGATTTGATTCCTTTTTAATCACAAGGATTCTATTAATGGAATTAAAACATAATCATACATAGTTATATTATAATTTCGACATAATATAATATATTATATCATTAACTCCATCCTTTATACATCCCACTTATGTCATTAATGAGTCCTATCACATTGAGGGGGTGGTAGTCCGCACTTCCCCAAATAAAATTATTGTGTTTACCCATAATAGAAACCATAAAGGTATAATATAAATGGAAAATACAGACCCGTAAAAAACATAAACATAATATATATCATATATAAATACAGTTCCATCATAATGGCCACCTTGAGAGGCGGCAGTAGGTAATCGAACAATCATCGTCTCGTGAGGCGTTAGTTTGTCATCCACGGAAACAGTATGTTTTTCAACCATTAGAAGGAAGTGTGTGTAAGTGTAGTTTGAATACTTATTATAAAAACATTCTAGTACATTGATAATACTTATATTTATTAAATAAAGTAAAAAAATACTTTAGGGGTTGTAGAAGGAAAATAATATAAAAGATGTTAGGAAAAATCGTTACTTTTAATTTGGGTAACTTCTTTTGGGTTGAACCAAAAGGACTTCTTGTAGTGCCTTCTACCTAAGGTAATGCTTCTAGGAGGAGAAAAGGGATGTAGGGAGATTAATTGGGTAGAGTTTGGATAATCCTCAGGGATTTAGATGTGTGAGTAATTGGTTATAAGTGGTCTCCTCTTATAAGGTAGAGGTGGGGCTCTTCAGGAAAGTGTGAAATATTATATTATTATATAATGATATTAGTTTTATAAATTCTTAAAAATCATTAACATCGAATATAAGATGACTCATGGTCGAAATAAAATCATCCAATAGTAATTGGACTAGTTCTAGATAATATTGTAATCATTATAATTTTATTTATTTAAATCATTTCTTAACGAGGTATGTACTGCATCATTATTATGTCATGAGGAATTTAACATATTTGATGTATAACAATTATGAAAAAAATACTATCATGTAGGAAATATTTTTAGATTTTTAAATTATATTTATAGTCTAAAATATGACTTTTATACCACCATATAAAAACTACATTACCAAACAGTTTTTGATTTTGTGATTTTTTCCTTTACTTTAAATTAATTAATCTAAAGTGTCATTATCATTAATATGTTGCTCCATGGTGTCCCAAAAACGACCCAAATATTCCCATGGTCATGAATGACTCAAGAAATAATATTTGAAAATGTGTGAAGTTAATTTTGAATTATTATAATTTTCTTTTTACCTTTAATTACCCTATTTACCTTTAACTGTGGTAAATAAAAGTCAAAAGGTAATATTAAAAAAATATTATTTTCTAATTATTGAACTAAATTTTACTTAATAATAACAACTATTAATCTCGGGTTTTCGAAATTCAATTCACATAAGTGGTAAAAATTTATTAAAATGAAAAGGTCAGTTTTTTTAACTACTACTAAGTGATTTCACTATTCATCCAAAATTGATGATTTTTCGAAAAATACCAAAAATTAAGCCTAAGATTTATTTGATATTATGAATTAAAAAATTATTTCTATTTTTCAAAATTCAAAACATAAATGTTTATTTGATTAATTTAAAATTAAATCCCGTTGTTAAAACAAATAGCTAGTTTTTAAGAAACAATAACTATCAAAAGATTGACACTTGTTTATATCCAATTTCAAAGTGAAATTAATTCCAATGACCAAATTTTGATTAAATGGAAAAAATATAATATAATTAATCTTTAAAACCAATTAAAAATATAATAAAAATATAAATATAAATTATATTAAAATGTAGTTTTGAATTTAAATACAATATTTTCACTATTCATTAAAAATGAACTTTATCGGAAAAATTCCAATAATTTACAAAAAGTAAATTTTGATGTCCACATTCCAAATAAGGATTTTATTTGGTCATATTGAATGTATTAAAGGGACCAAATCTAGATATAAAATGGTTTCTCCAATAAAAGGTGGTAAATCTTCCTTTTAATGTAAATTGTGCTTAAAAATAGATCAATTCACATTTTAAGCCTCTAACATTTCATTGGATAAATGTAAATTAATTTTACAATCATGTATAATCATATTGTAGTTAGTTTTGTTCATTTTTTACAATACAATGGCTAGAAGTTAACTACTATTTAAAATAATATTATTATATTATTATTGTGCAATGTATGATTTCAACGAAACCGATTGTTGCGTATCAGGTATACTATCGAACATAGCAACCTCTTTAAAGTAAAATTAGTATTTAATTCAATATTTTTAATAAATATGAAATATGTCTTATTCTTTATTTACCTGGGATGTTACATCCCTCCCCCCTTTTGGGAATTGCATCCTCAAAATTTTTTTAACAAAATAATTTGGCGTATTTATCCTTCATAGCATTTTAAGATTCCCAAGTTGCCTCTTCAATCATATGGTTTTTCGACAAAAACATTAAATGATGAATTACCTTATTTTACAACACTTTCTCCCTTCGGTTAAGAATCTAGACTGGTTATTCTTCATAAGAGAGATTCTCCTCCAACTAAACTTCCTCTGGGATCAAAACATGAGATGGATCTGGAATATACTATCTCAACATCAAAACATGAAAAATATTTTGTAACTAGGATAAACATGTAGGTAAAGATACTATGTAAGCAACTGATACAACTTTCTCTAGAATTTCATAAGGTCCAATGAACCTCAGAATCAACATTTCCTTCTTACGAAAACACATCACAATTTTTCATGGAGAAACATTGAGAAAGACAAGGTCACCTACCTCAAAAAAAGATCCTTCATCCAGTTATCTGCATAACGTTTATGTCAGCTCTGAGCTATTCTCATGTGCTTCTAAATCAACTAAACTTTCTCTTCCATCTCTTCTACCAATTCTGGTCCCATCAGCTTCCATTCAGCTACATAATCTCAAAAAGATGGTGTTCGACAATGATTTCTATATAATGACTAAAATGGAGCCATTTGTAAACTGGAATAAAAATTGTAATTATATGAAAACACAACCAACGAAGGATGTTGGTCCTAAAAACCCTGATAATCCATCGAGAAAGCATGTAACATATCATCCAATGTCTGAATTGTTTATTGTGATTGCTCATATGATTGAGGGTAAAAAGTTGTACTAAAATTTTATTCAGTGCCCAATGACATCTGAGGGCCTTTCCAAAAGGTAGAAGAAAACAAGGGATCATGATTAGATACAATGGAGCGGGGACCACCATGAAACCTGACTATCTCTATAACATACCATTGAGCATGTTGATTTAGAGAAAAATTATATTGAATAGGAAGGAAATGAGAAGATTTAGTTAATCAATAAACTATAACCCAGATTGCATTAATACCTTGAGATGTCTTCAGTAATACAACAACAAAGTCCATGGATATATTTTCCCATTTCCACTTCGGCACAGGTAAAGATTGAAGAATCCCTTTCGGTAACTGCGGCTTTTCTATAACCTTCCGAGAATTCAAACACTTCAATGTAAAATCAGCAATAACTATTTTAATTCCACCCCACTAGTAATACTCATGAAGTTTTCTGTACATCTTAGTACATCTAGGATGAACTGAAAATGGGGAACTTTGAGCTTCACATAATAACTCATTCTTCAATTGTGAATCCCAAGGCACACATAATCTATTCCAAAACCTCAAAACACCATCATTATCCACATTAAAATAAGTTAACATACCAATCTTTACAAACTCTACCTTTTTATGCATCACACTGCCTTTTTTCTGTGCTTTCTCTATTCTTTCTGACAGTGATGATTTCACTGACACCTGAAACAAAACCGAAGAATTTGTTTCACCAACAACTTCAACAAAAAAGTTAATAAAATAAATAACCAAAGGATCTCGTTCCAAATGTGGCATAGTTAATGAGACATTAATTTTTCAACTCAAATCATCGACTAATTTATTTTCTTTTCCCAGATGGTAATAGATTTTTCAATAATAAACCTTTATTAATTACAACCATCTCCTATGTATCATGTTCAATTATATCTGAGTGTACGTTAATCTTTTATGGTCAGTATATATTTCACATTTTACTCCACAAAAATGATGCCACAATATTTTTAAAACAAAAACAATAAAAGCTAATTCCAAATCATGTGTAGGTTAATTTAACTCATGAGGTTTCAATTGACGTGAAGCATAAGAAATGACCTGATCATTCTGCATAAGGACATATCCAAGTCAATTAAATTAAGCATCACTGTAAATAACAAACTCATCATTTCTGGAAGGCTGTTCCAAATCAAGAGCATTCACCAATCTTGTTATCAATTCCTGAAAATAATAATCACATTCTTTTGTCCAAACGAACATAAAATTTTTTCGAGTTAACTTAGTCATTGGACTAGATAACGGGGAAAAAATATCAACAAACCTCTAGTAATAACCTACCACACTAAGAAATCTACGGATCTAGGATATATTTTCGGGTCTTGTAAATTCATCAACAACTTTTGTTTTAGCTGGATCAACAGTTATGCAATTTTTTTAAACAATGTGACCAAGGAAAGAAATTTACTATAACCAAAACTCACAATTGTGGAGTTTTCGTAACAATTTCTTTTTTACAGTTTGCAAGACAACCCTTAACTGAATTTCATGCACCTTTCTACATTAAGAATAATCCCAAATATCATCAATAAACACAACCACCATTTATCACCTGAATCAATTGAGCCATCACAGAAGTAAACTGTTCAATTCTGATTATGACCAACTCCAGATGTTGATTTGGAAGGTCATTTACCTCTATATGACTTCCCATCACAATTTCCCTGTTTCCTCTATGAAAAACCATTCCGAACACAGAAATATCATCGGCGAAGCAACATGGTAATATGTAAATGCTATATCAATTCAATATTAAAATAAATTAATTTAGGGACATTAATTTAAAAATACTCTAAATCCTAATGTTTCATAAACAGAGCTCTGATACCAACTATATAGACCCAACCTAAAAACATTACCTAATAATGAATTAATAGAATAATTCACATTGAGGATCTTTTCAGGTTTAGTGTTTTAGTGAATTATGACATAACTATTACATCTCAGAAGATTAAAATATGAAACATTTACAAAGTTTCCATTTTTTTATAAAAACTCTTTAAAAAAAGAGTCATGTCCAGTTCCAGGTTTTAAATAGTATGACTTTTCCTTGATACCATCCTTGACCCTATTCATCTTTATGTCCTGTGAAAAAATTTCAAACCATGGTATGAGAATAAAAGGCCTAGTAAGGGTTATAAAACAAAGAATGAAAACATTTGATTATAATATATAAAAAACATGAACTATTTGAATTACCACATGAAATCATAAGATTTATGAAAATCACATAGAAATCATATATCATAAATTTAACTTGTGGCATCCATAATATAATTACATTATAGCTATCACAGCTACATAGGGAATTACATTGGAATACCCATTATAGTATATTCCATCAATCTCTTAGGAGAAACAACCACATTTACCTCTGTCATGTTACCCAATGCATTGGAGAGCTATCTTGGGCTCACCTACCCTAGGATTATCACGGAACCACTTGTATAAATAAATAATTCCCAAGTACCATAACATGATCATAACAGATAACATAATTATAAAGAAAAGATAAAATTTCCACATTGTAATAACAAAATATCAATTCATTATATTGAAATAATAAATCTATTATAAAAATAATTTTCAATAGAAAAATACATAAAAAGTGTATATAGTATTTATATTTCCTTTTAAAAACATTCCGGCATTTTAAGGAAGCCAAAGATCAAATAATACTCGCGGTGGAGGAAAGGTCGCTATCACAACATACATTAAAAAACATTCCTTTTTGTTGTTTAATACAATGCTTCGTATAAAATGATTCCCATTGAACTAAATGAAATTTCAAAGGTGTCTATACAACGTATAAAAGAAAATAATGTATTAAACCAAAATATGGCTCCAGGAAAGGAGATTGAGACGAAGTCCCATACCTCGTGTCCGACATGACTCGATCATTCTTTAATCTCCTGAATAATAAACTAAAGTTAATTTATACTTGCATAAGAACCTTTTTCATGATTATTATTCCTTTTATATCACTTATTACCATGTTATAAATATTATGTAACCATTTCATGTTAATAATAGTCGTTTTTTCGATTTTTGATACTTGATTAAAAAATGAACACATTATATTTACAAGTTATCCAAGTGGTCAATATTCTATTATATGCAGAATGATATTCATGATTTATATATAATATACATCTTTTATATACATGTATTTATAATCGTACATATCATTTGGAGGTAATAAATGTAATGCACCATTCATGGGGATGGTAAGTCGTACGTATGCAGGACGCTACGTTCATTTATATTTCTTATTTTAATTGAATTAAAGAATAACGACACATAGATATATTATAATTCCAGTATAATATCATATATAATATCATTAACTCCATCCTTTATATGTCCCACATATGGCATTAACGAGTCATATCACATTGAGTGGGTGGTAGTCCGCACATCCTCAAATGAAATTATCGCATTTACCCATAATAGAAACCATATAGGTGTGATATAAATGGATAATACATATGAATAAAGAAAAAATAAACATAATATATACCATATATAAAAACACTTCCATCATAATGGCCACCATGAGAGGTGGTAGGAGATAATCGAACAATCATCGTCTCGTGAGGCATTAGTTTTCCATCCAAAGAAACAGTATGTTTTCACCCATTAGATGGGGGTTTGTGTAAGTGTAGTTCAAATACATATTTTAAATACATACTAGTATATTTAGGACATTGGTTTTGTTATAAACTAACGGAATAAAAAGAGTTTAGGGGTTGGAGAAGTAAAATAAAAAAAATGTTAAGTGAAATGATTACCTTTATTTTGGGTAACTACCTTTGGTTTGAACCCAAAGGACTTCTCGATGATCCTTATGCCCAATGTAAGGCTTCTAAGACAAGAAAAATGATGTAGGGAGATTAATTGGGTAGAGTTTGGATGAGACTATGGGCTTGAGAGGTGTGAGTAATTGGTTAGAAGTGGTCTCCTATTATAAGGGAGATGCGGGGCTCTTTTTGAAGGTGTGAAAATATTTTTTTTTTATAATGATATTCGGTTTCTAAACGTAAAAAAATAATTAGAGTAGATTATAAGAAGACTAATGGACTAAATATATCATCTAATAAGAATTGGAAAGGTTTTGGATAATATTTATATCATAATAATCTTATTTATTTAAATCATTTATTAATGAGGTAAATACTGTGTCATTATTGTGTCATGAATAATTGTTATTTATTCGATGTATAATAATTATAAAAAAATTATATCATTTAAGAAATAATTTTAGATTTATAAAGAATATTTAAAGTTGAAAGTATAACTTATAGAACAACATATAAAAATTAATTTACTAAAAGTTTTTGGTTTATGTCATTTTTTCCTTCACTTTAAATTAATTAATCTCAAGTGTCATTATCATTCATAAGTGGATCCATGGGGTCCCAAAATTGACCCAAATATGACCATGTTCATTATTTACTCATCAAAAAATGTTTGGAAAATTTATAATGTAATTTTTAATTATAATTATTTCCTTTTTAACTTGAATTACCCTATTTACCTTTAACCGTGGTAAATAAAAGTCAAAAGTTACTATTCACCATGCATTATTTTCATCTTATTGAACCAAATTTTACTTACTAATAACAAAAATGTATGTCGTGTTTTCTAAATTCAATTCACAGAAGTGGTAAAATTTCATTTAAATGAAAAAGTCGGTTATTTTAACTACTACTAAGTGATTTCACTATTCATCAAAAATTTTACTTTTTCCAAAAAATATAAAAAATTCAGCCTAAGAATTATTTTATATTCTGTATACAAAAATGATGTCTATTTTCCAAAATTTAAAACATAAAAGTGGAATTAATTAATTTAAAATTAATTCCTGTTGTTAAAACAAATAGAGTGTTTTTAAGACACAATAACTATCAAAAGATTGACACTTGTTTATGTAAAATTTGAAAGTGAAATTAATTATAATTACTGAAATTGGATTAAATGGTAAAAAAATATTCTAATTACACTTTATACCCAATTAAAACGATAATATTACTATATAAATAGATTATATTAAAACGTAGTTTTGAATTAAAATACAACATTTTCCCTATTCATTAAAAAATGAACATTATTGGAAAAATTCCCATAATATACAAAAAGTAAATTTTGATGTCCCCATTCTAAAGAAGATTTTTATTGGGTCATATAGAATTTATTAAAGTGACCAAAACTAGATTAAATTAGGGTTCTCTATTAAAAGGTGGTAAATCGGCCTTTTAATGTAAATTATGATTAATATTAGATTCATTCACATTTTATGCCTCTAACTTTTAATTAGTTAAATTTAAATACAATTAAAAATAATTTCTAATCATATTGTTGTTAGTTTTTTTATTCCCTCCAATAAAATGGCTAGGAGCTAACTACCTTTTAAAATAATAAAATTATATTATTAGTGTGAAACGTAAGACTTCAAAGAAACCTATTGTTGTGTATCAGGTACGCTATCGAACATAGAAGGCCCTTTGAAGTAAATTTAATATTTATTTAATTTTTTTAAATAAATAAGAAATATGTCTTATTCTTTATTTACCTGAGATGTGGCAATTTGATGTTATTAGTAGATATCCATGACATTATGATTGAATGACTGAATTTCTCAAAAGCCTTTTATATTATTTTTTATAATCCACCTTTCAAGGGGAGAGGTGGAACCCATACAAGGCCCAAAGTCATAGAGACAATTACATAAACCTTAGGTCATAGAGGAAATCAACCAGACAATATAACTTGGAATGGCTCCTCCCCAACACATGTCATGATACTTGCACTCCCCCATCGCAAGTTTGGTCTGCTAGCTATCTTGTGCAGAGTTGCACATGCCCGATAGCGATGGCAATGCCATACCCTCTCATTCTTTCAATTTTGGTTAGCTCTCCTCTAGTGTTTGGGCCTACTCTTAACATCATCTGGAGCCTTGTCACTTGTAGTCTGAATAGTATATCTACATATTCAGGTAACCCAAAGTCCTTGGGATGGCTTGAAGGCCATAAGGTGGGTCAAGACCTGGAGAAACAACTGGCATGAAGGCCTTGTGAGGCCCGATGGCCTTATAGGACCCGAGGACCGAACCAGTTGCCCAAAAACCTAGCTGGATGAAGATTTCTCACTACTAAAGTACTTAATTTTACCTGCTACAATAATGCTACAATACTTCTACAGTGACTCAAAAATATGTCTCCACCCGGTTTGGATCCTGGGTCTCTTGGATGCACTTGCTGTGTTCTCACCAACTGCGATGAGATTATGGTATATGATTAATTTATGATTATTTTTAACACCTTCTATAGACCAATTTTTGAATTATAATGTTTTATATCATGGTTCTTGTATATTATCATGGAAATATAAGTTATAAACTCTATGAGTTGTATTTATTATCTCATACTATTATTCCTATATTACTCTTACTTAGAATAGTAAATGAATATCTCCATTATTTACCCGTACAAAGTATTATATCTCCCACTTTCTTGTGTTTACAATCCCCAAGATATGAAGAATTATTTTAATTTTGGTATTTCAACGTGGGATTTTAGTTATAAAGAACATATTGATAACCACTAATGAACCAATAGATTATCTTTTTATGTTTCAAAATTTACTAGATCTAAATTATTTTGTCTTGGATTTTGATATTTTATAATGAATATTCATCAGTTGAATTTATTTTATAGGTATCAATCTCTATATTTTCTATCATATTATGTTGTTTATCTTTTGAAAATATGATGAGTAAACATTTGAGAAAACCATATGGAAAATTATAAGTATCAAATAACACATTAAAGTATTATTAATTATTATATTATATAATTTTTCAAAAAATTACTTCCCTTTATAGACAATACACGTTGATGTGGAAATAAAATATTAAATCCAAAGAATAATAACATCAAAATAAATTAGTGAGGATTGAAACACCCATTAGTGGGTTCATGACAACAGTATTTGCTGCACAAAGGGTTTGACACTCTCGGGGGATATTCATTGGATAATAAAAAATATCTTTAGGATTCTTTATGACCGATTGGAGAATTTTATAATCACATAAGATATGGTATAAACATTACGTTTCACAAATATAAATGAGATTTTCATGATTTAGACATTTATTAAAAGATTTTCTATTACTATGTGATTCCACACTACGACTATTATTTCTCACTATATTCATTTTAATTTTGTAATGCTGATAAAAACCAATAGATTCGAATTAAGGAATACTATGATACAAATTATATTTATTGTATTGAAAAGAAAAAACATTATTATAACAAGAATAAAATAAAATTTTTATTCTCACACAATTATCTCAATCCATGAATAATTTTGAGCTTCCAAATGTTAAAATAAGGCAACAACTTACTGTTGATTATTTCATGAGGCAACATCTACCATATTTTAGAGGATATTGTAATCCTCTAGTGGCTGAGCATGGGATCAACACCATCAAGAAAATATTTTTCATTATCTCATTCATATTATATGAAATAGTTATTCTAGATGTTTAGAATTAAAATGGTGAATCATAATAATTCTGGAACATTATTATCAATTTGAGACAAGACAAATAAATTATGTTAATGGAATTGGATGAGTTTAATGAAATATTTTTCTTTAATTATTTCCCTCAAATTCAATTTATATGGCTGAAGAAACAATTTATATATCTTAAACAAAAAATGGATTAATCTATTTGTAAAAATGAATAAAATTTTACACGACCGAAAAATTAATCTCCATGTATAATCATCATATATAAAAAAATTCTACATTTTGGTGGCCTATAAAATACATGAAATGTTTGGTATATAAGATATGTTAGTAACTGTGGGGAATTTTACCAATGACCGCTTAAGTTAAATATGGATATTTTATATTCCACCTATTCTCGTTGTTTTCACAGAAATAGATGAACGTGTATCTACAATGATTTCATAAATCATATACTATATTGAAATTCAGTCCATCCAAATTCCGTAATCATTGGAAGGATATCTTTGGAATTTGGGGTCATATAATTATAAGGTTCTATATATTTGTAAAGGGTGGTCATAATGCCCAATAATGATGAAGTTTGTTGAATTTGTTTTTTATATTAAAAGCGGAAAATAATTTGTTAAAAAATTCACCACTTATGCTCAATTATATCTATTTCATAGTGTTCAATAATTTTACAATTCCAATCTCTAACTAATGGGATAATGAGGAAGAAACCCCAAAATATGCTCTGATAATAGCGTAAATGTTTAATGATTTTTGATTCACTAAAACTGATGTGGATCTTAAAATTTTGGGATCTCCATAAAGGGAAATTTTATATTAGTCTTTAATGTATATTCTCTATGACTATCTTATTATGCATCCTTTAATGATATTTTATATTATTAGGTACATTAATTATTTATCTCTATATTGATTCTATATTAACGAAATCACAACAACTAATGATCATCTATTCGGGAAAATATGAAAACATATTTCCAATGGAAATAAATCTGTCTAATATAAGAGATTATTTATTGAATAAATGATGAATTATATTTTGGATAAATATAATTATTTATATTGTTTATTATTATGTCATTATTGTATATATATTTTGGTTTGGGACAATTTATGTGATAAAAATTATTGTTAATTTGATCATTTAAGAATATCATATATTATAATTCCATCCTTTGGGATTCAATTTCGGTCAAAAAATAAGAGGACCATTAATGATAATTGTTTAATAAATAGAATAAGTGGATTTTTGGAGTTCATGGATAAAAAGTTCCATTGATCGTTATTTTGGTAAATTCATAAAGAATGGTGGAATTATTTATGGATCTTATTATGATTTATGTTCTTTAGTATTTAAATTTTTTTTAAGAATACTTTTGTCCTCGAGTTTAATAAGAATTTTACATTGATTATAGCACAAACAATTGATGAAATTTTTATTATGATAAAAACGAAATTTTACCATTATATATATGTTTCACATTAAAACTCTTGATAATATAAATATAGTAGCTATTCCTTTTCAACATTACCCAAACCTCCATCACTTTTAGGATTTGTTCCATGTATCACTTATAAGAAGATCCATCCCTATTATTGAATTAACTTTTTATAGAACTGGATAATGATATATCATATTAAGAACAAATGTTGTTTATTCTAGATCATAGAATGAAAGTGATATGAAACCACACAACTCCATTGGTTGATGTTTTGTGATAAAATCTCAAAATTGAGGAAGATATATGAGAACCCGAGTATGTGATTGTATAATGGAACCCTAAATTTTGTCTTTTATATTTAAGAAGTTTTTGGGAAACCAATTATTTTGGTGGGGGTAGAATGTATCACCCTAATATTAAGAAATGTATTTTTCATAAAATAATTATATTTTTCAATATCAAGTGTCACATCTATAACTATGTTTATCCAATCAATGTCATAATATTAAATTTATATTTAATGTGATTCTTATAACTTTTCCATTAAATTTCAGTTTATCAATAGTAAGGAATACATTATGAAATAAAACTGAATTGATTTATAGTAAAGAAATAAGTACTAAATTTGTTAGTATATTTATTTTATTCTTCAAAAATATTTTTCCAAAATATCTTTCTGAATCCGTTTGTGAGAAAATATTTTTATTATTTTCATTAACATTAATAATATTTATTTCATAAAATTATATTCTTTTACGAATCATCATATAAAAATTGACATGAGTAATTTTTTTAAAATTTTCTAAAATGTTTGACTTGTCATTGGATATTGAATAATAACTATTTTTATTGAATATTGTAATTTGTTTTAAAATATATAAAAATTCAAATTGTATTTCAATATTGGTTTTAAAATATAATAATATTTTTTTGATTAAAAATAACCCAATTAAGTTATTTTGGAGGAATTTTATACATTAATTTGATATAAAAACATACATTCAAATAAATAATATTTTTTAAAAAAAATTTCTTTTCTACGTTCACATAATTTTCATATCATAATATATTAAATAAATATTTTTGTGTATGTTATTTTAATTGAATTTATCTATTAGTTGTTTTCAAAAATTATGAATCATTGAGTATTTTTTCTAGTCAAAAAAATGAATAGAATCCATTTGAATGCTAAAAAATATATTTATCTAAAAATAATTTTTTTCACATTTTCTTTGATTAATTTTTAAATCATTTTCAACCCTTAATAGAATTTGAATATGATAAAATTGATTCCATATTTGGAAGCCATTTTTCCAATATTGGTAAATATCACCCTTTTCTGGACAATATTATTATGAAATATACTAGAATTTTTATCATGATAAATTGTAAATCAGGTTAAATGGGGTTAACACCATGTTCTTAGGCCATAACAATTCATTTTACTTCTTATAGGTTGAAGGATATTATTCCATTATAATCTTAGGAATGAATTTTTGTTGCCTAAGAGACACATGTATAGAAAAATGTCCTATATAATATTAAAATTAATGAAATATTCAAAATTTTACTCTCATAGTTTTAAATATATATTTTTTGTCCTCTATTAGTGGGAAGAAATTTATGATCAAATATGTGTATTTTTTTAATAATAAATCATTTTAAACATAACAACTTATTTATAATTTTATATAATTGTATAATGACTATATATTCTTATACAACACTGTTGAATAATTTCATCAGTTAATAAAAAATTATAGTAAGAATTTTGAAATAATGTAAAGAAATATGATTTCAATTATTTGTTATCTAACATGAATTATATATCTGAATAAAACATATTAGTCTTGGGTAAAAGGATTATATTTTATTCCGTATTTCTTATTTACTCATCTTATGTCAAATTAATTTAATAGTGCCAAAATTAGTAAATTAATATATTTTATGAGTATAATATTTTTTTAAATTTCTAAAATATTATAAAAATAATATTACAGGACAAATGAGATAAGACAAGGGAAAAATTCAACGCTTTAACATTTATAGTCCATTTTGAACCATTTTTCTTCACATCGACCTAATTTTATTTCAATATTTTAATAATTTTAAGGAGTACGCATCCCCTATCATATAAAAGGGAAACTATCTGTTCAATTCAATAGAAAAATTTTATCCCTCTACACAGAAAAAATGATTCCAAATTATTCTTTTCACATATGTAGATAAATTATAGTGCTTATTATCTTCTCAATAGACTACCATTGGGGGTATTAAGAGCATATATGATGGAGTATTTCTAAGAAGAAGTAATAACATTAACAAATCAGATTCATTTTTATTTTTATTTTACAACATAAAAGCCTATTAAAATATTAATAAAATAATAAAATCACTATCATGGATATAATAATTTTTTTTGAATTTAAGGAACCACTTTTACTCACACCCAATCAATAGAATGGTATGTGATTGTATTAATAAAGGATATGTACTTCTTTCCATCTCTATGTAATGAACCAAATCTTTTTACACGATCATATTTAATGATGGTTTTTTATGATGGTTATAATTTATATATATGATATGTATAACATAATAATACTTTTTAATGATAATATCACTTTTTCTCTACTTTCTAAACAATTCAAAAATGATCATGCCGGCTGTAAGTACGTGTGGATTGTCAGCCCCACAATGTGATAATTGTTTTTCAAAATTTTACTTTTATTTTAATATTTTTGTATTTGAGTAATATAAATCTATATATATATATATATATGTTATGTATGATATAATTATTATTCGATAAAGATTTTTTACTATTTAACATTATTTTTTTCAGTCCAACGAAAAAGGGATTATCGTTCATGTGTTTTTAAGACCTACCATTTCCATGAATGGTTTAATTCATTTTTCTATATATAACATTTATATATGATTATAAATATGTATATAATTAATATATATGATATTTTTATCATTATTATTTTATTTAAAATAATTGATCACTATTAAAATTACATGTAAAATATTTAGTGCACCAAAGCTATCATGAAAAATAAATGAGTTATCAATCAAAAAAGTTGTTTTAATTGTAGATTAGTTATTAAGATTTGATAAAATATTATAATTAAATAATTTATGTTATAATATATATGATTATATATATTTAATATATTTATAATATATATATATTTTAATGGATATTTAAACAGTTACTAATGAGGTCAAACCAACGGTAAGTGGTTTTCATCTCACTTTTATATCAATGAGATACATTTTATATTCACCACATAGTTAATTAGTGTAATATATATACTACTCTTGAATGAAATTTTTTATAATTTCTATTAAATCTATTTTTATTTACATATATATTTAATATTATTTGTATCAGGGAGATTAATATTTATTTTTTTCCAATGTAGTAAGGTTTTAAGGTTATAATCTAACTATTTATTAAATTTTTTAATATTATGTTTCTGATAATGAAATATAATGATATATATCTCAAGAAAACTCATTATTTTTATTATCCTCTTATAATTTATTTACAATGCATGTTTTTCATTTCTTTTAATCACATTATGTACCCAATAGACAAAAACAAATTAATTGAAATCAACTGTATTTCTCTCTTTAGTTGAAAAAATATTTTTATCCAAATAAATCTTTTCGTAATATGTTTTAAAATTTTTATTTAAAACCCTATAATTTATTTAAATTAGTTTATTTCCATGAATAATTTCACAAACAATGGTCTAAAAGGAATCTGCTTTTCATAATTTAGATATGGTACTTTTATAAATTTTTTCTGAAGTGTGAAATAAATGTTTTTATTAAATATATGCAACATGAATTGAATAACAAAATAGAGAATACATAATTAGTTGAATATTAATTTATATGTTTCAAATGTTATTTAAACTAAAAAAAATTCTTTAATATGATATATTGTTTATATTTAAAAGTTATTTTCAAACATGAAAGGTTATTTTAATCATGAAATGTTTCAATGATATTTTAATGGAATTTCCACAAATTACAATGTCCATTAATATAAATTATGCATTATTGGTAGTATGATCCAATGATTATTGTCACGACCCATCCCCTTAGTCTTATGTCATGAGTACCCCAAGCCCACCTTCCATAGGCCAAGGGTTGGCGACTAGCACCAAAAATCATATCACTTTAAACCTGAAGGCATTGACTTTAAACCTGCAAACACACAGTCCATTCACACAACAAGAAGAAAACCTTTAATTAAAACAATATAGTAAAAGTGTGGGCACTATTTGTAAAGGGGACAGAATAAAATCCCAACTGAGAAAGTACAAATACAAATGAGAGACAACTCTTTTGTTCATCCACCAAGGATCCTACCTGAAGGGTAGGTATAGATCACGATCAGTAGTCAGTATGACACGTCACATCAAATGGTGCACCTCTGAGCTCCATATAGTCCTGGATCCCTCGATCTCGATCAACAATGTTTGTCATCTGCAAAAGACACAACAATGTGTGGGTGTAGCCCATGTAGGGGTGAGCATCATAATACTTTGTAGGGACCCAAAGTCCCTCGAAGGTCTCCTAGAGTTCTACAAAGAAAAACCTCAAAGCATGCTCTAAATCACAAATCATGAAGAAGTCATCAACTAGACATCGGTATATTCCCACACATATAACTACATTATCAAAATACACTCGTCTCATACAAGAGTAATCATAAGGATCCAACTTTTATGCCATTTCACAATGGATCCATGAGGGATGAATACAACAACGAAAACACCATGAAGGTAAAAGTACCAAAAAGGTAACACCATGAAGGTAAAACCATGAAGGTAAAAGTACCAAAAATGTAAATACTCAACTCCAACCAGGTATAACATAAGTAATAAATTAAAGATGATTATACATATCACTGGATCATTTTAGTATGTCGAGAGGCTCTTCTACAAACCCACACTGGATATGTAGATGCTGACCCACATAGGATCAGTGAGCGCTGACCCACTCAGGATCGCTTATAACTGACCCACATAGGATCAAAAAATGCTGACCTGCATAGGGTTGATAGATGCTGACCCACATAGGATTGATGTTCTTTCTTCACATTACAATCATCCGATAGATTACATTGCTACGATCCCTTGATTGTAAGAGTATATGCTCCTCAACCCATCAGTTGTACCTCAACCCCTACGATTTTCCACGAAGAAGTATAAAAAAGGGCCGCCATGTTGTAAGGTTTCCAATGCGATAAAAAACACGTTAATCGAACAACCATTTAGTGAATTATATTAGTTTTAGTACCAAGGGCTCGTTTGGATTTTTGTTTGATCCAAACCATCCATACTCTAACTTCATACAAAATTCCAATGGATTATATCAAAAAGACCATATCATTCAAAGGATTACAACACTATAGAAGATTCGTCAGATGGATGTTCGGTTCAAAAGTTATTGCCTTTTAATCGAAACTGGGCCTTATTGGGTCCGGGTCTGGTCCGACCAGGGGAGTGGCCCCCCAAGTCATCCTGAATGTCTAAGTAATTTTAGTTCATGCATAGGTGCAATGTGGTGCTGCATGGTTACTCTGGGGGACCTGTAAGGGGAGGGAACCTACTACTGCGGTGTCAGAGCGGCAACCACTATCTATGGCGGCATGTCGTTGCTTGTCGCTCCACCTCCTACAATCATCTGGTTTCGGCCAATCCTTTTGTCTTCCAAAGCATAAGAGCCACGTATACCCTCTCTGTTGGAATGTCGTTGTGTGCCGCACTACCATCTGCGGCCATTCCCAGTCAGCCGCTATCTCAACCTGCCATTGTAATGGTCGTGACCTTCTCAGCTGACGGTGCGCGACGGCCCACCGCCATCTCATACAGGGCCGACAACTTCTGGCCGCCCCTGTCACCCACCGGCAACGGTTGCTGGTGCGGCCATGCCAGTGTCACACCGTCGCCCTTCCACGAGTGACAGGGTGAGCTCCAGTGGCCCATTTTTCCATCAAAAGGTATCAAAGGCCACCCCCGGCTGCCCTTTCTTCTGCTTAACCCTCCATTCCTGGTTCCGTCCAACCTGATTAAAAAGTCCATGAAGAACACATAGATCATAAAGGCAGTGGAAGGATTGGGCCTTGTTCTCTTGGCCCATGCCCTCCACGATTTCTAGATAACACGAATGAATAATAAGATTTAGAAATTATTCTAAAACTAAACCAAATAAAATCCACACCACATGATCATTAGAGAACATCCACGTTTGAGGAAGAGTCAGTGTTCATCATTCCCACAATAAGTCTAAAACAATACTGCTCAATTGTCATTCTTCAGTTCTTCTTTGGTGATGGGATTCATTCTTCATCAACAATCCTCCCATGATCAATCAATTTCCAATGATTTCCCAAAACAACGCATTAGAGTTTACTCTCTCTAACATTTGATTAATAGGTTCATTAATTTGTGTAATTAATGAGCCTCGATAATAACACGAAGCATGGTTACACAAACATTATGTAATCGGGCATATAATTCCCTTCACTAAATTCCTGACCACCCCTGTGGTATCCACCAATAAAATATAAAAGTGAAGTGGAAGGATGTTTTAGAAATAAAATAATATTTATTTTATATTATTTGTTCATCCAAGATAAATGAAAAAAAACAACTTTCATCCTCAACCCACTACCACCGATGTTAAACCATATCTAATGTGAATCTCGTTACTGCATATTAAATAGTGACATCTGATTTCTATTAATGTCACTGGTTCAAAACTTAGGATTTCTAGCTCGCATGTTTATTTAACGTTCCTTATTAAATGTTCAAAAATTCATTTTGGGCATACCAACCATCAGAATCATATGCCATCAATTTTCGTAGACTCGTAATATTTACATATTATTTAAAAAATAAAATGGAAAATTTGGGTAATTACATTCTCTCCACCGTAGTGATTTTTATCCCTGAATGCCAAAAAAGACTAAGGAAACAAATGTGGGTACTAAGAATTAATCTAAGCCTCTCGCAACCATGTGATCTCCTGGAGGATCTCATGCTTCCAGCGAACGAGCACCAGAGGAATCAATCATCCATGAAGTTCCCACTCTTATTGATCCCTAATCTCCACAAGAACATCTGTAACTGTCACCATTATCAATTTCCAACTCTCCCCAGTCGATAAAGTGTAGTGGATCATGTATGTACTTCTTCATCTATGGAATGTGGAAAACATCTTTCACCTGATAACTTTGTGGGTGAAGATCTAGATGATATGCCAACTCAACTGAGAACCTAAAAGGGTACGATGAACCTTAGAGATAGCTTTCCACCCCAGCCAAATATCAACAAACCTCATCGATGTGAGACCCATAGGAAGACATGGTGTCCCTCCTCGAACTCCAAAGGTCTCTGTATCTTTTTAGCCTAAGACTTATCCCTTCTCTGTTCAGTCTTCATCCACTGCTGGATGATCTACAACATCTCAATGGTAGCCCATACCATCTCAGGACCCATAAGTGCTGACTCCCCGTGGTCTGTCCAGGATAGAGGTGATTTGTAAGATCTACCGTAAAAGGACTCAAATGGTGTCATATTGATGGAGGAGTGATATCTTTTTTTGTATTTGAACTCCACCAAGGGAAATTGATCCACCCAACTGCATCCAAAATAATGGACAAAAGCATGAAGCATGTCCTTCAGTGTTTGAATGGTCCAATCCATCTTACCATCTTTATGTGGTTGAAAGGCGGTGCTCAAATGTAACTGAGTCCAGAATGAGTACTGTAATCCCCTCGATAATAGGGATGTAAAACGTGTGTCATGGTCAAAGACGATCGTCGATGGAACTCCATGAATTCACAAAATCCCATATTTGTAGAGGCATCCCAATCCCTCTACTGATCCACACTCTCAGATGGTTAGGAAGTGGGCTGAATTGGTGATTCTTTCAAGGATCCTTCATGTTGAATCATGCCTTCTGGATGTATTTGGAAGCCATATCACAATATCCATGTAGATACCATCCCACTTACAAACTGATACCTCTAGTGGATGCACTATGCCTACTGAAACCTGATGGTCAACATTTACTTTCTGACAAGCGAGGCATTGTTAAACAAACTATGCCACTACCTTCTTCATCCCTGGCCACCAGTGCAGACAATAGAGGTATTGGCACATCTTTTACACTCCAGGATGGACTGCTAGAGGGGATTTATATAACTCCCTCAACACATCCTCTTGTAGAGCCATGGTTACCATGGTGAGTCCACTAAAGAGGATAATATTCTCTCAACCTTCAGAAAGTTCATCAGGTACCTGTCCTAAGGATATCCAAGCACGTCGAGCCTCGTAGTCAATGTCCCCATGTTGTGCCTCCAGAACTCGTTGAAGAACATGAGGAGTGACAGTCATATACAGGTGGTATGATACTCCATCACTATCGAAAGAGGATGTATGAAACATGGCTAGTTGCTCTGTTGCCTCACTCGGTAGCTATAAACCAGACCTCCTGTTGAGTGTGTCTGCCACTACATTCCCCTTCCCATGAGTGTAAACTATATTGAAAACATGGTCCTCAAGGAACTGTAGCCATCATCACTATCTCAGCTTCATGTCCTTCTATGATAATATATACCCAAGACTCATGTTATTAGAGTAAACATTAAACCATTCACCCATAATGTAGTGTATCCACATCTTCGAGGAGAAAACTATTGCTGCTAGATCCAATTCATGAGTGGAATAGTTCTTCATGTGTTTTCTCTGCTATCATGAACCATTAGCAATCAAAACACACTCTTCTATTAGGACACTTCCATGTCTGGTCCCTGATGTGTCATAGTAGACCTCATACCCAGCACCTTATCCTTGTAGCCTCAAGATGGGGGCACTCATCAGTCTCTACCTTTCCCTTGGAAAAATATGATGTCATCTCTCCATCAATACGAAGTGTTTTCCTGTCTTAATCAATGCTGGAAAGGGCGTCTCAACTCTGGTTAAGTCTTGTACCAATCTATTATAGTACACAGCAAACCCATGAAAACACAGCACCTCAGACACACTCATGGGTAGATCCCAATCAAGCACAACCTCTATCCTTTCTAGATCCACTATGACTCCATCCTCCCAGATAATGTATCCCAGGAAGTGGACCTCCCTTATCTAGAACTAGCACTACGAGAGATTACCTTAAATCTAGTACTCTCAGAGTGTATTTAGCATTATCTGCAGATGATTGGAATGTGCGTCCTCTGACGTAGTGTATACCAAGATGTCTTTGTTGGATACCACCACAATGCGATCGAGGTATCGCCGAAATACACTATTCATGAGTCCCCTAAAAATTTATTGGGAATTGGTCACGCCGAATGGAATAATGAAGAACTCATACTGTACATACTGACATTTGAAAGCAGTCTTCTGCACATCCACATATCGTACCCTAAGCTAATGATAGCCTGATCATAAGCCAAACTTCAAAATCCAACAAGCTCCCTTCAGATGATAAAAAAGATCATTAATCCTCATAATTGGATACTTGTTCTTCATTATAACTTGGTTCAGGTGTCGGTAGTCAACACAGAGTGACATACTCCCATCTTCTTTCTTGGTGATCAAAATTGGTGCTACCCATGGACAAATGTTGGGAATTATGAACCACATCCTCTATAAGTCCTCCAACCATACTCAGAACTCAAGAAGCTTTGTGGAATCCTTCCGATATGCTGTTGTGGATATATGTGTCATCCCACGATATAAGTCAATGTAAACGTCCATCTTTATATGTTATGGATGTCCTAGAACAACATCATGTTTGAAATCATCATATTGGTCCACCACAACCAGATATCTCAGACTCTCAACATCAAATACTTCAAGGGTGAGGCTTTCCATCAGATGAGGGATTTGTTGTATATTCTTTTAGATAAGTCCATCTTATTATAAAAAGGTTCCTTTCTAGCTGTTGAAGGAAACATTGTCCCATTCTCACGAACGCACTGCAACTTCCACCTAATGTAGTCAATTTGAACATGGACTATAGATAACTTGTCCATCCAAAATATGAAATCATAATGCCTCATCATCACTATTAGAAGATCCAAACTGAAACACTCTCCTCCTAGAGTGATCTCATACTACATGCACCTGTGTTTAATCATTGAATCTCCTCCCATAGGATTCTCTAGTAATAAGGATTGAGCCAATGGATCCACTAGAATAATAGAGCTCCCAACAAGGGTCATGGAAATAAGTGATTGAATGGATCCTTTTTCTATATATACTACATCTAGGGTGGAGTAGATAGATATTTTACCTTGAATCTCCTCTGCAATACCAAGCTCGAAGGCCTCTGTTGGCCGGAGCTGAGCTCTTCCCTATCCACCTGCTCCCTCTGGTAAGGGTGGACCACCTAGAGGTTGTGGCGGTAGAACCACGAACCATTACCAAATTCCTATAGTAGAACCAGCTCCTCTACCACATCCTCCCTCTTCCTGTGGACCTCCTTTAATGAATCTCTACCTCTGTCTCAGCGGTCCCCCAACCCTTTTTTGGTCATCTGTACGGCGGGTCAAGCAGTCACAAGCCGTGTGACTCTGCCCACTGCACGAGTAGCATTTCCTGCTCATCATCTGTCCTCCTTTGTCCTGTGAGCCCCACAACACCGACCCTGTATCCTGAGGTCGTCCACCTAAAGGTCTGTCCCACTTGGTCCTCTGCATAATCCGTCTACTGCCTACTATGGATGACTCTGATACCTGACGTAAGGTGGTGCATCTTGCTGTCAGTGCCTACTCAAGTAGAAAGATCTCCAAAAAATTGATTTCTCTATCAACCGAGCATGAGTTGGAATATAGATCAATATCATTGATGATCAGATATCTCATTGGTGACCCTACTGAATGGTTTGATCCCTAATGAAAGGGTCATATACCCTGTCAGTGGAGCAGCGGGAGAGATCCGTGAACATTACCGAGTACTGGGACACGGTCATGCTTCCATGCTGTAAGTGTAGTAGATCATGTATATGCACTGAGTGTAGAGTAGCTGGGATGAACTATGCCCAGAAAAGTCCCTCGAAGTATTCCTAAGTGAGCATCTCCTCCACATGTATCTTGAGTGTCAAACTCCATAATTTCCCAGCTAGTCAGTGGATATTATTGGTAGCTAGGATCACCATCTGATTTACTGGTGTCCCAATTTAGAGAAAAAATATGGCCACAACCTCTAAATCTTCCTTATCTGCCTGTGGATATATCTCACCTCGGATCCTTGGTGGCCTATAATGCTGGAACTCATGCGGAATTCTCAGTAAGCATGCACCATCGACTAGTGGGGCTGGTGGAAAGAGTTTCTCAATGGGTAGTGGTGCTGCCGGTACACCACCTGATGGTACAATCACTGAATGTGGGCCCTTCACTGATGCCTTGTCGATCGGTGGGCTGTCATCACAATATCTCACTAGAACCCTAGTTGGTTGTCTTCATGGTGGCATCCTGAAAGAAAATAGATGCACCACAATCAATAATTTATATGTGGTGATATTAATCAAAGACATCATATGAAAAAAATTGTTCCAAAAACACACGCAATCATAGTTTTCATGTGTGGAGTTAGAAACCAGAATTTAGGGTCTTGGTGTATTGATACGTCAACTACTAGACCATCATGGGATCCCCCAAAATGAGAACCACACTCATAACACTAAACATTATTTCCATATTAAAAAAAATCTGTGTCCTAGTTCTTTGGTTCAACTGAATCCCCTGATACCACTTTGTCAAGACCCATCCCAAGGGGCATGTGCCGAAACTACCCAAAGCCCGCATTCCATAGTCTAGTGGCTGGAAACTAGAACTAGAAAGGTATATCCCTTTATAAGGGATGTTGTTTTCTTTAAACATGAATACCCACAGTCCAATCACACAACAAGTAAGCAAACCATGAAGTAAAAGTATATAGTAAACGTGTGATTGCTATAAGTAAAGGGGGCCAAAATGCAAGACCAAGTAATAATGTACAACTACAATAGAGATATAGCTCCTATGTTTATCCACCAAGGACCCTACCTGAAGGGTAGGTACCGATCACAACCATTAGTAACTACTACATGTTATGTCTTATGGTCCACCTCTGAGCTCCGTTTAGTCCTAGATCCATCCACCTCGAATAAAGTTGTTCGTTGTCTACAAAATACAAAACAAGTTGTGGGCATAGCCTATGCGGTGCTGAGTATAAGAGTACTTAGTAGTGTCCATGAGACCCCTGAATATCTCCTAGAGATCCTCAATGGAAAACCACAAAGCAAGATCCCAATCACAAACACGAAGAAGTCATAAACTCTACATAGGAATATTCCCAAACATATACCTATGTTATCAAAATATACTCATCTCATACATGAGGAATCATAAGCCCCCAAATTTTCATCCATTCACATAACTGATCCATGATGGAAAAATACCCCAGAGGTAACACCACAAAGGTAAAAGTACAACAAAGATAACACCGTTAATGTAACACCACGATGGTAAAATTAACACAATCGTAAAGACTCGAATCACACTAGGTATAACTTATGTAAATAAGTACCAACGATTAGACATATCACTGGATTATCTTGATCTATCACAAGGCTTTGCAACTGATCCCCAAAAGATTTGTATTTGCTAACCCTCATCGTATAGGTGGGAACTAACACACTCAGGATCGGTGAGTGAAGAGCCACATTGGATCAATAAATGCTAACTCACATAGGGCTGATAGATGCTGACCCACATTGGATCAATGTACTTTCTTCATTGTATATCCAGACTCTATATTCTGGTACTAAGCATGATTGATTCTAGGAGGATACACTCCTCAAGAAATCATTTGAAGCACACTCTCAACAAAGTCCCACAATGAATTATCCCAATAGACTGCCATGTTTTAAGGGTTCCAATGTGAAAGATGGTGTGTTAATCGAACACCCAATCTCTGACATATAAGAGTTTTAGTACCAAGGGCCCCGTTGGATTCAGGTTCAATCCATCCAAGATGTACTACCATGTCCCCCGAAATTAAACTGGATTATACCAAAAGGGTTTTCTCATTCGAAGGATTACAGTTCCACAAACGGTTCGTCAAATGGAAGTTCGGTCCACATGTTATTTCCATTTACGCGAAATAGGGCATGGTTGGGTCTGGTTTCATTCTGACCTAGTTGGAGTGTCCTTGCTCGACCCAATATGGGGAAGACCCAACCCTATTTGGGATGACTAGACCCAGTTTGTGTTGGCTAGTCCCAGTCTAGCTCTATCCTTGTTGGGTTGGGTCGCGGCGGGCATGGACCACTTGGCCACGACCTCACTTGACACGATAGGGGGTGAGGCCCGACCTACATGGGTGGCACAGCCTGGACCACTGAGGGTGCAGCCTGATGGTCTCACATGGACTATCCCATGGAGGGTGCAGCCCTATGGGATCACATGGCCCGGTCCACTGTGGGGCTTGAGCCACTGAGTCCGCGCAGCCCGCTGGAGCGGGGCCCTCCCTAGCTGGCACAGGGGAGCGCCCTATGATCTTCACGAATGAATAAGGCCATTCGGCTCATGTGGCATAGACACATGGCACGTATTGTTTCTCTGTGGGACCTTCATAAAGCGGTTCCCTATTGCCACAATGTCGGAGTAGCGGCCATTCTCTCCGGTGGTGCACGGCTCTACCTCATGCGGCCGACCGGTGTCGGCTGCTCCTTGCGTCTGCTGTAGCTAATGATCTATGACCACCCTCTCCAACAACACACCATTACGCACCGCTCCGGGTTCTACTACCGACCCTATCCAGTAGCTGTGTTCACCTATCATGGCTATGGTCACAACCTTCTATACCAGTTGCGAGCGACTTGGCGCAGCCATCTCCTCTGTGACATGCCATTGCTAGCCGCCACCATCACCAGTTGTTGTTGTTGCCATGCCGGTGTCGTGCCGGCTGTCTTATGCATGTCATTAGGGTAGATCTGGTGGACCGTTTGTCTATACAACAGTATAAACAGCCTCATCGAGATTCCCTTTTCGCTGCTGGACACTCCGTTCCAGTTTCCATCCTACCCGAATATAAATTCTCCAAAGAATAACTAGATAAGGAATGTAGCAGAGGGTCTGAGACTTTTTTTCTTGGAACGTACCCTCCACATTAACATGATAACAGAAGGGATGAATATGATTCAAAAAATCTATTATAACTAAACCAAATCAAATCCCTCCCTTAATATCATTATATAACATCCGCGTTTGAGGAAGGGTCAATGTTCGTTGTTCCTACAACAAGTCTCCAACAACGCCTCACGGTCATCGTTCATCGGTTCTTCCATGATGAGGATATTCATTCTTCATCAAGAATCCTCCCATGATCAAGACTTTTCCAATGATTTTCCAAAAACTCCACAATAGCGTTAACTCTCTTACATGTGATTAAGGGGATCATTAATTCGTTTAATTAATGAGCCTCATTAATCACACGATGGGTGGTTGCACAACCATTGTCTAACGGGGAAATTAATATCATTCAATAAATGCACGACCACCCCTATGTTCCCCACCATAAAAACCTAAAAATGTTAGATGGAAGTATGTGTTTAAAATAGAATAAAATAATTTTTTTATTTATTCATCCATAATAAACGCCAAAACAACATTCTTCCTCGACCCACTACGACCATGGTTAAACCTCCCTTAAGTGAATCTCGGCACTATGAGTTAAACGGTGCCCTAAGATTTCAATTCTGAGCACATGTTCAATAGTTATGATTTCCCTCTTTCATGTTTATAGAATGTACCTTAATGAACATTCAGAAACTCATTTCGGGCATACGAGGCCTTAGAATCACACACAGTCAATTTTTGTAGACTCGTAGTAAATACATATAATTAAAATAATAATAAATTACATGGAAAATCCGGGTCTTTACAATTATATTATTACCCTTTATATTTATGGTAAATATGTATATTGATGAGATATTTATGAAAAACATTAATTTCCCATGGGTAATAATGTAAGGAATTTCTTGATGCTTATGAAACCCAATTTCTATAGGTTGGCCACGATATTTTGATGTGGGGAATATTTTATTATATTATGGTAAAAATAAGAATAATATTAATTACGTTATTTATGAGAATTTTATTATATATACCTCCACCACATTGGGTAATGTATTATATCACATGACAAGATTATGTTGTGTAAGTCAAAACACATGATGTATTTTGTGTTGTAATATAATATAATTGATATTATATTGAATGAAATCCAACATGAATGATCTAATCTGATGTTAAAGATGAAATAAATGATATACTATGAGATATTTGTGGTGATTATAATACGTTATGATTTCATAGAATGGGTAGTTTACGATAACATTATGAAATTTTTTCTATACCTATATAAGTGCCACACTTTTCTGATATGTGATCATGGTTCATAATTATGTGATAATGATTTTTCACTCTTATTTTTTTCTATGTTGATTATATAATAGTATATTGGGTGACTCATGATCATTGAATATGAAATATTGGGTATCAATTTTCTATGTTGTGTTCATGTTCTCATACCCTTATGCTTAAATTATGCTTTTATGTTATCATAAAGTGATATCTTCCATGGTTACTATTATTGAGATTCGAGTTATCCCATTCATGTTTTTATATTCCATAGTTTATGATGAAAGTTTTTATGAAGGTTAATTATAAAAATGTATTTATTGATGACTAATTTAATGGGAGACACTTATGAACCAGTTTATAATGTCTCCATATTTCTAAAAATACTAAACATATATCGAAATAGAAATGATCATGATGTTTTTTAAATAATATTCAAAAAATATCATTGTATTAATAGTATGGGTTATTAAAATAGGTCTTATGTCTCATATTTTTCAAATATTGAAGATCAATATTATTTTTATAATTAATATAGTCATTATTTTCAAAATATTATCTCTCAAATGATATTATGTCGTTAATATGGTGCATGAAACTAAAATATAGTTGTATGCTATATAATCAAATATTATTAAATAATTTTATACATGAATATAGAATGCACAAAAGTTATGATATGTAAAATAATAAAACATCCTTTCATGTTCTAATCCATTAAAAAGTCATAAAATCAAATAAAAATTTTTTATCAATGAATTATCGTAATTATTTATCAAATAAATTCATTAGTTATAATATATTTATAATCTGGTATAGTGAAATGATTTACCACATCTATATAAGGAATAACCATGATATTTATTTCTCAAGTGTAATATATACCCAAAAGTCCATTTAAATAAAATATAATTTAAATTCATGGAATGCATTTCCTACTCCACATAGGATGTTCACAACACACCATCTGAAGGCTCGGAAACATTTTTTAATAAACATCATTCATCAATTTGTAACCAATAATAAAATGGATAGGGAAAATATTAGTTTATAATTTATATAGTGAGATATTTTTTAGATAATGATAGACTCTAGTTTCTTTGGTGAGGGTTGAATTTGGGTTTTACTTTGAATTATCCATGAAACATTTCCCGGTGCCTTTGAAAGTGAAAAGGATTGTTGATATATTTCAATTAATTATGTAAATTATGTTGATACTATATAGAAAAAATATTTTATTAGTGGGCATGATTTATTCTATGACGTTATACTTGTAACGATGTAATAAAAAAATACGCATACACTATGTGATCAGTATAGAATATTTCCCCCCATGATAATGCAAAGGGATTTGAAATAGTGATTTATATTTATCTAAACATAAAAAATATGATTATGTATGAATATTAAATGATGTAAATTGACATCCCACTCATTATTAGCCTTTAAAAATTTTTATTTCCATTTTAGTAAATTATTAATATGAAATATTAACTGGTGTAAGGAAAATAATGTATTTATATTATTTTTGGGATATGAACTTATGGGTTGTATTATTTTTTTACACGACCATGGGAATTTATATAAACATATTACTACTTTTTCTAGGTCTTCATTATATAGATATTTGTTATAAATTCATATAATTGTAACTATGATTTGACATTTATAAAATTGTTTTCTTTCACTAGTTTAATTCAATATATAAATAGCTTTTTGATTTGTGGAATGTCCAAAATTTGGAATAGTGGTCCCTTTTTTTCAAAATTATTTGTATAAAAGAATTAAATCTAAAACAAACAATATAACATTAATTAAATTTTAATTATAACATAGAGATTATTTTATATTTATGAGACTTCAAGATATACTTTTTTTATTTGGATATGTTTGTAAGATATTAGGATCCAAAGAAGGTCATTACATGATCCAAAAATCGATTTTGTAATATTCTAACCATTATTTAAATTTATTATTTGTTGTGAACAATTCATACCATAAAACATAAGAACATTTCATTAAATAATTTTTTATATATTTTATGTATTTAATGATTTATATAAACATAATAAATTTATTTATAATTTAAAAATAAATATTTTAAAAACAAATAATATATTTTTTACTATATGAAATAAAAAACTCAATATTAAGTCATAATATTAAATTATAATACCTTAAATATTTATAAAATATATAATAAGTATTTATAGTAACTCACCCATATAAATTATATTTTCTGATCCATTCAAAAAATATAAAAATGTTTCCAATTATTTTTTAATTAATTTAAGATGTTATATATATTATAATTTAATTTTATAAAGGAATGAAATTTTGAAAAAATATTATAATAAAGAAAAAATTTATATACTAAATTGTATTACCTTTGAAATTGAAATAATAATAATGATTTTGTTTTTTAAAAATCATAGACCTGTACTATTGAAATAATAATAATTACTACTTATATTCCACCCAATATTTAAAAAAGTTATATATAAATTATATTACAAACAATGTTATCTCGGTTATATTATAGAATCTCAAAGGAATGTTTCATTAATAATATTCCATGAAATTCACATATTATAACATATCTTTTTAATATTATTTAAAAATTAATTTACATCTAATATAAATAATTGATCATAATTTATAATTAAACTTGTGATATCTCACTATCGAGTGGGTCGTAAATATTCTTTAAAAAAATATTTTTCATTAAATTTATTTTTATTAAACTGAATGGTTGGGATTTGATAATAAAATTATGTTTTGAATTTCTAAAAACATTTCAAAACAAGACTAAAGAAATATATGAGCCATTTTCCAGAAGTTGGTATTTATGTGATATAGAATATTTTTTAAAAAAATTACCTTTATGGTTTTGATAAATATTTTCACCAACATCATGATCAATTTTTGACCCTGAAAAAAGATAAAAAAATAAAATAATAATATTAATATAGACTTTTGTCTATCTCCAAAATCATGACAGGGAATTCTATCAACCGTGATATATAATTGTTCTTCTTAATAAAATAATTAGAGTGAAGTAGAAGACCTATAATTTATAGTATTCTCTAACCAGTGTTCACATTATCCATTCCATAGTTTATTCCACTATATATATATATAATTTATTATTTAAATGACATACTAGATATCATTCATTTCAAAATTTCTCTAAATATTACAATTTTGGAAAATAATGCTTCATTTCAACGATAAAAAACATTTTAATACAAAAATATTGAGAGATTCTATATGGGAATCCGAAAAGCAACATCTACTATTGAATATGATACTAATTCAAGATCTGACATATAATATTTAATTTCTCAGTTGTATGAAATATCCCATGATGAAGTCCAATGCAGTCATACCAATCCAAATAAAACACACACAATAGTAAACTTCTAATATTATGGTATGACAAATCACATGTTGTGATATGAAACTTCTCTACACATATATATTTCCTAATATGTGAAACAATTATATAATAAAATATTTTATGGTATTTATGTAATATTTTATTCAATATCTAAATTTCAATAAATTTTCATTAATAAATCAAATTTCTATAAAAATATGTTATACCATATCTATAATGACTCTTGATAAGGATCTGAAAATAATGTATATAATCTATAATATAACTCACTTAATTATCAACAAATAATTTCAAAAATAAAATGGTAATATAACATTTATTTTAATTTAAACTCAATGATATTATATACAATGGATTAGAATTTGAATACATAAAAAAAATTTATAGTCAATAATAGAATTGAAAAACATCATTGATACTAATTATAACGTACTTGACATATTCACTATAAAAAATATATAAAACTGTAACAACTTGTCTCCCAAACACATAATTTTATATCATTTTTATAATTAATATCATGATTTAAAAATTAATGTAATATATTTTTTACATCGTTATAAAATTTAGTGCTCTAGACATCTTCTCTAAAATAATTTCATAGTATATTAGTTTCTTGAATAAAAAATTATCCTATTTCTCAAAAAAATCATCAATTTTAGGGATAAAATGTATTTTAATGTTTAGTATTTGCTTTAATGTATTTACCTATTATATTTTTTAAATAATTTTTTATAGGTAGTAAATATATTTATTCAAAATTTGTGAAAAAATTAGAAATATTAAATGAATTTTTTTATCAGGTTAAAATTTTCAAATTTTAGAAAAGATATTTTTTAGGAGTTTTTTTTGGAGAGAAAGGGAAAAGAATCAATCTTCATTGGAAAAGAAGAATGATTGGGGGACCTAGTTCAAGAATCCAATAAGATAACCAATGTGTGAGCATGATATGGGCTATTTTATCAAGTGTCAATTGAAACAAATGGATCATCAATGTTTTATTAGGAACAATAAACATCATTAAATTGAATAAAAATCATACTATGCTTGACTATTTCATGCCATGATGTCACTCATGACATCCTCCTCACAAAATAGGATTGTTTTCCATGTGCGAATCACCAGAATCATGTAGTAAAAAATAATAAATATATTATCACAAAATTTTGGGGATGAACCGATATCCCTATATCAGGATATTAATTATTTGTAACATTTAGTGCAATTTCATAGACCTTGGAATTATGAGAATTATATATTTTAAAATGGAATTATTTCATAGATGAAGATATATTGTTAAGAAAGGACCAAACATGGTCATTCACTCTAGGGAACTCCTAAAAAGAGTGCACATTATAGTCTCTTCTAAGGAATGATGTATATAATTTTTTAATAAAATCAGTTATGGAATATGTGTAATTTTCATTCAGGCCACACTAGTTATTCAAACCCATGATGAAATCCTTAATAAAAGTAGATTAATCAAAGTATCTAATGGATATTGTTCATTAATTGGGGTGGTACCATTTTCCACAGTTATAAAGAGGATTATCATGACTTATTGTAGATGTATTATATATGATGTTTAAGTGAATGCAGAGAAATGGATTTTAATGAGTGGTTGTTACACAATAGATGACATATATCATATCACTATGATAGAGAAAAAATAAATGTGTAGAGATAAAGAGTCATGATGGTGGTTTCAATTATTGTTGTTTTATGGTTTTCAAATGATGAGGATATCTAAAATATGAGTATATTGTTACAGAATGGATAATAAGAGGTTGGATGACAAAAACAGAGGGTGATCCCATAAGGGGCTCCGCATACCTAGGGTATCCCTCTGTCGCCACCTTCCACTTCTTGGTATCAGGTCATCGACGTCCCCTATCCTTGGTGCTTATGCTCGGTGCGATCATGGGGTGTATATCCTCATTCTGTGGTGGTGTTGTGAGGCTTCATGGTCTCATCCAATCAGCAATTATCACTCATTGTTGGATCATCTTCTTCCTCAATCCTATTATCTAGCTTGGTCCATGCATGGCGGCTTGGTGATGGACTAGTGGGCGAGTCCTTGCTGCTACAGTTTGAGGGTTTCAGCCCATTTCTATGTTTTCTTTGGTTGTGGTGGGAGGTTGTGGTGGTCTTAGAGTGCGGGCATGAATGTCGTGAAGGGATGCAGATCTATCTTATGATGGAGCCATTTTCCTTAGGGTGGATCCATTTAGTTACACGTTTCTATTTCTTGGTTTTTGATTCAGTCTAATTTTGGATTTGTTGGGTGGTGTGTCTTTCTATTTTTTGTGATGATATTTTGTGGTGTTCTGTGCGATATGCTATTTTCCAAGGAGCCATGAATAATCTACATGATGCTGTGTAAAAAATTAATGTTTCTATGGTTTTCTGTCGATGGTTAGATGAGCTTCTCTTCAGGTCCTACTATTGATGGTTGTTGAGGTTTTGGTTTGGTGGCTTCATCAGTGTTGTGGTTTTATTGTTTTGGATTAATGATCCACATTTTCCGGTTGCGGATTCACTACTCACGATGGTTTTGGGTGTGGTTTAATTTGTTTTGGTCTGTGGAGTGTCGAATAGCTCGTGGTTGTGTTTTGGTGTCTGCAGAGTAGGGTGAAGAGTCTGAACAACCAAATCTTCCTCATTCAGGTCTATTCATCACCTTTTGTCGATATACTTTAGGTCATCTCACATTGTTGGAGTGCTTGGGTGAACTCCAACTAGAGTCCGCTGGTGGGTTTGTGGATTTGGGATGGTGTTTACGGTCACACCGATGGGCACACGAGGAGACCAATTCTGTGGTTTTTCTATCTTTTCTGATATTTTTTACTGGTTTGTGGTACCTCAGCCTTCTCTTGATGATTTCAGCTCGAGATATGATGGTATTTTAGTTTAAATTATTGAATGTACTTTCTTGTGAAGGCTTGTATTTTTTTATGTGGGGGATGTGGGGAAGCGGTGAGTGGTAAAGTGTTGAAATGGTGAATTTATGTACGGTTTATCACTTTTCCCTCAAAAGTGTTTTTATAATAAACAAGCAATTTTATGGATAATAAGATATGGATTTTAAGATAATTATGGTGTATTTTGTTTTGGTGTGGGTTTATTATTTCAATACATCATCCCGAAATATTATTTAAAGGAGTAGATGATTGAATAGTTCTCAAGCCATTATTAAAATTTACACGCCTTTTGTTTCTAATCTACAAAAAATATAAATGTTTTAATGTCCATCAATCTAGTGATATTTCTTAAAAAATATTCTAGTTATATAGGCCTAGTATTACATCTAAATTTTTAATCATATATTCACATGTGTTTGACTTATATATTTAAGAGATCATATATGAAGTGATATATGAGTTTATCTGGGGAACATGTTTCCCATTAAATATAGAATGAAAATAAATTATTCAAAAAATAACTTTTTATTAGAGGTTTATTAATGGGAAAAAATTGAGGATTATATCATATAATTTGGGGTATGCTTAGTGTCTTCAATTCATTGTCTCATTACTACCATGAATTGTTGGTAACTTATACTAGAGTTTATTAATGAAAATGGAATTAGTATTTACATTAATTATATATTTAATTGAACAATGTGTTTGATTTTATGGATACAAATTTTATGTATTACCCTCCAACAATTTGATAAAATTAAATATTATCCCATTGATTAAGGGAGTTCTTTTAATTCATTAAATCCTTATACTATTTCATCATGACGATTTTGTAACCTAAGTGTATTGTCTAATTATGTTATTAAATCACCAAATTTTATAATAAACTGAAGTCTATGACCGTGTGATTGCAACAGTAACTAGATTATAGTGTGATGACCAATAAAAAGCATTTAATAGACTCAATTTTAGTAGTGACATGTATATCCATCATATAATTTACGTTTTCATTTTTATATAATCAATGATCTACATTATCCCAATACACTAATAAATCATTCCTTTTTAATGTGTCTCATAATTTCTATTTAAATCTAAATTTTTATTGATTACTATGTCATAGTTTTTTTTATCAGAATCATTTTCTCTATGGGTTCTACATCGGTACATTTATATACCATATTATTCATTATTATATTTTATTCATGGTTCTATGCTTATAAATTTATAAACATGATTTTCCAATTGAATTATAAACACCACATGAGTGGTAAATGTTTTTTGTTTCTTTTCCATTGATATATATATATTATGAAATTATGATTAAAAATATCATGAAAAAGAAATATAATATATAATTTTGTTCTTGAATTTAGCTTTAGGTTTTTTATATGGTTTCTTTCTTATATTCCACTTTATTCCAAGTTATGGTAATAGATTTAAAACATATTGTTTTCACACGAACATTTGGTGGTCCTTATAATGTATTTTCAAGAGAAAAATATAATACTAAATAAAAACAATGAAAAAATGGGTTATACAACCACACCATGATCAAGAAGTACAATTCTTCTATGTAACGGATCACCCATTCAAATTGGAGTTGAAAATAAGTGATAGAATGGAAAATTACGTTTATTAATATACTTTTCTAAACAAGGAAGTATATAAATTTGATAATGAATCATTTTTAGATATAAATATTCAATCTTCTATTTATGTTTGAATCAATGGGGGTTTTAAATTATTCATTCAAAATATAGGATAATAATATGTAAGGGTACTGTCATAGTTATTTAATAATTGGATAATTAAGATTGAGGATCCATGATATAGGAATAAAATATTTAATAAGAGTTGATCGAAAATGAGACAAAGAATAATGATGATGAATTTGATGACGAACATAATGAATATTTTTAAGCAATAATATTAATTTGTTTTGTATTATCCCTATGATACTTATTAATTATTTTTTTACTATCCAACACATTCTAAAATTAATAACAACTTTCCATAAAATATTCAACCATTAGATGTAGAATTATCAGATTATTTTAGGAGAAATTTCATTCTTAGTTAAATCCTAAATAGGTATCATCTCTCCATTCCCCAAATAAATGTCACATGAAGTAAAATTTGGCATAATGAAATAAAAAACTATATCTTGGAGGAAACATGATTTTTTTATTTTGGTCATGGATATATAGGAATATTTTTTTATCAATTAAGAATACGTGGAGTAATAATTTTTGTATATAGACTCAATCACCCATATTTTTTTATCTTGAATACAAAACCTCATATAATATTACATTGATTACTTTCATTTTATAGATTATTGATGATGTATAATGATATAATATAATTTAAAAATTTTATTAGAATTAATTTGATATGATATAATGGATGGGGGTAGCTTTAAAATCTTTATCTCTTTTAATTTCATATATTATTTACATTATTTCAAAATTTAAATTTATTCTCAACATATATATATATATATTCTACTATATATTTGACATGTATTGTAGCTACCAATGGTTTTATAAATAAATTAATATAGAATGTAATGAACACAACACTACATCTCTTCGTAACGACATGTTTTATATAATTATATAAAAAGATATAGTTATAACATAAAAATTAAAAATAATATTTCTACTTATATGAATTTAATTTCAAAAAAAAGACATACATAGTTTCAATTAGTAAGATGTTTAGAGTCCGATATGATGAAATTAATTTTTTTAATAATAACTTGACTATTTTGAATAGTAATATTACATTTCAAAGTAGTAATATGAACCTTATGAATATCAATAAATCCTAACTAATACAATAAGCACCAAAGTAATTATTAATAAACATTAGGATCCTTGTAAATTAATGTAACATTTTCTTACAATAAAGTATATGTAATTAAAATTTTAAAATTATTAAATTAATTGTTTGTATTTTTGTAAGTCATAAATAATTTATTACAATTTTATAAAAAATAAAATGTTTTAAAATGAAATTTAATCATATAAAATGTATTAATATGTTATCATTTTTTCTTATGGTTTTAGGATTTTTTTATGATACAATAGTTAATTTTGGAAAGTGTTATAAAATGTTTTATATTTATAAAATCCTTGTTTTTCGAGTAAATGATGGTTTCAATTAAAATTAATGTTTACATAACTATGAAAACAATTTTCAATAAATTTAATTAATTTTTTAATTCTAAATGTTGAAAAAATTTATGGTTCTTTTTCTGTATTTTTCTAAAATACATTAATTTTTTTGGAAAATAGTAAAATGAGATATTATCTGATGAATGATATATATAACATTTATTGAGTCATATGTGTTGTTTTGTTAATGTAAGATACCTATTTTATAACTCACAGACACTGATTATTTTAATTATCCACAAGAATAACTAATATTTCTTTTCTTGAGAAAAGTAATGAAATAATGAGATAACACCCCTCTCATCCACTATAAATACCACCCACCCACCACCCCTTCTCCCCACACCATCCAAGCACTCATAATTTTCCAATTTATACCCAATACACCTCCTAATTCCACACCCCATGGCCAATAGCTCTTTTTCTAATCAATATACCAAAACCAATCCCCTTATAAAGGTTCACATGGAAGAGTATTCAAGAGGTAAAATAATATTTTCTATTTTAGATTCTCCTCAATATTCTTTATTTTAATATTCTTTCCTCACATCCACTTTCCAAATGAAAAATAATAAATCAAGTATCATATATATTCTATAATTAAATCATGTTAATAGAATATACTGTCTCAAACTCAATTCCACCTCTATTTTAATTGTAAAATTAAATCATCATTCAAGAGTTGTTGAAATACAACCTTTATGGATGACAATAATTCGTTTTATAATTTATCCTTCAAAGGTGGTCATCATACCATTATTCATGTAGAAAAATATTAATAATTATTTATTAGTTATTATTTATGGTTATATAACTATTATAGATATATGAAATTATATAATAGAACAAAACTATTTCATTGTGATAAAAACCACTAAAATTATGCTAAACTGTTATCATTGTCATGTTATATAATGATTCATCATCATAAAAGTAAAAATAATAATAAATAATAACAATTAAAAAATTTATCTTCATTAATATTATATAAATTCAATTATGAAGAATTATACTCATTCGACATGAACTTCTACACTCATATACAAGTATATCGATTGTGAAAACAAAGGAGATGAACACTTGTAAATGATAAAATTGTATCTTATATCTCCAAAAAAGATCATAAATAAATGTAAAAAAAATTATACCCAATAAATAACAATTATAAATGGTTATGAATTAATTAATTAATATATTTAGTTTCATTATGAAACACATTAGGGTCATGTATAGAACACATTCTGATATAAGGTAAGGGTTTTCACATCTCACATCAATATTTTTGAGATACTCTTTATTCACCACCATTTCTTATGGGATGTGTGTATAATTACCATTTATGTATCATATAATTAATTTCTTTTTCTTCATTTTATTGAATTTATCATTTAAATATTATTAATTTTGGTTCATATGATTTGATTGATTAAAAACTGGTAAGGGATCCTACCTGAACACCTGTTTTTCCTTTGGGATACACTTTCACTACCATTACTCCGATTTAAAGATTGTTTAACTTTTTTTATTTTTTATAAATATGTCTATCAGTTAAAAAGCTATATATGATGATTATATCATCCATATTTAATGGGTATATATAAGTTTTAAAATGGTTCCCTTCTTAATTTTTCCTAATAAGCAATCCAGATTAAAGGGAACATCTTGAATTCTTTCCCATTTTCAAGTGATCTATAAAATGTGATTTAATTTATAATTATTTTTTTACAATCAAAAAAATCCATGAAATACTATCTTAGTTTATTTCTTGTTTTTTGAACGTAAAATTTTTTTTCCACGTTAAAATGTCTAAGATATTTTCATAAAACAACACAAAAATGATTTATTTCAAATGATTTATAAAATATATTTTAGATGATTTCACATCAGTGGTAAATAATTTAATATGAAAATATAATTTAATTATCCTTAATTTTTCTTTTATGGGGTATAAATTATTAAAATTTTATTTGAAGAAAAATATAATATATTTTTTAACTAAACACTTCCTTCCAATGTAAAAAAGGGTTTTCCTAATATGACATTTACTTTTGTTATAATTATTAATTTTCTACAACTTATTAATTTTATGTGTTGTTTATGTTCTTATCATTGATATATAATATCAAGAGTCCTCTTATTCTCAGGATATTATAAGGTATTATTTTCTGAATGCTTCAATGTGGTATGGGACACTTTAAAATGTTTAAAGATTAATTTCCATGAGAATTTTGAATGTTATCAAAATGGATGTCAACTTCCATTGCTGAAAATTTTAATTCATTGAGGATTAACTCAAATGATACCAGATTCCATATTTTATTAAATTGGTTAATAATAGTGTCATTATGGATGTGTTATTTGATTTCATTCATAGATTGTGGTTGAAATATTAAAATTTCCTATTCATGTTATATAATACGAATGCTTTTTATAAAAATAATTAACCCTTTCATGTGGAGTTTATTGGAATTGCATAGTGCAAGTTGGGTCCCACTATAACTCATCGGTGTATTGGTAGGTCTAATGAGAGAATTCAGTTTGAATTATTACCCATTTATGTATTTTATTGGTATAATTCCTTAAAGGTGTGGTTATGATATCTGGCATTATCCAATCCCTCTTTATGAAACAAATAATTTATAGTCCATTTGATTAATCGACATATATAATATCCAAGGTTATTTTTTATCATGGAATTATTTACTCATATTTTATTGCTATCATATTATGCTCATTTTCAGAATTAAACGCATCTATTTTTATCTATTTAACATGACCACTGCTTATGTTGATTATAAATTTGGTTTTAGTACGCACCCTTACTGAGTATTAGACATAACTCCTCTCTTGTTCTTTTTTTACCAAGACGCAACAATGAATATTACGAATGAATTTTGGGATAATCTAGGAGTTATTAATGTTTCCAAATTAATATATATATTTTCCCTTTAAATGTTGTAATGTAAAATAGATGATTGTATATGGTGTTCCAAAAATACTAAACTATTAATCCATTGGGATGTGACTTCCTTATAATCATAATAAATTCATAATTAATAAATTAACTCTGGGATACTAGGGTTATTTTAATTGAAGTTGGAATCATAGAATGTTTAGTATAAACCATGGAAACTGGATATATAAAACATAGTCTAGTGAACAAAAGCCTAAAATATACTTTGTGGATAAGCATACAAGAATATCCTATAATATGGGTAAGGTATAGATAATGTGGATCTTAGTAGAAAATAGATCCCTATCTAGATGCAAAAAGTGGATGCGGTTCCGGCACATATGTACATTCTAGATAAAATGCTGACAAGGTTTCCTAGGCCAAATTTAGGGTAACCTAGTACACGACAACATGCCTTACTATGCACATGTTTTGATAGTTCCAGGATAAATTCTTTTGATAATTCACATTTCATTTTGAAACCATTATAATGGGTTTTGAATATATAATGAAAATGAATAACTGAGGTCAATCCTATGGTTTCATGTATTTAAAATAATGTTCATTATATTCTATAAATGACTATATGTTCTTCCAAATATGACAATATTTAATCACACTATGCTTTTTGGTTGTCGTCAAGGGATATATCCTAAAGGTTTCATTATGATATTGAATATAATGGACTAGCTGTTCGTGATGAGTATCAAAATGGGATTTTTATAGTAAATAATGATATCATGTTCCTGAATAATTAGTTTTCCTAAAATTTTATTAACAATATAAACCTTATCCTACAACTAAACCAACCAATAAAGATAACAATAGAGTTTTCCAATAGACCCAATGGTTGAGACCATGAATAAAATAATGATCTATTTTAATCAATAACAAAATGTGAAAGGAGACACCCAAGAATGTGTCTCCACGTAACAGATAAAAGCTTTATGTGTGGTGAAAAAGGAGATAAAGAAAATAATTTCATAGGAAATATGAATAATATAATGGAAAGAAATAAATCGGATCCTATGAAACAATTTTTATTAATTTCCATTAAATGTTCGGGAACGAGGAATAACCTCAGTGAAATATTTATTCTATAGGATAACCTGTATACTAGGGAATAACCTATTTGGTACTAAATGTATGAAGTATTTATATATTGAGGTTGTACTGAAAATCTTAAGTAAAATAATTTTTACTAATTTTCCTTATTTTTAGGATGTCCAACATGTTTTTTTGATGTTATATGCTTTTAGGAAAATGGCAACTATCTTTTATGGTGATAGCCTATAAACATTGGCAAGGACTGGGGTTTGAACTTACAACCAAAGTGAAAAAAATGGAAAAGTGCCGACCACTAGCCTAGGTGTGTCTTATTTATAATAAATTATTTATTGTTATGTCATCTAATTGATAAGTGTAAATTTAATTTTGGGTATGATCTTCTGATTAAATAGGTAAATTTGGGATTATAAAATGATTTGGAGAGTAATATATTAATGTTATTTCAAATGAAATTAGAAATTTTGGGAACCCAATAAGATTTTTGTTAATATAATATTTTTAGGAACAAATTTTGAATTATATTTTGGATCCATATTTAATTTCTATTTTGTGGAATTATGGGGATCTAGGTTATTTTTGGAAATGGCTATAATTTATTGGATATTATTTGAGAGGGGAAAATTTTGAAATAATAAATAATGAATCACTAATGTCATATGGAAGACTACATGTACAAATCCATCGACTTTAGAGGTTAAAATCTATAATATTTTTATTGAGGAATAAATGTATTTCAAAAAAAATTATCTATGTTGAACATTTAATTTTACATTTGAATTTTAGGGATTACTATTTTTTGAATCTTATAATGGTTTAATATTTTTTATGGAATTGTCTTTCCATATCCTAACCATTTTATTTTTTTTAATGTATAAAAGAAAAAAATAATATATAACTTATCTTTTATCCGATATACGGTCCATTAATGTTTATTTAAATCCATGAGGCATGAAAATTTCATATTTCACGTTCATTTCCATTTATAAGGAATGTAGTGAAAATAGATCAAATAATAAACAATTAATGATATTACTCTTATGATGTCGAATTTAATAAAGTATGTTAATTTTATGTTGTGGGTATCTAAATTATAACTAAATCCCCGAACTCTAGGAAATGTATGTTGATCAAGAATCATTTTATCTTACCTTTCCATAATAATAGATAAATATAAATTTATTCGAACACGAGATTTATGGTTTCGTGATGATTAAATTTTAAATTAACATGTCCTCTATCATTCTGCATCAGAATATGATCGTTATATTTCTCATTCATATATATGTTTTCACATCCTAATAATATCCGCCTATTCAAAAACCTAATATTGTGGTGGCCTTCTCATTTTTTTTACTTCCCCTATATTAAAGAGGATATTTTATTATCCCTATTTCTAATGTTGGTTACCGATAAATGTATTTAATAAATTAAAACACTATTTTTCAGTGTGAAGTATCAAATTGTGAGGATGAAATTTATTGAATGAGTGAAGAGTGTAACACCTCAATGTTTTATAAAAAAATTTAATATATAATGTAATGCACACAACACAGTCTCTGTGAATCAAAACATTTTGTATAATTTTTTTAAAAAATTACATACCTAGCCATTAAATATAATTTTTATCCATCTATGAAATGTGTTTTGAATAATGGATATACATAGCTGCGATCAATTAAATATTCAATGTTTAATATGATCAACCTGATTTTTTTGGTTAATTGAAATTTCACCCTATTAAATAGAAATGATACCCTTATAAATAATAATATGACCCTTATGAATAGTAAATCATCGTAATTTCTAGAATCACCACTCATGGAATTATTAATAAAATTTAGGCACCTTATCAATTAAATAATCATGAAATAATATCATTGTATAGGTAAATGAATATTATAAAAATAATTTAAATAAGGTTAGGTATTTTTGTAAGTCATCAATATTTTATAAAATTATATAACTAATAAAGTTTTTAAAAGTATAATATAGCCATATAAAATTTATTCATAAATTAAAATTTTGATGCATTATGATATTAAGATATTTTTTGAGTCCTTAGTTATTTTATAAAATCTTATAAAATCATATATATATATATATAATATGTATTTTTTGAGTAAATGGTTGTTTTAATTAAAATTAAAATTTCACAAATTTTCAAAATTATTATCATATAATGTAGTTCATTTTTGAATTCCACATGTCAAAAAATGTTTTTCGGTGAATTTATTGGATTTTTCTAAAATAAATGATTTTTATGCGAATAGTTAAATATGACAATTTGTGACAAATGATAAATATAAGATTTATTTTGTAATAGATGTTATTGGGATTATATAAGAATCCATGGTTCTAACATAATGACATGTATTACTGTATTTAGTCACAATATTCAACACTGTTACTTTTATTGTACATAATAATAAAATATTGAATAAAAAAATGAGAAATCATCACTCTCATCCACTATAAATACCACCCCTCACCAACCCTTATCCTCACACCATCTAAACATTGATCTATATGTTATTTCTACCCAATACACATCCCAAGACCATTCCCCATTTCCAAGAGACCATTGTCTCATCAAAATACCAAAACAAATCCCCTTAAGGTGGTTCACAAAGAGTATTCATGAGGTAAAATCCCCTTCCAATTCATTATAGTTTCATTTTAAGTTATTCTCTTTTATTATTCTCTCATATCCTCCTACTACTAAATGATAATAATAACTCTGGAATCACCTATATAATGTAACGATATAATGTTACTGAAATATCCTTACTCAAACTCATTTCTCTATCTATGTTATTTCAAAAATGAAGTCATCGTCTAAGAGGAGTCGAAATACAAAAGTTTTGGATGATGAACTTTTGTTCTGTAATTTATATTTTAATTATGCTCATGAAACCATTTTAATAGTGAAACTAGATTATAAATTTGTTCCCCTTTTAAGGTTCTGTAACCATTATATATATGTTATTAAATAAAATACAAAACTAGTTCAATGTGATCAAAAAATCGCTAAAATTGAGCTAAAATATTATCATTAAAATGTTATCTAATGATTCATCCACATATATGGAAAAAATTATAAATAATACAAATTATACATATGTATGTCCATTAAAATCATATAAATTCATATCTGGGTAATTATACCAATTCCACTTGAACTTCCATACTTTTATAAAATTATATCGATCATTAAAACCAAGCAAACGAACGCTCCAAAATGATAAATTTGTATCTTATAACTCATAAAAAATGACATAAATGAACATAAGAAAATAATAAAAAATAAAGTAAATGATAAAATGGTTCCAAATTAAATATTTAATGATATAATTTGATTATCTAGGATATTATTTTCATGGTCATAGCACATTCATACATAAGGTAATGGTTTTCTCATCTCACTCCAATTTTTATGAGATACTCCTTATTCCTGAAAATTTCTTATCTGGTGTATGTGTACCACCCACTAATGGATTAAATAGTTATTATATTATTTTCATTGTATTCAGTTAATCATTTAATTATTTTTAATTTTTTCATATGATTTTATTGATTGGAAAATATAAAATGATTCTTCCCAAACCACCGTTTTTCCTTTGAGTTAATCGTTCAGTACCTTTACTCAAATGTAATTATTATTTATGTACATATAATTTCAATTTATATGTTACAAAATCATATATCCAAATCTTATCATCCTTTTTTTCTAGGGATATACTTATTTTTATATGGGTCCCTTCTTAATTCTTCCAGATTAGCCATCCTGATTAAAGTGGAATTTCTAAATTCATTACAATTTTCTATTGCACTATATATTAGATATCAAGAAATAGTTTTTTTTATAAACTAAAACATTTTATCAGGAAAACTATATTTCTTTATTTCTATTCTTATTAATATAAACATTCATTTTTACATTAAAATATCTTTCTTATTTTCCTTAAACCACTATAAAATGTTTTATTTATAACGTTTCATAAAAAAATTTTGAATATGATTTCACATCAGTGTGACATCATTTATTAGTAATATTTAATTTCATTGTCCTTATATTTAAATTATTGGATATAAATATTTTTAATTTAATTTTATAACAATTACAAATGATTTTCCAGAAGAACTATACCTTGAAAAGTAAAAAAGGGGGTTTTCTCGCCTCACATTTACTTCTATAAAATATATGCCATGTTATCCAATTATTACTTATTTTTGTGGTTTATGTAATAGACAATAATATATCAAATCCATAATCTCCTTTTTCTTTTGATATTCTATGATATTATGATTTGACTATTCAGAAGTGGTACATGACACTTTGGAAGGATTAATGTTTAATTTCAATTAGAATGTTTCATCGGTATCTACATCTCTGTTGACTTACATAGTTGAATATTGCAATTCATTGAGTTTTATCTAATATAAAACCATCTACCATATGTTTTTTTGTTTTTATTATCAGTTTGACTATGGATTCTTTATTTGATTTCATTCATATATTTTTGTTGAAGTCTTCACAATTCATATGATAGTATTTCAATATGAATATTTAGGTAGTTTATGTTTATCATTTTCAAAGGATAAATGAATTGGACATAGTATGTTTAATGTGGGGCCCTATGTAGCCCCTCAATGCATCAGTATGTCCCATTAGACAAACTAGTTTGTTTTTTGCGTTTAGGAATGGTATTGGCATAAGGCCTTGATAATATGGCTATGATGTACCACATTATGTATTCCCTAATTATGAAACTATTAATTGATTGTCCATGTGATTTTTTAACTACTATAATACCCATGTTTGTGTTTTATTATGGACTCATTTAGTCATCTTTCATTCCATTAATATTACAGCCAAATTTATATTTAAATTCATGAGTTTTAGCAATTCACCATGCCTAATTTTTTTGTTTATAAATTATTATATTTAACTACATAACGCTATTGAGAATCTGAGATCACTCCCATCGTATGTTTCTTTTTCCCAAAGAAGTGAAGATGAATATTATAAATACATTATAGGGTTAATCTTGGAGTTATGTATGTTTCTAATGGAATATCAATATTTTTTTTCTTGTTTCAATGTTTTAATGTAAAACATATGTTTGTATCCGGTTTTCCAAAAATAATAAACAATTTGGACATTTAGGATAAAACATACATGTAATCATACTTATGTTATAATGTAAGGCATCAGCTCTAAGACACTAGGATGGGGGCCTCTATAGTTTTTATAAGAGTAATTTTAGTCGAAACTAAGGAAACTATAAATAAAAAATATATATTATTGAACAAAACACAAAAATACAGGTTGAGGATAAAAATACAAGAACATCCTAGAATTTTGGTAAGGTATCAGTTATGTGGATATTTTTTTTAAATGAATCCTTTTATGAAAACTACTAGGGGATGTGGTTCTAAGAAAGATGTTCCTTGGTGTAACAACTCTAACATGGTGACTTGTGTCAAACTTGGGGTAACCAAGTACCTAACAATGGGATTTACTACACACCTGGTTTGACACCACCAGTGGATATTCATAGGATAATTAATATTTTATTTATTATCAATTTTTAGGGATTTGAATATATAATGAAAATTAATAATCTTGGATAACCCTATGGTTCCAAAGGTTGATAATTATGTGTCTGAATAGTTTATACATGATTAATTGTATTTCTTGCTATGATTATTGTTACTCATATTATGATTTCTTGTATTATTCAATAGCTGGATCCCAAAGGATTCATCTTAAAATTGAACATGATTGAAAATGTGGTCAGGATGAATATACAAATGCTATTTTTATATAAGGTAATGATATTTTTTTCATGCATAATCACTTTTCAGAAAATATGTTTTACAATATATACGTTAACCAACTCCAGAACAAACAAAAAATGAGAATAATTGAGTTTTCTAAGGGCTCTAGTGGTAGAGACAACAAATAAAATGATTTATTTATATCATGTAACAAATTTTAAAGTTATGACTAAGTAAAGTGTCTCAAAGGATTTCTAAAATGCATTATTTCTGGGAAAGGACATAAAAAAGATTTGATGGGGAAAATACGAGTATAATTGAAGTAAACAAAAGATATACTAAGAATCCATTTTTATCAATTTTCCTTAAATGTAGGGGTCATTGGAATTACCATAAATAATTCTCTATTTTATTCGATAACCACTAGTCTAAAGAAGGACCTATGTGGGAATAAATGTACATTGTGTTTATGTATAGAGGTTGTATTTGAAAACATATTTGAACTACTGTTATTTGAATGAACTTGTTTCAAGGACATCCATCGTATTTATTTTTTAATTTATATGGTTTTTGATATAGTAAAACTTTCCTTATAAGGGGAATCCTTTCAAATTTTTTAAGTCCATGTGGTTTGAACCAACAACTGAAGGGAGATAAGGGTGTATTGCCTGCCAGTAGCCTATGTGACGTCCTTTTTTATCATGATTTTTTTAGGTAAAAAATCTTATGGATAAAAGTTATTTGGATTTCACTAACCTTTTATATAATCAAATTGGTATATTTTTTTATTGGGAAATGGTTTCATAAATACAATATTAATGTAATTTCAGAACAAGTTAATAATTTTGGGAATTCAATAAGATCACGGTAAATAAAATATTGAGATTAATAAATGTTGAATTTTATGTTGGAGTGATATTTGATTTCTATTTTAAGACATATGTTAATCCAAGTTATTTTTTAAAATGGAAATAATATGTTTTAGATTATGTATTACTGGAAATTAAAATTGTTTATGAGATTAAGAGTTATTTACTACATATGTTAGACTATATGAACAAATCCATTGGATTTTTAGGTCATAGTGTAGAATATTTTTTTTCTAGAATGATATTAATTTTCAAAATGGTCTATTTTTAACCTTGAAGTGTGAATTTGAATTTTGGGGATGAAATATTTATTAAGAATATGATGGTTTATTATTTTTGGCGATCTATCATATCATATCCAAAACAAAAAAGGCTTTGGATAATGTATAAAGGAAAAGGGAATAATTTATTGTACAATTATGGGATCTTTGATCCATAGAAGTTGATTTAGTTTCCCCAAACATGATAAAATAATCTTGAACGTTCATTTCCATGTAATATGAATGAAGTGAAAATAGATTGGAGCACAAATGAAGGATAATATTACTCTTATAAAATTGAATGTAATTAAGTAAGTTTAATTTCTCTAGTTCTTATCTAATTATAAAATGCATCCCTCAACTATAAGAAATTTATTTTGAAACACAAACATTAATGGTTAACATTCCTTACCAAGAGATCATTTTTAATTTAAATGATCATAATATTTTTGGTTTTGTGATTATTTAAATCCAAAGGACCATGTCCACTATCATTCTATATCAAAACATGATGGTTATATTTCTCATTTATAAACATCTTTTCACTTCCCATTGATATTTCACAACATGAAACCCTATTATTATGACAACTTTCAAATTTTTTCCCTTCCCACTTATTAATTTTTTGTTTTATTAACCCTATTTCTAATGTTGGTTTCCCAAAAATGTATTTTCAAAAATCAACCTCTATTTTTCGATGTTCCTTATCAAATTTTGAGTATTAAATTTATTAAAAGATTAAAAAATGTAACATCCCAAGCTTTTACCAAAAATTAAGATTGAATTTAATGCACACAACATTGAGTCTCTATGAAAAAACACATTTTATAATACTGATTAAATTTTTTTGATATAACATAGACATTAGACATATTTTTTTCTTTTATTTAAATTTTTATAAATAGACACACAATTATGTGATTAGAAATATATTTAGAGGCTTATAGGATAAAATTGAATTTCTATTAAATAATAACTAGACCCTTTTGAATTGTATATTTACCCTTATAAATAGTAATATGACACTTATAGAGAGTAAAATAACCTAATGAATAATATCACCGCCCATGAATGTATAAATAAAATTCAATAACCTTATGCTTGTATGTATCATATAATTTTATATAGTATATGTAAATGAATATTTTAAAAATTTTCAAATTTAGTGTTGCTATTTTTATATGTCAAAAATAACTAATTATAGTTTTATAATTAAAAAAAATATTAAAAAAAATATTCATATAAAATATATCCATAAATTAATATTTTTTGTCTAATGAGTTTAGGATAATTTTATGATACTTTAATTATTTTTTATAAAGTCAGATAAAATAAGTTATATATTTAAAATCAATATTTTATTAGTAAATTATTATTTAAATTAAAAACTAAATTTATTCTATTTCGAAAATTACTTTTATAGAGTGGAGTTAATTTTTGAAATCTATACATTTAATAATGTTCAACACTAATATTTATGATTTCTCTAAATTCGTGATTTTTTGTGAATAATAAAATAGGACCTGGAAGGCTCATGCCCGGGAAACCCCATTCCTAAAATTTATTAATTAAAAATTAAACCATATAGGAAATATATAAAATCATGGGACACCCAAAAATATTAATTAATAAAGAGTTGTGATGCTGATGTGATTAACACCTATTTCCACATTAAAAGAATCAATAACCTACCTATGAAGATGATATGAGGTCTAGTAGTTCGACAATAGGACATTCCTAAAATTCAAGGTGAAACAATGACCATAAGGCCACTCCATGCATTTAATGTGTAGCTAGGATGTAATGGAAATGATTTAGGTGACTCCAGGTGAATCAATGACGCATTATGCTAAAGGTGTAGTAATGAAGAATACCTACCCCTTTCTGCCACTATAAATACCATTCCTCACCACCCCTTCTCCACAAATATTCTATGATTTTATAAATCTTACATTTAAACCCGATATTCTTTCCAAGATCCTCCCCTACATTTAAGATATCATTATCTCATCAAAATACCAAAACCAATCCCATTAAGGAGGTTCATAAGGAGGAGTATTCAAGAGGAAAAATCATCTTCATTTTCCTTTTAGTTTCCTTTCTAGTTATCTTCATTTTTTATTCTCTCATCACCTCCTCTATCTAAATGAACATGATAACTCAACAGTCATCTATATAATGCAATGATATAAAGTTAATGTAATTTCATTATTTAAGCTCATTTCTATTTGTATTTTGTTTTAAAAATGAAATTATCTTCTAGGAAGTGTCAAAATACAATCTGCATTGATGATGAGCATTTATTATTTAATTTCTCCATCAAGGATGGTTATTAAGCCTTTTTCATGGATGAAATAGATTATAAAATATTTATTACATGTTATTTTTTTCTATAACAACTTTATATACATGATATTAAATAATAGAAGAAAACTATTTCATTGTGATCGGAAAACCACTAAAATTAAGCTAATTTATTGTCATTAACATGTTATCTAATGATTGATCCACATATATTAAAAAAATTAAATAAAAAAAATTAAACTTCAATATTTTTCTTAATGTCTTATAAATACAATTTTAGATAATTATACCCATTACAGATGATCTTACTTACTATATACAAGAATATTGATCATGAAAACCAATTAAATAAACACTCTTAAATGATATGTTTCAAAATTATAACTCATTAAAAAGATAGTAAATGTCCATAATAATATTATAATAAAAACATTACATGTGTAAAACATTATGAATTAATTATTTTATTGATTCAATTTGATTATCCTCGATATTATTGTCATGTGAAAAACAAATTCGGTCATATTTTATGTGTGTCCTAATATCACTTCCATTTTTATGAGATACTTGTAATTCACCACAATTTAAGGTGTTTGTATGTATACATACCATATATGATTAATATGATGAAACTATCTATTTTAATGGTTATAAATTTATAATAGTTTTGATTTTTAATTTTGTTACATTTGATTCAATTGATTAAATACTAGTAAGTGATTCTACCCAAACCACCTTTTCTCTTTTGAGTTACCATTTCACTACATTTACTCAAATGTGATGGAAGATAATATTTTAATATTTCTTATAAATTATTTTTATATGATTCTAAATAATATTTCCAGATCATATCATACCTCTTTGATGGAGAAATATATTATTTAATATGGTTCCCCTCTCAATTCTTCCCTATATGGAATCTTGATTAAAGGGAACACCAGGAATTCTTACCCATTTTAATGTGAACTATATAATCTGTATTTATCCATCATTATTTTAATAAAATACATCATTTTATATTGAGAAATTCTCTTCATTCAATTCTAGATTTATGAAAATGAACATTCCTTTTTTGCATTAAAATCTCTTTAATATTTTGCTTAAACTGAACTAAAATGTTTTATTTCCCATGTTTCTCAAATACGCTTTTTCGATGATTTAAATTTATGGGGATATCATTTATTCCACATATACAATTTGATTATATTTTATTTTTATTATATTTTATATAAATATTTACAATATGATATTAATGAAAAATACAATTGATTTTCCTAAATAATTCTTCCTTTCAAATTAAAATATGGTTTTCTCATCTCACTTTTCCTTCTATGAAATATATATAACTTTTTCACAACTTATTATTTAGGTGTGTGGTGCATATAAGGAAATTTGATATATCATATCATGATTCTCATAATTTTAATAATATTATAATGTATTGTTATTTTAATATTCTAAAGTGGTATGGGACACTATGGAATGTTTAAATATTAATTTCTATGAGATGTTTTCAATTTTATCGTAATCCATGTCAAATTCATGTGTTAAATCTCATAATCCATTGATTTATATCTCTTATGATACCATCTATCATAATTTTTTTAAGTGTTTATGATCATTTTGACTATGGATGTGTTATTCGATACCATACATATTATGGTGAATGTATTTAAATTTCATATAAATGTTTACCAATACGAATGATTATGTTGTTTATGTTTTACCCATTTATATGAGTAATTCATTAGACTTAATAAATATTGGGTTGGTCCTGATATAGCCCCTTGGTAAATTAGTGTGTCTAATGAGACTATCTTGTTTGCGTTTTTACTTATTATGATCATGGCGTGATGACTTTATGATATGGTTGTGATATCACCCCTCATACATTCCATTATTAAGAAACTAGTAATTGGAATTGAATGTGATTATTCAACTAGTATAATATCGGTGGTTATGTTTTTATGGTATTATTTACTCATATTTTCTTCCTACCATATTATGCTCATGTTCTATTTTAACGTCAGGTGTTTTAATCTATTCCTTGTGCCTAATGTTTATGTTTATGATAGAATCAATTGTATTACATACCCATACCGATCATTTATGCTCACATATTAATTTAGTTTTATTTTTCCAGATGATGAAAATATTAATATTATGAATGACATGAATGAGTAATTTGGGAGTTATGGATTTTTCCCACAGAATCTATATAGTGTTTTACCTTTAAATGTAATAATTATAAACTAATATTTGTATTTTCTTTTCCAAAACTACTAAACAATTCTGTAATTTGGGATATAAATTCCTTATAATCATAATGATGTAATATTGTATGGCACTGGCTCTGGGATACTAGGGTCTACGTCTTTACCTGTAATGAATGTACCACATATTAATATCATTAGTCATTGTTTTAAATATCAGTTCTGATGACATTTGATGATCAAAATGTGTATGAATGAGTGAAGATAATCATTAGAATATAGTTTTCATGAATCATTATTTGGGATGATTTAGTGATTTTTTAATTAAAAATTTTCATAAAATTTTATACTTTCACTTTTACGGTTCTTGTTAAATATTTTTTTATCTCATGTCGTGATCAGTTTTCCAATATATTTATATTTCCAATTTCTAAAAAATTTTTCTTATAGTTTTCCATATTCATTATTATGCCCTACCTTTTTAGGGGAACTATTTGTGTGTAGACTTATAGTACATTAAATAAAATTTTATTAAATTAATGTAAGAAGAATGATGTAATAAGATTATTCCGAAAATTATTATTTGATTAATTAATTCTATAATGGAATATCATTACATTTTACCACTAGTTTTATCCTATTTAATTATCTATTGAAAATGATAGGGAATATAAATTATATTAATATATCATTTTAATAACGTTCTTCTTTTATTTTACATGATTTGTGATGCACAAAATGTCATTGATGTGGTTGTTCCATGTTTTGATATTGATGGTCTGTATTGAAGACGTAAATATATGATGTGATGTCATTAGTTGAGAGGGATCTATTCAAAAATTACTTTTAAATATACATTTTCTTCAATCACAAATTTATAAAATGAATAATATAATTGAAAATTCCAATTTTACTTACAGAATGGAATGAACGAGAAAATTAACTTTATTTTTAAATATTTTAAAGTACACATCATTTATCTTATTGTTATGATTTTTATCTGTAAAAAAAATAAAAGGTGTGTTTCAGGATATCAATATTATGAGAGTAGTTTTTTAATCTTATTTTTTATCATCTACTATGAACTGTATTTTAACCTCTTCATTAAACCATTTATTTTTTTCAATAATCTCCTACTAAACATCAAACTATGTTTCGTTTGAACCTATAATAAGGAAAATCAAATTTTTATGTCCTAAAAATCACTTTAATCAAATGTTCATTGAGTGATGACATTAATTTTTTTTAATATAGAGTTAAAATCGAATAACTAGTAATAATATGTTAAAATATGTGAATAGAAGAAATGAAAGGTATAATCATTAATAATTAGAGGTAAAATGAATTTTCAAAAGATTTTCATGAAAATTTAAGATTTGAACATAAAATTACTATGTTATTTGTGTAATTTTTTTCAATTTAAATTTAATATCATTTGATTGATCATGTAATTTAAACCTGAATGTGATGCAGATTTTGTGTGATCATATATAGATTTTATACTTTATAAAAAGAAAAAAATTACACGTGGGGATCTTTTTTCTAGAATTTCATGAATAAAATAATGAATTATTTTAAATGGATTTAATTATATATATAAATTTCATAACAAATATTTTTGTTATTAAATATATAAAATATATATCATCAAAATCAGTTGAAAAAATAAATTTTGGAGAATCTATTATTATAGAAGGGAATAAATGGGATTAATTGGGTTATAGTTTGATTGAGAATAAAGAAAATGTTGAGATGAAATAACCCACTATAGTTCAACACTACATTGGAAGGGGATTTTGTGGTCCAAGAATGAGGTTTCACTATGAGATAATAACATTGTGCACATGATCCATACTTTTTTTATATGGTTAGAACAAGATATGATATAATTATAATTTGGAATATTGAATATGGAACATTTAAAAAAATAATCTCACTCAATTTCATATATTATTACTCATAAATGATTTATACAGAATTATCAATATGAAGTGGGGTTGTGGGCCATGATTGAAGAACATGAAACGCACTGTGACTTATAGGATATTACAAGTGTAATAAAAAACAAAATGAATCATTATCCACATGTGATGTCTAAAAATCTAGGAACCACACAATATAATGTTATATAACATTCAATGATGAATATAATATTGGATAAAATTAATATATGTCATGATTGAGTTAGTTAGGGTACAACATATTATAATTGTATCATTCATGTTGTGATGCACCGAAATGTTTTATAATTAGGAGCCCATTATAATGTGTGAGATTCCTATAAAATTCAATTTTGGGTTTGTTTTAAAACTAAATTAGTATTATTATTTTTAATAATAACATCATTATGTTCATTGTAATGAATTTTATAATTGAAAATTACATACAAATTTTTTGCATATAAATATTTTTCTATAAAAAATCCTTTTTTCTCCAAAAAAATGTTTTATCAGAATATATTTAAAAAAATTTGTTTATTATTTTAATATATTTAATTTATTATAAATTAATGAAACAATTTATCATTCATATGATATTTTTTATTCATTGAATAATAATATAATCGTGTTAAAAGTTTAAAAAACTATTTACCTAAATATCGGTTTCTATCAAAATTTTTGGGATTAATTTTTTAATTAATTTCTAAAATTTATAGAAATTGAATTTTATAAAATTGATGCCAATTTTGGAATAAGGTAGTCCAAACTAGTTAAATAACTTCCTTTTGTTTTTAATCAATACAATTAGAAACATTAGTAATGTTTTCTATCAGTGTAATGGGTAAATCATGTTTAATTTCATTTAAACTAATGGATAAGACCATATTTCATTCTCTTTATTCTTATATGATGATGGATATTTTACCCTTATCACCATTCTATAAAATATTATTCTCGTAGAAGATAAATGTCCACGAATATTTCATGTATAATATTTTTATTAATGAATGATACATAATTTCATGCACATTCTTGTAAATATTTATTTCATCTCCACAAAGGGAGAGGATAAGTTAATTAAGAAATATAATTGTCTATTTTGAGAATAAATAAATTTTTTAAACAAATAATTTTATTACTAATTTAACGTATCTACACAACGAATGTACATTATTATTCCACATCAATGATGTATTTGTTCTATTTATAAAAAAGTATATAAAGCATTTAGAAAATATTAAATTAAATCTTGTTTTAGTTATTTAATGTGTAAAAAAATTTATATAGGTGAATATAACATAGTAGTGTTTTTATAAAGTATTATACTCAAATTCCATATTTTTATTATGCATTTAATATCAATTTATGATAATAGGGTAAATATAAACAATTATTATATTTTATTACTATAGTATTTTATTAAATATATTAAATAAAAATAGAATAATAAAATTTGACAAATTATATAAAATAATGGAAATAATTTCACCCCTTTTACATTTATATTCTATTTGGAACCATTTTTTCTTGAGATTGACTTAATTGTATTTCAATCATTTAATATATTCCTTGAGTGCCCCTCCCCTCTCTTGTTTAAGGGAAACAATTATTTCTCTAATTATAAACAATTTTAGCGCTATTATTAGAATATAAATTTAAAAATTATATTAATCACAACCTCAGATAGATTATATAGATTATGGTATTCCAAAAATACCATCTTATGGCCCATTAATAGGATTTCTAAATAAGTTATTTCTAATTTGAGGTAATCACATTAATCAATCACTATATTTTTTAATATTATTTTGAAACCTCTAAATCTATTTTAACTCTCATAAAATAATAAATTCAGTATCATAACTATAGTGAAATGTTATTATATTTTTTAAACTACATTCATTATTATTCTATCCCTAAAATTGTATGTGAATGAATTAATCGTGTGATTGTATTACTTACTGTCTCAATGTAGTGATCCAAATCATTTTCAAAAATCCACATTCATAATTTTTTTTATTTTGAGTATAATTTCAATATATTTTATTTATAACATATTTATTCTTTCATAATGAAAATTTCATATTTACCCTATTCATTCCATTCCATTGGAAAATGATTATGTCACTCATGAGTAAGTGTAGACTATCACCTTCACAAAGTGATGAAATTTGTTTTTATTTTCATTTTACATAGAATGTAATGTGGGTGGGTTTGATGAAAATATATGGTATATATGATATAAGTGTTATTCGTTAATATTGAATTACTATTTACCATTCCTTTGATCCATTAGTAGAAAATGGAATGGTCGTTCATGCTTATATAAGACCTACCATCTCCATTCATGGTTTAATTATTTTTTCTATATCTATCTTTTATGGATGAAAATAAATATGTTTATATTGAATATAAATTATATTTTTATTATTAATTATTTTCACGATGTAAGTGATCCCTAATAAAATTACATGGACAATAAATACTTAACCCAAAAAATCCTGAAAAATGAAGGTGTTTTCATTCATAAAAGTTATTTTAACAGTGGATTATTAATGAATGGGTAATAAAATATTCTAACAAAATCATATATGTGATAATGTATATGAGTATGGTTCCATGATGTATTTATAATATATATACATATTATAAATTAGTTTCAAACACTAATGAAGAAATTCATACCTATAGTAAGATATTTTCATATAACTTTTATATTATTTTGATGTATATTATATTCTCTAATTTCATATTTTATGTTATATGTAAAATATTTTTTATTTATTTTCATAATTATTATAATGAAAATTAATTTTGTTTACATATCAATGAAATATTATTTCATTCATGGGGATTATAATTTAAATTTTACTAATGGTGTATGTTTTTTATGTTTTAATGTCATTTTTATCAAGATTATCAATATTAAGAATCCAATGGGAAAATTTTATGACATATCTATAATGGAAAATCATGAGTTTTTTTATCCTCTATTAATTTCTTTATAATAAATGATTTCATTTTCATTCCTCCACCTTATGTACTCAAGAGAATAAATATATTCTTTCTTGGGAAATTGAATTTATTTCACTCTTTAGTCGAAAATCCTTTTTCATCCATATCAATATTCTCAAAATATGTTTTCAAAAATATTTTTATATTTTTCTAAAAAAAATAAATATGTTTTTATACATGATTTATTTTATAATAATATGGTTTGAAATGAAAATTTTTTTCTTTTTTCAAATAAGGTACTTTTTTAACTTCTAACTAAATTGTGAATGAACTATTTTAATTTAATGTATAAAACATGAATGGGATTTACCATAATCAAGAGTAAATAATTAGTTTAAGATTAAATTATTTGTTTCTAATGTAATATAAACTAATATGGATTCTATAATCTTTTCATTAGATTTTAAAATTTTATTTTCAACTATGAGGTCTATTTTAATCAACAAAGGATTCAATGATCTTTTAAATTAATTTTTCACCCATGATAATTTCATTTGAGGTAAATTATGATTTATCTATGATATTATTCAATAATATTATTCTGACTCATTTAATTAATGGTTAATATTTATGTTGATGAGATATTTATGAACCCCATTTAATTTCCAACAGTTAGGATGTAATAAATTTATAAACCATTTATTGAACTCATTAACTTTACACAAGTCATTATATTATGATATGATGAATTTTTTTTATATTTTGACCAACATTACAATTATTTTCATTAAGTGATGTAAGGTTTCATAATTATATATCTTTTCAATGCATTGGTATTTTATTATATCAAATGAGATAATAATGTTGTGTTAGTTAATAAACATGATCTATTATAGGATGTAAGTCAATATTCATGATCTTATATGATATAAAATTATTTGTTCCTGGTCTAATAAGGTTTTCAAGATGATTTTCTTGATCTACAATTAGATACTAGGGATGACTCCTGATTTTTTATGATTTGATGGACATTTTAGTTTTCCACGACATTTGGAAATGGTTTTTATTCCTCAGTATATGCCACACTTTTATGATATGATATTATAGTTCGTGATTGATTTATAATGATTTTTCATTATTAGGATATTTTTCAATAAAAAAGGATAATATTTTACATTGTAACTCATGTTGATTAACTATGAAATATTATCTATGAATTTTTTATGTTTTTTTGTTCTCACACACTTATGTTTAAATTATGCATTAATATGGTCGTAAAATCATATCTTCTATGTTTACCCCTATTGAGCATACTATATCACAGTTTTATTTGTTTCCATTCCATAGACTATAGTGAAAGTTTTTATGTAGGTTAATTCTATGAATGGTTCATGTTATGAATAATTTAATTAGAGACACTTATATACAATTCCTTCATGTGTCCATGAGTTTAAGGATACTATATCTATATGATTATAGAATAGATCATTATGTATTATAATTAATATTCACAAAAATCTATTATATTAAAACTATGGGTTTATATAACTGGTCCTCTATCTCATATCATTCAATGATTAATGTGCATTATTATTTTTATTATCAATGCAATCTTTTTTGAAATATTTTCTCAAAAATGATATTCTCCTCTTAATAGAGTCTCTACAACTAGACAATATTTGTGAGTTCTGTAATTATAGAGTAAGAAAGAGACTCATTATTGAATAGTCAATGAAAATAACATTAGATAGGGCGTGCGATCAAGCATCTTTTCATGTTAAAATCCAAATAGAATTCAATAAAATCTGACTGAAAACATAATTCAATGAATTATTGTAAAAAATTTTCTAATATATACATTTTTAATAGTATATTCACAATCAGGAATATTGAAAATATTTACCGAATTTATCTTTGGAATACAGGTAACATTTTTTTCTCAAGATTAATATATACCAATAAATTCAATAATTTTATATCTAATGATAATTCATGGAATTCATTTCCTACTCCATATATGATGTTCAAACAACAAAATCATCAGAATGAAAAACCTTAATTAATAATCATAATTCATCATTTTTTACAATTAATTCATCTAATAAAGAATAAAATTATTTATATTTAATATAGTGGGATATTTTTTTTAAATATAAATAGAGACATGCTATTTTGGTGGGGATTCATTCTTCATTTTAGTAGGAATTTCCACGACACATTTCATGGTGCTTTCACAAGATTAATTATTATTGATATACTTTTATTAATGATTACATTATTTTGACACCATATAGATATAAAATAATAATAGTTATTTATAATTTAGTATATGACCTCTCACAGGTTATGATGTACTCACAACATACATGTATCTCATGGGACAAGTATATTCCTTATTATTTATGATCGTGGGATGGGATCTAAACTATTGGATTACAGATTGTTTTATATAAATATTGGGGTCATGTTTGAATTTTTAAAGTAGTTAATTGATTTCCCATTAAGTTATGACCATAATCATTTTTTATTTTCTTTTCACGATAACATGTATATGAAATATAACTTCACATATAGAAAATAATTTATTAAAATTATTTTGGGTTATTCACATATGGGTTGTGTTATTATTACACACGACTATGGGATTTTATATGAATATATTTATAATTTTTCTAGGTGTTAATCCTAAGGATACTTTTCATAAGTTAATATGTTGGTTACTATGATCCCACATTTACAAACTATTTTTCTTTCTCAAGTACCATTAAATATATAAATATGTATTTGATTAATGGAATGTTCATTATTTTGAATGGTGGTCCCTTTTTTCGAAATCATTTTTAACTCTAGTTAACATTAAATAATTGAAAATGTTCCTCAGGAGATATTAATATTTATATATATATATAATTTTATCTTTCTATGATATCAAAATATACTTATAAATATTTGGAAATGTGAGTATGACATTAGGTCCCAGAGTAGGCCCTAAAATTAATCAAAATGACAATTGTTTACATATTCTAACATTTATTTTAGGTTATTAGTTTTTTAAACAATTCATACAATAAAACATATATAAATTTTTATACATCATTTTTTTATATTTTCTGTATTTAAAACGTTATATAGACTACATTTATTTATTTATAATTTTATCATAAAAAAATTTATACTCAAATAAGAAAATTATTACTATTTGAACTAAATAACTCAATATTAATACATATTATTAACTTCTAATTATATAAATAATCCTAAAATATTGTATAAGTATATATAAAAACTAAAAATAAATAAATTATTTTTCTTGAACAATTAAAAAATTAAATAAATGTTTTAAATTTTATTTTTCATAAATTTAAAACATTTTATATTTTATTATTTAGTTTCATTAATAAAAAATAAAAATTAAACAATAAATTAATATATAGAACATATTGTTACAAACAGTTGTATTAACATTAAATAGAATGAATCATAATTGTTTTACATGAATCAAGTAAATATACTACTTAAATTATAACAATGATTCCCTATATTCAACCCAACTTCATAAAAAGGTTATTTGAATTGTATTATAGAAATTGTTATCTTAGAATTGTAATAGAATCTCAATTATATTATTTTATTAAAATGTACCACTAATTGTACTAGTTTAAATATATCTTTGTAATATCATTGATATAGTAATATAAATCCAATATTGGTCCACATGAAGCAAATTAATAATGAAATAGATGATACCTCAATATCCCAAAGTGTGATATGCAAGTTCATCAACCATTACAAATTCCATCCAAATTAATTTTTTTTATAAAAATCAAGGCTTTTGATTTGAAAATATATTTTGGATTTTAATTTCATAAAAATATTTCTTAAAAATACTAATGAAATATATGGGAGGTTTTTCACTTCATAATTTATGAGTGTTTTAAAATAATTTTTTAAGAAACCACTTTATGGTTTTGATAAATATTACTCATAAAATCATTAAAATTATTGGAATAAAAACAAAAAAATCAAATATTAATATTTATCTACATTTTTTTGTGTCTCCAATTACATTTAGGTGACTTCCCTCGACTCCAATTAACACATGTTCCCCCACATTAAAATAATGAGAGTGATGTAGGAGACCTATGATTGGATGTAAATATGGGATTGGGACCTCACTACACTTCATTTGTTTATTCCACTTCATTTTTATATCCTTATATATTTCAAGGATATATTAATTATCAATCATTTCAAAATTTCTCCAAATGTTACAATGATGGAAAATAATAATTCATTTCACCGATGAAAAAATATTTTCTTAATGTGAAAACCACTTCATGATCTATATATTAATCCAAAAAATATAATCTTACAGTGACTAGGGTAATAATTTAATATATTATTTAGAAAATATAATGTGTCAATTTTATGAAATATTCCATGATGAATTATAATCCCAACACATCCATCCATCTGATATCACCCCAATACTAAATATCTAATATTATGGAACATCATATCATATGTTTTGATATTGTACTTTTATAAATAAATAAATTTCATACTATGTGAAATAATTATATCATAAAAAATTATATGGTATTTATGTACTCATTTATTCAATATCGAAATTCACTATATTTTTACCAATATAAAAATTCCTATAAAAATATATTGATCTATATCTACAACTAACTATGATAACACTTGGAAAATAATTTATAGATTCTATTATATAACTCACTTATTTGTGGGAATAAATTGTAAAAAAATGATTTTTAAAAAATGTTTACATTAATTACCATTTCAATAATAATGAGTAAATTTTTTTGAATCCATAATCAATTATGATAGTCAATAGAAGGCTTTTAAAAAAGTAGCAATGATACTTATAAAAAAATAACGTGACATAATAACTACTATACATAAATGTCTCTCAAACATCTTGTATCCAATACAAATAAATTTATAACAATTTTTATAATTAATATCGAGATATATTAATTAACAATATAATGTTTTTACAAATTTTTACAATTATGTGCCTTAGAAATCATCTCTTATTAAATTTCATACTAGTTTATTTTCAATGTTATAAAATTATAAATTTTTTCACTCAAATCATAAATTTTCGGAAAAGATTTTATTTTAATTTTTTTTTATATAATTAAATTTTCTAGAGTGTTATTTTATTTTTTATAAAAATATATTTATTCATAATGTTTTGAAGAAGTGGAAATATTTAATGAAATTTTTTATATCTAGTCAAAATCCACATCATTTTAGAAAAGGGTTTTTTCATGGTTATTCATTAGACGAGAAAAGACCATGAATTGGTTGATAATATATTATAAGTGTGATTTGAGATCCTAACACTAGGATCCTCTAAGAGAACCAATGTATGAACATTGTATGGTATTGTTTATCATGATTCCATCGAATAATATGGAACATCAATGTTTGACTATGACCATTAAACATCATTTAATTGTATATAAATGTTGATATGATTGAGGTTTTCATTTTATTATATCACTGATGATATCCTCCTCCCAAAATAGGATTTTTTTCCATGAATGAATAACTTCCAATATGAAGTTAGAAATAATAAATATCATGTCAATGAATCATGATGTCAAATCGCTACCCTATGTGAAGGTAGTAATGATTGTAACATATAATGTAATATCATATCACGAAAATTATATTATATATTTTTAAATTGACAGATTCCATGGATGAGTAAATAATGTTATGAACTGAAACAACTTGATCACTGAAACCATGTAAATCCAGAAAGGAGTGTTCATTAGTGTCCTTTATAATGAATGAGATATATAATTTTTTTAAAAATTATTTTTATATTATGTTTATGATTCATTAATGCCAAACTAGTTATTCGAAACCACTACAAAATCCTCAATAAAAGTGGATTAATCAATCTATTTAATGGACGTATTTCATTTAAAAGAGCGGTTCACTTTTCCATAGTGATAGATATTATGTTCATGTCATGTTGTGGATGTATGGTCAATGATTTGTTCATGCTTGTGGTGAATTATATTTTTCTGTGTGGTTATTACATCATGGAGTGTAAATATTATACCATGATTACTGAAAAGTGATAAATGTTTTGAGATAATGTGTTTTGAGGTTGGTTTTAATTTTGGTGGTTTAATTATTTTCATATGAAGATTTCATATAAAATTTGAGGATATAGATTCATTGTGGATAATAATTTTAGTATTTTATGATAATAATGGTTGAAGTTTTTATGTTGTGGGTTTATTATCTCATTACATTATCATAAAAGAAAATTGATTATACTAAATTACAAAAATGTTTCATATTAATTTTTAAAAATTCCATGCCTTGAGTTTCACATCTATTATTGATATACATGTTTGACTATAATTCATCCTAATGATATTGTTTGAAAAAATATACTTTCTATATAGACATGTTATTCCATCTAATTTCATATTCATATATTCACATGAGATAGAAATAGTGATTTATGAGATAATATATGAAGTGAAATATTAGGATATCTTGGGAACTTGATTCCCATTAAATATAGGATGAATCAGCATAAGTAAAAAATCAATCTTTCTATGGGGGGATCACTAATGGGGCAATGATTTAGGAATAAATCCTAGTATTTTTGGTATGTTTAGGGTTTTAATTTAACTATATCATTACATAAAATATGGGGTACATACTTATGGGGTGTTTTTGAATGAATAAGGAATAATTATTTTAATAATTATTAAATTTACAAGAAGGATGGGTTTATTTTTATGCATTGAAATTTTAATCAATATCTCCCCACAATTTGTTATGAATTAATATTATAAAATATATTGAGGTTGTGATTTTTAATCTATTATGTCTTTCTAATATTTCATCATGAAGATTTTTTGACCACTTGGTAATGTCTGAATATTTTTTGGAATCACAAATTCTCTAAATGAAACAAAGTACCTAAACATAAGATTACATTAGTGAAATAATTATAGTCTGATGGAAAAGAAAAAGGATTTTCATATATTCAATTATAGTAGTTACATAGATATCCAAAATATATTTTATGTTATGACATTTCATGACCATAGATCTGAATTATCCTAATTCCTTTATCATTCATAGAAATTTTTATCTATCTGAAATTTTTATTTTTAATGTGATTTATTTTCTCGATTAATACTTTATATTTTTTTATTCTAAGACATAATGTCTATATGGTTCTGACACCAATACTTCATATCATCTAATATTATTTATTAGCTATTTTCTTGGTTCCATTCTTATAATGTTTTGAATATGATTAACCTTGTAAATTAACAACAAAACATACATATTATTTATTTTTGGTGTATTTTACATGGGCATAGTCATCGTATGTAATGAATATTCAACAAATTATGAAAAACCTATTGATGTATATTTTTATTTATTGAATTTTGTTTTGGGTTTTAAATTTGTTTTTTTATTAAAACAATTATTACTCATAGTTATGGAAATATTTTCAAACCATAATATCTCCCAACATTCATTTGATTGTACTTATATTGTATTATCATGATAATAATATGATACTCAATAAAGATATTCAATAAAGATGTGTGGTTCAACAACCTCACACTATTCGAGAATAAAAACTCCTCTATATAAGGGAATATTCATCCATATAGGGGTTGAAAATCATGGATATATTTGGAAATGATTCTTGTGAATAAATTGAGCTATATATGGAAGAAACTTTATTTTCCAAAATAACATAGGGAGAAGGAAAAATTATTTTACATTCATGTTTGAATTAGTGGGAGATTATAATTTTTAACCACATAATATAAGATAGAAAATGGGAGGGAATATTTTTTTTGGATGAAAAAATAAGATACAAAATAGTACGAAGCCTTAAAATGAATGAAACAAGAAAATATGGGTTGATGGAAATGAAAACAATGTATAACAATAATGAAATTTATTAAAAACTGGATGAATATATTTAACGAATAATATTAACATTTTTTTATTTTACATGGGTTACTTATAAATTATTTACGATTGTCAATCATTTATTGAAAATCATAAAAAAATTAATTAAATATTCAAAAACTAGATATATAATTATCACACTTTTTAGTGAGACATTTCAATTATTATTGAATCATAAATAGGTTACATCCTTCCATTACCCCTATTAAATAATAACTAAGATAAAATCTAGTATAAAGATAGTAAAATTAAGTGCATCTAGAATGAATATTTATTTTTTTTATTTCATTAATTTATATATATGAACATTTTTTATGAAATCAGAAGATTTTTATTCATCAATCTTTGATATAGACTCTACAACAAAAATATTTTTTGAGATTGACTAAAATACCTCATATACCATAACTTGGTTTTCATTGATTTTTTATTTCCATGATGATGATAAATGATATAATATGATGTTAAAATATTATTATTATAAATTGGATAGATATAAATTGAATATTAATATCTATAATATTTATATAAAATTTAAATTCAATATATTTTTCAATTGGTTTCAATGTTTAATTTTTCATTAAATAAATATATATTCTACTATACTTTTGATATGTCATAAATGTGTCACAAATTATTATCATAAGGAAATGTTTTAAATATCGATTTAATGGATATTTAATGACTAAAATGGAGATTACTGGGAAATGATAATCTTGGAAATATTTATTTTTTGAATAATTATTGTGTATGATTTAATGATTTGTGAGAATAAAAATCTTCATACATCTGTATTATTTTATTTTTTGTAGTTAATGTTAAATAATATTTTTATCATCACTCATTTAATGAGTAGTATTTAAATATATTTGTTTTTCCAATTTGTAATATGGGTTTCATATTGTTTTATATATAAATTTTCATTTTATATTTTGTGACAGACACAAGTTTTTTATTAACTACTAGAAAATTCTTTATAATATTATTTAATAAATTAATGAAAAATTTTCTAATAAGATTATTGTGGAAATTTGGGTTAGATCACCATATATCATTGAGACATAACATTACATTTGACCATTATTTTTATACTATTAAATCCATTAATAAAAATTATAGGGAAATACCTTATAATAATATTAATTCATCATGCCCTTATACTTATATTTTTCCTGAATTATAATCTACTAAGTGTATTTAAAGTTGATGTTCCTTTCTGTGAAAGGTATGGTTTGTATTAAATAAGTGTGTATGTGATCAGTTATAATTTATTGCGAGTGAATGGTTGAAAAAATTCATTAAAATATATATTATTTTAAATCCCCATCATAGAAAGATAATGATATAATTTAGGACTCCATTTTTACTAAAAGAGTAGAATAGAATGAAAATTTTATATGTTTTTTAATAATTTAATGTACAGTTTATTTTTCATAATACTATGATTGATTAGCCAATAAAAAATTAAGAGTTGTGATTTGTGATATTATATTTATCAGAGTTGTTTTTTAGAATTTTATTTTTTAACGTATACTATGAAATAAATTTTAACATCCTCATTGATCCCTTTACTATGTTACTAAATTACCTAATCACCCTCAATCTAGATTTCATTTGATCCAATAATTGGGAAACATAAGTATTCAAGTCTTGAAAATTAAATTAATCAACTCTACCTTGAGTGATGATATTATTATTTCTATAAGGTAGCATGAAAATTGAATTCCTAATAATAAAATCTTATAATATAATAATTATATTAATGGAAATAATGATCAATAAAATAGAGATAAAATTCATGTTTGAATGATTTTCATGAAAATTTAGGAGTTAATGAGATATTTATTATGTGAATCTTGGAAATTAATTTCTTACTTATAAAAATTTGACTTCATTTACTAGTTTATTTAAACCATAACTAGATGTAGGTTTATTAAAATTATATATATGTTTTATACATTATTAATAGAAATATATTATCTTTGGGGAGATATTATTTCTAATTTTTTTTGCATAATATAATACAATTTCCCTTAGTTGTATTATGAAGTTGATTCAAAGGGGACATCCCAGTTAAACACATGAGGTTTTATCAAATCAATTATTCACGTTCTGAATAATTATGGTGCCGTTAGTTCAAATTACATATGAATATTGGGTTTTTATCAATTTTATATTTGTTATAGAATATATGTGAGTGACTTTTTATAATGGTGTGACATTTATGTGTGTCTATATAGCTTTGTAATCCTTTATTTAAATTGTTGTTTGTCTATCATTTGTGCTTATATCAGGAAATATGTATTTTAGGTGTGCATTTCCATTGACACTAAGGGTCTTGCTAGAATTTGTTTCAACGTATATGACTACTTTTTTAGATTTAGGTGGGAAACCTCCCATTTATGGGTTTTAGAACAAAGGATTAGACAATACATTTGTTACATTGATTTCTTTTAGAGGTCATAAGATAATCTTACCGGGTGTTGTTTGGGTACTTTTGGTTAGTGTCATTATATTATAGATCATCTAGTTTACAGAAATAAATTTTAGTGATAATATAATTTATTATCTACCTTTATCTCCCTCTATTTATTAAAATTCCAATATCCCTTGTTGTTGGATATTTAATATCTTGGCACTCATATATTCTAGTTAAAATTATCCATATTCCCCATATAAAAATTGTTTATAAATTATACATTGGATAATGAATAAATTATTAGTATTTATTAATATATTGGGTAAAATTAATATTTTATGAACCCAATAGAATGGATATGATCTTAAAATTGATCCATGTTAATCATTTAGAAAATGAATATTATGATGGAGTTAAAGAGTTCATCATTATTTCAATAGAGCATGCACATAACCACTCTAATATCCATTTTCCATTTTGGCGTTGTTCTTATTCAAGGGAAATTAGTCCATAATAGTTGCAAGAGCATATGATTTTTCATGCAATAGATCAAACATATAAATTTTGTACTAAACATGGGGAAAACTGAATGTAGACATTGATTGGGATGATACTACAGTTTATGAATAATTTTTTTGAATACATTTTTAAAATATGATGGATATTTGATGGAAGAAATGAGATGGGTAATTGAAGAAGACCATAGTGATTGTAATAAACACATAACATTGTCAGTTCTATAGAATTTTATTAAATTGAATGATGCCAACAGTTTGAGTGACTCTAGCTTTACAAAAATACATAGTCATTTGAAAGGTATGCGGCCTGAGAAAAATAAACTACCATGCCAAACCAATGACACTATATTAATGTTATGTTCATTGGGAATGATTGCTAAAAAAATAAATGTGTGTCTAATGATTTCATATTTTTTATAAAGTACTATGATTCACTAATGAAATTCTCTAAGTGTGGTTCATTTTCACATTATTACAGATTACTTCCACTAAATTTTTAGGAAGTGAAATGATGCTGCCTCTACTCATTTACATAGGGTATTATGGGTTTTCAAAGTAATATAAATTCCATGAAATTAATGTATTGTTTCATATGTAGGTTTATTTTTATAATATTACTGAAATTTCAATTTTTTTCTTATACAAGTTTATTCTTTTGTTCGAGTTGTGGTTGATTTTTCCAACATTAATTTTCCTTCACCCTTAAAAACATTTAACCCCTACATTGTACCATTTATATCTTTCTTTCATGTTACCTCCACTGCTATTGCAGTAAGAACAGTGATGCTGCCTCTACTCAATTATTGAGGCAATATTTAATTTTTTCAATGTAAAATAATTTTCCATAGTATTAATGTTTTTTTTGTATGATTAATTAATTTCTTATTAGTATTACTCACATAATAATTTTATTGTTACACAGGTGGATTTGTTTTTTTTCATTCTAGGGTTCCCTTTCAATTTTTCATCCCAATATTCAACAAAACTTCCACAAACTTCTTCGCTCAGAAAACCTTTCACTCTGAATATTTTTAAAATTATCACGTCCATTCATGTTCCCTCCACTTCTCAATCATAGAGGTAATGTTTATATAATCATGGAAAATAATTTTACATAGAATTAATGTATATTTTCATATTCATCTTTAATTTTTTTCTTTTTAGTATTACTCATAATAAAAATTTTCTTATATAGGTGGATTGGGTTGTTCAATTGAGTAGTTTGTTCTAAAATACTCATGCAATATTGGATGTTAGATAAAGAATGTAAATATAAATCATGGTTACATTGATCATTTTGATTTTTTTGAATGTATTTAATAATTATTTTGCCTAATATTATAATCCAATGTATGAAATTTTTATATTATAGTGCTTTTTCTCATATTTGTGTTGTAAATTTCATTATATTTAATTTATTTACTTAGACTTGTTTTTGTTGATATATGATGTGTTTCTTTAATGCTTCTGTGGTTTCAGTTTGCTATTTTAGGAAAATACATAGTTACTGTATTATTCTGTAAGAGCATACTATAGCATTGTTATTTATTATTTCTTTTAAAAGAATATATAATTATGACATTTATCAATTCTATTAGAAGCACTAATCATAACACAATTATTAGTGCTTCGATAAGAGATAATAAAATTAATTTATCATATTTATTATAAGTGTTGATAAATGTAATCATCTTTTAATATCACTAATGTTTTAACACATATATAGAATGAATAAAGAAATTTTTGAGTCATATTAATGGCCAATATTGTGGTAGTGCATGTTCAGATCCAGGTGGATGAAATCTTCTCTCGGCTACCAAGGTATCTGTGCCTGCCTGTCCTCTAATGACTACCTCCACTTGTCTCTGATCACCCAAGAATATCTCCACTACTAAGGACCACTCAATCACCCTAGAATATGTTGGAATAATCAGATGGATAATGGTGTCTAGGATTTATCTGTGAAATCCTGACCCAAATTTATTCCCTCAGTGTAACATATCATTGACCATATTAATCGAGGCCTATAAATGGATAGAAAACAGTAATGAATAATCAGATACTATAATACTATCTGGCTATAACTAAAGAAGTTCATGTATACACACAGATCTCAGCATAACTAGTGAAAATTCCTCTATAAAGAGGCAGTCAAACTATATACAAACGAGCGTCCCCACTTCATGAATCTAGGTAGAAAAAACTCCATCTTAGCCAGGTTGAGCCCTGTAGAAGGCCTTCTGTCATGATCACCATCTGATTCAAGGGTGTATTGGAAATATATAAAACTCGATTTACTTCCTCTAGCTAGTCCTAAACTACTTGAGGGTCAAGATCACTTCAAAGCATGAGGGGTCTCAATTTTTGAATCACATTAAGTGATCTCATCCTTTACTCCTCGTCTACTAGTACTAGATGTACTACTAGAATCTCTAAAGGTGTAGGTACAGTGGGTGCACCAGCTATAGGTAACTTATGGGAATTCAGTCCTTTTACTAAAGCCTCATCATTGAGGGGGTCATCCTTCAGTTCATGTTGTCGAATCCTTGATGGTGTGTGTTGTGGAGGCATCTTGTAAGGAAACAAGATGTACTACAGTTAATGATTATATCAGGATAAGTGACTCAATATGGACATGAAAATCACAACCCATACATATATGATGCATATACCATTGATCTCCCTAAAAATAGTGTTCTTATGTATCGAGTCAAAAAGAATGTTATGAGAGTCTTGGTTATGGATACATCATCCTCCACACTAGCACTGGAGTCCCTTGGATAAAGTTGATCCCTAATGACTTACCACTATTTACCTCAACCAATCTAATAGACTCACAATCCAATGTTAGAACTAACAAACTCTAATACCACTCTCTCATGACCCATCAATGCAGGGCCCATGCCATGACTACCCCAATACCTCCTAGAATAGGCCAATGGATGTTGACTAGCATCAGGTAGGCATGTAAGAATGATGGGAGGAATTATCATAACGTAATTGTAGGAATACACACATATCTATGGCAGAAATTTTGTCATATTAAAACACTATGTAAATAGTGAATAAAACCACCATAACCCTCCACCATAGTACAAAAATAAAAGTGATACAATGTGAATAGGGCTAGAATTCAATCCCACTAAAATAATGGCTATATAAATGTTCTTGAAAATCATCCATAAAAACTTCTACCTTTTGGAAAACTATGGGGAAAACTATCTGAATTCGTATGAAAACTGTTGTATGTCTGATCTCACAAAGCTCTGCTTGGTCCTGGTCTACCATTATCTATTTCAAAAGGTAGCTGGTCTACAAAAGACATGACACGTTTGGGAAAAGACCGTGATGGGGTGAGTATAACAATATTCATTAGGACACCCTGAAACCACAAACCAACACACAATATAATGTTCAATAATCTCTTAAAAAAATTATATGTCTACAACATATAACAAGAATTCTGGACACACTCAAAGAAAAAATCTTAGTCTAGGGTAAGTCATAAACACTACATACCAACACTAGAGTTTTATTCCACTGATTCAATAAATCACACATTCGGGAGAACATACTCCTGAGTCTGATACCTATTATGATGTCTGTCCAAGAAGTACCATTCATCAAAAGCCATCATGAGATAGATATGTACATAATAATTAGAAGAGAGAATTTATAAATCAAATGAGGATTATAGCCATACCCATGGGGTGAAACCAACAACTCAATATGGATTAACCCTCAAAGTAAAGGATCGACACTCGGTGATGTAGTTCAACTCAATACTGAAGAATCCTCTTAGGCCAATAATATGGAAAAGAGGATATGCTCTAGGCCTCTCGGGAGAATCCAACCAACAGATCATGGAAGTGATTATAAGGGGATCATACTCTTTTTAGTGGTAAACGATACCACAAAAAACATCTAGGAATGATAAAGTGAACAAACCATAATGAAAAACATTGATGTTATGGTGGACGAGATAATAAAATCACATAGAAAAGAGAGGGTACAAGATGAGTAGTAGTCACACCCACCGTACCCCTTGACCTGATGTACTACTATTGTAAAAGCACCATGTCATGTGAAATATATCCAAGATAAACCTCAACATTAGCCTCATATGGATAATCTTGTCACAATGGTATTAACATTGCAGGAATCATGTCAAACATATTCTCTGTTTGAATGTAATGATCATTCTAGTGAAATGATTTGACGTGTTTCAGGTTGAGGTCTAACCCGACCCGCTGGACCTAGCTCGACCCAATGGCTGACCCAAATAGGTGTAGTCGACCCAACCGACCATTTCCACTAGGCTTCCATGCCTAGATTCCTAGTCCCACTTGGAACCTCAGCGCATTCTGGTACCCCTATTCTAGCATGACCACACTAGTCTTGTTTGATCCACCGCATGCGGTCCACCACAACTATATTCCCCCTAGTTATCATTGTCATGTGTTCCTTCCCTTATAGTCGGCCCACCACATCTACATGTTCATCGTTTGTTCTTCCTAACAGCAACGTTATTGCGGATGCGTGATCCCATACAACCCATGCTCTTCCATGTTCTTCCTCCACTATCCACGGGGCCATTTCATTATTTTCTACATCACCAATGGCCTAGACCATCCCCTTGGAACCACACCACCCCTCGCATGGACTGATTGGAGCCACCACCACGATTTCCACAGCCTATTCCATCATTCCCCATCATCCTAAGAAATTCATTCTAAACCTTCGCCATCACATGTCCACTGCATCGTCAGGTGGTTGGATCATTGAATCTAGATTGATGCACCAAGAATCAAAGGTGCAACGATCATTCTTTCATATCCCGCAAAAAAATAAAAAACACATTGGAAAAAGGGGGGAGAAAATTATCATGTATGAAAAAAGAATAATGAATCTGATACATTTGTATATGGGTCTCGATGAGTTACTATAAAAATGATCCACCAATGTGAAATAGTTTAATAATCATCCCCATATAAATCCCAAAATCAAACCCATCCTGTATAAAGGATTGAATAGAAGATTAACCTTTTCATCTGCTGATTTTCATTCATCTATGATTTTAAGAACGGGGCAAGAATGAACTAAAATTAAAAATGAACTGCCTTAGGTTGGAAGCATAATTGATGAAGAGTGAAGTTACATTCTCATCATTTGTTGATCCTTGATCCACTGAATCTGTGGAAGTTGATCTTTCGTAATTCACTAACGTTTACTCTCGAGGACCTTCATTACATGTTAATCAAAATCCAGGTCTTTTGTGAAAAAAATCATAACAATGCCTTAATTAAAATGAAATGTCATTGTGTCAAAGAAACATTAAAAATAATATAAATTAACAATTAGTTTTATTCATTAAATGTGTGGAAACTATCATTCATAGCCGGCCTGCACTGGCTGAAGTTATGCCCTGCCTAATTTAATGCCACAGCTTAAAATGAAACGGTTCTCACATTCTTAAGGGGAAAACATTTGGATGTTATTAAACATTTTAAATAAAACCTTTCAAAAATTATATTAAATATGTAATACTTTTCAACAATTTATTTAGGGAACACTGGGCCTCATAATCGCAGATGTGTCTGGTCTCGAAATAATTCAATATAATATTTAAAATAATAGACAAAAAGAATCCAAGAAATTGAAATCAAAGAAAAATATTCAAAAGTATACTGAAGTATAATATTTACTTATTACCTTATATTACTCTTTTACTAACAATTCCCATGTTAATTTAATGTTTCGGTTAATTATTGCTTTCATTATCTTGTGTGTTTTGACTTTTCATTCCTGATCCTCTTACATAAATCATGGATAAATTTATTAACAAATGTTAAACATGTTCTCTATATAATTTTTATTTTTTATATAAACATTTATAAAAAAATAAAAAAAATATAGATATATGAAAACTAATACACCATTTATGGGGACAATAGATTGTATGTAAGAATGAACGTTGTTTCCATATTCTTTTCAAATAAAAAAAAGAAATTATATGATATATTATTATTATAGAATAATAATTATGTCTTATAAAACAAATATACTCAAAGAAATATAATCCTTATTACCATAAATGTAATATTTATTAATAATGAATCTCATCGCATTGTGGAGATGGTAAGATGTACGTACGCAAGAGTGACATTATAATATTCTCAAAACATTAGATGGTAAAATGGTAGATATTTTATAATCATTATAGATGAATAATTATATCATAAATTTAATATATATCAAATAAAAATATAGTTTCCATCATTATTATAAACTATTGGAGGTGATAAAGGAAAAAAACAAATAGTATTATTTCGTGAGGTGGTATTTCACCGTACACGAGACTGATTATTTCATTCCCCATTAGATGTAAGAGTGTGTGAGTGTAGACCAATCCCTTAAAATAAAACATTCATGTATATATCAAATAATTATTTCATTATATAATAATTAAATAAAAATAATTTAATTCTTTTTGACCAAAACCATAGTTGACATCGGTAAATGTTTAAAATTTATATTCCTACTAAATACTATATATATGGAATGTAAGGTCAAACACACAGAGAGGGAAATTATAACCACTAATATTCCTAAAAAACATTCAAAAATTCCATTATTGTCTGTAGTGGAGAATATTTTCTTATTAGTTTGACTATTTATATTTTGTTCTCTTTTTTGTATGCAGTAATGTGACAGAACATCTCAAAACTCGTATCTGAACTATATTGAATCTAGAAACGGTTGAAAACATAGAGAAATAGAGATATAATATTCTGATAAATGAACAATCTAAGAAAATTATTAAGGGAAAATATCTATACTACTAGTTTTAAAGGTATTTGGATTCCCATAAATCTTGTTCCAGAGTATGACCTTAATAAGAATGACTCACCTCCCTTGTCAAGAGTTATGTCATAGAAGACAATCAATTTATGAGTTCGCCACTCCAAAATTAATCAACTGTGAACCTTTTGAAAAATAAAAAGAAGACAAAATCAACATAAGCCTTGATGTATTTCGAATTTATTATCTTTAGAAATGTGTTTCCATAATCAATATTGACAAATAACTGTGAAATTTTGTGATTTAATTCTAGTGGTATAAGAAACTGAAAAAATTCAATGTTGATCTTGCCGATTGTTAATGAATTCACTGAAATGATAAAGTGAAAAATAAAATTAAAAGATAACAAGAATAACATCAATTTATCCTCCAACTAAATGATTTAGATAGACATTATCTTTAATATCTATACAGGAACATGTAACATACTAAAACCGAGTCTTAATTCTAGAATTAAGACGGTAGATGATCTCCTGAGAATATGTTCTGCCCCTGATATCCTCTGGCTCCATACAATGGTACCAGAGTCGCCCTCAGCTCTCGCGCTTCTCAGAATTGGATCCTTGAATCTGTTGAATTAATGATGTCTCTTTCATCTTCTTCTTTCTATGCCTTTAAATCTATTTTCATCTACTACATGTCACCCCATGTTTTCACAGATTTAACATGTCCTTCACTTGTACACCGCACACATGGGTCTTACAGAAACTAACACATCACAATATATTTTCCCACATAACTAACTCTAAGTGAGTTAGATATGTGAATAGGGTAATATCCCTACCTCTCGAATGAAGCTACACAATTAGAATAGAAAAATTAATAAATGAATAAATGGTTATAAGTAAAATTTTATAAATAAATCAATGACTTATTAAATAATTCTTAAATGTTATAATGATTTGTTATTAATGTTTTTTTAACTTATATATTCTATTTAACATTGTTACATGTAATTTTTTAAATCAATTTAATTATGAGGGTGAATAATTAATAATTATAGGAAATTAAAAATTATGTAATTATTAAATTTTTAAATTAATGATATTAGTAATTAGTTTATAAATATTTTTTTAAAATTATTATTTAAGTTTATCATAGTGAATTGTTTTAATTAAAACCATTTTAAAATTGTATATAGTTATGATTATATTATTCATGAAGATAAATAATAATTATTTCATTAAAGTATTAATTTTTTTTATTTTATTAAAAAGTTTTTCCTCTGATGTTAAAAAATTAATTAGTTTGTTATTTTATTCAATAATTAATAATTTATTTATAATATTTTAATTTTTTAAAATTTATATTTTTATAACGTTCATCCCCACCAATCTCGGTGCAATGAGGTTGGGGGTTTATAGATTCTAGTTCTTCTCCTAGAAGAAGCACCGGGGCTGCTCCATCCTCCACAACCAAAAACACCTCCTCGGATAATCCCCCTCCTCTATGCGACGTCGGCCTCAGATTCATCAGATCCTAGAAGTGGTGGTGGTTTCCCTCTAGTGGGGGAGAATAGCGGTTCAACCCGCTCTCCGGTAGACTCCTCAGCTCTAGCTCGACACAATCGGGTCCAGCGGCTTTGACCTCGACTCCTGTGGGTGGTACGGCACGACATGGATCTAGCGGACTCCCCTCATCAACAGATGCAGCTCGAACTCTCTCTAGCGACAAACAACCTCTTCTTATTAGCAGTGGCTAGCTCAGTTTGTGGCATCGTCTTCAGTTTTAGAATCCAATAGAAAGGATCAGGGTTGACAAAGACACCCTCCTTGAATCTCGATCTCACTAGTCCACTCTAATGATAGCACAAAACAAGATTTACTCATCATTGGGTTCTGAGGGTCAACGATGTAGAGATTAAGAAATTATGATTTTCATATCTGATGTTGTAGTGTAATTTCTATGACAGTTTAGATGTTGTTTGAGTCTAAATTGGTCCATGTCTAGTTTAAGTGGGAATGGTGTTTTTCTGGAAGAGAAGCAATCCAGAGAAGCAGAGGCGAGACATTGGTGAATGGTACCCCAATTTCTATGGCATTGGCTCCTCTGAAGAAGCTGTGGATAAACATCCTGGATAAAGAAAAACACAACTCATACTCCTCAGATCTGTAGTGTGGTGGTATCTTGAATTGTAAGGTCTAGGGTGGTGGCTTAATTTCATCAAATATGCCTTGATTTTTAGTTCTTTAAATGTTGATTGTTTGAAGGAGTGTAGAAGAAAGTGTGTGAAGGGGGTTGTGAATGGTGGGTTGTAACGGTGAGAAACATGGGATAAATTAGGGGAGTTGGTCAGTCGAAGATGCCCAACAGTGAGGGGCATAAAATGAAATCTCAGTGAGGAGGAAGGAATGAAAGGAGTTGAAATGAATGTCACCATTGAGAAAAAAATAATCTCACTATTACTGTAAAATAATATTTCACCGATGGATGAAAAAAAAATGACGAGCAGCACCACAAGTATCATTGATAGAAAGAGAAAAAAATAAAAATATAAGAATCACTAGTGCCAAAAGGTCAAAGTTAGTACAAAATGGTCACCAATACACTGAATATTCATTGTTATATAATCTCAGCAATACATTTTAAAAAGTTCACAAGTGTTAAAAAATGGCCCCGATAGATAAATAATCAGCATCAGCAATATAAAAAAACAAACATTTGGACAAAATAAAAACAAAGTATTGGACTAATGGAGAGATAAAAACATGAACTAAAAAAATTAAACATCAAATTAAATACTTAAATTAATTAGAATTAAAAATTAAAACAAATACTAAACTACATAAATTAAAAACAGAATTAAAAAAAATTAAAAATAAAAATTTCAATTATAATTATTAACTGAAAATACTTAAACTAAAAACTAGATAATTGATAAAATCAATTAATAAGAGACATAAATTAGAAATTAATTAAATAATTTATTTATAGGGTAAAAATGAGTGTAATGGATAGCATCAATGACCTAAATAAGTCATCGATGGATCTTGTCTACCTCACCGGTAGACTAAAAACAAATGGTAATGAATAAATAATCTAACTGCAAACCTAGGTTTAAATAATAAATGTTTTAAAAAATTAAATCAATTAATTATACAACTATTTGAATAGTTAAAGTTAACAGTGAACTATTTTATTTATTAAAACTAAAAACTATATACTTAATCATTAATCAGGATTATTAAACATATAAAAAAATAAAGTTAAAATATTATAAAATATATATATTAATGGAATTGATATTAATATAATGAAAAATTTAATTAAATATAAATACAATGATTAAATAATTGTTTATGAAAAATTTAATTTATTAAAATTTCTAGTAGGTTTAAACTAACAAAAATAATTATGAAATAATTAAATTAGAAAAGTAAAGTATGTTTAAAATAAATAATTTAAAAACTAAAAATACTTAATTAATAAAAAAACTAATTAATTAACAAAATTAGTTATAAAAATACACAAGTAAAATTATTTAACAATTTTTTTAAATAATTATTTAATTAATTAGAAATCAAGAATAATGATGTGGAAAAACTATGTAAAATTTCAGCCACATCAAATTCTCCAACACTTAAGCATTGCTTTTCCTCAGACAATTCCATGCTTCATTATCAAAAAAATCATATTTTAGTAATTATTATTCAGATAAAATTGTAACATGTTCAGTACTTACGAACAGGGGATAGAACATAATAGTAGTATTTTGAAATGTTATTTTCAAATCATGTCTTACCTGAACAAGTACTCAAATAGTAATCAAAATAGCAAAGAATCTTCAATCAAAGTAAGTGTCTTGCCTCACACGCAACTCTACATAGTGACTCAGTTCTGTCCGAACATGTGTTCTCATTCAAATACAGAAAAAATGTAATATATATGCGGAATTATAAACTTAAGAGAGTTATCTTATACTTTGACTCATCGCCTAGGTTCTACAAATAATTAATTTGTTTTATGAATAAACTTCATGATACAAACTAAATTACTCCCATTATAAACCAATTGACACCTTCTTCATTAGAAATTCATCATTCCCACCTCCATAATGAACTAATTTTTTACTCTAGACACATTATTTGTCTTTTTCAATCAATGTATCATGTACTAAGCCTTGTGCAATGCACTTATTAAAAGTGTACAAAGGGAATATAGTAAAGAGAAATGCACCCAGTATCTAGGGTCTGAGAGACTCATCGTGGGATCCTAGATCCCAAATTACTCCAATTTCAATAGAATTATATAAAAAAAATTTACATTAGCTCTTTAAGGTGACTAATTAAATAATTAAAAGAAAAATGAACCTACTAGGATCAATATAAAACATCAAGTTTCAATGGATATGATCATAATTCCACTAACATGTTACCTATATCACTCTAAAAAATAGTCCTTAAACCAAGATCTCAATAAAACCACTAAGCCAGACCACTCAGCAATCATCCATCCTCAATAATTTTGGACAAAAATCAATACATAAATACCAAAGAAAAATTTTCCATAGGCATGAATCATTTGAAAAACAGTGAACAACCTAAAATTATGAATGAATTTTGAATAAAATTAACCAATTTTATTACAAAGTGATTGAAGATGTAGTGGGAATTGATGGACGTTCAATTAAGTATAGTTTAGCACAGTTATGAATTGAGCCCCCTCCCCTACACATATAACGCAACTTTTTCCACAATGTTGACTTCTAAATTAGGTAACAACAATTTTGCAATAGAGGTTCAAAACAGATTTTCAATTTAGTACAAAGATGAAATGTTTAAAGGTTATATTTGAAGATAAAAAATAGCGTCTTCCAAAATGAATTAAATAACCACGGGTTTATAAGAATGTACATGCATTTATATTTAGTCCTATGAATAATATTCAATACAGCATAAAAGTAACATGGAAGGTGTAAGTACTCTGTGTACTGGGTGTAAGCATTTTATTAAATTTAGTGCAATAATGTGATCAATTGAGCAGAAAATTGAATGCTAAATCACCCAAACCTAATTCATATTCTATAAAAAAATTAAGCCTGCATGTACCCCCACACAATTTAGTTCAAGCTAAATTTTCAAAATAAGCAACCTATAGAACAAAATTTTCATGCAAGACAAGAAGTATATTTTTTAAAGCATTAAGGAGAAGAGAAATGAAACAAAATTTAATAGTAAGATTATTCCATGACAAGTTTTTCCATTACTCTTTTAGCATGGGAATTCCACTCCATAGATGGCATCAAAATAGCTTCTTGAAAACTATGAAACCAAACAAAGAGACCAAGAACAACCATTAACAAAAATTTCACAAAAATAGTGAAAAAAATAATCACATTAATCAAGGATAAAAATGAATCATAGTAAATACAAAAAGAACCCTGGGATGCCTCCCATGATGTGCTATGTTTTAATGTCTTCAGCCATACCTTACTCAAAATCTATTTTCAAGCACTGCGAGGGTAGCCAAGCCCTTTGGATGTCCCTAAAAATATAACTTCACTCCCTTATGATTAACCAACATAGGTTTTTTCTCTTCACCTATAATTTATAAATCTCCATTCTTATGAAATGTCACTATAGTAAATGGTCCATACAACCTGGATATTAGAATCCCAAGAAAAAGATTAATTGGAGAGTTAAAGAGAAGGACCATTCTTCCATGTTCGAATTATTTGGTTTGAATAATTGAATCATGAAATATTTTAGTTCTCTATTTATAAATCCTTGCTTTATCATAACTCTCTCTATTAATCTCATCCATCTCACTCAGCTCTCTTAAAATCAAAACATAGAGCCTTAAATTCCCAATATGACTTGTATTGAAACTCCATAGTTAAATGGCAGCATTTCCCAATCAACAACCAATATAGTGACATACCTATTGGGGTCTTGAAAGAAGTTATATATTCTGATAGATTCATCCAATTTTAGTGACCATTATTTCCTAGAGGATGACACAATTTTCTCATGTATTTATTTTAGTTCCCTATTTGAAATTTCCACCTTTCCACTAGACTCCGAATTATATGGAATTTCGGTTTTTTGAACACAACAATATTTCTTAGACAAATCCTAAAATTTATTGTTCATGAAATGTGTTCCATTATAAATTATAAAGGGTTTGCGAACTCCAAATCTTGTAATGATGTTCTTTTTAAAAAAAATTATTACATAGTTGGCTTGATTGTTGGTCAGGGTCACTGCCTCAACCCAGTGTGACACATAATCTACAGAAAAATAAATTAACACATTCCCATTAGATGATGGAAATTGACCCATGTAATCTAAAACCCATAAATAAAATATTTCAACTTCTAGATTTCGTTTTTGGGGTAACTACTTCTTCCTACCCACATTTACTAGCCTCTGAAATCTGTCACAGCCAACCATAAATCTTCTAGAATCCTTAAAATGATTGGGCCAATAGAAACCAGATTGTAGGGATTTCTTTGAACATTTTTCACCACCATGATGACCTCTACAAAGTGAGGAGTGGAAACTCTCTAAAACAGGCATCATCTAATCCTCAGGAACACATCTCCTAAGGATACCATCATTACATCTCTTAAACAATAGGGGATCATCCCAAGGGTAGTATTTAAGTTCAAAAATGAGTATCTTTTTTTGGTTATTGGACGGATTTGTTGGAATGACACCTACAACCATGAAAATGGAAAAATCTACAAAACCTATAGATTGCCTGATTGACGTAGTCAGCAGATTTTCTTCAAGAAAGGAAGATTTTATCTCCCGAGGATCATAAGATTGACTATGAGTAAGGGGACTCCTAGAAATATGGTCAGTAACCAAATTTTCATCTCACTAATTATCCCTAATATCTAAATCAAACTCTTGTAGAAAAGAAATCCATATAATAATCCTGGTTTTACTTTCTTTCATAGATAGAAAATACTATGAAGTAGAATGATCAGTGAAAATGATGAATTTTGAACCTAACAAATATTGTCAAAACATCTCTAGAGCAAAAAACAACATCTTTCTATTCTTTTTCAGTGGTGGTAAAATTCTTTTGGACTTCATATACAAGTCTACTACATAATAACCCACATGAAACTTCCTATCTTTTCTCTATCCATAGAAAGCACCTATAACCATGTCACTAGAATCACACATAAGTTAAAAATTTAATTTCCTGTTAGGTGCAGTAATAATTGGTCATGTAGTGAGTTTCTCTTTATGTTGATTAAATGATCTCAAAATATTTTCATCAAAATTGAAAGGTGAATCCTTGACTAGTAATGAACACATGGTCTTAGTTTTTTCAGAAAAGTCTTTTATGAATCTCTAATAGAAATTGGCATTCCCAAGGAAACTTTTAACACCTTTAAAATTTCTATGAGGTTGAAACTTTTGAATTACATCATTCATAGCAGTATCAACTTACAATCCTCTTTTGTAAACATTATGACCTTGAACTCTTCATTATGTAACCATGAATTGGAACTTCTCCAAATTTAGAATAATGGTTGATTCAATGCCTCTTCTTAATACTAACTCAAGATTTCCAAGACATGTATCGAAATTGATTCCCACAGTGGAGAAGGAATCCATGAAAAAATCATTGATTATATTAATCATATCAGAAAATACATACATCAAAACATTTGAAAGGTGTTTGGGGCTCCACACAACCCCAAGGGAATCCTCCTATAGAAAAATGTCCTAAAGGGGCATGTGAAAGTGGTGTTCTCCTGATCATCTAGAGCAATTGAAATCTGGTTGAAATAATAACACCGATCCAGGAAACAAGAATAATTCATTTCTACCAAGACTTTCTAGCATTGTATCCATGAAGGGCATTGGAAAATTTTCATGCTTAGTGGCTGCATTCTGCATCATATAAATAATATAGACTCTCCATTTTTGGGTATCCTAACATGGATTTCTTCATTTTTTTTATTTTTTACTGTATTGAAACATCCATTCTTGGGAACCACCTGAATAGGGATGACCAAAGCACTATCAAGAATGTAATAAATAATTATAGTGTACAACAACATAATCACTTCCTCTCTCACAACTTTATTCATATTTGAATTCAACCTTCTTCGACTCTTTACCCTAGTCGTATGGTCAGTATCCATGGGTATTTTATGCCTAACAAATGAGGGACTAATACATTTGATATCAGCAATAGTCCAAACTATGATTGATTTAAATTTTTTTAATAACACTTAATAGTCTTTCTCCTTGGTTTTCATTATGTTCGGCCGAAATTATGATAGGAAAAGTGGATTTCGCACCCAGGAAAGAGTATTTCAAATGAGCCGGGATTGGATTTAATTAAATAGACGGTGGTTAAAAACTAGAATATTAAGCCTATTAAATCAAATATATTTTACATACATATTGTAATGATTATTGAAAGGTTAATTATTTTTAATTACATGGATAGTATTAGATTTAACACTGTTGTTGTCCAAAGTGGGCAGTATACTGTCCAGACCGTCCATATCAAAATTCACCAGGTTTATCATAGAAAAATTATAATGTTGTCTTATAAGTTCTCCCTAAAAATTATTAATGTTTTCAACAATGATATTGTTAACATAAAACCCCTCATATTTTCTCAAAAATATCTTATATTTAGAAATTGTAGACTCTTCTACAGTAGATACTGGGCAGTTATCTAGTTTTGGAAAATTTTCAAGATTTATTGTTTGAGACGAATTTTCAACATATATGATAGATTCAACATGATTATAAGTTTCTAAATTTTTTTCATTAGTAAGGGATTGTTTTTCAGATTCTCCAATGTGTCCAAGTTGATTTTTATATGAACTTTTAGCTTCAAGGAACTCATTTTTTGAATAGTTTTTTGAATAAGTTGGTCCTTTAAAATTCATAAACAAAATGAACTATTCTTCTTGTTCTCTAATTTTAAAAAATAATTTACCGTAAGAAATATCAATAACAGCACCTCCTGTGGCCAAGAAGGGCCTACACAAGATGATGGGAACCTTTTGATCACACTCCATGTCTATGACTAAAAAGTCAGCAGGTAGAAATAGTTTCCCAACCCCAACTAGCATGTCATCTACCCTTCCCATAGGATGTGTGAAAGATCTATTAGCGAACTGCAATATGACCGTGGTGGGTTGAAAGTCACCCAACCTCAATTGTCAAAATAGAGAGTAATGGAACAGATTAATACTAGCACCTAGATCACACAAACATATGAGATGATCATAATTTCCTAGTGCCCAAGCTATGAAAAAGTGACCGGGGTCATTTAGTTTAGGTTGGATTTTCTTTTGATGAACAACACTACACTCTTAAGTGATGTTATAAGTAGAATATTATTCTAGGGGAATTTTTTTTGAAACAAATTTCCTTAGATATTTCAGGTAATATGGAATTTGAATTAATTCTTGAATGAATGGAATGTTTACTTGATATTTAGAAAGGAGACCAAGAATGTGAAGATATTCTACCGTGGTGTTACTTTGTGGTTTTAGAATATTATGGAAAGGGATGGGTGGGAGAAAATTTTAAGAACAATAAGAAATATTCCTCAAATCTCCCTCAATCATTTATTTTTCATTATTCTTTTGGTTTTTAGAAAAAAAATCTCTGATGATAAATTTAAATTCTAATAATTTTCATGACTTCTCAGTGAATATCCATCATGTATAAAAAGAATTTTTTTACAAAATTAAAGAAGTTTTTTATTTTGGTCATTTTCATGGTATTTTTCAGTACTAGTTTGAGTATTAAGCCCACTTTTAGTGACAATATATATGGAAGTTTCTCTAGGGTTATGCTTAGTGGTTCTTGGAAGTCTACCTTCCTTCCTAGATGAAAAATCTCTCACAAGATGTCCTAGTTTTGTTTACATATTCTGCATTCTAACATCAATTTTAATTTATCCAACTCATATTGATTTAGATGTTCGGATAGTTGAGTCATGTATCTTTCTTCTTGAGGGTTATTTTTGATCAAGATTATATCAAGCTTAAAGACATATAATTATCATTTTTTCCGTATATATTTTATGACTCGCCCATTTGATGAATTTGAAAATATGGCCTTGGTTGGTTAGTGTAATTTAGGACAATGGATTGTTTAATTAGGCCTTGATCATTCGATGACAAGTTGGGATGGTTCTTATATCCCATGATGTAATTATTTGAAAATTAATCGTTATTAGGAGGAATCCTAGAACCATATTTATCAAACATATAATTATCATGTTGTTTGGATGATATATCAAAATTAAGAAAAATGTTTTCAGTATGCCTAAACATACCATAAAGGACACACAGTTACCTTAATTATCGGTTGGTATTTTGACAGCAAAGTTGGTTAATGGTTTTTTTTTTGAATTCTGGTTCATTAAGGATTGAAGTTGGTCATTGATTTTAGCCAGTGGAATTTGACTTTAATTCATTGATCCATTGTTTGAATTATCATTTCTGTTGACTCTTTTCCTTCTTGAATTATTATGTTGTGAAATCAGTGCAAGATTGTTACATATTTACCAATGCTCTTCATCCGTCTTATCATTTTAATTTTCCCCCAATAGTTTGATTCACTAGATTTTGTCTAGAGGATAATAGCCCTTCAGAGATGGTGTCTATAAGAAAGTGTGATTAGATTTGAAGATAGAGACACTGCCTAAACAGATCCCTAAATCTATCATAGCCATCATGAAAAGCTTATATATCCTCTTGAATGAAACTAGATATTTTAGTTCTAAGTTCACCATTTATTCTTTGAGGATAAGATTTCATAATGAAATAGTTGTACACATGATCTTAGTATTCAAAAATATTCTCATTTATACTCAGAAACCAATACTAAGCATTCCCTCTAAGGCAAAAGTGAAATACATTCATTCTATGTTATTTTTTATGAGTCCTAGAAGAGGTAGTTGTTCCATAGTTTTATAGAAATCTTTAATTAAGGATAAAGAGTCCTCATTAGATAGTCTATTAAATTCAGGCAGTATTAAAATGTGTTACTATTTATGTTCATAATTTCAGGAACTAGGATGATGTCTTTTAGAAGATGGATTTCTTGAAACTTTATGCAGATGGATATCCCTCATCATAGGCCTTTAACTTTCATGTAATAGTTATGGATGATTTTGGAAGTTACTTGGTGCGAGAACTCTCTCATCGAGATATTACTTTTCAATTTTTTTATTTCTTAGAGAAGTTAAATTATTATCTAATTCAAGGTTCAGAGGCTCTAATCTAACACCATAATTTCTCATGCTCATGAAAAAAACAACTGAAAGTAATAATAAATAATGAAAACAAAAACAATTCAGCACGTAATGAGGTTTATTTTTACTGTTTTCTATTTTATTTCAAATTTTTAGATGTTTTTTATATGTGAGTTTTTTCAATATTTTTAGAAAAATAATGGCACGTGTTTCCACAACAAATACACTAAAAACATGACCTAAAAATTCATTGAATCTAGTTAATGTTTAATATTTATATTCCAACTAACTACTATATATGTGTAAAGTAAGGTTGAACCCACAAAGAAAGCAATTATGACCACTATTTTTCTTAAAAAAACTTTCAGAATCACCACAGTTGTCAGCAATGGATAGAGTTTCTAATTATTTTTACTATTTATATGTTTTCTTATTTTTTAAGTAGTAAAGTGATAGATAATCTCATAACATGTATCTAAAATATATTGAATCATGAAATAATTTAAAATATAGAGGAACATAGATATAGTATGCTGATAAATTAACAATCAAAGAAAACGATCAAGGGACAGTCTCCATTCTGCTTGTTTAAAGGTATTCTGATTTACATAATGGTTGTTGCAGAGTAGCATCTTTATAAGAAATAATCACCTCCCTCGCTAGGAGTTATGTCCTACAAGATAATCAATTTAGGAGATCTCCACTCCAAAATTAATCAACTGTGAAAAGTTTGAAAAATGAAAACAAGGAAAAATCACCATAAGTCTTGAGGTCATTTGAATTTATTAACTTTTGAAAAGTGTTTCCACAATCAATATCACATACTAATTGTGAAATTTTGAGATTAAAATATAGTGGAACAAGAAACTGAAAAAAATTAATGTGGATCTCACTGATTGTTACTGAATTTGTTGCAATGATAAAGTGAAAAAGAAAATTAAAAGATAACTAGTAGAACATAAATTTACCCCCGAACTAAAATAGTTAACGAGATTTTATCTCCAATACCTATACAAGAACTTGTAACATACTAAAATAGGGTCCTAATTCTAGAATTATAATGATAGATACCCTCCCGATAAGATGTTCTACTTCTAAACTCCTCCATCTCTAGAAAGTTAATCCAAAGTCACCCTCTACACAACCACTGCTTGGAATTGGATCCTTTAATGCGTTTAATTAATGATGTCTATTTAATCTGCTACATGCTATAATATTTAATCAATTTTCATCTACTGCACATCACCCCTTTTGTCCCCAACCTAAAAAAAATTTCACTTGTACACCGCACACATGTGTTTTTTTGTGACGTACATGTTGTGATATATTATCTCACATAACTAACTTCGAGTGAGTTAGTTAAGTGAATCTGGTCATATTCTCGCCTCTTGAATGAACCTACATTGTTATAATATAAAAATAAATAAATAAATCAACTATTATAGGTAAACTTTTATAAATAAATCAATGTTTTATTAATGAATTCTTAAATGATATAAAAATTAGTTATTAATGTATTTTTTAACTAACATATTATATTTAAAATTGTTACATGTTATTATTTAAATCAATTTAATTATGAGGGTGATTAATTAATAATTAAATTAAATTAAAAGTTATGTAACTATTAAATTATTAAATTTTTAAATTAATAATATTAGTACATATTTTATAAATATTTCAGTTATTAAGATTATTATTTCTGTTTATCACAATGAATAGTTTTAGTTAGAAAAATTTTAAAATTGTACATATTAATGATTATTTTATTCAAGATGATAAATAATAATTATTTCATTAATGTATTTATATTTTTATTTCATTAATATGTTTATCCATTTAATTTATTTAATAAATTAGTTTTATATTTTATTCAATTACTATAAATTTATTATTATTATTATTATTATTATTTAAATGTATTTATTTTTAACATTCATCCTCCCATTCATGTTCCATTGAGGGAGGGGGGTTCGGGATTCAATTTCGTCTCTTAGAAGTAGTGACGCAGCTGCTCTGTCCTCCACCACTAGCAACACCTCCTCAGATCATCCTCATACTCAATGTGATTTCGGCCTCAGCTTCTCTAGATCTAGGAAGTGGTTTTGGTTTCTATCCAGTGGTGGCAAAAAACGGGTTGACCCCCTCCCTAGTGGAATCATTAACACTATCTTGGTGCGATCTGGTCCAGCGGTGTCCACCTCGGCTCTTGCAGGTGGTGAGGCAAGACATGGATACAATGTACTCCCCTCTTCAACAGTTGCATGTTGACTTCTCTATAGCTACGAACAAACACTTCTTATCAGGGGAATATTGTTTGATTATTGGCATCCTCTTTAGTTTCAACTACCAATAGGGAGGCTTGGGATCTGTAGTAACACCCTCCTCAAAGCTCAGTCTCAACAGTCCTCTCCGATGGTGGCGCAAAACAAGACATCCTAATCAGTGGGCTCTAAGGTTCAATGGTGAGAAGATGAAAAAAGTTTGATTTTGATGTCGGATTTTGTGGGTTAATTTTTAGGTTAGATTAGATTTTCTTTGTGTCTAAACTCGTCTATGTCTAGTTTATGTGGGTATGGTGTTTCCTATGGAAGAGAAATGGTCCCGAGAAGTAGAGGCGAGACACTGGTGAATAGTGTTGTGGTTGTTTTGGCATAGGATCCTCTAAAGAAGTGGTGGCTAAACAGCCTGGATAGAATGTGGTGCTACTCATCCTCCTCATATATTAAGTGTGGTGGTATCTTGATGCTTAAGGTCTAGGGTGGTGGCTTAACTTCATCAAGTAATCCTTGATTTTTAGTTCTATAAATGCTGATTTTTTGGTTGAGTGTGTAAGAAACTGTGTGAACTGGGCTGCGAACAGTCGGTTGAAATGGTGAGAAGAAGGGGATAAAGCAGAGGAGTAGATCTGTCGAAGACACCCAATAGTGAGGTGTATGAAATGAAGAATCGGTGAGGAGGATGGAAACAAAAGAGAGGAAATGAAGGTCACTATTGGGAATAAAATAATCTCACCATTAGTATAAAATAACAGTTCACCGATTGTTGAAAAACAAATGAGGAGAAGCAGCACCGGGTTCACCAATTGAAAGAGAAAAAATAAAAATAAAATAATAACCGGTGCCAAAAAGACACAATTAGAATAAAAGGATTAACGATAGAATAAATAGTCACCGTTATATAAGCTCACCGATACTTAAAAAATCCACCAGTGTAAAAAAAGGGCACCGATTGATGAATAATCTACATTGATAATAATAAAAAAACTAACATTTGGACAAAATAAATACAATGTATTGGACTAAAAGAGAGGTAAACACTAGAAATAAAAAAAATTAAAAATAAAATTTGAACTTTAATTAATTAAAATTTAAAATTAAAAAAATGAATAAACAACATAAACTAAAAATACAATTATTAAAAATTAAACATCAAACTTACAATTAAAATTATTAACTGACAAAACGTAAACTAAAAACAGAATAATTGATAAACTAAAACTATATGTGATTTAAATTAAAAATTAAATAAATAATTTAATTAGATGGTAAGAAAATGAGTGAAATAGATAACATCAGTGACCTAAATAAGTCAATGATGGATCTTGTCTACCTCACCGGTAGACTAAAAAAAGGTAATGAATAAATAACATAAGTCCAGACATCAGATTAGATAATTAATGTTTTAAAACATTAAATCAATTAATTGTGCAACTATTTTAATATTTAAAGTTAACAACGAACTACTTTATTTATTTATAACTAGAAACACTTTACATAATTAATAACCAGGATGATTAAACATGTTAAAAAAATGAAATTAATATATTATAATAAATCTAAATTAAAGTATAAGATATTAAAATAATGTCAAAGTTAATTAAATATAAATATTATGATTAATTAATTGTTTATAAAAATGATAATTTAAAGACTAAAAATACATATTTAATTATGAAAAACTAATTACTTAAAAAATAGATATAAATATATGAACATACAATTATTTAATAAAAAGTGCTAAAATAATTAGTTAAATAATTAAAAAATAAAATAAATACATGTGGAAAAACTCTATTAATATAGAGCCACATCACTTTTGTGGTAGAAGTAAAATAAAAACTCTCATTGATGAACATTACCTCTTCTTTTTGTATAACCTTTTGAGTCGCATAAAAGGATTTATTTCATTGGATTTTTGACCAATTAAAGGCATTTAAAATTGATAGAATGATTTTTGGGGGAAATTGTTCATATATTGGGGAATAAAAAGTTATATATAGCTGTAAATAAAAGAGAATGAGATTTTACCTTCTTTGTTGTTGGGTAAAATGAAATCCAAACGAGGTTTTTTGTATAAAAAATAATTATTCATTGTTGTGTGAAAATAAAAAAAATTATATAAATGGTGATATTAATTCAAAAAAATTTCAAAAAATCATACAGTGTTACTAGTTGAATTGAGTTTAGGCAAGAATCTCATTGAGGAAAAAAAGATCATGAAACAAGGATAAACTTTTATCTCCTCTAAAATGGGTAAATATAGAAATTGATTCATATATTTGAATTGATTCATGTGATTTTCAGCTTCATTGGTAATAATATCAGTATTAGAGTGGGATATTTTACTCCCATACATGATCATTTCTTAAAAATTCATCAGTTGAGTAGCATGAAAATTTAAAGGGATTCTATAATAAATAATCTTACAAATTTCCAAAAATACTTCTCTACAACTAGTCGAAACAAGTGAGACATTGCTAAATATGAAAGGTAAAGCGGCGGGAATAGTTTTCTTAAAAAACATCAAATAAAAGAGTGTTATTAAATGAGTTATTCTATGGAAGAGCGAGACTATATAGTTCAATAAAATTATTCCTACCATTTACATAAATAAATCATCTATCTAATTTTATTATATACCGCCCATTGAGGTTATGTTGATACAATTTAAGCTTATCACCAACCATTGGGAATATCAATAAAACTACATTTAACAATTTAGGAGGTAAATTCAAGAGGTGTTGGTCTAAAAAAATTATATCTAGTTTTTTAATCATGTATTAAGATTTCCATATAATCTCCCACTATAATCCGACACTAAATCATGTTTACATAGGATTTTTCAAAATTTTCTCCAAGAGATATACTTCTTGTATAAATATTAAAAATAATAAAAAAATTGTCATTGAATGTTTATAACCACTCATATCAATGGAAACTTTGATTGAATGATGATCTCCACAGTAGGAGTCAAGAATGATTCTCTCATGCTTTAGAACCCATAAATATAATTTATCACCTTCAAACAGATTATGAGAAAAAAAGGAGTAACCCATGGAGGTCCATTTAAAACCCTTCAAATTATTAAATTGCATTATTAGTTCAACATCAGTAATTATTAATTTATTATTTGGTGACAATAATGTTCATATGGACCATAATAGTGGGAGTGTTCCGACGATCATATAAATTCAAAAATAGGACCTTCATTGATTAAGAGATGTTGACATTTTCTTAGGCCCATCATAATTGCAATTTATACATTTATCAGTCAACAATTTTTACCTCATCATCTTTCCCCTCTATGCTACATCATATTAATCATCATCATCCATGGGGGGTGGAAAATTATGATTAATACTAGATGGAGAGAATTCATCAGCACCTTCTTCCAAGTATTCACCACTTATAGGGGTAAACTTATTTGTAGTATCAATAGTTTTAATATTCGTACTCTCGAGAAAGTCCTTCAAGTAGATTTGGATGAAGGAAACTTTGAAAAGGGTTTATTAGGCAAGACATTAGAGTCATCAAGAAAATAATTGGCCACATTTTTTCCCATATCACTGATTAGGTTATGTTCCATTGAGGTATCAATAACGTTCTATGTTCCTCTAGCATCTTCAGTTGACAGGGAAATGGTTCTCACATTACTAATTAATAATCATTACAATACGGTGTATTTTTCTTGGCAACGAGTCTACTCAAAAGTAAAAATATTAGAGGCTCTATGCTAGAGAGTCCCATCAGATTCAAATAATGGGGTGTATTTTTTCATATAAGGGACAAAAAATGATTTCATCATATGAATACCAATATTCTCACAAATCAGTGAATGAATAGTTTTTAAATCCATTAATGATTCATCAATATTATAGACCTCATATAAGGGATCGTGGTAAGATTTAGTAATGACAGGTGATTCATATGTTACATCAGCAGATACATGTCTACTATATATCTCTGCACTCACTTCCATTTGGGAAAATGAGATCGGTTGCAACATTTAGATGAGAAGAATCCATTTTCTTGACCACAAATGGAATAGACTCCAATTATTGGATGATCCATGAAGAAATTAATGTTGTTTGGAAGAATTTAAAATGCCCACCCCTTCCTCATCTTGCCTGTGACATCATCATGCCGCCTAATTTAGAAAATAATAGACTATTTATTTCGATTTAATTCATAAAAAAATTAAAAAGAATACTTAGTTTTAAATGAACATTTCCATTATTTCCCCGAGAATCTCTATATTCGTACTTTCATCCCTAGTATTTAGAACAACCCCTTCAAATAAATTTGTTTCCATATGAACTATGAAAATAATTCGTTCATAATAAACATATAAAGGATTGTACATCTTCCTGTCCATTATAAATGGATTTAAAATAGAAGTGGAAATATCCCATGTTATAGGTCAGTCACAAATAATACAATTATTGAATAGATTCGAATACATATATGTGTATGTGTGTTCCTTAAATTACAAGCGTAGAATTTTTTATCCAATTCCAAAATCTGTAGATGTCCTACATTTAGAGAGATTGGTCCTATGCTGCAAACATTTCATATGATTTCATTAGAGGGAAAGTTAATATGCTATAACATATACCCCAAGTCCATTATCCTCTATTCATCAATTTATCCTACCATAGTAGTGAAAACTCATTTGACCCTTGTGGATCTCCTAATCATATTTTTTATATTTTTTAATTTTTATGTCCCTACATACTTTCTCTCCTTTGTTATTATCATTCAATGTGTTTTTTCTTGGATAGTCCCTAAAACATTCCTATAAGACAAGCCATCCATAATAGTATAATTATTACCATGTGGTGGGATAATAGATCCCATAGATCTCATTTTGGAAATGTTTATTTCATTTTTCAACAACATTGAAAAATATTATGATTTTTTCCTCTATTTATATATTTCAAAATAAATATCCCATGATATTTCTTATTCTAGGAATAATGTATCATTTAGTGTAGTATAATATATTTATAGGATGAATCAGTATCTGTCTCCTACATAGTCCACACAATATGACCATAAACTACATGGTTCATCATATATTCATTATTGAATTATATTGCATGATATTCCATATAAAGTGTCATTAAACAATATGACTTATGTCTGGGTATTGGTTTCATTTAATTTTATAAAACCATTATAATATATTTTCTTCCTACATGATTAGAATCTAAATAAATATTTTATTTATCATTAGGAACTACACAATCCATCCAATTATATCCTTAAAATAAATGGGTATACCATAAAAATACGGGTATATAAAAACTAAACTTTACGTTTCATAAGAAACACTTTCCAACCACCCTTTGATCCTTTATAAAAGAAACAAGACTCTATTGTTACCCCTGTTCATTCAGGTTAGCATTTAGAATATATTGTAAACTATTTTTTCATTCTTGGATTTCAAAATCCCATAAATTATGTCTTTTTCCTACTTATATGAAATATAACTCCACTGTAACCCACACACATTGAACATTATCATTAAAAAATGTTATAAAACCTTTTTCCATTTCGTACAAAATAGGTGACACATACATAACCATTTTTATCCATTATGATAAAACAAAAATAAAGTGTTACACTTTACTCATTAAAACATGGTACAAAACTCCAGAAAAACCACATCAACGTTATCAAGGAAAAAATCCTCAAGAATAAAATCCAATCATTTTTATATAGTATTAATTTGGAGTGTAAAATAGTTTCACATTCATGGATGTACCAAAAAATAATTTTTTGTTTTTACTGATTATAGGAAATAAAACACAACTATAACCCTTTTTCGAGACTAGATTCCAAAAAAATATCATGACCTTAGGGCCTTATTTTTCCCATGAATATTCAAATAAATTAATTTCACCATTATATACAAAAAAAATCCAGTATAAATATTTTATCATAATTAGTTATTTTTAAATTCCACTATATCTATATGAAATTTAATTGGTGAAAAAACTATATTTTAGTGCTCATACTATCATATACTGATTTAAATTAGGATGTAATTGAATTTATAATTATAGAATTGAAAAAATAATGTGTTAAATGTTTTAACTTTTTGAATGATAGAATAATACAAAATATACCTTTAAACATCATTGTTAGAAAAAAAATTTATCCCGAATAAATCCCTTTATTTATTTTCAAAACATTATTCATCATACATATTTTGTTTTTCTAGATGGTATAAAACTAAAATAGAAACCATATTCCCTCATTGATGGATCTAATTTCATTAATATTTCCTTTCACATTTTATTTAATAAAAACTATAACATATACTCCATCCCATTTATTGTGGATTTAAGATTATGAATTTACCTATTTAACTTATTAGATATTTTTAAAATCAACCACAAGAACATTATACATTAAGGATTCCAAAAACATTAAATGTAAGTATGAATCATTATTTTATCTATTTAAATTGAATCATATCCCCTCATTTCATCCATGTTATTGTTAAACAATATAGTAACTTATTTTAAGGGGTAAATAATTTTGGTAATCACTCCATCCTTATAGAAAATTCCTGATATTTTATTTTCCATAAAATCAGGATGATATAATTATATATATATATATATATATCCATATTAAAATTTACTCACCACGTTCCTTATTTATTTTTTCATTACCCTAATAATGTGATAAATGATTAAATTAATTAATTTCGATAGTTTCATAATCAATAATTATTTCACTAATACATATAAAATATATAGTAGTGTTTATGTGAGAATAATAATCTATTTTTGGGATAAAAACCCTCTTGGGATTATGATTTCAACTTGTACATACCAATACACGAGGAATATTCCATTTTGATTGAGGAGGGAAAAGAGGGTGTCTATTAAGAAATGGTAATTAGTGAACCCGATTTGAAAAAATTTAACCTCAAAACCAGTTGATTGAAGATGATTCATTATATATGACAAAATAGTGTTTTGTTATCTAGCTAATCATTCCAATATATTCAAAATCAATTCAATGTAAAATAGTGGATGAAGTATAACAACCCCTATTAATACTGGGTTATTGAAATGGAAAACAATGGGAATGTAACTATGAAAAAATATTGGTGATCCCATAAATTTATGTTTTGAAGGAAAAAATATTCAAAATATCCATTCTATATTATGGAAATAACTATATAAACATATATAATAGAATAGATATTTTAAAGAGCGAAATAATATTTCATTGTACACCCTCATTCAATTAAATGTTTCAATTGAAATATATTATACTAAATTGTAATTGGAAATCATATTGTATTTCTACATCCCAAATTTTGGCATGAAAAATAATGTTATTAACTTTCATTATTTATATGATTGAACATGGGTAGATAATAGTAGAGTGATAATTACTAATAATTTGTCATCTAATACTCATTTGTTTACACATAAAAAATGGGAATCATTTTCATAGATTCATCACATGAATAATTTTGATATATAATATATTCTGTCAAAATGCATGATTAAATTTTAATGAACTTAATGGTCACCATAAATGATTTGTAAATCCCAATTCCATGGGAGGAAAGAATGTTCATGTATTCTTATTTCCTAGATGATATGCCTTGGAATCCAAAGATCTATCTCCTTATTTTCAAGAATAAAAAGTTTTATCACATCATGAATAAAATATTACTTTCACACATTTAATGAAATATATTCAAACAACCTACTGATACACAATTGTGTAGTTATTATTTTGTATTTATATCTAACATCATAAATAATAAATGAGTAAAATATTTTGGTCAGTAATTATGTTATGATACTCGTCTTTTTTCATTACTACATGTTTTTCATGATTTCAAATTTCAAATCATTATACCAAGAATGGGAAAATATTTAATTTTATTTCTTCTTCTTATAAGTATTGGTATAACCCATAAAATCTTCAAAGTGTTATCAAATATTGCATTATTATTATATTTTTAAAATATTATTGAGAAATTATTAAAATGATATCATATATTGTATTGTAATGAATAATAGAATATTTAATTTTGAATTTGTTCTCTATAGATGAAACAAGTAATATTAAAAAAATGTGTCACAAGCCATGACAAAAAAAATTAATGAATTTTTATAGAAAATAACGTATAGTAACAATATATCATATTTAATAATATAACTTGAATTAGATTCAAAAAATACGAATTATATCATAATAATGAAATGATACATATCTTTAATTATGATATCCATAAACCATGATTTTATATCATATTTTCAGGTTATATATCCAATAAAACTGTTAATGTTCCATAACAAAAAAAATTGTATCCTCATTCATAAAATATTATTTTTTTTGAAAATTTTATTTATCATAAAATTCAATTATGAATTTAATATTATGGTTTGAAATTTGTTTATGTAAGGATGAAATTTTATGTTGGGATATTTAATAATTTATAATAAATTTATAAATTTATTAGCTATAAAGTGTTTAAGATTGTTTAATATATTATTATAAAACATTTATTATTAAATTATATTTTAAAAAAATTGGGATATTAATATACAATTTTTAAAATTATATAGTAATGCATAAAAATAAATAAAGTTATTATATTTAAATGATAAAGAAAATATATAATATGATTATAAATTAAAAAAAATATTTTCCTAAAATTGGATGGTTATATTTTATTATTCTAGATAATTGATAATTCTTAACGTAGAAAATAAAAATTAAAGGCCCTTGTTTTGGAAAATCATGTACACCTCTCTAAATAATTTCGATGATTTTTTTAACCAATGTCTAAATAATGTTGTGTATGTGATATTTAGAATTTTTTATACACATTATATAATTGATTATAAAATGATAATAATTCTTAAAATAACCTATATTTTAAAAGAAATAAAATATAATTAATAGTATGATAATGTATAAACTGATAAATTAATTTACATTGTTTATATTCATGAATATGGGATCTCTATAATAAATAATCTAATATTATAATGTGTGTATAATTTTTTTCACCTATTCTTATATGTTTATCTTATATTTAGATACTTGAATTTTTTATTCATTTAATTCCATTCCATTTTTTCATTTTCAATTATATAAATTGTTCATTTATTGTGAAAATTGTGTATTCCTTATCTTTATATATTAAACAAAATCTTATATATTTCAATGAATTGTATTAAAAACTAAGAAACATTACATAAGAGTTAGTTTTATTCTACGTAGAACCAATTTTGAAATTAATTATTAGGTTGAATTTAGTTATAAAATATAGTTTTTGATTATTGGGTAATAGATAACAATGAATTTTATTTTCTCCTGAGTAATTTACATATTAGTTGAGGGAATTCATGCTGAAAATCCCACATACCTAGTGGGTTCTCCCTTATTTAAGAAAATTTGGGGTTGGATATCTTTTTCTCTAGGCTTAATCATTTATAAAGTATTAGTTATATATATATATATTTATATATATATACTTTTAATCATTTAGATAATGGATTCATATACGTTAAATATAAAATTCAAATTTTTATGGTTAAATATCTATGGGATCCATTTTTATTGAGTAACATAAAATTTTTGTTCAATAAAGGGTTACACATCTATATTGTCTCAACATAATGGTTAAGTGGAAGGAATAAAATTCCATTATAAATCATTACAATCAAACAAACATAAAATTAATAATAGAAGATAATATATTGAGACTAAATCCATTTTAATATACATAGATCTATATTCCTTTTAATGAGGTAATTTTTATGACCTCAACGTCCATCCAGGTAGGTCAGGCCATATCTATATTCTACAGAATATGTTATGTAAGGAAATAATTCAATATTTCAGTAATGATTCTATAACTCGGTATTTCGAACTACATCTATGTACACATTTAATGACATTTCTAATCATGTTATAGCTATTTTAACTGGGTTACACTTGTTTGGTATAACATAATACTTACGATAAAATATCAATATGGTTGGGTTTATTAATATTTTGTATTTAGATAATTATTTTCTCAATCAATATTCCAAATTTACTATATGATATTTGTTGAATTATCGCCTACCTAAAAATACATAATAAAATAAAATATATCAGGCACATGTTTCATTGTGAAATATATATGGTATTCCACTATTAGTTTTAACAAATTTCAAAGGGTTTATCATTTATTGGGATAAGAATTAATAAAATTCCATATTAAAGGATAATAAAACATTGTAATAATCTATTAAAATCTTTTAATTTCGAAAAATTACATCTTCATCAAAATTATTATATTTTAGACCAATCATATATCAAGGGGAATTTTAAGGAACAAAACTTATTAAAATGTTAACTAAAGAAAAATTATAATGTAAAGAACAATTATATGTGTTAACAAAACCCCTTTTGGAGTAACCAAGTGTTTACATTGTTTATATTTTAACAAGTATGATAAGGTATCGTCATTACATTATGATACGAGAGCTTTCCTTAAGTATTATTCATTTTAAATAACAAATTTTATTTTTATAATTTGTAAATACATTGGATATATTAATGAATTCATTGAAAATTCACCAAATGTTGTAAACATTTTAGAACATACAATGTATAAATATTAAGTATATGATCAAATGTTTTGTAGAAGGTACAAGAAGTTGAAGCTTAAAACTAATAGAAAAAAAGTTAGTTTGAGAGTCCAACAATGTTTCTTAAAGTAGACGGTTAAGTTCATCAAAATGTTTAGTTTTTATCAGGAAGGAGTAGTAATAATACCATTGTATGCCGTTTTTTATTTTTTGGATTAGATATTTGAAAAGAAAATGATGTTCTAAGATTGTTATAATTATTAATAAAATTTATTAATCAATTTTTAAGGGTTTTTGATACAATCTATATGTTCAACATTTATTGTAAATATACATATATAAGGCCCCAGCCTTAAACCTTACTTAATCTTGAGTTATTACAAGATTACACATTGAAGATCTTTTCGGGTTTAGAGTTTTAGAGAATTAGATCATAAAACTTGCATTACATTCTACATATAAACAAAGTGGTTACATAAAGATAGTATTCTTCATTCCCATCAATGGAAACACATTTAAAAGAAAACATGGATTATTTCTTGACACATCCTTGACTCAATCATCTTATCATGTACCTTTCCCTTGACCTGTGAAAAACATTTCAAAAACTTGGGATGAGCATAAAAACTCAGTATGGGTTATATAAAAAAAACATGGAAAGGAAACATGAGTTCATATATACATAAGAATGAAATCATACTTTACCCATAAAACATAGGCACTTTAACATACCTCATAAAATAATGAATAAATCAAAGAAATCATAAGTCATAAAGGTAACTTGAGGCATTCATAACATTCTTACGTAGGGAGTAACCATCTTGGTTACGTTTGGAATACCCATCACAGTATATTCCCTAAAATCTCTTCGGAGAAACCTTAACGTTTCACTCTTTCGCGTTACCCAATGCATTGGAGAGCTATAGTGGGCTCACCCGCCCTTAGTTTATCACGGAACCACCCGTCTTCATAATAATGCCCAAGAACCATAACATAATCATATCACATAAAAATGCATAAAGGAAACATAACATTTCCACATTTCAATCACGAGATATCAATACAACACATTGATATAATAAAAACATTATGAAAACCATTTTCAATACTAAAGTAAAACATGATATTTATTTTTCTTTTAAAAAAAAGAAGGTATGTCTTGTAGAGGAAGCCAAAACTCAAATAACGGTTACGACGGCGGAGAAGTCGTTGTCACCGCATACGTACGACAAAAACATTCCCTTTTGTCGTTTAGTAAATGCTTGGTATAAAAAAGATTCCTTTTGAATAAACGAAAAAGTCAAAGGGGTTTATACACCGTATAAAAGAAAGTTGTGTATAAAATAAAATATGCCTCAACGAAAGGAGATTGAGACGAAGTCCCATACCTCGTATCCGACATGACCCGACCGTTCTTTAATCTCCTGAATAATAAGCTTGAGTTAATCTATACTTTCTTATGAATATTTTTCAAGTTCATTATTCCTTTTATACCATGTTATGAACATCATGTAATCGGTTATGTTAATAATGTTCATTTTGTCGGTATTTGGTTCTTAAGTCAAAAATAGACTTCTTACACTTACATGTTGTTAATTTGGTCAAAGGTTCATTATATCCATAATGTTATTCATGATTTAGATATCATACATGTCATATATATCCAGTACTTACATGCATTTATAATATTACATAATCATTTAGAGGTAAGAAATGAAATGAACCGTTCATGGAGACGGTAAGCCGTACGTACGCATGAACGCTACTTTCATTTCTATTTCATATCTTCTGAATGGAATCATAATGATATAAGAGTATATTATAATTCCAGTATAATAACATATATAATATCATTAACTTTATCCCTTACACATCCCACATATGGTATTAACGAATCAAATCACTTTCAGGGGGCGGTAGTCCGCACTTCCTAAAATGAAGATATCGTGTTTACCCATAATGGAAACCATAAAGGTATGCCAAAAATGAAAAAAACAGAAGCATAAGGAAACATAAACATATTATATATCATATATAAAAATAGTGACATCATAATGGCCACCTTTGAAGGTGCTAAATGAGTGTTGAACAATCATCGTTTCGGGAGGCAGAATTTCGCCATCCACGGAAACCGTATGTTCTTTAACCATTTGATGTAGTTGTGTGAGAGTGTAGCTCAAATAAATATTATAACAACATCCTAGTATATTAAAGATACTGGTGTTGTTACAAAATAAGTAAATAAAAAGAGTTTAGGGGGGTTGGAGAAGCAAAATAAAACAAATGAACATTAGAGAATGAATTACCTTTAAAAGTGTAACTCCTTTTGAGTTGAGCCTAAAGGCTTCCTTTGAAAGGATTCTGCCCAAAGTGAATCCTCTAGGATGAGGAGAGGGATGTGGAGAGAGTAAATGGGCAGGGGTTGTCCGAGGAAAAGTCTTGAGAAGTGTGTGAAATGAGGTAGAGGTGGGGGCCTTTTATAAGAGGAGAGGAGGGGCACTTTTGGAAAGTAAAGAAATATTACTTTATTTGAAAATGTGTTTCGGTTTTAAAAGGTCCCACATTGATATAATTAGTGTATAAGGTGATAAGGGTTCGAAATCCACTCATCCAATTGTTTTTGGACATGTGTAGTTCATAGATTTTACATTATCTTTCTATTTTATTTAAATCGTCAAATAATGATGTCATCGCTGCATCATTATTATGTCATAAATAATTAAATTTATTTAATGTCTAAAAATTATAAAAAAATACTATGATATAGGAAATCTTTTTATCTTTCCAATGAATCTTTATAATCAAAATTTTGACTTGAATAACCCCACTTAAAAACTGTTTTCGTAAAACATATTATGTTTGTGTCATTTTCACTTTAACATTAAATAAAAAGTAATTTATGTCATTTCCCAACAAAAGTGGATCCATGGGGTCCCCAAGTTGACCCATGGCATTTCATGGTCGGCCATGACACAACCAATGAGGTTGGGACATGTGTCTAGGTCATTTCATTTTATTAAAGCATTATTTATACCTTAAACTACCCTAATTACCACTAAACGCGATTAAGAACTTAATAAGTTACTATTTACCAAAAAATTATTATAATCTCATTGAACCACATTTTACTTTTTAATGACAACCATGTATGTCGGATTTTCAAAATTCAATACACATTAGTGGTAAACTTTCATTTAACAGAAAAATCAGTTTGCTTGATTACCACTTAGTGGTTTCACTATTCATCAAAAATTGAAGTTTTTCAGAAAATTTCCAAAAATTCACCCTAAGCTATATTTGGTATTCCGAATTCAAAAATGAAGTCTATTTTACAAAATTCAAATAATATAAGTCACATTAATTAATTTAATAATTAATTCCCGCTGCCAGAGCAAATAGCGTGTTTTTACAAAACAATAAGTATCAAAAGATTGACACCAGTTTAAGTCTAATTTCAAAGTGAAATTGATTCAAATGACCACCATTGGATAAAATGGTAAAAATATATTCTAATTTCCCTTGAAAACCAATTCAAAACATAATCTAATCATATAAATAAATTAGGTTAAACAGCAGTTTTGATGTAAAATGCAGTATTTTTCACTATTCATTAGAAAATGAACATTGTCAGAAAAATACCAAAAATTCACACAAGGTAAATTTTGATGTCCCAATCATAAAGAATAAGTTTATTTTGACAAACATAGTTTATAAAATTGTCAAAATATAGATTCAAAAATGGTTTTCCATCAAAAGGCAGTAAAACAATCTTTTAAAAATATTAGTGTATTCCATGCATAAGATTGTATTTATTTTCATTTTAAGCCTCTATAACATTATCTTAATCATTAATAGACATAGATAAAAATATCTATTATTCATTACTTACTTGGGATGTTACATCCTTCCCCCCTTTAGAAAATTGCGTCCCCGTAATTTATTTACTTATCGAATAAATGGGGGTACTTATCCCTCATTGCATTTTCAGATTCCCATGTTGCCACTTCAATCATGTGGTTTTTCCACAAAACCTTTACCTGCTTAATCAACTTATTCCGTAACACTTGCTCCCTGTGGTCAAGAATCTGGACCGGTTGTTCCTCATAAGATAGGTTCTCTTCCAGCTGAACTACCTCTGGACTCAAAACATGAGATGGATCTGGCATATACTTTCTCAACATCGAAACCTGAAAAACATTGTGTACCTGAGATAAACTCGGAGGTAAAGCCACTCGGTATGCAATTGATCCAACTCTTTCCAGAATTTCGTATGGTCCAATGAACCTCGGACTCAACTTTCCTTTCTTACCAAATCTCATCACACTTTTCCAAGGAGAAACCTTGAGAAAAACATGATCACCTACCTCGAAAGATAGATCCTTCCTCTGGTTATCCGCATAACTCTTCTGCCTGCTCTGAGCTGTTCTCATGTGTTTCTGAATCAGCTGAACGTTTTCTGCCATCTCTTCTACCAATTCTGGTCCCATCAACTTCCTTTCACCCACTTCATCCCAGAAAGCTGGAGTTCGACACCGCTTCCCATATAATGCCTGAAATGGTGCCATCTGTATACTGGAATGAAAACTATTATTATATGAAAACTCAACCAAAGAACGATGTTGGTCCCAACTTCCCTGATAATCCATAGAACAAGCTCGTAGCATATCCTCCAATGTCTGAATTGTTCGTTCTGACTGCCCATCTGATTGAGGATGAAAAGCTGTACTAAAATTTAATTCAGTACCCAACGACTTTTGAAGGCCTTTCCAAAAGTTAGAAGTAAACCTGAGATCACGATCCGATACAATGGAGAGAGGAACTCCATGTAACCTGACTATCTCTTTAAGATACAAACGGGAAAGTTGATCAAGAGAGAAAATATTTCGTATAGCAAGGAAATGAGCAGATTTGGTCAAGCGATCAACAATAACCCAGATTGCATTATTACCTCGAGATGTCTTCGGTAATCCAACAACAAAGTCCATGGATATATTCTCCCATTTCCACTCTGGCACTGGTAAAGGCTGAAGCATCCCTTTCGGTAACTGCCGCTCTGCTTTAACCTACTGACAAGTCAAACACTTCACAGTAAAATCAGCAATATCTCTTTTCATTCCATCCCACCAGTAATACTCCCGCAGATCTCTATACATCTTAGTACTGCCCGGATGAACTGAAAACGGAGAACTATGAGCTTCACATAACAACTCTCTCTTCAACTGTGAATCACAAGGCACACACAATCTCTTCCCAAATCTCAAAACACAATCACTATCAATGTTGAATTCAGGCAACTTACCTTTCTGAACCAGCTCTACCCTTTTCTGCAACTCACTGTCTTGCTTCTGTGCTTGCTTGATTCTATCTGATAGAGATGATCTCACTAATACCTGAAACAAAACAGAAGGACTTCCTGCACCAAAAACTTCTATGCTAAAGTTCATCAAATCCTTAACCAAAGGATCACGTTCCAAACGCAACATTGTTAATGAAGCATTACTTTTTCGACTCAAAGCATCAGCCACTTTATTTGCTTTTCCCGGATGGTAATGATTTGTAAAATCATAATCTTTGATTAATTCCAGCCATTTCCTTTGTCTCATGTTTAACTCTTTCTGAGTGAATATATACTTTAAACTTTTGTGATCGGTATATGTTTCACACTTTACTCCATACAAATGATGCCTCCAAATTTTTAAAGCAAAAACAACAGCAGCTAATTCCAAATCATGGGTAGGGTAATTTACCTCATGAGTTTTCAACTGTCATGAAGCATAAGCAATTACCTGATCATTCTACATTAGGACGCAACCAAGTCCTTTAAATGAAGCATCACTGTATATAACAAACTCACCATTCTTGGAAGGTAGTGCCAAAACTGGAGCATTCACCAATCTTCTTTTCAATTCCTGAAAACAATCATCACATTCTTTTGTCCAGATAAACTTAAAACCCTTCCGAGTTAGCTTAGTCATTGGACTAGATAACCGTGAAAAATTTCTAACAAACCTTCGGTAATAGCCCGCCAAACCAAGGATGCTACGAATCTCGGTTACATTTGTGGGTCTTGGCCATTCTTCCACAACTTTTGTTTTTGCAGGATCAACAGTTATTCCATCTTTAGAAACAATGTGACCAAGGAAAGAAATTTGTTGCAACCAAAACTCACACTTGCTGAATTTCCCATACAGTTTCTTTTCTTTTATGGTTTGAAAGATAACCCTTAAATGTTTTTCATGCTCTTCTTTACTTTTAGAAAACACCAAAATATCATCAATGAAAACCACCACAAACTTATCCAAGAACTCATGGAAAATTCTATTCATTAAGTCCATGAATACAGCAGGTGCATTGGATAGCCCAAAAGGCATTACTACAAATTCATAATGGCCATATCTCGTACGGAACGCGGTCTTTGGAATATCTGCCTCCTTTACCTTCAGCTGATGGTACCCCGATCTCAAGTCAATCTTTGAAAAAAACTGAGCTCCCTGGAGCTGTCCAAACAAATCATCGATATGAGGCAAAGGATATTTGTTCTTAACAGTGATGTTATTCAAGGCTCTATAATCAATGCAAAGTCTCATAGAACCATCTTTCTTTTTAACAAATAAAACAGGAGCACCCCATGGTGATGTGCTAGGTCTAATGAAACCTTTCTCTAATAAATCTTGCAATTGCTCCTTCAACTCTAAAAGTTCAATTTGTGCCATTCGATAAGGGGGTTTTGAAATTGGCTTAGCATCAGGAACTAAGTCAACAGTAAACTCAACTTCCCGATCTGGTATTATTCCTGGAAACTCATCAGGAAAAACATCAGGATACTCATTTACCACTGGCACATCATTAATCTGAACAGTTCCTTTATTTTCAACGACGTGTGCAAGGTAACATTCATTTCCATCTTTTACAAGTTTCTCGGCCTCTTGATATGTTATCAAAAGTAAGGGTTCATTCTTGTAAACAAACTGAAAGTCTTTCTGAAAAGAAACTTCTTTAGCTCTACAGTCAATCTTAGCATGGTAAATAGAGATCCAATCCATACCCAGGATAACATCAAACTCTACTAGAGGTAGAACAATAAGGTTTGCAAGTAGGTTCTTTCCACAGATAAGGATAGGAAGATTCTTATAAATTCTTTTTGCCTCGACACTTCCCCCAGGTGTTTTTACCAAAAGTTCAGGAGTCATTTCTTGAGATGGTATTCCCATTTTACTAGAAAAGGTTTCAGAGATGAAAGAATGTGTAGACCCCGAATCAAACAACACACTGGCATAATCTGAAAAAACAAACAAAGTTCCTGATACAACTTCATTTGATGGCCCGACATCTGCTGAAGTAGTTGCAAAGGATTTCACCACCCCTTTCTGCTTGTAGTCTAACTGCTTCCCATCACTCAAGCTCCTTGTCGGACACTCGTTTGCATAGTGACCCATCTCATTGCACTTATAACATTTCACTAACTGTAAATCAAATTTGTTCTTACCTTCACCTTGATCCTTTTCAGTGCAATCACGAGCCTTATGCCCCATCTTAGCAGATCGGTAGCACTTCCCAGAATTCAGAAGACATTCCCTATCATTCTTTTTTCCACACTTATCACAAACTGGAAACATAGTTTTCTTACCATCAGACTTTTTTGAAGAATTCTTACCTTTCTCCTGCCACCTCGGTCTCTTCTTCTGCTGGTTGTTATAGAAAACTTGGTCATCGGAAAACTCCATTTCCACCTTATCAGCACATCGAACAAGCTTTTCATAACATTTAAACTCACGAGAAGCTAATGCCCTTCGATACTTTGGCTTTAATCCTGAGTAGAAACGATTGATTTTACTATCAAGGTCCCGGATAAAATTTGGAGCATACCTTGCCAATCGAGTGAACCTTTCTTCATAGGCAGCCACTGAGTCTTCCTCTTTCCTCAATTCCAAAAATTGCTTTTCCATCCTAAGTTGAACAGCCTTAGGAAAATACTTCTCAAGAAACATACCCTTGAATTCATCCCAGTCAAGAGCATCAATCTCATCGGTGTCCCTGATATTTTTAACCATAGACCACCACTGATCTGGTTCACCCTCCAAACGGTAAATAGCAAGACTAACCTTTTGATTGTATGAACACCCCATGACATCAAAAATCTTCTCCAGTACTTTAATCCACCCTTCAGCTAGCACAGGGTCAGATGATCCTCTGAATGATGGTGGATGTTGCCTCATGAAATGTTCCACCACTGACATGTTCCTATGTGGTTGTTCTGGCTGATCTCGAGCATGGATACCACCGCCATTTATCGCTTGATTCAACTGCGCCATTACTGCAACAAACTATTCAGTTCCAATTCCGACCATTTCTGGATGCTGATTCGGAAGGTTATTTCCTTCTGTATGCCTTCCTAGCACTGCTTCCCTGTTTCCTCTGCGGAAAACCATTCTGAACAAACATGTCTTAGATGAAGCAACATGGTAATCTTTATATGTTATATCATTTCGAAAAAATATTTTTGGATAATCATTTAATATAATTCTAACTCCTAAAGTTATCTAAACCGACCTCTGATACCAACTATAAGGCCCCAGCCTTAAACCTTACTTAATCTTGAGTTATTACAAGATTACACATTGAGGATCTTTTAGGGTTTAGAGTTTTAGAGAATTAGATCATAAAACTTGCATTACATTCCACATATAAACAAAGTGGTTACATAAAGATATTATTCTTCATTCCCATCAATGGAAACACATTTAAAAGAAAACATGGATTATTTCTTGACACATCCTTGACTCTATAATCTTATCATGTACCTTTCCCTTGACCTGTGAAAAACATTTCAAAAACATGGGATGAGCATAAAAAATCAGTATGGGTTATATAAAAAAAACATGGAAAGGAAACATGAGTTCATATATACATAAGAATGAAATCATACTTTACCCATAAAACATAGGCACTTTAACATACCTCATAAAATAATGAATAAATCATAGAAATCATAAGACATAAAGGTAACTTGAGGCATTCATGACATTCTTACGTAGGGAGTAACCCTCTTGGTTACGTTTGGAATACCCATCACAGTATATTCCCTAAAATATCTTCGGAGAAACCTTAACGTTTCACTCCTTCGCGTTACCCAATGCATTGGAGAGCTATAACGGGCTCACCCGCCCTTAGTTTATCACGGAACCACCCGTCTTCATAATAATGCCCAAGAACCATAACATAATTATATCACATAAAAAATGCATAAAGGAAACATAACATTTCCACATTTCAATCACGAGATATCAATACAACACATTGATATAATAAAAACATTATGAAAACCATTTTCAATACTAAAGTAAAACATGGTATTTATTTTTCTTTTAAAAAAAAGAAGGTATGGCTTGTAGAGGAAGCCGAAACTCAAATAACGGTTACGACGGCGGAGAAGTCGTTGTCGCCGCATACGTACGACAAAAACATTCCCTTTTGTCGTTTAGTAAACGCTTCATATAAAAAAGATTCCTTTTGAATAAACGTAAAAGTCAAAGGGGTTTATACACCGTATAAAAGAAAGTTGTGTATAAAATAAAATATGCCTCAACGAAAGGAGATTGAGACGAAGTCCCATACCTCGTATCCAACTTGACCCGACCGTTCTTTAATCTCCTGAATAATAAACTTGAGTTAATCTCTACTTTCTTATGAATCATTTTCAAGTTCATTATTCCTTTTATACCATGTTATGAACATCATGTAATCGGTTAAGTTAATAATGTTCATTTTGTCGGTATTTGGTTCTTAAGTCAAAAATAGACTTCTTACACTTACATGTTGTTAATTTGGTCAAAGGTTCATTATATACATAATGGTATTCATGATGTAGATATCATATATGTCATATATATCCAGTACTTACATGCATTTATAATATTACATAATCATTTAGAGGTAATAAATGAAATGCACCGTTCATGGAGACAGTAAGCCGTACGTACGCATGAACACTACTTTCATTTCTATTTCATATCTTCTGGAATGGAATCATAATGATATAAGAGTATATTATAATTCCAGTATAATAACATATATAATATCATTAACTTTATCCCTTACACATCCCATATATGGTATTAACGAATCAAATCACTTTCAGGGGGCGGTAATCCGCGCTTCCTAAAATGAAGATATCGTGTTTACCCATAATGGAAACCATAAAGGTATCCCAAAAATGAAAACAACAGAAGCTTAAGGAAACATAAACATATTATATATCATATATAAAAATAGTGACATCATAATGGCCACCTTTGAAGGTGCTAAATGAGTGTTGAACAATCATCGTTTCGGGAGGCAGAATTTCGCCATCCACGGAAACCGTATGTTCTTTAACCATTTGATGTAGTTGTGTGAGAGTGTAGCTCAAATAAATCTTATAACAAAATCCTAGTATATTGAAGATACTGGTGTTGTTACAAAAGAAGTAAATAAAAAGAGTTTAGGGGGGTTGGAGAAGCAAAATAAAACAAATGAACATGAGAGAATGAATTACCTTTAAAAGTGTAACTCCTTTTGAGTTGAGCCTAAAGGCTTCCTTTGAAAGGATTCTGCCCAAAGTGAATCCTCTAGGATGAGGAGAGGGATGTGGAGAGAGTAAATGGGCAGGGGTTGGCCGAGCCAAAGGCTTGATAAGTGTGTGAAATGAGGTAGAGGTGGGGGCCTTTTATAAGAGGAGAGGAGGGGCACTTTTGGAACGTAAAGAAATATTACTTTATTTGAAAATGTGTTTCGGTTTTAAAAGGTCCCACATTGATATAATTCGTGGACAAGGTGATAAGGGTTCTAAATCCACTCATCCAATTGGTTTTGGACATGTGTAGTTCATAGATATTACATTATCTTTCTATTTTATTTAAATCATCAAATAATGATGTCATCGCTGCATCATTATTATGTCATAAATAAATAAATTTATTTAATGTCTAAAAATTATAAAAAACTACTATGATATAGAAAATCTTTTTATCTTTCCAATGACTATTTATAATCAAAATTTGGACTTGAATAACCCCACTTAAAAATTGTTTTCATAAAACATATTATGTTTGTGTCATTTTCACTTTAACATTAAATAAAAAGTAATTTATGTCATTTCCCAACAAAAGTGGATCCATGGGGTCCCCAAGTTGACCCATGGCATTTCATGGTCGACCATGACACAACAAATGAGGTTGGGACATGTGTCTAGGTCATTTCATTTTATTAAAGCATTATTTATACCTTAAACTACCCTAATTACCACTAAACGCGATTAAGAACCTAATAAGTTACTATTCACCAAAAAATTATTATAATCTCATTGAACCACATTTTACTTCTTAATGACAACCATGTATGTCGGATTTTCAAAATTCAATACACATTAGTGGTAAACTTTCATTTAACAGAAAAATCAGTTTGCTTGATTACCACTTAGTGGTTTCACTATTCATCAAAAATTGAAGTTTTTCAGAAAATTTCCAAAAATTCACCCTAAGCTATATTTGGTATTCCGAATTCAAAAATGAAGTCTATTTTACAAAATTCAAATAATATAAGTCACATTAATTAATTTAATAATTAATTCCCGCTGCCAGAGCAAATAGCGTGTTTTTACAAAACAATAAGTATCAAAAGATTGACACCAGTTTAAGTCTAATTTCAAAGTGAAATTGATTCCAATGACCACCATTGGATAAAATGGTAAAAATATATTCTAATTTCAATTCAAAACCAATTCAAAACATAATCTAATCATATAAATAAATTAGGTTAAAAAGCAGTTTTGATGTAAAATGCAGTATTTTTCACTATTCATTAGAAAATGAACATTGTCAGAAAAATACCAAAAAATCACACAAGGTAAATTTTGATGTCCCAATCCTAAAGAATAATTTTATTTTGACAAACATAGTTTATAAAATTGTCAAAATATAGATTCAAAAATGGTTTGCCATCAAAAGGCAGTAAAACAATCTTTTAAGAATATTAGTGTATTCAATGCATAAGATTGTATTTATTTTCATTTTAAGCCTCTATAACATTATCTTAATCATTAATAGACATAGATAAAAATATCTATTATTCATTACTTACTTGGGATGTTACATCATAAGTTCAATGTTAACATTAGATTTTATTATGATTTTAATATATATTCAAATTATGAAGAAAATAGTTTATATGTCAATGAATTTGATGTTATGGTATTGACAAATCATTTTTAATCAAACAAAGGATGTGTGACTTCATAATAATTCTATTATGTGATGAGAGAATTAATTTCTTAACAAGGATTTGTTTGGAATATAATTATATAATTAATTTAATACACATGGTTTTTCATTTATCAAATTATATATCATCCTTTTAAAATTATACATCGAGAAAAACATTATATTCACGATAAAAGTTTTTACCTAGATTTTTTAAAAAATATAAGGAAGGAACCCCGACTGCCCATTCAAAATATAGTTTGATTTAAATTTTTATTAATAGATGAAAATGAGGTATCCAAAAAAAATTTATATAATACAGAAACAATTTTAATATGATTTTTTTAATAAATATAGATATGATTTATTTGTTAATGAAAGTGTTTTAATATATTTTATCATTATATTCATAACCTAATATAATTTTTATGCTTCTTTAAATATTATTTTATATATTATTAATGTTAAATGGTAAAAAATTAAACATTATAGAAGATCGAATTCATTTTTTTATCGCTTGATATATATTACAATTTACAATATGTCGTAGTAAAAAATATAGGTTGTATGTATATACATTAAAATATTAAAATAACTATACCCTAAATAATTATGTGAGTAAGAATACTAATTTAATTTCACATAATATACCAATACATTTTCAGGTTATCGTTAAATATTTATGGTGTTGCGTTTTCTTATCATAATAAGGTGAAAGTCACTTTATTTTAATGGAGTTTAGGATTTGCTTGTATGTAAAAACATAAGAGTTCCGTTATTTACTAAAAGATATCTATGTAAAATAAATGTATAATGATTTCTATGCTATATAATTTAAAAAATTAAAAAATTATATGTAGAAAATAGATGATGACAGGAAAAGTTTTTTTATTTTAGAGTTAAAATGTCTTGATATGGTAATGTAGTTGAAAAATAGGAATATATTTTCAAAATATAAACATTATTCATATATTATTTCAAATATATTACATCCAATAATGTGATTTATTATAGGTTTTTATCAGATGTTCTTGTAGATATCCAAAAAAATACATATAGAAGAAATAATTTAACAATACACTAGAATGTGTAGTGAAAATAATGGTGATGTGGGACTTTAAGTTATAGTATATTATATATATGTGATTATATAGGTCATTATTAATAATTAGTAAATATATTTTACTAAAATACAAAATCTATCATATAATAATGGATGTTAATTTTATCATTTTATTACATATAATACGTATAAGTGTATGTTCATAAATATTTCATAGAATATAATTATAGTTGGCCCCTTAAGATATAACATTTAGTTTTTCCTATCCATTTTTCATTAATGGGTATAAAATTTAATTAATAAATTAAATGGTTAGGATGAGAATAGTCTATTCATGAGCTAATTATTATCCTCATATGGCACTAAAATTGTTTTCATGTTCTATATATCCTAGTAGGTATAGAACCTGGCATGTCAAAAAAATTGCTTCACGTATATTATTGGTGTATAGATAATATAAGAATCTAAATTACATACAGATTGAATGATACCAAGCATATGATCATTTCAACATTAATACATTTAAAACACAATAATTGATGATCATCTAATCTAGTCGCATTTGAGGATGTTGTGGATCATTTTGTCATTTGTATATCAATAATCATTGGATTTTTCCTCTCATATATGGATTATAAAATATGGTCCCTTGATTGATATTGAAAATAGGTGTTTTCATTATAAGATAATACATATTGTGTGTGGATCTAATATGTTGTGGGACATTTGATGTATTCATTGACTTGATCCACCTAAACTCATAGAATCGATAACATGTTACATTGTAATATGGGATAGACATACTCAAGGATCCATAGATAGTTATTTTCATGTAAAATGAGACTTTATAAAAAACCATGTCTTAATTAGATGCATCTGGTAGAAACATATATTCATATGAATGTTTTTTCTAAATATCATACAATATTCTTTTATATATTTAGTATTACTGATGGTTTTTTGGAGGGATCTGTCTAGATACATTAAAGGATCATGTAATTCATCTTTTTTTGTTATAATGTATTATATGTTCAAACATTATGGTTTGGTAAATACAAATTTATTTTGATTCAGAATGATACTCAAAAATTTTCTCATGTATATCCAAATAGTTTTTCATGAGTATATAGATTGTATTTCATATGACGACATACACTATAACATTAAATAATATATTTCCAATAAAAAATTGTAAGATGAAAAAACTTATTTGGTGATGGTTTCATAAGTCTTTCAGTAAAATACTATATATGGTGAAATTTTCAGTGGTCTATTAGAATTTAGTTAATGTGGTAAATTAAAGCTGATGATTTACAGTAAGGCCATTTCAAAATATTTCATTATCTTTAACATATTAGAAGATATATTCATAACATAAATCCTGAAATAAAATTTCTTTATATATATATATTAAAATATTTTATTTGGTTAAATTATATTTTACATCCCTATCATATCTAATAACATATTAATAATTGATGTGTATTAAATTTGGCATGTGATTCAATACAACTGTGATTGGATGTTTCATGGGAAAATCACTATACGATAATGTTAGAGTGATATTTCCAAATAAACAATCATCTATGGAGAATTTAATAATATATATAGAATATGAATCATATTTATTAATGAAATTTTGGAATAATTACAATTATTTTACACACCCATTATAATAAATAGGGAATTATGACCAAAATAGGTGGGTATCCATGGGGATTAATGAAGAAAACTATTTTTAAATTGAACTATTCCTATTCTATCATGGTTATTTTAGATATCCTTATAACCTACATATATAAACTCATCAATCACATCACATAGTGTTCTTGTTTATTATAAATTGATTAGGACATCCGTGCATTAAAATTACCATTCAAGAACAACACTTTTATACATCATATGAGTCCTATTCAATTTTTCAGCTACAATATTATTTATTAATCTTATTTGAATACATTTTATTACGTAATAATAAATTTAAGATACTCTTCCGAATAATGTTTTTCCAATTATAGTGTGATTTTAAATTTCAAACAAAGAGATATTCGTTTTGACATTTTCCATTACTTTTGTCCAAAAATAAATATATTGTTTCGCCAATTCAAATCAATTAATTTTTCAACTAAAGAGACATCCCCATCTAATAGATAATGATATCATATTTCCCAACAAAATTAAATTTCCACCATGTTTTTAATTCATTTTTACCATATTATGTCTGGGATTTCAAGATCATTAATCCATTTTTATCTCAGTAAATGAATAATGATCAAAATAAAAGGTGCTGACAAATTATCATGGAGTATGTAAAGATATTGTAACCCATATCACAACATAATCAATATTTTTTGTAAACTATAGTTACCCAAGATTTTTATCTATTAATTTTAGATATAAATGGTTGAATATTCATTCTATTTTATTTAAAAAAACTAGAAAATCATAAAGGATTAGATTATTTGGAAAATTTTATATATAAACAACCAGTTCATAAGTAAACTAAATCATGTCCAGCTTTATTCTAAATAATTCGTTATGTTACTAGATATATCAATACAATAACTTTCATTATACCTATAGAAGAAGATTCATATGAATGTTTGATCCAAAAATCATACTAATGGTAAACAAAGAAGATACAAAAAAATTAACATGACCATATGTGTATAAGAACATGATAATAACATTTGAAAACTATACCCATCTTTTCAAAGATCATAATATAGATTAGAGAAAAAAATTTCTAGTTCATAAGAAATGAATCACAATGCAATCAAAGAACATAATTCAGGAAATCCTAATATTGGAAAATGACATTGAATAGTGGTATACATATAATCAATATAAACTAGTTCCTTAGTTGTCAAGGCTCATTAACGAGGCTATCAAAGTGAAATGGTTTAACTACCAATCCTAATGAAGTAGTCAAGATTCAATCCCAAGACTACCATATTAGAATATTTCTTTTACTGAAATCAGATCACTCCCCAATGCAGACCTATTTATCGTATGAGATATCAATATTTACCTAATGCATTGAATAGTTATAAAATTATGGCCCCACTGACCATATAATTAAAATCATACATATGTTTTCAAAAATATAATAAAAATCAATTATATCATAACAAATGGAAAATAAATAGTTTTTATAGATATTTTATCATGTGTTATCCCATGTAAATTATATTTGTGTCATAGTAACTTCATAAATTCATCACAACAAAACTCATTGAAATATGGGTCATGTTTCATTAAAATAAATTCATTATAATCATAAAAATTTTAAATAATGAATAAGTGTAGTATCTTTGTGTTATATGTATTTTTTTTATTTTTAATTAGAGATTTCATTTGAAGAAAATTAAAACATTTTTGGGAAAATAAAATTTACACATTGAAAATAAATCTTTAGAACTAAAAATTAATGATATAATATAATTGTAATTTTTTTAAGATAAAATTTTGATTTTATAATGAAATATTTATATAATTTATTGGTCATAATGGTGGAAACATTTGTTCATGTCTTACACATATATAAATATATTCCATTCAAATACATACAACAAAAATATTCCATGGAAACAATTTTATTTAATAAATTATTGGAAAAAATTAATATAAACATTCATTGAAGATTAATAAAAAAAATATCTAAATTAGTTTTACTAATTTATTGATAAGTAAGAGGGAATACATTAGACCGAAGGGATAAATAAAGTATATTTTCCATATAAACATTATCTTCATACTTATGGTTCATTGAAACTTATGATGAAACCATGAAATTTCAACAAATAACCATAGAATAAAAAAATTAATTAGTTTTTGGAGAGCTGGATACTAATACTTCATCATCAAAACGCTAATTATAAACTACCCAAATAAACAATGAGATTATAAAATAAAACCCTTACTTATATAATAAAATTCGAATCATAATACACATGGAAAAAATAGCCCAAAATAGATATTTATATCCATTTTTAAATAGAAAGTCATAAAAAACATTCATGGGAATTATATAGACCACATAATTGAAACAGGTGGTTAATATGGCATGTTTACTGAAGAAATAAAAGCGAGACAAAAATATCTTAACTTATGTATCACTTCATTAGTATGCTTTAAAAAATAAAATATAATTAATATATATTTATAATTAATATATTACTATAACATAATAATATATATAATACCATGTTATAGTTACTTATAAAATTTTATTAATAATTTATTAACAATTCATTATGTAATCATTGGTCTTGGCAATAACTACTTTGTTATTCATGTACATTTTGGTTTGGTACTTTTTGTACTTATTCTTTTATCGTGGTTGAATAACCTTTAAATTTTTAATAATGTTGTGAATATCATATATATTCACTAAATAATTACTTATTTACCTCAATTAAATATAAATATATAAAATTTATTTTACCATTCATGGATATAGTAGGTCAAATGTATACAAGAATACAGATATTATTTATTGATGGATGGAAAAAAATAAATTTCAATGATAATTAAAATTTATAAAATTATTTTAATTTCAATTATATCATATATTTATTCATAAAATATTTCCTTATTACCATCCATTTCAAATTATAATGAAAAACATATCCCATCACAGTATGGATGTTATTTTCCATTCACAGGTGCAAGTAACATTATTATTTTATAGTGAATTAAATTGTTATAATAAATCAGTAATTCTAAAATTAAATTTGTGAATTTTTATCACAAATATATCATATATATATATAAGAATGTAAATTGAATCCATAATCATATGAATGCATGAGAGGTGGTGTTGGAAAATAAATTACATCTATTCTTGAGATGGTAGATCACCATACAAGCATTCAACAATTTCCTTTCATATTTAATTTAATAAAATGATTATATTTTTTATTAAATTTGAATAAAAAAATATCAATATATGGTATATAACTATTTTATTATATCCTAATTTTCAGCATATTGTAAGTCTGTACATGAAGAAATAATACCAAAATTCATATTTAATAAGAATACATTTTATTCGGATAATATCTACGGATTTCCACCAAAAACCTTCATAAGAAAGTGTTCTAATAAAACCAGGGTCACATCATGATTGGGAAGATTTATTGTTATGTATTTTGTAGGGTATTGGCCAATCCATAGGTATTTTGAGGTGTGTACATGATATTAGTAAATGTTCCGTTTTATAGTTAAGGATAGTGGCACACTTGTGTATTTTCTATGTTTTACAATAATCTCAAGTCACGTTATTTTATAAGAGACCCAAAAATTGATAAAATTTAAAACATTGGATGTAATATGTTATAAATATGGCCTTGATAGAGAATGTAGATAGTATTTTGTGTCATTATAAACTATATCAGTTTGTATACACATGATAATCTTATGTTAACCAAAGCCACAATAAAAGTCTTTTGATTTTTTAACTATTAATTATAACTAAATTTTTTATTCAAATTATTATGTATTATTAAATATTTTTATTATAAATATATATTTTAATTTTCTCAAAATCAATTCACGGTAGGGGAGGAATTAATTTTCTAAGTGAAACCCGAAATCACGATGAAATACATGATTTCAAAATACAAAACATTTCTCAAGTATAAAATGTGTTTATTATAGAATTCAACATAAAATTGTCCCCAATGAAATAAAATGTATTTATAATACTATAATTGAACTTATTTATCATTTAAAAAAATTATAGAATATAATATAACATTTAACATGCTTTAATGAGATGAAAATATTTAATACAAATTGTTATTTTCACAATTCATTGAAAAACTAGTCTTTTCCCAGATTTTTCAAAAATTCACCCTAGATAATATTTACTTATTGATTTCAAAAATTAAGTTTCTTTCTCATATTAAATTTCTAGATACATGGAAAATTATTTTTAAATTATCATACACTATATGATGAACACACTTTTTATAAAATTATAGTTTTTAGCATAAAACCGGATTTATTCTTATATAATCATTATAAAAGGAATTTTTTTGAATGAAAAAATATTTTACATAATATAAAATATATAAAATTCCCTAAATCCAGTCACCAAACGGGAAATTTTTAATTTATTTATTAAAAATTATATTCCACAAATAATGATATTTTTTTTAAAAAAAATATTTATTTTACATTCAAGTGGATTTTATTTGCACTATTTAATAAATTTTGGACCAATGAATTTATTTTATACATATATAAATCATATAATTTCATAATTTCAATGTTACTAATTCATATCCACCAATCTTATGCCTAAGTGATAACAATCATACTAAATTATAATATTTTTAATTTTATATCTCAGTTTGTTTAAACACGATATTGTGTGTGATGGGAAATATCAATGAAATTAAATGTATTTGAATAAAATTAATCAAATATTACTGTGATAAATTTTAAACTACTTAAACATAATTAACAACTTGATATTTCATCAATATTATACAAAAATTATGGATACTTATTCTTTTTTATATCCTTAGAATCACATGTATCTCACTGAAATTGGTGGTTTCACTATAAAACATTGACCATGAGAGTGGTTTTGGTTGGTCCAAATTTTTCTCTAAAATCCAAAATCACTATTGAATATTCCAAACATGTGTGATATTTAACTAGTGTTTTGACCTCTACACTTAGAACATGTGAATGATTATAATTGTACTTCTTCAAAAGAGATATATTGTACCCACCATTAACATTATGGTGTTGTTGAGGTAGCACAAATCGATATGATGTTCCCACAACTCGATCAAGAATTTCAATTCTTCAATTATAAATAAGGATCAGAGTGACATTATTTATAAATTTAATACCCTTATTCAGTGTATAAATTCATAAAATCACCTTCTCAACAACAATAATTTCAATATCACATCAACAATAGTCAGCATGAATTTTCATACTGACTTTGAGATGCCTGATGTCAAGTTAAATGTATCTATAAATCTATACAATTTTATTAGCTACGTCGCATCCCAATTGAATTATTTCTAATAATACATTACAAAACGTTGTGTTGCTATAGTTATTTCTAATGAGGAATTCTTAAGGATCCATTTAAATACTCAAGATGATTCTATTATTATATGAAATCACAACTAGAGAAAGGTGATACTCCAATTAACCATTAATATATATAGAAAAATATCTCAACATAGCCTATGGGGTTACAATGCTTCAAATAAAGTTACCATATGTTAAAATATTATACAAAAGAATTATACGCAACCTAATATCATTTACATAATGAACACTTTTCCAAAAAATTGAGGTAATCTTAAGATACCAATTTGATACAATATATTATGGTACTCCATTAATCCTTTCCACTTATTTAATTTGATAACTGTAAACAAAATAAACAAATATGTATTATCTAATAGAAAGGATTTGTGATTTCATTATAGTTCGATTGATTAGAACCAAAAAAACATTATATATTTTATATGTTTGGGGGATTTTAGAAAAAAATCCATTGTGACTTTTTACCACATTCATTCAAGTATGAGTTGTGGATATAACATCACCTTGTATGTAATGACCGGGAATTTTCAAAGAAAATTTTTTCTAAAATGTTTTGGAATATTACGAGTCTGTGGTTTTTGACAGCGCATGACTCTGAGGCCTAGTGTGTCCAAAATAAATTTATGAAGATTTGTTCGGGTGCATTCAGTAAACATATGTACGAGATTTATATCTTTTGAATCGGTGCTCGGAATAGAAATTTGAGGGCCCCGATTAACTCACAGCGCCAATATTCGCTCAAGGAGACCTTTACCGCAGTTGCGTTTTATGTGGGTTGAATGTTATAATATGGGGATTTATAATAAATTAAATAAAATTATTGTACACAATATTATTTATAAATGGTGGTTATTTCCTACAAGGGGAAGTCATTGGTGGGGTCCACACCCACATTACCTCCCATGAGAGGATATAGTGTGGTGGGGCCCATACGAACCCAAACCCTTTCACCTCCTCTCAACTCCCCATTAACTCTGTATAATTTAATTTGACAACTCCTCTCATTTATTATAGTTAAGCCTCTCTAACTCCCATTCATTGAATGTTCCAACATATCTAATTAATATCTACATTAATAAATTGGCACCACTTTTGAATCAATTTGAAGCTCATGGAATTTCGATTAAATTGGGAAGCCTTATTATAATATTGGATGGGAAAATATTTTGGTGGGGAAAACATTCTGGAGAATATGAAGGATGTGTTCCTCTCCATGAAGAATGCTCCACGACTCGAAGAAAGGGAAGAAATTTCTCTCCACATTTCATTTCAACCTGAACAAGATCGTGAGGAGTGCCATCATCCTTCATTCTTCTTCCGCGTCAAGGGAGAAGACACCGCTCACGAGGAATTCCATCTACGATAATGACTTCCAATGTTGACGGGATGAAACCGTTCTCTACGATGTCGTCTTGCGCGATGCCTGACTACCGTGACACTAATCTTTCGTGGCTAATCGACGAACGAACCTCAATTATGAGGTAGGGGTTTTGTATATTCTTTAGGTGAATAATTGTACCCTATTATTCGTTGAATTTATTGGATTATCATTGGTCTTCTACTACCACCTAATGTGGAGGGTTCAGACCAAATGAACATGGCCCGACGACCCTTCATTAATCCTTGTGAATATTTGCGATGGAGGCGGAGATGGATGTGGGGGCGACGACTGAGGCAGCGGTGGCCATGCACCGGCCCGTTAGAGGACCGCGGCACCGAAAGCCGCACGCAGAGTGGAAGACTGTGTCCTGCAACAGGGCCACTCGGCCAAAGAAGAACCGGTTGGTCATATCCATCTGTAATAGAGGACCATGGTGCCATGTGGTGCCACGCTATGGAGGAATGCGGCACGTGCTCCGTGGGCCCGTCCGGCGGCGAACTGGTCGGCCGCCTGCCATCCGGGATGAAGGTCGCGGCGCCACCTGGCACTCTGTGTGGAGGACAGTGGCCTGACCATGCGGGCCCCTTGTGCAAGAAGAGCCAGCCGGGCAGGAGGGGCAGTGGCACTCAATGCCGCCTTTTCTGAAAATCGGGGGTCACGCCCCCTGGGCCGCTCGACCAGTTGGCTGAGCCACAGCCGGTCGCCAGACCGGGCCGCCAGCGGCATGGACCTGGACGCCTTGCACGGGGTGGGCCCCATGTCACCGGTCCCGGCCGCGCCCCATCAGGCTGGGCCAACCACTTAGCCGGGTCAGTCCTGCTGAGGTAGGACGGGCCGACCCACCAGCTCACCGGGCTTGACTAGCTGGGCATGTTTTGCTTAAATTCAAATAACTTCATGATAGTGCGCCCGATCGATGCGCCGTCTGCGGCACTGGGATCCTCATGAAGAGATGGTACTTTTTCAATACTCAAAGTTAGTTTTTGATAACATTGGAGAATGACCGGGTTTGGAACAAGTGTAATTCCAACTGGGCCCCTAGAACAGAAAAGCCAATTACTCTTCGACCGGGAGTCTGAATGACGCGTCGTCTGTTACGTTGGGTTATTTTTTATGAGACAAAACTTTTGGATACATCTACTCTGGACTTCATGACAGTTGATTTATCAACCCCTTTGCTCGAGGAGTGGACCCTACCGGAATCGAGTGCGCTCTGTGCGGGAACCCTGGAGCTGGCTATGACTGTGACACCTACTGTACTGGGATCCTCTGTGGGTTTGACAGCGACAACTACCATATTGGAATCCTCCGTGGGTTCGACAATGATGACTGTTGTTCTTGTATCCTGTGTGGGTCTGGCAGACTAGCTGGTCTTGTATCCTTTGTGTGTCCGACATATTAGCTGGTCTTGTATCCTGTGCGGGTACGATAGCTTAGATGAATCAGGGACTACATCTGATCATCTCTATCGCTATTTGAAAGATGTATACATTTGTGAGTTGAGTCTTGAATTTCAATTATTATCACTTATGTGATTAAATTACTTTCCTGTGTGGACTAGGTTGTGCTTGGGCTCGAGAGTTGGAGCCAAACTGAAATTGATAACATAGGTATTTGTATGGGCATATACCTAAGTAAGTTTGGTTGATACTTTGTGATTGTATCTCTCTCTTGTGGTTTATCCTTCTTGGATTCTGGGTGTCCTTCTGGGGTCTTGGGGTCCCTACTAATTATGGTATACTCACCCCTGCATGAGCTATTCCAGCACTACGTTGTGTTGGATGCAGACGAAAAACATCACTGATCAAGGTAGAGACTTGTAGAGATTGATAGTACCTGAAGGTGGACGACTTGGAAGGACATACCCGGAGCGGACAGATGGTCTTGAGGTGCTGAGGAGGCCATCTGTACCAACCCTTCAGGTGGGATTCCTAGAGGACGACTCAGTTGTTGCTGTTTTACTTTACTGCAGTTTTACTGGATTTTCAGTTGTACTGTACTTATTGTTGGGCTTGTATATCTAGCCCCTTTCCTTTCAACACGTTCTTTTGTCAATAATTTTACATATTACTTACTTCTGTTGTGTACTCTATTGTGTTTGTTTAATTTTATAAAGTTATTTACCTCCCAGTATAGGGATTTGTGCCTTTGGTGCTAGTCTCCATCCCCTAGACTATTTAAGGCGGGCTTGGGGTTGTCATGACACGAGCCTCGAGGACGAGTCATGACAAATCGGTATCATAGTAGTCAGTTCTGCCACAGAACGTAGGCCTCTAATCATTCTTTTCTATGAAGTAATTGTGTTAAGAGTATTGAGTGTGGTTTCAGTCCATGGAGTCCAGTGTTGGTGCGGCGGCCGACGTATCCATACGCCAGGACCTTGACCTTTGATTTCCGACTCAGTGCACGAAAAAACTAATTGCGTATGTGTTTCCTCTAAAAAGTTTTATTTGTGATTATTTTGTGTCATCTCACTAGGTATATTGTTTGACTGTGGCACACCTGTTTCTTTTCAGGATGACCCACGAAGGCTGCCAACTAGGGTTCCGAGTTACGTACGAGACGATAGCACACCGAGCGACGAGGCCTCGGTGTAGGGCCCCATCAAAGTGGTGGTACCAGGGGCACATCTACCTACTGGACCACCGATACCACCATTCCCAACATCAGAGATTGTATGCCACATGAGTGCATTGCATGAGTTCCAGAGTCAGAGGCCGCCCAGGTTCCGCGGAGAGACAGACCCAGAGGAAGGTGAGGATTGGTTGCAGGCTATCGTTAGAGTTCTCAGATTGGTAGGAACACCAACCGATCTTATTTTGATCCTTGCTGCGAGCCTAATATATGTAGAAACAGGTAGATGGTGGATCTTGATTATCCAGGTGCATGACAAGGCATCACTACATTGTACAGACTTCGGGAGTCTCTTCCGCTCGGAGTTTGTTCTATCCACCCTTCATGCAGTGCGGATTTTGTAGTTACTACATGTTTAGAAGGGAAGCATGACATTATCTTAGTACTCAGCATGGTTTACTGACCTCTTATGCTACTCCATAGATATGGTACGAGACCTGTTAATCGGGGCCTAGGCCTTTAAGTAGGGACTAAGGCACGAGATCAGAGATTCGATGTTTCCCCTCAGCATCCCGATGAATTTGGGGGTGATGGAGAGTTCCCTTCTAGTGGAGATATTCCTCACTGAGCAGACACCATTAGCGAGACCCACCACAGGGCAACACGTAACAGAGTCTTCTACAGCTGGTAGTAGACAGATGTCGTAGAGGTCCAAGAGGACAAGGCCATCAGCTGGGCAACCTCAGGATATTGGTTCGGTTGTGCGGGGCACACAAAACAGAGCCCAACATACGAGGAGCAAGAAGTGCTATGCAAGCAGTGGGCAATGCCCCATGGCTCGTGACTGCCCGACCATCCATGTAGACGAGCAGTAGACAATACAGGGACCTCCCAGGTAGAGGCATGGGATTGATCATAGATGACCTTCAAGAGCAGGCAGATGTGGCATAGGAGCTGGCCAAGCAGTGGGTAGTGGACGACGTTTCGTGGCTCTACCACCACCACCACCAGGAGGTCCACCCCCACCATAGGGAGCTGGCGGAAAGAGGTGGGCTCAGTTCTAGGATGTCGAGGCCTACGACCATGGTGCACCTGAGATGATTCGACGTACTATCTATGTCTACTCCACCCTTGATACAATACTTATGGACACATGTGTGAGTCATTCCTTTATTATCGCTGCCCTTGATCGGAGCTCATAGATTTCAATGGATCAGTTGCCTCTATCCTTACACCTAGAGAGACCTATGGGAAAATACTTGATGATTATGCACTGGTTCTGGCAGTGTGAGCTTACTCTAGGAGATGAGACCTTCGGCTGGGATATTTTTGTAGCGGTGTCGGGGCTTTACGATGTCATCTTGGGTATGGAATGGTTATCTACAGTCCATTCTCAGATCGACTATATTAGAGAAAAAATGTGGTGTGCCCGCACGGATGGGACCAGGTTCACCTTCACTGGCGAAAAGGGAGCCTTTGCAGTGTAGGATGAACTAACGTAGAGAAGAGGGCATAGGGATAATCATGACGAGATGGTCCTTTTGTGATACTCTAATTGAGTTTTGGAAAAATTTGGAAAATGGCTGGGTTTGGAATGAGTGTAATTCCAACCGGGCCCCTAGAATGGAAAAGCCATTAACTCTTAGACCAAACATCTCAATGACGAACCGTCTGTCGCGTTGGGTTCCTTTTGATGAGACAGAACTTTGAGATACATCAAATCTATACTTAGTGATAGTTTATGTATCAAACATTTATACATATTATGAATAAATAAAAAAATATGAAAAATATATTTTCATTTTTCCCCAACATAAGTACACTTTCAGATCCTTGAACATCATTATATATCTAGACTATATAGAGGATGAAGAACAATGAGACTCATCCAATCGCCCCTTACTAGAATCTAATTTGGATTGAACATATAAATGGCTCCTAAACATTATCATTCAATCATAATCATTTTTATAATCATGAAAATTTTTGAACACCTTTCCAATCTCTCCTTCCTTTTGTGCATTTTTTTGAGAAATAGTTGAAAAATATTTTGAGATGGTTATGGTTTCTTCTAATTATTCACGATATAAATATCATACAATTTTTAAAATATAATATTTATATATATTAAAATCCTCATCATATATATTATCATGATTCTTTAGCCACTGAGCATCAACCACATTGTTCATTTTCCTAGGGTGCTAATATATTGAGCAGTCGTGATCATTAATCACCTCTCACTATATTCTTAAGATAATATCAAACACATTATTTTTAAATAAATATTTCAATAATTTATAGTCTATATATAACAATAATTTATATATAATGATAATTCATTATTTTATTTAATGAAATCATTACCTTATCTAACTCTAAATCATGACTTCTCTAATTGTTTCTCAAAAAAACTAAATTATAATAAGGAATAGTGTATAATCCTATCATGGTATATGTGGTTTCATCCCAACTCATTTATCAATGTACAAATATATATTGAAAACCCTTATACTCTATAGAGAAATATATTCCTAGCTGTGTTGACTAATCTGATATTTAATTCAATGAAATATTCCATACATTCATTTTTAAAATTTAAATTGACTCCCATATATGTCAAATTGATGAGTATATTAGAATGAAATGATAAATTAAATACGATGTTTCAATAATATCCCTTAAATCCAAGAATATTAAATACATTAGTGGTAGTTGTTGGTTTATCACAATGTTCAATACACTCTATCATTGATGGGTCCACAAATATGCCCTCTCATTTTATAATATGAATCAAAATTATATTTTTTGTATCATAAATTCACACTTTATAAATTTGGAATATATATTTTATTTCATTATGGTCTTCCGTACAATCCCCAATTTATCTTCATTAACTGACATTATCATTCAATAAATATTAATATAATAACTAACGAAAAATGATAACTAATTTAGGTAATCTCTATAGACTCTATTATTTGACTATATATTGATAAAAGAGAATTTGGTTGAACAAATGGAATATCTATAAATTTTTAGTTTTCATACCTTTTAGGAATGATTTTTTGGGTGTATTAAAAATCATGAACTACAATTAATGATATCCATAATGAAGATCAAATTTCAAAAATAATTCTTCTTTATGTAGTTGATAAAAATTTCATCAATATATGGTAGATGATGATTTTTCATGATAATGATATTTTTATGTTCTGGATAATAAACATAGTGTCAAATTCTTCTATCATTATTTTTTAACAAATCTAACATGTAATACAAATAGTGATGCTCTTGGCAGATTGAATCCCTTGTTTATATTCACATAGTTTTTCTTCTCGAATTCCTATAAGTTGATCGATGAAATTGTATAGGGTGTATTTGAAATTGGTGTAGCAAAATTTTTGAGTTATATTGAGAACTCAACATCATGATCTGGTTATAGACTATGAAACTAAATTATAAATATATAGAAAAAATAAAATAAATTTGGAATATCACTAATGTATAATTTATCTAAACTTGTTAGGATAAACAACAATTTTGAAAAGCAACAAAAACACCTATAATAAACATGATTTCCATTATAATATGATATTATTATCACACTTATAAGAGATAATAGTTTGTTTTCAAATATCAATAATTATTTCCCTTCCATAAATGTTTATATTGGATTTATTTAAATAAATCCATTCCATGCCTATGATAACATCATATTCAACCAAAGGGAGAATTATAAGATCTGCAAGGAGTAAATTTCAAGAAAAAAATTAAATTAGATGTTAATCATAGTCTTGGGATGTGATAATAATAGAATTATGGATTTTGAATAATAATCCAATATCTAACCATTTGGGTAGAATTTTAATAATTAGGGAAAAATATTTTTATATAATTGAGTATATAGATCTAGAGTAAAATAAGAAATTCATGGTTTCTAATTGGTTCATAATTAAATCTTTCAGCACATTATTATCTATCCCCATAATAAAAATAGTGATATCATGATATTTCCCTTTGTCTCTAGTGTTAAAAGGTTTCTAGCATCAATCATCATCAGTTACCTTAGGATTGTATCATTACTCAACATTGTGAACATACCCATTTCATATGAAACAATAGAGTGTGAGTGGAACATTTTATATAGCATTCACTCCATTGACTCCATTAACTTACTTCATCCTATCACATCATTATTAAACTACTCGATATACATCTTGTAAAAACATAAAACATTTACTAGTCTCCCTTGGAAAACGTCCTTCATGTTTTCTCTTATATTTTTATCATGAATGAAATATCATTTTTTCACTCTATGGTTTTTATTTTCTATATTTAATAAAATATTATTTTCTAATCAAACCCCTATTGATTATAGGTAACTCTAATATCCATTTCCACCTTGACAGAATATTGAATGATTTACCCCCGGCTACTAATGACAATTATGGTAAACACACATTGGAGTATTGGTTTTACGACAATGAGGAATTGATCAACCATACATTCATATTTAATTAAAATACTATAATAATACCTCACATGACTTTTAAAATTTTACTCATAGGTTCCAATATATGCTTTATCTTTCTTCTTTAGATCAATTAATTCATTCTTCAATTTCTTTTAGGAATACATGGAACGTGTTTTTTGGAAACTAAGCTATTTTACTATTCCCACACAATGGTATAAATTTCATCGTTTTTAATTGTAATATTGACGAGTGTCCACCATTAATCCACATTAACTTAAAATTGATATATTGAAAGTATGGATATTTCATTATTAGAGCACTGTAGAATAAAAAAATATTTTTCCTATGGTATTTATAATTAATAAAAGGACAGTGGATCAATGAACCCACTATAATAAGGTGAATATTATCTCATGAAAGAATCAATATACAATTCTTCCATCCTTTTCTTATTAAAAAAATCAATGTGATTCATATATATAAAATTTTGTGTGAGCATTACAATGACATTTTACATTCCATCCTCCATATCATTTGGTTTTCAATGTGTAGAATCACTTCTTTTTTTATCATATTTATAAATATAATTAATATATTAGGTTCCAACCATAGACTAAAACAAAGAAAATGTAAAAAATAATAATTATAGTGGAAAAACACATAGTTAAGTAAGAGAATTAATATTATTTCCAAATAAATAAACCTTCATTTCAATATATGACACCTTAAGGTTATCCTCGATCATCCATGATCATCACCCATTCAAATATATTAGTTTTTTTATAACAAAATTGAAAATTAACTAATTCATATCAACTAATAGTGTCAAACTTGTTGTGTATCAAGGCCCATTTTCATGAACCAGGTGATGAAAAAGTCAAAATCTAATGCATCATTTTCTGATTTATTACCCCTTGATATGAATTTTCTAGAGATTCACTCAGTTCTAGTATCTAGATGGTTTTTTTATGAAAACTACACCACTTTTTCTTATACTAACACATGATGTTCTAAAACAAGTCGCATTGTCCCATGTGTTCTCCCCCAATATTCATCAACCAATTTTATAAATTTAAGATATACATATCATGTGATATCAACTATTTTGACCCAAAAATTACATACATTAAAATTACATTTTAATAGAAATATATTCAATTAATATTACAAAAAAATCATGAGGACATTGAAGGTTTAATGTATTTATAATCATAAATACATAAAAACTTGTTCATAAGTGAACTATATAATATCACACTATGTTTATCATTACTAGATACATTAATATATATATCACACACAATAAAATTCTAAATAATACTGGATAGAAATTTTTTAAAATGGATAGATCATATGGTGAGTAAGGGTGAAAAATTGAGATACATAAACATAAAATGAGAATAAGGGTATAAGAACATGAGTGTAACATTTAAAAAAAATATCATATATATCTAAGATAATTCTAATGATTAGGGTATAATGTTTTAATTTTTTAATAAATTAATCATAAAGGAATCAGATAAAAAATATCCAAGATAGAATAACATTGGAAAAAGACATAGATTTATGTAATATACATAAGCATATAAAATCATTTCATTAGTAGTTAATGACCAATTATATTTCTAAAATAGTTGAATGGGTTGACTATTGAAGACATATTAGAAGTAATGGATCGACCCCAACACTATAATTGTGAACATATTCTATTAGTTAAATGGGATCAGTCCAAATTAATGTTTTATTTATCTCATGAGATAATAATCATTTCCCAATAGATTGAGGGATATATAAATATGGTAGCACTTATAAGGCAATGGAACTCATAGATATGTGTGAAAAAAGTTCATTAAATATTCATCATGTCATAAATCATGAAAATAAATAATTTTCATTGATATATCATGCTTTCGTAAACTGTGGAATGGAAACAGGTTTCATAATAATTTCAAAAGTTAACCATAGAATAGCCCTTGGGAAAATAAATATTTTTAACATATATATTAAAATAATAATGATAAACCATCCTGATAATGAATAAGGAGGGTTTCCATAGATCATAAACCTAGTTAAGAAGAATTTGGATCATGGGATATTTTCATTGAGTAATATAAATACTCTTAAAATATTATAAAAATATTCTTTAGGAAACAATCCTTTCCGCATCAAAATCTAAAATTCAATCTAAAATTTCATAAATAATTGTCAGAATAGTTTTTATTTAAAACAACCATGGAATCATATAATGAATTAATTATATCTTTTAATAGTAATGATGACTTAAAACACAATTCATACTTCACACATTGACATAATGATTCCTTTAAAATTTTTGATAAAAATTCAAAATACCAACATTCATTAAATGAAATGAATATCCATATAAAACCCTTTTGTAAAAAAATCAATCATCAGTATAAATTATTTTAAACTATCCTCAGATATTAGTTTAAAACATTTTAAATCATTTTTAAAACACATGTACAATAAATAGAACATAAATTTAACCAATTATATAAACAAAGTCTATTTTCCTTCAAGAACAATTTTGGTATATATTTTTCATAATGAAAGTAAAATTATATGAAAATATGTAATTTATAAAAAATAACATATGAGTAACAAATTAATTATTTTATTAAATTGTATATAATAATAATTAATTTTATGAATCATAATCATAAAAAAAAATTTATAAACAATGAGATTGCAACACAAAGCCCCAACCACATTTGTATATTATAAATCATAATCGCAATGAAAGATTTAAACTTATATTTATATCAAATTCTCAGAATTTTCATGATAGGATTCACAATATACATCCATGGTCTGTATACACACCACATGAAATAAACAAGTTTTCTATATGGCATGTGTCCCCAAGAAATAAAAGTGAGAAAAAAATCATTTTCCTTAGGTCTGCCTTCCTTAGTACATGTTCGAATATACTAAACTAAATATATATAATTTTAATCTATATATTTTATATCTATAATAATATATATAATACAATTTATTATTTACTTGATACCATTTCTCACCCATTTATTTATAATTAATTATGAAAATTCTTGGGTTGTTGGATAAATGCTTAGTTTTTCATGTATGGTTAGGTTCTATAGTTTGGGTCCTTTTACATTGATAAGTATTAAGTCATATAAATAATTTATATAATGATATAATTCACATATATATTCATTATATACTTATTTAATGTCATACATAAATTCTATAGATAGAAAAAATAATTTCATGGCTCATGAAGATAATAGGCTATATATAAGCATGAAAAATATTTAAATGCATTAAATAATGAAAAAAAGAATGTTAAAAATAAATCACCATCATAAAAGAATATCTATCTCATATATATCATATATTTTCATGAAATATATAATTATTTCCATTGATATCAAAATGTAATAAAAAATGTATCACATCACTTTGTGGAGGCGATAGTCCACATGTACACCCGAGCAATGTTATTTTTTCCAACAGATTAGATTGTTAGAAGGTTGATGTGATATTATAATTAAATATGTATATTTCTTTAAAAAATATAATATATATTATTAATATCCATATTTATATTCATCCTTGAGGGTGGTGATTGAAATCTAATTTCATCGGTTTACGAGGTGGTAGATTGCCATACACATGATCGGTAGTTTTATTACACATTTCATTGAAGAGGAGTTAGATCATTGATATCATATTAAAATAAAATAATATAATTTTGTGGTATTTTTTATTTTATTATATAATCATAGAATATTAATATTTTATGGTAGCATAAGATGAAATATAACAAAAAATTCTCTCTTGTTAATGATACCTATTCTTTGGGCAACTACAATAGGTTTTCCCTAAAACCCTCCATATAAAAGAAATATAAGAAAACAAGTCAAGAAATAGGGGGGATTAAAGGAATGTATTTGGGTAGATATTCATATATCTAAATGTCTTTTGATGTTTGTAAAGGATAGGATATCATGTTACCATTTATAATTGAGGTGAGTGACACATGTTAAATTTTTCAAAGTCTTACAATAATGTCTTTCAAATAATGAAAAATAATTATCAAAATTCATCAATGCCAAAAAATTTATGAGATAATTTTCAACTATTTATATAATATATATATTATAATCTTTATGTTATTTTAACCCTTATCTATTAAATTTAACCACCCAGAAACTAGTTTTATAATAAACCACAATAAATTTTATTAACTATTTAAAATATTCACAATGAAAAAAATAATATGAACATATTTCCTAATATCGATTATGAATATTAAAAATATTAAATCCATTTTATCAAATTTAATTCAATTTTATTTTGTAATTTAATATTATAAAAAACTGTCTATTGTAATAATAAATTATATTCCAAAAAATATTTTTATATTTATAAAAAAATATATATCAGAATTAAAAACAAAATTGACTCGAATAAATAAAATTGAATAATAATAATAATGAAGATATTATACTTTTAAAACCATTTTCTAATTTTTTTTGACATTTATTTCTTTTACAAAGGGGAATGTTTAATAAATATTTTTATTTTCTCTATTTATAGATAAATTAACCATTTCAAAAAATAATCAAAGAATCATTGAACGTTGTTTTAGAATTTCTTTTTTAAAATATTGGGTTCTTTTAATGAAATAAAAGTTATTATGTTTGGAAAAAACTCTTTTTAATATATGTGAAATAAAATTGATGAAACGACTTTTTAGAAAAAAATTGTCTTCTGTATAAAAATTGATTTATTTTTATATCATGCCTATAAAAATTATTAAATACATGATAAAACTTTTTGATTCAATATATATTATTAATATTTCAATAAAATAATTCTATAAAATTGACTAATTTATAGTGTTACATTAAAAATATAATTTATGTGTTAAGATATTTATTCAGAAAAAATTTCATTTCCTTTTAAATTCATTTTTTTTCATTTATGAAAAATTGATAACAAATGAACTTATTTAATACCTTTTCAAGTCATGCACATTTCATATTTTTGTTTTACCAATTCAATACCACTAATCCAGAACTAGCTGAACACAATAATAATAAATATTAATATTTTATGAGTATAGAATGGTTTATTTATACTATGTTTTACTAGTAATGAAATCCATCAATGATATAAATTTATTTGAAAAAATAATAATAAATTCTTGATCTATTACATCATCTATTAAAATAAGGACAATTTATATTTTCGAAACATAGTAAAGTGGGATAAAAATGTACTATATTTTAAATAAATAATGGCAAATTCATTGATAATTTATCATTAAAAATATTTGTTATTCTATTGAACCATAAAGTGAAATATATTGTAGTCCATTCAATGGATTCAACATAATTTTCTTAAAAAAATATAATAATTGAGTTCACTTTATTGTAAAACCAAACATAATATCTAGTGAATGTTAATTCCCTGGAGACTATTGTGAGCCTCACAAATCCAAAAAAAAATCTATGTAATTTATCTATATAATTATTAGGTTTTTGACAGTTAGAGACTATATCCATCCTAGGGATATCCATTGGTTATCCCAATATATATATATAGATTCTAAAATACAAGACATAGAAAATAAAATCTCTATGATAAAGAAAAAACCAACAAGGGGGTCCTCCTATTGGGAGAGATAAATTACACCATGAAATCTCTCTATATAAAGTATTGTCCATTTATAGTGTATTTCCTCACTAATTATAACAATTGATTATATTTATGGAAGAAAATTCATTATAAATATAGATGGATACCATGAAATCCCTTGAATTATTGTAATAATATAATTCTATATACAATAGCTTCATATGATGAAAAAATCAATCACATCCTAGGTCCTCATTATTCTAAAGAAATAAAAAAATAAAATGGGATATTCTCCAAAGCTCATTATAATTTTAGATAATTTGCCTAATAATTTTTTATGATTATTTTTTATCCAAATAGTATGAACAATGATTTAGTTCCACTTCATATTGAATAAAAAATATATGACTACATTAAATCATATTATCTTTTCTTCAAATGTTGTGTTAAACGATAAAATGATATCATAAGTCATTATATTTGATATAATCAATATATCTATTATTGAAATTTTAGAAAATAATTAATATTAATTGATTTGTTGATAATCTATTACTTAAACTACAATTAATAAATACTTATTAGATTGAAATGGATATGGGATTCATTCATATAATTATTTCATGATATATGTAATGCAATTATATAGTGGTTATAACAAATGTGTACATGAAAGATTAGTCATGAAGATTTCTCAAAATACTAATAAATAGAACAATATCATGTGTAAACAACCGTAAATTTCAAAGAAATTTTAATTTTCATAATTTTATTTGGGATTTTACGAGTACGCAGTTTCTAACGGCACCTGACTCTGAGGCCCGGTGTGCCCAGAATCATTTTCCAAAGATTAGCTCAGGTACTTTCAGTGAACCATTGAGTGGGCCTTCCTAACTTTTGAACCGGTGCTCGGAATCGAAATCTGAGGGCACTGACGAAACTGCAGCGCAAATAATTGGTTAGGAACACCTATTCTGAAGGTGCATTTGATCAGGAGTTGTTAAAAAGGTGATGAATATAAATATAGTTGTTTTACAATTATATTTTTATTACACCAATGATGGTTTAAGAGTTTTGGGAAAGAATGTTATGAGGAAGATGGGGTGGGGCCTACACGATCCCCCACCTCCTTCAATTTCCCTAACACCCAATTAAACCCCCCTCTAGCATTTAATATGTAACTCATCCTCTTTCCCTCCTTAATGCATGTTGACCCTCATATTAAATTGTTTGATTAAAGCTATTCAATTAATTTAATAAAGAGTTTAAATTTTGAATATTTGGAATTCGTTGCTTGGGTTAATAAAATAAGGATGATCCTTTTTTATTTGGGGTCGGTTTTGTTGTGAGAGAACTTTGGGAGAGAATACTCTATGTTTGAAGAATGTGAAGAACGCCAAGACTTCGACGAAGAACACCCTCACCGCAAGGAGAGATCGAAGAGCCGTCTCTTCATCTCTCTTCAGTCGGTGTGTGATGACATTACCTACATGAACATAACCCGTTCCATCTTATCTCCACGAAAAAGAAAGGGAGAAGTTTTTTCCTCCTTGTACGTTCTCCATCGATGTATACAGAGCTTCATCCCGCGACGCCGTTTTCCGTGACGCTAGATTCCGCGATCTTCTTCGAAGTAGGGTTTGTTCATCGTTAATGAATTTGTAATTGAAGTTTATTTTTAATTATTATCCTCCTGTTATCAGAATAATGGGAGGTGGTCGGACCACATGAACCCGGTTGAACCTCCTCCCCTTTTTGTTATTGAATTTTCTTGTGGCTTGGACGAAGGCGACGCGGTGCCATTGCACCGCGCAGGAACGAGAGAACCACGAAAAAGGAGCACAGTGTCGTCGTGTCACGCCAGTAAGGCCAAACGAGGCCGCACCCAGGAAGGGGCCATGGCAGAGGACTGCAGCACCGTCGCACCACGCTTGAACACCGAGGAGGGCCACAACCGGGGCGGGCCATGACGGAGGGGTGCGGCGACGTCACACGGTGCCAGACGGAAGGAGCTGCAGACTATGGCCGCGACAGTTCAGAGAAGCGGCCAACTGAGCCGGCCTCTAGATCCAGCCGGACGCAGGACCCCACATGTCCTGCGGGTTCGGTAAAGGATGCCCCCCCCCCCCCCGCATCCGCTCAACGTGCTGGCGCCTAGGCCAGACCGGCCTCACCGTGCCGGATCGCCTACGTCGGGCCGGACAGCCCGTGCCGGGTCGAGCCAATCACGCCAGGTCGGACCCCCGCACCGCGCTAGGCCGGGCCGCGCCAACATGTCTAGACCCGGACCCGAGTCTGGTCAACCCGGTTCGGGCCGAACCAGGGGGTATTGGGCCGGGTCGGCCCAGGCCCAAACCCATTGTTTTCGGTCATATCTGTTCAAATTCACATAACATGGGCTACAGACCTCCGATCGACGCACCGTCAGTTGTGTAGCGATCCTTGAATCGAGATGGTCTATTTTAAATATTAAACATCAATGTTTAGGATAACATTGGGTATGGTAGTGTTGGTTCGAACACAAAACCAACTGGGCCCTCGGAGCAGAAACGCTTATAACATGATCTCCGGACTTCTGATTGATGTGTTGTCGACATTGTTGGATTCAACATAGAGGGATGTTTCTTTTGGATTACTCCGCTCGAGTTTTGGACATAGTTGGAGTATGGTCGGGTTGGATTTGACTTAAAAACCAACCGATCCCCTGGGATGAAAAAGACAATAACTCTCAGATGTCATGCTTTGTGCGGGAAACCTAGAGATGGCTGCGACTGCGACGACGATGACGATTATACTGGGATCCTCCATGGGTTCGACAGCGACAACGACCGTACTAGAATCCTCTGTGGGTTCGACGACGATGACTACTGGTCTTGTATCCTATGTGGGTCTTGTAGTACTTGACTATAGTACTTGTATCCTACGTGGGTCCCGAAGTATTTGACTCTGTACATGTATCCGAAGTGGGTCCGGCAGAATAGCTGGTCTTTTGTGGGTCTGATAGCTTAGTTGTTCTTGTATCCTATGTGGGTCTGACAGCTTAGATGAATTAGTGGCTACATTTGATCATCTCTATCATCTTATGAAGAAGTATACCTGTGTGATCTGAGTCTTGACATTCAATCATTGTCTTTGATATGATTGACTTGCTTTCCTATGTGGATTGGGTTGTGTTATCATGTGTAGATTGGATTATTCTTCCCTGTGTCGACTAGATAGAACATGGGCTCGGATGTTAGAGCAGAACTGCAATTGATGACTTATGAATATGTATGGACATATACCTAAGTAGAGTTGGCTGTTACTGTGTGATTGTATCTTTCCATCGTGGATTATGATTCGGGGATTCTGGGAGAGCTTCGGGGGTCTCGGTGTCCCTACTGAGTAGCTTATACTTACCCCTGCACGGGCTATGCCAGTACTACGTTGTGTTGGATGCAGAAAACGGACAACGCTGATCGAGGTAGGAGCTCGTGGAGCTGGATGGTACCTGGAGGTAGATCACTGTATGAGACGTACCAGGAGCTGACGGCTAGAGCCGAGGAGTGGAGGAGACTATCTGCACCCACCCTTCAGGTGAGATTTCCAGATGATGGCTCAGTGTTGCTGAATTAATTTTATGCTACAGTACTCTCTTTTCAGTTGTACATTACTTTCATTTGGGTTTTTATTCTAGCCCATTTACTTTACAACACTTACCTTTGTACTCAGTTTACTTAGTGTTTACTTCTGGATGCATACTCTGTGGTTTTTTTTCTTACTTAATGGAAATTCCTTCCCTGATATTGGTAATTATGCCTTTGGTGCTAGTCACTAGCCCCTGGACTATGGAATGCGGGCTTGGGGTAGTTACGGCACAGGACCCGAGGGTGGGTCGTGACAAATTGGTATAAAAGGAGTTCGGTTCTACCGTATAAATCAGAACTCTGATCTTCATCTATGTGAAGCAGTAATGTTAAGGGTATTGAGAGTGGTTTTCAGTCCAGGGAGTCCAGTATTGGTGTAGTGGCCGACGTATCCATACACCAGGACCCTGACTTATGATTTCCAACTCATTGCACGAAAACATTGATTGCCTTTGTGTTTCAAAAGTTTTCTTTGTGATTACTTTGGGTCAGCTCCCATGGTATAATATATTGACCGTGTCACACCTGTTTCTTTTCAGGACGGCCCCACAACGGCAGCCAGCCAGGGTTCTGAGCATTATGCGAGACAACATCCCACAAATCGACTAGGCCTCGGTGCAGGGCCCTATTACAGTGGAGGCACCGACGGTACCTATACCCGCTGAGCCACCGATGCCACTAGCCCCAGCCATTGAGAGTGCTCGTCGCCTTAGATCACTGCAAAAGTTTCAGCATCAGAGACCGCCTAGGTTCTGTTGGGAGATGGACCCTCAGGAAGACAAGGATTTGATGGAGGCTGTTGTTCGAGTTTTCAGGTTAGTAGGGACACCAGTTGACCTCATGGTTATCCTTGTATCGAGTCTCCGGCATGCGGTAGCAGGCAGATGGTGGAGCCTGATGCTCCAGGTGCACGACGTGGTATCTCTCCTTTGGTCTAACTTCGAGAGCCTCTTACACTGAGTGTTCATCCCAGCCACCCTCTGTGTGGTGCGTATTGAGGAGCTACTACATTTGTCATAGGGCAGCATGATGGTAGCCCAGTACTCGGTGAGATTTACCATATTCCACGGACAAGGTACGAGACCCATTCATCTGGACCTGGGCCTTCAATCAGGGACTGAGGCATGAGATCAAGGCATCAATGATCTCCCTCAGCATTCTCACATAAGAAGGAGTACTGGAGCGAGCCCTTCTCGTCGAGAGATTTCTTTCTAATCCTACACCAACTGCGAGACCTACCGTAGGGCGACATATAGCTAAGTCTTCTGCAGCTGGCATTAGACAGATGTGACAGGGGTCCAAGCAGAACTGGCCATCAGGCGGACGACCTCAGGGAACTGGCTCAGAGGTGTGAGGCACATGATGCAGAGCCAGTCTTACGAGGAGAAGACAGTGATATGCATGTGGCGGGCATGGCCACATGGCTCGTGACTACCCGACCCACCATGCAGAGGAGCAGTAGAGGGTTGAGAGACCACCCAGGCATAGGCAAAGGTTTGACCGTGGCAGTCCGTAGGGAGTAGGCGGATGAGGCAGAGGAGCTGGCCGAGCAGCAAGTGGATGGAAACACTTTGAGGCTCTACCAACACCACCACCAAGAGGTTCACCCCTGACCACAGGGAGCTGGCGGGCAGAGACAAGCTCAACATCAATTAGCAGAGGCCTATGACCAAGGTGCACTAGAGATGATTTGAGGTACTATCTGTGTCTACTCCACCCCTGCTTAAGTTCTTATAGACATAAGAGAGAGTCATTCATTCATTGCTGCTGCCATTTTTAGTAGCTCAGAGATTCCAATGGAGTAATTGGATGGATCCTTAAGGCTAGAGACTCCAACGGGAGCGGACTCGACTATTGCGCACTGGTGCTAGTAGTGTGCGCTTACTCTAGGAGGCAAGAGCTTCGGTTGGGATCTTCTTGTAGCGGCTTCGAGGCCTTATGATGTCATCTTGGGCATGAATTGGTTATCTACAGTCCATGCTCAGATCGACTGTATTAGGCGCAAGGTGTGATGTGTCTGCACCGATGGGAGAAGGTTCACCTTCTCTGGAGAGAAGGTATCCTTTGCTGCACAGGATGGAATCACATGGAGGAGATGATAGTCGATCATTAATAAGTTGGATGGCCTCATCCTAGGAGAAGTTGATGTGCGGAGTCCAAGTTTTCTTATAGTGGTGGATCAGTATGTAGATGTTTTCTCTAATGACGTTCCAGGACTACCTCCTCGTAGAGAGGTAGACTTCTACGTTGACATGTACCCCCGGAAAACCCCGATATCTACACCAGCGTATCGGATGGCTCCCGCTGAGCTTCGAGAGCTACCGATACAGTTGGAGGAATTACAGGGAAAGGTATTCATTCGACCCAGTGTTTCACCCTGGGCTTCCCCGATATTGTTCGCCAAGAAGGCGGACGGGAGCTTGCGACTGTGTGTCGATTAACATCGCTTGAACCATGTGACCATGAGGAACAAGTATCTGATACTGAGGATTGATGACCTCTTCGATAATCTCAAGGGAGCACAGTGGTTCTAAAAGATATACCTCATGTCATGCTATCATCAGCTTAGAGTTCTAGATGAGCATGTGCAGAAGATGACCTTCAGATGTCGGTATAGACAATATGAGTTCTTGGTTATGCCTTTTGGCATAACCAATTCTCTGGCAGTGTTCATTAGTCTCATGAATAGGATATTCCAGCCTTACCTCGATCTATTTGTCGCGGTCTTCATCGACGACATATTGATATACTCGACTACTGAGGAGTATGCTTACCACTTGTGGGTTGTACTAGACACACTCCGAGATCACCATCATTATAGTAATCTCTCAAAGTGTTAGTTATGCATACATGAGGTCCACCTCATGGGACACATCATCTTTGAGGCGGGAGCTGTAGTGGATCCTTCGAAGATCGAGGATGTGCTATATTGGGAGCCACCTAGGAGCATGACAGAGGTGTAGTGTTTCTTAGGTCTGGCTGTGTACTATCAGAGATTTGTGCCAGACTTCTCTACAGTTGCAACACCACATTCAGCGTTTACGAAGAAAGTGAAACCCTTCGTGTGGTCAGATAGATGTCCGCAGAGCTTCCAGAAGCTGAGACAGAGATTGACCAGCGCACCCATCTTGAGGCTACCTGAGTAGGGAATAGTGTAGGTAGTCTACTGCGATGCATCTGGGACAGACTCGCATGTGTCCTGATGCAGAAATGAGTAGTGATCGCTTATCTATCATGACAATTGATGCAGCATGAGTAGAACTACACTACCTATGACCTGGAGTTATCACTAGTGGTCTTCACTCTGAAGATGTGGCGGCACTATCTGATTGGTGAGCACTTAATAGTCTATTTTTACCACCAGAGTATCAGGTACATCTTCTCGTAGAAGGACCTGAACCTGAGTTAGCAGCGATGGATCGAGTTCATACAGGACAATAAATTTGGGATATTCTATACTACTGTAAAGGGGAATGTAGTAGCTGATGCTCTCAGCAGGCGGATGGGCATTCAGCTACTTAGAGAGGCGATAGAGCAGCTAGACACTTTTCAGATATCCTTCGTGGATAGAGATGGGGAATCCTTCCTTCAATCGCTCACAGTCACACCTCCACTTCTTCACCGGGTCAGAGAGGCACATCGTGGGGATGTTGACTATGAGACGCAACGTGCACAAATTTCCTGAGGACAAGAACCTGATGGTTTCTCTATAGGAGGAGAGCACGTCTTTTTTTCAGAGGAATTTCCATGGTACCAGCTGCATTACAGGAGGAGGTGCTGAGAGAGTTTCACACTTCCCCTTTAGCAGTACATCCAGGGGTTGCGAAGATGTACCAGGATCTCAGACAACAACACTGGTGGCCAGGTATGAAGAAGGCTGTGGCAGAGTTTGTATCTCGGTGTCTCACCTTCCAGCAGGTGAAGGTGGAGCACCAGGTACCAGTAGTCTTGGTACAACCCTTGGAGGACCCGGGGTGGAAGTGTGAAGGGATATCTATAGATTTAGTTACTGGAATTCCACGTACTTATAGAGGTCACGGCTCCATTTGGATGACTGTCGACCGACTCACAATGTCAGCCCACTTTTTACCCATCAGAGAGCATGGCTCAGTCGAGATCATGGGACGCCTCTATGTTCAGGTTATTGTACTGCTTCATTATGTGCCATTACTTATCATCTATGATTGAGATTCTCGCTTTACTTCCGGGCTTTGGAAGAGGTTACAGGAGGAATTCAGGACACAACTATGCCTGAGCAGCGCCTTTCACCCTTAGACGGATGGTCAGATGGAGCAGACCATTCAGACTCTCGAGGACATGCTCTGTGCATGTGTCCTCAACTTTGGTCGTACCTGGGAGGATCATCTACCTTTGGTGGAGTCTGCGTATAAAAACAGATACAACTCCACCATCTGGATGGCTCCATACGAGGCATTGTACGTCCGAACATGCATATCACCTTTGTGCTTGACAGACCCTCGGGATTTAGCACTTGTGGGACCAGATATGGTCCATGCCATGAAAGAGAAGGTCAAGGTCATCCAGGAGTCATTGAGGACAGCTCAGATCTGACAAAAGTATTATACCGATATGAGGCAGATACTACTAGAGTTTGAGGATGGTGACCACGTTTTCTTACAGGTCTCTTCTCGATGTGGATTATAGAGATTTGGTTGGGGCGACAAGTTATATCTGCGCTTCATCGGACCATTCTAGGTTCTCCGCAGGATAGGCGAGGTGGATTATCGCCTGGCTCTACCACCTCAGTTGCACCGGGTGCACGACGTCATCTATGTATCTTAGCTGAGGAGATACGTGCACGACCCGACACATATCATCGCCCATGGGGAGCTATACAGTGATGATGGGGTGACGTTTTTGGAAGTCCTGGTTGAGATCGAGGATCGACAAGATCGGGTCCTACGTGGGAGGTCGATTCCTCTAGCGTGAATCAGGTGGCAGCACAGGAACCTCTAAGAAGGAACTTGGGAGCAGGAGGCTCAGATGCATTCTCAGTACCCTCATTGTTTCCCCTAGTTTGTGATGTATCTTTACGGGGATGTAAAGCCCTGAGGTAGGAGAAATTTAAAGACCCGTAAATTTCAATGAATGTTTTTTTATTAAAATTTTTGGGATTTTATTACTATGAAGATTCTTGATAGCACCTGATTCTAAGGCCCGGTGTGCCCGGAATCATTTATTGAAGTATAGCTCGGGTACATTTAGTGAACGAACGAGCGGGTTTTCCTAACTTTTGAACCGGTGCTCGGAATCAAAATTCAAGGGCACCGATGAAACTGCAGTGCCGGTAATTACATAGGAACAACTTTTATGAAGGTGTTTTTTCTTGGGAGGAGTTGTTAAAATTGTGAAGAATAAAAATATAGTTGTTTTAAAATTATATTTTTCTTAAACCAATGATGGTTTATGTGTTATGGGAAAGACAGTTGTGAGGAAGTTGGGGTGGGGCCCACTTGATCCCCCACCACCTTCATTTTCCCTAACACCCCATTAAACCCCCCCTCTAGCATTTAATTTGTAAATTATCCTCTTTCCCTCCTTAATGCAGGTCAACTCTCAGATTAAATTGTTTGATTAATGCTGTTAAATTAATTTAATTAGGATATTGAATTTTGAATATTTGGAATTCATGGCTTGGGTTAATAAAATAAGGATGAACCTTATTTTTTTGGGGGTTGGTTTTGTTGTGAGAAATCATTTGGAGAGAATACTCTATGTTTGAAGAATGTGAAAAACGCCAAGACTTTGATGAAGAACGATGTCACTGCATGGAGAGATCGACGAGTCGTCTCTTCTTCTATCTGCAGCCAGTGTGTAACGACGTTCCCTTCATGGACTTATGTTGTTCCGTCTTCTCTCCATGTCAAAGAAAGGGAGACTCTGCTTCCTCCTCGGACATTCTCCATCGACGTATACGGAGCTTCATCCCGCAACGCTGTTTTCTGCGATGCTAGCTTCCACAAACTACTTTGAGGTAGGGGTTGTTCATCAATCAAGAATTATTAATTGAAATTCTTGGTTATTTCATAGCCACCTGTTATCAGAATAACGGGAGGAGGTTGGACCGCATGAACCCGTTAAAACCTCTTCTCCTTGTTTTTAATGAATTTTCTTGTGGATTGGACGAAGGCGACATGGTGGCGTTGCACCGCGCGGGAATGAGAGAACCACAGCGTTGGAGCACGACATCGTCGCGCCCCGCCGGAAAGGCCGAAGGAGGTCGCGACCAAGAGAGGGTCGCGGCAGTTCCGCTGGAGCCAGCTGGATGCGAGACCCAGCGGGTCCTGCAGGTTCGGTTAAGGTCGTCCATAAATGGCTTGTCGTTTATCAATCATCGGGGGCAGCTCCCCCCCCCCCCCACCCGAGTCCGCTCAGCACATGGGCGCCCAGGCCTGACAGGCCACACCGGGCTGGACCGCCCGCGCAGGGCCGGACCGCCTGCGTCGGGTCCGGCCGCCCGCCCCGGGCCGGACAGCCCATGCCGGGTCGGGACGCCCGTGCCGGGATGGACCCTCGTGCCCGGTCGGGCCACACCCAACCGGGCCGGACCCGGACCCGGGTCGGTTCGGACCGGGCCCAGACCCGCTGTTTTCAGACCGATATGTTCAAACGCCCATAACATGGGCTACGGACCTCCGATTGACGTGCCATCAGTTTCATAGTGATCCTTAGATCGAGGTGGTCATTTATGTATATTACAATGAAGGTTTCCCAAAACTTTGGGTACAACCATGTTGGTTCGAACACCAAACCAACCGGGCCCTCGGAGCAGAAACACTTATAACTTGAGCTCCAGACATCTGATTGATGTACCGTCAACATTGTTGGATTCCTGTTATTGAGATGGTTCTTTTGGATTACTCTGCTCATGGTTTGGATGCATTTGATGTACAGTTGGGTTGGTTTTGACTTAACAACCAACTAGGCCCATGGGATGAAAAAGCCAATACCTCTTAGACCAAGCATCTGATTGACGTGTCGTCTATCACGTTGAGTTCCTTTTGACAGGATGGAACTTTGGGAGAAATAATCTCTTTAATTCATGTCAGATTATGTATTGACCCCCTTGGATCGTGGAGCGGACCCTCCCAGAATCGATCTTGCTGTGTGCGGGAAACCTAGAGCTAGATACCACTGCGACGATGATGACAATTGTACTAGGATCCTCCATGGGTTCTGCAGCGACGACGACCATACTGGAATCATCTATGGGTTTGACAATGATGACTACTGTTCTTGTATCTTATTAGGTTCTGGAAGTGCATGACTGATATACTTGTATCCTATGTGGGACCGACATTATTTGACTCTTTACGTGTATCATACGTGGGTCCGGCAGAGTAGCTGGTCTTGTATCCTTTGTGGGTCTGACAACATAGATGGTCTTGTATCCTATGTGGTTCCAATAGCTGAGATGAATTAGTGACTACATCTGATCATCTCTATCATCTTACGAATAAGTATACCTGTGTGAGCTGAGTCTTGACTTTCAATCATTATCTTCGATATGATTGAATTGCCTTCCTGTGTGAATTGGGTTGTGTTATCATGTGTGGATTGGATTTTCATTTCCTGTGTGGACTAGATCGATCATGGTCTTGGATGTTTGAGGAGAACTGGAATTGAGGACTTAGGTATATGTATGGGTACATACCTAAGTAGAGTTGGTTGTTATTTCATTATTGTATCTTTCCTTCGTGGATTATCCTTCGTTGATTCTGGGAGACCTTCGGGGGGTATCGGGGTCTCTAATGAGTAGTGCATACTCACCCCTGCACGAGATATGGCTCCAATACGTTGTGTTGGATGCAGACGACGGACAGCACTGATCGAGGTAGGAGCTTGTGGAGCTGGACGGTACCTGGAGGTGGATCACGGGATAAGACGTACACGGAGCAGACAGCTGGAGCCAAGGAGCGGAGGAGACTATCTGTACCCACCCTTCAGGTGGGATTTACAGAGGATGGATTAGTGTTGCTACTTTTCTTTTCTGCTGATTACTCTCTTTTCAGTTGTACTTTACTTCCAGTTGGGTTTTTATTCTGGACCATTTACTTTTCAGCACTTACCTTTGTACTCAGTTTACTTAGTTTTTACTTCTACTTGCAAACTCTGTAGTGTATATTTTCATACTAAAAGGACATGCCTTCCCTGATATAGGGATTTATGCCTTTGGTTCTAGTCGCCAGCCCCTAGCCTATAGAAGGTGGTCTTGGGGTAGTTACGACATAGGTCCCAAGGGCGGGTCGTGACATCATGGGACATAAGAATACATACTACATGGTGATTCCACATATACCATTGATAAAAAATAATTGAACAATAGTTAAAATATTCCTTGGGGTTCTTCAACAAGCATAGAAAAATTATGCAAAATCGTCTTTGGAAAAATGTGAATTGGTTAAATGTGTCTCTATTTCTATTTTTCTACTTTTTTTATTTATAATGAATGTTGATATTAGTTTAGGTTAGTAGTCACTCCTATTTGAAAATTAAATTTTTATTATATCCCATTGACACACATTAGTGGTATCAAATCATATCATACATTAATTTTATTAGACAAAGAGATATAAAATAATGAATCTGATATTATATTTTATATCATAATAACACTCATAAATTCTGATTAGAAGATTTTTTTGTAGGTTTTTTCATGAAATATAATGTATGCATATATTATGATCTAAAAAATTACAAACCCCATGATTCGGTGTTATTCATAAGATACAACTCCAGTATATTTTATTTTTTCGCCGGTTTCACCAAGATTAAAAATAGAGTTTTCAATATATTTTTTGAATTGATGCATGTTGTAAAATAGGATATGATATCATAGATGATGATATTGCAAAAAATCATAGAAAATGACTAATATCATATGTTTTATTCTATTAATTAGATATAATGATTCTTCCGAGATTGTTAAATATAATTTTTATCTTATAGTTTTACCCTTTTCATAAAAAAATTATGATTATTTAATGAAAAAATTTATTTCCACTTATTTCAATATTGATATGTATTATATTATCTTAAATTTTTTTACAAATATTTAAGAAATATTTTTTGGATATATATTTATTTTTAAACTATTTTGAATTTACGTAATTACAAATAGTTTATAATTTATAAATTAATATTTCTATAAAAATTTTTATTAAATATTAATTAATATTAAATGTTTATTTTAATATAAATCATAATAAATTAAATAAAATTCCATATGAATTAGAAAAAAATGTATTATTCATTAACTGTATCAAAATTTTAAAACATGATTATAAACATATGAATTAACTCTAAAATATGAAAATTTTATATTTAGTGATAATGGTTTTTTCATGATATATATTTTGGAACGTAAAAATTAAGATGTCTTATATGGTATATTCCATAAACCATTTAAAGAATGTTATGATGGATAAATATATCAATGTTCAAATAATGAATTGTATGTTATATTATAATTTTGTTAAATCCCTAGAAAAAATTGAGTTATTAAATTTATATTATTAAAAAATATCGTATATTTAAATTGAAATTACATATATTAAAACATATGGATTTTATACTATAAAATTAGTTTAATGTGTTAGTATTCCTGATTATGGTATGTTTATAATTAATAGTAATATTATATGTTGTTATACTTGTTAATTGATAATTTATTACAATGTTACTCCAATTTTTTATATTCATTAAAATAAATTGTAAATATTATTTATATATTTCCAATTTATTTATAAATTACTAAATAGAATATTTTAAAATTCATTATACAATTAATTTTATTCTATCTATGATAAAAAAATATTTTTTTTCAATAACCTGGACAATGTTTTTTTATATGTTATTAGATTAATTTTTTTATTGACCATAGTTTATACATAATATTATCTAGTGTTATGAAGAATTATATTCTTTCTTAAGTAAAGTATCCTAGTGAAGAGGTGCTTTGGGTATGACATCCCATAAACCTAGAGGATTCTACCTTATTCTAAAAAGGTGGTATTTTTTTATCCATCACTCTTGAATTACTCTTGTGATTATTTTAAATATAATAAAATTATAAAAAAATTATAAGAAATGTTCATTTTACTTATTCAAGGGAGAAAATAAGAAATGATTAAATATGTTTGATTCTATTTTGGGTGATTAATTAAAGTGTTGAGATATATAAAGTTTAATGTAAATATGGTTTGAACATATTTATTTGTTAGATTTAATAATGATTCTAAAAATAATTATTTCAATCAATCATGTATTATGTGAATGAAAAGAGATAATACAGACATCGTACTGGAAAATTGACACATTGCCAATAGTTTGATACCATTGGTAAGGGATAGACAACCGTTGGTATAAACTATACCAAATGTTGTCCAACCCGTTGGCTGTGTATCCATGGGGAGAGATATATCCCAATGGTTCGGCGAGAACCATAGGGATATGGGAAGAAAATGAATTATATTCCAATAGTTATATGAAACCGTTGGAATAAATATTCTTCAATGGTTTATAATCAGTGGAAATATCCAACATCGTGTCTATACGAACGGTTTTCAAACCGTTGGTATAGAATTTTATCAACAGTTCCTCACAAACTGTTTGTAAAAGTCAATTAAAATTTTAGTCTCTTCCAACTGTTTAGATAAATTGTTGGTATATGTTATGTTTAGACACATATGATAATGGTTTAAAACCATTGTCATTTAATTTATACACCTTCAGTAAGCTTCCCCCCTGTGCACTTGTAGTTGTTCCACCACCACCAAGTCTTCCTCGCCTTTTTAAAAATTCATACGGTATTCTCAATAAAAAATTAATACAAACACAATTCTAAATGAATTCATAATTAATTAATACAACACGTATTTCTCAATAGATTCAATTCTAAATTTATTGCACACATACAAAATTTCATAATCCATAATTCATAAGTTAATTAACAATTGACATATACAGATTGCAATTCAGAATTCAGAATTCAAATCCCCTATAAAATACATTATTCTTAATTTAATACATACAATATTCAATTCCCTATAACACATACATAATTGAGTTCATAATTTAGAATGTAATAACCCCTATATAATAAAATAATGCTTCATGTTTTAAATTTTGGATTGTTTTCTATAGGCATGGGTGAATTCAAATGAGATTTGAATTTTTGGATAATGTGGAATGCCATCTTCTATTAAGGGATAATGTGACTTGGGGTTGTGGGGATGTTTAGGGGTTGTGTATGTCTAGGAGGGTAGGGTTATCCAGGGGCGGGGGATGACCAAGGGGTGGGGGTGTCCATGGGGTGTTGAGGGGGGTGGGGGTCCAAGGGTTGGGGGCTGTCCATGGGGGTGGGGGTGTCAAGGGTGGTGGGGGGTGTCCAGAGGGGATGGGGTTGTCTAGGGATTAGGGGCTATCCAGGGTGGTGGGGCAGTCTGAGGGTGCTGCCCAGGGGGGTTTTCCATGGGGGTGGGGGTGTAGTGGTGGGGTGGTGTCCTTGGGGGGGTGCTGTCCATGGGAGTGGGGAAGTGTTCAGGAGGTTGGGGGATTCCCAGGGGTGGCAACGGTACATGGGGGTGTGGGTGTCTGGGGGTGGGGGGTGGACCTTGGGGGTGTGGGTGTTAGAAGTTGTGGTGGTCGTCATGTGGTTGGGTGGTACTGGGTGTGTAGGGTGTGAGGGGCTCTCCAGGGGGTTGTCCAAGGGGGTTTCAATGGGTTTTGGTGGGGGATATTCAGGGGGATGGGGGTTGTCCAAGGGGTTAGGGGTGTCCGGGTGGGGGGTGTCTTGTGGTGTGGGGTTGTTTTATGGGGAAGGGGGTGTCCACGGAGTGCAGGGGGGGTATCTATGGGGGTATGCATTGTCCTAGGTGGAATGTCTAGGGGTGTGGGATGTTTATGGGAGTGGGGTTATCCAGGGGGTGGTGGGTGTGTCCAGGTTGGTGGTGCCTAATGTGGGAGGAGGGGCTATCCAGGGGGTTTGGGGGTTGTCCAAGGGGTTAGGGGTGTTTGTGGGGGGGCTGTCCAAGGGGGTGGGGGTGTCCGAGGGGAGCGGTGTATGGGTGGGGTGGTGTCTAGGAGGTGGGTTGTCCAGGTGGTCGGGGGGGTGTCTAGTAGAAGTGTGCTGGTTGTCCATGGGGTTGTGGGGATTTCCATGGGGTTAGGGGAAGTCCAAGGTGTGGGGGCATTACAGGGGGTGGGGGTTGTCCATGGGGGTGGTATGGGTCAGGGGTGGGGTGTCCAGGTGGTGGGGTGGTGTCCATGGGGTGGGGGTGTAGGGATGGGGCTGTCCGTGGGGTTGGGGGGTGTCCATGGGGTTGTAGGATGTCTTAGAGGGTAGGTGTGTCAAGGTGGTTGTGTTCTGTCTATGGGTGTTCTGTCCATGGGGGTGAGGGTGTCCAGGGGTGGGGGAGTCCATGGATGGGGGTGTCCATGGGTTGGGTGTTTTCTAGGGTGGTGGTGGTGTGGGGAAGGGGTAGTTTGATGGAATGGGGTTTCCAGGGGTGGGTGGGGGGGGGGATTTCCATGTGGATGGGGTGCCCATTGGGTGGGGTTGTGTCTAGGGGTGTGGGTGTGGGGAGGGGGATTGTTCGAGGGATGTGGGTGTCTAGGGGGTTGGGTGGCTGTCCAAGGGGAAAGGGGTGTCAAGGTGGTGGGGGTGTATAGGGGAGGGGTGAATCAGTTAGAGAAAATTATCAATTCATGTTTTATTATCAATAGATAAAGAATAAAGATAATGTGACCTACCTAATCACACATACAATTAAGCACAACAAATCATAAAACAACAATTGTTAGTAATATCAGTCCAAAATGTAACAGATCAATCTGTCTCTCATCACCATCACTATCATATCCTTCATTATCATCCTCACCCTCATCCTCATCATCATCCCCATTGTCTTTCATCTCCACCTTAACTCACTCATCATTGCCCATGTACTCTACATCGGCCTCCTCCTCGCCCTCCTCCTCCTCTCCTCACCCTCCTCCTCTGCCTCGGCTTCCTCCTCGCCCCCCTACTCCTCTACCTCTCACTCTTTCTCTACATCATCTGGACCACCACTTGAATTTCCACCTGGTGCACTATATATAGAACTCATCAACGAAATATATTTATGAGAATATGTATTGGACTCTGGTGGAAATGTTTGACGTAAAACATCCATCAATTTCATAAATTCATTGTTTTCCCTAGCAGACTGTTCGGCCGTCTCTGTGGCCCTTTTCATCCTATGCCTTAACCTGCTAGATCTTAGTCGTACTAAAACTTGTACATGAGGAGGTCCAATATCTATTCTGGACTATACTCTTCCCCAGTTAGTAGCGTACTCTACCAGGGTTCTCATCTCCCTACACCTAATGTAAACAATTGTTTGACCCATAATTGTGAGCTTCTTGGGAATCAAGGGCCTCTGACGTATCCTATTAAAAATATAAATATATTGTTAAGTTAGAAAATAAATATTTTAATTTTAAATCAACAAAGTTAAACTTACAATCTTCTATTGAGTCGGTTCAATAACCACACTTCCATATTTCTTCCATCTACTTGAGAAAAACAGTTTTGTTCAAGGCACACTACTCATGAGAGTATGAGAATTGTTAAATCATAAGGTGATATGGAGTTGTATTAATGTTAAATGTCCTTGATATCAATATGGATAGTGGATAAGAACCAAAATAGTATTTCTTTGCAGAGATCACTTATTGTTGGAATATTAAGAGAGAGTGTAGGTATGGAACATTAAGGAAGGTCTGGACGTGTCAAAGAAACTCTACATTGCTTATAAGTAATTCTGATTTTTTCTAGAGTATCAGAGTGAACAACCCATTCCCCTCCTTAGAAAAACCCCACCCCTTAACATCCCACACCCCTCCCCAACCTATACAGCCCACCTAACATCACCTGGACAACCCCTACCCCACCTAGACTGTCCAGACACCCCTCCCCTACAGCACCCAAACCCCCATACATCCCCCCTGGATAGCCCAACCCACCCACCTAGGAAGCCCCCCACCTGGACAGCCCCCACCTAGACAGCCCTCCCCACCCCAACCTGGATAGCCCGCCCCCTCCCACTCATTGGACAGCCCATACCCCTCCCCCACATGGATAGCCCCCACCCCAACAAGACATCCCCCCAACCCCACCAAAAATGTTCCCACCCCAAACTAGACATCCCCCACCCCCAACTAGACATCCCACCCCTCCCACACCTAGAGAGCCCCCACCCTACTTGGAGAGCCCAACCACCATTCCTCGGATACCCCCCCCCCCACCTGGATATCCCCCTGACAAGACAGCCCCCAACCCCCTCCTAAATAGCCCACCCCACCCCACCCCCTCCTTGGAAAACCCAAACCCCCTCCCCCACATGAAAAGCCCACACCTGGACTGCTCTCCCCCCTCCCAAGACAACCCACACCCCTCCCCTTCAGCCCCATACCCCATGTATCCCCATGGATAGCACCCCCCCACCTTGACATCCCACCCCCTCCCCCACCAGGACAACCCACCGCCACCCCCTGGACGGCCCACCCACCAGGACAACTCACACCCTCTTGCACCACCTGGACACCCCACCCTAACCCCTGGACATCCCACACCCTTCCTTGGGTATCCCATACCGCCTTAGGGTAATTTTATTAAAAACCAGGTTATTTATTAAGAATGGAAGACCATCAGGCATTAGACTTTTCATTCCAAAGAACCCATTCAATTTATCCAAACATGACAAATTCAATTTATCAAAACATGAAAAATTAAATTTATAAGGCCCTATGGGTCACTTAGGAAATGTCATTGGGGAAAGGGGAGATAAACTAAATTGTTAATTAAAATTTAAAAAATGGTCCAAACACTTAGGATGTATGATGGTGTCCATGATGTTCGATGGTTCCTAGGGTGGATGTCCATGGGGGTGGGGGTCTATCCAAGGGTGTGGAGGGTGTCCTTGGGATGTGGGTGTATTTCGGTGATGGGGTGTCTAGGAGGAGTTTTCCATGGGGGTGAGGGGTTTTTATGGTGGGTGGGGTGGGTGTGTCTAGGGGGTGGGGGTGCAAGGGGTGGGGGCTGTCAAATGGGGGGTATCCCGGGCGACTGTCCATGGTGGTGGGGGTGTACAGGGGGTGGGGGTGTCCAGGGGTGGTGGGGGTACAGGGGGTGGGGTTTGTCGAATGATGGTGTATAGGGTGTTCCAAGGGGGTAGGGGAAGTCCAGGGGGTGGGGTTGGGTATGACAACCCTTCTTTTATTACAAACATAAACATTATTTATACCTATAACATCACTTGATACAACAAAGATGATTTAGAGGTTTAGTGTCTTTGGGGATTAGGATCATTACATAATAACTTGAAACATGAAATACAAAATCATTATTGAAAACTTCATTTACATGACCACTACATTCCCTTGTACTTAGCATTTCATGGGATAACCTGAGGACATGTATAAGAAATGGTGAGCTATAAAGCCCAGTAAGGGAGTACATATGGAATAAAATGCGGAGTACAATACATGTTAGACAATAGGTATATCAATAGAGAATAAAATAAACATGAACATAAAGTCATGATAAAACATGATAATCATAACATGGGAATGTGGCGACAACACTTAACATGGAATTAGCATGAGCCAAGGCTCATTGCACATAAGGCATGAGTAAATCCTCATTGCACATGAAACACGAGTACACCCTCATTGCACTTGAAATATAATGATTCAACACTCATTTCAAATGACGTATCATGATATTATACTTTACCCAATGCATTGGAGTGCTATAAGGGCACACCGTTCTTAAACATTTCATTTCATGCATAAGTGTGCCCCATGGATCATAAAACATGGATTCTAAAACATAATCTTTTATTAAATGATAAATGAATGTGGAATTAATAGATGAAAAATTAGAATCAATAAGTAAATGTTCATAATGTTGAATACCCTTGATGGATAAATGGGCATGGTATTCACTACGCCATGGCATTGGTATAAAAAATCGGTGCGATTTCGGCAGCGCAACGACGTGAAATAAAAATTCATTAAAAAATTGTTGATGAGAGAGAAGGGGGTTCCTAATAATTTTTACATGTAATAGAAAGTAAGGTGGTCATATAGATACATGTCCTATCAATTATAATGGAATTTAGATTCATGATACATAATTATTTCTTGAATGTAAAATAAGAGAGATAAGTTCCTTTCAGAATTTCGGCATAGTAACTGGTGCACATGGGAGGAATTTAATGAGAGAGAAAGGGTTCTCACATTATTAAAACAATAATATGAAAGTATGGGGGAGGTTAGAAACCATACCCCACCATTCATAATTAAAATTAAAAGGGAAATACAACTTCATAAAAATTGACAAAAGTTGAAAAGGAAGAAAAAACCATTACTTGGAAGTGTGCTTCCAATGGCTATAGAGAGGCTTGCTAGAGGCTTATTGGGAGCTTGGGGAACATTGGGAGAATTTTAGAGTGAGTAGGGCAGTGGTTGGATGAACTCCAAGGGCTTTGAGTGAGGAGGAAGTGGGATCTTGGGTGGGATTATATTGGAAAGGTGAGAGAATTCTTTATTATTTAGGTTTGGCTCCCCTTTCATTAAATTAATCCAAACCACAAACTATCCCATGGTTTTTGCCCATGGTTTTTGGAAAACGGAAGAGGAAAAAAATATTTTATAATGGAAAATTCCGAACTTCTTAAAATATTAGGGTTGCTTATGTGGAGGTGATTCACACTCCCATGGAAATTAATTTAAAAATGGAAGGTGTTGAATAAGTCTTGAGGGGCCCAATAATGCTTTGCAAAGTAAGTCAAAAAAACCCAAAATCAAATTATTTTAACGGTAAAATATATATTGGCCAAACATAAGGATTATAGTATTTTATTAAATCACTATTGGGTCATTATGATGTCATAAAAGACATTACATATTTAAACGATATTTAATTTTTTCCCAAAAATTTTACTGTCTCATAAAATTATGAAAAATTCACCGGTGGATAATTTCGACGTCCTGATACCAGAAATAACATTTATACTATCTAAATAATTCATTCAATACGTTAATTCTCACTTTTAAAATAAAAAACGACATTTATAAAAAATTCACCGGTTTTGACAGAGATGGATTTCAAACCTTAATAAAAATTTTAATTGCATTTATAAAATTATAAGATCATTTAAATTTAGTAAAAAATAATTTAATAATATTATTATTATTTAATTAAAATATTATTTATTTCAAAAATACCTTAATTTAATAAAATATATTTCTTAATTAACTAATAACTAAAAACACCATTTGTACTTTAACAAATATTTACAATGTATCGAAAATGACTAGAAATAATATTCAATATTATATAAAAAATAATGTACATAACCATAGTACTACTTATTTGTTACAGAACACCTTTAAACATCTTTCATAAGACCTAAGGGTAAGTTGTGCGATGGTGACAGACTCCTGGGTTGGCTCGAATAACATCACTCGAGTGGTAATTTCATTCAACTTCCACTTTTCTCATAGACGATCACGTTTGAGCTTGACATGATGAAGTTCAGCTTGGGATTGGTCAAGGGTGAAGGCCAAAGATGCCAGCTATTTTTTGAGCTCAGACAAATGGGCTTCGAATGGGGCAATTCTACTGGATGAGGCAATCGCTTCCTTTGTCTGAGTAAATTGGATTTGTTAAAGTCCTATATTTATACTAATCATGTGATCACTGTTCAACGACTATATTATCAATGTTCATAAATCAAAATAAGTTGACATTTTATATAAACATAATGATACATTTAATTAGATCAAGAGGGATTTCCATTAATGAAACTTTGGGTCGTTACAATATTCCCTCCTTAAGAAATTTCACCCTCGAAATTTTCCTTTTCCCACACTAAAACAAACGTGGGTAACTCAGCTTCATCATATCATCTGATTCCCAACCCGCTTCTTCAAACTTTTGGTTTCTCAACAACACATTGATGAGGGGCATTGTCTAATTTCGTAGAACTTTTTCTCTATGATCTAATATCTTCACTGGTTTCTCCTCATAAGAAATATAATCTTCCAATTGTACCACCTCAGAAGGGAGTACATGTGGAGGGTCTAGTATGTACATCCTTAAGAGGGATACCTGAAAGAAATCATGTACTTTGTCCATGGCAGGTGGAAGTGCTAGTCGATAGGCCGCAACCCCGACACGATCATGAATATCGAAGGGGCCGATGTACCTTAGACTTAACGTCCCTTTCCTTCCAAACCTCATGACCATCTTCCACGGAGATATTCATAGAAACACCATGTCTCTAACTTTAAACTCAAGGTCTCATCGACGATTATATGCATAACTCTTCTATCGACTATGGGCTACCTCGATATTCTGCTGAATTGTTTTCACCTTTTCCACCATTTCTTCGACAATTTCTGGTCCAAGTAGCTTATGTTCACCGACCTCATCCCAACATGCCGGTGTTCTGCACCTTTTCCAATACAGGACTTCATATGGTGCCATTTGTATGCTCGAGTGGAAACTATTATTATAAGAGAAATCAACTAGAGGAAGTTGTTGATCCCATCCTCCTTTAAAGTACATTGATCATGCTCTCAAAATATCCTCAAGTGTTTGGATAGTCCGCTCAGATTGGCCATCAATTTGAGGATGATAGGTTGTACTGAAGTTCAGTTTAGTATTTAGAGCATGTTGAAGACTCTTCCAAAACATATAGGTGAAACTTGGATCTCGGTCAGACACAATAGATAGTGTTACTCCATTCAACCCTACCACTTCCCTGATGTATATCTGTGCCAGTTGATCCAATGGGAAATCCTCCTAAATAGCAATGAAGTGTGCAGTCTTTGTAAGACGATCTACAACAACCCAGATTGCATTGTTGCCTTTGGATGTCCTTGAATGTCCGGTGACAAAGACCATGGTGATGTTCTCCCATTTCCATTCTGGTATGGGCAATGGTTGCATCATCCCCTTATAATTCTTCCTCTCTTCCCTCACTTGCTTACGCACTAGGAACTTTGATGTATATTCAGCAATATCCTTCTTCTTATTATCCCACCAAAAGTTTTCTTGGAGATCTCGATGCATCTTTGTTCCCCTTGGGTGAATAGAGAAATTTAAACCATGTGCATCATCCAAATGTTCCATCTTCAGCTCCAGACTTTATAGAACACTTAGTCTTTTCCTAAACAACGCAATTCCTTCTTCATTAACATTAAACTCTGAGGATTTACATTTTTTGATAACATCCAATTTTTCCTGAATTCCCACATCATCCTTTTGAGCATCCTTTAACCTTTCCAAAAGAGATGGTTGAGCGATCATTTGTGAAAATATTGATGATGTTACCTTTGTTAGGATTCCCACGTCCATCTTTATCATGTCAAAGAAGATTGAATCCTTCTCAATTCTCATCATTGATTGAATTGTTGGGTCCTTTCAGCTTAGGGCATCTACCACCTTTTTCGCATTCCCAGGGTTGTAATGTATTGAATAATCATAATCCATGATGAGATGTATCCATCTTCTCTGGTGCATATTAAGCCCTTTATGTGTGAATTTATATTTAAGACTCTTGTGGTTAGTATATATCTCACATTTCTCTCTATAGAGATAATTCCGCCGTATTTTCAAGGAAAAGTTCACCGCCGCCAACTCCAGATCATGTGATGGATAGTTTCTCTCATGGATTTTCAACGTCCTTGAGGCATATGATATAACTCTATCATTCTGCATCATCACAAAGCCTCTGCCCTTCTTTGAAGCATAACTGAATACCACAATAAGTTCCCCACTTGTGGGTAAAGTGAGCACGGGCGCAGTGATAAGCCTTCCTTTCAACTCCTTGAAGCTTTCTTCGCATTCATCACTCCAAGAAAACTTTACTCTATTTCGAGTTATCTTGGTAATAGGGTTGGAAAATCATGATAAATTTCTCACAAATCGTTGATAATATCCAGCTAACTCTAAGAAGCTACGGATATCCATTACCAATGTTGGTCTCGGCCATCCCTCAATTGCATCAGTTTTGGATTGGTCCACAGATATCCCATTACTTGTGATGATATAGCCCAAGAATGAGACCTCCTTCAACCAGAACTCACACTTGTTGTAAATTTCATAGAACATCTCCTTGCGCAAAGTCTCTTGTACAATTTTTAAATGCTCCTCATGATCCTCCTTGGTTTTTGAGTAAATTAGAATATCATCAATAAAGACTACCAAAAATTGGTCAAGGAAATCTCAAAAGACCCTATTCATCATGTCCATGATGATTTCTGGAGAATTAGTGAGTCCAAAAGGCATTACTATGAATTCATAGTGCTCTTATCTTGTAATAAAAGCAGTCTTGGGGACATCTTCCTTCATCACCCTTACTTGATAATATCTCGACCGCAAATCCACCTTGGAGAAGTATTGTGCTCCACGCAGCTGATCAAACAAGTCATCGATTCTTGGGAGAGGTTATTTGTTATTTATCGTGATTTTGTTAAGTTCACATTAATCGATGCAAATCCGCATTGACCCATCCTTCTTCTTGACGAAGAGGACTGTTGCACCCCATGGTGAAGAACTTGGGCGTATATACCCTTTATCAAGATTCTATTGTTGTTGTTTCTTCAGTTCTTCAAGCTCAACAATAGCCATTCTATATGGAGTCTTGGATATTTTTACCGCCCTAGGTATAAGTTCAATTGAGAACTCAACATCTCTTTTAGGAGGAAGACGATGTAGTTCCTCGGGAAACACTTCAGCGAATTCCCTCATAATATGAATTTCTTCAAGGATGGTTTCTTCCTTGGACTCAATCATCTGAGCCAGATACGTGTGCTCATAAGGTATTAATATCCATTCTTGAGATGATGGTGCTAAATGATATTAATCTTCCACCTTACACTTGTAAGGAATCAGCGGTCGATTATCTATATGGAGTGTAATTTCCCGTTCACAACAATTTATGCTGGATCTATATAAGGAAAGAATATCTATGCCAATAATTTCATCAAATTACACCAGAGGTAGTATGACGAGGTATTCTGGGAAATTTAATCCACATACTCTAATAGGGGAGGACTTATATTCATGGAATGCAATTATTTCCCCATTTTCCGTACTCACTGATATCGTTACTTCCATGATTTGTTTTGGTGCTGAGATTGTTCTACTAAAATTTTGAGATATAAAAGAATGCGTAGAACTTGAATCAAAAAGTATGTTCGCTATTATTAAAAGAATAACTAGTGTACCTGTCACCACCTCGTTTTTGGGGTTCACTTCAGCAGAAGTGATGGAAAAAGCTCTTACTTGCTGACTTGGAGGTTGTTGGTTGTTTCCGAAAATCCTTGGATTAGGGCACTGATTTGAAAAATGACCCAATTAATTGAATTTGTAGCATTGAACAACGGGTTGAGGTTCGAACAGAGCATTCCTCTCCTCGGTCGAATCCATGAGTTTTTCTTATCGAAAGTTTACAGCTAGGTTCCCCTCTCTTCCCAACCTGAAGCATTTTCTCGTCCCCTTAAGGCAATTTCCAGGGTGCTTCTTTCCGCACTTTAGGCAAGTGGTGTGCTGGATCTTCTTAGCACCGTTGGATTTATCCATCGGACCACCAGCATTAAAGTTCACATTATGATTCTTGTCCCCATGATACCCATGTGATTCCATGATCTCCATTTCGACCTTGAGGGCACATTAGAATATTTCCTCATAGTTTTCGAAGTCACAGATCTCTAATTCCTTCCACAAGCTAGGATTCATCCCAGAAAAGAAGTGGTCAACTTTGCGTTCGGCGGTAAAGACAAAGTCAGAAGCAAAATGTGCAAGCCTTGTGAATTTTTCCTCATATGCTCCAACAGATTCCTCATCTTTTTTCTTGAGTGAAAGTAAGTCCCTTTCCATCTTAAATCGGAGGGTGCGTGGAAAATATTTATTGAAAAAAACCTTTCGGAAATCCTTTCATTCCAACGCCTCGATCTCCTCCTCAGGATTTGTATTTTTTATCAACTTCCACCATTGATCATCTTCACCATCCATAAGATAAGCTGCATGGAGAACATTCTCTTTTTCAGAACATTGGAGGATAGAGAATATCTTTTCAATGGTGTTGATCCATTTTTCAGTGATCGTGGGATCGGATGATCCACTAAAAGTAGGATGCCTTTGTCTCATGAAGCTCTCGATAGTGAATTTTTATTTCTTAGGGGGGTTGAACGTTCCTCTTGACCCATGTTTCTATTCAAAACTTGAGTTATCTGAGAATGAAGTCTGTAAAAGTTCACGATTCCCGCTCCGATTAGATTGGGCATCTCATTAGTATAGTCATCACACTGATCTTTACAACGGTTGTTAGCCCGAGTCCTCCTATTACCGGCCATTGGCTGGAATAAAAGGAAAGTTAGGGGTAACACATAAATGTTAATCTAAAGACAGAAGTTGATGAATTATAAATAAAAATTTATTTCCTTACTCAAGAGTCTATAAGCTTCAATCATGGCTTTTCATGATCTACATTCTAACATATATTCATAGGGGCAATTTTTTTAAATTCCATTAATAAGGGTTCATACTAAGCTTTTGAATTTATCAAAACGTATCCCCCGAGAGTGTCATAACCAAGAGTGCATCAAGGCACGTTGTCGTGAACCAGTTCCAGTTTGAGGCTAGCTCAAAGTAGTGTTTTCGGGTTTTACCCCTAGAATACATCTGTGCCAGAGCTGCCTCTACCTACTCATATCCAGACAGGGATATATTTGTTTGATAAACCACATAATCAGTACATACAAAAACTTAGGGATGTTTTTATTATACTTATTCTTGTATCTAAGGCATTACTAGGGTTTCCTAATCCCCAAAATAACTAAACCTATCCACTGACACCAACATTGACAACCCTTCTTTTATTACAAACTTAAACATGATTTATACATAAAACTTCACATGATACAACAAATAAGATCGAGAGGTTTAGTGTCTTTGGGTATTAGGATTATTACATTAAAACATGAAACATGAAATATAACATCTTTATTGAAAACTTCCTATACATGACCACTAGATTCCATCATACTTAGCATTGCATGGGATAACCTGTGGACATGCATAAGAAAAGGGTGAGCTATAAAGCCCAGTAAGGGAGTAAACATGGAATAACATGAGGAGTACAATACATGTTAGACAATAGGTATATCAATAGAGCATAAAAGCAACATGAACATAAAGGCATGATAAATGATGATAATCATAACATGGGAATGTGGCAATAACACTTAACATGGAATTAGCATGATCCAAGGCCCATTGCATTTAGAGCATGAGTAAATCCTCATTGCACATGAAGCACGAGTAAACCCACACTTCACTTGAATTAGCATGAGTCAACACTCATTGCACATAAATTATCATGATACTATACTTTACCCAATGAATTGGAGCGCTATAAGGATTCACCCTTCTTAAACATTTCATTTCATGCATAAGTGTGCCACATGGATCATAATACATGGATTCATAAAACATAATCATTTATTACATGATAAAGAAATGTGGAATTCATAAATGAAACATTATAATCAATAAGTTAATGTGCATAAAGGTGAATACCCTTGATGGAGAAATGGGCATGGTATTCACTACACAATGGCATTGGCTTAGAAATTGGTGCGATTTCGGCAGCGTAACGACGTGACATAAGAATTCATAAAAAAACGATTGATGACAGAGAAAGGTCTTAATAATCATATTTACATGTAAGGGATAGTAAAAAGGTCATATAGATACAATTAAAACAATTTTAATTGAATTTAGCTTCATGATACAAAATTATTGCTTGAATGTAGAAGAAGAGAGAGACGTTTCTTTCGGAATTTCGGCATAGTAACGGGTGTACATGGGAGGAATTTAATGAGAGATAAAGGGGTATCCCATCATTAAAACAATAATATGGCAGTATGGGGGAGGTGTGAAACCATACCCCAACATTCATAATTTAAATTAAAAGGCCAATACAACTTAAAGAAAATTGACAAAAATGAGAAAGGAATAAAAAACCCTTACTTGGAAGTGTGCTTCCAAGGCTAGAGAGAGGATTGTGAGAGGCGTATTGGGAGATTGGGGCACCATGGGAGGATTATAGAGAGAGTAGGTCAGAGGTTTGACGAAATACAGTGGCTTTGAGTGAGGCGGAAGTGTAAGCTTGGGTGGGTTTATATAGGAAAGGTGGGGGAATTTTTTATTATTTAGGTTTGGGTCCCCTTACATTAAATTAATCCAAACCACAAACCATACCATGGTTTTTGCACATGATTTTTGGAAAAGGGAAGAGGAAAAAAATATTTTATAAGGCCAAAGTCCGAACTTCTTAAAATATTATGGTTGCTTATGTGGAGGCGAGTCACACTCCCATGGAAATTAATTTAAAAAGGCAAGTTGTTGAATATGCCTTGAAGGGGTCCATTAATGCTTTGAAAAGTAAGTCAAACAAACCCTAAATCACATTATTTTAATGGTAAAACATATATTGTCCGAACATTAATATTGTAGTATTTTATTACATAACTATTGGGTCATTATGATGTCATAAAACACATTATATATTTAAACGGTATTTAATTTTTACCCAAAATTATGACTGTCTTAGAAAATTAGGAAAAATTCACCATTGGATAATTTCGACGTCCTGATTCTATAAATAACATTTATTTTATCTAAATAATTTTCAAAATATGTTAATTTTCACTTTTAAAATAAAAACCGACATTTATCGAAAATTCATCTATTTTGACAGAAATTGCGTTCAAACTTTAATTAAAATTTTAATTTCATTCATAAAATTATAAGATCATTTATATTTAATAAAAATTAATTTAATACTATTATTATTATTTTATTAAAGTTATATTTAATTAAAAATTTCCTAAATTTAATAAAATAGATTTCTTAATTAAATAAAAACTAAAAAACCATTTGTACTTCAAAAACTATTTACAATGTACCAAAAATGACTAGAAATTATATTCATTATTATATACAAAAAAATTTACATGATCATAGTACTACTTATTTGATACACAACCCCTTAAAACAGCCACATAAGACCTAAGGGTAAGGTCTGCTATGGTGACAGACTCTTGGGGTGGCTTAGATAACATCGCTCGAGTGGTAATTTCAATCAACATCCACTTTTCTCGTAGACTGCCACGTTCGAGCTTGAAATAATGAATCTCAGCTTGTTCTTGGTCAAGGGAGAAGCCCAAATATGCCACCTCTTTTCTGAGCTCTGACCAATGGGCTTCGTATGGGGCAATTCAACTAAATGAGGCCATCGCTTCCTTTGTCTGAGTAAATTGGATTTATTAAATTCCTATATTTATACTAATCATGTGATCACTATTCAACGACTATATTAGCAATGGTCATAAAACCAAATAAGATGATATTTTATATAAACATAAAGAGACATTTAATTATATCAATATGGATTTAAAATAACGAAACTTTGGGTCGTTACATTGGGGGTGGTCTGGGTTGGCAATACCCATATAATACCTTTAAAATTACCAACACCCAATCTAACCAACATCGAAATTCTAATCCATCACCCAACCAGAACCCAATTCACCATCAATATCAGTATCTTTACAATTATACATTGAACAAAAACTATAAATACAAAATCAAAATAAAATTTTCAACTAAACTATAGTCCACAGAAACTACAATTTCACCTCTCTAAAATGATGGAAAACTACACACACCACTACCACAACTGTCCCCAATCCCTACACATGGACCATCCTTATATCCATTACCCACCTCGAGACCAAATGACTAAACAAACGCTTTACCATCATTTAAGTGTAGAACAAAAAATATAAAACCAATCCAAGTGTTCTGTATCCCATACTGTAGGAAGTCTGATTTAGCCCATATCAAAATAGAAAATTGAAGAAAATGAAGATCATTAAAACTATGGTAACACTTACTAATTTTAAGTGTAGAAATTAACCATTCCTGATTAAAGATGGACTTCTAGTTGGAGGGAGGTTTGTGGCATAGGGTACATTGAGGCCTTCAGGAGGAGCTTCATATTAGGGTCTGCAATTGAGTAATGTAGGACGTGGGTTGCTGTGTATTTGGGGGAATTATTTCCCCTTTTTTTTAAAAACCATTTGAAAATATTCTCAATAACAGTTGTTTATTAAATCTTTTGTTATATGTTATATGAATTACAAATTTCCAAATAGTTTGATTAAACTAATAGGGAATGTTAATAATTATAACACATTGCAAACTGTTTGTTCAAAACATTGGAAATGATTCCATTTTTAACAGCATGCCAATTGTTTCTTCCAACTGTTGGTAAAAATCCATTAGGAAAACCTCCATTTCTAGTAGTGATAGATTAACCCCTTCATAATAAAATTTTTAGGTTATTTCTAAAATGTTACTTATCAAGACATTGATCATTAATTATAGGTAATAATAATCATTATGTGATTATGGTTTAACTTTTGTATATAAATAATGTTAGTATTTGTACCTATATATTATGTTCCGTGCTCTTGTAATTTTTATTAGTTTACAACTATCTCTAAATCATTGAAAATTATGATACTAGAGGAATTAAATTATGTGAATACACTTGAGGGATTTGGATGTAGAGTTATTAACATAGAAGAAAAATTTATATATTATATGATTAACAATTACCATCTACCTGATATAGTCCTAGATTATTTATGTGATAATGAGTATAACCCATAATAAAATATAGATCAGATTAAATAAGTGGTTATCATTATTTTAATAAGAATTATCATTTAATTGGGATCACATTTTATAAAATTCCATATTAATTGTTAATAATACAAGATACTTATATGATAAAATATTATTTTATATATAGTATCACAATAAAAAACAAACATGACTGTGAGGACAACCATATAAGGAGAAAGATCATAATATAAAAAATAAATTGGCTTCTAACATAATAATATATCTTTTGTATATAGAAATTCCATTTGTTAGAGAAATGCCTTTCATAAGTAACTTAGTGTTCTATTTATTCCAAATCAGAAAGAAGTTCATTCTTAGAAACATAGAGTGAATCACATAGTGTTTCATATAAATTAGTTAAAAAAGTAATGAATTTATTTTTTCATTAATATACTCAGTATGATTGGTTACATAGATTATTCTTATTTTAAATTACTATTCTAGTTAAATATTGAACTATGAATTTTATATTTGGAATATTCAAGTTAAGAAATTTATAACATATTCATTAATGGAATGGTTTAGAAAAACTAAATGAGTTTAAGATATGTTTACCGTATTATTCTTATCATGTTAGAAATATATTAATTTATCATGTTATATCTTGGTTTTGATGTGTAAAAGATAAAATAATAAGGACACATTATTTTTTGTGAGTTAGAAAACTATTCTTCTATAAGACAATAAATGTCATTAAAAAATCAAGTTAAAATGAAGAAGGAATTATTAATAATTCCATATATTGGGGGTTTTATCATATATGAATGGGTTAATGAATTATATATAGTGTAAATGTCATTTTTCAATGATATATAAATATATTACGGACTTTTTAATGGAATATTGAAACAATGACTGATAACATTGAATATGCGAAGAAGTTTGTTGGACGATAGATTCAGAGACTGATGATTTTTCACCTCTAATGAAATGGGGGGGGGGAATAATTATATGAGGTCCCATTTACATATGTATTTATTGGGGCTCTTGATAATATTTTAATAATTGGTAAACCATAGTTATAGATCTATTTACTCTTTTTTGATGAAGCTAAAAACTAGTTTGAGCACTTGCTGATGGTAATGTTTAGTTATCATCTTCTGTCATCTAGGAATTTCAATTATAAAGTTACTTTATATTGTAATATTAAACATCATGTTGTGGTAGGCCTCTAGGGAAAAAAATTCACAAACTATTTAAGAAAGTGGAGTATTTTTTTCAGTAATGGTCTTGTGTTTCTAAATACAAAAAAGAGATTCACATCTTTCTATTAAAGTGGTCATTAGAATTTTCAATGAATAAGGATCCACTGAAATCTATACACTTTATTTAGTTTCCGGGCCTATGGGAACCCTAATATAAAATAAATTAATATTAAAACATATTATATGAATATTCAACAAATATATTAATTATTCTCTCCATAGAACAATTGAGTTTTACTATTATTTTAGACTGTATACAGAAATAACCTATCTCATTAAATGTGTAAAACATATAAATGAAAATTATTATATGATTATATAATTATTATACACAACCTATATAAAAAATTCAATATAACCTATTGAAAATTGAAATATATTAATGTTTGAGATCAAATTCTATGTAATTCCTAAAAATATAGATAACGATCATTGATCATATGTGATCATAAGTATAAGGGTATTGTATCAAGAGTCAACTTTTAGAATATATAACCCAATGAGTCCAATATATTTCATAAGTATTCATCAAATATGGTTTTTAAATTAATACACATATGAAATATAAGTGTGGAGTCATAAATAATAAATCATGTCTAGGAGAAAAAATTGTTAGCATAAACATTTTTTAATGGGATAAAAATAACAATATTATATAATTTTCATTAGTTAAGGTCCACTATAGAAGTTAACAGAGAGGGTGGGGTTCACTCCCCATTCCAACATTTCGTTGACCATGGTTAATCCCCAAGACTATAATTGTGGATATGGTCCCATACTAAACTTGGGTAACTCCACATTCCAATCCTTATAATCTCATGAGATATCAATATTTTCCCAATACATTGTTTGGCTCTTTAATTTCATTCTGACCCGACACATAATGAAATCAAAAAACATGTGATCCAAAAGAATATAACTAATTCATCATATTAATAACCATGAAAATTAAATTTGTTTCATAAAAAAATTATCATTTATCATAATAGAACTTTGGAAAATAAATGGGTTGTATAATGTTTTAATCCTAACAAAATTAACCCAGGAGAAGGAAATTGGTTCTGTAGAATCATCCTTAAATCATAATAATTATATGATATACATGGAAATAAGTATGACTATATCATAAAATCATATACCTATGGAATAAAAAAAATCCTTAAAAAATGATGACATAAATGAAATATATCTTTAAAAGAACATTCTAGCCATTTTTTGATAACCTTTGAGAAATAATATTTTATTATGTTAAAATCACAACTAAAATTAATAGAATATTACAAAAACTGTTTTAATTGAAAATATCATTTTAAATAATTAATGTACGATTATAATAAAATAAGTTTTACATTGGTTGTAAAATCTATATATATTTTATAAATTAAAAGGGAAAATTATTTTCACACATCTACAAATAAAATTAAAATCAAATTGTTTAGAATATATTAATCTAAAAAATGCAATTTTTAGATTTTAATATAAAAATATGAATAATAATTAACATTTAAAACATTTTAATTAAATGTAAAATAATTATAAATTAATTTTTATGATCTTTGAAATGAAAAAAATTGACGAACAAAGATGAAATAAATTTGACCTTTATTTTAAAAAACTTTTCCTCATTTTTTTTAATTTATATGGAGAGCTAAATTATTCCAATACATAATTTGTTTGAGTATAACAAAAAATATATATGGGTTTTAGTGGATAAAAACATTATAATTTCCATCAATGACATTTTGCATATATCATCCTGAAAATAAAAAATATTGTAACAAAATCCCCTACAGGATGTCTCATTAGGCTTCGTAGAAAATATAATATCATATATAATTAAACAATAGTAATTAAAAATATATTATAGAAGAATATTATAATATAAAGCAATATATATAAATCCTTCATAACATATAATTATACTATTAATAATAATTTATTCAGTCAAAATAAAATTCGGGTCAAATCCAGACCATTTTATACACATTTTTCAATTTCATGGTTCAGGTAAATGCACCTTCGAAATGGTTTCCTCACCTATATAATATTAATAATTAATTACCTATTTTACTTGTTTATATTATACAGTTTTAAATTTTTTCATATGAATCTGTGATGATAAATGAATCACAACCCTTCCTGGTGGAGCTAATCCACACATACACATGGGTGGTATTATCATTTTGTAGAAAATGGATTGATATGACGTATGATAAGATATAAAAATTATTAATTTTTTTTAATTTTGTGAATATAATAGAAAAAAAATTATATAAATCATTAACAAACTGATATTAGATGTTTTTTATGTAAACTAAATACATAACTTCACAAGGTAGAAGTATATTGCTACACAAGAATTGTTCTTTCGTTTTCTATTTTATAGAGAATAGGAATGGTAATAGTTCATTACATAAAATTTATAACATCTTGTTATATTTATTCTTATATATAAATCAAATTATTATGGATAAAATTGGATTAGATATGGTGGAAGAATAAAAAAATAGAAAGAACCCAGTTAGGAGTTATACCTCTTCATTGAGAAACCTCATCTGGATTATACATTATCCCATCAAAGGATGGTGTTATGATAAAAACATGACTTATTGGTTGTGGGGAGGGATGTTAGGATATGATTTGAAAATGTAATGGATTATCTTTGAAGTTCATGAAGTGTGGATAAGTAATGAGATGGTGTTTCATTTTTTATGTGAGGGAGAGGACTCTCATGGGATTTTTCAAAATATTAAAATATATTATTCTTATATCCAATAAAAATGTATCTATAATGACTCAGTATTTAATATTAGATTATAAATGGTAAATATAATAAAAATATTATTTATACATTTATAATTTCATTTTAACACTTATCACGTTATATTTAACTTTATCAACATGTTTTATCTCCTAAAATGATAACAAACATTTTATTAATGTTACTACTCATAATGAAATTAAATGGAAGTGGTGTCATTAATGAATTAATAAATTATGGTTTAAATATTTTATTATATTTTAACATATTTTATTTCAATATGTTTTTTAAATTAAAAAGAAACAAAAAAACAAAATGAACTTTTTTTTCAAGAAAACATCATTCACATATATAATAAAAATTATAAAAAATTTAATAATAATTTTGAATTTAATAAAATTAACTAAATATATTTTAATAAAATTAAAATACCATTATAAAAGGTTCTTTTCAAATAATTTAATTGAAATTTTTTTTTCTATAAAAACAGTGTTTTAAACCTTCCCTGAAAAATTAATTATTTTTTTAAAAAATCGTTGAATTTTGTCTTTCGATAATATTAATATGTTGGTTCTAAATGTTACATTCATAATATTTATTTTAATTGGATATAAACTTCTATTCAATTTACTAGGGTTACTCAGGTCCCAGGACCCACCATTCTTCAACACAATCCAAGCATGTTAGAGTTCTATATATCTTTCTATATATGGGTTTATAAAGTGTTATATGAATGTTCAATTAAATAGTTTTGTTGTAGTAAAATTCATTTAGATAAAGGTATTGATCCAAATTAAATTAATATTACAAAAAATAGTATATAAACATATTTATTATTGTATTAATGGTCCTCTCAAACTGACAATCTATCTAAGGTTGTTATGAAATGCTAATGTTTAACTTTATATTCGAATCGTGTAATATTATTATCCAAAAATTCAAATTATTCCCTAAATCCTGATCAGATATATTAGAATATTGTACTCCAATAAACAATATCACTTACTAAATTTATGTCCTAGAAATTTCATCATGATTTAAATATTCTATTATAGAGACACATTTAATTGACTTTTATGGCAGTCAAATACTTCCAAAATAACCCCATTCCATTTAGATTTTTTAGAGAGTTTAATAATGAATTAAATAGTGATGTTTTCCAATTTCCATTATTGTATTGATATTTTTAATAAAATCTCCATATAACTCTTTATCACAACCATAACATGATGTAATAATTAGTATCACGATACATACTATGCAATATCACATATCAGGTTATCACAATAGAAATGCTCATTCATATCATTATACATATTCTTACTTATAAGATGAATAAATTACAATGAACTAAGTGATTTAGTAAATATAATCTTATATATAGATATTATTTATGTGGTAAATGCACTATTACTAATCATTTTCATTCCATTAAAATCTTCATTCAACTAAAAGAACATTTCTCACCTTCTCCTATAGTTTTAAATTCTCTTACATCTCTATAATCCTAAAATCGGTGGATGGCTAAAAGCTATTATGAGAATTTTTTTCTAAGTACACATTCCACATGATATAAATATGTCTAATATATGAATATATAAATATTTGATTCATTTCAACATTCATCATAAACCTACTATGATAGTCATTCTGACTCTAAGGATTATCCACCTTGTTCATGTTTTCATAGTGATAGTGTATTGATCAATCCTAATAACTAATAAATTACAACCATAATATATAGTTCATATTCATCAGGTTATAAATGAATATATAGTTTAATAATTTATTATCATATTATATATATCACATACCTCTATAAATATAATGGCTCTATATTTTCAATGTAAAAATTATTTTAGGAAACTCTAAATCATGAGTGGGGTAAGTTTTGTCATGAATTTTAATTTTTTTAGGAATATTATATAACCATATAAATATTGAGGAGTAACCATCCAAATCCATTTGTTAATGAATCACTATATATTAGGAATTCCTATCAACTATAGGGTATACAGATTATAGGGGGACTGATCGATATTGATTTTAGCTCCTCAAAATTTTTATGTAATTTATATGCCTAAATGAATATTTGACCCATAAAAATTAACATGGTTATTAGATTCAATATCCATAAAAAATACCTCACAATTAATCTTTATTATCCATCCTACCATTGAAAATTACATTTATTTTTTACTATTGTGGGTGTCTACCAATTCTAAATAACTTATATCTTTGAAGGATCTACCAATAGACCCTCCCTTGATATTATTTAACTCAAGATTGATTCTTTTGATAGAAAAGATCAACAATTACTAAATTTATAATACATATTCTCCTTTAGTAGGGGATCTTTTTTTTCAAATTACCATCAACCTCTTATAAAATACTTGATATGAAAAAATATAATAAAAAATAACCAACTTAATATGATTGATGTAATCTCTAAAATAATTATTCTTTAGATCCATTTTAATGGTGGGGGAATTGATATAGGAAATGGCCATCACAATAAATTCATATCAAACATAACCCATACTAATGGATGTCTTTGGTGTAACCACCTTCTTGAAGCATATTTTATAATATCCAAAAGAAAGGCCATTCATGTTAACATGTTGACCTCAACATAATTGATCTAACAGATCGTATATATAGTTTATAAGGTACCTTTTCTTGATATCTAATGTGTTATCTTATTAATAATCAATTTTATGGTTCACTAACGCATTTTCTTTTATAAAAATGTTTTTTCCACTATGCTGGTGTACTGGGTATTATGAATCACTTCTCTAGATTCAACTAAAGTCACTTCATTAGTTATTATAACTCAATCAGATACATTCTATGTAAATTCATTGACATATGTGTATAACCATGTATGTGTTCTATTGAAAAACATCATAATTTTTTGGATAAGATAATGAAATTCTTCATGAAATACCTTATTATAATCCCAAACAATTGAAATATCATCCTTATTGAGTTTCACCAATGGACAATTGAGATAAATAACCATCATTAATATGTAGTATTCCCTATTAAATAGATATAAAATCCATTAAATTTTTATATATGTTTTCACACAAAAATACAATCATAGTTCTATTAAGAATAACAAAAAATACTTCCCTTTCAGGGAAATTTATATTCTCTATATAGATAGATCCATTCCATTCAAAAATTCACATAAATTTTATTTAAAGGGGGAATTAAAATATATTATTAATTAAAATTTCCAAAAACATGAATAGAAGATGAGCTACTAAAACTGAGATGTAATCATCATTCCCTTATGAGATTTTAATACAAGTCAATATTTAATCATTAAGATATTGATGTTATACCCTATGAAAATTATTAACATTTATTGAATAAAATAAAACATTGAAGTTCTAAATTTAATTGTATGTGTATATTTGATCACATAGTTCTCTTAAAACACATCAGCAGTTTTGATCGTATGATACCTCATAATTTATTTTTTATGAAGAGGTTTGTCTTGCTGATTACCATCAATAAACATTTTATTCATGAAGTTATTATCATAATTTTCTTTTTCCTTGAAATTATTTCATTGGAATATAAGTGAAACATTCATTTATTCTTTTTCTTCATTCATAAAATTGATTAATCCTATCATGTCACATTGATATTATTTCCCTTGAGGGTCTTCTATCCAAAAGATAATTTTTTTTTCAAACACCATAAAGAAATTTAGAACATTCTTTCCTTTCATTCATCTTATATGAGAAAAATTAATTTTCTTTCCTCTATGGTTTTAATTGTTGTAATTTTTTTGAAATTCATTTTTTCTATTTTCCCCCACAATAATGATGACACTAAGAGTCTCCAATTTCCATTTCCATCTTAATATCACAATGAATTTTTTTTTCATAAAATTCAATGGACCATATATCAATTTCTATATGATTAATTGGTCTTAAGATTATAAATAATATACTAATTTTTCATTAAAGTTCTTTGATAAAACATGAATCCTGCATCACATTTCTGTTGAAATTTATCAAAAATGAACTAATGAATTTGTAATCATTCTACATCAGTTTTAGTAATTTTATTTATATTTTTGAGTGAATATTTCTATAAAATACTTACTGAATAATCAATTCCTATATAATTACAATTTCATAGTGTATATTTACTCATCTTTCTTTATATTCTTAAAATATTCCACCACTAATCATTTTCATAGTCATAACCACTCACAACCCAAATAATCATCCCTTGGTCTAAACATTGTAGAATTGAGAAAATATATTCTATATAATTAATCTATTCCTCAGTATGTAGATGAACCACTGAATGATGGTGGATGTTTTAAAATGAAACACTCAATAGTGAGTTTTTCGTTTGTTTATTTTTTTCATAATGATTTTCATTACCATTCACTACATGAGACAGCTGGAAAAGTATAGTCACATGATTTAAAAAATACAATAATATTTCATATTGTTTGTCATGAGAATGTAATTTTAAATTCCAGCCACATTTAGTATCAATTTAATTCCTCCAAGGACCACCCATTGATAAGACCAAATATCACATTATAGGGAACAATAATCAAAGCGAGTATTCATGTAATCCAAATAAATAAATCATAGGATGTCTACATCATAACAGACTCCATTCAATTGTTGATAGTAGAGGTTAAAACTAGGTTATTCATGTCCATCATCTATTCAAATATTTTTAAATAAATCACAATGATAATTTGAATCGACCATTAAATTTCACCGGGGTATGTCTATATAGTTGTGAAATTTTAATCCCAACGATCATAGATTAGTGATTATTGAGTTAACAACCAATCCCACCATTCAGATTAATTACACAAAGGTGCATCAAAAACACAACTATATTCAATAATTATTTTCTAGAATGGGCGGTAATTTCTAGGAAAACCTCATAATATTTTCTTTTGAAAAAACAATAATATTTTATCTGATACATAAAGTTATCATCAGTGTATTTAATAATTTTCTCTAACCACAATATCCAAAAATTACTAGACCATAATTTAATACTCACCTTGGTGTCCTATGAATAACATATATAAATATTACATATGTTTATAAGAGTGTTAAATGAAAAATATAATTATAAAATCGCAAGAAACATTTTGGTTTAGTTTCTTTGTAAAACTGATATATAAAAAACTTATTTCATGAATGGTCTTTAGCATAACCCAAAAAAATATTATATTATTTTACCTATCTTATAAAATCCAAAAAAGAAATTATTCATAATCTTGTTAAAATGGAAACAAAATATTGGGTGAAAGTATACACTCTATAAGTGTAAACAATGGAGATTTCATTCCATGATCATAAGTGAGAAATGTCATATGGTCAAGAGAAAATGGTCATAATGTAAGAAAATAATAATTGATAAATCAAATATCATTAATAATGAATATTATAGAAAATTTATGTAAATAAAGGTAAATAAGACAAAAAAGTGATCAATCATCAATAATAAATCTTCACCCATAAGAATATATCAATATAATTATAAAAATGTTTATTTAATACAAATAAAAATAGAATATAGTTTTCTTTTTCAAGGTTCACCGTCTTTGGATATTATATTGGTTTGGGTTCACTCCATATCCCATCATTACTTTATTCATGGTTCACCCTCTAGACTATTATATTACATAGAGTCCCTTATTGATCATGGTTCACTACTCCTTTGTGACCTTATTTAATTATGATATATATATATATACATAATTAGTTAGAGGGATATATAATTCTTTCTCAAACATCACATAATGAAAAAGACATATGTGTACTAAATGATTATATATTAATCGTCATATCATCTTATCATAACACATGTTGAGGAAATGGATTACATGAACATTTCTTCATTTATTTAAAACATAAACATTGGTAATGAACTGTAGTTATATATGGGTTCATCATAACATAATTAACATGTGGGAACGAAATGGTTTTAAATTTTTTTTCATTAAATCATCATCATCCTAATCCATACAAAGATAGAAAATGGATGCTATCATATGATCATATAACATGTAAAGCATAATAATCCTTAAAAAGATTACCGATATAAATAAATACCATTAAATTACATGTTGAACATACTATTAAAACAAGATAAATATTTCATTTTTTATCATTTCAAATGAAAATTCCAAGAATATTAATACAATTATTCATTTAAAAATAATAATAGAAAACATATATTTTTATGATTAATTAATTATCATAATAAATGAAATTTTTTCATACGTTATACATTAAAAGATAATATTACTTTCAAACTATTTCAGATGATTAACAACAACTTGTTCAATCAATAAATGTTTAAAAGTATTAGATTTTAAAAATTATAACTACTATAAAAGAAATTTAAAATTAAAAGTTTAAAATATTAAATTTATATTTAATAACATCCATAAAATTATTTTTAATATCATGGATAATGAAGAACAATTTCAATGATTAAAGAAGAAATAAGGTTCAATTTAATTTATAAAACATTATGTATATTTATTATGTTCAAAATGGAAAAAAGTTAAAAATAAAAAAATATAGGAATAAACATAGGGAAATAATTTATATATTTTTAATGAATAAGATCATTATAATTTCCCTCAATGTAACTCTCTAATATATAATCCCAAAGTGAAATGCTATTAAAAGATAAAGTCATACTAGAAGTCTAATACTTCATCATAGAAAATAAAATACCCTAAATAATATATATATATATTATAAATTTATTCAAAACCATATTCAGACATTAAAAAATATAAATAATTCCTTTACAATATCCAATTATTATTTTATTAATAATTTATTCACTAAAATGAACATTTAGTTGAAGAGTTTCCAAATTTTCATGCATATTTCTGTTTGATTATTCTAAAACTAGAACTATAACAATGGTTTATTAAAAATATATATATTTATCATGAAATAATTATCATATTTATTGATCATATTAACATTTGTAATATTCATATAAATTAGTTACAAAAAATTAATCCCATAGCTTTATGAATGTGGTAGTCCACTTGTATAGATGAGTGACATTATTATTTTATAATGGATGAAAATGTAAGAAGATATATAATATATTAAAATTAAATAATATAATGATGTTATAAACATTATATCTAAACATTATATCCATCATAAAGACCATATGTGAATGGTACTAAGGAAAAACAAAATACATCTCCTTCGGATGTAGTATACTAGACGTACAAGTGAATGATGATTTCATTTCCAATTTGATGGAAAAGAATATTAATAAAGGTTATTCCATAAATAAAAAAATCCTATAATATAGATGATTCTATAGTAATCATGTAATTCTTGATATAATATGTTAATATAATTTAGAAGATTAAATAAAATTTAATGTACTCTATTAAGAGTAATACCTCTTAGTAGGGAAACCTCCTTTGGTGTTCAAATTTTACATCAAAAGGATAGTGTTATGATAAAATTAGACCCTATAGGACAGGGGCACTGAAGTTAAGAAAATATTTGGGCAAGTCTTGTCTAATTAATAGGATAATTATGTTTGGGGATGATAGGATAGGGTGTTTAATTTTATAATTTTGGTAGATAACAAACATTTAATGTTAAAAAGTGTTATGTGGTGATTTTATAAATTGTTTCCATTTGGTTGTTCAATTTTTTTGGATGGTTATAATAATAAATGATATGTTGAGACATAAAATATATAACATAAGAAACATGTAGCTAAGATTTATATAAAGAACATAAATTTTCTGGGGTAGTCTTTGTACAAATGGGGTTGTTTATAACTTGATTGAGTATCTTCAAATCATAGTCATAGGCTTACCCAATCAATTTAATGTACCTTCTATTACTGAATAGATATCCCACCAATATTATGTTATTCCCTGATTTATTTTATTTTTAAATTATGATATTATGATTGATTTATATTTATTTATTATATTACCATGATTAGATTAATAATAAAATTATTAACTGTTATTTTTTATAATGGTTGGTAGAGTAGAAATTTCATTACAAAGGATAATGAGAAATAATCGAGGGGAATAATCTATAAAAAATGATTCATCCAAACCACAGGTGAACCATTATTTGGATTAGAGTACCATACATTTATTTTCATTCTATTGGTAGGTGACCTAGGATTGAAGAACCATATCATGTGTATCAGTCATCATATTTTATAATATATAATCCACCAATGTTTTATTATGATTCAATACATAAGAAAATAGAGTTATGGATGTGCATGATGATTGGAATCTTGGAATTCTTTCCAACTCTAGATGAAATGAAGGAGAATCTTGAAATTTTTATCCTTATGGTATCAGTGGTAGATTAGTGATAGATAGTTGTTAAAGCTTTGTTGGATAGCAATCCCGCTTTGAATGGATTTCTGAATATTTAAATAATAAATTATTTATAAACTCCTTAAAAATAGTTGTGATGATTGAATTATTTTGGTATAAATAAATTGGTTATTTAGTGACTGCTCAAAGTTAACTCACTTTATCATAACTATGTCAAATGTAGCGACTGGTGACATAATTAATGGTTAGTTCCTTGATGTTGATCTCCAATTTAAGGTTCCATCAATGCTGGTAATTTTATGTATTTCTTCATATACATATGTATATAATAATGTGCTGGTTAGAGTTGGATATCAACAATGAAATTAGAGTGGAGAGGAAATCATTTTCCATCTGGTTACATGTTGTAACATTATCAAAGAGGGAAAAAATAAGAGTTACATTTACTTCTACTGCATCAAGGCATTAGATAATCAAACCTAAAAGAATTCAATTATACTTCAAGTTGTAGAAATGAACTATATTGTTTCCGATAAATCGTAATAATACACTATAATATTTAATGTAATTCACCACTAAATAATTTATATAACTATGGAATAAAGAGGTTATTAGGATATATTTCTTGGAATTTTTTAAATTAGCAAGTTAAATTGGATAGACTTGTCATCATGTTTCTTATTTCGAGATATAATGATCCCATCAGAATAGTTCTCATCTATAGGAACATGTAATTTTGGATACATATAACAATATTTATTTTTTCATGTAAATGCATCATTATGTGATAAAAAACATTCTATCGTAGCTAATAAATAGTTATATAAAGAATATTGGGATATCAGGGCATATAGAATTTTTTCCATAATTTTGTCATCCTTATGAAATCAAATGTTAGACTTGTCTTATTTTATACTATCATATCACATGATTATTTTATTGTTGATTGGTTAATCAATTAGTATTATGTGTGTAATATATTCATTACACCATGAGTGACAATACACCCCATATATAATGGTATTAGAGAGGATCCAAGGGCCCCACATGTTCAATTACCAGTGATACCATATATTTTAAAAAGGATTATACCATTATAGATATTCATATTTTTATTATATCATTAGAAAGACTTGGATAGTGGAGATTAATTTCAAAACTGACTACAATGCTAGAAAAGTGAATTCGAATCCCTAGGTATAATTCATCATGTATTCCATTAGAATTCAATAAAAATGAGCGTAAATACAGATATTTAGTGATTATAAAATGAACCATATATAGAATGTTAGTACAAATGACCCTAGGTATTGTTAATGAATTTATAAATAGTAATCTTCCTTGTATAGTTCATCGACCCCTAGATGTTATTGAAAATGATTAATTTTTGTTACGACCTTTGACATAAATCAGGTTTTCTGTAGATCTACACCCATTAAGAATACATAATTTTCTCTCATCATAAATAATTTAATTGATTTAGTTTTCAGAATTATTGGTCAAAATAGAATAATTATAGATATAATGATTTACAAAATCGCATACATTTACAAGGTATATATCATATTAATTCATAATGAAGGTAGAAAATTACTTATGAATAGATAATATTTATCAAAAACTAGATTATATTAGAATAAAAAATCACATCCCACCTCCTGGACTTGATAATAAATTTTATCAATTAATGGTAGATAATAGTTTCTCCCATATTAATGTATAATTATGATATCATAAGCTGAGAGTTATAAAATATTTTAATTATAAGAAATCATTCTAGTGTCAATATGGTCATTTTTAATATGTCTTCACAATAATTGGTTTGATAAATACACATGATGTCTTCATTCATATAATGAATCATATGTTCTAAAGATACATCAATAATTTCATGGGGAATTTATTTATTTTAAATATATTTATTCTAAAAATAAAAATGAACATGAAGTGTTTATGGAAATTCTACTAAGAAAATTGTGTGATCATAGATTATATTCTATGATTTCTAACCTATAATTATGAATACTAGAATTATGCCTACTTGGACATGTTATTTATGATGATGAATTATTAATTTACACTATGAATAAAATTCTCCAATATATTCATATAAAAATATTCCCTTTTAGATGAATATTCATTGAATTTTAAAAATACATGGTTGAGAACCATATTGGTCTAATATTAATGGAAACAATAATATATAACTAATTTTATCACAAAAAAACATAACGTCTTCCACTATTTTCTTTATAACAAGAATCGTTCTTAGTCATATCATAGAGTGTGAATATTTTCATAAACTAGTGAATGTAAACATAACAACAATAGTGATAACATGATCAGTGAGATTAATAATTAGAGATATCATTCTATGATCATAAGAAAGATTAAAATAATCAAAATGGTATGTGATCATGTACATAACAAAAACATTTGAAATCCATCATATCATAGATTAGAAACATGCTTCATGGAAATAAAAAATTTCATTCCCAAAATAAATTATTAATTATTGATTGAAAAAAATAAAATTTCATGAACCATAGGCTCATGCCATAATGTGTTTCACCAAAATAGTCATTGAAACAATTTCAATTTTCAAGGTCAACTATCATGATTATAAAACATAGTGGATTAGGCCCCATCACTTATTTCCCATTATGGATCAACCTATATGGCTATTTTCTATGGTGGATTAAGACCATTATCTTATTTTCCAAAAATAATCTTGCCCATTTCCATGTTTCCCTTTGTGGATAATTCCTTTTATCCTATTTCATATTTTTGATCAATCTATTCTACTTATTTTTTATAGTGGAACAAACATGTTTCCTTTTTCAGTTATTCTCTCATGTGATATATATCCTTACCCAATGTATTTTAGGTTGGTATATATACCACCCTTAACATAATAAAAATGACCCATATGTGTTACACAATATCAAAAAAACATATATAATATCATAACTTATGAAAAAAATGGGTTTTGAAAAGATTAATACATATGAAAACATGTATAAAAGTAATGGGTTTCATAAATGATTAATCATTTACTCATAGGAAATCCTATGGAAAATTAAAGGATTTATTAAACATACAATGAAAATAATCATTAGCCATTTTATAAAATATTATGAATTGTATCCTTGTATAATACCACCACTAAATAATATGTAACATCAAAGTATTTCATCTTAGATATATAATGAGTTTGAAAGATCACTTCGAACATTACATCAAGAAAATAGCCATTCCACATTAAAAATCACTTTTTAAAACGAAAAATTAATAAAAAATTTCCCAAATACATTACTATGAGAATATCCTTAGAAACATATAAAGGAAGACTTGTATCATTTTTTGGTCATAGTGGTGATGTACTTCGTTCATGTCGTACATGTATAAAATCTATGATTCCTTTTATGTTTTAAGTATAAAGACGACAACACACCATTTGGAAAACAATAAGTAAATTCCATTTAAATTTTTTTAATGAAACAAATGGGTAAAATTGACTTTAAACAATTATCCTAGAATATTAAAAATATAACTTAAAACATTATTAGAACTTAAAATCATGGAAAAATAAGCATCATTTACTCAACATTGAAATATAGTAAATTTATCCTTAATTCTTTTTAATCTCATTAGTACATAATTCTAGAAAAAACAGAAACATGTATTCTTCTGAAAAAACAATATTAATGTAAAGTTATTGGGTTTCTTGAGAGATAAATCATATAAAATTCTAATAAACAATGATATTTTATCATATAATTTTTGCTACTTTGGTATAATTTGAATTATAAGCCCTGTTAAATAAAAAGATAAAACCAAATAATATATATCATGAAAATAAGTAAAGTTGTAATATAGATTATCAAAGTAGTATTATATACACCTTATTAAATAATAGAAGTTCATAACATATGTAATTTCCCAAAAATGGAATTTGAATAAAAAACCCTTACCTTATCTCTAAACTTCTTTCTCATATGTTCAAAACTCTTATATAATAAATATAAATTAATAAAACATCTATTCTAGGAACATACTAATATAAAAAATTTCATATATAATTTACATACAAAATTTCATTACAAGATTATTCTAAATTATTTGTTAAAATTGTTTTTTTTATTTTTGTTTCTTTTTTTATTTATGTTTTGATTTAGTGGATTTGGTTATTATACATTAACTATCACTCAATAATTTATCTTCTTCAGATAAGATCCCTAGGATAGAACCGAAATCCTATTAAATATGAATTTTAGATCAAAACAAGGGATCAAAGTTATTGTTAATGAATTAAAGAATTTATATGGGACATTCAAAGCTAATCCTAATGGCTTTGGATATATAAATATGTAAAGAGAGTGGGTGGAATTTTATATGTGGGGGACATGCCACATTTGGAATTTTTAGGATAGAATAATTATAACTCCATTATTTCATTAAAAAGGATAAATAATTTCATATTATCATACATTAAAGGACATATGTTTGGTATATGACTATCCAATAATAACTAGACTTGTTTTTGGTCATTTTTTAATGTTATTTATTAAGTTTAACCCCTGGATAAACCCATTTTTACCGCAAATGTGGTAATTAATATTTAATGTCTCCACAAATAATTATTGTACAAAAAATTAATTAAAGTAAATATAATATATTAACTATTGTAATTAAAAATATTTATTACAATTTTCTAAATTCAATTCATCAAATTTTCAGAATTTAATTTCAAATTATACTCTAAAACTCATTGAAAACCCCATTTTCCAAAAAACACATCTCATTATTTTAAAAAAAGTTATAAAAAAATTTAAAATTAAATTTCTTATAATTATGTAAATTTAATTAATAACAATATAATTTTCCTAATTTTACTTATAATAAAAAATTAATTTTTTTTTAAAATAATGAAATTAAAATAAAATTCATTATAAAACCCATTATTTTCCTTATATATTAAAATAATTATATTTTTGAATGATTATTAAACCTAATCTATGAGAGAATATTGATGTGATGAATTGAAAAATTATATTCATTATTTAATATATATATTTTTATTGTGAAAAAAATTATGTTTAGTCTATTTTCAAAAATAGCATGGCACTCATTTTTTGAGAAATAAATATTAAAAAAACATTAAAAAATTTTATTTCTTCTTTATTAATATAACTTATTTGTATAGAAACATCATACCCAATTTTTAACATTAGATATTCCTTTTCATTCCTCTAATTTTGATTTCCAGGTTCTAAGGGTCATGTTTATTTGATAATATTAATAGTATATCACATATCATCACTGATCTAATTTTCATTTAATGTAATCTAAAATCATGGTTTCATCATAAAAATTCTATTAAAAAATGTATTTATTTTTTTAAAAAATATTTCATAACATATTCAGGTGTTTCTTGGAATATTAAATCCACCATCTTATATCATCCACCAAACAATTATTTTTCGAAAAGAATCACTATGTACTTTATAGGATATTTTCACTGAATTGTTCTATATTTGTCAATGCATACATCTTTAATGAATACATTAACATGAATGGATAATCTATTAAAAGACAATGAAGACATCCGAAAATTATCCATAGAGATTTATTCTCATCTCAAATATACATCTATATTAATATAAAAATATCCATATTTGAGTTGTTTGTTTTATTAAAATATTTCTAGATCTGTTTGGGTATTTTTTGTCATGCATAAGGATCATGTTGTTTCATTTGTATCAATGCCGTTTATAACACGTGAAATGAACTGTCTAGAAAATTAGATACAATTATCTATATTTTTCCATAAAATAGACTTGTGGTGTCCCAACCTATTCTAAGAGAGGATAACATTATTCAATGATGATTGGAGTTGGAAATAACTCCCATACAAGGGATACATTAACATGATGAAGAAATGATATAAGATTTTCCTAAAAGTGGATAACATTTACATAGAGTACAAAAATAAAAAATTAAATTTTGTGGTAGATTCCTTATTTCATACTTTACATGAAGAAGTTTTCTAGTATGCATTGGACCAATGGTAGCCGATGAGTATTATTGTAGACTTGAACAATAACTATTCGAAATTGGACATGAATGAAATCTTAATTCTAGTTTATAAAGTTCTTTTCTTTTTAGACTTTTTTAAATAGGATAAAATATCATATCCTGATTGCACCACCACTCAGTCCAACATAAATGGTTATAAGACATCTGATTTCTATAAGAATTATGAAAACACATTATATCACATAAAAGACCATATTATGATCCCTTACTCTTACAATAACTATTATTTGCTTTTTGTAATCATTTGTAATGGACTACTCTTACATGTATTTGAAAAATGTACAATATAATGAAAAATCATTTCTGGTTCTCTAGTATGAAACACAGGAATGAAAATTATGTCATTAATTTTCTAAAATGTTAACTCGTGAAGGTTGAGTATCATCGACTGGAAGGTATTCTATAATCAATACATATTAATACACGAAATTGGGAATATATTCCTTGGACTCTTCACTAATCTATCAAGGATTCATTAGAATCATTTTTCTATTTATATGATAATGTATTGACTCACCATGTCAAAAAGCATCATCCAAACTAAGGATTATAATATGTTATCGAATTTATAAAAGACATATATTCATTAAATAAGCCTGTTTCAGGGAGTTTTAGTGTCAGGCATCCAATAGAAATCTTCTTTATTAACTTATTGATTCGAGGGATCATTGAAAAATTATTTTATAACTCAATTCACCATGATAATGGAATATCATCCTAGGGTATATAGATTGAAAAAATGAAAAAAAATCATATATTAAAATATATTATTAGAGATTTTGTTGTGGAAATTATAAGATCATGGGAATATAATATGAATTTGGTCAAATTATCCTAAAATAAAAGTTGTCAGGTGAGGATATATAAATACTCCTATGAAAAATTATCTTTTAACCAATGTTTGTTTCCATAATATTGCATAGAAACTAAAGAAATATCATTAATTGGACATATTATTGATTATGATTCTATAAAGAAAATCTAGATGATCTAAATCTGTATGGGGATGTATTAGAGATAACAAAGATCATATATAAGGAATTTTACCATAACATTATATTTTAAGGACGTTATCCAAACATTCTTTCAAGTGTCATTGAACATTATTCCTTGAACCTTGACAAATAAAGGGATGTTATCCCCCCCCCCAATGTTACATCAAATAAAATTATTTAATTGTTTAGAGATTTTTTATATTATTTCACCATGATATAAATTATTTATTATTTAAAATTATTTTTTTCATGTCTCTCAATTGAAGATGAGTCACATGCATCATCATTATGAGATCAATTTATATAATGTTAGTATTGAACAAAATTTGAGACTTATCTATTTTCAAAATTGGATTTTGGATAGACATGAGAAGATCCTATTGGAGGAGGTTATACCTTTATTATGGATACTATTGTTGAATCGTAACATTCAAGGGTAAATATATGAATATTAGATCTTTATATTATATAAATAACATGATTTTTTAAGGGAAACACTAGTGTCCATCTATCGTAGGATATAAATTCTAGTGACTATGAGAATGTAACACCCCTTGTTTTATATTACTCTCAAGATTATTGATTTTTAATGTTTTTAATTTATTTTTTTATGAATGTTTTTTGATTATTTTTGTACGTTTTGGAAATGTTTATGGTAACACAGTTTGAGAGATAATATGTAAAGCCAAGCATGTTCTCTAACAAACTGTCTAGGATGTATAGGGTAGAGGTGAGTTCCTTGGATGGTTCATCGATGGTTCAATATTTTTCAAATCACTTGGACTAAAAAACAAATAGATATTTTAATGTATAGAATATTTATTTTAATTGGAAACATACCTAGTAACCCTAATTTTTCTTCCATAATATATGGTTCATGATTCATAGTGAACCTCTAGGAAAGTTTCAATGAACATCACTCTGTGGACTCTTTTTACATTGATTCATTGAGTTTTGAAGATTTTAAATAAATGTTATGAACATAAGCATTCCCATATCTTGTAGATATCAATATTCACTCTTCAATGATACCCTAAATCAGGGATTCCCAACCCAAACCTATAAATTTCGATAAATATTAATTGGATTCTCTTAGGATTCATAAAAAATGGAATAATTAGCCAATATCTATAGATCAATGGGATATTTTTTGGTTCAAAAGTAATCTAAGAAGTTTCGGCTTTCCGACATTCAAATTTCATTATAATATAATGATTACAAGTTTATTAAATTACATTATACTAATTTTCTATTGTTTTCACCTAATGGTCTTTATTGGGATTTTATCATACTGGTATACTCTTTAAATATGGGATGTAGGTGTCACTGATAATTTGTTTGAAAATGAACTAAATGTTTTTTTAAAAGATGTTTGGGTTTTGAAAATTTGTCTTTGAAAAAAAGGGTGGCGTGAGTCCATCTGAATAGGTGGTGAATTATGGTCCGATGTGATACATTAAAATAATCAAAACACTGTACCGGTCCGATTCTAATGTATCTTCAATAAATTACTTCACCAAGTGATACCTTGGTGAAAGGATGGATCGCCACTCATGATTATAGGTAGGTCTATATCATGAATGTAAATGTTTTTTATTTATAAAAACAGAGTTGGGTTACAGAAATATAAAGTACATTAATTCCTTTTTTTCTGGAAATGAAAACTCATATATAGTTGTACTAATTTTTGAAAATCATAATGTATTATTTAATAAATTTTAGGTAAATTAATGTATATTCTATTTATATTCTTCATATATGTTTTTTTATCATATAAGATAACCTATATTTTGAAATAGTGGATTGTGGGAAATGTCTTTTCAGATTTCTAATTGGCTATAACTAATCACCTGTAAAGTACAATGTTTTTTTACACACGATAAAATATGAATGTTTTTGAAAATTTTCATTGTAACAAATTTTCAGTTTTAAAACAAATCACTCATATGAGGACATGCGAGTTGGGGTCTTTTATACATGTTTATATTGGGATGGGGTAAAGTCTTGAGTTGTTCATGCATTGCAAGATGGGCTTATATGTAACGCCCCATGCTTCTACGGTATGCTTTTCTTTGAATAATGTGATAGCGTGTGTTGTACGCAACATCCAGTTCTAACACAGCACAACCAATCACACTAGCCATTGTGAATAGTAATACATACTTATTGAATTTATATATTTCAAAATGGACTTCATTTTTGGTTTCGGAATATCGAAATTATCCTAAGATGAATTTTGGGTATTTTTTTGAGAACATCCATTTTTTATGAATAGTGAAAAATACTTAAAAACAACATTTTATAATAAAATTAATTTATAGTGATAAAATATATTATTGAGTGGTTTTAAAGTACAATTAGAATATATTTTAACAATTTTATCCAATGGTGTTCATTAGAATTAATTTCACTTTGAAATTGGACCTAAACAATTGTCAATCTTTTGGTATATTTTGTTTCTTAAAAACATGCTATTTATTGTGACAGCGGGAATTAATTATAAAATTAATTAATGCAACATAAATGTTTGGAATTTTGTAAAATAGACATCATTTTTGAATTCGGAATTTCAATTATACCTTAGGGTGAAATTTTGGCATTGTTCTGAAAAACTTCAATTTTTGATGAATAATGAAACTACTAAGTGGTAGTTAAAAAACTAAATTTTTCATAAAACATAATTTTACCGCTTCTATGAATTGAATTTCAAAAATCCGAGAGACACGGTTAATATCAAGAAGTAAAATGTGGTTTAATGGGATGAAAATAATTTTTGGTGAATAGTAACTTTTTACTTGTATTTACCACGGTTAAAAGTAAATAGGGTAATTAAGGGTAAAAATGATATTAATATTACACTACCACATGTCCTAATTCTATTGGACAAGTGTATCTCGACCAAAAACAACCTTAGAAAGAAAATATTATCATTTAGGTACACTTGGATTAGATTAGTACATTTATTATTATTTAATTCAAAGAAGAGTTAAAAGAGTTTAAATCAATGTTTAATTAATAAAATATTTTTAATATAGGGTTATAAATAAGATAAATTCGATTTTAAATATTCATTAGAAAGATAAAAAGATTTCCTACATAATTCTATTTTAGTTATAATTTTTAGACATTAAATAATTTAATTTATTTATAACACAATGATGATACAATAATTACCATAATAGTGAAAAATTAAAATAATGGATATTATAAATACCCAAATATATATAATTTGAGACTTTTAATGAATTAAAATAATTTTATAGGATAATTTGACATATTATGATTGATTTAATTTACTTTTTCTAGAGTAATAATTCTGTTATAAGTTTCACAAAATTCAACAATTGAATAGTGTCAAAATTGACATAAAAGAGTTTTTAAAACAAATATTATATTATTAATTGATATTAAATTACTAAAAATCTAAGGATTGGACAAGAGACATATATCATGATAGGTGTATCATTAATTAACCACTTGGGGTCTCTTGGATGTATATAGTAAGTTTATTAACTATATAATATAAAAATACAAAGTGACATGGTAAATGTCAAACTAATTAACTAAGAGTAATACTTAAAGATAAGGTTAATATAGTAACCCAAACCTGACTAAATTCTATTTGTTGAATGGTTTTAGACCTATACCTAACTTAAAATTTAAATAATCAACTTTGGAGCCATTAGAAACCTAATATGAATTTATTATAAATGAATATTTCTAGCTTTTCTAAAGGTGCCCCTCACCCCTCTTATAAAAGGGCACTCATCATTCTCATTTTTTCACACCTTCAAAGCCTTTTTGTTCGGCCAAACTCTGCCAAAATACTCTCCCAACTTCCCTCACTACAATCTAGAGGCCTTAGTTTGATCATAAAGCCAACCTAAGGAGCCCTTTTGATCAAATCAAAAGTAAGAACCCGAAGAAAAGGTAATGTTTTCCACACCATTTTTAAATTCATTTCTTCTTCCACTTATTCTTTCGTTGTTATTAACATTATAAAATAATAACTCTAGCATCATATATATACTGTGATGTTATTATAAATATGGTACAACCATATTCAGTATTCTATCCACCCTTTGAATAACATGTCACCATACGTGCGTACGTACGGCTTACTGTCTCTATGGCGTGGTGTAATTGTTATTCAATATATTATTATTTGGATGGGTATAATAATTATGTGTAACTCATTTAAATAATAAATATAACATGTTAATTATTCTTTATATATGATATAACATCCATTTATATATTATTTTAATATCAAATGAATGATATTGTCGCTCGTGCGTACGTACGGACTACCGTCTCCACGAACGCGATGAGATTCATTCTCCATCGTATCCATTCAATTATAATTATCATTTGAAAATTTAAAAATAATGTTTAAGGACTTGATATAATTCTGTATATGAATAATATACAACCAATAAATTAAAAACATGGCTTATGTAACTAAACATATAAAATAAAACGAGTAAGTTAACACCCGAAACGACGATAATACTAAGATATTATTAACAAGGCAATGTTAAAAGATCATATCTGATATCATATGAATGTATATGATTCTTTTATATTTTAATAAAAATTATTTCACTATTATATAGGAGTTTAACCTACCCCAACCAAGGAAAAGTACAAGGCAAGGGTTTATTTCACAATCTCTTCATTATCCGAGGTTGTTTATACGTAATAATCTACCGGGATCTCTTTATCATCCACACCCATGTTTCCAAAAAATGTATTTCAAAACATTTTTACTATTTACAAGAATATGGGTTAAAGTAATTTATACCATTTTTGACTTTTTATATGTAGTTTGTAAAGGAATCTTTCTATCGTTTTCCAAACAAGGTGCTTTTTAACCTTTTCGACAGAATTAAGATAAGAATGTTTTTTTAACATATATGGAGGGTGCGGTTATTTTCCACCGTTATAAAATCATAAAATCTTCCCTTACAATATTATAATAATATTTTCTAAGAAAATGTTCTATTTCATAAATATATGACCGTAAATGATTTCAAAATAGAAATAGATATTTCTCTAAAAAGAGTTTTTATTTCATCTATGTCAACATCCTTTGATGAATTTTACATTTACTTGAAGTTGATTTATTATGATACAAAAATTTTATATTGTTTCGATGGTTTTGTGATATGTTTGACTGTGGATGTGCTATGTTTATACCATTCATTGTTTATGGTGAAATTATTTACATTTCGTATGTTAGTTTTAAAACGAATGTTTATGTTATGTTTAAACCTCTTCATATGGGAATGCATTGGACTTAATATATGATAAGTGGAGCCCGCTATAGCTCCTCGATGCATCGGTTGGACTCATGAGAAAAACTAGTGGCTTGGAACAAGGCCTTGGAAAAATATTATTTTTAATCTTGGCACGAGGCCTTGGCTATGTGGTTATGATAGTCTGGCATTATGCATTCCATCATTATGAAAGTGGTTATTGATATTGCATGTGATTATTCAATTAGTAGAATATCCATGTGACTAAGTAAATGGAATTATTTCATTTTATTTTTTCCATACTATGTTGAAGTTCAAGTTTAAAAAGGCTTTTGTTTTATTTATACATTGTCTTAAATGTGTATTCTTATTTTTGAAATTTCCCGCTATATTGTTATCCTTATTAGGAATTTGAGCTCACCCCTTTTCTATGTTTTATTTTTCCCAGGAAGTGAAGAATTAAATTATGAATGACCTGTAGGTATATTATGTGGGGATATGAGTGTGGAATATGGAGACAATATGTTATTTTAGTAGTTTTTCACTTTATTATGTAATGTAAGACTTATGAATATATCTAGTGTTTCCATGGCTACTAAACCAATCGGTCTTTCGAGATTTGATCTTTCTTGTGATCATGCCAATTTTATGTAATAATGCACCAACTCTTGGTAATTGGTGTCGGGGAATTACAGTTGGTATCATAGGAGGATTAGTACAAACCTTGGAAGCTAGATTTAGATAAACTCTGATTAGAGAATATAGACCTAAGATGACCATTAAGGATTAGTATAGAAGTACTTCCTAGAATTTTGGTATTATAGAGATTTTGTGAGTTTTCTGAGCAATACATCCCTGTCTGGATACGAGCAGGTAGAGGTGGATCTGGCACAGATGTACCTAGGGGTAAAACCCGAAAACACCGCTTTGAGCTAGACTCGAACGGGAACTGGTGCATGACAACAGGCCTTACTACACTCTTGGTTACGACACTCCTGGTGGATATGCTTATGATAACTCTCATTTTCTTTACAAATCATTATAAATGGTTTATGAGTATATACATCCTCAATGAAAACATTCTTATGATTATGGATTATATCCATAAATAGTTCAATTTATGTTAAGTGTTTTATAAGTATGGGATTATGTATTTTGATTCATAAACTGATCTAGTTTATGCCATTGTTTATAAATGGTTCCTAGTGGAAGAAATGGAAACCATATCTATGCACGCACTCCATGTAGGGATTTCCCCCATACTCAAGATAAGTATAGTAGAGCTGGTGATGCAATAGGTGTCGATCAGCTAATCACCATACTAGGAAAACTCACTCAGGTTATGAATAATAACCTTACCCGTATGAGGCACCCTGATCTGCAGCGTGAAGGATCAATGTTAGATCGATTCATGAGGAAAAAACCACCAACGTTCAATGGGAGTATTAATCCCTTAGTAGCTGAGCAATTGATAAATTCCCTAGAGAAAATATTTCAGGCTTTGGGGAGTAGTGAAAGGGAAAAAGTTATCATGGTAGTTTACCTCCTCACTAGAGATGCTGATCAATGGTGGTAATTGATTCAAAACATGAAGGAAGATGATGAAGTATCAAATATGGAATGTAGGAAGTTCAAAGATCTATTTTTAGAAAAATACTTTCCTCACGACCATCGAGCAGATATGGAAAGGCAATTACTGAGTCTGAGATAGAAGGAGGATGAATATGTCGCAACGTATGAAGATAACTTTACATGGTTAAAAAGGTATGCTGGAGATTATATATGTAACAAAAGAAGTAATATTGATCATTTCTTTGATGAGTTAAAACCACTTCTCCATCGAGCATTAGTCTCACAATCCTTTTCATCTTACGGAGACATTGTCTCATGTGCTATCAAGACCGAAAAGGAATTCTCTAAGTCTGATGACTTCAAAGAAAATCAAGAGAAGAAGAGACCTGCTGATCAATCTGGAAATGGAAATAAGGGGAATAAGGGAATGGTTGAATATCCATCCTGTGGTAAAAGTGGTAAGAAACACCCTGGTACTTTCTTGAAGGGAACAGGAGTCTGTTACAAGTGTGGTGAAAAAGGCCACCAAGCTCGTGATTTCAAGGGGAAGAAGGAAGCTACCAATGTTCAGTGCTACAATTTCAGGGAGATGGGGCATTATGAAAATGAATGTCCTAAGCGTCAGGAGAACTTACCTCAGAAAAGGCCAAGGGATCAAGGCCAAGCTTATGCTATCACTACTGCTAAGGCAGAAGCTCCGAAAGGTGTGGTGGCAGGTAATTTAATGGTTTCTTCAAGTATACCAAATGCATTATTTGATTCTAGATCATCACATTGTTTCATATCTTCCCAGTTTTCTAAGAAAATTAGATATTTCCAATTTGATTTAACAAAGGAGTTGTTAGTTAAAACTCTTAAGGGAAATATCATTGCAACAATGTTTTGTGAATCAATCCCTATTAGAGCACATAAATGTTCTTTATCTACTAATCTCATCGTCATACCTATGATTGAGTTTGATAAAATCCATGGTATGGACTTTCTTTCGGACTATGATGCGAAAGATTCATTGTAAGAATACAGAGGTTACGATTCTTGATCATGATGATAAGGAACATCTTATCTTTAGAGCAGAATCATCACCACCTAATTCTTTTCTAGATCCACCCCCAGTAGCTCACATAAATTAAATTATTGGGGAAGAAGAGAATGAAATGACTATGGGTGAGGAAAGGAATGTTCAAATAGAGGATTTACCCGTTGTTAAAGAATATGTAGGTGTGTTTCTGGACGATTTACCTGGACATCCTCCAGAATGAGTAGTTGAGTTTTCCATTGATTTAATTCCTGGATCAAGGCCTATATCGAAGACCCCTTATAGAATGGCCACTGTCGAATTATTCGAACTAAAGATACAACTAGAGGAATTGAGTAATAAAGTATTTATTCACCCTAGTGTTTCTCCATGGGGAGCCCCTGTTCTTTTTGATAAAAAGAAAGATGGATCCATGAGGTTATGTATCGACTACAGGGAGATCAATTCTATAATAATAAAGAACAAGTATCCCCTACCTCGCATTGATGATTTATTTGACCAACTGCATGGAGCTCAATACTTTTCAAAGACTGACCTTCGATCTGGATACCATCAGTTGTGTGTGAAGAAGGAAGACATTCTGAAAAATGCATTTCGAACCAGGTACAGGCATTACAAGTTTACTGTAATGCCTTTTAGATTGACTAACACACCCTCTGTATTCATGGATCTGATGAATAGAGTTTTTAAAGATCATCTTGATGAATTTGTGGTGGTATTTTTTGGTGTTATCTTGGTATGCTCCAAAAGCAACAAAGATCATGAAAATCCATTGCGCATTATCTTGAAGACTCTGAGAAGGCGTCAATTATACGGAAAGTTTAGCAAGTGTGAATTCTGGATTCATGAGATTTCTTTTCTTGGCCATATTTTCTCTAAAGATGGAATCTCTGTTGATCCTTCTAAGACCAAGTCAATCCATGAATGGCCAGCACCAACAAATATAACTGAGGTACGTAGTTTTATTGGTTTGGCAGGTTTTTATCGACGTTTCGTCTAGAAGTTTGCCCAATTGGAAAACACATTAACGAAGCTCACACGTAAAGGGGTTAAATTTGTTTGGACAAAAGATTGTGAAGAATGTTTTGAAAAAAAAATGAAGAGAAGATTAGTCAATTCTCTTATATTGACTCTACCATCGGGGAATGATGGGTTCGTTATTTATAGTGATGCATCGAAGAAAGGACTTGGTTGTGTCCATATGCAGAATGATAGGGTTATCGCCTATGCATCACGACAGTTGAAAATTCATGAACAATACCATCCAACTCATGATCTCGAGTTAGCAGCTGTGATATTTTCTTTGAAGATATCGAGGCACTACCTCTATGGTAAAAAATGTGAGATTTATACTGATCACAAGAGTTTGAAGTATATTTTCTCACAAAAAGAACTCAATATGAGGCAAAGGAGATGACTTGAATTATTCAAGGATTATTATTGCATGATACACTACCACCCAGGGAAGGAAAACAAGGTGGAAGATGATTTGAGCAGAAAATATCATGGTGTTTTGAACAATATGAGAATTGAAAGGGATCGAATTTTCTTGGATCTAGTGAATATGGAAAAGGGAATAACCAGGGAAGGTGAAATAATAATGCTTTTTCAAATGGTTTCTAACCATCATTACTAAAAAGAATTAAGAGTTCTCAGACCGATGATAAAGAATTTCAAAAGAAGATTAAAGCTGTCAATGATGGGAGATTGAGGGAGTTTGTGTATAAAGATGGAATTTTAAAATTTGGAAAGAGGCTTTGTGTTCCCGATATACCTGATCCAAAAAGGGAATTGCTGGATGATTCTCATAGTTCCAATTTCTCTATACACACTGGGAGATCCAAAATGTAAAGAGATTTGAAGGAAAATTTTTGGTGGGACAATATGAAGAGGGAGATTGCTGATTTTGTATCAAGATGTATGGTTTGTCAACAAGTGAAAGCTGGAAGGCAACACCCTGGAGGAGTCATGCAACCTCTTCCCATACCAGAGTGGAAATGGGATAATATTACAATGGACTTTGTCATGGGGCTACCAAAGACTCCTAGAAGGAACGATGCAATATGGGTTATTATTGATCGTCCTACCAAGTGAGCACATTTTCTTGATATAAGAGATGATATACAACTGGAACGTCTAGCAATACTATATATTAATGAAATTGTGAGACTTCATGGAGTACCCCTATCGATTGATCCTAATCGTGATCCTCGTTTTACTTCAAGATTCTAGAAGAGTCTTCAGAAATCCCTGGATACTGAACTCCATTTGAGCACTGCCTACCACACTCAGATAGACGGACAATCAGAACGGACTATTCAAACCATATAATACATGTTTAGATCCTACTCACCTAACTTTTATGGAATGTGGGATCAGTATTTACCTCTGGTAGAATTTTCCTATAACAATAGCTTCCATTCGAGTATTCAGATGGCACCATATGAAGCGTTATATAGAAAGAGATGTCGTACACCAACATGTTGGGATGACGTTGGTGAAAGAAAACATGTAGGCCCAGAGCTTTTGGAGGAAACAATGGAAAAGGTTAAGGTAATACAAAATCACATCAAAGAAGATCAAAGTAGGCAGAAGATCTATACCGATAATCGAAAGAAGGATTCGGAATTTCAAGTCGGTGATCATGTTTTCTTAATGGTATCTCCGTGGAAGGGACTCATACGTTTTGGTAAGAAAGGTAAATTGTGCCCCAGGTACATCGGACCTTTCAAAATTCTAGAATGAATTGGGGTTGTAGCTTACCGATTGGCAATGCAGCCAAGTCTCTCTGAAGTTCCCGATGTGTTCCACATATCTCTATTGAGGAAATACATGCCTAACCCAACGCATGTACTCACCTATGACGAATTTGAACTGGAACACGATCTGTCTTATTGTGAAGAGCTCGTCAGTATTCTTGATATAGGATAACAAGTACTGAGAAACCGGACAACGCGTCTGGTAAAAGTTTTTTTTGAGAAACCATAAGATGGAAGAGGTAACGTGGTATCCCGAGGAACGTATGATGAAGAACCACCCGAGACTTTTCAAGCGGTAGTACTCTGGAAATTTTGAGGATGAATGTATTTGAAGGAGAGGAGAATGTAACTCCCCAAGCTTCTACGGTACACATCTCTTTGAATAATGAGATAGTGTGTGTTGTACGCAACATCGAGTTCTAACACACCACAACCAATCAAACTAGCGGTTATGAATATTAATACCTTCTTTTTGAAATTATATATTTCAAAATGGACTTCATTTTTGGTTTTGGAATATCAAAATTATCCTAAGATGAATATTTCATATTTTTCTGAGAACTTCCAATTTTTATGAATAGTAAAAAATACTTAAAAACAAATTTTTTTAATCAAAATAATTTATAGTGATAATTTATATTATTGAGTGGTTTTAATGTACAATTAGAATATATTTTGACCATTTTATCCAATGGTGTTCATTATAATTAATTTCATTTTGAAATTGGTCATAAACAATTGTCAATCTTTTGGTATATTTTGTTTCTTAAAAACACGCTATTTGTTGTGACAGTGGGAATTAATTATAAAATTAATTAATGCAAATTATATGTTTGGAATTTTGTAAAATAGATATAATTTTTGAATTCGGAATATCAATTATACCTTAGGATAAAATTTTGGCATTGTTCTGAAAAACATCAATTTTTGATGAATAGTGAAACTACTAAGTGGTAGTTAAAAAAATTGAATTTTTCATAAAACGTAATTTTACTACTTCTGTGAATGGAATTTCGAAAATCAGAGTGACAAATATAATATAATGAATTAAAATGTGGTTCAATGAGATGAAAATAATTTTTGGTAAATAGTATCTTTTTACTTTTATTTACCACGGTTAAAAGTAAATAGGGTAATTAAGGGTAAAAATGATATTAATATTACCCTAACACACGTACTAATTCTATTGGACAAGTTTATCTCGACCAAGAACAACCTTAAGAATATAATATTATCATTTAGGTCCACATGTATTAGATTATGACATTTATTATTATTTAATTCAATGAAGAGTTAAAAGAGTTAAAATCAATGTTTATTTACAAACACATTTTTAATATAGGGTTATACATAAGATAAATTTGATTTTAAATAATCATTAGAAATATACAAAGATTCCCTAAATAATGATATTTTATTTATAATTTTTATACATTATATAATTTTATTTATTTATGACACAATGATGATGCAGTAATTACCATAATAGTGAAAAATTAAAATAATTGATATTATAAATACCCAAATAAATATAATTTGAGACTTTTAATGAATTAAAATAGTTTTCAAGGATAATATGACATATTTGGATTGATTTAATTGACAATGTTTGAAGTAATAATTTGGTTATAAGTTTCACAAAATTCAACTATTGAATAGTTTCAAAATTGACATAAAAGAGTTTTTAAAATAATATTATATTATTAATTGATATTAAATTCCTAAAAATCTAAGGTTCGGCCAAGAGAATTATATCATGATAGGTGTATCACTAATGGACCACTTAGGGGTCTTTTGAATGTATATAGTATGTTTATTAACTATATAATATAAAAATACAAAGTGACGTGGTAAATGTCAAACTAATTAACTAAGAGTTAATACTTAAAGATAAGGTTAATATAGTAACCCAAACCTGTATAAATTCTATTGGTTGAATGGTTTTCGACCTATCCCTACCTTAACATTTAAATAATCATCTTTGGAGCCATTATAAATCGAATATGAATTTATTATAAATTAATATTTCTAGCTTTTCCAAAGGTGCCCCTCACCCCTCTTATAAAAGGGCACTCCTCCTTCTCATTTCTTCACACCTTCAAAGCCTTTTAGTTCGGACAAACTCTGCCCAAATACTCTCCCAACTTCCCATACTACAACCTATTGTACTTATTGTGATCAGAAATCCAACCTATTAAGCCATTTTGATCAAATTAAAAGGAAGAACCCGAAGAAGAGGTAATGTTTTCACCACCCTTTTTCAAATTCATTTCTTCTTCCACTTCTTCTTTATTTGTTATTAACATTATAAAATAATAACTCCAGTATCTTATATATACTGTGATATTATTATAAATATGGTACAACCATATTCAGTATTCTATCCACCCTTTGAATAACATGTCACCATACGTGCGTACGTACGGCTTACTGTCTCCACATCGTGGTGTAATTTTTATTCAATATATTATTATTTGGATGGATATAATAATGAGGTGTAACTCATGTAAATAATAAATATAACATGTTAATGATTATTTATATATTATATACGATCCATTTATATATTATTTTAATATCAAAAGAATGATATTGTCGCTCATGCGTACGTACAGATTACCATCTCCACGAACGCGATGAGATTCATTCTCCATCATATCCATTCAAGTATAATTATTATTTGATTATTTAAAAATAATTTTTTGTAGGACTTGACATCATTCTGTATATGAATAATATACAACCTATCCATGACAAATATGTCTTATGTAACAAAACATATAAAAGAAAACGAGTATGTTAACATCCGAAACAACGATAATACTAAGATATTATTAACAAAGCAATGTTAAAAGATCATATATGATATCATATGAATTTATATGATTCTTGTATAATTTAATAACAATTATTTCACTATTATACAGTTGGTTAACCTACGCCAACCAAGGAAAATTACAAGGTAATGGTTTATTTTACAATCTGTTCATTATCTGAGGTTGGTTATACGTAATAATCTACTCGGATATCATTATAATCCACACCCATGTTTCTTAAAAATGTATTTCAAAACATTTTTACTATTTACAAGAATATGGGTTAATGTCATTTATACCCTTGTTTGAATTTTTATAAGTAGTTTATAAATGAATCTTTCCGTCGTTTTCCAAACAAGGTTCTTTTTAACCTTTTCGACAGAATTAAGTTAAGAATGTTTTTTTAACTTATACGGCAGGTGCGGTTATTTTCCACCGTTATAAAATCGTCAAAGCTTCACTTACAAGATTATAAGAATATTTTCAAAGAAAATGTTTTATTTCATAAATATATGACTCTTAAATGATTTCCAAATAGAAATAGATATTTCTCTAAAAAGAGTTTTGATTTCATCTATGTCAACATCCTTTGATGGATTTTACGTTTACTTGAAGTTGATTTATTATGACACAAAACTTCTATATTGTATTGAAGGTTTTGTGATATGTTTGACTGTGGATGTGCTATTTTTATACCATTCATTGTTTATGGTGAAAGTATTGACATTTTGTATGCTAGTTTTAATAAGAATGTTTATGTTATGTTTAAACCTTTTCATATGGGAATGCATTGGACTTAATATGTGACGGGTGCAGCCCACTATAGCTCCTCGATGAATCGGTAGGTCTCATGAGACAAACTATTGTCTTGGCACAAGGCCTTGGAAAAACCTTATTTGTATTCTTGGCACGAGGCCTTTTCTATGCGGTTATGATAGTTTGGTATTATGCATTCCATCATTATGAAAGTGGATATTGATATTGCATGTGATTATTCGATTAGTAGAATATCCATGTGAATAAGTAAATCTCATTATTTCATTTTATTTTTTCCATACTATGTTGAAGTTTAGTTTAAAAAGGCTTTTGTTTTAGTTATACATTTCCTAAAATGTTTATTCTTATTTATGAAATTTCCCATTATATTGTTATCCTTACTGGGAATTTGAGCTCACCCCCTTTCTATGTATTATTTTTTCCAAGAAGGGAAGAAGTAAATTATGAATGACCTGTAGGGATATTATGTGGTGATATGAGTGTGCAATATGGAGACAATATGTTATTGTAGTAGTTTTTCACTTTATGATGTAATGTAAGACTTATGAATATATCTAGTGTTTGCAAGGATACTAAACCAATCAGTATTTTGAGATTTGATCTTTCTTGTGATCATGCCAATGTTATGTAATAATGCACAAACTCTGGGTAACTGGGGTTGGGGCATTACATTATAGAGCACCACACTAGGCATTGACATTCGAACGGGCTGCACATGGTTAGTCAAACTACGTGGGTCATCCATGCGTGGTAAAATAGTTATCCATTAGAGGATTCATTGTCTACACATGGTCTATCATAACATGCATGTCACACAGTGTAGTTTAACCAGTTTTTCGTTTTTGGATAAATTATTCAATTAAATTCTATGTAAAAAACTGATTTAATTAATTGTTCTTGAAATGGTGGTTTTATGTAATTAAATTCATTTTTAAGAAGAATTTTATTATTTAATTTGAAACAAGGGGTTTTTAATTAAATTTGATGATGATAGAATATATTTAAAAGATAGATAATTGGAGAATTTTATTAAATAAATTTCAGTTGAAATGATTTGAATTAAATGATGTTTTTAATGGGGAGAAGAGGTTTATTAAATAGGTGTAACAAATAATGTGTTTAAATGGGGAGTTGGGTTTTATCCCAGAGGTTTAATTAATGTTGTGTTTAAATAGGAAGTTGGGTAATATCAAAGAGGTGTAGAAATTGTTGTTTTTAAAAAGGGATATGTGGTCTATATATGAGGCGGATTTATTAATTGATAATAATAACAAAAGAGTTGTGATTATTATTATTATTATTATTATTATTATTATCATTATAATATGAATCCTTATAATAAATTTAGTGATTTAATTAATTATTTGATGGAGATGGGATGTGTTATGTGCACCCAAATCATCTCCTACATGAATGACAACCCCCCCCCCCCCCCTTCACCCATGGTTGAGGCGAACTACCCCAATCTCTTAACTTCACTCCCTGTGCCGAATTCATTCGGTTACATCACTAAAGTTGTATATCTTGGAAAGGTGAGGTCATTTACATTTGTTCAGTGTACACATATATTATTTATACTATCCTTCACTAGGGACACATCCATGATGCAACACGTCAGGGTAGCGCACTACCACTCCTCTTGGCTCCCCTTCACACAAATATATCTCTTCTGTTCCTTCCCAAAATCTAAATATCTCGGTGAGGTGAGTCCATATCCATGTTTTCTTGTCCACATCGACAGTTTCATCTCTCCATTTCCTGGTCTCTATTAGGCCGAAACCCTATATTTAGGATTTATTCAGTTTCTTCTTTTCTTCTGGTTCTAGGTGATGTAGAATATGTGTTGAGACCCATTGATTTGTATTCTGACGACCGTTTCTGAAGGCTATGCGGTTCAGATCGATTTGGTTCACTACTATAATTATTTGTTAAGTTTATATACCCAATAATTGGTATCTCACAACATGAATTAGGTTCTTCAGGTTTATTTGAATTATGGATAATTAATTGGCTATGCGGCGGTCCCTACAGAACTTATTTTCAGTGCCAGTATTGTTGCTATGGTGTTTCAATCCATTTTTAATTGAGCGATCATTTATGTTTAATTGCATGTGTGCAAGAGAGTAGCGACATTGATTTCTAAATCATTTATGGTCCATTTGTTGAGATAAGGTCCTCATCATTGCATAAAAAATAAAAGGAATTAGATATTTAATTACTTTTGTTGTGAAATTTTACTACAAATTCTGAATGAATTGTTTATTGTGGTAAAATAATTTATTAGATTGCAAAATAATGGTTTTTATTAAAACCCATCTAATGGAGGTGGGATTACATCAAAATAAAAACATAATTATTAGACTGATATGTTCGTTTAGATTATGGTAATGTGTTTTCCTGTTACCACCCTTACATTTGATGGACTTGGGTAATGTTTTAATTACGAAAATCGGGAATGATATGTTGAGATAATAAGTTTTGACATAATGAGTGTGATATATTTATATAATTAATTGTGAATTAATTATGTGATTAGAGAATTGTAATTGAGATAACTAATTGGGGGCATAATTTTTAGATATTAAATTGGTTATGTTTAAATAATTAACCTTGCATTAATTTTTGTTTCTAGATTTGCAGATGAGATAATTGATTTTGAATTAATTATGTTCTTCGAAAATTTTAATTGAGATAATTAATCTGGGGAATAATTAATAAATATTAAATATTATATGTAAGGATAATTTATTGAGAATTAATTTTGTGCTATGAAATTTTTTATTGAGATTATTAATTTGGAGAGTAATAATGATATATTAAATTGTCTAATTTGTGATAAATAATTATTAATTAAATATGTGCTTTGACAATATTAATTGAGATAATTAATTTGGTGATTATTTATGAGATATTAATTTGCCTCAGTTGAGATAATTAATTGTGAATTAATTTTGTGTTTTTAAAATTATAATTAAGATATTTAATCAGGTGCTTAATTATGATATATATTAAATTGGTTATGTTGAGATAATTAATTATGAATTAATTATATTCTTTAATATTGTATTTTAGATAATTAATCATGTGATTAATTGTGATTTCATTAATGGGATAAATTAAGATTATTAATAGGGAATTAATTATTTTCCTTTGATATTGTGATCTAGAAATTTAATTATGGAAATGATTATGGAGAGTTGTGATTTATAATGAGATAATTAATTATGGGAAATTAATTATGAGATATGAATTGTGTTATTAATTAATTAATTGATGAATTAATAAATGGTATTGGTGTACCTAGTTAATTTTTGAGTTAACTAATGTATTTGTGTATGGATAATGAGATGAATGAGAGGCCATTTCCTCATGTTATTGATTATATTATGAATACTATGTTAATGTTTTAATTGAAATACTTGTGGTGGTTTTCCTTAAGTATAAATGTGAATATTGTTTCTTATTTGTAATTGAAATGGGCTAATGAAACAGCTGAGATGTTAAATGAATCATGAAATATATGTTTTCAATTGTTATTCCTGATATAACAATGGGATACAAGGTTCTGTGAGATCCCATAAATAGAATTATTATGATTTTTTGATATAATTCTTCAGAGAATGTGAGAGCTCGTGTAGTTGATCAAGGGCATAGACTGTTTGCAGTACTCATTGTGATGGTTGTTTCTATGTCCTGTCTGAATCCATATAATGTAACATCCCAAGTAATTAAAGAATTATTTATTTTCATGTCTATGTATATTTATTAATTATATACTCTTGTAGAGGCATAAAATGAGAATAAATCCAATCTTAAGCATAAAATACTCTAATATTTTTATAAGATCATTTTACCACCTTTTGATGGAAATACTTTTTTAAATAAAAATTTTGGCAATTATATAAGATATGTTTTTCAAAATAAACCTATTATTTATGATTGGGACATTGAAATTTACTTTGGATAAATTTTTTGTATTTTTCTGACAATGTTTATTTTGTAATGAATAGTGAAAAATACTGCATTTTACTTCAAAACTACTTTTTCATCTAATTTAATAATATGTTTTGATTACCTTTTTATTTGGTTTTCAAGTGTAATTAGAATATATTTTTACCATTTAATCCAATTTTGGTCATTTTAATTAATTTATCTTTGGAAATGGGCATAAACAAGTGTCAAAATTTTGATAGATATTGTTTCTAAAAACCCCACTATTTGTTTTGAAAAAGGAAATTATTATTAAATTAATAACTGCAATTTCTATGTTTTGAATTTGTTAAAATTGATTCTATATTTGGAATCATAAGATCCAAATTTGGTAATTAATTATTGTTTGTTTTTTGACATTGTGAATAGTAACGCCATTAATTATCCTTAATTATCGTGATTAATTAGTAATCGGGTAGTTAATGGTAATAAAATAATATCTTAATAATATATAATGACCCCAACATGTGTCCTAATTATACAGGTTGTGTCATGGACAAACATGGGATGCCTTTTTCCAAACTTTGGTACCCCATGGAATCAATTTTTTGTGATAGTGACATTTTATCATTTTATTTTTAAAGAAAATAAAATATAACAAATGTATGTATAACCCAAGTAAAAAAAATTTAGTTTTGTTTGTGTAAATGATATCTTAGACTATAAATATTCATCAGAAATTTAATACTATTTTGTAAATCATATTATTTTCTTATAATTTCTAGACATTAAATAAATTATTTTATTTATGACACCATGATGATGTAGTGATTACCACATTAATGAACGCTTTAAATAAAATGAAAATATAATGTAAAATATAAGACATCAACATGTCAAAAACCTATTGTATGGATGGATTTCGAACACTTATCATGTTATCCTTGAAATATTTCATTTTGGGACCTTTAAAATCTAAAAATCATTTTAAAATAAAGTAACATTTCATTACATTCCAAGAGTGCCGCTCCTACCTCTTATAAGATGCCCCCAACTCTACCCTCCATACCCACACCTCTCAAGCCATTAGCTCAGACAAAAACTTCTCATTCTATCTATTCACATCACTCTATTCATCTTAGAAGCCTTACCTTTTGTAGGAAGCTCTTCAAGAAACCATTTTGGTTCAATCTAAGGGCAGTTTCCCGATTTAAAGGTAATGTCTTCTCTAATGTTCTTTTGTTTTATTTTGAATCTTCAACCTCATAAACTCTTTTTATTCCTTTATTCTGTAACAACACTAGTATCTTCAATATAATAGGATGTTTTTAATATAATTATTCGATCTACTTTTACACTCACCTCCGTCTAATGGTTAAAGAACATATTGTTTCTGTGGATAGAAAATTTCTACCTCACGAAACGATGATTGTTCAATATTCTTTTTACACATTTCATGGTGGACATTAAGATGTAACTCTATTTATATATGATATATATTATTTTTATGTTTTCCTTATGATTCTATATTTCTCATTTATGTCATACCTTTATGTTTTCAATTATAGGTAAAAATGATAATTTCATTTTAGGAAGTGCAGACTACCGCCCCCTCAAAGTGATTTGATTCGTTAATGCCATATATGGGAAGTATAATTTAGAGACCCAATGATTTATGTACATGGAAATTACATTACTTTTCTGGAATAATTTATAAATAACAAAAACAGATATGCAAGGACCATAATAGTTTAGTGTCTTTGGAAACTCGGAATTTAATCTTCTAATCGTGGTGAAAGATCTTCAAATTCTCCGATATAGATCTTCCCCTTTTTTTCTTACCTAAAACCTTTCTTTATATCTTGGGGAAAAGAAAACATAAAAAGGCTGAGCTCAAATTCTCAGTAAGGTTATGATTAGAGAACATAAAACAATCCATAAACATTTGAATGCAAAAGCATGAACATAATATCTAAACATCAAAATCATGTGCAAAGACATAAATCTTGGAAGTACATAAGGCATATATCATAAAGGAACATAAATCATGATAAAATAGCATGGGAATAAATCATGTAATTTTGGAAACCATTAATCACATGTTATGATTTCAATAGTAGCCAAGGCATTGCTGCAATGACCATCTTAGTGGACAAAGTCCCTTTCTGAATCGAGTGCACTCCTCATTCCCGTCCTGTATCACTGAGCCGGATTAACATACCATTCTAGAAATGTCTATATCATGAGATATAAATATTTACCCAATTAATTTGAGGGAGATATTGGTCCCACCCATCTCATAATTAAATCATTCTTAATTGTGAAACAAAATAAACACACATCATTCATAATAACCCAACGAATAAAATGGGTTTCATAAACATCATCCCATCATAAACTAATACATATAAAATAATGGATATCATATCATTATAAAAATAATCAAACCATATAAATAATATATAAATTATACATGAAACATAATCATGCTAAATAATGTCATCTTGGCTTGAAAAGTGTTTTGAGAAAATACTTGAAATGAATTCTAGAGGAAAATTTTTTTTCTCCTTAAAAATAATTTTTTTCACTGAATTTAATGAGATTTTAAAAGAGAATGTTTTTTTGAAATGATTCATAAAATCTTCTAGAGTAAGATTCATAAAAATAAGGCTCTATGAAACCATAAAATTCCATTCATGCCGTGTAAGTTAAAAAGACATTCTTCACATACTTTTTCTGGAAAAGTCAAAAAGTACCACATAACGTAAATAAAAGAAAGATTCATTACATACAATGTAAAAATAGTAAAAAATGGGTAAAAAGGGATTTAAACATACAGGAAACCATTTTTAGAAAATAGGGTCATGGATGATAAGTATAACCCCAGTAAATACTTACGAATAAACAATATCAGATAAAAATGAGATTTGAAAAGTTATCCCTTACCTTAGGTCCGATATGCTTCGTACGTATCTGAACCTCCTGTATAATGATTTAAATAATGTCATTGACTTATTATAGAATCATATTCACTTTTATTATGTCATATATGGTTCACTTATGACTTTATATTACCCTTTCTTTTGTAAATTCTATGTTACATCAGCGTTTTGGGTAAAATCGTTTTATTTATCGTACGTGTTTGGAATTGTTGTTCTTGATATTATTACTTATATCATGATTTACTTAATTCCAAAATGTAAAAGATGATTTATATATAATATATATTCAGAATATACATATATATATGATAGATTGATAAATGAGATGAAATACACCGTTCATGGTAACGGTTGGCCATACGTACGAATGAACGATGTTTTCATTTCCTTATTGAATTGAATGGAATTAAGCATATGAAATAAATATATATATACATAAATCCAGTATCATTATTTTTCATATATCTCAGTATTAATTATTATATATACTTTATAATTATTCATGAATAGTTAACATGGAGAATTAATCTTATCGCGTCGTGGAGACGGTAGTCCGTACGTTCGCACGAGCAATGATACCATTCCCATGATCGTGGAATTGTATTGAAGTGTATGTATAATATTTTCACAATCAATATCACATTAAAATAATCATATATAGTTATTTATTTACACCATTATACCCATCCAAGTAAGGTGGTGGTCGAAAACAGATTACACCACGGTGTGGAGACGGTATTCTGTACGTATGCACACGCTGTGATTTCTTTTTCCGTAGGATGAATAGAAGGTGAAATAGTTTTGTTTAATTTTTATAATAAAATATCACTATATAATTAATACTGATGTTATTACTTTATAGTCAGAAAACTAAATAATAATAAGATGAAGAAGAAGGAAACATGAGAGAATCGAAAGAAGAGATTACATGTTCTTCGACGAACCTCCTTTAAGCCTTCTCTTAAGGAAGTAGAGTTGTTCTTTTGAGAAGACCAGATCCTCCAGAATTTTTCTAGGGAAGTGGAGAAGAAAAATGGGCAGGGGTTGGCTGATATTCAAGGCTCAAAAGGGTGTTAAGAGATGAGGGAAGGGGTTCCCTTTTTATAAGGGAGGAGAGCGGAGCCTTTAGAAAAAATTGAAATATTATTTTATAATAAAGTCATATTCAATTTTTAATATCTCCAAATTGAAAAATTTCTAATATAAGGCGGGGATGGGTCAAAATAACCTCAACCCATAGATGTTAGATAGGTTTGGGTCATTATATGAACCTTATCATTTAGTGTTAACTCTTAGTTAATTATATTGACATTTACCATGTCACATTGTACTTTTATATTATGTAGTTAATAAACATACCATATACATCCAAGAGACCCCCAAGTCGTCCTTTAATGATACACTTATCCTTATATAATAATATTGGCCGATCCTTAGATTTTTATGAATATAATAACATTTAATAATATAATATTTGTTTTAAAAACTATTTTATGTCAATTTAGACACTAGTTGGTAATTGTTTTTTGTGAAAATAATAACAGCATTATTAGTTCGAAAATAGTTAATTAAATAAATACTAAAATGTCATATTAACCATGAAAATTAGTGGAATTCATAAAAAGTCTCAAATTACATTTATTTGGGTATTTATAACATCAATTATGTTAATATTTCATTAATAAGATAATTACTGCATCATCATTGTGTCATAAATAACTTAAATTATTTAATGTCTAAATATTATAAATAAAATACCATTATATAGGAAATATTTTTATATTTATAATGAATATTTATAGTCGAATTTATATTATTTATAACCGTATATTAAAAATGAATTAGTTATTAAACTTTGATTTTAACTATTTTAACACTTCTTTAAATAAATTAATAATAAATGTCCTAATCTAACCTAGGTGGACCAAAATGGACATATTTTATTCATAAGATTTTTTTGGTCGAATTATACTTATCCAATATAATTACAACATGTGTTAGGGTAATAATAATATCATTTTTACCCTTAATTGCCCTATTTACTTTTAACCGTGGAAAATAAAAGTAAAAAAGTTACTATTCACCAAAAAAAATTCATCTCATTGAACAACATTTTAGTCATTGATATTAACTGTGTCTCTCATATTTTTGAAATTCTACTCACAGAAGTGGTAAAATTGAGTTTTATTGAATTTTCAAATTCTCTTAGGAGGTGGGTAAAAGACAGTGAAAAGTTCAATAAAAGTTTTATATATCTAAAATTATTATAAAATGATTCCAATGAATTACAATGAAATTATATAGGAATTATGTATCAATTTTGACCTAAAATAAATTTATATAAAATAAATAATTATTTAAATAAAAATTCGGGTTTTAAGTAGCAACCTACTGTTTTCAGTATTCATAAAAAATTGAATGTTTTAAGAAAAATACCAAAATTTAACCATAGTCTAATTTCGATATTCTGAATCCAAAAATCAAGTCCACTTTGAAAAATAAAATTTTGAAAAGTGGGTATTACTATTCATAACAACTAGTTTATATAACTTATCACTGTGTAGTGAAACTTGGTATTGCGTACAACATATGCTATCGTGGAAGGTCACGATTTCGTGTAATGAAAGCCATGTCATGGATGCGTCTAGTGAAAGATCCTTTTGGTGTAGCGTACAACACAAGAAATCAATGAAATTAAAAAGAATATTTATCATAAAATCTCAGTGTATTACATTCTACCCCCCTTAAAATGAATTTCTCCCTCAAAATTCGTCGGTGTTATAAATGGTCTACTACTCTAAAGATTCTTTTATATAAACCCACATCTTAAAAATGAATACCAAAACATATCTTTAAAAACTAAAGTATGAAATGTAATGGGTACCCAAATTAACCAATCACTGGGTTTCCACATAGGAGAACATAGGTGGAAATATGGATATGGAAGAGAAATATTACCGTCATGTTCTGATGGATATTGGTAGAGAACATGGCTATGAAAAAGCCAACTATCACAAAGCCATATATTTGTGATGATCTAAGGTACCATCTGATTCATCGGATATGGGGGAACTAGGACAAAATTTTTGGTTTTGAAGATCATTTCCCTAAATTTGATGAATTTAAAGAAATACATACATGAATTTGGTTCAATCTCACTATTGTTCGTGCCTTGAAAATTTTCCACTTCATCTCTTAAATAAATGAAGATGAATTTGTTATTTGTGAAGTGTTAGAAGATCATGCGATAGAATGACGAGCCATTCCATCTCTCTGAAACAAAAGGTTAGAAAAAGTTATTAAATATACATAAGTCGATTAATCATATATGGTTCATAAAATGGACTTATAAATTATATCTCATACCACTTAAAAAAATTAAAACTAATTTATACTAACCAGGGACATCCTGTAGGCCAGTGGTAGGCGATAAAGGCCTGCCGCACATCGGTTGTGGGTTCGATTCTCACAGCCTCGTCCGACGCGATGGGCTTTCGCCCGTCCAGCTAGTTGTCCTGTTTCTATAACCACATTACTATAACATCCCATAAATAATATCGAAAAAAAGTTTTATCCATAAACAATACAAACTTATGCCCAACATAATCCATTATAATATTTAATCTTATCTAAAATATTTTTGTCCAAGCTCATAGTATATAGAAAATGATTACATGAAATGTCACATAACAATCACATGAAAGCCATTATTTATCCCCCATATATCATAAGATATATCTTGTTGGTCAAATTACAGACATGTGAATACCATAATCATGTATTCTTTTGAAGAAATAAAAACCCATTTATCCTTAGTGAAAACATGAATGCTGTCAAAAGTTAAATCTTTCCATATATCAAAATCCCAAAAATTATATATACTCAAACCATGATATAACTTAGTCTTGATATCAATCATGAGCTCATGAATACTATCAAACAATTAATTTTTTCCTTATCCCGTCATTATGCACATATCATCTACTTTCCAAAATATTTGAATCACTTATCATGGTTACCGGTACAATAAAAATATTTAAAACCACAATAGACTAATACAAAAATATTCTAACATAATGTAGAAGTACCTCAACAACATTATTCTTGAATACCAATACATAAACCCTTCATTCCATCCTCTTCAATTATTGTAATGGAATAAATACTTCCTTGAATTAGAAGATACTTTTTAGGTCAGGGCATTGAGTTGGGTAATGCCCATGTTCTGCACAAATAAGACATTGAACTCCATAACAGTCTGTCACTCTAGGACCCTTTTCTCCAAATAGATAACATATGTCACTCCATTTGAGGTATTCCTCAAGGATCTCCTTCCCTTCTTTAAAAACCTCAATCTTCCTTTATTTAAGCTCCTTAACATGAGAACACGCATAAAAGTCTATCTTCCTCTTATTTGATGAATTAGGCATTCCACTAAATTTCACCTTGTTAATCATATATCGCAATGACTGATTTGGTATAATCAAAATATAATTCTCTCTAGGAATTACGCAATCTTGTTTCTCATAGTCACCAATTTGTCCATTGTATTAAATGTTAACCGAATTCCTTCTCGTTCCCTCCATTGACTAAAACACAAAAATAATTCTATGACAGGAAAAAATCATACATGAAAAATAACATAATCAAGGGAGAGTACCTTCGACATCTAAAATGTTAGGTTTAATACTAATATCTTTACCGTAATTCTAGGACTATAACCTATACTTATACTTAACCTTAGGGACATCCCTAGACATACCATAGAAATATCTTTAGGGGTCTCACTATAGTTTTCGCATCCTAGTTTCCAAAGGTTGACTAAACCATTCCTATGATACCAACTGTAGAGACCCAAATCATGACTTACATGGACATTACATTAATTTTGTGGAATAATTTTTACATAACAAAAACAGACACGCAAGGACCGTAATAGTTTAGTGTCATTGGAAACTCGGAATATAATATTCTAATCATGGTGAAAGGTCTTCAACTTCTCCCATAAATATCATCCCTTTTTTTCTTAACTAAAACCTTTCTTTATATCCTGGGAAAAAAACACAAAAAGGGCGAGCTCAAATGCTCGGTAAGGGTAATCATAGAGATCATAAAACAATCCATAAACATTTGAATGCAAAACCGTGAACATAAAATCTAAACATCAAAATCTTGAGCAAAGACATAAATCTTGGAAGTACGTAAGGCATATATCATAATGGAACATCAATCTTGATAAAATATAATGAGAATAAATCATGAAATCGTGGTAACCATTAAGCACAAGTTATGATTTCCATAGTAGCCAAGGCATTGCTACCAAGACCATCTTAGTGGACAATGTCCCTTTCTGAATCGAGTGCACTCCTCGTTCCAGTCATGTATCAGTAACCCGGATTAACATACCATTCCAGCCATGTCTATCTCATGAGATATAAATCCTTACCCAATGCATTGGAGGGAGATATAGGTCCCACCCATCTCATAATGAAATCATTTTTATTTGTGCCACAAAATAAACATACTTCATTCATAATAACCCGATGAATGAAATTGGTTTCATAAAAATCATACAATCATAAAGTAATCCATAAAAAAAATGATATCATTTCATCATAAGAAGAATAAAACCATATAAATAATATAGAAATTATAATTTGAACATAAACGTGCTAAATAATGACATCTTGGATGGAAAATTGTTTTAATAAAACACTTGAAATGAATTATAGAGGAAAATATCATTTCTCCTTAAAAATCATTTTATTTTCAAAGAATGTCATGAAATTTTAAAAGAGAAGGATTTTTTCAAAAGAGTCATTAAATCTTGTATAGTAAGCTTCATAAAAATAAGGCTTTATGAAGTCGTCAAAATTCGTTCATTCCGTATAATTTAAAAATATTCTTCACGTACTTTTCCCGGAAAAGTCAATAAAGATCCTCGTAATGTAAATAAAAGAAAGATTCCTTACATACCATGTAAAAATATTACAAAATGGGTAAAAAAAATTTAAACATACATGAATCCTTTTTAGAAAACAGGGACATGGATGATAAATATAACCCACATAAATACTTACGAATAAACAATCTCGGATAAAAATGTGATTGGAAAAGTTATCCCTCACCTTAGGTCTGATATGCTTTGTACGTATCCGAAACTCATGTATAATGATTTAAATAATTTCATTTACTTATTATAGAATCATATTAATTGTTAGTATGTCATAAATGGTTCACTTATGACTTTATATTACCCGTTCTTTTGTAATTTCCATGTTAAAGAAGCGTTTTGGGTAAAATCGTTTTATTTATCGTACGTGCTTGGATTTGTTGTCCTTGATATTATTACTTATATCCTGATTTAATTAATTCCATAATGTAAAACATGAATTATATATAATATATATTCATCATATACATATATTTATGACAGATTGATAAATTAAATGAAATACACTATTCATGGAGTTGGTAGGTCGTACGTACGCATGAATGCTGTTTTTGTTTCTTTATTGAATTGAATGGAATTAAGTAGATGAAATACATATATATATATATACATAAATCCGGTATCATTATTATGTCATATATTTCATGATTACTTATTATATATACTTTATAATCATTCATGAATGGTTAACATGGAGAATGAATCTCATCGCGTCGTGGAGACGGTAGTCCGTACGTACGTACGAGCAATGATACCATTCCCATGATCGTGTAATTGCATTGAAGTGTATGTATAATATTTCAGAATAAATATCAGATTAAAATAATCACATATAGTTATTTATTTACACCATTATACCCATCCAAGTAAGGTGGTGGTCTAAAACAGATTACACCACTGCGTGGAGACGGTATTCCGTACGTACGCACGCGCGGTGATTTCGTTTTACGTTGGATGGATAAAAGGTGAAATATCATTTTTTCATTTTTATAATAAAATATCATTATATAATTAATAATGATTTTTTACTTTATAATGATACAACTAAAGAAGAAGTAGTTTAAGAATAAGGAAACTTGAGAGAATCGGAAGAAGATATTACCTCTTCTTCGACACACCTCCTTTAAGCCTTCTCTTAAGGAATTAGAGTTGGTATTTTGAGAAGACCAGAACCTCCAGAATGTTTCTAGGGAAGTGGAGAAGATAATTTGGTAGGTTTTGGCCAAGCTTCAAGGCTCAAAAGGGTGTTAAGAGAAGAGGGAAGGGGTGCCCTTTTTATAATGGAGGAGAGGGGCGCCTTTGGAAAAACTTAAAATATTACTTATTAATAAAGTCATATTCAGCTTTTAATAACTCAAAAATGATTTATTTCAAAGATAATGTGGGGATGGGTAGAGATAATCTAAAAATATATATTTTATATAGGTTTGGGTCAGTATATTAACCTTATCTTTTAGTTTTAACTCTTAGTTAATTAGATTGACATTTACAATGTCACATTGTATTATTATATTATATAGTTAATAAACATACCATATACACACAAGAGACCCCCAAGTGGTCCATAAATGATAAAATTATCATGATATAAGTATCTTGGCTGATCTTTATATATTTAGGAATATAATAAAAATTAATAATATAATATTTGTTTTAAAAACTATTTTATGTCAATTTAGACAGTATTTCATAATTGATTTTTGTGAAAATCATAATAGAATTATTAGTTTGAAAAAAGGTAATTAAATCAATTTTAACTTTTGTTATTAACATTTAAAATTATTGGAATTCATAAAAAGTCTTAAATTACATTTATTTTGGTATTTATAACATTAATTATGTTAATATTTCATTAATAAGATAATTACTGCATCATCATTGTGTCATAAATAAATAAAATTATTTAGTGTCTAAAAATTATAAATAAAATACCATTATGTATGAAATCATTATAGATTTATAATTAATATTTATAGTCTAATTTATCTTATGTATAACCCTATATTAAAAATTATTTAGTTATTAAACAATGATTTTAACTATTTTAACCCTTCTTTAAATAAATTAATAATAAATGTCCCAATCTAACCCATGTGGACCTAGATTGTCATATTTTATTCCTCAGATTGTTTTTGGTCGAATTAAACTTATCCGATAGAATTAGTACATGTTTTAGGATAATAATAATATCATTTTTACTCTTAATTTCCCTATTTACTTTTAACCGTGTTAAATAAAAGTAAAAAGATACTATTCCACAAAAATTATTGTCATCTCATTGAACCACATTTTAGTCCTTGATATTAATTGTGTCTCTCATATTTTCGAAATTTCACTCATAGAAGCAGTAAAATTATTTTTTATGTGAATTTCCAAATTCTCGTAGAAGGTGGGTAAAAGACGGTGAAAAGTTCAATAAACTTTTTATATATCTTAAATTATTATAAAATGACTCCAATGAATGACATTGAACTTACATAGGTATTATATATCAATTTTTACCTAAAGTAAATTTAAATAAAATAAATAAGTATTTAAATAAAAATTCGTTTTTTAAATAGTAGCCTAGTGTTTTCACTATTCATCAAAAATTGAAATTTTCAGAAAAATACCAAAATTTAACCCGAGTCTAATTTCAATATTCAGAATCAAAAAATGATGACTATTTTGAAAAATAAAATTTAAAAAAGTGGGTATTAATATTAATAACGGCTATTTTATATAACATATCGTTGTTTAGTGAAACTCGGTACTGCGTACACCATACGCTATCGTGGAAGGTCGTGATTGTGTGTAATGCAAGCCAAGTTAGAGATGAGTGTAGTGCAATCTCCTTTTGGTGTAGCGTACAACACAAGAAATCAATGAAATTAAAAAGAATATTTATCATAAAATTTCAGGGTGTTACATATAAGGGATGGAGTTAATGATATTATATATGATATTATAGTGGAATTATAATATACATTTATATCATTATGATTTCATTCCAATAAAAACGAAATAGAAATGAAAGTAGTGTTCATGTGTACGTATGACTTACTGTCTCCATGAACGGTGAATTTCATTTCTTACCTCAAAATGTTATGTAATATTATAAATGCATGTATATAATGGATATATTTTATATAGACGGTATCTACATCATGAGTATAGTTCTGGATATAAAGGATATTTTATCAAATGAGCAACTTGTAATTATAAGAAGTTTATTTCTGACTCAAGTACCAAAGATCGAAAAAACGACCGTTGTTAACTTAAATGATTACATAATGTTCATAACATGGTAATTAGTGATTTAAAAGGAATAATGAACTTGAAAAAGGTTCTTATGGAAGTAGAAATTAACTCTATTTTATTATTCAGTAGATTAAAGAATGATCGATTCAAGATGGACACGAGGTAAGGGACTTCATCTCAATCTCCTTTAATTGAGGCATATTTTGTTTTATACACAAATTTATTTTATATGGTGTATAAAATCCTTTAACTTTTTCTTTTATTCCAATGGAATCTTTTTATACAAAGCATTTTAATAAAGGACAAAAGGAATGTTTTGCCTTACGTATGTGGCGACAACGACTTCTCCGCCGTCGTGACCATTATTTGAGTTTTGGATTCCTCTACAAGCCGTAAATTTTTTTAATAAAAAATAAATACCATGTTTTACATTTCTTTTATTTTTTTATTGAAAATGGTTTTGATAATGTTTTTATTATATCAATGTTTTGTATTGATATCTTGTGATTGAAATTTAGAAATATAATGTTTCCTTTATGCATGTTTTATGTGATACAATTATGTTATGTTTCTAGGGAATTGTTTATAAAGATGGGTGGTTCTGTGATAAACTAACGGTGGGTGAGCCCGATATAGCTCAACAATGCATTGGGTAATGTGATGGAGTTAAACGCTAAGGTTTCTCTGAAGAGATTTAGGGAATATACTCTGATAGGTATTCCAAATGTAACCATGAGGGTTACTCCCTATGTAAGAATTTTATGAATGCCTCAAGTTACCTTTATGTCATATTTTTTCTATGATTTACTCATGAATCTTATGATTTTATGAGGTATATTAAAGTGCTAATGTTTTATGAGTAAAGTTTGATTTAATTGCTTCTTATGTATATATGGACTAATGTTTTCATTTCATATTTTTATATCCCTTACTGAGCTTTTTATGCTCATCCAAGGTTTTTTGAAATGTTTTTCACAGGTTAAGGGAAAAGTACATGATTTGATGATAGTGTCCATGAAGTTTCAATAAATAATCCTTTTTTTATTTTAAATATGTCTACCTTGATGGAAAAAATGAATACTGTCTTTTATATAACCACCTTGTTTAAATGTGGAATGTATTGCATCATTTATGATCTAATTCTCTAAAACTCTAAACCTGAAAATATCCTCAATGTGTATTCTTGAAATAACACATGATTAAGTATTGTTTAAGGCTGGGGCGTTATATTTTGTATCAATGTTCGGTTTAAATAACGTTAAGAGTTAGAATTCGATTAAATGTTTTTCTAGAAATATTTTTTACGGTCAAATTGAAATGATATAACATTTGAATATTACCATGTTTCTTACTCTAAGACATGTTTTTTCAGAATGGTTTTCTGTAGAGGAAATAGAGAAGTAGTTCGTGGAAAGAATACAGAAGGAAATGTCCTTCCAAATCAGCATCATGAGATGGTCGAAATTAAAACTGTAAAGTTTGTTGCAGTAATGGAGAAGTTAATTCAAGCGATAAATGGTGGTGGTATCCATGCACGAGATCAGCCAGATCAACCGCAAAGGAACATGTCAGTAGTGGAACATTTCATGACACAACATCCCCCATCATTCAGCGGATCATCTGTCCCTGTTCTACATGAAGGGTGGATTAAATCCTTGGAGAAGATTTTCGATGTCATGGGGTGTTTGGACAATAAAATATTTAGTATTGTTGTTTACCATTTGGAGGGTGAAGCAGATCAGTGGTGGTCGATGGTTAAAAATATCAGGGATGCTGATGAGATTGATGCTCATGAATGGGATTAATTCAAAGGTATGTTTCTCAAGGAATATTTTCCTAGGGCTGTTTGACATAGGATGGAAAAAAATTCATGGAATTGAGGCAAGAGGATGACTCAGTGGCTGCTTATGAAGAAAGGTTCACTCGATTGGAAAGGTATGCTCCAAATTTTATCTGAGACCTTGATATAAATATCAATAATTTTTCTTAGGATTAAATCCAAAATATCAAAGGGTGTTGGATTCTCGTGGGTTTACAAGTTATGAAAATCTTGTTCGATGTGCTGAGAATGTGGAAATGGAGTTTTTCTATGATCAAGCGTTCTATAAAATCCAACAGAAGAAGAGACCGAGGTGGTAGGAGAAAGGGAATAATTTTTAAAAAATGTATGATGGCAACAAAAATATATTTTCAGTTTGTGATAAATGTGGTAAAAAAGAATTCTGGGGAATGTCTTTTGAATTCTAGAAAGTTGTACCCATGGGGAAAGATGGGACATAAGGCTCGTGATTTCACTGGAAAAGATCAGGGTGATGATAAAACCAAATTTGATTTACAGTTAGTGAAATGATTCATGTTTATGAGATGGGTCATTATGAAAATGAGTGTTCGACAAAGAGCTCGAATGATGGGAAGCATTTAGAGTATAAGAAGAAAGGGGTTGTGAAATCCTTTGCATCTAATTCAATAGATGTTGGGATACTAAATGAAGTGGTATCAGGTACTTTTTTTTAGATAATGCATTTGTATTGTTTGATTCAGGGTCTACACTTTATTTCATCTCTGAAAAAGTTTCTAGTGAATTGGGAATACCATCTCAATAAATGACTCCTGAACTATTGTTAAAATCACATGGGGGAAATTCTGAGGAAAAAATAATTTATAAGAATCTTCCTATCCTAATTCGTGGAAAGAACCTACTTGAAAACCTTATTGTTTTAACTCTAGTAGAGTTTGATGTTATCCTGGCTATGGATTGGCTCTCTGTTTACCATTATATGATTGACTGTAGAGCTAAAGAAGTTTCTTTTCAAAAATACTTTCATTTTGTTTACAAGAATGAACCCTTACTATTGATAACAAAGAAAGAGGCTGATAAACTTGTAATAGATGGAAATAAATGTTTCATTGAACATATTGTTGAAAATAAAGGAACCATTCAAATTAATTATGTTCCAATGGTAAATGAGTATCCTGATGTTTGTCTTGATGAGTTTCCTATAATAATACCAGATCGAGATGTTGATTTTACAGTTGACTCAGTTCCTGATTCTAATCCAATTTCAAAGCCTCCTTATCGAATGGCTCAAATATGACTTTTAGAGTTGAATGCGCAATTGTAAGATTTATTAGAGAAAGGTTTCATTTGACCTAGCACATAAAAATGGGGTGATAATGCCTTATTTGTTAAAAAGAAAGACCGTTCAATGATAATTAGCCTTGATTATAGATCCTTGAATAACACCACTATTAAGAAAAAATATCCTTTGCCTCATATCAATGATTTGTTTGATAAGCTCTAGGGAGCACAGTATTTTTCAAAGATTGACCTAATATCAAGGTACCATCAGTTGAAGGTAAAATATGTAGATATTTCAAAGACTGCATTTCAAACAAGATATGGCCATTATCAATTTGTATTAATGCCTTCTATTCTAACCAATGCACCTTCTGTATTCATGGACCTTATGAATATGAATTTTCCATGAGTTCTTGGATAAGTTTCTGGTTTTTTTCATTGATGATATTTTGGTGTTTTCTAAAAGTAAGGAGGATCATAAAAGTCATTTAAGGGTAATTTTGGGAACCTTAATGGAAAAATAATTGTATGGGAAATTCAACAAGTGTACGTTTTGGTTGCAACAAATTTCATTACTTGGTCACATTGTTTTTAAAGATGGAATAATTGTTCATCATGCAAAAACAAAGGATGTTGAAGAATGGAAAAGACCCAAAAATGTAACTGTATTTCGTAGTTTTCTTGATTTGGAAGGCTATTACCAATGTTTTGTTAAAAAAATTTCACAGATATCTAATCCAATGACTAAGCTAACTCGTAAGGGTGTTAATTTTATCTGGACAAAAGAATGTTATGATTGTCTTCAGGAATTTAAAAGAAGAATGGTGAATGATCATGTTTGGAACTAAATTCTTGGAATGGTGAGTTTGTAATCTAAATTGATGCTTCATCGAAATGACTTGGTTGTGTCCTAATACACAATGATCAGGTAATTTCTTATGCTTCACGTTAGTTGAAAACTCATGAGGTAAATTACCATACAATTGATTTGGAATTAGCTGCTGTTGTTTTAGCTTTAAAAATTTGGAGGCATCGATTGTATGGAGTAATGTGTGAAATATATACCGGTCACAAAAGTTTAAAGTATATATTCACTCAGAATGAATTGAACATGAGACATAAGATATGGATAGAATTAATCAAGGATTATGATTTTACAATTTATTACCATCCATGAAAAGCTAATAATGTGGTAGATGGTTTGAGTCAAAAAAGTAATGCTTCATTAACCATGTTATGTTTGGTATGCGATCCTTTGGTTAAGGATTTGATGAACTTTGGCATAGAAGTTGTTGGTGTAGGATGTTCTTCTTTTTTGTTTCAGGTATCAATGAAATATTATCTATCATATAGAATTAAGCAAGCACATAAGCAAGACAGTGAGTTTCAAAAAAAGGTAGAGCTTGTTCAGAAGGGTAAGCTGCCTGAATTCAACATTTATAATGATTGTCTTTTGAGATCGGGAAAGTGATTATGTGTGCATTTTGATTCACAGTTTAAGAGATAGTTTTTATGGGAAGCTCATAGTTCCCAATTTTCAGTTCATCCAGGCAATACTATGATGTATAGAGTTCTTCGTGAGTATTACTAGTGGGACAGAATGAAAAGAGACATTGCTGATTTTACTATGATGTGTTTGAATTGTCAATAGGTTAAAGCAGTATAGCAGTTACCGAAAGGGATGCTTCAGCCTTTACCAGTGCCAAAGTGGAAATGGGAGAATATATCCATGGACTTCGTTGTGGGATTGAAGAAGACACCTCGAGGTACTAATTCAATCTGGGTTATTATTGATCACATGACTAAATCTGCTCATTTCCTTTCGATACGAGATACTTTATCCGAGATAAACTTTATCATTTTTATCTTAAATAGATAGTTAGGTTACATGTAGTTCCCCTATCCATTGTATCAGATTGTGATCTTAGGTTTACTTCTAACTTTTGGAAAGGTCTTCAGAAGTCATTGGGTAGTGAATTAAATTTTTTCCCACCTTTTCATCCTCAATCAGATGGGCAGTCAGAACGAAAAATTCAGACATTGGAGGATAGTATACATGCTTGTTCGATGGATTATCAGTGACTTTGGAACCAACATCTTTCTTTGGATGAGCTTTCTTATAATAATAGTTTTCATTTCAGTATACAGATGGCACTATTTGAGGCATTATATGGGATGTGGTGCCAAACTCATGCTTTTTTGGGCTAAAGTGGGTGAAAAGATGTTGATGGGACTAGAAATCGTAGAATATTTGGCAGAAAATGTTCTGCTGATTCAGAAACACATGAGAATAGCTCGGAGCAGGCAGAAAAGTTGTGTGGACAACAAGAGGAGGGATCTCTCTTTTGAGGTATGTGATTATCTCTTGCTCAAAGTATCACCATGGAATTGTGGGATGTGATTTGATAAGAAAGGAAAGATGAGTCCAAGATTAATTGGACTATTTGAAATTATAGAAGGTGTTGGATAAGTTGCATATCGAGTGGCTTTACCTCCATGTTTATCTCAGGTACACAATGTTTTTCATGTTTCAATTTTATGGAAATACATGCCAGATCCATCTCATGTTTTGAGTCCAGTGGTAGTTTAAATGGAAGAGAATCTATCTTATGAGAAACTATCGGTCTAGATTTTTGACCATAGAGATCATGTATTGAAGTATAAGTTGATTCATCAAGTAATGGTTTAGTGGAAAAACCACATGATTTAAGAGGCAACATGGGAATCTGAAAATGCAATGAGGGATAAATACACCCACTTATTCGATAAGTAAATAAATTACAGGTTCACATTTTTCTATAGGGGGAAGGATGTAACATCCCATGTAAGTAATTAACTATTAATTTTGATATCTATTCCTATTAATGAATTAGATAGTGTTTTATAGGCTTAAAATGAGAATAAAACCAATTTTAAGCATAGAATTCTCTAATATTTTTAAAAGATCATTTTACCGCGTTCTGATAAACAATCATTTTTAAATAAAACATTTGACAATTATATAAGCTCTATTTTTCAAAATAAACTTATAATTTATGATTGGTACATTTAAATTTACTATGGATAAATTTGTGGTTTTTTTTGATAATGTTTATTTTTTATTGAATAGTGAAAAATACTGCATTTTACTTCAAAACTACTTTTTCATCTAATGTAATTATATGGATAAATTTTATTAATTGGTTTTCAAGTGTAATTAGAATATATTTTTACCATTTAATAAAATTCCGGTCATTTCACTACTAGATATTTTAGTTTCGGCGCCTGTCATAGCGGGCGACCGCCATTGGCGGTCGCTACTGATATTTTTAGCGACCGCCAAAAGCGTTCGCTAAAACTGAAATAAAAATCGCGGGATTTTTCCCGCCCCCCGCACTGTCTTCTTTGATGAAACTCGCTGCAACATCGTCTGCGCCTCCTGCCGCCGCACCGCCACCACAGGTCACCCCCGTCGCCGCCACCCCGTCGCCTCCCGTTACCCCCGTCGCTGCCACCCCGCCACCCCGTCGCCTCCCGTCGTCTCTCGTCGCCACCCCGTCGCCTCCCGTCGCCGCCACCCCATCGCCTCCCTTCCTCTGGCCACCGTGGATCTTCCATGGCCGTCGACCGAAGCTCGGGGTCCATCCGAACATCCCACGTGCGCCCCAGTATACAATGGGCACAAAATTTTCGTCGGTTTTCGAAGACAGTATTAGCAACCGCCATTGGCGGTCGCTATTGATTAATAGCGACGGAGCAACTGCGACCGCCGAAAGCGGTCGCAGGGCGGTCGCTAAAGGGCATTACCGACCGCTTATGGCGTTCTCTAATACCCACATTACTAGTAGTGTTTTAATTAATTTCAATTTAGAATTGGTCATAAAAAACTGCCAAACTTTGGATAGATATTGTTTCTAAAAAACCCACTATTTGTTTTGAAAATGGGAATTATTTTTAAATTAATTACTACAAATTCTATGTTTGGAATTTGGTAAAATGGATTCTATATTTTGAATCATAAGGTACATATTATGTAATTATTACTCCTTTGTTTCTGGACATAGTGAATAGTAACGACGGTAATTAGCTTTAATTATTGTGATTAATTTGTAATCGGGTAGTTAAAAGTAATAAAATAAAATCATAATAATATTAAATGACTCCAAAATGATTCCAAATGCTACTGGTTGTGTAATGTCCGACCATGGGATGCCTTGTGCCAAACATTGGGACTCCATGGAATAACGTTTGTGTGATAGTGACATTTTATCATTTAATTTTATAGAAATGAAAATATAACAAAAGTATGTATCACGCAAGTAAAACAATTTTAATTTTGTCTGTGTAAACTATCTATTATACTATAAATATTAATTGGAATGCTAAAAACATTTCCAACACCAAAGTATTTTAATTATAATTTTTATACATTAAATAAATAAATTTATTTATTACTCCATGATGATGTAGTGATTACCTCATTAATGAACTATTTAAATAAAATGAATTTATAATGTAAAATCTAAGCCATAAACTTGTCAAAAACCTATTTTTTGGGAGGATTTCGAACCCTTATCACCTTATCCTCTAAATATATCATTGTGGGACCTTTAAAATCCGAAAAGAATTTTAAAATAATGTAACATTTCATGACTTTCCAAGAGTGACCCTCCTCCCTCTTATAAAAGGCCCCCACCTATACCATCCTTAACCACACCGCTAAAGCCTTTGGCTCGGCCAAACGCTACTACGTTTGCCACTGCACATCCATATCTTCATCCTAGAAGCCCTACCATAAGGGGAGTTACCCGATTTAATGGTAAAGTCATCTCTATTGTTCTTTAATTTTATTTTTCTTCTAAAACCCCCTAAAATATTTTTATTACTTTGTTTTGTAACAAAACCAATACCTACAATACACTAGTATGTTTTTATGAGAATTATTTGAGCTACACGTACACACACCTCCGTCTAATGGTTAATGAACATATTGTTTTTGTGGATGGCGAATTCATGCCTCACGAAACGATGATTGTTCAATATTCTTTTAAAACCTTTCATGGTGGCCATTAAGATGTCACTCTATATATATATGATATATATTATGTTTATGTTTTCCTTATGATTCTGTATTTTTCATTTATTGCATACCTTTATGGTTTCCATTATGGATAAACATGATAATTTCATTTTAGGAAGTGCAGACTACCGCCCCCTCAAAGTGATTTGATTCGTTAATGCCATATGTGGGATGTATAAGGGATGGAGTTAATTATATTATATATGATATTATACTGTAATTATAATATACCATTATTTCATTATGATATAATTCTATTAAATACATAATAGAAATGAATGTAGCGTTCATGCGAACATACGACTTACCTTCTCTATGAATGGTGCATTTAATTTCTTACCTCTAAATGTTATGTAATATTATAAATGCATGTATATACTAGATATATATGATATAGATGATATCTACACCATGAATATAATTTGGGATATAATGGATATTTTACCACATGAATAACTAGTAATTATAAAATGTTTATTTTTGACTCAAGTACCAAAGATCGACAAAACAACCGTTATTTAAATAAATGATTATATAATGTTCATAACGTGGTTATAATTGATATAAAAGGAATAATGAACCCGAAAAAGGTGTTTATGAAAGTATAAATTAAATCTAGTTTATTATTACTGAGTTTAAAGAACGATCGAGTCAAGTCAGACACGAGGTAAGGGACTTCATCTCAATCTCTTTTCATTGAGGCATATTTTGTTTTATACACAACATTCTTTTATACGGTGTATAAACCCCCTTTTACATTTACTTTTATTCAAATGGGATATATTTATATTAAGTTTTCTACAAAACAACAAAAGGAATGTTTTGTCTTACGTATGCGGCGACAACGGCTTCTCTACCAATGTGATCATTATTTGAGTTTCGGCTTCCTGTATAAGCCATTACTTTTTTTATAATAAAAAATAAATACCATGTTTTACTTTTCTTTTATTTTTGTATTGAAAATGGTTTTTATAATGTTTATATTTTATCAATGCGTTGTATTGATATCTTGTGACTGAAATGTGGAAATTTAATGTTTCCTTTATGCATGTTTTTTGTGATATGATTATGTTATGGTTCTTGGGCATTGTTTATGATGACGGGTGGTTCCATGATAAACTAAGGACAGGTGAGCCCGATATAGATCTCCAATGAATTGGGTAATGTGAAGGAGTTAAATTATAAGTTTTATTCAAAGAGATTTAGGGAATATAATATGATGGGTATTCCAAACGTAATCATTAGTGTTACTCTCTAAGTAAGAATGTTATGAATGCCTCAAGTTGCCTTTATGTCTTATGATTTCTATAAGTTATTAAAGAATCTTATTATTTCATGAGTAATGTTAAAGTTCTTATGTTTTATGAGTAACATATGATTTCATTGATTCTTATGCATACATGGACTAATATTTTCATTCCGTATTTTTATATCCCATACAGAGCTATTTATGCTCATACAACATTTCTGAAATGTTTTTCACATGTCAAGGGAAAAGTACATGATTTGATGATAGTGTCGAGGAAGTGTCAATAAAGAATCCATGTTATATTTTTAATATGTCTCCTTTGATGTGAAAAATGAATACAGTCTTTTATGTAACCACCTTGTTTAAATGTGGAATGTAATGCATGATTTATGATCTAATTCTCTAAAATTCTAAACCTGAAATGATACTCAATGTGTATTCCTGAAATTACTATGTAATAAGTAATGTTTAAAGCTGGGGACTTATATATAACATCATTTTCCAAGGACCGTGGGATCCTGATGTTTGTAGACAATGTGAGCTTCCATATTGATTTCCCTGAGTCCATTAGAGAACATGGTTTTTGGAACAGGGGAAAGATCATGGGTTAATCCCATGGTAATGAATGTATGTGCATTATTTCTTGGTCCTAGAGGAAATAGTATACATGAAATATGTCAATTTGGAATTAATACGTGCTTGGTTCATATACAAGGATGCTATGAATTTCTATCAATTTATATATATATATATACACAAAGGTACTATATATATATATAAATAATTGACATGATCATACATACCAACTCTAGGCTGAAGCAGGTATCATTGTCATGTGTCCCATAAGAACCTACACATGTTGATGGTTATTAATTCAATTCTATTATTAGTTCGATATATTTTGACACTGCTGAAATGTTATTCACATCCTTGTTTTTTCTAGATAGTGATATGTGCCAGCCTGCTGAGATTTTAAACTCACAACATGATTGGGTACCATTGGTACCCAAGTAGACTCTACTTGTTTGTAGGACTATGGGATCTTGACTGTTTTGTATCCATGTACCATGGAGTAAGGAGAAATGTACTTAAAGGGAACTTAGGATGCTCGTGGAGATCACCATTGGGGATTTGGATCTTTTCATTATTTTCATTTCTGAGATGTTAAGCATGTTTATTTGGTTACTGATTTCATATATTCACCACTATGACATGCATACATTGTATAAACTGTTATTGGCCCTTTTTCTGTTGATATTACAATTGAATTCTACTACATCAGTTATTACATTATACTACTTTCGTTGTTTTCATCTATTTTTAAATTGTTATACTACTTTTAAAACATTGATATGATGGTTTAGTATCACCACTGACTATCCTTACACCCCCGCGGCTAGTTGGTAGCCTCTAACTTATGAGGAGTTGCACTTGAAATCACTTGGTGACTATTCCATCTTCCAGTTCGATGATATCCTTGTTCTGGACATTTCCATTTGTTTCAATGGAATGTGGATTTTTATTTTTCCTTTTTCATTCTATTTTGTGTTGGTTGATAGGAGAATAGGAATATGTTGGTTCTTAGTTAATAGTCATTCTATGGATAGATCACCCCATGTATAAGGAATGACCAATTTTCCAGGGATGGGAATTGATTATTATACTGTTTCAGGATATAGTTGATATGATTTCCCCTTCAGTGAATGGTGTAATTAAGTAACATGTGTATTTTTATGATGCTCTTTGATTTTAAGAATATTGAAAATCTTCATTTCCCTGATATGGCATGGTTGTTTCATTATATAGATCATCTTAGAAACTAATAAATTCACATGCCATGTAAATAAAATTACATGTAGTTTTATTAGTATGATTCCTACTAATTTTGATTGAGTGACTTGGGTGGAATTCCATGATTTGAACTACATAAGCATGTCCACTATTATAAAATGATTAGATGATTATATGCCATTCTACCTATGTTAATTTCATGTTTTAATGTTGTTACATGATTCAGTATTAAAGAATGTTATTGTGATAATGTGTATGATAACATGATATGGAGGTTATGATGTGTTAATGGATATATAAGTATAAAATAGATTGGATTTATTTATGACAGGATCCAGTTTCATTTGAAAGATGAATGGGCACCTTATAACTCGAAAAGGGTAACTTATGTATTCAAACTATTGAAATTGTGTTCCAAATGTTAAAATTTAAAATGTTATTTTAATTTATAAATAACATAAAAATTCTACATATAAAGTGTATAGGTGATTTATATATTTGTATATGGCCACTCATGTCACCTGTGGGGTTCCTTTTTGAAGAACCTGGATTGAATAAATGGGACCCTCAGAGGTTGTCTTCCAATTAAAACGAATTTTGATGCTTAATTACCTATTTATGATGAAATAAAACTACATGATTAATGTTAAAAGAATATGTTTGTTATATCTGGAAAATTTTTCCCTTGGGTAATTGATTGAAAACCAAGTAATTTGTTATGAAATAGTAATTGTTGCTTGGTTAAAAATTCCTTCAAATTTTTAAAAGGTCGAAATGAATTAATGAAATGGGTGAAATTAAAAAGGGATTTTGAGCCTAGTGTTTTATGTTCTACATGACCAAGATATAGGTTCGATGTGTATGCTTCGTAAGGGACCAGACCATGAATTGTAGTACCCTTAGAACTTATGATTCCTTGATTCCACTATGGGATTTTTTATTTTTGTACTATTTGAGTGGTGTTGTCCTTTGTAATACTTTTGGGTTTTTAAGAACAACACATTTATTTTTGAAAGGTTTTCATTGGATATTGAATCTTGATGAAGGAATAATATTTGGGAAATTCATGCCTCAGTAGGATATATATTCAAATATATTGATCATCCATTAGAGACGTCATTAGGTAAACTTTAGAGTATAGTGTTTGGGGCATTAATGTATGTTCATCTCACTACACAAGTGGAATTTTTGGGACTCAGGTGTTTTGACACATCATTCAATTTATGTTATAGTTTTCATGCGATATGTTGACATGGTGATCATGGTCAATGGAACTTCACAAACGATTTAAGGTGTTTCTGAACTAGAGCACTTATGAGTGACTGGTATTTTCTTCGATAACTTGTACACTCCTACGGTGGTTACTGTCAGATTAGTTATTGTTTATGTGTTTATTTTTTCATGGGGGCATGAATTTAATGAGTTTGTAAGTGTGTGAAAACCTTTATAAACTCAATTAGTTTGGAAGTGTTTCAGTGGTTAGCATTGAAAGAACAAGGATGATTTGGGTGATTTAGGCATTTATGTTTGTTTGAAGATGCATTAGTGGGTGAAGCCTAGCTTTTTGAAAGGTGTTAACTAGAAATAGTTAGAATAAACTTCATTTGGTGAAAATTTTTTACTCTTAGTGTGTTGATTTGAATGAGACTATCATGTCCCCTATCTTGAATACATCATGGAGGCACTAAGATACTAATAAAAATACGTTGTGAAAAATTTCTAAAAGTATTTAGCCTTGAAGAGTAATTTTTTTCAAGGTTTTATGCAGGATGAAAGGTTAATTGGGTTATTCATTTATTCATGCTAGGGAATAATTGTTTAAAAGTATCATTATGATGAATTGATTCATGAATGCCCCTAGAGGTTGTTTATAGACTTCATTGTACATGTGGTTAGTGATGGAGTGATTATAAAAGCACATCATTTGTTGAAGGGTGAGTGTGGGATTTTGTTCTGCGATTTCATTCAAGGAAAGCATGCACGACTTGTATTATTAGGTTGATTGAGATTCGACCATTTTCATCGATAATTTTTTTTAATGGCCTCAGATGTATGTTGGTTCACCTAGGTAATGAAATCACATTAGAAGAATCACAATAATTCTTACAATGGAACACTGAAATTACAGTGCTGGAAGATTGGTCGTTTAGTTTTATAGTTAAAGGATAAGACTATAGGTGGAAAAAACCCATGAGTGGAAGGTTAAAGATAAAAAAATGAGTTATTGTCTCTAGTTGCATGGGATTGATTAAATGCATTTTCGATGCTTGGGATGGATTTTGACATTTTTTTAGGTATTTAAAGGCTTAATTCATTGGGCTGTGGACTGGTTAATTTTGCATTCAACATTTGGAAATGCAGTGTTACTGTTCAAACAACACATCATGACCTTGGCCATTTGGTTGATGTTGGAGAATTTTTTATGGATTCTTGTGTATGAGAAGTTATTAAGGTGGGTAGATTGTAAATAACTTTGTTTTTTTGAACCAATAATAGACACGAATGTTTTTAATCTTTTTTGTTGTAACACTAGGTTAGTTTTAATACCATTCTTTAGGATGATGTTTTTTGAGTTTGAATATTTTTAAATTTGTTTATATCGGGCTTGGTTAAAGGCTTGAGAATTTCATTGATGGATGTATGGGTTTTGGGAGCACTGGACTAGGAAGTGAAATTTGTGTGGGCTACACACAGTTCTCAAACCCTGAGGGTCATTCAGTAAGGATAAAAAAAGTGTTCAATAGTGGATGCATAGTATACACAAAATATGTCAGACCATGTAAGTCAAACCATGAGGTTTACCCCGTTTCGAGTATTGTGATAAATTATTTAATTATATTCCATGTGAAAAAGAAATTTAGTTAAATGATTTGAAATGGGTTTTTTTTAAATAAATTCATCATTAAGATGAATTTATTAAATTGATGAGAACCGAGGGTTTCATTTAATGAAATTTCACATTGATAGAATTTAATTAAAATAAAATGCATTGGAAAATTTTATTAAATTAATTTCAGTTGAAATTATTTTAATTAAATGATGTTTTTAAATGGGAAGTTGGGGTATATTAAATAGGTGTAATAAATGAGGTGTCTAAATGGGGATTTGGGGTTTATAAAATACATGTAATAATTGATGTGTTTAAATGGGAATTTGGTGTTTATCAAATTCGTGTAATAAATGGAGTGTTTTAATAGACAATTGAGGATCATCTGAGAGGGGTCTTAATTAATTGATAATAATAAAAATAGAGATATAATAATTATTATTATTATTATATAAATCAATATAATAAATCAAGGAATTCAATTTATTATTTTATATATATTAGTCGAGGGAGTCACGACTGAATCTTCTCTTACGTGTAGCGTGACCCCCCTTTTCTCCCATGGTTAAGGCGCACCACCCCTATCTCCAGGCTCCTCTCTGCATACCCAAATCATCCAGTTCATTCATTAAAGTTATTGGTATTGGGGAGGTGAGTCTATCTCCATGTGTTTTGTTGTTTTCATCAGCTATTTCGACTCTCCATCTCCCACCACACACCCATTGGGTTGGACCGAGGGGTGGCACATCACCCCTCCTCCCCGCTCCTCTTTGTGAAGTTATCTCATTCCTATTTCATCATGAATGATGTTCATCTTGGTGAGGTGGTTCCATTTCATTGGTGTTTGGTTTTCACAACAGATTTTATTTCACTCCATATCCTAGTATCCATTAGGATGAAACCCTATATTCAGGTTTTATTCAGTTTCTTCTTTTCTTCCAGTTCTAGGTGGTTAAGAAGATGTGTCAGGAACTGTTGGTCAATATTTTGATGACCTTTGATGATAGTGAAGCAGTTCAGCTCGATTTAGTTTACCACCATCATTTTTAATTAAATATTTATACATTATTATTTAGTTCACACACCATGAATTATGTACATATGGCTTCTTTGAGTTGAAGTTCATTAATTGGGTGAGTTTTGTTCCCCACCACACTAATTTTTTGTGTCTGTTTAGTTGTTTGGGTGTTTTGATCCATTTTCATGTGAGCAAGAATTTATGTGGAAGTGTGTGTGTAAGAGAGGGACCATCATCTTTGAGTTAGAAATATTGGACTGGCCATTATTTATGGATGGTTCCTCAACATTTCTTAATTAGAAAAAATAAAAAAGTTGATTAATTACAATTGTGGGGAGATTGGACTACAAATGCTGACTGAATTGTTTATTGGTATAAAATAATTAATTTGATTACAAAATCATGTTTTTGAAATTAAACCCTTCCAATGGTGGTGTAGTGGATTTAAGATAAAATAATAATAATAATATAGATATGTTCATTTAGTATACTGATATGTCTTTGTCTATTATCGCCCTTACATGTTGAAAGACATGGTTTAAGTGGTAATTAAGAGTACTAAAAAGGATATTTTGAGAAATATAATTATTAATTAATGAGGTGGATATATTGATATACATAATTATGAATTAATTATCTCTTTTGTGAATTGTAATTGAGATAACTAATCAGGGGTGTTAATTATGATATATTAAATTAGTTTATATGAAATAATTAATTGTGAATTAATGTGTGTTTTAAGAATTTTAATTGTGATAATTAATTAGGTGATTAATTAGGAGATATAAAATTTAGTACATTGAGATAATTAATGGTGATTTAATTATGTGTTTATAGAATTGTAATTTTGAAAATTAATCAAGGCAATGAATATTTGATTTTAAATTGACTATAATGAGATTATTAATTGGTAATTAATTTTTTGCTTTGAGATTTTTAATTCAGATAATTAATTGGGGGAATAATTACATGACATCCAATTGGATCTCTTATGATAATTAATTGTGAACTAATAACGTGATTTTAGAATTGTACTTGAGATATTAATATGGGGATTAATTAAGAGATATTAAATTGGTTAAGTTGAGATAATTAATTGTGAAATAATTTTGTGATTTCAAAATTCCAATTGAGGTAATTAATTATTGGATTAGTTATGATATATATGAAATTGGTTAAGTTGAGATAATTAATTTGGAAATAATTATATTCTATGAGATTGTAATATAGATAATTTATTATGGGATTAATTATGAGATATTGAATTGGCTCAGTTGAGATAATTAACTGTGAATTAATTATGTGCCTTTTATATTATGATTTAGATATTTCACTGTGGAATTATATATAGAGAGTTGAGATTTAAAATGGTATAATTAATTCTTGATAATTAATTATGTGATATAAATTACATTTTTAATTAATTTATTAATGAATTATTAAATGGTATTTTTGTGTCTTGTTAACTATTGAGTTAACTAATGGATTTGTCTATGGGAAATGATAAGAATTAGAGGCCATTTCCTCTAGTTTTTTAGTCGAATTTGAATCCCATGTTAATATTTTAATTAAATAATAAAATGGTTTTCCTTAATTTTAAATGTGAAAATTCTTACTTATATGTTATTGAAATGAGCTAAGGAAATTCTAGAGATGTTAAATGCATCAAGCATTATATGTTGTGAATGGTTAAACCTTGTATAGGTTGGGGAGCCTAGGGACCATGATAGCCCTTGGGGAGAATGAATATTCCAGCTTTTTTGATAGTCTACCTAAGACCGTGATAGTTCATGGATTTGATCCAGGGGATCGACTATGTGCTCTACTCTTCCTGATGGATGTCTATGTGTTACGTCTCGATCCATCCAACATAATTTTCCAAATGATCGTGAGGGCTTGGGTTTGGATGACTGTGTGGGATTCCATGACGATTTACATGACACTATGAGAGATTTGGACTTTGGAACTTGGGAAGGACCATGAGCGCTTCCCCTGGTAATGAATGTTTTTTCATTATTTCCTGGTCCAACCAGAAATTTTATGCAAGGTTTAAGTCCATTTATCCTTGGTATGCGTGCGGTTCATATATGAGGATTAAAATAATATTTATCGATTAATATATATATATATATATACACTATTAATATAAAAATATATATACATGATTGACATGATCAGTCATAGTACTCGTTGGCTGATGGAGGTTTTTCAATCAAATGTCCCATAGAAACCTGGATAGGTTGCAGGTTATTTATTCAATTCAATTATTAATTTTCTATATATGCACAATTCTAAAATGTTATTTACTACATAGTTTGGTCTAGAATCCAGTGGGATCCAGCCCACTGATATTTTCATCTCAGCCCCTCCTCGGGAACCATTGGTAACCAAGTAGAGTCTAATTATATACGGAACTGTGGGCACTTGACTATTCTGATTCAATGTACCTTGGTGTTGGGAGTGAAGGACTGGGAGGGAACTCGAGATACATGTGGAGATCTCTCTTGGGGAATTGGGTATTTTCATTATTTACTATACTAAGATATAAATCATGTTGACATGTTTAATGCTTTTAGATATGTACCACCTTGACTTGCACACATAATATAAATTGGTGTTGGCCATTTTCTTCTTTTGAGTTGATATTACAATTGAGATCCACTGATCTAGTAATTTGTTTATACTGCTTCAGATTTTTCATCTGTTTATATATTTTCATACTACTGTAAAAACTCTGATATGAAGGTATAATCTACCCACTGACTATCCTTACACGATCTTTAATACTCGGTAGCCTCTGGAATACAGGGAGGCGCACTTGAGGTCATGTAATGACCGGTCCGGCTACCGATTCAATGGTAAGATGTGTTTGGACATTACATATCCCCCCTGCAAAATAACATTAGTGCATATTTTGAAATTGTATTTTGTGATATAAATATAGGAGGTTTTTGTGTTTTGTAGTAGTGATGCATGATGTAATTGTGATCGTTGTCTGATATGGAACGTTGGTGTTGCTAACATTTGAGTCTAAAGTGTATTCAGAATGGTTCTAGATATAATTAATAATTTAGAGTCTCAGTATTATTATATTGATTATTCTATATTTACAAAAACATTGTCTGTTGATACTTTTTTCATTATAATTGGGTTTCATTTCATGAATCATTTATATATTCATAAATAATTATATTTATTTCGTAACTATATTATATATATTTTGTGCATGTGTTAAATAATGTACAACAATCACCCTTGTATATTTTTCATTAAACCCAAAGTATTTATATTCTCGTTTCAGTGTTCGAGGAATGTCAACTAATGTTAGTATCACCTTAGACCTAGTCCGTGTCAAAGGGTTGGGTGGGGATGTTATAATATTGACATGAAATTTCACGTAAATAAATATATCAAATACTTCATATTTATTAAAAAGGAAAATATATATAAATAAAGTCTCATTGTGTTACAATATCCGCATCATTAATTCATGTTTAAAAAAAATCCCCCAATGCCTCCCCTCAGTATGTTTTGGGTGTAATGGTGTGTGTTAGAAAATCCAGAAGTCCGCGAATGAGTTTGGATGGTTATTGTATATGTATGGTTTTATTCATAGTACTAAACAGTATGATGAACGGTGAATTAAATAGTCAAATAAAGAGAAACTCTGACCCTAGGACATAGACTGCATACCATGTCTGGGAAGAGTTTGTGACCACATACTATACAACGGGAGTGGTACATGGGAGCAGTTCGTGGAACTAAAAATGATTCATGGTGGTTTTTTTTAAAGGGGTGTGGTATGTGGAAGGAATGATGGTTCTCAGGATGGAGGATGAGAATTTCATGTCATAGGGTAAATGGAGGTACATGGAGAAATGTGGAAAAATAGTTCATGGAATGGGTTTAGTTCCCAACATGAAGATCATTATGTGGTGGAGTCTGTACCAAATCCAGGATTTTGTAAATCATTGATTATCATATTTAGAGGATACCTTTCCATATATAATGAGTGATTATATAACTGATTATAAGAGATAGAAAATATCGTTATAGAACAACTCTTTTCTCTAGAAATTCAATCAAGTCCAAAAGTGGTTTACGGGAAGCGATTCCACAAAGGCAGAAGAGGTTCATAGAATAGTTGAGAAAGTGTTTTTGTGGAATACTGTCATTCAAAAATGAAGAATAGTCTATGAAAGAATAATTTTTCACATAGAGGGGTTGGTTGGAATGAAAAAGTGATGGTAGACTATGAACGAATAATTGTTCATGGACAGAGGGTGGTTTATAGATGTGGTTCGTGTAGTCAGTGCACTGAGACGATACATGATAGCAAAGGAAGAGGGGTCCATGGATGGAGAATAGTTCGCAGAAGCTGCATAAAAAATTGTGGAGGTGTTCCACATACCATAAACTTTACACAATATGAAGTAGGATCAAATGGTTTTCAAAGCACTAAAGGATTCTTAAAAGAGTTAAAAGTCATTTTTAAAAAGTCATTTTCATTACCAAATAGTACGCAAAAGGGTGGATTTCATCAATGGGTGAAAATTGGCCTTCAATAGAGAATCGACATAGAGTTTAGGATGCAGTATTCATGGAAATGAAGAGACTAAAATTTCCATAAGCTGTGTTTGACTTGAAATTCTATAAAATGTGACTGGATTCCTTTCCAAGAGCAGTGACCGAAGGAAGAGGAAGAAATTGACCGATTCTATCGGTATTTATCTAAAGAAAGTGGATAAGGGAGTGACCCTAGGGATTAAAGGGGTCAGATCCTAAACCTTGTAAACATATTGAACCTCGGCATAGCAGATATAACCTAAAGAATTTAGTCCTTATTGGTAGTGAGCCTTATATAATTTGGTAAATCAGTACATCATTATTGTATGCTCCTTGGATGTTTCCCAGTGAGGGTGAACTATGTAAAAATCATCGTGTCCTCTACAATATTTCATATATGTTCATGTAATTCTACTGTCGGAAGAGAGAATTGAGTTTTCTTTTAATGAAACAAGATCCATAGGGGAAGATATTTTAATCTTCCATACCATGATTCAACCCCCCCCCCTAAGGTAATTAAACATTGTGGACCTAACAACTTTAAAATCCTGTGATTGGATAGCTATTTTGTAATATACTATGGAATTATATTTCTTAATTAACATGATCCATTAATAAATATCTCAATTTCCAAATGTATATATGTTATATTGCATATCACCCAAAATCTACTGCATTTAATTGGGGTTGACATCATTAGGATGATTCAACATTGGCATCCCATCACCTAGGAACATAATATTGGGCTCAACATCAATTTCTTATTTCACTCTATTATTTAAGGTAAATGTTTTTTTAAAAAATTTTAAAGTTGATCTTCATGATGAGATTATTTGAGTCAATGATTTACTTCCCAATTCAAACTTTGAGGTTAATCCTAAAGAGGCTACATTGTCCTTATCATGAGTAGATGGCTCTAATTTTTAATGTAAAAAAAATATGTGAAGGGTGTTACACTAAAAAAATTATGATGGATAAATCTATTGATGATTGAGATAAGGTTTCCCTAGAAGACTTCCAAGCACTAATAGATGCATCTAATTATATCTAGTTTAATTTTATAGAGGATTATGTCCAATTAATTCATGAAAGGGTGTGGGTGATTGGACTATACTGAGGATACAACATTGTATTTATAGTGTGTGATAATGATTCAAGATATATGATTCATTTGGAACCCATGAGGTTCTGGACAGAGTGTATTTTACCATATGAGTGGTACCTAATGGTGGAAAACTACTCGTAAATATTCAATCCTTGATAGAAATTGATAACCTTGTGGAAAATAAAAATATTTTTCCTATTCAAAACCATATTGATTTCATGGAAAAATCACAGGGAATAAATAGACCTAAATGTATATAAGGGGTTGATAAAAATTTATTATTGTATTAATAAGAGATCTGTTGATGAATGGAATCTGGAAGACTCAATCATAGGTTTAGAAGAGTTATAAAAAGAAGGATTTAAATTTCAATTTGGAGTTGTCTTGATGGTGTAAGAGCACTATAAGGATTAATTCAAACAAAATATAGATACCCAAACTACTATTTTGTTCCAATATAATTTTTGAAAAGTAAAAATAGGTTGTATTTCCATTATTGTATTCAAATTTTCTTCTAAGGATAATGTAATTACACTCTAGGATTACACTTACTTTCAAAAAATGATGACTACTAGATTATCTTCTAAAACTGATGTGGTAAACAATTGGGGGATGAAATAGGCCATGATAGAACCCATATATTATGCGATTAGAAATATTAAGGGTCTTACAACATTAATAGTGGATAATGTTGTATTCGGCAAGGCTATAAAAAACAGTTCATCCCCTAGGGTAAGAAGTTTTGAAATCATAGTACGAAATCATTATTTTTAGAAATATTTTCAAAAAAATGATGATTTTTACTATCATAAGATAATAAACACTTCATCCAAATTAGTTAATCATGATCAGAACTAGGTGTCAGAACTGACTATGAATGATGAAACAATATTAAATAATGAAATATTTTCTCATAGATATATTGATAAAGTGAACAGTATTTTTTTCCAACCTTGATTTTACTACTATGGAGTTAGAGTAAAATTATTTTTCAAAAGAAGACTATATCAAGGTAATGGTGTTTATAGTTTTTATGATGGAAGAATATTCTAAGAGTATCCTCATACGTGATTTGGTAAACACATAGGGGAATATTATAGTTCCACCTATGTTATGTATATTGCATAATTGGTTTAGAAGATCCTATTCTATGGTGATTATGTGTTTTTAGTGGTAAAATATTCATTAGACTACTCCTAGGATTAGTTTCTATGATGATTCATACATAAATAGAAATTAGAATTATTTACAATTTATAAAAAAAATTAATTAGTTTTGAACGGTATACCATACCAAATATAAATTTCAATGATGTTATAAAATTATTAGAGTACATGATTAATTTAATTGAAGATAGATTAATAAAACCAAGGATGTATGGTCAATACCTTCTTAAATAAAATTATTTTGTTCAATATATTATGATTAATAGAATATAGATCATAAATAAACCATGATATATTATTCAATATTAATAGGTCTATAGAAATTGTAATGTGATCATTAGAAATAGTAATATAATTATTAGGAAATGTAAGGTGATATTTATAATTATAACCTCATATATGAAATTAGACATAAAAATTAGGTATCTTATAACTAAAAATATTATATATTAAAATAATGGAATGATTAAATAAATGTTTTAAAAATGATAAATTAAATATTGGTATTTTATTAAGAAATATGAAATTTTATCTATAATTTTATAGTTAATATTATAATTTATAAATAAATTTGTGTTCATAATTTAGATTCATAAATTAAAATTTTATTTTCTTATGGTTTTACGATAATTTTACTAGACCTTAATTAGTTTTCCCAAGTGTCATAAATTATTATATAATTTTAAATCAGTATTTATCAAATAAATGCTATTTTTTTAAAAAAAATTAGTTTATCATATTTCAGAAATTATTTTCAAATAATTGATTAAAATTTTAAAATCTGTATATTAAACAATTTTATGCTGAAATTTTATTATTTCATTGAAATAATTTAGTTTTTTGTGAATAATGGAATAAGATAATATATGAACGAAGGTAAATAAATAAATTTAGTGTCATAGTTGATATATGGATAATTTATGAACAATTATATTTAACCCTACATCACTTGTTACTTTATTTACTCATTGGAATCATCATTACTCATAGAGTTGATCCAAAATAAAAAAATAATTAATAAAATAATCAAAAAATATAGTTGTCCTCCACTATAATTACCACACCTTCTCCTAACACATTCTATGAATTTAATATTCCTCAAATTCATCCAAATTTCTCTCCCAAGCCTCTTCCCCATGTTAAGGTATTTATACTCTCACCAAAACACCAATACCAAATTCATTAACGAGGTTATCCAGGAGATGAAATATAAGAGGTAAAATCTTCCTTCATTTTCTTCTAATTTCAATTAATATATTTTAATTTCATACCCTATCCTTTCCATGTATATCTAAAAATAATGATAATTCCAATATAATTTTTATTATGAAATTCTTTTATGTTAATTTTAAATCCACCACCAATTATCTTATCCATTTATTTTTTTCTAAAAATGAAAACATTATCAGAGTGGGGTTGATTCACCACCTTCATGGATGATGATTTTTCATTTTATAATATGGTCTCCATGACAAGTCCTAATAGCATTGCAATGGTTAAACCAAAATTTAAAATGTATATTAAATAATTTTTAGAGTTCACAAAGTAGTTTATATAATGCGTGAAATTATATTTTTTATTATCCAACACATTTAAGGGAAAACTGAGAAACCATGAGTTAATCCAGAAAAGAAAATAGAATATTAATTAAAGGAAAATTTATACATACCAGAATGAAACTCCCTAAATAATTTTCAAAGGATATTGTATACCTAAGTTTCTAGTGCATCCGTTATAGAATCTTCAAACTGAAAGGCCAGCTAGTCCCACGACTGGATGTACTCATCCAGGATGATTTTCACATTATTGAAATCCCCAACCAATATTATGTTCATCTTGTCAATCAAGTTATATTACTCCATATTAAGAGTAATCCTTAAATTTCTCCCTGTCATTTTAGTAGCTCTTTCATCTTTAATATCATTGAAACCTAAAACCTGGTCAACCACTTTTTCTTCTTATCTCATAAAAAATTACCATTGTTTTTCAATCACATAAACTAATTTACAATTATTGTTTATCTACATGACTTTATTGGATGATTGTGTCTCCATTAGAGGAGTCAGTGAAGAGTAATCATTCCTTACTTTATGTATACCCCTCCATTCATCAGTAGAGGCCCTGATCTAATCAATCAAAAAATACAGAACCCGATCATCAATATCTTTATGAATGACAGCATGTGGAACATCAGAGTAGAATCCACCATACTGTGGAGACTCCACCAGACACCTCATATGAGTGGTCTCACTATCAACCTATACTGCATGAACCTGATTCACCTCAACTACCAAGAGGCCAGCAATTTGGTAATCGGAATTATATTATGATAATAAACTAGATGTAGGGGACTCCCTAACATCATGAAAACATCCCTGTAGTTCCTAAATCGATTCACCATCCTCTAGAAAAAAAAATGACTACAAACACTAATCTTTGGACTAGTTGTTTCTAGTATCCACTTCTGGTTGCTTTCACACATCCCATATTTTCTTCCCTATGCATAGGTGACCCTTATTGAAAACCATTGATAACAAAAAACACATTGGGCATGCCACCTCTACAGCACCCATGGTGGTATTGGGAATCTAGGATATCTCAACAGCAACCACTAATGCCTCAGATCATGCAAGATATATCACAACAGCATTGATGAAATTATTTCCATCAACATCACCATCATGACATTCTTAACCATCATGAACTATCATAGCCTTCTAAGGACTTTCCAATGCCAAATCATGTTTTAATCTACACTGTATTCCAAATAATTATGGATCGGGAGGCTGAGCCACTGATTAATTTGACACCCCCTTTTCAGAATCATATAAAATATCAAAACCAATATACTGTCTACGATTAGCCACTTCACCACCGACAACATACCCAAAATCATTTACACCCTGGGGACTAAATCAAAACTTCGGTAACACATTTGGGACCAGATTATTCCTAATATCATTAAATCTAGGTTCATTATTCGTTAAAAAACTATATACCTTTGCACCATTTCCCGGATTGTTACACAAGGAAAAAATCAGACCATGATTTAAAAAAAATATCCTACTTCTACATAAAATCTTTATCGAAAGAGATCTAGAATAAATCAAGGGTCATCTTGGGTAGATCAGTGTCAACAATCCTCCTTGGTGAAATCCGATGGAATAACAATCTTGTTCGACTATATGAGTATAGGTAATGACCCATGAGATTCAAAATCATAAAAATAATGGAAGGGTTCTGAAATGAGAAGGCAATATTTGGAATCATTTCCCAAACCTCTAGGGTTATAGAATAATGCTTCTGATGATAGTCAAAGGACCACTTGATGAGTAAAAAATGATATATGTTGCAAGTACGAGGAGCACTCGTCCAAACTCGGATTTGATACTCCTAAAAATAAAATATAATCATGATTTTTTGGGGTCAATAATCCTTAATATCAAACATTTATGAATTCCCCATGAACCTAAAATGAACTGATCTAAATCATTCACCGAAGGATGTAAAATCTTGAAATGAATAACCAAAGTCTGTTGTAGTAGATAAGACGCTTTGATGAACTCCCGATTCAGGATCATCCATTGTGGAGAACCATTAAAGGAATTTAATATAATCAAACTAAGATCAATATGATGGAATTCAGAGATATATTCAGGGTTTGTAAAATGTGTAAAAGGTAGCATGCGACCACCTCCAAGTGACATCGAAGGTACCTCCCCTACAAAGGGTGGAGGGGCCGGAGCACGAACCCTCGATGGCTTGGGTATTTGAAGAGGGGGTACCACATCAATTATGTTATTATTATTATTTTTAATCCATATTAATTTTGTATAAAATTATATTTTTTACATATACATAATATTAATTAAAAAAACAATTTCTTCATTATCACTAAAATGCAAAAATAATCTAAATGAATATAATTTATGTTCTATAAAATAATTCATCATCATATCTAAACAATAGTGATATATAACACCATTTAAAATATTTTATTTTCATTAATAAAATATAATTTCAATTTTGGATAAATATTACCATTTTCTATGATCTTTAATGCAGGTATTGAAGTGAACCATTCATGAAAAACATTGAAACAAGAACTCCTGGAAGATGAAATTGAATCTTACAACTCATCAAAAAATTCCAAATAAGAACATAATAAAATTAAACCAAATCACTTAAATGAAGAATTGGTTTTGAATTAAATTATAAATCAATTTAATATAATTATCAATGACATTATTTTATTGTGATAAACACATTCATACATAAGGTAATGGATTCTCTCTGAACCTCCATGTTTTCTTTGAGGTTATGCTATCTCTCTTTAGAAAAAAGTTATTATTAATTATTCTTATTTATACCACCTTCATTATATTTTTATATTCAAAACGTATGTACCAAGATCCATTCTTTATTCATATATATCTAAATTCATGATTTATAAGTATCCATTTTGAATTCCTTCCATAATCAAGCCCCCGACATAAGGGAATTCCCTAATTTCCTTCCAAATTTCAAGTAAAATCGTTAATCTGTTTAAATACCAAAATACTTCAATAAAATCAATATTTTTATCATGAAAAACAATCATTGTTAATATTTGGTTTTATGAAAATTTTTAATCATTTTCTGCTTTTTGACATGTTTAATAATTTCCCTAAAAGAGCACTAATGTGACTAATTTCTAATGTTTCTTAAAGACTATTTTTACTATATTTACTTTAGTTGGATATCATTTATCATGATCTATGCCTATATTCCCTTATGAATGATCAGTTATTATATAAATCTATACATTCATGGACACAATAATTATATTACCTTTGGTGCTGCTTTATTCACCAAATATTACTTCTAGGTGGTTTATGAATACTTCCCTTTTATTTATAATAATCAGTTATTGCAGATTTTATTTAATATAAATATTTCTTATATCATCAATATGAATATTGTTTTAGTTGTATACCATTTTTATATATTTTTTTCTTTGTATTCTATTTTAGCTGGGGAAATATTAATATATCTATATTTTCTACTCAGTACAGATATTTTGATAATATCCATTATTCGTTAATAAAATATTGGAATGAAGAATGCTTCAGACATGTTGTGAAGGGTTTGACATATTATAGATAGGCCTTGATTCATCACCATGTCTCATGAGACAAAACTACTTGTGGAAATCCATTTTGTTTTTCCCATACAAGATCATATGTGTTTCTACACACCGACATATATAGTCCTAATAATATAATGGTTCATGTTCTAGATACATGATTTACAAAAATTTAAGATTTTCTTTCTTCAGTATTCTTTAATTATATTCCATTACATTTTCACTATGAAAATATATATGGATCAATTTTCATTCATAGTATATTGATCGTAGATTTTATTCAATTTTTAATCTTGTCAAAATAACTATGCATTTTTTATTTTTCATCACTCATTGTAGATTCTTGTAATCTTAACTGATTGTTTAATATCATGCTTTTATTTATTTTCTTTCCCCTATTTATAGAGATTAAATCTTTGAATAAGATTCTAGGAATTTTACTATTTTATTTTTTATGTTCTATATTTAATTACCAATGTGAATAAAGAACCATATATGTATCGTTATTATATAATACTAAAATGATCAATTCTTAACGAATTGGTCTATAATATCTTTGAATTTATAATAATATAATCATGAATACGAGACTATTTGGTTCAAGGTTGTTATAGTTTGTGTCATATAATGATTAATAGAAACCTTGGGAACTATATGTCAAGTAAACATAAAATTATAATAATTCCATATAGTGAAATTTTTTATCTATAATCATTATAATTATTAGATAACATAGTGTGTGCCACAACTTTTTATATTTACTAATGAAATAAAGGGAATAAATTCCAACAAATAATGTATTGGTTTCCCCATAGTGGAATTCAATGCAGTTAGTATTAGAGCTATAAAGATCACAACTATATTAAGACATCATACATAGGTCATGATGAATTACCATACTGCACCAATGTTGGATAATTTCATATGGTATAATCGAAAATAAATTATTTTGATTACTAATCTTGTGGTAGTTGAGAATTGGATCAGGTACATTGAAAATATATATCTATCATTATGATGCAATGAAAATAAAAAGGTATTTATAGATTTATATTGGATTAAGGTATATGTTGATCAACGGTGGTCACTGATCCAGAATACTATAGTGGACGACGAAATAGAAGAAATTGAATTGATAAATTTTACTAAATTATTACTCAACTTATATTTCCCTCTTGAGAAAAAAACTAAAATGAAAATAATATTAAATAGTTTAAATAGAAAGGAATAAGAGTATTAGTGGAGTATGAGGCCACCATCAATGAACAACTATTGTAATTAATATATTATACAAGTTATTTGGAAAATAAGATTGATAATTTCTATGATGTTCTAAATCCATGTATCCAAAGGGAACTGGATTATCAAACATTTTCTTTATATTATGAAGTATTATTAGTTTAAATCCAAATGTATAAGGAATTTACTAGATCCTATATGTTCAATAAAAATAAACAGAATAATATATATTTTGATAACCATAGAAAGTTTGAATAATCAAAGTGGAATAGAGGAATGAAGAAATTACCATTATGAAAAAATTATAGAATGAATCATCTGAGGATATTTGTGATAGGAATATGGGTTTGTTATAAGTATATAAAAAAGGGTCATGTAGATAATTACTGAAGGGAAAGAAAAGAAAAAATTATTTTCAAGGCTTTATCTGTAATAAAATGACGCATTATTATAATCAATTCTCTAAGTATCAAAGGATCATAACATAGAATTGGAAATGTGTATATGGCCCTGTTTAAGTGGTAACTATATTTAAAGAATAGGTACCCTATGATGTTGTGAATTGTAGAATATTTATATCATCAAATTTAGTGAATTATTTTATTGATTATGGATCATCACACTCTGAGATACATATAAAATTTTCCATTATAATTAGATATTTTCCTTCTGATTTGATAATGTATTTTGAAATACAAATTCTTAAGGTTAGACTCATTACCACAAAGAAATTTTGTCAGGTTCCCATTATGAAAGATCACAGTTCTTTAGTATTTGAATTTATCATCTTATCTTTGGTTGAAAATGATGTAATACTTGGAATAGAAGGGATTTTAAAATATGATGCATAAAATTATTAAAACAATAATGAAATTATTATTAATGAGGAATATTTAGAATCTCTTATCATTAGAGCAGAAACCTCATCATATAATTCTTATCTAGATCCACCCCTACTATATATACTGAAATAAATTCATTTGATGATGATAAAATATCACATAAGTTTCTGTAATGGTATTTCAAAATTTTTTATATTCCAATCATATTGAAATTGAATGAGGTATTTCCAAAGGAATTACCTAGATATCCCCCATAGCATAAAAATTAGTTTACCCATAATATAATCTCTAATGCAAAACCATTTTCAAAAACTAATTATAGGATGTCCACTATGGAATTAGTGGAGGTGAAAAAAATAATAACAATAGTTTATTGATAATGTATTTATTTACCCCGAGTTTCTCTATGGGGAACCCATGATTTCTTTATTATGAATAATGATGGATCTTTGATGTTGTGCATTTACAATAAAGAAATAAATTTAATTATAATAATGAACAAGTATCATATACCTCGCATTGATGTTTTATTTGATCAAATTCATAGTGATTAATATTTTTCAACAATTTACCATTGATCTGTGCATCATAAATTGTCATATAAGAAGGAATATAATACCAAGATATCTTTTTGTATCTAGTATAGACAATATTAGTTTACAATAATTCCATTTGGATTGAATAATACAACCTATTTTTTCATGGATTTAAATAATATTGAATTCAAAGAAAATCTTGAAATTTTTGGGCACTAATCATTGATGATATAATGGTGTATTCTAAAATCTTTAAAGACCTTGAGGGAGTAATATTTTTTCAATATAAAGTTATTCATAAATGAAAGGATGGTGTTGTCTTCTTACAAAAAATGATAAAGTTATTGCATATGCATCAGGGTATTTAAAGAATCATGGAAAAAAATTATTGAACTCATGATATTCAATTTGCATCCTTCATCAATGCTCATAGGATATAGAGACAGAATATCATTGGTGAAATAGGTGAGAAATACATGGATGAGTAAAGTTTTAATTAAATATTTATATATAAAGTACTCAACCTGAGGAGGAGATGATGGATTGAGTTACTCAAAAATTATGATTTCTCAATACACTACCACTAATGAGGGGAAAATAGTGTAGATAATTCATTAATCAGGATAGACCATGAACTACAAGCCCAAATGCGGATTGAGAAAGATTCTATATTCATGGATTTATTAAACATGAATATAAATTTTTTTATGAAGGTGAAACATTTCTCATTTTTAAATTGATTTGCTAAACTATCTATTCTATAGAAGCTTAAAAGCTCCCATGATGATCATAATAATTTTTAAAGGAAAATTATTTCCTTAAAGGATGTAATATTTTAATAATTTAGGAAATATGATAAAATTCCAATCATTAGAAAAATGATTTTTGTTCCATAAATACATGAGAAAAAAAGGAAACTATTATATGATGCTAATAGATCAAATTTCTCTGTACATAATTGAAGTACCATGATTTATAAGGATCTGAAGGAACATTTTTAGTGGGATAATATGACATTGTAAATTACTAAATATTTTTTCTATTTCCTAGATTTCCAAAAAGTTAATGACGACACAATGAACTATATAAGAGTCATGAAACCTCTAGATATTCATATGAAAATGTGGGATGAGATTATTATAGACCTCATCACAGGATTACAAAAGACACCATGAAATAATGATATGATGTGGATTTTTATTGATATCCTTACAACAATGGCACATTTTATTGATATAAAAGATGATCTGCCTTTTCAAATCCAATCACGACTCAATATTATTTAATTTTAAATACTAAATGTTGCACCCATATCGATTTTGTTTGAGAAAGATTTATATTTCTCATCAAAAATTTTGATGATCCCTGAGATGGTTTTTCATATTAAGGTTCATTTGAGAATTATTAATCACTATAAAACCAATGGAAATTATGAAAGGACAACTAAATCATTGGAAGACATGTTTAGATCATGCTCACATGACATTAAATGTATGTGGGAATAATATTTACCTTAGGTAGAATTCTGTTACAATAATTGTTTTCATTCTAGTATTTAAAGGGTTCCATATAAAATATTATATGGATCCAACTCATTAGGATGAATTTATTGAGATGTAAATTATTCAGGAAGAAGTTATTAATTTGAAATTTATAATGATAAAGTCTCTTCATGATCATATTAATGATTACAAAATGAGTATAAATATTTATGCTAAAAACAAGTGAATGGAATTGGAATTTCAAATGTGAGATTAGGTATTTCTGAAATGATCTCCAAGGAAGGGTTTCATAAGTTACAGCAAGAAAGTTAAACAAATCCCCATGTATATCAAAACATTTGAAATTTGGGAAAGAGTTGGAGTAGTAGTTTACCAAATAGTAATTCCACCAATATCTAAAATGTTCCTGATGTGTTTGACATATAATTATAAAATAAGTACATGAAAACCCCAATGTATAAAATCACATAAGATGAAATAGAACTAGAAAATGATTTGCCTTACTGTGAAGAGCCTATAAAGATTATTGACACTAGAGTCCATGTTTTATGAAATTGGATGAATCGACTAGGATACCATATTTATAGGAACCATAAATGGTATAAGAATCATGGAAACAGAAGGATGCTATGAATAATAACCACCCTCATATATTTAGAAGTGAATATCCATGAAAAATATTTTGTATGAAATTTCTAGCAGAGGAATGAATAAAATAAAGAATGATTTATGGTAGGTAACATCTTAAATAAACTCATTTTATATGATATCTTATGTTTCATGAAACTCTATTTTTAAAGAAGCCATTATATAATATTAAATATTAATAGAACTATTGAAATAGTAATGCGACTATTATGAATAGTAATAAGACTGTTAGGATAGTAATGTGACCATTTGAATAATAACCTCTTTAATGAAAGTATAAATAAAAATTAGTTATCTTATAAAAATGATATTTTTATATGATTGAATAACTACATATAAGTTTTAAAAATTATAAATTATGTGTCCGTATTTTTCGTATGAAACATATCTATTTATTTACAACTATATAATTAATATAATAATGTAAACTCGGATTTATTTTCATAAAAATGATTCAAATTTTTTTATTATTTGACAAATGCTTGTAATATAGGTTTATTATACCTTCAATAATTTTTCAAAGTTCTATAAAATTTGTTATAATTTTAAAATCCATATTTTTAGAATAAATGAATCTTTTTTGTTAAAATTTAATTTTCATTATATAGAAAAAAATTTAATTTTTTTCTTTTTTTAAATTTATATATTGAAAAATAGTTAAGGATAATTTTTGGATATTTTTGAATAGTTGACTTTTTTGGTGGATTTTGAAACACATTTATTTTCAAAATAAGCTAAATTCATGATTTCATGAATCATTGTTGATGTATTGAAGATAGAAGCACCATTATATAAAACCCTAAATACATATATACTATATTTAGTCTTTGGAATCATCACTAATCATTGTATTGGTCCAAAATAATAACCTAATTAATAGAATAATCAAAAAACATTCCTCTCATCCACTATAAATACCACCCATCACCACCCTTCTGCCCACAACTTTTAAGCATTTGATATTGCTTATTTTCATACCAATTCTTTTCCCAAATCTCTACCTGAGGTTCTTGTATTACTTGTCTCAAAAGAATACCCATTACATGTGCCTTAAGGAGGTTCTCAATGAGACTCTGTACAAGAGTTAAAATCATCTTTTGTATTATTTTAATTTAATTTATTTTTTATGTTTTCATAGCCTGTACAAACTTCCTAAATAAAAACAATAATGATAACTCTGGTATGTTAAATAATATGTAATTTTATTATTTTAGTTATATATGAAACATCCCAGGTAAATAAAGAATAAATAATTTTTATTTTCATTAATATTTATTTATTAAATATTAATTTTTCTTTGAAGGGGTTGCTATGTTCGATAGCGTACCCGATATGTAACAATGAGTTTCTTTGAAATCTTACGTTTCACACTAGTAATAAAATAGTATTATTTTAAATGGTAGTTAACGCGTAGCCGTTTTATTGGCAGTAATGAATGGAAATAACTAAAATATGATGATATATGTTTGTTAACTGTTTTTACATTTATCCAATAAAGGAAAATGTCTTAAAATACGAAAAGAATTAAATTTTAGGTATATATACTCTAACATTCGCTAAAGATCGACTTATTGCCTTTTGATGGAGAACTGTCCATAAATATAATTTTTGTCAATCATATTCTTTCTATTGGACCAAATACAATTCTTCTTTATAATCGGGAAATCAAATTATACTTTGTGTAAATTTTTTTTATTTTTCCGATAAAGTTCATTTTTTTAATGAATAGTGAAAATGTTGTATTTTAATTCAAAACATCTTTTTAATCTAATTTATTTATATGATTAGATTATCTTTTTAATTTGTTTTAAAGTTCAATTATAATAAATTTTTACTATTTAATCCAATAGTGGTCATTGGAATTAATTTCACTTTGAAATTGGACTTAAACTAGTGTCAATCTTTTGATACTTATTGTTTCATAAAAACACGCTATTTGCTATGACAGTGGGAATTAATTATTAAATTAATTAATGAAACTTATATGTTATGAATTTTTTAAAATAGACATCTTTTTTGAATTCAAAATATCAAATATAGCTTAGGGTGAATTTTTGGTATTTTTCTGAAAAACATCAATTTTTGATGAATAGTGAAACATCTAAGTGGTACTTAAAAAACTGATTTATCGTTTAAATGAAATTTTACCACCTCTTTGTTTTGAATTTCAAAAATCTGACATACATGGTTGTCATTAATAAGTAAAATGTTTTTTAATGTGATTACAATAACTTTTTGATAAATAGTAACTTTTAGGTTTTTAATCGTGATTAGAGGTAATTAGTGTACTTTAAGGTGAAAATAATGTTTTAATAATATGAAATGACCTAGACACATGTCCTACCCTTATTGGATGTGTCATATCCGACCAAGACAATCCATGGGTCAACTTTGGGACCCCATGGACCCACTTTTGTAGGAAAATGTCATTAATACCTTTTTATTTAAAGATAAAATAAAAATGTCACAAACATGAGTGGTTTTACTAAAAAAATTAAATAGGGTTATACAAGTCATATTTTTTACTATAAATATTCATTAGAAATATAAAAAGATTTCCCACATCATGATCTTTTTTTATAATTTTTTTGACATTAAATAAAATAAATTATTTTTGATACCATGATGATGTTGTGATTACCTCATTATTTAACGATTTAAAAAAATGAGAAGATAATGTAAAATCTAATACATAAACATGTAGAAAACCTATTTTATGGGTGGATTTAGAACTATTATCACCTTATCCTTGAAATATATAATTTTGGGACCTTTTAAATCCGAAAAGCATTTTATAATAAAGTAGCATTTTATAATTATCCAAGAGTGCCCCTCCTCTCCTCTTATAAAAGGCCCCCACCTCTACCGCCTTACCCACACCACTAAAGCTTTATGATTGGACAAACCCTATCCATTTTGTCTCTTCGAATCCCTCTATTACTCCTTGAAGCCTCACTTTGGGCAGAAGTCTTCCCAATGAAGCCTTTGAGCTCAAATCAAAAAGAGTTACCTGTTTTAAAGGTAGTGTTTTCTCTTGTGTTCTTATGTTTTATTTTTCTTCTCCAACCCTCTAAACTCTTTTTATTCCTTTATTTTGTAACAACACCAGTATCGTCAATATACTATAATTATGTTATAAGAATTATTCGATCTACACTTACACAGAACTAAATCTAAGGGTTAAAGATCATATTGTTTATATGGATGGAGAATTTATGCCTCACAAAACGGTGATTGTTCAACACTCATATAACACCTTCAAAGGTGGCCATTAAGATGTCACTATATTTATATATGATATATAATATGTTTATGTTTTACTTAATCTTCTGTATTTTTCATTTATGGCATCCCCTTATGGTTTCCATTATGGGTAAACACGATATCTTCATTTTAGGATATGTGGACTACCACCCCCTCAAAGTGATTTGATTCGTTAATACCATATGTGGTACTTATAATGGATATATTTAAAGATATTAAATATGACACAATACTAGAATTATAATACTATTATGTATCATTATGTTCTAATTCCATTAAATATGAAATAGAAATGACAGTAGTGTTCATGCGTACATACGACTTACCGTCTCCATGAATGGTGCATTTCATTTCTTACCTCTGAATGTTATGTAATATTATAAATTCAAGTATATAATTGATATAAATGATATATATGATATCTACATCACGAATATAACTCTGGATATAATGGATACATGAACAACTTAGAATTATAAAGAGTATATTTTTGACTCAAGTACCAATGATCATTAAAATGACCGTTATTAACATAAATAATTACATAGTGTTCATGACATGGTAATAAGAGATATAAAAGGAATAATTAACTTGAAAAAGGTTCATAAGAAAGTAGAAATCAACTCTAGTTTATTATTCAGGACATTAAAGAATGATCGAGTCATGTCGGACCCAAGGTATGGGACTTCATCTCAATCTCCTTTCATTGAGGCATCTTATGTTTTATCCACAACTTTATTTTATACGGTGTATAAACACCTTTGACTTTTACGTTTACTCAAAAGGAATATTTTTATACGAAGAGTTTACTATAAAAAAATAGAATGTTTTGTTTTTGTCATATGCATGCGGCGACAATGACTTCTCTACCGCCGTGACAATTATTTGAGTTTCGGCTGCCTCTATAGGCCATAATTTTTTTTTACCATGTTGTACTTTTGTTTTATTTTGGTATTGAAAATGTTTTTCATAATTTTTTTATTATATCAATTTGTTGTATTGATATCTTGTGACTGAAATGTGGAAATGTTATGTTTCCTTTATGCATGTTTTATGTGATACAATTATGTTGTGGTTCTTGGGAATTATTATGAAGATGGGTGGTTCTGTGATAAACTAAGGGTGGGTGAGCCCGATATAGCTCTCCAATGCATTGGGTAAGGTGAAGGAGTTAAATGTTAAGGATTCTCTGAAGAGATTTACGGAATATACTGGGATGGGTATTCCAAATGTAACCAAGAGGGTTACTCCCTACGTAAGAATGTTATGAATGCCTCAAGTTACCATTATGTCTTATGATTTCTATGATTTATTCATTATTTGATGAGGTATGTTAAAGTGCTTATGTTTTATGAGTAATGTATGATTTCATTGATTCTTATGTATACATGTACTCATGTTTCCTTTCCATATTTTTATATCCCTTACTTAGATTTTTATGCTCATCCCAAGTTTTTTTTTGAAATTTTTTTCACAGGTCAAGGGAAAGGTACATGATATGATTATAGTGTCAAGGAATTTTCAAGAAAGAATCAATGTTTTATTTTAAATATAATTCTGTTCATTGGAAAAATGAGTACTATATTTTATGTAACCACTTTGTTTAAATGTGGAATGAAATTCATGATTTATGATCTAATTATCTAATACTCTAAACATGAAAAGATCCTCAATGTGTATTGTTGAAGTAACTCAAGATTAAGTAATGGTAAAGGATGGGGCCTTATAGTTGGTATCAGAGGTCGGTTTAGACAACTTTAGGAGTTAGAAAATTGTTAAGTTATGAATTAATTTATGCTATGATTGAAATGATATAGCATTTAAATATTACCATGTTGCTTCATCTAAGATATATCTGTGTTAAGACTAATTTTTCATAAAAGAAATAAAGCAATTTTTCTGGGAAGGCATACATAGTAGAATGACTTGACGAATCAGCATCCAGAGATGGTCAGAATCAGAATTGACCAGTTTACTATAGTGATGGCTCAGTTGAATCCGGTGATAAATGGTGGTTTTGTTTATTGATGATATTTTGGTGTTTTCTAAAAGTATAGAGGAGAATGAAATTCATTTATGTGTTATCATGAAAACCTTAAAAGAAAATAAACAGTATGGAAAATTCAGCATGTGTGAGTTTTGGTTACAATAAATTTCTTTCCTTGGTCACATTGTTTGAAAATATGGAATAACTATTGATACTACTAAAACAAAAGTTGTTGAAGAATGGAAAAGACCCACAAATGTATCCGAGATCTGCAGTTTTCTTGGTTAGGATGGTTGCTACAGAACGTTTGTTGAAAAGTTTTCACGGTTATCTAGTCTAATAAATAAGCTAACTCAGATGGGTGTTAAGTTTATCTGGACAAAAGAATGTGATGATTGGTTTCAGGAGTTGAAAAGAAGATTGGAGAATGCTCCAGTTTTGGCACTTCCTTCCAGGAATGGTGAGTTTGTTATCTACAGTGATGCTTCATTGAAAGACATGTAAGCATACTAATGCAGAATGATTAGGTAATTGCATATGCTTCATGTCACTTGAAAACTCATGATGTAAATTATCATACACATGAATTAGAATTAGCTGATGTTGTTTTTTATTTAAAAATTTGGAGGCATCATTTGTTTGTACTAAAGTGTGAAATATATACTTATCACAAAAGTTTAAAGTATATATTCACTCAGAAATAATTGAACATGAGACCGAGGAGATGTTTGGAATTAATCATGGATTATGATTGTACAATTCGTTACCATAGGGGAAAAGAAAATAAAGTGGTCGGTGCTTTGAGTGCAAAAAGTAATGCTTCATTAACCATGTTGTGTTCAGAAGGTGATCCTTTGGTTAAGGATTTTATGAACATTTGCATAGAAGTTGTTGGGGCCTGATGTCCTTCTATTTTGTTTCAGGTATCAGTGAAATCTTCCCTATCAGAAAACATTAAGAAAGCACAGAAGCAAGACAGTGAGTTGAAGAAAAGGTAGAGATGGTTCAGAAGGGTATGTTTCCTAAATTCAACATTGATAATGATTGTGTTTTGAGATTTGGGAAGAGATTATGTGTGCCTAGTGATTCAGAGTTGGTGAATCAATTATTATGTGAGGCTCATAGTTCCCTGTTTTCAGTTCATCCTTGCAGTACTAAGATGTACAGAGATCTGAGGGAGTATTACTGGTGGGATGGAATGAAAAGAGATATTGCTGATTTTAATGTGAAGTGTTTGACTTGTCAGCAGGTTAAAGTAGAGCGAAGTTACCGAAAGGGATGTTGTATCCTTTACCAGTACCATAGTGGAAATGGGAGAATATTTCCATGGACTTCGTTGTGGTATTTCCAAAGAAACCTCGAGGTAATAATGAAATCTGGGTTATTGTTGATCGCTTGACTAAATCTGCTCATTTCCTTCCTATACGAGATACTTTTCCCTAGATCAACTTTCTCGATTTTATCATAATGAGATAGACAAGTTGCATGGATTTCCTCAATCCATTGTATCTGATCATGATCATGGAATTACTTCTAATTTTTGGAAGGGCCTTCAAACGTTGTTGGGTACTGAACTAAATTTTAGTACGGTTTTTCATCCTCAATAAGATGGGCATTCAGAACGAACAATTCAGACAGTGGAGGATATGCTACATGCTTGTTCGATGTTTTATCAAGGAAGTTGGGACCAACATCTTTCTTTGTTTGAGTTTTCATATAATAACAGTTTTCATTCCAGTATACATATGGAACCATTTGAGGCATTATATGGTAAGCGGTGTCGAACTCCAGCTTTTTGGGATGAAGTGGGTGAAAGGAAATTGATTGGACCAGAATTTGTAGAAGAGATTCCAGAAAAAGATCATTTGATTCAGAAACACATGAGAACAACTCAAAGAAAGCAATAGAGTTATGTGGATAACTGGAGTAAGGATCTATCTTTTGAGATAGGTGATCATGTTTTTCTCAATGTTTCACCATGGAAAAGTGTGATGTGATTTGGTATGAAAGGAATTCTTAGTCCAAGGTTCATTGGACAATATGAAATTCTGGAGAAAGTTGGATCAGTTGCATACCGAGTGGCTTTACCACCTATTTTATCTCAGGTACACAATGTTTTTCATTTTTTGATGTTGAGAAAGTACATGCCAGATCCATCTCATGTTTTGAGCATAGAGGTAGTTCGTTTGGAAGAGAATATCTATTATAAAGAACAATCAGTCCAGATACATGACCGTAGAGAGCAAGTTCTACGGAATAAGGAAATTCACAATGTAAAGTTTTTATGAAAAAACCATATGGTTGACGAGGCAACATGGGAATCTGAAAATTCTATGATGGATAAATACCCCCAATTATTTTGATAAGTGAATAAAATTGTGAGGATGCAATTCCCAAAAGGGGGAAGGATGTAACATCCCAGGTAAATAAAGAATGAAGCATTTTCATTTTCATAAATATTTATGAATTAAATATTAATTTTTCTTTAACGGGGGTTCTATGTTTGATAGCGTACTCGATACGCAACAAAGAGTTTCTTTGAAATCTTACGTTTCACACTAGTAATAAAATAATATTATTTTAAATGGTTGTTAACACGTAGCCGTTGTTTAGATGGGAATGAATGTAAATAACTAAAATATGATAATATATTGTTGTTAAATGTTTTTACATTTATCCAATAATGGATAAAGGCTTAAAATACAAAAAGAAATCAATTTTATTAATATATACTTTGACATTCACTAAAGATCGACTTATCACCTTTTGATGGAGAACCATCCATAAATATATTATTGGTCACTCTTATACACTCTATTGGACCAAATAAAATTATTCTTTATAACCGGGACATCAAATTTTACATTGTGTAAATTTTTGGTATTTTTCCGATAAAGTTCATTTTTTAATGAATAGTGAAAAATGTTGTATTTTAATTCAAAACATGTTTTTAATCTAATTTATTTATATTATTAGATTATCTTTTGAATTGTTTTTAAAGTTAAATTATAATATATTTTTACCATTTAATCCAATAGTGGTCATTGGAATTAATTTCACTTTGAAATTGGACTTAAACATGTGTCAATCTTTTGATACTTATTGTTCCATAAAAACACGTTATTTGCTCTGACATCGGAAATTAATTATTAAATTAATTAATTCTACATATATGTTGTGAATTTTGTAAAATAGAAATCATTTTTAATTTTGAAATATCAAATATATCTTAGGGTGAATTTTTGGTATTTTTATGAAAAACTTCAATTTTTGATGAATAGTGAAACAACTAAGTGGTACTTAAAAAACTGATTTTTCATTTAAATGAGATTGTACCACCTCTATATTTTGAATTTAAAAAATCCTACAAACATGGTTGTCATTAAGAAATAAAATTTGGTTCAATGGGATTAAAATAATTTTTTTGGTGAATAGTATCTTTTAAGTGGTTAATCGCGATTAGAGGTAATTATTGTAATTTAAGGTACAAATAATGTTTTAATAATATTAAATTGACCTAGACACATGTCCTACCCTTATTGGATGTGTCATGGCCGACCAAGACAATCCATGGGTCAACATGGGGACCCCATGGAGCCACTTTGGTTGGAAAATTACATTAATACCATTTTATTTAAAGTTAAAATAAAAATGTCACAAAAATGAGTTTTTTTACTAAAACAATTTTTAAATGGGGTTATACAAGTCCCATTATTACTATAAATATTTATTATATTGATAAAGAGATTTACTACATCATGATAGTTTTTATATAATTTTTAGACATTATATAAATTAAATTATTTATGATATTATGATGATGCAGCGATTACCTAATTTTTTGACGATTTAAAAAAAATAAAAAGATAATGTAAAATATAAGAGCTAAGCATGTCAAAAACCTATTTTATGGGTGGATTTCTAACTCTTATCACGTTATCCTTGAAATATATAATTTTGGGACCATTTAAATCTGAAAAAAAGTTATAATAACTTAACCTTTTATAACTTTCTAAGAGTGCCCCTCCTCTCCTCTTATAAAAGGCCTCCACCTCTACCACCTTACCCACACCTCTCAATCATTTGGCTCGGCCAAACCCTATTCATTTTGTCTCTCCACATCCCTGTCTTACTCCCTGAAGCCTCACTTTGGGCATAAGTCTTCCCAATGAAGCCTTTGAGCACAAATCAAAAAGAGTTACCCGTTTTAAAGGTAGTGTTTTCTCTTGTGTTATTATATTTTATTTTTCTTCTCCAACCCTCTAAAATCTTTTTATTCCTTTATTTTTTTAAAAACCAGTATATTAAGTATACTAGGATGTTATTATAAGATGAATTTGAACTACACTTACACACACCTACATCTAATGGTTAAAGAACATACTATTTCTGTGGATGACGATTTTCTGCCTCACGAAATGATGATTGTTCAACACTCATATAACACCTTAAAAGGTGGCCATTAAGATGTAAATATATTTAAATATGATATATAATATGTTTATGTTTTACTTAAGCTTCTGTATTTTTCATTTATGGGATATCTTTATGGTTTCCATTATGGGTAAACGTGATATCATTATTTTAGGAGGTGCAGACTATGGCCGACTCAAAGTGATTTGATTCATTTATAGCATATTGGTACGTATAAGGGATAGATTGAATGATATTATATATGATAAAATTCTCTAATTATAATACTATTATGTATCATTATGTTTTAATTCCATTGAATATGAAATGGAAATGGAAATAGCGTTCATGAGTACGTACGGCTTACCGACTCCATGAACGGTGCATTTCATTTATTACCACTAAATGTTATGTAATATTATAAATTCATGTATATACTGGATATATATTATATATATGATATCTACATCACGAATATAACTCTGGATATAATGGATACATGAACAACTTAGAATTATAAAGAGTATATTTTTGACTCAAGTACCAATGATCATTAAAATGACCGTTATTAACTTAAATAATTACATAGTGTTAATGACATGGTAATAAGAGATATAAAAGGAATAATGAACTTTAAAAAGGTTCTTAAGAATGTATAAATTAACTCATGTTTATTATTCAGGACATTAAAGAATGATAGAGTCAAGTTGGACCCAAGCTGTGGGACTTCGTCTCAATCTCCATTCATTGAGGCATATTATGTTTTATACACAACTTTATTTTATACGGTGAATAAACCCCTTTGACTTTTACGCTTACTCAAAAGAAATATTTTTATACGAAGCTTTTACTAAACAACAAAAGGGGAATGTTTTGTTTTTGTTGTACGTATGCGGCAACAACGACTTCTTCGTCGTCGTGCCCATTATTTGAGCATCGGCTTCCTCTACAAGCCATACTTTTTTTACCATGTTTTACTTTTCTTTAATTTTAGTATTGAAAATGGTTTTCATAATGTTTTTATTATATCAATGTGTTGTATTGATATCTTGTGATTGAAATGTGGAAATTTTATATTTCCTTTATGCATGTTTTATGTGATACAATTATGTTATGGTTCATGGGCATTATTATGAAGACGAGTGGTTCCGTTATAATCTAAGGGCGGGTGAGCCCGATATAGCTCTCCAATGCATTGGGTAACGCGAAGGAGTTAATTGTTAAGGTTTCTACAAAGAGATTTATGGAATATACTGCGATTGGTATTCCAAACATAACCAAGAGGGTTACTCCCTACGTAAGAATGTTATTAATTCCCCATGTTACCTTTATGTATTATGATTTCTATGATTTATTCATGATTTTATGAGGTATGTTAAATTTCTTATGTTTTATGAGTAAAGTATGATTTCCTTGATTCTTATGTATACATGTACTCATGTTTCCTTTCCATATTTTTATATCCCTTACTCAACTTTTTATACTCATCCCATTTTTTTTTGAAATGTTTTTCATAGGTCAAGGGAAAGGTACATGGTATGATGATAGTGTCAAGGAAATGTCAAGAAAAAATCCATGTTTTATTATAAATATGTTTCCGTTGATTGGAAAAATGATTACTATATTTTATGTAACCACTTTGTATAAATGTGGAATGAAATTCTTGATTTATGATCTAATTATATAAAACTATAATCCTGAAAATATCCTCAATGTGTATTCTTGAAGTAACTCAATATTAAGTAATGTTAAAGGCTGGGGCCTTATAGTTGGTATCAAGGGTCGGTTTAGACAACTTTAAGAGTTTGAAAATTGTAAAATTGTGAATTAATTTAAGATATTATTAAAATGATATATCATTTAAATATTATCATGTTGCTTTGTCTAAAATATATCTATGTTAAGAATGATTTTTCATAAAATAAATAGGGAAACTTTTCTAGGAAGCCATATAGAGTAGAATGACTTTCTGAATAAGCAACCAGAGATGGCCAGAATCCTAATTGAGCAGTTTACTATTGTGATGGCTCAGTTGAATTAGGTGATAAATGGGGGTTGTGTTTATTGATGATATTTCTGTGTTTTCTAAATGTAAATAGGAGCATGAAATTCATTTAAGGGTTATCTTGAAAACCTTAAAAGAAAATAAACTGTATGGAAAATTCAGTAAGTGTGAGTTTTGGTTACTACAAATTTTTTTCCTTGGTCACATTGTTTCAAAAGAAGGAATAACTGTTGATCCTGCTAAAAAAAGTTGTTTTAGAATGGCCAAGACCCACAAATGTAACCGAGATCTGTAGTTTTCTTGGTATGGAAAGTTACTACCGAAGGTTTGTTGAAAATTTTTCAAGGTTATCTAGTCCAATGACTAAGCTAACTCGGAATGGTGTTATGATTATCTGGACAAAATAATGTGATGATTGTTTTCAGGAGTTGAATAGAAGATTGGTGAATGCTCCAGTTTTGGAACTTCCTTCCAGGAATGGTGAGTTTGTTATCTACAGTTATGCTTAATTGAAAGGACTTGGTTGCATCCTAATGCAGAATGATCATGTAATTTCATATGTTTCATGTCAGTTGAATGTGTAATGTATTGCATCATTTATGATCTAATTCTCTAAAACTCTAAACCTGTAAATATCCTCAATGTGTATTCTTGAAATAACACAGGATTATGTATTGTTTAAGGCAGGGGCGTTATATTTGGTATCAATGTTCGGTTTAAATAACTTTAAGAGTTAGAATTGGATTAAATGATTTTCTAGAAATATTTTTTACGGTAAAATTGAAATGATATAACATTTGAAGATTACAATGTTTCTTAATCTACGACATGTTTTTTTAGAATGGTTTTTCATAGAGGAAATAGGGAAGTAGTTCTTGGAAGGCATACAGAAGGAAATGAACTTCCAAATCAGCATCCTGAGATGGTCGGAATTAAAACTGAACAGTTTGTTGCAGTAATGGAGAAGTTAATTCAAGTGATAAATGGTGGTGGTATCCATGCATGAGATCAGCCAGATCAACCGCAAAGGAACATGTCAGTAGTGGAATATTTCATGACCCAACATCCCCCATCATTTAGAGGATCATCAGACCCTATTCCTAATGAAGGGTGGATTAAAGCCCTAGAAAAGATTTTCGATGTCATGGGGTGTTCAGACAATCAATAGTTTAGTATTTTTGTTTACCGTTTAGAGGGTGAAGCAGATCAGGGGTGGTCGATGGTTAAAAATATCAGGGATGCTATTGATATTGATGCTCATGACTGGGATTAATTCAATGGTATGTTTCTCGAGGAATATTTTCCTAGGGCTGTTTTACTTAGGATGAAAAAACGATTCATGAAATTGAGGCAAGAGGACGACTCAATGGCTGCTTATAAAGAAAGGTTCACTCGATTGGAAAGGTATGCTCCAAATTTTATCGGAGACCTTGATAGAAATATCGATAATTTTTACTTAGGATTAAAGCCAAAATATCTAAGGGCGTCGAATTCTCGCGTGTTTACAAGTTATGAAAATCTTGTGTGATGTGATGAGAATGTGGAAATGGTGTTTTACTATGATCAATTGTTCTATAAAAGCCAACAGAAGATGAGACCGAGGTGGCAGGAGAAAGGGAATAATTTTTCAAAAAGGTATGATGGTAATAAAAATAAATTTTTAGTTTGTGATAAATGTGGTAAAAAGCATGCTGGGGAATGTCTTTTGAATTCTGGAAAGTGGTACCCATGGGGAAAGATGGGACATAAGGCTCGTGATTGCACTGGAAATGATCAGGGTGATGATAAGACCAAATTTGATTTACAGTTAGTGAAATGATTCATGTTTAATGAGATGTGTCATTATGCAAATGAGTGTTCGACAAAGAGCACGAATGATGGGAAGCATTCAGACTATAAGAAGAAAGGGGTGGTGATATCCTTTGCAACTAATTCAATAGATGTTGGGATACTAAATGGAGTGGTATCAAGTACTTTGTTTTTTTAGATAATTCATTTGTATTGTTTGATTCAGGGTCTACACATTCTTTCATCTATGAAAAAGTTTCTAGTAAATTGGGAACACCATCTCAATAAATGACTCCTGAACTTTTGGTAAAATCACATGAGGGAAATTATGAGGAAAAATGAATTTATAAGAATCTTCCTATCCTAATTCTTTGAAAGAACCTACTTGAAAACCTTATTGTTTTAACTCTAGTAGAGTTTAATGTTATCCTGGTTATGGATTGGCTCTCTGTTTACCATTATATGATTGACTGTAGAGCTAAAGAAGTTTCTTTTCAGAAAAACTTTCAGTTTGTGTACAAGAATGAACCCTTACTATTGATAACAAAGTAGGAGGCTGAGAAACTTGTAATAGATAGAAATAAATGTTTCCTTGAACATATTGTTGAAAACAAAGGAACCATTCAATTTAATTATGTGCCAATGGTAAATGAGTATCTTGATGTTTGTCTTGACGAGTTTCCTGGAATAATACTAGATCGAGAAGTTGAATTTACAGTTTACTTAGTTCCTGATGCTAAGCCAATTTCAAATCCTCCTTATCGAATGGCTCAAATATGACTTTCAGAGTTGAATGAGCAATTGTAAGATTTATTAGAGAAATGTTTCATTCGACCTAGAACATAAAAATGGGGTGATCATGCCTTATTTTTTAAAAAAACGGTTCAATGATAATTATCCTTGATTATAGATCCTTGAATAACACCAATATTAAGAAAAAATATCCTTTTCCTCATATCAATGATTTGTTTGATCAGCTCTAGGGTGCTTAGTATTTTTCAAAGATTGATCTACGATCGGGGTACCATCAGCTGAAGGTAAAAGATGCAGATATTCCAAAGACTGCATTTCGAACAAGATATGACCAATATCAATTTGTAGTAATTCCTTTTGGGCTAACCAATGCACCTTCTGTATTCATTGACCTTATGAATATGAATTGTCCATGAGTTCTTGGATAAGTTTCTGGTTTTTTTCATTGATGATATTTTGGGGTTTTCTAAAAGTATGGAGGATCATAAAAGTAATTTAAGGGTAATTTTGGGACCTTAATGGAAAAGAAATTGTATGGGAAATTCAACAAGTGTAAGTTTTGGTTGCAAAAAATTTCATTCCTTGGTCACATTGTTCCTAAAGATGGAATAATTTTTCATCATGAAAAAACTAAGGTTGTTGAAGAATGGAAAAGACCCAAAAATGTAACTGTATTTCATAGTTTTCTAGGTTTAGAAGGCTATTACCAACGTTTTGTTAAAAAAAATCATGATTATCTAATCCAATGACTAAGCTAACTCGTAAGGGTGTTAATTTTATCTGGACAAAAGAATGTGATGATTGTTTTCAGGAATTGAAAACAAGATTGGTGAATGCACATGTTTGGCACTACATTCATGGAATGGTGAGTTTGTTATCTAAAGTGATGCTTAATTGAAATGTCTTGGTTGTGTCCTAATACACAATGATCAGGTAATTTCTTATGCTTCACGTTAGTTGAAAACTCACGAGGTAAATTACCCTACAATTGATTTGGAATTAGCTGCTGTAGTTTTAGCTTTAAAAATTTGGAGGCATCGATTGTATGGAGTAAAGTGTGAAATATATACCAATCACAAAAGTTTAAAGTATATATTCACTCAGAATTAATTGAACATGAGAAATAGAAGATGGATAGAATTAATCAAGGATTATGATTGTAAAATTCTTTACCATTCGGGAAAAGCAAATAAAGTGGCCGGTGCTTTGAGTCGAAAAAGTAATGCTTCATTAACCATGTTGCGTTTGGAACGTGATCCTTTTATTAAGGATTTGATGAAATTTGGCATAGAAGTTGCTGGTGTAGGATGTCCTTCTTTTTTGTTTCAACTATCAGTGAATTCTTCCCTATTAGAAAGAATTAAGCAAGAACAGAAGCAAGACAGTGAGTCGCCGAAAAGGGTAGAACTAGTTCAGAAGGGTAAGTTTCCTCAATTCAACATTGATAATGATTGTGTTTTGAGATTTGGGAAGAGGTTATGTGTGCCTAGTGATTCAAAGTTGAAGAATTAGTTTTTATGTGAGGCTCATAGTTCCCTGTTTTCTGTTCATCCTGGCAGTAGTAATATGCACAGAGATCTATGGGAGTATTACTGGTGGGATTGAATGAAAATAGATATTGCTGATTTTACTGTGAAGTGTTTGACCTATTAGAAGGTTAAAGCAGAGCGATAGTTACCGAAAGGGATGCTGCATCATTTACCATTACCAGAGTGGAAATGGGAGAATATATCCATTGACTTCATTGTGGGATTGCCGAGGACACCTCGAGGTAATAATGCAATATGGGTTATTGTTGATCGCTTGACTAAATCTGCTCATTTCCTTCCTATACAAGATACTTTTTCCATAGATCAACTTTATCGATTGTATCTTAAAGAGATAGTCATGTTGCATGGATTTTCCCTATCCATTGTATCTGATCATGATCCCATGTTTACTTCTAATTTTTGGAAGGGCCTTCAAAAGTCGTTGGGTACTGAATTAAATTTTAGCACAGCTTTTCATCCTCAATCAGATGGGAAGTCAGAACGAACAATTCAGACTTTGGAGGATATGCTACGTGCTTGTTAGATGGATTATCTGGGAAGTTGGGACCAATATCATTATTTGGTTGAGTTTTTCATCTAATAACAGTTTTCATTCTAGTATAAAAATGACACCATTTGACGCATTATATGGGAAGCGGTGCGAAACTCCATCTTTTTGGGATGAAGTGGGTGAAAGGAAGTCGATGGGACCAGAATTTGTAGAAGAGATGGCAGAAAAAGTTCAGTTGATTCAGAAACACATGACAACAGCTCAAAGCAGGCAGAAGAGATATGCGGATAACAGGAGAAAGGATCTATCATTCGGGGTAGGTGATCATGTTTTTCTCAATGTTTCACCTTGGAAAAGTGTGATGCGATTTGGTAAGAAAAGAAAGCTGAGTCCAAGGTTCATTGGACCATTTAAAATTCTATAGAATGTTGGATCAGTTTCATACCGTGTTGACTTACCAATGATTTTATCTCAGGCACAAAATCATTTTCATGTTTCGATGTTGAGAAATTACATTCTAGATCCATGTCATGTTTTGAGCCCAGAGGTAGTTCGGTTGAAAGAGAATATCTCTTATGAAGAACAACCAGTCCAGATACATTACCATAGAGAGAATGTGCTGCGGAATAAGGTAATTCACCAGGTAAAGGTTTTATGAAAAAACCATATGGTTTAAGAGGCAACATGGGAATCTGAAAATTCTATGAGGGATAAATACCACCAATTATTTTGATAAGTGAATAAAATTGCGAGGACGCAATTCCCAAAAGGGGGGAAGGATGTAAAATCCCAGGTAAAGAAAGAATTAATAATTTTCATTTTTATTAATATTTATGAATTAAATATTAATTTTTCTTTAAATGGGGTTCTATGTTTGATAGCGTACCCGATACGCAACAAAGAGTTTCTTTGAAATCATACGTTTCACACTAGTAATAAAATAATATTATTTTAAATTGTAGTTAATACGTAGCCATTTTTTGGCGGGAATGAATATAAACAACTAAATTATGATAATATATGTTTGTTAAATGTTTTTACATTTCTCCATTAAAGGATAAAGTCTTAAAATACAAAAAAAATTAAATTTTAGGCATATATACTCTATCATTCAATAAAGATATACTTATCGCATTTTGATGGTGAACCGTCCAATAAAATAGTTTTGGTCACTCTTATACATTCTATTGGACAAAATAAAATTCTTCTTTAGAATTGGGACATCAAATTTTACTTTGTGTAAATTTTTGGAATTTTTCTGATAAAGTTAATTTTTCTAATGAATAGTGAAAAATGTTGTATTTTAATTCAAAACATCTTTTTAATCTAATTTATTTATATTATTAGATTATATTTTGAAGTGGTTTTAAAGTTTAAATATAATATATTTTTACAATTTAATACAATAGTGGTCTTTGGAATTAATTTCACTTTGAAATTGGACATAAACTAGTGTCAATCGTTTGATACTTATTGTTTTATAAAAACATGCTATTTGCTCTGACATCAAGAATTAATTATTAAATTAATTAATGCAACTTATATGTTACTAATTTTTTAAAAAAGACTTAATTTTTGAATTCGGAATATCAAATACAGCTTGGCTGAATTTTTGGTATTTTTCTGAAAAACATCAATTTTTTATGAATAGTGAAACCACTAAGTGGTACTTAAAAAACTGATTTTTCGTATAAATGAAATTTTACCACCTATATGTTTTGAATTTAAAAAATCCAACATACATGGTTTCCGTTAAGAAGTAAAATTTGGTGCAATGTGATTAAAATAATTTTTTGGTGAACAATAACTTTTAAGCTTTTAATCGTGATTAGAGATAATTAGTGTAATTTAAGGTAAAAATAATGTTTTAATAATATGATATGAACAAGACACATGTCCTACCCTTATTTTATGTGTCATGTCCGACCTATAAAATCCATTGGTCAACTTGGGGACCCCATCTAACCACTTTGGTAGTAAAATGACGTTAATACCTTTTTATTTAAAGTTAAAATAAAAATGTCACAAATATGTGTTGTTTTACTAAAACATTTTTAAATGGGGTTATACAAGTCATATTTTTTACTATAAATACTAATTATAAATATAAAAATATTTCTTACATCATGATATTTTTTGAATAATTTTAATACATTAAATAAATTAAATTATTTATGATACTATGATGATGCAGTGATTACCTCATTATTTAACGATTTAAAAAAAATGAAACGATAATGTAGAATCTAAGACATAAACATGTCAAAAACCTATTGTATGGGTATATTTAGAACTATTATCACCTTATCCTCGAAATATACAATTTTGGGACCTTTTAAATACGAAAATCATTTTATAATAATGTATCCATTTATAACTTTCCATGAGTGCCCCTCCTCTCTTCTTATAAAAGGCCCCCACCTCTACCTCCTTACCCACACCTCTCAAGCCTTTTTCTCGGAAAAACACTGTCCATTTTGTCTCTCCAAATCCCTCTATTACTCCTTGAAGCCTCACATTGGGTAGAAGTCTTCCCAAGGAAGCCTTTGAGCTCAAATCAGAAAGAGTTACCCGTTTTAAAGGTAGTGTTTTCTCTGGTGTTCTTATGTTTTATTTTTCTTCTCCAACCCCCCAAACTCTTTTTATTCATTTATTTTGTAACAACACCTGTATAGTAAATATACCATGATGATGTTATAAGAATTATTCGAGCTACACTTACACACACCTACATCTAATGGTTAAAGAACATACTGTTTCTGTGGATGGCGAATTTTTGTCTCACGAAACAATGATTGTTCAACACTCATATAACACCTTCAAAGGTGGCCATTAAGATTTAAATATATTTATATATGAAATATAATATGTTTATGTTTTTCTTAAGCTTCTTTATTTTTCATTTATGGCATACCTTAATGGTTTCCATTATGGGTTAACTCAATATCTTCATTTTAGGTAGTGCGGACTACCGCCCCCTCAAAGTGATTTGATTCGTTAGTACCATATGTGGTACATATAAAGGATAGATTGAATGATATTATCTTCGATAAAATACTGTAATTATAATATTATTATGTATCATTATGTTTTAATTCCATTAAATATGAAATATAAAGGGAAGTAGCGTTCATGCGTACGTACGGCTTACCTTCTCCATGAACGGTGCATTTCATTTCATACCTCTAAATGTTATGTAATATTAAAAATGCATATATATACTAGATATATATGATATATATGATATCTACATCATGAATATAACTCTGGATATAATGGATACATGAACAACTTTTAACTATAAAGAGCATATTTTTTACTCAAGTACCAATGATCGTTAAAACGACTGTTATTAACTTAAAAAATTATGTAGTGTTCATGACATGTTAATAAGAGATATAAAAGGAATAATGAACTTGAAAAAGGTTCTTATGAAAGTATAAATTAACTCATGTTTATTATTCAGGACATTAAAGAATAATCGACTCAAGTCGGAACCAATGTATGGGACTTCGTCTCAATCTCCTTTCATTGAGGCATATAATGTTTTATACACAACTTTATTTTATACGGTGTACAAACCCATTTGACTTTTACGTTTACTCAAAAGGAATATTTTTATACGAAGCATTTAATAACCGAAAAAGGGAATGTTTTGTTTTGGTCATACATATGCGGCGAAAATGGCTTCTCCGCCACCGTGACCATAATTTGAATTTCGGATTCCTCTACAAGCCATAATTTGTTTTGCCATGTTTTACTTTTCATTTATTTTGGTATTGGAAATGGTTTTCATAGTGTTTTTATTATATCAATGTGTTGTATTGATATCTTGTGATTGAAAATTGTAAATTTTATGTTTCCTTTATGCACGTTTTATGTGATATGATTATGTTATGGTTCTTGTGCATTATTATGAAAACGGGTGGTTCCGTGATAAAATAAGGGCGGGTGAGCCCGATATAGTTCTTCATTGCATTGGGTAACGCGAAGGAGTTAAACGTAATGGTTTCTCCGTAGAGATTTAGGGAATATACTATAATGGGTATCCCAAATGTTACCAAGATGGTTACTCCCTACGTAAGAATGTTATGAATGACTCATGTTACCTTTATGTCTTATGATTTATATGATTTATTCATGATTTGATGAGGTATGTTAAAGTGATTTTGTATTATGATTAAATTATGAATTCACTAATTCTTATGTATACGCGTACTCATGTTTCCTTTCCATATTTTTATATCCCTTACTGAGCTTTTTATGCTCATCCCATGTTCTTTTTGAAATGTTTTTCATTGGTCAAGGTAAGGGTGCATTATATGATCATAGTGTCAAGGAAGTTTCAAGAAAGAATCCATGTTTTATTTTAAATATGTTTCCAATGATTTGAAAAATGAGTACTATATTTTATGTAAATACTTTTTTTAAATGTGGAATTAAATTCATGATTTATGATCTAATTCTCTAACACTATAAACCTGAAAAGATCCTCAATGTGTATTCTTGATGTAACTCATGATTATGTAATGTTAAAGGCTAGGGTCTTATAATATATCCACCATCAGTTATATTATATCCACCTTTTGATCTAAATTTGAAAACATTATTTGAGAGTTGATAATTACCACCATCATGTACAATGACTTTTCATTATCTAATATCACTATAAATTCTGGTCATAAAACAATTATAATAGTTAAAATATATTTTATAATGTAATTTACATTTTTTTAGTGTTTTGGATGCAATATAAATTCATAATATTAATTATAAAAACAAAACTAGTTTGTGATGATAAAATAATGGTGAAATCATCTAAAAGGATAACATTAATGTTTTACCAAAAGAATCATCATAATATCTAGATAAAATATGATATATGTGATAGTATAATATTTTTAATTTTCTTCAATATCACAAAATTTCAATTTTTATAATGATTCCTAATTTACATGATCTTTTATAAATTTATTCAACTGAAATAATCATGAAAAAAGAGGAATAAAACACACTTGAATGATGAAATTAAATCATATAAATCATAAAAGGGGTAATAGTACATAATAAAGTTATAAAAAATAATAAATATTGAATATTTTCTGATTTATATTATTAATGAATATCATTTAATTATCTAGGACATTATGTTCAAGTTCAAAACACATACGGACATAAGGTATGGGATTATATCTGAACCCTCATTTTTCCTTCGGGTTACGCTTCATCTATATTTACCAAAATTTACTTCTTAATTATTCTAATGTTCTCCTCTTTCATAATATGTGTATCTTCCAATAATATTTACCTTTGTCAATTATTCTTTCATTTATGGGGAAATAAAGTTTTATAAGGTTACATCTTCAATTCCTCCTGATAAAAAGAATCCAAATTTAAAAGAACATCTCAATATCTTACCCATTTGTAAGTACATTTCATAATCTATTTTAAATGTAACAGTATTTTTATAAAATAAATACATTTTCATGAAAACTGTCTTTTTTCATTTCATGTCTATTGAAAATAATTCTTCCTTTTCCACTTTAAATAATCTTTTATATTTTCCCTTAAGCCTCCATAAAGTGGATCATTTCTATATCTCATGAACAATATTTTTACCTATGTTTCCTTATGTTGGGAATTATTTATAATGATATATTCACATTTTCAATTATGAATTTCCAATTATGGTTTAAATCCATTCTTTAATGGACGCCATTATGATATTACCTTCAGTTATGCCATATTCAACACTTATTCTTTATGTGTGATATATCTATACATCCCTTTTATTTAGGATCAACATTCATTGATTATTTAATTAAATGATCATATTACTTATGTTATGGATAATATTATAATCTTATTCATATACCACATTATATACAATAGTTTATTTGAATGTAATTTTAACTGCGGAAATATTGATTAATTGATATTTTCTAATCAATACAGTTATTTTTATAGTTCTTATTGTCTGTGAATAGAATATATAAAAGAAACATTTCTATGAAATTTCATTTATGGCGGGTCCTTGTTATTGATATCCCCACTATTCATGAGCATGTATCTTATGAGAAAATGTTTTGTGAAAAAACCATTTGAGTTTATTTGTAAGAATAATTGAAATTTTTTTTATCCATATACTTAAACTGTCAAGGTAATATAATGGTATATATTCCATATATATGATATCTAAAATATTTAATTTTCTTCATTCAGTATTCGGTTCTTACATTCCATGATATTTTCACCATGATAACATCTATCGATGCATATTCATTATAAATATATTGATGACTTCTGTGTTTATTCGGTTATTTCCCTTTTCAATATTGAATATTCCTTATTGAGTTTTTGTTCAATTTCCACTGAATCATGTAACCCTAATTATGCATTTGAGCTCACCATTTCACATGTTTTTCATCCACAAGTTATGAGTATGATATCTTTGAATATGTTTTATGGAAGAAATATATTTTTTTTCTATTTTTAATTAACATTATAATAAGTTTATCATGTATATAACTAGTAATTCAAGACTAAAAACCCGATTGATCCTTTGTGATGTCACCTATTTTACCTCTTCTATTATAATAAAATTGCCCCAAACTGTAGTCTACGGGGGTCAGGGGTGCATGATTGTTATCTTCTAGAACTATTATCCTGGATGGTCATAAAACCATTATAGTGGTTAAATCGTTTTTACATATTTATATTACTTCTTAAAAATTGTTATTAAACCATTATATATATTTAATATAAATTAATAATACAAAATTAGTTCTTGGTTATTAAAAAAATTCAAAATAATGTAAAAAGTAATCATTAATGATTTATATAATGAATCATCCTCATATTTGCGAAAAATGATATATATGACCCTTTAATCTTATGTTTGTTAATTAATAACACATAATTTTAATTCTATATAACTTTAACTATTTTACATGATCTTTTATACAGTTATTCAAAACTAACCAATATGGAAACCAAATAAACAAATACTCCTAAATCTTGAAATTGAATCGTATAACTCACCAAAAAGACCAAATATTAACTCAATAGAATTATCATAAGTAAAATGAATGATAAAGATGTTTTTAATTAAATCATTAATGAAATTAATTCATTATACTATACATAAACTACAATTGCAGATTACTTTTAGACATATGGTATGGGATTTTCATCTCACTTTTACATCTGTGAGATATTCCACATTCAAAACTTATTTTATTGGTGTGGCGTATGTATACTTACCATTGATATATAATATCATAGATATCATTATATTCATGGTACTCACTATTTCATTTCATGATCATTAATTTCATGGGGCATGTGATTTGGTTGTTCTTTAGTTGTAAGGGATTCTCCCAAAGCCTATATCATTCCATTATGTTACGCTTTCTCTCTCGTCATTCAGATAAAATTACACTATATTATTATATAATCCTCAAAAATTAAGAGTGTATGTTTTTAAAATATTTATTTATCTCTATTAGTATTTAATATATGTGGAAATACATGTTTAAAAGGTTCCACATTTAATTACACATGATATGCATGGTCAATTAAAGGGAACATCCCTATTTTATACCCATTTTTTTGTACAGTCCATAATATTATTATATCCAACAAAATTAATCTATAATAAAACTTTTTATGGTGAATATTTTTTTTTTTGATTTATGTAATCAATTGGGGATTTTCTCACTTTAAATTCTCATTAATAATTTTCCTTACACCGCATAAAAGTTTCTTATTTAAAAAGTTTACTGACCGTTATTTTTTCATGTTTTAACTTATGTTGAACAAAATTTACCATGAAATGTGCCTATTTTTCCATAAAAATGTCCAATAGTTATTTAAATCCCTTTATTAATAAATTAGAATATAATATTCCCTTTTGTTATTCCTTATTAACCAATTATTTGTTATGTTTATTATATGCATCTATCACTATTATTTTTTATCATCATTCATTTAATATTAAATTAAGTATCTAGATTTCTTGTATCATGGATACGATTATTGCCTTAGTATTATTCCATTTCTATGTATGTATTTTTTTCATGTAAAGTTGACTTTACTAGGTAAATATTAATAAATCATTATTTTCTACTCAATACAGGTTTATGGATAAGCCATATTTTTCACGAATTATATATATATATAAATAAAGAGTCGTACATGCAATTATTGGTGGGGATTTGTTATTGATAAACCCTAGATGCATCAATAGGTCTCATGAGTCAAATAAAATAGATTCAAACGATTCTTATTTGTTTCTATATATAATTAGACAAGTTTCAATACAAAAATATAAATAGTTTTGATTGAATAATGGATCATGGGAAAAATACATGACCTCCAAGAATTAGTAATTTTCTTCATTTAGTATTTATCTATTACTTTTCATGATATTATCTATATGAAAAATTATATTTATTCATTTTCATTCATAGTTTATTAATTGATATTTTTCATTTATTTACCTTCCAATAATGACTAGGACTTATTTAATTTTCTCCACTTATTATTAATTCATTTATCCTTTAACAAGTGTTTGATCTCAAGGTTTTATTTTTCTTCTTTCTTTAAGTTGTGAAGATGTAATATTTCAATAATTGAAAATAATTTAGTTGCTTTTCATTTATTGTGTTCTATGATTAATAAACAATCGAATAAGGTTACCACATATGCATCAAGTTCATCAATACTACAAAAACCATTGATGTTTGGTGATGTAATATCTTGTATCGCTGACATTTTAATAAAATAACCACCAACTATAGAATATTGTGGATTTAAGTCCTTTGGATATATGTTTTCTAGAAGTGTCCTATAACTACAGTCAATTATGTATGTGGCTAGAGGGCCTGTATAACCATGAGAAACTATTATTAAGGATATATGACTATTCCCATCTAGATCAAGAAGGAAAATGAATTTTAAAAATGTGTGGTTCTAATAGAATTCTTATATCCATGGCCAAAGGAACCAAGGTCTATATGTTACTATTTGACTAATAGTATTTTAATATTGTGTTTACAGGTTATATATATACATAGAGAAAACATTTTATGGATATATAAATGTTTTCTAGTAAATATGTTGGATTTATATATGTATATATTGATATAAATTTCAATAATAGAAATGATAATTTACCTCTAAATGTATAACATTTTGTTATCCATAACAAAATATCATCATTGTGATTTATATGTTTTTATGAGGTGTTTGGATAATATCATTACAACACTTTTATAGAGATATGGATATTCTCCTAAGACAAAAAACTGTATTTTTATACATGAATACCCCCTATGTATACCACAAAGAGATTTATACATTGTTTCAGTAGAATAATACAGTTGTAGGAATCATGTATAGATTCAAAAATATAAAAGTTTGGTGTGATTCCATGATTGAGGTTTAAAATTTATTTAATATACATGACTAACAGTTTTATAATCAATGGGTTGTTTGTTATGTTGCTGATCAATCCCTCCATTACAGCTCAACAATGCTGGTATTTTTCCTATCATATAAAGATTGTCAAATTTGAGTAATTAATGGGGATAAAATTTATAGTGGGGAGTCATACCTACATAGTTAATAAGATGTTATAATTTATTGAATTGGGGGACATGTCTAGTGACCTTCCATAAAGGCAGACAACACTTGACATATTCATTTACCATGTTATTCTTTACTCATAGAATCTATAATATATTTGTTGGAAAAATGGGATCGGTATATATTATGTCCTAATGTCACTCATTATCATGGAAAATGTAATTATTTAAGAATACATGAGAACATGTGATTTAGAAAGTGTGAATAGGTATAAAGATATTTTTTAATAGATATAACATGAGACTCCTTTTAATCATTATAATCACTAATGTATTACTTATGGTTCCAATTTAGGTGACTTTTGTGGATTATAATATATATTGGGTTTCAATGCAAAAAAGTGTTGGGGGGGGGTAACAGTTATTGGTTATCTGAATAAGGATTTATTTTAAAAGTTAGAATTATAATAACATTGTTTTGAAGATAATTTAAATAGATTGAAATTACTATTTTGAAAATATTTGATATATTTATTACACATGATGATGTAAAAGACCAGATTCGATGTGTTTTGGAAAATATTTAAATCATTTTGAATATAATTTCATAACTTATCAGCAAAGATATTTTATATTATAAGGTTCAAATGGTTTATCAAGAATTATTATATGTGTGGGATTGAAGGAGATATTTCATAAATCCAAATTATATGTGATAAAAATGGAATAACATTACTTAATAATTTATATATATCATAAAGGAATATAATATAATTTCATTCCACTATATGATAAAATATAAAGTCATAGTTCCATTATATCCTATGAAAAAATCAGTGCATGTCATATTGTTTGACTAAGACATATCAGAACGCAACATATTTGATGAATTTACACTGGATATGATTGAGGTTTTTATTGAACATTATGTGTTATTTTTAGTGAGTGAGTCTCATACATCATTATTTATAAAGAATCAATTAATAGAATGAAATATATAGGAAATTAATTAATTCAAGTGTTTTATGAAGTGTTCAGTGAATATAATCATTTGTTATACTACATTATTAAAATTTTGAATAGTTCCTGGGTGACCTCAAGGTACATATAAAGAGAAAAATTCAATAATTTAGAATTATCAATACTCACATAATCGAAAAAAGGACACCCTAACTCCTTAATATCTATTCTCCATCCACCATTACAAAATGATTAAATTTTATGACATGGCGGGAATTTGGATCCAGATCATATGATGAGTGTTTCATCATATATAATAGATATATATATGACATAATAATAATTAAATTATTACATAGAGATCATCCTAAAGAGTTTAATGGGATGATCATACAAAATTATAGATTCATACAATCTCCTATAACCATAGAGAATTAATTTTCGTGGGGTATTTGATTTTTTCCTCCACTCTATGTTTTATTGGGACCATGAATTTGAGCTATAAGATAGTGTAACTACATGTCCATCCATGGATTTTAATTTATAGTCCCCATTATTATACCAATAATTGACCCAAATATGTGTGTTAGAGGGTATCAAAATCATAGAATATAGATCCTCTCTGTGAAATATAAAACAGAAAATATATTTAAAATCATATAACATTGTTTCATTGATTGATGATGGTGCATCATTAACATGTATGTGATGAATATGTAATCATTTTTATTTTTTCATTTGATCAACTAAACCTCAGTGGAGATGAATTTTCCAAATATGAATCAGACCCATTTGAAAAAAATAAGAATATTCTCAATATGTTTTAAAAAATTTGAAAATATATTCATTTATGATATGGAATGTATAAATGACATATTGTATGAATTTTTTGGTGATATGATATAAAGATTATGGTGGCCACCCTCAATATAATAACACATAATACTAGGGATAATTGATGAATAATATATATTGATCATAAATAAATAAAAACAACATGAATTCGACCATATTGATAATTAATGCATAACATATACTTGCTATTAGAATCACATCATTGAATTTGATGAAAAATATTAGTAGTCCCCCCCCCCACTATGTTCCCAGTGTTATTGAAACCATGTCCTATAAAATAATTCATGTTACAATTTTATATTTCCATTGAAATCCTTATATATATTAATCAAATATTTAATAAATAATCATAAATATAGACCTTGGTGTGCGGGGAGGAAAATTTATGTTATATTTCTCCCACCTCCCTTGTGATTAGGGATATCTAGATTGTTCAGTTTACTCTCTCATTAGGTATTAGTTTTATAGTTGTATCAATGATAACATTACATAATAAATGGACCCAAATTTATTGTGAAAAAACATATAATGGATTTATCAAAAGGATCTCTTCACCGTAATATCATAAATGTGGATTTTTTGGTTGAATTAGGTAAATTTTAGAATTTTTTAGGAAAATGATTATTATATTAACATCTTCATATCTTATAATAGAGATTAATTTAGTTGTTAAATCTATATATATAAAGTAAAATAGGTAGGAAGCATAATCTAAATCATAGAGTTAATGACTGGATAATATAATAGAATTTTATTCCATTCTGGTACATGAAAAAGTTTTAGTATAATTTTTCCAATTTTTTAAAAATTATATATATCACATTTTAAACATAAATGAGAATAAATGATTTCAAAGAAATATTTTTATTCTATAAATTAATGAAATGGATCAAACAATTTTTTTTGAAGTATAAGAAGCTATAAAAGGGTAACTCTTGTGTTTTTTAGTATTTAGGAACAAAAAAATGATATATGTTGTTTTTTAACAAAGTACACAAATTAATTTTTGAAATATTTTTGTATTGTTCCATCCCTAAATTAAAACTTGTTTTTATAATATTTTATATAAAATAAAATTTTCCCTAATTTTTTTACACATTATAATTCAAAAAAAGAATTTAGATCATTATTCAAAACCACACATGAATACATATTGGTTTTGTGGTATTTATGTGTTTTATAAAAATGTGAATGTGATATTTTAATGTTTATAATATATAATATTAAAAAGATAAATTGGAATGATTTGTTAAATTGAGTAAGGTGATGTTTTTTTATTCCACATTTTGATGGCATGTAGGAGGGTCTGAAGGATTCTGTAGAATTTTATTAAATTTTAGATGTTGAAATGAATGAGTTGAATTTTGTGCAATATTAGATAGGAAAATTGGTTATGAAGAAGCTTTTTGATGACAAATATGGTGAATAGATTTAGTCATTCATTAACATGAGACATAGTTTTTAAATCCTAATAAAATCGTGTAATATATAGTTAGTTTATGATAGAAAAGATTATGTTTCTTGTATTTTATAAAAAAAATAAATGGACAATGGTTGGAAATTATATTTAGAAAACCCCATAATTAGTATATAAATTTTATATTTATCCTATATATAAATTGACCAATTTGATATTACATGTCATTATTAACCTTATATTTTTTTAGATTATAATATTTTAAAAAAATTAAATGTTTACATTGTTTATTATGGATTTGATGACACATGTTTAGTTAAAAATATGAATAACATTTTCTACGTATTACCCTTCAGTGATATGAAAAAAATTATAACTTACTAGTGTAAGGTGTATTAATGATCAACCAATATTATTTATGAATTATTTGGGCCCAAATATGGTCATGTTATAAAATATAATTCCTTACATGTATTTAATAATGTATTTTTCATAATATATTCCCACTAAAATAATGGTAAATTTCCATAATATTTTTCATTAGGGATAGATTTATATTTCATTTTGATTTAAATTCATATTCTTTTCCCACTTATTATATTATTTTTCAGGTATAAAATCACATCAATAATTATTATAAGATGATTGTATTATTATGATGAAAAAAATATTAAACCTTCAGTCTTTTGAGAATAATTAGATATTTTACTAAATTTTAATGTTATAATGGAATGTATAATACTGTATGTGTCGAATGGTATTTCAATATAAATTTAGTGAACCTTATTTAAGCATTAAAATAATTTCCCTTTTCAAAAACATTCATTTTAAAAATAGTCTGTAGATGTCAAACCTAACAAAAACCAATCATAGTAAAATATTATGATCTTAACATGTGCTATGTTTGGAAGGAATCTAACACTTTGTATTCTAATTGGTTTTAAATATATTTATATATATTTTTAATATGAGTCACATATATTCCCAGTATTTATTTAGTTTTATAATTATATAATTTATATATCTCGTACATTTCAAAAACTAAACTTATTTCAATCATAGTAAAGTGTATCCCTTATATATATATATATAATTATTTTTTCTACCCAACCACAATAAATATATAACTATTATTACTATAATATATCTCAATGTATTTTATGTAAATGGTAAATGACATTACATTAATTAGATGTGCTTAATTAATAATAAATATAAATCCTAATAAATACAAATAGTGGTAAAAAATATTCAACACAAAGTTGTTATAAAATGAATAAACTCTTATTCAATTGGGAAGTCTAAATCAATGTCTCATTATCAATATATTATTTCACAATATGAATTAATTTATTTGAGAAATATTTTAATTCAAAAAAAAGTAAAAATATTTCTCATAAATCTCTATATAATAATTATTAGAAAATAACCACCAATCATGATTGAAAAAAATTAAGGCTTTTGGAATACACAACTTCGAACTCCATAATTACATAAGATAATAGTAATGGGTGAAAACTAAAAAAATTAATTTATGAACTCAAATATAAAGCTATGATAATGGATATATAAATTTAATCATGTTAGGCCTAAACACATTACTATTTTATTAGAGAATATTTTGATATTTTTTATAGGCTTGAACATAACAAATTTACAAATCAGAATATAAATTATACAGAATTATCAAATATAATATTTAAATAAGAAATCTAAATATTTATAAACTTCAAAAAATATAATTATTTTTAATATTTATATAAATATATTATATTCAATAAATGTAAACACGTTATTTCATATATCTAAATTTAAAATGATTCATTATTTCTCATATTATAAAAAATGGGATATTTATACTAAAAGATATTTGAATATATTAATATCCGAACATATAAATATAAGTTTTATTAAGTGTGACATAAATATTCAAAAATTATATAGTGAAAATTATAAAAATTTAAATTTGACGTGCGATTTATTTATAAATTAAATATAAATAGTAAATAAATTATTATTGTAAATATATATATTTTTTAAATAGTGCCATCGCTTTCATTTTCAATGATATTTGCTATTCCCATATTTCTAGAATATTTAAACTAATATATCATATATTTTGGATCATATATCATATTTAGAAATATAACTGTTAGCATGGAAGAATGTGTTCCAAAAAAAACATTTCCCCAGAATCCATGATAATGTCATCAATCAAATAACACAAATCAAGTGTTTCCATAAATGAATATCTCCGAATGAATAATATATTAATGTAGTCTCCATGTGATTCATGATTTCACAATCACGTATCGAAATACATTCTTTAAATATAATCCATGTACGAGGATGTGGTTATGAGAACATATCATTTCATTTAGTCCATGTATTTAACAATTATTGATAAAAACATTTAGTATAAAAAAACATTTTTGAAAATCTTCTAGTGAATATATATCCTTTGAAAATAATTCCAATAAAGAAACAGAATAGAAATAATAATTATTAACTTTATAGGATTAGATTTAACTATTCATGGATCTTAATTTTTTTTATTTATTGGAAATTATTGATATTTTAAATTGATGTTAATTTTATCAAAAATTAGAAAAGTTTGTTGAAGAAGTTTCAATGATTGTGTGGAAAATAAATTAATTGGACAAGGATATTGATACCACTAGCCATTTTTAGGGTATGAAACATGTATTTCATGGTGTTTCCTTTTGTTTTATGTGTATAAATCACTAGAAAAGATTGATCAATCTTTATATATTTTCTATATGAAATATTCTTGAATGAAAAGTATGGTTTTTACATACAGAGGTGATCATGTGAATTCAAAAATACAATGGTGATCAAATGAAATATTGAATTAAGAGTTTTTCAACAAATTCTCAGAGGATGTCAGCCTGAGTGTTCCAAAAACCCAAAATATGGAGATTAAATTTCATTTTTCAAAGTACCAAATATAAATCATCTTCAATGATTTCTATGATTCTAGATAAATTTTATTCAATTGAATAATATAGTTGAACATGGTGGAACAATGGTTTTGGAATAATCTATTTTAGTTAGAGATTTTTGGACCTAGTCCACCAAATGGTGGAATCATTATGATTTCCTCGGATAGGGGAGTTATGTGTAAGATCTATAATGATAAAAATTTATGGAGTACCATATAAAGAAATATCAATTAAACCAGCTGAACACTATGAGATTTATAAACTAGGTCATTAGAAAGATTTTTATGAATGATCACATAGAGGATTCCATGTAATGTTTTTTGATAACATATTATCGAAAAAGCTATTTGATTGATAATTAAAGGATGATGGAGTTAATAAAAATAATAATAATATAATTTTTTTATGATCTTTTCAACGAATTCTCAAAAGACATGTAGTGTGCTAATGTTTATATTTAAAATAATGCACCAATAATCATGAAGGAAAATATAATGATAATAATTTTATAATCGGTGAATGTATTAAATATATATTAGAAGATTATGAAACATAGAAAGATTTTATTCTTAAAATATAAGTGAAATAATATATTTTAATGATTTTTAAAATTAAAAAGAAAATGAAAAATGAAGCAAAATAAATAAGATATATCTAAAACAACCATGAATTATTACTTCATGAATGATATGGAAAATTAATCTAGATTGATTATCTAAAGCAGTTACTTAACAAACATAAAAAACTAGATATAAAAATTAAAGAAACGATATAGGTAATCCATGATTCAAGATGGAGTGAAGGTTGAGCCATTTTCGGTAGGGATGACCGAGTGGAGATGAAAATGGATCTGGCCCCCTCCTCACCGGTAGGGGAGGGGGGATTGTCTTCCCATCTTCATTGATTCCTAGACCCTTCATCCCTTTCACGAAACTGGATTTCCATCCTCCATTCATGTCGATCCCCCTTTTCCCGAAGGTCCCGGATCATCACAACGACTCACCTCAGCTCACGCTTACAACAAAAGAATTCATCATAGCTTCCAATATTCATAGGTCGAAAAATGTGGCACGATTCAGGGGTAGCCGACCCTCAGTTGATGTTTTGAAAGATTTTTTTATTCATGGAATCTTCAGGATCATGTGGTCGCGGGTCTTCTTGATCGACAACACATGATGATGTATTTCTCCTCGGAGGATGATCTGATAGTTTCCTACTCCATCTCCCCTCGTCTTTTCAATAAATTAATTTTTCACCAACTTCGTTGGTCCTTTGATTTTAATATGAATCAAGATATTCCCTCCACTATGTTTTGGGTAATATTTCTTGATTTTTCCATCAGTTTCTAGAACCCTTTGATTATCTGAATGTTGGGAAATCTGGTAGCAAGTTATTTGTGCTCTCATAATTGCACTTCTGTGATTTGTCATCCAAACACCCCTCGTGTATGTGTTGAGTTTGACGTATAGAAGGCTCCAAGCTATGGCTATGGATATCAGTTGGTGAAGAGTTCAAATGGAAGAAAACAGTGGTATTGGTTTCGTGGCCTACGTTCAGCTTGGGGTGTCACTGGTTAGGATTTCTGGTCTCTGGTTGCTGTCATGGTCAGAGAGGTAGGAAAATACCTATCCCAGTGTTATGTCTCGTTGAGGGGTATAATCTGTACATGGATCTTGTATTCTAGTAGGCTTGGGATAATAATATCATGGGTGAGTGTGCGGAGGTGTGTGGTGTTTTTCCAAAGCGAGTGGAATCTGTTAGAAAAAAATCCAGTACATGAGTTGATTATAGCTCCTGGGAGGATCAATTATAATAATGGATTTCATTGGTAACCTCGGTTGCACTGAAGTGTAAGAAGTCAAAGGTGGAAGAGCTACTGGTAGCAGATTGATTTCACGTCTTAATGATGATTTGGGTATAACTCCATTGCATGTGGGAAGAGACGAGGTTGTATAGGGGTGTGTAACAAAAATTAAGGGTCCCAGAGATAGAGCTATGAGGTATATACCGGTTTCAATTCGTATTCTCAAGGATGGTGTGAAGGACATGAATGTTAGTGATGTCCAAGTTCCTAGTGGAACTCATGGTTACTGATTAGAAGACACTAACAAGAAACTATTGTTCATAGGATGAGGATATGAACAAATCACTGGATCAGACATGGTATAGTGGAACCCTGTCTAGCTGGCTGAAATAGGGAATCATAGTGGACAAGAGAGGCTAGAAGGAGTGACTCTATTGGGTACTTTAGACCCAAACATCCTCAGTGCCAAACCTTCAATTCAGCTAATGGCTGGGAATGGTGGAATGTGGAATGACATAGAGAACAACGTAAGAAAGGGGTGTTTCTATGAAAGAATAGGGGCATCAAATAATGGTCAGGGATTAATCAAGGGAACTGATTTGAGGCTTTGGATGTTCAAGAAGCCCCCCATGACTCAATATAAATATACATCTGGAGATGACAGCTATAGTGAACTCTTAGTGGATATCATGGACTACATTTAAGGAAAAGGGCCTCACTACCCTCGAAGGAAGAATGGGAAAAAAGAATATGAGATTTAGTGAAATGTAGAGTGGTCCAAGGGAATAAAACAAAAGGGATGAACATATTACACCCATTAACCAAAGACTATGGAGATGAGGTCATACCATAAGGGTAGTAATAATTAAAGAAAATCCATACATAATTGGGAAAGTGAATATCCAATAATGAATACCATATGTAGGGGAGTATAGGATGGTGAGTGTTTGAAAATGATTCTTCACTCCAGGGAATAAATTTTAGAAAATGATGTATGTCCAAATGTCTTGGGAGATGATATTATACGAAATATATTGAATAATGTTGCATGTGTATTCCAATGAGGAGTAATAGTTGTGGATAGATAAACAAGATCATATACTGTCATGAGTCTTCAATTAGGGCATAATCAACTTGGACGAATTCAGTAAAGCAATAGATATGATTGTCACTCACATTGAAGAGCTTATCAGAGAGGACAAATAAATCTAGGTTAGTATGCTATAACGGGAAATTTATAGTGTAGATAATAAAAGTAATATATGTTTCATTTTTAATCATTTTCTGAGCTCTTTTAGTACGTATTGGTCTTCTCTACAAACTATGATTTCCAATTTTTCCTCAAAATAGCATAATAAAAAAAACAATATTTGGATGGATATAGGTTATCCATAAATAATTTTTTTTTGTTCAATAGAAACTTGGTCAACATGAGTAAATAATAAAAAACTACTAAAACCATTTTTAAAGGCTATTGAAGGTTCAAAGAAGTGTAAATAGTATAGGGATAAACATAGATTATCCTCAAAGGATAGGGACAATATTTAATATGTTTAGAAGAATATAAAACTTATGAGGGCCAAAAATTTTACTAAAACTAGTGAATTCAATAAAATTTAATTTAATTGGAATCAATGATTGGAGTAAAAATCTTTATAAATGAATAATCAATTAAAGATGATATCATTTCTAAACTAAGAAATGTTATTATTGGAGTCTGATAAAATTTAATTTAAAATTATAACCCATGTTTCATGGTCAAATATTTTATGGAATATAATTACATAGTTTCTTTCATTTTATATGTTATAAAGGAATGTACACATTCCATGGATATTTATAGCCATGTGGATACTTTTGGGAAAAATTTATTGTTGAATCGTCAACACTCAGAACTATCCACGAGGTATTGGAGTCATTTTTCATGGGTATTAAACCAATTAAATGAAGAAACCCTAAAAATCTATCATTGAGACTAAAAATTTATTTCAAAAATTATAAGATATTTTTGAAAAATTAGATCAACCATGAAAGCGAGAAAATTGATGTCTTTTAATTCTACCACCTAAAAAAATAAAAAATCTCAAAATAATTATATGAATGAGGAAATGGGAAAATAAAATTATATAGTTTTTGAAACCACTCCCATGCCAAAAAAGAGAATGAATTTGGATATTTGATCTTATTTATTCGTCACATGTGACTAGATTCATGAAATAATTATGAAATGAAAAACAATTAAGAATTTGGGTAATGACTTCTCACAATTATGATTCACTATTCATAAAAAAATTTAATCTTATATTATAGTGAAATAAAAAAAATACAAAAGTTGCATTTCTATTGATGGACTTAAAATAATTCATTAAGTAGTTTATTTTTCTTTTGATAAAGTAAAAGAATAACTTTTTAGAATAGATGTCTTTTTTATTAATGGTATAAATACAGAATGTCTTAACAGGTGGAAAAAACCCATGGGTTATATTTTAGGATGGATATATATTGGTTTCATGATATTTGAACCTGGTGAAATATAATGACTTATGGAATAAATTGATTTGATCTAAATGATAAGACAATACGATGAAGCTGAAAAAGATATAAATTATTTTTTATTATCTCAAAATTACATGAATAAGATATTGGTGTTGTTTAATATTCCAGAATGGGATGGTTTAATATTTAAAATACAAGAGTATTGAGATATAAAAAACATGTCCCTTGGATCTAGTTCACTCTACTACATGGTGCCCATGGGAGTGAAATTTAAAAATTAAGATAATTATTTTATTTCCTTTTATAATAATTTCACTAAAATACACTGTATTATGCTTTTGAAATATGAAATAATGGTTCTCAAATTTTTTTTATGATTCAAGAGACATTAGTAAATGAAATATGGAAGTTTTAAAATAATATTCAAGCATATAGTTTTTAATACATACTTGAAAGTTTAAAGGTTATTTCAAAATTAATAGTTGTCTTCAAGAATATAGTTCACCATAAACACCACATTACTAAATAAAAAAATGACCCCACCACATTTTATAAAGGTAAATATAAATAAAAGTTACCTAACCTTCCATTTAGTTCAAATTTATTGAGGATGAAATGAAAAATTGTTCTGATAGAGAATAATCATATACTGCCCTCATGAAAAATTATTCTATTTATTGTAAAAGTATAGGGACCAACCTATGTCAAAAAGAAAACAATAATACATTTTATACACCTAAAGATGGTAATAAAATTTCAATAATTTGTATCCAATGATGAAGCTACTATAAGTAGGGTTGAGCCAATGACTTTTAAAAAGTCTCATTTTTTTGGAAATTCTTGTTTTATGTTTTTTTTAAAATTATTCATGCATGGGCTCGCTATAATATATTTTAAAATTATTTTATTATGGATTGTACTTTCTCTTTTGTTTCCTTATTTTTTTCAAGACCAAAAAGAAAGAGGCTTATAAAAAGTAGCAGAATGAATGAATAGATTCTAGAAGACCCAGAAACTTCATGAATCAGTATAGGAATAACCTATAAAACTGACCTCAAGTAATATTTTAAAGGGGGAGTAATCATGAAAATTATTAATTTTTCTACTTTACTGATGATATTTAATTTATTTAAATATTTAATGATATTTTCATTCCCACAATATTATATTTCTTCAACAAACAAGGACAAGTTACATAAACAATATAGGATTATTACCATTCCATTACTTTTAAATTATTATCTTCAATAAATTTGAATCATATAAAAGGGAAATGAAATAGTTAAGCTAAACCTGTGGATTAGGATTTGACAACTAATGAATTAAGGATAATGTTTGATTTATGTAAACAACATTTTTATGTGGTTTTTTCATTCATTTTATTTCTGGTATTTGAATTAATTGGATTAATTATTCATATGCATTTCAAGGAGTTATTGTCCCAACCCTTCTTTCTCATCCTTGAGATATCATTTAAGCCCAATTTTATCTATTATTTAACAGTATATTTATTTTTTGAATCATGGGAAGCTTCTCTTATAGAACATTATTTTCTTCTTATAAAACCATTCCATAATAGAATCACTTTTTATATGATTGAGGAATATATTTTTATCTCATTATCCTTATACCCACCTTCCGTTATTCATTTATAAATTGTGTAATATAAATAAATAACCATGTAAGAAAATTAGTCAAGTTGAAAGACTATCTTATACATTATTACATTCCTATAAATATTATTTCATGATATTCGAATGGTTACGGGTCAGGAGATATTTTACATGATAATATAGGATGTAATTGATTAAAAAAAACATAATTGGGGGTTTTCCATAGGTTTTGGGGAGATACCAAAATATTTTTCATTACACATTATCTTTATTCAACTATATTGAAAAAAAAATTAGATAAATATAAGAAAAAATTATCCATGTGTGAGGATAATAAAAATTCACCATTACAACACTGAAGATATTCTGATTATATATGATTAGGTGTTTAAAGTGTTATATCAATTAAAAAAATTTAAAAAAATCATGGGATGAGGATTCTTTCATTCTTCTTAAATTTTTCATAATCCTACATTAATCTTATGGGGTGAATGAGATGGAATCTATAAAGGTATATTTTTATTGATATGATAATTTCATATAATGCATTATGATAAATAGATAAACATCATTTGGATATTTACATTGGCATCAATTACCTACCCCCTGATGCCTTAGAGTCGTTTGAACATAATGGTGAAGCCATCATGATTATTTTTAATTTTATCTATTCACATTGGAAACTATTGATTACTTGTATGTATATGGATAATTATATATTTTTAAGGTATTTAATTAAATTAATTCATAAAATACTTGTTGATTGGAAGGATAATTCATTTGAGTTAAATTAATAATATTATACATATTAGTAATGAATTTAAAAATGATAATGGATTAATGAAAAGATATGGCTATTTCAAAAGAGGAAAAGTAAAATACATGGTTGATTTTTATTCATTAAAAATATGTTTTTAATAAATTTTATTCCTAAGATTGTCAAACACTTTTCATTCCATTTGATCAATTGTTATTGTTGAAATTGTGTTTAAATTGTGGTATAGTAAGCATCCATTATAGTGTGTTGAGTTCCATCTTTAAGGACACATATGAATTCATGTGTGTGGAGATTTGATAAGTGAATTTATTATATACATTTTTATATTAAAATTTCATTATTCTGGTGATTTTATTGTAAATTAATTATTGTACACTTGATTATATCAACATATTTGTAGGATTCAATAAGTTATGAGAAATGAGAAAAAGCAGTGAAAATGGTCATGATATCCACCAAGAATGAGGTTTTTAAAATTTATGATGATGGTTGAGTTATATTTGGATAAAGAACTGATGAACGAGGATAAAAAAAGGGTTTTAGTGAATAAAAATGACTTTATACATTAGGTAATCATTACACTCCATAAACTAGTATATGTGGTCAAAAAAATACAATTCATGAAGTTGATGAAACCATCCCAGAATGAAGACAAAATAGTTTCACGTCATGACACATGCCATGAATTCCTATAAATATTTTCTTATTGTGAGTTTGGTCTTGAATATTCCAATTCTAGTACTCTATACTTTGGGAAAGCAATACCTGATGTAAAAAATTGAGGATAACCAAGAAACAACTAGGATTTCTATATTAAGTGGTGAAGACATATTTTATGGACAATGGACCACCCAAAACTACTTTTTAAAACATCTTAAATTCTATTGAATTCAATATAATCCACATACAATTTCTATAAATAGAGGTAGATACTAAGAAAACCAAGTCCATTTGTAGATCAATATCCAATGAGAGATGCTTCCATATTTTGTGATCCTTCTTCACTTTCCCTATAATTTTTTCATTAATCATTATTTTATTTCATTCCTTCCATTATACGCTCTCATCGTTGATATGAAAGGTTGAAACCGCCTTGGGCTATGGTTAAAATCCAATGGGTGAAATTTATTCATGATTTTATTTTTTCCCTATTCATGTATCTATTTTTCTAACAAATTCAAAAAATTTCTAATGACAATTTTTTTATTAAATCGTGAAAATATGTAAGTAAATCATAAATAAATGTTATAATTACATATCCAATTACAATAATTTATGGATTGTACCATTTCATATTTATGGTTTCCAGGGTTAACTACTGTATCAAGGAAAACATTATTTGGAAATAACAATAATAACCATAATAATAGAATAAATGGATTACTACATTGAAGAGGCGATATCATTACTATAATATTCACCTCATCACAACTCTGACAAAAAACATTAATAAACCATCTTTTTCACAATAGAATTTCACTATAAGACTATAAACAACAAAACTCTAGAATGCCTTTAATATCTGATTTCAAAATAAAAAATCTATTGTTCATTCATTTCATCATTCATTTTCCCAAATTTATTTCAAACATAAAAAATGTTCTATTTTTTCTTCACATCCATCATCGAGTAAAAAATATCCCAATTATTTTAAAATATCCTAATCAATTTAATTTCAGCAGCTTTTTGGGATCAATCTTGACCTATTGTTGTATTTATTTTAATTATTTAAGTAGAATTGATATGATTTATATATTTTCATTTATCGTATAAACCCCGAGGGAAACAACGATGGCCTCTGATCCTATCAAGTCTAATCCCCCACAACACTATATCTGAAATCTAAATAATATGGTCAATTCCTTGAGATGAATTATCATCATTTGGTAAAAATAAATATCTCATGCAGACACTCATGATACATATTCATACTACAGGGGTCGAACATCAAATCATGGTTTCATATAAAGAATCACTTCTCTTCCTATATTACATTAAAAAAACAAGTCTTTAAAAAATGTATCATTTTATCTTATGATACATGTAAAATATATATAACTCATATAGACCACGTCAAATATCCCTATTTTTTAATCCACATGCATCCTCCCGATAAAATATTATCAGAACCCACTCACACCAAAATCATAAAAATCAGTATTAAAAGTAACAAATCATCAATAAAATTTTACAACCCTTTATCTAAGCTTTATACAATTTCCAAATTCTATTGAGACCACCTCTCACCAAAAAACATTAGGTTTAATCGATATGGAACTCCCACGAGTACAATGGAGGATAAATTTTCATCAATAACTCAATAAGCTTCTTAAAAGACGATTTTCATTATCTATAAATATTTATTTATCAGAATCAGGTTATCACATATTTTTCCTAGGTTATTATAATACCTGATCATAATAAATTGTAAGACCTGAATAAAAATGAAGTGGTGCCCCTTGCCCACTGAAAGAAATCAGAGCATATTAAGGGAATAATCTCAATGAACTTATGAAAATGTTGTAAATATTAAGTTTCCATGAAAATCCCATAACCAAACTGTTAGTTAAAATATTCATCTAGAAAAAAATCTCATATTATAGGGTATGTTCAAATACATTTTCCTATAATTCTTTAATAAATCATCTAGAAATATTAAACAAGAAAATAGAATCAAGAGATAGAAATTCAAGTTCCAATCGATGGAAAATAAGGTATAGCATTTCTGATGTATAATGAATAAAATCATTTAAAAAATAAAAGATCTCATAGATACTATTAATATATAATTTCATACATGTGTTGAAAATTATAAATTTTGGAATTTAACTCAAACATTAAAAATAAAAATGTTCTTGTCCAAATAATGGGAAAATTCTCTTCTAAAAACCCATAAAAATACAGACATTATACTGAATTTAAAACAAGTGAATAATCTATTTAATACATGTTATTTGTTTTTTAATTTAAATATAAACTGTTATTATAGAATGAAAAACTTCTTAAAAATAATTTTTTTCCAAAAACTAACTCCCTTAATAAAATATTTTAATGTAAATACATTTACCTTTGAATTTATTTGATACAAATCACATAAAATACCATTAAGGGAAACCCACATCATATTATTGAAAAATCACATTAATTATATACCCACACAAAACAACAATAGTATTTTATCAAATCAACATGAATTAATGAAGCATATTGAATTCAAAATATTTTCAAACCAACATAGGCCACCAAAGAAATTACCATAGAAATTCATTTTAATCCCTAACACATTTATAGAACATTTAATAAATAATGTAACATATAATTTAAAAACAAACTCCATATAAGTTAAAACATCTTTCAATCATAATGAATAATAATATATCAAATTAATATTAATAAATCCAATGATATTAGGATACTTAATAATTTAATGTCCACTAACCACAAAATTATTCCATTTTAGAGTACAATATTACCCAAACATATCCTTCCCCTAGAAAAACTAAATTATCCGTATATATTCAAGATTTTTCCATTATTCTATATTATTCCAAAATCTAATATATAAATAGAGGAAATTATACTCATTAGAAGAAAACACTATAGTGAAACCAAGAGTATTGTGTAGAAATGTACAATGAATGGGATCCTAAACCAGATATATATTTAGCCAAAAAATATAATAATCCCCACCCCTAAATAATAAAAACTCTTGAAAAATTCCATTCAATGACATACATCCAGAAAAATATTGACTTTCAATGAAAATATAATAATCGTAATACTCTCTACACACTTCCCCCAAAACACCCATTAATATAAATAAATTATAGGACACTAATATAGAATAAAATATAAAATTAAATTCCAATTGATGAATATTTTTATTATAGAAATTATAGTGATAAATACTGGGAGAAGAGTATGTTTTAACACTAGTTAATTTGAATGACAACATAAGATCCACTATATTATATTGGTGATAAAAGGTAGATATAAAAATTGTTGATCCAACCACTCTTATCTATGTGGCTACATCAATAGTGGAAGAATGGAGGGTGTCTAATAATAATGCAGAAAAATAAATTTCAACCAATTAGAAAAATATTAAACTTTTTCACCAGAACCCTGGTGTAACATAAATACATATTTCCTGTGAAGGATGGTTGTATATTTTGACACTAAATCCCATCAAAACACTTAAATACATCAACTCAGGTTTTCTTAGCTTCTAGCTACCACAAAAAACAATATTTTTCCTCCTCCAATAATCAAAACTTTCATAATGCCATTTAAATAAAAAAATATAATCTTGCTAGACTCTAGAATGATTTGTAGAAAATCTATCACCTAGTATATTTCTAAAATATAAAATTAAATTGAACACAAATTCAATAAAAACAACTTATCCAATATATGGTCATTAATATTTCATTTAATTGTTCATTAAAAAGTGTATATTATCTATTACCCAATTATAAATGGATTTTTTTAATTACATTTTACATTTTGTTTTTTAATAAATCACTAATTTTATCATTAAACATAGTTGACTAATGTTTTTTCTTCTTCTATGATGTATCAAGATAAAAATAACATTATTTTACCACCTGATGCGATTTATTATCTAACACAATTGGTTGATGAATTGGATTTATATAAACTAATAAAAAATGACATATATTTAGATGGTATTTATAGTATGTTCGGTATGCCTATAATTCACCATCCATAAACATTGAGTAGTCTTTACAAAGTGTGGCCATGGATTCCCAAATGATTTTCTGGATCACGAAGTATCATACCTCCACATAATCACTTTTTATTGTCTATTATAACATGAAAATGATTTATCATACCCATTACAATAGATAATCAAATCAGACAATATTTATCAATGTGGGTAATAATTTAAATTTTTAAAATTCTTCTTACCTAGATATAACTTACTTTTTTTAATTAAAGAATATATTTTCAGCAATACTGAGTGGTTTTGGAAGCGTCCGTCCATTTTGAGACATATTACTCAAATACAATAGTATAAATATTTAAAATTGGATATAAGGAATGGTCCCTTGAGGTCTATACCACATACATCACGGTCCTCCACATCCATAATAAGATTTTGGGGAACCTATTCCCATATTCTGGTATTTACCATCTATTGGAATCAATTGAATTCTAATAAAAAAATATCATCATGGTGTATAATGTTCCAAAATAAACACTATTAATACAAATTAAACACCATGTTTCACAATACATGATTTTTTCTAGATGTGGATGAATGAAAAAACTAAAAACTTTTATGAAATTATTCTTTATATACACATCTAAATAATCATATATCTATGAGTGAGAAATATGAGTGGATGTTGTGTGATATAATTTCATACCTCACTAATAAAATTCTTCCTCTCTTTGAATGACAGTCTTGATAGATTATTGTCATTGGTACGTAATTATAAAAATCATAAAACCATGATTGATATATATATCTATTGACTAATGTATGCAACCATCATTGAAAAATTATTTTATATAATTATCTTCTTCATTTTTGAGATATAGAATCTCAATGTCATATATGTTATTAGAGAGTAGGTTCTTGACGATTTTAATTGTTAAAATTTACATGTTTAATTATTAGAGTAAATAATCCAACTAAATTATTATTATATTTTGATATATAAACTTTAATAATATATTGGAGTGTAATTTCCATTATAAAAATCCACATTTTAGGAAACCACATATAGATAAATAAACCAATGAAAAAAACTACTAATATTTCCATCTAAATTTTGGTGAATTTTACATGGACACCTTTTGACATGTGACGTACCTAATAAATTGATAAATATTTATAATCAATAATTTCACATAGAGATTCCCAATACAATTATATATTGACATATCATAGGATCAAGAATGAATCATTATCATTTTTTAGTAACAACATTTTCTCTCATACTAGTCTATTTGTAATAAATTAAATTCCATTCACAAAAATCGAATGGAACACACAAATAGAATATTCCATAAAAATATATTTCATATATTGATATATTTTTAATAATTCTATTATAAACGAAAATATATCACTGATAACTAAGAAAACAATAATATTCTCAACAAAGTGGGGATTGAATGATTATATCATCAACCGACCCAAGATATCAGGACCTAAGATATAACTCATCAAGTGACAATGCTCAAAGAAAAATCCTGATCTATATAATATGGAAACATCTATATGGAAATATAATTAAAAAATCATTCTGAATGATTACATAAGAAATAAATTAATTAACACATTACCTACAAACGGATGTATAAAATAACTATAAATACTCTCTCCCTAGTAGGATAGAGTCTATGGTATAATTAAAACATTATAGTAAGATTCATTAAATAATATCTCAATAGACTGAATATTTTAGTAGTATTATTAAACTTAATGAATAATTTAATTGTGTATACAATTAATTTTATGAAACACATCATTATATTTTCTTTCATAACATAATTATTCCATTTATTGTATCACTATATATCAATCTTGATAAACATCATGGAATCCAGGAGAATGAAATCATAGAAATGGGGTGAGCTCAAATTCTTAGTAAGGGTAAGAGTATAGTGGATGCTATAAGGAATAAATATGGGGTAATAAATATGCAATGGTAAATATCTAAAAAACACATTCCATTTTACTAATAACATTAGAATTATATTTTAAGACTAAATGATTATAATATTTGGTCATATATGTAATAAAATGATCTTGAAACATTCCCATAAATTTCATAACTAATCATATAATCCCATGTGACTCATTGAATAATCTCATAACAATGGAATTCATAATTTTGGGTATCATAAAAATACCATCAAGACCTCATTCCCTAACATCATAGACAAATGTGTAAGTCACCATGAAAATTGCTAAGCTAGTTTTCTCATGAGACCAACTGAGGAATCAAGGGGCTATAGATGGACACTACCATTACATACTTGGTCCAATAAATTAACCATATTAAAGGGTAAAAATATAAAAAATATATGAATTTATATTAAAAAATATCATATGAAATGTTAATACATTCCCCAATTAAGGAAGATAATCATAAACCATCTTGTGTAATATGAAGAATTAAATCAAAATAGTACATACCTATTCAAAATGACCATAAACCATCTAGATAAACAACAAGGATAGTATCATTAAAACATATCCCCATTAGATCATATGTATGATGATTTTTTTTTGGTTTTTGACTAGAAATATAATTACATGATCATTCAAATATTCTTGTGTAAAATAGCCTTCCACATTGAAAATAGAATTCACATTAAAAATTTACAAAATAGTGTCAAAATAAAATTATTTTGCTTCATCCATTTAAACTTAATAATAAGTCTTCATATTGCTGACATTAGGAAATTCATTATAAGGTATATTATATTTAAAAATCTTCTAAATTTTTGTAAAATGCATTAAAATTATCTCATTAATAAGATGTCGAGAATATTTCATTCAACAATTTTTTTTTTAATTTCAAACATTATTAACATTATATTTAATAATTATTTTATATATTAAAATATTAATTTTTTTTTACAAAACCTAGATATGGAAGAAAAAATATTTTCATCCTAATGCAGATATAATTTTATCTTTTCTTAATATTAATTTCATAGCCATTATAAGTTCCATAGTGAATAAAATGGTACTATTAAATGAAAATTTATCGAATTAAAAAATTATTACAAAATTAATTTAATTTAATTTAAATATAAAAAAATATTCCCCCAAGGAATACTTAAACATAAACATAACAAATCCCAAATGAATATGATATTGTGAAATAAACCTCTACAACTTTGGTAATTTCAGAATGGTAAAACCCATAAAAGTAATTACATAAAACATAAAATGAATTAGAAAAACTATAAATTGATTCATTTTGGAAAATTTAAATGTGTATATATATACACCACTAAAATGAAATATGTGGTGAATATGGAATATGTCTCAGTGAAGTAAAAATTAGATGAGTAACCCTTACCACTTTAATGTAATCATATAACCCATGAAATAAGTAAGGACTAATAAAATATCAAGTTCCATTAACATAAATATATTAAAGATATAAAATGTAAATGGTTCTGTATATTCACCAAAAAAAATGATATAATAGGTGAATATGGAATATGTCTCATGGATGTACAAGTGAGACGAGAAACCCTTACCATATATACGACTACCATCATACGTGTACGAACATCCTATAAAATTAGTATATATTTTTTATAAATATATTATAGAACCATAAAAATGTAAACAATAATATATATTACATTATTATAATATCTTATCACACTTTTATTGGCAGTTCATTGTCAACATCCTTATTTTAGGTGATGTCTACATCATTTTTCAAGTTTGTTTAGTGTTGGTATTTCCAATCCTTGTAAATTAATCATGTTTAAATTATCTTAAAATATTAATTATTATTTTGATACCATATATATTCATTATATACTTATTTATAGTCATAAAAAATTATTTATATAAAATGAGTTACATCGTTCATGGAGACTGGGTTGCATACATGTATGAACGTTGTTTTAATTTCTTAAACGGAGGGAATGGAAAAAGGTAAATAATATATCACATTTCTAAAATATTTATTATGTAAAATATAAAATATATATAAAATAAATATATCCTTATTACTATCCAAAGAAAATTAAAATGAAAAATTAATCGCATCGATTTGTGGGTCAATAGTCCATGTGTATGCATAATTGACTTTATTATTTTCTAAAATATTAGGAAATTACAAGTGTGATATGATATAATAATTTCATGAGTATAATTACTCTTTAAATATTATATATATATATATATATTATGTTATTATATACATCATTGATAGGTGGTGATATAAAAGGAATTACAACGGTTCACAAGACGGTAGTCCACAGTGCACACAATTGGTTGTTTCATTTCCCATTTGATGGAGGAGGAGTTGGAAATATGTTATTCCACAAACTTATTAAAATATAAGAATATGATTGATAATGGTGTTATTATTTTTTAATTATTATTAATTTAATGATTCTTTTAATAGTAGAAGTAAAATCGATAATTATAGTGAAGAAAATTTCATTTACACAGAAAAACCTCTTATAGATCTCTAAGGAAGGACCTTAGTGTTGGTTTTTGGGAGTATTATTAGATTCATAAAAAGTATAGGGATGTTTGGTATAGATTTAATTAGGATTTTGTTATGAAATATGTCTTTATAAGTGTAACTAAGTGAGGGGTGGAGATTACCTATTATAAGTGGGTGATAAGACATTCTTGGAAATCACTTGGCAATTTCCCAAAAGAATGCAAAATGATAAATTCATTCACAAGTAATATTCTTCCAAATAAAATTAGTATCAGATTTGGCATGTTATAAGGATGAATTTTTCAATATAATTTTATTTTTCAACATTAATTTATAATATTATCCTTATCTTTTTGTTTAACCCCACCCCCCCCCTATAGTCTCATTTTGTCCTTAGCAACAATATTAAAAATTTAATATTTTAACATCTCATATGGCCAAAAAGTAATATGAAATTTTTACCTAATATTTAATATTCTAAATAAAAATAGAAAATTTATTTTAAATAAATAAAATAATATAATTAAAAAATTAAATTTAAATATGAACCTCTAAATTAGGTCTCAAAATGGTTTTTAATGAAATGCATTTTTAATGTATAATAAGATCCTCGAATAACTATATGAAAATTAATAATCCTTAATTGGAAAGGAATTAATATAATTAAATATATAATATATATATATATATATTTCATTTAAATAAGTAATCATTAAATATTAATTTAATTTATTAAAATGGAAAATCAATATTCACATAATCCAGTTTTTATGTATTTTGTTTTAAGACCTAAAAACATATAACAAAATCCAGTATAAATATGATTAAAATTTATTTAATTAGATTATTTATAACTTATTCGTAATTATATAACATTTAAATGAAATTAAAAATTTATTGGGACTTTTAAATTAAATAAATTTTTAAAATAAATGATATTTTTGGCAAAAAGATGTATTTTTCACTATTCACTGAAAAATCATACATTTATGAAATATATAAAATTCCCCCAAAATAAAAGTTATATATTTTGATTTAAAAAATTATAATATTTATTTAAAATTAGAATATCATATAGTGGTATAAATTAAGAATAATTCCCAAAAATTGATATATTAATCCTGTTTTGATGAAAATGTATTTTTTCAGTATAATATTATTTTATTGAGAATTAATGAATATTTTATAAATGTCTTATATAAATAATTTATAAATATTTTTAAAATTTGAATAAAAATATCAATTCCCACCATGTAAATGTGAATATTATAACGGCTACACTAAATAATAATATTTAAATATTATTTCTTAGTTCCCTTAATATTTGGTGTTGTGTGTCGTATAAGTTGTTGTACAAAAAATTTTAAATTAAAAATATAAACTTGTTAAATTCCCCACACATTAAAAAAAATTATTTCCAATTTAAAATTTCTATTGCAATCTGAGGGATTTATATATGAAAATACATTTTTTTAAAACCTGCATCATAAAAACTGTTTAAAACATCATGTTATATGAGGAAATGAAAATAAAAGTCATCATGAATAACACTAAACAAGAATACCATATAGGATATCATTTCTAGGATGTGAAAATATGGACTTGGAAGAAAATATTAATTGATAATTGAGATTTATATAGGTTATGGTCATGGGAATGTTAACCACAAATAACCTAAAATCTATGAGGGGTTAAAAGACCATTAATTTATAGGATATAATGGTAATAAGATTTTATTTTATTTCAATTTCCTTTTCCAAAGGATGATTAATTGGTTTTTCCATATAATATATCAACATAAGGAAATATTCATACTTGATATCTTTCTAATTCATAGATATAATTTTAACGTATTTTGTGCTTTAATAAATTTTCACTTCAATTTTTACTCTAATAAATGAATATACTTGAAGTGTTTTAATTTTTTAATAACTAAAATAATTCTCTATTAGATCATGTATACTAAAAAATAATAAAATTAAATTCATCAGATCTATAATAATACCAAAATGGTTATCATAATGAATAATCCTCCATACATTACTATCCAATATTCAATGATTAATCCAAATGTTAAATGTAGATATTTTTTTAAATAATAATTTTTTTATCCCAAATAACACTAATAGTAAATATTTGGTTAACTACATAGTTCACCCTATTCACCTCATCATATATATAAAAATGTAATATCATTTTTTTCAAATAACCTTTTATGTTAATCATAATTTTTATATATTTATCTCAACATAATAAAATGCCTCCTAAAATTTCAATAATCACATCAATATCATAGTTATTACAAATATTTGTTCTACATGATATTTATTCATCAAATAATTTGAGTAAAATATTTTTCTTACTTACTAGTAAATTACATAGTCCCAAGGTAGGCGCTTGTCCCCTATCAGTCATTGGATTTTAGTTCAAACATGACTACCTAACCTAATGTGAGGAGTTGTCACCCAGATGCATGTTTTAAATTTTAATAAACATCATTTACATAATTTCTATATCATTAAATACATTTTCATTATTATAATATATGAAACCCGAAATCATTAAATAAATTTTTAACAAGAATGATTTTCTAAAAAACATATTTTTTCCCAAAAAAATGAAAATATCCATAATTGACTATTGTTTCCTTAACATTACAGATTATTCTAACCCTAGAGATTATCAGCACCTTTACACATACATCCACAAAATCAAAGGTTCTATTTATCAAAAACTATTTTCTATAAAACTAATATTAATATCAAGGGTTTTATTTCCATTAATCCCTCTTAAAATACACTTAATCATCTATTAAATCTATGTCCTAAAAATTAATTATGGGCTTATATGACATTGAAATTATGATAAACCTTAAATATCATAATCTTATAACCATATCCATTACCCTTATGTTAGTATTACATGAATATGTATATGATTACAAAGTTAACACAATCCAACGATTTTTCTTTACTCTTTTGACGAATATAGAATTGATAAAAATAATTTAACAATATTGTTCATGAATCCCAATACATAAATTCATCAACCCATTTACTCTAGTGATTAGTATAACATAGGCCCTTCATTGGCCATATATTTAACTTTTATGATATTTCATTACAATAGAAATTTTCTAAGTTCCCCAAATTTAGGATAATAAACTATAAAATGATCTTTACGATTAATTTTTTTTCTCTCAATTCAACTCTTCACTTTTACTCGGTAATTCATTTATCTATTCCCTTATTTTCTACACATAAAAAATATTTGTTCCTTTTATAAATTTTATCTTTGTTTCTTTCCACATATCTCAAATAATTAATTTTTTTCTCTTTCTTCCATCATCACCATCACTGGATTTCTAAGTTTAATTTGTCCTTCTATTCATTATTGAGTACGACATTTGGTTATATTGAAGTTTGTTAATAATATATAAGGTTAACTAACTTTTCATATTCATGACATATTTTACTCAAGTCTTTTTTCAATTTGATTTCCCATAATCATCACATTTCCTATCATAAACATAATTCCTTTATGTTTCATCCATTTAACAAAAATTAGAGTGTGAGGAAAAAAATCATAATAGATAACCATAAAAAATTTATAGTATGAATCAATCAAGAAAAATTATTTTAAATCCAAGACAATATATGTTTAACCACATTCATTAACTTTTATATTCTATTCATGTCCTTCATTATGGTTCATAATGAAAATTTGTGCCAACATAAGAATATTCTCAAAGATTATCAAACCAGGATTTCTTAAATGGAACACTCAACATAATAAAAAATGATGGTCCTGAAATAGTAAATCATCACTTTGTGGGGTTATTACACATAGATACATTTTTTCAAAACTATGTCCACTTTTAGCATCTATATAGGGACATATTTATTGGAAAACCACATAATCCCTACCATACCAATGTCATATTATTTTATCTTATACATAGACATTTCCCTAAATCCATTAAATGAGATATATTCTCTAATATATGATTTCATAAATATCATTCTCGTAGTTTTTGAAATAGTTCCAATGATTACAGATATAAATCCCTTTACCATATTAGCCTAGAGAGAATGGATATTATACTATAATGGAATAAGTTATAGGAAATTGCATCATGATGGAATGAATAGTTTTGTAATCTAAGAAAACTAGATGCATAAATAAATATTAGATACATTTGAAATCATTAAGTAAAACATATTTTTTCCATTAGAACATAGTTATTCCCGTTATAATATTCCTTCATAGAAATTATAATATAAATCACAGATTCATATGGATAAGAATGATAATAACGGTGTGATGTAAATTTTGTAAAAATGGTATGAATAAATTGTAATCCATCATGAATAACTAAGGAATAATAAATATGGAAAGGTAAATTTCTAAAAAAATCATTACACAATTATTGTGATCATAATATTGTAAAAATAAACTATATTCACATAATTCCATATTATTAATCACATGATCTTAAAACTTATCCATGGATATCATAACTGATCTCATTCACATTGAAAATAACAAATAATCTCAAAAGGAGGGAATTTATAATGTTGGAGTCCAAAACATATTGTCAAGGTCTCCTTCTAAGATATTATATATAAATTGGTAAAGACATGAAAAAATACCCACAATAGTTTGTCTCGTGGGACCTACTGATTCATCGAGGAGATATAATGGCCAATTCCCTTCACTTGAAAATTCCAATGCATTCTTCATATGAAACAAGAGGAATATAAAAACATGATCATTCATATTGAAAAACATGTATAAGAACTATTAATAATTTCCCCAATCAATAATATTAATCATAAATCATTGATAATAATATGGTGAATGGTATTAAAATAGTACACAGCCCAGGAACCTTATCATAAAACGTCGTCATAAATGATATGTATGGTATAATTAAAAAATATTCCCAATAATTACTATTCATGGTAATTTGTTTTTAAATTTATGAATAGAAATACTGTTAAATTTTCATTAAAAATTACTTGAGTAATATAGCCTCTACATATTTAAAATTAGATTCTGTTACTAAAACAAAAAATATATATTATTAAAATACTTTTCAGTGAAAATAACGTTTTATTAAATTAATATAATCATCAAATATGTTATGGTTGGTAATTTTGTACATGTTGTAAAAGTTAAAAATTCATTGCATTGATAATATTATAAAAATTATAAGAAGTACCTCATTTAAATAATGAAAAGAATATTTCATTAATGAATTTTAAAAAAATTATTCATCGATATAATTTTTATTTAAAAAATAATTTTTATATTGTTAATGTCATTTTTAAAATATTTTTATAAAACATATATATGGAAGGAGAATATATTTTTACCGAAGAGATACAAAATACAACTTTTCTTAAAAACATTTTTTAATAATATTAAGTTCAATCGAGAGTAAAATTTTACTATTATTTGATAATTAAACTACAAAAAAATGATAATAAAATATATATGGATTATGATATAAATATTAAATAATATCCAAAATTGATACTTAAACATACATTATCGTGAATAATGATAACGTAGTAAAATAAAATCTTTCAACTTGAGTAACTTTTGAGTCATAAAATAAATGATAAAAACAAATAAATTAACCATATATATAATTAGGATATATAGACTCTGGAATTCAAATATCAATTAGGGAAATATATATACCATAAAATGTGGTTAATATAGATCTTTTTTGAAGAAAGTAATAATGATAGGAGAAACCCTTACCAGTTTGGTAAATTTTGATTAATAAGACCCATTAAAGAAAATACATCAAATAAAACATTATATAATATAAATATAACAATATTTTCAAAAAAAACATCAAATTGGTATTATATACACCACAATCATGAAATACGTTGTGAATATGGGATATGTCTCATTGAAGTATTAGTGGGATGAGAACCCCTTACCTTAGGTTTGACTTTTTATGTATGTTTTTAATCATCCTGTATAATAAATATTGATTTAGTAGTAAAATATTAAAAAATAATTCAAATATATATCATACCATATATGATTTAAATATAATTATTCATCACCCTCTTATTGATAATCAATTTTGGAAAAAACTATTCTGGGAGATATCAAATTCAATTTTCATATATGTTTTGATTTGGTAGTTTCAGTCTTAATCATTGATCAAGGTTCCATCACCTCTATTATATAAATGATAATTTAATCACCATATATAATCACTATATATATATATATATTATAATCCACAAAATATATATATTAAAAAATTCACACCATTCCTAGAGGTAGTAATTTTTATGTATGCAAGTATATTGGTTTCTCTTTTCATCGATGATTATAATAAAAAAATGCTAAATAGCATATCAATAATTAAGAATCATTTTTATGTCATATATATCATATATATTCATTAAATATATCTTTATTACAATAAATGTTATTTTAAAATTAATAACAAATCACATTGCTTCAAGGAGGAGGTTGTCCACATGTATGCACGAGCAAAGTTATCACCTTACAAAATATTGAATGGTAAGAAGTAATAGTACATAATATAATTTTAGATGTATAATTGTAACAAAAATATCATATATATATATATATATATATTCTATAAATCCACCATTTTTAGTGGTGGTGGAAAATTAACTACATAGATTTGCGAGAAGGTAGTTTATCGTACCCATAATCAACAGTTTTGTTTCCCATTTCACGGTGGAGGAGATTGATATAGGTTATGACAACAACAGAATAAAATATATGTATATATTAGATTATGGTGTTATAATATTGTAATTTTTAATACATTAATGATGATTTAATGAGATTAATTATAAAATAAGATTCTTAGTTATGAATATATCATACGCTTAGAAAAATATCCTTTAGATCGCTTATTAATAAGCGAAGGATTGGAATTTTGAACATACAAGTAGAACCAGATCATTTTTATTGATGTTTGGGAGATTTTTATAGATTTTTACCATGATATATAGATTTATATCGACGAATAAGTGAATGGAGGAGATTTCCTTCTATATGTGGGGTAGGGCAACATCATGGAATTTAAATAGAAATTTCCCCAAGGAATGAAAAAATATAATTCCATTATCAATTCAAATTATTCCAAATGACATTGTGATCAAATTTTTAATAGTTTATTCATGAAATGTGATCATAAAGTTTTATTTCTATAGGATAAATTATAAATCATAACATTATATTTATGTTTAACCACCACCCTTAATAAACTTATTTTAACCATAATGGTTGTAATTAATTTTAACTATTTTCACTATTTATCATGAACAAAAATTAACTTGAAATTATAACATAATATTAAATATTTTATTTAAAAATATGGAATCCATTTTATTAAATTTCATTAAATAATTTTGAAAAATATAATTTAAATATGAATCAAAAAATCATGTCAAAAATTGGTTTTTCAAGAAATGAATTTCTCATCAATTATATGATATTATGTTAACTATATGAATATCATTAATCATGATATAGATTGAAATTGGTATATTTAGATATGCAATTTATTGTTTTTATTTAAATTATTCATCATTAATAAGTATTTTAATTAATCGAAATGGAAAAAAATTAGGCACTTAGAAACAATTATCAAAAAAATTATATCTTAAAACAACAATTTAAAGTATACCATAATCTGGTGAAAACAAGATTAATATAAAATTAATGATATTTAATATATATAAATAATATTTAATTTAATTTAAAATAAAATTTACAGAATAATGGGAAAATTAAATTTTTTAATTTTTGAATAGAAATTATAGTTTTACAAAATTCAATACTGTTAACAATTCCCTAAAAGAAAACATTTTTCAAAAAAACCCAAATTTAGCACAAATATTGTTTTTATATGAATGTTTATAAAACAATAATATTTTATATAAATAAAATTTATTATTTTAGAATAAATTAATTAAAATTTCAAAAAATAAAATGATATATTAAAATATTTTTATTAAAAATATATTCTTGAACGAAAAGTGTTTTTATTTATAATTATGCACTTATTCAAAAATTCATTGTATAAAAACATTATATATCATATCATGATATGATTAAAAATTATTATTCCCACCTGCATAATGGATTTTCTATAAAATATTCATTAAATAATAATATTTAAATATTACATCATGGTTCAATTAAAACAATTTTTGCAGTTTCATATATGGTATTGAACATAATGTAATTATTTTAAAGTATAAGTGTGCTAAAAACATAATAAAAGCAGATCAAAATAAAAATTATTCATTTTTTATAATAAAAAAAACAAAAAATTCATATGGATGTGTATATAACCCATCAACAATAAAATAATTCACATAACCAAATGTTTTGGGTATAACGATAATCCAATTTCAGTGAAAAGTCCATCTCAAACTATAATAATTCAATTTCATAATTTCAATGTGGCACATTACAAAAGGGAATAAAATTCCAATGAATAACATGTTGTTACACCATCTATCATTGTGTAAATAAAAATACTCCTTTCTATGTAACCTTTACCATACATGAACTATAAACTAGAGACCCAATGTAAAATCCAAGAAAAATTTATAATAAACCTTCAATATGATAAGAAAGATAAATTAATTCATAGTTGGTATCTTCACCACAACCAAATTATATAATTTAAATTTATATAAATTTCCTACATGTTTCAAATACAATACAATTATAATATTTATGAATTTGAGAAAACAATTCTTAAATGACATAACTAAAAAATTGCATTATATAATTTATAAATTATATTAATTTTATTAAAACCATTTTAAATAATTTAATTCAATCCATACAAAAATAGTTTAAATTATTTCATTAGGGATAAAAGAGTTAATAATAATAAAAAAGAAAAATATTTATAAAATATTTATTATAAATAATTTAAACTCATTTTGGAGAATTTATGCTTTTATAAGAAAATCATCAATGTTTATATGGTATGAAATGATAATCAAAATAGTAGTAGTGTGAATCTAACATGAAGTATCTATCAAAAAACTACTAAGCAGAATGTGGAATATAATCTACATGAGAACCCCTAGGAAACCAAGATAAAATATATGAAATAGATATTGATACCATATAATTGGTTTTTATTGTTATTAAATTACTTACCATTATATTTTACCCAATCTATTATATCCATGTGGATGACACCAAATATAGAATATAATGGTATCATTGGAAAAATATCTATAATGTAATTATGTCATTATGTCATACATATACCTAAATATCGAACAAATATTCTTTTGGATTCCATTGATATAAAATAGGGGTGATAAAACATTAAAGATGATAAATATCTAATGGTAATAATAAAAAAACAAAACTCACTATCACCTTTATCCACCATTCACAATATTATACCCTTTATTACTCAAGCATGGAAAGACAATTTATATTATTTCAATCAAGGATACATTCAACCACAATACAAAATCTCAATATAATCTTTACTAATATATTATAACAAGAAGGGTCTCACATTAGGGGTATATTAAAATGAGGAAATCTATTTTTTATATCAATATCCAAATAGTCAATTATAATATATTTAAATAAAACATTTTATTAAATAATCAATGAAGAACTCATGGAAATGTCAATAAAACATTTACTAAACCATTATTTGAATCAAAATTATCTCATACAGTATAAATATTTTCAAAAATATGAATGTTTGTTCCATTAAATGTCATTAAAGAAAACATTTACCCATGTAACTTCTAGATCTATTTAGGCAGTCCTTTTATTGAATTTATAAAATAACATTGATTAAATGTTTATAATTTATTATAATTTAAGAACTAAAAAATATTCAGAAACCATTTAACCAATGTGGAATTAATCAAAAAGCATTATTGCTTTTCCAATAAATTGTATATAGACACAGTATCTTGCTTTAATGGTTTTAATAATGGAATGTAAATATGAAATAATTGTTGGATTTTTTTGAGGAATCTTCTATATACTAAAAAAATCATACATAATGAAACCACAAGTTGATGGTGAGTGTCCATTATCGAATAAGATGGAATACCTAACATTAAAAACCATTGTTATGATTTATTTAAAACTATGTCGTTATGTGTCATGGAAATTAGTTGAAAAATTAATGTTTCATATTATAATATTATAGGGAAAAAATGTTTATTTCCCCAAGAATATGATCTCTTCAATATTTCATTTTCACAACGTTTGACATGAAAAAACACGTTTACAGAAGGGATGGAGTTTTTTGGAATTACATACTCGTAATATTTTAATGAAACATTTAATATATAATTAATAAATAGTAGTTATTTTCAATTCTTATAATTGATATATCTCTTGAACATAGCCATAAATTTAACATTTAAATTCTTATTTGAGTTTGGAATTGGATGTTTTGGCTTGGTGAACAGTAAACTCCATTTGAGCTCTACCCCATGACTCTAGACATTTAGCTCGGGTTTTTCCCTTTTTTCTTTTAATCCTTTATATTCATTAATTTCAATATCACACACACTAATTAACTTTTCCCTCATACTCTATGTTTAAGAGAGATAGAGAGAGAGAATTATGTAGATTAAGAAAACATATTTATTTGAGTCCCTCAAATAAGACTAGACTAGGATGTAGTGGCTATAAAGTGTAGTTCCAGACACAATGAATCTTTTATTTCACTATGCTATAGAATTGTATTATTTATTTTCCATCCTGGTCCAAATTTATTTTTATTTTTATTTTTGAGAACTATTATTTTTATTCTTTAAGTATGTAATAGTTTTTGTGTGTTGATATGGGGAGAAACAACAGTTTTTAGTGCAATATAAGGGTTTTCTATTCATGAAACATGATCACACAATGTTTAGATTATGAATAGTTGTTGTAAATTCATTCATTTATGATATATGTGTAATAATAGACTATGTGGTGTGTAATCCATCTTGTCACATCATTTTGAATGACTCTTGGTGTGGTTGAGAAATTTTCCAAACACCCGTTATGGGGGAACATGGTAATTCATGGGACACGAACATACCTCAAATGTTATACACAACTAGATTACATTTGAGATACATGGCTATTTTCCTAATGAATAACTTTTATAATTGACTTTTAATGTATAGATATAGGTATCTTATGCATTGACACACCATGTATGAGGTAAAATTCCATGTACATTGGAGGTATTTTCTAGGGAGTTCTCATGTACACAACCTGAGGGTATTTCTTGTGGTAAGCACTATATACATGAGGTAAATTTCATGTATATTATACATGAGTGTGTTACTCTTGTTTTATCCCCTTAGAGATGAAATTGGACATGTGGGACGTCTATTTCGAGTATATTTCTTTGTAGCACATGATAATGGATTCTCTATTGAAATGAGATATCATTTGTAATATTTTATCTATAGTGAAATGTATACTGGGATGATTACCTATAGTTTTAAAATTAATATATCTCTTAAGGGTCATATTCGATTGAACTGTGTAACATTTGTGATCCTTATAGATGACTTAAAATAAGATTTTCAAAGGTGTTTCTTTTTGTCTTATTTTGACGGTTCTTGTAATATTAGATTGAGATGTGACCAGAATGATGGTATGGATAAATTAGTTAGTTATTTGATTTTCTGATATTTTGGGTCATGTTGGACATGATGATATTTTAGGGTGTTGAATATATTAGAGTTTTTCATATTATAGGCTTATAAGGGTATGTGGGACCATAGGTTATTCCAATGTGGGTGATTTAATAGTCGATGAATGGATTGGTACTAATGTGGTTGTCTATGAATATGTATAACAAACATTACATGAGGTTTTTGATGTGATGTATGATCCTATGAATTCAATAATACATGTGATGGTATTAAGAGAACCATTATAGTTTTCCCTTGTTATGTGTTGCCTGGAGATAGTTAGTCTTGATGATTCTGTGTAGGTGAATTTAGCAATCACCATAATGATGGGTGTTCGATGGTTGAGCTCTTTGTGATTGTGATATGGGTACAACCATTTGGCTAATACTTATTTTTATCTCATATTTATAGGATGATTGGGGATTTTTATTTATCAGGTTGTTGTGTTATAATGAAAAATAAGGACACTTTGGTTTTAGAAATTATCCTAATGATTCATTGAATTGTCTCTTTTATTGGTTCATGTTACACAGATTATACAGTGGTAATAGATGATCTAAATCCGTATTCCACCATATATTATAATTAGGCTCTAGATATGAATTTTTGGGTCTTGGAATGTTTTTCACCCACTGTATATATTATATATCACAATATTTTTTGTCTCACTCTATAATGGTAAGAGTAACCCAAAATGTTCTACAGGACTACAAAGCATGAATGTGTCCTCTTTTGTGGGACTAGAGTTTTTCTCATGATATCATTGCATGTTATTGGTTTTTTTATGACTCTGGTAGCGTTATAATACGTTATCTTGGACAGCAATGGAGATTTAAATTTGTCCAACATTTATTCTTATTGTTATATTAAAATTATGGAAGATTACGTGAGGATAGGTGGATGTGAAAGGTTTAATACTGCCTATTGGTCCACATGATTTTAGGCTTATATAATTGATTGATTTTTTTTTGATATCATGTTGAGAATTAGAACCCAAATAGTTTAAATGATTTAATTATTTAGGATATTTTTTTATCAAATTTTTCATTTGACTATGTTGGGAATGTAACATGTTCATATACTAGTTACATTATCTAATGATATATAAAACCATTACAGTGTCCTACTAATAATTTTATTCAAAAAACCGACATGGGATAATTGGATCACATATAGAAATATTTCTCAACTTTTAGGTTGAGTGTGAGTTTCATCGAGAAAATGGAATAGGCCCCATGTTCCATGATCAATTGGGGCCACTCAAATATAGTTTGAGGACTATGGTGGAGAAGGTTTGGATGTGTTTGTAAACAAGGATTAGGGTATGGCAAAAAAAACATAATATATCCTTTTTTATTAATTTTATTTAATTAGTTATTTATATTTGGTCATCCTAGTGTATTATTAGTTTTTTATACTATCATGATCATGTTTCTATATTCTACATATCATTTAGTATAGGTTGCTTGTTTTTTCTGTATTATTATGACTCTAAATTTACATATATGTATTTATTTTTTATATTAGGTATTTTTTACTGTCTGTGAGGGTACAGTCTCCACACCATATCTCTTTAAACCATCAAAAAATATTGGTAGCCTATGGTATATGGAGAGGTGGACTTCAGACCTTTGAATGAGTTTGGTCAACTGATATATTAGATAAACCCTAGTCAATTTGATACAAAGTATAATCATATCATCCATTTCGTTGTCTTATTATTTAAATCATTCCATAAAAGATTTATAGGACTGTATTATATATTTTTATTGATCTCATAAATGTTCATCATGAAAACCATTTTGGTGGGAGTGTTGGTTACGAGGGTGATTGGATTTTTGTTCTTGTATTTTGTTATTATTTTTTAGATATAAATAAATTTATTATGTGTATTTGATATTTTTATAATTTTTTTTATGATTTGGCCGATTGTAAAGAGACCAATCTATATATATCAGGATCGGAACATAGGATTCACATGACATGTCCCTTGTTGTGTGAGATTTGAATCACTGATGATATGGGTTTACTTTTTTCATGTGTCAACAATAATCTATATGGTGTTGTCCGATGTAGAATATTACTAGAAATCTACTCATCTAATACATGGGTATCTCCTACTGATTACATGTCATTTATATATTATTATTAGAGGCTCTATTGTGATGGATATGTATTCTCTTTGTTAAGATATGTATTTAGACCCTTGTGGGTTGGTGTAGGAATTAAATACAATGATAATGAAATAATGAATGTTACGATTCCTTAGTGGTGATAGGTTCATGTGTAATTTTCTCTAAATATTTGGATACACTAAGGAGCGATTAAATTGTCATTATAATTCCATTTGTGTGACATATGTATCACATTGAGTGATTTTTGTATCATGTTCATTTTAGAAGGAAGTTTCAACTGGATTTATGGCCATGTTCATTCTGGATGCATATAGGGTGGTGCAGTGACTGAGTGGGTAGATCATCATAGTTTCTAAAAATATCTTTGGTATAGGTTTCATTCTATTATCCTTGTAGAAATTTAATTCCAAAATTATTAAGAGTGCTTTTGAGGGTTATTGGGATTGATGGAATTGATATTTAAGAGAAGGGTGATCATTGGTTTGGGAGGGTCATCCTAGGATGAATTGGCCTTCACTCATGATGGCATGAGTGTAGTTGATTAATATTTTTTTATGTTTGTTTTATCAAAGTGTTTTATTGATATCATGTATTATAGTGTATGAGTAACTAGAATTTGTACATAGATAACCAATCTTCCTTGTAGAAGAGAATATTGATTTGTATATTTTACTGGGTGGAAACCTGTGGTTCATGAGGTAATATGCATGTTGTATGTGATAATTTCTATTTAGTTCATAGATATGTATAATGGCCCATCGGTTCGTGAATTTACCAATTTTTATTTCTTTTATTGACTAAGGAGGTGTAATTATGGTGGGGTATTCAATTTTTGTTCATGAGAATTGATGAAAGAGAATACGTATGATAAAAAGTACACCATTGGTCAATTTAGGATTTGATCCTTTCTATAGGTGAATTTTGGAACTTGGAAGATTTCATCCCTAGTGAGATAGTAATCTGGGTGGTCAGTATTTTCAAGATGGTTTGTCTGTATAAAATGGTCGATCATGATTAATAATTTTATTAGATAGCTTCTTGTCTATGGTCCCTAAATTTCAGTGTTTTTTGAGAGAATGTGATTATAATGATACTTCTTCTATAGGGTGCATATTAATTATCTCAAATAAATTAAACTCACATTTGAAGAGTAAAAGGTGTGTGAGAATCATCAGTTGGAATTTGAGGTTCCATTTGATGTTAGAGTGTGGGTATAATCTAAATGTATATTAGATTGTGAAATATTACAGAGTAATGTTTTGGAACTAAAAACAATATTGGATTTTGGGTTCTAGTAGTGGATGAATCATATATAAGATGTGATCTATGGTTGTGTTAGACCATAGAAGAACCAGTTCTATATATAATAGAATGGTGTTTTTATATCTATAATGTCTTCTCAGGAATGGAAAGCATTATTGTGGTGAAAATTTAAAAAACCAAATTTTTATATTTAGTGAAAATATGAAAATATGGTAAATTTTTTAAGAGATATTTATGAGGGGTAAAATAAAAGTTTTCCCAAGAAGATGATTATAGATATATTTCCATTTTAATATTTTTCATTCAGAATTGATTTTTCCCCTACAGAAGGATTATGGTATAATTTCTTGCTAGAAAAATTTTCATAGAAATGTTTATATTTATCTACTAAGTATTGATTAGTTTTTATAGTATGAATGATGATGTCCCTTCTAATGAAAATAATATTTAAATTTTAATTTCTCAATTCAGTATAAAATGGGTGGGTTTTTCCTTATCATTCAATAAATCTCATTTGTGTTTTGGTTTCCAAATCAGGCCTTCATGTGGGATTTTCTTATTTGTTTATTTTTTTATTTTTTTATTCTTTTTCCCCAATTCACCTTCTAATAAATTATGCAATTAATGGTCATCCCTCATATTCCACTAATGAGATAGAGAGAGATATTGAGAAACATATAAAGTGAGTGGCGAGAAAGGATATGGATTAATTGTCTACATTTTATGTTCTTGAATAGGACTAGAGAGTGATGACTTGTGATGGATCATTAATCCAAGAAAAAATTATGATTTCCCCAAATGGTAGCTCTTAATTATTATTTTTTTACATTCAACTCATAGATTAGTTATATTGAGTATTTAAATTGATACGTGGAATTATGGGAAGGCCTTGATCGTAGTTGTGGGTAGATATATAGAGAAACAATGGTCTTGGTTACATCATAAGAGATCTATATTTGGGAGCCTTGATCAATCAGTGTGAAGTTAAAGAGAACATTACATGTGTTCACAAGTATTGGTTTTCTGAGGAATGATTACATGACATATACTCCATGAGGACCTGTAATTTCGGGGTGTTTGGAGTGTTTGTGTACTTTACCAGACAACTGATGTGGGGAAAATCGTTGTGTATATTGGAGGACAAATGTTTTGTGAGGAACATGGATGGATTTTATATGAGGTACATAGGAAGAGACCTGGGTAGTTATACTTCTAGGTTCCCAATGTGTTGTTGTTTTCCTATATTATGGATAAATATATTTTACATTGGATGTAAATTATAACATGTATTAAGGAACACACCTATAAGGGGTTTATTATAGTACATGATGTGTACATGTGCTATATGTTGTATACAATCACTTAGTGGTGTTTAATTTATATTCCCACCTGATAACTAGAATTATATCTAAGGGTATTTCATATTGAGTATTGTTCCCTAGAAGATGTAATAGTGATAACCTAATTGTTCTCAATAGTAGTTGGTAAAATGTTTTGTATATGGTTGAGGTATGGTCCAGGAATTCCCCCATGGTTTTATATTAAGTTTCCTCCAAATATTAGTTTTTTGATTTCCTATGTGAGAGATTTGATAATTATGGTGGTATTTCAACGTTAGATTAAATGTGGATTAGTTTTGGATTATTTTCATGGTAATGGGATAAAGGTATTGAGTAGTGACATAGATTAGTAGATGTATTTATTTCATGGTTAATTGAGTTTTAGGATGGATGAATATTATGGGATTTGATAACATTCTGGGGTGTTAAATGTGGATATATTTCATTGAATAGTAGTTTATAAAGGCATAAGGGACCTTAAAGGATTCTATTATTGAACAATTAATGGTTGAGTATTGGCTAGTGTTGATGTTTTCAGGTAAAGATATGTGTTATGGGCATGACTCAAGGATTTTTATTAGGTGGAGGATCACCAGTTGGGTACACTATTTATGATTTAATTTAGGCGTCCATTGGGGGTTAACCATGTTATATTGATCTTAGAGGATGTTAATGTTGATGGTCATTTCAAGGTGAATTTGGGTGATACCTTAGAGGATGTTGGTATGTTGTGTGAGATTGTTGTGTATGTGATACTTATGGGTTTGAGAGTTTGACTAAGCCTTGTATATTTTTTTAATCGATTAAGTTATTGTACTTATTTCATACATAGTTAATTGGGGTTATATGTGTCATATGGTTCTAACCAGTTTATGCATTATCCCTAGTATTCTTTAAATTCTCAACTATGATGATTAATGTTAACTGAATCATAGGGAGGTAAAATATGATTTTGATGAGTGCACCTCCCCATGTTTAAGATTTCACTATAGATATGGGTTTATTTCCTTTCAATACTTTTTAGTCCCATTAAGGATTATATATCACCATAGTGTATGATTAAAATATAGATAAGGAAGTGTTTCATGAATTGTTCAATAGGACTATTAGGTTGCTAATAGGTTCTTCAGTGACAATATAGAGATCCTTTGACTAGTTTACTTCTTGGAATTATAGACCTAGAATTTGGTGCAAGTATGTCTTTCTCACATACAAAGATATTTTTAGGAATATAATTTAGTATCATAATTACATTAAATTTGAAACCATATACCTATGATATTGTATCAACTGTTAAATCATTATATATATTTTACATAAAATAAATTACTTGACACCACTAAATAATATATAGAATAAAATAAATGTGGATATTTTAGGTTAATATATTTGTATTATTATGATCATTTCAACACATATTATCTCAATCATATATGTTTTTCAAAATCTATGTACTTTTATGAAAACTCTACCTACACTCTAACTAAAACACATAATAAAAAATTACCCCCAAAACTGCTTCAACTGAAAATGAATCCATATGAAAATAATTTAAAATATTGGATGAGAAGAGGGCTCAGTAAGTGGTTTTGAAATACAGTTTTACCATTTATAAAAAAATCATTCTTCCATCGATATTCATATTAAGGTTTTTTATATATTTATAAAAAAACATAATTTTCATTACACTAGTAATCATTTTATTTATTATAGAACTTCTTATATTATCCTTGTATTTTATTAAATATAATAGTTCTTTCACTATTAAAAGTATGTTACTATTGAAATTTATTCCACTAGTCGTTATATTTTCATGATAAAAGATCATTTACCTATTGTATTTTTTAACAAGTTAAACATATTTACTTCAAATTAATATTTAATCTAAAATAAAAATATTATACTACCACTTTATATCATTAAATATATATTCTTTTAAATATAATAATATTTTAATAATTTTCATTATCTTTTAAAAAGTATATTTCAAATTTATATAATATAATTTTTTTAAAAAATAACATTTTTCATTCATTATCATTTACCATAAAATGATCATTATTGGTTAATTTAATTAATACAGTACTCATAATTTCATAAAAAATAATAGCATATCCTCTCATATGATAAACTCTAACATTAATAGAGTAATTATATATAATAATAAAATATAGTTTTATGTATAAAATTAATATTTTTTATTGAATGGAAACAATTTCATATATATATATGTATTAAAATTTAGGGTCATTCTATTATCCCCTTAAATAAATGTCCTTCCCCAAATTCATAATTATCTAAGGTATAAATTTCATTATAATTTTGCAATGAAAAAAATTAATTTTTACATGTTTTGACTATACAGTGCTTGAATTCATAATATTAATATTGATAATAACAAATATTTCCAAATAAAATATAATCAAATTACAACATGAATATTTTTGTTCATTTAATAAGACTCCTAGATTGAATCCTAAATTTCTGACAATGAAAACATACAAGGTATATATAATTATTACATAGATTTTAAGAATTATCTATGATATACAATAGCCTAATTTTATGGATCAAATAAAATAATAATCATTGAATAGATTAAAAAATTCTAACTCTTAATTTAACCTATGTAACAAAATCTAAAAAAATTTCTAAACCTTTTTTACTAATACCAGGTTTGATGCCTCAAACACATGTTACCATAAGTGGTTCTAAAAAGATGTGTATTTTTTCATAAATAAAATATTTAACATCACTGTACAATATATATTCATACATTCCAAGGGATCATTTTGTTTTACAGCTTTGGCGGATTATAAAAATGAAAAAATATATATATAACCTTAGAAAAATATGATTTTTTTCCAATTGGAATTATATTTAATAAAATTCCATCTCTACTCTATCAAAATAATAATGTCGTGAAATTACAAAAAGACTTCTTCTATATATAAATATTTACTAAGAAAAACATTTCAAAACATGGGATAAGAATAATGCTTGATGAAGAGTTTTAAAACTGATTCAATTAATTTTATTGAAAATTATTAGAAACATAATTGACTATATTTTATTAAATTAATATGCATTAATTTTAATAAATTATTTCAGAAGTTAATAAATATACATTTTATATTAAATTATATAAATTGGTTTTGAGAAGAAATTTTTCAAGTATAGTTTTTAGTCATTAAAAAATTATTAACACTATTTTCAAAACAAAAAATATAAAAAATCAAGAAATTATTTTGAAAATGATTGTTTTTTTATTTTGAAATATATTTGAATAAATTATCACAGTGATTTGTTTTTAAAAAATAATATGTTTCAAGGTTTGGACAAAAATAAATAGGTTACATGGAACATTGATGGAAAGATACGGTAAATCAATAACATGGTGGAAAACTCCCTTTAGTATTTTGTTTACTCTTTATTCCTATCTGTCTACAATTTTTAAGTGATATATTTTAATATGACATATTAATGAATGTGATTTCTTTCTCGGGAGGTTTTAAACCATTACATTTTTTTATAAGATCTTTATTAGGGGTTATATGAATATATATATATTTTTTTTATTTTTAAATAAAATTAATCAAAAATTATAATAATAAAATTCAATAAATATTCATGATTAGTTATCCCACTCAAACAAATATAAGAAACATTTTCAATAATTAAATTAACTCAAGGCCATACAAAAATGTAAATACTGATGAAATATATGGAATTAATTAATCTGAATTGAAATAAAGGCATAGATTATAAATTCATGAAACATATATCGTGTATCAATAAAAATTTCTCCAGGAATTCTGTGTGATTATTTTAGTTTTTCCATGTGTCTATCATATTTTTCTTGTTTAAGATCCTTTTTGTCTATAAAATTATACACTATGGATGTGGTTTAAGCCATGGTGGTCCCTATAAATCCCTTCATAATATTGGAATGAAAATAGCTATCTTTAAGGATGTAAATTTCTATGAAGCATTGGGGATGCTCATATTGTCCAACATCAATGAAACCTCACCATGATTGTAGTGGTGACTATGGAGAGGGAGAACAAGTATGTTTGTAAACACATATTAAGGGGTATCCATTTCATTAACCTAGTATTTTTGTGTTCATGGACACCATGTCCATGGATAAGTTCATGTTGGATGTACTATTGGTGGTCCTATGGTTTTGGAAAACAATAAAAACAAAAATATTATTTATAGATCATTACTAGATCTAAGTAGAAAGTGTTGAGATCAAAAATATATATATATAATCAATATTAATCATTTATAATACTCTATTAATATATTACCACCCAATACATTATAATTCCTTCAATATGGATGCTTTCTAGGTTAATTATGGATAAATAAATGGTGGTTTATTCAAAACTTCTTATATTGACGATACATCTTTTTATAGTAGAAATTCAGTCAAACTCATTGCTTAACCTTAATGTAAATAAATCCTTTGAATGTGGATAAAACACTTGGTGAATAATATTCTGGGGATAATTTTTACTCTTATCTTATAAAAAATCATTAGTGATAAAGATAAATCTTCATTCAACAGAATTGGAAGACCACTATCATCAAATTATGACATTGGGAACTATTGGTGTTAATACATTTTCAAGTTGGTGTATGAACATAGTTTGAGTGGTGAAACTCTTGGTAAACAATCTCATTAAACTCAAAAAACCTAATATAGGTTTTTACATTAAATTTTTTGGGCTTGTTCATATTTTCTATCATAATACGATGTTTTGTATACCATGTGTCCAAGTTTGATATTTGATCACATGTGTGTGTGGGTAGTATGTGATAAAATATTTGATATTTTATCACATGTGTTTATATATGGACACTGATACTCATTCATTCTATGTTATATTTTTACATTCTATGTCAAGGCTTGTATGTTTTTTTTAATAGTTGATGAAATCTAGCATTCAATTTTCATGTATTCAGGTGGCCTTGAATCACATAAATGACTTTTTAGAGGTTCTGCAAGGACAACATCACTCATTGGGGATGCCATTAATATTATGGTTAACACCATATATATTTAGGCACAAGACATCACTATATCAGCATTGGAAGAGTTTCAAATTATATCAGTGTGATCTATTGATATATAATGTCCTTGCATATGAGAGAATTTCCATTATAAACGGGTTCTATGCATGTGTACCAACATAAGAAGTAGGTAACCATGATTTATGTGTAATTCGCTTCAATAATAGAAGGAATGGACTTATTCCATAAAGGTGTAATTTTATTATCCTTAAATATTTTCAAATTTACATATAATGAAAATTTTAATGTAATTTATTTTGTATGAAATAATTTTGAGGGTACCAAAGAAGGTAATGTTAGGGTTCAGGGAGTCTTAGTCATGGAATTTCCACATAGTTTATGTTTCATTTTATTCTTCATTGTGAATTTACATTTCCATTATGTCAAGATCTTCTATATAAATGCCCATGTAAGTTAAAAATACAGTGGAGGTTTCCTAAGGATTACAATCACAAACTAGAATATAATCATAATGAGTGTGGATACATTATGACTAGTGATCTAGTAATGCTAAAAGTGCATTTACTAGGTTGCTGAGGATATTGGATCCAGGAAATAGACATAGTAACCTAATACTATCTGAATGATTTCTGTTTCACTTTTTTTTTTATTTTTTTCTTCCAGTTGTGTATGATGACCTTCCATATTGGGGGTCTCTTTGATTCACTTGTTTAATATGAAATGAATCCTTTTGTAGCATTTAATTACGTTATATTCAATTGTTTTATTGGTTGAAATATATTTATATCACATTATTCCTTCATGTTTATGGTTACTGAGGGTTTATCCTCCCCATGTATCATTGGAAAATCAGTGTTAATTGGAAGATTATTTTGCATGGTGAGATGCACATGAGTTTATGGGTCACATTGGCCTAGACTCGGTGTTTCATGTTTGATCCTTAACAAATTATATCAAGGCCATAGGGTTACAATAATTATTTTCTTTTCTGGTTATAGTAGAATGTATATTCTAAGTATGGAACGCGTGAAAAATATCTGACATGTTTCTAGACAACTCATGTGTAATGTGCCTCAAAATCTTTAGTGGTGGGAATGTTTTTGTATATTTACAGGATTTTGGAGTGTTCATGAACCATGATAATGAATGTATAATCACATTTTATATATATACACCTATTTTATGTTGCAAATTATTTCCTAATTTAATTCTTCAATTGGTTTATTTATTCCAAATTGAATTTTATTTTTTATATAGGGATATATATGTGATATTTGTTATGATATATCAGTTTTTTCATTGGTTATTTAAACATTAAAAATATGATATAATTTTTATATTTTTTATTTTTACACACACGCTGGCATAGAGGACAATGCTTGTGCCTTGGGTATACCAAGGAAGGTTATTCCTTTTGTGTGTTCTTGGAGAGTATTTTCAATATAATACTTATTTATGATTCTTAAAACTACATAATATCTTGTAAATTAATTTATTTGTATTTAAAATGTTTTTTTGACATTTTGAAAAATTATTGCCTTAGAGATGCCTTATTACCCCTTCTTCAGATGATACACTCATTCCAGTGCAAGATCAGTAGGAGAATAAACTTCATCATCCACCAATACATACATTGGTGGTTAAGGATGTAAACCCAACCCAAGAAAATTATTACCAAGAATGATGATATTCTATGATTAACTATTTTAAAATCATTTTTTATTAAATTCCAGTACACTAGTGTGCCTTCAGGTGTTGATGATTTTCTTTATTTTATGGATAGAATATCTCACTTAAGTTGTGATGACCCACCAATTCTCATTGGATTTAGATTACAATGAGTCAATACTATGCCATAAGCGGCATCCCCAAGGCACCAAAGGCTGTAAATAAATGACGAAGGGTTTCATACATGTGGGGGAAAATTTATCCTTTTTGAACATCGGTAGAACAAACATCCATAACCAAACCAAAAACTAAATAATGCATGATAAAGCTAAGACAACCCAACCATTTATTTTATCATAATCCAAAAAAGAGTACCAGAGATGAAACCAACACTCAAACATTAGATTAAATAGCGGAAAGACAACTCAAATAATTCAAGACAACAACCCAACTCCATGCTCCACATGCTCCAAGATCCAACATCACGAACCAACCCAAGTATCACGATGCAATTCTATAAACATGTGACACTTTTCCTTTGATAAAGTCCCGGTACGTGACATCTGCAAAATTACCAACAATCCAAAGTAGGGGTGAGTAATGAAACTCAGTAGGTTTTCCCCGATGACTTCCCAACCCATTCTTCTAGGATAAAATATTTTAGCACATTTGTACAAAACAATTTATGTATAAAAAATCCAAAACAGTTCACAATTAAAAAGATCCATGTCAAATCCATTTTCCAACAAAATCAATTTTCTGAAAAAATCATCATTCTCAAGAAAAAAAACCAAGAAAACTTTCCAAAAAAATTCAAATTTTAATTTTGACACATTCATTCCATTTCACAAATCCACACAATCAACCATTTAACAACATGTGAAATCAACATTGAATGAATCGTTATGAAAGTTCCATACTCATGAGCAGTTTCTCGTCGATCTACCAAGTCGTCACAAGGTAATTACACCCCATGTGCCATTACAAATTTGGCACTGAGCACAAGGTCATATTTCAACCGAGCCTCATAAATGCAATATGAACGCACACACCCAGTACGCCCAAATAACACACCATTCCAACCATGCCAAAACCATTTCAATAAAACAACCACTTTATTGAAAACCTATTTCCCTAAAACCATTTTCCTAATTCATAAAAACTATATTTTCAAATCTCCATTTAAAAATCATGAATCCAAAACACTTTGCATAAACCATTCTTTCATTTTCCATGATTCCATCAAAACCCATAAATCATCACTAAAGAAGATTTATCACATACTTTGCACAAATATTTCACAATAAAAACCAAGAAATTAAATCAATTTTAACTAAGGCATAAATTTATAAGAATAGAGTATTTGATTGTTAAGCCACCTACCTCAACAGTTTTGATGAAAACCCTAACAAACAGATAACACACAAGAAAACCTGGACAAATCACCAAATATCCTCCATAGATCTTTTCTCCTAACACAACCAAGACCAAAACTCATCCTGTTTGGCATCCACACAGTTAGATCTACCCATAATGGGTTTAGATCTAATAAAACAAGAGAAGAGGAGAAGTAGATCAAAGTAGAGCTAAGAAAACGATCAAGAATGATGGAGAACTGTCACATAACTCAAGAATCGGGCTTCGATTCGCAAAGAGAAGCCTTCGGATCGCCTCTGAAACACTTGGGAGATGTTTTTCAACCTTAAAGGGAGACTAATCCCTAGTTATGGCCTCTTATAAGCTTAAATGAGATAATTAGAGGGAAAATGAGTTAGATACACAATTTAAGGATGTAATTTATGTGCCTGCACGGTTAGTCCGCAAGGTTTGAAAAACTGTGCGGTAACCGTGCATTAGATCCTGCCTCAAGAACCCTTCTCGCACAGTTTGGCTACATGGTTAGACAAATCATGTACTGCCTGAGCAATAGCTACTGCCTCCAATACCAACTCCGCACGGTTTGGCCTCATGGTTTAGAAAAACTGTGTGCCTCCCGTGCGATTTCCCATTTCACCCTATAACTCACTCCATGTTCTCCCGAATCTCCCATATATCACCCATAACATTTAAAACCATGAAAAGCATCAAGTAAGTCTTACATACCTGAAAACGGGGGTACTACATTCTCCCCACCATTGGCATTTATGTCCCCATAATGTAGAAAACCACAGTTTTTCTGAAAGAGTTATGTCCACTTCTCTTTCATTTCTTTCTCGTGTTCCCAATTTTCTTCCTGAATCTGACCATGTTTCCTCAGAACCTGCACTAGACTAATGTTTTTTCCATGCAGGACCTTATCCTGCCTATCAACAATCTGCACCGGGATATGTACCAACGAAGCATCCAGCTATAAGTCAACATGATCCCATCTGATCACATGGTCAGGATCAGGCTGATACTTCTTCAACTGAGATACATGGAACACATTATTCACTACACTGAACCATGGTGGTAATGCCAACCGATACTCCAACTCTCCAACAGGTTCGAGTATCTCAAAAGTTCATATATATCAGGGAGATAACTTTCCCTACTTCCCAAAATGATGATGTCAATGCTTTGTAGAGATTCTCAAAAATACATAATCACTCATCGCAAATGACAACAGTCTTCGTTGATGATCTACGTAAGACTTCTGACAACTCTATTCCCTCTCCATCCTATTTTTAATCAACTGAATATTCTCCGTTATTTTTTGGACAAGGCTCTGCCCAACTAGTGATGTCTCACCTGTTTCCACCCAACAATGTGGATAACATCAAGGATGCCCATACAATGCTTCAAACGGAGTAATGCGTATGGAGTCTTGATAACTGTTATTGTATGTGAACTCCACTATGGGTATATGCTCCTCCCATGAGCCCGCAAAATCCATTACACAATCTCGAAAAATTTCGTCCAATGTTTGTATCATCTGCTCAGATTGTCCATCCATCTGAGGATGATACACCATTCTCATAGTCAATTATGTCCCCAGGGCTTCCTGTAATGATTTCCAGAAACGAGATGTGAACCTAAAATCTCTATATGAGACTATAGACACTGGTACACCGTGCCTCTTTAACACTTCTTGGATATTTATTTTTGAATGTTCTTCCACCGTATGTGTTTCACGAATCGGGATGAAATATGCCAACTTGGTTAGAAGGTCCACTATCACCCAAATGGCATCGTGTTTCAAGAACATTTTTGGAAGACCTTTAACAAAATACATTGCTATCTGGTCCCATTTGCACACCTAGATAGGTAAATATTGTAACATACCATCTGGTCCTTGATGCTCTACTTTACCTTGCTGACATGTTAAATAGCTTGAAACAAATTCAGCTACCTTATGTTTCATACTGCACCACCCGAACTACGCATTCAACACCTTATACATCTTCTGTGTACCCGGATGTACAACCCATCTTGAATGGTGGCATGCATGAAGGAGTTGTTTCTGAGAAATTAAAGGTACAACTTTCTGATCTCAAAATAGCAAAACTAAACTACCATCCATCTTCCATCCCACAAAGGTGTCCCCACCATTGAGTTTTGAAGTCATCGCAACACAGTCTACATTGGATGCTTGTGCCTCATTTACTATCTCCACCAAATCAGAAACAAGTGCAACTGGAAATAAAACCCCAACATCAGTTTTTTATTTACATTCCATGCACACGTATTCTAGGACTGAAAACAACTACCACTCATCTGATGCTTCTTTCACCAAACGAGTATACTGCTTTTTGATTAATGCATCGACCACCAAATTTCCCTTACCCGGTGTATACATCAAGGCATATTCGAACATTTGAAGATACTCCATCCATCTCCTATGCCTCAAATTCAAATATCGCGGTGAGAAAATGTGTCTCAAGCTTTTGGGATCTATAAACACAATAAATTTCTCACCGAAGAGATAATTTCTCCATGTTTTCAAACCATGGACGACTACAACCAACTCCAAATCATGTGTTGGGGGTTTTTTATCATGCACCCTCAACTACATTGAGCCATAAGCAACCTCATGGTATCTTTGTATGAGAACACAACCCAAACCTATTCCCAAAGAATCAAAATACACCACACACCCTTGTCTTGATTCCTCCCAAATCATGATCGGTGCTGATGTAAGGCGAACTTTGAAATCATGAAAATATCTCTGACATTCTTCAGCCCATTGAAATGCAATGTTATTCTTTGTCAATGTTGTCATAGGTGAAGCTAGTCATGAAAATTCATGGACAATGTGTTAGTAATAACCATATTGACCACGAAAATGTCGTATTTCAAGGACATTCTTCGACGGTTGCCCAGAAAGAACAGCTTCTATCTTTTCTGGATCCACTGAAATGAATTTATTAGAAATAACATGGCCTTGAAAGCATACCTATTGTATCCAAAAATCGCACATTCATAATTTGGACTAAAACTGATGGTCTCTTGAGATTTCCAACACTCTCACTGTGTGTTGCTCATTCTAAACCCTTGTTCTTGAATACAGCAATATGTCGTCTACAAACACCACAACAAAAGAATCCAGATATCGCTAAAATATCTGATTCATCAATGACATAAAGACTACTGCTGCATTTGTATGACCAAAAGTCATGAATACATATTATTAGTAACCATATCTACTTCTGAAGGCTGTCTTCAAAATATCCTCCTCCCGAACTCGCAATTGGTGATTTCCTGATCGCAAGTCAATCTTAGAGAACCACTGAGCTCCCCTTAATTGATCAAACATGTCATCAATGCATGGTGGTGGATATATATTATTTATCATAACATGGTTAAGTGTATGATAATCCACACATAGAATTAATGTTCCATCTGATTACTTTACAAACAAACTGGTGGTGTCCATGGGGACATGCTTGCCCGGATGAATCCCTTGCTTTCCAGATCTTATAACTACACATTCTGTTCTCCTAACTCTATTGGTGCCATCCTATAAGATGGAAGTGAGATAGGACTGGTCATCGGAATGAGATAAATCTTAAACTCTACTTCTCTAACAGGTGGTAATGCTGATATGTTTTCAGGAAAAACATCATGAAATTGATCCATGACTATTGGAGAAATTTTATTAGTGATTACGTCCATTGATTCCAAGTTTAATGCAGCCAACTGGTTAGATATCGGTTCCACTAGTGGTGCCATGAATCATGTTGCACCTTCCTTCACCACTCTATCTTCTCTAAAGAGATGCTCAGCGCCATCCTCAGTCACAAAACTGATTGTTCTGCTATAACATTGATGTGAGCACTGAACTCTTTCAACCAATCCATAACCAAAATTATATCATAGACATCCATCTCCATAAAAGAGAAATCCCATTTCATCTCAACTCCAACAACATTTATAGAACATGCTCTACACATGAAGGCTCTACACTTTTTTTCAGTGAGAGGAGTTTGATATTTTCTCACAATAGGACATCATTTCATGTTTTAAGTTTAAAAAATCAGAAATATGAGAAGAAAGAAAAGAATGTGATGTGAAATTATCGAACAACACTTGCATGAGGTTTGAATTAAAAATAATCGTACCTCTCACCTTAGATGGTCCATACTAGTCATCTGTAGTCCCCTGTTTTTATCCATACAATTGCATTGTTGCTGCAATATTCTCCATGTTGCCTTATTGCGATTTTCCTGCCTGAGGAAATGTGGTATTCATTGAACCACCATATGAAGATCTGTTCTATAAGCGAGACTGATTTTTTTATCCTCTCCCTGTCGAAGCATAAGATGCCTGCAACACATGAGAGGTGTCACGAATGCCCGACTGTGGAGCATTGTGACAATATCACATAATATTGCCCATCTGGTTGCAATTGTGGCATGCTCTCAGTGGTGTTTTACATTCTCATTTCATGTGGTCAATCGTTCCACACTGACAACATCTGGATGTTATCATGTTTCGTGGAAGAAAAGTCATCGATCCATCAAACTGATTCTGATTCGCACTCCCACCTTATAAGTAGTTGTCCCTCTTTTGCATGTTCCCAGCATTAGAGTTCCCACCCATTCTCGGGGTTATTATCATAGTTACTCATTCCATAACTCCTGATATGTGTCTTTCAGCTAATGATGCTCTATTTACCATTTCTATATAATCTATAATATAGAGCACAACTGTTTTCGAGCGAATCTCATGTTGCAACCCTGATTCAAAGATGCGTGCCTTCAGCAATGCACTTGCAGAAAATTTCTGTGCAAAGTGCACTAAATTCATGAATTTTTCCACATACTCCGTGATAGAGAGATTCTCCTGCTTCAGGATGAAAATATATATCATCCTCTAAATCTTGAACATGTGAGGATAGAATTGTTTATTGAACAACTCCTCAGTTTCCTCCCATCATACGCCTTGATACACCTTAGCCTAGACCACTAGAACCCACCACTGACGTGCAAGATCTTCCGGCATATATGTCACCAACTTTAGTTTCAGTTGTATTGGTGTTCCGACGAAATCGAAGATATGATTCATCCTACTCAGCTACACCACCGCTCTTTGTGGTTCTGAATCACCCCTGAATATGGGTGGATTCTACTTCCGGAACAGGACGGAATGGTCTACATGCCTTGACTCATCCCTCCGATTCCATGTGTCCAAAGCCTAGAACAGTTGAATGATATTTTGAACCATCTCTTGTTTCACATGTGGTTCAGGTGAAAACACATTCTCCACAGCTTCTTTGAGATGGTTTCTACATCTCTTAATATATGCCATTTTCTATAAAAACAACGCACGCCGTTAGTATCACTTCCTAGAAACTGAAGTCTTAGCATTTAAATTTCTATCACATCAAATATCACATCATTGTTTTCCATCCATCAAGCTTTTCCACATGTTCATCCATTTTTGAAAACATCCCACATAATTTTTAAAAATCCACCCATTCTCAAAATATACCAAATATCCACTTTTCAAGATCATTCATTTGAAAAAAATTTGCATTTTTCAAAAATTTGCACCTTTCCCAAAATCATAAATCATTCTTCGCAACGAGATATGCCATCCTAGGGGGAAGTCATTCCTCTAATGCATGTCATGCTCATCTCATGGTCTAACCCCATGAAAATGAGATTTGTTATCCTATAAGTGTCTCTAAAACACTTATGTACCCAACTCCCTGGTAACTTGATGTTCAACATAAATGGGTTAGCTACGTCCTTTTATACTATACATTTCATTTTCTTACAATCCAACTTCTGTCTATGATTTCAACCCAAGGAATAGATGAAATGGAATTTCAAATCCATGACCGAGAACATTGATGACCATTTGTTAGGAAATGACCCAACAAGCTGATACCATTTGTGATGACCTTCCAATTATCATTGGCTTGAGAGTACAACGAGTCATTACTAGTCCATAAGCGACATCCCCAAGGATCCAAAGAATGGAAATAAATACTGAATGGTTTCAAACATGCGGGGAATGATTTTCCCTTTTTGAACATCCATAGAACCAACAACCATGACCAAAACAACAACTAAATGATGCATGATAAAATCTATGACAACCCGACCATTTATTTTATCATAAACCAACCAAGAGTACCACAGTGGAAACCAACACTCAAACATCAGAGTAAATAGCATAAGGACAACTCAAAGACTACAAGACAACAACCCAACTCTATGCTCCACAAGCTCCAAGGTCCAACATCACAAACCAGCCCAATTATCATGAATTAGTGCTATAAACATGTGACAATTTCCCTTTGCCAATGTCCCGGTACATGACATCTACAAAAGCACCAACATGCCAAAGAAGGGTGTGAGTAATGAATCTCAGTAGGTTTTCACTGATTACTTCCCAAACCATGCCTCTAGGATAAAACATGTTAGAAAATTTATATAAAACAATTAATGTAAATCAATTCCAATACAGTTCACAATTATCAAGTTCCATGTCAAATCCATTTTCCAACAAAATCCATTTTCCATCAAAACTATCTTTCTCAAGAAAAGAAACCAAGAAATATTTCCAAACAAATTCAAATTTCCATTTTGGCACATTCAATATATTTTACAAATCCACACAACCAACCATTTCACACCCCTTGAAATAAACTATTCATGCATCGTTATAAAAGATCCATTCTCATTAGCGGTTTCTCATTGATATACCAAGTAATCACAAGGTAATTATTCCCTATGTGGCATTACACCTTTGGAACTGAGCACAAGTTCATATTTCAAACAAGCCTCATAAATAAAATATGAACGCACACACCCAGTACGCCCAAAAACCACACCATTCCAACCATGGAAAAACCTTTTCAATAAAAAACCCCTTTTATTGAGAACCTTTTTCCCGCAAACCATTTTACAAATCCTAAAAATCCATATTTTAAAATCACCATTTTAATATCAAGAAACCAAAACACTTTTCACAAACCATTCTATCATTTTCTATGATTCCATAGAAACCCATAAATCATCACTAAAGAAAAATTATCACATGGTTTTCACCAAAATTTCACAATCAAAACCAAGAAATTAAATTTATTTGAACTATGCCTTTAAGTTCAATGAAAGAGGAATTGAGAGCGAAGCCACCTACCTCAAATGTTTTGATGAAAACCCTAACAAATGGAGAACACATAAGAAAACCAGCTCGAATCACCAATGATCATCATTAGATCACTTCTTCTAACACAACCAAGACCCAAAATCATCATGTATGGAATCCACACTGTTAGATCTACCCATAACGGGCGTAGATCTAAGAAACCGAGATAAGAGGAGGAGTAGATCTAAGTAGATCTGAGAAAATGATCATGAATGAAGGAGAACGATCACTTACCTCAAGAATCTGTATTTGATTCGCCAATAGAAGCCTTTAGATCACCTCTGGAACTCTTGGGAGAAGTTTTCCAATCATCAAGTGAGAGTAATCCCGAGTTATGGCCACATAAGAAGTTTAATGAGGCAATTAGTTTCAAAATGAGTTAGATCCACAATTTGAGGATCTAATTTAAATGCCATAACAGTTAGTCTGCACGGTTTGACAAACCATGCGCTAATCGTGCATTAGCTACGGCCTTGGAAACCCTTTTCGCATGGTTTTCTCATATGGTTAGACAAACTGTGCACAGCCCAGGCAGAAACTACTGCCTCCAATACCAACTCCACACGGTTTGGCCACACGGTTTTGACAAATCATGTGCCTACCGTGCGATTTCCCTTTATGCCCCAAAACTCACTCCATGTTCTCCCTAATCTCTTATACGTCACCCTTAACTTCTAAAACCAAGAAAATCATCATCTAAGGGTTACATACCAGAAACTTGGGGTACTAAAGTAGAGACACCAAGGGATTTTAAGATGAATATTATAGTCTTTATACTTCCATGTCCCACCATGAAGTAGAGGGGTGTCATGGAATACAAGTAAAGGAATATGGGACTTACTTAGAAGGACTTTCGGGGAATATTATTCAAGTAGTTTTTACCTAATATGTTAAATCTATATTTAGATCAATAGTTTAAGGAGATTCAATAAGATATTATGATAATTTTTACATAACAAATTTGAGAGAGTTTAAATTTATTAATCTTGTTTTTTTACTAATGAATAACATACGTATAGAATGTCAAGAAATTCCTTCTCTAAATATCTGATGTATGGTTGTGATATTTCACATAAAAATTTATTCTCCTGCTCTTTGAAAGGTAATAGGATTATTTATGGGACAAGATGAGGATAGGATTCTGGGTATTCAATTAGAATAAAGTGAGAAGATGACTGGAAATCATAATTTTTTTGTTTTTACTTTTATAGTAATAAGAAGAACTATTTTGAGGAGAAAACTTATTGTGTAAAATATGTGTAGTAAAATAGGAGTTTCTCTACTCCCTCAATTGGAGGAGGTTTGAATAGATGCTACAACATTATATAGATGGGATCTTTTTGGACATAATGTTCCATGTCACGTAATAAGCTTCATAGATATAGCATAATGGGACATCCTCATCTCTTTTATCTATGATTCCATAACCATATTTGAGAATAATTAGTCATCCTTCATCTATGGGTCATCAATAGTTGACCTTGAAACCAAAAATATAAGATTCCCAGGCTAGAAATTCTCTCGGTATGGGTAGAATTAATCTAGTGGATAGTGTTTCAAAGTCTAGTAGAGATGGAATTTAATTATTTTTCGGTATGTTATTGGCAACCAATAGACTATGTAATGATTTATTTGTTACATGATCCTCCCATTATTTCATATTTAATCTTGTTATTGCTGACCTATATTTACTAATAAATTCATCATAAAATTTACACTCAATTTAAATGCCCAAGGGGATAAAACTATACCATATCTATATATTTATTTAGTGTTCAGCATTTGATAATGGTTACACACAACTATGGGACTTCACAGTGTTAGAGATAACTAGATTCAATGTAATAACTTAAATATATTGGTTGACCATTTATAAAGTTCTAATTGATAGTCATAAGAGATGTGGGTCTTTCATTATGGTTGTAGGAGATGCGACCATGATTAATGATTGCCAAGATCATAGAAAAGTTCATGTTTGATTATACATATCTTAGTTTGTAGTAATCATGTCCCAAATTTCAGGATTGTCCCCTTGAGCAATGTTAGATGTAGCTCCCTCTTCTTCCCCTCTAGTGGTGAGTCATTATAAGGATAAAATCCGAGAAGATTTGTCGGTACATCCTATTAATAGATAAATTTACAATGATATTGATCTTAACCTTCAGGAACTACCAATAAAAATTCATCCATATCATAGGGAAAAATTAGTTTCAAGAGATTAAGGATAAGTTAAATGATTCAAAGGAGAGGTGATTTATCAGACATAGAACAACTCCAATGGGTTATAAAATTTTGGTTTTCAAGAAAAAAGATTATAGCTTTGGATATATATAGGATAATGAATTCTAAAACATGTGAAAATGAATAACAATAATCATTTACTCATCGATGATGATCTCATTGACCAGTTACGAGCATCATATGGGATTCGATGGTTTCTTTTCGTTTAGGCAAACATCATTTGTGTGTTAGAGAGGATGATTTTCCTAATATTTAATTTAGTTATAGATTTGGACTTTATGAATATGTAGTATGGTATTTTGGGTTAAATAATTATCTAGAGGTTTTCATTTCCATCACAACAATAATTTTATATCAATATCATGGCTATTTTGTCATCATATTTGTAGAATATATGCTTATATATTCAAATTTTTTATATATTCTTTATAAACAAAAACATAATTTATTTATTACACTGAGAGAGAAAAAATATATTTTCAAGTACTATAGTATATATTTTCTATATAGTATGTTAGTATCTTGGGAATTTGACCTCTAATGTAGGAAAATCAGTTGACCTGGAGCTGTTGAAGTAGTGATTTTTTGGGATCATCCTAAAAATTCTTTGAGAAAAGGAACATTCATGGGAATTACTGGTACTATAAAAGATTCAGGAAGGAATTTTAATATTTTTATGCATCAATAAAAGATATATAAAAGAAGTTAATAATTTTTATTGGACCAAATATTATGAGGAGGCCTTCCAAGAAATGAAAACAAGATTGATGAAAGCGAAGAATCAATCATTTCCAGATCCAATAATTATATAGAATGTCTATTTTTATGTTTGAAGTGTTTTTATGGGTGACTTAATTCTATAAAATGATTGGATTGTTTCTTATATGTCATGTTATCTATTAGTAAATGTGGTGAACTACCAAATACATGAGTTAGAGTTTGATGTTATTGTCTATGCTTTGTAGTGTTGTTAGTAATATCTCTTCGGATAGAGGAAAATTGAATTCATATCCCACATTAGACATTTATATAAATTATACTAAATGGATCTCTATTTGAGGTAGAGGAATTATTTAGATTAATTAATGTCCTTCAACATTGGGATATATTATCTTCTAAGAGATTGTAATTTCATTGAAAAATATCTTAGGAAAAAATAATTCCACAATATCATAAGAAGTTTCCTTCAAAAGATAAATGGTGACTGATGAGTTACATGGAATTGTTGATAGAAGATGCATTGGAGGACCAAGGAGTGCTAAAATTCACATAGTTAATGATCATTACATCTTTAGTGGAATGTGTGAATGTAAGATAATAAAAAATATCATTAGTGTTTGGTGAAGCTGAGACACATTCTGTTCGATAATTTAGCTCTAGGGTGGTATTTAGATGATGATGATGTTATATAAATCCATGGGAGGGTATTAATAAAATCTGCCTTGATGAAGGATTACATGAGAGAATATTCCACTTACAAATATTAATTTAATATAGGTTAAATGAATAAGTACAAAAATATCTTCTTCTAGTACTAAAATCCATGTATGAAGAGTTGCATCACTAGTTTTGTTTCAGGATAAATTATCAAATAGAGGGTAATGGATGAACATTAACATAATGTTGGTTTTGTTCAAACAATACTTTTTCTACTTTAGAAATGTGAAGTTGAAATTATTGAATCTGTAATGGGATTACCTAGTGACCTTAGGGTTCATGGTATTTTATTGGGTGTTGGTTGTTTAGTTGATGAATTTATTTAATATATAAACAATTCAAGAGACATATTCTATATGTGATTTGGGAATGATGTGTTTTTGGGAAATATACAGCTACAAACAGTTCCTCCTAGTATTCTATCAGGTATGGAAATGTATTTCACAATACTCTTTAGGTAAGGATTATAGAATAAATTTGTGTTTTGGCTAAATTTGATACCAACATGTCATCCATATACTGATGTTTAGTTTGAGGAGGAAATTTAAATCCCTTATGAGATACATTAGAAACTCATTTTATATTTTGTTGTAGCTTGGGATGAGCACCCAACATTGTAATAGTTCACATGAAAAATTATTTTCCTTCAACCTATTAAAATATATTCATTGTAGGCCATTTTGGGATGGTAAATCCACCCCCACTATGTTATTGAAGAAGGTGTGGTGGTTGTTTTCGGCTGAGTATGGATTATGAGACCATTTAAAATGTGTGGTTCTTTAGGAATTAGTTTTTACCTTTTGAAGTAGCCATTAATCATTTGTTGAAAGTATCAGGATACATTCTGATTTCTATTTTTGGGAACTTATTTGATATCAGGTGTCACCATGGATAGGTAATCAATATTTGTCAAAGTAGGGGATACAGGAACCATGATTTTAGGGACTATTGTTTATCACATAAAGTATCAAACATGTGGATTTTCAACTATACCTCGATCCAAATTAATATGGAATAAATGACGTGTACCAATTTTCTCATATTTTGAGGTACATTTGTGACCTATGCATTTGATTAACTGTAAGGATATTGAGGTGGAAGACGATATAATTTTTTTTTTGTTCTTGGTGTAGATTTTTGGGAAATAATATAAGGATTCAAGGGAGGATTTGGATCTACTTTTCTGATTCCTATCATAGAATGGATGAATATAGTAGGACGAATATGATCAAGATTATTAAGTTCAAGCTCTAGGTCATGAGTTGTTTCAGTCCTTCCCCCATTTATTCTAAATGAGGACAAACAATCATTATAAATAATGATTGAAATGTCTCAGAACATTTTATTATATATTTAAAACATTATCTTGATTATATTGTTATGAGTTTATAGGTTATTAAATTCATGAAAAATTCCATAGTATTTTTCATGTCTCATTGTGGTATTCATAAGTCATTTAATCAAAAAAGAGATACACCCCATCACTGGTACAATCGATGATGGCCCCTAGTAATCACTATATAAATTGAGAAAGAAAAAATGGTCAAGTGTGGGTATTGATGTATCTGTTGGTGTAGATCATTTTGTAGTCAGTTACGGACCATGTCCAGTGAAACTATAACAAAAAACGATGGAGGTTGTGGTTACAAAAATAGACCTTTCGTTCAAAACACTATATATGGGTTGTCCTTACCAGATACTGGGGATTATTCTATTCGATGATATAATGGAAATGGTGGAGGTTCTGGTAGTAGTCGTATTGGATTTGAAATAGCTAAAACAAACACTTTTACTCATGGATCATTACAAGTTAAAACGTTGAAATGTTAAAAATAATAAATAGGGATATTTAATACTATATTAATTAGTTAATTTCCTATAATTACTGATTTTTATCAACCCTCATGTTGATTCATTTGAAATAGATGATTCAACGATGCCTTCCAGATGAACCAAGGATGAGTTGTTAAACCCTCCTAACATTTAGGTTGTTGATTTTTATAGTCTCAATTGTCCCCTTTTCCTTTCTAATCATTGTTGTAAATAAAACTATGGATCCTAATGTCTATTCTAACTGAAACAAAATTGTTAGGGACTTTTCTTCTTTTTTTTATCATTATTCAAGAGTTATAATAATTCATTTCCCATAAACTAGACAAAAATAGGGAAATATTTTGATTCTTATGATCGGAACTATTGATAAGAAAAACTATTATATTTATCTTCTTAAATTTCATTTGAGAAAAAAAAAATTCATGTATAATCTTGTTTATTAATTTGATAATAATTAGGTACAATGTACCTTGGATTTTAGCGGTCTTGTATATAACTGTTGGATTGATATGATTTTTTGTATCCTATAAGAATATGTTTGATTTGTGATATCACGTGTTTTTGTGACCCATCGTACAATGCTTGATGTTTTGTCACATGTGTGTGTGTATGGATATAGATATTCATATATGTAATGTAATATTGTCTCATGTTATGTCGTTCATTATATGTGGGTTTGTTCATAGCTAGTGGAATATCTTTTTCAATGATCAGGTTGATAGGTATCCTTGAGCGACGTAGTTAATTCCATGGAGTGGGCCCTGGATTAAATGACTAATTAGTCTTGTTTTTCATGAGATAGTTACTGTAACACCCATTGATATTATAGTAAGTATCTGTTTAATTTTATATTTTTTTAATGTTTACATCACATACAACCTTAACCTTAAAAATGATAAAAATTATGAGTGTTATCACCTTTCCATTGGAATTATGGGAATGAAATAGATTATTTGAATTATGATTATATATATTATACATGTTTAGAAAATTACATCATTAGTATCCAATTAATTGTAAAATAAAAACAATTGATCACAATATATGAATTATTTAAAAAAAATATTTGTATACCCACAATGATATTTTATATTAATAAATTATATTAATATCTATTAGTGGAATATATTATTGATATTAATATATTCAATGAATTATTTTAACATTCAACCAAAATATTTTTAAAGGCATAAGATAAGAATAAATTCAATTTTACACATAGACATGCTACATTAATCTAAACACAATTTTACCCCATATTAATCGATAACATATTTTAAATGCAACATTACACACTTTTATAAATTATTTAAATTACAATATTTTTGTTAGCATAATGTAAAATTTTACGACGGTTAATTTGTAGGTATTTTTCTGAAGACATTCTTTTTTATAAATAGTAATGTGACCATTGAAATTGTAATGTGACATTTAGGAATAATAATATGTATAATAGAGTAATAAAATCACCTATAAAATAATAAATAAATTTTTATATCTTATTAAAAAAATATTGTAAATTTCTATCATGTAATATGTATATAAATGTGTCAAAAATTATTAATTAATTATAAGTATTTTGATGAAATAAAAATGTCTATTTACAATTTTATAATAAAAAAATTTACTAAAAATAAAATTTATTACAAAAAAAATTCAAAAATTAATATATTGATATATAATTTTAATAATATTATTCTATGATACCTTAATTAAATTGTCCATGTTTGATAAAATTAGTTATAATTTTAAATTTGGTGTTTTTATAGTAAATAATTATTTAGAAAAATTAAATTTCTCATATATAGAAAACTATTATCATAAAATGGAGTTCATATTTTTAATTATACACAAACAAAATATTTAGGGCAGGTTGATTGGATTTTTCTGAAATAGTTGAATTCTTCGTGAATAGTGAAATAGTGTAATATACCGTATGTATATATTATTAGTAAAATGCACTATACAATGAGTCATGTATGATGTAAGAAATATTGGTTCACACTAAAATGAACAAATATCTATAATTAGTCAATATAATCAAAACTATTCATAGTCTTGAGGCAAAATAAGATACAAAGGAATAAAAGATCCCAACACATCCCTCTCCTCCAGAATAAATACCACCCATTATCCTTACACCATATAATCTTTGAGACTTGTCTTATTTCTTCCCAATATTAAAAAAAAAACCCTCTCCCCCACATATAATAGGATTTTTTCACATGAAATTTACATAAGAGATCCCCATAAGGATGTTCTGAAGGAGGAGAATTTTTGATGTAAAATCCTATATATATATTTTTTTTCCTTTCCATTTATTTTATTTACTTTCCTTCCCTCAACACCCCTTTCCAAAGAGACGTGATAACTCTAATTATATTTATAAAATGAAATTTTCTCATGTTAATGGTAAATCCATCATCAATATTCTTCCCCCTATCTCTATCTTTTATTCTATAAATGGAGACATCGCTTGTGATGTGTCAATTTATGAACATCGTGGATAATTCATTTTAATTTTTAATTAATGCTTCCAAGGCTAGTAATATCACCATTCTTATGGTTAAACAAAATTATAATATACTTATCATAGAATATTAAATTTTATTGAACCATTATATACACATGTTGTTACCTAATAATATAAAACTTGTTCGTGATGATTGAAAAACCACCAAAAATATTCTAAACGACTATCACTAATGTATTATCTAATGATTCATCCTCACCTAAAATAACCAAATGAATTATATAATAATATAATTTTATATATGTATATTAATGACATTGAACATGAATTATGAATATTTATTTTCATTTCACAAGATCATATGTACATGTATACAAGTGAAAAAATCGTGAAACCCAAGGAAACGAACACTTCCAAATGAAAAACGTGAATTATATAACTCATCAAATATGACATAAATGAATAATATAATAAAATTATAATAAATAAAATTATTTTATAAAAGGTTATGAAATATTTATTTTATGGATTTATTTTTTTTATTTCGGATGCTATGGTAATATGATTAACACTTTCAAACAAAAGGTATGGGTTTCATCCCAATCTCTATTTTCTTTCAGGTTATGCCTTCTCCCTATATACACAAAATAATGAATATTTATTTTTATATACATCTTCTAAACTATTAGTATATTTTTAAAACTCATGTATCATTCTTATTACATTTTTCATTCATGTGAAAATGCTTGTTTTATAAGGTTCCCTTTTTAATTCTTAATGTTAAGCAATCCCTATTAAAGGGAACTTCCCAATATCATACCCAATTTAATTTGTCATACATAATCAGTTATAAGACACCATTATACTTCACTAATTAATGGATTTTTCATGAAAAACGTTTTTTTCATTTTTGGTTGTATACAAACAATGATTCATTTTTCGAATTTAATGCCTGTTTAATATTTTGCTTAAACCACATTAAAGAGGATCATTATTAAATATTTTTAAACACTCTTTTATCTTGTTTTCACTTTTATTGGACATAATTTTTCCCCAAATATAATTTCATTATCCTTAACTTCTCTATTGTAGGATATAAATGTTTAGAATATGATTTTATGTCAAATAGAAGTGATTTACAAATATATATATATTCTTTACATAGTAAAAAGAGTTATACTCATCTAACATTTAATTATGTATAATTTATTCCATGTTCAGAAATTAATTTTTGCGTGTGGTGTATTTACAACCATTTTATATATAAAACCATGATTAATAATATTATTATTATATTATATGTTTCATTTAATTTTACTTCTTCATAATTATTAAGATTTAAATGTGTTAATATTTTGTGGGACACCTCTAGATGTTTAATGATTATTTTCCTCATTAATTAGTAAATTATTTTATCATAATATTTTCAAATGGTATAATGATTCGAATATTTTAAAGGGGTGTGGGACACTTTTAGTTGATGATATATTTTTTTTAAATAAATGATAAATTCACTGGACAATGTATGTGATGGGAGGGGCCCACTATAGCCACTCTATGTGTTGGTAGGTCTCTTGAGAAAAAAGAGAAATGTATTTTGGTTGAGGCCATAACAATTTTTTTTCTAAAGACTCTGTTGAGACCTCAGTGGTATGTTTTTAATTTCTAGAATATACATTCCCTCATTATGATATTATTTATTGATAAATCATGTTCTTATTATACTAGTATAATATCCATGGTTAGGTTTCCTATGATTATCTATATTTTTTTATTTAATCAGCCATTATTCCTATAATATTTTTGTTAATATTATGTTTTATTTTCATGAGTTCTAGTTATTCACCATGTATTAATATTTATTTTTATTTATAAATGCTTTTGTTGTATTGGTTACCCTTACTGAGAATTTGACCTCACCCCATTCTTATGTTTTATTTTTCCCCATGCTGCAATGATGTATATTATAAATGACATGCAAGGATAATATAATCAATTATGGATGTTTATAATGGATTTTTTATGTTGTTTTACCATTGATTTTTTAGTGTAAAACATATATTTGAATCTGGTTTTCCACAACTAATAAACTATTTGGCCCTTTGGAAAACCAAATCTTCTTCGTACTACCAATGTAAATATGTAAGACACCATCTCTGGGAAATTGGGGTCAAGGTCATTACAGTTGGTATCAGAGAAGTTTTAGTATATACCATGGAAGCAAGATTTATAAGGCACAGATTATGGAACATCAATCTATAATGTACATTGGGGATAAGGATATAAGTATATCCGATAATTATGTTAAGGTAGAAATTATGTGGATCATCCTTGAAATATATCATGGTAAGGATACAATAAGTGGACGCGGATCATTCATAGTTGTACCTAGGGTTAAGAACTATAACAAGGTTTACAGGGCCAAACTTGGGGAAAATAGGTACACAAAAACAAGCACTAATGCGTGTAACAACTCGAGTTTTTATGAGAATTATTCTATTTACTTTCTTTGATGTCTTTTGTTTTACGCTACACCAATATTATCTTGCACTATACGTAACACCCTATTAGCTTGTAGTACATGAAACACTATTCTTGGATCGTGTTACACAAAATTTAATGTTCGTTTGATTGTAGTTATTCTACGCAAAATTGAGTGAATATATATATATATATTCAATGTATAAATGAAATATGGTTGGATTCTGTTATACAAAACAACAAAGGAGCCTTGAAATACACACAACCCTGACTTGGCTTACATTACACTCAATCACGACCTTCCACGACTTCATGTCTTGTACGAAATATCGAGTTTCAATAAACAATGATATGTTATTAAAATATTATATAAACTAGCCGTTATGAATAGTAATACCAACTTTTTGAAATTTTATGAATTTTATCATTCAAAATGGAATTCATTTTTAGATTCGGATATTGAAACCAGCCTAGGGTGAATTTTTGGTTTTTTTGATAACTTTCAATTTTTTATGAATAGTGAAAACTCTAGGTTACTATTTAAAAACCGATATTTTATTTAAATAATTATTTATTTTATATAAATTTATTTTCGGTAAAAATTGATATATAATACCTATATATGTTCAATGTAATTCATTGGAGTCATTTTATAATAATTTTAGATATATAAAAATTTTATTGAACTTTTCACCGTCTTTTACCTAACTCCTAGGAGTTTTTTGAAAACTTACATAAAACATAATTTTACGTCATCAGTGAGTGGAATTTTGAAAATTCAAGAGACACGGTTAATATCATGGAGTAAAATGTAGTTCAATAAGATGAAAATAATTTTTGGGGAATATTATCTTTTTTTCTTTTATTTACAACTATTAAAAGTAAATAGGGTAATTCAAGGTAATAATGATATTATTATTACCCTAACACATTTACTAATTCTATTGGATATGTATATTTCGACAATAAAAAACCTTAGGAATATAATATTATTATTTAGTTCCACATGGATTAGATTAAGACATTTATTATTATTTTATTTTAAAAGAGTTAATAAAGTTATAATAAAAGTTTAATAACTAAAACATTTTTAATATAGGGTTATACATAAGATAAATTCGACTATAAATATTCAATAGAAAGATAAAATTATTTACTACCTAATGGTAGTTTATTTATAATTTTTAGACATTAAATAATTTATTTTATCTATGACACAATGGTGATGCAGTAATTATGTAAATACTGAAAAATTAAAATAATTGATATTATAAATACCCAAATAAATGTAATTTGAGACTTTTTATGAATTCCACCAATTTTATAGGTTAATATTTCATTTTAATATTTATTTAATTATTTTTTTTGAACTAATAATGTTGTTATGATTTTCACAAAAAAATTACCAAATAGTGTCAAAACTGACATAAAATGGTTTTTAAAATAAATCTTATATTATTATTCGTTATTATATTACTAAAAATAAAAGATTCGGCCAAATTAATTGCATATGGTTATATATCTTAATAATTAACCAGTTGGGGTTCTTTTGTCTTGTTATCATATGTTTATTAACCATATAGTGTAAGAAAACAGGAAGACATGGTAAAAGTTTAATTATTTAGCTTAGAGATAAATCTAAAAGATAAGGTTAAAATAGTAACATTAACTTGTCTAAAACTTATTGTTTGAGAGTATTTCGACCCATACCCACTTTATCTTCTATATAAATAAATTTGGAGCTATTATAAACCGAATATGACTTTATTATAAAATAATATTTTATGTTTTTCCAAAGTTACCCCTCTCCTACCTTATAAAAAGGGCACCCCTTCCCTCTTCTCTTCACACCATTTTGAGCCTTCAAGCTTGGCCAAACCCTACCAATTTCTCTTCTCCACTTCCATATCAACATTATGGAGGTTCTGGTATTCTAAAAAGACCAACTCTACTTCATTAAGAAGAAGCTTAAAGGAGGTATGTCGTAGAAGAGGCAATCTCTTCTTCTGACTCGCTCAAGTTTCATTCTTCCTCTACTTATTCTTCTTTATTTGTCACATTATAAAGTAATTGCATAAGTATTAATTATATACTGATATGTTATTATAAATATTACACAACCCTATGTCACCTTTTATATATCCTACGGAAAACAAAATCACCGCGTGTGCGTACGTATGGAATACTCTCTCCACGCCGTGGTGTAATCTGTCTTCGACCACCACCTTACCGGGATGGGTATAATGGTTTAAATAAATTTCTATATTTGACTATTGTAAAGTGATATTGATTCTTAAATAATATACATACATTTCAATACAATTCCATGATCATGGAAATGATATTATCGCTCGTGCGTACGTACGGACTACCGTCTCCACGATGCGATGAGATTCATTCTCCATGTTACCATTCATGAATGATTACAATGTACATATAATAAATAATAATAAAATATATGAAATAATAATTATAATAGATTTATGTATATATATATATGTATTGTATCTATTTAATTCTATTCAATTCAACAAGGAAACGAAAATTGCGCTCATGCGTACGTATGGCGTACCGTCTCCATGAACGATGCATTTCATTCCATTTATTGATCTATCATATATATATATGTATATGATTAATGCATATTATATATAAATCATGTTTTACATTCTGTAATTAAGTAAATCAGGATATAAGTAATAATATCAAGAACAACAAGTCGAAACACGTACAATAAATGAAACGATTTAATCCAAATCGCTGATTTTACATCGAATTTAAAAATGAACGATTAATATAAAGTCATAAGTAATCCATATATGATATCATAAAAATGAATATGATTTTTTAATATGTAAAAGTCATTATATAAATCATTATACATGATTTTCGGATATATAAGAAGCATATCAGACATAAGGTAAGGGATAACTTTTCCAATCTTGTTTTTATCCGAGATTATTTATTCGTAAGTATTTACTGGGGTTATATTTATTATCCATGTACCTGTTTTCTAAAAATGGTTTCATGTAATTTTGAAGTATTTTTACCCATTTTTGACTTTTAATACATTTTATGTAAGGAATCTTTTTCTTTTGATTACCATATGAGGTACTTTTTGACTTTTCGGACAACAGTATGAGAAGAATGTTATTTTTAACTTATACAGTGTGAATGGATTTTTACGGTTTCATAATGAATTATTTCAATGATGTTTCCTCTACAAAATATTATGACTACATTCATAAAAATACCTTTCTTTTAAAATTTCATGGTATCTTGTAAAAAGAAAATGATTTTAAAGAACAAATGATATTTTCCTCAAGTATTTATTTCAAGTGTTTTATCAAAACAATTTTCAATCTAAGATGATATTATTTCATATGTGTATGTTTCAAGTATATTGACTCTATGATTTACATGTTTTCACTTCTCTTATGATGAAATTATATCCATTTTTTTATATGGATTATGTTGTGATGGGATGATGTTTATGGAACCCATTTTATTCGTTTGGTTATGATAAATGATTTATGTTTATTTTGTGGCACAAGTAAGAATTATTTATTTATGAGATGGGTGGGACATATATCTCCCTTCAATGCATTGGGTAAAGATTTATATCTCATGAGATAGACATGGCTGGAATGGTAAGTTAATCAGGTTCAGTCTTACAGTACTGAAACAAGGAGTCTACTCGATTCAGAAAGGGACATTGTCCCCTAAGATAGTTTTGGAAGAAATGCCTTGGAAACTATGGAAATCATATCATGTGCTTAATGGTTTTCCCCAATTACATGTTTTATTACCATGTTATTTTATCATGATTGATTTTCCTTTATGATATATGACTTACGTACTCCCAAGATTTATGTCTTTGCTCAAGATTTTGATGTTTAGATTTTATGTTCATGTTTTTGCATTCAAATGTTTATGGATTGTTTTAGGTTCTCTATGATTTCCCTTACTGAGCATTTGAGATCACCCTTTTATGTTTTCCTTTCCCCAAGATATAAAGAAAGGTTTTAGGTAAGAAAACTAAAGGGGAAGATCTTTAAGGGAGATGTTGAAGCCCTTTCACCATGATTAGAAGATTACGTTTGGAGCATCCAAAGACAATAAACTAATATGGTCTTTGGGAATCTGTTATTTTCATGTACTAAGTATTCCACAAAAGTAATGTAATGTCCATGTACATCAAGATTTGGGTCACTACAGTTGGTATCAGAGTGAAGGTTTAGTTAACCTTTGGAAACTAGGATGTGAAAACTTTAGTGAAACCCCTGGAGGTTTTTCTAAGGTATGTCTAGGGATGTCCCTAAGGATAATTTTACATATACGTTATAGTCCTAGAATTATGGTAACAATAATATAATTTAACCTACGATGTTAGATATTGACATTACTCCCCCTTTATTATGTTTTTTCCCTAGAATGATTTTTTCCTCTCACACTATTCTTTTTGTGTTTTAGAAAATATATGGAAACCGAAAGATTCAAGATAATGGAGGATATGATTGACAATGGAATGATATTCCTCATAAGAAACCAAATGAAACAAGATTTGGAAGTACACAAATTTTAATTATTTGTAATAAGAAATCTCATAATATGATCAATAATCTCATCTTTGGTATGTTTCCCGACTCAGCTAATAAGAGAAAGATGGAGTTTCATGATGATCATAGAGGAAATAAAGTTCAATTTCTCTCATGTAAATAATGTGGGAAGAGGCATCAAAGATATTGTCTCAAAGGAACTGGAAGATTCTTTGGGTGATGAAAAGATGGGTACAAATCCGGTAAGTGGAAAGGAAAAGGTTCAGTTAACACCATGGAGAATGATAATGGTATTTCAACGTCATCGACAATGATTAGATGTTTTAAATGTGGAATGTATGGGCATTATGCAAACCAATGGCGTAACAAAATATCATGAGGAAAATCAGTATGGTAATATGGGTAGTATTTATGTGGATGATGATGAGGAGACTACAAATGATATATGAGATGAAAGAAGTGTTGAATCTTGGACAATGGTTTATGAAGGTAATGCAATGATTTATATTTATCAAGAGTAATGTTGTATAATTAATGGTACTATGGAATAACGTATCATCTAAGGAATGTTACACTGTTGTTTTTCCTAAAGTATTTGAAATTATATTTTGAATGGTACCGGTAACCATTAATGATTATTGATATATTTATGGAAATAAGATGATATTCACATAATGAATGGATAAGGAGAAAATAATATGTTTGATAGTATTAATGAGCTCATGATTGATATAAGAACTAAGTGATATAATGGTTTGAGTATATATAATTTTTTGGATTTTGGTATGTGGAAATAGTTTACTATTAACTACATTCAATTTTTCCCTAAGGTTCAATGTGTATTCATTTTTCAATAGAATACATGATTAAATAATTCACATGTTTTGAAAGTGAACAACAAGATATAACATATGATAAATGATGGTATTTGCGTTCTTTTTATGTGACAGTTCCAGTAATAGTTTTCTTTATACTATGAGATTTTACTGATGTATTTTGGATAAGTCTAAAGATTGGAAAGGGTTATTTCGGACATCAGATAGTATTGTTTAAGGCATAAATTTTTTTTAAATTATTTCTGTAATGTTATAATAGTGTAGTTTTAGAAAAAGGACAATCTCCAGGATGGGTGACAACCCGTCGCGTCGTAAAAGGTTGTGGTAATCGGACCCACAACTCAAGTGTGACATGCCTTTATCGCATACCAATAGCCTACAAGAAGTCCTTGGTAAGTAGAAACTAGATTTATTATATTAAGAGTTATGATATATGAATTATAAGTCCATTTTATAAACCATATTTAATTAATATCACTATAGATGGACTTATGTATATTTGATAACTTTTGCTAACCTTATGTTTTAGATGGATGGAATGACCTATCATTCTATCGCATGATCTGCTAACACTTCAGAGATGACAAATTCAACTTCATTTCTTTAAGAGATGAAGTGGAAATTGTTCAAGGCACAAACTACAGTGAGATTGTTCCAAAATCAAGTAAGTATTTTTTTATTTCAAAAAATATTCAACAATAGGGAAATGATCTTGAAAACAAAAAATGTTATCCTAGTGCCCTCATATTTGATGAATCAGATGGTACCTTAGATCATCACAAATTTATGTCTTTGTGACTATTGGCTTTATCATAGCCATGTCCTCTACCACCCTTCATCAGAACATGATTATTTCTCTTCTATATCCATATTTTCACCTAAGTTATCCTATGTGGTAACCCAATGATTAGTTAATTTCGGTAACTCTTAGATTTCATACATTAGATTTTAAAGATATGTTTTGGTATTCCATTTTACGATGTGTGTTTCAATTAAAGAAACTTTCATGTAGAAAACAATTTATAACTGTGATGAATTTCGAGGGTGAAATTTATTTTTTAGGGGGGGTAGAATGTAACAACATGAGATTTTTTGAGAATTATTCTTTTTAATTTCTTTTATATCTTTTATTGAATACTACACCAAGATTATCTTGCTCTATATAAAACACCGAATTAGCTTGCAGTATATGCAACAGTATTCTTACATCGTGTTAAACAAAATTTCAGGTTTGTTTGATAGTAGTTATTCTACGTAACATAGAGTGTATATATATATATTCAATGTATAAATGAAATATGGTTGGATTCTGTTATATGAAACAACAAAGGATTCTTGCACTACATGCAACCCTGAATTGGATTACATTACATGTAATGATGACCTTCCACGATAGCATGTGTTGTACGCAATACCGAGTTTCACTAAACAATGATATGTTATTAAAATATTATATAAACTAGTCGTTTTGTAATGTAATACCCAATTTTTTATATTTTATGAATTTTATCTTTCAAAATGGTCTTCATTTTTTGATTCGGAATATTGAAATTAGACTAGGGTGAATTTTAGGTATTTTTCTGAAAACTATCAATTTTTGATGAATATTGAAAACACTAGGCTTCTATTTAAAAACTGAATTTTTATTTAAATAATTATTTATTTTATTTAAATTTCTTTTAGGTAAAAATTGATACATAATCACTATATATGTTCAATGTAATTCATTGGATTCATTTTATAAAAAATTTAGATATATAAAAATTTTATTGAACTTTTCACCGTCTTTTACCTACCTCCTAGGAGCTTTTTGCAAACATACATAAAACTTAATTTTACCGCTTATGTGAGTGGAATTTCAAAAATATGAGAGACACGGTTAATATCAAGTAGTAAAATGTGGTTCAATAAGATAAAAATAATTTTTGTTGAATAGTACATTTTTACTTTTATTTATCACGGTTAAAAGAAAATATGGTAATTAAAGGTAAAAATGATATTATTATTACCCTAAAACATATCCAAATAATATTGGATAAGTTTAATTCGACCAAAACCAACCTTAGGAATATAATATTATCATTTAGGTCCACATGGATTAGATTATGACAGTTATTATTATTTTCTTTAAAAGAGAGTTAAGATAGTTAAAATAAAAGTTTAATAACGAAAACATTTTTAATATAAGGTTATACATAGGATAAATTCAAATATAAATATTAATTAGAAATAAGAAAATATTTCATACCTAATGGTATTTTATTTATAATTTTTATACATTAAATATGTTATTTTATTTATGACACAATGGTGATGCAGTAATTACATAAATAATGAAAAACTAATATAATTGATATTACAAATACACAAATAAATGTAATTTGAGACTTTTAATGAATTAAACTAATTTTATAGGTTAATATGACATGTTATTATTTATTTAATTAATTTAATTCTAACTAATAATGTATTTATGATTTTCAAAAAAATCAATTACCAAATAGTGTCAAAATTAACATAAAATAGATTTTAAAAAACATATAATACTATTAATTGTTATTATATTATTAAAAATCTAAGGATCGATAAATTGACTTAGATAAGGTTATATATATTAATAATGAACCACTTTGGGTTCTTTTGTCTTGTTATAGTATGTTTATTAATCATATATTGTAAGAAAACAAGAAGACACTGTAAAAGTTAAATTATTTAACTTAGAGTTAAATCTAAAAGATAAGGTCAAAATATTAACCTAAACATTTATAAAACCTAATTTTTGAGATTATTTCGACCCATCCCCAATTTATATTTTAAATAAATAAATTTGGAGATATTATAAACCGAATACGACCTTATTTTAAAATAATATTTTATGTTTTTCCAAAGGCTCCCCTCTCCTCCCTTATAAAAAGGGAACACCTTACCTCTTCACTTCACAAACATTTGAGATTTTAATATTTTCCAAACCTTTCTATTTCACTTCTCCACTTCCATAGAAACATTCTGGAGGTTCTGGTCTTCTCAAAATACAAACTCTACTTCCTTAAGAGAAACCTTAAAAGAGGTGCGTCGAAGAAGCGGTAATTTCTTCATCTGATTCTCTCAAGCATCTTTCTTATTCTACTTATTCTTATTTAGTTGTATCATTATAAAGTAATGAAATTATTATTAATTATATACTGATATGTTAATATAAATATGAAAGAACCCTATTTCACCTCTTATCCATCCTACGGAAAAAGAAATCATCGTGCATGCATATGTACGGAATACCGTCTCCACGCCGTGGTGTAATCTATTTTCAACCACCACCTTAATTGGATGGGTATAATGGTCTAAATAAAAAACAATATATGAATATTGAAAAGTGATATTGATTCTGAAATAATATACATACACTTCAACACAGTTCCACGATCATGGTAATGGTATCATCGCTTGTGTGTATGTACGGACTACCGTCTCCACGACGCGATGAGATTCATTCTCCATGTTAACCATTCATGAATGATTATAAAGTATATATAATGAATAATAATGAAATATATGACATAATAATGATATTTTATTTATGTATATATATATATATTTCTTCTACTTAGTTCCATTCAATTCAATAAGGAATCAAAAACAGCGTTTATACCTACGTGCGGCTTACCATCTCCATGAACAGTGTATTTCAGTCCATTTATCAATCTATCATATATATATATGTATATGATGAATATATATTATTTATAAATATTGTTTTACATTCTGGAATTATGTGAATCTGGATATAAGTAATAATATCAAGAACATCAAATCGAAACACATACAATAAATGAAACGAGTTTACCCAAATCGCTGCTTTTACATCGAACTTACAAAAGAATTGGTAATATAAAGTCATAAGTAAACCATATATGAAATCATAACAATGTAAATGATTCTATAATAAGTCAATGAAATTATTTAAATCATTATTGATGATTTTCGGATACATACGAAGAATATCAGACTTAAGGTAAGGGATAACTTTTCCAATCTCGTTTTTATCCGAGATTGTTTATTCATAAGTATTTACTGGGGTTATATTTATTATCCATGTACCTATTTTCTAAAAATGGTTTCTTGTATGTTTTTTAGTCTTTTTACCAATTTTTAACTTTTAATACATGTTATGTAAGGAATCAATCTTTTTATTATCATATGAGGTACTTTTTGACTTTTTTGACAAAAGTATGAGAATAATGTAATTTTTAACATATACGACATGAATGGATTATTACGGTTTCATAAAGACTTATTTCAATTAATTTTACTCTAAAATATTTTATGACTATATTCAGCAAAATACGTCTCTTTTAAAATTTTCTGGCATTTTGTGAAAAGAAAATGATTTTTAAGAAGAAAATATATTTTCCTCAAGAATTTATTTCAAGTGTTTTATTAAAACAATTTTCCATATAAGATGACATTATTTCATATGTGAATGATTCAAGTATAATTTCTCTATGATTTACATGGTTTCACGTCTCTTATGAAGAAATTATATCTATTTTTTATATGGATTATGCTACGATGGGATGATGTTTATGAAAGCCATTTTATTCTTTGGGTTATGATGAATGTTTTCAGTTTATTTTGTGGAACAAGTAATAATGATTTCATTATGAGAAGGGTGGGACGAATATCTCCCTCTAATTCATTGGGTAAATATTTATATCTAATGAGATAGACATGGCTGGAATGGTAATTTAATCTGGTTCAGTGTTACAGTACTGGAATGAGGAGTGAACTCGATTCAGAAAGGGACATTGTCCACTAAGATGGTCTTGGCAGCAATGCCTTGGATACTATGGAAATCATATCATGTGCTTAATGGTTTAACACAATTAAATGTTTTATTACAATTCTATATTATAATGATTTATGTTCATTTATGATATATTCCTTACGTACTTCAATAATTTATGTCTTTGCTCAAGATTTTGATATTTAGATTTTATGTTCATGTTTTTTCATTCAAATGTTTATGGATTGTTTTATGTTCTCTATGATTTCCCTTACTGAAAATTTGAGCTCACCCTTTTTATGTTTTCTTTTCCCTAGGACATAAAGAATGGTTTTTGGTAAGAAAACCAAAGGGGAAGATCTTTATGGGAGATGTTGAAGATCTTTCACCATGATTTGAATATTATGTTCCTAGTTTCCAAAGACACTAAACTAATATGGTCTTTGGGCTTCTATTTTTTTCATGTATTAAGTATTCTACATAAGTAATGTAATTTCCAAGTAAGTTTAGATTTGGGTCCCAATAATGCCCACCTAGTATGACACTCCTGTGGGATATTCTTTCGCTAATTCTCATTTTAATGACATACCACATTGATGGATTAAAAAGTATATATGTCCCCAAAGATACCATGTTTATGATTATGGAATTAGTTATGAATAAATATTTAATTTATGTTTAGTGACTTTCTAGTTCATGATTATACATTATGATTCAGTCATTCATGAGCTAATCCATTATATTCCATTATTTAGAAATTATTCCTAGAAGGATGTTTGGAAATTAAAAGAATAATTTTTCAAAGTGTATTTTTTAGTAAAACCTGTATTACATAAAAATGTTTATTTGAGTAACAACATTGAAATGCAAGTATAAAGATCATGAAATACTCTTTTCTCTCATTCTGAGGATTTAATTTCAAGGATAATATTGAATTCATGCTTAGATGATTTTGAATCCTTTATAAACATTCAATGGACCTTTTGTAAATTGTATGAGGAATATCAGCCCTCTACTCTTCCCCATTAATTTTGTAAATCATGGTTTATATAAGAAAACATCTACTATTCTTAAAATTTCCTACTACTCTAGGAATAGAATGTATTATAGTGGTATATTAGAATTCATTACCATAACCAAACCATTTGAAGCACTCATCAACCTTGAAGGAGCTGTCGAATAGGGTATCCGCCAAGTAGCTTAGGTGTATCATGTTTTGAATTTATTTTCTTTGGATTTATTGAGGATAATTTTGAGACCTTTGAGGAAAACAAAATAATATTATTTTATAATTTTCAGGTTCACTAGGATGTTCAAAAAAATTATACTGAAAATAAAAACTTCCTAATTATTTATCTATGTCATATCATTTCCATCCTAACTATACATTTTTTTAGAATGACGAGAAAAAGGATTTTGAGGATGCCCTAAGTTACCACTAGAATTCTTGGGATAACATTCTTCTTGAAGAATTCCAACACTGAATTCATATATTATGGTATTAGTTTAATTTGACTAATATTTATAGTGTTTAGTGATCATAATAAAAAAAATTAAATGAAGAACATAACTGTTTGGATCCTAGAAATCAAGACATGGAGTGTGAAGGGATTACAAGGGTAAGAAAAATCTCACCAATGTAAAATGATTAAATAATAAGGAATTGGGAAATACGCAAATGGTTTTCCCAAGCATCAATGGAATATAGCTCCGAATAAGTAGAGGGATCATGGCTAGACTTATGAAACTACATCAAATGAATAGGAATTATTAATATTCCTATTTCTGGATTCCATAATTTTGTTATTGGAGTATTCATGATATATAAAAGGATTTAATTGTAGTTCTTTATTATTTATGATATTAGTAGAATGAGATAAATTTTACCATTAATAAATAGAAGTTATTTTGTTATAGGTAGATCTTTTTGAAAACACATAACTAAGGAAAGTATTGGTGACTGTGAATGTGGATAGCGATCTGGGGATTTATGTTAAGGTGGAACTATAAGATGATTGGATTTAAGGAAAACCTAAGATTTTACTCATGGAATAATGCATGTTTTTATTATGTTTTAATGGATATTAATGTATTCATATATTTATTGTGTGACAATAAGAGATACAATATTTTTAGAATCATATGTCAAGCCGATTTGGGAAATTTAGTTTCCATTCATCTAAATTTTTTTATATTGATATTGGAAATACATATTTTGGATGATTCTTATGTTTCAATACATATGGTAGGGATTATAGACACTATAGATTAAAATTAACATATGATTTATCATATTAGATAACATGTGATAACCATATTAGAATCATAAAACATTTAACAATTAATGGAATGAATTTTTGATCCTATGATTCATAAATGTGATTCTGGAATAAAAAAACCATCAATATCAATATTTTGATTTAATAAAGTGAACATGGATCAATGAACATCCAATGGATGAAATTATTACATTGAAAGTAATCCTATATGTTTTTTCCAATGTGATTCTCTATATAGGAATTGAAACCCTCAACTCTGTGAAAATTATTTTGCAACAAAAACGTCATCTTATTAATTTATTTTTCTGATAAATCATTGGTCTTTTAATAAATAACAAATAAACAATTTTATGATTGTCGAATTTCTCATGAAAATTATTTTTTATCACTCTCCATCTGAGCATGATAGTTATATTTCCTTCATAAACCATTGACCAAGCTTTAACACTTCTTTTATCTCATATATCATTTGTAGTCTATTCATCATCATCCACATTAATACTACCCATATGACTATGCTGATTCTCTTCATGAGATTATCCCATAGGGAATTTGTTTTCATAATGCTCATAGGTTCCACATTTAAACCATCTAATCATTTTTGATGTCGCAGCAAAACCATTATCCTCCTCTATGGTGTTAATTGAACCTTTTCATTTGCACTTACTAGCTTTGTGTCCTTCCTTTCCACACCCAAATTATCTTCCAGTTCCTTTGAAACAATCTCCTTGATGCCTCTCCCCACATTATTTACATGAGAGAAATTGAACTTTCTTTCCACTATGATCATCATGAAACTCCATCATTCTCTTATTAGATGAGTCGGGAAACATACCAAAGATGAGATTATTGGTCATATTATGAGATTGGTGATTAGGCATAATAATGATGTTTGGCCTTCCAAATCCCATTTCATCTAGTTGCTCGTGAATAATATCATTCCATTGTTCATCATATCCTCCCTTATCGTGAATCTTTCAGTTTCCAGCCATTTTCTAAAACCCAAAAAGAATAGTGTGAGAAGAAAAAATCATGCTAGATAAAAAAACATAATAAAGGGGGAGTAACATCAATATCTAACATCTTATTTTAAATTCTAAGATCGTTATCACAATTCTAGGACTATAACATATACGTATAATTATCCTTAGGGACATCCCTATACATACCTTAGAAATATCTCTAGGGATTTCACTAAATTTTTTGCATTCTAGATTCCAAAGGATAACTAAACCTTTGCTCTGATACCAACTGTAGAGACCGAAAGATTCACGTACACGGACATTACATTACTTTTGAATAATACTTAATACATGAAAAAAACAGATGCCTAAAGTCTGTATTAGTTTAGTGTCTTTGGAAACTCGGAACATAATATTCTAATAATGTTGAAATATGATCAAAATCTCACATAAAGATCTTCCCCTTTGGTTTTAATACCTAAAACCCTTCTTTATATCATGGGTAAATGAAAACATAAAAAGGCTGAGCTCAAATGCTCAGTAAGGGAAATCATAGAGAACATAAAAGAATCCATAAACATTTGATTTCAAAAACATGATCATAAAATCTAAATATAATAATCTTGAGAAATGATATAAATCATGGAAGTATGTAAAGAATATATCATAAAGGAACATCAATCATGATAAAATATCATGGTAATAAAACATGTAATTGTGGCGAACCATTAAGCACATGATATGATTTCCATAGTAGCCAAGGCATTGCTGCCAAGACCATCTTAGTGGACAAAGTCCCTTTATGAATCGAGTTCACTCCTCGTTGCAGTCCAGTAACACTGAACTGGATTAACATACCATTCCATCCATGTCAATATCATGAGATATAAATCTTTACCAAATGCATTGGAGGGAGATATATGTCCCCCCATCTTATAATGAAATAATTCTTACGTGTTCCAAAACATAAACATAAATCATTCATCATAACCCAATGAATAAAATGGGTTTCATAAACAACATTCCATTATGAAATAATCCATATAAAACAAATGGGTATCATTTCATCATAAGGCATGTGAAACCATTTAAATTATAGAGACATTATACTTGAAACATATACATATTAAATAATGTCATCTTATATGGAAAATGATTTGGATAACACAGTTGAAATAAATTCTTGAGGAAAATTTTATTTCCAATTAAAAATCATTTTTTTAGAAAAATGCCGTGCAATTTTAAAAGAAAAGGATTTTGTTGAAATATTAATGAAAAATTGTAAAGTAAGATTCATAAAAATATGGCTTTATGAAACCATAAAAATCCATTCTTGCGGTATATGTTAAAAAACATTCTCCTCGTACTTATGTCGAAAAAGTCAAAAATATCATCATGTGGTAAACAAAAGTAACATTCCTTTCATAACATGTGGTAAAATTTAGAAATGGGTAAAAATGACTATTAAAATACATAAAAAAATTATAAAACATGGGCATGGATGAAAACAATAACCCCAGTAAATACTTACGAATAAACAATCTCGGATAAAAACGAAATTAGAAAAGATATCCCTTACGTTATGTATGTTATACTTTGTATGTATCTAAACCTCATGTATAATGATTTAAATAATTGCATTGAATTATTATATAATCATATTAATTGTTATTATATCATATATGGTTCACTTATGACTTTATATTACCTGTTCTTTTTTAAATTCCATGTTAAAGCAGCGTTTTGGGTAAAATCGTTTCATTTATCATACGTGTTTCGACATGTTGTTCTTGATATTATTACATATATCCTGACTTAAATAATTACATAATCTAAAACATGATTTATATATAATATATATTCATCATATACATATATATTTAATAGATCGATAAATGGAATGAAATACACCATTCAAGGAGACGGTAGGCCATACGTACGCATGAACACTGTTTTTGTTTCCTTATTGAATTGATTGGAATTAAGTAGATGACATACATATATATATATATATATATACATAAATACAGTATCATTATTAGGTCATATATTTCATTATTACTTATTATATATACTTTATAATCATTCTTGAATTGTTAACATGGAAAACGAATCTCATCGTGTCGTGGAGACGGTAATCTGTACGTACGAACGAGCAATGATATCATTCCCATATTTATTGAATGGAATATAATTTGATGAAATAATATCTTAGAATAAGTATGATGTTATAATAATCATATATAGTTATTTTTTACACCATTATACCCATCCATGTAAGGTGGTGGTTGGAAAACTAATTACACCACGGCGTGGAGACGGTATTCCGTACGTATGCACTCGCGGTGATTTTGTTTTACGTAGGATGGATAGAAGGTGAAATAGGGTTGTTTCATATTTATAATAACATATAATTATATATGTAATACTGATGTTATTACTTTCTAATGAGAAAAATAAAGAATAAGTATTAGAAGAAGAAAGAAACATTAGAGAATCAGAAGAAGAGATTACCACTTCTTCGACGCACCTCCTTTAAGCTTCCTCTTAAGGAAGCAGAGTTGGTATTTCGAGGAAAACAACCTCTAGAATGTTTCTAGGGAATTAGAGAAGAGAAATGGGAATGGGTCGGCTGAGCGTAAAGGCTCAAAAGGGTGTGAATATAAGAGGGAAGGCATGCCCTTTTTATAAGGGGGGAGAGGGGTACCTTTGGAAAAACATAAAATATTATTTTATTATAAAGTCATATTCGGTTTATAATAGCTCCAAATTAATTTATTTCGAAGCTAAAGTGGGGATGGGTCTAAATAATCTCAAAAATGAAGTTTTAGACAAGTTTAAGTCACTATTTTATACTTATCTTTTAGATTTAACTGAAAGTTAAATAATTTAACATTTACCGCGTCTTCTTGTTTTCTTACACTATATGGTTAATATACTTACTATAACCAGCCAAAGAACAGAAAGTGGTACATTATTAATATATATAACCTTATTAAGTCATTTTTCCAAACCTTTTATTTTTAGGAATATAATAAGAATTAATAATATAATATATTTTTTAAAACCTATTTTATGTCAATTTTGAAACTATTTGGTAATTGATTTTTGTGAAAATCATACCAACATTATTAGTTCGATAAAATTTAATTCAATAAATAATAACATGTCATATTAACCTATAAAATTATTTTAATTCATAAAAAGTCTCAAATTACATTTATTTGGGTATTTATAATATCAATTATTTTAATATTTCATTATTTAGGTAATTACTGCATCACCATTGTTTCATAAATTACTTAAATTATTTATTGTCTAAAAATTATAAATAAAATTCAATTAGGTATGAAATCTTTTTATCTTTATAATTAATATTTATAGTATAATGTATCCTATGTATAGCCATATATTAAAAATGTTTTAATTTGTAAACATTGATTTTAACTATTTTAACTTTTTTTAAATCAAATTAAAATTAATGTCCTAATCTTATCCATGTGGACCTAAATGATAATATTATATTTAAAAGTTAGTTTTTGGTCGAATTATACTTATCCAATTTAATTATAACATGTGTTAGGGTAATAATAATATCATTTTAACCTTAATTACCATATTTACTTTTAACCGTTGTAATAAAAGTAATAAGTTACTATTCATGAAAAATTATTTTTATCTTATTGAACCACATTTTACTCCTTGGTATTAACCGTGTCTCTCTAATTTTTGAAATTCCACTCAAAAAAGCGGTAAAATTTAGTTCTATGTAAATTTTAAAATTCTCCTATGAGGTGGGTAAAAGACGGTGAAAGGTTCAATAAAATTTTTATATATCTAAAATTAATATAAAATAAATCCAATTAATTACATTGAACTTATATAGTTATTATGTATATATTTTTACCTAAAATAAATTTAAATAAAATAAATAATTATTTAAATAAAAATTCCGTTTTTAAATAGAAACCCATTGTTTTCACTATTCATCAAAAATTGAATGTTTTCAGAAAAATACCAAAAATTCACCCTAGGAAAATTTTGATATTCCGAATCTAAAACTGATGTCTATTTTCAATGATAAAATTCAAAAAAATTCAAAAAGTGGGTTTACTATTCATAACGGCTAGTTCATAGAAATATTATAATAATATCACATTTAGTGAAACTTAGTATTGCGTACTACACAAGCTATCGAAGAAGGTCTTAATTGCATGTAATGCAAGCCATTTTAGGGCTGCGTGTAGTGAATGCTCTGTTTAGTGTTGCGTATAACATAATCAAAACATTATTCATTTATACATTAAACAAAAACTATACTTAACGTTGTGTAGAATAATTTCCACAAGACGATCATGAAATTGTGTATAACACGAGCCAAGAATAGTGATGTGTATACTGCAAGCTAATACGGTGTTGTGTATAGTACAATCTAATCTTGGTGTAGTGTATAATATAATACATCATAGATATTAAAAGTAATACATCTCATAAAATCTCAGGGTGTTACATTCTACCCCCCTTAAAATGAATTTCCCCCTCGAAAATCGTTGGGGTTATAAATGGTTTATTAGTTGAGAGTTTCCTTCATAGAAACCCACATCGTAAAAATGAATACTAAAACTTACTTTTAAAAATGAACGTTAGAAACAAAACGGATACCCAAAGTAAATCATCACTTTTGTTCCCACATAGGATATAATAGGTGAAAATATTGATATGGAAGAGAAATCTAACCGTAAAGTTCTGATGGAGAGTGGTATAGAACAGGGCTATGAAAAATCCAATAGTCACAAAGCCATAACATTGTGATGATCTACGGTACCATCTGATTCATCAGATATGAGATCACTTGGAAATTTTTTTGGTTTCCAAGATCATCTCCATAAAGTTGAAGAATTTTTGAATTAAATGAAATACTTACTTGATTTTGGTACAATATCAACGTTTCTCATGCCTCGAACAATTTCCACGTCATCTCTTAAAGAAATGAAGTTGAATTTGTCTTTCACAAAGTGTTTTCAGATAATGTTATAGAATGATAGGCCATTCTATCTGTCTCAAACATAGGGTTAGAAAAAGGTATATACATAAGTCCATGTATGGTGAGATTAATCAGATATTGTTCCAAAATGGACTTATACTTCATCTAACATCTTTCTTAATAAAAAAATAGTTTATACTGAACAAGTACATCCTGTAGGCCATTGGTAGGTGATAAAGGCATGTCTCACATCAGTTGTGGGTTTGATTCCTACAACCTTGTCTGACGCGATGGGTTTTCGCTCATCCTATGGGTTTTCCTTTTTAAAAAACTAAACTATTATAACATTCCAGAAATAGTATCGAAAAAAGTTCAATCCATAATCAATTCTATCTGATGTCCAACATATTCCATTGCAACCTTAAATCTTATCGAAAATAATTTTATCTAATCATATAGTATAAAAAAATTATTACTTTAAATGTCATCAACCAAGCATGTGAATACCATCATTTATCCCCCATATAATATATATCTTGTTGGTCACATTCCAAACATGTGAATACCTTAATCATGAATTCTCTTGAAAAATGAATACCCATTTAACCTTAATGAAAACATGAATGATGTGAAAAGTTAATTATTTCCACACGCCAAAATACCAAAATTTCTATATACTCAATCCATGATATCACTTTTTTCTTTATATTAGTCATGAACCCATGAATACTATCAAAATTATATTTTCTCTTTATCCCTTCATTATGTTCATATCATCTTCCTTAAAAAATATCTGAATAACCTTTCATGGTTACCAGTACCATTAAACATATACATTAAAATACTTTATGAAAAACAATTTTGTACCAATCCATAGATGTTTCTTTATTCCATATCACCATTAAATTACCTATATAAAATAACTCTTGATAAACATACATCATTCCACTACCTTCTTAAACCATTGACCAAGCTTCAACACTTCTTTCATGTCATATATAATTTGTAGTCTCCTCACCATCATCCACATAAATACTACCCATGTGTCTATGATGATTCTCTTCATGACATTTTCCCTTAGGGAATGGGTTTTCATAATGCCCATACATTCCACATTTAAAACATCTAATTAGTGTTGATGTCGTAGCAATACCATTATCCTCCTCCATGGTGTTAACTGAACCTTTTCCTATGCACATACTAGATTTGTGTCATTCCTTTCCACACCCAAAGCATCTTCCATCTCCTTTGAAACATTCTCTTTGATGCCTCTTCCCACATGATTTACGTGATCGAAATTGAAGTTTCTTTCCACTATAATCATCATGAAACTCCATCTTTCACTTATTAGCTGATTCGAGAAAATTACAAAAGTTTAGACTATTGATCATATTATGAGATTGCTGATTAGGCATAATAATGATGTTTGGACTTCCAAATCCCATTTCATTTGGTTTCCAATGAAGAATATCATTCCATTATCCATCATATCCACTATTATCATGAATATTCCTATTTCTATCCATTTTCTAATACCCAAAAAGAATAGTGTCAGAAGCAAAAATCATGCTCGAGAAAACACATAATAAAGGGGGAGTACCGTCAATATCTAACATCTTAGTTTAAATTCTAATATTGTTACCTTAATTCTAGGAATATAACCTATACGTGTACTTATCCTTAGGTACATCCCTAGACATACCATAGAAATATCTCTAGGGATTTCACTATATTTTTTCCATCCTAGTTTTCAATGGTTATCTAAACCATTGATCTGATACCAACTGAAGATACCCAAAGCTTCATGTACATGGACATTACATTACTTTTGAAAAATACTTAATACATGACAAAAACAGATTCCCAAAAACTGTATTAGTGTAGTCTCTTTGGAAACTCAAAACTTAATCTTCTAATCATGGTGAAAGATCATCAACATCTCCCATAAAGATCTTCCCCTTTGGTTTTTTTACCTAAAAACATTCATTATATCCTGGGGAAATGAAAATATAAAAAGGGTGAGCTCAAATGCTCAATAAGGGAATCCATAAAATATATTAAACAAACCATAAATATTTGAATGCAAAAACTTGATTATAAAATCTAAATATCATAATCTTGAGAAAAGATATAAATCATAGAATTATTTAAGGAATATATCATAATGGAACATCAATCATGATAAAATAACATGGGAATAAAACATGTAATTGTGCAAAACCATTAAGCACATGATATGATTTCCATAGTAGCCAAGGCATTGCTGCCAAGACCATATTAGTGGACAAATCCCTTTCTGAATCGAGTTCACTTCTCATTCCAGTCCTGTAACACTGAACCAGATTAACTTACTGTTCCAGCCATGCCTATCTCTTGAGATATAAATCTTTACCCAATGCATTAGAGGGAGATATAGGTCCCACCCATCTCATAATGAAATCATCATTACATGTGCAACAACATAAACATAAATCATTCATCATAACCCAAAGAATAAAATGGGTTTCATAACAATCATCCCATTATAAAATAATCCATATAAAAAATGGATATCATTTCATCATAATAAATGTGAAACCATTTAAATCATAGAGACATTATACTTGAAAAATACACATATGAAATAATGTCATCTTAGAAGGAAAATGCTTTTGATAAAACACTGGAAATAAATTCTTGAGGAAAATATCCATTCCTCTTCAAAATCATTTTTTTTTACAAAATGCCGTGTAATTTTAAAATAAAATGATTTTTTTGAAAATATTCATGAAATATTTGAATGTAATGTTCATTAATATAAGTCTTTATGAAACCATAAAAATCCATTTATTCCGTATAAGTTAAAAAAAATTCCTCGTACTTTTATCAGAAAATTAAAATACTTCCTCATGTGGTAAAAAAAGAAAGATTCCTTTCATAACAAATGGTAAAATTTAAAAATGGGTAAAAAGGTCTTTAAAAATACATAAAAGAATTATAAAACATGGTAATGGATAATAACAGTAACCCTAGTAAATACTTACGAATAAACAATTTTGGATAAAAACGGGATTGGAAAAGTTATCCCTTAACTTATGTCTGATATGCTTCATAGGTATCTGAACCTCCTGTACAATGATTTAAATAATTTCATTGACTTATTACAGAATCATATTTATTTTCATTATATCATATATGGTTCACATATTACTTTATATTACCAGTTCTTTTGTAAATTTCATGTTAAAGCAGCATTTTTGGTAAAATCGTTTGATTTATCGTTACTGTTTCGACTTGTTGTTCTTGATATTGTTACTTATATCCTGATTTACTTAATTATAGAATATAAAACATGATTTATATGTAATATATATTCAGAATATACATAAATATATGATAGATCGATAAATGGACCGAAATACACTGTTTATGAAGATGGTAGGCCGTATGTACACATGAACCCTATTTCGTTTCCTTATTGAATTGAAAGGAATTAAGTAGATGACATACATATATATACCCATAAATCCAGTATCATTATTATGTAATATATTTCATTATTTCATATTATATATAATTTTTAATCTATCTTTAATTGTTAACAGGGAAAACGAATCTCATCGTGTCGTGGATACAGTAATCCGTACGTACGCACGAGCGATGATATCGTTCCCATATTTAATGAATGGAATTGGAGTGGATGATATAATATCTTATAATCAGTATTATTTTATAATAATCATATGTAATTATTCTTTACACCGTTATACCCATCCATGTAAGTTGGTGGTGGAAAAAATGATTACACCACAGCGTGGAGACGATATTCCGTACGTACGAATGCGCAGTGATTTCATTTTCTGTATGATGGATAGAAGGTGAAATAGGGTTGTTTCATATTTTTAATAACATATAAGTATATAATTAATACTTATGTTATTAATTTGTAATGATACAACTAAATAATATGAAGTAGAAGAAGACAGAAACTGGAGAGAATCAGAATAAGAGATTACCTCTTCTTCGACGCACCCCCTTTAAACTTCCTCATAAGAAAGTAGAGTTGGTCTTATGAGAGTACCAAAACCTCCAGAATGTTGTAAGGGAATTGAAAAAGAGAAATGGTCAGGTTTTGGCCATGATTCATGGCTCAAAAGGGTGTGAATATAAGAGGGAAGAGGTTCCCTTTTTTGTAATGGATGAGAGGGGCACCATTGGAAAAACTAAAAATATTATTTTAAAATAAAGTCATGTTCAGTTTATAATAGATCCAAATTGATTTATTTAGAATATAATGTTTTTATGGGTCTAATTAATCTCATACAATAGCTATTAGACAAGTTTAGGTTACTATTTTAACCCTATCATTTATATTTAACTCAAAGTTAAATAATTTATCATTTACTGTGTCTTCTTGTTTTCTTACACTATATGCTTAATAAACATACTATAACCAGCCAAACGAACCCCAAGTGGTTCATTATTAATATACATAACCTTATATAAGTCATTTTTCAAAATTTTAGATTTTTATGAATATAATAACAATTAAATATATAATAAATTTAAAAAAACTATTTTATGTCAATTTTGACACTATTCGGTAATTGATTTTTGTAGATATCATAACAGCTTTATTAATTAGAAATAATTTAATTAAATCAATAATAACATGTCATAGTAACATATAAAATTAGTGAAATTCATTAAAATTTTCAACATACATTTATTTGGGTATTTATGATAACTATTATTTTAATATTTCATTATTTAGTTAATTACTGCATCACCATTGTGTCATAAATAACATAAACTATCTAATGTCTAAAAATTATAAATAAAATACCATTAGGTATGAAATAAATTTATCTTTCTAATGAATATTTATAGTCTAATTTATCTTATGTATAAACCTATATTAAAAATGTTTTAGTTATTAAATGTTGATTTTAACTCTTTTTTTAATAAAATAATAATAAATGTCCTAATATAACCCAAGTGGACCTAAATGATAATATTATATTCCTAAGGTGTTTCTGGTCGAATTATACTTATCCAATAGAATTATAACATGTGTTAGGTAACAATAATATCATTTTTACCCTTAATTACCCTATTTACTTTTAACCGTGCTAAATAAAAGTAAAAAATATAATATTAACCAAAAATTATTTTTATCTTAATGAACCACATTTTACTTCTTTATATTAACCGTGTACCTCTTATTTTCTAAATTCCACTCACAGATGTGGTAAAATTAAGTTTTATGTAAATTTTCAAATTCTCCTAGTAGGTGGGTAAAAGATGGTGAAAAGTTAAATAAAATTTTTATATATCTAAAATTATTATTAAATTAATCCAATTAATTAAATTGAACTTATATAGGTATTATGTATCAATTTTGACCTGATATAAATTTAAATAAAATAAATAATTATTTAAATAAAAATTCGGTTTTTAAATAGTAACCTAGTGTTTTTACTATTCATCAAAAATTTAATGTTTTTAGAAATATATCAAAAATTAACCCGAGGCTAATTTCGATATTCTGAATCTAAAAATGAAGTCCATTTTGAAATATGAATTTCATAAAATTTCAAAATTTGGGTATTACTATTCATAACGGCTCCTTCATATTAATATTATAATAATATATCGTTTAGTGAAACTTGTTTTTGCGTACTACACACGCTATCGAAGAAGGTCTTGATTGCGTGTAATGCTAGCCAAGTCAGAGCTGCATGTAGTGAAAGCTCTATTTACTGTTGTGTATAACATAATCAAAACTTTCTTCATTTATACATTAAAAATATATATACTTAATGTTGTGTAGAATAATTTCCACAAAACAAACTTGAAATTGTGTATAACACGAGCCAAGAATATTGTAGCGTATACTGCAAGATAATATGGTGTTGTGTATAGTACAAGCTAATCTTGGTGTTGTGTATAATAGAAGACATCAATGAAATTTAAAGTAATATACCTCATAAAATCTTGGGGTGTTACATTAAATACATTTATAAATGGTTTTTAATTAATTATTTTATCTATATAAGTTTATTTTCCTTGTATATATGGTAATGTGCTGAATATATTCGGGAATATGGTAAGGCTTTCTTCATGAATCTCAATTTTCGTTAGGGTTATGGTTAATCTCTCTATACACCAATTTAATTATTTTTTACATGTAAATAATTCATCAAAAATCATTTTATATTTTCCAAACACATGTATCGAGGTTATGTCATCATTTATTTATTGGTAAATATATGTTTTATAAGGTTCCTTTTTCTCTTTATCCTGCTAAGAAATCTTGATTAAAGAAAGCATCCCAATTTATTACCATTTTTAACATCCCATACATATTTTTTATAAGAAACCATTATATTTATAAAGTCACTCTTATTTTCAAAGAATATTATAGTTTTTATTTCTATCATTATACAAAAAATTATCCTTTTCCACTTTAAAGACTCATAAAAGTTATCTTTAAACCGTATTAAAGGGGATCATTTTTAAAAAATTTAAAACACACTTTTTATATTTTTTTCACTCCATTGGACCTCATTTAATTCTAAAATAAAATTTCATTATCTTTAACATTTATTTTAATGTATATACTTGTTGAAAATAAGATTTTGTTAAAAATTAAAATGATCATCAAAAAGTACTCTTCCTTCCAATGGAAAAATGGTTTTTCTCATCTCATTTTTACTTCTGTGAGATTTATGATTGGTTAAACAATTATTCCTTATATGTGGTGTATTTAGTGACCTTCTGTATATCAAATCATGAGTATTATTAGTCTTATGATAAAATAAGTTTTGTTTAATGTTACTTATTTATAGGGATTGAGATTTAAATATTTCGAAGTGGTATGGGACTTATTAGGTTGTTTAATGATTATTTTCCTCAAGATATTATCAATGATTGTACCAGAGTATTTTCATCATTTATTATTATAAAAATAATTCAATGTTGTATGGGACCCTTTCATTTAATTTTATTTATTATATAGATTATTAATTCATTAGACTTAATAAGTGATAGGAAAGGCCTACTATAGCCACTTGATGCATGAGTAGGTCTCATGAGACAAAATAGAAATGGATTTTTGTTAAGGAATTAAAATTTTATTTTATGTAGTCTAATCTGAGGTTAGATACTAGGTCTATGATTACTAGAATATTCATTACCTCATTATGATATTAATAGATGATAAATTATTGGATTATTTGACATGTAGATTATCTAGGGATAAGATTCATGGGATTATCTATATGGGATATTTTATTAAACATTTATTCCTACCATGTTATTCTCAATATTATGTTTTATTAAACTGAGTTATAGTTATTCACAATGACTTACTGTTTATGTTAATTTATGAAAGATTCCACTATATTTGTTTTCATTTATGAGTATCTAAAATTACCCCTATATTATGATTAAATATTCTCTGAGATGTTAATATGTATATTATGAATGGCATGGTGGCATATTCTAGAATATTGTAGATTTTTTAATAGAGTTTCAATGATGTTTTCATTCATGATGTAATGTAGAACTTATTTTTGTATATATTTTTCCAAAACTACTAAAATATATGTCCTTTGGGAAGTGAAAAATTCTTGATAAGACTAATTAAATAATGTAATGAAAATGCTCTGTGTTACTGGGGTCAGGGTCTTTACCATTATCACCACAGCTTAACATGAACAAGGGATCAAAATATCACCTTTTCAAGATTGTACATTTATGAATGTATAATCTATGTACAGATAATGTAATATTTCAGAAGATAGTATAGATTATATAACTCTTCAAAATGTGTGTATCACCATAAGAGGTATGTAACCAGGAGTTGTGAGAATGAAATTCCATTAATGGAAGGAATGAAATTGTTCATTAAATATGTAATGTTATTTTCATTAATAGTTGATAAAGTTACATAGCATGATCAATGTAATGAAATTGAATACATATGAAATAAATCCATATTTTCTTCAATGTATTGAGAGTTGGGTTTTGAAGTGGTATAGTTATTGTGTGTTAACTTGACGTATGATTGGTTATATAGTTTTGTGCACATTAATGTTTCTATAATTTCAATAATATATATAAAAATGTGAACTTATTTTAATGATCAATATATTGTGGTATTTTTAATATCACAAACTATAAGTTGATCTCGATATTTGTATTGAGTTCATGGATAGGGAAATAGTCGTAATAGAGAACCCTATGATGGGTTTATGAGGAATAATGAGTTCGGAGGTGGATGTGGTAGCTTAATAATCTCTATTTGATTGTCATTTCACATTTATTTTTTTATTTTAGTTATACATGATTAAATACAATATTAGTGTTCCTCTAGTTTTACTTGTGTTGTATTACATGACACATTGCATTGAATTTATTCATATTATCCGATATTGGGTTATTTGTTAACTTTTATTGACACTCTATTATCCTATAATGGATATGGTTACTATGTTTTTTTTCTCCCCATGCATATTTAGACACTCATTGATAATCGGTATCCACACGAATATTGGACAACAAGCATTAGGTTATGGCGAACATATACTCAAAAATGGATATCAGGGTTGGGGAATTACATATATTGCAATCTAAAAATATTTTTAATTTAAACCATTGTAAATATGAATTAATAAATTTATATGAAATCTTATTGAACTTCTTCTAGAAAATTTGAAATCAAAATATTAAAATATTATACATTTTATACATTTTATTTTTTATGACAATGATCTTTTGTAATGTTGTTTTAAGGGAATTCAAAAATAAATAATTTGAAAACAATTTCATTACACCAGAAAAAATTTGTTTCAATCGACATAAATTGAATTTTGTAAAGAATTTAAAATTCAAAACAAGATCCCCATATGTGAGATGTTTACTTTTTAAATGGTTATTTTTAAAATAACTTTTAACAGAAATGATAATATTTAATTTTTATTCACCTTAACAATTTTTACTTCATTGGAAAAACTATTTATTTTGGTTATCACTATGAATCACTACCGTTTAATCCCTATCTCTCTCTCTCTTCTATAACATCAACTATAGAAAATTAAAAAATATTTTTTTATAAATAATAGAATGCATTATTGGTATCAATATAAAGGGAAGGTATCCTTTTGAAATACCATTGTCTAGTATATTTATTACATCATTATTTTTTTTTATTTTTTTAAATGATTGCGTGGAGGTAGAAATTATTTCTCTAAAATAAAAATAGGTGTGCTAGACCTACTAATACTATTTTTCGATTTCAATTTGTTTATGATTTCTATTAATTTTTATCCTGTTTGGGGAACATTACACATATCTTTACCTAAATGGTGTTTATGCCACTCATTTTGTTTCCTCACTCATATCTATTTCATCTTATCTCTTTTTCTTTATTTTTCCACCCACAAACCACACCAAATTATATATATATATATATTACATAATATTGTGTCATATACATATTTAATGAGATAGATATTGTATGTATATATATATATTCCCATATATACAATCCTTTTTGTGGACCAAAATATATATATATTTTTACTCCTCATATAAGTATTTATGTACTTCATTGGAAATGTTTTATTTAAACCCAAGCATAAATACATTATCTCTCTCTATATATTATATATTATATCATGTGTACTATATATTTCAATATATATATATATATATATATTATTTCAATATCTAATTATCACAGTGAATTTCATATATATATTTACATATTTCTTTATTATATATATATATATTTATTTATTTCTATTATAATATGTCAGTAATAGTCTACATAAATTTAATATAGAACTAATTATCCGTATTTTTATATATTTAGTAATATTTTCCGATTTTTTAATTAATGTCTTATACAAAATGTTTTATATTATTATTAAAATATTTATGGTCACAATATCTAGCATATATTAAATTCTATCTACAGGAAATATTCATTTGATTGTTTTAATATTTCTTTAAAAAACTAATTTTTATTGCACATATCAATGTCTTTGGTATCACAGAACATATCATATTATCAATTTAATACATTTAATTTAATATCCTTGGGACTATAATAATTATGTTAACATTAAAATATAATACACTTGTAATTCCTTTTTCACCAAAAAAAGTTCTCCTTAAAATTTTACACTAAAAAATACAAATAGTTACATAAAATTTATAACTCACATACCCTTAAAAATAATTTATTACCTCTTTAGACTGTTAAATATATATGATTCAAATTATTATCCTTAATGTATAAATTTCATTATCCTTTATGAATTCTTTATAAATTTATATAATATACTACTTAGAAATATTATTTTTCAACATTTATTATCATTTACCATCTAATAATCACTAATTGTTAATTTAATTAATATAGACTCATCATGTTCATATAAAAATATCTATATATACTCTTATATAATAAATACTAATATAATTAAAATATCCATCTGAAATAAAAAATAAAATTTTATGTATAATATAAGAAACTCAATGAATGATACAAATTAAAATATATACATGAAAAATGGGTGTCATTTCATTAAATTTATAAAATCATCCTCTTGTTCTTGTAGACACACCTAAATCATTGTATAATGGTTATCCACATTCTCTAAGGCATTCGGCCTAATTCATGTCATTTTTTGTCAAATTTAGGTGACATGTTAGTTCGATTTTTTTTTTATTTGTTCCTTTAGTAATTAATTTATATTCGTTTTATTATTTGACTACCATTATAATAAGATGTGTTCATTGACATGATATGAAAGAAAATTTTAGTTCCCACGACTGAGGGTTTCCTACTAATATTTATTTTTCCCTCGCCATTAAGGTCTCCTTAGAGAATGTGAAGACCATTATGACTATTTTCATATTCATCAATGGACAAAATGTCGACAATGTAGAGTCGATTTTTTTCATGATTGAGTGGGTCAACTCATATGAAGTATAAGGATCAAATTAGATTATCATAATAGTTGACTATTGATTTGGAGTGAGGTGATAGTCAAGGGTAGAACAATATCCTTTGAAGTATTTTATTTATTTTATTTATTATGTATATGGTGTTGATCGATTGGGTGATCAATTGATGTGTACAGACATGGTTGTTAGTTTATATGATTCATATCATTTGTTAAAACATGTTATTTTCTATATATTATTCCCACTCAAATTTTTATGGATATTTAATTTTTTTGTGGGGATGATAGATAGGTCATCTAAAAATGATTCATGGAATGTTATGGACTATAGTACAGTACTTCTTAAACACTATTCTTAGTGGAAAACATGGTTACTAGGGTGATGTGATTTTTTTCTTGGAAATCATATTTTATTTAGGATATAAATTTAATAATGTTATGTATTTCAGATTTATATTATGGTTTTTAGGTCATTGTAAATTAGCCAGAGGCGTGTGGATATGCATAATTATAGGAAGATCAGATTTACATGACATGTATTTTCTTATGTAGGATTGAATTTTATTATTTAACAATTAAAAAACAACAAATATGGTGTTGTCTTACACATCTACTCATTTGAATTATATCTGAATATGAACTCTTATGTTATTATGGGTATAGGCCATGTAGATCATACATTAATATGTTATTTGGTGGTGGAAATTTGATCCCCTTATCAAGGGATGTATATATTCCATGGAGGGTTAGTGTTGGAATTGGACACCCATATGATCACTTTATGAGGTATAGGATTCAGGATAGGTGATTTGACATGGAGTGAGTTTCTATTTGCATTTAGTTTCCCGAATAGATATTTTTAGTATGAGATTTTGATTACCTGTGTCTAACAGGAAGAGAGAACCATTTATTCTTTATATTATGGTTTATTTTATTGAAAAGATTTGGTTTGATTCATAGACAAATTAGATTTTGATAAAAATATGGTGGCATGTTGATAGTGATGGTAGATGCACTTAGTTTCTCTATGATTCCATGATGGATGTATGTTGAGTGTTTATCCATGGATTAGTTGTGATACATCAATTAGGAGTAGTAGCATTGATGGATATCTAGATTTATGGAAAAAAACAAGTGAGGGGAGTATCTTCACTATCATATGAATGATAGAATAGGTTTCATGGGATGTATCCTAAGTGAGTATGAGTCTAGTCATAAAAATAGGGTTAGGTGGGGAAGGAAACCATTGTGTTTATATGAAACTAATTGGGATGGTGCATTATAATAAGTGAGAGATTATTGGAGAATAAATCCACATTGAGAAATAGAATGATATATTTCATTTATTTTGTAGAAATGAAATTCATGTTGAGGAATTTCTATTGTGGGTATTGCATAGTTCCTTCAGGGTCATAGATCAATGGAGTCGATTGTGAGTTGATTCATATTAAATTTCCTGATTCTTGGGGAAACCCATGTAGCCTAACCATGGTATACTAGTTGTGTTTGATTCTCAAAGAGCTATTTAAGGTTATCCTACAAGCAGGGATAACATGATTGGACATTGGAGAATGTTTTCCTCATTATATGTGGATTTTCAATCTTGAAAATTTCAGTCCTAGTGAGCTCAGAATAGATTTTGGTTATGATTTTTTTGTTGGAGCATGACTGTGAATTATTCAGTCACGTCCTTTAAATATGGTTGGTGGCCGATAGATCATGGTCAATGATGTATGGTATTATGGATTCAGGTTGTTCTTTAAGATAAACTTATGGTGGCTAATTTCATAGGCATCACAAATTGATTTCCCTCATGTTGGATGATTCATCCATGTGTTTGACCAATCAGTATGAGATCATGGTGGAATCATATATATGTGTGTGGGTAGAATCATAATGAACCTGATTCTATGAATATTACTATATTCTTATTTTGAAATTATGTTATTTGATCGAGCCTATTTTTTGACTTTAGACTCTATATGAATAAGATGTGGTCTGAATGTTGGTAAAATTAGTGGAATGCTAGTGTTTTGGGTGAGATTATGATGGCTTTATACACACCAAGGAATCTATGGGTGAAAATCCATATAATATAGATATTATAATGACGCATGATGTTTTATTTTCAAAAAATAGGGGAAAATTAATTTTTTTTCCCATCATGTTTATTAGGTAAATATATTAATTCCCCGTAGAATTTGATAAAAAAACAAATTATGATTATATTCATCATATAGTGGTTTATTAACCATAGAGATTAATTTTTGAGGAATTTTGTGCTAGATTTATTTCTATGTAATATTAAATATTCAATTTAAAAAAAAACTACTTATATTCGCTTGTCAAAACTATGAAATTTAATCAATTGATTCTAAACTGAAATTTTATCTTCACTATTTAGTCTGAAATGGTTACTTTTTTTAAAAAAAATTCATTCGGATTTCAAGTAATTTTTATGATCATTATTTAGCGTTTTATTTTTCATTATAGCTTTTAAAAAAATTATTTATCCCTCTCCCTCACACCCTCTTTGAGACTCAACACCTTATAACATGTCCTTAAGTGATCTCCTTCCCTCACACACAATAATCAAATAGGTAGATAGAGAAGTTGGTACACGGTGGAATCATAATTATCTAGGAGGACCAGCTGGGGATAAATAAGGTTTTTAAGGATGGGTATCATGGATATAAGCTTGAATATTAGAATATTTTACTATGATGTTTGCTATTGTTTTGATATTTTCCCCAAGAGCCAAGTAGATTAGATTTTTTCTATCATCCAAAATGAAATATGGATTCTTGAAAGCCCCATCAAGTATATTGTGGGTAGAATTGACTATAATTGTTGATTTTTGTGTACATTAGAACGAATTTTTGATTAGGAAGCCCAGTCAAATGTAATTTAGTTCATTAACCTAGATCATGAGTTCTATGTTTTAGAAAGAGTTAGGAAGAGTGGGTTACACATTGTGTATAACTTAAGGAAACATTATGTACGGTTACTTAGGTAGTGGTTGGGTAATAAACCTAACATCAATTATGGGGGGACATGGATATGTAGAGTACATGTTTATACCCACCTGTGAGGTACAAGTTCATATGTCATTTGAGGTAAATGGAAATATTCAATGTGAGGTAATTTTCTCGATACTGTGTGAGTTAATAGTTAGATACAACATATGTAGTAAATGACTTATAAGGGGTAGACACACCCTATAAATTATAATTATTGTCTTTTTAATTTTTGGTACTAATCAAGAGTGGATTTCTAGAGTAACATTCCATGTGTCCAATGTATATGACATTTAATTTCCCCATGAAGATGTCAAACATTATTTATCTCCCTGAAGATTGAATTAGGCTTGTTGGTAGTCCATGTTGTGTTTCATTCCATCAATAATGGAATTTATAAGAAATTATGATGATGAGAGTTTATTATTAATATGTTTTTGTGGTGGAAAAACTATAGTGGTTACAATCACTCTTGTTTCAGATAGAGAGATCTATCGAGGGAGGTGTTGTATGGACCCAGGTGAGGGGTTTGAGCATGGTGATTGACATGGAATAAAAAATTCCAGGATGTTAATGTTGGATTTATTTTCATAGTTATCAAAATAAATAATTGAGTGTCCCCATGGATAAGATGATGTACTTATTAACTGCTTTCTTGATGTTTAGGTTATGCGGATCCTATTTTTTGGGATAACATTGTGGGATGTCAGATATAGAAATGTTCAATAGTGTAAATGATGATACAAGTCTAGATAACCCTATTGAATTCCTTTAGTTGTGAGGTAATGGTTTATTATAGGATGGATCCCTGATAGATCATTTATTATTATGTTTAATAGTGTTTAAATGTTGTTTTTTGATGTGGTGGAGGAGCTCTGGGAGGGAATAATATTTTTATTAAGATTCTGGTTAAATTAGGGGATTCCCAAGGTTATATTTATCATATATATAGTTACTAAATAGAATTATATATAAGGATCCTTAGTTACAATATTATATGAGGTATTTTATTGAAGTAAGGCCATTATGTTTTTGATGATGATGAGTTTAGTTGCTTGAACAACCATTGTTCATATTGCTGGTAGATTATATGATTGTGGATATTTCTAGAACATCTAATATATGTGAAAGAATATATATATTTATTATTAGTGGAGGAATTGGATCAATTATTATATGGTTACTCTTGTCTTTTTATTGATTTTAGTAGGATCATATATAATAGAAAAAAAAATGGATAAATATACGCCTAGTTTAGGATTAAAAACTTTCTAGGATTTTTTTGTCAATGAATGCTTTGGGTCCCACATGATCTTTTATATACCTTCCATGATTGACATTAAACTATAATTACAGAAGATTCACCTAGATAGATTATAGGGAAATATAGAATATTGAAAAGTACATTCATTTCATCCATGAGTTTTGGGTGTATGTAAAGATCATTATTTTAGATAATCTAGTAGTAGTTTTTATGTTTCTTAATAAAACAATAGGAAAATAAATGGTCCTCCCATTTATAGATTTCATTATAAAAAATATATAAAATCTTCACTCTAGTTCTATTGATTCACATAGTCCTCTGTAACATGGTGATCTATATGCTCTAGGGAAACTCCCCCTGGTTGGAGCAGGTGTAGTTATTCTTGGGTGGTATATTAAAAACCATGGATTAATAAATATTTAATTATTAAATGAGTTGTTTATTTTTATGCAAAATAATATTAAATTAATTTGGTAATATCACATAGTCATGGAATTTTAATAATATTAGATATTGGGTACAATCATCATGGTATCCTATAAATAACGAATTTAAAACCCCCTAGAAGTGAACATTGGCACACCTATAGAACCTTATTTCTTATTTTGTGTTGAGAATGAGAAAAATAGTGGATAGGGAATCCAAATACTATTTCATTATTGGTTGAGGCCACTGAAATTGAATTTCAGGTTTGAGTTAGAGAAACTCAATCAGTGTTTCAATACTATAATTGAGGCACATATTTTGTATAACAGTGGATCCATGTGAATATTTTTTTCATTTATTTTTCTTATGTATGTTTGTCTTAAGGGGTGATCATTTCAGATATAATAGTCTCTCTATGAGTAATAATTATTCATTTCATTTATCAGATCATGTTTATTTTTTATATTATTTATAATTTAATACTTATATATAATTTTTTATTTTTGTTATAATCCATTTTATTTTCACATACATGTTATGGAATAGTCTCCATATAGATTCTCCTTATAAATTCACCACATGTCAGTAGCCTCTCATCTTTGTAGAGGTCCCCAAAAGGACCAATGGTTTGATAGATTTGGTGAAGTGTCGGGTTGACCCATGTCATCTCATTAATAATTGAATAAGAACCATTCCTGACAATGAAAATTGAGAAAAATGAAAAAAATACTATAATAGAATAGTACAACTACAGATGATATATGAAACCCTATAAAAGAGGATTTCCTAATTGAAGATGCCCTAAAATTTTGTTGGAGGTGTATGAGAACGGAGTTGGTTGGATTTTAATACTAAGAAGTTTCAAACAGAGGGATAGAGAGTATTGCTTTGTATTTTGAACAATACTATTAGTTTATAAGGCTAAAAATAATTTTTTTTATTATTAAAATACATGGATATTTTTGAAAATAATAATCCTAGATATATAAGGTCATGAAATAAGAATCCCATAACATTATGTGATTGAATATACCAATCCAAGCCTTGCAGTATGGTTTTCCCTCACATGGATGTGAAATATCTCCATAAAATATTGGATAAATAAATAATTCATGGACTAAATTTTTATCACGGTTTTAACCACAATATCAAGGCTTGATTTCACCCAACCCCCGCTAAAAAATATTTTTCATGAATTCCACTCCCATGTATGTCAACCATAAAACCTTTTCATATGGTTATATCATGACATCCACTCATCCAAAATGATCTTCCACTCACTCAATTTTTCAAAATTTTTGGTTCCTTTAAATATTAATGTTATCTTAAGTGTGTGTAAACCATTATTTATAGTGGTCCTCACATATAGGACTTACCCATTTCTAGAATTCCATGAAAAAATGTGGGTATTGGTCCCACCAATAATGGTATTACACCTCCCACTTGATTTATTTTTTCTCATAGTGTGCAACACCTATTGATGGGACCCCAAAATGTAAATGTTTCCGTTGAATAGTTATTACCCATAAATTTTGGAACCATACCATATTCTAAAATTATATATTCCAGTCACACCATCAGTACACCTTGTCCATTATTTGATTATTGATCATTTAAAACACAATAAAACCTCTTTTATCCTTCCAATTTTTGATTCAAAAAAATCACATTGAGGCTCACAACAAAACCAAGACTAATGAAAAATTAAAATTACAATAAAATATTTAATTTTTTTTTACTATAGATAAAAATAAATAAAATTTTAATTTCATTGCATATAACGACATCATGGTTATTTCAATTTTCCCAACAATATTACTTTTCACAGAAAAAACATTTTAAAAAATATATAGAAATGGTGAGGGAAAATATAGTATTAAAATCTTCACTAAAGACTCAACTAAGAAATCAGGGTACCAAAATATGATCACTATTATAGACTTTAAAAAAATTCCCAATGGAATAAAAAAACCTATAAAACAAACAAAAACAAGGAACATTATTATTAAAATGTGGATTCAGTGAATAATCCACCCATGAATTTCTCCTACATAGGAGATAACAACTAACTCTATATCAAATTAATAAAAAATATTCAATGAAATAAGGTGATGATCAAGCACGGTGTTTTTAAAACATATAAATAATTTCAAAGGGGCTTCAATTCTATAAATATTAATTATTATTCTACAAAATCCACCAACACGATAATGCTCAACAAACAAGAGGGTGGTTCATCTAATGTTATAGTAACAAGTTTCCCTCACATAATCTTGGTGAGAAACCATAAATGAAATTTGTAATTTTATAAAGATATTAATAATTATTCAAAAATACAGGAATATGGAACTATCCAAAATATATTCTAATAATATAATCAAAACAAATACATGAAATAAAATTTCCAATAATAAAACACAGTGTTGAAGAATAATATTGGAGAAGAAAAAATATAATAGGAAATACAACTAGAATATATTGAATAAGTGTTTGGTTTAGCAGATTGTTCCTAGGGATCTTCAAAATGGGTACTTCTATCATTTATTATTTTACAAGAATCTAGATTATAGAACCATTATAGATTTACAAAATCACCATTATAATGGAATGTATTTGAGATTATGGACATAAAGGGTTCTTAAACACTATATTGTTTTTCAATGATGGAATAATAGATATATACACCCAAAATAATAAGTTGTGTATTAATATTATATAACCTTAATGATACAACCGATTTGATTAGTCCTATTTCACTTCATCATTCCCAATAAATAATTTTCATCATTAAAAATTAGATTATGTAAATTTTGATAACTTCATCAATTCTAGACATGAAATATTAAATTTGGTATCCTTCTTCGCCACCAATAAATGATATATTAATCCATATATGCTTATAATCAATATGAGAAAAAAGAAACCTATTTTAAAAAAATATACATTAAATAATTATAAAATTTTATATTCATCAAATACATTACAAAATTTATATAGATATAATAATAATCTAGAATGGATCGTTCATATTGTTAAAGAAGCAAAAATTACATTAACTTAGACACCATTATACTTTTCATAAGTAATATTAAAAAATAGCATTAAAACCATCACATTAATGGTCATTATTTTTTATCCAAATAGTAGATTTCAAAAACATCTTTCCTAGAACCGTACTGATTAGGGTTTAAAATTAACGTCGAAATGGATGTTGGTGCTTGAGAATATTTAATATCTTCTTCTAGGGTTTATAACAATTAATCAACTTCATATAAATCTTATTATTGATTAAAAATAGTATGAACAAAATTTTAAAAAAACATAAAAAATTTCATTAATCTGATGAAAAGGAGGATTCTCTTATGTAAATCATCCACAACATCCTCTTAAGAATCCATAAGTACATAATAATATAGATCATCCATTAAAAATTAAACAATTCATTAAAACCCATGGACAATTGAAAAGCTCAACTCTTTAAAATTTTTCCACCAAATCATTTATCATGAAATCCTAAATTAAAACATGTTATGTAACATAAATATATATTATAAAACATCTCAAATAATATTTAATATTCAGTATGATTAATTAAAATAATTATAATATCAAGGGTCTTAATTCAAAAATTGGAAAAGTTATAACAAAGCAGGGATTTCTCACTTAGTCTAGAAAATGTGTACTCAATGTGTGAAGCCCACTAACAGAAAACAATATTATTATTAAGTGTTTTTATATGATTTATCAATTACATATTAATTACAATGTTCCCATATGGGCCTTCCAATTAACCACTCCAACATTATGAGTTCTCCAAAACAACTTGCAAATATTCAATAAAATCATAAATGATGAAGTAAATTCTAATTATATCAAGATTAATATAAAACATGAAAATAAGGTTTTTAAATCATTCGGTAATGTTATGGTATATTGTCTACCGTTATGACTTCAATATCAATACTTTTCATATCAATTAAGATCAGGTCTTTCTCAATCTACAGCATGGATAAAGTATCATGTTCTTTTCTATTAAGAGAATTTTCTACAATACTTTCCATTCAATGATATTATTGAATAAAGCCATCATAGTCCTTGATTATCTGTAACCAAATTCAGAAATATATGATAATATCTTTAAATATTAATATATACTTAAAATTGGGGTTTTGTTTATATATTGTATTTTTCCATCATTAGGATCCCCATATCTTTATAAAAAAAGTGATTATAGCTAACTCTACCTCATGGGTGGGATAGTTCTTTAATTAGGTTTTAATTGTCGCAATATTGAAGTAATAAAATTTTCATTTTTCATTAGTATACATTCAATTCCTTTCAAAGATGAGTCCATATTTATAACAAATACTTCTCTAATAGATGGAACAATTTTTTCATGTTCACTAACTATACACTTCATTAGTTCAGGGAAACATTATTCACATTCTTTTTTCAATATTAATAGAACTACATTACTAGTTAACATGGTTATTGGGTAATAAAAAGATGATATTTTTACACAATCATTCTATAGTATCATGTTACACCATGCTAACTATGAATATTGATTACAGTAGTAGGACATGGCCACTCCTCATTGACCGTTTCCTTGGATGAATCAACTGAGACTCCGTCACAGGATATGATGTGATGAAAGAATACAACTTTACATATATAGAACTCACATTTTATGAATTTACCATATATATTAACTTTCAGAAATGTTTTTTTGACCATTAAATTATCCTAAATATCCTTACAACTTTTTTTATATCAAAAAAGAGTCATAAAGAACACAAAGAATATATCATTTTAATCATTAAATCCTCCATTCATAAATTTCATAAATATGAGAGTACAATTTATTATTCCTATGGTCATAATAATATACTTTTAATTCTTATAACATGACCTGGTAGAAATCATTAGGATGTATTCTTTGATCAACCTTGATAGTCGATACCTGAGTCTATGTTCAATCTTTGATTAGAATTGATACCGATAATGATCTTTGTAAAAATAATCTATACATGAAAAAGAATATTTTTTATCACCATGATACAATTATGTTCTATATAATTAATCCATAGAATCATAGATGCATAATTATTCATAAAAATTAAAATGAATGATATCTGTGGAGACGTTCATGGTTAAATAAAACCCTTTTCCAAGATATCAAGATGTTTCTTATTTAATTATTTTAACTCTACATATTCCATGCTACAAAGGGTCTTCATTATCAGTGTTGAACGTGATGAACGTTGCGGGGAAAAGCATAGAAAGAATTGAACAATCATTGTCTAAGTGTTCATGACCAACAATTATATACATGTGGTGATAAAAATTACAATGATGGAAAAATTATACTAGATCAATATATTAAATATAAATTATGGGTCTCAAGTTAAAAATAATTATTGTAGATGAAAAGAGGATAAAAGCCATGCACAATAATTTAATAAAAATAGGTTCATAGCAAAATTGATGAGTCCTATGATGATTATAGATCAATCATTAGGTAATAACTTAATTGGCATAGAGTAATGTGATGATGCAATTTAATTCATCAGTCATATGTTGATTATCCCCGATCCAATCATTATTCTTCATTTGATGTTTCTCTACCAATGAAGAATGACATCCTCCTCCTCTAAAATCATGAATTGTTTATGTGGCCATACAATGTAAAATTATCATAAGAGGGTATTTATAGAATATTCAATTAGGCCATTTATTAAAAAAATTAAATTTTTATCATTTTGATTAATCCTACCCACCTGTTAATTTTATATTTGAACATCTCCTTTTGATGAACATTCGGTCTTGTGTATCGTGAACCTCCCATTTTGGATTCAATCAGGGTATCGGATTTCTTATTTGAGTATCTATTATGAATATATTCTGATTTTTCTATAATAATATTTGTTCATAATTTAAATTATATTTAATAATATTAATATAATTAATTTTCGGATCCCTAGACCACTAAATTAAATTTCATCTAAGCTTGTGTCTTTGAAAATATTCATATAAATATTTCAAAATTTTATAACAAAAAAAAAATCCTTACATTACTCTCTTAATCTGATATCATTATCCATGAAATGAAAAATTTAAATAAACATACGGGGAAATTGTGCCCTCATCTACATCCACTTATCCCATATGGTTTTTTGTGATCTCAAAAAATAGAAACCCAATGTATACACTTTCCCACAAGGGGTCTTTTTCAACCGGATCTCAACTCTAGCCACTCATTGAAAAAGGAAACTCCACTATCAGAACCTAATCTACCAATGTCGGTATCAAATAATGAGTCGTGCACATAAATCCTTAGTTGAAGAATGTGGAGAGCTCTCGTCACGAGTTATTAAAACAAATTGGCCAACTTCTCTATAACCACACTTGACAACATCATATGAAAAACATCACTGTCAGCATCTACTAACATGTCCATATCCAATAATGACCTGAAGTTCACAACACATCAACCACTGTTTAGTCCTATATCACTCTTATGTCTCTGAAGAAATATCACGATATGTGGATCTTCAAATCTAGAACAGACTCCATGAATGATTTAATTTTATTAACAATCCAAGAGAATGTGTAGCAACATCCTCATGTGTCTCGCATTCTCAAAATTTTATGATGATGGCAAGAGGGTAAAATCAAAAAATACTACAAAAAAATGATCCAATAAAGGTAAATGATTTTTCTCATAAGTCATGAAAACTCTAATAAAGAATTAAACATGTCAAATTATATCACCATGGACACAATGTAACCATAGTGGATCTAAAAAGCCCCACTCGGTACATAATGCTCTCAAAATAGAAGCTAGTGATTAAACATTATGAGGATAAACATTGAGATCCAAATACTCTCTACAACCTATGAGAAGAGGTGATCGATTTGCACAGTTGGATACTCATATTAGATAGTTTTATGTCTCGTGTGATACCAATCCACACCTACCTCAATGCACCCGTCTTCCCCTTAGGAGAAAAACACAAGAATTGTTGAGGAAACACCCAAGGTCTTATGAATCCCTCTCTCTATATACTCCTCCATATACACCTCCAACACTCACATCTACAAGGGGTTTTAAGATATTCTAGCCCAAATATATGGTCATCCCAAGTGAATTTACCTAATAAACAAAACTATAAATTGTGTGGTAATATTGAAACATCCAAAAGACAGATTCCTTAACACTCCAACACCATCAGAGCGTAATTAAAGATCATGTATTCCACCTATCCATTGGTAATACTATCCAACTGATAATTGAAGAACAATATCCTCTTCTGGTTGAGTTCAACCTTCCCTCCAAGGGATCACCCCTTATCAAAGGTGAAAAATCAATCCAAACATGCCGAAAATACCACCACACTCACAAGTGGTAATAAATTGAGCATAGATGATGAATTACTAGCTCTAAATGATGGAAACATTAGAGGGTCCCACATCTGCAATAGAAAGAGTTTATGTGAGGCTCTTTCTCTTTGTAGTGTTGGGTTACTCTATCGAATAAAATATCTTCCCATAGATCTTTTATGTAGGATCCTCAAACACAAGAATTGTGAAAAAGGAATCTATTGGAATACATAGGTCTTAACCATGGGCTTCATCCAAGGAAATTTGGCCTTTGAACTATTCTATAAATAAATCTTGAATAGTTTACAAAGACTTGAAACCATGAACCACACTCGAATCCACTAAGCTACAATCACATACCTAATGAAATTATCCATTCCTGTGGACATCTTATCATCATAAGTAGGGCACCCAACAATGTCATTGAACATCAAAATAACCCTAAAACTACAATTTTGAGGAACTCACCATATTCACCTCGATACTATCCACATTTTAAGGTACTATCTCACTCGTGTGGGTTCAGATTGCATTGTTTGATTTAATATTAGTGGAGGAAGTGTCCCCATTTCGTTCATATATAATCCTTGTAAAACAAAAACAACATTGGGATCTAACAATTCCCTGTGTCATGTAAGATAAGTCTCACCACTAGGTCTACTATTAGGAGAAGATATATCCAAGTAGAACATTCTCACCACAGGCACAAGCCAATCCTCTTCCACCTAAAGAGGGGGTATGGGTCACCATGAATCCTTGGTGAAATTAAACTCTAAAACCCTTAATTTGCACTCAATATAGATTAAACATCAATTAGTTACATGGAAGAAAATTAATACTCTATGAAGAAGAATAATATTCAAGGAAACCATTTAATATGTTGGATCTTGCACAATAAAAAAACCCAAACTACTACCTCAAGTCAAACCACTATTGCATGAGTATTTGTATCATTATAAAACCATAACAGTCTAAATAAATAGAAATTGAGTAGCATGATAAATCTTTGTGTACCATTATCTTTGTCTTATATATATATCGACTTCTCAACATACAAACACTTACCTAGTTTACCCAAAGAACGATCCATGCACTGCATTTCAAGTGGTAGCACTACTTATCACCACATGGAGAAAACACCTCATGGGTGGGTCCTAGAATTGATGTCTCATCCCTCAACCGGTATTCATCATGAAATTTTATCAAAATACAATATGTATACCATCAAATAGTCATCCTAAATCAAGACATATCACAATAAAATATAATATCTGGAAACATAACTCCACAAAGACTACAATATGACTCAATCCTATATAATTCACATTCAATTAATTCACATAACTAGTGTCTCAGTATACCATATCGGAAATAAGGTAGTAAATGTAATGGTGTATATATATTTCAGCGATTTTACCATCACATGGTTCTCTATCCTAAAATACACACTTGAGAATCATTGACATTATTTCCCTAATTTACAACCAAACCACATATGGGGGGAAAACACTATACACCATCATGAGGTCGAGCCACCAATAATTACAATCTGTCGCAACCAAACCCATTGGACCCCAACTGAATGGTGGAAGGATAATCTCCCACTACCCCAATCCCACCTCTATAGGTCAGGGGTTGGTGACATGTTTTGAACAACATAAAAAAAAATCAGAGTAATTTTCAAAAAAGTATGTGTATACACACACCCCACCATATCCATGAATATGTTCAAATAAATAATAATAAATACAATTACATATAGTGTAAAAATGATTCATTTAATAATAAATATGGAATTTAAATGTTTCTAATAGAGTTAACATAAATTTAAATTGGAAAAATACATGACCGACTAGAAAGGAAGTCACAATATGGAAAAAATTTCTAGAATAAAGTAACTTTTGAGAGATATTGGATCCAATTATATAATACCTAACAACCAAACATGATCAAATACACATGTGTACCCAAATTCTCTTTCAAAATCACAACTAACATATCTGACATCTACAAGGTACACTACTTGTGTTGGAAACTTTCATCTAGTGGAGTGTATATACATACCGAAAAAGTCAAATCCAAGCACACTTGGACCACCAAATTTATTAAAAAGCCGGTTTAAGGGTTATCCGGTTCCCGAAACAGCCGCACCCAAACCAACATTCAAAATTTAAAACATCAAAAGGAAACATGGCCTTGAACTTCACCCCATCAGCCAGCTCATCCCCTTGTTCCACGAACCCACGTCACCGCCTCGAATCACGCACCCTTGAAACCAGCAGCACCTCGAACCGCGCCCCGCCTCGAAACCATGCGAGACGACCGGAGAAACCTATCCGAACCGTCGGCGAGCATCACCGGCGTTCATCCACCGACACAGAGAAGGAGATCACATCAACACGCACCATCCGCCGTGCAGGTCATCGGAGAGGACGACGGACAAGGCCGGATCGCCACGCGCCACCATTCACCGGGGAAAGCGGCAGAGCCGTCGACGGAACCACCGCATACCCCGCAAGATACATCAGCAAGGACGCCAGAGAAGGACCCGACCCCTCCATTGTCGGTACAAACCATCGTCGTCGTCTCCGTTGAAGAGAGATGAACATGAACAGAAAATCCACCTCTCGACGTCGCCTTCATCAGCACGAACCAAGGAAAAAGCCCAGCGCCGCCATCCGAGATCACCAAGAAAGCAACGCCCGACCTCCAAACACCCAGATCAGAGGCCGAAGTGAAGATTCCGTACCGTCAGGCCAGGGACTCCGTCGTAGAATCAACACCGAGTCGCGAAGACCCCGGTGCACGCAAGAAGAGTCGATGCAGGGCCGAGCCGAAAAGAAATCCCACCTCAAATCTCCGAACCAGGGAAGAAGACGCGCGGCTCCGGGATGAGGGAGGCGGCGAGAGCGAGCCCTAGCCGGACACGGCGCCCCTTACGGGCTCATCTCTCGTATATACATACTTATTAAGAAACCTCGCTAACTAAATAGGGTAGTAAACTCATCACAATGAAGGTATGTAAATAATTATATGATATTGAAACCATAAAAACCCTATGTATTCTCAACAAGAATCCCAAACGAGATAGAATGGTATGTCCATATCCTCATCCAAGATAAGAATAATGAGTCATTATGAATTTTTAAAAAGGGACCATCTCCGATGCCCATAATACCACTTTTCTATACAAATAATTCATATGGAATACCTACACCCTAGTAAGATATGGACGTACCATATCAATGGATAGAGTTCATGTGCCCTGGTAGGATAGGGGAGCACTATCTAAATCTAAACGAGTATGGAGGACTTTTACACTTTTACAATAGGGGAGTATTGTCTCTATAGATAGAGGACATGTCCCCTATTGTGATACAGGAGTACCATCTCCATGAATAGAGTATCCATTTCTAGTAACAAGAATATGGTTTCACTATATGGATAGAGGACACATGCCCTGACTTGGATGGAGGTTTCCACTATGTTAGTATATGTGTCTAGGAGACCGACATCCTAGTTTCATATGGGTTTTCCAACCTTATCCATTATCAAGTGATCCTTAATTAACATTTTCATCATCTAGAACGTAGTAAAGACGATTCGTGTTCAGAATATCAATCACAACACCCCAAATTCCAATATGATGTCCATAATTGTGTTCAACAACGAATAAAACACTGGGTAGGAAAATCACATGCAAGATTCGAGTAATGAGAATTGAGATATGGGAGATAGAGAGTTCTCAATAAGTATACGATGAAAAAGGGGTCCGTACAGTTTATGGACCCACTCCTCTACCTAGATTCTTCCACTCTAGCACTTGGCTTATAGATCTTGTAGTTCTATATAATGCATTAGGGTATTAAATTACATTTCTCTATCAAAATCATGATGAATTCATCACTTTTGTCATCATCCCAATGAGATTAAACATTAAACCACCTATAGGAAATTGAAAATTTCCATCAATTTCCAAATAGATTACACTATTAATATCCTCAGGAAATCAATTGTCAATATATTGTATTCACCTACCCAAATCATACACCAGGTGAATAAAATTAAATTCATTTTATTACACTTGAAAGATGTTTCATGGGCACAACCCATGAGTCTAAAATTAATATTCACCATTGGATTTGAAATGACCATCTAAAAACCAGTGTCAAGATTTCATAGATGATTCATCATTATGACATAGTATGAAGATTTCATGAATGATACTTGATTTAAAGAAAATATAATACTACTATATTATTATTATTATTATTGGGCTCTTTGTGGACCCATGTCATGAGTCACAAAAAGGAAACCAATACTATTTTTATATCAACCATATCTTAGTCAGGGTCACAATTACATAGATGGTGCATCTATCTGATACTGTATGATGATGTTAGGGATCATATAGTGTGTTTTAATAATTATATTATTATTATTATTATTAGTATATAAAGACAATGAATGAACCATATGGCCTCTCTCCAATTATTTCACGTATGAGGCTCCGGAAAAACCCCCTTGTTCTATATATTAAATTTTTTTTATCAGTTCAATATATATATATATATAATGGATAAGGCACATTCCCTATCCCCAACACCTTGTAGTGAACAACCTTATATAATTCCTTAATGAGATTAATATTATTTATTTTTTATTGAACGAAAAAATTTATTAATTTCCTTTAAATACTTCAAATACATTTTTCTTTAAATACTTAAAATAGTTTTAATTAAAATAGTTAAAATTATTTTTCTTTATTTCATTAAATTGATTTAATTTTATTACCCACTCACATGCCTTTTTTAAATGTAGTAATTTTTATTTAAAAATAATAATAATAGATTCCATGTTGACCATGTTTGTCCACCTCATTGGAGATCCATGTCCGGCTGATGTCACATCAATAATGAGTTGCCTCCTCCATGAGACCCTATGAGCGGCCTTTATCCAGAACTGATCCCATCATATCATACATTATCACTGTGCATCAATCTATGAAATGTGGATTCCCAATATGATCCATAACCACCTCTGATCATCCTCTATGATCATTGCAACTAGATCGTATCCTTGATAGTGAAACTAAACACAAGGCATTATCCTGATATAATCACAAAACATTATCTCCCTAATTCCACAATGCATCTAAAAATTTCCATCTGCATGTCATTTCTACTACTACAATGAATCTAGGGGCTCCACACATTCTAACTCAACCCAAAAAAACTCAATATGTATCCACATTTGTCAATAGTGAATAACGTGATAAAAAGAAAGGGGAAAAGCACAATAACAAAGTGAACTACCACCAATGAAAGGGTTCTTGAATAAATATTATTAAAATTGGGTGATAACATTATAAATGGAAAAATAATTATACCTGCACAATATAATAAATAAAAACTATGGGTCTCATGAAATGAATGAATATGTCATGTCAAAAAAAGATATAATCCATGGTAAATATTTTAATCAAAAGTGTAGGAAACAATATTTAACAAGTCCTGAATTGATTATGTATAAATCTTTTGTGAATAAAGAAACCACTACCGATGAAGGTTATGATTCCTATGTGTTTTTCATTTGTTTAACAGTTATACCTGATCCAATAATTGTTTTTCATTTTATGTTTGTCCACCAATCATTATTTATGTAATACTACTCTCATATTTTGAAATGATTATATAGAAAAACCATGAAATTTTTTTTAAGTGGATATTCATAGATTATTTTATTAGGACATTTAATAAAATAAATAAATAATTTATTTATTTATATTAATTACCCATACCCACAGAAAACTGCCCCATTTGAACGTCTCACATCGACAAACATTGTGTCGATCCTAGGGTAAACATTATGTTCCTTATTCATATCTGTTCTTAGACTTCTGATCTGATCTCCATCAAGGAGGCATTATACTTTTTTGGAAAAGCATTTTGTGTGTAGCATAAAATATATTTAATATTTTTTATAAAATTTAATAAAGGATCATAGGGCCTTGAAATAATGCAACGTCTTAGTTCTGGGATCTAAAAATATTCCTAGAATTATTGAATAATATTATAATAAATAAATCCATAAAATATTATATTAAAATATAAATTTTGTTTAGTGATAGTAAAAAATATGATATGAATATGTGATGGTTTTTTTCTTGGCCTTTTTATTCTATATAAAAGCTTGTATACCTCTTGTAGATTATAAAAAAAATAGTTGATGTAATACCCAAGAAAGATATCTAATAATTGGTCAATGGGTCTTTATTAACATTAAAATTATTTAAAATGAGATTAATTCTAAACATTATGAGATCCAAAGTGGTGATTCCTAATAGAATCCCCCATTACATTGATCATGGAACATAGGGATAGATAACCAATATGGAAAAAAATAGAGTCGACTTCCGACCCCTTGAATGAATGATTATCTTCTACTTTATTTCCCACCTTTCAAGTCAGAGTGATTTCCATCAGTAAATTAATGAATCCCTTTCAAGTATTGATAATATATGTAGTAGACCAGTGAAGTCGGGATTAGCCAAATGTTGATTTATAAATGAGTTTTGAATCTATTTCCACCAGGCACAAATGTATTTTTAAAATTAACTAAAATATAATCTCCCAAAGTAATTTTTTATCATTATCTATTAGAAGAAAACCAGGAACAAAATAAGAACTATACACCAATTCTATAAACACCAATGAATTATTTACCATCCTTCTAGATACCATGTTTCAATTATCATGTGATATATCTCTATTCAGATTTAAGCCCTTATCATGGGGACTCCAGAACACCATATAGAACCAAACCACCAAATCATCTTAATCATTATCATGATATGAAGAGAGGTCCCTATTATAATGATATTTTTTCATACATTTTCAATAAATATCCAACTCCAATATTAGATATGATACACTAATATTCATACTATGAGATGAGATACTTCAATATTAGAATCTAAATTTATCACAAACATCCCATATGATTCATCATTCAATTATCAAGTCAATATAATGACTGAACTCATACATCATCAACTCATATGATTCAATGCGTTTAAAATAATATATTTTTACCATTATAGGTAATAAAGAAAAACAACCTAGTAAAGGGGTCACCCATTAGTTGTTAAATGATTGAAATATGATATGTACATGATCAATGATGTTATAATAATTATCAATTACCTTTTAATTATTGATATCTACCACCATTAGAGTTGACGAAATGAATTTAACCATTATTCTAAAAGTAACTTATAAAAAAATTTCTCAATGAAATCCAATTGATTTAATCTATGTTCTATCCAATTATTAATCCCAACCCTTTTAACACGTGGGATAATTCAATATCTAAGTCATCAATAGTGTCCAAATTCAATAAGATAATAGAGTTATCATTCTCCTTAATATATACATACTTCAAAAATAATCAGATAGGATTCAACTCCTACTTGGGTACCTCATGGAGCAACGTCAAAATGGATATTCCCTATTATTCCCTAAGCTACTAAAAATAAATTTCCTTTAGAAATAATGAATATTTTATACTATTATGAATTAAAATTTCTGTTCTTTCTCTCATGACTATTCCACATCAATAAAGTACACCTTCAAACATGGAAATTTCATTATATTACACTTAATGCATATTATGTATTATTATATGGTTTGATATATATATTATTTATAAAAATAAACCAATTAATATTAAATCATATACTAAAATTAATTACAAGTGACCCTCTAATCACCCTCTCCAAAAAAATCTCACATTGATGAATTTCATTAAAAAAAATTAATTTAACAAAATATCACCCAAAATCAGCAGTTTAGTAGCATAATCCTCCATATAATGTATAATTAAATTATATTGAAAGTTAAATTTAATATCCTTATATAAAATATCCTCCAAATGTTTTATTTAATACATGATACAGTATAAGAAAATCAACGATTCACATGGATGAGATTAAATTATTCTAACTGATACTTCTTTCACACTCTAAATGTCATTAATTTGATATTTACTACCAAATCCCAAAAGACCCTCCTAAAAATTGAAAATTCATTTATATTTCACTAACATATGTTTCATATTGTGTTTTAAAAACCATAAATAGTTATTCATTAAGAAAATTGTGGAAGAATAATCCATCATTTTCATGTTGGACAAGTTGTTCATCATGTGCATTGAATAATTAAGAATTTATGATAATTTATAGCCTCATAAGAAAAAGATATATAGTTAAAACAGTATTTATCAGAGAGGAAACAATAGGGGGTTTATTGAGTTTCCAACTAAGATTTATATAAATAATTATTTAAAACCAATTAAACCAATTTATTAAATACAACCAATGTAACTAAAATCGTAGAAGTATATAATTTGATAATTCAGAATATTATTTAAATTTGATTCAAAACACAGTAAAAACATGTTTCAAACTCATTCAGTTTTTTTTAGAAATTTACTATTATCAAAAATGAATTATGAAACAAAAAATTGTTAAATATTGTAGTAATTTTGTAGTATTTTAGTTATTATAACTTAAAAGATATTTTTTGGAAAATAAAGTATAAAAAATAAGATAAGACTGTGGATTAAAAAAATGATTAGTCGCAAGATGACAATTTATCCTATAAACATGGAAATAACCCATTACTAAGATGTTCATTATATAAATAAACTGAACCATTAAAATGATATGGTTTTTTTACAAAAAATTGTACAAAAAATTGTCCAATCAATAAAAGTACTTCTCTATAGTTAATCATGTCTTTATAGATAGTAATAAATCAGATAGTCTGTGTCTCACACTCTTTAATAAATTATGCGATATAGTTCTTTAATTCATTCTGTATAAATCACACACAATTCTAAAATTAATAAAAATATAGTATGATAATGGGGACAATTTGATGTAGTAGAGTATGTTGGTATATTGTTCATCATAAAATTATTCTCTTTTCATTTTATCCTTTTTATTTGGAATTTATGCGTGGAATTTTTTATATGTTCCCAAGTATTATATTGACATTTAGGAAATAATAGCACATCAAAAATGTTGAAGACAAATCATAATTTCTTATATTTTATATAGAATTCACATATCTCATTTCATTCACATCAATGAATTTATTTTTATCTATCACTAGAAGTATTTCAATTGAATCTTTCCCCACAAAATATTAGTTGATAAATCATCATTAAATATCATTATATGAAATATAGGATCAATAAATACTTCTTTTGGTCATTTCAATCCATATGTAAAATTTGTTGGATTAATATATTTAATAATATAGTAAAATAATATTTATCATTAGATATGTTTACGTTAAAGCAGACACATCTACATTCATGGAAACATCATTCTTTTTTACTAATCTTATTGGATTCATACTATTTAGTACAGTAGATTACATTTACCTATGTTCAACCACTTTTTACTTATTTTTTATCCAATTAAATTTATAATTCTGACTACTAACTATAGTCACCTAATTTTTTAATGAAGATGATTCAGTAATTTTTTTTATAGTACACAACATTTGATTTCTCTGATTTTACCATTCAGAAGATGGTTTCATGTGTGTTTCATATAGCTAGCCTTATATTCAATCCAATATCTTGTAATGAGATAGCTATTGTCAATCGGTTAGGGGAGTGGTGGATCCACATGTCTTGTGGTCAATCATAATTGTTGTGGAAAATCATGTACAAGAAGGTCTCTTGAGATATAACAATCCATTGCTCACTTTTTATTACACTCACTTTGTACCTTTTAAATATAGTTTCCACAATTAAATAGGTGATTTTACGGTGAAGCATATATTTGGTAGTTCATTGAATACCTAGAAAAATTTCACTTCTTTTCCAAGAAATTATTTCACTTTTATAAATTATAAAATGGATTAGAAATAACATAAAAATCATTCGTAATTATTAAAATAAGGGATTTATAAAATAATACTATAGTATTATAATTTTTTATTATCAATATTAAAACAATAAATCTAAAATATAAAAGACTAAATATTAGGAAATAAAGTATATAGGCTATTGTAATATACAATTGGAAATAGGGAATAATCATTGTCACTTTGTTGAGGTTCTATATTTCACATTACATTCACCTTGTTTATTCAATCGATTTACTCCTCCTTTGGGATTATCAAAATTAATTTATAATGATTCATATAGTAGATATGTAATTAATATAATTTAAATTGATAAATAATAAAATTTAAAACAAAATAGTAAATAATAGTGTATGTTTTCATTAATTTTCCAGAAGTTTACAAAATTAGCCATCAGAATAAAATCAGAATCTAAATCCTTATATAGTGATGGGTCATTACCTTTTATTGTAAAAATAGGAATAGTTTGAGTAGTGTGAGGCACTGTAATAGGTTCTGGAAAACATAATCCTTTGATAATCGGTTTAATCTATCAATTTAAATGATGAATAATGAAATATAAATGTCATAGTGCATGTATTGGTGAGGTAGAGGATGGGTTAGATAATGAATCAGTGACTAAGACTCAATCTATGGTTGAGTCTTGGGAAGGTTGGTGGAGATGTGGGGAATATAATGAGAAAGAATTACTAGTACATGGGTATTATAAATAGACATATTTGGGCCTACAACCCTAGAGATATCACCCAACAACCTTGTAATATGTTCTATAACATGATAGAACTTTTCTTTCTATAAAATGAACTAATAGATAAATGGATTTGTTTAAAATAGATTCTACATGATTTATTTGAATTAAAATGTTAGATGAGGAATATTTAAATATAAAACCAATTAAAAAACATGGTTCTTGGATCTCCTTTGGGTGAATCCTTATGATATAATACTTTATTACACCCTTAATTGAATCGTTATCTTTTTATGTCATAATTGATTCACCTTGAATCAAATAAAATTATTTTTATCAATGATAACAAATGAACATTTTCTCTTGATTTATAATATATTTGACTCCATCCATAATATTCTAAATCTCTGTAGGATTTAATCATTGCATAAAATTCGCTTCCATAGAATCTAAGGTAGAATGATGTTGTTATACTGAAGTAGAGGATTAAGGATATGAAAAGTCTAATAGATACCATCTATCCATGATATCTAGAATATCTATCAAACATTATTTCATTTATACAATGTGGTCATAGAAAAACACAATTTCACATATGAAATATTTAATTCAAACTAGAAAAAGTGGTTATTAACACATTTGAAAACTATGGAAATAGGACCCAAAATAGAGGGTGTAGCCTACGACCAAATTTGTTTCCAGCTATAGGTAAAATCAACATGGAAATAGGTCTTGAAGTTGTCAATAGATTTTGTAGCCTTAGTAAACCATGGATATAGACTAAAATATATCTCCATATCCACATCTGATCCATGTACCTCACCCTTATGTTTCAAACGGATAACCACTACACCGCTGAGGACATCAGGTGTATATATATATATATTTATTATGTTAAATATATTATTAAAAACTATAGAGATTTCTTGAAAAATATTGTAATAGAGGTTCCCCTTATTTTTTTGGTGGGAAAATTATTCCCCCGCGCAATATATGGATACCTATACCCACGATTTTATAATTTTGGCTATATGTCCACAAACATATCCCTTTTCTATTAATGAATATCCTTGTCAATTTTTTTCTATATGGAGGATGAACATCAGATGGATTTATGAGAAAACACTTTCAATATTGTATAAAATATCTTTCATTCAATCTCAATTATTACTCAAATAATATTCAAAAAAAAAATTTATAAACATTGAAAATATTATTATTGAACAGTATGATGTTTTCATAATTTATTACTAATGGAAGAATATAAGATGTTCTAACATCTTGATATGGAGAGGGTTGATATTGAGTAGGATAATTATTATAAATTATGGAATCACTCATATCAGAAGAATAAGCACTGAGCTTTGGTCCATCCTCCAAGATTCTTATTTAGGATATAAAATTTCATCGGTTCCCCCTATTTGTCGATGTTAAGCCTCATATTTTTCATTTAAATATTCCATGGACACCTCTTCTTTTCTATTATAGGAGGCCAATACTAGTTCCCCCTAATACTTTTTTTTGGATACATATCTGGGATCGGTAGGGGTATCCATAAGAAGAATCAAATCCTCAATATACTTAGTTCTAACTTGTCACAATCAAAAAAGAGTATTAGGATTCCTAGGCATAATAGATTACTTTTTCCTTTAAATAATAACATTATATATTATTTCTTTATTTGGTTAATCATCACTAAAATCATCAACATTCTTTCTATCAACAATTACCTTATCAACCTTATCGTCCTATTTGATATACTCTTTACATAAATCTATAAGAGAAGATGCATCCATACACAGGAATGGATCATATAGAGGGGATTCTTCAATGGATGGTGTGAATTCAATGATGGGATCTCTCCAAGTCTCAATCATAGGTTGAATCTCTTCCATATGTTTGTAATCCTACTAACATTCAGAGCTAGTGGGAGTAATTTAAAAAAAAATTGATCTTGGAACTCTATACCCCTCCATATTCACTTCTCTTTCTCATATTATTTTCACCCAAAACGATATTTTAGGCTCATTGACTAAATTAATTACAATCTTATATGGTCATGGATAATATGGATTTAGATATACTTCTAATATCATAGGTAATCCCTTATTTTGAACCTAATCAATTTGTGTACCACCTACATTATCATGTAGATAATTTCTGACCCCCACTATTAAATTTAAAAGATCATGTGATTCATACTCATCATAAGAATGATTAGACTCAATAATATAGTCTGGTTTATAATCATGATCAGTGTTATCATTCAGTATTGTTAGATTTTAAATTGTATTAAATATATAATAATTCCTTTATCCATCAACTATCAGCATCCTTCTATAATGATTTATACTAATCATAAATATCATACAGGTGGTCTCCTGTAAATATTCTCCAGATAAAAACAATGTACCATTAAATCATTTTATGATTATTATTTTATATTTCAGAAAGAAAAAAACATAAATTTTACATATGGATTAGTTTTGAATCTTCAAGATGGTTTGGTCTAATATTCCATGTACCTCATCAAGAAATGATGAATTCCAATTTTAATTCTATGAACCACTACACATGAAAACAATAAATCATTATATCTAATGGAACTAAAATATCCTTATTGATGGAATATGATATACTAAATGAGTTTCAACAAAAATATACAATCTACATTGAGATCATTTAAAACTAGTATTCATTAGGATCTTTTGTGAATCATCTGTTATAACATATTATCGGTCCTTAAATGGGGATGTTTCACAATATATAAAATTTAATATTCATTAAACACAGCAAAATATTGAACTCATAGTCAATAAGCCCAAAAGGTCAAAGTGAATTCACAATCTTGATATTGTGTAACTCTTCTAATCACATTCTCAGGATATCATGCTTTAAACACAATATTTCGGTAAAACGGTTTTAGAATGTGTGTATAAAAGGGGATATTTTATTCCAACAACCAATTGGTATAATCTCGATTTAAAAAAACTCACTTTAACAAACGTCAACTAGTTATGGAAAACTCAATATAGACTTCTCCTTAAATGTCTACTTTTTTTTGTCAATAAAATTTGCTTTGAATGATTTTTAGATTACATCAACTATGGTTTTATCAACTGGATGATTTCAGAGAATCATCATAAAAAATCTCATTATTTTGACTGTAAGAAGATGAGATTCATTATTCGATATGGATATAGATTTAGTAAAGAATATTTCAAATTATGGTTCAAATGAGGCTTCAAATTAGATTTTGGTTCGGTTTTGAATAGTGTGATGAGTTATATTCGTGTTGTAAATTTCATTCATTTTCACAATTTTCACATACAATAACAAGTTAGAATATTATAATAAGTATTTTATATTTTTTTGAAACCATACGATATATTTTAAGAATGAAATAACATATGGGATAACCTGATATATGAAAAACATATATATACTGTAAAGAGTATTAATTATGTTTAAAAAAAATTAATAATACCTAATTTATGATCTATATAATTAATTATTTTAATATTCAATGGATTCTAAAATATTTCAAAAATGTTATGTATTATTCCCATGAATTCTAGAGTGATATATGAATTTTGAAAATGATATATAAATAAATAATGTCTTATATCAACATGTTTTTTCCTTTAAAGAGTCTTGAATTTTTTTAGAAATTTTTTTCAGAAATTTATTCAAAATATAGTTATACATGTTTGAATTTATATATATAGTTTAATAATTAATATTTGATCAACAAAAAATGTGCACAAAAACTACCTATAGCAATAAACATAGATCCTGCAGTAGATAATGCAGTATAATTCTATTTATGACTACACTAGGAAACTCATGACCCTCCCAAAAGATGATATATTTCCAAGTTCCAATGTCTTTCGATATTAAAAACATAAAAATTATAATATTAATAACTAACATAATATATAGAATTCCCTTTAGGGTAAAATAAACCATTGTTGGTTTTATAATCTATGTATTATAAATTCCTCATAACCACATTTAAATGAGATTCTTTTGATTTTTCTATAAAATTTCAATTAATTCACACATTTTTTATAATATAAGGTCATATAGTAGTTACTAATGTTCATCCTCCAATCTTACCTCTTTAATTATAATTATCGACTAAATTTCTTGTTTTATCAAGATCAAGATTGCATCTTGTAATTAATGTTGTGTCACTAATTTTGTAGTTATCCAGAACAAAATCATTTAAAAAATCAATTATTTATTTTAGTTGATTTAAAATAATTTAAATTTTAAAAAAATCCATGAATGAATTTCATCTCAAGCATTAATGTCATTTAAAATTCATTATTCATCATTTTGGAATATTCAATACATATGGGGTTTTTTATGATCTTAAAATAATATCATCATCATATATTTAAACTAATAGATGAACCATTTAATTTTTTATTAATAATGAATGATTAGAATAAACTTTTTTGAAGCCATTATAAATAATCAAAGGTTTGAATGCATAATATAAATATCTAGGAGGTTGATTTAATCAACACAAAAATCCTTTTAATTTAAAAATTTATTTGAAAAAATGTGGGATTTCAAATCCAATATTTTTATCAACAAATATTCCTTCAATAATATATCTATATTGGAATTCACTCTTTTCATAAATTTGACATGCTTTGTAATTAACTTATTAAACATATAGAGGAAATATTATGATTGACTCAATTCTAGCTACTAATGTAAATTTTTCTTCGGTGTTAATCTCGTCTTCTGGGATATATTTTTTTGCAACCAATCTTGCATTATTTTTAATAATTTTTCTAGACTCTTCAACCATGTTTCAATCCAAAAAATTATTACCAATGACTAAATAGTATTTATATCCATCTCTGAATTCCTAGCCTTTATACCTTTCAAACATGTCCAATTATTCTGATATTCTGTTTATTAAATTTTCATCATTGATTTCATCATAATTTTAAATATGGTATTTTTCTGGAATGAATGATTTATTTTCAGTTGGGTTTTATAGTGATTTTATAGTCTGAGTATCTTTTTATAAATCTCTAATTATAGCATCTTGGGAGTGGTATTTATGAGAGGTAATGGTTCTAGGGGCTGAAGAACATGGGTTTTCTATGTCTTCATCCTGTATAGGAATAAACTGATGAATTATTGTAAGTGATTTTTTAGTTAAATTATCTAAAAATAACAATTTATAGTTTTATTATTGATATTCATAATTAATATATCATCCTCACGAATTTATAATGCTAGTTTTGTTTGATGGGGATATGTCTCGTCAAAATTGATATGAATATATTCATCCATTACTATTGATTTCTTACTAAATACACTATAAGACATATTAGAGGTTTAAATACCTAGTAAAATTCATTCAAATAATTTTTTTCATGTTTTCCTAAATTCACCATTCTATTGAGAAAATAAAAATTATAACAAAAAACACTATATTAATTTAGTTTTTGTTTTCTAAAAATACACAACTCGTGTGGATTATTTTTCAAGATATATCTTATAATAAATCATTTAATCACATATAAATATGTGAGATTAACTTCATCATATAATTTGATCGGTGTTTCATATTCAATGAGTATTATTCTAAATATTTTTTGACGAGTCCAATTTCTCCATTAAATACCCCCATTTTTTTAGGTGTTTATGGGGAAAAATTATGAATTTGGCCATGTTATGATAAGAGAGGTTCAAATTCATAATTCTTAAACTCTATTCCATGATAAATTCTCTATTTCATTATGGTAAAACCATTATGGTTCTCTAAATATATATTATACGTAGAAAATTGTGAAGAGATTATATTTTTTTATCAATGAAAAAGATCATGTATATGTGGAATAATAATCATTTATAACATACGAATAATATTTTCTTACTAAATTAGAAAATATACAGGTGTAAAGACCCTGAAATTCCTAATATTTTTTTAAAACTATTTGTGATTATTAAGATTCTGTGAAAATTGATACCATATGATTCTGAGCCCCAGATAGCCCGAAATTGAATTTTGAACTTTTTTTATGGTATGTTCTATAAATTCACTAGTGGCGTTTTCGATCTTTTAAATCAGTGCACTGATTAAAAATCCAAGGCCACCATTGAATCCATATTACTTGGATTCACTTAAGGAAGGATTAACATTGACCATAGTAGGTTGGGTAAAAGAGTTAGTTATTTTTACATTAAAAGAAATAATAAAATAACATAAATATTGTTATTTTATTTTTTATACCTCCTATTGTGTGGTGGTGGTGGGACCGATGTGTTGTCAATCCATTTAATGGATTGACACTTCAGTTTCGTAACCACACTATTAGGAATTATGAGTGTCATTAATTAGAAACTCATTAATGAACCTCCTTAATTTTATCAATGCTTTAATCACCATCCACCTCTATTTAAATGGAGCTCGGGTTGGGGTTTTTAACACAATTTCATCAAGCGAGGAACCTCTGGCGAAGTAATGCGGTAACTTCCACCGGCGGAGGATGGAAGCTTGGGAAACAATGATCCTGGATCAACGAATATCGGTAACTTCATCCAACGAGGACCCTTATCTCCCCACAACCATAGATTCACCTATATTTACGAGGTATGGGGTGTTTTTAAATTCAAGATACTACCTTTTATTTTCCTATTTCTATAATTTGGATGTATTTGGTGTATGAAATTTGAACAGGGTTTAATAAATATCTATGTTAAATTTTTTATTTGATACTTTTTTGTTATGATGCTAACGTGGAGGGTGTGAGCCTAACGAACATGGCATGATCCATCCACCGCATGATTTATCATTGTATTCTTCATAATATAATTTGAACTTGATGTAAACACAAACCAAAGGGTCATGTAGTGATTGTGGCATCCTTAGAGTCATGTTGGCACAGATAGAAGTGAAAATGGAGCTTCGAAGCATCGTCGGAGCCCCACAGATGAAGAAATAGCGACCAGCGTCAGTGCTTTCCTTCCGCAGAAGAAGGTAGCACCACGATGTACCATATGGGAGACCGACCTTCAGATGAAAGTGTTTGCAACGAGCGGCACACCGTCCCATGTTTCGGGTGGTAGACACGACTTCATAGCTTCAGTAAAGGGTACCTTCAGCTTGGGGGTCCCGCTGCCAGCCGAGGTGGATTTACATGGTGCCTCCAGTTACATAAAATCCAAATGGCTTTTATGGAGATCGATAAGGGGGAGCGACCCCCTCCATGTAGGTCAATCGCCTGGCGGATTGCACTAGCCTGTTTGGGTCAGGCCACACCCAGACGGATCGGGTCAACCTAGTTTGCGGGCCAACGGTCCGAGCCCACCGCTTCCCAACAAGTTCGAGCCACATCGGTCTGCAGCCCAACCAGTTTAGGACGAGTCGTTTTGGACCTGGACCCAGTTGGGTCGGGTTAGTCGCCCATGTCGGACCAGACCCTGACCTATTTCATCCCATATACACTTAAAAAGGCCATATCTCGCAAACCAGATATCTGTTTGAAGAACCATCTACGGTACATGATTCCTAGTAATGAGAAGAGACTATTGAGATACTCTCCCTGAGTTTTGGAAAAAGTTGGAGTATAGCCAGGTGGGATCAAACCCGCATTCAATCGGGTCCTTGGTAATAAAATGCCTATAACTCACAGACCAGGCGACTGATTGACGTGTCGTCTATTGCATTGGAACCTTTACAACATTGAGGTTCTATGGGATTAATATTTCTGGAATTTCATTGATATTGAGGATAGACCAATTTATTAAGGACCAAATAATATGGAACTCAAGCGCCCCGAGCGCGGGATCCAATGGGTGGCTGAGACGTGAAAAAAAAAGTGATCCTTTTTGGATCAGCAACATGCAATCCCATGTAGATCGGAAACTAGTGATCCTGTGTGTATCACCACCTAGAGATATTGTGTGGATCACCCCTAGAAATCATGTGTGGGTCAGCACCTAGCGATCCTCTTTGTATCATCAACTAGTGATCTTGTGTTGATCAACACTGAGGGATCCTGTGTAGATCAACATCAGAACCCATGACAGAATAAAAATATCTAGATTTTTTACTAATCATCTGTACTTTTGTACAAATGTTATAACTATTTTTAGTGCACTAATTTTCATTGTACATTCTGATTGAGATCATTCTTGGTGGTTTTCCTTTTTGTAATTCTGAGAGACCTTCATGGGTCTCAGGGATCCTACTTAGTATTTTTATACTCACCCATGCACAGGCTTCACCCGCACCTCGTTATGTCTTCTGTAGAAGATGAGTAGCTCTAACGAGACTATAGGAGTCTAGAATAGGTGGTACATGTAGGTGACTGGCGGGCGTAGAGAGTTGCAGAGATGAGTTGTACCTACCAATAAGGTAGGATCCTTCGTGAACGATCATAGGAGATGTTTTTTGTTTTCATTAGTAGTTGTATCTTTTTGTTGGGCTTGTATTCTGGCCGATTTACATTCATTATATACTTTTACTACTATAGTTTTACCTTGTGGTCACATCTTGTTGTCTTCTTGGATTGTGTATTTGTAGAGGTTTAAATGAAATTCCTTCCCATTTTAGGGATACAACATTTCGATGCTAGTTGCAAAACCCTACCTTATTGAAGGCGGGCATACGGTAGTCACGACTCAAGCCATGTGGGATGGGTTGTGACAAATTAGAATCAGATGATTTGGTTCTAACAAAGATCTAGGACTCTGATATTTCCAATAGAGCAATAGTGTTAACTATTTTGAGTGTGGATTTCAGTACAGGGAGTACAGTGTTGCTGCGGCTGCCAACATATCCATACACTAGGACCAGAATTCAGATTCTTGACCCGGTGCATGAAGATTATGATTGTTTCTGTTATGGAATTTTGTTACATTTGATATCTTTTGAGTCATCTCACAATGAATAACTTATTGACCATGGTTTACCTATTTCATTTGAGGATGCCACTACATAGACAACCTGGAAGGATTCCATAGAGTGTACACAATGCTGGACCATAGAGTGATGAGGCTTTGATGGAGGATCCACTTACTATGTTGGCAACCTTCGGGTGTTGTACTAGAAACACCACCACTCATAGGGTAGCAGTTTCCACTATTCCTACTAGCAGAACATGCACGCTGACTGAATGAATTGCATGAGTCCCAAAGATAGAGGCCTATGTGTTTTCAAGGTGAGACAGATCCCCAGGACGTTGAGGACTAGCTGGAGGTTGTGGCAAGAGTTTTTCTCTTAGATGAGATTCCATCAGATTAGACAGTGATCCTAGATTCTAGCCTCTTCTTGGAAATATCATAGAGATGATGGAGTCCAATTCTCTAGATGTATGAGGAGGTGAAACTCTCCTGGTTAAACATTGAGACCCTCTTCAAGGATGAGTTCGTACCAGCAACTTTACACTCTATGCGTATCTGGGATTTGCTGCACTTACATAAGCACAAACTATAAGTAGCCTAGTACTCGGAGATATTTACTTACCTATCATGATATTCCACCTAAATGGCATGAGACAATTTTTATAGTGCCTGAACCTTTTGAGTAGGGGCTCTAGTGGCAGATCAGGTCATTGATTATATCACTCAGTTTCCCGACACAGGCTGGTGTGCTCGAGAGAGCTTTATTGGTGGAGAGATTTTTGCTGAGAAGTCACCGACTGTGAGAGCCGCCACTTGATGATAGTTAATCGAGTCAACTATAGAAAGCATTAGATAGAATATGTAGAGGTCCAAGTGGGCTAGACCTTCTGGTGGACGACCCAAGGATGCAGGGTCAGAGTTGTAGATCTTGCGAGACAAAGGAGGTCTTCTGAGGACTAAATCTTATTACTCTTGTAGTGGACAGGGTCACATGGATCTTGACTGTCTTAATCCTCACGTAGATGATCATCTAGAGGCTAAGGGACCACCAATGAAATGGACAAGGTTCGAGTGAGGTGTTTTGAGTGGTCGCGGATCTGGAAGAGGAGTGGGTCATACAACTTGTGGTGGTGGATGGTTTTAGGGTCCACCACTGCCACCCCCATGTGTTCAACTCCTTCCAAAAGGAGTAGGTGGACAGAGGATAGCTCAACATTATGGTGTAGAGTCTTATGACCATGGTGCTCCAGAGATGATTAGAGGTATGATCTATGTCTATTCCACCCTAGATGATGTTCTTATAGACACAGGTTCCAGTCACTCTTTTATTTCCACGGCTCTCATTCAGAGGTCGATGATTATGATGGAGTTGTTGGCTCGATCCTTATGATTAGATACACCTATGGGAGAATATTCTATGATTAAACAATTGTGATGATAGTGTGAGATCACTCTAGGATGTTAGAGCTTTGGCTGGCATATCCTAGTAGCAGCATTGAGGCCTTATGACATCATCCTTGGTATGGACGAGCTATCCACATTCCATGCTCAGATCAACTATTTTTCGTGTAATGTGAGGTTTTTCTGTGAGGATGGTAACATGTTTTTTTCACCTATGAGAAGGGAACACTTGATGAAAAATATGGACTTTCTCATAGGAGGTTGCATCTAATCACTCATTAGTTTCCTAGCCTTTCCCTTGGAGAAGTTGACTTTAGGAGTCCATGTTATCCTATAGTGGTGGACCAGTATGCTGATGACATTTCTATTGAGGTTCCAGAACTACTACCTCGCAGAGAGGTAGAATTCTACATCAACATGTACCCCATGACAACACTGATATCTACACCAGCATAATGTATGTCTCTTGTTGAGCATCATGAATTGTGGGTATAGTTGGATAACTTAGAGAATAAGGGGTTTATAAGGCCTTGTGTTTCCCCATGGGAAACCCTAATTTTGTTTTCCATGAAGGCATATGGGAGTCTGTGTTTTTTGTAGAATATCGGTGCATGAACCAATTGAACGTGATTAAAAAGTATCCCCTCTCGATTATTGACGATATCTTCGACAACCTAAAGGGAGTTCGATGGTTATTAAAGATAGACCTCAGATCCGGCTATCATTAGGTCAGGGTATGAGATGAGGACGTACTGAAAATGGCCTTCAGATATTGGTATTGCCATTACAAGTTATTGGTGATTCCCTTCAGCATGACCAATACTCCATTAGTGTTCATGGGACTCATGAACAATACCTTTAAACCATATATCATTCACTTAATGGTATTGTTCATTCGTGATGTCTCGATACACTCAACGTAGGAATATGATCATGCCACTAACATACAGATAGTTCTAAATAGAGATCAAGAGCACAATTTTTATGGAAATCTCTTGATGTTCCAATTATAGATATTGCTATTCCACTTCAAGGGTCACATTATCCCGTAGGTAGGGGTTGTTGTGGATCTTGTGTAAATAGAGGAAGTTCTTTCTTTGGAGCCTCTCAAGATTGTGACTGAGGTGTGGAGTTTCATGGGATTGGATGGGTAAAACTGGAGATTCGTACATGACTTTTCCAGAGTTGTGACACACTTATCATCTTTGACAAAGAAGGGACAACCCTTTTTGTTTAAGGAGAGATACCATCAATGTTTTCTAGAGCTAAGGTCTAGGATATTTAGTTCCCCCATCCTGAAGCTACCAAAAAAGGGTGTCGGTTATTTGTTTTCTATGACACATCAGAGACCTTACTAGGTTGTTTCTAGATGTAGGAAGAATCAGTGATCACCTACGGCTCATGGTAGTTGAGACAACATGAGTCGGACTATGCTACACATGACCTAAAGTTAGCATGAGTGGTCTATGCACTAAAAATGTGGTGTAACTACTTGATGGGTGAACAATTTACATGTTACTCTAATCATAACAGTCTCAAAAATATCTTCACGTTGAATGACCTAAACCTTAAATAGTGATGGTGCTTGGAGTTCCACCGGGACAATTACTTTGAGATAGTCTACAGTTCTAGGAAAGGGAATGTAGTAGCATACACACTCAACATGAGGTCTGGTCCACTGTTGCAGAGTGAGGAGAAAAAGCATCTAGCCACATTTTAGAAACCGTTTTTGGATAAAGATGTAGTATCTTACCTCTCGTATATGACTATCATGCCCCCTCTTCATTAGTATGTTTGAGAGGTTCATCTTGGGGACATTGATTGTGTGGCCCGATGTACTTAGATAACCTCAGGACAGTCTCGTGTAGGATTTTTTGAAGGTGGGGAGCACATAGATATTTTCATAAAACACTACATAGTAGCATTGATGCTACGAGAGGAGATGTTTTGTGTGTTCCACACATCCCATTTGGTGGTACATCCTAGAGTGGCGATGATGTACCAAGGACTCCGGTGTCAGTACTGGTGGCCAGGGATGAATAAATTAGTGGTATAGTTCATATCATGATGCCTCACTTTGTAGTAAGTGAAGGCTGAGCATTATGTTCTAGTAGACTTAGCTCATCCACTTGAGGTACTGTAGTGGATGTCGGATGGTATATCCATGGACTTTGTTATAGGGCTACCACATATGTCAAGGGGACACGATTCCATCTAGGTGATCATTGACCAACACACCATGTCAGCCCACTTCTAACCCATCCAGTAGAAGGGATCAATAGAGAGCATGTGACATCTCTTTGTACAGGACATTGTACAACTTCATGAGGTTCTATTGAAAATCATCTCAGATCACAATGCTTGTTTTCCATACCTCTTGTAGAAGTGATTGTAGGAGGAATTTAGAACTCATCTACGCTTGAGCACCAGCTTTCAACCTTAAACAGATGTTCAGATGGAGCGGACCATATAGTATCTTGATGACATGCTTCGTTCATTTGTCCTCAATTTTTGGCTGTAGTTGGTAAGACCACCTCCTACTAGTAGAATTTTCTAAAAACAAAATTTATCACTCCACCATCGGCAAGGCACAATTTGAGGCCCTGTACAGGTGACCTTCAATGTCACCACTATGCTCAATGGACCTAGGGTAGTCAACACATATGGATCTATAAATTATATATACTTCCATAGGGAAAATAAATATCATCATGGAGAGGATGAAGACTGCACAGAGCCAGCAGAAGTCACATGCTGATAGGATACAGAGACCCTTAGAGATTGAATATAGAGAAAATGTCTTCCTACGGGTCTCACCCCAATGAGGATAATAGATGATTCGCCATGGCGACGAGAAATATACAAGGTTCATCAGACCTTTTTAGATCCTTTTCAGAGTATGAGAGGTGACATACCATCTATCTCTTCCCCCACAGATGATCTAAATGCATAATGTTTTCCATCTGTCGCAACTGAGGAGTTTAATTCATGATCCATCGCACATTATTGACTGGGTAGTGCTGGACATCGATGATGGGGTGACGTTTGCAGAGTTCCCAGTGGAGATAGATGTTCAATAAGAGTGGGTCCTTTTTGGGTGGTTGATTCCCCTAGTGAGGGTTTGTTGGTAGCAGGGGAACCTTTATGAGACCACCTGAGAGAGGGAGGCTCAGATCCATGATCATTACACCCTTTTGTTTCCGTATTTTTTTTTTGTAGATTTTGGGGACAAGAAATCCTAAGGTGGGGAGAATGTAAATTCTTGGAAATTCCGTATAATTTTTATAAAATTATGTGAAATTATTACAAGTCTGCAAAAAGTGATGGGACCAGATTATGAGGCCGGGAGATTCAGGAATGGAATTTTGAACATCATTAAAAGTGTGTTTAGTAGACGCATGAGTGGAGTTTTCTATCCTTTGAACTAGTAATTTGATTAAAAATTTGTGTGCACAATTGAATCTGCCGCACTTATATTCTCTTAAGGGAGGCTAAACTTTGACTGCAGTAGGTCGGGTAAAAAACCTCATTTTTGCCACTTTTAAATAAATAATAAAATTACATAAAATTGTTATATTATTTTTCCTTCCACATGTTGAGAAGTGGTGGTGGGACTAATGGGTTGTTAAGACATTTAATGGCTTGAATCTTCAGTTGTGTAACCACACTATTGGGAATAAAGAGTTTCATGATTTATAAACTCATTAATGAACTTAATTAATTCTTTTAATGCATTACACACACTCCACCTCTATTTAAATTGAGTATGGGTTGTGGTTTTTGACATGGCTTCATCATGAAATGAACCACAAGATAAGTACTGGGGAAAATTTCATTGGTGGAGGATAGAAGTTTGGGCAACAATAATCCGGGATCAATGAACGATGAAAACATCATCTAACGAGGACTCTTCTCCTACCATAGGCCCAACATCACCTCCATTTACAAGGTAGGGGTTGTTCTCAAATTCAAGAAAATATCTTTTCTTTTCCATGTTCTTGAATTTGAGGGTATTTGTTGAGGGAGATTTTAAAGAGGTTTAGACAATTTCTTTGTGATAATTTTATATTCGATACTCGCATGTTATGTTTCTAATGCGGAGGGAACGGACCAAACAAACAATTCTCGTACCCTCCGCCACTTGATTTATCATTGATTTCGTTATAGGAAAATATTGAATTGATGGAAATGTAAATCATAGGGCCACGCAGTAACGGTAACATCCTGGGATGCCCGTAGGCATAGATAGAAGTGAAAACAGAGCTCCAGAGCATTGTCGGAGCCCCGCAGAAGATGTGAAGGTTATAATACTGGTAGGAAATGGCGGCGAACGACACTCGCCTTCTAAAGAAGGAGGGGGCACCACAAAGAACAAGATGAGTGGTTGTCCCTCTACCGGTAGTGTTGGCGGAGAGCAGTGCGCCATCCCACAACGCGGGAGGTGGCCGCATCTTCAAAGCTACAATAAAGGGGACCCGCCTACGGCACTGGAATCCTTGGAATGTGACAGTTTATTTTGAGATACTCAACATGGTATTTGGAGAAGTTGGAGTATTACTGGGGTGGATAAAACATAAATTCTACTAGATCATCGACAATAAAATACTTATAACTCACAGACCAAGCATTAGATTGATGTACCGTCTATAAGGTTGGAACCCTTACGACATAGTGTAATTATGGGTTACTCCTTTGCGGAGTGTTGTGGCTGTTGAAACACACTTGATATCTTGAGGAAAAGATACTATGTAACTCAACCACACCAGGTGTGAGAATCCAGTGGCAGGATGAGATGTGATGAATGAATAGTGATCATGTGTGGATAAGCACCTAGCGATCCTGTTTGGATTCGCACCTAGAAATCCTTTTTGGATATGTACCTAGTGATCCTATGTTGAACATCACCTAGAGATCCGACGTGGATCATCTCTTACTGATCCTATGTGGATCAAAAACTAGTGATCCTTGGTGGATCAGCACCAAGATATCTGATGTGGATCAGCATCAGAACCTTTGATAGAATAAAATGAACTAGCATTACAAAAAATTCTCAATACATTTGTATAGAAGTTATGCCTAGTTTGAGTAGAGTATTTTTCTTTTTTCTTTGTGATTGAGATCATGATTTGTGGTTTTCCAATGTGGTATTATGAGAGACCTTCGGGGGTCTTAGGGTCCCTTCTGAGTATTGTTATACTCACCCTTGTATGGACTTCCCCCACACATGGTTGTGTCTTCTTCCGCTAAGCAGATACTTGGCCGATACTATATGAGTTAGAACAAGGCTGTACACAGAGATAACTAGCTGATGAGAAGAGGTATGTAGATGAGTTATACCTACTCTTCTGGTAGGATCTTTGGAGGAAAATCTCAAAAGATGTTTTCTATTTTTTGATGATGTTATATATATTTTTTAGGCTTGTATTACAACCCCTTTACGTTTAGTACATAGTTTTACTAGTGCAGTATTACCTCATGGTTGCATCTTGTTGTGTTCCAGGATTTTGTGTTTTTAGAGGTCTAAAGGAAATGGATTATCATTTTAGGAATATGCCATTGTTGTTCTAGTATCCACCCCATAGCCTATTGAATGTGGGATTAGGGTAGTCATGGAATAGGCCCTAGGGGATGGGTCCTGACTTGAGGGTACAAGTAAATATATATAACCCAATTATAGTGGTTTAGAGATAGGAAACTCTTTATTTGGTTTGAAATATAGTGTTTGTTTCTTTCTCTTTTTATACGGATATCACACTTTTTCCTTAAGAAATTATATATTTGGTATATCAATGACTAATACTATGTTTGTTATATTTCAAACGTAATATATATTACAATGGCCTTGTCACATATTCCACATAAAGTATTCTCTATGAAAATAAATTGAAAAAAATAATTTTGAGAAAATAATGAATCTAAATTTAACTACACAACCATTATTAAATGTAAAATTAGTAAATACCAATTCATGCTTGGAGTAAAAAAATTCACATACATTGTTTTCAAATTTAACATCAAAATTATCACATCATAGTTGAGAAGTAATAATATGGTTATATATTAAACCATCGATAAATAAAAACTCTAAAATATGGATTGATTCAGACATACCTATTTTCCATGTCCACTGACTTTTCCTCTGTCATTTTCACCAAAAGTTGCATGCCCATAATCCGTCATTACAAGGTTCTTAAATCATGAAAACTCTCTAGTCATGGCTCTAGAACATTCTCTATATATATACCATAGATTATTATGGAATAATATTATTTATTTAACCTATATTTGATTAAATAGACAATTATTTTGTTAACTAATCCTACTTGGGTCCATATATGATTGAAATTAATGTTATTTGGTACCCTAATTTTTTATATAAAATTAATAGAATAATATTTAATAGTTTTCGAATTAAAATATTTCTCATATACAAAACTAATATAATATTTTCTAAAATAAAAAATTTTCTTAGAGACAAATAGTTTTTTTTTGTAACTAGGAATAAAATATTTTTAGTATAATCTATTTATTTTACTAGGTTTATAACCAAAACCAATATTGGGATTAAGTATAACATGATATAAAATAATTTTGGTTATGTTTTCTCTTCTTCCATAATAACCATAAATTTCATAATTTAATTTTTCTTGAACAAATGTCAAATAATTTTTTTAAAAAATATTAGAATTATTTTTCTATTTCAATGCTATGTTCATATTTTTTCTACAAAACATAAAACATAATCAATTTTTATATTTTTTATATTTTCCTTTTATCTCATTCCTGGAATCTTCAAGTATAATATAGGATTTTTCTACTTCATCATTATACATTTCAAAATGATCATGTATATGAGATGAAATATAATGTGCCATAGAAATTGTATCCATAAATCATATGTTATACTTTTCAATCATATCTCTTTATCATGAATATTGGTCACTATAGCTATCCTCATATTCACTCCATGTTTCTTTCATTTCCAGTTATGGTATTATTTCCTTAAATTCTTATTTCTATATATATTTGAGAAATGTGTAGTCATATTTTATGTATCATTTAGTTTTCATTTGTAATAGGTTATCTCATTTGATAAGTTATCTTTTTTCCAATATATCTTCATATTTCATCTATTTTAGTATTTTATTTTATAGTTATACTTTCAAAAGAAATTCATACTTTTGGAGAATATTAAAACATTTATTTCTAGATGATTAATTTCTTATTCAATATTAGTGTGACCATCACATACAATTATACTACTCTATTTAATAACATATTTAAATTTTCAATCAGATTATTTCAATAAAACAATTATTTCCATCATCATTTTTAATGTTCACCTATACAAATTATTCATAATTCATCAACATTATTATTTATTATTTGATTGTAATGTTTTTGATTTCACATGATTTACTAATTGAAACTATATTACCTCTCAATCTATCTATTATATAAATCTCCAGATCCCCATTACATGAAAATTTGCTTCCATCAATTGTACATGTGTTATCATAGTATCTATAAACTCATTGATCATATGACACATTTCATAAATTGATTAATCATGAATTTTTTTTGAAAATTTCATATTCACTATTGTATTTAATAAGGGTAATTTATTTAATATTATCGGTTCATTCACGAAAAACTGAAAATGTATACCAGAAAATACTATTAGTTTCACCGGAATACATTCTATTGAATTTATCCTCTCCTTGAGAAAAAAACAAATCATTCATAACATTGAGGATTGAATCATTAAAATATTTGGAAGGAGAATCTCATTCCTTTGATAATGTTGTGGGTTTTCCATATTTATTCTCAATAGATCCCTAAATATCAAATCAGATACATTCAATATGAATTTTATTTTTTATTTTCCATTTAAAATATTTTTTCCATCAATATAATGGTGTATGATAGCTTTATAACCATAAAATTAAGATTTGATAAAAAATAGTAAAATTAAAATAATATTTTTCTAAAAAAATTATCATGTTTCATTGTAAGAACATAATATTACTCAAATAATCTTCCAAATAGTTTTTTATAAAGATAAACAGATCTACAATCTGGATCGATTTTTTACAAAGTGTTATTTATAAGGTCATCCAGTCTATATAAATAATCTTATACAGTTATAGAATAGAGTAAACACATTCATAAATAAGAGATAATGTGCCTCTCGGACTACATTATAGTATAAGAGCTACTATAAAATGATATATACTATACAGAACATGTATCTCAAAAATTAATAAATCCAAATTCAGATAAGGGTGATAATTCTTTGGAGTATAGAATGCATGTCTATTGTTTTTCAAGTGAATCTTTTGTTCTCATTTTCATCATTCAAATTTGAATTATTATGTATAGAATTTAAGATGTTATTTTATGATTATTTTAAATCCATGAAATAACATGGAGACATATAAGGGAAAAATAGAGCATATGTTTATCATTCACCTATATAAATATATTTTTATGTTTCTTATATATCATTGAAAAGGATGTTTTCCTATAAAAATACTATAGATAAATCATCTTTTATGATCCTATTTTTTTAAATGAAATACTTTCTCAATATTTTTTTGTGGCGAGTGATTAATTTATCATATAATAGTTGTTGGATTAATATATTTAATAGTATAATAGTATAATAATTACAATATGTTATGATCTCTTACAATGTGTCAAATCATCATTCATGATTTCTTTAGTACTTAGTTAGAAATTTTTTTTAATTACAGAACAGTATGTATAGTGTATCACTTATAAATTTGGTTGATCACATTATACTTGAGGTTGATCTAATACTTTTTCGATTTATGACTACCGACCATGGACACTTAATTTGATCATGTGATTAGTTAATTAATTTGTTTAAATTCCCCATAATATGGTATTTTTTATTTTTCATTGTCGTGGAATGGTTTTCCTTGGAGTGTGTATGATTATATTTTCAATCAATCCACTATTTTTTAATGAGACAACTATGATCGATCTGTTAGGAGCACGAATACTAGTCTTATGGTTGATCAATACCATTGTGAAAAATTATGGCCATGGTAGTAATATGAGACACAACATTTGATTTCGTGGTCCCTCTTATATTTTATTTGGAATTTTTCAAAATTTTATCCATAGTTAATCAATTTTTAATGTGGTTGATGCATATATTGTGTTATTGGTTCCAGACATAGTGAAATTTCCATTCTTTTATATAAAGTGATTTAAATATTATAAAATATAAAATGGATTATAAATAACCAAAAATGATTTTCATTGTTAAAATAAATAACTTTTAGATTTATCTAGAAATTATATAATAAACTTCCATTTTTTTAGTCTATAATTCACTACTTCAGTCATATTTGGAAATGAAAATAATTGACATATGATTTTGTGGCATCCTTTTCCTTCTCAAGTTAACCTTCTTTACCATTGTATGGAATTTCAATTGAATACTATGTCATGATAAAAAAATATATTCATGATAAACATTAGTGTACACATCATTTTAATTTTTACCCCTCATTTAACTATCCATTATTGGTTGTAAAAATATCATTCCACATATTCAATGTATGTTCCTTATACTATTCAAATATATTCATCATAATATTCCCTAGTGGTGTATCAGGATTCCAAGGTGGATGTTCAATAATATTATTCACAATAAAAGGTTCCAGGAATCAAATATATTTATTAATGTTTTGAAACATAAATTTAATAGTAGTGACTAACATTGAAATTTTTTCTTCATTTTAGACATCAGTTATTGATGTTGTTATTATGGTGGTTATTTTTTATTAAGGGTGTTTAGAGATATATGGATTTTAGTACCCATGTGCTCTATATTTCCCCTATTAAACCTAATTTCATTAATATATATGTATATAGGGGTTTTTATATTTTTTGGGTTATACCTCAACGGTCATAGAGTCCTAGATTAGTGAATTTTTTATTATTTTCATCCCAATCCATAGTTAGGATTTTCTTACTACATCATTATTCACATGTCCATGAAATGATTTAAGTCACTATTTTTTGAAACATAGTTTATATCATCCATATATTATAATTTAGGGAAATTGACCATTCTCCCCTAAAAGGGTTATTCTAAAAATCACTGCAATAAGTTCCTTGCATATCATTAACCGATACAATGAAAGTAAGTTCCAATTTATCATCCTTTTTTGAAAATATTCCCAAATGATCTTCGAATATCATATTTAAATACAAATTATGAAACATTTTTATTTTCTCATTTCCTAAATTTAATATAAAACTATATAAAAATTTTATGTCTATCGAATCAAATATCCCAATGGGTTTCCTCCACTAGAGAATAAAAAATGTAGTTCTGTGAATAGTAGATTTCATTCCAGAATTTATCCCACTATGAAATCTATAGAAATGAATCCATACTAAATTTCTATTGTTTTTGAAAATTTTATATAATTCATCTAAACAGTTAAATGATTCATATATTTATTTATTATTGATCAAATATTAATTTTGAATGGATTCTTATAAAATTCTTATTTTTTGTTATGTTATGTACATTTCTATGAGGGGTTAAGTTACAACCTCTCATGGGATAATATATCATTTATAAATTCCATTTATATAATAATTCATCATACCACTTGAAGATATAGATAATAGATGAATCCTTATTATTCTATTAATCATTATATTGTACTGAAAAATATCAAATATCAACAAAATGTTTGAATGGTTAAAATTGAGGTATTTAATCTGAACACCTATTAAAATAACGTACTATAAATATGTTATATGAAAATAATAATTATTTCAAAAAATTAACTACTAATTGTGGCTGACCAACACACTATTTTATCCATAAATTAATAGAAACCCACAATCCATTATAATGTGTCAAGGTAGTTGGTTCAATTATATCAAATTGAACATAAATTTTGGTTTCACATGTTACATATAAATTGTTAAAAAATGCTCTAGAATTTTTTTATCCCACTATTGGGGAAAAATATTGTTTCATTCTTTGAAAAATATCCTGTGGATCTTCCACATTTTTATAGTTTCATTTTTATGTGTTTTTTTGATTAGTGGATGAGATCTCAATAGTATAATTCCATTTGTCTCAAAATTGAAGATTCACTTAACTAATAATTTGAAACTTCTTGACTAATTTTAGTAGTGCATCATGAACTATAGATACTTGACATAACAATATATAACATCGAATAAAATAGGGAAGACATAAAAATTGTAAAAATTAAAAATAATGATTAGAAATAAATTTCCATTTTCTAATATTTAATTTTCATAAACTCAATCAATGATTAAAAATTGGAATCATGATATGATACGAAGCCATAATTTTTTCATGCTTATAGATTCAATACTTTTTATTCATGGAAAATGAATTCAAATCCTAACAAATATATATATTTATATAGTGAAGGTATGGTTTCACCCCATTGACGAACAAGGTTATTTATTAAATTGATCTTTTAAATTGTTATTTGAATCATCAATGAATCAAATCAATTTTTAAAAACAATTATAAAAATCATAATTAAAAAAATAAATAATTAATGTCATTATAATTAAAAAATTAATAGATTATAATTCATTACATTAATTTATGGGAGCATATGGGTTGTGGATTCCAAATGTGAATTTTAGGTCACCAATTTAATCAAGGGATATATAAATAATTCATAAAAAATTTTATTTTAAGTATTTTAGTGTATCATTATGTATTCGGCAAATTATTCAATGAATAATTGAAATATAAAATGATTCCACTATATAATTATTAAATTTTAGATACAATTTAGAAAAACTAGTTAAATACAATAGAAATCACATCTAATGATAATGGATATTAATATTATAAAACTTTTTTTTCAATTGGATATACCATTTTTAGTATGAAATGAAAAATCTAACATGAAATGGATGGATACACTAAATGGATTATAAATTAATAATGATCATTATATAAGAACATCACATATTTCAATAACAATTACTGCACACGTTCTTTATTCAAAAACAACTAGAGAAAATGGAGTTTTCTTCATATCGATATGATATTAAAAACATCCTAAAATAAAACATAATTACAATTAATGGTATATGGGGAAGAATAAATATATAAATAACCAAGAAGATAATATAAATTAATATATTTTTTAAAAAATAATTCAAAACATACTAATGGTGGTTTGATATCTATGAGACATCAAATAATTGATATTCATCAATCCCTATGTTTTAACCTTTAAATAACAATTCCATATAGTGTTTAAGTAAGTGGGTAAAGAGTGGTTGGCTAACTTTTCAGTGATTTTTGATTTTGAGGTATAGTTAGTAGAACCATGCTTCAACTATATATAGTTGCATGTAATTTTTTAATGTGCATGGTTAACCTACTCCATTTTACTAAAAATTCACAACCCATTACCTTCATTATATATCAAATAATATAGGGAATGTATGATACTTGGCAAAGAATTCATAGTTTACTTAATTCTTTTAAAAATATTCAGTTTCAAATTATCTAACTAAATGCCTCTATTCCATTTTATAATCTCTTCGTTATTATTCATGTTAATTGATTCATAATATTTTTTTTCATTATTTGCATATCCAAAGAAATTGACACCATGTATACAAGATAAATGAATAAAATACTAACTTATAATATATAATCTCTGTATCAAATGAAACATGCATAGATATATTTCCGTATAACGTTTTAATGAATTACTATATTTATAAGAAGTAAATTTATTGTTTAAATAATAACGAACATTAGTATTAATTAAATGTTAATTTTATCTAATAAAATGTTATAAATATAAATGGTATGATAAACTCTATTAGTTTATACAAATATGATTTTATTTAGAATTATAAACCTTATATGTGTATCGCTGTTTATAATTTTTTATTATATTTAGTATTAATAATCTTCTCTATGTCAACTTTAAAAAAGAAAATATTTTAAGAAAAATATTTCTCCTAACTTTTTAATCCTACATTTCTCGTGGACATAATATTATTTTAGAAAACATGGAAAAAATATTGGATCCAATATGGTAAAATTATTTAATCTTTGAATAATCATATGAACCCTAAAAGTAAAGTTTTTCTGTTAATGAAAAATATTATTTAATCATAAAAAACATGAAAATACTTTAGTAAAGGAAAATCCACATAAATTATCATTAATATATGAAATTCATATAGACTATTTTAATCATTCATGGATATATAGTACCTAGGAAATTAGGGAAACCATTGATTGGAAATATATTTTTTGAGTAATGGGAAATTAAAGAATACCTATAGAAGTCCGTGATACTTATAAAAATCATTAGAATATGTCGAGTAAATGTTTATGATTCAAGAAAAAAAATTATATGTTTTATAATATAAATAAAATTTACCCTTCAAAAACCAAGATATCAATTTAATGTTATTATTACTTGTTTCTTAATCGTACATTTTAATGAAATTATTTCAGAATAGTGATCATTTTGAAACAATATTAAATATAATAAATAATGAATTCACTATTCTTAGGTCTAATTACTTTTTTATTTTATTTTAAAATTACATGTAATTTTTTAAATGTATTATCACATATGGTATTTAAACTTTTCCATACCTCTAGGTGATAATTACCATAAGATATTCATCATTATAATAAGTTGCAATAGTTCTACATTGTAATGATATCCTAAAAACATTAGGATGAAATTCTTGATTATATATCCTATTGTAGAGATAAACTATACTAATGAATCATTATTGATGTATAACTATAACATGTTTGGGGATCATAAATATTTTGACTCATTTTAATGAATTTCACACTTGTGTGAGCTCCATGAATAGAGGTTACGAGATTAAATTTTCATCAGGATCACCCTATATCATATGTATCATTGGTTATTCTAATCTACATGTGTGTGTGTTGGTTAGTCCTTATTCATTGGATTCTTATTAATTTTATAATTTATTCATCTATGTTAATGAAAATTGAAAACCATGGTTTATGTACTCATGGAAAAGTATCTTGCACCCATCGTAACACAATTGGTATGTTATTTGTAAGAACCTAGTTCTTATAAGGTAAATATCCTTTTCATGTCTTATATTATCTATTTAAATGTTTAATTGTGACCTAATATGAGTTCTATTTGAGTTCATGGAGGCAATGTGGGGGGATGAATGGTTTGGATCTTAGAACACATGTTTTATTAGGAAATAGAATAGATCACAATTAGAGTAAACTATATGAGTTGGGCCACATTATAGTTCACCTAGGTCTGCAATTTTATCAGATGAGATTTCTTTTCTCTATGGTCAGTCAAACAATTTTAGGTAACCATCTGGGTTCCCTTTTCTTATAGGTGACCATTCATGGTTGGCACATGGATTGGTAAACCATGCACCTAAACCATGTGATTCCATATTATGATAGAAATTCCAATTTTCTAATTGAATTGTTTTATAACATTAACCCTATTTTTTTACATTCTTTAATTACATAGTATCCCCCTACACACTTTAAATACATTGGTTAATATTCTTGGAATTAAGAGACCTCTTCTGTCTGTTCTCATAATTAATGTTCGGTCATCTCATTGGATCCATACTAGTTTTATCTCAATTCTATTTTTTATTTTATTTATTATTATGTACATCAGATAGACTATTTTAGAATGATCTAACATTCCTTATTATTAGGTTCTTCATTCTTTCTCTGATTTTCTTCAAATATGATCTAAATCGAGAGCAAATATTTGATGATCTATTAACTATGGACCTAAGGTCTGTGTTATTATTCCTTTATTTAAATTTCATGTTTTTATATATTTTTGTTTTTTCATGTGCACAAATTTAAGTGTGTATCTTGTATTAAAATTATTTACAAAAATTTCTTGGCATGGTCCCTTCAATTAATAATGTTTTTTTATTGTTGTTATAGGTTGAGAATCATGATCTAAATATTACCACCCCTTTGGGTGTGTTATTTATATAAATGGTCCACCATGGAAGTATTTTGATAGTGATACCTTATGGTGTGAACATTTATCCAATGTTAGGGAATGTTTTATTTTTTATTTATATTTTTAAATCAAATTTCTGTGTAGTTTGAATGGTGACATCAATTGTAAATTCAATATATTAAAGGTATGTGATGTTTTTTACCATGAAACTAGGCCATTGTCATGTCATTGCTTATTTAAGAATGAATTTACCTTATATATGTTTTTCACAGGATATTTATATGGTTTATATTCAATTTAATGGAATGTTATGAATCATATTCTAGTTATAGTTATATTTTCCATTTGATTAATTGAGTGGCAATCATTCTATGCTTGGATACTGATTGATTCACCCTGAGCTGAGTTTGAATTTTATGCTCTTGGTTTTGACATTGGAAAGTTAATTGAATTTGATTGAATGATATGGAAATTATATAAATCATATATAACTAGGGTGAATCATGTATTAAGTGATTAATTTCATGGATAGACATAATTGGATTCTCCATTTCATAATCTCAAGTGATACATGGTCTCCCTTGTGGGATGCCAAGTACGGACACATAGGATCGACTATTATATGTTGAGTGACATATTAAATACATATATACTACCATTGATGGTCTCAATTTGAATTGATCATATATTCCATGGGTGATACTTGGGCTCCCTTAATAGACTTCCTTGGAAATACATTATTGGTAGTGGATTTATATAATACCTACAATGATACCTTGGTTCTTGATGAATTCTATGGAGGGACTTGTAGTGTATCGATTAATATTACACCTAGAGTGATACATGTCTTACAACATTGGAATTATAAGGATGGAATCAAGATATTAATTGATTTAAAATTGATATTATTTATATGAAGTTTCTTACAAGACAACCCAATTCTAGGACTCAGTCGTGACTTAAATTTTATGGAAGGAATATTTATTCATCCTTGGATACATGTTCTTATAGGGAATGTTGGTATAAATTCCAAGTTTTGAGACATAGTGATTAAATGATCTATTTATTTAAATGAGTATGTTATAAATTGAAACAGGAATGACTATTGATTCATAGAATAATCACTTAAATGAACATGATTAAAAATGAGAATATGGCCATTATAGGATGTTTACTTTTGAGTACATCCTTTAGTTGTTATATTTTTCTTGGACATTATCATTATATATTCAGTGACTGATTGGAACCCAAACTTTGGGGGTTGCCTATAGGGATTATATCTCACAACTTTTTTGGTCATCCTTCAGGGTCCCAAACATGATATATAATTACAAGAATGGATTATGGAATGTTATATTATACAAGTTCTAAATTTCTTTCCTAGGATATGGAGCATCGAACTTAGCTGAGGCAGATGATTCTAGTTAGAGAGATTTTGGCTGTTATGACTTTTTTTAAGTATTTTATATCTACATTGAATAAATATTTTGCCTTCATTATTAGATGCATTTGAAATGTATCATCATTTAGTAAATAAGTTGGTTTTTGGGATCTTTTCTATATCGATCCGTCATAGTTTACTTTTTATCTATTTATTCTAATGCTTCTACAATATGTATATTATTTATTCCACTATGTCATACTCTGGTAAGAGAGAATTGTCTCTATACAAAATCACCTTGCCCCAAATCTAATCAGATGGATTTGAAATTTGGTGATATGTGCTTATGGTCATGTGTCTAACTAGGATCGGGGAACCTTTCATTGGCATGTGGGTCCAAGATGTTACAATGTTGTATAAGATATTTTCTTTTTCTATTTTCTGTTATTGTTTTGAGATAATAGAAATGGATATAAAGTAAATAGTAATTGGTAATGATCTATTATAGGTTATAGCTAACCCGTATATTATAAAAACAAAAATAATACATTAATGGAATTATTTTTTCTAGATTTGATTATTATAGTTATCCTATTAAATTGTTGGGTGATGAACATTTGTTTTTATATTATTATTGATGAAATTATGGGTTTTATTGTGTTGTAACCTAAAAAGATGTTGATATTTCATCTCATGAACCATATTAGACACTTTCTATAAATCACATGTCATGCATTATGCCATTCCTTGTAGGTTGCATTTAGTATTTTCATGCTACTATTATAGGTATTTTGATATATGTGCATATTGTTGTGATAGATATTTTATATTAGATAGATAACATTATTAAATATTTTATTTCATAATTTGTATTCACACTTGTGGGATAGTAACTGATGCAGCTTTTTATTCAGATATTAAATGTCAATTTGATATGGCCCGGATTATATGGGTAATAAGGATTTACTGATGAGGTGTTACAGGCCCCTGTGGATTGGAACTCGGAGAACCATTGGTTAAACCTTTTGAATAAATGATTGATGTAAAATTTAATGAAAAATATTATTTCATGAATTCAAATGGGAAAGTAGATTTCAAAATAGAGTCTTGACCTATACACATATTTGGAGTCGGCAAGGGGAAATGTCTCTAGTGGCTTTTGGTAACTATTATTTTTATTATTCACGATTTCAGAGAGGATAATGTGGTATGAACTGAATGTAGATGTCTTTGACCTATCGAACACATTAATACTATGAACATGGGTTTTTTGGTATTTTAAGCATGTTATTGGCTTCAAAAATGAAAAACTATCCCATTTATGTTAGTTAGGGAATGTTTATGTTGAGACAAACAACTAGGTGTCATTATAACCATGAAAATTAAACAACTACTAATGAGGTTTTTTAGGGACCCATGATGGTTTTATGGGACCCACATATGTCAACATATTTTAAATATATAAAAGGACTTTATTTTGAAAAATATCATAATTATGACTATATGTAAATAAATGTATAATGATTTAAAATTTAGGTTTCATAAATAATTTATTGTCTTTAATTAATGCTTTCATTAAATAAGATACCAAGAAATTTTATTTTATTTTTTTTCTTAATGTTCTATTTAAAATTATTTAATGGTATATAAATTAATGATGAATCAAAGTAGTGAATTTAAAATGGAACCTAAAGTGGTGACCTTTGTAAACCCCTCATATAAGGGTATATTAATTTTTCCCTTGAGTGTCCTTGGAAAGGAAACGTAAGCATTTAACCTAAGATGATTTATTTTTTACAAGTATCATTAGTTATAGTCTCTTAATATTAATGAATTTTGAATGAAATTCCTTATTATGGGTTGCTGATTTATGTATTATAAGGGGAGATCATGATGTTGGTAGCACCCAAGATCTTTTCTGCCTTGATAAATGCTTTCAATTTATATCATTTGGATATGTATGTGAGTCATTTGACTAGTATGACTCTTCTTGTGGTGGGAGATCCGGGTATCCATGAACCTTGTTATAGTGATGAACATTAGGTAATGATCCTCTTGATTTTTAGTCAAAACTAGTGCATAGGCAGCCACCTAGATGGTATAATGAACCTTTTTTTCTTAGTGATGGAAAATTTTCTATATCATCATCTATGATAATGTCTATATGATTCAATATGAATCCGTGTTAATTTTATTATATAGAGTACATGTTACATGAAAGGATAGGTGGTCAGCTTATATATAGTAACATGGATGTTTCATTCTACTTCTTTAATCATGGGTTCGTATGCATTGATATACATGGAACCCATTTACCTTCTACATTTTGTAACAATAATTTTTATTTTGATGGACTTGTTGAGCCTTGAGATATTGAGAATGTTCTTGGGGAATCTGGAGACTTTAGTGGAATTGGATTAAAATAATCATGATTGACCCCGTGCTTGGGAGGACTTTCTAGAGACTCAGGTGTTTCAACACACATTACATTTTGGTTGGGATTTTATTCTTAATGATTTTAGGTGGTTATCATTACTCTGATGAGTGACGAACATACATTTATTGCGAATATTATCTAAAACTCCTATGAGTGGATAGTCTATATCTATTTCAATGACTAGAACACTCTGATGGTGGGATAATCATGTCAGTTTTAGTGTTTTTTCCGTACTTTTTAGGAAATATGACATTAATGTAGTTTCCATGTTTGTAACCCTTGAAAAACAGCTTTGGTCTTTGATGGAAATTAGGGCTAAATTTTGAACGATCACAAAATTGATAGTGTGGTGAAGGCATCATGGATCGATTGATGATGCATCAAGAGGTGATACCAATATTCTTCATGAAATCGACAGGTATTGATTTTATTGATCTTCTAGGAAATCTTCAGTGACCTATTAGTGTGCTCTTGTTCAGTGATAAAAATACCCCCTTATATTGACATAGTCTTGATGAATAAAGAGAGCATTGATTATATGTTGTGATAATTTTTTAAAATTTATATTTCTACATAAGTTTATTCTATCATTGTCACATACTAGACTCTTAGTTCTTATCAATCCACGGTTAGTCGTGAGTGATACCTAGTTTACAATGTGAAAACACCCGGGATTAAATCCTTGACACCAGTCATTTCATGTGACTTGAACCCCAGTCGGATGCAACTCTAGGATTTGTTGATAATCTGAAGTAGATGACTTGGACTAGTAAAAATGTATCACTTGTAAAAAATGAGTATAGAATACAATGGGTTAGTTAAATATACTCTGGTTAAAATGATTCTAATGTTCCCCCTGTTTGTGTTGAGGCACAACATTTTAAAATCTTTAGGAAACATTTTCGCCAAGGAACATCACTATGAGATGGGTATGGACTTCAGTGGATTTTTTCACTATAAATTTGATATCCATTGAAGTAAGGTATTTTGATTCAATTTTTAATATGCCAATAATTTAACTGTGTGTTTTTGGAATAATTGGATGGGGTTGAATTACATTTTATCCTTCTTGATTTATTTTTAAGGCCAAAATGAACCTGTTTAAACATGTATCCATGTTATGGTGGGTGTTGTAAAAAGTTTAGAACTGTATTTTAGGAAATATTACATGAGTACTTTTAGTTTGTTTTATTGGGATTTGATCATTATTTTACACTGGGTTCTCTCATATGAACTCGAATGTAGTCATGTTTTCCTAGTAAAATAAGTCACACTACAAACATTGCTAGAATGCTTAGTAATGTACTCTGTAAGGGAATTTTGGTGGCAGAGGTATCATGGTTCAGAATTGTCCCCTTTGTAGTAATATCTATTTTGGGGAACACAATTAGCTATAAGATTAAATAGACTATTATGTGGTCATGTATCCTACATAACGGTCTCTCCAGTAATTGTGTCTACATATAAAAATAGGTGTAGCTGGTTTTTAGGAGGTTTTCCACCTGTAATCAAGTTAATGAAGCACACCAGTGACTAGCCAGACATTTAAACCTGCTACACAATCATAAGTGGAAATGGAATGATGTTACAATGTATTTAGTGACATTTTTTCTAAGGATCCATTGAGTTAATGATGCCATATCGGTGGTTGTTGTAGGCTCATGAAGGTTTCACATTTCATGTCAATCAAAGAAAATGTTGTTGTGGATGAGCCAAAGAGATTGTATATTAGTGATAAATTATGACTTCTTGGGGTCATGTATACTATCATTTCAGATAGGGATTCCATGTTTACTTCATGATTCTGGAAAAATATATAGAGTTTATTGGGTAAACATGTTCTTATGATCATATCATACCACACCCAATCATATGGCTAGTTAGAGTGCATGATTTTGGGTCATGAGGACATGATGCAAGCATGAATCCTATTTTTTGAGGGATATTGGTATAGGTATATGCCCCTCTTTTAATTATCATAAAACAATAGCTTTCAAGATTCCATATAGATGGAGCCTTATGAGGACTTTTACGGTTGGTCATAAGAATCACTCAACTGTTGTTTTGAGGAAGTGGATGCAGCTATATTTGGAAATCATCATGTTCAATAGACCTTGGAGAAGGTTCAATTAATTCAAAAATGGATGGCTATTAAATAGTCTCATCAAAAATCATATGTCAATCACAGCAAATGACCTCTCGAGTTTGATTTTGGGGATCTAGTTTTATTATGGGTTTCACTGAGGCTAGGACATAAGAGAATCAAGAGAAAGGTTATTCTTTCACCTAGATATGTTGAGCCATTATAGATTGTAGAGAAAGTCGGGCTGATATCCTATGAGTTTAAATTAAATCAATGGTATTGATCCTTGTAAGACATATTCTAGGTTTCTCAGTTTCAATGTCACTATTAAAACACATCCTATGCCTATAATCCCAAGGAGGTTGAGTTACAACTAGATGATTCCATCTAGGAGAATCATACTATGTATTATGGATTGTAGCTGAAAGGTTCTATGATGTGGATCAATTACTTATGTATGGATGGAATGGAATCATATATGAGTATAGGATTAGACTTGGGAATAAGGGCCAGATGTAAAATCACAGTGGGTGGGGTTATTCTCAAACATGCTTAAACACCCTTGAGAAGGGAATTCAGGGATGAATTACATTACATGAGATGTTCATAAGAACATGGTTCTTCTTTGTGGTAAATACCCATTACATTCTGTTAATTCTCTTTTTGAATTTTTCCTAATACAAATTATCGTTGAATTTATATAGGTAACTGTAGGTCTAAGGATGGTTTAGTTCCTAGAACACATGTTTTTGGGTGAAATGGTATGGTGCATGGTTAGATTAAACTGTGTGATATGGGTCACGTGGTTATTCTTGTAACACCACAAGATTTCATAGTAAGTTATCTCATTAATGTAATTCAATAGCTTGGGCTTCACGAAACACCGAGTTCGAGCTCACCACAATTTACCACACTAACCATTAAAAAGTTATTATTAATAGTAGTAAATGCATTTTGAATCTTATATACTCTATATAATTTTAGCATTCATATTATGTGTTTCATATACATAATATAATAACAAATTCATTTTTTAGAGAAAAGAATTTTTTTAAAAAAAATGCAATTTTACCAACTTTTAATGGAGAGTCCTTTTTAAAACCAATATTTGACACTTTTATATATTCAATTTATTTATAATAATTTTGTTTATAATCAGGACATAAAAATTTATTTTAGAAAAATTTTTCATAATTTTTTGATAACATTCACATTTTGACGAATAGTTAAAAATACTATGATTTAATTGAAAGCAACTTTTTTATTGGAAATAATTTATAGAGATAAATTAGGCATTTGAATTGTTTGGAAGTATAATTAGATTTTATTTTTATTATTTAATACAATGTAGGTCATTATAAGTAATTTGACATTTATAGTTGACATAAACACATGTCAATATTTTGATATTTTTTACTTATTAAAAACCCACATTTTGGTTTTGAAAATAGGAATTAATTTTAAATTAATAAATTCAACTTCATTGTTTTGAATTTGGTAAAATATAATTCATTTTTGAATTCATAATATCAGAATTATCTTATGGTAAATTTTCATTATCTATCCGTAAACTTTCAATTTTTGATGAATCGTGAAAAACATTGCGTAATTATATAAAACCGGCATTTTATTTAAATAATCAGTTATTTTGTTTTATTTTATTTTATGCCAAAGTAGATACATAATACCTATATATGTTCAACATAATTCATTGGAGACATTTTATTATAAGTTTATATATATATATATAAGTTTATCGAACATTTTACCGTCATTTACCCACCTTGTAGAAGCATTGGAATTTTTTTTAAAACATAATTTTACCACATCAGTGATTTAAATTTCAGAACTTCTAGAGACATGGTTAATATCAGTATGAAAAATTTTGTTTAATAAGATGAAGATAATATTTGGTGACTAGTAACTTTTGACTTTTATTTACAACAGTTAATAGTAAATAGGGAAATTAAGCGTAAAAATGATATCATAATAACCCTAAAATGTCCTAATTATATTGGATAAATATAATTCGACCAAAAACAACCTTAGGAATAAAATATGATCCTCTTTGGTCAACTTGGATCAGATTAGGACATTTATTATTATTTTATTTACAGAATAGTTAAAAGACTGAAATTCAATGATTAAAAATTAATCCATTATTAATATAAGGTTATACATAATATAAATTCAACTATAAATATTAATTAGTAAGATAAACATATTTCCAAAATAATGATATTTTATTTATAGGTTTTAGACTTTAAATAATTTAAATTACTTATGACACAATGTTGATGTTGTAATAACATTAATCATGAAATATTAAAATAATTGATATTTTAAATATCCAAATAAATGTAATTTGAGTCTTTTGAGGAATTATAAGTATTTTATAGATTAATATTAAATGTTATAATTGAAAATACGAATTTATTTTGAAGTAATAAAGTTTTTTGGAATTTATAAAAAATAATTTATTAAATAATGTCAAAATTGACATAATTGAGTTTTTAAAAAAAATTCAATATTATTGGTAGATATAATATTCATAAAAATATAAGAATTAGAAGAAAGGGCCTTATTAATATTATATATGCATTTAATTAATCAATTGGGGTTCTATTTGACGTTTGTAGTACGTTTATTGACCATATAATATTAAAATACAAAGAGACATGGTAAATGTCAATCTATTTAACTAAGAGTTAAATCTAAAAGATAAGTTTAATATGATGACCTAAACATGTCTAAAACCCATTTTTGAGAGGTTTTCAACCCATCCCCACCTAATACTTTAAATAATTTATTTTGGAGCCATTAGAAACTGAAAAGGATTTTATTATAAAATAATATTTGAAGCACTTCCTAAAGTGATTGTCACCTCTATTATAAAAGGAAACATTGCATTCTCTAAATTTCACAACTCCAAATCCTTTTGGCTCGGCCAAAACCTACCAAAATTTCCTAAAAAAGTTCCTAACATCATCATATAGGCATTAATTTGGTCATAAAGCCATCCTATGGATCAGTTTTTATAAAATCAAAAGGATGAACCTGATGAAGAGGTAAATGTTTCATCAGTTCTTTCAAGTTATTTTCTTCTTCCACTGCCTCTTTCTTTGTTGTTTCCACTATAAAATAATAAATCCAGTATCTTATGTACACTTATATGTTATTATAAAAATTTTACAACCTTATTCAATATTTTATCCATCCTATAAATGAAAAAGTCACCATATGTGCGTACGTACGGATTACCATCTCCACGTCGTGGTGTAGTTTTTTGTTCAAAAACTTCATTATTTGTATGGGTATAAAAAAGAGAGTGAATGATGTTAAAAATAAATATAACATGTTAACGATTCTGAATATATGATATACCATATAATTATATCCTATTTCTCCCTCAATATAATGATATTGACGCTTGTGTGTACGTAGGGATTACAATCTCCACGACGCGATTAGATTCATTTCCACATTAACAATTCAATGATGATTATAAAATATATTTGATTAATAAGTATGTAACATATGAAATAATAATTCTACTAGATGTATATATATTTATTTATGTAGATACTATATCTTATTCACTTAGTACCATTCAATACGATATCAAAACGAAAACAATATTTATGTGTATGTACGGCCTACCGTCTCTATAAACGGTGTTTTCCATTTCCTATATACTTCTATTATACATATTTATATTCTAAATATATTTTATATGTAAATGATGTTATATATTCTTGATGTATTTGAATCATGATCTAAGAGATACAATCATGATTAACAAGTTAAAACACGTATGATAAAGAAAGCTATTATGACCCAAAATGCTAATTTAACATGGAAATTATTTTTATGTGGGTAGTATAAAGTCACAAATGAATCACGTATGATATAATAAATATTAATATGTTTCTGGTATAATTTAATAACATAATATGGTTTTATATAGGAGTTTAATTGTACCCTTGACCTAAAGGAAGTGCAAGGTAAGGGTTAATTTCAAAATCTCTTTATTAGCTGAGGTTGTTTTTACATAAGTATCTTCTGTTAAATATTTATTATCCATGTACATGATTCATAAAAGAGTTTCTAAAAGAAATTTTTTTAAATTAATTTTTACTAAAAAATTATTTTAAAATGTTATAAAGATTTATTCTTCTAAACCTTCCTCACATATGACCTTGTTTTCAAAATGGTTTTAAGGATTTATTTGTATGGATATGAATGTTTTAAAAAGTTAATTACTTTAAAATGTTTCAATGTGGAATGGGACTATTTAATTCAAAACCATATTTTAAATTAATTCCTTTAGAATTTATGTGACATTTAAATGATTTCATGAAAAAGGTATATTTATCTCAATGATTTTTACTAATCATTTTCAACTATGTCAACATCCTTTACATGATATTATTCTTGATTGAGGTTGATTTATTATAATAAAAATATGACAAATTTTATTGAAGGTTTTGTGATATTTTTGTCTATGTATGTATTATTTATAAACAATTCATGGTTTATTGATCATGTATTGACATTTTGTAAGCTAGTTTTAATAAAACTATTTATGTACTGTTTAATCCTTTTCATATGAAGAATGAATTGGACATAGTAAGTGACGGGTGGAGTCTGATAAAGCTCCTCCATGTATCGGTAGGTCACATGAGACAAAGTAGTTACTTGTAATAAGGCCTTGACAAAATATTATTTTTAGTCATGGAAGAACGCCTTGACTATGTGGTTATGAAGTCTCGCATTATGAATTACATCATTATGAAAGTGGCTATTGATATTGAATTTGATTATTCTACTAGTATAATATCCATCTAAATAAGTAAATTGCATTAATTTATTTTATATTTTCAATATTATTCCAATGTTTACGTTTAAATGGATATTTTTTTAGTCTTACACATTAACATAAATGTTTATGCTTATTAATGAAAGTTTCTGATATATTGTTTTCCTTACTAAGAATATGACATCACCCCTTTCTATGATTTATTTTTTCTAGGATGTGAAGAAGTATTTTATGATTGACCAATAGGGATAGGCTCAAGGATTTAATGTGTTCAAAAGGGGAAAATACTGTTGTTGATTGTAATTTTATAATATAATGTAACGTTCATGTATTTAATCTATTTTCCAAGACTGAAAAACTTGTCTGTCTTTCGGTACATTATTCCTTGCAATCATGCCATTATTATATAATAATGCATTGACTCCCATAATTGGGGTCGGGTAATTAAAGTTGGTATCCGAGAAAGTTTAGAAATAACTATGTAAAATAGAATTATAAAAACTCATATAAGGGATTTAATGTCCCATAAAATTCAAGGAAATTTTTTTCTTAAATGCTTTGGGATTTTACGAGTACATTGTTTCTGACGGTACCTGATTCTGAGGCCCGGTGTGCCCGGAATCAATTTCTGAAGTTTAGCTCGGGTACGTTCAGTGAACGAACGAGCGAGTTTTTTCTAAATATTGAACTGGTGCACATAATTGAAATTTGAGGGCACCGATGAAACTGCAACGCTGGTAATTTCATAAGAAGACTATTACTGGAGTTGTGTTTGTTCGAGAAGAGTTGTTTAAAAATGTGGTTTAAGTGTGAGTGAAATAAAATTGTGTTAAAAATTTTATTTCTCTTTTCTATGTGGTTTATTCCTAGGTTTGGGAGTTGGGGTGGGACCAACTAAAATCCTAACCCCTCTTGATTAGGATATTTTTGAGGTGGGTCCCACACGAGCCCCTTCCATTAAAATTCTTATAACTCCTCAAACCCCTCAATAATTTTTGCCAACTTATCATCCAATTATTTATTCTATTCAAGATTAATTAATTAATTACGTGATTTTATCTTTTGAAGTTTGAAATGTTGGCATGTGTAAATAAAATAAGGCAAAGCTTTATTTTATTTTGGGTTGATGTGTTGTGTGGAGAATTGAGAGAGAGAGAATTATTTACTTTGAAGAACTTCATCTTCCTCATTGAAGAACGCAAAGAACGATGTCACGCCTTCCATCGTCCCTCTGCATTAAAGAAAGGGAGACACCGCTTCTTCCACGAACATTCTCCATTGCCGTATATGGAGCCTCACCCAAGATGCCGTATTCCGCGATGCTCGCTTCCTCGAACTTCTTTGAGGTTGCTGTTGTTTAATCATTCTAGTTTTATTTTGACGTTAATTGTTTTTTTGGCCTCCTGTTATCAATATAATGGGTAGTGGTTGGACCGCACAAACCTGGCCAACCCTCCTCCCCTTTTTATGTTGATCACCGTAGTGCATTGGAACGGAGACGGCACAGTGTAATGGCACCGCGTAGGAACGAGGGAAATGTGGCTGGAGCGGACCACAGAGAAGGAGCCCGGTGCCGTCGCGCCGCGTTGGTGAAGCCGAAGGAATCCGAGGCAAGGGGCGGGCCACGGCGGAGGGGCATGACATCATCTCACCGTGTTGGTCAGATAGGGGCCGCGACCTTAGGCCGTCACAATATAGAGGAGGGCGGCTGGACTCCGCCGGCCGTTGGCGCTCCAGGGGGCTGGACCAGCAGGTCCCGCGACAGCATTCTGGCCTACCATTACGGCCAGCCATTTTCTGAAATATCGGGGGTCGTAACTCCTGGAAGATGGAAAGTGTGGGCCCCCCAAGTGGGGCCTCCAAATCTCAATCAAGGGGGGGCAGTGCCCCCCGCATCCTGGTCGGCTGAAGGCCGAGCCGCCGGCCACGCGGGCCGGGCCGCCCGTGCCGGGTTGGGCTAGCCGTGCCGGGACGGGCCACCAGCGCCGGGTCGGGCCAAGCCGGAGAGGCCGGGCCACGCCAGCCGGTCTAGGCCACACCTAAATGGTCCGGATTCGGACCTGAGTCTGGTCAACCTGGTTCGTGCCAACCCATGGGGTATTGGGCCGGGTCGGAACGAGCCTAAACCCCCTGTTTTCGGACAGATCCATTCAAATTCCCATAACATAGGTTTCAGACATCTGATCGATGCACCATCAGTTGCGTTGGGATCATTGAATCGAGATGGTCATTTCCGTATATTACAATCAAGGTTTCGTATAACATTGTTTATGTCTAGGTTGGTTCGAACATGAAACCAACCGGGCCTTCAGAGCGGAAACGCTCATCACTTGAGCTCCGGATGTCTGATTGATGTGTCGTCGCCTTTGTTTGATTCCTCTTAGTAAGATTGTTCTTTTGGATTAAATCTCTCATGGTTTGGATGCATATTGAGTAGGGTCTGGTTGGATTTATCTTAAAAAGAAACAGGGCCCATAGGACAAAAAAGCCAATAACTCTCAGACTGGGTGTCCGATTGACGCGCTGTCTGTTGCGTTGAGTTCCTATTGATGAGAAGGAACTTTATGATACATAAACTATGGTATTCATTATAGTTGAGGTATCTACCCCTTGGGTTATGGAGCAGACCCTCCCGGAATCGAGCATTCTGTGTGCGGAAACCCTCGAGCTGGCTGTGACGAAGATGACGACTTTCATACAAGGATCCTCAGTGGGTTCAATGAGAATGACTACCATACTAGGATCCTCAGTGTGTTCGACCTGGAGGACTACCATACTGGGATCCTCCATGGGTTTGACGATGTCTACTAACGTACTAGGTTCCTTCGTGGGTTTGACGACGACGTCTATCGTGCTGGGATCCTCTGTGGGTTCGACAATGATGACTTCTGTGCTGGGATCCTCCATGGGTTCGACGACGATGACTTCTATACTTGGATCCTCCATGGTTTCGGCAGCGACGACATCTGTGCTTAGATCCTACATGGGTTCGGCAGAGGAGATGATTCAGAGGGTACATCAATCATCTCCACCTCACTTATTTATAGTATTCATGTGTGAGCTGAGTCTTGACTTTCAATCTCTATCTTCGATAAGATTGAATTACTTTCCTATGTGGATTGGGTTGTGTTTTCCTGTATGGATTGGATTGTGAATTCCTGTGAGGACTGGGATGAACATGGGCTCGGGAGTTGGAGCAGAACTGGAATTGACGACTGTGGTATATGTATGGGAATATACTTATGTAGAGTTGTTTGATACTTTGTGATTGTATATTTTCTTTGTGGTTTATTCTTTATGAATTCTGGGAGACCTTCGAGAGTCTTGGGGTCCCTACTGAGTATCGAATACTCACACCTGCATGGGCTATGCCCGCACTACATTATGTTGGTTGCAGACAACGGACAGAGCTGATCATGGTTGAGGCTTCAGGAGCGGGATGGTACCCGGTGGTGGGCTATCAGGCGGGATGTACACAGAGAGGACGGCTGGACTCGAGGAGCCGACGAGACTGTCTGTACTCACCCTTCAGGTAGGAGTTCCGAATAACGACTTTGTGGTTGCTGCTTTACTTTTCAGTTGTTATACTTTCCTTCCACTTGTACTGCACATTCATTTGGGATTGTATACTGTACCATTTACTTTCTAGCACTTACTTTTGTACTCAGTTTACTTAGTGTTTACTTTAAATTACATAATTTGTGGTGATTGTTTTCTTATATAAAGTCAATGTACTCCCTTTCATTGTGATTTACTCATTTGGTTCTAGTCTCCATCCCCTGGCCTATGGAAGGAGGGCTTGGGGTAGTCACGGCACGGGCCCCGAGGACAGGTCGTGACAAGAGAATACTACCCTAAGATAGAATTTTAGTATTAGTATAGAAGAACATCCTGGAATTTTGGTAGTGTAGAGATTTCTTGTGTTTTACTAAAAATACTTCCCTATTTAGATACGAGCTGGTAGAGGTGGCTCTGGAATAGATGTACCTAGGGGTTAAACCTGAAAACATCACTTTTAGCTTGACTCGAATGGGAACCAGTGCATGATAATATTCCTTGCCGCAGTATTGTTTACAACACTCCTAGGGGATATGCTTAGGATAATTCTCATTTTCTTTTCAAATAACTATCTATGGTTTATGAGAATATACCTACTCAATGAAAACATTTTTATGATTATGTATTATATCCATGAACTGTTCAATTAACAATTACTATTTTAGATGTTTGTAATTATGCATTTTGATTCATAAACTAACCTAGTGTTTTCCATTGTTTAGAAATGGTGCCCAACATTTGGAATGAGACCTCCAGTAATATGCATGATCCAAAGTTTATGAAGGATCATATCTTACTTGGTGTTAATCCAAAATTTAGAAAGTAAATAGTTTCCCATGTATTATCATCATATGAATAAATTTTATCATTTGTTAATAAGATAAGTTAAAAAAATTTGGATTATTGTGGACATGAAGGGAAGCCAAAAAAGTACAGGATGGTAGAGGGAAAGATGGATAAATGGAATAAGGGAATGAAGTATTTTCCAATATGTGATAACTGTGGAAATAAACACCTTGGTAAATAATTGAAGGTAATGGGAGTTTGTTATAAGTGATGAGAAAAAGGAAACCAAGTATGCGATTTCATGGGTGAGAAAAAGGTTTCAAATGTACAATGCTTCATCTGAAAGCTGTTGGGACACTACGTGAATCAATGTCCAAATCATCAGAGTATACTCTAAATGATACTATTGGATAATAATCAGGTTATGATACTACCAAAGATGAAGATGAATGATTAAGAGTTCTTATGTTGTTATTAATGTATTGTGTCATTTGCATATTGTTTTAATGATGTACATGTTATAAGATTGTAGAGTATATAAGAATTGTACTACAATACAATTTCATTAAGGACATGAGATTAGTGGAACCAAGAAAAGTGACTCAATGGAAAGTTAAAATTCATGGAACATACATGGTTGAGGTAATGAAAATACTTTAATATATTCCTGATAATGAGGTATTGATTTTGGAATAAGATATTATTGATTTTGATAAATTATATTGGATATTATTGATATACAAGGAACAGGTTAATGGTGTTTTTATTCAACAATGTTGGAGTTTAAAACATTTTTGGATATAAGGAGTATATCTAGTATTCTATAAGGAATAAAGGAGAATTAATGTAATCAATAGGGTTATATGATAATTCAGGGTGTTATCGTGTTTTAAAAGATTACACGATGAAGGTATTCCCATGTCATTACACGGAAAAAATTATCATCATTGTTTTACCATATTTATAATCATAGGACTATGAGTTTGGACAGAAGTGTTTTGGATAAGTCTAAAGGTTGGAATTGATTATGATTAACATTGGATACTATTGTTAATGTTTAATAATTTATTTTGATTATTTTCAGATTGTCATAAAAAGGGGAGCCTAGAGGTCGGATGACAACATGTCGTGTCCACCAAGGCTGCGAGACTTGAACCTGCAACTGAAGGGTGACAAGGGTGCATCACCTACCACTAGCCTACGAGATGTAATGGTTTTTAGAATGTAGTCTTTTTAAGTATTCTAATAATGAATTCTAAATTCATTATTTTTGTAACACTATATGATTATGATAAATAAAATATTTTATAATTCTATTATCTTTTGAAGTGAAAGATGTGTTTGTGGTAGGAATTAGTTGAAGGATGAAACTATACTTGTCATGTATATATATATATATATTCTTATTCTAGGAATAAATTAATTCTTAAACATTAGGTAAGGGATAATAAAACCAAAAATGTGTTTCCCAAATACCATATGTTTTGTTGAACTAATTATATTTTACATTATCTTAGATTGATGGCTTTGAGGCCATAAATTTTACACATGTTTGTGATTGATGACCTCACTAACTCCCTATAAATATTTATGTTTTTCATCCAATTATGTGTCTCTAATTTCGACCAATGTTCTCTTAATCAAGATCATAATTTGGTGGTGACTTTTTTTATTTCCATTTTCCTCCTATTAATAATAAATATTATTAACCCAATTTCCAATGTGGGTTTTAAAAATGGTATTTTTCTATTTGAACCATTTATTTTGGAAGAACAATTTCAAATTGTGAGGACACAATTTATTGAATTAGGGGATAATGTAACACCCCATGATTTCAAAAAAAAAATATATCATTAAAGTAATTCAATAGCTTGCACTACACCCAACACCGAGTTCGAGTGCCCTACAACTTACCACACTAACAGTTCAAAAAGAAGTTAGGAATAGTATTAACAATATTTTGAATCATATATAAAGTATAAAATTTTAAAATTCATTTTATTTGTTTCTTAGACATAATATAAGAAGAAATTAATTTTTTAGATAAAAGTTGTATTTTTCAAAAACTTCAATTTCACTGCCTTTTAATTGTGATCCCTTTCTAAAACCAATATTTGAAAATTTTATATATTCTATTTAATGTAATTAAATTTTTTTATAAGAATGGAATAAAATTTCAATTTAGATATATTTTAGGTACTTTTATGATAACTTTCATATTTTAAGGAATAGTTAAAAATACTATGTTTTAAATTGAAAACTTCTTTTCTTAATCAAAATTATTTATAGTGAAAAATTATGAACTTTAATGTTTTGGAAGTATAATTACATTATATTTATATCCTTTAATAAAAATTATGTCATAATAAGTAATTTCAATTTTAAATTTGACATAAACACATGTCATTATTTTGATAGATTTTACAATTTAAAAACCCTATTTTTGGGTTTGACAACGGGAATTAATACCATATTAATAAATGAAACTTATATGTTTTGAATTTGGAAAAATAGACTTCATTTTTTAATTTATAATATCAAATTTATCTTAGGGTAATTTTTTTATGAAAACTATCAATTTTTGATTAATAGTGAAAAACACTATGTTATTATTTAAAACCAACTTTTTGTCAAAATAATTAGTTATGTTATATCAATATATTTTAGGTAAAAATAGATATATAATACTTATATTTTTTCATTGTAATTGATTGGAGTCATTTTAAAATAATTATATATATATATCAAACATTTTAATGTATCTTACCCACCTTCTAAGAGAATTTAAAAATTTTTACAAGACATAATTTTACTGATTCTATGATTTGAATTGAAAAAATCAAAGATATATGGTTAATATAAATAAGTAAAATGTTGTTCAATGAGATGAAAATAGTTTTTGGTGAGTAGTAACTTTTGACTTTTAATTACCACGATTGAAAGTAAATAGGGTAATTAAGGGTAAAAATGATTTTATAATTACCCTAACACATGACCTAATTCTATTGGATATTTATAATTCGACCAAAAACAAACATAGAAAGAAATTATGATCCTCTTTGGTCCACATTGATTAAATTAGGACATTTTTTATTATTTTATTTTAAGAAAAGTTAAAAGTGTTCAATTCAATGTTTAATAATAAAACCATTTTTAATTTGGGTTATAAATAATATAAATTTGAATATATATATTAATTAGAAATATAAAAATATTTCTTACATAATGATAATTTATTTATAATTTTTATACATTAAATAATTTAATTTATTTATGACACAATGAAGATGCATTAATTACCTTAATAATGAAATATTAAAATAATTTATATTATAAATATACAAATAAATGTAACATGAAACTTTTGATGAATTAAAATAATATTATAGGTTAATATTTAATATTAGGATTTAACAACTAAATTCAGTTCCAAGTAATAATTTTTTTAGGTCTTTAAAAAAATCATTTATTAAATAATGTCAAAATTGGAGTAATTGCATTTTTAAAAAAATAACTATATTATTGGTTGATATAATATTCCTAAAAATATAAGGTTCTACCAAAGGGCCTTAATATTATTATATGTGTCATTAATAAACCTATTGGTGTTCTCTTGGAAGTTTATTGTATGTTTATTAACAATATAATATAAAAATACAAAGAGGCATGGTAAATGTCAAACTATTTAACTAAGAGTTAACTCTAAAAGATAAGGTTACTATGATGACATAAACCTATCTAATGCCTATTGGGTGAGATTTTTATGAACCATCCACACCTTGGCCTTTAAATAATTCATTTTTGATCCATTATAACCCGAAATATATTTTATTATAAAATAATATTTCAAGCTTTCCCTAAAGTGACCCACACCTCTATTATAAAAGGGCACTTACCCTTCGCTTAATTTCACAACACAAAGACTTTTGGATCAGAAAACCCCTACAAAATTATCCTCCCAAATATCCTCCCCTCTTCATATTGGCCTTCCATTGGTCACAAATCCAACCTATGGAGCCCTTTTTATTGAATAAAAAAGAAGAACCCGAAGAAGAGATAAATCATTAATCACCTCTTTCAAGTTCATTTCTTCTTCCACATACTCTTTCATTGTTGTTTACATTCTAAAATAATAAATACAGTATCTTCTATATACTATGATGTTATTCTAAAAATGGTATAAACATATTCATTATTCTATCCATCTTATAAATGACAAAGTCACTATACGTGTGTACGTACGGATTACCGTCTCCACGTCGAGGTGTAGTTTGCTCTTCAAAAACTAAATTATTTGTATGGGAATAATAATGAGTATTACTGATGTAAATAATACATATAATGTGTTAATTATTCTTTATATATGATATACCATCCAATTATATTCAATTTCTCTATCAATATAATGATATTGATGCTGGTGCGTACTTAGGGATTACGGCACCACGACCCGATGAGATTCATTTCCATGTTCACAATTCAATGATGATTATAAAATATAAATGACTAATAATTATGTAATATATGAAATAATAATTCCACTGGATATATATATATATACGTATGTACATACATATTTCTTATTCACCTAGTTCTGTTCAATACGATATCAAAACAAAAACAGTATTTATGCATACGTACGACCTACCGTCTCCATAAATGGTGTTTCCCATTTCATATATATGTGTATTATACCTTTTTATATATTAAATATAAATAATATATAAATCTTTTTTTATATTCGACAAGTATTTTAATTATGATCTAAGTGATACAATCAAGAGTAACAAGTCAAAACATGTACGATAAAGAAAGAGATTATTACCCAAAATGCTAATTTAACATAGACATTATTATTAAATGGGTAGTATAATGTCATAAATGAATCATCTATGATATAATATATATTAATATGGTTCTGGAACAATTTAATAGTATGTTAATGTCATTATACAAGTGGTTAAACATACCCTCGACTAAAGGGAAGTGCATGGTAAGGGTTAATTTAACAATCTCTTTATTATCTAAGGATACTATTATGTAAATATCTTTTGGGACTTCATTATTAACCCTGTACATGTTTCATAAAATATCTTTCAATTGGAATATTATTAAATGAATTATTACTAAAAAACAATTTTAAAATGTTTTAAATATTTATTCATCAAAACCTTCCACATTAATGTCTATGTTTTCAAAATGGTTTTAAGGATTTATTTTTATGGACATGAATGTTTTAAAATGTAACATAATTTCAAAAGATTCAATGTATTATGGGAAACATTGATTCAAAACTATATTTTAAATTTCATTCTTTATAAATTAGTTGACTTTCATATGATTTAATGAAAAACGGATATTTCTCTCAAAGATTTTTACTAATCATTTTCAACTATGTCAATATCCATTACAGGATTTTATTCTAGATCGATGTTGATTTATTATTATACAAATATTCTATATTGTATTAAAGGATTTCTGATATATTTTACTGTGGTTGTGTAATTTTTAAACCATTCATGGTTTATGGATAAAGTGTTAACATTTCGTATTCCAGTTTTAATACAAATGATTATGTTATGTCTAAACCTATTCATATCAGGAATGCATTGGACTAAGTATGTGACGGGTGGAGACCGATATAGCTCCTCGATGCATCGGTAGGACTCATGGGGAAAACTAGTGTCTTGTAACAAGGAATTGAAAGAATCTTATTTTTAGTCTTAGCATAAGGCCTAAACTATGATGTTATGTAGTCTGGAATTATGAATTCCATCATTATGAAAGTGGCTATTGATATTGCATGTGATTATTCGACTAGTATAATATCTATATGAATTATTAAATGGAATTACGTTATTTTATCTTTTCCCTATGATTACAATCTTTATGTTTAAAATGATTATCTTTAAGTCTAATACACTACCTTAAATGTTTATGCATATTTATGAATGTTTCCTCTATATTGTTATCCTTATTGAGGATCTGAACTCACCCCTTTCTATTTTTTTATTATTTCCTAGATGTGAGAAATTATTTTATGATTGACCTACAGGGATAGGATAAGGGATATGAATGTGTTAAAAAGGGTACAATGTTGTCGTGTTTTGTCATTTTATAATGAAATGTAACATTCATGAATGTAATCTATTATCCATGTTTGCTAAACTAATCAGTCATTCAGGACCTGATTTTTTGTAATCATGACAATGTTATGTAATAATGTACTGACTCCCATAACTGGGGTCGGGGAATTATAGTTCTCATATGTCAACAGTTTTAGAGAATGATATTTGATTAATTTCTTCATGGATAAACAAATCTTGTAAGGCAACCATGTTAGTTCCACTTCCCTTTGGATGACCTATGTTTTGTGAAATTACAATTTTTCCGATGAAATTGTATATAAATTAAACACTATTTTTTCTTCTCCACCCACACAGTATCCCCCCCCCCCACTTTTTGAACCCTTTTAGGACTATTCTACGAATCAATATATCTCTTCCATCGTAGCTCATAATCTACAGTCATTCAACTCATTACATAAGTATTGGAAAAGTCTCAATTCCTTTTTAATTATTATCAATTATTTTGAACATCAGTGGTTCTATTTAGGTTAATGATAATACAACATATTATTATTTTCATAATCCATTCCTTCATTTTCTCCTAATCCAAGCCGAATCAAGATCCAATACTATATAAGATATCAACTTCAATCCTAAGGTAAAAGTTGTGGGTTTATATGTTGTTGTTGTTCCATGAACCCAATTTTCAGGAATCACCTAAATTGACATTTATTCTAAATAATTCAAGAAAATGTTTTTTTATTTAAAGATGCTTATTTATTATTTTTATTAGTTGAAAACCATGAATTAATTGGAACCGCCCCTTTGGGTGTGATGGTTAGATGGATGAAAACCCAAAGGTGGATTTTTACTTCAATATCTTAGTGTATTCTCAGTTACCCCATGTTATGGGTTGTTGTGCTTTAAATAATAATCGTAAAAAAATTTCCATGTGGTTTTAATGGTGACATCAATTGTAAATGAAATTTATTAAATGTTACAGATTGTTTCTACCCTGATCATTGGTCCTTGTTATGTCATTGATTTCTTGAGCGTAAATTTCTATTTTAGTAGTTTTACCTAGGTGAGTTAAATTGTTTTTATTCCATTTCAGAGGATTTTAGTCATGATAATATAGTTATAATGATTCTTCCCTTTTGATAAATTGAGAGGAACTCCTTTTATACTTTTCCAACACTTGAGTTACCATGAGGTGAGTTGGAATTAGATGCTCATGGTTTTTACCTTGGCCTATTAAATGATTTTTTAATTATTTGTAAATGATTTAAAAATATTATTCCTTTTATGACACATGGATTCAATGAGAAATCCTTGGGTGGGCTAAAATGTATTGAACATTGTGTATGCCGGAGTGAAACATTGAATCCCTTAAAGACTACCAAGGACAAACTCTAAGGACTGACTTTTATATGTTCTGTGACATAAGGAATCCAAATGGATTTCATGTAATGATATCAATGGGAATTAAACGTACATGCTATGGGTGACACATGGGCTCCCTTAGTAGACCAAAAAGGATGGACACGATTGGCCTTGGTGTTAACCACAATATGAGTGAAACCCGAGTTCTTGAGGATTTCCAGGGAAATGCTTATCCGGTGTTGGTTCATATTACACCTATAGTGATTACTAGATTCAAACATATTAATTCCAAGGACAATATCAGTTACAAATTTGATTAAAGGATTAAATGACTTACTTGACACATCATCCAATCAAAACCACAATCTTGGATTTAGTATGGAATTACTTTTTATTAATAGCCTATTTAGCTATACTTAGAAACATGTTATTATATAGAATTTTGGGAATAATGCCAGGTTTTGAGAATTATTGATTTAATGAATTATTTAGTCAAATAAGCATGTTGTTAATTGTCATAGGCAGGAATGTTAAATTAGAGACTTATCTTCTGATGTAACAATATTATAAATGAGAACATGGGCCTTATATGACATTTTATTTGGAGTACATTCATTACTTGTTATATTATACCTGAACACTATTGTAATACATTTACTAAATAACTGTAACATGCCCTCGGGTGGTTGCCTAATGGGATTATATCTCACCCACAGTTTGGAACACCTTTGGGTATGCAAATAGACTATATGATATTAGGTATGGATAAGGGAAAGCGTCCTTCAACTTGTTCTGGATTACTACTTATGAGTAAGAGTAGGGGATCGAGCTGAGGCTTTTGATGCTAGATGAAAAAATATTGGACTTATAATAAATATGGTACATGTATTTTATACTAACCTATTATATATGTTTTGTACTTTTATTGGAGAGATATGACCTAAATCATCATTTTTTATAGGAGTTGGTTTCTGGCATTGATTATACATCACACATTTATTACTCACTTATTATATAGTTATTAAACTTCTTAAATTATGTTTATATTATTAGTTCCACTATGTTAGAATCTCATAAGAGGGAATAATATCCCCATGGAATCACTCTACGCCCCCACTACTAGTAGATTGACTTTGGGTTTTGGGGAGATGCACTTGAAACCTTGTGGCTAATCAGGTTCTGGACTCTTTTTAGTGAAATCTAGGTCAATGATGTTATAGTATTAATTAAATGACCAAGATATATTTTTCCTCTCAATATTTTAGAATAATATAACATTGGACCATTTATTTAAATATACATTTCTATTGAAAAATAATTTGTAGTTTAGATTACATAAATGTAATTTTAATAAAGTTAAAGATAGATAGATCAACCATTAAGGATGATAAAACATGTATGCATCCTTTAGATAAGATATCAAGTGATAAAATGAAAATATTACCCATGATAGTATTCATTGGACGGTTTTAATTATTTTAAATTAAAATTATTCTATTATATTTGGGTGACATGATGTGTTTTTATATAGCAGTCTGAGTTTGTTTTTTAGACCTACCACCACAATGAAATTATCCTATTTTTTTATATGGAACATTTATACCAATGATCTCACATTAATATATATTCATGTGCCGATATTTTTTTTAGCATCATTCCCCAAATTCCAAAAAATTATTCCTCAATATGGTGGGAAATAAGACATTATATGCACCTCCACAAATATAGAGGCTATCAACTAGTAGGTAGGGACCACGGTATATCTATCTTTAGATTATTCCCACATAGATTAGAGTATAGATAAATAGGGTATAATAATAATACATAGTGGAAGAGGAAATTATTAATAGATAACAGCACAATAATAATAGTAATTCCAACCAAGCCAAAAAAATAATTATAGGAAGCTATAAAATAAATAGATACAATATGATGATCATGTAATGGTATTGTACCCATACAAAAATTGTTGTTTTGGGGGTAGGTAATAAATGTTTATACAACAGTCTAAATAAACAATCAAAATTACCAAATCTCTTATTTATAGCATCGGGAACATAATATCGGTCCACTTCTACCTTATTCATCCTATTAGTGCAAGACAACCATGAATTGGAATATTTATTCTTCTCATTTTCTATACCTACAACCATAATGTCTACCCAGGTATCCAATGGTGCCCAACAAGGGTGTGAGATACAATCATAGTATAATGGAGTCCATGGGGTCTACGCAATTCTATATCATGAAATGTAAAATTAGTAGTGTCTCTTAAAAATTTAAATGCAATAAAACATCAACATATAAACACACTGGATTGTGTTCCACTTGTAGACCCTCAAAAACTACATGCTTTGACCTAAGTTAGTGTGTCTAAACCATCAGTTCCATCAATGGTAAAGTAAGATGTATATATCTGAGATTGTGGACTATCCCCAAACTTATGATAGGGATTAGAGGATCCACCCTTATTTTTTTAATACCCTCTGATCAATTTATTATTTGAAAACACCCATATACTTATTTCTCTATTTAAAATTGAAAACAACTTTATAAAGTATAGTGTGACAACCTCGTACCTTCAATGGAAATATGAAGTGTCTTTCCAAGTGTCACTTTAGGAGATCATCATATATCCAACTCTAAGAATTCCATGCATGGTGACCCCAGGACAATTCCCCATGTCCCACTCTAATTAGGCTGGGAAAAATTCCAAGTACAAACCTCCGATTTTATACCATCTATCACATTTAGGGTCCTGATTATATCTTAATTCATGGTACCATCATCATGCCTTGTATTCCATCTAAGTGGTCTCCCCTAGGGAACTAGTTTCACACTTTTTGAGGTATTGAAATTAAATTCATTGAGATGCCATCCTAGTATTGGGTGATGTCTCCCCAAGAGTTATTACAAAGAAATAAAACTTCTAAGAGAAATGAATGAATGTCCGTCCAAATGGACCCTAAGTCTAAGCCCCTTGTTTCACCATCACCACTAAATGGAAAGAATACAACATGAATAATAATTATAATCAATTATAGAGAAATGGTATGTTTCATTTAATTCAGTCATTAATATCACAATTGGAGTATTTATAGAGGCATAAATCAAATAAACCATGTATAGATCAATGATATTAGGAATAATCACTTGATTAACTCACTCAACTAGTACATTTCATTTATTGACTGGTTATAGGATTCAACAAATTCTTCAATAATGAATTCAACAAAAATAACAGTCTTAAGGCATTATTTATGTTTCAATGCACCACTAGAGGGTGTTAGGCCATTTAATAAAAAGTTTAAATGTGACTCTATGGTGTATCTCACCCCTTAAGGTGTCATTAATCAAGGTGATCAACCCAGGTTGTTGATTTAACATGATCTTGAGTAATAAATATAATGGTTAACCTCCCAATTAAATTAAATTAATCACTTAGAGTAAAAACCAAAAGGATCTATATCACAACACAACATCTCAAAATATAAAATACATCAAAATATTGGTAAAGATCCCAAACCACCTACCCTGGCCTTAGAAAACATTGCTCATCGAGTATCAGCCATTGATTTGAGTTGGGATGGAGGAAATCCACAATTCCCTCAAATTCCCTAAAAATGGGAAAATGATATTTTACTCAAAAAACATTGTATTTGGAAATAACAACATTAAATAGAATAGATAGAATTGAGGATATTTCTATGAATGATCTGATTCGTCCAATGGTGAGACTAATGGACGTCAGTTTGAAGAGATCTAATGATCCCTATCTTCTTGATAAAAGGGTGGGTTTTATGTGAGGGAGGAAAGAAAATCGACAGGAATGAGAATCAAGTAAAGAAGAATTGTTTAAAATAATTAATGGAGGGAAAAGCTAATTCCCCCCAAATTTATAAATTTTCACTATTTGGCCACATTTTTTCACAAATGATACACAAACCATGTGTCACTCAATGATTCAAAGGTGAATACCACCTTGTCAAGCACACATTTTATCTAACCAAGAGAAAATTGGGAAGATCCTCTGTCCAAAATCTATATATGAGTCATATGGAATTTCACCTAGTATTTCATGGTTTCAAAAAACCTTGAGGTCCCTAGATGCCCTCTTTCTACAGCCACAATGTTTGAAAATCATGTGGGATGGGTTTCATGGTTTCATCTAATGGTGTGGTCCAGTATATTCTTCCCATTTAATGGCTTCGAGGCTTGAACAAGCCCAAGATTCACCCAAGGAATCCTTGAATTGATTTTCCATCATTATTATATAAGTTTAACTGAATTAAAATAAAAAACTAATGGTTCCTACCTTTGTAAAAAAACCGGGATGTTACAACCTCTCCTCCATAAGTCAACTTGTCTCAGAATTTACCTTTAGAGGGTGGTATAATTTAATCTATGAATAGATCTAGACACTGTGCATGTATATTGGATTCTCAGTCTAATTCATCATCCTATAAAAATCATTGCTACAACAGTTCCAAGACCAATAGAAGTGGCCTGCCATAAAGAGCCAGCATGGTTCTATCAATGATATGTATTAGATGCTCTTCAAAGGATGAATCTACCCCCACCTCAATATCCTCATTGTAAAATGAATGAGGATGTTCATAATGATACATTCAAGGTTTCCATATTTGGAAGATGTCATGCATGGAATGTTACCTCTATGGTAATAGATACCAATAGGCTACTGGTCAAATTCCCTCAACTACCTCAAACATCCCAACACATCGATGTGATATCATTCCCTACCTTATGATTCTTCAATGTATCAATCTAGGAGATACATGATGAAAGACATGATCTCTTACCAAAAACTATAGAGATATAGTATAAAAATGAAAATAATAATTCAGGCAAGACTAAGTTGTATCCATATGTTTCTAAATCCTAAAAACACCTTCAAATGTATCATTTATAGCATGAGGACACCATAGAGCTACATCAACTACCTAAATCCACCACAGAGGTGAACAACATGGAATACCTTATACGGACTCATATAGATACATATTATATTTTCCAAAATGTAAATATTGTATTAAAATCAACCATAAGAATATGAAATTCCAAAAAACATCTATGATAATGGATATATTCCCATAGTATATCCTCCAATGCCCGAATTGTCTTACTGGAAGGACCATTTGTCTGAGGATGATATGATGTACTCTAGGGAACTTTTAAAACTAGTTCTCTCTACTATCATTTCAAAAAAAAAATTGAAATAGTCATTCTGATCTGTAACAATATAACGGGGTTCAACATATAGTAATGTTGTCTTCTATATACATAGACTTTCAAACCCATCAATAGATAAAGACTCCAAGATTAAAAGAATGTATGCACCCATTTTTAGTCTATCAATGATCACCCATAATGTATCTATACCTTAAAGAGATCTCAGTAGGACTTTCATAACATTAATGTTAACATATTTCTATTTCCACTCATCATTCGAAAAAGGTTATGGAATTATAGTAGGTCATTGGTTCTCTTCCTTCACCTACTAAAAGGTGTGGCACTAAGTGATGAAAGCCATGGTATTCTTCTTCATACATAGAAATCAATACTGATGATGCATATCTCTATGAATCTTGGTAATCCTAGGATGAACTACCTAAACCAATGAACATAATTCCCCCATAATTTCTTCTTATATATCTAAAGGCACCAAGACACACCCCTGAAACAGAATGGTCTCACTCGCATCCACATCCTAACCTGGAGGTGGGATCACTCATGTGACACTCTCTACCTAATTGAGTCCCTCAAAATTATTGCTTTCTTATACAGACCATCTCCATAATTTTGAAATTTCACTGCTATAGCTTGTACATTTGGATACATATGTTGTTCCTACACCTCCAGATGAATCTTGGAGAATAGAGCCATCAACATCAATTCAATACTTGGAACTATGATAGATCACATCTAATTATTTCGGGTGAAGGCATCAGATATGGAATTTTTGTTTCTTGGTGGGTAAAAAGGCTCAATACAGAATGACTACATGTATTCATCCAACTTATGTGGCATCAGATTCAAGTATCACCATGTAGCGATGTGTTTGAAACATTTATTATCTTCATAAATAATGAATATATCACCAAAAAATGTTTGTCCCCATATTGATAGTTCATAAAACATGGTATTTATTTAGAGATCATGAATAGAATAGTTCCACTCATGAGGTCTCAGCTGGTGGGATTCTTGTCTTATAACATGATCACCTTGCCACTAAACTACACTTATCATGATTCCTAAAGCATCACAATATAGCGTATAACCTATACCCAATTTAGGAAGAATCTGGTTTGCCCAGAATTGACTCTCCCCTTTAACTCCACCAAATAGGTCCCATAAGCCTTAGTCCAGTTGAATATCACACCCTTTTTGTTCATGCCCATAAAAATCACTTTTATGAATGATAATTTCTAGATTAATCACCTATAATATCAATTTTTCTCTAAGATGCTTCATATATCGAACACATTTTAGGACTTCTCCCAGAAAACTACATATCTCACCTTCTCTAGGTCAATACATACTCTTACCTCAGGTAAGATACATCCCACAAAGTGAACCATACTGATCCAAAATTGGCATTTATAGAAATTCGCATATATTATATGTTATCTTATTTTACGGATCATGATTTCATGATTATTGGAATGTTCAAGTTTGTTTCTTGAATAAGCTAAGATTACATCGAGGAAGGCTACCACAATGTAATCAAGATGCACATAGAATACCAAAATAATTAAACCCATGAAGACTGTCAGTGCATTCATCTAATCAAACAACATGACCATATACATGTAAAGGATATTCTTTCTCTAGAATGTTGTATGTGGTATGTATTATGGACTAACACACACTTAATTATAGCCCGACCTCAAATTCATCATGGTGAAAATTATTTCTCTATGGAGACGGTCAAAGAGGTCATCTATATGATGATTTTGATACAATTATTTCACCATAATGTGGTTGAAATAGATGTAGTCCACTCCAAATAAAAGGCTGCCATCAGCATTCTTGGCGAAAATGACTAGTGAACCCCATGGGGATGTTTTCGATCAGATAAAATCCTTTATCACTATGTCCTGGATATTCATTTTGAGATTCTAGATATCTGTTGGTGTGAGATGGAAAAAGCTCAATGGTGAACTCTATTTATCTCTCAGAATGTAATTTGTAAAAAAGTTCATTGAATATATCCCTGAAATAAATCCAAAAAAGAGATAATTCCTTGAGTCACAATCCCCGATTTCTCGTAAATACACTAGTTATCTGGGTTATCATTCCACCTAGGCCAGTATGCTTGATTCTATCATGAGTTTCCTGGAGGTTCCATTCACCCTTATGGATATAAGTGTTTCCCTTGGTGATCTAAATGGCACACAATGGTGATATAAATACACATGGCCTTGATAAGGCACATGATATTTTATAGTGAGAATGAAAACAAAGCTGGCTATCTCTAGAATGATACTAATCCATAGAAAATAATACCATTATATTTCAAGGGGAAACTCCTTACAATGGAATATATCCTCTACTTGAAAACCTAATAGTGTTAATGGGTCATTAAAACCACTATATTATTATATTACATAGCCTAAAAACCCCATAGTCATAGTAGATTGAAAAAATGTGGGATGACCCTATATCATATAAAGTAGATACTAGTGTCAAGGAAACCATAATAGTTCCTCTATTTATAGATATACATAGAATCTGATCCTCTTGAGTAGGCTACACAATAATTCTATGACCTGAACTGTAGCACTAAGATGTTATGTAAGTAGCCTAACTATGTCCAATATCCTGATGAAGAAACTTGGAATCCTGATTGCCTTGTCCTTGACCACCTACTTGGCCTAAACAGCCTGTTTAAGGATACCTTCCTACCATATCGGTAGTTGTTGATCCTACACCAGAACGTGGTGCTAAGACAGAACCCCTTTCACATGGATCTAGATAAAAATAATGGTATAAACGATGGTGGTGGCTAATCCTGGCTCAATCTTGACATTTGATCGGGTTCCATGTATACTAAGACGATTTGTTGTATATTCTTCCAACCTAGTGAAATAACAAAATGTTTTCAGTGCATGCCAATTGGACGGTACATCTCCCATATGTAAGGTATATACATCTCTCCATTCCACTGGAAAAACCTCTTCTCTTCCTAGAGGATGAGAATCCCTATTTAACATAACCTTACTTCCTTAGGTTCTATTGAATAATGAGGTCCCGGTTTAATGTCCCTAAATAGGTGGATAGTATAAAGGCATTGAAATTTAATGAATGGGGTAATAAATTCCATCTTCAATGAAACTAATAGTAGTTAGATAATCATCAGTCATGTTTAGTGTAATACACTACAATATATTGAAATGTGATGGGTATTCAATCATTAACCAGTTGCCTTGCTCAATGTATGTGAATTTCCAAATGTGGTCTAATATCAAGGTATGAAGCATGAAATAGTAAAATAAGTCTATATGAAAATATATTCAGACCAAATTGCACTGCAGACTATCATGAGCCATAGCATCCCACCATTTCTTGAATTATTCATGTGGGATATACGCCGAGAGCTTGCCCCCTCTCTAAAGGCTCCACAATGTGATCTAATATTGAAATTGTAGCCTCTAACCATGATTTAACATCTTGAGGACCTCCATACACTATGGAGGTGGGAGGATAATATTACTAGAACTCTCATTCCAACTCTTCCTCATATGAGACACGTTGAGTATAACCATAAACAAATTTCATAAAGTGTATTAAGTGGACTTAGAAATGGGAATTGACACCCAATGGAGGATCTATAAGAGTTTCCTTTGGTGGAACTACGTGAGGTACCCTAGGTGGATCAAGTACCCCCACCTCAAGAGTATGCTCATTTCCACTTTCATTTCATGCGTTAAGAGAACAGTGTGGTAGAATTGGTCTACACATTCCCTGTGAATACTTTATATAAGATTTCACAACAAATGAGGAATTCAATAATAAAGGATAAATACAAGGATATACTACCAAAAAAACACCCCTCTTCCAAATCCTAGGGTCTGGTTTAGGTGAGAACAATGAGAAATTGAGGTATTAGAGGATACATATCCTACAACCAACAATTATGGTTAGGTCAAGATAAAGTATCACATTACGACATATAAGAGGTTCATTTCATTTTAAGGATCATCTAAATTTATCATTATATTTAAATTTACTTTTTTGTGGTTGAGTTTAACAATTCACCATCTATAATTTATAAGGTCCAATACACATTATAAATGGGATGCTTCTATGAGTTGTTTCCAAACCATAATTCCTTCTACCCCATGTGACTAATATTCAATAGCTCAACATGCCACAACTGGCTGCTTATTGTATCTTCTTTAAACTATTTAGGAAAACACTGTTAGATTAAGGCAGGTACATTACGTCCTATTTGTGTTTTTCTCAACACTGAATAAAATTTTAGCGTTGTTCTATATATATTCTAATAACATCTAAAAAGGAATGTAAAATAACACACAACAGTTATCAAATGAAAAACATGCAATGCATGAAGACAAGTAAATATGGTGTATCATAATGCATGGAATTTTAAGTCTGGTTATTCCTACTATGATGCATGGACTTAATATTCCATAGTATCAACGGTCTAGGGAAAAATTACACAATCACATTTTATCAAAATTTTATAAAAACACAAAACAATAGTTTCACACAATTGTGGAATCCTCTAAAATGATAACAATCGAATGCAATAATAGTACTAACTCTCCCAATGTAATTTGGGTTTCCCTAGTATGTGGGGTAGCTACTCCCAAGCATTGGCCCATAACTAAATTCCTATATACTATTCTCTTATCTAAAACCAAATAGTAATAATAATGAAAAAAATGACTTATGATTCTAGTTTTTAATTCCATGTTTTAAAGTCCCCTAAATGGTTCCCCGAGATGAGTGGCCAAAAGACCTAATGTGTTCCTTCCAAAACAACAAAGGTTTCTGACTACTAGGGAGGGCGTATGTTCTGTCTCTAAGAAGACTATTCTCTCACATTCCACTGTACAATACAATAGTACATATTGAGAATACATTGTATAAGAATAAATATAAAATATATTAAAGTAGAACAATAACATTAATCCCAAAAAAACATATAAATATTAATTATAAGATGAATAATGAAAAGATACAATATGATGATCAGGTCATAGTAATGTGACTATAAAAAATTACCTTGTTGTGCATATGAAATATAATCATATACAACATGCTTAGAAAATAAACAAAAGTCTAAAAACTACTTTTTCTAGCATCTATAGAAAATGATCAGTCCTCTGGTCCAATCTCCATCCTAGTAATTGAATACAATCAAGAATTTAAATATAGATTCTTCCTATTTACTGTAACTGAATACATAAAGTCTACTTGGGTACCAAAGCTGCCTAATCATGGTGTTAGATAGTATATCAGTAGGCCAAATCCCATGGTGACTAAAACATTCCATTTTGTGAAATGTATATTTAATTGTGTTCTATAACATGTGAAATGGATAGATCGTGATAAAATAATCAAATTTACCTAGGTTCCACTTGTATACCATCCCAAAATACCTTCATTAGGCATATCATTTGTGTCTGAACTAAGAGTTTGGGAAATGAATAAGTGATGGGTATATATATATATATGATGTTTTATTGTCCCCAATATTGTAATTGGGCTTCATGGATACATCCCTTTTTTTAATACAAATGGATAAATTTATCTTTTAAAGTGTTTTCTTTACTTATTTCATTATTTCAAATTGAAAAACACTTTATAATGTATAGAGAGACACCATGGTCCCTTACATGGAAATCTGGATGGACTTTCCAAGTATTATTTACGGGGATCATCATATTTCCAATTCCATGGATTTTGTCCAAGGAGACCTAAGGATGAATTATCACACGTCACTCCAAGCATCATTTGACAAATGTGATGTACTAACATAAAATACCATACATCATATTGCACATAAGGTACCAATTCTCTCTCATGGAATTGTACAAACATTTCACCTTTGATCCCATCTCAGTGGTGTTTCCTAAATAAGTGGTGTCTCTTGTCTAGTGGTAATAAATTTAAATGCATGGATAGACTATCTAAGGCATAGTTTATATCTTCCAAATTATGTTTATAAAGTGTTAAAAATTATAATAGAATGGAATGATAGGTGATCTACATGTTCCATAAGTTAGAAACCTTTTTTTCAACATCAAAAATAATTTAAACGAATAAAAAATTAATGGAACTTATAAAAAAGTATTGAAAGAGGATCCATTTCATTTAATTTAGGCATTTTTATGACAATTAAAATATTTTTCAAGGAACACATCTAAGAAACCATTTTTGGATCTAGGGTAATAGGAATAATAACATGAATAATTCACTTAGATCATCTATTTATTTTATTGAATGGAGTATGGCGTCCTAATCATGGTTCAATCTTGAATTAATATAAAATAATATGCTTAAGGAATTTATTATGTTCTGATGCACCTCTATGGAGTTTTAGTTTATTTAATAAAAAGTGTAAATGGGCCTGTAATGTGTAGCTCACCAATTTTGGGGACTATAATCAAGGAGATCATCCCAATGGGTTCATTTTACACTATTTCGAGTCATAACTATCATGATAAAACTCTTAATTAAATTTAATTAAGCAAATTCAGGCTAAATTGGAAGGGTCTATATTGTGGAAAAATGGCTAAAATTATTGAACAAAATGAAATGAAGGGAATGATCCTAGACCATATAAATTACCCTTAATGAGCTTCCTTCACCTAGTCTCAAAATTTCATTTGATCTAGGTTGGATTAAATTGAAAAAACAATAATATTTTCTAAAAATATTGAAAAATAGGCATTTACCCATGTAGAAAATCAGATAGAAGGATGAATTTGAAATAGATTATAGAGGATCAAAGATATTTCCAAAATGAATCTGATGCTTCTTGATAGTGAGATGAATGGGTGTCAGATGCATGGGATATATTCATCCATATCTTCTTAAATGAAGAGTATTTTTATGTTAGGGGGGAAATATATTCCACTGGAATGGGAAGTGAGGAAATGAAAAAGTTTATAAATCATTATAAGAGGTAAAAAAAGTAATTTCCCACACATTTATAACTGAATATGATTTGGTTGCATGGTTTTATGACTGTGGTCCATTCAATTTTCCAAGGGTTATACAACACAATTATGAAAATCATTTTATCTAACCATGCATAATCCCGGAAAAACCTGTTGTCTAAAAATAGAAGATCGTTCATGAGGCCTTGCTCCTTGGATCACACTATTTTATAATAAACATGTGAGTCCAATATACCTATTGCATGCAGCCTCACTAATTTGGGAAACTATTTTGGCTAGGCTGCATGGTTTCACTTAACTTTTTTGGAAAGTCTTTTTCCCCAATTCAGTGCTCCGAGATCCGAACGAGCCTCAAGCGTAGCTGATACCTCCATTAATGGATTGGTCATCATTATTTGGGATGTTTAAAGGAACTAACACTCAAAAATAATGGTCCATACCTTCGACAAAAAAGTATGTTTCATATGTTTTATTGATCATGTTAATAAGTATATTTTATTGAAGTCAATGTGAATTTATAATTTAATATATCAAAAAATATTTGTAATTTATGGTTTAGTTATTTTAACAGTGGAATAAAATTGATTTTAAGGATATGGATGGAAAATTAATATCATCTAAAAAATAAATATTTTTCATGATATTATTATAAAAAACACATGTTGAATATAAAAATAATATTTATTATTATTTATGAGCACTTTTTCATAGGGAGTTCATTATGTAAATGAAAATAAATATGACACATATAAATTTTTTATATTATTTTCACCTAGTTTTAAATACCATGTTTATGTTAATTTTTATTTATAATTCTTCCCATTTACTCTCTTTTACAAACACCATGGTGAACATTCTTAATACCTTATCTTAATATATTGAGAGAGGTTGTCCATGAGATCAATGGATATCAAAATTGATTCAACTATTTATTCATGTAAACCTCAATTGATGATTGAAGATCATAGATAGTGATGGTGAAAGTGATGATATATCTCAAGGGGTTCTAATTTCTAAAATATGAAAAGTAATTTACATCAATGGTCAATTTTTGGACCCACATCAGTAAATATGAGTAGAAAAACTTGTATTCCATTCAAAAAAATAATGTAGCATTAAATTTTACTTCTTTTCTTCCAAGGATGATTGTGCATTATCCATGGTATAATCATGGTGTTATTTCATCACGATTATCATCTCTTATTATTTAATATTGAACGCTTTTGAAACCTATTCATCTGCTATTGCAAAATTCATTTATGTAGTGTTCATGTGTTCATATGGTTTTTCATGATAAAATCTATATTGAATGTTCATGAATTAAATTAAAGTGATGTTATGTGGTCTAATCACAAATAACATTGTAATGATTAGATATAAGATTGCTAGGATTTTTCCATCTAAATAAATTTTTTTGATGTTTTCATTGTTAATACTATTATGACTACTATTTTTTTATTAGTTATTAATTATAAATATAATATTGTTAGTATTAATATTAATATTGATAAATAAAAAATAATAATTAATATTTATATATAAATTTATAGTGTGGATTTTAACCACAGTACATATTTTTTTCTTATTAAAAATGTTTTATTTTATTTTAATGAAAAAAATATTATGTGTGACACAAAAACCACCCCTCTTTTCAAAAAACAACCTTTTGACTGATGAGTGTTGTCTTTTATCATACTCCAAAAAGTTATAAAATTACTTTGAAATATTTTAAGAAATATGACTCATATAATGTATTTAGAAAGAAGAAATGGACTACCCAAGTAGGGGGCCTCCTCCCTTGCTCGACCCAGCCACCATGCCCATTCGGACAAACCCTGTCAATACAAGATTTTGTAAATCTAAAACCAACCCAGCCCACTATGTCATGTATATCTTATAGGGGAATTTGTTATGTCTAAATGAAACTATAACCTTATATTTAAAAAAAATAGGAATGAAATTAAAAGAATTGATGATTAAAAAAAATATTTAAAAAAATATTATTTTTATTATTTTAAAATATTTTAATGCATTAAAATTCCTAATGAGTCAATTTTAATCAATTATAGTGATTATTATGTAATATTATTACATTACACTGATCAACAAGTTATAATTTCCATTACTTTTTTGGTTGGTTGTTTATATATATATTAATTATTTCAATGTCATATATTTATGATAATTATTTATTATTTAAATAGGTATACTATGAATTGAACATATGTCACAAGTATAAATATTGGCACGTAGGTCTATATTTTATTTTAATAAGAATTATCTTTTTCCACCATTTTCCCCACACCAATGAGTGAGTATACTTATGTTATTTTTAATTATATGGTGAATCAAATTGAGGTGAAACTTATTGTCAATGAAAATAGGAACAATGCATTAGATTATGACATGGTGAAATTATTCATGAAATTACATGACCTAAATAATTATCCTTTAGTCAATATTCATCCTTCATATACTTGATCGATCAACTATTATATAACAAATTTTTATCCAGTCTTAGTTTTTTTTGATATATGGTTAATTATATTATTAATTAACGATCATACATGAAAAAATATAATAAATTAACAATAATTTACGTATAATATGATTAATCATAAGGATATTTCATTTTTTATATTTTTTTTAAAATCGATCACATATAAAAAGGTTAAAAAATAGATTTTTATATCATTTGAAAAATATATGAATATAAAAATTATAAACTTATCTTATTAGACATTGTTAAATATTTATGTATGTATCATACAAATTTTAATGAAATTTGAGAATAATTAAATATTTTTATTTATTCCTCATATAAAAATTGTATAAATACCCAAAAATTGGTATCCTAAATTTGAATGCCACTTTGTTACATTTTCACTTGATGCAAGTGATCACATCCCAAAGTGTTAAATTGTTTAACAGTCATATAAAACTAAATTATTTATAGAATATCTTATTATATTGGAAAACATAATAATAATATTATTATTTAAAAAACATTATTTACCCTAGAATATGCATGAATATCAATCATAGTACACTTCTTGACATCCTCGGAAAGGAAAAATAATAAAGGTGTTATCTTAGATGGATAATAAGGGAATTATTATTGTGAAATCTATTATATAATAAATATGGATGGAAGAATAGGTATGACTAAATGATGAATAATTAATTTCATATAAAAACACATAATCCTGAAACATATCAAAGGAATAAATAATTATTCAAATTGTCGCAGTCGTATCATTATTTTGTTTCGTACTGGTAAAACATATAATGTGGGACATTTGAAACTTGTTGTCAACACCTTGATCCAAGACATATCATATAAATGGTTAAGTCATTGTCCATGTACCCAACATATTTAATCTCATATTACCTATAGATTCATTGAGGCGATTTGAAATACTGAGACACACCTATCACATAATAATTCTAATGAATTCATCATATAAATATATAATACAACTTAATCAGAAAGTCTTAATAATAAATAATTTTCCTTATTTTAAGACATATAATATGAAATATAAATAATTTTCCTCGTAAAAATGATCATAAAAAATCCATGAAAATACAATATATTTTATATTTAGAGTATATCCTCTGTAATGTATAAGATTCATTAATTAATATTCTTAATAATAATAATAAAAATTTAAATAACACTAGAAATTATTTTTAGGAAGATACACATTTCATATTAAAATCACTTATTCCAAATCAAAACAACTAAAGAATTATTTGAAAAATTATTTCATTTTTACACAGAAATGTATGCAAAAAAATTATTCTTTAAACATTTCAGTGTACACAACATTATAAAATTATGTTCGAGCTGAGTATGTTAAAAAAATAATCTTTTCACATTATTTGGAAAAATTGAATCCAAACTCATTTGGAAATTTAAATTAGAAAATAAAATTATAATAGTAAAAACATTCTATAAAAATATTTTTAAAAACCTAGATATTGAAGAAAAATGATTTTTGACTGAATATATTGATTGTGTAATTTTTCTTCAAAAATATTCCTTTGTTCTCTATTGACCATAAGTATATCAAAATGAAATTAAAACATTTAATTAATATAAATAACAATATTAGAGTAAAATAAATTCTTTTTATGAAATAATGAATAAAACATTCTCTCAAACAGAAATAAATACGGAAAAAATCATAAATAATGTTGAGATTCTTTGATTAAGAATTACATCAAGTATCATATTGCTTCATACATGATCAAAAATCAAAAAAATAAATATATTTCATTTAAAAATTAATTATAGTAACATATTCATACATAAATTTCATTGTAATATTTTATTATAATTTCCTTTTATCCTTTTCATAATAATTCATCCTAAAAAGGGTCATTCAGGTGAAATATGATATATTTTCCATACATGGTTCGGTTCAATGGTTCTAATACATGAAAATTATTTATGGTTCCACATTAAACATAATTTATGAAATCTTATATTTTTAATATATATTAATTATATGAATATTTGTAATCATCCCTGAGTGGTGGACATGAAATATAAATCGCATCACTTCATCAAAGTTGTAGTCCACACTACGCACAGGTGATTTTACCATTATTTAACGGATGAACGGGTAAGATATTAAATAATTAATAATATTTATAAGACCATAATTATATCATAAATATAATTTATATATTCATTAGGTTCATATGTATAACTATCCAAATAAAATGGTGATTAAAATAAATTACGTCACTACATGGAGACGATAAGCAACACATCTGAACAAGTGATGTATACACATTTCATAGAATGTTAATGTGGTGGAAATTGGTTCAAACATAATCACAAAAAATATAAATATATTTATTGTAATGTAATTTTAATGTTTGGTAGGGTATAATATATTTAATTATTATATAAGAAAATATAAGGGGTCTACAATGAAAATTCCCACTTAGTCAGTATACATCCTTTAAATCCCCTCATAATGGCCCGTGGATTAGTCTTTTACGATTACTAGATCCCTTAATTTGTATATATGGAAGCTTAAAAATATAAATCCGTACTTTTTTATCAATATATGACTCAACAATTGAAAAGAATAGATGAGATGGGGTTCCTTTTACAATTGTAAGAGAAGTCATACATGGAATTTCATAAAAGATTAAAATATAATAATTTCATACATAAGATAAATGAATCAAAATGAAAAAGTATTAAATGTTATAAAAACAAAAGTTTTAAAAATTTCAATAAAATTTTATTTAAATAATAATATTTCTCAACCTTGTCCTTATATCTTTGTTTAACTCCAGGTACACATTTTTTAACATTAACTAAGGTTATTTCATTTACTATTTTTACACTTATTTATGATTAGAAATGAAAGTATACCTATTGAAAAGTTATATATGATGTATAAAAAGATAAATCCATTTTAATATTTTCAAATTTGATAATTGAATTAATTAATCTTAAAATAAACCTAAATATGAATCGAACAATAGTTTTCGGAATAATTCAGTTTTTGTAACGGCCCGACCCATGTTATGGTAGTCGGTGCATTATTTTAAAACATTGTCATGATTACAAGGAATTAAGCCCCGAACGACTGATCAGTTTAGCAGTCTTGGAAAATATATTATATACATAAACAAACCATTACACGTTATAAAATAAAACAAAACATAAATGATCCTTTGAGAACTCCATTAATAACGTATCCTAACCCATCTTATCAATCCTAAAATACTTCTTCAAATCCTTCGAAAAATAAAACATAGAAATGGGTGAGCTCAGATTATTAGAAAGGATAACTAAATAGCCGAAACATTCATAAATAATCATAAACATTTATGTCAATGTATTAGACTATAACAAATTCTTTTAAAAATTAAATTTCAATATAATACAGCAGATATAAAATCAAATAATTCCATTTACATACTCGCATGGATATTCTACTAGTAGAATAATCACATGCAATATCAATAGCCACTTTCATAATGATGTAATTAAAAAATTTGAACATTAATTTCTATGTCAAACCTCGTTCCAGGACCTAGTGGATATCTGTAAACATAACCCAACCCGGGGAGCCTCTCTAACCAGACTCCAAACCAGAGAGCCTCTATAATCGGACTCCAACCCGGAGAGCCTCTGTAACCGGACTCCAACTCGGAGAGCCTCTGTAATCGGAATCCAACCCGGAGGGTCTGCAGTAACAAAACCCCAACCCGGAGGGCTTACTTTTACTAGTCCCCTACCCAAAACATACTACTCTAACACATTCATCTTAAGAAGAGGCTGAAATATAACATAAACATTTGTAATAAAACTAGAATACGACATGTCAATACATTAACCATAAACAATGAATGGAAAAAAATAACTCATCCACAGTCAAACATATCCCCAATCCTTAAATATATTATGGAATATTTGTATCATAATAAGTCTAATTAAAACAAATATAATATTTATCAAAGGACGTTGACATAGATGATATCAAAACTGTTTGTGAGAAAAATCTATTTCTATTTATAAATCTTTTAAGAGTCAGATAATTATAAAGAAAAAATTTATTTTGAAAGTATTCTTATAATCATGTAAGGGAGGATTTTATGATTTTATAATGACAGAAAATAGCCACACCCTCCATATAAGTTAAAAAACATTATTACCTTAATTTTTTTCAAAAATGTCATAATGTACCATGTTTGGAACATGACAGAAAGATTCCCCTCAAACCATTTTATAAAAATTCAAACAGGGGTATAAATGACATTAAACCACAGTAAAGTAAATATTAAAAATGTGTTGAAATAAATTTTTATGAAACATTTATGTGGATGATAAAGGTTTTCCATTATATACTTATGTAAAAACAATCTCGGAAAATAAAGAGTTTTTGAAATTATCCCTTACCACGTTGTGATCAGTCGAGTCATAGGAAAATAATTTAATAACCACCAAATTATTCATATAATACCATGAATATAAATTGAATCATGATAATATATATCAAATGGTATTACACAATACACCACATGAAATAAGTGGTGAACATTGGAAATATCATAGAACATAAAGTGAGATAAGAAACCCCTTACCTCGTGTTTGAATTTAGTTGTTTGTTCCTTGTTCATCCTGAATAATAAACATAAGATAATTTATATCTTATTAAGATACCTTATTCAAGATTTTTATTCCTTTATATCACTTATTACCATTTTATAAACAATACGTAATCATTTATGTTAATAATCGTCATTTTTCTGATATATGGTACTTGGGTAAAAAATGAAGACCTAATAATTAAAAGTTGTCCATGTGGTCAAGAGTACATTATATATAGAATTATATGCCTTATTTAGATCTCATATATATCATAGATATATACAATATATATATTTATTTATTATAGTACATAACATTTGGAGATAAGAACTGAAATGCACTGTTCATCGAGACGGTAAGTCGTACGTATGAATGAACGCTACTTTCATTTCTATTTCATATTTTAATTGAATCAAAACATAATGATACATAGTTATATTATAATTCCAGTATAATATCATATATTATTTCTATAACTCCATCCTTTATATGTCCCACGTATGGTAAGACCGAGTCATATCACTTTGAGGGGGTGGTAGTCCGCCTTTCCTCAAATTAAATTATTGTGTTTACTCATAATGGTAATAATAATGGTATGATATAAATTAAAAATACAGAATCAGAAAAAAAAAATATTGACATAATATATATAATATATAAATATATTGTCATCATAATGGCCACCATAAGAGGATGTAGGAGATAATTGAACAATCATCGTTTTTTGAGGCGTTGGTTTTCCATCCACATAATCAATATGTTTTTTATCAATTAGATAGAGATGTGTGTAAATATAGTTATAATACCTCTAAGAACAAAATCATAGAAGATTTAGGATATTGGTGTTGTTATAAAATAAAGGTATGAAAATATTTTAGTGGTTGGACTAGTAAAATAGAAGAAATGAATTTAAGAGAAACAGTTACCTTTATTCAGGGTAACTCCCATTGGTTTGAACCAAAAAGTCTTTTTCAAGTGACTTATGTATAAGATAAGGCTTCAAAGAGGAAGATAGGGATATTGAGAGCTTATTTGGGCAGAGTATGGATGATCCATGGGGATAGGTAGGTGTGTGGAATGGGTTAAAATTGAGGACTTTTTATAAGGCGGGGGAGGGGATCTTTAAGAAAAGTGAGAAAATATTATTTTATTATATAATGATATTAGGTTTCTAAAGGTAGAAAACTCATTAAGGTCTAAGATAGGAAGAATCATGGTAGACATAAATTCATATTATTAGAATTTTATACGTTTTTTATGTTATTTTAAAATTTATAATCTTATTTATTTAAATCATTTATTAATGAAGAAAATACTACATCATTAATGTGTCATTTATAATTTAATTTATTTGATGTCTAAAAATTATAAAGAAAATACTATGATGTAGGAAAATATTTTAGCTTTAAAAAATATACAAATACATGTAATGATAAATTATATAACCACAGGTAAGAATTAATTATTAAAAAGATATTTTTTATGTCATTTTTGTCTTTACTTTAAGATAATTAAAATAAAGTGTCATTATCACTCTTAATTTGCTCGATGTGGTCCCAAAATCAACCCAATTATTCCCATGGTCGGAAATTACTAATAAAATAAGGTTAGGACCAGTGTTAAGGTAATAGTTTATTATTATGATATTCTTTTTACCTTGAATTACCCTATTTACCTTTAACCGCGGTAAATAATATTCAAAAGATACTATTTACCAAAAATTATTTATATCTTATTGAACCACATATAACATAATAATAACAACCATGTATGTAGAATTTTTGAAATTCAATTCACATAAGTGGTAAAAAAATTAAATGAAAAGGACAGTTTTTTTAACTACTACTTAGGGGTTTCACTATTCATAAAAAATTGAAGTTTCTCAGAAAAATACATAAAATTCAGCCTAAGCAATATTTGATATTCTGAATTCAAAAATAATTTATATATTACCAAAATGAATGAATAGTAGTCACATTAAGTAATTTAAAATTAATTCTTATTGTCAAAACAAATAGCGTGTTTTTAAGAAAAAATATCTATCAAAAGATTGACACTTGTTTATGTCCATTTTCAAAGTGAAATTAATTAAAATCACATAAATTGTATTAAATGATAAAAATATAATCTAATTATACTTCCTAACCATTAAAATGAATTACATACCACTATAAATTATTTCAATTAATGAATTTTTAAATTAAATTTTTGTATTTTTTTACTATTCACCCAAATAAGAATGCTATCAGAAAAATACCAAAAATTAATCCAAACATAAATATTATTTCCCGATTTTAAATAATAATTTTATTCTGTCAAATTGAATATATAAAAGTGTCAAATATTTGATTTAAAGAGGGTTCTACATCAAAAGACGATAAAATTGGATTTTTGGAAAAATATTTCCTTTATCTAAAAAATTGAATTTGTTCTTTTATTATGTATAAGAAACACATAATATATGATGTTAAAATTATATGAAGAATTTAAAATTTAAAATACAGATAATGCTATCCATAACTATTTTTTGAACGGCTAGTTTGGTAAGTTGTGGTGCACTCGAACTTGGGGTTGCATGTAGCACAAGTTATTGAATTTCATTTAAGAGATAACATTCTATGAAATCATGGGGTGTTACATTATCCTCAAATTTAATAAAATAAGTCATCATAATTTGAAATTATTCTTCTAAAATAATAGGATAAAAATAAAAAATACCTTTGTGGAAAGCCCACATCAGAAATACGGTTAATAATATTTAGTTTTAATTAGAGTTAAAGGGAAATGAAAAATTCACCACCAACTTAGGGTTTCAAATAGGAGAACATTTTTGGAAATTTCATACATATAATTAGTGAAAAAAATTAAATATTAATAGTGAGTGATTGAGATCGTCAATCACAAACAAGTGTAAAAGTGAGGGTCTCAAAGCCATCATTCTAAATGATTTAGAATATCACTGGTTCAACAAAACCCATTGTCTTAGGTTAACACATTTTTGGATTTAATATCCCATACCTAAATTTTAAGAATTTATTTATTCATAGAATAATATATATATATATATATATATATATATATATATTCGTGACAATTAGAGTTCCATCTATTAACTAATTTCTACCACAAACTCATCATTCACCCCAAAAGATGATAGTACTCAAAAATATTATATTTTTCTATATACCATTAAAAAAATAATTTATAATAACCATGTACTTCATGTAGGCTAGTGGTAGGTCATAAAGCCTTGTTGCACATTGGTTGTGGGTTCAATTCCTACAGCTTGGTCCAACGTGAAGGGTTATCTCCCGACCTGTAGGTTGCCTTTTTTCTAAAAAATTAGTGTTATAATATTCCAAGAAATAATCTTAATAAATACTATGTAATGTTAAACATAATATATTCAAACCTTTATAGTTATCCAAAATACTTCTGTCCAAACTCATAGTCAAAAATTTATAAGGAAGTTAAACCAATTTAAGACCACTTTACCAACATAATAACATATGAATACCTCTATAATGTTTTCTTTTTAAACATGGCAACACCATAAATTACCATAAAACATTATTTATTACATTCGTTCTCCCTTCGTCCATAAAGAATAATAATTATATTCTTGATATCCTTTTTTAATATTCCAATAATGATGGAATAAAAAAACCATTAATCAATTCCAAGGTAGTCAGGAATATCTAATATAATTTATCCAAATCAACCATCTCTTATTCCAAAATCACTATCTTAGTATCGGGACCATATTATGGTTTACCTCTACTTCATCCATATATTTTCCAAAAAAAATTAACCTGCTATTGAGTAATTTATCATGGTTCCACACAATCTCAAGTACTTAATTAAATAGTACTGTAGTACAATTCTTATATACTCCATAATTATAATTACCATTACATCGTTGATTCAATACTCAAATGAAATAATTATTTAATATCAACATAATAAGAGTATTCATTACTCTTCATCAGTGGTAATATCATAACTGGATTATTATCCATCAACATCATTTTTGTTATACTGTGATGATTTGAAAATTGATTTGTTTAGTGTCCCAAATCCTTGCAGATGAAGCATTGTACATTTGAAGCCTTTTTATTATATTTTTAATCACGTACTTGGTGTCCTTTTTATCTACACTTATAACAAACACCCTTTCTATTTATGTATTTACCAAGGTGATTCATTCCATAGTTATCACTTAGGGGAAAATCCTTCTTTCCCTTCTTCTCTATATCTGTATTTCTTTATTCCATCCTTTTCTTGTGTTGCTTCCCTTCAAATCCATAGGACACAAAGAATTATTTTTTTATCTTATTTACACATGATATTATTTCATCATATGATGAGAATATGTGGGTGACTATTTCCCTTTTAAATTTTGGCTTAATAACATGAAAAATATGATCTATCGTAATCATTCGATCATGTGTATTGCTAGAATTATTATTCATTTTACTAGGCACCATTTCTATCAAATGGAACACACTAGGTTATTTTATGATTCCAAATGAATGATTCCGAACTTTTAAAATACATAACCTAAATTGAACAGTTTATGGATATAATCCATAATAATAAAAATGTTTTCATTGAGTAAATATTTACTCTTTAATCCTTCATAATGTCTTGTAATGAGAATGTAAATTATCCTTAGCATATCCCCCGGGAGTGTTGAAACAAAGAGTGTAGCAAGGCCTATTTTTGTGCACTAGTGCCCATTCGAGTCTACCTCAAAGCAGTGTTTTTTGTTTTTACCCCTAGGTACATCTATGCAAGAGATGCCTCTACCTACTCATATGCAGACATGGATTTATTGTTTTCAAAACTCACAAAATATCTAAATTACTAAAATTCTTTGATGTTCTTCTATACTAATTCTCAATGTCTATCTTAAGGTAATTATATCTAATCATATTTTATCTAAATATATTTTCATGGTTGTTGTTAAATATCCTATGACAAAAACTGTAATTCCCCGACCACAGTTATGGGAGTGGGTGCATTATTTTTATACATTGGCATGGTTACAAGGAATCAAATCCCCAAAGACCGGTTATCTTGGTAGTCATGGAAAATAGATTACATACATGAACATTTGATTGCACATTAGAAAATAAAACACAAAAAATGATCTTTTGAGAATGCCATTAATTTCTTAGCTTATCCCTTCTTATCAATCATAAAATACTACTTCACATTTTGGAAAAAATAAAACATAAAAAACGGTGAGCTCAGATTCTCAGTAAGGATAAAAAAATAGCAGAAACATTCATAAATAAGCATAAACATTTATTCAAATGCATTATACTAAAGAAAAATCCTTTTAATCATAAACATCAACATAAAATTGAAAAGATAAAATCAAATAATTCCATTAACTTACTCGCATGTATATTCTACTAGTCGAATAATCACATGAAATATCAATAGCAACATTCATAATGATGGAATGCATAATTTCAGACTTTAATTTATATGTCAATGCCTCATTCTAGGACATAGGGTATAACTATAACCGAACCCCAACCCAGAGAGCCTCTATAACCAGACTCCAACCTGGAGATCCTCTGTAACTGGACTCCAACCCAGAGAGCCTGTGTAATCGGACTCCAACCTGGAGAGTCTCTGTAACCAAACTCCAAACCAGAGGGTCTGATGTAACTGGACCCCAACCCGGAGGGCATACATTTACCGATTTCCAACCCATAAAAGGCTAGTCTAACCCATTCATCTTAAGAAGAGGTTGAAATATAACATAATCATTTTTATTAAAACCTGCATACGAAATGCCAATACTTTAACCATAAACCTTGAATGGCATAAAAATAACTCATCCAAAGTAAAAAATATTACAAAACGTTAAATGAAATATAGAATATTTGTATTATAATAAATAAACGTGAAACATGTGTAAAATTTATCAAAGTATGTTGAAATTGATGAAATCGGAACTATTTGAGAGAAATATCTCTTTCTATTTTGAAATCATTTAAGCGTCACATAATTATAATAAAAAAATTTATTTTGAATATATTCTTATAATCTTGTAAGGGATGACTTGATGATGTTATAACATCATAAAATAGTTGCACCCTCTGTATATGTTAATTAACAATCTTATAATAATTTTGTCGAAAAGTTGATAAAGTACCTTGTTTGGAAAATGACAGAAAGGTTCCTTTCAAACCATTTTATAAAAATTAAATCAAGGGTATTAATGAAATTAACCCATAGTATAGTAAATAGTATAAATTTTTTTAAATAAATTTTTTATGAAACATTTATGTGGATGATAAAGAGGTCCCAGTAGGTACTTACTTAAAAATAACCACGGATAATAAAGAGATTTTGGAATTAACCCTTACCAAATTGTAATCAATAGAGTCCTATGACCAAAAGTTAATAACCACCAAATCATTAACATAATACCTTGAATATAAAGATAATCATTTTAATATATATCAAATTGTAGAACACAATACACCACAGGAAATAAGTGGCGATCACTGGAAATCTCACGGAATTAAAAGGGAGATAAGAAACCCCTTACCTCTTAACCAACGTGACTTGTTTGTTCCTTGTTCTTCTAGAATAATAAACTTATGTTAATTTATACATTATTTATAACCCTTTTTTATGTTTATTATTCCTTTTATATCACTTATTACAATGTTATAAACTATATTAAATCATTTAAGTTAATAAAGGTCATTTTTTCAAAATTTGGAATTTGAGTCAAAAATGAAGAACTTATAATTACAAGTTCTCCATGTGGTAAAGATTTAATTTTCAAAAAAAATATATTCATGATTTAGATATCATATATATCATATATATCCAGTATATATATTCATTTATAACAGTACATAACATTTGGAGATATGAAATGAAATGCACCGTTCATGGAGATGGTAAGTCGTAAGTACACATGAAGGCTACTTTCATTTCTATTTTGTATTTTAATTGATTGAAAAAATAATGATACATAGTTATATTATACTTATAGTATAATATCATATATAATTTCAATAAATTCATCCTTTATAAGTCCCACATATGGTAAGAACTAGTCATATCACTTTGAAGGGGCAGTACTCTGCACATCCTCAAATGAAATTATCGCGTTTACTCTTAATGAATGTCATTAATGTTTTCTATAAATTAAAAATAAATAATCATAAAGAAACATAATAATAATATATATCATATATTAATACAATTTCACCATAATGTATACCCTAATATGTGGTAGGATATAATTGAACAATCATCGTTTCGTGAGGCGTTAGTTTCTCATCCAGAAAAACCGTATGTTCTTTACCCATTAGATCGATGTGTGTGTAAGTGTAGTTTTAATAATTCTCATAAGAACATCCTAGAATATTTAGTATACTGGTGTTGTTATAAAATAATGGAATGAAAATATTTTAGGGGTTAGAGAATTAAAATAAAAGTAAAGTATTTAAGAGAAACCATCACCTTTAATTCGGGTAACTCTCTTTGGATTGAACCAAAAGGACTTCTTGAAGTTCCTCGTTCATAAGGTAAGACTTCTATGTGGAAGAGAGGGATATTAAGATAGTATATTTTTAGGGGTTTTTGGATCTAAGGGGCTTGAGAGGTTTGAGGGATGGGTTAGAAGTGAGGGCTTTTTATAAGGCAGAGGATGGGTTTTTTAGGAAAGTGTAAAAATATTGTGTTATTATATAATGATTTTAGATATATAAAGGTCCAAAACTCATTAAGGTAGAAGATAAGATGCCTCGTGGTCGAAATAACTTCATAAAATATGAATTGGACTCGTTTTGAGAGTTATTTTAATATTTATAATCTTATTTATTTAAATAATTTATTAATGAGGTAAATAGTGCATCATTTTCGTTTCATAAATAATTTAATTTATTTGATGTATAACATTAATAAAAAAATACCATGATGTAGGAAAACTTTATATCTTTGAAAATAATATTTATACTCGAAAATACAAATTATATAACACCATGTAAAAATTAATTTACAAAAATCAATTTGTTTTTGTTATTTTTGTCTTAACATTAAGTTAATCAAAATAAAGTGTCATTATCACACTTATGTGGCTCCATGAGGTGAAAAAATCTACTCAAAGATTCCCATGGGTTGAAATGAATAATCCAATAAGGTTAGTACAAGTTTTAAGGTAATTTTTTAATATTATGATATTCATTATACCTAGAATTAACAAATTTACCTTTAAATGATGTAAATCAAAGTCAAAAGATTCTATTCTCCAAAAATTATTTTTATCTTATAGAACCACATTTTACTTACTAATAACAACTATTTATGTCGTATATTATAAATTCAATTCATATAAGTGGTAAAATTTTATTTTAATGAAAATGTCAGCTTTTTTAACAACTACTATGTGGTTTCACTATTCATCTATAAATGACGTTTCTTAGAAAAATACCAAAAATTCATCCTAATCTATATTTGATATTCTGAATTCAAAAATGATGTCTATTTTACAAAATTCAAATCATATAATTTCCTTTAATTAATTTGAAATCAATTCCCATTGTCAATACAAATAGAGTGTTTTTAAGAAACAATATCTATCAAAAGATTTACACTTGTTTTTGTCCAATTTCAAAGTGAAATTAATTATAATAACCTAAATTGTATTGAATGGTAAAAATATAGTCTAATTATACTTTAAAACCATCCAAATTCATAATTTATCACTTTAAATTATTTCGATTAAAAAATTTGTTTTTAATTAAAATTTTGTATTTTTCTCTATTCACCAAAATATGAAAGTTATCTGAAAAATACCAAAAATTTATCAAAACTAAATTTTTATGTCCTGATTCAAATGAAATGATTATTTTGTCAAATTTAATATATAAAAGTGTCAAATATTGGATTTAAAAAGGGTTCTCCATTAAAAGGCGAAAAAATTGCATTTTTTAAAAAATACTTCCTTTATCTGAAGAATAGAATTTGTTCTTATATTTTGTATATGAAACAAATAATATGGATATTAAAATTATATGGAGTATATAAAATTCAAAAATCAGTTTATACTATCCATAACCATTTTTTGAATGACTAGTTTGGTATGTCATGGAGTACACGAACTCGGTGTTAAGTGTTGCGCAAGTTATTGAATTACTTTGAAGAGATAACATATTATGAAATCATGGGGTGGTACATTTTTAAGTATAAAATTTTATTTTATAATATGATCATCTATTTTATTGATCCAAAATGTATAAATAAAATTATTTTTAAAAAAATATTTTTTCAAAACATATAAAAAATTGGCCTTTGAAAATATAATAAATTAAAATATAGTTTTCACTAATTTTTTTTATTTGATTTACTATTTAGTAAAAAATTAATATTATTAATAAAATCCAAAAAAATATCGTTTAATTAATTTTGATAATATTATTTAAATATTTATATAATATTTATAAAATAAAAATCAATTATATATAGTAAACTGATTTTAATATTCACAAACAATATGAAATAAAATCCATTTTTTACGAAATCATATTTTGGATGCTTAAAATGTCTTTATTGGAAATTGAGTTATTGTTTTTCAATATATTCTCATTATATAATCCATTTTATATATTTTATAATACTTTTAAATTCTTATTCATTACTCTAACTTGATTGATATTTTATAATGGTATACTATATTATGGTTTAACTAGATTTGATGTTGAATGCATCATATGCTATTGATGAAATTAAATTTATTTTATGTGAAATATATCCTAAAATCAAAGGGTGTTACATTATAACCCTAACATATGAATTTTAACTCTAAATTCCATAACATAGATATAGAAAAATGGGGAAACATCTACCTCATCATATCCTTGGGCTCCCACATAGCTTCCTCAAATTTATGATCTCGCAAAAAAACATTGACATGGATAGAGGGATTGTTTGATTTTACATTCTCTTTATGATTCACAATATCCCATAGTTTTTTCTCATACAAGGCTTATTTTTGTATTGGCATGATATCAGACCTTTGTACATGTCAAGGGTCGTGTGTGTACTTCTTCCGATGATACACAAGGAACACATCATGAAATTTATAGAGATTTTTTAGAAGCACCCTACAATAAGATACTATCCCAAAAAGGCCCTGAATTTCAAATGGACAGATATATATATAAGGATAGTATTTCTATTATTTAAAAAATATCATAAACTTCTTATAAAGAGATATTAATTCTAATAACTTATCCCCAACATTTTACTCTAGATCTCACTGAATATTTTGACCATAATTGTTTTGTTGATTTGATGTTCCCTTGATGTGTTGTTTAATAAAAGTAACATTCAATGAAATTTACATATATATGTCATGTATCACTATATTATATTCTTCGAATTCATACAAAATCATTGGGTTTTTTTGCATATTATAATAAAGGTCTATATAAGGGGAAATCAGAATACTCGAGTGAGTGCTATTATTTAATGAAAATTAAACCAAAAGAATGTCTAGTTCCCAAAAAAATTAAAAATTTTATATAATGATTTCAATTTGTATTCTAGAGTTCGAATGATCAAATCACACTAAAAATATTTCTAAGGATGTTAGGATGTGGAAAAACTCAACTATGTATCCATATCCTACCGATGAGTTTTCCATATTTTTGAGGTAATCAACATATCCAAATTGGATAAAATGGAGAGTGGTACCACAAGAAATTTTACCACATATTTATTATAAATAAGAGTAAAATCATTAAGATATAAATCTTATCTAATAGAAATATATCTCACTAAATTTTTATGGGAATTGACTATAACCCAAATTGAATTGTTCCCTTTAGATGTTTTTTTGATGAAATCAATATTCATATTATAGAATTTCATTTTTTATTTGTGTAATTTGTATAACACCACATTGGACTTCAAAATATCATTCATAACATAATAAAATAAACATTATTTGTATACATACTCTAAAATATCTATTTTCATGTAATCAAACTATATACTCTTTATGATTTTTATACAAATTCAAACATTCTGGAGGAATAAAGAATAAAAAATAATGAGCTTCATCCAGTAGGTCATTCATTTGGTCTGGTATTGAAATGAAACATACACAGTTCTTGGAAATTTTAATTTCCAAATCATCATGATTTAATTTAGGAACATTCCTCACCTTCTTCTATAATTCCTCATTTTCCTTTTTTACCTTCTTAATCCACTATAGGATAGTTTATTGAACATTCATCTATGAAAGATATGATCTATACCATATGAAAAAATATTTCAAGGTCTATATTATAGAAATCCAGAAATATTTAGTCTCTTTTAATCCCCATCATTAAAAAACATTCATAGTCTTACCAACTTTGATCATAATACAAAGTTTTTTCATTCCCAAAGTGGTAATGTATCGAGCAGAAATAATCATTGATCTACTCCAACCATAATGTTTGTCACATATTAAACAATCTATATATAAATATGTACTTTATGATTTTATTATCATTATATAAACCACACCTTTAATAATACAAATAAATACCCTATATATTCATTGAAAAAATATAATTTTGAATAGCATGTAATTACTGGAGTAATTTTATCATGAATTTTTAATTGTAGAGAGGATATTGTTATCACATAATCATTTTGTCTAATGATTCATCCCAATATCATATTTGTTGTATCACTATATATCACAGACCATTATCCATGATAAGTTTTTTTAATTAGGGGATCCCTGATTAACCTTAACATTATTTATATTAAATACAATTCTCATTCATCAATCTATAAGAACATGACCCCTTTTCAATTCTACATGATGATAGGATTAGATAGTCATGAGAAATATCTTATAAAGCATTGGTATTTTCTATCCAACAAAAGTGAATTATATATCCAATGTAATGTGGGTTTTCTAGGCTAATTCCCAATAACTTTTTTCTTTGAAGGATCTTTCGATATTCCCCCACAATAAATTATATTCCCCATAAATGAATCTTTTTAAAGAAAATTTTTACACTCTATAAATTAATCCTACAACTTATCCTTAACTAGGGTCCTCATAATAATTCAAAAATTTTCTTATGATCTTCCTTTATCTTCAAATATTTAATAATATCATCAATAAATACTACCATGAAATGATAAAGGTTATATCTGAATACACTTTTAATAAAATCCATGAAGATTGATGTATAATTGGTATATTCATGTGAAAATATTATAAATTCATAATAAACATTCCTAATATGGAAGGATTAATTTTTTATACCCTCCTTCATAACCTATGGTCGATGAAATTTATTTCAAATATGAATATTTTAAAAATATTAAACTCCATTTACTAGATCAAACTGATCATTAATATAGGGTAGATAATACATGTTCTTTATATTGATTTTTTAAGTATTAAATAATCAATATAAAGATTAATTTACCCAATTTTATTCTAAAAAAACAAAATATCTTCATCAATAAGTGAAACAATAAATTATATAAATCCCTTTTCTAGATTCTAATGAATTTTTTTCTTCAATTATTATAGATAAATGGGTCCCATTACATATGGAGTCAATTAAATAGGTACCACGTATGTGTTCTATTGAAAACTCAACTTCATTATTCAGAGGAAGAATCAGACACTATTTTGGAAAAGAAACAACAAAGGCTCATACAATTACAATATCATGAATGATTATTTTCTCCTCAACTACCTAAGATAAATATACTTCATGATTATGTATGAAACCCCATGTGATAGAATTAATTTTCATTTGAATTTTAGGTTCCTCCTCATTTTAATATACAATAATAGGTCGATTTGGAATATCTAATGTAAAATGAATTATTCAAAAAATGATATGTGAACAATTCTGAAAAATCTAAACCATTACAAAAATAACATCATATTTAGCAAGAAAAAAATAAAATGATTTAATGGAACCACATTCCTACAATCTTCTATCAGAGTAGATCCATATAAATTCAATGTTACCATTATGCCATTAACAAGTTTTCAATCCCAAATCCACATCTAATCTATGAGTTAGTGATATGATATCCATTGGAAAAATTATATATATAAAATATTATTTATAATCTAAACTAAGTAAAATAATTTCATTTTTAGAGTGGATGAAAATTGTTCTTCTCACAACCACACTAAGAACTTCAACATAGAATGTTTTAATTTTATGATATTAGGCTTATACTCTTGAAATATTCTAGGGAATGATGCCCGAAAAAATATGGAATTGGTTTGTAATGATCCCAATATCTACATATTTAATACACTGTACATTTTTTCTTTATCCTTCATCCTTTAATTGAAGATCATAATAGAATGTTTCTCCATAATTGTAGTAAAACTCTTTTTCTATTTAACCATGTACCATATAAATTTCTCCCTCAAGTGTCACATGATAAATGATACCACTTTACATTCTTCCCCTTAACCAATTTTTTCAGATTATCCCTATTCTTCTCATTGTTTCATTTGACACCATGACCCTCTGAGAATTATTAATCTATTTTGATATCACATGATACTATAGATTTATATTATAAGTATTTTTGGGATACTATTTACCAGAAAAATATTTTTCATTATCCCATTAATTAAATGATTAATCATCATCTTGGTATTACGTACGTATTATATAGTTTACCTTGATATCCTTGAAAAGATAGATTGATAAATAGTAATATTTTTTCTATCCCTTTTTTATAGACTAGGGAATTTTATCAATACATATTCTCCTAGTTAATGTGTCACATATTTCTCTATGAAATGTACCTAAAAATCATTATTTTTTATGCCCATTATTTCCTCCACATCATTGATTTATTGAGTTAATGACCAACATTAATCCACAATACCCATGAGAATAAAATGTTACATAAAAACCATCTCCCTATAATTAATACCTAATGAGATAAATATATTTCCCGTCGAACATATCCATTGATAAGATAAAAATATATTTTTGGTTCCATGAAATGATGGATATTTTTATCACATGAAATTATCTAAAAATGTTACAGTGTGTTGTAGATCAGTCATATGATCCATACGTGAAATATTCAATGTTTTTAACATAAGTCAGCTTCCCCAATCTAGTTATAATTTCTTCATCTCTATCCCTAACTCCATCCCCATATCAAAGTTAATTATATATTTTTAATAGGTAAATCCTTAAATAGATAATGTCTATTTATTTGGGTTTCATTAATTCACTATGATCAATTTATAAAAAATTTCATATACCAAATTAAATGAATGAATTATGAATCGTTATGTATAATTGAGAAACTAGAGAAACACAATACATTTAATGAAAATATATTACTATTGACTCTCAGAATCATATGATTGATATCATTGGGAATGTATAAAAATAATAAATATATGTTTCTTATATTTGATAATGGTTTATAATGATCACGTCAACCAACAAAATAGTATCCCATGGGAGTGTTTGACCATTTGTATAGTCATAGGGCCACTCATTGTGCACATGTTTTGATCATGTAATATCCAATATTCCCCTTTCACAATTAATATCTCTAGGTGCATATATACGACATCCATATCTACTTTATAGTATTTTGATAGGGTTTCATATTTGGGGAAACCAAACATTCTCTATCCTTAAAAAAATTCCTGATATTATCGTATAAATGGAATTCTCAGTAGAGTATATTAAAGGATTATGTTCTCTATTAAATGTTTTTTATGTTTTTTTATCAGGAATTATAGTAAAATTTCCTTTAATACCAAATTTTATATCCCCAAACCTAGTATCCTAGAGCTAGTTGTTACATAATTAAATTTTCAAAAGATATAAGTGATCATATCCTAATAGACTGGAGAGGTTTTTAGTGTTTCTAATCTATATAAATTATTGAATTTAAATTTACATATGAAAAAATATAATACAATAAATAATTTTCATTTATAAAAAATTATCCCCCATCTAATATCTATAAAAATTATACATAATACACATCTTAGTATCCTTGGAAAATAAAACATAAAAAGGGTGAACATAGATTATAATTAAGGTAATTCATACATTGTAAATTCCCATAATATAAGTAAACATTAATATGATAGTAATAAATTTTGAACAAATAATTTTCATATAAACAATCACATGATCAAGAAACATATCCATGGAAGGAAACGTTTTCAAATAATCCCATGGATATAAATGAATGATTTAATAATGAATGAATATATCTTGTGGGATATCTAAAACTCACTATAAATGCCTTGATCCATTATATAATATAGAAATTTGTATTTAATTTACTAAATAACGAACCAATTTTTCCTCATGAGACATACTAAGGTATTAAGGTACAATGAAATTCTAATCCCTGGTAATATCATGATATGTCATGTGCATTAATCATATGAATAAAAAATAAAACATTTTCAAAATCTGCAGAAATAAATTATTTCTTATATCATCAAAACTATCATATGGAATTGAAATACTTATATTATAATTAAAAATCATTAAATATCCATAAAATAAGGTGTATATTATATTTATATTACATTCTCATTAACTAATTTCATTCACTATATTATATTCAAATATATGAAAATACATGGAAATGATCACAATAATAATCTTCATGAAAATAATAATTTAATTTATAAATCACATATTAAATATATAAAAATTTCAAACTATTAAGATAAACACTTCGATAAAAAATAACCATAAAAACATAAAACTTTTTATTTAAATAATTGATTGTTCATGCTTATGAAAAGTTTGATTAATTTCATCTTTGTTACAATAATTAATTCATTCACATTTTGTATAAAAAGTCAAAAATAAACCATTTGAATAATGGAATGATGATTATATTTTAAATAATTATAGAAATTAATAAATTGGAAAAATAATTCTGAATATTATATAATTAAATTAATAAATTTGAAATTATTTTTAAAAATATAGGGTATGTAAGAGAAAATATTTTAAATCAAAAACGGTGATAAAGCCGATTTTCCTTAAAAACTATATTTGTCTCTTGGGTAATTAAAGATGTGAATATTAAATTAGAACATATAATTTACATAAATAAAAAGTGTAGAAAAATTTTTAATGTCCAACAAATTCCGTATAATTTTTTTTAATTATATGGAATTATTTCTAGACCATGAATTCTGATGGCGTGCGATTCTGATGCCCGGAGTGCCTGGAATGATCCATCGAAGTTTGGTTGAGTTTTAATTAGACTTTGTAAGCTCTTTTCCTGAAAAAGTGGAATAAATATCGAACAATAACTCGGATTAGAAATCAGAGGGTATCGTTGCATTTAGGATGGCAGTTTTACCCTAGGAGCGACTTATGTTTAGTTGACACAGGCCTCCTGTGAGAAAACCCAAAAACTGAATAACCATAAATAAAATAACTAAATAAATTATTTTATTTTTTAAATTCATATAACTCACAAATAGTAGCACAAATTCAAAATCTAAGACCATCATTGAACTTGTGAGGGCATTCTTTTTTTTAGAAGATACAAACATTGGCCAGCACAAGCTGCTAGTGAAAGTGAGTTTTGGCCGAAAATAAAATATTTAATTGAGAATTATTTTATTGTAAAATTCATAACATTTAAACAGTAACTCAGATTGGAAATCCAAGAGTACAATTGGATTCATTGGGACATGTTTCACTTGGGCAGAGCATAAAATCAACCGGCACTGGTTGAGGGTGACTGTTAATAATTTTCTGAACATTTTTTTGGGTACGTTCAGCAAACGCACGAGAAGAATTTTGTAACTTGTGATCCATTACTCGGAAATGAAATATGAGGACATCATTGAACTCGAAGTGTCGATATTCTCTTAAAATGGTTTTCACCGTAAATGCTGTGGGTCGAGGGTGGAAGTTAGTTTTTTGGATTTTCGTGGGAGAAAAAAAAATAAAAAAATAACATTTTATTTATTTTATTTGATACCACCATTTAGAATACTTGGTGGTGGGGACCACCCAAACTCTCAATTAATTTTGGGGAAACCCTTGGTATTCCCCAAGTTAATGTACCATCCTCAATTTAATTAATGAGCCAACATTACTTGTTAAATTAATAAACTAAATTTAATAAGTTGGCTCCTCTTTTTCTTGATTTTGGGGAAATCGTTGGCAAAGGGAGAATTGGGGAAAGCTTTTAGAATATCATCTTCTCAAGTGAAAAAATATCTCCATCAAAGAGAATCCTCTTGAATCTGAGAACAGGGATGATGCATGAGCACAGATCAGAAACATCTTGCGGGAGCAACAAACTCCAACGTCAACATCTCATCGACTTCGTCTTCTTCCTCCTGCCACCTCCAAAGGACAATCAATGTAGGGGTTTTTATATATGTTTCAATTTGTTTTATTCATTCCTCATATCATAAATTCACGACGACGATATCCAAATAACCATGTCCACCATCTTGCATATAAACCATGATCCACTTTCTTTTTATTATTTGTGCATTCTTTATGCATTCATTAACGCCAAATATTTATTAGCACTGGATACATAGAGTTTTTCTATGCACGATTTATTGACGTGAAGCCCTCGACGCAAGGATTGCAAATATGTGATAATTTATTTTTTAGGATTGGAATGAAGCCATAATTCCTTGAAGAAGGAGGTGGAAAAATATTTATTGGTGTTGGAAATGCAATATTGTGTTGAGCGCGGCATATGGACGTGGAGCCCTTGACACGAGGATCGTGAATATGCAATCAATTTTTTGGTTTTAGAATGAAGATGCAGTGGGTTGCAAAAGGGACAATGTGGAGATGGAATTCCAGCGTGTCTTTAGGGCATATCTCCGGGCGAGATAGGCGGTGTGACGGCGGTTCTAGATGTGTGGAGGAAGCCCGCGCTTTGTGTTGCAGGAGAAGATGCGAGTTTGATTGCATGCTGGAATAGTGCATGGGAATTGTGGGGAAAGATGATTTAATTGTAGAGATAAATAGTTGAAAAGAAATGAATTAAAAATATAAAGAAATTAAAAAGGAAATTGTTGGAATAAGTGGGAGGCGCTACCCTTGTGCATGAATCTCTATTGATATGGGTTATAATGAAAAAAAGAATAAAATAATAATAATATAAATAATGTTATTATTATTTTTGGTTGTTAAACAATAATTCGTACATAACATATTCGTGTGACTTCTATTTCATGAACCATCTGTGGAAGTACGATCCTGACATCAAGATGGAAATTATGAGTCCAATATTGGATTTCTTTTTTGGGTTTTTTTATTAGGTACTCGAAATGCTCAAATAATAATAATATATTATTATTATTAAATCTTTGACCCTCCATAACTCTTATGTGTGATGTCTGATTGACTTACTGTCTATGGTGATGTGATCCTATCATTAAGATAGTGGATTTAAGTCTAATGATTTATATTAAATTCTAGTTCATGTCTCGAGTTTATGAAACACCCAATAATGATATTATTATTATTGTGGGATCTTTGATTCGACATATCTCCCTCTTACAGTGTCAAAATAACGAGTCTTCTGCGGCACAAGAAACCATGGATTGAGATGGTCCTTTTTTATACCCCACATGAATTTTGGATAAATCTGGGGTATGGCTGGGATTGATCGAGCATGAATCCAACTATGCCCTTTGGACTAAAAGGCCTGTAACTTATAGATCAGACATCCTATTGACACATTGTCTGTTTCATTCAGATCCCTTTTACGTTGCAGCGCTTTTGGGATACTTATTCGTGGGAGTTCATGGAAATTGGTGTATCGGCCAGTGTATTGAGCAGTGGATCCTCCTAGAATCAAGAATTCTTAGTGCAGGAACCCTATACCTGTCCGTAACATGAGAAAAGGATCTTGTGTGGGTCATTGATTTGGGATCCTGTGTGGGTCTGTGTTCGAGAGTCTCACTTTAGATCTGCTCTAGGAATCCACAGGGAAATACTATAAGATCCTACGTGGGTATGATGATTTAGGATCTTGTGTGGGTATGATGATTTAGGATCCTATGTGGGTCTGATGATTTAGGATTCTGTGGGATTGATGATTTAGGATCATGTGTGGGTCTGACTCTTAACAGAGTAAGATGATTCAGCAGTTACATCTAATCATCATTACTATTGTACCTTAGTTATACCTGATGTGATTTGAGTCCTTACCTTCATGGTGACAACGTTGTGGTATTCTTCTGTGTGGCATACATGTGTGTTACATTCCTTTGTGGTGATTTATTGGTTGTATTCTTCTATGTTGCATACCTATGTGGTACTTACCATCGTGGTGATAGCTATGTGGTATTCTTATGTGTGGCATAGTTGTGTGGTACATTTCGTTGTGATGAAAACATTGTGGTATTCTTCGGTGTGGAATTACCTGTGTGGTACTCACCGTTGTGGTGTTACCATCATGGTATTCCTTCCATTGTAGAATAGATTATCTTTGGGCATTTGAGTTGGTCCTTGTGTTTCCTTATGAATGAGATGGGTATACATGATAACTTCGGTATATGTATAGGCATATACCTAAGTTGGGATGTCATATGTTTACATGATTTTTGATTTATCCTTTTTGGATTTGATGAGACCATTGGGGGTCTCAGGGTCTCTACTGAGTATTGTTATACTCACCCATACATGGGCTATGCCCACACCATGTTGTTTTCGGTGCAGATGACAGACAACATTGACTGAGGAAGAGAGTAAAAAGATTGGAGGTAGCTCGGAGGTGGATGTTAGACGAGGTGTACCACAGAGATGACTATTCGAGAGCTGTACCTACCCTTCAAGTAGGATCATTAGCAGGTGTTCATAAGAGTTGTTCCAATTTTCTTATACTTTTTCATTTTTAATTTACTTTCCAGTTGGGATTGTATTCTGCCCCCTTTTTATTACTATACATTCTCTTTTTACTATATAGTATATTGTGTTCGTATCTTGTTGTCTTCTTTGTTGCGTGTGTTTATAGTTTATGAAAGAAATTTCTTCGTGGTTTTATTGATTACGCCTTTCGGTGCTAGTCGCCAGCCCCTGGCCTATGGAAGGTGGGGTTGGGGTAGTCACGGCACGAGCCCCAGGGGATGGGTCATGCCAAATTGGTATCAGAGGAGTAGGTTATACCGTAGAACATAAGACTCTAATATATTTAATGGAAATAGTGTTAAGTGCAGTGAGTGTGGTTATTAGTTTAGGTAATGCAGTGTTGGTGTGGCAGCCGTCGTATATATACACCAGGTCCCAGACTTCTGATTTCTTACTCAGTGCACTAAAACCCTGATTGCGTGTGTGTTTTAAAAAGTTTTCTTGTGTTTTCTTTGATTTACCTCACCAGGTATAACATAATGATTGTGGCACACCTATTCCTTATAAGGATGTATCTATGTAGACAACCTGCTATTATTCCAGAGAGAGTACACGATGATGTCCCACCATGCGACGAGGCTCCGATGTAGGGCCATATTACTATATTATCACCTTCGGGTGGTGTACCAACATCATCACCACTCGTTGGGCAACTGTTACCAAAAACCACATAGGCAGATGGTGCATGCTAATTGAGTGTATTGTACATGTTCAAGTGGTAGAGGCCACCGAGTTTTTGAGTTGAGACAGATTCCCACACAGTTGAGGGCTGGCTGGTGGCAGTTGCTAGAGTTTTCCACCTAGTTGAGAAACCAGTAGAGAAAATGATGATCGTAGTTACTAGTCTTTTTTAGTGAGTTGACATGAGGATGTTACACATTGTGATGAGGTTTTGGTATGTGTACCATTACCCGAGATAGTACCTTTAGGTAGTGTGTCATCTAAATCACTACCTGTTGGTTAGAAGTTACAGTCGGCAGTTCTGGTAAAGGACACATATTGGTTTAATGCCTTACGTGTGATTAAACATCAGATACCCCTCAGGTTCTGAGGTGAGCCTTACTCACAAGCGGTGGAGGGATAGTTGAAGGAGGTGGTGGAATGTTATCTAGAGCTTCTATAGCTTTGGCAGTACGACATTTCTGTGGGTGAGTTTTCATCGTGGCATACCGATCATTCTTGGTAGTTGATGAATATGATATGATCATTGCATTAGTTCTCGGACCTCTGAGCGAGGTGTCTTTAGGGATATATGAGCTATCACTATTTCTCTATGCATTCCAAATTATGTTAGGTTGCTAGAGAAAACATTTATGGTTGATTATTTATTGGCTAAGCAGATGAAGCTTGTGAATTTTAGAAGTGGAAAAGTAGGAAACTGGCATAAGTCATAGAGACATGTGCGTGTAAAAATGATTCGGGAAGAAGAAGTGTCAGAGATAGATTAATCTTTATGGCTGTAGACATGGAAGTAGACCTAGTGGAGCAGCATGAGGTGGTGAACATTTCGACATGTAATGAAATCCCCCCATTGTGGTCCCTATGAGGCTCAGGGAGGTAGAGAATAGAGGAATAGAGTAGCTGCATGTGGTCAAGGAGTGTGACCCAAGGGCTCTAAATATGATTCAAGGTACGGTCTATGTCTATTACTATCTATCGTATCAATAGACATAGGTACCAATCATTCCATACTTCCAAGAATCTTATAGAAGACCTAGTGTTTTCAGTTAAACCATTGAAATCACCCTCATGTCTGGAGATACCTTTGGGAGGATACTCAATAATAACACTTACGTCGATGGTGTTATCTGACCCTTGAGGTTAGAGTTTCCATTGGAACCTCTTGGTGACAGTGTCGCGGCCTTATGATATTTGTTTGGGTATGACGTGACATCCACAATTCATACTCAGATTGACTATTATAGGAAAAATGGTTGTGGCTTATCGAAAATGTTGGGTGGAGGTTTTCCTTAGTCATTGAAAAAGGAAACCCATGCAGCATAGGATAAACTCTTGCATATGAGGGTTTGAATGATCCCTCGTGAGTTGGCCAACCTCACCCTCGTGGTTGCAGAAGTTTTGAGTTTTCAATTCACAACAAGAGAGGCTAGAGTTCCTCCAAGACTATGACTTTGAGATAGATTATACTCTTGGGAATTGGAACATGGTAGTAGACACACTCTGTAGGAGGACTAGCTTGTAGCTACTGAGTGAGGTGACAGAGTAGTAAGCTACTATGCAGATATCCGTTGTGGATCGAGATGGAGCAGCTTTTCTTCAATCTCTTACAGTCACTCCCCCACTTATTCCGCGTGTCTGGGAGGTGCAACGTGGGGACCATGAATACGAGGCTCGATGTGCGCTGATATCCATAGGGCAGGCACTTGATGGATTTTTTGAAGATGGGGAGCATGTCTTCCTCTTTAGAGGACATACCATGGTACCAGTACTGCTACAGAAGGAGTTGTTGAGGGTGTTCTATATGTCCCATCTGGCGGTACATCCGGGTGTGGTGAATATGTACTAGGATCTTTAATGGAAGTACTACTGTCCCAAGATGAAGAAATCAGTGGAAGATTTTGTATCACGATGCCTCACATGATAGCAAGTGAAAACGACTCAGATCTGTAAGAAGTCTTATAACATCCGGAGGAGGGGGAGCTTGTCTTACAGCGGGACTCACCTTTATGAGGTTTGTAGAGATTTGGATGAGGGGGCATGTTATCATTGAGTTATATCAGTACTTTTCTGATCTATCAGAGGGTAGGTGAGGTGGTATACCACTTGGATCTTCTACTGCCGTTATATAAGGGGCATGATGTCTTCCACGTATCCCAGCTAAGGGGATATGTGGACGACCCATATCACATCATCGACCACATCGAGATGGACTTAGACGATGTGGAATCATTTACAAAGGTTCCCACGAAGATTGAAGTTCTATAGGAGAGAGTCCTTCAAGGGCGATCAATACCTTTGGTGCGTGTACATTGGCATCACAGGAACCTCTAGAAGATAACATGGGAGTTGGAGGCTCAGTTTCATGTTGAGTACCCTCTTATAGTTTTTTTGATTTTGTTGTGGATTTCGGGGACGTGAATCCCAAAGGTGGGGAGAATATAATATTCTGGAAATTCCATATCATTTTTTTAATTATATGGAATTATTTCAAAAACATGAAATCTGAAAACACATGATTTCAAGGCCCGGAGTGCTCGGAATGATCCGTCAAAATTTGGTTGATTTTTAAATAGTGTGCTTAATAAGTTTTTTAAAAAATGTTGAATAACAATTAAATGGTAACTCGTACTCGAAATATGAGGTCACTATTGCATTTAGGATAGCGGGTTTACCATATGTCTGACTAATGTTTAGTCGGCCTGGGCCTCCTGTGAGAAAACCCAAAAATGTCATAATCGTAAATAAAATAATTACATAAGTTATATTATTTTTCAAATGCTTATAAATCAAAAACTATAGCCTAGATTTAAAATAAGTGACCACCACTGAACTATTGCGGGAATTCATTATTTAAGTATATACTAACATTGGCCGGTACAGTCCACCAGTGAAAGTTAGTTTTTGGCCATAAATTAAAGAATTAAGTGACAATTATGTTTTTGGAAAATCCATAACTCTTAAATGGTAAATTGGATTAGAAATATGAGAGTACCATTAGGTTCATTGGAGCATGTTTCACTTGGTAAGAGCCTTACCTTGAATGGCATAGGTTGAGGGTGACTATTAATAATTTTCCGAACTTTTTTTCGGGTACGTTCTGTAAACGCACAAGCGGAGTTTTGTATCTTTTGAATCGGTACTCGGATTTGAAATATAAGGACATTGTTGAAATCACACCACCGATATTCACTTATGGATACCTTCACCTTGACTGTATTAGGTCGAGGGTGGATGTTAGTTTTTCATATATTCATTGGTGGAGAAAAAAACAAAATAAATAACTTTTTATTTATTTTATTTGAAACCACCATTTTGAATGCTTGGTGGTGGGGACCACTCGAACTCCCAATTAATTTGGGGGAAAACCATTGTATTCCCCTAGTAAATGTGGCTACCAAAATTTACATAATGGTCCAACTTTCCTTGTTAAATAATTAAACATAATTTAATAAGTTATCCCCTCTTTTTCATGAGATTGGGGAAAGCATTGGAAAAGGGTGAATTGGGGAGAGATTTTGGAGGATCATCTTCTACAACGAAAAATAATCTCCAACGAAGTGAATCCTATAAGATCGGGGAATGAGGATGACACTTGAGCCCAGATTGGAAACATCATGTGGGAGCAATGAACACTGACATCACCATCTCATTAACTTCGTCTTCTTCCTCACGCCACCACTAACAGACAATTGAGGTAGCTGTTTTTATATATGTTTGAATTTGTTTTTTTGATTTTTCATATCCTAAATTCACGAGGACGATGGACCAACGAACTTGGCCATCATCCCACACATAAAACATGCTCCCCTTTCTTTTTATTCTTTTTGTGTTCTTCATGCGTTCATCAACGCCTAATATTTATTGGCACTTGAAACATCGTGTTTTGCTGAGATCGATATATGGATGTGAATCCCTCAACACAGTGACAAAAAATTTGAGATTGTTTAATTTTTCAGACTTGGAAGAAAGCTTTAATGTCTCACACAAGGAGGTGGAAAAATATTTATTAGTGGTGGAAACACAATATTCTATTGAGCACAACATATGGGTGCAGAGACCTTGACTTGAGGATCATAAATATGTGATAATTTTATTTTTTGGATTTAGAACGAAGATACAGTGGGCCATAGATGGGGAAATGTGGAGGTGCAATTCTAACATGGCTTTGGGGCATAACTTCGTGTGAGACAGGCGGTGCAACGATGGTTCTGGACTTGTGGAGGAAACCTACTGTTAGAGTTGCAGTAGAAGTCATGTGCTTGATTGCTTTCCAGAATAGTGCATGAGAATTGTGGGGAAATAAGAGTTAATTGGAGAGAGTAATAGTTTAAATGAAATGAATTAAAAATCTACATAAATTAAAAAGGAAATCATTGGAATAAGTTGGAGGCTCTACCCTTGTGAGTGAATCTCAATTAATATGGGTTATATGAAAAAAATAATAAAGGAATAATAATATAAATAATGTTATTATTATTTTTCGTTGTAAAACCACAATTTTTATGTCACATATTTTTTTGAACTCGGTTTCACGAACCGTCAGTGGGAGTATGACCCTGACATTGAGATGGAAATTATGAGTACAATATTGATGTCTTATTCGGGTTTTTGGATCCGGTACATGAAAGGCTCAAATAATAATAATATATTATTATTATTAATTCTTTGACCATCCATAACTCTTTCATGCGACGTATGATTGAATTACCTTCAGTGGTGATGTGATCCTGTCATTAAGATGGTCGATTCAAGTATAATATAAAATATTAAATTAGGGTTCATGGATCATCTTCATGAAACACCCAATATTATTATTATTATTATTATGGGATCTAGTATTCCACATATCTCCCTCATACGGTGTCGAAATAACGAAGCATCTATGGAACAAGAATCCTTGGATTGATATGGTCCTTCTGGTATAACCCACTTGAGTTTAGGATAATTTTGGGGTACAACCGGGTTGGATCAAGCATGAATGCAACTAGGCCCTCAGACTAAAAGGCCACTAACATATAGACCGTACGTCTGATTGACGCATAGTCAGTTTCGTTGAGAACCCTTTTATGTGGTGGTACTTTGGGATACATATTAATTGGACTTCATGGAATTTGTAGTATAGACAAGAGTCTTGAGGATTAGATCATCCCGAAATCAGGCGAGCTTAATGCGAGAACCCTATAACAGGCTATAACATGAGAATATGATCATATGTGGGTCTCTGCTTTGGGATCCTGTGTAGGTCTGTGTTCAAGAATCTCACTTGGATCCGCTCTAGGAATCCATTTGAGACTACTCTAGGATCCTACATGGGCATGATGATTTAGGATTCTATGAGGGTTTGATTATTTAGGATCATGTCTGGGTCTGATGATTTAGGATCATGTGTGTGTCTGATGAGTTAGGATCATATGTGGGTCTGATGATTTAGGATCCTTTGTGGGTATGCCTCTTAATAGAGTAAGATGATTCAGTAGATAATTATAATGATCTTTACGACTATAACTTAGCTATAACTGGTGTGATTTGAGTCCTTACCTTCATGATGAAACCTTTGTTGTATTATTCTGTGTGGCATACCTGTGTGGTACTTTCATTCGTGGTGATACAATGGTAGTATTCTTCTGTGTGGAATACCTGTGTGGTACTTACCTTCATAGTGATTCATATGTTGTATTGTTCTGTGTGGAATAATTTTGTTGTACTTTACTTAATGGTGAAACCTTTGTGGTATTATTCTCTGTGGTGTTACCTATGTGGAACCCATCTTTGTGGTTTTACATTCGTGGTATTGCTTCCTCTGTGAAATAGTTGAGCTTTGGGAATTATTTTTGGACCTTGTATTTTCTCATGAATGAGACGGATATACTTGTTAACTTCATTATATGTATGGGAATATACCAAAGTAGGGTTGTCAGATTTTTAAATTCATTATTGTTTATCCTTTTTTGATTTCGTGAGACCTTTTAGTGTCTCGGAGTCTATACTGAGTATCGTTATACTCACCCCTACACGGGCTATGCCAGCACCTTATTGTGTTTGATGCAGATGACAGACAACACTAACAGAGGAGGATAGTACTAGGACTGGAGGTAGCTATAAGTTGGACATTCGACAAGGCATACTGCAGATATGACCGTTCGGGAGCTATACCTACCCTTCAGGTAGGATCCATGGTGGGTGTTCAAATGAGTTGTTTCAATTGTATTGTACTTTTTCTATTTTCTAGTACTTTCATGTAGGGATTGTATTCTGGCCCCTTTTTCTTTCCGTACACACTCTTTTTACTATAAAGATTACTTGTGTATGTATCTCATTGTGTGCTTGGTTGTGTGTGTTTACAGGTTATAATGTCAATGCCTTCCAGGTTTTATGGAAAACGCATTTCGGTGTTAGTTTCCAGCCCCTAGCCTATGGATGGAAAGCTTGGGGTCATCACGAAACAAGCCCTAGGGGATGGGACATGAAAAAAATAAAGTATTATTAAATATATAAATATATTATAATTCCCTCAAACAAAAATTGATACATAATCATTCTTTAATAATGATAAGATTATGAGACAATCCTTTTATAAAATCTCATCTTACTTCACACATGATCAATACTCATGTATATTAAATATATTTTTATTGTACATATATTCCAGAATAGTATTTATAAAAATCCTTCTATGTACTATTAATTTATAATTTTTTTATCCTATTATTAACAATTATTCATTATTTTGGACATTTTCGTTAAAACTGGTCATTTTTTAATGCATGGTTTTTCTTAATTGTTGTAGAAAGTCCACCTATGTCATTGTTATGTAATATCAAAAATAGTTTTCAAGAAATAAAAATAATATATATTAAATTTTTAAATATTTACAATCATCCACAAATGGTTTAAATTAATATTGATCACATCACATCATGGTGGTAATGGTCCACATATATTTGTGGGTGATGTAGTAATTTTGGTAATGAGTACAAGGGTAAGAAGTTAAATTATATATAATATTTAGAAAAAAATAATAATTTCACCATTATCATATATATTAATTAGTTCCTTATTTATAGTCACCCAATTAATGTGTATATGAAACATGAATTACATTGTTATTTGAATAAGGTAATCCTTATGTATGCAGAAGTGATGTTTTTTATTTTCATAGGATAGACATGAGGTGGAATTTTTTTAACATAATGATAATAAAATCTCATTATATGACTAAAATTATAGTTATTATTTTATTTTGGTTATATTTTATTGATAGGATGTGTAAGAAGAAATAAATAAGAATGAGTTATTAAAGACAATTACCTCATAAATAATAGACCTCATTTAAATCCCAATTAAGGAACCTTGGTATTCTTCTTTAAGTAGAAAAATCCTCAAATTTATGGATATTTAATTTTGGAAGATAATTGGTCAGTTTTTATTCTACCTAGCTGGCTAAACATGGTATAAATATGATAGAGTATGGGTGTCCGTTGATATGTGGGGGAGAGGACGCACTTGGAATATCACAAAAGATTAAAATGTAATATTGTCGTACACATGAAAAATTATCAACAATGGAATGTTATTATAAGGTATGACAATATTGGTTATAAATATGTTCATGTAATAGGATTTATATATGTTTAATTAGAAACCATACCCATGATTATTTGTTTATCCCATAAAAAACCCATTTCATCCTTAACCAAAGTAACATATTTTTAATATTTATTGTATTTATTTAAACAAAACCAAAACATCCACATTTAAAATTTTTTATTATTAAAAATATTGATTACATTTTTTAAAATACAATTTATATAATTGGTGAAAATTAATTTTAAAATAAATCGGCAACTAATGTCAAAAATTATTTACCAAAAATGTATAACCATGTAAAAAAGTATTTTTTTACCACAATCATGTATAATTCTGATAGAAAGTTAAAAATAATTTCTAACGAAAATAAACCAGTTAAATTTTAAAAAAATAGGAATCAAATTTGGTCATTTAATTATATAGAAATTTAAAAAAAATTTCTTTCAAAAATTCATAGTTTTACTTTTCACCGAAAATTATTTTTTCTATGAAAAATATCAATATTACTCCTTTACATAATTTTGATATTGGTATTTTAAAAATGTTAAATAAAATTAAAATTAAATATCTATATGTAGAATAAATTAATTATAATATCCAAATACATATTTTAATAAAATAATTTATTGGAAAACATATTTTGGAATCTTAAATTATCTTTACTAAAAGTTATCTTCATATTTATATTCATGTTTTAATTATATAGAACCTTTATATTTATTTCAAAAAAATGTGTCTATTTATATTCATACCCCCATCTAAATGGAATTGTTATAATAATAAACAATATTACTGTTCATTTAGATAATGTGTTTCATGTATTATAATATATTGAAGAAATAAAATATTTTTAGATAGAAATATATCATAAAATATAGGGTTGTTTCAAAATTCCTCAATATAAATATTATGTTTCATATCCTCATCAATTATATATAGTATGATAAAACCATAGTATGGACTATCAGTCGAGTTATTATTGGGGAAACATTTAATTATCTGGGAGTCGTAATAAAAATAATGTGTTGATTGAACCAAATAGAAATAAAAGGTAAATGAAATAATTCAAAAAATAAAAATAAAAATATATTGAAGAGTAAATAAATTTATAAAATATTATGGTTGTGGATTCCACTCTACAGATCAATAAGCCATATATTAATTCATCTTTTTAGTTTGTATTATAAAAAAAATACATTTGATTAAAGGCATTATTATTGTCTTAGATATGATAAAGGAAATAGAGTTCATTAAAAAAATAATATCCTAGAAACTAGATATTTTGAATCGAAATAAATAGATTATTTGGTTTTTTAAAAATAGTTTGATAAATAATGGTTCAAAAAATCAAAATTTTATTAAATTAGTAATCATTATAAGGAAAACAACATCATTTATTTTTATATTAAAAATTGGAATGTAGTATCAAAGAATAATAGTGATGTATACTACAAAACTAGAAAATCCTCATTGAGCAAATTGTAAAATGAATAGTTATTTGATATGAATGTAAATTTATGTGTTGTAGTACCCACTAATATATAACTACTTTAGGAATAATGTGATTCTTAAAATGATTTTGATATGATACACATGAGTGATGATTTTTTTATTATAATATAACTACCTCATTAATGTCTTGTTATTTCAATTGAAACATGAGTATTTTGATTTCATATACCATTTCATGGTATATATATTAATAAGTTAATTACCCAAGGTATTTCGAATAAGACCTACCCAATTTAATCTTTGGGTTTTCCTGACAAGGTCGTTGTAAATATATTGATAACATCATAAAAAAACAAAATCAAATAATTCGATGACTAATTTTTACCTATGTCACATGGGATAAACTTATCCAGGATGATGATTTATGTCAATGTATGAGTTTAAAATTATGATAAAAACTATATAAACAAAAGGGATTGGATCTATCAAGTATTCCGACATATGTACAATTATTTGATATCAGGTATGTAAAAATCGTGCAGGGAAAATTTAAAATAAAACCTTTTAAACAATATAAGGAAGTAGTAAAAAATACCATATTGTTCTTGAGAAAGTTTTAAGTCTATGTAATTAATTATTACGAAATAAGGAATCCCAGTAAGAAAGTGTACACAAAACTAGTTTTCCTAAATATAGGATTCAACTTGTATCATAGTTATGGTAACTAAATTCCCATTATAAGAATAATAAATATCGTAGTATCCATATATAAAGAACTACTATCTTTTGGAATCTAATGTAGCTAAGAAATACTTATAAATAAAATAATTGTTAAAATACAAGGAATTTTATTGATCAAGTGTAATATTTTAAAAAATTTTATTAAAATTTAGTTATAGTAGTTGTTATAGCTAAAACTCGTGGTTAAAATATATTGAATAATGAACATGGTGGGGATTATCATCTCATTACTTATTTCACTATGAGGGGTGAATTAAAAGTTGTCATAATAGTTATAGTTTAAAATATTATATGAAAATTTACTAAACTCGTTTCCTTATAGAATCAAGAAAATAATATGAAGAAAATGTCAGGAGAGTTTTTAGTAGTTGTCACTATATTCTGTTGAAATATATCAGAGTTATTGAAATAAAACCCACTGATTTTCTTAAGGTTTTCCAAACCATGTATTTATTTTATACATGTAATATCATATATTATGAATTTAACTTCCATAAACCGCTACATTATAATTTCTTCATAATACTCATCATAGTGATATGTTATAACTATTAACCTATATAATGAGAACATATAGGTACCATTAAGATATTATTAATGATTTTTCATATAGTCTAGATATGTCATACTGATTTGGATAAAATTTATGTTTCACTATCAAGTTTTCGAGTCCCACAATCAATTAAAATTCTTCTCATTATTTTTTCACTTATTGATCACAAAAAAGTGGCTCACAAATATGAAACCATAAATTTAACTCTATGTATCATGTGATCCAATAATTTTTCCTATTGTAACATCACAGTCCGACTCACCACAAAGATGGTGGTTGTACTTGTGGGTCACATGACCTCTTGAGCACCTCCCCAAATACCATAAGCTAACGACTGGAAGCGAGTGCCTTGGTTGATTCATTGGGGTGATTATTCTCTCATATGATAATTTATTACACCATGGTATATAATATATGAAAAAGTATAGGAATCATAGTGAAAATGAAGACAACAGTAGAAGTAGATAAATAACCGAAAAGAATAATTAATAACTGGAGGAGATGAATAGTCATAACAAATACCATGATAATGCCAATGTGTGATGCCAAAAGAAAATAAATAAAAGTGAAAGGGTACATAGTAAAAGCATAGAATATATTCTAAAATACTAATAAAAGACCAAAAAAACGTCCACCCTACATCTTGTGTATAGGCTCTGTCATCAACCCCCATATCCATCCAAAAAAGAAATGAAATCAATCATTGGGAGTGTAACACTTCCCTATATCCATACATGTATGCATTAAGTCTACTCGGGTACCAAGTGGAACCTGAGTAGGGTATAAAATATAATCTTATTAAGGTGACACCCAATGTGTCTAAACCATTACATTTCATTTCGTACACAAATAGTAGTGTTACATATATAATAAATGAATGCAATTTGATTAAATAATAAAATAATTGTTACTGGGTCTGTGTTCGTAAACGGACACCAATCCCATACCAACATATTTGGACTATGCCAGGAGTTTGAAAGAAATACATGTGCACTACAGAATATGTATACAAGTCCAAAAAAATATTGCAGAACTAAAAATTCCATACCCCCAAGATTGTGGTTCGACATGGGGTATAGTTCATGCCTCCAATCTAGGCAATCTAAAGTCATAATAGATGTATCACAAAGAAAAAGAATCCTCTCTACAGTATCAATAAAAGAATATCATGAATTTATATTATTATTTAAAAATTTATATGTGGATTCTGAGCCCATCCCTAAGGTATCTCAATGGTACATCATTTCAATTATATCAAATTCAACTAGCCCATCCATGTAGATAATTTCCAATTTCCAAGAATCTCTCATGAAATGGTTACCATTAGTCCAACTCTGGTATCACACGTAAAGACCTGAGTATCATCCAAGGCATAGTGTATCCATATTTTTAATGGGTTTGTCTTCTACTACCCCATAGGGAACCGATATCAACAAATTTTATAATAAAGAGCCCAAGAAAGCCCTTTCCTAGTGAGCATAAAATATCACTTTCCCAACACGTTGTGTGGTAACCTATTGAGCACAGATAGTCCAATTGTGGGTTCTTAATACATGACCCAATTCTCTCCCCGAAAAAATTTTATTTAAAAAAGCACTGAGTCATATATATCATAGATACATAATTAATGATTTCATCCATTTAATTTACAATTTAATGCCACCTGCTTACAAATTATTCAATCCCAATAGTCACAACTAATAATAATATCACAATATTAAACAAAAGAATCTATTTTTTTTTATGTAATAAGAGTTAACAACTTTTAATAATAGTGAATCATTATATGTTTTATAATTATAATTATTTTGGAAAATAAAATTCAAAAGAAAACAAAATTCATGGTTTATGATTCAACCGAAATAATTTATTCAATATAGAACTTCAACCCAAATTATCACAATGACACATTTAATTAATAATTGAAATATTCCAGGCCAAAGGAAAATATTCCAGTATTTTTGGTGCACCCAAATGGGTTTCCAATGGCATGTAAACAACCGAGGAAGGCTTCCTATATAAACAATGGTCACAAATATTGAGGGAAAAATGTTTAATTAATCTAATACGATTTACTAAGGATTTGTCGTTAGGCACTGACGATCGACACAACGGTGTGAAGTGAAAAAAACAAGAAATGAAATGATGTGAATGAATATAGAAACCATGCCTCATAGTATTATTGTAACAAATGTTCTGTGAAAATATTTTATTTGACCTAACATAAAAGAAATACAAAGATTTTAAAAAACCAAATTTGGGGTAAAAATAATCCATGGATAATTGTGCAATGAAGAGAGGCCGAAACAAAAGAATAATTGGTCCAGATAATAAGGATGATCATGATTTTTATAATGCTTCTGACGGAATTTAAAACAGAGAAGACTTATAGGTGCAGAGGACATCTGAATGAGAAGGAGGAAATAGTACACCTAGGTAAGAGGATTGTACGTTGTAGGATGGGGGAGCTGCACTGGAAGAGAGGAAGAGAGAGGAAGAGAGAAATAAAAATTGAAATGAAATAAATAAAGGAGAGACAAAAAATTAAAAATACATGTACGAAATAAAGAAAAAATAAAATCAAATAAACATAAAAATAAAAGGGAAGTAGAAAAGAAACTAATAATAATAATAATGGGTGAAAGCCATTTTAATTATATTTATTTTCTCCAAACTAATTTTTATTTTATTAATTATATTTATTCAATTTTCATTTGATTTGATTTATTAAAAAAAATTATTTTAACCCCTTTAATTACTTCTAACCCAAAATATTGTGTCAGGGCAGGGTGGATTATTCTGAATAATGTTGTGAAACCATGAAAAAATCATTTTGTTTAACATGTACAGATAAACATATGTATTGTTCACATATATTATTTTTTCCAAATTAATAATATTAATAATAACATTATCTTATTATTATTATTATTATTGTTGTTATTAAATCTATGTCATAAGTATCATCAAGAATAATTCAATCAAAATATTCCTTAAAAATTTGATGTTAATAAATTAATGATGCAATAACATCTATGGGGGATAGTTAATAACATTTTATCTAACCCAAAAATAATTATCCACACATATACATATACAATTTTTATATAAATATACATAGCTGTATATATGAATATATATACACCTCCACAGGTATATATATACATATACATATATTTATTTATTTATTTATTTAGTCCTCATATACATATATACATTATATATATACACCATTTTTTTGTATGAATATTATATTAATAATAGAAATTAAAATTTTTATTATTTAATTCAACCCATCAACGTCGACATTAAAAATTTAAAAACAACCATTAAAAGGAGATAGAGGTTATTAAATTACCATTGACTGCACATTTTTAATTTAATTGGAATAACTAATAATATCACAATTATTATATTGCGCACATATTATTTACACGGCTACTCAATTTATTAATTATGGAAGTATATTTTCATTTTTTTAAATTTAAATAATAATAATAACAATTAAATTATTATTATTATTTCTATAATCCAAAAAAATATTAATAAACAAATTATATTATCTTTGAGTGTGGTGTGACCAAACTTATGATGCTCACAAAAGATATATCTTTGTTGGGGTAAACCCCATGTATCAGACCTAATGTTGGTATAAAATTTCTCATAAAATGTACCATTTGTGTGAATTTAATTATTGTTTATCCTTATATACAAAACCTTGTATTCGTACTAGGATTCGAGATAATTATTAACATGTGTCAGGTTTTACCTACGTTGATGTATAATTGTAATAGTGGTGTATTATCCCTTGGAGATGTTTCTTGCATCATACTGGTCAATATTTATATTTTATTAATTAAATTATTAGTATAAGACTTGTCATTTCATAATTTAGCTGGAGTATGTATTTGAAACATTCACTAAAATGGAGGTTCATAGAGTAATTAAAATGATACCATATATTATAGACAAGTATATTTCAACAGTTTACAGAAATATAAATTATGAAATAATGGTGATGAAATATATATTTATCATTATGATAACACTTCTTGTGAACAAAAAGCCGATTATATTGTAGAATAAAGTGTTCATAAGAAGGTTTTCATTACAATTTCATCAATATATTATTTTCCCATTAGTAGCCTAGATGTGATTCTAGATACTACTGATGGTCTGTGCGATAGACCAACAACAACATAGAAATGAACCCATAGGGTTACAAACTAAGTTCATTTATGAAAAAATATAAATATTCATAATTAATCAATTAGATTTCTTAATAACATTTATAATAATATTTTATGGTTATATTTTCTGTTTGATAACATTAAGTATAATTTCAGTTAGAAAAGATATAGTTTTATTAAAATTAAATTATTTCCCACGAATTATATTGTTTTATTTAAAATTTGAAAATATAAATTTTATAAATTGAATATCATGATATGAGATTATTTTTTTATTTCATCGCATGGAATATTTTTTCTCATGAGTATTTTTCATTAATCTGAAAAAATGATGTTTTAGTGAATAATGAAAAATAACAATTCTTATAAAAACTATGGTTTATCTAGAAGTATCTAAAAATAAAAAAAATACATTTTGGATTATTTTTATGTTAAATTTTTTTCCATTTATAAAAATTATATTAAATTCAATTGGAGTTATTATAAATCATTTTTTTAACATTCCATTAAACATAAGAACACATTTTAGATGAAAAGTAATTTTCATTTTATTTTCCACACTATATTAATATTATCTTATTTTACTTATACTTAGTAAATATTTAAAATCGATTTTATATATTGAATAAGAAGGTTAAAATTTATTAATGGGGTCAATTTCATTTCTTATACTATTATATAGTTACCATAGTAAACAATTGTTACCACAATGAAGATATAACTAGTTAAATAATCTAAAAACAATGTGATAAAATCCCAATATGATTTATTAATTTTGAAAATATAATATAATTTTGACCCAAATACCATTATCTTTGAAAATTAATTTTTTAGTGCCATGTGATTATGATAGTGACATAAGATGGTTTTAAAACATTGAATAATAACAAGAGTTACTCACCAATAAATTTTAAACATGAAAATCCTATCCTAGAATATTCATAAACATTAAGAAAAATATATCATAAAATTACTACCCTAAAAATATTATATTCCTTAACAATGTCATAGAGATCATTGTATCACTAAAAGACTAACCTATCTAGTCTTATACTTTCATCCAAATTATGATTTTAAAATAATATATATTACTCTAAACCATGTTATTTAATGGTTACTTACTCCCCTACCTAATTAAAATCTATTATTAAATTTTAATTATAATAAAATAATACAATAAAATATATTTAAGTTTTATTATATTTATGGTAAAAAACTTTTTAATCTCCTTTTACATCTTATGGGAAATAAAAACATCACTTATGTATTTGTGTGGATTACAAGATCCACAAATCGATTTATTTCACTTTCCATCACTATCTCGCATGGTTGATTAAAAATTTTTAATTAAAGAAGTTATGTGATTTTAATATAGTTATTATTACTCATTAAATATAATTTATTACAGACCTTTTTGGCCTATACATTGGATGGGAGATGATAACATCGCTCGGGCTTATGTGCGGACTATTAGATCCACAAAGTGATGTGATTCATTTTACATTTCCACTATAGATAAATGATAATAAGGATGGAAATAATGAATAAATATTGAAATAATAACTTATTTATACTCTCTTAAAATATAAATATTATTATTTTTACAACTTTTCCATTATGTAGAAAATGGAAAAGGTCGTTCACGTGTTTGTATGGGTTACCATCTCTAGGAAACGATGTGCGTATTTTTTAATAACTAAATTAAAATAGTGGTCATAAAATTATATTTAAGGTATTAAAATATTTATTATAACATTTTTATGATTCTGGGGATGATGGAATAATTATCCATCGAAAAAGATCAATGTGCTGATATTATATTATGGCTATAAACTAAATAAACAAAAAACATATAATGTGAAATTTACCAATTTAGAAATAGTAAAAGACATGGTAATACATGAAATAAAATATTTCATTATAATAGAATAAACTTGAAAAGAAATTTATATACTTGTATACAATTAATAACATAATATTATTATATAATGTAAAGGATGAATGTTGTGAGTTTGCAGATGATGTAACAAATTTTTCTTGAGAACATAATTTTAAATTTTTTAATTTATTTTCCCTCCATTTCCATCATCATAGTAAAATTATTGATGAATTTAAATTATTGAATTATTTTTATTACAATAGATATTTTTTAAAAAATATTAAGAAGATACTTTTCAAACAAATAACCATACATGTAACTTTCAATACATTTTACGAAATTGGAAAAGAGTATTTTTTTATATTTATCATGTTAAATTTATTTCCATCATTTAATGATATTATTTCTTAAAAATATTACTCTAAAAGTTTCTATAGTTTTTTATATAAGACCATATTCATAGTGTTATCCTAATTTTTATCAAAAAAATAATTTTGAATATAAATGGTCATTTCATCCAAATTTTTAAGAGATAATTGAAATAAATTATTATTATTATGGGATCTAATGATAATTTTTATGTATATTATGATGGAAATAAAATATATTTTTATTTTTATCATTATAAGGAAATTGAGAATTTTGTTTGATAATAGGTTGGATTTATTTGGATTTGACAATGGATGAGCCCACTATAACTCTCAAATGTATTCGGTGAACTGACAGAGTGAATAGGAATTAAGTTACTTCTAAAAAATTTGTTGGAATTATCCATGATGGTAATTTTATTATAAGTGTTCTTATAATGGAGAATATAAAGATAATTTTCTATGATACCTATAGGCACTTATGTTTTAATGATTTATTTTCAATTTATATGGCATATGGTTGTGTAAGGAATATCGCATGGTCAATGATGACACGTCTTGAAGTAAGAGAATGTTCTATGAATGAAACCAGAGTATAACAATTTGAACTAATTTATATGGTAAAATTTATATAGTTTGTAAATTTCCACCAGGTTATATATTTTTTCCCTAACTCTCTAAAACATTAAAACATAAGGATCCTGTAAATGTCATAAAGTAAATATCATATTATAAATAATTTAATCAAGGATTCATTTTGATATGGGGTCATATAGTTTATATAAAGTGAAATATTTAAGTAAAACTATAGGTTATTATAACACTGAAAGTCAGTATTATTATATTATATTATATCTCTATATTATCATGACATAAGATTTTAGGATTTAGATAATTCTTCGTATATTCCAAGTCTAATCAAAATAAATTTCCATACATAAAACATGTAAGATAAAATTTGAAGAAAAATTTAGATTGATATCTCTCTAAATTCAAAAAACAAGAATTGAATGAGTTGAGAAAATAGTAGCTTTTTACTATGTTGGATCAATTGACGCATTCTATAAACAGTGGAACCTGTGTAATTGAGTGACTTGATTTTATAAAGACAAAAATGTATATAGTTGAATATTTCATGTTATAAAATACTAAATATTTTTTGGATATTTATATCTAGTGGTATTAAAATGATCGATAAATTATTTGTAATATATAATTAAAATTTTCATTTTTTATTAGATTCAGAAGGTAATTATTGAAATGTTTCATTTGGCTGGTGATGATGATCCCTGGAGTTTTCTCACTAATAATACCATTGAGAATGATATGTTTTTTCGTTGTATTTGATAACATCCATGGATATTTTTTCATTGGAAAATATTTTCCTAAATATGTTATATATATATATAAGAAATTACATGGAATTAATTAAAAAGGAATAGAAATAAGAAGAATATTATAAATAATATGCCATTGGATTGGATCCTTATTACCCATATTTCATTCATTATCTTTTTATTAAGATTGATAAATTATACACATAACTAAAACAAATTATTCGAACGGATTTTGTTACTTAGGAGTTCTGAAGTTGTGGGGAAATTGATTGAAGTTATGAGAAGGTTGAAATTAGTTTTTTTTATTACAATTTCCAAAGGATGAATAAGTACCCTTGTCTAGAAAAATAGGGAAAAATTTATCAATGGTATATAATGGTAAGAAGATTAAGATCCCAAATTTTGATAAGTGTGGTAAAATTTATTTTCACCATTATCTTTTGTGATCTACAATGTATTTCGTGTGTGGTAACATGGGATATCTAGCTCATGTGTATAATGAGTATAGAAAATGAAATATTTAGAAAAATTATTTAAAGATGGGAATAAAATGTTTTAATTATAATGAAATGATCAATCAGGCATGTTTTTGAAGAGAGATAATAATGAAGGATAAAAACCATAAATATTATAAGTAGATGGGTGTATTTCGAAATTTCATGACTACTATAGAAATGGAATGCCATCAAAATAATTGTTCAAAGGAACAATACTTATTTACTCATATTAGTCCACTATAATTTTTTATTCTAGTTATAAATATTATTTTATATCCAGATGTATTCTAATAAAATTACAATATAACCACATGAAATTAAGACATAAGTTTTTTGAAAAACCTATTCTAGAGATATTCATTAAATATAGATTATTAGGTACCATCCTATCATCAAATATGGAATGCACTTTCATTTAATTTTTTAGATATTAAATTCAATAGAACAAAATTATAATTCACTTCATTGTTGTTACTAAAATATATCATGAGAATAAATTTATTTTTAGCATTAAATTTCATTATTTTGAAATTTGATTTAATTAAATTTTTCATGATTATTTTAAAATAAAAGTGATAAATATATATAGAAATTAAAGTTGGTAAATTTATTTCTATGTTGGAATAATAATTTATGAAATTTTTAAATAGACCCCTTCCATTTTTTGTCAAAATTAGTTGTAACAATGTAAAAAATCACATGGTTAAGGTTAAAAAATGTTAATAGTGCTGTTAAACTAAAAGATAATCTTTAAAATAACACATCAACTGGTATAAATTTAATTGGTTAGAGGTATTTATATCATAATATAATATATCATCAAACATTCGTTCACTTGGATCCGCTTGAAATTGAGTATGAATTTATAATATTTTATTTCTTTTAGTATATATAATAGTATCGCTCACCTCCCATATAAAAGGTAGCCTCCCATATTCATCAATTCACAGACATTTAAACCGATAAAATTCCAGAAAAAATTTCCTAACTTAAATAAAAATGTGTTAGATCTTATTTTATTTCTTACATACCAACCATTTAAGGATTCAGGTGTATGCGGAAGAATATTCCAAAATGATGGGGTAATTATTTTTAATTATGTTTTTTACGTTTACAACATATTTAACCTTATATAAATATTATATAACATATTTAAAATTTTAAATAAATATAATAAATATATTTAAATGTTTTTATTTTATTAGTATAACCATTTTCTACCTCATTTTCATCTTATGAGAAATGAAAATTTTATTCTTTTATATGTATGTAATAAAACATTAACAAACTGATCTAATATATATTTATAATAAATATAAATTTATTATACTAGATGTTAATAACACTTTGAGTAAATTATGGACCTAAGTTAAGGGTTTATGTTATAATCTCATTTTTAATCAGGATTGTTTATACGTGAATCGTATTTTATAAAATTATAATATATTTACCTCCAAAACCCCCATTCTGTTTCCTCCTATAGTAATTTTATAAATAACTTTTTTTCCTTTATTCTACTCTCTATATTAAATAAAATAATATAGAAACAATTTAATTAAATGGAGAAATTATTTTATCTTTGAATGATAAAATATTTATTCCATGACTATGTTGTCAGAAATGTTTCTAGAGTGTCATTTTATATAATCAAATTATTATTTAATGTCTCTTCCAACAATATTTTTCGTTTTTTTCAAATAAAAAAATTTAATATAAATAAGGTTTTTATCACATTTTTTTGTGACGTTTTTCAATGAAATGTTAAAGGAATATTTATTTTAACATTTACCGCATGGACTAATTTTCTCAAAATGATATAAAATAAATTATTTGAGTCATAATTTTATATTTTCATGGTCATTTTTATGGAATTTTCTTCAAAATATATTATGAATTTTTATAAAAAAATATTATCCAAAGAAAAGGAATTTTTTATCATGTTTTTAATGAATTTGTTAAATTTATTATAAAGGTAATATTTATCTCTATAAAAATCCTCATCTATTTATTATACATCACTAGGGGTAGTGTTTAATGATATCATCCATTTTTTCTATGTATAACATTTGATTATGTTATTATAATATTGTTATGAATCATGTTTTATTTCAACGGGTTATGGTATGATAGAATGATGGATGTTTCTTTTATCTTATCGAACACATCTGTATAGTTTACATTTTGTGGGGGTGGAAAAATAATTATATATCCTTCATAATTATATGGTAATGTTTCATATCTCATCAGGTAATTTGGAAGGGGAGCAGTAGTAAACCCATTCCAAAAAAATGAAATGTGTTTATGGATTAAACTCAATACAATATGGGACTTTTACCACAATATAATGATATTATTAGGACCATTCTTGAATAATGAAATATGTTTTTATGCATATGATCATTTCAAAATTCATATGATATGTTCATATTCATTTTATATTCTCTCATTGATTTTTACTTATTAATAATGATTCCTTACTCTTATCACTCATTCCTTATGAAATACTCAATAATTATATCATGGCTATAGAATTTAAGATATATGACTGATTAGGTATGAACATCATAAGTTGTGATTGTTATCTCATAACCATATTATTATATTTTTATTTCTCGTGATCATCGATTTATATGTCCCATGTTTTACCTTATTGGTCATCTAATATAACACCATCTTATATTTAAATTTTTCCCAGGTTATGAGAAAATGTATTATGTATCAAATATCAATAAATTATAATATGAGAGAATATATTTCTAGGATATGTTTAATATATTTATATAAATAATTTAATAATTTGTCTTGTCTAAAAAAAACTAAAACTACACTATTTAGGAGTGTGTATTATTGCCAAAATTATTGAATATTCATTTACATGATCAAATATTTATGTATATAACACTCAGGATTCTTTTTTTTGTATCCGAGTAGGGTTTAGTCGTTTTTTGGAATTATTTTATAAATAATATAATTATAAAATATAAGAAAACTATTGATGAGCAGAAATTTATACAGGTTGAAAATAAAAGTGTTATATGTTTATATACATGTGTCAGAGTTTTAGATGTTTCAGGACTCATTTTACTTATCAAAAGATTTCTCACGTTGATTAATTTATTTAAATTCCTAAACAATATGTTTTTTAGTTAATTGTTAGAATGATTAGGAATCATTCTATCGATGAATTTGGAGACTAATATAATGATTTTACTCATGAAAAACCTATTGAAATGGGAGTGGAAATGAAAATATAGTACTTATGCTCATGAAAACCTCTCAATAGATAAATCATACTAATAAATGAAATTAAAAAGGAATGAACGAACACACTACTTAGTATTTCATGAAGTAACATCCAAATTTTTCACGGGTTCCTATAACACACTAGATATCAAGAAATGGTTTAGTGACATTGCACTTATATTAACAAATATATGATTTTCATATTAGAGAAAATTAATTTTTAGGTATATCATTGGGATGTTTAAAATATATAACTGGGGTAATTTTATTATTATTTCATACAAAGATGAAGAAATTGAATCCATGGAATTTCATGAGTTTAAGAGTGTATTTCCCAATGTGTACTTTCCTAGACCTCTTTATAAAAATTGAAATCTAAATTTTGTGATATTAATTTTAATAATGATAAATATTTTTATATATATAAGTAAATTATTAAATCACCAATGAGGTAATCATTAGATTTAATTATTGAAACTAAAAGAAAAATTGACCAGTTCTTCAGTTTCATAAAACCAAATATTAAAAAAGTAATTGTCCATAAGAGAATTTTGTGGCCTAGAACAAACTACATTGTACACTATTCATTAAATAAACATCTAATCACATCCTGATTGTTCTTCTGCATGACAATGTATGTTATAATGTCTCAAGGATAGTTGTTGCATTAAAGGGTCATAGAAGATCCCTGCTATGATGAGACCTTGAAAGTGCCATAACACTATTCTTGAATATATGTTCTATGTCCAGATGATGTTATTTGAGGGACACAAATAATACAGGTCATTAGGGGTAAGGACTCATAAAACGTTGAGGCACCTTCACATTGTGTGCGCCCTTGGTAATATCTAGGAGGATATTATGAGAATGAGACCCACCAGTAGGAAATCCACATTTCATAGTGTCATTGGATGTTCCTATATGCGGACGTGTGTATTGGTCCTTAGACTTTAAGATTATTATTAATGGGTATTACAACTCGCGCACATAGATGTATTGACGAAAATTGTGACGACACACTGTTCGCAGTGAGGTAGGAAATGTTGGGTGTGTTACGAGTAATACTACATTAATAGATAATGCCTGAAAGGATTTGTACCTTTTAATCCATAACAGAAGTAGATATCTCAGGCCCTTTGATGGAACTGATATAGCCTAAATAAATCCATGTCCATGGTAAGGTATGGGCGAGATCAATTCCGGAAAGTCAAAGAAAGAATAATTGAGCACATGGGTTGATGGCACTAGAATGCATCCCAATTGATTCGAGATATCATGACAAAGGGATTATATTACACATTAATAATTTGTAGGAGGTGACACGTCATTGCGGCATTAACATATTTGTCTATGGGTTCCTTGGCATGTTTCTAGACGATAACATTGGACTTTTGGCAGGCTCCATCTAATGCCACTGAGAAAGATGCCTAGAGGGTCACACACTAAGTGTGTCCATGTATCTCAGTAAAAAATTAATTTAACAGGTTAAATAAAGATTTTTACTAAATGTTGTTTAAAAATTATTTAAGGATGCCTAATCACATTTATTTCGACACTAGTTTTTCAAAAGAATATATTGTGGGACAAAAATATATTTATTAGCGAGTAATGCAGTTACATTTATTTAAGAAATAAATATAAATTACTCAAGTTCTAATAAATTTGGAGGAGGAGATAAAGAAAAAAGGAAAATAAAAGTACATTCCATGTATATTAAATATACATACGGTGTATTTTTATGGAAAATGAGTACACTCTGTGTAATAATGATTACACGCAGTGTAGTTTTCCAGTCAGTATTTTCAGGATATAATATTGTTTTATTAAATGATATTCATTATAATCAGAGTTGGCACATATCAAGGAATTAATAATTAAACATGGGGGTTTCAATAAGAGTTAATAGAATAAATAAAATACGTAATGTGTTTGTTTATGGTCGTAACTCTATAACCTCAAACCCTATTATAAATATCCTCACAAACCCAAAACTTTTCCAATGAATCATTGTGCAAAAAAATTCTAAAGAATTCTTTCATGCTCGAAATAACTTCTTCCTCCAAGAATTCCCTCAAGACCGAGAGATCAAGGCGATCGAAGGAAGACATCGCAAGCGAATGTTCTTCTGCGCTAGCACCCAGAGATCCCTTCGACGACGTCTGGAGATACGTGGCACACATGTGGATCACCGCTAGAGGAATCCTATACTTGGATTCCACGATGCAACGACAGATCACTGAATTGTGACCAGACAAATCATCAAAGAATTAATTCCACCAAGGTAATTCTTTTGAATTAATTAAATTATTTATAACTAACACATGATGATCCAATCTCTATGTTTCATGGATTCCCTCTTTTGTTTTTTATTCTTCGTTATAATCTGAAGATCCGGCGTTTTATATCGTGACAGATCTCGGTTGGAATGTTGTTTAACGCTAAAATTAAAGATGTGAAAACCAACCAACGTGCTTCTGATGCGCCCGAAACCTTCATGTTGTATCAGAGGGTTTATATCGTTGATTAGAATTATTTAGTTATTCGTTGGTGATTTACGCATTAAATAATTTAGTTGTTTCAATTTAAGTTAATCATTTTTTAAATCTGAATATCAAGATTTTTTCCTCCTCTATCATTTCATTCTCACCATACAGAAAGGAACTTTTCATAAATTTTTGATTAAAATAAAATAGAGGATCTAATTTGGAGGAGAAAAATGTTTCTGGTCGTACCACACCAAAACACACAGTGTGTATTCGGAAGTACACGATGTGTAGTCTAGGTTCCTGCATCAGACTGGTCAGCCAAATTAGGGCTTGTATTGATCATATCTAAGTCATTTATGACACCATGTGTTGACCAGGAATAGGTGGCACACGGTTTCCGGATAACATGCCATGTGGTCCAACAGAACATGGCGTCTAGTTCCTTCGATTTAGGGTCAGACTGTGTACTCTGTACAAGGCTTGCCCAGCTAGAAACCGTGTAAAATGGAAACTACACGGCGTGTGTCCCACTGAACACACCGTGTACTCCGAAAATTACTGAAGTACATTAACACACCATGCCCCCGGGTGTGTACTTCGGATGGATGATGAAGAAAAATTACATGTTTTGTAGTCGGAATTACACACCGTGTACTCACCCAAATTACACAAATTTATTAAAATTTATTATTATATTATACAAACCCTTGAGATGTGTACCATAGTGCAGGCGTAAAGCTGAGGCACAACACGTGATTGGTGTTTTATATATATGCGATTAATTTAACATCTTTGTAATAAATGGGAATTCAACAGGTTGCCTATAAGGTACAAGATACATAAAAGGATAATTTTAAATAAATTTATTTGTTTACAATTATGATGTATGATAATCTCAAGGAAATTCAAAAAAGGATTTAAGATAAAAGGATTGATTAATTAAAGATAATTAATTGATTCAAGCGTGATTTATCTTAAGCAAGAATAATTAATAAATTGAATGATAGTTCTATTTTTGCGTAAATATTGTTTCTTGTTAGGATGATCATGAGCTAGACCAAAACCTTTGTATGTGAATGGTTTCTTTTAATTTATTTATCTAAAATAAATTTGTTGGACTGTGAGCCCGATCCTCATTAATATGTAGGTAATGCACGCCCAAGGATTATTTTATGTACAAACCCCTTTTTACCCCTCACTTGTGCGTGAGATAAATGAATATGTAATGGATGGAGCTCCCATTCTTATAGAGGCGGCTCAATTAAAGAGCCTAGGCGTATCTAATCTAAGGAGATACAAAGGTGGATAGGTGGAAAGCTATAAACACGAACCTAATAGGTTCAAGGTGTTTCTCTCCTAGGTCTTGATTTAGTTTATCAACCGCTAGATAAACTAACAAATATAAAAGCTCATGATCATACCATTTATTTTATTTTTGTCAGTTATATGGTTTATTTATTGTGGTTTTGTTGTCACGATCTCATAATTAATGAATTAAACAAGCATTCAAGATGGAACTAAAATAAAAAACGTCTTATGCGTAAATATTATCATAGACATGGTTATTCACTTAAGTATATCCCACATAATATTAACAAGCATGTAATCAAAGATAATAAAATTGAAATTTATGTATAAGGATAAAATCTCTCAAAAGATATATTATGTTGGTATAGCCTTCCATAATCATGGTTAGCATCGAACAATAGTTCAAAGTGCTCGACCAACCCTAGCTGGGGTGCTTTCAACAATCTGGGAATTCTAATTCATGGTTTTGGGTTGACTTGACTTGGTTTGCATCAAGGGTTGACTGCCACAATAGGACTTGGTGTGACCAATAGACAAAGGTTGAGGAAATCCAAAATAAAAGGATTTCAAGATTGGGGAGTCCACTCAGCGGATCAAGGAGCTACAAGTAAATGAACATTGAATTTTGAATGCCTACCTAAAACCCTTCACGTTTCATGACCAACCCTAGTTGGGGTAATTCATAGGGAAATATGGATCCATGCCACTAGAATATCCAGGCAACATAATATTCTGAAATAAATGGTGAGGGATATTGGATTTCGATAAAATAGTGGGAGACTAATAAGTATTAATTTATTTATTTGTCTCAGTTTTTTAATAATGTACTAAAACATTAGACATCCTAATTTTTAGAAATGGCGAGAAAATGACATCAAACATGTCATTTTTAACCATACTCGAGAAGGAAAACCTTCTCACCAGCACCAATTTCCATGAGTGGCATAGGCATTTATGTGTCATTCATCGCCACGAGAAGAAATTGTATGTGCTAGAAGATCATGTTCCAGTTGCGCCTAGATTAGAAATTTTGCCCATAACTCACTAGGTAGATAAGGACATGGTGTATGAAAAACCCATAGTCCATATTGTGAATAAGAGGAAGGACAAATAAAATTGGCCAAAGACTTATAAATGGTCTGAAGCCCCCGACCACTATCCCTCCAAGAAGGGGAAGATCCAGAGGTAGGGAAAGGAATAGGAGACGGTGTGTTTTTCATGTGACAATCAAGGCCACTGGAAGAGGAACTGCACCCAAAAGCATAGGGATTCTAAAATTACATTCGTTATCGAGTGTAATCTTTCAATTTCTAAACATTGGGTATTAGATACAGCTTGTGGGGCTCAAATCTATACTCAAATACATGAAACAAGTATATTTATAATGGTTGCCAGATGAGAGGTGGATCTTTAAGATGCCAATGGCGCAAGGCTAGCTGCATTGCCTACTAGTGATTACCACATCTCACTGCCGACTGGGATGATTTTGGTTTTTTATAACAGTTATTATTTGCTTAGTGATACCAAGAACGTAATTTCTCTATCCTGTTTGGATATGGTTGGATTTGTTTTCAAATTTCGAAATAATGGTTATCTCTTTTATAAGAACAACGTATGTTATGGTATGAAACATTTAAATAATGGTTTATATGTATTAAATTATGAAAACCAAGTGTTGGAAATCAATAACAAAACAAACTCACATGACTCATACATCACCCTGTTGTGGCATCGCCGTCTCGGTTGTGTGAAAGAGAAAAACTTGAAAAAGATCTACCAAGATGGCAATTTAGACTCTACTGAGCTAAAACCACACGATAGATGTCACACTTTTTTACAAGGAAAAATGTCAAAGCCGCCTTTGGGTGGATAGGGTGAAAGAGCCACATAGCTTCTAGGACTGGTACACACGAATCTGTGTAGACCATTTCCAATATAATCTAGAGGTGGATATTCATACTTCGTTACATTTACTAATGATTTGAGTAGATATGGATATGCCTACTTAATGAGGTATAAGTCATATTCCTTAGAGAAATTTAAGGAATTAAGGAATGAAGTAGAGAATCATCTTGGTAAGAAGATAAGGAAACTTCGATCTGATCGAGGTGGATAATATCTGAACCAGGAGTTCATCGATCTTCTACAGGAGTCTGGGATTCTATCTTAGCTCACTCCTCCTTATACACCACAGTGGAACGGTGTTAGTGAATGGAGGAACCACACCTTGTTAGAAAGGGTGAGGTTGATGATGAGTCATATAGATATTCCATTATCATTTTGAGGATATGCATTACAAACTGCAGCATACACATTAAACTGAGTACCAACTAAGGCGGAAAATCGAATTCCATCCGATTTATGGAATGGAAGGAAATCCACTTTGTCACACACACATGTATGGGGATGTGAGGAATTTGTTAAGGCCTTCTCAAGCAACAAACTAGCACCCCGAGGCATGAGGTGTATCTTTATATGATATCCCAAGGAAACGAAAGTATATTACCTATATAACCCTTCAGACAAGAAAGTTATTGTCGCCAGACAAGCCGTCTTTCTTGAGATAGAGCACATCCTCAAGAAGGATAGTGAGAGATAGATTGACTTCGATGAAGTTGATGCTCAAGATACACATGATTTGGTACAAGAACAAGTTCTGTAGGTTCTACGTGGAAGAGGTTTTGGAAACACAAGTACTATGTAGGAGCTCAAGAGAGGTCAGGAAACCAGAGAGATTTGGTTTCCTATTCACCAAGGATGGTGAATCAATATTGTTAGACAATGATGAACGTCTCTCCTACATAGAAGTAGTATAATGCTCAGAAGATGCAAGATGGATAAAAGCTATGAATTCTGAGATGGATTCCATGTATCAGAACCATGTCTGGGTTCTAGTCGATGAGCCAGTTGATGTAAATCCTGTTGGATATAAATGGGTATTCAAGAGAAAACTAGACATGGAAGGTCTACTTAGCACCTATAAAGTAAGGATAGAGGCTAAAGGATTCAGATATCGTCAAGGAATTGACTATTATGAAACCTTCTCACCAGTTTCCATGTTTAAATCCATAAGATTCATACTTTCCATAGCAGATTACAGTGACTACAAGATTTCGAAAATGGATGTCAAAACAACATTCCTTATTGGGAACCTTCAGGAAGATGTCTATATGACACAACTAGAAGTGTTTTTGACACCATGTGAAGGCAAACAGGTTTCCAAGTTGCAGAAATCCTTTTATGGATTAAAGCAAGCATCCAGGTCATGGAAAATTCGATTTGATGAAGCCATAAATGAATTCGGGTTCATTAAGAATTAATGTGACACATATGTTTATAATATGTTTAATGGGAATGAGATCGTTATCCTAGTAGTATATGTTAAAAACATATTCCTTATTGGAAATGACATACCTGAATTGCAGTCAGTTAAGGACTGGTTGAAGAAGTGTTTCTCCATGAAGGACTTGGGTGAAGAATCCTACATTTTAGGGATCATGATCATTCGTGCTACATTCAAGAGGCTACTTGGACTACGTCTGAGTACATACATTGACCAGATACTAAAGAGGTTTAGTATGGAACAATCCATGTGGGGATTGGTTCCAGTGTCACATGGCCTATATCTTTCTAAGAAAATTTGTCCTCAGACACAACAAGAGAATGATAGAATGAGTAAGATCCCATACTATTCGGCTATAGGATCCATCATGTATGCCATGTTTTGTATCATTCTTGATGTTGCCTATGCACTGAGCATGGTAGGAAGATATCAAGAAGATCCAGGAGAACAACATAGGAATGTTGTTAATACTATCCTTATGTATCTGAGATAAACTAAGGATATGTTCCTGGTGTATGAAGGAGACGATGATCTTGTCATCAGAGGGTATGATGATGCTAGTATTCAGACAGATCCTAATGATCTGAATTCGCTATTTGGATATGTTTTCTATCTTAATGGAGTATCTGTGAGCTATAAGAGTTCAAAATAGCCCGTTATCTCTGATTCTACAGTGGAGTCCAAATATATATCATCTTCTGATGTAGCCAAAGAATCCGTCTGGATTCAGAACATTGTCCATGAGCTTTATGTGGTGCCTAGAAGTAAAGATCCCATTACATTGTATTTTGATAATACTACGGTGGTGGCTCTTGCAAAATAACTTAGGTCACATCAACGGACAAAGAACATGATCCAAAAGTATCACCTCTTGAGGGATTTCAATCAAAGTGGTGACATTTCATTGAGCAGAGTGTCCACAGAAGAGAATGTGGTAGACCCCATGACTAAAGGCCTATCTCAGAAAAAGCATAAATATCATGTGAGAACTAGCAGGTTAAAGGTTGTTTGTAGTTGGCTCTAGTCCAAGTCCGAGTCTCTTGGAGTTTGTGGCCTAGAACCAACTACTTTGTACTCTATTCATTAAATAAACATATTATCACATCTTGATTGTTCTTCTGTGTGACAATGCATGTTATAATGTTCCTAGGATATTTTTTGCATTAAAGGGTCATAGAGGATCCCTGTTATGATGAGAATCTGGAAGTTCCATAACACTGTTCTTGAATATATGTTCTATGGTCGGATGATGTTATTTAAGGAACACAAATAATACAGGTCATTATGGGTGAGGACTCATAAAACTTCAAGGCACCTTCTCATGGAGTGTGCCTTGTAATATCTAGGAGGATATTATGAGAACGAGACCCGCCAATAGGAAATATACATTTCATAGTGTCATTGGATGTTCCTATCTGCGGACGTGTGTATTGGTCCTTAGACTTTACAATTATTATTAATGGGTATTACAACTCGCACACTTAGATGTATTGAAGAAAACTGTTATGAAACACTTTTTTCATTGAGGTAGTATGCATTGGGTGCATCATGAGTAATATTATATTAATGGATAATGCGAGAAAGGATTTGACCCTTCTGTTCCATAACGAAAGTAGATATATCTGGCCCTATAATGGAATTGATATAGTGTAAATAAATCCATGGCCATGGTATGGTATGGGCGAGTTCAATTACGGAAATTCAAATAATGAATAATCGAGCACATGGGTTAATGGAACTAGCATGTAACCCACTTGATTCTAGATATCGTGATACAGAGATTATATTACATAGTAAGCATTCGTAAGAGGTGACACGTCAATGCGGTGTTATCTTCTTTCTCTATAGGTGCCTTGGCGTGTTGCAAGATGCTAACCTTGAACATTAGGCAAACTCTGCCTAATGCCACTATGAAATAGGCCTAGAGGGTCACACACTAAGTGTGTCCATGTATATTATTTAAATATTAATTTAACAAGTTAAATAATGATTATTCATGACTATGGTTTAATAATTATTTAAGGATTTCTAATCGCATTTATTTCAACACTAGTTATTCGAGAGAATATATTATTGGTGAAATAATATATTTATTAATGAGTAATGTAGTCAAATTTATTTAAGAAATAAATATCAATTACTCAAGGTCTAATAAACATTGAGGAGGAGATAATAAAAAATGGAAAATAAAAGTTCAAGCAATGTATATTAAATATACACACCGTGTATTTTTAAGGAAAATGAGTACACACCGTGTACTAATTATTACTCAGCATATAGTCTTCCAGTCTGGATTTTAAGGATATAATATTATTTTATTAAATGATGTTAATTATAATCAGCGTGGGTGCATGTCAAGGAATTAATAATTCAACATGGGGGTTTCAATAAGAGTTAATGGAATAAATAAAATGTGTAACATGTGTAATTTTTTTTATAACACTATAACCAGAAACCCGATTGTAAATATCGTCACAACCCCAACACTTTCCAATGAATCGTTCTTCACAACAATTCTGAAGAATTATTTCAATCACGATAGAACTCCTTCCTCCAAGAATGCTCTCAATACCGAGAGATCAAGGTGATCGAAGGCAGACATCGCAAGAGAATGTTCTTCCGCGCTAGCACCTGGAGATCGATTCGGCGATGCCTGGAGAAACGTGGTACATGTGTGGATCACCGCTAGAGTAATCCTACACATGGATTCTACGATGCAATGAAGGATCATTGAATCGTGACCGAACACAACAAAAATCAATGAATTACTCCAAGGTATTTCTTGTGAATTAATTAAATTAATTATAACCAACATATGATGATCATATCTATATGGTTCTGGGATTACCTCTTTTTTTGTTTTCCATTCTATTCTGAAGATCTGGAATTTTATATCTTGACAGATCTCGGTTTGAATGTTGTTTAACACTACAAATAATGTTTGGAAAACCCACCAATGTGCTTTCGCTGTGTCTAGAACCTTCAGAGTGGAGATTAAAATAAATATTATGGTTTTGATAAGAAGATAAAGATAATTTTCCATGTAAATTAAAATAATAAATCCCAGGATGGAGAAAAAGTAATGATTCTTTTATACTGAATGTGTGGAAAGAAACATGGTGGAAATTGTCTACATGGGACTCATAAAGTTTTCAAGTTTTTAAAGGTATGAAATAAATCATGTGTATATAAAATATTTTTAAAGAGGTAATACAATAAAAATAATTAGAAAATGGTTTTTTAAATGAACCACCCACACTCTACATATGTAAAACAATGATTATAAGAATAAAAAAATCCATTAAATGAATACAAGGGTTAGAGAAAAAAAATGAGCATCATCTTCCTCTTAAGAAAATATCAAAAAGAAATATCTTGTTTCACAAAAAACGATGTGAGTCATGAGAATGAATTGGTGAATGGTACACTTATCATCCACTATATAAATATTCATGTCATATTTGATAATATTTTTACCCAATTATTTATATCTGATCGTTTTACTAACGGTATCAATTACTACCTCAATGATTAAAGATTCAATTTATAGTGAGTACTATTAATGGTGTGATGATACCATCTCAATTATATAGATTATATAAAATAGAGTAGTAATGTTATTCCTTTAAATTATTTTATAATTAATATAGTTGAATTTGTTATCATTTTGGGCAAGGATAAGAATATATTATATATATCCCGTGTAATTTTTTTCAGGATGGTAATCCAATTTCATATTCCAAATAATACAATGATTGAATATTAATGCGAAGATGAATTTTAAATTATAATAGGAAAAGAATACAATAAATGGTTATTAATATATATTAATGAGGTGTATGAATCTCCTTTGATTGGTTTGAGAATAAACATTGAATATATTATGATTATAAATGAATTTTCTAATTTATTTCTTGCTGAGTTACCTAGTAATACCTCAAATCCTAATATGTTTTTTCAACTGAACTCGTCTATTTTTGTATACCTTTTCATAGATTTATTTTATAATATAATCAATTTATTTATAGGAATTACTTATGGAAATCATGTATAATAATGATAATGGTTCATTGTTTTCTTGTGTATCACCATGGTGGAAACCATATTTTTTATGATTAAATAATATGGTTAAATGACTCATCAAATTGATTATAAATGGAATGAAATTATTTCTATCAAGAACCTGTATCATCTATCACATATTAATGAATTGTTAGATCATCTTTGAGGATCTCAACAATATTCAATGATTGTCTTCCAAATTAGAATCCTTTGTTGAATGTCAAAAAGGACCTATCCAAGATAGCATTCTATACATGGCATGGACAATATGAATTATTATGGATTAAAATTTGGAAATAAAAATTCCTCTTAAATAATTATATATATATTGGATAACGTGTTTTGAGATTACATAGATCATTTTATGGATTTAATTATCATTCATATTATTATATATTTTATGATCTATGAAGTGTATTAATATCATTTATGGTTTTTGTTGAAGAACATGAGAAATGATATTTTTTTTCCTAATATAGTAATTATGAATTATTTTGAAAAAATTATCATTATTTTATCATGTAATTACTACTTAGGGAATATCAGTGGATCCCTCAAAGATATAAGTTATTGAACAATGGGCCAGACCAACCATGGTGGCCAAAATCTATTATTCACAAAGGTTGGATTGATATTAAAAATTCCCTATGAGAAATTTATCAAGGATATAAAATCAAAAAAATATGTATATGTGTAAGGGATCCAAGTTCCTTTTCACATGTTAATGTGAATATAATTTCATGGAACTATAGAGTTTAGGAGTAAGTACATCAATGCTAACACTACCCTTTAGTATAAAATAATCATTGATTTATAGTGATATATCAAATAAGGTACTGTTTTTTTTCTCTTTAATTTTGACATTTTGGTAGCTTATGCCCCTCGTAATTTTATGGTTCATGAGAAAATTACCCACATCTTTATTGGAACTGGAAACACCAATTTTTAACTTTAATGACACAACGGTATTGTCTTTATAGTGAAATATTTAACATATATAATGATAAAAAATTCTTGATTTTATATTCACTTGGAAATATGTGAATATCCACAAAATTAGATAGTTGGTAATGAATAAAGATTATGACTACTCAATACATTACCACTGTATGAAATAAAATTATTTGGTTGATGCTATGGTTCATAAGGACCATTTTTATTTTTTTAGGATAAGGGATGAAAAACATCCATTAATTGTAGACTTTCAAATGATGAACCTTGAATTCATAATGAAATGAAAATGATTATATAATTACCTAATGAAAGTTTAAGAATCTATTTATGTAAGTATTACATATGAATATAAGAAATATGTAAATCTACAAAGAAAAGTAAGCAATGTTCCAATGATCAGACATGATAGTGATTAAATGATATGGTTAAGGAATATAGAATGTGTCTAATCAATACAAGGATTAATGAATGATTTATTAGATAATGATCCTATTTCATTATTACCTATTAATCATATAATTATGAATAAATACTTAAAATGGAGATATGGGTATTGAATTATAATGGATTATCAGTTTATAAAAAATTAAATTGAATAAATAAATTATCATGAATAAAATATATTTTAGTGAAAAATAATTATAAGAAATTTGTACATATTAATGTATTAATCATAGTTGAAAATAAATTATGGAAATTAAAAATAACACTTTAATAATGTATTTAGGAAATAGAAAAATAATTAGAACCTAAGTATACTCCCCTAAATAATACTTGATAGTGTTATATTTCTCCCAGAACATTAATGGTATTTATAAAATGAAATAAGGAAATAATATGTCAACATTAATAGAATAATAGAATCTATGGAAGGAATAAATCATGTTATTTAAATAGAAACTAGGAAACTGAAACCCTTCAATTTAATAGTGGTGAAAATCTAAATAATAGGATGAAGAAGTGATATATATGTTTTTACAAACTTTTACAAAGAATTAAAATATATTTAGTATATATGAATAATAGTAAAGATTAATATATAGGGAGTAGAAAGGAGGACATTCTCCTTATAAATAAAATCAATGGAGTGAAAGTCTCAAAGAGAAGAGGGAAATGAAAAATAACTGAATATTTTGAAGTCATTTTTCCTTTTAATTATTTATAAAACAAGTTCACATGAGAATATATTGACATTATTTTTCATGGATTTATAATTAATACCATTATGGAAATTTCTATTTGTTTTTGGGATATTATCCTGATATTCTTCTAATTTATATCAAACATTGGGGTTATATGATCCATTGGTTGATAGAAACCATTAAATAGAAATGTCAATAATTTTATAATAATATTAAATTTCTTTTTAATTGTTCTTGGTCAAATCCACCAGATAGAAATATGATTCTTACAGCTTTTGGGTGACATTTCTATACCCATAATTGCTACTGTATCCTCCACTGGGTAGCTAGTGAGATAACTATATAACTTTTAGTTCATTCAACTGCCATTGGATATTTAGTGACACTCCACTATAATTTTAGGGGACCTCTTACTGCCATGTAACCTCCCATATAATTTTATACATAGGTTTGTAGTATTCTATTAGCTATAAGATTGTTATAACTTACCAGGACATCTAAAAGGGGTTATAAAGATATATTGATTATGTGTTCATTTTTTCCATTTCCGTTCTTTGGTGATGTTTAAACACTATAACTGAAATACACTCATAATAAATGATATAAATGCATCAAGCGATTAAGATTGTAAAAACTAATTATAGGATTAATAATTTCACCCTTTTTATGATCACAAATATTAAATTAATATTAAAATAAATGATATGAATGAGGTAAAAAGTAAACATTATGAAAGAAGGCATAAAAGAGTGATAAGACAAGTGATTAAGAAATACAATTTTATGAAAGGAAATTGCTTGTCCTAGTATCAATATAATTATCTTCCTTTAAAACCATTTTCATTTAAGAGATAGTTTTCACCTTTCTTATATCATCATTCCATTCATCTAGATAACATTTTCTTTAACGGTGAATATTTAATCAATTTTATTTGATACTTTTTTTCCCATTACACAAAAAAGTAATAATATTGTTTTTATTTGAAATATAAATTTCCCAAATTAGTTAGAATTTTCTATCGTTTTATGATTTGACTAATGACTTATAAACTGAAAGGGTTAAAATAAATAAAATGTAAAATTTTCTTAAGATAATGCATGTGATGTCCAATACATTATTTGAAAAATTTGAAGTGATATTTTAAAAAACTAATATAAATTATTTTCAAAAGAATAAATATTTGAAATGTTAATACATATAAAATAATTTACTATAAAAATAATTAAATTCATAGAAATTCTACCCCCCCCCCCACTAATAAAAATAAAATGTTTTGATGCATGTGATTTTATGGAGTTTTAGTCTTATTAATGTTCCATAATAATGTATTATTACATGATATCTATATTTTGAAATTCCTCTTTGAAAAAATGATTTCAAAAATAAATGTTCCTAGAGAATTCATGATGAACATGAATTATATATATGATTATTTGACTTGAACTGTTACATTTAATTAAAATATGAAGAAATGTTTTCCCAAAACCAATGTTAAATTATTTCATAAATATAGAATTCCCACAACCACTCATTTAGGAATAATATTTTTAATTGAATATAGAAATAGAAAATGAATATTTATATAACAACCCAAGGAGATTAAATAATTTCCATGAAGGTGACTATTCCTACTTTTACTTTTTCTATCTAATTGAAATTCTAAAAAATTAGCTATGGAGAAACATTAAAATTAAAAATGGGATCCTTGATTATAAAATAAATTCTAATTTTTTTAATATTTTAAAAATTAAAAAAACATTTTAAAAGCATTAAAACATTATTCTTTTGGATATTCTCGAAAATAATCAGAAATATGAAAACAAATCATAATGTTTAGTTGGGATATAGTAAGGACAATAAGTATCCCAATAAATCATCTATTAAGTATATTGAAAATATGTTTTCTAACTTTTTCCAATGATATATTTTAGTAATTAATCATAAGTTTTTTAAATTTAGTATACTGATCAATGTTAAAATTATTTATAATTTCATTATTATATTTTCTTTATCTTAGAAAGCTTTCATTCCATTTTTTAAGATTTTAAATCATAGAAAAATATTTAACTTGCCCTAAAATAATCTTTTCAAATCCCATTCATATAATATTAGAAAAATAATTATTAATAGATTAATTTTTTTCCCAAAAACATGTCATCAACGTCTATTTTAATGACTTAAAGAAAATAATAATCATCATCTTTAAATAAATTCGAATATTATTTTCCCATTTTATAATATTTTGATAAAGAAAAATATCTTCATATTTCATACCAAGCTCATAAAATTTGTATTTACCCATATAAGTACATGTTTTATGAGAAAGAATTAATTTAGAGATTAATTATTTTTAAAATGGGGTTGTTTTTAAAAAAATAATAAATAAAACAATTTTAAAATAACTTTTTATGTCTATTTGAAAATGTCTGCAATTTCGATGATTAGGAATGAATAAATGATTAAAATGGATTACGTCTGAGAAATGGGTGTGACAGTTTCCCCATAATCAATTTCATATTCCAAAATATATCATTTTTTATTATTCTAACTTTGTGACATGTTATATTACATTTTAAATGAAATTAATTTCTAGAAAAAATATTGAACTAATTATAAAATGATCGTTTATTGTTTAAATCAGAGTCCAAAAATTATTATATTTTAATATTATTATCTATTATTTCATTTAAAACCTAATATTTTCATTATTTATAGATTTAAGAAGGTTTTTTATGTTCTAGAAAATAAATAAAATAATGTTGATTAGCTTCTTTTAAGACATAACACTGAATAAGGGTACTAGCTAGCATATCTATGGTAATATTTTCCCCAGGATGGTCATTAGAATATTTTGACCATTAGGTAATGTAATAGAGTTTAATTAATCATTGATATTCTCTTTAGGATAAGTTAGATCATTCAATTGCAATGCTCATATTCTATACACAATATCTTGGTACTGTAATGACGTTTTGGGAATATTTTTACTGAATTTTCTGTGAATGGATAATTCAATTCTTTTAATTCAGTTATTGAAGAATCGATATAATTTTATTATGTTTTAGTGACCCAGAAGGATTGAATCATCATATTTTGGATACAAAATTCTTATTATGTTTTTATAGTTGACAATGTATAATTTACATCATAATACATAAAAAATTATAACTTTTAGAATATTATTTTTCAAGGATAATAAAGATATTTTTAGATGATGGATTTTATGAGAACATTGTTAATGATATAAAAATAGTTTTGGCCACCTAATCCAAATATTATTCAGTTATTACGAAATAAATCAAGAGGGATCATTATATTTAATGAAGATTTTGATTACATCATTCAAGAAACCTGATTTGTTGTCGACTTCTTGGAGTGGGAATGGTATGATTTTATTATTTTGGAACACAAAGATAATCAAAAACATTATTATAAATTTCTTTATGGGGAAAAAATAGAATAAAAATGATTTTCGGATCGTTTTTATTTTCAACCATCATGGTATGTTTTATGAAAAAATTTGAAGACTTGTTTTTGTGTGCCATAAAAAACCCCTAAGGGAATATTTTATTGTAATGGGAAATAAATAAATAATATGATTCTAATTTTATGCATTAAAGATAAATAGTTCATGAAATATCAAATTCAACTATATACATGGATTTATAGGTTAATTCTTCTTGTTTCTGTTAAAAAATTTTGATTCCTTCCAAATTCGGAAAGATCACAAAAAAATTTTATTTGAAATGAATTATTTGTAAATATCTTCATATATTACGACATTAAAACAAAAAAAGTGTGCTAGAATTATATAGTGAACAAGGAATCTATTCCAAATGAAATAATCACTAACTGGATTATTAATATATTAAACATTTTAAAAACAAAAATATTTTAAATTGACAATATCAATATTTCAAAAACAAAAAAAATGGTAAAAAAAAATTCCATTAAAAATAAAAACATTAAAATAATCATTTTTAAAATGTATTTTAGTTACCTTTATCAATAACTCACTAATAGATAGAAATTAATATGTTAAACCATTAATTATATAAGACAAATTTTAAATACGATGAATTGAAAAAAATGATTTTACCTATACTGATTATTTGATTTCTAGAATTTTTACCAAAACTTGTATATCCTCTATAATGTTTTTAAAGGTTATAAAATTTATAGGGGTAACCAAACATCTTTTGTGAGAATAAAATATCCATATACATTTTTTATTATTTTTATTTACACATTATACTTGTTTCCTACAAAATGAATAAATTGAGAATTTTCTACAAAAATATTGTGTCCTAAAATGTCACCTCTGACATGTTTTAGTAAAAACAATTATTAGAAATTTGTTTTTTGAGATATGATATAGGAAAAATGATGGATTATTTTATATATATATAAACTTTTGTTTTTCAATTTCATTTATACGTATATATCTATTTTATAATAATAAATAAAAAACATTCTTTGGAAAATCAGTTTTACAAAATATTATATTTGGAAGAACTAAGTTTATTCAAAAACTGAAAAATAAAATTTTCATTTTAATTAAATAGTTAACATATAAATTTCATAATATTTTTTTAACCTTGGTTTAATTTGATGATATATTCTTTGAGTTTATAAATTACTAAAAGTAACTCATGCACAATAATTTTTTCATTTAATTATATTGATAATTCGTTTTTTACTTATAATTGATCAATTCCTTTAATCACATTAATATAAGTATTTTTGTTTCCTGCATATGATGAATTCAATTATTAAAAATCTTCATCATGTTGATCATATAAATATTTTACATCTTATATGCTTAAGAAACTGCAAGAAGTGTAGGAGTAATAAAAATTTGAGGAGTATGAAGAGTTGTATTTGGAATTTACTTTGTTACTTGCCTCAAAATATTTATTGATACACATCGAATTTTTATCACTAGGATCTCTTAAGGAATAATAATCACATCTTAATTTATATTTTAAATAAATTAATGATTTTTTTATTCATCTTCACTATGATTTTCTTTTTTATTATTGTTCATTCATTTCACTCATATCCCTTCTTTTTTTCATTCATATCATGTCGCTTATTATTCACATTCATCAAATTTCATTTTAGTAAGCTGGAATGATTTTATTATATTGAATAATTTTTCATCATTTTGATATGTGATACATTTCATCTCTATTATAATAGTTTTTATAAATTTATATAAAATAAATATTCCTTTTATTCTTGAATTATTTATTTTCCTTATCGTATTTTTACATCAGTGTGGTCTCTGAAGTCATGAGAGCTTTGATGAGCACCTCAACTCCCATTTTTTTATATCATTGGATTCATGTATTTTCAATATGTTTCGTTACCATGTAATGGAATGAAACTAAATGAATTTATTTGAAATTTTTTCATGATAAAGTGTATCATCAATAGTCATTCTTCTATTGCATATGTAATTGACATTTCTAATGATCTCCATAATAGAATAATTAGTATTTATAATAAAAAAATTACTATAAATATATAAGGTTTAAAATATTTAAATTCATTTTCTCCATGTTGAGTAACATTTATGTGTTTCTTGAGCTCTTGAGTTTTTTTCTTGTAGATATATGAATAAATTCATTAAATTATAATAAAATAAAGAAAAACTCATATCATTTCCATCTAATTAATAAGAATAAATATAATCATGTGTTCATTTTCTATCTTTTTTTCTTTGATGTATATAAACGTGGATGATAAAATTACATAAACTATAAGTAATTCTTCAATAAATGTTCAATATATTTTTCTTCTAATAACTATTGTTAGAACCATAAAAATATTTTGAATAGCCTAAAAATTACACATTATGAAAACCATAGGAATAAAAACTATATACCATTAAAAAATGTTATTACAAGAATACTTAAATAATATTTATAACTAAATTAATTTTTTAAAACGTGAAAAGAAGAGAAAATAAAAAATAATTTCAATTAAATATTCAATTGATATCAAATGTTGGTCAAATTATAATGGATATAGTGGGTGAATTTCATTTTATATACCATTTTAAAATGATTTTATAAAATAATAGATCTTATTTTTTAATTGTTTTATTTAATTATAGATAGAACAATACAAATATAGTGAGTGGGTATTAAATCATAAATCCTATTGTAAACTAAAATGATCAAAATAAAAATGCACACATTAATAAATGAGTTTGATAATATCCCAAGAATGAGGCCCTATGATTCACCCCCTAAAAAATGATAGGTCTATATTGATCCATTGACTTTATGGGTAATCTAGAAACAAAGGAAGGATGAAATCACTATATTTTAATAGAAAATCTGAAACAAAATAAGAAATAAATACCTTCATCTAAATTAAAACAACCATAGTGAAAGACCTCACATTAACAATTGTGAAAACCTAAAGAAATAGATGTTTAACATATAGGGTTTTTTAAAAACCCATTAAAAAGAACACAAATCTCGTTATAGAATATGTTTAATGTAAAAAAAGATCAAATAAATATGGAGATAGAGAGAGATTTAAAAAAAGATAAATATTTTAGAATAATAGACTTATGAAATACAATTTAGGGATATAAAGGCTTTGAACCCCTCTTGAAATTGATCTCTATGTATCGATAAAGAATTATGTATAGGAAATTTGTTTATTATATTGGTAATAATGATTCCCATGATGTCTATTTGTAGACATCATGGTAGATGTGGGATCAATAGGTTAGGAAAAATCATTAATATTCCAAGTAAAATATTTTAGTCTATAATTTAATTACATTTTGTCTTTTATGGATTAATGCCACTATCTTGCCACCCGATGTCATTTTCTACCCATGTGAATTGTTTTAAACTTCCTCGATATTATAGTATCCACATAGTATTCACTATAAACCACCATGTAGAAATAAATCTACATGTAGAGCCGGTGTCTCATTTGACCACCGTGGGCTTGCTAGTAACACTCCAGCGATAGCCGATGTACCTTTTTCCACTATAGAGAGCCTCGTCCAATGATATTAGCTGGTAAATGGTCTTCAATTGACTAGTATTGGGTAAAAACATAATTTTAATTCTAAAATGGCCGTAAAAATAATTTTATCACCTTTTACTGGTCCATTATCTTCCATTTATTTTTTTAGACACATTAAATAAAATATATCCAAAATAAATTTTAGAAATAAATTATGTGATCTAGATCATAAAATCAAATTAGATGTTCATAATATAAATATCATAAAGTGATTTTAATTTTGTAAAAAATTAAGAGAAATATCATTATGTATATATCATTTTTCATGTTATTTATATTTGTTAATGATGAGCGACATATATATAAGTTGACATAAAACAATTCCCCATAACTGAGTGAAACTGATAAAACATCACCAAGGATTTTTTTAGTGGACTACCCAAGACATAAAAAAGATATAGTTCAATTTGATATTTAATATGTCACCTTTAAAATAATCATATTTCATTTATATTATAGATGAATTCTCTCTCAATTAGATCATTGTTCTATATATTAAGAATGTTTTAAGGTTTCATATAGGACCAATCCCAATCATTAATGATCAATATCCATGGTATACTTAAATTTTATGTATAATTATTTACCAAATGATGAATATGGAGTTGAGATTTATATGTTAATATCATCCTCAAATTATAGGTGCATATTAGAGGACCATTGAAATACTAAAAGACACGTTGAGGGATTTATTTGTATATTTCAAAAGTTGTTATGATCAACAACTCCCCCAAGTCAAATTTTTTTACTACTATATCATAATATTGTGCATTCAGATGGCTCCTTATTAAATCACCTATAAGAATAAGTTTATAATTCCAATATACTATATTGATATAGGGGAAATTTATTGGGACCTGGGAATGATTGGGAAACGGAAAATAAATTTAGATATATTTATAAAAACTTCAAAGATGCTCCAAACTGATATAAATGTTATGTTGAAAATCGTCAGTGAGATATACTATTATAATTTTTAAGTAAAGTGTTAGTATGTATATCTGCTATGAGGATGATTTTTATGTTTGGAATGAAGAGAAAGAAAATATCCCAATATATTTTTCACTAAGGGATTCATGATCACATCACAGTTGTATCATATCACTTAATGCTTCTTCTAAACTTCTCCCATGTTTGTAATGTGTTCCTTATATCTATATTGAGATTGTCCATACCTCATCCCTCACATTTACTAAACTAAAAGGTTTCACCACTACAGAATTATTTTTTATAATTAAATACTAGTAGATATTATGTATCATGTAGGTAAATTTCCTTGAATGGAGTACACATTCCATGATAAGGTACTCTAGAAGAATCCAAAATTCATGAAAAAGATTTCCCAATATAAAGATGTTTTGAGACATATATATCCTATGTTTTTTTAATATATTTAAGAAATATTGATAAAACATTTCACATTAGGAGACATAATTTTAGACGCCACTGTTTTAAAATATACATCTCATGAATAGATAAAATTTAAAAATATCATAATAAGAACACAAATATGATCTTTAAGGTATATAAATGAAATATAGTTTTCAAAAATAATTTAAATTATCATAGATGATATAATATATCTAAAATAACTATATTGAAAAAAATTATGGCACTGTTTATTTTATAAATTTTTTATTTGATATTATTTTTTTATATATTATTATTATTAAAAAATTGCATAAGTATAAAATTAAGTCATTGGTTATCAATTGGTCTGAAATGAAAATAAAATAATTTATGGGTAAAATGAGATGTTTTTTTAAACAACGACCTTTATGTGAGGAATGTGTTTTTATATTATAAAGTCAGATTAATCACTATTGTTGATTGATATTAATGAAATGTGAAGATAAAATTTAAAAAAAATATTTTATTTTTTATTTAATGATTTTATTATGTAATTATTGAAAAAAAATTAGTTTTCTACTTAAAATAAATTTTTATAACAAAAAAATCATTGCTTTTTAATGATTGTTTTAAAATTAATTTTTACCACTTACAAAAATTTAAATTAATAACATTATTTATATTTTTGAAATCATAATTTAAAATTTTGGTAATAATTCTGCATATACTTTTTCAGAAAAAATATTAACCATGGTAAACATTTTTTACCATAGTTAAGGTTAAAAAGTGTTAATGAGAGGATTAATATAAATATAAAGATAAAAATACAAAAAATGTATAAATTTGATTCTTTCAAGGGATTTTAACAACAAATGTTTTTATATTGGTTTCAATTGGATTTGAATATGACTATTATATTTTAATGTTTTAATTATTTACAAGAGTTCCACCCTCTTTACATATAAATGGAAACCCAAACTATTCACTTATTCATACACTTTTAGAACCCTTGTTAATACCATACATTCAAAAATGACTCAAATTTCCCCACCCCATACCCTATAAATTTTTGTGATCCTAAAAATCCATCTTTTTTGGCATATGTTGTCATCTAAATGAGTTTTCCCAAATAATAGATAATTTTCTTAATATATATTTTTTAGGATTAAATGTTCATCAAACTACTATAAATATAATGTCACCACTATAAAATAATGAAATAAGTATCATAATTTATATAATTATTTTATTATCAATGGTACTACCATTTTATTTCATATTTACATCTTATGAGTAATGATAATGCCATTTGTGTGTATGTGTGAACTATAACCTTCATGATGTAATGTGATTCATTTTTTAAGTCCTAAAAAATAGATGTTTATATTGATGGATTTCATGAATTTAAATGATATTTATTATATTAATATGATTCTGAAAATAAAAATTATTATTTTCCTATATTTCCTTCATTCCATGGGAATATAAAAACATTACTCATTTATATGTCTGGACTATAGTCTCCATGAGTTATTGTAATTAATTATTCATCTCCCACATAAATTTGTTAACATGAATGTGTATATTATAAATTAATATGATAAATATTACATTATTAATATTCACGGGATTATTAATATTTGACCCAGGTACAATTTCCATAACTATTGAAGAAAAACATGTATGGGAAACAAAATCGTTGAGACAAGAATATCGATGTTCATAAATCATTGTTAATAAATGTGTAATTGTAAATTATAATTGAATTATATATTTTATCACAATTATTAGTATATATAAAAATAAAATATAATTATATAATTATAAATTTATTATATGTGATTGTAATAGTACATATAAAGAATGTCAATGCATAAAGTAAGGGTTTATTTTGCGGTCTGATTTTTCATCAAGATTGTTTATGATTTAATCTCCATTTTGATAATTAGATGGTATTTATAAGAGAAACCCCTTATCATTTTATATCTTATTTCCATTTATATAGTTTTCATGTTTTCCATTTATTCTCCACTCTAAATTAAATTAAACAATTTAGATAGTATTTTTATGAAAATGCGATAAAATTTCATCGTTGGACGAAAAATGATCTATTTGATGTTCATGATCATTAAAATATTTTACATAATTTTATTTCCTATTATAAAATTAGTATTTTAATTCATTTTCAACAATATTTTATATTCATTTATAATTATAAAAAAATAAATTTACGATTATATTCTGAACATGTAATATATTTCATTTTATAAATTATTGAGGGGTGAAGTGGTTTTAAAATTTACCGCATGAATGGATGTTCCCACCATCGAAAATGTAAATTATATTGAAGATTAATTTTCATGTTACAATTTTTATCTTTAAGGAATATAATTTTATTAATATTATATTTTTTAATAAAATTTAATATAAAGAAAATGACATCTTTCTCTTATTTTCAACAATATATTTGAATGTTCATTTAAATATATTTTTCATGAATCAGAATTTTTTTTAGTTATGAATAAATTTTGGTATGATCTAATTATAAAATTTATGTTCTTTATCTGGATGGAATTCAATTATATTGTGAGAAAATCCTTATGTAATATGTTTTTTTTTTCAATTGTATATTTCATAATGAAATGATAAAGGTTTTATTATCTATTGGGACACATATGTATAGATTTCAATATATTAAGGATTGGAAAATATATATATATCCTTTAATTTCATTGAATTTTTTTTGATATCTCATGAAATAATATGAAAGATGATTGATGGTAATACCATTCCATGAATTAAAAGTTTTTGGGGGAGTAAAACCAATCTATTAATAGAAATTCATCACAATGTGATGATAAAATTATTTATAATCATTCAATAATGAGATAATTTTTTATGTATAAATTCATGTCTTAATTATTATGACATGTTCTAAATCATGTTATATTCTCTCATGGGTCATAAATGATAAATTATTAATCCTCCCTCTTATGACTCATATATTTTGAGATGATAAAGCTTTTTATAATGATTCATCATTATTTATTTATGACTAATTTGATATGAAATAAATAAGTTATTTTATCTTCTTCAATACCATAATTTTATTTTATGATTAAAAATGATAATTGATCAATATATTGCATGTTTACCCTTACTCATCATATAATCCCATCCATTCTTATATTTTTATTTTACTTATATTATCAATAATGGTATGAAGTAATTTCTAATAATGGTAGTAGAATATTTAAAGTAATTTCTTGAAATAAATTTATTAATTATATAGTTTTCAAAAAAAACTAATCTTTTATAGTTTTATGTTGTGTATTGTTCTGAAATTAATTTATTATTATTCTAAAATAAAGATATATTTATATATTTAATACTAATCTTACCTCAATTAGTGTAGTTTTATATAATTATTGATATGTATTGGATTTTATTTTATCATTATAAGATATATTTAAATTCGAATGAATTCATATTTAATTCTCACAGTGTGTTTCATATGTATTTATGGATAATCTATTGGGCATTATTTCTGATCAGGAGTTCCAATTTACTATTTAATTCATTCATAATGCTATTATGATTTAAAAATATCTTTATCAAATAGATACAATGGAACTATTTTAATTTAAAAAATAATAATAATATTATTATATTGGATTCATCTCCTCAAGAAAAACACTTGGAGGTGCCCCTTTTTTTAGGAAAATGTGTTTTATGAATCTTTGAATTGATTATAGAAAACAAAATAAAATTATTTTAAAGAAGAGCATTCTATTGAATTGTAATAATGATTTTATATCATCTATATGGTACACATTTGTTTCAACATTGAACTTAGTTATGGTTACCAACAACTAAATTATATAAAATGGGATGTTCCCATGAAATCATTCCAAAGTGGGTAAGGCCATTATAATTGAATGGTTATTCCTTTATGGGTTTAAAAATACACATGATAAAAGTATGTATATAATTAATGAGTTTTATAATATTATTTTCATAAATTTGGTGTGGGATGCATTGATGAATTTCAGGTATACTCAATATTTTATGAAAATCATATGAAACAACAAAGAATAATTTTATTTCCAATGTTTTTTGACTTTTATTCTCATTTATCTATCCCACTATTCATGTTAACTCATATAATATATAAATTCACCTATTAAAATGAATGTGATGAATTTTTTAAATAACTTAAATGAATATTGGTTAATTCTCATGTGTTATAGAAACCATCTTCAAAATGGGATTCTGTAATTTATTATGATGATTCTTTAAAGGGCCATGTTTCATTTTATATTTTTGATGATCATGTAATTGTATTTAGATCATGATGTTTAAAACTCCATGAAAAGAATTATCCAACTAATGATCCAAATCATATTATTTTATTATTAACAAATATGGGGTAATAATTTATATCAGGTGAAATGTGAAATATATACTGACCATATAATTCCAAATATATATTTACTTAAAAATGGTTAAATATAATAAAATCTTATTATAAATAATAGGAGATTATTTATATATGATTCAATATCATTCATTTATGGAAAAAAGGTAGTTAATTACTTTATTTGTAAATATAATGCATCATTTAATATGATACATTTGTAACAAGATCCTTTAATTAATGACATAACGAATCTTTTTTTGGTAGTGGTGTATCCAGAAAAAAATTATATTTTTGATAAGGCTCCAGTAAAATAAACTCTATAAAAAATACTTATGAATCCATATAATATATTTTATGGTCTATAATAAATAATATAATTGGTTAATGAAGGTAATTTTATAATATTGATGATAAAATAATGGTATTATTAATCATTGAATGTTTACATTTGTTCCATTTGATTTTTAGTTTATGTAAAAAATTGAGTGACAGACAGGGATCTCTTTTTAACATTCATTATTTATACTCAAGGATGTATAGAGGCCTTTATCTATATTACTTGTTCGATGGAATAAAAAATAGGCAAAATATTTATAATACGATTAACTTTTTGATAGGTCAAATGCGAGGGAAAACTACTAAAGGGGATCATTTATTATTTTTCAATGCCCGAATTGAAATGGGAGAATATATATATATATATATTTAATGGTGATATTTCCAACGACTTAATATGGTAATAATGATATTATTTTATTGTTTTTCATTTTATTGAATCAATTCATTTTATTTCTCTTCAAGATAATATGTATTTGGATAAAATACTTTGACATTCTGTTAACGTAATAGTCATTTTATATGGAGTCTCTCCCTTTAATATACCTAAACATGATTCCATATTTATATAAATTTATTGGAAAGCACAACAGAATTCATTAGCTACTAAATTAAAATTCAGTAAAACTTTTTCTCATCAAGATGAAGGAAAATCAAGATGTACAAATCAAACATTAGAGGATATAAATTCGACATACTATATTCAATACAAAGGATGTTTGGATTGTCAGGTGTATTTGGTGTAATATTCATATAATAATAGGTTTCATTTCTGAATATAAATTGAAATGATTCTTGTATTTTTATTGATGATGTGTCAAAATTTTTCATTTTTTGAATAAATTTGGTAGAAGAATGTTTTGGTGCCCAAAATTGGTCAAAAGAAGATAATAAATAATTTAAATATGATTCAGTTCCATATGACGTCTTCTTGAAAGGGGAACAAGATATATGAAGATTATTTGAGGGAATATATCTAATTTTTTTGAATATCATGTTTTCTGTAAAAATACTTCCATTGGAAGGTATTATAATATTATTTAAAATTGAACATTAAGTACATGATATATTGGTCCATAAGAAATTATTGAAAATTTAGGAATATTTATTTATCTAGAGTAATTACCAATAAAATTATCTTCGGTACATCATATGTTCCATGTTACATTATTATGTAAATATGTATTGAAATAATTTCATGTTTTAATCCCTGAAGTAGTTTTGTTGTAAGAAAATCATTATTACAAGAGAATGCTATTTTAGATTTTAAAACACATAGAGATTATTTTTTTTCAAATATGGTGACACTGATTGTTATGATTTTATTTATTAAATATATAATTGAATAATGAACATTGGAATAAGAAAGAAAATCTATGTAGGAAAATAGACCATGCAGGTTTATATAATGAATAAAATTGTGAAGAAGCAAGTTCATTATGATAGGAAGAATGTGACTAAATTATAAATTTTATTAACAAATTAATTTCAGCTCTTATTAATATTCAGGATTATTATTTTTTATTCTTAATTTGTAGGATATTATTATGTAATTTTTCAATTAAAATAGAAATATTTCTATTCTATCAGAACTACTTTCCACAAATTATGTATATTTATTTAATATTAAAATTATAAATTTATGATAATTAGTTTTATTAATTGAGAATAATTTATTGGGTCAGAATATTATATATATTTTTTAGTGAATTATTGGGATTTTCAAAAATATGTTTTTTGGTTGAATAGTGAAAAATATAAATTTTCATAAAAACAATCATTTAATTTCAGTTTTTTCAAAGTTAGATTATATTTTCAGTTTCTTTTAATTTAAATTAGTTTAATTTAAATAAAAAATATCAAATTAATTTCACAAGATTCATAATATAACATTTTTTTCACTAAATTCATTTTTCACTTAAATCATATTTTTTAAAAAAACAATTCATTGGTTTTTGTGCACTTATATTAGAATTAATCTCCTCCACTTATAATATTAGATTCTTGAAAAATCATTTCATATATTTAATAATAAGGTTAAAATATATTAATTGAATAATAAATATTTTTTGTTTATAATAAATATTGACCATGGTAAATATTAGTTTCCACGATAAATGTTGAAATGTATTAATTAAGAGAAAACCTATGTTATAATGTCACAAAATCTCATCTTAATTCTTATTGGATGATAAGATTTTTCCCATTATATGAATTTTTTTATTATAGCATTTTCAAGATAGTGACATAATACTAATTTAAAAAATTGAATAATTATATGAGTGACACTCACCACACTTATTAATAGAAACCTCCACTCCAAACATACTGAGAATCATATAAAACAATATCTACAAAATCCGTAGGCCCCCACTCCTAGATCCATTTCTAAAACACAAACATAAATTTCATGATATTATATCATTTAATGTAAATCAATTATTTCATGATGCTTTTATCAACATCATAAGGAAATATTGGACCACTTACATACACAATGAAATTTTGGTTTATAGATTCATATAATTGTTAAAAACTCTAACATAAACAACACTTATTACATCATGAGATTATTTTTCCCATTATTCCTTGGTTGTCATATTAAACATTGTACCTTCAACGTCATCCAATGTTTTCTTGCCAAATGAAACCATTCTATAATAAATGTTTTATCATCAATATTAACAACTTTGGTAAAAGGAAACATAATATGGGTGTGATTAAAATATATGTAACGGTAAAAATATGAATTAAAAATTAATTTCATTTGTGGACAAAATAAGAGAATAGGGGTGTGATTAAATAATCAGTGTGAATGGGCATATCATAAATAAACACAGAACTAACAATAACTAAATCATCATTCATGAAACATCTAAGCATCATTAACACAATCCAAGATTCAAAGGAATTTGTAATCTTGATTCATGTGATTTGAGTCTTGATCAAAAGAGTATTTATAACCCACATCAAGGATATAGATTTTTTTGGTATAATGGAAAATATTCATATCACTCTTCTATGTGTATTAACACATACTATTAAAAATAAAATAACCATCATAGTTATAGTTGGTATAAATATGATAGTTACAAATGAATAACCATAATTTTTACATTTTTAATAACCCACATAGTCGACATACAAACATAAATCTTACCAAATTCAATGGATTGTTATTACCATCCCACCCATATTTGGTTTATAAATCGATCCACCCATCATCACCAATAATTTATAATAACCATATCATAAATAATGTATATAGATATTGAATTTATTCATAAACCTCATGAAACACACATTATTACTTACATAACACGATCTTCTAGTGGAAAATAAATGATATCTATGAAAATATATTAAAATTAATTATTATTATCCATCTAGAGAAATAATATCAATGTTATCATAAGATTATAATTCTATATAATGATAGAAAATGTTAAAGTATGTTGATGTAAATTAAAATACCTCAAAAATACTATATAAAAAATATGAAAATAACCTCTCCATTAAATTATATTTTATAAAAAATTAAAAAATATTGGAAGACCAATTTTTTTGAAAATAATGTAGACTTATAAATGAATATTCACAATAACAATTTTCATGATATGTTTAACATTTGATCATGTTGTATACATTAAAAAATAAAAAACTATTATCAAACATTTTGAATGGTGGGTCAAAAGAGACCAATACATAAAACCTTATGAAAACATAATTTTAGAACATTTTAATGTTAGTTCATAGATAATATAAACTACATTTGAGAAATCATTTAATGTTTGAAAATAACATTCCTAAAAACATTTTAGAAAACTTATTTAGAGAAGAAAATTATTCATAAAAAAAGAGATAAAAAATTGGATTAACATTAAAACAAATGTCTTGATATTTAACTAATATTTAATGGATAAAATGAAAATTAAAGATGTTAAAAACATTAATAACTAATGGATTGTATTATTAATGTGTTTCATAAAATATGATTCTATGATTTCACCCAAAACATCCTTCAACATAACAAATCTGATAAAGAAAATAGATTATAACATAAATTCTTCAACACTTCACTAAATTATCATTCTTAATCCTCATATATAATAAAATAAAAAATTATGAAATATTATTTTGATGAGATTCATGAAAAATCATGTTAAAGGGGAAGTGTATACACCTCATTAATTTGATAATGTTTATAAAAAAATATTCCTCAATGAATGGAAATTGAGATGAAATATCAGACATCTTGTCTATATATGCTATATATTTCCATCAATTCCATTATAATAAACAAAAATAATTTACATTATTTCATAATAATTATTATTTAATACCATCTCTATAAAAAATGTTTTTAATATTGTTGATTAATTTATTAGTTATGTCCACATTAGGTACATTGAGAACTCTCGTTCCAAAATTTTAAAATATATTCAGTATGTTGACTGTGGTTTGATTGGAATTTTTCCACCATTTATAGAATAATAATCATTAAATAATTTTCATTTATTAAATATATTATATAATTAAACAAAATCAGGATAGTTGTTTTTGAAAAATGCACTACATTTCAATTATGAAGATTGTAGACCGTACATAAAAATGAATAACAATTCCATTTATCAAAAAGATTTAATGGAAGAAGGTAAGTATTATTTTACCTTAAAATGAGGGTAATTATATCAATTATATCATTTTATTTATTTTAATGCACTTATATACATCATCCACATGACACAATTATTAAAACTGAATCACCTCGCCTTGTGGAGGTAGTAGCCCACATATACTCATAAATTATAAAACAATTTTTTACTGAATGAAATTTTAGAAAATATGTGATATATTTTTATGCTATAGTGATATATATTAAATAACTATTTATATTGACATTAAATTCATCATTACAGCCATATATGATGGGTAATGATAAATGATTATTTACATCTGTTTGTGAGGCGGTAGTCTGGCATACACATGAATGATGATGTTGGTGTCTTATTTGATGTAATGGGATATGAATATAGGTTATTAATTTAACATAATAATGTATCAATTCATTTAATATATTTTTTATACCATCCTAGTTTGATAATATTTTAAGGATGATTGAGAATAAATTAAACTAAACCATTCTGTTAAAGGTTATAAAACTTCTTCTTAGGATCTTATTTTCTTTAGACCATAAGTCCTCTAAGGTTGTTGATATACCTAAACCATTACCGATAGAAGGTGGGGATGGATTATGGGAATGGATTTGGGTTTAAATTTTCTAAAATAATTTATTTTTCACAGTGTGAATAAATTACAAGAAGAGGTTCCCTTCATACCAGATAGGAGGGGAACTCTTGGAATTTCATAAAATATTTAATTATTATAAATTACTTTTTAAATAAAAAATGGATAAAAATTGGAAAATTTTCAAGATAAGATAATTATGAGTCTAAATTATCACATCAAGTAAATTTTTCACATCTTTTGTTCACATTTTTCCCTTATGTATTAATTTTAACCTACTTTAACCTTTTTTGTCAATTACCATGAAAATATTGTTTTTATTTTTTTGTGGTCATCAAAGTTAATATAAAATCCAATTGGGAAATAAATTTACCATTGATGATATTTTAAGCCATATAAAAATAAATATTTTTACCATAATATTTTTTGGGCATTTAATTCATTGAATAAAATATCATTTATTATAAAATAACATTAGTTTCAATTTTAACACTCTTTATTTAATATTACATTTAAAAATAAAGGAGAAAAGATGAATTCAAATAAAATAAATCCAATCCTATATAATATTTCATATTTATCTTGAAAATAATGTAATTTAAAAACAGAGTAAAAAATTATATATTTTATTATTTTTAATGTCATTTAATTTATTTTTGATCTAAATGAACAAGAACTGCTTAAATATTTCATTAGAATTAAGGGTACATATTTCAATGATAAAATTTTAAGGAAATGTAACATGATGAAAACAAATTTCCATTTATATGGATATTTATAATTAAAAATATAATATCATTCTCCCTATGTACATATTTATTGATATTAAAACAATGAAAATGACATTTTTTTAATTTTCATTATAAAAATAATATATAGTAGAATATAATGGATTAATGGGAATAAATTTCCAAATATTCATATTTTTGATGTGTATGGTCAATATATACTCTTATAAATAAAATTATTGAAAGTGTTAGGGTCATATTTGTATTAGATATCATAATAATTTTATCCATCATTTCCTTGTTAATACATTACCATGGTAACAAAAATTATTAAGGTTGCTATTCATAATGATATAAAAATGGGAAATATTTACCAAATGTGAATGTACTAATTAAAAATATGCAATCAATTTTTCAAAAAATAATTCACAGATGTGGTTGAATTTAATTTAAAAATAAATTAATAAAACGGGATGAAATGCATTTTTTCTATGAAATTTCATTTTATTACAAAAAAATATTCCAAATTCATGTATGAAATTCAATTTATAGGAAACAATTGTATTATTATTAATAAAAATGTACTGATATAATTTTAATAAAAAATATAATTTCAATTTTAAATGCATTAAAAGAAAATATGTTTTTCAATTAAAATAAATATTTTTCATTATTCATTAAAAAATACAACATTTTTGAAAAATCCTCAACTATTTTTTTAATATAATTTTTATTTGATGATTTCAAAAAAATTATATTTTTTTATTTAATTTTTTAAAATATTCCATAAATAGTCATAATATTCTCTTAAAAATTAATAAAACTCATTGTTAAATTTATCATATTTTTGAAAATTAAAATAACATCATGAAAAAATAGTGATTATATACTAATAATTTATTAATACATTTATATTGAGTAGATCCTTTATATATATATTAATTTATTTTATCATATTCATACTCTTTAATTTAATGGTTATGTTATATAGGTGAAATTTCAATAATAACATTTCATGGTTCATTTAGACTTGATGTTGTGTGAAATTTACACTATCGACCATAGTCTTATTTTTTTAATATGAGGATATTACATTATCCTCCCATTAATAAATTGTTTCCTAAAATTTGAAATTGTTCTCATAAAATAGGGATTTCTCATTTGAAAAATATTATTTAAAAATCTTACATCGAAAATGATTTTTATAAAACTTCTTTTTATAAAGATGGAATAAGAAATATAAAGGCCTTATGAAATAACTCAAAAATAGGATTCATAATATGAGGAATTTTTTGGGATGCGAACATTAGGACATGAAAGGGTAGAAAAATGTATTGTTAATGCTGGAGATTGGTCAAGATCATTAATCATTATAAAGTGAAATTTCCTGAGAAATATAATGAGCACAAAATTAAAAAATAAATTGATGTGAAATAGAATAAACATTCATCATAGATGAAGGAAATCAAATAAAATATTTGTCTAAATTTACACTGTTATAGAGTTGAGTAATTTCTTTAATTTATAGACTAAAATAATAAGGGAATTTACTTATGTTCTATGTTGAATTTCACCCTTTCATCTATTAACACCACAATATTATATTATTCGTCTAATAATGAGTATTCAAGATTAATTTGTCATGCTTGAAAATCTAAAATCAAAATATACCAGATCACATTATCCAAAAAATGGTATCAATATATTGATATTTGTTTGTCATTCATCAAAACCAAAATGGTTATCACATGTTAAAATAATACACAAAACGTATTAACCATAATATAAATAAATAATACATTATTAACCAATAATTAACAACAACAACAAGGGATGAAAATAGATCATTCAATAACTAAATAAACTTCTAAATAAGAATTAGTCATGTTATGTCAATTATGATCGAATGAAACATTTGTAACCCATAAAAAGCATAAAATAATTTCTTTGTATCATTGTTCATTTTCATTTTACTATTAAATGTGAAGTAACCCTCATGATTTCTCATAGAGTAACCATTACTGTTACACATGGATTAAATATCATAGTTATACTAGAAAACACATCGTGTTATATTTATAATAACACTCATAGTAAAATCTAAAAGTTAAATATTACCCAATGAATTTGACACTCTCATAGACCAACCCATCACTGGATTATAAAAAATCCACTAATAATCATAAATAATAAATAAGAACCATATTATTGATAATGTATTTAAAAAATTAATTTCATCATAAAATTTATGAAACAACTATCATTAATTTCTTAATATAATTAACCCATGGAAAACAAATTATTTCCATGAAAATATCTTTGAAACAGTCATCATATACCATCTATAGAAATAAGTTGGATTGCATCCTAAGATAGTAATCTTAGATAATTAGATAAAATAATATTTGATGTTAAAATAGATTAAAATACCTTGAAAAATACTTAAATATTTTATTCTAAAAAAACACACATTTCTTTGAGTAATATTTTTAAAATAATACATATTATTTGTAAAATATTTACGCTAAAAATAAACATGTACTCGTATAAATGAATTATAAAAATAATGAATATTCATGTTAGTGGTAAAATCTATTCAAGGTGTATATGTTAAAAATAATCATTCTTTTCAAATATTTTAATTAGAGAGTCAAAAGATAACAATACAAAATATATTATTAAATTTTCCATTTAAACACACATAAAATAAGGTCAATTGTCAAAAAAATATATTTAATAAATAATTTATATTTATAATAGAATATTCTTGAAAATATTTTCCAACAAATGGTTATTGAAGAGAAATATTCCTAATCTAAAGGACGATATAAAATAGGATTACCTTTGTAACAACTTTCTTCATATTAATCTAATAAATAAGGGATAAAATTGAAATTAAACAAGAAAAACAAATTCATGAATAATGTAGAATAAAAAATATTTGTTTAAATAGAATTATATTCTATTATTTTCTTTCCAAATTACCTTTAACGAAAAAATATCAGAAAGAAATAACATTGAAAAATAAGGTCTTTTCCAGTTTTGTATCATTTCAATCCTAATCCCCAAAAATAATAACATCAAATAAAAAATAAAAAATAATTACATTATGAATAGTAATTACTTAACTTGTAAAATAGGAAGTATATACACCTCATAAAGGATATTATGGTTACAGCCTTAAAATATGCCCCAATGAATATAAATTGCCACAAAATCTCTTACCATGAGTCCATACATGCTATATATTTTATTTAACACACGAATAATAAACTCATATATATTATTATATTTCATAATAACTTTCCAAAGTTTTAATCCCCTATCTATAAACAATTTATTTTAATTGTACAGTTCATTACTTAATCACGTTATAACACATTGGGTACTTTGGGAATGTTTGTTCCATAATGTCAAAACAACTTCGGTGTATTGACAATAATCAAATGTGAAATTATTGCATAATCTCCTTAATAATTATCATTAAATAATTATCATTTTTAAACATCAATTATATTTCCAAAACAAATCATGACTGATGGTTATGAAAAATGATCTATGTTTTAATCATTGAGATGATAGGTCACACATACTCATGAGTAACATTTCAATTTCTATGTGATCATTATTGAAATGAAGTTAAGTATTATTTTATCTTTATAGAATTATAATTATATAAATAATTCCATATTTTTAATTTAACTACACTTATATATTATATCCATGTGATATGATGTTTAAAAATGAATTGCATTACTTCATGGATGTGTTAGTCCACATGTACTCACAAACGACAATATCATTTTTCAATGAATCATTGAAAGAAATAAATAATGTAAACATTATTTAGAAAAAATTGATATAGGTCTTTAAACCATGGATATAGCCTATAACAATGTTTGGTAGGGTTGGTGGGTGAATCTCTGTTGGTATGGTTCATACAAAATACATATAGAAAGAGTTTTCCAAAACCATTGGTATAGGTAATATTAAAAATGCTATCCTAATTTTGATCTCAACAATACAAAATTATCCTTCATCAGCCTAACCACTATGATTATCCTTTTTTTTTAACATAATATTATTAATACATCTATATATATTAATACTATATTTTATTTTTTATGATGATAACATTAATTGACAAAAGAATTTCAATAAAGTTGATTATTTCGACAATCAGTTATCCATAATATTTTCATATACCTATACCATTGGTTTTGGTGAACTATTGGTATAGGGTGTCTCAATGGTAAAATCGTTCATCCAAAACTACTGGTATAGTGTCTTACTAAGGTACATATAACAACTGTTTTAGCCAAATTACTGGTATAGGGTCACTCCATGGTACCTACACCATTGGTTTTAGAAAGAATATTTGAACATAGTCTCCCTAATGTACATATACAATCATATTAGGTCAAACCATTGGATTCAGGTTTCTTTACTGTTTCAATACCTAGAGTTTTTTTCCAAACTGTGGGAATAGGCCCAATGATATAGCTCTAATTTCGAGTAGTGAATTATATGTTGAGATAATTGGGGATATAATAGTTACAAATAATGATAAATATTTATTTAATATGATTAATATACTTCAAATACATCATTATTTCCATCCATGATAGGTATTTATGAAAAATGAATTACAACGGATCATGATTCGGTATTCTGTTGTACACAAAAATTAAATTTTCATTCACCAATTGATGGAAAAATAAATTTAAAAAGGAAATTAAATTAAAATAATAAATTAAAATTATATTGAAGATAATAATTTATTATATCAGTATTCATGATAACATTTTATAGTGGTATATGTTAAAATAAACGTAAAACATTTGATTAAAATATATACCTCTTCTTTGGAGAATATCCTTTTTCATTGAATATTATGTCCTTTATGGGTGGTATAATTCCTAAAAAGACAAAAATAATCAGGGGAATAAACATATTATGGTATTTTGTTATGGTTTTTTCAATTAAAATTTTCTGAACCCGACCCTATCGGTCGCGAGTCAAAACTACCTCAAGACCACCTCCATAGGCTAGAGGCAGGTGACCAGTGCCGAAGAAGTAACAATCTCGGGGAGGCCTTCGCCTAAGTACCTGTATACATGCACTAACAACCCACCTGATGCAGTTGTACAGAGTAAAAAAGGAAAACCAAAATATAAACAGCTATATCTTAACCACAGTCATGCATCAACTACTAAAATGTGGAAGTAATGTGATGGAAGTAATGACAAGTAAACTTGAAAGTAAAATGGGATAAACACGTTCCCAACCACAAATGTGGCACAAACCCGCAACAGGTAAACAAAATAAACAACTAGATAAACTCTTACATGAAAACTATAACATGATCGCAGTTCGTTTCTCCAACCCCTGTGACCTCTACGCTCCTATGAACTTATGATCGACATGTCTGTCGTCTGCAAGGGAACTCCAGGTGTAGGAAAAGCTCAAGTAGGGGTGAGTATAAAGACACTCAGTAGGATGCCGTGAAAGATCAAGGGAGAAACAAAGGAGGCACTAAAGAGGTAAGTAGTAGACTGAATATAGATAGTGAAAATAAATTTAGTAGAGAGAGTGCAGCTCAACCCTACAAAAACAAGTAGAAAAGTCCCCAAGGAGTGGGAACGAAAGTAGGGGCAATTATATATATATATTCTCAACAAGAAACCCAATCGAGTGTGTAAGGGTATCTCCATCTCCATGCTCCGCCCAGGATAAGTCACCATCAATTCCAAGAAAAACGATCCACATAGCCCAGCATCTCATCTCGTCCACCTAGGAGGCCCAAGTCAAAAGGGCTCAATCACCACACTTTGATACGATCAACATTGGGCGGCACTGACTTGCCCTTACGGTTTTAGGTCACGTCTCAAGGATTCGTCTCAGTGTAGAAAGTATCCATATTAATTGTTCGTTCGTAGCTAACGTTATACATGTCACACCACTAATCCTCTCAATCAGGGTCCTGCTATGGTATTCACGGCCAAAAAGTCACCGACTAGACTCATAAGAAAGGATAGGTCCGAAATGCCAACGGGTGACCCACAGCCCATACCTGCTGGAGGGTAAACCATAAAACATCATCAGGCGACCCACTGCCCAGTCCTGTTGGATGGTACACCTGGATGAAGTCGATGGGAGACCCACTACCCTGCCCTTCCAGAGGGTAGACCATAATACAACATCAGGCAACCCACTGCCCAGCCCTGCTGGAGTGTAGACTTGGATAAAGTCGATAGGCGACCCACAGACCAGCCCTCCTGGAGGGTAGTCCTCGGAGAAGACGGTGAATGTCCCCCTTCCCAGCACTACTAGAGGGAAGAATTGGAAAGAGAAGACGAGATACCCACTACCCAGCCCTACTGGACGATAGACCCCCAAGAGTTTTCAGGTGACCCACTGCCCAGCCATGATGGATGATAGACCTATAATCGGTTCGATAGATCCACATTGCTACTGACATCACTAGGTGTCACTAACAACGCCACTATGCATTGGTTCGGAGTGTGTCAAAAGGGATCTCCTTCCAACACCTTTCCATGTTTCAACATTTAACATGATCTCAAATGAGGCTCTAAATGCCAAAATGGATTACACTGTTGTAGTCCTCAAGGAAAAACATTGGAGATAGATTACTTACTCACCCGAAACGTTCAACTGTTGAATATGGTACTATTCACCATAGCCAGCCCATGTGGGGCCCACACCATGACACTGATACTCATCGTGAAAACCGTGCCATCATGATGCTATCAGAACAACACGCGGAAACAACTACTCAAACGCCTCGAACGGACGTCTGGTGAAAAATGCACAAAAATGTTGTACAAAAATCAAAATATGGCCTATATTTCCAACTTCTCAACTCTAAAATCGATGCCCAAAACCATTCTTGTAATCTCTTTCTTGACGCCAGGTTCGGAACACCGCAGACGGCGCTCAAATCGGACATCGGGCGTGTCTGCGCCATCCAAAACAAGAATCCCAGCATTATATTTAACGAGCGTGTCGTGCCACCAAGATCCCATACTGGGGATTAAAAATCCCCAAAACCATCACAAAAGATTCATCCCAATCCAAGGATTATACTTCTGTAGACGGCATGCAAAACAGACACCCATAGACAAAGTTACAGGTGTCCGAAGTCCGAGGGGATGAAGCCCCTTGGGCGGAACTGGCCTAGCCTGCCTGTCCACCCGATTCGGGCCTGCTCGCACTGACCGGCCCAACTAGCAGCGCCGACCCGTGGTTCAGCCACGTGGGCCAGCCATGGACCCATGGTCCACCACTCAGTTGGATGGCCCTCGTAGCCGGTCATCGGTCCACACGGAGACCCGCATGAAGCGGGTCTCGGTTCCTCCAGCGGGGTCGTGGACCGCGACCCCGGTCCACCACGTCGCACCCAGCGACGAAGGCCTCACCTGCGCCCTGGAGCCGCATCCTGAAGACACCACCAGAGCCCACTTCCTAGAGCACATCTGTGCTTCCTGGAGTGCCACCACCATGTCACCTTGGTCCGCCGCCTTGCCGCCTTGGCGGAAAATGAAGAAATGGCTGGAAAACTTCCCGGGGCAACCCTGGGCACCCCGGGACTCAGATTTTCTATCTGAGGAATGCGTCGGAAATATAAAAAAAATTTATACTTAAATATGGGATTCTATGAATGATCTCACAACAATTCAACATAGCAGAATAAATTTAATGACACAACGAAAAAACAAAACGAATATATAATCCTCCTACCTCATAGGGCGTAGCCTGACGCTTCACGATTGGGTTGCTAGAGCCGCCATGTCTTACCGGAGTGGTGTAGGAGAGGGTGGATCCCAGTTGAGATCTCTTGCACTAGGGAAGAACAAACCAACGAGAGGTGAAGAGGTTGGATGGTGTGTATAAATAGAAAAACACACATAACCACCCACTTGTCGCCCAATACATGAAATTTCATTAGGGTTGGGATTGAGCTGCCTCTAGGGTAAAAACCATATTCTGAGTGCAAAGGCGGTCTCAGATTTTTATTCCAAGCCTCCGTTCTAATTGGTATAAAATTCGACGTTTGAGGATTCCAAATTATGAAAATGCCTCGGGGGGTGTTTTTCACAGTTGGCCCACGCCCGTGAAATTTATACCCCTCCTAGGGTAAACGGCACGTTCCGGGCTCAATAGTTCCCTCAGGTTTCCCAAATAAGCTACCATTCAGGAGTTATTCTATATATTTAATGAATTCAGTGTGAACGCACACCAAATTTAATTCTAGCCACACCGGGGCTCAGAATCACACTCCGTCTGAACGCCCTGCTTTGGAATAACATCAAGAAAAATTCAAAGTCCAATAGGCTCCAAATTGAGGTTCTTACATCATTCCCTCCTTCACATTTTTCATCCCTATAAAATAAAACAAAAAAACAACTTGAGACACTGAGCCCGCATCTGGCTCTCCCGCTCCGAGGTGCTCTCCTTCACCCTCTTGTGCTTCCTCAATACACGAACTAGAGGAATGGCCCGACCGCGCAGAGTCTGATCATGTTGGTCCTCAATTTCCACTATGTTCTCTACAAAGGTGGTTCCATCCTCAAGGTCTAGCTCTCCCCAGTTGATAACGTGCATGGGTCCGTCCACATATTTCCTCAGCTGTGACACGTGGATGATGTCATGCACTCTCTCCAGCTACTGTGGTATAGCAAGACAGTAGGTGAACTCACCAACCCGGCGCATGATCTCAAGGGGCCCAATGATCCTCGGGGACATCTTTCCTCCTCGGTCTAACCTCCATGTTCCACATCGTGGTGAGACACTCAAAAAGACATGGTCTCCCTGCTTAAACTCTATGGGCCTGTGATATCGGTCTGCATAGGACTTTTGTATGCTCTGAGCCGTCCTCATCCACTCACAAATGACCTACACCTTCTTCGAGTTCGCCTGCACCAACATTGGGCCCATGAGGGAGGTCTCCCAAACCTCTTTCCAGCATAAGGGTGACCTGTAGGGCCTCCCGTAGAGGGCCACAAAAGGTGACATGCCAATTGTAGAGTGGTAACTGTTATTATACACAAACTCTACCAAGGAAAGGTGATCCTCCCAACTCCGGCCAAAGTCTAACACAAACACCCTGAGTATATCCTCCAACAGCTAGATAGTCCGCTCGGTCTGCCCATCAGTCTTGGTGTGAAAAGCTGTAATTATCTGCCACTGAGTCCCGAATGACTCCTGTATGCCTCACCATAATCGTGACGTATACCACGCATTATGGTCGGAGACGATAGTCGAGGGTTCTCCCTGAAGGAAGATGATCTCACAAACGTATAATTGCACCAGACTCTCCACCGAGCTCTTCTCCCTGATAGAAAGGAAGTGTTCCGACATTGTGAGTCGATCAACTATCACCCAAATGGAGTCATGGACCTTCTCCCTTCATGGAATCCCTATGACGAAATCCATATATATGACATCCCACTTCCACTCTGGGATATCAAGGGGCTGAAACAACCCTGCCGGATCCTGGGGCTCTGCCTCCACCTACTGACAGGTAAGACACCGAGAAACAAACTCAGCTACGCTCTGCTTCATGCCAGTCAACCAAAACTGTCACTGAACATCTCTGAACATCTTCCCCACACTGGGATGTATGGACAAGGGAGATGTTTGGAACTCCCACATCACCTCCTCCCGCATCACCACCAATACTACAGCTCGCCCATGAAACATGATCTTGTGATTCCCTCCTTCAGAATACCCATCGGGTGCATCTCTTGTGGATATCTGATCACGCAGTACCTCAATGTCTACATCTCCTATCTGTGACTCTCTCACACTCTCAAGGAGTGAAGGAGTAAAAACCATAGACTGTAGAAAAGTGGTACCCTCATACTCCACCAAGATCAGTCGTAGGGAAGCCAACTACTCTAAGGCTTCCCACACTAAACGGGCCTGGGACATCTTGTTAAGGGTATCTGCTACTACATTGACCATCCCTGGAGTGTAGACTATCTCGAAATCATAGTGCTGTAGAAAATCCAGCCAACTCCTCTACCTGAGATTCAAATCCCTCTGATTGAATATATACTTGAGGCTCTGGTGATCTGAGTAGACCACAAAATGCTCACCCAAAAGGTAGAGTCTCCATAGCCTCAAAGTGAAGATGACTACTTCCAGCTCCAAGTCATGAGTTACATAATTCTATTCATGGGGCCTCAACTGCCTCGACCCATATGAAATCAATTCCAGCTGCTACATTAGCACGCAATTGAGCCCATCTCTTGAAGCGTCGCAGTATACCAGGAAATCAACGACCTCCTCTGACATCCTCAACACTGGAGCACTAGTCAGCCTCTAACTCAACTCCTCGAAGGCCTTATGGCACTGATTAGTCCAGGTAAACGGTTATCCCTTCCACGTCAATGCGGTCAAAGGGGCAATAATCATGGGTAAGTCCTCTACAAACCTCCTATAGTACCCTTCCAAACAAAGGAAACATTGCACCTTAGATGCATTCTTGGGTGGTTCCCAAGAAAGCACTGCTTCTATCTTTGTGGTATCCATATCCAAACCAAGTACCGTAATGACGTTCCCCAAAAAGTGAACTTCTTGAATCCAGAACTGGCACTTCGAGAGCTTCTTGTTTAGCTGGTGCTCTTGAATTATGTCTAGAACCACCCTTAAAAGCTTCACATACTCCTCCTTTGTCACCGAGTAAATGAGTATGTCGTCAATAAAGATAACCAAAAACCATTCCAAGTACGGCTGAAAAATATGGTTCATCAAATCTATAAAGATGACAGGGGCATTTGTCACGCCAAAAGGCATCACCAAAAACTCGTAGTGCCCATATTGACAACAGAAGGCCAGCTTCAGGATATCAGCCTCACAAAACTGCAACTGGTGGAAGCCAAATAGAATATCAATCTTAGAGACGCACTTCGCACAATGAAACATGTCAAAGAGTACGTCGATCCTCAAAAAGGGTACTTTTTCTTTATTGTGGCCTGATTCAGGAAACGATAATCTACGCAACGTCGTAGTCTCACGAAGGTCATCCAATGGAATTTGTAGCTTCCGAAGCTCTGTAGGTTCCTTCTGATATGTTGGACAAGATATCTGTGCAGTACCTAGCTGCAAGTCAATAGAGAACTCCATATATCACCTTGGAGGTAGTCCCAGAACATCCTCGGGAAAGACGTCCATTTAGTCCTCTATAACGGTAGGGATCCAGGTGCCTGTAGTGTCTGCTACTCTAAGAGCTATGCTCTCTAGGTGGTGAGAAAAAGGTAAGAGTCTCCTACTTATAGTACCCATCTTCTCTTCTATGATGTCTCGTTCACCAAGGATGGTGACCCTCATCCCATCAGAAAACGTGCCTCTGACTCGTCTGTGACGACAATCAATCTGATAATAAACCATAGAAAGCCAATCCATACCCATGATGATGTCATAAGGTTCCATCGGGATGACAAGAAGGTCCCGCGTGAAACTCCCTCCTTCGAATGATTGTTCACACTGTCTGCAGATAAAGGTCACTAACGAGGTACTTCTAGTTGGAACCTCGAGGATAAGTGCAGTTTTCAACACCTCTACTAGAATCTCCAACTCATGTACCAACAACAGTGATATAAAACAATGGTTGGAGCCTTTGTATACTAGTACTAAAGCAAGTGTGGAGTAAACACAAAGCATACCTCGGACCATCTAGTGTGCTGGAGGGTCTTGAACACCCGGGCCTGATGCTGCCCACGACCCCTACCGCCCGCTCCCTATGCCTGGCGTGGGCCGCCCGATGGTGGCGGTGGAGGGATCTCGAAACACCGTCGTCCACCCCCTTGGGATGCCACTCTGCCTGTAACACCTCCCTGAAGACTGACTGGTCCTCGCCTAGGTGACCCCTGGTCACGGTGCTGCATATGCCTCTATAGTGCGCCTGCTGCCTGCCACGGCTGATCAGTATACCTAGTCAGGAAATCCCGTGCTAGGTTACCTAGTTTTTCACAAGCATATCACCGGCTAAGTCCTATCTACACTGGCGCCCTACGACGCCATTGTGGTGTGTGACCCTAACCCCGGGTCTGCTCACGCAAGGGCCTCCCATGCTGAGGCCCAGCTCTCTGTCGTCTGCCTGCTGAAGACTCCACTCTAAAGCGGCCACTGCTAAGTCCTTCTATATGGTGCCCCTCATCCAGGTAGCTCTCGGTCACAAGCGCCCACTCTAGCACCCCAGCGTAAGTGGGGATGCATAAGTGTACCACACTAGTACGGATCTGCCTGCGACGACCCAACTTGAATTTCCACGCCTTGAGGTAGCTATCGTGGATCATGTCCTACGAGTAGCGTTTAATATCAGTGAACTAGTCCACCTACTAGGTCATGGGTATATCTCCAAGATTCAGCTTCAGAAGATCATGGATTCGAACAGAGCATAAACACAAGGGGGAGTAATCCTCCTGAAAAAACTCTTGGAATCCATCCCTTATATGGGATGACTTGTCATGGGTTTGCGTCACTAGATTCCACCATCGCCCGACTGTCCTGAGAAAAAGACTGGCGGCTTGGGCCACCATCTAATCTGTTATGGTCTGTACCATCCTGAAATTTGTGCCATTGACTCAAGACAGTCCTCCTCCAACTGTGGATCCGGGATCCCATGGAACCTCGACAGCCTCTGACGCTGGAAGTCTCGCAGTGCGCTCAGTCTGTGTGCAACCTCTGCCTGAGATGCGGGTACTAAATGCCACTCCTCAGGTGGAGGGGCTACTGATGAAGCACTGGGAGGAAGGGTGTCACGTGACGGTACCAGAACTGATGTCGTGTCACTCTCCTGGTCGTCATTAAGAATTGGAGAGGGCAACCTGTTTGGCTACGGTCATGGAGGCATCTTGAAAATTATCACGGTATACCATGATCAGATGAGGATATATATATATATATATATATAACAATATTAAAAAAGGGGAGCTTACTCAAACAAAGATAGTCAAAGACTTAATCCTACAGAATGCATCTTTCAATAAAAATTTCAACAAGGGTCTCAGCATGCCGAGTTGACAAGTGGGTTATCAGGGTCCTAGTGAATGGATACGTCGGCCGCCGATCCCATTACTAGACTCCATGGCCAGAGATCCACTCTCGAGACACGTCGACATCATTTCCCTAAATCCCAACCAATTACTTTTTAGGGACGTCCAATCAACATCTCAAGGAACGAACCACCTCTGAAACTACATTGTAACGACCCGAACCTACCAGTCCCGAGTCACAAGTACCACAAGCCTTCATTCATATGATAGAGGCTGGCGACCAGTGCCGAAGGAATAACAATCTTGTGGAGGCCTTTGACTATGTACCTGTACACACACAGACACAACCCACTCGATGTAGTAGTATAGAGTAAAAAATGAAAACCAAAAGACAATCAACTATATCCCAACCACAGTTATGCATCAACCACTAAAATGAGTATGTAATGTGTGGGAATTACTGAAAAGTAAATTGGAAAGTAAAAAGGGAAAAACATGTGCCCATCCACAAATGTGCCACAACCCGGCAATAGGAAAAAAATGAAAAAACTGGATAAACTTATACCTGAAAACTCTAGCATGACCGTGGTACGCTACCCCAACCGTTGTGAACTATACGCTCCTCCGTAGACACGATCGACATGTATGTCGTCTACAAGGGCACACCAGCTGTGGGAATATCCCATGCAGGGGTGAGTATAAAGATACTCTATAGGATGCCCCAAAAGCTCGAGGGAGCAAAAAAGGAGGCACTAAAGATGTGGGCAGTAGAATGAAAAAGGATAGTAAAAAATGTTCAGTAAAGAGATTGTAGCTCAAGCCTATAGAAACAAGTAATCACAGACCCCAAGGAGTGGGAACGAAAGTAGGGTGCAATTATATATATATGATCAACAAGAAACCCAAACTAGTGTGTAAGGGTATCTCCATCTCCATGCTCAGCCCATGATAATTCTCCATCAATTCCACATAAAATTATCCATATAGCCGAGCATCTTGTCTCGTCCACCTATGAAGCCCAAGTCAAAGAGGCCCAATCAATGATGTTTGATACTATCCACTTTGGGTGGCACTGACGCACCCACATGGTTTTAGGTCGTGCCTCAAGGACGCATCTCAGTGGGGAATGTACCCCTCTTCCTTGTGGGTACATAGGTAATGTTAAAACCATCACACCACAAATCCACACAATTAGAGTTCCGCTCTGGTTTTCAAGGAGAAAAAATCACCGACTAGCCTCATAATAATGACTGGGTCTGAAATGCCAACAGATAACCCACCTCCCAGCCCATCTAGAGGGTAAATCACAATACATCATTAGGCGACCAACTGCCCAGCCCTGCTGGAGTGTAGACCTGAAGAAGTTGATAGGAGACCCACTGCCCAGCCCTGCTGGAGGGTAGACCATAATACATCATCAGGCAACCCACTTCCCTGCCCTGCTAAAGGTTAGACCTAGAAGAAGTCGACAGACAACCCACTGCCCAACCATGTTGGAGGGTATACCAGGAAGAAGATGACGGGCGACCCAGTGCCCAGTCCTGCTAGATGGTAGACCTGGATGGAGATGATGGGTGACCCTCTTCCCAACCATAGTATAGGGAAGACCTCCAAGAGTCTTCGGGTGACCCACATCCCAGCCCTGTTGGATGGTAGACCGGGAATCAATCCAATAGCTCTGCACTGCTACTGACATCACCAGGTGTCACTAGAAACACCACTTTTCATTGGTGTGGAGTGCATCAAAAGGGATCTCCATGCAACAACTTCACATGTATCCACATTTAACATGATCTCAAATGAGGCTCCAAATGCCAAAACGGATTACACCATTACAGTCCTCGCAAAAAACACGCAAGATAGACTACTTACTCGCCTGAAACGGACAACTGGTGAATATGGTACTATTCACTATAGACATCCCATGTGGGGCCCACACCTCCACTCTGATACTCATCGGGAGAACAGCGCCATCGCGATGATCTCATAAAAACACTCGGAAACGACTACTCAAATGCCTCAAATAGACGTCTGGTGAAAAAGGCACAAAAACGCTGCATGCAACTCAAAAGGATACATGTAGGGACCATGTCTAAACTCATACTTCAATTCAAAAAACCATGCTGGAAATCTCTGTCTCGACGCTAGAGTCTCAATGCCATTAACGGCGCTCAAATCGGACATCGGACATGTCCGCTCCATCCAAAACAAGAATCCGAGTGTAGTACTTAACAAGCGTGTCGCACCACAGTGCTCACGTCCCAGGAATTAAAAATCCCTGAAACAATAGAAAAACATTCGCCATGAGCCGAGGATTGAACTACCACAGAAGGAATGAAAAATGTACACACGTAGAGAATGATACGGGTGTCCGAAGTCGGAGGGGACGAAGCCCCTTGGGCTGGACTGGCCTGGTCCGCCGGTCCACCCGGTCCGGGCCTGCTCACGCTGACTAGCCCAGCTAACAGCGCCGACCGGTGCATTGGCCGCGCGGGCCGGCTGTGGACCCATGGTCCACTGCTCAGTTTACTGGCCCTCGTGGCCGGTCTTCTGTCCATGCGGCGACCCACTAGAAGCGGGTCTCTGTTCCTCTCGTGGGGTCACGTGCCGCTACCTCGGTCCACCTCGTCGCGCCCGGCGCCGATGACCTCGCCCCCGCCCTGGAGCCACTGCCTGAACCTGCTGCTGGAGACTATTTCCTAGAGCATATTCGCGCCTCCTGGAGCACCACCGCCACCTGGAGCACCGCCATCATGCCGCCTTGGTCCGCTGCCTTTCCGGAAAACGATGAAACGGACGAAAAACTTACTGGGGCCACCCTGGACACCCAGGGACTCAGATTTTCAATCAGAGGCATGCGTTGGAATGCATATAATGAGTTCTACTTGAATATGGGATTCTATAGACAATCGAACAACAATTCGACATAGGAGAATAAATTTAATGGCACAACATAAAACTAAACGAGGAACTTATCCTCCTACCTCGTGGAGCGTAGCCCGACGCTTCTTGATTAGGTTGTCGGGGCTGTCGTGCCTTGCCGGAGTGGTGGAGGAGAGGGTGTATCCATTTTTAGAGCTCTTTTTCCAGGGAAGAACAAATCAAGTATTGTTAAACAGGGTGGATGGTGTGTTTAAATAGAAAAACACACTTAACCACCCACTCGTTGGCTCGTACACGATCATTCATTGGGACCAGGGTTGACTTCCTCTAGGGTGAAAACCACGTTGTGAGTGCAACGGTGGTCTTCGATTTTTAATCTGATCCTCCATTTTAATGGTTATAAAATTTGACGCCTGTGGATGCAAAATTACAAAAATTCCCATGGGGTCGTTTTTTACAGTTGGCCCATGCCCGCGAAAATTATACCCCTCCTAAGGTAAACGACACGTTCCAGACTCAACAGTGCCCTGAGTTTTCCTATACGAGCTACCATTCAAGAGTTATTCTATTTATTTAATGCATTCATTGTGAACACCTGCCAAGTTAAATTCCGGCAACACTGGGGCTCAGAATCGTAAGCTGTTTGAACGCCCTTCTTTGGAATAACATCAAGAAATATTCGAAGTATTATAGGCTCAAAACCAGGGTTCTTATAAAAATAGTTCATAATGTGTGAATAAATGATAAGAAGTGGTTACTTTTTATAATGAAGGCTCGGGGATCTATTTGAATTTAATAAAATATTAAATTAATATAAATTATATTTTATTTTCAAATTTATAGAAATTTATAATATGGGAATATAATATGATTATTATTATAAATACACTAAAAAATATATTTTATAAAATTTTTTATCTTGATTTCACCCTTATTATTTTTCACCCACATTTTCACTTGTTGAAAATTAATGCAATAATGATGATTCTACTGTATATGGGTCTATATAGTCACGGTAAAAATATAGTTGGGCTATAAATGAACCATTTTTAATGAGCCATACTAGGTTTCCCTCAATCCCAGAACATGAACCATTCCATCACATACCCGAAGTTCGTTCCTATTCCCTATGAGCTGGTGACAAATTCTCGTGCATCAAATAAAAAATGATAGGGAATAATTTCACCCAATATGGAAAACCAAAGGGAATAAAAAATTAAATTAAGAAATTAATAGTGAACTAATATTGAATATACATTCCATAACTAGAAGAAAATAGAGGAATCATAAAACTTCAAAAGTATCTAATAACTCTAAAACCTAAAAACCAAACATCTACTTCTAATGATGGTTGGGACAGACTCCCACTATCTCACCACCAGAATACACAAACTTGGACACCTCACTATGGCACCATACATTTACCTATGCTGTATGATAAAAAAAGGATTGTACACGACCATATAGGTGTGCAGGGTGTGAGAAAATAGGATTAGTAGGATCTCACCTAGTTGTTCCATATCAAGTCTCTGTATAAAAATACATTTATTATCATTTAAAATAAAAAAATATCATGATAAGCGGTAATTTATTTTTTCAGAAAACAAGGTAAATATTTCACTTCTACCGAAGTTATAACTAAAACTAGGTATATAAATTTAGAATCATATTTTACATATCATTTTCCAAATTAATAGACACGCACATCAAGGCTGACTCACAGATCCATTCAATACAAAACAAAAAAATTAGGTATCCCAAAACCAAAATATACATTAGGTCCCAGTTTTAGACTACTCGTACCACAATAATAAAGTGAAAAAATAGATATCCTAGAACAAAAATCCAAGGAAGCAGAGGAATACCCCCTTAGTAAACCACCCAAAATGATAATATTGATCTCCTAGAACAGTAGGCCCAAAACATGTATAAAATATTAAAGTTAACCCTCCTTGATAATCAAAATAAATGGAAGATGGCCCCAAGTTAAACCATCCACCTAAGTACCCAAAGTATCCCATGTTAGCTTTTTCACAATTCAATCCGGTTCTTGAAAACCAATTCCGAACAATTTCATAAATACAATTTCAATGCTTTGAAAATACCCATTTTTTATTCATTTATCAATAACCCTAGAAAAACAAATTTTTATTAAAAAAATATCCAAGAACACAAAAAAAATCATTCCAATTTAGATATGAATCAGGTTTTTAAAAAAAATAACAAGTTCTATAATCATAGGCTTGTAACAGAACCACCTACCTCAATACACGTGTCACACATTCCCAAAATGGAATCCAAAATCAATAAAACCAGACAACATCAACGGAGTTTATATATTAAAATCCACATAAATATTGATTAAATTTAGATGACAATGGGTTGTAGGAATAGTGGAAACATACGTACCTAAAAGACGAGCACCCGCCGCACTTCAAACAATGAATAAAAAATCCAACGAAACAACATCAAACAATGGATCTGGTAAAAAACCATGAAAATAACAAACCATATACCAATAGATCCAAAGACGACACCCAATAATGATTCTTTGATCAAAGGTAACAATGGAATGGAAATGTTACTTACCTAGAGAGATGAACCAGAATTGTAATAGAGATCTGATTCCAAGTAGATCAATCTATGTGGATTAGAGTCTTCAAAAATTTCCTAGTATTAGTTTTAGTTCTATATTCAATAGGTTTGGATAAGGATTGATGGAAAAATAGACACTCGACAATTTTTAAAACTGTATGTGGGCTATTACATGGTGTGAAAACTCCATTCCTTTCATGAAGTCATAGATGAATAAGTACGCCAAAAAATCTGTCACAATAGATAAATTTTTGTCATTTAAAGAATTCATAATGTGAAACCACCATTCCTGAGATGTAATATTTCATAGCATGATCACATTCATGATTTACACCTACCAACAATTACAAGTCATGAAATAATTTGGCGGACAGTAAAAATCACCAGTAATTAGTGATCGTCCATAAATTCATTGAATTCAATATTATTTTTATTCTTCCAATCTCAATCGAGAGAAAATCCATGATGAGTTCAAGGGATTACCTGATAATATGATAACTATATGTTAAAAACTCCACCACTATAAAGACTTTTCACCCCTAAGATGTTATGTAGATAATGTAATCTTTGAAGATAGATGATGCCACTTCTCCTTCATCAATGATTCTCATTCATAAGTCTCCTGAGAATATGATCCTTCATTCCATATAACTATGACCAACTGAATCGACCTTCCTTGCAAGACTCTAACTTGATAATTAAAAATATAAACTGGTTTCTCAAGAAAAGAAGCATCCAATTGTAGAAAAATTTCATCCCAACTATGAACATTAGTGTGATCATTGGGATATTTCCTTAGCTAAGATATATAAGAAATCATCATGAATACCTATCAACTAAACATGAAATTATATTCGATAATATACTTGTATGTTCCAATTGAAGACCTTAAATGGTCCAACATATATTACATCCATCATTCCATATCATCCTTGTAAATGATGACACAACTGAGGAGAAACATTCAAGATCTCCCAGTCTCCTATGGAAAACATCAAAGGTCGATAATGCTGAAAAGTATATAATTTATGTCAACTCTGGGTGGTAAATAGATGTCAATGTACATCATGAATCCTTATATAATATTCTTAAACCAAACATGTCCCATCTAAAAATATTTATCCAACCTAAACCCTAAAAATATGTGATCTACATGGGAAACAATACAATACCTCAATGAAATCCATTATTATTGATGAATGATAACTATTGTTGTAAAAAAATAAACTATCCCCAGAGTCCTATTCAATGATTTTCTGAAATCAAAGACATAGGTGTAGACCATAAGCTATATAATCAAAATTAATCAATCTATTCGAAAATATATATGTGGATTTTATGTTGTTACAAAATGACATGAGTTCCCATCTCTTCTTTGAGACTCCTCCATTATCGTTAGGTAATCCTAGAATCTATATTTGAAACAATTGCCGAAGGATTCCCCCTGAAAACTCAATATATCTTCCACATACTACTAACTCAGAACTTCAACAATAGTTGTTTATTTGATCAGAATGAAATGAGTTGAATTTTTCAACCGATTAACAGCCACTAAAACATCATTCCTCCCTCGAAGATTCCAGGGCAATCTTAGAGATAAATACATGTATAGATCATCCCATTTACAAACTGTCGTTGGAAGAGGCTAAAGCAACATACAAGGATTTATGTTCTCTAACATTATTCATTATCATGTGTAATTATGAGACACAAAAATTGCGATTTCACACATCAAACCCATCCACTAGAATCACCGCCTCATGTAATAATACATCCTTGTAGGGCCTGGACGAACAGTCCATGAAGATCTGTGATAATTAAACAATATCTATCACCTTAAATATGTTTTGATGATAATCCTTTTCATGATGTGAAGCATAGTATTTGAAGAAAAAGACCAACCTGAAATGGTCTCCCCACTATAAGTGATTTTTTTGAGTCTTCTGAAACTCATTATTCAACTATTTAGTCAAAAATATATACTCTATGAATGTTTATGATAACTAAAAACTAGACATAACCATGTCTAAAACATCCATAAGAGAAACTCATTGAAACTATGAAAAAGGTTCCATAAGGTTCCACCCATTAGTTTCTATAATAGCCATTGGGGGTACATTTTTACTAAGAGAGCCTACAATGTCATTCCCCTTCCTAGGGTGTAGGCAATATTGAAGTCAAACTTATGAAGGTATTCATCCCATCACCACTATATTAGATTCAAGTCCTTCTGAGAAAAGATATAACTTAGACTCTCGAACTCTAATGTAATGATAACCTGAAAAAAATTATTGATCATTGAAAACCACTTTTCCCCATTTAATTTACCATTTATATCATCCACACGAGATAAATGATATTTTTTCTTAATTGTTACTTGGTTATACATCCTATCATAGAAAAATATGTGGATTGAATGATATGATTTCTTGGAAAAGAGCATAGGGGATACCCAAGGAAAAACTCGAGGGAAAACAAAACCATTTTATAACAGGTTATCCAATTGAATCTTTTGATCTTTCAACACCACTGATTCCATATGATAAGAAGGTATCGACAACGGCTACATACTTGGAAATAGGTCTTTTGTAAACACTACCTCTCTCTCTAGAGGAAGATAAGAGAAATAATCTGGGAAAACATCAATAAAATCTCTACTAATCAAGGTAAAATATAAAATAGAGGAAACCAGAATAGGATCAAAAACAAAAGAAAATAGAAAACTCTTGAGATCTGGGTAGGAAGGTCATTCATGACCTTTCCTTATGTCCCACTCCCTATGAAGCACAAGAGATCTCTCATCAGTAGCAGGAAACGAAACACCCCAATGATAATAATCAACATCATCTCAATGAAAAACAAGCCAATTAATAATAATGATGAAATCAAACAAATCTAGATCAAGAATGAGAAAATATCCGACCAACTTCATATATGATATTCTATACCAGCAATGACACCATATAACATTCTATTTCATTGAAAAAATATTTGTTGTTAACTCCATTTAAAAGGACACAAGTTCTTTTGGACATTGAAGAACATAAAACATGTAGATATAAACGAGTGGGTTGAACTAGATTCTAATAAAGAATGTTATACTAATGATAAAATAAGGATAGTATATCTCACTATTGGAAGACCTACATCATCTTCCACATGAAACTCATTTTTTTCATAAAAATTATTCCCTCTTAAGGCCTATGGTTGGAGCCTTGTAGTCATTTATCCTTCATAATGGGCTGTTGTATCCTTTATGGTTGAAGAACATCGACCAATCAAGGTGTAGTTATAGCCTAATATAATGTTGTATATGACTAACGTTTCCACATCAATTTCACATCTTCATGGCCATATGATAAGAACATCTAGTGTGTCCACCCTAACCACATTGATATCCTATTAGAATAACATTACCTTCTGTAACAGATGTTGTATAGGAGGCTCTTTGATGAGACCCACCTCCCCTACTCCAGTGATAATCTTTCCACTTCCTCTTCATCCCATGTGTGCCACTAATGCTTCCACTCGATGAAAGAGAATATGTGTAAACTACATCTTTACTACAATATTCTTTTATAAAAACATAGATTTTTCTACTTCTATGAATATGTAGAATTATTCTGTATAAACAAATGCAATATGATATTTGGACACAAACCGTGCAGGTACATTTGTGCCTTTAATTGGAAATTCTTTACCAAAAACAAGTGAAAACGAAAAAACTCAGCACAAAAATTGGTGTTTGTTGACACCAAATTCCCTTCCAATTATAAAAAGAGAAACTCAAAATATATTTCCAGAAATAGAGACTCAAATAAGGATGGATTATATATCAGGGTTTATGAATGCCTTCATTCGAAGCCCACATCTTTTTCAAATTTGAAAATAGAATTCCATAATAGGTTGGCTGATCCCTCGAGTCTAAATGATGCACACTTCACGATGATATTCTCAGGTACCTCCAAAAATGAGAATATTTACTCAATTATATCCATGTTGGCCTTCACATAATTATGATTATATCATTCCTTTAAAGGATGGTGGCTTCTCACCCAAAAAATCTCACAATCGGTCTCTCTCTCCTCCATCTCCTAGTTGTACCTCAACTGTTGTGTTCTAAACTAGTGGTACCCATTGAACAACAGTAGAGACATCCCATATGATAATATCAATTATATAATGATCTATAAGTCAGTTCCTTTGAAGAGAATCAGATACACCTTCCTGAGGAACTCGCATAGGATGTGTCAGAGGCACAATGATGCACAACAAAGCATAAGAATGATCAGACAATAGAACAAGTCTTTGTTCTAAATAGAAAACCAATAAGAAAAATATAAATATTTTTATAAAAAACCCCAATACTAGGGATACACATATCAACGTATCATGGATACATGAGTTTCATTATGAATAGATGTGGTTAGGCACTTATCGCAACACACCACTTAAGTCCTCAAAATATTACCTCTAGTCTAACAGATGTCCCGAGACATGGAATCTTGAAGATAGAACTCTACTAATTCTAAAATGTAATGAATCCACCAAGGTTTACCTCAAACCCAGAACCCACCCCAATCTGTCACATACTAGAAGGGCATTCCTGATCCCCATGGTATTTCAAAAAGAATCCATACTTCAAATGAAAAAGAAGAAGGAATTATTTTTCCCAACCTGAATGACCACTTGTCGTGTATATATATAATAAAATAAAGAAATAGTGGAAGAATAATGAAAATATATTCCATAACTCAAATTAAATATCATAAATATATAATTAATTAGTAATATAATGACTCTAAGGACAAAAAAATCAAACATTTGCTCCAAACGATGGTAAGGAAAGACTCCCACCATCTCACCACCACTAACCAAACTAGCCGACACAAAGCTTGCCACCTTATTACAAGGCCTTGATGTTCCTAGAACTAGAAAGAAAATGAAGGTCTAAAAACCACCAAAGATGATTGAAGGGTGTCAGCTAACATTCATTGTAGGATCCCACTAAGGTGTTCCATATCATCTCACTTTATGAAAATCCATGTATTCTGATTTTTAATAAAAATGTGCCATGATAAGCAGTAATGTAGTTTATTAGAAAAAAAATCTTAATCATTCCTATTTTTATATAGTTATAATGATATTAGGTATATAAATTTCAAAACAATTTACTCATATCATTATCCAACAACATAAACAGGCATATCAAGGATAACTCAAAAAGAAGACAAATAAAAAATAGAAGCACAAGTATCACAAAACCAAGGAATATAATGGGTCCATGCTACATACTACTCATACCCCAATAATCTTGTGCACAATTTTGATCCTTTAATAACTTGGCATTGATGAAATGGAATAACCCATGAGTACACCCCCCCCCCTCAAATGTCGATAGCGGTATCCTAGAACAACGATCATAGGAAATAAAGGAATGCCCCAAGACAAACCTCCTCTATAATAACAAAAAAATAAATGATGGACCAAATCTAAACCATATACATATATACCCAAGGTAACCCATGGTATATTGTTCATAATTCATTTTGGTACATTGAAACAAAATCGTAACTATTTCACAAATTTAAATTCAATACTTTTAAAATACCAATTTTCTATTCATTTATTAATAACCAAGGAAATGTTTTTTTATTAAAAACATTTTCCACATAAAAAATATCAATATATTTTTTATGAATAGGTTTTAAAATAAAAACAACAAGAATATTTATCATAGTATAGAGATGGAACCACCTACCTCAACAGTTGGGTCCCACACTGCTGCAATGGAATCCAAAATCCCTGAACTCATCAATGTCAAAGAAGGCCCTAGAATCAATTCAACTTCAAGATTGATTCAATTTAGAAGAAAAGTGGTCAGAAGAAGATAGAAAACGCACATACCTAAAGGAAAAATGCATGTCATACCATAACCAATGGATGAAAACGCATCCAAAACGAGTTCACACAACAGATCATGGAAAATACCATGAAGAAACACCAACCATAGACCAAGGGGTCCAACGTCGTCACCCATTGGTTATATTGTGCTTAATGGTAATGAAGGAATGAAAAGGATACTTAATTGATTAGATGAACCAAAATTAGAAAGGTGATTCAATGCCAAACAGATCAATATACTTGGTGTGGAGTCTCTAAAAATTGTCTTGGTTGAGTTTTGGTACGAGATCAAAGATGATTAGAGAAGGATTCAAGAGAAAACAATTTCTCTATCATTTTTAAAACAAGACATAGGGTGTTACACAACATGAAACGTACATCAATATAGTAAATTCCATGATAGATAAGTACACCCAAAAAATCCATCTCATCAGATTAAGAATATTTCATTTTAAGAAATCATGATGTGAACCCACTATTCACAACGTGTAATATTTCCCAGTGTGATCCCTTTCATGAATTGTACTCAGAAAAAATTACATGGTGTGTAACCCAATTACAAGACATAAAATTATTTTCTAGACTATAATAATGTCATGTTCTTAGTGAAATTTTAACAAATCTTTTATTTCACCATTATAGTTATGCTCTCAATCTGAAAGGAGGGGGAAACCATTATGAGGTCAAGGGTGTACCTGATAAAATGGTAATGGGATGTCACATCATTATTATTATTTAGGACCATATAAAAAATATACTTCAATAATATGTTTTGGATGTTTTAAAATTTATGAAATGTTATTTATTATAAATTAACATTAATTTCAATTTTTGAAATATTTATTTAGTTTGACATACAAAAATAAAACAAACTATTTAATTAATATCCAATACATAAAAACGTCTAAAATATATCATATTTATTTAAAAAAATATAATAAACAAAACTCAGTGAAATAATATTATTTTTAGTATTTTAATAATCTTTTTATTTATCTTTTTACGCCTTCCAAAAACACTATTTCAGTGTTGTATAAGCATTTAATGTTATTATTTAAGCACTAAAAATTAAAAGTAAATATCCATTATGATTAAAAAAATTATTCAATTTTAATATTAAAATTTATAAATGAAAATATACATTATTTTTAATAATAAAGGAAATTACTGATTATAAAATATAGAGTATGAAATTTTTTAATTTTCTTTATATAAAATAATATAAACGTCAAAATCATGGAAAATATAAAAAAGCCTTATATTGAAATTTGCGATCATTATGGATGATATATACTATTTAAATATAATTATAAATGTTTTGGGTCATTTTTTTAGTCCGTATCATGTTATTTTTAACCATAATTACAGGATTTAGCCCTTACAATGGTAAAAATTATTAAGGTTACTATACATCCTGTCCAAAAAAATGTAACCTATAAAAAATATATAGATCCATTAATAAATAATATTGAATCAGTTATATAAAATTCAATAAACATAAGTACAGGAATTTAATTAAAAATCAATCTCTCAATATAAGACGAATTTTTTTTCCTATGAAATACATTTTTTATTTTAATTTTTTCTCATATCAAATTCAAGTATAAAGTTCATAAAAATAAAAATATTATATTTTAATTAACCAAATAAGACTAGTAATATTTTATATGTAATCTAAACTAGAATTATACATTTCAAATACTTCAATATAATGTTTCATTTTCAATAAAAATCAATTTTTTTACTATTAATTGAAAATCACACTTTTAAGAAAAATCAGAAAATTTTCATAGAAGATAATTTTGAAATGATGATTTAAAAAGTGAAATGATTTTATAATATTATATTTTTAAATGTTACATAGGTTAAATGTTATATTCTGTAAAAAAAATGAATACAATAATTTTTGATGAAAATGTATTTTTGGACCATAAAAAACATTTTATATAAAATAATTTATTATATTCCAAAAAATTAGAAAAAAATATATTTAGTAGTAATTTTTTTTAATTATTTCCTAAAAATTAATTAATACTATTAATAATCATCCTTTTCATGTATTATTTATATAATTCATACTTAAATAATTTTATTTTAGTGTTCGTTTTGACTCAGTATAGTGTTTAATTATTGTTATCCATAACAGTCTTCTTTTTAAAAATATCAATATATTAAAATATTATATAAAATACCTTCCCAAAACAAATTATAACATCATTAACCCCATATTTTATATATTCTTACCATTATAAGTAAATCCTAATAAGTATTAATTTGACAACCAAAAGAGCTTTCCTCAAGAAAAAGATTATCTTTTAATAGAGTTATTTCATATCTATTTCATCTTAATCCTCCCTCAAACATACAATAACCATTATTATATAAAATTTTTAATATATAAAATATATGTAAATGTTATTATTTCTATAGTATATTCAGTTTTCATTTTCTTTTCAATCTATTGGAAAAGAAATCATGGATTGGTCATGCATGTGGACTACCAACTCCACAAAGCAATGTATATTGTTTTCCATCACTGACTGAAAATGATTTTTACAAATATATTATAAATGAATATAAAATATTTTTATGATATTATTATGAATTTATAATGAATATATAATTCTTATCTTCTTATCATTTACGTAAATTGGAAGATGACAATGTCCCTTGTGTATATGTGTGGACTACCACCTCCACAAAGAGATGTGCCTCAATTTTCACTTCCTCCTTACATTAATAGTCAGAAATATGGAAATTAATAAATATGAAGTTTATAAAATAGTTAATATTACAAATAATTAAAAATTATCTCATATATCTCATTTCAACCTAGTAGAAAAAATGTTATTCATGCGTACATATGGACTGCAATCACCAGGATGTGAAGTGATTCATTTTTCAGGACCTCCTTACATATATTTTATAAAATAGTAAAGAATTTATAAAAATTATAATTATATCATGGTTAATATTTTTAATATTATTATGTAATTATCCCTTTGACCATGATTAATTCATCAATTTTATTTAAGGTTATAAACCAATTGATCCCAGGACGTACAACAAGAACTTTACTGATTTATTAACTACACAATAAATTTTATTAATTTTTTTAAAAGATATTATGATAAAATAATAAACATAAAAAATATATTAATCTATTGAAAATTCATGAAAAAATATTATTTTGTAATGTAATGGTCATTTGGGCGAGTTTAGGGCTAGATAATGGTTTTTTCTTTAAAATTGCGTTTTAAATGTTTTGAACTCTTTTTCAAAATAATCTATATTCTTTAAAAAAATTATGAATCTTTTTAGAATGATTGATTAAAGTAATTTATAAATTATTATAATTTCATTATATATTATTAATGTGGATTCAGAAAACATCCATATGATCCACCTTTGACTCTTTTTTCCAAATGGCATTAGAATTATTTTCCAATATTTTCTGTAAGGATTCCTTTTACTGTCATCAAAAATTTTATTCGTTGTCAATATTATTGGAAAATTTTCCAAGGTTATTCACATAATATTTAATATTCTTTGTTTTTGTGATTTCAATTTAAAAATATAATCTAAAGAAATTGGGATATTTCATCTCAGTTTAAATGGAAAACTAAAAGTGTTTTTTATGGGTTATACTGCAAATATTTATATAAATTTTTAATGGAAATGTAATATTTTATATTTATTTGTCATTATTAGATTATTTTATAATTTTATTTGATAATTTTCAAACATGAATTATCTATTATAAAGGGTGAGACTAATATAGATCTTCAATGCACTGGAAAAACTAACAGAGTTAAAATGAATTAAGTTTCTCCTAGGGAATATATTGGAATAAATATTGATAGTTATTTATTTTTAAAGGATTTTATAAGGGTGAATATAATGATAATGCACCTAGAAACCCCAATTGTTTTTTAAATTTTTGTATTACTTTAAAAGGAAACATTTATATTTAATAATCTAACAGAATAAACACAAGGTTGATGAAATTATTTTGAACTTCTATAGTAGAAAGAATTTTTTTCATGAGATCTCGTGATTTCTGATATAATTTTCATGATTTATATTTTTTTGTTATAGTTGATTTAAAAATTGTGAATAATTTGGACTTTTATGTTAATTTTGTGACTAAATAACGATTAATTTTAGCCCAATGATTATTATGTAAAAATCATAAAAATTGTATTATTTGTTTAGTATTTTCCAAAAGACTAAAGGGTTTCAATAGTTTTTATTTATCTTATTGGGTTCTTTATTTCTCATCATGTTTTTCAAATGTGTTCCCCTTGCTGGAGTATGTGTATTGATTATATCAATATTAATGCTCGAAAATCATTAATATAGAAAATTTTCCTTGAATGAAACATGAGTATAAATATAATAACCTATTTTTGTGGAAAAACATATACTATGTGGAAGTTTCCATTATTTTATAAAATATTTTTTGTAATTTTATAAAACTATAAACCTAACATATCATATAAATTTTTAAAAATCATAACCCTTTTTATAAATCATATAATTATAGGTTGAATATGTTATGGGGAATTATAATATCAAGTGTATTATAAATAAATATAAATTTCATCCATGGAAATGTTATTGATTCGTGAATAATGTATCAAATTAATAGTAAAATGTAACACCCCCAATATTTTTTGAATTATATTTTTTGAATTAATTTATAATTCTAAACTTTGTCATTTCATGTGGAACTATAAATAGTTATATAAATATATATATATATATATATATATATTAAATCATTAATTCAAACATTCAATTCAAAAGGAACCAGCATGTCTTGTGGTACATGCAACAATTAATTATCTTAAAATATGTGCAATTCCTACTCGACTTGCACTACCCACAATACAGAATTCATATATGTGACACGCAACATGAATTTTTCTGGGGAACAACAATTTATTTTTATAAATATTTAAATGAGATTATTATAAACTATTAATTAAAATGTGTAATATGAACATTAATGATGTCTTTTAAAATATTTTTTTAATTTTTTTATATAAATAAAAAATATTGACAATGAATGAAGTGATTATTTGTAATGTTCTTTTTTATTAAATGAAAATGTTTTCTCGAATAAAATACTTTTAATGTCCTACTGTAAAAAATAATAAATATTATTTTAGACTCATTTCAGAATTTATTTTCATAAAATAATTATCACTTTTGAATTTAAAATGTTAAAAAAAAATTTATGCTGATGTTTTGGTTTTTCTGGGAAACATTAGTTTTTTTGGAATACTGAAAAATACTAATTTTTAGTTAAGTTTAGCCATTTTTTTAATTAATTTTAAATTTTAACATATATTTTAAATGTGTTTAATGTTAAAATTAGGTAAATTATATATCTATAAAAACATCAGCTTATTAGAATCAATTTCTATTTAAAATATTATATAAAAACTTATTAAACTTTTTAAATTCTTTTTGCCTAAAAAACATGTAATTTTGTCTCATCTGTGAGAATAAAATTAATATAAATTTATCCCTATTCTTGAATTGAATTTTAAAAACATACATACACCAATATAATTATTATAATTTTTAGAGAAAAATAATATCGATTTTTTTTTCAAAAAAAAAATTTAAAAATGATTAATATTAATTACTATGATTATGGTAAAATTAACCTTAAGTAAGGACTAAACCTCATTTTTATGGCGAGAAAATGACCTATAAACTTATCAAAACCCCATTTTATGGACATTATTCAGATATAATCCTTAAATTATTGATATAGGTTGGTTTTTATGACTTTTTAATTGTAATAACATATTGCCACCGAACATGTTTTCAAAAATTCCAAGTGACTCATTTTCCATCCCTATAAAAAGACATCACCTCTCCCATATCCTCAAACCTCGTAAACCTCTTAGGTTTGGTCATTACCTACCTAATAAACATCCTAAAAATTTTCTTTTACTACTATAATCCTTACCTTTTATAGAAGTCAATCCCTGGAATCATTTTGGGACAACCTAACAGGAGTTTCCCGATTAAAATGTAATGCCTTCTCTCGAGTCCGTTATTTTATTCTATTTCACCTCCACCTACCATTTATCAATCCATGGTTGTAAATAACCATTTTACTAAAAATACTAGGATTTTTTTTCTTCTTGGGTCTCAACCTACAGTTTCACACACCTCCATCTAATGGATAACAAACATATTGTTTATGTGTAAGGTGAAAAACGACCTCTTTAAATGATGATAGTTCAATTTGCTTTACCTCCTATCATGATGGAAATAATTATATAAAATATATTAATATACTTTATATATTATATTTATTTTTTATTTTTTTCTTCTTTAATCTTTTTTAGACACATATCTTTTTACTTTCCTTTTGGTGTTAATAAGAGAATTTCATTTGAGGAAGTGTGGACTATCGCACCTCAAAGTGATATGATTCATTCAAAAAGTACATGGATTGTATTAAGGATAGCATTAGTGAATATATCACACATATATGATTTAGTATTTCTTCTCTGATGATGATAATATATTTATATATATTACTTTCAATATTTTAACATGTCAATTAAACAGAAATAACATTCATGGGTAAGTATAGCTTACTGTCACCATGAACAGTGTATTACATTTCATACTTATATATTCTATAGATTATTTTAATCAAAATATTATTTTAATAAATTGTATTTATTTCCGTATTTATATTCATTACATCATGAAATAATTTATAAATTTCAATGATATGAAAAATTAAGACAAGAAAATATTACCCGAAGTGAAACATTAACATATGATTGCTAATAAAAAGACAATATATGGTCACAATCAAACCATATATGGAATTATAAATAATAATGTGGTTATATATTATATTTATAATAAATTTATATTTAATATACTGGTGTTTTTAATGAGTACTAAAGGAGTCAATATAGAAGGTAAGGGGATTTCATCTCACCTTTTATTTGCATGAGATACATGCTATGTTCGCCACTCATTCTTTTGTATGATGTTTGTAATGAACATAATTTTATTATATATATCCAATAATTATATTTATGGGTATTCACATATCTTTTTAAAGACATTTAATTAATGAGTATTTTGTTTTAAATGATACCAAATCGTTAATATATTTTTTTCACAATTTTCATTCTTTGAGACTTTTGTTTTATTAAGCACCTAAATTATTTCCCAAGGTCTATATACATCCATTTAAAATGTTATATATTGAAAATTATAATTTTCAAGATAATTTATGTTTCATTTAATTTTATACTTCTTAATTATATATTATGATCCCATGTTACAATGTTAAAAGTTGTTATTGAAACAATTTCATCACCTTTCAAGATTGTTTATGTTTATACTTTATTGGATGTAATCATATCATCCATATCTCATGAAAATTATTTAACTTTATTATAGCCTTGATATTCGTAATATCATAATTTACTTTTACGATTTTTCAACTCTTTGGATGAAAAGATTGTTATGAAATTATTTTTAAGAAGTATTGACTTTTCCCTCACTTCAGTCCAAAATTTATGTTCTTTCAAAATCATGTTTTCTGAAAAGGGGTTAAATGTAATGTAACGCCCCGAATCTGGAGCTCCTCAACTGGTGCCCCTAACCCGGTTCGCTACATGAACTCAAGAACGTTTCCCCAAGATCCAGAGGTTGCCGACTAGCAGCGAGGGCCTTGGTGAGTCAGTGGGGAAACTATGCCCTATTTCGGTAAAGTATACAGCGGTAAAAAAACCAGACACAATAATAGAAAAAATCAACAACATACAACAATTGAAGTGAACATCGGAAGAAATGGATACATAATAATGATTCAAAATGGTACATATTTCTATGGAAATCAGTAAACAAACCAACGTGTTGAAGTAAAACTGAAAACAAAGTGCAAAAGAAAACAAATTAAACTCCCCAGCATCGCAAGCATCGGCTCGGTCCCATGCTCTCCAGCTATAGTGAATCAAGAACCTGAAATTGAAGGACTATTTCCCTTATCTATACCTAAGGCAACATAGTCTGATTGGGCCAAAAAGCAGTGCCCAAATAGGGTGTGAGACAAAGTCCCGGTAGGCATCAACCTAAAGATCTAGCCCTAATAGTCAATGAATACATGGCATGTAAAGTACATGAACAGTAAATAGAAAAATACACAGTAATCATAGTCCACAGTTCTGGCATAGAATGTACACAAGTAAACAGCCAGCAACTAGAAGAAAATAGGTAACCCTCTGGGTAGCTCTCATAACCTAAACCCTACGGTTCAAACTACATGTACCAGCAACCCTCTAAGAGGCACACACCGTCTCACCCCTCTGGTTCAGCTAAGAGTAGACTCTCTGCAGAAGAACTCACCGCCAATTCCCCCTATAGTCTCATATCGTGCTAAAGGGTCTCTGGGGAAGCACTCAACATCTCATTCCCCTGTGTCCCGCGTCGAGGATCTACAGACTCTCTGAGTAATAACTCATCTTCAATTCCCCCTGTGGTCTCGCATCGTAATTAAAAGGACACTATGGAGAATCCCTTATGTCCATTCTCCTAATGGTATAATACACTAGGTTCTCACAGTCCTTTGTGGAAAATAAACATGCTCAGCATGTGTATAATCATCAAAGTAAACCTCATGAACTTCATGGCTATAAATCTAAGGCTTATCAGCATAACAAAGCAACAGTTTAACTATCATTAAACTAGTAATAGAATCCTGCAAATGCTAAATAGTAAAACTAGCATGGAAAAGAATCATGAGCACAAAAAAATTACTCTACTCACATGCATAAACCTATAATACAACAATCAAGCGAAGCAGGAAAATAGCAGGGAAAAAACAGGAATCCCACAATTCCCCACCCAAGGGAATTTGAGTAATCAGAACAAAATACTCATCAACATTCAACAGAAAGGCCCAAACCACCTACCATGATCCTAGGAGATCTATTTATGTGAATCACGACGATTTATTCCCCTTAGAACATCGTAGATCTGAGAAAACACACAAAAAGATCAACCCATGATAACTCATAAATGAAGAGGAATCAGAAAATGAATCTCAAGAAGAGTACACGACGTGTACTGGGTCTTTTCCGTAATCCTCCAAAATTGGCCTCCATGTCACCCCTACACACCGTGTGTGTGGCCCGGGCATGGCCAGCACACGGCTTCGAGCCAGAGAAGATTACACGACGTGTACTTAGAAAGCACACAGTGTGTACTTTGAAAATTTCCAAAAAGTTCATTTTTCATAAAAAATTCAAAAAAGGAAAAACATACCTGAAAAGAAGATCTGAGTTCTTATAAACATCCCACCTAAAAAATATTTTTCCCTGAATTTCTCTAACATGGCGTAGAAGAAGGATCCCCGAATAACTCTGGCCACTACGAGCATACATCAGTCTCCATTTCCCAGGTCTCTTCCTGTACTTTCCCGTGCTTCCATAGCAGCCGTACCAGAGGAATAGACCACTCGCGGAGAGCCTTTGTACTATGATTGACAATATAGAAAGGAAGCTCCTCGAATGACACATCTTCTTCAAGTTAAACCTCCTTAGGCTGAAAGATATGAGAGGGGTCCGACAAGTAATGTCGGAGTTGAGAGACGTGGAAGACGTTGTGCATGGCCGGGTACCTCTGAGGTAATTACAACCGGTAGGTGACCGCCCCACTCCCTTCAAGACCTACAACGGACCGACATACCACGGTGAAAGCATACCCTGTCTCTGAATCCTCTTGTGTACCAACCTCGTTGCAACACACTGGAAACCCTGAACCCCGACCTCGAACTCCAGAGGTCATCTCCGCTGATTAGCATAAGAATCCTACAGAGACTGTGCTGTATCCATCCTCTTACGAATCAACAATATCTGCTCCATAGTCTCCTGAATAAGACGAGGTCCCAGCAAAGCTGCCTCTCCTGCTTCTGGCCAGCATAAGGGTGATCGACATGGCCTACCGTACAAAGAATCGTATGATTCCATTTGAATAGTCGCTTGAAAACTGTTGTTTTAGGTGAACTCCACCAGAGGAATATGCTTCTCCCATGAACTGCCGAAGCCTAGAATGCATGCTCGGAGCATATCCTCAAGCACCTGGATCGTGTGCTCGGACTGGCCATCAGTCTAGGGATAGAATGCCATACTCAGAAGTACCATGGTACACCGAGCCTTCTGAAGTCCCTGCTAGAACCAAGAAGTAATGTGCATATCCCTCCCTGAAATAATGGAGTGTGGAACTCCATTCAGATGAATGATCTCTCAGATGTAAAGTCATCCCAGATCATCGACATTGAAGGTCTCCTTTATCGGCAAGAAGTGAGAAACCTTCATGAGCCTGTTGACGACAACCCAAATTGCATCGTTTCCCCGAGGCGACGATGGAAACCCGTTCACAAATTCCATCGCAACATCATTCCACTTCCACTCTAGAATGGGTAATTTCTATATAAGGCACGTCTGTCACTGATGCTCCGCCATCACCTGCCGACTAGTAGAGAATCTCATGACAAAGCCAACAAAATTCTTCTTCATACCTGGCCACCAGTACTGGCGATGAGGATATCGATACTTCTTGGTGATGCTAGGATTAACTGCCCAAACTGAGGATTGAAAATCCCACATCAACTCCTCATGTATGTCTCCTAAAACACATACGCTTCCCTAGAAACACAAGATCTCATCCTCTCCCACTATTAATCCAGGAAGAGGGTCCTCTCCTGACACACTTTCCCACAGGACTATGCCTTCTGAGTCTGATAGATACCTCATTCGTACCCGATCAAGTAGTGTCGAGGTAACATCTACAAAAGATAGTAAAGTTTGTCCATGTCTATCGTGAACCTCCAGATGAATCTGAGTGAACAAATCCATAAGATGCCTCTCACTGCTGGCCTCCTGAACTGCCTGAATCTGATTTCTCATGCTCAACGCATTTGCCACTATGTTTCCCTTTCCTGGCGTATAGGAAAGCTCGAAATCAAAATACTGAAGATACTCGACCCACCTACGCTGCCTCAGATTCAGATCATGTTGAGTGATGATATAATTTAGAATCTTGTGGTCATTGAAGACAACAAAGTGATATCCCAGAATATAGTGTCTCCAACTGCATAATGCATGAACAACAACTGCCAACTCCAGATCGTGCATCAGATAGTTCCTCTCAGGTGGCCTCAACTACTGAGATCCATACGCAATGACCCCATCTCCATATATAAGCAGATCGCCAAGTATGATAACCAAAGAATCACAATAAACAGTGTAGCTCTTTCCTCGCTCTAGTAAGACTAGTATCAGTGCTGACGACAGTCTTCCATTCAGCTCTTGAATGGTTGACTCACAACACTCTGACCATAAGAACATTGCCCCCTTCTTGGTCAGTCTTATCAAAGGTGCTACTAGGCATGGGAAGTCCTGAATGAAGCATCTGTAGTATCCAGCCAGCCCTAGGAAAATACGTATCTCAAAAACGTTTCTTGGATGCTCCCAGGAGACTACAACTCTCACATTCTCTTGGTCCATAGATACTCTTGCCTCTGAGATGACATGAACCATAAAGTGAATATGATCCATCCAAAATTGGCACTTCGAGAGTTTAGAATAATGCATACGCTCTCTTAGTGTACTCAGAACGATCTCAGGATGTGTGGCATGGTCGTGTCAAGTGTGAGATTACACCAAGATATCATCCATGGAAACCACGACGAAGGAATCAAAGTAAGGATGGAACACTCGGTTCATCAGTTCCATATAAACTGCAGGTTCATTCGTGAGTCCAAACGGCATGACTGTATACTCGTATAGACCATACCTACTCCTGAAGGCGGCCATAGGTACATCTGATGGTCTAACGTGCAACTAATGACAACCAGACCTCATGTCGATCATCGAGAACACTCGGGCTCCTCAAAGCTTATCAAAGAGGACATCGATCCTCGGTAAGGGATATTGGTTCTTTACCGTCAACTGGTTCAGCTTGATATAATCCACGCAAAGCTGAAGGGTATCGTCTTCCTTCTTCGCAAATAGGACAGGAAAACCCCAAGGAGATGTACTGGGTTGGATGAAACTCATTTCCTGCAACTCCTCCAATTGCTTCTTAAGCTCCTTCAACTCATGTGTAGCCATCCTATAAGCAGGAATGGACAGCGGTTCTGCTCGTGGCATGAGCTCAATAGAAATGTCTACCTCACGCTCCAGAGGAAAACCCGAAAAGTCCTCAGAGAAGATGTCCGTGAAACGATCCACCAGAGAAGAAAAGTCCAACTGAGAAGTCCCCTGATCGTCCAGATAAAGACTAGAAATCTACGATATCACCTTTCCTATCCCATGATGCTCAAGTCATGCTCGACCCTCCTGAACATCCCATTCTCATCTATGAAGAAATGATTCACACTATAGTGAAACCAAAATCACTCTACAGCTATAACAGTCGACGACTGCCAGGATGGGAACCAACCAGTCCATCCCGATAATGAAATCATAGTCTTTCATTTATAGAACATAGAGATCACATGAGAAATGATACCCTGCAACCTCGAGAGGGCACTTTCTATGCTGGCGTACACTAGATTTCCTCGTCCCCAATGGTGTGTCTAGTGTCAACGAGTCAGCATAAGAAAAGACACATAGACCAACACTCTCCACAACCGCAACAGAGATAAAACTATCCATAACACCGGTATCGAACATAGCTGACGATAAAACTAAGGATACTTAAACCGTACCTCAAACGGTAGAAGGGCTGGGATTCTGATCCTGATAGGTCTGTTCCACGGTGAAAGACTGGCCTTTACCGTGGTCATGCGCCCTTGGCTGACCACTCTGAGCTGATCCACAGTGCTGGTGCTAAGGGAATAGTGGATGACCGCCACGGCCTCGACCTCCACCTCGGCCCGAATAGCCGGAAGAACTCCAGTTCCCTGACTGGTGTGAAACTGGTGGTGCTGTTCCTGAACGAGGAGTCATGGATGAACCCCGGTCCCCTACTGCGGGTGAGGAAACCTAGTAGAAATGTTGAAGGTGACCCATATTTCCACAGGATCGGAACTCTATGGGGTCCCTCTAGCACTGTGGCCTCGTGTTCCCTAACCGACCACACTGGTAGCATACCACTTGGCTTCTTGACGATGCATCTCGCTTCCTCAGATCACCGCACGTAGACTCCCAAAAACGCTTCTTACTATCATCTAAAGGAATACTATATCTGGAAGTAGAACTGCCCTGGCTCTTAGCTCCGAAGTCTCTCAGATTTCGATCTGAAATCAGTAACTGGTTGACAATGGAAGTGATGGATTTCACGTAGACGATATTCACCTATGAGAGGATCTCCCGCCTTAGACCATCCTTGAATTTCCTTTCCAAGAACACCCCACTCCCATCCCTGAGGGGTGTAAAATGGTATAGCTTGGTAAACGAGAGGAATACTCCATGACAGAAAGAGCACCCTGCTCTAAGCTCATGAAGTCCCGGGATCGGTCGGCCCTCAGGATCTTCGGGTAGAAGTAGTTGTAGAACATGAGCTGGAACTCCTCCCAAGCCATGACCTGCTAATGACCCGGCTGTGAGATCACTTCCCACCACCTCTTGGAAGAGTCTCAGAGCATATAGGTAGCGATATTGACCCACCCCTCTAGAGGAATCTTCAGATGCTTGAAGTTAGTAAGCATGGATTCCAGCCATGACTCTGCAGTCTGAGGTCCTCCTTCCCACGAGAACGTTGGAGGATGCTGCTGCTGAAAAACCTGCGTCCAGTCTTCCATAGACGTGGAAGGAGGATTTGCTCCCTAAAAAGATTGCATCATCCTCATAAAACCTTCCCTGAACTACGCATCAATGCATGAAACTTGTATGACAGCCAGTACGAAGGATGGCTCGACTGGAGGATCGACAAGAAGTCTATGATCATCAATATCTGGCGTCTGCTCACTGCCTGACGACAGACGTACAACTGAAGGACGTCTCAGAGGCAGAGCTCTAAAATATCCAAAGAACACCTTAGATTAGAGAAACGTGGACAGAAACACTATATTAAAAAATGGGAATAGGGGAAGGAAAACACACAAGTTTACAAAACACGACTACACGGAGTGTATAAGGACTACACAACATGTCTTCTTTAGCCAGTGACATGGGCATGTACCCCTGCCCTATAGGTCATGTAACACCTCAAGCTACATGGCGTGTTGACCCAACACACGACGTATACTTGAAAACTATTCCCCTACCAAAGTCTCTATACATGGATAACCCACACGGTCCAACTTAACCCAAGACTACACAACGCGTTCTTAACACACGCGCCGTTTACTAGACAAGGCTTCAACGGCCCATGTTTGTTAAAGACACGACTGTCTACACGGCTGAACCTTACATGGCGTGTTCCGAACAAACAACGTGTGTATAAGTGAAGGTGACACCGTCCAATGTTGTTCATGACACGGCCGGGTACCTAAACAATACTACACGGTGTGTGCCCGAAAACACATGGCGTTTTTAAAAGAAGGTAATGTCGAACCATGTCGTTTGTGACATGGCAGAGTACCTGAAAAATACTACACGGCGTGTCCCTTTGCAACACGGTGTGTTCTACTCGAGCTTCCTAGACCCATGTTTTTAGTGACACCACCAGGTAAACGGCTCCAAACTACACAATGTGTATATCTCGTACACGGCGTGTTCCTGAATTTATTCTTACGACACGATGTTTCTCCTAACATGGTCAGTGGCATGGCATAAAAACTACATGGCGTGTAGTCAAAAGTACAAATCATGTATTCTGGGTTTTTCTAGGCAGTAGCACAGAAACTGCACAAAATCCCAAAAAACACAGAAAAAAATACAATGTAGTGCCAAATTCCAATTTGTGATGGCCCATACTCCTCGGGAATTGAAACCTGGCATTCATTTAAGCAAGGTAGGAAACAAAAAATCCTCTAACAAGGTAGCAAAGATTCTATCAATCATCTATCACAACAGGATACATAATCTAAACAATGTCTATCGCAATAGCATGCAGTCACTAATGCACCCTAGATGGCTTGGTAAGAATGCATGGCATGTGATTTCTACAAGTGCCTATATGATGCAAGAGATGGAATACCCTCATCTCATCGGGTTGCGACAGAAATAGAACCGCAATTGTCAAGGAATTTACAACACAATGCTAGCGAATCACTCTCGGTGAAGTTATATCAACCGTAAAATCTCAAAACCAAAAAACTGCAATTAACAAGGTAGTATGGATTTTCCCTATACACAGGTTAGCTACTCCCGAGCACAGATTAATACCAAGTACTGAATCCATCCCATCCCTAGATAAAGTCTCCAAATATTAATGCAAGAGAAAAGAACTGCTCTGATACCACTTTTTAACGACCTAAATCTGGATCCCATCCACTAGCGCCCAGTACCTAGTTCACCACATGACCTCAAGTGTGTTTCCCCATATTCCAAAGGCTGCCAACTAGCCGCGAGGGCCATGGTGAGTCGGTGGGGAAACTATTCCCTCATTTGGTAAAGTATACAACAGAAACACAACCAGACACAATAGAAGAAACAATCAACATCATACATTAATTGAAGTGAACAACGGAAGCAATGGATACATAATAAATATGCAACATGTTACATATGTCTATGGAAAATAGTAAATAAACCAACATGCTGAAGTACATTTGAAAACAAAGTGCAAAAGAAAACAAAGTAAATGCCTCAGCATCGCACAACTCAGCTCGTTCCCCAGCCCTCCAGCTCTAGTGAATCATGAACCTGACGTAGAAGGGCGCTTGCCCTTATCTATGTCTGTAGCAACATAGTCTGTTTGGGACCAAAAGCATGACCCAAACAGGGTTTGAGACAATGTCTCAGTGGGCAACCACCCAAAGATCTATGCCTAACAGTCAATGAATACATGTAATGTAATGTACAAGAATAGTAAGCAGGAAAATACATAGCAGTCATAGTCCACAGTTCTGGAATAGAAAGTACACAAGTAAATAACCAGCAACAAGAAGAAAATAGGTAACCCTATGGGTAGCTCTCACATCCTAACCCATACGGTTCAACCTACAAGTACCAGCAACCCTCTATGAAACACACACAGTCTCGCCCCTCTGGTTCAGCTTTTAGTAGACTCTCTGAGGAAGCACTCATCCTCAATTCCCCCTATTGTCTCGTATTGTGCTAAAGGCTCTCTGGGGAAGCACTCAATTTCTCATTCCCCCTGTGGCCTGCGTCGAGGATCTGCAGAATCTCTGAGGAAGAAATCATCGTCAATTCCCCCTGTGGTCTCGCATCATAATTAAAAAGACACTATGGAGAAGCCCTTACGTCCATTCTCCCTTTGGTCTACTACACTAGGTTCTCACAGTCCTGTGTGCAAAATAAACATGCTCATCATGAGTATCATTGTCCATGTAAACCTCAAGAACTACTTGGCTATCAATCTAAGGCATAATAGCATAACAAGGAAACAGTTCCACTATCCTATAACTAGACATCGAAACTGGAAAATGTTGAACAGTAAAACAAGCATGGCAAAGCAACCTGATCACAAAGTAAATTACTATACTAACAAGCATAAACCTCTATTACAGTAACCAAGCGAAGCAGGGAAACAATAGGGGAAAAACAGGAAACCCACAATTCCCTAACCAAGGGAATTTGTTGAATTTGCACAAAATACTCATCGACATTCAACAGAAAGACATAAATCACCTACCTCGATCCTAGGAAATCGATATATGTGAATCACGTCGATTTATTCCCCTTAGAATGTCGTAGATCTAAGAAAACGTACAAAATGCTCAACCCATGATAACTCAGAATCATAGAGGAATCAGAAAACAAAGATCAAGAAGAAGGAAGATCATACCAATGCGATTCCAACGCAATCGACCATGCTCGAATTGGAGAACGGACGAATGGGCGGGAGCTCTTCGGAGATTCGGCCATACGGGTCGCTCTCGGATGAACTGGACCTAGAATAAAGTGTTTCTTTGCATCAGGCGTGACCCTAGTTTATTTAGTAAAAAAAGAAAGTACACAGTGTGTACTTTTAGAGTACACATCGTGTACTGGGTCTTTTATGTAATCCGCCAAAATTGGCCTCCACGTCACCCCTACTCACCGTGTGTGTGGCCCGGGCATGGCCAGCACACGGATTCGATCCGGAGGAGAGTACACAATGTGTACTCAGAAAGTACACGGCGTGTAATTTGAAAATTTCCAGAAAGATCATTTTTCTTAAAAACTCCAGAAATGGAAAAACATACCTGAAAAGAAGATCTTGGTTCTTACAAGTAAATTATTCTAATATATTATGATAATTAAAATTTTACCCTTCTTGTGTTTTACTGATCATCAATGTAATATCCTTTTTGCTTTCTGATCAAGAAATAATTTTAACCTTTTACCCTGAAAAAGAAATATTTGTTTTACCTTGTACGAATAGTATAGATTGACACACCATAACTTATACGAATCTTTCATTTTTTGTTAAATTGATAATTTTTAAGAAATTTTCAAATTAAATGTTTTCATAGAAAATTGTATTGAAAAATTTTCCAAATTCCATTCAAATGTTTTAATGAAAAATTTTACTCTTCTTCTGTTTTACAAAATGTTTTTATGAAATTGTCTTATTAAAAGTTTTTTCATATGTCTTATTCCTTTGTTATGATTTTTTGGCTTCTGATCTATATTTTCTTATGATTCATGTCTTATGAGCATCCATTATTTATTACATGATTAATGTATATGATATTTGATATGCATTTTATTATATTATATTTTCATAATAATATTCTTAGGGGCTTATGCTCTTGATTATGCTTATATATCTATTTTATTTACCCTTACTGAACATCTGAGCTCACCCATTTTTTATTTTTCTTTTCCCTAGGATATGAATAATTGTCTTAGGTAGAATTACTAAGTGTGGAGATATTTAGGGGAGAATGTTAAGATTTATCACCAAGATAATAGATTTTATTTCCATGTTTCTAAAGATACAAAACAATTATGGTCCTCAGGAATGTATTTTTTTTAAGGTACATAATATTCATAAAAAATTATGTAATACCCATATATGTCAAACATGGGAGTCTATAATATATATTATTTTCAACTTTATTTTTAAAAATCATGTAACTATAATAATGAATAAATTTCATATATTTTTACTATTCACAAATATATTTTTATCAATTCATATATAATATTATACTTTAATATTTTTTTCCATTGAAAAAAATTGTTTTATTTTAGGTGAAATGTCCTCCATGAAATATACCGATTTATTTAAAAATAAAATTTCTATATATTAGATTTTAAAATTGATAAAATTAATATTTTATTTTCTTTTATAATGTATAAATTAAATTAGGGGGACATTTTTTTGGATTTTTCAAAAGGGATTTAATTTTTAATTAATAATAAAAATTTCTAATTTTTATGAAGATTGTAAATTATTTTTGAAGTAATAAAAAATCCCCCATAGTTTTTGGATTGGTTTTAAAGTTAAAACCATTCCCTATAATTAATAATAATTTAAATAATTCCATATGATTTAGTATAATATTTTATTTGTGTATAAAATAAAATTTATCTAAAAATGACATTTTTCTAAAAATTATTTTTCATTTCCTTTTGGCCACATATATTGTAATTAATTTATTCCACTTATTAAAATAAAATATTTAAAAATAAATTTAATAATTTGAATTAGAAGTTACATATTCGGAAATTTTTTAAATTCTTATTTTGATCGTGATGAATTGTTACATTGTTGATATATTTTAACCATAATAAAGGATAAAAGGGTTAAAAAGATGTTAAATTATGAGATAAGACAAAAAATATCTATAAATACTTGAGAATGTTATAAGATGAGATATTTAAGAATATATCACATATATTGTTATAAATTTGAAAAAATTCTATCAACATTCCTTGTTAAGTACATTTATATTAAATTATACTTGTATATTTTTACAAGGGTTGCACTCCTATGAGATAAAAAATTGAACCCACTCTCTTATCTTCTTAACACTGATTAATCATTTTATATATATAATATCCTATCCAAATACCTTCCAAACATCCATCTCCATTTTATAGAGTTCATTTTATTATCATAGGGTCAATCCTTGATGGATTATTCTATAAGTCAAAGGGAGATATTTGAGGAGGAATTATAATTTGTAACATACTTTTTTCAGGTTAATATCTTATTATTGCTCCTTATAATATTTTTATTACCACCATAACATAATTTGATCACTATTTTAACTATATTTTAATATTATTATTCTTATATAACAATTTTATTCAATATCTTACCCATATTATGGGAAATATAAATATCACATGTGCGAACTTGTGGACCAATAGTTCCACAAAGAGATCTACATAATTATTCATTACTTCCACACATTACTTTTTATAAAGATTTATTTAATGAGTATATAATATTTTTATGAAATTTTTATGATTCTATATAGATAATATATTAACTAAATTTTTACACTTATGTCGATTAGAAACTGATAAGTGTTCAAATGCATACGTGTGTATGACCACCACCAAAAACATATGGGATTAATTTTTATTCAACTCCTCACTTTGATGGTTATAATGATAAAACGAATGATTAAATTTGAATTATAATAAACAATTATGATTTTTAAAATTTGAAATATTTTATGGATTATTTAGTCTCTATACAATATAAAAATGAATATAACACGGATGTGTACATTTTAATCACAAACTCTATGATACAACATATTTTATTTTTCATTTAACCCTACCATGGATAGTTATAAAATTTGGTAATGTATAAAAGTAATAATGTTTTCATGTAATTTATTTTAAACATGATACTTCATGATCCCTTTGAATTTATTCAATGTAGAAAAGGTAATTATGGGTTTCTAAATTGAATGTCCCCAAAAACAAAAACCTGAATATAATTACTTTTCAAATTAAATAAATCAATGTGACTAGTGAAATAAAGGAAATAATGGAATTTGAATGGAATTGAAAAATGACATTATGAAATTATTAAAATGATATAATTTATTTACTTTGGATGGTATAAAAATTAGTGTTATAGGTTGGGACTCAAGGTAAGATACTCTCTTTTAAAAATAATGTTTTAAATTCTTCTATCTATATCAATATCTTATATATAATGGTTCTTTAAAATATTTCATGAATTTAATTAATTATTATTCAAAGTTTGATAATTTTATATTAAATAATTTTTATATTTCATAAAAATGAATCAAAAAGAATCTTTCAAACGTTTCCATAATGTTTTGTTTTTAACATTTACAAGTGTAAAATTAATTTTTTTTAATTTATATGTATTGAATTACCTTTACATATTCTTTATAAATTATTCATTCTCATGTATCCTTTACATATTTCAAATTTTATTTTCAAATAAAATCATTTTATGATTTTCCAATAATTTATATATTAAAAAGGTATTATAAAGAAATGGAAACATTTTTTTATTTATTATAAAACTAAATGTTTAATTTCTGAATAGACTGATTTCCAATTCAAATTATATTACTTATTAATATAAAGTTGATATTTTTTTATTATTCAATGTTTCTTGGAAATATTTTATGAATAGAATGTGGGAATGATATATCTTTGATGACGCGGGAGTTCAATAAATCTTTTTAATTAATTAGGTAGTGTGACACAGTTCACCAAGGACAAGTCAATCATAATATATATAAGAATTATCTAGTTAGGTGATTCTATTGTAAGGAAGAAATCAAAAAATTTATAGACATTTTTCCAATTAAACTACATGATATGTTTACAATTATTTTTAATGTAATTATTTTTATTTTAAATAAATGAAAACTAGAATATATTCTTAATAAAATTTCATTAGTATTTTTAAAAAAAAGTGAGATGAATTATTTTAAAAGAAATGTATTAATGGGTGTTGGTGTTTTTCAATAAGTCATCATTTTATAATTTTACCTTTATGGTTGAATATGAATTGTTTTATGGTTATATTAAGAAATTATGTTTTTTCAATGAAAAGGAAATGAATATTTGATTAAATATTTTAATTTTATAAATAGAATAACATCTTATATATTTTTTAGGATTAGATTTAGGAAAATATGTTTCTATTATTTTAGTACAATTACTAAATAATTCTTCTAATTACATTTTTGACAGATTTTTAGTGGTCTTTTTCATGATTATAATCATTTTTAAATTAATATTTCAAGTAATGAGACTTACCATGAACAAAGAATATGTGTCATTATAAAGAAATTTTTGTGTGGAAAATTTTAACAATGTATTGAAATTTCAACTTTTTTATATGATATTTTACCTTATTCAATATAAATACAACAAAAAATATCATTGAAAAATAATAATGTGTAATACTTATTATAAATCGTGTTATTATGAATCAATTAAGTTAAAAATTATTATTATTGTTATCATAGGAATCATTTAGATAATTTTATAGTATCAGATGATGTTAAAATACACCATAAATAGATTTTATTATATTTTTACATTACCCTGAGATATATATATTTTTCATGTTTCATCAAAAAATCATTATCGATTAAGAATGTTTTACGTCATAGAAAATTGGGATGGTGAGGTTGGAAGGAATTGTGAGTATAATATCCATTTAAAATAGAAACTCGGAACGGTTGGAATTTGAATATAAAAGTTAATAACTATGTAAACACTATCAAATTATTCTATCAATGGGTGTACAACATCTAAAAGAGAGAACACATTCACCATAGAAAAAAATTTTAATAGAAGAAAAAATTATAAAATAAAAACTAATTGCCTTTTGGGGGATCCTAAAATGATTTGTAGGAAAAAATGTGGATTAATTCATCAAAATTTTTTTTTGAATTTCTTAAGTGATAAAAAAATAAGTGGTGAGCCTTTTATTTATCATTTTGAAGGTGAATCTGATAAATGGTTTTATTTTTTTATAACACTATGAAAAATGATGAAATTAATTTCATGGAATATATGGTATTTAAGGATATCTTCTAGGATTTTTATTTTCTTATAGTTATTTAAAGTAGATTTTAACAATAGTTATAATAGTTTAAAAAGGCGGATGACTTTTTTTCCACAAATGAATCGAATTTTACTATGCTTCTTAGTTACACAAAAACATTATTTCTAGATCATGGTAGTAAAATTGATAAAAATTAATCATTGATGAAGAAAATTTTATAAAGGGATCTGGTTACTCATGAGTATGGAATTTATGATGAAAATACAATTTCTAATAAAAAATAAAAGATTAAATTATGTACTTTTACAATGATATAGATAATAATCCATCTAGGTGGCAGAAATTAGGGATGGATTTATTGAAGGAATTAGAAGGTAAGTAAAAACATAACAACGTTATGTGGATTTAAACCAAGAATTATTAATTTTATTTCCCTATTATTTTTCTTTGTAATTATTTTTATTAATTATATCCCCTTATTCTTATAGTATTAATGTGTTAGCATCTAAGATCGTAACTAAATTATGACAGTAAAAAATTAATTTTATTATTTCTTTGAATTTATTTATTTTATACAAATCGTAATTAAAATTATGTTCAAAATTCATTCTAGATCATATTTGTACTAACAAGTGGTTCTTAAATGTAACATGTTTGGGGGGGTTGAAAATCTATTTTTAAGAGAATTTTATATGGTTCTATTTTATTTTTTATATGTTTTCTAAAAAAATCATGTTTTCTTCTTTCATATTTGGTGTGTTTTTTCTGAATCATTGTCTAAATAAAATAATTTGTAAAATCAAAACCATATTAGATTTTATAGATCATTTCATGATATTAATTTTTTATGATTTAAATAATTCTTGAATGGCTTTATTTTTTTCATTTTCAATATATTCTTTTGATGAGTTTTTATTAATTTTGAAACTCATATCCACTAGTATGGTCTATTTTGAAACTCTTTCCCAATCGAAGAGATTTTTAAACCATTTTGGACATCTTATTTACATTTAACTTTTTTTGAGTCTAGATAAGTTATTTATTATTGAGAAAATATTGTTTTCTCTTCATCAAAATGGTTCAAGTCCTTAGAATGTTCCAAATATGATTGAGAAACAACATTGAATGATCATTATACATGGAAATGTAATTTGTTATATATTTTCACATAACCGTTATTAAGCCCCTTATAGTAATTAAATACCTTCTTTGGATACCATATTATAAGACATATATCCCATTCCAATATAATATATAAGATAAACACAAGAATATATTTGAACTCAATTGTTGTGGGGAGAAGCTGTGTCACATTTTTCTTTTTGGAAGAATTTGTTTGAGCTAAAATGAAAAAATAAATATTTTAATATTTATTGCTTATTTTGTGAATTAAGTATCATGATGGAAATATTAATGGGTGGCCAAAATTTCATTAAAAATATGTTGTGTGTGTTTTGAAAAATTATATGATATAATGATTCTTCTCTATTTATAAAAAATATGATTCTGAAGAGAAGTTTTTTCCTGAATTGAAGCTGATATAATACAACAAATTTGGGAAATGAGGGATGAAAATTTTCTTTGATTATAAAATTACATGATTAAATTTCCAGAAGAAAAAAGATGGTTTTATATCTGATTATATTTCTAGATGGTTGATGAGAACACCAGTCTTGAGAAAATCTATTTTCATTATACAACTTTATATCTGTTCATATACTTCACCAATTTTTCCCTTGATATTTGTACATTTAAAACCTTCTAACCATCATCTTTAGAAAAATCAATCAAATATTTATCCTGATTAACACATTTTTTACTATATAAACTAGAGATAATGGGAAGATATCACACATATGGACACCACACATGTTTTTGAGAATGAGAATAACTCCAAAAAAATCCATGAGTAAAGAGAGAAATTATTTCTGAGGAGGTAAGTTTGACATGCGCATGAGGATTAACATGATATTGAATAGATTTTTATTTTATATGATGATTTTAAGAATTTATATCGATGCATTATTCATGATAGTTTCTTTTATATGTCAATTGATCTATGTTGTTATTTCTGCACTGTGAATCTTAATTTGACCTTGGTATAAGATTATTTCCATGGAGTACAATGCCTATGATTGATTGATTTCATAGAGAAAAAATATTTCCATTTATATTAAATATAATTTAATTGTTTTTAAACACTTTAATGTTCTATTTTAAGGGTAATTATCAAATTTTATGGGTGTTAGTATCATTTCGAGCTTAATTAAAAAATTCCCAAATTTGGGATTTTAAATTTTTAATTAGATTATAAATTTTCGCCATAATTTTTTTACCCTAATACAAATTGAAAATTTATACTTTTTTTGTTTCTATGATCGTTTTTATTCTTTTAATTCATATGTAACCAAATACCAAATTATCATTTAAAGTCCAAAAAACATCTCACAAATTAGCCCTTGAAATATGTGCATAGATCTGGATATGTTTGAATATTGTCCCATATATCTTAAATGGACTATAAAATTTTTCTAAAGTTCAAAATTGATAAATATAACATCCTAAGGAAAAAATTTCATAAATATGGACCCGCTTTATTTTTCTGTTTCAAGGCCAAAAATTAATGGGAAATTGGATCTGCATAATATGAAGGGTCTTCCTAGGTAGAACACATTTTTTAGGTAAATTGGTTAAAAATATCTCTATACATGTCCAAAAATCAGAAACTTCTTAGTTTGAAATATGAGATATATTGGAACTACATTTAGCACAAAGCGTTTCCATAGTCAGAAATTAAATGGGGTTAACATAAATTATATTATGATGAAAAAATGGATAGAAATTATTATCCATCCTATAAAAATGTATCCCCTCTATTTTAAAAAGGGTTAGAAACTGTAAGTGTTTATTTTCAGAAATTTTATATTTTATTAAATTTTATAGTTGTATTATACATTTTTAATATATTTTATTCTTTTTCATACTCTCATAATTTTATTTTTTATATTTTTTACCCCAATCCTCTACACTGTGATCTCTAATACTCTAAATCATGAGTATCTAAACCGATGAAGTTCCTAGGGTAGAAATCCAGTGTTTAACCCATGTTATTGATCTATCATTGTTAACTATTATTATTTTCTTAAGGTTAGGTCGAGGTGGATATTTTTTTGAATGTTTCCTTTGTGTCTCCACTACCCATAAAAGTATTATATTTCACATATGAAATATTATCCATTGATAGAGTAGGTGGATGTGTGGTATCTCAGTGATCATTGAGTGAACCATATATTCACAACTTGGGTATTAGATGATGTTCATTAATGCAATGTATCATGATCATTAAGTATATTTGAGAATAATAAAAATATAATGAAGGTTCAGTAATGGTGTTCTCCTAGAGGAATCACTTTTCAATCTAACATGATTCCGTTTTCATTGAATATATATATATATATATATATATATATATATATATTGTTAATATTTAAAGCATCTTACTAACTTAGTCAATTTATATTATTTAGTTTTATATTATTTATAACATAAATAATATAATATAATGTTGATGTATTGTGACATGAATCCTCGAGATTGGCCCTAGGTGTGCATGATATTTCATTCTTAGGTAAATAATATATTGATCGAGGATCTGTGAAAACCGCAGGCATATCAGTTTCTCACCATTTATGGGGAGGTGAAACACATAAAGACACTATTTTTTATAAAAAAACAAAAAAAGAATTTACAAGAACAGAAATAATATTCTTTGTACGCGGTGTATTTAATTTAAAATAAGTCTAGAAGGATTTACAAATATTACATGAATGAACTCAGGGAATAAATAATTTAACTAGATATAAAATGGAATGGATAGTTGAATATTTCTATACATACAATGGTCAACTACAAGAATCTTAACCATAATGAGAATGAGTTTTGGAAGAGATAACACCAATCATTTTTTATGTTAAAGCACCATACACAGTTAAGGAGTTAATACTAATGGAATTAATAATAACATCCCACACTCAACCGTTAATTTAAAAGGTTTTCGAAGAAAACATTCTAGCTGATATTTTTTATGGGAGATTAGTATTTGTTTGAAAAATATTGGAACCACTTTATTGAAAATAACCTAAAACATGATCTCACCATCCCTGATAATAAAAAACATTTACCTCTATACATCACTATTTATTTAGAAGATGATTATAAATATGTAACTACTGATATTGCGTTTCAAATGGTCCTTCAAGAAGAGATCAATTTCCAAGAAGACTTACATGAACGCTTATATATCTTTATTGATTTATCATGTTTTATTATTAATCTAGCTATATTTTTCCCGCAATCCTCTTTTTTTAAAAACTATTATATAGAACTAATGAAACATTCTATGCATTCTAAGGAAGAGGCCACACAAGTAGTGGAAAAAACATAAAATATATGTGATAATACTGTGGTACAACTAATTCCATTACATCAACATTCATATCATATTCCAAATGACACCACTAAAGACAATAGGGAGAACCTATATCTTATTTTACCTCCCAATATAGACCTAAAATTCTATATTCCTTATTTCATGTTGGTTTAAAATATTATTATATTATTTGGGGTCCAACAATATCATTTTTACTCATGGATACTATAAAAAGTCAAATGTGTTTGTTTATTTTAAAGAAATCAAACCCACATTCTTTTTGGGGACAATCCACAAAAACTATCTAACTCAGGGATTTAAAATCCTAGCAACCATATGGGGGTCTAAAACAAGAATTATCGCTTCTCTACTATAACAACCCGATATTTTATGATAAGTATTCATTTTAATTTATTTCATGTCATTTTTTTAAGCTACAACAATAATATATTGTTCTTTACACCACACTGTATTATCTTGAAGTATACACAACACTATTCTTAGATTGTGTTACACCCATTTTCAATTTCATTTTATAATTGTCATTCTACACAAAATTGAGTATATATATATACTCAATGTATAAATGAAATATGGTTGGATTCTATTATATGAAATAATAATGGATTCTTGCACAACTCGCAACACTGACATGGATTGCATTACACGCAATCGCGACCTTCCTCGATAGCGTGTGTTGTACGCAATACCAGGTTTTACTAAACAAAGATATATTATTATATTATTGTTCTGAACTAGATGTTATGAATAGTATTAACTAAATTTTGAATTTTATAACTATATTATTCATCTTACACATTTTCTAGAACATCATATAAGAAAAAAATAAATTTTTCGGGTAAAATAAGTAATTTTAAAAAAATGCAGTTTTGCCGCCTTTTGATGGTGCACCCACATTAAATCTAGTTTTTGAAATTTTTATAAGTTCAATTTTACAAAATAAAATTAATCATTGGAATCAGGAAATAAAAATTTACTTTGGATAAATTTTTCATATTATTCTGATAACTTTAATATTTTAATGAATAGTAAAAACACTCTATATTTTAATTAAAAACAAATTTTTTCATCGTAATAATTTATGTGGTTAAATTATAATATTGAATGGTTTTAAAGTATTAATAGTATATATTTTTACCATTTAATATAATTTATGTAATTAGAATTTATTTTACATTGAATTCGTAGGATAAATAAATTCAATCTTTTGCAATGTTTTAAACAAAAACTCGTTTTCTTTCGACAAAGAGATTAATTTTAATTTAATTTCTGAAACTTCTATGTATTGAATTTGGAAACATGGATTCCATATTTGGAATCAGTGGGTCCAAATTATATTAATAGTCTTCTTTTTATTTTTGGGCTTTATAACTAGTAACAACGGTAAATTTTACTTACCATAGTAAAAGGTAAATTGGGTAATTAAGGGTAAATATAATATTATAAAATTATTTTAATACTTTTCGTAATACAATTGGATGATTATATTTCATCTTAAGTCATATTTGGGTCTAAATGAAATCCATTAAAACCCACATGGAGGTGATTAAGACCTTTAGTTTATTTTATTTAAAGGAAAGTGAAATATGTCTCACTGAACTTTAATAATTAAAGTATTTTTAATATATGTTTATTCAGAATATAAATTCAGTTATAAATACTCATTTTAAAGATAAAATGTTTTTATTTATCATGGTAGTTTATTTTTAATTTTTAAGAGATATTTATTTACGTTATTATCTTATACATTAATGATGCAGAAATTATTTATTTAGTGAAAAGTCAGTAATATAGTTTTTATTGAAATAGTAATACATATCAAAAGGCCCAAAAATCAGAACAAAAATTATTATTAGTGTATATATAAACCTTAATCATCCACTGGCCAAATTGTTGACCATTTAGAGGTTTATTAAGGCGATTATGACACTTATAATATTTAATTTTAAATGATTCCAAATTTGTCACCTTCATAATTTAATAAAGGTAACAATTTACATGTTGTTATTTTAAGATGATAAATTCGAGTAAAATTATTATTATAAAATCTTATATATTTATCTTCATCATATTAATTTATTTTTAATTTATATGCCAAAAATATGTATATTAAATAATTATACAAAAATGGTGTACTAATTATTTTATTAAGAGATATACCAAATAAATGGTATTAAAAATATTAAAATAAATATTATATGAACTATTAAATGTACTACACTAATTTTATAGATTAATATGACATTATAGGAACCTATTAAATATTATTTTTTGAATATATCCTTTGTTTGGATTTAATTTATATTCAAATTAATGAATAGTTTCAAAATTGACACTATTGTTATTTTATAAAAATAACATATTATTAAATTGATTAAAAATAAAAAAATTATTTAAAAATTATAAATTGAAATTTATATAGTCTAAAATGTCATAATTTATCTAATTGTGGATAATTCACTAAACATAAGTAATTATTTATAACAATTTAATATTTATAATCTTATTACAACAAATAAACTTTAATAGATTAAATAAGGATAAATCAAGTTGATAATGTTTAAAATAAATTACCTAAATGTATAAATTTTATTGGTTGACAATATTACAACCATATATCATGTTATATTATAATTGAGTCATTTTTGGAGGTTTTTATGTGGGGTTTAAATTTATATTAAACTAATATTTTTCAGGATTCCAAAGGTGCCCCTCTCCTCCTTTATAAAAAGGCACCTCCTCCCTCTCCTCCTTGAACAACTTTGAGCATCAAAGCTCGGCCAACCCCTGACCATTTCACTTCCCCACTTCCTTAGAAACCTGCTAGAGGTACTGGTCTTTTCAAAATACCAACTCTAGTACCCTAAAGAGAACGTTTAAAGGAGACACTTCGAGAAAGAGGTAATACCTTCTACCGTTTTCTTCAAGTTCCATTATTCTTCTACTCACTCTTCTTTAGTTATTTCATTATAAAGTAATGATACCAGTATCCATAATATACTGATATATTATTATAAATATTAAACAACCCTATTTCACCTTCTATCCATCCTACAGAACACAAAATCACCGCACGTGCGTACGTACGGAATACCGTCTCCACGCCGTGGTGTAATCTGTTTTTCCACCACCATCTTACATAGATGGGTATAATGGTGTAAAGAATTACTATATATGGTTATTATAACATCATAATAATTCTGATATATTATACCATCCACTCCAATTCTATTCAATAATGATGGGAAAGATATCATCGCTCGTGCGTACGTACGGACTACCGTCTCCACGATGCGATGAGATTCATTCTCCATGTTAACCATACATGAATGATCATAAAGATTATATAATTAATAATAATGAAATATATGAAATAATAATGCTACTGTATTTATGTATATATTTATTTATTTCATCTATTTAGTTTCATTCAATTCAATAAGCAAACGAAAACAGCATTCATGCGTACGTACGGCCTACCGTCCCCATGAACGGTTTATTTCATTCCATTTATCGATCTATAATATATATTTATATGATGAATATATATTATATATAATCCATGTTTTACATTTTGGAATTATGTAAATCAGGATATAAGTAATAATATCAAGAATGAAAATTCGAAACACATACGATAAATGAAATGATTTTACCCAAAACGATACTTTAACATGGAATTTACAAAATAACGTGTAGTATAATGTCATAAGTGAAACATATATGATATCATAACAATGAATATGATTATGTAATAAGTCAATGACGTTATGTAAATAATTATACAGGAGGTTCAAATCCATATGAAGCATATCAGACCTAAGGTAAGGGATATTTATTTCAATCTCGTTTCTCATCCAAGATTGTTTATTCGTAAGTATTTACTGGGGTTATGTTTATCAACATGTCCATGTTTTCTCAAATTGTTTTAATAAAATGTTTAATATTCATCATTTTATGTTTAAATTCATTTTTATAACTTTTTTACCTTTACCACAATGTATGGAAGGAATCTTTCTTTTACGATGTACTTTTTGACATATCTGGAAAAAGTTCAAGGAGAATATTTTTTTAACTTATACGGCATGAACGGATTTTTATGGTTTCACAACACCTCATTTTCATGAAGCATACTCTACAAGATTTTATGATTATTTTCAACAAAATACTTTTCTTTTAAAATTGAATAGAATTTTGTGAAAAGAAAATTATTTTGAGGAAAGTATTAGTTACCCTTTGGAAACTAGGATTCAAAAACATTAGTCAGATCCCTAGAGATATTTCTAAGGTATGTCTAGAGTTTTCCCTATGGTCACGTATAAGTATAGGTTTTAGTCCTAGAATTACGGTAACGATATTATAATTAAACATAATATTTTATATTTCGAATGTACTCCCCCTTGATTATGTTATTTTCCTTGTATGATTTTTGCCTCTCAAATAATTATTTTTGTGTTTTAGTCAATGGAGGGAACCTGAAGGAATTCGGTTAACATTTAATCCAATTGAAAAATTGGTGACTATGAGCAAAAAAATTGTGTAATTCCTAGAGATAAAGATATTGTGATTATGGTGAATCATTTATCGCGATATATGATTAACAAGATAAAATTTAGTGGTATGCCTAATTCATAAAATAAGAGGATGATAGACTTTTATGCATGTTCACATGTTGAGGGGCATAATGAAAGGAAGATTGAGATTTCTAAAGAAGGGAAGAAGAACCTTGAGGAATACCTCAAATGGAGGGACAAATGTTATCTGTTTGGAGAAAAGGGTCATAGAGTGACAGATTGTTATGGTGTCCAATGTCTTATTTGTGGAGAACATGGGCATTACCCAACTCAATGCCCAGACCTTAAAAGTTACTTCTAAATCAAGAAAGGACTTATTACAGGACAATCATTGAAGAGGGTGGACTGAAGTGTTTATGTATTGTAATTCATGAATAATGTTGTTGAGGAACTATTATGATATATTAGAATATTTTGGTATTAGTCTATTGTGGTATTCAAAAATTTTATGGTACTAGTAACCATGAAAAGTGATTCAAATATTTTGGAAAGTAGATGATATGTTCATAATGAAGGGATGAGGAGAAAATTAATTGTTTGACAGTATTCATGAGCTCATGATTGATATAAGGACTAAGTGATATCATGGTTTGAGTATATTGAATATTGATGATTTTGATATGTGGAAAGTGTTAAATTTTAACTACATTCATTTTTTCAATAAGGTTCAATGGGTATTCATTTTTTTCAAGAGAATACATGATTAAGGCAATTGAATGTTTGGAATGTGACCAACAAGACATATCTTATGATATATGGGGATCAACTATGGTATTAACATTCTTTTTATATGAACTCTTTAGTAATCATTTTCACTATAATATGAGATTGGACAACAGTATTTTGGATAAGACTAAATATTGTAATAGATTATGTTGGACATAAGATAGTATTATTTAAGGCTAGATATTTTCCAATATTATTCATTGAAAGTTATAATAATGTATTTTTGAAAAAATAGGACAACCTGCCAGACGGGTGATAGCCCATCACATCGACAAGGCTGTGGAAATTGAACCCACAACCGATGTGCGACAGGAATTTATCACCTACCATTGGCCTCTCGGATGTCCCTGGTTAGTATAAATTGGTTTTAATTTTTTTATGTGGTATGAGATATGAATTATAAGTCCATTTTAGGAACCATATATGATTAATTGACTTATGTATATTTAATAAATTTCTCTAACTTTTTTTTGAGACAGATGGAATGACCCATCATTCTATCACATGATCAGCTAACACTTCACGAATGACAAATTCTTCTTCATTTATTTAAGGGATGAAGTGTAAATTGATCAATTCACGAATAATTGTGAGATTGTACCAAAATCATGTAAGTATTTATTTTAATTCATCAAATTTAGGGAAATGATCCTAAAAACCAAAAATATGTTGTCCTAATGACCTTATATCCGATGAATCAGATGGTACCTTAGATCATCACAAATCTATGGCTTTGTTATTGTTGGTTTTTTCATAGCCATGTTCTCTACCACTCTCTACCAGAACATGATGGTTAGATTTCTCTTCTATATCCATATTTTCACCTATGTTCTCCTTTGTGGAAACACAGTGATGAGTTAATTTCGGTAACCGTTAAATTTCATACTTTAGTTTTTAATGCCACGTTTTGGTATTCCTTTTTACGATGTGGGTTTCTATTAATGAAACTATTGAGTAGTAAACCATTTATAACCCCGATGAATTTTGAGGGAGAAATTCATTTTAAGGGGTGTAGAATGTAACAACCCGATATTTTATGATAAGTATTATTTTTAATTTATTTGATGTCATGTGTTTTAAGATACAACAAGATTTTCTTGTGCTATACGCCACACTGTATTAGCTTGAAGTATACACAACACTATTCATGAATTGTGTTACACACAATTTCAAGATCGTTCTATAATAGTCATTCTACGCAACATTGAGTGTTTATATATATATATTCAAAGTATAAATGAAATATGGTTGGATTATATTATACTAAATAATAAAGGATTATTGCACAACACGCAACCCTGACTTGGCTAGAATTACACGCAATCACGACCTTCCTCGATAGCGTGTGTTTTACGCAATACCGGGTTTTACTAAACAATGATACATTATTATAATATTATAATGAACTATCCATTATGAATAGTATTAACTAAATTTTGAATTTTGTAACATTATTATTCATCTTACACATTTTCTAGAACATGGTATAAGAACAAAATACAATTTTCAGGTAAAATACGTATTTTTCAAAAAATACAGTTTTGCACCCTTTTCATGGAGCACCCACTTTAAATATAGTTTTTTAAATGTTTATAAGTTCAATTTGACAAAAAAAAATTCTTCTTTGGAATCAGGAAATAAAAATTTACTTTGGATAAATTTTTCATATTATTCTTATAACTTTCATATTTTAATCAATAGTAAAAACATGCTATATTTTAATTAAAAACAACTTTTTTCTTCGTAATAACTTATGTGGATAAATTATAATATTGAATGGTTTTAAAGAATATATAGAATATATTTTTACCATTTAATATAATGTATGTCATTAGCATTGATTTTACATGGAATTCATAGGGCAAATAAATTCAATCTTTTGAAATGTTTTAAACAAAAACTCGTTCTCTTTCGACAATGAGATTAATTTTAATTTAATATCTGTAACATCAGTATATTGAATTTAAAAAAATGGATTCCATATTTGGAATCAGTGGGTCCAAATTATATTAATAGACTAATTTTTAATTTTGGGCTTTATGAATAACAACAACGGTAAATTTTATTTACCATGGTAAAAGGTTAATTGGGTAATTAAGGGTAAATATAATATTATAATATTATCCTAATATATGTCTTAATATAATTGGATGATTATATTTTATTTTAAGTCATATTTGGGTCGAAATGGAATCCATTAGAACCCATTTTGAGGTGATTAAGACCTTTAGTTTATTTTATTTAAAGTAAAGTGAAATATATCTCACTCAACATTAATAATTAATGTATTTTTAATATAAGTTTATACAGAATATAAATTAGGTTATAAATACTCATTTGAAAGATATAATGTTTTTCTTTATCACAGTAAATTATTTGTAATTTTTAAGAGTTATTTAATTTCCTTATTATCTTATACATTAATGATGCAGAACTTATTTATTTAGTGAAAAATCAATAATATAGTTTTTATTGAAATAGTAAAACATATAAAAAAGCCCAAAAATCTTCATAAAACTTATTAGTAGTGTATATATAAACCCCAATCATCCACTAGAAGAATTTATGACCATTTGGATCCTTATTAAGGTTATTATGACACTTATAATATTTTATTTTAAATAATTTCAAAGTTGTCACCTTCATAATTTAATAAAGATAACAATTTACATGTTCTTATTTTAAGATGATAAATTCGAGTAAAATTATTATTATAAAATCATTGATAATTATATTCGTTAGAGGATTTTATTTTTAATTTTTATGAAACAAATAAGTATATTAAATAAATATACAAAAATGTTGTACTAATTATTTTATTAAGAGATATACATAATAAATTGTTTTAAAAATATTAAAATAAATATTATAATAAATATTTAATGTACTCCACTAATTTTCTAGATTAATATGACATGTTATGAATCTATTAAATATTTTATTTTGAATCTATCTTTTCTGTGGATTTAATTTAAATTCAAATAAATGAATAGTGTCTAAATTGACACTATTGTTATTTTATAAAAATAGCATATTATTAAATTGTTTAAAAATCACAAAAATATTTAAAAATTATAAATAGAAATTTATATAGTCTAAAATCTCATAAAGTATCTAATTGTGGATAATTCACACCAAATAAGTAATTATTTATAACAATTCAAAATTTAGAATCTTATTACCACAAATAAAATTTAATAGATTAAATAAGGATAAATCAAGTCGATAATGTTTAAAATAAATTCCATACATGTCTAAATTTTACTTTTTGATCCTATTAAAACCATATCTCATCTAATATTCGAATTGAGTAATTTTTTGAGTTTTTTAAGTGGGGTTTAAATATATATTAAACTAATATTTTTGAGGATTCCAAAGGTGTCTCTCTCCTCCCTTATAAAAGGGAACCTCCTACCTCTCCTCCTTACACAACATTAAGCCTTCAAGCTCGACCATCCCCAAAAAAATTCACTTTACCACTTCCTTATAAACCTACTAAATGTACTGGTATTCTCAAAAGACGAACTCTAGTGCCCTAAAAAGAATGTTTAAAGGAGGCACTTCGAGAAAGAGGTAATACCTTATACCGTTTTCTTCAGGTTCCATTCTTATTCTACTCCCTCTTCTTTTGTTGTTCCATTATGAAATAATAATGTCAGTATCCATAATATACTTATATTTTATTATAAATATTAAACATCCTTATTTCACCTATTATCCATCCAATGGAAAACAAAATCACAGCGCGTGCGTACGTACGGAATACCGTCTACACGTCGTGGCGTCATCAGTTTTTCCACCAATACCTTAAGTGGATGGGTATAATGGTGTCAAGAATAACTATATATGTTTATTATAACATCATACTAATTCTTATATATTATACCATCCACTTCAATTCTATTCAATAATTATAGAAATGATATCATCGCTCGTGCGTACGTACGGACTACCGTCTCCACGATGCGATGAGATTCATTCTCCATGTTAACCATACAAGAATGATCATAAAGTTTATATAATTAATAATAACGAAATATATGAAATAATACTTCTATTGTATTTATGTATATATATATATTTACTTAATCTATTTAGTTTCATTCAGTTCAATAAGGAAACGAAAACAACATTAATGCGTACGTACGGCCTACCGTCTCCATGAACGGTGTATTTCATTCCTTTTATAGATCTATAATATATATGTATATGATGAATATATATTATATATAAGTCATGTTTTTACATTCTGGAATTATTTAAATTAGGATATAAGTAATAATATCAAGAACGACAAGTCGAAACACATACGATAAATGAAATGATTTTTCCCAAAACGCTACTTTAACAAGGGATTTAAAAAAGAACGGGTAATATAAAGTCATAAGTGAAATGTATATTATATCATAATAATGAATATGATTATTTAATAAGTCAATTATATTATTTAAATAATTATACATGAGTTTTGGATCCATACAAAGTATATCAGACCTAAGGTAAGGGATAATTATTTCAATATCTTTTCTCATCCGAGATTTTTAATTCGTAAGTATTTACTGGGGTTATATTTATCATCCATGTCCATGTTTTCTCAAAAAAAATCATAAATTTTTTAATATTTATCCTTTTATGTTTAAATTCATTTTTAACCCTTTTTTACTTTTACGACAAGGTATGGAAGGAATCTTTCTTTTACGATGTACTTTTTTACATTTCTGGAAAAAGTACGAGGAGAATGGTTTTTTAACTTATACGGCGTGAATGGATTTTTATTGTTTTATAACACCGCTTTTTAATGAAGCTTCCTCTAAAATATTTTATGATTATTTTCAAGAAAATCATATTCTTTTAATATTTAATGGCATTTTGTGAAAATAAAATGATTTTGAAGAAGAAAGGATATTTTCTTCAATAATTCATTTCTAGTGTTTTATAAATACCATTTATCATCTAAGATGAAATATTTCATATATGTATGTTTCAAGTATAATGTCTCTATGATTTAAATGGTTTCACTGTTCGTATGATGATATATCCATTTGTTTTATATGGATTATGTGATGATGGGATGATGTTTATGAAACCCATTTTATTCTTTGGGTTATGATAAATGTTTTAAGTTTATTTTCTGGTACAAGTAAGAATGATATTATTATGAGATGGGTGGGACCTATATCTCCCTCCAATGTATTATGTAATGATTTATATCTCATGAGATAGACATGGCTGGAACGTTAAGTAAATCCGGTTCAGTGTTACAGGACTGAACGAGGAGTGAACTCGATTCAGAAAGGGAGTTTTTACACTAAGACGGTCTTGGTAGCAATGGCTCGGATACTAGGGAAATCATGACATGTGCTAAATGGTTGCCACAATTACATTTTTTACCCCCATCCTATGTCACCATGCTTAATGTTTCTTTATGATCTATTCATTACATACTTCCGTGTTTTATGTCATTGCTCAAGCTTTTGATCTTTAAACATTATGTTCATGTTTTTAAGTTCAAATGAATATGATTTGTTTTATTTTATCCATGCTTACCCTTACTAAGCATTTGACCTCACCCTTTATATGTTTTCTTTTCCCCAGGATATAAAGAAAGGTTTTTAGGTAAAAAAAACGGGGATGATTGATATGGGAGATGTTGAAGATCTTTCACTATGATTAGATGTTTATATTCCAAGTTTCCAAAGACACTAAACTATTACGGTCCTCGTGTGTCTGTTTTGGTTATGTATTATGTATTCCACAAAAGTAATGTAATGTCCATGTACGTTAAGTTTCTGGTATCTACATCTACCCCTTTCATATTATTTTTAATTTTTTTTATGTATTGTCATTTTATACTTGCAGGTTTATATTGATTTTATCAAAGAGCCTAATTCATGTGTTATAGAGAAAAATAAATTAGGTTGTGTATTTATTTTCAATGTTTATTTCATCCCAATTAATTTTTTAATGAAAATTATTTTTTATATTAATTTATATAAAAATATAATATTCATTATAATATGAGTGGGGGAGGGATTCAAACATATTTTTCGGATTTTATTTGTATACTTCCAATTTATTTTCTTTCTGATTTTATGGAATATTTCATGACTTCTTTTTTCATTTTTGGTGTTTATTAAGGAATATAGATCTAAATAAAACATTTAGGAAAATAGGAACCATATTAGTTTTTATAGAACATTTATTTGTCATAATTTTTAATGGATTAAATGATTTCATTTTAGATTTTATTTCATAATATAGAATAGTTTAATTTGAGAATGATTGATTGATTGTGAAACTCATTTTCACTACTATTGTATGAATTAAAAATTATTTCTTATTGGGGAGGTTTCTAAACCACTTTTTGACATATTCAATTCATTTATATTTTTCTTGGGAGTCTTGAGGCACGTTTTGTGATACCAGATGTATTGTTATTCTCTTTTTCATAGCAGTTAGAGTTCATAGAATGGTTTAGGATTGATTGAGGAACCACATTGAAATCCTTTTTTACAATGAAATATAATTTTGTTATAATTATTCAGTTATCCTTTTTTAAGATCCTAGTAGTAGTGAAATATCTTTTTATTCAGCCACATTATAAGATATTTATCACCTTCCAACCAACACTATGGGTTAAATTCATGATTACTATTTAAAAAAATTTTTGTGAGAGGGAGAATATGTCCAATATTTTTCTTTTTTTGAGAATCTATTTGAGAAAAGGTTAAAAATTTGTTTTCATATTTATTTATTCATTTATGGAAGAATATTTTTGATATAATGATTGTTGGGTGTCCCAAATATCATTACAAATATCAGTTATCCATTCATCCATATTTTAAGATCAAAAGATACATTTCTTTTCATCAAAAATATGATTTTTATGAGAAACTCATATGTGAATTTAAAATGAAACAATTCTAAAAAATTGTGGAAACATGGGAATAAATTTAACATTGTTTCTGAATACTGAATGTGTGAACTTCCTAAAGAATGGAATTTTTGTTTTGAGGTGATTACTTGTTAGGTCATTGAGGAGAAATACATTGTTATGGAAAATTATTTATATGAATTTATGTGGCTTTAGATCTTAACCCTCCTCATTCTGGATCTGATGTTTTTTGAATTTTGTACCTTCCAACCCACAGCCTTAGAAAAATGCATTAAAAATATATCTTGATTGATGAATGTTTTTATTCTATCAAGAGGATATACTTTGAGGATAGAAAGCCTATGTAGATCAGATATGTTCTCGAGAATGATTAAAAATCTAGATATTTTTTTAAAGAAATGATATATTTTTTAGGTTGGTAAAGATGAATTGAATATGAGGATTAACATTATTTTTAATTGTTTATTATGATTTTTTAGGATTTAAATAATTTTTAACAATATAAGAGATATATTATTTTCATTCATATCGTAATAAGATATGTTTTAATTTATTTTTTAAGAAGTATATTTTTACATTGGCAATAGATTATTTTCCAAAAGGGTAATGTTTTAGTGTGGGGGAATTAAAATAAAAAAAAATTTAAATTATTTTAATTTTAAATTATTTTTTTAATCCCGTGAAATTTTTATTTTAATAAAAATATTCACATTTCATGTTTTGAGTAACATTTTGAGTATAATTGAAAAAATGTAATAATATTGGATTTTAATTATTTTAATTTATTTATGTATTATATCCATCAAATTTATAAACTAGTCCAGATTGAAAATTTATTCACATTTATATTTTTGGGCTCATTGGGATTCATTTCCTTCACCTGGGAAAAAAGGTCAACCAATCATTTGAAGGGCCAAACTAGCCCACAAATTAGTCCTCTAAATATGTGCACAAATCTAAATAGTTTTGATGTTGGACCATATATCATAAATGGATGATCTAAATAAGCAGAAATTTTCCATGGAGAAAGATAAAATATGGAGGAACAACTTTGAAAAAAATTTCCCCTAATTATTCAGTACATATAAAGGCTTTAAATTTATGAGAAATCAGATATGTGGAAAACATATATTATTCCTAAGAATAATATATTTCCACTGTAAATTGACTAAAACTCTTAGATAATGTGAACAAAAAAGGTGAAATATCTATTTTCAATGGAGGAGATTCATTGTAACGACATGCATGAATAAAAATTTAGCATTTTTGGTCATTAAATGTGCCTACCACATGCAATATTTTTTAGAAATTATTTGAAGATAAATGTTTCACACCTTATTCTTATAAATATCTATCCCCTAAATTTTATAAATATTTGGATACTATAGGTGTCCATATTATATTTTATTGTAGTTAATATATTTTTTAAATATTATTATGAATATTTAGGTATATTTTAGTATGTTTATTACTCTCATTCTCTCATTATTTATCCTTTGTGTTTTATCCCTTTTTTTCTCCAATTGATCTCCACTAATTGTGAACATGGGTAACTAACCCATTGAATTTATTAGGGTATCAATCTAGAGTTTAAACCTTGTTTCTTATCTGTCTTTATTAATTTTTCTTATTTACATACAATTTGGATAATGGGGAACATAGTGGAAATGGAACCATTGTGTCCCCACTTTCTACATGAGGTTTAACTTCTGATTCGGTAATATTCTCCCATTATTGAGGTGGTGGATGTGAATTATCTAAAAAATCATTGAGTTTAATATATATTAATAACATAGATAGAAGATGATTTTCATTTATATTATGGAGCATGTTCATTATGTAGATTTGAAACTAATAAAGATATAATGAATGTTCACTCTTAGTGTTCTCCAAGGAGGATCTCCATTCTATCTAGAAACATTATATTTATATTATATTTTTATATATAGTTATATTTTAATATTTATTTCGTATTTCAAATTCATACTATTTATATTTTTTAGTTTAATATTGGTAAAATATTATGTAGTTAAAATTAAATTTCAATGATTTGTGAGTTACCTGCTATAGAATAACCCTAGGTGTGCACTATATTGCATGCTTATGTAAGTAAATTATTGATTGGGGGTCTGTGGGAAATCCCCACATTCCAATTTGGTGTTATTTCTATGGGGTCTCATCACTTACATACCCCTCTTTTCATAGGAAACACAAAAAAATAAATTTTTAAACAACATTTTGTTTTTCTTGATGTATTTAAATTATAATAATTCAATATAGATAGACCAATATTAGATGAATGAACTATGTGGATAAATAGAGGACCTATAGATAAAAATTTAATACCTAATTGAATATTTCCATACATCCAATGATAAAAATATGGAACCAAAACCAGAACCCGAATGAGTGGTGGAATAGATTTCACCAATTAATTTTTATGTCAAAGAAATTGGGGTGCTTGAGATGGAGATATAAATGAAAATAAAAACATTAACCCACACTGAACCATTTCTCAAGTATCTCATTGAATAAAACATTTCTTTGGAAATACTTATGGGAGATTAATATATTTTGCAAAAATCCTAAAATCGCATTGTTATATATAACTTTAAACAGTATCCTACCATCCTTGATAATGGAAAATTAGTACCTCTCTACCTCCCTCTAACATACAAATATGGCGACGAAGTTGCACATGCAGTGATTTATTTGTTAATTGTCCTTATATAATAAATAAATCTTTATGAAGAATTATATGAAAGAGGGTATTTCATAAATGATACATCATTTTTTAAACTTATTAGGGATAAATTCTTTTCAGACTTATCTTTTTCAAAAATTTATGATACAATAAATATGGATGAAGGATTTTATATTAAGTAAGAGGCCCCAAAAATTTTGTAAAAATAAAAAGTGACTATGTAGAATTTTGTGGTGGGACTAAAAAATCTACATGAACATTCATATCATATTGAGGAGGACACCATATAAATAAAAAAGAAGCCCCACTATCTTATTTTCCATCTCAATATAGACCATATATTTTATATTTCTTTTTTCTTTTGAGACAAAAATTTTATTATCAACTTTTAGGTTCTCAATTATTCAGGTTTACACATGTACAGTATGAAAAGTAACATGTAGTGGTTCATATCCATGAAACCACTCCTTCTAATTGGGTAAAATCCACAACATCTTCCAAACTAGATGTAGTCAAATCCTTTCACCCACATGGGGGTTCTAAACTATGAATTATCACTTTTATGTACCCTTAATTATTATAATTATTTACTATTCATATGCATTTTCATTTCATTCTTGTAATTTTAAAGTGTTTGCAGTAGGAAATTGACTCGTAGCTACCATGGGAAAATAAATCAGGATATGAATTTCTTTTTCATTACTTTATATATTAAACAATTAAAATTATATATTGAAGTTATTTTATATTCAAATTGATATATAAATTGGGTATCAAATGGAATAAGTGTGGGGTAGGGATGTCTATCTATTTTTTGGAAATTTTTATTTGATTCGATTTTATTTATCATGTTGTTTTCAGAATTCTTATATTTTACATCTCCATTTTTTGTGTTTTTTATGAATATTTATCCCAATCGAATACTGTGTAAAATCCATACCATATAAGTGTATATGAACATTTTCATTATCTGGTATTTTGAGAATATAAATGATAATTTTATTTATTTTTTCTTAGATTTAAAATCATTCCATTTGATGAAGTTTGAATGATTAGGAGTATTTTTACCACTCCTAATGTTTGAATTGAATTTCATTCCCAAATTGAGACTTTTCTAAAACATTGAGATATATTTTTAACATTCCCATTTTTATTTAGTGTTTTGAGACAGGTATTGTGGTCCAAAAATTTATTTTTTCTATTTTTGAAATTATTTAGAGTTCATGGAATTTTCTACGTATGATTGAGGCACCACATTGGGATCGTTTTTGTACATTTAATTCAAATTTTTGCCAACTTCCTACTTATCCTTTGTCAATACACTATTATCTATGAAATAACGAATCAAGAATCAATATTTCATTCCAATTATCCCATTAAAAAATTTTCTTGATGACAAATTCATGATTATTATTGAACTCATATGTAGTGGAGCTGGAATATTTGTTCTATTTTCTTTTCTATAGAATCTGTTTTAGATAAAATGAAAAAAGAGTATAACCATATGTATTTTTTATTTTTTGGAATAATTTTCATGAAATATATATTTATGGGTGGAAAAACATATCATTAAAAATATTGGGTGAATATTCCCCAATATTTAAATTTCAAAATATTCTTCTCTTGTAAAAATAATTTGATTCTAAAGAGAAATCCACATCTTAATTCAAGCTGAAACAGTTCAATAAATTGGGAAAAATAAGGAATAAATTATCATTGATTCTGAAATTACATGTGTGAACATCTCAAAGAAATAAAGTGGATTTTGGAGATGATTCGTTTTGAGCTGGTGGAGGAGCACACCATTCTGGAGAAAAAAACTCTTTTTATGCATTTACTTCACTTTATATCTTATCCCTCAATATTCCCTTAATGTTCTTACATTTAAAACCTTCCAAACCTTATCCATAATGAAACCCATGAAAAATATGTCAGGGTGGTAACATTTTCTACTATGAAGTGAAGATACTTGGGGGATATAAATCCTACGTATTTGTCACATGTTCTTGAAAATGAGAATAACTCTAAAAAATTCTATAAATAAAGAGAGATATATTTTATGGGGGAGGTTGGTATGAAATGTTCTTGAGGAATAACATGATATTAAATTTATATTTATTATTTTAGAGGATTTATGGAATTTATATTATTCTTTCAGACATGATATTTTATTTTATATTATTATTGTCCTTTGTTTCAATTTATAATTTTAGAAGTTGGTTTTGACCTTGATATTATATGATTTCTCGTGACAGTAATGTTTGATCTTACAATAATTGATAGAGAAAATATTTTAAATGATTTTACATTGAAATTTACTGTTTTTAGTCCCACCAATGTTTTATTTTAAGTTAAATGTCACTTTTTATGGCTTTAGAATCATTTTGAGCATCATTACAAAAAATGAAATAATTTTTCATTTTTTTTATAATTTATTTCAATATATCACCAATAATATTTTATAAACTAATTGAAATTGATAAATTATTCATTTTAAGTGTTCTCTGATAATTCTTATTCAATTAATTATTCTATAACCAAAGATCATTTCATAGATTGTAGGCCCAAACCCTTTTTACAATTCAAGACTCAAAATTTGTGCAAAGATATATATACTTTTGAATATATGGTCATATATTATAAATGGAAAATCTGAATGATATTAAATTTGAAATGAAAAAAATATAACATCTGTTGGAATAGATTTCATAAATACTACCCCAAGATATTCTATTTCTATTAAGGCCATAATTTCATATGAATCAGATAAGTGGAATACAAAGAGTGTTCCTATGAAGGAATATATTTCTATTGTAAAATTGGCTATAAATCTCTCTAAACATGGAGATCGAATTTAATGGGATGATAAAAGGCACACAATATATTTCATTAATGATTTCTATTATTTCCATCCATGTAAAGCGTTATTGAAAAATGAATGATATTTCTTTGCAAGGCGATAATCTGTCATACAAACGAGTAATGTTATTGTATCCCCTCTAGAATGGAAAGTAATAAGGTATATACGATAGCCTAAATATATATGTATAATTGTGTAAAAAATTAAATATATTTATATATTCTTTAAATTCATCATTATATCCATTCTAGATAAGTTGTGATGGAAAATGAATTAGATCAGTTTCGGAGACGGTAGTCTAGCAGACAAAAGATCGACAATTCTATTTACCATTTCATAGAGTTTGGTACAGATATAAGTCATGTCCTTAAAATAATATTATAAAATTTTATATATTATAATGAGTTTATTATTTAATTATTCTTTTATATTATATGAAGGATGTGAAATAAAAATAAAAACCACTCATTTAAGTATGTTACATCTTCTTTGGACAACATCTACTAGTTTCCCTAAAATACATTCTAGGATGTCCATATAATTATGAAAATGACACTAGAATGTTTGGAATGAATATGGGAATTTAGTTTGGTAGGTATTGATAAAACTTAATTGGTTTAGAAGTGTAAATAGAAGAGGATATGGGGTGGGCTTTTATAAGTTGGGAGAGGACATACTAGAATGTTTTGAAAGGAAAGAATTACACCATTGTCATTCACATTACATTAAGATCTATCAAGTCTTAATAATGATTTTTTTATTAAATATGATTCATATATTTTCTTAAGAAAATAATTTGACACATTTTTTGTCATTGTTAACGTTACTATCCATGTTAAACCATTAATAAACATGTCTTTATGCTAAATGAGGTAATTAATTTATGATGTTTTCAATAACAATTAGGGTGAAAATTGAAGGTGAAATTAATTTATAATATCTATTATACTAATTAAAAAATAAAATAATTTTTTAAAAAATTCAACTCCTATAAGTAGGTGAATATATTTTTAAAATTAATCACGAAGATGTGATTAAAAAATAGTTTTCTAAAAGAATTGTTTTCAAATGTATAAAGTGTCTTATATAAAAATTGATTGTATATTTTATTCAATTGAACTGAATTGGATTTATTATATTATTATTTAACTAATATTAATTTTAATAAAATAAAAAAAAGAAGATTTAAATTCATCAAATAAAATTGAAGATTTGAATAAAAATTAGTTTTTTTCTCGTTTCATTGAAAATTTTATCAGTTCAGAAAAATCAATAAAAATCACAGAAATATTACATTGAAATATTTATTTTGAAAAATAATTTATTTTCAAATAAATTTAATAAAATTGGTTAAATTTATATTTTAACATGAGTGCGCAAAAAGGCGATGAATCTATTTTAAGTGAAAAAATTAAGTTTTAAAAATCATTTTTCTACATTAAAATGTTTCTTATTTTTATTTCTAATCAATAAATAACCAGTGAACATGTGTAATCCATAAAATTTTCATAATTTATTTATTCATATTTGTATCATCCAACTTACCAACAGGGCTTTGAGGGTCTTGTTAAAATAGAGTATCATGATTCTTTAAAACATTGTGTTGTATTTACCATAGGCTATCTAAGAAATTTAATTTATTCCAAATGAAATATATCAAAATATATCATGTTTTAATATTTTTACATCCACAAAATATTTCTTTCACACATTTTTTATGAAAATCACCTTTAAAACAGTTGAGGTTGGTTTATGTTCATAACATCTTTTGGTTCCCACATTGTTTTCTCAATTTTTTAATTTCTCCAATATACCTTTAGTAGCAGATTCATCTAGTTCATCAACAAATTCTCCATAGTTTTAAGAATATGGATATGGTATCCAAATTAATATAAATAATGTTCTAATTATATAACTTTATAAGTGATAACATGTTTCGGGTCTTTCATGTATATCCATAACAATTATATTTGGAACACATCTTTTACTTTTGAGAGACCATGTGGAAAATTAAAAATAGTAATTAGTATAAGTAATTAATTCTAGGATTTCTGGGGAACCGATTTACATGGGGCTTATTTTTCACTTCTTAACAATAACTATGAAACCCATCCATGGAGTTACCTTCGAGAATACATGATATCCAACTTGGAATTTCAAATATTTACTTTGGTTACTAGGATAACACTATTCCATAATTTTGACATGATTTAATATATGACTTGATATTCTTTACCTTTTTCATTGTCTCCTAAAAAACATGGGGCTTATAAATATTTTGTCAACATCCTAATCCCAATAAGTTGGAGTATGAAATTTCTTTCTATATAATACTTTATACGACTCAATTTTAATGGTTAGATGGAAAATATTGTTATATGAGAACTCTAAAAAAGATAAATATTGATAACATACCTTTAATATCATTAGATATTGAACCCATATTGTCTTCAAACCATTGGAAAATCATTTCAAACTTCCTATTAGATTGAGGATAGAAGGCTGTGATCAATAGAATCGTTGTAACATGATCCATATGAAACATATTCTAGAATTTCGATGTAAATTAGGTATCTCTGTCAAATAAAATTGAAATATGTTAAACGATAATTATTAAAAATCCATTAATATATATATATATATATATGTTCAAGGCACTCAATATGTAAAACTTCTCTTATAGACAGTAAAAGTAATGATTTTTTAAGATGATCAGCATTAATCAATATTTCATCATTCTTTCTAGTTTTATTTGGTAATCAAGTGAAAAATTCAATAGTAATGTCAATTCATTTAAATATAAGAATATGAATATGTTTTATAACTACACTATAATATTTTCTCTCAATTACAACATTTTGATAAATTAATCATCTCGATACATAATCAGCAGTTTCCTACATCATGTTATCCCAAAAAAATATTCCCTAAAATATGCGTCTATATTAGTACCACCATAGTGTATATAGAAATTTGATCCATGAGAAACAGTAAAAATTCCCCATTTTTAGCTCTGGTATATATGGAACCCATATCCTCTTTCCATATTTCATAATTCCATCTCTAGAAAAATCCTTCCAATTTCCCAATATTCTTGAATTTAATTTTCAATTAAACCTTCTCATCATCAAATTTAAAACATTTTATAATTTATAATAAATAAGGCTAGAAAATAATTTAAAAAAATAATGATTTCTCTCCATCATTAATAATCCGTGTATCTCTCTTTACTATATCTATGATTATAATATCACTCTCAATCCTCATTTTGTTATGAACTCCAAGATCTTTCCTACTAAATTCAGCTTCTAGCTTATTTCTATTCCCAGAATTATAGCATATTTAGAAATAAAAATAATTATGTATCTTCAGTACTCTTTTTTTCTCATATTGAGGTCTTTTTCTGGAATATACATTTTAGGATTTTTTATCTATATATATCTCACATGTTTAATAATAAGGATAATTTCTACTAATATTCAATGAAAATATTACAGCTTCCCACTCCAAATCATGGGTTGGATAGTTTTGGTAAAGAGACTTCAACTGCCTCGATGCATAAGAAATAAAATTTTCATTTTGGATAATAGAAAACACAAGTTCCTTCTTCAATGCATCACTAAATATTACAAATATGAAAATTTTGATGGTTGAGTCAAAAAAAGATCATTAAACAATATTTTTTTATATTCATAAAAAATAATCATCACATTCCTTTGTGCATATGAGCTTAACCCATTTAGGTGTAACCATTCAAATGGATTTTCCTATCATGAATATTTTTCAACAATTCACCGATATAAACCTGATAATCCATTTAATCTTTTTACCTCAGATATTTTTGTTTGGGTATTACATCTTGGATGGCCTTTGTCTTTAAAGGATCAACTGAAATATCATTGTTGGAGAATATATGTCTATGAAAAGAAACTTCTTGAATCCAAAATTAAATCTTTCTAGATTTACCATATACGTCATTTCCCTATATAGTTTAATGAATAATCACCATGTTTTTCTAATTTTAATCATATGTTTTAGTATACACCAATATGTCTTTAATGAATACCAAATAACATTAATCAAAATGTTCATTAAATACTCGGTTCAATTGATCCATAGTGATACATTGTGAATTAGTCAATCCATATGGAATTACTGTAAAATCATAATGTTCAAACCTCATTTAGAATACTATCTTTAGAATATCTTACTTATATGATAAAAATTGACTATAAAATTAACAATGGTCAATCATTGAAAAAAAATGGAGCTCTATCAAGTTGGTCAAATATTTCCTCAATTCATGGTATATGTTTATTTTATATTTTCAAAATAGCATTGATTTACCTATAATCATTAAAAATCCAAAAGTATATATATTTATTATTAACTAAATTTATATAGGTTTCCCATGGTGAACAACTAGTGTGTATGAATACCATATCAAATAACTTCTCAATTTTATTCATTGAGTCCACTATTTCCACAATCTCCATTCTATAGTGATTCATGGAAATGGTTCTTGCATCAGGGATTAAATCAATTGAAATATCCACTTGATTCCCTAGTTGATGTCTAGGAAATTACTAAGGATATATATATATTTAATCTTATACAGTAGGTAAATTTTGAATTTTAAGATTACCTCTTCCATTTATAGACTTTATATGTTCTTCTCCCACAACAATTGCATTTAAAAGAGTTTGTGGTGGTTGATTTAGTCATGACTTAGATAAGGAAGCCTCTAATCTAAATATATGTAATTCAGAATCTTTATCATGTATCATAACTTACATATCATTTTAATAAATATTTTTTTCAAATCATGAAATATGTAAATAACATTTCAAGGGACATAACATATTTATTTACTATGATAGGATTAGTGATCACTCTAAACGATGGGGGTTCTATTAGATAATGTGATGAAACATAAGAGAATAACAATGTGGAATAAGATAAGTTTTCATTAGAGTTATGTTATTTATAATTACATTTGTAGGATACCCAAATTTGTAAATCCTATTCTCATTTCCAATAACATCTATACTTTATTTCTCAATAGGGTGATCTCTACAATAAGAACAAGTGTTGTAACAATTCCTTCTTCTACGAACCAGTAATGGAATATAATTGATTAGATCATTATGAATTTAAAATCACAATATATAATTCTAAATCTAGTGAAACACATGAAATAAATTGAAAATTAGTGAATTTTTAATTGTGGAATCATAAATTTTTTTTAATGGTAATATAGAATCATATGATTCATTAAAGATGATAAATAAAAGGAAAATCAACCAAAGTAAATCCACCATGTCATTCAGACTAGTTTTATAGTAAGGTAAATATTTATGTAGAAGGTAAATCTTGATTCAAACATGATGTGACTTTCTTTGAGTTATTACACCTAGGTGAATATGTATGAGAACCACATACATATGTAGTATCCAGAAAAAGATGTAATTCTCGGTAAACCAGATAATATATTCCTTAGAAAACAATCGACATATTTCCCAAAAATTGGACATATCCTCAATTTCTATCATAGGTGTATGTTCCGTAATAATTGATTTACTAAATCATGTTCCAAATTTTCTTACTAAACAACTTTTGATACCCAATGTAATGACCCAAAATCCAATAACATAGATATATGGTTACTTTTGTACATATGTATTGATAAAGGGGGTCTAATCCTGAATGAATTATCAGTTTAGTATTCATTAATAACCAAATAGATGTATTATATCCATTTTATATTTTGATTAATATGTATAACTTTATAGAAGAAAAAAATTTGCATCCTTGAAACTTATACAATGAATTTCTATTCATATACCTTTGGATGGAAAAATAATAATGGTGATCTAAAATGATCAGTAAGGTGCATATATAGTGGGAGCTATCATGAATCGATATTGGATAATAAATATGCAAAGGTAAATAACTAAAAACATATTAAATTTAATATATAACATCTATAGATAAGTGAAAATAAATATTTAAAGTTAACTAACAAAAAGCATATTACATTTAACCAATAACATGACAATGAAATGCATACATGCATAATATCAATGTAAAAATATCAGGGGGAATAATTATAACTAAATTATTAATTAAGATAATTCATAAAATTGTATGTCATGGTCTTTAGAATCATGTTATATCTACTGTTAAGACCTTTTATAATAAAATTTAAATATCTTGGTAGAACTCAATTTAATTTGGTTAATTAATATGTCCCTTGAGACCTATTGATTCATCGAGAGGATAACTTATTCTATGTCCAAATCATAACTAAATTTCCAATGCATATGTTGTATATTAAATTTTTTTTTAAATCATGAATCAATATTCCTTATCAAAAAATATCTATATTGAGTAAAAGAATTAGAATAATCAATATTTTATGTAGTCAATCAAATCAAATTCATAACCAAAACCATATGTTATAATGGTATATAGTTTAAGAAATTATCAAATCAATAATATATAATATATAGATATTTAATATAATTTTAATTTCCAACGAAAACATATCTCATAAAAGTGACTATTTTTAGAGAATGATAGAAAGCAGAAAATCAATGAGAGAAAATATAGTTTTTTTGGGATATTCTAGAATTTTTAAGAGTAAAGGGATATAAAATAATCCTTTCTAAAATAATTTTCTCAAAAAAACATTTATAATGTGCATAAGAGGATAAATTTTGTAAAATTCTTACAATAGAAGGGATGTCTTTTAACACCATAAATATAGAGAATAACATTACATTTTTCATGAATTTGAAAATTTTATCATATGGAAAATAGATAGAATATTTCTTTTTAAAAAAAATTAAAAATTAAAACATTGGTAAAAAATAATTTAAACCCTTATAAGAGAATATAAAAACATTTGAAATAAAAGAAAACATGAATATTGTAGAAAAAATATTATCATTCAAAATATAAATAAGACCATAATTTCTTATAAAAAATCATTTTGAATGAATAACATGTTATATATTTTAAATAATAAATAATAAGTATGTCCTTCATAAATAACCAAAATGAGGGATTGTATACAGAACCCAACAAGAAATATGTGTATAATACCAAATATGTCTCAATGAAGTTCAAATTGGGATGAAATCCATTACCTCACACATACCATTAAATGAGTATTATTTAAGCTCATTTATAATGGTTTTAAAAGTGTTTCTGATTTATAATAGAAGCATAATAATATTTAGAATATCATATACGATCTTTTTATAACATCTTTTCACATGTTCGTTAGTAATCATTCATTATTACTATTGTTTCAGGTGTTATCCAGCTTGTTTTCTCATGCTTGTATTAATGGGAATGTTTTGGTTAGTTAGATTTTTATGTAGATCAATAATATCCATAATGATATTAATTTTATACATATAATTTTCATCTTGTAATTGTTTTTAATATTTATTTAAATTTTAATATGGAGAACGAATCACATCACTTCATAGAGATGGGTGATCATACGTACGCATGAGCGACGTTATCATTTATTTAACTAGTTAATTGATAAGGAAGTGGATGATATATAAATTTTAAATATATATTATAATCTATATATAACATATATTTCTTAAAATTTTCTTTAATCTCATTCAATATAAATCATTAGTGAAAAATATATCACATCACTTCATGAAGTCATAGTCTGTTTTACACACGAGCAACATTATAATATCCTCCACAGAATGTAATATAAGTAGGTGTGTGTCATATCATGACTCTATAGAAATAATTATGTTAGAAATTTTATATTTATTATTTAAATTCAACATTATATCAATAAATGATAGGGGGTGATTGAAAATTAATTTCAGTAGTTCATGTTATTGTTATCCACCATACACAAGATCGATGGCATTGTTTCCCTTAGGACGGAGGGAGAGATTAAAATAGTTAAAGACCGTAACAAAAAAATATAAATATATTTATAAAAATAATTATATTATATTATATTTTTTTAATAATTTATTTTATGATGTGTAATAAGAAACAAAATAGCATATTCTAGTTCTGGTATATTACATATTCTTCAGACATCGCCTTTAGGATTACACACAATGCCTTCCTTGGATGACCTTATAATAAAAAAAATACATCTTGGATGTTTGTAGGGGAATAAGTATGTTATTTGGGATGGTAATTTCTAAACCAATACGATTTTAAAGGTGATGATGAGATTATATTGGGTGGCCTTTTGTAAGTGTGGGAGAGGACATGCATATAATTTATGAAAATATTAAATTACACAAACATTTTTAACATCCCAAAAATATCCAAAGGGAAAATTATAAAACAATATATGATATAAGGTCAAAATATGTCCATAAAATAAATATTTTTTATTTTTTATTTGATTTTTAACACTTATATTCTTAATTTGACCCCCCAGTAGACCTGTTTCTACCATAACTATGGAAATCATTTTTTACAGTTTACAATATTCATTATGTTCAAAAATTAATTTAAACACATTATATAATATTAATTATTTTAATTTAAAATTTTCATCCCATTTTTTCAAATTGAATTAATAGTAGTGGGGTAATTTACATTAAAATTAATCTTACAAATGTGATGAAACCACGAGCTTCTAAAGAAAATGTTTCTAAAACAATAAATCATTTTATATCAAAAATGATATTGTAATTGATTCCAAGAACCTAAATAGAATTATGTATAATACTTTTGACTAATATTTCTTTAACAAAAATAATTGTAAATTATTTATATGAAGATTAATTAGTTAATAATAATCACTAATATTCACTATTGATCAGACAAATTATCTTTTCAGAAAATTATCATAAAATTTCTATAAGATGATTTTAATATTTTCATTTTAAAAAAATGAATCTAAAATAAATTTGATAAAAATGGTGAAAATTAAATTTAACATATATGCAAAAAATACTCTGAAAAGATTTTCATTTTAAGAACAATTTGTTTAAAAAACAGTCTTTTACATTCAAATGATTCTTATTTTTATTTATAATTAATATATAATCAATGAATATGTGTAAACCATATTTTTTCAAAATATAATTAGTCATATTCATACCCACCAAATTTATTTCATGGTTATAATGGCTATGTTTAAAAAGAGAATAGTGTTTCGTTTAAACTCGGTGTTTCATGTATCAAATGATTTTAATGATATTAAATTGTTTCTAAAATAAAAATATCACAAAGTATTAGGTTTTAATAATTATAGTTAAAATGTTTCTTATATAAATGAAAAATATTATTATTAATTTAATTACTAGTACAAATAGACTAAAATGTTACTTTTATTTCATATCCATTTCTAAGAATTTTTTTTCAATTTTGAATTTTTAAATAGTTTTCATAGGTATAACGGATGATTATAATTTTTAATAGATTAATATTTCAATATATTTTAGTTTCATTGAAATAACCATGTGTTTTTTTATAAAAAACCTATTTTGTTGTAAAATGTACATTTTTATGAATTTTACACATTATTTTTTATTATCTTACTCAATTCCATAATATTGTTAACAAAAAGGCCCTGCAAATGTATGAAATTGAAACCATTATTATGAATCATTTAATTATTGCCTCATTGTGTTATAATTTGTTATATTTAGTGAATGTAATATTTATTTTAACAAATTAAAAATTATTATTCATGTTTTTATTATTGTAAAATAGGAATCAAATCATGTTTAATGATTTGAATAGTGATAAAATATCATTTAAAATTTTTCTTTGTTAATTTATATTATTTTAAAAAAGGTATCATCCAATGAAAAAATGCTCAGTCCTCCAAATTTTATGAATAAAAATGATTAAAAGGAACAAAAGTTAAAAACAAGACAAAATACCCAACAAGAAACCAATCAAAAAGATTCATTCTCTTTACCATTTTTAACATCTGGGGCCACCTTTAGATCAGCTGACTCCCACTCGGATTGTGAAATATAGGAGTTGAGCATTGTGAAGTATTTCACCCTTAGTCGCAGTTGCTATGAATTTATTGGCTCCTTAGATAGTTGCTTGTTAACCTGACCCCATTTCTGATCCATCTCCTTCCATTTTGAGTCCTTGAATGACGATCTGGTAAACACCAACTTTGGCATTATAGATTAGTCTTTTCTTGGATTTCTATTTGGTGGATCAGTGAATGCCCCAACATTATCATTTCCATTATTCCTCCCATTGTTGAGTATATCACTCTAAGATGATTTGACATTCCAATTGGGAGAGTGACTGTAATTTTTATTTATTCTCATCAGGGAAATACCCCTAATAATGTGGTAAATCCAAGGATTCATTTTAATTATGATGATCTTCATGCATCAAACCAATTCCCATCCATGAATATTTCTTATTATTTTCTATCAAAGCCATGCTTTGACTATACTCCCCATTAGTTTTCCCCTTATCCAGACCAATATTCCCACAATAATCTAGTTCTGCTCCAATAATGAAAATCTGTTGCAATCCTAACTGCTCAGGGAGAAACTCAACATGCCCTATCATTTCTATCCATTTGACTCCATCTCTATATATTCTTCCATTTCTAGACCAACATCCTCATTCGTTAGCAAATCAAAATTGGTACCAACCTCAATAACAGGAATCTCATTTATGACAACATATGAAACCCTGGGATACATTCCTATTCCTCTATTTCAACAATCTATAGCATGAGGAGTCACAACATCCCCATTTTTTATGCCCATTTTTGTGATTCCCATTGCTATATCTTCCCATATAAGAGACACCGGACAAAAATTAAAATGCATCCTTTTGAAGACCTATACAACACATGGGTTTGAGGGTGGATCCATGATTTTATTTAGTGGCCCATGGTCAGCCTACCAACAAATACCATCATCAAAGCCATGTAACCTATAAATTCATGAAGACATAGGGGCTTGGTCTAGGATCCACACTCCCTTACTGATTCACCATTCTGCTTCATTCTAACACATGTTGGGGAAACTTCTCCAAAGCATCACTGATCCCTATAATGGGATGAGACTCTACCATAGTGTCACAGGGCAATCATTATATTATAGAAAATAGGATCCATATTCCCCAACTGAATGCTATTTTTACCAAAAGGGACCATGTATTTGATGAAATCCAAATGATTCCACTGAAGCTCACCATCAACCTTGACACATATGGACTCAATCGAATCCTTAGAATCATCATCATGAACCCAAATCCTTGCTTCAATTAGATGGAAGAGTGCATTGGTGCGAGAGTCCATGCATAAAAATAAATATTTTTAATATTTTTATTTCAATAATGTTTCACTTACAAGATTACATTGATATTGTTTTTAATTATTTGAAAATAATCATTTAAATACGGGATATTTTCATTTTAAAATACATTTAAAATTTCTTCTCAATGATTTATTTCATAAAAAAACTATAGTATTGGTTTATTATTTTTAGGAGATATCTTTTAAAATATATTAGATCTTATATAAATTATGAATTCAGTCCCATGATTCCATTATTTTCTATTTCAAAAAAATTATGAAAATTTTTCATAAAAGGGAGAGGGAATTTAGAACATCATTTTTGAATTCTATTATATTATTTATGATATAAAATTCATGATTATTTTCTTATTTACCAAATATTTTTTAGTATAATAATTTATGGAATAATAATTTTGTCTTATTGGTTATAACTATATTTTATAAAAAAAATATTACCATAAAAATTTATTCTTAATATAAGTCTCAATAAATTCTTACGGGATTAACATTGTTTATTACAATATATATTGTTTCATGAGATGATTATTAAATGGAAAAAAATTAAAAATCTACTAGATCCCACCTTTTAACACCCAACCATTTTTAAAAGAAAGACATGTTTAATATCGTTTATGACATGTAGAACTAAGCCTAAACAAACCATGATATTATATTAAAATATAATTATTTAATGTGATTCTTATTTCCTATGCATTAGAATTGTGGGTATGATTAGGATTAACTAAATTAATAAATATATGGTTTGTAGATTTATAGAATTCATTATTTGGTTATTAATTAATTATAAATTAAATTAAATAGAAATAAAAAATAAAGGACATATTTTGTAGAATAAAATTTTCTATTTGAAAACTATTATTATGTTAATAAATTAAATTAATCACTATTGATGAGTTTTTTTAATGGATTTTTTAATTTATATATTTAATCAACGTTCCTATAATTCATAAAATTTGTTTTCTAGGCACGAAATAAGAATAAATCAAATTTCATACTTGAAAAATGTATTTTTCTAAATAAATTGGTTTTCTCTATTTTTTAAATTATTATAAACATTATTTATTTCATTATAACAAAAATTATTTCAAAAAATTTATTTTTGAATAATCATTCTTATAAAAATTTAAATTAATTTTTTTTATAATTTTCCAAAAATATTAATTTTTCTATGAATAGTTAAAATTATGATTTTTATTAACAATTTTTATTTAATCTAAATAATTCAAAAAGGAAAAAAAAATTGGAAATTTTTTAAAAAGATAAATAATTAAAAAATATTATAATTAATCCAATATATGTTACTAAATCATGTTTATGTTCAATTTCAATAAAAAAACTTCGTAAAATTATGAAAATTTCTTCATTGGAAAACATCATTCTTATCACATTTGGATGTTTAATTTTATGTTTAATTCTAACAATTATATGTGAGGAATTTTAAAAAATAGATTATGTGTTAAGAAAACTAATTATAAATAAAATATAATAAGTGAGAATTATTATTTTACCATAATAAATATTAAAAACAGTAAAAACATTATTTCAACCATTAATGTGAAATTGTTTTATCATGAGTAAAACAAAAATTAATAGGGTTAAAAATAACATAAAACTTCTACAATTATTTTTTAATGACCATATATCAACCTTATAAAGTCATATTTATTATAATGTGACATTTTAACCCCTTTTGGAATGTGAAAAACATGGTATTAATTCAATATTTACAAAAATTCCAAGTGTATCATCTCCCCCGCTTATAATATAACATCCCAACTCATATCCTCCTCAAAATTATAAAATATTTTTAATTGGAATATAAATACCCATATCCCTACCTATAATAACTACCCATATCCTATAGTATTTTTTTTATCAGAAATCAAATCTAGAAAGGCTTTTGGTATAATCAAAAAGTGGTGGTCCATGGAATAGGTATTGTTCTTAACCGAGCATTTCATTATGTTTATTCTACAACTACATTAAAATATTCCTAAATTAATCTGAAATAATAACATAATTTTCTATTATATAATGTTATTTTATTATGTTAATGTAATAACCTACATCTATTTACTCCATTATACATTGGGAATCAAAACCATCATTTTTGAGAATGGTGAAATACCGCCTAGTGAACCAAAGAAATTCATTTTCCAACATTTCTTCTCATTGATAATACTTATGGAGGATCAAATGTGGATATATTATATTTTGGAATCATTATTCATTGTCTAAAATTAATATATCATATAATTTCTTTTCATACCATCCATTGAATAAATGATTACTGCATTCATGTGTACGGTGGTCTATGACCTCAAGGAATTTTGTGATTCCTTTTTATTACCACATAACATGGCATGTATATGTAGTTTTATTAATAAATAATATTATATTTAAAATATAATAATCATTTTGAAATAATAAAAAAACATTCTTTTTTCCATCATAGTTTTTGAAAAATGTAATGTTACTCGTGCATACATACGACCTATCTCATCCACAATTTTAACATAGATCACTTTTCATAACCACTTATCATGGTTGTAATTATAATTTAATATTGGTTTAAAATTTATAATATATTAATGATTAACTATCTAGAGAATATTAAGTAGCCTTTTTAAACATTATAAATTGATTTTGGACATATGAGTCCATGATCATCAATATATCGAACATTAAATTAATTAGTTATATAATTAGATATTAAATGATAAAAATTAAGGAATAATAAACCTGAAAAAGGTTATTAATATGGTAAATAATTTACATAATTTTATTAGTTAGGATGAAAAGTAATGCATATGACAATTTGATATCAATGTCAGGCATATTTTTAAACGACTGTTTCCTTCAGCTTAAAAACTTTCTATCACTAAATCGATTTATCTCCCTCTTTAATGTTATGGATTGATTCTAGATTCTGTATATATGTCTCTCATGTATATGCCTATATTATTATATATTCCCTTTATGGGTAAATCTATTCCTCATTTTAGTTTCCCAAGTTCCTTCGTTATGAAATTTCTTTACATTATGATATGTGTAAAAATTATAAAACCCATTTTCATTACATGGGTAACTATTTTGTTATATATTATAATTGATTTATATTTTATTACAGATATAAATCATGATCATGTTATGTTGGGTACATCCAGATAGTTCTACCATTCACCATGTAAAGCATTCGTCTTAATGAGACATCATTTATGGGATTAGAAAGTAAACCAAATCTATTGTGGGACTATGTCCACCATGTGATATTGTCATGGTAGTTATATTTGAATCAGGTTTTTGAGATATCATATTTCAATTTCAAATTTCTAATAGTTACATGATATTATGATTACATTTTCTTTATATAATTCTTCCATGTGAGTTATCATAATATTTTTTTATGGAATAATGTAATAATTTTGACTCATATGTTATGATTACTTATTGTGGTATTCCCTTACTGGGGTTTAGTGCTCAGTCCTTCTTTATATGTGTTACCCATGTCATACCATGATGTTTCAGGAGCTCAAATGGATTCAAAATATTATTTTGGAGAGTAAAATAAGTATGTTATATTTTAGTCTCAAATTAATGTATTATAAACCTCATCTTACAAATTCACTATGCCTTATGATACTTATTGTTGTAATTAATAGATTTTTATATTAAAATCATGCAATAATATGAGTAAAAATCATGGGTTATAATACATATCCCATATAATGAAAAACATTAACAATAAAAAATTAAAATCAATTATATAATATACACTTTTAGTGTATCTATGTAAATATAATAATAAATACATGTTTGAAGAATAATATGATTTCCTAAAAATGGAGTCACTCTAATAGATAAACTATCTTTTACATAAATTGATTATTTATTGAATCATAAAAAAAATGATGAAATGATATATGAACAATCTATATATAAATTGTTCAATGAAATTTAAATATCATGATGATCAAGAAATGTAAAGGAATAAATCAAGTGTATTGTATGGACTGTTAGATGAAGGCAAATATGCCTCAAAAAATAATGATTTTTTGAATATGATAATACATGAAGAACTTATGTTGTTTTATACATAATAGAATATTTATGTATTAAATACAGTAAAATATCACTTATTGGTTTTTTATTTTAGTAAAATGAAATTTCAAAATGATAACGATTATCATTCGTGAGAATGCATGATGATTGATATTTATGTATTTAAGTCATTATCTAAACCCTTCCTACTAAATTAACATTTTATGTATCAAAATCTAATATTTTAATTTGATTATTCTACCAAATTATATGGTAAAATATAAATTAATATTTTGAATAAAAATCAACACCTATTATATAATTTCTAATCAAATATATATTTTAATGGAATTGTCTGGGGTTTGTAATTGGATTATGTTTTATCATTTATGAATATATATATGGTAAATATTTCACCACTGTTACAAGATGATGATATCATGATGATCATTGAGAAAAAAAACATATATGTGTCAACACATACATTGTGGTTAAATAAGAATCATATATCATCTATTAATTATAATAAATTAATGCATTTTAATATTTTTATTAAGATTTATAAATGGAAAAGAATAAAATTTATTTTATTTAAAATATTAAATATTTTTGGATATTATTTTGGTACGACATTTAAAATTATAATATCTCATATTTTAAATTTTGAATATTTTTTATGTTGTATTAAATACTTAGACAAATATCATTTAATAAATAAATATTTCTTAAAATAAAATCCCCACAAATTATTATATTTCACCAATTAGGATATGTAAATTTAGAGCAACAAAATATTTCAAAATGATTCATGTTTGACTATCAAATATATATTTTGGGATAAATTAAATAAAAATAAAAACATACAACTACATTTAACAAAACAATTATTCCATGACCCACCCAAAATTCCAATTAATTTGAGGATGAGACAAAGAGTTACCCATAAATCCTACCTCTTAAATGATATATGATAATGACTAAACGTACAGTATAATGTTCACATTATTATTGGAGTTAAAATATATTAAATATAACAACACACCAACCATGGAAAAAAACATTTTGTCATAACCATAAGAGAACAACATTTAATGGTACAAAATAAAATATAATTAAAAAATAATTCCCAATGAAAATTTTTTAGCTACCCTTTATTTTAATGATCACAAATCATGTTTTCTAGGACTCTTACATGTTCATTATTTTAGGATATTAAATAATTTTATAAGTAAATCTGGAAATACATATGGTTTACAATTAATCTTTCATCAATTTATAAGATAAACTATTAGTTAAAAAAGATACACCCCTGATTATCAACCACTAATTGTTCTATCATTGATGATATAGTGCGGATATATATAATGCTGAAGAGATCTACCAGTAAAAGATCTACCACTAAAGAGATCTATCATTAAACACATCTAACAATAGCACATATACCACTAGATTGTTATACCCCATACATCTATTACTATTAAAATTTTTAATGGATATAGATATATTATTAATATAATAGACCTACATATAATGATCATCTACCACTAGAATAGATCTACCTTTATAAGATCTATTGCTAGACTGCTACAATTGTTTCCCATGGACTTATTCAAATTTTATATTCCAATGGCTAGTTTATGGAACATAATCCATTCAAGAAGCATGTGCATTTAAGAATAATTATTACTAAAATACACCATGGATTCATTAAAGGTAAATTTATACCTTCTTAAATTTTTTCTTAGTATGAGGACACAGGACCAAATATATAATTAGACCAACAGCTATAAAGAATATATAAAACTCCCTCGTGCACTAGGGTGATCATATAGTGAGATAATATAAACCCTATTGTAAAAATACATGAGTGATAGAGCAATTGAGGTTACATACTTCATATGATGAATCAAATCTAGAAATTGACTAATTGAAAATATATGATTTTTTAGATATTTACGATAATCTATATTCTTTCACATTTTCAAAAAATGTATTTGAGCTCCTTTCTATGAAAAAAATAGAGGGATCTAAATATATGAATCTATTTTTATTGAGCCCCATCACTATTTATTATCTATAATTATAACATGCATATCCTTTTACACATATTATTACTTGATTTAAATCATAATTATCCTTCAAATAAAAACTAATGATCATAACGTCTTTTTTCTTTTGTCTTTAGAAGATTAGATACATAATATGAATGAATTTAAAAATCGAATTTAATCAAATCATCATATTTATATCATAAAACCCTTCAATAATTTAATACATTATATGATTATAATGGGAATTAATGAACAAAGATGTGATCTAAAATTCTTAGTAAGAGAATAAACATAACAAAAAGCGTAAAAATGGGTTAGAAGGAATAACATGTTGACATAAAAAGACATGGAACAAGAGTAAACATATTAAAAATTAAAATATAGAACATCGGATCATCTAATAATTGAATCATATAAAATTGTAAGAATCATATAATATGGCAAATGCACGAGTCAATGATCATTTCACATGGATGAGCACTAGTCAAGGATTATCACCAAGACCATTGCACTTGGAGCATGAGTAAGGAATAACCACCAAGACCATTTCACAAGACATATCATGAGGATAAACATTTCCCAATAAACTATATAATTATCTATATACACCCATCATAACATTTTCATGCTTATTTTTTCTACAAAAATAATCGAACATAAAAATAAGGGTTACTCATAGAGGGAAATGGATGTCTTAATCATGTCATTTGATATAACAAATGGGTGTATACTAAAGGTGTTTATAAAAGAGTGTATTTCAATAATTCATGGAAATTAATAAGGTAATTTAATCTTAAAAATAATAATATATGTAAAACTAATGTAAAAACAATTAACAAATTGAGTAGGAATCTTTAGAAATGAGCCACTTTAGTGCGGTTTAATGGAAAATATTAATGATTCCTTAAAACAGAAAAGGGATATTATTTGAACATAACCAGAAATTAACAAAGGTTGTTTTTTATGATAAGATTATTTATTTTATGAAAATAATGGTGGGTTAAAATCGAATGTGTATTTTACTTTAAATGGGTATGAAATTCAGAAGACCCCTTTAATTGGGCATACTCATTGGGAATAATTGAGAAAGAAAAAATTCTAAATCATATAGTTCCCACCAATGAATTATGTAATGATATGAATAAATTAATATATGTCATATATGTATAATTTAGATGAATTATGATAAAATAAAGAAGAGTTACATTTTTGTAATGGGAGAGAAATTATAAACCAAAGGAAAAAATGGAGGTTCAGAAAGAATCCCTTACCTAATGCCCAAAAGTATTATGCACTTGAAATTACTATCCTGGATACCCAAAATAAATCCATTAATTAATTTATTAATAAGTTTTTTAAAATTTATTTTATTTATTATAATTTTATTATGTTTATTTAAGGAATTTTTAAGAGTTATATGATACAAGTTCATTGTTTGGGGGTGCTCATTTCCTTGGTTTTCATGATCGGTTCATTTGTATATATGTATGAAAGAACATGCAGAAAGGGAATAGGTTTCCAAAATTGAAATTATATGTTATTAATTATCATCCATAAATTAATATTTTCTGATATATAATTTTTTTATATGGAATGAGGACAAATATTTAGATAGAACATAATAGATAGTCGTATATAATAATTAGGTAGTTTTTCAATCATCACAAAATAATTTTCTTATATTTTTTATATTATGTGTATATACTAGTTCTATAATGTTAAATAAGATATAATACATATATTATAATATATTTTATACATTAAATAAATTATGACTAGCTATTAAGGTAGTAGTTGAAATTGAATGATCGTCATCCTTGAATGCGATAAATTAACACATCAGAGATGATTTTGTCATTTTTATAAAAATAAAAACGAACGAAGGGAAATAATGATGGATTATTCCATTACCATAATAAAATTTATAGTATATGTCTGATAATGGATTCAACATGCCACTTGTATAAGGGTATTGGAGGATAGAATAATAAAAGAAAATTACTCAGAAAGCAGTTATAAGAAAAAGAAAAAAGTTTTTGACACAAGAATTCTTCTCTTTGAGAACCTCTTGGAGGTACTTGTGTTTGGTATTATTTTAAGACCATATTATCTAGGACAAGGGGGGATACATTGGAAGTTGTTTTCTGATTAATTTTTACAATATTAAAGGCTTTATTGGTGTGAGAAAAATAGGTGGTGAGGGTTGGTATTTATAATGGGGGATATGGGTGTTTTTTACGATTTTATTCATTAGTTTATTATTTTTGCACAATAATATGAATAGTTGAATTATTGTGACTAAATATGGGAAATAATGAATTTAATTTATATCAATTTCTATTTAAATCATCAATGAATCAATAATGACTCATAAAATGCATTTATTTGCCTTATACCATAAATTAATATATTTAATTATTCACCATAAATTCACCTATTTTCGGAAAATATCAAAAATTCAACCTATACATGTTTTCTATATAGAATTAAAAATAATATTCCATTATATTAAAACGTTTTTATAAGTATGATAAATTTAATTTTTAGTAAAAATAATCATTTACTTGAATAAATACTGATTTAAAAATTTTAACTGATTTTATAAAACATTGAAAATTTAATTAAGGTCCCATAAAATTTTTTTTAATCATTATAAAATAAAATATAGATTTTTTAATCAATTATTTGAAAATAATTATTATTTTAAATAGTTATATAAATTTTAAAATTATAAATAACCACTAATGTTTTATCAAAATAACAACATTTAATTTATCTTTTTCAAAACATTTATTTACTAATACTATGATATAATTATGTCATATTTTCAATTATATGATAGATAAATATTATTCATACATTCATAAGTGTGGTTACAATTCTATTTATTGGAATACTATTCTTACAGGTCGTATTACTATTCTATATGTCATGTTACTATTTTATTGGTCTAGGTTTGTTAATTTCTATGAATATTTAATATTTAATTAATTCATGATTTATAAAGTTTGACTTGTATTCTATATGTGATTTTATGTAATTTATAATATATAACATTAATATTAGAAGATAATTTTCATTAATTAAATTTTGGGTCATTACATTATTTCCCCTATACGAAATTTTGTCGTTGAATTTTTTACAAACTATAGGGAAAATAGGTGATGGAACCTCTCATGCATCACTTATTATGATTCTTCTATATCATAATCATTCTTATGGTTTCCCTATAGTACTTTATCTAGGTGAGTAGTCTTTTTAATATAAATTTATCTCTATGATCTAAGATCTTAATTAGTTTCTCCTCATAAGAGAGATCATTATCCAACTATACCACCTCCGAATTCAGCACATGTAAGGTATCTAGAATGTACTTACTCAAGAGGGATACAAGGAAAGCATCTTGTACTTGAGTCATGGTTTGTAGTAGTGTCTGTCGATAGTCCACAGCTCCAACACGTTCAAGAATCTCGAAGGGGCTAATGTACCTAGGACCTAGCTGTTAAATCTTCAAAATTCACATGATAATCATCTAAAGAGACATGCAGAGGAATACCAAGTGTCCAACATTAAACTCTATATACCTTTGAATATTGTCTATGTAACTCTTCTACCAACTTTGGGATTCTCAGATTTGTTATTGAATTGTTTTATTCTTTTTTACAATTTCATTAACCATTTCAGGTCTTACCATCACACATTCACCAACTCTATCCCATCGTGTCTGTGTTCTACATTTGTTTCATAAAGGGCTTCATATGGATCCATTTGTACTCTTGATTGGAAACTATTGTAATAGGAGAACTAAACTAGTGGTGAGTGTTGATCTCATCCTCCCTTGAATCATATAGAACATGTGATCAGTATTTATTCAAGAGTATGAATATTCAACTCAGATTGGCCATTATTTTGATGATGATAGGTCATACTAAAGTCCATCTCAATGTTCATAGCATGCTGGATACATTTCCATAACATGGAGATGACTATCTTATCACAGTCGGATAAAATTGTTATAAATACTCTATACATCCATACCACTTTTTTGATGTATATCTGGGAATTTGTATCTAAGTAGACTCCCTCCCAAATTCTAATAATGTTAGTTGTCTTTGTAAGACGATCAACAATGAGCCCTATATCATTGTTTCCACTAGATGTCTTTGGATGTCCTTTGAAAATTTCTATGGTGTTTTTTTCAAATTTCCATGTTGTTATAGGTAATTTTTGCATCATCTTTTTATACTTTTTCCTTTCATCCTTCAAATGAGGACATATCTGAATCATTGATATATATTCAGTAATCTATTTATTTATATTGTCCCACTAATAGTTTTCTCAAAGATCTCGACACATCATTGTGCTCCATGGGTGAATAGTTATGGTTGATCTATGTGCATCATTCAGAAGCTCTTTATTTACCTCTATATTGGATGGTACACATAGTCAAGACCCAAATCTCATGATTCCTATATCTTCCATTTATAACTCTGTGGATTTCCCATTTCTAATTCCTTCTAAATTTTTTAGAATTTCCACATCGTTTATTTGAGTATACATTATTTTCTCCATAAGGGATGGTTGAGAAATCATTTAAGAATGACTGATGTTGCTCCTTCATTAAATATTCCCATGTACATCCATTAATGGTTTAATAAAATTGTATCCATCTAAATTCTCATTTTGACAAAGATTCATGATCCTTTATACTTATATAATTTTCAACTATATTTCCATCACCTGGATGGGATTCGACAAAGAATTAGTAATCAGTGATAATTTCTAATCATCTTCATTAGTGTATAATATTATTCTTCTATGTGACTATATATTTCAGTATCTTATGGTCAATATATACCTCACAATTCTCCACTTATAGATAATACATCCAAATTTTTAATGGAATGAGCACAACCCCAAACTCTAGATCGTGCATGGGATATTTGTTTTCTCATCAATTAATAACTTCCCTAATGCATATGTTATCACTTTATCATTTAGTATTCTTGAAAATCCTAATACTTTTTTTGAAGCATCATTATACACCACAACTATTTATCCTCATTTTTTAGTGTGAAAACTTGTGTAGTGATAAGACTATTTTTTAACCCTTTAAACTAGTATTGACATTCACTAGTCCAAAAAAACTTTTATCCCATCTGAATAATCTTTTTTTTGTTAGTTTTAAAATAATGAGATGTTATTTAGAAATTTCTGGTAATACCTTGATAAACTAATGAATCTAATAATATCAATTAAAAATGTTGTAATGGGCCACTCTTGGACGAAATTTGGCGAAGAAGGGTCTATAGATATCCCTTTTTGGTAATTACATTCCCTGATAATGATTATTAATCCATCCAAAAATCAGATTTTCTATACGTTGGGTAAGTTCAAGGATTTTCATAAAGAATTTTTCAATTCAAATATTTAATTTGGTTTCTCCTTTGTGGAATGATAAGTGTTTCCCAAGTTCAGAGTGGTGCTCGGGGGTGCCTCAGGGGCTCAGGGCATGAAGAGAAGAGCAATCAGGTTGTGAAAGGCGCACAGTCTTCACATGGTTTGGGGAAACCATGCAGGTAAACCATGTGGACAAGACATACTTGGAGAGTAGCATTAACATTGTCTTCACACGTTTAGGGGAAACCCATGCATGATTCCTAGGAAACAATGCAGGTTGCCTCTCGTGGATAAGTGTTGTCGCACAATTTGAGCACGATTAGGAAAAACATGCGGGTAAACCATGCCACCCAGAAATGTGAGTAAAATTACAAAAATGCCACCTTGTGATTTTAAGACCTAACAAGGGGTTTTCCTCCTCCTTATCCCTTGGAAACTTAGGAATGATCTAAATCTCCTAGGTTCTCTTAGGAATGGATCTCCTTCGAATCATGTGTGTTTTGAGTGTGCGGATTGATGATCCGGGTAAACTTAATCCTCCTCTTGCATTTACTTTTAGATTAGAGTTTTTATCATCATGTATTCTCCATATGAAACCCTAAAACATAATTTTTGGATGATATCTAGGTTGAAGCTTCTTGGGGTTCTTGAATCCAAATCCAAGGCCACGATTAAGATTGCGTTCATCAACAAATTCATGGTAGGTGGTCTATAAGTATTATCTAGTTGTTTTATTTTGGATTTTTGCATGAGAGATGGTGTTCTTGTTTCTCCCTAACTGTTTTCATGGTTTTTTTGGTGTGTTTTATAGAACTGAGATTCTATTTGACCAATTGAAACCCTCACGACTCCTTTGGGATGTGTATATGAGGACTTGATCATTCTAGGGCCACCCATGGGGTGCACCGGAAAACTCGGACCTAGAGTGTGGTAGGGTTATGTGATGGGTCTCCAAATAATAATGTGGAATCCATATATAATATGTCTTAATGTTGGATTAACATACCAATGGAATAATGATAAATATTCCTAAGGTGATAAAGGCATAAGGTGTTGGTTTGAATAACATGAAAATGGGTAATTGTGTTGAAATATATTATGTCGATTTTTTCATGAATTTTGGTTACAAATGCCTAAGGGTATTACGGAATGTTAAATTGTGAATGTGTAATTTTATAATTGAATGGGAAATGAGGAATATATTAATGGGATGTAATACATAGCTAGATGAAATTGTGTAATGGGTTAAGAAATTAAAATTAGGTGGTACTCCTAAATGATTGAATGTAATAAAGGGGTTGTGTATTATGAAATGAGAATTTTACTTCAAATACATAAGTGGTTAAATGATTTTTAGATGATAAATGTGATAAATGGCTTAAATAATGTTCAATTATGAATTTAGATTTGGAAGAGGTGTTGTTCAATACCCAGAATGGGATAAGATAAAGGGATGAAAATTTGGTAAAATGGATATTAATTGTAATGGTAAATTGTGTTAATAGGTTGTGGCATGGTATTAATTTCCATGTTTTTTTCTATGCATTAGAAATGATTATTCTCGATTGAAATGGATATGTTTTGTTGTTGTCCTTTGATGTGATATCCAATGGCATTGAATATACCCAGTTGAGTTAAGGTATGGTTTTGGTGACTTGGTAAATAAGTTTGTGAACATGGCATGGTATAGTGGGGTATTTACATGGGGTTATACGCCCATATGTTGAGTCAGACTAAGGCTCCAAAATCCACCCAAAAATGCACAGGTTAGGAAAGGGGATAGAGTTCGATTCCCCTAAGGGTTGCATTCCACTGGACTGAGGATTCAAGTTGAGAATCATGATATTGTTATAATGTGATTCATTCCACGGATATTGAGTCTTTAAGGTGAGGATAATGTCATGATGTGATATGTGTATCCCTAGTGATATATGGACTAGATTCCCCCCCCCCCCCCTCGTTTATTGTGATTTACTTCATTAGACCCTTGTTTTGCTGATAATTATTCTTAACCCATGGAACATGTGTTCAATATGGATCATTCAATGAAGATGGAATGAAATATTTAATTATGATAAATGCTAATCATGAATTAAATGAACCATGTTAACTAATGGCACCAAAACTATCCCTTTATTACTATAATTTATTTTGTATGTGGATGCACTATCTGTTAGACTGGATATTTTCTAGACACTGTTGGTTTTGGCCTACTTAGTTTTTTATTTTATACTTGGATGCACTATCTGTTGTACTAGATATTTTTTAGACACTATTGGTTATGGCCTACTGAGTTTTTTACTCACACCCTTCTTGGGCCGTCGTTGGGTACCTGAGAATATCTATTGGTTGTAGTTCTGGACAAGGGATGAAGCCCTACGCTATGAACTTGAGTTGGGATCGAGGCATACATGGAGAAGGATCAAGACTTAGGGTTTTGACACATTTGGATTATTCCCCATTTTTTTTTATTTTGGGTTACTTTCACATTCACTACTAGTATGAAATTATAATGTTATATTTTATTGTTGTTAGTAGCCTACTAGGAAACGTTTTGTTACATATGTTTATTGGTTGTTAAATATTTTTTCTTTAATTTTTATTGTGATCTATTGTGGCTTACTCTGGTAAAGCGGGTATTGTCTCCCCTTGTGGCTTATCAGACCCTCACCGTGAGTCAGTAACCACTTTCATATAGAGAGGATCGTTTGAGGTCATGTGACGACCCGATACAAAGCATTGGGTTATTGGCTTCTGGCTCTAGGGAATTACAATGTTGTATCAGGGGAGATACTTTCTCTCCTTACTATTTGGTTATGGTAAAAGGATATTAGGATGTTTTGGGCCCTGATAATGATCTTGTGCATGGGAGTAGCTAACCCATGTACAAGGGAAAACCAAGGTCACCCTAGGAGGTAATCATTCTTCTTGAAAAGTTTTGTTACATTTGGATGATATTTCATCATTGGTTGAATCAAATGTTGAGGTATTTGACTTATTTATGATATTTCACTCATTGTCTGAATGTTATAAGGATGTGAATCCATGCATCATTTTAGGAACCTATGGATATAGGTGTCACAAATCATTTTAGGCACATACACACGAAATTGGTGTGATGGGCATAGAAAATATAATGAATTTTATCCCCTTGATAAATATGAAGAAAATGAAGCATAATAATGTTAATGGAAGAGAGTGAATGAAAATAACCCCAATGAGTAGTTATGGAAAATCTTGTATAAGTAAATGTTGTGACTGAGTTAATGTTTTGGGTTATGATAAATTATAAAGGTTGTTTTGAGGTAAAAAATAAAAGGGGTTCATAATGATTCTAAAATTGTTAACGAATATTTCCCAATGAAGGTGTAAATGTGTTAAAATGATGATTTTAAAAAGATATGAAATGGGAAATGCAGCTGAGGGGAAGGGATTGTGTCCTAAAATAATAATGGTTTTTAATATTTGTTGATGAATGATGTGGGATTAATTAAATTTCATACCCCCATGTTGAAAATGGCTCACGGTAGGTATTATGGAGGGTAGTTCTCAAAGTGTGATGTTGACCGTTGGGGTAGAGTATGATGAATGGTTTGTTTATGGTTAGTGGTGTGAGATATTTCCTTTTGTGGTTAAATTTTGTCCGTCATTCTTCGAAGTTTCAAGTGAATGACATGTTTTGAATGATAATGTTTTGGTTCAATGTTTGGTATCCTTGGTGTTTTCAGTTTGACCAATTTATGCGTGGGTTGGGGTAGTGAGAGTGCGGTAGTTGAGATTTTGGGATTGGATTATGAGGACTTAACATTTATGATATAGACTAGTTGGTGTGTTTAAGGAACCCTTGGTAGGGTTGTCTCCATTTTGTGGCGAGGTACTATGCGGTGATTTGAGTAAGCGAAATATCATGGTCAATGACCATATGGAGTTCAGGCCTGACCCTAATGATGGTGCCACAATCTTAGTGACCTTTTATGTAGAGACCTTGTTAGTTGTGTCTCATATCCCTGAGTGAATGTTTTTTCCATTGTGCTGATGAATGTGTAAACCATTAGTGTGTAACCTATAGTAGATGGTCTTTTGGTACACTAAGAATAGTGTGCGTCAAAACGGGACTGATAGCTCCATTCACACGATTTTCTTTGTTCATGTCATGAGAAGTGTGGTTTGGAGAGTGGTTCAATTGATGTTCCTGGTTGTAACTCTAGTCTAGGGAGTTGGTATCGGTCAACCATTAAGGTGGTCTATGATAGAGGTCGAACATAGTCTCTAGTTTCTCTGGGTGTGTCTCGTGCATGTAGATATTTGGACTTGATAATGGGACTCATAGTGTTCCATGGTGCATGATTGGCCTTGAGGGTTAAGAGGGGAGGTTTATGGTATATTTGAGCATAGTTCATTCATAAGGTCACCCTAATGTTTGTGATAAGAGGTAAGGTTTGTTTCTAGGGTTTTTATGACATGAATGTCTGACTCACCTGTTTGGGTGAGGATTATTGGAGGTCTGTAAGTTGTTTTGAACAGAAAAGACAAGGGTGGCTAATGTGTGGTTATATACTTTTCCTCAATAGTGACTGTAACATCCTAGGTAAATAAAGAATATTAAATATTCATATTTATTAATATTTTTGAAAAAAATATTAATAATACTTTGAAGGGGATGCTATGTCCGATGGCGTACCCAATACGCAACAACGACTTTCTTTGAAATCTTACACTACACACTAATAATATAATAATATTATTTTTAACGCATGGCCGTTGTAATGGTGGGAATGAAAATAACTAACTACAAAATGATTATATGTTTTTTTCAAATATTTTTAATTTTATCCACTATATGTTAGAGGCTTAAAATGCGAATGAATCCAATTTTATGCGTAAATATACGAACATTCTTTAAAAGGTCGATTAACCGCCTTTTAATGGAGAACTCTTTATAAATCCACTTTCTGAAGATTTTATATATTATATTGGACAAAATAAAATCCTTCTTTACAATCTGTACATCAAAATTTACTTTGTGTAAATTTTTGTTATTTTTTCAATAAAGATCATTTTTAGTGAAAATGTTGTATTTTAATTCAAAACCTCCTTTTAATATGATTTATTTATATGGATATATTATCTTTTTAATTGGGTTTAAATTTTAGTTAGAAACTATTTTTACCATTTAATCCAATGTTGGTCATTGGAATTAATTTCTCTTTGAAATTAGACTTAAACTATTGTCAATCTTTTGATATATTTTGTTTCTTAAAAATATGCTATTTGTTTTGGCAACGGGAATTAATTACTAAATTGATTAATTCAACTTATATGCTTTGAATTTTGTAACATATACATCATATTTTAATTCAGAATATCAAATATATCTTAGAGTTAATTTTTGGTATTTTTCTGAAAAACATCTATTTTTGATGAATAGTGAAACCACTAAGCGGTAGTTAAAAAACTGAGTTTTCGTTTAAATGAAATTTTACCACCTATGTGATTTCAATTTCAAAAATATGACATACATGGTTTTTATTAGGATGTAAAATGTGGTTCAATAGGATGAAAATAATTTTTGATGAATAGTAACTTTTAGGTTTTATTAATCGCGATTATAGGTAATTTGTGTAATTTAACATAAAGATAATGTTATCATAATATGAAATGACCTTGAAACATGTCCTACCTTTATTGGAGGTGTCATGGCCGACCAAGACAATCCATGGGTCAACTTGGGGGCTCGATGGAGCCACTTGGGTAAGATAATGACATTAATAACTTTTTATTTAAAGTAAAAATAAAAATGTCACAAACATGTATTATTTTACTAAATCAATTTTTACATTGGGTTATACAAATCATATTTTTTTCAAAAAATATTTATTGGAAAGATAAAAATATTTCCTAAATCATCGTATATTTTTATAACATTTAGACACTAAATAAATTAGTTGATTTATGACACCATGATGATGCAGCGATTACCTCATTAATGAACGATTTAAATAAAGTGAAAAGATAATATAAAATATAAGACATAAACTTGTCAAAAACCTATTTTATGTGTGGATTTAGAACCCATATCACCTTATCCTAGAAATATATAATTGTGGGACCATTGATATTAGAAAATCATTTTATAATAATGTAACTTTTCAAGACTTTCAAAGAGTCCCCATCCTCCCTCTTATAAAAGGACCCCACCTCTACCTCCTTACCCACACCTCTCAAGCACATCAAATGTCCAACCTCATCTCATATTGTCTCTCCAAATCGCTATATTACTCCTAGAAGTCTCACTTTGGGCAGAAGACTTTCCAAGGGTGCCTTTGAGCTCACGTCAAAAAATAGTTATTTGATTTGAAGGTAATGTCTTCTCTTATGTACTTTTGTTTTATTTTGCTTCTCCAACCCCATAAACTCTTTTTATTCCATTCTTATGTAATAAAAACAGTATCGTAAATATACTAGGATTCTTTTATGATAAGTATTCAATCTATACTCATAAACACCTCTATCTAATGGTTAAATAACATTCTGTTTGTGTGGGTGGTGAATTATTGCCTCACAAAACGATGAATGTTCAATATTCTTTTAACACCTCTCATGGTGTCCATTAAGATGTCAGTGTATTTATATATCATATATAAATTATATTTATTTATTCTTTATGCTTCTTTATTTTTCATTTATGTCATACCTTTATGGTTTCCAAAATGGGTAAATGGGATAATTTTATTTTAGGAAGTGCAAACTACCGCCCCCTCAAAGTGATTTGAATCGTTAATACCATATGTGGGATGTATAAAGGTTGGATTTAATTATGTTATGTATTATATTAAACTATAATTATAATATACCTATGTATCATTATTATTTTTATTCCATTAAATTATGAAATTGAAATGAAAGTAGCGTTCATGCGTACGTACGACTTACCATCTCCATGAACGGTACATTTCTTTTCTTATCTCAAAATGTTATGTACTATTATAAGTATATATATATAATGGATATAAATGTCCTATATTGTACCTAAATTATGGATATCATTCTGAAATTATAATATATTTATAGATCTCTCATTTATTTTTAATTCGATTAATATGACAAAGAAATGAAAGTAGCGTTCATGTGTACTTATGGCCTACCGTCTCCATGAACGGTTCATTTCATTTTTTATCTCCAAATGTTATGGAATAGTATAAAATGAATATATTCTAAATATATATGATATTTAAATCATTACTACTATTTTCTAGATGATGTACCTATAACAATATGGAAAATTCTTTTCCAATAGGTTCAATTTTTACTCATGTTCCGAACATCGACAAAAACATCGGATATGAACTCACATTATTAATAAATTATTATAACATTATAATATTTGATATTACCTGAATAATAATATTTAAAGTAGGTCCTTAATAAATTATAAATTGACCAAAGTTTATTATTCATGAATATAATGAAACGAACAAGACAAGTCAGACTTGAGGTAAGGGATCATGTCTCTCTCTCTTTCTTTTTAAGTACTCTCTTTTATGTAATTTCATTTAAGCTCATTTTTCTTATGTTGGGGATGTTATTTTATATTCCTCATTCTATAAATTTTATGTTCATATAATGATAGACCCTATTTGATCTTTTCAATCCATTTTTTTATGTTTTAAGTGTCGTTGTTATGTTGCCGAGTTTTCGTAATGGATTTTTCATCTCACTTTTACTCCAGTGAGATTTATGCTACATTTGCCAAAATTTACATTGTGTGGTGTATGTACTTATCATTATTCTAGAATATGTGTAATATAATTTCTTATATTATTATTTACATCAATTTTTTATAGTCCTTCTTTCATGGGGTGTTTGTTTCGAAAGTTACCCAAATCGGTAAGGGAAACTTTCACCCTCCTCTTTTTAAAAAACTTCATTTTGTTAGGTATTTTAATTTACATATTATTAAGGTGGGATATGTTCTTATATATTTTTATTAATATAAATGATATGTCCAAGTGATGAGATAATATTTTTATGTCTCATCGTCTCATTTTCGAAATTTTAAAATGACGCCATTAGGCTATCGAATCTCTGTAAGGGAACTTCTTAACCCAATTTCAATTATTTGGATTAAACCTCTACTTCTTGATTATGTCATACTATGAATATGTGTGGATGATCTCTGATTGTTTTACACTTAATATCCTATTATAATGGGTGTATTTATACCAAGGCAGATCTGATCATGGATTTGGTAACCCAAATCCATGACCCCGAAAAATAAATTAAAAGTAAAGGCAAACATACACTCACATCATGGACCATAGACCCATAATCAGAAAAACATGTGACACACAATGTAACCAAAACATGAAATGGTAAAACCAATACCACGTGAAACACCAAATCCCATCCAAAAATAATGATCTCACACCAAATCCCATCCGCAATTGCCGCTAGTCAAGGTCGACTTTACACCAGCAAATCCCAAATGTCGACACCCATGTGAGATACCTGCAGTTCGAGGTCGCGCTACGCTACTTTCCAAAATAGATTGTAAACTTACCGCAAATCATTCCCCGATCATCGCGTCACCGGCTCGCATCACAAAACAACAGCCTTACTTCCTGAGAAGAATCACCGACGACTCCTGTTCATTATCAACGACGCAACCTGCGCCCAGATCTCAACGCATCAGAACACCATGGCACTCCAGGAACTCCAGCCACCATCACAACCGATATCGCTTCACGTCAGAAGCCCTAAATATGTGGGGTTCCAGCATCCCCACGAATGTCGTTAGCCCCGGAAGGCGTCAGATCCACCCGCTAGGACAGGGATCACTAGTCAAACCACCGGGATCCCAAATCCGCGTCAGCATAACATTGACCCACCACGTCAGCTGCAGTGCGTAACCATCAATGCCTTCTCCAGGTTTTGTTTGCCGTCGTAAACCAAACGAACCAGAGTCCACAGCCAACGTTCCTCCCGACATTTCACTCATCTTATGCATCGTTCCACAGCTCCGTCGCTGATGTAAACTCAGATTCCGACCGGACCATTGTTCACAACCAACACCCTATTGTTTCCAAGCTTCACTCATCTCCCGAATGCTCTCATCGCTTGAATTAACTCCCATTTCTTCCCTCGTCTCTATATTGACCCCATCACTTGAGTTACCTCCAATTTCTTCAACAGATTCAACCTTATAACGAATGCCACAAGCTGCAAACATCTCGAAATGGCCAACAACTTCATCATAGATCTTGATTGCAAAACAGTAGTGCTCCCCATTGGAACCTAGAGAGAGATTCTCTCTATTCTTGAGAGAGAGTCTCTCCATCCCTCCCATCAATGGGTGTATTTATATTTATCACACATAATTATGTAATTGATTTATCCTTAATCTAAGGATACCAACTTTGTATAGGGCTTCGTCTCAATCTCCTTTCATTGAGGCGTATTTTGTTCTAATATTTGAATTTATATTATATGCTGAATAAAACACCTTTTACTTTTCATTTCATTCAAAAGGAAACGTTTTCTACAAAGTGTATTACTAAATGAAAAAAAGGAATGTTTCTTTCAACATATGCGATGACATCTACCTTTTCCACCGCCCCGAATGTTATTTGGTCTTTGGCTTCCTCAGCAATCCGTAATGTTTTTAAAATGAATTAAATACCATATACTATTTTATGTATTTTTGTATTGAAATTATTTTTATAATGGATTTATTATGTCATTATATTTAAGTGATATATTGTGATCAAAATGTGGAAATGTTTTCTTTCCATTATATTTGTTTTATTTCTTATGATTTGATAATGGTACTTGGACATTTGAAAGGTGGTTACATGATAAACCATATGATGAGCGGTGCCTTGAATACTAAGACGGGTGGTTATGTTATAACCTCCAATGCATTGGGTATGCAAGTCGGCCGTATGGCTATTCCATGTAGTGATATGTGTGGATGTCGACTGTATGGTTCTTCCATTTCAGTATGTTTATGTCCCATGTTCCCTTTATATGTTATGTGTTATTTATATGGGTTTATGGTAATCTTTTTGTTACAAAGGATAAGTAGTGATATTTTATTCAGTGAAGAGTATTTAAAACATCATAAAGGTTAAAAGTATTACATTGATAAAGTTTTCATGGTTTTATTATTGTTTTGAAAAACTAACAGTTTTCCTTTTTGTGTGTCCTTTACTGGGCTTTTTATGCTCATCCAATGTTTTTGAAATGTTCTCCATAGGACTTAAAGAAGAATAGGGTCAAAGATGGGATGATGGAAAGACATGATATCTAAATAATGGAACTATAAATATTTCTTTTTAATATTTTTATTTTTATGGAAAATTAGTGGAAGTGTCTACTTTGTAATCTTTTGAGATGTAATATTTATGTCCTAATTATCTAGAACTCTAAACCTGAAAAGATCCTCTATGTGAATTATTAATTTAATTCATGATTATGTAATTTTTTAAGGCTGGGTCCTTATAGTTGGTATCAATGGTCAGTTTAGATAACTTTAGAGGTTAGGGTATTATTTAAGCGTAAGTGACATTACCATAACAGTTAGGATTTCAGAAAGAGTCATAGTTTTAGATAAAGTGAATGAGTTTAAGATAACATGAATAATTATATCGTAGTATTATAAGATGATTCTAATGATATAATCACACTGTCCTTTTTTATTTTAGTAAATAGATGGATCTAGAAGGCATCAAAGTAACAGTGGATGTGAAGGAAACTGTGACAGTTTTCTGAGCGGGCAACAGAATGATATAGGAGCTGCAATGAAAACACTTGTGTTTATCCTCAACCGACTATCTGAAGTCATTATTCACCACCTAAACCTTGGTGATTTTTATAAGGAATCATATATGCGAGAAACCAATCCCTAAAGAAGTTCAGGTAATAATAATAATGGTAAGTGTGTTCAAAAACCTACGTGTCAATGATGTGGAAAGAAAGACCTAGGAAAATGGTTTTAAGGGATAGAAAGATGATATAGATGTGGAAATGAAGGTCATAAAACAAGAACCATCCATGGAAAAAGGAATCATCTAGTTGACTTGAGGAAAGGGAAAGAATTTACTTCTGAGGGATCAAATGAATGTTTTAAATGTGGTGTGCATGTCCATTATGCAAACACATGTCCTACGAAGAAGATTCATGAATGGATGACCAAGATCGTTCAAATATTCATTTACCAATACCTAATTCCATTATGATTGAGGATGAAGAAAATAACCATGACCAGTGAATGTTTTGGATTATTTCATAACATATGTTTCCCTATTTTTGGTATCTTAGGATATGATTCATGATTTTGTTTGTAGGAATGAATTATTTCCTAATAAGTTAGAAAGGAATGGTTAATGGATCAAGAAGAATGTTGAATGAGTAAGAAGTCAACATGTATGGGATTCAAGAGTTATGATTGATTTTAGGATGGTGAAATTCTGAAAAGTATTATGTCTCTTTTGATGATTGGTTACATTATAAGAATTTTTATAATATGTGTACCCATGATGTTTGATATATGATAATTTTATACAAGGAATAGTAATATGTTCTTTTGTGGACATAGTAATAAAGAACCATTTGGGTTTATATGATCCTTACTTTGGAAGTAATTATGGGTTACTATATGTTATTATGGAAAATGAAAGGCATGAGTTAAAATTGAGGTTAAATTATGTTATGGTTATTCTTAATGATTTTATCTCTTTTGGGGAATCTGTTAAGAATTATATAGTTTTGGAAAAAGGACAACACATAGACCGTGTGACAACCCGTCGCATCGGACGAAGCTGCTGGAATCGAACCCACAACCAAAGTGTGACTGGTATTTATTGCCTACCACTGGAATGCATGAAATCCCTGGTTAGTATAACTAAATTTTTTTAGTTAGATGATCTAATGATTCAGGAATAAGTTGATTTTAGGTTATCTATGTAATTGATTAGCCTATCATGGAGGATATGTGATTAGGTTAGTTACATATCAGTATGAGACTTTATGTGTAACTAATGTTATTTGGAGATAAATTTTATGATTTATCATTGAAGACAATGTTATTAAATATTTCAGAGATTTGGGATTAATTATTAGTTTGGATTAGATTGAAGAATTTTATGGACAATTGTTTATTGATTGGTCTTTGTTGAACTTTTGATAATGTTTGATAAATTTTGGAGATTAAGAGTAGTATTTCTTTTTACAAAGGTTTATCCTTTTTGGGTATTATCTGATCTCATACTAAAAATTTTGGTTTTGGTTATGGTCTAAAGACACGGGAAATATATTTTTCTATTTTTTGGATTAGGTGATTCTCTATATGTTTATTATAGCACTCTTAATGTGAATAAGTCATCCTAAATTCTCATCTTTTGGAGAAAATATGAGTTTTTGTAAGAAATATATTAAGAGATGAAAGTCTACATGAAAAGTAAGTATGTTTCCTTATGATTTAGTAAAGATCATCAATAAATTCCTCAATGAAATGTAACCTAAAATACAAAATGTTGTCTGCTAACTTTTCCTACTAGGGAATCAAATACCATTTAACCCATAACAGGTTTGTGATTTTCTGGTGGTTAACATTTTCCTAAACATTTTTTCTACCACTCTCCATCAGAACACGGACCTTTTTTTCTCTTCCATGTCCATGTTTTCCAACATGGAATCCTAGTATGGGTTAACTCGGGTGACCTTTGTACTTCCCTTTCTTTCTTTTAAAGTGACAGTTTAATTGACTCCTTTTTCCGATGTGGGGCTTTCAATGTGTTTCCAAGCCCAATTTTAAAATTGCGAGGACACAATTTCTAAAAGGGGGAAGGATGTAACATCCTAGGTAAATAAAGAATATTACATTTTCATATTTATTAATATTTTGAATTAAATAATAATATTAATTTAATGGGGATTCTATGTTCGAGGGCGTGCCCAATATGCAACAATGAGTTTCTTTTAAATCTTATATTTCACACTAATAATATAGTAATATTGTTTTTAATGCCTAGCAATTGTAATGGAGGGAATGAATAGAACTAACTACAAAATGATTATATATGTTTGTCAAATATTTTTACTTTTATCCAATAAATTTTAGGGGCTTAAAATGCGAATTAATCCAATTTTCAGCGTAAATATTCTCATATTATTTAAAAGGTCGATTAACCGCCTTTTGATGGATAACCCTTTTTAAATAAACTTTTTGACAGTTTCATATGTTATATTGGTCCAAATAATATCCTTCTTTATAATCTGGACATCAAAATTTATTTTGTGTAAATTTTTGTTATTTTTCCGATAAAGATCATTTTTAATGAAAATGTTGTATTTGAATTCAAAACATCATTTTAATCAGATTTATTTGTATGGATAGATTATATTCATAGTTGGTTTCAAAGTTTAGTTAGAATATATTTCTACCATTTAATCTAATGGTGGACATTGGAATAAATTTCACATTGAAATTAGATTAAACTAGTGTCAATCTTTTGATATATTTTGTTTCTTAAAAACATGCTATTTGTTTTCACAAAAGGAATTAATTATTAAATTGATTAATTAAAATTATATGTTTTTAATTTTCTAAAATATACAACATTTTTGAATTCATAATATCATATATAGATTAGGGGAAATTTTTGGTATTTTTATGAAAAACTTCAATATTTGATGAATAGTAAAACCACTAAGTGGTAGTTAAAAAATGAGTTTTCATTTAAATGAAATTTTACTACAACTGTGATTTGAATTTTAAAAATTCTACATACATGGTTGTTATTAGAATGTAAAATGTGGTTTAATGGGATGAAAATAATTTTTTTTGTGAATAGTAAATTTGTCGTTTTATTAATCACGATTAAATGTAATTAGTGTAATTTAAGGTAAAGATAATGGTATAATAATAAGAAATGACATTGACACATGTCTTACCCTTATTTTATGAGACACAGATGACTTATAAAATCCAGCGGTTAACTTGGGGACCCCATGGAGTCACTTGGGTAAGAGAATGCCATTAATAAATTTTTATTTAAAGTTAAAATAAAAATGTCACAAACATGTTTTGTTTTACTAAAACAATTTTTACATGGGGATATAAAAGTCATGTTTATTACTATTAATATCCATTTGAAAGATAAAAAATATTTCCTACATAATAGTATTTTTTATATTATTTTTAGACACCAAATAAATTAATTTATTTATGACACCATGATGATGCATCGATTACCTCATTAATGAACTATTTAAATAAAATGCAAAGATAATGTAAAATATAAGACATACACTTGTCAAAAACCTACTGAATGGGTGGATTTCGATCCCTTATCACCTTATACTCTAAATATATAATTGTGGGACCTTTGATATCCAAAAATCATTTTATAATAAAGTATCATTTCAAGACATTCCATGAGTGCCCCTCCTCCCTCTTAAAAAAGGCCCCCACTTCTACCTCATTACCCACACCTCTAAAGCCCTTGGCTCATAAAAACTCTACTCATATTGTCTCTCCACATCCCTATATTACTCGTATAATCCTCACTTAGGGCAGAAGTGTTTCCAAGGAATCCTTTGAGCTCAAATCAAAAAGAGTTATCTAATTTTAAGGTAATGTCTTCTCTTATGTTATTTTGTTTTATTTTGCTTCTCCAACCCCATAAACTCTTTTTATTCCTTTCATTTGTAATAACACATGTATCTGAAATATACTAGGATGATGTTATGTGGTGTTTTAGAGCTATAATCCTACAGACCTCCATCTAATTGTTAAAGAACATATTGTTTCTGTGGGTGGCGAATTACGGCATCACGAAACGATGATTGTTCAATATTCTTTTAACACCTCCCATGGTGGACATTAAGATGTCATTGTATTTATATAATATATATATATATATATTTTTTGAATGTTTTCTTTATTCTTCTATATTTTACATTTATGTCATACCTTTATGGTTTCCATAATGGTTAAACGCGATTCATTTCCGAAAGTGCGGATTACCGCCCCCTCAATGTGATTTGAATCGTTAATACCCTATGTGGGATGTATAAAGGATGGATTTAATTATGTTATATATAATATTATACTGTAATTATAATATACCTATGTATAATTTTATTCATACCATTAATGCATGAAATATAAATGAAAGTAGCGTTCATGCGTACGTACGGCTTACCGTCTCCATGAACGGTACATTTCATTTCTTATCTCCAAATGTTATGTACTATTATAAGTACATATATAGAACGGATATATATGTCATATATTACATCTAAATGATTGATATCATTCTGTAATTATAATATATATATATCTCTCTCTCTCATTTAGATTTAATTCCATTAATATTACAAAGAAATGAAAGTAGCGTTCATGTGTATGTACGACCTACCGTCTCCATGAACGGTGCATTTCATTTTTTATCTCCAAATGTTATATAATAGAATAAAATGAATATATACTATATATATATATATGAAATTTAAATCATTAATACTATTCAGAATATGATGTACCTATAACTACATGGAAAATTCTTTTCCAACATGTTCAATTTTTACTCATGTACCGAACATCGACAAAAATGTCTGATATGAACTCACATTATTATTCATTTATTATAACATTTTAATATGTGATATGAACTTAATAATTATATTTAATGGACGTCCTTAAACAATTATTAATTGACCAATGTTTATTATTCAAGAATATAAAGAAACAAACAAGACAAGTCGGACTTGAGGTAAGGAATCCTACCTCTCTCTTTCTTTTTAAGTACTCTGTTTTATGTCAATCCATTTATGCTCATTTTTCATATGTTGTGGGATTTTATATTATGTTCCTGTTACTGTAAATTTTATGTTCATATGATGATAGACCCTATTTGGTCTCGTCAATCCATTTTTTTGAAGTTTTAAGTGGCGTTGTTATGCTGCCGAGTTTTCATAATGGATTTTTCATCTCACTTTTATTCTAGTTAGATTTATGATAAATTTTCCACTATTTAAATTTAGTGGTGTATATACTTACCATTATTCTACAATTTGTGTAATATAATTCTGTCTATGAGTATTTACATCAATTTTTTATAGTCCTTTCATTGGGTGTACGTTTCGAAAGTTACCCAAATCGGTAAGGGAACATTTCACCATCCTCTTTTTAAAAGTATTATTTTTTTTGATCTTTTAATTTAAATCTTATTATGTAGGGATATGTTCTTATATATCCTTATTTCTATAAATGATATTTCCAAGTTATGAGATACCTTTTTATCTCTCATCGTCTCATTTTCTAAATTTTAAAATGATGCCATTAGGCTGTCGAATTTCTGTAAGGGATCTTCTTAACCCAATTTCAATTATTTGGTTTAAACCTCTACTTATTGATTATGTCATACTATGAATATGTGTGGATGAACTCTGATTGTTTTACACTTAATATCCTTTTATATTGGGTGTATTTCTATTTATCACACATAATTATGTAATTGATTTATGCATAATCTGTGGATACCAACTTTGTGTGGGACTTCATCTCAATCTCATTTCATTGAGGCATATTTTTATCTAATACAAGACCTTATTTTATACGATTTATAAAACACCTTTGTATTTTCATTTCATTAAATGGTAATCTTTTTCTATGAAGTGTTTCACTAAATGACAAAAAGGAATGTTTCTTTTAACGTACCTTGTGACAAATACCTTTTCTGCCACCGCGAGTGTTATTTGTTCTTTAGATTACTCAAAAAGCCGTAATGTTTTTAAAATGAATTAAATACCATATACTCTTTTATGTATTTTGGTATTGAAAATGATTTTAATAATGGATTTGTTATGTCAATATATTTATGTGAAATACTGTGATTGAAATGTGTAAATAATTTCTTTCCATTATATTTGTTTTATATTTTATGATTTTATAATGGTAATTGGTAATTTTACCGTTGGTTACGTGATAAATCATATAACGAGTGGTTCTTCAAATACCCGGATGGGTGTTTATGTTATAACATATAATGAATTGTTTATGGAAGTCGGCTGTATGGCTATTCCATGTAGTGATATGTGTGGAAGTCGACCGTATGGTTATTCCATTTAAGTATGTTTATGTCCCGAGTTACATTTATATGTTTTGTGTTCTTTATATGGGTTTATAGTAATCTTTGGGCTAAAAAGTATAATTAGTGATCTTTTATTCAGTGAAGAGTATTTACTACTTCACAAAGGTAAAAAGTATTACTTGATAAAGTATTCATGGATTACATGTTGTTTTGAAAAACTAATAGTATTCCTTCTTTGTGTATACTTTACTGGGCTTTTTATGCTCATCCCATGTTTTTTAAATTTTCTCCACAGGATATAAAGATGAATTGGGTCAAGGATGGGATCATGGAAAGACATGCTATCTAAATCATAGAACTAGACATGTATCTTTTTAAGAGTTTATATTTTATGGAAACATAGTGTAAGTGTCTACATTGAAATCTTTTAAGATGTAATAATTATATCCTAATTCTCTAAAACTCTAAACCTGAAAAGATTCTCTATTTGAATTATTCATTTAGTTCATGATTATGTAATGTTTTAAGGCTGGATCCTTATATTGACACCTTAGTAAGTTTTAACACGAATCGGAACATGTTAGTAGGAATGGTTTGGTTGTTGGGTGAGATGCATTAGACTCCTCGGTGCTGATGAGACTAGATAACCAATAGACACGGTTAGGAAAGTATGTTTTTGATGGGTTAAATGCAAGTTAGGGTTGGTTTGTGGGAAAATTGTTTTGTTGTGGTGGAAGACTGTTGTTCTTCAGTTTTTAGCTATTAGGGACACATTAGACGAACTTGAGTGGTGTGGTGGAAATAGTGCCACATGAAATGTTGGTTTAACACAGTTTAGTGATTTAGTCATGGAAAGATGGTTAAACATGGGTGGAAATTTAACCTGAGTGGTTGGATTAAGTGTTCATGTGACGTTTTTTACCATGATTCCATAAATCCTTGGTAGGTACTTTTGTCCCATAGTTCTATAGAAAAAATAGATAAGTTGGTGGTGGTATTCTTCAAACATTTCATAGAATACCTCAACTAGTGATAAGCATGCCCAACTTCTTGATGTCATCCCAGGTACATTAAGAATCTATGGTTCATGTCAAGAGACATGAATGTGTTTGTTTTGATGAGGTACATCATAGAGTTTATGCGCATGGAAATGGTATATGTGAAGCTTGATGATGAAATGTGCATGCTATGTGGTGTTGGGTGAGATCCTCATTGTGAATCAAATGTCGAAAATTGTTGTGGGTTCCATTCTCGGAAGCTAAGAATGGGTACTACATGATGTTTGTTTTCTTGTTTTGGGAATAGATTGGATGTCTGTATCTATGTTTGGGGTTTGGTTTGCGATCGTGTATAAGATGTGGTGGCTAGAATCCTTCATGGAGAGGAATGGTAATGACACTCTTAATGTGGGGAGTGATACGATAGTCCAGGGTGTGGAGATTAGAACATCAAGTCGAAGTACTGCCACAAAGATTCCAATGAAGTACCAGAAAGGTGCTTGTTAGGTTCCTCAGGGAGCGAATGTGGGACTTGAATGCAATGAATGATGAACCAACTATTGGCTTCGAACAGAAGATGGTTCCATGTGAATCTTGTGATGTCGGTGCTAAAGTTGTAGAATGTTATAGTTAGTTATGATAGTAATTAGTGCAAAGGGTTGCTGGGGTCCTATAACTCTAATGATTATTGGGGTTAGACTCGCGTTATTTTCCCTTGAGTGGTTTTGAATCATCGTGATGTTGAGTGAACCTTATCCCTGTGATGTGGTGTGATACTGAGAGTGAAGCCCGATGGATGTCTAGAGGGAGGTAATGCTGTGATTATGGAATTATATCATAATTCAGGGAGCAAGATCATTGGTTATGTGGGATGATCATGATCGACATCAATTTAGTTATCACCATGGGGAGGCGATAAAGGTGTTTCAAACCATTAGTGGATGGTGTCTATTCTAGGACAATCCTATTGTATGTGGTCCGACCTGAGATGTTAAACATGAATGGGTGAGGTGTGAGTGACCCACCTTTGGATTGATGTTGTAGTGGAATATTCCATTATAAATGAAGTTGTACCTGATTTAGGTCAGGATGATCTTATTCCTTGAATTGATATTATGGGAATGTCCTTTCAAATGATTTTGATGGTGTAGTTGGATTTCAATGTGTTGTAATTCCTTATGGATCCTTAGGGTTAGAGAGTTGGAACATGTTAAGATATGAGAATGTTGGATTGAGTTTCGGCAGTCCTTCATCAATGGAGGAGGTTCCATGTAACTTAAAATAGTGGAGAGAACCATACCGGATAAATGTTTTGTTGATAACATGATCAGAGTTTCTGGTTGGAAGGACTCAAGTGGACACCGTTTGAGTATGTTGTCCCTGATTGCGATCCTTGGCATGAGTTTAGGTGGTCAAGTACCTGAGAGTTTTGGGTTTCATTTTGTTGTACAATTGTGGAGTGAAATCGTCAGGAAATATTGTTTTAAGGATCATGTGTTTTCCCTCGAGTGATAGCGGGTTTGGTCACCAATATAGTTGGGGAAACGTGAAATGATTCCATGTGATTTGGGTCATGAGTTTTCCACAGGATTAGGTTGATGAGGTGATGATTGGTTCCTCTATGATGATATGATGATGTGTGATAAGCTTCTCTGTGTCGTGACTTAGGTGTTGTCTCTTATGTTCCCCCCATGAGGTTCTTGGCATGAGAATTGTTGTATGGATGTAGCCATGAAGAGTTTTTCTTGTTTGTGTTGTGGCTTGTGGTGAGCATGTCTTGAGGGACAAGTATGTTCCCTAGAACCATGCTCGATATCCTTATGATGTGAAACCAGAAACATGTAATGTGGTTGGATAGGAAGGACTAGGGTAATGAACTATAGTAATGGAAGCATAGTGATGCTTGGAAGGGCGGCTTAGGTACGAGCCGTTATAATGTGGGGAGGTTGTAATGTCATAGATTTTCTTAAAGAATGTTTTCATTTAATTTTTTACTTGGGTCTATCCTTGTTTGATAGATAAGTGTTTTCCATGTTCAGGTGGGGTCTTGGTGGTGTCTCGGGTGCTCAGGGCGCAAAGAGAAGAGCAATAAGACCAAGTAGTGCAAGGCACATGGTCTGTACACAGTTAAGGGAAACCGTACGGGTAAACCATGCAGACCATACATCCTTGAACAACATCCTTCTCACGATCTACATATAGTTAGGAAACCATGTGGGATTCCCAAGAAAATGAGTGGGCTGGTGTCTTGAAGATAGTAGTTGTCAAATGGTTTGCGCCAGGTTTGGAAAACTGTGCAGGTAATATGTACATCCTAGAAAAGTTTGAAATTTTTACAAAATGTCACCCCATGATTTTAACACCAAAACCGAGTTTTTCCCCTCCATCTCCCTTATAAATCTAAAAATTAATCAAATCATCCGAGATCTCTCAAGGATTGTTCTCTTTTGATTATTGGGTGTTTTATGTGCCGTCAAGTGCGGATTGATGATATGGGTAAGCCAAATATTTCTTTTCATTCTATTTCAGGGTTTGTATCTTCCTCTCTTCGGTATCTGAAACCCTAAACTCTCATTTTTTTATGAGGTCTATGATTAGGTATCAAGGGTTTCTAGAATCTATATCCAAGGCCAAAAATAAGTGTGTGTTCATCAATGGATTCGAGGTAGGTGGTCTATAAGTATTGTCCAATAGTTTTATTTTGGATTTGTGCAAGAGAATTTGTGTTATTGTTTATCCCTAATAGTATTATTAGGTCCGTTAAATTTTTTGATAGAAATGGGAGTCTATGTGACCAATTAAATACCTCATGATCTTATCGGGATGCATAGAGGAGGACTTGACCATTCTAGGGCCAACCATGGGGTGCACCGGTAAACCCAAACAAAAAATGTGGTACGGTTATGTGATGGGTCGCCAATTAATAATGTGGAACCCATGTAAAATATGTCTTAATAGTGGATTATATAACAAATGGAATAATGATAAATATTCATAGGGTGATAATGTTATAAGGTGTTTGTTGGAATGACATGAATTTGGGTAATTGAGTTGAAAGAGATTATGTCGATTATTTCCTAATTATTTGTTTGAAATGCCTAAGGGGATTAGGGCATGTTAAATGATGAACTTGTTATTTTATAATGGAATGTGAATTTGGGAATGTGTAAATGGGGTGTAATATGGGACTAGATTAATTTTTCAAGTGGGTTAATACTTAAAAATTAAGAGGTATAACTAAATTTTTTAATGTAATTAAAGGATTATGTTATGTGATATGAGAATTTTACATGAAATGCATAAGTGGGTAAATGATTGTGAAATGATAAATGTATAAATGGGTTAATGAATGGTCCATTATGAATTTGGATAACGCATAGGGGGTTTTGAATACACCTAATGGGTTAAGGCACAAGGATGAGAGTTTGAATAAATGGATATTAATTGTAATTGAAAAATGTGTCAATGGGTTATAGCATTGTATTAATTTCCATGTTGTTTTTATGCATTCGTAATTTTGATTCCAGATATAAATGGTTATGTTATGTTTTTTTATTTGTTGTGTTATCTAATATCATTGAACATGCATGGTTTTTTTATCGTATGGATATGGGGACTTGGAAAATAAGCATGTTCACATGGCTTGTTATAATGGGTTATTGACATTTGGTTCTACACCCATGGGTTGAGTTAGGATGAGGCTCTATAATCAACCCAAACATGTATGGGTTATGGAAGGGGATGAAGTTCCATTCCCCTAACATTTGAATTCCACCTCAATAGAGGATTTGAGGTGAGAATCATGAGATTTTTATAATTTGATGTGTTCCACCCGGACTAAGGATTCTCAGTTAAGATAACGTGTTGATGTGATATGTGCATCCCTAGTGAGATAGGGACATGATTTTCTTCCTATATGCATTGTGATGGATTTCCTTAGACCCTAGTGTTTTTGATAATTATTAATAACCCATGCAACATGTGATCGATATGGCTCATGTAATTAATATGGTATGAATGATGGAATTTAAAAAAATGGTAGTCATAAATTAAATGACCCTTATAAACTAATTGCACCTAAAATGTCTCTTGATTACGACAATCTATTTATTACTTTCATGCGCTATCTGTTATATTTGATATTTTGTAGACGCCATTGTTGGTGGCCAACTAATTTTTGTACCCATGCCTTACTAGGGCCTCTATAGGGAACCCAAGTAGATCTCTTGGTTATAGGTCTGGACAAGAGCTAAGTCCATATACTAATAATTTGATTTGGGCTTAGGATGTACATGAATAAGGATACAAACATAGGGTTAGGAACCATTGGGATTTTTGTTCGTTTGTTTTATTTTGGGTTTCATTCACTTTCACTGCTTGTATGGCATGAAATTATTGTATTTGATTGGTGTTTGTACCCTAATGTGAAACATTTGGTTACACATGTTTATTAGTTTTTTCATACAATTTAATTTATTTTTATTGTTACCTATTGTGCATTACTCTGGTAATGAGTCTTTTGTATCCCTATGTGGCTTATTTGACCCTCGCCACTAGTCAGCAACCTCTAGTATATGGAGAGGTGCACTTGAGGTCTTGTGACAACCTAACACAGAGCACCAGCTTAGTGGCTTCTAGGTTAGAGATATTACACATTACATATAGTTTCTCTTTTGCAAAGTCTCTAGTACAATATACCAATGCTACTCATGTTCCACCTCTCTCCTGGAGTATATCAAAATATAATCAATAAAGATTACAGAAAATCGTTGATTGTAATCTGTAATGAACATATTCAGTATGTCCACAAAAAATGATAAATCATTAGTGAGTATGAATGGAATCAAACAGAAATCATAGTTTCCATATCTCATTTAAAACTATGTTTTGGGAATATATTCCTTCTTCACCTTTAGTTAGTGATATCCTAACCCAAGGTCCACCATAGAGAATAATTGGAACCATGTTGTTTATCGAACAATTCATCTATCTGTGGAAGGTGGTACTTGTTATTTATCCTGATTTTATTGAGATCATGATAATCGATATAGAGTAGTATTGATAAAACCTTGTTCTTGACGAAGAGGAATGGTGAACCCCCATGGTGAACCACTTGGGAATAAAAAACCCTTTCCCAAATTCTACTATAACTACTTATTCAATTATTCAAGATAAAAAGTGGCTATTAAATAATGTTTCATTAACATAGGTAGAGATCTAGGAATAAGTTAAATTGAAAACTCAACCAGTCGATTAGTTGTAAGACTAAAAAAATCATTAAGGAACAAATCAGTGTGTTCTCTAAAAATGGTCTTGTCCTTGAAAATGATTATATAAATTTTATAAATCATTTGAGATAAATATTCTTGATTCTATAAAAATAATATCCACAATTGAGACAATGATTTTGATGTAGATTTATCCTCAACCTTAAACTTATAAAAAATTGCAGGATTCCTTAGGATATGAAGAGTGATCTCCCTTTCGTGATAGTGGATGTTAGCATCATATAAAGATATCCAATCCATGACCAATAAAACATCAAACTCCACCAAAGGAAATAAAACATGACTTGATGGGATGTTCAATTGAAAAAAATTAACCGAGGAGTTATAGACATTTGAGGAAATAATTTCCCCATTTTCTATTCTAACAGATAAATCATCCTCTATATTTTGAGGTGGTGTTTAAATAGTTCTACAAACATGAAAGATGTTAAAAAATGCGTAGAACTAAAATCAAATAGTGCATTCTCTAATATTTAATGAATAACCAACATACATGTCACCATATAAATTTTCGGATCCACCTCAATAGTATTGGTATCATATTCTATTCCATGATACCCGTTAGGTTATTGTTCATGATTTCATCTAACAACCCTTACCAGAGGGAAATGGTTCACATAATTCCATTGTACATTTCATTAAAACACTATACAATAAGATGAGTGATGACCTAAACCTTCCTTTATTCTTCCACATTTATGTGATTATTTATATCCCTTAAGTAGTTATTATCCAGACACCACATTCTTCTACATTTGAAAAATTAATTAGTTCCCTTTAAATAGTTAGAAAGATGTTTCTTCCCACAATTTTGACATGTGGAATATTGGTTTTTCATTCTATCATGGGATTTATATATTGATCCAAACATATTAAACTCTGATTTCCTGTTTTTATCTACATTTCCATGAGACTACTGAGATACTTTGATCTCTATTCCATCCATGAGGTCACAATAAACAATCTCTTCATAGCTATCAAATTATCAAATTACCAATTCTTTTTTTATACACCACTCTAGTATGTTAAAAAAGAGAGACACCATTATTTCGGTGTTCATGAGAAATTTGGAGTCATATAATTTTGGTATTGTGATGTTTACATCATGCACCCTAATAGACTCATATTATTTTTTATTCAGACTGAGGAACACCCTCCCCATCTAAGGATGAAGAGTTTATGGAAATTATTTATTAAACAATATTTTCTTGAAATCTTCTCATTTCATGGATTCAATTTCCTACATAGATTTTTTTTAATGATTAGAGTCCACCACTGATCACCTTCCCTATCAAAATGTTAGACCACTAAAAATACTTTCTCTTCATCTGAGCAATTGAGGATAGAGAATATATTTTTAATGGTGTTAATACACTAATAAATTATGAGAGTATTAGAATATCCACTAAACATGGGAGGAAATTTTCACCTAAATGATTCCAATGTAACATTGTTTTTCTTAGGATACTAATGAAATTCCATGTGAATCTTGTTAATTTTAATAACTTGAGTGAGTTGAGAATGTATGGTCTTGAAATCCCGAGTGGTTGTTCGAATCATATTTGTAATTTCATTAGGGCACTATCATATTTCATATCAAATCGATTTTTGGAATGGGTTCTCCTATTTATAGGCATTAACTATGAAAAGTTAAGTACAATTTCAGGGGATCAAATACTTTAATAATAAGAATATAAAATTGATTCTTTAAACAAGGAAGGATTAACCTATAAATAAAAAATTATCCTAATATTTGATTCCCTAATTTTTTATTTTTATTATACATGGTAGTATAATTATATATAGTGTTCATAATAATGTATTTTAGTTATAATCTCCTAAAAAGGTAGATCATTCTCTGATACCAACTATAATGGGCCGAACCTTTATATATTATTGCATGATTTTAATCATAATTAGCCTCCAAATACAAACTACTGATCATAAAGTCTAGTATCATTGGTAGATTAGTTACATAATTAGAAATCATTAAACAAAAATAAAAAAATTACTTAATATTCATAGTGATATCATAACACACTTTGAGCACCAGAACCTGCATAGGATAACATGGGGAATACACGAAAAAATAGGGGAGATAAAAAATTCATAGTAAGGGAATAAACATAATATTAAAACAAAACATATAGGATAAAAGGCATAACATAATTAAATAAAAAAGAAATTTAAAATGCATAAACATATTGAATAATAAAATATACAAATGGGGTAATGTAATCATAGAAACCTAGTAATTTTTAAGAAACATAAAACATTATATAAGAATTATTAAAGTATCATTACACATGGAGGGGCATGAGCCAAGGCTAACCATCAAGATCGTTGCACATGGAGTATGAGTTAATAATTACCATCAAGATAGTTGTACAAGATGTCTCATGATACTAACCATTACCCAACTAATAGGGTTTCTATCTAGGACCACACATCATAACATTTTCATGCATATGTGTGCCAAAATAATAATCAAACATAAACATAATGGTTAACCAAAGTGAGGAATGGGTATCTTAATCATCTCAGAAGACATAACAAATTTTTGTGTCATAAATGAGTCCATTAAAGAATAGATTTAAATAATACATGGACATTAATAATTTAATTTAGGTATAATAAAATAATTGACATCAAAATCAAGTGAAAAAAATGTAAAAATAGTGTTTAATAAGCTTTATAAATGAGCCACTTTATGTAGTATAAGGGAAAATTTAAATGATTATTTAAAATGAAAAATCATAATTTTTTGTATAAAACCATAAAGGAAAAAAATATAGTTTTTAAGATAAAATGATAAATTTTATATGAATAATGGGGGTTATATTATGTATTTCACATTAAAATGGGTATGAAATTATGAAGTTCCCTTTAATCAGTTGTGCTTATTATGGAGAACTGAGAAGGGAGCCTTTAAAATGATGAATTCCCCTATAAAAGAAGGTTTTACATATCTACATACTTGATTTTGGAATATATAAAAATAATAAATAATAATAATCTAAAAATAATGAATATTTACATTATGGTAAAGAGTGATAATACATAAATTGATTTAAATTGGAGGTTAAAAAAAGCCCTAACTTTATGTCTGAAAGTGTTATTCACTTCTTCATAATGTCATGGAAAGTAGAATTAAATCCTTTAATTTATTAATTCATAAAATAATAATTTTTTTATTTTAATTTTATATATTTTATTTATGGACCTTTTATGATTTATAAGACACAATTTCATAATTCGGGTTCATTCGTTTCCTTGGTTTTCATGATTGGTTCATTTTATATGTTTATGAAAGATCATGTGGAATGGAAAAAATTGTCCATAATTGAAATTATATGTTATTAATGATATTAAAAAAATTATATTTTCATATATATCATTTTGTTATATGAAATAGTTATTAATCATTTGATAAAATGATAATGATAATTGTTTAGATTAATTTGGTGGTTTCTTGATCATCAATAACTTGTTTTGTTCTATTATTTAATATTATGTATATATATAGGTTATGGAACATTAAATAAGAAATAATATAAATATTATAATATTTTTTGACAAAAATTGTTTACCCTTGATGTTAGAAAAGGAAATGGAAAACTCTTCATCCTTGAATTTGATAAATTAAGAAATCATGGACGTTGCTTTAATTTTAAAAACAAAAATTGAGGGGAAATAAATGATTGTGGATTATTATAATAACACGATAACATTACCTTATATGTGAGGCAATAGATTTAACATTACACATTTATGAGGGGAGGTTAGTAGTGAAGAAGAAAATAAAAAATAATTGGAATGAAATTAAAAGATTAGAAAAAATGTTTTCACATCATGAATTATTCTCATTGATAACCTCCTTCAGGTACATGAGTTTAGTATTTTATTGAGACCAAAGGATCATGGAAGTGGTGTAGATACTCTAGAAAAATATTGGGAAGAATTTGGATATGATTAATGGCTTTCGAGGTGTGAGGGAAAAGGTGATGAGGGGTTGTATTTATATTAGAGGAGAGGGGTGTTTTTATATTTTATTCACTGCCATATTCATTTCACTCAAGACTATGATTAGTGTGAATTATTGTGACGGAATGAAGAAAATAATTCATTTTGGTATGATATAGTGGCCACTTCATCATTCATGACTCATGCATGACTCAAAAATCCATTTATTCACCTTATACTGTAAATTATCATATTTCACTATTCACAAAAAATTTATCTATTTTAGATAAATCTAAAATAAATAACCCTAATGATTTTTTGAGGTGTAGAATAAAAAAATGTTCTCAATTTTATTAATATAATTTTAAAATTTTGGGAATTGGTTTTAATTAAAATCATCATTTACTCAAAAAAACTGATTTTATAATTATAGATGATTTTATTAAACATTGAAAATTTAATTAGGATATTATAAAATTATTTTATAATAAAAATATAATAAAATATCAATTTATGATTCTATTTCATCAAAAAAAAATTTTATTTCAAATCATTAAATTAATTATAAATATATAAATAAACATTTATATTTTCTAAAAATACCAACCCATGATTTATCATTTAAAAAACATTTATCTACTTATACTATTGTGTAATTATATCATATTATTAATTTTAATATGGATATGTTATATTTATAATTTCATATGTGATGTTACTATTTTATTTCCTAAAATACTATATTTAAGGATCACATTTCAATTCGTGAGCATTTGTTACTATTCCATGGGTTTTGGTTCTTTAATTTCTATAAATACTTCTTATTTCATTCATTCTTCATTTAAAAAGTTTTTATTGTTTCCAATATGTGATTTTATGTGATTTATACTATATAACATAATTATAAGAAGGGAATTTTCATTGATAAAATTTTTGGTAACACAAATAATTTTCCCTTTTTTATGATCTATATTCACACTAGTTTTATTTTTTTCTATATAATTTTTTTAAAAAAATCTCTTTTACATCAATAGAGAGTTATTAACACTATCTCTTAAATTTATTTTCTTGTTTACCCAAAAAAAATTCGAAGATGTTATGCATGACCTCCACTTGATTGTATCCAATATATAACTATGGAAGATGCTTTTTTCTCTGACAACCTTGTGTGATCTTTTAAGGAGAAAACTGATCTGAGTTGTAAAATATGTTGGTTCGTTGTTAAATTTCATTGTATTAGGTGATTCCAAAGTGGAGGGATTAAGTCCTATCATGATACTGAACCCCTTTATTTATTTATTCTATGTTTTATTATTATTTTATTAATTTCAATTTCTAAAACTATTCGTTTTTTAAAAACTACATCAATCCTTTTACTCTAATTTTTAATGGTAACTTGTTTTTATAGAGTGTTTGATAATTTCATTTCGTTCAAAAATTTAATTTGGTTACAGGTATTATTTTACATAAGTATTGAGCTGAATTTGATAATCAATTCAAAAAATAAAATTATATAATTCCACTATTTTGATTAAAAATGTGTTTTGATTAATTGGTGGTTTAAATTTTAATTTATTCATATACACATTATTGGTAACTCTTTTACCCCCCGCTCTTCAGTTACTCACTAAAAGTAATATTGCGTGTTAATTGAATTTCAAAATATCTTTTACTGTGTTCTAGTTTTGGATTAAAGAACATACTTTTTATTTTTAATTTAATTTGTAACACCCCGACCCTAGTTACCCATAGTCGATGAATTATTTTAATGCATTGGAATGATTAAAAGGAATCAATTCCCAAAGGAACGATCAGTTTACCAATCATAGAAAATAGATTACACACATGAAAATTATTTTAAAATTTCTAACATAAAACCCAAAAAAGATAATCCTTTTAAATTCCATTATTCCCCTATCTTAACCATTCATTTCAATTATAAAACATTTCTTAGAATCCTGTAAAAATATAACCTAAGAATGGTGTGAGCTCTGATACCCAGTAAGGATAAATAATATTGTAGAAGCTATCACAATTATGCACAAACATTTAAGGAAATTTACAAAACTAAATCAGAAGACTTTTAAAATAATATCTTCAGCATAATATAGATATAATAAATAAAAAAATTCCATTTAAACATTCCCATCTATATTCTACTAGTTGAATAATCACATGTAAAATTAATATCTAATCTCAAAATGATAGAATGCCTAATGCCAGCTATGTTAACCACTAAGTAATGTCCTCAAACCAAGACCATACACAAATATTTTTTAGAGGCCTTATGCCAACACAATAGTTTTCTCATGAGACCTACCGATGCATCGAGGGGTTAATGCAGGCACTTCCCATCACATACTCAGTCAAATGCCTTCTCCATATGAAAAGGTTGAAAAATAGCATTAACATCTGTATTAAAACTAGAATAATAAATTAAAATACATTAACCATGAATGGTATAAAAATATGATATCCACATTAAAACATATCATAACTCATTTAGTACAAAATAGATTATTTCATAATAATAAATCAACCTCAATCAAGAATAATATCCAATAAGGGATGTTGAGATAGATGAAAATAATCAGTAAAACTCTATGATGAAAAAATCCCTTATTTATGAAATCTTTTAAAAGTCACAAAATTTATAAATTAAGTCATTTAAAATATATTTTTGAATGAAATTTTCCTATACCACATTAAAACTTTTGACAAGAATTAACATTTTAAAATAATTGTGTCCATATAAATAATCCTTAAAATAATTTTGAAAACATGAACATTAATTAAAATGATTTAGAAAAATAAATCCTCAGAACATTGAAAATGTTCATCTAGTTAAAGATTACCTTATATAAAACCATAAAACATTCATCCAGAAAACATTTTTATGAAACATGGACATTGATGATAAATATGTCCCACAAATACTTACACATAAACAATATAGGATAATAATGAGATTGATAAATTAACCCTTACCTTTGATATGACACTCTCTGTACGTGTCTGAAACTCTAGTATAATTTATATATACATATTATTAAATTATATAAAAATCATAATAAAATTTATGATATCATATATGATTCTTTTATTAATTTATATGCCCTGTTGATTAACAATTACATGATAATGTAACATTTCGGGTAATAATCGATTTCTTGATCATACATGTTTTGACTTGTTATTCTTGGTCATATTACATAAATCTTGATCTAATTACTTCCAGAATGTATAATATGATATTTATATTATATTTATTTATAATTTATATATATATATATAATAGATAGATATTAATAATGGAGTACAGCATTCACAAAGATTGTAGGTCGTTTGTATGCATTGACGATGTTTCCATTTTATTATCATATTAAATAGATTTAAGTGAATGACATATTTGTATATATATATATATATCATCCCATTATCATTATTATGTCATACATTTCATACTGATTAATAATATTTATTCTTATAATCATTCTTGGATGCTGAACATGGAAGATGAGTCTCATTGTATCGTGGAGATGGTAAATCGTACGTATGCACGAGCGACGGTATCATTTCCTTAATGTTTAAATGGTACTGAATGTGATATAATATGAATTTTAATGAAAAAATATTGTGTTAAATTTATTATTTAAATCCATTATATTCATCATTATACCTTTATAAATAATGTATGAAAGAAATAAAATTACACCACGTCATGGAGAAGGTAAGTTGTACTTACACGCGCATGTTGATATTGTTTTTCGTATGATGCGTAAAAGGAGGAATACAGTTTTCCCATAATTATAATAAAATTTAAGCATGTATAATATACTGTAGTTATTATTTTTGTATGGAATAAATATATAATGAATAAGTAGAATAAGAAAAGATCATTGAATGAAGGGATAAAATGATTATCTCTTCTTCAGGTGTCTCCTTTTGATTTGCACAAACAAATACTCCATGGGATTGATATATTCTCAAAATTTATCCTATAAAATTAATTTAGGGTGGTTGGGAGGAGAAATGGATAGTTTTTGGTAGAGCCAAAGGGTTTGGTGGTATTAATAAAATAGAAAAGGTGGTTCCCTTTTATAAGAGATGTGAGAGGCACTTTAGAAAAAACCTGAAATATTAATTTAGTATAAATTTATTTTCAGATTATAATAGCTCCAAAGTAATTTCCTTCTATAATAAGATTATTATGGGTCTAAATTATTTCATCCAATTATTTCTAGACATGTTTTGTTCAGTAAATTAACCTCATATTTGGGGATTAACTCTTAGTTATAGATTTTAACACTTATTGTGACTTCTTGTATTTTTATTGTATTGTGTTATTTTAGTTGCTATAAAATTAGAATAGAAGATATATTATATAATTAATTAAAATTTTAACATTTTATAACTCATTTTTATGAATCCAATATTTTTAGAATTTTTATATCTTTTAATAAAATAGTATTTTGTTTAAACTCATTTATGTCAATTTTGACCCTATTAAGTAATTGATTTTTGTTAAAGATATAAAAAGTTTATTCATTAAATAAAAATGTTTTAAATAATACCTAATATTTCAATTTACTTTATAAAATTCATGGATGGAATTGAAGTTTTCAAATTATATTTATTTTAATTTATATAAATTCATTAATTTGAATCATTCATTAATAAGGAAATCACTACATCATCATTGTGTCTTAATTAAATATATCTATATATTATATAAAAATTATAAATAAAATACCATGATATAGGAAATTGTTTTAGATTTCTATTGAATATTTATAGCTAAAGTTATCAGTTATATAACTATATATTAAATTTGTTTTAGTAAAAGATACATGTTTATGTAATAAATAACATTACATTAAATTAATTCTTATGACATGTCATTATCACACCTAAGAGGTCCCATGGGGTCTAAAAATCTTTGAAATGACAACCAAAGTCAGAAATAGCTCATTAAATAGAATTATGGTATGTGTTAGAGTAATTTAATATTATTATAATATTATTTTTTTACACATATAAACATGATTTACCCTTTAACCATGGTAAATAAAAATAATTACTGAAGTTACAATTAATAATATAAAAAATAAAAGGTAAATATTTACAAATTTTGGACCTTATGATTCTAAAAATGGAATCCAATTTACAAAATTCAAAACAAACAGTTGTAATAAAATAATAAAAATTTAATTCACTATATCAAAACTAGAAAGTGGGGTTTTAAAGAAGTAAAAACAATCAAAATATTGACAATTGTTTATGTTCAATTTAAAATTTTAAATCACTTATAATGTCCTGAATTATTTAAATTAAAGAAATATAATCTAATTAAACTCTAAATAACTCAAATAATTAATTTAATACAATAAATAATATCGATTAAAAATTGGTTTTCAATTAAAATTTTGTATTTTTCACTATTTATCAAAATATAAAAGTTATCAAAATAACACCAAAAATTTATCCACACTAAATTTTTATGTCCCGATTCTAAATAATAATTTAATTTCTATCAAATAGAATATATATATATATAAGTTTAAAATGTTATATTTAAAAATGGTTCTCCATTAAAAGATAGAAAAACTGCATTTTTTAAAAATTACTTATTTTATCTGAGAAAATAAATTTTCCCATATATTATGTCAAGGAAACAAAAAAATTAATATTATATAGGGTATATAAAATTGAAAATATGGTTAATATTATTCATATCCTATTTTAAACTTCTAGTTTGATAGTTTGTGGGGCACTTGAACTCGTTATTGTGTACATCTCATGTTGTTGAATTATTTAAAAAGGAAGAGTATCATGGAAGCATGGGGTGTTACGTTATACCCTCCTTCAATAAATTATATCATCCTAATTTACACTCGTGATTTAAAACTATGAGTTTGATATTTCAAAATTTCTTATTTGAAATACCACATAGTAAAATGGATTAATAAGACATCCAATTTAAAATAAAGAAAGGTATGTATGAAGTGTATATGAAATAATAAATAGTATGATTCCATATAGGAAAACATGGACATGGAAGAGAAAACTAACTATAATGTTTTGATAGAGAGTGATAGAGATTATTAGTAGGAGAAATTTAACAATCTGGAATCCATAAATCTACGATGATCCAAGGGACCATTTGAATCATTTCAAAAAGAAAGTACAATGAAAAAATTTGTGATATTTTCACTAGAGTTGAAGAATTAATTCATAGACTAAGATCACAAGAAGTCATACATCATTTAAGAGTAATGTTTCATCCATTATTTTATTTTTACAACAAACTCATCTTTTTCTTCAGAAGATAATAAAACTCAAAGAAATATTTCATTTATCTTAATCATATAAGGCTATAAATATTAACATATACCATTTAAATAATGAAAACTATGTTATAATAACTAGGGACTTTTTTAGGCCAATGATAGACAATAAATCCATGTCACACTTGGGTAGTGGGTTGGCTTCCCGTAGCCTTGTATAATGCACTAGGTTATCTCCCAACCAATAGGTTGTCCTTTTTCTAAAACTATTCTATTGAAAAAATAATATTAAGAAATGTGTTAACCATAAATAATAAAATCCAAAGTTCAACTTAATCCATTACAACTTTTTGTGTTGTACAAAATACGTTTTTCCAAATTCTATCTAAAAGGTCTCTAAATTTACAAAATCAATTGTAACATCAGATTCCAAAAATTACATAGTATTGTTCTTATTATCAAATAATGAATATATTTTTACCTTCATCATATTAAAACCTTAATGAAAACAAAAAATATTATAGTAAAATTCATATATATATCACATTCTTCTTATAATCCAAATAAAATTCTTTAATCCAATAAAATACAAATATATTAATTATTCTTCTTTAGCCGTAGTAACAACATAAGCTTGGCCTTGATACACTTGCTTCTTCTGAGCTATATTTCCTTGACTCTTCAGAAAATCGTTTTCTTAATATCCCATATCATTAAAATTATAAAATTTCAGAGAATATTTCATTCCCTTATAATAAAGAGCCTATTGACCTTTTTCTATACATTTTTAATAAACCCCCCTTCAATTTTAGCAAGTACTAGGGTGTTTCTTCCAACAATTATCACATAATAGAAAATCCCTTTTTCCCTTGTTATCATTATCAATATCTTACTCCACCATTCTCTTCATTTATTTTTTTACATTAATGTCATAAGAATTGAATAATAACAATTCCATTTGGATATCACACGAGACTATATCATCGTATAATGAGAAATATTGTGAGACCAATTCCCATTGGAGGAAATGTTTTAACCCATCAAAGAATGAACTAATATCACTTATTGCTTTATGTATGTAGTCTGTAGCGTGACTTTTTATCCTTGTAATGTTATACTTATACTTTTCAAAATTATATTCCTCATTTTTCATTAGGATCAAAAATTTCTTTTCCATATGAGATCGATATTCATGAGGAACATATTTCTCTAGGAAAAGTTCTATAAACTCCATACATTCCATATTTTCTACTTATTTATTCTTAGTTATGTTTTGAATTAATGACCACCATTGATTTATATCTCCTGAGATACAATAAACTTCCATGATAACCTTTTCCCTTTTGTTACTTCCTAAAGAATGAAATATTTTCTCTATGGGAATTTTTTCATTGCTCATACACAAATGGATTTGTAGTATCATTGAATTTTAGAGGATGTTGTCTTATGAAGAAGTATAAAATCAATCCTCTACATTGTGGGTTCGTCTTCTCCATACTGGTAAGGTTATTATTCATAACCTGAGTGAGTTGTCCGAGTATGGTTATAACATATTTAGCAGCAGTAGTGTCAGTATCTTCAATATCATTATCTGGAATAAGAAATCAATCCCTATATGGATTACGTACATTGATATGATTTCCATTCCTTCCAATAGGTTCCATTTCTAAAAAATGGTTTACACTATATTAGGATATGAATAATAATTCAAAAATTTGAACTTCTAAAATAATTAACATGAATTAAATATTTTATGCAAATCTAATCAGTAATCATAAATATGGTTCCTTTGAGGACATATTTAGTCATAAATCCTTTAAAATGGCCTGTAAAAAAATATGAATTATCCTACGCATATCCCCTAAGCACATCAAACCATGTGGGCAGTAAGGCTTGTTTTCGTGTACTAGGTTACCCCGAGTCAAGCCCATAACACATTTTCAGAGTTTTAATCCTAAGGCACATCTTTTCAAAAAAACAACAACCACATGTAGTTTCCTTATAGGGATGTACTACTTGGAATATCCACGTAATCCATACATTACCAAAATTCTATTGGGTTATTCTATACATATCCTAAAAGTCATTCGTAGGTTTATGATATCTAATCTATACTTTATAAATTTATTTCCACAGTTTTTTATAAACATCTTTTAATACCAAATGTTACTCCCCAACCCCAGTTACAGAAATCCGATGCATTATTATAAAACATTGGCATGATTATAAAGAATCAAGCCTCGAAGGACTGATCAGTTTAGCAGTCTTGAAAAATAGATTACATACATTAACATTCCATTATAATTTATAACAAAAATCACAACATTGATAATCCTCGGATAATTCCATTATTACTCTATCTTTACCCGGAATATCAATCATAAAAAACATCTTGGAATCCTAGGAAAATAAACATAAGAAATCTGTGAGGTGAAAAGCTCAATAAGGATAAAAAATATTGCAAAATCTATCACAATTAATCATAACTTTTAAAGAAACATACAAATCTAAAACACCATCCTTTTAAAAAAATATCTTCATCAAAATATGGAAAGAATAAATTAACTAATTCCATTTAAACATTCACAAGGATATTCTAATAGTAGAGTAATCATTTGTAAATTTAATAACTGTTCTCATAATTATGGAATGAATAATGCGAGAAATCCTAACCACTAACTCAAGGCCTAATGCCAAGATCATATATAAATAGTCTATCAAGGCCTTTTCCAAAGACACTAGTTTCTCTCGTGAGAACTACCGATGCATTAATTGGCTATTACATGCCTCAACCATCTTATAATAAGTCCAATGAATTCCTTATATGTAAAGGTTGAAAAATAAATTAAACATTCATATTAAAACTAGTATACGATGTGCCAATACATAAACCATGAATTCTATAAAAATAGAACAGCCATAGTCACACATACCAAAACACATTTATTCTAATATTGAATATTTTGTAATAATAAATCAACATCAATTGATAATAATTTCCAATAAAGGATGTTGAGATATATGAAAATAATCCATAAAACGCTTTTATAGAAATGGTCCTTTTTAATAAATAATTTAAAAGTTGCACAATTTATAAGGGAATTCATCTAAAAGATATTTTTGAGTCAAAGTGTCCCATTCCATTTTTATGATTTTGTGAATAATTAAAATTTTAAAATAATCGTGTCCATATAAAAAATCCTTAAAATCATTTTAGAAACCATGACATTTGTTAAATATATTAGGAAACATAAATCCTTAAAACATTTAAAATGATGATCTAGTTAATCATTTCCTTCCATAAAACCTTAAAATATTTCTTTTTGAAAAAAATTTTATGAAACATGGGCATGGATGATAAATATGTCTCAGTAAATACTTACACATAAAAATTCTCAGATGATAATGAGATTGAGAATTCAACCCTTACATTAGGTCTGATACTCTATGTACATGTTTGAAACTACTGTATAATATTTATAAACATATTATTAAATTATATTAGAATCATAATAATATTAATGATATAATATATGATTATTTTATGACTTTATATTTCCAGTTTATTAATAATTCAATGTTAATGCAACATTTTGGGTAATAACTGATTTCATTATCGTATGTGTTTTGACTTGTTATTCTAGATCATACTAAATTGATCAAAATTTAATTACTTATATAATGTATAATATATTTTTTATATCATATATATTCATAATAATTATATATATTATATATATATTTTAAATGAATACATCACTCATGGAGAAGGTAGGTTGTGCCAACGCATAAATGATGTTTCTGTTTTCTTATCATATTGAATGGAAGTAAATGAGTGGTGTGTGTGTTTGTGTGTCATCCTAGTAGCATAATTATGTCATATATTTCACTCTTATTAATAATATGTATTCTTATAATCATTCTAGGATGGTGATCATGGAAGATGAGTCTCATCACGTCGTGGAGACAGTAAGTCATACGTATGCACGAGCGACGGTATCATTTTCATAATGGTTAAATGGTATGGAATTTGATGGAATGTGAATTTTAAAGAAAAAATATCATGTTGTATTTATTATTTACATCAATAATGTTCATCATTTTACCAATATAACTAACGTGTAAATGAAAAACTATTTACAACACGACATGGAGATGGTAAGCCATACATACGCACACATAGTGATATTGTTTTTTAAGATGGTTAAAAGAATGAATATGGTTGTATCATAATTATAATATCATATAATAAGGTGGAAGATAATTTATATATTATTTTAGTATTGAAGCAATAGAGTAAAGTAATTTTGAAGAAGAAATGAACTTTGAATGAAGGGATGAAATGATTACCTATTCTTCAGGTGTCTCATATTGATTTGCATAAAAGGTCTCCATAGGATGGATTTATTCCCAGAGTGTATCCTATAAGATTATTTTAGGGTGGTTGGGAGGATAAATGTGTAGATATGGGATGATCCAAAGTGCTTTTTAGGTGTGAATTATATAGAATTGGAGGGTCCCTTTTATAAGAGAGGTGAGGGGTACTTTTGGAAAAAAACATGAAATATTAGTTTATTATTAATTTATTTTCTGTTTATAATAGCTGAAAAGTCATTTATTTCAAGGATACGATGATAATGGTTCAAATGTATCTCATACAATAATATTTATACAAGTTTACATCATTAAATTAACGTTATCATTTGCGATTAACCCTTTGATAAACAGTTTAACACTTACTGTGTCTTCTGGAATTTTTATAATATATGGTACATTTATTTATATAAAATTTCAATATACACTTAATTGGATCATTAATTTCATTTTTAAAATAATATAATACTTTTGGAATAATTCTATATTTTAAGGATTTTTATATCATTTAATAAAATTGTATTTATTTTAAAAACTCATTTATGTCAATTTGGGAACTATTTAGTAATTGAATTTGTTTAAAGTCATAACAACTTGATTCATTGAAACAAAAGGAATTAACAAATCCCAAATATATCAATTGAATCTATAAAATACGTCTATTGAATCAAAATGTTCAAATTACATTTATTTTAATATTTATAAATTCATTTAATTGAATCATTCATTAATAAGGTCTTCATTGCATCATCATTGTGTCACAAATAAATATATTTATCTAATTTCTGAAGATTATAAATAAAGAACTCTGATTTGTGAAATATTTATATACTTATAATGGATATTCATATCCAATGTGATCATTCATATAACCCCATAATAATATTTTTTTAGTAAAAGATACATGTCAATGTTATAATTTTCGTTACATTAGATTAATTCTTATAACATGTCATTATAAAACCCAAGTGCCTTTATAGGGTCCCAAAATCAACCCATGTATCCCCATGGTCGTAAATATATCAACAAATAGTATTAGAACACATTTTAGGGTAGTTAAATATTATTATTATACTATATGTTACACTTATTTACCAGATTTACTCTTTAACCATGGTAAATAAAAATAATTACTGAAGTAACTATTTATAATGTCAAAAAATAAATGGTGCATATTTAAAAAATTTGGACCTTCTGATTCCAAATATTTAATCCATTTTTTCCATGTTCAAAAAAAATATTTAGCAGAAATTAATTTAAAATTAATTCCCACTATCAAAATTAGAAATTGTGTTTTTAAAAAGTTAAAACAATCATAAGAATGACATGTGTTTTTATTCTATTTAAATATAAAATTACATACAATGATCTAAATTATATTAAATTATGAAAATATAATATTAATTTACTTTATACCCACTAAAATTTATAATTTAACACACTAAATTATTTAAATTATAAAATTTCATTTAAATTAAGAATTTTTTATTTCACTATATTCATCAAAATATAAATGTTATCAAAAACTACCACCAATTTATCCAAACTAAATTTCTATGTCCCTATTTTATAGAATAATTAAATTTTATCACATTTTATATATAAAAATGTCATATATTTTATTTATAAATGGTTCTCCAATAAAAGGCGGAAAAAATGTTGAAAAATATTTCTTTTATTAGAAAAATTGAATGTGTCCTTATATTATGTGTAATTAACACAAAATATGAATTTTAATTTACATGGGATATATTACATTCAATATGTGGTTAATACAATTCTTAAATTATTTTTAAACATCTAGTTTGATAGGTCGTTGTGTGCCTTAACACGGTGTTGTGTACATCACACGCTATTGAATTATTAAAAAAGGAAGCATATAGTAGAATAATGGGGTGTTACATAATTTTTTGTTGATAATAGTAGATAAGATGTAACTACCAAAAATACACCCCATTAATTAAATTTTTTTTATTATTCTCAATGATTGATTAAAATGAATATTCATTTTGAAACTATAGATTTCTACATTTGGATTGTCATTGAAGATAAATTTGAATTAGCCAAAACTACTAGATCTGAATGGAGTGATCCTACAAAATAATATTATAAAATTACTATAAGGCTTTATATTCATTATATTTTTATTTATAAGATGAAGGGTTTAATATAATTTTTTCATGTTCCACTACTTTTAATATTTCTGATTCTTTAGGTATTTCTCATGAAGGAACTTCAAATAGAAATAAAATGAATTTGAATACATATACAATTTAATAATATATATTTATGATGTAACCTTATGAATCAATTTTATAAATTTATATTAAGTTCAATGATATCTTGAACACTATTATTTCTCTCAGGAATTTTTTTTGATAAAGATCAAGTGATGTTCCAGTTGAGATGATTACCAAATTGGTGGAGAAGAACAAAAATTTCGATTCAAGAGACATTTGATATGAGTAATATTGTTGTTAAAGGGAAGATAGAAAAAATTGTGATGTGTAAATAAAAACTCCATGCTAATATTGAATAATAATTTGAACAAATAAGATGTTAGTGCGTTTCAAGACTTCAAACTCAAATAAAATATGATTTATTAATGAATACATATCATTTGAAGGAGAATCATATTCCCACAGTTATAATGAAATATCTCACTTTTCCAGAATTACCATGAAATGTTACAATATGAATAAATTCTTCAGGAAGACTAATTACAAGGGATTGTATGACAATAGAAGTAATTGGAGAAAGTAATGGATAATTATTCTTATAAAAATTAAATAATCTAAAATGAATGTAATGTAAAAGGACACATAAATTATTAGTGTCCTATGTTAATATTAAAGAAAAAATATAAAGATAACAACATAATATATAATAAATCAATGAAATCAACATGGAGTTCTGGGAATGATATTTGAAGTGATTCGAACTCAAGAACAGTGGATAAACATAATAGATCGAATATTATTTTATAAAAACACATCTAAGGCATCAAGTATTATTCCTTCTACTCCTTTTACTAATTATAAATTTTTTATAGATAAAAATCATGATGAAAACATACCTAGTAACAAAATTTTATAATATTGTAATATTTTATTGGAAACATTGAATGAAATTAATGATATATATAAATTTTTAATGAATTAACTTTCCTTGTATTCTCACATTAAAATAGATCTTAATATAGAGAATGAATAAATTCTGAATTACTAAAATAAAATAATGACTGATAATTATCCATGAACTATTAAAAAAGGATATGGAAAAGTTAAAAAATGGAACAAATAATATAACCTAGATTCCTGGAAAACAAAATTCTCCTAAATATGCCATTAGAATTGAATACCATCCTAGAAATAGAAATATAAATCAGACTAAATTTATTTGGAGCTCTAGTTATTTCTTTTTTTTCAATTACTTCCTACTAATTTGGACATAAGATTGTTTTTATTTATAAAAGTCACTAATCTACCTATATGAAACCTATATAACATTTATGAATACCAAAATCCCTTATTAAAAACATCTTTATTCCTGTAAAAATTTGGGAATCAAATGCATCGTTGGATTAAATCTACATTGTAAGAAACATTTCTGAAAAGCTCCAACATGTTCTTATTTTATACAGATAGTGGATCCTTTAGAAACATGACTGTGGAATATTCATATTTCAAAAAACTAGTCATGTTTGCTGGTGTACATTCCAATTTATGTGATAGTTTCAAAGGAAAAATTATTTGACATGGTCAAATCAGTAACTCTAAATATATTTAAATTTCTAATGTTATATTTATATATGGGTTGAAATATAATCATCCAAGGATCTCTCGTAAATGTGATAATGGTTTCCTTGTTAAATTTTAAAATAATTCATGTAATGTTTTAAATTATAAAAATTATTTAGATTACACTACATTAATAAATAATAATTTATATGATGTTAATTTATATTCCTTATTTTTCCAAAAAAATACACTCTAAAAACCTATAACAAAGGGTATTGGATTTACAATAGGATACTATGCCACAACAACATACACTCTCTTAAAACTATAACAAAGAAAAGGTTATTTAAATAACTATAAAATCAAGAATTCATATATGATAAATTATATAACTCATGTAAAAATTTTAAATAGCACAAAATCACATTTAAAGAATATAATGATGTTTAAACTACTCATCCCATAGTGTCCTTGCACATGGATTTTTTTGACCTTGTAGAGTTTCGAGATTAAATGATAGTATTTTTTTATGATATAATAGATTAATTATTTAGATACACATAAAAATTCATTCTATCTCCCAAAAGAAAAACATATTCCTATATTTCTATGTATTTTAAATTTATAATAAATCATCGTGAGCATATAATAAAACCGATAAGAAATGTTCCTGGTCATGAGTTTAAAAAACATTATTTTGAATCACTAGGTTTACATTGTGACTATAATCCTAAAATTTAATCTCTTAGAACCCCATAGCACAATGGTGTTGTATTAATGAGAAATAAAATATTTCAATAAATTTCCTATACTATGATCAATGAGTAAGATCTTCCTGTTTATTTTTTATCATAAGTTATTAATACATCTTGAAGCATAATCAACAAATTTCTTAAAAAGACACTTTGGGAAAAAATCCTATGTTAGGTGTAGAATGGAAGAAGATAAAAGTTCAATTACTTTATAATTTTTCATTTAAAATCCATTATTTATATTAAAATGGATAATCATGAAAAAAAATCATGTAAGAGTTATGATAGAATTATCCTTAGATTTTCAAAAACAAGTATGCCTTATAGGATTTTTAATAAAAGGACTACGATTGTGGATGAAATTTTACATATCTAATATGATGAAATAGGTCAACATGAATCTATGTATTCATTATACAACATTGAATATGATCTATCAAATGTAAATATAAATTCTAAACCCTTATAACTATTTTTTGAAACAAGAAAAAAATTATTCTAATTTGGGTGAACTACCCAAATCTAAACCTAAAGAGGATAATGAAATATCCAGACCTTATTTTCCTAGAACTATTATGACTCATAGATAACATCCAAAAAATGTTGTAGATGAATACTTGGGTAGAGGAACATAAATTTGATCTCATATAAATTAGGTTGAACATCAAACTTTCTTCTGATAGAATGGTCCTAATAACATCAACGATGTAATAAATCATGAAATATAGGTAATTTAAAGGAAAAAAGTACTCAATCAATTTGAAAGAAATAATTTCAAATATATAGTGGATAAATCTAAAGATATTATTCCCATTGGCAGAAAAAGGTTATTTTGCAATAAAATTTAGGAGTTGGATATTATAGTTAGAAAAAAAAAAGACGAAGTAATTGGAAAAGGATATAGTCAATAATAATGTATTGACAAGGAGGGAAACCTTGAACCAGTACCTAGAAATGAATCCATTATAATATTATTTCTAATATTTCAGATTTTAATTTCAAACTATTTCATATTGATGTTAAAATCTAAATTTTAACATGTAATATAGTTGAGGTTTTTTTACTGAACAAAAACCTAGATTTAGAAAACCTCATTTTCCAAATAATTTTTTAAATTAATAAAATCTTTAGATGGTTTCAAACAATATCCTAGAACTTGGTATTATAGGCTCATCCCATTTTTTATTTCTAATTTTTTTCAAATATTATAAATGACACTAGTTTATTTATGAAAATAATATGAAAGGTTGTTTTATTGGTAAAAATTTATGATTATTATATAATTATTCAATATTATAATAATCATTTATTTAATGATTTTTCAATACTCATACAAATTTATTTTGAAGTGAGTTTGACATGTTAGTTAAAATTATTTCTTGGTTATCAAATTTTTTAAAATAAATTTGTGTTTATTTTTAATCAAAGTAAGCACACAAAAGACCTTTTTTAAAAAAAATTATGTATACCATGTCATGAACCATCCTCGGGGCCCATGCCGTGACTACCCCAAGCCCGCCTTCCATAGGCCAGGGGCTGGCGACTAGCACCAAGGCGTAAATCCCGATAAAAAGGGAAGGAATTTCCTTTGTAAAGTAAACAATCACACAGAGTACAAGCGGAAGAAGTAAACACTAAGTAAAAACTGAGTACAACAGTAAGTGCGGAAAGTAAAAGGGGGCCAAAAATATAAGCCCAACTGTAAAGTACAACTCGAAACGGAAAACAGCAACTGAAAAGTAAAGCTGCTACACTGAGCTATCCACTGGAAATTCCACCTGAAGGGTGGGTACAGATAGCTCCTCTGCTCCTCGGGTCCCGCCGTCCGCTCCGAGTATGTCCCGCCTAGTGGTCCACCTCCGGGTACAACCTCGTCGTCACGTCCACCTCTGGGTACCGTCTCGTCATGAGGTCCTTCTCCGGGTACCATCTCATCGTATAGTCCACCTCCAGGTACCATCCAGTCCTCGAACACTCGGCCTCTATCAGCACTGCTCGTTGTCTGCAACCAACACAACGAGGTGCGGGCATAGCCCATGCAGGGGTGAGTATAATGATATTCAGTAGGGACCCCGAGACCCTCAAGGTCTCACTAAAACCAACAAGGATAACCACATAGAAGATCTCAACAGATAACCTCTACTTAGGTATATGCCCATACATATACCTAAGTTATCAAGTAACCCATCTCAATCATGAGGAAACACAAGGATTGTGAAATCAACGGATAACTACTACCCAGGTATATGCCCATACATACACCTAAGTTATCAAGTGACCCATCTCAATCATGAGGTAAACACAAAGGTCAAAAGTCTCAGCTCAAAACTAGATTTTCATTATCGAAACCGTAACTGCTGAAGAGCTCCGTCTCTGGAGTGTACAGTGGTCCTGTCACGACTCCGAGGTACTACTCAATAACCTAAGACTGCTGAAGTACTTCTCCTGTCAAATACCGTGGGTCAGCCACCCAGACACAGTAGTGATTCCCGCTGAGGTATGTCACCCAAACACAATAGTGCACACCCCCTAGTAGCCTACTGAGGTACTCTCCAGACGAGTACCGTGGGTCTGCACTGTCACACAGCTAGTGCTCCGTCCGCCATGGGTCTGCATCTCAGAAAGTAGTGCTCCGTCCACTGGGCTAGTCGACTCACTCCAAGTCGATTCGGTCAAGCATTCGTCAGGTCTCAGCCAGTTACACGGTCTCCGTACTCTGCACGCTCGTCACTGGGAGGGTCCGCTCCACGAGCTACAAGTCGATACTCCAAGTATCTCAAAGTCCCACGAAGAAGTATCTCAAAGGACAGCCTCGTCATAGGGGTCTCAACACAACAGACGGCCCGTCAATCGGACGCCCGGTCTGTGAGTTGCTAGCCTTTTCGTCCCAGGGGCCCAGTTGGTTTCGTGTGCGAACCAATCCGGCCGTAACTCAACTATTCCCCGTACACTCATAAGGTATACTCATAGGGACCGCTTCTCAACGAGATCACCAATGCCGCTAACGGTTCGTCAAACGAACGTTCTGTCAAAAAGGTATCAACTTTTCCGTTCCAGGGGCCCGGTTGGATTTCTGTGCTATCCAACCCGGCCACTATCCATCTACATCCAAATCTCAGGCGGAGAATGTCAAAAGTTCCATATCGTCAACAGGAAGTCAACGCAACAGACGGTGCGTCAATCGGACGCCCGGTCTGAGAGTTATTGGCTTTTTCGTTCCAAGGGCCCGGTTGGTTTTTTAAGGAAAATCCAAGCCGACCGTACTCCACCTGCGTCCAAACCTTGGGCGGAGTATGCCAAATGATCCATCTCATCAAGAGGAATTCAAAGAAACATACAGCGTGTAAATCGGACGCCCGGTCTATTAGTTATTGGCCTTTTCATCTCACACCCACCCTAGGAAAACTTCCCAGGAGGTCACCCATCATGATCACTACTCTAGGCCAAGCAAGTTTAACTATGGAGTTTTAACCATGTAGGCTCCCGAAAAGGAAGGTGCACCTTGAATATAGTATACAGAAACGACCGTCTCGATCCAAGGATCGAGTTGCCGCTGACGGCGAGTCGTTTGGAGGCTCGTAGCCCATGATACGGGCATTTGACCAAAAGTTGTCCGAAACTGGGGGTCTGGGCCCGGGCCGACCCGGCCCGACCCCCCCTGGTTTGGCCGAACTGGGTTGACCCGCCCCAGGCGGCGACCCGGCCCGACGTCCCGGCCCGGCTCGGAAAACCCGGACCGGCGCGGCGGCGCGGTCCGGCGCGGCGGCGCGGGCCGGCATGGCGGCGTGGCCTGGGCGCCGTTCATGTGCCACGCGCGGGGGTCAAAACCCCGGCTTTCCTTGGCTGGCGGCGCGACAACTTGTCACGCCTAAAGAAAAACGGCCCCCCTCACGTGGGGGCCTGCCTTCGAGAAAACAGGGGGGGGGTGCCTGCCCCCCCTTTGTGAAACCGGCCCCCTCATAATGGGGGGGGCATTAAGGCTGGCCGAGGGAAATTATTTCCCCCAGGTTTCTCCCTTCCGGCCGGCACGACCTAGCCGGCCGGTTCTTCCTCAACGGGACCGGCAAGGCTGGTCTCCCTTCCGGCTTCCGACACCGGCGGCCCGGCTGGCCGCCGGTCTTCTCGTTCTGCCGCAGCCCGGAACCGGCCGCGGCCTTCGTTGTCCGGCGCTGCGGTTCCATCGGTGCCCTCGGAATTCGATTCCGGGCACCGGTTCAAAAGATATAAATTCCCGCTCGCTCGTTCACTGAACGTACCTGAGTCAAACTTCGGAAATTAATTCCGGGCACACCGGGCCTCTAAATCAGGCGCCGTCAGAAACTGCGTTCATGTAAAATTCCGAAGAAAATTAAGAAAAACTTTTCCTTGAAATTTCCGGATCTTTACATACCACAAAGAGTATTTACAACCTCATGAGTAAAACTTCTAAACTGGATCTTGATTAGACTGGAATATTTTTTCATCAAACTAATTATAGAGGTATTATTGGAAGATTCCTATATTTGAATTCTAGTAGACTAGATATTAGGTTCAGTTTATATATGTTTTTCCATTATCAAGTAACTTGTAAAGAGTCACATATACTTGCTGTCAAAATAATTTTTAATTACATCATGCATATATAACAGATTAAGGACAATTATATCCTAGAGAAAAATAATTTGATTTATTGAGTTAATAATATGTATGTTTTGGTGGTTGTAATTTTGGTAGAAAAAAACTATGGAACAAGTCGCTTTTTGGTCAAGTCACTTGTTTCATGGTGTATTAAAAAAATAATATACATTTTCCATTATTAAGATAAGTACATGACTGAATGAAAATCAACCTTTTCATTGATTTTGAATAAATCACAGTACAAAGGATACCAAAAAATACATCATGGTGGTCTAAAGTAATGCATGCCCATATAATTATTAACAACAAATTCCATCCCCTCACTAGAAAAAGAACCCAACTTAAATAAATAGTACATACTTAGTTTTGAGGTTTCCATGGACGCCAAAATATCCGCCCCCATGTTACCCTCCCTCCATGTGTAAGAGACCTCAATATTATTACCCATGAGTATTTTACATTTTGGGTAATGTATGAAAGATTCCATGGAAAGAATCATTCTCATTATAAAGAATCATAGAGTTTGACTCCACTTTATTAACACCATATGCCTTTGATTTCATATCTCTAGACCCTTAACCATGGCCTAAGCATGTTCCTGTATAAAATCACCTCTTCTATAAGAGGTTGTGAAAGATGAAAACACTAACCCCTCATATTTTCTAACAACACTTCCCCCGCCCATCTCTCCACTGAGTAGATACCCATCTTTATTGAGATTGAGCCCTTGGATTGGAGTTCACTAGTGGATCCAGGGTCCCTGCCCTGTATTTCCTACCTGGTTTTCTATAGAGAGGTTCAGAATGTTACATTTCATTAACAGTGCAGAAAGATAGTCGGAACACATTCTGAAGAGCTCTATGATAGTGTTTTTCATTTAATGATTATACTGACCTGGGATCCTCTTATGTTTTTTGCATAACATTAGTCTTTTCCATCTATATGGTCTAACATTCCACTATGAGGATGACCATCCTGGATTTTTTCTCAGACCCATGCATCCTAGATCCTCTAAACCACAAGCTGAGAGAATTATCATTCACCCCACCATACATGTGTCAACGAAAGTTTGCTCTGAAATCCTACCATACCCCTCTATCCAATTCACTATCATAGAATCGGTTCCCAATTTTTATTGATTAATTGACCTCTAACACAAGCACCAAGATGCCTAGTTTACTCCTATTCATTACAAGTTCTCATTAGTGGGATTGGATTTATTTCTCATACTCCACAACAAGAAATTAAATTTGATGGGATTATCCTTACACAATAGAGAATCCTCCCAAGGATATTCATTTGACAAGTCCCTCACCATGTGGGTGAAATATTTAATGGGTAAAACCCCAGTCATAGAGCCTGTGAAAATGAGTCTATCAAGGTCATCACTAGTAACATTTTTTTTGAAAATGGAGAGTTGAATCCCATCCTGTATGGCTAGAAGAAATGAGGGATGACCACTTGCCTGCCTAAAAGATAGATCTGGGATGGGGAAGCCTAGGATCCATAGCCTTCCCACACCCCAATATGGTAAACATAAAATTTATGCTCTATCTTCCCACTAACCATCCATAGTGTTGTTGCATGGTCTCTATGTGCGGGTGAATCAGGCTCAATATTCGAGAAGGTTTTGTTCTATGATCACTCATGTTCAGCAAAAATATATCTATCATTATCCAGCCCCAATGAGATCCACTTTATAGAGCCTCCCATTTAATATTATCATGAATCCCTTGGAGGGTTGAAGAAACACTCTTTAGATTAATTCCCCCTTCTAAGAGAGATCATGAAAAATGTTTCCCTGAAGCCCAGCGATGTATGCCTTCCATTTTCCCATCCCATATGAAGGACACCATAATCCTCTCCATGTTGATAATTACACTTTTGGGAACCTCCAGGGTGGAAATAATTTTCATGGTAATTGAACAAGAACATTTTTCATTAGAGTTATGTGACCTCTAATAGATATGAATCTATTTTTCCATTTTCAGATACGCCCTATGATTTTTTTATTAGCCTATCCCATTGATGAAACCTAAAGATATAAGAACTTACTAGTGCCCCACGATACTCTATGGTAATGGATCCTCTTACCATACTCAATATTACCCCTAAATACATATCCCTTCCTTCTCATATCTTCCTATTTGTATAAAAATAATTCTATCTTTCTTTACCACCTTCCCACTCCACATATAGTATTCCCCTAGAATCCCATTTAACCCCTACACTAACCTTCTACTACCATTGATAATTATAATATTGTCATCTACAAACATCAAGTGAGAGATACACCTTGTGGAATTCCTATTATGATAATGGAGTATTTTACCCATATTAAGGCCCAAATTTATATAGAAGCTGATAGAATTTTTGGAGAGTATGAAAAGAGTAGGGGAGAAGTGCACCCTTTCTTCAGAAAATGATAAGACTTGAAAAACCATAATAGATTACCAAAAAACAAGGTTGAAATCCACACTGAACTGATGAAATGGAAATTAGGATTACTAGTCCAATTGGAAAACCCTATGCAAGATAGAAATCTGAGGAAAAAACCATATTCCACCTTATCATAGGCCTTATTCATGTCTAATTTAACCCCCAAATTACCCATGAATCACTTTTTGTTGATTCCAAAAACCATCTCTAGGACCACTCATATCTCACCATGAATTGACATCTATTTACTGGAACCATGTTGTTGAGAAGTTATCCATGTGTCCAAGTGAGTAGCCAATATATTTTTGAGGACACTAGAAATAGTATTATATGGTGTGTTGCACGTACTTATGGGCCGATACTTATTAATGGACATATGGTGATAAATATTAGGAATAAGAACCATTTTGGTTTCACAGGAAATATGTAGCAATTCCCCACCCAGAAATATATCATGGGAACCACTCACAAGATACTGTTTAATAAGGTCCCAAGTTTCCCTAAAAAAATATCCAAGTAATTCATCAGGACATGGTGCACTATTCACGTTCATAGGCCATATCACCTCACACACTTCTTCTTCATATTAAGTCCTCCAAAAGACCTCATCAATGTACTCTAAAAACAAACCTTCCAATTCCCTCAAAAACATAATCTACACTTCTCGGATACCCACTACCATACTAGGATTGGAAGCTTCCAGAAAATTTTTAATAGACTCTGACCATGGACCCTACCTCATCATGATCATTAGAGTAGGTTCCATCTTCCCTATGAATTTTAGGCCTCTGAATGTATCAATGCTCTATAATGCATGAATGAATGAATTTAGAGTTCTGATCCCCCTCTCAAAGCCATATTACTCTAGATTCTTCCTTTTTTATTTATTCGTGTCTCAGAAGACTATTAGTGAGCTGATCCTTTTTTCTTCTATGATAATTAAATAGAGAGTCATCCCAATCCCATCCCAGGATATTCTAAATTTGCTTTACCTCCATGGTGATCTCAATCATGTCTTGGTCCTGATAAAGAATACAATTTCTCTAGATGAAAATGTGATTCTTTATCCATCTTATCTTATTATGGAATGAAATCCATGGGTTCCCCCAGTGATAATGGTCCCACGATTCCTTGAACACATTTAAGAAGCCTAGTTCTACCAAACATTTTTTTGGAAAATTATCATGATCCTCCTTCTATGACCCAAAACATAGTTAAATGTAGAGAATAGAATGATCATAGAGACACCAAAACAAATGAGAGTATTTTGAATCTGGAAACATTGAAATTTTGGCCTCATTCATTATGAATTGAATTTGCTAATAATAGGTGCATCTCCCACCATATTGGTTATTTCACTAGGTGAAGCTATTTCCCTTATAGCCCGCATCCAAAAGTTCATTCATGTCCTAGAATTAAATGAAAGTCTGACTGGCATTCCTGGTAAAATAACACCCCCTTTCTTCTTCTCTGGGATTACTATAATGATGAAATAGCCCACAACAATCTATGGGTGAATCATCTAGATTAATACCTTCGAGTTCACTGCACAAAGTCTCTCTATCCATAGCACTACACATGGCATTGATGAAGGTGAAGTGAAACAGTTGAGTCCCAATAGAAATCGTATTGTTTATAGACTGGTTTGATGAACATAGAAGATCAATGGTAATGTGATCCTTCCAAATAGCCATATTTAGCAGTTTGGAAGGTCCCCATGCATAAAACCATAAACTTTAAACCTCTGAGAACACTCCTTCATTTTTATAGAGACCTATTTTGGTTCTAAAATATCCAACATATAAAAATATTTTTTACTTAATTCATTGATGATGTAATAATACATCGCCCTAGCCCCAATACCACATGATTTACCTATTAATACATTAAAAATTTAATCGACCATGTCTATAGTTGGCCCTAGACTCCTAGCCCTTTTCATGATGTGGTGAAATTTCATAGACATACGAACAATATTTAGATTGATAATGGGATTGAATACCAGTATGCACCCACCTGGAGATTTCCACAAGAGAAACCACACCTTGAGACAGTTCCTTGTAAGTGACTTCTGGACAACCAAGGTGTTTTTCTTCCATATTACTCTAACTGTGGTTCAAAAGCACTATCGGATAATGCAGATTGGAAGAAGGTGTATGCAGTGCTAGTGAAGTGGGATGGGAAGACACCGCTAGTTGAGATGTCAAGGGAAGAAGGGGAAGCTCCGTGGGTGATGAAGGCAGAGAGACATCTTGATCAATTGGGCCATGCTCCATCATAACAATCTCGGGGATGCAAATGTGAGATGGAGCCCAATCCATGACAGATCAAGTATGACGCTGAAGAGTGTTTCTAAGATACATACATATATAAGGGAGACCATCCTCTCAAAACATAGCCCTTGGATCCCTTACCATGCCTTGGATTACATGAACCAAATCGCAGTAGGGGGATGAACTCCCATAACAAATAGAAACATTATTGAATGAGGAAGCCACTGGAATATAAATTGGAGTAATAGATACAACACATTTACCCATATCACATCCTACAGGTCCTAAAGGAAACCATGTGTGAGGATGATGGTCATATGACATCAGTATCTTTTGAGGTTTGGATCCCTCCCTATGAGCTTTGTGACACACATGTAGATAATGACCTGAAATCTGGAAGAAGGAGCAGAACCTTGGAAAGGTGGGATATATCAAGGGTTGATGATGACCCTCTATAACTTTGATAATATTAAAAATATGGTCATGGCGTGGCCGAGATATATCCACATCAATGAAGATCCTCACAACTAAAACCTCTACCAAGAAAGTAGTCCTTTCATCCAAGAATAGAAAGTACCCTAGTGAATCTGCAATTACCATAAAGAAGGTATCATTCATGAGGGGAAGGGGTAACCCGAGATGAAAGATCCAAACTTCTGTACTAGAGCATTCCCTACCAGAATGAGCTTCTATTGACCGGTGAGGAAGGGAGAATCTCTATCGCAACACTGAATGTGGGATCTTGCAACAATATTTAATGATGCCTTCCCTATAATCCTAGACAATGAATAACAAATTCTAATATAGGATTGACACGGTAGCCAGATGATATAAGGCCCAACTCCTAACCCAATCTTGGAAAAATATGAGAGGAGGCTGGTCAGCACTGAATCTTGCTACTGGAGTCCACTAATGATCCTTGGATGCCACTGCAAATGAAGCCACCAAAACCTAGAGCACGATGGATCCCTTCTCTCAGAAGGAAGACAAAACCACTAGGTCTTTCGATGAAGATTGATGAGACAAATATGTTCCTGAAGTAGAGCACTGAATAGCCTCCTACAATAGGGTATAGAGAGTGAGTTGAGTCATCACTGGTCACTGAAGATCCCAGCACTGAGGGGGAGATACCCCCGAGGGAACTAAAGAAACGAGCAAGTGAGTATTTGAAATTTACATCATTAATATATGTACATGGTTATATGGAGTTTTTGAGAAAAATTATATTCATTAAACACAAATTAATAAAATATGGTCATCAATTAAGACATGTTCCAATAAATTCTGAAAACTAATGTGTGATAAATATCATTAAGAATCATATATCTCATTTTATAAAAAAGCATATTGATATATGGTATCATGTTTTAATTGATAATTTACAAAAAGTGTTATATAACAGTTGATTTGAGTGGAACTAAACATCATCATGTGGTTAAAAATACATTGCTTATCGATAATGAGATATAAAAGTTTATTTAATATAAAGTAGTAATGGTAATGTTTTGGATTGCATTATATTAAAATTTAATTTTTAACTGTTATCCATCATTGGCGATCCACCATTAGGGATCTATGATTGGTGATCCACTAATGTTTATCTACCATTAGAGGTCTTCCATTGGTGATCCACCATTAGTTATATAACATTACCAATATTCTGTTTTTTATTGAAAATTGGTGATCTACCATTGGTGATATACCATTTTGGATCTACCATTGGTGATCCACCATTGGAGATCTGATGTTTGAATTTACCTACCCTCCAGTTCTCTATGATGCAATTTTTATTAAATTTATTTTTGTATATTTTGTTATATATTCTTATTATAAATAAAAAAAATTATAAATTTGACATTAAATAGAATTTTGGGAACCCTATATCATTTTCTTACTATAAAACATTCATCTTCATTTCCCTCTCAATCTTGACCACCCCGACCCCCCTAAATAATTCATTCCTTATTTGAAATGGTGAAAATATTATAAGATTGATATGTTCATTTTCATATTATAATGAAGGATCTCATACCATAAAAATCATGGGGTGAAACAATCCAGACTACTTTTATCGAATTGAAGAACCCACAACTCCTGAATCATGTTTTTATTGCTAAAAAGAGATAGATTCTGAATGGTTTGATTTTTTAAATAATTTAGTAATTAATGTGATCCAAGACCATGGATGGATTTAATGGATTTCTATGATTGATCAGACATTCTGTCCTTGGTTTCTTTATTAGTTTTATTAGTTTGTAGAGTATAGTTTAGGTTAGAATAAAGATGTGATTATAATTTGAGCGATGGAAATGAAGTGATTTTTCATTGAAATAATGGATCATATTCTAATGTACCTAATAGAGTAATTTCTTTTGATTTTAAATTATCTAGTCCCATTAACATGGATTTTTCCATATATGAGATCCCCTTATGGAATTGACTGGACATGTTTTTTTACAAGGACCCATTACTATAGAACATGATGGGGAGCGTTTATTGATTTTCTAATGTTATCTAATAAAGGATTTCTCCAAGGATGGAGGTATTTTTCATCATGGTGTACCAATATGAGTTCATTAAGTTTTTATGAAGAGAGATCATAAGTAATTTTTTTGATATTTGATGGTCTAAATGATGGAGATGATCAAGGCCTCATCTAGATACAATTCCATGATTTATACTATGTATTTTTCACCTATGTGAGAGACAAAACGTATATTACCTTGTAGTGAAGATGTTGTATTATGTTTTGGAGGATTCTATTTAAGAAAGCATATTTCTACAATGATGAAATTAAATTGTAACCCTTGGTCTAGTTAATGTGTGGTTTATGTTGATATAAATTGTGATAATTTTTTTCTTATATTGAACACTTCTTGACCTTGAGTTATGGTTGATCCTGAAATGGATCCCGATGATGTTTATTTAATCCACTAATGAGGAATTTGAGGAAGAAGAAGATTAATTTAGTTAAGTAAAAATGGTTGTTTTAGTTGAGTATGTTAGTGAACCTATGATTATAAAAAATGCATTTGTTTCTTATAGAACTTCTATTGAATAAATTCCTCATCTTTCTAAAAATGATTTTTTAAGGTTAATAATATAATGAAAATAATGTATCTGCTATAGAACAGGATAATGGAACCTCTTCTAATAGCTCAAGATAATTAGTTCAGTTTTGTGATGGGTCTAATGGATCTTATGGTGATAGTGAAGGTGATGCTGTTGGGAGAGAGTAGTTGTATCACCCTCATTGTGATTCAATTTTAGGAAAGTCTGATGATTAGGTTATACAATGTTCTAATCAAAATATTCCTATTATCTCAAGATCCATTAAAAGAGATAATCAAATTGAATATGAATTTTATGCTTCAGGGAGTGGAGAACATGATTTATTCTATTGTTGTAAGTCAAGATAATGATGGGGATGAAGATAAAAATTCTAAGATCTAGACTAAAGTTGTAGGTTTTAACAAAAAAAGTGTATTCTTTTCATAATAGAGGCAAAGAGAGAGAACATGTTAATGTGGATAAATACATAGGGGATTCAAAGCTAGGTAATGAGTATTCTAAATAAAAATCATATGATATTGATGATAGTGATGACTATGGAAGTAAATATCATTATGGTAGGATTTCCATCCATATTGATCGATATGATCCTAAGGGACGCCTAATATAATAGATACATGAGGCTATCTAGTTAGAATCCATTCCTATAAGGTTTGGGTTAGTGAATCTAGAAATATAGAGTATTTTGTACCTACACGAAATATTATTTTGTCTCCTCGACCTTATGATCCTCTTCTTTGATATTATATTACTGTAGATTATTGGGCTACATTTAGGGTGAGTTAGAAGTAATATATTAGTGGGATTATTATATCCATGCCCCCTGAAGAAATCATGCATATTTGAGCTGATATAAAATTCATTTTGAATTAGTAATATATCATATAAAGTTTACGATGATCTTGAAAATTAAAAAATTAGATATTGATCACAGGAAGTTGGCTAAAGAGAGAATATTAGTTAATTCCATCATGGATAAAATAAATTGAATAATTGATACAAATTGAAAATCACATTGAAAAATAATGGTGTCTATTGTTGCAATTATTTCTTCCATTTATACATAGCCACATTCTATTTCTTTAGTTAATGCAGATGAGATCTATTCCATTGAGAGAGAAAAGTTTCACGATATCCTGGGTAATTTTCCTTCGACTTATAAATTATAACTCTTGAAGATAATAGACCATTGGAATCATATTTCTAAACTTGTTAAATAAATTTAAATTAATTTAGGAGTGATAGAGTGTCAATAACTTAATCAATAGGTACTACCATTCTAGAATTTGTACCAAGCATGAGCTCAATTAGAAATTTATGTTTCCTGCTGAGAATATGAAAATTCCTCATATGTTCAGGTAATTCAACGGGTAAGTGAATCATTTCAAGGCCTTTCCACTTTTTCTCATGTCATCCATGGAGGATAAGAAGTATTTCCTCATGGAAATATATCATGGTGGAAAATTCATCAATGCATTTGTTAACTTGATGAATCCATTTTTTGTATGCCTCTGGGATTATAATAGTGAAACCTGAAGCTATACCAATGACTTTTCTCACTTCTTGACATTCATCAGCTCCCCTCCCTCCTCAGTTTTATCATTTTGGTATGACATCAATTCAATCAGTTCAACATCTTAGGCCTTTAATTTTATGAGATCTTCCTCCATCAACTTCTACAGCCTCAGATTCCACATTGGTACCTCCTATTAATAGAAAATTATAGGACCCATTAATTCCTTCTACTCATCGATATAAGAGAGGTTTAAATTTTGATAATTATTTATTAGGGATTGTAAAATTACATTTTATTAGTATTTAGATCGTAATTTTTGACTTTTATAACTAATGAATTTAGTTTATTAATCAATATTATCTTATTAATTGTCTTTAATTATTATTCCCATATCTATATAATAATCTCAAAATGGGGGCAATATTTGATGTCATTTGAGATGGTAATTATCAGATCTATTCTTCTATATGTTATGAAGAATATTCATAATATTAATATATACTTATTCTTAAAATTTTTTCTTACATAGATGGTTCATATTCTATTATTTGTTGTCATAAAAAAGACAGATATTATATGAACCTTCTTTTTTAATTATTAAATATCGTGATTTTTATTTGTTAAAAAATCAATGTTATAAGATAGTAAATAATTTACTATTTAAACTTGTGAAAACAATTTGTTAAGTATTGATAAAATCATAATTCAATAGATCTACCTTCAGTATAGAATATTTACCACTGAAGATTGACAGATAATAAATCATCAATTGAATGATATACCATTGAAGAGATCAATCATTAAAATATCTACCATAGAAGTTATCTACTATTATACAAATATACAGTCATCACATTTTCTACTATAATGTTGTACATCCGACTCATTCAAATATTCAATTATTCTTCCTACATATAGGATAAACCACCATAAATTGAGCTACTACTGGGGATCACCAACATCTATTAAAGGTCTACATTTAAAATATCTATTGCCAGACTGATTCCATTTATATCTAGTATCTTTTTTCTAATTATATATTCCCATGACTATTTTTTGTAATTTAAAATAGTCAAGAAGCATGTGGATTTATGAATTATTATTCTCACGCTACTCCATGTATTTATTGAAGATAAAGTAATATCTCCCTAATTTGGTTCTCAGTATAAGGATGAAAAACATAACATATTATTGGAAGTGCAACTATTAAAATTTTATAGAACTCCCTCATGTGAATGAGTGTTCATAGAGTGATATCATATATAGCCAATAACATGAATGAAATATTGATACATGCATATGGTATTCAAAATTTGTATTCTAAATCAACTACGGACATTGAAAGACCGAAAACATATGATTTTTTAGAACATTTCATTGCTCAGTTTTACTTCACAATATAAGAACCCTATTTAAGAAACTTTCAAAGAAAAATTTAAGAACTTTTGACCATCTGAATCTATTTAGATTGATAATCATCATATTTTCTAATATCTACCACTTTTCACTTTTCATTTACGCTCTACACTCGATATGATTTTTTTCTCTGTTTATTTGTAAAGCACTATCTTGTGTACTTAATCAGTGAGTGCTCAACTAAACCTCAAATTTTTCATTTTGATTATTAACAAAAAAATATGGAATATTTCATTCGTGACATTTTATTATTTTTTTTCACAGATATATCCTTATATGAGGCTTTTTTCATAGACAGCCTTGGGTGTTGTTGTTTATAGAAACCCATTCCATGTTTTGGGTAAGGTTTATTTTTTTATAGACTAATTATCAGGGTGTAGTTTCTAAGTGGAGGGCATAATGTATTGGCCAAATTATAAAACACTTGTTTTATTTATTATTTTTTTAATATTTTTATGTGTTTCAATGTTTAAAACTATATCAATTTAAAAAACTATATCAAAACTTTTACTTTTATAGTTAATCTTACCTTGTGTTTTATATATAGTGATTTAATTATTAATTTTGTTTGAAATGAAAAAATTATTACAAAAATTATTTTAACTAATAATTTACCCCTCTTTGAGAATATATTTCAAGAATAAAATTATAAAATTTTACTATTTTGATTAACTATGGGTTTTATTAATCTAGGTGATTTAAAACATAAATTTTTTGAGTGAAATTTTATTTGGAATCCAATTACCCCACCCACCCCCCCCCCCTCATGGGTTACTCACTCCAACCCACAAATACCAAATAAAAATACAAAATGAAATCAATGAAATATAAATATAACTACTATAAAATAGTTAAAAACAATGTAATATTAGCTAATAAAACTATGAAAATGACATAAAAACATCGTAAAAATCCAAAAAATGTAAATTTATTCATGATAAATCGACTATAATTATCATGATTCCACCTAAAAAAATTAATGTCAATTAAGATAAATTATAGTGAAGGCTCTGGGAATGAAGCATGAAAAAAGAAAATCCAACCCATCCCTAGAAAATATAAAAATACGAAATATTTCTAAAATCAAGATCTATTAAAAGTAATAAGAATAACATAAAAAATAAAATTTAAAAATTAATAATATAACCATCCTTTTATCCTAATTACCATTGGTTAAACCTATTAAAAACCCAAAAATCCCAAGGGAATGAAATTTATCATGAGTAAATATATCAATGAAATATGACAAATATGTAAAGGAAATATTATAATTCATGTGAGTAACATGAGTGGTTAGTAAATAAAATTCATTACAAAAATGATTTTAGTGTCTGGATGGAATATAATACAACAATTATGTTAGTTCAATAAAAGTATAACTCAAGTGGTTATCATGTAGTGAACAAAGAGATCAAAATCAACCAACATTGAAATAAAAGATGATAGAAAAAAACATAACATGGGTAACGACACTACATATCCACAACTCTCTCATTCCTAATTATATATACAAAATAAATTCATTAAATATAATCACTACACAACATATTTCTTCCAATTTAAATGGTATAAATCAATTTTATTTATTGTTAAAAATATATTATAGTTTCCATAATTTAATAAGAAAAAAATATCTCAAAATATTTTACCCATAGATATTTTACCTCTATTCGATATCATAATAATATGATTATCTCACATCACAACATCAAAAGTCCAAAAATTATTTTCTCAGCTTTTGCCTTCATAATATGGATCTTATTACATTTTCTCAATATGATTTTAAATAATTATTTTATAAATACCACATATAATCATTATCTAGTATTTATATATCCATTCATATCTTATATAATAAATTACCCAAAATAACTTCTTAATTATTATCTCAGGAAAAGAAATAATGAATTTTAATTTTTTTTTCCATTCTAGAATATAATATTGGATTAAATCTATCTGGACTGTAGCATCTAGTACATAATCTCCCAAAAAATCCTCATATTCCTATTCAAAGTTATCTAAAAATAATATTTATAAATTAACCAACACAAAACAAATAATTCAGTCACTACTCACTAAATCACACTCCCTTTGATGTTAAATAGGTAGGCACGTTAATATGTCAAATTATAAAATCTATAAGATGATTAGTTTATATAAATATCAAAATATAGGGAATGTTTTTGTATCATATAAATTAGGAATGTCAGAGTTATCTATTTATTGTTCAAAAAAATACATTGAACCATGGATTACAATTTGAGGACACATTATTGTCACTCCCTACAATTTCATAGAGTGAGACATAAAATTTGACGGGAGTGAATCTGGGTGTGTAATTTTTAATCACCTTTAACCTATTTTCCTTTTATTAATCGTTATCATATTAGATCAGGGACTCTCAAACTTGAGGGTCTCTTATTATGATCTTTTATTTAGACTTTCAGTTCACACAACTCACATGACATTCCCTTTTTACGAGATATTCAATAATTTTATTGATCCCTTTTGGTGTGAATTTAAAATTTAAATAGGATATTATTGTTTTTTTATTGGTTCACTGTGACAGTCTATTATAATGAGGATATTATTTATAATGTATTGATGCAAAAAAATCAAAAAAAAATATCACTTCCTTTCAATGAGTTTTAGGATAGATCACTACTTGATTAGTCTTAGTACCGTATAAGGATTTTGTTAAACACACTATATCCCAAGACCTACTCTTAGTTCATCACACATGATCTAGTACCCACAAATCTTAGGAAAAAACCCTTTTAGTTTATTTTCATTAATCTCCCTTAAATATCATGAGTTTTTTTATTTCATCCATGATTTTATATAGATTATTTGTATATATACATGATCTTATCATTCATAATGTATTGTCAATGCCTCCTTAAACAACAATCTAAAGTGATTAAATAAAACTAGACCTCCACCTTCTAGTGTAGTGACTCAAACTTCTTCACTCATTTATTTTTCATAATAATATCCTACATATACATTTTTAAAAGATGATTAGTGAGTGAAAACATCTTCTTTTTTTACTATATATCCCCTTGTCTGTATTTTTTCAAACAAGTGATACCTTAGTCAAAAAAATAAGTCATGTTTATTAATAAATAAAATATAAATAATTATGAAAGGTGGAATTTATTACAATATTTTTCATGATGGGGAAGAAAATTAAAAGGATGTGCATCTGACCGGTTGATTTTATAGTTTACTCCCTTTTAAAAAATCTCATCAGCAACTATTTACACTTCTCATAACTCATGTGTAATAAAATAGTTAATCATTATGATCAGGTGTAAAAAATCTATCAATCACGTTATAAGCATCCAATCTTGATGAACTGTTCCATTCTGGAGAACATGAACGATAGTGGATGAATCACTTTTAGTATAGATATTATTAAAAACTTTTCTCCTTGTGAATATAATTACATGGATAACACTCAATATTTTTTCCTCCAATGTAGAGGAAAATCCAAAGGTTCCATGAAGCAGCTATGCAGCTACCCAAAGTGGTCTATGTAGACCACTAAATTTTATGAGGGCCCCAGGATACCTTTATAGGCATCATAAAAATTAACATTAATCTATCCTTAGAGCGGGGTTTTCCATATTACTTAAAATGTATGTCTATGGTGATGGTAAATTCAATCAACTCCTAGGTATTTCCGGATGCTGACATCGCTTACCGAATTTTTTAAATTCCCCTAATGGATATATGTTTTTTAGTGGATGGTAGTTATAATACTCTCCCTTCCTATTTGTAATATTAAGTAGAAATTTTGATGTATATAAGTATTTATGTTATACCAAATCAAAAGAAGAATCTCATAAATAGTATGTAAAAAAAGGTGATTGATTTAATGACAGTGTTCTGTAGCAGCACAATGTGTAATTTGGGAGCTAATTGAGTCTGTAAGTAACTATATGTAATAAAATAGATCTATAATCTAATTTCATAGAGTAATAGATGTATCACATGAATGAAAAAGATGATTAGTGTCCTTTCTATGATAATTTCATAGTTGGTATTTAGAGAAATGTTGAACTGAAAAATACTGGAGATAAATATTTTTGGAGAACCATTTATTAGAAATTATCAATCAAGAGTTATTTTTTATGGTTTTTTCCATGTATTATCAAAATAAATGTAATCCAAGAACATTAATTACTGAAATTCCTAAAATAGTGATTGTAATAAGTTTTAGATCTGAGCATTCCATTATGGACATGTTTCCAAATTAATAAATCATTGGAGTTTGAAAGTGATTAATTTTTACTGACATGGTTAATGAAATCATAAATATCAAATAATGAAAATTTTAATAAAACATAATAGAAAATTGGTGTATTCATGTAATTGACTGGGATAAAACATAGAGATCAGCGGAGAGCCAATCCCGTTATCCAACCAAAAATTCATTGAATAATCTCTATTAATCATCAACATATAGAGAAACATAATGATAGAGAATGTTTTTTAATGTAAATCTATATAGAGGAGTACATATAATTCAGTTTTACTTTCTTCATATTTTTATTGAATAACATTTTAAGGAAATTATGGTTCTGGAGTCATGATGAATAAAATTCCCAAGTAATTAGAGCATATATGGTGTCATTGAATAATTTATGATTTTTTGAGACCACCATTCGCTAATGGTTTATAACAATTAGGCCATGGTACATTCCCTAATTTTTTATCAAGAGTGCTTCCAATACAAAAATAATTGATGAAAACAATTATTTTTTTTGAGAATGTGAATAAGGCATTTGTAAACCATCAAGTAGTTAAACATTTTTTAAAAAATTAAGAATTTGACATGGAATCATTTCCCTACCATTGATTGAAATTGTATTTTCATATGGGAAAATTGATTTTTAAATTGGTTAAAATTTTAACAAAAGATTATTCTTTTAGGTCTTCCCCAAAATACGGGGACACTATGATAGGTGAAAGGGGAGGTTTCTTCTCATATTCCTAAAAAAATAATTATGTTTAATTTTTTATTACACATAAAACGTTTTTCAAAGGAGAAAAAGTATTTACATAAAGAGATTACTTTTCCCAAGATCTGTTCATAATGAAATAGAGAAGCCTTAATATATCATAAATTTATTTTACTCCCGCATAAGAAAAGGTTGATTTGATATGTGTGTAAGAGGCGATTTAGAACTTTTATATTCCTAGGATCATGAATATGCTTAATTTTAGCTTTATCCATAGTATGTGTGAGCAGTCTATATAATTAGTCATCTATAGTAGAGAAGAAAATGTATAAGAGGGAATCACCTTATCTGACACCTTTGTTATAAATAATGAATCCCTTAGAATATCAATTAATAAGAATGGAGATTTGATAAGAGTTAAAGTGAGTTTTATTTCTACTAATTAATAGATTTTTTAAATTAAATTACTGATGGACCTTATAGTTAATTCTCTAATAAATGGTATCAAAATCCTTTCTGATGAAAAGATAAATGGAAGTACTTTCTCTAATGTTACATTACTTTAAGATGATAGTGCATTCAGTGGGAATTAATTTGTAATCTTGAATGGATCTACCATTAACAAAAACTATTTTGTTCCAAGAGGCAACAATTTTAACAGTAGTGGTATGTATTTTTTAAAGAAGATTATTAAGGATTTTATATAGTTTATTTATAAGCACAATGTGCCTAAAGAGATGAAACCAAGAGGAATTTTCCTATTTTAGGATTAAATAAGGTAATTGGGAAAAAATACCATTTGGAATAATACCACTATAGAATAATTATTTAACCATCATACAATAATAAGGTTGTATGAAATCCCGATAATGTTGAATAAAACCATTATTGAAACCATCTGGCCTAGGTGCATTATCAGGCTTTAAGATTAAAACAATATCCTTGATATAATGATCAATGAGAAGGCTATATAGGAAGGTGTAATTCTAAATATTAGCAATGAAAATAACGAAATTAGATAGAATGTCATTATTGAAATGAGGACTATTAAAAATATTTATAATGTTGGTTACAATATGATTAGAAAGACAATCCTCAATATTAATTAGGCTTTCCCGTATTTTAGAAAAATGAGAAGCATATAAGCATTCTTAATTCATTAAACAGAGTAATAAAAAATTGTTTTCTTCATCAAATATTTGATCTATTATGTTTTGAAATATTATTTTGATGCTTATCATTATTTAAGAGTAGAGATTTAGGTCTGGTTAAGAGATAAATTTCTTGCTGAGGAGATATAATAAAATCGGAGTTAGTAGTTCCTACTTGAATTTCGTTAAAATTTTCCTCTATATAAACAATATCATTGTAAATTTGTCTTGAATTATATTTAATGAAAAAAATTAGATTTTTTATGGACTTCTAACATCTTGATTCAATAAAATATCACCTTTACCACAGTTCACAAAATTATAGGAATATTTAACAGTATTATTACAATCATGATATGAAACCAACACAGTATTAAATTTGAGTGGATTTACATATTTAAATATTCTAATAAAGAGGCTAACCAAGATCAGTTAGTGGTCAGAATTATGTTTGGGGATACTAATGCTGGAGATTATATCCCATTTACCATGGGTTATATCATTAGAAAAAGATATTTACAGTTTACTAGAAACAATACTACTATTGTTCCTTCTATATAAGGGGTATTTTAACCCAACAATTTTTATCTAAATTATATTATTGTATTCAATTGTGGTTTTAAATTTTCTTGAGGAGATAGTGGAGGGATCCGGACCGATTTATTCATTATGACTAAGAATGTCATTAAAATCCTCAAACACAGTCCATGGCGCATGAATTTTGTTTCCAAAAATAGGATAGATCCATCCAAATAGATATCAAGTCCCAATAAATTTTTTTGGAATATATAAAAGATCAAAAAATATTGGAGTTTGAGGAGACATTCTTATAGGTAAAAATATGATCATAAATATTTTAAACATTAAAATTATGTAAAGAACTATTAGAAAATATACTGAGTGTTTCAATAGAAGATTTATTCTTTTTATATCCAAGAAAAAATATAAAGAATATTATTATAATAAGAAAAACCACGAGAAAATTTAAACTTGGGGTGAACAAAAAAATTAATATTGGAGTGATTTTTATGAATAATTATTTTTAAATAATGAATAGTGTTTGACTTTGCAACACCCTCACAACTCCAAAATAAAATATTATTTTGAACTTGTACATGGGGTTGTAACCCCACTTATTTTTACACCTATAACTATTCATACTTATAGAACTTGTGATTTTGATTGTTTTTTAGATCTTGGATCTAAAGCCTCTTCTTACTTCTTAAGCATAGACTAAATTGGAGAAGAAATGTTTTATGTAACTACCTTTTTAGAAATGGACGTCCTTTTATCTTGATTAGCATATTTGGAGGGTAAATCCTTGGGACTATTGTTTAGATACAATGGGATATGTTCACTATAATGTCATCTTTATATTGAATAAAAACTAAAGGCTATATCATTCATGTGTTTACATAAGATTTATTTTCATTACAGTCCTCAGAAGAGTCAAATCCCACAACACAAACATTTTTCCATATGTTTGAGTCTTTTGTAATCGATTAGAATTATTTTTCATTTTGATGTCTCCTTCATGTGATGTATTTTTTAGTGTCACCACTAATTATTTTGAAATCATTCTGGGGTTCCTCAACATGTATTATCATATTTCATTCCTTAATTCCTTTTTATGTTCTAGAGTCACCATATTTGACAGTTTATTTTCATGAAGTATGTAACTTGTCAAGGATATCATAAATAATGTGTGTTCCTTAATAAAGTCATTATTGAGGTGTAAATTCAATTTCAATCACTTTAGGATTGTATTTATAGGTCCGAGTAACCACATTTCCATCCATTTTTTCAGGTATTATGAACTGATGTGTGATGATGTCTTTCCAATATAATGTCTTGTATAGAATTCAAAAACACAACTATATTCTCCCTGTTTATATTTTAGACAATAACTAAATGTTTATGTTGAGTATTTTTTATAATTACCTAAATAATCATTAATATCATCTGAAATGTATTTATATTCAATTTCATTCTCTTCTTTTTTTTCAAAGTTTTTCAACGAATTTGTAAAAAACATTCTTTGGTGAGTCGGAGTTAGCTTCCTTTTTTATCCATATTCCATTACTCTTTTTTTAGGGTTTGGGTTTTCCATGATTTTTTCCGTCACCCTTTCCATCTATTTTTACCTCATTCCAATCATTTTTAGTGGTTGGAAGGACATGTTTTTTTGAAAAAACTCTAAAGACTGAGACTGAGTGAACAATAATCCTACACAATTCACATGAAAGGGTCTTGTGATTATATTAATCATTAAAATATGTTCTATAGTCCTTGGAATTGAAACTAATGAAATTTGGTAATTTTGAATCCATGTTGGATTCTATAATAACTCTTTTATATAATCCAAATTATCCATTTAATGTTTGTTGATCAATCTTTAATGGGTCACTAATTCAATAGGTAATATCATTTAAGATCATTAGGTGCCAGATGACCCAGTTTAGGCTATGTAATTGTAACACCTCTAGATTTTATGTGATACATTTCTTTTAATTTCATTGATTTCTTGTGTTGTAATGTACACGAATATTATCTTGTACTATACACTACGATATATTAGTTTGCAGTAACTGCAACACTATTATTGGCTTGTGTAGCCCACAATTTGATGTTATTTTTATAGAATTCATTTCATACAAAACAAAGTATAGATTTTTTTTCAATGTATAGAATATCTATATTTGGATAATGTTATATACAACACCAAAGGAATCTTCTACTAAACATAAAACTTACTTCTCCTGCATTACACATAAGAGTGACATTCCTTGATAGCTTGCGTTGTACGCAATACTAATTTTTACTAAACAATGATATTTATTAAAATATTATTATGTAATCAGATATAAACAAGAAATGATGAATATTATTTATAAATTTTTTAATATTATATAAAAGTAATATTAATCGTATGTATTTTCTATATATGATATGACAATAAATTATTATTTTTTGGATAAATGAAGTATTATTCAAAAAAATTCAATTTTCCCACCTTTTGATGGCACACCAATTTTTAATATTTATTTGAAAATTTTTATATTCAATTTCAAAAAATAAACATCTTCTGTTATTTTAGAATATAAAAATTTACTTTCCTTGAATTATTTTTTCTAATATAATTCATTTATTATGATTAGTAAAATTACTGATTATTTTATTTTAGAGCCGTCAAAAATTAATATTAATTATTGGATTATTTTAAAATTTTATATATTTAATTTTTATCCAGTTATGGTTTTTTAGAATTATTTTACACAATAATTAATTATAAAAAACATTTTCTATATAAAAAGTTCATTTTTCCAAAAATAGTTTTTTGGGACATTTTAACGGTGTTTTTAAAATTTAATTCCAATTATTTAATGTATTTAATTTTGAAAAATGGATGAAACACTTGGATTCAAGAGGTCCAAATTTTGTAATAAGGTCCCATACAGTTTTTACCAATATTAATAGAAACCTTAGTAAATTTAATTACCACGGTAAAGGGAAAATTTGTTAGTTTAGGTTAAAAATAAAATTATAATGATTATAAAATCACTAAAATAAATAAAACTATTTTATTTGATGAATTTAGTTCTTAACATTAACACATGAGGATATAAATTATTTCATTTTATGGACACTTGTCCATGAAAATGACTTAAATAATATTTAAATAAAAGAAAGACTCAAACGGTCATTTTCTTTTTCGTTAATATCAATTATCTATCCCCATATAGAAAAATGGGTTGTATCAGCAATTATAAATTATTAATTTTATCTTAATAAAAATATTTCACATATATAAATTTATTTTTAATGTTGTGGGGCCATTTGAGATATATTATGGCATTTATGGTAGATTATTTAATGAAAATTTTATGATGTCACATTCATGTTTTAAATAATAAATAATTTTTTAAATAATGTTATAGAGAATCTAAATTTGACTATAAATACTTATTTGAAATCTAAAAAATTTATCCTTTTCATCTTAATATATTTTGAATTTTTTGGAAAGAAACAGTTACCTTAATGTTTTATATATTGATGATGCATAAATTATTTAATTGAATAAAATACAATAACCTAATTTTTTTAAAATAATAATAACCATTATAGTGGAAAAACAATGTACAAAATATTATTGGTTGAGTAAAAATTGACCATAATAATCCAATGGTCGATTTAGGTACCATTTGGAACCATATGTAATAGATTAGGACAATTATATTATTGTATTGAAAGTAATGTTAAAATTATCACATTCACAGTTTAATAATAATAAACTTTTTAATATTAGATTTTCTTGTAGAACAATTTGACTAAGTTCATTATTCTGAAAGATATTAAATTTATATTCATAATAGTTTTTATTTTAAATTTTTATTCCTCAAATAATTATTTTAGATAATTTCAAAATATAGATGTATAATTATTTTATTAAGAGAAATATCAAATACATGTTTTTAAAAATATTAAAATAAATATTATTTTGGATAATGAATTTATAAAATGAATTTTATAGATTCCATTGACATCCTAAGGATATGATAAAATATTTGGGGGGGGATAAGGTCTTATCTTGATATTTTAAAAACCCCGTGAATTTAATTCTGTCAAAATTGACACAATTGATATTTTTTCTAAATAATTATTTATTAAATTATTTAAAAATTATATTTTTTTAAAAAAAAAATATTTAATAATTATTATATAGTCAAAAATGTTCTATGATATTTATTTACGATCTAATTGAAATCAAATAAGTAAATATGTTATCCTTTTAATATTGAAATATTTGTTACCCTAGTTAAAATGAAATAGAATAACTAAGTGTTACATTGAAAAGATAATGTTTGAATGGACATAGAAACTTGTATAAAATTTATTGTATGATTTTATTACCACCCTATATCATATAGTTTTCATAATTGGGAAATTTGAGAGGTTTTTAAGTGGGTTTATATTTTTCTATAAATTAATATTTTTAAGGTTTCCAAAAGTGCCCCTCACTTAATTTAAAAAAGCCACCTCCCCCATCATTTCTCCACAACGCATTAAGACTTAATGTTCATCCATCCAAAAAAATTTCACTTATCAAATTCTCTATTTACATTATAGAGGTTCTAGTATTTCTAAAAGTCCAACTCTTGTTCTATTAAGTAGAGATCTAAATAGACCACATCAAAGAAGATGTAATCTCCTCTATCGATTCTTTCAGATTTATTTCTACTTTACTTCTACTTCATGAGTTGTTTCATTATAGAATAATAACCCAAGTATCACCTATATACTGAGTTGTTATTATTATTATTACACGTTAATATTAAACTTTCTATCCAGCATATGAAAGATGAAATCATATGCTTGCGTACGTACGGCTTACCGTATCCATGTCGTGGTATAATCATTTTTTCACAACCACTTTACTTGGGTGGATATAAAAATTGATGTAATAACAATATATTATTGTTATAAAATGATATTGATTCTAAAATGGAGGAAACCATAAAAATCAATACTATTTAACAATTATTGAAATGATATCATCGCTCATGTGAACGTATGGCTTACCGTCTCAATGATGGGACGAGATTCGTTGAACATAATAACCACTAAAGAATGATTATATAAATGAAAAAAATGAAGAAATAGGGTGTTTATTAAGTTAATATCATTTTATAATGATATAAATTTTACCTATGAATGATAACCAGAACATATTCGACAAAATATACAAACAATCGTAATGCAGTTAAAACACGAATAACGAGTAACAAAGAATTGTTACAAACAAACGAAAGACTATATAACCATATATGATGACAGTGATTCTATAATAAGTTATTAACACTATATAAATAATTATATATGAGGTTTGGACACATAAGAAGCACATCTGACCTATGTTAAGAGATAATTTTCCAATCTCATTTTTATCTATGATTGTATATATGTAAGTATTTACAGGGGATATATTTATCATCCATGACCACATTTTCTAAAAATGGTTTCATCAATTTTTTTCTAATATTATATTTATTTATTAAGTCATTTTACCCATTTTTTGACATTTACTACATGGGATGGAAGTAATTTTTCTTTTTATTACCATAGGAGGTACTTTTTGACTTTTCTGATAAAAGTATGAGGAGAATGTTTTTTAATTTATGCGGTATGAATGGATTTTTACATTGTATTTACATAAAGATTCGAATAAATAATTTCATGTATATATTCTAATAAATTATTATATTTTAAAAATTCAAAACATTTTTATGAAGGAAATTGTTTTTGAAGAAGATATGATATTTTCCTCAGGAATTAATCTTAAGTTTTTTTTTTCAAAAATTAATTTCTATCTAAGATGACATAGGGTTATTTTTTTTATACAATTATTAATTTTATATGATTTTGCTTATGATGGAATTATTTTTTTCTAAAGCATTTATCTTATATAGATTATGTTATGATGGAATGATGTTTAAGAAACCCATTTTATTTCATGGGTTATGATGTGATGAATTATTTATGTTTTTGTGAAACCTCTAAGAATGATTTAATTATTATATTGGTGGGACCAATATATCCCTCCAATGGATTAGGAATTGGTTTATATCTCATGAGACAAATATGGATAGAATAGAAATTAAATTTGATTCAGTAATACATGGTTGGAATGTCATGTAAATCTGGTTCTATAATACATGGCTAGAATGATAAGTAAACCTGATTCAATAAAGAACATTTTCCACAATGATGGTAATGGAAGAAATGCCTTGGGTAATATTGAAATCATATTACGAGATTATTTGTTTTCCAAAATTCCATTTTTTATTCCTATTCTATTTTATCATGGTTAACGTTCCTTTATGATCTATTCCTTATGAATTTCCAAGATTTATTTAATGAATTGTGATTTTTGTATTTAAACATTATATTCCTATTTTTACATTATTATGTTTATGGTTTGTTTTATTTTCTCAATGTTTACCCAAATTTAGCATTTTAGCTCACCATTTTTATGTTTTCTTTTCCCCGTGATAGAAATAAAGGTTTCAGATAGGTAAACTAAAGGGAAAGATCTTTATGGGAGATGTTGAAGATCAAACACCAAGTTATAAGATTATCTTACATGATTCCAAATAAACTAAACTAATATGATCTTTGGTGGTCTGTTTTTTTCATGTATTATGTATTATAAAAAAGTAATGTATTGTCCATGTATGACAATTTTGGGTTCCTAGTGTTAGTATCTTATTGGAGGTTTATATAAACTTGGATACTAGGATTTTAAAACATTATTGAGATCCCTAAAGAGATTTCTAAGATATATTTAGGGATTTCCCTAAGGGTAAGTCTAATAATAGGTTACATACCTCTAATTATAGTAACTATCATGAAAAAGATAGTATTAAACCTAAGATATTTCATATTTAAAGTGAACAACCTTGGTTATGTTGTTTCAATGGTATGATTGATTCCTCTCACACTATTCATTTTGGGTTTTAGACAATGGATGGAAGCCAAAGGAATTGTGTTAATGATAAATTCACTAGGAAATGAAATTATTTTCCTCCTAAAAAACCAAATGTTATGGGAAACGGAATGAAAAATATTTTTTTTATACTAACATGATATATGAATCATTTTGGACTTCCAAATGAGTAGAGAAGGGAACAACATTCTATTGAGCCCTTCATGAGGAAACACCCACATTATTTGTTTGGGTCTTCAGATCCACCTATTGCTGAACAATGGATCAATTCCATTGAAAATATATTTTCAAGGTTCAGAAGATGAAAAGTTCATTTAGGTTGTTTATCATTTAGAAGGTAAGGAAGACTAGTGGTGGACTCTAATTAAGAATACAAGGAAGCAATATTAAATTGAATCCATGGAATGGGATGAGTTCATGAACTTGTTTTTAAATAAGTTCTTCCCTCTTAATTCAGAAGAGATCCTTGAACTTAAGAAAAAGGATAATGAATCCATTGGTAAATACGAGGTAAATTTTATAAGAATTTCAAGGTATGCTTCTGGTTTTATTATCCAACCTGAATGTAATGTTGGTCAATTCATCAGTTTCTTAATACCATGTCTTTGAAGGGAATTTTCTATAAGATACTATAGTATCTATGAAGATATTGTGCATTGATCTACCAACGTAGAACTATAATTTGGTGTTACATATCCTTCTCATGGTTTCGATAAGAAATGGTTGATTGATTTTAAGAGAAATTCTCAAAACAATGGTGAAAAAAAGATGAATTTGTCTTTATGCACAAAGTATCGAAAGGAGAATGGTGGAGATTTTCTTAAGGGGAATAGAAAATGTTTCAAGTGTAGAAAATAAGGTCATCGATCAGTTGAGTGCCAAAGTAATGGGGAGAAGGTTTCTAATTATTTCAATGGAGAAATGAGTACAGAGAATGCCCCACCAACACTTCAATGCTACAGGTGAATGGAAATGGGGAATTATGCTTACCAATTCCTTAATCCAAGTGTTAATGATGATTGATGTCAGCAACCCTTAATAAAAAATGACAAAATGAAGTCACAAGCGATCATTATTAGTGAATTTGAGTATGACAACGATCTGGTGGAATGATTAATTGTTTATGTTATGGGATTCCAAAAAATTGTTATGGAATCTCATTTATAGTATTATAGTATTATAGAATATTAGAATATCTATGTATTAGTCCATTGTGGTTTTCTATAAATATATGGTACCAGAAACCAAGAAATTTGATTGAAATATTTTTGGGAAGCACATGATATGTGCATAATGAAGGGATAAATAGATAATGTCATTTATGATAGTATTAATGAGATCATGCTGGATAAAAGGAAAAAGTGATATCATGATTTGAGTATATAGAATATTTTTTGTTTTGGTGTGTGGAAAGAGTTGATTTATGAAAAATTTATTTGTTTACTAAGATTCTATAGTAATTCATATTATTATCATGTTTTAATAGAATAAAAGATAAATGTATTCACATGTTTGGAATGTGACAACCAATAACTCCCATGTGAGATATGAGAGACAAATATTAAATCTATTTATTTATCCAATTTCTAATGTTTTATATATTCATTTTTTGGAGGTTTTGTAATGTTATCTCTTTATGGATAGTATAAGTTATATTCCAGTTTGTGTTTTTTAGATTAATGTATTATCTCACAGTTGGTGGACTTAAGAATATTTTATAACATTTTCTAACCATTTTGTTGTGAAATATGGAATGATGTAACATTCTACCTCATGATCTGGTAACATTTCAAGAAGGAAAAATTCAAATTTATTTATTTAAATAAGTGATGAAATCAAAATTTTTTAGAGATTGATGAATGGTGAGATTGTCTGAAAACATGTATGTATTTCTCCTCATGAAAAAATTCAACCACATTAGGAAAATGATCATAAACCAAAAAAAATATCATAATACCTTCTTATCAGAAGATTTAGATGGACCCTTAAGTTATCACATATTTAACGATTTATGGTAGTTAAATTTATCCAAGAATTATTCTATATCACTATCCATCAGAACATAATGGTTATATTTCTCTTACATACCCATGTTTTCACTTCCCACATCTCTTCTCCTATGTGGAAACCATGTGATGAGTTACTTTGGTTATCCATTATTATTCTAAATTTCCTTTTTAAAATGAAGATTTAATGTTATTTTTATGATATGTGTTTCTATGAATGAATCTTTGAAGTAGAAATTTTTTTATAACTCTGAAGAATATTGATGGAAAATTTCATTTTAAGGGGGGAAGAATGTAACACCCTAAGATTTTATATGATAGATTCTTTTTAATTTCATTGATTTATTATGTTTTACACCACAAAAATATTAGCGTGTGCTATACGCAGCCTCATTTTAGCTTGCAGTATACACAAAACTATTCTTGGATTTTATTACACACAATTTCATGTTCTTTTGATATAGTTAATTTCTTGCAACACTAAGTATAGATTTTTTTTTCATTTAATAAATGAACTATGTTTATATTATGTTATACACAAGACCAAAGGAATCTTTCACAAATCGTAACAATGACTTGTCTTGATATAAATGTAGGAGCGACTTTTATCGATAGATTGTGTAATGCCTCAACCCCAGTTTTGGGAGTCTGTAAATTATTACAGAACATTTGAATGAATACAAGGAATGAAGTCCTAAAAGACAGATCAGTTTAGCATACTTAAAAAATAGATTTCATATATGAATGTTACTTTACATTATAAAATGACAAAAAACAAAATCATTGTAACCTTTGGAACATAATCACATCTCTTATCCTATCCCTACAGGTCAATCATAAAACACTTCTTCACATCCAATGGAAAAAAAAAGGGGTATGATCAGATACATAGTAAGGATAACAATATAGTAGAAACATTCATAAATAAGCATAAAAATTTAAGACAATGTATAAGACTAAAACAAAATCCTTTTAAACTTAAACATCAGCATAATATGGAAAAGATAAAATCAAATAATGCCATTTAAAAATTCAAATGGATATTCTACTAGTAGAATAATCACTTGTAATATCAATAGACACTTTCATTATGATGGAATGCATAATTCCATACTTCATCGCCAAATAGTCAAGGCCTTGTGCCAAGATAACAGTTGATATTTTTTCAAATCCTTGTGCCAAAACCATAGTTTGTCTCATGAGACCTACAGATTCATCATGGAGCTGTTGTGGGATCCACCATTCACTTACTATGTCCAATGCATTCCTCATAAGAAAAGGTTTAAACATAACATAAACATTCGTATTAAAAATAACATACGAAATGTCAATACTTTATCCATAAACGATGAACAGTTTAAAAATTACTTGTCCATAGTCTAACATATCACAAAACCCTCAATACAATATGGAATATTTGTATCATAATAAATCAATCTCGATCAAGAATAATATTCCATAAAGGATTTTGACAAAGTTCAAAATAATCGGTAAAAATATTAGAGAGAAATATCCCTTTTTCATGAATTCATTCAAAAGTCACATAATTTTCTATGGAAGTCATTTAAATTATATTTTTTAATCAGTTTTTCCAATAAAAATATGAATCTTTTGAATGAAATTAACATTTTAAATAATTCATGTCCATACAAATAAATCCTTAAAACCATTTTGAAAACATGGACATTAATGAAAATGGTTTAGAAGAATAATTCTTTAAAACATTTTAAAATAATTATTTAGTAAAAATTATTTTCAAAATATTTCCTTTGAAAACATTTTTATGGATAATTGACATGGATAATAATGATTTCCCAGAATATACTTAGATAAAAACAACCTCGGATAATAAAGAGATTGTGAAATTAACCCTTACCATGCACTTTTCAATAGTCGAGGGTACATTTAACCTCCTGTACAAAGGCCATAGTGTGTTATTAAATTATAAAAGAATCATATTAGTATTTATTATATCATATATGATTCATTTATGACTATATACTACACATTTAACAATAATTTCCATGTTAAATTTACATTTCAGGTAAAAATAACTTTCTTTATCGTATGTGTTTTAACTTGTTACTCTTGATTGTATCACTTAGATCATGATTAAAATACTTTGAGAATATAAAAAATGATTTATATATCATATATATTTATAATTTAAATATGTATTATAGACATATTTATGAAATGGAAAACACTATTTATGGATACGGTAGGTCGTACGTATGTTTAAACGTTGTTTCCGTTTTCATATCGCGTTGAAGGGAACTAAGTGAATAAGATATATGTAAGTATATATAAATATATATATCTAGTAGAATTATTATTTCATATATTACATACTTATTAATGATATATATTTTATAATCATCATTGAATGGTGGATGTGGAAGTGAATCTCATCGAGTTGTAGAGCTGGTAATCGAAAGGTACGTACGAGCGAGAATATCGTTATATTGATGGAGAAATCGTATGTAATTGGATGTTATATCATGTATATAGAATCATTAACACGTTATATTAATTATTTACTTCAGTTATAAACATTATTATACCCATACCAATAATGAAGTGTTTGAATAATATACTACACCACGATATGGAGACGGTAATCTGTACGTACGCACGTATGGTGACTTTGTCATTTATAGGATGGATATAAAAATGAATATGGTAGTAACATTTTTATAATAACATCACCATATATATAATATAATGGATTTATTATTTTAGAATGGAAACAACAAAGAAAGAGGAAGTGGAAGAAGAAATGAACTTGAAAGAGGTGATGAAATATTTATCTTTTCTTCAGGTTCTTCCTCTTCATTTGATCAGAAGGGATCCTTAGGTTGGATTTCCAAACAATGTAAGTCTTATAGAATTTAGGTATAAAAGTTTGGAGGATATTTGGGTAGGGTTTTCTTGATCCAAAAGGCTTTGTAGGTTTGAACTTAAGATAATGGAAAGTTCCCTTTTATAAGAGAGGTGAGGGTCACTTTAGAAAAAAGCATGAAATTTTAATTTATAATAAAATAATTTTCAGTTTATAATGGATCAAAATGAATTATTTAAATTATATGGTGGGTATAGATCATAAACCTCTCAAAAAATAGGTTTGATATAGGTTTAGGTCATCATATTAACCTTATCTTTTAGATTTAACTCTTAGTTAAATAGTGTGACATTTACCATGTCTCTTTGTATTTTTAACTTATATGGTTAATAAACATACTATAAACATCCAAGAAAAACCCAATAGGTTCCTTAATGACATATATAAAATTATTAAGACCCTATGTCAGAGCCTTATATTTTTATGAATATTATATCAACCAAAAATATAGTATTTGTTTAAAAACTCAATTATGCCAATTTTGAAATTATTTAATAAATGTTCTTTAGAGCCCTTAAAAATCATTACATTAACATAAATTCATATGTTCAATGATTAAATTTTATAATAACCTATAAAATTAGTTTAATTCATCAAAAGTCTCCAATTAAATTTAATTGTATATTTATAATATCAATTATTTTAATATTTCACTATTAAGGTAATTACAATGTCATCATTGTGTCATAAATAAATTAAATTATTTAATGATTAAAAATTATAAATAAAATATAATTATGCATTAAATATTTTTATCCTTCTAATGAATTTTTATAGACAAATTTATATAATGTATAACCCTATATTAAAAATGGATTAATTATTAAACATTGAATTTAACTCTTTTAAATCTTCTTTAAATAAAATAATTATAAATGTCTTAATATAATTCAAGTGGACCGAAAAGGATCATATTTTTTTCTTAAGGTTTTTTGGGTCTAATTATACCTATGGAATAGAATTAAAATATTTCTTATGGTAATTATGATATCATTTTTACCCTAAATTACCATATTTACTTTTAAACTTGGTAAATAAAAGTCAAAAGTTACTATTCACAAAAAAAAATTTCTTCAACTTATTGAACAAAATTTTACATACTAATATTAACAGTGTCTCTCATATTTTTTAAATTCAACTCACAGAAGTGGTAAAATTATGTTTTATACAAATTTGGAAATGTTCATAGAAAGTTGGTAAAAGACTGTAAAATGTTCAATTAAATTTTATATATATTTATAAGCTTATTATAAAATTACTCCAATGAATTACATTTATCATATATAAGTATTAAGCATCTATTTTGAACTAAAATAAATTAAAATAAAATAACTAATTATTTAAATAAGAAGTCAGTTTTATATAATAATATAGTGTTTTTAACTATTCATCAAAACTTGAATGTTTTCAGAAAAATACCAAAAAATTTACCCTAAGATAATTTTGATATTCCAAATTCAATAATGAAGTCTATTTTATGAAATTAAAAACATAGATGAAGCATTTATAAATTTAAAATTAATTCCCGTTGTCAATACCAAAAAAACATAGTTTTAAAAAGTAAAAACTATCAAAGCATTGATATGTGTTTATATCACATTTAAATGTGAAATTACTTAAAATGACCTAAATTATATTAAATGATAAAAATATAATCTAAATATACTTCCAAACCATTCCAAGTGACAATTTATAACTATAAATTATTTCGATAAAAAAAACTTGTTTTCAATTAAAACATAATATTTTTACCTATTAATCAAAATATGAAAGTTATAATAAAAGTACCAAAACATTATATAAACTAAATTTTTATGTCCCACTTCTAATGAAAAATGTAATTTAATTAAATTGAATATATTAAAATTTTAAATAATGGTTTTAAAAATATTTCTCCAATTAATGGCGGTAAAATTTAATTTTTTTAAAAATTCTTCGTTTAACTAAAAAAATGAGTTTGATCTTATATTATGTCTAAGAAACACATAATATTATTGTTAAAAATTATATAGAGTATATAAGATTCAAGATTCATTTAATAGTATTCATAACCGCTTTTTGAACGGTTACTGTGGAATGTTGTGGTGTGCTCAAACTCAGTATTGCGTATTGTGCAAGATATTGAATTAAATTATTGAGATAATGTATTATGAAAATTTAGGGTGTTACATTCTCCCCTATTTCAATAAATTTCATTATCTCAATTTGAAATTGTTCTTCAAAAATAAATTTTTAAAAATTGAAAATTCTATTTGTGGAAAACCCATATAGGAAATTGGGTTAATAAAATGTATTCTCAACAAGAGGGTAAGGGAAATAAAAAAGTAACCAACAAGTTATGATCTCAATTAGGAGAAAATTTGTGGAAATTAGAGACACATAATGAGAGGGAAAATGTAAATATTTATAAGGAGTGATTGAGGTCATCAATCACAAACAATTGTAAAATTGAGGGCCTCAAAGCCATTAATCAAAGATAATGTAAAATATCATCTATTCGACAAAACATATTGTATTATGGTAACACATTTTTGGTATTAAGATCACTTACCTAAAGATTAAGAATTAAGTTATTCAGAGAATAAGTGTATATATATATATACATGACTAGTAAAGTTTCATCCTTCAACTAATTCCTTCCTCAAACTCATCTTTCACTCCCAAAGATAACAGAACTCAAAAATATTCTATTTATCCAAATTATATAGGGCATAAAAATTAATGAATTTATAATTCATTTTTCATACTATTTAAAAAACTACATTATTTAAACTAGGACATCATGTAGGCTAGTTGTAGGTGATTCACCCTTGTCAACCTTTGGTTGCAGGTTCAAGTCTCGCGGACTTGTCGTATGCGACAAGTTTCTGTCCAACCTCCGGGTTATCCTTTTTAGGAAAATCCAAAAATAATCTCAAGAAATTATTTAACCTTAACAATAGAATCGAATGTCAAACATAATCGATTCCAAACTTTCGACTTATCAAAAATACTTTTTTCCAAACTCACAGTCCAAAATTTGTAAGGAACGTAAAACCATGAAGATCCTTTTTTCCATGTAATAACATGTGAATAAATTCATCATACATTCTCTTAAAATACGGTAACACCATAAATATCATATAGAAATATTGATTACATTCATTCTCCCTTATTCCTTATAAAATACTAGATATACTCCTTATATCTAAATATGTAATAAACACCAACAATGATGAAATAAACTAACCATTAACTAGTTCCATGGATTTCAATAATATCCAATATAATTTACCCGAATCAATAATATCTTATTCAAAAATCAATACCTCTGTATCAAGACCATATTAAGGATTGTTCTTTCCTTCAACCACGTATTTTCGAAGATGTTTAACATACCATTGAGTCACTTTTTTTAGTTCCACTAATCTCAACTCCTTATTGAAATTGTACGACAGTAAAATCCTTATATAATCTATAATTTTTATAACATGTACATCATTAATACAATACCCAAATGAAAAAATAATTTAATATCAACAAAAGAACTCTTAAACATTCTTTTTCATATTTGGTAGCATCAAAACTTTATTATTATCCAATAGCATCATTTTTTGTATACTCTGATGATTTGGATATTTATTCACATAGTGTCCCAACTCCTCAAAGATGAAGAATTGTACATTTGAAACATATTTCTCACCCTTAAAAGCATGTACATGGTTTCCTTTTTCTCCACACTTATAAGAATCTTTCATTCCCTTCAAGCATTTACCAAGGGGATTCTTTCCACAGTTATCACATATTGGAAAATCCTTCATTCCCTTATCCCCTTTATCTATATTTCTCTCTACCAAATTTTTCATCTCCAGCTTCCCTTAAAATCAATAGGACTCAGAAAATTCTTTACTTCTCTTATTAACACAGGATATTATTTCTTCGTACGATGATAATATTTGGGAGACTATTTACTTTCTAAATGATTTCTTAACACTACGAAATATATTATCCATATTACTCTTTGGATCATGTGTATTGTTGGAGGTCTGGTTACATCTACTGTGGGATATTTCAAAACAATTGTATACACATGGTTAGTTCATGAATCAAAATGCATAATTCCAAACTTGTAATGTAGTTTACATAAATAGAACAGTTCATGGATATGATCCATAATCATAAAAAAAATTACTATGAGGAGGTATATACTCATAAACCCTTCATAGTGGTTTGTAATGAAAAAAGTAATTATCTTAATCATATCCCTCGAGAGTATAGTAACCTAGAGTGCAACATGGCTCGTTGTCATGCACCACTTCCCGTTCTATTCAAGTTCAAAGTAGAGTTTCCAGGTTTTACCCCAAGGTATATCTATGCCAGATCCACCTCTACCTACTCGTATCTAGATAGAGATGTATTGTTCGGAAAACTCACAAAATCTCAACAGTTCCAAAATTCTAGGAAGTTCATCTATACTAATCCGAAAAATCTATCTTAAGGGTTTTTTGTCTAATCAGAGTATTTTAAAATCTAGTTTCCAATGTTATTGCTAAACATCCTCTAATACCAACTGTAACTCCCCTGCCCTAGTTATGGGAGTTGGTGTATTATTACATAACATTGGCATGCTTATAATGAATCAAGTCCCAAAAGACCTATTAGTTTAGCAGTCTTGGAAAATAGATTACATACATGAACGTTACATAACATTATAAAATGACAAAGTACAAGAACATTTTCCTCTTTTGAACACATTCACATTTCATAGCCTATCCCTACAGGTCAATCATAAAATACTTCTTCACATCCTGGGAAAAATAAAACATAGAAACGGGTCATCACTGATGCTCAGTAAGGATGACAACATAGTGGTAACTTTCATAAATAATCATAAATATTTAAGTAAATAAATTAGACTAAAACAAAATCCATTTAAAAATAATCTTCCACATAATATGGAAAAGATAAAATCAAATAATGGGATTTACTTATTCATACGGATATTCTACTAGTCGTATAATCACATGCAATATCAATAGGATCTTTCATAATGATGCAATGAATAATTCCAAACGACATAACCACATAGTCAAGGCCTTGTTCCAAGAATAAAAATCAGATTTGGTCAACCAATTATTCCAAGGAACTAGTTTTTTCCATGAGACATATCGATTCAGCGAGGACCTATAGCAGGCTCCACCCGACACTTACTATGTCCAATTCATTCCTCATATGAAAAGGTTTAAACATGACATAAACATTCGTATTAAAACTAGCATAATAAATTTCAATAAATTATCTATAAAACATAAATGTTATAAAAATAACACATCCATGGTTAAACATATCACAAAACCTTCAATACAATATGGAATATTTGTATCATAGGAAATCACCTAGATCAAGAATAATATCTCATAAAGGATGTAGACATAGTTGAAAATGATCAGTAAATATCATTTAGAGAAATATCCCTTTTTCATGAAATCTTTTAAAAGACTCATAATTTATAAAGGAATTCATTTAAAAGATAGTTTTGATTCATAGTGTTCCATACCACATTGAAGCATTTGATAGAAATTAACATTTTAAATAGGACTTGTCCATACAAATATATCCTTAAAACCATTTTGAAAACATGGACACTAATGTGGAAGGTTTAGAAGTATAAATATTAAAAAACTTAAATTATGTTTTAGTAAAAATTATTTTAAAAATATTCTCTTTTAAAACTCTTTTATGAAACAAGCACATGGTTAATAAAGATGTCCCAGAAAATACTTACGTAAAAACAATCTCGGATAATAAAGAGATTATGAAATTAACCCTTAACTTTCACTTTCCATTATTTGAGGGTACGTTTAACCTTTTATATAAAGATCATAGTATGTTATTAAATTATACCATAACTATATTAAAATTTAGGATATTATACATGATTCATTTAAGACTTTATACTTCCCATATAATAATAATGTCCATGTTAAATTAACATTTCGGGTAATAATCGCTTTCTTTATCATATGTGTTTTAACGTGTTACTCTTGATTGTATCACTTAGATAATGGTTTAAATAATTATAGAATATAAAACATGATTTATATATCTTATATATTTAGAATATATATATGTATAATAGATGTATATATGAAATGTAAAACACTGTTTATGGAGACAGTAGGTTGTACGTACGTATAAACATTGTTTCCATTTTGATATTTTATTGAATGGAACTAAGTGAATAAGATATATTAAAGTACATAAATATATATGTATATATCTCCATTATAATTATTATATCATATATCACATAATTATAAAAGATATATATTTTATAATCCTTGTTGAATGGTGAATGTGGAAATGAATCTCATCGCGTCGTGGAGACGGTAATCAGTATGTACGCACGAGTGACAATATCATTAAATTGGATGGTATATCATATATACAGAATCATAAACATGTTATATTTATTATTTACAGTAGTTATACTCATTATTATACCCATCCAAATAATGAAGTGTCTGAATAACAAACTACACCACGATGTGGAGATGGTAATCCATACGTACACACGTATGGTGACTTTGTCATTTATATGATGGATAGAATAATGAATATGGTTGTAGAATTTTTATAATAACATCACAGTATATATACGATACTGGATTTATTATGTTAGAATGACAACAACAAATAAAGAGGTAGTGGTGGAAGAAAAGAACTTGAATGAGGTGATGAAATATTTACCTCTTCTTCGGGTTTTTCCTTTGGATTTGATCAAATGGGCTCCTTAAGATGGCTGATTAACCAAAGGAAGGCCTCTAAGATGAAGGGAGGAATTAGGGGGTGTATTTGGGTAGGGGTTGGACGATCAAAAATTCTTTGGAGGTGTAAACTTAAGAGAAGGTGGAGATCCCTTTTATAAGAGAAGGGAGGGTCACTTTTGGAAAAGTTTGAAATATTATTTTATAATAAAATCATTTTTTGTTTATAATGGATCTAAAATAAATTATTTAAAAGATACAGTGGTGATGGGTCTGAAACATCTCAACAATACAGATTTAGGTCATCATTTTAATCTTATCTTTTAGATTTAAGTCTTAGTTAAATAGTATGACATTTACCATGTCTCTATGTATTTTTATATTATATGGTTAATAAACATAATATAAACTTCAAATAGAACACAAATAGGTTATTTAATGACATGTATTATATTATTAAGGACTTATGGATGATCCATAGATTTTTCAGAATAGTATATCAACCGATAATATAGACTTTGTATTAAAAACTCAATTATCTCAATTTTTACATTATTTAATAAATTATTTTTTTAAGTTATAAAAACATTACTACTTCAAAATAAATTTATATTTTCAATGATAACATTTCATATAAACCTATATAATCAGTTTAATTCATCAAAAGTCTCAAATTACATTTATTTGGATATTTATAATATCAAGTATTTTAATATTTTATTATGAAGTTAATTACTGTGTCATCATTGTGCCATAAAAAATTAAATTATTTAATGTATAAAAATTATATATAAAATATAATTATGTAGGAAATATCTTTAGATACCTAATTAATACTTATTGTCGAATTTATATTATGTATAAGCCTATATTAAAATTTTTTAGATATTAAATATTTAATTTAACTCTTTTAACTCTTCTTTAAATAAAATAATAATAAATGCCTTAATCTAATCCCAGTGGACCAAATTGGATCATATTTTATTCCTATCGTTTTTTGGTAGAATTATACTTATCTAATAGAATTATGACATGTGTTAGGTTAATTATGATATCCTTTTTATAGTTAATTACCCTCATTACTTTTAATCATGGTAAATAAAAGTCAAAAGTTACTATTCACCAAAAATTATTTTCATCTTTTTGAACCACATTTTACATACTGATATTAGCCATGTATCTCATATTTTCGAAATTCAACTCATTGAAGCGGTAAAATTATGTTTTATACAAATTTTAAAATTCTTTTTGAAGGTGGGTAAAAGACGGTAAAATGTTCGATAAAATTTTATATCTATATAAACTTATTATAAAATGACTCCAATGAATTACATTGAACATATATAGGTATTATGTATCTTTTCTGACCTAAAATAAATTAAAATAAAATTACAAATTATTTAAATAAAAAGTCAGTTCTATATAATAACGCAATGTTTTTAACTATTCATTTAAAAATGAATGTTTTCAAAAACATACCAAAAAATTTCCCTATGAAAATTTTGATATTCCGAATTCAAAAATGATATCTATTTTAAAAAATTCAAAACATAGAATTTCAATTTATTAATATATAACTACTTCCTATTGTTTAAACCAAACAGTGGGATTTTAAAAAATAAAAACTATAAAAAGATTTACGTATGTTTTTGTTAAATTAAAATGTGAAATTACTTATAATGACATAAATTGTATTAAATGATAATAATATAATATATTTATTCTTCCAAACCATTAAAATGATAAATTTTTCACTATAAATTATTTCGATTAAATAAAGTTGTTTTCAATTAAAACATTGTATTTTAAACTATTCATCAAAATATAATATTTATCAGAAAAGATCCAAAAATTTATCTAAACTAAATTTTTATGTCCTGATTCTAAAGAAAATTTTAGTTTTATTAAATTGAATATATAAATGTGTCAAATGTTGGTTTTAAGAAGGGTTATCAATTAAAAGGTGGTAAAATTTCTTTTTTTTAAAATGTTTCTTTTATCTAAAAAAATGAATTCATTCTTATATTATGTCTAAGAAACACATAATTTTATTTTTAAAGTTATATAGAGTATATAAGATTCAAAATGTTGTTAATACTTTTCATAACCACTTTTTGAACTGTTTTTGTGGTAAGTTGGTGTGCGCTCGAACTCGTCATTACGTATAGCGCAAGCTGTTAAATTACATTAATGGGATTACGTACTAGGAAATCTTTGGGTGTTACATCTTGTGTTGTACGTAATACCGATTTTCACTAAACAATGATATATTATTAAAATATTATTATTTAATGGGATATAAACTACCATTTACAAATAGTATTAACCACCTTTTGAATTTTATATAACATTAATATGAATCTTATGTATTTTCTAGATATCATATAACAACAAATTCAATTTTTTGGATAAAATAATTATTATTCAAAAAATGCAATTTTGTTACCTTTTGATGGTGCACCAATTTTAAATCCCATTTTGACACTTTTTAATATTCAATTTGACAAAATAAATATCTTATTTTAGTTTGGAATATAACAGTTTATATTGTTTTAATTTTTGGTATTTTTCTAATAAGTTTCTTTTTTTATGAATACCGAAATTACTACTTTTTTTATTTTAAGGCCAATAAAAAGTAAAATTTACATATTTATTATTTTTAAATTTTATTTAGTAAATTTTTATCCAATTACGGTTTTAAAAACGATTTTATACATGAATTTATTATAAAAACATTTTCTATTTAAAAGGCACATTTTTCCAAAAAACAATTTTTCGTGACATTTTACTGATTTTATTTTAAATTAAATTCTTCAATTTTTTTTGAATTTTGAAAAGTGGAAGTCAAATTTTGATTCAGGAAGTACAAATTTGGTATGAATTTCCCTTTTTGTTCTGACCAATATGAATAGTAACCATGGTAAATTTTATTAACATGGTAAAGGGGAAATTAGGTAATATAAGTTAAAAATAAAATTAGAATGCCTATTAAATGACAAAAACAACTGAAAAATTTTATTTTATAAATTTAATTCATCCCTTTACACTTAACGATCTAAATTGTGTAATTTGAGGGAATCTTGTACATGAAAATGATATAAATAATATTAAAATCAAAGAAAGACCCATAGTGTCATTTTATTTGTCTTAATATATATTTTGTACCCTCAAATGGATAAATGGATTGAATCAACAATTATAAATTGTAAATTTAAACTTAATGAAAATATTTCCCTAATATAAATTTATATTTGATTTTTTTGGTCCATTTGAAAGATATTATGGTATTTCTAATATTTTATTTAATGAAAATTTGAAGATGTCACATTCATGATTTAAATAGGGTTATACAGAATCTAAATTCGACTATAACTACTTATTTGAATGATAAATTTTTTAAATGTATAATGAAAATTTATTTTTAATTTTTATTGAAGAAATAATTACCTTAATGTTTTATATATGTTGATGATTTAGAAATTACTTAATTGATGAAAAATCAATAAACAAATTTTTATTAAAATGATAACAACCATTAAAGGGAACAACACTTTAAAAAAAATTTAGAGTATACATCGACCATAATCATCCAATGGTCGAGTTAGTGACTATTGTGAGCCATATGTATTACATTAGGACAATTGTATTATTTTATTTAATGTATTTTTAAAATTACCACATTTATACTTTAATAAATATAAATTTTTTAATGTATGATTTTCTAGTAGATAAATTCATCTACATATATTATTATGAAGGATAGTAAATTTATCACAATAATAGTATTTTTTATTATTATTTATTCATCAAATACATATATTAAATAATTACAAAACATTAATGATATAATTCTTTAATTAAGGGAAATATCAAATAAATGTTAATAAAAATTATAAAATAAATATAATATGGGATAATTAATTTGTCCAATTAATTTTATTTATTCCCTTGAAACCTTAGTTATATTATTTTATTTTTTTGATAAAAAAATTTTGTTATGATATTTTTAAAAATCCATGAAATTAATAGTGTCAAAATTGGCACAATTGATATTTTTTCAAGATAATGATCTATTAAATTATTTAAAAATCATAAAACATTTCTACAAATATATATTTATTAATATATAGTAAAAATATTTTTATTTATTTATTTACGATTTAATTGAAAAAAATAACTAAATATTTTACACTTTTAATATTGAAATAATTGTTACCCTAGTTAAAATTAAATTGAATAAATAAGTGTTTAATTTAAAAGATAAGGACTTAATGGACATAATAACATGTCTAAAATTTATTGGTTGATGATACTAGAACCCTATATCATATCATATTATAAATTGAGACATTTTGGAGGTTTTTATGTGGGGTTGGATTTTATTATAATTAAATATTTTTGTGGTTTACAAAAGTACTTCTCACCTCAATTATAAAAGTTAACACCCTCCCCCATTTATCTACAACTCATTAAGCCTTTATTCTTGTTCATAGCCTACCTATTTCTCTTCTAAAATTCCCTAGTTACATTCTAGAGGTTCTAGTATTTTCAAATTATAAACTCCAGTTCCATTTAGTGGAGATCCAAATAGACCACATCCAAGAAGAGGTAATATCCTCTATAGATTCTTTCATTTGTATTTCTACTTCACCATATACTTAATGAGTAGTATCATTTCATAATAATAAATACATTATAACCTATATACTAAAGAAGATATTATAATTATGAAATAGTGATATTCATCATTCTATCCATCCTAGGAAAGATGAAATCACCACGCGTGTGTATGTATGGCTTAGCATCTCCAATCCATGGCGTAATCAGTTTTTCATCACCACCTTACTTAGATAGGAATAAAAATGTATGTAATAATTATAAATCATTATAATAAAATTGTATTTATTATTAAATATATTACACCATGTCATTCATCAGTTATAGGAATGAAATCGTCGCTCGTGTGTACATACGGCCGACCGTCTCCACGATGAAATGTGCTTTATTCAACATGATGTCAACTCAAGGAAGAGTTTAGAAATTTACCAAATGAATAAATATAGTGTTTATTATGTTAATATAATTTTTTAATGATATATATATATGACTTAATAAAGAGAATCTAAACTTATTCGACAAATCATGCATACTATCATAAAGTAGATAAAGACCAAATAATGAGTAACACTGAATTTTTACAAAACAATGAAGGAGAATATAACCATATATGATGACCATGATTCTTTATATGAGTAGTAAAATTATCTAAATCATTATATAAGAGTTTTTGACACATAAGAAGCACATCAGGACTAATGTAAGGTATTAATTATCAATCTCATTTTTAACCAAGATTATTTATACGCAAGTACATACTAGAGATATATTTATCATCCATGTCCGCGTTTTCTAAAAATTTGTCCATAAAAATTTTAAAAATTTTATATGTTTTTTAGAAGTCATGTTCTCCCATTTCTGACTTTTACTACAAGGTATTGATGGAATCATTTTTTACCATATGAGGTACTTTTTGACTTTTCTGACGAAAGTATGAGGATAATGTTTTTTAACTTATAAAACATGGATGGATTATTACAAGTAATTTTCATGATACATCATATAATAAATTTCATGATTATTTTCAACCGAATTATTTTCTAAAAAAAATCCATGGTAATTTGACAAAGAAAAATGTTTTTGAAGAGGAAAAAAATTTTCCTCAGGAATTAATATCAAGTGTTTTATCAAATTTATTTTATATTTATGATGACATAGAGTTATGTTTATATTCTTTTTATTAAATTTATTTGATTGTTTTTATGATTGAATTATTTTTATGAATTACATTTGTCTTATATAGATTCTATTATGATGGAATGTGGTTTAAGAAACCCATTTTATTTCATGGGTTATGATATGATGAATGATATATGTTTTTGTGGCACATGTAAGAATTATTTCATTATGAGATGGGTGAGACCTATATTTCCCTCCAATTCATTGGGTAAAGAATTATATCTCATGATATAAAAATGGCTAGAACAAAATGTAAATTTAGTTCAGTAATACAGGGCTAGAACGACAAGTAAATCTTGTTTAGTATTACATGGATGGAACAACAAGTAAACCCAGTTCAATTAAAGACTTTTTCCACTATGATGGTCTCGGAATAAATTCCATAGATACTATGGAAATCATATTGTGATCTTATTTGTTTTCTATAATTCCATGTTTTATTCCAATTATATTTTATTTTGGTTAACATTCCTTATAATCTATTCATTAAAATATTCAATGATTTATTTCATGACTCGTAATTTTTATATTTAATCATTATGTTCATGTTTTTACATTTTTAGGTTTATGGATTTATTTATGTTCTCATAGTTTACCCTTATTGAGCTTTTTATCTCACCCTTGTCATGTTTTCATTTCCCCATGATATAAAGAATGTTTTGGGAAGGAAAACAAAAGGGTAATATCTTAATGGGATATGTTGAAGATCTTTCACCAAGTTTGAAGATTATGTTCCATGTTTCTAAAGAAACTAAAAAATTATGATATTTGGGCGTCTGTTTTTGTCATATATTAAGTATTCCACAAAAGTTATGTAATTTTCATGTATGTCAAGCATTGGTTGTTAGAGTAATCTAATAAAAATTTTCTTAATAAATTTCATGTCTGTAAAGGTTATGAAATAAAATCTCCATCCATACTTTTTTGAATGGAACACAGTCATAATAAAAATGTGGTCCTATTTCCATGGACACATTGTCTATATCAATGTTGAAGTCCTCAATGAAGAGCATCCTCATGGCCACTACTACCCAAATTCCATCATTTGGGCTTCACACTATTTCCAAGGTGAATTGGAAATCTACTGTAGGGTCCACTATCGTGTGGTCAATTACATGGTAACTTATTTACACAGGTATTCTAGATATTCATTATCACGACTTCCAGAATATATTCACTTATATATATTATATTTTTGGAATCCCCATTGAAAAATACTCTTGGAAATGGGGAACCATTCTCCAGTATTCATTTTTATATCATTTGTCATTCTATAGACCATGTATGATTGATGTGTAATTCTTCACCCTTCCTGATATATTTTATACATTCTTATTTTCTATTGAAAATTAATCGAACAATACTATTATGATGTATTATCAACAGTACAACATCACGAAACCATGATCATTATTAACAATCCTATAAGAATAACTTTTTCTTCTCTATGGTCTTTTTTTCTAGCATTTAACATTAATTTTAAAAAATCCAACTCAACGGTTTATGGTTTTATAAATGTCCACTTAATCATTTTTTATAATAACTAGTAAAATGTATCCCTTAATGTGTTTCTCAATTATATTGTGAATCAATATTTCCCTTACTATAAATAAAATAATAACATCTATTCTAACTATTTTTTAAATTACAAAAAGGGTTCAAAACTTAGTAGAAATTAATCATGAATTCTCCCCACCAGTGGGTGACTGGATATTCTCCCCCCTTTATAAATAGGGATCTTAAATATTTCATCTTAGACTCTCCCTTTGAATGGGTTACTCTCTTTCAAATTTATTAAGGTTTTCTCCCCATTACATATGGTATGAAACTATTAGAAAATCAACTCTCTTCATGGAACATATTCTTATTCCATTTGATTTTATTACTAATTACAATGGAATATTTAACTTAGTGTACCAAATTTCGTGAACATTTACATTTTTGGTTGGACAACCAAATTCATGAATCTCATTTCACACATAGCTTCACCTTATCAATAGATTAATTGAGTGAATATACAAGGTAGATAATATTAAGTATATAAATCATATAAAACTAATCATATTGTGATAAATGTAAGAAATATTATAATTTTATAAACAACTTAATGGTTTCCCATATCACTCATGAACAGCAATGGTTAAATAGTAAGCATAATCATTTTATTTTTCAATAACATATATGATATTAATCCCTTCACACCAAACCTTTTTAAAATAATCAATTAATCACTTAGTAATGAAGTTCATGACATATGGAAGTGTTGAAAACAATTTTGAAATACAAATTAATACCAACCTAAACTAATAGTAATTCAAATTTTTAAGGGCTCTAAAAATCTACGATGTGTTTTAATAAGAATTACTATTTGGTTAAAAAACACCCACTTTGTCTTATAACCGTGACACCATTTGTTGTTTCTCAATCTTGGGAAAAATTATATGGAATAACTCCTCTATATCAAAAGAAGTCAGAATCATGTATGTTATAATAGATGATACTAAATTTTAGAAAAAAAAATTATACAAATATGGGAATTTTGCATTTTATTGTTCCCTGTCATCCCTCTTCTTTATTATGTCCATCTATAATAGAATTCCCAACATGATAAAAATTGATATATAATATATTTAGTTTGACATAAAAAGAAACACTATATTTTTCTATGAAATGGTTTCATCCATCAATAAATCTTTATCTATGAATTTGTAACAATATAAATTATTATCTTGACATACATCTTAATTGATTCCACTACCTATATATTTTAGTAGAATCAAATATATCTATATTCTAGTATATAAACATGTTATTTTATTACACAATCATCCCATGGATATTATATCTACAAAATTCTACACCTCTTCACAAATAGTCAATAATAAAAAATCATATGGAATGACGGGTGCCTCAAAATTTTTCTTATTAAGGAATAAAGAAGATTGATATAAAAAAACTAATCATATTCAAACATTCATTTTCCCTTTTCAGTTTATGGGAATAAAATTCCATCAATTTTTCTACCTCCTCATCTTTATTATCTCGTATATTCATACTCTTATAAAATTTCTAAATGATCCTCCATGTGTATTTCTATGAATATATATTTCTTCTTGGATGAAAAAAATCTCAGCCTTCTAGGTTTTAAGGTGTTCTAAAATTTTTGATCTTTTCGCTTTTTAGAAAATCCCTTCACGTATTGTATTAATAGTGGATTTTACTTTATGATTATTTCGTTATTATATGCCCTTTGTCTAATCATCAGATTTTTACATGTAGTTTTTGTATGAGAGATAGAGTAGGTGTGCCTCTTCATTGATATCCATGATTTACTTCTTAAATTCCATAATATTCCTTAGTGGATTCTCCATTTCTATTTTTTTATTGTTTCTCATATATGATACGACTCTTGGATTTTATTTCTTGATTTTTAGTCTCCCTTTTTAATGGACATGTTGTCAATATTTTGAATTTACTGCATGATGTCCATATCACTAAGGATCATTCATATTCTTCAAAATATTGAAATTATTTCTTTCTAAAATATCCCTATTCCTTGGATAAACTATACATATATATGTCATGTCATCCTAGTGTCTTCTTATGGAATATTTTCCCTTTAATTAATTTTTTATTCTATTTTACCTTTCCAAGTTATAGATGATAAAAAATAAATCATCTACCATTCTAATCATACCTCATTTTACCATTACTTGAATAATATATTGGCACTTCTAGTGTTTTTATTCTATATTTTGGATTTGGGGATTGAAATAACATGCTCATAATGTGTATATGTCATCAAATAAATTATCATTTTGGTGAGAGTTTTCTTGTAGGGTTCCTATATTCTCTGTTTTCCATGTAAATTCTCTTTTAATATTGATTTCATATTTATATTTACTCTTATTATTAATGTTTCTCATGGATATATTTTCATCATCTCATTTAAGGTGTTTATCCACTCCTCATGTTCTATAATATTCTCATATTTTTATTCAATTATTTAATAATTTCATTCAAACATCTCACAATATCCATTCACAATTATTATCACTCCTCATAATGTATTTAAAGAGGAATATTTCATTATTTAAAATACCTATATGTGACCATCAACATTATGATTTTTTGGGATATCTCTTAAATAATTTCATTTTTTTCCATCATCTTTGCACCCATTTTGTTCATATTAAAATTCGAGGACTTTTATTATTTAATTATGATTTTATTTTTTCAAGAAACTATTCAATTGAAAACCTGATATTGTATAACATCTTAGGTAATATGAAGGCAATATTCTATAAATTCAATAAAAAAATTTCCATATTATAAAATTCCTAATATAAAAAATAGAACATTCAATATGGATGACATATTACATTAAATAATTATATCATGTAATAGTGATAAAAAACCCAATAAAAATATATCTCTTCGATAAAATATCTTATTCATAAATGGATCTTAGTATTAGATATACCATAAGAGGGTTTTAAAGAATATAAAATTCCTTAATAATTTAAAAAGCGTCCTTTCATGTCTCACTACCTAACTAATACTAACATATAATCATTGAGGATCAATAGTTATTATCATTTCTTTGAGGTTTATCTTAAACAATTCACATAACCATCCCTTTAACCAGATATTATTTTTGTTCCATTACCACTTTTGGTTATATTTGTTAATGTAAATAAGATACCATATGTTTTTACAAGGATCACTACTTCAAGAAGGTCCATGGAGCATCTAATAAAAAATGTTTCAATTCACTAAATCACTGAAATCATACATCTATTTAAAATATTATAGGATAGATTATATTCTACTAGGATCACATACTTGAAATGATTAGGGTCAAATCACTATTACCCATGGATCACTATTGACTCACTTTCAATCTTCTTTTTATCTCACTACTCCATGAAGGAATTCACACTATTTATTGACATATGCATCCTTTCTATAGAATCACTTGTATGTATTTCATCCTAGAATATAGTTGTATTCTCTGTTGATATCTATGAAATTCTCTATCACAACATATTGTGATAGCCTCCTTTGAGAATCGCTTACTTCATTAAAAATGAAATTGGAACTATTATTTCATAGATGACATATAGAACATATTATGACATTGTTGTTTTAAAATAGTCTCTTCTCTTCTATTCTTGGGAACAATGTTCAATGAGTTCAATCCTCTTACACTTATCATATTTCAACATTTAATCTTGAATTCCTCTCTCTTTTCCTAAATTAAAATATACAAAATTTCATCTTTAAATATTCTACCTATAAATTTTTATTTCTATTTTTAAAACATAGAATCCATGTGAAATATTGTTGGCCAAACGTAATTCAATTTTGGAAAATTGAAATAGTCTATAACAACCCAGGAATTTATAGAATAAAACATTTTCATTTCTATTAATATGTATAAATAAGATATTAATTTTCTGTTAATGGGGATAATTTTATTGATATCATACTCAACACGTAATAATGGATTTTTTTGAAATATTATGTTGCACACAGTATTGAGTTATAACAAAAAAGCATACAATATTATTATTATTATTTTAAATGGAAGTTAATGCCTACTAGTTGGAATGTTAGGAAAGAATAGTATCGATTGAATTTTAGAATATTCTTTACATATTTTAAAAATGGATCATTTTTTACCATATTTATTTTAAAAGGAAATAAAAACCAATTAAATATAAAGGATGTGTTTTCAAGGAATTATCTGTAAAAGGAAATAATAGTGTTTATAAAATCAAATCACTCATTATATATTTTTATTTAATGAAAAATATATGATATTTAATAACTGTAATGTATTAAATTAATATTATTATATATATATATATATATATATGATATAAGAACAAATTCATTTTTTTGGATAAAAGAAGTATTTTTCTAAAAATGCAGTTTTTCAACATTTTGTTGAAGAACCTATTTTCAATTTACTATTTTCACTTTTATATGTTCTATTTGAAATGAAAATTATTATTTATATTAGTGACACCTGATTTTTCTTTGGTTAAATTTTATATAATTTTTCGATAATGTTCATTTTTAATGCATAGTGAAAAATACAACATTTTATTTCCAAACTATCTTTTCATCTAACTTATTTATATAGGTATATTTTCATTTTAATAGGTTTTTTTATTTAATTGGATTATTTTTTATCATTTAATCCAATTATAGTCATTTTATGTAATTTCCCATTTAATTTGGACTTAAACAAATGTAAATCTTTTGATAGTTTAAACTTCTTATGAATAATAACTTCAGTAATTATTTTATTTACCATGGTTAAAGGATAGATCCAATAAATAATAGTAAAAATAATATTATAATATTATTAAACTACCCTAACACATGTCCCAATTATATTTAATGATATATTTATTCCCATTTTAATCCTTTGGTCTATTTTTGGACACCATGGGGACACTTGGATGTGAAAATGACATTTTATAAGAATTAATTTAAAGTAAAGAGAAATATAACATAAATATGTATCTTTTACTACAAAAATTTTAATATGGGGTTATATTGATTTTGTATACTAATATAAATATTCATTAGAAATATAAAATTATTTCTTAAATCATTGTATTTTATTTGTAATTTTTAGACATTAAATAAATGTCTTTAATTGTGACACAATGATGATGTAGTGATTGATTCATTAATAAAGGATTCGAATAAAGGATATTATAAATATTAAAATAAATTTAATTTGACTAATTTTGGTCCTTAAATGAATTTTATAAATGATATTGACATTGTATCTCTGAGATTGTAATGCCCTGACCCTAGTTACCCAGAGTCAGTGCATTATTACATGACATGGGCATGATCACAAGAATGATTAAGTCTCGAAAGACCGATTAGTTGAGTAGCCTTGAAATAACTAGATACATTCATATAGTTTTACATTACATAATAAATTGAAAACTACAACAACATCATGTCTCCACACTCATATCCCCTTATACTATCCCGGAAGGTCATTCATAAAATACTTCTTCACATCATGGGAAAAATAAAACATAGAAAGGGATAAGCTCATATGCTCAGTAAGGAAAACAATATAGTGGAAACATTTATAAATAAGCATAAATAATTAAGGCAATGTATAATTAAAAAAAAAAGCCTTTTAAACATGAACTTAAGTATAATATGGAAATAATAAAATGAAATACTTCTATTTACTTATTCACATGGATATTATACTAGTCGAATAATCACATGCAATATCAAAAACCAATTTCATAATGATGGAATACATAATGCTAGATTATCAGAACCACATAGTCATGGCCTCATGCGAAGACTACAAATAAGATTTTGTTAAGGCCTTGTTCCAAGACACTAGTTTGTCTCATGATACATATCGATGCATCGAGTAGCTATAGCGGGCCCCACCCGTTACTTATTATGTCCAATGCATTTCTCATTTGAACATGTTTAAACATTACATAAACATTCGTATCGAAACTAGCCTATGAAATTTCAATACATTCTTCATAAACCATGAATGGTATAAAAATAACACATCCAAATTCAAACATATCGCAAAACCATCAATACAATATGGAAGTTTTGTCTCATAATAAATCAACTCCAAATAAACTTGAAATCCATCAAAGTATATTGACATAGATAAAATAAATACTCTTTTTAGAGAAATATCTCATTCTATTTTGAAATAATTTAAGAGTCATATATTTATAAAATAAAACATTTTCTTTGAAAATATTCTTATATGATTGTAATGGAAGCTTCAACAATGTTATAACGGCGTAAAATATCTGCACCCTCTGTATAAGATAAAAAAAATTCTTACCTTAATTCTGTCGAAATGGTTAAAAAAGGACCTTGTTTGGAAAACCATGGATATATTCCTTTATAAAACACTTATAAAAAGTTAAACAATGGTGTACATGACTTTAAACCATATTCTAGTAAATATTAAATATTTTTTGAAATAAATTTTTATGAAACATGGATGTGGATGATAAAGAAGTCCCAGCAGATAATTACATATAAACAACCTCGGATAATGAAGAGATTGTGAAATAAACCGTTACCTTGTACATTAACATGGTTGAGGGTAGGTTAAACACCAGTATAATGGTGAAATAATTGTTATTAAAGTAGACAATAATCATATACATTAATATGATATCATATATGATCTTTTAGAATTGATTTGTTAATAATATCATAGTATTATCATTGTTTCGGGTGTTAACTTACTCGTTTTCTTTTATATGTTTTGTCACGTAAGCCGTGTTTGTCATTGATAGGTTGTATATTATTCACATCCAGAATGATATAAAGTACTTAAACGTTATTTTTAAATCATCATATGATAATTATAATTGATTGGACACGATAGAGAATGAATCTTATCGCGTTTCTGGAGATGGTAGTCCGTACGTATACACGAGCGACAATATCATTTTTTTGATATTAAAACAATATATAATTGGATGGTATATCATATATAAAGAATCATTATCATGTTATATTTATTATTTACATGAATTACACATCATTAAAATACCCATCGAACTCAAAATTTATTAAATAACAATTACACCATGATGTGGAGACGACAAGTCGTACGTACGCACGTATGGTGACATGTAATTAAAAGGATGGATAGAATAATGAATATGGTTGTACCATATTTATAATAACATCACAGTATCTATAAAATACTGGAGTTATTATTTTATAATAGGAATAACAAAGAAATAATAACTTTAAGAAGAAAGGAACCTGAAAGAGGGTGGGAAAAAACATTACCTCTTCTTCGGGTTCTTGCTTTGGATTTGATCAAAAGGGCTCCTTAGGTTGGATTTCAGATCAAAATAATGCCTCTAGGTCGATGTGTGGAATGTTTAGAGAGTATTTTATCCGGTGTTGGCCGAAATTAAAGGCTTTGAATGTTTGAATTTGTGAGAAGGGGGAGTGCCTTTTTATAATAGCGGGGAGGGGCACCTTTGGAACATCTAGAAATATTATTTTATAATAAATTAATATTCGGTTTCTAATGGATCAAAAGTGGATTATTTAAATTTCAAGGTAGGTATGGGTCGAAAACCACTCAACCAATATAATTTAGACATGTTTGGGTCATTATATTAACCTTGTCTTTTAGTTTTAACTCTTAGTTAATTAGTTTGACACTTACCATGTCACTTTTTATTTTTATATTATATAGTTAATAAACTTACTATATACCTCCAAGATTCCCCCAAGTGGTCCTTTAATGATAGAACTATAATAATATAAGTCTCTTGTCTGAACCATATATTTCAAGGAATTGAATATAAATTAATAAAATAATATTTGTTTTTAAAATTCTTTTTTGTCATTTTTGACACTATTGGGTATTTTGTTTTTGATAAATTCATAACAGCATTATAACATCGAATAAAATTTATATAATAAATCCTAATATGTAATATTAACCTAGAAAATCATTTCAATCCATAAAAATACTCAAATTACATTTATTTTAAATTTATAATACCAATTATTTTAATATTTTATTAATTAAGTAATTACTGCATCACCATTGTGTCATAAATAAATTAAATTATTAAATGTCTAAAAATTACAAATAAAATACCATTATTTATAAAATCTATTTATATTTATAATGAATATTTAAAATCTAATTTATCTTATGTATAACCCTATATTAAAAATATTTTAGTTAATAAACATTGATTTTAACTCTGTTAACTCTCTTTGAATTAAATAATAATAAATGTCTTAATCTAATCCAAGTGGACCTAAATGATAATATTTTATTCCTAAGGTTGTTTCTGGTCGATATACACTTGTCCAATAGAATTAGGACATGTTTTAGGGTAATATTAATATCATTTTTACCCTTAATTAACCTGTTTTTATTTAATTGTGGTAAATAAAAATAAAAATTTACTATTCACCAAAAAATATTTTCATCCCAATGAACCACATTTTACACCATTATATTAACCTTGTCTCTATGAATTTCGAAATTCCACTCACAGAAGTGGTAAAATTATGTTTTATGTGAATTTTCAAATTCTCTTAGGAGGTGGGTAAAAGACGGTGAAAAGTTCAGAAAAATGTTTATATATATATAATCATTCTAAACTAACTCCAATTAATTAAATTGAACATATATAGTTATTTTCTATCTATTTTGACATTAATTAAATTTAAATAAAATAAATAATTATTTAAATAAAAATTCTGTTTTAAACTATAACTCATTGTTTTTTCAATATTCATAAAAAATTGTATGTTTTCATAAAAATACCAAAATTTCACCCTAGGATAATTTTGATATTCAGAATACAAAAATGAATTCAATTTTTAATGATAAAATTTATAAAATTTCAAAAAGTGTGTATTACTATTCAAAATGGCTAGTTTGATTGGTTGTTGTGTGTGTGTTAGAACTCGAAGTGGCGTACAACACATGCTATTGTATTATTAAATGGAAAGCGTACCATGGATGCTTGGGGTGTTACATTCTCCCCTCCTTCAAATAATTTCTTCCTCAAAATTTATAGAATACTACCGCATTAAAATACTTGGGTGGTTCTTCATTATAAGTTCCTAGGGTTCCCACGTTGCCTCTTCCATCTTATGGTTTCTCCACAAAACTTTTACCAGACAAGTCGTCCGGTTTCTTAGTACAAGTTCTCTCATATCAAGAATCATGATAGGCTCTTCACAGTAAGACAGATCGGGTTCGAGTTCTAATTCTTCATAGGTGAGTACGTGCATTGGTTCAGGCAATTATTTCCTTAACATTGATATGTGGAACACATCATGAACTTTGAAGAGACTTTGCGGCATTTCTATACGGTAAGCTACAACCCCAATTCATTCATGAATTTCGAAAGGACCGATGTACCTGAGACTCAATTAACCTTTCTTGACAAAATGTATAACTCACTTCCATGGAGATACTTTCAAGAAAACATGATCTCCCACCTGAAATTCAAAAAATCCTTTCTTCGGTTGTCAGCATATCTCTTCTTCCTACTTTGAGCTGCTTTGATGTGGTTTTGGATTACCTCCACCTTCTCCATAATTTCCTCCAATTGTTCTAGGCCTACAAGTTTTCTTTCGCCTAATTCATCCCAACTGGTTGGTGTGCGACATCTCTTTCTATATAACGCTTCATATGGTGTCATCTATATACTCGAATGGAAGCAATTGTTATAGGAAAATTCTACCAGAGGTAAATATTGATCCCACATACCCTGAATGTGAAGCGAGTGGGATCTCAACATGTCTTATAAAGTTTGAATAGTCCGTTTTGATTTTCGATATTTTTAAGAGTGGTTGGAAATGCTCAAACGAAGTTCAGTATCCTGGGCTTTCTGAAGACTATTCCAGAACATTGAAGTAAATGGGAGATCACGATCAGAAACAATCGATAGGGGCACTCCAGGAAGTCTCAACACTTCATTAATATATACTCTTGCTAGATGTTCCAGTGGTAGATCTTCTCTTATAGTAAGAAAATCTGCTGACTTGGTAAGACGATCAACAATAACCCATATTTCATCATTCCTTCTACGAGTCTTTGGTATCCCCATGACAAAGTCCATCGTAATATTGTCCCATTTCCAATCCGGTATGGGAAGAGGTTGCATGACTCTTCCAGGCTATTGCCTTCCAGCTTTCACTTATTGACAAACCATACATCTTGATCCATAATCAGCAATCTACTTCTTCATGTTGACCCACCAAAAATGTTCCTTCAAGTATTTATACATTTTTGTGCTCCCATGGTGTATAGAGAAATTGGATCTATGAGAATCATCCAATAATTCCCTTTTAAGATCGTGTATATTGGGAACACAAAGCCTCTTCCCAAATTTCAAAATTCCATCATTATACCGAAAGCCATTTAATCTCCCATCATTCACAGCTTTATTATTCTTTTGAAATCCTTCATTATCTGTCTCATAACTCTTAATAATTTCTAGTAAAGATGGTTTGGCAACCATTTGAAAAAGCACTGATGTTTCACCTTCCATGGTTATTCCCATGCCCATCCTTACTAGATCCATCAAAATTTGATCCCTTTTAATTCTAATATTTTTCAAAACTCCATGATATTTTCTGTTCAAAGCATCTGCCACCTTATTTTCCTTCCCTGTGTGGTACTGTATGGTACAATGATAATTAATGAGTAATTAAATCCATCTCCTTTGCCTCATGTTGAGTTCTTTTAGTGAGAAAATATACTTCAAATTTTTGTGATCAGTATAAATCTCACATTTTTTCACCATATAGGTAGTGCTTCCATATTTTCAAAGCAAATATCACAGCTGCTAACTCAAGATCATGAGTAGGATAATTTTTCTAATGAATTTTCAACTATCGTGATGCGTAAGCAATAACCCTATCATTCTGCATAAGGACACAACCAAGTCCATTCTTCGATGCATCACTATAAATAACGAACCCATCATTCATTGATGTTAGAGTTAATATAGGATCATTGACTAATCTTCTCATCAGTTCTTCGAAACATTCTTCACACTCTTTTTTCCAAACAAATTTATCCCCCTTACGTGTGAGCTTTGTTAATGGGTTAGCCAATCAGGAAAAATTATGGACGAAATGTCGATAATAACCTGCTAAACCAATAAAATAACATACCTCAGTTATACTAGCAGGTTCGGTCCATTCATTGATTGCCTTGGTCTTAGAAGGATCAAAAGAGATTCCCTCTTTAGAGACAATATGGCCATGATTAGAAATCTTTTGAAGCCAGAATTCACACTTTCTAAACATCCCATATAATTAATGCCTTCTCAGAGTCTTCAGGATAGTGCACAAGTGATTTTTATGATCTTCGTAGCTTCTGGAGTATACCAAGATATCATCAATAAATACCAGCACAAAATCATCGAGATATTCCTTGAAAACTCTATTCATTATATCCCTAAATACAGAGGGTGTATTAGTCATCCCAAAAGGCATTACCATAAACTCATAATGCACATACCTTGTTCAAAATGTTTTCCTCGGAATGTCTTCCTTCTTCACACCCAACTGATGGTATCCAGATCGAATGTCAATCTTTAAATAGTATTGGGCTCAATGAAGTTGGTCAAATAAATCATCAATACGAGGTAGGGGATGCTAGTTCTTTATTTTTATAGCATTGATCTCCTTGTAGTCGATACATAACCTCAGAGATTCATCTTTTTTTACAAAAAGAATATGGGCTCCCCATAGAGAAACACTAGGGAGAATAAATACCTTATTACTCAATTCCTATAGTTGTTTCATTAGATAAACTAATTCCTCAGTGGCCATTCTATAAGGGGTCTTTGATATAGTCCTTGATCCAGGAATTAAATCAATGGAAAAATCAAATTCTCGTTCTGGAGGATGTCTAGGAAATTCTTTTGGAAACACATCTATATAATATTTCACAATAGGACATCCTCTATTTGAACATTTCTTTCCTCACCCACTGTCATTTTATTCTCTTCCTCCCAAATAATTGAATTTATTTTAGCTATTGTGGTTGGATCTATATAAGAATGAGGTGGTGATGATTCTGCTCTAAAGATAAGGTGTTCCTTATCATCATCATCAAAAATCATAACCTCCATCCTCTTACAATAAATCTTCTCATCAGGGTCTGAAATCAAATCCATACCGAGGATTATATCAAACTCAATCATTGGTATGACGATGGGATCCGCAGATAAAGAAAATTTATGTGCTCTAATGGGGACTGATTCACAAAACATTGTTGCAATGATATATCCCTTAGGAGTTTTAACTCACAGATCCCTTGTTAAATCAAATTGAAAATATCTAATTTTCTTATAAAACTGTGAAGATATGAAACAATGCGATGATCCTGAATCAAATAATGCATTTCCTAAACTTGAGGAAACCATTAAATTACCTGCCACCACGTCTTTTAGAGATTCTACCTTAGCGGTAGTGATAACATATGCTTGGCCTTGATCCCTTGGCCTTTTCTGGGGTAATATCCCCTGACGCTTAGAAAATTTATTTGCATAATGTCCCATCTCCCTGCAATTGTAGCATTGATCATCGGTAACTTCCTTTTTCCCCTTGCAATCACGAGCTGGTGGCCTTTTTCAACACACTTATAATAGACTCTCATTCCTTTTAAGAAAGTAACATGGTGTTTCATCCGACATTTACTGCAGGATGGATATTTAACTTTTCCATTCTTCCCCTTACTTCCATTCCCAGATTGATTGGCAGATCTCTTATTGTATTGCTTTTCTTTGATGTCATAAGACATAGAGAATTATTTTTTTGTCGTGATACCACATGAGACAATGACTTCATATGATGAGAAGGAATGTGAGACTAATGCTCGATGTATAATTGGTTTTAACCCATCAAATAAATAATCAATCTTACTTCATGGGTTACATATATAATCTCCAGCATACCTTGCTAACCTCGTAAAGTTTGCCTCATACATTGCGACATTCTCATCCTCCTTTTTCTTCAGACTCAGAAAGTGCCTTTCCAAATCTTCTTGATAGTCACGTGGAAAGTATTTTTCTAAAAAAAGAACTTTGAACTCCCTCCATTCCATATTTGATACTTCATCATCTTCCATCATGTTTTGAATCAATGACCACCATTGATCAGTGTAACACCCGAGACATTTAGGAGAAGTATTTTTTTTATGTTATATAAATCATCAATGAAATCTTTCACAACACACAACACTAGATTTCCTTTCTTTACACGCAACATCGGCCTTCCTCGATAGCTTGCGTCGTACGCAATACCGAGTTTCAATAAACAACGATATGCTATTAAAATATTATTAAAACTAGCTGTTATGAATATTAATAACTGATTTTTTAATTTTATATCATTTTAATTCAACATATACATTTTCTAGAATGAGGTATAAAATCAAAATCAGTTTTTTTTTTATAAAAGAAATATTTTTCAAAAAATACCGTTTTGCTGCCTTTTGATGGCGCACCAACATTAAATCTAGTTTTTGACATATTTATAAGTTCAATTTGACAAAATAAAATTCTTATTTTGAATCAGGGTATAAATATTTACTTTGGATAAAGTTTTTATATTTTTCTAATAACTTTCATATTTTGATGAATAGTAAAAATACACTAATTTTTTTATTAAAAACAACTTTTTTCATTGAGATAATTTATATGGATAAATTATAATATTGAATGGTATTAAAGTATAAACAGAATATATTTTTACCATTTAATATAATTCATCTCATTAGCATTAATTTCACATTATGTTCATAGGTAAAAACATTTCTATCTTTGGCAATGTTTTAACATCTAAAACCCATTTTCTTAACAACGTGATTTATTTTAAATTAATTAAAGCAACTTATATGTTTTGAATTTTGAAAAATGGATTCCATATTCAGAATCATAGGGTCTAAATTATGTTAATAGACCACTTTTTATTTTTGGGCATTATGAATAGTAACTACGATAAATTTTATTTACCATAGTTAAAGGTAAATCGGGTAATTAAGGGTAAATATAAGATTATAAAATTACCCTGACACCTGCCAAAATCCTATTGGATGACTAAAAGTCGACCCATATCACCTAAGGGTCAGATTAGATTCAATTGATGGACTTTTGTCCATTAAATAATTTAATTATTATTAAAACCAAAGAATGTGACACCATGTCACTTTCTTAAATCTTTTAAGTATTATAATTTTAATTTGGTGATAAACATAATGCAACTTCGAACATAAATAGTCTCTAGAAAGCTAATAAAATTATCGAAATCATAGGAATTTATTTATAATTTTTAGGTATTAAATAATTATCATCAATTATGACACAATAGTGATGTTGAAATTATTTTATTAATTAAAATATCAAATAAATTTTTTTAAAAATATTAAAATAAATATTATATGAACTATTTAATGTGCTGTACTAATTTTATAGATACATATGACGTTTTATGAATCTAATAATGCTTTTATTTTGAACATATATTCTGTATATATTTTATTTAAATTCAAATAAATGAATAGTGTCAAAATTTACACTATTGTTATTTTATAAAAATAACATATTATAAAATTGTTTAAAAATCACAATAATATTTAATATTTAAAAATTAAAATTTATATGGTCGAAAATGTCATAAAGTTTCAAATTATGTAAAATTTACAACACATATGTAATTATTTATAATATTTTAATATTTAGAATATTATTACCACAAAATAAAATTAAATTGATAAATAAGGATAAATCAAGTTGATAATGTTTAAAATAAATTCCTAACATGTCTAAATTTTATTGGTTTATGAAATTAAAACCCTATCTCATCTAAGAATCGGATATGAGTCATATTGGATGTTTTTAAGTGGGTTTGGGATTTAATATAAACTAATATTTCTTATATTTCCAAAGGTTCCCCTCTCCTCCATTATAAAAGGGCACCTCCTCTCTCTCTTACTCACAGCAATTTGAGCCTTCAAACTCGGCGAACCCCTCCCAATTTCACTTCCCCACTTCCTCAGAAAACTATTATAGGTACTTTTCTTATCAAAAGACCAACTCTAGTGCCTTAAGAGAATGTTTAAAAGAGGCACTTCGATAAAGAGGTAATACCTTCTATAGTTTTCTTCAAGTTCCATTCTTCTTCTACTCCCACTTCTTTAGTTGTTTCATTATGAGGTAATAACATCAGTATCACTAATGCACTAATATGTTATTATAAATATGAAACAACCCTATTTCACCTCTTATCCATCCTAAGGAAAACAAAATCACGTCGTGTGCGTACGTACGGAATACCGTCTCCACGCCGTGGTGTAATCTTTTTTCCTCCACCACCTTACATGGATGGGTATAAGGGTGAATGTAATGAATATATATGATTATTGTAAAATGGTATTGATTCTGAAATAGTATACATACACTCCAATACAATTCCATGATAATGAGAATGATATCATCGCTCGTGCGTACTTACGGAATACTGTGTCCACGATGCGATGTGATTTGTTCTTCCTGATCTTCATTTCATAATGATTATATAAATGAATTGAATATGATATATATTACACTAATAGCATTCTGGAAATGAGGTATCTATATTCTAAAGAGAAGAATAAGAATATATTCTACAAACACACATAAGAACAGAAAGTAATAAACACCCGAATAACAAGTAGTAATGAAATATTACTAATAAGATGCTAAGAATATGACCATCTATGACATCATAACAATACGTATGATTCTGGAATAAGTCAATAAAATTATTTAAATCATTATACTGGAGGTTCGGATACATACATAGTATATCGGACCTAAGGTAAGGGAAAATATCACAATCTCATTTTTATCCGAGATTGTTTATACTTTGGTATTTACTGGGGTGTACTTTATCATCCACATCCATGTTCCCTCAATATTTAATATTATTTACATCCACCAAAAAAAATTTTAATCCGATTTTACCCTTCGGTGAGTTTTTAGTAAAAGATATGAAAGTAATCTTTTGTCATTTTTCGTACGAGGTACTTTTTGACTTTTCCGACAAGAGTACGAGAAGAATGTTTTTTTACTTATACGGAATGAATGGATTTAATAGACATTATTTCCAAGAATCTTCCATTAAAAGTTTTAAATTATATTTTTAATCAAATTCTTTTAGTTTATAATTTTATGACATGTTAAGAATGAAAAATGTTTTTGATGTAGAAATGATATTTTCCTCAAGAATGGAGTTCAAGTGTCTTATCAAAATTATTTTACATCTAAGATAAAAAAGGGTTATGTTTCTATCCATATTATTACATTGATTTGATTATGTTGTGATGGAATTATTTTTATGAATTCATTTATCTTATATGAATTGTTTTTTGATGTCACGATGTTTAAGAATCCTATTTTTATTACATGGGTTATGCTATGATGTATGGTTTATGATTTTGTGGAATACATAAGAATGGTATCATTATAAGATGGGTGGGACCTATATCTCCCTCCAATGCATTGGGTAAATATTTTATATCTCATGATATAGACATGGCTGGAACGGCAGGTTAAACCAGTTCAGTGAAACATGACTGAAATGAGGAGTGAACTCAGTTCAGAAATGGACTTTGTCCACTAAGATAGTCGTGTAAATGAGTCTTGACTAATAAGAAATGATTCTCTATGATTACGTGTGTATGCCACAAAGTTTCATGTTTTATGTTATGATTATTGGGATTAAATTTCACTACTATGATTTATCCCATGTTATGAAATTATGATCTCTTTGGCAGGATAAGATTTCCAAAAGTTATGTTCTTATGTCTGTGATGTGATTGATATTTCTTTTGTTTACCCTTACTGAGCATTTGAGCTCACCCTTTTGTATGTTTTATTTCCCCAGGTTAGGAAGAAGGTTATTAAGTAGGATATGCCAAAAAGGGACTCTAGATATGATGAAATAAATGGAGGGCAATGTAGATGCTTTATGAACCGGTTGATTATGTTTCCCAGTTTCTAAAGACACTATACCTATACGGTCCTTTCATGGTTTTGTTATATGTTGTAATAAGTACACATAAATTTTGAATTAATAACAATGTATGTAAAGTATGGGTCGTTATAATTGGTATCAGAGGAAGGGTATAGTCAACCTTTGGAAACTAGGATGTAAAAGCATTATTAAGAACCCTAAGGAAAAGTCTAAGCATAGAACACAATCTTAGTGTTTTAGAAATAACCACAAATAACCTAAGATAAGAGCTAAAGTGTGAAATTTTATTCTTTATAATGTTGTTTTCCTATTATAATTATTGTTGATCACACTATTCTTCTTGGTTTTAGTCAATGGATGGAACCCGAAGGAACCGTGTTAATGCGGAATGCGACGGGAAATGCAATGATTGTACCCCTGAGCAACCAAACGTTATGGGAGCTGGAATGAAAAATCTTGTAGCAATTCTCACACAACTTTCTCAAGCTATGAATCATGCAGGACTTCCAAACGAGCAAAGAAAGGAGCAACATTCTGTTGAATCCTTCATGAGGCAGCGTCCACCTTCTTTCAGCGGGTCTACTAATCCATTATTTTCTGAACAATGGATTAGTACCACTGAAAAGAAATTTTCAGTTCTTCAATGTTCTGAACATGATAAATTCATCCTAGCAGTGTATCGTTTGGACAGAGATTCTGATCAATGGTGGAATATTATTAAGAATACGAGGCAAAGGGATGAAATTGAGTCCATGGAATGAGATGAGTTCAAGAAGTTATTTTTCAATAAGTACTTCCCTCGTATTCTCTGAAAGATGATGGAGAAAGAGTTTCTTGAACTGAAGAAAATGGTTGATGAATCTGTTGGTACCTATGAAGTAAATCTTACAAGACTTGCAAGGTATGCTTTTGGTATTATTATCCAACCTGTGAGTAAGATCGATCGATTCATTAGTGGCTTAAAACCAAGTCTTCGAAGGGCGCTAGCCATAAGTGAGTTGAATAGCTATGAGGAAATTGTTCGATGTACTCTCAAATTCGAGATGCAAATTGGAGTAACCCATCAGTCATATGGGTTTGATAAGAAGATGAAAAATGAATTCAAATGAAAATCTAAAGTGCCCACTGAAAAGAAGATGAGATTTCCCTTATACTCAAAGCGTGGAAAGAAACATGGAGGGAGTTTTCTTAAAGGGACAATTAAATGTTTCTAATATGGAAAGGAAGGTCATCAGGCATTTGAATGCCGCAATGATTTGAAGAAGATGTCTAATGATGCAAACAAAGGAAGGGACACACAGAATGAACCTACTACACTTCAATGTTTCATGTTCAAATAGATGGGGCATTATGCCAATCAATGCCCTAATCCAAGGGTTGTTGATGGTGATCAAAATCAAAAAAAATCTTAAGGCTAAAGACTAAGGAAAGTCACATGTAATTTCTATAAGTGATGTGGAATACGATAACGATGTGGTCAAAGGTACTATTAACATCCACTCTAAAGTAGAATATGTTTTGTTTGATTCTGGATCCACCCAATCTTTTATTTCTGAATATTTTTCTAAGGGTATCACTGTATTACCTCAACAATTAGATGTTGGGTTAGTGGTGACAACACCTAATGGCACAACATTCGCAACAAAAGTTTATAATTCGTCCCTGATTGATGTTTGTGGGAAAGTGCTTCTTGCAAATCTTGTAATCCTTCCTATAGAGGAATTTGATGTGATTCTTGGCATGGATTGTATTTCTTTATATAGAGCTCATATCAATTGTCAAAGAATGGAAGTCACATTTCATATTCCAGATCAATCTATGATCATCTATCGATGCAAGGATGAACATAACCTTCTAGTGGAAATTTCTTCCATCTTATGGGTCTTGATTCCATTTAATGAAGGTTATTTATATCAATTGGTTGGTGAGAAACTCACAATTAAGAATATTCCCATTGTACGGGAGTTTGATGATGTCTTTCCAGAGGAATTGCTGGGTCCTCCACCAAATCATGAAGTTGAGTTTTCATTAGAACTCGTACCGGGTGCTTTGCCTATTTCAAAGACACCTTATAGAATGGCCCTAATTGAGTTACAGGAATTGAAGAAGCAACTCCAAGAGAATCTTGATAAGGGATTCATACGCCCTAGTACGTCACCTTGGGTAGCACCTGTTCTATTTGATAAGAAGAAATATGGATCAATGAGACTCTACATTGATTATCGAGAACTTAACAAGATCACTATCAAGAACAAATATCCTCTCCCACACATTGATGACCTATTTGACCCACTACGCAGAGCTCAATACTTTTCCAAGATTGATCATCGTTCAGGGTATCATCAATTAAGGGTCAATAGGGAGGATATACCAAAGATGACTTTCCGAACAAGGTATGGACACTATAAATTTATAGTGATTCCATTTGGTCTTACTAATGCCCCTGCTATCTTCATGGATCTGATGAATAGAGTCTTTAGAGACTACCTTGATCAATTTGTGGTAGTCTTTATAGACGATATTATTGTCTATTCAAAGAGCAAGGAAGAACATGAAGATCACTTGAGAATTATATTGAAGACCCTGAGAAAGAATAAGCTTTATTCCAAATTTACCAAGTGTGAATTTTGGCTTCAAAAAGTTGTATTTTTGGGTCACATAATCTCAAGAGAGGGGATTGTTGTGGATCCAGAAAAAACAGAGGATATCGAAAGATGTTCGAGACCAACAACAGTAACTGAGATCCAAAGTTTTCTTGGATTGGCTGGGTATTATCGATGTTTTGTGAAATATTTTTTACGATTATCTAATCCACTCACCAGGTTGACTTGATAAGGAGTTAAGTTCATGTGGACGAACGAATGTGAAGAGAATTTCAAGGAGTTTAAAAGAAGGTTATCCAGTGCACATGTGCTCACACTTCCTTGTAGTGGAGAAAGGTTTGTGATCTACAGTGATGCATCCACGAAAGGACTGGGATGTGTTCTTGTGCAAAATGATATGGTGATAGCTTATGCCTCACGACAGTTGAAAATCCATGAGCAAAATTACCCAACTCATTATTTGGAGTTAGCTGCGGTAATCATTGCATTAAAGATTCGGAGGCATTGCCTTTATGGTGAATGGTGTGATATTTATACTGATCATAAAAGTTTAAAGTATATTTTCACACAAAAGGATCGGAATATGTGTCAAAGAAGATGGTTGGAGTTGATTAAGGATTACGACATCTCAATTCAATACCACCCTGGGAAAGAAAATAAGGTGGCAGATGCATTAAGTGAACAAGACCATTCCAGTTTAACCATGATTAGGATCACAAAAGATAAAATATTTATGGATTTACAAAGGATGGATCTTGGAATTATAATGGAAGGGGGAAAATCATATCTTTCTCAAATGAATGTTCAACCATCTATACATGTGAAGATTTAGGAGGCACAAAAATAAGATGTAGAGTTACAAAACAAGGTGAGAAATGTTCCTGAATTCAACCTTGATTGTGATCGGATAATAATGTTCAGGAATCGGTTTTGTGTTCCTCCCATCCCCGAATTAAAGAATGAGCTATTGGATGAGGCTCATAGTTCTTCATTCTCTATTCTTCCTGAAATCATGAAGATTTATAGGGACCGGAATGAGTACTTCTGGTGGGGTGGCATGAAATGAGATATTGTTGAATATGTCTCTAGATGCATGGTTTGTCATCAAGTTAATGCTGAGAGATAGAAGTCTAAGGGGATGTTACAACCATTACCCATACCCAAATGGAAATGGGAGAACATCACTATGGAATTTGTCACAGGAATTTCTAAAACATCTAAAGGGAATAATGTTATTTGGGTTATAGTTGATCGTCTTACAAAATCTGCACACTTCATTGCTATTAGACATGATTTCTCTCTAGATCTGCTTGCCAGGATATATGTAAAGGAAGTGGTAATATTGGAGGAGTACCTCTTTCTATTATATCTGATCGGGATCCAAGGTTTACCTCAATGTTCTGGCGAAGTCCTCAGCATACTCTGGATACAGAGTTGAGTTTCAGCACTGCTTATCATCCTCAGACAGATGGTCAGTCTGAGAGAACAATTCAAACTCTAGAAGATATGTTGAGAGCTTGCTCTATGGATTTCAAGGGTGGTTGGGATCAACACCTACCTTTGGTGGAATTTTATTATAATAATATCTTTCACTCCACTATTCAGATGGCTCCTTATAAAGCTCTCTATGGAATGAAATGCAGGACTCCAACTTGCTCGGATGAAGTTGGGGAATGAAATCTATTAGGACCTGATCTCGTTGATGAAATGGAAGAAAAGGTCAGATCTATTCAACAACACATAAGAGCAGCTCTGAGTCGACAGAAAATTTATGCCGACAGCTGAAGAAAATACCTAGAGGTTGAAGTGGGTGATAGAGTGTTCTTACAAATATCTCCCTGGAAGAGGGTCATGAGATCTGCAAAGAAGGGGAATTTGGGCCCTAGATATAGTTGTCCTTTCGAAATAATAGATCGTGTTGGGATGGTAGCTTACCAATTGGAACTTCCACCGAATCTCTCTCAAGTATACGATGTGTTCCATGTATCTCTCTTGAGAAAGTACATATCTGACCCTTCACATGTACTCAGCTTAGAAGTTTTACCGCTGGAGCAAGATCTTTCTTATGAAGAACAGCTGATAAGGTTTTTGGATCATAGCAAAAAATTCCTATGAAACAATACCACTCGCTTGGTGAAAGTTTTATGGAGGAACCACCAATTAGATGAAGCTACATGGGAGCTTGAGGATATGATGAGGGAGAAGTATCCTCATCTGTTTGTTACAAAGTGACGAATTTTGAGGGTGAAATTTATTTTAAGTGGGGTATAATGTAACACCCGAGACTTTTATGAGAAATATTTTTTTTTATGTTATATAAATCATCAAAGGAATATTTCACTACACACAACACTAACTTGGCTTGCTTTACACGCAACCACAACCTTCCTCGATAGCTTGTGTCGTACGCAATCCCGAGTTTTACTAAACAACGATATGCTTTTAAAATATTATTAAAACTAGCCGTTATGAATATTACTAACTGAATTTTTAATTTTATAACATTTTAATTCATCTTATACATTTTCTAGAATGAGGTATAAAAGCAAAATCAGTTTTTTTGGATAAAAGAAATATTTTTCAAAAAATACAGTTTTGTCGCCATTTGATGGCGCACCCACATTAAATATAGTTTTTGACATATTTATAAGTTCAATTTGACAAAATAAAATTCTTCTTTTGAATCAGGGTATAAAAATTTACATTGGATCAATTTTTGATATTTTTCCGATAGCTTTCATATTTTGATGAATAGTAAAAATACGCTAATTTTTAATTAAAAACAAATTTTTTCATTGAGATAATTTATATGGATAAATTATAATATTGAATTGTTTTAAAGTATAAATATAATATATTTTTACCATTTAATATAATTCATGTCATTATCATTAACTTCACATTAAATTAATAGGTGTAAACATTTCAATCATTAGCAATGTTTTAACTTCTAAAACCTGATTTCATAACAACGAGATTTATTTTAAATTAATTACTGCAAATTATATGTTTTGAATTTTGAAAAATGGATTCAATATTTAGAATCAGAGGGTCCAAATTATTTTAATAGACTACTTTTTATTTTTGGGCATTATGAATAGTAACTACGGTAAATTTTATTTACCATAGTTAAAGGTAAATCTGGTAATTAAGGGTAAATATAAGATTATAAAATTACCCTAACACCTGAAAAAATCCTATTGGATGGCTAAAAGTCTACCCATATCACCTAAGGGTCAGATTAGATTAATTTAATGGACTTTTTTCCATGAAAATAATTTAATTATTATTAAAACCAAAGAATGTGACAACATGTCACTTTCTTAAATATTATAAGAATAATAATTTTAATTTAGTGATAAAAATAATGAAACTTCGAACATGAATAGTCTCCATAAATCTAATAAAATTATCTACATCATAGGAATTTATTTATAATTTTTAGGGATTAAATAAGTATCTTTAATTATGACACAATAGTGATGTTGAAATTATTTTATTAATTAAAATATCAAATAAATTGTTTTAAAAATATTAAAATAAATATTATATGAACTATTTAATGTGCTACACTAATTTTCTAGATTCATATGCCATTTTATAAATCCATTAAACTTTTTGTATGAACATATCTTCTGTATATAGTTTATTTAATTTCAATTAAATGATTACTGTCAAAAATTAACACTATTTTTATTTTATAAAAATAACATATTATAAAATTGTTTAAAAATCAAAAAAATATTTAAAAATTATAAATTAATATTTATATGGCCGAAAAATGTCATAAAGTTTCAAATTATGTAAAATTCACAACACATATGTAATTATTTATAATAATTTAAAATTTAGAATATTATTACCACAAATAAAATTAAATTGATAAATAAGGACAAATCAAGTTGATAATGTTTAAAATAAATTTCTAACCTGTCTAAATTTTATTATTTGATGAGATTACAACCCTATCTCATCTAAGCTTAGGATATGAGTCATTTTGGAAGTTTTTAATTGCGGTTGGGATTTAATATAAACAAATATTTCTTATATTTCCAAAGGTGCCCCTCTCATCCCTTATAAAAGGGCACCTCCTCCCTCTCTTCCTCACACCAATTTGAGCCTTCAAGCTCGGCCAAACCCTACCCATTTCACTTCCCCACTTCCTTAGAAACCTACTAGAGGTACTGGTCTTATCAAAAGACTAAATCTAGTGACTTAAGAGAAAGTTTAAAGGAGGCACTTCGAGAAAGAGGTAATACCTTCTACAGTTTTCTTCAAGTTCCATTCTTCTTCTACTCCCACTTTTTAGTTGTTTCATTATGACATAATAACATCAGTATCACTCATATACTGATATTTTATTATAAATACGAAACAACCCTATTTCACCTCTTATCCATCCTAAGGAAAACAAAATCACCGTGCATGCGTACGTACGGAATACCATCTCCACGCCGTGGTGTAATCTATTTTCCACCACCACCTTACTTGGATGGGTATAAGGGTGAAATTAATGAATATATATGATTATTATAATTTTTTATTGATTCTGAAATAGTATACATACACTCCAATATAATTCCACGATCATGGGAATGATATCATCGCTCGTGCGTACGTATGGAATACCGTCTCCACGATGTGATGTGATTAATTCTACATGATCTTCATTGCATAATGATTATATAAATGAATGGAATATGATATATATTACACAATTACCATTCTAGAAATTAGTTACCTATGACCTAAAGAGAAGAATATGATTTTATTCGACAAACACGCATAAGAACAAAAAGTAATAAACACTCGATTAACAAATAGTAATGAAATATTACTAATAAGAAGGAAATAATATGACCATATATGATATCATAACAATACGTATGATTCTGGAATAAGTCAATAACATTATTTAAATCATTATACAGGAGGTTCAGACACTTACGAAGTATATCGGACCTAAGTTAAGGGGAAATATCCCAATCACATTTTTATCCGAGATTGTTTGTACTTTGGTATTTACAGGGGTGTATTTTATCATCCACGTCCATGTTCCCTCAATATTTAAAATTTTTTTCATCAACCAACAATTTTTTAAATCAAATTTTACCCTTCGGTGAGTTATTGATAAAAGATATGAATGGAATCTTTTGTCGTTTTTCGTATGAGGTACTTTTTGACTTTTCCGAGAATAGTACGAGAAGAATGTTTTTTAAATGTATACGGCATGAATGGATTTTTAAATCATTATTTCCAAGAAGCTTCCTTTACAAGTTTTCAAGTTTATTTTCAATCAACTTCTTTTAGTTTAAAATTTTATGACATGTTAAGAAAGGAAAAAAAATTTGAAGTAGAAAGGATATTTTCCTCAAGAATGGAGTTCAAGTGTTTTATCAAAATTATTTTCCATATAAGATAATAAAGGGTTTTGTTTCTATCCCTATTATTACATTTATTTTATTATGTGGTGATGGAATTATTTTTATGAATTCTTTTATCTTATATGAATTGTTTTATGATGTCATGATTTTTAAGAATCCCATTTTTATTACATGGGTTATGCTATGATGTATGGTTTATGATTTTGTGGAACACATAAAATTGTATAATTATGAGATGGGTGGGACCTATATCTCCCTCCAATGAATTGGGTAAAGATTTTATATCTCATGAGATAGACATGGCTGGAACGGTAGGTTAAACCAGTTCAGTGAAACATGACTGAAATGAGGAGTGAACTCGGTTCAGAAATGGACTTTTTCCACTAAGATAGTCTTGCCAATGAGTCTTGACTAATAAGAAATGATTCTCTATGATTATGTGTGTATGCCACAAAGTTTCATGTTTTATGTTATGATTATTGGTATTACATTTCACTACGATGATTTATCCCATGTTATGAAATAATGATCTCTTTTGCAGGTTAAGATTTCCAAAAGTTATGTTATTATGTATATGATGTGATTGATATTTCTTTTGTTTACCATTACTGAGCATTTGAGCTCACCTTTTTGTATGTTTTATTTCCCTAGCTCAGGAAGAAGGTTATTAAGCAGGATATGCCAAAAAGGGATTCTAGATATGATGAAATAAATGGGAGTCAATGTAGATGATTTATGAACCAGTTGTTTATGTTTCCCAGTTTCTAAAGACACTATACCTATATGGTCCTTTAATGGTTTTGTTTTATGTTGTAATAGGTACGCTTCAATTTTGAAGTAATAACAATGTATGTAAAGTATGGGTCATTATAATCAGCATCTCCAGTGAGGTGATAAACTGCCATGACAACTTTTTCCCTTTCAATACTCCCCAAATACGGAAATATTTTCTCTAGGGAACTTATCCATTGCTCAGCTACCAATGGATTTGTACTCCCATTGAATGATGGAGGTTTTTTCCTCATGAAGCGATCTAACATTGATCCTCCACATTGTGGATCAGGGTGCTCCATATGGGTAAAGTTATTATTCATAACCCGAGTGAGTTGCCCAAGAATGGTGATTAGTTGATCAGCACCAGTTACATCACCAGCTCCACTATAATTATCTTGAGCAAGAGGGAAATCCCTACTTGGAGTGCGTGCATTGATACGGTTTCCATTTCATCCACTAGATGCCTTTTCTAAACAATGTAATAAACTAGATACGTTTTTGAATCAAACTGCATAATTCCATACTTCTAAAACACATAACATAAATTGAAATATTTATGGATATAATCCATAATCATAAAAATGTTTTCCGTGAGGACGTATATACTCATAAACCCTTCATAATTATTTTTTATGAAAATGAGAGTTATCCTCAGAATATCCCCTAGGTGTGTCGTAACCAAGAGTGCAGCAATGCCCATTGTTGTGCACCAGTTCCAGTTCGTGTCTAGGTCAAAGCTGTGTTTTCTGGTTTTACCCCGAGGTACATATGTGCTAGAGCCACCTCTACCTGATCGTATCCATACAGGGATGTATTGCTCAGAAAACTCACAAAATCCCTACAATAACAAAAATCTAGGATGTTCTTATATACTAATACTCAATGTCCATCTTAAATCTATGTGCTCTAATTAGAGTTTATCTAAATCAAGCTTCCAATGTTTGTACTAAACATCCTCTAATACCAACCATAACACCCCGACCCCAACTACCAGAGTCGGTGCATTATTACATAACAATGGTATGATCAGAAGAAAAATCGAGTCTCAAAAGTCCGATTAGTTTAGTAGCCTTGGAATAACTAGATACATTCATAATGTTTTACATTACATAATAAATTGAAAACTAAAAATTCATATTGTCTCCACACTCATGTACTCTTAAACTATCCCTACAGGTCATTCATAAAATACTTCTTCACATCCTGAGAAAAGTAAAACATAGAAAGGGGTGAGCTCAGATGCTCAGTAAGGATAACAATATTGCGGAAACTTTTAAAAATAAGGACAAACAATTAAGGCAATGTATATCTAAAACAAAAGCCTTTATAAACTTGAACTTCAGCATAATATGGAAAAAAAATGAAATAATCCCAATTACTTATTCACATGGATATTCTACTAGTCGATAAATCGCATGCAATATCAAAAACCACTTTCATAATTATGGAATGCATAATGCCAGACTATCAGAACCACATTGTCAAGGCCTCATTCTAATACTACAAATAAGATTTTGTCAAGGCCTTGTGATAAGACACTAGTTTTTCTTATGAGACCTACCAATGAATATAGGAGCTTTAGTGGGATCCACCCTTAACTTATTATGTCCAATGTATTCCTCATATGATCATGTCTAAACATAACATAAACATTCGTATTAAAAGTAGAATATGAAATTTCAATACATTCTTCATAAAACATGAATGGTATAAAAATAACACATCCACAGTCAAAAATATCACAAAACCATCAATACAATATGGAAGTTTTGTATCATAATAAATCAACTCCAAATAAACTTAAAATCCATCAAAGGATTTTGACATAGATGAAATCAGAACTCTTTTAAGAGAAATATCTCTTTCTATTATGAAATCATTTAAGAGTCATATATTTATAAAATGAAACATTTTATTTGACAATATTCTTATAAGATTGTATGGGATTCTTCGACGATTTTATAATGGTGGAAAATAGCCGCACCCGCCGTAAAAGTTAAAAAACATTCTTACCTTAATTCTGTCGAAAAGGGTTAAAAGGACCTTGTTTGAAAAATGATCAAAATATTCCTTTATAAACCACTTATAAAAAGTCAAACAAGGGTATAAATTACTTTAACCCATATTCTAGTAAATAGATAAAAAGTATTGAAATACAATTTTATGAAACATGGATGTGGATGATAAAGAACTCGCAGTAGATAATTACGTATAAACAACCTTAGATAATGAAGAGATTGTGAAATAAACCCTTACCGTTTACTTTTCCTTGGCTGAGAGTAGGTTAAGCTCCTGTATAATGGTGAAATAATTTTTATTAAATTATAAAATAATAATATACATTAATATGATATCATATATGATATTTTAACATTGATTTGTTAATAATATCTTAGTATTATCGCTTTTTTTGCTGTTAGCTTACTCGTTTTATTTTATATGTTTTGTTACATAAGCCGTGTTTGTCATGTATAGGTTGTATATTATTCATATCTAGAATTATATCAAGTACATAACCATTATTTTCAAATCATATAATGAAAATTATACTTGAATGGATACGATGGAGAATGAATCTCATCGCATTCGTGGAGATGGTAGTCTGTACGTCCGCATGAGCGACAATATCATTAGTTTGATATTAAAATAATATATAATTGGATTCTTTATCATATATAAAGAATCATTTTCATGTTATATTTATTATTTACATGAAGTACACATCAATATTATAACAATCCAAATAATAAATTATTGAATAACAATTACACCACGACGTGGAGACCGTAAGCCATACGTACGCACGTATGGTGACATGTCATTCAAATGGTAATAACAAATAAAAAAGAAGTTGAAGAAGAAAGGTACTTTAAAGAGGGTGGTGAAATCATTACCTCATCTACGGGTTCTTCCTTTTGATTTGATCAAACGGTCTCCATAGGATGGCTTTCGGATCAAACTAAGTCCTCTAAGTTGTATTGAGGGAATTTGAGATAGTATTTGTGTAGTTTTTGGCCGAGCCAAAAGGTTTTGAAAGTGTGAATTAGTGAGAAGGGGGAGTGCCCTTTTATAAGAGGGGTGAGGGACACCTTTGGAAATACTAGAAATATTATTTTTTAATAATTTTATATTCGGTTTCTAATGGCTCCGAAGTGTATTTTTTAATGTTTAAGGTGGGGATTGGTCAAAAACCACTCAACCAATAGAATTTAGATAGGTTTGGGTTATTATAATAACCTTATCGTTTAGTTTTAACTCTTAGTTAATTAGTTTGACACTTACCATGTCACTTTGTATTTTTATATTATATAGTACATAAACTTACTATATACCTCCAAGATACCCCCAAGTGGTCCATTAATAATACACCTATCATGATATCAGTCTCTTGGCCGATCCTTAGATTTTTAGGAATTTAATATAAATTAATAATATAATATATGTTTTCAAAACTCTTTTATGTCAATTTTGACACTGTTGGGTATTTTGTTATTGATAAATTAATAACAACATTATTATTTGAAACAAAATTTATATAATCAATCATAACATGTCATATTAACCTATAAAATTATTGAAATTCATAAAAAGTCTCAAATTACATTTATTGTGATATTTATAATATCAATTATTTTAATATTTCATTAATTATGTAATTACTGCATCCCATTGTGTCATAAATAATGTAAATTATTTAATTTCTAAAAATTATAAATAAAATTACATTATTTATTAAATCTTTTTATATTTCTAATAAATATTTACAATCTAATTTATCTTATGTATAACCCTATATTAAAAATGTTTTAGTAAATAAACTTTGATTTTAACTCTTTTAACTCTTCTTTGAAATAAATAATAATAAATGTCCTAATCTAATCCAAGTGGACCTAAATGATAATATTTTATTCCTAAGGTCGTTTGTGGTCAACATACACTTGTCCAATAGAATTAGGACATGTGTTAGGGTAATATTAATATCATTTTTACCCTTAATTACCCTATTTACTTTTAATCATGGAAAATAAAAGTAAAAAGTTACTATTCCCCAAAAATTATTTTCATCTAAATGGAACACATTTTACTCCTTGATATTAACCATGTCTCTAGGATTTTAAAAATTCCACTCAGTGAAGCGGTAAAATTATGTTTTATGTGAATTTCCAAATTCTCTTAGGAGGTGGGTAAAAGACGGTGAAAAGTTCAATAAAATTTTTATATATCTATATTTATTCTAAACAACTCCAATAATTTACATCGAACTTATATAGGTAGTATGTATCTATTTTGACCATAATTAAGTTTATGTAAAATAAATAATTATTTAAATAAAAATTTGGTTTTAATCTACAACTCAGTTTTTTTCACTATTCATCAAAAATTGAATGTTTTTTTAAAAATACCTAAATTTCACCCTAGGATAATTTCGATATTTTAAATCCAAAAATGTAGTCCATTTTGAAAGGTAAAATTTATAAAATTTCAAAAAGTGGGTATTACTATTTATAATGGCTAGTTTGATTGGTTGTGGTGTGTGTGTTAGAACTCGAAATTGCGTACAACACACACTACTGTATTATTCAAAGGAAAGCGTAGCGTGGATGTTTGGGGTGCTATAGAGATAATTCTCGTGGTTTGAGGGAATCAGGTTGTTATAAATTTGAAAAAAAATTCATGTATAAATAGTGTCAAAATTGACATAATTCCAAACTTAAAAATGAAATAGTTTGTTAAATGATATTAAATTCCTAAAAATATAATATTTGGAAAAAATGGTTAACATCCATCAAAATATGACCTAAATGACTTTTTGGGGTTTTTTTGACATGTTATGGTAATTACATTAACCCAAAATGTGTAAATAAGAAGATATCAATATAAGATTAAAAAGGGAAAAATATGGGTTAAACCAAAATGATAAAGATAAACAATATTTAATATCTGTCTCAAAAAATTTGGATGATTTTTTTAAATAAAATCATATTATATATTATTTAAATGAGTTTTGGGCTATTTATAATCAAAATTTAATTTATAATAAATCAATATTTTAGACGTTCCTAATTTACCCCTCCTCCCTCTTAAAAAAGGCCACCACCTCTTCCCACATAAATCACACCTCTTAATCCCACTGTATTTTCCAAATTTTGCCCAAATAATCTCCCCACATACCTGCCTTCCTCCTAGAGTCCTTACATTATGAATAAGGGAATTTAAGATATCCTTTTGTCTAAAAAAAGTTACTTGATTTAGAGGTAGCATCTTCTCCCAAGTACTTTTCTTTTATTTTCCTTCTCCACTCCATATGTTCTTATTAATATTTTAATACATAAAAACAATATTATCCTCAATATACTAGGATTTTTATGAGAAATATTTCAGCTACACTTACACACATTGTTGTCTAATTGATAGAAACATGCTATTTTTGTGTATGGCGAACTACAAACTAATGAAACGATGATTGTTCAATTTTCTCCTACAACCTCTAATGGTGGAAATTATGATAGAACTATATTTATATATGATACATATTATATTTTTATTATCTCTATTTTTCTGAAATTTTTATTTATAATATACGTTTATGCTTTCAATGATGTGTAAATACGATACTTTCATTTGAGAAAGTGTGGACTAGCACCCCCTCAAAGTGATATGATTCGTTCATGATATACATGTAACATATAAAGGATGGTCTTATTAAACCTATAAACCTAAATGAAATAAATATAATTCTTTTATTATAATATACTTTTATGTCATTTTCTTATTATTATTTTTATATGACAATTAAATGAATTGAGAGTCCATGCGTACGTACGGCCTAACGTCTCCATGAACCATACATTTCATTTATTATCTAAAAATATTATGGATATTATATGTACATATATACTTGATATCTATGATATTTAAATCATGAAAATTCTATAGATGATGGAATTTTAATTACAAGACAATTTACATCAAAACAACTTCATTTTCAACTCAAGTACCGAATATCAACAGAATGACTAATATGAGCATAAATAATATTTTAATTTTTATAACATGGTAATAATTTATATAAAAGGAATAATAAAATTTAAAAGGGTTATAAATACATTATAAATTAACCTAAGTTCATTATTCAGGAACATAGAGATTGTATGTGATGAGTCGAGCTCAAGGTAAGGGACTTCATCATAACTCCATTAATTGATGCATGTCATGACAATATCCACCTCAATTATTTTATAATATGTATATAGAGACACAATGGAATTTGATATCCTTATTTTATATATTATAATTTTATCCATTCATTCATGGAGATTAGGATTTAAATGATCAAAGTCGAATGGGACACCATGAACCATAAAGAATTAATTATCAAATCTGTGTTTTCTTGATATTAATTTACATATTTATTTATATGTATATAAAAGGGTTATAATGGAAATTTTCTGTTGGTCTATAATTTCATTGAAATTTTTCAAAATTAATATTTTTCTACCAATAAATTTAAATTATTTAAAAAATTAAAAATGGAATGTTATTTGTTTTTAGGTATACGAAGATAACAGCTTATCCACTGTCATAACTGTTATTTGATATCTGGACTCCTCTATAATCCATAATGTATTTTAAATAAATCAATTATTCCTTTATATAGATATATTGGAATTGATAATGGGATCTTAATTTAAAATTGTGTTTTTAAACAAAAATGTTCTTCATATGGTGTTAGAGGAGCTTTTCGAAAATGGTTTTGTGATTACTGTGTTCGTGAAATGGTACTTGAGAATTATATGAAATGGGTGAAACCATTAAAGATTATATGAACGTTTGAGCTCCCTTATAGCTCACATGTTGGACTAAAATAGATTATGAGAAGGGTTTATCCCAATTATAACTCATAGGATATCCCGTTACACCTTATATGAATGGATGATCCCTATTATAGCTCATAGGTGAGCCCAATATAACTTATACGAAGTGTGATCCCAAATAAAGTTCTTCAATTTGGAATTCAACCTATATGGTAATTAAAATTGATTGACATTAATTGGGTTTTATGTATACTATGATCTAAGTCACCTAAATGAGTTTTTATTTATTTCTATTAGGTTAATTTTTTTACTTAATAAATAATGTATGAGTGTTGTTAATTTGAAAATGTTGTGTCAATTTCTCTCAAAAATAACATTAAATGAGTTACCATGTTTTGACTAGACTAATGGTTTTCGTTATTTTTATATCCCTTAATAATATTTTTATGATCATCCCAGTTTTTTGAAATGTTTTCCACATGGTTAATGTATGGACAAGAGAAAGGAATAAGTCAAGACGTTTTTTATTAGAAAACCATATTTCGTTTAAAGGGTTTACAATGGTGGGAAAAGTGGATACTGGGTGTAAAAGTCCACATGTGATGTCTGGGTATATTATTTAATATATATGGAATAATTATATAAAAAATTAAACCTAGATAAATCCTTAATGTGAATTCTTGAAAAAAATCATGATTATGTAATGATTAAGGTAGGGGCCTTAATGTTGGTATTATAGGAAAGGTTTAGACATACTTGGATATTAGGATATTTTATTAACGGTTAGGGATATGATCATGGGTTTAAATATTTAATGTATATAAAAAGATCAATGAATTAGAAACCCATATTGATGCTTATGTTAGTTCAAGATGATTAACGACATTTTTAGACACATTCACCTTTGAGTAAATTATGGGTTATTAGTTTTTGGGAAGAAAAATGTGAGGAATGAAATAACCATTGAGGTTAAAAAATGTTATGGTTATTTTGGATTACTTTGCCTCAATTTTTTATTTAATTATAATTATACTATTTTTTAAAATTTACAACATGCAGACCGTGTAAAAACGCATCGTATCGAACAAAGCCTCAAAATTGAAACCACAACTAAATTGAGATTGGTATTTATTACCTACCACCGGCCTACATGATTTCCCTAGTTATAATTAACTATTATTTTTAATTAAATGAATTTATGTGTCATGAATAAGTTAATTTTGGGAACATATGATTTATCAAATGGATATCCTTACTATAGGAAAATGATTTGATGATAGAGTGATAAATGTTCTTTTCGAACACATTATCCCTCTTCAGAACACTATATTCCTATAGAAAATATTATAATATGGGGTTTCATTAGTGAAATAATTTTTGAAATATTATTTTGGAATAATATTTTTTTTACTGTGGAGATATAGTGATTTGGGTTATTTATCAAAATGATTAACCTGTCATAAAGAATATGTCATTATGTTAATTATTTTTTGTATAAGACTTAAAGAGTAGTCAATATTATTTCGAGATAAATGTTAAGATTTACCATGGAAGACAATGTGATCAAATCCTTCTAAATATTGGGTTTTGAAATTAGTTTGGATTAGTTTAAATAATTTTAAGTGAAATTGTGTATTGAATTGTCGTCGTTTAACATTGGGTATTGATTGTTGAATTTTATAGATCAAGAGCACAATTTCTTTGTATAATGGATTATCCTTTTTGTGGAAAATCTAATCTTGTACTAACCATATTGGTTTTGTTTAATTTATAAAGACAAGGGAAATATATTGTCCATATTTTTTTGGATTATGTTTTTATCTAGAAGTTGATTCTAGTTCATTAGTTTTTACCAAGTTAGCCTGAGTACTCATCGTTTGGAGAAAATATGAGTTTGTGGTATAAATGTATTAAAGGATGAAACTATACTTGAAAAGTATGTATATTTACTTATGTTATTAGTGAGTATCATAAATAGATTTATCAAATTTATAAAATGAAACATAAAACAAAAATGTTTTACTTTTAATTTTCATACTATGGAATCAAAGTCCATTTAACCAATCACAAGTTTATGGTTTTTTGGCTGTTAACTTTCCCTTGATCATGTTTTCTATCACTCTCTATTAGAACTTTATGGTTAGTTTTTCTTCCATATCCTTGTTTTATACATGGAATCCTAGAATGGGTTATCCACAATGACCTTTTAATATCTCCGTATTTCTTTTAAAGTGATATTTTTATTAACCCTTTTTCCTATGGGATATTTTTAATGATGTTTCTGAGCCTAATTTTAAAATTGTGAGGATTCTATTTCCAAAAGGGGGGAATGATGTAAAAACCCAATTATTTATAGAATAATAATTTCTCTTTTATATTAGTATTTATGAATAAGATATTAATTTTATATTATAGGGGAATCTTTTTCTAGTAGCATACTCGACACGCAACAACGAGTTTCTCTGAATCTTATATTTCACACAATGTTGACTTATACTAAAAAATAATACAAAAATATTATTATTATTTCAAATGGTGGTTGAAACCTAAATATTGGAATAGAGAGAATGAATAGTATCAACTATCTTTTGAAATATGGTTTAAAAATATTTAAATAATTTTTCATTAGTTACAAATTTTATTTGAAAGATAAATAAAAACCTATTGAATATAAAGGATATGTTTTCATTGAAACCAATTTAAAAGAGAATAATCGTGTTTATAAAAACATATAACTCTTTATGGATTTTTATTTAATGAAAAATATTTGTTATATATTAAATGAATTGTTTTAAATTCAACTTTTATTTTTTCTAGTTATTATATAAGAAAAAATTCAATTTTTCAAATAAAATAAGATTTTTTTAAAATTCAGTTTACAGCCTTTTGTATGCGAACCTTTTTTAAATTTAGTTTTTTTCATGTTTATATGTTTTAATGGAAAAAATATTCTTTTTATATAGAATTGGGGCACCAAACATTTCTTTGGTTAAATTTTATGTAATTTATTTATAAAGATCATTTTTTTGAATGAATAGTAAAAAATACGGCATTTTAATTCCAAACTGTATTTTCATAAAATTTATTTATATAGATATATTTTTCATTTAATTGATTTAAAAGTATAATTGGTTTAATTTTTTATCATTTAATCCAATTATGTTCATTGTAATTAATTTACCACTGAAATTGGACATAAACACATGTCAATATTTTGATAGTTATTACTTCTTAAAAACCCTCTTTTTGGTTTTGACAGAGGGAATTAATGTCAAATTAATTCATAAAACATTTATGTTTTGAATTTGAAAAAATGGATTCCATAATTGCTATATGATGTTCTAAATTTTGTAAATAGTTGCCTTATATTTTTGGAAATTATGAATAGTAACATCAATAATTATATTATTTTCTATGGTAAAAGGGTAAATATGAAAATAAGTGTAAAGAAATAATATTATATTAACATTAAACTACCCTAACACTTGTCATAATTCTATTGGATAAGATTTTTCAGACCATGGTATTTGATATTATAACAACATTAAACTACCCTAAGTGATATCATCAAATATATATAGTTATTGAAATGCTCAAAAAATATCCTACATCAAGGTATTTGATTTATAATTTTTTGGCATTATATAAAAAACCTTAATTAGAACACAATGATGGTCAAGTGTTTGATTCATTAATAATGGGTTAAAATAAAAGAAATTATAAAAACTAAAATAAATGAAATATGATTACTTTGATTCCATCCACGAATTTTTTGGACGATATTAACATATTATTTTATAGATAATTCCAATGGTTTGAAGTATTCAGGTTTTTATGAATTTAAAAAAAATCCAGTATTAATAGCTTCCAAAATTGACATAATTCATAACATAATGCATAAAGTAGTTTATTAAATTCTATTAAATTCATAAAACTATTTGATTCTGAAAAATAGTTATTATAAGTCCAAATATTTCATTAATGATATTTTTGGGTTGTTTGACATGATATGGTAATTACAGTAACAAAAAATGTGTAAATAAAATGATATAACTATAAGATTTAAATGGGTAAAATAATGGTTAAAACAAAATGATAAGGAATAAAAAAATTAAAAGCATGTCCAAAAGTTATTAAATGGTGGATATTCGAACCAAAATCATATTATATTTCAATTAAATAATCATTTTACAATTTTTAAACTAAATTGAATTTAAAATAATTTAGTATTTCTAGACTTTCCTAAAGTACCCATCCTCCCTCTTATAAAAGATCACCACCTCTACCAACATAACTCAAACCACTCAATCCCATTGTCTCACCCAAATTCATCTAGAATAATCTCCCAGCATCCCTATCTTCTTCTTAGAAACTATACCTTGGGCAGAAGGCAATTCAAGAAATCCTTTTGGGTCAATTCAAAAGAAGTTATCAGATTTAGAGGTAACGTCTTCTCTCAAGCTCTTTTTATTTTATTATCCCTATCTACTCCCTATAATATTCATATTATTTGATTACATAAAAACCTAGAATACTAAATATATTTGGACTTTTTAATATAATAATTCTATCTACACTTACACACACCTCCATCTAATGGATATGAACACTGTGCTTCTATGTACGGCAAACTGCTTCCTCATGAAATGATGCTTATTCAATTTTATGCCACCACCTTTCATAGTGGAAATTTTCATGGAACTGTACTTTTATGTGATATATATAATATTTATATTGTCTATATTATTCTTTATGTTTTATTTAGGACATAATTTTATTCTTTCCATGGTGTGTAAATATGATAATTTGATTTAAGGAAATGTGGACTACCACCCCCTCAAAGTGATATGAGTAATTCATGATATTCATGGAAGGTATAAAGGATTTTTTTATTAATGATATTATACAAAAATTAATTAAATATTATACAGGTACTATAATATACTTTTATATCATATTATTATTATTCATTTAACATGAAATCAAATTGAATATAGCTTTCATGTGTGTGTATGGCCTACTGTCTCCATGAACGGTACATTTCATTTCTTATCTCCAAATATTATGGATATTATAAATATCTTTTTACTGGATATCTATGATTTTTAAATCATGAATAATATTTTATATATGATTTAATTTTGTCTACAAGTAAAATTTACATAAAAAAAGTTCATTTTCAACTCAAGTACTTAATATCAAAAAAATGTCCCATATTGACATAAATATTTATATAATTTTTATAACATCGTACTAAGTGATCTGGAAGGAATAATAAAATTGAAAAATGTTCTAATGAAATTACTAAATAACCTATTATTATTATTCAAGAACACAATGACTGTATGTGATGAGTCAGACTCATGGTAAGGGACATAATCCTAATCTCCTTTAATTAATGCATTTAATGATAATATCCACCACTATTCTTTTATAAGATGTATATATATCCATTATGACATATCATTTCCAGAATTTATCTATACTAGTGTTTTTTATTAATTCATGGAGAATAATATTTAAATGTTCATAGTTTTATGGTACACCTTGAATGTTTAAAGATTTAATTATCAAATATTTCTCTTCATGATATTAATTTACTTATTTATTTATATAAATATTGAAGGATTATAAAAGAATTTTTATGTCTATATAAAATTTCATTAAATTTTTTCAAAAAAAAATATTTTTATACAAATCATTTTACATTATTTACAAAATAATAAATGGAATGTTATTTGTTTTAATGTATAGGGAGATAATGGCTTCTCTGCTATGGTAACCATTATTTGATATTTGGCTTACTCTATAAGATTTAATGTATTTTAAATAAATTTCGTATTATATTATTTCGATGTATTATTATTGAAAATGGTCTCTTAAATGAAAATGATATTTTTATATAGACGTAATTTAAATAGTTTTTAGATGATGTTTTCGAAAGGGTTTTGTGATGAATGTGTTTTTGAAATGGTAACTGAGAATTATATGAAATGATTGAGCCTGATATAACTTATATAATGTTTTGAGCCCTATTATAGCACACGGTTGATCCCAAAATAGCTTATATTAAGGTTTTATACACATTATAACTCAATGTTGATCCCGTTATAGCTTATATGAAAGGACGACCCTATTATAGCTCATCGGTGAACCAGATATTGCTTGTACAAATGGTGTTCCCCATTAATGATCTTCAATTTGGAAGTCAAGCATATAGTTATTCCAATTTAATGGGATAAAAAGAGTATTATGTGCATTTTTCTCTAAGTCACCTAAATGAATTTTAATTTACTGCTATTAGTTTAATGTTTTTATTTGAGAAAAATGTATGAGTGTTATTAATGTGAAAATGTTCTATTTAGTTCTCTCAAAAAACAATAAATGATTTACCATGTTTTAACTAGACTAATGGTTTTATTTCATTTTATGCTCATCCCATGTTTCAAAAAAATGAAAAGATATAAGGATTAAGAGGATAAAGGAAGGATTCAAGAATATTTTTATCTAAAAAAGAATGTCTTGTTTTAAGCGTTTCCTTTGGTGAAAAAAGTGGATACTTAGTGTAACTATACACATGTATTGTCTGGTTATATTATGTAATAGTTGTGGCCTAATTAACTAAAACTCTCAACCTAAAAATATCCTCAATGTGGATTCATGACTTAACTCAACATGAAGTAGTGATTAAGGTTGGGGCCATATAGTTGGTATCAGAGTAATGGTTTAGACAACTTTGGATAGTAGGATGATTTGTTAAGTGTTGGGGATATGATCTTGTGTTTATAATTTTAAGTTATATTATAAGTTCAATGACATTAAAACCCCCTTTTATTCTTATGTTGTTTCAAGGGGATTAAATATATTTTTGGATACATTCACCTTTGAGAAAATTATGGGTTATTAGTTTTTGGGATGCAAAATATGCTATATGAAATAACTTTTGATGTTAAAACATGTTATAGTTATTTTTGATGATTGTATCTCGTCTTATTATTTTATTAGAATTATACAGTTTTTGAAAAAGGAAAACATGTAGATCATGGGATAACCAGTCACGTCGGACAAAAAAATGGGAATTGAACCCACAACCAAAGTCCGATTGGGATTTATTGCCTACTACTTGTCTATAGGAAGTCCCTGGTTATTATGACTTATTATATTTATTTAAATGATTTTATAGACCAATAATAGGTTGATTTTGTGAACTTATGTTTTATAAAATGTATTTCCATTGTATAGGAAAATGATTTGGTGATTAAGTGATAAATGTTATTCAGGAAGATGCTATCTTTTTTGGAAACAATATATGCCTAAGGAAAATAAAATATTATGGGATTACATTTTTGGAGTAATGGTTGAAATATTATTTTGGAAGAGTATATTTTTTTATTGTGGGCATATAGAGATTTGGGTTATTAATGGAAATGTTTAACCTATCGTAGAGAATATTTTATTAGGTTAATAACTTTTCAGTATGAGACTTTATGTGTAGTTGATGTTTTTTGAAGATAAATGTTAAGATTATTCATGGAAGACTACCTGATCAAATAATTATGAATTTTGGGTTTCAATCATAGTTTCGATTATTTTGATGTATTTTTAGGAAAATTGATTATTTAATGGTATTTATTGACCTTTGGGTATTTCTTTTTAAATATTGGAGATTAAGATTCGTATTTCTTTTTATAAAGGATTATCCTTTTGTGGATTATTTGATCTTGGACTTACCATTTTTGTTTTGGTTAATGTCTACAGACATGGGAATTATATAGTTCATCTTTTGTGGATTATGTGATTCTATAGATGTTTATTTTAGCACTATAGGTGTGACCAAGTCATCCTGAATACTCATAATTTGGAGAAAAGTTTAGTTTGTGGTATAAATTTATTGATGGATGAAACTCTACTTGAAAAGAAATTATATTTATTTACGTACTTAGTCAATCACATAAATAAATACCTAAAAATTATAAAAAAGGACTAAAAAACGTTTTCCATTTAATTTTCCTACTAGGGATTCAAAGTCATTTTAACCCATCAAAAAATTATGGTTTTCTAGTGGTTAACTTTCTCTAGATCATGTTTCTTATTACTCTCCATTTGAACTTTATGGTTAGTTTTCCTTCCATATTTATGTTTTCTTACATGGAATCCTAGTATGAGTTACCCCACGTTACGTCTATACTTCTTCTAATTTATTTTAAAATGATTTTTTGTTGACAAATTTTCGGATGTGAGATTTTCTATGAAGTTTTTGAGCCCAATTTTAAAATTATGAGGACATAATTTTCAAAAGGGGGGAATGATGTAACGAACCAGGAATTTATATAATAATTATTTTTAGATTTTTTTACTACTGTTAATAATATATTAATTTTATGCAAAATGGGACATTTTTCTTGATATCATACTTGAAACGCAACAATGGTTTTCTCCAAAATATTATATTGCACACAACATTGATTTATACCAAAAAAATAATACAATAATAATATTATTATTATTTTAAATGGTAGTTAAAACCAAAACATTTGTATGGAAAGAATGAATAGCATCAACTGAATTTCGAAATATGGTTTACACATGATTAAATAATGATTCATTTGTTACCAAATTTATTATAAATGGAAATCATAACTAATTGAATTGAAATGATGTGTCTTAATGGAATCCTCTTTAAAAGTGCATAATTGGGTTTATAAAATCATATCACTCATTATGGATTTTTATTTAATGAAATATATATGTTATATATTAAATTTAATGTTTAAAATTCATCTAATATGTTTTATAGATATGATATAAGAACAAATTCATTTTTTCTGATAAAAGAAGTATTTTTCTAAAATTGTTGTTTTACAACCTTTTGTTGGAAAACCTTTTGTAAATTTAGTTATTTTTCACTTTTATATGTTATATTTGAAAAATTTAACTTTTTATATAGAATATGGATAAAAAATACACTTTGGTAAAATTTTTTCTAGTTTTCTAATAAAGATCATTTTTAATGAATAGTAAAAAATACTTCATTTTAATTCAAAACTGTATTTTCATCTAATACATGTATATAGTTATATTGTATTTTTAATTAGTTTCCATGTGTGATTGGATTTGGTTTTTAAGATTTGATGTATTTCTAATTATTTTATGTAATTACCCATTCAAATTGGACATAATCACATGTCAATCTTTTGATAGTTATTATTTCGTAAAAACACTCTTTTTCGTTTGGAGAATAGAAATTAATTTTTAATTAATTACTGGAAGTTATATTTTATTAATTTGGAAAAATTAATTACATATTTGGAATCATAAGTTCCAAATTGTTTGAATTACTAACTTTTACGTTTTAACATTATGAATAGTAACTTCAATAATTATTTTATTTAATATAGTTAATGTTTAAATCTGGTAAATAACGGTAAAAAATAAAATGATAATAATATTAGACTACACTAACACATGTCCTAATACTATTGGATGAGATATTTCTAACCATAGTCATATTTGGGACTATTTTGGGACCTCATGGAGCCACTTGGATGTGAAAATGACTTTTTATAAGAATTAATTTAAAGAAAAGAAAAATATAACATAAAAATGTATCATTTAATAAATCAATTTTAATATGGGCTTATATAAATGGTATTTTATACTATAAATAGTAATTTTGAAACTAAAAATATTTCCTATATCATGGTATTTTATTTATAATTTTTATACCTTAAATGAAAAACTTTAATAATGATACAACAATAATGTAGTGATTGATTCATTAATAATGGATTCAAGTAAATGATAATATAAATATTAAAATAAATTTAATTATATTATTTTGATACTATCCACGAATTTTATGGACGATAATGATATATTATCTTTGTGTTAATTCCTTTGGTTCTAAGGAATTAGTTTGTTATAAATTTGTAAAAATGTCTAGTATGAACAGTGTCCCAAATTGACATAATTAATAAAATAAAACAAATAATTGTTTATTAAATGATATTAAATTCCTAAAAATATAATATTAGGAAAAATTATTACGAAAAGTCCAAATATGTCATAAATGACTTTTTGTGTCTTTTGACATTATATGATAATTACATTATCACACAATGTGTAAATAAATGATATCATTATTAGATTAAAAATGGTAAAATAAGTGTTAAAAATGAATAAAATATATTTAAAACTTGCCTAGAAAATATTTTATAATGGGTATTTGAAAAAATAATAATATTATCATTGAATTAAATAATTTTTGGTCTATTTTTAAATGAAATTAATTTTATAATAAATAAATATTTCTAGACTTTCCTAAAGTACCCCTTATCCCACATATAAATGGTTACCACCTCAGGCCAGATAACTCACACCTCTCATCCTCCTTGACTCATATATATTCTTTCCAAATAATCTCCCAAAATCCCTCTCTTACTCCTACGATGCTTACGTTGGGCATATGGAAATTCAAAAAAGCTTATGGGCTCAAATCAAAAGAAGTAAACATATTTAGAGGTAATGTATTTTCTCATATTATTTTCTACTAGTTTCCTTATCCAATCCCTTAATATTTTGTACAATGCAACACAAGTATCCTCAATATAATAGGACGTTTTTTTGAGAAGTATATTAAATACACTTACACACACCTTCATCTAATTGATATGAACAAACAGTTTCTATGTACGACAAACTACTGCTTCACAAAAATATAAATATTAATTTTTCTCCAACCACCTCTCATGGTGGCCATTATGATGGAAAAATATTTATATATGATATTTATTATATTTATATTTTCTCTATGATTCTTTAATTTTTTTTAATACATACCTTTATGATTTCTGTGATATGTAAATATGATAATTTCATTTGAGGAAGTGAGGACTATAGCCCCCTCAAGTTAATACGAGTCAGACATGAAATAAATGGAATGAATAAAGGATGGTTTTATTTGAAATATGAGAAATACCTGAAATAATTATAATAATAGTATTATAATATACTTTTATAACATTTTATTATTATTATTTTAATATGACAATGAAATGATTGTAGCATTCATGCATACGTACGACCTACGGTCTCCATGAATGGCACATTTCATTTATTATCTCCAAATATTATGGGTATTATAAATAAAAATATAGTGGATATCTATAATATTTATGTCAGGTATAATATTTTTGAAATGATGTGATTTTTTATTAAAATGAAAATTTACAGCAAAACAAGCTCATTATAGACTAAAGTACCGAATATCGACAAAACAACCCATATGAACATAAATCATTATGTATTTTTCATAACATGGTAATAACTGATATAAAATGAATAATTAACATGAAAATTTTATAAATAATGTTGTAATTATACTATGTTTATTATTTAGGAACATAAATATTATATGTGACGTGTGAGACTCAAGGTAAGGGACTTCATCTTAATCTACGTCCATTGAGGAATTTCATGATAATATCCACCTCTTTTTTTTATAAGACGTATATACAGACACTATAAAGTTTCATATCCATATTTAATCTAAACTGATGTTATTTATTAATTCATGGATATTAATTTTAAAATGTTTAAAGTGGTATGGGACACTGTGAACGTTTAAAGATTTAATTATAAAATATTTGTCTCCATGATATTACTGTAAATATTTATTTATATGGATACAAACGGAATAAAAAATACATTTTATGTCTATATATAATTTCATTCGTAGTTTTAAAAGTAATATTTTTATACAAATCATTTTACATTCTTTAAAAAAGGAATAAAGAAATGTTATTTTTTAACATATATGGAGATAAATACTTATCAGATATTATAACCATTATTTTATATTTGACTTCCTATATAAGACTTAATGTATTTTAAATAAATCATTTATAAATTTATTTGGTTATATTGTTATTGAAAATGGGTTCATAACTGAAAGTGGTATTTTTATACGGAATTTTTTTCATATGGTGTTAGATGACTTTTTCAAAAGTTTTTTTTGATGAACATGTTGTTGAAATGGTACTTGAGGATTATATGAAATGGGTGAGCCTGATAAAACTTATATGAAGGGTTGATCCACATAATATCTCATAGGTGATCCCAAAACAGCTTATAAAAAGGGTTGAGGCCCACTATAACTCACTTGTGATCCCTTTATTGCATATATTAAGGTATTCTCCCAATTATAGCTCACAGGTGAACCAGATATAGCTTATACGAAGGGTGATCCCCATTAAAGATCTTTAATTTAGATATAGACCATATGGTTCTTCCAATAGAATGGGATTTAATGGGTTTTATTTATATTATTCTCTAAGTAACTTAAAGGATTTTTAATTTCTTTATATTTGTTTAATTTTGTTATTGATCTAACATTGTGAGATTTATATATGTAAACATGTTTTGTTGAGTTCCCTCAAAAAAACATTAAATGAGTTATCATGTTTTATCTAGACTAACAGTATTATTTCATTTTATTTCCCTTAATGATATTCTTATGCTCATCCCTTGTTTTTGAAATGTATCCCACATGTTATAAGGATGGATAAGAGAATTGAAGAAGACAATAATATTTTTATAAAAAAACAAATAAATTTTTGTTTCAAGTGTTTTCTTTGGTGGAAAAATTGGATTCTATGTTTAAATATCCACATGAAATGTCTTTGTCTATTGTGTCATATTTATATAATAATTCTCTAAAACTTTATACGTAGAAATATCCTCATTTACAATTCTTGACATAACTCAAGATAAGTAATGATTATGGCGGGGGCTTTATATTAACATCCCATGGTCTCTATTAGTATACAGTAAAAAAAACCCTATTTTTTGGATTTATTTAACTCTCTCCATTATATTGTAAATTTTATATATTGTTATCTCTATTCAATTATTTCTCAAATTATCACATTAACATTAAGCCTATGATTTATGAAATTTTAAATAACGATTCATGTATCATCTGATCTCAAAATATTCAATTTTTTACATATCCCACCATGATTCAAAACAAAATATCCTTCTTTTAAACAACAGGTTGTGGGGTATAAATTTCTAGGAAAAAAATATTAAATTCCAAGATCCATGGTCTTTTGAAATATTCCTTCACCTATAGAAACCCAAATATATTACATCAATTTTTTATAGAAAACAAAATAACCATAGGCATCTCAAATCCTGTTTTGGGTTCATTATTTATGAAAAATGAAACTCCAGCATAAAATTCCTTATTATATGGCATGGTGAAAACAAACTAGTCATTATGGGAAAATCATATTCATTTAAATTCTTTTTTACTTCTTCGTTGGTCATTCTGGACACCTCATGCTCAAAGTTAATAATACAGTGTATCTTCTTGACCTTGTCCACTGAAACACTCATGTGTGGGATTCACTAATTTTATAGGTAAGCAATAACTCTAAAATGAGGAACACAAAAATTAATTCTTTACCACAAATCCAATTTGACATAGATTTTATTTGAATATACCATAGGTACCACCATAGTGTGATATTTTCCATCGATCATGTTCTCAAAATCTTCACCAAAAAATTTCATGTTCAATTTTGTGAAAGTCTCTAAGATTACTCTAGTAATAATAATGTCCTTCTCTAGAACATGTATGATTCTTATTGAATGTATAGCACCTCTCAATATATTCTAAACATTATACATTTATATAAAAAATAAATCTCTCAATATAATAATTATTTTTGGTTTACGAATCCATCATACAACAATTAAAATGATTTTTAACAATACTTCAAGTATCAGCAAGTATTATATAGGGTCTTTTCCATCATGAATTATCACATATTGAAAAATTATATTCTCTGTGCATTATTGATTTAAATATTATCATATTATTCATTATTTACACATCATTTATTCAAATAAACAAGGGATTGGATGTATTCACAATGATACATTAATTAATAGATCCAAACATTTTCTTTACATCAATTCAATATAATATTAAATTAATGGAATAATAAAATACATCAATGGATAGTTATGATCAATATAAATATCTATCTTATAACATAAAATTTTGTTATATTTTTGAAGATATATTATAGGAAAAAGGTGATAGGTGTTTGGTGGCACCATGTATTTTCAGTAAAAATTATAAAAAAATATGATGATCTAACATATTACAAAAATTTGTTTCCACCAGTCATGACCTGATTTGAATATTATACTATGATTATAATTCGATAAAAAGAGAATCTAGAAATCTAAAATATTCAATTGGGTTTTATTAGTTAAACAACAACACATGTTAAAAAAATCCACATCATGTTTAATTACATATCTTAAAATAATCATATAAAATAGTTCTATGTCATCATTTTTCTGATAAAAAGTTATTAAACCTAACATATATTCAGAAAAAACTAATAAGTATTTTTAATTTCACATATACTGTTTCATTAAATGGTATTTCCAATTTTTATAATAAATTAACCTCTAAATATTTATCCATAATTATAAAATTTCAAACTAAACCACTATATATATCCAAAAATAGTGTGCCTTATATAGACTAATTTGTACTATAGCTTAATCAATCTCGTCATGTGTAAACCAATACACTTTTTAATTGAACACAACATGTTATCATTGAATGGGATCCAAAAAAGATTTTTTATTTATTTTTTGATAATTTAAATACTTCATTATTTAATTATTATAACTTCTCATAACTTTTCATAAATACTTTATTCCCTCAAAAAAGAGATAGAATATTAATCCTTAATCATTATAAATTGATTTTGGAAATGGACCATAACAAAATGGATTACAATATCATAGGATATTTTCCACTTTTAAAATCTGTTTTACTGAAATATTTTCTTTGTTTATGATACATAAATTTTTGTTTTGTTTTTTCGAAAAGGTATACATTTCAAATCTTATTATTTGGAAAATATGTATTATTACTTACTTATATTTGTAAAAGGTTTATGGTAAATATTTATTTTTGAAAGAAATTTTGTTTAAAGTCTTATGATATATATACACACACTATAAATACTCTGAAAAATGTTTACTAAATCAACCGCATGAATAAATGGGTCAACCATAAGTCATTAGTCATCCAGATGAACAATTTCATTTACTATAAATCATCGATTAGACACATAATTAATTCATCAACAATATATTTCATCTTGTTATATTGAATAATCAACTATTTCTTAAATTTTTATAATGTGTTGGATTAATCAAATGTTGAAATGGATCCACCACAAGACATTATTGATCAAATGAAGGGATTAACAATATAAATAAATTAAAAAAATTACTATTGTGACCAAATGTAAAAAAACTTTTAGAAACATGATAAATTCAATCAATAATGAGTATCAATAATAATATCAATTTACAGATCCTAAGGTAGATAATAGACTATAATTAATTCACCATTAAGAATATGATTAACTATGATGGGATATACCTTATGAACAGTTAATGATATGATAAATGAAATAAAACATTTTATCTGATCCACTACGAATTCTTATATATTTCAATTACTTAATGTTTTTTCTAACTATTTTCATTTTTCAATTCATTTATTATTTACTTATGGATTATTTTGACACTATTGAAATATTTTATGATGATTTTCATTCAATATTAAATGATAATCACGTGACATAATTTCTTGCACAATATTTTTTGAAATTTATTATTTTAAAATTTTAATTGTTTGAATGTTGAATTATTTTCCTCATATTCTTTTTTGGTGTATTGATATGAACATTGATTTTGTTTATTTTTCATATATAGATATATATTAATTCCTATTATGAATTTTTTGTATATATTTTTGGATTAAAAATTTTATCAAAAAATAATGTGGAATGATTTGATTTGATATTACAAAGAGGGAAAAATGTGGTTGTATATGGAATAAATGATTTCAAAAATAGTGAATGAAATATCTTAAGAAATCTATATCTGGTCTTTTAAATTTCTATTTTAAAGAACCAGTGGTTGAGAATATATTAATGTTTAGTATGTGATACACTTTTTCGATCAGAACACTCTTGGATGAAGTGGCATCATTTTGATCCTTTACTGCCTAATGTGATTTTTTTCCTCAAGAATCCTATTTAAATTTTAAAAAAATTTGGATACCAATTATTTTTCTATTTTTCTATTTACATTATTGTGTTGATTTATACTACTTCTGAACGTTATGATTATTGTGTTATACCATCTAAAAATGGTGTGTATGAGTTTTTTCTAATATTTAAAATTATGGGGAATTTAGTTATACCTTGGTCTAAAAAATGAATTTTTTTATTGAACTACCAAAAAAATAATATTGTTTGGTTTTTAAATAGGTTTAAGAAAAAAACATTCATGTTTGTGCATCAATGTTTTAAAAATTAATTGTAAAGGTTTGTTATTCCCTATTAAAATTTTGGGATTCCATTATTTTGGGTTCTAATTTTCTCTATATTTGAGAGGATTAATGTGTATCTATATGATAAATTTGGTCTAAATTATTATGAAAATAATTTTGATTATCTTATTTTTAATTCAATTGAAGAAACTATTATAATTTTAATAATTCTGTAAAATTATTATAAAAGTTCAATTCACCCACACCCTTCTTCACCATTCATCAATCCTACTTTTGGGATATTTTTATTGGTATCATATTTTGACACCAACCATTGGAATATAGATAATAGTTTGAGTAAAAAATGAAGAGTGATTATTGATGGGTAAAATATCTATTTTTGATGGACAAAACCAATTCAAAATATGCATAGACACTTCAAAGACCCCTGTTTATTGATAGATCATATTTTTGAAATTATTTTTCTTGAATTAAATGTTATCCTAATCATTAAAGTATTTATTTTTTTCAAATAATTGAAAAAATATATAAAATACAAAATATTGATAAAGATACTTTTACTAGTAAGAATATTACTATATGTGTTTTGAGCTATAAGGTAGTGATCACATTTTAGTGTGTAATTAGAAGGAATGTCTACAACATTTTATCTATATGATAAGAATAGAACACATTTTGGAAAATACTACTTGATAGTCATTTAAGATTATATATGATTATAAGAACAAAATTATCCATGTTAATGGATGAGTATCAATAATTTTGGATGAGCGATGAATAAATAGTTTATCAATTATTCCTCAATTAATGAGTATAATATATGGTTTGAGAACATTACGAGAAACATTAGATTGCATAATTTTTGTTTAATGAGTTTGAAGAGATTTACCTAATCAATGGAATTATATTAAATTATAAATTATTTAATGAAAATATTTTATGGAATAATATTTAGAATTACTAATTGATCTTTTTTACAATATGAGTTTAAACAAACAAATCATACTCAACAAAGTATTTCAAAAAAGAATGGAATTAATTTTAAATACAATGATTCTATGTACTCTTATAACTCTAAGCTAAAAACTAGAAAAATAGATAGTTATTATTGAATAAAAATGGGTAGATATATGATGAATAATTTATACTCTTGAATATTCAGAAAGGATCATCTAAATTATTACTACATAGAGAAGATAAAATATAATGATATTAATAATTATTATTTAAAAAAAGTTATTTTCATGAAGAATGAGAGGAAACATTGAGATTATTTTTTTTGAGACTAGGGAGTGAAAAAAATAATAGAAAAAATTGAAAAAAAGAATGTAATTAATGTAAAAATAATATTTTATTTTATTTATACATATAACATTGATTCTAGTGATGAATTTATCTAATAAAAAGAATCACAAAATGTATATTTAACAAACTCATCAAAAGATGTAATAGAACGGGATTCATCACACAATTCTTAATCTCTCTCTAATCTCTCTAACAATATATTTCATAGAGAAATTAGTAGACTCAATTATATGATTATCAAGACTACTAGATTGATCATAAGTCATAAGAGTAAGAATAATGATGTTCTTGACTAAAATTAAAATGTATTAACAAAACCATCATTATAGAAAGATAAATTATATACTGATTTGGAATGTTTTTTAATTTTATAAACATGATCTCATATATATTTGGTTTAAAAGTGATAAATATTCAATAAATAGGTTTTTCTTATTCTAGAAGAAAATTATAATATAAGAAATGAAATTTAATTATTCAAAACTAATTTTTCAAGAATTGTTTAAGGAGGGAAAAAATATTAAAATATGGTTCGTTTGAGAAAGATGAAAAAATTGAAATATTCTTGGATTTAATATTCTATTACATAACATGTATAATAACTTCTTTTTAATGGATAAAATGGATATTATTCGAGTGTCAAAAACATTTTATGTTTAATGAAAGGTCATTACACAAATGAATTTTCCCAGATATTTCTACAATCTCTTGGTCCCACCATGGATTTTATTTCTAAATAATTTCCTTCTATGTTTTCAATGAATACATTATTGAAATTATTTTATGTTCTCAATAATGTTTTATAACCCCATTATACACATATTTTCATGGTAACCAAAATTATTTTGAATCTATTTTTAGGAATTATGTTATAGATGTTTAAAAAGGACACATCATATATAGATAGTTGGTACACCTAACATATGACCACTTATATCTCTAAATTTATATCTTTAAATAATTGTAATGTTGGTTGTTTTAAATTTTTTTATTAGTCCAATGAAAAAGTAAAGGTATTATGAAAAGTTATAATCTTGAATTATATTAGTATTTGAAATGTTTTATTTGTTGAAAGTTTTAACAACATATGATTAGTATATTCTATATTTCTAATGATAATATGAATGTTAAATGTGAAACTGATAACTATTTTATTTCAAAATATTAATCTATAATATTTTATTCAAATAAAAAATAACATTTAATCAATAAATTTTGTGGAGTTGACATATCCGAATGGAATATTTTTCAATGTTCTAAAATTTTATATTATTTAATAGAATAGAATATTTTATCATTAAAATTTCATGTTATATCATAATTATTCTAAAAATCAAAATTTTTTGGATCATCATAACTTAAATATGTAGATCACCTATGTCTGTGATTTTGTATTAAATTATAATCAGTATATGAAATCTTATACATCATTTCATTAGATACAAACTTCAAAAAATATTTTCTTTTTATATTTGTTTATAATAATCCCTACAAAAAATGGCATGTATAATAGGAAAATTTTATTTATTTGTTATTTTATATAACTATGGAATAATTACATGGACTTATTTTCTGGAAAATTAATATATGATTTTGTATAAAATAATTATTAATTTTATATTGGTTCAAATATGATAAAAACATCTACTTTTACAAAATAAAAGTGACAAAGTTGTTGTGTTTTCAAAAATTGAATTTGATAAATTCCTTGAAGGTAATTTACATAATAAAAAAATTCAGATCATTTGAAATCACAACAAAATGGTGTTGGGGAAATTATAAATATGACCTTACATTAAATATATAAGAAAATGACAAATGAGTGAAATTTTCAAAAATAATTCTTTGTAAAAAAAGTCAATATATATTTTTAATGTATCCAATAAATGTTTTATGGAATAACCATAAGGAAAACACCTTGTGAAATATTTAAGGAATTAAAGACTAAATATTTCTACATTAGAGTATTTGGTTTCATGGTTTTAATTCTTAATTCTAATGATTGGTTTGTGAATTTTTAATCAAAATTTGATGAAATTATTTTTCAAGGATATTCATATTCATGTTAAATGTATTTATTTTTGGATAAATCAACCTTAGTTATTGAAAAATTAATTGACTTAAATTTTCAAGCAATTAATTTGAAAAAAAATATGTCATTTAGACCTTGTTGAAGAATAGTTAAGTGATTTTAACTTTTTAGAACCAAAAAAACATATTTGGATGAATCAATAGAGTAGGATATTTCCTCGAATGAACCAAATTTAAAATTCCATTTGGATTATCTAAATTAAAAATGGTGATATAACTACTAATGTTAAAACTATAAATAATTATATTAAATATTATGTCTACCAGGATAGCATTTTTGATTTTTTACCACAAAATAGAGTTGAAACATTATCTTACTCAGAAAATTTATTATGTAAATGCATAATGAGTTATAAATGTTTCATATTAACAATGTTTGTGCTTCTATTGAACCCACAAAGAATTAAAATATTATTGGTATTAATTTTATCTTTATAAATAATTTATATGAATCTAGTAAACTAATTATAAATAAGGATATATTGGTGGCTCATGGTTAAAATACATATTATGGAACTAGTTTTGAAGAATAATTTTTCTGAATAAATAGATTCGAATCTATAATAATAATATTGGAATATGTAAATATATTTTTAATTAAATTTTTTTAAATTGATGTGAAAGGTTTATTTTTTAATGGATAAATTTTTATACAATTTAAAAAACCCCCCTTGGATTTTAGAATTAATCTAAAGAAAATCACATTCTAAAGATTTAAAATTATCAGTATGGCTTAAAAAATTATCTTCTGGATTTTAATGAAAGGATATAAATATTTCACTTAAAAATGGTTTAGCGAAGAGAAAAAATTCATAGACATTGTTTATTAAATGGATTTATAAATATAATTTTATTGTTGAAATATAAATTAATGACATTATAATTGGTTCAGAAAATGAAAAAAATTAATAAAAGAATTAAATTTAATGATATGATAATTTTAAACAATTTTAATGGGTTTCCATATACTCTTTATTGGACGTATAATTGTTTATGTGACTTGTGGTATTTTTCAAAATAAGTATGGAAATGAAAAACATTTATTAAGATTAATTGTTATAGACTTTAGTAAAATTTATAACACTTTTATGAGTAATGTAAATGAGTTGGATAAATATAACAATTGAAAGTTTCTTCATTTAAAATTTTTGAAGGGATGAACGATAGCTTATTATAAATAACTACTTATTGGCATGATTTAATGAATATTTTATATTTATTATATATTTAAATTTAATACTAAAAAAATCATTTATATCGTTTTAAAAGTAATAAAAAAATATATCAAAAGATCACTAAATCTAGGTTTATATTACCCCACTAGACCTTCTTCTGATTTACTCAATTATAGTGAAACTAATTCTGGCGGATTCAAGGATGATATAAAAATAAAATTGGGAATATATCACTTTTATAGTAAATTATTAGTCCTAAAGAGATATAAGAAACATAATTTAGTAACATTATAAAATTCTAAAAGTGATCAAATTGTTTATACATCTCATTACTCATAGTCTATAATAATTAATGAAATAAATTTTTAATTTTTTATTTAAATTAGAAAATGAATATATTTATTTTGAGAATAACTCTCAAATTTCTATTACAAAGGATACCTTGAAAAATTATAGTACTATACTGAGTGATATTAAATTTCACATTCTTAGATATAAAATTTATAAAGGGAATATAAGTACAGAATCGGTTTCTATAGAAAACCAGCTAGCAGACATCTTCCCTAAGACATTGGATATAGATAAATTTAAGAAAACTAAATTAGATATATTAATTATGGAATTATAATTATATATTATTTACCATGGGATTAGTGTGTGTTTTTATTTCAAAAATAGAATTAAATAATCTGGAAATTTACATATGTAGTATAAAATTTTGTTTTTAATTCACAATTTAAATAAATTTTTTATTTGAAGAGGAACAACACCAATTTTTTTAATTTTACTAGTTTATAAAATATTTATTTAGATTATGAATTAATTTATCTATTTTTTAATTAATTTAAATAAATTTTTTATCGTTAACTTTTATTTTATTAAATTTTATCAATATATTTTTTGTATTATAAATTAGTTATATTTTGGGGGATTAAATTATTCAATGTCACATTTATAAAAAAAATTCATTCTTCATTAAGATTAGTTTAAATTTATGTTTGATAATAATATTACAAGAATTAGTTTCATTCATTGTAATGATTATTTATCATAGGGGGCTCAAAATATTTTCACATGAAATGTTGATACATTAGTCATGGAGAATCTTATTAATATAAAATATTTGATAAATTTCTTAAAAGGGGTACAAATGTTGGATTTAAAATATGTTTTTTAATTATTAAAAAAGGAGATAATTTTGAACTTGATCCAAAACAAATTGATTACTTATATTATGATAATTAAAATATTTATTTGCTGTATAATTATATTATTTCACGTCATTTATTAAATCCCTTATTACCTAAATAATGAGTGATATTTTTAATTCCCCATGATTTTGATTTTATATTAGAGAAAATACATCATATATTGGGTTGGTATCTCATATGTTGTTGTTTTTTATTTCAAAAAAGATTTTTTAAATTTGGATTATACCTACATTTGTAAAAAGACTTTTGTTACCATTCTATGATTCAAAATTAATTATCCTAAAATGAAAATAATAGTAGAAATACATATGATTAAATAAATATTATTATAAAAGATTATGTTAATGAAATGAATTTATAAAATTCTCAAAGCTAATGTATTATGATATATATGTTTACTATATAAACAATGAAGAATGTTTAATATATTGATCGCATAAATAAAGGGATCTACCATAATTTATCAATCAAAAATATGAAAAAATGCATCAATTATAAGTAATAAATATATTACATGAACAACTCATAAACCATATGTTTCAACCAATATATCAAACAATCAATAAAGCATTTATTTTTTAAATTTTTTTATATCAAACACATATTAAAAATGAATCATCTAAGTAACTAAATCGATCTCATGAATGGGTAGACCAAATAACTTTTTTGACCACTTTTCAAAGTTGATCTATGACACATTAAATTCAATTGGCTAGAAGTATCAACAAAAAGAAAGAAAAATTGACTATAAGGTAAAGGATTGACTATAAGGGATCAACGATAAGGCATATAATCAAAAAGGATGTGATCAAGTATATGTAAAAGTAAACATATTGTAAATTGATTAATAATTTTTATAATCTATTTTACATATTATTAAATAGTTTAATTTAATATAATGGTTTAATAAAATTTTTAATTGATCTAATTTATTAGTAATGACTTAAAATTTATTTTTTTGTTATAAAATTTTTTTTGAATTATTTCATATAACTTTAAATGATCCTCATGTGTCCTGAATAAAAACAATTTATGTTTTAAAAATTATTATATTAATATTTAAAATATAGAGAATATCAATAATAAAATCCCCAATTTATTATTAAAGTATTCTAAATAACATTCATGTTTCTTATTATTAATATTTGTTATTATATTTATTATTATAGTTATTTTTTATTTGCGACTATGTTTTTTCAAGACAACAAAAACTATGTACCATAAGAATGAAATTCAATATTATTAAAAGAGAATAATATTGTTTCATAAGGAATGACTGATTCCAAATAAAATGTATGAATGTTACAAAGAAATATAAATATGGTGTTCTGAAGATCTAGTTCAAATCTCTAATAGTTGGTAACATATGAAATACATAATGTGTGATATTATTTTTTTAATCAGAACTCTCTAGTTTGAAGATACATAATTCTGATCCTTTAGTGAAAGATAAAATTAATGCCTTGATACTTCCCATCAAATTATATAACTAGTTTCTCTACTTATTAATTTTTTATATATATTTCATTGTTATTTTTTATATTGTTTTATACTATACATAAAATTTTGGACTATTATGTTATGAAACCCAAAATAAAATCTAAGTATTGGTTTTAAAAATATATTTAATGTTAGGGGAATAAGATTTTCCTTCATCTAGATAATGTAAGGACTCGTTTCATCTATAACCACCAAAGGTAGCTAGCTGGGTGGTGACTCCTTGTGAGTAAAATTCAGTCTTAGGTTGTGCCTCATGGGTCTAAAAATGAATTTTAATAGTTTGTAACTCCACATAAAAATTCAAATATTGTATTATAGTAAATTTTATTTCTATCTACATGTAATAGGAGTGATGAGTACACCTAACAACAATTTTATTTGAACTAATATCAAAACATTGGTTTCATATTATTTATTTTTCTACAACCATTCATTTAAATTTAATAACTATTCAAAATTATTTATAAATTTAAATTCTATAACCCCTCTTGACTATTGATTGATACAAATTTTAATTTATAATATTTGTCTCCAAAATATGTTTTGGTTTTTATTTCTAGTTAAATTTTAAACTATATTCAACATATTATCTTTTCATATAATCTTTAACAAAAAATAAAATACTAATTTCATCAAATATAATAGTATCCATTATATTTTATTCCAGTAAAATAACATTTTCCTAAATCATTAAAAATGAATAAATCCAAAGGAAATGAAATTACTCTTAATAAATAAAACATATCACATTATATAAACCCCCAAAAAATTCAATAATATGATATAAATTAAAAAATCCATACCTATATTAAAATTATCATTCAATGATCCCTATCAAATTAAATATATAAGGTTAGAAATAAATTATTATTTTGAGATTTATACTTTTACTCCTAATACTATAGAGTTTCCTAAAAACATTCATTATTCCCTAAATCATTTCATTTTTAGAAGTGCTAACCACTATTTTAATTTTTAAAATCATTCTAAAACATAAAATTTCAAACAATTCTTGAAGAAATATTGGTTTTTCTACCAAAACTATGTTATCTAACATGTTTTATATATAAAGAACACATAATCACTATGATTAAAATCTATTAATCATTCCCATGACATAGAATATTACATTTAATGATCATATTTTTTCTATATCAACTCATAGATTATCACCACCGTTATTTTATATAGTAAGGATTTATATATAATATTAAATTAATCACCAATAACAATCCAAGTTTAGGTTACTTACCTGGGAACTAATGTGATAAATGAAATTGTTCAACCTAATATCCAGTATCAAATTATTAGTTGATGATTCTAAAAATATATAATAGCATCTCTTAATAATCCTCTAATACAGATACATTCAACTCATTCTTACCAGCAATTTAGAGGTGAAAATAATGATAAGATAACGAGTTTAAATAATAGTACATTATATTCCAATAAAAATAATTTAAATAAAAAGTGGCCATTTTATATAATCCTTATTATATAAAATACATGAATATTTAAATCCCCTTAATTGTAAATTGATAAGGAAACATCCATTAAACTCATATTGGTGATAGAAGAAACAATAGATGATATCATATAAATCTCAATTGTTTCCCATAAAAATTATGTTTTATCATTTAATTCTGATATCTAGTTAGAATTTATGTGTACATGTCATCCTATTTGAACTTTATAATATTCAAATTCTTTAAAAAAATCTATTATATTCTGATGTTTTTTCCCAATTTGGTATATAAGATACATATATAAAAAACTAAGCTGCTAATTTCTTCATCTATATCCATAAAAATGTTTTCCTTAAGGGGTATGAAATTTTCCTAATGTTCCAACTCGTAGGTTAGGTTATTATATGTATCTAACACAAAATTTATTCTAGCATACCATAGAGAATATACAATTCTAAATGGAAGAATAGTCTATATTTACCATCCTCTATCTATCATTCATAAATATATATTATGAATTTCCAGTCTAATCACACAAACTCATTAATCTCCCAAAATCACATAAAATAATATATTATGCATTTATGTATAGTATAATATTATATTTAACATAACAATATCTATTTCCAGATCTAGTTTTACATTTTTCCCCATTCTATTTCATTAGTCACATTATCTATATAAAACATTATTCTAAGTCTTTTTATCCAATAAATAATTTATTACACTATATTTTATACAGTTATAAGTCATATAAACATCATAATCATAAAACATTGTCCAAAAATATCAATTATTATATGTTCTATTTTATTCATGATAATATAAATAGATAAAATTCATGCTTTCTTCAGAGATAAAAAAATCTCTTCTACTATGTAATATCTCTATAGCATAAAATAATGCACAACCAATGTAAACTCGGTGACATATGTTTCATTTTTATATCCTAATGGATGTAAATTACTGTTCAAATATTTTATTACTAATATAGTATACATAAATACTTAATTCATTCCAATATGAAAAGAATAACTTCAATAATTAATCATCATACCATCATAAAGAATCATAGAATAAAATCTAGGATTCTCTTTCCCTTAAAATAAACAAATGTAGTTTGTAATTTCACCATCCTTTCATTAAATCTATACCTTATAGTTAGTTTATTAATATAGTTTTAATTGGGGGAAATTTAGATAAATACTATATAGAATAACTAGTCAAAATATAAATAATAGAAACATTGACCTATTCTTATGAACATACAATGAAATAATTACATTTTACATTGATAGATCCATTGATATAAACTATTTTTAAAAAAATATATAATGAACTAGCAATGTATATAAAATTTACATGGATGTTATACTATGTAATAGATACCGATAAGGTGGTATTAAAACCATATTAATAATTTCTACATATTCTTCCTCATAGGAAGGCCCATTTAGATTATAGAAACCTGATTATGTGATTTAAAATAATGGTATTTTTTATTAGATATCAATGGAGATATATACTATAAGTTAATTCTCTTTACACTAATAATAAAAAAAATATTAGAAGCATTATTCATTGAAATGGTTTGGTTGGTCAACTCTATGGGATTGATCCTTCTTCATGGATGAATTGAAATTTATAATTTATACATCTCATGATCCTTCAATACTACAAGAATATATAATAGTGGAACTCTAAGGATTTCACATGAAGATAAACTCTGATACTCTATATTGGTTCAGTTTTTTTAATCAACGGTTCTATTTGAAATTATTTAGGATAACTTGAAAATAGACTATTTTATATAAATATAATTATTAATATAGGGGTTCAAGATTAATTCTGATATATAATTTTGAATGAAATTACATTACTCGCTCATCATCTAGATAAATTATTGATCACAAAGTCATTACAAATTTAAGAAAAAAAATTTCAAATCCATTTTTTCTTATTAATATAATAAATGATAATTATTCAATGAAATTGAATACTATAGATAAATAATGTTCAACAAAAAATGTGAATGACACATACAAGATTCTAGTGATATCCTAATTTTTCCATTTTAATTTGATTTATTCCCTCTACACTCATATAAAATACCAATGACAGTGTGGCTGGGTAATGAGATTGCGTTCGATGGAAGCGGAATATGGAGAGATTAATTGTTAATTTGGTGATGTGGTAGCTCAATTGGGTGACATGTAGGCAGAAAAAAGTATGGTTTAGTATATATATAGATACCTTCATAAGAAAGAGATATGTATAATCCTAAGGATGCTTTCAAATGAAGATGTGTAATTATTAATTGAGAGTTTTCATTTTATTTCATCTTCTACCACTAGAAAATATTATATAACATTTTCATATAAAAACATAAATATCTTCTATATGAAGAAAATTTTTATGCTGGTGAGAATATCCCCCTTTTATCAACTTACAAACTTATAGAAAACAAAAAAATGCCACTTATGCATTAGTATGGCCTGCCATCACAATATAGTGGTGTATTTCATATTTCATGTCCACTTTTTATAGATGGTAATAAATGTGAAAATAATGAATACGTATGATATTTATTATATAATTAATATTATTCAAATATAATACATCTATTAACATCTTACTCATTCAATTTTTATAAAACTATCATGTCACTCAATCATTTGTGTGGACTACCACCTCCATTAACTGATGTGATTCATCTCACATATCCTCCGTTACAAAATTACATTATATTATTATAATATATATATATATATATATATGATATTTATATAATTATTAACATTTTATAAATTATTAAACCATGATAAATATGCATGTATTCAGAAAACCATAACAAAACATACATGAAAAAAAAATTGTAAACACTTGGAATAGATGGTTTTAATAATGAATTATTAACAAACTATAATTGAGATATTGTAACTAGATAATATGGGAAATTATAATTATGTAATTGGTTCTTAATAATAATATAAATAAATTAAATTTATTACACAAGAGGATAAAATCACTTAAAATGAATCTTATGAATGAGGTAAGGGTTTACTATAAATTCTAATTCTAATTTAGGAATGTTTATATTTATATTTTAATTGGACAAAAAATATACAATTTCTATATTAAACCCCATCAAATTTATCCTCATATAGTTATTTCTAAAATTTATAAGTTTTCCATTTGTTTTCCACATTTTTATAATTCAATTGTCTGATATATTTTTTTAATAAAACTAACACAAATTCTATATTTCATTAGGAATAATTTTCATCCATGCATATATTTTGGATAATATATTTTAAAAAATGTTCTTAATATTATCCATTAATTTATTAAATTCATTTTTACCAATTTATCATTTTCTATAAATAATCATAAATAGAATATTCTTGTTGTTTTCTAAATGATTCCTATTTTACCAAAGTAGTGAATGTAATCATTATTTTAATATACTCCCCACAAATATATTCTCTAATTTTCATGAAAACAATTTTCTTTGAAGAAACTATTAAATTTTACAACTATTTAATCTATAAAAAAAGATTTTCTGAATATTTTGGGAATCATTGTATTTCCAATAATTAATTAAAAAATGGTATTTTCTTCAAGTAATGTTCTGCTGATTTTTTATGAGTATTGTTATCTATTTCAAAATCATTAAATAAATATTTTTTTTACTATGGATATACTGTAAATATAATATCCACCATAATTATATAGGTGGATTGTGGACATTTTGACTAGGTAATGTATTTACATTCTATATTATACTTCTTCCAATACATATAGTTATTGATTATTATGTCATATTTATTAATTTGTGTTGTTTATTCACATGATTAATTAATTGGAATTATTAAGTGATCGATGGGGTTCAGAATTACATATCCCCTTGACGCATCATTATGTATCTTGAGAAAAAAATAGGTTTTATATTTGGCATAGGATTTACCAAATTATTTACGTTTTCTTGGAATAAGGACATAAAGTAAAGTTTATGATGTCCACTATTAATCATTACATCATTGTGAAATTTTTTATTGATTTCCCTATAATTATTTGATAGTAATGTTTTACATGGATAAGTTTCAAGCTCATGTGATTAATTTTATGGAATTATATGATCCTAATTTATTTTTTTTATATTATTCATTCCACATTAATACCTTAATAATATATATTGTATACATTCCCATACTAAGAATATTAGTTCAACCTTTTCTATTTTTTCCTTTCCAAATGATTCATGGATGTAAATATGAATTCTATTTAAGGATATTCTGTGGGGAAAATAAAATTCTCAATTATAATACTATTTTTTATTTTATGTTCTGAAATGAAATGTGAGAATCATGTGTGGATCTAGTTTTAAAAGGACAATAAACTACTTAATACCTTAGGATGCAGTCCCATGTATCTAGTACCAATTTTGTAATGTAACCACCCGAATTGGGATACTAGATTCGGGGTGTAACTGTTGGGATCATAGAAAGTTTATATAAACCTTGTGAACTGGATTTTTTAAAATACATATTAGAGAACATAATCTTATAATAGACAGTGAGTTTATGGAAAATGATAGGATAATATCATGATGTATTGGTATGCTAGAGAATGTATGGTTACCTAGAAAATACATCCCTAATTTGAATTTACCATGTGGATATGGTCATGAATTATATATTTCAAGGGTGTGTAGCATCCCTCCTTCTCCTCATTGGTTTGGAACGGTGTGAGGATGACACTTGCCCTTAAGAGACATCCCTAATGCACCAAGGGATAAAAATAAATACTGAAGGGCTTCAATAAATGGGGGATATGATTTTCCCTTTATGAGTAAACTAATTATCCCAACAAAATGCAACCAAATAAACCACTAATTGATGCATGATAACCATATAAGAAAACCCAACATTTCATTTATAAAAATAAAACTAAAAACCAATACCACAAAAGAATACTACATTAGAAAAATAAACAACAGATTAAAAACAAATAAAACTCCAAGACAAACACACAAACCCTACTCTACATGCACTATACTCCAAATTCATGAACAACCAATGTATAATTAAGTAGTACTAAATACATGTGATACTTTACCTTTCTCCATGTCCTAATAGATGACATCTGAAAAATCACCAATTGTCTAAACTATGGGTGAGTATTAAATCTCAACAAGTTTTCCCCAATGACTTCTCTACTCACACCTCTATTATAAAAGAGTTAGAATAAATTAAATAAAATGATTTGTATAAAAAAATCCATAAATAGTCAATAACTAAATAGAATCAACATGTAAAAAATATTATTTAATATAATCATGTATCATAATATCCAATTTTCCAATGAAATACATTATTCAATAATGCAACCCAATAATGCCTGAAACACATTCTAGAAGTTCCATTTGACGTAACTATGCTATTCTAGAAAACAACAATTCCAAATATGTGTGCTTAATTATAAATGTTCCATACTCATGAGTGGTCTCCCATCTATCAACTATGTCATCACAAGGTAATTATTATTCATGTTTCATTACACATTTGGCACTGATAACAATTTCAAATTTCAACCAAGCCTCATAAATGCAACATGAACACACACCCAAGTATTCATAAAAACTATTACAATTACATTAAGAAAAAAATATTTCAATAAAATGATATTTTTATGTAAAACCTTTCTCCAACTAAAAATTTCAAAAATCCAACCAAGACATCTTTTAAAATATCCATTTCAAAATCAAGAAAACAATATCACAATGCACAACAATTCCCTAAAATTCCACTATTTCACATAAAACATAAATCATCTCTGAAGAATAATTATACCATTCTTTGAAAAAGTATTTCATAATCAATATCAATAAATTTGAAACTAATTTAATAAATTATTGAAATAGGAGTATAGAGTGAAGAAACCTACCTCATGGTTTTTGGAAAAATGATAAACGACAAGAAAAACATCACAAAAAAGGTTTGAATCTTTTGCTAACCCACCATATATCTCTTCCCATATCATAAAAATAACAAAATGTAAACATATTTGTTGTCCAAAACATTATATCTACCACAAAAGGGTATAGATCTAAAACTTTGATAGAAGAAGAAAAATAGATCTAAGAATTGCATCGTGAATGATGACGAAAGAAGACATACCACAAGAATCGGGCTTCAATTCACCAATGTATGTCTCTAAATCATATCCAATTCACATAGGAGAGGTTCTACACCGTTTTAGAGAACAAAACAACATCATAGGGAATTTTTTGGGAAAATAAGTGGTTAAAACTTTGTTCTAATCAAGATCCACCTTCTAAGGATCTATGTTTGACCTTAAAGATGGGTTAGTCTATGTATAGATAAATTGTGCACTAATCATGACTTAACTTATATATTATGAAAGGCCTTGCACAGTTGGTTGGAAGGGCATCCAAAATGTATTCCAATAATGCTGAAGCACTCTACACAACATTTTCATGACATTTCATGGTTTTTACTAGGCTTATACATGGCTTAGATAAACCATGAACAACCTGTTCACCTCTCCTTTATCCTCTGCCTTACTGTGCATAGTTTCTTGTACGTGTTTCACGATTCTCACAAACTATGCACCACCTATGCACCTATAGGAAATCCCTTAAAATCGAAAATTTCCCAAAACCTTCCCAAACATAACCCATATACCTTATATAAATAAAATACATAATGAGAGGGTTACATAATAGAAACTAAGGGTACTACATTCACCCCACCAATGGTCTTTCTATCCATAAACTGTAGAAAACCATCGTTCCCCTGAAATAGTTCCATCCATAGGTATTTTATTCCCATTTTGTGTTCCCAATTCTCTGCTTTAACTTGATCATGTTTCCAAAAAACCCACACTTTGCTGAGGATTTTCACATGCAAGACATACTTTTTCCTATCCACAATCTGCATGGAAATATGAACCAATGATGCATCAAGATCTAGTTCAATGTGATCCCATCAAATAAAATGGTCAGGATCAGGGTGATTCTTTTTCAACGGATATATGTGGAACACAATATGCACAATAATAAATCATGGTGGAAAATCCAACTGATATTTCACCTATATAACGCATACCAGTATCTCAATAGGACCTATGAATCTAGAAGATAACATTCCCTACCTCTTAAAACTATGATGGCCATACCTTGGAAGGAATTTAAAGAACATATTATCACTCAATGAAAATGACAATGGTCGTCAATGATGAACTGCATATGATTTTTGAAGACACAGATCCATCTACATCCTATGTCTGATATGCTGAATTTTCTCCATCATTTAAAGGAGAAGTATCATCCCACCCTGTGAAGTCTCGCATATTTCCACCCAATAAATTGGATAACGAAAAGTATTCCCATACATTTCTTCAAAAAGATCCATATGTATCGAGGATTGATAGATGTTGTTATATAGAGCTCCACCAATGACATGTTGTCTTCCAATGGGCCACCAAAATCATTTACACAAGACCACAACATTTCTCCCAACATTTGTATCATCAATTATGATTGTTTATATTTCTAGGGATGATACGTCATTCTAATTCTCAACTAATTCATAAGGTATTTCTATATAGATTTCCAGAAAAGAGATGTGAACCTCATATCTCTTTCGGATGTGATAAAAACTAGAATTCCATGTCTCTTTACTAATTCCATGATACAGATCGTGAATGGATCCTACACCATATGAGCTTCACAAATATGGATGAAATGAGATGAATTTGTAAGTCAGTCCAATATCACCCATATGGCATTATGTTTCGGAACTTTTCTTGGGACACCTATAAATAAATCCTTCTCTATATGCTCCCATTTCCAAAATGTAATAGGTAAATACTACAACATACATTCTGGTTATTGATTTTATACCTTAACTTGTTAACAAGTTAATAATATTGAGTTGAACTAATCCAATTTCCATTTCTTACAAACCCACCAAAATTGCATCTTCAATTCCGTATTAATATTCATTATTATTAGATTAAGATCCCAACTTGAATAATGATATGCACTAAGAATTTTCTCCTAAATAACCATAGTAAAACTATCTTATTTATAAAGCACAATATTGAACTGGAACCCATCCTCTAGCCCTCAATAGTCTCCCCACCATTGAGTTTTGACCTCATTGTTATGATTTTTGTATATAATTATTGTTCTTATTTAACCATCATTACTAAATAAAAAAATATGGAAACTAAAAATAAAACTACAACATCACCTTATTCTTCGCATTCCACATCATATTGTCTAGGACCGACATCAACTACCACTCATCTGAAGCTTCTTTTTACAACTATCCGTATGACTTTTTGCTTAATGAATCTTCCACCAAATTACCTTTTCTCGATGTATATATCAAGACAAATTCAAATATTTAAAGATACGACAACCATATTATTTTTCCACAGATTCAAATCCCGTTTTAAAAAAAAGTATGCTTCAATCTTTTATGACCACGAACAAATTACATTTCACACCAAATAGAAAATGATGCCAAGTCTTCAAGAAATGTACAAATATAAATAATTCTGAATCATTTTTGGGTATTTTTTCTCCTGAATCCTCAGCTACCGTGATCTATAATATATAAAATGATGTCTATTTATGAGAACACACACCATCCTAGATAATAAAGAATAATAATACACCATGTACCCTTGTCATAATTCTGTATGTATCAAGATACATTCCAATTTAACGTGAACATTTATCTCTTGAAAAGATGTTTGTCATTCCTCATTCTAATGGAATGGAAAAGGGTTATTTGTCAAATAATTCATTAGAGGGTAAATCCATGAGAAGTCACTAACAAAGCATCGAAAATAACCATATAAAACAAGAATTCTAAATATCTCAAATGCATTATTTGGTAATTTCCAACAGAAAATAGCTTCTATTTTTTGGATCAACATAAACAACTTTTTCACAAATCACAAGTCCTAGAAAGAATATCTCTTATATAAAAAACCACAAATTTATAATTTGGAATATAAATGATGGTCTCTCAATATTTGAAAAATTTCCACCAAGTCATTCTCATGCGCAACCATTTTCCATAAATACAATAATCGTTCATCCAAAAACACTACAAAAAATGAATCTAGATATCTATGAAATATTTTATTCATCAATTCCATAATGACTATTGGTGAATTCATAATACTAAAAGGCATTACCATATATTCATAATTTCTATATAATCTTGTGAAAGTAGTTTTCAAAATATCCTCTTTATGAACTCACAATTGGTGATTTCCTTATCAGAAGTCAATTTTGGAGAACCACTAATATCCCCATAATTGATTGGATAAATAATCAATATGTGGAAGTAGATATCAAATCATTATTATAAATTGGTTAACATTACGATAATCGATAAAAAGTATAAGAGTTCTATCTTATTTATTTATGAACAAGACCAATACTACCCACGATGGTGTGCTTGGCCAAATGAAACCCTTGATTTCTATCACATACAACAGTACCTTTAGTTCCAATAATTCTATATTTCCTTTCCATAATATGGAAGTGAGATAGAACTGGTCCTTATAAGGTGATCAATCATAAACACCACCTCCCTTACTGGTGGTAACCCATAGAAGTTCTTGGAAAAGATGTATAAAAATTGATTTATGACTGCTCAGAAACAACCATCCTCGATCTCTTCCATCGATTCAAAAGATAAATTCTTCAACTGGTAAGAGAAAGTTCCCACTACTGGGGCTAAAAATCTTGTTTCTACTATCATTACAAACCATCCTCCTCTAAATATATGCTCAACGCCATCCTTGGTCATAAAAATAATTGTTTTTATATAAAATTCAATGTGATCCTTGAACATTTTCAAACAATACATACCCAAAATAACATCATATACATCCATATATAACACTAAGAAGTCCCATTTCATCTCATCTCCATTAATAGTTATAGAACATGCTCTAGACACAACCTCTTGACATTCTGATTGACCAAGGGAAGTTTTTTTGTATTATCACATAAGGAATGAAAACCCACACTTGAAAACAACACCAGTATAAAAAAACTTTAAAATTAATAGTATGAACAAAATTGAAGGAATGTGATGCACCAGTATCAAACAAAACATTCATAAGGTTAGAATTTAAAAAAATTGTACCTCTCACTATAGATGGTCCAGCCTGATCATCCACAATCACATGCTAAACTCCATATAATTTCTTCATCGATGTACTCTACTCCTTATTTCATTCCATAGATTTTCATTACTGAGGAGTCATGGTATTTCTAGAATCACCATGACTAGCTATACTCTTCTAACAATATTGATTATGATGTCATCACCCCATCAAATCATACGATGCCTGCAACACCTCAGAAGTGTCTCAAGAACATAACATCATAGCACTATGACAGTAGAACTTAAGATGTACCATAATGTGGAAATTATGGAATAATCTTGGTGGTTCAATATACCCATTCTTCATGTTGTCGAAGTGACCACATTGGAAACATCCGACTTTTATTGTGGGTCATAGAGGAAGATTGGCTGATCTAGCTATCTGATTCTGATTCCAGCTCCAACCTTGGAAGTAGGTGTCTTTCTTCTGCTTTCTCCCAGCATTATAGTTCTAATGGGTTCCTATTGCTATCAAAATACTTCCTCCTCTCATAGCTTCTAAGAAGTCTCTATCATCCATCATCTACCTATTTACCTTCACTATATAATCTATAATACATAGCATAACAATCTTGATGTGAATCTCTATCCTTATCCCTAATTCAAATATGTGTACCTTTAAGGTCTTACTATCCAAAAACTTTGGATAACATTGAACTAAATTCATGAATTTAGTGTCATTATATGTGATAGATATATTTTCTTATTTCTAGATGAGGATGTATGTCATTACCTGGTTGTTCAATGCATGAGGATATAATTTTTTGTTAAAAAATTCTTCAAAATCCTCACAACTAAGGCCTTGATCCACATTAGCATGCATTCCTAGTTCCCACCACTATCGAGATAGATCCTCAAGAATATACATTTCCAATTTGACTTTTAACTCTTTCAATGTACCAATGATATAAATGATATGATTCATCTTATCCAACCATTCATATACTATTTCGGGATTGGAATCACATCGAAAGATATGTGGATTCTGTTTCTGGAACTGAAATAAATTATCCACTTGTCTTGGGTCATACCTATAGTTCCATGTTTCCATAGCTTTAAATTATTGGATGAGACTATAAATCAGCTACTGTTTCACTTACATATTAGTTGGAATCACATTCTTCATAGCGTCTTTTAGTTGGTTTCTATGACACCTATCGGGTTCCATTTTCATTAAAGACAAAAAACTCTATAAGTCTCACTCTTTAGAAATTGGGGGATTAGAATTCAAAAATCTATCATATGAACTATCACATCATTACATTCAAAAAAACCAGATTTTACACATTCAACCAATTTTTAAAATGTTTTCAACTTTGTTTTGAAAGTCTTTCCATTTTTAAAATATCACAACTATTTTCTTTTCCAAAATCGTTCTTTTGAAAATGATTTCCAACTTTTTCAAAATTCAACACATTAGATCAATTGAAAAATAATTACTAATAATTATGTATTCATTCTTAGTACAAATCCATTCATCTAATGAATTTTATCCTCATCTCATTAACAAAACCCATAGCAATGAGATTTACAAATCCAATAATTGTCTCCTAAACACCTATATACCCAACTCCTTGGTTACTTTATGTTCATCATAAAAAGGATATCTATATATTTTTATGTACTACATTTCATGTCCAAAAAATCCCAATCCATTTTAATATCACAACCCAATGAATAGATAAGAATGAATTAAACTCCAAAACCACGAAAACTGATGACTGCTTGTTCCACAAGGAAAATAAAAAGTTTATAAAATTTATTTGAAATATGATTTTGGACCAAAAAAACTGATACCATTTGTAACATCCCTCATTCTACTCATTGTCTTCAGAAGGTGGGAGGATGTTATGTGGTCTTAATCAGCATCCTCAAGGTTCCAATATTTTGTAATAAATGTTGAAGTGCTTCAATACATGTGGGGGATAATTTTCTATCTAGGAATACACACAAATATCCCAAAAACATTCGACCAAACAAATCACAAATTGATACATGATAACTATGAAATATAACCCAACATTTAATTTATGAATATAAAACTAGAAACCATGTACCATAGTGGAAGACTATAAAAGAAAAGAAAACAATGGATGACAAACTAATAAAACTCCAAGACACCCAAATGAATCCTATCTCCACAGGATCCATGCTCCAACCTCACCAAACATCTCTTGTATCACGATGTAGTGATAAGGATGTGTGATACATTATCTTTTCACATGTCTTGATAGATGACATCTGCAAAATAACCAAAGTTCCAAAGCAAGGGGGAGTTCTTAAACTTAGTAGGTTTTCCCCAATCACTTCCTAACTAATACCACTATGATAGAAGTGTTAGAAGAATTTATATAAAATTGTCAATATAAAAAAATTTCTAAAATAGTTAATAAAAAAATATAAACAACTCCTAAAATAGGTTATAACTAAATATATAAAAAGTTCCATAATAACCAATTTCCATCAAAATCCATTTTTTACGAAAGAAACCAAAACATTAATTAAAAATCATTCTAAAGTTTATTTGGCATAAAAATTTTATTCCACAAAACCAAAATACCATATATGTATTCTAATTTATTATAGTTCCATACTCATCAGTGATTTCTAATAGGTCTTCCATTTAATCACAAGGTAATTATTTATCATTTTCTATTTCACCTTTGGCACTGAGCACAATGTCATATTCCAACCAAGCCTTGTAAATGCAATATGAAGACACACTAATGTATGCCTGAAAATTATTCAAATTTCAATAATCCAAAACTATTTCAATAAAAAAAATATTTTTAATAAATACCTGTCACTAATAAACACTTTCATAAAACCTTCAAAGAAAAATTTAAAATCACCATTTATCAATCCATAATACTAAATCACATTTCACAACAATTCCACAAAATTCCAAAATTTCCCCAAAAACCATAAATCATTACTAAAGATGATTTATATTTTGCTTTAAACCAATCTATTACAATCAATTTTTTCCAATTAGGTCAATTTAAAACTAATCTCGTCAATTCAAGGAAGAGGAGTCAGAAGTGAAGCCACCTACAAATTAGAGTTAGGGTGAAAACAATAAAGAACCCAAAAATATTCAAAAAATGGGTTGAATCTTTCACAAACCCACCTTACATATCTTCCCCTATCATAAAAAACCCAAATCTAAGCTTTTATGGAATCCCCAACTTTAGATCTACCCAAAGTGGACATGGATCTAAAAAATCGAGATAAGAGGAGATGTAGATCTAATAAAAGCATCAAGAAGGATTAAGACTAAACACATACTACAAGAGTCGGGCATAATTTCACAAAGGGGTGGCTCTAAATCACTTCCATTTATCTTGTAATAGGTTCTCTAGCCTTTAAGAGACCAAAATCCCATTTAGGGACGTTTTGGGGGAAAATAAGTTGTTAAAACCTAATGATGACCAAGATTCATTTTTTAAGGATGTGTGTTTGACCCTACACTAAGTTTAGTGATATAGTTATATAAAATGTGATGTAACTATGACTCCGCTTAATTATTAAGAATGGCCTCGTAAATTTAGACTAAATAACTTCCAAACTGTGTACCGACCATGTCGAAGCTCTCTGTCCAAAATTTTACCACACCGTACGGTTTTTACTAGGATTCAGTATGGTTTATACAAACCATGTGTAGCACATGCGCCTCTCCTTTATCCCATGATGTACTATATCTGATTTCCTGAATGTGTTCACGATTTCCACAACTATACACCACTAGTGTACCTATCGTAACTCCTAAAAAAATTCTGAAATCTCCACAAACCTTCCTAAACATAACCCATATACATCACATACTAAAAATTCATAAAGAAAGAGTTACTGAATAGATATTTGGGTTACTACAAAATGGGTGTACTGTGTATTAGTTGAATCATCATTAGTGCCCAATAAGTGAACCTAAGATTTAACCCCAAGAAAGACAATCTCAAGGAATATGGTTTTGTTGTTTCACATTATTCTTATATGTAATTATGTAATATTTGAAAATATTTTAATATTTTTAGGATTTTACAAAGGATACTAAATTTATGATTTTGATAATATCTGTGCATATATTTTCAATTTAAGTTAAGAGTTACATGAAATGTATAATTATACACTATGATTTAAAATTCATAATGTTATGTGATAATTTATTATATACCATTTTTTCCATGGTAACTATACTAGAAATGGGAACTATTTCAATATATTGAATCTTTATAGGGATTTCCCTCCTAGGAATGACCATGAAGCAAGAGATGGAGATATAGATAAACAAATTATAACTATATTGTGGAAGTTGAATCAAATCAAGAACAATTACCTTTCCCTTTAGTATAATCATACTAATCCAGAATACGATGTGAAAGCATTAGATCATTTACTATGACAAAAAAATCTATATTTAATAATATATCCATTAGTATTTGAGATATGAATAAGTTACCTAGCGAATATATTTATTTATTTGGAAGGTAATTAATGGGAGAATGTTGTCATGGATTTTTATCATCTCATGAAAGATACAAGTCAATGGTGGTTATTGATTGAAAACACTAATGATGTGATGGAAATAACGAGTATTGAGTGGAAGGATTATATGTTACTTTTCATAGAAAATTATTTTCCTCATGAAAATCTAGAGGATTCTGGAGATAATTCATGATTATATTAAAAAATAAATTTGATAGTGTTTCTATGTTTGAATTCATATTTACGTGGTTAATAATTCATTCTATAGAATATTTACATAATATGAAGTGTAAGATTTAATTTTTATTTGATGGTATAAAACTAGTCCATTTAAAGGATGTAGCCCCCAAAACTTCAACATTATATGATGATATAGTATCATGTGTTATTGTGAAAGTGAAATAATTCTCCCAATACCATGACATTGAAGGAAATTAAGAGAATGATTGGATTATTGAACACATCAGTATGGAAAACATGGATAATGGGAAGAAGAAACTGATGTAATGTCTAATAAGGTTTTCTTGTGCAATGAAACATAATAAAAAATTATATAAGGGGATTATATTTTTCAACAAGGGTGGAGATTATTTCTATTATTATATTAAACTCAAGTGTGATATATAATACATTAAAATATAGTTCTTTAATTTCACATATATTTTCAACTACTCATAACAATACCCAAAACATGAAGGAAACTTACAACAAAATTGGATACGGTGAGAAGTCCTAGCTCATGAAATTTTTACAGGAAAATTAGAAATCGCTAGTGATGTATTTGAAGGTCATTTAATCATAACATGAAATATATCTAATGATTTATTTGATTCTAGATCCTCTCACTCTTTTATATATTTTATGTTTACTAAAAAAAGTAAACATGTCTCCCGAACTCTAAGAAGGGTGTTGTTAATCCAAAAAGTAAACGAAATATTATTTCCAAAAAAAATAAGACAGTCAATCCCCATTACAATTCATGGATATAATTTAATAAAATAATTTATTATCATACAAAAGGTATAATTTTATATAATCATTGGTTTCTATTTTCTTTTAAAGAACAATTAAAAAATATATTCATTAGAGAATGAGATCATGATTAGTAATGAAGATGTGGAATTCCATGTCATTTGAGAAGATATTTCATCAACTATATCATGTATAGATCCACACCTAGTAACTATCTATAATGAAATTTAATATGTATAATAGAAGACACATGTTTTGGATGGGAAAGGTAACCTTATTAAAGAATAATTTCATATTGTACAAGTATAAAATATTGTGCTTTCAGAAGAACTACCCAAATATCCACCAGAGTATGAATTTCATTTTTTTATTAAGCCAATGCATAACATGAAGCATTTATCTATGGATTGAAAATATCCAAAAGAAAACATTTTTTACAAGGTAGTAGTATTATTATTTTATAGAAATTCCATTTTGAATTACTAAGTCGCCTTATGTTATTATGGATCTGATGAATCGTGTATTCATGAAAAATCTTGATAATTTCATTGTCTTATTTATTTATTATATATTTTTACACTCCAAATGTTATGAAGATAATAACTTCCATTTATGAATCATTTTTCAAACTATTATAGAATTTTAGTTTTATGGGTAGTTTACAAAATAAAAATTATAGATTTAGGATGTTCTTTTTCTAGGCTATATGGTCTCAGAGGATTAAATATCAGTTGTTCATTAAAATAAACATTCATTGAATGTTTAATTTAAACTAGAAAAATAAAATGATGTATATTGTTTTTGGGTTAGTTGGTTACTATCAAAATTTTATTCAAAACATTTCCCAGTTAGTAAACTAGTTGACCAAGTTGACATGTAAATCAGTTAGTTTATTATGTATTGGGGAATGTAAGTAATGTTTTGAATAATTAATTACGAGTTTGATCCATTTTATTGTGTTGAAATTACTTATGGGTGGTGGATTTGAGATATATAGTGAAATTTATAGAAAGTACCCATATGTAACATTTTAAACAATGATTACGGTATAGCATATGCATCAATTCTATTAAATATCCATAAATAGATCTATCCAAACCTTGATTTTGAGTTGGAATATATAATTTTTTACTTAATGATATGAAGACATTTTTACTATGGTGAAAAATGTGAGATATATATATATCACAATATATTGAATTCCATATTTTTATAAAATAATATAAACATGAGGGAAATGAGATGGATTGATGTATATAATGATTATAATTTTTGAAAAAACTACCATCCTGGGAAGGATAATTATGTAGTTCATTCTTGAGTAGGCAATATCATGATGTTATAACTAAGATGTTGATTGGAAATGATTCTCTCGTCAGGGATATAATAAATTTAGATATAGTAATTATTAAGGAATTGTGAATATATCTCCTTTACCAAATTATTGTCAAATAATCCTTTATAGAAAATATAAAGTGTTCTAATCTTGGTTAAAATGGTTTACAAAATGGAATAAAAATTTTTATGTTGGGAAATTAGATGATTTGTTTATTAAGATAGTGTGGTGAAATTTGGAATAAGGTTTTTTCATTCATCCATACCTAATAATAAAATATAATTATTATAAAAATCTAATTAAATTAGTTTTTCTATAGTCCTAGGAAGCACCAAACTGATTTTTTATTTTTAGGATATTTTTTGGTGGGATAATATGAAATTCGAAATTTCATTATTTGTATAAATATTCTTGGTTTTTCAATAAGTAATGGTTGAGAGACAACGCCCAGAAGTAGCAATACCACGTATATAAATTCTAATGTTGAAATGATATGTTATTATTATGGAATTTTTCACATGATTTGCAAAGACTTATAAAAATAATGATTGCATATTGGTAATTATTCATCACCATACCAAGTTTGAAAATTTCTTCTCTGTAAAGGAAGATCAATAACATGAGTTCCCTACACATCTGATAATCAATGATGTTGTAAGACTTCATGATACACCTATTTTAATTGTATCCTATAATGAACCATCGTTTACATTTAAATTATGGAAGATTTTATATAATTCATTGGACATTAATCAGTTTTCGAGCACCACCTATCGTACTAAAAATAAGGGGAAGTCTGAAATTACAATTCATTAATTAGAATATATATTTAGGTTTTACATGATTAACATTTATGGTATATGGGATTATTATTTAGATATTATATATTTTTCATATAAAAATAGCATTAACTCTAGAATTAAAATGGAAACATATAAATAATTTAATGGAAAGAGGTGTCGTACTCCATCATTTTTTGATGGAGTTATTGAAAGGAGGATTTTAGGTCAAAATATTGGTGAGAGTAAAATAGTGATAGTCAAGATTATATTTCATTATATTATGTTATATCATGATCATAAAAAATAATTATCATGATGAATGAAGTAATTATTTAGAATTTTAAGTGGGATATCATGTTTTTGTGAAAACGCCAATGTGGAAAGGTGTTATATGTTTTAGTGGAAAATAAAAACTATGTCCTAGGTAAATCGGGTCTTTTAAAATTATAGAATGAATTGGAGCTATATATTGTCATTTAAAAAATCCTACTAAACTCTATGAATGTCATGATGGGATCTAATTCTCCTTATTCCAGATGTAAATACATGATCTATACAATGTTATCATGTTTGATGAAATTGAATTAGAACATGATTTATCAATCTATGAAGAGCCTATAAAAATTCTTGACACTAGAGAATAAGTCTTAAGGAATAAGATAACTCATTAGGTAAATTTAATTTGGATATATTCTAATATATAAGAGGCAACATGAGTAAATAAATAAGTTAATATGAAGAACTAAACATATCTGTTCATGATGTAAAATTCTAGAAATTTTTTAGGATGAGATTTTTGGAGGAGGTATGAATGTTACAACCAATATTCAATTATAGTAAGTAATGTTGTCTTTGTAATGAAAAATATTATAATATAAAAATAATTACTAAAAAATATAACTAAAACCAATATTCAAAAAAGTTAAAATGAATTGGATAAAAGGTATTTCATTTTTGAAGTCAGTGTATCAGAATTATATTATGATGATATTGGTCTGAGTGATAAACTCAATAGCGGGGTCAATTCACTTCCCCATAAATATATCTATTTAAATTGATTTAAATTTTCAATCTCTAAATTTGATGAAAATTATTGGTAAACTAAAATAGTATTCTTATATAATTTGATCTTTATAAAATTTTTCCACATTCATTATCATAGCTCAGTTAAAATAATTATGAAAATACAATAAATTTTTAAATTAATGTACATAAATGAAACATTGTATATAAAAACATTTTAATGTAAACTATAAAAGTAATGTTTCTTATTTTTTGGAAAATAGATACTAGTTTGATCTAAAACTAGTAAAAGAAAAACATGAAATCACATATAGAAATTAAACAGAGGGTTTAGTCTCAAGCAAATACATAATCCCATCTACATTTAAATCACCCCTACTATGAAGTTGATTAATAAATAAACAGATCCTAAACCTATATTAGTTTTTGAAACATAAAGTTTCACTCAAGGTATTCTAGTAAACAACCATCCTTTTACAATGTTCTGTGTATGATCAAAAAAGTAAGAAAAAATGATGGAGATATCTTCATGTACTTTCTAGTACAATTCCTGAGACTATTTATAATGAATAACATAGAGAATACTAAAATAAAACTCAATAGTTAAGCTAAAACTAGGTGTATATTATATAAAATAAGAAAGGAGGTGATGCATCTCAGTTTAATTAGATTCAGTTGATCAATGATCAATGGATTTTTTTATATGTTTTTAATAGGGTTTTTATAGAATGTTCTAGAAAACAGAGTATCGTAGTTTGATCTGAAAAATTACTCTATTAATCATTGGAATATCTGTTTATTGCTCTTTTATTATCTATTAATTTCTTCTTTATATTTTCCCTGAGTATATCTCCTTCATAATTATATCTTAACCAAAAAATAATTGTTAGAGAACATTAATTGTAACCATAATTTCATTGAATCTAATGTAATTTCTCAAAAATATAACTATTGGAAAATTGAAAATAATCAAGTACTTAATTATTCATGGTTATTTTTCATCACATTAATAATGGTTACATCATCACTTGTTTGGTTTTCATGTTAATTTTTCATGGTCTGGTCATTCCTTCTTATGGTCATTTCACTTGTTCGCATGGTCACCTAACTCCTTCAATTTCAAGATTGAACTCTTCATGCAGTCAGTAAACATATTCTCATGGTATCTTGATTTATTCTCACAGAAGAATGAGTTTTTCTCATCAAAGGTTATTTTTTTCAAATGGTAGGTACATATATTCATGTAGTAATAAAAATAATTCACAAATATGGTTAGTAAAACACTAATATATATTTTACATACCTTTGTATAGTAATAATATTTATTCATATGATCGGTTGATTTTTTTGTGTTGTAACATTATCTTCAACACATTTTAGGTTCTCTAACATGGTCATATGAACTTCAACATACAGTTAGTTGGTCTTCAACATGTGATTAGTTCATAATTAAGATAGAAATTCTTTTTCTAGAAAATGTTAGGTAGTTTCATCATACAGTTAGTTGAAGTGAAACATATGGTGGGTTTCACACATTAAGTTTAAATTATTCACATGGGAAGTACATTACACATGATTTAGTTTAAATACATAATTGATTTTATCAACTTATCTAGAAAACAATTAACTAAAATAAAAAATAAAAATCATTAATAACATAATCCACATGATTTGGAAAAAATCAAAATAAAGAGGTTCTAGACAAGGCCAACAACCACCATATTTTTTAAGATCAAAAATCAATATAAATATGAGTAATGATATAAATAGTATATATAATAAATAATTTTAATATATCATAGTTTTGATCAATTTTAATCATAAAAAATGGTTCACATTCATTTCTCCCTTTTATTATTTCTTCACTAGGATTTCTCAACTTCTCCCTACAATTAATACTACCACATTTTAAAATTATAAAAATGTGTATTAGTGTAAAAAAATATATTATAGGTAAACTAAAAACACAAATAAGAATAAAAGGAGTATGTTGGTAAATATTCTATATTATAATGGAAAAGTTTCAATAAGTAGTGCCTATCATAAATTTTACTCAATTTCAGAATAATTCAAATTTCCAATAAATATTGGAAGGATAATATACATTAATTTTGAGGTAGAGGTAGGGAAGAAACATATAGCCTCTACGGAATTGGGGGACGTAGGTTTTCTAGTGTCTAGACATCGTGGAATAGGACATAATTTTTGGACTGCTTTTCTTGGAGAAAAACTAAATTTTTTTTGGGTAGAATACGTTCTGATTGAGGTTAAATACATAATAAAGGTTAGAGGATATAATACATCATTATCGTTAGTATATATATAAGATTCTATCAATATTGAAAAATCAAAAACTTTACAAGATATATGCTCTAAATATTGAAGAAATGTATCTTGGTTTTCTATAAAATAATCTATAACTAGGATAATAACATTGATATTATAAACATGAGACTTTAATTCTGGGTAAAAGGGTAATCATTCAGTATAAATATAGTGTTCTAAGAATCCCCTTGAAATCTGAAATTGTGGAAATATGGATTATGTAGAAATAAACTACCTTCTTGGTTGTCTCTTTATCTTTACCACCTTGCCTCGAATCATTCCTCACTAGTGACAATTTTTTGTAACATGTGTTTGAAAACAATCAAACTCCCCTAAAATTAAACTATTGAACAAGTCATCTATAAAAATTATCTACTCCCAGATAATTTCATTGATTATATCATCAACAATAGAGGGATGGACTAGAGGAGTAGGAGCAGGAGGCTAAGAAGCCTGATAAGATGAACTTTGATATTTCTAGACATATTGTATCATCTTGTGAGAAATATCAGCTAGAATAGTATCAAATTGTGCCATTAGATCATTAATCTCATTTCTTAATTAATTCATATGAATATGAAATTTGGGTTGAATATGTGAAATCACTGACATCAACGTACTTCTAATATTTTCCACTCAATTTGTCTCCAAGGATTTTCTAGAACTGAGAAATAATTCTCTAAATACACCCATCATATATGATTTGAATTCATTTAAATCATAATTTTTTATATAATTGAATGATGGAATGGAAAGTATATGAATAAATGTAGTCGGAATATAATCCTGATTCCTTCAATAAAATTTAGATTCAAACTCTACTGGTATATCTCATTCATATTGATATTAAACTCAAGAACTCAAATAAAACTCTTATTTATGAGTAGTAGGCTCATCAAGATCAACATTCTTAATAATTTCAAAATGAGAAACACATTTCTCAGCATCCACATCATCCTTGGTAGGAGTAGGTCTGAACATTTCAGGAAAAATTTGGTTGTCTAAATGTCCCAAAATGATTATTTAATACCATTCTACGAATATATTACTGAAATTAGAGATCCTTAAATTTCCCTTTGTGAAAAAGCAATGGAAGTTTCACCATGTCAAGATGGATTACCTCCATAGTCATCAATATCATTTTAATCTAAATACTCTTTTCCTTAAACTATAGATATGGGGGATGTCTCCCCCAAAGAAGGTGCATTAGATAGAGATGACCTTGGATTACATCCAATTATACGATATTTGTCTGTGTTATTTACTTCTTCTTTAGAGTCATCAAATACAAACCAATTACGGTTATACCCACTGATTGACACATCAGTATAAATTAGTCCCTTAGAATGAATATATTCTTTATGAATGTGTAATGGTATATGTGAGTTTGGGGGACCAAAATACACAGCATGTGATAATTCTCTATTGTCATTATTAATTTCTCTATCTTACTGATTAAAGTAAACACATTAATATTCTATTTCATATATTTATTGAACATTGAAAACATCCACTAATTATACCCTAATAGCAACTTATTCCTCATAAAACCCAAAAATCCCATCATGTTCAATACTTGTATCTGGTTGATCCCTTGTATAAATGGAAACTTTACTGGATCAAATCCTTTATGAAAAAATTTAGGTATAGCTACCATTCTATTTTCCCTGGTTTCCATTTTACGTTCATTCTCTAAAAAACATTTTGAGTGAGGAAAAAAATATATAGAATTTATTTTATCCTACCCCCGAGGAACTAATACATTAGACACTAATAGAGGTTATGTAAATTTTGGATAGGATAAAGATTTGAATTTGGATGATGGATAACAAAACTAAGTCATAAACCTTATCAAATGTCTTTCTAATATAATAATACTCGTTTTTTGATCAAAAATGGGAATAACAGGAATCGATGCCTTAAAATAATTAAATATAATATTCTCAATCATATCAATTAGTTTATGATCGTATCCAACAACTTGAATTATTCACTATGATCAACAGTACTAGGTCTTCTAGGAATTCAATTCATATTCTCCTTTTATAGGTAATAAAAAAATTTAAAATAAACATGATTCATTATGTATGATCTCTGGCAATCCTGACATTATCATTGATAAAGTAGGCCTATAGTCATTTCCCACTTTTATAAAGAGAACTCCAGAACTTCTCCATTAATCTGCATTCTGATAATATATCTTGTTTTACACTAAGGAATTACAAAAATGCATAAAATTACCTAATAATATTAAGGTATAATGGAATAACAATACCTTTAAACTAGTCTCTTCAACTGTATTTTTAAATCTCTTTCTAGGCCAGCGACTAGCTTGAATGAATCCACATTGCATCAACCACTATTTTAATGCACATTAGATGATCAAATATATCTGGATTAAGTAGTTTCACTTAAAAACACAATATATAATTTATCTTATTTGATCTATTTTTAAAATTGTATCTCATTGAAAATTTGGCATCCAAAATACACTTTGTACTCAAAATATTGATTTTATTTAGTTTTTATGATTTTTTTGTTTCATGATAAAGAGAGTGATTCAAGTCAAGGGGTTTTGATTTTCCTATAAGGGTTCGAAAGGAGGAATATAATTTAGGGAAATCAGATTCATCAAATATAATTCTAATTTTAAATTCATATCAATATTAAGCTATTAAAATAAATAAACAGATGAAAAAATGAAAACAAATAAATCATGAATTTATTTTTATAAAATATACCTTATAAGAATATTTTATGTGGCCCTCTAAAAATAAATGGAATTTTAGGTTTACTAAACATGACCACACAATATTCATATTAACCAAATGAATAAAACATTTAATGTTTGTAAATATTGAAGGATTTACTAAATATTCATAGTGGGTAGAGTTATCCTGTGAGTTATGTGACTTGGTAGGTATAATAACCGTATGGCCAACCAGCCACTATAGGTATACAAACCGAGTTAACTATACATGACGATTACTTACAAATAATAAATTCATAATCATTTAAAATAAGTGTTAAAAAATCATTACTCTTAAAATATATGATGAGGATCAATAAATAATTAACCATACAGAATGAATGTTTTATATAATTAATTGTCTCAATATTAAAAGGATTTGAAAATATATAAGCAAGATGATTTTTCATAACAATGAATTCTAAATTCATATCACCCTATTGAAAATGATCTCTATAATATTTATTATTATGTCAATATCTTTTTTCCATCAATGTGAAATAGGATTTTATACATATTTATTAAAAATATATTATCTAATTTTATAGGAAAACGTATAAATTGACACCCATATTCTAAGAATGCATGATTAATAAATAAAATCAATTTACAACAACAGCCTATAGCTATGTACATAGTTTTATTAGTGGATAATGCAAGAGGGTTCCTATTTTTACTATAATATAAAACTAGTGATTTTCCCAAAAAGTTGCATGTTATAAAATTTATTTTCAATCTAACTTACATCCACAAAAATATATATATAAATAACACACTTGATCACATTCCTAACCTGAAGAATAAAATATATCAATTTTGTAGTTAGTATTTAGGTGTTCAAAAATCCTTTTCATAGTAGTTAAATTCGATTCTTTTATATTTGATTGAAAATGTGCACACATTATTACACTAAAGAAAATATCTATATGGATAGTATTTAAATATATTCAATATACTATCATACATCTATAATGTATATGATGATCTTACTTCCTTGTTTCATCAAGATCTGATGTGCATATATATATATATATATATTGTACTCGTGGGAGTATCAAAAACTTTATAGTTATCCATAATAAAAATCCTTATCAGATAATTAGTGTACTTGCATTTATTTAAAAATATATCTTCTTTATTTTGATAATTTTGGAAATCAAGAATGATTTTAATGTAACCCATCAAACTCATTTCAAATTAATTTTTCAACATTTTTAAAAATTTAGCTCACAACGTGTTTTTATTTGATCCAAAAATATTATCATCAATATTTATTTTTACTACTATAACATATTTTGAAATTATAATTATAAATAATGTAGGATCATATATGAATTTAGTAAGATCTTTTTAAATAAAAAATGCATTTATAGACATTTATAAAGCTCTATGATATGGTTATAAGTCTTACCAATCATAATTTAATTTTAAATATTTATTTTTAAAATGAGTATTTTGAAGTCAAGGGGGTTGTGCAACGAAAACATTCCCAATTATATAACCATTTATGAATGAATAATTGAAAACCATTTTATCTAATTTGAAATAAAAATGTTTTTTATATGTAATATATATTATTATGGATTCACATGTAGATATCAGTGTATAGGTTTCCTCATATATGATACCATCCTCTAGATTTTATCAATTTGTAACTATTAATTCATTGTTTCCAATTATAGTTCAGGCCTCACCTACCTTGTTCCTAAACACCCATTTAGTTCTAATGGTCAGCAAGTCCTTAGGACTTTCAATAGTTCCCGATAATTTATTTATTCTCAATTAGATAAATTATTATTTCATTTTCATTACTCATAATTCATCATTTATTTATTTTTAATGTTCCTAGGTTCAAAGATTGAAAAAAAGAACTGATGCTCAATTTGGATTCTAAGAGAATATCTTCTTTTTCCCTCTATCTAGATATCTAAAAAATATATATAATTTATAATATTTAAGAGTATTGAAATATTTAGGAATATAAATACTGAAAACACCATTTTATTCTTTAACAAATGGTTTAAGTAGTTCCTTGTAACTGGATGATTTTTCTGAAACCTATGTTGATGAATTATCCCTTGGTTTAATATTAATATCTAAAAAATATTTTTCATCCTCATGGTTCTTTTAATGTTTCCTAGGCTCATGTGGATCTCTCCTATAAAATTTTACATGTATAGTTTTGGCCATAATCTTTCAGATTTTATTGAATACACTAAATGAATTATTGAATGTTGAATATCCACGGAAAATTAATTCATCACTATTTGATGAATTTTTTTCCTAAATAATCATTTATATTGAATAAAAATACTTTAAAATAAATAATATAACATAATTTACTTTTTTCTCCCATTCCATAATTAAAACGGCATCTTCATTAAAAGTTGTCTAAAAAGATCTTTATTAATAATATACCAAGATGTATTCACAGATACTACCCAAATGTGAAATTTTAAATCATACTGAATAAGCATGTTTTGGGAAATTTCATAAAGCTTTTAGTTTCTTATTTATAGTACACAATAATAATATTGGGTGATATGAGTAGAATTTTTTTTATTAATTCCATGTTTAGAGGAAAAATATTCAAATCCTTATTTTCAAATTCATGTCCATGATTATATCTTATTGTCCTATTGGTATTTCCGCTATGTTTTTCTATGAATTTTTCAAAATTTGGAAAAAATAAAAAACTAAAATTTTGTGAGATTTAAATAATACAGATTTGATTCACTAAAATCATATACAATATTTTATAAATAGTTCTTTACATTTTGCCAAAAAAATTAGACTATCTACACAAGTCATTGTTAACCAACTCTATTGGTCTAGAAGTTAACACTTATTTGTTTGGTTTGGAATAAATTTTATGTTTATTACCATTTTTACATGGGCTATATATTTTTCCTATTTGGTAATTCTAGTTTATATGGATACTTGAAAAATACATCACTAGACATCTTTCAATGTGAGGGAAGGTTTTAGGGTCCTTATATCCTATTCCAAATCCAAGACTCATTATAAAATACACTATAACAAGTAAATTTTTTAATAAATAATGAATTTATTCAAATGACATAAACACATTCATTTCACAATGAAGTGGAAAAAAATAATTCATAGTCATTTACATTTTTCATGCATTTCTCTCAAATTTATTAGGGTAACCATCATTACATAACAAATAGATACTAAGTGTATTATACATTAATCCATCTATAAACAATTATTTATACATTAAAATGGTTTTGGAGTTACTGATTTGACCGAGTACAATTATATTTCCTTTGGAATTTCTATCAAATTTTGCATGTCCACCATATATATTGATAAGGTATTTGAAGATCGAATAGTCCCATGTCATTTTTTGGGAGCATCCACTATCTAGATAACAGAGGTTATTACTATTACTCTTCAATCATTTTCCATACAATCAATTAAATAAAAATTAATATCAGTACCTAGTTTTTTATTTTTCTGAAAATGTAATCAATTAAGTATCTCGTATTCCAGATTTGTATTATATGACTATTTAAAATATATTTAACATGTTTTTAAGTAAAATCCCTTTTAGGTCCAAATTTATGGGGATCATTTACATAACTTTAATTATTTTTATAAAAAATATATTGCTTTTTATACCTTTTAATAAAATGGTTTTTTAAATAAAAAAATTCATGTTGATAACCAAAACCCATAGCTAGTTTAGGTACAACCTCACTTCTAATAATGTTTTTTCTCTTTTGATTTCATGTAGAAAACCATCAACACCCCTTTTCAATTTTGTAATCTATTATAGGATATCAATATTATTTTCCCTTTGAATAGGAAAGTTAGATTTAAATCACACAAAAAGTTATTTTTCTTCTTTAAATTTTTTTATTAATCTTTTTGTTCATTGAATGTATCCTCTAACATATTACAGTACACAAACATATCGTTACTAACAAAATATGTTTCATTATTTTCATCATCTATGATATTATAAATATGTACGAGATATTTGGAAATAGTGTTTAGTAACTCAAATGTGTTTTTTTAACACATGTTAGCTCTATCATTTTTTTACTTCTCTAATTTAGTCAGATTAACATTATTTTTCTTTTAAGAGACCCCATGCAGCTTTCATAGCATAATTATATCGTTTCCATTTTCCCTAATAATTTTTAGTATACATTATCATGGGGGAATATTCCATGATATTCTATTTTCCTCTACAATCAAAGAAGTTTATCTCATTAGTAGAATCCCACATTCACTACTCATTCCATATATTACCTTTTATATCAAAAGTTACATTATAGTTAGTATTTTGGAATATTTTATTTTTCATATAAAATATTTTAAATCATGTAACTAGGTGAGCCAATTTATTTCACTATCAAAGGATGATTCATCATCTCTTGAACTATCATATTTGATCTCCTCTTTAAACATTGATTCAGATGTCATGATGGATAATAGCATTATCTATGGTTAAAAAAATTCCAATTTATTTAATTTTATATAATCCTCATATATCAAAATACATCCAATAATCTATTTGACTATAAAATTACTTATATCGCATGATTACCTTATGGATACTGAATTTACTCTCCACCTATCATGTTGGAATTATAGAGTTTTAATCACTTGATCTTTTTCTATATATTCATTTTTCATGTTCCTTCATAGTGTTCCCAATATCATTGAATTGGATTTACATATTTGAAATATAATAATCATATTTCATTATAAAATAATCATATTTAATATTACATGAGTTTAATCACATTTTATTAATATTGGTATTTCCCTCATCAGATATAGCAAGAGTATCCAAAATTTAAAAATAAGTGAAAATAGAATACAATCTATTGAATTCATATACACCTAAAAAACTATATAATGCTTTCATGGATTTATGATTTAAACCAATTGTATCTTTTATAGGGGAATCAAATGTTTATCTTTAATTTTTGGGTTTCTTCCTATTTATCAGATATTTTAATCCAAATATCAAATCCAATGCACTTGAGATGGTTTTTAATTTTTTTTCTTTCATTGATCATAGTTAGTGATACTAAATTAGGGATTCTAGTTATTAAAATATCCCTTATGTTTATTTTTATCCATAAATTAAAAAAATTTGGTAAAATAGAAATTTATTATTTCTTGTAAAACTGTATCACATTTCAAATGTATTTCATTAACCTATGATTCCAATGGTTGTTCGAAGTGTGTACATCATATTAGATTTGAAATTATTTTTAAATAAAAAATTAATTTAAATATATTTAATACAAAAATAGATCAATTTGATAAAAATCATAGATAAATAATATTATAGATTTATATAATTTGATATTTAGAAAGGATTATAAAAAGAATTATCATGGATCGGTTAAAATAAATATTAAAATATAATAAAAATTGTATGTAATTTTAATTAATAAAACATAATATAAAAAACCTATATGAAATTCATCTATCATTGAAAATATTTGTCATTATTTTGAAAACAGATAATCATTTGATCTAAAAATAAAAAACAACAAATAACACATTGGATATAAATAAAGTGTTTAATACCAAGATAAGACTTAATCCCCTCAAATTTAATATCACATTCTTCCAAGAAATTTATTACTGAATAATTATATCTATAACATGGATCAGTTTTCAAATCATAAAAATATACTCAAATCCATCCTGGCTATAACCATTACATCCAATGTTCTATGTGGGATCACATTAATAGGAAAGAATAAGTGAGAGGTTATCATGTATTCTCTTGTACAATGCAAGATTCTATGCTTCAATAATAAAATAGGTCATACTAAAACACAAATCAACAGTTAAGATAAAATAGAGTGAGTAAGAGATAAAATATTAGAAGATTTGATGCAGATAATTCAAATCAGCTTCAGTTGATTAAAGATATTTAGATTTTTCATTCTAGATCTTAAATTGTGATTTTAAATAATGTTTAGGATGACAATGTGTCATAGAATAATATAAGAAAGTCCTCTATGACTCACATGTGCATGAATGTTGTCCTCTATTTATCTTTATGAATAATTACTCTATGTTATCCATGAGTGGTTCTCCTTCTTAATGAAATTTATTTTCAAAATCATCCATTTGAAAAAATTCATTATTGCCTTAATTTTACAAACTATAAAATTAATACTCTAAAATATTAACTTTGAAAATTGGAAAATAATTGAATTCCAAAGTTAGACATGATAGGTTTTATTCAATTATATCATGGTTACTTGATCACACGATCGATTGACTTGTTAGGTTAGCATGGTTGAATTGCTATATCATGGGATAAATTCAATTGTTTTCATGTTCAATTGACTTCTTCTTGAAGTAGTATCCCCTCTTCATGCAACCAGTTAACATATTTTCAATGTTTCTCAAGTTCATATATCAGTACCTTGAGTTGTTATTATAGTTTATTATTTTGTTCAGATGATATGTACCTATGTTAATGTGGTAAATATAATAACACAGATGCATGATCATTATAAAAATAAATAAAATTTTACCTTCCTTCACATGGTATCATTATATCCTCGTGTAGAAGGTTTATTCTTTCCTATAAGAAGGTTTATCTTCAACACACAATAAGTTCTTCAATGCACAGTAATCTAATCTTCAATGTGTGGCCATTTGATTTTCAACATGAATTAAATTCATGACAGAGATAGAATTATTTCATCTAATTCTTTGTATGTTGTTTTTTCATGTGGTTATTTTAATTATAATGTGTGGTGGGTTCAAAACTATGAATTCAAATTAATCACACGGTATGTAAATAATAAATGTGGTAGGATCAACACATAGTTAATTTTATCAAATTGACCATAATATAATGGCCTATCATAAAACATGAAATTCATTAATAAATCTTTGAACATGTTTTGGTATCGTTAAAATAATGAGGTACTAAAAATATAATATATTGAATTTTAGTATTTTTTTAAAATATTAATTATTTAGTGAATAATGAAAAATGTTAATTTATTCCAAACTATATTTTATTTTCTTTAAATGAAATTATTTAAATGACCCACTAGATTTGGGATTTGGTTATAAATTAACATAAAATTACATTGATTAAATATAATCTATTTTATTTCATATGAAATAATTCAAAATTTGAGTTTAGAATAAGATCATTTTTATTCCAAGAAAAACATTTTTCAAAACCCGAAGTTTAATCAATTTGATCACTTATTTAAAAATTATTTTTGAAAAATATATATATATATATATAAATTAATTGAAATTGATTCATTTTTTAGTTTATATTTTCAAAATTATATTAGGGTGAATATTTTGGATTCTTTTATAAAAACAATTTTTTAGTGAATGGTAACTAAATATCTTTTTATATATGTTGTAACTTTTAGGACATCATCATAATATAATTAATACATTAATTTTTATGAAAAATTTAAAATTTCAAAAAATATTTTATTGAATGAAATAAATAAATTATAAATATAAAGTAAAATTTATCATCCAATTATTGAAAAATTGATTCTTAAATTATATTTTATTTTAATAAAAAACAATTTCTGATTCATTGATTTCAATTAAGTTTCATAATGAATAATTTCGATTATAGAATGTTCCTAAATTATAATAACAAAAAACTTTTTAAATATAAATCAACTAATCTATTTTAATCAACACTCATCAATATTATTTAGCCTAAATAATAAAATAATGAATATTTTAACCCTGAAATACACCTCCCTTCAAGTAAAAATACCCATTCTCATTTCTAATAAAAACAAATTCTCATTAACCATTTGAAGGAAAATAAATTCTAATATAAATTCATAACATCCATATTCATTCCCTATATTTCATGGTATGATCAGAATACCATCATAAAATGTAAATAGTTATAAACCTAAGGAGGATGTCTAAAGAAGAGTTATAGGTATTAACTGATTCTTTTTATTTTATTTCCTCTTAAAAACATTAAAATATTCAATAAAAATATCAAATAACAAAAAATAATCTTTAATATATTAAAATGTTATTATATTGGTCGAACAAAAGATATTCATCTTCATTTTTTCCCATGGAAAACGAAAACATTTCACGTGTGTACGCACAACATACCATCTTCATGTTGTGGTGTAATTACTTTTTCATCACCACATTAATGGATCAGTATAAATATAAAATTAATGAATATAGAGTATATATATGAAATAAATATTATTATGTAAATATGATATATTATTTACTTTAATACCCTCCCCCTCTTTAAAAAATGATAACACCGCTTGTGTGTGTGTGGACTACTTCCTCCCCATAGCAATGTAATAAATTTTTCATATATAACATTATAGGATGATTATAAATATGTATACATTGAATATATAAGATTTATATATATCATTATTAAAATTATATAGATAATATAACCATAAGAATGATATAAGTACTGAAACATCTGAACCAAATCTTATAAGAAAAACGAAACAGTAACCACTGGAAAACAAAATTTAAAAAACATTATAACAAAATAGGTGTTGAATTTTTATAATTAGATCATATATATTATTATAAATGTTAATATGGTTTTATTATAGAGGAATAAAAATTTTAAATTTATTATACAAGTGGCTAAAATCACATTAAAAGAAATTAAATCATGGGGTAAGGGTTTATTTTATAATCTCACACATAATCAAGATTTATCATATTTAATGTTATATTAGGATAATTATATGATATTTCTATCTTAAACCCCAAAAAAATTATTCTCTGGTGGTGAATTATATAAATTAAAAGTTAATCTAGCATTTTCATCTCTATATGTATTCAAAATTCTAAAATAAGTTTTTTAAATAAAAGGGACATTGTGTTTTAATTTGGTTGGTAATATTTTTCCTCTATGTCAAAATTTAGTTTTAAAAAATTTCAAGAATGTTTTTACATGTCAATAATGATTTATTAATTTCATTTTATATGTATATTAATATCTAAAATAGTTTAAAATGAATCGAAATTTTATTTTCTATATGAGTAACTTTTTATCAATGTCATGGATTTAATCTTTTGTTAACATACACTACGTGAATAAATTTCCCTTCAATCCGAAATACTACTAAAATTGAAGATTCCTTCACTAATTTTCATTATTATTTATAAGGAATAGTTTTTTCTATAGAAAATTCAAATTTTCAATTTTTTAAAAAGTTATTTTGAAATGAAAAGTGTATTTCCCCCAAGAAATATTACAATGACCATTTAAGAATATTTAAATCTATTTAAGCATCCCTGGGTGAATCATATGATTTATAGAAGATATTATCTAATAAATCCATCAACACTTTTATATGGTTGGATAATGATAATGTTTACTGGGAAAACTATTGACATTCAATATGTTATTTTTCCAGTACATATTATTATTGATTATTAGGGTATGTGGACAAAGTTGAATTTTTTATTCATATTATGAATGAATTGGACATATTAATTGATCAATAGGGCCATAAGTTATATACCCCCTTGATGTATCTATAGGTAAAATGAGACAAAAAGGTTTGTGTTTTTTTAACAAGTCATACCCATTTATTTAATATTTCATAGCATAAGAAATATATCGAATGTTTCAAGTGTTAGAAATTATGCATTCCATCCTTATGAAATTAGTTGTTGGTCTCCATGTTATTATTTTATTAGTAATGTAATCTATTGTTAGGTTTTGAGAACATATGATAATTTATATATCATTATTTGATTTTAATTTATTTCTATCATATTATTCATGGAATATTTATTCTATGATATATTATGTTATATGAATTACCTATCCAGGCATCTAAGATCAACAATTAATTTTTTTTTCATTCACTAGGATAATAGGAAGCATACTATGATAGATATTCAAGGATATTCTATGAAAAATAATAATGTTCTAAAATAAAATAAAATGTAAAATTTTTTATTCGCAAATTTAGATTAAGAATCAGTTATATATCTAGAATTTTAAGACAATAAACCTAATTGATCCCTTGAATTAGTGTCCCTTATATCTAGTGAAAATATAATAATGTAACCACATAATCCTAGATAATAGAATTTGGGGGTTATGATCTTTTATATTAGTGTTCTTCAAGATTTACCAAAACCATTATAAATTTCAATTTGTCTATGGTTGAAAACTCATCAGTTTATTTATTAATGTAAAATTACTTGTATTTTCCAACCAAATACATCAATTTATGGACACTGGAAAGTTGATTTAACTTTGGAATGAATTCACTTATTGGTAATTACAATGAATATTTTTGTTTGATCAATGATTTAATTATCTCTTTGATTCACAATTAGTGGGCCTAATACTTCACACCTAGCTAGACATTCTTGAGGGATATGCATTATAATATTCAAAAACAATTTATGATCCATGATGAAGTATTTTCCTTTCATTTCCTTGACCTCATACTAAATAAATCTATAGATCACAATTAATATTTTAAAGACCCGTAAATTTCAAGGAAATTTTTTTCTAAATTTATTTTGTATTTTACGAGTACGCAATTTCTGACGTTGCCTGATTCTGAGGCAAGGTGTGCCCGTAATCAATTTCCAAAGTTTAGCTCGGGTACGTTCAGTTAACGAACAAGCGGGTTTTTCTAACTTTTGAACCGGTGCTCGGAATCGAAATATGATGGCACCGATGGAACCGCAACACCGGTAATTGCTTAAGAGGACTTTTACTATAGATTTGTTTGCACGAGAGAAGGATTTTAATTTTGTGGATTGATTAAGAGGTGAATAAAATTGTGGGACAATTTTATTATTTTATCTTATGTGGTTATAACCTCTATATTGGGAAGTTAGGGTGGGATCCACCAACAACCTAACTACCCATGTGAGGATAAATGTGGGGTCAGGCCCACACAGGCCCCAACCCTTCATATTTCCATAACTCTCATAAACCCCCTCGTAAGTTTGTTAACTCCCCTTGTAATTAATGTATAACCCACTCTCTCTCCCACTTTATTTCATGCCAACTCACTTTAAGTTAATTGATTAAACCTAATCAATTAATTTATCTAAAGAGTCTGATTTTTGAGTTTCTGAAAAGGCATGGAAAACATAATAAAATAAGGGGGATGCCTTATTTTATTAGGTTGTCTAGTTCTATGAGGATATTGGGTGAGAGAGAGCTCTTGATCCTTGGGAGAACTGCATCTTATTCGACAAAGAACGTCCCCACTTCAACGAAGAAAGCTATCTCTCCGAGGGAGAGCATCGACTCGGCGACTCAGATTCTTCTGTCATCTTCTTCCTCCATGACCAAGGAGGAGGCACCGATGTGGAAGCTCGCCATCGACGTTGCTATATAGTATTCTCTCTGTAACAGCCCAATATTTTATAAAAAAATATTCTTTTTAATTTTATTAATGTCTTGTGTTGTACGCTACACCAAAAGGAGCTTGCACAACACGCATCCTTGACTTGCCTTGCATTACACGCAATCGCGACCTTCCTCGATAGCGTGTGTAATACGCAATACCAAGTTTTACTAAACAACGATATGCTATTAAAATATTATTAAAACTAGCCGTTATGAATAGTAATAACCACTTTTTAAAATTCTGTAAATCTTATTTTTCAAAATGAACTTCATTTTTGGATTCGGAGTATCGAATTTAGCCTATGGTGAAATTTTGGTACTTTTCGGATAACTTTCATATTCTGATGAATAGTGAAAATTACTAATTTATAATTAAAAACAATTTTTTTTAATCGAAAGAATTAATAGTGATAAATTATTAATTTGAGTGGTTTTAAAGTATATTTAGAATATATTTTTACAATTTAATACAATGTTGGTCATTGGTTGTAATTTCACATTTAAACCAGACATAATCAAGTGTCAATCTTTTGATATATTTTGTTTCCTAAAAACACGCTATTTATTTTAACAGCGGGATTTAATTATAAAATTAATTAATGCAACTTCTATGTTATGAATTTGGTAAAATAGATTTCATTTTTGAATTCGGAATATGAAATATAGCTTAGGATGAAATTTTGGCATTGTTCTAAAAAACATCAATTTTTGATGAATAGTGAATCTACTAAGTGGTAGGTTAAAAAAACTGAATTTTACATAAAACTTAATTTTACCTCTTCTGTGAATAGAATTTTGAAAATCCGACAGACACGGTTAATATCAAAGACTAAAATGTGGTTCAATGAGATGAAAATAATTTTTGGTGAATAGTAACTTTTTACTTTTTTTTACAGCGGTTAATAGTAAATAGGGTAACTAAGGGTAAATATGATATTACTATTACCCTAACACATGTCCTAATTCTATTGGACAAGTGTAATTCGACCAAAAACAAACTTAGGAATAAAATATGACCATTTAGGCCCACTTGGATTAGATTAGGACATTTATTATTAATTTATTTAAAGAAAGATTAAAATAGTTAAAATCAATGTTTAATAAGTAAATCATTTTTAATATGGGGTTATACATAAGATAAATTCGATTGTAAATATTCATTAGAAAGATAAAAAGATTTCCTACATGATGGTATTTTATTTGTAATTTTTATACATAAAATAATTTAATTTATTTATGACACAAAGATGATGCAGTAATTATCTTATTAATAAAATATTGACATAATTGATGTTATAAACACCAAAATAAATGTAATTTGAGATTTTTTATGAATTCCACTAATTTTCTAGGTTACTATGATATATTAATGTTGATTTAATCAATTTGGTTTGAACATTTAATTCTGTTATGACTTTCACAAAAATCATATATCAAATAGTGTCAAAATTGACACAAAATAGTTTTTAAATCAAATATTATATTATTAATTGTTATTTTATTCATAAAAATCTAAGGATCGGCCAAATTACTTAGATAAGGATATATATATTAATAATAAATAATTTGGGGTTCGTTTGGCATGTTATAGTAAGTGTATTAACCATATAGTGAAAGAAAACAAAAAGACACGGTAAAAGTTAAATTATTTAACTTGGAGTTAAATCTAATTGATAAGGTTAAAATAATATCCTAAACTTGTCTAAATTCTATTGGTTGATAGGATTTAGACCCATCCCCACTTTAAATTAGAAATAAGACCCTTTGGAACCATTATAAACCGATTTTGACTTTAATATAAAATAATATTTTGAGATATTTCTAAGGTGCCCCTCTCCTCCCCTATAAAAGGACACCTCCTCCCCCTCCTCCTCACACCAATTTGAGCACTCAAGCTCGGCCAACCCCTGCCAAAATCTCTTCTCCACTTCCCTAGCAATATCCTAGAGGTTCTGGTCTTCCTCAAAGACCAATTCTAGTGCCCTAAGAGAAGGTCTCAAAGAGGCGCTTCAAAGAAGAGGTAATTACCGTTACCAATTCTTTCATCATTATTTCTTCTTCCACTTCTTCTTCTTAGGTTGTTTCAATATGAAGTAATAACATCAGTATCACTCATATACTGATATGTTATTATAAGTATGAAACAATCCTATTTCACCATCTATCCATCCTACGGAAAAAGAAATCACCGCGCGTGCGTACGTACGGAATACCGTCTCCACGCCGTGGTGTAATTTATTTTCCACCACCACATTACATGGATGAGTATAATGGTGTAAATAATAACTATAAATAGTTATTACAACATCATATTTATTCTGATATATTGTATAATCCACTCCAATTCAATTCAGTATTTATGGAAATGATATCATCGCTTGTGCGTACGTACGGACTACCGTCTCCACGACGCGATGAGATTCATTCTCCATGTTAACCATTTAAGAATGATTATAATGTATATATAAGAAATAATAATGAAATATATGACATTATAAAGCTACTGGATTTATGTATATATATACATATGTATGTCATCTACTTACTTCCATTTCAAGACAATAAGGAAAGAAAAACAGCGTTCATGCGTACGTACGGACTACCGTCTCCATGAACGGTGTTTTTCATTTTATTTATCTATCTATTATATATATATATATACTGAATATATATGATATATAAATCATATATTATATTCTGGAAGTAAGTAAATCATGATATAAGTAATAATGATGTCAAGAACAACAAGTCAAAACACCTACGATAAATGAAACGATTTTACCCAAAACGCTTCTTTAACATGGAATTTACAAAAGAACGGGTAATATAATGTCATAAGTGAACCATATATGATATCATAACAATGAATATGATTCTGTAATATGTCAATGACATTATTTAAATCATTATACAGGAGGTTCGAACACATACGAAGCAAATCGGACCTAAGGTAAGGGAAAATATCACAATCTCATTTTTATCCGAGATTGTTTATTCGTAAGCATTTACTGGGGTGTATTTTATCATCCACATCCATGTTCCCTCAATATGTAATATTGTTTCCATCCAATTACAATAGTTTAAATCCAATTTTACCCTTTGGTGAGTTTTTAGTAAAGAATATGAAAGGAATCTTTTGTCGTTTTTTTCATACGAGGTACTTTTTGACTTTTCCGACAAAGGTACGAAGAATGTTTTTTTACTTAAACGGCATGAATGGATTTTTATGGTTTTATAAAGCCTTATTTTAATGAATATTCCTCCAAAATATTTCATGACTATTTTTAATAAAATCTCTTTCTTTTAAAATTGCATGATGTGTTGTTAAAAGAAATTGATTTTGAAGAAGAAAGGATATTTTCCTCAAGAATTCATTTCAAGTGTTTTATCAAAATTATTTTCCATCAAAGATAATAAAGGGTTCTGTTTCTATCCATATTTTTACATTGATTTGACTATGTTTTGATGGAATTATGTTTATGAATTTCTTTATCTTATATGAATTGTTTTATGATGTCATGTTGTTTAAGAATCCCATTTTTTATTACATGGGTTATGAAATGATGTATGATTTATGATTTTGTGGCACACATAAGAATGATATCATTATGAGATGGGTGGGACCTATATCTCCCTCCAATGAATTGGGTAAAGATTTTATATCTCATGAGATAGACATGGCTGAAATGTTAGGTTATACCGGTTCAGTGAAACAGGACTGAAACGAGGGTTACTCGATTCAGAAAGGGATTTTGTCCACTAAGATAGTCTTGGAAATGAGTCATGTCTAACAAGAAATGATTTTTCATGATTATGTGTGCATTCCACAATGTTTTAAGTTTCATTTTATGATTATGGTGATCTCATTTTCACTTCTATGATTTATCCCATGTTATGATATTATGAGCTCTTTTGCAGGTTAATATTTCCAAAAGCTATGTTCTTATGTATATGATGTGATTGATTTTTCTTTTGTTTACCCTTACTGAGCATTTGAGCTCACCCTTTTATGTTTTCTTTTCCCCAGGAGATAAAGAAAGGTTTTAGGTATAAAAAAAAGAAGATCTTTATGGGAGATGTTGAAGATCTTTCACCACGATTAGAAGATTACATTCCGAGTTTCCAAAGACACTAAACTATTACGATCCTTGTGTGTGTGTGTTTTTGTTATGTACTAAGTATTCCGCAAAAGTAATGTAAGGTCTATGTACGTCAGGCTTCGGGTCTCTACAGTTGGTATCAGAGGAAAGGTTTAGTCAACCTTTGGAAACTAGGATGTGAAAACGTTAGTGAGATTCCTAGAGATATTTCTAAGGTATGTCTAGGGATGTCCCTAAGGATTAGTATACTTATAGGATATATTCCTAGAACTATGGTAATGATATTAGATTAAACCTAAGAAGTTAGGTATTGAGGATACTTTCCCTTTACTATGTTGTTTCTCTAGCATGATTTTTGACTCTCACACTATTATTTTTGGGTTTTAGAAAACGGCTGGAATCAAGATGATTCACGATAATGGAGGATATGATGGACAATGGAATGATATTCTTCATAATGAAATGGGATTTGGAAGTCCAAACATCATTATTATGCCGAATCAGCAATCTCATAATATGATCAATAAAGTAAAATTTGGTAAGTTTCCTGACTCGGCTAATAAGAGAAATATGGAGTTTCATGATGATCATAGAGGAAAGAAAGTTCAATACCCCCTATGTAAATCATGTGGGAAGAGGCATCAAGGAGAATGTTTCAAAGGAACTGGAAGATGCTTTGGGTGTGGAAAAGAAGGACACAAAGCAAGTAAGTTCAAAGGAAAAGGTTCAGTTAACACCATGGATGAGGATAATGGTATTGCTACAACATCAACAATGGTTAAATGTTTTAAATGTGGAATGTACGGGCATTATGCAAACCAATGCCCTAAGGGAAAGTCTCATGAAGAGAATCAGTATGGTCGTATGGGAAGTATTTATGTTGATGATGATGAAGAAACTACAAATGATATGTGAGATGAAAGAAATGTTGAAGATCGGTCAATTGTCTAAGAATGTAGTGGAATGATTACATGTTTATCATGTGTAATGTTGTATAAGTAATCTCATGGAATAAGGATACATCTAAGGATTGTTACACTGTTGTCTTTCCTTAAGTTTTGAAAGTGCATGATGAATGGTACCAGTAACCATGAAAGGTTATTCAGATACTTTTGGAAAGTAGATGATAAGTGCATAATGAAAGTATAAGAAGATAATGAGATGTTTGATTGTATTCATGAGCTCATGATTGATATAAGGACTAAGTGATATCATGGTTTGAGTATATAGAATTTTGAGGATTTTGGTATGTGGAAAGTGTTAACTTTAAACTGCATTCATGTTTTCACTAAGGTATTCAAGCGAATACATGATTAAGGACTTTGAATGATTAGAATGTGACCAACAAGACATATCTTATGGGGATCGACGATGGTGTTAAATCTCTGGTAATCGTTTTCACTATGTTATGAGAATGGACTGCAGTATTATGGATAAGCCTAAAGATTGAAATGGATTATGTTGGACATAAGTTAGTATTGTTTAAGGATAGAAGTTTTTTTTCGATATTATTGATGGGATGTTATAGTAATATAGTTTTATAAAAAGGACAACCTGCAGGACGGGCGACAGCCCATCGCTTCGGACAAGGCTGTAGGAATCGAACCCACAACCGAAGTGCGACTGGCCTTTATCGCCTACCACTGGCCTACAGGAAGTCCCTGTTTAGTAGAAACTAGTTTTATTATATTAAGTAGTATGATATATGAAGTATAAGTCCATTTTAGGAACCATATATGATTAATCTCACTATAGATCGATTTATGCATATAATTTTTGCTAACCTTTTGTTTGAGACAGATGGAATGACCCGTCATTCTATCACATGATCTGCTAACACTTCACGAATAACAAATTCAACTTCATTTGTTTAAGAGATGAAGTGGAAATTTTTCAAGGCACGAACAAAAGTGAGATTGTACCAAAATAAATTAAGTATTTATTCTAATTCAAATTTTCAACTTTAGGGGAAATGATCTTGAAAACCAAAAATGTTGTCCTAGTGATTTATACCTGATGAATCAGATGGTACCTTATATCATCACAAATATATGGATTTGTGATTACTGGCTTTTCCGTAGCCATGTTCTCTACCACTCTCCATCAGAACATGATGGTTAGATTTCTCTTCCATATCAATATTTTCACCTATGTGGAAACCCAATGATTAGTTTATTTGGGTAACCGTTACGTTTCATACTTTTGTTTTTAAAGATTGGTTTTGACATTCCTTTTTACGATGTGGGTTTCTATTAAAGAAACTTTCGAATATTAAACCATTTATAACCCCGACGAATTTCGAGGGCGAAATTCATTTTAAGGGGGGTAGAATGTAACAGCCCAAGATTTTATAAAAAAATATTCTTTTTAATTTTATTAATGTCTTGTGTTGTACGCTACACCAAAAGGAGCTTGCACAACACGCATCCTTGACTTGCCTTGCATTACACGCAATCGCGACCTTCCTCGATAGCGTGTGTAATACGCAATACCAAGTTTCACTAAACAACGATATGCTATTAAAATATTATTAAAACTAGCCGTTATGAATAGTAATAACCACTTTTTAAAATTCTGAAAATCTTATTTTTCAAAATGAACTTCATTTTTGGATTCGGAGTATCGAATTTAGCCTAAGGTGAAATTTTGGTACTTTTCGGATAACTTTCATATTCTGATGAATAGTGAATATTACTAATTTATAATTAAAAACAATTTTTTTTAATCAAAATAATTAATAGTGATAAATTATTAATTTGAGTGGTTTTAAAGTATATTTAGAATATATTTTTACAATTTAATACAATGTTGGTCATTGGTTGTAATTTCACATTTAAACCAGACATAATCAAGTGTCAATCTTTTGATATATTTTGTTTCCTAAAAACACGCTATTTATTTTAACAGCGGGATTTAATTATAAAATTAATTAATGAAACTTCTATGTTATGAATTTGGTAAAATAGATTTCATTTTTGAATTCGGAATATGATATATAGCTTAGGATGAAATTTTGGCATTGTTCTGAAAAACATCAATTTTTGATGAATAGTGAAACTACTAAGTGGTAGGTTAAAAAAACTGAATTTTGCATAAAACTTAATTTTACCGCTTCTGTGAATAGAATTTTGAAAATCCGACAGACACGGTTAATATCAAAGACTAAAATGTGGTTCAATGAGATGAAAATAATTTTTGGTGAATAGTAACTTTTTACTTTTTTTACCGCGGTTAATAGTAAATAGGGTAACTAAGGGTAAATATGATATTACTATTACCCTAACACATGTCCTAATTCTATTGGACAAGTGTAATTCAACCAAAAACAAACTTAGGAATAAAATATGACCATTTAGGCCCACTTGGATTAGATTAGGACATTTATTATTAATTTATTTAATGAAAGATTAAAATAGTTAAAATCAAAGTTTAATAAGTAAATAATTTTTAATATGGGGTTATACATAAGATAAATTCTATTGTAAATATTCATTAGAAAGCTAAAAAGATTTCCTACATGATGGTATTTTATTTTTAATTTTTATACATCATATAAGTTAATTTATTTATGACACAAAGATGATGCAGTAATTATCTTATTAATAAAATATTGACATAATTGATGTTATAAACACCAAAATAAATGTAATTTTAGATTTTTTATTAATTCCACTAATTTTATAGGTTACTATGATATATTAATGTTGATTTAATCAACTTGGTTAGAACATTTAATTCTGTTATGACTTTCACAAAATTCATATATCAAATAGTGTCAAAATTGACACAAAATAGTTTTTAAATCAAATATTATATTATTAATTGTTAGTTTATTCCTAAAAATCTAAGGTTCGGCCAAATGACTTATATAAGGATATATATATTAATAATAAATAATTTGGGGTTCGTTTGGCATGTTATAGTAAGTGTATTAACCATATAGTGAAAGAAAACAAAAAGACACGGTAAAAGTTAAATTATTTAACTTGGAGTTAAATCTAATTGATAAGGTTAAAATAATATCCTAAACTTGTCTAAATTCTATTGGATGATAGGATTTCGACCCATCCCCACTTTAGCTTCGAAATAAGACCCTTTGGATCCATTATAAACCGATTTTGACTTTAATATAAAATAATATTTTGAGATATTCCTAAGGTGCCCCTCTCCTCCCCTATAAAAGGACACCTCCTCCCCCTCCTCCTCACACCAATTTGAGCACTCAAGCTCGGCCAACCCCTGCCAAAATCTCTTCTCCACTTTCCTAGAAACATCCTAGAGGTTCTGGTCTTCCTCAAAGACCAATTCTAGTGCCCTAAGAGGAGGTCTCAAAGAGGCGCTTCAAAGAAGAGGTAATTACCGTTACCAATTCTTTCATCTTTATTTCTACATCCACTTCTTCTTCTTAGGTTGTTTCATTATGAAGTAATAACATCAATATCACTCATATACTGATATGTTATTATAAGTATGAAGCAACCCTATTTCACCATCTATCCATCCTACGGAAAAAGAAATCACCGCGCGTGCGTACGTACGGAATACCGTCTCCACACCGTGGTATAATCTATTTTCCACCACCACATTACATGGATGAGTATAATGGTGTAAAGAATAACTATAAATAGTTTTTACAACATCATATTGATTCTGATATATTGTATAATCCACTCGAATTCAATTCAGTATTTATGGAAATGATATCATCGCTCGTGCGTACGTACGGACTACCGTCTCCACGACGCGATGAGATTCATTCTCCATGTTAACCATTTAAGAATGATTATAATGTATATATAAGAAATAATAATGAAATATATGACATTATAAAGCTACTGGATTTATGTATATATATAAATATGTATGTCATCTACTTACTTCCATTTCAAGACAATAAGGAAAGAAAAACAGCGTTCATGCGTACGTACGGACTACCGTCTCCATGAACGGTGTTTTTCATTTTATTTATCTATCTATTATATATATATATATACTGAATATATATGATATATAAATCATATTTTATATTCTGGAAGTAAGTAAATCATGATATAAGTAATAATGATGTCAAGAACAACAAGTCAAAACACCTACGATAAATGAAACGATTTTACCCAAAACGCTTCTTTAACATGGAATTTACAAAAGAACGGGTAATATAATGTCATAAGTGAACCATATATGATATCATAACAATGAATATGATTCTGTAATATGTCAATGACATTATTAAAATCATTATACAGGAGGTTTGGACACATACGAAGCAAATCGGACCTAAGGTAAGGGAAAATATCACAATCTCATTTTTATCCGAGATTGTTTATTCGTAAGCATTTACTGGGGTGTATTTTATCATCCACATCCATGTTCCCTCAATATGTAATATTGTTTCCATCCAATTACAATAGTTTAAATCCAATTTTACCCTTTGGTGAGTTTTTAGTAAAGAATATGAAAGGAATCTTTTGTCGTTTTTTTCATACGAGGTACTTTTTTACTTTTCCGACAAAGGTACGAAGAATGTTTTTTTTACTTAAACGGCATGAATGGATTTTTATGGTTTTATAAAGCCTTATTTTCATGAAGCTTCCTCCAAAAGATTTCATGACTATTTTTAATAAAATCTCTTTCTTTTAAAATTGCATGATGTTTTGTGAAAAGAAATTGATTTTGAAGAAGAAAGGATATTTTCCTCAAGAATTCATTTCAAGTGTTTTATCAAAATTATTTTCCATCTAAGATAATAATGGGTTCTGTTTCTATCCATATTTTTACATTGATTTGACTATGTTTTGATGGAATTATGTTTATGAATTCCTTTATCTTATATGAATGGTTTTATGATGTCATGTTGTTTAAGAATCCCATTTTTTATTACATGGGTTATGAAATGATGTATGATTTATGATTTTGTGGCACACATAAGAATGGTATCATTATGAGATGGTTGGGACCTATATCTCCCTCCAATGCATTGGGTAAAGATTTTATATCTCATGAGATAGACATGGCTGAAATGGTAGTTTATACCGGTTCAGTGAAACAGGACTGAAACGAGGGTTACTCGATTCAGAAAGGGACTTTGTCCATTAAGATAGTCTTGGCAATGAGTCATGACTAATAAGAAATGATTTTTCATGATTATGTGTGCATTCCACAAAGTTTTAAGTTTCATTTTATGATTATGGTGATCTCATTTTCACTTCTATGATTTATCCCATGTTATGATATTATGAGCTCTTTTGCAGGTTAAGATTTCCAAAAGCTATGTTCTTATGTATATGATGTGATTGATTTTTCTTTTGTTTACCCTTACTGAGCATTTGAGCTCACCCTTTTATGTTTTCTTTTCCCCAGGAGATAAAGAAAGGTTTTAGGTATAAAAAAAAGAAGATCTTTATGGGAGATGTTGAAGATCTTTCACCACGATTAGAAGATTACATTCCGAGTTTCCAAAGACACTAAACTATTACGATCCTTGTGTGTGTGTGTTTTTGTTATGTACTAAGTATTCCACAAAAGTAATGTAAGGTCTATGTATGTCAGGCTTCGGGTCTCTACACTCTCCGTGACAAAGGAAGGGAGACGCCGCTTCCTCCTCGGACGTTCTTCGTCGACGTATACAGAGCTTCACTCTGCGACGTTCGACTTCCACGACATGGACGACGTGCGACGTAAATCACAAGGTAGGGAATTAATTTGAGAATATTATTGATCCCATGATTTTATTCCTTCTAAATCAAAGAATGTGGATCATATAAATATTATGTTTATCCGTAGAGAATATGTTTGTGGGTTGGGAATTCTTGATTGCGGGGAAAATTGTTGGGGTTGATTAATTTTGTTCATGAAAAATCCTTTGTCGTTCTTCGTCTTTTGGGCTGCTTGTTATCAACTTAACGAGAGGAGGTCGGACCGCACGAACACGGCCGACTCTCCTCCCCCTTTGTTGTTTTGTTTATTGCGGTATGAACAAAGGCATCGCGGTGCAACGACACCCCGTGGAAACAAGAAAAAACGTGACGAAGAAGCGTGGTGTCGTCGCAACAGGCCATTGAGGCCGATCGAAACCGCGGCCGGTGTCAGAGCCGTGGAGGCGCTTCGAAGACTACGCTGGTTGATAATTGTGCGCAGATTGATGACCGATGACAAACGGGGCTGCAAATTCATTTTGAAGCCTACATAATGATGGTTAGGTCACTAGAGGACCGTTGGCGAAGGCGGCCAGCAAAACAGGCCACTGGAGCGTGTTCGGTGGTCTGCGGAAAATCCTGCTAGCGCGCCTCGCCGACACGGCGGCGGCGCCTGGCTCGCCGCCGGGAAGGGCTGTGGCGGCCGAAGCCGCGGAGGTAGGCCGTTGGTCCCGTGACCAGGCGGCACCGAGGGAGGTGGGACGCGGTGCTCAGCCGCATCCGTTGGCAAGGAACATCCCAACATGGGGGGGTCACGGTTACGAGACAGGGGGGCAGTGCCCCCCCCATCCGCTCGACCGAAACGGCCAAGCCAACTGGCGACCGGGCCGTGCCCAGGCCAGGCCGGGTCGCGCTCGCCAGGCCGGGCCGCACCCATGTGGGCCGGACCCGGACTCGGGTCGAGTCGACCGGGTTCGGGCCGACTGAGGGGGTCTCAGGCCGTGTCGGACCGGTCCCGAACCCCCTATTTTCGGGCAGTTTCTATTCAAATGCTGAAATCATGTTATATGTACCTATGATCGATGCACCGTCAGCTGCGATTTGATCCTTGGCACGAGGCGGTCGTTTCGGTATATTACACTCAAGGTTTCTGAGAACTTTGGGTATGGCCGGGTTGGTTCGAACCCGAAACCAATCGGGCCCTTGAAGCAGAAATGCTTAAATCATGAGCATCAGACATCTAATTGGTGTGCTTTCGACTTTGTTGGATTTCTCTTGATGAGATGGAAATTTAGGCATACATCAACTGAAGATTGGATGCAGTTGAATAGTGGTTGGGTTGGATTGAGCCTGTAATCGAACCGGGCCCCAAGAAAGGAAAAGCTGATAACTTTTAGACCGGACATCCTATTGACGAACTGTCAGTGGCGTTGGTGATCACATTGAGAAATAGTCCATATGATCTTACCCTATGAGAGTTCAGGGTGTATTTGAGATACGGTCGGGTTGGTTCATACATGAAACCAATCGGGCCCCTGGTACGAAAAGGTTAATAACTCACAGACTGGGCGTCTGATTGACGCTTCGTCTGCTGCATTGAGACCCCTATTACGAGGTGGTCCTTTGACATACTTATTCGTGGGAATTTGAGATACTTGGAGTATCAACCTGTTGATCGTGGAGCGGACCCTACTGAAGTCGAGCGTACGGAGTACGGAGACCGTGTAGCCGACTGAGACCTGACGACTGCTTGACCGACTCGACTTGGAGTGAGTAGACAAGCCTAGTGGACGGAGCACTACTTTGTTTGGGTGTAGACCCATGGCGGATGGAGCACTACTGTGTGACAGTGTAGACCCGTGGTACTCATCCGGAGAGTACCTCTGCAGGCTATTAGGGAGTGTGCACTGCTGTGTTTGGGTGGCATACCCCAGTAGGAAGCACTACTTTGTTTGGGTGGCTGACCTGCAGTACTCGACAGGAGGAGTACCTTAGTAGTGTTAGGTTAGTGAGCAGTACCTCAGAGTCGTGACAGGACCACTGTACACTTCAGAGACGGGGCTCTTCATCACTTACGGTTTCGATAATGAAAATCCTGGTTTGAGATGAGTCTATGACCTTTGTGTTTACCTCATGAATGAGAAGGGTCACTTGATAACTTAGGTATATGTATGGGCATATACATGGTTAGAGGTTATCCATTGATTTCATAATATTTGTGTTTCCTCATGATTGATATGGGTTACATGATAAATTAGGTATAAGTATGGGATTATACCTAAGAAGGGTTATCTGTTGTGATTCTACTTTGTGGTTATCCTTGTTGGATTTAGAGAGACCTCGAGGGTCTCGGGGTCCCTACTGAGTATCGTTATACTCACCCGTGCATGGGCTATGCCCGCACCTCTTTGTGTTGGTTGCAGATGACGGGCAGTGCTGACGGAAGCCAAGTGTTCGAATACTGGATGGTACCTGGAGGTGGACCTCACGAAGAGTCAGTATCCGGAAGTGGACTTCATGGTGAGACTATACTCGGAAGAGGTTGACGGGAAAGAGCGTTGTGGAGGATATATGTACCAACATATCTGGTAGGATCCATGGTGGAGGATCCAGGAGGTGCTCTATCTGTACCTACCCTTCAGGTAGGATCTGAGGAAGACGACCCATGAGATGCTTCCTTTCTTCTAGTTGTTCTCTTTTTCTGTTGTACTTTTTTTCAGTTTTAGTTTTACTTTCAATTGTGTTTGTATTCTGGCCCATTTAGTTTTTAGTAATTTCTTTTGTACTTACTGTATTACTTTCACTTGTACTTTGTGGTGTTTGTTTGCTTTTATAAATGAAATGCCTTCCCAGTTATCTGGAATTACGCCTTTGGTGCTAGTTTCCAGCCCCTGGCCTATGGATGGTGGGCTTGGGGTAGTCACGGCACGGTCCCCGAGGACGGGTCGTGAGAAATTTGTATCAGAGGGGTCAGTTCTACCATAGAACATAGGACTCTGATATTTTCTTCCTGTGAAGCAATAGTGTTAAGGGTACCGAGTGTGGTTTTCTGTTCAGGGATTCCAGTGTTGGTGTGGTGGCTGACGTATCCATACACCAGGACCCTAACTTCTGATTTCCAACTTTGTGCATGAAAACACTGATTGTGTGTGTGTTTACAAAAGCTTTAAATTCAACTCAAACCAGGTCAGCTCACCAGGTATAAATCTTTGACCATGTCGCATCATTTTAGGATGTCTCCACGCAGACATTCAGTTATAGTTCCGAGAGAGTACTTGATGAAGGCCCACTGAGCGGCGAGGCTCCAGTGCGGGGCCATTTTTACTATGTTGGCACCCTCAAGTAGTGTACCTACATCAACACCACATGTTGGGCACCAGATGCCACCGGCCTTACTAGCTAACTTTGCACGCTGGCAGAGTACGTTTCATGAGTTCCAAAAGCAACGGCCTCCGAGGTTACGAGGGGAGGCAGATTCCCAGACAGCAGAGAACTGGATGGAGGCAATTGCTAGAGTTTTCCGCCTAGGTGAGACATTTTTAGAGTGGATTATTGACTTGTCTAGTAGTGTTTTCGATTGAGTGACCATGAGGATGGTCCACATAGTGATGAGGCTTCGGTATGTGGATCGATTCCGGAGATAGTGCCTTTGAGTAGTGTGTCAGCTATACATAACTACTTTTTGATCTACAGTTACAACCGGCAGTACTAGTAGGTGACACATGTATGCTTACTGCCTTACACGTGTTCCAACATCAAATACCGTCAAGTTCCGAGGCGAGCCCGACTCACAGGTGGCACAGGACTGGCTTGAGGAGGTGGTCTAAAGTTTTATAGAGCTTATACAGCTTTGGAAAGATGACATGTTGTTAGTTGAGAATTCATTGAGGCGTACCGAACATTCTGGGTACTCAATGAATTCTATTTGATCAGTGCTTTAGAGCTCGGAACTTTGTGCATGGTGTGTTTATGGATATTAAAGCCATCACTTTTTCCTTTATGCATTCCTACTCACGTTAGGGTGCTAGAGTGAAAGTTGAGGTTGAATGTTCCTTGGATGAACGAATAAAATTAGAGAATGATAAAAGTTGGAACGCAGCGAGCTGGCGCCAGTCTCAGAGACTTTGGTATGCTGATGTTTCAAGAAGAGGAAATGTTAAGGACAGATAAATCTGCAGAATAGTAGACACGGAGGCAGTGCTTGGAGAGTAGCATGAGGTGGTGTACATTTCAACATGTTACAACCACCCACCTTTGTTGTCCCCTCCAGGCTTAGGGAGCTGGAGGGAAGGGGAAAAGAGTAGCTGCATGTGGTCAAGGAGTGCGACTTAAAGGGCTCTATGGATGGTTCAATGTGCAGACATTGTCTTCTACTAGCTGTCGTAGCCACAGATATCGATACGAATCATCCCTTCCTTCCATGAATCTAATTCCAGACATAGAGTTTCTAGTTAATCCATTGACTTGACCCTCATGTCTGGAGATACCATTGGGAGGAGACTCGATAATCACACTTATGCTGACTATTTGATTTGTCCCTTGAGGTGAGAGTTTCAGTAGGAATCCCTTGGTGGCAGCGTCGAGGCTTTACGATGCTGGTCTGAGTGTGGATTGGATCTATAGTTTATACACAGATTGACTGTATTAGGCAGAAATGTTGTGGTTTATCTACAGCGTTGGGATAGGGTTTTCCTTGGTTGGCGAAAAGGAAAACCCAGGTAGCAGGATGGAATCATGCATAAGAGGGTGCATTCGATCACTCAGGAAATGGAAAAACTTAATTTTGTGCAAAAATTCTCCAGAGTCGCGACACCACTTCCAGCAGAGCTTTCAGAATCTAGGTTGATCAGTGCGCCCAGCCTGTGGGTGTTGGTTACATAGTTCACTACGATGCATTAGGGATCAGACATTAGTGTGTCCTGATGTAGGAGTGGGTAGCGATTGCCTATGGATCACGGTAGATGAGACTGCAAAGAGCTGACAGGAAGCCTCTAGAGTTCAAGGTTGTTGACCACGTCTTTATACGGGTCTCACCTCGACGATGTTTACGGAGATGTTGCCGAGGCGGCAAGTAATATCCAAGGTTTAGCGGATCTTTTCAGTTCCTCAGCAGGGTAAATGAGTTGGCTTACCGTTTGACCCATCCACCTTAGTTGCACCGGGTGCACAACGTCTTCCACATATCTCAAATGGTGAGATACGTGCTTGACCCGACTCATATCACCGACCACTGGGAGCTGGACATTGGCAATAGGGTGACTTTTGCGGCGTTCCAGTCGAGGTTGAGGATCGACAGGAGTGGGTTATACAAGTATGTTTGATACCTCTTATGTGCTTTCTGTGACAACACAGGAACCTCCAAGTGGGCACATGGGGGTGGGAGGCTCAGATGCGTTCTCAGTACCAATTTTGTTTCCCTAGTTTGTGTTATTGCTTTACGAGGACGTAACGCCATGATGTGGGAGTAATGTAAAGACCTGTAAATTTCATGTAAAATTTATTATTAATTTTTTTGGTATTTTACGAGTACCCAGTTTCTGACGGCGCCTGATTCCGAGTCCTGGTGTGCCCAGAATCAATTTCCGAAGTTTATCTTGGGTACCTTCATTGAACGAATAGGTGGGTTTTTCTAACTTTTGAACTGGTGCTCGGAATCGAAATCTGAGGGCACCGATGGAACCGCAACACTGGTAATTGCTTAAGAGGACTTTTACTATATATTAATTTGAATGAGAGAAGGAGTTTAATTTTGTGGATTGATTAAGAGGTGAATAAAATTGTGGGACAATTTTATTATTTTATCTTAAATGGTTATAACCTCTACTTGTGTATGTTAGGGTGGGATCCACCAACAACCTAACTACCGATGTGAGGATAAATGTGGTGTGGGGCCCACATGAGCTCCAACCCTTCACATTTCCATAACTCTCATAAACTCCCTCTTATGTTTGTTAACTCCCCTTGTAATTAATATATAACTCACTCTCTCTCCCTCTTTATTTCATGCCAACTCACTTTAAGTTAATTGATTAAACCTAATCAATTAATTTAACTAAAGAGTTTGATTTTTGAGTTTTTGAAAAGGCATTGAAAACATAATAAAATAGGGGGGAGGCCTTATTTTATTTGGTTGGATAGTTGTGTGAAGATGTTGGGTGAGGGAGAGCTCTTGATCCTTGGTAGAACTTCATCTTCTTCGGCAAAGAACGTCCCCACTTTAATGAAGAGCGCTACCTCTCCGACGGAGAGAATCGACTCGGCGACTCAGATTATTCTATAATCTTCTTCCTCCATGACCAAGGAGGAGGCACTGACGCAGAAGCTCCCCATCGACGTCACTATATAGTCTTCTCTCTGCGACAAAGGAAGGGAGATGCCGCTTCCATCTCGGACGTTCTCCGTCGACGTATACGTTGCTTCACTCTGAGACGTTCGACTTCCATGACATGGACGACGTGTGACATAAATCATGAGCTAGGGAAATAATTTGAGAATATTATTGATCTCATGATTGTCTTCCTTCTAAATCAAAGAATGCAGATCAACTAAATATTATGTTGACCAGCGGAGAATATGTTTGCGGGTTGGGAATTCTTGATTGTGGGGATAATTTTTGGGGTTGATTACTTTTGTTATGAAAAATCCTTTGTCGTTCTTTGTCTTTTTGGCCACTTGTTAACAACTAAACGGGAGGAGGTCGGACTGCATGAACACGACTGACTCTCCTCCCCCTTTGTTGTTTTGTTTGGTGTGGTACGAACAAAGGTGGCGCGGTGCAACGACACCGCATGAAAACATTAGAGAACGCGATGAAGAAGGGTGGCGCCGTCGCGCCCCGCCTTTGAGGCAGAACAAAACCGCTTCCAGAGTCGGAGCCACGGAGGCGATTCGAAGACTCCACTGGTTGATCATTGTGTGCGGATTGACGAGCGATGACAAACAGGGCCGTAAAAGCATTTTGAAGCCTCTTCAGTGATGGTCGGGTCCCGAGAGGACTGTTGGCGAAGGTGAAGAGCAAAACGGACCACTGATGCACGTCCAGTGGTCCGCATAAAATTCATCTGACGCGCCACGCTGGCAGGGCGACGCCAGCGGCCAGATGCGGCGGCCTGCACCGGGCAACCGCTAGGAGGTGGTGGCGCTCGGCGCGCCGCTGGGAAGGGCGGCCGCGGCTGATGCTGCGGAGGCAGGCCGCTTGTCCCGTGACCGTGCAGGACCGAGGGAGGTGGGATGCGGTGCTCGGCCGCGTCCGTTGAAAGGAGCGGCCCCCCTTGGGGTTGCGGTTATGAGACAGGCCCCCCTCCCCATCTGCTCAGCCGAAACGGCCGAGCCACCCCGCGACCGGGCCACGCCAGTGCGCCGGACCACGTCCGTCGGGTCGGGCCGTCATAGTCGGGCCGGACTCGGACCCGGGTCAGGTCGACCTAGTTCGGGACGCCCAGGGGGTCTCGGGCTGGGTCGGACCGGGCCTGAACCCCCCATTTTCGTCCAGTTTCTGTTCAAACGCACATATCCAGGGCTACGGACCTCCGATCGATGCACTGTTAGCTGCGATGTGATCCTTGGATCGAGACGGTATTTTTGGTATATTACACTCAGGGTTTCAGAGAACATTGGGTATGGACGGGTTGGTTCGAACCCGAAACCAACCGGGCCCTCAGAGTAGAAATGCTTATATCTTGAGCTCCGGATGTCCGATTGACGTGTCATCAACTTTTTTGGATTCCCCTTGATGAGATGGATCTTTTGGCATACTTTGTTGAGGTTTGGACGTAGTTGGATTGTAGCCGGGTTGGATTGAACTCGAAATCCAACCGGGCCCCTGGAACGGAAAAGATGATAACTTTCAGTCCGGACATCCATTTGACGAACCATCAGCGACATTGGTGATCACATTGAGAAACTGTCCCTATGAGATTACCCTATGAGAGTTTGGGGTACATTTGAGATACGGTCGGGTTTGTTCGTACACGAAACCAACCGGGCCCCTATGATGAAAATGTTAATAACACACTGACCGGACGTCTGATTGATGCGCCATTTTCTATGTTGAGACCCCTATGACGAGGCAGTCCATTGAGATACTTATTCGTGGGACATTGAGATACTTGGGGTATCGACCTGTAGCTCATGGAGTGGACCCTCCCGGAGACGAGCGTACGGAGTACAGAGACCGGGTAGTTGGATGAGACCTGACGACTGCTTGACCGACTCGACTTGGAGTGAGTTGACTAGCCCAGTGAATGGAGCACTAATTTTTTTCGGTTCGGACTCATGGAGGATAGAGCACTACTGTCTTACAGTGCAGACTCGTGGTACTCATCCGGAGAGTACCTCTGCAGGCTATTAGGGGGTGTGCACTGTTGTGTTTGGGTGGCATACCCCGGCGGGAAGAACTACTGTGTTTGGGTGGCTGACCCACGGTACTCGACATGAGGAGTATCTCAGCAGTCTTAGGATAGTGAGTTGTAACTCAGAGTCGTGACAGGACCACTGTACACTTCAGAGACGGGGAACTTTAGCAGTTACGGTTTCGATAATGAAAATCCTAGTTTCAGTTGAGTCTATGGCCTTTGTGTTACCTCATGATTGAGATGGGTCACTTGATAACTTAGGTATATGTATGGACATATACCTGGTTAGTGGATATCCATTGATTTAATAATATTTGTGTTACCTCATGATTGAGATGGGTTACTTGATAAGTTACATATAAGTATTGGCTTATACCTAAGAAGGGTTGTCTGTTGTGATTCTTCTTTGTGGTTATCCTTGTTGGATTTAGAGAGACCTCGAGGGTCTCGGGGTCCCTACTGAGTATCGTTATACTCACCCCTAAACGGGATATTCCCGCACCTCATTGTGTTGGTTGCAGATGACGGGTAGTGCTGACGGATGCTGAGTGTTCGAAGAATGGACGATACCTGGAGGTGGACCTCACGACCAGTCAGTATCCGGAGGTGGACATCACGGCGAAACGATACTCGGAAGAGGTTGACGGGAGAGAGTGTTATGGAGGCAATCTGTACCTACCCTTCTGGTAGGACTTGTGGTGGACGATCCAGGAGCTGCGCTATCTGTACCTACCCTTCAGGTAGGATCCGAGGAGGACGACCCAGGAGCTTCTTCCATTCTTCTAGCTGTTTTCTTTTTCTGTGGTACTTTTGTTCAGTTGTAGCTATACATTCAATTGGGTTTGTATTCTGGCCCATTTAGTTTTCAGCACTTCCTTTTGTACTTAGTGTATTACTACCGCTTGTACTTTGTGGTGTTTGTTTGCTTTTATAATGGCAATGCCTTCCCAGTTATCGGGAATTATGCCTTTGGTGCTAGTCACCAGCCCCTGGCCTATGGAAGGCGGGTTTGGGGTAGTCACGGCACAGTCCCCGAGGATGGGTTGTGACAACTATATTATATTGATAACCCAACATATTTTAAGTATCATCACCACTATACTTATTTGATAATGTTAATTCATCCAATATTAATGATACACAATAGTTTTTAAGTTGATTTTGGGATGTTCTCTATAATATCTACATTATTAAATTAAATGGTAAATTATTTATTATTATTTATTATTATTTATTTTTATATAGATAACCATGTTTTTATTCATCCATATATTCTTTTGAGTATGGTGTGAATAATCTTGTTTACTCTTACATTATATTCATTGGACATAATCATTTCACTAGGGGATGAAATTATATATCCCTTTGATGCCTCAATAGGTCTCATGAGACAATAAATCCAATTATATGGTCTATAAGTCCCCTTATATCATTATGGTGTCATGGGTTAATAATTTGATATTTTTTTTATATTTCCATCAATAAAAATTCCATCTGTAATAGGTCAATGATTTTTCTTATCTAAGATTTAATTTATTTCAATGGTTATATAATTTCCTTTAATTTTAATTAATTATTGTTTAATGTTGTCTAATTATTTCTATAATATCAAATATTCCGTGTATATTGAATGATACCTTATGTTGTATGTTACTCCTTACATCGAATTTTAGATCACTATAATTTTGTTTTCAGGTAACCTAGAAAAGATATTTGTGGTTTCTTAAATGATATCATGGTAGGGATAATAATTTTCTCACAATTCTTTCATGATGTATATTATGTTATCTAACATAAATATTTGTATCTTTTCTTCCAAAACTACTAAGATGTCGGATTCTTCAGTAACTCAAATATTATTTTCCAAAAATGTAATATAACTACCAATTTCACATTTATGGAGCTTACTATTTTAAACCTCTAAATATTAGAAAATATTTATATAAAACCCCATTAATAATTCAATAAATTACAATATTAAAGTTATTTTTAGTACAAAAATTACAAAAAAAAATATGGTAAACTTATTTACATGAATTACAAGTATCTGTTGGGGTATTGATAACTTCCAAATTTTAATCATACAGTGAATACTTCTTTTAGATAATTCTGAAGGTGATTTTAGATTGTATATATTTTTAACAGACACATTTATGAGTCATAATATTTTTTGAGTGGTTTTATATATAATGTAATAATGATATATTATAGATTTAAAGTATATAATATTGTACAATCTAAATTGTGTAATGAAGAATGTTCAAAAATATCTTATAATTAAGTTCAAGTTAAATTATCATTTTGATTTACCAGGTTATATTCATTATTTTTATATACCACTAGAAGGTGTCAATAACTAATGTATAATACTCATTGTATAATTTAAAAAAAAAATTAAATCTTATTGTGTTGGGCTTGCAAGTTTTTCAAATCAAGGGAAGATTTTTTCAACTAACCAAGGGGATTAGGGTAAAAAATGTGTATATTCTATCCTATGGTGAGAATAAAAATACTTTCTAACCATGTGTAAGAGGAAATGAACCAAAACATAAAAGAATTTTTGTTTTAATAAAATAATTAATATAGTTTCATCAGTTTCATAATTTTATATTGGTCATTGGAAGATATATTTGATATATAATATATTCACTCATAATGTGATAATACATATATATATTGGGTCAAATATTTTGGATTTAGTAGATACTAGAAAGGGTGAATTATGGTAAACCCTATCAAGTTTGGGTGAAGTTAAATTTGAAATTAGATTATATATTTTAAAACAAGTAATGATCAATCATTTATATAATCCGATATATATTTAAATGAGTATTCTATAGAAGATTTGACTAGTATTGAGTACAAAAATAAAGATTCACACTTGATACAACACCCAAATTCACTTGGGTATGGGACAGACCAATTGATCAATATATTGATGTTTTTTTAACATCCTTGTACATTGAATTTAGTACCATATTCCAACTCCAATTCCATATCCTTTTTTATAATATGATAAAAAACCAAGATAATGGATCAAAAACTATATGAAAATTTTGGTTACCCACTCTTTAAAAATTGTGTGAGAAACCTGTAAAAAATCAAAAAAAAATAAATTATATCTCACTCCAAATCAATTTTTATCATTAATTGGGTTCATTCATGGATCATATAAATAACCATGATGATAACACGAGTGAGAATAAATGAAAATTTGTGCTTTTCAATTAATGGAATCACACCCTCCCCAAATGCTTATTGTTATTATTTCATGATGATGATAAATTATTAGTATAAAAAAATTATTAGGGATTTAATGTATTTATTTAGTGTCATATTTTTATTTGAGTTATTATTGATTTCAAGAATACAATAAACAATAAAAGGGGTATTTTTTCATTAATTATAAAATGAGGCTTCATCGCTAACCTTTCAAAAACAATAAAGTAGGACCCATGTTTGATGGAATGGGATTTCATATATAGTTTGGTAGGGGGTACCAATATTTTATATATATATTTAGATATTCAAGATATCATTTTGAATAATGTATACATTCTTAAATTTCTGTCATTCTATAAATTACTGGAAAATTAAAATATTTATTTATATTGAAGAGTTTGAAATGCGTTACTTATACACGTCTTGTGGAAATAGATGACATGAGGTTTTGGTTAAAAAAATAATTTTTTTTGAATAAAACCCCTAATATATCTCAGGGAAACCATAATGTCCATAAGTCATGACTAAAATTGTTTGGTAATCAATTTTTGGAAATTAAAATGGAAGAATATTAGTTAGAGGATGAGTTATTATTTTAGGTGAATAATATTTTGATCTAGATTTGATTTTATTGATAAAATTTTAACAATTTAATTATAGATCATAATTTGATGATAATTAGCACAGAGAAGTGTGATATAAAAATATCTATACATGAGAATTAATAGTTGGATGAATTGATTACTAATAAGCTTAAAACTTTACTTATAGTCTTTAATATGTAGATGATGTATCCTTATATAAGAGAGTATAAATTTTAAAGTGGTATATATTCAATGATTATAATGATTCATAAATTTTTAAATCTAAGATGTGCCATGTAAAGAAAACCAATGAGTACGATGATATCATGAATTTAAATTAATTAATCTCAGTATCCTCTAAAGGCATGAATTGAGGAAAATAAAAAAATTAGGGAAAATATTTTTCTAATTTTTATAATTATAGACTTATTGTGATTTTTTATATAGATAACAAAGAAGTAACATGATGGTTAAGATGATGATAAACATGAAAGATCAGTACAGAGAACAATGTCAAATGTGGTATAATTTTATGAATATCCTTGAATGTAAATAAAATAATTGAAATAAAAAAGAAAAATAAATTTCTCTCAAAACATAATTCTATATATTTTGATGAGTAAAGTAAAATAGAAGAATAATACTTTCAAAATAAAAGACACTCATTAAATATTGATACATCAAAATATCTTCATGATTCATAAAAGGAAAAATGTACTAGTGATGTGTGGAAAAGTTATGGGTGAACACAATATTGGTTTTAATTAATAGTGTAATAGATGATGTGTTGTAAAGATAACAGAAATTTGGATAATGAAAAGGAATCAATTTAAATTGTGAATTATTCATTAAATAAATATCTTTATGAATGAAATGTAAATAATGTTGTCGTGATAGAAATAAGGATCACATGAATTATGTGTTATATAAATAAAATAATTTAATCAAGAGACAACAATATTCATATTGATATAGAAAATATAATCAAAATTTATGTGAAGTAAAATGATCCTTTTGTACTATTTTTTCTGCCCAAAAATTCATCAAAATAATCTAGAATTTATAATTCAAAAGGTTATCATGGAAATTTTTAAATAATTAAAATAGAAAAAATATTATCATTTCTACCAAGAAACATCATGATTTTAAAATGATTACACAAACCATTATATGGTAGACACATTCACTCAACATAAACCAATACAACATTGAAAAGAGGGGGAATAGATGATGACATCACCAAAAATGAGAATACATCCATTTCAATAAAAATGTATCGGTGATAAAAAATACAGACAAAATAGGTGAGGAAAAATTAAAATCCAATAATAATCATAAGGTAAATGATAATATTAAAGATAAATCTTAAATGATTGAAAAATTAAAAAAATTGTTTTAGATTTATTACTAGATGGAAATAATTTAACCGATTTTAATGAATATAATTTTATAAAAATTATATTATATTTTATAGTACAATTTTAGTGTTGTGGAGTGTACGAACACAAATCCTATGTGTGATTGTATTACATTATACTTATTAAATATATTAATTTTCATGAATTTTGGTGGATATAAATGTTGGCTCTTATAAATGACTCGAGACACTATCCAAAAGAGAAGGTAATATTGAATAATAATTTTCTATTATCATAGAGGTTTATAAGGTAGGTGGGATCATACGAGACACACCTCTAATATGTATCTCAAAATACAATTTAATAAAATAAAGTGGAATGATAACACCAAATATATAAATATGATGAGTAAAAAATTAACGTAAATAATTATTGAAGTGACTAATAAAATAAATAATGGTTAAATATATTGATACATGAAAAGTTTCATTATCAAATATTAATTGAACCAAACGATGTAGGAAAATTATACAAATGTATGTTACATGATTTTTTATGTTTCGAAAATATGTATCACTAAATTTTAAAGGATTTTGAAGAACTCAAATTTGGTAAATGATGTTTTAATTTAGTGGTTTTTTTATTTCTTGAGGAACATTATCTTGGGTGTTTCTCAAATATTTGATAATAACAATGTGATAATCATTAAAAATAATATATTTTATATTATGTAGGTATGGTTTGAAGAAATAATTATAACGAGTTAGTGAATAGGTGAAAAAAAATTCAAAATTTTTAATGATCATAATAGTAATTAAATGAGAATAAATAAGGGAAATGATATTTTACATAAATTAAATGAAATTTATACTAATATATTATGGATAATCCTTACATATATTATTCTCATAGTAATCTATAAAATTTTTAATTTTAATTAAAAAAACAATATGTCTGCAAATGTGGTATGATGGTAAAAACTAGTCCCAAGAATAAGATGATCAAAATCAAGGTCTATATTATGTTTGGTATGTTTGGATGTGTGTGGTCTGATCAGCTAGAAACAATATATGAAGATAAGTGATTCATCACATATGTTAATGATTTTACTAGTATAACATATATTTATTTTTTACTAATGAAATCTCATGGCCTTAATAGGTTTATTAATTTTAATAGGTGAGATGTAAAAAATTGGATATGCTGTCAAAAAACACTTTCATCAAGATATCATAATAGAAAAATTAATATTTAGAAGGTTGTCTTGAGAATCATTAAATAAGGCTTCTGAATAATGATCTATACAAACATAAAAAATGTACTTTCTTAAATTAATAACTACAGTTTTTCAGAAACAATAAGGGATATGAATTTAGAGAACATCACAATGAATTTATTTTAGACACAAGATACCACATTGGATATGTATATTATTAATTTGTTCTTATATATTCTTTATGTTTTGAATATTCATAATGATATTTGGATTTGGAATAACATGAAATTAAAAATTTTAAATTTGTTTTGTAGCCCATGATAAATAAATATAAATGGTAGAAATTAAAGAACGCTTGATGAGAGAGTTGATGAGGGAAAATTTCTTTGACAAACACAAACTGGAAGGAGTAATCAATGTTACAATATGAATCTAAAAAGGGTCATTTATAACTATCATATTATTTTTTAAATTAGAAAATCCATTAAAAACATTATTTTTGTTTAATGATGAAATTAAAGAATCTTGAGGATAAAGAGTTGATCAAAATGGGATATATCACCATAAAGTAGAATACTTTCTTGATTATCTTTTTTATTATAAACATTCCAATAGTGTCGAAGGATTATAGAAAGGATGGTAAGATAGAAAATGGATATAATAATAATTTTAGTCCAAAAAAAGCCTTATGATAAAAACAACATTTTTTAAACCTGAAATATTATTTGAAATTCTAATCATATTAACATACTTTTCCTAGTAAACCCTTGGAATGTTTTTTAATAATTTATTCATAATTATTATATAATATCTAATGAAGACGACAAAAATAATGATGCGAAAATTAATGTATTCTGGTTATTATCATCTCTTAAAGTGATTAATGTTATTATTATCATTTGTATTTTATAATTAAAATATTTTATAAGGAATAATTAGCACAAAATAATTATTTTCTTATGTTAAAATGACACTAAAAAATTAATGGAATTGAAATTTGTGAGACTTTATATATAGTTGAAAGGATTGAAATTATCTAAATAGATGTGAATTCAACATTAATGAATAAAGAATATAAAAAAGAGGTTTATAATGAAATATTTTTACAATTGATAAATGGTAGGTGCTTCTATAATTATTACTTTTGATGTGATTAAATATTTTTGTAATTTTCTAACTAACCAACATTAACAAGTGGGTTGTAGTACGAATAATATATGATGTTGATCACTTAACAAATTAGGAATACTAGAGGAAAATATAATCCAACAGAAACATCTTCACAATTAACTAAATAATGTGAAATGGAACCAAAACATTCTAAAAATAATGAAATGAAAAAATAAACAAGATGAATATAGGGGATTATATATCTACGTATGGAATTTCTAAAAATAAAAATTAAACATCACTTGATTATTGAAGAAAAAAGATTCTTTTTAAATAATAATATAATTAAAATCTATATGTTAAAATACTTTCAATGAAAATATTTTATCCCTCATTCAATGATCAAAGGATTCATAGTAGAACATGTTCATTAAGTTTATATTTTGAAAGAAAAAAAATAATTCGCTCATTATTAATGAGTTAATTTCCTCAATTATGATGGAAATTATTTGTTATTAATGACTCTTGGTAAATGTTATGATAAAATATATGATAAAAAAAGATTTCAACGTGATACTATATAAAAATTTCATTTAACTAATGACGAATCATTAAAACAACACAAACACACTCTCTTCTAATTATCCAACTCATTCCTGTGGGCTGAATCATTCCTTGTCAAGATTTTTCAACAAAAAATTTTATAATCCCCAATATGGAGAGAATATATTACAAAAAAATAATCAATAATTAAATAATAATGGAATCCATACAATAAATAATGATCATCCATAATGGTTGATTTCAATAGCTAAAAAATTGTAATCATATTAGATAATGGAATGAAAACCCAAGCTATAATAATCTCATGTCGATACTTAAGAATCTCCTCTCCCTAAATGGTTGACTAATCCTACTCAAGTAACAGAATTTTCATCCAAAATACGTCATGCATTATTCATGGTAAATCCATGTCATAATTGATTTATCATAATGTAAGAAAATAAAAAATTACAATTTTGTATTAAAATATTGTCAAAACCATCTCGGCACGAGTTTAAAGTTTACATCACAAATATCTAATTATCTATTTTAATTTTTATGATCAATGCGAGATAAAATTAATTATCCTGTGATATATTCCTCATCATCTATTTTAAAAACAAAAAATCAGCTATAAAATATGATTCCTCTTATACTCTCCGAACACACTGTAATAGTTCAATAAAAGTTTTGATCCTTCTCACCACTACAGATTGTCGCATTCCCACAAATTTACACATCACTTAAGATTCCTAATCAAAAAAATTTTTAACCTCATATGAATATTTTTTTCATATACATCTTATTATTTAATGGATTAATGTTTTCACATGAATCTTTCCAAGCAGAAGATGTCATAGTTCATCATTATATGATGTAGAATGATCATTTATCCTATGAATCCATGATTGATAATCCAAAGTAAACTTCTCTACACCATTGTCACTCTTACACATATCTTCTATACATCAATGTTTATAAGGATAAAAAACATTACCTAACATAATACCATATATCAACATACATTGTTTTGTTAATGTTAAAAAACCTATGAAGGGACATTTTTATTAAACATTCTATTACTTAATATATTTCCATCATGGCACCATCATCCATTATGTGTCACAAGCATATAGCCTCTCATAAATTATTTAGGATATAAATCTTGAATTACATGTCTCAGGGTTGTTTTATCATTCACATAAGGACAATGAACCTGGTTTCCACCCTCTGAAGCATCCATGGTAGTTTAAAATCAGAGCATTGGCTCTATAGTCACAACTTAAACCACATATCCAGAAGGAATATATAATATAAAATGAAAATTATACCATAGGTTGTATAGATTCCATTATTAAAATGTGTTCTATGTTAAAATACCACCTGGGTGTTTTCATCTATATAGAGGCTAGTGGATAACCTTGGGACTCCATGGATAGATTGTTGTTCACTCTTGGTGTTTCCTCATACCAATAACTCTACTCTTCTGGTATACATTGACTAGAACTATGCTTCACTCATATTTCAATCTTATAAAAAATAACCAATACTTTTCTAAATTATGGACACATTTTTCCATGTTTAATGCACACTCACTTAATTAAATAAATATATATATATATATAAATATTATTTATATCCATATTTATAAAAAACCATAATCATTAGTAACTCCACACGACACAAAAAATTTAAACCATGATAGGATTTTCAATAACAACCTAGTCAAAAAAATATATAAATATATATAATACGATGAAAATATAAATGAAAATCAAGATATCAAACTCCGCCAATCCTACTAGTTTTTTTCACTTAAAAAAAACTCCACTTGAAATAAAAACAGATTCATAATTCAGTAAAGAAAAATTCCCAAATATGATGTTCATAAGTATAATGTTATAAATAAAGATTAAAAAAACTATTCTAATAAATTGTTCCAAATCAATTCTTGTGTATAGTTTCCAATTCATGATATTTTCCCCTTATACTCTCATTATTCAACCTTCTATTAATATTTCATCAATTTATTCTCTACCCTTACAAAAAAATCACTCATCAGTCAAGACCATTTAATCAAAGTTATACTCAATCTTAGGTATTTTCACGCTATCCATAGAATTTATTGTTATCTAAACCATAATTAAAAAATAAAAAAATGATGAGGATATTATATTAATTAAAGTGAATATGAGTTTATGTGTTGGTGGGAAATGATGTGAAAAGTAAAATTCATAGACTAAAGAAGGAGGTTTAAATCATAATGAAAAATTCTTAACATTCATTATAAATATCAAGGAAATATACATCCATTCATTAAATTCCCATAAATAATAACATCACTGATTTTATAAAATCATTCAAGTATTATCATAAAAATTTAATTATATTAAGTAGTTATTAAATTTTCCTTTTTCTCTCAAATTGTATATCTCTATGTTTCCAATAATATACGGGCAAGAACAAGTCTAAAACCCATAGATGTTAAAAATATATATTACCTAAAACCCTACCATAATTATTAAATATTTAATCAGAGTAATAGTTATCATATGGAAAATTATGTCTCTAGTCATATCTTTATCCAATGATTCCAATTTTTTGGATTTTTTAAATCATTTTCTAATTTTTTCTTTTTCCCCTTTTAAAAAATAGATGATTAAATATAATCTCAACCACGTAATATTTGTTAAAACATATTATTATGTAATCGAGATATTGTTCACTGAAACTCATTTAGGCAATTCTCACTAATTTGTACCATGAAACACAAAACTATAAATTTTAATATCAAATTAATAATCAATAAATGATATTAAAGTATTATGATATGGTGGATAAATTGGTTGGTAAAGTGGATTAATAAAATGTAATTTCATGTTCTCTAATAACTTCAAAAAAAATATCATATATATGGTATGTCAGATGGTCATATTGGATAAATTATAAGAAAATGATGTCTTCAACAATTTTAATTCATTTCAAAATCCTAATAAATAAGAAATAAAAAAATGAATTTCACAAAGTTATAGGGATAATTTTTTTAATGAGAAAGGTGGTATATGAAATAAATATTTAAAAATTTTGAGAAACCACTCAATTGAGAGTCATAAATAAGAGTTTTAGTAATCATTTTATGGAATTAAAATTAGAAATTAGTATAAGCTCCAACACTTTGTAGAGGTATTCCCTTTTCTAAAATTTTGGTTTAAATATATTTTATTGGATTATAAAGTTTTTTTCGGGAGTTTGATGGTCCTTAGGGGTGATCCTAGTATTCATAACATGAAATAAATTAAAATTGGCCTAACCTATATAAGGAACATGGTCAGTGCACTACTGGCATACGATTATGTAAATTGTGTGAGGTAGGTGGCCAAAGTAACGACCCAAACTTTCATTAATAAAAATTCCTATTGATATGATTAAATTTCTTATTATGTAAAATGGTTTTATAAAATATGCACTTCATTGGTTTTATGATTTTGGATTATTAAAATATCATTATGAATTGTGAACATTTCTAATATAACCATTGAATAATAATAACATGATTAGTAGAAATATAGTGCTTCAACAAATCCATTTTACTTGGATAAAGGTAGTGATGGCCTCATCATGTAGACTTGCCCCGTATGAATCCCATTTGTTGGAGCTCAAGAAGGAGGTGGCGTCATTGGACTTCACACTTGACCAAGCCCAAGCCGATATTCAATATGTTAAGTTCAAATGGAACCGCCTATGGGAGAATTGGAAGTTGATAGAGATTACCAGCCGAGCAATGTTATCTGAGCCACCCCAAGAGTTTATCATAATCGTGCACCTTACACTAAGGTAATTTGTGGGTTTTATAAAGGGTTATGTAACAAGAACATAGCACTATGATTATGTGCATTATTTTTTTATATAATAAATAATATACATTCATTTTATTTTTCTTACATTGTGCATAGTTTATAAAGAAAAAATATTATTTTTATTTAATATTCAACTAAAGAATATATTTTGAATAATTAATGGATTTTTTAATTAAATAATATTTTAATAAAACAATTTTAAATTATTTTTTATTATGTATAAATCATTATATAATTTTTAAGAATACAATTGTAATATTTATTAAGAATAGAAGCCATTTTTTGTCAAAATCGATGAATTTCTTATAAATGTTTTTTTATTTTAAAAGTAAAAATTCAAATATTTAGAAAAAAAATTAGATAAAATGAATTTTATTTTTGGAATTAGGAAATCAGAATAATCCAATGGTGAATTTCTCATAATTTTCGGAGACTGTTGAATTATTGGGTAAAAATTATATATCGTTTAAATATATAATGTGTTTTATGAAATCATACAGACCCAATATTTATGTTAATAAATAATATAAACAATATGTTCGGAAAATATATATTTTACCATTAAAATAATGTGATTTTATGTTGGTTTTATTTATATTAAAAAAGAATTTGTGGACCCTCCAAGACATATAAAAACTTTGGGCTTTTTAAATTGATTTCCTTGAGAGTGTGACTCTCCTCTACATAAGCAACCCTATTATTTTAAGAATATCGAAAATTTTCCTTATATAATTTTGTTTTACACTCTCATTTAGAAAAAAAACATGGGCAAAAACCATGTGTTGGTTGTGGTTTTGATTAGTTTAATATGTGGTGTCCCAAAACTAAATAATTATGAATTCCCCCTCCTTTACTATATAAGCCCACCCATGCTCCAAATTCCTCTTTAGTGAAATCCTTTTTAGTTCATCCAACTTCTTACCTACTCTCTCTATAATCTTCCCAAGGTGCACCACGTTCCCAGGAACCCTCTCTCAAGACCCTCCCAAGCCTTTGGGATCACACTTCAAAGAAAGAGATTTCTTCCTTTCTCATTTTTGTCCAAATTTTATTATGTTGTTATGCCCTTTTATTTTCAATTAAAAATATTGGGGTATGATTTCACACCTCCCCGATACTTATGTTTTAATTTTTTATTGATCAGAGACCCCTTTTCTCTCTCATTAATTCCTTCCATGTACACATGTAACCATGCCAAAATTCTGTAAGGAATTTCTCTCTCTTCATTTACATTACACCAATTATTTTATGTTATGCATCTAAATTCCATTCCATATGTTGGTATAATATGTCACAGGATCCCCTTAATTAACATTTTATGTAAAAATTATGATAATCCCTTTTCACTCTCATCAACCCATTTTTCGAAATTCTATTTGACGTTGTTATGCTTATGAAATTACACAACAATTTCCATACCAAAATCATTGTGAAGTGAATACCATACTCACTCCTCTATAAAGGGTATTCACCTTTATGCACATATACTTGTTGATTTAAAAATTACATTTATCTATTCCAAGTATCTTATTCATGGAATGAATTATGATATCAATGAATTCATGTTTTGTGATCTTTGTGGCACACTTATGCATGAAATGAAATGATTATAAAGGGTGTTCCCTAATAGCCCTCCAATGAATTGGGTAAAGTATAGTATCATGATACGTGATGTGAAATGGTTGTTTACTCATTCTAATTCAAGAGAAACGAGGGTTTACTAGTGCTTCATGTGCAATGAGGTTTTACTCATACTCTATGTGCAATGAGCCTTGGCTCATACTAATTCCATTTTAAGTGTTGTTGCCACATATCCATGTTATGATTATCGCGATTTATCATGTAATTATGTTCATGTTTCTCTTGTGATCCATTGATATTTCTATTGACTAAAATTTATTGTATTCCTTATTTTAATTCATTTTTACTCCTCTACTAGGCTTTATAACTCACCCTTTTCTCATGTATGTCCTCAGGTATTCCCATGCAATGCTATGTACGGTGGAATATAGTGGTTTTGTAAATGAAGTTTTCAATAAGATGAAGTGTTTCATGTTTTAAGTCATTATGTAATGATTCTAATCCCCATATACAATAGTCTTCTCAACATTATATATTGTATCATGTGAATTTTTTATGTAATAAATCGTGGTTAAGTGTGTAATAAAAAGTAGGGATGTTATAGCCAAGTTGTGCCATTTTGGATTGTGGCATATCACACGGCTTGTAAACCGTGGAGGTATCCTCAAGTAACTATGAAACCGAAATTACCTTAGATAGTTTCTTAAGCATTGTCTTAACATGGTTTGATAAATTGTGTGGCAAAACTGTGCTCCCCTGTAAAAGTTGTAAAATTTATAGTTTTTTCTATTATAGGATTTTACAAACCACACCCGATTTTCCTCCCCTTCTTCCTCTTTATAAAACTAATAATGAACTAAAAGCACCAAGTCATGTCGAGGGAGGTTTTATCTAGATTATATGTCATTTTTTAATTGTTGGTTAAGAATATAAGATCCTAATGAGTCTAATATTCTCTTCTATTTCTTCTCCAGATGAGGGTTTGTATCTTGGTTGATATTATTCTGAATCCCTAAAACTCACTTTTCTGGTAGAATATTGGTTGAAAATTCTAGGGGTGATTGAATAAAGATCTAATGAAACAACTATACATTTTTTTATCAACAGATTCGAGGTGGGTGGTCTAAATGTTATATCATATAAATATTATGTGTATTTTTTCATTTGAACTAGTGTTCATGATTTCTACATAATTATGTTTTTTCATAATAGTGATTTTTGGATATATTGGTCTCTAAATGAAAAATTTAACTCCTCATGGTCCTCATAGGATGAATGAAGGATGATTTGACTAATTTAGGGCCACCTATGTGGTGTTCTGTCCATCCTTAACAAGCTTAACAGAAATGTTAAGTAAGGAATTGGCATATGATAAAGTACAATCCAAGATGAACATTATGAATGGTGGAGTAGTTTATAATTATGAAATAATGGGGGATGTGTGAAAATATGGTAATTAATTAATGATTTATTTCGTATAGAATGAATATCATAAATTTAGTTAATTAAGATTATGTCAAATGGTTTATCAATTTTGATGAAATTATTGAGATGATAAATGCATGAGGGATGATGTATATGTTTAATTGGAAATGGTTTGTAAATTGTGTATTATGTTAAATGGGAATCAGATGGGAAATATTGAATATGTTAAATGGGATGTTGCATGGGGATTACTGAATATAAATATTGTGTTTGGTATAAGACATGGGAAATGAGGCTAAATGGAAATGTAATGTTAAATATTAATATGTTAATGGATTATGTCATGATATTATTTTCCATGATTATTTTTATGGCTGTGATTTAAATTATATTGTTTTTGTTTTGTTGTTTTATGGTATGTGTCTAGTTAATGGTTAAATAAAATTGTGCACGTGTCATCATAGTTTGAGGTTCTGACATGATTTTCTACTCCCACGGGTAACTTTAGACTACATCTCTAAAATCAACCCCATAATTCATTGGTTATAGAAGGGGATGGCGTTTAATTCTCATAATTATTTCATTTAATGGGACCACCTAGACCAAGGCTTCGAGGTGAGTGTATTTTATGTGATGTGATGTGTTTATCCGTAGTGAGATAGAGATATTAATATGCTCTTGTAATACAAAAAATTTTAGAACATTCATGATCAATTGAACTTATAATGAAAATGAATTAAGTGGAGGGAATAAAATAAGTATTGGGTTGGTACTAGTGTCAGAAATGGTTTAATAAACAATTTAAACAAATATTTTCTATGTTTATTTTCCTTACCTTGTATTTTACTTATAAATTTTATACACTATATGTTAATTTAATAATTTTATACACTGTTGGTGTTGGCTTACTGAGTTGTACTCACACCCTTATTGGGCTGCCATTGGGTACCTGAGTATACATCATGATTTCAGGTTAGGAGAGTGGAAAGGACCATGTGCTAGGGGGTGAGTCTGGCATGGGACGTACATGGATAAGGGTTCAGACATGTATTCTAGACTATTTTGGGGATTATTTTGTATGTTTTTATTTTGGGCAGTTCACATGGCATGGATTATCCTAACATAAAATATTTACAGTTGACTATTGCTTGTACCTGCCATGCGGAGATATTATTTTTGCACGTTCCTTGGTTATTAAATGTTTTTTAGGTTGTCTCCTTTATCTCTATATTGTGGTTACTCTAGTAAAGAGGGTATATTCTACCCATGTGACTTATTATACACTCACTAATAGTCTACAACTAGTGAAATATGGGGACGTGCATATGGTGTCATGTGGAGACCCGGACATGCACACCATTTAGTGGTTCCAGTGTTGGGGATGTTACACGGTGGTATCAGAGGCATTGTTTTATTTTCTCAGGATTGGCAGAAAGGATATCAGAAAGATTTAGGCCTTGAAAATGAGTTGGGGTTGGGAGTATCTGATGCATTTATGATGGAAAATCTATGTTCCCTAGGATGGGAATAGTTGTTCTTGTTGTGTGTTGTCACATCTCATGATAGTTCACCATTGGATGATGTACTTGTTGTATAATGTGACCATTATATGATATTTTTTCACGACTAAAATAGCATGGGGATGTGAATTCATGCATCATCATAGGAACCAGGGTATATATGTGTCATTCATCATGATAGTCACACACAAGATGTGTGTGAGGGGTATAAAAAGTTGAATTCATTACACATCCACAGAAATTTAAAGCAAATGGTGTCTAATTAAAAGATTCAAACTGTAAAAAGGATAATAAATGTTGGATATTATTGAAGGAATGTTTTACAAAGAAGGATTATGTGATATGAAATGTTGAATGTCATAAGTTATGAAATTTTAAATGATCCAAGATTAAAGGTATAAATTTTGAGTTTGGAAATAGATTTCAAATGGATCCCAAAGTAAGACTTGTTACCATGTTAGTTAGTTACCTGGTGTTATCCATAATCCATGGTAGGTCTGGTTTAGTGTAATGTTTTTAAGGTGATAAGCTCTATTTGTATAGTTTATGAGTAATGTATATCTATGGATTGTGTAGAACCATATTTTATGAAATTTTACGAAGTTATATGATATGTTTTCTAAAGGTTGTGTTTGACATTGTATAGAGATTCCACCACGACGTCGAGTATCGGTTTGGTGGCAAGAGTATTTAAATGAGAAAACTCCTCCAGATGTGGAGCAATAAAATTGGGTTATCTAGAAGGATATATAATATAATTTCCACGAGATTATTTCTCTTATTATGAAAATGTGGGAATGATACCCATAACAGTCCTTGTTGAGCTTGTTTGAGCTGACCGGGGTGTTTTAGAAACAACACCTTCTGGCATTTACCAAATATAGTGTGATTTAGGTAGTCTTGTTTTGGATAGATTCCATATAAATGATTCTTGGCCATTTAGATACTTTTGTTGAGAAGAGGGGTATGTTGGATACCTATATGTTGAGAGGTCAGGTGAAACGTTAGTAAGAAATTATGGTTCTGACTAAACAAGATAAAGGGAATTTATGGAATGTTTTTTTGTAAATGTTTCTAAAGAATTTCTATATAAATACATTGAGAAAAAAATACCATCTATTTTATGAGTTTTTCACAAGGTGAAATGTCTATAATGGATTATGATTATAGTTTCATGGATCTATGATGCTTCATTCCAGTGATAGAAGGAGAAAATGAAGCTATAAAGAAACATTTTAGGATAAGCTTAGGCATATGATCAGATGCTAGGTGAGCATCGTTCAATTGAATAAGTTTATAGCAGTATGCGATCACACCCTTATCTCAAAAGGGAACCTAATGGGAGCTTCATTTAGTATACTTGAGGTGCAAGTTAGATGGGATAGTGGTTCAGCTTTTGAGTGATGCAATCATCATTTTGGGTTTTTTCATTAGGTTGGATGACTGTAGATTAGTCCAAAACAAGGGTCGGCCTCTCATGGTGGAGATCATATGTTCTTGTATTATTGTGGTAGGTCTGAGAAAATCCATTGTAAGTGTCTCTAACCACTGTTGGAGTTCTATTCAGGTGGTATAATGTGGCCTATACAAAGGTTCTACTAGAACCCTCAATAGCTGGGCACCAATAATGGTCATAGTCAGAAGACAAGTGATGAAAGGGGGTCAATTGACCCATAACAAGTAGGAAGTCAGAGTTCCATGGGTTGTACTAGTAGGGGTGGTGGATATGGAACTCCATGGTGAGTATATCCATATCGGTAGAGTAGTTTAAGGAAAGGCAATCACCCAGGAGATTAGGGTAGTGGGGTCAGTCAGCTTCATGTAGTTTAGTCTACACCTGGAGGTGGAGAGGTTGGAACTTATATAATTCAAGTTATAATTATTTTGGCTTCTACACTTTCTAGTTCTTTATTCAACACAGGTGCCACACACTCTTTTATATCTTCCTCATTCACCATTATGCTAGGACAACCAGTGGAATTTGTTTGTGGGGGTTATTTCAATTGATAATTCATTGGGGATTCAAGCCAAGAATATCATGAAATTTAAAAGTTGTTCTCTAAAGTCTAGAGGGTGCCATTTATTGTGGGACTTGTTCATCATCAAGAGGTAGGTTTTTATCTGATTCTGTGTATATATTGGCCGGTGTCGTATCAAGACCACATTGATTGTCATCACTGAAGTGTAACTTTTAAATCTATTTATGGATACATTTATGTCCATCATGGTGAATGGGATGTTCGAGCGGGTTGTGCAGTGCCAATTTTTTGGGGTCGGGTGAACAAAAAACCCAAGGGTATTTCCTTGTGCTAGATGATGGGGGTTGGAGAAGCCTATCCTTCCATCTTTTATGGGTCATTTTAAAGATGTGTTCCTAAGAACATATTAGAGATACTACAAAAGAGGGAATTTTATTTCATGATACAGTTGTTTCCTAGGGCGTAACCAATTTCCATTCCTCAATACTGAATGTCACCATCGTAACTCCAGGAATATAACATTTACCTATAGGATTTGGAACACAATGGGTTTATCCATCATAGTATATCTCATTGGGTATCACCAATGATCTTTTCCAAAAAGGATGTGGGATTGTTGAGGTTATATGTAGACTATATAATGTTTAATAAAATGACAATTAAGAACCAATACCCACTTCTAAGAATTAATAACCAATTTGACCATATGAGGGGTTCTTGTGTGTTATCTAAGATCGATTTGAGATCAGGATATCATCATATAATGGTGAGACCATTTTACATATTCTATAATAAATTTCGGAGTACGTACATATTGTATGATTTTCTAGTGATGCTTTTAATATTTACCAACACACCAACTATTTTCATTTATTTAATGAACTAGATCATTCATCCCTATTTGGATCATTTAATATCTATCTTTGTTGATGACATCTTGGTGTACTCTAAACCTCATGAAGAACATGCCAAGCATCTTGAGATCATCTAGAGTATAATAAAAGTTCATAGGCTTTATTCCAAGTTATCCAAGTGTTATTTATTGATTGATAATGTTTAGTTCTTTTTTCACATCATCATTGAGGTAGTAATGTTAGTGGATCAAGAGAAAGTGCGGGTTTTTGTGTATTGGGAGTCAACTAAGAATGATTCTGATGTTTGGATTTTTATAGGATTATCCGATTATTATCGAAAGTTCATTAAATATTTATCCCATTTGGAAGTTCCACTTTTGAACTTAACAAATAATTTATTTATGTATGAGTTGTCTGAGTCATGTGAGATTTATTTTTAAGAGTTAAAGAAGTAGTTGAAATTTGAAAAAATCCTGATCTTACCTTATCTATGTAAGAGGAAATCTTTGTTTTTTGAAGCATCTGCTGTCAAACATGGGATAGTGTTGATGTAGGATGATCGCGTTGTAGCTCAGGGTTCAAGGAAGTTTATGCCCCATGAATGTAATTACCATACTTGTGATCTTGAGATGGCCAGGGTAGTGCACTCTTTGAATTGTTTGAGGAACTACTTACTAGAAGAGAGGTCATAGTGTTTATTGACCATAAAAGTCATAAATATATTTTCTCTCATCATGATTTAAAACATTATAAATGCATACTGGTTAAATTCATGTAATAGTTTTACTTTGAGTTGGTTTACACAGTAGGAAAAGGGAATAGTGTTGCAGATTCCCTAAGTTGGAAGACTCATAATTAGATTGTTCATGAATCCAAATCTGAATAGATAGTGATAGCCTTATTTGATGATATTCCCATGGACATGCAAGGAGATCATAGAAATATGACCCTCGCACCCATAGTAGTTGATTTTATTATTTTGGACTAGGATAAGTAGTGGTAGCTTGAGGATCTAGAGTGTTTTTTATGGAAATTCATAACGGGGGGGATTTATATTCTAGTTAAGATATTAGTGATGATGAGATTATTCATGATAATGTCTATTTTTTGGTTCCAACAAGTATGCTAAAAGAGTTGATGCATGAGTCACATGAATCAATGTGGGCAGTACATCCTGCATTAACAAAGATGTATCTTGATATTTGTAGATAATATTGGTTGCCATGAATAATGAATGTGGTTGTAGGTTTCATTACACGACTCCTCACCTATCAGAAGGTGAAAGTCAAGCATCAGTGCCTAGGGGTTTTGTTAAATCCTTTCCGCATTCAATAATGAAAGTGTTATACTGTAATGATGGATTTTGAAGTGGGATGTTAAATGATTCCACATAATAATGATACAATCTGTGTGGTTCTAGATAGGTTGACTAAATGGTTCATTTCAGGCTGACCCATGAGAATTTTATCACTAATATGTTGGGTGAGTTTTATTTTTCTAGAGATACTGTAGTTTCATGGAGTAATGAGGAATATAGTTTTGATCAGCATCCATGATTCACATGGTGATTCTAGAAAGGATTGTAGAATTTTATTGGTAGCCTGGTGTTTTTGAGTTCAGCCTTCAACCCATATATGGATGGGTAATCAGAGTATATGATTTAAGTGTTAGAATAAGTGTTGAGGTCTTATTTACATTATTTCAATGGTCCATGAGAAAACACTTTCTACTTGTTGTGTTTCCCTACAACAACAAATTATAGGTTATAATTCATATGGATCCGTTTTTTGACAATATAGAAGACCATGTAGATATCTGATGTGTTGGTTGAAAGCTAGGGAGTCTGAGCTGCTAGGGAAAAATATATAAAAGATGTCATAAAAGGTACAATTGATTCATAGATGCATTAAAATGGATTAGATTTCACAGATTTCATATGCATATCAGTGTTGAAGACCCCTTGATTTAATGGGGGCGATATTTTGTTTCTTCATGTGTCTCCATGGTTGGGTCATCGTCAGATTCATAAATATGTCACATTGGTACCTATGTATGTGGGTTCATTTTTGATTTTCGAGAGGATCAAACTGGTTTCTTACCAATCATCTCTTCTACAGTAGTATAGTGGAATACACGATGTTTTTCAAGTTTCATATCATTGGTGGTATCACACTGATACATCTCATGTGGTTAATTTTGAGGATGTTGAACTTGATGTTGATGCTTCCATTGAGGAGAATCTAGTTCCTATTGGGTATCATAATGAGAATGTCTTTCAGGGAGAGGTTGTGCCTCTGGTTTGGATTATATGGCCACATGGGAATGTTCTGGATAACATTGGGAGTGGGATTTGAATTTTTGGGCATAACGTCTTGGTCTCTTTTCCTTGGAAACTCAATGATTATTGGGAATGTGGCTCAAGGATGACCATCATATGGTGGGGATGTTGTATGATCCAGGACATTGTATTGCTACGCCACTGACTAAAATTTTGGTTTAAATCTCTTATTTTTTATAATTAAGTTATTCTTAGGTGTTTGAGGGGCCTCAGAGCTACTTCAGGGGTTTGGTACATGAAGGAAATGAAGACTGGGCCAACCTGTGTAAGGAGCATGGTTGGAACACGGTTAGGATTACCTTGTGAGGTGGGAGGAAAAGTTGTTCCATTTTTGATATTAACATATCACCAAGTTAGTGAACGATTGGTAAACATTGTTCGTCTCCCTAAGAAACTGTGTGACCCAACTTCCACTACTACAAATACGTCTTTTGTCAACTCTAAAAATGGCCTTTAACAGTGCTAGAAAAATGATATTAATGCCAGCGAAGTTAAAGGGGGGGGGGGTCCCCTTTATCAGCGCTGATAAAATGGTCCTATATCAACTCTTTCTTTTAATCACTAATAAAATACCCCCTTTATCAGCACTTTTTTAAAGCACTCATAAAATTTAAAAAACATTAAAAAATTAAACAAAATTAAACAAAATACTGACAATCGGGGGGGGGGGGTCTTTTATAGAGCTTGAGCCCCCCTTTTACAGTGCTTTTCTACCCCCCCCCCCTCCTGCTCTTGCATGCACCCCTCCACCCTTTATCAGCGCTAGCCACCCTTTATCAGTGCTAGCCTCAGATTCTCCCATGAGTGTGTGCCCCTACCTCCACCCGGATTTGATCTCGAGAGCTCCCCCCTGCGCGCCTGAAGCCTTTGTCACTCCCCTATATTGATTTGTTCTCCTATTAGAGATATATCTATTTATTTATATATATAAATTTAGTTATATTTATTATTTTATGAATATATATTTATATTAATATAAATATATAGTTATATTAATAAATATATTTATTTATAGTGATATTAATATATTTATTTATTGTTATATTAATATATATGTAGTTATATTAATATATATATACAGTTAGATTAATATATAGGTATATAAATATTCATATATTTTTATTTTAAATAAAATGGATATTATTTATTATTTAGATATAGCTGATATATTTTATATGTAAATATATTTTATTATTTATATTTATATTTAAATTTTTATGTCTGAATATATAAAAAAATATGTAGATATTGTTATATATTGATTATAAATAGAAGTACATTATAAAAATGATAAAATTTCAAATACATAATATCAATATGAATGTAATACCATGGAATAAATTCAGTCTCCACCTAAAATATACAATAATACCCCCTTAAAAAAGGCTGAAAATCCACAAAATGATAACAAATTGAGGTACCCCGACTAAAAACTCAGTTTTGGAGGCCTTCTGGGCCTATTTTGGCCTTAAAAAAACCTTGACCAAATTCCCCCACCGGGTCATAGCGATGTATATCTAAAAGTAGGCTTTGATTTGATATGTGGTAGAGCTCAAAGGGACACACAGATCAAAATTTATGGCCTTTTGAAGTTCGTGTTGCGTTTTCAACATATTTTGGATCATTTTTTCATTTTTTTTAGTCTTAAAATTTTTGTTAAATGACTATTATTCCAAAATAATTATCAAATTATTAAATAAAAATATTTTTTAATTTCTATATAATCCATTTTCACTAAATATCTTATATATAATGTGTAACTGTACATTTATACTTATCTATAGTATATTTAAAATCATATTTAAAAAATATAATTTATATTTATCTCAATATAACTATATCTATATATTTAAATATTTTTCTGATGTAGACACTTTATCAGTGCTACTAAAAAACACGCTCATAAAGGGGTACCCTTTTACAGTGCTAACAAAAGTGTTGTTAAAGGGGGTACCTTTATCAGCGCTAAAAAAAGCACTGATAAAGGGGTTCTTTTATCAGTGCTTTTTTTAGCACTGATAAAGGTACCTCCACTTCATCAGTGCTTTTTCTTTAGCACTTATAAAGGTTGGCAATGGGAATTCCCAGTTTTGTTGTCATGCCCCGAGCCCGCTCTTCCGGACTTGGTTCTTGAAAATGATGTGAATTTTTTTTTAAGAAAAAAAATTTACACAACATTTTAATGAAATGAGGATCTTTTAACGGTCTAGGTTCTAAAAGATTAGACATAAATTGCATTTATTAGGGATGAAATAAAAAAAGGGTGAGCATTAAATTTCCCTGTAAGGGTTTTTAAATCCTATGATAAATCTCTTTTCAAAATATTACTTGATAATACATTTGAAATATTCAATTAGAAATACCTTTGTAAAATAATTCTTTGGAATATAATTATACTTTGAAAACAATTTCAAATTAATCCAGTGATTCGATAGAAAATATTAACAAAGCTCTTAAAACAAAACAACTAGGTCCACTTGAAGCTTTGAAGGCTATCATGGGCCTACCCACTTGAGGGATGGATTCATTATCCAATTCCCTATCATATTTACAAAGTTCAAGCACCATTTTCATTATAAAACATTTTCAGCTTGCCTTTCTTACATATAATTTTCAATTGAGTTTTTGATTTTGGAAACATGTTAATACACATTACACTTATATATATATATGATTATGTATGTATGCATATATATATATGTATGAGCTTCCATCACATTACATATTCATGTTTGGTTCTGACCAAACTTCTGTCACCCATACCTTTCATAAACATCTATGTACCAAAACATTTTATGGAAGACATGATTTTCATATTGTTATAATTTTAACCATTAAAATGAAATCATGAATAAAATTTCCAACGACATACTTGTTTAATTAATTTTAATCATGAAATACTGAAATGAATATATAAACTATTAATAATCACATGCAATCTTTATGTCACACATGAAATTTTCAATAGCATTTCATATGCATTCACTCTTTCTTGAATATATATATATATATATATATATAGTTCATACAATATGCATATTTATTATCCATACACGATTAGTGAAACCTATATGCACAATATAAATTTAATAAAAATAGTGGTCATTACTAATATGAAATGCATGTGTTAATTATAATACAATGAGTGTCGATGATGGCTATGTATCTAAGCAAATGTGATGCCCATGATATTGATAAAACTTGATGGTATGCAATATGTTTTTTTTTGAAACATGGAGATAATTGAAAAAAACTACAAACATCACAATATCATCCATATATACATATATGGGCATGTACTTCCATGAAAAAACAACATAATTAAAACACTAAATTCATAATTTAATATAATGTTTTCACTCTTAATAAATTATGTCGAAAAGTGTCCAAAAATAAAAAATTATTATTTATCTTGGTATTGAAATTCACATATAAATATAAATATATATATAAATATTTATATACCAATATACATGTATATAAAAATAGGATTTTCTTAAGAAAACATAACATAAAACACTCTTTTGAAAGTTTTAAAAGGGGAGGGATTGAAAAAAACATTAGTATATAAAACTGCATATACAGAATTATGAAATAATGTTTTTGTAAAATATAGATAATTGAAAACAGTCCCTTACTAAATTCTACCAAAATTTTAAAAGTGAAAAAGATGTTGTTTTTGAAAAAGAAACCATATATGAAATAAATTTCAATTGCACAATTATGATTTTCAAAGAAAATAAATTGACCGAATAAATATAAAGATCCCTTACCTGGTTTGGCATAAACTGAGAGTCCAAATTATCTTCCTACCATTCAGACTTTCTTTCCCCCCCTTTTTATCAACATAAATTTATCTATCAGTGTTCTCTCACGTTAGCATAACTGGAATTCATAAAGGAAAGAGGATAGTGGTTCACTACCCTTATAGACTCCTCATATAGAGTGGAGAATACTTCTAGGCAACGAGTAAGATAGACATGGTTTATATAGCAGTGTTATATCTTATAAGATACGCTAAAAAAAATAAGTGCATATGCTACAGTGTGTGTATCCTATCCAAAGAGTTTGAAAAAGATAAAAAAATATGGTGGAAACGTCAATTCTCCTACAGTCCAAATGCAGTGTATCAATTAATAAAAATTGAATTTGATGGATTGATGAAAGAAATCACTTAAACTATATTAAAGGACCACCAATACCCACACAAAATTCCAAAACATCTTCCAGAAGTATTAATTGACAACCGCTTGATAGCCGCTCAATAAACAAAATGAAATTCTGGAAATCCAAACTTGCAGTAGATTACACTGTTTTAAACATCGACATTTGAATAAACAACTTAACTATGATAAAGATATGGATTGGAAAGGGTCATGGATTCTTCATAACAGAACAAACCATAGTCATTCACATTTCTGTATTAGACTAAAACATTGAAAAGGATAAGGATATCAATTTATGATCATAAACACCATCGAAATTTAATAATATAAACAGATTGATATATAATAACAGAACAAATGGAATCTATAAAAAAATATTCGGATAATAATATTTCTGAACACATAAGTCCGAAATAAACAAGACCAAACAAATTAGAAAAATATAAACCAAGGATCTAGTCGATTCAAGTACAAAACACCAAATCCACTCAAATCTAGACAAGAAGATATCCTTCAACCTCAGGTAAAAAAAAAACAGAAACCCTAAACCGAGATCAGACATGGTGTTTCAGAACCCCTATGGAATCAACCACTGGAGGACGCCCAAGCTTCAATCGATGTTTGACATAGCCCTCCCCATCTCAAAGTCACGTTCTCGGACTCCTGGTTCGCGAAGAAGACAATGAAGCCTCACCTCGGCTTTTGTCTCTCCTGAAACCAAAATATAATCCTGTGAAACCAAAACCCCTTTTTCCCTTCTATATCATTTTTTATATATTACTTTACTTACAAACATGTATCGGTTTTTTTGTTTTTTTAATAAAACAATTTTCCGAATCTATATATTTGTTTTGGTTTATATATATATAGATGAATATTCATTCTTTTGGTTTTATTTTAAACTCTAATTATAATGTTCTTTATATATATTACTATGTTTAAAATAAATTATCAATTTATATATATACAAAACAATCCTTAATAAAATTAAACATATAAATATATATTTATAAAATTAGTTTTAATACCATATATAGCGTTATTTTATAATTTAATTATTATTCTTAATATTATGATTCCATTATAATTTCTAATAATTCCACATTATTTAATAAAATTTATTAAATTCACAAAGACTATTTATTGTATATCAGTTATATAATAATATTTAAATCAACATTGTCTATTTATTTTATTAGTAGTTGTCAAATGTTGGTTTTAAATATTACAGTTTCTAACGGATAGTTTCTTTTTCTAACAGTCGGATAAAAATCTATAAATACCAATGTTTTATGGGTCTTTCAAACACTCAGAAGAAAAATATCTCGACGCTCATGCCACTGCTTTCAGAGATGATTTTATATGTTCCTCTTATTTTTTGTTTCATTTCTATCATCATTGCCATAATTTTTGTTCTTCTATCAGATCCAAGAGATGATAACTACTCGATCGACATCATTGTGTTTCTCGGTAGTCTTCCAATTTTTTTATTATCAATAACAGTTTGTTTAATGGGTTAGTTCTTGTGTATCAAGGGTTTATTCTGGTATTTTTATGAATAAAGTGCTCTCTAATTATATATTTTCATTCGGTAATTTATTTTATTACATCTTGGAAACATTGTCAAAACATAAAACATAATTTTAATCCTGGGGTGTGACATTTGTGGTAGTGTTGCCTTAGATAGTGGATTTCACATGGTATAGAAAACCATTCTACCAAACAGTGTTCTCTTATAAAAGATAAAAAATTATAGTTTCTCCATTACAGTATTTTATGAACCTCCCATGTTTTTCCTCCCCTTCTTCCTCCTTCTAACCCTAGTGATGAGATCGAATCCTAAAATCTTCCCAAGGGGGGTTCCCTCTTTATTCTTTGACATTTTGACCATCAATGGTTTCGAATCAATGATCCGGGTATGTCTAATCCTCTCATCTATTCAACTTTACATACTAGGGATTATATCATGGGGGATCTTCTTCCAAATCCCTAAAAATCCCTTTTTTTGGAATCTAGTATAAAAATTAATGTGGTGTTTGAATCTAGATCTAGGGACATGATTAGTAGTGTGTCTATCATCATATTCAAGGTAGGTGGTATACAAGTAATATCCTATATTTCTTATGTGGATTTGTGCATATGAACTACTGTCCTTGATTTCCCACTTGTTTTTGGATGTTGTTAGTGAGTATTGGTTATAAAGGGGTTTAAATTATGAATTGAACACTCCATGGTCCCTATGGGATCCATGAAGGATGATTTCATCAATTTAGGTCCACCCATGGGGTGTGCTGACCTTCTCAGTCAAGGATAACAGAAACATTAAGTAATGAATTGGAATTTTACTAAGTATAACCTAAGATGAACATGATGAATGGTGAATTAGTGGACAATGAGGGAATAGTGGGGGTTATTTCAAAATATAGGAATGGATTAATGACTCGTTTGATATCGAATGAATATTTTTAATTGGGTTAATTGAGATTTGGTCAATCCATTTATGAAAATATTGTATTGAAATTCGTAATATGATTAGCGCATAATGGATGATAGAGATGATTAATTAGAAATTTATAGTAAATTGTGGAATATATTAAATGGGTTGATGTGTGGGGATTAGTGAATATGCTAGTAAGTTAGGCATAAGACATCAGAAATGGGGATAATGGATATGTAATGTTAATGATTAATATGTTATTGCCTAATGGTGTGATATTTTTTTCTTATGATGATTTGTTATGGTTGTGATTTCCACTATAATGGTTATGTTTGGTTGTCATGTGCGATTAGCGTACTGAATGGAAATATAAGCATGTGTAAAAGGTTTCATAGTGTGGGGTATTGACATGAGGTTCTATTCTAATAGGTCGAGTTAGAAGAAGTCTATAAAATCCACCCTATAATGCATGAGTTATGGAAGGTGGTGATGTTTTGTTCCCCTAGTGGTTTTATTTTATGATCCCACCTAGATTATGAATTGAAGGTGACTTTTTTGTCTATGATGTGATGTTATTATCCCTAATGAGATAGGAATATTGATCATTCCCCTTATGTAAGGAATTTTTTAATATTCCTAATCCATTGAACATGTGATGAAATTGAATTCTTGTGGGGGAAATGACATATGTAATGGGTTTATAATAGTGTTAGCAATTCCTTAATAAGGATTATCAACAAATGTAACATAATTTATATTTTTAACACCTTTTATTTTACATATCACTTGAATTTACTAATATAATGATTGAATAATTTAGAGAAACCATTGATGGTTCCCTAGTAAGTTGTACTCAGACCCTACTCGGGCTACTGTTGGGTACCTGAATGGACTTTATGCTTGCGGGTCAGGAGAGGGGAAAGGGCCTTCCCCATTGGATTTTATATAAGATTGGGGTGTAGATGGATAATGTTATAGACATGGTTTTAGGACCATTTTTGGGATTATTTTTTTATCATTATTTTTTTATTGTGCACTTGGCACGACTTAGAATAACATGAAATATATATTGTTGACTATTTCTTATTCCCATATTTAGAATATTTTACTTATGGTTGTTCCTTTTTTGTTACGTTTTTTTCTATTATCACTTTTATCTCTATATTGTTGCTACTCTAGTAAAAAAATTATTGTCTCCCCACATGACTTATTAGACCCTCTCTGCTAGTTGGAAACCTCTAGTGTAAGGGGTGGAACAGTTGAGGTCATGTGACAAACTGGATCGGGGCACCATTTTGTGTCCCCTGGATTTGGGACATTAAAATTAGTCTAATAAATAAAAAACTCATATAATTAAAATCAATTAAATAAATATTATCATCAATCCTAATTAAAACACAATAAATTTTTAATAATAATCTCATATCAATAAATTTTTTCCTATATCTCCAAAATTTTTGATTATGATGTGTCAAATATTTATAATAGGATAAAATATATTTCTTATGTGATTATGTCTCATGGATAAATGATCTTAAGAAAAAAAATTCATGTAACACCTTGTTAAAATAAATTCATTTATTCCATGAAATAATTAATTTTATACACATCATATTGTTGAACTCCAAGATTTTAAAGGAAATAAACATTCAGAAATAAAAACAAAAACTGAAAAACATAGAAACTCCGATCTTTCAAAATTTATTATAGCTACACCTCCATGGATTATATAATGGATCTCATAATCATATCAGTTTACTTCTTTACATCTAATGTCAGATTTTATTCATAAAAAATCTAAAAATTTATAACAATTCCTCCTTTACCACTTTCCTATTATTCTCTAATTTTTAAACTCCACAGGATCCAGGAAATTTATTTTTTCCTCCACTTTTTTTGAAATTAATTTATGTACTTATTCATTAAATATTTTACCAAATCCATTACACTATATTTCTTACTCCACCTTCTTCACCTTAACTAACTTTACCTCTTAAAACTAATCTTAAACATCTACTTATTCATACCCAAAATGAAGATGTAAATAAAATTTATTCAAAATGGATTTAAAATCTTAAATGTTTTTACAATGTTTTATTTCATCACTACTTGGTCATTATGCAGTGAATTATGTTCTTTGATATTTCTATTAGTGTTTACATTGTACATAAAAATTAATTCAATTATACTATACTATGAATTATTCACTTTATGAACATGAAGTTATTAATACCTTTGGTAGTACTATTTATCCAAAAACATTATTAGATTTCCTAGAAGTTAAGAGAAACAATGAATGGTAAATAGTAGGACTTACTCAATTTTTGATTTTTGAATTAAATATATCCATAATATTATGAAACATTAAATAATTTATTTTATAGTTTCCACCATTAAAAATTCATTTTCATCCAGTTAAAAGACTTATATTTAAAACATTTATTATCAAATGGTGGAATTTATTACTAATTTATCATCTAATCTATCTTGTACGCCACAAAAAAACTTACTAAAATGAAAAAAATAAATATAATAACTGATAAGACAAAATAAAAAAATGGACATAAGATTACTATTTTATACATCAAAATCAATTTTGAGTCATTTAATGGTTTTCATTCTACTATTGAAATTCTAGTAAACCAATTGAATGTCTAATTGTTATCTTTACTGTAGATACACTAATATTTTTTTAGAGTTAATAGTTCCAACAACCATCACTACCAACTATGGAGTAGTATAATGAAAGTTTACGAGCGGTCCCATGAGGAACATGCAATCCTAGAGAAAACTATAAAATAATTTTCATATTCCTACAGTTATATTGAAATTATAGAATAGAATCCAAAAAAAATAAAATTTAAAAATTAATCTGAATTAGAAAAAAAAGGATGAGGTCCGGTAAATCAATATCAAAGGAATATCCAAAAATAAAAAATCAAACTCAATTGACAATTGATAAACTCCATAATTAAATTTTTATATATATAATTAAACACCATTTGGTAAACTTATATCAAAACATCTTTATTATCTTGAATTACCATGATCAAAGAATTAAAAATAGTCAATGTGCATTAATTGTAAATCAAAAAATCATAAGAATAATATACTCAAAATTAATGAATTAATTAATTTTATCATGCAAGGTTTTTTATTATTATTATAAAATCTAAATCAATAATTCTATAAAGAATACGTTATGAATAGGTTGTAGAAAAGTAAAAATTGTTAGATCATAAAATGATAAATGAGGTAATTAAAATCACTATATAAAAACACTCTTCTAATGATCACACATCCTCCTATGGACCCATCCACCCATTACTTAGTGGTTATCTACAACGAATAACCAAAATCCATCTACAGAGAGAATATATTCAATAAAAATAAACATTAATTATATAATAATAGAAATTTTATAATAAATAAATACTAACCATAAATAATGAATCCCATAATTATACAAGTACAAACTAAGAGAAATACAATGAAATAAAAAGAAATCTACAAGATTCCTAGGTTGAAACCCTAGAGGATTCTCTTTGCAATGGATGATTAATCCCATTCAATTATAATTTTTCTAGATTAATTATTTATTCATTATAAATGATAAATATTTTTCAAATATAGTATTCATATAATGATAATAAAAAAATAATGTGTATTTTTTTATCTCGCATAGTTGAAATCCTCATGGCACAATTGTAAAGTTCATGGCACAAACAAGTATTTCTCCCATTAGTTTTTTCTTTTTGTGAAATGATTTCATGGAGAATCTTGTGATAGTTTTCTCATTATCAATAATCAAACAGAAAATATGTCCTCAAATATGGATACCTCCATACTGTCTAGGTACACCACTTTTATCCCCCCCCACAACATGATCTTCACAACAACTATTGAACATCATATTCCTATAACCTGAAAGATCAAAAATTATTATTAATCCTCACAATATTTTAAATTAATATCCAAATTTTCAACACATACATATACCTCATGATTCAACAGATCCATAAACACAAATGATTTTTTCCATTCATAATAGATAATGGTGCTTCACTGTATAACACTATATGAGAATTTATTCTATGAAATCCACAAATTATTACCTCTTTTATGTCACAGCTTTGTGGTTTTACTCTTACACATCTCTTCCATATATTAATATATAGGTTTAAATATCAATTCAATCCATTCATAATTCCACGTAACAAAGTACAATATTTTAATACTCTATAATATCATATGTAGAAAAATTTAGCTTACATATAGCCTTACATAGCGCTTTATAATGTGTCATTAGCTGGAGAGACATGAATCATGTTTATATCCTCTCATCCTTGATTCAGATGTTACTATATTTACTTCATGATGGAGGTGTTTCAAATCTATCTCATATATATGATGATCCAAAACTCCACACCTAGAAAAACAAATTGAATATCATAATAATTAAGAGATCCCTACATTCATGACACATACACTAGATCCAAGAGGTAGTTAAGAAAAAATGGGGTCTTAACCCTATGTTTTCGGTGTTTTATAATTCAAACATTTTTTGTGTTACAATCCCATTGAGAATTTTTTTTATTTTTTTTAAAACCAATTGAAAACAATAAGTGTGTCATGGATGTCTTATAAGTCTCTCCTTGGGCATCCCCATATCAGGAACTCTACTCCTCCACTCAACATCATCCCACACAGTGCTTCAATCATATCATACTCATGTACAACATACCTCTACCTAACTTAGATTCATATTACCCTTTAACACTGTGAATTTATATTTATTAAATTTCTTATTATTTTTCTCAAAAAAATAAAAAAATATATAAATATTAATAAATATCACTTCCCTATAATCAAAAAACAATAAATTTCATTAATAATATCTTATTTATATCCAAAAAACAATGATAATTTTTTATCCAATCTAATAAAAAAAATATATATATAATGTATTTATGGGAAGGGGTCTCATGTTGTTATGCTAATGAAAGAACTATATAGGATAAAATAAGTTTTATAATCCTGCTATTCAATTCTAGAAAATTTCATGAAGAGAATAAATTTTGTAATATTAATGGTGGATAACTACATATTTATAAATAGAGACGACATAAACTCGCACATTTTTATTGTTTACATGCTGAGAAAACACATTGATACGTCAATGACTAGTGTGATAACATTAATTTTACATTTTAAATCCATGAACATATAAGGTTTAATATTTATCTCACAAAAAACATTTTTCCATGTGTTATTAAAGATGTTTTCCATAAAATAATCTTGATATGTCACTAATATAATAGAACATGGTACAAGGTTTTCATATAATAAAGATGAATTGATTATTGACCAGAAAGAGTTATGAATGTTTGGTGGAAGCCTCCTCAACTTTAATGCATATAGATTGTACACCTTTATTTTCATTACTATTTATGAATGATTCTAAATAAATACTAATGTTTTGTTTCATATTATAATGAAAATTATATTATTATACTTGAAAGGGGATCCTGATTCCTGACTGATATGACATAAGTGATTGACATACAACTCCTAGAGGTGAATTTTGGAAGATGCATTTCTTGGATTAGTTTGATGAAAATTATCATGTGTTTATAAAAGTTGAAACTCAGTTTGTAATGGAATTACTAGAGAAAAAACAAATGATATTGATGATGTCATACTATAAATATATTAGGGTGAATATTACATGACCATTAAATATTGGAATTGTTAATTGATAACTCTTATTTGAGAAATTTTTTATAATTTAATTATTTTAATTCTCACTCTTATCTAATTTATTTTTTAATTGTTTTATCATCGTAAATGGATTTATTTGGGAATTAAAGGAATTTTGAGGAATTTTTGTGAAATTTGAAGATATATTTTTTTGGGAACATGAAATTTTCAAAATAAAAGTATAGAAACACATAATTTTCATAAATATATATTAAATATTTATATATAAAATTATGATCCATGATGGAATCATATAGGTTTAGTGTATTTGGAAAATTGGATACAAAAAAAACATTTTCATTATAGATCTACATCATCTCACAATAGATTATTCTTAACAAGAATCCTTCTTAGAAAAGTCACTTTTAATACATTTTTTCATAACCTAGGTAAATAAATCATAATAAATAGTTGGATAATATGCTTGGTTAGGGTAAACATAAGATAAATCAAATAACACTTAATAATAGATTTATAATAAGGGTTTGATAACATGATATTAACAAATCCAAACCATAACTAACATATCATAGATCATAATATTGGGTAATTGAATAAATCTCAACAGAACATAAGACATTATTCAAAATAGAATCAAAGTATATGATCAATGAGATCATATCATTATAACAAGAAATAATAATGTGGAATACACATAAGCATTGAAAATTATTTCTATGGTCCTAGATTACTACCAAGAATATCACATTTGATTGAGTTCACAATCTATTCTATATAATACTTATTCCATGTGAACTCCCAATACTATCATAGTTGATAATGTCACTTTCTAATCTAATTTCACTCCCTATTCCAGTCTTTATTATCTCATGAAATTTCTATATTTTCCCAATGCATTGGAGGGATATATAACTCTAAGAAAATCAATCATATAATTAATATCTTATATATATATCCCAAAAAATCATAAAACATTCATCACTGTATAACCCTTTGAATGGAAATGGGTTTCACAAATATTTCATCATTTCATCATATAATAACCTATAAAAAGAAGAATATTTCCCAATGGTTTTATCATAAATTAAATAACTCATGGTAAAGGTACAAATTTAATAGAATCATTATTAAATAGTAATAATCATAATCCATATAAATAATTATGGGGGATGGTATCATTTTATCATATCCTCTTTAAAGAATAAGTATCATCCAAATATAAAATCATACATGAATATGCCCTTAAAATATTACTAGAAAATTTCTAGAAGAAAATACCATTTACACATTGAAATGTAGAAAATTTTCCAACTATTAATTAAAAAAATTTCGTTGAAGATATCCTTGGGATATTGTAAATTAGGTTTTATGAATAGATTTTCTATAATGGTGGTAAATTCTACTCATTATATGTATGTTAAAAAACACATTTAATTCAATCTTTTGGTAAATATCTAAAAGAAACTCGTTTTGAAAAAAAACTAGATGATTCCATCTAAAATTTTTTTTAAGAAGTAAAATTTGGGTTAAAGATACTTTAAATAATAATATAAAAATATAAAAAAAAATTATTATTGAAAAAAAATTATAAAACATGGACTTGGAGTAAAATGGATTTTCGATCGATGAGAGAAATTAATTTAGATTTTCTGAAAAATATTATATTAGTATATTTAAAGCATTAAGAGCGGAAAATGATAGGGAAACATTTATTCTTAATAAATAACTATAGGATGAAAAAATTCATAGGATTCTTAAGAGATATTTCATAACATTTCATCATTAAAAACGTAATTATAATTATTTTGATAAAATAAAAAATTATAGCATAAATCTAATACCTCATGTTTGAATTTCAAAAAAAATCAATATAAACTCAAGAATAATAAGTTAATTTTTTTAGAATTCGATTAAATAATTATTTATATACTTATAATATTATATAAGATCCCCTAATTACATTTCAACTCTCGTTTATTAATAAATACGTTTAGAAATATTCTTTTTTGGGTGTCAAATTTTTTTCTTTCATGAGAATTTCGATTCCATAATTAAAGACCCCATATATTGATCAAGGATAAATAATATACATTATTTTAATGCTAATATAAATATGATATAAAATAATTATATTTTTATGTATTCATCCAAAAAATATATAAATAGAAAAATGAATTTCATGGATCATAGAGATGGTAAGTCGTACGTAGGTATGAATACTTCATTCACTTATAAACTGAATGCAAAAAATAAAGGTCAACAATAATGTACCATTATAAAATATTTATTATTTCATATATATATTATATATTAATTAAATTTCTTCTTGTTTCCATCCATATAAATATAAAATTAGATATGATTCATATCACTTCATGGAGGTGGTATTCCAAAATTTCCCATATGTGATGTTATCTTTTTTTAACACATGTAAGGGTAAGGAAGAATATATGATATTATAATTAAATGAAAAAATAATATCATAAATATAATATAAAAATATAAATAACAAACCCATCATAATTAACATATGTTAAAGGTAGTGGTGTAAAATGAATTTTATTACTACATGGAGGTGGTAGGCCATACATGTGCACAGCTGATACTTTCACTTACCATTTAATGGAAGAATGTTAATAATGATGGTTTAAGAAAAATAATAATATCACATAAGTATGTTTATTTTACATAATATAATATTTCATTATGAATGACACTAATTTAGATTAAGTACTACAAGAAACAAATTGAATGTGATCTGATAGGATGATTACCTCTTCTATGGTAGACTGATTATAGATCCCTTATTAAGGACCCTTGGAATGGGAATTTAGGAAAACAAAAACATATAATTAATTTATAATAAATTTTATAAGATAAATTTCAAAATTTAGGTCAAGATATATATCTCAAAGTGGTTTAAAAAAGGGAAAAGAGGGGTGTCCTTTTATAAGTGGGAGAGGGGACACACATTGAATATTTTAAAAGATTAAAATATATTAATGTTATAATCAAACAAATTCTTCCAAATGTTTATATATTAGAATTTGGTATAATATTATGTTTAAATATGGACAAAAAATTAGACTTATAAATGTTTAATTTGAAAAATACCCTTATCTATTGGTTTAACCCCTCATAAACTCATTTTTACCTTAATCATGATGATACTTTTTAACTATTTTTACTATTTATTATGAAACAAATGAAAATAGACTAATTATAAAATATTTAAATGAAGAATCCAAATATAAAATACAATTTATAAAATTTCATTCATATAATTGTAAAGATTTATTTTAAATATAATCCCATAAAAGGCAATGAAAAAATGTTTTCCATAAAAAAATATTTTCTTAAGTATAAATTTTTTTTGTACCAAAAATTAAAAAATAAATTTATCTCTAATGGATTTTATTGGAATTTAAATAATATATATGAACTAATATTACTTTAAATACCATTTTGAAATAAAATGGAACATTATAAATTCAGTTAACATAAAGATATTGTTCAATAAAAAATATATTTTTTATTATTCATTGAAATATCAATATTTTTGATCAAACACTAATAGTTTCTCACAAAGATAATTTTTACATGATAATTTAATAAATAAAGGTTGTTTTCAAATAAATTTTATAAAACTTCATTAAATTAATTTTAATATTTTCTCAAAAAAATCAATAAAAACATTTTTTAGGCAAAAATGTATTTTTAATGAATATAATGACATTGATAAAAATTGGGTACTTTTTTAAAATATATATTTTTTTATCTAAAATATTTATATATAATTTGTTGATTTTTTTTCTTTTGATTCACTCTTAAAACATAGCTACTAGGTTATATTGGTATACTATATTATGGATCATTTAGAATCATGGTTTACATATATCACAAGCTATTGATGAAATTAAATTCATTTAAAGAGATATTTAACATAAAATTTTAAGGTGTTACATTATCCCCCCCCCCACCCGTATAATGAATTTATCCATTGATATTAAAACACTTTGATATAAAAAATGAATTTATCTATGTTTCATCAAATCCTTAGGTTCCAATGTTTCTTCATCAAATTTTCGATTCCCCCAAAGATCTTTAACCAAGTGAGTAATCTTGTACCACTTCACATTATCTCTATGATCCAAGATTTATACTATTTTTTATTTATACGAAATATCATACTATAGTTTTATAAAAAAATAAGTTAATTAAATGTGATGTATCATGTATGTACTTACATTGCAGAGATAGATGCAACACATCGTTATATTGATAGAGGATTAGTGGAAGCGCTAAGTGATAAATTATCATCCCTACTAGATCAAGAATATTAAAGGGGATAACATACCTAGGACTCATATTTCCCTTTTTTCTTAATATAATAACCTTATTTTTTGGAGAAATTCATAGGACTACCTTCTCCAAAACTTAGTATTCAGGATTTAACTAATTATTGTCAACATAACTTCCCTATAAATTTTGATAATCCTTGATGTGTTGCGGAATGGATCTAACATTCTCTGTTATTTTGTTTTCTAGCTCACATACAAATAACATTCTTTCTATAGCTTTATCCCAGAATGTTGGAGTTCTATACATATTTCTATAGTGGGATTTATATGAATCCTTTTTAATGATTAAGTAAATTATATTGTTATAATAAAACCTGACTAGGGTAAGGTGTTTCTCCCAAACACCAGTTTAATAAATATAAAAAGACCTTATAATAAAATCTAGATTTTGAATAAATCTCTGAGACACAAAATATATCTAAGGATGATAAGAACTACTATATCACAAGCTAATCATATCATAAATATTTTCTTATAGTATTTAAGTGTGATAATTTTTTAATCAAATTAACTATAATCAAAATAGAATTATGGATATTAAACATTTTTGGGAGTCAGGGCAAAAAATAAATGCTGTTGTTTTTCTCATTTACATTTTAGTATAGTAAATTTTTCAAAATTACAATTATAATTTATTATATTATAGTTAACATATTAAAATAGTAATAACTAAGATGCATACATTGCAATATCTATCTTCATGTTGTCTTACATGAAATACTATTTTAGATCTCTATACATATTTTTACTTCCTTGATGAATAGAGATTGATGAACTATGGTCTTCATCCAAAATCTCCGTTTATAATTATTATATTGATGGGAAGCATACAATGTTCTTAAAATTTATCATTCCATCACAATCAAGGTTGACCTATAAAAAATTTTCACCTTCTTTTGAAATTATACATCATTCATTTACACATGGTTATTAATTTCTTATATGGATGGTTAGACAATAATTTTAGAAAGATAATATGTCTTCTCATACTTCAATATTTACATATACATTACTATAAAATCTGGATATATTTAATCATTCATAATCCACTTTATAGATAAGGTAGAATGATCCTTTCAAGTCCAATCTTCTTAGGACTTGTTTTATTTAAAAAGATGGTAATGTATGGATCATTCATAATATTTATTCAAATCCAACCATATTATCCAAAACAAATTAAACTATTTATATTTGATTATATATATCGAATGTTTATTATTAGTGTATATGTCATTACTTTCCTCATTATGATAATTCATACATATCTTTAATTAAATTAATATTTTTGGTAACTACAAATCAGGGGTTGGGTAATTTTTCTTACGAACCATAAAATTTTTACGGTTCATAACCTATAACCATATAATTATACATGAGGATGCATGACATGCCCTTATTAAATTCATCATTATATATCACAAAACCTTCTCAACTTCTGGGTAGTGTATGTACAAGTGTGCATACTAACCTTCACATCATATCCTTGATATTTTCCTCACATTAATCAATACATATGAAGTTGGATCCCTTCCTAGTTGACTTAGTGAGAATATTAAATATTAATTATAAATTCTTAAAATAGAAATGTTAATAACCAACAAAACCTATAACACTACTGATCTCATTCATAGTGGTTGTTCTTGGATAACATTTAATAGCATTGTTATTTGATGGATCCACTGATATACATTCTCCTGATATTATAAGACCTAATAATGAAACTTACAGTAGCCAAAATTAACACTTTTTAAATTTACAATTCATATTATTCTTCCTCAGTATCTTTAAAATAATCCTCATGAAATCTCCATGCTCTTAAATAGTCATTGAATATATAAGAATATCAACTAAAAGTAGTAACACACACTATTGACGGTAATCTAGAAAGAATCTATTAATTAAATCCCAAAATATATTGGATGAATTAGTTAGACCAAATGGAAACACTATAAATTCATAGTTGGAATACCTCATATGGAAGTATTTCTTGAATATATCAATAATTATGAACCTTAAATTCTAGTATCTAGATTAAAGCATAATATTGTAAAAATATTTACCTCTACATAAGTGATCCAAAAAATCATCAATACAGGTTAGATGATACAAATTTTTTGTTTTGATATTTTTTAGTTATATAAAATCCTTACGCATTTTCATTCATCAATATTTCTTCTTAATAAAAATAATAAGTTCACCCCATGGTGATGGACATGGATGAATGAATCCATTATAAAAATGATCCTACAGTAGATTCTTTAATTTTTGTAACTCAATCAGGGATATTCCATTTAGAGTATTCGAAACAGTTATATCACCATGTACAAGTTATATTGAAAACTAAACTTCATTATTTAGAGTAAGAATATGAAACTCTTATAGAAAAATATCAAAAAATATCATACAATAGGAATATATTCAATGTTGAGTTTCTTTATGGCCATCAAAGATAAACACCCCTTTCTAATAGGATTCAATTCCCATTTAATTTGTTTAATTTCCATTATATTCTCATATTTATTGTCTCTTTAATAGATGTTCATTGGTTGGTTCATTATCAAATGTGACTTCCCTACCTTAGTAATTGATATGATATTTATATAAATAAATAAAATAAATTTCCAAAATAAAATCAAATTAAACTATTAGGAGAATAATGGTAATTTTAGGATTAACATTACCAAAGACATAAATTGTATCGGAATATTATATTTTAGGTGAAATCATTATAACATTATGATTTTCAATAAACATTCCACATTTAATAACTGAGTATTTGAATTAACATTCCTTAATACTTTTCTGGATATAATAGAATTCATATAACTAATATCAAATATGGTACTTCAGTATTTTTTAAATATTATTACCACCCAAACATAATAATTTTATATTTAAACCTATAAAAAATTAAAAAGGTATTTATGAATATAAAATATTTTTAATCATATTTGATTAATCATATATTCCAAAAAATATATTTTATTGGATATATAAATCATGAATCCTTACTTTCAATATAGGAAAACTTATTATTAACATAGGTTACCCATGTTCATAATCTATAAAAATTCTTTATGATGGTTCATAATAAAAGTACTTGATAACCCATGAATATCCCCCCAAGAGTTTCAAACTCAGTGAATAGTTAGTTTCCACTCCAAGTGCATAAGAATGATGGAGAAGATAAACAATGCCAATGGTTTTCTGGGTAATTACCCCAAGATACATCTTTTTCAAATATATTTCGATTTTTTAGTATCTAGATAGTAATGTTTTATAAACAAAACTATACTCCTCTCATTACATTAACATTAGAAATTATATTATATATATGAATATCCTATGTGATATCACTAAATGATTCTAATACATGTTTACAAAAGATACTAAAACGTTATTTGTTAAAAATTATAAAGACATATACTATTCATTCACATATATTTAATCTTAATACAACAGATTAAGTTACACACAATAATCATTTAGGATTAGTGCCTTTTGAAACATGGATACATAAATAACTTCATTATGAGAGATCTGAATAATCTCATAATCAGTTATTCAAAAAATTATCCTACATGCACATATCCTGCATAATGAAATTCGTCATAAAAAGGAAAAAATAAAACATAAAAAATGGTTGAATAAAATTTTTAATAAGTATAAATAAGGTAGATATTAATATATCTTAAGAATAACATGAGAATAATGGTTTGATAATATGAGTGTATCATTTCAAAACCATCAATAACATATCGTATGTCATAATCATTATACCTATTGTAATGTATGGTTTCTTATAAGAATAGAATCATAAATTAATCAAAGATCGTGATCAATGAGAGTGTACCCTTTTTAAATAACAAAATTTTGTGGCATGTACATAAGCATAGAAAATCATTAAATTAGTCATAGGTTATATCCAAGACTATCATGGTGTATTGGTTCACTCCAAATTCCATATTATCCTTATAAAATGATCACTCAGAAGACTATCATGGTGGAAATACTCTCTTAATATTATTCATTCACTCTACATTCTAGTCCTTATTATCCCATGAGATTTCCATTCTTACCCAATGTGTTCGAGGGATATATAATTCTAGTCTCGGGAATCACATAATTGAAATCAAACTTATGTGTTTCAAAATATCATAAAACATTCATCATAGTATAACCCCTAGAATGAAAATGAGATTCTTAAACATTTCAACATTTAATTATATCATTATACATAGAAATAAAATAAGATTCATAAAGGTTTCATCATATCATAATTTACCTATGGAAAAGAAACATATTTCATAGAATCAAACTTAAACCATCACCATCATAATCCATCGAAATATTGATAGTGGATGTTATATTCATATTATATCCACATTAAAGTATGAGTAACATCAAATAAAGTTATCATAGTTATAAAGTATCTTAAAAATAATACTGGAACATTTATTAAGACAAAACCACATTTTCACATTCAAATAAATTATTTAAAATTTAAAAAGTTCACAAATATAGAGGAAACTTTTCCAATGAAAATAAACGTGTAAAATTATAATGTAATATTTAATTCATCAATAAGTATTCACTATAGGAAATTATATTCATTTAATGTGTGTTTAAAAGGATTCCTTTCACTATTTTTGTAAAAGTCATATGTACGTAGTTTTGAAATAAGTAGAAGATTATATTTAAAATTTATTATAATTAAAATCATCATAAAACATTACATTAAAAAATTATAGAAGAATATAACACAACAGTATTTAATTTTTTTTAAACAGAGACATGGAGGAAAAAATAATTTCGACTAAAGATAGAAATTATGTTTGATTTCCATAAAAATGTTCATTAGATATATTGAATGATTATAAGGAGTAAAAATAAATTGAAATAATTAATATCCATAAATAACAATTAGAGAATAAAATTCATGGTATTATTGATATATAGTTCTTAAAATTTCATTATTATAAACATAATCTTAAATTATCATATTATCACATAAATCCCTTACCTCGAGTTTGACTTATATAGAATGTTCTCTAAAATTGATATAATTAATTAATATTTATAATTAATCTATAAAATAATAAATTAAATAATTATAAGATCATATATTATCCAATTGTAATAGTTCAACACCCATTTATTAATAATTTCTTGTTAAAATCATTTTACCATAGTGTTAAAAGTCTGATTTTTCATGAGAATTAAGGTTCGTTAGTTATCTTTCATGTGCATTTATCACAGTTCCATCACCTAGAAAATTTTATTAATGATTTAAATATCATATATAGTCAATATATATATATATATTTATATACATCTATAAAATTTAGTGATAAAAAAAAGAAATTACAAATTTCCTAGAGACGGTAGGTTGTACATATGCATGAACACTGTTTTGACTTTTCAACAGATGGAATAAAAGAAATTAAATTAATAATTATAGTTTATATAATAAATTTTATATCATATATATATTATATATTCATTAAATTTGTCACTATTACCATCCATGTAAAGTGTAAGTTATAAATGAATCACATCACTTTATAGTGGTGGTAGTCCACACATACACACGAGCGATGTTATCATTTTCCAACATATAGAATGGTAAGAAATATGATGTGATGTAATAATTAAAAAAGAATAAATATAATAAAAAATACATAGATAAAAATTAAACCCCTCATAAGAACCATCTATGAATGATAAAGGTGAAAAATTATTTGTACAACAATGTGGTGGTTGTACTCCAAACACACACACACACACAATATATTCACATCCCATTTGAAGAAAAAGAGTGTGAATAATGGTGGTCACAAAATCATAATAAAATTAAATAAATATAGGATACAAAAGTTATTATTTTATTATTATTACTATATATTTAAAGTAGGTATGAGAATAAATAATTTGAAAGAGGTTTTGTAAAATGTTTACCTCTTCTTTCGTAAACCTCTTTTATATCTCTTGATAAGAACCATTAGAATGGTATTTTAATAATTTCATCATTAATAATTGACATAAAAGGAATTTTAGAATATAATTTTTCTTTAGGTGGGTTGATATAGATGGTTAAATTTTGTGTAATATAGAGAAAGGATCAATGTCCTTTTATTACCGACGTAGAGGAAAAACAAATAGTTTCATAAAAGATTAAAATCTGATAATGTCATACAAAAGGTAAATTATTCAAAATTCATATATATTTGATAATGGGATATGATAAATTTTAAATATTTCTATCCAATAGGATTTTGTCATTTTTAATTGAAAAAAGTACACATATCTCATGGTTTAACACCCCCCAGTAAACTAGTTTTAACATTAATTACGGGGATAAATGTTTACTATTTTTATTATTAAATATAACAAAAATTATTGTAACCCCATTAAAAATTATGTAAATCATGATTAAAAATATGTAATCTATTTTTTCAAATTCAATTCATATATTGGTAGAATTAAATTTAATATTAAACCTGTAAAACACAATGAAAATCAGTTTTCTAGAAAAAAAATTTTTTGTTAAGTATTAAATGTTTTCTAAAAAAACTCCCATATATAATTATTCATAACAAAATTAATTGGTTTATTATTTTTATAAGTTAACTAATTTTACATTTAAAATTGTTTTAATATAAAATGTATCTTTTAAGATTCATTAAACCAAAATATTGTTTTCAATAAAAATAATTATTTTCCATTATTAATCAAAAATTAAATCATTTCAAAATATTCTCAACCAATCATTGTATAAATTTTTTAAATTATAATTTCCAAAATGAAGTCCTTTTTTGTAAATAATCTTTTGAAAGGAGGAAAATTAATTATTTTATGTACATAAAAAATTAATAAAACCATTTTTGATGAAATAATGTATTTTTAAATTATATAATGGCCATAATAAAAATTTATTAGATCTAAAAAATATATATATTTTTATCGAAAAAATAATAATTTTTTTAAAATATAATTTTTATAACTATTCACTCTGTCATCCAAAAAACTAGGTTATAGTGGTATATTATATTACGACTAATTTAGACTTGGGAGTTTCTCATATCGAATGATATAGTAGAAATTAAATTTATTTAAATAGAAATATATCATTAAATATTATGATGTTATATAAAAAATTATATATATGGGTATCACACCCACATGTGTAATAGTAATATCCTAGATAAAGGTGGAAATAGAAAAATCACTTACATTATTTAATATGTAAGAGTAATTTTGGGAGAATATATTGGAATTTTATAAATGTATGGAATCATAGACAAATATAGTTAAGCGATTCATGAGGAATCAACATTCATCTGTATAAGATTTATTTCAGTATAAGTATTTTGACTAAGATAAAAAATTGGATGGATTATGTCTGAAATATGATCATTACATGACCAAGTATGTCACACTGTGATAAACCAAGTTTTATAATTTATAAGAGTATCTAAGAGTTGCCTCATTAATACATAAATGTCCATTCCTTTTAAAAAATTTTATGTTTGGTTGTAGCTTGCACTATAACATAATCCCTCATGTTATTGTGTGTTATACGATTCTTTTCAAGGAAATAAATTTTCAAATGTATTGGGACATAATAGTGATATGTGAGAGTAATTATGTGATTTTTATAGATTTATAATAATAAATCCATTTCCATTTTACATTGAGAGTTTAATAATTGTATCAAAATATTCACCATTTTTTGGGAGTAATAAATAAGAAATACCATCAAAGTTGTGTTGCATACCTCTTTCTCTCACACATCATTAACATCATGACCCATTTTTTTGTAGTTAATTCTTTTCAACCCATATATTAAAATATTATAGTGAATTCTTTGTGATCCCCATGATGATAAAAATTTAAAACATGATTTTTTTTCATTCGCATAGTGGTGACGCAGTTGTGCCCTAAGCCCTATAAATAGTTTGAAGAAAATATTGGGTTCTTCCCTTTACTATGAAATAAACATGGATATGTCATTATGGTACCTTATCTATTTATTCAACATGTTATAGAATTTTTAGGGGATCAAAATTTAGGAACATATTGAGAAATACATGTTAGGGGAGGATGAACGGAGTTGGTGAAGATAATTCTAAGGGGTGATTCAAACATTCCTTTGAAAATTTGATTTATCAGTTCATACATGTGGAATTATTTTGATGAATGTATGGTAGTAAATATTTTTTAGTTTATTTATATGATTTAATAGATTTCTATTATAGTGATTATACACCATCTATCAACCATGATTATTATTTTATTGGGGATTAATGACCAATCTACCATGAATGGAAATTTCATTAATTGATAGTGGATAAAGAGTAAAATGTTGGACCCTTAGAGAAAAAAATATTTAACTTTTTAATCATATTTATCACATTAATATCCCATTGATACAAATTCAATATATACATTCGTCTCCTTGAAATAATACTAGTGATTGTGGGATAAACCCTAAAGGGATAGAGGGGAATTGAAGGGTGAGAAAATAACATATCCATTCCATTATCTTTTAAGATATAACCTAATGAATCTAAGTCTAACTTGGTTACGATGACCATATAAATTGAACGAACATGGGTATATTTTATTTTTTCATACCAAGTGTAATTAATCAACTCATGGATTATAAAAGTTAATGATCATTTCTAATTTACATGATAGATAAATACTATCTCTCTATAAAACATTATCTAAACTCAATTCATCATCCATATTGATCAATAGATATTTTTAATCAACTAGTGCCTATTCATTCCTTTACTATCATCTTAAATTTAGTTCATATTCTCGATTCATGTTTTCAACTGGTTGATGTACTCATTTCTCCCAAAATAAACAATCATGAAATTTTTTTCCTTGGGTCCTCATGTCATTTTTGTTCAGCGTTATGAATCCAAATTCCAATACAAAAGATTTATTGTTTTATTGATTATGATACTATGTTTTAAAATTTTAATCTCTAACTATGTACCCTATGAGTTGACACCATGCAAGTATGTTCATGTTTTTTCATCATTTTTTGTGACATGAAAATATAAAAAACTAAATATTATACTCATGATTTATTGTTTCATTATTTTCATTTCATTTTCCTCTTTTCACTCTTTATTCACTTTTATAAGAATGGGTGAATTTTTTCTTACTAAATATTACAGCTGAAAAATATATACTCCATTCAAGATATAAAGTTGATTTTTTTGGGGGAACCCCTTGAATTAACCAGGTTAATTGAGTACAATATAAATAAAAATAGGAGAGTACCTCCAAAAAAGGACCATGGATCCTAAGAAACATGTGATATGTCCGACCATAATATTAACAGAGACATAAAATCTTCATAAAAGATGATGTAGATGGATTATGGGATACCATACATTAATATAGATACTATTATTATTTTAATGATTCTCTTCTAATATAAACCTCAATATTACTTCTATATATAAATCACATACAGATTCTAATGTTTCTTTTGTAGGAAAAATCCAACAAGAATGGGATGGAAGCTGATAACAATTAATCATGATCAACTGATTGGAAATAGGTCTATAAAAATTGTTTATATAATCTCAGGTGATAAAGTGTAGTATTATTTTCCCCTGATGTGGTATAAATTACCACCATGTTATCCATGTTACCATATCCTAGTTTGAATTTCATATCTGTAGAAAATACTGGATGTTCAAACATAGAATGATCTACTCGTAGTTTCTACCAAAACATCATCCTCTATGAAATTTCAATAAAAACTCATTACACCAATTGATTCCCTTGTTTATAAAATAGAAGTTATAGTTGGGGATGTACGATCATGACCCATTCCCCAGGGCCCACTGGCTGGCTGTCTGCGTAAAGGCATCTTGAAAGAGAATCAAGATGAACCACGGTCAATATGTTATACCTGGTGAGCTGACTCAAAATAGATCAATGTAAGACATTTCCAAAAAAAATGCAACTAGTGATTTTGTGTGCCGAGTTTGAAATCAGAATTTCAGATCCTTGTGTATGGATATGTCTGCACCTCCACTAACACTGGACTCCCTGAGCTAAAAAACACACTAAATCACTTAACACTATTGCGGCATTGGAATGATGGGAGTCGTAGTTAATAACTAGAACAGAATCCTCTAATACAACTTTGTCATGACCCATCCCCTAGGGCTCGTGCTGTAACTACCCCAATCCCACCTTCCATAGGCCAGCGGTTGCCGACTAGCACTGGAAAAGAGTACCCCTACAACGGGAAGGCATTGCCTTTAAACCTGTACAAAAACACACACTAGAAAGTAAAAATATGCAACCGAGAAGTAAAACTGATGTAGTAAAAGTGTGTACTAAATGTAAGTGGCCATCATACAAGACAAACTGAAAAGATACAAAAACAAATGAAAAACTAAAATAGCTCCTGAGATCATCCACTAGGGATCCTACTTGAAGGTTAGGTAAATCTCATCTCCACAGCTCTCCACGTAAACTATCATTGCCATCCACCGTCAGGTCCTAGGTCTCTGAGTCTCAGTCACGGTTTCCCATCATCTTCATAAGACACAACAAGTTGTGGGTGAAGCACGTGTAGGTGTGAGTATAACAATACCCTATATGGACCCCAAGACCCCCCAAGGTCTCTCAAAATTCCACAATGGAAAACCAAAAGCATGATCTCAATCATAAAGCACAAAAAAATAGACATAGCTCAAACCAGGTATAAAAAAGTACAGTAGTAGCGATGATTAGTCGAAAATATAGATCATCTTATTTTGTGAAGAGACATTACTACTAATCCACACAGGATTGATATGTACAAACCCCTAAAAGACCCACGCAGCATCGATAGATGCTGATCCACACAGTATCTCTATGTGTGGATTCACATAAGATCACTAGGTGTTGATTCACACATAATCACAAGGTTCTGATTCACACAGAATCGCTAGCTGTCGATTCACATATAATATCTAGGTGATTATTCACAGAGAATCACTCAGTGCTAATTCACATAGATTTTCTCAGTGCCAATTCACACAATATCGATGGGTGCCAATTCACACAGAATCACTCGGTGCTAATTCACACTCAATTGCTTGTTGCTGATTCACACAGAACTGCTTGAGCTAATTCACACAGAATCAATTGGTATTGATTCAGGTAGAATCGCTTGGTGCTGATTAACACAGAATCACTAGTTGTTGATTCACATATAATCTCTAGGTTCTAATTCTCACAAAATCTCTTAGTGGTGATTTTCAAAGAATATCTAGGTGATGATACATACATGATTTCTCTTCATTCTTCTTATCTCAGCCATCTAGATGATTCTTTCTCATAGAATACATGATTCTAGTAAAATAATCTCCTCAGGTCATCGATAGTATTTCAACTAGCGGGAAGTCCCACTAAAATTTTTCTAATGATTTTTCATGTAATAAGGGTTCCAATACAACAGACAGCGCATCAACCGGACACCCAGTCTATATGTTATTGGAATTTTAGTGCAAATGGCACTATTGAATTTGGAGTCGATCAAACCTAACCATAATCCAACTTTTTTCAAAACACTTGTGGAGTATGTCGAAACTACTATCTTGCTTCAAGTATCTCAGTTCCATAGACGGTTCTTCAAACGGACATCTCGTTCACAAGATATAGTCTTTTAAGCTTATATGGGCAAGAGTGGGGTCTGGGTCTTGTCTGGCCAAGTCAAACATACCCACCCAACATGGTCTACGTTGACCTGACCCGGTTTGGGTTGGCCCGAACTGGTCGAGGTCTGACCCGGCCTGGGCTGGCCCAGTTGGGTTGGGCAGCAGCGGCTCAGCCCACCTGTTGGCGCGATCCGGGCAGTGGTCATGCAGTCCTCCTCTTGAATGGATCAGAGAGACATTCATCTCATTAATTGGCGGCACTAGGAGGTGCCTCCTGGGTGTCCATAGGACCCGTAGGTAGAAGGTCCCTCCCTTTGTTGTGGCTTCGAAGTCGCAGCATGCTTCACCACGGCGCGTGATGATGCTCTGCCTCCCACCTTCATGGCCATCAGAGATTCGGAATCCTAATCGTCTTTCATGGTGTACCCTCATTCATAGTTGGAAAGCACTGGATGTCGCCTTATCTATTAGTGTCATGCTGGAAGATCTTCTATGGGCCACTGGGTCAGCTCTGGTGGATCGTTCTTCCTTCCGGACTCATCTACGGCCCTCCTGAGATGCCTCCATCATAGCGTGCCACTCGGTTTCCACTTTTCATCGAGTTGAAAATCATCCCAAGAATAATTCATAAAGAAAAAATCTGGTGGAGGTTCTGAACCTTGTTATTTTATCCCGAGCCCTCCACGTTAACATCATAACAGGTGGCAACAATTAAATTAAACAAAGATAAACATTATTATTAAACCCCCTTCCTCGATTTCGATTGGAGGTGTCACTATTGTGGCAGGAGAAGAGTCATGTTGGAATAAATTTTTCAGAGTTCATCAATCCTAGATCATTACTGCCCATGCTTCCATCCTACGTTGGTGGAAGTTGCCGCATTACTTCTCCAGAGGTTCTTCTATTGACGAAGTCTTGACAAAAATCAAACCTCGGGCTTCACTTAAATAGAATTCGGAAAGGTGAATAATGCCTCAAAATAATTAAAAAGGTACATTAATTGAATAATCATCAACAAACCACATTAAATCATTCGATGTGTTACTCACCGTTCCCCATTTTTTTATGTGAGGCCCGAGGTTGGGTTTTTTATATAGCTTCATCCAGTAAGGATCCTATGGTGATGTACTATGGAGACTTCCACCGATGTAGGATAGAAGATTGGGCAGCACCGATTCGTGATTGATGAATGTAGACAACTTCATCTAACAAGGACTCCTCTCCCGCCACAACCACAACACCTCCAATAGAACTCGAGGTAGGGGGCTTAGTAATATCGTTTATCATTGAAGAATTAAATTGTTGTCACCTGTAATGAAGTTAATGTGAAGGGCGCAGGGAAAACGAACTATGATTGGACCCTACACCGCTTTGTTTCCTGATGTGTTTATCATAGGACAATTTTCAAGTCGACAGAAAGAGGAAACTGGGTGGCACACAACAATGGGGGCATCCTAGGAGGGTCGTAGACATGTGTGGAAGGAAGAACAGACCACAGGAGCTCACCCATTGGCCCATAGAAGATCCATTGGCGCAGTACCGATGCAGTGGAACCAGTGGAGAAAGAGGTGGTCGACACTGACCGGTCGTGGAAGAGGGTGGCCCCATGGCGGATGAAAAAGTGGTCGGCTCTCGACAAGCAGTGCAGGTGGGAGACGGCATGCTGTCGCATGCTACGGTGAAGTAGGCCACGACTTCGAAGTTGCGAAGAAGCGAGGGATCCTCTCCATGCTGGTCCCATGGACGCCTAGGCACCACCACCTAACACCACCATTAAAGATTCAAATGGATCTTTGAGTTGTTCACGAGGCGGACCATGTGACCCATGCACTGGTCGCGCCAGCCGGCGGGCTGAGCTACAACGACCCAGCTGAACGGGGCTAGCCCCAGTCAGTTTGGGCCTTGTCGGGTCAGACCTAGGCCGGGTCGGGTCGACCCAAACCAGGCTGGGTTGGCCCAGACTAGGTATGTCCAGATAGGGTCTGGCCAGGTTGGACCGGACCCGGACCCCTCTCAGGCCCTGATACGCTTAAAAGTTCGTATCTTGGGAACCATATGTCTATTTGAAATGTTGGCTGTAGTTTTGGGATCTATAGAGTGAGATGGTCCTTTTAAGACACTCCACTAGAGTCTTAATGAATGTTGGAGTACGGCTGGGTTGGATCATCTCTGAATCCATCCAGGCCCTCGACACTAAAATTCCAATAACTTACCGACCAAGAATCCATTTTACATGTCATCTATTGTGTTGGAACCCTTATGACATGATGGATCATTGGGTAACTAATTATAGGGACTTTGTGCTAGTTGAAATAGACTGATGTATTTAGGAGAGGATTCTCCTAGAAACAAGCGTACTATGAGGGGATTCATGTGGATAACTGAGAAATGAAGAATGATAAATGATCTTGTGTGGATCAGCACCTAGAAAATCACTGTGAATCAAAAATGAATGATTTGGTGTGAATAAGCACCCAGCAATTGAATGTCAATCAACAACCAGTTATTCTAGTTGAATCAGCACCGAGTTATTTTGTTTGAATCAACACCTAGAAATTTTGTGTGAATCAGCACTGAGTATTCTATGTGAATCAGTGCCGATAGATTATCTGTGAATCAGCACCTAGCAATTCTATGTGAATCAGAATTGAGTGATTCTGTGTGAATCGGCACCCAGCTATTCTATATGAATCAGCACCCAATGATTCTATGTGAATCAACACCAAACAATTTTTTTTAAATCAACACCTAGCAATTCTGTGTGAATTAAAACCTAGAGATTCTGTGTGAATCAGCACTGAATGATAATATGTGAATCAGATCCTAGAGAACTTGTGTGGATCAGCACCTATAGATCCCATGTGGGTCTTTCAGGGGTTAGTACCTATTGATATTGCGTGGATCATTTGAAATGACTCTTGATAAAATTAGATGAGCTAGCTTTATTACTAATCATATGTGCTATTATACTCAGTTATACCTGGTTTGAGTTGTGTCTATATCTTTGTGCTTTGTGATTGAGATCAAGCTTGTGGTTTCCTTTGTGGAATAATGAGAAACCTTTAGGGGTATCGTGGTCACTACTGGGTAATGTTATACTCAACCATGCACAGGTTTTGCCCACAACTTTTTGTGTCCTCTGCAGACAATGGGTAGCCATAAATCAGACTCGGGGAGCTAGGACCTGAAGGTGGATGGCACTGATGGTTATTGTGGAGATCAGTGGAGATTATTTTTACATACCCATCATCTTGGATCCCTGTTGAATTATATAAGGTGTTGTTATCTATTTTCAGATGTTGTTGTATCATTTCAGTTGGTCTTATATTCTGACCCCTTACATTCAGTACGCACTTTTACTACAGTAGTTTTACTTCATGGTTTTATCTTGTTGGGTTCTAGTCAATGGGTTTTTACAAGATTAAAGGAAATTACTTCTTATTTTAGGGGTACACCTTTCTAATGCTAGTCGCCAGCCCCTGGCCTATGGAAGGCGGGCTTCGGGTAGTTGCAACATGAGCCCCGGGGGACATGTTGTGAAATGTACATTCTCGAATCTAGTGAAAAATTCATTTCCCAATTTTTTTTGACGCAACTCCTTTTCTAACTAATTTTTGGAGTACCACCTTCCCATTCTTCGATGGATTGGTCGACCAAGAGAAGAACCTATTCAACATTGTGTTTGGGTTTGGCCCCATCAAGGGGATATTAAAGAAGATTGAAGCATTAAAGCTTTAATTCTTATCCCAAACCCTTGAAGAACTATATTTTATATGGTGTAGTAATATTTTTATTGGATTTAACATCAAATTATAAGATTTGTGTTGAAAAATACTTTACTAATTCAATTCAGCACTTAAAAACAAAAATCATATTGACCTCTCATATTGAAAAATGTATAATAATGAAAGTGTATTATATTTCATTGCATGGTAGAAGGTATTGAAATACTTCTTGAATATTAATACTTTATATGAGTTGATATAAGATATTTTTATAGAAAATCTATACGATGAATTACAAAAATTGTAAACCATTTTGAAATATGATTCTGGTTTTTAATGATTTTGGAAATTATAGACCCATGAGATTATGAAATACTGAAGTTGAAGGATATAAATTAGTTATTATAGTTATCTCAAGGGATTAATATTCATATAACAGAGACCAAACCATTATCCTAATGCCAAGACAAAAAGTATCTCTACGTAATAAGTCCACACATTATAATATAGTTCATCCTAATGAATGAAAATAGCATAAATAGTTCCCTTGTTAGGAGTGAAAAAAGAATAAAAATATTCCAAAGAACAGGGATTATAATAATTAAACCTACTCATTCATAAGAGATCATTCTTAAGGTATTTTAACATTACCGTCGAGAATATCCTACTCAAGCTATAGAAAAATAGAATGTAAAATAAATACAATTAAAACAATCTCTATAATTAGGGATCATCCCTTTTATGTTATATCCCAATATCAATGAATTATTTTTAATGAAGGATAAAATCCACAATATGTTTGACTATAGAAATTTCATTATGGGGAAACATTCAACTCAATTGACTAATATTCTTACCGCTCCCTCAGATGAAGGGGAATTATTGATGGTCTTGGAGATGTGCATGTAGGAGTTTGATAAATAAATGGTTGGGAAATAAATCAACTAGGAAAATGAAAATATCATGGATCAACATGACTTTTAATTATAACTCCATCTCACCATCCGAAGTCAAAAATAACATTTTAATTGTCAAGATTTACCATGAGTCAGTGCAATCAACATCAGTGAAATAAGGAGCAGGGGAAAGCATCCATACCCATACCCAACATATCTTAGATACTCTTGGACATCTTTCCTCCATCGCTATCAAGATATGACTCATCCAAATAAATGGTTTAACCAACACAACCCTTCAAACAAGAACCTTTATCTGGTGATGAATCACAATAGGTCTTGATCAATGTCATTCACCTCATATATCTCTTCATTGAGAGATAATAACAAATTTTTAAATAGGAACTCTATATCTATATTGGGGATATAGGTCATAACTGCTAAATAGGATGAGGAAGATGAGGAATAAATGTAAATTACATTCTAGATTGATTTATTTCAAGACCATATATGCCTTAGAGATCCAAATGCAATATCTCAAATGACTTCAATAGTAGAATAATAATGATCATGAATCCATAATGGGTTGTTCTGACCTAGTCATTCCTGATAACATTCTTTCTTTCTTGAATTTTCCTAATCAAAATAAAAAATTCAGGATATCTGTCTCATAAAAATAGGTATATCATAATATTACCCCCGCTATTTCATCTAAAGTGAAGGTTAATTTGGAATATTCATATTTAACCTATAAAATCCAAGCTAAGTGACATCCTTAAGATGGGAAGTGAAACCCCTTGATTCAGAAATATGACATCTTGATGTATATTAGATTAATTTCTTTCATTCTATAATTATTGGATAGACTTCACCTATCAAAAGAACTCAAGAGATCCATTGCTGGTTTTTTAATACCTCAAGAGTTCTTCGTGGGAGTGGTTTTGGATGATACATATATTATGGAGACTAGTTCAACCGAATGTCCCATGGTCTTCTCCTTCATAAAAAACTATGAATTTAGCATAGAAGGGAACTTCAAACCATTTAATATATAGAGAAATCATTAAGACATTGTAATATATAGATATGTGATTGATAATGGCTATGTAATAATCTTCTCACCAATTTAGACTACATGACACTGATTTTATAGTGATTCAAACATGTCTCCTTTTAACCTCACTGTCTATTGATTGATAAAAATTAAAAAAGGAATTTGGAGAAGGTCAAGTTCAGATCCTAGATTGATGATCTCATATATGTATCTTAGTTAAGATTTTTTACCAATACAAATTCTTAAAGACTATTTTAGAGGTAAAATGGTTCTATATTCATAGGGAACTTCCTTCTTCATACCATTAGTACCTAAAGAACTCATTCAATGGACAATTTGGGGTACTACCTAGTTATAATACCCACATTGGTTTATACGAGTCTCAATACGTAGACATTATTTTTTAAAAAAAAAATTAGAGGAAGAACATAACAGTAGAAAATTCCATCTTGGCAAATACCCCAATTGGTTTAAATGTTGTTCCTAAAATCCATTCACTGAACTCAATATGTAATATATATTTTCCATCAATCAAATTAAAGTAACAACCCTATATATAGGAATAAACTAGGTCATATTAGTTCCATTACAAAATAATCAAATTTATCTGATCACTTTACATTCATATGATGGTTAGTATATTATCCCCATGGGGTATATACTTCTAAGGAAATAAAATACTCTGGTATAATCTATGAGAATAAACATAGCCCCTAAGCATTTTACCATCCAATAAATCTGAATAATCATCAATCTCATTCAACACGGTCGTGATTATTTAACCAATTAGATATGAACCCTATATGAATATGAATAAGAATAAAAACATGAATAATACTAATAATAGTAAGATGATGAAAAAAAATAAGAAGAATAAGTACAAGGTAATGAGGTTTAGGAACATATACTTTTTTCCTCATGTTAATGGTTGTATCAGTTAAACCAGGCTATCCAGAAAAGCGATGTTATGCTAAGAGGAATAATAATAGTTATCCTTACATCATCCTAGGGATCTAAATATTTCCATACTTTCTTATTAAATTCCAAATTCTCTATTTAATTACTAATTCGTAAAATATCAAGGAAGATAATGAAGGGTTAATAGATCATAGAGATACCCCTCTAGTATTTTAGAAAGGTGAGACCACCACTATCAATGAACTCTAAAAAATTTATCTGGGTATGAAGAAATATTTTTGTCAAATATTGATCAGCTCCAAAAATAAATCTAAATAACATATTATACCACTCTATTTTCAAAAAATTTCAATTTGTATTCTTCTACAACTTTACAAAAAATAAATGATCATATACCTTAGTGGATACTCCCAATTTTTTATTTCTAGATCAACACTATTTCTCTAATAAAGATGTGTGGAGAATAAATCTTGACCATTATTTGAAATTTATAATCGAAATTGACAAAATAATGAGGGAAAATTTCATCTGGGATGTTCAATACCACAAATGGAAAACCAATATTTTTCCACTCAGTAAAAAGTATTAGAGAATTCAAAATTTAACTGATTTCAAGGATCTCAACCAAATCATCAGGAAGGAATATTTTTGCAGCCCCAATCATAGAATTTCTAATAGATGTAATGACTCAATTATAAATCTCCTCCATTATGGATGGATACTCAAGATATGACAATATTTGAATGACTATTGATTATAAGAAGTCCACCAAAATCAATGGACCCCAATGGGGTATCAATATGTCATTAAGTTCCATTATTTGATAAATAAAAATGGTTTTACATATCAATGATTCATGAATTGCTTCTTGAATCCATCACATGTGACGATCATCGAATGATATGTTGGTGATTTTGTGGCTATTTATCGATAATGTTGTCATTATATTTAGAAATATGAGATTGTTTAAAAGAATTTTAGTAACCCAGATTCAAGAAAAACCCCTTAAAATTATTATTTAGTGAAATTTAAAACAAGTTCCTCAGAATTATGATTTTCTAAATTGGTATAAAATTAAAAATTTAGAGAAAAATGATAATCCTTCACATGCATACACCTTAAATTCTAAAGGAACATAGGGGAAAACAAGGTGTTGATTCCTATATCAAACTCTTTATATCCATCCTCGTAACAAATTTTTTTCCCTTCATAAAATACATATAAAAGGAACTATCTATCTGTTGGATAATGATTTTGATTTATATTTTAATCATCTTAAATAATATCATTAGAACCTATATGTTTGTATGTTTGGAATTGAAGGAAAATCCTTTATCCATTATATGGAGACCCTAGAGTTATTACTTCATCATTTATTACTCTAAATAATTTTGTGATCTTAGAGAATAGTCTCCACTATCTAATAAAATAAATTTTGGATAAAATTATATATTACATTGATATTGAGAGGATATGTATTCCATTAATATTCAAAATGTAAAATCTATGGAATTAACGAAACCGTTATGAGGTTATATGGTTTTATATGCCAATCGAGAAAAGTATATTCTTGACTGACCGATGTCAATTAGACATCTATCATGGTGGTTTATAATTCTCAAATAGTTCAAATTCATTTTTTAAAATTAGAAGTTATCCCAATAGAAATGACTTATATAATTAAATGTGATACACCATATCCTATGTGGTTCCCACATAAACATAGATCATCATAATAAAGAGTTCTTTTATCCATCACACTCCAATGATAAGGGATATTTACCGAAGGGGTTCCCCATATTCTTAAGTATATGAATAATAGAGTACTCAATGACTAACAGGTTTATCCAGGGGTCATTTGGGTCTCCCTAGTGAAAGGGGTTTATTCCCTATTCATTTTTAATATTAGATGATTCCACAAACATTGATGTAGAGTAAAAATTCCTTATTCAATGATTATATATTGAACTACATATACTTGTTTCCTATTTCAATATCAAGGGTAATTATGAGTTTCTAATCAAAAAAATCAGTGGTGACTTCAACATCAATAAGGATGAATTCACCCCCTTCCTGATTATGTATAGAGGATTATTGCTTAAGTGTCCTTAAATAAAACTTTTATTCATATTTTTTATTCATAGAATGCCTAATATGATTTATGTTAAAATTTTACTACAACCTTGTCCAATCTAGTTAAAGATAACATGTTCTATTTCATTTCACACTATAAGGTATCCCCATCATAAATCAGTAATGATATAGAGACGATCAAGGAAATCAACACTACCACTCAACAAGATGATCCAACGTCCCCAGAGAATAGTAAAAAAAAATTATTTAGGTATCTTATACTATAATTCAATAGATATAAAATTATTCAATACTATTGATCTAAGAAAGATAATATATATTGGTGAGAAAGAATATTTTTTCCTTTCTGAGGGCCCAAATTCCCATAAATTTCTCTATAAGAAAGGGTTTTTAGGTGTCCTTCAATAATTTATTTATAGATTATATATGACATCTTGTGAATTAAGGTTATTTTTGTTAAAATAAATTTAATTTCTTCGATAGCTTGACATACATGAAACCATTAGTCTAACGGAACTATAATATACTATGATGTTATAATCTAGATACCAAATTGGACAATATGAATATGACTAACTAAATAATGAAAATTAAATGGGTTACACATGTACATAATAAATTCAATTTTTATCAATTATCTATAAATAAAAATAAAAATCATTTCAAAGTGGAATAAATTTTTTCTGAAAAACAAATTTTTTTTCATGTAACATGTTTTCATTTTAATAAATAAAATTAATCACTATTAAATAGTGATTTAATTATTTTCTTATTTTAAAATTTATTTTTAAAAATTTTAGAAAATATTCTGAAAAAATTAAATTAAATTTTAAAATCAACATGTAAAAATAATCATAGATTGAAATTTGAATAATTTTCTAAAAGTAATAATTTTCGACGAATAGTGAAAAATATTGATTTTTTTTAAAAATGAACATTTCTTTTAAATAAATTACAATGTTAAATTTTATTTTAAAATGGGATTAAAAGTAAAATTAGTTCAATTATATTATTCATAATTAAATTTAGGTCATTAAAAAAAATTTATGTTGAATTTTTATAATAAAAATTTTTTATACCTAATAAAACATTTTTATAAACCATTTTTCATTGCATTTGTTGTTTTAATTTTAAATTAAATTATTCTAATTATATGAATTAAATTTAATAAAATGTATTTAATATTTAAAATAATAAAAAATAACATTATTCAATAAGTTTAAATTAATTTTTTCTCATAATTAAAAGTAAAAAAATTCATTAATGTGGTTATGGTTAAAATATGTTTACCGAGTGGTTGGTCTAAAAAGATATTGATTAAAATTAACCAAACACTTATTTAATTCACATTGGATGTTTTTATTTTGACACCAACTTTTTCACCTTATAAAATGATCATTTTTTATCCATTTTTTCAGGAATGTGACTTGAGATTATTGAGGATCTTTGCAAAATTACAGGTATGCCACCCAAATTAGTTATAAAAGGGAACCTCCTTCCCTAACTTATTCACACTTCAAGAACCATTTAATTAAGAAAAGGCATTCCCAAATCCATTCCTTCAATCCGTAACCATTGAATCAAACCAATATTTTCAGGAAATATTTCTATTTAAATAATTCTACTTCTTTTATATCTTTTATTTCATGTAACGACGAGTTTAAATGAACTGTATAAAATTATTAAAATATTAAGTGTTTGTTATCTCATAGCTGTTAGATTGGGGGTATGATTAGTAATATATAAATTATGAAAAATATACTATATATACATTTATAAGATAAATTAAATATTTTTTAAAAAATTAGAATTAACAGAAAAAATAATTTTTAAATAAAAGTGACATTTTTTCATAAAATTTATTTTAAGCATACAATGATTTTTATATGAATATATTAATTTAGACACTATTTGTGAATTATTTTAATGAAATTTATATATTATTATGTTGATAAAATTTTTAAAACATTCAAATAATATTTTTCTAATATTAGGATAATAATAAATCCAGTTTTTTTCTTAAAAATATTTATTTCTAAAAATGGTGTTTTTCCACATTTTGTGCATAAAAATTAAAATTATTTTATACAATTTATATATATTGAGTATATAAAATAAATTTTATAGTTATAAATATTATGATATAAATTGATAATTAATCCCTACTTATTTTTAGTCAATATTAATAGTAACTATGGTAAAATTTATCACCTTAGTAAAGGATAAATCGGGTTAATCTTGATAAAAATTATTGATAAGGATATAATTTTTCATCTTAATTCATTTTTGATGAATTTAATTATACCCCTGAATCCTAAGGTTATAAATTGAAAAATTTAACGGAAATATTTCCTTGAAAAATGACTTATATATTATTTATACCAAAATTAGTGAAAAAATGTCACAGGTTTAATTTTAAATATAATTTATTTATGTGTTCTTATAAGAAAAAAATTGTTTATGTATTAATATAAAAAATTTATTTTTTCTAAAGAAATTTTTTAATGATGGTAATTTTTTTATAATTTTTAGCAATTAAATAATAGCCTAAAATAATTAAACAATCCTGATGTAGTAAATATTTAATTAATCTAAATATCAAAAAAATTAAATATTTTTAACTATCATAATTTGAGATAATTAGGTTGATACACAAATTTTAGAGATAAACATAAAATCTTGCATATGTTTTAAATTAATTTTTACTCATTCTGTTTTTTAAGTTATTAATGTCAATGTAATTAATAGTGTCAAAATTGTAAATATTGATATTTTAGGAAAATGATTTTTTTTTAATAATTTAATATTAAAATAATAATAAATATGCACAATTTGGATAATATATGGTCAAAAATATCTTCCCTTTTACATTTATGAGTTAGTATTTACCTTGAATGTAAAATTATATCCTTTAAAGAGAGAGATATTTTTTACAAGGATTAATGTTAAAATATTATAACAATGGGATTAAAACAAATGATATGTTTTTCAATAGAACTTAAACCACTCAAATATATATATTTTTTTAAGATATTTCCACCATATATTTCTTAGGTATCAAATTCCTAAAAATTTGGAAGTGTTTCACTCTAGAATAGTCTTATTATATTTAATTTTTTATATTAATTCTCAAATTTACCATCACCCCAGTTATAAATAGACATTTCCACTACCACTTCATTAAAACACACTGAGCCATATATATCAAAAAATCCTCTACCTAATTATCTTCTCCCTATTCAAATTATCTCTGTTTGATTCTTCACAAAATACAAACCCTAGAGCCCTTCATAGAGGATCTAATGGTGTTGTTTCAAAGAAGAGGTAATCCCTCCAAACAATCACTTTCTTTTCATAATCTTCTTTACCTCCTATAAATATATGATATTTTTCATAAAATAATAACTTTTTTATGCTCAATATTATAAAATATAATTATTATTATTAACATACCATTATCCACCTTCTTTCTTATCAAATGTGATTTGAAGGTATTGTTTGTGTACGTACATCTTACCATCTCCACGTAGCGATAAAATCATTTTTTATCTCCGTATTTTATGGATGGGTATTGTGAAGGATTTAATGTTTTTATATTATGTTAATTATATCATTATAATTTTTTTATAATAATATATTTCTTTTTTTCTTATCATCCAATCTTATGGGAAATGATAATTTCCCCCATGCATATGTTTGCTGTATTATCTTCATAACGTGATGTGGTTAATTTTCATTTATATTTCTCATGGATGGTAATATGTATGAATTTTAAAAATATATAGGATATTTATTAAGAAATAATAATTCTAGAAATGTTAATTACTATTTACCTGTATTTCATTCCATCAATCGAAAATTAGAAACTATGATCTTGAGTACGTATGGCCTAACATCTCCATAAACAGTATAATTATTGTTTTTAAAATATATTTTTATGAAAGATTATAAATATATATATAATTAATATATATAATTTTTATACAATGATTAAAATTCTTTAAATGTTGGTATTGAGATCAAAGTATAAGTATTGGGACTGTCGAACCAAAACATGCTTGGATAACGGAGCAGTTATCACCTAAAAAAGTGATTCTTATAACAAATTATTAATTAATAGGTGATTGGATGATATAAATAAATAATAAATGGTATTATAGAGATATTTTTATGAACTAAATTTATAATAAATCAATTTTTTGTATATATAATTTTTTAACATGAATGAGGGAAGTTGATACTTGAGGTAATGGTTTATTTGAAAATCCGAAAATATTTGTGATTGTTTATGTCTAAGTCTCTTCTGGAGAATATTTCTCTTATATTTCCTTGTTAAATAAAAAATTGGAAAGTATTATAATATTCTTATACAATTTTATAAAATTAGTTTTAAGCGTGTTTTGTGTTTTACAAAATGGTATGAAAGGATTATTTTTGTCATTTTCTAAATGTTTTTCTTTGTGACTTTTCCAACATAGATATAAAGGAATTTTTTTCATAACTTATAAATTATGAGTGGATATTAACACCATTCGGAAAAATTATTTATTTTTATACTATTTTATAATTTTTCAAGGTTAATTTCAATGAAAATTTTTCTATTACAAATGTTCCATTTTAAAAAAAAACTGATTTTTAAATGGAAAGATTATTTTCATCAAAAATTATTCCATGTGACCCATAGAAATTACTTTCTATCTAATTTAACATTATTTTATGTTGCTTGTGATTTAATAGTTATATTATCGAATGATAAAATCCTTATACTTTCTCTTAATGTTTAATGATTATTATTCCATGTTGTTTATGACTATATTTCACTTCCAGGAGTTACATTATGATAAAATGTTTATAAAACCAATTTCATATTATGGGTTATATTATGATGAATGATTTGTCATCATATAGAAAAAATATGTATAGTTTTCCTTTTGGGATGGTTGGGACCTATATACCCCTCCAATGTATTTGGTAAAATATTATATCTCATGGTATAGTTATGGTAAACATATCGTTGTGTGTGATCCGTTATCGGAGACAAGTTATTGTGCTTGATCCACTATTGGAATTAGGTTTTTATGTATGATATGATAGTATTGGTAGAAAACCTTGGAATATAAAATTATTTCTAGATTTATGATGACTAAAACAACATTTATTACATGGAATTATGGTTCTTTATTGAGCTATGATATTTTCTCATTCAGACGATTCATGCCTTTTGAAATGTTAATGTTTTATTCCATTACTCTAATTTATGATCACTGTTAGACTAGGTATGAACATTGTATGTTATTTTCATGATCATATTCCTTTATTATTATATAATTATTTCATATTATTATCAATTTATATCTCCCTTGTTCACCATTACTAATTATTTATTCTCAAACTTTTCTTATGTTTCATTTCCCTGGCTATTGAAGAAATGTTTTAGTAGTTTATTAAAATTAAAGCTACTATGTGGGATTATAATTATGTTAGATGTTTACGATCATTCATAAAATAAATATAATTTAAGTATAATATCTGAATAATATAAAACAATACAGTTCTAGAATGGATTTTATTGTTACATAATGAATATTCATCAAAATAATCATTATATTTGTGTATAAAACTATCAATCAATAATAATTGGTATTAGAGAAGTGTTGCGTCAATATTTAGAGAATATGGTTACAAATAAATCATGGAAACTTTGGGGATCAGTTTATCTATATAATATAATAACAAAAAATTAAGTAACAATCACGAATCAACTTGGTTAAGCCTAAGGTTTCATAGAATAATGTGTCATGATTTAGACATTAAATAAATAATTTTTCATAATTATGTGGTTTTAAACTATGATTTTTTGTTTCTAAAACTATGATTATTTATTGTAGTTAATAGATAGAAGCTGAATAAATTATATTAATGAAGAATGTGATATAAAATATAATGATTTCCAAAATATGTAACCAAATGTTATTGTATCATGAATTCATAATATTATTGTTATACTCATGCATCATTCTCATGTTAGGAATCACTTTGAGATTCCAAATAATAAATTGAGAGAATAACTTTTTATTTAATCTTAAATAGGGAAACATCTACCTTTAATTAGTAGACCTTCAGATCCACTATTGTCCTAGTGATGGATGAACATCATTGATAAAATATTTTTTGTTCTTAAATGCTCGATACAACCAAAGGTTATTCTAGTTTTGTTTCATCTGGAAGGAGAAGAATTTAATTAGTGGATCCTTGTCAAGAATACGATAAAATTTTATGAAATTGAATCCATTGAATGGGACTTGTTTAAGGGTACATTCTTTAGTAAAAACATTTCTCTTATTCTATGTGAAAATATAGAGAATGGATTTATTTATCCTAATAAAAGGTTGAAGAATCATTTGGTAACTTTATGAAAAAATTTACAAGTCATGAAAAGTGTGATTAAGGTTTAATTATCAGACCAAAAAGTAAAATAGATCAATTATTTAGTGGCCTAAAAAACATGCCTCTTAAATTCATTAGCTATAATATACTTTAATAGTAATGGAAAACAATTTATGTCAACTCAAAAAAATTGAAATTTGATATTCCCACCATTACCATGTTTTTTAAAATATAAGAAAAATTAAGTATCATCAGAATTTTAATATATCACATTATGGAAAGAAATTATAGCCATGTACACTCAATAAATGTGGGAATAAACATCAATGTTTCTATTTGAATAGAACTGGGAGGCTCTTTAAAAATGGAAAGGAGGATCATAAATCCCATGAATATTGAAAGTAAATCAATAGGATTGTTAATGAAATCGAGGATAAGAAAATTACAATTAATACACCACCTATGTTCCATTTTATAATATAAATAGATAATGTGAATTATCAAAACTAATGAATGAATCTGAAGGTTTTTTATGCAAGAATCAACAACCTATTATACCCAAAGTCAAAGGGAAATCAAATTCGATCATAACTACCAATGTGTATAGTTAGAATACTGTGATGAAATGTACATTTATTATCCCCTCTAGAATAGATAATGTCTTATTTGATTCTTTATCCATACACACTATTATTTATAAATAATTTTATAAGGGTACCATTTCATCACTTCAAAAATTTGATGTCGAGTTAGTTTTGAGAACTCTTAATTCAACAATGGTTTCATATCAAGTGAATAGTTATTCTCTGATTGAAGTTTTTGTGAATGTGCTTCCTATAGATCATGTAATTTTCCCTTCATTTGAATTTGATCAGATTCATGTCATAGATTGGATTTTTTAATATGATTCCCATATTAATTTTTTAAAAAGGTAAATTGCATTTTTTATTTCAAATGAACCAATAATCATTTATCGATGGAAGGATGAATATGAACATCCAATGGAAATTTATTCCATCTTTAGGGTATTAGTTTCTATAAAATAATGCTATATATATCATATGGTTGGTGAGAAACTCAATAATAATGATAAAAATATCATAATATAATATTCTTTTATTTTATTCTAAAATAATTGTTAGGTCTACCACTGAATCATAAATTTGAGTCTTTAATAAAACATAAACCTAAAGTAATGATTATTTCAAAGAAAAAATATAAAATGGAACCAATTGAGTTAAAATAATTGAATAAGTAACTCCATGAGGGTCTTGATAAAGGATTTATATTCACTAGTGATTCACCTTTATGTGGAGCTATTTTTTTAATAATAAATATGGGTCATCGCATCTCATAATTGATATTTGTGAGATTAACAAAATTAAAATCATGAAAAAGTATCATATACACCATATTGATGACTTATTTTATCAACTACAAGGATCACAATATTTTTTTCAAATTTAACTTCATTCTTAATATCATTAATTGAGGGTAATGGGGTGGATATACAGAACATTACATTTCATACAAGGTATGGACACTATAAAATTAGAGTGATTTATTTTGGTCTTAATAATTCCTACCTATATCTTCATAGAATTAATGAATAGAGTCTTTAGAGACAATATTGATCATTTTTTGTAGTCTCTATCGAAGAGGTTCTTTTATATTTAATTTGAAAGAAAGAGCATAAAGATCATTTGAGGATAGTGCTGAAGACCTAGAGTGAGGATAATATTTTTGAAAAATTAAACATATGTGAATATTGGATTCATAAATATTCATTTTTTGGTTATATAGTCTCATGTGATGGTATATCATTATATCATGCAATGACGGAAGTTATTAGGAAATGGAGTAGACCAACAATAGAGACTGAAATCCATAGTTTTATTAGGTTCCATGGATATTTTATAAATTTTGTTAATGATTTCTCATGATTATGAAATCTACTAACCATGTTGGCTTGGAAAGGAGTTAAGATCATATGGTTTTAGGAATGTGAAGTGAATTTCAAGGAGTTGAAAAATAGTTGTTCAGTGAACCACTTCTCAGAATACACTACAGTGGACAAAGGTTTTTGATCATTAGTGATGCATCAAAGAAGGGACTAGGATTTGTTCTCAAGAAAAATTATATTGTGATATATTAGCCCTCATTAAAATTGAATTATTAAGAGATAACATACCCAAATCATGATTTAGAGTTATATTTACTAATTGTTTCATTAAATATATTGAGGAATTATCACTATAGAGAAATTTGTGAAAATATGCTGATCACAAAATATTAATTTATATTTTTACTCAAAAATAATTCAACATACACAAAAGAAGATGGTTATAGATGATTAAATATTATGACTACTAAATACATTATCAGCATAGGAATTTGAACAAGGTGGAAGATGGTTGGACCCAAAAGCATCATTCAAGCTTATCTTTGATGAGGTTCACAAAAGTTACAATATTATTGGATTTACAAACAATGGAACTTGAAATATTAAAGGAATTAAAGAAATATTAGCTGGATTAAATGAATATTCAATTATCTATTAATTTCAGGATAAAAGTTTCAGATAAGGAAGATATAGTGAAAAAAAATAAGATGATAAATATTTCTATGTTCATCCTTGATTGTGATGTAAGAATAATGTTTAGGAACCATGAATGTATCCCTCTCATATAAAATTTGAAGAATAGTCTATTTTATGAGGCTTATATCTCATCATTATCAACTCATCCTAGAAGTACAAAGATGTATAGAGACTTTAAATATTATTTTTGGTGTCAAGAACCGTCCCCTGGGGCCCGTGTTGTGACTATCTCAAGCCCCCCTTCCATAGGCCAGGAGCTTGTGACTAGCACCAAAGGCGTAACTCCATACAACTGGGAATGAATTTCCTTTATAACCTATTAACACACACATCAAGATACGAACACGAGTAAACTGTATAACGAAAAGGGTGCTGAAAGTAAAAGGTTCCACAATACAATCCCAACAATAAAGGTACATGTACAACTGAAAACAATACAACTGAAGAAAAAGAAATAAAAGTAGCTTTTGGGTCGTCCTTTGGGATTCCTACCTGAAGGGTAGGTATAGTAGCCACCTCAGCACTACTCATCCATCTGTCTCTTCCACATTCTAACACACCATATCGTCTACCTCCGAGCACCATCGAGTCCTAGTACTCTCAGCCTCAGTTAGTGGTGTGTGTCCTCTGCAACCAACACAACAAGGTGCGGGCATACCCTGTGCATGGGTGAGTATAACAATACTCATTAGGTACCCTGAGACCCTCAAGGTCTCACAAAATCCAACAAGGATAAACCAGAAATTATGAAATCAACAGATAACCTTACTTAGGTATATACCAATTTATATACCTACGTTATCAAGTGATCCATCTCAATCATGATGAAAACACAGAAAAACTGACTCAGCTCAACTAGGATTTTATTCTAGGTGTAGTATCATGTTACATCCCCCGTCACATTTTTGAAACCATTACTACAAGAGAATACTTCCTCTATTGAGTATAGTGGGCCTGCCACGACACCAATCGTGCTTCCCCCTAACCTTGGACTGCTGAGGTACTCATCCTGTCAAGTACTGTGGATCTGTCGCGTCACCACGTGCGCTCCCCACTGTGGGTTTTCCACATCACCAAATGTGCTCCCCCTCGTAGCCTGCTATGGTACTCCTCATGTCTAGTACTATGGGTCTGCCACGACACTAAGGTGATCCCCACTATGGGTCTATCGTGAAACCAAGGCACTCCCCACTAAGCTAGTACATTCACTCAAAGTCATAACGGTCAGCAATTGTTCAGTCTCATCTAGGTATTAAGTCTCCATACTATGATCAGTCATCTCATAGAGGTTCCACTCCACAAGCTACTGGTCGATACTCCAACTATCACAAAGTCCAATTAAAAAGTATCTTGAAGGTCCTCCATGTCATAGGGGTCTCAACGTAATAGACGGCACGTCAATCGCACGCCTGGTCAGTGAGTTATTATCCATTTAGTCTTAGGGGCCCAGTTTTATTCATACTTGATCCAACCTAACTTTATCCCATATCAAACCAAAACTCTAGTTGATTATACTCAAAGGGGACATCTCGCTCTGTGATTTCTAGCACTACTGACGGTTCATCAAAAAGACATCTGGTGCTAAAGTTATATTCAAAAAAAGTGAAGGGTCGTAGTGGGAACGGGTCTGGTCCGACCCGGCCCGACCTTGCATGGGTCGACACAGTTCAGGTCGTCCCAACCCCACCTGCTAGGTCCTTCCTAGCCCATGATGTGGCCTGGTCCACTGGGAGGTCTAGCAGGCTGTGAGGTCCACGAGGGGTCTCAGAGCCCGCGAGTGCTGTGGGGAGGCTCGGCCGTGGGGGTGTTGCGGGGGAAATGGGTCGGTTTGGCTGGGGCGCTGCGTGGGGAACGGAACAGCTCAGCCGAGGTTCCATGAGAGGCATGGGTCGGCTCATAAGGGTCTCCTCGGGGGGTGCGTGCCGGTTCTGCCAAGGCACCACAAGGGGCACGGGCTAGTTCGGCAGGCCGGCGGGCGGCAGGAGATGGGCCGGCACGGCAGCGGTGGCGCGTCCGGTATGGGGCACTGCCAGGGCAGTGTGGCCAGTGGGTGGGGTGGCTGGTGGGTGGCTCGGAAGGTGGGAGGCGCGGTTGGCGGGCGGCGCGACCATGGTGGCTCAGCCAGCGGGCTGTGTGGCCGGGGTGGCTTGGCTGGCGGGCACAGGGCCAGTTCGGCAGGGAGGCCGGAGCACCGTGGGGGTGGCGCGGGTCGTAGTGGCCGCGGGTGGGGGTTTTTTTCCTTCTTTACCTTCGTCACCATCCAATATTTTGAATAACACCACAATGAATAATGGTAGTGGGGGTCAGGAAATATTAGTTCGGCCCCCACCCTCCCCATTTAGATTGGTAGTATATGATTCTCAAGAACTAAGTAAGGACTGTCATCCATGATCTTCTATAATTTAATCATTTCCAATCCCGCACAAAATAATAAGGGAGTACATAGAAATTGATAAACAAATAGATTCAAACACCTACCTTAGGTTGATACGTCGATGGAGTCATGGGGAATAAGACGAATCGTTGGGAAAAATATAGATGCCAGTGTCGTCGGTGTTGTCCTCGATCATCGGTTTGTGCATCGGTTCATCGTAGTCAAATACATTCTATGTCAGAGGAAGTCTTGAGGAAGAAGGTCAAAGTCAAGGTCGGCGTTCATTGTCAGCGTTCTTATTTGGAAGAACGTGTTCTTCTTTCGGAGAAATAGTTCATCATTGGAGAGCTTTTCTCCCAAGGATCCACCAAAAAGAAAATGGCCAACTAATGTTTTTCCCCCAACTTCAATCATTGAAAAAAATTTTAAAATAAATCCCCAATAAACATGTAGGTTGGAACATTTAACTAAGGTGGGATGGTGTAATTAATTTGGAGGAATCTCAAGAGTCTCCTCCACATTAAAGAAGGGGGTTGGGTGGTTTTTTTCTCCCCCCGTTAATTGGGGTCAGGTGGTCCCCACCCCTAAATTCAATTTGGAAGGCTATTGAAAAATTTAGTGGTCCCCACAACAATTAAACATGAAGAGGATGTTTGGTTCTGGTAGAAAACACTCATGAACATCTACATGGAAGGTAAAATAAATCGTGTGTTTATTTTATTTATTATTTCTACGAAAAACCCAAAAACAAACATTCAACCTGGACCGTCTGCCGTCTAGGTTAAAGTCTCCTTAAGTGAATATCGGCGCACCGTGTTCAACGGTGCCCTCAGATTTCAATTACGAGAACTAGTTCAAAAGTTATAAAAACCCGCTCGCACATATATTGAACGTACCAGAAATAATGTTCAGAAATTCATTTCGGGTACTCCGGGCCTTGAAATCATGCACCGTTAATATTAAAGAACTCGTAAAATTCCCATATATTTAAAAAAAAATTACATGGAAATACTAGGACTTTACAATCTCTCCAACTCCGGGCTTTACGTCCCTGTAAGACACAACTCAAAACTCAGGGAACATGTGTGGGTACATAGCATGCATCTGAGCCCCCACGTCCCATGTGCTCTCCCGAAGGTTCTCATACTGCCAGTGAAGGCACACCTAAGGTATAAACCATCCATGAAGGACCCACTCATTTTGATCCTCAATGTCTATATGAACCTACGTAAAAGGCTCCCCATCGTCGACGTCCAGGTTTCCATGGTCGATGATGTGAGAAGGGTAATGCACGTATCTCCTCAGCTAGGATACATGGAAGACATTGTTCCCCTGGTGCAAATGAGGTGGAAGAGCTAAGTAGTATGTCACCTCACTAACTCTGCTGAGGACCTAGAAAGGTCTAATGAACCTCAGAGATAGCTCGCCACCTTGTACAAATATCTGCAAACCTCATCGATGTGAGATCTGTAAAAAGACGTGGTCTCCCTCCCCGAACTCCAATGGTCTCCATCTCCTATCGGCATACGACTTATGCATGCTCTATGTAGTCTTCATCCACTCTTGGACGATCTACACCTTCTCTGTGGTAGGCCGAACCATCTCTAGTCCCATGAGTGCTGACTCCCCCAGGTTAGCCCAGCACAAAGGTGATCTGCAAGGTTGCCCATATAATTCCTCAAAAGGTGCCATCCAAATGGTGGGGTGATAGATGTTATTTTATGAAAACTCCACCAATGTAATGTGATATTCCCAACTACAACTGAAGTGTAAGACACAAGCACGAATCATGTCCTCGAGGGTATGAATGGTTCTATTAGTCTAACCATCTGTCTAAGGATGGAAGTCGATGCTCAAATAAACCTACATCTCGAAAGCCTCCTGCAACCCCTTCTATAGCCGGGAAGTAAAGCATGTATCATGATCGGAGACAATCTTCGAGGGTACTCCATGAATCCGCACAATCTCCAATACATAGTGGCCTCCCAAGATCTCTACTGAACCCTTCTCTCTGATCGGTAAGAATTGGGCCGACATGGTGAGTCGGTCGACGATCACCCAGACATAGTCATGACCACTGGATGTACGTGGATTTCATATCACTATGTCCATGGATATCCCATACCACTTCAACTTTGGGGAATCTAAAAGTGGAACCAAGCCTGCGGGTACCGGATGGTCCGCCTTCACTTGATGACAAGTGAGGCATTGAGAGACAAACTCTGCAACTGCATTATTCATTCTGGGTACCAGTGCTTTTGTCAGAGGTCCTGGTAAATCATCTCCACTTCTGGATGTACCGCTAGAGGGGATGTTTGAAACTCCTTCAACACATCCTCCTAAAGTGACACTGGTACCATGATAATTCCTCTTAAGAGGATGACGTTCTCCCCAACATCAGAAAATCCATCAGGTGCCTAACCTGTGGATAACTAACCATGTCGTGTCTCGCAGTCAGTGACCCCACGCTGTGCCTCCCTGAATCGCTGAAAAAGTTGGTGAGGGACTATAAGAGACTATAGAAATGTTTCTCTATCTGTATCCAAAAAGGATAACTGTAATGCAGCTAGCTGATCCATCGCCTCGTCTGGTAGCTGTATACCAGACCTCCGGCTGAGGGAATCTGCAACAATGTTCCCCTTCCATGGAGTATATACTATCATGAAGTCGTAATCCTGGAGGAACTGAATCAAATGTCACTTTCACAGGTTCAGGTTCTTCTAGGAGAATATATACATGAGACTGTTGTGATCAGAGTACACTGTAAAGCGCTCACCCATCAGATAGTGTTGCCACATCTTCAAGATGAAGACCACTGCTGCTAACTCTAGGTTATGGGGAGCATAGTTATAATCATGTTGTCTCTGCTATCAAGAAACATATTTGATCACAGCTTGCTCCAACATTAGGACACATCTGAGTCTGGTCCTTGATGCATCGTAGTAGACTATGTACAATACACCTTCCTCTGGAAGCATCAAGATGGGGCCACTAGTCAGCATCTGCCTCATCTTCTGAAAGCTCTGATGACATATCTCCGACCACACAAAGGGTTTCCCCTTCCTCATCCTGACTGATAGCGGTGTTGCAAATCTGGAGAATTCTGGCACAAACCTCTGGTAATATCCAGCCAAACCCAGGAAACTTCGTACCTCTGTCACACTCCTAGGTGGATCCCAAAAATGTACCACCTCAATCATTGCTGGATCCACTTTAACTCCAACCTTCGAGATGAAATGTCCTAGAAAGTGAAACTCCTGGATCTAGAACTGGCACTTCGAGATCTAACTATAAATATGGTTCTCTCAGAGTGTGTCCAGTACTACCCGCAAATGGTAGGCATGCTCCTCTATAGTAGTCGAGTAGATCAGAATGTCGTCGATAAATACTACGAAAAACGATTGAAGTATGGATGAAAGATCCTATTCATGAGACCCAGGAACATTGCTGGAGTATTAAATACACAAAATGGCATAACCAAGAACTCATAATGGTCAAATCTACAACTAAAGGTTTCCTTCTGCACATCCTCATCTCGTACTTTGAGCTGGTGATATCCTGATCTTAGGTCTATCTTAGAGAACCATTGTGCTCCATTTATCTAGTCAAAGAGGTCGTAAATCCTAGGGTGTGTGTAGTTTTTATTCAGAGTCTCTTTGTTCAGGCACCGATAGTCAACACAAATCCTCAAGCACCCATCTGCCTTCTTGGTGAACAGAATCGGGGCTACCCAAGGAGAAACATTGGGCCAAATGAATCCTTTCCCCTGCAAGTCCTCTAGTTGTACCCGCACATCACAAAGCTCCGAGGGAGCCATCCTATATGCTAGAGTATGTATCTGTTTTTCCTTTGGGTACAAGTCAATCTAAAATTCCACCTCTCTGTGAAGAGGTAGACCCAGAACATCATTAGATAAAACATCAGCGTAATAGTCCACCACTACAGGATAGCTCAGACTCTCCACATCAACTACCCTGCGGGTATGGATAGCCAACTGATGAATTATTAGCTACACACTCCTCTGGGAAGTCTATCATATGCTAAAAAGGCTCACTTCTCACCAGTGAAGGTAAACCTGGTCCTATCCGTGTGAACACACCTCACTATGTGCCTAATATAGTCAATATGAGCATGGACTGTAGATAACTAATCCATACCCAAGATGATGTCGTAAGGCCTCAACGCCACTACAATTAGATCCCAACCGAATCTCTAGCCTCTAAGAATAAGATCACACTATCGGAACTCGTGCATAATCGTTGAATCTGCTCCCGTAAGATTCTCTAGCTATAAGGATCGATCCAATAACTCCATCAAAATCTCCGAGCTCCGAACAAGGGTAGTGGAAATAAAAAAATTACTTGCACCCGTGTCTATAAATACTGAATCAAAGGTAGAGTAGACACAAATCGTACCTCGAATCATATACAGAGTGCCATGATCATAAGCCTCAGCTTCATGGAGCTGAGATCTCCCCTGTCCACCTGCTCCCTACCATTGAGGTGGACCTCCTGGTGGTGGTGGAAGTAATAACTCAAATCGTCGCCCACAACTAGCTACATGTACATCTCCTCTACCACATCTTTATACTCCATGTGGACCACCTCAATTGAATCTTTGTCTCTTCTTGGGTGGTGCTTTGAGCATCTTCTGATCATCCAAACAGCGGGTTGGACTGTCGCGATCCATGTGACCCTACCTGCTTCATGTGAAACACCGCCTTCTCCTGGCATGTCTGTCTCCGCCTCGAGTGCCCTGCACAACTGACTCTGAATAAATCGGTCATCCACCTATAGGTCGGGTTCTATTGGACAACTATGTCATATTTTTGTTTCCTACTACATATGTCTCCGCTACGTGTCGACTGGTGGTGGATCTCGCTACTGGAGACTGCTCAGTAAAGAAAACTCCCCACAATGATGGCTCTCTCTAACATCCAAACCAACGTCGGGATGCTAAGTAAGATCATTGAAGCCCTGATCTCCCACCTGAGTCCCTACATGAAGGTCCATGATCTGAATAATGGGTCCCACACCATATCAGTGGAGTAGGGTGAGAGGTTAGTGAACCTCACTGAGTACTGAGCCAAAGTCATGCTACCCTGCTTCAGATGAAGTAGCTCCTATATGCACACTGCATGAAGAGTTTCTGGGACAAACTCTGCCCAAAACAAGCTCTCAATGTCTTACCATAAAATTGTCACCTCATCATGAACTTGGGGTATCACGCTCCACCATCTTCCAGCTACTAATTGTAGAAGGCGGGATCACCATGAAATTGGTTGGAGTCCCTACAAGTCAAAAGACTCTCACCACAGCCTCCAGCCAATCCTCAGCTTCCTATGGGTCCATCTCTTCCCTGAACCTGGGTGGCCTGTAGATTTGAAACTCATGGAATGCGCTCAAGCGGTGTCCACTGTCTATTGTTGGGGATAGTGGCATCGGTGGCCCAACGAGGAGTGGTACTGCTAGTGCCTCCGCTGGTGCCTCTACTGGAAGAGGGCCCGGCACCGAAGCCTCATCGCCCGTTGGGATACCAATGCATACAACTCTCATAACTCTAGCCGACTATCTACGTAGAGGCATCATAAATAGAAACAGGTACGCTATGGTTTATTGTTTTATGTGGTTTAGATGAACTTGTGGGATCACTAAAAGAAAACTTTTTAAAACACACACGCAATCAGTGTTTTCATGAACTGAGTCGGAATCATAAGTCATGCTCCGGGTGTATGGATATATCGGCTACCACACCAACACTGGACTCCCTGAACTGAAAACCACACTCACTACACTTAACACTATTGCTTCATAGAAAATAATTATTAGAGTCTTATGTTTTGTGGTAGAACCAACTGCTCTAATACCAATTTTTCATGACCCATCCCCCGGGGCACGTGTCGTGACTACGCCAAACCCACCATCCATAGGCCATGGGCTGGCGACTAGCACCAAAGGAGTAATTCCATAAAACTGGGAAGGCATTGCATTTATAATCTGTAAACACACATAGAAAGATACGAACATGAGCAAGTTGTATAACCAAAAGTGTGATGAAAGTAAAAGGTGCCGGAATACAATAATAATAGGAAAGGTACAAGTACAACAGAAAAAAAATACAACAAATGAAAAAGAAAGAAAAACAATTATTGGGTTGTCCTCCAGGATTCCTACTTGAAGAGTAGGTATAGATAGCCTCCTCATCACTCCACGTCCGCCCATCTCCTCCACGTACCGACATGCCATATGGTCCACCATCGGGCACTGTCCATCCCTGGTACTCTCTGCCTCAGTCAGTGTTGTCTCTCGTCGGCAACCAACACAACAAGGTGCGGGAATAGCCCGTGCAGGGGTGAGTATAACGATACTCAGTATGGACCATGAGACCCTCAAGGTCTCACAAAATCTGACTATGATAAACCAAAAAGTCTGCAATCAACAAAAAACCTTACTTAGGTATATGACCATACAAATACCAATGTTATCAGGTGATGCATCTCAACCATGAGGAAGATACAGAAAAAATGACTCAGCTCATCCATGAATTTATTCTAGGGGTAGTATCAAGTAATATCCCCTGTCACATTGTCGAAACCTAAACTACTGGAGAACTCCTCCTATATCGTGTATAGTGGGCCTTCCCCGATACCAAACACACTTCCCACTAACCTTGGACTGTGAAAGTACTCCTCCAGTCGAGTACCATGGATCTGTCGTGTCACCAAGTGTGCTCCCCACCATGGGTCTACCACGTCACCAAGCGTGCTCACCCTCATAGCTTGGTGAGGTAATCCTCCTGTCGAGTACCATGGGTCCGTCAAGACACCACGAAACTCCCCACTTGGTGTCTTCCACGACACCAAGGCTCTCTCCATTCGGCTAGTAGAGTCACTCCGAGTCAAAATGATTAGTAGCTGTCAGGTCTCAGCCAGCTACCAGGTCTACGTACTATACTCCCTCGTCATTGGGAGGATCTGCTACACAAGCTACTGGTCAATACTCCAACTGTCACGAAGTCCCAAGAAGAAGTATCAAAAAGGTCTGAAAAGTCATAGAGTTCTCAACATAACAGACGGTGTGTCAATCGGACATCCGGTCTGTGAGTTATTAGTAATTTAGTCGCGGGGGCCCTGTTGGATTCGTACTCGATCAAACCTAACCGTTTCCCATCTCAAACCAAAACTCTAGTGATGTATAATCAAATGGAACTTATCGATCCAAGATATTCAGTTCTGCTGACGGTTCGTCAAATAGACATCTGGTTCCAAATATATTCCCAAATGAAAGTAAAGGGTCATGGTGGGCCTCGGTCTGGTCCAACCCGGTCGGACCGCCCCGCCAGACCTGGCATGTGTCGACGAAGTTCAAGTAGACCCAGCCGGACCTGACTATCCCGTGACGCTTCCGGGTCCACTGGGAAGTCCAGTAGGACGTGAGATCCACGAGGGGCCGCTGAGCCCACATGTGTCATATGGCGGCTTAGTCATGGGGGTGTTGTGAGGGCATGATGTCAGTTCGGTCAGGGTGCCACAAGGAGCGCATGATGGTGCAGTCGAGGTATAGTGAGGGGTGTGGTCCGGTTCCAAAGGCCGACGGGTGGCGTGAGCCGGGGCAGCACCGCCGGTGGACGACGCTGTCGGGGAGGTGCGGCCGGTGGGTGGAACGACCAGGACGACACAGCCTGTGGGTGGATCGGTCGGTGGGCAGCAAGGCTGGGGTGGCTCGGCCGGCGGGCGGATGGCCGAGTCAATCAGGAGGCCTGATCGCCGCGAGGGTGACGTGGGCCATAGGGGCCATAGGTGGTGGCATTGTTGCCTTCGTCGCCTTCCTTCATTCCTAAGAACACAACAAAGAAGAATGATGGAGGGGTTCGAGCCATGTTAGATTTTCCCACACCCTACGCATTTAGAGTTGTATAATACGGTTCACAAGAATGAAGCAAAGAACATAAACCATGGTATTTAGTAGATTAATGATTACCAACAACACATAATAGAATATGGGAGTATCTCAAAATTGATAAAAAATAGAATTAAACCCCTACCCCGGGTAGATATGTTGACGGACTCTTGCGGAAGAAAGCGAATTGTGGGGAAAATGTTAGACATCGATGTCGTCGGTGTTTTCCTTGATCGTCGGTTTGTGTGTCAGTTCATCATTGTCGAATACGTCCTCTGTCGGAGTAAATACCGAGGAAGAATGTAAAAGTCGGGTTTAGCGTTCATCATTTGAAGAACGCGTTCTTTGTTCCGAGAAATAGTTCTTCGTTTAAGAGCTTTTCTCCCAAGGATCCACCAAAGAAATTCCCAACATATGTGTTTCCCCCCAACTTTAATCATTGGAAAAAATTCATAAAACCTAATTAAATACCTAGGTTGGTACATTTAATTAAAGTGGGTTGGCGTAATTAATGTGGAACAAGCTCAAGAGGCACCTCCACATTAAAGAGGGGGTTGAGTGGTTTCTTCTCCCCCCATTAATATGAGTTAGGTGGTCCCCACCCATAAATTTAATTTAGGAGGTTATTGAAGGCACAGGCGGTCCCCACTACAATTAAACATCAAAAGAAGGTTTGGTTCTGGAGGACCCCACCCCTAAAAATCCACATAGAGGGTGGTTCCAACAAAAATAAAATAAATCGTGTGTTTATTTTATTTATTATTTCCATGAAAAACCCAAAAACTAACTTTCACCCTCAACCATGTGTCGTCGAGGTGAAAGTCTCCTTAAATGAATATTGGTGTTGCGTGTTCAATAGTGCCCTATGATTTCAATTCTGAAAAGTTGTTCAAAATTTAGAAAAACCTACTAGTACATTTAATGAACATAACCAAAATAAAGTTGAGAAATTTATTACAGGCACTCCGGGCCTCAGAATCATACGCCGTCAATTTTTCCAGACTCGTAAAATTCCCATATATTTAAAGAAAATTACTTGGAAATAACAGGCCTTTAAATTTGGTGGGATGGAATTTAGAGAGATATTTCATTGTCTATTTCTTAGGGCTTATATTTTAGTTAATTTTGTCTATTTGATGGAATTATAAGGGGTTGTTGCAACTATTAACCATAACTAAATTTAAATAGGAAAACTTTTCAGCAGTCTCATCATATAGAGTAATTTTTTGTAAATCTTATCATCCTAAGACATATGGTTAGACTGAATGGACCATTCAAACTCTAGAAGATATGTTGAGATCTTTCTCTATCAATTTCATAGTTGGTTGCGAATAACACCTTACTTTTCTAGAATTTTCTTAGAAAAATAACGTTCACTCTAGTATTCAGATTTCTTCTTATGAATATCTCGATGGTTTGTAGTATAGAACACCAAAATAATGGAATAAAGATTAAACTATAATGATAGTGTGGCCTAATATAGCAGATAAAATGTAATAGAATGTTATATCCATTCAACATCTCATAAGAGAAGCGCAGATTCAATAAAAAATTCATGCTAACAGACATTGGATGCATGTGATGTTTGAGGTAACTGATATGTTTAAACTATGATTATCTCCCTAGAAGAGTGTGATATGATTTGTAATGAAGGTAAAGATAATCTATGAAAATATTTCTCATTATTAAACATTAATTCAACATTTATTACATAATATTACACATAATAAAACATGATAAATTGATAACTATAGTGTCTTTGGGAATTACGAACATTATATAACAACTTAAAATAGGAAATACATCATCTTAATTGAAAACAACCTTAACATGATCATATTATTCAGTCAAACCTAAAAGTGCATGGGATAAACTGTGAACTTATATATGAAAGGGGTGAGATATAAATCTCAATATGTAAATAAACATGGAATAACCTAAAGAAAGTATTACATGTTATAAATTTGGAGTATCAATGGTTAATTTAAGGGAATAGAATCATATACATGAATAACGAGGAATGATATAGCATGGTAACGGTTAAGCAACTTGGGAAATGTGGAATCAAAATCAAACAATTCATTATAAACATAGGTAATGGATAACTACTTATAAATTATGATTAAAAATGTCCCATGATGGATTAGGTTCACTCCATAATCCCATTTATGATGTTTCATGAGGCCAAAACATTACCCAATGCATTAGAGTTCTATATAATTCCAGGCACAACCGTCACTTTCACTTCATTCTCATGATTAAGTGAGCCACATAGATCATAAAACATTAAATCATTTATCATCATAGTTAATTCCGCAAAAAATGAGTGTGTAATTAATACAATTAATTCCCTAAAAAATAATTATATATCCATGAAGGTGAACACCATTGATAGGAAATGGGTACGGGTACACTACAAAATTGTTTGGCATGGAAAATTGAAGTGATTTTTTGGAAGCATAACGGGGGAATATAAATGTTCATAGAAGGGATTTATGAGAGTGAAATGGGTATATATTAATTTATACGAAAAATTTATAGTAGGGGAGATATGGTAGAACATATCCCATCAAACATGAATAAATTGGAGAAGGAGAGGATCCCTTACTAAATTTTGGCATGGTAACTAGTGTTGAAAAAGGATCATGGGAGGGAATAATGAGATTGAATGTGGTATATAATAACATTTTAATCAAAATTTAAGTTATAATTTTTTATAAAAACATACCAAAACACCCAAAAATGGAAACTATGAGGCCTAAGAAAAAAAGGGTGCATGAATAAAAAAAGAAGTGAGAAATACATTACCATATGAGGGTGATTCCGAATTCTTGAGAGGAGATTGTTGAGAGACTGAGGGAACCTTGGGAGGAAACTATAGAGGGTAGATAAGAGTGAGGATATTATAATGGATTTTTTATTCAATAGAAATGGTAAAATGGGTGATTTTATATAGGAAATGAGTGGGGAGTGTTTTACCATTTCTCAAACATAGGTTTTAGACTATATATAATAAAAAAACAAAACCACAACCCTTCCTATGTTTTTCCCCCGGTTTCATCCAAATCGGGGTGGTATTCATTATTTTAATAGTCTAAGGGATGAACTTATTAAATTGCTGATGTAGAAGTGAGTAATATTTATAAAGAATTTATTTTAAAACAATAAAATATATTACAGGTTTTGGAGGATTTATAATGTCTTTATAAAATTAATAATATTAACATAATATTAAATTATTCTAATGGTGAAAAATATATTTGGTCTTTTTTACCCCTTATAGTATTTATTACATCATTTGTTGTCATTTTTTTAGTAAAACACACTCCTTATTTATACCGTATATAATTTTATTAAAAATATTGATTGTCTCAAAAAATTATAAAAACTCAGAGTTGGATAATTTCATTTTTCTAATTCTGGAAATAATTCTTATTTTGTAAAAAGAATTTTTGAAATATATCGATTTTCAGTTTTAAAAAAATAATCGACATTTATTGAGAAATGTTTGGTTTTTTTGAATAATAGTTGTCAAACCCTTATAAAAATAAAATTTGACTTTATACAAATTATATGATCATTTATATTTAATAAAAATTATTTATTAATATTTCTGTTTTAAAACATCATTTATTTTGAAAATCCAATAACTCATGAGAATAAATTTCATAATTGAACTTTAATATTAACCAAAAATAATACTTTTGTTTCATTGCATCAAAATAAAATTTCATTTATTACGTGAAAATAATAAAATGAAAATATATTAATTATTATATAAAGTATACACATTCATATAATTAGGCTTTTGATACTCAACCCTATAATATTATAACAAACTCCCTAAGATTAATGTGTGTGATGGTGAGACTTTCATGGTATTGTTCAATGTACATGGTTTGGGGAATGACATTGATGGGCATGAACATCTCCTGTGAATGTTTCCTATTATACATAAGTTGTTAGATATTATCTTGGGATTAATCAAGGACAATTACTAGTGATGATATCTCCCTTGAAAACTCCAATAAATGGGCTTTATAAGGTACGATCCAATTGGTTGAGGTCATCAATTCCTTTGTCTATGTCATTTGGATTTTTTAAAACCCAATATTTATACAAGTCATATGATCAATTTTCAATAACAATATTATCAATGGTAATGATACATAATGTTATTTTAAATCTGATAGTATATAATGAAACCAAATAAGTGAATGTGTTTTCTATTTCTATAATATATAATAATGAATTTAATTAAATTTTTGGGGAATTTTTTTGATAAAAGTTTGGGTTATTATAGTATTCCCCCCTTTAGAAATTTCTCCTTAAAAATTTTCATTTAAAACACAAAAAATTGGTAATGGTAATTATATTTCTTCACTTACTTGGGTTCCCATGTCACTTATTCATACATTTGGTTTCTCTACAGTTGTTTGACCAGGTGCATTGTCTCATTCCATATAACATTGTCTCTATGCTCTAAGATCATTAATGGCTTCTCCTCATATGTGAGATCATTATCTAATGGTACCACCTCTATATTGATTATATATGAGGGTTATACACATAATTCCTTAATAGGTAAACATGGAATACATCATGTACGTGATATATTTGTAGTGGTAGTGCAAGCCGATAGGACACCACTCAGATTCGATCAAGGTCCTGAAAGAGAACGATGTATCACAGACTAATCTTTCACTTCATCCAAAATCTCATGAATTTATTCTGTAAAGACATGTGAAGGAATACCTTAAATAAAACCTTAAACTCTATGAGTCTTCAATTTTTATCATCATATCCCTTTTATTGACATTAATCATTCTTAATGTGATACTGAGTGGTCTTGACCTTTTCTATCATTTCCTTGACAATTTCAGGACCTAGCAGTTTTTGTTCCCTAGCTTCATCCCATCATGTAGGTGTGCTTCACCTCTTCTTATAATGGTTTCTATAAGGATGAATTTGGATTAATGATAGGAAAATTTTATTGTATGATAACATTACTAAAGGAATATGTTGATCCCAACCTCCGTTGAAGTCAATTGAGCATGCTCTCAATTTTTCCTCGAGTTTCTAGATAATCTGACCATATTGGCAATTATTTTTAGGGTTATAAGTCATTATAAAGTTCAACATAGTATTTATATTATATTTAAGACTCTTCCATAACATGTAGTTAAGTATTGTATCTTGATTAGATACAATAGATAGTAGTGTTCTAGGTTTTCTTACCATTCTTCCTATGTATATCATTGCATTTTAATCAATTGAAAAGTCCTCCCTATGTGAAATGGTGTGATAAGTATTTGTATGATGATTCATGACAACACATATTTCATTATATCCTCTTTATTTATTCATAATACAACTGAAAATATCCATGGTGGCATTTTCTTATTTCCATGTAGGTATGGATAATGGTCACACCATCCCCCTAGATTTTTTCCTTTCCAACATTACATGCTGACATACATGTCACCTTGATGAATATTTTTTGATCTCCTTCTTAATATTGACCCACCAACAGTTATCTAAGAGGTATGAATTCATCTTTTTTCTTCTAAGATTTATATATAAGGATGTGCTAGGGAAATACTCAAATAATTCCTTTAACTAAATATTTTATGGTACAGATATTCTTGACCCCAATACTACAACTCATTCTTCACTAAAATTGAAATCTGACGATTTACCTTTTCTTATAGACTCTAAATTATTTTAAATTACCACATTATCTCTCTGATTATCATTTATCTTCTCTAGAAGGGATGGTTTATAAATATTTTTAAATGTATTTATGATGTTTATTCCTTTATGATTCCGATGTCCATCTTGTTCAAGTCAAAGAAGACCATATCCTTATAAATTATCATTAATGATAAAATTATTTTATAATTTTTATTTATATCATCTTCCCCATTTTTCACATTCCCTAGATGGTAGTGGATTGAGTAGTCATTTTCCTTGAATATCTCTAACCATATTTATTGGTGAATATTAATCTCTTAATGTGCAAATATATATTGGTAACTCTTGTAATCTATATATATTTCATTCTTATCCCCAAAGAAATAATAGCATCCTAATTTCAATGAGAGTACCAATAAATCCAACTCTAGATCATTTGTTGTTTACTTGTATTTACAAACTTTAAATTTTCCTGAATCATAGTCTATAACATTTTATCATTCATTAACAAACAACTAAATCCCTTCATTGAAGCTTCATTGAATACAATGAATTGTTTTCCAGTTATTGGTAGTGTAAGTACAATTGTGGTGATAAGTCACATTATCAACTCCTTGTATCTTTATACTAATTAATTATTATAAACAAAATGAAATCCCTTCAATGTTATATTGGTATAATGGTTTGATAATAATGAGAAATATTACCAAATAAATTATAATTCCCTATTAATCCAAGGAAACTATGGATAGTAGTCACAGATGTTGGCCTCAACCATCCTTCAATTACCTCTATCTTTTAAGGGTCTATAGGTATTACATTTCTTGTGGAAATATTACACAATAATGAGACTTACTTTAAATATAACTAACTTTTAATGTACTTGACATAATGATTCTCCTTTCTTAAGGTCATTATCATAGTTCTCATATACTCTTCATGATCCTACATTCTATTGGAATATATTATAATATCATTTATAAATACTTCCAAAGATTTGATGAGTTAATCTCAAAATACTCTATTTATCATTCCAATTATTATTTATGGATCATTAGTGAGTCTAAATGGAATTGTCATCAATTCATAGTGATCATGCCTTATAAGGAAAAAAGGCTAAGGGATATCCTCATTCATCACCCTTACTTGATAATATCCATACCAAAGATCTATTTTGGTAAGTATTGTTCCCCAAAAATCTAGTCGAACAATTCATCAATCCATGGAAGAGGATAATTTTTCATAATTTTGATCTTGTTGAGTACATGATAACCAATGAAATGGTTCATTGGCCTATACTTGTTATTGATGAAGAGGACTAGTGAACCCCAAATTAAAGAACATGGACATGTGAACCTTTTATCCGTATTCACCTATAGTTGTTTCTTCAACATCGTAGGTTCCACAACATCCATCCTATATGGAGTCTTTGATAGTGGTAGTTCCCCATGTATAAGCTCAATTGAAAATTTAACCTCTTATCTAGGAGGAATACTAGAAAATTATTCGAGAAACACTTTGGTGTATTCCACCACAATGGGAATGTCTTGAAGGGTGATATTGTACTTAGAATTAATTATTGGAGATAGATACACTTATTCATAGTGAAATAATATCCATTAATGATATTTTTGTGCAAAATATGATTCATCCTTATCCTTGATTTTTTATAGAATCGAAGGAAGATTCACAATATAAAGAGATATATACATCACAAGGTAATTTATTTTGGATCTATATATAGAAAGAAAATCCATGCCCTAAAATGAAAAAAAATTCACTAAAGGGAGTATCACATGGTTAGATAGGATTTTTAGAACACAAATTTTGAGAGGGGAGGAGTTCTATAAATGGGAGGAAATAATTAAACCATTTTTCATTTTCACTGACACATCTACTTGTATACATTGTGGGATTATTTTAAAATTTCTACTCAATTTGCATGATATAAAAGAATTAATAGAACCAAAATCAAAAAGTAAGTTCATTATTATTGACTGAATAACTATAATGCCTATCATCACTTCATTTTCAGGATCCACCACAGTGGTTGTGATGGAATAACCTCACCCCAAATTCCTTGGAGGTTGTTGGTTGTCTTTGAAAACCCTTGGCATAGAACATTTGTTTTCAAAATTCTCTTTTTCATTTAAATTAAAATAATGAACAATACATTGGGATTGACTAGAGAATTTCTTTCCTCCATCACATTAGTTGGTTTCTCTTGTCGACAATCTCTAGCTCAGTGTCCTTCCTTCATGTACCTGAATAATTTATCTAACAATTAGAAAATTTTTAATATTCTTATTTACTCACTCATAACATGTGGGATGTTGTAATTTCATAACACCATTAGATTTCTCCCTCACACCACTAGAATTCAACTCTGCATTCTGCTACTTATTCCCATGATACCCTTGATATTTTTTGATCTCTATATTGACATTGAGGTTATATTCGAAAATTTCTTCATAGGAATCAAAGACATAAATCTCTAGGTGTTTTTGTAGACTATGTTTTATACCACAAAATAAGCGGTCAACCATGCATTCGGGGGTAATGAAAAATCTGAAGAAATATCATGCAAGTATTGTGAATTTTTCCTCTCACACCCCGATAGATTTATTTTCTTTTTTCTTTAGGTAAAGTAAACACCTTTCAGTTTTATGTCAGAGAGTTTTATGAAAATATTTTTTCAAAAAACATGTTCTTAAATTACATCCACCCCATCACTTCGATCCCTAAATCAGGATTCTTATTCTTGATCAATGTCCACCACTGGTCAACTTCTCCCTCCATATGATGAACAACTAGAATAACCATCTCTTGACTATAACATTAAAGGATGCAGAATATCATCTCAAAGTATTTGATCCATTATTCTAAGATTAAAGTATGAGATGATCCCTTAATGTTTTAGGCCTTTGTCTCATAAAGGTCTCAATTAAAAATCTTTCTTTATTATGGGAATTTTTGGCTCCTACTAATCTGGTTTTATATTCAAAACCAGATTCAAATGAATGTGTATCATCATAAATATTTCTAGTCTTACTCACATTGGGCTGGGAATCTCTTTTGCATAGTCATCAAATTTCCCATCGTATTGGTTTTCTACCTGATTCCTATATTTTCCATCCATTGGCTATAATAAAGGGAAAATTATTGATTAAACTTTTTATGATATTAAGAACAAAAACAAGAATCCAATGACATTAAATGGATAACAAAATAAGAAACTTTTTTCTAAACTTATGAATTTCTAGGATTTAATATATTTTATCAATGATCTATTTTCTAAAACAAAAACTTATGGAAATTTTGACCTGTAATAATATTTTGTGATGAGCTTGGGAATTTACCAAAGGATATCCCATGAGAGTGTCAAACTAGATTTACAGAAAGGAATGTTTTCATACATCAATTATCAAATATGTCTATCTCAATGTTGTTTTTTTTGGGTTTTACCTTAATGACCATCTATTCCAGATCAATATCAACTCATAGTTTCCAGAAATAGATGTATTTTATTTATCAATTACTTATTATATATTTTACAAAAAATTTGGGATTTTTTATTATATATTGTTTTTTCCTAAGGATTTGTCTAGAGTTTTATAATTCTAGTCTCAAAAATAACTATCATTTTCCTTTAATACCTACTATGAAAACCTTGCTCATTATTAAAAATAAATTGAGGATTTATTACATAATATTACACATAATACATCACGAAATATTAATAAATATTGTCTATTTAGGAATTAAGTACATTACATAACAACATAAAATTGGAAATGAATCATCTTTATTGAAAATTTCTTTATCATTCTCATATTATTCCATCATCATTAAAACTACATGGGATAACCTGGGGACATACATAAGAAATGTGTGAGCTATAAAGCCCAATAAGGGAATAAACATGGAATAACATGAAGAAATTGATAGATGTTATTCAATAGACATATAAATGGGGAATAAAATGGGTGAGGATCATATACATAGACAATGAGGCATGAGATATCATTATAACATGAATTCCACATGGGAAATGTGTCAACAACTTAAAACACAACATCAAAACATAGGTCTGGGATAACTGCCTAGACATCATGATCGAAAAATTATCATGATTGATTGGGTTCACTCTCTAATCCCTCTAATGATGTCTTATTATAATAAAACATTATGCAATTAATTACATAATTATATAATTTTAGGTGCACATGTCTCTTTCATTTTATTCCCATGCTTTAGTGTGCCACATAGATCCGAAAACATTGAATCATTTATTATCACATTTTATTCAGTTATCCATGATTTTTTCATAAATATAACGAATTACAAAATAAAAAATATGTAAATCAAAACTGAACACCCTTAAAAGTAAATGGGTACATATATTCCCTACACAATTGTTTGGTATGGAAAATCATGGTGAAATTTTGGAAGCATAACAGTGAAGTATAAATGTTCACAAAAGGTATTAATAATAGTTAAAGAGTTCTATAATCATTTATAAATAAAATGGATAGTAATTTGGATATATAATAACATTTCCAATCATTAGTAACTAGAGATAAAAGACATAACATAATGAATAAACATTAATTAATAGGGGAAGGAGAGGATCCTTTACTAAATTTCATCTTGGTAAAAAGTGTACAAAAGCCCCATGGGGGAGATTAAGGAGAGTGAAATGGGAATATCATCACCTATTAATAAAAATTAATTTAATAATGGTGTAGTAAAACATAACCAAACAACCAAAAATAGAAACTATGAGGTATAACATAAATTATGTTCTTGAATAAAAAAACAATGGAGAAATCCCTTACCTTGAGAGAGTGATTCAAAATGAATGGGAGAAGGTTCTAAAGTGCTTGGGGATCCTTTGGGAGGACTCTATATAGGTTAGGGTAGAGTAAGGATGTGATCCAAGGTTTTTAAGTGAATATAAATGTGATATTTGTTGGGATTAAATAGGAAATGAGTAGGTAATTCTTTATCATTTCTCAGACATAGGTTTCAGACTCTATATAATAAAATAACCAAATCCAAGAACCATATCATTTTTTATATCATGGATTCTTTCAAATAAGGTTGATTTTTATTATTTTATTATTTTATTATTCCAAGGGATGAAATTATTAGAATAATACCCATACTGAAGTAGATGTGAGTTGTGTTTATAATGAAATGATTTTAAACCCTAAAAATATATTATAGGTTTTGGAGGATTCATAAAGTCTTTATAAATTTAATATAATAAACATAATATCACATTATATTAAATGGTAAACATATATTTGTGTTCTTGGATACGCATTATAGTACTTATTACATCATTTTTTGGTTATTATGATGTCATAATACACAATGTATATTAATATTGTATTTATTTTTGTACCAAAACATTTATTTTCTTGTAAAATTTTGAAAAATTAAATGATTGATAATTTTTAAATTATGTTTCAAAAAATAATATTTATATTTCCCAAATAATTTATTAAATATTTGAATTTTAAATTTTAAAAAATAATTGATGTTTATTTATAATTGCTGGGTGTTTTTACAATAACAATTTTTGTTCCCTTATAAAAAATAAATTTGAAATTATAAATATTGTATGATCATTTTTATTTAAAAAACTTATTTAATAATAAATTTTTATAAAAATATAATTTATTTCAATAATCCATTAATTAATCAATATAAACATTTTAATTGATATTAAATATTAATTTAAAATATAATTTGTGTTTTATTGTATCAAAATCAAAAATAATTTATAAATAAAAAGTAATAAAATGGAAATATATTCTATATTCTATACTATATGAACATTCATATTATTATGGTCTTTATAAATATCATTTTAATACACTAGAAAACGCCCTCGTAGTAATGTGTTTGATGGTGAGACAATCATGGTATTGTTCAGTGTGCATTGTTTGGGTCGTGATATTGATGAGCTTGAACATCTCCTCTAAAGGGTTTTTCTCATGCTTATGTTATTGGATTTCAACTGTGATTGGTTAAGGGAAAATCTCAATGATGTTATCTCCCATGGAATCTCTAATAAATTTGCTATATAGGGTATGATCCAAGTAGTTGAGTCTATCACTTCCTTTTTCTATGTCAATTGGATTTGTTAAAACCATATATTAATAATAATAATATGACGACTCATCATTGTCTGTATTCTCAATGGTAATGATACTTAACTTTCATTTAAATCTAATAAAATATATGAAATAAAATACATGATGATGTAATCTTTATCCATAATATATAATAATTCATTAAATTAAATTTCAAGGGGAATTTTATTTTCAAAAGTTCATGTGACTACATAATCTATAAGTATATCAGTCCTTTGGAAATTCATGATCGTATCAGGATGGCAGCTTATCGATTTGAGATTTCCTTTAATCTCTAATAAGTTCAGGATTAGTTCCATGTATCTCACTTAAGTAAGTGCATACCATGTTCTTCACATGTACAGAACACAAACATCATAGCACTAGTGAATGATATTTCTAATAAAGAAAAACCAGTCAAGATTTAGGATTTTAGGGAGTGAGTTCTATGAAGTTAGATCACTCATATAGTTAGTATTTTGTGGAAAACCCACCAATTTATGGAAGCATTGTGGGAAACTAAAGATGTTTTGAAGTATAATTATGCCATATATTTGTATCATAGTGCTTAATTTTGGAGGAGAAATTAATTTTAAGGGTCTTGAATGTAACAATATGAGATATTTATGAAATGTTTCACATCAAATATTTTTTTTTCGTTGATATCATTTGTGGCATGAAACAACGGGTTTAAATGAATCATATAACATTATTAAAATATAATGTGTCTATTTTCACAAAGCTGTTATATTAGAGGGTATGAATAGTAATCAATAAATTATTAAATTTATATGTTCTATATTTTTATAAATTAATTTAATTAGTTATCAAATGATTAGAATAAAAAATATATTAAAATAATAGTGAGATTTTTCTGAAATAATTATTTTATGTGTACAACTAATTTTCTATCAATGTTTTAAATTAGCCTATATTGGTGAACAATTTTAATAAAATTTATATATTATTCACTCCATAAAAATTTTTAAACATTCCAAAAAAATCCCTAAGTATAACATGGGAATAAATCCTGTTTTATTCTTCAAGATTTATTATTCCTAAAAATTTTATTTTCCACATTTCTAGGAATTACATTAAAATTAATTTCATCCATTTAAAAAATTTTCATTAGATAAAATTAATTGAATATTTTGAATTAGGAGTTTCAAATTTTATAATTAAGCCCCATTTAATTTTAGTCAAATAAATAAAATTAAAAATATTAAAATATTATAATTTAAGATGATTAAAGTTATCCACAAAATTTTATTATTATCATGATATTTTGGGGATGTATTAATATAATTGTTTTTAATTTTATGTTGTTTTTTTTATTAATTTCAATGTATTGATTACAATCAAAAAATATAAACAATGATATTTTATGAAAATTATATTTTATTAAATTATTTTTAAATTATAAAAATATAAAATACAGATAAAAAGAATAATCTATTTTTGAAAATATCATTCCTTTTCCATTTAGGATTAAATTTTTTCCATATATATAAAATTATAACCTTTTAATTTTGAAAAAAATATTACCACGACAAATGTTAAAATATGTTAATTAAGGGTTTAATCTAATAGATAGGATATCAAATAGCACATAAACATAACCAAATTTTATTTTTTTATTATATTTTATCCATATCTTACCATAGGTTATAATTAATGACCATTTTTATGTTCTTTATTCTATAATTTTCTTAATATATTTTAATTCTCAATGTGATTCCAAAAGTACCCCTCACCCCAATTATAAAAGGACACCTCCCCCCTCACTTAATTACACCACTTTGATACTTCTAGATAAAAAGATTTATTCCAATTATATTCTAAAATTAACTATATAAATTATAGAGGTTATTTTATTTCCAAACATCCAACCCTAGATCCCTTGAAAGAGATCAAAATGATTCGTTTCAAAGAAGCGGTAATCACGCTACCTAATCACTTTCTTTTAATACACCTCTTAGCATCCTATAAATCTATGATATTTATCATAAAATTCAAAATTTATTATAATTATATTCTTAAGATTTATTATGGTTATTTAAAAAACATTAAACACAATACTTCCCATCGAATAATATGTAAAAGTATCACTTGTGCGTATATACTGCTTATCGCTTCCACATAGTGATACAATTCATTTTTCATCACCTTGTTTAATGGATGGGAATTATTATGGGTTTAATATTTTTATATGATATATACTAAATAAATATACTTATATAATCATAATATCTCATCAACCATGTCATCATCAAATCATTTTAGAAACATTCATGTCATTCATGTGTTTGTATGGATTACCATCTCCACAATGTGATGTGGTTAAGTTTTCATTTATAGTTCAAATTGATTGTAATAAGGATGAATTTTATTATTATATATGATATAAATTGTATAATTATCATTATTTAATGTTATAATATTTTTTTTTTCATTCCTTCATTCCATCTCTCAAAAAATAGAAACAATCTTCATGGGTATTTATGGCCTACCATCTCCATGGATGGTGTGATTCATTTTTATAACTCTTTTTTTAATAATTATAAATATGTATATAATTAATTTATATTATTTTTATAAAATTATTAACATTCATAAATTTATGGTATAATGATTAAATTATAAGGATCCATACTTCTAAACTGAAACATGCTTTGAAAATGAAGTAGTTATCACCCAGAACAGTGATTTTAATAAAACATTATTAATAAAAAAAGTGATAATATGTTACAAATGAATAATTAGTGATATTTTTGATATATGGTTATGGAATAAATTTAAACTATATCCATATTTATTATACATTAGGTTTTAAAAATAATGGGAATATCAGATAATTAAGGTAAGGGTTTATTTCACAATCTCACCATTATTCAAGTTGGTTTAAGATTAAGTCTCCTTTGGGGAATATTTATCATCCATTTAAATGTTTTACAAAAAAAAATTCAAAAGATTTTTTTTATATTGTTATAAAATTAATTAAAATCATTTTTACACCTATTTGACTTTTTACAAAATGGTTGGAATGGAATCCTTTCATTATTTTATAAATGACATTTTTTGTGACATTTCCGAAAAAAATCTGGAAGAAATGCTTTTTATCTTATAAGGATTGAAAATATATTCCCAAATGGTATATATTTTTGATCGAATGTTGTATATGAATATTATATCTCTTCCATGAATTTTTTATGTTGAAATTTTTATGAACACCATTTATTTTTATGGGTTCTTATATGATGAATGATTTATGATCTTGTGGCACCAATATATATGGTTTTCATTACTTGATGAGTGTGACCTATATCTCCCTTTAATTAATTGGGTGAACTATTATATCTCATTATATAGTAATGGAAATCATGTTTATATGCTTGATCAGTTATGGGAAACATGTTGATGTGTCCGATCTACTATGGAAAACAGGTGTTGAATCTTAAAATAATGGTCTTCGTAGATGACCATGAAATATTAAATGGTTTATATAATTTTGATGATGACACAAACATTTATTCCATGGGATTATGATTCATTATTTATTCATGATAATATATTATTCTAATAGTTCAAAAATTTTTAAATGAATATGTTATATACCACTACTCTTATTTATAAGCCGTTTTTATATTAGGTTTGAACTATTTATAATATGGTCATGATATTATACCATTAAGATAATATTATGTTATCATATGATTATCAATTTATATCTCCCATGTCTACCCTTACGGAGAATCTGAAATCACTATTTTTTTATGTTTACTTTCCCCAGGTTATAAGTATTTAATTTATCAGGGTATTTTTAGGAAGATTACTATGTTGGAATATCATTATAGGATATGATGAAGATCTTTCATAAAATAAAAATTTTGTAAATTTAAATCCTAAATACTCTATACCATTATGATTATAGGATGGATTGTATTTTCATGTAATGAATATTTATATAAATAAATTTAATAATTTTTTATAAAATATTGGGTTGTTATACCCATATAGAATATTCCCTTGTTCAATAATAAAAAAATCTTAGGAATTATTTTGGTATAAACATAATGAGATTTTTCGAAGAATATGTATAGTTCATAACCAAACATTTTAATTTTATTTCATCTCCACCTACATAAAATCTTATTCATCCATGTTGATGTAATAACATGAGTATCTTCAATATACTAATATATTATTATATTAATTTAATAACATATATACATCTCACATTCCATCAAATGTGAAATGAAACCGTCAATCTTGTGTATGGTAGACTATCGCCTCACGAACCGATATAATTGATTCCATCATTTCCAATTGAGACTATATAAAATGATGGATTTAAAGTATATATATTATATTTAAGACATAATTATACTTTTTTTAAAAATAATATGATATTTACCTAGTTACCTTCCAATCCATTGGAAAATGTTAATATCGGTCGTGTGTATGTGTGTACTACCACCTCGATAAAGTGATGTGATTTGTTTTTCATATATATTATATATGGATAGTTATAAAGGTGTATTTTATTAATATATATGGTTCTAGTGATATAATAAAAAATTTTAATAGTTAATTTCTATTTATAGTTATTTCATTTCTTCCATAAAAAAATGAAAATGGTGTTCATACATACGTATGGCCTACCATCTTCATGAACAGTGTAGTTCATTTTTCAGTCCTCAAATTTTTTGGATAACTATAAATATGTAAATAATTAATCTGTATTATATTTTATATCAATATTAAAATTATTTATGTGATGTAACCATGATAAAATTACAAGTAACAAAACTATAGAAACAAAACAATAATGAAAAAAGAAGTAGACATCACACAGAATAATGATTTTAATAATGAATTTTTTATAAATACATGATAAATGCTTATAAGTAAATAATATATTCGAGGATATATAATATTTTGGATCATAAATATATTTATAATAAATCTGTGTTAATTCTAAAATATTTTCAAACACATATCAATGAATTTGGACATGAGGTAAGAGTTTTTTGTTATAATCTCATTTTTTATCAAGATTTTTTATGATTAAGATTATGATGATGAAATATTATGATCTGACTCTCTATACACACATTAAATTTCTTATCCTATGATTATTTTGAGAGAATTTATTTTTTCCATCCATTTTCCTCTCTTTAACTTCTCAAGAGACAAAATAAATACTTTACCAATGTTTGACTTTTTAAAAAAATAAAATGAATCTTTGTGTCATCTTCCTATCAAGGTGTTTATGAATGTTTACGAAAAATGTGAAAAGAATATTTATTTAAACATATAGGTCGTGAATAGAATTCTACAACATTATGAAGACTTAATAATTTAAAGCATCTTTTACATATTTCCAACATTGTTTTAAAATAAAATAGTTTACTTATTATTATTTTTAAAATTTTAGATATTAAATTATTTATTGTAAATATAAATGTTAATTTTCCTCAAGAAATATTCCAAGTGATATTTTAAATGTTTTTTCTTCTATGATAACATCAATTGATGTTACATATGTTTTACTAGGTATATAGTCCAATGATACCATCCTTATTATTATTAAAAATGGTTAATGATTATGATAACAAGATGATTATGAAATCCATTTCTTTTCCACCTATTATAATATAATGAGTTTCTGAAATGATTATGAAAACCATTTATTTTTCATAGGTATTACTTAATTAAATGGTTATGAAACTAATTTTTTTCCTTGGTTTATAATATAATGAATAATTTGTTATCACGTATAAAAAATCAATATATGTTTCATTATGTAATGGTTAGTCATGGGATTATAGAACCCTCTAATGAATTTGGTAAAGATGATTTATCTTTAGATAAATAGGACTAGAATGGGGAGTGAACCAATTTCAGTAAGTGACTTTGTCTATTGTGATAGTCTTGGGAGTAAAACATGGATATTATAAAATTTTGGGAGTAAACACAATATACTATGATAGTATTTTAAATAAACCTTATATAGTATGAAAATTGTATTCTATACTTATTCGTATGGCACAAACTTCTATCTTTTTTCAATTTTATTCTCTCATGGATCATTCTCTTTTATTCCATAATGAATCATGTCTCATAAACATCCATGTTTTATTCCATGAATCAGGATTATGATATATGATATACATAATATGGTTTTAAAATTTTAATCTCATATTCTTATACTCGAATGATTATTTTACCCATATATAAACCTTGATTTCTCCATTGTTAACCCCTACTGAGATTATAGGACCACCCTTTTTTATAATTCATTTCCCTAGTTTATAATGAATGGTATTATGTTTGATAATTCTTAAAAGGGTTATAGATATGAAAAACATATTGTGAGATAATGTATTTCACTTATAAAATAGTTGTTTATATATCTGATTATCCAAATACACTAAACCTCTATAGTTCTAAGGAGTGACAATGAAAACATAAATGAATATTCATCTATTAGGATGTATTATCTATGTATGAAATATAAGGATTATTATTATGGGTCTTATAGGAAGGTTTATTTATCCTTTGGAAACAAGGATGATAAAAATTTAATGAATAACCCTTAGTAAAGTCCAGATTATATGAGAACATAATAAGTTATAGAAAATAATGGACTGTGGTTTCTTTGTAAAAAAACTCTATTTAGATAATATTAGTGTACATGGTTTTGGGAGATATTCTTCTAGGAGTAATAACCCAAAAATTATTTTGTCGAGTATATCATATGCATCAATGTTGTTTATGGTGATTGTGCCATTACTATGCACCTAGTTTTGAACTGTTTGGAAAATTATTAGGTTAATTTACATTTTATTTATAAAAAATCATGATTTATTTGAATATATTAAGACCATTAATGAGATAGGATAAACATATGGTTTTATATATTGTAAATAATTATTCATGATTTACCCATATGTTAAAATCTTTTTCATGATTATGTGTTTTTTACTAGGATTATTATGGATCACACTATGTTTTTTCAATTTCATTAATGGATGAAACGCAAAGGAATCATTTTAATGCATAATGTAAAAAATGTAATAATATTCCTTTTTATAAATGAAATTTTATTGGAGTTGGAATGAAAATATTCATTGATGTTCTTAAACAAAATTATGAATCTATGAATCATGATGAGCTTACAAATGGGTAAAGTAGGGGAAAATGTTATATTCATTCTTTTATGAGGAAACATACATCTTCATTTAGTGGATCTAATGATCCACTGGTCACTATGCAATGGATAAATTCCACTAAGAATATACATTCTTATCTCTAGTATTTGTTTCATGTAAACGTTATTTTGGTTTTAAATCATTTGGAAGGTCAATTATATCAATGGTGGACTCTTATACAGAATTGGAGGAAAAATGAAGAAATTGAATCTATGTATTCGGATAGTTTTAGATATTATTTTTCAATATTTTCTATCCAATTATTCTTGATAAAAGGTTGAAAAACAATTCCTTGAGACAATGTTAAAGGTTGATGAATGTTTTGGTACTTGTGAAGAAACTTTTATAAGACTTTTGAGATACTTTTCAAGGATTATTATCCAACCTAAATGATATTTTAATAAGTTTATTTTTGGATTAAAACAAAGTATCCGAAGTTTGTAATACAAAAGTGATTTAAGTATCTACAAATAAGTTGTTTGATGTGTAATCAACTTAGAAATGAATATTGAAGTTACACATCAATTTCATGGTTTTGATAATAAATGAACGATGTAATTAAAATGAAATTCCATAAACCATAGAGTGAATAATATGGGTCTCCCTTTAAACTTGGAATGTGGAAGGAAACATGGAAGAAATTTTCATAAGGGAGATGGTAAATGTTTTTAGAGTGTAAAGGATGTTTATCAGGTAATTAAATGCTAGAGTGATGGTAATATGTCAGTTAATGATGTGAATATAGATATATCTCCACAGAATGCACAACCCACACTCTCATGTTTCAAATGAAAGGATTATGTGAATTATTCAAACTAGTGATCAAATATAAATGTTAACGATGTTGATTTACATCAATAACTTCTTAAGTGCATAGAGAAAGTGAAATATCTTAGGATCACTATTAAAGATGAGGGGTATCTTAAAAATTAGTAAAAGGTAAACTTACTATCAACTCTAGAACTATAAATAATTTATATTAATCTAGATATACCAACTCTTTTATAATTGAAGAAATGATAATGGTGTTAAAAATCCACCCAAATAATTAAATACTAAATTATTAGTAAATTTCCATAATGGTATTCTGATCATATATCAAGCCTATGATTATTCTCAATATGAACATTTTAGGATTGTGCCTCTTAAAAATTGTGTTATTATCACTTTGGTTAATTTTGATGTTATCTTGGCCATGGATTTTATTTATCTATATAAATCCAACAACAATTATTAAGGATGTTAATTCAAATTTAATATTCTCAAACAATCTATTATAATCTATCAATGGGATTATATATATGAAATTGTGGTTGAGGTAACATCCATTTTATGGGTCATTATTTCTTTATAAATGGGGTGTTTATCTTATATAGTTATATAAAAAATCAACTTCTATGATATAATATATTCTTGGATTTTTTTGATGTCTTTAAAGAATATTTTCCTAGTATTACACCATCTCAAGAAGATTAGAATTTAATAGAACACATACTTTGTTCTACCCCTATTTCAATGACTCCATATAAAATAGCATTGATTGAGTTATACGAATTAAGGTTGTAGATTTAAGAGAAATTTGAAAAGGGTATTATTTATTCAAGTACATCAATTTTGTGAACATGTTCTTTTTATTTTGAATAATGTTAGATCAATGCAACCCTGTATAGATTGTTGATAATGAAAAAAATCACAATCAATAATAAGTATTATATACATCATATTGATGACTTATTTGATCAATTTTAGAGAGCTCAATACTTTTTAAACATATACCTTCATTCTGGATATGTTTCGTTGAGAGTTAAGAAGAAGGATATACCCATTGATACATTTTGTACATGGAATGGAAAATAGGAATATATAGTGATTCCATTTGTCCTAAATAATTCCCTCACTATATTCAGGTATTTAGTGACTAAATTCTTTAGATATTTCCTTAATTAGTTTTTGGTAGTCTTTATATACTATATTCGTACATATTCTAAGAGAAAGAAAGATAATAAATATCATTTAATGATTGTACTAATGACCATATAGAAAGAAATAAATATGAAAAATTAACCAAGTGTGAATTTTTGTAACATAAGTACACATATTTTGGTCATATAAACTGAAGGGAGGATATATTCTACATCCATAAAAACTAAAAGTTATTGAAAATTGGACAATAACAACCATTGTGACTGAGATCCATAATTTTCTTGATTGGTATAGATTTTATTGATTCTTTTTGTAAAAATTACGCAGTTATCTAGTAAACTCATATAGTTAAATCAGAAGGCAACAAGTTCCTTTGGATAGATGAATGTGTGGAAAATTTATAAGAACTAAAGAGAATGTTATTAAGTGCACATATACATATTTTGACATGCATTTTATAAGGTTTTTGATGTTTAGTGATTCATCAAATATTATTATGGGATAATTTATCTTGTAGAATTTTATGTTGACATATTATGCCTTGCAATAATTGATGGTTCTTGATAAAAATTACCCAACTCAAGATTTTGAGTTAGGTGTGGTAATGTTTTCATTAAAGATATAGAGGAATTATCTTTGTAGAAAAAATTTTATATATATACAAATCATAAAATATTAAATTATATTTTTATAGAGAACAAGTTGGATATGTTCCAGAGATGATGTTTAGAGTTGAATAAAGATTATGCATACTCAGTAGATTACTACCCTAGGAAAAAGAATAATTTGGTAGATACATTAAGTCGAAAAGATCATGTTTTCTTATCTATGATGATGATCATAATAGATATAATATTTCATCATTTTCAAAGAAAATATCTTGGAATGGTGATGGAAGGGGATAAATATTATCCTTCCAAAATTATTTTTCAACCATCTATCTAGGTGGTGAATAAAGAGGTGATGAAGGATTATGTGGTGCTATAGAAAAAAGTCGAGAAATGTTCCTGAGATCAATATTTATTTTGATCCAATGATAAGCTTCTATTACAACGTGTGTGTTCTATCTATAGCATATTTTATGAAATAGTTGTTAGAATAGGTTTATAGTTATTCATTCACTATTAATCATTGAACTATGAAAATATATAGAAATATAATGGATTATTTCTGGTGGGATAATATAAAGATAGATATAGTAGAGTTTTTATATTGGTTCATATCATATCAATAAGTTAATATGGTAGAAAAAAATTTAATGGTATGTTACAACTATTACCCACACCAAAATGGAAATGGAAAAACATCACCATAGATTATGTCGTTAGTCTCACCAAAATTTACAATGGACACAATTTTATATTGGTTGTAGTTGATCACCTTATGAATTTAGATTGTTTCATTATTATTAGATAATATTTTAATCAAATCATCCTGAAATTTTATACACTAATTGGTAAGGTTCTATGCAGTACAAAAACATTATTGTAACTGGTCTGTATTCGATATTTACATTGATTTTTTTGGAGAATTATTCAGAAGACTTCAGATATAGAGAAATATTTCATTACTATATGCTATCCTCTTATATATGGTTATTATAAGAGAAACATTCAAACCATAAAAGATATGTTGAGATAATTTTCTTTGTATATGAATGGTGGTTGTGATAAACATCTTCCTCTAGTAATGTTTTCATAAAATAATGTCCTTCAATATATAATTCAGATGGGTCCTTATGAATCCCTCAATGGAAATTGTAAGTTCATAATTTTTTAATATATCATTTTTACTAGGTACCTATGTCATTAAATTTTTTGTAAACTCTCTTTGATTATGTTTTCTTTTATTTAAACCTATTTTTTTAAGGAAAGGATCATGGTGGGTTAATTCTTGTAGGGGTAGATATAGAATAAGAGGTGAGCTATAGTTATTGAAAAAATTCACATCCTAAAAAAATTCATGATGAAAATAGTTTTTTAAGACAAAATGACATTAATTCATGACTTAAATAAATTCAAATCCTATAAATTTAAAAACCCTATAAAAATTTCACAAAACATTTACACACAATATAAAATTTATACACCCTAGAAACATGTCCCTACAATTTACACACCCTATACATTTTACACACCCTATAAACATGTCACATAAATATAACCTATAATGAAATATTTTAAACAATGTATAATTTTTATTTATCTTTTTTTAATGGTGTGTGATGGTATTTTTGTGAAAAATAAAAAATTAAGGACATAAGATACTTACATGAAATGAAATCAATTCACATCATGTAAATGTGACCTAGTAATTTTTGAAAATCCCTCTAACAACTCATTAAACTCAAGAATATCATTTTATTAATATATGCCCTATATTCTCCACAATATACCCTCTGTGCACCTCCCACTTCACTACATACCATCCGCAAATGATTCTTGGGAGACTTCTCTGATCCTGAAGCGAGAACACATTGGATATTGGATCTCCGGATCAAGATTTTTTAAATATGTAAGAGGCTAATTGGTACCACAAATGCAGGGTTTCCTCACCACCTTCTCCTCTTTCAAGGTCGATTGTCTAAATCTAGTCTATATTTTTCATATTTAATTTTCCATAGTATATGAAATAGGTGCAATTATTCTAGCATGTCACATAAGTTACCAAGTTAATTGTATAAGTCATATTAAATATTATTTATGCTTTAACTACCATGGGATCATTTTGGGTCCATAAGTATAGATATTGAGACATGTAGTCACCTGATAGGTGTGTCAGACATGGGGATTTTTTCTATATGGTTTCATTTACATTATATCCCTATTATAAACATGAAAAGTTAATTAATTATTGGCTTACATATGATTATATAATTACATTTTTATAAGATTTCTTGTTATAAAATCACCTTTGAAAATGGATTATTAGATTAATTATAATATTTGTAAATTAGAAAAAAAAATGGTTATTAGAATAATTAACCAGTTGGTCTTATTTCCATATATGGTATAAACATATCTTAGTGATATACTTTCTATTTTCATATACACTTGTGACACATGTTGTGATGCTTATACACCAGGCTAGGCCCGAAAACATGTTGTGATACTTATAAAGTGGGCTAGGCCCTGACATATGTTGTTCTAGTTATATATCGGGACAGTCTACGACACATGTTGTGATGCCTTTATATTAGGATCGGCCCTGACACATGTTTCGATGCTTATATATTGTATTCTGCACTAACACATGTTGATATTTATATATTGCTAGCTTGGCCCAATGATATGTTATACCATGTGTATACAATTGTGGTTTTCATGGTTGTGCTACATGATTAGAGTCATTCTGGTATGGTGCTGAAGTATGTTTTTTTGGATTTATGGTTTTGGATGGAATTGTTGTTATACATGCTCATAAACATCCTAGTAGGGTATAGAAGTAGCTTGATTAATGTGTTATATTAATTTTCAAAATAATCAATTCACCTGTTATTAAATCTATTTCATTCACTATATCTCTTAAAATTGATTTGTTTAGACATGGTGTTGTCGACCTACTATGTTTTACCCACTCCCTATTCAGGCTACCATTTGGTACCTAATCAGATTACATTGATTCATGTTTGGATAAGGGAAAATGACCTGGATGTTTATTTATTACTCATTATATATGATAGATCGTGGAGATGAAACAGATATGGGGTTTGGGACTAGTGTTTTTGTAGACTTTATTTTATTATTTTTATTATTTTATTTTTATGAACTTCATCATGCCATTTAGTTTCATTTAGCTTTTTATTACACTATTCATTCCTTAAATTCATTTATTCCATTTTCCATTCTCATATTTGATTTATGTTTTTTATCCATATTGTTTTTCGTTATATCTACTAACTTTATATTATTTTCCACAATCATTGTTACTCTTTACCAAAGGGTATAATCTCATATCTATATTTATGGGACCCTAGTTACAAGTAGGTAGCCTTTACCATATGGGGAGTTATGCTTAAATTCACTTAACCAGCCTGTTTCCTCCACATGATATAGTACTATATAATTGGATATTAAAAGGTGGTATCAAATACGGAAGGTTTATTTTCTATTTATTTAATATTTTATAAGGTCCTAAATGAGACAATTATGCTTTGGTACATTTTAACTATCTTTCCGATGGGAGTATCTAACCCATGTAAGGTGGAAAATTCAAGTGCCCATGGATGATATTTTTGTTCATGTTGTTAACATGATTCGGTTTGAAGTTATTTCACCTTGGCTGATTAACATGTATATTAAGGATATTATTTCTTGATATTGAAACTATTATATTCATACTTCATGAGATAAATATGTACGCATCATGATAGGCACATAAGAATATATAATAAAATGCATTATTTATGAAATAGACATATTTATTTCATATCATATAATTTCTTATAATAATTGTGAAATGTAGAAATTGTTATTTCTGATAAATTAAATAAATTAGTTGTTATGTCATCATAAATCACTTGTTAATCCATGTATATAGAGACCATTAGTTTATGGTCAGATGAGGTTGTCATTTATTGAGGTTGAAATTTTTGTTATGTTGTGTTCTATGGAGTGTGTTTGTCTTATAGATAAAATTCCTCCACGATATCTTCGAATTGAGATTCATGAGAGTGGAAACGGCATGATCCTAATAAATATGATTTTAATCTCATTTAATCACTTGAGTATGAGATAAATGTTTATATTCACAATATATTTCGGACGGTCATTTGATCCATGGAAAGGGATACTATTTTCCCAATACCTTTGATGTGTGAATTAAAGAGAGAGTTTAAATTTAGAATCTACATATGTATACTATGATAGGAGGACCCTATAGATTTTAGTTATTGATCAAGTTAGCCTAGATAATATTTAATAAAGATGATACACCCATAGATAGAAGAGAGAATCGTGCTATATATACATGTTTCGTGGATTTTCCAATCATTGTTTGGGCATTCTAGATAACTATGGAAAGAATTATGAGTTATCTTAGAAGGAAATTACGATGAATTTATTAAGCCACTTCTATCCTGAGACATTGAGGAATGAGAAGAAAATTGATCTCATGCACTTGCCATGGGAGGGAATGTCAATGATAGACAACATTTTATGTTTCACCGGCTTGAAGTGATTTTCACTATCACTAGAAGTAGACAAGGTCACAAAGGAGTGGTTTTCTCAGGATGGTCTATGAAATCATCTCACAATTTAGCATTTTTTTTGAGAGGTTTTCAGAATTTGATGATTTAGGAACTCATCGTAGAATAGAATATGAGAGAGGTCCCAATAATTGGCCTTTATGTTTTAGCATGGATAATTGGTATCTCTTAGTTGGGTAGTAAGAAATTATGTTAATATAGATTTTTAATAAGGTAATGGCAGTCATAGCAGTCAGGGTATTTAGATTCTATCTAGATATTATGTTCTAATATAGTACTATCATTGTTGGATGTTTGGACACAAGAGGCCTTAGTGTTTATATCCTACATTATAGTTTCGTACTTTTGGAGGACTCTTTCATACCCAGATGTTGTTTAGGAACATTATGTAGCATATTAGTAGAATGGGATTATGAAAGACACTTTAATACGGATGGGTCTATGCTTCCCCGTAGAAGACAGTTAGTTTGAGTTCCATTGGTCCATCAAGTTGAGGTAGGGGATGTGGAAACCCAGTACAGGAGTTGATGTACCACTCAGATGATATATTATAGGGGAGTCAAATCAGGTCCTAGTGTAGAGGTTAAATCCAAATTCATGCTATATAGTATGCTCTATTCAGTTTTGATGAAGGACCTTCTACTGTTAGAGGTATGATTCCGATGTCATATACCTTATCTTTCATTTATTTGGTAAAAGATATTCACATTACATTATATCTTATCTTTTTTGTAAATGGATTGGGATTTTATGTGGAGATCGTAGATTGGGTCATGACTATTAAAATGGAATTGGGACGGCGGTCAGAGGGTATCAAGCACTACAAGGAGGGTTCAATTGAATTTGGTAGCCAAATTTTTATTTGGTAACCTTTTGTGATGGAATGATATTACTCTATTTGATTATTCATATGGATTGGATAGTTCAATACCAAGCTCATATCATCTTTTATTGGAGGAGATTCAACTTTTTATTTATAGATAGAGGTAGATATACTCAACAATGTGAGTGGGATCTTCAGGAATCTCATGCATTCCAATTAATTATAGAGTATATTTTGTCACTACTCTGAAAGAAATACTTTTTTGGATGATAGAGGAATACAAGAAGATACTTTTCCTCTAGTGGTGGAAATTTTTCAGGATTTCTTTCTAATAAATTTTCCTAGATTACCACCCGAGTGTGAGTTTTCACTATTGATTTAGTGTTAAGGGTTGAGCAAATTGTTATCCCACCTAAAAAGGATTTTTCCTACAGAGCATCATGATTTAAAATTTCAGTTAGAGAATTGTGAATAAAATTGTTTCATATATCATAGTACATCTTTATTGGGTTATACAGTTCATTTCAACAAGAAGATTGATGGGACATTGTGATTATGTGTGGATTGATAGAGATTGAACCAGATGAAATTTAGGAAATCTTATTCCCTGGTATTCATTAATGATCTCTTCAATATTCATAGAGGTTCTAAGATTTTATCTAAGATAAATTTGTGATCAAGATTCAACCATTTTATAGTGAGACCATTAGTTGTACCCCAAACTTGTTTTAGGAGTAGGTATGTATTATATGAGTTCTCGGTGATTTTGTTTGGTTTGATGAATATATTGGTGGTATTCATGGACTTGATGAATGAAATCTTCCATCCTTTACTAAATCAGTTTTTTTTAGTTTTAATTAACAAAATCATATTATACTCTCGGTCTTCATAAGACAATTCCATACATTTTGACAACGTCTTCATTACATTGAGAGATAATTGGCTATACAAATTTATATCCAAATGTAGTTTCTAGATTAATCTAGTTCACTTTTTGGGAAATGATATATTAGATGCTGGAGTGTCAGTGGACCCATAGAAGGTTATCAATATAGTACCTTTAGAAAGACCTAATAATTTCATTAATATTTATAGTTTTCTAGGTCTAGAATGTTTTTACCAAAACATAATCTAGGACTTCTACTATCTAGTAGCACCAATGTTAAATTAAAACCAAAAAGTGGTGATGTTTTTTTGTTAGATTCTTTTGAGAGATATTTTCATGGGATTAAGAGAATACTGAACTCATCACCTATCCTCACATTATATATTTTTGGTAAATCATATATTCTGTACTATGAAACTTTATGAGTTGGAATCAAAGTAGTTCAAATAAAAGAGGGCCTAATAGTTTCTTATGGATATAGACAAGTTAGACTATATTGGAGGAATTATCCTACTCATTATATTGTGTTGGTTGTATTGGTACATTCCTTGAGATGTTGGAGAAAAAATATTTTGGATGAATGGTTTGTGGTGCACAAGGACTATAATATCCCCATGTTGATCTTTTCTCAGTGATACATGAATCTTTAGCATAAGAGGTGGATTGACTATCTTTAGTCTTTCAACGTTGATGTGGAATACAAACCGAGAAAAGGAAACATCATTTCAGATTTGTTGATCTAAAATAAATAGGTAGAGGGATTGTGTGAATCTTACATCATGTAGCTGATGATGTCACTCTTTGATTATATGCATCTTGATGTTCAAGAATCCTAGGGATGAGTAGACATCACTTTGACATTGGTTATGCATGTGATTCTTCACCAGATCAATATATAGAAGTTATCATAGCCTAAGGTATTATCTTTTAGTGATTTTATATATAATGGGGATCCATTGATGGTATAGTCTCTTGGTGGCAGTGATGTTCTTCTCTTTCTTGGATGAGTACAGATTTCTATAGGTTTGCATGAGGTGTGGTTGAGAGAGTTTCATGTTTTAAGATGTTTATTACATCCTAGTTTAAAAAATATGTATCATGATCTCCACAAGTAGTATAGGTGTCTAGGGAAGTAGAAGGAGATAGTAGGCTTTATGGTAATATTTTCACTTATCAACGAGTAATGGTCAAGCATCAGATGTCTGATGGACTATTTCATAATCTACCCATTCCAAAGTGAAATTGGGATAATGTAACTATAGATTTTTTGATACAATTTCCTATGACACATATCGATAGTGATGTTTTGTAGATTACTGTGGACCAGTGAACAAAGGTTGCCCAGTTATTTCCTATTAGGGATATATTCACAATTGATGATCTTGGTAGTATCCATATGGGTGAGATTATTAATTTTCACTCTGTTTTTAAGAGAATTTTTCCTCATAGATATTTTCATTTAACATATTGGTTATTGAAATATATTCAGAAAGATCCGGTATCATTGGTACTTTTGAGTACAACATACCATCCTCAGACTAACGACCAATTGGAGGAATCACTTCATATTTCTGTGGATGTGTTTTGGATTTTAGTGGTTCATGGGAATAGTATTTAGAACTTTCAAGAGTCACCAATAATAAATGGTTCCATTAATTAATCCAAATGTCCCCTCTAGATTCCTTGTATGGATGGCTATGTCATTCCCCTCTTCACTAGTTAGAGTTTGGTGAGTCAACACTTGTAGGGACTAGTTTAATATTGGAGACAACTGAGCAGGTTTATTTGATCCTAACTCAGTTGGTGACCATTCAGAGCTAATATAAATTATATATTGACCATAATAGATGGCCTATATACTTTGAGATTGGACATTGACTATTTCTCCAGTTTTCACCTAGACTGGGGAAATGTCATATTATAAAGTAAGGGATGATAGCACTCATGAATACATGGTTGTCTAAGAAATTGGAAAGGGTCATTATAATGGTATACCAATTATACCTTCCACCAAAATACAATTCCATTCCTGATGTATTCCTTGTGTCGTAGCATTAGTGAAACCATTTTTACCCTTATCACATGATAGATGTTAATGATATTGATTTGGATGTTGTTGTATCCTCTAAGTAAAATTAATTCATTGTTTTTTATTGTAGTTGGAAGAATCTATGGGGGAAGATAATTATTTTAGTTCGAGTGTAGTTGAATCATGAACATGTTCAAGAGGAAAGCTGGGAGAGGGAGTATGATGTGTGAGCATAGTGCCCTGAATTTTTCGCTGATACCCCATAATGATGTGTGGAGAAGCTCGAGGAGAAGCTTTTATATGTTTGGGAATTTGTAAGATCCCATCTTTTTTTAGCAAATTATTTAATTAAATTTTTTTAATTATATTTCATTTTTGTTTTGTTTCATTTAATATTTGTTTTTAAAGCTGATGTTTTTGGTGTGTTAAGTGTTGCAGTGGTATAATAGAAATAAGGGGAGAGTTTAGACTAATGAAAAAATTTTCCTCTTGAACCTAATTCATGAAATTAATTGACTTGTGAAGACCCTATGAATTTAATTCATGGATAAAATAAATTCACACCATATAAAGTTTAAACACACTGTAAACATGTTACAAAACTTTTACACGACCTGTAAATTTTATGGACCCTATAAACTATTCCCATATATCTGCACACCCTATAAATTTTTCATTCCCTCTAAACATGTGATGAAAATATCACAAGTCATTAAATCAGTTTAAAGAATGTGTAATTTTTTAAAAGTTTTTTTAAATTGTGTGCACTAGGATTTTGACAAAATTTTGAAAAATAAGAGAGATATTATACTTAAACAATGTAAAATAAATTAACATCATATAACTTTCTCCAATATTTTTATTATAATCTCTCCAATTCCACCTTATCCTTTTTCATTGAGTTCTATTAACACAGACCCTCTCTTGTCTAGAAATAACCATTTTTACACCTCCCTCTTCACTATATACCTTCTGCGGATAAATCCTGAGAGTCCACTCTAATACTAAAGCAAGATCACAATGGAGATTAGATCTTTAGAAATATATATTTTAAGGATGCAATAGGTATATTGCTATCGTGGATGCATGGTTTTTCACTACCTTCTTATTCATTCAAGGTGGGTGGTATAAATCTAATCCCAATTTGATTGATTTAATTTTTTCATAGTATATATCATTGGTAATATCGCCTCAGAAAATTATCCTTGATACCAAATTAAAATGTTAATCCCTATTAAATATTATTTCTTTTTTTAAACTGCCATTGTGATACACCCCATGCTTTCATGGTACGCTTCTATTTGAATAATACAATAGTGTTTGATGTACACAACACCGAGTTCAAGCACATCATGACCAATCAAATTAGCTATTTAGGGATAGGTTATAAATATTAATAACCACAATTTTTATTTTATATATATCCCATATAATTTTAACATTAATATTTTGTGTTTCTTAGACATAATATAAGGAAAAATTCAATTTTTCAGATAAAAGAAGTATTTTTCCAAAATGCAGTTTTTCCTTATTTTAATGGAGAACCATTTACAAATCCCATATTTGACACTTTTATATATTATATTTGATGAAATTAAATTCTTCATTAGAATCAGAATATAAAAATTTATTTGGATAAATTTTTGGTATTATTTTGATAACTTTCATATTTTGATGAATAGTGAAAGATACTAAATTTTAATTGAAATCAAGTATTTTAATCTAAAAAAATATATATTGTAAAATTATAAATTTGAATGGTTTAAAAGAATAATTATATTATATTTATATTATTTAATCCAAAGTTGTTCATCAGATGTAATTTCACTTTTAAACTACGCAAAAACACATATCAATCTTTTGATAGTTTTTACTTCTCAAAAACCCGCTTTCTAGTTTTGACAACGAGAATTAATTTTAACCTAATTATTGAAAATTATATTTTTTTAATTTTGTAAAATAGAAATTATTTATTGATTCAGAATAAAAAAATTAACTTAGGGTTAATTTTGGGTATTTTTCTAAAAACATTCAATTTTTATGAATAGTAAAAACACTACATTGTAGTTCAAAAACAGAATTTTTATTTAAATAATTATTTATTTTATTTAAATTTATTTTATATCAAAATATATGAATAATATATATATTAGTTCTCTGTAATTCATTGGAGTAATTTTATAATAAAATTATATATATAATTTTTTTTGAACATTTTAACATCTTTTACACACCATCTAGGCATGTAAGCAAATTTGCATAAACCATAATTTTATCACTTCTATAAATTGAATTTCAAAAATCTTGGAGACAAAGTTGACATCAGTAAGTTAAATTTTATTCAATAATATGACAATAATTTTTAGTGAATAGTAACTTTTGAATTTTATTTACCACGATTAAAAGTAAATAGAGTAATTAAAGGTAAAAATGATATTATAATTACCCTAACACATGTCATAATTCTATTGGATAAGTTTATTTAGACCAAAATAAACCATAGTAATAAGATATTATCCTTTTGGTCCACTTGGTTATGATTAGGACATTTATTATCATTTTATTTAAAGAATAGGTAAAATGGTAAAATTCAAATTTTAATAACTAAAACATTTTAGTATATGGTTATAAAAAATATTATTTTGGCTATGAATATTAATTATAAATATAAAAATTCTTTCCTAAATCATGGTATTTTATTTTAATTTCTAGATATTGAATAATTAAATTTATTTATGACAAAATGATGATGCAGTAATTACATTATTAATGAAGGATTAAAATAATTGATATTATAAATATCAAAATAAATTTAAATTGATACTTTTGATGCATTACTCAAATTTTCTAGGTTAATATTACAAGTTACAGTTTATTCAATTTATTTTTTTTGGAGAAATCATATTGTTATCACTTTCATAAAAACCAGAGAGTAAATAATTTCAAAATTGACATAATTGAGTTTTTAAAACAAATGTTCTTTTGTTAGTTAATCTAATTGTCCTAAAAATATATGGATCAGAAAAAGGACATATATAATAATAGATATGTCATTAATGAACTACATGGGGTTCTCTTGACATTATATCCTATGCTTATTAACAATATAATATAAAAATACAAGGAGACCTGTTAAATGTTAAACTATTTAACAAAGAGTTAAATCTATAAGATAACGTTAATATAGTGAACTAAACCTTTTTTGAAACGTATAAGTTGAGAGGTTTTCCACCCAGCCCCACCTTTTCCTCAAAATAAATCCTTATGGATCCATTATTTATCGAATATGATTTTATAATAAAATAATATTCAAGGTTTCCCTAAAGTGACCCGCACCTCTCTTATAAAAGGGTACTTCCTCTTATCTCAAAATTATACCTCCAAATCCATTTGCCTTACTACCCTCACTAAAACCACTACTCAAATATTCTCCCAAATACCCTCACTTCACCCTAGAGGGCTTACTTTAATCAGGAAGTTGACCTAAAAATCCCTTTTTATCAAATCAAAAAGAATCAGCGGAAGAAGATGTAATTATTTCATCACCTCTTTCAATGTTGTTTTCTCATCCCACTTACTATTTATTTGTTGTTTACATACCAAAATAAAAACTATCTTATCTTATACATACAATGTTGTTATTATAAATTTGGTACAACCATATTCATTATTCTATCCATCAGGTGACTGACAAAGCCACCATACGGGTGTACGTAGAGCTTATCGTCTCCACATTGTGGTGTAGTTAGTTATTCAACAATTATTTATTTGTATGGGTAAAATAATGATTATAATTGATGTAAATAATATATATAACTGTTAATTATTATTTACATATGAAATACCATCCAATTACATATGATTTCACCATCAATATAATGGTATTGTCGCTCGTGCGTACGTACAGATTATGGTCTCCATGAACGTGATTAGATTCATTACCCATCATAACCATTAAATAATAAATAACATTTTATGATTAAAAAATATGGTTTAAGAAAATAATATCATTCTTTTTGTGAATCATATACATCCTATCTATAAAAAACATGACTTACGTAACAAATCATATAATGAAAAATGAATCTGTTAACCCCCGAAATAATGATACTACTGAAATATTGTTAACAAAACAATTTTAAAAGATCCTATATGATATCATATTTATGTATATGGATCTTTTATAATTTAATTACAATAATTTCACCATTATACAAAATTTTAATGTACCACCAACTACGGAAAATTACATGGTAATGGGTTTCTTATCTCACTTTTAATTTTGTGAGATTTCCATAGTTCACCACTTATTGCATGTGGTGTATTGTATACTGCCATTTGATATATATGATCATTATTATATTTATATTCATGGTATTATATGATTCATTTGGGGGTAATTAAATTTTGATCTTACAAATTTATAGATTACAAATGGTAAGGGGTTTTCATCTCATTTTATTCCAGTGAGATTCATGCTATATTTTCTACTATTTCCTTTTCTGTGGTTTATGTACATACCATGGTTGTATTCATTTTGTAATATAATTTAATTTATGGGTATTTACATCTTCATTTAATGATCCTTATTTCATGAGATTTATGTTTCGTAAATTTCCAAATCGGTAAGGGAATTTCTAATTTCAATTTCCCATCATTGTGTTTTACGAAAACATCATTGAATTTTTTACTCCATTATTATTTGTGGAATCACTATTTATTTATTTATGTAGTAATTTCCACTCCCCTTTCTGTGGATATATTTTTTATACACATAATCACTTCATTGATAAATTCTCAAGTCATCAATATTAACTTGATAAGAGTAATCTTAACTCAATTTCCATTCATTGAGTTAAACATCCAAGTCATTGGTGTTTTTTTACAAGAATATGTGTGAATGTACTTTGAATGATTTACATATAATATCAAATAATATTGAGTTTATTTATATTTTTCACACATAATTATTTCATTTATTTATACTTAACTTAAGGATATGAGCTTTATAAGGGATTTCATCGAATTATACATTCCATTGAGGCATCTTTGTGGTTATGTGCCAATTCCATTTTATATTGTGTATATACTGTAATTTGACATAGTATATCAATAATCCATTTATTCTCATGATATTATAAAGTTTTTATTACCTCAATTATTTGTATTCAAGTGTCTCTCATTTGGTTAGGATCTCTAACAAAAATATCATTTTAAATGTTTTAAATATTTATTCTTCTAATTAATTATAATTAATGTCTATGTTTTAAAAATGGTTTTAAGGATATATTTATATATACATGAATGTTTTAAAATTAAAATTCCTTGTAAAATATTCAAATATGTATAAGGAACATTGAATCAAAAATCTATTTTTAATAGCTTCATAATAAATAGTGAGACTTTTAAATGTTTTCAAGAAATAGGGGATATTTCTCGCATATAGTTTTACTAGTTATTTTCATCTATGTCAATATCCTTAATTATTCTTCATTGATGTTGGTTTATTATAACACAATCATTCATATTGTATTGAATGAGTTATGTTTGACAGTGGACGTGTTATTTTTATATCATTCAAAGTTTTTGGTTAAAACACTAACATTTCATATGCTATTTTTAAAATGAATGTTTATGTTAGGTATATAACTATTAAATGAGTAGTTAATTGGACTTAGTAAGTGACAGATGGATCTTTATATATCTACTCAATTCATTGGTAGGTCTCATGAGACAAACTAGTGTCTTAGAACAAGGCCTTGCCAAAATCATATTTTTTACTCTGGGCCCAAGGCCTTGAATATGTGGTTATGATTTATAGAATTTTTCATTCCATCATTATGAAATTAGCTATTGATTTTAAATGTGATTATTGGACTAGTATAATATCAATGGGAATAAGTAAATTGCATTATTTGATTTATATTTACCATATTATGATGGTGTTTAAGTTTAAAAGACTTTCGTTTTCGTCTTAAACATTCCCTTAAATGTTTGTGCTTATTTATGAAAGTTCTCACTATACTGTTATGCTTAATGATCATCTGAGATCACCTATTTCTATGTTTTACTTTTCCCATGATGTGAAGAAAAATATCATGATTAACCTGTAGGAATATGCTAAGGGATACGAGTGTGTTCAAAGGGGACATAATTTTTTTTTTCATTATTTCATGATGTAATTTAAAACATGTGTATGTATCTAGTACATCCAAGGCTACGAGACTAATTAGTATTTCTGGACTTGAACACTTGTGATCATGCATATGATATGTAATAATGCATTGATTCTGGGTAACTAGGGTTGTGGCGTTATAGTTGGTATCAGAGGATGTTTAGTAAAATCCTTGAAATATGATTTAGAAAATAACTCTGATTAGATAGCATTACCCAAAGATAGACTTTTTGGATTATTATTGATGAACATCCAAAATTTTTGGTAATGTAAATATTATGTGGGTTTTCTAAGAAATATATCCCTGTCAAGATACTAATAGGTATATGTGTCTTTGGCACATATGTACTTTGGGGTAAAACCCGAAAACACTTCTTTAAGATAGACTCAAAAGGAAACTGGTGCATGAAAACAGGTTTATCTGCACTATTAGTTACGACACTATTGGGGGATATTCTTAGGATAATTCAAATTTTCTTTAGAAACTGATTTAATGTATTTTATTATAATATGGGAATAAATTATCATGGTTAATCATAAGGTGTTTTAGATAAAAAAAATAAGGTGTCATGGTATTATATAAATGATTTTATGAATATTGTTACTCACACAATGATTTCTGGATTTACTCAATGGTTGGATTCCAAGAAAGTCATAATAACATTGAACATGATGTAAAAGGAGTGCATGGTGGTGGAAATGAGCAAAGAAATGGAATATTGATAGGCGTAAAAGATATTGTGTTCATTTTGAATCATTTTTTCAAAAATATGATGAACAATATATATATTTACCAACTCCTAAACTAAAAAAAGTAGATAAAAGCGGTGAATGATAAGATTTCTAATAGTGGAGACCCTAGAAAAAATAAATCTCAATTTCTATCATGTAGGAAATGTGGAAGGAGACACCTAGGAAAGTGTCTCAATGGGACAAACAAAATGCTTTATGTGTGGGAAAGTACATTAAAAAAATAATTTCTGAGGAAAAAAGAAGAGTATTATGGAAGAAAATAAGAATGATCCCAAGAATCCATTTACAGTCATTTTCCATAAATTTAGGGTACAAGGTCATTACCCGAGTCAATTCCCTATTCTATAGTATAACCTCTTGGTCATGGAAGAACCTATGTGGAAATAAATGGATGGGGAAATTTTTAATACTATTAGTTCTCTTTATTGATGAAATTACTTAGGATGTCTTATCTCTTGAATGTGTAACCCTATAGTTTGTTATGTGAAAATGCTATTCGTGGAAAAATTATCGTCCCTTTTGGGTATATAGTTATAAATAACCATTTGAGTTTATACGATCCTTGAATTTGACTAAATTACATGTTAGTAATTTTGGAGATTAAAATTTGAGGTATGAGATTACATTTGTGGATAAATTATGTTATGGTTATTTTAAAAAATTTCTCTAATTTTTGAAATATAATAAAATATAGTTTTTTAAAAATAACAACACGCAGACCATGTGACAACCGGTCGTGTCGTATAAAGCTGTGGGAATCGAACACACAACCAAAGTGCAACTATGATTTATCACCTACTATTGGACTACATGAAGTACCTAATTACTGTTTTTAGTTCTTTTTTGTTAAATGAATTTATTGATCAATAATAAGTTTATTTGGGATCTTATGTTTTATTAAATGGATAACCTTAGTGTGGGAAAATTATTTGGTGATTAAGTGATAAATGTTATTTTGGAAGACGTTCGCTCTGTTGGGAACACTATATGCCTAAGGAAAATAGAATTCTATGGGATTTTATTTGATGAGTAATGGTGTATTTTTATCTATGTTTTTATTGTGGATTTATATGGATTTGGGTTATTTATGGAAATGATTAACCAATCATAAAAAATATATGATTAGGTTAGTTACTTTTAAGAATGTGACATTAAGAGTAGTCGAAGTTATTTAGAGATACAATTTAATGTGGAAGACTACATAATCAAATTCTTCTGAGTTTTGGGTTTCAATCTTATATTGGATTATTTTGAAGGATTTTAAAGACAATTGTTTATTTAATGGTATTTATTTAAGTTTGTGTATGGTTTTTTAATTTTATAAATTAAGATTAGCATTTCTTTTACTAAAGGATTATAATTTTTGGGGATCATCTGATCTTGTACTAACCATTTTGGTTTTGGTTAATCTCTAAAGATAAATAAAATATATAATTGAACCTTTGTAGATTATGTGATTCTATATAAGTTAATTCTAGAACTTCTGGTGTGACCAAGTCATCTTGAATACCGTTCGTTTGGAGTGAAAGATTAGTTTGTGGTAGAAATTATTTAAAGGATGGAACTCTATTAATCATGTATTTTTTTTCTTTTATTAATGAAAAAAATTAATTATTAAACCTTAAAGAATGGATCTTATACCAATAAATGTGTTATGCTAATACCTTACATTATTCATTATAGATTTATGGATTTGAGGCCCTCAATTTTCCATTCAATTATTTTTGATTGATGACCTCAATCACTCCCTATAAATATTTATGTTTTTCCTCCAATTATAATTTCCACCACTGTTCTCCTATTATAAATCCTATTTTCGTGGTGAATTTTTTCATTTCCATTTCCCTCTTATGAAGACAAAATTTTAATAACCCTATTACTGATGTGTGTTTTCCAAAAAGGTATTGTATATTTTTTTAACCTTTTATTCACGATGAATAATTTCAAATTGTGGGGAGGAAATTTATGGAAGGAGGGAATAATGTTCCACCCCATGCTTCCACGACACACTTCTCTTTGAATAATACAATAATGTGTGATGTATGCAATACCGAGTTCAAGCGCACCAAAACCTATCAAACAACACATTTAGAAACTGGTTAGGAATATTAATAACCACATTTTGAATTTGATATATATCCCATATAATTTTAACATCCTTGGTTGGTGATTGGAAACTTTAATTTTATTCTTTCTCCAAGTGAGAAACTTGGTCCTTATCACTCCCCCATTTCTTCTAGGTAATTCAGAGCCTCGATAGATCATTGTAACCTGGTTGAAATCAATCTTACTAGTGCCATATTAAGTTGGTACATAACACATTATAATAGGTTTGTTGCTAGAAAACGTGATATGGATCTAGTGAATGTCTCTTCTCTAGATTCATGGGACACTATCTCGAGCATCACCTTTCACAAGCTAAACTCAGACCATCATCCTATTCTGGTTAGCTTTCGTTCTATAAGAGTCAAGTCATGTATTCCATTCAAATTTAATAATTCCTGTTCTGAGGACTTGGATTTATCTTATATTATCCAAAACGATTGGGAATCTATGAAGCATCATTTAGATACATTTCCCTATATTTATATGCTCAAGAATATAATACATTTCCTCAAATGTTGGTGCAGAGATAAATCGAAAAAAATTGACAATGACATATCCATCCTTGAGAATCGAGGACACTGACCACACACATGTCCCAGCCTACCGTACTGATATCAGAACACCTGATTCCTACTCTGAGAGGATGACCCCCTCTTCCAGCCACTTTGCATGCTACCTCCATGTTGTGAGCTCTCATGGCGTCTCTTCCGACCCTCGGTAGGTGCACTACTCTTCTACCCCCATGAACCACAAGACCACTACCCGAAGCTCCCTTCAGGTTGGAAGTTGTATACATGAGACCTGATCTCATGAACCATCCCATCCCAGAAGCGTCTTTCCACCAATATCTCATCCCCTGCTAACACTGGAATGAAGCGTCTCAAATCAGTGAAGTGACTAGAATAGTCCATCACCGATAGCGATCCCTGAGTCAGGCTCACAAACTCTGCAGCCCGCTCCTGCCTCAATGTCTCTGGGCAGAAATTCTCCAGAAACATTTCCTTCAAAACCTTCCACGACATTCCCTCAGCCTACTCTATTTGAGCCCAAATGTACCACCAACACCTGACCTGACCTCGCAACATATAAACGGCTAGCTTTAACCGCTTCTAGACAGGGGACTTTAGATGATCCAGAAACATTTGTACGTAATCTCTCCAAAACATTTCTACCTCTGGCCCACCCTCTCCGGTGAATGTCAGGGGGTGCTGCATTTGGAATTCCCTGGTCAGCTCAAATATTCTTGGTCCAACCCACCCTGGGTCCCAATCCATCATCTTCATAAGGCGAGCTAAGTTCCCTCGGAGCTGGTCTTTTCCACCTTCATTATTCACCACATTTTCCTTCTCCTCTACTGGAGGAGTGTTCATAGAAACATCCTCCTATTTCCCAACTAGAAATTGACATTGTGGGGGAATCTCTCTACAATGCCAAGCATGAGATTTAGAACATATACCATAAAACATTCACGGCACCATCAGAAGCTCTTTACTAGCTACAACAACCCATGTTTAACAATGTTAACACATCAAACTCACTTCCCTGAACATCCCTACCACAGGCCATGGTCCACATGGGGTAAAAAATCATGCACTTCCATCAACTCACGCAACATTTTTTAAGACATTTTTCACCCCATTTCAAAACCTTAGGTTTCATTAAACATCATTTACCCACTTGTTTCATTTCATTATTTTCATCATTTCTTGGTTTCATGAAATGCATAATGCACACTACTTTCCTGCCTCACACACCCATCCCGTGCGTGTTCCTAATACAATGCTTGTCAACTATATCTCTAGGTTCCTACAACGATGCATAAATTCAAATCTTCATGTCGTTAAGGCCACGAGCCAAATATCATAAAACTGTCACATAAAACCACATGTGTATCACCCAATGTTGAAATATCATCAACTGTAATAACACACAACCAAAAACATCAATTTCCCACCCAGGGTGACATTGGTTTCCCCCATACCTTGGTTAGCTACTCCCAAGCTTGAGCTATTTACCAAGGCCCGGCACGTCATAACCCTTGGCTACCAATCCCAAATAACAAGACCTCATAGATGGAGAAGAAAATGCCCCCTCTAATACCACTTTGTAACGTCCCCCCCAGAATCCACTGAACCGGTGCCCTTAACCATGGTGGTTACATGACCTTAAGCACACCTCCCTGTACGCCAAAGGCTACCAACTAGCAGTGGAGGGTCTATATAGTAAAATGGGTATAATATACCCCCTTTTTACCAGAGTAAGACTCAACAGAATAAACCAATTAGTGGAAACAATACCCAACAACCAAGGAACATGTATAACAAACATTTCCAATAGTAAATATGCCATGTCATACTACAAGTGAAAAAGTGAACAAAGCCAAAATAAAGACAACAGCCAAATACCCAAAGTGGTCCCGACACCAAGTTTGGATCCTCCACCAAGTGCTACCAATGTCCACTCACAAACTAGTAAGGACCATTTCCCATCTCCTGACCTACTAACATGAAGTCTGCTCGGGTACCCAATGGCGGCCCGAGAAGGGTGTGAATACAACTTAGTAGGCCACCACCAATGGTGTCTAAAAAATATCTAGTACAAAGTGGTAGTGTATGCAAAAGAAATATGAATGATAAATGACAAGTACTTTTTTAACGAGTCATTAAGTAGTTCAGAGCTACAAGAATTGGCAATCTATTACACTTTATTAATTACCATTTACCATCACTTACCATTTCATCACACCTCCATAGGTTAATCCCATTCATCATGTTACATGGGTCTAAGTCCAACAATCACATGAAAGAGGGTAACCCATCGTTATCCTATCTCACTTGGAATAACTCCCTCATAGTAACCATAAACTCACCTCGAACCCTCACTGTGGGTGGATGCAACCATTAGGATAATAGACCGTCAGTCCCCTTTCCTAACCGGTGCATTTAGGGTGGAGTTTAGAGCATCAGTATTTCCACGAACCATGGGCATAGATCCTCAAGTCATACCACACACTACCAAGCCATGTGAAAATGATTTTATATATTTGTAACCATCAACCATCCAAGCCATTTCCCTTTGGAAAACACCATTCAAAAAAATCCACATGGAAATTCACATTATGCCTTAACCCATTAACACATTTCTATTTCACATCATTTAACCAATCACCCAATTCCCATGTGTAATGCCTATCTCACTAAGAATTCAACACTAAACCCATAACCTATCCCATTATGGTCTTTAATCAATTTACACATTATCCCATTTAACCTATTAATCATTCCTGGATTCAATCATTTTACCCATTTCAATTATCCCTTTGGTTATTACAAAGTCTAGGTGCATCACCTAACTTCTATTCCACGTTCAACCAATCATGCAAGCATATTCATTGAGGTCTCTATAATTGACTACAACAAATCACTTGTTTAATAACAATCTCTAAGCCCTGGAAAAGATGGTACATCCCATGGATGGCCCCAATTAGGTCATGTAAATCCCGACACATCCCACAGGGATCATGAGGGTTCCCATTTTCAATTTTAAACACCATTCTTCTCAAAAATTCGAAGCCTCTCCAGACATAACCAATGAAAATCAAGAACACAATTTAACATGCAAAAAAACCAAAATAACCATGGGATATAACTTTTAGACCACCTACCTTAAATCCGCAGTTGAACACACCCTCAAACGAGTCCTTAGACTTCGATTCGACCAAACATTGAAGCTTCATCCTAGAAATCACCCAAAAGATAGGGTTTTAGGGTTTCAGAATGAGGGGGAGAGAAGACACAAACCATAATCCATGAAAAGAAACGAGGAGGAGATTAGCCTTACCCGGAGCTTCAATCCGCAACTAAAGACACCAAAAACTCCTTAGAATCATAGGAGTTTGATCTCTTGAAGTCCTTAAGAGAATTTGTTCGTGCCTATGGTGAGGAGAGGAGGAATAGAGGAAAATCCCGAGTTGGGGTAATAAAGACTGGAGTGGAAATTTTGTAAATTTTCGAACTTTAAGTGGCCGCACGGTTTAGCTGCATGGTTTGGAAAACCGTGTGCAAACCGTGTGCTCTCTTATTTCCATATGAGGTAGGGTCGCACAGATTAGCCTAGGTAGGAAGCACAGTTTGGCTGACTATGCGCAAGACGTGCGCCTTGGTCTTCTTTTCCCAGACTTCCCTTCTTCCGTGCCCCGAGCCCCCAGAACACCCTAAGGCCTCTCACACATTCAAGAAACCATTTTAAAGTTCCAAAAGCAAGGGTTTAACCTAGAACCCACCAAAACATACCTTTCCAAAAAACAGGATCTTACAACCTACCCACCTTATAACGGTTGGTCCTTAAGCTGAACTTCCAAGCCTCATTACACCACTGAAGAGAAAAGTTTGGGCCACTGAGCATGTATATCTGATTCCCACTCCCAAGATTCTTCCTGAACTTTCCCATGCTACCATAGTACTCGGACTAATGGAACAACCTTGCCTTGAAAGACCTTCTCACTATGGTCCACCACACGAACTAGATGCTCCTCAAAGGACGCATCAGCCTCAATCTTTACATCCTCACCATCAACCACGTGAGATGGGTCAGGGTGATACCATCGAAGCTGTGATACATGAAACACATCATGCATCCCACCATACCATTTGGGAAGATCCAATCAGTAATCCACTAGTCTAATCTTCTCCCAAATCTCAAAAGGTCCCACATACTTGGCTGCCAACATACCCTTTTTACGAATTTGACGGTATCCCTACCTTGGTGACACCTGAAGGAATAATTTATCACCCACCCCAAACTCAAGAGGTCTACGCCTTCGATCTGCATATGACTTTTGCCAACTCTGAGCTATTGCCATTCGCTTCCTGATAAACTTCACTCTCTCCGAAGTCTCCTGCATGAGACTTGGACCCAACAACTCAGACACACCAGCCTCTGGCCAACACAATGGAGATCTACATGGCCTCCCATAGAGCGCCTCAAACGGTGCCATCTGAATTGTAGCCTGAAAATTATTTTAGTAGGAAAACTCAACTAACGATATGTGTCTCTCCAAAGAACCACCAAGGTCCAAGAAACAAGCACATAACATGTTTTCCAACACTTGGATTGTACACTCTGACTACTTGTCCCTATGCGGGTGGAAAGCCATACTCAAAAACACTTATGTACCAAGAACCTTCTACAACCCTTGCCAGAAACGGGGTGTGAAACGCCGATCTTAGTCCAAAACTATGGTCCACGGCACGCCATGCAGCCACACTATTTCTCGAACATACAACTCACCCAATTGGTCGACTGTAAAGGTTTCCTTAATTGGTAAGAAATGAGCCACTTTCGTTAACCGATCCAAAACTACCCAGATCGAATTATTCTTCCATGGAATCCCCGGAAGACCCAAGAAAAAATCCATCATTACATCATCCCACTTCCATTACAGAATGGAAAACAGATGCAAAAAACCACTTGGGCGTTGATGCTCGGCCTTCACCTACTGACAGGTAAGGCACTATGCCACAAAGCCTGCAACATCCTTCTTCATTCCAGGCCACCAAAACTGCCTTCGGAGATCATAGTACATCTTGGTCAAACCAGGATGTAGTGCCCACTTTGATGCATGGTACTCACACATCAACTCTTCTCTCACACCCTTTGGAACAACCACACGATCACGAACACAAGCAACACCATCCACACCGACAGTACAACCAGAAGGTAGCTCCCCACCTTTAAGCTTTTACTTCATGCTAAAACACTAAGGATCACCAATCTAGATTTCCTTAACTCAACTCAAGAGCATCAAATCCATAGTTATGTAAGCAAGAATGACATTACTGATCTCCTCCTGCACCTCCAGGTGCATCTTTGTAAATAAGGCCATCACCTTCCACTCGGTGCTGGACTCCTAAACTGCCTGATTCTGATCCTTCATGCTAAGATCAACAAAAACACTATTTTCTCTTTCCCAATGTGTACACCAACACAAAGTCAAAATAATGGAGGTATTCAACCCATCTTCATTGCCGAAGATTAAAATCCTGCTTTGAGAAGATGTACTTTAAACTCTTATGGTCAGTAAATACTGTAAACAGTTCTCCCAACAGATAGTGCCTCCAGCACTTCAAGGCATACACCATTGCAGCCAACTCAAGATCATGAGTGGGATAGTTCTGCTCATGGGATCTCAACTGCCATGACCCATAAACCATAACCCGCTCATCCTGCATCCACACATCCTTATGTCCAATTTTGGATGCATCACAAAACACGATGTATTTCTTACCCTGTTCAGGTAAGATCAAGATAGGTGCGGTCTTCAACCACTTCTTCAACTCTTGAAAGGAATTATCACAAGCCACAGACCACTCGAACCTGATTCCATTCTTGGTCATGCCCGAGAGTGGTTCTTCCAAATGAGAGAAATCCTGAATGAACCTTCGGTAATACCAGTCCAAGCCTAGAAAACTCTAAATATATGAAACACTCATGGGCTGCTCTCAAGATAAAACTGCTTGAACTTTCTCTAGATCCACTGAAACACCTGCCTCCGAGATGATGTGACCCAGAAAATGCACCCCACCTATCCAGAATTGACACTTGGATAGCTTGGCGTATAGCTGATACTCTCTTAGCGTACCCAAGATGATGTCAAGATGTTGGGCATGATCGTCGTGAGTTTTTTAGTACACTAATATATCATCAACAAAGACAACCACAAACTAATCTTGATAGGGATGAAAGATCTCATTCATCAGAGCCATAAACATTTTCGGAGCATTGGTCAAGCTGAAAGGCATTACCACAAACTCAAACAACCTGTACTGAATCTGGAAAGCTTTCTGCGGTATGTCAGAAGGCCTCACCCTCAACTGTTTATAACCAGACCTAAGATCAATCTTAGAAAACACCGATTCACCTCTCAACTAGTCAAACATGTCATCTATTCTCAGAAGAGTGTACTGTTTTTTCACCATCATGTGATTAAACTTTTGATAGTCAACACATAGCCTCAACGACCCATCATCCTTCTTGTAAAAAAAACACAGAAGACCACCAAGGAGATGTACTAGGATGGCTAAGCCCCTTACGCTCAAACTCTTAAAGTTGTACATTTAGTTCTTGGTGTTTCGTCGGTGCCATTAGGTATGGCTGAATAGAAACTGGCTCCGCTCCCGGCAGCAACTAGATCGTGAACTCAACATCCCACTTAGGTGGTAACCCCGAGAAATATTCAGGAAACACATCCTGAAATAGATCCACAACGGGATGAAAATTAGGCTATTCTCCTCCCTTATCATCATCATGCATGAGACATGCCTCTTGAGCTGTGAGTTCACTCATCCATTGACCCAACGGCCCCGCGCGCCCTGCTAGAACATCCCATTCTCCACAGTGGACATAAGTGTCACCCTCAAGCGACCTGAATGATACTCTTTAGCGATAACAGTATATGTGTGCCCAATAAAACACCACCCAATCCATTCCCAAAATTTGTTCAAACCCTGAAATCTCGAGAATGAACAAGTTCCATAAAAAATGATACCCACCAACTTCCAAGGAACATTCCTTACACTGCATGATATCCTCAACCTGCACTCCCAACTGGGTGTCAATTGAAAACACTCCACACACTCCATATACATGTAATCCCAACACTACCACAATTTGGGAAGAGATAAATGAGTGTGTGGAACCTTTGTAAAACAATTACCCAGAAAATGTTGAAGCTACAATGATCGTACCACGAACAGTCGATGGTCCGGCCTTGCCGTCACCAAGCACAAACTGATCTTCCTGAAGCTGACCTTCCCCTCTGCCTTGGGCTCCAGCCTAAATACTCTCCGCCGCACTGCCCTTCTGGTGTGAGCGATCTTTACCTGGAGTTCCACGTCCACCACCCTTGCCAGTACTGCCCGTGGAGCTCCAACTACCCACCTGATACGGGGAAACCGATCCCCTTCCCATATCTAGTACCTGCCTTGCGCCATCAAACTCACCTGCATGCCGAGAATTCCTGTAGAACCTATGCACATGTCCCATCCTGCCGCATGAACGACACTCAACTAGAGGTCGAGGACCCTGACCACGCACATGCTCCGACCTACCGCACTGATAACAGAACACCAGATTCCCACTCTGAGAGGCTGAACCCCTTTTCCAGCCACTTTTCACACTACCGTCATGTTGTGAGCTCTCATGGTGTTGCTTCCGACCCTCGGTAGCTGCACTAGTCTTCTGCCCCCTGGCACCACAAGCCAACTACCCAAATCTCCCTTCAGGTTTCCTTCTGAGATCAAATCCTGATCTACTACCTCTGTGAACCTCTTCAAGAGAAAGATGTATACTTGAGACCTGATCTCATGTCTCGGCCCATCTTGGAAGCGTCATGCCACCACTGCCTCATCCCCTGCTAACACTGGAACAATGCATCTCAAATCAGTGAAGCGACTAGCATAGTCCATCCCTAATAGCGATCCCTGAGTCAGGCTAATAAACTCTATAGCTCGGTCCTACCTCAAAGTCTTGGGGTAGAAATGCTCTATAATCTTTTCCTGAAAAACCTTCCACGACATTCCCCCAGCCTGCTCGATTTGATCCTGAATGTCCCAACAACGCCAAGCCTGACCTCACAGCATATATGTGGCTATCTTTACCCGCTTCTCGATAGGGGTATCTAGATGATCTAGTAACGTATGGAAAAACATTAACCAGAACACCGCTGCCTCTGGCCCACCCACTCTGGTGAATGTCGGGGGTTACTGTAGCTAGAATTCCCTGGTCAGCACAAACATACTCGGTGCAACCTGCCTGGGGTCCCGATCCATCATCTGCATAGGGCGAGCCATCTTCCCTCAGAACTGGTCTTCTCCACCTTCATTGATCTCCACATTTTCTTACTCATCTACTAGAGGAGTGTTCTCCACAACATCCTCTCATTTCCCAACTAGAAATCGACATCTTGGTGGCATCTCTCTACAATGCCAAGCACGAGATTTAGAACGTGTACCATAAAACTTTCACGACTCCATCAAAAGCTCTTTACTAGCTACAACAACTCATTTTTAACAACGTTAACACCTCAAACTCACTGCCCTGAACATCCCTACAGTGGGTCATGGTCCACATGGGGTAAACAATCATGCACTACCACTAACTCACACAAAATTTTAAAGACATTTTCCACTTTATTTCAAACCCTAAGGTTTTATTAAACATCATTTACCAACTTGTTTCATTTCATTCTTCTCATTATTTCTTGGTTTCATGAAATTCATAATGCACCATACTTTCCTGCCTCACACACCCATCCCGTGCGTGTGCTAAATACAATGCAGGTCACCTATCTCCCTAGGAGCCTACAATAATGCATAAATGAAAATCCCCGTGCTATTAAGGCCTAGAGACAAATATCATAAAACATTCACATCAAAGCACATGTGTATCTCCCAACAGTGAAATATCATCAACTGTAACAATACACAACCAAGAACATCAATTTCCCACCTATGGTTACTTGGGTTTTTCCCATACCTATGTTAGCTACTCCCATGAACGAGCTCATTACCAAGCCCTGACACGTATTAACCCTTGGCTACCAATCCCAAATAACAGGACATCAGAGAAAGTGAATAAAAACCTCCCTCTGATACCACTTTGTAACGTCCACAACCTGGATGCCACTAAATCGGTGCTCCGATCTGGGTGGTTACATGACCTTATGCGCGCCTCCCCATATGCCAAAGGTTGCCGACTAGTAGCCGGGGTCTATGTAGTTAGATGGGGAGATTATACTGCTTTTTTACCAGATTAAGCCACAACAGAATAATCCAATAAGAGGAAATAATAACCAACAACCAAGGAACATGTATAACAAACATTTCAAACAATAAACATCCCATGTTATACTACAAGTGAAAAAGTGAACAAATCCAAAGTAAAGACAACGGCCAAATCCTTAAAGTGGTCCCGACTCCATGTCTGGATCATCCACCACGTGCAACCCATGTCCAATCACTAACTAGAAATGACCATTTCCCTTCTCTTTCCCTACAGATATGATGTCTTCTCGGGTACCTAACGACAGCTCGAGCTGGGTGTGAGTACAACTCAGTAAGCCACCACCAACGGTGTCTACAAAATATCTAGTATAAACAGGTAGTGTATGCAAAAGAAAGATGAATGATAAATGACAAGTAGTTATTTAAAGTGTCATTAACCATTTCAGAACCATACCCATTTCCATTCCATTACCGTTCATTTATTTCCATTTAACATCACTTACCATTTCATCACACTTCCATGGGTAAATCTCATTCATCATGTTTCATGGGTCTAAGGACAACAATCACATGCAATAGGGTAGCCCATCGTTATCCTATCACACTAGGACTAAGTCTATCATAGCAACCACAACCTCACCTTGAAGCCTTAGTCCGGGTGGATGCAACCGGTAAGAGAATAGACCCTCAGTCCGCTTTCCTAACCCGTGCATTTTGGGTGGATTTTAGAGCATCAGTCTTTGCTCGACCTGTGTGCGTAGATCCTCAAGTCATACCCCACACTACCATGCCATGTGCACATGATTTTCTATATTTCTAACCACCAACCATCCAAGAAATTACCCTTTGGCAAACACCATTCACAACAATCATCATGGTAATTCAAATTATGCTTTAACCCATTAACACATTACCATTTCACATCATTTAACCAGTCACCCAATTCCCATGTGTAACACCTATCTCACTAAGCATTCAACACTAAACCCATAAACTATCCCATTATGGTCTTTAACCAATTTACACATTAACCTATTTAACCCATTCATCATTCCATGATTCAACCATTTAACCCATTTCAATTAACCCTTTGGTTATTACAAAGTCTAGGTGCATCACCTAACTTCTATTCTACGTTCAACCAATCATGCCAACATATTCATGAAGGGATATACCATTTAATAAAATAAATCACTTGTTTAATAATAATCCCTAAACCCGGGAAAAGCCAGCACATCCCATGGATGGCCTCTATTAGGTCAAGTCAATCCCAACACAACCCACGGGGATCGTGAGGGTTCCCATTTTCCATTTTAAAAACCATTCTTCTCAAACATGCCAAGGCTATCCAAACATAACCATGTAAAATCAAGAAAAAAATTTAACATGCAAAAAAACCCTAAATAACCATGGGATATAACTTGTATACCACCTACCTCAAATTTCTAGTTGAACGCACCCTCAATCGAGTCCTTAGACCTCAATTCCACCAACCCCTGGAGCTTCAACATAGAAATTACCCAAAAGATAGGGTTATAGGCTTTCACAATGAGAGGGAGAGAAGACACAAACCCTAAACCCTGAAAAGAACCAAGGAGGATATTAGCCCTACCTAGAGCTTCAATCCGAAAATTACGACACCAAAAATGAATTAGAATCTAAGGAGTTTGATATCTAGAAGTCCTTGGGAGCTTTGGTTCGTGCCTAAGGTGAGGAGCAGAGGAAGAGAGTTAAATCCCGAGTTGGGGTTGTAAAGCCCAGAGTGGAAATGTTGTAAATTTTCCAAAATTAAAGGGCCGCACGGTTTAGCCGCACGGTTTGGAAAACTGTGTGCAAACCATGTGCTCACTTCTATCCATAGGAGTGAGGGTCCCCCGACTTAGCATGGGTAGGAAGCATAGTTTTGCTGATCATGCGCAGGTCGTGTGCCTTGGTTTTCTTTTCCCAGACTTCCCTTCATCTGTGCCCCGAGACCTCGGAACACCCCCAAGGCCTCTCACACTTTCAAAAAACGTTTTTAAAGTCCCAAAAGCAAGGGTTTATCACAGAACACAACAATACATACCTTTCCAAAAACCAGGATCTTACCATTGTAGTTATTTTATAATAAAAATTTGATGTATAAAATTTTATTGAATATTTTTACGCCTTTTACCCACCTTCTAGAAACATTATAAAATTTGAAGAAAACATATTTTATCACTTCAGTTAATTGAATTTCAAAAATCCAAGTCACATGGTTGAAATAATTGACTAATATTTTATTCAATATGATTAAAAGAAAATTTGTAAATAGTAACTTTTGAATTTTATTTAAAACGATTAAAAGTAAATATGATAATTAAATGTAAAAATGTTATTATAATTAACCTAACACATGTCATAATTCTATTGGATAAGTGTATTTAGAACAAAATAAAATTTAGGAATAAAATATTATCCTTTTGGGCCACTTGGTTTATATTTGTACATTTATTATTATTTTATTTAAAGAAGAGTTAAAACTGATAAATTAAAATTTTAATAACTAAAACATTTTAATATAGGGTTATACAGAAGATAATTTCTACTATGAATATTAATTATAAATCTAAGAAGGTTTCTTATATTATGTTATTTTACTGATAATTTTTATACATTAATTAATTAAATTTATTTGTGACACAATGATGATGTTGTAATTACCTTATTAATAAAAGATTAAAATCCTTGATATTATAAATATTAAAATAAATGTAAATTGAGACTATTGATTAATTACACAAATTTTCAAGATTAATATTACATTTTATTGTTGATTAAATGTTTTTTCGAAGAAATCATGTTGTTATGACTTTAACAATAACAAATTACTATATAATTTCTGAAATGACATAAATGAGTTTCTAAAAAAATTATATTATTAAATGATATAATTTCCATAAAAATAAATGTATCTTCCAAAGGACTTATATAATAATATATATGTCATCAATGAAACACTTGGGGTTCTCTTAGGATTTTATGGTAAGTTTATTAACCATTAATATAAAAATACAAGGAGATATGGTAAATGTTAAACTATTTAACCCAGAATTAAGTCTTAAAGATAAGGTTAATATGGTGACCTAAACTTGTATAAAGCCTATTGGATGAGATTTTTTCAACCCAGATCTACCTTATACCATAAATAAATTCTTTTTGGAGCCATTATATACCGAATATTATTATATAATAAAATAATATTTCGAGGTTTTCCTAAAGTGACCCACACCACTCTTATAAACCAGTACTTCCCATTCTCTCAAAATCACACCTCCAAAGCCATTTGGCTAGCCCAAACCCTGCCTAAATATCCTCTAACTACCCTCAATACAACTTATAAGACTTTCTTTGATAAGATATCCAACCTATGGATCCCTTTTGATCAAATCAAAAGGAAGCACCCGAAGAAGAGGTAATTATTTCCTCACCTATTTCAATGTTCATTTCTTCTTCCACTTCCTTTTTCATTGATTTATCCATACGACCTTAATAAATCTAATACCTTCTATATACATTGATTTTATTATAAATATTTTACAACAATATTCATTATTCTATACATCCTATGAATGACAAAACCACCATACGTGTGTACGTACGACTTACCGTCTCCACGTCGTGGCGTAGTGTGTTATTCAACACATAATTATTTGGATTGGTATAATAATGAGTATAATTGATGAAATAATAAATATAACAGGTTAATGATTATTTATATATGAAATACCATCCAATTACATATGTTTTCACCATCAATAGTATGGTATTTTCACCCGTGTGTAGGTACGGATTACCGTCACCACGAATGCGATAAGATTCATTCCCCATCGTAACCATTCAAGAATAAATATCATTTTTTGATTTAAAATAATGATTAAAAAATAATATCATTATTTATATGAATCTAATACATCTTATCTATAACAAAGACTTATGTAACAAAACATATACCGAAAACCGAATCAGTTAACACCCAAAACCATGATACTACAGAAATATTACTAACAAAGCAATATTTAAAGATCATATATGATATCATATTTATTTATATTTTTCTTTCATAATTTAATACTAATTATTTAACTATTATAAAAGAGGTTTAAGTTCACTCAACTATGTAAACATACAATTTAAGGGGTTTCCTATCTCACTTTTAATTTTGTTTGATTTCTACTGTTCACCAATTGTTGCATGTGGTGTATTATGTTCTTCTATTCGATATATATTGTCATGATTCTATTTATATTCATTGAATTCTATGATTCATTTGGTGATTATTAACTTTTTGTGTTATGAATCGATTGATACAACGTCGTAAGGGGTTTTCATCTTACTTTTATTCCAGTGAGATTCATTCTATATTTTCCACTACTTCCTTTTGTGTGATGTATGTACTGACCATGGTTGTATTATTTGAATAATATACTTAAATTTATGGGTATTTAAATCTTCATTGTATTATCCTTATTTCATAAGATTTATGTTTCTTAAATTACCTAATCGGTAAGGGAATTTCTAATTTCAATTTCCACTCATTGGGTTTTACACAAACTTCATTTATTATTTTACACCAAGATTATGTGTGAAATCACTACTTATTTATTTATGTAGTAATTTAATCTCCCATTTGTTTGGATATTATTTTGATACACATAATCCTTCCATTGATAAATTCTCATGTCATCAATATGAACATTATAAGAGTAATCTTAACTCAATTTCCATTCATTGAGTTAAACATCAAAGTCATCGATGTTGTTTTTACAAGATTATGTGTCAATTTCCTCTGATTTATTTAAACTAAGTATCCAATCATATTTAGTGTATTTATATTTTTCACACATAATTATTTCATTGATATATCCTTAACTTAAGGACATAGTATTTATAAAGGATTTCATCTCAAATTACATTCCCTTCAGACTTCTTTGTTATTATGCACCAATTCACTTTTATTTTGTGTATATACTGTACTTTGTCATAGTATATCATGAATACCATTGTTTTCATGATATCATAACGTTTTTATTAACTAGATTAATAGAATTAAATCATCTTTTATTTGGTTAGAAACTCTAACTAAAATATAATTTTTAGTGTTTTAAATATGTATTCATCTAATTCATTATCATTAATTTCCATGTTTTAAAAAATGGATTTAAGGGTTTATTTATATGGACATGAATGTTTTAAAATTAGAATAAATTTTAAAATTTTTAAAGTAGTATGGGACACATTGATTCAAAAATCTATTTTAATAGCTTCTTGATAAATAGTGAGACTTTTAAACGTTTTCAAGAAAAAAGGGATATTTCTATCAAATAGTTTTACTGGTTATTTCATCTATGTCAATATCATTCATTATTAAGGATTGAGGTTGATTTTTTATAATAAAATCATCCATATTCTATAGAATGAGTTATGTTCGACAATGGATGTGCTATTTTTATACCATTCGTGGTTTTTTGTTTAAATATTAACATTTCGTATGATATTTTTAATAAAAATGTTTACATGATGTTTCAACCTTCTCATATGAGAAATCCATTAGACTTAGTAATTGATATAGGGATCCCACTATAGCTCATAGATGCATTAGTAGGTCTCATGACACAAACCAGTGTCCTGGAACAAGGCCTTAACAAAAGCTTATTTTCTAGTCATAGAACGAGGCCTTGACTATGTGGTTATGACGTATGGCAATATGCATTCCATAATTACGAAATTAGCTACTGATATTACATGTAATTATTAGACTATTATAATATCCATTTAAAAGGCTACTATTTTTTATTCTTATACATTTCCTTACATGTTTATACTTATTTATGAATATTTCTGTTGTTATCCTTACTAAGCATCTGATCTCACCCCTTTTTATGTTTTATTTTTCCCAGGATGTGAAATTTTTATCATGGTTAACCTATAGGAATAGGATAAGGGATATGAGTTTGTTAATATATGACATAATGTTGTTTTTCTTTATTTCATGATGTAATTTAAAACTTTTGTATAGAAATAGTACATCCAAGGCTATAAAAATAATCAGCCTTTCAGTACATGATATCTAGTGATCATGCTAAAAATATTCAATAATACACTGACACTGAGTAACTACGGTTGGGGTGTTACACATTAGATCTCATTTTGTCCATAGGCAGGAGACTAAGACCTCAAACCATCATATAAGTGTTCTGAACATGAAACTTGTTACAACTTGGTCTTCTTTACATTAGAGACATGTGATAAAAAGGGGAAAAATTAATTGTTGGCTTACATATAATTTTAATATGGAATATGTTTTAGGTGATTTATTTTTATATAATCACCTTGCAAAAAGGATTATTTTATTAATTGAATAAATAGATAAATTGTAAGATAAATGGTAATTAGTATAATTAACCATAGGGAATTTTGTGGTTATATTGTGATTAGAATTCTATTTTGATATACATGAAATTGTGATATGCACTTGTGGAACATGTTTAGATTAATATATATTGGGCTAGGCCCTGACACATGTTGCAGTGCTCATATACTGGGTTACTCCCTAACATATGTTGTGATTCTTATGTATCTGTCTTGGCCCTAACACATGTTGATATTCTTATATACTAGGTTGGACCATCACACATGTTGTGATGTTTATATATGAGTCTAGGCCTTGAAATATGTTGACATGCTTATATATTTCTCTTATACTAGTTATATGTTATAAAATGTCTATATGATTATGATTGGAATCATATTTCAACATGCTAAGAAATGTTATGGAATGGTTCTGAAGAACATTTTTTTGTTTCATAGTTTTGGTTTTCATGGTTGTGCTACATAATCAGAGACATTCTAGAAGGGTTCCAATGAATATTGATTGATGTATTATATTAAATATTTAATTAAGTTATACACCTTACATTCACCTTATCGCATGCCCTATGTTTCTCAAACAGTATTTTTTTAGACGTGTTGGTGTCGAAATACTTATTTTTACTAACACCCTATTCAAGATGTCGTTTGTTACCTGAGAAGATTACATAGATGCTGGTTTGGATTAGAGAAAATGACCACCAAGTTGATTGACATCTTACTAGATGGATTGGAGCTTAGAGATAGGATCAATATGGGGTTTTGGATCAGGTCTTTGGAGCCCTAATTTGATTCTGATTATTCTTTTTTTGTATGACCTTCAGCATGTTATTTAGTTTCATTCAACATTTCATTACATTATTCTTCCATTATTTGGATTTTTTTATTTTCTTATTTCATAACAATGATTGTATAATTATTTATCCATATTGTTTTTTCTATATCTACTAATCTTCTATTATTTTCCACTTTCTTTTCTACTCATTACCAGAGGGTATAGTCTCCCATCTATATTATTTAGACCTTCCCTATTAATCAGCAACCTCTGGTGTACCATGTTTCCCACCTAAGGTCTCTTAACCAACCCATTTTTCCATTATATATACTGCTAGACGGTGGATGTTACAAATGTTTTGGGATAATGTTGGAGAAGGAAAGAAATTGGTACCTGGGAAATATGAGGAAATGGAAGGGAAATTCAGATAAATTCAATATTATATCAAGGAAGCATAACATCGATAAAAAATTGATAATCATTGGTATAATCAAGAGTTTGATGTTGGTGAGAATTTGATTCTATGAATTTTGGAATTTAATAAGGTTAAGATATTCAAATAGAAGTGGAAGATAATCCCTATATATATTGTCCCCTTTTAGATTCTTAGTTTAGTGGGGATTGTTGCTAGTCTCTTAGAACCTCTATTAAACCTCTCTTAATTTCATGATATGTTTCATGTTTGTCTCTTGAGGATGTACATACCTAATCCAAGACATATACTTAACTCATAGGTCATGTGACTAGAAAATTATATTTCCTATGTAGAAAACTCGTATAAATCATGGATTTTATATATAAAGTGTTATGGAACAAGACTACTCACCTAGATAATGTTATCTGGAGGAATTAAAAATTCAATGATTCTACATGTGATCCTAAAGATGTGTTGTGTAAGATATATCCTATTTTTTGTATCAATGTAATAGAATTTAAAGGGTTAAATGAATTTTTAATATGTATAATGTAACAACTTGAGATTTTATTATATATTTGATTTTAAATAAATTTAATATTTTTGATAACATATGATACACAAAATCTTGAGTCTAGATGAACCATAATATAGTATATCATTATAACCTAGCCATTAAATTAGAAAGCATGAATAGTAAAAACTAAATCGTGAAAATTATATGGTTTATACATGTATAAAATAAATTAATTTTTTTCAATTTATTATAAATAAAAATTAAAATTATTTAAAAGTAAGATAAATGTTTTTCTAAATAAATATTTTTATGAAATGTGTTTCTATTTTAATAAAATAAATTAATCTATATTATTACATCATTTAAAGGAAATTAATATATTATATATTCAATAAAAATTTTTAGCATTCATGTAATTTTTTTCTACGCGTGGGATAAGAATAAAGTTAGTTTTACTCATAAAAACAATACTTTTTCAAAAATAGTTCTTCACATTTTGTGAACTTATTTTAAAATATTTTTTTTAATTATTGAAAATTTCATTGAAAGAATGAACTTTTTTTAAATAAATAATTAAAATTTATCTTGTAATTTTTTTGAACTTTCTAAAAATACTAATTTTTTAGGAATAATTATAATAAATATTTTTATTATATCATTTAAGTAATTAAATTTTTTTAAAATTTATTTAAAAGTAAAATTGGTTCAATTATATTATTATTAATCTTATTTAGGTAATTATAAGAAAATTTATGTTTAATTTTAATATAAAAACATTTTATACTTACAAAAAACATTTTTTTGAAAACTATTTTACATAACATTTACTTAATTAAATTTTAAATTAAATTATTCCATTTCAGTGAATTTAATATTTATAATAATAATAATTAATATTTTTTAATAATTTAAATTCAAATTTTGTTCATAATTTAAAATAATAACATTAAAAAATAATTATTACAGTTAAGGTTAAAACAGGTTTATTGCGGGTTACCCTAAAAAGATAAGGGTTAAAATAAACTAAATACCTATTGAATTATCATTGGTTTTATTTATTTCTATCGTGACCTCATAAAATTTTAATATGATCCATTTTTTATCCATTGATCTACAAAATGTACTTGACATTATATTGAATTTTTTATAAAATATATGTGTTCTACTCAACTCAATTATAAAATTGTACATCATTCCCATAATTATTCACACATTATGATCCATTTCGATCATCCCATAAGTTCCAAAGTACCTTCCATAAATCTCTCACCACGACCTACATATGTTGATTCATAATTAAATCATCATAGTAAGGATTTGGGTATAATCCTAAATAATTTTTCAGATGAGGAGGTATAATTATTAACCATGCGTTTTAATTTTATTTCTTCTTACACCACCTTGAAATTATTTTAAACCATTATAAAATATTAAAAAATTTATCTAAGATATAATTAAATGTTATTATGTTAATTTACGAACCTATATCTATCTCCACTTCCTTTTAATGGGAATTGAAATAATAGATCAGATGTATGGTGGACTAACACCTAGTGAACTGATATAATTAGATTTCTATCAAACCTCACATGGATGTATATAATAATGTATTTAAAGTATATATATGATATTTTTAAAATACATATACATCTATAATTATAATTTTACATCTCCCTCATTACCTTTCAATATTTTAAAAATTCTCGTGTCTCACTTGTGTGTGTGTGGAGTACCTCCCCCATGAAGTGATGTGATTCATTTTTCATCTTCTTTTCACAAGGATGGTAAAAAGGATTGACTAGATGAATATATATGGAAAATATGATATAATAATTATTCTAAAAACATTAATTAATACTTTAATTTATTTAATTTCATTCTTCAAAAAGTGAAAATAATGTTCATCCATACGTAAGACCTATCAACTCCAAGAATTGTGTAATTCATTTCTCTATATATAAATTTTTTGGATGACTCTAAATATAAAAATAATGAATTTATATTATTTATATAGAATTATAAAATTATTATGGTCATTCAACCCTAATTAATATAAAATTACCAAAACTGTCAAACCCAAACATACATGAAAAATGAAACTATTATCACCCTATATAGTAATTTTAATAAAGAATTTTTCATAAAAGGGTTATATTGGTTTATAAGTAAATCACATATTGTTTATAATATGTAAGTTTAGTTATCAAATATATTTATAATAAATTAATAATTATAATACAAATTGTTTGAATATGTATGATGGAAGTCAAAATCGATGTAAGGCTTTTATGTTACAATCTCATTATTTATCAAGATTGTTTATGATTAAGTTTCTTTTGTTGAAATATTAATATCAAAATCTCATTATATATGTGAATTTTCGTCTCCTAACGTTATTTTTTTAGAATAAATTTTTCATTTATATTTATTTTCTTAAAATACTCAGATGAATAATGAAATTTATTAAGGAAAACCAACTATACTTCTCCCTTCGTTTGAAATTAATTTTTCATCCATATAGATTTTTTCTAATAATATTTTAGGGTATGTTTTTATTATTAATCTTTTATTGTTTAAATTCATTTTAAACCATTTTAATAATCACAAAAATTAATATTCTTATCATTTTCCAAATATTTTTATTTTATAGTTTTACTAAAAATGTGAAATGAATCATTCTTTTAGCAAACCTTGAAAGAATAGAAATCCCCACCATCATGAACAATAAATACATCTAAACTTATATTATAATATTTTGAGATTCTTATAAAATAAAAATTTTCCATAATATTTGGTAAATTTTATATTTTAAAGAATGGATTCCAAAGTGAAAATGGGTTTCTCTTCAATAATGGCCCAAATAATCTTTTCAATTAATTTTTTACTTATAATGACTTAATATATTACATATGTTTTAATATGGATATGATCTAATTTTTCCATCATTATTATTTATTTGGATGTGTTATGATTATGATAAAATATGATTATGAATCGTAATCCTTTTTCATGGGTTTTACTATGATGAATTGATTGAATTATTATGAAACCCATTTAATTTTCACAGGATATTCAATGACGAAATGTTTATGAAAAGCATTTAATTTTAATATTTTAAGATATTTTGAATGATTTATGATCTTTTTTAACCAAAATTTATTATTTTCATTTTATGATGGGTGGGCTTGATGTCATATAGTCCTTAAATGAATTTGGTAAAGATGGATAACTCATGTGATAAACATGACTAGAATAGGGAATAAACCAAATTTGGTAAGGGTCACTATCCACATTGATAGTAATGATATTTAACAATTACTATAATGATGGTTTGTGGAGCGAATCCAAACCACAATGGTAGTCTTGTAAAATATTCTTGACTACTAAGTACTTGATTTTTAATACTTATGTGTATTCCAAAAACTTATGTCTTATATCAATGTTATACTCTCATGGATCTTGTTCCTTGATTCCTTAATTATTCATGTCTTATAAAATATAAAATTCATTCCATTACTCAATATTAATATATATGATATGCTGGTTATAGATTTAAAAACATAATATCTTGTTCTTAAACTCTTATTCTCATTTTACAGTAACATGATCATTGATATCTTCCTTGTTTATCATTAATGGGAATCTAATCTCACCCTTTATTATGTTTCTTTTCCCAATGCTATGATGAAAATTATTATGTGAGATATGTCTATAAAGGGTTTTAGTTACTAACATCATAATGGGAGATGTTGTAGTATAAATATTTGTATTTCTATGTTTCCAAACACAATAATATATTAGGGTCCATAGGTGTGTGTTTGTGTAATGTATTGAATATTCATAAAAATGATGTATTATCTTTGTATTATATGTCAAGGTCCCTATAGTTGGATTTAGATTATAGTTTTAGTTATCCATTGAAAAATAATATGATAAACACTTAGTTAGAACCCTAAAAACATTTCCAAGGATGAGTTTAAAGATTAATCAAAGTAATGGAAAATTTCATGGAATTTTAGTAATGGGTAGAGTGACTGATTTTAAAAAAATTACATCCCTTTTTGGATACTATAACTGTATGTGGAAATAGAAAAGAGGTAGATAAAGGTAATAAATCTTAAAAGGGATCATGGAACTAGACTGAGTCATCCCTTTGTGTATGGCAGTTGGTATTACTACAAACCTAGTTTGACACTCCAAAGGGATACACATTGGAAAATGCACAAATAATTTACAAACCATTATAAAATATTTAAATATACAATGAATATTAATGACCTAGGATAAACCTAGAGTGTCAAATATTAAAGAAGGTGTCATGATTTAGATCCTTTATAGGTTATTTTTCATGATTTTGAGGTTACCCAGAAAGATAATTATTTTTTACACTATTATTTTTTGTTTTATTCAATGTAGAAGAATTTTTTTAAGGAAGAATCTCTATATCATGGTCAATGTAAACATCATAGTAGAGGATTCCATGCCATATAGTTTTTTAAATAGGAAGAGTAATATATGTTGTGGAAGGAGGATCATGATGTATAGAAGGCCGAGTCATTTGAAGTGGCCTTGAAAAATCTAGGATCTCCACATTATAGATAAATTCAATGTTTTAATAAATTTGAATATGGAAATCATTGGTAATATTAATTTATATACTTCCATATCATGGCTCATATTTCACATCATAGTCAGAACAAAATATAGGTGACTATGATGTGGTGTATTGACCATTCCATGAATAATATTAGGATGGTATTTTGTGGCTCTAGGAATATGAGTACTCTGATACCATAGAATATATTTCACACTGTATTATTTTCTATAAATTAAAAAAACAATTCATTTTAACTATTATTATACACCAAAATAAATATGACAATGCGATAGAAGTGAATTCTTGGAATATTTGAATAATCACGAGGATTTGGATTCATTTAAGTTATATATTAGTTATTATAACTAAAAATAACATAAAATTACAATTACATGGTCTGGATATATGAAGAAAAAATATTTAAAGGATGATTTTGAAAAAGAATCTAAAGGAAGCTGGTGATTTAAATTTTTATATGAAATTAAAATTTAAACTAGATGACTCCAAGGTATGTTTTTAATAACTAATATTCACATAATAGAGTGGAATTGAAGTTATATTGTGTGATGTGGGAGAGTGAGAATATGTGTATTTCACTATAAAATTTGAGATAATTTTTCTATTCCAAGTAGAAAAGAATAATAATAACAAGTGAAATACTGTAGTACAATGTTATTAGATGAATAAAATAAAATGGGAAGAAGATTTACTATGAAATCATTGATTATGAAGTGATGTATATGAAGATATTCCTTGAAACTAGTGAATTAAATGAAGTAAAATCTATTTTTTATTTTGAAAATTGATGGATTTGAGTGGTTCTGATCATGAAATAGAAGAAGCACTTGTATGTTGTCATGAAAGTCAAATAAGAAGAATATAGTGATATCACATCAATAACCAAATAGAATTATACTCTTGTATCATAATATTCTATTGTTATCCAAATGTTTATCATTGTATGGTGTATAATGAACATATGTTTCAAATGTAGATAATAATATTGGAGAGGCATGACAAAAAATTAACTTAAGGTCATAAACTACTCATTATAGTTAATAAGAGTTATTTACTGGGTCATGTGATCAGGGATGAATCTAGTTCTAACCAAGGATTATATATATTACATTGAGTGCTGAAACTTTTAAATTATTGTACTGATTATGTTCATGTGTTTGGTGGTGTTGCAATGACAAATTTAGGAAATCAATAACAAGTTTTATGATTCACCTTAACAGGTGACTGAGGTTAATTGAACAAGGATAAAAGTCAAGAAGTTTTGATTTGGTAAAAACATACCAAGGTTTATTCAACCCCCCCTGGTGTATTTTATATCCCAATTAGTCTCCCTTTTCATTAACCAAATAAATATTTAATAAGTAAGATAGATGTTTCATGAATATTATCTAGAATTTAAAAAACTATGTTTGACATTTTAAAACCAAAAGGTTGTTTTATTCTAATAAAATAACTATTTTTTGTCATTTTCAATAAAAAATTATTTACAAGGATAAATTATGTTCTGAATTGTGTTTAAAGTAAAATAACTATTGATTTTTAATCATTATCAAACAATTATTATGAGAATAAATTCTATATATTATTTTGGTGTAGCTCCATTTCTATAATTAAAAATGAATGTTTTCTAAAAAAAATTTCAATTTGAAATCTGTACATATATTAAAATTTAATTTACTTCCACAAGTAATTTAATCATTTATAACTTTTTACATATTTTGAATCATCTTATTCAAAAAAATTAATGGGTTCCATTTAGTTTTTAATCATAATTAATTGTTACCCGAGTATAATTTTTATTTACATGGTATGGGTTAAAATGATTAATGAGGGGTTAAACTAGGAGAAAAGTATTAAATACCACTAACACAAGAACAAATAAGATTTTAGGAGTGTATTGTGACCCAAATTTATCCTATATTTATAACATTGTTTATTTTGTACCACTTCCCCATAAAATGGATTTATATTATTTTAATGTTTTTAGTATTTATAAAGTTACCACTCCTCTGACTTATAAAAAGAATCCCCACCCACTCACATTATCCAAACTATTTGGGAACTTCATATCAACAAATATCTTATAAAATTCCATCCCAAAACACTTATCCATGACCAATAGTTATTCATCTCACCAGAATACTAGTCTAAATAGGTTAAAGAAGAAATCTAATCGAGGGTACCCCAGGAAAAAAGTAAATACTAACACAGTTCTCTCATGTACTATTCTTTATAGACCCCTTAAAAATACTATATAACAATACTAAAATTATTTAATAAGTTTAATTAGTTTAATTAAATTTTATTATCATGATGTAAAAAACATTTTCTAACTCTAATCCATCAATTGAGAAATGAAAATGTCGCTCATGCATATGTGCGGACTACTACAACCAAAAACGATGTATTCCATTTTTAATCACTACTACACATGGATGGTTATAAAGAAAATATGCCTGAGTAAATATGATATATTCAACATAATAATGATTTTTTATGATAAATTATTTTCTACCTTTCTTTATTTTCATTCGTTGTGAAATGAAAATGTCACCCCTCTATGCATGTGATCCACTACCTCCGTAAATGTTTTGTTTCATTTTTCACAAATGTATTATATGGTTGGTTATAAATTTTTTTTCAATGTATAAATATGATACCTATGAAATGATTAAATTTATCTTAGGGATGAAATATTTCCCATGTGTAATTTCCCAGACCTGGATGCCACTCCATTGTGCCCTGAACTCGGTTTTTTACATGGCCTCAAGTTCATATCCACAAATTACCAAGGTTTATAACTTACAATAATGGCCTTAGTGTGTTAGTGGGGATACTATAACCTCTTTACTAGAGTATACACACTGGAATATCAATAACATACCATTTGTAGAACAAGATAAACAATCAAGCAATTTGTAACCAAGCAAGAGAATAATATATATAAATGATGCTAGTAGCAATCTCATATACAAATGATGATAGTTATACATGTCATGTGTATATGAAAAAAATTCAAAATAGATACATAGAAGAGTATTATAGTTCATTTATCCAAAATGATAATAGAAAAAAATTATCCATGTAGCATTACAAGCCTCATCTTGGTCCTATGATCCCATTATCCTAAGAGGCAATCAACATCCTATGTTATTGGGATTTACCCTATCATTCCCTACGCCCATATAAAATGTTTGGTTCCCCGAGGAGGCCAAAATATGGTGTGAGATAAACATCCTAGTAGGAAACCACACACACACATATATATATATATATATAGTTCTAAGCAGTAAAATGCAATAACCTAAACAAGTGTAAGTAAGTAATAATGTATGTGTGAATTCCAAAGGCATATAACCACTATAACCTAGTTATACCAAACAAACTCTCAAGGATCTCTGCAAAAACTTCCATCTAATAATAAGGTAGATACATGAAAAAAGAATAAATAACATAGTCTATTCATACTTCCATATGTATCATGTCCCCATGGCCTTATCCTTTAATGAAATGTCATAATTTCCACAGTCATTCCATATAATGAAGTGATTCACATTCCCAAGGCCATGCTATAATAAGTAAATTGTGAGACCACAATTGTTCAGATCTATGATGTCGAAGTCCAATGCATCCTCAACAATCCTTAGGATCATCTCAATGGAAACTCAGTATAGGCACTAGATGGAGTCCTAGGAACATGTATACCAACAAATCCTATGTGAGTCCGTGAAGGTCGGATAAAACGGTTAGCAAAGGCCAGGGAATCCCATGGAATCATGATCCAAGATGGAATACTACTCATGGAGCCCATTTCCACCTTATAGATCCATGGAGGGTTATCCATGGAATCTATAAAACATTTATCCATTACATACCATTTAAAAAATAAATTCCAAATGAGTCTACCCACTCATATAATCAATTAAATCACATGAGTATTCTCAATCATGTATTATGATCCAATTTCATCAAGGTACATTGGTATACCCACCCATTTATCACCATTTTCCACCAAATATGTCACATTGGTATACAAACCCATTAATCCCAATTCACTATTAAACAAGACACATGGTTATACCCACCCTTTTAACCAAATTTCTAACATATATGTTTAAGAAATTTAAATAAAACCAATAAGTATATCCACTCATTAAACCATTCATTTTAAACTATTTAATCAAGTTAGACATGGAATATTATGAAAACATATGTAAATGAGGAATAAAAAATTTTATAAATGTAAATAAATCCAATTTATTTATAATTGAGCTTCCTTTAACTTCGAAGACTAAAGAACACTCCCCTTGGGTGGTTCATAATTGGTCAAAACCAAAGAATCGGAATGGTGTACCCCATGGGTGGCCTAAAATTGGGGTAAAACCCAACAATTCATCTCATGTAACCTATAGAAATCAATAATATGACCTATTTCATTTAATTCAATTAGCCTGTTCAATTTTTAGGTCGCGTCGGAAATTCTGGTGGGTTAAATAAAAGTTGATAGCTCTATAATGCACCAAAATCCAAATGAAAAATATATATAGCATAACATAGCCCAGTAGTGGAGTTATCATCGATTATTAATTTTGTATTGAACATGGTTTAGGAGAAATATGAAGAATGAATGAAGAATTACAAATTAGGTTATATGATCCTAAACCCAAATAGAATAGTTGATGGCTATAATAATCAAGAATGGATAAAAAGGAATGTAGATATTACCATTTCAGATCTGATGAGAAAATTTATTCTTGGATTAGAGGTTATGTTTAGAGTAGATCTAAATTCCTAGTTTATCATCTCAAGAGATCTATCAAACCCTCTTCTTGTTGTCCAATAAAAACTAGAATGAAATGTGGTTTTAAAAATAAATTAATTTAAATAAAAATTAATAAAACCCAATAAATAAGGGGTCATGTTGTTTTGGTTAACAGTTTCGAGAACCATCCACCAACCGTGCACTGTTTCTAGTAGGTCAAAGGGCACATGCACGATATACTAACATAATTTTAAAACCATGCAAAAATTGTGAGAATATCCTTTTTCATATTCTACAAAACTATAGACCTTGTCCCACATACATGTGCCTCTTCCCGCACAGTTTCCTCAAACCATGGTTCCAAAACCACACCTCTATCTAGCCACACATGGTTTAGTCAAACCATATAGCATGCCCTGTACAGTTTATACTAACTGTGTGCTAGGATAAAATCACTCCAAAATCTTAGTTTTGGGCTCCGAATAATCCCCAGGAACATGAAAAACATATCTGATCATGTTTTTCACTCACATAAGGCCATATATAAGCATTAAAATTGAAAATGAATGGATTTTTACCTCATACAAAAACCCATGTTCTTACAATATTCCATCCTTATAGAAAATTTTCCCTAGATTTCTCTCTGTTGGTTGGTCAAGATTCTTCTGAGAATAGCATTGGCCATTGAGCATATACATCATCCTACCTCTCCCAAGTCTCATCCTATAAATGGCCATGCTTTCATATCACCCAGACTAGAGAGGATAACTATCCCCAGAGAACCTTCATGATCCTATCAATGATACATATTGGATGTTCCTCCAATGATGTATATATATTTATCTCAACCTCCTCTAGGTGAAAAGAATGAGATGGGTCTGAATGATTATGATGAAGCTGAGATACATGGAATCCATCATGCATGGCTAGGTACCTCTGACGTAACTACAACCAATAGGCTACCAACCTGACTCTCTCCAAAATCTCGAACAGACTGACATATCATGGTGAATTATTACCCTATCTCTGGATTCTTCTATGTACCATCCTTGTTGAAACACCCAAGAAAACCCAATCCCTAACCTTGAACTCTAGATTTCATCTACATCAATTAGCATATTATTTATGTCAAGACTATATAGTATCCATTCACTTCTGAATCAACTGGACCTACATATAATTTTCTTAAATTAGATGTTGTCCTACTTAAGCTTCCTCACCTGGCACTAACCAAAATAGGAAAGATCATCATGTCCTACCATAAAAATCCTCATAAAGGTCCATATATTTCATTGATAGATAAATTTTTCTTTAGGTTAACTCAATAAGTGGTATATGACTCTCCCATGATCCCCCAAAATCTAGGACACATTCTTGCATCATGTCCTATAGCACATTTATCAGACGCTCTAACTGGCCATTAGTCTGACGGTGGTATGTTATGCTCAGAAGAACCTATGTACCCTGCACCATCTACAAACTCTTCCAAAATGATATATAATAGGGGAAACCCTATCAAAAATGATATTGTGTGACACTCCATTTATTCATAATATCTCACGGATATAAAACCATATAATTTATTCAACACTGAAGGTCTCCTTTATTGGAAATAAATGATCAAACTTTGAAAGCCTATCAACAACAACCCATATAGCATCATTTTCTTGAGGTGACCGTGATAAAATTGTCTTGAAATCCATCATGACATCAACAAATTTTCCCTACAAAAAATTTAACTATTTTAAATTTCCATTCGGTTATTGATGTTCTACCTTCACCTAATGACAATTGAACATCTTGAAATGAATCAACCCTCCTCACACTTCATACCTTCCACCAATATAGATGGCATAAGTTTTGGTACATCTTGGTGACTCCAAGATGGACTTCCCATGTTGAGGCATAAAACTACAACATCAACTCCTTTAGTATATCCCTTGGATCCCAAACACATCCATGGATACATAGGATCTCATCCTCACCCATAGTCAAAATTGGAGGTGTATCCTCACCAGCCATAGTCTCCCATAAGACTATGCCCTCTGAATCCAATAGATTCCTCATCCTTACTCTATCCAGTATGGTAGAGGTCAATTATAAGGATGAAACATAAGACTACCCTTGATTGTGCAGAACCTCCAAGTGCATCTCATAGAAAAAATACATGATATTTTACTCGCTACTAGCATGCTAAAAAACCTCTATCTGATTCCTCCTCCTCGTTGAATTGGACATTGCATTGCCTTTACCATGCATGTAGGAAAGATCAAAGCTAAAGTTTTTAGGTACTCCACCCACCTTCACTACCTCAAATTTAGATCATTATCTGTAAATATGTATTTTATGATTTTTTGGTCCTTGTAAACCATAAAACTCTATCCTATTGTGTAATGTATCCAATATCATAAATCATGTAAAACTATATATAGCTCAAGATAATGTGTTGGGTAATTACTCTCATGTGGCCTCATCTTCTGAGAACTATATATCGTGATTCTGTCCACCTACATTAGCACTAAACCCAAATCAATACATGATACATCACAATGCACACGATAAATCTTTTACTATTCAGGAAGTATCATAACTATTGCTTATTTCAAACTCCCTATCATCTCCTAAAAGTATTTCTCTTAATAATTTGATCATATAATCTCCACACACTTCTTAGTCAGGCCTATTAATAGTGCTTTTAAGAATATGAAGTCATATATGAAATGATTTTAGTAACCATCCAGCCCCAAGAAACTCTGTATTTCAAAAACATTCTTGGACTTATGCCAGGAAACTATAGCTCTCACCTTCTCTGGTCTATTGATAGTCCATTCTCTGAGATGTCATGAACTACGAAGTAAATTTGGTCCATCCCAAAGTGGTACTATGTAATTTTATCATATAAATGATTATATCTTAGTAAATTAAAAAGGATCTCAAGATGGTTGTAATTATCACCTAGATTGTGAGAATACACAAAGATATCATCAACAAACCCCACTATAAAAGCGTCTTGGTAAGGATTGAACACTCAGCCTATCAGTTCCTAGAAAACTGATGGTGCATTTGTGAGACCGAACAGCATAACCAGAAACACATATAGACCATACCTACTATGAAATGTTGTATAAGGTATTTTTGTAGATAGAACATGTTCATGTTGATATGAGGACATAAAATCAATTATCGATAACAATCAAGATCAAATAAGATGATCCAAAAGATTATCTATTTGTGGAAAGGGTTATCAGTTCTTAATGGACAATTGGTTCAACATTTGATAATTCATGCATAGCCTAAGGGTTTCACTTTCCTTTTAAAAAAGTACTGATGAACCCCATGATGAAGGTTTGGGTCTGAAAAACCTCATTTCCTCTAAATCCCCAAGCTTCCACTTGAGCTCTTGAAACTCCGTTATAGTGATCCTATAAGGACGAATGGATAATAGCATGGCTCATAGAACTAGGATGATGGAGAACACAACCCCACCCAATAGAGGTATACTAGAACATTTATTGGGAATGAAATCCTTGAAGTGGCCAAACCTTAAAAAAATCCACCTAACTCGTTCCCTAATCAAAAAAAATAGAATCTAGCTATCTAGGTTGTCATTCTGCATAGCCCATGATGTTGTTGTCCAACTCGTCTTTCCTGTAGATCCCATTCACCCTTGTGATTATACACTACACCCTCTAGTTATGTAAAATTCTTCCTCTAGCAATACCATTCCTCATAATCTTGACAAGATACTAGCCATTCTATCCTAAGTATGACATCAAACCCTGTCATCTCGTGGGCATACAAATCCCAGATGAAGTAACACCCACCATCCCCAAGGGGTACATCATTCACTGGTGCACATTATTCATTCTAATTCCCAAAGGTGTGTCTAATTTTAAAATTCCATCAGAAGACAGAAAAATAATCCCCAATATTTTCACTACTTGTGTAGATATGAAACTATGTGATACACCTATATCAAAAAGAGAAGATGAAATAGTATAGGCTTCTAGGATATTACCTCTCACTAGATATGGTCTATCACTCTAATCCATAGGGGTTGGCTATATAAAGTATAACTGGAATGAAACATGGGCTTGTGATACAACCTCACTGCCCAGAGTAGATCCACTCTATTGTCTTGGTGTAACTATTGTCTAGATTCCCCTACCCTGACCACCCCTGCCTCAACCTAATCATCTAGAACTACTCTAGATCCATGTCTGATGTGGAGATGATTAACCTTATCCTAAACCTAATGTCAGATATGACCCCTACCACTCACAATTAGAGGGTAGGTCTTGCAAAAATATTGTCCACAACCCATCTTGTTGCAATATCAGCACTCAACTAGTAGATGTCACTCTAATTCTTATGGTGGCCTCTCAAGCCACACTGATGAAATAACATCGAGGTACTAGTACTCATATCCTAACTTGCACTCAAATCATAGGAATCCTAAAAAAATATCTTCCTTCCTAAAGAAGCTGAACCTTTAGGTTGAGAAATGACACTTCCCAAGTCTACTCTACCAACTTTCCTTAAGATTCACTTTTACTATAAGTTTTAGATTCACAATATTAGGGATAATGGATAACCTTATCACATTTACCTATGTTCTAACAGCATTTCTGAGACATTCCTCAAAGTGTATCATTTTAGATATCTCACCAATAAGGTACTTTGTCACAAAACATTGTAACTCAATAAAGCTTGTTGATTACTCCATAACTATCATCATGCCCTACTCCATATTCATGAACTCACTATCTCACTCTGCCCATAGATTTTTAGGGTTGAAATGGTCATAAATGTATGATCAGAAATCATTCAAACTCTCATCTCATAGTCCATAAACCTATTTAAATACATCCCACCAGCACATTTCTGCTTCGCATACAATGTACGTACCAAGATTAACCATCCTCTCAAGAGGTGGATCTAGATGATCAAAAATGGATAACATAATCATTATTCATAAATCAGTAGCCTTTGGTCCACCATACCTAGAAAACATGGGAGGTTTCTGCTACTGGAACACCTTCATCAGCTCAAACATAGATAAGGAAGGTTGCGGTGCTCCCTGATAATTCAGAATGAATTGAAATAAACCCTCGTGGTACTATTCCTCAACACCTAAGACAATAATAGTAGTTGAGTCCATAGTTGGAAACAAATGAGGATCATCTGGTAGCCCATGGCTAACCATATTTGATGTGTGATCATCACCTCCCACATGGTGTATAGTAGGAAGTCATTATGGTGGAATACCACTACAATTCCAATCACACACTTCTGAAAAGAATAATATCAAAGTCACGACTCAAAAGAATAGGATATGTCAAAACCCTTGTAAAACCAGGTCAACCCACAAAAGATTCCTAAATCCATGACTATATAAAGACGAGTCACAAAAAACCACTAGAAACTATGCCTCTTTCCCACTCAAAAGTCATTTCTAGGTCAGGTATTAGTTTCTCATTTCCTTTTTAATTAACATTAATTTTTTCTAACGATTTAATTGTTAGTACACCACATTCGGATCGATGAGGTCTCAAAATACCTCCTAAACCAAAAACATATCCCATATAACTCATAAAATATCTCATTTAGCTCTCTTTAAACAATATTTAAAAGGTGAATTCTTTTCTAGTCCTTAAGGGACCATACACCATATGAATTTAAAGTTTACAACACTTCTCTATCCATAGCACAATGTCTATCATATTATTAGGAACAGCTATTATAGTACCTATCAAAACAGCATATGATATGTATTGCATCCAAAATATTATGAAAAAATGAAAGGCATGTGACTTATATCAAGGTTACTATATGATTCATGATATTAAATACCCTCATCTCATCAAGTTTCAATAAAAATAAAACCAAAATCATATTAATTTTAATAACAAAACAAATGTTAATAATCCAATTGTGTAATAAAATCAACTATAATTGTCACAATCCAAAAAAATAGCAATCCATTCAATGAAATTTCTATTTTTCTTGTACATGAGTTAGCTACTCCCAATACCAAGTCATTAACAAATTCTATTTCATCCCTGTCTTATTCTATTGTCTACAAAAATTAAAGAAAATAGAAAAGAAATAGCTCTGATACCACTTTGTGAAGTCTCAGAACCGGAATCCACTCAACAGTGGCCCCGATCTTGATTGGATACATGGCCTCAAGAATATCTCTCCAAATTCCAGAGTGTATCGACTAGCATCAAGGGCCTTTGTGTGTTAGTGGGGAGACTATTCCCTCTATAAAAATAGTATACACATTGAAATATCAATAACATACAAATAATGGAAGTAGATTACTATGGGGGAAATTGATAACCAATCAAGACACACACACACACACACATATATATATATATAAAGAAAGACAAAAGTGATCTCATATAAAGATGATGATATCAACACATGTCATGTGTCTAGGAAAGTATCCAAAACATGTACACAGAAGAGTATAACAATACATTTATCCAAAATGATAAAATAACCAAAGTATACATGTTGCATCACAAGACTTATATTGGTCTTATGATCCCATGTTCCTGAGAGGAAATCAACAACCTATGTTAGGAATCTTTCTCCTATCATTACCTAAAACTATATATTATATTTGGGTCTCTAAGGTGGCCCAAACAAGGTGTGAGATACAAATCAGAGTAGGCAACCACCCATAGATATTTACAGTTCCAAGAATTACAACGCAATAATATAAAAAAGTGTAATTAAAATGTAATGAAATTTCAAATACCCAAGGCATATAACCAATGAAACCATGTAATACCAAACAGAATATCAAGGCTCTCTAAAAAAAATTCAACTACTAATAATCAATCTACTTGAAAAAAGGAATAAATCACATGGCCCAGTTATTCTCTGATATGTATCTAGTCTGCTAAGTCCATGTTGTATAATGAAACATGTCATAATTTATGTGGTTGTGAAATATAACAAAGTAATTCACATTCCCTCATCCACGCTATAATAACATATTTTTTAGACCATGTATGGTCGGATCTATGGTGTCGAAGATCAAGGCATACTCAATGACTCCCTAGATCATCTGAATGGAAACTCACAATAGGCACTACTTGGAGTCCTAGGAACATGTGTACCATTAGGTCTTATGTGAGTCCAAGAAATCCAAATCCAAGGATTAGAAAATCCCAAGAAATCCCACAAAAGAAATACCCAAGAGGAAATAATACTCAAGGAATCCACTACTACATTCCAAATCCAGGTAGTGTCATTCATGAAATCTATCCAACGTCCATCCATTTCATACCATTTAAAAAATCAATTCCAAATGAGTCTACCCACTTATATAATTAATTACATCATATAATTATTCCCACTCATGTATTTTGTTCCCATTTAATCATTTCAAATGGGTATAACCACCCATTAATCACGATGTTTCATAAAACACATCACACGGGTATACCCACCCATTTATCTCAATTCACTATTAAACAGGGCACATGGGTATACCCACCCATTTAGCACAATTTCTACCAAATCCATTTAATAAATTTAAATAAAACTAATGAGTATACCCACTCATTTAACCAATTCCATTTAATCCATTTAATCATGTTAGGCATCGAAGATTATAATAACATAAGTCCATGTGGCAGAACATCTCTTAAGAATGTAATTCAACCCCATTTAATAATAATGGAGCTTCCATTAACAATGAATACTCAATAACACACCCCTCAGGTTGTTCATAAATGTTAAAATATAATGAAAATACATGGCTCACTCCATGGGTGGCCTCAGGTTAGGTAAACAGCCTCTATTGAATCTCAATGAACATGTGGGAATTCATAATATGTTTTATTTCATTTAAAATAATTAACTGATTCATTTTCTAGGTCACGCTTGAAAGTCTAGAGGGTAGCATAATGGTCAATATAATTATAAAGAACAAATAATAAAAATAAATGTGTAGCAACATACCTTATCTTGGTAGTGGAGTTCCCAAAAAGTCTAAAGTCCTTATTAAACTTAGTTTATGTTAAATTTAAATAATGGATGAAGAATGAGAAATTAGTGAATATGAGACTAAAACAAAATAGGGAAATCGATATCCATTAGAATAAAGAATGGATAAAAAGGAATATAGATCTTACCTTTGTGTATATGATAACAAAAACCCCTCTCAAATTAGAGGTCAATCAAATATTAAATCTGAATTTCAAGTTTAGCTTCTCAAGAGAGCTCTCAAACCCTCTCTATGTTGTCTGTCGAAAATAAGAATTAAATTAGTTTTTTAAATGAAATGTATTTATATGAAAATTAATAAAAACACAATAATGTTGTGGTATCAATGTTTAGGATCACAATTTGGAAAACCACACACTAACCATTAGGGGTTTCCTATAGAAAAAAGGGCACCCATATGGTTTACCCACATGGTTTTCAAACTATGTGGAAACCATGTGAAAATAATCTGTCATGTTCTGAAAAACTTGTATATCGTGTCACATGGCTCTGAGACTCTTCCCTTGTAGTTTTTAAAAATAATATAGCCTAAACACCACCTCTATTTGTCCTCGCATAGATTAGTTAGATAGTGCAGCCTGCCCCGCACTATTTGTACTGACCATGTGCCTGAAAAAAAAAACACCCGAGAAAACTTGTTTCGGGTTCCGAACAAGCCCCAAACACCATCAAAATTACCTTGATCAAGTTGGGAACTCAAATAACGCCATATCTAGTCAATAAAATTAAACAATAATGGATATATACCTCATACATAAACCCAAGTTCATACACCATGTTTCAATGATCAAAACCATTGAATCAAAACATTCATAACTGTTAACACCAAAATAATTGATTTTAATAAAGATATATCATTAAATGTGAAAAATGAACTTATGAATGAACATTATACATGAAAATATTTAAATATATATTTTTTATATATGAATAATAAATATTAATTTGTTATAAAAGATTTTGTAATGAACTTAAACAAGTGGGATATCCGCGGTAAGTGTTTTGGTTTGAATTTTACTTTTAGCGATATTTTTTATCTATAAAAATTATTTGATAGTATTGTATGATATTAATCTAATGATCCCAATTTATATTCATCTCATATATTTTTTTCTAGAGTTTACATGTTTTATTTCCATTTTTCTTCTCTTTTCTCTTAAAACCATCAAAATAATGTTTATAAAAAATGATCCTTATTTCACTATTTTGATAGGAAATATTTTTTTCATGGCCATATAATTTATGTTATTTCAATAATATTATTTTCCATACCTCAATGATTTCAAAAGGTAAATTGATATAAATTTTTACATTATTTTAAAAATTGAAACGAATCTTCTTAACATTTTACATATAAGTCATTTTTCACATTCTTTATAAATGAGTAAAAAGAATTGTTTTTAACATTTTCTAAATTAATGGCCTAACCAAACGTATTGACCATTTATTATATGTTAGATTCCTTGTTATGTTCTTATGTTTTTCCAATGTGACTTATATTCTCACTATTCAAGTAATTTTTCATCATTATATTAAAATAAATGGATATTGTTTTCTTAAATGTTTTGAATGGGAGTTCATTTCCCTTATCTTTATTTATTATCTTCCACTCAAAAATTAATTATTTAACAATAAATTATTTTCAAGATTAAAACATTCAAAATTATTTTAAAAATTATTTTCTTTAAGGTATATTTAACACCATATTAAATGAGTTATTTAAGTGATATAAAATGTCATTTTTATAAAAAACGTAAAAGCCTTTTCACAAAGTTCATTTTAATTTTTTGATTCCATTTTACTATCTATTTTTAAAATGATATAACTTTCTTGTAATGAATTTACTTTTTTATTAATTGATGGTCTTATTTCTTGGTGTAATGTATTATGGTTAATACATATTTCTTGCACAAATATTTATTCTAAGATTATTCACTTCATTGAAGTTATTTTTGTTATCCCTCCCCATCATCCTTTTGAAATAAATTTTCTCCTTAATTTTCATTTTCATTATACCATGGATATATTTATTATCATTTTAATGTTTACTAAAATTTATACCCATTATTATATATGATTTGAATTTATGTAAGCTTCCTAACAATTCTTTTTCATTTTATTAGGAAATATATACATTTTTTATATTTTATTAAATATAGATATTTATTTATTAATAAGTAATATTGATTTATTAAATACATGGGGAATGAATTGGAAATGTGAATGTGGTGATTTGTGTCTATTATTTCTCGGAGGCATGTGTAAGTAATAGGGTTCCGATATAGACCTTGGATGCATTGAGATTAGTCTCATGAGACAAATAAGATGGCATGGATTAAGAGTTATTTTTCTATTCGGTGTATACCAACCAATTTATTGAATGTATCAATGTTGAGGCCTCAAATGTAACATTCTTATATCTAGAATTTTTTATTATATCATTAATTATACCTTCATTATTATCTATATTATTATTACATTGATATTATCCATGGATACACTTTATGCTCAAGTTGTTGATTATACGGATAATTTATTGATTAGTTATTCTGCCATATTATTTATACCTTATTTATTAATGATATCTTCCATTTTACTCAACCCTTTACAAAGAATTTGAGTTTACCATTTATTTTTTCTATGTTCCCCTATGTATCTATATGATATAATTAGATGATATTCAAGATATAATAAAAGTAATAATAATGTTTTCACTGATTTTATGATATATGATTTATATTTCTAATGTAATATGGAAATAATATATGTATCTAGACACCCAGTAGTACTAAAATATTAGATAATTTGTTGTATAATAACTATTATTTTATATCAATATAATAAAATAAATATTGGTTTTGGGTTACTATAATTTGGGATGTTATAGTTGGTATCAGAGAATTTTTAGTAGGATACTTGAGAACTAGATTCAAGAAGAACATATAATACATGAGCATTACAGTAAAACATTAAGAATACTCATGAATATTTCTCATATATTAGAATTGTTTCTAGAATAATATTTATAATGTTGTGAGATAATTATATGTATTATGTTTTTTAGAGATAGTTCCAAAGTAGAAAAATAAGAAATGTATCAACAACTATGATAAATAAATGGATTCCACTCTTATGTATGACAATATGGATAGTTTTATATATGAACATATTAAGACTTTGTTAAGGAATTTTTATAGGTTATAACAGATAACCTTGACAATATAGAGTAACTTATTTCATAAAAACATAGTGAAATAATTTTGGACCATTTAACTATCCAGAAACATGAATAATTTAATAAAATAAAAAAATATATATAGTTGAGAAATCTATAAGGAACATTAGAAAGATTTTCCTAGATTTTGTAACTAGTGATAGAGATAGGACTGTTCTATAAGTTAATTATTCAAAGGGGTGATGATGATAAATGGTGATCATTGATTAAAAATTTTATTAATAAGGAAGAGATATATATAATGGAGTTGAATAGGTTTAAGGTTATATTAATTGAGAAATAATTTCATTGAGTGCAATGATATGATAGAGAAAAGAATATTTCATAATTTAATACATAAATAAGAATAAATTTTTTTGAGTACAAAGATCACTATAATTTATTATAAAATAATTATTAAAAATAAATAAATAGTCTAAAAATTTAGACACACTTTCCTTGATAATCTTATGATAATCCTCTTATAGGCATCGACCACTCAATAATTTCCATCATATGGTGAAATATTATAACATACCATTCAAAAAGATAAATAATTATCTACATAATATATTTTTTATGGAAAATATGCAAAGAATATGATTTTTGAGAACTATAGAAAAATAAATGTGCTGAATAAGAAGAAAGGAAGGGAGTAGCATACAACATGTGAAGATTATGTATATACACCCTCAGTTACATTCTTATAGGTTATGCGAGTTTTTGAAATTATATAAATAATTTAAATTGAGATTATAAAGGAAATGGAAGGATGGAATCCACAAAATTTTTGTACTTTAACTCTAAAGTGGCAGGGAATTATTCAAATAGATGTACCAAACATTAAGGGAAACTATTTAAAAAGTGTCCTTGGGAACAAGGAAAAAATTATGTAATCATTATAAATGAAATTATTTTTTACAAATTTGTGATATTAGGTACATATTCCATAAACTGGATGAAGTGTTATTGTTTTATTTGATATTTTATCTTCGCATTATTTTATAATTTGATTATTATTTGATAATATTAAACAAACCCCTAGAATCCTATGAAAGTAATTTTCAATCATGATCTTTATTGGGAATATTACTCAAAAAAGGATATGTCAATAAGTACCCATTATGGTTCATAGAAATACCTTACACTTGAACTAGGATATCATACATATATTTTAATTTGAAATAATTTTGGTATCCATTAACATTCAAAGTAAAGAGAGATAATTTATTTCCAAGAGAAGGAAATTATGCTTTATAAAGGATGTATTAATTAAATTTACTTATTGGGTAAACATAATTATATAAGTTATTTTTGGATACTCCTCAAATTTCCCATCATAATAAAATTATTTTAGAAGAAGAGTAGATGAAATATATGGGTAGTAATGGAAACATACGAATAAAATATATAACCATTATAAAAGAATACATATATGTATTTCCTAAATAACTACCTATAAATCCATCTAATAATTAATTTCAGTCTTCCATCAAACACATCCCTACTTCAATACTTTTGTAACAACCTTAGTTATATGATCATTTAAACTAATATTATCTTCTAAGGAATTTTTCATAAGAAACATGGAATTAAATGTGATGTGACACATTTTTTAATACTAATATTTAACAATAACAACAGCACTAGTAAATTAAAAACATCTTAATCGATTATAAATTAAAAACAAAATTTTATTAATAAAAATTAATTTTTTAGAATGGAATATTTCTGTAGAAGAAGTTTTTATTTATATATAACTATTTATTAATTATATGATAAATTTAAAAAATTTATAATATAAATATTTATAAATGAACATAGTTTTGGATTCCACATATTTATTTTATCTTAAGGTGATTTTTTGTTTCTTTTATAAAGTAATCGATTTTTAGGTGAATAGTAAAAAATACCGATTTTGCTAATACAGTAACTTTTATGAAATTATCATAATAAAATAATTACTTAATATTTTATTAAACCATTATTTTATAAAATATAAATATTAATTAATACAAATCATTTAAAAATAAAATTTTTAATTAATAAAATATCGGTTTATCATTTTTGAAACGTAAGTTGCATTTTACTATAATAATTATTTTTTCTCTTATATTAAAAATAAATTTTATTCACATAATTTAACTAAATCTATCAAAATAGATTTAATATTTTATATAAAAACTAACATATTTTTAAAAAATTAAAACACCTTTTTGGGAATAAAAGAATGACCACTAAGATTAATGTTAATGATTATGATAATGGTAAAACTATTATTTCTATAGAACTATTTTATTAATATATTATAATATGTATTTAATAAATTAAATTAATATATACAAAAATTAAATTTAATATAATTTTGAAAACTATATATAAATATGTAATCACTTGTTAAATCCAAAAATCAATACTAAATAATGACAAAGACAACATTATTCTAAAAAAATTACAAATCATAAATGTATTAATTTAAAAGTTAATTTTCTCTATTTTATATTTTGAATTGGATTAAATAAAATTTAAATTTAGTTTCATCACAACCAAATTTGGTAATAGGTTTTATATTATATTTTTATTAAAATATATAATATTTAGTTACAAACTAATTATCTTGGTAAAAATGAAAAAGTAAAATGTAATAAAACCTATTGATAAATGACATGAAATAAGTGTGAAAAAGTTGTTAATATATGATACATAGGATTTATGAAACTTATAACGCCAAAAAATACATTATTTTTAACTTTTCGAGTATTTTAACATTTAATAGTTTCATTCCATTATTAAAAAATAATGGGTGTTTAGGAATGTCCATTTTTCTTCACTTCTAATAGGGGAACACTTTCACCACATCATGCCACACCTATTAAATTGAATTTACTCTAGAAAATCTAAATTTTTTAACCTACTATATTACAACCTAATTTTAATAATCCCCTCTTCTCAATTATTTATCCAAATCCCTTCATTTATAAACAGACATTAATAAAAAAATTTCAATATCCCAATGTGTATATTACTCAATCCTTATCTTTTTATTTATAATATTTACCTTCAGAAACTATTCTAAAAAAAGTAATATAATCAAATAAGTTTCATTCTTATAATTATTTTTTATTATTTTAATATAAAATCCACTATTCATTCCATTCAATCCATATATAAAATAATAATGACCATGAATTTGTGTGGCCTATCGCCTCCACAAAATCTATTTCTATAATATTTCACCACCACCTCTCTTTGAGATTTATAATGATGTAATTGAAGAATAAATGTGATATAAAAATAATAATTATAATTTTTACATCTAAAATTATAACCTACCATCATTCCCTCTCATTCATTGGGAAAAGAAAACAACAATTATGTGTTGTGTTGACTACCACCTCCCCAAAGTAAAATTTTTTTATCTAAAATCGAGATTTTCATTAATTAAAAAAATGCATAAAATTTTATATTAAACCAAAAAAATTAATAATATCATTCTTCTTCTTTTTTATTGATATTTTGTCAAAAAAAAAATTATTTAATCGTACTTACCCATCAATAATGGTGTGTTCATGTTTAGGTCGGTCAAATGACCAACTTCAACAATTCTAATAAAACAATATCATGGATGATTTTGAGAAAATAAATAATAATATAATTTAATTGTCCAATCAGTATTGGTCTATAGTTATGGATGGTTTATATTAATTTTTTAACTTATTATTAAAATATATTCTTCCATCGCTAAATTACAAAAATAAGATGGCATTGATTCCACATTCACTCGATAAAACTAAAACACTAAATTAATAAGATAGGAACATAGTAAATTAATATAATATATATCTTAAAATGGTTTAAGTGATCATGGAATAGTGTATTTTGGTATCGTAATGAAGAACAACAACATTATTTCCAAAGTAGTTCAAAATGATCAAGATAACTCATATTTGATATGGAAAATTGATAACAACTATCTGATATACAAAAATAGAATAATTACAAATTATGTATATGAAATCTTATACATATAAATAATGTTTGGAAATAAGTGATTAAGATATTTAATTTTTTATAATGTAGATTCATGAGTTTTGGTGGAAGTTTGAAATTAAGGTAAGTGTTTCTTTTTTCCATTTTTAAATAAATTTGTTATTGAACACACTTATTTATATTATATGGTGTATTCATTAACTTATTTACTTAATATATGATGAAAATATTTCCATTAATGATATTTTAATTTCTATTTAATTTTAATCCACATATTATTCTGTTACCATTTTCCTAATGTTTTTTGGAAACTCAGTTATCATTTATTGAGTTATAATGGTTATTCTTGAGAATATTTGACATAATTTTAGCAAATTTTGACTATTAACTTTTTTATGTAGTATTTTCCTTTTTATTTTTCTGTATTTTTGAATCTACCACTTAAAATACATTTATAAATTTCTAGTGCTTCAAAAATAATTCTGTTTGTAAGGGATTTTGTTAACTTGAGTATCCTTTCATTTAGTTAAAATGTATTTATGTTAGAATCACTATTCTATTATTGAGATGTTCTTTTATTTCTCATTAAATAATACATTTCCTCATTCCTCTCAATGGAAACTAATTTTTAACAAAAATATTCAATTTTGATACATTTCTTTCTCATAAAAATAAAAAAAAATAAGAAAAAAAATATCAACTCTTTTAAAGATGTTATCTCCAACATTTTCATGTTGTTTGTTTAGAAAAAATTTCTATTATTATTTTGAAACCAAAATATGTTCCAAATCATGTAACTTCCAAATTACCATATTAATCATTAAAAAATAATTTTTTTTCTCTTTTTATATTTTTGTTTTTCATCAACTATATTTCAAAATTTTATAATGGTTTTATATCCTTTCAAAATAAATTGTATTATCTTCCAATAAAAATTATTTTTTGATATCATTTATAAAATTTCAAACCTCAATTATTAATTATTATTTATAAAATTCATTATTTAAAAAAAATTTCATCACCTACTCAAAATCATTGTACAATATTTAGGGATCTATTACAGAAACTACTTGTAAAAATTTAAATATAAAAAAAATTTCACATCTTCTATTCAAAAATGAAAATTAAAAGTGATTGTAACTTCATTCTTACATCAAGTATAAAATAATTTTCTGAAAAATTTCATTTACTCTTTTGGTATTGTTTTCTTATTATCATTATGGGATTTATTTTATTAAATGTTATTCTTCATGAATCACCCTCTAAATGTTCTTATAGAATAATATTTTTCAGTGATGGTATTTTTTGAATAAACCATTTACATTTATAGGATATTTTTTGTGATACCATATGGAACTAAAATGAAATCCATCTTTTCATGTATTGTTCATGTTATGATATATTGATGTTTTTATGGAAAATATGTTTATGAATTTTCATTATAATTCTATTTTGGTTTGATAAAACTATGAGATTATTGGGGTCTGATACTACCATGACACGATTTGGGTATAATAAATCACTAAGAATTTTTGGGTCCTATAAAATCAAGAGAGGGTTTGGGTATGATAAAACAATATAATGGTATGGGTTCAATGAATCTGTGTGATCATTTAGTTCTGATAAATACTTGAGATATTTTGGGGAAGATTAATCCCTAAAATTGTTTAGGTCCCATAAACCCCTCCTATGCATTGTTCCATGTTTATATCACATGAGATATTTTTTTCTTTGAGTGAAAAACTAACTAGTGTGGTGAATTGAGTTTCTAGTAAAAATCTATAATTAAAAAACATTTAATGTATCAGTCACCCAATTTATAGAATCAGACCATTTAAATAAAATAGTAGTTTTATAAAATATAATATTTTCAAATATTTTCTCTATTGATCGCTTTAAAATAAACTAAAACTAATCATTAAAATATTTAAGAATTTTGAGACCAATTTAATATTATCAACCATAGTATAAAAACACAATTTAATGTTCCCTATCAATGTAATGTTTCACTATACTTTTTTTAATGTTGAAAACATATTTTATTGAAAATTAGATTATAATAGAATTGTTAAAAATTCAGTTGAATAAAACAAGAGGTTTGGTCTCAAGAGGAGGCCTAGTCTTCTCCAGTTCATTATAAAAATAAAATGCTCTACAACCTATATTGAGGTTTTTACAAAAAACATAACACTAGACTATTTATGAAGTAAAAATCCTCTTCCATAGTTCTATATGGGAGAATAATAAGATCAAAATATTATGTGTGTATCCCTTTCGACACATCCTCTTCCATAGTTCTATATGGGAGTAGAGGTAGTAAGAATAAGGGATTGTTCATTTTTTACACTCCATTTTTGTAAAATATCTAGTGTTCTTAATACATGGAGTGTAAAATAAATAAAACCTGAAAATTATGATAAACATTAATAGAAGGGAGAATTTTTGATGTAGTATATTATTAAGTTGTGTTATCTTGTAGGTGACCCCACTTTTCTTCTTATCATAAATTGAGAATATGTTCAATGTTTTTATACATGAATAATTATGATATATCTATATAGCATTCATGTATGTCTCATTATTTTATATGTTTCCTTCTCTTTTTCATCTCTTAATAATAAAATTTCTCTAAAAATATTCATTAATAAATCATTATTGAAACTCCTCATACATTGGATGGAAATTTGAGGCCTATTAATTCTTTTGAGTTGTATTAAATTCATTATAAAAAAGTGGTTGAATAATTAATAGAAAAGTAATGATATAATACTTACCTTTAAATATTATATGTCTAAATTTGTCACATAAAAATTCAAGATGGCTTTCACATTTTTTCTGAATTCTATTTTCACTTTAATTTGTCATACAGTCAATCAATATGGACTTGTAGTTGATTAATTTTTACTTTCAATAAATCATTTTGTGTTTAAAGTTTACCACCGTGATCGTACAGTTCATCCAATAAATTTTCACATTATGACTATTGACCATAGATTCTTTTTATAGTCATGTGGTAGATTCTTGACATTGTCAAAAATACTTATTTCACATATAGTCTCTTCCATTTATATTTCACATCAATCTAAATAACATAGTAGATGTTCTATTAAGTGTTTTATTGATCGACTAATCTTGTGTTCAATTGATGCCTTTGTCAAAAAAAACCATGATCATGGAGGTTACTCTATATACTATATGCGAACATTTCGGTTTTCTTGCGATCTCTTTGGACCATCATTATATAGTCATTGTAGCTGATATGTTTATTAATGTGGTAAATTAAATATATCATTTTGTTGAATCAAGACTTATAAAATTTTCCAATATTTTTAGGAAAGTTATTTTATATTCATTTAAAATTAAATTTAATATATTTAACAAAAAAATGATTTTTGATATCAATAATAAGGAATTAGTGGACTAATCCAACAGTATCTCCCCTTGATTATCACAAATCATCGCATAAATATCCATATAAAAAATTAAACTATTTTCATTAAAGAGTAAGATATTCTATATTTTTACTCATATTAAATAATTTATTGAAATTAAATAAGCTACTCCCTCTTGTTTATGAAATAAGGTACTACCGTTCATTTATTCTACATATTTTACTCATCCTTTTTGATTATTATAAATCATAAATGATTAAAATATTAAATATGAAATAATAAGAAAAAATCATTAAATAGAAAAAACAGAAACAAATAAATAATAATAATGTGTTTTTTAATTAATGGTTCCAAAATATTACCAATTACCTATAATAATATAATCACAATATGAATCCTCAGAAATAGAAGTTTTATTTCCCATTCCAACTAAAGGAGAAGGAAAAACAGTCTGAGGAAGCATAGGAGGTTATGGAATGGAGATTCATGTAGAAACCGATCGGATCTTCCCCAGGTATTTGGTTATAGTGATGCTAAAATTTGTTATTGGATGTACAAGTGAGCAAGGGGTTGGTGTAGATGAATCTATAGACAATAATGATGAAGCACTAGAAGAAACTGAAGAGAAACTGGAAATATGTATTTTAGTTTGTTCCAACACTGTGGTATTGGTAAAAAAGATATAAGGCTCTAAAATCCTTGTATTGTATGTTATGAAATTTGTTTTTGGATAAATTATTTCATGGAATATTTTCTTTTCTGACATCAATATATTTAGAAGTGGAGTCATCACAAATAAATTCTCTGATATTGATTTTAAAGAAGATGTTAGAGGTAGAACCCTTAAATATCATGCTAATTAAAAACAAGGTTTTATGATCTAACTCGGTGTTAATCCATCTATAATGATATTTTATAGCATATATTATTATGCATTTATATTTGGAATTCGTTATTTATTTATCTTAAATAAAATAAAATTTAATCTCTTCATCAGTATCAATGTCAATCTACACCAAATCCCTAATATCTGTTACTTTATCAATGATATTTTAAAATTTCCCTTGAATTAACTTTTTGATCAATTATTTGTCAATAAACACTAAAATTTCAGTATGATTTAATGAATCTGTCATGGTTTGAGGATGTTTTGTAATCACTAATATATAGCTTTTATAAATTCCATACAGAATTCCTATCAGATCATCATGCAGGGTTATTGTGTATCATGTTAAGAAATCCATTTCTATTCTGAAAGACTGAATCACTAGGTCCAGATAATCTATTTATTATAAACATATTTATATAGATATGTGTATTAACACTCTTAATAGTGTTTGAAATATGTTTTTCTCTATCACAGGTATTTTCCCAACTAAAACACAATAACACATCCTTTTATACTTCCAAAAAATTATTCTTGAATTTGATGAAGTCTATATAGGTGATTGTAGAGTGAGGTAAAACGTAGGTACTAGCCACCCAATTTGGATAAGCACAAGATTAAATAAAATAATAATCAATAAAATATCCAAATCTCAACCTCCTTGATGATAAAACACACAAAATGGTCTCTCAATCTCTCAAAGAGAAACCTCATATTCTTCTATCGAATCTTCCTTAGAAACAATTCTGGTTCGGAGTGAGGAATCATATATATGATATTCTTGAAAAGGTATATCATATAAATCTCTATGATATTTATTATTATCCAAAAGAATAAAAAATCTAAACAATATTTAGGTCGACTAGTCTCTCTAAAACAAGAGTATAAGAAATCTTGGGCATAAAATATTCTTCTTTCTTTGGAATAATATGAACTATATATCCTTATGGTTTCAGTGAATCATCGCCAATATCATCATTATTTCCATCCTCATCACCCTTATTATATTATTTAGTATTTTTTCATTATTTTAACATAATCAAGATAATATACATCCATGTTAAACAATATATTATCTAGAGGGACCTCTTCACTTGAATGTGAACAATCGAATATCAATGCTCCCCTTATCCCACACATTGTTAGAATCTCTTATATTGTATCCACATCCTAATAACATTATGAATAAATGATAATATGACCAAAAAGGATAGATCCTTGAAATATCTCTCCATTATAAGCTATATATCATTTTCTAATAGGTTCAACCAATAAAGTAATATCATATTTGGTTTCCACATAACTAGAACTTTAGATGATTGAGAAACATCTAAAACATGAAACACTTATTCTCTCATAGTTTCTCTCTCATCTATAACCTCAGGAACTAAAGGAAAAAACTAATATCTCCTTAAATTATTTTCAATATTCTTTAGAAAATTCCTCAAGATCATGTTATTCTTCTTCATCGAAATAATAATTGGCCTCAATAATATCAACTTGTTCCAAACTAAGATCTATGGTATCTATTATCCTAAAAGGGTCATATATAGGATTAAATATCTCATAATGATTTTATTTTTCATATATCCACATTTTTTCCAAAGATTCCAACCAATCTTCATCCTTTTACAATTGGTCTGATTCAAATAGACACTACATAAAAACACAACACTTTTAAGTCATATAGGAACCAATCAATTCTTTTACTTAAAAATTAAATAAATATTAGTTATGGAAGAGTGCTAAATCTAAAATATGTCTTGTTCAATGCTACAAAATTCCTTTAAAAAATAGAGGTTGGATAATATGAATTCACTGAACTATATGGTATAGAAAAAAATCCTAAAAATTTATGTACACAAAATCTGTTTGTTAGTGAAGATAGCATGTTTCATAATTTTCAACAATAGCCTGCACTCTTCACTAATCTCAATTGCAACTAGTCTATAAACATTGTTTCATCCTTTATCTCTTATAGTGCATTCACAATCTTAAAATAGGTATGGATCATAGGATATAATTTTTGATATTAATTAAACAATATGAGATCTGGAACTCTTAAAAATAATTATAAAATGTGTAACTGAACTCAATATCTTTTACATTTATAATGGTTCTAATAAGTGTTCCATCTTCTGTTGAATTAAATACCATGTTCAGGTGAAACACCTTTAACTATCCTAAATAAAATGATAAAAATTCATATAAAACCTAAATTTCCAATCTTGAAACAAAATAGATCTTCAAACCCAAGATTCACTACTTCCAAACCATTCAACACTAATTTATTTTAAATAATACTTATTATTTAAAATTACATAGCTTTAAAATATTTATCAACTAACTTAAACTCACTTTTTCTCTTTTGGATGATCCATGATTACAATCATTGTAATATCCCTTCATCATAGTTTCATGTTTGTGATATTCATGATTCGATATGACTAGTTATTTGGAACATAAGGGTTTGATAAAGGGTTCAAATATGGGATTTTATCAGGTTAGAAATGCAAGTGACCATTTGATTATGATTTTTCCTTTTAAAACATTAGGTATTTACATATACTAAATCATGAGGTAGAATAATAAGTATTCAATAACCCATATAGTTTATATATATGTATATATATAATTAAATAACACAAGGATATAAATGTTAAGTTAAATATATTTATTTATCTAAAATAATATTAAAAATAATAATAATATTAGTATTAATATAATATCAAAATAATTTTAACCATAATAAATCCTTTCTAATTCATGTTTAATATATTTTAATCCATTTTAATTCATAGTATTTATAAAACTTATATTAATATGGTGTTTTTTCTAATGAATAATATCATTATATATCCTTTTTGAAAAATATCTCTCAAAAAGTTATGAATTATTTCAATATTATTTTTACTTGAATGAGATATAGTATTTTTATAAATGTTTTCAAAACATATATTGTCTCAATTTACAAGTACAAGCCTTAAATGATATCCATATTCCAATAATGTGTGTTTCACCCATAGAATATATACGCAACAATGAGAGACCTTACCAAAACATGACAAGATCCAGAGTTTTTTTTCTAACTATATTAAAAACAACGAAATATTTATCAACATAACTATATAACTCAAATTAATTTCCTACAGGTTAAAATAGTCTAAAAATGGTTTTATTAATGTGGTATTTAAAAATCCATTTAACATAATTTAAATGATATTCATTAAAATTTTCATTTAGAAATTTACACATGAAAAAAATTAAAATAAAATTAGGTTTTCTGGATGTTAGGTATAGTAAACTTCCAATCATACCTATAAATATAGTTTGATGTATATACATTCTAGTGTCATCAAGATATGACGTACAACTAGTACTTGTGGAAGTATCAGTAATTTTGGTTCTATAAATACTAAAAAATAAAATATATTTTTTATACTTTCTCTGATTCGAAATAATTCTTTCTTTATTTTGAAAATTTTGAAGTCCAAAAAATTATTTTAGGTCACTCATCAAACTCCTTTTAAATTTATTACTTCATATGTTTGGAAAATGTTGTACACAAATAATTTCTTAAATATCCCAAAAAATATATTCAAAATATATTTTAACAAATAAAATATCATTTCAAATTATTTTTATAAATAATGTAGGATCATATAAACCTTTTTCTATACCATTTGAAATAAGAAAACTACTGAACCTATCAAATTGAGCTGTATCATATTTTTTAAACAATAATTTTTTTTCTTAATTTAAAAATATGATTTTTTAAATGATGGTTTAGAAATCTAGGCGGTGGTTTAACAAGTACACCTTCAATAATATATCTATTTAATAATGTTCCCTTTATATTTATTTGATATAGTTAGAAATAAATATTTTCATTATATGACATCAATATTCTAATGAGCTAAAATAAATTCACTATTGTAAATTTTTTTTAGTTAGTACCTTCTTCATGAACAAATCCATGTGTAACCAATCAATCATTTTTTCTAATGATTTTTCTTGACTCATCAAATTCGTTTCTATACACAAAAATAGTGCCAATTCTTTGTTAGTATTTTTGTAAATCTAATAATTCTTAAACATTATTCCTTTCAAACTATTTAAATTATTCTTTACTTTCTTTTATATAATGATCAAAATTGATTACATCATAAATATCCTAATGTTAATGTTGTTACTAGAAAGATTGATGTTCAACCAAGTTTCATTGAGAGTATTGGGTATGAGTCCTTTTTTAAGGAATCCAATTATTACTTCTAAATAATGGTAATTATGATTCCTAATGGTTCTAGGAACTAATGAACTATGTTCTTCCAAGGAATCTTTTTGGATAGTAAGACATTTAGGATATCGACCAGGTTATATATCATTTAAATTAAATGAAATATTAGAATATTGAGAGGTGTTATTGATTTTCATATTTGACACATCAATTTTAAGTTTCTCTAAAATAGTTTTTTGGTTCATGTGGATAAGTATCATCAAAAGTTACATGAACATATTGTTCTAAAAATTTATATTTCTTATTAAAGAACCTATATGATTTATTAGAGGTTAAATAACCAAGGAAGACTCATTTTTATATTTTTGGTGTAACTTTTCCCAGATTATGTTTTCTATTATTGTAAAAAACATTGCATCAAAAACACTAAATTAGTTTACTTTTGGTTTTCTACCATTCCATGCTTCATATGAATTATTTTTCAGGATAGATCATATAATAATTATATTAATTATGTAGAATTTTTTGTGAAGAGATTTATCCCATTAGTATAAAAGATTTTATTATTCCAGAAGCATTGTTCTATCAATTTTTGGAATATTTATATTTATCCTTTCAACAATCCTATGTTATTGAGTTGTTCAAGGTGAAGAGAAATTATGAGTATATACATGTTGTGAGTAGAGATATTAAAATTCATGCTTCACACACTCTAATATATGATCATTTTTCAAGGTCCTTGTGGATATTCAGCAAAGGTTCTCTAAAAATTTAGAATATTTATAAAGATAAGAAGTTGATTTACTTTTATGAGAAAGAAAAAACATCTATGTATATATTGAAAAATCAGAATCTATAATATAAAAACTTTTTATTATAAACTATAAAATCTATGTTTTCAAAATAAATCAATATGGACCAATTATAGAATTTTATAGGTGTAGACCTCTTTCTTTGGTTTTGAAGATATTTTATTTCTATCCATTTTGATAGGGATTAAACACATTTTCAATAGAATGTTCCAACATAAGTAGACTATTGAGTAAAACATTATTAATTAGCTACCCAATTGAGAGTATATTGCAATGTACTTGTCTTATATTCCATATCAAATAATCTCTAAAAAATCTCTCAAACAAGAAACATTTTGTGAGAATAGAGATTCTTAATTAAAAACATTAAAATTATTTTTTATAATAGTATTAGATATAAAATCATTATTGGAATAAAATATTTTACATTCGCATTAATACCATAATCACATAATTGAGAAATTCTAATAATATTATATTTTAAACCATTATCAAATAAAACATTGTATATTAGTATTGAATAATAGTAACTAATTTTTCAATGTCAAATTATTTATATTTTTGAATTTTGATTAAAAGTGGAATGCCCACTATATACATTTATAATGATTTTAAATCCTTAGTAGTCCCTAGATATATATAATGAACATCTATTTTATAGATACCATATATTATTACTAACTCTTTTTAATGATTTTTCCTTAGAAGCAATATCCATAGAGAATAAGTTATATTTTTCATTTATTTCATTGTGACATGAATCTAAATCATTGTATCCATCCTCAGATGAAATATAGGTTTCCTAAACTTCCCTCTTTAGTATTTCATCTTAATAATTATATTTATTTTTGTTTTCTATTACGATATTCATCCTTTATGTGCCTATTTTTACACTCAAAATAGGTGACACAATTGGACTAGTTATTCTTTTTCTAATATTTCTTCTACTTCCATATATTTAAATTTTTTCCTCTAAATGTATAATTTAAGAAAAACTCATTCATTATGTAGAATGTGTTAATCCTTCTAGATAAATGATCCATTTCATCATCAACACATGAATCACCTTCACTTACACTTTAATATCATATTTAAAACTTATTTTTTTATTGTGTTTCTTTATACGTAACAAAATTTATTTTCAGTTCACCATATTATATTTTACCTAAATCTCTTCTTAATTAATCACCAACATTCTAATGAATTCTTCGACTATTAAATTTATGATGTCTCAAGATTATCTAATAAAGAAGGAATTTCCTCCTCATCTATCTTGTAGACATCTAAAGATCCATATTACTTGATCCCTGTCTTACATTGTTTGACCTAGTGTGATAATAGTGCTTATGATCTCATTGAACCTAAGATACATGTTATAAATTTTTTTTATCATGTTTTATTCAAAAAGAATCATATTTTATAGAATATGAATTAATCTTTATTTCTATAACATTAGATGTTCCTTTATTACAGAAAAAAGTAGTGTACCAAATAAGATAATAAGTATCATATGAATATATTAAGTTAAATTCATCTTATTATAAATCCTAAAATAAATCATTCATATCATTGAATATTGAATCATAGGAATATTTAATATGAGCAAATCATTATATTTTTTCAATTTTAGGTTTTTCACATTTACCCTAAATAAATCCCTAAATATCAAAAACACATACGTTAAATATGTATTTTAATTTTTTCCATTGATCATAATTTTGACCCTTAAAATAAGAAGGTCTGTTAGTTGTATAACCATAATTATTATCATCCAAAATTAAATATAATAAAAAATAAATATAGCCTTCGTATAAATTTGTTCAATATTAATGATAATAAAATATATATAAAAGATCTTGCCATACAAAATGATAGTTAGAGTGGAAAACACAAGAATGAGTGAATTCAGTTTATAATAAAAAATTCTAATTAAAAATTATGTAAATTATAAAAACCCCAATTTATATAATTTTCCTACTTAACTAAAATAGTAGATTTAGAGAATTTTATATCTTCAATTATTTTCTCAAAATCTCAATCACAACTCATTTAAAACAAGTATTTAAAACATTTATAACTGTTAAAAACAATTTAACAGTATCAAACATGCTATAAAAATAAAAAATTCAAGTTAATTATCAAAGTAATGTTTTTTGATATTGTTTTGAGAGTCAAAACATATTTTCATGAAAAACATACTGTAAAAAATAGTAAAATCACATAAAGTAACAAAACAATTGGTTTTATCTAATGTCAAGACCTATTCCTCCATGTTTTAGTATATATATAAACCAATACATATCATGAGTAAATGATTTTGTAATCAAAATCACACAATATTGTTTAAGAAACATATTTCTTCTTCTATAGTTCATTATGGAGAATAAAAAGATAACAACATCACATGGGAATTTTTAGCTACACAGCCTCTTATCTAGTTCTACGTGGAAGTGTAGATAAAATAATAAGAGACATATATACTTTTACTCTTCAATTTATAATAGGATATTTTGTTCAAAATATATGTAGTGTAAAATAAACATAGCTAGAAATGCATGAAAATGGAGTAAGAGAAGTGTGAAAGTTTGATGTAGTAGTGTGTTAAGTTCAGTTATTTTTTAAGAGACTCTTCTCTTCTCATTGTAATATTCTGATTTGAAAATGGATTCATGAATATATTTAGTTTTTTTTGATGTTCCACTGATGTTCAAAAAAATGATCATATGTTCGGAATTTTTGTGTGTGAAGAATTCTGATATCACTATGTTGTGTTCATGTACATCTCATTGTTGTATATGTTTCTCTATCTTCTTTCATCTTTAAATAATAATTTCCCTCTAAAAATCGTCATTGAGAAATCATCATTCGTGATCTTATAACTTTGGAAGTAAATTTTTGTTGAATTATTTCTCATGACAGACATTAAAATCTATATAAGATAGTGGTTCCATTAGTATTGATAAAAAATCCATATAACACATACTATTAGATATGGTTAATTTAAAGTTTCCACATAATAATTCATGGTTGTTGTAGTGCTTTTTGAGAATTTAGATTAATCATTGGTTGTTTTTATGGTTAATCAATTTTTCCTTACAATCATTTACTCTATACGTGTGGTTGATCACCTTTTTCTTATGGTAGATCTTGTACGTTTTCTCATTTTAAATACCAACCGTATTCACATAATATAGTATTGTGGTTAATTTTTTACTTTTTTAAAAATATATATTTCACATATGGTATCTTTCATTTTCATTTTTGGTCAATATCACTATGTTTGTTGTAAATATGTTAGGATTCCAATTGATCCACTATTCATGTAGTTAGGCCATAACTTTTAAAAAAAATTGACCATAATAGTCAACTGAGAGACAATGTGAGGTAATAAATATGTTAGGATTCCAATTGATCCACTATTTATGTTATTTGTGTATTTCTAGGAAGTATTCCTATGTTATTATTTATGGATCATGTTTATAATCTCAGGATTCTACACTCATTTTACATGGTATATATTTTTTCATTTGATAATACATGTCCTTTAACCATGAATTATAGATGACTCTTATTGGTCACCGATCTATTTTATATGAACTTTATCCCCTATATATGTTTTATCAAACATATATATATACGGTTTAAACATTGATTGTGAATTGATGAGTTATGTTCCCTCTATATTTATTTTACCTCACCCCTTGCTTATGTTTTTCATTCCAATGTTATGAAGATTAGTCTATCCTATGATGAGTCTATAATGGAGTTTAGTTTGGTTTGATAATAGATAATTGTTTTAAGACCCCGAGATTTTATGAAAAATATTCTTTTAATTTCATTAATGTCTTGTGTTGTATGCTTCACCAATAATACCTTGCGATATACGCAACACCGTATTAGCTTGTAGTATACACAACACTATTCTTGGATCGTGTTACACACAATTTTGATAATAGTTATTCTAAGAAAAATTTACTATATATATATATATATTCAATGTATAAATTAAATATGGATTGATTCTGTTATAATAAATAATGAAGGATTCTTGCACAACACGCATCCCTGACATGGCTTGCATTACACACAATCGCGACCTTCTTCGATAGCGTGTGTTGTACGCAATACCGGGTTTTACTAAACAACGATATATTATTATAATATTATTATGAACTAGCAATTATTAATAGTATTAACTAAAATTTGAATTTTATAACATTATTATTCATCTTACACATTTTCTAGAACATGGTATATGAATAAAATAATTTTTTCGGGTAAAATAAGTATTTTTCAAAAAATGCAGTTTTGCCGACTTTTGATGGTGCATCTACTTTAAATCTAGTTTTTGACATGCTTATAAATTCAATTTGACAAAATAAAATTCTACTTTGGAATCAAGAAATAAAAATTTACTTTCGATAAAATTTTCATATTATTCTGTAACTTTCATATTTTGATGAATAGGAATAACACGCTATATTTTAATTAAAAAAAAACTTTTTCATCACAATAATTTATATGGTTAAATTATAATATTTAATGGTTTTAAAGTATAAATAGAATATATTTTTACCATTTAATATAATGTATTTCATTAGAATTTATTTTACATTAAATTCGTAGTTTAAATCAATTTAATCTTTTGCAATGTTTTAAAGAAAAACCCGTTTTCTTTCGACAACGAGATTAATTTTGATTTAATTTATGAAACTTTTGTGTATTGAATTTGGAAAAATGTATTCCATATTTGGAATAATTGTTTCCAAATTATGTTAATAAGAAACGTTTTATTTTTGGGAATTATGAATAGTAACTACGGTAAATATTATTTACCATAGTTAAAGGTAAATCAGGTAATTAAGGGTAAATATAATATTATAAAATTACCCTAACAAATGCCAAAATTATATTTGATGTTTACAAGTAGACCCATATAACCTAAGGGTCAGATTAGATTCATTTTTTTGGACTTTTGACCATGAAAATAATTTATTTATTATTAAAACAAAAGAAAGTGACACCATGTCACTCTCTTAAATCATATAAGTATAATAATTTTAAGTTAGTGATAAACACCATAAAACTTAGAATATGAATATTATCTAGAAAGATAATAAAATTATTGACATCATGATAATTTATTTAGAATTTTTAGGGTTTAAATAATTGTCATTAATGGTGATACATTAACGATACAAGAATTATTTATTAAGTGGGAAATAAGTAATATAGTTTTTATTGAAATAATAATAGCCATTAAAAGGCCCACAAACCTGACCAAAACTTATTGGTAGTGTATATCTACACCTTAAGCATCCAATGACCTAATATTTTATGGAGCCTTATAAAAGTGATTATGACACTTATATTATTTTATTTTAAATGATTCCTATGTTGACACCTTCATAATTTAATAAATATAACAATTTAAATATTATGATTTTAAGATGATAAATTCGATTAAAAGTATTATTGTGAAAGGTAATAGATTTATATTTATAATAGGATTTTATTTTTAATTTTTATGCAACAATTATGTGTATTAAATAATTATAAAAAAATGTTGTAGTAATTATTTTATTAATAGATAAATTTTAAAAACAATAAAATAAATATTATATGAACTACTTTATGTGATCCACTAATTTTAGAGATACATTTGACCTTTTATTAATCTATTAAAGCTTTTAGTTCGAACATATCTTCTTGTATATATTTTATTTAAATTCAAATAAATGAATAGTGCCAAAATTGACACTATTGTTATTTTATAAAAATATCATATTATAAAATTGTTTAAAAATCACAAAAATATTTAAAAATTATAAATTTTGAAATATATGGTCTATAATGTTATAAATTAAAAGAAATTATGGAAAATTCACAAAAAAATAAGTAGTTATTTGTTATAATTTAAAATTTAGAATTTTATTACCACAGATAAACCAAAATAGATTATATAAGGATAAATCAAAATAATAAAGTATAAAATAAGATCCAAACATGTATAAATTTGATTGGTTGATGCGATTACAACCCTATATCACCTAATATTCGAATATGAGTCATTTTTGGAGGTTTGTATCTGGGGTTAGATTTATTATAAAGTAATATTTTTAAGAATTCCAAAGGTGCCCCTCTCCTCCATTATTAAAGGGCACCTCCTCCCTCTCTTCCAAACAACACATTAGGCCTTCACGCTCAGCCAACCCTGGCTCAATTCTCTTCGCCACTTCCCTAGAAACATCCTAGAGGTCCTGGTATTCTTCGAAGACATTTTTTATTTCCCTAAGAGGTGGTCTCAAAGAGGCGCTTCAAAGAAGTGAAATTTTCGTTACCGATTCTTTCACCTTTATTTCTTCTTCCACTTCTTCTTCGTAGGTTGTTTCATTATGAAGTAATATCATCAGTATCACTAATATACTGATATGTTATTATAAGTATTAAAAACCCTATTTCACCATCTATCCATCCTACGGAAAACGAAATCAACGCGCGTGCGTACGTACGGAATACCGTCTCCACGCCGTGGTGTAATCTATTTTCCACCACCACCATACATGGATGAGTATAATGGTGTAAATAATAACTATATATGATTATTGTAAAGTGATATTGATTCTGTAATAGTATACGTACACTCCAATAAAATTCCATGATCATGGGAACGATATCATCGCTCGTGCGTACGTACGGAATACCGTATCCCCGACGCGATGAGATTCATTCTCAATGATTAACAATTCATAAATGATTATAAAGTATATATAATAAGTAATCATGAAATATATGACATAATAATGATACTTGATATATATATATATATATATATATTTATGTCATCCAATTAATTCCATTCAATTCAATAAGGAAACGAAACCAACGTTCACGCGTATGTACGGCCTACCGTCTCCACGAATGGTGTATTTCTTTCCATTTATCGATCTATTATATAAATGTATATTCTGAATATATATTATATATAAATCATTTTTTACATTCTGTATGTAATTAATCATGATCTAACTAATCATATGAATAATTACATGTCAAAACACGGACGACAAATGAAACGATTTTACCCAAAACGGTCTTTAAAATGGAATTTACAAAATAATGGGTAATATAAAGTCAGAAGTGAACCATATATGATATCATAACAATTAATATTATTCTTTAATAAGTCAATAACGTTATTTAAATCATTATACTGGAGATCCGGATACGTACGAAGCATATCGGACCTAAGGTAAGGGATAATTCTGTAAATCTCAATTTTATCCAAGATTTCTTATTCGTAAGTATTTACTGGGGATATTTCTATCATCCATGTACATGTTTTATAAATGCGTTTTCATGTATATTTAATGTCCTTTTAACCATTCTTGACTTTTACTACATGGTATGTAAGGAATCATTCTTTTGTTTACGTTACGAGGTACTTTTTGACTTTTCCAGCAAAAGTACGAGAAGAATATTTTTTTAACTTATACTGCACGAACGTATTTTTACTGTTTTATAATGCCCTATTTTCATGAATCTTCCTCCAAAATATTTCATGACTGTTTTCAACAAAATCATTTTCTTTTAAAATTGCATTACATTTTGTAAAAAGAGAATGATTTTGAAGAAGAAAGGATATTTTCCTCAAGAATTCATTTCATGTGTTTTATCAAAACCATTTTCCATCTAAGATGACATTATTTCAAATGTGTATGTTTCAAGTATAATTTATCTATGATTTACATGTTTTATCTTATCTTATTATGAAATCCATTTCTTTTATATGGATTATGTGATGATGGGATGATGTTTATGAAACCCATTTTATTTATTGGGTTATTATGAATGATGTATGTTTTTTTGTGGCACAAGTAAGACTTATTTTATTATGAGATGGGTGGGACCTATATCTCCATCCAATGAATTTGGTAAGGATTTATATCTCATGAGATAGACATGGCAAAAACGGCAAGTTAAACCAGTTCATTAATACAGGATTGGAACGAGGAGTGAACTCGATTCAGAAAGGGACTTTATCCACTAAGATGGTCTTGGCAGCAATGCCTAGGCTACTATGGAAATCATATCATGTGATTAATGGTTTCCAAAATTACCTGTTTTATTCCCATGCTATTTTTGCATTCTTAATATTTCTTTATGGTCTATGCCTTCCGTACTTCCATGTTTTATGTCATTTCTCATGCTTTTGATGTTTAAACATTATGATCATGTTTTTAAGTTCAAATGTATATGGGATATTTTATTTTATCCATGCTTACCCTTACTGAGTATTTTAGATCACCGTTTTTATGTTTTCTTTTCCCCAGGATATATAGAAATGTTTTAGGTAAGAAAAAAGGGTAAGATCTTTATTGGATATGTTGAAGATCTTTCACTATGATTAGAAGATGACGTTCCATGTTTCCAAAGACAGTAAACTATTACAGTCCTTGTGTCTATGTTTTTGTTATGTATTAAGTATTACACTAAAGTAATGTAATGTCCATATATGTCAAACTTCGGGTTTCTACAGTTGGTATCAGAGGAAAGGTTCAGTCAACCTTTGGAAACTAGGATGCGAAAACGTTAGTGAGATTCCTAGAGATATTTCTAAGGTATGTCTAGGGATGTACCTAAGGATACGTATACGTATAGGATATAGTCCTAGAACTATGGTAAAGATATTAGAATTAAACCTAAGTTGTTAGATATTGTGGGTGCTCCCCCTTTACTATGTTGTTTTCCCTAGCATGATTATTTCCTCTCACACTATTCTTTTTGGGTTTTAGAAAATGGCTGCAAATAGGAAGATTTATGATAATGGAGGATATGATGGACAATGGAATGATATTATTCATGAGAAACCAAATGAAACGGGATTTGGAAGTCCAATCATCATTATTATGCCTAATCAGGAATCTCATAATATGATCAATAATCTCAACTATGGTAAGTTTCCCGACTCAGATAATAAGAGAAAGTTGCAGTTTCATGATGATCATAGAGGAAAGAAAGTTCAATTTCCCTCATGTAAATCATGTGGGAAGAGGCATCGGGGATATTGTTTCAAATGAACTGGAAGATGCTTTAGGTGTGGAAGAGAAGGACACAAAGCCAGTAAGTGCAAAGGAAAAGGTCCAGTTAACACCATGGATGAGGATAATGGTATTGCTACGGCATCAACAATGGTTAAATGTTTTAAATGTGGAATGTACGATCATTATGCAAACTAATGCCCTAAGGGAAAGTCTCATGAAGAGAATCAGTACGGTCGTATGGGAAGTATTTATGTTGATGATGATGAAGAGACTACAAATGACATGTGAGATGAAAGAATTTTTGAAGCTCGGTCAATTGTTTAAGATGGTAGTGGAATTATTACATGTTTATCAAGTGTAATGTTGTATAAGTAATCTAATGGTACTTTGAAATAAAGAGGCATCTAAGGATTGTTACACTATTGTCTTTCCTATGTTTTGAAAGTGTATGATTAATGGTACTAGTAACCATGAAATGTTATTCAGATATTTTTGGAAATTATATGATATGCGCATAATGAAGGGATATGAATAAAATTAAATGTATAATTAGTTCATATAAGGAGAAGGTTATATCATGGTTTGAGTATATAGAATTTTTTTTTGGTATGTGGAAAGTGTTATCTTTTGACAACATTCATGTTTTCACTAAGATTCAATTGGTATTCATTTTTCAAGAGAATACATGATTAAGGCCTCCGAATTTTTGGAATGTGACCAACAAGACATATCTTATGATATATGGGGATCAACGATGGAATTAACATGCTTTTTATATGAAATATCATGCAATAATTTTCACTATAATATGAGATTGGACTGCAGTATTATGGATAAGCCTAAAGTTTGGAATGGATTATGTTGGACATAAGTCTGTATTGTTTAAGGATAGATGTTTTTTTCGATATTATTTATGGGATGTTATAGTAATATAGTTTTAGAAAAAGGAAATCCTATAGGACGGGCGACATCCCATCGCGTCGGACAAGGCTATGGGAATCGAACCCATAACCGAAGTGCGACTGGCCTTTATTGCCTACCACTGGACTAAAGGAAGTCCCTGGTTAGTAGAAACAAGTTTTATTTTATTAAGCGGTATGATATATGAAGTATAAGATCCTTTTTGGAACCATATACGATTAATCTAACCATAAGATGGAATTATAACTTTTTCTAACCTTTTGTTTGAAAGAGATTGAATGACCCATCATTCTATCACATGATCTGCTAACACATCACGAATAACAAATTCAACTTCATTTCTTTAAGGGATAAAGTGGAAATTGTTCAATTCACGAACAATAGTGAGATTGTGCCAAAATCATGCAAGTATTTCTTTTAATTCATCAGCTTTAGGGAAATGATATTGAAAACCAAAAATGTTGTCCTAGTTCCCTTATATCCGATGAATCAGATGGTACCTTTGATCAACACATATCAATAGCTTTGTGATTGTTGGCTTTTTCATAGCAATGTTCGCTTCCACTCTCCATCAAAAGTTGATGGTTAGATTTATCTTCCATATCAATATTTTCACATATGTTCTCTTACATGGAAACCCAGGGATGAGTTAATTTGGGTAACCATTACATTTCATACATTAGTTATTAAATCCATGTTTTGGTATTCGTTTTTACAATGTGGGTTTCTATTAAACAATCTTTCGAGTACTAAACCATTTATAACCACGATGAATTTCGAGGGCGAAATTCTTTTCAAGGGGGGTAGAATGTAACACCCTGAGATTTTATGAAAAATTTTCTTTTAATTTCTTTAATGTCTTGTGTTGTATGCTACACCAATATTACCTTGTGCTATACGCAACACCATATTAGCTTGTAGTATATGCAACACTATTCTTGGATCGTGTTACACACAATTTTGATAATAGTTATTCTATGCAACATTGAGTATATATATATATTCAATGTATAAATTAAATATGGTTGGATTCTGTTATACAAAACAACGAAGGATTCTTTCACAACACGGAACCCTGACTTGGCTTACATTACATGCAATCACGACCTTCCTCAATAGCCTGTGTTGTACTTAATATCGGGTTTTACTAAAAAATTGATATATTATTATAATATTATTACGAACTATCCGTTATGAATAGTATTAAATAAAATTTGAATATTATAACCTTATTATTTATCTTACACATTTTCTAAAACATGGTATAAGGACAAAATAAAGTTTTCGGGTAAAATACGTATTTTTCAAGAAATGCAGTTTTTCCGCCTTTTGATGGCGCACCAACTTTAAATATAGTTTTGACATGTTTATAAGTTCAATTTGACAAAATAAAATTCTTCTTTGGAATCAATAAATAAAAATTTACTTTGGATAAATTTTTCATATTATTCTGGTAACTTTTATATTTTGATGAAAAGTAAAAACACTCTATATTTTAATTAAAAACAACATTTTCATCGCAATAATTTATATGGTTAAATTATAATATTGAATGGTTTTAAAGTATAAATAGAATAAATTTTTCACATTTAATATAATGTATGTCATTAGCATTGATTTTACATTAAATTTGTAGGTTTAATCAATTTAATCTTTTGCAATGTTTTAAAGAAAAACCTGTCTTCTTTCGACAACAGTATTGAATTTGATTTAATTTCTGCAACTTTTGTATATTGAATATGGAAAAATGGATTCCGTATTTGTAATCAGTGGGTCCAAATTATGTTAATAAGATACTTTTTATTTTTTGGAATTATGAATAGTAACTACGGTAAATTTTATTTACCTTAGTTAAATGTAAATTGGGAAATTAAGGGTAAATATAATATTATAAAATTACCCTAACACATGCCAAAATTCTATTTGATGGATAAAAGTACACCCATATAACCTATGTGTCGGATTAGATTCATTTTTTTGTACTTATGACTATGAAAATAATTTAATTATTATTAAAACCAAAGAAAGTGATAACATTCCACCCTCTTAAATCTTATAAGTATAATTATTTTAATTTAGTGATAAAAATCATAAAACATTGAACATGAATAGTCTTAAGAAATCTAATAAAATTATCTACATCCTGATAATTTATTTAGAATTTTTAGGGATTAAATAATCGTCATTAATAGTGATACATTAATGATAAAAAAATTATTTATTAAGTTGTAAATAAGTAATATAGTTTTTATTGAAATAATAATACCCATTAAAAGGCCCAAAAACCTGACCAAAACTTATTGGTAGTTTATATCTACACCGTAACCATATAATGACATAATATATAACCCTTTGGAGCCTTATAAAAGTGATTATGACACTTATATTATTTTATTTTAAATGATGCCAAAGTTGTCACATTCATAATTCAATAGATATGACAATTTAAATATTGTGATTTTAAGATGATAAATTCTAGTAAATGTATAATTGTGAAATTTAATAAATTTATATTCATCATATGATTTTATTTTTAATTTTTATGCAACAAATCAGTATATTAAATAATTATACAAAAATGTTGTAGTAATTATTTTATTAAGAGATAAACCAAATAAATAGTTTTAAAAATAATAAAATAAATATTATATGAACTATTTAATTTGATAAACTAATTTTATAGATACATATGACCTTTTATGAATCTATTAAAGCGTTTAGTTCGAACATAGTTTCTTTATATATTTTATTTAAATTCAAATAAATGAATAGTGTCAAAATTGACACTATTGTTATTTTATAAAAATAACATATTATAAAATTGTTTAAAAATCACAAAAATATTTAAAAATTATAAATTTAAATTTATACGGTCTATAATGTTATAAAGTAAACAATTATGGAAAATTCACAACAAATAAGTATTTATTTGTTATTATTTAAAATTTAGATCTTTATTAACACAAATAAACTTAAATAGATTAAATAAGGATAAAAAAATGATAATATTTAAAATAAGATCCAAACATGTCTTAATTTGATTGGTTGATGAGATTAAAACCCTATCTCATCTAATCATAGAATATGAGTCATTTTCGGAAGTTTTTAAGTGTGGTTAGATTTATTATAAATTAATATTTTTATGAATTCCAAATGTTCCCCTCTCCTCCCTTATAAAAGGGCACCTCCACCCTCTCTTCCACACAACACTTTGAACCTTCAAGCTCAGAAAAACCCAGACCAATTATCTTCTCCAGTTCCATAGAAACATCATATAAATCCTGGTATTCTTTAAAGACCAATTTTAGTGCCCTAAGAGGAGGTCTCAAAGAGGCGCTTCAAACAAGAGGTAATTTCCGTTACCGATTCTTTCACCTCTATTTCTTCTTCCACTTCTTCATATTAGGTTTTTTTATTATGAAGTAATAACTTCAGTATCACTAATATACTGATATGTTATTATAAGTATGATATAATCCTATTTCACCATCTATCCACCCTACGGAAAACGAAATCACCGCGCGTGCGTATGTACGAAATACCATCTCCACACCATAGTGTAATCTATTTTCCACCACCACCTTACTTGGATGGGTATAATGGTGTAAATAATAACTATATATGATTATTGTAAAGTGATATTTATATTTTAATAGTATACATACAATCCAATAAAATTCCACGATCATTGGAACGATATCATCGCTCGTGCGTACGTAAGGAATACCGTCTCCACGAAGCGATGAGATTCATTCTCAATGATTAACCATTCATAAATGATTATAAAGTTTATATAATAAGTAATAATGAAATATATGACATAATAATGATACTGGATTTATGTATATATATATATATATGTATGTCATCCAATTAATTCCATTAAATTCAATGAGGAAACGAAAACAACGTTCATGCGTACGTACGACCAACCATCTCCATGAACGGTGTATTTCTTTCCATTTATCAATCTATTATATAAATTTTTATTCTGAATATATATTATATATAAATAATGTTTTACATTCTAGATGTAAGTAATCATTATCAAAGTAATCATATGATTAATTACAATTAAAAACACGAACGACAAATGAAACGATTTTACCCAAAACGCTCTTTAACATGGAATTTACAAAAGAACAGGTAATATAAAGTCATAAGTGAACCATATATGATATCATAACAATTAATATGATTATGTAATAAGTCAATAACATTATTTAATCATTATACAGGAGGTCCGGATACGTACGAAGCATATCATACCTAAGGTAAGGGATAATTCTGCAAATCTCAATTTTATCCAAGATTGCTTGTTCGTAAGTATTTCATGGGGATATTTCTATCATCCATGTACATATTTTATAAAATTTTTTCCTGTATGTTCAAATTCCTTTTTAACCATTATTGACTTTTACTACATGGTATGTAATGAATATTTCTTTTGTTTACGTTACGAGGTACTTTTTGACTTTACCAGCAAAAGTACGAAAAGAATGTTTTTTTTAACTTATACGGCACGAACGGATTTTTACGGTTTTATAACGCACTTATTTCATGAAGATTCCTCCAAAATATTTCATGAATATTTTCAAAAAAATCCTTTTCCTTTAAAATTGCATAAAATTTTTTTCAAGAGAGAATTATTTTGAATAAGAAATGATATTTTCCACAAGAATTCATTTCAAGTGTTTTATCAAAACCATTTTCCATCTAAGATGACATTATTTCATATGTGTATGTTTCAAGTATAATGTCTCTATGATTTACGTGGTTTTATTTTTCTTATTATGAAATCCCTTTCTTTTATACAGATTATGTGATAATGGGATGATGTTTATGAAACCCATTTTATTTTTTGGGTTATTATGAATGATGTATGTTTATTTTGTGGAATAATTAAGAATGATTTCATTATGAGATGGGTGGGACCTATATCTCCCTCCAATTCATTGGGTAAAGATTTATATCTCATGAGATAGACATGGCTGGAACGACATGTTAAACCGGTTCAGTAATACAGGACTAGAATGAGGAGTGAACTTGATTCATAACGGGACTTTGTCCACTAATATAGTCTTGGCAGCAATGCCTTGGCTACTATGGAAATCATATCATGTGCTTAATGGTTGCCACAATTAAATGTTTTATTCCCATGCTATTGTATCATTATTAATTTTTCTTTAGGATTTATGTCTTACGTACTTCCATGTTTTATGTCATTTTTCAAGCATTTGATGTTTAAACATTATGTTCATGTTTTAAGTTCAAATGTATATGGTATTTTTATTTTATCCATGTTTACCCATAATGAGAATTTGAGCACATGCTTTTAATGTTTTCTTTTCCCCAGGATATAAAGAATGGTTTTAGGTAAGAAAAAAAGGGGAAGATCTTTGTGGGAGAAGTTGAAGATCTTTCACCACAATTAGAAAATTATGTTCCATGTTTCCAAAGACACTAAACTATTACGGTCCTTGTGTGTCTGTTTTTGTTATGTATTAATTATTCTGCTAAATTAATGTAATTTCCATGTATGTCAAGCTTTGGGTCTCTAAAAATGTTCATGATTTTTTTAAAATAATTTTCATATGTAACTTGTCTTCAACAACAATAAACCTAATGGTTTTCAATTTTGTGTGAGATTATTGTTAAATGTTATAGTAATGTAAAATTTATGGAGGTTTATCATGGATTATATCACTTTGTAAAAAATTTAATTTGAAAAATTATTGTTTTCATTCACTAAACCATAAATGTGTGTAATAGGCACCTCAATTGGAATAGAATGAGTGTTTAGTTATTTTTTGGATTATGATGGGATAAAATTAGTAAAAACCCTAGAGATAAGTCAAGCAAAGATGTATATGTATAGGATAATATCCATGTTTTTTTAAATAATATATTTTGTGTTTTTTCTTGTCAATGACATCTCTATTTGTATACTATAAGTTAATGCATGATCTGGAATTGATATTCCTTCGTGTAATAACCCTCAAAAGAGAAGACTGGGTATTAACACAATCATCACATTGTTCATGATAATCATACATAATTGCACACTCGGTTTGACACCCCCAGGGGATATTAAATTCTTAATTCACACTCTTTATAATGAAAAGTTATAAAAAATTATAAATATAATGTCAACTAATTTGGTTAGATAACCTAATAGAAAAATAATCATGGATAACTGAGGATAGAACATAGACAATCATAGTATAAACCCAAAGTAGCATATGCTACAAATAAAGGTGACATAGGTGAATACATCTTCATATTGACTTTTTTATATTCATAATTTACATATTATCATTACCTTTTATTATTTGGTTGATATAATATCATGATGTTGAAGCTATTAAATCAATGTATCTGGAACCAACTACTACTTTTAAATAAATAAGGGATAATACATAAAATGATGATAATTTTAGTATATGTATGTTATGATGGAAATGGTGAGTTTCCTAGTTTTATCTAAGGTAGTGGGTTTTATATCATAATAAAAATTTAATTTTGATTTTCTTATATATTTTCATTAATGAGTTGTATTTATCAACTATATTGTGTTATATTAAAAAAACTGGGGCATATGTGAAACACCTAAGCATTTTTTCTTCAATATATGTTCTTTAAATGTTTGGAAACATATATAAAATTTTATCAATAACCCTGAAAAATGATTTTATGAAAACATTGTATTTTTTGGAATAACTATTTATTAACACTTTTTGATGGATAGATAACACATTGTTTTAAAAGGATGGTTAATTTTATTAATATTGAGTGATATGGTATCGATAAACTTATAACAAATTATTTATCAAATAAAAAATTCATCCTTTATATTTTTGGTGAATTTTATATCATATTTGAAATTATGATTCATATTGACTATTGTGTTGCATAATGAACTAGTGGTTAATACAATTTGAATTTTATAGATAGTATTGATTTACAAAATAATATATAATTTCATAGTGGTTAACATCTTGAAGATTCAAATGGTTTTGGAAAAGGTATGTTATTGAGAATAAATGATTACAGTATATACATAATTTGGTACATTATTGTATGATTGATTAATGTTGATTATGGAAAGATATAAAAATTCATTTTTCCTAAGACAATAAGGAAGATATCAAGTAAAAAGTTTTATCCCAATTGAAAATTATTTTAATATTACCCTCAACAACATTCGTTAGTGATTAATAATTTAAATTTAGAGGTTACAATTTTTTAAGTGGTGGAATGTAATTACCTTATATTTTTTATTATTTAAATTAATATTATATTCGATAGCTTATTTCACACACAACCTTGAATTAAAATTAAATGAGTTGTATTAATTATCAAAATAAATATAAAAATAACAATACCTCTAGAAAATTAAAAATATTTTAATCAATTATAAATTCATTCAAAAACATATTAATGATACTTGACAATTTGAAAGGAATTTTTTTTAAAAGTGGTATTTTATATATTTTAATTTTAGTATTCAAAAGATTAACTTATAAATTTTAGATTTTTATTTATTAAAAAATAACCCAATTATTAGATTCCATATATCAAATTTATCATAAGGTGAATATTTCTTATTTTTCTAAAATAATTGTTTATTAAGTGAATATTAAAAGATGTGGATTTTACTAACACTATTGATTTTTTAAAATTATCATAATAAAATAATGAATTAATAGCTTATGAACAATTTATTTATAAAAATAATAATTAATATAAATCAATTGTAAATTATATGTTAAAATTACAAAATCCATGTTTGAAAATTGGAATCTTATATAGTATTTTTCACTGAAAACATTTTTTGTTCGCTTATATTAAAATTAATATTTTAACACTTGTTGAAACTAAAAAAAATAAAAATGGATTTAATACATTATACAAACATTATAATAATGTTTTATATTATCAATTTCATTTTGGGCATTAAAATGTGATTTCTATGAATAAATATAATGACCAGGATAATAGTAAAATAGTTATTTTTGGAGAATTGTATTGTTAATATTTTGTAATTATTATCTAATAAAATAAATTGTTCACTTATAAAAATGAAATTAATATAATTTTTATACCAATATATAAATATATTATTAATAATTCACCTTTTAATAAATACTATATAAAATCAAAACAATTATTTTTAAAAATAATAATTTTCATTAAAAGTGCTTTTCAATATAATAAATGTATCAATATGAAAGTTATTTTTAAATTATTTATATATTGTAATGGATTAAATATATAGTAAATTTCTTTTAATCATTCCCAAATTTTTTAATAGGGGTTATAATATATTCTTAGTAAAATATTTTTACATAGTTAAAAAATAAATACTTAGGTAAAAACAAAAATGGTAAACAATTAAAAACCTAACGATAAATGACCTGAAAATGATTAAAAAATATTTTACAATTACATTTATAGGATTTATCAACATTATACAACCCTAAAATCTATTATTTCACACTTTTGGAGCTTTTAACCTGTGAATTTTTTCATTCCATTATTGAAAAATAGAAGGTGTTAAAAAGTCCCATTTTCATCACTTATTAAAGGGTCTCAATTACACCACTAAATATGACATGTATTTTATTGAATTTATTTGTAAATGTATTCATTTATTTCACATAGATACCAATATTTTGTTCCTAAGACTTTGGTCTGAATTATTTTTCTTATTCCTTACATTTTGGATGATACATTTGAGAGAAATTTCAATATCCCAAAGTGAATATTACTTAATATTTATCTTATTATTATTATTTTTCTCTTCACAAACTACCCTATACATAGTTTTATAATAAACATAATATAATTATTATACTAATGTTTTATTATATTAATGTAAAAACTATTATTTATTTATTTCTAGACACTAAATGTTCAAATGATCAACAATCAAGTGTTCGTGCGGACTACCACCTCCACAAAGCGTTATCTTTTGTTTTTTACCACTATATCTATTCTCTAATTATAAGGATTATATTTAATAATAAATGTTATATATATAATATTATAATTATTTTTATGATAAAAACTATATTCCACCTTCATTCCCTCTTATTATTTTTGAAATGTAAACAATAAGGATGCATTTTAAAGACTACTGCCTCTACAAAGAAACATTTTTTTATCATGATTCTAATTATTTATCGAATTGTTTTAAAATCATATTAAAAACATATAACATATAAATAATAATATTATTTTTTTCATTATGATATTATCAAAATATATATAATTTCATAACAACACTCACCCATTTGATTGTGGTATGTTCATGTTTGGCTCCATCTAACGACCTATTAAAATTGGGTTAAAGAACTATATAATCAAATATAATGATAAATTAAATTATAATATAATTTAATAATGAAATCATTATTATTTTATGATTATATATGTTTTATATTATTTATTTTACTAATAAATAATATATCATATTTAATCTGAAAAGTTACTGAATTATGTAGACACAGATTCAATTTTCAAACAACATATATAAAAAACTTCTTGAATGAGATTATATAGTTATAAATAAATATAATTTATCTGTTATGATACCTTAAAATTTTAATTAATTATTTCCATTTAGATAATAATTAATAACGACACCACAAATAAATAACTAGTTAAAAATGACAAGGTAACTTACACATGATATTGAAAATGGATAAAAACTAACTAATATATGAGTAGTTAAATACTATAAATAAAGTTTAAAAAAAGGTTACAGTTTCGGATAAGGTTTTATAATAGGTGATTAAAATATTTATTTTAGATATAAATGATATTCTTTCTCCTTTATAGAATTCTGGAAATTGTTAAGGGTATCTTTATCTCACTTTAAAATCCATGAGATATGTTTGATACTATGCACCACCATTAATATTATATAGTATATTCACTACCTTACTTATATTAATTATAATTCATATATTTAAATTCTTGTAATTTTTATATCTATTTCATGGTAAACTATTTATTATTATGTTATAGTTAAAATATGTGTTTCTGGAAACTCAATTCACATTTATTATGTTTTAATGTTTTTTCATGGAATTATTTTATATATATTGGAAACGTCCTTATATTTCATTTTTGGGTTATTTTTTCATTTTATCTATGTATTTAAATTTTAACCATATAAATACACTTTTAAATTTCTCTTTTTCTGGAATTATTGAATCATTAAGGGATTTGGTTATTCAAAATTCCCTTTCATTGAGTTACAAAGTTATTCCATGTGAATAATTCTTCAATGAGTGATAAATTATTATATTTATTATTTAATATTATATTTCACATTTTCTCTCTAAGTAAAATGTTGTTTTTAACTCAAATATTATTTCATGTTGAATTTTATTCTAATAAAAGAACAATGTTTTTAAGAAAAAAATAACACCTCTTTTAATAATAATGTATCATCTGTTTACCTATTTATTACTCCCAAAAATGTATTATTTCCTTATTTTGAAACCCAAAACTATATTTACTCATGTAACCTCGAGAATTTCATACTCCTCTTCTAGAAAGGATGTTTTTAATCATTTTATAATGTGGGATTTCAATAAAGGTATTTCAAAATATTAAATAGTTTTTATATACTTTTTTAAATAAATATTTTATCTTCCACTCTACATTCCATTTTTATAACGATTTTTTCCTTTACAAAACTCTTTTATTGAATATTAATTTTAAAAGATTGATTTTTCAAAAAAAATTACTAATCATTACAAAATAATTTCATTCATTTTCAATGCCCCATTATTGAGGCTTTTTTTAAAAAAATGTATATTTTCTACTATTTTCACATAACCTTTTCAAAAATTACTTTTCAATGTAACTGTGACTTCATCTTTCATAATTAATATAAAACCATATTCTAGAAAACCACTTTTTTAATTTTTATAGTCTTTCAAATTTATCACTAAATAGTTTTTTAGTTGTAATTTATTTTTCATGATTATCACATTATGTTTTATTATAAAATAATCTTTTGTGTTAATTTAATTTTTGGAATCAATCATTTACATTAATGAAGTCGATTTGGGTGATGCTATTTAAAAAATAAATGAAACCCATTTTGTTTTCATGGGTTCATTATGTTAGGATATTGGATTGATAATTGGAATGACACACAAGTGTATTTATTTTAATCATGAGATTATTTGGGTTTGATATATCCTAAACATAGTTGGGGTATGATAAATCCCTAATCAGGTTTTGGTCTAATAAGTCCCAGAGATTGATTTATTCTAATAAATCATTGAGTGTTATTGGGTATGATTAAACCCTATGATAGTTTGGGTAAGATAATTCCCTATTATATTTTATTTATAATAAATACATAATATAGTTTGAATTTTATAAATCTTGAAGAGGGTTTTTTGTATATTAAATCCCTTAAATTCATTGCTTTAATTTTATATCTCATGATATAAATATGTTCTGTGTGGAAATTTGTGTCTTTTAACAACAAAAAAATTTAATTTTTTAGAATATGAATCAGGTACTTTTTATTTGTTCACAATAGGAAGTGTAGATATTTTTATTCACAATAGGATGTGTGGACATTTTTTAATACACAACATGAATTAATGAATTTTTTTTAGTTCACAATGTTATAATTTTTATATGATAATGTTTATGGAAAATAAATTTTTTATACTATGTTTCACTGTCTTTGGGTATTTAAATTTCATTTATCATTGATATAACAACCACTATTCATTCCATTCAATCCAAATAGAAAAAAAATATTAACCATGTATTTGGGTGGTCTATCGCCTCCACAAAGCTACATCTATCATATTTCACCACCACCTCTCTTTGAGAGTTATAATGATGTAATTAAAGAATAAATGTGACATATAAACAATAATTATAATTTTTACATCTAAAATTATAACCTACCATTATTCCCTCTGATTAGTTGTGAAATGAAAATGTCAACTATTTGTGGTGTTGACTACCACCTCCCCAAAGTAATATTTTTTATTTTAAATCTTGATTTTCATTAATTATAAAAAACACATAAAATTTTATATAAAACCAAAAAATATTAATAATATTATTCCTCTTCTTTTTTGTTGATATTACATCCAAATAAAAAAATTTTTAATCATACTCACCAATAAAATTATGGTGTGTTCATGTTTAGGTTAGTCAAACCACCAACTTCAACAATGCTAAAAAACTATATCTTGGATGACATTAAGAAAATAAATAATAATATAATTTAATTGTCAAATCAGTATTGGTCTATAATTATGGAAGCTTTATAATAATAATTTAACTTATTATTAAAATATATTCTTCCATCACTAAATTATAAAAATAAGATAGAATTTATTCCACCTTCACTAGATATAACTAAAACACTAAAGTAATGAGATAAGAACATAGTAAATCAATATAATATATCTCTTTAAATGGATTAAACGATCTTGTAATAGTTTATTTTGTTATAATAATGAAGAACAACAACATTATTACTAAAATAGTTCAAAATGATCAAGATAACTCATACTTGATATTGAAATTTAATAATAACTATCTGATATACAAAAATAGAATAATTATAAATGATGTATATTAACTTTTATACATATAAATAATTTTTGGAAATAAGTGATTAAGATATTTAATTTTTTATAATGGAGATTCCCATGTTTTAGTGGAAGTTAGAAATTAAGGTAAGTCATTCTTTTTTCTATTTATAATTAAATTTGATATTGAACACCATCATTTATATTATATGTTGTATTCACTAACTTATTTATTTAATGTATGATGATAATATTTCCATCAATGATATTTTAATTTCCATTTAATTTTAATCCACCTATTATTATGTTACAATTGTCTTAATGTTTTTTGGAAACTATATTATCATTCATTAAGTTATAATGGTTATTCATGAGTATATTTGACATTATTTTTGTACATTTTGAACATTAATTTTGTTATGTAGTATTTTCCTTTTTATTTTTGTGTATTTTTGTTTCTACCACTTAAAATACCTTTATAAATTTCTAGTGCTTCAAAAATTATTTTCTTTGTAAGGGATTTTGTTAATTTGAATATCCTTTTATTTAGTTAAAATGTTTTTATGTGAGAATCATTATTCTATGATTGAGAAATTATTTTATTTCTGATTAAATAAGATATTTCCTCATTCCTCTCCATGGAAAATAATTTTTAACAAAAATTTTCCATTTTGATACATTTCATTCTCATAAAAATAAAAACAAATTAAGAAAAAAATATCAACACTTTTAAAGATGTCATCTCCACCATTTTCTTGCTGTTTGTTTATATAAATTTTCTATTCTTATTTTGAAACCAATATATTTTCCTAATCATATTACCTCTAAATTACCATACTCATCTTTAAAAAATAATTTTTTTAACTCTTTTTATAATTTTCTATTTCAAAAACATTATTTCACAGTATTATAATGTTTTTATATCCTTTTAAGATCAAATGTATTATCTTCTAATAAAAATTACTTTGTGATAACCTTTATGACATTTCAAACCTCAATTATTAATTAGTATTTATAAAATTCATTATTTTAAAACATTTACTTCACCTTTTCAAAATCATTGTACAATATTTAGGGATCTATTACAGAAAATACTTGTTAAAATTAAAATATTTAAAAGTATTTCACATCTCCTTTTCAAAAATGAATATTAACAGTGATTGTAACTTAATTTTTTACATCAAAAATAAAATAATTTTCTAAAAAAATACATTTACTCTATTGGTATTATTTTCTCATTATCACTATAGGATTTATTTTATTAAAATTTATCCTTCATGAATCACCCTCTAAATGTTCTTATAGAATAATAATTTTTTGGTGATTGTATTTTTTGAATAAACCATTTAAATTTTTTAGGATAATTTTGGTGATACCATATGAAAATGATATGGAATCTAGTTTTTCATGGATTGTTCATGTTATGATATATTGATGTTTTTATTGAAAATATGTTTATAAATTTTCATTATGATACTATTTTTGTTTGATAAACCTCTGAGATTATTGGGGTCTGATATTACCATGACTCGATTTGGGTACAATAAATCACTAAGAATTTTCGGGTCCTATAAAATCAAGAGTGGGTTTGGGTATGATAAAACACTATAATGGTATGGGTTCAATGAATCCCTATGATCATTTGGTTTTGATAAATACTTGAGGTATTTTGGGGAAGATTAATCCCTAAAATGGTATAGGTCCCATAAATCCCTCATATGCATTGTTCTATGTTTATATCACATGAGATATTTTTTTGTTGGAGTGGAAAACTAAATAGTGTGGTGAATTGAGTTTCTAGTAAAAATATATATTTAAAAAAACATTTAATGTATCAGTCACCTAATTTATAGAATCAGACCATTTAAATAAAATATTATTTTTATATAATATCTTATTTTCAAATATTTTCTCTAAGGATAGATTTCAAATAAATTAAAATAAATCTTTAAAATATTTAAGAATTTTGAAACCAATTTAATATTATCAATCATAGTATAAAAAACAAAAATTAAAGTTCCCTATTAATGTAATGTTTCAATATATATTTTTTTTATGTTGAAAACATATTTTATTGAAAGGTAGATTATAATAGAATTGTTAAACGTTTAGTTGAATAAAACAAAATGTTTTGTCTCAAGAGGAGGCCTAGTATTCTCCAGTTCATTATAAAAATAAAATTCACTACAACCTGGATTGAATTTTTTAGAAAAAACAAAACACTAGACTATTTAGGAAGTAAAACTCCTCTTCCATATTACTATATGGGAGAATAATAAGATCAAAATATTATGAGGGCATCCCTTTTGACACATCCTCTTCCATAATTCTATATGGGAGTAGAGATAGTAAGAATAATGGATTGTTCATTTTTTACACTCTAATTTTGTAAAATATATAGTGTTCTTAATATGTGGAGTGTAAAGTAAATAAAACATGAAAAATATGATAAATATTAAGATAAGTGGGAATGTTTGATGTAGTATATTATAAAGTTGTGTTGTCTGGTAGGTGACCCCTCATTCTTATTATCATAAATTGAGAATATTTTCAATGTTTTTATACATGAATAATTATGATATATCTATATAGAATTCATGTATTTCTCATTATTTGATATGTTTTTATATCTTTTTCATCTCTTAAAAATAAATTTTCTCTAAAAATATACATTGAGAAATCATTATTGAAACACCTCATACATTGGAAGGAAATTTGAGGCTTGTTAATTCTTTTGAGATGTATTAAATTCTTTATAGAAAATTGGTTGAATAAATATTAGTAAAGTAATTATATAATACTTACCTTTAAATATGATATCTCTAAATTTGTCATATAAGAATTCACTATCGCGTTAACATTTCTTTCTAAATTCTATTTTCTCCTTCATTGGTCATACAATCAATCAATATGAACATGTAGTTGATTAATATTTACATTCAATCAATCATTTTGTGTTTACAGTTGACCACCGTGATCATAAAGTTTATCCAATAAATCTTCACATTATGAATAATGACTATATATTCTTTTTATAGTCATGTGGTAGATTCTTGACATTTTCAAAAATCCTTATTTCACATATATTCTCTTCCATTTATATTTCACATAAGTCTAACTAGCTTAGCAGATTTTCTATTAACTGTGTTCTTGATCCACTAATCTTGTGGTGAATTGATGCCTTTGGGAAAAAACTGTGATCATGGAGGTTACATAATATAAAATATGTGGGCATTTCAGTTTTCTTGCAGTCTCTTTGGACCATCATCATATAGTCACTGTAGCTGATATGATTGGTCATGTGGTTGATTAAATATATCATTTGGATGACTCAAGACTTAGAAAAATTTCCAATATTTTTAGGAAAATTATTTTATTTTCATTAAAAATTAAATGTAATATATTTAACATAAACATGATTTTTGATATCTATAATATGGAATTAGTGGAATAATAAAACAATATCTCCCATTGATTATCACAAATCATGGAATAAATTTCCATATAAAAAATTACATTATTTTCATTAAAGAGTACGATATGCTATATTTTTGCCCATATTAAATAATTTATTGAAATTAAATAAGGTACTCCCTCTTGTATATGAAATAATGTACTCCCTTTCATTTATTCTATATATTTTCCACAACCTTTTTTATTATCAAAAATCATAAATGATGAAAATATTAAATATAAAATAAGAAGAAAAAAATCATTAAATAAAAAAACATATACAAATAAATAATAATAATGAGTTTTTCAATTAATGGTTTAAAAATATTACCAATTACCTCTAAAAATATAATTAGAATATGAATCCTCGTGAAGAGAAGTTTTGTTTCTCTTTCCAACTGAAGGAGGAGTAAAAATAGTCTGAGGAATTTTAGGAGGTTATCGAATGGAGATTCATGTAGAAAATGATCGGATCATTCCCAGAGATTAGGTTATAGTGAGGACAAAATTTCTTATTGGAGATGCAAGTGAGCTAGGTGTTGGAGTAGATGAACCTATTGACAATGATGATGAAGTACTAGAAGAATCTGAAGAGAAACTGGAAATATGTATTATAGTTCGTTCCAACACTAGGGTATTTTTAAAAAAGATATCAGGCTCTAAAATCCTTGTTATGTATGTTATGACACTTGTTTTGAGATCCATTATTTGAAAGAATTTTTTCTTTTCTAACGTTAATTTATTTACAAGAGGAGTCATCACAAATAAATTCTCTAATAGTGATTTGAAATAAGATGTTAGAGGCAGAACCCTTAAATATCTTGCTAATGAAAACAAGATTTTACGATCTACCTTGGTGTTAATCCATCTATAATGATATTCTATAGCATACTTTATTATGCATTTATATTTGGAATTCCTTATTTATTTATATTAAATAAAATAAAATTTCTTTTCTTCCTCAGTATCAATGTCAATCTACACCAAATCCCTAATATCTGTTACTTTATCCAAGATATTTTAGATCTATCCTGGAATTAACTTTTGGATCAATTATTCATAAATAAAAAATAAAATTGGAGTATAATTTAAAGAATACGTAAATGTTTTAGGATGTTTTTTAATCACTAATAGATACCTTTTATAAATTCCATCCATCATACCTATCAGATCTTCATGTAGGGTTATAGTGTATCATGTTAAGAAATCCATTTCTATTCTTAAATACTGAATCACTTGGTCTAGATAGTCTATTTTTTAGAAATATATTTAGATAGATATTTGTAATAACACTATCAATAGTTTATGAAATATATTCTTCTCTATCATGAGTATTTTCCCAACTAAAACTCAAAAACACATCCTTTTATACTTCCAAAAAACCATTCTTGAATTTTATGAAGTTTATATAGGTGATTGTATAGGGATTTAAAATTGAGGTACTAGACATCCAATATAGATCAACACAAGATTAACTAAAATAATAATCAATAAAAGATCCAAATATCAACTTCCGTGAGGATAAAACACACAAAATGGTCTCTCAATCTCACAAAGATAAACCTTATATTCTTCTACAGAATCTTCCCAAGAAACAATTCTGGTTCGGATAGAGGAATAAAGTATATGATCTTCTTGAAAAGTAATATCATATAAATATCTAGGATACAATGTATTATCCAAAATCATAAAAAAAATTAACTATATTTAGGTCAACTAGTCTCTCTAAAACAAGAGTATAATAAAGCTTGGGCATAGAATATTCTTCTTTATTTGAAATAACATGAAATATAGATCCTTCTGGTTTCAGTGAATCATCTCCATTATCATCATTATTTCTATAATAATTACCCTTATTATTATTTTTAGTAATTTTTCATTACTTTTAACAGCATCAAGATAAGATACATCCATGCTAAACAATAGATTATCAAGAGGGAACTCTTCACTTGAAAGTGAACAATCAAATATCAAAGCTCCCCTTATCCCACACATTATTAGAATCTTTATTATTGTATCCACATCCTAATCACTTTATGAATCAATGATAATATGACCAAAAAGGATAGTTCCTAGAAATATATCACAATTATAAACTATATATCCCTCTCTAATAGGTTCAACCAATAAAGTAATATCATATTCGGTTTCCACATCAACTAGAACTTCATAAGATTGAGAAACATCTAGAACTTTAAAAACATCTTCTCTCATAGTTTCTCTCTCATCTGGAACCTCATGAACTAAAGGAAAAAACTAATATATCCTTAAATTATTTGTTATATTCCTTATAAAAATCCTCAAGAGCATGCTATTCTTCTTCATCGAAAGAATAATTGGCCTCAAAAATATCATCTTGTTCCAAACTAAGACCTATGGTATCTATTATCCTAGAAGAATCATATATATTATTAAATATCTCATAATGATTTTATTGTTCATATATCCACATTGTTTTCCCAAGATTAAAACTAATATTTATTCTTTTACAATTGGTTTGATTCAAATAGACATTATATGGAAACACAACACTTTTAAGTCCTTTAGGATCCGACCAATTCTTTTCCATAAAAATTAAATAAATATATGGTATGGAAGAGTGCTAAATCTAAAATATTTCTTGTTCAATTATCCAACTTCCTTTTAAAAATAGAGGTAAGACAATATGAATTCACTGAATTATCTTGTATAGAAACAAATCCTAAAAATTTATGTATAAAAATCCCCCTTATGAGTGAAGATATCATGTTGAACAATGTTCAACAATATCCCACACTCTTCAGTAATCTAATTTTAAAATGGTCTATAATTTTTTTTCATCCTTTAGCTCTTCTAATGCATTCCCAATCATAAAATGGGCATGTATCATAGGATATGATTTTTGATATTCATTAAACACTGTGAGATATGGATCTCTTAAGATATCAGTCTAAAATGGGTATGAGAACTCAATATCTTGAACATTTATAATGGTTCTATTAAGTGTTCCATCGTCTATTGAATTAAATACCATATTCAGGTAAAACACCTTTAACAATCCTTAATAAAATGGGAAAAATTCATACAAAACCAAATTTCCCAATCTTGAAACAATATAGATCTTCAAACACATGATTCAATACTTCCAATCCAGTCAACACTATCTTTTTTTTAAATAATACTTATTATTTAAAAGTACATAGCTTTAAAATATTTCTCTACTTACATAAACTAGCCTTTTCTCTTTTGGATGATTCAGAATTACCATCATTTTAATATCCCTTCATCATAGTTTCATGTGTTTGAGATTCATGATTCGATATGACTAGTTATTTTGAACATAAGGGTTTGACAAAGGGTTCAAATATGGGATTGGATCATGTTAGAAATGCAAGTGACCATTTGATTATGATTTTTCCTTTTAAAACATTAGAGATTTACTTATACTAAAACATGAGGTAGAATAATAATTATTCAATAACCCATATAGTTTATATATATGTATATATATAATGAAATAACCCATGGGAATAAATGTTAAGTTGAATATATTTATTTATCTGAAACAATATTTAAAAAATATTAGAATTAAAATTAATATAATATAAAAAACATTTTAACCATAATAAATCATTTCTAATTCATTTTTAATATATTTTAATTATTTATAATTCATAGGCTTTATAAAAATTATATTAATATAGTGTTTTGTGCTAATGATTAATATAATTATTTATCCTTTTTGAAAAATATCTCTCAAAAAGTGCTGTATTATTTCAATATTATTTTTACTTGAATGAGAGATAGTATTTTTATAAATGTTTCAAAAATATATATTCTCTCAATTAATAAGTAAAAGACTTAAATGATATCCATATTCCAATAATGTGTGTTTTAACCATAAAATATATGCACAACAATGAGAGACCTTACCAAAAGTTGACATGATCCAATGTTTTTGTTTCTAATAATCTTAAAAACACTAAAATCATTATCTACATATCCAAGTAACTCAAATTAATTTCATTCAGGGTAAAATAGTCTAAAAATGGTTGTATTCATGAGTTATTTAAAAATCCATTTAACATAATTTAAATGATATTCATTAAAAAATTTATTAAAAAATTTACACATGAAAACGATTAAAATAATATTAGGTTGTCTAGCAGTTAGGTATCGTAAGCTTCCAATCATACATCTAAATATAGTTTGATGTATAGAAATTCTATTTCCATTAAGATCTAACTTACAACTAGTACTCGTGGAGGTATCAGTAATTTTAGTGCTATCAATACTAAAAAATAAAATATATTTTTTATAATTTATCTCATTTGAAATAGTTATTTCTTTATTTTCAAAATTTTGAAGTCCAAAAAATTATTTTAGTTCACTCATCAAACTCCTATGAAATTTATTTCTTCATATGTTTGGAAAATGTTGTACACAAATAATTTCTTAAAGATCCCAAAAAATATATTCAAAATATATTTGAACTAATAAAACATCCTTTAAAATTATTTTTATAAATAAAATACAATCATTTAAAACTTTTTCTAAACCATTTGAAATAATAAAACTATTGAGCCTATTAAATCGAGCTCTGTGATCTTTTTTTTAAACTATAAATTTATTTTCTTTATTTAAAAATATGATTTGTTAAATGATGTTTTAAAAATCTAGGCGGTTGTTTAACAAGTACACCTTCAATTATATAACTATTTAATAATGGTCCCTTTATATTTATTTGATATAGTTAGAAATAAATATGTTCATTATATGACATAAATATTCTAATGAGATAAAATAAATTTACTAGTGTAAATGTTTTATTTAGTCAGTACCTTCTTCCTAACCAAATCCTTGTGTAAACAATTTATCATTTCTTCTAATGATTTTTTCTAACTCATCGAATTCGTTTCTATACACAAAAATAGTGCCAATAGTTTGTTAGTATTTTGTTAAATCTAATAATTCTTATACATTATTCCTTTAAAACTAGTTCAATTGTTATTTCATCTCTTTTATATAACGATCAACATTGATTAATTCATCAATATCCTTATGTTAATGTTGTTACTAGAAATATTTATCTTATACCTAGTTTCTTTGAGAGTATTAGGTATGATTCCTTTTTCTATGAATCCAATTATAGCTTCTATATAATCATATTTATGATTCTTATTGGTCTAGGAACTGATGAACTTGTTTCTTCCAAGGAATCTTTTAGGTCAGTAAGAAATTTATGAAACCTACCAGGTTATTTATCTTTTAAATTAATAGAAATATTTGAATATTTAGAGGTGTTATTGATATTAATATTTGACACATCACTTTTAAGGTTCTTTAAAATAGTTTTTTGGTTCATGTGGATAAGTGTCATCAAAAGTTACATGAACATATTCTTCTAAAAATTTAGATTTATTATTAAAGACACTATATGATTTACTAGAGGTTAAACAACTAAGAAAAACTCTTTTGTATATTTTGGGAGTAAATTTTCCAAGATAATATATTTTATTAAAGGAAAAAACATTTCAAAAAACCATAAATTAGTTTACTTTTGGTTTTCTACCATACCACGATTCGTATGAATTATTTTTCAGGATAGATTATATAATAATTCTATTAATTATGTAGAATGTTTTGTGAAGAGATTTATCCCATAAATAGACAATATTTTATTATTCCAAAAGCATTGTTAAATCAATTTTTAGAAGATTCATATTTATCCTTTCAACAACCCTATGTTGTTGAGTTGTTCGAGGTGAAGAGAAATTCTGAGTATATACATGTTTTGAGTAGAGATAATCAAAAACATGATTCACAAACTCTCATATATGATCATTTTTCAAGGTTATTATGGTAATTCATCAAAGGTTCTCTAAAAATTTATCATATTTATAAAAATAATAAGTTGATTTACTTTTATGAAAAAAGAAAAAACACCTATGTATATCTTGAATAATCAAGAACTATAATATAATCATATTTTATTATAAACTACACAATATTTTTTTAAAAAATAAATCAATATGTACTAATTATAGAATTTGAGAGGTGTAGACCTCATTCTTTGGTTTTGAAGATATTTTATTTCATTCCCTTTTGATTCGGATTAAACACATTTTCAATCGAAAGTTCCAACAAAAGTAGACTATTGAGTAAAACATTATTAATTAGCTACCCAAGTGAGAGTATACTATAATGTACTTTTCTCATATTCCATATCCAAGATTCTATATAAAAATCACTCAAACGAGAAACAATTTGTGAGAATATAGAATCATAATTAAATACATAAAAATTATTATTTCTAATAGAATTATATTTAAAATCATTCTTGGAATAAAATGTTTTACATTTGCATTAAAACCATCATTGAGTAATTGAGAGTTACAAATAAGATTATATTTTAAACCATTATCAAATAGAACATTAAATATAAGTATAGATTTATAGTGACTAATTTTTCCATGTTAAATTATTTATCTTTTTTAATTATGATTAAAAGTGGAATGCCCACCATATACCTTTATAATGATTTTAAATCCTTAATATTCTCTAGATATATATATAGAACATCTATTTTATAGATACCATATATTATTACTAACTCTCTTTAATCATTTTTCCTTAGAAGCAGTATCTAGAGAGAATAAGTAATATTTTTCATTTCCTTCATTGTAACATGAATCTAAATCATTATATCCATCCTCAAATTCAATATAGGTGGCATGAACTTCCCTATTTAGTTTTTTCTCATAATAATTATATTTATTTTTGTTTTATCTAAGGATATTCATCCTTTATGTGCCTATTTTTACACTCAAAATAGGTGACATCATTAGACTAGTTATCCTTTTTCTAATATTTCTTCTAGTTCTATCTATTTAAATATTTTCCTTTAAAGTTATAATTTAAGAAAAACTTATTCCTTATGTATAATGTGGTAAGCCTTCTAGATAAATGATCCATTTCATCATCAACAACCGAATCACCTTCACTTACACTTTACTATCAAATTTAGAACTTCTTTTTATTTTGATTGTGTTTCTTTACATGTAACAAAATTTATTTTCAGTTCACCATCTTCTTTTTTACATGAATCTCTTATTAATAAATCTCCAAAATTCTAATGAATTCTTCGACTATTAAATTTATGATGTCTCAAGATTATCTAATAGAGAAGGCATTGCCTCATCATCTATCTTGTAGACATCTAAAGATCCATATTACTTGATCCTTGTCTTCCATTTGTTGTCCTAGTGTGATAATAGTGTTTATGATCTCATTGAACCTAAGATACATGTTATAAATTTTTTTATCAAGGATTATTCTAAAAGTACCATATTTTATAGTATATGAATTAATCCTTATTTCAATAACATTAGATCTTCCTTTATTAAAGACAAAATTATTATACCAAATAAGATAATAAGTATCATAGGAACATATTATGTTAAATTCATCTAATACTAAATCACAAAATAAATCATTCATATCATTGAATATTGAATCATATAAATATTTAGTAGGATCAAATCATTCTATTTTTTCAATTTTAGGTTTTTCACATTTACCCTCAATAAATTCACAAATATCAAAAATGCATACGTTTAATATGTATTTTCATTTTTCCCTTGATCAAAATTTTGACCGTCAAAATAAGGAGGTATGTTAGTTATATAACTTTAAGATTTATCATTCATAATTAAATATAAGAAAAAAATAAATACAGTCTCCATATAAACTTGTTCAAGATTAAAGAGAACAAAAGAAAAAAAAAGATCTTTCCATACGAAATTAAGGTCAGAGTGGACAACACAAGAAGGAGGGAATTGAGTTTACAATAAAAAATTATATTTAAAACTTATTAAAATTATAAAAACCCCAATTTTTAAAATTATCCCAATTAACTAAAATAGTTGATTTAGTTAATTTTATATCATCAAGTATTTTCTCAAAATCGTAATTCCAACTCATTTAAAGCAAGTATTTAAAACATTTTTAACTGTTAAAACTAATTTAATATTATCAAACATAGTATAAAAAGAACAAATTAAGGTAACTATCAAAGTAATGTTTTTTGATATTGTTTTGAGAGTTCAGAAATATTTTCATGAAAAAACATACTGTAAAAAATAGTAAAAACACATAGAGGAACAAAACAAGTTGTTTTCTCTAAAGTCGAGACCTATTCCTCCTTGATTTAGTATATATATAACCCAATCCATATCCTGAGTAAACGATATTGTAAACAAAATCACACAATTATGTTTAAGAAACATAGTTCTACTACTATAGTTTTTTTTATATTTTATTTTCTACGAAAATTGGGGACGTACCCCTTTATTACAAAAAAGAGAAAACATACCAACCCCTTTTGTGGCAGAAGGGAGAATCCAAAAACCCATAACAATCCCATAGGATTAAAGGCACAAAGGCCAAAAATAAATTGATCAAATAGCCCAGTGGGATACCCCATTACAAATGAACTCAACAAAATAGAACCCAACTCTATCCAATTAGTGAAAACCCTAGTCTCTTTCGAGAACGTCGTTGTCGCCGTCGCCAATGAACCTGTAGTTGACCATCAGGGACCGACTCACACCGATTTACCATCCTCCACAACGGACCAGATCTGACAAGCCATGACCCGATCTGTGCCTAGACCGAGTCCATGACCATGACCAGCAAAATCACTTCAATGAACTTAGAAGAACTCCCCACGCCAGTAAGACCCTCTGTCCTGACTCTTGCGCCGATGCACCGTCGCTGTCTCCCACTCGGTGAAGCGACGCCACCGCCTGCTCCCACGCACAGATCCACCATCGCATCCCGATCAACGCTCGAGATTTGAGATCCCGCTTGATGCCAAATTGGCACGTCAAAGCACCCTGGGAGTGGAGATAAAATATTAAGATACATATAGACTATAAATCATCAATTTAGTATAGAATCTTTTGTTCAAAATATATGTAGTGTAAAATAAACATATATTGAAATGCATGAAAATGGAGTAAGAGAAGTGTGGAAGTTTGATGTAGTAGTGTGTTACGTTCTGTTATTTTTTAAGAGACTCTTCTATTTTTATTTTCATATTCAGATGTGAAAATGGATTCATGAATATATTTAGTTGTTTTTTGATCTTCCATTGATGTTTAAAAAAAAGACCATATCTGCGGCATTTTTTTGTATGAAGAATTCTGATATCACTATGTTGTATTCATGTACATCTCATTATTGTATATGTTTTTATGTCTTCTTTCATCTTTAAAGAATAATATTCCTCTAAAAATAGTCATTGAGAAATAATCATTGGTTATCCTATTACATTGGAAGTAAATTTGGGTTTAATTATTTATTTTGAAAGGAATTAAAATCTACATAAGAATGTGGTTCCATTAGTATTGATAAAATAACCATACAACACTTACCATTAGATATGGTTACTTTAATGGTTCTACATAAAAATTCATGGTTTTTGTAGTCCTTTTTGAGAATTTAGATTAATCTTTGGTTGTTTTTATGGTTAATCAATTTGTACTTATAATCAATTACTCTATACTTGTGGTTGATCAACTTTTTCTTATGGTAGATCTTGTACTTTTTATCATTTTAAATACCAACCATATTAACTTAATATAGTAATGTGGTTAATTTTTGACTGTTTCAAAAATATATATTTCACATATGGTATCTTTCATCTATATTTTGGGTCAATATCACTATGTTTGTTGTAAATATGTTAGGCTTTAGTTGAACAACTTTTCATTTCATTAGGCCATACCTTTTAAAAAAAGTGACCATAATAGTCAACTAAGAGATAATGTGAGGTCATTCGTTTTGTTTTGGGAACACTTATTTCCATTATCATAGTCAACATAGTTGATCCGATTATTGGTGTGGTTGATGGAATATATTATGCAATAGATTCAAGATTTATTGATATTTCTAATATTTTACTAAAAATTATTTTCATTTAAAATTACAAAAAATGTTTTAGAGTTAACATATACTTGATTTTTTGAAGCTTAGAATAATTAATTTCTTGACTAATCCAAAAATATTTATATTAACAGTGTAAATTTTTTCTTTATAATAGAAAGTATATCCTTTTTTTCGTCAAAATAAGTTGTGTGGACATTTTTCTTATTCACAACAGGAATCTTATAAATTTAGTTTATTCAAAATATAAAATGTTTACATTTTTTTCGCAATAGAAAGTATAAACATATTGTTTTTTCACAACATAGAGCATGGAAATTGTTTTACAATGTTATACTATGCATATAGTCATGTTTGTGCCAAAGTTATTTTTTAAGCTATGTTATATGGTATTTGTGTATTTTTAGGAAGTATTCCCATGTTATTATATATTGATCGTGTTTATAATCGCATGATTCTACACTCATTTTACACGGTATAAATTTTTTCATTTGATAATACATGTACTTTAACCATGATTTATATACGACTATTATTGGTCACTGATCTATTTAATATGAAATTTATCCCCTATATATATTTTCTCATAAATATATATGTGGTTCAAACAATGATTGTGAATTTTTGAGTTATGTTCCATCTATATTTATTTTACCTCACCCTTCGCTTATGTTTTTCATTCCAATGTTATTAAGATTAGTCTAACCTATGATGAGTCTATAATGGAGTTTAGTTTGGTTCGATAATAGATAAATGTTTATGATATTTGTACAATAATTTTCCTCTATAACTTGTCTTCAACAATAATAAACCTAATGGTTTTCAATTTTGTGTGAGATTATTGTGAAATGTTATAGTAATGTGAAATTTATGGAGGTTTATCTCGGATTATATCACTTAGTACCAAATTTATTTTGAAAAATTATTTGTTTCATTCACTAAACCATAAATGTCTATAATAGGTACCTCAATTAGAATAGAATGTTTGTTTAGTTATTTTTATGGATTATGAAGAGAGAAAATTAGTAAAAACCCTTGAGATAAGTCAAACAAAGATGTATATGTATAGGATTATATCCATGTTTTTTTAAATAATATATTTAGTGTTTTTTCTTGTCAATGACATCCCTATTTGTATACTCTAAGTTAATACATGCCTTGGAATTGATATTCCTTGGTGTAATAACCCTCAAAAGAGAAGATTGGGTATTAACACAATCATCACCTTGTGCATGATAAACAGACATAATTACACACTCAGTTTGACACCCTTGGGGGATTTCAAATTCTTAATTCACATTATTTATAATCAAAAGATATAAATGATATGAATATAATATAAACTAATTTGGTTAGATAACCTAATAGAAAAAAAATCATGGATAACTGGGGATAGAAAAAAGACAGTAAAAGTATAAACCCAAAGTAGCATATGCTACTAATAAATGTGTCATAGGTGAATACATCTTCATATTGACTTTTTCATATTCATAATTTACATATTATCATAACATTTTTTATATTTGGTTGATATAAGATCATGAAGATGATGCTATGAAATCTATGTATATGGAACCCACTATTAATTTTAACTGAATAAGGGATAATACATAAAAGGATGATAATTTTAGTATATGTATGTTTTGATTGAAGATGTGAGTTTCATAGTTTTATCTAAGGTAGTTATTTTTTTATCTTAATAAAAATTTAATTTTGATTATCGTATATATTTTCATTAATGAGTTGTATTTATAAATTATATTCAATTATATTTAAAAAATTGTGGAATATGTCAAACATCTATGCAATTTTTTTTTTCAATTGATGTTCTTTAAATGTTTGGCAGCATATATATAATTTTATCAATAAAAATGAAAAATGATTTTATGAAAACATTGTATTGTTTGGAATAGTTATTTATTAAAACTTTTTTGAGGGATGGATAACACATTGTTTTAAAAGGATGGTTAATTTTATTAAAATTGAGTGATATGGTATTGATAAACTTATAAATAATTATTTATCAAATAAAAAATCATCCTTTATATTTTTGGTGAATTTTATGTCATTTTTGGAATTATGATACATATTGACTACTGTATGGATTAATGAACTAGTGGTTAATAAAATTTGAATTTTATAGATAGTATTTATTTATAAAATAATATATCATTTCATAGTTGTTATCATCTTGGAGATACAAATGGTTTTGGAAAAGGTATGTTATTGATAATAAATGATTTGGGTATATACATAATTCGGTATATTATTGTATGATTGATTATTATTGATTAAGGAATGATAAGAAAATTCATATTTCCTAAGACAGTAAGGAAGATATCATGTAAGAAGTTTTATCCCAATTGAAAATTATTTTAAGATTACCCTAAAATACATTTTTTAGTGATTAATAATTTAAATTTAGAGGTTGCAATTTTTTAAGGGGTACAATGTAATGACCTGATATTTTTTATTCTTTAAATTAATATTATCTTTGATAGCTTATTTCACACACAACACCATTTAAAAATTAAATGAGGCGTATTTATTATCAAAAAATATATATAATTAACAATACCTATAGAAAATTAAAAATATTTTAATCAATTATAAATTCATTCAAAATAGTATTAATGACAATTGATAATTTGAAAGGATTTATTTTTAAAAAAAGACGTATATTATATGTATTAGTTTTAGTATTTAAAATATTAACTTATAAATCTAATACTTTTATTTTTAAGAAAATAACCCAATTATTGGATTCCATATATCAAATTTATCACAAGGTGAATCTTTCTTATTTTTCTAAAATAATTGTTTATTAGGTGAATAATAAAAAATGTGGATTTTTCTAATACTATTTCTTTTTTTAAATTATCATAATAAAATAATGAATTAATATTTTATGAATAATTTATTTATTAAAATAATAATTAATATAAATCCATTTAAAAATATATGTTAATCTTACAAAATCCATGATTGACAATTGGAATCTTATATAGTATTTTTCAATGAAAACATTTTTTGTTCGCTTTTTTTAAAATTCATATTTCAACAATTGTGGAAATTAAAAAAAATAAAAATAGATTTAATAATTTATAAAAACATTATAATAATATGTTATATTATAAATTTCTTTTTTGGGCATTAAATTGTTATTTTTAAGAGTAAATATAATGACCAGGATAATAGTTAAATAATTATTTTTGGAGAATTGTTTTGTTAATATTGTGTAATTATTATCTAATAAAATAAATTGTTCTTTTATAAAAATGAAATTAATATAATATTTATACTAATATATAAATATATTATTAATAATTCACTTGTTAATAAATACTATATATAATTAAAGTAATTAATTTTAAAAATAATATATTTTGTAAAAAGTGATTTTCAATATAATAAATGTATCAATATGAAAGTTAATTTTAAATTATGTAGATATTGGAATGTATTAAATATATAGTATATTTATTTTATTCATTCCCAAATTTTGTAATAGGGGTTATTTTATATTTTAAGTAAAATATTTTTACATAGTTAAAAACTAATTACTTAGGTAAAAACAAAAATGGTAAACTATTAAAAACCTAATGATAAATGACCTGAAACCTGATTAAAAAATATTGTAAAATTAAATTTATAGGATATATCAACATTATACAACCCTAAAATCTATTATTTCATGCTTTTGGAGCTTTTGATGCTTGATTTTTTTCATTCCATTATTGAAAAATAAAAGGTGTTAAAAAAGTTCCATTTTCATCACTTATTAAAGGGTATCAATTACACCACTAAATATGACTTTTATTATATTGAATTTATTTGTACATGTATTCATTTTTATCTCATAGATGCCTATATTATGTTCATAAGACTTTGGTCTCAATTATTTTTCGTATTCCCTACATTTTGGATGATATTTTCGAGAGAAAGTTCAATGTCCCAAAGTGAAAATTACTTAATCTTTATCTCTTTATTCTTATTTTTCCCTTAAAAAACAACCCGATAAATAGTTATATAATAAAAATAATATCATTATTATACTAATGTTTTATTATATTAATGTAAAATCTATTATTTATTTCTTTCCAGAGTCAAAATGTTCAAATGATCAATGATCAAGTGTTCGTGCGGACTACAACCTCCACAAAGTGATATCTTCTGTTTTTAACCAATATATCAATTCACTAGTTATAAGGATGATATTTAATAATAAATGTTAAATATATAATATTATATATATTTTTAAGATAAAAATTATATTCCACCTTCATTCCCTCTTATTTTTTCTGAAATGTAAATAATAACCATGCATTATGAAGACTACTGCCTCTACAAAAAAACATTTTTTTATCATGATTTTAATTATTTATCAAATATATTTCAGATCTTATTAAAAAATTATAACATATAAATATTATTATTATGTTTTTTTAATATGATATTATCTCAAAATATAAAATTTCATAACAATAATCACCCATTTGATTGTGGTATGTTCATGTTTAGGTCTGTCTAACGACCTACTAAAACAATGTTAAAGAACTATATCAGGGAATAAAATGATAAAGTAAATGCTAATATAATTTAATAATAATGTCATGATTATTTTATGATTATATAAGTTTTAAATTATTTATTTTACTAATAAATAATATATCATATTTAATCTCTAATGTTACTAAATTAAGTAGACACTGATTCAATTTTCAAACACCATATATAAAAAACTCATGGAATGAGATGAGCTAATTATAAATAAAGATAATATATCTATTATGATACATTAAAATTTCAATTAATTATCTACATTAAGATAATAATTAATAAAGACACCATAATTAATTAACTAGTTAAAAAACGATCAAGGTAACTTACACATGATAGTGAAAATGGATAACAACTAACTAATAAATTAGTAGATAATGACTATAAATGAAGTTTTAAAAAAGGTTATAGTTTTGAAGAATGTTTTATAATAGGTGATTAAAATATTTATTTTAGTTATAAATGATATTTATTCTCCTTTCTAGAATTCAGGAATTAAGGTACGGGTATCATTATCTCACTTTAAAATACATGGGATATGTTTGATACTATGCACCACCATTTATATTTTATAGTATATCACTGCCTTCCTTCGATTAATTATAATTTATATATTATAATTCATGTAATTTTTATATCTATTTCATGGTAACCTATTTATTATTATGTTATATTTACTATATATGTTTCTGGAAAGTCAATTCACATTCATCATGTTTTAATGTTTATTCATGGAATTATTATATATATATATTGGAAACATCCTTATATTTCACTTTTTGTATAATTTTATCATTTTATCTATGGATTTAAATATTAACCATATAAATCAACTTTTAAATGTCTCTTTTTCATGAATTATTTAATCTTTAAAGGATTTTGTTATTAAAAATTACATTTCATTGAGTTAAAAAGTAATTCCATGGGAATCATTCTTCAATGAGTGATAAATTATTATATTTATTATTTAATAAGATATTTAACCTTTTCTCTCTAACTAAAATGTTGTTTTTAACTCAAATATTATTTCATGTGGAATTTTATTCCAATAAAAGTGTTGTGTTTTTAAGAAAAAAATAACACCTCTTTTAATAATAATGTATCTTCCATTTACTTGTTTATTACTCACAAAAATGTCTTCTTTCCTTATTTTAAAACCCAAATCTATATTTACTCATGTAACCTCGATAATATTCTACTCCTCTTCTAAAAAGGATGATATTAATCATTTTATAATGTGGGATTTCAATAAAGGTATTTCAAAATATTAAATAGTTTTTCTAAACTTTTTTAAATAAATTTTTTATCTTATACTCCACATTCCATTTTTATAAGCATTGTTTCCATTACAAAACTCTCTTATTTAATATTAATTTTAAAAGATTGATTTTTCAAAAGAATTTTACTAAACCTTTCTAAATAATTTCATTCATTTTCATTGCCCCATTATTGAATCTTTTTTTAAAAAAATTGTATTTTTTCTACTATTTTCACATAACCATTTCAAAATTTACTTTTAAAAGTTATTGTGACTTCATCATTACTTATTAATATAAAACCATATTCTAGAAAACCACTTTTTTTATTTTTCTAGTCTTTCCAATTTATCACTAAATGGATTTTTTAGTTGTAAATTATTTTCCATGATTATCACATTAAATATTCTTATAAAATAATCTTCTGTGTTAATTTAATTTTTGAAATCAATCATTTATATTAATGACGTAGATTTGGGTGATTATATTTAAAAATTATATGAATCACATTTTGTTTTCATGGGTTCATTATGTTAGGATATTGGATTGATTTTTGGAATTACTCGCAAGTGTATTTATTTAAATCATGAAATTATTTGTGTTTGAGAAATCCCAAACATAGTTGGGGTTTGATAAATCCCTAAGTAGTTTTTGGTCTAATAAATCCTAGAGATTGATTTATTCTAATAAATCATTGAGAGTTATTGGGTATGATTAAACCCTAATACATTTTGGGAAAGATAATTCCCTATTATATTTTATTTATAATAAATACATAACATAGTTTGTGCATGATAAATCATGAATAGGGTTTGGGTATGTTAAATCCCTTCAATTCATTACTTTAATTTTATATCTCATGATATAAATATGTTCTATGTGGAAATTTGTTTCTTTTCACAATAGAAAAAAGTTAATTTTTTACAATATGATTCATGGACTTTTTATTTGTTCACAATAAGATGTGTAAAAAAAATCACAATAGGATGTGTGGAAATTTTTTAATACAAAACATGAATTAATGAAATTTTTTAGTTCACAATGTTATAATTTTCATGTGATAATGTTTATGAAAAAGATATTTTTATACTATGTTTCAATGTCTTTGGGTATTTAAATTTCATTTGCCTTTATTATGATCTCTATATCAGGTTTATCATCTCATGATTTTTCAAAATTTTCCAAGGTATATTATTATTCATTTTAGAATTATTTTCATTCTAATAGGATTTATAGACAAAAATTATTATTAGATTTTTTTTAATAATAAATTTCATTTATTTCCATGTTTTATCATACCCTTATGATCTACCATTCATTACATGTTGATGAGATATTTTCCTTTACTAATAATTTTATCTGACCTCATTATTATGTTTTTATTTCCATAGGTTATTAAGATGATTTTATCTTTGATATGTCTAAAAGGTAATATAGTATGGTTTGATTATGGAATCATTTTCATAAGTATTGTAAAATAAGTTTCCTCTATAACATGTCCTCAACGATATGAAACATAATATATCTCTAAATTATGTATGATTATTAAGAGATATGATTCTAATTTAAAATATCGGAAATTTTATCTTGGATAATATCACCTTTTATAATGTTAATTTTTAAAATCATATGTTATTTTCCCCAAGCCCAGGAGTATGGGTCTTGGGAACCTCATCATAGATCAAAGACTTCCTTCTTAATGGCCCAAATTTATTTTTTGGAGTTGAACAAAAAATTTCTATAATTGTGTGATTAATTATTTGGTCACACTAGTGTTTAGACTTTGGTAAAGCATGATATTTTAGGTAAAAATAAGGATTAGTCTATGAGGTTGTGAATCATGTATACAGAAATCATTGTCATACCGATAATGAAAATGTTTCCCTGACCACACATTGATTACTTATTCGATCCACAACAAGTATCCCAAAAAATTTGAAACATTGATCTCAGTTATAGGTATTATCTATTATGGGTAAAGAAGGAGGATATACATGTGATGGAATGTAATAAAAGTTATAGACATTTTTATTTTGTTGTTATTCAATTTTCATTGACTAATGAACCCTCTATATTTATAGTTCTAATGAAGATTATACTCAAATATTATCTTAATAATTTTACTATGGTAATTATTAATTATATATTGGTATACTCTAAAATATATTAAGATCCTAAGAATCATTGGAAAATAATTTTTTATAATCTCAGAGAGAATGAGTTATATGAGAAATTTAGCATGTCTAAATTTTGGGTTCAAGGAGATTATATTCTTGGACATGTTTTCTCTAAGGTTAGGAACTATATTTATCCATATAAGATAAAGGTGTCAAATTAATAGGGATTTCATGTTAATTTAGTCTAGAAATGTACCCTCCTTGGATTAGTAGATTACTAATGATGATTTTTTTTAAAAATCATGATTTATATACCCTTTAACCAAGTTTACATGTAAGTATGTTAATATTGTATGGTAAATGGAATGTGAAGAATGTTTTGAGGAGTTAAATAAGATATTGGTTAACAAATCGATAGTAATATTACCATTGAGTATGTTTATATTTTATATATATAGTGATTCATCAAAGAAAATACATGGATGTGTCCTTATATATAATAATAGTGTTGTTTCAAACACATCAAAGAAAAATACAATCTATGAACAGAAATATCTATCCCATAATATTGAACTAGAATCTATTATCATTTCTTAAAAACATATGTTGGAACTATATCTATGGTTATATATATGAAATATAAACAGATCACTCTTGTTTGGAATATTTATTCTCCCGAAATCAACTCAACAAGAGACAAAGGATATGTTTGGAAATACTTAGCGATTATGATTATTAAAAACACTACCTCCCAGGGAAAGTAAACAAGGTTTGGGAGTATTGAGTAAGTGGTAAAATGGAGTTATGATTAAGATGATAATAGATAAGATTCATATATTATGGGATTAATTAATGATTGATAGGGGAATTATAGGAGAAGGTAAAATATAACCCTTTTTATAATCGATTACCAAACCATATATACTTGATAAGATAAAAGGATATCAACTTAATGATAATATTTTATTAATGAAAATGAATTTCTTAAATGATAGGAAGTTTTTGAAATTATTCTATGTAGATGTTATAATGAAATTTTAAAAGTGACTATGTTGTACATCCATGTCTAATCTAAAGATGGAATTGTTAGATGAAGCTCATAGATCAATTTTCATTTTACTCCTTTAAAGAACCAGGGTATACATGGATTTAATAGATCGTTTTTGTGGTGAATTATGAAGAAGTAATTTACTAACTATGTATAAAGATTCTTTGTTTTTAATGAGGTAAATCTAAGAGATTTCATATTAAATGTAACACAAAACATATCCCTATTCATATTTATATGTGGGATGACATTATTAGGGAATGTTTTGATGGATAAATAAATAATCATAGAATAATGATAGTATATGGGTTATTTTGGATTATAATAAGAAGTTTGGTCATTTATAAGGTTTAATAATGGATCTAATTTTGAGAACCTTGCACGGATCTTTATTAAGGATGTTGTAAGACTCCATAGTGCACCTATTTGAATTGTATCTAACCATGACTCATTTTCCACATTGAAATTATGGAGGAATATTTAAAATTACATAAAAGATGAGATACATTTGACAAAAACCTATCAAACTCAAACTAAATTAATGAATGAAAGGACTATTAGAACATTATAATACCTATTGAGATCTTCCTCAATTGACATTCATGTTATATGGGATTTTTTTTATATTTTGTATAATTTAAATGTAATAATATAAACCTTTAAAGCATTAAAATATATACATATGAATAATTTTATGGGAATAGATTTCATACTCTAACTTTTTATCATGAAGTTGGAGAAATGATGTGAATAGTACCATAATTTATTAATGAGGTAAATATGAAAGTATTGGAACTCAACTCATATAATGACTTCTCAAAGTTGATAAATTATATAAATAGATAATCAAAGTAAGGATTTTTAATTTCATGTCGGGGTTCTGTCTTCGTAAAGGTATCTTCATTTAAGGTCATTATTAGGGTTTTGTAAAAAATAAAAGATAAGCCCTAGGCACATTTTGAATTTTTAAAAAATTTATAGAATTAAAGCTATGGACTACCATTTGAAAATTCTACCCAGCCTCTATAATGTGCATGAAGTCTTACATGAATTGTTATTAATAAAATTATTAAAACATCCAATGCATGTACTCACCATTGATGAATTGTAATTAAAACATGAATTTTTTTATAATGAGGAGATTGGTCAGACTCTTGACATAAGACATCAAGTGTTGCAGAATTAAATAACATATAAGTTTATTGTTTTTTGGATAAATCACATGGTAAAATAAGAAACATGGTTTCTAAAATAATAATTGATAAATAATTTCACCAATTTTTCATGAATTTATGTACATCAAATTTTGAGAATAACGTTTTTTAAGATGATAGAATGTAATATCTAAGATTCTCCTCTAGTTGGTAAATATTACATCCCCAAACTATATCTCAATGCATATTTTATAATTACAATAGAAATGGCTCATGAATATATATTTATATATATATATATATTTAATCCTTAAAAAATTTATAAATTTAATTGAATAATATATATACAATTTTTTATTTTTTTTAATTCCAAAATTAGTGTAGGGTGATTTTAATGAGTTTTCAAAAAAAATTGAGATTTTGGGGAATAGTGAAAAATACTATTATACAAGATTCACTTTTAGAAAATCTGCATGATATAAGATTGAAATAAAATTTTGTGAAACAATTTTTTTAGAAAATATATATAATAAGTAATATAATGAATTTAAAAAATTATTTTTAATTTTAAAAAAATTGACATTTTAAAACCCATGTGATGTTTTCTTATTGTAAATAAAATATTTCGATATTTTTTTAAAACTAAGTATTAAAAATGATACATTATTTTTTAACATGGATTTAAATTCCTATAAATCTACTTTTTTAATTTTAATGTCATGAAAATCAATTATATACATGATATTCCTGTAAATCAGTTTTTATTCATTAAAGGAATTTCCTCAAAAATCTATTTTTAGTTGTGTATTTTGTACTTATAATAGAATTAATTGTTAACACATCTGCAAATATAATCATGAAAAATTGATTTAATATTTTTAATCAAAATATTGACATTATTAAATAGGTCCAAGATTGTTTTTATTCACAATGAATAGTTACCATAGTAAACATTTTTCACCATGGTAATGGTAAAAATGTTTAAAAAGGGGGTTAAAAAATAGTTCGACATAAATTATAACTAAAACTTGTCAAAATATGATTTTATGAGTGGATTTAGGCCCCCAAAATATAATAGAATCATTTTCATTTGGTTCCACATTCACATGAATATGTCTTTAAATTATTCTAATGTTTTGTGTATTTAAAAAATGTCAATTCCTCTAACATGTAGAAGAATACCCTAACCCCCTCACTTATTCACACTTTATCATAATTTTATCTTGAAAAATATTTGATAAAATAACTTCCCAATACCCTTATCCATGACTTATAAGTTTTGTTCTCACCAAATGACCAACCTAATGAGGCTTAAGACGAAATCCAAAGGATAATACATATGGAAGATGTAATTGTGTTAACTGAGTTCTATGAAGTTTAATTCCACATAATCATCTTCCAAATATTATATATTCTTCCTAAAATAATGAAATTAGTACCATTTATTTTTTAAAATATTATTTTTCTGATATAAAAACAATAATTAATCTTATTTTCATCAGTTGGGAAATCAAAACAATTCTCAAGCGTATGTATATACCACCACCTCTATGAATGACTAATTTTATTGTTCATAATCACTTCTTGAAGATGGTAATAAATATTTATTTTATGAATACATATAATTTTTATTACATAATTATGATTCTAGAAATATAAATCATTATCATCCTTATTTTCCTTTTGATCCATGAAAATTTTAAATGTTGCCCATGTGTATGTACAGAATACCACCTCCATGAAAGATGTATTTTATTTGTAATAATTATCTTAAAAGGATTTCAATGAAAGTGTATTTAATGTGTAAATATGATATATATGATGTTATTAACACTGTGAAGGAGATGTAACCATGACCATGATGTATGTATCATAACCATCAAATCAATATGTGCACAATCTTTAACTCCTATATAATTAATTTTAATAATGAATTGTGAGTAAATGGAAAAAATTATGAATTAATGATATATAGTAAGAAATGTATAAATTTACATATTATATAGATAAATAATATTTATTTTTTTATTATATATTATATTTGAATGAATATTCCCTTATTTGTTTTAGTAATTATTTTTTATCCTCCATATTCATATTATATATTTTATTTCATGAATATTATATTTTAATATTCAATGATTTCTATAGTCTGAATTTTGTTAATTTTTTACTTTCTTTAGAAAAATTCGAAATAATTTTTCTTAACCATTTCTTTATATGTGCTTTTATATTTTCTTAAAGAATGTGTGAAAATAAACCATTTTTAAAATTTGTTGTATGAATGAATATTCATACCATCATGAAAATTATTCATTATTTATATTTATATTAAATTATTGATGTTTTACTAAAGTAATGTGTTTTCTCATTACTAAAGGAATTTTTTGTTTTTATATAAAAAATATTTTCCTAAAATTTTAAGAGGGATTTCATTTTAATTAAGTATATTTTAATCTTATACACCACATTTTCTTATATAAGGATAATTCATTTTCAATATTCCAATATTTAGTATAATTTTACATATAATTTTCTAAATTCTCTTTGAAACTTTATAAAATAATTTCTAAAAGTTATTTATAACTTCATTTTTACCATAATATTACCAAATGTTTAAAAAAAGTTTTTTTAAAATTTTCAGTTCCATTTTTCTTACTATTTTACAAAATATATACATTAAAATATACATTTATTTATTATTAATTAATTTACATATCTCATCCCTTTCTGATTTATTATTTATAAAACATCTTGTGTATAAGTATTTTTTATCACACCATTAACTTACATGAATTTATATTCTCAATCATTATCCATTATTCTTTTTACAACATTTTTATCCTTCATGTCAATATTCTTTTGTCCGTAGATATATTTAGTATCATTACAAAGTTTACTAAACTAAATACTTATTAATATATATAATGTTAATTGAATAAACCCTACTAATAATGTTATTTCATTGACTGTGGAAATATTGAAGTTCATTATATTTGATTAAATATAGATATTTAATGATTAATATAGATTATTAATTATGAATTGTTTAGTTTATTAAACACAAGATAAATGAATTATATGTATTTAAGTGGTGGGTGGGGTCTTTTATCACCCCTAGACATGTGTAATTGGTAGGTGGGGTTTGTGATTTCTCATCAATGCACTAGTAACATATCCCAAGACAAATAAGTTGGCATGCCATAATAATTACTTATGAATTTAGTATATACCAACCCATTTATTGAATGTGTGTTGGTCAATCCCTAAACTGTTATAATAGTATGTCTAGAATAATGTACTCCATCATGAATAGTTTGATCAAAATATTCCATGTGATTATTAAATTTATTTTATCCTGGAATATATTCCATGCTCAATTTATTGATTATCTTGATCATTTCTTGATCATTTATTCTAAAATATTTTGTATAACTAATGTAATAATGATGGATTTAGTTGTACTCAAACCCATACTGATAATTTGATAACACCCTTCATTTTTTCTCATTTAACGAGGTTATTGATAAGGGATATTTGAATAATCTATATGATGTACTTGAAGTAATAAGAAACATTTCAAAAAGTTCATATTCTATTATTTATGTTTCTAATGTAATATAGAAATCTTGTGTTTATCTAATCTCACAACACATATAAGTTGTATGATCCTTTGGGATATAATCCCTTGTATCATATACGAATATAATAAAGTAAACACCATCTCTATGTTATTGGATTAAATGTTTTTAGATTATATAAAAGAACCCTCGTGTAGTGTTCCCCATTCATGAACCAATTCTAAACCAAAATACATTCATATAAAAGATCTATTTCCATTTTTAACTCTCTTGTTCATATTTGTTATGTTTATGGTTACATTTTCTTATAATCATATCACCATTCACTTATCCAATGACTAGAAAAATTTCCCCATAATGAACAATGTGTTCTTTGATTTTGATTACCTCGGGATGTGTAGTGACTTCAAAATTTCCAATAGTAGTCCCAAATAGAAATGAACTTAACCGAAACCCTATCTCCATCCAAAATTTTTTGTAATTCTAATTAATTTCAAATTTCTAAATGGAATAAAATTAAGATAAAGATATTGAAATATTTCCCATTGACATGAGGTCAATTGTTATAGATACTACCATATAAGAACTATAAGTTTCATGATTTTAGTCATCATAGGATATATACTGATGTTGGATTAATTTTCCCTGGAGCAGTTAAAAATTACACTTTCATTAAAAACCCATCTTCTTGAATAATTTCATCTTATTTATATGAGGATTTCTATTCTATCCTACATACTAGTTTGAAATATCATTTATAAGAACTATGTGTGGACTGATTTCAATTAATGTAGGATATGTATTGAAATTAGTTTCATATATCATAGGCCTATACATATATTCTAATAAATCCCCACCTCATACTATTATTTATGTGTGATAAATCTTATTGGTTTTTTCCTTTAAGAACCCAATACAATCAAGAAGACATCCTATTTTTTGTATAAGACAAAATGTGGCAAAGAATTTTTTTAAATACCCTTATCATAAAACCATGATCTAAATGGTACCTGATTATTTGTTATATAATGTTAATATACCTCACATATTATCACCCCAAAATGATCATAAATATTATAGAGTGGTCCATAAAGAATAAATGGAACGTCTCTATGTGAGAGATATATCAAACTATGTGTACCTACCTTTTGGTCCATAATGAACGACCTTTAACTTCTTAGAGTGGTCTGTCATATAAGAACAAACTTCCATACATGAGATCTAGATACATATAATGGAACCTGGAACATGGTTCTTATCTACAATATTACACAAGGGTAAATTTCACCATCTATGATAAAACATGGATCTCATATGTTGGGGACATGCTTTAATGATTATCCCGGATGTAATATTATACTATAATAAATGAAATTATCTTCTCCTATATACGATCCAAATAAATTCATGAGATAAAATTTTTTATAACTATGTTTGGATTCATACCTATTACCCCAAGTTATGTACTAATAAATAAACCTTATATTTTTTACATGGGAAAAAGCTATATCACTATAAAATCCCCAACCAATTCATGGTATCCGCGCTCACATGGATTCTTTCTATATAGGACTCTATAGTGTCATTATGTATCATTAATAATAATTTTTATTTCTTGATTCATTTTAACTAATGATATAATGTGACATCTATTCTATAACTTTCATCCCTATTAATAAATAATCATCCACATTTATTCCCCTCTAATAACCCAAAAAAAAATCAAATAACTGTTTGTTCATGATTGTAAAGGTTCAAATTCATATTGATAGTTTTGTTATATATTCCAAAAATCCAACCTTAATTTTTTTAATCTTAGTAAACCATTCATGGATGTTATAAATCAGTTTATTTTTCACCAAGGGGAAACATTGTTTAGTAATTATAATAAATTATCTATATTCAAAACATCCATATATAGAAATTTTTCATCCTTAAGAGAAGACCATAAAATATTTGTATGCCCTAAAAAATGTTCTTGGGATAATCCATTCAAAAAAATTTCAGTATCCATCATAAACATACTTGTACTATAATTTCACCCTAATTTAAATACTTCAGGTAATGATTTACATCATAGTCATTTCTTATTCCATAGGTTTTGGTTTCTAATAGCTCTTGCACTCCATTTGGGTTGCCACATCACACTCTACATCATTAGTCTAAGAATTTCATCTTAAAATATGTGCACACTTCTTTGAGACAGTCTATATTAGCATTAGAATCACTATTCAAGTTGATTTTTTCATTTCCCTTGTTACACATAATATCTCTTTTTTATGTCCAGTAACTATGACATTAAATTGTGTGCTCTTGTATTTTTGGTTTTTTTATAATAGAATTGGACCCTTCAATCAAATTTGGTTATCTTACTCTTTTTAGATACTTTCTCACACCCTTCAATAAAAGTTTTAAAAACATAAAATACAGCCCCAAATTTTCCAATTTATGGGCATTTAAATGTAGATGAATGAGATAAAATTTCATATAATTAAGAAAACCAATAAAGGGATTCTTGAGTAAAATTTAAGTGTCTACATGCTAAGTCACCCACATTAAAGGCATAATAAAATTTTGAGTGAAAATAAAATAAGTAAAACTTCATATATTTCCCAATATATGGCCCTAGGGAAATAAAATTTACTCTCATTTGATCCATTGATGTAGGAAAAATTTATAGAAAACCATTTTATTTCTTCTATGTATACATATTATATGAATTTCACATCATATCCCTTCACCTAGTGAATGGGTTCAACACATTGCATCATAACCATTGGGGTTCATAGAAACTTAATAAGTATCATTTAATCTAAAATATTACATTATTACATTGGTGTTTAAATCATTGAAAACATTCATGATTATCAGTATTGAGTTTAGTTGGATCCAATGGAATCCTCTACTTGGTAGAGGTATTCATGAAAAAATATTTAGTAATACTAACCAGAGTTATATTTCATCATGAGAAGAAGGACCTATAAATATTTCATAGATCAAAAAATTTATAATGGAGATTATAATTCAAATATTGTTTAATGGTCATCCCCTTTCTTCTTAGTCCATGTCATATTTTACTGACAGATAAATTTTAATTTATGACTTGAATATTCCATAATAAAAATTTTAAAATGGATTCCAATACAATATATATTACAAATTCCTAAAATAAACACATTTTTATAGAAATAACAGGACGTTCCAATTGAGAAACCATTCTCGTCTTAATTAAGTGACCTTAAACAAAATAGAATAGGGTTTTAATCACTATAACCTTAAACTATGTCAACCCATATGTGGTATCATCTATAATTGAATTTGTATTTTTTCTCTATATCATACCATACTGCACTTATTCGATAAAAAATCCCTTCTCTTTGATAAATTTGGATTAAATTAAACATAAACTACCTTTATTCCAAGTAAAATTACCTAATCTATGTGAACCCTTACTCAAGGCTCACTATATTCTTATAATTGCGAGCCCACTAATTGTCGGTTATCTTTTCCCATGTTATTTTATAGATAGTTGTTAAATAAAATATATATGTCCTTAAAATCCCACACATAATTTACTAACATAAATGACCTTATATTCCCAATTAAAGAGATATAGTACTCACCAGGATGAAAATCCTCAAAGGGAAACCTAGTCCAAAATCATGTCATCACTCGCTGGGCATATACCTCACACCACTTAAGAAAAAATTAGCATCTAATGTAGTAAAAATGCTGACAAAAATGATAAAAATCTATGTTTCTTCCAACTAAGTCTCCCGCATATGATTCATATTCTATAAATAGGGCAAGCCAAAATACACAAACATTGTGGGGTCTAACTTATAACCATGGTAAAATTCAATCCATGCTTTATATATCCCGTAACAAAATAAAATATTAGATAATGCATTTGTAAACCAATAAATTGTTTGCAGATAGTGGGTTTTCATGAACAACTATTCAATTAAATTCTTTTTCTTCTAATAATTTACCATAGTGGCACAACCTTAGGTTGATCTCATACAGTCCACTCACATGTACTAAATATCTATGATCACTATTATAATATAACAAAAATTAAACTGAATTATATACAGAGGTGTTCTTTAAAGATTCATGTAATAATAATATAAATATTTAAATAAAAAATGTAAATATGCACATAATGAAGTTAGAATAAATGAGTAAGTATAATGTTCTTAGGAGTTAATGATGATCGCTATCATTGTTTAAGAGATATATCAATATTCAAATCAATAAGGTGATTAAGAAATCTCACACCAAACATTCTTGTTTGAATTGATATTAAACCATATCGAGATCTATGCATACAGTTAAATTCCCTTCCAAAAATAATCTAAGAGAACACTTCACTAACCATCACTACCAGTTATGTGCTCTACTATATGCATGACAAAAAACATAAAGGTAATGAGTATTGATAAAAGAGAATAAAACAAACAATAGGGAAACTGGGGAAAATAGTCCTGGTAATTAATATAACCATTTCTAAAATTCCCAAAAAATAACAAATATATTGTTATTTTAGCATAATGAAAATAATTTAAACTTTCATTCCCTTACATGAGAAATTTTCATTATCAGTTCTCCATTTTTAGTAGATTTGATAACGGAATGTGGTAGGAGAACACATAAAATTATGAGAAATGGGAGAATGAAGATATGTATAGGAATACTAATATATTAAAAGACTAATATTATTCAATAAAACAAAATTATAAAAATATACTAAAAATGGACAACTATGGATTCTAACCCCTTGAAATGGAGGTGGAGTATAAATTAATAAAGAGTGGGGAGAATAATGTTTTCTACAAAATATTCCTCCAAAAGGTAATTTGTTGTGGCCCCATTAAATTAATGAATTGGGAAATATGTTCATCTTAAAAGTTTTATTATTATTATTTCTCATTTACCAAATAAAACACATCTCTATTGGCCCATTAATGATGGAGAAATGGTATACTTACATCATAAAATTATTCAATCCTAGTGATTTTTTTGATTTCCAATGATCCAAGTTTCCATTAATATTTGTCTTTAAAAGAGGCTAATTCAACCATTTCCACAGTTAAGGATGTTTTTCCTAGGAATATTTTCTAGATCCTTGTAAAATTTAAAATCATTTTGGTTTGTAATTCATGATATATACTCACATCTTCAATAGTCCTTTATTATATGCATAAATTTAGATGTTAGAACTATGAACTAGTTTTGGGATTCAAGATGAGGGATTGAGCATTGGATTCAGCTGAATGAACTGAATTAAAATATGTATATAATTGTAAAAATAAACAATTTCAATACTTTTATTAGTCTATAAAAATTAATGGTTAAAATATAGAAGAAAATTAAAAGAGTTTAAAATATAAAATTATTTTATTTTACCAATTGTGCTAAAATTACTACTAAAACCTAAAAATGTGACAATTTCTTATAAAATAACACTATGGTGGTATTGAAAAAATTTATTTATAGAATAAGATATTTTAAAATGTTATCTTAATCACTCCCCCACACTTAAAAATTTAACTCTAGGAAAATCATAAAATACATGAATCAAAATCCTCACAAGAATCCAAAATTAGTAAACATCCATGATCTTTTTCCAAAATCTAATTTCACTATGTATTTTAGATGAAAAGAAATATTCTTTCATTTCTGTGCCAAATTGAAATATATTAAACATCAAAAAACCATTCATGACCCAATCACTACCTACCTCACATTGAATTTTATGTCACTCTTCAATCAAGAGAGATTCAATATGGAGTTATTCTCATACATGGAAGTTGAATGTTTCACCATGGGCTTGGGACATTTATCAAATCTCAATAGCATGAGACATAAAAATAAATTCAATCATGATAGATTTTTTTAATTTATTTCTATATCTTGGGGTTGGTGGTTAAAATTATTTAAATGTTCAAGGCCAAAAAAGAGTAGGTTGAACTATTAAGTATGAGTACATGAATATTCTTGTGAAAACATAGAAAATTCCTCAAACAATTCCTCTTACATGTGAAATTAAACATCATCCCCTTTTTTAAAATTTTAAATGTGTGTTTTAGTGACTATAATGAAATATTTCATCCAAATTCTCCACCATTTTTCTTCTTTTCTTTTTTTCTTTTTTTCATATAGGATGTGATGAAAATTCAATATAATGAATGAATTATAATTCATTCCCAAAATATATAATATGAACATCATTAAAAATATTAACCATGGTAGATAATTCAAAATCATCTACATTTTTTCATTTTTCAATTTTTCTATTCTTTTTTTAAAGGGTAATTGGATTATATAAAAAAAGCATAATGAAATGATTGACTTGTGACCATTTATATCCCTCTATCTACTAGAATAAATTATGACAAATACCTAAACAATCCCAAAAATGAAACATATCCTAATTTAAAAAAATTTAATTCCCTTTTTCCATAATTAAATATTAAATTTTCATGAATAAAATAATAATAGTGTGTTTTGGTTAGGAAAATAAGACTATCATGTGGCTTAAACCTATACAGAAATTATTTCTTCATAGGGATAAAAATTTTAAGTGTAAGAGTTAAGTCTCAATTTAAATATTTTTCTATCCAAATAAGTGTCTCAATCAAGTCAAAAACCTTCTATAAATACCAAATCATGGATGAATAAAAATCATAAGTTTTTTTTCTCTAATAAAAATTCATTTCTATCTCAAGAAATTTTTAGTGTTGTGAATAATATTTAAAAAAAATTTGAAAACCACATAGAACTAGAGAAATATTTTGAGACAGTGATTCATGGAAAATGATTTCAAAAATCAGTAAAAATCATAAAAATTATTGTAAATAATAATCAAGGAAAATTTACCACATCAACAGTAATTTAAAATCCATTTTTTTTTAAAAATGTCAACTCTCTCAAAATAAATTGATGTAAAAAAATGATTTGAATATTTATTTAATTTAAATATTATTAAAAATTATAACAAAAGGAGAAAACAAGACAAAACAACTATGTAGGTTGAAACTCCCAACCCCCTCATATCAAAATTAAACTACACCTCATTTTAGAACATCAAAGTCAAAATAAGGAGAGAAAATTTTGATAGAATTTACAACACAAGTTAAGTTTATTTCTAATGATAATATTGAGTTATTCTATGATCCACTACCAAAATAGACCAAAAAATAAGAACAAAATATAATATAATAAAAATAGCAAAAAAAATAGAAAGGGAAAAGATGATATAACATGATTTGGATCCCCATGTGGGTGTTATTTTTTTACTACCTCTAGACATCCAATTATAGTTAATTAACATCTATCCAAATATAGATGGGGATTCTCTATTATAAACCACAAGATATGATTTTTCTCAACATTCATGACTATATTTTCAGACTAGGAACCCCCAAATAAAATAAACATATCCCAAACAATTAGAATAGATGAAAAAAAAAATTTGAGGGTCATCGAGGGGGAAAGAATATAGGGGTTCTCCCTATTTTGATCAGCTTGAGGGGTGGTCTGTACTAGTGGTGAACATTGTCTGGTTGTATGTAAGTTATCTTTCAGTTTAGGTTTATAAAATTATTCCAAAATGATTTATTATTATTTCATCATCTTTAAATGCACTAGTGTAAAACTCAACTATCTTTTTAATTATCACCACAAAATAAGAAAACTCATCATCTTTTTATTGTAGGTCCTGAAGTAGTAGTACTAAAACTACAAAATCATCCTAAGTGATATCATTTTTAAATTCAACACTAATTATGACTATATAAAAATAATGCTTTGAAATTAAATCTCTCTCTAAACATTCATCGTTAGACACGTTTTCCTTGAGCAGGCCTTCTAGGAATATAGTTTTTGAAGAAGTAAGTTTCTCTTCATGTATTACTTAAACTTCACCAATGTCTTCATGAAATTTAGGTGGAATGGATATTTCATTATCTCCATATTATTATGATTTTTATTCCTTTCAATGAATATTAACTTCATAAACTCTAGTTTCTATAGATTTTATTTCCTTTCTTATTTCTTCCATCATCTTGAAAATATCCATAATTTCTAAATCATTTTATTTTATATTATTTGAATTTCTTTCTATTTGATTTCTATTTTATATAAATTTAATCTTCAATATGTATTCCCATTTAGGATCACTAAAAAATTTATTGAAAGGATAATAATATGAAACATTATCATTGAAATTAATCTTGGATTAAGGGAAGAAAATATACATTAATGCACTTTTTTTGTTCTGTTTTTGTTAGTTTTTGATTTATTTTGTTTTTTATGAAACAAAGGGTGTATAATCTCTTATAATCCACAATAATGGTTATAAATTTATGAGATAATTAAATTTTCAACAAATACTTGATTAAATTATTATTCTACTGAGAATTCATAATAGTTGTACGTAATAGGGCAGATCTCATGGAGGTCTAATGTAGCTGTAAATATATATTATCACTATTATAATCAATCTAAAATAATATATATATAGGGGTATTAGTTATATATGTAAGATACATATAAAAACAAAAATATATATAAAATGAAGCACATAATGAAGTTAGAAGATATAATGTGGGAAAATATCCTTGATATGTCATGGTGATTTGTTTCACTGTTGAAATAGTATGTCAATATTTGACTCAATGAGGTTATCGAGACATGTCACACCTCACCTACCCATTTGAATTTTTTTTACCCATTCCAAAACCACTATATAGTGAGAAATAATCTTCAAAAAGGAAATTATGAGACCACATCATTGACTATCACAAATCATGTCACGATTCATCATATAAACAACATAACTATTTAAGAGATGAATGATTGATAAATAAGAAGAAATTTAATGATAGATTAAATTTGTCAACCCTTCATGGTGGGGGAACAAATAAAATGAAATTAAATTGGAGAATGGGTATATGAAGAAGAAGTATAATATATTAAAAGTAAAATAAAATTATAAAAAATAATGTTCAACAAACCTATTGAAAATAGAAAACTAAGGTTTCCAACCCCATGAAATAGAGGTGGAGTAAAATTTTATATGGTGTTGGGAGAATAATTTTCTCTCCAAAAAATCCTCATAATATTGTCACATGGAAGACCTACTAAACTGAAAATTTTTGAAAATATATTTTCTTAAATAATGTTATTATTTATACTTTACATGTACCCAAGAGATTTCTTCTTTAGTGGACATGTAATAAAGGATTTATGGTATATTTACTTCTGAAGATCATTCTACCCTAATTACTATTTAAATTGCAATGAACCATGTTTCCATGCATTTATGTCTTGTGAGGATGCAGATTTTGGCATCAACACAATTATGTATGTTGTTCCGTGACCTCTTCTCTATCTCCATTCTGATGTTCACATCATTTGGTCCAATAACTCATGATATATAGTCCAATATTAAAATTTCATCCATTCTATGTATAGATTTTGAGACACGTATTGTGATATTATTTATGGGCTTTAATAAGATGGAATGATCTTTTGATATAGTAAAATGAATTGAATCCCAACATGTCTGAAATATATAATATAAATTTCATAAGATAACATAGTGTATAATTAGTTATTTACAAATTAAGAAATCAAATTAAAACAGTTTAAAATCCAAATTTAGGCTACTTTACCAAATAATCTCCAATTACTACTAAACCAAAAAAAATACAATAATTCACAATAAAATAACTCTATGGTGGGGTTAAAAATGAATTATAGTATAATATGTATGTAAATATTTTATTCATCATTAGTTTAAATGATTAGTGTGAAATACATAAAAGCTTAATTTCAGGGTAATTAGGACCTTTTAAATATTACAATCCTAATTCTAAAATTTCCCCTACATGATGTACATTGCATAGATTCACTCATCTCCCATGTCTGAATAGACTAAATATAGTATATGATGATGTTATATATTTCACTATATCTATAACTCGTATACCCATCTGAAAGAACACATGAAGTAGAAAAACATATCTTGTATCCAAGAGTGTTATCTTTGGATTATGGTAATTGATAATATGCCACTATTGGTAACAACTCCAATTATCAGTGTTCATTCTTTTAATTATTTATTAAATTATTTATTGTTATTTATTCATAGTTAGAATTTTTTTCGGGTTTCTCCAAACCCTGAAATTAATATATTAAAAATATTAATATATATTAATGAATGTGCATCTATATTTTTAGAATAAATGGGTTTCCCTATTGATTAGGACCTCACATGGGATATTTTAGACAGTGGTTTTTTATATGATGTGTATTTACCCTTGTCAAGAAATTATATTGATTGGCTTTGAGTATTTATTTAATGGTGACTAAAGGTGAGTGCGTTAAATGAATTAATTAAATTATATAATTTAATTCGTTAATGAATAAACCTATTTTTCAAATTCTATTTTAGTGTATTTATGGAAAATCATTCGTGTTACTACAATATAAAAAATTTCAAAAGATTAAAAAACCCTCATTGATGATAAATTTTGATTATTTATTTGGATTGGAATAAGGATAAATTCCTTGTTAGAACGTTGAAATATTCTATCGAATAAATTTGATGTTAGGAGCTAAGATAGCATTGTATTCTAGAGTCCAAGAGCCTCATCATAGATAGAATAAAAATATAAAATATTTTATATTTTGAATGATATTTTTTTAAAGTGATTGAATATCTCCCAAATGTTGTGTCATATGAGAAATATAAGATAACCATTATATCTGAGATGTGTGGTTTACCCTAGGCGTGATATAATTCATTTTTCCATCAATAATTTCATATGATTTCATGCAAGGATGGATTATTTAATATTATTATTTATATTTTCGGAAAAATAATTAAATATCAACCAAATTGTGCATCTTATATGAAATATGAGATCACTTTATGGTTCAGGGTGATGGGTTTACCCTTGGTGTGATATTCCTTTTCTGTGTGTCAAGTTTTTGATAAGATACGATGATAACTTATTTAATGTTATTTTTTATGCAAATAATTAAATATATAACAAATGGTGTATCATATATGAAATATGAGTCTATTTTTTGGTTCAAGATGTACGGTTTACCCTTCTGTGATATAAAATTTTTACACGATTGGAATATAGTCACATCGCACTTGATAATCCCATTTTAATATTTATTTATATACTTATTTTAAACTTAATTAATTAAATTCATTTTTAATTTAACTCTTCCACTTTCTTAATGATAAAAACACATTTATTATGCTGATTCATTTGAAAATAAGTGACTTTAACTCTTTTTGATGGATTAGATATGGTAAATAATTAATGTGGTCAAAATATATACTCCAACATCAAACTCAGATGAAATAAAATATTAAATTGGGTGTTATGATTTTGGATGAAGGAATATGAAGTTTAGGGTTATAAATAGTAAAACCAATTAGTGTTCTTGGTTCATAGATTTCGATTGAGTCTTATGGATCCTAAAATAACATACATGCATTGGATAAAGGCTTCATTTATCAGTTAACCTCACTTTTTAGTGAACAATTTCTTTATTGCGTGTTCATCCATTACCCCGGGCAGTTATCAAGGTTAAAGAAATCTATATTTTGTTTTATTTTTCATTCAATTATTTCTTCAATTTTATGTTTTATAAAATCCTGAAAATGGATACTATTAATTTAAAAAAATAGTAAATCTATAATTATGAAGGGATAATTATATTAAATATCAAGGATAAATTGGTATAAATTATTTGATAAAAATTTTCTTAATTATCCAATGATAATTATACCAATTTATCAAGGGATAATAAATAAAAAATTATCAAATGACAATTGATACTAAATTATCAAAAAAATAATTATAAGAATTACATAATGATAATTTCATAGAATTCTTAGAAGAAAATTATGAAATTATAATAACATAGAATGTTCAAGGATAATTTATTAAAATTATGAAGTGATAATTAATTTGTATTATCAATTATGACTATTAAATATATTATGAAAATATTTTACTATAAGATTATCAAAAGATCATTGGATCATATTATCATAAAATAATAATGTGGAATTATCAAAGAATAATTAAAAAAGCATTAAATGATAATTTCAATCATTTATCAAAGGATAATTTATCAAAATTATGAAGGATAAAAAAATTGAAATATCATGGGTAATCTATAAATGAATTTTCAAACAATTGTTTTGTGGAATTATGAAATGGTAATTATAAATAATTATCAAGTGATAATTTCAATGAAATATCAAATTAAATTTATGAAAATATCAATGTATTATAAATTTTTAATTTCGTCAAATTAAAAAGAATAATTATGAATGCATGTGTTCTCATAAAAAGGTAATTTGAAATTTATTCAGGGGAGATAAAATATCATCACATATTATATTTAAAATTATAATATGAAAATTAACCAGGAGATAGACTTTATCATCACATGTGAAATTTTACTTCTTTTTTAAATAAATTAATTGTTTTTGGTTTTAGAAACACTTGATGAAATTAATGATTTGACTAATCTAGGTTTACAATGATTTGGTTCTGAATAGGGGTTAATGACTGTTAATATTTACATACTAGCTACTGAACACCATAGGGTATTTTATTTTCTCCTTTAACATTAATTATTTTTTAGTTGAGAAGTTATTCGCCTTCTTGGGATCATGTTTACACTTATTTCCTTGATGATTATATTTTTTTTGACATTTTAATTGATTGTGCTTAATTTTGATCAAATGTGGGTGTGTATGTATATAGAATATAATTCTTGTTGTGATTACATGAGTAATATTAGTGTGAATTTTATCCATTTTTTATTATGATCACATGTTGTTGTGTATTCTTCTATATACTCATGTTGATATTTTATGCCCACTTGTGTTTTCACCCTGTATATGTGTTATCATGCCTTGTTGGATGTTAGTAGTATTTAAAATTGGTGGTTCATCATGGAAAATTCATACCATAAAGGGGGAGTTCACTTGATTGTGATGATAGTGATGAGGGTCCTGAGCTCGAAGTTGAGGTACGAGGTACCCATGGTTTGTCTCATGTGTGTGCTCGAAGAAGCCTTGATTTTCCAAGTATCATTCACCACATGATATCCTGGGTGATGTGAGTACTATTTATTCTCATATGAATGATATGGGTGACACGGTCCTCTTGAGTAATAAATTTCATCAAGTATCACCTCCACAACTCCATGAGAATTCAATACAAGGTATGGTTTAATTCTTCAAACACATTCAGTTATCTTTTATCATGAATCCAATGTAGGTATAATCGAGTGTTGTAGAAGTTTGGTTAGTGAACTATATCTTAGTTTTTTTATTATTCATTTATTCATTATTATTATTGTGTCATAGAATGTTTTACATGAGAACATTAGGTTAAGGATGAATTTATGGTGTCATATTGAGTCTTGTGATCACATAATACTCAGGCATTTTGATTCGCTTGTAGATTTCATGAAACATGGTAAAGGGTAAGTTCCTTATGGTGGATGGCTGAGTAGGCAGAGAATGGACCTAAAGTGGACTGGTATATACACCATAGTACCCTAGAATTATTTTATTCATAATATATTTTATTTATTATGGAGAGGATTACCACATTTGGAAATGATTTCATTTTCATGACATGTATGCCATTTAATTTTCCACAAGATTACCCAAATTATTTATTATATTGTCATTATTTTTTATTGACCATATGAAATGATACTGAGGTTATAGTCTCCCCATTGATGGACATTGACCCTTACTTCTAATTGGAAGCCTCTTATGTATCGGGAGGCGGTCATGAGGTCATGTATCACCTTGCTCAAACACAATGCTTCGAGTCGTGAGGTTACAAAATTGTACCAGATGCAGGTTTCACTAACCAATTATTTTCTTTGTCTTGGGATAGGACATGATAGAATATTGATATGACAATTGGGACTTAGGCGTGGCCGCTATCCCCGTGTCTATCCAACATTGTCTAGTGGACCTCTGAGTTTCCATAAAGTGGGGAATGTTTGTATTATCATTATTGTTGATTGAACTCACCTTGGGTGATGCACATGATGTTGGTAATTGATTTATTGAATTTTGTGTGTGTTCATCCATCATGATTTGGCACATAGGTTCTCATGAAATGTATATACTAGTTTTTTTACATGATCATTCTTTACTAAATTCATTAATTTGTGTTATATGTTCAGGATAATTTCTCTAATTGTGCGATATATTTACGTTTCTTTGCTGTTATAATATATCTTTAATGGGGTTTATTAGTTGAACTGGGCATGTTGTTATGTTGGTATATATATGAAGACTGTTACTAACTTGCAGGGGTGGATACACTACTACAAAACAAGCCTTCAACAACCCTGGCCTATATCCGTACTAGAAAAAACCATTTACAAAGACTATCATTTATGAGTGCAAAAGAAATGAATAGATAAAATGTACCCTTTATGAGCAGTTTTTAGTTTGGATAAAGGATAAAAAATATATGAACTTTTCTTCAGTGCATATAAATGTTACCCTTTATTAGTGCTTTATTTTTAGCACTCATAAATGCTACCCTTTGTCAATGAATTATTTTTAGCACTAATAAATGGTACCATTTTTGAGTTTATTATTTTTAGTGTCGATAAAGGTCCTTAATAAAATGAAATTATTAATGGAATTAAAAATTAAAATGAATAAATTAAAAGAATATTACAAATATTATTAATTAAATAATTTCTAATAAAAATGAATACATTTAATATACATATATATAAATTATAAATAGTAATAAATAGTATATATTAAATATATGGATATATAATATGAATAAAATGAAATAATTAAAAATTAAAAATTAAAAATGACTAAATTAAGAATACTATTAAATATTGTATTAATTAATAATTATTGATAAAAATGGATAACATCAATATACATATATATTGATTATAAATATTAATAAATAATATATATTAATTATAGATATATTAAATGAATAAACTAAAATAATTAAAATAATTAAAAATGAACAATTTCTAATAATTAAGAAAAAAAATTAAAAATGAATAAATTATAAAAATTAAACAAAATAATTAAAAGTTAACGAAATTATTAATGAATAAATTATTAATAAAAATGACTATTTTTAATATATAAATTAATTAAAATTAGTAACAGATAATATAGATTAAATATAAATATAGAAAATTAATAAAATGTAAAAATTTTTAAAAAATATTAATTTCTTCTTAATTTTTATCAGCTTTTGTACAAAATTATTCATGAATACATTTAATATAGAAATATATTCATAAACATTTATATTTTTTTGTGTTTCAATGTATATAATATTTCCTAAAATATGATTTATATAACAAAAAATATTTATATTTTACAATAAATAGGTCATATATTTTCTGAATAATAATTTATAATTAAAAATTAATATTAATTAAAAATGCTTACTAATAGTATCAAACAATAGACCTAATTAAATATAATTTTATATTTCAATTTAACATATATCAAATTTTTATTAAATTTATTTCGCATATATATATATATGTAATTAATGCATTTTTTAGATACAACGCACAAACACAAATATTTACGTAATTAATACAATATTATATAGAAACACATACACAAAAAATATATGAATATTTATTCATATTTTAGTATTAACATTATAATAAAATTATAACTTGATACAATTAATATATTTTGTCTCAAATTTGTAACTTTTATTAATTTATTTTTAATATTATTACCGTTTAGTATTAATTAATTTTTCATATTTTTTATTATTTATTTTCTAGGGAATTTGATAATTTTCTATTATTTATTTATTTAAATTTATTTGCTATTTTTTAATATTTTCAATATATATTCATACTCATTTCAATATCTATCCAAATTATTTTAATAATTTGTATTTATTTAATAAAAATTGAACCTTTTTTGTATTTTTAATGTGTAATCATTTTTTGTTATTCAATTTCCCTAATTTTTAACATGCAAGAATTTAGGATAATAAGTTAAATAATAATGTTAAAAATATATTTTTAATTTTTTATAAATAAATATATATATTTTAAAGACCCGAAATTTCTATGGAAAGTTTTTTTTCTTAAATTCTTGGGATTTTTACGAGTCCGAAAATATTTACGGCACTTGATTCCGAGGCCCGGTGTGCCCAAAATAAATTTCTGATGTTTTTTTCGGGTACGTTCAGTAAACATACGAGCGGGTTTTTATAACTTTTGAACCAGTGCTCGGAATTGAAATCTGAGGGCACCGTTGAACTTGCAGCGTCGGTAATTTCTTAATGAGACCTTAACTATATTTGCGTTCTAACGAGAATGGATGTAGGATTTTAGGGGTTTTAAATTAATTTAAATAAAGATAAGAGTTAGATTATTTTTATTTTTGAGGTGGTTAAAACCTCCATGTGGTGGTTAGTGGTGGGGTCACCACACCTTAACCTCCCATGGGAGGTTATGGTGGTCAAGCCCACCCACACCTAACCTCCCATGGGAGGATATACTTGGTGGGACCCACATGGTCTTAAACCCCCTTTAACCCCCCATTCATTATTTGAACACCTCTCTTCATTTAATTAAAACTCTCCACCTCCCCTATTTTGAATTTGAATCAATTCCACCATTAATTAAATGAGTTGTCTCATTTAATTAAACACAACTATTGTGTTGTTGTTCCAACAAATAATAGACGATTCCCCTATTATTTTTGGTTAGCATTTTGGTGGAGCCTGGGGAGGAGAAGAATTTCCAATGAAGAACCTTCGCCCATGAAGAATGCCTCTTTATCATCCATCGAAGAATGACGAACACTTCCTTCGATCAGCAGTCTTCGACTGAGCCAAATGAGAAGGAGCCGACTGTGAAGAACACTGACGATGCATCTTCCTCGGTCTCCTACCCCGGACGCTTCTCGATGTCAACAAATCGACGTCCTCCATTCCTCTCCTTCAACTATCAATGATCGAAAAGTGAGGTAGGATATTTCTGTTGTTTTTGTACTCGTTCTTTAACATTCTATTTTTGGAATGTGAATTTCCGATTGATAACGCCATAATGAGGAGGGCTCGGACTCCACGAACATGGCCTAGCCCTCCTCCTTTGTTGTTATCATTTTTTTATGATGGTGGTGGAACAACATTATCGCCCGAGGAACAGACCGCGACAAAAGCCACGACAGCCGGTGACGGGCTGGCCGTGTAAAAAGCAGCGGCTAAAGCCTCCGGGTCGCCAAGAGGGCGGGGCACCACCGTGCTGCGCAGAAGGAGATCCGCAGCAAGGCCGAGCCACGGTGGAGGCGTGCGGCACATCCACGCTGTGTGGAGGCCAGCAGAGGGCCACATTCAGGGCAGGCTTCTACCATAGCGGGTCACTGTAGAGGGGCGCGGCGCCGTCACGCCACACCGGTGGTGCGGAACTGGCTGGCCGCTTGGCCAGCCAGACAAGGTGAGACCCCTTGGGTCCGGTGGGATACCAAAACCTATGCCTAGCACCGATTCTGATTAGAAGGTAGGTATTTTAACCCCCCCCCCCCCCCCACACACACACACACACGCGCGGCCAGCCGGCTAGCCACCCGGGCCGCCAGCCAGATGGCCCCGCAGGCCGCGAGCTAGCGAGCCATGCCGTGCACTTGGGCAGTGCCACCCACAAAGGCTGGTCTTCCCACTTGGGTCTCCCCCCCACCCCTCGAACTCCAGTTTGGACACAAGTTGGGCCAGTTCTATTCGACTGGGTCAGACCAGACCTGGACCCAGACCCGCTTTTCCTTGTTTTCACCTTTTCGCCCATATCTAGGGCTACGGGTGTCCGATCGACGAACCGTCTCTAGAAACAGAAAGAATAGAGATATAAGGTTCTTTTGGCGTATCTTAATTGAGATTTTGACATAGTTGGAGTATTCTCATGTTGGTTTGATCCTAAAAACCAACCGGACCCCGGGGAGAGAAATGCCTATAACTCAAAAACCGAGCTGTGATTGACCCGTCTTCTATTGCATTGATACCCCTATGACGAGGCGGACCTTTGAGATACTTCTACATTAGACTTCGTGACAGTTGGAGTATCGACCAATAGCTCGTGGAGCGGATCCCCCTAGATATGAGCGAGCGGAGTACTTATACCTAGTAGCAGGCTTAGACCTGATGATTACTGACCTTTCGACTCAGAGTGTTTCAAGTAGCCTAGTGAGAAGCACCTCTGTGTGATGCTGCATCCCCACAGTGGGGAGAGCATATGTGTGACATGGCAGACCCACGGTACTCGATAGGAAGAGTACCTCATAAGGCTATGATGGGAAGCGCCTCTGTGTGAGCGCGGCAGACCCTTAGTGGGGAGCACCTCTATGTGACGCAGCAAACCAATGGTACTCAATAATAGGAGTACCTCAGCAGTCCAAACATAGTGGGAAGCACCTCTGTTTGACGCGGAAGGCCCACTGTACTCGTTAGAGGAGGAGTACACCATCAGCTGAAGTTCCAATAGTGTGACTCATGTTGTTACTTGATACTACCCCCTAGAATAAAATCTTGTTTTGAGATGAGTCAATGACTTTGGTGTTGATCTCATGAATGAGATGGGTTACTAGATAACTTAGGTATATGTATGGGAATATACCTAAGTGATGTTTATCGGTTGATTTCATACTTTTTAGTTTATCCTTGTTGGATATTGTGATACCTTGATGGGATCGGGGTCCCTACTGAGTTTCGTTATACTCACCCCTGCATGGGATACACCTTCACCTCGTTGTGTTGGTTATAGATGACAGACAATGTTGTTCGGGTCAGAGAGTAGCAGAACTGGATGGCACCCAGATGATGACCACTCTCCGAGATGTACACGGATCGAACGGATGGGCATGGAGTGTTGAGGAGCCCATTTGTACCTACACTTCAAGTAGGAACCCCAGAGAATGACCCAGTAGCTGCTTCACTTCTTTTCTTCCGTTCTTTTAGCATTTCAGTTTTATTGTACTTTACTGTTGGGCATGTATTTTCGGCCCCTTTTCTTTCATAACTCTCTTTTGTATATAGTTTCACATAGTGTTTTACATCTAGTTGTGTACTCTGTTATGTGTGTTTCTGTTTATAAAGGAAATGCCTTCACGGTTGTGGTATTTACGCCTTTGGTGGTAGTCTCTATCCCCAGGACTATGGATGGTGGTCTTGGGGTAGTCACGACAACTGCCCCGAGGATGGGTCATGAAAAATTGGTATCAGATGAGTTGGTTCTCCCATAGAACATAGGACTCTGATCATAATTTTCAATGAAGAAATAATGTTAAGTGTACTAAGCGTGGTTTTCAGTTCAGGGAGTCAAGTGTCGGTGCGAGCGGCCAACGTATCCATACACCAAGACCCTAACTATTGATTTTCGACATAGTGCATGAAAACACTAATTGTCTGTGTGTTTTCAAAAGTTTTCATAAGTCAACTCAACCAAGATAGCTCACCAGGTATAATATTTTGACCATGTCAAATCTATTTATTTCAAGATGCCTCCCCACGGACAAACAGTTAGAGCCCCGACAGTCATACGCTCTGATAGCCCACCGAGTGATGAGGCCTCTATACAACGCCCATTACTGGTAGAGCCACCAGAGGTTCCACTTTCCGTTGGGCCACCGATGCCACCATCCCCAGCAGCAGATGATGCACGCCACTGGAGTGCATTGAATGAGTTCCAGAACAAGAGGCCACCCAGGTTCTGGGGAGAGACAAACCCACAGGCGGTTGAGGATTGGCTGGAGGCTGTGGTGAGAGTCTTCAGGCTGGTAGGGACACCAGCAGAACTCATGGTGATCCTTGTGTGCCAGTCTCCTTTAGGCAGTAGTAGGCAGATGGTGGAGCCTGATGATCCAGGTCCACGACGAGGATACATTAATCTAGAAAGACTGCAAGAGCTTGTTCTGGGAGAAGTTTTTTCCAGCCACCCTTTGAGTGGTGCAGATAGAGGAGCTACTTCATCTACAGCAGGGCATCATGATAGTAGCACAATACTCAGCGAGGTTCACTGACCTCTCATGCTACTCCACAGATATGGTATAGGACCCATTATTCAGGTCCCGGACCTTCGATTATGGGCTCATGCATCAGATCAAAGCCTCGATGATCTCCCTAAGCATCCCGACTCATGCGGGGGTGATAGAGAGAGACCTCCTAGTAGAGAGTTTCCCTTTTGAGCAGTCACCATTAGTGAGGCCCACTACGAGTTGATATGTAGAGGAGTCTTCTGCAACTTTCAATAGATAGATGGTGAAAATTTCCAAGAGGGCCAGACCCACAGGTGGGTGACTACAATACTCAGTATCTGTTGTGTAGGTCACCTGAGGTAGTGACTTACCTACCAGAAGCAGGCAGTCTTACTCATGCGGCCGGCAGGGTCACATGGCTCGTGACTGTCTGAACCACCATTCAAATGATTAGATGATAGTTGAGGGACCTCCCAGGTAGTAGAAGAGGTTTGATCGAGGCGGTGCATAGGGAGAAAGTGGATGTAGCAGAGGAGATGGTCGAGCAGTTGATGGTGGATGACGTTTCGAGGTGCCACCGCCACCACCACTAGGAGGTCCACCCTGGTCGCAGGGAGCAGGTGGATAGGGGAGAGCTCAGCTTCAGGCAGATGAGGAATATGAACACGACACTCCGGAGATGATTTGAGGTACAATCTGTGTCTACTCTACCTTAGCTATAGTTCATATAGACACAGGTTCCCATCACACTTTCATAGACATTTCCTCATTCAGAGGTCAGAGATTCTGACGGAGCCGTTGGCTCGATCCTTATGGCTAGAGACTCCTACGAAAGGAGACTTGACGATTATGCACTGGTTTTGGTAGTGTGAGCTTACTCTAGGAGGTGATATCTTCGGCTAGGATCTCCTTGTAGTGGTGTCGAGGCCTTACAACCTCATCATGTGAATGGAATGGTTATCTACAGTATATGCTCTGATTGACTATATTAGGCGCAAAGTGCGGTGTGTCCGAAAAGATGGGACCAGATTTACCTTCACAGGTGAGAAGGTAACATTTGCAGCATAGGGCGGACTTACGTAGAGGAGGGTGCAGCCGACCACTCATCAGTTTGCCTGCCTCACCCTCAGAAAGTTGATGTGGAGCGTCTGAGTTATCATGCAGTGGTGGATCAGAACACAGATGCTTTCACTAACGATGTTTCAGGACTATCTCCTCGTAGAGAGGTGGACTTCGGCATTGACTTGTACCCTGGTATGATACTGATATCTACTCCAGCATATCGGATGGCTCCCGCAGAGCTTCGTGAGCTGATGGTACACTCGAGGACTTGTAGAGTAAGGGATTCATCTGGCCTAGTGTTTCTCCCTGGGCTGCCCCGATTCTATTTTCCAAGAAGGCAGATGGGAGCTTGTGGCTTTGTGTCGACTGTCGTCACCTGAACCAGGTTACTTTGAAGAACTAGTACTCACTCCCTATGATTTATGACCCATTTTATAAGCTCAAGGCAGCATGATGGATCTCAAAGATATACCTCGGATCAGGCTATCATCATATCAGATTTCGAGACGAGGATGTGCAGAAGATGGGCTTCAGATATCGGTACGACCACTATGAGTTCTTGGTTATGACTTTCAATGTAAACAACACTCCATCATTGTTCATGTGTCTCATGAACATGATCTTCCAGCCATTACTCGATCGCTTTGTTGTAGTCTTCATCAACGACATTCTGATCTACTCTACTACTGAGGAGGATCATGACTACCATTTACAGGTGGTACTAGACACACTCTGAGGGAACCATTTTAGTGTAATCTCTCGACGTTCCAGTTTTGGATTCGATAGGTTCACATATTGGGATACATCATCTCTTAGGGTGGAGTTTAATTAGATCCAGTGAATATTGAGGCGGTACTTTCTTGGGAGCCACCCAGGAGTGTGACGGAGGTACGAAGTTTCTGGGGCTTTGCTGGATACTACAAATGGTTCATTCCAGACTTCTCTAGAGTTGCAGCACCACTATCAGCCTTGAAAAATAAGGGGAAACCCTTCGTGTGGTCGAATAGATGCCAGCAGAGCTTTCCGTAGCTGAGGTAGATGATGTCTAGTGCCCCCATCTTGAGGCTTCTAGAGGAAGGAGTAGGGTACGTAGTCTACTGCAACACATTAGTGACTGGACTCAGGGGTGTCCTGATGTAGGAGAAAACTGTGATCAAATATGGTTATCAGAAACTGATACAATATGAGCAGAACTATGCTACCCATGACCTGGAGTTAGCAGGACTGGTCTTCACCTTGATGATTTGGCAGCACTATCTGATGGGTGAGCATTTCACAATCTACTCTGATCACAAGAGTCTCAGGTATATCTTTTCTCAGAAGGACATGAATGTGAGATAGCTAAGTAGTCTTGAGTTCTTCCAGGACTATGACTTCAAGATAGTCTATACTTTGGGGAAGGGGAATGTTGTTGCAAATTCACTCAGCAGTAGGTCTGGTATACCACTTCTAGGAGAGGTGACAGAGCATCTAGTTGCCATGCAGATATCCTTTGTGGATAAGAATGGAGACAACTACCTACAGTCTCTTATAGTCACTCCTCCACTTCTTCAGCAAGTCAGGGAGGCACAACATGGAGATGTTGACTGCGAGACATCATGTTTTTAGTTATCCATAGGACATGCTCCTGATGGATTTTCTGATGGTGGGGAGCACAAATTCTTCTTCAGAGGACGTACAATGGTACTGGTTTCGATTTAGGAGGAATTTTTGAGGGAGTTCCAAATTTCCCCTCTAGCGGTACATCTAGGAAAGGTGAAGATGTATCAGGACCTCAAACGACAGCGCGGGTGGCCAGGTATTAAGAAGGTAGTAGCAGAGTTTGTCTCTCAGTGCCTCACTTGTCAGTAAGTGAAGGCGTAGCAATAGGTACTAGCAGGCTTGGTTCATCCCTTATATGTCCCAGAGTGTAAGTGGGATGGGATATCAATGGGATTCATTATGAGTCTTCCACGAACATCCAGGAGTCATGACTCGATTTGGGTGATCGTTCACTAACTCACCATGTTGTCCCACTTCCTACCGATCAGAGAGTAGGGCTTAGTAGAGAGATTGGGACGCCTCGATGTGTAGATGATTGTTTGTTTTCAAGGAGTACCTTCATCTATTGTCTCTGAACTTGATGCATGGTTTAGTCCTCAGCTATGTAAGGGGATGTAGGAGGCTTTCAGGACACAGCTTTTCTTGAGCACTGCCTTCCATCCTCAAACAGATGGTCAGACTGAGCGGACCATTAAGACCCTCTAGGACATGCTTCGTGCATGTGCCCTAGACTTCGGTCAGAGCTGGGAGGATCACTTACCATTGGTAGAGTTCTCCTACAACAAGAGCAATCACTTCACCATCGGTATGGCACATTTTGAGGCCTTGTATGGTCGACATTGTAGATCGCCACTATGCTGGACAGACCTTGGGGAGTCAGCACTAGTGGGACTAGAGATGGTATGGGCTACCACGGAGAAGGTGAAGATTATCCAGGAGCGGATTAAGACTGCACAGAGCAGGTAGAAGTCGTATGTTGACCAGAGACGGAGACCTCTTGAGATAAATTATGGAGACCATGTCTTTCTACGGGTCTGACCCCGATGACCACTACAGAGATTTGGCCGAGGTGGAAAGTTATATCCACGATTAATTGGACCATTCCAGGTCCTCATCAGAGTAGGGGAGGTGGCTTACTGCTTAGCTCTTCCTCTTTAGCTGTACCGGGTGCACGACGTCTTCCACGTATCTCAGCAGAGGAGATACATGCACAACCCGCCCCACATCATCAACCACGGGGAGTTAGACATCGATGATGGGGTGACTTTCACGGAGGTTCCAATTGATATTGAGGATCAACAAGATTGGTTCCTGTAAGGTCAGTCGATACCTCTGGTGCGCGTTCCCTGGAAGCACGTGAATATTCAGGAGAGCACATGGGTGTGGGAGGCTCAGATGCATGCTCAATACCCCCATTTTCCCTTAGTGTGAGTTGTAACATACGGGGACAAAACCCCTAAGGTGGGCATAATGTAATGACCCAGAATTTCAGTGGAAAATTTATTTTTCTTAAATTCTTGGGATTTTTACTAGTCCGTGAAAATTTACGGCGCTTGATTCTGTGTCACGGTTTGGACGGAATCAATTTCTGAAGTTTTCTTCAGGTACATACAGTAAATGTAAGAGTAGGTTTTTATAACTTTTGAACCGGTGCTCGGAATTTAAATCTGAGGGCACCATTGAACTCACAGGGTCGGTAAATTCTTAGAGAGACCTTAACCGCAGTTGTGTTCTAACAAGAATGGAAGTTTAATTTTGGGGGGTTTTAATTAATTTAAATAAAGACAAGTGTTAGCTTATTTTTATTTTTTAGGTGGTTAAAACCTCCAAGTGGTGGTTTGTGGTGAGTGCCACCACACCCTAACCTTCCATGGTAGGTTACGGTGTTGGGACCCACCCACACATAACCTACCTTGGGAGGATATCCTTGGTGGGGCCCACATGGTCTTAAAACCCCCTTACACCACCATTAATTATTTTAACACCTCTCTTCATTTATTTAAAACTCTCCACCTCCCCTATTTTGAATTTGAATAAATTCCACCATTAATTAAATGAGTTGCCTCATTTAATTAAGCACAACTATTGTGTGGTTGTGCTAACAAATTTTAGACGATTCCTCTATTATTTTTTGTTAGCATTTTGGTGGAGCCTAGGGTGGAGAAGAATTCTCCAACAAAGAACCGCTGCCCATGAAGAATGCCTCTTCATCGTCCATCGACAAATGATGAACTCTTCCTTCAATCATCGAATGAGCCAAAAGAGAAGGAGCTGACTGCCAAGAACACTGATGACACTTCTTCCTCCATTGCCTACCCCGGGCACTTCCCGACATCAACGAATCGATGTCTGATATTCCACTCCTTCCACCGTCAACGATCGACAAGTGAAGTATGGGATTTGTGTTATTTTTGTACCTGTTCTTCATCATTCTATTTTTGTAATGTGAATTTCCTATTGATAATACCATAATGAGGAGGGCTCGCATAACACGAACATGGCCTGACCCTCCCCATTTTTTGTTCTCATTTGTTGACGATGGTGGCAGCGTAACATTACCGCCAGAGGAATGGACCACCGAAAAAGAAACAGTGGCAAGAGATATGCCAGCTGTGAAGAAACCGGCGGCGTAAAGCTGTCGGGTCACCAGGAGGGCGCGACATGCTCTGCCGTGCAGAAGGAGGGTCGCAGCCAGGGCCGGCCATGGAGGATGTGTGTGGCGTCGTCGCGCCGCGCGGAGGCCAGTAGAGGTCCTCGGCCAGGGCTGGTCATGGCTCTGTCGCGCCGCGCCGGTGGTACAAAACTGCGGCCAAGGCATGCCGCGGTGGAGTGGTGCGGCGTCGTTGTGCCCCGCCGGTGTTGCAGAACCGGCTGGCCACTTGGCCAACCGGACAAGGTGGGACACCTCAGGTGTAACCCCCCCCCCCCCCCCCCATGTTCGGCCAGCTAGGCTCCAGGCCCGCCAGCCACCTAGCCTCCTGGGCCGCCAGCCGACTGGCCACGTGGTCCGCCCGCTAGCCGGGCTGGGCCGGGCCACCCTCACGTTAGGCCTCTCTCTCGGGATGGGATGCCTTCGGGTTGGGCCGCCTTTGGGCTTCTCACTCGGGTAGGGCCGCCCACTCCGGCCGAGCAGCCCCCTTGGACTCCGATTCGGACCTGGGTTGGGCTAGTTCTGTCTGATTGGGTCGGACCAGACCTGGACCAGTTTTTCTCTATTTTCACCTTTTCACCTATATCTAGGGCTATAGGTTTCCGATCGACGAACCATCTAAGGTGATTGAAATCACAGAGCTTGTCAGTTCTTTTTGAATATCCCACTTGATACTTGGACACTGTTGGAGTACGTTCGGGTTGGTTTGAACCTAAAAACCAACTGGGCCCTTAGGACAGAAATTCCAATAACTCACAGACCTAGCGTCTGATTGACGGCCCATCTGTTGCGTTGAGACCCCTATAATGAGGAAGACCATTGAGATACTTCTACTTGGTACTTTGTGACAGTTGTAGTATCGACCAGAAGCACATGGAGCGGATCCTACCAGAGAGAAGCGAGCGGAGTACGGAGACATAGTAGCTGGCTCAGACCTGACGACTGTTGACCTTTCGACTCGGAGTGTTTCGACTAGCCTAGTGGGACACACCTCTGTGTGACGTGGCAGGCCCACAGTGGGGAGTGCCTCTGTGTGACACAACAGACCCCTGGTGGGGAGCGCCTCTCTGTGAAGCAGTAGACCCATGGTACTCGACAGGAGGAGTACCTCAGTAGTCCAAGGATAGTAGGAAGTGTGTCTGTGTGATGCGGCAGGCCCACTGTACTCGATAGAGGAGGAGTACACCATTAGCCGAGGTTCCTACAGTGTGATTGAAGTTGTTACTTGATACTACCACCAAGAATAAAATCCTGGTTTGAGCTGAGTCAAGGACTTTTGTGTTTACCTCAGAAATGAGATGGGTTACTAGATAACTTAGGTATATGTATAAACATATACCTAAGTGATGGTTATCAGTTGATTTAATAATTTTGTGGTGTATCATTATTGGATATTGTGAGACCTTGAGGGTCTCAGGGTCCCTACTGAGTATCATTATACTCACCCATGCACGGGCTATGCCCGCACCTCATTGTGTTGCTTGCAGATGATGGACAAAGCTGATCGGGGCAGAGATTAGCAGAACTGGATGGTAACCGAAGGTGGACAACTCGGTGAGATGTACACGGAGCAGATGGATGGACATGGAGTACTGAGGAGTACATCTGTACCTACCCTTCATATAGGAACCTCGTAGGATGACCTAGTAGTAGCTTTACTTCTTTTCCTCCGTTGTATTAGCATTTCAGTTGTATTGTACTTTACTATTGGGCTTGTATTTCCGACCCCTTTACTTTCAGCACACTCCTTTGTATATAGTTTTACATAGTGATTTACTTCTAGTTGCGTACTCTGTTGTGTGTGTTTCTGTTTATAAAGGTAATGCCTTCCCAGTTTTGGGATTTACGCCTTTGGTTCAGTCGCCAGCCTCTGGCCTATGGAAGGCAGGCTTGGGGTAGTAACGACACGGGCCCCGAGGATGGGTCTTGACATTTATAAATGTGTGATTTTTATATTTATAAATTTATAGATTTATAATTATAAATTGGAAATGTTATTTTTTAAAAAGTATTTATATAACTATAATTAAATAATTATGTATTTTTAAATAATTATAAAATAATAATAAATTTAATTAAATAATTAATATTTTTTCTATATTTATATTTATTTTTATATTTATATTTATTTTTATATTTTTATTTTTATTTTTATTTTTATTTTTATTTTTATTTTTATTTTTATTTATAAATATATATTTTCTGTTTTTTTTTCATATTTATATTTATAATTATATTTTTATTTATATTTATATTTATATTTATATTTATATTTATATTTATATTTTATTTATTTTATTTTTATTTTTTTAAATATATTTTTATTTTTATTTTTATTTTTATTTATATTTATATTTATATTTATATTTATATTTATATTTATATTTATATTTATGTTTATATATTAAATATATATAATTATATAAATATATATAAATATATAAATATTTATTAAATAAGTATTTATTCAATTATAAATAAATAATTATAAAGTTGCAATAAATATATTTAAATAATGAATATATTTACTATATTCATATTTATATTCATATATATTTATTAAATATATTTATGTAATCTTATAAATATATATAAATATATAATTATATTTATAATTACAAATAAATAATTTTAAATAAATTTGCAGATATATTTATAAATGTATATTTACTATATTTATAAAATTATATATTTATAATGATATATTAAAAAATATTTTTCTTAAAGTATATATGTAATTATAAAAAAATTAATTATTTAATTAAATAATAATAAAATTATAATAAATATATATAAAATTATATAAATAAATTAAAAAAATATTTATAATTACAGCTACAAATCCTTCATCATTGCTTATGTTTTAGCACTTATAAGGACACCTTTTATGATTGCTTATTAATTTAGTATTGATAAGAGGTATCTTTATCAATGCCTTTTTGGAAATGCTGATAAAAGTGTCTCGAGTCTATTTAAAGAACCCTAACTTGTCATGATATATGGTGTTATTCCCAGAATCTACCTACTGCCAACACTCCTCCTCAATGAATCAAAGCTTAGATCAAGGCTCAATTCAAGGCTTGAACAAATACAAGGCTTGAATCCAAGTGTTGAATGAATCACAGATCGAATGAATCCAATTCTCAAATTAATCCAGGAATTGATGATATCTTAAATTTATCTAAAATGAATCAAAACATGAATCCATGGTTTTTTATTATCTCATCCTCCACACTCGTTGATTGAGTTTTTAGGGATATTTTTTTCATTTTTATTTCATTATCCCTTTCTATTCATTATCCATCCTTACTTCCCATTCAGTAATGAATATCTTATAAGTGTTTCTTTGATTTTGGTTTTGTATTAACCCTTTCAGGGACTGGTTTTCTCCCTTGTAGTATATTAAGACTTCCACACATCGATTTCGTAAAATATAGTAGGTGGCACCATTCATTATCCTTTAAACATGGAACCATGAATGTGTACAGCTTTTAAATAATTATTTTTATATAATGCAAATTCAATTATAACTATCCATGAGTGTTAGTGATTTATAAGTGTTTTTCTTATGTTTTAATTTACATCAAAGGATTTTTTTTCTTAAGTATAAAATTTTTGAACTTCATTCAGTGGAATTAACAAGCAGAAAAGGGTTTATTAAAATTCCACCCACGGTTTTTATTGAATTGGTCAAAATTAATTTCATGTAATATTTTTTTATAAATTATAATGAACTTCCATTATATTATGATCAAGAATTTCTATAAATCATACTATGTCATGATATTTTTCTAGATTCTTTTTCTGTGAGCAAATAACATGGAATTATTGTTTCATTTCATTATTTTAATTATTTTTAATGGATTTCATATGGAAATTTTGATGTCTTTTATCATATATTCAAATTTAGTAATATATGTTTGATATTTTTACTGAATTATATTAATATTCTATCTTATATACACCCTTTATGTTAAGCCCCTTATTGATTCATTAATGAAAAGTTTTTTATTATTTAATTATGGATTGATCATGGGTCATTGATATCATATTAATTTTTCTGTTTTTATGAATGGGTTTTTTTATTAAATTGTGTTTGAAGGTGTGAGTGAGTTTATGTTTGTTGAACAATTTTATTAATTTTTTGTATTCTATCAAGACGTGTTATATGATATTGTTTGACTCCACTTACATGTCATTAGAAACCTTGGGTATCCTTTTAAAGTATCTATTGATGAGTATTTCACTATTGTATGGTCAAAATTTGGCTAGATCCAATGACTATTACGCCACGCAACCCCAGATAAATGGACTAATTAGGATGGTGCATCACGGAGTGAACTTTGTTTCTTCATGGTGCAAAGTGGCGTTGTACGCACCATTGCAACATATTTTTTTTCACCTATTTTAACCATTCAACCATGAAATTAATAATGTACTTAATTATAACACTTATTAGAATGTAAATTGGTAACTTTCATCCCTCTATTTCATGTGACATGTTGATTGGGTGCCACAATCAAGAACATCCTGCAAACCTACCACCTTCTCAACACCCCTCTTATGATAGTAATATGATTATTTGTTATTCTAATAACTTAAGGTAATTAATCTATTTCATTTTACTTACATTTCATTATAATATTATTTTACTTATTATGGTTATTCAAATAAAAAAATCCAACAGTTATTTTTAAATGTTTTTTTTAATAAATATGGATTGGGCCAAGGAAAATGATTTTCAAGTTATTATTTTAATTTAAATGGAAAAATAAATATTTTAATGAAGGATTCTTTGTACATGTTTAAATTATTATTCTTTTTTAATGATCAATGTAGGGAAAATATCATTGCTAAATTTTCATTAAAGAATAAGAACATATTCTTCATATTCATTTGAAACTAGATTTCATGGTAATTGATTAATGGTATCCTTAGTTTATAACAAGGATGTTTTTTTAACAATTTTTTCACCCATATGAGGCTATGATATCAAGGTATAAAAGGGAATACTGAATTAGTATATTCATACCAATTAAACTGATGGTATAAAACTAAATTCCAATTTACTTGATGTAATCTAGACATGAAAACGTAAATATATACCAAATAGTGGTTTCCTTTCTTAAACAAAGGTCTAAGGCATGTGAATATTCCGATTAATTTGTCAAAATAAAGTGAGGAAACAAAACCCAAACATTGGATAGATGTATTCCTTTATGGATCTTAAAATTATTTAGAGATTATAGAATATCTAATAAGGAACTTATATATATTAAATAATGTAAATAATTAAAGAACACAATTATAAACAATAATTTCATAAAATAAATAGTTTTAAAACAAGTAAACATGTTTAACAAACTTTATATAGTAAACAAAAAACAATATAAAATGTGAACAACACATGTGATTTGGTTTCCATACCAACACACCCAATCTCATGAAAAAAATTATTCGATATTCCTTTGGAAATATTTTCACTAAAAATTCTCATTTTTAACTGTCAACACACTATCTCATGTCTGTTTCATGATTCCTGAAAAACCAAAATCAGCCTCTGATCATCTAAACACCCACAACAATGTAAAAACTCGAAATGTGGTGTAACTTCATTGTTGGTTCCTTTCCAAAGTGAACCTATAGAGTTTTAAATATTTCAAAGTTTACATATTTCCATGTAAATTTTTTTAAACATTTAATTTATTATTAATGTTTTTTTAATAGGATTTTAAAAAAATTAACTTGATTTTGGAAATTTTTATAGAAAAGGTGGATCCTATCCCATTAAGTGTTTTTAAAAATATTAGTCAACTTTCATGCAGAATTTAAAAGAACATATTTCAAGTGTGATTTTAAAAATTCAAAAATTAGCATTTTAAATTTTGAAAGTGGTTTTGACAAGATATTTGAAATTTTAAATTAATATGTGGTAATTTAAAATGTTTTAAAGTGACTATTATCATACTCATTATCTTCATCTATGGAACATTTATTTATTTATTTTTCTTATTGAGGATCATACATTATATATCCTATGTTTATTAAACTACTATGAGTAGTAGTGATCCAAAATCATCATTAGCACTACGTAATGGATCACTACGTCTCTGAGTAGTTGAATAAATATAGGAACAAATCAAAAAGAGATGGGGGATGGGTCTCAAGAAAAATTGAAATAATAATTGTTTGGGATATGATGTTGATGAGGATGAGTGTTGTATATAATTTTTACTTTTGGATGAACTCATATTATAACACATAGCATAGAGGAGTAATTCTTTTCAGAAATATATTTAACCATTTTAATAAAATCATACTGAAATTGTTTCAAAAACAAAAATTTTAGATTCCCCTTATTAGAATTAAATATAACTTTCACCTTTCATAATGAATATATTTGGTGTATTTATTTATTTATAATACAAAATAAATATTTTATTAACATAATTGGATAGATATGATCTTTGAAATCTGGGATTTGTAAAGTTAAATTTCATTATAGAAGGGGGAAAAGACAAGCTATTCCTAATGGTATCACAAGCAGTGCAATCAATTTATGTCTCAGATCCAAAAAAAATGATTGGTTGATTTTCTTACTGGAAACTAAGATAACTGTAGGGTTAAACGAAAATTCAATCAAGGGTGACCATTTTATTCAAAAATCATAGTTATTTAAAGCCATTCACAATGTCTAAAATGTCCTGTACATAATTGGAGGCAAAAATAGGGTATTTTGATGCTTGATAGAGGATCTAAATCCCCTCAACCATTTAAAAAAAATATTTTAATGAAAATGTTAAAAAAATTCATATTATTTTATTTTCCTCATAATATTTTCTATTATCTACTTCATTAACATAATCTAAGATAAATTATTGAGTAATAATACAATCAAAAAATGTCTTCCACATATGATGATGTCACAAATCTAGGGTAACAACAAACAGTTGATGCTAAAACTACAGAATTTTTATGGGATCAATGGCATTCTAATGAAAAAAACAAGAATGACATATCATTATAGTGTTGAATAAAATTATAAGGTAAATAAGTAAGGGTATAATATTTGAGGATGGAAAGAATCAATAAGGAAAACTGGTTGACACCAATAAGTTAATGTACAATAGTTATTTTGGGGTCACAATGAGAATGAATATGTGTATTTATATATATTCATGTCACCGTGTTCAACCTATGATGAATTAAACCCTTTGGGAAGATATAAAGTTAAAGTTACAATATACATTCTCAATTTTTTTGAAAACTTTTATAATAAAAATTTGATTTAATTTTCATTATTCTTTAAAATTTACCTTTGTTTTTTAATATTAACATAATAAATATGCATTAATGCCTATTGAAAATCCCATAGAGTTTCTGGACTCTTCTTACCAAGTTATATTTTAGGGATGCTGAGTGGAAATTAAAGACTCGCACACCAGTTAATAATACCCACATTATAAAGAATGAAACATGGAAAAATTTAATCAATCGTCATGGAGAGAAATCATTTCAAGAGAATTTTAATTTATAATATATTATTTGAATTTATTTATTTTATCCAATTTGATTCAAAATTGTTAATTTATGAAACAAAAAAAGAGTTATAAAAATAAAGAATGTTCATTAAAACCAATGCACCCCTTATCGTAAAGAATGTATGGGGTATTCTTGACTAGATAATAAATTGGTAATTATTTTAAATCCAAAATAAATTTTTTATGTTATATAAAATAATATATGTTATTTTTTTCTATTCAGATTGATAAATCAAAATCTGAATCCACATCCATCGGTAAAAAAGAATTGTAATCAAGTTTATGTAAGCACAAAATAAGTATGGTAAACACATTTAAGTATGACATAATATTAATTAATTATGATTTATATTGGTATTGAATAACAATATATATTAATGTTAATTTATTTGTTATATGGTTTATACATATGAATCATTAGTGACCATTTCGGAAGAAAAACCACATTCAATAGACTTGAACTGGCATGAACAATATTGTCATGTTAAATCATTTGGTTTATTTGTTTTCCCTAGAAAATATTTTGACAAGAAAAAACAACAATAATATGAATATATGGTGTGGAGAGAATGTCCCAAAAATTAAATTCATTGTATGATATTATTGGCCTATCTGGTTTGGAAAACCAATGTATAATAAAGGATCAAAGAAAACCAGTGGTGGATCTAAGATCCACACATGGAGAACCAAATGAACCCACTATATTTGGGGATATTAATTCCTATAATGAAATAAATTTCCCGAGGTAATGGATTTTTACATTAATCTTTCTCCTAAATATGAATAAAAAAACTTATTATATCTTTATATTACTAAAATTATGTAGGGTAAAGTTGTATGTGATTTTTATCTATCAACCCCCACTTTGGACTAGTTGTAAGGAGAATGGTGTAATATATCCTAGGAGACAAGATATACCATAAATAAATCCCAAAAGTTCACATGAGAGTGGGGATTGAGGTAGCTCAAGAGCTTACAGCTGAGTTGGATGTTCTAAATGATGATCCTGATATTACAATAGTCAATGATGTTATTGTAAATTTTATATCATGGCCTTTAGATCTTAAATTGATAAATGAGATATATCTTTCTGAAATTTATTGTTATGAAAAACCTTATCAGTTGATGAAAAAAGGTCAGAAGTGATGTATTGTATTAGAGATAGATAATTTGATGGGGAGACGGATGTTCAAGACAATCTAGTAAATAAACCAAGATATAAAAACAACCTTCTAGAATACCTTCCCATCACCAGTTCCATAGTAACATTTATTATCAATACAAATTCATGTAGAGTCAACATTTAAAGATAATGATATGTCATAAATTCCATATGTAGAAGAAATATTTGGACCTTTCATGATAGATGTTGTTATCCTCAAGTGTATTAAGAATATTATCAAGTTTTAATGGTTGGGATTCTCAGTTATGAATACATCGATATAGTACATTTTCATTATATACCTTATGATATAACATATTAATTAAACATAAAAGGGATTAATATTTTCTACTGGCATTTATATTATTGTTAAATAATGGGGAAAGTATAAAAATCATGATCTCAATTAATTAACCCAAATATCTTTTCTACAGATAAAACATTTTTAGAGGAGGAAGAAGTTGATAAGAAAAAATATGATATATATGATTTGTTTATTGATGAAATAACAGATGGAAGCCCTTTTTCATGCCTATATTGCAAGGGTAATACTACAAAATCTAATCACATAAAATATATTTTTATTTGTTTAATTTTTTATCTATTTATTAATTTATTTAGGAGACATATATTCTCATCATAGTCAGTATGGTTACCCCAAATACTTATTTTTTGGACTAATAATTGTATATCCCAAAAACCAACCACACAAGTTGTGTATTGTGAATTTTTAATACACTGTAATCAAGATTTTATGGGTAGACATAAAATTATATGTTTCTATCTATGTTTCAAAACTAATCCTTTTATGATATGGTGATCTTAAAATATTTTCTACTTCATGCGATGATGTCTATGACTAAACATAAAAATCTTGTAGAATAATTTCAATGGAAATAGTTTAATGTTTATATAGAAATATTTAACTATCAAAACATCTTTCAAAACAAATATCTGATTTTTTTCAATGTTTTTGCAGTGATTAAAGCAAGATAATAGAAATTATTTTTGATATTTTGTTTGAAAATTTATGAGAGAGATCATAAACCATTAAAATACCAGCATCCTTAAAGAGATAATTTCCAATGGTAATTAATTTTTCATTAAAAATAATTTTCTTATTATTAGTTTGTCTATATTTTCTCAGTACTACTAGGACTGATGTAATCCTTCCTACACAAAATAATATTTAACAAAATCAATATGATTAGGAAGTTAGTATGGTGTTGGAATGTTTGGTAATAAAAAAACTAAGTGATTACCTAGTATGTTTTTGATATAGTAAGGTCTATAACCCTAGAAATATATGTGGGGTGTGAAATATTAGTATTGGAATTCTTATAAATTATTTTTGAACAATTTTTAAAGGATAATTATTATGGGAAAAATTAATTTTTTTAAAATTTTTGGCCTTCAATCAATATGATGTTTTCGAAATAGAAGTGGCGGAGGCAGAGGCAAAGGCGGAGGTGGATGCAAAGTTAGAGACTGAGGTGGATGAGGAAATGAAGTGCCGAACTACAAATAATAAAATTGTTGGGAAATAAAATTTAGGTGGGATCATTCCATGTTTGTGTTCGAGAAAACATTTTGAAAAGTATGCACAAAACATTTAAAATAGGATAATATCCATTGTGCTAGTGTTTCATGTTTCTTATTGAAAAAAAGATTTTACCACTTTTTTAAATGATTATTTATAGTAATTTTAGTGGTTAAAACATTTTCAAAAAGAATAAAAACCTCATATTTTTTTGGAACTTATTATTATAGGTTTTAGATTATATTATCACATTCTATATACTATTAAATATTATAGAATTTTGAAAGCATCCCCTGACCAAGAACAAACTGAACAGAAAAAATAGATCTTCTTTCTTGCCCCTGGCTTCTCGACACTACAACAAATGGGTCTTGGTATCATAAAATAATAAAAATTATCACATGTCCAATATTATTATATAAAAATTGTAACTAATAGTGAATGGATTCATAATATTTAAATTCCATTATTGACGTAACTTCATAAAAAATTAAAAATTATATAAGTTGAATCTTTCTTCTAAAACACATTCATAAGAATGCATATAAACACAAATGGAAGGATAGTTCTTTGTTCCATGTCAAAAACACTATCAATTTCATGAGGAGAATGATCTATAAAATGAATTATAGATTTTTCAATTTGAATCTATAAAGAATATAAATTTAAAGAAAACCAATAATGCAACATTACAACCCGAAGAATTTCAAATAGTTGACATATACCCACTATATGGAATCTAGAAATGTATTAAGTAGTGGATCTAATAGTAACATTAGGGTAATAAGAGACCAATAAAATCATCAAAAAATTATATAATACAACTCAAATTTTTTAATAATTATATGTGTAGTCAACCATCGTAGCCAACAGGTTTATAAGAGAACTATTAAAGGACAGCCATCATTGAGAGATTGTATTCATCAAGGAGAGATAGTGTCAATGTAAACATGGAATCAAATGAAAAGAAAAAACATTATAAATAAATTACTAGAAATGAAAAACCCACTTCAAATGAAATCATGAAGAATGGAAAATACAAATGAAGACCCTTTTGAAAAAGAAGCTAGTAGCTTGACAAAAATCCTCTAAAAATAATGTAATAAAAATTCATTGCCTGAATCAAGGATTTTTATAAAATTATAATACATTGGTTTCACTTGGTGGGAGGTGGAATTTTTTTCTTTATTTGACCATCAATAATATGTAATAAATAATATCACAAGTACATGTAAAATCCATTAAATTACCACATCATATTTACTTTAGTGAAATGGATTGACTAAAATTAATTATTTTAAATGCACATGATGTGAAATTAACTCATCCGAACATTATATAAAATAAAATATCACAATAATTTCATGAGTAGGGGTGTTTTACCTATCCTTATTATTCATATAGATACTTGTTCACTAACTCACCATCAATATTAATTTCTGTTGGTTCATTAATAATATGTATGTACATATTTAGTATGTAAAATTATCCATGTTCCCAAGATCATTAACAAAGAAATCATCATCATTATTAACAAAAAATAATTTAAAATAGGGATATTTACATTTTTATGAACACATGATGATGATTTTATATTATAGTTTATCATCACACGTAATATTGAAAAGGATATACTTATATATTGCAAAATCCTTGAATACTTAATGGATGTGATATATTTTATTTTCATTTTGATGAAAATATGATTGAAAATATTTATGCCTGAGTTTTACACCAACCTAAAAGGATAAAAAAATTAGTGGAGTTTTTTTCAATGCGTAAATGTTATGTTATCGTAAATTAGTTAAATATATCATATTTCTAGGAATGACCTTCCAAAAAAATTTCTTTTAGTGTCTTGTATGATTGACTAAATTTCTTGTGTTTTAGTTTCATATGATCATGAATAATTATATTATATGTTAATGATATGTAACAATAAAAAATTATTTTAGTTAATTTACTCATCATTTTAACTACTTTTTTCCATTTCATTTTTATCTAATTCACGTTTTTTTAATTTTCACTAAGATCATGAATAAATGTCTTCATCAACAAGGATGGGTCACACCTTTACTATGGTGGTGAAAATATTAATTCCTACAAATTATTTAAATAATTTCTTCACTTACATAGACTTCCTAATCATGAACTTTGTACAATTAAATCATCATCCATAGAAGTTACATATTTTTTACTATTTATGTCTAATTTATTTAGTTTTAGTAATACTACCATAAGAATTTTTTCCTTATATAAGTGGATTCTCTTATTTTAGATCTAGTGGTCTTTTTGAAGCTGGTTATTCTTCTGAGAGATTAGACTTCAAGGAATTAACTAAGATAATGACAATATGAAAATAGATCAAGAATGTATAAATCCATCATAAAAAAGAGAGTTCATATTAATTATTTAATTAATTGTTTCATCAATTTATCTAATATTTCTAAATTAAATTACATATAACTTTTATCAAATAATTAAATATTTTTTTCAATAAATCATATTTAAAGTCATATTTTTCTTTCAACTATTATCAATAAGCTAGAAAAGAGAAAACATGTTCATTTCTTGTGGAAGTGGAAACCCAATGTTACCTGAAATGGGATGTTTTCTAGGGAGAATGGAGTTTATCTTCCATCGAAATTGAACATGTCCTTTATTTTGTGGATTTTTTCATATAGTTAAATGAAAATAAAATATTCTACAACCAGTCATCTGCACCGCAATCTGATACAAAGTGTGCTCGGTATGACTCAATCTGTATATTTTTAATTTCTTATTTACATTTTAGTTTAAAAAACATCACATACTAAAAAATGAGAGAATAATAATATTTTTTTGATAATTTATGAAAATAATCTATATTTAATTTTTGACATGTAGTAATTGTTCTCACCTTAATCTGATGCACGGTGTTCCTGGTATGACTCCAAATATATATTTTTATTCTAAATTGACATTAATTTTAGTAAAAAATACAAGTGACATAATGAAAACTAAGATAATATTTGTAGATCGTCATGATAATTTTGAAAGTGATTCATAAGTCATTTATTATGTTTAGGAATCAGTCTCACATCCAACAAACGCATGATGTGTCATGTATGACTCAAAGTGTGTGTTTCGAGTTTTAAATGACATTTCAGTAAAAAAGAAAAGTGACATACTCAAAACTAAGAAAACACATTAATATTATTTAATAAAATAGTAGAATTATACATAAATAATTTTCTATTTTTAGGAATCATCCTCACCTCAATTTGATACATGATGTGACATGTATGACACCAAGTGCATCTTTTTATGTAAAATTGACATTAATTTTAGTAAAAAAAAGAAAAATGGCCTCCTCAAAACCAATAAAATGAATTCATATTATCTTGAAATGATAGCAAATTATTTTTTAGTAATTTGGTATGTGTAAAAATCATCTATACCTCAGTCAAATAGAAAATTTTCTTAGTATGACCCAATGTGTTTGTTATTAGTTTAATATTGACATTTTATTTCAAAAAGTGGCACTTACTATATACTTATAAAACATGCATGTATTGTATTGATAATTTAGTAAAATTATTCATTATTATTTTTTACATATAGTTATTATTCTCACAGTAAACCAATATACGATGTGATGGGTATGACTTATAATTTGTCTTCCCAGTTTAAAATGAAATTATAGTAAAAAACATAAGTGACGTATTAAAAAATGGGAAAACACATTATTATTTCATTTAAAATTTATTAAAATTTTACATAGGTCATTTGGGATGTATAGAAATCATTGGTACCTCAATCTGACACCTGTTCTGTCATTTATGACTCTAAGTGCACCTTTTTATATAAAATTGACAATAAATTTATTAAAAAAGGACAACTTACTTACTCAATTCTAAGAAAACACATTATAATTGTTTTGATACTTCATTAAAATGATATATAAGTCATTTGAGACATGTATGAGTTAGTCTCACCTCAATCTGGTGCACAATATTCTGGGTAAGACTCAAAGTGTCTCTTATGAGTTTAAAAATGACATTTCAATTAAAAAATTGTCAATCACTAAAAACAAGAAAAGGACTCTCATATTGTACATTAAAATGATTTATAATTCATTTTAAACGTGTATGAATAATTCTCATGTCAACCCAACAAATTTTTGGACCCGTACGACTAAAATTTCATGTTTCTAGTTTAAAATGACATTTTAGTAAAAAAAAGATATCTCATGTAATCACATCCAAGAAAACACATTCATATTGTTTTGATACTTTAGTAAAATGATACATCTTTCATTTTGGAAATGTAGGAATCAGACAAAACTAAATCTGATGAATGGTGTGATTGGTATGACTCCAAGTGTATGTTTTTGTTTAAAATTGAAATTAATGTTAGTAAAAAAGGAAAATAACCTAGTCAAAACCATGTAAATACATTTGGATTGTTTTGATACTATAGAAAATTTATTCATCAGTAATGTTAAACATATATGAAGCATCCTCACCTCAATATGTTACATGATCTTACTGATATTACTCAAAGTGTATGTTATCATTTTAGAATTAACATTTTAGTCCAAAAGTGTCACTCCCTGAAAACTAAGAAAACATACTCGGATTTTCTTGATAATTTTTTAAAATGATTTATAAGTCATTTTTGATTTATATTAATTATTCTCAAGTAAACCTGACACATGATGTGACTAGTAAGACTCAAAGTGTCTGTTTCCAGTTTAAAATGAAATTTTTGTGAAAACACAAGTGAAAAACTCAAAACCATGAAAATGAATTAATATTATTTTGATACTTTAATAAAATTATCCATAAGTAATTTGGGAAGTTTATGAATCATATTACCCTCAATATGATGTATGTTGTGAACAGTATACCTCCAAGTGGATATTTTTATTTAAAATTGACACTGATTGTAGAAAAAAAAGTCAACTGACACATTCAAAACCAATAAAACGCACTTGTATTGTTTTAATACTTTATAAAAAATATCCATAATTCATTTCTCTGTGTAAGAATTATATTCTCCTAAACAAAATACATGATGTGTCTTGTGTGACTCAAAGTTTCTATTATTAGTTTAAAATTGAAATTTTAGTTCAAAATTTGTCACTCACTAAAAACTGAGAAAAACACTTAGATCATATTAATAATTTAGTATAATGGATCACAATTCATTTGTGACGTGTAGGAATTAGTTTCTCATAAAATTGACACATGATGTGACCAGTATAACTCAATGTGTGTGTTTCCAGTTTAAAATATCATTTTAGTCAAAAAATAAAAGTGACATACTCAAAACCAAGAAAAAATATTTGGATTGTTTTCATACTTTATGAATGTTATCGAGAATTCATTGGTGATGTTCAAGAATCAATTATACCTCAAACTAATATATTATGTGACCGGTAGGACTCTAAGTATGTGTCTTCAATATATATGTGTCATTTTAGTTTAAAAGGTGAATCACATTTCTAAAACCAAGAAAATGAAACTAGATTGTTTTATTATCATTCTATATGATATTACTAAATTAATTTCCATATCATTTTTAAAATATAATTATTTAGTTAATTTTTTTAGAGATATTTTTTGAATACGAACAAGAAATATTGTGATGATCAAGAATCAACTGCAACTCAATCTGATATATAGTGTCCCTGGTAAGACTCAAAGTTTAGTTTAAAATTAACACTTTCTATTTAATTAATTAATTTATATTTTTACTTACATAATTATTGTTATCTTATTCTATGTTGTTCTTTTTCTCGAGCATCGGTGGATTGTTTAGAAATATCATTAGTTGAGGTCATTTGAAAAAGTCAAAGCAACATTGATGTTTTTTAATATATGTGATAATTAGTACATACTCAAGTTATTGAATAAAACAATTTATATGTCTATAATATATTTTTTTATTATATTTGTGTAAAAGTTTTATTTCATTTAAAATCTATATTTGCACTTGATTCTATTGATTTCTTGTGTTTTTTTAAGTCTTATACTGTACTTTTATAGCACACTATAGTATACCCCTTTTTTGGTGCTACTAAATATGATAATAAATGAATCCTTTACCTTACTTATAAAAGAACTAATAAAGTGTTATATTATCAGTGCTGATAAAGTATCCCTTTATAATTTCTAATAAAGTATCCATATATCATTACTTTTTGAAGTGATGATAAATGACACCTTTATCAATGATTTTTTAGCCTTGATAAATAACCTCTCTATCTTTACTTTTAAAAGTAATAATAAAGGACCCTATTATCATCACTTTTATAGTACTAATAAAATAATATCAATTTTATTTCACTCCATATTCATCACTTTTCTATCTCTAATGAAGGAAAATCACAATGTTGTTAAAGACATGTTTTGTAGTAGTGATACTAGTGTTGATGTTATAAAGCATATAACTAGGGTTATTTGTAGACTCCCAAAATAAAACTTTTGTGATATCATATACTATTTATGACTTTAAATGTTCCTAATTTTTCTTTAGTTGTAGAATATTTTAACCACATAGACATTAAATGGAACCACCGGCTGAGAAGGCTTCTCCTGAGCATGTCCCCAAACCAACTATATTGGTGCATGTATTGGTTTCGTAATATATTGCATCAAGATACATGGTTGACTACACCAATGATTTCAATCATTAGTAACCTCCAACCTTCTAGGAAACCCGTGGACCATAGGATGTTGGGGATTTTGTGGGTTTCTTAGACGATATATTCAACTTTGAAGAGACACCATCATATATGAATGTAAATAAGGAATCCTTCATGATACATGGAAACACTAGGTATTGTGGTGATTTATGGGACATGATAGATGATGTGATGGTCTCACCTAGTAAGCCATCAAGGACCTCTTTTTCAGATATATTTTTCCCTAAAATGATAAATATTGAGTGTGCATAAGAGTTTATGGAGCTGCATCAGGGTTTTATGACTGTAGCAACATACTCCACTCAATTTACTGTGATCCTATTGTTTACACCACTTATGGATAGTAATGAGGACCATAATTGTAGGATATTTGAAATAAGACTTCAAAATGACCTTATATGTTAGGTTTGGAGATTCACCCAGACTTCATACCAGAAGGTTTTTAAGAAGGCCTGGACCACTGAGAGGATTTTTTAAGATTGAAATCAGATGGTATTTTCATACCTTTAACTACTCAAATAGGTTTACCTCTCACTACTATTTTGATTAACTCTTACAATTGAAAGAAGATGTAGTCTATGAACATGTAGAATATTAGTGGCATGCAAGTACAACAGAGTTCATCCTGTTTAGTTCTTTCTATATATTACCCCTAGTAATTAAATTGTAGGATATTTTGACACTATAGTTAGATATACATAAGGCCGCATAGTTAGTGAAAACAATGAAGTAGGATGGGACACATACATCAATTTTGTGTTAGTGATTATTCTAATAGAGTGATACTTATATTGGTATAGAGGTGACGATATAGTAAGGGACCTGAAAAGTTGATGTAGACTGCTCAGATTGGAGTGGCATAGGTATAGGGACATTGAGCTAAAAAGTATGGGTTTATGTATTAGATTAGATTCTGATAGATGGTGGGGGCGGACTATCCACTATTCAAGGTATAGTTTTGATCACTTTCACTATATCTACTACCATATTCAATATTTGTTCTTTATAAACTTTTGTATCTATATAATTTGTTATTGGAATTGAATTTAAATTAAAGTTATCCTCTAACTTAGCCACCTTATATAAATTTTTGGGAATGAGAGTGGGCCATATTCATCAATGCCACGAGTTTAAGGTAGTCATTGATGGTTATGGACATCTATGAGAAATCATGATACTGAAGATGAGGGTATTCCTCATGACTCCCATCATGGAATGGTTTATCATCTTCCAATCTCACATTGATTCCAATTGTAGACGGGTGACCTTTACCTTGAAAAATGTAGTGAATTTCATGATGACTACAGAGTGAGAACTATGATCAAGTAGAGTTTGTCTAGACTTGAGTTAGCTTAGGATGAACATAACACATATGGAAATATTAACTCTTTTAGTAGGATCAGGGGAATCCCCCTCATCATTTCCAGTAGTCATTGATCTCTATAATGTCATATTTACAGATGAATTCATAGGAATCCCTCCTGATAGGTGAGCTGATTATGAGTTAGATTTTATACCATGTGTGAAACCCATTTTTATACCCTAATATCATATGCCTCCAACCAAGCTATAGGAGATCAATTTATATCTTGAAGACTTGGATTGGAAGGTATTTATCATACCAATTAATTCACTATAGGTTTCACTTATTTGGTTCACAAATAAGATGGACAATATTCATCCGCTATGCATTGTTTAACAGAAGCTAGACCAGGTGATGGTGAAGAACCATTTATCAATGCCTAGGATCAGTGATCCTTTTAACCAGATATTAGGAGCCAGGTGGTTCTCCAAGATTGACCTTCAACTAGGCTTTCACTAGTTGGGATTTAAATAATATGAAATTATAATGACCATGTTTCAAAGATGGTATTGACTATATAATTACTTGGTAATGCTGTTTGGGGTAATGAATACACTAATAGTGTCGAAGTCCGTCATGAATAAAGATCATCCATCCATACATGGGCTCATTTATCATAGTTCTCTTCAATGATATCTTTATCTACTCATGGACACCAGAATAAAATGCCAGTCAGACCGAAATAGTCATGAGAATGCTTCAATGTTATAGGATTTATTCCAAGATATCAAAGTGTGAATAATGGATTGGATAGGTGATGTTCTTTCAGAATGTGGTGTTAGAGATCAGAATATCTATAAACCAATAGAATGTTGAGGTAGTCATGTCATGTAAATGTATCGAGAAATTTTTTGAGATTAGGATATTTCTTGGTTTAGTAAGATATTACCCATCATTTATCAATGAAATCTCTCAACTATGAGTACCCAATAAAACACTAAAAAATAATGGAGTTAAGATAAAATGGATGGATCAATGTTATGAAGTGTTCGTTGAGTTAAATAGATGATTGAAGATATATGTTGTACTAACTCTCCTCACATCTGGGATTGGTTATACAGTGTACTGTGATTCATCAAGCATTGGTTTTTGAGGGGTTTCAGTACAAAGTGATTAGGTAGTAGCCTATGTGACTTTTTAGTTGAAAATTTATAATACAAACTACCCTTCACATGACTTGGTGTGGGAAATTGTGTTCCATGCTTGCAAAATTGGGATAAAATATCTCTTTAGTGTGAGATTTTGTGTTTACACAGACCACAAGATCCTTCATTATAACTTCAATTAGAGAGACCTAAACCTAAGCTGGAGGAATTGGGTAGAGTATCTATAGTTGTTCGAATTTGAGATGGTGTGTGATCCTAGTAAGGGTATTGTCATTGTGGATTTTCTAATCCATAAGTCACAAGATGTGTAGCCAATTGGTGAAATGCCCTCAGAGGAACAGTGGTGCATAATGAGATTGATGGATTATTAGAGGATGGTTGCCTAAGCGGACCAATGTTCAAAAAATGTTTCTCCCTTAGAGGTTACATATTTACCTATAGAGTAGGTAATGACTGAGAATAAATTGGACTCAGAGTGTATTGTAATGATGGGAAAACTATATGGTGGTATCTCAATATATGGATGGTTGATGAATAATGATGATGTGATCTTGGTAAATAGAATAGTAATTTTCTCTACTTCTACAATACGAGAGTAGGTGAGGTATTATTATAAATTTATATGGGTAGTAAATATTGGGGTGACCATGATGTATCATGAATTAATTTGTAAGTTATGTTGTTTGGGGATGAAGATAGACATTGTAGGTTTTTTCATTCAATTCCTTACCTATCAAAGGGTGAAGGTCATGCACCAACATTCTGATTGGTTGTTGAAGCCACTCCCAATAACTGTGTGGAAGTGATAGGACATCAGAATGTAATTTTTTATGGGGTTTCCCCAGAATCCAAGGATTTTTCACAAATTCTAGGTGATTTTTTATTGACTAATGAAGTCTACTCACATCTTACCAATCAGTTAGATTCACTCAGTGGAGGGGAAAATAATGGTCTATGTCTAAGAGATCATACACCTACAAGGAGTTCCATTGGGAATTATTTTATATATTGATGAATGATTTATTTATCACCTTCATTAGGATTTATAGAAATCTCTATAGACTCATATATTATTGAGTATAGTTTACCATTTCAGATTGATGGAAATTATGAGCAGACTATACACATATTAGAAGATATGCTTTATGAATGTGTGATGGACTTTGGTAGAGAATTGGATAATGAACTATCCTTGATTGCATTAACATAAAATAAAATATATCAGGATTAAATTCATATGGATCCTTCTGAGGTTCTATATGGGAGACTGTATTACTCACTGCACTATTGGCATTATACAGATGAGGCAGTAGTTGTTTTCCCTAATATCATTCATGAGACCACTGAGAGAATGTAGTTGATATGGAAGAGGTTGATCACCACTCAAAGTAGACACTGATCTTATGTCTACCATATGAGGATACCCTGGGATTTTTATGTGGTGGTCAGGTTTTCTAAGGAGTGACTCTACAGTTAGGGAATTGACATTTGGGGAAGAAGGGAAAGCTAACACCTTGTTTTATTTGTCCCGTTGAAATCACTGAGAGAGTAGGTGTAGTAGTGTATCATCTAGACATCACTTCTCGTTATCATGGTTTGAATGACATGTTCCATGTGTCAGGTCATTAGAGGTATATATCAAACCCTACACATGTTATTGATTTATAGGATGTTGATCTGGAGATTGATGCATCCAATGAGGAGAATCTTTTTCAGATCATAGACCCATGATAGAAGGTGTTACAAGGAAAGATCGTGCCACTAGTCTAGATTTGATGGTAACATGGATACATCCAGTAGGATGAATGGTAGAATGGGTATGATTTTTGATCTTAGTGGGTAGGTTTGTTTGAGCAATTATTCTAAATATAATTATCAGGTACTCGAAGAGAACATAGAGTGAGAATTGTAATATCCAAAAAAATCAAATTTATAAAACCCTTATTGATGATAATTTATGATTATTTTGAGGGATTTACATAAGGGTAAAATTCTTTTTTACACCTTGGAATATCTATAGAATATTTTTTGTGTTAGGTTCTAAGATAGCATGAGATTATAGAGCCTATAGAGCCTCAACATAGATTGAATAAAAATATTAAATTTATCATATTATGTGTAATGATTTTACAAAAATAAATAATTATCTCTCAAATGGTCTGTTGAATGAGAAATATAAGACCACCATTCGGTGATAGAAGATAGGTCTATCCTAAGAGAAATATAACTTTTTTGCGTGTTGAGAGTTTGATAGGATCACCCATGAGGATAATTTTTTTTATATTTTAATTTAAATTTTCGAAAAAAAATAGTTGAATATCCTCCAATCAGTGAATTGAATTACAAATCTGATACCACCACGATGTTTAGAATGAGGGTATTACCCTATGTGTGATATAACATTTGTGTGCATCGGGAATTTTATAAGATCTCACATGAGGATAACTTATTTAAAATTATTATTATTATTATTCTGAAAATAATTAAATATATCCCAAACGATGCATCATATGGGAATTTTGAGACCACGTTTATGTCTTGGATGGGTGATTTATGTTAGGGGTGGCATAACCTTTATGTGTTTCGGGCATTTCATCACATCACACATGGAAATGCCATTTTTGTATTTATTTATATATTTATTTCTAATTTAATTAATTAAATTAATTTTTAATTTAATTATTCATTATCCTCCATAATACTAACACCATTTCTCAAGACAGATTCATCAAAAAATCATGGATTTTTACTCGTTCTGATGGCTTCATGTAGAAAACACCTTAATGTGGTGAAAATAAGGACTCTTTGATCATACTCAGATGAAACAAAATATTAAATTAGGTGATATGATTTTGGTCAAAGGAATATGCAGTTTAGGATTCTAAATATTCGAACCAATTGGTGTTCATGGTTCATCAATTTCCATTAATTTCTAGGGATACCAAAACATTATATATTCATTTGATAAAGGCTTCATGGATTGATTTTCCTCCCTTGCGTGCAACCCATTTCATCACTATGCATTCTTCTTTTCCCCCAGGTGGTTCTCAAGGTTAATAAATGGTATTTTTTAGTTATTTATTTCCTTTATATTATTTCATCAATCTCCTTTTTCCTAAATATTGAAAAATGGATAATTTTAATTAAAAAATAAGATAAAATGGAATTATTAAGGGATAATTCCTCCAATTATCAAGGATAAGATACAAAGAATTTTTAAAATGATAAAAATGTTGAATTATCCCAGGATAATTAGACCATATTATTATGTGATAATCTATTCAAATTATAAAATGATAATTCATAATAAATTATTATAAAATAATTATAAGCATTATATAATGATATTTTCATAGAATTGTCAGGAGATAATTATAAAATGTTAATGACATTGAATGTTCATGGATAATTTATTACAATTATCAACCGACAAATATTTTGGAATATCAAGGATAATTATTTAGTAATTTATGAAAGGATTTTGGTGTAGAATTAACCAAATATAATTGCAAGATATTATCAAAAATTAATAATGTCATATTGTCAAAGGATAATAATGAAGAAAAATCAGTAAAAGATAATTTCAATGATTTATCAAAGGATAATTTTTCAAAATTATTATAGGAGTAAAAATTGAATGATCATGGGTAGTCTATAAAATAATTGACAAATGATAATTTTTGTGAAATTATGAATATATAATTATATATAATTATCGTGTGATATTTATAATAAACTATTAATGTAATTTTGAACAATTATCAATGAATAATAAAATTATAATTTATCTAATTTTTCAAGGATAAATACAAACACACGTTTTTACCAAAAATGATAATTTGAAAACTATCCAGGAGAGATAAAATACCATCACATATGATATTGAAAATTATAATTTGAAAATAATCTAGAATAGATTATGTATCATCACATTTGATATTTTAAATGACAATTTGAAAATTGTTTAGGAGAGAGAAAGTATCATTACATGAGATATTTTATTTCTTTTTGAAATAAAATAACTTTTTTCGATTATATAAACCCTTAACTAACACCGATCATTGACATGATGAATATTATTAAAACAAGTCTCTAAAGAGGTATTCATGTCTGTTGAGGTTTCCACTCTTGTTATCGAACCACATATGGTGGTTTATCCTTTCCTTTGATGTTAATGTCTTTAGATGTAGGAATTTTCTTATCTTCATAGACTCGCATTTACACATTTTTCCTTAATGATTATTTTTTCCATTTTGATTGACTGTACTTGATTTTGATCACTTGTGGATATGTGTGTGTGTGTGTGGCCCATAAGGCCCACTCTAATTCCATGAGTGATATTAGTGTAGTTTTTATAAATATTTTATTATGATCAAATTTTGTTCTATATGCTTCTATATACTCCTGATGAAATGTTATGCCTACATGGGTGCTCAGCCTATATATATGTTACCCGACCTTGGTGTTTATTAGTGGTATTTTAGATAGAAAGACATTGCAACATAATCATCCCATAGTGGGGGTGTATGCATGATTGTAATGATAGAAATGATGGACCTGATCATAGGGTGGATTTATGAGGAATCCATGGAATTATGTTGATGGTTTCTTGAGGTATACTAGATTTTCCAAGATCAATTTACCATATGATACACAACTAGAAATTTAACCAATATCCATAGTAAATAAACAAAGATTTAGGTATAAAATTTTGGTTGTGTCTCATATCCATGCTACTAGCCGGCCATTGATGGTATTAGAATGTCTATAAGGAAAAGTTATATCCACTGTTTCAAGCACTGTTTCCATAGTTTTCCACTGTGGTAATAGAATCTATGGCCATAGTTTTTTATAATGTGGAAATATCCTTCTCGGTTGTCCATAGTAGAAATTGGTCTATTCCCATAATAGAAAATTTGGATATTTCATCTATTTATAGGGTGGAAAGCCATAGATATAACCCAACTAAACGATGGAAATAGATTTTAAATAAATTGACACAGTCCAGATTTGATCTCCTTACCTCCTCTACATGAATATTGATGCTTAACTACTACTATAAAAACAATTATGGTTTCGTATATATATATATATATTTTTATATATTTTTATAAACAATGGATGTATTTTTTCCCACCCAATTCCCATGGGAATTCTTTTTTCATGCTTACTCAGGCAACTTATGGCCATAGAATATGGAGCATATGGATATAGTTATGTTCTATAACCACGGTTTCATCGAAACATGTATATAGCAGATGGAAAATGACCTATAGCCTTATTTTATTGATAAAAAAAACATGGATATAGTTTTTTCCCTCCCCCATCCCATGGGAATCCCCCCCGCATTTACATGAGAAACTTATAGCCACAGTTTAGGAGAACCATGATTATAGGTATGATCTTTAGACATGGTTCTATATAACCATGGATATATCCAACGAATAATGACTTATAGCCATGGTTTTCTAAAATAAATTGTTATAGGTGTGGTCTTTAGCCATAGTTTTTTGGAAAAATCATGACTATTTAGTTGTTTTCTAGTAGTGATATCTTACTAAATGTGAGTACTATATATTCTCATACGGATGATCCATGTGACATGGTCCTCCTTAGGGATATATGACACTAAGTATCATCTCCAAGATATCACAAGGATGTATTAAAAGTTCAGGTTTTATTTATTCAACCCATTCAGATATCTTTTTGCATTGTGCTGAAGTAGTTATGATAAGGGGTTGTGGAAGCTTGGTTAGCGCACTACCACTCAGTTTCGAATTGATTTTTTATTCCTTTACACATTTATTAATGTTATGTAATATAATTTTATACTTTATCACAATATGATAATGACGCATTGTTGGTGTCCTACTGAGTTTATTACTGACACCACACACAAGAATTTAGATGCACTAGTAGATTTCATTAGAGACCTAGCAATGGAAAAGGACCATGTGGTGGATGGATGAGCTGGTGGAGAATAGAGATGGGGTAGACTGGGATAGAAACTAGAGGAAACCTCAGTTATTTTATTCATCCTATTTTTTATTTATTCTATACATTCTTTCTATATTAGACGTTTCTATTATTTGTATTAAATTCATGTCATTTACTTTTCATCAAGATAAAATTGATTATTTATTATAATTTCATTATTTATTATTTATCCAATGATGAGATATTGATGTTATAATCTCATAGTTTATGGACTTATACCCTTTCTGGTAGTCAAAACCCCATAACATATTTGGAGGCATGGATGAAGTCACATAGCACCTTTCTTAGACTTGGTGGTTTCGGTTGAGATGTTACAGTTAAACACATAAACCTATGAGATTAGATAGAATGAGGAAAGTGATATTGTTTTTGACTTAGGAATATTCATTGAAAATAGGTGATTTAATATAATCATGACCTGGAAAAAACACAGAGGGATCATCACTATCATTACCAACGAATGTGTTCTTCACCAAAAAATTATCAAATCCTAAGGTAGGGATTTTTTATTTTCATATCTCTGTTACTTGGGATTTTATATATTAAAATTGGGAGATGAAATATAAATTCATTAATAAATCAGGTTGGATATTCATTATTTATTTTATTCCTTGATTATTAATCATGTTTAGTTCTGAAATCCTTATACATGCACCTATCGTTGGTGTGTTTTTATTGGGATAGGGACCAGAAATATCTATTATTATCCTAGATCTCTCATTAATCTCTTTATTTCTATCCCTTCGATCCATATATTCTATATTTCCTCCCTCTTTGATGTTTAATATAAAAGCCATCAGACCTTATGGCGTCTAGTGGAAATGAATGGTGACCATGATTCATCATTTATAATGAAGGAGATAGGTATCTAAACCAATCGATAGTGTGTGGTCTAGAGAGGGGTGTGATTTAGACTGATGACTGAAATGGAGGACAATGGAGGTAGGTGAGAGATAAGTTACTGATTCGATCAAGGGAGACCAGTATTTATGGCTGATGGTGTTATGCTGGAGAAGTCGGTCATTACAGCGACTGGTGCTATTAGTAGAGGTGGTCACAACCTATGGCATGATATTTTCCCCTTCTATGTGCAAGATTAAGGAGAGGGGTGTGATAATTTTATTTCTAATATGAATTAAATTAATAAATACCCCAATTTAATTGTGGATCACATGATGAGAGGGGTGGGGTTCCAGTGTGTGATCATAACCCCTTTTTTATTTATATTCGATTTTAGTAATAATTCTATTATAATTATTACTATTATAAATATTATAGAATCTAGTTTCTGATGAAACATCTCCATACGATGTTGGATTGATGAATAATCTACTACATCATGACCCTCACTCTGAGATAAATGATTAAATACCACTATTGGGTATTTAATTTTAATTCGTGTCTTGGTCCCTATGTCTCACTATAATGTGTATTTTTTCTATGATATGAAAAAATTCATTTTTTCCACTAGTTTGCTATTTATGGTATTTAAATAGAACATCCTTTTTATTTTTCCATGTGCATCAAAATTACATGATTTATTAGCAATTCATATCAATTTTCTATTATAAATTTATAGATTTATTTTTTATCACATAGGAACAATGATGATCCTTATGCGTGTTCATCAAGATTTTCATAGATTTAGATTTAGATAGGTGTGTAGTCCATTCTAATAAAATTCATACATGGGACATGATAATATACTATGTTTCAACATTAGAGATGCAACATGATATAATATAAGTAGAAATCTTATTTTAGGAAACATATCTAGTAGATGTTTTTTGGGGGATATCATAAGAGTGTTACTGGGTTTAGTGATCACCTATCTCTCTCATGGTGTTTATTCCACCAAATATATCATACACATAGAGATAAAACTCTCCCACACTAAAAAGTTCAAGTTTCCTCTATCTATGGAGTGGAATCCCCATCATTGAGGTTTGGTGGTGTGTGTTCCCATCATTAGAGTAGTTCTCCCTTGGATATTCTATAAAATGGTGAGGTATATGTCCTCCATACTAATTCAAGACTGGTTACGCAAGATTCGGGGATAGAAGATCATACTCCGTTGGTGATAAAACATAGTATAAAGGAGTTGTCCCTCCATATTGTATCTTATGAGGTTGTTTGAGATGTTTGGAATCAGTGATGGGACATTAGGAGCTATGGGAAGACTCTTCATTCTTAGAGGGTTGGGAAGATGATGATCCCCCTTCTCTTTTCACTTGGTTTTCTTTATGTGAATATCTAATGTGGGGTTTCTTTATCCTCAAAATGAATAGGGTCAATTGACTAAGTTTATTCTATTGTATCCCTATTTATTTTTCGGGTATCCAACTGGGTATGTATATACTCACCTATGTCTGGGATTGACCACATGTTTCATACCTTATACAGAAAACACACTAATTAGAAATGACTCTATTGGACCTACTATCAGTGGATCTTACCAGTATTTGGTGGACCTGACTATGTTCGGGGGTCATACTCTGGGAGCATGTACTAGGATATTGTCTGATTTTCCATTTTTGGTTGTTTTTATTTTGGGTTTCTTGTAGAATTATTGGTTGGGTGTGTATTTGGTCCCTTATACAATTGTATTGCCATGTTTCACATTGGTGTATATATATCTTATATATATTTTCATTCATCATTTACTCTGTAGAGGATTCTTCTTTGTATATATCTTTCCATAGTTTCGGAAATTTTTCTGAGTGTTAGTAAAGGTACATTATACTAATGTCTCCAATTTCAGTGACATGTCTACACGGAACTTGTCACAATACCCTAGCCTATTGGAGGTAATATTGGGGTATCAATATTGGCTTACTAATTTCCTAAGAGTGGCGTGGTGTTCAGTTTTTGACAAAGTGGTATGAAAGATGGTTTTTCATCCATTTTTTATTTGTAGTTTGACTTGAAGTGAGGTTTCGTTTGGGAACCTCGGGGAAATTTTTATTAGTGTCTTGAGTTTTGATATGGAGCCCAGGAATCAAATTTTGGTGCAGTGGTAAATGTATTAATACCCCATGACTCTAACTACCTATTTTTTACTCTATATTCCAAGTAATTAGTTTTAGGGAATCCAAAGTAACAAGCATCATATAGGATTGTTAATATATACTTACATTTACTTCTTTAGTAATCTCTCTATATATTATCTTTGACCATTATGTTTCTTGAAAATTTTCATGATTCTTCTATATTGACATCCAACAAGAATTCCAAAATGGTGGTGATGATTACCATTTGATAAATGAGGCCTTAATGAATGGACCAATTATTGATGTGTTCTCTCTAGGAATGCATAGAGCTGTTCTTCGAGGTGATGAGAAGTTCATGGACCCACATCTGGTGGTCTTGGTGGATTGTCCTCTATATGTTTAGTACTTAATCTCTTCATTAGAAAAATACAGTGATGCATGTAGTCATTGTGTTTTGTTTTAGTTCCATCTATAGAGATTTCTCATGTTTTTTGGAGATCCAAACCCTTAGTTAGAGGAGGATTGGCTCAAGGCTATTTTCTAAGTTTTCCATCTGTTGCAGTGATATTCCTATAAGACATTGTTAAATCCTCTAATAATGATCAAATTTTAAATTTATTTTATCCTGAACAATAGTTATTATAAAGGAATACTAAATTAGAAGTGTGGGGTCGAACCTAGAGAGAGTGGGCAATGTAGTAGAGAATTCATGACCAATGGTTTGGTCATACCATTTTCATTTCATTTTATTAAACAAAATAACCAACACAAAATGATATTCTGAAAGAAATACAAGAAGAAATCAGGGAAAATTTTAGAGTATAGGATAAGGATAATCCTAGATTTATCTTGGGATATTCCTATGGAAAATTCTATGAATCACTTCAAAGGTTTCCAATTGGTTTTATTCAAAGCAATTAGATCTACCTATGATAAAACTATCCCATGGATAGGTTATATCTAGCAACATAGTGTCATTATTCTTAGATTACATTGATAACGGATCATAGGCTAATGGTTATAGTATTTCTTAACTCATATTTTTTTAGGTTCATTCAATTTCAATTCCCAATGTCATGGTTGTGTAAAAGAATGTGATGAAAAATTATTATTAACCTAATTAGTATCCATAGAGTTACCAAGGATCAATATTTAGTTTCGTTTGGCTCAAAAAACACCTACTATATACCCCTAACCATAATAGGATTTGGAGAACATGAATGAATTGATTAAATATAGATAAAAAAATGTAATTATGTATATAATGATTAAACGATTAAAAAAAATTCAATACATAATGGAAACAATGAAAAATTAATTAAAATAAACTTTAACAAATAAAAATGAAGAATGTAGAAATGGATGAATAAATGATAAAGGGAATGAATAAAGAAAAAAAATTGTAACAAATCTAATGGTGATTAAAAGTTTCCGTAAGATGATAAAACATCCACGTATTAAGAAATTCCTATCTACAACGAATGGTAGTTTGGAACCCTATAAAAACCACTTGGTGGTCACACCTCGTGCTAAGAATGAAATTGATAAATATATTGGTTAGATCTCATATATATAGGAATGTATTTAATCCCTAAGAAACCATGGGTTAATGATATATTTTTAATGGAGATCTGGTTTAAATGATATAACACCCCCATTGAATATATGTTGAAAATCAATGAATTTATCCTCTATCTAATGCTGTCACAGCGTGTAAATATCACATAATGTGTAATGTTCAGTCCTCAGCAAATACCTATAAATAATTCATGAGTTGTATATTTACACATCATGTATTATGTAAACGATGTGTATCTTCAACTTTTAGAATTGAAACCACTATTTTTTCCTGCTTCTTCTGTTTTTTGACTCTAGTACCTCTCTTGTACTTTTTTTCTTCAATCATCTACCTTGGAATCTTCATCATTTCCCATTGTTATTCCATACTGCTTCATGGATTATCCTGAAGTTCCTTTTTATTCTTCAATTTCCATGTTTTCCTTCATATTTCTCTAGATTACATTCATGTATAATAAAACACAATACATCAATATCTTTCGTGAAATTGAAATTTAATAAATTAACATTAAATGAATTCACATATAGAAACTTATCAATATATATATATATATAACATTGTAATCATGTGGACCCCAAACAATATATGGTTGTACTTGAAACTAGTAATATTCTCAAAGTATCAAGTCAATGGTGGGTTCTGTTCAACCAGATTCATGATGAGGTGACACTCTCTTGGATTGTGAAAAGAATCTCCTTAGATATGAGTATATTCCAGTAACCCTATGGGTAAATGAGGTTTTGTTATAGGTGATGACCTTATTTCATTTCCTCTTTTTGGTCCCCTCATGGTGAGATGGTGATATTAATATCTAGACTACATCATAGAAGCATAGTGAATTGAAGGATCCCAATGTTAGTGATGTTTGATGTGTCTTCGAGCTTCGAAGAAAGTTATATACTTCCCCCATTGAGATGCATTCATTTGTGAAAAACATTTAAGTCGCTTGGGTGAGTCAATGCCTCTAAAAAAAGATAGTATTGAGATATAACAGGTGAGTTACTTTGATTTTTCTATTTATGTTCATTTATTTGTGCTAAGGATTTGGTACAGAACCTAATTGTTTGGATCTGATGGGAAAGGGGAATGACTACTACATTCATAAAAGGATTAAGACTAAAATTTTTTTTGGTGATCTGAGATATGAACTGAGACTTTTATACATTATCTATAGTTTAATTATACATAGGTGGAATTGAATATTTCCTTGTCGTATCCCTACATTTATCTCAATAATTTTATTTAGAGACTTTTACTAAGGATGCTTAGATGATCAAAATTTATTTCATCTAGTGTGAATTAACTATTATGGGAGGTAGAATGTCATAGGATATTTCTGTAGTACTAATATAACCCTATTATGTTTTACAATGTGTTGAATTACGTAGGAAGAGTTTCATTACTTCATTGGTAAAATGGAATATCAAGTGGAGTAGGAATATATCCTATTAAGGAGGATAAAAAATACTTCTCAATAGATATATAGTATGACTCTAAGAGAAGTATGCTCTATGATAATGGTCATAAAAAACCTAGTTTTCCTTCCTTGGAGTCCTTAGAGTTATTAATGAAAAATATGAAGGATAGATTGATTCATTTCGTTGACTACTATAACCTGAACAAGTTGATTTCAAGAACAAGTACCCCTTGTTGATTATTGAAGACCTTATTGGTCATTTGAATGGTGTTAGTTGATTTTAAAATACTAATATTAGGTATAACTATCATCAATTTATGTTTTGGGTGGATTAATTCTGAATAAGAAATTATGATGCTTTTATAGACACTAAAATTTATTGTTGATTCCCTTTAGTGTGCTGAATTATCCTAGTGTGTTGAATAATCTTCTGAACTGGGTCTTATATAAAAAATTGGAACATTTCATAGTTTTCTCTTTGGATGAAATTCACATTTAATATACATCTACGGAGAATCATATAGATTATTTTAGGATAGTACTATACTTACTCTAGGAGCACTAGCTCTAAGATATTCTCTTGAAGTTCAATTTTTTATATAATAAGTCTACATTCTGAGGTATGTCATATCTGATAATGGTTTCTCTATAGTCTAGGAAAATATTTACATGGTGCTTTCTTAAGAACAACCCAATAGAATATTATAGGTGTAGAGTCTTCTCAATTTGGCAAGGTACTATTGAAATTTTAGGGAAGAACTTTCTATGATTTTGGGCATTGGATTGTCTTGATGTAGAATGTGTGGATTATTTGTTGGCTTGATCAATGACATATGATTTGAGGGCGTGAGGAAGATCTAAATCAGTGCTCTTGAATTGAGACTACCGAAGGGGAATTCAGTGTATAAATTTTTCTGATGCCTCCAAAGCATAGATTAGATGCATTTTTATGTAGATGAATGAAGTGATTTCTTACAGCTTAAATTTGTTGATACCCCATAAGAATAAATATGAAACTCGTGACTTGGATTTGTTAGTGAAAATATTCACCCTAGAGATATATATATATATAATATTTTTTCATTATCATTTCATTAGTTACTCAGACCGCCATAGTTTCAGGTACAACACTACTCAGATAATACTCAACATGGGATAGAGGCATTAGTTGGATTGATAGTGGGACTATGACTTTGAGATAGTCTATACTCTCAATAAGGAAAATGTGGTGGGAGATTACCTTAGTGGTAAATTTCAATTTTGATTGGTGGATGAGGCATCAGAGAAGATGACATCATTGTAGCTAACCCTAGTAGAGGATATGGGTTCATCTTATCATCATATAATGGTGAAGAATCTTCTGCCTCATTAGTTTATGGGAGAGGATCAATTGGGAGATGACAACTATAAAGTTTAATGAAACCAGATATCATTAAAAGATGCACCATATGGGTGTTATAAAATATGGGACCATTTTATCCTTTCTAGGGATGGATGGTGGTTCCGGTCACATTACGAGAGGAATTTTTGAGGGAGGATCATGAATCCCCCTTGGTTTTACATATGAGTGTGGCAAATATGTATAATAAACATAGGGGTAGTTTTGATTGGATATAATGAGGTAGAGTGTTTTCGAATTAGACTCTCAGTGTTTCCCATATCAGTAAGTAAAGGTTGAAAATCATGTTTCGGTAGGTTTGAATCAACCCCTTGTGATCCTGAAAGGGGATTGAGATTTCATATTGATAGATTTTGGGTTGAAGAATCCACATGCGGTTAGATTCCATGAATCTATCTGGTGATTGTTAATTGACTTACTAATTTGGATCACTTCATTATCAAATAATGGACGAGATCAGTTGAGAGAGAAGGGAATTTATATAGGTAGGATATCATCTAGATTCATGGGTTTCCCATGAATATCACCCCTACCATGTTTCTTGGTATAGGTCACAGTTGTGGAGAGGTTAGTATGAGTATTATGGAACTCTATTACATATGAGAAGAACCTTTTATCCCTTGGAAGATGGTCTGAATAAGAAAACCATCCTATTTTTAGAAGGAATGATAAGATATTACATGCTTCATATCATCCAGAGTATAGCGGATCACATCAAATTAGTTGATTCACTTATAAAAGCAGTTATCACTCCACTATCAGCATTACATCATTTGAGGTATAGTACGAGATATTATTCCTATCACCCTTATACATAATCATGGTTGTTGATATACCTATTGTTTGTTCAAAACTAATGTATGAAATTTTGGAGAAGTGTTTTAGAGATCTGTGATCATTTTAGAACATATCAGTGTCAATATAAATATTACATAAACCAATTTCATAGTCCATTGTAGATAACTACTAGAAAACAAGCTTTGAACATCCCTAAAACTGATCTTTGTCAATTCTTAAAAGATATGAAAATATAAGACATATTAAAATGGAAGAACCATTATTAGTGCTATAAAAGGCATTGATAAAGTTTATCTTTATCGATGCAAGATGAATAACAAATAAAATTTCCATTTTTCAGTGCTAGTTAACACATTGATAAAGAGTCCCTTTATCATCGGTACATGATGTGCTAATAAAGGTCCCCTTTATCAGTGCTACATCTAGTGCTAATAAAGGTCGTTTCAGCTGGTGTATAGTTGTAGCCCTACAATAGTCATGTAGTAGCCCTGTAAAATCAAACCCAAACAGAATACATAAAAAGGAATAGATATATACATAAACAATATTGGAATAAAAAAAACAAATGTTACTATCATTTCAACTCAAAATTTACATACAAAATATTTACATTAATGACATATTTACAATTAACCAAAAAATTGTAGCCCATATACAAAATAGAAAATATAAAACTTTTTTCAATTATCAAACTCTGTATAAAAGTTTTTCCTTGAAATAATATCAATTTTTTAATAACATTAAATAAATTAATTAATAATTTTAATTTTTCTAAATCTCACATATAATAAATTATATTATTATTTGTTGTATATGTTAATGATATTATTAGCTAATCATGTGTAGAATTAATTTGATGTTGATTGCAACATGTTAGAAATATATTATGGGTTTTTTACTAATGTTTGAAAACAATGCGATATTATTTTCATGGTTTTGGAAATGTAATTAAATTTTAAACTAAAATGTCACTATTATTGAAAACACACACTTTGAGTCATACTGACCACATCATGTGTCATATTGATATGTGGTTGATTCTAACACATCAAAAAAATTATAGATAATTGGCCTGATTTTTGAAAACAATCCAATATCTTTTTATTGGTATGGACTATGTGATACATGTTTTAAACTAAAATGAAACTTTTATATTGAAAACATTCAATTCATGTCATATCAACCACATAGTTTATTTTATTGATGTGTAGTAGATTCTTATACGTCACAAATGAATTATGGATCATTTTACTATATTTTAAAAACTACATGATATTTTTTTTGTATTCACTATGTGAGACATGTTGTAAACTAAAATTACACTTATATTGAAATCATGCACTCTGAGTTATAACAACCACATCATGAGTTAGATTTACATGTGGTCAATTTCTAACTTTTGTAAATATATTATGGATAATTTTCCAAAGGATTGAAAATAATGAACTATTTTTCTCATTTTTGGCTGTGTGATACTCATTTTACACCAAAATTACACTTCTATATTGAAAACATGTACTTTGAGTCATACTAACCACATCTTGTTTAGGATTGACATGTAGTCAATTACTACATGTCCAAATATATTATGGATTTTCGTACAAAAATTTTAAAACAATCAGAGTTCATTTTCATGGTTTTGGATATGTGATACATGATTTAAACTATAATTGCACTGTTATATCAAAAACACACAATTTGTTTCATGATGACCACATCATGTTTTAGAATAGTCTGAGGTTGATTCCAAAATTTCATAAATATATTATGGATCATTTTTAAAATGTTTGAAAACAATATGTTCTTTTTTTCTTGGATTTAGATATGTGATAAAAATTTTAAACTAAATTGACACCTTTATATTTAAAACAATCACTTTAACCCATACTGACTACATCAGGTGTAAGATTTACATGAAGTTGATTATTATATGTAAGAAATATATTATGGAATATTTTAACAATTATTGAAAACAATTTGAGCTCATTTTCTCATTTTTTTTCTATGTTATATGCATTTAAAACTAAAATGACACTTTTATATTGAATATATGCACTTCGAGTCATACCAACCACATCAAGTGTTAGATTAATTTGAAGTCAATTACTATGCATTAGAAATATATTACGGATATTTTTATTAAAATTTGAAAACAATCCAATCTTATTTGCTCAGTTTTGGATATTTGGTGTGGGTTTTAAACTAAAATTCATTTTTATGTAGAAATATTGCACTTCATGCTATATCAACCACATTTTATATCAGATTTATGTTGGTTTAATTAATATACATGAAAAATAAAATATGGATTGTTGGTCTAAATTTTGAAAAAAATCAGACCATGTTTCCTTGGTTTTGGATATTTTATATGTAACGCCCCGACCCCAGCTACCCAGAGTCGGTGCATTAGTTCGTAACATTGGCATGATCACAAGAAAGATCAAATCCCGAAAGACCGATTGGTTTAGTAGCCTTGGAAACACTAGATATAATCATAAAGTTTTACATTACATATCAAAGTGAAAAACTACTACAACAACAAAGTCTTCATATCCACACTATTAACCCCTCAAAATATCCCTGCAAGTCATTCATAATTTACTTCTTCACTACCTGGGAAAAATAAAACATAGAAAAGGGGTGAGCTCAAATGCCCAGTAAGGATAACAATATAGAGGAACATTCAAAATAAGAATAAACATTTAAGGCAATGAATTACTAAAACAAAAGCCTTTTAAAATTGAACTTCAACATAGTGTGGCAAAAGTAAAATGAAATAATGCCATTTACTTATTCACATGGATATTCTACTAATCGAATAATCACATGCAATATCAATAACCACTTTCATAATGTTGGAATGCATAATGCCAGACTATTATAACCACATAGCCAAGGCCTCGTGCCAAGACTACAAATAAGATTTTGTCAAGGCCTTGTGCCAAGACACTAGTTTGTCTCATGAGACCTACCGATGCATCGAGGAGCTATAGCGGGCTCCACCCGTCACTTATTAAGTCCAATGCATTCCCATATGAAAAGGTTTAAACATAACATAAACATTCGTATTAAAACTAGCATATGAAATGTCAATAATTTCACCATAAACTATGAATGGTATAAAAATAGCACATCCACAGTCAAACATATCACAAAACCTTAAATACAATATAGAAGTTTTGTATCATAATAAATCAACTTCAAATAAGCATAAAATCCGTCAAAGGATGTTGACATAGATTAAATCAAAATTCTTTTTAAAGAAATATCTCCTTTTATTTTGAAATCATTTAAGATCCATATAAAATAAAACATTTTCTTTGAAAATGTTCTTATAATCTTGTAAGGGAAGCTTCGAAGATTTTATAACTGCGGAAAATAGCCGCACCTGCCGTATAAGTTAAAAAAACATTCTTACCATAATTCTGTCGAAAAGGTTAAAAAGGACCTTGTTTTGAAAACGACGGAAAGATTCCTTTATAAACCTCTTATAAAAAGTCAAACAAGGTTATAAATGACTTTAACCCATATTCTTGTAAATAATAAATATGTTTTGAAATACATTTCGAAGAAACATGGATGTGGATGATAAAGAAATCCCAGTAGAGTATTACGTATAAACAACCTCGGATAATGAAGAGATTGTGAAATAACCCTTACCTTGTACTTTTCCTTGGTTGGGGTAGGTTAACCTCATTTATAATGGTGAAATAATTGTTATTAAATTATACAAGAATCATATATATTAATATGATATCATATATGATCTTTTAACATTGATTTGTTAATAATATCTTAGAATTATCGTCGTTTCGGGTATTAACTTACTTGTTTTCTTTTATATGTTTTGTTACGTAAGACATGTTTGTAAAGGATAGGTTGTATATTATTCATATCTAGAATGATATCAAGTCCTTAAACATCATTTTTAAATCATCAAATGATAATTATACTTGAATGGATACGATGGAGAATGAATCTCATCGCGTTCGTGGAGACGGTAGTCCGTACGTACGCACGAGCGACAATATCATTCTTTTGATATTAAAATAATATATAAATGGACGGTATATCATATATACAGAATCATTAACATGTTATATTTATTATTTACATGAGTTACACATCATTATTATACCCATCCAAATAATAATATATTGAATAACAATTACACCACGACGTGGAGACGGTAAGCCGTACGTACGCACTTATGGTGACATGTTATTCAAAGGGTGGATAGAATACTGAATATGGTTTTACGATATTTATAATAACATCACAGTATATGTGAGATACTGGAGTTATTATTTTAGAATGGTAAGAACAAAGAAATAAGAAGTGGAAGAAGAATGGAACTTGAAAATGGGTGGTGAAAACATTACCTCTTCTTCAGGTTCTTCCTTTTGATTTGATCAAAAGGGCTCCTTAGGTTGGCTTTCTGATCAAACTAAGGCCTCTAGGTTGTAGTGAGGGATGTTGGGAGAGTATTTGGGCAGAGTTTGGCCGAACCAAAAGGCTTGGAAGGTGTGAAGAAATGAGAATGAGGAGTGCCCTTTTATAAGAGGGGTGAGGGGCATCTTTGGAAAAGCTAGAAATATTAGTTTATATTAAATTAATATTCGGTTTCTAATGGCTCCAAAGTTTATTATTTAAAGTTTAAGGTGGGGATAGGTCGAAAACCACTCAACCAATAGAATTTAGATAGGTTTGGGTACTTATATTAACTTTATCTTTAAGTATTAACCCTAAGTTAATTAGTTTTACTTTTACAATGTCTCTTTGTATTTTTACATAATATGGTTAATAAACTTACTATATACATCCAAGAGACCCCCAAGTGGTCCATTAATGATGAACCTATCATGATATAAGTCTCTTGGCCGAACCTTAGATTTTTAGGAATTTAATATCAATTAATAATATAATATTTGTTTTAAGAACTCTTTTATGTCAATTTTGACACTATTCAATAGTTGATTTTTGTGAAACTCATAACAGATTGATTACTTCGAACAAAGTCAATTAAATCAATACTAATATATCATATTATCCTAGAAAATTATTTTAATTCATTAAAAGTTTCATATTATATTTATTTGGGTATTTATAATATCGATTATTTTAATTTTCACTATTATAGTAATTAATACGTCATCATTGTGTCATAAATAAATTAAATTATTTAATGTCTAAAAATTATAAATAAAATATCATTATGTAGGAAATCTTTTTAGCTTTCTAATGAATATTTATAATCTAAAATCCAACATATATAACCCTATGTAAAAATTGTTCTTCTAAAAGATGTAAGCTTATGCCATTTTTATTTTTATTTTAACTTTATTTATATAAAGTGTCCCTACCACATACAAGTGGCTCCAAGGGGTCCCCAAATTGACCCAAGGATGCTCATGGTCGGGTATGTGTCCACCAATAAGGTTAGGACACGTTTTAGGTTAATTTTGTATTATTATAATATTATTTTTTAACCCTTATTTACCGGATTTACCCTTAACCATGGTAAATAAAATATTTACCACAGTAATTATTCAAAATGTCTAAAAATAAAAGTTACCTATTTACACAATTTGGACATCCTGATTCCAAATATGGAATCCATTTTTCTAAATTCAAAACACAGAAGTGGCAGAAATTAATTTAAAATTAATTCCCGCTGTCAAAACAAAAAGCGTGTTTTTTAAGAGGTAATAACTATCAAAAGATTGACACTTGTTTATGTTCGGTTTAATTGTAAAATTATGTCCAATGACCAACATTATATTAAATGGTAAAAATATATTCTAAATATACTTTAAAACCACTAAAATTCATAATTTACCACTATTAATTATTTTTATTAAAAAAGTTGTTTTTAATTAAAATTTAGTAATTTTCACTATTCATCAAAATATGAAAGTTATCCGAAAAGTACCAAAATTTCACCTTAGGCTAAATTCGATATTCCGAGTCCAAAAATGAAGTCCATTTTCAAATATAAAATATATATAATTTCAAAAATTAGGTATTACTATTCACAACGGCTAGTTTGATTGGTTACGGTGTGTTAGAACTCGAGGTTGCGTACAACACACGCTATCGCATTATTCGAAGGGAAACGTACCGTGGAAGCTTGGGATGTTTCATTTTAAATTTTTGATGTCCCCATTTAGTCAAAAAGTTTAAAATATAGTATTTAAAAATGGTTCACTATTAAAAGTTGATAAAAGTGCAATACTGAAAATGAATTTGTTCTTGCATTATATCTAAGAAACTCATAATATGGATTCTAAAATTATAAGGATTATATAAAGTTTAAGATTTAGATAATACTATTCATAACCTCTTTTGAATGGATTTTTTTTGTAAGTAATGGTGTGATTGAACTCGGTGTTGTGTGTAGTGCAAGTAATTGAATTATTTTGAAGAAATAACACACTATGAAATCTTGGGGTGTTACATTCTCCCCTCCTTCAATAAATTGCGTCCTCGCAATTTGAAATTGTTCTTCGAAAATAAAAGGTTGAAAATAAAAAATATCTTTATGGGAAAACCCACATCGGAAATTGGGTTACTAAAATTTATTCTTAATATGAGGAAAAGAGAAATGAAAGGGTCACCACCAAATTATGATCTTGATTAGGAGAACATTGGTGGCAATTAGAGACATATAATCGGAGGAAAACGTAAATATTTATAGGTAGTGATTGAGGTCATCAATCACAAACAAGTGCATAATTGAGGTCCTTAAACTCATCAATCTATGATGATTTGAAGTACCATCGGTTCAACAAAATATATGGTATTGGGATAACACATTTTTGACGTTTCAAAATATCTTAGTTGAAATCCCACATCGAAAAATGAATTAGCGAGGCCTCTATTTAAAATAAAGAGTCGAAAGTATGAAGATTACCGAAAATAACACATACTAGGGTTCCATGTAGGAAAATATGAATATGGAAGAAAAATCTAACCATCAATTATCTGATGGAGAGTGGTAGAGAACATGGCTATGAAAAGGTCAACAATCCCAAAGCCATAAATTAGTGATGATTTAAGGTACCATCTAGGAAAACATTTTTGTTCTAAGTTTCTTTTCATAATATTGAGGAATTCATTTATGAGATTGGATAAGATCATAAGGAGATATACTTACTTTATAATTAGAGTTGTATCCATTAATAAATTTCTACCACAAACTCATCTTTCACTCTAAAAGATAATAGAATGTAAAAAATTCTATTTACACTATTCGTATAGGTTCCAAAATAAACGAATTTATCTACAAGATCTTTTAATAAAAACGACATTATTTAATCCAGGACATCACATGGGCCAGTGGTAGGTGATACACCCTTGTCGCCCTTCGGTTGCGGGTTCAAGTCTCGCAGCCTTGCCGGACGCGACGGGTTGCCGCCCGACCTCCGGGTTGTCCTTTTATAGAAATCCAAAATAATCCAAACTAGAACTATCCAAAATACTTCTGTCCAAACTCACAGTCTAACATTTATAAGGAAGTTAAACATAATATAGATCATTTTTACCCCGTAATAGCATATGAATACCTTCATCATGTATTACCATATTCCTTATTGATTACATTCATGCTCCCTTATTCCATATAGAATGCTGGATATACTTCATTAATCCAAAAATGGTTTAAACCCCATCAACGATGGAATATCATTAATCAGTTTCAGGGTAGTCAAGAATATCCAATATAATTTATCCAAAACAATCATGTATTATTCCAAAATTACTACCTCAGTATCAGAACTATATTATGGTTTATCATTCTCTCATCCATATATTTTCCAAAAATTATCCTGCTATTGAGTCACTTTTCTTTTTTCCACACAAGCTCAAGTCCTTAATGAAATAGTACTGCAGTACAATCCTTATATACTCCATAATTATTATAACAAGTACATTGTTGATACAACACTCAATTGACATAATCAACATAAGAACTCTAATCATTCCTCTTCATCTGTGGTAGTATCATAACTTGATTATTATCCAATAACATCATTTGCGGCATAGTATGATGACTGGGACATAGGTTCGCGTAGTGTCCAAACTCTTTGAAAATGAAGCATTGTACATTTGAAACCATTTTCTTACCCTTGTAGTCACGTACTTTGTGCCCTTTTCCTCCACACTTATAAAAAACTCCCATTCCTTTCAGGCAAGTTCCAGGGTGTTTCTTTCCACAGTTACCACATATGGGAAAATTCTTCTTTTCCCTCTTCCATTTATCCATCCTTCTCTCTGCTATCCTTTTCTTCTCTTGCTTCCCTTCAAATCCATAGGACTCAGTAAAATCTTTACTTATCTTATCAACACATGATATTATTTCTTCATATGATGATAATACATGGGAGACTATTTCTCTTATAAATTCTAGCTTAAGACCATGAAAGATATGATCCTTCCTTCTCTTTGGATCATGTGCATTTCTGGAGTTCTCATTCCTTCTACTGGGCGCCATTTCTAAACAATGGCATAAACTAGATCAGTTTATGAATCAAAATACATAATCCCATACTTATAAAACACTTAACATAAATTGAACTATTTATGGATATAATCCATAATCATAAAAATGTTTTCTTTGAGGAAGTATATACTCATAAACCCTTCATAATGATTTGTAAAGAAAATGAGAGTTATCCTAAGCATATCCCCCGGGAGTGTCGTAACCAAGAGTGCAGCAAGGCCCGTTGTCGTGCACCAGTTCCCGTTCGAGTCTAGCTCAAAGCGGTGTTTTCGGGTTTTACCCGTAGGTACATCTGTGCCAGAGCCGCCTCTACCTGCTCGTATCCAGACAGGGATGTATTGCTCGGAAAACTCACAAAATCTCTACAATACCAAAATTCTAGGAAGTTCTTCTATACTAATCCTCAAAGTTCATCTTAGGTCTACGTGCTCTAATCAGAGTTTATCTAAATCTAGCTTCCAAGGTTTGTACTAAACTACCTCTGATACCAACTGTAACGCCCCGACCCCAGCTACCCAGAGTCGGTGCATTAGTTCGTAACATTGGCATGATCACAAGAAAGATCAAATCCCGAAAGACCGATTGGTTTAGTAGCCTTGGAAACACTAGATATAATCATAAAGTTTTACATTACATATCAAAGTGAAAAACTACTACAACAACAAAGTCTTCATATCCACACTATTAACCCCTCATAATATCCCTGCAAGTCATTCATAATTTACTTCTTCACTACCTGGGAAAAATAAAACATAGAAAAGGGGTGAGCTCAAATGCCCAGTAAGGATAACAATATAGCGGAACATTCAAAATAAGCATAAACATTTAAGGCAATGAATTACTAAAACAAAAGCCTTTTAAAATTTAACTTCAACATAGTGTGGCAAAAGTAAAATGAAATAATGCCATTTACTTATTCACATGGATATTCTACTAATCGAATAATCACATGCAATATCAATAACCACTTTCATAATGTTGGAATGCATAATGCCAGACTATTATAACCACATAGCCAAGGCCTCGTGCCAAGACTACAAATAAGATTTTGTCAAGGCCTTGTGCCAAGACACTAGTTTGTCTCATGAGACCTACCGATGCATCGAGGAGCTATAGCGGGCTCCACCCGACACTTATTAAGTCCAATGCATTCCCATATGAAAAGGTTTAAACATAACATAAACATTCGTATTAAAACTAGCATACGAAATGTCAATAATTTCACCATAAACTATGAATGGTATAAAAATAGCACATCCACAGTCAAAATATCACAAAACCTTTAATACAATATAGAAGTTTTGTATCATAATAAATCAACTTCAAATAAGCATAAAATCCGTCAAAGGATGTTGACATAGATGAAATCAAAATTCTTTTTTAAAGAAATATCTCCTTATATTTTGAAATCATTTAAGATCCATATAAAATAAAACATTTTCTTTGAAAATATTCTTATAATCTTGTAAGGGAAGCTTTGAAGATTTTATAACGGCGGAAAATAGCCGCACCCGCCGTATAAGTTAAAAAAAACATTCTTACCATAATTCTGTCGAAAAGGTTAAAAAGGACCTTGTTTTGAAAACGACGGAAAGATTCCTTTATAAACCTCTTATAAAAAGTCAAACAAGGGTATAAATGACTTTAACCCATATTCTTGTAAATAATAAATATGTTTTGAAATACATTTCGAAGAAACATGGATGTGGATGATAAAGAAATCCCAGTAGATTATTACGTATAAACAACCTCGGATAATGAAGAGATTGTGAAATAACCCTTACCTTGTACTTTTCCTTGGTTTGGGTAGGTTAACCTCCTGTATAATGGTGAAATAATTGTTATTAAATTATACAAGAATCATATATATTAATATGATATCATATATGATCTTTTAACATTGATTTGTTAATAATATCTTAGAATTATCGTCGTTTCGGGTGTTAACTTACATGTTTTCTTTTATATGTTTTGTTACGTAAGACATGTTTTTAAAGGATAGGTTGTATATTATTCATATCCAGAATGATATCAAGTCCTTAAACATCATTTTTAAATCATCAAATGATAATTATACTTGAATGGATACGATGGAGAATGAATCTCATCGCGTTCGTGGAGACGGTAGTCCGTACGTACGCACAAGCGACAATATCATTCTTTTGATATTAAAATATTATATAAATGGATGGTATATCATATATACAGAATCATTAACATGTTATATTTATTATTTACATGAGTTACACATCATTATTATACCCATCCAAATAATAATATATTGAATAACAATTACACCACGACGTGGAGACGGTAAGCCGTACGTACGCACGTATGGTGACATGTTATTCAAAGGGTGGATAGAATACTGAATATGGTTTTACGATATTTATAATAACATCACAGTATATGTGAGATACTGGAGTTATTATTTTATAATGGTAAGAACAAAGAAAGAATAAGTGGAAGAAGAATGGAACTTGAAAATGGGTGGTGAAAACATTACCTCTTCTTCAGGTTCTTCCTTTTGATTTGATCAAAAGGGCTCCTTAGGTTGGCTTTCTGATCAAACTAAGGCCTCTAGGTTGTAGTGAGGTATGTTGGGAGAGTATTTGGGCAGAGTTTGGCCGAACCAAAAGGCTTGGAAGGTGTGAAGAAATGAGAATGAGGAGTGCCCTTTTATAAGAGGGGTGAGGGGCACCTTTGGAAAAGCTAGAAATATTAGTTTATATTAAATTAATATTCGGTTTCTAATGGCTCCAAAGTTGATTATTTAAAGGTTAAGGTGGGGATAGGTCGAAAACCACTCAACTAATAGAATTTAGACAGGTTTGGGTACTTATATTAACCTTATCTTTAAGTATTAACTCTAAGTTAATTAGTTTTACTTTTACAATGTCTCTTTGTATTTTTATATAATATGGTTAATAAACTTACTATATACATCCAAGAGACCCCCAAGTGGTCCATTAATGATGAACCTATCATGATATAAGTCTCTTGGCCGAACCTTAGATTTTTAGGAATTTAATATCAATTAATAATATAATATTTGTTTTAAGAACTCTTTTATGTCAATTTTGACACTATTCAATAGTTGATTTTTGTGAAACTCATAACAGATTGATTACTTCGAACAAAGTCAATTAAATCAATCCTAATATATCATATTATACTAGAAAATTATTTTAATTCATTAAAAGTTTCATATTATATTTATTTGGGTATTTATAATATCAATTATTTTAATTTCTCACTATTATAGTAATTAATTAGTCATCATTGTGTCATAAATAAATTAAATTATTTAATGTCTAAAAATTATAAATAAAATATCATTATGTAGGAAATCTTTTTAGCTTTCTAATGAATATTTATAATCTAAAATCCAACATATATAACCCTATGTAAAAATTGTTCTTCTAAAAGATGTAAGCTTATGCCATTTTTATTTTTATTTTAACTTTATTAATATAAAGTGTCCCTACCACATACAAGTGGCTCCAAGGGGTCCCCAAATTGACCCAAGGATGCTCACGGTCGGGTATGTGTCCACCAATAATTTTAGGACACGTTTTAGGTTAATTTTTTATTATTATAATATTATTTTTTAACCCTTATTTACCGGATTTACCCTTAACCATAGTAAATATAATATTTACCATAGTAATTATTCAAAATGTCTAAAAATAAAAGTTACTTATTTACACAATTTGGACATCCTGATTCCAAATATGGAATCCATTTTTCTAAATTCAAAACACAGAAGTGGCAGAAATTAATTTAAAATTAATTCCCGCTGTCAAAACAAAAAGCGTGTTTTTTAAGAGGTAATAACTATCAAAAGATTGACACTTGTTTATGTTCGGTTTAATTGTAAAATTATGTCCAATGACCAACATTATATTAAATGGTAAAAATATATTCTAAATATAATTTAAAACCACTAAAATTCATAATTTACCACTATTAATTATTTTTATTAAAAAAGTTGTTTTTAATTAAAATTTAGTAATTTTCACTATTCATCAAAATATGAAAGTTATCCGAAAAGTACCAAAATTTCACCTTAGGGTAAATTCGATATTCCGAGTCCAAAAATGAAGTCCATTTTCAAATATAAAATATATATAATTTCAAAAATTAGGTATTACTATTCACAACGGCTAGTTTGATTGGTTACGGTGTGTTAGAACTCGAGGTTGCGTACAACACACGCTATCGCATTATTCGAAGGGAAACGTACCGTGGAAGCTTGGGATGTTTCATTTTAAATTTTTGATGTCCCCATTTAGTCAAAAAGTTTAAAATATAGTATTTAAAAATGGTTCACTATTAAAAGTTGATAAAAGTGCAATACTGAAAATGAATTTGTTCTTGCATTATATCTAAGAAACTCATAATATGGATTCTAAAATTATAAGAATTATATAAAGTTTAAGATTTAGATAATACTATTCATAACCTCTTTTGAATGGATTTGTTTTTGTAAGTAATGGTGTGATTGAACTCGGTGTTGTGTGTAGTGCAAGTTATTGAATTATTTTGAAGAAATAACACACTATGAAATCTTGGGGTGTTACATTCTCCCCTCCTTCAATAAATTGCGTCCTCGCAATTTGAAATTGCTCTTCGAAAATAAAAGGTTGAAAATAAAAAATATCTTTATGGGAAAACCCACATTGGAAATTGGGTTACTAAAATTTATTCTTAATATGAGGAAAAGAGAAATGAAAGTGTCACCACCAAATTATGATCTTGATTAGGAGAACATTGGTGGCAATTAGAGACATATAATCGGAGGAAAAACGTAAATATTTATAGGTAGTGATTGAGGTCATCAATCACAAACAAGTGCATAATTGAGGTCCTTAAACTCATCAATCTATGATGATTTGAAGTACCATCGGTTCAACAAAATATAGGGTATTGGGATAACACATTTTTGACGTTTCAAAATATCTTAGTTGAAATCCCACATCGAAAAATGAATTAGCGAGACCTCTATTTAAAATAAAGAGTCGAAAGTATGAAGATTACCGAAAATAACACATACTAGGGTTCCATGTAGGAAAATATGGATATGGAAGAAAAATCTAACCATCAATTATCTGATGGGGAGTGGTAGAGAACATGGCTATGAAAAGGTCAACAATCCCAAAGCTATAAATTAGTGATGATTTAAGGTACCATCTAGGAAAACATTTTTGTTCTAAGTTGCTTTTCATAATATTGAGGAATTTATTTATGAGATTGGCTAAGATCATAAGGAGATATACTTACTTTATAATTAGAGTTGTATCCATTAATAAATTTCTACCACAAACTCATCTTTCACTCTAAAAGATAATAGAATGTAAAAAAATTCTATTTACACTATTCGTATAGGGTTCCAAAATAAACGAATTTATCTACAAGATCTTTTAATAAAAACTACATTATTTAATCCAGGACATTCAATGGGCCAGTGGTATGTGATACACCCTTATCGCCCTTCGGTTGCAGGTTCAAGTCTCGCAGCCTTGCCGGACGCGACGGGTTGCCGCCCGACCTCCGGGTTGTCCTTTTATGGAAATCCAAAATAATCCAAACTAGAACTATCCAAAATACTTCTGTCCAAACTCACATTCTAACATTTATAAGGAAGGTAAACATAATATAGATCTTTTTTACCCCGTAATAGCATATGAATACCTTCATCATGTATTACCATATTCCTTATTGATTACATTCATGCTCCCTTATTCCATATAGAATGCTGGATATACTTCATTAATCCAAAAATGGTTTAAACCCCAACAACGATGGAATATCATTAATCAGTTCCAGGGTAGTCAAGAATATCCAATATAATTTATCCAAAACAATCATGTATTATTCCAAAATTACTACCTTAGTATCAGAACTATATTATGGTTTATCATTCTCTCATCCATATATTTTCCAAAAATTATCCTGCTATTGAGTCACTTTTCTTTGTTCCACACAAGCTCAAGTCCTTAATGAAATAGTACTGCAGTACAATCCTTATATACTCCATAATTATTATAACAAGTACATTGTTGATACAACACTCAATTGACATAATCAACATAAGAACTCTAATCATTCCTCTTCATCTGTGGTAGTATCATAACATGATTATTATCCAATAACATCATTTGCGGCATAGTATGATGACTGGGACATAGGTTCGCGTAGTGTCCAAACTCCTTGAAAATAAAGCATTGTACATTTGAAACCATTTTCTTACCCTTGCAGTCACGTACTTTGTGCCCTTTTCCTCCACACTTATAACAAACTCCCATTCCTTTCAGGCAAGTTCCAGGGTGTTTCTTTCCACAGTTACCACATATGGGAAAATTCTTCTTTTCCCTCTTCCCTTTATCCATCTTTCTCTCTGCTATCCTTTTCTTCTCTTGCTTCCCTTCAAATCCATAGGACTCAGTAAAATCTTTACTTATCTTATCAACACATGATATTATTTCTTAATATGATGATAATACATGGGAGACTATTTCTCTTATAAATTCTAGCTTAAGACCATGAAAGATATGATCCTTCCTTCTCTTTGGATCATGTGCATTTCTGGAGTTCTCATTCCTTCTACTGGGCGCCATTTCTAAACAATGGCATAAACTAGATCAGTTTATGAATCAAAATACATAATCCCATAATTATAAAACACTTAACATAAATTGAACTATTTATGGATATAATCCATAATCATAAAAATGTTTTCTTTGAGGAAGTTTATACTCATAAACCCTTCATAATGATTTTTAAAGAAAATGAGATTTATCCTAAGCATATCCCCCGGGAGTGTCGTAACCAAGAGTGCAGCAAGGCCCGTTGTCGTGCACCAGTTCCTGTTCGAGTCTAGCTCAAAGCGGTGTTTTCGGGTTTTACCCCTAGGTACATCTGTGCCAGAGCCGCCTCTACCTGCTCGTATCCAGACAGGGATGTATTGATCGGAAAACTCACAAAATCTCTACAATACCAAAATTCTAGGAAGTTCTTCTATACTAATCCTCAAAGTTCATCTTAGGTCTACGTGCTCTAATCAGAGTTTATCTAAATCTAGCTTCCAAGGTTTGTACTAAACTTCCTCTGATACCAACTGTAACGCCCCGACCCCAGCTACCCAGAGTCGGTGCATTAGTTCGTAACATTGGCATGATCACAAGAAAGATCAAATCCCGAAAGACCGATTGGTTTAGTAGCCTTGGAAACACTAGATATAATCATAAAGTTTTACATTACACATCAAAGTGAAAAACTACTACAACAACAAAGTCTTCATATCCACACTATTAACCCCTCATAATATCCCTGCAAGTCATTCATAATTTACTTCTTCACTACCTGGGAAAAATAAAACATAGAAAAGGGGTGAGCTCAAATGCCCAGTAAGGATAACAATATAGTGGAACATTCAAAATAAGCATAAACATTTAAGGCAATGAATTACTAAAACAAAAGCCTTTTAAAATTGAACTTCAACATAGTGTGGCAAAAGTAAAATGAAATAATGCCATTTAATTATTCACATGGATATTCTACTAATCGAATAATCACATGCAATATCAATAACCACTTTCATAATGTTGGAATGCATAATGCCAGACTATTATAACCACATAGCCAAGGCCTCGTGCCAAGACTACAAATAAGATTTTGTCAAGGCCTTGTGCCAAGACACTAGTTTGTCTCATGAGACCTACCGATGCATCGAGGAGCTATAGCGGGCTCCACCCGTCACTTATTAAGTCCAATGCATTCCTATATGAAAAGGTTTAAACATAACATAAACATTCGTATTAAAACTAGCATACGAAATGTCAATAATTTCACCATAAAATATGAATGGTATAAAAATAGCACATCCACAGTCAAACATATCACAAAACCTTAAATACAATATAGAAGTTTTGTATCATAATAAATCAACTTCAAATAAGAATAAAATCCATCAAAGGATGTTGACATAGATGAAATCAAAATTCTTTTTAAAGAAATATCTCCTTTTATTTTGAAATCATTTAAGATCCATATAAAATAAAACATTTTCTTTTAAAATATTCTTATAATCTTGTAAGGGAATCTTTGACGATTTTATAACGGCGGAAAATAGCCGCACCCGCCGTTTAAGTTAAAAAAAACATTCTTACCATAATTCTGTCGAAAAGGTTAAAAAGGACCTTGTTTTGAAAACGACGGAAAGATTCCTTTATAAACCTCTTATAAAAAGTCAAACAAGGGTATAAATGACTTTAACCAATATTCTTGTAAACAATAAATATGTTTTGAAATACATTTCGAAGAAACATGGATGTGGATGATAAAGAAATCCCAGTAGATTATTACGTATAAACAACCTCGGATAATGAAGAGATTGTGAAATAACCCTTACCTTGTACTTTTCCTTGGTTGGGGTAGGTTAACCTCCTGTATAATGGTGAAATAATTGTTATTAAATTATACAAGAATCATATATATTAATATGATATCATATATGATCTTTTAACATTGATTTGTTAATAATATCTTAGAATTATCGTCGTTTCGGGTGTTAACTTACTTGTTTTCTTTTATATGTTTTGTTACGTAAGACATGTTTGTAAAGGATAGGTTGTATATTATTCATATCCATAATGATATCAAGTCCTTAAACATCATTTTTAAATCATCAAATGATAATTATACTTGAATGGATACGATGGAGAATGAATCTCATCGCGTTCGTGGAGACGGTAGTCCGTACGTACGCACGAGCGACAATATCATTCTTTTGATATTAAAATAATATATAAATGGATGGTATATCATATATACAGAATCATTAACATGTTATATTTATTATTTACATGAGTTACACATCATTATTATACCCATCCAAATAATAATATATTGAATAACAATTACACCACGACATGGAGACGGTAAGCCGTACGTACACACGTATGGTGACATGTTATTCAAAGGGTGGATAGAATACTGAATATGGTTTTACGATATTTATAATAACATAACAGTATATGTGAGATACTGGAGTTATTATTTTAGAATGGTAAGAACAAAGAAAGAAGAAGTGGAAGAAGAATGGAACTTGAAAATGGGTGGTGAAAACATTACCTCTTCTTCAGGTTCTTCCTTTTGATTTGATCAAAAGGGCTCCTTAGGTTGGCTTTCTGATCAAACTAAGGCCTCTAGGTTGTATTGAGGGATGTTGGGAGAGTATTTGGGCAGAGTTTGGCCGAACCAAAAGGCTTGGAAGGTGTGAAGAAATGAGAATGAGGAGTGCCCTTTTATAAGAGGGGTGAGGGGCACCTTTGGAAAAGCTAGAAATATTAGTTTATATTAAATTAATATTCGGTTTCTAATGGCTCCAAAGTTGATTATTTAAAGGTTAAGGTGGGGATAGGTCGAAAAACACTCAACAAATAGAATTTAGACAGGTTTGGGTACTTATATTAACCTTATCTTTAAGTATTAACTCTAAGTTAATTAGTTTTACTTTTACAATGTCTCTTTGTATTTTTATATAATATGGTTAATAAACTTACTATATACATCCAAAAGACCCCCAAGTGGTCCATTAATGATGAAGCTATCATGATATAAGTCTCTTGGCCGAACCTTAGATTTTTAGGAATTTAATATTAATTAATAATATAATATTTGTTTTAAGAACTCTTTTATGTCAATTTTGACACTATTCAATAGTTGATTTTTTTGAAAATCATAACAGATTGATTACTTCGAACAAAGTCAATTAAATCAATCCTAATATATCATATTATCCTAGAAAATTATTTTAATTCATTAAAAGTTTCATATTATATTTATTTGGGTATTTATAATATCAATTATTTTAATTTTTCACTATTATAGTAATTAATTCGTCATCATTGTGTCATAAATAAATTATATTATTTAATGTCTAAAAATTATAAATAAAATATCATTATGTAGGAAATATTTTTAGCTTTCTAATGAATATTTATAATCTAAAATCCAACATATATAACCCTATGTAAAAATTGTTCTTCTAAAAGATGTAAGCTTATGCCATTTTTATTTTTATTTTAACTTTATTAATATAAAGTGTCCCTACCACATACAAGTGGCTCCAAGGGGTCCCCAAATTGACCCAAGGATGCTCATGGTCGGTTATGTGTCCACCAATAAGGTTAGGACACGTTTTAGGTTAATTTTGTATTATTATAATATTATTTTTTAACCCTTATTTACCGGATTTACCCTTAACCATGGTAAATAAAATAATTACCACAGTAATTATTCAAAATGTCTAAAAATAAAAGTTACCTATTTACACAATTTGGACATCCTGATTCCAAATATGGAATCCATTTTTCTAAATTCAAAACACAGAAGTGACAGAAATTAATTTAAAATTAATTCCCGCTTTCAAAACAAAAAGCGTGTTTTTTAAGAGGTAATAACTATCAAAAGATTGACACTTGTTTATGTTCGGTTTAATTGTAAAATTATGTCCAATGACCAACATTATATTAAATGGTAAAAATATATTATAAATATACTTTAAAACCACTAAAATTCATAATTTACCACTATTAATTATTTTTATTAAAAAAGTTGTTTTTAATTAAAATTTAGTAATTTTCACTATTCATCAAAATATGAAAGTTATCCGAAAAGTACCAAAATTTCACCTTAGGCTAAATTCGATATTCCGAGTCCAAAAATGAAGTCCATTTTCAAATATAAAATATATATAATTTCAAAAATTAGGTATTACTATTCACAACGGCTAGTTTGATTGGTTACAGTGTGTTAGAACTCGAGGTTGCGTACAACACACGCTATCGCATTATTCGAAGGGAAACGTACCGTGGAAGCTTGGGATGTTTCATTTTAAATTTTTGATGTCCCCATTTAGTCAAAAAGTTTAAAATATAGTATTTAAAAATGGTTCACTATTAAAAGTTGATAAAAGTGCAATACTGAAAACGAATTAGTTCTTGCATTATATCTAAGAAACTCATAATATGGATTCTAAAATTATAAGGATTATATAAAGTTTAAGATTTAGATAATACTATTCATAACCTCTTTTGAATGGATTTTTTTTTGTAAGTAATGGTGTGATTGAACTCGGTGTTGTGTGTAGTGCAAGTTATTGAATTATTTTGAAGAAATAACACACTATGAAATCTTTGGGTGTTACATTATATCTCTTATAAACTAATATCATAATTTTGTATTGAAAACATACACTCCATGTTATATTGTCCACATCATGTATTGTATTGATTTTTGGTGAATTCCTACACATGAATTATTAATTATGTATCATATTTCTAATTTTTAAAAACAATCAAATATCATTTTCTTATTTTTGGATATTTGATGTGTGTTTTAAACTAAAATGGATCTTTTGTATTGAAAGAACGAGCTTTAGTTCATATCGACAACATCGTGTGTCGGATTGATGTGTGGTCAATTCGTAAAAGTGAAAATTGAATTATTGATATTTTTCCTATTTTTTTAAAATAATATTAACTCATTTACTTATTTTATGTCAATTGGATGTTTGTTTTAAACTAAAATGTCACTCTTGTATTAAAAACACACAATTTGGGTCATATTAAACACATCATGTGTCAAGTTAATGTGAGGTAAATTCATATACATTAATAATGAATTATGTATAGTTTTATTATTGATTGAAAATAATATGTACTCATTTCCTAAATTTTGGATATTTTTTATGTGTTTTAAACTAACGAGCACTTTTGTATTGAAAACATATACTTTGTGTCATATCAACCACATCGAGTGTTGGATTTATGTATGAACAATTCTTATATGTGATAAATGAATTATGGATCCTTTTAATAAATTTTGGAAACAATTCGAGCTCATATTTGTGGTTTTGTCTATTTGATGATTGTTTTAAACTAAAATTGAACTTTTATATTAAAAATATGCACTTCGTGTGATATTGACCACATCGTGAGTCATATTAATGTGTGGTCAATTCCTACACATAAAAAATGAATTTTGAAAATAATCTAATCTTAATTGATTATTTTTAGCTGTTTGCGCATATTTTAAACTAAAATGACACTTTTCTATTAAAAAACGCACTTTGGGTCATATCAACCACATATTGTCTCATATTCATTTGTGATCAATTCTTATGTCTGAAAAATTAATTATGTGTTTTTTCATAATTTTTAAAAACAATAAAAGATTGAATTCTTGTTTTTGACTATTTGATGTGTATTTTAAACTAAAATGACACTTTTTTATTGAAATCACATACTTCGAGTCACGAAAACCACATCAGGTATCGGATCAACATGAAGTCAATTATGACAGGAGACAAATGAATTATAAATTTTTTTCAAATTTTTTTAACAATGTGATCTTGTTTGGTTGGTGTTGGCTATGTGGAATGTGTTTTAAACTTATTTGACACTTTTATATTAAAAATTCATACTTCATGTCATACCAACCATATATTGTTTTGGATTAGCATATATTCAATTCCTAACAATTAAAAATGAATTATTGATCCTTTTACTAAATATTGAAAACAATCTATGCTCATTTTCTCTATTCTGAGAGTTTCACTTGTTTTTGAACTAATGTGTAAATTATAAAAAAGAAGTATTAGATATAATGATATAGTAATTAACTAAAAAAATTAGATAAAATGAAGAAAAAATTAACTAAAGAAGTATATGAATATACATCTTCATGACTTTTGGATACATTGTAACACTATATATTCTACTCAATGATTTTTATGAAAATTAATTTCCTCCATTATACTTCTCCTTGAGAACTAGATCAAAAATAATATATATGAAATTTGATACTAATGATTTCCACCCTAAATATATTTCTTAGGTTGTATCCCATACTATATCATAGACATACTAGGTAATCACCTAAATTTATATCGTCAAACATTTTGACACCATGTATACTTCCCAATAACCTCTAAAAAATACTTCTTATTTCGAGTATATATATTGTCAAAAATCTTGGTATTACTAGAAAATTAAAAACCAAAACAATGATTACGGAATGTTTTTATTGAAATTGTAATTGACATTGGAAATTACCTATTCTGGGATCCTAGTCTCTTTATGGATTATGGTATCTTTTATAAAACTACAAACATAATAACCATAATCATTATTATATTATTCCTTCGAACATTACACAACATTTAACAAAAATAATTAAATTGTTTTTAAATATGTTTTGATAGTTAAATATTTCTATATATAACATAATTTTTTTCTATTTGAAGTATTCCCCAAGCCTCTTAGATTCATTATTTTACTTTGTACCATGATTTAGCCTATATTTAGCAATCTCCGAATGTTAATAAGATTCTTGGTAAAATGAATAATGAAAAATATAATTCAATTGTTATCAATAAAATGTTGATTGAAGTGCATTATAAATTCACAATACACATCATTTATGGTTGGTTATATGGATATCCATTCATTAGATCTAAAACATAAATATTTGTGGTATCCAGATTGAATTTTATCATTATCCATTACTTCCAAAGAAAACAAAAACAAATAATCAGTGAAAAAAATAAAAATACATTTATATGATTAGATTTTAGAGATTTACTACTACATTGTAGGTATCTAAAAAATATGGTTTATTTTATTTTCTTCTCAAATTCCTTATTTAGATCATCTTTTTTCTTCCCAATTTCATTGTACTCCAATTTAATTTCTTCCATAGAAATGATGCATGGATTACTGTATGTATTCACAACTAATAATCCCAACCATTTAAACTTGATAATATCATTTATAGTCTTGAGAAAAATCATTCTATCATGATAGTTCTAAAAAACTATTCTTCTTATGGAAGGTAGGACACATCTACACATTTTAATTTTGTGTATATATTAATTTTTAATGATAATAAATTTTTGTGGTGTAACTAGAAGGGAGAAAATAGTACCAAAAGGATTTTTTATTTTCTTGGTCAATTCACTAGATTATCTTGATTGGACCTTATATTTCCACATTATTTTATACATTTGTTATATCATACCCCACTTCAGACCTTTTCTCATCAACTAATATAGGTTTTTCATTTGATAAAGTTTGTTAAGGACATAAATCAGGTATTTTTATAATATTATATGGACATACTAAAATCATTCCAATGTCATCATTGGTCACTCCAATATCAAGATCATCAATTGTAATAGGCAACTTAATTCTTGGAACATGTGCTACCTCAATCCCCACTCACATGTGATATTTTGGGATTTATTTGTTATGTAGCATGTCTCTAGAGATATTATACCATGTATCTATCACAATAAGGTGGTGTGTGGGTGTTGATAGATAGAAATCACATAAAACATTACACATATAATTATAGTAATATAAAGTTATTGGGTGTTTTATATTTACATTTTGAATAATGTTTAATGAAAATATTGATTGCTTGAGGTGAGGTATACAGTTGAGGGGAATGAATAGCCTCAAAGATAGTGGGTTTATTTGGTTGTTCATGTGTTGACCTTTGTTCAACAATTAGTTTTATTAATACTTTTGAAAAAATTTGTCTGAAAAACTAAATAAGACAATTGTATCTTAAACCCATCTATTTTTTATTAAAATCCATTCATCATATAATATGTATCTTCTAGAAGTTTTTAATTCTCGAAATATATTCAAGGAGACACTATAAAACCTAAACCTCTAAAAATACCATATTTTTTCAGCCACATAAAATCTACTAAAACAAGTTTTTCTTCTGGTATGGTCACTGTGGATTCTTGTGTATAAACCATATAAAAAATATTTGATAATAAATAGATATTTTATATTATACTATAATATTTCCTAGAAAATTATTATTATTTTATAATTACACATGTTTCCCATTCAAATTTTGTGTCTTCATGAACTAGTTTACCCACCTTATTTACAAGGGTCTCCTTCCATAGAACATGGCGTGGTATGGATGTGTCTTTGAATTGTGATTCATCAATCCAAATATAAGAAAAGGAATATATGTGTTTTTATACCACATAAAAAATTATTCTTTTTTAAAATACATACCATTTTCTTATCCAATGAATCATACCCAATAATTAGTATTTTATATAGGTACATTGGTTTAGATGCATGTTTTTTATTTTTATAAATCCTTTTTTATTTTGTAAATTAAAGAATTAGGATCATATTGGATAAAATAAATATGTAAAATAATATATTATCACCTAAAATTCACCTGAAATGATTTCTTATCACAAAAAATGATGAAATAATTCCATGTTTTATTCCTTATAATGTGTTCATAAGTAAATGGTGGATGGGGCATTACTTTCTCATCATTATTCTTAAGTTGAAAATTGGTAATAATATTCTGAAAGCCAATATGGCCTTTTTTAATGGATATTAATAAAACTTTTATATTGAAATCATCAAAAATATACAAACTCTACAAGGTATAATGAAAATTAAATCATTGTTTCCTTATAAAATTTTTCAGTAAAATATTGAATGTCTATCATAACAATACCTTTATATTTTTTCAATGGGTTTCCTTCATTATAGATTTGATAAGGAACAATGAATCTATATTAATCAACACATTCATCCTCATTGGGTCCCAAGCTTAATTAATGTTCATTAACTTGTTGGGGTTAATAGGTTGTCTATATTTATTCTAATAAAACTGAAATTTTATACCTTTAATTTTTTCCTTGATAATTTTAGTCGATACCATAATGTTGCGTCATTCAGTTTTTTTCATCATCATGGTGTTGATCCATTAATAATTTTGTATTTTTAGAATCAACTTCACGTTCTTCCCCATGATTGGCAACATCATCTTGTGAAAAATAAATTGTCTTCATGAGTAGTCAATCATCTAATTTAGATTACATAATTATAGTACAGAAAAGTAATATTATGAGTAAAATCATAGTTTATTAAAAAACACTTTAATATTATCATTTAACTCTCTTTATTTTCATTAAAGGTTAAAGGGATTTCGATCCTTTATCAAGAATCCAAATCTCCTCTTTGTGGTCTCCTCTAACATACATGACATTGTCCACATTGAGACCTCCATGAAATAATTCTGATCTCCCATGAATGTTTCATCGTCAATTTAATTTTCATCTGAAGCTACTATTGTTTTCTCCACTAGTAGGATTATTGATCAATTCTTGTGTGTTGGATCTAACAGATAAAATACCATCATTTATTATAATGTTTTTATGAACATATCATCTTTTCCCTCTTCAACACTAAAATTGTCCTTCACAAAACCCGTTTCATTTTCTATCACTACACTCCTATTATCAAAAAAAATTGCAACAAAAAATTGTTACTTGAAAAATTTTAAAATTCAAATTTCATATCTATTCTATTATACCAAAATATGACATATTCAAATAGAATAAAGTTTTATTCTTGGAAACAAATATGTCTATAACTTCCTCCACATAAATAAATTTATTATCTTTTATCATAATATGTTCATGATGGTATTTTTTATAGAACGTATAACCATTAATTACCAAACTAGTGTAATATAAAACCTTTTACTTTGGTCCCATGGATATCCATTCAATTCGTTTAGTAATTGAATTCAAGTTCTCAGATATCTCCATATAAATATGATCTCAAAACTATCCTATAAACTGTTTATTATTTGTTTTTTATAACTATAAATCATCCCCTGATGGATTTAAATATATAATAATTTCTTTTTGGGATTCAACTTGTGGATAAACATATTCACTATTATTTAAAATGTACAGGTGATATTACTCTTTCTCTGTGATAGTAATTATAACTACATCTCCTCCATAAGTCCATATTATTATAAGGCGTCCAATATTATGATGCATTGGGAGAACAATTCTATCAAAATATGATAGGTAATCAGTATATAATTCTATAGCTTCTTCAAAAATATATTGTTATGCAATACAACATTCTACACGACATTGATTTATGACATACCCTTTCACAATATTCATATATTGTTCATGGGGATACATCTATATGTAATAGATAGGACCACATATTTGAGTGTATATAACCAAGTGAACAATCATTTGCACCATTATATCAAATAATTATGGTGGTAAAATAATTTCTATTTCATATAATATGAATTCAACCTCATTATTCTTGGTTGGTAACATTATAGGATCTATAACTTTGTTGCATATAAATTTGATAAATAAGAAGAATCCGAAAAATTTATGTCATACTTTTTTATAAATAATGAAACATAAAGTGATAGGCATTAAATATTTCATAAAAAATGGTAGTCATGTTATTTAAGACACTATAAATTCATATTAGTCATTGACATGACATTCATAATATTTAATGAATAACCCTCTGAAAATTTTACAACATTAAAGAAAATAAAATATTAAAATTTTTCTTATCTAGATAGATTTTATGTATCTAATGGTAGAAAATTATAACTTTTATGATTCACTAGTACCAACTCTTCAATTTTCCTTATCTCAATTAGGTTTAACCTAGTGATTTTTTATCTATTTTCTGAAACATTTAGTAACATGCCAATAATGTTATCAAATAAATTTTTTTCTACATGCATGACATCAATAAAAGTTCTGACATAAAAATAAATATATTACCCTAATTCAATGAAAATTTATATCATTTTACAACCTAATTTGGTACGATTTTTCAAAAACAAACTGAAAATAGTGTTAAGATCTTTTAATTTATCGAACAGTTGATCAACCATTAGTGGATACATTGGTGTACCATGTTTGGTATTCCCATCAAATGTTGTCAACCAGGATCAGTATTCATGTCACCATGGTAAAACATTCTGATTTCATAAAATCATATTCTTCAAGTAAATTTTCCACCAAACTACGTTTGTGTATTCTTCACAAATGATACTCCCCAATATTCCTTTAATGTTATAGATAGAAAAACCCACATAAAAAGTCATTTATCAACTCATACAACAAGCAAAAAATTCCAATTCTTTAGTTTTATGATAATCATAAAATGTAACAACTATATCCCACATCAATTTTAAATCTTCGATCAATAGATCCAGATAGACACCAATATCATTAATGAGTTCTTTTGGTCAAAAACTAAGAAGATACTACATAATGTATTTTCACATCATGTATAACTATAGTGGAAAGTTAAAATTTACCAACATAATAGGATATGTACTATTTTTACTACTCTATACAACAAAATGATATATTCTATCTATATATAAATCAAGAAGGATGTTTTTCGGATCGTTTCAAAATTTAGAATATTCCTAATAAATTTTATTCCACTAATGAGATTTTGTTGGATGATGTAGTTTCCCATCTTTAATTATTATATATTAATGTCATGTTAATTGTATCATGGTTTCTTGATATCCATGTAGTATTGTAAACCATGTAATGATAGTAATGTACCATACAAATTTCTAAGGTCTTGATTTATCTTTCTTTTATCGATTCACGCCACACATAAGGCTTTTTATGAGTGGTTTGTGGTCCTTAAAAAAACTCAATGATTTAGATAGTCATATATTTTTTTATAGATCATGCCCATTTAATGTAGCATAGGTTTATCATCATATGTTTGACTAAGAAGTTTATTTTATTATAGTAGCATATCATTCAGGATACTAAGTAATTATGTAAAGCTAGCGTCTCTCCATCAACTTCTAACATTCAAATTATATTACTTCAATAAAACTGAAAATGTTTTTTATTTAGCATAACTAGTATAAAATGGTATCTTAGAACAGCTATGTGACATCTCAACAAAATCTGGAAAATCACAATTATCATCTTCAATTTATGTTGTCATTTCATTTATATGATCATACTAATCATTTACACTTGTATTCATATCAAATGATCCATAAACAGTAGTGTTATCCCAATTTATGTGGGCATTCAGTTTTTTCGCTTTATTATTCAAACATTTATAGCTCTAATATATTATGTGATAGAACAATTTTCATCCAACTCTTCTAGACTAATTTTTCTTGAGTACTAACAATGTAAACATGGAATAATGATTTTAGAAGGGTCATATGCATGATCTATTGTAAACTAGATAAAGAATTTCACTCCATATTCATAATATTTTTTCATATGATTAATATGAATCCATTTTTGATTCATATTCATCCAATTATGTTCATGAAATATTCAATTTGTACCAAAAATAAATAAAAATAAATAAGATATACATAATAAAAGGATAATGTTGTAGATAATTCTAACAAGGGGAACCCAACATTTCAATATTATTAGTTATGGTTCTTTATAAGTTAACATTTCAGACAACGGTGAAATGAAAATAATTTACTGAGGGTAAACATGTGCCTGTTGTTCCAGGTTCTCAATTTTATGTTATAGGGGATAAAAAGGTGGTAATAAATATATGGGTAAAAAAGTCAGTTATTATTTGATGGAAGACTTCCATTGGAAATTTTTGTGCATACCTATCATTTAATTGTGTCCTATTTTTCTAAATTGGTGTAAAACTATCTTTCCATAGAAAATCACAGGTTATATAATCACTATATTTTAGCACACACTCACGGAGTATTGAATTTCATAAACCAAATGGATGAAACTATTATTGATAATAGAATTTAAGTTGGATTCCATGTTACTATGTTCTTGTGTAGATTATTATAGACCATGTATTATAGGAATAAAAAATATATATTTTGATGAAAACCTACTGATGAACACCCTTTTCAAAAATAGTAGATTTATGAATCTTAGTTATATTTCACATAATATACAATATCCAAAACCTCTATTCAATTATCTGAAAAACACCACAAATAATGCATAACATATTAATATAAAATTAAAGGAACATGAATTAAAAATATATAATTCTACAAAAGATAATAATGCATATCATATTAATTTAAAATTAATTAATACATAATTGATAATGATATAAAAAAATTAATAAAATCACTCAAAAAATAAGAAGACCCTCTTTATTAATGAATATTGAAATGAACTTTCCTCTGTTATCCAAAGAAAATTTAGTCTGTAATGAAACCATATTTAATTATATTTCGGTCTCTTGAAAACAAATCAATATTGGAATATTGTACTCTAATGATCACTAAAAGTAAAATACATAAGGTAATAAATATTTTTAAAAAAGATATTGTGGTTTTAATCTATTGGATTTGGAAGCATACATAGAATAAAATGAAAAGAATTTTTTGATTTCAATCCATGGGAGTAGGAGGGATACTTGAACTTGTATCAAATTACAATTATCCTCCACAAAAACATTGTCTACTTATCATTTTATGTCACCACCTTACACAATAAGAGGTATGTGTTTTCGTGGTGCACAGATAAGATCTCCATGAAATCGAAGTGAGAAATAATGATGAATGAGTAGAAATGAATGAGTTGGAGAGGAAAAGGGTGAACCATCAATGGCTTGAGGTAAGATAGATTGCATGGAATATGGGAACAAGAGGAATACTTAGAACATAGAACAAATTTATATCTCTCCACCATAAGAACTATGTCTACTTATCATTTATAATAACAACCATACATGATCATAGGTAAGATTCAATACTATAGAATCAACGTTTAGTGTCGGTTTTTTTGAGTTTCGCGGTGGTTTAAACTGCCGGGGCATGGTTTGGCGGCGTTTTACAAGAACCGCCACCTAATATGGAGTCACCAATATATTCACAACAGTTTTATTCGTTTCGCGGTTGTTTAATGAAAGCATCGTAGCTTGCTCATTTAGCGGCGGTTTTCCAAAATTTAGCAGCGGTTTTTACGATCCCTGGATATCAATTTATTCACGGCGGATATAACCACCACGAATAAACTAAAATTCAGTGGCCGTAAAACCGCCGTCGAAGTCACGGGAACCACCATAGAATGAGGCAGCAATGATTTGGATGTGTCACGACGGTTAAAACCGCCGCTAAACATAAGAAAGAACTTACATTTAGCTGCGGTTTTCAAAGATTAGTGGTGGTTTAATCCACCTCCCATATAATTGTCATGGAGGTTAAAACCGCCGCTAAAAGCTTCCCAGAAAAACAAATTTCATTTGCTGCACCACTACCCGGAAAAACAAATCAAACCAAAAATATAAACAAGCTGAGATACATTATATCCCTCCTACCATGCATAACCCACATCATGTATCATCATCACTAGCCCTCGTCCTTCACTACATCACATTCCCACAATCACGTCCTCAATATAAAAAATAACAACATGACAATCACACACCAAAACATCACTTTCCACAAAAAAATCATTTGGTATGAAATTATATATTATTCACAGTTGGTTAAAATGGATTAATTAATTATAAATGATGATTAAATATTATAATTAATTATATATGATTCCTTTGTATGTTATAGGACCTAAGAAAATGGGTGGTAGAAGATTGGTCCCTGGAAAGCTTGGGGGTGAGGTATGTCCATGAGTTGTTAAGTGGTGAGTCAATTTAATGGTGCTTCAAAATGATTTAGGCTCTCTAATGTTATAGAACTATTGTTTTTATTATTATTTTGTGTGGTTTGAGGTGTGTAAGATTTCCATTGGATTCCATTCTCCTTATATAAAAATAATTATTAGTTTTTAATTAAATGGTTAATAGAAATTAAAATGTAAAGGTGATTAAAGACCATGAGAAAACTAAACTATGTGCTAGGGAACAAAAAGATTATTGTGTACTGACCTAATTCCTCGGTCTCAAATGGATTAGGCATTCAACTTAGAGATCTCAATTGACTTCCTGACCCCTTCATTGGGCAGGACCTTTTGAGATTCCTTTTCCCTAGAGGATGAGCCTTGTATACCTTTTGTGGAGGTTTTTTGGGACATAAGATGACCATCCAATGTGGGCTATCTAATACCTTTGAGAATTTTCCAAAAATTAAGTAATTTTTGACTTAGAAACCATGGCCTATCTAGTCTGGAATGTGTCATGGGTATTCCATCAAGTTATCCAATCATAGTAGTTGTTTGTACAGACAAAACCCTTTTCCATTAGTAGTGATTCACTCTAGGTGGACGAACATAGGATGGACTAGGATTAGGTTTGCTGAGTGGACCATCTAAGAAGAACCTTCTAACTAAGATGGTCCATTATCCATATTTTAGAAAACCCATTATTTGGTTTCTGCATTGAGGCCGAGATGTTATTTTATATATTAAAACTGCTAGAAATTGTGGTTTTATCAAATGAAAAGTACTAGATTGAGATATTGGTCCATGATATAGGATTTGAAGAGAGATTCCTCTACATACATACACACCTAGAAGACCCATGTGGGTTCCCAGTAGATAGACCAACCCTGAACAGGTGCATGTGTTTCTTTAGAGATGGTTACAGGTTTCACTATATAACCTGAACCAATGTGGATGCTTGATGGAGCATAGATGATAATGATGGGAATGGGTGTTCGGTTGACCCTGGTTTTATTTATATTTATATTTAAGTCTTGATTCATGATATTTAACATAATTCATTAGAATATCTAATTGGTCATGAAACAATTTTCATTACATAAGACACATGTGAATCACTTGTTAGGATGGATGAGACCCTTTGATTTTTATTGTGTTTATAATCTATTATCATGACATATTTGGTGTGGAAACTTATTTCAACTAGCATAAATCATATATTATAGATGTATAACTAATGGTGGAACCTTTTTTGAAAAAAAAATCCATCAAGTCCTGTGTGCTAGATATATTCTAGTAATTTATATATCTTCTCACTGGAGTGTTAGTTTGGGACATATGAGTAGTCCATTCTAATAATTTTTCTATATAGAAAAAATTGTACACATTCATTAATAATCTAGGATTTATATTGATAACATACATGTATATGGTTCTTTATAGCTTTGTAGGGATTTGTATAGGTGTGGGTGAAAAATTGGAGAATCCATCGGGTCGATAACCCTCCTGGTAGCATAATGGATCCAAGGAATGAGTCCTCTATTTAATTTTTGGATTATGTAACCCTATCATAGTGATAGGACATGGGTCCTCCATTTATATAGTTGGTAACCCTCTCAGTTGATTCACACAATGCATATTGAGGCATATATCATTCATTGCAGCTAGTAACCCTCTTGAATAAAAAAGTATTTAGTGTTTAATGAGTCCATTATTACTTCTACTATTGCGGGAGGATATAGAAGTAATTGATGTGTGATAGTATGGGTGAATGTTAGGACATGAAAATTTGTGGTGGCAAATACCAATTCAAACACATGCCTAAATGGAATGATGTATACCACACTCGAGAAGTCAAGATATAAAAAGAAACATCAGAAATCAATAAAATGAATAAAAAGAAACCTAAGAAATCAAGGAAATTTTAGGACATGAAAATGTGTGGTTGAAACTATGTGCCACAAATTTTACATATACAAACCAACAGTTCCCGTATTTTTTCTACATATCAACAATACAACTACTCAGGGTCTGATGATGCACCGTCACCCTCTCCACCTTCATCTTCACTTTCTATTGTCACCTTTAAGAACATTATATTGAAAATTAAATACGGTTGCATATTTATATTAAAACATAAAACAAATGAAAGTTAGAAAACTAAATGAATTTGATTTTTTGTGATTTACATGCATACCACTAGTCGATGCACTACCACCGGGGGAATATCTGCTCATATGCTGACATATTTCAATAAACTCTTTCTACAAAGTAGATATCTGATCACCTTGCTGGTGAACCGTGTTTCTTAAAGAATCAATCTCTTTCATAGAATATTCGTGTATGGGATGAGTAAATTCAGGAGTAGATACAACTGCCATCCCCGGTGGACTAATAAAAACATCAGATGGTAGGGTCCCAAACCCATTACGCGCACTCTCTCAGGATGCTCTTTCTCAAGGACTTTAGCAACCGGGTCGTCCTGGGAGACTGAGTAGGACTGCGTAGGATTAGCATCCAATAGTTCATTAATTTTTACCATTAAATCAAATATCAATATATATTAACATATTAAAAACTGATAATAAGTTATTATGATAAAAAATTGACTTCATACCCCAACTTCTTTAGCAGGCACATTATCAAAGCTTCCATCTGATCTATTGTGAACATCCAACCACAGTTCAGTTCTAGATGCTTCATGCCCTAAACTCTGGGACTTCATTAAGAAAATATAAATGAAAAATTTAATATATTAAATAGATAATATTGTCTTATTAATATTTATAGTAATTAAAAGATTACCAATGTCGTTCATCTTCTAGAAAAACCATTTGACCCCGCAGTGTGTGGAATGACTTTCTTAGCCCGGTTTGATGCATTCTGTCTTGAGAGATCCTGAAATAAATAAAATGCAATTTAATACTAATATATTGAAGTTCATGTCCTTTTCATATACAAGTATAAATGTAAAATGAAAATAATATAATAATATATATTTCAATACCATCCACTTATGATCATGATGTCTGTCAACAAACACATTCCATTGTTCTTTTAGTACCCCACTAGGAAGATTCTCATACATTTGTTGTGCGGTCAAATAAGTATCGTTGACATCACACCACAATCTCTATTTGAAACCATTCCAATTCTTACCTAGGTTTTTCAACCTCCACTTCTGTGCTATCACATCAGCAACGGTAAAGTGGAAGAACATATGTATACAGAAATTCATTTTGAACATATTAGTAAAATGAAATTCAATTAAACCATAATGTAATAAATTAATATTTATTTTAGAATCATAAACATCGTTTTTCCAGCTTGGAGTCATATGTCTTCAATGGTCATATTAAATGGGAAGGAAAACAGGATCCACTACCAGCTGGCCTAAAATATATCCAAGTAACCCCGCGATGTCAGCCTTAGGAGCCCCATAAGAATCAAATGGAATGACTATATTCTCACCAGTCATATTCCAAACATCTGAAATTTTTATTTTTTTCTCCACGGTTCCATTTTTTTCATCTTCAATGAGAAAACAATTAGTATAAACAAAATGCAATAAATTTATTTAATAAAAATTTACCTATGACAGTGACACTCCAGTATGCCCGGGATGAACTGGAAGGGGCGTGTCGATGACCCACATCTGAGGCTCTTGAAGGGGGAGTCGATGAATCCCCCTCTAATGGGACATCCAAAGATGGTGTGATAGATGGTGCAGGAGGAGATAGTGCAGGGGTGTCAGCAGCATATTCCTCAAGTGTCGTGGGGAGGTAGACCGATGGATCTCCATCTGTCATAGAACTAGATGAAATAGTGTACTGCTTCCTCCTTGGTATTCCTATCATTTAATAAAATAAAATTAAGTTCCGAATATATGTTTCAAAAAAAATATGCAGAAAAATAAATTAAAAATTTTAATATATGCCTAGTACTGATAGACAAAATATATATAACAATGATAATGAATGACTGTATAAATGAAACTAGTGGTTGCTGAATACATAAATAATTGTACATACAATCATTTTCTCCTTCAATCATGTCAGTTTCATGATCCATTGCTTCATCCACTTCATTCATCCTTTCTAGACTAATATTTTCAATATCATGATGGACAAATAATCATGCTTCTTTTCTCTGATTAATATCAATTTCAGAGGTCAAATTTTCCACTTCATCACCCATATCATACAAAGCTCTTTATATTATGTGAGAAACTACACTACACCCTTCATCGACAACATCATTCACATAATATACCATTTTTTCTTGTGATGCTAAGATATATGGATCATGCAGTTCATGATCACCAACATCCATCAAGTGAGAGATGTTCACAGAAGTAAATTCCAAAGTATCTCTTTTAACACCTCTGATAAAATCGACCCATTTTCATTTGAATAAAACAACTGAAAAATGTCCATGGTAGTTTAATTCAATAATATCATGTATCTTTCCATAGTATTCCACTTCATAAAATGTAAATATACCACTATTCTATGTTTTCAAACCCACCTCTCGATCGACTGTACAAAATCTAAAGCCATTCAAATTATAAGTGTCGAACTTTCTAACTTGTTTTAGAGGACCTCTAGAATGAAACTTCAAATCTTATGACACCTCTAATCGACTATCAGTATTCATGATCTAAAAATAGAAATATACTTTATTAGATTTTAAAAATTTATGTGTCAAACTAATATTCGTATTTATTACAATATTTATGAACTTACACATCGTGCAAACCATTCTACAAGCTCTTTATTAATAGTTTTCATTATATCATTCTCATTTCGGGTTCAGCCTCTCATTCGTCTCTTTGTTTGTATCCTCAACTCTTCAATAAATGGATCTTCAATTTCACTATTTAGAAGCCCATATCTATGTTCTTGTAATAATTCAAATTCAGTCAATGTAACATTTGAGGTCCTCCCAACTGATCGACCAATAGTAGGAAATATTTTGGATTTCTAATGTATTTGAGATTGAGTCGATGAGTCATCAACACATCCAACTCGATTTAATATTGTCTCAATATCATACAAGTATCAAGAACAAAAGGTCAGACACTCCTCAGCCAAATAGCCTTCAGCAATAGAACCTTCTATTTGAGCTTTATTTCTCACGTATGATTTCAAATGCCCAAGATATCTGTGAAATAAAATAAACATAATTATGCATTTAATTAAGTACCAAAAAATTGTTTATTTAACAGGAAAACATATAAATAAAGTACCTCTCAATTAGATACATCCATCAATAATGAATGGGGACTCCTAATTTAGCTTCCTCAACCAAATGCACAGTTAAATGCATCATTAAAGTATAAAACGACTGAGGAAAGATCATCTCGATTTCAAAATGGGTCAATACAAACCTCTCCGGGAGGTTGTCAAGATGAAATGGATGTAGAGATTTCTAAAATAGTTGTTTGAAAAATGTGCAGAACTGGAGTACAATAGTTTCTAATGTTTTCAGTTAATAATGTATGAAATTCCAATGGCAGTAACTATTGTCACAAAATATGTGAATCGTGACTTTTCAATCCATGTAACATACGATTCTTCATGTCAACACACCTCATGATGTTACATGAATACCCATCAAATACCTAAAAATTATTTAACATTCGAAGGAATTTATCTTTATCCCTGTTTTTCATTGCAAAAATTTTCGAAGGATACTTTTCATTCTCATCTGGCCAGATATCGTGTTTTATGTTCATTGGTTGTAAGTATTTTCAAGCATTGAGATGATCCTTCGACTTTCCATTCTCATTAAGCAATGTGAATATCATATTGTCACATAAATTCTTTTCAATGTGTATCACATCATGATTATGCCACAACAAATTAAATTACCAAATGGATTTTTGAAGAATATACTTTTTTTCTTCCTCTATTGCATTCCGGTTTTGCTTGACGATGCACTCTGGACACGTTTTCCACTCTCATTAAAATGATGAACCTTCCCAAATTCTGTTTCAACCATTTCAAGATGTGTCCATATTTCACAACTACTTAAAAACATTAGAGGTCATATAAAATCAATGGAACAATTAAATTTTGTTCTGTTCAGCAGAAATCTATGAGATGCATCGAGAAATCTTCGATTACACAAGAAGAACCATTTTCTTCTATGAGTTAGCTGTTTGGGCTCAAAATCAAAGTTACAAACGGGACAAGCCAAACCCGTTTAATTGTTCCATCCAGATAAATTCCCAATCCCAAGGGATTCAACAATGCTCCACATTAAAGCATCATGCATTTTGAACATTGTTTTAGAAAATGAATCAAATGTCTCAACACCATTGCTCCATAACTCCTGCAATTCGTCAATCAAAGGCTGCAAGTATACATCAATATCATTTCCAGGCATTTGTTTTCCAGGAATAATCATCGAAAAGATAAAAGATTTTTGTTGCATAAACATCCAAGGAGGAAGATTATAAGGGATCAAAACAACTGACAAAATGCTATAACGGATACTCAATGTCCGAAATGGGTTGAATCCATCGACATCCAATCCCAATCAAACATTCCTAGGATCAGCTGAGAAATAGAGATGTAATGAATCAAATATCTTCCACAATTTAGAATCTTGTGGATGTCTCATTAACCCATCATTGTTATTATCTAAATAATTCCACTTTATGTATTCAGTGGTTTTCGATGACATGAATAATCTTTACAATAGAGGATTCAAAGGAAACTAATGCAAAACCTTTGCAGGTGTGTTTCTTTTCTTCTTCTCCATGAAATTATGTTCATTCAGACTTCCAACATCACCCTTTTCCTGCCATCTAGAAGAAGAGCATTTCTTGCAATTCTGTCTACATGAATCCTCTCCCTAATAAAGCATGAAATCACTGGGACATTGATGTATTTTTGTATAATTCATACCAAGCTTGTTAACAACTTTTTTCATATCATAAAAAGATTCGGTGATTTTTTCTTCAGGAAATGCATCATGAATCAATTCCAATATCATGGAGATTTTCTTATTTTTAATTCCACAATGAAATTTGATATGGTACAACTTCAACAGAAATAAAAGCTTTGAATTTTTCAAACCCCCACTATACATCTCTTGATTTCCATCGTCAACTAAATCATGATACACATTTTCCTCAGTGATGTTTTCTCTTACATTTGGCTCCACAAGAATCAATAGGAGGATGCAATGATATGTTACAATCTTGATCTACCTATGTTATAGTCTAAAAATCATCACTTGTCATCTTACCGTTTGAATCACCCTCTTCTAGTAGTTATGATATGTTTTGATGCTAATAGTGGTGTCTTGCAGTGTCGAATGCATCAATTATGAGGTTTTGCATTTCATTTTCCATTGCCGACGAACTTGGTACCTCATTATGCGGATTAACATCAGTGCTCAATATTTCTATAACATTCAATTCTCCAGTCCAAATCCAACACAAATATTTACCAGGGAATTTCTTTAGTATTAAATGTTCATAAACCTCATCTCTCTTCAACCATGTTCTAAATTTACATTTAGGACATGGACATTTTATTCTCCCTTCAACGGATCGATTAGAAATTGGAAAATCTAAAAACTCATTCAAACCCTTAACATACTGAGGTGTGTGCCTCGATAATGTGATCTAGATTTTATCCATGTATATCAAAAGGTGCCTACATAATAATAAAAGTAAATAAAACACATACTTACTACTAAATAGAGAAAGAGATTCATATATACGATAGTGTAACATTATAGAAAAATAATATAATAAAGATGAGCCCCTGAGTTATATATGAACCCTATAGGGTTCGGGATTGGGAAAGGTTCATTGGTAAAGGGAAATAGTGTGCTAACAACATGGTAGCTACATTACCATGAATACCAAAACATATTGTTAATTTAGAATAACCCCAACCTAAGTTCTCTATAGAGTCTTCATTTAAAACACTGATATCGAATAAATCTATTATAAATAATGTTAAGGGAAAACCTTATGATTCTTACAAAACTCAACACATTATTAATTTGGAGTGGCAAGAACCATCTGAGGGATAGTCTTGAGGCATGATAAGTGGTGGTGTTCATGGAAATGCATGATGAAATATTTTATCAATAAGGATTGGTGAACATTATATAACATCAAAAGAAGAAAATTATTAGAGGGGGTGACAAATATGAGAGGAATATTAGAATCATAAATATTTAAAAAATCACTGGGTATAAGTTAAACTGAGAAATCAACACTTAGTTAGGCGGAAGACCAGAAAATAAATGGTATAAACATCATTGTATTCTATCACAATGAGAATTTAATCATATTTTATCTTTTCTATAGTCTTAACAATTTGATATATATATTCTCACTTAGAAGTAAAAAATATCCATTCTTTACATAATGATTGTCAAGGATAATCATCCTTCTATATTCACTTGTATAGAATGAGAGGGAGATTTATGATATTCAGGATAATTTTATTAATTATAAAATATATCCCATATTTATACAAGAAAAAGTAATTCATACACATAATTTCATTTAATTACCCAAAAGGGAGTATCTCAAGGTTTTATTTTATATTAATCAAAATATTTTTTAATGGAATGAATTATTATATGGGGATGAAATGATTGACTAATTTTATCACATCAATAATAACTCGACATAGATGTTTTGATGGGGTGTTTTAATAGTTATAAAAAGCAATTATGATATGAAAGAATTTATAAAACATGAATAAAATAGTATTTTCTCTATACCTGAGTAATTAACTATCATAAATGTAACCATATTATTATTAGGATCTGTATCAGTAATTTTATTTTCATAAGCTCACCCTTACCCTATAGACCATATAGGTTGTTTTCATTGATAAAATTATATACCCCGGCACACAATGAATTGATTTAAATTGGGTACCCAATTATTTAATATAAAACATTTTAAAATATTATTAGGGTTGATTAGATAATTCCTTTATTCCATCACAATGGTGGGTTTCTCCCATAGACATTCTCTACCTATGTTCACCAATTTCCAACACTTGAATCATTTTTTTATTATTTAGGAAATTTATGGAATGATTCTTCATAAACAATAGATAAGTGGGATGATAAACGTTCTGAACCCTCATGATATTTATTTATATCACTACAAAAATTGAAATCCACACTTCACTTATTATCTATTAAAACATGAAACCCTCGAGAAACAATGATCACTATTTCAACCTTGAGGGTTTGTCAAAAAATCTCTTTATAGAAAACAATTTCACATATCACCAAATCATTTAATAGTTACATATTCAGACAACAATAATGGTTTTTAAGTGATCTTTTAGGGTTATTGAAAATTGATGAGGAATATGGTAAATGTCATATGAAGTTTTCCTCATACACTTGAAGGATTATTCTTCCCTTTTCGTGAGGCCAAGGAAATAATTCTCAATTTTATATGAGAGAGTTAAAGGAAAATATTTATCATAAATAATTTTCATAAATTAATTCCACTCCATCAACTTGATCTCCTCATCGATCATCATTTTATTTATAAATATAACACATTATATATTTTTTATCTTTAACTAGATCACCTGTAAAGGTATTATCATAGTAAACCAATGGATTATCAAAAAAAGTAAAAAATGGCGATTTTTATTTCCATGTAATTATAACAATAATGTATAGATTCCATATTTATAACATCATCATCGAATAAGTATTGCACTTCACAAAAATTTTCTTAATATGGAAACCATCAATATATTCGACAAAACAGAAAACCCAACTCTTAACATTTGTCAATCATCCCTGTCACATCATCATATTAGCTATAGATTAGGTAATCCCAACTCTAAAACTATTTCAATCATATCATCATCATCAAATCAGCATAGCAAGAAAGTCCAACTCGTAATCAGATTTAACCATCCCAACATCCACTAAATTTCCACATCATTATCTCAATGACACATGTTATAAACTTGATCCATCACAACCAAAAACATGACAAAGCCTTAAAGCAATCTCAACCTATGGAAATGTGTACATGTTATATATTAATCCATTATAACCCATAATATAACAATGTATTGTAACCATGAGCCATCACAACCCATGAGTATAGTATCAAACAACCAAAAACAGTCAAGCAGATATAAAAACAATCAATTAATAATAAAAACTAACAATCACATAAAAAATCACATGAAATAAGTAGAAAAACAAATAATCATAAACGGAAAAATCTACATACAATACAATAAATACAACATTACAATTTATTATAAGAAACAAAAATAATAAAGAAATAACTAAAATCAAAACAACTAAAAAATTAGAAATCAAACCCTAGGGTTCATATAAGTCGTCGGGGAAGAAGGGTTGCTGGGGTCGCGGGGTCGCCGGGGTTGCGGGGGTTGGGGTCGCCGAGGTCGTGGGGTCACCGGGGTCGCGGGGGGCCTGGGTCGCGGGGGAAGGAATCGCGGTCGCTGGGTGAGAAAGAGGAGGGTCAGGGTGGGGGGGAGGGTTGGGACTGTTAAAAAATATTTTCATGGAGGTTTATTATAAACTGATGAGAAATCATTTTTATAAATGTTTTAGCGACGGTTCTAGGAACCGCCGCTACAAAACTGCCACTAAATGGAGATTTTGATGTAGTGATTTTTTGTAGCACACAACTAGGAGCTTCAGAAATCAGAGAGAGAAATAATGATGAATGGGTGAAAATGTACATGAAGGATATGGAGAGGTTGAACCAACTTTAGAACAAATTAAGATAGATTGGGTGGAGAATCTGTGAGGTAGATCGATAAAAAATAATACAGCTTATGTGTGTGGTGTTTAAACCATATAGGAAAACCAAAAACAAAAAATATATATGTTTGAGGGGAGAAACATATCACAAGTGACCAAATTCCTTGATTATAATATATTATTATAATTTCAAAAAAATAGATAAATATTAAAATAATAAAAGCATAAGGAAACACATTTATTTCTAATAAAAACATTGCAACCAAAAAAATATATAAAATTTTACATTTAAAATCCTTAAAACCTTTTTATTTTGAATAAAACATCCTAAACCAGAAATAAAACCATAAATTTAATTTATAAACACTTTACTACTCAATCAAATATCATGTTAGATAAGAACATATGTATATATGAAAATTATAATTATTTTTATATATGAAAATGAAACATTTTTCAATAATAATTTCTTTTCCTCACTTTTAAAATACATTTTATAATTTAACTCAAGCAACAACCAATTTAACTCTTTATTAAAAACACTTCATTTCATAAAAAGAATCAATTAATAATTATTTTAAGTAACCTTTATAACAAAAAGTAGTAGTTTTCAAAATCACATTACAAGGAAATCATAATATTTGGATATATACCTAAAAACTATAAATGTTTATTAATAAAACACTTAAAACATTTAAAAGAAAAAATAATGAGAATTTCTTAGACATTTAGATTAAAATAGTTTCATAATCCATTAATAGAACAATTATAAATTCAACAATCTTAATGTAATTCAGATACACAAATAACACTTTAGAGTAAAAAAACGCATTTATTTATAATTTTCAAGATATATTTCATGATTATTAATCTACTATTCTCAAATACATACTTGAACAAAACCATCATCCATAAAAAATCCAACCCATTCAAACTAAATACCAGTCAATTATTTTAGAAAAATTTCAAGAAGAACCTTACCAAATTATTGTAATTAAAACATTATTCATTATAATAAATAAATGAAAAGTAGATTTTTGATTCCAATATCAATTTTTATGAAAAAAAAAATTTATCCAAATTGCATAATTTTAATATATACATTCCTGAAAAAAAAATTAAATAACGTGAATTAAAATTAATTTTTGAAATGTTACAAGTTCTTATCCTGTTAAAAATACATTAAATAAAAGTACACTTAATAGAATATAAACAATCAACATGGACAAAACCCAAAATAATTCCTAACAATTACCTATAATAAATCCATTCAAAATAATTACCTCAAATATAATTAAAAATGATATAAAAAGACAATAAAATTAAGTATCAAACCTTGGTTAATGAAAAATTCACCAATGAACAAAACTAATGTGCATATAATAATGGTAAAAATGGTTTAATAAAATAAGGTTTATTCAAAGAAGGTTCCAAAAAACCCTAAACAAAAAACAAAAATAGAAATTTTTTATAATGCTCTATTTAAAAACATGTTAAAATGATATAACTCATAACTCTATTTTTAAAGATCCAAATGATCTTTTAGAACATTTATTAGGAATAAAAAATTAAAACCCCCATCTATGTAACACGTTTTTAAAATTGAATTTGATTTCAAAAATAAATTTTAAAAACATACGATGATTCATTCAATTAAAACTAATACAAAGCATCATAAAAAGAACATGAAAGGTAAAATCATTAAATTATAGTTAACAAGAGAGGGAAACCCACAAAAAAATCTATATTATTTTTATGTAACAAAAATCCAAAATTAAATCACATGTCAACAATAAAAAATAACATCGCACTAAATCACATAGAAGACTGAACCCATTTCAAATATTCAAAATCACTAAAGGAAACTCTTCAGTCATTTAATTTGATATATAAAAACATACCAACAAAATTAAATTGTATTTAATTGTAAAACGAAAAAAACTTCTTTAAAGAGAATAAAAAATGTGTAACAATTTATGTGAATTTGTAACATTAACTAATACTTAAAAAATGCACATAACTCTTAAAGAATGATGTGATACTAAATTAAAGCATCTATGGTATGTTATTAAAAAGGGGTTAACATGGAATCATCTTAAGAAAAAATTAATAGATTAATAAATTCCCTAAAAATAGTCATACAATGATCTTAAATAGATTCTAAACACCCTATGAATCAATTCATTAAAAAATTTAACCCTAAACGGAACTAGGGATTGGAAAATAGCGTGAAGTAGTTAGGGGGAGAAAGAAGAACCTCGATGGAGGATAAAATGAAGAAGAATAAGTAGATACCCTAAACTTGAGTTTTTAGTATTGAAATTAAAGGACATGATCTAAGTGAGTCAAGGACTGTATATAGAAATGGATCAACTAAGGATATGTAAAATATTAATATACCATAGGATTTGAGAGAGTGGATTTGATGGGATAAAGTTGAGGGGGAGTGACGGCAGCACTGGGCTTCAGTGATAGATTGAACGGTGTGATAGAAATCAGTTCAAATAGGGTTATTTTAAAAAGATCAAGGATTATATTATAACCACATCCAAAAAATTCTAATAAAGAGGAGTTTTATTAGAACTAAATTATTAACACTAATAATAGACCTATTTATCAAATCTTTTTTAGCACTAATAAAGATATTTCATTATATGATATAAACAAACATATAAAAAATTCATCTTTATCAGTGATAATGTTTTAGCACTACAAATTATAACTTTTATCATCACTAAACATACACTGATAAAATCCATTTTTATCAGCGCTGATGTTTTAGCGCTAATGAAGTCAGATTTTATCAGCACCTTTTTAGTACTAATAACGATTTAAAATTATAATGATAAATAACTATTTTTGTAAATATTTTTATAAATATTTGTATATAAATATAAATATATTTATATGATTTTATATGATATATATGTACTAAATATATTCAAAATTTAAATATATTTATTATAATTATATAAATATTTTTTTATTTTTTTATTTACTCATAATTATATATATATATATTTTTTCATAAAAAATATACGTATTTATTTATAATTTTACATATATAATTTAAAAATAGAGTAGATATGCATTTATAAAAATATTTATAAATAAATGTGCTTGTCAATATATTTATAATGATATATTTATAATTATAAATATATTTATATCATTATATATATTTAGTAAATAAATATTAATATAAACCTAGTAAATATATTTACATCCTTATATATATTTAATATATATATATATAGTAAATATATACATTAATTATATATATTTATTATTATTTTATAATTATTTAAATATATAATTATTTATAATATGTTTCATTTATTAATGAAATTGATAAAAAGAAGAATGAATAAATTTTGAAAATGAATAACTGTTATTAATTATATATGATAATTTAAAAAAATTAAAAATGAATATTTATATTTTTTTAGAAAGATTGAGGTTATGAATATTTTATTAAAATCAAGTAAAAGGAGGATCCCAAGAGAAGGCAGGATTACAAAGAAAAATTCTCAAAGAAAACAACTAGTTGTCTATCTTTTTCCTCAGTCATTCTGTTAGAATCCTTTCCTCTTCAAAGATTTTATGCCATCTAGTCCTTTCGTGACCACGCCCCCGACCTCTCGACCTCACCCTCCTTGGGTGAATTGATTGAATCCTTCTAAGTAGAGTCTCAGAATCAGTTCTTTCTTAATCATAGTTATATTTCTTCTCCTTGAATGAATCATTAGAGACTTCTCAGGCCATTGGAGTCATCATAGTCTCAACCTCCATTACAAGACCCAGAGAAAGTGTCATTTTCACATTATCGTTCATCTCAATGATACCAACAATATATTTATCAGAAACTGGTTAAGGGATATCTATAATTTTCTCTACCACCATTGAGGTTACTACTGGAGACTTTGTCTTTTTTTAGGAGACCAGCTGAAATCCCTCACTTTCTACCATGGGTTTCGAAGCAGCATGCCAGATTTGAGAAATGACAGGGGATTTAGACACAAAAATTTTCTTACAATTTTGGATACCTAAGGAAGAGGTCCTTTCTTGTGGATTTTGATGATCAACCATTTTATGTATTTTATCTTCCATAACATTCTTAGCCATCTATTTATAATCATTACCTGGCTCATTATTTTGTACAGTCGCTTCTTCAATGAATATGGCAGCACATTATTTTGTCTTCTTCTCATGTGGATTGCTCGGCTGGAAACCCTTCTCATTAACCTATGGCATATTAACATCCTCAGGAACATTCCTCTACAGTTCGTTCACAATGTTACCTATAGGCAGCAATTGGGGAGGAATGTTAGCCTTTTGAACTGATGAACTCCTTTTCTTTTTTAAACAATATTTATATATGTTAATGAATACATATTAATTATATATATTACATCCATATTAAAAACAATTAATGAAGAAACATGTATAAATAAATATATAAAATGGATGAAATTATAAGCATATTAAACAATGAATAATTGAAAATGAATAGATTACAAAATATATAATAAAAAAATTAAAATTGTTAATTAATAAAAAATATTAAAATTGTATAAATTTGAAGAAAAAATATTAAAAATTAATAAATAGTATATATTGAATAAAAATATAAAAAATGATAAAATTTACTAATTATAAACATAAAATATATTAAATATAATTTTTTAATAAATATAATTCGAAGGTAAATATTAAAAATTGAATAATGTACTAAAATATTATGTGTGTGTGTTGTATATAAAAAATGCATTAATTACTTATATGTGTGTGTGAAAACAATGTAACACGCATTTGATATATGTTAAATTGAATAATCAAACAACATTCAACAAAATGTCCATTATTCCAAATAATTAGGCAATATTTTTAATTAATATTATTTTTCAATAATAAACCATTTTTCACTAAATATATGACATCTTTAATGTAAGAATAAATATTTTGATTTATATAAATCATATTGTAGAAAATATCTTATATATATATTAATATATTTCTATATTAAAAATATTAAATATATTAATGAATAATTATTTATAATACCCATTAAAAATGGTTAAGAGATTAATATGTTTTTATTTATTACATTTTATATATTTATATTTATTATATATTATTTATAACTATTTATAATTAACATATATATATTAAATTTTTTTAATTTTAGTAATAATTATTTCATAAAAAAATTAAAAAAAATCTAATTAATTCATTTTGAATTTTTTGTTTATTGATTACAATTTATTTATTATATATATATGTATGTATGTATGTATGTATGTATGTATATTTAATATATTCTATTTATTAATATTTTTAATTTCTATATATCTATATTAAATTTATTCATTTTTATTAATATTCATTTAATTAATATATTTTTTAATATATTTTTTTTTAATTTACTCATTTTTAATTTTTTTTATTTAATTATTTCAATTTATAAATTTTAAATATCTATATCTATTTTATAAAATTTATTAATATTTATCATATATATAAGTTATTAATAATAAATTATTAATATTTTATTAATATATTTATAATTTATTCATTTTAAATTTTTTTAATTGTATTAGTTTTTTAGTATTTGTAATGCATTTATATTTTGGTATATGTAAAAAATATGTGTTATGGAAGGGTGTCCATGAGATTTATAGGTTGGAATGGTGAGACCGGTGGGTCGGGATGTATAGAACACATCCATGTGTATGTGGGTGGGTTAATACCATGGGAAACAATAGGTGGGCCAAAGCCCAAGATATCCCATGGGACAATAGAATTATGTTTGGATAGTGTATATGGGAGCATATCCCTGTAGTAGGCCTCTAATGTTGGGATATAGTATACTCATATAAAAAGATGTGGATGAACATCCACTATTTCAATCTGGGGAATATGAAACAATTAGGACCTTTATCAGGTCAAGATAATGCACTGATAAAGTTCACCACTTATGATTGATAAAAATAAAACACTGATAAGGGGTACCTTTTATCAATGATTTATTAACATTGAAAAATAGTTCCCTTAACCTTCACTTTTTGAGAACTGATGAAGGAAAACAAAATATATAGCATGTTTTATATTAGTGGTTTGAGTAGGTAGAACAAATCTTCTCGAGAGTCTCCCCATGATATGGATTATAGATTTTTGGTCGAGGTAGTAAGACTTTCCCAATGTTTCTTCATGTCATTCAAAATCTAATGGGATATTGGTGGTATTTCTTATCATTTGGACATACCTCCATGGTTAGATCATGTATTTGATGAAACTCAAGTGTCACAGATGAGTAGATATGTGCACGACCCATCACTAGTTATAGATAGTGGGGGGATATATATTTAGGATGGAGCCTCTTTCTCGGAGTACCTAGTGGAGATCGAGGATCAACATGAGTGGTTTTTTGTGGAAGGTCCATTCCTTTAGTTCAAGTGCTTTAGCGGAATAAGAACGCCCAAAAGAACTCTTGGGAACAAGATATCTGGATGTAGTCTTAGTGCTCTTACATTTTTCATAACTTGTGTTTTTATGGGTGAAATTTCATAATGGTGGATAGAATGTAACAACTTTAATTTTTAAAATATAATAATTTGAATATTTCATTAAGTATCTCAGGATTATTCAATGTATTTGAAGATGTGTTTTGTGTGTTGTCGAACACCAAAATTATTATAATAAAAATATAAATATATTTTAAAAAAAATGCATGAAACTTTTTGAAATAAATGGTTTTTCCATTGATCAATGCCTCTAATGGGAAATCTAATGTCATGGTATTTTTCGGGACGTGAGGTATACCCTAGGAATGATATAAAGTTGTTCGGAATCAAACATTCAGTTAAGGTAGACCATTTATGGTTTCATTGAGTGAATTCATTCATTTATTTATTTAATTTTTTCAAATGATAAACCTAATTATCAACCTCTATTTGTGTGTTGTTATGGAAAATTCCCTTGTTCAGCCACATAACCTCTAGATATAATTGAAAGAGATAACAGTGATGGAATTGGTGACTTGGGAACATAGATCATAAATAATAGATCATGGATAATCGTGAGAAGAATGAAAAATATAGAGAGATCATCACCTTGATCGTTGGTGAATGTGATATTTTCCAATTAATGATCCAATATCACGGTAGGTTATTATTATTTTAATCAATCTATGACTTTTGATTTTATATATTAATATTGGGATATAAAATATATTTTTTCTAATGAACTTGGGTCAGTTATTCGATATTTAATTTATTCATTGATTATTCATCAAATAATGTTCCTAAATTCTTATAGTTGCAGCTGGTGTTGGAGCATTTTCATTGAGGGATCAATGAAAAAGACCCAAGGTTATCTGTCCTCCCTTAATATAATCATTGTCTCTCAATATTATCTATATCTCTTCTATCATTCCTCCGTCCTCAATGTGGATTAAAGGAACCGCCAATCCTTGTGGTGGGTAGTGGCAGTGAACAGTGGTCATAGGTCATGGTGCAGAATGTGGGTGAGAGGCAGCTAACACAATTGACAGAGGGAGGTGTAAAGAGGGTTGTGATTCAGAGAGGTTGTTGTGGTGGAATCCAGTGTAGGCTAGCGTGAGGGAGGGGATGGATTTGATCAAGGGATACTGACAATGATGAATGTTGGTGTTGCATCGAATAAACTGGACACGATAGAAACTAGCATTGAAGGTAGAGGTGGTGGTGGCCTACGATGTGATATCCCCCACCTTATTTATGATTTAAGAGAGGGGTTTGGGGTGTGATAATTTTATTTATAATAATAATTAAATTAAAAAAAACCTCATGTTGAATTATGGAATGTGTGAAGTGGGTGGGTTATGGATTTAAATCTCAAACCCTTTATTTATTTTATATATTAATAATATTATTATTACTACTACTATTACTATTATTATATAACCTAGTTTCTGACCTAAATTCTTCATTAGATGTTGGATTAATTAACTATCTGCATCATAATGACCCTGACTTTGAGATAGATGATTCAAGACTGAAATTAGGTATTTAATTCTGACACATATCTCGAGCCCAGAGTCCTTCCAGGAAGAGACTACCATCTTTGATATAAGTAAATGATTTTTTTCTGTGATTGTTTGTTTTGGGAATGTAAATTGAATATCCTATGTTTATTTTCATTTAGATCACACTAAAATAATTTTATTTTCTATTTATGTCCCTTTCAAATGGTAAATTGGACGATTTATGTTTTAGACTATATAACTGATGATGAGCAACATGTGTGTTAATCAAGATTTTACCAGATTTATATTTGGACACATGAGTTGTACATTCTAAAAAAATGTAGTATGTGATATTGATCTATGTTTCGGTATTGGAGATACAACATGAGGTGATATGAGGGAAATGTTTCTTTCAACGATTACTATATGTTGGAAGTGTTTAGGTTTGATCATAAAACTGTTATCTGGGTGGGTACTCCCATATCTCTCTCTAAGTGGTGGGTCCCCAATATCCTTCATACATTTAGAGATGAAAATACACTACTCAATATAGGGTGTGGGTATTCTATCTATATAGTGGACTCTACATCATTGAGTTTTGGTGTTGTTTGGGTCCGCCATTGGAGTAGTTCTCCCTCAGCTATGCCACATAGTGGAAAGGTGTAGGTCCTCCATACTCATTATAGAGAGGTTTCAAGAGATGTGAAGCTTAGAGATATTTCTCCCTTATCTGTGAAACACATTAGTCATCAGCAGGACCTCCACTCTATATCTTATGAGGTGTAATGAATTTTTTTGAATTAGTTATGGGACCTTTGGGGATGCATGTACACTCTTCATTCTTTAAAGGATGGGAAGATTGAAATACCTTTTCTCCTTTTTATGAGGTTTCTTTATGGTCATATCTGATGTGGGGTTTTCTTATCTGTGTACCATATAGATAGGGGTTACTATGTTTAATTTATTTATCCCTCTTTGTTTTTTTACGAGTCCTAATGGGTATGTATATACTCACCCCTGCATAGACTTTCCTTCATTATTAATTCCTTGTGAAGGTGATGGAAATATTAGAACTGAATATGGTGTACCTGGATTTAGTGGGTCTTATAAGTACATGGGGGTGAAATCTATGTTCAGTGGTTGGACTTTGGGATCTTAAGATGGGATCTCGCCTTATTTTCAATTATTGTTTCTTGTCATTGTGGGTTTTCCCCTATATTTTTTATTGAGCATGTATTCTTTCCCTTATAGATTTTTATTGTGTTATTTCACTCTGATATATATATATATATATATATATACACACACACACACACAGATATATACATATTGAAGGACACTTCATGGATTTTTTACTCTTTAGAGGCTACTGGTTCGCTTATATCTATTCTCTCTAGCATCAAGTTGTGTTTGGGAATTATTATAGGTACATTAGTCTAAGGCCTCCCAATTTAGTGTCTTGCCTACATGGCCCTTATTGCAAACCCTTGGCCTGTTAGAGGCAGGCTTGGGGTGTCACTCTCAGCTTACTGCCGAATCGAGTGGGGCCCTAGTGGGTTTGGTGATGACATTATATTTGTCCATCCTATATCCATCTAAGTGTACATGACTATAAGGACATAAAATATCATGAAAATTTAGTATTAATGAGTAAAAACATCTTACGATGTTTGTATATATTTCACCACATCTGATATGCCTTTATTCACTAGATGACATGTGTTTTAGTGATAATGGATTGATTCATATTTTACCACTATCTAAACTGGTTGAATACTATACCTGATTCATCTCCATAAAACATTAAAGTGGATTCATGTATCATTGTATTATTTTAAGGGATTTATATATAATCATGGATTGATAATCAAAATCAGAAAGAAAATTCAAAACAATCATAGAAAAAACCATTCTTTTTAATCACTGGTTACAAGAAGATAGAATAATCCCCATCCATGAGTCAGTATCATTATATGAAAAGTATTCATGGATTAGAAAACTGTCATATGTAACACTCAACAAAATCTAAAAGTCATTTCATTACTTAAACTGGGTCAATTATGGATTGAATCATTCTATCCAGCATACCTTCTCTTTAGGCTATGACATTTATACCCTTAAAATGATATCTATTTTGGATTTTTCCTCTTCCATGATAATATATTTCTTATCCTCTAAAACATTATCAATGGTGGAAAACTCCTAATAAATTCATTCCAACTCTTAGTGTATTTGGCTCACTAAGGAAATTCCTTCACCAATCTTCTACTACTACTTCATTGTCATTGATAAATGTTTAGAAAAATCTTGAAGGACTGAAATCATGAGACTCATGGAGAATGGTATTGAATCAATCATGGATAATTTTAGTTTAGATTTTAGATCTCATTTTTTACATGAAAAATTACCTTTATAGTAGCATAGATATCTCAGTAATTATACCTTATGTTTCCCACGGTTGTGAACATATATCAGAGATTCTATAACTTTATATTCATGACCTCTCTAGGTTTTTTAGAAATCATTTTCCAAATAAAATTTCTTATATACTTCCAGGAGGTGAATCGTATCTTTTGGAATTTATATTTTGACAAAAAATCACTTCCACAGGGAAAAATATACTCTAGAAAAATTATATTTATAAATATTTTTATTGAATCTCCCTTTGAGTATATAAGTTCCGAAAAAATATTAATTTCTATGCATTCTAGTGATTGAAATTTTTGATTATGAGATATCTAAATATGGTCCTCCATTTTAAATAATTGTGTTATTAGTTCAATAAAATCAAATTAATTCATATGTTAGCTAATTGATATTAATGTCAATAGAAATCATTACAAATACTCATTCATTCCCACTTGAACACCAGCTTCTTCATTTGGTGCTACTTACTCCAATGGTTTCCTATGAGTATCTTTTTTTGAGGGTGTTTCTCTAAATATAACAATAGGTAAATCATATAATAATTCTATCTAATAATTTTCCATTTATAGAGAATCTTTTCCCTCCTCTACATACTATCCAAGATTCTAATCTTTATCCACTCCCATGATGTTTTATTCCTCAATTATTAGACCACAGATATCCTAATGAGGTAATAAATTTTTTAGACTATTGTAACTCTCCTCTATAATGTACTAAGGATATTCCCTTTCTAGTTCTTAGTTCATCAGTTGATCCACTTATAGAGATATGATGTCTTAATTCTACAATTGGTGGATCAACCAAGATTAACTTTTTATATATTATGTTATATGATCTAGGGAATAAAATCAAAATTCCATGTGGAATGAAGATTGAAAAAAAATAAAAGAAATAATTATGCTAATTTAACCCATTGTTGAAGTCTCTAAATTAATCTAAATATTCATAAATATATATAGATGATAAAAGATCTTCCACAAAGTGTAAGGATTTAGCATGCATGATGATCCCTTTCATGAAATAGAAAGTTAAAAAATTGATGTGAAATGAAACCACTACACTCATTAATTATTCTTGATCCCTTCATACATCCACTAGGGGAGGCTGTTAGAGATAGTTATTTTAATTATCTCTCCTACATAAGTTTATCTAATTATATAGTTCGAGGTTGGGGTTAATCCTAAGATTCCAATGTGGTATCCTTTGGTTTCACTACAAAGGTATCCCTATTGGTGAAGTGAGATTCTGATCAAGGAATCCTGATTTTAATAAAGAAATGTCTACATATATTTATAAATAGTAATAAAGGAAATATTTGGAGGACTAAAAGTATGATTATGCTTCTTAAGTATTTCGGTACTATATAATACTTTTAACTCATATAGAGATGTTTATTACCTAAAATCTAGGGGAGAATGACCTGAATTCAAGAAAATGGAATTGGATTTAGCCCCTCAATGTTCTTTATCTTACCTTGACTATATGATATCTCCTCTTTCTTTAGGGTGTATAATCCCACAAATTGTACTGGGGTGCCACCAACAGTGTACTCTTTAATCTCTATGAGTTTATACACTATATATAATCTATTCAAAATGAAAATTGTTGAAAAAGCAAGAGTAGATTGATTGTTAAATATAATATTATTCAATAGGAACCATTTTCAGAAATTCTTAGGGTTGATGAATTCATCTCATTCCTTTTCATATGATTATTTAATGGCCCTTTCTATGGTGCCTTAGGTTTACATGTATATCCACCATTTTGTGATAGGGACTCAATAGTCAGATGATAATACTAACATCCCCATATCTCTAATAGTTTTTCCATCCATAAAAAATATTAGACTCAAAGATTAAGTGTTGAAATATTTTCACATTATTGGGATTAGGTACATGTATTCCACCTTGAAGGGCGTCTCATGTGCCAATGAGGTCTACAAAAAAGGTCTATATTTCATAGAAGTAAGTTGATCAATGTATACATAGCCTGAGGAGGAATCATTTGACTCCCCTTTAGGTCTTGAAGATGAATCAGGATCTTTTAATTTCTTTCATTTCATGGGCCTCTCATCTTCAACCATAACCTATTCCTATTATAACTTGATGAAAAATCGTATCCAAACTTCAGGATGAGTTATATCATCTATTATATGTTTTTGAGTATTCTATAGTCAAGGATGACCTCAATAATTAGGCTCATCATAAATTTTACATATCTTATGGGACTTTATAGTAACCTTCTTATTTTTTTTGTTATAGATGTAATCACCCATGTAATTCAATATTATAGAATTCCTCGAGGATAAAAGGACATCAAAACGTGATCATATATAATTATTAGCCAAATGAATTTACTTGGGGGGTCATGTTTGAACTGCGATTTGGTAGTATCCTTGTTTATCATCACCTAGAGATACTCATCTATTATGGTAATATATTCATTCCCGACATTTTTTTCAGTACCACCGATGGCTACTATGGGAATCGAAATTGTAGTGAAAATATATAAGATATATTGGCCTCAAAAATGATATCTTAGAAAACTATGTTCACTATTATGTAGCATCACATTTATATCATGTATGAATTCACTTTTTATTCTCCATGAATATTATCTATAATCGTCTTAATGAGAGAGACATAGTATATACAGATGTTGAGTTCTGAGTGTATAGTTAAAAGAATTAGGGTTGTGTCATACTTTTACAGTAGTGTACTGATACTATAAATGGATTCAATAAATGGAGGTAATATATACATCAAGAAATGGACATCTTTTGGGAGTGCATATTTTTTAATGTATACCTCCATTCACCCCCATGGTACTTGGAATAACCCAAATATTTGAAATAAGGAAATCACATTATAAATTTGTAATAAGAATTGATGAATCATTTCAATCCCCTGCACTACTAAACCCATTTGAACCCCCTCCACCAGCTTAAATTCTATTAAAATTTAAATCTTCCTGATTTATTTGTGGGATTTGTTGATTCTAAGCTAGTATCCACTAAACATATAGTGAGATATCCATCCAAGTGTGTTTGGGGAGGGATCACTGGTTTTTTTCCTTAACCCCACTCTTTATAGCTTTGTCCCTAAAATTTGTGATAATATAAACCCAATACCACAAAAAGATTCCTTAAATGGTATCTCATTAGGGTTTTGTATTTTTGTTTATTCCCATAAGCCACCAAAAATTACTTTATCTATATCATTAAGATCTATTTATTCTTAGAAAGGGATCCTTCTCCATGGAATTTTTGAATTCCCACATTAGTTCTTCTTTTAGTGAGGGGGTTCACCTGATATTTCTCTATAGATCCTTTAGGGGGGAATTCCATCTTATACACCTCCAAGAATTTACTCCCTGGAAAGAATTTAGACATCCCATAGACTGACACACATTTCTCCATCGTGTGGAATTTTTTTGTTTGTAGGATCTAATGACTCAGAATAATAAGAATTTGTTTTGAGTTATTATCTATTTATATATTTGATATCCAAATGAATTAATATATTTTCATATCCTTTAGTTCAACCATTGACTCAACACATTTTTTCAAACCCCGTAGGCCACATCCACTCAGGCTTGGAACTACCTCACAGATGAATATTTGAATCATTTTTAAGCCATACAACTAATAATTGTTTAGGAAGTAGGATATGAATGTGAATTAATTTGTTTTAGGATATTTTATGTGTTCATGATCATCTAGGGTGGTTTTGGAGTGATTTAATAGGCAATCATGATTAGTCACCCCTTTAATTGATTATTCACCCTTTTAAAAGATGATACATCTACCCAAAATTATATACTAAATGAACAAAAATTGGTGAAGGATGTTATCTAACCTGGATATGTTGACATATATCAGTATTTCATGTCTATAAAATCAGAAAAATCATATAGTGGGTAGCATTGGTGATGTTTCTTATAGATCTATACAAGGGAAGAAAAGTGGGACCTCCACTATCAAGTTTGTCCTTACTTTGAACCATGATCCATGTAATCAATCTAAGTAATGTATTAATTGTATAAAACAAATTTTTTTGTATGAGAAATTTTATATAAAAATGATTTACATAGAGTTTAATTGGATAGATAGAAATATGTCTTGAAAACACCATAGTAAAATAATCTCAGTATGGGTGCTACTGGGTAAAAATTTGAAAATGAAAATTTTCTCCCATGTTTCACCACTTAGGTTTCTTCACTCATCTATATTCACTAAGACCACTTTTTATAGGTGTATTTATAATGATTATGTTTCAATTCTCATCAAATATATTCGAAGAACTTTCACACTATGGATATATTGAAAGGTAATGTTTCACACATGCCTTGAGTAGAGCACATAGACTGGAGTGAAAAGTAAGGGTGAATCTATATATTTCACTCTAGTCTCAAAGTTGTGTTGAACTGGGGGTGGTCCAATGACATTAATAAATGTCGATACACACTTAGTCCCCATATACTATCACATATCAATAGAGATAATCACAATGATAACATTGGGTAAAATGTGTAACCTGAGCTCAGTGCATGTGTTTCATTCCCTAACCTGAGGAGAGCATGGACTCTTACATTAAGGAAAATAGTCTAATTTTACCATATATTTACATCACCTTCAGGTCTATTTGATCTAATTATTATTTGGGACTTAGTTGGTGAAGTTTTTACATATAATGAACTCCTTGGTCGAGTGGGTATAGAGGTCTTGTTGAAGAGAACTACAAAATGTGTATGTTTCTATGGGTAAATCTTGGTCATTTAAACCAGTCCCTTGGGAACACTTCTAGATAAATTATCATAATTTTACTGACTCCCATGTGGTCAAGATCAGTTACCAATAATCAATTGCACAATCACGCTTTATTTATTAGCATAACTTGCTTGTGTGTGTTCAAATGTGTTCCATGATTCTGGGCCTTAGAAAATTTAAAAAACCAGATTCATGACCATGCTTTTTGTTACCTTCTTCCCATTATTTCACGTAAATATACTCATAGGGTCCATATTTTCTTACATAAATAATGACATATAAATCAAGTGTATCCAACCCACCTACAGGAACACTATGTTCTCACTTCCTCAGTTAGGTTTCCTATTATGAAAAATACTAAGGGAATTGAATAAAATTATGGGTAATTACATCATATAAATAATTTAATTGAAACAAATTCAAAAAATACGACTTTCCATAGACACTAATGGAATATGTTAAATAATCCCAAAACATGGACTCTTAACTAGGGGAATACCTCACCCAGACCTCCAATGTAGGGTGAACACTTTGCTCAATCAAATATTTGGGGAGACCAATTCAACATACCATATATTTGGGATACCACTTCGACATAACCATTGTTAGTAATGTCATTTTACCTGCCTATACTATGGTGAAACTTCACCTAGGATGGCCATTAGGGTTCCATGTTTTCCCTACCCTATATATATGGTGACTACATCACCCTATCCTACACTAGGAATCTATATTCTCCATACCTTATATAAGGGGGATGTTCCCCCCATTACATAGTACTTGGTATAACCCTTATAAAACTCCTATACTAAAGTGTCTCATTTAACCTAGTAGAAATTGATAATGTAACATTCTCCTAGGTCTCTTATGATGTTTCTTCCTTTCTCCAAGTCTACTACCTAGGCATGTATTTCCAAGGCCTCCTCTATAGCCTCTTAAAATGACAGATAAGGATATACGCAGTTGAATCCACCTTTTTGATCATGTATTCAAATGATAAAAAATAATATTAGTGTAAATTATCCCTAATTGGTAAGACCCTCGGGTTAGCCACATTCATATACTCCCTTAATAATAGGGGTCCATATCATGAGGGTACCAATAACACTTCCCTTGAATCATGCTATCCTATATAGACGTCCCACAGTCACTATTATATCATGTAAAAACCATATGGACCAATCTGTTCTACTAAATGGGTTAGGATAGGATGAGATCCTCATATTAGGTATAATACCCAAAAGTATACCGACACTCAAGTCACCGACCAAATGGGTATCTATGTGGTGGGATAGGTGTAATCCAAACAGGTATCCTTGTTACTCTCATATAAGGTTAGGCCCTATCATTAGGTGTAATTCCCAACTCTCTCCACATGTGGTTATATCTTACATTGGTTAAATAATCCATATTGGTCTTATTACTAATTGATAAGAAGTGCATGTCATACCTCTAGGTTACCCTTGGATAAACCCAACCTCATTTATCAAAGAGATATATTTCCTAATAGTCATATATTCGCATAGGTCTATATTCCATATAAGTTAATAATTCTAAACGGTCCAAATATCTTGTGACTCATTGTTCTTTAATGGTCCATATTCATTTTGGGATAATCATTAACTCTTATATCTCATTAATAAAAAGTATGATTAACTAAAAAGGGTCTCTCATGTGTAATTCTATCCCCATCCTTTACAATAAACCATATTCTACATAGTTCTTGGTATATGACTTCCAACTACATATAATATATCATTACCATGCCATATTAACTACATGTATTAGTTCTATTATATTACATTAAACTATGAAACCTAAACTAATGGTATTTGAATCTTTTAAATATGATGTGTAGGGTGCCTCTTTAATGTTCAATCCTAACACCTATTATGTTCATGATGCATGACCATAAGATGAACATCACTTGAACATGGATGCATGACCTTAAAATGAACCATATTAGTCCTTGTTTTATGAAATTAAAGGTTATGTCATGCCCCATTCAGTGGCACTAAACTAAAAGGGTTTTAATTTCCTTCATATGATTACATAGGAAGCCCCTATCATAGACCTGATCCCTATATTAAAACACATACCACCTCTCTATATGTAAATAAATTAATGAAAACCTAGTTGTGCAGCTTTCATCCATAGTATAATCACTGAGTAAATAGAATATTAACAACCTATTATATATACATATGGTCACATCGATCCATATTTTTTAGTCAGAACCCCAGAATAATGGTACAAATCGAACACTATTATTTGGGAAAGATTCAAAAACATATATTAAATCCTTAATAGAATCCTAAATATTGTGATAATTCTCCCCTAAATGGTGTGATAAGCCTATCCTTCCATCCTATAGGCCAATGCGCATCTGAAGAGTTACAGTAAAATAAACAGTAAATGCCTGTCTTTGGAAATGATGCTAGTGTAGCCTTAAAACAATCATTGAAAATTCCATGTTATAAAAAATCACCTATATACAAAATATTTATGGTTCAACTAGTTTATAAAATATCATATGAGTGTTAGTTTTGTTACCTGAATCTAGTAGTGGTGTGTAATTAATATCAAAATATTTAATGTATATATATATATCAACTTAATCCATCATTTTATCAACATTACATCCAAACACATCTATAACCATACCTCCCCATAACACCATTATCTTCATGGAAAGGAACTACCACTACTACCACTAAACACCAGTCAATTAACTAAAAAAACTAAAAAAAATGTCACAACTTCTTCCTTCCCCACATATGATTTTCAATTATTCAATTATAATTTACTAGACTCGTTAAATTAATTATCCACATCAATTCTATTATCCTCTTATTCATGTAAAAAACCTACCATTTCCCATACATAGTTCATTATTATTCATATACTATATAACATATTCAAAATATGTTTAATTCATGTTATTCAATACTATAATAATTCTACATAATAAATCATTGTACCAAATTTATCAATTCATTCATCTACTGAAAATGATCTACATTATGAGATATTATAACACTCTAACAATTATAATTACATAAATACATTTTATTGATGAATCATATCAATTCTTATTCCTCTACCACATTAGAAACCACTGCAAAACAACATCAATCACTAAAAAATCGAACTATAAAATTTAATAACACTAATATCCAACCACTATTTTTATTTACCACTTATTTATAATATTAATATTTTATTCCTAACATAATTTTAACTTTCAAAAAATTATATTTACACTTCTCCATTACATTCCAATCATTTAATTTATCCAACTAATTAAAAACATAATAAGTCAATAATTGTTTATAACAGGTGAATGCTTATCAAAACAATCAAGAAACAATAAAAAAAAGAATTAAAGAAAAAATATATAAATTATTACAAAATTATCCCCTTTAAACATTAATTAAATTACTTATCTTCATTAAGTCTAATTCAATAATCATACCTAATGAGAATCAAAATTATTCCCAGATAAAACCAACACCAACACCAACAATAATATTAATAATATAATATAAATGTTTTATCTTGAATAAATATTGATATGATTAAATACATAGAATATATGAATTTGAACATCATATTTCCACAAACATGGAAGAAGTATTCCAAAACATAATCAATTATCCATAAAAATCATTAAAAATATCTACGAACCATCAAATATCATATCTCATAAATAAATAAATAAAAATTAGGGGATATTAAATAAGTATAAGATTACATGGGATCCTAAATTCATGATCACATCATGCTATGAACAAAATAATACAACTAGGTTATCCAAACTCGCCAAGGGGAAACACCACTATTTCTTAGGGTTTTAATAAGGTCAAGGTAACTAAATGGGAGAATGTGGGTGCCTAAAATTTATATTAAATAATAGTGGAAATAAACATTTTTAGGTGAGATAATTCACCATCATGGTTCATCTTAGTAAATAAAAATCCAATTGAAATAGAGCTTTAAAACACCCACACCTAAAAATCAATATACCAATTATTAATTGTTATAAATGAACATGAACAAAACACTACATGACCAATTACACTAAAACATTTTTCTAATTTTCATAGTACCTAAAAACATTATTTTATGTTCAAAAAACACTATTTTCAACTATTATTAAAAACCATGATTGATTTTGTAAATTTTCATCATGTGGGGAGATTATTCCTTCATGTAAAAATATTTATAAAAAAATAGAAGCAATATCATAAACCAATCATCGCAACACTAAGTTAATAATAAACAAATATAACATAAAAATAGTAGCCAACAATAAATATCAATAAATTTATATCAAAATATACTATTAAAAATTCCATAAAAATTATACAAGAGTAATAAAGATCTATTAATGGTAGATCATGTATAAATTAGTCCAAAATAATTATAGTCAAAAGGATACATCTGCATTTATTACCAAGTCCCAACCATGACATATCTTTTAACACTGGCTAAGCCCCACCAGCTAAACAATCAAAAGAAGTAAGGTCCTTTCTATTACCTTGACCATAAATCATAATGACTACATGGGTACCAATGATCCTGAGCTAGGTGTGAGTATAACTCAATAGTAATATACTAAAAATGTCACTAGAAAATACAATAAGTATAGTTTCATTCTCAATATGAAAATATTATAAATTTAAAAATATTAAATAAGAAAATTTTCCCTCAATAGAGTTCCCCCATCAAACCAAATATAAACACAACAGCTTTATCAAGTGTTATAATTGGATTATATACCCATGGTCCAAGAACACACCTATAGTCAAAACAATATATCACTCCTTTCATAATGTTAAATGTTAGTGATTTATCACTATCATACATCACTAGGTGAATGATTTATAACCATAAAAATCACCAAGGTGAAAAATCTATCACTGAAAAAGAATCAAAGGTGAATGGGTTATCTCCCTTAAATGAGACATCATTAGACTCAAGTAGATGATACAACAATATTTTAATTACTAGTTGGATTATATACCACAATCTTATAGATCGAGTGGGTGAGGCTCCAAAAAACAATCCCAACTGGATAAATACTATACCACTAATATCCCTCTTGAAATTGATTTTATACCACCTTCTCAGCTCCCTATGTGGATGATGCACCACTAGGAAGAAATCCATTGTTGGATTATGTACCACAAAAATTATACTCTAATTGTGTGATGTACAAATTGTAGCATGTCTCTTATGCACAAAACACTTCTATATTGGATGATATACCATTTAATAGGTCCCTTATTGGACATTATACCGCCAATATATGTCACATTAGTTGATGATGCTCCAATAGTATAACTTTAAAAGTGTCTGAAATAACACTAATGTTTACATTATAAGGTGAATGATTCATAAAAACATGGATTAGACCATGTAGATGATATAAAAACTACATATTTCATACAAAGAAGTATGGTATTTGAGGTTACGGTTTCTCATCTCACATTTATTTTTGGGAGACATATACTATATTCACCACATATTTCTTTTGTGTGCTATATATACTTCCCATGTCTGTATTTTATGATTCTTATCAATAATTATTTTATGGATATTGAAATCTATCTAATTTTCTGTCTTTAATTTGGTTTTTTATCATAGATTACAAATTTTCTAAGAGTTTATCATCTCAAATTGTCTCATTTGGGGAATATATTGTGGTATACACCTATATCATTTTATAGGGTGTATCTAATATACCTCTAATATGTTTTACCAAAAATAACATTATTTTAATGGTATTTAATGTCTCATTAATTTTATTTATTTCATTTTGGTTATGATTTAAAAGCTACCAAAGTGGTAAGGGTTTATGTTATAGTATCATTTCATTTTTGGATTATCTATTATAAATTTATATTGATATAAATTTTATGTGTATTATAATTTAAAGCCCATATATTGTATTCTCCTATGGTTAATCATATAATTTTAAATTAATAGTACCATTTTCTAATCTTTTTTACATAAATAGATCAATTAATTTTTATAATAAAAAACAAATTTATTTCCTATTTGGTCAAGAATAATTCACTTCCATGTCCATATTTTCTTTAAAATGTTTTAATGAAAAATTTTTCTATTATGAAATTATTGAATAAATTTTTTTATCCATATTTTAATTTCTATAAAAAAATTAAAAATAATATTATTTTCACTTTCTGAAAGACATTCTTTTCACCAAGGGTGTGCACATAATATTTGTTTAAATGTATACCAAACTAAAGGATTTTCTTTCCATCATGATTACTCGTTTATTTAACGATTACATTACTAGATTCCGTGTTTTTTTCTAATAAAATGTTTTCCTTAATATTTTTGGAAAATGTTTATTTTAAATAATTGATTTCAAAATGAAATGCGTATTTTTCCCAATAAATATTTTGGTGATATTTTAAATGAATTTTTCATTTATGATAACATCCTTTGATTTTTCATATATTTCAATGTGATAAGATCCCATTATAACATCAACTTATTTTCATTGGATTGTTTATGAAGAATAATTTTTATGACTGATTCTATTAAACTAGCTACTTCTCTATGGGTTCACAATGTTATGATTAAATATTTCCTAAGACTTTTTTTCTATGGGTTATACATTGATAAAAACATGAATGTTTATATGAAATTATGTCACATTTATAATTTAATGTTATATGATGGTTGGTTCAATTTTATTAATATAATGCATTAGGTAAATACAGATAATTCATGAGATAATTATTCTATGTGAGAACCTAAATTCTTGTTCAGAACATTATGTGTGGACCAGGTTTCATGTCCATAATTTTATAAATATACTTTTTTATGCCCATAACTTTATGTGGGGGATAGGTTTCATATCCATTAGTTTTTTCAGGGACTTTGTTTCATTTCAATAAGTTTATGCATGAACCTAGTATCATGTCTATAAGTTTATGTGAGGATCTGATTTCATGTCCTTAACATTGTTATTGAACCTGTTACTATTTATACATGTTGACAACTCTATAAGCTTATGTATTTTCAATATTATTATGTTTTTTATATTATCTCATGAATCATGTTTTATTATTAATTATTGTTCACTCTTATAAATTTCTCACTTGTTATAACAAAGTTTTTTTTCCATAAATCAAGATTTACGATCTATGAATTGAGTATGAATTTCTTATATTATGATAATGTTCTCATGAAATTGTTCTTACTTTTGATAATTTATTAATATCTCCCTTATTTACCATTGTTGATCATCTTATATCAACCTTTACTATTTCTCATTTCACACTATATTTGAAGAAACGTTTTATATATTGTATTCTTATAAATGGTCTTAGTTATAAAGAATTAAGTGGGTGATAATATAGATAATTTATGAAATAATGAGTTTTTATGTTTAGTCTCCATGTACACTAAACATTTACAGATCTAGGGAATATTATGTTACTAAATTTATTGAATATTCACCTAAAATTATGTGATATATATGAATTTTATAATTGGGTTACATTAGTTTGTATCGGATGAGGGTTTAGTAATTTTTGGAGATTAGGATTAGAAAGATTTAGTGAGAACCTTTAGTATTAGACAACATATATGAGAATATCCTATGTTATGGTAAATAAATGGGTTTGATTTTCCAAAAAATATTTCCATGATTGGATAATAGTAAGTGGATGTATATGTGTCATAGATGCACCTACGGGTAATAACTTCGAATACGGTATATTAGTAATTAACATGAACATCCCCAGTGTATGATGAGTGGGAAAATATTCACACTTAGCTTGGAACTCCTAGAGGATATAATTGGGTTAATCCATATCTTATTTATAAACCATTATAAATGATTTGAATAGATTATTTCTTTGGATGACCTATGTTAAACATAAGGTGGCATGATTTATACATCTTATTAATGATTTTTCATTTTATATGATTTATTACTATAGTTATTATTTTTCATGCTATATTTTCTCATTTTATTAATTGGATGGAATGGTGAGTAATTATGTCAAAAGTAAATGTGATGTATAATGGAAGGCTTGAGAAACCAAGTGACATAGGATATACAATATGAAACCTTTTGATTATGTCTAATCATCAATCTCATTATATAATTATCAAAATCAACTTGGGTGAATTCCTTAAAATTCCTAATAAGAGTAATGTAGAGTTTCTTATGAGTTCAGTTGATGAATACCCTAGAGGGAAGAATATGTATCTTCCTACATGTCAATTATGTGTAAATAATCACCCTATGAAATGTCACAAAGGAATGAGAGGATGTTTTGTGTATAGAAAAGAAGAACATAAATCAGGTAATTGTTGGGGGAAATGAAGAGTTCAATGGAGGGAAATAAATTATATCATAACGTACAATTTATATATTAATGTCATATGTGTGGATAAAATGGGATTTATATGATATAGTGACCTAATATAGTGGATAACCCATAGAACAAGGAATGGATTATGTTATTCCAATTATTATTGTGGAATAATTGGAGTGTTTATGTATTGGTATTAATGAATTTTGTTGTAGAAGATTTTTATCACTGATATTTTGGATATAAAAAAATTTAAATATCAATGTATTTTTATATAGTATTTTTTCATTAAGGATTTGAAATCATATCATAAATGGTACTGATATACTAGAAAAGTGATTTAGTGATAAGGTGATATTTTTTGGAAAATGAGTTATTAAGGGACACATGTCCCTTAATATGTGACTTATATTGAGATATTGGGTTAAATTGATTATTTTTATTGATAAAGTAAATTAAAACTTATTAATTACTTTTGGAATTGATTAGTGATTAAATAAAAATATGATTTATATTATCTTTGGAGAGGTTAACCTCATATTTAGGATTTATTGAATATATTATATTATTTTTGATTTTATTTAAGTAATAAATGTAGAGTTAATTTTTTGAATAAAATTATGTTTTCATTTAGGTTTTATGGTTTAACACCACAAACTTCCACTGTACGCTTCTATTTGAATAATATAGTAGCATTTGTTGTACACAACATCGAGTTCTAACACACACCACAACAAATCAAACTAGCCGTTATGAATAGTAATACCCACTTTTTGAAATTTTAGAAATCATATATTTCAAAATGGACTTCATTTTTGGATTCGGAATATCGAAATTTAGCTTAGGGTGAAATTTTGTTATTTTTCTGAAAACATTCATTTTTTGATGAATAGTGAAAAAACACTGAGTTATAGTTTAAAACTGAATATTTATATAAATAATTATTTATTTTATTTAATTTTAATTAAGGTAAAAATAGACACATAATACCTATATAATTTCAATGTAATTCATTAGAGTTAGTTTAGAATAATTTTTGATATATAAAAATTTTATTGAACTTTTCACGGTCTTTTACCCACCTCCTAAGAGAATTTAGAAATTTCTATAAAACATGATTTTACGGCTTCTGTGAGTAGAATTTCGAAAATCTGAGAGACACATTAACATCAAAGATTAAAATGTGGTTCAATGAGATGAAAATAATTTTTGGTGAATAGTAACTTTTTACTTTTATTTACCGCGGTTAAAAGTAAATGGGGTAATTAAGTGTAAAAATGATATTAATATTACCCTAACACATGTCATAATTCTATTGGACAAGTGTATCTCGACCAAAAACAACCTTAGGAATAAAATATTATCATTTAGGTCCACTTGGATTATATTAGGACCTTTATTATTATTTAATTCAAAGAAGAGATAAAAGAGATAAAATCAACATTTAATAACTAAAATATTTTTAATATATGGTTATACATAAGATAAATTCGATTATAAATATTAATTAGAAATATAAAAATATTTCATACATAATGTAATTTTATTTATAATTTTTATACATTAAATAATTTATTTATTTATGACACAATGGTGATGAAGTAATTACCTAATTAATAAAATATTAAAATAATTGATATATAAATATCAAAATAAATGTAATTTGAGACATTTTATGAATTCAACTAATTTTATAGGTTAATATGACATATTAGGATTGGTTATATAAATTTTGTTTGAAGTAATACTGCTGTTAAGTAATTAAAAAAAATACCCAATAATGTCAAAATTGACATAAAAGAGTTTTTAAAAACAATATTATATTATTAATTGATATTCTATTCCTAAAAATCTATAGTTTAGAAAAAGGACTTATATAATGATATTTTTATCATTAATGGACCACCTGGGGGTCTCTTGGAGGTATATTGTAATTTAAATAACTATATAATATAAAAACTCAAAGAGACATGATAAATGTCAAACTATTTTACTAAGAGTTAAATATAAATGATAAGGTTAATATAGTGACCCAAACCTCTATAAAATATTTTGCTTGAAATGATTTATACCCATACCCACCATAACCTTTAAATAATCCACTTTGGAACCATTAGAAACAGAATATGAATATATTATAAAATAATATTTCTCGTTTTTCCAAAGGTGCCCCTCACCCCTCTTATAAAAGGGTACTCCCACTTCTCTCTAATTTACACCTTCAAAGACTTTTGGATTGGTAAAACCTAGCTAAAATATTCTATCAGATTCCCTAAATTCAACAAAGAGGCTTTAGTTTGATCATAAATCCAACCTAGGGAAACCTTTTGATCAAATCCAAAGGAAGAACCTGAAGAAGATGTAATGTTTTCACAACCATCTTTCAAGTTCATTTCTTTATCAACTTCATATTTCATTGTTATTTCTATTATAAAATAATAAATCCAGTATCTTTTATATACTATGATATTATTATAAATATAGTACAACCATATTCAGTATTCTATCCATCCTTTGAATGACATGTCACCATACGTGCGTACGTATTGCCTACTGTCTCCACGTCGTGGTGTAATTGTTATTCAATACATTATTATTTGGATGGGTATAATAATGATGTTTAATTCACGTAAATAATAAGTATAACACGATAATGACTCTGTATATATGATATAGAATCCAATTATATATGATTTTAATATCAAAAGAATGATATTATCGCTCGTGCGTACGTACATACTACCGTCTCCACGAACGCGAAGAGATTCATTCCCCATCATATCCATACAAGTCTAATTATCATTTTATGATTAAAAATAATGTTTAAGGACTTGATATCATTCTGTATATGAATATGATACAACCTATTCATAACAAACACGAGTTATGTAACAAAACATATAAAAGAAAATGAGTAAGTTAACCCCCGAAACATCGATAATACTAAGATATTATTAACAAGTCAATGTTAAAAGATAATATATGATATCATATTAATGTATATGATTCTTTTATAATTCAATAACAATTATTTCACCATTATACAGGAGGAGAACCTACCCTCGACCAAGGAAAAAGTACAAAGTAAGGGGTTTCATATCTCACTTTTAATTCCGTGCACTACTGGAAATCCAGCATTTCCCAACGGTTTAGAACTGTTGGGAAAGGCAGCAGAACCGTTGGTATATGTTATACCAACGGTTCTGCAAACCATGGGGAAGTAAGCTGTTGGGAAAGGCCTTTCCCAATGGTTTACACAAAACCGTTGGGATAGGTTAGAAAAAATCATCCTATCCCAACGGTTTGGCCCATTGGGAAATCAAAAGAGAATTTTCTCTCCCAACGGTTTACAAACTGTTGGGAAAGGTTTTTACCAATGGTTATATGAACCGTTGGTAAAAACAACCATTCAACAGGATATTCCAAAGGTTTCAAACCGTTGGGATAGGGTGTCTTTACCAACGGTTCCTTGAACCGTTGGTAAAAACAGCTACATAGAGCATATGACAACAGTTTTCAAACCGTTGGCATAGGCTTTGCTGTGCAAATTGCACAGAAACCAGCAATTTGCATAGCGGGTCTAGTTTTTGGGCATTCACCCTCAGTTTCAATTCAATTTTCAATCCAATTATGCCCTCATTTTCAATTCATTTTTCAATCCAATTATTGTACCTATAACACATATAATGCATACATATAGAGAACAAACCAACACATACAAATAATGCAAACCAACCAACCAACACATATAATGCATCCTGAAAATATACACATCAATAATTAAAGTAGAATTCATAACATAATTATAAAAATACATAATTCATTTAGAATTCATTTTAAAAATTAGATGACAATCATATGTGGAATCCGGAATTCAATTCATAATTTGATTGGTTTTTCATATACCATATATTTTTAATAGAAATGATATCCATTTTAAACAAAATACATACATCTGGAATGATACCAGTCACACCGTGCCTCGGATTGAGGCGAGGTTAACTCGTACACATCACAAATGACTCATTGATCATTGTCCTAAAGTATCCACATATTCCAAAATCGTTTGGTCGGTTTTCCGTATGTCAGTTGTTGTTTTCATGTGTTTTTTAAATAAAAGAGAGACACTTTGAATGGTGTCGGCCACACCGCGCCTCGTATTGAGGCGGGGTTAACTCGTACACATCTCAAATGACCCGTGGATTGTTGTGTTAAAATATAAACACAATCAGAATGCATTTGTTTGGTTTTCCATATGAATTTAAAATGTAGTCCATTTTAAAGAAAAGAGATACACTTAGAGAGGTCTCAGCCAAACCGCGACTCGGATTGAGGCGTGGTTGACTCGTACACATAACATATGACCCATGAATCGTTGTCCTAAATTTTCAACAGATTCCGAATGCGTTTGGACAGTTTTTCATATGTCAATTGTTTATTTCACTAATAATCTTCTCCATTTTAAACAAAAGAGACATAGTCGGAGTGGTACCGGCCACACCGCGTCTCAGATTTAGACGGGGTTGACTCTTACACGTCTCAAATGACCCATGGATCATTTTCCTAAAGTATCAACAGAATCCGAATGCGTTTGGCCGGTTTTCCATATGTCAGTTGATGGTTTTCACTTAAAATGATGTCCTTTTGAAACAAAAGACATACACTTTGAGTTGTGTCGGCCACACCATGCCTCGTATTGAGGTGGAATTGACTCGTACACATCACATATAACCCATGTATCGTTCTCCTAAAGTTTCAATTGAAACCGAATGCGTTTGGTCAGTTTTCAGTATGTACTTAAAATGGTGTCCATTTTAAACAACAGAAAGTCACTTAGAGTGGTCCCGACCACACTTAGACGACAATTAAATTAGAATTCGTAACGTAATTATAAATTTACATAATTCATATAGAATTCAATTTAAAATTTAGATGACAATTATATGTGGAATCCGAAATTCAATTCATAATTTGATCGGTTTTTTCTATACCATATATTTTTACCTAAAATGATGTCCATTTTAAACAAAATACATACACCTGAAGTGATACCGGCCACACCGCACCTCATATTGAGGCGGGGTTGACTCTTACACGTCACATTTGACCCATGGATCGTTGTGCTAATGTATCGACACAATCCGAATGCGTTTGGTCGGTTTTCCATATGCCAGTTGATGTTTTTCACTTAAAATGGCGTCCTTTTGAAACAAAAGACGGACACTATGAGTGGTTCCGACCACACCGCGTCTCCAATTGAGGTGGGGTTGATTCGTACACGTCACATATCACCCATGGATCGTTCTCCTAATGTTTAAATGGAAACCGAATGCGTTTGGTCGGTTTTTCGTATGTACTTAAAATGTTGTCAATTTTAAACAAAAGAGTGACACTTAGACTAATCCTGACCACACCGCGACTCAGATTCATCCCAAGTTGGCTCGTACATGTCACATATGACCCATGGATCGTTGTGATAAATTATCAAAAGATTACGAATGCGTTTGGTCGGTTTTGTGTATGCCAATTGTTCTTTTCATTTATAATCATGTCCATTTTAAACAAAAGAGAAAGGGTTAGAGCGGTGTCGGCCAGACCGTATCTCGGATTAAGATGGGGATTACTTTTACATGTCACATATGGCTCATGGATCGTTGTGCTAATGTATCGATAAAATCCGAATGCGTTTGGTCGTTCTTCCGTATGTCAGTTGATGCCTTTCACATAAAATGACATCCTTTTGAAACAAAAGATGGACACTTTGAGTGGTGTCAGTCGCACCGCATGTCGGATTGAGGCGGGGATGATTTGTACCCGTCAAATATGACCCATGGATCATTCTCCTAAAGTTTCAATGGAAACCGAATCCGTTTGGTCGTTTTTCCGTATATACTTAAAATGGTGTCCATTTTAAACAAAATAGAGTCACTTAGATTTATCCTGGCCACACCGCGACTCAGATTCATCCCGGGTTTGCTCGTACACGTCACATATGACCCATGGATTGTTGGGATAAATTATCAACAGATTCGGAATGCGTTTGGTCTGTTTTCCGTATGTCAGATGATGCTTTTCACTTAAAATGACGTCCTTTTGAAACAAAAGTCGGACACTTTGAGTGGTGCCGGCCACACCACGTCTCCGGATTGATCTGAAACCACCGTGCAACATTCTAATTATTATTCGTGATGTGTACACGCAGACGGCACGTCAATTGGACGTGCGGTTTGCACGGTACGACTCAATATTCGTGTTTTAAGTGATGCGCGGGCTTCGTAAACGCGCGTGAGGGTGGTCCAAACGGGCCGAACGAAGTCGGAATTGCCTTAAATCATACGAAAAATACGGGAGAGTGATTTATGAAGTGGTCGAGTAGACGAAACGTCAATCAGACGTGCCGTGTGTCCGCGGTGACCGACAACGCAGTTCTGGTGTCATAAACAGCCAAAACGGGCGTCCAATGGTCAAATTCATAGCGGACGACCTCAGATTGAGCTGAAACCACTGTGCAACATTCTAATTATTATTCGTGATGTGTACGCGTAGACGGAACGTCAATCGGACGTGCGGTTTGCGCGGTACGGCTCAATATTCGTATTTTAAGTGATGTGCGCGCTTCGTAAACGCGCGTGAGGGCGGTCCAAATGGGACGAACGAAGTCGTAATGGCCTGAAATCAGACTACAAATACAGGTGAGTGATTTCTGAAGTGTTCGAGCAGACAGAACATCAATTGGACGTGCCATGTGCCCGCGGTGACCGACATTGTAGTTCTGGTGTCATAAACGGCCAAAACGGGCGTCAAACGGTCAAATTCATAGCGGACGACCTCGGATTGAGGTGAAACCACCGTGAAACATTCTAATTATTATTCGTGATGTGTAAGAGTAGACGGAACATCAATAGGACGTGTGGTTTGCGCGGTACGGCTCAATATTCATGTTTTAAGTGATGCGCGCGCTTCGTAAACTCGCGTGAGGGTGGTCCAAACGGTCCAAACGATTTCGGAATGGCCTGAAATCAAGGGACAAATACGGGTGAGTGATTTATGAAGTGGTCAAGAAGACGGCGCATCAATCGGACGTTCCGTGTGCCCGCGGTGACTGACAAAGCAGTTCTGGTGTCATAAACGGCCAAAACGGGCGTCCAACGGTCAAATTCATACTGGATGACCTCGGATTGACCTGAAACCACCGTGAAAAATTCTAATTATTATTCATGACGTGTACGCGTAGACGAAACATCAATCGGACGTGCGGTTTGCGCGGTACGACTCAATATTAGTGTTTTAAGTGATATGCGCTTTTCGTAAACGCGCGTGAGGGGGGTCCAAATGGGCCGAACGAATTTGGAATGGCCTGAAATCAGACGACAAACACGGGAGAGTGATTTATGAAGTGGTCGAGCAGACGGCACGTCAATCGGACGTGCCGTATGCCCGCGGTGACCAACAACGCAGTTCTGGTGTCATAAACGGCCAAAACGGGCATCCAACGGTCAAATTCATAGCGGACGACCTCGGATTGACCTGAAAACACCGTGAAACCTTCTAATTATTATTCGTGACGTATACACGCAAATGGAACGTCAATCGGACGTGCGTTTTGCGCGGTACGTCTCAATATTCGTATTTTAAGTGATGCGCGCGCTTCATAAACGCGCGTGAGAGGGGTCCAAATGGGACGAACGAAATCGGAATGGCCTGAAATCAAACGACAAATACGGGTGAGTGATTTCTGAAGTGGTCGAGCAGACGGAACGTCAATTGGACATGCCATGTGCCTGCGGTGACTGACAACGCAGTTCTGGAGTCATAAACGGCCAAAACGGGCGTCAAACGGTCAAATTCATAGCGGACGACCACAGATTGAGCTGAAACCACCGTGAAACATTCTAATTATTATTCGTGACGTGTACGCACAGACGACACATCAATCGGATGTGCGGTTTGCGCGGTACGGCTCAATATTCGTGTTTTACATGATGTGTGCGCTTCATAAACGCGCGTGAGGGTGGTCCAAACGGGCCGAACTATTTCGGAATGGCCTGAAATCAGACGAAAAATACGGGTGAGTGATTTATGAAGTGGTCGAGCAGACGACACGGACGTGCCGTGTGCCCGCGGTGACCGACAACGCAGTTCTGGTGTCATAAACGGCCAAAACGGGCGTCAAATGGTCAAATTCATAGCGGACGACCACAGATTGACCTGAAACCACCGTGAAACATTCTAATTATTATTCGTGACCTGTACGCGCAGACATCACGCCAATCAGACGTGCGGTTTGCGCGGTACGGCTCAATATTCGTGTTTTAAGTGATGCGTGCGCTTCGTAAACGCGCATGAGGGGGGTCCAAACGGGCCAAACAAAGTTGGAATGGCCTGAAATAAAACGACAAATACGTGACAGTGATTTCTGAAGTGGTCGAGTAGACGGCACGTCAATCGGACGTGCCGTGTGCCCGCGGTGACCGACAACGCAGTTCTGGTGTCATAAACGGCCAAAACGGGCATCCAACGGTCAAATTCATAGCGGACGACCTCATATTGAACTGAAACCACCGTGAAACAATCTAATTGTTATTCGTGACGTGTACACGTAGACGGCACGTCAATCGGACGTGCGGTTTGCGCGGTACGGCTCAATATTCGTATTTTATGTGATGCACACGCTTCGTAAATGCGCGTGAGGGGGGGTCCAAACGGGCCGAACGAAGTCGGAATGACCTGAAATCAGACGACAAATACAGGTGAGTTATTTCTGAAGTGTTCGAGCAGACAGCACGTCAATCGGACGTGCCATGTGCCCGCGGTTACCGACAACGCAGTTCTGGTGTCATAAACGGCAAAAAACGGGCGTCAGACGGTCAAATTCGTAGCGGACGACCTCAGATTGAGCTGAAACCACCATGAAAAATTCTAATTATTATTTGTGACGTGTACGCGCAGACGGTACGTCAATCGGACGTGCGGTTTGCGCAGTACAACTCAATATTCGTATTTTAAGTGATGCACGCGATTCGTAAACGCGCGTGAGGGGGGTTCAAACGGGCCGAACGAAGTCGGAATGATTTGAAATCAGACGAAATATATGGGTGAGTGATTTATGAAGTGTTCGAGCATACGACACGTCAATCAGACGTGTCGTGTGCCCGCGGTGTCCGACAACGCAGTTCTGGTGTCATAAACAGCCAAAACGGGCATCAAACGGTCAAATTCATAGCGGACGACCTCGGATTGACCTGAAACCACCGTTCAACATTCTAATTATTATTCATGATGTGTACGCGCAGACAGAACGTCAATCGGATGTGCGGTTTGCGCGGTACAGCTCAATATTCGTGTTTTAAGTGATGTGTGCACTTCGTAAACGCGTGTGAGGGTGGTCCAAATGGGCTGAACGATTTCGGAATGGCATGAAATCAGACGACAAATACGGGTGAGTTTTCTATGAAGTGGTCGAGCAGACGGCACGTCAATAGGACGTTCCGTGTGCCTGCGGTGACCGACAAAGCAGTTCTGGTGTCATAAACGGCGAAAATGGGCGTTCAACGGTCAAATTCATAGAGGACGACCTCAGATTGAGCTGATACCACCGTGAAACATTCTAATTATTATTCGTGACGTGTACGCGCAGACGGCATGTCAATCGGATGTGCGGTTTGCGCGGTACGGCTCAATATTCGTATTTTAGGTGATGCATGTGCTTCGTAAACGCGCGTGAAGGGGGTCCAAATGGGCCGAACGAAGTCGGAATGACCTGAAATCAGACGACAAATACAGGTAAGTGATTTATGAAGTGGTCGAGTAGACGGCACGTCAATAGGACGTGCCGTGTGCCCGCGGTGACCGACAACGCAGTTCTGGTGTCATAAACGGCCAAAACGGGCGTCAAATGGTCAAATTCATAGCGGACGACCTCGGATTTACCTGAAACCACCGTGCAACATTATAATTATTATTCATGACGTGTACGCATAGACGGCACATTAATCGGACATGACATGTGCCCGCGGTGACCGACAACGCAGTTCTGGTGTCATAAACGGCCAAAATACTGTCCATTTTAAACAAAATAGAGACACTTTGAGTGGTGTCGGCCACACAGCGCCTCAAATTGAGGTGGTGTTGACTCGTACACATCACATATGACCCATGGATCGTTCTCCTAAATTTTCAACTGAAACTGAATGCGTTTGGTCAGTTTTCCGTATGTTATTTTTTGTTTTCACTAAAAATGAAGTCCATTTTAAACAAAATAGAGACACTTTGAGTAGTGCCGGCCACACCGCGCCTCGTATTGAGGTGGCTTTGACTCGTACACATCTCATATGACCCATGGATAGTTCTCCTTATATTTCAACAGAAACCGAATGCGTTTGGTTGGTTTTCCATATGTAATTAAAATACTGTTCATTTTAAACAAAAGAAAGTCACTTAGAGTGGTCCCGACAACACCGCATCTCGATTTAGGCGGGGTTGACTCGTACACGTCTCAAATGACCCATGGATCGTTGTCTTAAAGTATCAACACAATCCGAATGCGTTTGGCTGGTTTTCCGTATGCCAGTTGATGTTTTTCACTTAAAATGATGTCCTTTTGAAACAAAAGACATACACTTTGAGTTGTTCCGACCACACCGCGCCTCAGATTGAGGCGGGGTTGATTCGTACACGTCACATATGACCCATGGACCGTTTTCCTAAAGCATCAACACATTTCGAATGTGTTTGGGTCAGTTTTCCGTATGTCACTTTTTGTTTTCTCTTAAAATATTATGGAAATTCATATAGAATATTTTTATATCATATTTAGTATGGATTAGATTTTAGTTGATCATGCTATGAAACATTTCAGAGCTAATGAAATTACGGAAGGTGGAGGGGCTATCCGGGGGGCTGTCTGGGGGGGCTGTCCGGTGGGTGTCCGGGGGGCTGTCCGGGGACCAAGGAGGAGGGTGGGGGGGGGGGGCTGTGCGGGGTCTGTCCGGGGGTGTTTGGGGGTCGTTCAGGGGGTTGTCCGGGGTTGTTCAGGGGGCTATCCTGGGGTTGTTCAGGGGGTTGTTCAGGGGTTGTTCAGGGGTTGTTCAGGGGGTTGTCCAGGGTTGTTCGGGGGGCTGTCAGGGGGGTGTTTGGGGAGTTGTCTGGGGTCCAAGGGGGGTGGTGGGGGGGTTGTCCGGGGGGCTGTCCGGGGGGCTATCTGGGGTTCAGGGTGGAGGGTTGGGGGCTGTACGGGGGGCTGTCCAGGGGGCTGTCCGCGGGGGCTGTCCGGGGGGGCTGTCCGGTGGGTGTCCGGGGGGCTGTCCGGGGACCAAGGAGGAGGGTGGGGGGGGGGGGTGGTTGTGCGGGGTCTGTCCGGGGGGGGGGGGGTGGGGGGGTGTTTGGGGGTTGTTCAGGGGGTTGTCCGGGGTTGTTAAGGGGGATGTACGGGGGTTGTTCAGGGGGTTGTTCAGGGGTTGTTCAGGGGTTGTTCAGGGGTTGTTCAGGGGTTGTTCAGGGGGTTGTCCGGGGTTGTTCAGGGGGCTGTCCCGAGTGTGTTTTGGGGGTTGTCCGGGGTCCAATGGGGAGGGTGGGGGGGGGGGTTGTCCGGGGGGCTGTCCGGGGGGCTATCTAGGGTCCAGGGTGGAGGGTTGGGGGCTGTACGGGGGGCTGTCCAGGGGGCTGTCCGCGGGGCTGTCCGGGGGGTGTTTGGGGGGTGTTCGGGGTCCAATGGGGAGGGGGGTTGTCCAGGGTCCAAGAATGAGGGGGGTTGTCCAGGGAGTTCTCAAACACACAACCACTAAAAGAAAACAACATCAATAAAAACAGACAATATATAAAAATAACTCAACTCCAATACTATACTACGAGTCTAGATAAAACCAACAACTGGAATAGATTAAACATCAAATCTCAGTAATATAATTCAAAAATGTAACGGATCAATATGTCCCACATCAGCATCACCATCATCATCATCATCATCATCATCACCCTTGTCATCGTCCTCCTCATCGTCCTCACCCTCCACAGCGCCTTCCTCCTCGCCTTTGCCCTCCTCCTCGCCCTCCTCATCTCCCTCCTCTTCCGCATCAGACTCCTCGCTATCATCATCTTCAAGCTGGACATTAGCCTGACCACCACTAGAACTGCCACCTTGTGCACCATATATATAATGTATCGACGACATGTATTCATCAATCGCTGGGTTGGCCTCTGCAGGAAGTGTTGGACGTAGATCTTCAATAAATTTCATAAATGCACTTTTTTCTCTAGAAGACTGTTCTGCCGTCTCTGTGGACCTTTTCTCAGCCTGTTCTACCTATGCCCTAACTTGCTGCAGCTCAGTGGCACTACAACTCGTACCTGAGGCAGGCCAATACCTCGTCGGGGCTATCCTAGGTCGGCAACATACTCTGCCAGAATGATCCTCTCCCAACAACTGATGTAAGTGATCAGATGGCCCAAAATTGTCTACTTCTTGGGCATCGAGGGCCTCTAAAGCATCCTGTTACAAATATAAATATATTATTAAGTTACGAAATAGATATTAAAATAAAAAATCAATAGATTAAAACTTACAATCTGCTGTTGAGTCGCTTCGTTGACAGCACTTCCATCCTTTTTTCGTCTACTCGAGCAAAATAGTTTTTCTCGAGGCACACGTCCTTCAATATTTTGTACTTTTCTCTACAATGACATTGAAAACAAAAGCTATATAAAAACATTATCAAATTATTAAATAATTGAGGAAACAAAAGAAAATTTAAGTTGTAAAGAAAACTTATAAACAATTGTCATGCCTGTTGCCTCTCATGATCTGACATCATCGTGCGTCCTAGTGTATGGATGTATTTATTTGCATCAATGTTTTTTTTATTTTTTCCTGATGATTCCTAAATAAAATTCGATAATGAAAAGGATAATATTAATGCAAAACTTGAAAGTTATTATTTAAATACCTCAAATGTAATTCATACCTTAAACTGGGTACTTGTCCAATGAGTAATCATATGACGATACTGCTCTATATGAAAATCATCCACGACTGGTACCACCTCTAACTCAGTGCCAACTCTAGAACACTAGCCAATATACAGCTCATTCTTGTAGGCTCTCTAAAGCTTGCCTAAATCCTTTAGACGTTCCAGTCGTGCACCCTCACCATCAGGAAAATTAATTCGAAGCTGAAATCAAAATATAAATTCATATAAATACAAAAATAATTAATGGCATTAAATAGAACAGATTTTTTTACCCATATCTCTGCCCAAGATCTATCTTTGACCTCATGTGGCAAATGTCTCCACGACAGCGGACTGACGATAATGATGTCGGAGTATTTGGCAAGCGTCACCAGAAAACTCTGACATTGCTGCCCTGTTTTCTCAACCATCTGATTGTCTTCATTATATTCCACCATAACCTATGTGCGACGGTTCCACACCGAACGCATGCGTGTATGGCCCCACTTCCGCCTCCTGTCAGTAGATGTATCTGTCATTAAAGAAAAAAATATTTTATCAAAACATGTTATAATGAAAATAAATATTTCTATAAATTTTTTTAGGGTTTTATAAATATACATGTGCTAGTCAGATCAATGAGTGGCGTCGGATCCACAGAACCTGATGGAACACCCTCTGGTGGAACAGGAGTCGAAGACGATGGAATATAAAATCTCGGAGAGACAAAAGTAAAAGGAAAAGAAGATGTAACAGCTGTATGACCTGATGCTGACTGAGGAGTGGGAATCATCATGGGATGTGAAAATGATGGGGCAGAAGATGCAGAAGGTAGCGAAAACATGGGAGGCCTAAATACCATGTGTGTCCCTAATGACACACCGGGATCATAATGTGGGAAGGCTGAAATGTCAATGGGAGGGGCAGGGTCTAGTTGGGCACGCACAGCTCTACGTCCACCTCTGGTACGAACCCTCCTCGTACCACCAGCCTGAGTACTAGGACCAGTACTAAGCTCGTCATCGAATAACTATCAACGTAATGGTGGATCCTACAAAAAAGTTTACAAAAAAAATTAATCACATGACATTATATATTCTGTAAATATATATATATATATTTGAAGTAAAGTACTCACTGTAGGCACTAATGCTGGAATGCCCATCTCCTCCATCCGACGATTGTTCTACACCATTTTTTTTCTCCGTCTCTCTTCAATTGGCTGCATTTCCTACATTTGAAAACAAATATGTAATTAATTAGAAAAAGAAAATTAATTTGTAAACCAAAATACTAAATATATGAGGGAATGAGGGGATTCATTGGTAATTTAGCTATCAATTGTTTTAGAAGAGCTTGAATGAATTTAATAAAACATTCAAGTAGTAATGTTCACTAAGTTAGAAATATTGTTTGATTTGGTTTGAATATAGTTCAATTCCAAATTAGAAAATGTAATTCAAATAAAACAGCAACCAATAAACATTGAAAATTCACATAACGGTCAAGTCAGCTAAAACATATTTGTGATCAATACTAAATAAATATGAATATTACCAACCTTAACAACCCAACTCGAGGTAAACCAAATGAATTGAGAACATGGATGAATGATTCTATATATTTCCAACCACAACTTCAGGTTCACAATCAACTCTGCCAATTGAGCTATTGGAGTAATCAAAAGAAATAAATGGATTGGTTCTAATGGCAATAGGGACAGTGTCAATTCCATCATCAGCATCATCAAAAATATGTCTTGGAATTACTTCAACTATGACACCAAATTCAGGTTAAAGTTGATCTTTGACATAAAAAACTGGTTTAGCAATTGATGCCAACACATATGGTTCTTCGGTAGCAAGAGTGCGGGTCATATTAATTACTCGAAATCCACAATCATCAATAAATGTGCCATGTCTCGTCATCAAATCAAACCAATGGCATTTCATCATTGTGACTCGTCCATGAGAGTAATAATCCAATATTATTATTTTCTCAACGACTCCATAATAACCCACATTTTCAAGTTGCGGTCTACTATCTGATGCACTGGCATAACAATTTTTTGTGGCAGTAACCATAATACCATCATGTTGTGTTCTCATGTTTCTGGCTCGTTCAGTGACAATAATTCTGTACCCATTGATAACAATTGATTTACATTCACGAACCACGGTATTAGGACCAAAAGCCAAAGATCTTATTTCCTCAGAGACAGAGTCAGAAGACAAACTCAATACCTGCAATATAAATGACAGTTAAACTTAGGTAAATATTGAAATAATTAATTTAAACAGTAATATTTTTACCTTCAATTTTAACCAAGCAGAAAACTCTTTACTATGCAAAGTCTCTCTCCTTCTCAAAGATAAAGAACGAGGCTTCCTATTTCTCATTGTTTTATGTTCCATTTAGATAAAAAAATATGAATAGTTTAACAGATATATATGTAAGATATACATATTCAATTTTGTTACCTGATATAGTCATCGAACAAATCACAGTTGAAGAAAACTGTGCGATGTGCCATCTCCCGCTCTTCATGGCTTAATGTCTTCAATGTATATGATCCAGGAATTCCTCTTGTTTGAGGAAGTGATGGAAAACTGGGTTCAATTTTCTCATATTGTTCTTCTTCATTTCTCATTGGTCTGTTCATTCTTGTAGTAAGATCAGACAAATACATCGAACAGAAATCCATACATTCTTGAGCTAAGTAACCATTCACGATAGAACCTTCAGGATGATTCTAGTTTCGAACATAAGAATTTAATGTGAACATATTTATTTCAGTTGGATACATCCAACGAAAATAAACAGGTCCTCCGAGAAGTATTTCAGTTGGAATATGGACAGTCAGATGCAGCATGTATGTGAAAAATGATGGGGGAAGTATTTTATCCAACTCACACAAAATTAATGGGGCATCTGTCAACATTTTTTGCATGAAATACTTGGACAACTTCTTAGCACAAAGATCTCTAAACAAATGGCACAACCGAATAACACCCACCCTTACATTATTGGACAAAAGATGACGGATTTCTATTGGAAGCAACTCATGCAGTAGAACGTGATAATCATGAGTCTTCAAAGATTTTAGCTTCAACTCTCTTCTGTTGACCCGTTTAGATATGTTGCTTGAATAGCCATCAGGAACTCTAATAGTCTCTAATACTTCCAAAAATTGTTTTTTTCAGTAGGTTTCATCACATAAGACGCACATGGAAGTTGCCATTTACTTTCACTGATACGCACAGGATGCAATTCTGGTCTGATGCCCCAATCCACCAAGTCACATCGAGATCGTAAATCATCTTTTGTCTTCCCCTTGACACTTAGAAGAACTGAAATCTACATTTAACATATATTCTTTTCAATATGCATTACTTCTAAGCAATGACGTATCAAATTGGTTGACCAATAAGGAAAATCAAAAAAGATACTCCTCTTCCTCCAATTGTAATAGGTTTCTGTGGAAACATTCTTTCTCTTTCCAGATTTCATTTGACCCTTCCCGAACGAAAAACTGAAATCTTTCAATTCATTAATCACATCAGTTCCAGACATACGCTGAGGTGGATCATCGGTCTCTATAGTATTATCAAATCTTCGATGATTCATTCTATATGGATGATCATTTGGAAAAAATTGTCGATGTCCCATAAAACTGAAACTACAACGATGTTTCAGTCTTCTGGATCATGTATTCTTCATACAAACTGGACATGACAGTTTTCCCTTCGTGCTCCATCCAGACATCATTGCATAAGCCGGAAAATCATTGATCATCCACATAAGCGCAACACGCATCTGAAATATGTCTTTCGAACATGCATCGTATGTGTGCACACCCACATCCCAAATAAGTTTCAACTCTTTTATTAAAGGTTGCATGTATACATCAATATCAATGCCGAGATCATAAGGACCAGATATGAGTATACTCATGAAAGTGAAATATTTTTTCATACACAACCATGGGGGAATATTATAAATGTGTATAAAAACTGGCCATGTGCTGTGCGATGTAAGAATCTGCCCAAACGGATTAAAACCGTCGCATAAAAGACCCAGCCTCACATTACGCATGTCAGCTGCAAAATCATGATGTCGAGTATCAAATCTCTGCCATGCAAATCCATCTGCAGGATGAACCAACTCATCATTAGTCTTCTTTCTCTCGGTATCATGCCATCTCATTTTTATTGATATGTAATCAGACATAAAAGGATTCTGGAGTCTGGGGATCAATGTAAAGTGCCACATTACTTTATGTGGAATGCGGGATGGTGTTCCATCAGATTTTGACTTCCGGCGGGATGTGACACATTTTATACATTCATTTTGTTCAGCGGTTTCTTCCCAGAATAAACTATAATCTTTCGGGCAAGAATGAATTTTGTTTATGGAAAATCCAAGTTCTTCAACTAACTTCCATGCCATATAGTGGTTTTAGGGAATATCTACATCATCTGGAAGTAAATCCTTCAAGAGGGTAAGAATGTAATCGATTGCTGTTTTAGAAATCCCATACATAGTTTTTCCATGAAACAATCAGATTAAAAATTCCAGCTTTTTCATTTTATCACATTGTCGATATACTGGAGTCGTGGCAGCATCATTCAATTTTTTCACCCTATCAATATCATCATTTTCACTAGATGCATCAGTTGTCCTCATATCGACGTCTTCTTGAGTCGAAATCCTTTCTTTTTCATGATGACGAATAAACGGAAACCGATCATCTAACAAATTCTCTATTCCAGTCCTTTCATTTCGATCATCCCCAATTTGAGATTTCATTTTCTCCCCATTGTGATACCACACAAAGTAGTTTGCTTGAAAACCATTTTTGGTTTTGTGGTAGCTGACTTCTTCACGACTCAACCAAGGTCTACCAACACAATTGGAACATGGGTAGTGTATGCGACCACTATCTGAAGCATTGTGAAATGCAAAATCTATAAAGCTCTCCAAATTATTTTGAAAATCGCTTGAGATACGATCGGTTTCATACATCCAACTTCTGTCCATTCTATAAAAAGAATTCATATAAGTCATTTTGTCATAAACAATTCTATATGATTGAACTTTAATAGAAAATATATTTAAGTAAATGATAAAGGAAGAAAACAATCATGGTATCAACTAGACATGTGAAAAAACATACTAATGTGTTATTGAAAAAATGTAAAACCAACATGAACTTAATGTGTTATCACATCATAGCATGCCTCATCCCATAACCATATTAGTAGGGTACCCTCGTGGACAGCCCCGCCCACCCCCGTGGACAACCCACCAACCCCCGTGGACACCCCCTACCCCCTAGACAGCCCAACCACCCTCGTGGACAGCCCACCCACCCCCCTCGACACCCCTTCTCCCTATGGAGAGCCCCCACCCCCTTGGATAGCCCACCCACCCCCCTGGACATCCCTACCCCATGTGGCCAGCCCACCCACCCCCCCTGGCCAGCCCGCCCACCCCTCCTTGACAGGCCGACCACCCCCGTGGACAGCCCGTCCACCCTTGTGGACAGCCCCCCCACCCCCGTACCCCCCATGGACACCCCGTACCCCCCCCCCCCCGGGATAGCCCCGCCCACCCTCCCAAACAGCTCACACCCCCTCCCTGCAACCCCACCACCACCACCTAGACATACCAACCCCCTGGACACCACACACACCCCTCCCCCACCAGGACACCCCACCCAGACCCCCAGGACAGCCCACACCCCCAGGACAGCCCCGCCCACCCCCGTGGACAGCCTTTCCCACCCCCGTGGACAGCCCCGCCCACCCCCGTGGACAACCCACCCACACCCGTGGACGCCCCTACCCCCTAGACAGTCCAACCACCCCCGTGGACAGCCCACCCACCCCCTCGACACCCCTTCTCCCTATGGACAGCGCCCACCCCCTTGGATAGCCCGCCCACCCCCCTGGACACCCCTACCCCCTGTGGCCAGCCCACCCACCCCCCCTGGATAGCCCGACCACCCCTCCTTGATAGCCCAACCACCCCCGTGGATAGCCCGTCCACCCTTGTGGACAGCCCACCCACCCCCGTACCCCCCTGGACACCCCGTACCCCCCCTGGATAGCCTCGCTCACCCTCCCAAACAGCCCACACCCCCATTCCCTGCAACCCCACCACCACCACCTAGACATACCACCCCACCTGGACACCCCACACACCCCTCCTCCACCAGGACACCCCACCCAGACCCCCAGGACATCCCACACCCCCTGGACAGCCCCGCCCACCCCCGTGGACACCCCCTACCCCCTAGACAGCCCAACCACCCCCGTGGACAGCCCACCCACCCCCCTCGACACCCCTTCTCCCTATGTACAGCCCCCCACCCCCTTGGATAGCCCGCCCACCCCCCTGGACACCCCTACCCCCCGTGGCCAGCCCACCCACCCCCCTGGACAGCCCGCCCACCCCTCCTTGACAGCCCGTCCACCCCCGTGGACAGCCCGTCCACCCTTGTGGACAACCCGCCACCCCCGTACCCCCTGGACACCCCGTACCCCCCCTGGATAGCCCCTCCCACCCTCCCATATAGCCCACACCCCCTCCCCTGCAACCCCACCACCACCACCTAGACATTCCACCCCCCAGGACACCCCACACACCCCTCCCCCACCAGGACACCCCACCCAGACCCCTAGGACATCCCACACCCCCTAGACAGCCCCGCCCACCCCCGTGGATAGCCTTTCCCACCCTCGTGGACCCCCCCGCCCACCCCCGTGGACAACCCACCCACCCCCGTGGACACCCCCTACCCCCACAATCCATTATCCAAAACATATCAAATTGGTTTCAACACAATTCATAATTCCCACAATCCATTATCCAAAACATGTAAACGTTCACGATTGCCTCCCCCAACTCTGATTTACATGTTTTGAAAACTCTCCTTCCAAACATAAAATACAAAAACATTAAAGAAGTCTTCAAAAACACAAACAATATCCTATTTTGATATTAATTTAAATAATCAATTAAACCACCAAAACCTGGAAAAAATCTATTCATTAAAAGAACTACAACAATATGTTTGAGATCAAATTTTACCTATTGGTATGGGGGTGTACCTATTGGGATGGGGGGTGCTGGTGTTCGGATTCACAAGAGCAGTGGAGTCAGATGGGGTTCACTAGAGCAGCAAAGCGAATAGATTAGGGCTCTGTCTGAATGAGGAGAGGAGATCGCGATCTGTAATTTGGGGGAAACCTTTGCCAACGGTTTATAAAAACCGTTGGCAAAGGCACACATTTCCCAACGGTTCTAGTGAACCGTTGGGAAATGTGTGAGTTTATCACCCCTTTCCCAACGGTGGGAAAGGGTCCTACGAAATTGCCTTTGCCAACGGTTTTGTTAAACCCTTGGCAAAGGCTCACTATACCAACTATTTAAGTAAACCGTTGGTATACTACCATTGGGAAAAGGCCAAATTCCAGTAGTGGTGAGATTTCCAATGTGAACCAGTTATTTATTGCTTGTGGTGTGTGTACATCCAATGTTTGTATTAATTGTGTAATATACCTTCATTCATGTATATTTACATCGTAATTTTATTATCCTTCTTTCATGGGTGTATGTTTCGTAAGTTACCAAATCAATAAGGGAATTTGAAATTTCATTTTTCTCTCATTCGTCTTTACGTATACATCATTGATTATTTTTCTCCATGATTATCTGTGGAATCACAATTCATTTTATTATGTCATAATTTCCACTCTCCATTCTATGGATATACTTTTGATACACATAATCACTCCATTTATAAATTCTCAAGTCATCGGTATGATCTTGATAAGAGTAATTTTTAGTCAATCTCGATTTTTTGAGTTAAACATCCAATTAATTGATGTTGTTTTTACAATAATATGTGTGAATGTCCTTTGATTTTTTTTACACTAAATATCCAATAATATTGAGTGCATTTATATTTATGACACATAATTTTGTTGTTGATTTATCCTTAACCTAAAGATACGGCCTTTATGAGAGATTTCATCTCAATTTACATTCCATTGAGACTCCTTTGTTGTTATACACCAAATCACTTTTATATGGTGTATATAATGTACTTTAAGATAGTATATCATGATTCCCTGTATTCTCATGATATTAAAAAAAATTATTACCTAAATTATATTTATTCAAGTGACTATCTTTTGGTTAGAAACTCTAACTAAAATATCATTATAAAATGTTTTAAAGGTTTATTATTCTAAATATTTCTCATTAATGTCCATGTTTTAAAAATGGTTATAAGGATTTATTTATAAGGAAATTAAATTTTTCAAATCAAAATTCATTTTAAAATTTTCAAAGTGGTATGGGACCCTTTGATTCAAAAATCAATTTTAAATGGCTTCTACAAAAATAGTGTGCCTTTTAATTTTTTTCAAGAAAAATGGGATATATTTCTCTCAATAGTATGATTATTATTTTAATCTATGTGAATATCCTTCATTATTATTGATTGAGGTTAATTTTATATAATAAAATCTTCAATATTGTATCTTATTAGTTGTGTTTGACTGTGGATGTGCTATTTTTATAACATTAATGGTTTGTGGTTAAAGTATTGACATTTCGTATGCTAGTTTTAATTCGAACGATTATGTTATGTTTCAAACATCTCATATGTGGAATGCATTGTACTTAGTAAGCGATGGGTGGAGCCCATTATAGCTCCTCGATGCATCAGTAGTTCTCAAGAGACAAAATTGTGTCTTGGAACAAGGCCTTGACAAAATCTTATTTGTAATCTTGGAATGAGTCCTTGACTATGTGGTTATGATAGTCTAGAATTATGCATTCCATCATTATGAAAGTGGTTATTGATAGTTCATATGGTTATTAAACTAGTAGAATATCCATGTAATTATGTAAAGGACATTATTTCATTTTATCTTTTCCATATTATGCTGAAGTTCAAGTTTAAAAGGAATTTTTTAGTTATACATCGCCTTAAATGTTTATGCTTATTTCTGAAAGTTTACTCTATATTGTTATCCTTACTGAGCATTTGAGCACACCCCATTCAATGTTTTATTTTTACCCCAGGGTTTGAATAAGTAATTTATGAATGACCTGCGGGGATATTATGAGGGGATATGAAGACAAGATGTTGTTGTAGTTTTTATTACTTTATGATGTAATGTAAGAATTATGAATATATCTAGTGTTTCCAAGACTAATAAAATAATCGGTCTTTTGAGACATGATCTTTTGTGATTATTCCAATGTTATATAATAATGCACTGACTCTGGGTAACTGGGGTCGGGGCGTTACAGTTGGTATCAGAGCAAATTTAGTACAAATCATGGAAACTAGATTTTGATAAACACTGATTAGAGCACATAGCCCTGAGATAGCCTTTGAGGATTAGTATAGAATAACTTCCTATAATATTGGTACTATATAAATTTTGTGTGATTTCCAAGCAATACATCCCTGTCTGGATACGAGCAGGTAGAGGTGGCTCTGGAACAGATGCACCTAGGGGTAAAAACCTGAAATCACCGCTTTGAGCTAGACTCGAATGGGAACTGGTGCATGACAATGGTCTTTGCTACACTGTTGGTTACGACACTCTCGAGGGATATTCATAGGATAATTTACATTTTCTTTAAAAACCAATTTGAATTATTTTAATATTTGATTAGAATAAATGATCTTGGTTAATCCTGAGGTGTTTCAAATTGAGAATATGGAGTCATGATATTCTCTAAATGATTTTATGACTACTATTACTCACACAATGCTTTCTGGTTTTAGTCAATGGATGGAGTCCATGGAAGTCATAGTAACTTTGAAAATGATGTACAAGGTGGGAACGGTGGTGGAAATGAGAAAAAATGGAATGTTTAAAGGTGTAAAACATATCTCATTCATGCCAAATCAGTTTTCCAAAAATATGATCAACAACATAGATATTAACATACTCCCAGACTCAACAAAGAAGATAATGGTGATGAATGATAAGATCTCCAACAGTGGAGACCATGGGGAAAAGAATCCTAAGTTTCCATCATGCAGGATATGTGGAAGGAGACACCCAGGAAGTTGTCTCAATGGAACAAATAAATGCTTTATGTGCCGGAAAGAAAGACATAAAGTGAATAATTGGTGAGCAAAAATGAAGAGTACTATGGAAAAAAATAAAAATGGTCCCAAAAATACATTTATAGTCATTTTCCATAAATATAGGGGATCTGGCCATTACCCGAGTGAATACCCTATTTTATAGGATATTTTCTTTATCAAAGAAGAAGCTATGTGGAAATAAATTGTTGGAGAAATGTATAAATGTATTACTGCTCCTTATTGATGGGATTACTTTGGAATAATTTTCTCTTCTATTTGTAACCCTGTAGTTTTCCATGTGAGAATGATATTTGAGGAAGACATAACTTTTCCCAAGTGGATATCATTATAAATTACCATTTGGTTTTATATGATCATTAGGTTTGAGTCAATTACAAGTTATTTTATTTTGGGATGAAAATGCATGGTATGAGATAAAATTTCTAGTTAAAATTATTTTATGGTTATTTTGAGGAATTTATCTCATTTTGGTAATTTTATAAAATAAAGTTTTTGAAAAATGACAGCACGCAGATTATGTGACAACCCGTCGCATCAGAAAAAGATGTGGGAATCGAACACACAACCAAAGTGCGGATGGGATTTATCGCATACCACTGGACTACGTGAAGTCCCTGTTATTGTGACTAATTTTTTTTAGTTAAATGATTTTACTGATCAATAATAAGTTGATTTGGGTTCTTATTTCTTATCAAATGAATACCCTTAGAATATGAAAATGATTTTGTGATTAAGTGATAAATGATATTTTGGAAGATGTTCTCTTCGTTGGGAACACTATATGACCAAGGAAACTAGAATAGTATGGGATTTCATTTGAGTAGTAATGGTGTATTCTTTTCTACGTTTTTATGATGGATTTATAGTGATTTGGATTATTTATGGAAATGATTAAACTATAATACAGAATATGTGATTAGGTTAATTACTTTTAAGTATGTGACTTTAAGAGTAGTTGATGTCATTTAGAGATACAATTTAATGTGGAAGAATAGATAACCATGTTCTTCTATATTTTGGGTTTCAATATTAGTTTGGATTATATCGAAATATTTTAAGGACAATTATTTATTGAATGGTATTTATTTAACATTGGGGTATTGTTGGTTTGATTTTAGAAATTAATTTTAGTGTTTCTTTCTCTAAAGGAATATCCTTTTTGGGGGATCATCAGATCTTTTACTAAAAGTTTTGGTTTTGATTAATCTCTAAAGACAAGGTAAATATATAGTTTATCATTCGTGGATCACGTGATTTTATAGAAGTTTATTCTAGCTCTTCCAATGTGACCAAGTCATCTTGAATACTCATTGTTTAAAAAAAATGAGTTAGTGGTGGAAATGTATTAAAATAATGAAACACTACTTAAAAAGTAAGTATATCTCTTTATTTTCTTAGTCAATCTCATAAATGAATTCCTCATCTTTATGTAATGTAACATAAAAAAAATTCTGTATACTTTTCCTATTGGGAAACAAATGAACGTTTGTCCCATCACAAGTTTGTGGCTTTCTAGTTGTTAACATTCTCTTGATCATGTTCTATATCCCTCTCCATCAGAACTTGACACATAGTTTATCTTCCATATCCATGTTTTCCTACATGGAATCCTAGTATGAGTTATCTTGGGTGACATTTGTACTCCTCTTTCTTTCTTTTAAGGTGATACTTTTATTGAATCTTTTTCAAATGTGGGAATATCCACTATATTACCAATCCGAATTTCAAAAACTTCAAGGATGAAATTATTTGAAATAGGGGAGAATGTAAAACCCCACACTTCCACGGTACGCTTCTCTTTGTATAATACAGTAGCGTGTGTTGTACGCAACTTCGTGTTCTAACACACACCACAACCAATCAAACTACCTGTTATGAATAGTAATACCCACTTTTTGAAATTTTATATATCTTAACTTTCAAAATAAACTTCATTTTTGGATTCTGAATATCAAAATTAGCTTAGGGTGAATTTTGGTATTTTTCTAAAAACATTCAATTTATGATGAATAGTGAAAAAACAACGAATTATATTTTAAAACAGCAATTTTTTAAATAATTATTTATTTTATTTATATTTAATTAACGTAAAAATAGACAAATAATACCTATATAAGTTCAATGTAATTCATTGGAGTTAGTTTAGAATAATTATAGATATATAAAAATTTTATTGAACTTTTCACCGTCTTTTACCCACCTCCTAAGAGAATTTGAAAATTCACATAAAACTTGATTTTACCACTTCTGTGAGTGGAATTTCAAAAATACAAGAGACATGGTTAATATCAATGACTAAAATGTGGTTCAATGAGATGAAAATAATTTTTGGTGAATAGTAACTTTTTACTTTTATTTACCACGGTTAAAAGTAAATAAGGTAATTTCGGGTAAAATGATATTAATATTACCCTAAAACATGTCCTAATTCTATTGGAAAAGATTATCTCGACCAAAAACAACCTTAGGAATAAAATATTATCATTTAGGTCCAAATGTATTAGATTAGGACATTTATTATTATTTAATTCAAAGAAGAGTTAAAAGAGATAAAATCAAAGTTTAATAACTAAAACATTATTAATATAGGGTTATACATAAGATAAATTATATTATAAATATTCATTATAAATATAAAAATATTTCCTACATAATGTAATTTTATTTTTAATTTTTATACATTAAATAATGTAATTTATGTATGACACAATGTTGATGCAGTAATTAGCTAATCAATGAAATATTAAAATAATTGATATTATAAATAACAAAATATATGTAATTTGAATATTTTTATGAATTACACTAATTTTATAGGTTAATATGACATATTAGTATTGGTTATATAATTTGTTTTAAAAGTAATAATGTTTTTATAAAATTATCAAAAACAAAATACCCCATAGTGTAAAAATTGACTAAAAAGTGTTTTAATAATAAATATTTTATTATTAATTGATATTATATTCCTATAAGCCAAAGTACTTATATAATGATAGGTGTATCATTAATGGACCACTTTTGGGTCGCTATGAGTTATATAGTAATTGTATTAACTATATAATATAAAAATATAAAGAGACATGATAAATGTCAGACTATTTAACTAAGAGTTAAATATAAATGATAACATTAATATAGTAACTCAAACCTGTATAAAATATATTTTTTGGAAGTATTTGGACCCATCCCACCTTAACCTTTAAATAATCCACTTTAGAGCCATTAGAAACCGAATATGAATTTATTATAAACTAATATTTCTAGTTTTTTCAAAGGTGCCCCTCACCCCTCTTATAAAAGGGTTCTTCACCTTCTCTATAATTTACAACATCAAAGACTTTTGTCATGGAAAAACCATTCCAAAATATTCTATCAACATACCGAACTTCAAACTAGAGGCCATATTATGATCAGAGAGCCAGCCTAAGGAGCCATTTTGATCAAATCAAAAGGAAGAACCCGAAGAAGAGGTAATGTTTTCACAACCCTCTTTCAAGTTCCTTTCTTATTCAACATCATATTTCATTGTTATTTACATTATAAAATAATAAAGCCAGTATCTTTTATATACTGTGATATTATTATAAATATTGTAAAACCATATTCAACATTATATCCATCATTTGAATGACATGTCACCGAACGTGCGTACGTACGACCAACCGTCTCCACGTCATGGTGTAATTGTTATTCAATACATTATTATTTTTATTGGTATAATAATGATGGTTAATTGATGTAAATAATACATATATCATGATAATTATTCTGTATATATGATATACAATCCAATTATATATGATTTTAATATTAAAATAGTGATATTATCGCCCGGGCGTATGTACGGACTACCGTCTCATGAACGCGATTAAATTCATTCCCCATCATATCCATACAAGTCTAATTGTCATTTTATGATTAAAAATAATGTTTAAGGACTTGATATCATTCTGTATATGAATAAGACACAACCTATCCATAACAAACATGACTTATGTAACAAAACATATAAAAGAAAATGAGTAAGTTAACACCCGAAACGACGATAATACTAAGATATTATTAACAAAGAAATGTTAAAAGATCATATATGATATCATATTAATGTATATGATTCTTTTATAATTCAATAACAATTATTTTACCATTATACAGGAGGCTATCCTAACCTCGACCAATGAAAAAGTACAAAGTAAGGGGTTTCTTATCTCACTTTTAATTCCATGAGATTTCCATTTCTCACAACATATTTATTGCATGTGGTGTGTATACTGACAATGTTTGTATTCATAGTGTAATATAATTTAATTAATTTGTATTTACATCATCATTTTATGATACTTATTTCACGGGTTTATGTTTCCTAAGTTTCCAAATCAATAATGGAATTTGAAATTTCAATTTCCACTCATTCAGCTTTACGTATACTTCATTGATTATTTTACTCCAGGATTATGTGTGGAATCACTATTCATTTGATTATGTCATAATTTACACTCCCCATTCTATGGATATAATTTTGATACACATAATCACTCCATTGATATATTCTCAAGTCATCGGTATGAACTTGATAAAAATAATTTTTACACAATCTCGATTTGTTGAGTTAAACAACAAATTCATTGGTGTTGTTTTTACAAGAATATGTGTGATTGTCCTTTGATTGTTTTACACTGAATATCCAATAATATTGAGTGTGTTTATATTTTTCACACATAATTATTTTGCTGATTTATTCTTAACCTAATGATATGGCCTTTATGAGAGATTTCATCTCAATTTACATTTCATTGAGACTCCTTTTTTGTTATACAGCAAATCACTTTTATATGGTGTATATAATGTACTTTGACATAGTATATCATGAATACCTTTATTCTCATTATATTAAAATTTTCATTATACCATAATTATTTTTATTCAAGTGTCTCTATTTTGGTTAGGAACTCTAACAAAAATATCATTTTAAAAAGTATTAAATATTTATTATTCTAAATCTTTCTCATTAATGTCCATGTTTTAAAAATGGTTTTAAGGATTTATTTATATGGACAATAAAGTTTTCAAATAAAAATTCATTTTAAAAATTTTAAAGTGGTATGGGACACTTTTATTCAAAAATCTATTTTAAATGGCTTCTTGACAAATAGTGTGACTTTTAAATGTTTTCAAGAAAAAGGGGGATATTTCTCTCAATAGTTTGATGATTCTTTTAATCAATGTCAATATCTTTAATTATTCTCGATTGAGGTTAATATGAGATAATACAATCTTCTATATTGTATCGATTGAGTTATGTTTGACTGTGGATGTGCTATTTTTATACCATTCATGGTTTGGGGTAAAATTATTGACATTTCGTATGCTAGTTTTAATACAGATGTTAATGTTATGTTTTAAACTTTTCATATGAGGAATGCATTGGCCTTATTATGTGACGAGTGGAGCCCTATATAGCTCCTCGATTCATCGGTAGGTCTAATAATACAAACTAGTGTCTTGGAAAAGGTCCTTGACAAAATATTATTTGTAGTCTTGGCACGAGGCCTTGACTATTTGATTATGATAGTCTGGAATTATGCATTCCATCATTATGAAAGTGGTTGTTGATATTGCATGTGGTTATTCGACTAGTAGAATATTAACCTCAATAAGTAAATAAAATTATTTCATTTTATATTTTCCATATTATGATGAAGTTCAAGTTTAAGAGGCTTTTATTTTAGTTATACATTTCCGTAAATGATTATGCTTATTTATGACAGTTTTCTCTATATTGTTATCCTTACTGAGCATCTGAGCTCACCTTTTTAAATGTTTTATTTTTTTCAAAGGGTGTGAATAATTAATTTATGAATGACCTACAAGAATAGTATGAGGGGATATGACGAAAAGATGTTGTTGTATTTTTTTTACTTTATAGTGTAATGTAAGACTTATGAAAATATCTTGTGTTTCCAAGACTACTAAACTAATCGGTCTTTCAAGACTTGATCTTTTTTGATCATGACAATGTTATGTAAAAATTCACTGAATCTGGGTAACTGGGGTCAGGGCGTTACATATGGTGATTTGGATTATTTTGGGAATGGATTAGCATGATTTAGGAGTATATATGATCATCATATTCATGTGTTTCTTGGGTTAAATTATGATCTAATTTAATTTTTTTGGGGGATTAAAGTTAAGTTGATTTTGGAAATTTAGTGACCTTCATACTAAATTTTTGGGATTTTATTTTGGTAATAAATATTTTGGAGGAGTCATAAGGTTAAATATTTATGTAATGATTTATTTTTAACTTTGGGTTTTATTGTTAATGATATATAGATTCATGTATTATTTCATAACATGAAGATTTATCCATATTAGATAAATTGTGCTAACCATTTTGGTTTTTGTAAATATATATATATAGGATGAATAAATAATAATTATTTTATGGATAATAAGACATTTTAAATGTTAATTTTATTACTTTAGTCCTAAAAAATCATCTTGGATATTCATTTCTTGGAGTAAGAGATGTGACAGAGGTTGAAACTGATTGGATCACAACCAAAGGATAAAATTGTGATTATTAAATGGAATGATTTCAAGTAGGTATATTCTCTTGTATTATTTATCATAATAGAAAAATAATCCCTAAACTCATGGAAAATTATTTTGAAATAAAAATGTAATCATTTTACCTTAATTTCTATTAAATTTATTGAATTATTTTTCTAATATTGATTTATGGTGTTGTGGTCATTAACTTTTGCGTGATCATGTTCTATATCACTCTATATTATACATAAGACATTTATTTTATCCTTCAAATACATATTTTCTCTTCTCATTAATGTTCTCTATAACATCCCCAACTTGATACTCCCTCACATGACGGAAATGGGAAGTTATGTGACCTCAAGTGTGCCTCCCGATATGCTAGGGGCTACTGACTAAAAATGAGGGTCTAAGGAATATAGTGGGGAGACTATACCCTATATAACAGAGTATAAATTAGGATAGAAAGAAAAAAATATTAACAACATATAACTTAAGAAGATAATATATGAATACCAATAAATAAATAAAAATAAATAAACATTCCATGTCATACCGAATATCATCTAAATGTTGAACTAGATTTTATACAAGTAGAAAACTAAAAAAGACTCCAAAATAATGACACTAAATTTTTTTATCCTAAACCCCATGCTCATTCCATCTCCAATATCTAATTCCATCTATAAATGAAACCAAACCATCATATGTCCTCTTCCCTTTTATAGAATTGCATCCATGAAATGTGCTTAAGTACCAAATGGTGCCCAAATAAGGTGTGAGTAAAACTCAATAGGCCAAAACTCATGATGTGTAAAAAAATATATCCTAAAAAAATTTTCATGAAATAGTATGAAAAATAGGTAATTAATTCAAAAATTAATGTAGAACATCAAATAAACCCTTCGACCCACAGGCTCTGAGTGAACACCCAAGGTCATCTAAATATTCTTCTAAAATGATGTTAGATGCCATTTTTCTTTTATCTTAGTGCAAATAATTGGGAATTAATGTCATATCCAACCCACAAGATCACCCTTAGGTATCATGTAACCATGAAAATGGCCCTCCTGTTATATGTAAAAATTCATATTGCCCTTAGTAATTATGTACCATGCATATATCTCTCATGTGTTATGTATCCATGCATTAATGCCTTATACGGTATGTTATCATTCATCTAGCTCAATCCATAAATAACCATACATCTATCCCTAAAACATAAATATAATCAATATTTATAATGAGTGAATAAGCCATGAAAATAATTAAAAATTGAAACACCAAATATGAAAAACATATAGATATATGAAATATTGGTTATTTCATTACAAACACAAACTATCAAACATTTATCCCATTAATAAAATTTACCAATTATGAAAAAATAATTATAACAATTCCATTACACATATCAAAATTTTATAATTCTCTATCTCAGTCCAATAAGTGCATACTTCATCATATTATCATGATAAGTCTATAAACATGCCAATTAACTACTTCATATCAAGTTATTATTAATAAATCCAATTTCTCAATTAATATACTAAACCAAACCACGTTATTAAGCCAATCCATAAACAATTTCCTATTCATTATTGATCTCAAGGTTCACTCTATCCAATACCCAGCCTAGGTTCAAGGATTGGCACACCTCTTGGGTGGTCGCAAGTCCCAATCTCAATGTTAATGAATACAATGGGATCTAAGGAATATCTATGCATATGAATTAATCAATTTAATAAGGTTATCAATTAGGATAGGTCATGTTCATGGTGTTCCACTGTGATCTCACTTATTGCACATAATATAAAAATTAATATAGACTTTAGAAAGTTATTCTAGAAGACCCACCTTAAGATAGAAGATGATAAGATAAATTACTGGTTGAATGAGCTAATTTGAAACAAAAAAATATCTTATTAAAAATGATTTTTATACACCCTAATTGCTGGAATAAATGTATAAATGGATGGAAAAATAATAATTCACTGATTCCAATATGAACTTACTAATTTTGGATAATTTGGTTGAAGAACATATCAAGAGGTCAAGAATCTGCATTAGAGAAGTATCTAGAGATCTATAGAACCCTAACAATTCATAAATCCTGATTTGGGTTTGAATTATAGGTAATTAGGTGTTTAAAATAGGTTACAAGTGTAGAAGTATTATTACTCCCCTCATGATCTTGGAACATTCAGACACCATTGAGTAGCTGGTGGATCTATAGTTTCTCCAAACTGTAAAACAATTCTCTCCACATCTATACTCTACTATTCAAACTTCATTGAACCCATAAAACCCTCAAAAACATCATTTTAGTCAAGGAAAGGGCTCATTCACATAACTATAATAGGATCAAACAATACTTTAAAAAAATATATACTTGGGAAAAGATTGGATATTACAACCTCCTCACCATATAACAGGTCATCCCAGATCTGTACCCCCAATAATCATCCTGAGGTATCAGCGATCCGGTCGGGCCACTAAACCTACATATCAAAATCCTTCTATAAGGTCTCATGTTGAACACACACATGATTCCACTATACTCGCACAAGAGGAACAATCTTTCCTCATAGATTATTCTCAATACCATCTATGACATGGATTGAATTCTCCTCAAAGGAAATGTCAACTCAATCTTGAAATCATCAATATCTATCATGTGAGAATAATAAGGGTGATATATAAAAGTGGTGATTTGTGAAACCCATCATGCATGGAACTGTAGTTTTTTGGAATGGCCAATCGGTTCTCCACTAGACTGATCCTCTCCACTATATCAAATATCATGAATAACCTAGGTTATAGTATAACACCTTAATATTTTAAAAGAACATTAAGTTCTATAGTGTATACAACATGAAACATTGATCTTAAAATAACCATAATATATTATTCTTTAAATATAATAGTTATAACATAGTCTTTGAATTGTAGAGTATTAACAGGATTAACCAAATTTTGTAATATATATAATGTTACTACTCATTAAAAATGTATTTATTAATGATTAGTAAATAAATAATAAATTTTTATATAAATTTATTTTATTCATAAAAAAATGGAAATATTTACTTTTTTAAGAGAATATTTGTAAAGACCCTAACCCCAGTATCTAGGAGCTGGTGCCTTACTTTATTATATTGGTACTAAGAACATCTGTTCGAATCCCAAAAGACTAAATAGTGTAGTATATTTGGAAACCCATAAAAAACATAAGTTTTACATTATAACTTGAAATAAAAAATGACAAACCAACTCTATTGGAAACATCCATCAACTCATAGATGGTCCATGCATGTCATTCATAATATACATCTTCGTATCATTGGGAATAATAAAGCATAATAAATGGGTGACCTCAAATGATTAGTAAGGGAAAAATATACAATATAATCTATCATAAATAATCATAAATAATAATTCATGATGAATAATAAAAAATTCATTCCATTAAAACATAATCTTCATTATAATATGGAGTCAGTAAAAGCTGAATAAATAGTGTCATGTAAATAATCACTTGAGAATTAAACATAACCATAGATATTGTAACAGTATAATAATAATATGGGGTATTACTTAATATTATCATAATGGGGGAAGGAATAATTTCATACATCATAAACATACCGTCATGGCTTTTTCCAAGGAACCACACATAAATGGGTGAACACCTAGTCTAGTTTGTCTTATAATACCTAATGATGCATCGAGGGGCTATAAAGAGACCCACCCATAACTTACTAGGTCAAATAAATTCCTCATATTAATGGGGTGAAATATAATCAACATATACATTTATATTGCAACTATCATAAGAAATTTAAATAATTTACCCAATCAATAAACTATCCAGAGTAATATGGGGAATGGTATCAAAATAGTACATCCCCATAAATAATAAAAACCCCTCAAATAAAATATGGTAGATGGTAACATAAGAGATAAATATTAATAAATCATAGGATTAAAAATAGGGTCTTGAAATAGTTGAATATATTTTAATAAAATCATTGAGGTATTCTTGAGAGAACAACACTTTTGTATTGGAAAGAAGAGTTCTTTTCGAAATTAATTTGTATTTTTCATAAAAAATAAGATAGTAAACATGTATATCCTAGAAAATAAAATTGAATAAAATTATATTTTAGGTTTATTAGAATAATATCCATAATTAAAATTCTAAATTGAAGTGAAAACATGTAAAAATAGTGTTTAAGAAACATTAGAAAAGAGCCACATAAGTGTAGTTTAAGAGAAAATATAAAATCAGTCTTTAAAGAAAACAAAGGAATAATTTTTTTAGAAAAACAAGAAATTAAATATGATTTTTTTAAGATAAAAATAGTTATTTTATAAAAGTATTTTTGTATTATTGATTGATGTTGAAAATGGGTAAGAAATTTGGATGTTCTCTTTAATTGGGCTTGCTTATCGGGATGAATTCAAAAGCGCACCTTATAAAATAATGTATTTACCATAAAAGAATGATGAAATTTTATTCATAAAAGATTTGGGAACATATAATAAAAATGTATAAGAATTATATAGAAATAAATAAGAATTACATTGGCATAAAGAGAGAGAATGAATAACTCAAATGAAAAATGGTGGTTCAGGGAGAATTCATAACACTTTGCAAACAATCAAACCATTTTTCCAATAAGTTTAATGATCATAAAATAAGACATTAAATACCATGAAGATAAATATACTTATTATATGATACATTAATTGTTACTATACATACACCAAACATAATAAATAGTTTTGAATAAGGCATATCTCATACAAATAAATGTGAGATGAGAAAACTCTTACCATATGTTTGAAAGTGTTATCCAATTGTACATAATGTCCTAAATAATTAAATTATATTCATTAATAACTTAATTAATAACCTCTTAAAAATTTATTTTATTTATTATAATTTTATTATGTCCAGTTGTGGTCTTTTTGATGAGTTGTAATATTCAATTTCGTCATCTAGAAGTGTTCGTTTAATTTATTTTCATGATAAGCTCACTTGTATAGATGTATGAAAGATCATGTGAAATAGAAATAGTTATAAAGAAATCAAATTGTATGCTATTAATGAATTCACATAAGACTAAATTTTAATATAAGTCATTAGTTTGTTTGGGGTGAGGATTAATCATTACATAAGATGTTAGTGATAATCATTTGTATTATTTTGTTGTATTTACAATCATCACGCACTAGTATTATTTTATTAATTAATATTATGTATATATAATGGTTCCAAAAGATTAAATAAGTTATAATACATATATTATAATACTTTTTAACCATAAAATGGTTTTTTGACCATACATGAGGGCGGAATTGAAAAACAGAAACACTTCTTCCATGAAGGCGGTAAATCGACACCTCACATACAATGTTTTCATCTTTAGAATAACAGGATGATGAGAAGATACATAATGATTGTTTTTCCATTGACATAATAAAACTATAGTATATATAAGATACTATAGTTATAATTCATGTTTGTACATAGGTGGTTAGGAGAGTATAAGAAGAAAAATAAAGTGAAAAGAAAATAAATAAAGAAAAAGTGGATTTTACCTCTTTAATTATTCTCCTTGAGAACCACCTTAGAGAAATTGTATTTGGTATTTTGTTGAGACCATAACCTCATAGACGTGTGGAAGAGGCTTTTTAAGTTTCTTCGGTAGAAATTGGTCAAGTTTAAAGGCCTTAAATGTGTGAGGAGAGTTCGTGGTGAGGGACGGTATTTATAGTAGAGGAGAGGGTTGTTTGTTGAATATTTAATTCATTTATTTATTATTTTGGCTCAAGTCTATAAGTTGCTTGAGAATTATCACTAAATATATTAATATAATGAAATATATTAATATATTATGGGATTAAATATAACATACATCATCTATGACTCAATAATTCGTGTATTTGTTAAATACCATAAATTACCGTATTTCACTTTTCACTAAAATATCAACTGTTTTTGAAAAATCCAAAAAAATCGCCCTAAAAATTTATCAACATGTAGAATTAAAAAATGGACTCCATTTTACAAAAATAGGTTTTTAATTATGATGAATTTAATTTTTAAATAGAATCATCACTTACTCCAAAAATATCAGTTTTAATGTTTTAACTGATTTTATAACACATTTAAAAATTAATTAAGGAATCATAAAATTATCATATAATCATAAGACAAAACAATATTAATTTATGAATATATTTCATGAAAATTAATTTTTTTAAATAATCATTTGAATTATAAAATTTTTAATTAACAATTATGTTTGATAAAAATACCAATACTTTGTCTATCATTTTTAAAGCATTTATTTAATTATTCTGTGATATAAATATATTATATTTTCTTTCCTAAGATACCAAAATTTTAGGTATATATTATAGGTCAAGTAACTATTCTATTGTTCATATTACTGTTCCTAATGGTCACATTACTATTCCAATAGTCATATTTTATATTATATTAGGGTTTTAAACCCAGTGTTGCATGAAACATAAACTATCCGAGATATTTATTTTTTAAATAGGCATATCATAAAATCTCAAGGTGTATCAATCTCCCCTTATAAAAAAATTTCATCCTCAAAATTTCTATATTGTCACCTCATAAAAAGATTTGGGTAGTTCATCATAAATTCCTTTGGTTCCAACATCCCCTCATCAATTCCACAAAACATTCTTCACATTATTTTATCTAAATAGACGTAACCCCTTTATGAGTAAGATTAATTAATGGGACAACTAATTTGGAAAAGTTATAAAGAAAACTCAGATAGTAACCTACAAAACCAATGAAAATATATACCTCAGTTATGTTTATTAGTATTGGCTATTCATGGACTACCATTTTCATTATAGGATCAACTGATATTTCATTCTTAGAGACAATATGTCCATGAAAAGAAACTATTGCAAGCTAGAATTCACACATTATAAACTTCCCATATACTTTTTTTATTATAAGAGTCTCTAGAACAACCCACATATAGTTCTCATAGTTCTCATGGATTTTTTAATATATCATGATATCATTAATAAATACCACAAAAAACATCAAGATATTCTTTAAACACTTTGTTCATTATATCCATAAAAACAGAGGGTGTATTTGTCAATACAAATGGTATTATTGTAAAATTTTAATGTCCATACATGGTTCAGAAGGATATTTTTGGAATATATTCATTCCTAACATGCAATTGATGATATCCATATCGAAGGAAAATATTCAAAAATAGTGATCTCTATGAAGTTGATCAAATAAATCATCAATGTGTGGAATAGGATACTTTTTCTTTATTGTAATTGCATTTATCTCTCTATAGTTGATGAACAGCCTCATGGATCAATCTTTCTTCTTGACCAAGTGAATAAGTTCTCCCCATGATGAAACAATATGGAATAAATCTCTTATCAATCATATCCTCTAGTTTTTTTAGATCCACTAACTCCACAATTTCAATTCTATAAGGAGCCTTTGATATTTTACTTACATCAAGGATTAAATTAATAGAAAACTAATCTTCTCACTCTGGAAGATTTCCATGTAAATCCTATAGAAATAAATCAATTTATTCCTATACAATATGTAATTCTTCAATTTTATGATTTATTTCCTAAAATATAGATATTGTTTTCTCTTCATCCCTAATAATTTTTTTTAGAAGATCTACTGAAGGATGATTCAGATATGAATCAGATGATGATGTCTCCCCTCTAAAGATGATAAATTATATACCTTCATCATGAATCATGATTTCTCTCACTTTTCAATAAATTTTTTTATTATATTTTGAAATCTAATCCATACCAAGGATTATATCAAAATCAACCAAATGTATAATGATAAAATTACTATTTAGATCATGTTTATGTGTCATAATAGGAATTTACTGACACATATTTATTAAAAATGGGTTTATGCTATGTTTTTTTACTAACAACTCCCTAGTTAAGGTGAATTGGAAATATCTAATTTTTAAAGATAATTAAGAAGATATAAAGGAATGTGATGATCCAGAATAAAATAATGCTTTATATAAATTTGAGGATATGATTAATATACTTACCACAACATAATTGGGAACTTCATCCTCAGCTATTGTGACTGCAAAAGCATAGCCTTGTTCTCTTATCCTTTTCTAGGTAAAGTTTCCTTGACACTTAGGAAAATAATTTGTATAATGTACCATCTCATAATAGGTGTATCATTTAACATTGGTATATTCATTCTTTCCCTTGAAATCATGAGATTGGTATCCTTTTCTCCACACTTGTAACAAACTCCCATCCCTAATAGGCATGTTCCATGGTGTTTCTTTCCACATTTATTGCGTGATTTAATGTCAAATCATCCCTTCTTCCCCTTTTCCATATTATCTTTTCCATATTTTTTAGCATCCCTCATTATCTATTTCTTTCCATTAATTTACAAATACCTAGATAATTATTTATATCTTGATGGAACACAAGACTATATCTTCTTATGATGAGAAAGTTTGGGAGACCAGTTCCCTTCAGAGGAATGTTTTTAACCCATAAAATAATCAATAAATATTTCTATTTGGATTATGTATGTAATCCATATAATTCCTTGATAGCCTTGTAAATTTGGAATCATAGTTGGAAATGTTCTCATCCTCATTTTTCCTTAGATTTAAGAATTGACTCTCCATATCCACTCATTTTTCATAAGGGAAATATATTCCTAAGAAAATTTCCCGAAAATTCTTTCATTCCATATTTGAAATTTCTTCCTCCTCCTTTGTTTTTTTAATTAATAACCACCATTGATTTAAATCTCTCAATAGATAATATACTACCATGATAACTTTCTCCATTTTGTTACTTCCGAAAGTTAGAAATATATTCTATAAGAAACATATTCACTGATCAGCTAAAAATGGGCTAGTATTCCTAATGAATGATGGAGTTTGTTGTCTCATGAAGTGTTTTAACATTGTTTATCTGCATTTTGGATCAAGATTCTATATATGGGTAATGTTATTATTCATAACCTACGTCATTTTTCCCAGTATAGTTATAATTTTCTCATCTACAATTGCATCTCCTTCTCCAACATCATTAACATGAATCGAAAAAAATCCCAACATTGTATACACCCATTTATATGTTTTCCATTCCTTCCACTAGGCGCCACTTATAAGCAACAAAATACACTAAATTAGATTATTGATCATAATTCATAATTTTAAACTAGTAACATGTATCATAAATTGAAGATTTTATGAATAACATATCACATAACAACAAAAATGGGGTATTTGGGGATACATTTTGTTTTTTAGGTACACAAGGTTGAATACCGTGAGTGGGGGGGGGGTGAATCAGGTTATGACAAGTTAAAACATCCACCCCTTCAGATCTTGTTTTATTGTTAAAGAAAATTGAAATCTCTATTCCTCCCATAAAAATATATGAACAGATATGAAAACATGCATAGGATATAGTGATTCTTACGTGGATCACCCTCATTGTGATACGTATAAAGATCATACAATAAAGATGTTTTGATATACCAAATTTACTAAGGCTCACTGCAAAAAATGAGTACAATGTTCGGGCTAGATCTTATATTCCCATGATCATTGACTTTACAAGGTTTAAGGTCTACACATTGTATTTCCTAGGGTCAATCCCTATGCCTCTTTCCCTGGCTCACTACGGGTGGAAAGGTTCATTATATTCCCCTTCCTTCTCTCACTACTCTTGGAATGAAATTCACTCACAATTTATAGACTTCTAAGTTTAAAATAGTTTATGTACATATAGGTCTCTTTATTTTCATAAATTCTTGCATCCTCAACTTTAGGAATATTCTATTTGGAGGTTTGTTTTCACACGGATATGAATTCCACCTTCCTAGGTATTGTTAGATACAAGAAACATTCAAAAGCAGATTTTAATCTTTCTCAAGATTCCTTGTGTGTTCCACGAACCAACTGCTCCTCCCACATACTATGTTGTGGGTTTTCTATGCGGACTACCTCTTCTATATACATCTACTACTTCCGCAAACCACCCTCCTTTCTTGGACCTCCTCCAATTTCTCTATTGTGTACTTCCTATATGTACAGACTCCGAGAACCTCCTCTATGAACCTCTTCCTCAAAAAGTCACTTCAAACTATCCTTTATCCACAAATTGTTCTCTATCTACGGACTACATCTTCCTCTACGAACCACTCTATATCCATGAACTATTCTCAATTCACATATTTCCTTCGATTCTATAAACTAAAGCTCATTATCCATGTACATCAGTAATATTCCATGGAATTTTCATTTTTTGTTGAATACAATGTCCGACAAAAAATTTTTTTGCGAATTGTTCCGTGATGTTCTCCAGCCATTGCAGAATCGCTTCCTGCAAACCACTTTATGACTTAACCAAATACATAGAGAAATGAGATGTTATCTACTGATATTTTCTCTCACCTATAATTAATATGATTAACTCTCCTTATATAAGAAAATATATCTTCCTAATTCTCTAAATCGATATTTACCAAATCTTAGATTCAGCACTGCCTTCACCGCGCAACGTATCTGAAACTGTGAACCACAATTCTTCCCGCAAACCATTTTTCATTTGTAGTCCATGTACTACCTTTGCTTCTACATGGCGTCATTTCCTTCCTCCATCCTAAAAAACCATCATTACTTATGCATACCACATGCCCTTCACTACAAACCGTTGTTGCGAACCATTTTTACCAGACCGTGTACCATTCCTACTAACTGATATGTAGCCACGAACCGTTCCCAGACATGGTACGTAGACTATGATCTGAGATACGCGGTTCCCTTATTTCACTGATTTTATTCACAATTCTTCATACCATTTACTGATATGATTAAAACTTTTATTTTCCAAACACAAACTCCTAATTTTGAGACCCAAATGTTTTTCGAACACTGGGAAACAACATCACCTTAAAAACTTGTCTTCATAAAACACCATACAAACTCATTTTTTGGTCATATGGCCTTGTCAACCAACATAATTACTCCCAAAACATACCAAGATGACACGTGGAAGGATTATTTCCCAACAATATCCCCATTTGGGTTTGTTGAAAGCTATTCTCATAATAATTATCCACATTTTGATACCTTGTAAAAACTCATTTCATATTCAACCACCATTCACTTCATGCGATTAAAATAGAAATCTAGGATTTACGGAACACATACTCTAAGTCCAAATGATTCATGCTCTATGTGATAAACATGAGTATAATAAAAATTTCATCAATGAATCACTTCATTCCCGAGACTAACTCTTGAAACCAATCAACTTCTTTTATCACAAACCTCACCTGTCATTATATATAATTTTTCATCGATCACTTCTAGCATTGTCAGATTTAATACTCCCCCTATGTTGCAACTCCTCCAAACAGCTTCATATTAGCTTCAACACCTTATATCTCACTGATCCACTTAATATCTTCTTCCCATGTATTTTATCCCCTGGAATAGTCACATTTTCTCCACCTTTGTCAATAAACCCAAAAAACACTTCATGGTTTTCTACAATAGGGTAAATATCGTATATCAATACTTTACGGAAAAACTCTATGACACAGGGAGAGGGGGTCCCACATCCACACTTATTCAAGTGTGGAGAGTCAACTAGACTCCTAGAGCCATTTGATGTCTTTCAAATTATTTTTTGTGTAAGGCCTTCATAAGAATAACTGGAACATGTTTTTTTATCGGAACATACTCTAACTTCACAAGCCCTTTCTCTAATTTCTCCTTGAAAAAATGTTATTTTATTTCAATGTGCTCTATCCTTGAGTGATGGACTGGGATTTTCCTCAGATTTATAGAACTTGAATTATCACAATGGATTTTGATCAGAGACTTCACTTCAACTCCCATATCATCAAGATACTACTTCATCTAGAGTAACTAGGTGCATGCTTGAGTAATCGTAATGTACTCAGCTTCTACAGTGCTAATGAAATGAAATCTTGTTCCTTGTTCAACCAAGAAATACACAATCCACCAAGATATAAGGAACCTCCAGATGTTGATTTCCTATCATCTGTTGAACCAATCAAATATGAATTTTTATATCCTAGTAACTCTGGTTGTGATTTTTCATTATGCATTAAGCCAAAATCCAATGTGCGCTTAATATAATAAGGTATTATTTTCACTAAAATCATGTGTCTCTCTTTGGGATTTCTTTGATACCTCACTTCTTGGAATGGGGAAAATATAATATCAGGCCTTTTCTCTATCAATTATAATAGAAAACTAATGATTTTCCTATATTCTGTGATATTAATTGCTTTTCTTTCATCATCCAATGATAGTTTCAACCGAGTAGCAACCATAGTCTTCATCTACATGGAATTATCCATTCCAAACCTTCTCAAAACCACCCTGGATTATTTATATTGAGAAATTAAATTGACATTCCTTCCTTGTATCACCTATAAGTCAAGACAAAACATCATCTCACCAATCGTCAATATTTCAAACTCTATTTTCATGAAATCAAAAAATTGTCTGAATTAGGCTTTATCTGATCTACCAAAGATTATTTCATCTACATAAACCATTACCATCAACCTTTGACTACTTCCATTGCTGATATAAATATTTTAGTCAACTTTACCATGATGTAAATCGATCTTCTTTAGAAACTGATCAAGCCTCGAATACAATGATCTTGGTGCTTGATTCAAACCATATAAATCCTTCCTTAGCTGAAAAACTTTGTTATCATCTTCATGAATAAGATAAAAATCAAGTTTCTCAATGTAAACTTCTTCTTCCAAAACTCTATTTAAAAATATTTACTAAACATCCATTTAGAAAACCTTAAACATTCGTTGCACTGCTACGTTCAACAATAATCTGATTGACTCCAATCTTGCAATGGTTGCAAATATCTCATCAACATCAATACCCCCTATTTGGGATTACCCTTTTCACACTAGTCCTGATTTTTTTTCGAACGACAACAACTTATTCAGTCATTTTGTTGTGAAATACCCATTTTCCTCAATGAAATTATTATTTTTGGTATCAAAACAATATCCCACGTCTGATTATTCTCAATTCGGTTAAAATTTTCATTTAATTACCTGAAAACAATTCTCATCCCCAGTTGATTCATTAGATAATTTATGCACCACTTGTGATAAGAATGATGCTTTCTATTGAGACTTCATCCTACTTCTATGTAATGGTTTTGTCCAATCACCAATTATGTTATATATATCAATTTTATTTCTTATTAATGTTCTCTATGACGACATTGCTTTATTATCATCACTCTCATCATCTGAGCCTTCTTCTAAATCAATCTCTAGAACTGGATCATTTCCTGATCTACTTATCTCTTTATCACTATCCTCCTGAGACTGATCATGTATTTGCTATGGTTTCTTATCAATATCCACTATGGTAACATCATGGCTTTCACAAATCATATAGCCTCTTATTAAAGTACTTACATACTTTTCTATTCTTTGAGTATCCAAGAAATATCTCGTCATCACCACGAGATTCAAACATCCTATTTTTCTCCTTATTGAGAATGAAATACTTAATTTTGAAAACTCTAAAGTATTTCAATGTTGGATTATTTCTATAATATAGCTAATATGGAGTCTTCTATTCTATTGGGTTCAATAAGGCTCTATTTGATATGTAGACTGTTATCATCACTACCTTTTTCCAAAACATCTCTAGAAGATATTTCTCAATGAGCATTGTTCTAGCCATATTTTTCACAATCTGATATCTTATCTCAACTAATCTATTTTTATGATGAGTTCTTAATGCTGAAAACTAATTACTTATCTCATGTGTCTCAATATAATCCCCCACTTGGATATTTTTGAACTATTTTCCATCATTTGTTTTAATCTTCCGGATTTTTTGACCAATCATCATTTCACATTCCTATCGATATCTTATAATACATATGATCAGCTCAGATTTGTGGGTGATGATTAAAACACATGCAATTCTGTAATACTCATCAATTAATAGATCATAATCTCTCCACCCATCAATAGCCCTTAGGGAAATTGGACCACACACATTGATATGCACCAACTCATGAAGTCTTGATGACTTTTTCTCCTTTGTCTTATATGTCTTTCAAATGATCTTCCCTTGTTGAAAGGTATCACATGTATGAGTACGATCATGTAATAATCTAGGGATATTTCAAGCAGCATCATATTTCACTAGATATTCCATGGAATTTTGGCATATGTGTCCAAGACTCTTATTTCATAACTTGTTTTCTTCATCTTTGGATAGAAATACGAAATCTTATTCTTTGATCACAATGTATATATGCCCTCTTACATACTTTTCTTTCAACACAACAGAACCATCATTTACATTTATGATAGGAAATTTCATGGAAAAACTTATGGCATGCCATGTGTTACAAAATTGACTGAAAATAAGCAAGTTGTGACTAATCCCTTCAATAACAAACACATCTACACATTTCATGTAATTTCCTCCAAACTTGTATTTTCATGAACCAATAATTTATAGCCCCTCATCATTACCAAATATTACAACAGTTTCCTTATCATACCCAATTTTAGTTACTAGATCCTTATTTCTTGTCATATGGGATGTGCATCCACTAGAAGTGATCTATATACCAGTTTAATTTGATGCCTTGAATGAAATTTATACCTACACTACTTTCTAAGCCCTTTTCTTTTTGACCCATGTCTTTGACTTCATACCTAACATAGAATGACAATCTTGATATTCCTCAGTATGTGATGGATCATCTTCAACTTGTAGATATTAAAATTGATTTTGAATTTTCAGCTCTCTTGATGATACATTTGGCTACTTATTATGAAAAATTTATTCTTCCTCGGCACATTCCTCTATATTTTTTATATGAAATATCTTTCCATATGTCCAAGTACATTGCACCTAAAATAAAGACCATAAAATGATGACCTGGAATATTGAGCTCTGTATAGTCACATGTGTTGGTATTATACCCTTTAGTGCCTATTTTCTATGGAACATAAATTTTGAGAGTGTCCCATATTACCATAATAATATCATCTTATATGAGGTACATTCATGTGTGTCATTGATGCACCACTAGTTGTACCATGGGTTCTCTGAATATTCAGATTCTTCATTAGACCAAAATCAATCTTCAATATGGGATTGGGTTCTAGTGGTATAACTTAAACCATAACTTCTTTCTATTTTATATCAATCCTCATAATATCCTTATCATTCAGAGTTGATTTTTGCTTCTATTTTGCTGGACCACTCTCTTGAAATTTCTTCTTCTCTATTTCGTGTATAATCTTCTTTCCTAATGTCAATCTAAGAGTTAATAGTTTCTCTTGGTCTTTAGTAGTTCATCACAGACCAATGACTTCCTCTTGTAGTTCTTATATATGTTTGATTTTATGTTTCCCTCTTTTAGTTAAACTATCAATTTCTTTTTTTATTCTTCAATTTTGAGTTTGAACTCAACCACCTTTTCTAAGATTTCAATCATTGAAGACCTAATATTTTCAATTTCTCTATTAAACTTAAATTTCTATTGTTTCTGTTGTTACATACATATTTTATAATCATGAACAACATTATTATATTTCTTTGTTTTGGCTCTCAAAATAGCTATATCTTCAAGGGAAGCTTCTAATTCAGACTAAAGATCAATTCTTCCTTCAAGTTCTCCTTCTTCATTGTCACGTTCTTCTCTTGTTAATGAATTTTTGAAAACTGCCACCAAAGAATCTACTATATGATCCTTTCAGTCCTCCAACTCTTCTGCTTTAGATTCTTCTAAACATTCTTCTTCTTTTGAAAGCATATTTTTCTTTTTTGAAGAAAATTCTCTTACTACTTCTCCTACCTTTCATATTTCATGAATACTTATATTTTGGAATTTTATCATTGTCTTCATTGTCTCCATTAAACTTCTTAAGACACTTTACTACAAAATGTATAATCTTATTGCATCTAAAGCATGTAAATTGAAGTTTTCCTTTGAACTTACTATTTCCCCTCTGTAGATTTGAGGATAGAAATGACATGAAATCGTCCATATTTTCCTCTACATGATTATCTTCAATAGAGATATTCTTCATGTCCTTGGATTCCACTTCATTGGATTTTCCCTTTTCCACTACATCATTACCATCTTTTCTCATTTCATATGTTATAAGGGTAATGGGTAGGTTACCTAGTGTCTGCTCTTTCAGGTCTTTTTCTTCTAATACTAAAACTTTCAGATTGAACCGTGCTGAATGTTTTCTCAAGATATGTTTCACAAAATTTGTGTCTTCAATGACTTCTCCAAGACCCATCATGCCTTGAAAAATAAAATTTACCCTATCAAAGAATGCATCAACAACATAATTGGGGTTTATTATGAGATCCTAATACATATTCCATAGAACCTCCATTGTTCCTTCTCATACTTTTGTGTCTCTATCATAAATTTTCATCAATTTTCCCACATAACATGTGATGTTTTACATAAAATCACCATCATATGAATTTCATTTTATACAGATCCCCCTATATAATTGATCCCTTTATAATCATTATCCAATACCATTCATTCAGATTCTAATAAAGCACAACTATTAATGTCAGCTGATATTCCATGAATAGTTGTTGTGATGACATCCATTCTGAATGATAGAAAGTAGTGGTGCATCAGATTCTTCCATAGTTGAATATTATTTCTGTCAAATATTGAAATTTATTTAGGATTAATCTCCTCCATTTTTTCTTCTGAGAGAGAACCGCTTACATTCATCCTTTCCCTACGATACCAATTGTTAGGTCTATATGGTCGAATATGGTGATACGGGGTGAATCAGAATATGAAAAATTAAAACTTCTACCCCTCCAGATCTTGTTTCATTATTATGAAACTCAATTATCTCTTCCTCCCATAGAAATACATGACCAAATATGAAATAATGAATTGGACACATCAATTTTTACTTGGTTAACCCTCATTGGGCTACATACAAGTAGAATATCGTGGTGATGTTCTGATGAAACAAAGTCACTAAGCCTCACTGCCAATAATGAGTACAATATTTGTGGTTGATATTCTATGCTCAGGCCCACTACCCTTAAAAGGTTTAGGGTATTCTCACTGCATTACCAAGGTTCAATCACTATTCCTATTTCTCTAGCTCACTGCTGGTGGAAAGGGTCACAATATTTCTCTTCCTTTGCACACTGCTCTTGGAAATGAATCCACTCACTGTTTATCGACTTTTTGGTCAAACCGTGTTTATGGAAATATAGACCCCTTCATTTGTAAGAATTCCTACAACCTAAACTTTAGGTAGATACTCTGTTGAAGTTCATTGTTATCCCACATATGAATTCCACCTTTCTGGTTATTGTTAGATATCTGAAAATACTTTCGCAAACTGATTTGAAGCATTCTCAAGATTCTATGAGTATTCTATGAACCACCTACTCCTCCTACATACTGTGTAGTGGGTTTCCTATGTGGACTACCTCTTCTGTATACTGCTTCCTCTTCCACAAACTACCCTCTCTTCATGTACTACCTCCACCTTCGCTATCACATACTTCCTCCATGTACCGACTCCAAAAAATTTCTCTACAAACCGCTCTTGAAAATAATATCAGCAAACTATCTTTTTCCGATAGACTATTCTTTGTTTACATGATACCTTTTCCACTATGAACCACCCTCTATCCATGAATTGTTCACTTTTCATGGACATCCATCACTTCTTGGTACTGGAGAAACCCCTCTGCATATCTTGTTCTTCTTACACAGATTGTTCTTCCTTTGCATACTACAAAATCCCACAAAAAAACTTTTTCGAACTTTTCTATGAACTTCTTCATCCTTTGCAGAATCACTTCTCAAAAACCACTTTCGGACTTCACTAAATTCTTAGTGAAAATAGATGTTCTCTAGTGATATTTTCTCTCAATTATAATTGGTGGTATTATCTCTCTTTATATTGGAAAATATATCCTCTTTATCCGCTAAATTGAGATTTACCAAATCATTGATTCAGCACCACCTTCACCACGCACCACTTTTGCTACTAAGAACTACAAGTTATCTAGAAAACCATTTTTCATACATGATCTTCATATTTCCTTTACTCTTATGTGGCGCCATTCTCTTTCACCATCTCTTGAACCATCACACCTTTTACAGACCACATTCCCTTCAAAGAAAACCATTTTTTTCGCACCACATACCTTTCTTACTGCTTAATATGATGTCACGAACTGTTCCTGGACATGGTATGAAAACCATGTTTTGAGGTATTTGGTTCCCTTATTTTTCGGATTTTTTACGGTTCTTCATACCATTTACTTCTATGATGAAAATCCTCCATTTCCAAACACAAACCCCCGATTTTGAGGCCCAAAATTTTGGAAAACACTGGGAAACTGTGTCACCTTCCCAACATATCTTTAGAAAACACCAACCATACTCATTCAAGTTCATCTTGCCTTTTCAACAAACACAATCACTCCCAAAACATACCAATAAGACACCTTGAGAGATTTTTTACAAAATGCATGTAAATACATCATAATATTTTTGTAAAGAAAATGTGGATTATCCTTAGTATATCCCCCAGCAATGTCAAACCAAGTGCATAGTAGGGTGCATTGTCATGTACAAGGTTACACCATGTTAAACCTAATGCACATTGTCAGATTTCTTACCCCTAGAAACATCAATTCAAAAACCATGTCCTCCTGTAGTATCCAGATAGGGATGTATTTCTAGGTATACCCACATAATATCTATGTTACCAAAATTTTAGGATTTTCTTCTATTCTTATCCTAAAATTATACCTTTGGGTTGTTTTTAATCTATGATTTCTAAATCTGGTTTTCAAAGATTATACTAAACATGATCTGATACCAACTATAAAGACCCCAACCCATTAGCCCGAGGGTGGTGCCTTATTTCATTGGTAATAATAATAAGTGTCTGTATCCTAAAGGAACAGATAGTTTAGTGGCATTAGAAAACCATATTGAATCATATGTTTTACATAACAACATGAAAGAAAAAAAACATAGAAACTCCATTTGAAACAACCATAAACTTCTAGATTATCTCTACCTGTCATTCATAATGTACATATTTGCATCCTAGGGTAATATAAAACATAAGGGGTGATCTCATATTCCTAGTAAGGGTAAATAAAAAAAATAAAACTTAAAATATAAACATAAGAAATAATTCATGATTACTAATTAGAAACACATTCAATAAAAATATAATCATATGAATAATATGGCTGGAATTAAAGCTGAATAAATAATTAGATTTATATAATCACATGAGAATGAAACATAACCATGTATATTCTACTAGTTGGATAATCACATGAGATATAAATTAATAATATCATAACGAGTGAATTCATAATTCTATACACCATAAACATGCCACCATGGCTTCATCCAAGACCCCATACATAAATGGGTAAAACCCTGGTCTAGTTTGTCTCATGAAACCTATCAATGCATCGAGGGACTGTAGTGGGCCCCGACTATCACATACTAAGTACAATTCATTCCTCATATGAATGGGGTGAAACATAATCAATATATACATTCATATTGAGCTAGAATATGAAATGTAAATAATATCCCCAATTAGTGAACAATCCAAAGTGATGTGGAGAATGTTATCAAAATAGTACATCCACATAAATAATCATAAACTATTCAATAAAATATGGAAGGTGGTAACATAAGAGATAAGTATAAATAAATAATAGTATTCAATAGATTTTTTTTAAATATATGAAAATATTCTAATAATATTATTGAGGTATTCCTGAGGGAAATACCTGTTTACTTCGGAAAGAAGATTTATATTGGAAAATCAATTTTATTTTTCATAAAAAATCATATTGTAAACATGTATATCCTAGAAAAGAAAAGGGAGTGAAATTATATTTTGTAATATTAAAATAATATTCATATTTATATATTTAAATTGAAGTGAAAACATGTAAAAATAGTGTTTAAGGGACTTTATAAATGCACCACTTTAGTGTTGTTTAGGGGAAAATATACATTGTTATTTAACGTTTATAAAGGAATAATTGTTTGCGTAAAACCAAAAATGAACAAAGATAGTCTTACATGATAAAAATATTTATTTTATAAAAATATTTATTTTATCAAATAATTTGTGGATTAAAATATATAATGGAGTGTACTTGAAAATGGGTAAAAAAATTGGGAAGTTATCTTTAATAGGGCTTGCTTACAAAGAGGAATTTAAAAGGGAATATTATAAAATCATGTATTTATCAAAAAAGATAGATGGAATTATCTAGATACATGATTTTGGAACAGATACATAGAATTCCTAATAATTATATAAAAAATATAGTAGAATTAAATTTGGGAAAAAGAGAGAGAAAATGTAACTCGAATGAAAAATGGAGGATCGAGGAGAATCCCTTACACATTGAAAACAGTCAATGCATATGTTTCAAAAATTTAATGATCACAATATAAGACATTTAATACCATGAAGATAAATATATTCATTATATGATACAATATTGTGCAGTATACATACACAACACAAAATAAATAGTGGTGAATAAGGTATATCTCACATAAATAAATGTTATATGAGAAAACCCTTACCTTATGTCTGAAAGAATTACACACTTGTACTTAACATCCTAGATAATGAAATTAGATTAATTAATAATTTAATTAATATAATATTCAACATTTATTTGATTTATTATAATTCTATTACGTTCATTTTTGGTATTTTTGATGAGTTAAGAGATTCAATTTTGTCGTTCATAAGTGTTTGTTTCCTTGGTTTTTATGATTTGTTCACTTGTATACATGTGAGAAATATCATGTGAAATGGAAAAGGTTTTCCATAATTGAAATTATATGATATTAATGAAAATAAATAAAATTAAATTGTTATATAATTCATTTATATATTTTGGGTGACTATTAATCATTAGATAAGATGATAATGATAATCATTTAGATTATTTTGTCGTTTTTTCGATCATCACACACATGTTTTGTTTGGTTAATTAATGTTATATATATAATAGTTATATAACATTAAATAAGATGTAATAACTATACTATAATATATTTTAGCTATAAAAATTGTTTTATGACCATCCGTGGAGGCATAATTGAAAAATAAAAACATGTCACCCATGAAGGTGGTACATCGGCACCTCACGGACGATGTTTTAATCTTTAGAATAAAAGGAATGCGAGAAAATACTTTATGGTGTATTGTACATTTACATAATAACATCACATTATATATAATATAATATATTTATCATGAATTTTCAGAGAGAGGATTTGAGGAGGGTATATGAAAATAATATAAAGTGAAAAGAAAATAAGGAAAGAAAATCAGGATTTTACCTCTTTAATTCATTACCTTGAGAACATCCTTAGAGAAATTTGTTTTGGTTTTTTTAGACCAAAACCTCTTATACATGGGAAAGAGGCCTTGTAACTATATTGGGTATAAATTTGACCAGCTTAAATTCTTCATAGGTGTGAGAAGAAGATGTGGTAAGGGATTGTATTTATAGTAGAGGAGAGGGGTGTTTGTTTAATATTTTATTCATTTTTTTATAATTTTGGATCTAGGCTATGAATAGTTTGATAATTATCATCAAATATATTACAATAATTAATACTAATATGATATTATGAGCTTAAATCATCCATACATAATCTATGAATCAATAATTTATGTATTTGTTTAATATCAAAAATTATTGTATTTCACTTTTCCCCAAAAAATCAACTATTTTAGAAAAATCTTAAAAAACCACCCTAACTAATTGTTTATATAAAGAATTAAAAATGGACTCCATTTTATGAAAATAATTTCCTAATTTTTAGAAATTTAATTTTTCGAAAAAATCATCATTTTCTCAAAACAAAATAATGATTTTAATATTATAATTGATTTTACAACACTTTAAAAAATTAATTAAGGTCTCATAAAATTACCCTATAATCAGAAGACAAAAAATATATTAACTTATGTATATATTTCATGAAAATAAATATAATTTTAAAAAATTATTTTAACTATAAAATTGTGAATTAGCGTTTTTGTTTCGCAGATATTCTTATTCCTTATTTCTCATTTTTAATACATTTATTTACTTATTCAATGATATAAATATATTATATTTTAATTCCTAAGATACCTAAATTTTTGGTATACTTTCATAGGTGAAGTTATTATTCAATTTTCCAAATTACTATTCATGGTGGTCTTATAACTATTCCAATGGTCATACATAATGGTGTGTTATGATTTTATACTCGGTGTCGCGTGAATTATAAACTATCAAAGGCATTAAATTTTGAAATCGGAATTCCATAAAATCATTGTGTGTTAAAATATTATAATTAATTTATAAGTCTTTTTATAAACATTATTTGATAAAAGGAAATAATTTTTGAAATAATAATATAAAAATTATCTTCTGGTGAAATTTATGGATTTTTCTAAAAAGGTTGATTTTTCTATGAATAGTAAAATATTACTATTTTTATGAAATGTAGTATCTTTATTTGATATTGCCAAGAAATAAATATGATACAAAAAATTATTAATCTTATGGAAAGAATAATTTATGATAATATACTAAAAATATAAAACAAAAATAATTCAAAAAAATAGAACTTATTTAAAGATAAATATAAAAATCATTTTTTGTGTTGTCGTGGTGCTTCCTCCACACTAGAAAAGTAAAATTTTGTGTCTTAAAGATAATAGTTGATAAGTAAGAAGTATTTTATATACCTAGTTAATACATATAAATTATTATTGATGATTTTTAAGGATAGATAAAATTTCGGTGGTATATAAAAATTGAATTATCCAAATGCTTGTGCAATGCTTACGCAAGGTTAAGAAGGTCAAAATAGAATATTAAATACGCTTTCGTGACATAGATGTGAGGAAAAAATAAAGATTGAATGAATAAAATAAATTATCTTGAAATTAATTTATTTTTTTATTATGTTTTTTTTAAGTTTTAGTGATTATATAATTACCTTAAATTCCTATGCAGTGTCTACTCAGTGCTTGTGCAAGCGATAGAAAAATCATGTAAATTATTTTAAATAATATATAAAAGTGATAGATTTTGAGTGATTTATAGTGTAACATAAATTTTATAGATATATATTAGATATTACGAATGTTTTAAATTTTTATATTTGACTTCCATTATTGTTTTTATGACTTTAACCTCAAAATAAATGAATACTTTCAGAAATGACATTAACGATATTTTATGATAAACTATACTTCACTAAAAAATTTAATATTCATAAAAAATTGTATACTCATAAAATTTAATTTTATATGGTTTATAATATCAACTGTGGTGTAATTATAGGACAATTTTCCTATTATATTAACTTTCTTGGCTCCTATAGTGTAAAAAACTTTGATATTGTGGTAATTGTAAAAAGGGTTAACATGTGGTAAAACAAAGTGATAAGGGTGAAAAATCACGTAAACTTTTCCAACATTTATTAGAAGAGAGAATATAGATTAATAATAATCCAATATTTTAAATATATAAATTTGGTTATATTTTTTCATGAATGTTAATTTATATTAATTTAATAACTAATTTAATCCCAAGAGTGCCCCTCCCCTCACTTATAAAATAGAAAATTCTCTCCTCTTTTCCTCAAAAATTTTGAGAACTCTAGTTCATAAAATCCCTAGAAAAATACCATCCCAACATCCCTAATCAAATACTACAGGAATTATATTGGGAATAATTCCAACCATATAATGTTGAAGGTATAAAGAAAAGGAGGTTTTTTGAAGAAGAGGTATAATATTTAATCAAATGTTTTAGTTTTATTTATTATTCTTCCTCCATAAAAACTCTTCTAAAATTTGTGATATAAATAAATAAGTATATATAATATATTTATATTTTATAGTATTAATTTATTTACCTTAATCCATATCTTTATTCCATCAAATGGTAAAGGAACCCATAGTTTATGTGTACATTGGACAACTGCCTCGCAAATCGATAAAATTTGTTTTCCATCCCCACCTCTCACAGATGGTTATAATGATGGATTTAATGTATATATATGATAATAATGAAATAATTATATTTATATAAAGATACTATATCATCTATTTTCTTACCTTTACATCCATTTGAAAATGATATCATCATCTGTGCTTAAGTGTGGATTACCACCTTCACGAAGTGATGTGACTCATTTTTCATAATTTCATCACATGGGTGGTGTATATAAGTAGTTTTTACTGATTGAATATGATATTTATAATATAAATATTATTTTTTAACATTAAAATAATAAATACATTCTTTTACATGTGTTCATTGAAAATTGATAATGTTACTCATGTGTACGTACAACTAATCATCTCTATGACTGTAATGTAATTTATTTTTCAAAACCATATTTCATGGTTGGTTTTAAAATTATAATTAATATATAAAAATTATAATTATATTATGATTACTATTCTTTATATTATGTAATAATTTCCTCTTAGACCATAGTCGACTTACCATAGTAATTTTTGGACATATGAGTCGAATATCATCAAAACATCCAACATGAAGTAAATTGATTAGGTAATTATATAGAGTATGGTAATAAAAAAAATAAAAGAAATAATATACTTGAAATTTTTTGTTAATAAATTAAATAATTAACATAATTTCATTATTCATGAATATAAATAATGTACATTATGTGTTGGACTAAAGGTAGGGGACACGTTACATAAAAATCCTTGTTTTAAATGTTTAAAAGATTTATTTTCTAAATCCTTTTATTACATGTACATATTCTTAAAAATCTTTTTTATATTTCTTTATAGAGACATAAATGAATTTTAAATTTCATTTCATATCTCTTTTTAATTTTTTGTAAGGTTTTAAAAAGAAATATTTTTACATGTTTTTTACGGAAACATTGGAATTTCATTACAAAAGGGGAAAGGTATGTTCTATTTTAACATATACGGTGTCAATTGATTTTCTCACTAATATAATAGTTATTTTATTTTTGTATTAATTTATAAGTTTCCATTTTTTTCTTCAAAGAAAAACCCTCTTTCTCTTTGTTCAATATATTTAGGTGATGAAAATTTGGTTGTAAAGGATAAGGATATATTAATATCTGAAAAAAATACATAAGAATTCAAAATTATATTTTTATATGTTTCATTATGAAAGTGAAATATTTTATGAAATTCAATGATTTTTTTTCATTTGTAATTTTTTATGAATGATATGTGAGCCCAGTATAACTCTGGTGATGGGTGGGCCTAATTTAGTGCACTAATGTATTGGGTAATGATTATGTTCTTCTAAGAAATATATAGGAATTTGACCTTGTTAGTTATTCCACTTTTAAAGACGATTATATGTATTATAATAAGGGTTATATAAATATTATTTTTGAAGTAACCTACATGAAGTTTTATTCTTTCTAATTATATATCATGGAAACTGTTTGATTTCAAAACATAAGTTATTGATTATTTTTTCTAAAGGAATGTTTAGGCCCTTTTAGAGTAAAAATTTTAAGTTTTTAAGAAAAAAATTTCAAGGGTTATCATTTTTTCATAAAAACCGTGATGAATATGATTTTATTGTTATTTTTTTATTATGTGTATTATGATAAACATTGGGATGTTAAGATGATTTCATGTGTATGTAAATGATTATTTGAGAGCAATTTTTATTATATTAAAAGAAAACTATTTTTATGATACTATGGTTTTAAAATGTAAAAATGGGTTTATTTATTATTTTTTATTTCTTTACAGATATTTTTGTGCTCACCCCACATTTAAAAATTTTAAATTATTTAAGGATGAGTAAGAATAAAAAAAATAAAGTTGAAAGTGATGGTTCTATGCACTACATAAGTACATATCACAGCTGATCCCAACTCATCAAATGTATAAATAAAAAAATCATTATTATATTGTATAATATATAAATTATAAGAAATAGATTTCTAATTTAATTTTTACATGAAAGACATTGGAACCCAGATTATATCTTTCATATTAAATTTATAATTAATTTAATTAAATTAGAAGAATGTTTACCACATTCTAGATATTTATCTTCACAGTTGATATTGATCTTCCAAAATACTTTTTGGTAATACTTCATTTCACTTATAGGATCAATGTTTATAATCACTCTAGTAGTGATCAACACATGCCCCTATAATCTTTGAAATACATTGTTGAATCTTTGGGTGATAGGGTCTTTGATTGATCATCTTGTGGATTTTATCTTTAATTATTCATGTTTCTTAGGGCTTGAATAAATTCTCTTTATCATGTCACTCTTTTGAGGATGTGAGAAGGGTGATGAGGATTCTACATAGAAATCCATTGTGCACAATTATTTTTGATTAACCTCTTTTAGAATGTATAAGCATATTATTTATTGACCTACGTTTTGGGATTGTAATTAAATTAATTGTGAAAGTTTCCTTCATTAAATGTAAAACCCATGTAGGATACCACGCCATGTGTTCAAATAATAATATTATTTTTATTTCATAGTGCGTTCTAACCGATGCAATGATAAGCTAATTTTATCGGCTCACAAATTAATATTTATCACCAGGCTCAATCTTGGTCCTCTCATCCACCTCGACATTTTTCAGATACCTAAATAAATATTTTATTAAATATTTATTCATAGATAAATACTTTATCCATAGTTTAGTGAATGAAATTTTTTTAAACATTCTATAAATAAAAAAAATTATATATCTATTTAATTTAACTAATTACATTTTGAAACTTTATTTATTCAATTTATGTGAGAATTAATCCTGAATAAAATTATTCATCGGTCTTGAGAATAATATTTATTCCAATAATAAAATTCAAAAATATTGTGATCAACAAAAACACGTATTATGTGACTCTCTATCCTTATCTCTCTTTGGAATTAGGTGATATTACGTAATTTCCATGATTTATTCCTAGCAATGGTTTAAGGTAACCAAGAGAAAGAAGTTAATATCGCAACATTGATAACAACATAATGTCACTCACGGTGTTATATAATACCTTTATGTCAATATCTCATAAATCAATTTTCACACTTGTATCATCAAGATATTATCGTGATACACTTTCTTTTACTATATGAAATAAATTCATCATTTCACCATAGAGATAAAATTTAATTTCATGGTTTTATTTTAATAAAATTTATAAGGTATAAAATTATATAAATATAGAAAGGAAAAATCATTCCTCGACTTATTAAATAATAACATGTCATTGTTGATATACCAAACATACCCTACTTCTGATGAACATATGGAATAGTAGTTTTGGTTATTAAATATAATAGTTTTAATCATGTCATGCATTAATAAAAATCCTGAAGTGTATTGAATATTACAAACACTCATAGACATAAATATCAAATGACACATAAACATGTGGAATTCCTACTTGTGGGTTTGTTCTCTTAATCACCCTTCGTGAAGAATAACAATTATGAAATTTATGAAATGAAGTCTCATCCACATATGATTAATCTCACATAACAGTCAAAATACTATATTCCCCATAATTGAATGTTATTTGACAATTGAACTTGTTTTAAGAATACCTTCATAAAATTTCATGGTTCTCATCATATCAGGGGTCTTTTAGTCCCCTTTCAATGTGACAGACACTTTAGGATGTTGTTACATTAATGTCATGCAGAATAATAATAATTATGTAATAGAATTTTTAATTAATATTCACATATTTGAATATATATATATATATATATGTAATCCAAATTATAAAAATTTGGTTCTAGAACATAAACTCGAATAGACTCATATTTGGACTAGACCCAACATCTAATGACTTTTAGTCTATTGGACCTCACATGAAGATCATTTTTCTGGCGAGTTAAGGATTTAGTCAAGGGATCTGCCATGTATTCTTCTATGGAAACTCTTATCACTGTATCTTCACCTCTCTATGAAAAATAACTCAAGATATCAATATTTCAAATTATGTTCTTAATCTTCTAATGTGACTTTATCTCCTTTGCAATATCCACAACTATAATATTTTCACAATAGAGTATAATAGTATCTTTACTGTTATTATTCATGATAGGAAATGTACCCTCTCACAAATACCATTGTCACACATGGACGCCACATCAAGGAAATTTATATTTAAAATAGATAATAGTGATAGACTCTTATATCCATTTCTATTAGCCATCAGAGTAAAGACCTGTTTGATGTACATCATTATCCAACAAAAAATGTTCCTTGAAAATAATCTTTACTGATGGAATAATTTCCATCACTATTAACCCATCGCAAATAAAAAATTAATAAATTCCCATGATCTCCTTTTTCCTACTCTCCTCCATGATTTCATTCTGATACCTATTCCCAGCATGTAGTGGAATAATCTAACAACACACCCTTAAATGATCATTTGGTCTAGATTTGTTAGATATTTAGGTTTGAATTCCCCATGTATGGTCTCCTCCTATATCCTCTTCCATTATTTTTTGATTTCATAATCAATCTTGTATACATTACTATGGTAGAACTCCAGTTCAAAATATTTACCTGATTTTTATTCTTTATTCCATATTTAGGGTTACTTCAAATTTATTATTCCCTATTTGGGTTCTCATTGGCTCCACACTATTTTATTACTATTGATTTGAAGTATTGTTCTCAATTATTAACCTTTAGAATTAAGTAATATTTCTGTTTGGTATTTATGGTTAGTAAAATTTTATTATTTTATGTTACTATTTGAAATATTATTATTATGGAAATTATTTATTGGGCATGATATTTATATAAGTTTTGATAGAGGTTATATAATTTTAATTAATTGATCAATTCTATTTCATTCTTTTAGTGATATAATTTTTTTATGATTTATGTAAAGGCCCGAAAATTTGAAGGAAATTTTTTTGTTAAATGTTTTGTAATTTTATGAGTCCGTAGTTTCTGACAGCGCCTGATTTTGAGGCCCGGTATGTCCAGAATCAATTTCTGAAGATTTTTTCAGGTACATTCAGTGAACATATGCTCGTGTGTTTCTATCTTTTGAATCGGTGCTTGGAATTGAAATCTGAGGACACCGATGAACTCACAACACCAGTTTTCACATATGGGGACCTCTATCGTAGTTGTGTTTTATAAAGGATGGAAGATATAAATTGGGGTTAATAATGAAAATTAGAAATTAAATAAAAATGTGAGTGCAACACATTTTTATTTTAAAAGTGGTTAAAGTCTCTAGGTGGAGGTTATGGGTGGGGCCACCACACCCTAACCTCCCTTGGGAGGATATAACTTGGGGTGGGGACCACATGAACAGAATCCCGGCAACTTTCCAAGAAACCTCCCTTTGAAACTCTTGGACTTCCCTTTGTATTAATAACTCCACCTCTATCCTCTTTATGTTTTGAAAACTCTCCACCTCCCACCATCGCTCATTAATTTCACAAGACCATTTAATTAATTAATTGAGTTCCACAATTTATTAATTAATTTGAGTGTTTGAGTTTTGAATTTATTTTTTCAAAATTAAAAGAAGAGAATGAATTATTTTAATTGGGTTGGATTAATCTTACTTCTGGGAGCTTGGGAGAATTGGGGGGATAATACTCTCTCGATGAAGAACGGTGATACCCACGAAGAATCCCCATCTTACTTCCTCTTCCTATGCATCAAGGGAGAAGACGTCACTCGCTAAGAGATCCTCCAAGGACAACGTCTTCCCCTCCGACATTGATGGAACGACTTCGGTCATCCATAACAACAATCTTCCTCGACTCGTCATTATTTGACGACGAAATATGAGGTAGGGGGTTTTGTATAATTTTAAATGAATAAAATTATATGCTCATTCTTGATGAATACATTGCTTTGTCTTTGGACATATGTTATCGTCTAATGTCGAGGGCGCGGCCCGAACAAATATGGCCCGACGTCCCTCTGTTGATTCTTGTTTGTATTGGAGACATGGGCGGTGTTAGAAGAGGCTACAGAGACCAAAGTCGGCGGTGACCGGAGGCAGCGGCAACCGGAGGCAGCGGCGGCCACGTGCCGGCCGCGTGAAGAGATCGGTGGCTGCTCGGGCCACCCAGTCCATGGAACTACTAGTCGGCCAGCTAAAAACCATGGCACCTGCAGGTTCCATGTGGAGGGAACCGCGGGCTGCTTTTCGGACGAACCGACCGGCTACGGCAGGTCGGGCTGGAGGAATGTGACACCCATAGGCTCCGCGCTGTGGGGCAACCGCGGGCCGCAAGATAAGTAACCGGTCGGCTGCCTGCTGGTCGAGCTGAAGGAAACCACGACGCCGCATGGTGCTGCGTTGGAGGAATAGCAGCCCGATGTGCAGGTCGCTCGCACCAGAAAGAACCTGCCATCTTCAGCCGGCCAGACAGGGATAGGTGGCATCGTGTGGTGTCGTCGGACGAACCGGACCGACCAGCATCGCGGGCCGGGTCCATGGGAGGGTCGTGCCCTACTGGACCGGGCCGACCCCCATATGGTTCAAACCTTCCAAACAGGTTTGGGCCGACCCCCAGCTACGTCAGACCCGCCGAACCTGGTCGGGACGAACTGCCAGCCCATAGGGATTGACATGTTACGCCTGTTTCACTTATATGTGAATAACTTCTAGACCGTGCGTCCAATAGACACGCGGTCTGCGGCAATTGGACCCTTACGAAGAGGAGGTCCTTTTTTGATACTCTTAGTGAGTTATTTATGACTTTGGAAAATGTACGGGTTTGGATCGAGCGTAAATCCAACCAGGCCCCTGGAACGGAAAATCCAATAACTCTCAGATCGGGCGTCCGATTGACGCAATGTATGTCATGTTGGGTTTCATATGATGAGAAGGAGATTCGAGATACATAAACATAGTAAAATATGATAGTTGATGTATCATTACCTTTGCTCGAGGAGTGTACCCTCTCGGAATCGAGCGTGCTATGTGTCGGAACCCTAGAGCTGGCTGCGATTACTTCTATAGTGGAATCCTGTGTGGGTTCGACAGCGATGACTTCTATACGGGAATCATGTGTGGCTTCGACAGTGATGACTATTGTACTAGAATCATCCGTGGGTTCGACAACGACGACTACTATACTGGAATCCTATGTGGGTTCGACAGTTCAGACTTTTGTTCCTGTATCATGTGTGGGTTCGACAGAATAACTGGCATGTATCCTTTGTGGGTCTGATAGCTTAGTTGACATGTATCCTGTGTGGGTCCGACAGATTAGATGAGATATCTGGCATGTATCCTATGTGGTTCCTATAGCTTAGACGAGATAGCTAGCATGTATCTCGTGTGGGTTCGACAGCTTAGCTGGTCCTGTATCCTATGTGGGTCCGACAGGTTAGATAATCCAGTGGCTATATCTGATCATCTATATCTCTATACTATTGTGGCATACCTATGTGAGATGTGTCATGAATTTCAACCATTATCATTGTGGTGATTGAATTTACTTCTATTTAGGAATTTTTTGTGCTTGGGCTCCAGGGTAGGAGCCGGACTGAGATTGGTAACTTAGGTATATGTATGGGAATATACCTAAGTAGGTTTGGTTGATACTTCATGATTGTATATTTATTATTTTATTTATCCTTAGTGGATATTGTGAGACCTTGTGGGTCTCGGGATCCCAACTGAGTATCGTTATACTCACCCCTGCATGTGCTATGTTTTCACCTCATTGTGTTGGATGCAGACAATGGACAGTGCTGACGGAGGCCAAGAGTTCCACGATTGGACAGTACCCGGAGGTGGACCTTGTGACTTGTCGGCACACGGAAGAGAATGACGGATGTGAGTATTGAGGTGGCCATCTGTACCTACCCTTCAGGTAGGAATCATGGAGGATGATCTAGGAGCTTCTCTTTTCTTTCAGCTATTTGTCCCTTTTTTTTACTTGTACTTGTTGTTCAGTTGGGTGATTATACTGGCCCATTTACTTTCCAACACACTCATTTGTATTCAGTTTTACTTATTTTTTACTTCATGTTGCATGCTTTGTTCTGTCTTTTTACTTTTATAAAGGCAATACCTTCCCAACTTAGAGATTTATGCCTTTGGTGCTAGTCGCTAGCCCCTGGCCTATGGAAGGCGGACTTGGGGTAATCAGAGCATGGGCCCCAAGGATGGGTCGTGAAAAATTGGTATCAGAGGATTCAGTTCTAACACAGAACTTAGGACTCTGATCTGTCTTATTGTGAAACAATAGTGTAAAGAGTATTGAGTGAGGTTTTTAGTACAGGGAGTTCAGTGATGGTGCGGCGACCGACGTATCCATACACCCAGACCCTGACTTCTGATTTCACACTCAGTGCATGAAAACACTGATTGTGAGTGTGTTTTCAAGATTCTACTTTGTGAACTATTTGAGTTGGCTCACCGGGTATAAAATTTTGACTATGGATTACCTGTTCTTCACCAGGATGTTTTTGCGTAGACAGCCAGCTAGGGTTTCTGAGAGAGTACACGATAACGGCCCACTGAGCAACGGGGCTCTGCATTAGGGCCCTCCGGCTATATTAGCACCATCGGGTGGTGTACTAGCAACACCACCACCCATAGAGCAGCCGATTCCACCAGCTGTACTAGCGGATGATGCAAGCCAACTGAACACGTTGCATGAATTGTAGTGGAAAAGGCCTCTGAGGTTACGAGGTGAGACAGATTCTCAGGTAGTAGAGGACTGGATAGAGGCGATTACTGGAGTTCTCTACCGAGTTGAGACACTAGTAGAGTAGATGTTGATCTTACCTACTAATATTTTACAGTGACTGGCCATGAGGATGGTCCGCATATTGATGATGTTTCGGTACTTGGACCATTTTATGAGATGGTACTTTCGGACAGTGTGCCAACTATATCACTGTCATTGGTCAAAAGACACTACCAGCAGTACCAGTAGAGGATACTTGTAGGCTTAGTGCCTTACATGTGTTTCAACACCAGATATCCTTCAAGATCTGAGGTGAGCCCGACCCACAGGCATATGAGGACTAGCTTGAGGAGGTGGCTGAGAGTTTTCTAGAGATTATACAACTTCAGCAGGACGGTGTATCGGTAGCTGGGTATTTATCAAGGAATAATGATCTTTCCTGGTACTTGATGAATATGATTTGATCAGTTCTTTAGAGAAAGGACCTCTCAGCGAGGTGTGTTTATGGACATCTGAGTCAACAATTTTTACTACATGAATTCCTACTTCTGATAGGGAGGTAGAGAGAACCATTTTGGTTGAATGTTTATTGGTTGAGTGAATATAGCGAGCGAATGTTAGCTGTTAGAACGTATGAAACAGGTGATAGTCTGAGAGAGTTGGTCGAGTGAGACATTTGGAGAAGAAGAAGTGTTAAGGATAGCTAAATCTTCTAGGCAGTAGATGTGGAAGTAGATCTAGGAGAGCAGCATGGGGTGGTGAACATTGACATGTTACAACCACCCGCCTATGTAGTCCCCGCAAGGCTCAGGGAGCTAGAGGGCAGGGGAAGAGAGTAGCTGCATGCGGTCATGGAGTGTGACCCAAGGGCTCTATGAATGATTTTAGGTATGGTATGTGTCTACTACTATATGTCATATCAATAGACATAGTTACCAATCATTCCTTCCTTCCACGAATCTTGTCCCATACCTAGAGTTTCTGGTTAATCCATTGACTTGACCCTCATGTCTGGAGATACCTTAGGGAGAAGACTCGATAATCACACATTCGCCGACGGTGTGATCTGACCCTTGAGATGAGAGTTTTGGTTGGAAACCCTTGGTGGCAGCATCGAGGCCTTACGACGTTAGTTTGTGAATGGATTGGGCAACCACATTTCATACACAAATTGACTATATTAGGAAAAAGGTTGTTGTTTATCTACATCATTGGGATGGGGGTTTCCTTGGTCGATGAAAAGGAAAACCCAGGAAGCACGGGATGGAATAATGCATAAGAAGGCATAGTCGATCACTCATATGTTGGCCAGACTTACCTTTGTGCTAGACTTATCCAGGGTTGCAGCACCACTATCCGCTATTATGAAGAAGAGGAAACCCTTCGTATGGTCAGAGAGATGCCAACAGAGCTTTAAAGAGCTGAGGAATATGTTGTCTTGTGCTTTCATCTTAAGGCTATCGGAGGAGGGCGTAGGGTACGTAGTTTACTACGACGCATCAGGGACCGGACTCGGGTGTGTTCTGATGCAGGAGTGATCAGTGATCACATAAGGTTCTCAGCTGTTGAGAATGCATGAGTAGAACTATGCTACCCATGACCTGGAGTTAGCAGCAGTGGTCTTCGCCTTGAAGATGTGGTGGCTCTATCTTATGGGTGGATTTTTTACCATATACTCATATCACAAGACTCTCAGATATATCTTCTCTCACGACGACCTAAACCTGAGACAGCGATGATGGCTCGAGTTCCTCCAAGACTATAACTTCAAGATAGTCTATACTACCAGGAAGGGGAACGTTGTAGTAGATGCTCTGAGTAGGAGATTAGGCATTTAGCTATTCTGAGAGGTGACGGAGTAGCTTGCCGCATTGTAGATATCCTTAGTGGATAGAGATAGAGCAGCCTTTTCTGTAGTCACTCCTCCACTTCTTCATTGAGTCAGAGAGGCACAACATGTGGATTTTGACTATGAGATGGGACGTGCTCATATATCCTCAGGGTAGGCACCTGCTGGATTTTCTGAAGGTGGGAATCATGTCATTCTCTTCATTGGATGTACCATGGTACCAATTGCGCTACATGAGGAGGTGTTGAGGGAGTTCCACACTTCCCCTCTGGCAGTACCTCTCGGAGTGGAGAAGATGTATCAGGACCTTAGACGATAGCACTGGTGTCCAGGTATGAAGAATGAAGTAGCAGATTTTGTCCCTCAATGCCGCACTTGTCAGCAAGTGAAGGTGGAGCACCATGTTAATGCAGGATTGGTTCAGCCCTTAAAGTTTCCAGTGTGGAAGTGGGATGGGATATCCATGGATTTCATTATTGGACATCCACGTACATCGAGAGGACACGACTCTATCTGGGTGATCGTAGACTATCTCATTAAGTCACCCACTTCCTACCGATCCGAGAGCGGGATATATTAGAGAGCTTGGGACACCTCTACATTCATGAGAATGTACAGCTTCATGGTGTTCTATCGAATATTGTATCCAATCGAGATTCTCCTTTCACTTCCTGGCTATGGAAGGGGTTACATGAGGATTTTGGGACATAGATTCACTTGAACACCTCCTTCCATCCTCAGATGAATTGTCAAACTGAGAGGACCATCCAGACTCTCGAGGACATGCTCCGTGCATGTGTACTTGAATTTGGTCACAACAGGGAGGATCACTTACCCATGTTCGAGTTTTCGCACAACAACAGCTACCACTCCACCTTCGGGATGGCCCCTTACGTAGAAATGTATAGTTGAAATTACATATCACCTATGTTTTGGATTGACCCAGGGGTGTCCGCAATTTTAGGACCAGAGATGGTGAAGGCTACGACGGAGAAGGTGCAGATCATCTAAGAGTGGATGAAGACTGCACAGAGCAGATAGATGTCCTATGCTGATAAGAGATGGAGACCGCTAGAGTTCTAGGATCATGACCACATCTTATTATGGGTCCCACCTCGACGAGGTCTACGGAGATTTGGCTGAGGTGGAAAGTTATCTCCGCGATTAATTGGACCATTCCAGTTCCTCCGCAGAGTAGGCGAGTGGGATTACTGCATGTCCCTACCACTATAGTTGCATAAGGTGCATGATGACTTCCACGTATCTCAGCATATGATATCATGCATGACCCATCCCACATCAACGACCATGTGGAGTTGGACATCGATGACAGGGCGAAATTCATGGAGGTTCCAGTGGAGATTGAGGATAGACAGGAGAGGGTCCTGCGTGGATATTCGACTCTTCTGGTGCGCATTTGATGGCATCATGTGAACATTTAGGATACCACATGGGAGCGAGAGGCTTATATGTATACTCAGTACCCCCATTCGTTTCCCTAGTGTGTGTTGTAGCTTTACGGGGACATAAAGCCCTGAGGTGGGGGTAATGTAAAGACCCCGAAATTTCAAGGAAATTTTTTTCTTAAATTATTTAGAATTTTACGACTCTACGGATTCTGGAGGTGCCTGATTTTGAGGCCCGGTGTGTCTAGAATCAATTTCTAATGTTATGTTCAAGTACGTTCTGTGAACGTATGCGCGGGTTTTTCTATCTTTTAAACTGGTTCTCGAAATTGAAATCGGAGGACACAAATGAACTCAGAGCACCAGTTTTCACTTAAGGGGGCCTTTACCGCAGTTGCATTTTATACAGGATGGATGTTATAAATTGGGGTTACTAATTAAAAATATAAATTAAATAAAAATGTGTGTGCAACACATTTTTATATGAAATGTGTTTAATGTCTCTAAGTGGAGGTTAGGGGTGGGGCCACCACACCTTAACCTCTCATGGGAGGACATAACTAGGGGTGGGGCCCAAAAAAACACAAACCCCTCAACTTCCCTTGAAACCCCCCATTGAAACACTTGGACTTCCCTTTGTATTAATGAAGCCACCTCTCTCCTCTATACGTTTTTAAAACTCTCCACCTCCCACCTTCTCTCATTAATTTTTCCAACCCCATATAATTAATTATTTCAGCTCCACAATTTATTAATTAATATTAGTGTTTGAGTTTTGAATTTATTTTTCCAACATCAAAAGAATATAATGAATTATTTTAATTGGGTTGGAATAATCGTGCTTTGCGGAGCTTGGGAGAATTGGGAGGATAATACTCTCCCGATGAAGAATGGCGGCGCCCACGAGAAACGCACATCTTACTTCCTCTTCCTCTACGCCAAGGGAGAAGACGACTTCCACTAAGAGCACCGCCAACAACAACGTCTTCCCCTCCGACATTGATGGAACGATGTTCATCTTCCGTGACAACTATCTTCCGCGACTCGTCAACGTTCTATGAAAAAATACGAGGTATGGGGTTTTTTATAATTTTAAATGAATTAAATTATACCCTCATTCTTGATGAATGCTTTGGTTCATCTTTGGCCATATATTATCGCCTAACGTGTAGGGCGTGGGCCGAAAAAACCCGACCCGATGACCCTCCGTTTATTCTTGTTTGTATTGGTGTCAGGGGAATTTTTAGAAGAGGTGATGATAACCAAAGTCGGTGGCGGCAACCGGTGGTAGTGGCGGTCACGACCGCGTTATGAGACTGACAGCTGCTCGGGCCCCTCGGTCCACGGAACTACCGACCGGCCATTCTGGTCTGCCCGCTGGGAACCGTGACAGCCGCAGTTTCCTCACAGAGGTAACTGCGGCCCGAAAGCATGAGCGTCTTGTCGGACGAACCGACCGTCTACGGCCGGCTGGGCTAGAGGAACGCGGCGCCCGTAGGTGACGTACAATGGGGGAACCGCGGCCCGCAGCTGTGGGATACTCTCCGGCAAACTGGACGGCCGCCTGCGGGCCCGGCTGAACGAAACTACGACATCGCATGGGAGGAACAGTGTCCTGGCATGCGGGCCGCTCACACCGGACAAAACTGGCTGGCTTCGGCCGGTCGGAGAGGGATAGGCGTCACCACTCAGGGCCATCGGGTTAACCGAACCGACCAGCAATGCGATCTGGGTCTGCGGGTGGGCCGCACCCCACCGGGCTGGGCCGACCCCCCTGCCACGTCGAACCCACCAAACCAGGCTGGCTTGAACCTTATCCGGGTCAGACCCTCCGAACCTGGTCGGGCCGACCTGCCATCCCACTAGGCTTGACGGGCCTGGCTCGTTTCTCATAAACATGAATAACTTCTAGACCGCGCGCCTGATCGACGCACCGTATGCGGCACTGGGACCCTTGCAACAAGGATTTAATTTTGTGATATTCATAGTTATTTTTGGATGACTTTTGAAAATGTTCAGGATTGGATTGATCGTAAATCCAACCAGGCCCTGGCACAGAAAAGCCAATATCTCTCAGACTGGGTGTCCGAATGACGCGTTGTCTATTGCGTTGGGTTTATTTTAATGAGATGGAGCTTAGGGATACATCAACTCAGGATTTTGTGATTGTTGATGTATCATTACCTTTGCTCGAGCAGCAGACCCTTCCAAAATCGAGCGTGCTATGTGTGGGAACCCTAGAGCTGGCTGTGATGACTTCTGTACAGGAATCATGTGTCTGTTCAACATTGATAAATTTTGTACCGGAATCCTATGTGGGTTCGACAGTAATGAGAACTATACTGGAATCCTCTGTGGGTTTGATGATGACTACTACTATACCGGAATCCTGTGTGGGTTCGACAGTTCTGACTTCTGTTCCTGTATCATGTGTCAGTCTGACAGAATAGCTGGCATGTATCATGTGTGGGTCTGACAGCTTTGCTGGCCTATATCCAGTGTGGTTCTGACAACTTAAATGCGATAGCTGGAATGTATCATGTGTGTCCAGCAACTTAGATGAGATAGCTGGCCTATATCATGTGTGGTTCCGACAGCTTAGACGAGATAGCTGTCATGTATCATCTGTGGGTATGACAACTTAGCCGGTCCTGTATCATGTGTGGGTCTGACAGCTTAAATGATCCAGTGGCAACATTTCATCATCTATATCTCTCTACTATTGTGCCATTCCTATGTGAGCTGAGTCATGTCTTTCAACCATTATCATCATGGTGATTGACTTCACTTACATTGTGGAATTGGTTTGTGTTTGGTCTCGAGAGTAGGAGTCTAACTAAGATTGGTAACTTAGGTATATGTTTCGGCATATATCTAGGTAGGGTTGGGTGATATATTGTGATTGCATCTTTCTACTTTTGTTTATCCTTAATGGATTTTGTGAGACCATGTGGGTCTCAGGGTCCCTACTGAGTATCATTATACTCACACTTGCATGGGCTATGCCCGCACCTCGTTGTGTTGGATGCAGACGATGGACAACACTGATGGAGGCCGAGAGTGCCATGACTGGACAGTACCTGGAGGTGGACCTTGCGACGATTCAGCATGCGAAGGAGACTGACGGACTTGAGTGCTGAGGTGGCCATCTGTACCTACCCTTCAGGTAGGAATCCCGGAGGATGATCCAGGAGATTCTCTTTACATTCAGCAGTTTGTCCAACTTTTTTACTTGTACTTGTTGTTCGGTTGGGTTTCTATACTGGCCCACTTAATTTCTGGTACACGCTTTTGTATTTAGTTTTACTTAGTGTTTACTTCATGTTGTATACTCTGTTGTGTTTGTTTACTTTTATAAAGGCAATGCCTTCCCAGCTTAGAGATTTACGTCTTTGGTGCTAGTTGCCAGCCCCTGGCCTATGGAAGGCGGGCTTGGGGTAGTCACGGAATGGGCCCTAAGGACATGTCTTGACAAATTATGATAAATCGTAGATTTTGGCTATGATGTTAAAGCTTGTTTGATTATTATATTATGAATTTTGTTATTTATATAAAATATATGAATATAGTTTTGTAAACATTTGGATATATATATATATTAATATATGAATATACATATATAAACTTTTTAAAAAAACCTGTAAGTTTATATATGTATGTATATATGTATGTATGTATGAATGTATGTATGTATGTACGTATGTATGTATCTATGTATAGATTTGATTTGTACAATTGTTTTAAGAAATGTAAAAAAATATTTGATGTATATATATTTGATTAATAAGTGTAATATATATGTTTATATATATACATATATATATTGAATGAAACAAATAAGGAATTAGTGTTTTATAAAAATGATGAGAAAATAAATTTAATGAAAAAATTTTAACAAAACATTTTTTTATAAAAAAATTGAAAAAACACTTTTTTTAAAAAAATTATAAAAATTGATTTAATGAAAAAAATAATATATAATAAAAAAATATATTTATAATTATTTCTAATTAATAATGGATTTATATAGCCAGGGAAAAAATATGGAGGTTCATAAATATTTTGATCATTTTTTGTTAATGTATACTATTTTTTGCATCATTTAAATGAAAAAATAAAGGTAATAATAAATAAGTTTTCATACATTTTATTTATAATTAATAAATTATTTGTCACAGATAGTAAATATATGTAACAATCTGTAAATTAATGTGTAATTACTTCTAAAAAATATAGAAACTTCCAAAAAAAATTAAATTTCATAATAATTAGTTAAAATGTGGTAATAATTAAAAAATCCTATTAATTGTTAAATTATTTCTAATAATTAATAAATAATTAAGAAATATTGGTGATAATTAATAAATATTAGTAAATTATGATAATTTGTGAAAAATATATTTATAATATTAATAAATTATTAATAAGGTTACCCTAGAGTGTGGTGGTACCAAACAACTGAGGTATACAAATGTTATATCATGCATAGGATAAACCCTATATTTGGGACTTAATGGGGGTATTTTATTTCTCATATGATACACCATTCAATAGATACATAAATTTTTTATAAAAATTTATAATAAAAATATTAAATGAATTACTCTCACATGTGATGTTACCAAACACCAAATGCACAAAAATGATATGTTATAACTAGAGTAAAATATGCACCCCATATCTAATAGTGCTGTCAAATTTCTCATTTTATTAACTTTTCAAAAGATACTTCAATTTTTTAAAAAAATATTAAAAATATTAAATGAATTACCCTCACATGTGATGTTACCAAACACCTAAAATGCACAAATTTTATGTCACACATTGGGTAAATCCTGAATCTCAAAACTAGTAGTGTTCCTAGCTTTCTAATTTGATACTCCATTAAGGAGATACTTGAATTTTTTGTAAAAAAATATAATAAAAATATTAAATGAATGACCCTCACATGTGATGTTACCAAACACCTGACTCGCATGAATGTTATGTCATTCCAAGAGTAAGCTCTGCATCTCGGACCAAACAGTGTTCTCATATTTCCTATATGAGACAAAATTCGATAAATATTCCATTTTTTTTAAAATAACATGTGCATAATATAATATTTTTAATATTTTTATTCTATCTACACTGAGCCTCTATAGACCCTGGAATCGTGTGAAAACTGAGTGTCTCACTCAAAAAATATTCTATAGAATATTTAATGTATTAAAATATGAAAATAATTTTTAATTAGAAATAATTATTCTTATTTTTTTATATACTTATCGAATTAGAAAGAAGACACTAGTTTTTATTACATGTTCTTAGTTTGACAAATATTCAAAAAAATCCCAATGGATCTGGTATAAATCCTACCCATATTGAGGATGTTGAAGGATTTATATAATTTAAATAATTGAATGCATAATTTTTTTATATAGTAACAATTAAATTCCCATATAAAAATTTTGATCTTAAGAGGTTCGAAACATTTGACAATGTTGGACTTCATCCACTGTATTTTGGTTTTCTGAAATATTATATTTTTTATCAGCATCATAATTATAATTTAGTAAAAAATACAAATTTTTTAGTTTTGGATCCATAATTTCATAATTTAGTACATTCAGAAATTGTTAAGAGTATTTAAGAAACAAAAACTCAAAATAATATTCCCAATCAAGAATGATATCCTTCTCAATTTTAAAATTTGTTGAAATATGCTAAGGAGGACTTATATTTAGGATTTAAAATGAGAAAACTTGAAGCTATTACCAAATATATGTCTATTAAATGTAATTTTGAAATGTTAAATGGTTTCATCAATAAAATATTATCTTTTTTTAAATCATTGTTTCCTAATGTAAATACATTACCTTCATGTTTCTATTAAAGTAAGAACTTGGTAGATAATTTAGATCTTTGTTATTGGAAGATAGATGTGTATTCAAATGAATGAATCTTATATTATGGTGATTATAAATCATTATTTAATTATCCAACGTGTAGATAATATAGGTATAAAGATGCGCAACAAGGAAATACCATATTTCCTATAAAACAATTGTGGTATTTTCCAATTACACCCCATTTAGAGTATTTATTTATGTCCGACAACATAGATAAATTGATGGCATGGAATAAATCAATTATTTGTATTAGTAAAAGAATAAATCATCTATGTGATGGTTATTCTTATAAAAATGTCACTACCTATTCATCTTAGAGAGATGTTGAATTCTTTAATCTGGGACGTGTTGATTGAAATATCATATTTCTTCTTAGATATTTCTTTATAAACATCGAATTATTATTCATTGAGTATGTTAAATATAGATATAGTTTTAAATTTATTTTTATTGGAGAAAATATTTCCATCAGCCTTCTTTGAATCAATGGTAAATTTAATATATCATTTTTTGTATGAATTAAAATTTGGAGGGGTAATACAGTTCTAATGGATTTACCCATTTGAGAGATGTGTGAAAACACTAAAGAAGGGAGTATGTAAAAAATATTTATTTGAAGGTTAATTACTTAATATTTCTTGGAGTTGGAAATTTTAAATTTATGATCTAATTATTTTTAATAAAAATATCCTTCAAAACATATTCACATGTGTTGTGATGATGAAAATGAGGATTGTGTCATATACCAAAAATAATTAATTTTTAATTATCCTGATCATGTTTTTAGTGGTTTTCTTGAATGATTTCTTTCTAAAGAAAAATGAGAGAGAGCTCATACATATGTTTCCTTGAATTGTAATGAAATGAAAAGATTTGTTTAGTATGTAATAATTTATATAATTATTTTAAAATTGTATAATTGATGCAATTATTTACATAATTTTCTTTGTAGACTATATGGTGACTATATCAAAAAAAATAAAATTACCTATGTTGCTGTTAATGAAATTTTTCAATAGAATTTTATATATTGGTTTCACTGAATGGTAAGATAAGTTTTTTTTATGGAACATTAAATCAATTTTTTAATGATATCTATTATGAATAGTTTTTATTATTTTCAATAATCATAACATTAATGTAAAATTTATATTCTATTATGTGTGATGAAAGTCACTCCATCAATATTAGTAAAATATTATAATGGGTATGTAGTTAATAGATTTTGATTCCATACATTCATATATGGTGAATCAATGAAATCAATGAATATTGGTGTTTTTTTAATGGATATCATCCTAATGAATGTAAAGTTAACATTTATGGTATACTAGATGAAATAAATGAGTTATGTTATCTAGTACAAAATTATATAATAATGATTAAATTCCATTAATTTGATATGGATCAAGGTTTGTGATTTCATCCATGATATAGATTCATTGAAATTAAAGATAATAGTATTCATGAATAAAATAAACCATTTATATTGGAACATCAATTTAATTATTCAAAATACTATGATGTTTCAAGATATTTGAATGACTGGTGGAGTTTAATAAAAATGAAATCTCATGAAAATCTGTTTTTTTTAAAATGAAAATGGTTCAATTAAAGTGCAACATATTGAAATTTTTCAAGAAAAATTCACTAATATATCTCTCATCTAATGAGATATAAATATTGATGATGAAACCCCACAGTTAAGGTTTGATGATATTGAAGATGTTAATTATGTAATAAGGAATGATGAAAATGAGATTCATATGGAATTTGATGATGTTGGAGATGAAAATGAAGACATTATTCTTGATGAAGATGGGGAATAGGATGATGAATGATGTATTATATTCATGTATTTATTAGTTTTTTATATTTTATATCTATATTAACAGTTAATTAAAGGTATGTTTTTTTCACTAGATGACCTGTTTTTTCCTTCACTGATGCGAGTAATTTTTTTTTAATATTTGATATTTGTACTTACAATTATTGATAGCTAATAATATTAATTTTTCTTGGTATTTATTAGTTTTTTATTCTATATCTATATTAAAAATTATTTATAGGTAATATTAATATATTATATAATTTATTTATAGATAATTATTATATTCTATAATTTATTAGTTTTTAATATTAGAAATATTTATTAATAATTATTGACAGGTGATATTATTATATTTTGTTATTTATTAGTTTTTTATATTTGATATTTGTATTAATAGTTTTTATAGGTAAAATTATTCATTTCAAATGGCTAGAGATTCTCTTAATGATCTATTTCATTCTCTCATTGATACTGGACTTCTCAATGATGAGCTTGATTCATTTGACCTGCAGGATGTTGTTTCTATTAGGAGGTGGAGGGCCTTACTCAATTGATTATTCTATACCATGGTCTGGAGATTCATCAATTGCTTTATTTTTATCTTCATTTATAGAGATATTTTCAATTGATTAACTTATTTTTTATATTATTTTTTTATAGTAATTTTGGTAATAATGTTCTGATTATTTATTTATTTTCATCATTTTTCACATTTAGTTTTTGGGAAGGCAGGTGCAATTATAAGAAATTATTTTTTTGATTCATGGGTATGATGGGATCAATTTATCATTGTTGTTTGTCTGTATATTTCTGAACACTAGTTATTACATTATTAAATAATATTTTTTACTTTAATTTTATTTAATTATTAACATATGGTTCATAATTATCTTATAGAATTTATGGTCTCCAATTATTGATATTATGAGAGCTCTTATTGGGGAAGTAACGTCCCAATATTTTATGAAATAAATTATTTAAAATTTATTTAAATTCTTTAATGTATTTTGTTATATACTATACATATTTTAGCTTGCATCACATGAAATACCAAGTTTATATTTCATTTCACGCAACATCAAATACCTTGGATGACTTGTGTTACACACAATCCTGTGTCTTATAGGACAATAATATACTATTAATATTATTATGATAGTTATCACTTAGTCGTTGGAATGGATGTAATGAAAGTGATTAAAAAAATTATGAAATTATGTTTTACACGTGTTTATAAGATGAATTCATTTGTTACAACTTAATTATAAATGAAAATAATGGCCAATTGAATATAAAAGATGTAATATCCCATGTAATGATAAAATAAGTATTTTTCATATTTATTAATATTTATGAATTTTGTTTTTATTGTAGACTAAAAGGGACTCTATTTTAGATAGTGTACTCTACATGCAATAATGAGTTTCTCTAAAATCATGTGTTGCACCAACACTGAGTAATACTGATTAATAATATATTGTTGATATTATTATTTTGATTGGTAGTTATCATATATTCATTATATTAGTGGGAATGAATATGAATAACTATATTATTTATATAAATTTTTATTAAATGTTTTTACATTAATCTAATAAATTTTGTAGGCTTAAAATAAGAATAAATCCAATTTTAAATTTAAAAATCACTATATTTTTATAGGTTAGTTTTACTACATCTTAACGGAGAACCTTCTTATAAATCTAATTTTTAAAACTTTTATGATTTTTATATGAAAAAATAAACTTCATTTGTTATATAAAAATACCAAAATTTACTTTTGGGAGATGTTTTTTATTTTTCTTAGAACTTTAACATTTTTATGAATAGTGAATAATACAAAATTTTAGTTCAAAAATTATTTTTCATATAATTTATTTATATATTGTTAAATTATGTTTTTATTTGGTTATAATTTACAATTAGATAAATTTTATATTATTTAATCCAATTTAGTTCATTAGAAACAATTTCACATTGAATTTACATATGAAAAATTAAAAACTTTTGAATATTTTTACTATAAATTCCGCATTGTTGTCCCATTTGAGGGATTAAATTTATTTTAATTTCTACGACTTACGTGATTGTAATTTGGAAAATTTGACTCCATATTTTTAATAATAATAATTTATAATGTATAATATGTTTAACTAAGATTTTGAACAAAATTATCAGTGAAAGTAATTAAATTTATTTATATCAATTAAGATGAAAATTAGCTTAAAAAGTGACTAAACCATAAGATTAGGAGCCAAAATGGCCATGAAACTGTCCAAAATAAATTTTATGTTCATATTTCAACCCTATACTCAATTTTATATCATTATTACCATTAATGTATCCATGTGACTTGGGAAAAATATCTGTTGAATTCCCTTTTCAATAATTTACTAGAATATCACTCCTCATCCACTATAAAAAGACACTCACACTTCTGATTTCTTCACACCTATCAAGAAAATTTCAATCATCCAAATCCTACCCAGATAATCTCTCAAAATCTCTCCCTTAACCCTATATTCCTAACTCTAGGCATAAATCCAACCAATAAGTCATTTGGTACAAACTGAAAGGAGTTACCCGAAAAAGCTGCAACTTTCATAAACATGATTACTTTGTTTCACTCTCCACTCACTTAATTTATTACTATTCCATGATTATATAATAAAATAAGTATCATAAATATAATAATATATATTTATGTTAATGGTTATGCCTGCACCTGCAAAAACTTACATCAGATAGGTAACGAAATTATGGTTAATGTATAGTGAACTACCATCTCGCGTAATGATGTATTTCGCTTTTCTTTTACCACATATCATTATTTGGAATTATAATGGAAACAATATTTTTATATTCAATATATATGATATTAATGATTTATTTTAAATTATATAATTGATATATACCCATACCTTCATGATTTCCATTTTTTATAAATACAATAACATCGTTTAAGGACGTGTCGACTACCGCCTCCTCAAAGAGATGTGACACATTCACACATTACATGGAATGTATTAAGAATGAGTTTAATTAAAAAAATTGAAAAATAAATAAATACATATGATATTAATGAAATAATTACATTTTTGGATATATAATATATCGTTTTCTTTATTACCCTTTCACACACTGAAAAGTGATAATGTCGTTTGTGGACGTGTAGACTACCACCTCCTCGACGTGATGACATTCCTTTTGTATATAAAAAATTTTATATATGATTATATTTGACAAAATAATGTGATATATATTATATTATATTCATTATATAATGATAAATGTTAATTACCTTCTTTTCATAATGATCATTGAAAAATGGGTATGTAATTCATGCATACGTACGACCTACCATCTCCATGATTATAACGTTGATTAATTTTTCATAACCATATTTCATCATTGGTTTTTAAAGTGTAATTGATGTATAAATATGATAATTATTTCATTATTATTATTCTTTATATTTTTACAGAATGACCCATTTGACCATTAGTTGACCTTCCAAAATCGGTTTTGATGTATAAACCGAATATGGTTAAAACACCTGACATGAACATATTTTTTAAGTAGTTTTTTACAAAAAATTAAAAATTAAAATAAAAGTAATTATACAATTGAAATGTTTTCTGAGTCAAGTAAATAATTAACATATGATTACAATTTATGAAGATGAATACACACATTACATGTTAAACTCAAGGGAAATGATTTCTTCTCAATCTCCTTCCATTAAGCAATTTATTGATGATATGAAACTTTATTCTTTTATATAGTGTATATAAAAACCATTTGACATTCTATATCTATATTTTATCTATTATCATATTATTTCTGATTTTATTAATTTTTATTCTTTCACGATTATCAAGATTTAAATGTTCAAAGTGGTATGGGATTCTTTGAATGCTTAATGATTTAACCCTTTCCATTCAATGCTATTGATATTATTTCACATATGTATTTATACAGATATAAAAGGGTTATAAAGAAAATTTTATGTCTATTTTTAATTTCATTCAAAAAAATTCAAAAATGAATCTTTTTAAATGTTTTATACAGATCATTTTGAAAAATGAAAAAAGGGAAGTTCAATTCTTAATGAACGTGGTGACAATGATTTTTTCCATCATCATGGGAATTAATTTTTTTTTTACTTCCCTTTCAATATTTCATGTTTTCATAAATGAAATCATTTATTTCTTTTTACTTGGTTATTTTGGTATTGAAAATGGTTTTTCAAAGAAAATGGTGTTTGTTTATTAAAAATTGTTTCTCAGAGGAAAAGGGTATTTTTATCTAAATGTGTTTTAATATAGATTTAAAAAAATTAATTGGTTTTATAATGCGATATTTTTTACTCTTGATATGGTACTTGAAAATTATATGAAATGTGTGATCATGATACAACTTATTCAAAGGTTTGAGACCCATTAAAGCTTATGGGTGGGTTTGATATAGCTTATATGAAGGTTTTAGTCCCATTATAGAGAATGGGAAAAAGGTGAGCGTGATAGTGGTTATACAAAATCTGATATCCATTATAGATATCCATTGCATTGGGAAATGATAATTTTGGAAGTCCAACTTATATTCAATCCAATTAAATGTGTTCTGAAAGGGTTTTATATATATGATGCTCTAAGTCACCAAAATAGTTTAATTTCATACTATGGGTATTAATGATTTTCCTTGAGAAACATTTGTGTTACTTAATTATATCAAAATGTTCATTTAATATTCTCAAAATAAATTTGAATATTAAGGTTAATTTTATATAATATTTCATATTTTTACCAAACTAACAGTTTCCTGTATTTTTATATCCCTTTTAGGGATTTCGTTATCATCCCAAGTTTTTAAAATGTTATCGTATGGTTTAAGAATGGGTATGGGAAATGAATAATTTTAGTTGGAAGTCTTGTATATTTTCCTTGAAAATGATTTAATCATTATTTTAAAACTTTTAGATTTTATGGGAAATGGAACAATTCAAAATTGTCTAATTTGTATCTTATGGTTTTGTTATGTATGATTTATGGCCTAATTCTCTAAAATTATAAACCTGAATAGATCATCAATGTTAATGAAAGTAATTTCTCTACATAAACTCAAGATTATATAATGTTTATGTTCGGGGACTTATAATTGGTATCAAAAAAATTTTAGATAACTTCATAGGTTAAAAAAGTATTAATAGCATTACATTATAATATATTATTTTATGGTTAAGTTAGAATGATATATTATTTAATGTTTTCCATGTTACTTCATCTAAAGAATGTTTTTTCAGATTGGTTTTCAATAGAGGAAACAAGAAAGTTGTAATGGGATGGAATTAATAAAAAACTATCCTCCCAAATAAAAATCATATGATGGTTAAAATTGGAACTCCGTGGTTTTTTATAGTGATGGATTATTTGACACAAGATATAAATGGTGGTGGTATCATGATAAATAGTGTCCCAACCTTCCATGACGGAACATGATGATAGTGGATAATTTATTACGGAAACATCCCCTATCATTCAATGTATCATCAGACCTAGTGGTATGCGAAGTATGGATCAATTCATTGGAGAAGATATCTGAATTCATGGGATGTTCGGAACATCAAAATCTAACTCTTTCAATCTATCATTTTAAGGTGAAGTTATTTGATGGTGGTCTTTGGTTAAGAATACTAGAGAGAAAGATGATCTTGATTCCATGGAATGGGAAACAATCAAGGACCATTTCCTTGAAAAATATTTCCTAGAGGTTATTCAAATTATGATGGATAAACAATTCATAGAGTTAAGACAAAAAGATAAAGATTTTGTGGCTACGTATGAAGAAAACATCATAAGATTGTCCAGGTATGTGTTAGAATTTATTTGATACATTAATAGTAAAATTAATAGATTTTACTTATGATTAAAACTAAGTCTATAAATATCTTTGGCCTCTCAATAATTTAAAATTTATGAAAAAGTGGTTCTTTGTTATGAGAAATTTGAAATGGAGTTTTCTGACACTTACATACCATGAGACGGTAAGAGTAAGAAATGGTCAATGTGGTAGGAAATATAGAATAAACCAATTAATAATTCTAATGTTAAGCCTAAATATTGTTCCAAGTGTGGTAAAATACATTTTGGGAAATGTATTTCTGGATTTGTAAACTGTTATAGGTTTGGTAATTTTGATCACAAGGTTTGTGACTGTAAGGAAATGTGTCCTGAATAATCCAACAATGAGATTACATATTTCCAATAAATAGTAATATTCTTTAGCTACAATGAGTTGGTACATTATGATAACATTTTTTCAAATAAACTTATTTAAGGTGGAAATCATCATGATCAGAATAAAAAAGGTACAGAAACAATATTTTTTACTTCTACAGTTGATGTTGGTCCATCTAGTGAAGTGATATAAGATCTGAGGAGCTCTATATTTTTCAATGGTTGATCATAAACCCAATTCCTTAGGAACCCCTATATTAATGATTAAATAATGTAAATCCCATAGGGGATATTTATTTAGTTTTCATATATTTGAGAGGTAAATGATTAAAAGTTAATTTATAAAGGATACCTCTACTTGTGTGGATGTAAGTTTAAAGGTATTGGTGGCCATTAGGGTTATATATCTATATAATTATTTAGATTTAACATTTTTTATTACTATTGAACATTAGATATTAATTCATTATCTAATCACATGAATGTTTTAATTATCTTACTATGGGTTAACCATGTTTTTATTTTCTAATATCTAAAGTTTAGAAGAATATTTTGTTATTTTTTTAGGATTATTTGATCTGTAAGAAGATTTTTATAGTGATTAAGTCATGAAAATTCATTTTGGATACTCATTATTTAGATCAATAGATGATTCTATTGTGTAAAATGAGTAAAGGATGAGTTTATACTCATAGAGTAAGTATATTTGCATATGCTTTTGGTATATATGGTGAAGGAATCCTACAACTTTAGGAAAAGGATCATGCATAAATATAATTTTATACTATTATCTTCCTTTCTGATGATATCAATGACCCTTCCCACACCTTTTCGGTTAGTAGTTTTATCGTCATTGAATTCATATTGACAATTTTCTCTATCATTCCTTATCAATCTACAATAATTAGTTTTCCCTTCCAAATCCATCTTTAAATTTCCCACCAATGTTACACCTTTGTGGAATCATAGTTATCGTAATTTCCAGGGACTGTTATGTTTCCAACATTATATTTAAAATAGGATGGTTTGTTAAAACTTTTCATGATGTGGGATTTAATAAATGAACTCTATAAATATTGATAAAATGATAACAAAGACAAATTTTGAGGGCTAAATTCATTTTAATTGGGGTTGGATGAAACATCCTAAAATATTATGAAATACAGTCTTTTAAATTAATTTAAATTCGTTAATGGATTGTGTTAGACACTATACATTGTTTATCTTGAATAAAATTCAATAAAAATTTTATATTTTTTTCATCTAACATTGACTTCATTTGATGAATTATGTTACACACAATCTGAGCCTCACCAGATAATAATATACTATTATTTTCATGAACGATGTCGACGTTCCATCCAACCTAACACCTGACCCGATCCATGGAATTACTCGAAAGCCATTCCAAATCCTGATGGGATAGAAACTAGTTCCTCGGTTTCAATAATAAAATTAGGGAATGTTTCACCCATAAATATAATCATAAAAAACAAAAAATAATAAACATCACAATAACAGATAACCATAACCCAATGAGGTATAAAAAATTTTAGATTGAGAGTTTACAAATTTTATCAAAACCCAAAAGGAAAACAATCTAAAGGGAAGCAAAAAACTATCCCAAAAACCTCCGGGCAATATTAGCAACATCATCCACAATCTACCACCACCAACACCTATAGGAAGTAGAATACTAGAAATTGGATCCACCATCACCAAGATACATCTTCCATTACCTGGGTTGTAGATAAAAAAATATACTTACACTAAAGGTGTATGTAGGGTGTGATCCAAATAATAGTATTATTTTACCCAAAAAAAGTTTACATGCTATACCATTAGATTATAAATCAACATTCACATTTCTATAAGAATACTTGAAACCTTTACAAGAAAACATTTTAAGGAAAAATTTATTTTTAAACACTTTTTATGAACACTTTTTCACAAATAATCTTTCTTGAAATAAAAGTGTACACAAGGTCGGCTGTATACCGATGGATAACACCATATCACATAAGAATTGTGTCATAAGAGAGAGCCTTGGGAAATAAATATCAGTAACTAGCACAAGGGGTACCTGATGAACATCACACCTCAGTGCTCAAAATCCTCCAACTCAACTACCAATAATGATTATGTGCATGAGCCACTAGGGAGAATCTCATACAAATTTGTAGTGGTCTAATAGTGTTCTCATGCGTGAGCCACTAGCAATGATCTCATCCAAAATCCTTGCATTATCTGATCATATCACATGTTTAGTAAGTTTTGTAATCGTCAATCTTGCTAGATGAGTCTAGGTCTCGGCCACTTGTGAATCAACTAGAATACTAGTTCTAGTTTCACACCTATATACTTGGGATTCCCATTGTGATCAATTCCATTAAACATATACATCAATCAAATTTGGAAATGTATTTCTCACCACTTTTAAAATTTATGAAACCCATTTGAAAAAATAACAAGAAGATCACAAATAAAATGTAGTAGTTTTCATATGTAAATCTCTTTTCAAATTCATACTCTCATAAAAACCATTTTTATAACATGGTTACTATCACTTTAATAATTTAAAGACACAATTAAAGTGCATGAAGAAGGAACCAATATGAAAAGAAACCCAATTTATCTTGTAAAATCCACTTTAAACACATTTTCACCATTAAATCCCTCTGAAAACACATTTAACTCCTTCCACACAAGGCATGGAACATTTTCAAGAAATAACCCAAGGAAGAATACCAGAAATACAGCCAATTTATTTTCAAAAACCAACTTCCATCACATTATCATAACAAACCATTTCCATAGAATGATTCTTACCACAGAATCAATACATAAAACACGTTTAAAAAACCAAGAAAACATATCAAAATCCTCTTATAAGGTAAAATCCTGGAACCACCTACCTCACACTCAAAAACATCCGGAAAATTGTGAAAACCAGGACCACACCACCAAAAGACCCTATAAAGAAACTATTGAAGAAAAATCATCAATACATTCCCCAACAACACAAGATATAACCCTATTTAGATCAAACATCCTGCTCGAAAATAAGGACTCAAGAAAGAGGGAAGAAAGAACCCTAAAAAGAGGAAGAAAATAAGAGAAAAGGGACTTACATGATGTTTCCTTGAAGAACTGGAGTAAAAAACCACCTAAGGATTGAGGATCAAAGGATTTAATAAATATTTAAGGAGGATCCCATGGATGAATACCCGTAATGGGGTTGATGGGATGTGGTTTAGTGTTAAAATTTAAGAGGTAACAAATGAAATTCCTCATGTTCTAATGACCTAGGGAAGATTCATGGTTAGCTCGAATGGTTTTCCAAACTATGTAGAAACCATAAACTCCTCACTTTCCAAGAGGGATAGGCTTCACGGTTATCCAACACTGTTTTCCATATTTTTTTCTATCTATGTGGTCACCACTGTCCAAAATTAACAATTTCATTTTAGTTTCCTTGGCAAGGGTGCACTGTGTCCTCTAACCATGCGCCAACGATGCGCCGCCAGATATCAAGACCAAAATCTCCATTTTCCACCAAAAACTCATGGTAAAATCTAAGGATAAATGAATGATTTAATATGAATAAGGAATACTTCAAAACAGAATTTGTATGTGATAATTCTACCCAACATGAAAACTTTCTTCCCTTAGAAAGTCAACTTGAAGCTTAATCAAACAGCAAAAATGGATAATCCTCCTCAAACCAAGACTTGTGCTCCCAAGTCTCATGAACATATTTTACATGCTTACAATGAACTTGAACCAATATAATAGACTTCCAATGAATAATATTCTCTTGAGAATCCACAATATGTAGTGGCCACGCAAACACAGAAAAATCCACGTTCAATTCCAACCCTTCCCATTTCAACACATGAGATGGATACGAATTATACTTTTCCAATTGAGATACATGGAACAAATCATGAATTGACATGAACTGGGAGGGAAAATATAACATGTATTCCACATTACCAATTCTCTCAATAATATCAAAAATTATAACATACCTTGGTGTTAAATTCCCTTCCTTACCCAATTGATAATGACACAAGTGAGGTTTTAACTTTAAGAACACCCATTCACCACCGAAAAACTCTAAAGCTTATCACCTATAATCGAAATTGAACTTATAGAGACTCTAAACCGTAAAAAATGATACCTCATTATCTCAAATCTATTAGAAGTTACTTGTGCAAGGCTTAGTCCCAATAATGAAGTCTCGCCCACCTCAGCACAATATAAAGGCGATCGACACGACCGACCATATAGAACCTAAAATTGATCCATTTGAATCAATTATTGGTAAATAATGTTATATGAAAACTCTGCTAATCCAAAATGGTTATCCCATAAACCTCTTAGATCCGATACATAGGGCTGGATCATGTCTTCCATGATCTGATTCGCTCTCTCCATCTGACCATCCATTTGGTGATGGTATATCCTAATCAAATTGACCTACAAACTATTTTCATTCTAAAATCCTGACTAAAACCAAGAGATAAAATGGTGGTCCACATGTAAAACAATTTTTGATATCACACCATGAAGCCTCACTATCTCGTAAATATAAAATTGTCCCCACTCATCCACTTTGGTTGAATCCCTGGTTAGAATGAAATTGTAATATTTGGTCAGATGATCAATTACCATACAAATTGAATTATTCTTCTTTGGTGTACAAGGTATTCTAAAAATAAAGTCCATGGTGATCTCATCCCACTTCCAGGTATGAATAGGTAGTGTTTTATGCAAAAAGAAGGGTCGTTGGTGCTCTAGTTTAACCTACTGACTTGTATAACTCCACTATACAAAGTCATCTATATCCAAACTCATGCATGACCACCAGAAATACTAACACAAATCATAAAACATATTGTTAGAACTATAATGAATGGACCACTAGGATTGGTGGCTACCCTACATCATCGCCTTCCTCATAGACAATGGCAAGACAAAGTAATCCTTGAAGAAAAAAACTCCCTCATTATATAATGACCACTCCCAAGGAATCTCCCCACCATCAATAATTTTCATAGAATGCTAATACAACTCATCACCAGGATGATCCTGCTAAATCAAATCTATAAGGTAATGTTTCAACTAAACACTGACCAATAACACACCTCCACCATGCTCCTTGGTCTCCTGTTTCATTTGAGAAAATAGCCCCATAAAATTCCATTCATCACTGGACCCTTTCAATACATCCAGTTGAAATTTCCTACTCAAAGATTCTTCCATAATGTTAATTTTCATGGGGTATAGACTATACATTTCCTCAAATTAAAATATTTTTTTGGAGAAAATGTTGTCTAAACTCTTATGATCCAAAAAAACTAAAAACATCTTCCCAAAAATATAATGGTGCCACATATTCAAGGCATTAATCAATATTACTAACACAAGTTCATGTTTTAGGTAATTCTTTTCATGTGGTCAGAGTTGGTGAGAACCATAAGACACCACATGGTTATCCTTCATTATCACACACTCAAGACCCATAAAAAAATTTTCACAATAAGACACATGTCCCCTTCTTAATTTAGGAAAGATCAAAACAGTGGTGGGGGTCAACTACTACTTTATCTCCTCAAAGGACACATGATACTAACGGATCCATTTGAGCTTTACCACTTTTTGAGTAAGCATGGTAGTGGATGAAGTGTGTTAAGGGAAATCCTGAACGAACCACATGTAATACCCATCCAAACCTAAAAAACTCATGATTTCAATAATATTCTGCAGTTATTACCATGACATCACTACAGTGATATTCTCATGGTCCACCAAAAACCCTTGTTCCAAGATCACATAGCCCAAATACATCACCTACAAGATCTAGAAGGTTAACTTAGAATGATTCATATAATTACGATGATCCCAAATGGTGTCCAACACAATATTCACATGCCTCTCATGCTCCTCCATGGTCCCTGAATGGACCAAGGTGTCATCCAAAAATAACATGATAAAAAAATAAATATACTAATGGAACACTCTATTCCTAAAAAATATAAAGACTATTGGGTCATTTCATAACCCCAATCGCATGACTAAAAACTCAAAATGGTCATACCTACTTCTTACGGTTGTTTTTGAAATATCTTAATCTCTAACTCTAGCTCGATGACACCTAGAATAGGAATAAATCTTGGAGGAAAATATTTCCCCTTTGAGATGATTAAATATTTCATCAATTTAGGGGAAAGGATACTTATTCTTTATTGTTACCTTTTTAATCCTTTGGTAATCAATGTACAACAGGAGAGATGCATAATACATCTTCAAAAACAAAATTGGGGAGGCCCAAGGTGAGATGCACGGGTGAATGAATCCTTTATATTAAAAATCCTGCATTTATAAATTTAATTCCCTCAACACAATGGGGTAAATATGGTATGAGGGAAGAGATATTGGTTGTGTTCCTTGAGCCAAAACAATGGATAACACCATGTCTTGCTTCAAATTCAAACTATAAAAATAATCTAGAAAAAATCTCTGGGAAATCATCTTCCACATGAGGTAATCTACACTCAAGAGAACCATCAGCATCCTCAAATGTGAGAAACGGTATGTAAAAAACATGATTTCCCAATTTCAGAAGTGGAGGTCCAGCACATCCTGACCGATGATCCCATTAACTGTTAAAAACATGGGTACTCCCATCAGGTTCCAAAAAAATCATTTGCTAACTATTAAAGTCATTGTATTCCTAAAAATTAACCATCAAATCAATACCAAGGATCGTGTCAATGTGATCCATCTATAAAACTAGAAAATTCTATTCTAACTCGACCCCTGACATGATGAGTGACAAGACGGACACTTAAAACCCAACTATAGCTTCTTAGAAAGTGGTGTTACCAAGTCCATCGCATATAGAATAAACTTGGTTGGAAAATTTAATACACTAACAAAGAGGTCAGAAATAAAATAAAATGAAGCACCAGAATAAAAAAACAATATCTAAAGACAAAGAAATAAGAATTGTAAATTTAACTGGAATAGGTCCTGTTTGCGATTCTACTAGCACTTGAACAACCATGGGGAGTTGGATCATCTTAACTTGACCTTGAGAATGAAGACTAGAGTATGGATATACCATGAACTAATTCTACCATGATGATCACTATCCCTACCACCATGACCTACAAACTGAGAACCCACTATCCTGGATGGTTCTGATCAAGATTTCATCCCTTTATAAGCCATCGAACCTTCACCACTCTGATATGGTTGCACCATTATACAAAATCTCTTAAATTGATCCATAACTCTACATTAGTGACAAGGTTTTGGTAGAGATGAACATGAAGGCCATATGTGTCTTACCTTCCCACACTTATGTTACATGACTAAACCAACATCAGAAGCCATAGATGAATACAGAAGGGAAGGATTTCCTAAACTACCACCTCCCTTCCCCCCCTATTCATACCACTTTCTCTTCTTCTCTGATACTGAAACTGATACTATTCAACAACTAATACTACTCCATAGAAACTATTTTTTCATCCATCATCAATTTCTAGGATCATTTAATGATCAACCATATTAGCATAAGTTTTCATCTTAAATAATAATATTTGCGATCAGATTCTAGTCGTATCACCATTTTGGATATTGGAGCCTTCGTCTTCTCATTGGTTATGATCTCAGGCACATACCAAACTAACTCTAAAAATAGTTTAGTGTACTCCATAATGGAAGAGTCAATAGGGATAATCACTATAAACTTTCAGGATCTGATGAAGGCCAAAATATCAGGACAATAATTCTTGTTGAAAATAACCTTAAATACTTTCCAATCCATCTTTCATGATTTCCAGCTTTCACTGATGAGTTCTACTACTTCCAACGGGGACATTCCAACATAAATGAAGCACATTTCACTGTGACCACCACATGAGTATCAATAAACTCAAACATCCTCTCTATCTTATCAAGACACTCCTCTGCTTTTTGAGGTTATATGCTTCCTATAAAAGAATGAGGCTTGTTGTTAGGTAACTCTTGAGATGTGTCATTTATAAGGACTATTTTAGATTCTCTAACCTTATTATAACCATAACTATACATGTTGAAAATCTTGGATATCTTGAACATATTATTAAATTATCCTTTGATCAATTAGAGGAGGAGAACTCTCTCTAACCTATTCCCATGGTTACACAAGAATTATTCATAGTGGAATTTTTGTACAATAAGAAATAACCATAAGAAAAACCATCAATACAACCATTCTGAAAAAGTTAATAAACAAAAAAGATTACACATACTTTCATAAATCAGTACATAACCAAATCCATCACAATAACTAGATGAACCAAACCACTCCAACCTCACCTAGTGTTCATATACATTCTTCATCCAGTACATCTCACCTGGATGAGAAGTAAAAATTCAAATCCCAACATCCCAGGGTGAGTCAATTCCTATCATTGGGTGTGTTGACTAGGCACCCCATTCACAAATACAACCTCAAGCCCCAATAACCCTATCTCCATTCTATCTACAATATTTCCCAAATAACTTGACCCAAAAGAGTGTAATCTTATCAGATGCCATTTTTTCATGAACCAGTATGGGGTTCCATCCAACCCGTCCCTCGACCTGATCCATTCCATGGCCCAAAGGGTGTTCTTGATCCCCATGGGCTGGAAACTTGTGCTTGGGTATCAGCAATAAACTTTGGGAATGATTTCACAGATAAATATAATTATAAACATAAAACGATAATAAAAATCACAATAAATGATATCCATAACCCAACGAGGTATAACAAATTTTAGATTCATAGTTTACAAAAGTCATCAAAAACAAAAAGAATAAAAATGGAAATGTAACCAAAATTTTTTTCCAAAAACCTCCATGTATTAAGAGGGACATCACCCTCAAGCCACCACCATCAACACCTAAAAGAAGTGGAACACTGGCAATCAGATCCACCATCACCACGATAAATCATTCCATTACCTCAGTCATATGTAATAAAGTCTACATATTCCAAATTTTTATGTAATGTGAGAGCCAAATCCCATTTGGATTCCACAAAAAAGAAATGATTTCATGCTGTAATATTAGAAACAAAATCAACAAGCACCATTCCATAATAATACTTGAAACATTTATAAGAAAACATTTTCAGGAAAACTTTCTCAATAAACACTTTTTAGGAATACACTTTTTCACAAATAAACTTTATTGAAAAAAAACTGTTCACTAGGTTGAACATATATCGATGTATAAGACCATATCACAAAAGAATAATTTCATAAGATAGCACAATTTTAAAATACCTATAGGTAACTATCACAAGATGGACCATATGAACATCATACCTCATTGATCAAAATCCTCTTAGTCAACTACCAATAGCTTTCTCAATCACGACCCACTAGAGAGGATCACATCCAAAGTTGTACTGATCCAATGACATTATCATGTGTGAGACACTAGATAGGATCTCATCCAATGTTATAGGGGTATCTCATCATATCACATGTGTATTTGTGTTGTAATCATCAATACTTTTAGATGAGTTTGAGCCTTGGACACTTCTGAATCAAATTGTATACTAGTTCTAGTTTCCCGCCTAGATAATCAGGATTCCCTTTGTGATAAATTTCATTTCACAAAAACAACGAACCCATTGATTAATAAAATTATCACCACTTACACAATTTATTAAACCATTTTGAAAACATAACAAAAAGATAATATATAAAATATAACCATTTTAATCGGTAAATCCCCATTAAAATTCATATTCACATCAAAAACAAATTTATGACAATCTTAACATCACTTTCATAATTCAAAGACACGTTTAAGGTGAACGAATAAGGATTCAATATTCATCGAAATCCCATTTCCCTTCAAAAATCCACATTAAACACATTCCCACCCTTACATCAATTTTAAAACACATTTCGCACCATCCACACAAGTCTTGGAACATTTTCACGAAATACCACAGTGAAGAATCAAAAAAATATAACCATTTTGTTTTAAAAAAACATCCATCACATAATCATACCAAACCATTTCAGAAGAATTTTAAAAAAAACACAAAAAATCCATATAACAGATTCAAACAACAAAGAAATCATATCAAAATCATTTACTAATATAAAGGCATGGTCCCACACACCTCACACTTGAAAACGTTTGGAAAATAGTTTGAAACCACAACTAAACCAACACAAGTCAACATAAAGGAAATATAGAACAAAAATCATCAATACATAACCCAACAACAAAATATTGATCCCTCTTTAGGTCAAACATCTCACTATAATATATGTATTCAAGAAAGTTTGAATAAGAACCCTGGAAAGACATAGAAATCAAGAGGAAAGGGACATACTTGATGTTTCCTTGAGTAAATGGAGTCAAAACCACCCAAGTATTGAGGTTAATAGGATTTAAGAAAGATTTTATGAGGATCCCATGGCTACAAAACCCAAATGGGGTTGATGGGAGGTGACTTACGGTTAAAATCAAAGAGGGTACAAAGCTAATTTCTTACATTTTAATGACTTGAAGTAGTTTTATGGTAATATTTTATGGTTTTTTGAACTGTTTAGTGACCATGAACTACTCACTATCTATTGTGAATACACTTCATGGTTAGACCACATGGTTTTTAAAACCATGCAGTCACCATAGTTCAAAATCAACATTTTTCACACTATTTCCTATGTAAGAGAGCATGGTTTCCTCTAACCAAGATCCAAACATGATCCACCTATTGTCAAACCAAAAATATCCATTTTCTATTAAAAATATTGGAAAACCCAATGGATAAATTAACAACATAAAATTAAAAAGGAATACCTCAAAATAAAATCACGGATGTGGAAATTCTCCACACCATGAAAACTTTCTGCCCCCAGAAAGTCAACTCAAAGCATGATCAGATAACAAAAATGGATATTCCTCATAAAACCAATACTTCTACTTCTAGGTCTCATTGATTTCATTAACATGATTCCAAGGAACTCAGACCAATGTAATAGAATTTCCCACGATGCACTTTCTTCTATGAATCCACAATAAATACTGGCTACTCAAACACAAAAACAATCCAGGTCTAATTCCAACTCTTCCTAATTCAACACTTGAGACAGATCTCGATTATACTTTTTTTACTGAGAGACATGGAATATCTCATAAATTAACATCAAATGGGAGGAAAAATCTAACCTATATTCTACCATACCAATCCTCCTGGTAATCTCAATGGGTCTAAAATATCTTAGTGTTAGCTGCTCTTTATTACACAAATGATAGTGACCCCAGCAAGGGTCCACCTTTAGGAACACTCGTTCACCCACTAAAAAATAAAAATCTTGATTCCACTGGTCAATATAGAAATTATAGAAACTATTCTCCATCAAAAAATGATTCATGATCAACTTAAATCTGTTAGATGTTTCTTGCAAAATGGTTGATCCCAACAATGAGGTCTCACACAACTTAGCCCAACCAAAAGGTGAACGACATGGTCGACCATAAACTACCTAAAAGGGATACATTTCAATCGAGTGTTGGTAATTATTGTTATATGAAAACTCCACCAATCCCAAATGGTTATCCCATGAAACTCCAAAATGCAACACACATGCCTGGAGCATGTTTTCCAAGATCTAATTCTCTCACTCTGTCTAACCATCCATTTGAGTATGGTATGTCATACTCAACTGGACATGTGAACCCATAACATTTTTTAAGTACATCCCAAAACCATGAGATAAAACATGGGTCCCTGTGTGAAACAATTTATAATGGCACACCATAAAGCCTAACTACGTATTAAACATTCAACTGACCCAAATCATTCACTTTGGAAGAATCCCTGATCAGAATGAAATTTATGTATTTAGTCAGATTATCCATCACCACCTAAGTGGAATTCATCCTCTAGGTTTTATGATTCATCCCACTTCTAGGTAGCCATATGTATTCGTTGAAAAAAACTGGAGGGTCATTGGTTCTCTTCTTTAATCAGCTGACATGTATAACTCCATGATATGATATCATCTATGTCCCGCCTCATGTCTGACCACTAGAATTACTCATGAACAGTATAAAACATCATGGTGATGCTGGGATGAGCTTTCCACTATGATTGGTGGCTATCCTACATCACCACTTTCTTCAAAGATAATGGAACCACAAAGATAACCTTGAATCACAAAACTCCCTCACGAGACAACGAACACTCATAAGGTGTTGCCCCACCATCAATAATATTCATAGAAAATTGATACAACTCATAACTAGGATACTCTCACTAAATCAACACCACAAGGGAAGTTTTCAACTAAACACTATCCAAGAATGCACCTCCACTGTGCTCCTTGGTTTCCAGGAGCATCTGAGAAAAGAGCCCCATAAAATTTCACTCATTACTGGACTCTTTCAATGTTTCCATAGGAACATTATAGCTCAATGAATCATCCACAATGTTACCTTTTTCATAGGGTATCGACTATATAATAATCAAGCCCCTAAAGGTACTCAACCAAATGAAATTACCTCAAATTCATATCTTTTTTGGAGAGAATTTAGGCTAAACTCTTATGATCTGAATAAACTATAACATATCCCCAAATATATAATTGAACCATTTCTTAAAGGAATTCATCAGTATTGCATCCTCCATATCATGGTTTGGGTAATTATATTCATGTGGTCATAGTTGGTGAGAACCACAATCCACCACATGATCATTTTGCATCAGTACCCACCCAAGACCCATACCCTAAGAATCATAGTAAACCACATATACACTTTTAGATTTAAGTAAGTTCAAAATAGGTAGTGGTAAACCAATAAATTATCTCCCTAAAGGACTCCTGAAACTCTAGGATACATTAAAACTTTACCCCTTTCTGAGTAAGTGTAACCATGGCTGAACCAAGATGGGAGAAATATTGAATGAACCATCTGTAATAACCAGCCCGGCCTAAGAATCTTCTAATTTCAAAAACATTCTTTAACTATTACCATGACTTCATGTCACTTATCTTCTCGGGATCCACACCACATGTTTTAAAATCACATGGCCCAGAAACTTCACCTATCGAATTTAGATAGGGCGTATAGAAATCTTCTTATAGAGGAGATGATCTTGAAGGGTTAATAATACAATCCTCAGATGCCTCTCATTCTCCTCCTCAGTCCCTAAATAGACTAGGATGTCATCCAAAAATACCATAAAAAATGAATCAAGATATTAATGGAAAACTCTATTCATTATCACCATAATGATCATTGGATCATTTTTCTACACAAATGGAATGAAAAAATAATAAAAATAGTCATACCTACTTCGGAAGTCTATTTTTGGAACATCCGTCTCTATAACTCTAACTTGATGATACCAAAAATGAAAATCAATCTTAGAGAACCAGCATTCCCTACTGTTCTGAGTGAAGAGGTCAGCAATTTAAGGGAAAGTATATTTGTTCTTGATTATTACCTTATTTAGCTTCTGTTAATCAATTCACAACAAGAGATATCCATCAACCATGTTCACATAACAAAACTAGGAAAAACTATGGTGAGATGCTCAGGTGGATGAATCCTTTTGATTCCAAATATCCCAGTGGTACATTTAATTACCTAAACATAGTAGGGGCCATACGGTACAAGTAAAGAGATAGTGGTTGTGTTCACAATTCAAAATCAATTGAGAACTCCTTGTCCCACTCCAAAGGAAAACAAGAGAAACAATCTGGAAAAACCGCTGAGAAATCATCATCCAATGAAGGTAATCCACCCTCAGAAGCACCATCATCATCCTCCAATGGGAGTGGTGAGATATAAAAAAAGATATCCTAATTTTAGAAGATTAGTTCTAGCACATCTTGATCTGGGATCCCATTCACCTTGAAAAACATACGTACTTCCATCAGGTTCTATAAAGATCATTCATCACCTATAACAATTGTTGTGTGCTTGAAAATGCACCATCCAATACATACCAAGGATCATGACAAAGAGGTCCATCTCTAAAACCAGAAATTCAAATCTAAATTGACCCCGGACATAGTGAGTATACAAGATGGACTTTTGAAACCCAACTCTCACTTCTTAATAAGCAGTGTTCCCAGCTCCATCATGTATGGCATAAGCTCTTTTGGGACCTTTAACACATCAAGAAAACCAGTTAGAAATAAAAGAATCCAAAGCACTAGTATCAGACTAAACAATAGATAAAGTGGGAGAAATAAGAATGGTACATTAAACTAGCATATGTCCTACATCTGATTACATTGGTGCTTGATAGACCTCGTGGAGTTTCTTCATCTCAAACTGACCCTGAGAATGACCCTTATCCTACGACTCTACCATAGATAGACTATGTACATATAGTGATGCATCCGTACACCACAACCTCAAAACTGAAAACCCAATGTCCTAGATGGTTAATATTGGTCTTTAATATCTTTGGAAGCCACTGATCATACACCTCTTTGACATGGGTGCACCATTCTACAAAATTATTGAAAGTTTCCTATAACTCAGCACCGGTGAAAAGTTCATGGTGGATATGAACATTTAGGTAATGTGTGACCGACATTACCACATTGATGGAACATGACTGACCCAATCTCAAAATCCAAATTTGAATATAGTCTAGAAATATGTCTTGAACTACCACCTACCTTCGTCCCATGTTCATCATGCTTCCTCTTATTCTTTGACGAATAGCCATTTCCAACAATTGATATTACTCTAGAGAAACTATTTTTTCATATAGGATCAATTTCTACCGTCATGAAATGATCAGCCACATCATCATAAGTTTTCATATTGAATGTGAAATCTTGATATTGAATTTCTAGCCACAACCCCATTTCAATATTCTTAGCCTTCATCTACTCATTGATAATGATCTTGGACACATACCGAAGTAACTCTGTAAAGAGGTTAGCATACTCTATCATGGACTGGTATCCCTACCTAACCTCCATAAAATCCTCATACTTGGTAAAGGAAAAAATATTATGACAATAATGCTCATTGAAAATGACCTTGAAGCTTCTTATTCTTTCTGGCTTTCACTAATAAGTCCCACTACTTCTGAGTGGTATCTTCCAACATAAATGAAGCACATTTCAATATGACCACCTTAGGAGTATTAAGAAATTATAACATTATCAATATATTATCAATCCACTCCTATTATTTCTATAGTTTCATGAAACCTCATAATGAAGGAGGCTTGTTCTTGAGGAACTCTTGAGCCTTTTCTTTTCCCGGACCTAGTTCAGCTTCTCTAACCTGAGAAGGACTAGAGCCCACTCTATAGTATCCCATGGAATGATATAATTATAAATATTCATATCTATTAATATTTATTAATTCGCTATTAATATTACCTTAATAAAGATTCTATGTCCAACAGTTTACTCGACACGCAACAATTATTTTCTCTGAAATCTTATGTTGCACACAAGACTGAGTTATATTGAAAAACAATACATTATTTGTATTATTATTTTAAATGGTATTTATCAACTAGCCATTATATTATATGGAATGATAATAACTAAAAATATTATGTTTTCACATGTCTATTAAATTTCTTTACTTTCATATAATAAATTTTAGAGTCTTAAAATGAGAATAGATTCGCTTTTAAGCAAAAAAATACTCTAATATTTTTAAAAGGTTGTTTTACCACCTTTTGATAGAGAAACCATTTTAAATATAGTTTTGGAAACCTTTATATGTTATATTTGAAAAAAATAATCTTATTATTTGGAATGGGGATATCAAAATTTAATTTGGTTTAATTTTTTGGTATTTTTTCTGATAAGATTCATATTTTAATCAATAGTGGGAAATACCACATTTTAATTCAAAATAGATTTTTCATCAAATTTATTTAACTTTTTAGATGATAATTTTTTTTGGTTTAAAAGTATATTTAGATTATTTATTATCATTTAATTAAAAAAATTAATTAGACACAATTTCAAAATTAAATTGTATATAAAAACATTTCAATCTTTTGAACGTTTCACTTTAAAAATCCACTTATTACTTTTGTCTGTGGAATTAATTTTAAATCCAATTTTCTATATTTTTTAAATTTAATTTGTTAAAATGGATTCCATATTTTGAATCACAAGTTAAATTTTATTTTTAATTTCAATTTCATTTTAATGTATGAAAAAATTACCATGGTAAAAGAAATTATTTTCAGTAGTAAAAGTAAAATTTTGATATGGTTTAAAGATATAAGATAAAAGATTAACATACCTAAAAACTACAACATTTAAAGGGTGGTTGAGGTGTGGATTGACCATAACCAGAATATAAAACATTAATTACAATCCAAAGTCATGTAATTTAATTTTAACTCTATGTGATTATCTTTTAATATAAAATAATCCATAAATTAATCACTTGAACCCAATTCTTCAAGTATAATACCACCTCTCCAGCACCATATTTCAACCCAAAAATTATTTTATATTCTAAACTCTCTACCCAAATCATTATTAATCACTATACCCATGTCCAAGTTCTATTTTTATTATGAAAATACCAAATACAAGGTCCTCCAAAGTCTTTCAAGGAGGGAATATTCGAGAGGTAATTTTCTCAAAGTACCTTTTTTAATTTCTTTTTTTTACATTCTACTCACCTCCTTCATCGATAAATTCATGATAACTCCATAATCATGTAAATACTGGAGTTTTATGATTATTATGTAATATATCATATCCATTTATTTTTTCACCTCCTGTTATTCAAATAAATTAAATCATTGTCCAAGTTATCACAGTTAATCACCTCCATAAATAATGTTTTTATTCATTTTCCATTACTACCTTTATGGATGGTATTTAAACTATTTTAAAGGTTAAATAATAATTAAATATTTATATTATAACCTATTTCATATTCTTTAATTTTTATATTAAATATACCTTCATGCTTTCTATATTTTTTTATACGATAACTTTGTTTGGGGACGTGTGGACCACCACCTCTTCAAGATGATGTGATTCATTCACACATCACAATAAATGTATTAAGTATTTTTTAGTAAATATATATGATATAAATTAAATATTAATTCTAATTTAATGTTATTATATATTTACATATATTTATATACATTTCATTTAATTTCTCTCTTTCAATATGATAGGAAAAACCAAAATAGCGTTCATACGTACATACAACCTACCATCTCCATGAATGGTGTTTTTATATTGTATTAAATGATTATTATAAATAATTATATAATGAATATATAAGATATTTATATAATGTTTTATGTTATGGATATGTTGGACTTATGACCACATGGACTATTGATATCATACCAAGTTCATTATCAACTCAAGAACCGAATATCAACAAAACACCCGATATGAGCATAAATAATTATGTAATTATTATAACATGGAAAATATTGATAGAAAATGAATAATGAACATGAAAAAGTTTGTCAAAAAAGTATAAATTAACCAAATTTTATTATTCATGAAGATAAATATCATATGAGACAATTCAGACTCGAGGAAAAGGAATTTCTTACCCTAATTTCCATTCTTTAGGTTAAACTTCTATTTCTTGATTATATTGTTCAACTCTTATGTGTGAAATTATTTTTTAATATCTTATACTTTTTTTATTAAATTTTTTTAGTGTTTTGTAAGTAATCATTTTATATAGAGTGTTTAAATTTTCATACAAAATGAAAAAGGAAGGTTTTTTAACATATACGGAGACAATGAATTATTTACCGCTATAACCGTTATTTCATATTTGGATTCCTCTATAAGACTTAATGTTTTAAAAGGAAAATAAATACCATATTCTATTTTCATGTATTCTTTATTGAAAATGGTTTTTATAATGTTTTTATTATATAATTATCTTGAAATGATATCTTGTGACTGAAAAGTTGAAATGTTATTTTTCCTTTATGTGTGTTTTTTTTTGTTATGATTATGTTATGGTTGTTGGGAATTTCTTATTTATATGGGTGGTTTCATGAAAAAAATGAGGGCAATTGATCCTGTGGAAGCTGTCTAATTTATTTTCTAATGAGACTAAGTTAATCAATAGGGTTTCTCCTAACAGATTTAGGGAATATACTATGATGGGTATTCCAAATGTAACAATGAAGGTTAATCCCTATGTAGCTATGAATGCTACAATGTCAGTATAATATGGATGCCAAAAGTTACCTTTATTATATATTATTTCTAAGAATTATTTTTAGGAATCTTATGATTTCACGAGGTATGTAAATTATCTTATGTTTTTATGGGTGAAAAGAATGATTTTGTGAAAATGTTTTCTTGAGTTTAAAATATTCATGGACTAACGATTTCATTCATTATTTTATATTAATTACTGAGATTTTTTTCTCATCCAATATTTTTTAAAAATTTTCCATTGGGTATAAGGATGGGTAAGAGAAAGGAATAATTTATGAATATTTTCATTAAGAAAATAAATCATGTTTTATTTTAAATTTTTTATATTTTGAAAAAAATTGATACTATTTTGTTAGTATCATCTTGTTTGATTATAGGATGTTATATATTAATGATGTACTAATTATCTAAAAACATAAACCTGAAAATATCTTCAATGTGAAAGCAAGTAAATTATTGACTAAACTCAATATTATGTAATGTTTAAGGATAGGGCCTTATGGTTGGTATTAGAGGCCAATATAAATAAATTTAGGTGTTAGGATATTATTAATAGAATATCCATAAATGATTTTCACTCTATGTTAAAATTAAAATATTATATTATTTGAATATTACCATGTTTATATATATAAGATATGTTTGTACATAATGGTTTTTCATATTGGAAACAATGAAGTTGTGCTAGGAAGACATCCATAGGAAAATAGACTTCCAAATCCGCAACCTAAGATAATCGTAATTGGAAATGAATATTTTTTTTGTAGTGATGGATCAGTTGAATCTAGAGATAAATAGTGGTGTTATAAATGCATGAGATCATTTAGATCATCCATATATGATCATTTTAGTATTGGATCACTTCATGAGGCAACATCCCCCATCATTTAGAGTATCATCAGACCCCATGCTAGAAGAAGGGAGGATTGAAGCACTAGAAAATATTTTTAATGCCATGGGGTGTTCAGACAATCAAAAGGTTAGTCTTTTTGTTTATCATTTTGAAGGTGAAGCCGATCATTAGTATTATATGGTTAAAAGTATCAGGGATAGTGAGGAGATTCATTCTCTTGATTGGTATGAATTCAAAGATATGTTTATTGAGAAATATTTTCCTAAGGAAATTCTAATTAGGATGGAAACAAATCTTGTAATTGAGGCAAGATGAGGATCCAGTGGCTACATACAAAGAAACATTCACTCAACTATAACGTTATGATCTAAATTTTATCTAGTATCTTGAAAGTAAAAAAACAATAATTTTTACTCAAGATTAAATCCAATGTATCGAAGGGTGTTGAATTCTCATGATTTTAAAAGTTATTATAATGTTTTATTTTAAACATATTAGAAAAATATGTATAGGTGGCTGGAGAAGGGTAATAATTGATCAAAATTTCTAATGGTAAGAAAATTAAGTTTACATTTTGTGAAAATTGTGGTAAAAACATACTGGATAATACCTTCTGAATTCTATTAAGTGCTTATGATGTGGATAAATGAGGCATAAGTCTCATAGCTAAACAATGAAATATAATGTTAGTGGTATGAAAAAAATCATATTAACATTCATTAAAATGTTTTTAGTGTAATGAGATGGGTCATTATACAAACAAGTGTCTAATGAAGAACTCGAATGAAGGTAATCATCCATACAATAAGTATAAAGGTGTGGTGAAATAATTTACAACTACTTTAGTAGAGGTTGGGATATCAAATGAAGTGTTATTAGGTATATTGGTTGTTTAATCCGACTATTCCAATGTGTTTTTTGATTCAGGGTCTATGCATTATTTTGTTTTTTAGAAACTTTCTAGTAAATTGGAAATTCCTCTTCAAGAAATGAATCCAGAACACATGGTAAAACACCTAGGGGAGAATTTAAAGAAAAAAAATTATAAGAATCTTCTTGTCCTTATTTAGAGAAATAATTTACCTGTAAAACTTTTTGTTTTTTCTCTAGCAGAGTTTGATGTAATTCTGGGTATGGATTGGCACTCTGTTTACCATGATAAGATTGAATGTAGAGCTATAGAAGTTTCGTTTCAATATAAAAATTAGTTTGTGTACAAAAATGGACCCTTACCATTGATAACATGTCAGGAAGTTGAGAAACTATTAAAAAATGTAAATTAATGTTATCATTCATATGTTTTTGAAAAGAAATAATTATTCATATTAATGATGTGAAAGTGTTAAATGAGTATCTTGATGTTTTTTCTAATGAGTTTCCTAGTATTATACCTAATCGAGAAGTTGAATTTACAGATTACTTAGTTCTTGATGATAATTCAATTTCAAAACCCCTTAATGAATGGATCAGATTTAGATTTTAGAGTTGATGATGGAATTACAGGAGTTATCAGATAAAGATTTTATTCGACCTATCACATCACCATGGGGTGCTCCTATATTTTTTTAATAATAAATATGGTTCAATGAGACTTTGAATTGATTATAGATCTTTTAATAACATCAATGAAAAGAACAAGTATCTATTTCCTCATATTAATGATTTGTTCAATCATCTCTAAGGAGTAAAATATTTTTCAAAGGTTGACTTGAGGTCTCGGTAGCATTAGTTGAATGTAAAGGAAGAAAACAATCTAAAGACTACATTTTGTACTAGATATAGACATTATGAATTTTTATTTATTCCATTTAGTTTAACTAATACACCTACTATATTCATGGATATTATAAATAGTGTATTTCGTGCATTCTTAGATAAGATTGTGGTTGTGTTTGTTAATGAACTTTTGGTATATTCTAAAATTAAATAGAACAATTAAACTCATCTAAGGGTTGTTTTTAAAATCTTAAAATAAAAGAAACTATATAGGAAATTCATCAAGTGTGGGTTTTGGTTAAAAAAATCCTCTCTTTGGTCACATTTGTTTTTAAAATGGCATAATCGTTGGTCCTACTAAAACAACAGTTGTTGAAGAATGACCAAGACCCACAAATATAATCGATATTGTTAGTTTTATTAGTTTAACAAGATATTATCATAGGTTTGTTGAAAATTCTGAATTGTTATCTTACCCAATAACTAATTTATATTGAAAATGTTTTATGTTCATCTGGACAAAAGAATGTGATGATTTTCTTAGGAATTGGAAATAAGATTGGTTAATGCTCTATTATTTTCATTACTTTCCAAAAATGGTGAATTTTCTATCTATATGGGTTTTCCATTGAAATGAATTGATTTTTATTAATTTAGAATGATTTGTTAATTTAATACTCTTCATGTTATTTGAAAACTCATGAGTTAAATTACCCTACACATGATTTGGAATTAGCTTCTATTGTATTTAATTTAAAATTTTTTAGACATCATCTTTATAGAGTAAAATGTGAAATATATACTGACCACAAAAGTTTAACTTATATATTCACTCAGAAATAATTGCATATGAGATAGAAATTTTGGTTGGAACTAATCAAGTATTATGATTACATGATTCATTACCATCCGTGAAAAGCAAATAAAGTGGCTGATGCTTTGAGTAAAAAAATTAGTGCTACATTAACCATGTTACTTTTGAAATTTGATCCTATGGTTAATTATTTGATGAACTTTGGCATGAAAGTTGTTGGTGTAGGAAAATTTTCTATTTTTTCTCAGGTTTCAGTGAAATTGTCTCTATCAGATAGAATTAATAAAGCGTAGAAGGAAGACAGTGAGATGTAGAAAAGGCACAATTGATTCAAAATGTTAATTTATATTAATTTAACATTTATAAAGATTGTGTTATAAAATTTGAGAAGAGATTATCTGTGCCTTGTAACTCAATGTTAAAGAATGTTTTTTTATGTGATGCTCATAGTTCTCAATTTTCAGTTCATCTTTGAAATACTAGGATATACAGAGACCATTGAGAGTATTACTTGTGGGATGGAATGAAATGTGTTATTTATTAATTTATTTTGAAGCGTTTTACTTGTTAATAGGTTAAAGAAAAATGATAATTTCCAAAGGAGATGCTTCAGCCTTTGTTGGTGCCAGAGTGGAAATGGGAAAATATATCCATGGATTTTATAGTGGGATTTATGAAGAATTCTCAATGTAACAATGTGACCTGGTTTATTATTGATTGATTGAATAAATCTTCTCATTTTATTCCTATTGGAGATATTATATTTCTAGATCAAATTTATCGGTTGTATATTATAGATATAGTTAGGTTTCATGGAATTCCTCTCTCTATTGTATCTGATCGTGATCCCAGGTTCACGTATAACTTTTTGAAAGGCCTTCATTAGTCGTTGGGAACTGAATTAAATTTAAGTACAGCTTTTCATCCTCAATTAGATGGGTATATAGAATGAACAATTCATACATTGGAGGATATTATATGTTCTTGTTCAATGGATTACTAGGGAATTTGATATCAATATATTTCTTTTGTTGAGTTTTTTATAATAACACTTTTCATTCTAGTATACTGATGGAACCATTTGACGCATTATATTGGAATTGGTGTCGAACTCTATATTTTTTGGATGAAGCAAGTGAAAGGAAGTTAATGGGACCATAATTGGTAGATGAGATGGCAGAAAATTTTCAGTTGATTCAGAAGCACATTAGGATAGCTCATAGAAGGTAGAAAAGTTATGTTTATAACTATATAAAGGATTTTTCTTTTGAGGTTTGTGATCATGCCTTTCTCAAATTTTCTCCATGTAAAAGTGTGATGTGTTTTGGTGAGAAGGGAAAATGGAGTGCATAGTTCATTATACCATATGAAATACAAAATAAATTTTTATTATTTGTCTATTGAGTGACTTTATCTCCTAGTTTATTCCTAGTACACAATGTTTTTCTTGTTTCAATATTAAGAATGTATATGTTCGATTCATATCATGTTCTGAGTATAGAAGTAGTTTGGTTGGAAGAGAATCTTTATTATGAGTAACATTCATTCTATTTTCTTGACCACAAAGAGAAAATGTTGAAGAATAAGGTAATTTATTTGGTTATGTATTTATGTAAAACCCATATGATTTAAGAGGAAACATGGGAATCTAAAAATTATATGAGGTAGAAATACCCCAACTTATTTGATAAGTGAATAAAATTGTGATGCTGCAATCTCCAAAAGGGGGGATAATGTAAAATCCCTGGTAATTATATAATAATTAATTTTCATATATATTAATATTTTTGAACTAGATATTAATTTACCTTAATAGGGATTCTATTTCCAATAGCAGAATCGACACACTACAACGTATTTCTCTGAAATCATATGTTGCACACAAGACTAAGTTATACCTAAAAAATGCATTATTAGTGTAATTATTTTAAATGGTAGTTATTGAATAGTATTTTTATTAGAGGTAATGAACATAACTAACTATATTATGTTTACACTTATTTATTAAATTTTTTTACTTTCATCTAATAAATTTTATGTTCTTAAAATTATAATAAATATAATTTTAAGCACAAAATACTCTAATATTTTTTAATGTTTGTTTTACCACCTTTCTATAGAATACCTATTAAAAATATAGTTTTTGACACCTTTATATATTATATATTATAAAATAAAATTCTTATTTTGAATAACGACATCAAAATTTACTTTGGATGAGTTTATGGTATTTTTTTTGAAAAGATTCGTATTTTAATGGATAGTGAAAAAACAGCAGTTTAATTCAAAAATGATTTTTCGTTAAATTTATTTCAATTGTATGATTATAATTATAATTGGTTTAAAATATATTTAGATTATTATTTTATAATTTAATCCAATTTTGTTAATTGGAATCAACTTCAAATTGAAATTAAATATAAAAATATTTCAATCTTTTGAACATTTCACTTTAAAAACCCACTTTTTAGTTATGTATATGGAATTAAATTTTTATACAATTTTAAAAATTCTGTAAATTTAATTTAGTAAAATGGATTAAATATTTGAAAATATAATGTAAAAATTATATTGTAAGTTCAATTTATTTTTTAGGAATAAAAAATTTACCATGGTAAAAAAAATTATTTACCATAGTAAAAGTAAAAAAAATCAAGGGTTAAAGTTCATAGTGAAAAATTTAACATACATAAAAAATACAACATTTAAAGGGTTTTGAGATGTAGATTGACCCTAAACATCCTATAAAAAATTTAATTCAATAAAAATTCATGTAATTTAATTCCACCTCTATATGTATAGCTTTTAATATAAAATAATCAATAAATTAATTACTTGAAACCACCTCTCCTCAAGTATAAATACCACCTCTCCACAACCCTATTTTGATACAAAAATATTTTTAGGTCCTAAAATAAGTGCCCAAACCACTCTTACTCACTATCCCCACGTCCATGTTCAGATGGTCTCACCCAAAGTCCAAATCTATGGTCCTCAAAGGTCTTTAAAAGAGGGGATATTCAAGAGGTAATTTTCTCTAAGTACCTCTTTAAATTTCTTTTATTTTTATAATTTCTCCTCACCTCATTCATCCATAAATGCATGATAACTCCAGAATAATGTTAATTATTTAGTTTTATGTTATAATGTAATATATAATATCCATTTATTTTCTCACCTCTGCTTATTCAAAGAAACAAAATTGTTTTCCAAGTTATGTCGGTTAATTGCCTCTATGAATAATGTTTTCATTTATTTTCCATTACTGCCTTCATGGATAGTCTTAAAACTATTTTTCTGGTTAAATAATATTTAGATATGTTTAGTATAACCTATTTAATATTCTTTAAATGTTATATTAAACATACATTCATTCTTTTTATATTTTTGTTATACGATAACTTTGTTTGGGGACGTGTGGACTACCGTCTCCTCAAAATGATGTGATCTATTCACAAATCACATGGAATGTATTGAAGATTTTTTCAGTAAAAAATATATTAAATAAATTTAATATTATTTCTTATTTAATTAAATTATATATATATATATATATATATTTATATACATTTCATTCAATTTATCTCTTTTGATACGATAGGAAAAACAAAAATTGCATTCATGTGTACGTATGGCCTACCATCTCCATGAATGGTGTTTTCAGTTTGACCGAAGAGATTATTATAAATACATATACAATGAATATATAATATATTTATACCATGTTTTATATTCTATATATGATGGATTTGTTATCACATGGAATATTGACATCATACAAAGTTCATTCTCGACTAAATAACCAAATATCGACGAAACATCCGATTTAAACTTAAATAATTATGTAATTGTTATAACATTGTAAGAAGTCATATAAAATTACAAATAAACTTGAAAAAATTTCTCATGAAATAATAAATTAACCTAATTTTATTAGTCATGTAGATAAAGAACATAAGAGACAAGACAGACTCGAGGTAAAAGAATTTATTACCCCAATTTCCATTCTTTGTGTTAAACTTCTACTTCTTGATTATGTCGTTCAACTCTTATGTGTGAAATGAATTTTCAATACCTTATATTTTATTTAGATATTTAATGTCATTAATTTTTTATTAAAATGAATCTTTTTATATGGGTTTTTTTACTTTTCCTACAAGATGACAAAATGAATGTTTTTTTAAAATATATGGCGACAAATACTTCTTTGTCGTTGTAACTGTTATTTGATATTTGGATTCCTATATAAGACTTAATGTTTTTAAAAGGAAAATGAATACCATATTCCCTTTTCAAGTATTTTTTTAATGAAAATGGTTTTAATAATTGTTTCTTTATATCAATATCGTGAAACTATATCTTGTGACTACAAATTGGAAATGTTATTTTTCATTTATGCATGGTTTATATGTTTTGATTTTTTTATGGATATGGGGAATTTCTTCTTCATACAAGTGTTTCCTTGATAAACTGAGGTTGTGTTGGCCTTTTATATCTCTCCAATGTATTGGTAAATGGGGAGTTAAACAATAGGGTTTCTCCTAAGAGATTCAGGTAATATATTTTGATGGGTATTCGAAATGTATCCATGAAGGTTACTCACTATGTACCTGTGAAAGATACAATGTAAGTATGATATGGGAGCCACAAGTTATTTTTATGATTTATGATTTCTAAGAAGTATTTTTAAGAATCTTATGATTTCATGAGGTATGTTAAAGAGAATATGTTTTTATGGGTGAAAAGTATGATTTTTTGAAAATGTTTTCTTGAGTTTAAAATATTCATGGACTAACAGTTTAATTCCTTGTTTTATACACCATAATCATATTTTTTGCTCATTAAATTTTTTCTGAATGTTTTACATAGGTTATAAGTATGGTTAATAGAAAAAAATAAGTCAATAATATTTTTATCAAGAAAAGAAATCATGTTTTATTTTATAAGTTTTATATTTTGAAAAAAATGGATACTGTTTTATTAGTATCCTCTTGTATGATTATGGGGTGTTTTGTATTAATGATTTCCTAATTCTAGAAAAATCTAAACAAAAAAATATCCTCAATGTGAAATAAAGTAAATTCATTACTATACTCAATATTATGTAATGTTTATGTCTGGAAACTTATATGCTCCATGTCCCAAAGCATGGAAAACCTAAACCACTTCTTCAACCAAATTCTTATCAATTGAAAATGGATAACTCTCTCCAACCTCTTCCCATGACTTCATATGAATTTTATATGGGGTAATTTTTCTATAATAAGAAATAACCACAATAAAAACCATCAATAAAACCATTCTATGAAATTTTAGCAATAACAACTATTATCAACACTTTCATAAGTAAAAACATAACCAAATCGTTCACAATAACAAGACCAACTGAACCACTCCACCCCCACCCATTTTTCATATATAATCTGAATCCTATATATCTCACTTGTTGGAGAATTAAAAATCAAATACTAACATCCCATGGTGATTTGAGTCATGTTACAAGGTGTGCTTGCTAGGAACCCCACTTGCAACCAGAACCCTAAGACTTGAAAATCCTAACTCTATTATATCTAGAATTTTTCCCAAATAACTTTTCCTAAAATACTATAACCTAATCTGATAGAATTTTTTCATTAATCAAGTTGGGATTTCATCCAACCCGACTCTTGAACCAATATATGGTAGGTCCCAAAGGGCTTTCCTGATCCCCATGGGCTTGAAAATAGTTCCTTTATATCAAAAATAAACATTGGAAATTATTTCACCCATAAACCTAATCATAAAAAGCCAATGATATTAAAAATCACAATAATTTGTAACTATCACCCACTAAGGTATAATAATTATGAGATTCCTACTTTAAAACATTAATTAAAAACCAAAATAACAAAAATGGAAAGGGAACAATAAAACTATCTTAAAAAACTCCATGAAACAGGAGGGATATCACCATTAAACCATAAACACCAACACCTACAAGAAGTGGAATACTAGAAACCATATCCACTATCACTACGATACATCATTCCTTTACATGGGTCATGCATAACAAAGTCTACATACAAAAACGTTTTGTGTAGGATGTGATCCAAATCTTTATAGTATTCCTCCCAAAAGAAAAGATTACATTCTATAACATTAGAATACAAATAAACATTCACTTTTCCATAAAAATACTTGAAACATTTATAAGAAAACATTTTTAGAAAAACGTTCTCAATAAACATTTTTTTGGAAAAACACTTTTCTATGACGGAGATTGGTTGAAATAAAAGTGTACACAAGGTCAACAATATAAAAATGACTATAACCATATCATATAAGAATCATGTCATAAGAGAGAGCCGTTATAAAATCCATATAGGTAAATAACACAAGCATGAACCTATAAACATCATACCTGGGTGTTCAAGATCCTCCAACTCAACTATATTCCCAAGGGTCACTCCATGTGCCTCTTTCCCAGGCTCACTAATAGTGGAAAGGTTCATTATCTTCCTCTTCCTTCTCTCACTACTCTTGGAAGTAAATCCACTCACAATTTATATACTTATAGGTTTAACATAGTTTATGTACATGTTGGTCTCTTTATTTTCATGAATTATTTCATCCTCAACTTTAGGAATATTCTATTTGGAGGTTTTTGTTTCAAATGCAGATGAATTCCACCTTCCTAGATATTGTTAGATAAAAAAGTCATTCAAAAGCAGATTTTAATCTTTCTCAAGCTTCCTTGAGTGTTCCACGAACCAACTGCTCCTCACATATACTATGTTGTGGGTTTTTTATGCAGACTACCTCTTCTATATACCGCTAATACTTCCATAAACCACACTCCATTCTTGGACCTCCTCCAATTTCTCTGTTGTGTACTACCTCGATGTACTGACTCCGATAACCTCCTCTATGAACCTATTTCTCAAAAAAGTCTCTTCAAACTATCCTTTGTCCACAAATTTTTCTCTATCTACATACTACCTCTGCCTCTACGAACCAATCTCTATCCGTGAACAATTATCTATTCACAGATTTCCTTCGCTTCTACATAATGGAGCTCCTCATCCATGTGCATCAGTATTATTCCATGGAATTTTCTTTTTCTGTTGAAAACAATGTCCGGCAAAAAAACATTTGTGAATTGTTCCGTGAAGTTCTCCAGCCTTTGTCGAATCGCTTCCTACAAACTACTTTAAGACTTCACCAAATTCTTAGAGAAATGAGATGTTCTCTAATGATATTTTCTCTCACCTATAATCGATATGATTAACACTCATTATATAAGAAAATATATATTCTTAATTATATAAATCGAGATTTACCAAATATTTGATTCATCATTGCCTTCACTGTGCATCGTTTCTGAAACCGTGAACCACAATTCTTCCCACGAACCATTTTTTAAATTTTAGTCCATGTACTACCTTTTCTTCTATGGGGCGTCCTTCCCTTCATCCATCCTAAAAACCACCATTCTTTATGCATACCACATGCCATGTTCTACCAACCATTGTTGAGAAGCATTTTTACCCGCCCGTGTACCATTCCTACTACCTGATACGCAACCACGAACCGTTCCCAAACATGGTACGTAGACCATGTTCTGAGATACATGGTTCCCTTATTTTACTGATTTTATTCACAATTCCTCATACCATTTACTCCTATGATGAAAACCATCCTTTTCCGAACACAAACTCCTAATTTTGAGACCCAAATATTTTTCAAACACTGGGAAATAACATCACCTTAAAAACTTGTCTTCATAAAACACCAACCATACTCATTTTTTGGTCATATGGCCTTGTCAACATACAGAATCACACCCAAAACATACAGAGATGACACGTGGAGGGATAATTTCCCAAAAATATCCCCATTTTGGTTTATTGACAACTTTTCTCATAATAATTCTCCACATTTTGATACCTTGTAAAAACACCTCCCATATTCAACCACCATTGACTTCATGCTATTAAAATAGCAATCAAGGATTTACTAAACACATACTCTAAGTCCACATGATTCATGATCTATGTGATAAACATGAGTATAATAAAAATTTCATCAATGAATCACTTCATTCCTGACACCAACTCTTGAAACCAATCAACTTATTTTATCACGAACCTAAGCTGTCATGATATGTAATTTTTCATCAATAACTTCTAGCATTGTTAGATTTAATACTCCCCTTATGTTGCAACTCCTTCAGATAGCTTCATATTAGCTTCAACTCCTTATATCTCACCGATCCACTTAATAACTTCTTCACATGTCTTTTCTCCCCTGGAATAATCACATTTTTCCCCTTTATCAATAAACCCAAAAAACACTTCATGGTTTTCTACAATAGGGTAAATAACGCATATCAATACTTTAGGGAAAACACACCATACCTCATGGAAAGGGGGTCCCACATCCACACATATTCAAGTGTGGGGAGTCAACTAGACACCTAGAGCCATTCGATGTCTTTCAAATTCTTCATTGTGTAAGGCCTTCACAAGAATATCTGTTACATGTTGTTTTATAGGAACATACTCCAACATCACAAGCCCTTGCTATAATTTCTCCTTGAAAAAATGATATTCTATTTTAATGTGCTCAATCCTTGAGTGATGGACTGGGTTTTTCCTCAGATTTATAGCACTTGAATTATCACAATGGATTTTGATCAGATACTTCACTTCAAACCCCATATCATCAAGATACTACTTCATCTAGAGTAACTAGGTCCATGCTTGAGTAACCGTAATGTACTCAGCTTCTACAGTGATTAATGAAATGAAATATTGTTTCTTGTTCAACCAAGAAATACACAATCCTCTAAGATATAAGGCACCTCCAGATTTTGATTTCCTATCATCTGTTGAACTAATAAATTATGCATATGTATATCCTAGTAACTCTAGTTTAGAATTTTCATTATACATTAAGCCAAAATCCAATGTGTGCTTGATATAATAAGGTATTATTTTCACTAAAATCATGTGTCTCTCCTTGAGATTTCTTTGATACCTCACTTCTTAGCATGTGGAGAATATAATATCACGCCCTTTCTCTATCAAGTATAATAGAAATCTAATGATTTTCCTGTATTCTGTGATATTAATTGCTTTTCTTTCATCATCCCATGATAGTTTCAACCGGGTAGCAACCATAGTCTTCATCTTTTTGGAATTATCCATTCCAAACCTTCTCAAAACCACCTTGGAATATTTATATTGAGAAATAAAATTGTCATTCCTTCCTTGCATCACCTACTAATCAGGAAAAAATATCATCTCACCAATCAACAACATTTCAAACTCTATTTTCATGAATTCAAAAAATTGTCTGCATTATGCATTATCTGATCTACCAAAGATTATTTCATCAAAATAAACCATCACCATAAACCATTGACTACTTCCATTGCTGATATAAAAATTTTAGTCAACTCCACAATGATGTAAATCGAGCTTCTTTAGAAACTGATCAAACCTTGAATACAATGCTCTTGGTGCTTGATTCAAACCATATAAATCCTTATTTAGCCGACAAAATATGTAATCATCTTCATTACTGAGAAAAACATCCAGTTTCTCAATGTAAAATTCTTCTTCCAAAACTCTATTTTAAAATAATTACTTTACATCCATCTATAAAACCATAAACTTTTGTTGCACTCCTATGGCCAAGAATAAACTAATTGTCTCCAATATTGAATCAGGTTCAAATGTCTCATCAACATCAATACCCTCTATTTGAGAGTACCCTTGTTACACTAGTCCTAATTTTTTTCGAATCCCAACTGCATATTCATTAATTTTGTTGTAAAATAACCATTTTTCCTCAATGAAATTATTTTTTTGGTCTCAAAACAATATCCCACATCTGATTATTCTCAATTTGGTCAATCTTTTCATTTAATTTCCTAAAAACAATTCTCATCCCTAGTTGATTCATCAGATCATTTAGGCTCCACTTGTGATAAGTATGATGATTTCTATAGAGACTTCATCCTACTTCTATGTACTGGTTTTTTCTAATCACCAATTAGGTTCTATCTATCAATTTTAGATCTTATTACTGGTCTCTATGTAGATACATATTTATTACCATCACTCTCATCATATGAGCCTTCTTCTAAATCAATCACTAGAACTGGATCATTTCATGATCTACTTATATTTTTATCACTATCCTCCTGAGACTGATAATGTATTTGCTATGGTTTCTTCTCAATATCCACTATGGTTACATCATGGATTTCAACAATAATCTAGACTCTTATTAAATTACTTACATACTTATCTATTCTTTGAGTATCCAAGAAATATACCATCATCCCCACAAGATTCAAACATCCTATTTTTCTCCTTATTGAGAATGAAATACTTAATTTTGAAGACAGTAATGTATTTCAATGATGGATTCATTCCATACTATATCTCATATGGAGTCTTCTCTTCTTTAGGGTTTAATAAGGCTATATTTGATGTGTAGACTGTTATCATCACTGCCTCTTTCTAAAACATCTCTAGAAGATCTTTCTCAATGAGCATTGTTCTAGCCATATTTTTTACAATATGATTTCTTATCTCAACTAATATATTTTGCTAATGAGTTATTAATTCTGAAAACTAATTCCTTATCCCATGTGTCTCAAGATTATCCCCCACTTGGATATTTTTTAAATCTTTTCCATTATCTGTTTTAATCTTCTAGATTTTTTGACCAATCATCTTTTCACATTCCTATCGATATCTTGTAATACAAATGAACACTTCAGATGTGGGTGATGATTGAAACACATGCAATTCTATTATAATTATCAATTAATAGATCATAATCTCTCCTCCCATCAATAGGCCTTAGGGAAATTGGACCACGCACATCGATATGCACCAACTCAAGAAGTCTTGATGACTTTTTCTCCTTTGTCTTATATGTCTTTCAAATGATCTTCCCTTGTTGAAAGGTATCACATGTATGAGTACGATCATGTAATAATCTACGGATATTTCAGGCAGCATCATATTTCACCAGATATTCCATATACTTTTGGCTTATGTGTCCAAGACGCTTATTTCATAACTTGTTTTCTTCATCCTCGGATAGAAATCCCATATTATATTCTTTGATCACAATGTATATATGCCCTCTTACATAATTTCATTTCAACACAACAGAACCATCATTTTTCATTATTATAGGAAATTTCTTGGAAAAACTTATGGCATGCCAAGTGTCAAAAAATTGACTAAAAATAAGCAAGTCGTGACTAATCCCTTAAATAACAAAGACATCTACTCGTCTCATGTATTTTCCTCCAAACTTTTATTTTCATGAACCAATAATTTTTAGCCCCTCATCATTACCAAATATTACAATATCTTCTATATCATACCCAATTTCAGTTACTAGATCATTATTTGATGTCATATGGGAAGTGAAGCCACTATCAATGATCTATATACCAGATTGATATGATTCCTTGAATGTTATTTCTACCAAAACTACTTTCTAAGCCCTTTTCTTTTTGACCCATGTCTTTGAATTCATACCTAACATAGAAAGATAATCTTGATATTCCTCGGTATGTGATGAATCAGCTTCAAGTTGTAGAACATAAAATTGATTTTTAATTTTCAGCTCTCTGGATGATACATTTGGATACTTCTTCTGAAAAATTTAGTCTTCCTTGGCATATTCCTCTATATTTTTGATATGAAATATCTTTCCATATGTCTAAGTCCTTTTCACCTAAATTAAAGACCATCAAATGATGACCTAGAATATTGAGCTCTGTATAGGTACCTTTGTTGGTATTGTACCCATTAGAGCCTCTATTCTATAGAACATAAATTTTGAGAGTGTCCCATATTACCATAATAATATTATCTTATATGAGGTACATTCCTGTGTGGCATTGATTCCCCACTAGTTGTACCATGGGTTCTCAAAATATTCTTATTTTCCTTCATACCCAAATAAATCTTCAATCATGGATTAGGTTATTGTGGTATAACTTGAACCGTGACTTCTTTCTATTTTATATCAAGCCTCATACTAGCCTTATAATTCAGATTTTTTTGTTTCTTCTATTTTACTGGACCACTCTCCTGAAATTTCATCTTCTCTATTTCTTGTATAATCATCTTCACTAATGTCGATCTAAGGGTTAAGAGTTTCTATTGGTCTTTAACAGTTCATCACATACCAATGACTTCCTCTTCTAGTTCTTATATATGTATGATTTTATCTTTTCCTCTTTTAGTTAAAATATCAATTTCTTTTTTTTATTCAATAATTTTGAGTTTGAACACAACCACCTTTTCTGAGCTTTCTAGCATTGAAGAACTAATATTTTTAATTTCTCTATTCAACATAGAATTCTCTTCATTCTGTTGTTACATACAGATTTTGGAATCATGAACAACATTATTATATTTCTTTGTTTTGGCTCTCAAAATATCTATATCTTCAAGGGAAGCTTCTAATTCATACTAAAGATCAACTCTTCCTTCAAGTTCTCCTTCTTCATTGTCACATTCTTCTCTTGTTAAAGAATTTCCAAAAACTGCCACCAAAGCATCTACTATACGATCCTTTCAGTCCTCCAACTCTTCTGCCTCAGATTCTTCTGATCATTATTCTTCTTTTAAAAGAATATTCTTTTTTTATTGAAGAAAATTCTCTTACTAATTCTCCTACCTTTCATATTTCATGAATACTAATATTTGGGAATTTTATTATTGTCTTCATTGTCGCCATTAAACTTCTTAGGACACTTTACTACAAAATGTACAATCTTTTTGCATATAAATCATGTAAATTGAATTTTTCCTTTGAACATACCATTTCCCTTTTTTAGATTTGAGGTCAGAAATGACATGAAATTGTCCATATTTTCCTCCTCATGAATATCATCAATTGAGAGATTCTTCATGTCCTTGGATTCCACTTCATTGGATTTTCCCTTTTCCACTGCATCGTTATCATCATTTCTCATTTCATATGCTATAAGGGTAATGTGTAGGTTACCTAGTGTTAGCTCTTTCATGTCTTTTTCTTCCAATACTATAACTTTCAGATTGAACCGTGCCGAATGTTTTCTCAAGATACGTTTCACAAATTTTTTTTCATCAATGACTTCTCCAAGACCCTTCATGCCTTCCAAAATAACATTTACCCTATCGAAGAATTCATCAACAACATAATTGGGGTTTATTTTGAGATTCTATTACTTATTCCATAGAACCTGCATCATTCCTTCTCCAACATTTGTGTCTCCCTCATAAATATTCATCAATTTTCCAACATAACATGTGATGTTTTACAGAAAATCAATTTCATATAAAATTCATTTTATAAAGATCCCCCTAAATAATTGATCCCTTTATCATCATCATCCAATAACATTCTTTCAGATTCTAATAAAGCACCACTATTAATGTCAGTTGATATTCCATGAATAGTTGTTGTGAAGACATCCATTCTGAATGATAGAAAGTAATGGTGCATCGTATTCTTCCATAGTTGAATATTATTTCCGTCAATGATCGAAATTACTTTAGGATTAATCACCTTCATTTATTCTTCTAAGAAAGAACTGCTTACATTCAACCTTTCCCTATGATACCAATTGTTAGGTCCATAAGTTCGAATACCGTGATAGGGGGTGCATCAGGGTATGACAAATTGAGACATCTACCCCTCCAGATCTTGTTTCATTATTAAGAAACTCAATTCTCTCTTCCTCCCATAGAAATATATGAACAAATATGAAATCATGAATTGGACACATCGATTTTTACTTGGTTTACCGTCATTGGGATACAAACAAGAAGAATACAATGGTGATGTTCTGATGAAACAAATTCACTAAGCCTCAGTGCCAATAATGAGTACAATGTTTGTGGTAGATATTCTATGCTTAGGCCCACTACCCTTAAAAGGTTTAGGGTATGCTCACTGCATTACCAAGGTTCAATCACAAGTCCTAACTCTCTATCTCATTACTGGTGGAAAGGGCCACAATCATTCTCTTCCATTGCTCAGTGATCTCGGAAATGAATCCACTCATAGTTCATTGACTTTTTGGTTAAACCCTGTTTGTGGACATATAGGCCCATTCATTTGCATGAATTCCAAAATCCTCAACTTTACGTAGATGCACTGTTGAAGTTCATTGTTATCCCACAGATGAATTCCACCTTCCCGGGTATTGTTAGATATCTGAAAATACATTCGAAAACTGATTTGAAGCATTCTCAAGATTCCATGTGTATTTTACGAACCACCTACTCCTCCTGCATATTGTGTAGCAGGATTCCTATGTAGACTGCGTCTTCTGTATACTGCTTCCTCTTCCTCAAACTGCCCTCTACTCATGGACTACCTCCACCTTCGCTATCACATAATTCCTCCATGTACCGACTCCAAAAACATCATCTAAAAACCTCTTTTGAAAATAGTCTCTTCAAACTATCATTTTTCAATAGACTATTCTTTGTTTGCAGACTACCTTTTCCTCTATGAACCACCCTCTATACATGAATTGTTCACATTTCATGGACTTCCTTCACTTATAGGTAATGGAGAAACCCCTATGCATATCTCATTCTTCTTACATAGATTTTTCTTCCTTTTCATACTACAACATCCCACAAAAGCACTTTTGAGAACTATTCGATGAACATCTTCACCCTTTGCAAAATCTCTTCTCAAAAACCACTTTCGGACTTCACCAAATTCTTAGAGAAAATAGATGTTCTCTTGTGATATTTTCTCTCAATTCTAATCGATGGGGTTATCTCCCTTTATAATGGATAATATATCCTCTTAATCTAAAAATTGAGATTTCCAAAATCATTGATTCAGCACCACCTTCACCACACACAGCTTCTGCTACTAAGAACCACACACTATCTAGAAAACCTTTTTTCATACAGGATCTGTGTATTTCCTTTACTCCTATGTGGAGCCATTATCTTTCACCATCTCGTGAACCATCAAACCTTATATAGACCACATTCCATTCAAATAAAACCATTTTTTCCACTCTACATACCGTTCTTACTGCCTAATATGATGTCACGAACCGTTCATGGTCATGGTAAGCAGACCATGTATTGAGGTATTTGGTTCCCTAATTTTTCTGATTTTTTTATGGTTCTTTATATCATTTAATTCTATGATGAAAATCCTCCATTTCCAAACAAAAACCCCCGATTTTGAGGCCCAACATTTTGTAAAACACTGGGAAACTGTGTCACTTTAACAACCTATCTTTATAAAACACCAACAATACTCATTCAAGGTCATATCTCATTTTCAACAAACACAATCACTCCCAAAACATACCAATAGTATACCTTAATAGATTTTTTCCCAAAATACATTTAAATCGATCATAATTTTTGGTAAATAAAATGTTGATTATCCAATGTATATCCCCCAACAATGTCAAACCAAGTGCATAGTAAGGTGCATTGTCATGCACAATGTTACACCAAGTTAAACCTAATGCATATTGTCAGAGTTGTTACTCCTATGCACATCAATTCAAAAACCATGTCCTCTTGTAGTACCCAGATAGGGATGTATTTCTAGTTACACCCACATAATATCTATGTTACCAAAATTTTAGGATTTTCTACTATTTATATCCTAAAATTATTCCTTAGGGTTATGTTTTCTAATCTATGATTTCTAAATCTGGTTTTCAATGTTTCTACTAAACATGCTCTGATACCAACTATAAAGACCCCACCCCATTAGCCCGAGGGTGGTACCTTATTTTATTTCATTGGTAATAAAAAAAGTGTTTGTATCCTAAAGGAAAAGATGGTTTAGTGGCATTGGAAAACGATATTCAAACATAAGTTTTACATAACAACATGAAAGAAAAATAACATAGAAACTCCATTTAAAACAACCATAATCTTCTAGATTATCTCTACATGTAATTCATAATATACATATTTGCATCCTAGGGGAAAATAAAACATAATAAAGGGGTGATCTCATATTCATAGTAAGGGTAAATAATAAAAAAATAAAATTTAATAAATAAACATAAGAAATAATTCATTATTACTAATTAGTAACACATTCTATTAAAACATAATCATTGGAATAATATGGCAAGAATTAAAGCTGAATAAATAATTAGATTTATATAATCACATGAGAATGAAACTTAACCATGTATATTCTACTAGTTAGATAATCACATGGGATATCAATTAATAATATCATAATTAGTGAATTCATAATTTTATACATCATAAACATGCCACCAAGGCTTCATCCAAGACACCATACATAAACGGGTAAAACCCCAGTCTAGTTTGTGTCATGAAACCTATCAATGAATCGAGGGACTATAGTGGACCTCGAATATCACATACTAAGTACAATTAATTACTCATATTAATGGGGTGAAAAAAATCAATATATACATTCATATTGAGCAAGAATATGAAATGTAAATAATATCCCCAATTAGTGAACAATCCAAGGTGATGTGGAGAATGGTATCAAAATAGCACATCCACATAAATAATCATAAATTATTCAATAAAATATGGAATATTGTAACATAAGAGATAAGTATAAATAAATAATATTATTCAATAGATTTTTTTTAAATATATGAAAATATTATAATAATATTATTGAGGTATTCTTGAGAGAAATACCCTTTTACTTTGGAAAGAATATTTTTATTGGAAATTTATTTTTATTTTTCATAAAAAATCATATTGTAAACATGTATATCCTAGAAAAGAAAAGGGAGTGAAATTATATTTGGTAATATTAAAATAATATTCATATTTATATTTTTAAATTGAAGTGAAAACATGTAAAAATAGTGTTTAAGAAACATTATAAATGCACCACTTTAGTGTTGTTTAGGGGAAAATATACATTATTATTTAAAGTGTATGAAGTAATAATTGTTTGAATAAAATAAAAAATGAACAAAGATAGTCTTACTTGATAAAAATATTTATTTTATAAAAATATTTATTTTATAAAAATATTTGTGGATTAAAATAGAATATGGAGTGTACTTGAAAATGGGTAACAAATCAGGAAGTTCTCTTTAATCGGGCTTGCTTACAGGGTGGAATTTAAAAGGGAATCTTATAAAATCATGTATTTCTCATAAAAAAGGATAAAATTATCTAGATACATTATTTTAGAACACATACATAGAATTAAGAATAATTATATAAAAATAAAGGAGAATTACCTTAGGGTAAAGGGAGATAAAATGTAACTCTAATGAAAAATGGTGGTTCAAGGAGAATTCCTTACACTTTCCAAACAGTCAAAGCATATGTTTCAAAAATTTAATGATCAAAAAATAAGACATTTAATACCATGAAGATAAATATACTCATGATATGATTCAATAATGTCTAGTATACATACACAACACATAATAAATAGTGGTGAATAAGGTATATCTCACATAAATAAAAGTTATATGAGAAAACCCTTACCTTATATCGGAAAGAATTACACACTTGTTAATGATAATAATTTGGATTATTTTGGCATTTTTTTGATCATCACGCACAAGTTTTGTTTTGTTAATTAATTTTATGTATATATAATAGTTATTGAACATTATATAAGATGTAATAACTGTATTATAATATATTTTATCTGTAAAAATTGTTTTATTACCATCCTTGGAGGCATAATTGAAAAAATAAAAACATGTCACCCATGAAGGTGGTATATCGGCACCTCACGGACGATGTTTTAATCTTTAGAATAAAAGGAATGGGAGAAGAGACTTAATGGTGTATTTTACATTTACATAATAATCTCACATTATATATAATATAATATATTTTTCATGAATTTTCAGATAGAGGATGTGAGGAGGGTATAAGAAAATAATATAAAGTGAAAAGAAAATAAGGAAAGAAAATTAGTATTTTACCTCTTGAATTCATCACATTGAGAACCTCCTTAGAGAAACTGGTTTTGGTATTTTTTTGAGACCAGAACCTCTCAAACATGGGAAAGAGGCCTTGTAACTATATTGGTTATAAATTGGACCATCATAAATTCTTCATGGGTGTGAGATGAAGATGTGGTAAGGGATGGTATTTATAGTGGAGGAGAGGGGTGTTTGTTGAATATTTTCTTCATTTGTTTATAATTTTGGATCAAGACTATGAATAGTTTGATAATTATTAATAAATATATTAAAATAATGAATACTAATTCGATATTATGAGCTTAAATCATCCATACATTATCTATGAATCAATAATTCATGTATTTGATAAATATCAAAAATTATTGTTTTTCACTTTTCCCCAAAAATTCAACTATTTTAGAAAAATATCAAAAAACCACCCTAACTAATTTTTTATATAAATAATTAAAAATGGACTCCATTTTATGAAAATAATTTTCTAATTTTTATAAATTTAATTATTCAATAAAATCATCATTTTCTAAAAAAAAATTAATTCTAATATTATAATTGATTTTACAACACTTTACAAAATTAATTAAGGTCTCAAAAAATTACCCTATAATCAGAAGACACAAAAAAATTAACTTATGAATATATTTCATGAAAATAAAAATAATTTTAAATAATTATTTTAATTATAAAATCGTGGATTTAATTTTTGTTTCACAAAAATGCTTATACCTTATTTATCATTTTTAAAACATTTATTTACTTATTCCATGATATAAATATATTATATTTTAATTCAAAAGATACCAAAATTTTAGGTATACATTAATAGGTGAAGTTATTATTCAATTGGTCATATTACTCTTCATAGTGGTCTTATAACTATTCCAATGGTCATACTTAATGGTGTATTATGATTTTAAACTCGGTGTTGTGTGAATCATAAACTATCAAAGGAATTAAATTTTGAAATAGGAATACCATAAAATCATAGTGTGTTAAAAATTTATAATTAATTTATAACACTTTTATAAATATTATTTATTAAAATGAAATAATTTTTAAAATAATAATATAAAAATTATCTTCTGGTGAAATTTATTTATTTTTCTAAAAAGGTTGATTTTTCTGTGAATAGTAAAATAGTACTATTTTTATGAAATGTAGTATCTTTTTTTGATATTTTCCAAGAAATAAATATGATACAAAAACTTAATAAACTTATTTAAAGAATAATTTATGATAATATACTAAAAATATCAAACAAAAATAATTCATAAAATATGACTTATTTAAAGATAAATATGAAAACCATTTTTAGTGTTGTCGTAGTGCTTCCTCCTCACTAGAAAAGTAAAATTTTGTGTCTTAAAGATATTATTTGATAAGTAAGTAGTATATTATATACCTAATTAATAAATATAAATTATTATTGATGATTTTTAAGGATAGATAAAATTTTGGTGGTATATAAAAAGTGAATTATACAAATGCTTTTGCAATGCTTACGCAAGGTTGAGAAGGTCAAAATACGATATTAAATATACTTTTGTGACATAGATGTGAGAAAAGAATACATATTTAATGAATAAAATAAATTATCTTGAAATTAATTGATTTTTTTATTATGTTAATTTTTTAAGTTTTAGTGATGATATAATTACCTTAAATGCTTATGCAGTGTCTACTTAGTTCTTGTGCAAGCAGTATAAAAATCATGTAAATTATTTTAAATAATATATATAATTGATATATTTTGAGTGATTTATAGTGTAACATAAATTTTATAAATAGATATTAGATATTACAGATGTTTTAAATTTTTATATTTGACTTCCATTGTATTTTTTATGACTTTAAACACAAAATAAATGAATACTTCTATAAATGACATTAACTATATTTTATGATAAAAAATATTTCATTAAAAATTTTAAAAATCATAAAAAATAATATAATCATAAAATTTAATGTTATATGGTTTATAATATCAACCATTGTGTAATTATAGGACAATTTTCCTTTTATATTAACTTTCTTGGATCCTATATTGTAAAAAACATTGAATTGTGGTAATTGTGAAAAGGGTTAACATGGGGGAAAACAAAGTGATAAGGGTGAAAAAATCACCTAAAATTTTCCAAATTTTATTAGAAGAGATAATATAGATTCATAATAATCCTATATTTTAAATTTATAAATTTGGTTCTATTTTTTCACGAATGTTAATTTATATTAATTTAATACCTAATTTAATTCCAAGAGTGCCCCTCCCCTCACTTATAAAATGTAAACTTCTCTCCTATCTTCCTCACAAATTTTGTGAACTGTAGTTCAGAAAATCCATAGATAAATACCTTTCCAACATCCCTAATCAAATACTATAGGTATTATATTGGTAATAATACCAACCTTACAATGATTAAGGTATAAAGAAAAGGATGTTTTTTTAAGAAGAGGTATAACATTTAATCAAATGATTTAGTTTTATTTATTATTATTCCTCCATCAAAACTCTTCTAAAATTTGTGATATAAATAAATAAGTATATATAATATATTTATATATTATAGTATTAATTTATTTACCTTAATCCATATCTTTATTCCATCAAATGGTAAAGGAAACCATTGATTATGTGTACACTGGACTACCGCCATGCAAATCGATAAAATTTGTTTTCCATCCCCACCTCTCACAGATGGTTATAATGATGGATTTAATGTTTATATATGATAATAATGAAATAATTATATTTATATAATGAAAGAATATCATCTATATTCTTACCTTTACATCCATTTGAAAATGATAACATCATTCGTGCTTACGTGTGGATTACCACCATCACGAAGTGATGTGACTCATTTTACATAATTGCATCACATGAGTGGTGTATATAAGTATTTTTAAAGATTAAATATGATATTTAAAATATAAATATTATTTTTTAACATTAAAATAATAAATATCTTCTTTTACTTGTGTTCATTGAACACTGATAATGTTACTCATGTGTACGTACATCTAATCATCTATATGACTGTAACGTAATTTATTTTACAAAACCATATTTGATGGTTGGTTTTAAAATTATGAGTAATGTATAAAAATTATAATTATTTTATGATTAATATTCTTTATATGATGTAATAATATCCTATTAGACCATAGTCAACATACCGTAGTAATTTTTTGACATATGAGTAAAATATCATCAAAACATCCAACATGAAGTCAATTGATTAGGTAATTATATAGAGTATGTTAATAAAAAATTAAAAGAAATAATAAACATGATAAATTTTGTAAATAAATCAAATAATTAACATAATTTTATTATTCATGAATATAAATAATGTACATTATGAGATGGACTAAAGGTAGGGGACACTTTACATTAAAATCCTTGTTTTAAATGTTTAAAAGATTTATTTTCTAAATCTTTTTATTACATGTACATATTCTTAAAAATACTTTTTATATTTTTTTTATAGAGACATAAATTAATTTTAAATTTCATTTCTTATCTCTTTGTAATTTTTTCTGAGGTTTTCAAAAGAAATATTTTTACATGTTTTATACAGAAACTTTTGAATTTCATTACAAAAGGTGAAAGTTATGTTCTATTTTAACATATACAGTGTCAATTGATTTTCTCACTAATATAATAGTTATTTTATTTTTGGATTAATTTATATGTTTCCATTTTTTTCTTCAATGAATAACACTCTTTCTCTTTGTTCAATATATTTAAGTGATGAAAATTTGGTTTTAAAGGAAAGGGATAAATTAATATCTGAAAAAATAATTACGAATTCAAAAGTATATTTTTATATGTTTTATTATGAAAATGAAATATTTTATGAGATTCAATGATTTTTTTTCCATTTGTAAATTTTTATGAATGATATGTGGGAACAGTATAACTCTGGTGATGGGTGGGCCTAATTTAGTGCTCTAATATATTGGGTAGTGATTATGTTCTTCCATGAACTATATTGGAATTTGACCTTGTTAGTTATTCCACTTGTAAAGACTATTATATGTTTTTTAATAAGATTTATATAAATATTATTTTTGAATTAACCAACATGACGTTTTATTCCTTCTAATTATATATCATGGAAACTATTTGATTTCAAAACATAAGTTATTGATTATTTTTTCTAAAGGAATGTTTAGGCCCTTTTAGAGTAAAAAAAGTATGTTTTTAAGACAAAAAATTCAAGGGTTATTATTTTTTCTTAAAACCCCTCATGATTATTATTTTATTGTTATTTTTTTATAAAGTGTATTATGATAAACTTTGGGAAGTTAAGATGATTTCATGTGTAAGTAAAATGATTATTTGAGATCAATGTTTATTATATTAAAAGAAAACTATTTTTTATGATACCATGGTTTTAAAATGTAAAAATGTGTTTATTTATTATTTTTTATTTATTTACTGATATTTTTTTGATCACCCCACATTTAAAAAATTCAAATGATTTAAGGATGAGTAAGAATAAAAAAAATAAAAATGAAAGTGATGGTTTTATGCACTACATAAGTACTTATCACGGCTAATACCAACTCATCAAATGAATAATTAAAAAAATCATTCTCATATTTTATAAGATGTAAATTATAAGAAAAATATTTCTAATTTAATTTTTACAAGAATGACATTCGAACCAATATTATATCTTTCATAGAAAATTTATAATTAATATAATTAAATCAGATGAAAGTTTACCACATTCTTTATATTTATCTTCACAGTTGATATTGATCTTCCAAAATCCTTTTCGGTAATCCTTCATTTCACTTCTAGGATCACAGTTTATAATCACTCTAGTAGTGATCAACACATTCCCCTATAATCTTTCAACAAAACTGTTGAATCTTTGGGTGATAGGTTCTTCAATTGATCATCTTATGGATTTTTAACTTTATTTCTTCTTGTTTCATAGGGCATAAATAAATTCTCTTGATCTTGTAACTCTTGTGAGGATGCGAGAAGGATGAGGAGGATTCTAGTGAGAAATCCATTGTGCACAATTATTTTTTATTAACCTCTTTTAGAATGTATAAGCATATTATTTATTTACCTAGGGTTTTGGATTGAAATTTAATTAATTGCGAAAGTTTCTTTAATAAAATGTAATACCCATGTATGATACCATGCCATGTGTTAAAATAATAATAATATTTTTATTTCATAGTGTGTTCTAACTAATGTGATGATAAGCTAATTTTATCGGCTCAAAAATTAATATTTGTCACCAGACTCAATTTTGTCCCTCTCATCCTCCTCGACATTTTTCAGAAACCTAAATAAATAATTTATTAAATATTCATTCAAAGATAAATACTTGATCCGTAGTTTAGGGAATAAATATTTATTAAATATTCTATAAATAAAATAAAAATTATATATCTATTTAATTTAACTAATTACATTTTTGAAAAATCATTTATTCAATTTATGTGATAATTAATCCTGAATAAAATTAGTCATCAGTCTTGAGAATAATATTTATTCCAATAATAAAATTCAAAAAAAAATTGTGATCAACAGAAACACTTCTTATGTAACTCTCTATCCTTATCTCTCATTGGAATTAGGTGATATTACCTAAAGTCCAAGATTAATGCCTAGAAATGGGTTAAGGTACCAAAAAGAAGGAAGTTAATATCGCAACATTGATAACCACATAATGTCACTCATTGTGTAATATAATAACTTTATGTCAATATCTTATAATGCAGGTTTCAAACATGTATCATCAAGATATTTTCATGATATGACTTTCTTTTACTATAGGAAATAAATTCATCATTTCACCATAGAGATAATATTTAATGTCATAGTTCTATTTTAATAAAATTTATAAGATACAAAATTCTATAAATATAGAAGGGACAAATCATTCCTCACCTTATTAATTAATAACATGTCATTATTGATATACCCAACCTACCCTACATTTGACGAACATATGGAATCGTAGTTTTGGTTATTAAATATAATAGTTTGAATCATGTCATGCATTAAGAAAAATCCTGAAGTGTAAGGAATATTACACACACTCATAGACATCAATATCGAATGACACATAAACATGTGGAATTCCTACTGGGTTTGTTCTCTTAATCACCCTTCATGAAGATTACCAATTGTGAAATTTAGGAAATGAGGTCTCATCCACGTATGAGTAATCTATCAAAACAGTCAAAATACAATATTCCTCGTAATTGATGTTATTTGACCATAGAACTAGGTTTAAGAATATCTTCATAGAAATTCAAGGTTCTCATCATATTAGGGAACATTTAGACCATTTTCAATGTGACAGACACATTAGGATGTCATTACATTAAAGTCATACAGAACAATAAAAAATATGTAATATAATTTTTAATTAATATTCAAATATTTGAATATATATATATATATATGTAATCTAAATTATAAAAATTTGGTTCTAGAAAATCAACTCTAATAGACTCCAATTTGGACTAGACCCAACATCCAATGACTTTTAGTCTGTTGGACCTCACATGAAGATCATGTTTCTGGTGAGTTAAGGATTTAGTCAAGGGCTCTTCCATGTATTCTTTTATGGAAACTCTTATCACTGTAACTTCAACTCTCTAAGAAAAATACCTCAAGATAGGAAACTTTCAATGTATGTTCTTCATTTGCTGATGTGACCTTATCTCCTTTGAAATAGCCACCACTATACTATTTTCACAATGGAGTATAATAGTATCTTTACTGTTATTATTCATGTTAGGAAATGTATCCTGTCACAAATACCATTGTCACACATGCACGCCACTTCAAGGGAATTTCTATTTTGAATTTATAATAGTGATAGACTATTATATCCATTTCTATTAACCATCAGAGTAATGACCTTTTTGATGTACATCATTATCCATCAAAAAATGTTCCTTGAAAATAATCTTTAGTGATGGAATAATTTCCATCACTAATAACCCATCGCAAATAAAAAATTAATAAAGTCACATGATATCCTTTTCCCTCCCCTCCTCTATGATTTCATTATGACACCAATTCCCATCGTGTAGTGGAATAATCAGACAACACACCCTTAAAATGGTCATTTGGACTAGATTTATTAGATATTTAGGTTTGAATTCCCCATGTATGGACTCCTCCTGTCTCCTCCTCCATTATTTATGCAATTTCATAATCAATATTGTATAAATTACTATGGTCAAACTCAAGTTCAAAATATTTAAATGATTTTTATTCATTATTTAGTATTTAGGGTTACTTCAAATTTATTATTCCCTATTTGGGTTCTTGTTGTCTCCTCACTGTTTTATTACTTTTGATTTTAATTATTTTACTCAATTATTACCCTTTAGATTTATGTAATGTTTCTCTTTGGTATTTATGGTTATTAAAAGTTTATTATTTTATGTTACTATTTGAAATATTATTATTATGGAAATTATTTATACGACATGATATTTATATAAGTTTTGATAGAGTTTATATAAATTTAATTAATTGATCAATACTATTTCTTTCTTTTGGTTATATAATTTTTTAATGAATTATGTAAAGACCCAGAAATTTGAAGGAAATTTTTCTTAAATTTTTTGTAATTTTACGAGTCTGTAGTTTCTGACAGTGCCTGATTCTGAGGCCCTGTATGTCTGGAATCAATTTCTGAAGTTTTGTATGGGTATAATCAGTGAACGTATGCATGGGTGTTTCTATCTTTTGAACAGGTGCTTGGAATTCAAATCTGAGGACACCGATGAACTCACAACACTCGTTTTCACATAAGGGGACCTTTATCGCAGTTGTGTTTTACACAGGATAGAAGATATAAATTGGGGTTAATAATGAAAATTATAAATTAAATAAAAAAGTGTGTGGAACACATTTTTATTTTAAAAGTGGTTAAAGCCTCTAGGTGGAGGTTAGGGGTGGGGCCACCACACCCTAAAGTCCCTTGGGAGGATATAACTTGGGGTGGGGCCCACATGAACACAAACCCCTCAACTCCCCTAGAAACCTCCCTTTGAAACTCTTGGACTTCCCTTTGTATTAATGAAGCCAACTCTCTCCTCTTTATGTTTTGAAAACACTCCACCTCCCACCTTCCCTCATTAATTTGACAAGACCATTTAATTAATTAATTGAGCTCCACAATTTATTAATTAATTTGAGTGTTTGAGTTTTGAATATATTTTTCCAACATTAAAATAAGAGAATGCATTCTTTTTATTGGGTTGTCATAATCTTACTTCGGGGAGCTTGGGAAAATTGGGAGGATAATACTCTCTCGACGAAGAACGGTGATACCCGCGAAGAATGCCCATCTTCCTTCCTCTTCATCTGCGTCAAGGGAGAAGACGCCACTTGCTAAGAGAGACTCCAATGACAATGTATTCCCCTCCGACGTTGATAGAACGACGTCCATCTTCTGTGAGAACTATCTTCTGCGACTCTTCAACGTTTGACGACGAAATATGAGCTAGGGGTTTTTGTATAATTTTAAATGAATAAAATTATACGCTCATTCTTGATGAATTCTTTTCTTCGTCTTTGGGAATATTTTATTGCCTAATTCGGAGGGCGCGGGACAAACAAACATGGCCTGATGATCCTCTGTTGATTCTTGTCTGTATTAACGACAGGGGTGGTGTTAGAAGAGGTGACGGAGACCGAAGTCAGCGGGGACCGGAGGCGGCGGCGGCCTCCTGCCAGCCGCATGAAGAGATCGGTGGCCGCTCGGGCCGCCCGGTCCACGGAACTACCGGTCGGCCCACTAAAAACTGCCGCACCTGCATGTTCCGTGTGGAGGGAACCGCGGGCCGCTTGTTGGAGGAACCGGCCGGCTACGACAGGTCGGGCTGGATGAACGTGGCACCCGTAGGCTCCGCACGGTGGGGCAACTGTGGTAGGCACGCTGGGGAACCGATCGGCCACCTGCCAGCCGGGCTGAAGGAACCCATGGCGTCACTTGGTTCCATGTGGGAAGAATAGTGGCCCACTGTGAAGGCCGCTCGCGCCGGATAGAACTTGCCGGCTTCGGCCGGCTTCGGCCGGTCGGACAGGTATAGGCGGCGCCACACGGCGTCGTCACGCGAACCGGACCGACCAGCAACGCGGGACTGGTCCGTGGGTGGGTCGTGCCCCACTGGGCTGGGCCGAACCCCTAGATGGGTCAGACCCTCTAAAGCGGGTCGGGCCAACCCCCAGCTGGGTCAGACCCGCCGAACATGGTCAGGACGAACCGCCAGCCCATTGGGCTTGACGGACCGGGCCTGTTTCTCTTAAAAATGAATAACCTCTAGACCGCGCGTTCGATCGAGGCGCCGTCTATGGCACTGGGACCCTTACGATGAGGCTGTCCTTTTTCGATACTGTTAGTGAGTTTTGGATGACTTTGGAAAATGACTGGGTTTGGATCGATCGTACATCCAACTAGGCCCCTGGAACTGAAAATCCAATAACTCTCAGGCCAAGCGTCCGATTGACGCGATGTCTGTTGTGTTGCGTTTCATTTGATGAGATGGAGCTTCGGGATACATAAACTCAGGAAATTGTTATAGTTTATGTATCGTTACCTTTTCTCGAGGAGTTCACCCTCCTGGAATCGAGCGTGCTATGTGCGGGAACCCTAGAGCTGGCTGTGATAACTTCTGTACTGGAATCATGTGTGGGTTCGACAACGATGACTTTTATACCAGAATATGGTGTGGGTTCGACAGTGATGACTAATTTACTAGAATCCTCAATGGGTTTGACAACAAAGACCACTGTACTAGAATCCTATGTGGGTTCGATAGTTCGGACTTTTGTTCCTGTATCTTATGTGGGTTCGACAGAATAGCTGGCATGTATCCTGTGTAGGTCCGACAGCTTAGATGGCATGTATCCTGTTTGGGTCCGACAGCTTAGATGAGATAGCTATCATGTATCCTGTGTTGGTCTGACAGCATAGACGAGATAGCTGGCATGTACCCTGTGTGGGTCAGATATCTTAGACGAGATAGATGGCATGTATCCTGTGTGGGTTAGACAGCTTAGCTGGTCCTATATCCTGTGTGGGTCCGACAGCTTAGATGATCCAATGGCTACATCTGATCATTTATATCTCTCTACTATTGTGACATACCTATGTGAGCTAAGTCATTCCTTTTAACCATTCTCATCATGGTGATTGACTTTACTTACTTTGTGGAATTGGTTTATGCTTGGGCTCTAGAGTAGGAGCCAGACTGAGATTGGTAACTTAGTTATATGTATGGGCATATACCTAAGTAGGTTTAGTTGATACTTCATGATTGTATCTTTATTATTTTATTTATCCTTAGTGGATATTTTGAGACCTTGTGATTATCATTGTATCAACTGAGTATCGTTATACTCACCCCTGCATGAGCTATGTCTGCACCTCGTTTTATTGGATGTAGACGATGGGCAGTGCTGATGGATGCCGAGAGCGCCACGATTGGACAGTACCCAGAGGTGGACCTTGCGACTAGTCAGTACACAGAGGAGACTGACAGATGTGAGTGCTGAGGTGGCCATCTGTACCTACCCTTCAGGTTGGAATCCTGGAGGATGATCCAGGAGCTGCTCTTTACTTTCAGCTATTTGTCCGTTTTTTACTTGTACTTGTTGATCAGTTGGGTTTTTATACTGGCCCATTCGCATTCCATCACACTCTTTTGTATTCAGTTTTACTTATTGTTTACTTCATGTTGCGTGCTCTATTGTCTCTTTTTACTTTTATAAAGTAAATGCCTTCCCAGCTTAGAGATTTACGCCTTTGGTGCTAGCCGCCAGCCCCTTCCCTATGGAAGGCGGGCTTGTGGAAGTCATAGCATGGGCCCCGAGGATGGGTTGTAAAAAATTGGAATAAGAGGATTCAGTTCTACCACAAAACTCAGGACTCTGGTCTGTCTTATTATGAAGCAATAGTGTTAAGAGTATTGAGTGCGGTTTTCAGTATAGGGAGTTCCGTGTTGGTGTGGCGGCCGACGTATCCATACACCAGGACACTGACATTTTATTTCCTACTCAGTGCATGAAAAAACTAATTCTGAGTCTGTTTTAAAGAGTTTTCTTAGTGAACTATTTGAGTTAGCTCACTAGGTATAAACTTTTGACTGTGGATTACCTGTTTCTTAACAGGATGTCGTTGCATAGACAGCCAGCTAGGGTTTCTGAGAGAGTACACGATGACAGACCATTGAGCAACGAGGCTCCGGTTTAGGTCCATGTTGCTATGTTGGCACCATCGGGTGGTATACTAGCAACATCACCACCTGTAGGGTAGCAGATTCCACCAGCTGCACTGGTAGACGATGCACTCCGACTGAGCACCTTGCACGAATTCCAGCAGAAGAGGCCTCTGAGGTTATGAGGTGAGACAGATTCTCATGTAGCAGAGGACTGTATGGAGGTGATTATTGGAGTTTTCCGCCTAGTTGAGACACTAGTATAGTAGATGATGATCTTAGATACTAATATTTTATAGTGAATGACCATGAGGATGGTTTGCATAGTGATGATGATTCGGTACTTGGACCGTTTTCTGAGATGGTACTTTCGGACAGTCCGCTAACTATATCACTGTCGTTGGACAGAAGACACTAACGGCGGTACCGGTAGAGGAAACTTGTAGGATTATTGCCTTACATCTGTTTCAACACTATATATCCTTCACGATCTAAGGTGAGCCCAACCCACAGGCGGTTGAGGACTGGCTTGAGGAGGTGGCTGAGTGTTTTCTAGAGATTATACAGCATCGACAGGATGACGTGTCGGTAGCTGAGTATTCATCGAGGCATACTGATCTTTCCTGGTACTCGATGAATATGGTTCGATCAGTTCTTTAGAGCATGGACATCTCAGCAAGGTGTGTCTAAGGACATCGGACCCAACACATTTTCTTCCACCCATTCCTACTTATGATAGGGTGCTAGAGAGAACATTTGTGGTTGAATGTTCATTGGATGAGTGAATACAACCAATGAAAGTTAGCTGTTGGAAAGTATGAAACTGGTGCCAGTCTCAGAGACATGGGCGAGTGAGACGTTTGGAGAAGAAGAAGTGTTAAGGATAGCTAAATCTTCTGGGCGAAATATGTGGAAGTTGATCTAGGAGAGCAGCATGTGGTGGTGAACATTGACATGTTACAACCACCCGCCTATGTAGTCACCGCAAGGCTCGGGGAGTTGGAGGGCAGGTGAAAAGAGTAGCTGCATGCGATAAAGGAGTGTGACCCAAGGGATCTAGGAATGATTTTAGGTACGGTCTGTGTCTACTACTAGATGTCGTATCAATAGACATAGGTACCAATCATTCCTTCCTTCCATGAATCAGGTCCCATACCTAGAGTTTCTGATTAATCCATTGAATAGGCCCTCACGTCTGGAGATACCTTAGGGAGGAGACTCGATAATCAAACATTTTTTGACGGTGTGATCTGACCCTTGAGGTGAGAGTTTTGGTTGGAACCTCTTGGTGGAAGTGTCGAGGCCTTACGACGTTCGTTTGGGAATTTACTGGGCAACCACAGTTCATACACAGATTGAATGTATTAGGAAAAAAAGATGTCGTTTATCTACAACGTTGGGATGAGGTTTTCCTTGGTCGATGAAAAGGAAAACCTAGGAAGCATGGGATGGAATAATTCATAAGAAGGCACAGTCGATCACTCAGAAGTTGGACAGACTTACCTTTGTGCCAGACTAATCTAGGGTTGCAGCACCACTATCCGCTTTGATAATGAAGCGGCAACCCTTCGTATGGTCAGAGAGATGCCAGCAGAGCTTTCAAGAGCTAAGGAATAGGTTGACTAGTGCTTCTATCTTAAGGCTATCAGAGGAGGGAATAGGGTACGTAGTTTACTACGACGTATCAGGGACCGGACTCAGGTGTGTTCTGATGCAGGAGTGAGTAGTGATCGCGTAAGGTTCTCAGGAGTTGAGACTGCATGAGCAGAACTACGCTACCCATGACCGAGAGTTAGTAGCAGTGGTATTCGCCTTGAAGATGTGGTGGATCTATCTTGTGGGTGGATGTTTTACCATATAATCAAATCAGAAGAGTCTCAGGTATATCTTCTCTCATGAGGACTTCAACCTAAGACAACGACGATGGATCGAGTTCCTCCAGGACTATGACTTCGAGATAGTCTATACTCTTATTAAGGGGAATGCTGTATTAGATGCTCTGAGCAGGAGATTAGGGATTTAGATACTCTGAGAGGTGACAGAGCAGCTGGCCGCGTTGTAGATATCCTTTGTGGATAGAGATGGAGCTGTCTTTTCTGCCGTCACTCCTCCACTTCTTTAGTAAGTCAGAGAGGCATAACATGGTGATGTTGACTATGAGATGTGACGTGCTCATATATCCTCAGGTAAGGCAGCTGATGGATTTTCTGAAGGAGGGGACCACGTCATTATCTTCAGAGGATGTACCTTGGTACAAGTTTCACTACAGGAGTAGGTGTTGAGTGAGTCCCAAAATTCCCCTCTAGCGGTACATCTCGGAGTGGAGAAGATATATCAGGACCTCAGACGATAACACTCGTGTCCAGGTATAATGAAATTAGTAGCATATTTTGCCTCGCAATGCCTCACTTTTTAGCAAGTGAAGGTGGAGCACTAGGTTCATGCAGGCTTGGTTTAGCCCTTAAAGGTTCTAGTGTGGAAGTGGGATTGGATATCCATGGATTTTGTGGTGGGACTTCCACGTACATCCAGAGGAAACGATTCTATCTGGGTGATCGTAGACCGACTCATTATGTCGGCCCACTTCCTACCGATCAGAGAGCAGGGCTCAGTAGAGATCTTGGGATGCCTCTACGTTCAGGAGATCGTATGGCTTCATGGTGTTCCATCGACTATCGTCTCCAATCGAGATGCTCCTTTCACTTCCTATCTATGGAAGGTGTTACATGAGGATTTTGGGACATATCTTCACTTGAACACGGCCTTTCATCCTTAGATTAATGGTTAGACTAAGAGGACCATTCAGACTCTCGGGGACATGCTCTGTGCATGTGCCCTTGACTTTTTTCATAGCTGGGAAGATCACTTACCCTTGGTGGAGTTTGAACACAACAACAGCTACCACTCCATCATTGAGATGGCCCCTTACGAGTCAATGTACAGGTGACCTTGCAGATCACCTCTGTGTTGGACTGACCCATGGGAGTCGTCATTTTTATGACCAGAGATGGTGATGGCTTCGACGGAGAAGGTGCAGATCATCTAGCAGTGGATGAAGACTGCACAGAGCAGATAGAAGTCCTATGCTAATAGGAGACGGAGACCACTGGATATCGAGGATCATGATCACATCTTCTAATGGGTCTCACCTCGACGAGGTATATGAATATTTGGCTGAGGCGACAAGTTATCTCCATGATTCACTGGACCATTCCCAGTCCTCAGCAGAGTAGGTGAGGTGGATTACCGCCTGTCCCTACCACCATAGTTGCATAAGTTGCACGATGACTTCCATGTATCTCAGATTAGGAGATCATGAATGACCCGTCCCACATCATTGACCATGGGTAGTTGGACATCGATGATGGGGATACATTCATGGAGGTTCTAGTGGAGATTGAGGATATACAAGAGCAGATCCTACATGGATAGTCAACTCCTCTGGTGCGCGTTTGATGGCATCACGTGAACCTCCAGGAGAACACATGTGAGCGGGAGGCTCAGATGCGTACTCAGTACCCCCATTTGTTTCTCTAGTGTGTGTTGTAGCTTTACGGGGACATAAATCCCTGAGGTGGGGGTAATGTAAATCCGAGAAATTTCAAGGGAATTTTTTTCTTAAATTCTTTGGAGTTTTACGAGTCTGCAGTTATTGGCGGCGCCTGATTCTGAGGCCCGGTGTGTCTAGAATCAATTTCTAAATTTTTTATCACGTACGTTCTGTGAATGTATGTGCGGGTTATCTATCTTTTGAACTGGTGCTCGGAATTGAAGTTGGAGGACACCGATGAACTCACGGCAACAGTTTTCACATAAGAGGACCTTTACTGCAGTTGCATTTTATACAGGATGGAAGTTATAAATTCGGGTTTCTAATTAAAAAAATAAATTAAATAAAAATGTGTATGCAACACATTTTTATCTGAAAAGTGTTTAATGTCTCTAGGTGGAGGTTAGGGGTGGGGCCACCACACCCTAACCTCTCTTGGGAGGATATAAATAGGGGTGGGGCCCACAAAAACACAAAACCCTCAACTCCCCTTGAAACTCCCCTTTGAAACTCTTAGACTTCCCTTTGTATTAATGAAGCCACCTTTATCCTCTTTAAGTTTTAAAAACTCTCCACCTCCAACCTTCTCTAGTTAATTTTCCAAAACCATATAATTAATTAATTGAGCTCCACGATTTATTAATTAATTTCAGTGTTTGAGTTTTGAATTTATTTTTCCAACATTAAAGGAATAGAATGCATTATTTTAATTGGGTTGGAATAATCTTGCCTTGGGGAGCTTGGGAGAATAAGGAGGTTAATACTCTCCCGACGAAGAATGGTGATGCCCACGAAGAACACCCATCTTACTTCCTCTTCCTCTGCTTCATGGGAGAAGACGACGTCCACTAAGTGCACCGCCAACGACAATGTCTTCCCCTCCGACATTGATGGAATGACGTTCATCTTCCGCGAAAACTATCTTCTACGACTCATCAACGTTCCATGACGAAATATGAGGTAGAGGGTTCTGTATAATGTTAAATGAATAAAATTATAATATAATTCTTGATTATGCTTTGGTTCATCTTTGGACATATGTTATCTCCTAACGTGGAGGTTGTGGGCCGAAAAAACATGTCTTGATGACCCTCTATTGATTCTTGTTTGTATTGGCGATGGGGGCGGTGTTAGAAGAGGTGACGACGACCAAAGTCGGCGGAGGCAACCAGAGGTAGTGGCGGTCGCGGCCGCGTGAAGAGACTGGCAGCCACTACGGCCACTCAGTCCACGGAACTACCAGCCAGCCAATCTGGTCAGCCCACTAGGAACTGTTGAACCCACATTTTCCTCGAAAAGGGAACTCCGGCCCAAAACCACGAGCCGCTTGCTGGAGGAACCGACTGGCTATGGTCGGCCGGGCTAGAGGAACGCGGTGCCCGCAGGTGATGTGTAGCGGGGGAAATGTGGCCCGCAGCCTTGGGCTGCTCGCAGGTGAACCGGTCGAACACCTACCCACCAGGATGAAGGAAACCACTGGGCCACATGGGAGGAACAGCAGCCCGTTGTGCGGGCCGCTCGCACCTGATAGAACTGGATGGCTTCGGCTGGTTAGAGAGGGATAGGCGGCACCACTCGTTGCCACCGGGTGAAGCGGACCGACTCGCAATGCGAGCTGGGTCCGCAGGTGGGCCGCACCCCACTGGGCCGGGCCGACCACCCAGCCGCGTCGAACCCGCCAAACCAGGCTGGGATGACCCTTAGCTGGGTCAGACCCTCTGAACCTGGTCTGGCCGACCCGCCATCCCACTGGACTTGACGGGCCAGGCCCGTTTCGTGTAAACATGAATAACTTCTAGACAGCATGCCTGGTCGATGTGACGTATGCGGCACTTGGAACCTTGTCACAAGGAGGTCCTATTGCGATAATCATAGTGATTTTTGGATGTCTTTGTAAAATGGTCAGGTATGGATCGAGCGTAAATCCAACCGGGCCCTTAGAACAGGAAAGCCACTAACTCTCAGACACGGAATCTGAATGATGTGTTGTCTGTCGCGTTGGGTTTCTTTTAATGAGACAGAGCTTCGGGATACATCAAATCAGGATTTTGTGATATTTGATATTTCATTCCCTTTGCTCGAGCAGCGGACCCTCTCGGAATCGAGCGTTCTATGTGCAGGAACCCTAGAGCTGGCTGTGATGACTTCTGTACACGAATCATGTGTGGGTTCAACAACGATGAATTATGACCGGAATCTGTTGTGGGATCGAAAACAGTAACTACTATACTGGAATCCTCCGTGTGTTCGAAGATGAAGACTACTGTACCGGAATCCTATGTGGGTTCGACAAATCTGACTTCTGTTCCTGTATCATGTGTCGGTCTGACAGAATAGCTGGCATGTATCCTGTGTGGGTCCGACAACTGAGCCGGCATGTATCATGTGTTGGACCGTCATCTTAGATGACATAGCTGGCATGTATCCTTTGTGGGTCTAACAGCTTAGCTGGTCCTATATCATGTGTGGGTCTGACAACTTAGATGATCCAGTGGCTACATTTGATCATCTATATCTCTATACTATTGTGCCATACTTGTGTGAGCTGAGTCATGTCTTTCAACCATTATCATCTTGGCGATTGACTTCAATTCCATTGTGCAATTCGATTGTGCATGGTCTCGAGAGTAGGAGCCGAACTGAGATTGGTTACTTAGGTATATGTATGGGCATATATCTAAGTAGGTTTGGTTGATACATTGTGATTGTATCTTTCTACATTTTTTTTATCCTTAATGGATATTGTGAGACCTTGTGGCTCTCGGGGTCCCTACTGAGTATCGTTATACTCACCCCTGCATGGGCTATGCACACACCTCTTTGTGTTGGATGCAGATGATGGACAATGTTGATGGAGGCTGAGAGCACCACGACTGGAAGGTACCTGGAGGTGGACCTTACGACGAGTCATCACATGGAGGAGACTGACGGACGTGAGTGATAAGGTGGCCATCTGTACATGCCCTTCAAGTACGAATCCAGGAGGATGATCCAAGATATGCTCTTTACATTCAGCTGTTTGTCCCATTTTTTTACTTGTACTTGTTTTTCGGTTGGGTTTGTATACTGGCACATTTACATTCTGGCACTCACTTTTTTATTTATTTTTACTTAGTGTTTACTTCATGTTGCATTCTCTGTTGTCTTTGTTTACTTTTATAAAGGCAATTCCTTCCCACCTTAGAGATTTACACCTTTGGTGCTAGTCGCCAGCCCCTGGCCTATGGAAGGCGGGCTTGTGGTAGTCACGGAACGGGCCCCGAGGACGGGTCATGATAAATTATGATAAATCTTAGATTATTTCTATGATGTTAAATCTTGTTTGATTGATATATTTTGAATTTTGTTATTTATTTAAAACATATGAATATAGTTTTGTAAACAGTTGGATTTATATATATATTAATATATGAATATACATTTATATACTTTTTAAAAAAACATGTAAGTTTATATATGTATGTATATATGTATGTATGTATGAATGTATGTATGTATGTATGTATGTATTTATTTATGTATGTATGTATGCATAGATTTGATTTGTATAATTTTTTCTAAAATTTTAAAAAATATTTGATGTATATATATTTGATTAATAAGTTTAATATCCATGTTTATATATATACATATATATATTGAATGAAATAAATAATGAATTGGTGTTTTATAAAAATGATGAGAAAATAAATTTAACGAAAACATTTGAACAAAACATTTTTTTATAAAAAAATTGCAAAAACACTTTTTATAAAAAAATTATAAAAATTGATTTAAGGAAAAAAAAAATATATAATAAAAAATATATTTATAATTATTTCTAATTAATTGTGGATCTATTTTGCAATGAAAAAATATGGAGGTTCATAAATATTTTGATCATTTTTTGTTAATGTATACTATTTTTTTGCATCATTCAAATGAAAAAAATAAAGGTAATAAAAAATATGTTTTAAGAAATTTTATTTATAATTAATAAATAATTTGTAAGAGATAATAAATATATGTAACAATCTGTAAATAAATGTTTAATTGCTTATAAAAAATATAGAAACTTCCAAAAAAAATTAATTTCATAATAATTAGTTAAAATTTGGTAATAATTAGATAAAATGCTATTAATTGTTAACTTATTTCTAATAATTAATAAATATTTAGGAAATATTAGTAATAATTAATAAATATTAGTAAATTATGATAATTTGTGAAAAATATATATATAATATAAATAAATTATTAAAAAGTTTACCCTAGAGTATGGTGGTACCAAACACCTGATGTATAGAAATGTTATATCTTTCATAGAATAAACCCTACATCTGGGACCTAATGGTGGTATGTTATTTCTCGTACGATACACCATTCGAGAGATACATCAATTTTTTATAAAAAATTATAATAAAAATATTAAATGAAATACTCTAACGTGTGATGTTACCAGACACCAAATGCACAAAAATGATATGCTATGCCTAGGGTAAAATTTTCACCCCATATCTAATAGTGCTGTCAAAAATCTCATTTGACACACTATTCAAGAGATACTTCAATTTTTAAAAAAATATTAAAAATATTAAATGAATTACCCTCACATGTGATGTTACAAAACACCTAGAATGCACATATTTTATGTCACTCATTGGGTAAATACTGAATCTCGGAACTTTTAGTGTTCCTAGCTTTCTAATTTGATACACCATTAAGGAGATACTTGAATTTTTTGTAAAAAAGTATAATAAAAATATTAAATGAATTACCCTCACATGAGATGTTACCAAACACCTGACTGGCATGAATGTTATGTCGTTCCAAGATTAATCTCTGCATCTCGGACCAAATAGTGTTATCATATTTCCCATATGAGACAAAATTCGATTGATATTCCATTATTTTTTGAAAATAACATGTGCATAATATAAATTTTTTAATATTTTTATTCTATCTACACTGAGCCTCTATAGACCCTAGAATCCTGTGAAAACTTAGTGTCTCGCTCAAAAAATATTCTATAGAATATTTAATGTTTTAAAATATGGAAATAATTTTTAATTAGTAATAATGAGTAATAATTATTCTTATTTTATTTTATACTTATTGATTTAGAAAGAAGACACAAGTTTTTATTACATGGTCTTGGTTGGACAAATCTTCAAAAAAATCCCAATGGATCTGGTATAAATCCTATCCATATTGAGGGCATTGAAGAATTTATATAATTTAAATAATTGAATTCATAATTTTATTATATAGTAACACTTATATTCCCATGTAAAAATTTTGATCTTAAGAGGTTCGAAACATTGGACAATGTTGGACTTCATCCACTTTATTTTTGTTTTCTAAAATATTATATTTTTTATCAGCATCTTAAATATAATTTACTAAAAAATAAAAATTGTTTAGTTTTGGATCCATAATTTCAAAATTTTGTACATTTGGAAATTTTTAAGGGTATTTAGGAAACAAAAACTCAAAATAATATTCCCAATCATGAATGATAACCTTCTAAATTTTAAAATTTGTTGAAATATACTAAAGAGGCCTTATTTCTAGGATTTCAAATGAGAAAAACTGAAGCTATTACCAAATATATGGCTATTAAATGAAATTTTTAAATGTTATATGGTTTCATTAATAAAATATTATCTTTTTTAAATCATTGTTTCCTAATATAAATACATTACCTTCATGTTTCTATTAAAGTAATATCTTGGTACATAATTTAGATCTTTGTTATTAGAAGATACATTTGTGTTCAAATGAATGAATCTTATATTATGGTAATTATAAATCATTATTTAATATTCCAACATGTAGTTAATATAGGTATAAATAGGAGCAACAATGAAAATAACATATTTCCTATAAAACAATTGTGGTATTTCCCAATTACACCCAATTTACAGTATTTAATTATGTCTCGCAACAGAGCTACATTGATGGCATGGAATAAATAAATTGTTTCTGTTAGTAGAAGAATAAATCATCCATGTAATGGTGATTCATATAAAAAATTTGATCAAATGAACCCTTATTTTACTCCAAAAACTCATAATATATGGTTGATCCTTTCTACTAAAGTTTTTCCCATTTCGTGCTTATGATAGTCAATATTCTTATTGGCCTTTTTTCATTACTCTATAAAATTTAATTCCATGGATGATAATGAAGGAACTATATATATATATATATATATATTAGGAAATATTAATTCTATGAAATTCAAATAACAATATATATATTTATTTTAAGGAACTTATTGATGAGTTAATTTCATTATAGAAGAATAGTGTAACTTCATTTGATATAGTTGTATATCATAATTTTACACTGAAAATTTCATTAATGTGGATGACCAATGACATTTACGTTTATGGTATGTTACCTTGATGTATTACACATTGTTTAAATTATTTTCTATACTGTATGGCTGAGAACAATGTATTTATTCTTGGAAATGGTATAAAGAGTAGTTATTTTGACTATCATTAGAGATTTATTCCTAAGGATCAATATTTTCAAAGGAATAGAAATAATTTTAACAAAGGTATAATTTAAACAGTTGAACCTCCAACACTATTCTCAAGTACTCGGGTAGAACATATCAACTTTTCATTTCCTATTATTACTTTTGTTCTAATAATAAACAAACAAAAAATGAATGGTTTTCAGAAATATCATAATTGGATAAAGTGGATTAATTTTTATGACCATTTATATTGGTTTGATTTTTTTCCTCATTGCATATTAGATAAAATACATACTGAGAAGAAAACATTGATAAAATATTTTATACCATATTGGAAAAACTTGATAAAACTAAAGATAATGTATAAGAATTGTTAGATCTCACCCAGATTTACAAATGTACAAAACATGAATTATTTGAAGATGAAATATCACCTGATTTAATAAACCCAGAATATGTTTACACACTTTCTAAATAAATTCATTTTTTATTCAATCAATGGAAAAAATATTTCAGGTTACTAAATGGTTATGATTCTAAATCTCTTGTTGTGTCAAAAATAGACAATTTATTGGGTAAAAAAAGTCATGACTGTTAGGTCCTAATAGAATGATCACAACCTATTCATCATAGAGAGATGTTGCATTCTTCAATCTGGGACGTGTTGATTGAAATATCATATTTCATCTCAGATATTTGTGTATAAACATCGAATTATGATTCATTGAGTATGTTAAATATAGATATAGTTTTAAATTTATTTAAATTGGACAAACTTTTTCCATCATCCTTCTTTGAATCAATGGGAAATTTAATATTTCATTTTTTGTATGAAGTAAAATTTGGAGGGATAGTACAATTCTGATGGATGTACCCATTTTAGAGACGTATGAAAACACTAAAGAAGAAAGTATGCAAAAAATAATTATTTGAAGGTTAATTACTTAATATTTCTTGGAGGTGGGAATTTTAAAATTATGATATAATTATTTTTAATCAAAATATCATTCAAAACATATTCACTTGTGTTGTGATGAGTAAAACGAGGATTATTTCATAGATCATCAATCATTAATTTTTAATTATCCTGATCCTGTTTTTATTGGTTATCTTGAATGATTTATTTCTAATGAAAAAACAAGAGAGAGATCATACATATGTTTTCGTGAATTATAATGAAATGAAATTATTTTTATAGTAAGTAATAATTTCTATTATTATTTTAAAATTGTATAATTGATGCCATTATTTAGATAATTTTCTTTGTAGACTATATGATGACTATATCAAAGAAATTCAAATTACCTATGTTGCTGTTAAAGAAATTTGTCAATAGAATTTTGTATATTGGTTTCACTGAATGGTAAGATAAGTTGTTTTTTATGGAACATTAAATCAATTTTTTAATGATATCTATTATGAATAGTTTTTATTATTTTCAAGAAACATAACATTAATGTAAAATATATATTCTATTACGTGTGCTGAAAGTCACTCCATCAATATTAGTAAAATCGTGTAATGGGTATGTAGTTAATATATTTTGATACCATACATTCATAAATGGCGAATCAATGAAAGAAATGAATATTGGTGTTTTTTTAAAGGATATCATCCTAAAGAATGTAAAGTTAACTTTTATGGTATACTGGATTAAATAAATGAGTTATGTTATCTGGTACCAAATTATATAACAATGATTAAATTCCATTGGTTTGATACTGATCAAGGGTTTTGATTTCATCCATGATATAGATTCATTGACATTAAATATAATAGTCTTCTTGAATAAAATAAACCATTTATATTGGAAAATCAATTTAATAATTCAAAATACTATGATGTTTCAAGATATTTGAATGACTAGTGGAGTGTAATAAAAATGAAATCTCATGAAAATCAGTTTTTTGAAAATGAATATGGTTCTTTTAAAGTGCAACAGATTGAAATTTTTCAAGAAAAATTCACTAATATATCTCTCAACTGATGAGATATAAATATTGATGATGAAACCCCTCAGTTATGGTTTGATGATATTGAAGATGCTAATTATGTAATAAGGAATGATGAAAATGAGATTCATATGGAATTTGATGATGTTGGAGATGAAAATAAAGACATTATTCGTGATGAAGATGGGGAAGAGGATGATGAATGATGTATTATATTCATGTATTTATTATTTTCTTATATTATATATATATTAACAGTTATTTAAAGGTATGTTTTTTTCACTAGATGACCTGTTTTTTCTTTCACCGATGCGAGTAATTATTATTTTTTAATATTTTATATTTGTACTTACAATTATTGATAGGTAATAATATTAATATATTCATTGTATTTATTAGTTTTTTATTCGATATCTATATTAAAAATTATTTATAGGTAATATTAATATATTCTATCATTTATTTGTAGATAATTATTATATTCTATAATTTATTAGTTTTTAATATTAGAAATATTTATTAATAATTATCGACAGGTGATATTATTATATTTTGTTATTTATTTGTTTGATATATTTTATATTTTTATTAATAGTTTTTTTAGGTAAAATATTGCATTTCACATGGCTATAGATTCTCCTAATGATCTATTTCATTCTCTCATTGATACTGGACTTCTCGATGATGAGCTTGATTCATTTGATCTGCAGGATGTTGTTTCTATTAAGAGGTGGAGGGCCTTATTCAATTGATTATTCTAGACCATGTTCTAGAGATTCATAAATCGCTTTATTTTTATCCTCATTTATAGAGATATTTTAAATTGTTTAATTTATTTATTTTATATTATGTTTTTTACTAATTTTGGTAATAACGTTCTGATTAGTTTTTTATTTTCATAATTTTTCACATTTAGATTTTGGGAAGGTTGCTGCAATTATAAGAAATTATTTTTTTGATTCATGGGTATGATGGGATCAAGTTATCATTGTTGTTTGAATGCATATTTTTGAACACTAGATTTTACATTATTAAATAATATTTTTTATTTTAATTTTATTTAATTATTAACATATGGTTTTTAATTATCTTATAGAATTTATGGTCTCCAATTATTGATATGATGAGAGCTCCTATTGGGGAAGTAGCATCCCAATATTTTATGAAATAAATTCATTAAAATTAATTTAAATTCTTTAATGTATTTTCTTATATGCTATACATATTTTAGCTTGCATCACATGAAATACCAAGTTTGTCTTTCATTTCACGCAACATCGACTGCCTTTGATGACTTGTGTTACACACAATCTTATGTCTTATAATACAATAATATACTATTAATATTATTATGATAGTTATCGCCTTTTCGTTGGAATGGATGCAATGAAATAGATTTAAAAAATTATGAAATTATTGTTTACACGTGTTTATAAGAGGAATTCATTTGTTACCACTTAATTATAAATGAAAATAATGACCAATTGAATATAAAATATGTAATATCCAAAGTAATTATAAAAAAAGTAATTTTCAAATTTATTAATATTTATGAATTATGTTTTAATTTTAGACTAAATGGGACTCTATTTTAGATAATGTACTCTACACACAATAATGAGTTTCTCTAAAATCTTGTGTTGCACCAAGACTGAGTTATACTGATTAATAATATATTGTTGATATTATTATTTTGAGTGGTAGTTATCATATATTCATTATATTGGTGGGAATGAATATGAATAACTATAATATTTATATAAATGTTTATTTAAATGTATTTACATTAATCTAATAAATTTTATACGAAAAAAATAAGAATAAATCCAATTTTAAATTTAAGAATCACTATATTTGTATAGGTTAGTTTTACTGCCTCTTAATAGAGAATATTCCTTAAATCTAATTTTTAAAACTTTTATGATTTTTATATGAAAAAATTAACATCATTTGTTATATAAAAATACCAAAATTTACTTTTTGGAGATTTGTTTTTTTCTGAACATTCACATATTTATGAATAGTGAATAATACAAAATTTTAGTTCAAAACTACTTTTTCATATAATTTATTTAAATATTGTTAAATTATGTTTTTATTTTGTTTTAAAGTATAATTAGATAAATTTTATATTATTTAATCCATTTTAGTTCATTAGAAACAATTTCACAATGAATTTACATATGAAAACATAAAAAACATTTGAATATTTTTTCTTCAGAATCGGTTTTTTTTTCTCGTTTTAGGGATTAAATTTATTTTAATTTCTACCACTTACGTGATTGTAATTTAGAAAATTTGACTCCATATTTTTAATAATAATAATTTATAATGTATAATATGTTTAACATTGTTATTTAAAAAAAATATCAGTGAAAGTAATTATATTTAATTACATTAATTAAGATGAAAATTAGTTTAACAAGTGACTAAACCATAAGATTAGGAGCCAAAATGGCCAAGAAACTTGTCCAAAATCAATTTTATGTTCATATTTCAACCCTATACTTCATTTTATATAATTATTACCATAATTGGATCCACATGACTTGGGAAAAATATGGGTTGAATTCCCTTTTCAATAATTTACTAGAATGTCACTCCTTATCCAATATAAAGAGACACTCACACTTCTGATTTCATCACACCTATCTAGAAAATTTGGATCAGCCAAATCCTCCACAAATAATCTCTCAAAATCTCCCCCTTCACCCTAGATTCCTAACTCTAGGTATAAATCCAACCAATAAGTCCTTTGGAACAAACATAACGGAGTTACCCAAAGAAGCGACAACTTTCATAAACATGTTTACATTGTTTCACTCTCCACACCCTTAATTTATTAGTATTCTATGATTATATAATAACATAAGTATCATAAATATAATAATATATATTTATGTTAATGTTTATGCCTACACCTACAAAAACTTCCATTAGATAGGTAACGAAATTATGGTTCATGTAATGTGAACTACCATATCGCGTAATGATCTCTTTTGCTTTTCTTTTACCAACAATCATAGTTTGGAATTATTATGGAAACAATATTTTTATATTCTATATATATGATATTCATGATTTATTTTAACTTATCTAATTTATATATACTAATACATTCATGATTTCAATTTTTTATAAATACAATAACATCGTTTAAGGACGTGTCGACTACCGCCTCCTCAAAGAGATGCGACACATTCACACATTACATTGAAAGTATTAAGAATGTGTTTAATTAAGAAAATTGAAAAATAAATAAATCCATATGATATTAATGAAATAATTACCTTTTTGGATATATAATATATACTTTTCTTTATCACCCTTTCACACACTAAAAAGTGATAATGTCGTTAGTGGATGTGTAGACTACCACCTCTGTGTGGTGATGACATTCCTTTTAAATATAAAAAATTGTATATATGTGTATATTTGACTAAATAATGTGATATATATTATATTATAATCATTATATAATGATAAATGTTAATTACCTTCTTTTCATAATTATCATTGAAAAATGGGAATGTTACTCATGCATACGTACGACCTACCATCTCCATGATTGTAACGTTGATTAATTTTTCATAACCATATTTCATCATTGGTTTTTACAGTGTAATTGATATATAAATATGATAATTATTTCATTATTATTATTCTTTTTATTTTTACATAATGCCCCATTTGACCATTAATTGACCCACCAAAGTCGTTTTTGATGCATAAACCGAATATGGTCAAAACACCTGACGTAAACTTATTTTTTTAAGTAGTTGTTTACAAAAAAATTAATAAGTAATATAAAAGTAATTATACAATTAAAATGTTTTCTGAATCAAGTAAATAATTATTATTTGTTTACTATTTATGAATATGAATACACACATGACATGTTAAACTCAAGGGAAATGATTTCTTCTCAATCTCCTTCCATTAAATAATTTATTGATGATATGCACATTTATTCTTTTATATGGTGTATATAAAAACCATTTGATATTCTATATCTATATTTTATCTAGTATAATATTATTTATGATTTTGTTAAATTTTATTCTTTCATGATTATCAAGATTTTAATGTTCCAAGTGGTATGGGATTCTTTGAATGCTTAATGATTTAACCATTTCCTTTCAATATTATTGATATTATTTTACATATTTATTTATACTAATATAAAAGGGTTATAAATAAAATTCTGTGTCTATTTTTAATTTCATTCAAAAAAATTCAAAAATGAATCTTTTTAAATGTTTTATACAGATCATTTTGAAAAAAGAATAAAAGGGAAGTTCAATTCTTAAAGTACGGGGTGACAGTGAATTTTCCATCATCATGGGCATTATTTTATTTTTTTCCTTCCCTTTCAAGATTTCATGTTTTATTAAATGAAAACCTTTATATCCTTTTACTTGGTTATTTTTGTATTGAAAATGGGTTTTCAACGAAAATGGTGTTTGTTTATTAAAAATAGGTTCTCAAAATAAAAGGCTATTTTTATCTAAATGTGTTTTAATATAGATTAAAAAAATTAATTGGTTTTATGTTGAGATATTTTTTACTCTTCATATGGTACATGAGAATTATATTAAATGAGTGATCATGATACCACTTATTCAAAGGTTTGAGACCCATTATAGCTCTTGGGTGAGTTTGATATAGCTTATATGAAGGGTTTAGTCCCATTATAGATAATGGGGAAAAGGTGAGACTGATATAGGTTATACAAAAGTTGATACCCATTATAGATATCCATTTCATTGGGAAATGATAATTTTGTAAGTCCAACTTATATTCATTCCAATTAAATGTGTTCTGAAAGGGTTTTATATATATGATGCTCTAAGTCACCAAAAGAGTTTAATTGCTTACTATGGGTTTTAATGATTTTCCTTGAGAAACATTTGTGTTCTTTATTCATATGAAAATGTTTCATTTAATATTCTCAAATATATTTGAATTTAAAGGTTAATTTTATATAATATTTTATGTTTTTACCAAACTAAAAGTTTCGTATATTTTTATATCCCTTATAGGGATTTGGTTATCATCCCTCGTTTTTAAACTGTTTTCGTATGGTTTAAGCATGGGTAATTGAAAGGAATAATTTTAGTTTTAAGTCTTGTATATTTTCTAGGAAAATGATTTAATATTTATTTTAAATGTTTGAGATTGTGGGGAAAATGGAACTATTCAAAATTGTCTAATTTGTATCATATGGTTTTGTTATGTATGATTTATGGCCTAATTCTCTAAAATTATAAACCTGATAAGATCATCAATGTTAATGAAAGTAATTTCTTGACATTAACTCAAGATTATGTAATGATTAAGTTCGGGGACTTATAGTTTTTATCAAAGGATATTTTTAGATAACTTCATAGGTTAGGAAAGTATTAATAGCATTCCCTTAGAATATTTTACTTTATGGTTAAGTTAGAATGATATAGTATTTAACGTTTTCCATGTTACTTCATTTAAAGAATTTTTTTCCAGAATGGTTTTCAATAGAGAAAACAAGAAAGTTGTAGTGGGATAGAATTAAGGAAAAACTATCCTCCCAAATAAAAATCATAAGATGGTTGAAATTGGAAATCAGTTGTTTTTTATAGTGATGGATTGGTTGACACAAGATATAAATAGTGGTGGTATCCATGATAAATAGTAACCCAACCATCCATGGAGGAACATGAGGATAGTGTATAATTTCTTAAGGAAACATCCCCCATCATTCAATGTATCATCAGACCTAGAGGCATCTAATGTATGGATCAATTCATTGGAGAAGATATCTGAATTCATGGGATGTTCAAAACTTCAAAAGCTAACTCTTTATATCTATCATTTGAAGGTGAAGTTAGTTGATGGTGTTGTTTGGTTAAGAATACTAGATAGAAATATGAACTTGATTCCATGTAATGGGAAACAATAAATGACCATTTCCTTGAAAAATATTTCCTAGAGGTTATTCAGATTAGGATGGATAAACAATTCCTCGAGTTAAGACAAAAAGATGAATATTTTGCAGCTACATTTGAAGCAAACTTCATAAGATTGTCCAGTTATGTGTTATCATTTATTTTATACATTAATACTAAAATTAATATATTTTACTTATGATTAAAAAAAGTCTATAAAGATCTATGGCCTCTCAGAAATTTAATATTTATGAAAAAGTGATTCTTTGTTATGAGAAATTTGAAATGGAGTTTTCTGACACTTACATACCATGAGATGGTATGAGTAAGAAACGGTCAAGGTGGTAGGAAATATAGAATAAACCAATTAATAATTCTAAAGTTATACCTAAAACATGTTCCAAGTGTGGTAAAATACATTTTGGGAAATGTATTTCTGGATTTATAAAGTGTTATATGTGTGGTAAGTTTGATCACAAGGTTTGTGACTGTAAGGAAAAGTGTGAAGAATAAACCAACAATGGGATTACATATTTTCAATAAATAGTAAGATTCTTTAGTTGCAATGAGTTGGTTCATTATGAAACATATTTCCAAATAAACTTATTTAAGGTGTAAATAATCATGATCAGAATAAAAAAGGCATGGAAAAAACATTTTTTACTTCTACAGTTGATGTTGGTCCATCTTGTGAAGTGATATAAGATCTGTGGAGCTCTATATTTTTCAATGGTTGATCATAAACTCAATTCCTTATGAAACACTATTTTAATGATTAAATAATTTAAATACCATAGGAGAAATTTATTTAGTTTTCATATATTTGTGAGGTAAATGTTTAAAAGTTATTTTAGAAAGGATACCTCTACTTGTGTGGATGTATGTTTAATAGTATTGGTGGATATTATGGTTAAATATTTATATAATTATTTAGATTTAACTTTTGTTATTACTATTGAACTTTAGATATTAATTCATTATCTCATCACATGAATGTTTTAATTATCTTACTATAGGCTAACCATGTTTTTCTTCTCTAATATCTAAAGTTGACAATAATATTTTGGTATTTTTTAACGAATATTGGATCTATAAGAAGATTATTATAGTGATTAAGTCATGGAAATTCATTTTGGATACTCATTTTTGGGATCAATAGATGATTCTATTGTGTAAAATGAGTAAAGGATGAATCTATAATCATAGAGTAAGTATATTTACATATTCTCTTGGTATATATGGTGAATGAATCCTTCAACTTTAGGAAAAGGATCATGAATAAATATAATTTTATCCTATTATCTTCTTTTTGGATGATATCAATGACCTTTCCCACAACTACTTGGTTAATGGTTTTATCGTCATTTAATTCTTATTGGCCATTTTCTCTAACATTCCCTATTAATCAAAAATAATTAGTTTTCCCTTCCAAAACCATCTTTAAATTTCCCACCAATGTTCTACCTTTGTGGAATCAGAGTTATCATAATTTCTAGGGACTTTTATGTTTCCAACATTATATTTTAAATAAGATGTTTTGTTAAACCTTTTCATGATGTTGGATTTAATAATTGATCTCTATAAATTTTGATAATATGTTAACCAAGACAAATTTTTAGGGCTAAATTCATTTTAAGGGGGGTTGGATGAAACATCCTGAAATATTATGAAACACAGTCTTTTAAATTAATTTAAATTCTTTAATGGATTGTGTTACACACTATACATTGTTTATCTTGAATAAAATTCAATACTTTTTTTTTCATGTAACATTGAATACCTTTGATGAATTATGTTACACATAATCTGAGCCTTGTAAGATAATAATATACTATAAATTTCATGAACCATGTCGAGGTCACATCCAACCTAACACCTGACCCGATCCATGGAATGACTCAAAACCCATTCCTGATCCTAATGGGATAGAAAATAGTTCCTCAGTTTCAATTATAATTTTGGGAATGATTTCACCCATAAATATAATCATAAAAAACCAACAACAATAAACATCACAATAACTAATAACCATAACCCAATGAGGTATAAAAAATTTTAGATTGAGAGTTTACAAATATAATCAAAACCCAAAAGGGAAAAACTTGAAAGGGAACCAAAAAACTATCCCAAAAACCTCCATGAAATATTAGGAACATCATCCTCAATCTACCACCGCCAACACCTACAAGAAGTAGAATACTTGAAATTGGATCCACCATCACCACGATACATCTTTCCATTACCTTGGTTGTACATAACAAAATCTACATACACTAAATGTGTATGTAGGGTGTTATCCAAATAATAGTAGTATTTTACGCCAAAAAAAGATTCCATGCTATAACATTAGAGTATAAACCAACATTCACCTTTCTATAAGAATACATGAAACCATTAGAAGAAAACATTTTTAGGAAAACTCTCTTTATAAACACTTTTTATGAACACTTTTTCACAAATAATATTTCTTGAAATAAAAGTGTACACAAGGTTGGCTGTATACCGATGGATAACACCATATCACATAAGAATTGTCTCATAAGAGATAACCTTGGGAAATACATATTAGCAACTAGCACAAGTGGGACATGATTAACATCACACCTAAGTGGTCAAAATCCTCCAACTCAACTACCAATAGTGTTCATGTGCACGATCCACTAGGGAGAATCTCATACAAATTTCTAGTGGTCTAATAGCGTTCTCATGCGTGAGCCACTAGCAATGATCTCATCCAAAATTATTGTGGTATCTGATCATATCACATGTTTAGTAAGTTTTGTAATCGCCAATCTTGCTAGATGAGTCTAGGTCTCAGCCACTTGTGAATCAACTAGAATACTAGTTCTAGTTTCCCACCTATATACATGCGATTCCCTTTGTGATCAATTCCATTCCACATACACATCAAACACATTTGGAAATGTATTTCTCACCCCTTTTAAAATTTATGAAACCCATTTGAAAAAATAACAAGAAGAGCACAAATAAAATGTAATTGTTTTCATGTGTAAATCTCTTTTCAAATTCATACTCTCATAAAACCCATTTTCATAACATGATTACCATCACTTTCATAATTCAAATACACAATTGAGGTTCATGAAGAAGGATCCAATATGAAAAGAAACCCCATTATCTTGTAAAATCCACTTTCAACACATTTTCACCATTAAATACCTCTGAAAACACATTTCACACCTTCCACACAAGGCATGAAACATTTTCAAGAAATTCCACAAGGAAGCATACAAGAAATAAAACCTATTTCTTTTCAAAAACCAACATCCATCACATAATCATACCAAACCATTTCCATATAATGTTTCTTACCACACAAACAATACATAAAACACATTTAAAAAACCAAGAAAGCATATTAAAATCCTCTTATAAGGTAAAATCCTGGAACCACCTACCTCACACTCAAAAACATCCGGAAAATAGTGAAAACCAGGAACACACCACCAAAAGACCCTATAAAGAAACTATTGAAGAAAAATCATCAAAACATTCGCCAACAACACAAGATCTAACCCTCTTTAGTTTAAACATCCTGCTAGAAAATAAGGACTCAAGAAAGAGGGAAGAAAGAACCCTAAAACGAGAAGAAAATAAGAGAAAAGTGACTTGCATGATGTTTCCATGAAGAACTGGAGTAAAAAACCACCCAAGGATTGAGGTCCAAAGGCTTCAAGAAATATTTAAGGAGGATCGAATGGATGAAAACCCCTAATGGGGTTGATGGGAGGTGGTTTAGTGTTAATATTGAAGAGGGAACAAAGGAAATTTCTCATTCTCTAATGACCTAGGAAAGTTGCATGGTTAGCTCAAATGGTTTTCCAAACTATGTAGAAACCATAAACTCCTCACTATCCAAGAGGGACAATTTTCATGGTTATCCCAGAATATTTTCCAATTTTTTTTCTAACTATGTGGTCAGCACTGTCCAAAATAAAGAATTTCTTTGTGGTTTCCTTAGCAAGGGTGCATTGTTTCCTCTAACCATGCGACAACCATGCATCGCCAGCTATCAAGCCCAAAATCTCCATTTTGCACCAAAATCTCATGGTAAAATCAAAGGATAAATGAATGATTTAATATGAATAAGGAATACCTCAAAACAGAATCATGTATGTGATAATTCTACCCACCGTGAAAACATTCTTCCCCTAGAAAGTCAGCTTGAAGCTTGATCAAACAACAAAAAAGGATATTCCTCCTCAACCAAGGAATTGTGCTCCCAAGTCTCATGCAGATATTTTCTGTGCTTCTAATGAACTCTAACCAATAGAATAGACTTACAATTAATCATTTTCTCTTCAGAATCCACAATATGTTGTGGCCACGCAAACACAGAAAAATCTAGGTCCAATTCCTACCCTTCCCATTTCAACACATGAGATGGATATGAATTATACTTTTCCAATTGAGAGACATAGAACACATCATGAATTGACATAAATTGGGAGGGAAAATCTAACATGTATTCCACCTTACCAATTCTTTCAACAATCTCAAAAATTATAACATACCTTGGTGTTAAATTCCCATACTTACCCAATTGATAATGATAGAAGTGAGGTTTTAGCTTTAGGAACGCCCATTCACCACTGAAAATCTCTAAAGCTTATTACCTATGATCGATATTGAAATTATAGAGACTCTACACCATCAAAAAATGATGCCTCATCATCATAACTCTATTAGAAGTTTCTTGTGCATGTCTTAGTCCCAATAATGAAGTCTCATCCACCTCAGCACAATATAAAGGAGACCGACACGACCGACCATATAGAACCTAAAATTTATACATTCGAATCAATTATTGGTAATGATTGTTATATGAAAACTCCAATAATAACAAATGGTTATCCCATAAACCTCTTAGATCCGATACATAGGGCAGGATCATGTCTTCCATGATGTGATTCGCTCTCTCAATCTGACCATCCATTTGGTGGTGGTATATCCAAATAAAATTGAACTACAACCTATTTTCCTTATAAAATACTTACTAAAACCATGAGCTAAAATGGGGGGTCCCCATCTAAAACAATTTTTGATATCACACCATGAAGCCTCAATATCTCTTAAATATAAAATTGACCCAACTCATCCACTTTGGTTGAATCCCTGATTAGAATGAAATGGGAATATTTTGCCAGATGATCAATTACCACACAAATGGAATTCTTCTACTTTTGTGTAAAAGGTATTCTGACAATAAAGTCCATGGTGATCTCATCCCTCTTCTAGGTATGAATAGGTAGTGGTTTATGCAAATAGAAGGGTCTTTGGTGCTCTAGATTAACCTACTGACTTGTATAACTCCATGATATGAAGTCACCTATATTCAAACTCATGCATGGCCACCAGAAATACTAACACACATCATAAGACATATTAGTATAACTATGATTAATGGACCACTAGGATTGATGGATATCCTATATCACCGCCTTCCTTATAGATAATGGAAAGACAAAGTAATCCTAGATGCAAAACACTCCCTCAATATACAATGACCACTCACAAGGAATCTCTACACCATCAATAATTTTCATAGAATGCTAATACAACTCATAACCAGGATGATCCTGCAAAATCAAATCTATAAGGTAAGGTTTCAACTGAACATTGGCCAATAACACACCTCCACCATGCTCCTTGGTCTCCTGTTTCATTTGAGAAAATAGCCCCATAAAATTCCACTCATCACTGGACCCTTTCAATACTTCTAGTTGAAATTTCCTACTCAATGCATCTTCCATAATGTTAATTCTCCTGGGGTATAGACTATATCAAAATTTAATCCCTAAAGGTACTCATCCGAAAGAAATTTCCTCAAATTCTAATATTTTTTGGAGAAAATGTTGTCTAAAATATTATGATCCAAATAAACTAAAAACTTCTCCCCAAAAATATAATGGTGCCACATATTCAAGGCATGAATCACTATTACTAACTCAAGTTCAAGGTTTAGGTAATTCATTTCATGTGGTCATAGTTGGTAAGAACCATAAGACACCACATGGTTATCCTTCCTTAGAACACACCCAAGATCCATACCAAAAGATTCATAATAAGACACATATCCTGTTCCTAATTTAGGAAAGATCAAAATAGTGGTGGGGTTCAACTACTAATTTATCTCATCAAATGACACATGACACTACGGGATCCATTTGAACTTTACCACCTTTTGAGTAAGCACGGTAATGGATGAAGTGTGACAAGAGAAATCCTGAACGAACCACCTATAATACCCATCCAAACCTATAAAACTCTTGATGTCAAAAATATTCACCAGTTATTACCATGACATCACTGAAGTGATATTCTTGGGGTCCACTAAAAACCCTTGTTCCAAGATCACATAGCCCAAAGAAAACACCTACCAGATCTAGAAGGTGTACTTAGAAGGCTTCAAATAGTTGTGATGATCCCAAATGGTGTCCAACGCAATATTCAGATGCCTGTAATTCTCCTCCATGGTCCTTGAATGGACCAAGGTGTCATCCAATAATAACATGTTAAAAAATCAATATACTAATGGAACACTCTATTCCTAAGAAATATAAAGACTACTGGATCATTTCTTAACCCAAATCGCATGACTAAATACTCAAAATGGACATACCTACTTTGGAAGGATGTATTCGAAATATCATAATCTCTAACTCTAACTCGATGACACCTAGAACATGAATCAATCTTGTAGGAACATCTTTCCCCTTTGAGATGATTAAATATTTCATCAATTTAGGGGAAATGATACTTCTTCATGATTTTTACCTTATTAATCCTTCAGAAATCAATGTACAGCAGGAGAGATCCATAATACTTCTTCAAAAAAAAATTGGGGAGGCCCAAGGTGAGATGCTCAGGTGAATGAATCCTTTATATTAAAAATACTCCAGCTATAAATTTAATTACCTCAACACAATGGGGTAAATATGGTGTGAGGGAAGAGATATTGGTTGTGTTCCTTGACCAAAACAATGGATAGACCATGTCTTGCTTCAGAGTCAAACTATTGAAATAATCTATAAAAATATCTGGGAAATCATCTACCACATGAGGTAATCTGCACTCAAGAGAACCATAATCATCCTCAAATGTGAGAAACGGTATCTAAAAAACAAGATTTCCCCATTTAATAAGTGGAGGTCCAGCACGTCCCGACCAATGATCCCATTAACCGTTAAAAACATGGGTACTCCCATCAGGTTCCACAAAAACCATTTGCTGACAATTAAAGCCAATGTATTCCTAAAAATTAAGCATCAAATCAATACCATGGATCGTGTCAATGTGATACATCTATAAAACTAGAAAATTATATTCTAACATGATCCCAGACATGAAGAGTGACAAGACGGACACCTAAAACCCTACTATTGCTTCTTAGAAAGTGGTGTTACAATCTCCATCACATATGGAATAAACTCGGTCGGAATCTTTAACACACTAACAAGGAGGTCAGAAATAAAAGAAAATGAAGCACTAGAATCAAACAAAACAATATCTAAAGACAATGAAATAAGAATGGTACATTGAATTGGAATAGGTCATGCATGTGATTCCACTAGCACTTGATCAACCATGTGGAGTTGGATCATCTTAGCTTGAACTTGAGAATGAACACTAGACTATGGATCTGCCATGAACTAATTCTACCTAGATGATCACTATCCCAACCACCATGACCTCCAAACTGAGAACCCACTATCTTGGATGGTTCTGATCAAGCTTTCATCCCTTTATAAGTCATTAAATGTGCACCACTCTGATATGGGTGCACCATTACACAAAATCACTTAATGTGATCCATAACTCTACATTAGTGACAAGGTTTGGGTAGAGATGAACACGAAGGCCATATGTGTCTTACCTTCCCACACTTATGGTACATGAAAAACCCAGCATTAGAAGCAGCAGATGAATACATAAGGGAAGGATGTCATGAACTACCAACTCCCTTCCTCCCATATTCATCACACTTTATCTTCTTCTCTGATACTAAAACTGAAACTATTCTAAAAACTAAACTACTCTATAGAAACTAGTTTTGCATCCATCATTAATTTCTACCATCATTTAACGATCAACAACATCAGCATAATTTTTCATCTTAAATAATAAAATTTGAGATCAGATTCTGGTCATAACACAATTTTGACCATTGGAGCCTTCGTCTTCTCATTTGTAATTATCTCAGGAACATACCAAACTAACTCTATAAATAGTTTAGTGTACTCCATAATGGAATAGTCAATGGGGATAATCTCTATAAACTCCCAAGATCTAATGAAGGCCAAAATATCAGGACAGTAATTCTTGTTGAAAACAGCCTTAAAGACTTTCCAATCCATCTTTCATGATTTCCAGCTTTCAATGATGAGTCCCAGTACTTCCAACTGGGACCTTCCAACATAAATGAAGCACATTTCACTCTGGCCACCACCAGAGTATCAAAAACTCAACCATCCTCTCTATCTTTTCAAGACACTCCTCTGCTTTCTAAGGTTATATGCTTCCTATAAAAGAATGAGGCCTGTTGTTAAGGAACTCTTGAGACGTGTCATTTATAAGGCCTATTTTAGATTCTCTAACCTTAGTAGAACCATAACTAGTACTTCGTGAAAATATTAGATAGCTTGAACTACTGCTTAAATTATCCTCTGATCAATTGGAGGATGAGAACTCTCTCTAACCTCTTCCCATGGCTACACGTGAATAATTCATAGTGGAAATTTTATACAACAAGAAATAACCATAAGAAAAACCATTAATACAACCATTCTGAAAAATTTAATAAACAACAAAGATTACCCACACTTTCATAAATCAATACATAACCAAATCCATCACAATAACAGGATGATCCAAACCACTCCACCCTCGCCTAGTGTTCATATACATTCTTCATCTAGTACATCTCACCTGGAGGAGAAGTAAAAATTCAAATCCCAACATCACATGGTGATTCATGTCCTGTCATTGGGTGTGCTGGTCAGGCACCCAACTCACAAATAGAACCTCAAGCCCCAATAATACTATATCCGTTATATCTAGAATATTTACCAAATAACATGACCCAAAAGATTGTAATATTCTTGGATACCATTTTTTCATGATCCAATATTGGGTTCCATCCACCCTGTCACTGGACCTGATCCATTCCATGACCCAAAGGGTGTTCCTGATCCCCATGGGCTGGAAACTTGTGCTTGGGTATTAGCCATAAACATTGGGAATGATTTCACACATAAACATAATTATAAACATCTAAAGATAATAAAAATCACAATAATTGATATCCATAACCCAATGAGGTATAACAAATTTTAGATTCATAGTTTCCAACTTTCATCAAAAACCATAAGAATAAAAATGGAAATGTAACCAAAAAATTGTCCCAAAAACCTCCATGAAATAAAGGGGACATCTCTCTCAAGCCACCACCACCAACACCTACAACAACTGCAACACTGGAAATCTAATCCACCATCACCATGATACATCTTTCCATTACCTCAGTCATACATAATAAAGTCTACATATTCTAAATGTCTATGTAATGTGAGATCCAAATCCCATTTGGGTGCCACACAAAATAAATGATTTTATGCTATAACATTAGGAAAAAATCAACAAGAACCTTTCCATAATAATACTTGAAACATTTACAAGAAAAAATTTTCATGAAAACTTTCTCAATAAACACTTTTTAAGAAAAATACATTTTAAAAAATAAACATTATTGAAATAAAAGTGTACAATAGGTTGAACATATATCGATGTATAACACCATATCAAAAATTAATAATTTCATAAGGTAGCACAATTTTAAAATACCTATAGGTAACTATCACAAGATGGACCCTATGAACATCATACCTCAGTGATCAAAATCCTCTAAGTCAACTACCAATAGCTTTCTCATGCAGAAGCCACTAGAGAGGATCACATCCAAAGTTGTAGTGATCCAACAGCATTATCATGTGTGAGACACAAGATAGGATCTCATCCAATGTTCTAGTGGTCTCTCATCATATCACATGTTTAGTTATTGTTGTAATAATCAATCCTTTTAGATGAGTTTGGGCCTTGGACACTTCTTAATCAATTTGTATACTAGTTATAGTTTCCCACCTAGATAATCAGGGTTTCCTTTGTGATAAATTACATTTCACAAACACACCAAACCAATTTATTAATAAAATTATCATCACTTCCACAATTTATTAAACCATTTTGATAACATAACAAGAAGATAATATATAAAATATAACCATTTTAATCGGTAAATCCACTTTAAAATTCATACTCACATCAAAACCATTTTTATGAAAATATTAACATCACTTTCATAATTCAAATACATGTTTAAGGTGAACGAATAAGGATTCAATTTCATAGAAATCCCATTTCACATCAAAAATACTCTTTAAACACATTCTCACCCTTAAATCAATTTTAAAACACATTTCGCACCATCCACACAAGGCTTGGAACATTTTCAAGAAATACCACAATTAAGCATCCAAAAAATATAACCATTTTCTTTTAAAAAAACTTCCATCACATAATCATACCAGAAAATTTCAGAATAATTTTTCAAACAACACAAAAAATCCATATAATAGATTCAAAAATCCAAGAAATCATATCAAAATTATTTACTAATATAATGGCATGGACCCACCCACCTCACACTTGAAAACTTCTGGAAAACAGTTTGAATCCACATCTAAAACAACACAGGTCAATATAAAGGAAATATATAACAAAAATCATCAATACTTTCCCCAACAACAAAATATCAATCCCTCTTTTGGTCAAACATCTCTATATAAAATATGTATTCATGAAAGTTGGAATAATAACCCTAGAAAGACATAGAAATCAAGAGTAAAGGGACATACTTGATGTTTCCTTGACGAAATGGAGTCAAAACCACCCAAGGATTGAGGTTAATAGGGTGTAAGAAATATTTTAGCAGGATCCCATTGCTACAAAACCCAAATGGGGTAGATGGGAGGTGACTAAGGGTTAAAATCAAAAAGGGTACAAAGAAAATTTCTTACATTTTAATGACTTGAAGTAGTTATATGGTTAGATTTTATGGTTTTTCGAACTGTTTAGTGACCATGAACTACTCACTATCTATTAGGAATACACTGCATGGTTAGCGAACATGTTTTTTAAAACCATGTAGTCGCCACAGTTCAAAATCAACATTTTTCACACTGTTTCCTATGCAAGGGAGCATGGTTTTATCTAACCATGTTCCAGCCATGATCCACCTACTGTCAAACCAAAAATATTCATTTTCTATTAAAAAAATAATGGAAAACCCAATGGATAAATTAAAGACTTAAAATTAACAAGGAATACCTCAAAATAGAATCACAGATGTGGCAATTCTCCCCACCATGAAAACTTTCTGCCCCCAGAAAGTCATCTCAAAGCTTGATCAGATAACAAAATTGGATATTCCTCCTAAACCCAATAATTCTACTTCTAGGTCTCATTCATTTCATTACCATGATTCCAAGGAACTTGGAACAAAGGAATAGAATTTCACATGGCGTGCTTTCTCCTTAGAATCCAGAATCTATACTGGCTACCCAAACACAAACAAATCTAGGTCTAATTCCAACTCTTCCCAATTCAACACATGAGATAGATCTCGATTATACATTTTTTTGACTGAGAGACATGGAATATTTCATAAATTGACATCAAATGGGAGGTAATATCTAACCTATATTCTACCATACCAATCCTCTTAGTAATCTCAATGGGTCTAAAATATCTTAGTGTTAGATACTCTTGTTTAATCAAATAATAGTGACCCCAGAAAGGGTACACCATTAGGAACACTCATTCACCCACTAAAAAATAAAAATCTTGATGCCACTGGTGAACATTGAATTTAGAGAAACAATGCTCCATCAAAAAATGTTTCATGATTAACTTAAATCTATTAGATGTTTCTTGCACAATGGTTGATCCCAATAATGAAGTCTCACCCACCTTAGCCCAACCAAAAGGTGAACGACATAGTCGACCATAAACTACCTAAAAGGGATACATTTGAATCAAGGATTGGTATGTATTGTTATATGAAAACTCCACCAATCCCAAATGGTTATCCCATGAAACTCCAAAATTCAACACACATGCCTGGATCATGTTTTCTAAGATCTAATTATCTCGCTCTGTATAACCATCCATTAGAGTATGGTATGTCATACTCAACTGGACATGTGAACCCATCACATTTTTTAAGGACTTCCCAAAACCCTGAGATAAAACATTGGTCCCTATGTGAAACATTTTATAATGGAATACCATAAAGCCTCACTATGTATTAAACCTACAACTGACCCAAATCATCCACATTCGATGAATCCCTGATCAGAATGAAATTGATGTATTTCGTCAGATTATCCATCACCACCTAAAGGGAATTCCTCCCCTAGGTTTTATGAGTCATCCCACTTCCAGGTAGCCATAGGTATTGGTTGAAAAAACTGGAGGGTCTTTGGTTCTCTTCTTTAATCACCTGACATGTATAACTCCATGATATGATATCATCTATGTCCCACCTCTTGTCTAGCCACTAGAACTACTCACGCACATTATAAAACATCATGGTGTCGCTGGGATGAACTTCCCACTAGGACTGGTGGCTATCCTACATCACCACCTTCCTAAAGATAATGGAACCACAAAGAGACCCTTGAATCACAAAACTCCCTCACGAGACAACGAACACTCATAAGAAGCCACCCCACCATCAATAATTTTCATAGAAAATTGATACAACTCATCACTAGGATACTCTCACTAAATCAACACCAGAAGGGGAGTTTTCAACTAAACACTATCCAAGAATGCACCTCCACTATGCTCCTTGGTCTCCAGGAGCATCTGAAAAAAGATCCCCATAAAATTTCACGCATTTCTAGACTCTTTCAATGTGTCCATATGAACATTATAGCTCAATGAATCCTCCACAATGTTACCTTTTTCCTGGGGTATAGACTATATAAACATCAAACCCCTGAAGGTACTTAACCCAATGAAATTACCTCAAATTCACATTATTTTGGGAGAAACTTTAGTCTAAACTCTTATGATCTGAATAAACTATAACTTCTCCAAAAATAGATAATAGAATCATTTTTTAATGGCATTCATCACTATTGCAAACTCCATATCATTGTTTGGGTAATTATATTCATGTGGTCATAGTTGGTGAGAACCATAATCCACCACATGATCATTTTTCATCAATACTATAACACCATTAGATTTTATGAGAAATAGTTTTTTATGTCTTATGTTATACGCAACACCAAAGAAATCTTTCACAGCACACAATACGGACTTGGCTTGCATTACACGCAATCACGACCTTCCTTGATAGCGTGTGTAGTACGCAATACCAGGATTCACTAAACAACGATATATTATTATGAACTAGCCATTATGAATATTATTAATTACATTTTTAATTTTATTACATTATTATTCATCTTAAACATTTTCTAGAATATGGTATGATAAAAAAATAATTTTTTCATGTAAAATAAGTATTTTTAAACAAAGGCAGTTTTGCCGCCTTTTGATGGCGCACCCACATTATATCTAGTTTTTGACTTGTTTATAAGTTCAATTTGACAAAATATAATTCTTCTTTTGAATCAATGTATAAAAATTTACTTTTTATGATAACTTTCATATTTTGATGAATAGTAAAAATACGGTAATTTTTAATTAAAATCAACTTTTTTCATTGAGATAATTTATATGGTTAAATTATAATTTTGAATGGTTTTAAAGTATAAATAGATTATATTTTTACCATTTAATATAATTTATGTCATTAGAACTAATTTCACCTTAAATTCGTATGTAAAAACATTTCAATCTCTAGCAATGTTTTAACTTCTAAAACCTGTTTTCTTAACAACGGGATTTATTTTAAATTAATTACTGCAACATATATGTTTTGAATTTTGAAAAAATGGATTCCATATTTGGAATTATTGGGTCCAAATTATGTTAATAGGCTACTTTTTATCTTTGGGAATTATGAATAGTAACTACGGTAAATTTTATTTACCATAGTTAAAGGTAAATCGGGTAATTGAGGGTAAATATAAGATTATAATGTTACCCTAACACCTGCCAAAATCCTATTGGATGACTACAAGTCGATCCATATCACCTAATGGTTGGATTATATTAATTTAATGGACTTCTTTCCATGAAAATAATTTAATTATTATTAAAACCAAAGAATGTGACAACATGTCACTTTCTTAAATCTTATAAGTATAATAATTTTAATTTAGTGATAAACATAATGAATCATAGAACATGAATAGTTTCGAGAAAGTTAATACAATTATCTACATCATAGAAAATTATTTATAATTTTTACGTATTAAATAATTATCATTAATTATGCCACAATAGTGATGTTGATATTATTTTATTAATTAAAATATCAAATAAATGGTTATAAAAATATTAAAATAAATATTATATGAGCTATTTAATGTTCTCCACTAATTTTATAGATACATATGACATTTTAATACTCTATTAAAGCTTTTAGTTCGAACATATCTTCTGTATATGGTTTATTTAAATTCAAATAAATCAATAGTGTCAAAATTGACACTATTGTAGTTTATAAAAATAACATATTATAAAATTGATTAAAAATCACAAAAATATTTAAAAATTATAAATTAAAATTTATATGGTCGAAAATGTCATACAGTTTCAAATTATAGAAAATTCACAACACATATATAATTATTTATAATAATTTAAAATTTATAATATGTTTACTAAAAATAAAATTAAATTGTTAAATAAAGATAAATCAAATTGATAATGTGTAATATAAATTTTTAACATGTCTAAATTTTATTGGATGATGAGATTACAACCCTATATCATCTATTCTTCGGATATGAGTCATTTTGGAAGTTTTTAAGTGGGGTTGGGATTCAATATAAACTAATATTTCTTATATTTCCAAAGGTGCCCCTTTCCTCCCTTATAAAAGGGCACCTCCTCCCTCTCCTCCTCACACCAATTTCAACCTTCAAACTCTGCCAATCCCTGCCCATTTCACTTCCCTGTGTCCCTATAAACATCCTAGAGGTCATGTCCTTCTCCAAAGTCCAATTTTAGTGCCCTAAGAGGAGGTCTCAAAGAGGCGCTTCAATGAAGAGGTAATGTCCATTACCGATTCATTCAAAATTATTTCTTCTTACACTTCTTCTTATTTAGTTGTTTCATTATGAATTAACAACATAAGTATCACTCATATACTGATATGTTATTATATGTATGAAACAACCCTATTTCACCATCTATCCATCCTACGGAAAACGAAACCACCGCACGTGCGTACGTACGGAATACCGTCTCCACGCCGTGGTGTAATCTATTTTCCATCACCACCTTACTTGGATGGGTATAATGGTTCAAATAAATAACTATATATGATTATATTAAAGTGTTATTTATTCTAAAATAGTATACATCCACTCCAATACAATTCAACAATCATGGGAATGATATCATCGCTCGTGCGTACGTACGGAATACCGTCTCCACGATGTGATGTGATTCGTTCTACATGATATTCAATGCATAATGATAATATAAATGAATTTAATTAATATATATGATATTTAGTAGACTAATACCATTCTATAAATGAGGTATCTATAACCTAAAGGGATGAATAAGAATTTATTCGACAAAACACACATAAGAACAAAAAGTTACCAACACCATAATAACAAGTAGAAATGAAATATTACTAATAAGAAACTAAAAATATGACCATATATGATATAATAACAATATTTATGATTCTGGGATAAGTCAATAACATTATTTCAATCATTATACATGAGGTTCGGACACTTACGAAGCAAATCTGACCTAAGGTAAGGGACAATCTCACAATCTCAATTTTTATCCGAGATTGTTTATACATCAGAATTTACTGGGGAATATTTATCATTCACATCCATGTTTCCTCAATATGTAATATTATTCACATCCTCCTATGATTTTTTTAATCCAATTTTACCCTTCAGTGAGTTTTTAGTAAAAGATATGAAAGGAATCTTTTTTCAATTTTCGTATGAGATACTTTTTGACTTATCCGACAAAAGTACAAGAAGAATGCTTTTTTATCTTATACGGCGTGAAAGGATTTTTGAAACATTATTTCGAAGAAGCTTATTTTACAAGTTTTCAAGTTTATTTTTAATCAAATTATTTCAGTTTAAGATTGTATGACATGTTAAGAAAGGAAAAATGTTTTTGAAGTAGAAAGGATATTTTCCTCAAGAATGGAGTTCAAGAGTTTTAACAAAATATTTTTCCATCTAAGATAATGAAGGGATCTATTTCTATCCCAATTATTACATTTATTTGATTATGTTGTGATGGAAATATTTTTATATTGTCACAAAGTTTAAGATTCCCATTTTTATTACATGGGTTATGCTATGATGTACGGTTTATGATTTTGTGGCACACATAAAAATGGTATCATTATGAGATGGGTGGGACCTATATCTCCCTCAAATGCATTGGGTAAATATTTTATATCTCATGAGATAGACATGGCTGGAACGGTAGGTTAAACAGGTTCAGTGAAACAGGACTAAAACGAGGAGTGAACTCGGTTCAGAAATGGACTTTGTCCACTAAGATAGTATTTCCAATGATTCTTGACAACTAAGATATGATTTTCTATGATTATGTGTGTATTCCACAAAGCTTCATGTTTTATGTTATGATTATTTGGATTACATTTCACTTCTATGTTTTATCCCATGTTATGATCTCTTTTATAGGAGAAGATTTTCAAAATGTTATGTTCTTATAAATATGATATGTTTGATATTTCTTTTGTTTACCCATACTGAGAATTTGAGCTCACCCTTTGTATGTTTTCTTTTACCTAGGTCAGGAAGAATGATATTAAGTAGGATATGCCAAAAAGGGACTCTAGATATGATGAAATAAATTGGAGACAACGTAGATGATTTATGAACCAGTTGTTTATGTTTCCCAGTTTCTAAAGACAATATACCTATACGGTCCTTTCATGGTTTTGTTATATGTTGTAATAACTATGCTTAAATATTGAAGTTATAACCATGTATGTAATGTATGGTTCGTCATAGTTGGTATCAGAGGAAAGGTATAGTCAACCTTTGGAAACTAGGATGTGAAAGCCTTAGTAAGAAACCTAAGGATATGTCTAAGAATAGAACACAATCATAGTGTTTTAGAAATGGATATGAAAAACCTATGATAGGACCTTAAGTGTGTAATTTTATTCTTGATTATGTGGTTTACTTATTATAATTTGTGTTTCTCACACAATTCTTCTCGGTTTTAGTCAATGGATAGAACCCGAAGGAACCGTGTTAATGCGGAATGCGATGGGAAATGCAATGATTGTCCCCCTGAGAAACCAAACGTTTTGGGAGCAGGAATGAAAAATCTTGTAGCCATGCTCACACAACTTTCTCAAGCTATGAATCATGCAGGACTTCCAAATGAGTAAAGGAAGGAGCAACATTCTGTTTAATCCTTCATGAGGCAGCGTCCACCTTCATTCAGCAGGTCTTCTGATCCATTAGTGGCTGAACAATTGATCAGTACCACTTAAAAGATATTTTTAGTTCTTCAATGTTATGAACATGATAAAGCCATCTTAGCAGTGTATCATTTGGTAGGTGATGCTGATCAATAGTGGAATCTTATTAAGAATATGAGGCAAAGGGATGAAATTGAGTCCATGGAATGGGACGAGTTCAAGATCTTATTTTTCAGTAAGTATTTCCCTCATATTATTCGAACAAATATGGAGAAGGAGTTTCTTGAACTAAACCAAAAGGATGATGAATCCATTGGTACCTACGAAGCAAATTTTACAAGACTTGCAAGGTACGCTTCCGGAATTATCATCCAACCTGAGAGTAAGATTGATCGATTCTTTATTGGCTTAAAACCGAGTTTTTGAAGGGCGTTATCCATAAGGGACTTCAATAGCTATGAGGAAATTGTTCGATGTGCTCTCAAGGTTGAGATGGAGATTGGTGTAACCCATCAGTCAAATGGGTTTTATTAGAAGAGGAAAATGAAATTCAAAGGAAAATCTAAAGACCACACTGATAAGAAGATGAGTTTTCCCTTATGCTCAATATGAGGAAAGAAACATGGAGGAAATAGTCTTAAAGGGACAAGAAAATGTTATAAGTGTGGAAAAGAAGGTCATCGGTCAATTGAATGTCGAAATAATGGGAAGAAGATGTCTAATGATGCAAACAAATGAATGGATACACATAATAAACCTAATACACTTCAATGTTTCAAGTGCAAGGAGATCGGTCATTATTCCAATCAATGCCCAAATCAAATGGTTGATGATGATGATCGACGTCAACAAACTCTTAAGGCTAAAGACAAAGGAAAGTCACATGCAATTACTATCGGCGATGTGGAGTACGACAATGAAGTGGTGAGAGGTACACATACCATCCACTCTAAAGTATAAAATGTTTTATTTGATTCTAGATCCACACACTCTTTTATTTTTGAAGAAATTTCTAAAGGTATCTCTGTATTACCTCAACAATTAGTTGTTGAGTTGGCTGTGCCAACTCTTAATGGCACAATAGTCGCATCAAAAGTTTACAATTCTTCTCCGACTGAAGTTTGTGGGAAAGTACTTCCTGAAAATCTTGTGATCCTTCCTATAGTGGAATTTGATGTGATTCATGGCATGGATTGGATTTCTCTATATGGAGCTCATATCAATTGCCAAAGAAGGAAAGTCACATTTCATATTCCAGATCAATATATGATTGTCTATCAATGCAAGGATGAACATAACCTTCCTGTGGAAATTTCATCCATATTATGGGTCTTGATTCCAATGAATGAGGGTTTTTTTATCTCAAACGGTTGGTGAGAAACTCATGATTAAGAATATTCCCATTGTACAAGAATTTGATGATGTCTTTCAAAAGGAATTTCCAGGTCTTCCACCAAATCGTGAAGTTGAGTTTTCGATAGAACTCATACCGGGTGCATTGCCTATTTCAAATACACCGTATAGAATTGACCCAATTGAGTTAGAGGAATTGAAGAAGCAACTCCAAGAGAATCTTGATAAAGGATTCATACGCCCTAGTGCGTCACCTTGGGGAGAACATGTTCTTTTTGTTAATAAGAAAGATGGATCAATGAGACTCTACCTTGATTATCGAGAACGTAACAATATCACTATCAAGAACAAATATCCTCTCCCACGCATTGATGACCCATTTGACCAACTACGCGGAGCTCAATACTTTTCCAAAATTGATCTTCGTTCAGGGAATCATCAAATAAGGGTCAAAAGGGAGGATATACCAAAAACGGATTTCCGTATAAGGTATGGACACTATGAATTTATAGTGATGCCATTTGGTCTTACTAATTCCCCTGCTATCTTCCTGGATCTGATTAATAGAGTCTTTAGAGACTACCTTGATCAGTTTGTGGTAGTCATTATAGATGATAATCTTGTCTATTCAGAGAGCAAGAAAGAATATGAATATCACTTTAGAATTTTATTAAAGACCCTAAGAAAAAAAGATGCTTTATGCCAAATTTACCAAGTGTAAATTTTGGCTTAAAAAAGTTGCAATTTTTGGTCACATAATCTCAAAAGAGGGGATATCTGTGGATCCATCAAAAACAGAGGTTATCGAATGATGGTCGCGACCAACAATAGTAACCGAGATCCGAAGTTCTCTTAGTTTGGCTGGATATTATCGATGTTTTGTGAATGATTTTTCACGATTATCTAATCCACTCACCAAGTTCACTCAGAAAGGAGTTATGTTTTTTTGGACGGAGGAATGGGAAGATAATTTCAAGGAGTTGAAAAGAAGGTTATCCAGTGCACCTGTGCTCACACTACCTTGTTGTGGAGAACGGATTGTGATATACAGGGATGCATCCACGAAGGTATTGGGGTGTGTTCTTATGCAAAATGATATGGTGATAGCATATGCCTCACCAGAGTTGAAAATCAATGAAAAAAATTACCCAACTCATGATTTGGAGTTAGCTGTGGTAATCTTTGCATTAAAGATTTGGAGGCATTATCTTCATGGAGAAAGGTGTGATATTTATACTGATCATAAAAGTTTAAAGTATATTTTCATACAAAAGGATCTGAATATGCACCAAAGAAGATGGTTGGAGCTGATTAAGGATTACAACTGCTCAATTCATTAACACCCTGGGAAGGAAAACAAGGTGGCAGATGCATTAAGTCATCAAGACCATGCTAGCTTATCCATAATGAGGATCACATAAGATCCAATATTTATGGATTTACAAAGGATGGATCTTGGAGTTTTAATGTAATGGGAGAAATCTTATATTTCTCAAATGAATGTTCAACCATCTATACATGTGAATATTCAAGAGGCACAGAAAGAAGACGTCGAGTTACAAAAGAAGGTGAGAATTGTTCCTGAATTGAACCTTGATTGTGATGGGATAATAAGGTTCAGGAATCGAGTTTGTGTTCCTACCATCCCATAATTATAGAAGGATCTACTGGACGAGGTTCATAGTTCTTCATTCTCTATTCATCCTGGAAGCACGAAGATGTATAGATTCCTAAAAGAGTACTTCTGGTGGGATGGAATGAAAAGAGATGTTGCTGAATATGTCTCTTGATGCTTGTTTTGTCAGCAAGTTAAAGATGATAGACAAAATTCTAAGGGGATGTTACAACCATTACCCATAGAAGAATGGAAATGTGAAAACATCACTATGGACTTTGTCACTGGACTTCCTAAAACATCCAAAGGCAATAATGCTATCTGGGTTATAGTTGATCGTCTTACAAAGTCTGCACACTTCATTTCTGTTAGAGATGATTTATCTCTAGATCATCTTGCTAGGATATATGTAAATTGGTAAGATTGCATGGAGTACCGCTTTCTATTATATCTGATCGGGATCCGAGGTTTACTTCAAAGATCTGGCGAAGTCTTTAGCATACTCTGGATACAGAGTTGAGTTTCAACACTGCTTATCATCCTCAGACATATGGTCAGTCTGAGAGGACAATTCAAACTCTATAAGATATGTTGAGAGCTTTCTCTATAGATTTCAAAGGTGGTTGGGATCAACACCTACCTTTGGTGGGATTTTCTTATAATAATAGCTTTCACTCCAGTATTCATATAGATCCCTATGAAGCACTCTATGGAAAGAAATGCGGGACTCTAACTTGCTGGTATGATGTTGGGGAAAGAAAGCTATTAGGACTTGATCTTGTAGATGAAATGGAAGAAAAGGTCATATCTATTCAACAACACATAAGAGCAGCTCAGAGTCGACTAAAAAGTAAAGTCGACAACCGAAGAAAAGACCTAGAGTTTGAAGTGGGTGATAAAGTGTTCTTACGAATATCTCCCTGGAAGAGGGTCATGAGATTTGGAAAGAAGGGAAAGTTGAGCCTTAGATATATTGGTCTTTTTGAAATTCTGGATCGTGTTGGGAAGGTAGCTTACCGATTGGCTCTCCCACCGAATCTCTCTCAATTTCACGATGTGTTCCATTTACCTCTCCTGAAAAAGTACATACTTGATCCTTCACATGTACTCAGCTCAGAAGTTGTACTGCTGGAGGAAGATCTTTCTTATGAAGAACAACCAATAGAGATTTTTGATCATAGAGAAAAAGTCATACAGAACAAGACCACTCACTTGGTGAACGTTTTATGGAGGAACCACCAATTAGAAGAAGCTACATGGGAACTTGAGGATATGATGAGGGAGAGGTATCCTGATCTGTTTGTAATGAAGTAACGAATTTCGAGGGATAATTTCATTTTAAGGGGGGTATAATGTAACACCCTGAGATTTAATGAGATATAGTTTTTTATGCCTTATGTTATAGGCAACACAAAAGGAATCTTTCGCAGAATACAATACGGAATTGGCTTGCATTACACGCAATCGCGACCTTCCTCGATAGCGTGTGTAGTACGGAATACCGAGTTTCACTAAACAATGATATAATATAATAGACTATATTTTATGAATAGTATTAAGTACATTTTGAATTTTATAATATTATTGTTCCTCTTACACATTTTCTAGAATATGGAAAGAGAAAAAAATATATTTTTCAGGTAAAATAATTATTTCTAAAAAAATGAAGTTTTGCCGCCTTTTGATGGCGCACCCACATTAAATCTAGTTTGTGAAATGTTTATAAGTTCAATTTGACAAAACAAAATTCTTATTTTGAATCAGGGTATAAAAATTTACTTTGGATAAATTTTTGTTATTTTTCTGATAACTTTCATATTTTGATGATTAGTAAAAATAAGCTGATTTTTAATTAAAAACTAATTTTTTCATTGAGATAATCCATATAGTTAAATTATAATATTTAATGGTTTTAATGTATAAATAGAATATATTTGTACCATTTAATATAATTTATGTCATTAGCACTAATTTCACCTTGAATCAATACGTAAAAACATTTCAATCTTTGACAATGTTTTAACTTCTAAAACCCATATTCTTAACAACGAGATTTATTTTAAATTAATTTTTGCAACTTATATGTTTTGATTTTTGAATAATGGATTCAATATTTGGAATCAGTCAGTGCAAATTATGTTAATAGACTACTTTTTATTTTTTGGCATTATGAATAGTAACTACGGTAAATTCTATTTACTATAGTTAAAGGTAAATCGGGTAATTAAGGGTCAATATAAGATTATAAAGTTACCCTACCACCTTCAAAAATCCTATTGGATGACTAAAAGTCGACCCATATCACCTAAGGGTCGGATTAGATTCATATAATGAACTTTTTTGTCCATGAAAATAATGTAATAATTATTAAAACCAAATAATGTGACAACATGTCACTTTCTTAAATATTATAAGTATAATAAATTTAATTTAGTGATAAACTTAATGATACATCAAACATGAATAGTCTCCAGAAATATAATACAATTATCTACCTAATAGAGATTTATTTATAATTTTTAGGGATTAAATAATTACATTAATTATGCCACAATAGTGATGTTGAAATTAAATTATTAATTAAAATATCAAATAAATGGTTTTAAAAATATTAAAATAAATATTATATGAACTATTTAATGTGATCCAATAATTTTCTAGATATATATGACATATTATGAATATTGGAAAGCTTTTAGTTCGAAAATATCTTCTGTATATAGTTTATTGAAATTCAAATAAATGAATAGTGTCAAAATTGACACTATTATAGTTTATAAAAATAACATATTATAAAATTGATTAAAAATCAAAAATATATTTAAAAATTTTAAATTAATATTTATATGGTCGACAATGTCATAAAGAGTCAAATTATGGAAAATTCACAACACATATGTAATTTTTTATAATAATTTAAAATTTAGAATATTTTTATCACAAATAAATTTAAATTGATAAATAAAGATAAATCAAGTTGATAATGTTTAAAATAAATTCCTAACATGTATAAATTTTGTTGGTTGATGATATTACAACCCTATCTCATCTAATCTTCGGATATGAGTCATTTAGGAAGTTTTTATGTGGGTTTGGGATTTAATATAAACTAATATTTCTTATATTTCCAAAGGTTCCCCTCCCCTCCCTTTTAAAAGGGAACCTCCTCCCTCTACTCCTCACACCAATTTCAGCCTTCATGTTCGGCCAATCCCTACTCATTTCACTTCCCCACTTCCCTAGAAACATCTTAGAGGTCAAGGTATTCTTCAAAGAACAATTTTAGTGCTCTAAGAGGAGGTCTTAAAGAGGCGCTTCAAAGAAAAGGTAATGTCTGTTACTGATTCTTTCTACTTTATTTCTTCTTCCACTTCTTCTTCCTTAGTTGTTTCATTATGAATTAATAATATATGTATCACTCATATAATGATATGTTATTATAAGTATGAAACAACCCTATTTCACCATCTATCCATCCTATGGAAAATGAAGTCACCGCGCGTGCGTACGTACGGAATACCGTCTCCACGTGGTGGTGTAATCTATTTTACATCACCACCTTAATTGGATGGGTATAATGGTGAAAATAAATAACTATATATGATTATTGTAAAGTGTTATTGATTCTTAAATTGTATACATACACTATAGTACAATTCCACAATCATGTGAAAGATATCATCGTTCGTTCGTACTTACGGAATACCGTCTCCACGATGTGATCTGATTCATTCTACATGATGTTCATTGAATAATGATTATATAAATGAATTGAATGAATAAATATGATATATAGTAGGCTAATACCATTCTGTAAATGAGGAATAGAATAATAAAAATTTATTCGACAAAACACGCATAAGAACAAAAAGTAATAAACACCCGAATAACAAGTAGTAATGAAATATTACTAATAAGAAGATAAGAATATGACCATATATGATATCATAACAGTAAGTATGATTCTGGATTAAGTCAATAACATTATTTAAATCATTATACAGGAGGTTTGGACACTTACGAAGCAAATCAGACCTAAGGTAACGGACAATCTCACAATTTCAATTTTTATCCGAGATTGTTTATACTTCAGAATATACTGGCGAATATTTATCATCCACATCCATGTTTCCTCAATATTTAATATTATTCGCATCCTCCTACAATTTTTTAAATCCAATTTTACCCTTCGGTGAGTTTTTATTAAAAGATGTGAAAGGAATATTTTGTCGTTTTTCGTATGAGGTGCTTTTTGACTTATCCAACAAAAGTACGAGAAGAATATTTTTTTAACTTATACGGCATGAATGGATTTTTAAAACATTATTTCCAAGAAGCTTACTTTACATGTTTTCAAGTTTATTTTTAACTAACTTCTTTTAGTTTAATATTGTATGACATGTTAAGAAAGGAAAAATATATTTGAAGTAGAAATGATATTTTCCTCAAGAATGGAGATCAAGAGTTTTATCAAAATTATTTTCCATCTAAGATAATATAGGGTTCTTCTCCTATCCCTATTATTACATTGATTTGATTATGTTGTGATGGAAATATTTTTATGATGTCACGATGTTTATGATTCCCATTTTTATTACATGGGTTATGATATGATGTACAGTTTATGATTTTGTGGCACACATAAGAATGGTATAATTATGAGATGGGTGGGACCAATATCTCCCTCCAATGCATTGGGTAAAGATTTTATATATAATGAGATAGACATGTCTGGAATGGAAGGTTAAACTGGTTCAGTGAAACAGGACTAAAATGAGGAGTGAACTCAGTTCATAAATGGACTTTGTCCACTAATATAGTCTTGGCAATGAGTCTTGACTACTAAGAAATGATTTTCTATGATTATGTGTTTATTCCACAAAGATTCATGTTTTATGTTATGATTATTGGGATTACATTATCATTTCTATGATTTATCCCATGGTATGATCTCTTTTAGAGGATAAGATTTTCAAAATGTTATGTTCTTATAAATATGATATGTTTGATATTTATTTTGTTTACCCTTACTGAGCGTTTGAGCTCACCCTTTTGTATGTTTTCTTTTCCCCAAGTCAGGAATAAGGATATTAAGTAGTATATGCCAAAAAAGGACTCTAGATTTGATGAAATAAAAGGGAGACAACGTAGATGATTTATGAACCAGTTGTTTATGTTTCCCAGTTTCTAAAGACACTATACCTATACGGTCCTTTAATGGTTTTTTATATGTTGTAATAAGTATGCTTCAATTTTGAAGTAATAACCATGTATGTAATGTATGGGTCGTTATAATTACCCACCCAAGACCCATACCCGAAGAATCATAGTAAACCACATATACCCTTTGAGATTCAGGTAAGATCAAAATAGGGAGTGGTAAACCAATGAATTAGCCCCCTAAAGGACTCCTGACACTCTAGGATCCATTCAATCTTTTCCCCTTTCTGAGTAAGTGTAATCATGGATGAACAAAGATGAGAGAAATCTTGAATGAACCATCTGTAATAACCAGCCAGGCCTAAGAATCTTCTAATTTCAAAAACATTCTTTATCTATTACCATGAATTCATGTCACTTATCTTCTCGGGATCCATACCACATGATTTGAAATCACCTGGCCTAGAAACATCACCTCTTCAATTTAGATAGGGCACATAGAAATATTCTCATAGAGGAGATGATCCAGAAGGGTTCCCAATAGAATCCTCAGATGCCTCTCATTCTCCTCCTCAGTCCCTAAATAGACTAGGATTTCATCAACAAATACCATAAAAAATGAATCAAGATATTAATGGAACACTCGATTCATTATCACCATAAAGATCTCTAGATAATTTTTCTACACGAATGGAATGAAAAAATAATAAAAATAGTCATACCTACTTCGAATGTCTGTTTTTGGAACATCTGTCTCTATTTCTCAAACTTGATGATACCTAAAATGAAATTCAATCTTAGAGAACCAGCTTTCCCTATTGTTCTCAGTGAAGAGGTCATCAATTTAGGGAAAAGTATATTTGTTCTTGATTATTACCTTATTTAGCTTCTGGTAATCAATGCACAACAAGAGAGATCAATCAACCTTGTTCACAAAAAAAAACTAGGAAAAAATAAGGTGAGATGCTCGGGTGGATGAATCCTTTTGATTCAAAATATCCCAGTGGTACATTTAATTACCTCAACTTAGTCGGGGCCACACGGTACAAGTAAAGAGATATTGCTTCTGTTCCCAGTTCCAAATCAATGGAGAACTCCCTGTCCCACTCCAAAAAAAAACACGAGAAATACTCTGGAAAAATCACCGAGAAATCATCATCCAATGAAGGTAATCCACCCTCAGAAGCACCATCAACGTCATCCAATGAGAGTGGTGAGATCTAAAAAAAGATATCCTAATTTCAGAAGTTTAGTTATAGCACGTCCTGATCTGGGATCCCATTCACCTTGAAAAACATTCGTACTCCAATCAGGTTCAATAAATATCATTCATCGCCTATAACAGTTGTTGTGTGCCTGAAAATGCACCATCCAATCCATACCAAGGATCACGACAAAGAGGTCCATCTCTAAAACCAGAAATTCAAATCCAAATTGACCCCTGACATAGTGATTATACAAGACGGACACCTAAAACCCAACTCTCACTTCTTAATTAGCAGTGTTACCTGCTCCATCATGTATGGCATAAGCTCTTTTTGAAACTTTAACACATCAAAAAACGAGATAGAAAAAAAAATCTAAAGCACTAGTATCATACTAAACAATGGCTAAAGAGGGAGAAATAAGAATGGTAAATTAAACTAGAATATGTCCTACATCTGATTACACTAGTGCTTGATAGACCTCGTGCAGTTTCCTCATCTCAACCTGACCCTGAGAATGACCATTATACTACGACTATACCCTAGCCAGACTCTATACATATAGTGATACATCCCTACACCGCAACCTCAAAACTGAGAACCTAATGTCCTAAATGGTTAATATTGGGCATTCATATCTTTGGAAGACACTGATCATAAACTTCTTTGATACTGGTGCACCATTCTACAAAATTATTGAAAGTTCCCTATAACTCAGCACCGGTGAAATGTTCAGGGTGGATATGAACATTTAGGTCATTTGTGCCCTGCATTACCACATTGATTGAACATGAATGACCCAATCTCAAAATAAAAATATGATTATAGTCTAGAAATATGTCCTGAACTACAACCTACCTTCTTCCCATGTTCATCATGCTTCCTCTTATTCTTTGACAAATAGTCATTTCCCACAATTGATATTACTCTAGATAAACTATTTTTTCGTATTGGATAAATTTGTACCATCATGAAATGATCAACCAAATCATCATAAGTTTTCATATTGAATAAGAAAACTTGAGATTGAATTTCTAGAAACAACCCCATTTTAAACTTCTAAGCCTTCATCTACTCATTGGTAAAGATCTTGGACACATAACGAACTAACTCTGTAAAGAGGATAGCATACTCCATCATGGACTGGTATCCTTGTCCAACCTCCATAAAATCCTCGGACTTGGTAAAGGAAAAAATATTAGGACATTAATTCTAATTGAAAATGACCTTGATGCTTCTTATTATTTCTAGCTTTCACTACTAAGTCTCACTACTTCTGAGTGGTATCTTCCAACATAAATGAAGCACATTTGAATCTGACCACCTTAGGAGTATTATGAAATTAGAACATTCTCTCTATATTATCAATCCACTCCTATTATTTCTAAGATTTCATGATACCTCATAATGATGGAGGCTTGTTCATGGGGAACTCTTGAGCCTTTTCTTTTACTGGACCTAGTTCAGCTTCTCTAACCTGAGAAGGACCAGATCCCACTCTATAATATCCCAGGGAATTATAGATTAATAAATTTTCATATCTATTAATATTTATGAATTCTATATTAATTTTACCTTAATAGAGATTCTATGTCCTACAGTTTACTCGACACGCAACAATTAGTTTCTCTGAAATCTTATGTTGCACACAAGACTGAGTTATAATGAAAAATAATACATTATTAGTATTATTATTTTAAATGGTAGTTATCACCTATCCGTTATATTAGAGGGAATGATAATAAATAAAACTATTATTTTTCACATTTCTATTAAATGTTTTTACTTTCATATAATAAATTTTAGAGTCGTAAAATGAGAATAGATTCAATTTTAAGCAAAAAAATACTCTAATATTTTAAAAGGTTGTTTTACAACCTTTTGATGGAGAACCCATTTTAATTATAGTGTTTTACAACTTTATATGTTATATTTGACAAAATAAACTTATTATTTGGAATAGGGATATCAAAATTTACTTTGGTTTAATTTTTTTGTATTTTTCTGATAAGATTCATTTTTTAATTAAAAGTAAAAAATAATGCATTGTAATTCAAAATAGATTTTTCTTCAAATTTATTTATTGTTTTTTATTATAATTTTAATTGGTATAAAAATATATTTAGATTATTTATTATCATTTAATAAAAAAATCATTATAATCAATTTTAAAATTATATTGGATATAAAAACATTTCAATCTTTTGAACGTTTCACATTAATAATCCGCATATTACTTTTATCCGTGGAATTAATTTTAAATCCAATTTTCTGAATTTTGTGAATTGAATTATTTAAAATTGATTCCATATTTGGAATAAAAAGTTAAATATTATTTTTAATTTCAATTTCATTTTTATGTAAGAAAAAATTACCACGGCAAAAAAAATCATTTACAGTAGTAAAAGTAAAATTTTGATAAGGGTTAAAGTTAAAAGAAAAAAGCTTAACATACCTAAAAACTACAACATTTAAAGGGTGTTTGAGGTGTGGATTGACCCTAACCAGAATATAAAACATTAATTACAATCCAAAGTCATGTAACTTTATTCTAACTCTATGTGGTTATGTTTTAATATAAATTAATCAATAAATTAATCACTTGAACCCACCTCTCCACAAGTATAAATACCACCTCTCCGCCACCCTATTTCAACCCAAAAATTATTTTATATCCTAGAATCTCTACCCCAAACATTATTAATCACTATACCCATGTTTGAGTTCTATTTTTATTACCAAAATACTAAATACAAGGTCCTCCAAGGTCTTTCAAGGAGTGGATATTCAAGAGGTAGTTTTCTCAAAGTACCTCTTTTAATTTCTATTTTTTACTTTCTACTCACCTCCTTCATCCAAAAATGCATGATAACTCCATAATCATGTAAATACTGGTTTTTTATTTTCTTATGTAATATATCATATCCATTTATTTTTTCAGCTCCTCTTATTCAAATAAATTAAATCGTTGTCCAAGTTATCACAGTTAATCTCCTCCATAAATAATGTTTTTATTCCATTTCCATTACTACCTTCATGGATGGTATTTAGACTATTTTCACTGTTAAATATTAATTAAATATTTATATAATAACCTATTTCATATTCTTTAAATTTGTTATTAAATATACCTTCATGATTTCTATATTTTTTTTACGATAACTTTGTTTGGGGACGTGTGGACTACCGCCTCGTCAAGATGATGTGATTCGTTCACACTTCACAATAAATGTGTTAATTATTTTTTAGTAAATATATATGATATAAATTAAATATTAATTCTAATTTAACGATATTATATATGTATATATATTTATATACATTTCATTTAATTTATCTCTTTCAATACGATATGAAAAACCAAAATAGCGTTCATACGTACATACGACCTACCATCTCCATGAATGGTGTTTTTATATTGTATTAAAAGATTATTATAAATAATTATATAATGAATATATAAGATATTTATATAATGTTTTCTATTATGGAGATTTTGGGCTTCTGACCACATAGACTATTGACATCATACCAAGTTCATTATCAACTCAAGAACAGAATATCAACAAAACATCTGATATGAGCATAAATAATTATGTAATTATTATAACATGTTAATTATTGATAAAAATGAATAATAAATTTGAAAAAGTTTTCCAAAAAAGAATAAATTAACCAAATTTTATTATTCAGGAAGATAAATATCATATGAGACAATTCATACTCGAGGAAAAGGAATTTCTTAACCTAATTTCCATTCTTTAGGTTAAAATTATATTTCTTGATTATATTATTCAACTCTTATGTGTAAAATTAATTTTTAATATCTTATAATTTTTTTCATTTAATTTCCTTCAGTTTTTCTTAAGTAATATTTTTATATAGAGTGTTTAAAATTTCATACAAAATGAAAAAGGAAGGTTTTTTAACATTTACGGAGACAATGAATTCATTACCGCTGTAACTGTTATTTCATATTTGGATTCCTCTATAAGCCTTAATGTTTTTAAAAGGAAAATACATACCATATTCCATTCTAATGTATTTTTTTATTGAAAATGGTTTTAATAATGTTTTTATTATATCATTATCTTGAAATTATATCTTATGACTAAAGAGTTGAAATGTTATTTTTCCTTTATGCATGTTTTTTGTGTTATGATTATGTTATGGTTGTTTGGAATTTCTTATATATATGGGTGGTTTCATGAAAAAATGAGGGCAATTGATCCTATGAAAGCTTTCTAATTAATTTTCTAATGAGACTAAGTTATACAATGGGGTTTCTCCTAACGAATTTAGGGAATATACTATGATGGGTATTCCAAATGTAACCATAAAGGTTACTCCCTATGTAGCTGTGAAAAAAACAATGTAAGTATAATATGGATGCCAAAAGTTACCTTTATTATATATCATTTATAAGAATTCTTTTTATGAATCTTATGATTTCATTAGGTATGTAAAATATCTTATGTTTTTATGGGTGAAAAGTATGATTTTGTGAAAATGTTTTCTTGAGTTTAAAATATTCATGCACTAACGATTTCATTCCTTATTTTATATTAATTACTGAGATTTTTTTTATCATACCATTCATTTTAAATTTTATCCATTGGGTATAAGGATGGGTAAGAGTAAGGAATAATTTATGAATATTTTCATCAATAAAATAAATCATGTTTTATTTTAAATTTTTATATTTTGAAAAAAATTGAAACTATTTTGTTAGTATCCTCTTGTTTGATTATGGGATGTTATATATTAATGATGTCCTAATTCTCTAAAATATAAACCTGAAAAGATCCTCAATGTGAAAGAAATTAAATTATTGACTAAACTCAATATTATGTAATGTTTAAGGATATGGCCTTATGGTTGGTATTAGAGGCCAGTTTAAATAAACATAGGTGTTAGGATATTATTAATAGAATATCCATAAATGATTTTCACTCTATGTTATAATTAAAATATTATATAATTTTAATATTACCATGTTTCTATATGTAAGATATGTTTGTTCATAATGGTTTTTCATATTGGAAACATGGTAGTTGTGCTAGGAAGACATCCATAGGAAAACCGACTTCCAAATCAGAAACCTAAGATATTCATAATTGGAAATGAATAGTTTGTTGTAGTGATGGATCAGTTGAATCAAGAGATAAATATTGGTGTTATAAATGCATGAGATCATATAGATCAGAAATATATGAACATTTTAGTAGTGGGTCACTTTATGAGGCAACATCCCCCATTATTCAGAGTATCATCAGACCCCATGCTAGAAGAAGGGTGGATTGAAGCACTAGAAAAGATTTTTAATGTCATGGGGTGTTTAGAAAATCAAAAGGTTAGTATTTTTGTTTATCATTTCAAAGGTGAAGTGGATCATTAGTGTTAGATGGTTAAGAGTATCAGGGATAGGGAGGAGATTCATTCTCTTGATTGGTACGAATTCAATGTTATGTTTATTGAGAAATATTTTCCTAAGGCAGTTCTAATTAGGATGGAAAAAAATCTTGGAATTGAGGGAAGATAAAGATCCAGTGGCAACATACAATGAAAAATTCACTCAACTAGAAAGTAATGATCTAAATTTAATACAGGATCATGAAAGTAAAAACAATAATTTTTACTCAAGATTAAATCCAATGTATCGAAGGGTGTTAGATTCTTATGATTTTAAAAGTTATGATAATGTGTTCTTTGAAAAATATTACAAAAATATGTATAGGTGGTAGGCGAAGGGAAATAATTGATCAAAAAATTCTAATGGTAAGAAAATTAAGTTTACATTTTGGGAAAATTGTGGTAAAAACATACTGGATAATACCTTCTGAATTCTATTAAGTTCTTCTGATGAGGATAAATGAGGCATAAGTCTCATAACTAAACAAAAAAATATAATGTTAGTTGTATGAAAAAAATAATATTTACATTCATTAAAATGTTTTAAGTGTAATAATATGGGTCATTATACAAACAAGTGTCTGATGAAGAACTCGAATAAAGGGAAACATCTAGACTATAAATATAAAGGTGTGGTGAAATAAATTACAACTACTTTATTAGAAGTTGGGATATCAAATGAAGTGGTATTAGGTACATTGGTTGTTTAATCAGACTATTCCAATGTGTTTTTTGATTCAGGGTCTACGCATTATTTTGTTTTTTATAATTTTTCTAGTTAATTGGATATTTCACCTCAAGTAATGAATCCAGAACATATGTCAAAACACCTAGGGGAGAATTTGAAGAAAAATAAATTATAAGAATCTTATTATCCTTATTTAGGAAAATAATTTACCTACAATACTTTTTGTTTTTTCTCTAGTATAGTTTGATGTAATTCTGGGTATGGATTGGCATTCTGTTTACCATGATAAGATTGAATGTAGAGCTAAAAAAATTTATTTTCAGTAAAAATTTTAGTTTGTGCACAAAAATGGACCCTTACCATTGATAACATGTTAGGAAGTAGAGAAACTATTAAAAAATGGAAATTAATGTTATCTTTCATATGTTTTTGAAAAAAAATGAATTGTTCATATTAATGATGTGCCAGTGTTAAATGAGTATCTTGATGTTTTTTTCTGATGAGTTTCCTAATATTATACCTAATTGAGATGTTGAATTTACAGTTGACTTAGTTCTTGATGATAATTAAATTTCAAAACCCCTTAATGAATGGCTATGATTTAGATTTTAGAGTTGAAGAAGGAATTACAGGAGTTATTAGATAAATATTTTATTTGACCTATCACATCACCATGGGGTGCTCATATCTTTTTGTTTAAATTAAATATGGTTCAATGAGACTTTGAATTGACTATAGATATTTGAATAACATCAATTTAAAGAACAAGTATTTATTTCCACATATCAATGATTTGTTCAATCATCCCTGAGGAGTAAAATACTTTTCAAAGGTCGATTTGAGGTCTCGGTAGCATCAGTTGAATGTAAAGGAAGAAAACATTCTAAAGACTACATTTTTTACTAGATATAGACATTATGAATATTTATTTATTCCATCTAATTTAACTAATACACATACTATATTCATGGATCTTATGAATAGAGTATTTCGTGAGTTATTGGATAAATTTGTGGTTGTGTTTATTAATGAAATTTTGGTATATTCGAAAAGTAATTAGAAGCATGAAACTCATCTAACTGTTGTTTTTAGATCCCTAAAAGAAATGAAACAATATAGGAAATTCATCAAGTGTGGGTTTTGGTTAAAAAATTCACACTTTGGTCACATTTTTCTAAAAATGGCATAACAGTTTGTCATACTAAAACAAAATTTGTTGAAGAATGACAACGACCCACAAATATAATCGATATTTTTAGTTTTATTAGTTTAGCGAGATATTATCATAGGTATGTTGAAAATTTTGAATGGTTAACTTACCCACTAACTAATTTAACTTGAAATTGTGTTATGTTCATCTGGATAAAAGAATGTGATGATTTTCATAGGAATTTAAAATAAGTTTTGTTAATGATCTATTATTGTCATTACTTTCCAAAAAAATGTCAATTTTCTATCTATATGGGTTGTCCATTGAAATGACATGACTGTTTATTAATTTAGAATGATCTGTTAATTGAATATTCTTCATGTTATTTGAAAACTCATGAGTTAAATTACCCTACACATGATTTGGAATTAGATTCTATTGTTTTCACTTTAAAAATTTTGAGACATCATCAGTATGGAATAAAATGTGAAATAAATTATGACCACAAAAGTTTAACTTATATATTCAATCAGAAATAATTGAATATGAGATAGATAATTTGTTTGGAACTAATCAAATATTATGATTACACGATTCATTACCATCTGGGAAAAGCAAATAAAGTGGATGATGCTTTGAGTCAAAAAAGTAGTGCTACATTAACCATGTTTCTTATGAAATTTAATCCTATGGTTAATTATTTGATGAACATTCCCATGCAAGTTGTTTGTGTAGGAAAAGTTTCTATTTTGTTTCAGGTTTTAGTGAAATCGTCTCTATCAGATAGAATTAATTAAGCGTAGAAGGAAGACAGTGAGCTGTAGAAAAAGGTAGAATTGATTCAGAATGGTAATTTATATTAATTTAACATTTATAATGATTTTGTTATAATATTTGAGAATAGATTATCCGTGCCTTGTAATTCAATGGTGAAGAATGTTTTGTTATGTGAAGCTCATAGTTCTCCATTTTTAGTTCATCTTTGAAATACTAGGATATACAGAGACCTTTGAGTGTATTATTGGTGGGATGGAATGGAAAGTTTTATTTTTCACTTTATTTTGAAGCTTTTTACTTGTTAATAGGTTAAATAAAAATGAAAATTTCCAATGGAGATGCTTCAGCCTTTGTTGGTGCTAGAGTGGAAATGAGAAAATATATCCATGGATTTTATAGTGGGATTTATGAAGAATTCTCAATGTAACAATGTGATCTGGTTTATTATTGACTGATTGAATAAATCTTATCATTTTATTCCTATTAGAGCTATTATATTTCAAGATAAACTGTATCGGTTGTATATTAATGATATAGTTAGGTTTCATGGATTTCCTCTCTCTATTGTATCTGATTATGATCCCAGGTTCATGTATAACTTTTTGAAATCCCTTCATAAGTTGTTGGGAACTGAATTAAATTTAAGTTCATCTTTTCATCCTCAATTAGATGGGTAGATAGAATGAACAATTTAAACATTGGAGGATATTCAATGTTCTTGTTCAATGGATTACTAGGGAATTTGATATAAATATCTTTATTTTGTTTAGTTTTATTATAATAACACTTTTAATTCTAGTATACTGATGGAACCATTTGATGCATTATATTCGAATTGGTGTCAAACTCCATCTTGTTTGGATAAAGTAGGTTAAAGGAAGTTAATGGGACAATAATTGGTTGAAGAGATGGCAGAAAAATTTTCGTTGATTCAGAAGCACATTAGGATAGCTCAGAGAAGGCAGAAAAGTTATGTGGATAACTATAGGAAGGATATTTGTTTTGAGGTATGTGATCATGTCTTTCTCAAATTTTCTCCATGGAAAAGTGTGATGTGATTTGGTAAGAAGGGAAAATGGAGTGCATAGTTCATTGTACCCTATGAAATACTAAATAAATTTGAATTATTTGACTATTGAGTGACTTTATCTCATAGATTATTCCAGGTGTAGATTGTTTTTCTTGTTTCAATATTAGGAATGTATATGTTGGATTAATATCATGTTTTATGTTTAGAATTAGTTTGCTTCGAAGAGAATCTTTATTATGAGTAACATTCATTACATTTTATTGACCACAAATAGAAAATGTTGAAGAATAAGGTAATTTATTTGGTTATGTTTTTATGTAAAAACCATATGATTTAAGAGGAAACATGGGAATCTGAAAATTTTATAAGGTAGAAATACCCCAACTTATTTGATAAGTGAATAAAATTGTGATGCTGCAATCTCCAAAAGGGGGGATGATGTAACATCCCAGGTAATTATATAATAATAAATTTTCATATATATTAATATTTTTGAACTATATATTAATTCACCTTAATAGGGATGCTATTTCCAATAGCATTCTCGACACACAACAACGTATTTCTCTGAAATCTTATGTTGCACACAGGACTGATTTATACCTAAAAAATACATTATTAGTGTAATTATTTTAAATGGTTGTTATTGACTAGTCTTATTATTAGTTGAAATGAACATTACGAACTATATTATGTTTACACTTATTTATGAAATGTTTTTACTTTCATCTAACAAATTTTATATGCTTAAAATGATAATAAATCTAATATTAAGCATAACAAACTCTAATATTTTTTAATGTTTGTTTTACCACCTTTTGATGGATAACATATTATAAATATAGTTTTTGACACCTTTAGATATTATATATTATAAAATAGAATTGTTATTTTGAATAAGTACATCAAAATTTACTTTGGTTGAATTTTTGGTATTTTTCGGAAAAGATTCGTATTTTAATGGATAGTGAAAAATACAGCATTTTAATTCAAAAATGTGTTTTCGTTAAATTTATTTAAATTGTATGATTATAATTTTAATTGGTTTAAAAGTATATTTAGATTATTATTTTATAATTTAATTCAATTTTGTTAATGGGAATCAACTTCAAATTGAAATTAAATATAAAAAGATTTTAATCTTTTGAACGTTGCACTTTGAAAACCCGCATTTTAGTTTTGTATATGGAATTAATTTTATATTCAATTTTAAAAATTATTTAAATTTAATTTGGTAAAATTGATTAAATATTTGAAACTATAATGTAAAAATTATATTTTATGTTCAATTTATTTTTTAGGAATAAAAAATTTACCATGGTAAAAAAATTATTTACCATAGTAAAAGTCAAAAAATCAAGGGTTAAAGTTCATAGTGAAAAGTTTAACATACCTAAAAATACAACATTTAAAGGGTTTTGATGTGTGGATTGGCCCTAAAAATCCTATAAAACATTTAATTAAGTAAAAATTCATGTAATTTAATTTCACCTCCATATGTATAGCTTTTAATATAAAATAATCAATAAATTAATTACTTGAACCCACCTCTCCTCAAGTATAAATACCACCACTCCACCACCCTATTTTGATACGAAAAGCTTTTCAGGTCCTAGAATAACTTCCCAGACCTCTCTTACTCACTATAAACACGTCCATGTTCTGATGGTCTCACCCAATGTCCAAATTTAAGGTCATCAAAGGTCTTTCAAGGAGGGGATATTAAAGAGGTAATTTTCTCTAAGTACCTCAATAAATTTCTTTTATTTTTATAATTTCTCCTCACCTCATTCATCCATAAATTCATGTTAACTTCAAAATAATGTAAATTCTTTAGTTTTATGTTTCTAATGTAATATATAATATCCATTTCTTTTCTCACCTACTCTTATTCAATGAAACAAAATTGTTTTCCAAGTTATGTCGGTTAATTGCCTCAGTGAATAATGTTTTCGTTTCTTTTCCATTACCGCCTTCATGGATGGTCTTAAAACTATTTTTCCAGGTTAAATGATATTTAAAAATATATATTATAACTTATTTATATTCTTTAAATGTTATATTAGTCATACATTAATTCTTTCTATATTTTTGTTATCTGATAACTTTGATTGGGGACGTGTGGACTACCGTCTCCTCAAAATGATGTGATTTGATCACACATCACATGGAATGTATTGAGGATTTTTTAGTAAAAAATATATTAAATAAATTTAATATTAATTCTAATTTAATGAAATTATATATTTATATATTTTTATATACATTTCATTCAATTTCTCTCTTTCGATACAATAGGAAAAACAAAAATAGCATTCATGCGTACGTATAGCCTACCATCTCCATGAATGGTGTTTTTAGTTTGTCCTAAGATATTATTATAAATACATATATAATGAATATATAATATATTTATACCATTTTTTATATTCTATATATGATGGATTTATTATCACATGGACTATTAATATCATAAAAAGTTCATTTTCGACTCAATAACCGAATATCGACAAAACATCTGATTTAAACATAAATTATTATGTAATTGTTATAACATTGTAAGAAGTGATATAAAATTACTAATAAAATTGAAAAAATTTCTCATGAAATTATAAACTAAAATAATTTTATTATTCAGTTAGATAAAGAACATACGAGACAAGACAGACTCGAGGTAAATTAATTTCTTAACCCAATTTCCATTCTTAGTGTTAAACTTCTACTTCTTGATTATGTCGTTCAACTCTTATGTGTGAAATGAATTTTGAATACCTTATATTTTATTTATATATTTAATTTCATTAATTTTTTTTTAAAAGGAATGTTTTTATATGGATTTTTTTTACTTTTCCTATAAGATGAAAAAATGAATTTTTTTAACAAATATGGGGACAATGACTTCTTTGTCGTTGTAACTGTTATTTGATATTTGGATTCCTATATAAGCCTTAAGGTTTTTAAAAGGAAAATGAATTCCATATTCCCTTTTCATGTATTTTTTATTTAAAATTGTTTTAATAATTGTTTCTTTATATCAATATCATGAAATTATATCTTGTGACTACAAATTGGAAATGTTATTTTTCATTTATGAGTGGTTTATGTGTTATGATTTTGTTATGGATCGGGGGAATTTGTTCTCTATACAGGTGTTTCCTTGATAAACTGAGGTTTTTTTTGCCCTTTTATATATCTCCAATGTATTGGTAAATGGGGAGTTAAACAATAGGGTTTCGTCTAAGAGATTCAGGTAAAATATTGTGATTGGTATTCGAAATGTATCCATGAAGGTTACTCCCTATGTACCTGTCAAAGATACAATGTAAGTATGATATGGGAGCCACAAGTTATATTTATGATTTATGATTTCTAAGAAGTATTTTTAAGAATATTATGATTTCGTGAGGTATGTTAAAGAGCATATGTTTTATGGGTGAAAAGTATGATTTTTTGAAAATGTTTTCTTGAGTTTAAAGTATTCATGGACTAAAAGTTTAATTCCTTGTTTTATACTCCATAATCATATTTTTGTTCTCATAAGTTTTTTTAATTTTTTACATAGGTTATAAGTATGGTTAATAGAAAAAATAATTCAATAATATTTTTATCAAGAAAAGAAATTATTTTTTATTTTAAAAGTTTTATATTTTGAAAAAAATGGATACTGTTTTATTAGTATCCTCTTGTATAATTATCGGGTGTTATGTGTTAATGAATTCCAAATTCTAGAAAACTCTAAACATTAAAATATCCTCAATGTGAAAGAAATAAAATTCATTACTATACTCAATATTATGTAATGTTTATGTCTGGGGACTTATACGCTCCATGTCCCAAAGCATGGAAAACCTAAACAACTTCTTCAACCATCTTCTTATCAATTGAAAATGGATAACTCTCTCCAACCTCATCCCCGTCGGCGCCCTTTTTCTTGTTGTACATGGCGGGGGTTCCCTTGGCTCAGTCGTCTCTCACGGTGTTCTTGATTCAGCCTTTCATGGTGGTGCATTCGTCCAGAGACCGAGTCCTAGATTCCGCGGGTGAGGGAACCATTCGGTATCTTCTGCAAGAAATCGGTGGTCGGGTGCGGTCTTCACGGGTTTCCTGGTTGGTGAAGATGGATTTTGGTTCTGGATCTAGGTTTTTGGTGGCTTTGGGCTGCTGTTTTGGAGATGAATCAGTTGGTTGTGTTCCGCCGTTAAGGCTACTATGGAGCCAGGGACGTTCTCCTGATTTCCTGTTCATTTTGATTTTCTGTGTGTTTTGTTGTTTTATCATGATGGTTCTGCGATCTATTCTGTTCTGCGAGATGGGGGTGATGGATGTAGGCCTCATCTCTGTTATCGCGGTGATTCGGGTGATTTCCCCGATGGTGATTTCTTTGACTGCGACGAAGCTCGCCAGTGTAGGCGATGACGGTGGCTGGTGGAGACGTCAGCGGTCGCCGGTGAATGACGATGGTTGGTTTTCCGGTGGTGAATCGATAGTCGGTCTGACGTGTCTCGCCGGTGACTTGGAGGCGCGTTTCGAGGAGACTGTTCGACCGAGGTGTCAGTACGTGGTGACACGTTTCGAGGTGTCTGAGCGGCGTGATGGGATCGCGTCTCTAGGGGGGACACGTGGTCGCCCTGATGTTTGAATTTGGATTTTTTTATCCCACTGTAATCTCGCTGTAATCGTTGGAATATGGATGTGGTTTCCGGTTCTCCTCAAACCGGGCTGCAGGGAACCGGCTACCCTCAAACTGGCTTTTTGAAAAAAAAAATGATTGTCAGTCAACAAGACCAACTGAACCACCCCACCCCCACCCATTTTCCATATATAATCTGAATCCTATATATCTCACCTGTAGGAGATGTAAAAATCAAATACTAACATCCCATGGTGACTCGAGTCCTGTTACAGTGTGTGCTTTCGAGGAACCCCACTTGCAACCAGAACCCTATGACATGAAAATCCTATCTCTATTATATCTAGAATATTTCCCAAATAACCATGCCCAAAATACTATGACCTAATCTGATAGAATTTATTCATTAATCATGTCGGGATTTCATCCAACCCGACTCCTGAACCAATCTATGGTAGGGCCTGAAGGGCTTTCCTGATCCCCATGGGCTGGAAAATAGTTCCTTTATATCAAAAATAATCATTTGAAATTATTTCACCCATAAACCTAATCATAAAAAGCCAAAGATAGTAAAAATCACAATAATTTATAACCATAACCCAGTGAGGTATAATAATTTTGAGATTCCTACTTTGCAACTTTAATTAAAACCCAAAATAACAACGATGGAAATGGAACAAAAAAACTATCCCAAAAACTCCATTAAATAGGTGGGATATCACCATTAAACCACCAACACTAACACCTACAAGAAGTAGAATACTAGAAACTAGATCCACAATCACTATGATACATTATTCCATTACCTGGGTCATGCAGAACAAAGTATACATACAAAAAACTTATATATAGGTTGTGATCCAAATCCCTATAGTATTCCACGCAAAAGAAAATATTACATTCTATAACATTAGAATAAATATCAACTTTCACTTTTACTTAATAATACTTGAATCATTTATAAGAAAACATTTTTAGGAAAACGTTCTCAATAAACATTTTTTTGGAAAAACATTTTTCCACAAAGAATATTGGTTGAAATAAAAGTGTACACATGGTCAAAAATATACTAATGACTATAACCTTATCATATAATAATCATGTCATAAGGGAGTACCATTATAAAATCCATATAGGTAAATAACACAGGCATGAACCTATAAATATCATACCTGGGTGATCAAGATCCTCCAACTCAACTGTATTCCCAATAGTCACTCCAAATGCCTCTTTCCTTGGATCACTACTGGTGGAAAGGTTCATTATCTTCCTATTACTTCTCTCACTACTCTTGGAAAGAAATCCACTCATAATTTATATACTTCTAGGTTTAACAAAGTTTATGTACATATTGGTCTCTTTATTTTCATCAATTCTTGCATCCTCAACTCTAGAAATATTCTATTTGGAGGTTTTTTTTCACCCACAGATGAATTCCACCTTCCTAGGTATTTTTAGATACAAAAAAACATTCAAAAGTAGATTTTAATCATTCTCAAGTGTCCTTGAGTGTTCCACGAACCAACTACTCCTCCCACATACTATGTTGTGGGTTTTCTATGCGGACTACCTCTTCTATATACCGCTACTACTTCCGCAAACCACCCTCCATTCTTGGACCTCCTCCAATTTCTCTATTTTGTACTAACTCTATGTACTGACTCCGAGAACCTCCTCTATGAACCTCTTCCTCATAAAGTCTCTTCAATCTATCCTATTTCCACAAATGATTCTCTATCTACAGACTACCTTTGCCTCTATGAACCCCTCTCTATCCGTGAACTATTCCCTATTCACAGATTGTCTTCGCTTCTACATACTGAAGCTCCTCATCCATGTACATCGGTATTATTCCCTGGAAGTTTCTTTTTTTGTTGAATACAATGTCCGGAAAAAAGAACTTTTGCAAATTGTTCTGTGAAGTTCTCCAACCTTTGCGGAATCGCTTCCTGCAAACCACTTTAAGACTTAACCAAATTCATAGAGAAATGAGATGTTCTCTAATGATATTTTCTCTCACCTATAATCGATATGATTGACTCTCATTATATAATAAAATATATATTCTAAATTCTCTAAATCTATATTTACCAAATGTTTGATTCAGCACTGCCTTCACAGCGCATCATTTCTGAAACCGTGAATCGAAATTCTTCCTGCGAACCATTTTTCATTTGTAGTCCATGTACTACCATTGCTTCTACGTGGCATCATTCCACTCCTCCATCCTAAAAACCATCATTCCATATGAATACCACATTCCCTTCACTACAAACCGTTGTTGCGAACAATTTTTACCAGCCTGTGTACCGTTCCTACTACCTGATACGCAGCCATGAACCGTTCCCTGACATGGTACATAGACCATGTTCTGAGATGCACGGTTCCCTTATCTTACTTATTTTATTCCCAATTATTCATACCATTTGCTACTATGATGAAAGCCTTCCTTTTCCAAACACAAACACCTAATTTTGAGACCCAAAATTTTATCAAACTCTAGGAAACAACATCACCTTTAAAACTTGTATTCATAAAATGTAACACCCCAAGATTTCATAGTGTGTTATTTCTCAAAATAATTCAATAACTTTCACAACACGCAACACCGAGTTCAAGCGCACCATGACTTACCAAACAAGCTGTTCAAAAGAGGTTATGAATAGTATTAACTAAATTTTAAACTTTATATAATCCTTATAATTTTAGAATCCATATTATGAGTTTCTTAGACATAATGTAAGAACAAATTCATTTTCAGTATTGTAGTTTTACCAAATTTTAATAGTAAACCCTTTTTAAATAAAATATTTTAAACTTTTTGACTAAATGGGGACATCAAAAATTTAAAATGAAACATCCCAAGCTTCCACGGTACGTTTCCCTTCGAATAATGCGATAGCGTGTGTTGTACGCAACCTCGAGTTCTAACACACACCACAACTAATTAAACTAGCCGTTGTGAATAGTAATACCTACTTTTTGAAATTATATATATTTTATATTTCAAAATGGACTTCATTTTTGGATTCGGAATATCAAAATTAGCCTAGGGTGAAATTTTGGTACATTTCGGATAACTTTCATATTTTGATGAATAGTGAAAATTACTAAATTTTAATTAAAAACAACTTTTTTAATCAAAATAATTAATAGTGATAAATTGTGAATTTGAGTGGTTTTAAAGTATATTTAGAATATATTTTTACCATTTAATATAATTTTGGTCATTGGACATAATTTTACAATTAAACCGAACATAAACAAGTGTCAATCTTTTTATAGTTATTATCTCTTAAAAACACGCTTTTTGTTTTGACAGCGGGAATTAATTTTAAATTAATTTCTGCCACTTCTGTGTTTTGAATTTAGGAAAATGGATTCCATATTTGGAATCAGGATGTTCAAATTGTGTAAATAGGTAACTTTTATTTTTAGACATTTTGAATAGTTACTGTGGTAAATATTTTATTTACCATGGTTAAAGGGTAAATCCGGTAAATAAGGGTTAAAAAAATAATATTATAATAATACAAAATTACCCTAAAACGTGTCCTAACCTTATTGGTGGACACATACCCGACCATGGGCATCCTTGGGTCAATTTGGGGACCCCTTAGAGCCACTTGTATGTGGTAGGGACACATTATATTAATAAAGTTAAAATAAAAATAAAAATGGCATAAGCTTACATCTTATAGAAGAACAATTTTTACATAGGGTTATACATGTTGGATTTTCGATTATAAATATTCATTAGAAAGATAAAAAGATTTACTACATGATGATATTTTATTTATAATTTTTAGACATCAAATAAGTTAAATTATTAATGACACAATAATGATGCAATGTTTACCTCATTAATAAATCATTTATATAAATAAGATTATAATGATTAAAATATTATCTAAAACCTGTCCAATTCTTATTGGTTGATGTTATTTAGAAAATGAGTCATCTTATCTTCGACCTCAATTTTTTTTGGACCATTAAAAACCGAATTTAATTATATTATAAAGTAATACTTTCACTCTTTCCTAAAGAGCCCCTCCTCTCCCTTATAAAAGGAGACCACTTCTACTCATTCCTCACACCTCTCAAGCCACTTGGCTCGGCCAAACTCTGCCCACATACTCTCCCAACATCCCTCACTACAACCTAGAGGCCTTAGTTCGATCAGAAAGCCAACCTAAGGAGTCCTTTTGATCAAATCAAAAGGAAGAACCCGAAGAAGAGGTAATGTTTTCACCACCCCTTTTCAAGTTCATTTCTTCTTCCACTTCTTCTTTCTTTGTTCTTACCATTCTAAAATAATAACTCCAGTATCTCACATATACTGTGATGTTATTATAAATATGGTAGAACCATATTCAGTATTCTATCCACCCTTTGAATAACATGTCACCATACGTGCGTACGTACGGCTTACCGTCTCCACGTCGTGGTGTAATTGTTATTCAGTATATTATTATTTGGATGGGTATAATAATGATGTGCAACACATATAAATAATAAATATAACATGATAATGATTCTGTATATATAATATACTATCCAATTATATATTATTTTAATATCAAAATAATGATATTGTCGCTCGTGCGTACGTACGGACTACCGTCTCCACGAACGCGATGAGATTCATTCCCCATCGTATCCATTCAAGTATAATTATCATTTAATGATTTAAAAATGATGTTTAAGGACTTGATATCATTCTGGATAAGAATAAGATACAACAAACATGACTTATGTAACAAAACATATAAAAGAAAATGAGTAAGTTAACACCCGAAACGACGATAATTCTAAGATATTATTAACAAATCAATGTTAAAAGATCATATATGATATCATATTAATATATATGATTCTTGTATAATTTAATAACAATTATTTCACCATTATACAGGAGGTTAACCTACCCCAACCAAGGAAAAGTACAAGGTAAGGGTTATTTCACAATCTCTTCATTATCCGAGGTTGTATTATACGTAATAATCTACTGGGATCTCTTTATCATCCACATCTATGTTTCTTCGAAATGTATTTCAAAACATTTTTACTATTTACAAGAATATGGGTTAAAGTCATTTATTCCCTTGTTTGACTTTTTATAAGTGGTTTATAAAGGAATCTTTCCGTCGTTTTCAAAACAAGGTCCTTTTTAACCTTTTCGACAGAATTGAGGTAAGAATGTTTTAACTTATACGGCGGGTGCGGTTATTTTCCGCCGTTATAAAATCGTCGAAGCTTTCCTTACAAGCTTATAAGAATATTTTCAAAGAAAATGTTTTATTTTATATGGATCTTAAATGATTTCAAAATAAAAAGAGATATTTCTCTAAAAAGTGTTTTGATTTCATCTATGTCAACATCCTTTAATGGATTTTACGCGTATTTGAAGTTGATTTATTATAATACAAAACTTCTATATTGTATTGAAGGTTTTGTGATATGTCTGACCGTGGATGTGCTATTTTATACCATTCATAGTTTATGGTGAAACTATTGACATTTCGTATGCTAATTTTAATCTGAATGTTTATGTTATATTTCAAACTTTTCTTCAGATGAATGTGCTAGACAAGTATGTTCCGGGTTGGGGACCGGTAAAAGTAAGCCCTCCAGGTTGGGGACTGGTTAAAGTAAGCCCTCCAGGTTAGGGAATGGTAAAAGTAAGCCCTCCGGTTTGGTCTCCGGTTATTAGAGGTACTCCGGGTTGGTGTCCGGTTATTAGAGGCACTCCGGGTTGGTGTCCGGTTATTAGAGGCACTCCGGGTTGGGTTCCGGTTAGAAGTAACCCCTAGGTCTTGGGATGAGGCCTAGACAATGAAATTAACGTTTGACATTATGCATTCCATAATTATGAAAGTGGTTATTGATTTTTGCATGTGATCATTCAATTAGTAGAATATCCATGTGAATATGTAAATGGCATTATTTCATTTTATTTATGCCATACCATGTTGACAGTTCAAGTTTAAAAGGCTTTTTTTTAGTTATACATCGCCTTAAATGTTTATTCTTATTTATGAAAGTTTCCGCTATATTGATATCCTTACTGGGCATTTGAGCTCACCCCTTTTCTATGTTTTATTTTTCCCAGGTAGTGAAGAAGTAAATTATGAATGACTTGCTGGGATATTATGAGGGGTTAATAGTGTGGATATGAAGACTTTGTTGTTGTAGTAGTTTTTCACTTTGATATGTAATGTAAAACTTTATGATTATATCTAGTGTTTCCAAGGCTACTAAACCAATCGGTCTTTCGAGAATTGATCTTTCTTGTGATCATGCCAATGTTATGTAATTAATGCACCGACTCGGGGTAGCTGGGGTCGGGGCGTTACATAAAACCCCATCCATACTCATTTTTTGGTCATATGGACTTGTCAACAAACAGAATAACACCAAAAACATACTGAGATGACACTTGGAGGGATTATATCCCAGCAATATCCCCATTTGGGTTTGTTGATAACTATTCTCATAATAATTCTCCACATTTTGATACCTTGTAAAAACTCCTTCCATATTCAACCTCCATTCACTTGATTCGATTAAAATAGAAATCAAGGATTTACTCAAAATATACTCTAAGTCCACATGATTCATGCTCTATGTGATAGACATTAGTATAATAAAAATTTCATCAATGAATCACTTCATTCTTGACACCAACTCTTGAAACCAATCAACTTATTTTATCACGAGCCTCAGCTGTCATGATATGTTATTTTTTATCGATCACTTCTAGCATTGTCAGATTTAATACACCCCCAATGTTTCAACTCCTCCAAAAAGCTTCATATTATCTTAAACTCCTTATATCTCACTGATCCACATAATTGCTTCTTCCCATGTCTTTTCTCCCCTGGAATAGTCACATTCTCTCCCTCTTTGTCAATAAACCCAAAAAACACTTCATGGTTTTCTACAATAGGGTAAATAACGCATATCAATACTTTAGAGAAAACACACCATACCTCAGGGAGAGGGGGTCCCACATCCACACTTATCAAAGTGTGGGGAGTCAACTGGACTGCTAGATCCATCTGATGTCTTTCAAATTCTTCATTGTGTAAGGCCATCAAAAGAATATCTGCAACTTGTTGTTTTATTGGAACAAACTCCATCTTCAAAAGCCCTTACTCTAATTTCTCCTTGACAAAATGATATTTTATATTCATTTTCTCTATCCATGAGTGATGGACTGGGTGTTTCCTCAGATTTATAGCACTTGAATTATCACAATGGATTTTGATCAAAGACTTCACTTCAACTCCCATATCATCAAGATACTACTTCATCTAGAGTAACTAGGTGCATGCTTGAGTAACCGTAATGTACTAAGCTTCTACAGTGCTTAATGAAATGAAATATTTTTTTTGTTCAACCACGAAATACACAATCCACCAAGATATAAGGCACCTCCAGATGTTGATTTCCTATCATCTGTTGAACCAATCAAATATGCATCTGTATATCACAGCAAATCTGGTTGAGATTTTTCATTATACATTAACCCAAAATCCAATGTGCGCTTGATATAATAAGGTATTATTTTAACTCAAATCATGTGTATCTCCTTGGGATTTCTTTGATAACTCAGTTCTTGGCATGTGGAAAATATAATATCAGGCCCTTTCTCTATCAAGTATAATAGACATCTAATGATTTTCTTGTATTCTGTGGTACTAATTTCTTTTCTTTCATCATCCCATGATAGTTTCAACTGGGTAGTAACCATAGTCTTCATATATTTGGAATTATCCATTACAAACCCTCTCAAAACCACCTTGGAATATTTATATTGTGAAATAAAATTTTCATTCCTTCCTTGCATTACCTATAAGTCAAGAAAAAACATCATCTCACCAATCATCAACATTTCAAACTCTCTTTTCATGAATTCAAAAAATTTTCTGCATTATGCTTTATTTAATATACCAAAGATTATTTCATCAACATAAACCATCACCATCAACCATATACTACTTCCATTATTGATATAAAAATTTTAGTCAACTCCACCACAATGTAAATTGAGCTTCTATAGAAACTGATCAAGCCTTGAATACAATGATCTTGGTGCTTGATTCAAACCATATAAATCCTTCTTTAGCTGAAAAAATTTGTTTTTATCTTCATGAATGAGAAAAAAATCTAGTTTCTCATTGTAAACTTCTTCTTCCAAAACTCCATTTAAAAATGTTTACTTAACATCCATATAGAAAACCTTAAAATTTCGTTGCACTGCTATGGCCAAGAATAATCTGATTGTCTCCAATCTTGCAACGGGTTCAAATGTCTCATCAACATCAATACCCTCTATTTGGTAGTACCCTTTTCACACTAGTCTTGATTTTTTTCTAATCCCAACACCATATTCATTCATTTTGTTGTGAAATACCCATTTTGCATCAATGAAATTCTTTTTTGTTGGTCTCAAAACAATATCCCACGTCTGATTATTCTCAATTTGGTCAATCTTTTCATTTAATTTCCTGAAAGGAATTCTCATCCCTAGATGATTCATCAGATCATTTAGGCTCAACTTATGATAAGTATGATTCTTTCTATAGAGACTCCATCCTACTTCTATAAACTGGTTTTTTCTAATCACCAATTATGTTTTATGTATCAATTTTAGATCTTATTACTGGTCTCTATATAGACACTGATTTATTATCATCACTCTCATCATCTGAGCCTTCTTCTAAATCAATCTCTAATACTGGATCATTTCTTGATCTACTTATCTCTTTATCACTATCCTCCTTAGACTGATCATGTATTTTCTATGGGTTCTTCTCAATATCCACTATTGTTACATCATGTCTTTCAAAAATCATCTAGACTCTTATTAAAGTACTTACATATTTATCTATTCTTTGAGTGTCCATGAAATATCTTGTCATCACCACGAGATTCAAACATCCTATTTTTCTCCTTATTGAGAATGAAATACTTAATTTTGGGGACTCTAAAGTATTTCAATGATGGATTCATTCCATAATATAGCTCATATTTTGTCTTCTCTTAATTTGGGTTAAATAAGGCTCTATTTGATGTCTAGACTGTTATCATCACTGCCTCTTTCAAAAACTTCTCTAGAATATCTTTCTCAATGATCATTGTTCTAGCCATATTTTTCACAATATGATTTCTTAACTCAACTAATCTATTTTGCTGATGAGTTCTTAATGCTAAAAACTAATTCGTTATCCCATGTGTCTCAAGATAATCCTCCACTTTGATATTTTTTAACTCTTTTCCATTATCTTTTTTAATCTTCTGGATTTTTTGACCAATAATCTTTTCGCATTCCTATCGATATATTGTAATACAAATGAACATCTCAGATATTTGGGTGATGATTTAAACCCATGAAATTCTGTTTTAATCATAAATTAATAGATCATAATCTCTCCTCCCGTCAATATCCCTTAGGGAAATTGGACCACGCACATCGATATGCACCAACTTAAGAAGTCGTGACGACTTTTTCTCCTTTGTCTTATATGTCTTCCAATTGATCTTCCCTTGTTGAAAGGTATCATATGTATGAGTATGATCATGTAATAATCTAGGGATATTTCAGGAAGCATCATATTTCACAAGATATTCCATGGACTTTTGGAAAATTTGTCCATGATGCTTATTTCATAACTTGTTTTCTTCATCCTTGGATAAAAATCCCATATCTTATTCTTTGATCACTATGTTTATATGCCATCTTACATACTTTCCTTTCAACACAACAGAACCGTCATTTACCTTTATGATAGAAAATTTCTTGGAAAAACTTATGGCATGCCCTGTGTCACAAAATTGACTGAAAAGAAGCAAGTCGTGACTAATACCTTAAATAACAGAGACATCTACTCATATCATGTATTTTCCTACAAACTTGTATTTTCTTGAACCAATAATATTTATCCCCACATCAATAACAAATATTACAATAGCTTCTTTATCATACCCAATTTCAGTTACTAGATCCTTATTTCTTGTCATATGGGAAGTGCATCCATTGTTAATGATCTATATACCAGTTTGATATGATTCCTTGAATGAAATTTCTACCAACACTACTTTCTAAGCCCTTTTCTTTTTGACCCATGTCATTGACTTCATACATAACATAGAATGATAATCTTGATATTCCTTGGTATGTGATGGATCAGCTTCATCTTGGAAATCTTAAAATTGATTTTGAATTTTCATCTCTCTTGATGGTACATTTGGCTACTTCTTATGAAAAATTTATTCTTCCTCAGCACATTCCTCTATATTTTTGATATAAAATATCTTTCCATATGTCTAAGTCCTTTTCACCTAAAATAAAGACCATCAAATGATGACCTAGAATTATGAGCTCTGTATAGTCACATTTGTTGGTATTGCGCCCTTTAGTGCCTCTTTTCTATGGAACATAAATTTTGAGAGTGTCCCATATTACCACAATAATATCATCTTATATGAGGTACATTCCTGTGTGGCATTGATGCACCACTAGTTGTACCTTGGGTTCTCTGAATATTCTGCTTCTTCTTCATACCCAAATCAATCTTCAATCTTGGATTGGGTTCTAGTGGTATAACTTGAACCATAACTTTGTTCTATTTTATATCAAGCCTCATACTAGCCTTATCATTCAGAGTTGATTGTTTCTTCTATTTTGTTGGACCACTCTCCTGAAATTTCATCTTCTCTATTTTCTGTATAATCATCTTTCCTAATGTCGATCTAATAGTTAACAGTTTCTCCTGGTCTTTAACAGTTTATCACAGACCGATGACTTCCTATTATTGTTCTTATATATGGTTGATTTTATCTTTTCCTCTTTCATTTAAACTATCAATTTATTTTTTTATTCTTCAATTATTAGTTTGAAATCAACCCCCTTTTCTAATATTTAAAGCATTGAAGACCTAATATTTTCAATTTCCCTATTCAACATAGAATTCTCTTCTTTCTGTTGTTACATACAGATTTATGAATCATGAACAACATTTTTATATTTCTTTGTTTTGGCTCCCAAAATAAATATATCTTCAAGGGAAGCTTCTAATTCAGACTAAATATCAACTCTTCCTTCAAGTTCTCCTTCTTCATTGTCACTTTCTTCTCTTGTTAATGAATTTCCGAAAACTGCCACGAAAGCATCTACTATACGATCCTTTCAGTCCTCCAACTCTTCTGCCTCAGATTCTTCTGAACATTCTTATTCTTTTGAAAGAATATTCTTCTTTTTTGAAGAATATTATCTTACTACTTCTCCTACCTTTCATATTTCATGAATACTTATATTTGGGAATTTTATCATTGACTTCATTGTCACCATTAAACTTCTTAGGACACTTTACTACAAAATGTACAATCTTTTTGCATCTAAAGCATGTATATTGAAGTTTTCCATTGAACTTAACATTTCCCCTTTGTAGATTTGAGGACAGAAATGACATGAAATCGTCCATATTTTCCTCCTCATGAATATCATCAATAGATATTTTCTTAATGTCCTTGGATTCCACTTCATGGGATTTTACCTTTTACACTACATCGTTATCATCGTTTCTCATTTCATATTCTATAAGGGTAATGTGTAGGTTACCTATTATCAGCTCTTTCATGTCATTTTCTTCCAATAATAAAACTTTCAGATTGAACTGTGCTGAATGTTTTCTCAACATACGTTTCACAAAATTTGTGTCTTCAATGACTTCTCCAAGACCCTTCATGCCTTTCACAACAACATTTACCCTATGAAATAATGCATCAACAACATAATTGGGGTTTATTTTGAGATCCTAATACTTATTCTATATAACCTGTATCTTTCCTTCTAAAACTTTTATGTCTCCCTTATAAATCTTCATCAATTTTCCCACATAACATATGATGTTTTACAGAAAATCACCTTCATAAAAATTTCATTTTATACAGATCCCCCTAAAAAATTGATCCCTTTATCATCAGTATCCAATACCATTATTTCAGACTCTAATAAAGCACCAATATTAACGTCAGTTGATATTCCATGAATTGTTGTTGTGAAGACATCCATTCCGAATGATAGAAAGTAATGGTGCATCAGATTCTTCCATAGTTGAATATTATTTCCATCAAAGATAGAAATTACTTTAGGATTAATCACCTCCATTTCTTCTTCTGAGGAAGAACCGATTACATTCAACCATTCCGTATGATACCAATTGTTAGGTCCATAAGGTCGAATACAGTGATAGGGTGAATTAGGGTATGACAGATTAAAACTTCTACCCCTCCAGATCTTGTTTCATTTTTAAGAAACTCAATTCTCTCTTCCTCCAATAGAAATATATGAACAAATATGAAATCGTGAATTGGAAACATTGATTTTTACTTGGTTCACCCTAATTGGGCTACATACAAGGAGAATACAATGGTGATGTTCTGATGAAACAATGTCACTAATCCTCACTGCCAATAATGAGTACAATGTTTGTGGTAGATATTCTATTCTCAGGCCCACTACCCATAAAAGGTTTAGGGTATGCTCACTGCATTAGCAAGGTTCAACCACTATGCCTATTTCTCTAGCTCACTGTTGGTGGAAAGGGTCACAATCTTTCTCTTCCTTTGATCAATTCTCTTGGAAATGAATCCACTCACAGTTTATAGACTTTTTGGTAAAACCCTATTTATGGACATATAGGCCCCTTCATTTGCATGAATTCCAACATCCTCAACATTAGGTAGATGCTCTGTTGAAGATCATTGTTATCCCACTGATGAATTCCACCTTCTCGGGTATTGTTAGATATATGAAAATACTTTTGCAAACTGATTTAAAGAATTCTCAAAATTCCTTGAGTATTCTACGAACCACCTACTCCACCTGCATACTGTATAGCGCGTTTCTTATGTAGACTGCCTTTTCCGTATATTGCTTCCTCTTCCGTAAACTGCCCTCTATTCGTGGACTACCTCTACATTCTCTATCGCATACTTCCTCCATGTACCGACTCCAAAAACATCCTATAAAAACCGCTTTTGAAAATAGTCTCTGCAAACTATCATTTTCTCATAGACTGTTCTTTGTTTGCAGAATACCTTTTCCTCTATGAACCACCCTTTATCCACGAATTGTTCACTTTTAGGTACTAGAGAAACCCCTCTTCATATCTCCTTATTCTTACATAGATTTTTCTTCCATTGCATACTACAAGATCCCACAAAAACACTTTTGCGAACTATTCTATGAACTTCTTCCTCCTCTGCAGAATCGCTTCTAAAAAACCAATTTCGTACTTCACCAAATTCTTAGAGAAAATAGACGTTATCTTGTGATATTTTATCTCAATTATAATAGGTGGGATTATTTCTCTTTATATTTGAGAATATATCCTCGTAATCTGCTAAATTCAGATTTACCAAGTCTTTGATTCTGTAACACCCCGAGCTTCCATGATACGCTTCTCATTCAATAATGCAATAGTTTGCATTGTACGCAACTTCGAGTTCTAAAACACCGCGACTAATCAAAGTAGCCGTTATGAATAGTAATAACCACTTTTTAAAATTATATATATTTTATATTTCAAAATGGACTTCATTTTTGGATTCGGAATATCGAAATTAGCCTATGTTGAATTTTTGGTATTTTTCTGAGAGCATCTAATTTTTTATGAATAGTGAAAAATACATAAAATAACTTTTTTAATCAAAATAATTTATAGTGATAAGTTATACTATTTAGTGGTTTTAAAGTATAATTATAATATATTTTTACCATTTTATCCAATGGTGGTCATTAGAATTAATTTAACATTGAAAATGGACATAAACAATTTCCAATCTTTTGATATAAATTGTTTCTTAAAAACACGCTATTTGTTCTGACAGCGGGAATTAATTATAAAATTAATTAATGCAACTTATATGTTTGTAATTTTGTGAAATAGTCATCATTTTTGAATTCAGAATATCAATTATAGCTTAAGGTGAAATTTTGGCATTGTTCTGAAAAACTTCAATTTTTGATGAATAGTGAAACAACTAAGTGGTAGTTAAATAACTGATTTTTCGTTTAAATGAAATATTACCACTTATGTGATTTGATTTTCAAAAATCCGACATACATGGTTGTCCTTAAGAAGTAAAATGTGGTTCAATGAGATCAAAATAATTTTTTTGGTGAATAGTAACTTTTAAGTTCTTAATCGCGATTAGAGGTAATTAGTGTAGTTTAAGGTAAAAATAATGTTTTAATAATATGATATGAGCTTGACACTTGTCCTATTCCTATTGGATGAGTCATGGACGACCAATAAAACCCATGGGTCAACTTGGGGACCCCATGGAGCCACTTTAGTTGGAAAATGACATTAATATATATTTATTTAATGTTAAAATTAAATTGAAACAAACATGAGATGTTTTACTAAAACAATTTTTACATGGGGTTATACAAGTCATATTTTTGATTATAAATAGTCATTGGAAAGATAAAAATATTTACTACATCATAGTATTTTTTTATAATTTTTAGACATTAAATAAATTAAATTATTTATGACATCACGATGATGCAGCGATGACCTCATTATTTAACGATTTAAAAAAATGGGAAGATAATGAAAAATAAAAGGCTTACACTTGTCCAAAGACTATTGTATGGGTATATTTCGAACCCTTACCACCTTATCCACAAATTATATAATTTTGGGGCTATTATAATCCGAAAAGAATTGTATAATAATGTAACATTTCAATCTTTCCAAAAGAGCCCCTCCTCTCCACTTATAAAAGGCCCCCACCTCTACCACCTCATTCACACTTTCAAGCCATTTGGCTCGGCCAACCTCTACCAAAATACTCTCCCAACTTCCCCCTCTTTCTCCTAGAAGCCTCACTTTGGGAAGAACGCTTCCCAAGGAAGCCTTTGCCTCAAATCAAAAAGAGTTACCCGATTTTGAGGTAATGTCTTCCCTAATGTTGTTTTGTTTTATTTTTCTTCTCCAACCCCCTAAACTCTTTTTATTCATTTTTTTATAACAACACCAGTATCCTCAATATACTAGGATGTTGTTATAAGAAGGATTCGAGCTACAATTACACACACCTACATCTAATGGATAAAGAACATATGGTTTCTGTGGATGGCGAATTTCTGCCTCACAAAACGATGATTGTTCAACACTCATATAACACCTTCAAAGGTGGCCATTAAGATTTAACTATATTTATATATGATATAAAATATGTTTATGTTTTACTTATGCTTCTATATTTCTCATTTATGGCATACTTTATGATTTCCATTATGGGTAAAATGCGATAATTTCATTTTAGGAAGTGCGGACTACCGCCCCCTCAAAGTGATTTGAATCGTTAATGCCATATGTGGGATGTATAAAGGATGGATTAAATGGTATTATACACTATATTATACTGTAATTATATTATAAATTTATATCATTATGATTTCATTCCATTAAATACGAAATAGAAATGAAAGTAGCGTTCATGCGTACGTACGACTTACCGTCTCCATGAGCGGTGCATTTCATTTCTTACCTATAAATGTTACGTGACATTATGAATGAATGTATATACTGTATATATGTGATATATATGATATCTACATCATGAATATAATTCTGGATATAATGGATATTTCACCACATGAACAACTTGTAATTATAAGAAGTTTATTTTTGACTCAAGTACCAAAGATTGACAAAACGACCGTTATTAACTTAAATAATTAAATAATGTTCATAACATGGTAATAAGTGATATAAATGGAATAATGAACATGAAAAAGGTTCTTAAGTAAATAGAAATTAACTCTAGTTTATTATTCAGGAGGTTAAAGAATGGTCGAGTCAGGACAAGACGCAAGGTAAGGGAACTTCTTAACCCAACTTCCATTCTTTGGGTTAATATCCTACTTTCAAATTATGTCATGATGTTATTATGTCCTATTTTGTATTTTTACTTTCTTCATGTGTACCTATAGTTAATACACATAATAGATCTATTTTATTTTAAAAATGATCTTTTTAAGGACTTCGTCTCAATCCCTTTCATTGAGGCATATTTGGTTTTATACACAACTTTCTTTTATACGGTGTATAAACCCCTTTGACTTTTACGTTTATTGAAAAGGAATCTTTTTATACGAAGCGTTTTGATAAACGACAAAAGGAAATGTTTTTCTTTCCGTACTTATGCGGAGACAACGACTTCTCCGCCACCGTGACCATTATTTGTGTTTCGGCTTCCTCTACAAGCCATCATTTTTTTTGATGAAAAATAAATACAAAGTTTTAACTTTCTTTTATTTTGGTATTGAAAATGGTTTTGAAAGAGTTTTTATTATATCAATGTGTTGTATTGATATCTTGTGATTGAAATGTGGAAATGTTATGTTTCCTTTATGCATGTTTTATGTGATACGATTATGTTATGGTTTATGATATGTTTAAACCTATTCATATGAGGAATGTATTGGACTTAATAAGTGACGGGTGGAGACCGCTATAGCTCCTCGATGCATCGGTAGGTCTCATGAGACAAACTAGTGTCTTGGCACGAGGCCTTGACAAAATCTTATTTGTGGTCTTGGCACGAGGCCTTGGCTACGTGGTTATGATAGTCTGGCATTATGCATTCCATCATTATGAAAGTGGTTATTGATATTTCATGTGATCATTCGACCAGTAGAATATCCATGTGAAGAAGTGAATGGCATTATCTCATTTTACTTTTTCCATATTATGTTGAATTTCATGTTTAAAAGGCTTTTGTTTTAGTTATACATTGCCTTAAATGTTTATGTTTATTGATGAAAGCTTTCGCTATATTGTTATCCTTACTGAGCATCTGAGCTCACCCCTTTCAATGTTTTAATATTTTTTTCCAGGATGTGAAGAAGTATTTTATGAATAACCTGCAGGGATAGTCAGAAGAGGATATGAGTGTGGACTATGAAGATTTTGTTATTGTAGTTTTTCACTTTATGATGTAATGTAACGTTTACGAATGTATCTAGTGTTTCCAAGGCTACTAAACTAATCGGTCTTTCGAGACTTGATCTTTTGTGATCATGCCAATGTTACGAAGTAACGCACCGGCTTTGGGTAGCTGGGGTCGGGGCGTTACAGTTGGTATCAGAGGCAGTTTAGTACAAACCTTGGAAGCTAGATTTAGACAAACTCTGATTAGAGCACATAGACCTAAGATGAACTTTGAGGATTAGTATAGAAGAACTTCCTAAAATTTTGGTATTGTAGAGATTTTGTGAGTTTTCCGAGCAATACATCCCTGTCTGGATACGAGCAGGTAGAGGCGGCTCTGGCACAGATGTACCTAGGGGTAAAACCCGAAAACACCACCTTAAGCTAGACTCAAATGGGAACTGGTGCACGACAATGGGCCTTGCTGCACTCTTGGTTACGAAACTCCCAAGGGATTTTCTTAGGATAATTCTCATTTTCTTTACAAACCAATATGTAGGGTTTATGAGTATATACTTTCTCAAAGAAAACATTCTTATGATTATGGATTATATCCATAAACCGTTCAATTTACTTTAAGTACTTTAAAAGTTTGGAATTATTCATTGTAATTCATAAACTAACCTAGTTTATGCCATTGTATAGAAATGGCGCCCAGTAGAAGGAATGTGATCTCCAGCAGTACGTATGATCCAAAGAGTAAGAAGGATCATATCTTTCACGGTATTAAGACTACATTTCGAAGGGAAATAGTCTCCCATGTGTTCTAAACATATGAAGAAATAGTATCATGTGTTAATAAGATAAGTAAAGAATTCTCTGATTCCTATGGCTTTGAAGCGAAGCAAGAGACGAAAGCGATGGAAGAGAGAATGATGGATAAAGGGATGAGGGGAAAGAATAATTTTTCGATATGTGGTAATTGTGGGAAGAAACATCATGGAACTTTCCTAAAGGGAATGGGAGTTTGTTATAAGTGTAGAGAAAAAGGACACAAAGTGCGTGACTGCAAGGGTAAGAAAATTGTTTCAAATGTACAATGCTTCTTCTGCAAGGATTGGGGACACTACACAAACCAATGTCCAAATCATCATAGTATGCCCCAAATGATGTTATTGGATAATAATCAAGTTATGATACTACCACAGATGAGGAGTAATGATTAGAGTTATTATGTTCTTATTAAAGAATTTTGTAATTTGAGAGTTGTATCAATGATGTACTGGTTATAATAATTATGGAGTATATAAGGATTGTACTGCAGTACTATTTCATCAAGGACTTGAGATTGTGTGGAACCAAGAAAAGTGACTCCACAGTAGGTTAAATTTTTGGAAAATATATGGTTGAGAGAAAGATAAACCATAATACGGTTCTGATACCGAGATAGTGATTTTGGAATAAGACGTGATTGATTTGGATAAATTATATTGGATATTCTTAACTTCCTTGAAACTGATTGATGATTTGTATACATTTTTGTATAGAAGGAGTATATCTAGTATTCTATAAGGAATAAGGGATCATGGTAATTCAGTATGTTTAAAAAGATTACATGATAAAGGTGTTCACATGTTGTTACATGGAAAAAAGGATCTTCATTACGTTTACCTTCCTTATAAAATTTGGATTGTGTGTTGGACAGAAGTATTTTGGATAACTATAAAGGTTGGAATGGATTTATTTGATCTTTGGATAGTATTGTTTAAGGTTAAAATATTTATGAATATTATTTTTGGAATATTATAATACTATAGTTTTAGGAAAAGGACAACCTACAGGGTGGGGCATAACCTGACGCGTCGGGCAAAGCTGCAGGAATCGAACCCACAATCATAGTGCAACAGGCCTTTATTTCCTACCACTAGCCTACAGGAAGTCCCTAGTTATTACAAAATAATTTTACTAATCTAAATGGTATGTGTTAACATTTGGAACCTTATACAATTAGGATAAATAAGATATTTTTGAGTTCCGTTACCATTTGGAGTAAAAGTTGGGTTTGTGGTAAAAATTTATTAACGAATGAAAGTATACATAACAAGTATGTATATTCCCTTACGTTATTAGTAAATCTCCTAAATAAATTCCTCAACATTATAAAAGGTAACTTAAAACAAAAATGTTGTCGGTTAACTTTTCCAACTGGGGATTCAATGACCGTTTAACCAATCACAAGTTTTTGATTTTCTTGTAATTAAACTTTTCTCCTAATCCTGTTTTCTATAACTCTCCATCAGACCTTGATGGTTTGTTTCTCCTCCATAACCATATTTTCATAGAATCCTAGAATGGGCTATATAGGGTGACCTTGGTACTTATCTTGCTTTCTTTTAATGTTATATATTTATTAACCTTATTTCTGATGTGGGTTTTCCACAAAGGTATTTTCTATTTTCAACCTTTTATTTTCAAAGAAAATTTGCAAATTGCGAGGACGCAATTTATTGAAGGGGGGGAGAATGTAACACCCCAAGCTTCCATGATATGCTTCTCATTCAATAATGCAATAGCTTGCATTGTACGCAACTTCGAGTTCTAAAACACCACGACTAATCAAAGTAGCCGTTATGAATAGTAATAACCACTTTTTAAAATTATAGAAATTTTATATTTCAAAATGGACTTCAATTTTGGATTCGGAATATCGAAATTAGCCTATGTTGAATTTTTGGTATTTTTCTGAGAACTTCTAATTTTTTATGAATAGTGAAAAATACTTAAAACAACTTTTTTAATAAAAATAATTTATAGTGATAAGTTATACTATTGATTGGTTTTAAAGTATAATTAGAATATATTTTTACCATTTTATCCAATGGTGGTCATTAGAATTAATTTAACATTAAAAATGGACATAAACAATTGCCAATCTTTTGATATAAATTGTTTCTTGAAAACACGCTATTTGTTCTGACAGCTGGAATTAATTATAAAATTAATTAATGAAACTTATATGTTTGGAATTTTGTAAAATAGTCATCATTTTTGAATTCGGAATATCAATTATAGCTTAAGGTGAAATTTTGGCATTGTTATGAAAAACTTCAATTTTTGATGAATAGTGAAACCACTAAGTGGTAGTTAAATAACTGATTTTTCGTTTAAATGAAATATTACCACTTCTGTGATTTGATTTTCAAAAATCCGACATACATGGTTGTCATTAAGAAGTAAAATGTGGTTCAATGAGATCAAAATAATTTTTTTGGTGAATAGTAACTTTTAAGTTCTTAATCGCGATTAGAGGTAATTAGTGTAGTTTAAGGTAAAAATAATGTTTTAATAATATGATATGAGCTTGACACTTGTCCTACTCCTATTGGATGAGTCATGGCCGACCAAGACAACCCATGGGTCAACTTGGGGACCCCATGGAGCCACTTTAGTTGGAAAATGACATTAATATATATTTATTTAATGTTAAAATTAAATTGACACAAACATGAAATGTTTTACTAAAACAATTTTTAAATGGGGTTATACAAGTCATATTTTTTATTATAAATAGTCATTGGAAAGATAAAAAGATTTCCTACATTATAGTATTTGTTTTATAATTTTTATACATTAAATAAATTAAATTATTTATGACATCACGATGATGCAGTGATAACCTCATTATTTAACGATTTAAATAAAATGGGAAGATAATGCAAAATCCAAGGCATACACTTGTCCAAAGACTATTGGATGGGTAGATTTCGAACCCTTATCACCTTAGCCAAGAATTATATAATTTTGGGACCTTTAGAATCTGAAAAAAAATGTATAATAATGTAACATTTCAATCTTTCCAAAAGAGCCCCTCCTCTCCACTTATAAAAGGCCCCCACCTCTACCACCTAATTCACACATTTAAGCCATTTGGCTCGGCCAACCTCTACCAAAATACTCTCCCAACATCCCCCTCGTACTCCTAGAAGCCTCACTTTGGGCAGAACTCTTCTCAAGGAATCCTTTGGCTCAAATCAAAAAGAGTTTCCTGATTTTGAGGTAATGTCTTCTCTAATGTTGTTTTGTTTTATTTTTCTTCTCCAACCCCCTAAAATCTTTTTATTCATTTCATTTATAACAACACCAGTATCCTCAATATACTAGGATGTTGTTATAATAAGGATTCGAGCTACACTTACGACACCTACATTTAATGGTTAAAGAACATACGGTTTCTGTGGATGGCGAATTTCTGCCTCACAAAACGATGATTGTTCAACACTCATATAACACCTTCAAAGGTGGACATTAAGATGTCACTATATTTATATATGATATAAAATATGTTTATGTTTTACTTATGCTTCTGTATTTCTCATTTATGACATAATTTATGATTTCCATTATGGGTAAAACACGATAATTTCATTTTAGGAAGTGCGGACTACCGCCCCCTCAAAGTGATTTGAATCGTTAATGCCATATGTGGGATGTATAAAGTATGGATTAAATTGTATTATACACTATATTATACTGTAATTATATTATAAATTTATATCATTATGATTTCATTCCATTAAATACGAAATAGAAATGAAAGTAGCGTTCATGCGTACGTACGGCTTACCGTCTCCATGAACGGTGCATTTCATTTCTTACCTCTGAATGTTACGTGACATTATGAATGAATGTATGTACTGTATATATATGATATATATGATATCTACATCATGAATATAATTCTGGATATAATGGATATTTCACCACATGAACAACTTGTAATTATAAGAAGTTTATTTTTGACACAAGTACCAAAGATCGACAAAACGACCGTTATTAACTTAAATAATTAAATAATGTTCATAACATGGTAATAAGTGATATAAATGGAATAATGAACATGAAAAAGGTTCTTAAGTAAATATAAATTAACTCTAGTTTATTATTCAGGAAGTTAAAGAACGGTCGAGTCAGGACAAGACGCAAGGTAAGGGAACTTCTTATCCCAACTTCCATTCTTTGGGTTAATCTCCTACTTTCAAATTATGTCATGATGTTATTATGTCCTATTTTGTATTTTTACTTTCTTCATTTGTACCTATAGTGAATACACATAATAGATCTATTTTATTTTAAAAATGATCTTTTTAAGGACTTCGTCTCAATCCCTTTCATTGAGGCATATTTGGTTTTATACACAACTTTCTTTTATACGGTGTATAAACCCCTTTGACTTTTACGTTTATTTAAAAGGAATCTTTTTATACGAAGCGTTTTGATAAATGACAAAAGGGAATGTTTTTCTTTCTGTACTTATGCGGCGACAATGACTTCTCCGCCGCCGTGACCATTATTTGAGTTTCGACTTCCTCTACAAGGCATCATTTTTTTGATGAAAAATAAATACAAAGTTTTAACTTTTTTTTATTTTGGTATTGAAAATGGTTTTGAAAGCGTTTTTATTATATCAATGTGTTGTATTGATATCTTGTGATTGAAATGTGGAATTGTTATGTTTCCTTTATGCATGTTTTATGTGATATGATTATGTTATGGTTTATGATATGTTTAAACCTATTCATATGAGGAATGTATTGGACATAATAAGTGACGGGTGGAGCCCACTATAGCTCCTTGATGCATCGGTAGGTCTCATGAGACAAACTAGTGTCTTGGAACGAGGCCTTGACAAAATCTTATTTTTGGTCTTGGCACGAGGCCTTGGCTACGTGGTTATGATAGTCTGGCATTATGCATTCCATCATTATGAAAGTGGTTATTGATATTGCATGTGATTATTCGACCGGTAGAATATCCATGTGAAGAAGTGAATGGCATTATCTCATTTTACATTTGCCATATTATGTTGAAGTTCATGTTTAAAAGGCTTTTGTTTTAGTTATACATTGCCTTAAATGTTTATTTTTATTGATGAAAGCTTCCGCTATATTGTTATCCTTACTGAGCATCTGAGCTCACCCCTTTCAATGTTTTAATATTTTTTTCCAGGATGTGAAGAAGTATTTTATGAATGACCTGCAGGGATAGTCAGAAGAGGATATGAGTGTGGACTATGAAGACTTTGTTATTGTAGTATTTCACTTTATGATGTAATGTAACGTTTACGAATGTATCTAGTGTTTCTAAGGCTACTAAACTAATCGGTCTTTCGAGACTTGATCTTTTGTGATCATGCCAATGTTACGAAGTAACGCACCGGCTCTGGGTAGCTGGGGTCGGGGCGTTACAGATTCAGCACCACCTTCACCACGCACCGCTTCTGCTACTAAGAACTACACGCTATCTAGAAAACCATTTTTCAAGCATGATCTGTGTATTTACTTTACTTCTATGTGGTACCATTCACTTTCACCATCCCGTGAACCATCACACCTTCTACAGACCACATTCCCTTCAAAGCAAACCATTTTTTCCACTCTACATACCATTCTTGCTGCCGAATATGATGTCACGAACCGTTCATGGACATGGTACATAGAACATGTTTTGAGGTATTTGGTTCCCTTATTTTTCTGATTTTCATTACGGTTCTTCATACCATTTACTTCAATGATGAAAATCCTCAATTTCCAAACACAAACCCATGATTTTGAGGCCCAAAATTTTGGAAACCACTGGGAAACTGTGTCACCTTAACAACCTATCTGTAGAAAACTCCAACCATACTCATTCAAGGTCATCTCAAATTTTCAACAAACACGATCACTCCCAAAACATACCAATAGGACACCTTGAGAGATTTTTTCCCAAAATACATATAAATCCGTCATAATTTTTTTTAAAGAAAATGTGGATTATCCTAAGTATATCCCCCAGCAATGTCAAACCAAGTGCATATTAAGGTGCATTGTCTTGTACAAGGTTACAACAAGTTAAACCTAATGCACATTGTCAGAGTTGTTACCCCTAGGCACATCAATTCAAAAACCGTGTCCTCTTGTAGTATCCAGATAGGGATGTATTTCTATGTATACCCACATAATATCTATGTTACCAAAATTTTAGGATTTTCTTCTATTATTATCCTAAAATTATACCTTAGGGTTATGTTTTCTAATCTATGATTTCTAAATATGGTTTTAAATGTTTCTACTAAACATGCTCTAATACCAACTATAAAGACCCCACCCCATTAGCCCGAGGGTGGTATTTTATTTTATTTCATTGGTAATAAAAAAAGTGTTTGTATCCTAAAGGAACAGATAGTTTAGTGGCATTGGAAAACCATATTCAAACATAATTTTTACAAAAAAACATGAAAGAAAAAATACCATATAAACTCCATTTGAAACAAACATAAACTTCTAGATTATCTCTACATGTCATTCATAATATACATATTTGCATCCTAGGGGAAAATAAAACATAAGAAAGGGGTGATCTCATATTCTTAGTAATGGTAAATATTAAAAAAATAAAATTTAATAAATAAACATAAGAAATAATGCATGATTAATAATTAAAACACACCCTATTAAAACATATTATTAGGAGTAATATGGCAGGAATTAAAGATGAATAAATAATTAGATTTATATAATCACATGAGAATGAAACTTAACCATGTATATTCTACTAGTTGGATAATCACATGGGATATCAATTAACAATATCATAATTGGTGAATTCTTACTTATATACATAATAAACATGCCACCAAGGATTCATCCAAGACACTATATATAAATGGGTAAAACCCTGGTCTAGTTTTTCTCATGAAACTTATCAATGCATCGAGGGACTGTAGTGGGCCCCAAATATCACATACTAAGTAAAATTCATTCCTCATATGAATGGGGTGAAACATAATCAATATATATATTCATATTGAGCCATAATATTAAATGTAAATAATATCCCCAATTAGTGAACAATCCAAGGTGATGTGGAGAATGGTATCAAAATAGTACATCCACATAAATATTCATAAACTATTCAATAAAATATGGAAGATGGTAATATAAGAGATAAGTATAAATTAATAATAGTATTCAATAGATTTGGTTTAAATATATGAAAATATTTTAATAATATTATTGAGGTATTCTTAATAGAAATACCCTTTTACTTTGGAAAGAAGATTTCTATTGGAAAATCATTTTTATTTTTCATAAAAATTCATATTGTAAACATGTATATCCTAAAAAATAAAATGGAGTGAAATTATATTTGGTAATTTTAAAATAATATTCATATTTAAAATTTCAAATTGAAGTGAAAACATGTAAAAATAGTGTTTAAGAAACTTTATAAATTCACCACTTTAGTGTTGTTTAGGAGAAAATATACATTATTATTTAAAGTGTATAAAGGAATAATTGTTTGCATAAAACCAAAAATGAACAAAGATATTCTTACATGATAACAATATTTATTTTATAAAAATATTTATTTTATAAAAATATTTATTTTATAAAAATATTTATTTTATAAAAATATTTGTGGATTAAAATAGATTATGGAGTGTACTTGAAAATGGGTAACAAATTGGGAAGTTCTCTGTAATCGGGATTGCTTACATGGAGGAATTTAAAAGGGAATCTTATAAAATAATGTATTTCTCATAAAAGAAGGATGAAATTATCTAGATACATGATTTTGGGACACATACATAGAATTAATAATAATTATATAAAAATAAAGGATAATTACATTACGGTAAAGAGAGAGAAAATGTAACTCGAATGAAAAATGGAGGTTCGAGGAGAATCCCTTACACTTTGCAAACAGTCAAAGCATATGTTTCAAAAATTTAATGATCACAAAATAATACATTTAATACCATGAAGATAAATATATTCATGATATGATACAAAAACGTGTAGTAAACATACACAACGCATAATAAATAGTGGTGAATAAGGCATATCTCATATAAATAAAAGTTATATGAGAAAACCCATACCTTATGCCTGAAATAATTACACACTTGAACTTAACATCCTATATAATGAAATTAGATTCATTAATAATTTAATTAATATAGTATTCATCATTTATTTGATTTATTATAATTTTATTACGTTCATTTTTTGTATTTTTAATGAGTTAAGAGATTCAATTTTGTCATTCGTAAGTGTATGTTTCCATGGTTTTTAGGATTTGTTCACCTGTATACATGTCCGAAAGATCGTGTGAAATGGAAAAAGTTTTCCTGAATTGAATTTATATGATATTAAAGAAAATAAATAAAATTAAATGGTTATATAAATCATTTATTTATTTTTGGTGACTATTAATCATTAGATAAGATGATAATGATAATCATTTGGATTATTTTGGCGTTTTTTCGATCAACACGTAGAAGTTTTGTTTTGTTAATTAATGTTATGTATATATAATAGTTATAGAACATTAAATAAGATGTAATAACTATATTATAATATATTTTATGCATAAAAATTGTTTTATGACCATCCTTGGAGGCATAATTGAAAAATAAAAACATGTCACCCGTGAATGTGGTAAATCGGCACCTCACGGATGATGTTTTAATCTTTAGAACAAAAGGAATGGGAGAAAAGAATTTATGGTTTATTTTACATTTACATAATAACATCACATTATATATATAATATAATATATTTATCATGAATTTTCTGAAAGAGGATGCGAGGAGGATATAAGAAAATAATATAATGTGAAAAGAAAATAAGGAATGAAAATTAGGATTTCACATCATGAATTCTTCACCTTGAGAACCTCCATAGAGAAATTGGTTTTGGTATTTTGATGAGACCAGAACATCTCAGACATGGGAAAGAGGCCTTGTAACTATATTGGGTATAAATTCAACCATCTTAAATTCTTCATTGCTGTGAGAAGAAGATGTGTTAAGGGATGGTATTTATAGTGGAGGAGAGGGGTGGTTGTTGAATATTTTATCCATTTGTTTATAATTTTGGATCATGACTATGAATATTTTGATAATTATCAATAAATATATAACAATAATGAATACTAATTCGATATTATGATCGTAAATCATCCATACATCATCTATGAATCAATAATTCCTGTATTTGTTAAATTTCAAAAATTATTGTATTTCACTTTTCCCCAAAAATTCAATTATTTTAGAAAAATCTCAAAAAACAATCATAACTAATTTTTTATATAAAGAATTAAAAATGGACTCCATTTTATGAAAATATTTTTCTAATATTTAGAAATTTAATTTTTCAATAAAATCAACATTTTCTCAAAAAAATAATGATTTTAATATTATAAATGATTTTACAACTCTTTAAAAAATTAATTAAGGTCTCATAAAATTACCTTATAATCAGAAGACTAAAAAATATTATCTTGTGAATATATTTCATGAAAATAAATATAATTTTAAATATTTTTTTAATTATAAAATCGTGAATTAGCATTTTTGTTTCGCAAAAATGCATATACCTTATTTCTCGTTTTTAATACATTTATTTACTTATTCCATGATATAAATATATTATATTTTAATTCATAAGTTACCTAAATTTAATGTATACTTTCATAGGTGAAGTTATTATTCAATTGGTCATATTACTATTCATAGTGGACTTATAACTATTCCAATGGTTATATTTAATGGTGTATTATGATTTTAAACTCGGTGTTGCGTGAATCATAAACTATCAATGACATTAAATTTTGAAATAGGAATACCATAAAATCATAGTGTGTTAAAATATTATAATTAATTTATAACACTTTTATAAATTTTATTTGATAGAAGGAAATAACTTTTGAAAGTATAATATAAAAATTATCTTCTGGTGAAATTTATGGATTTTTCTAAAAAGGTTGATTTTTCTGTGAATAGTAAAATAGTACTATTTTTATGAAATGTAGTATATTTTTTTGATATTTCAAAGAAATAAATATGATAAAATATTATTAAACTTATGGAAAGAATAATTTATGATAATATACTAAAAATATCAAACAAAAAAAATTCCAAAAAATAGAACATATTTAAAGATAAATATTAAAATCATTTTTAGTGTTATTGTAGTGCTTCCTCCACAATAGAAAAGTAAAATTTTGTGTCTTAAAGATAATATTTAAAAAGTAAGAAGTATTTTATATACCTAGTTAATAAATATAAATTATTATTGATGATTTTTAAGGATAGATAAAATTTTGGTGGTATATAAAAAGTGAATTATCCAAATGCTTGCACAATGCTTACGCAAGGTTAAGAAGGTCAAAATAGCATATTAAATACGCTTTCGTGACATAGATGAGAGACGAAATACAGATTGAATGAATAATATAAATTATCTTGAAATTAATTGATTTTTTTATTATGTTATTTTTTTAAGATTTAGTGATGATATAATTACCTTAAATGCTTATGCAGTGTCTACTCAGCGCTTGTGCAAGCAGAAGAAAAATATTGTAAATTATATTAAATAATATATAAAAGTGATAGATTTTGAGTGATTTATAGTGTAACATAAATTTTATAGATAGATATTAGATATTACGGATGTTTTAAATTTTTATATTTGACTTCCATTGTTGTTTTTATGACTTTAAACTCGAAATAAGTGAATACATCCAGAAATGACATTAATGAAATTTTATGATAAACAATATTTTATTAAAAAATTTAAAATTCATAAAAATCATATACTCATAAAATTTAATTTTATATGGTTTATAATATCAACCATGGTGTGATTATAAGACAATTTTCATTTTATATTAACTTTCTTGGCTCCTATAGTGTAAAAACATTGATATTATGTTAATTTTCAAAAGGGTTAACATGGGGTAAAACAAAGTGATAAGTGTAAAAAAATCACCTAAACTTTTCCAACATTTATTATAAGAGAGAATATATATTCTTAATAATCCTATATTTTAAATTTATAAATTTGGTTCTATTTTTTCATTAATGTTAATTTATATTAATTTAATACCTAATTTAATTCCAAGAGTGCCCCTCCCCTCACTTATAAAATGGAAACTTCTCTCCTCTCTTACTCACAAATTTTGAGAACTCTAGTTCAAGAAATCCCCTGAAAAATACCTTCCCAATATCCATAATCAAATACTATAGGTATTATATTGGGAATAATATCAAACATATAATTCTTAAGGTATAAAGAAAGGTAGGTTTTTTGAAGAAGAGGTATAGCATTTAATCAAATGTTTTAGTTTTATTTATTATTCTACCTCATTCAAAACTCTTATAGAATTTGTGATATTAATAAATAAGTATATATAATATATTTATATTTTATAGTTTTAATTTATTTACCTTAATCCATCTCTTTATTCGATCAAATGGTAAGGGAACCCATTGCTTATGTGTACACTGGACTACCGCGTCGCAAATCGATAAAATTTGTTTTCCATCCCCACCTCTCACAGATGGTTATAATGATGGATTTAATGTGTATATATGATATTAACGAAATAATTTTTTTATATAAAGATAGTATATCATCTATTTTCTAACCTTTACATCCATTTGAAAATGATAACATCATTCGTGCTTACGTGTGGATTACCACCTTCTCGAAGTGATGTGACTCATTTTTCATAATTGCATCACATTTGTGGTGTATATAAGTATTTTTAAAGAGTAAATATTATATTTATAATATGAATATTATTTTTTAAAATTAAAATAATAAATACCTTCTTTTACTTTTTTTCATTGAAAAATGATAATGTTACTCATTTTTACGTACAACTAATCATCTCTATGACTGTAACATAATTTATTTTTCAAAACCATATTTCATGGATGGTTTTAAAATTATAATTAATGTATAAAAATTATAATTATCTTATGATTAATATTTTTATATGATGTAATAATTTCCTCTTAGACCATAGTCAACTTACCATAGTAATTTTTGGACATATGAGTCGAATATCATCAAAACATCCAACATGAAGTCAATTAATTAGGTAATTATATAGAGTATGTTAATAAAAAAAATAAAATAAATAATAAACATGGTAAATTTTGTTAATAAATTAAATAATTAACATAATTTTATTATTCATGAATATAAATAATGTACATTTTCAGTTGGACTAAAGGTAGGGGACACTTTACATTAAAATCCTTGTTTTAAATGTTTAAAAGATTTATTTTGTAAATCATTTTATTACATGGACATATTCTTTAAAATACTTTTTATATTTTTTTATAGAGACATAAATGAATTTTAAATTTCATTTCATATCTCTTTTTAATTTTTTGTAATGTTTTCAAAAAGAAATATTTTTACATGTTTTATACGGAATCTTTGGAATTTCATTACAAAAGGAGAACATTATGTTCTATTTTAACATATATAGTGTCAATTGATTTTCTCACTAATATAATAGTTATTTTATTTTTGGATTAATTTATTTTTTTCCATTTTTTCTTCAAAGAAAAGCCCTCTTTCTCTTTGTTCAATATATTGAAGTGATGAAAACTTGGTTTTAAATGAAAGGTATATATTAATATCTGAAATAATACTTACAAATTCAAAAGTATATTTTTATATGTTTTATTATGAAAATGTAATATTTTATAAGATTCAATAATTTTTTTCATTTGTAATTTTTTACGAATGATATGTGAGCCTAGTATAACTTTATTGATGGGTGGGCCTAATTTAGTGCTCTAATGTATTCGGTAATGATTATGTTTTTCCAAGAAATATATTGGAATTTGACCTTGTTAGTTATTCCACTTGTAAAGACTATTATATGTTTTCTAATAAGGGTTATACAAATATTATTTTTGAAGTATCCTACATGATGTTTTACACTTTATAACTATATATCATGGAAACTGTTTGATTTCAAAACAGAAGTTATTGATTTTTTTAAAGGAATGTTTAGGCCCATTTAGAGTAAAAAATGTATGTTTTTAAGAAAAAAATCTAGGGTTATCATTTTTTCTTAAAAACCCTCATGATTATGATTTTATTGTTATTTTTTTATAAAGTTTATTATGATAAACTTTGGGTTGTTAAGATGATTTCATGTGTAAGTAAAATGATTATTTGATATCACTGTTTATTTTATTTAAAGAAACAATTTCTTATGATACCATGGGTTTAAAATGAAAAAATGGGTTTATTTATTATTTTTTATTTCTTTAATGATATTTTTGTGCTCATCCCACGTTTAAAAAATTCAAAGGATTTAAGGATGAGTAAGAATAAAAAAAAATAAAGTTGAAAGTGATGGTTCTATGCACTACATAAGTACTTTTCATAGCTGATCCCAACTCATCAAATGTATAATTAAAAAAATAATTCTCATATTTTATAAGATTTAAATTATAAGAAAAATATTTATAATTGAATTTTTAAGTGAAACACATTGGAACCAAGATTAAATCTTTCATATTAAATTTATAATTAATTTAATTAAATCAGAAGATTGTTTACCACATTCTTGATATTTATCTTCTCATTTGATATTGATCTTCCAAAATCCTTTTTGGTAATCCTTAATTTCACTTATATGATCAAATTTTATAATCACTCTAGTAGTGATCAACACATGACCCTATAATCAATGAACAACACTGTTGAATCTTTGGGTGAAAGGGTCTTCGATTGATCATCTTATGGATTTTATCTTTATTTCTTCATGTTTCTTAGGAGTTGAATAAATTATCTTGATCTTATCACTATTGTGAGGATGAGAGAAGGATGATGAGGATTCTAGAGAGAAATCCGTTGTGTGCAATTATTTTTGATTAACCTCTTTTCGAATGTATAAGCATCTTATTTATTGACCTAGGTTTTGGGATTATAATTTAATGAATTGTGAATATTTACTTAAAAAATGTAAAACTCATGTATGATACCATTCCATGTGTTAAAGTAATAATAATATATTTATTTCATAGTGATTTCTAACCGATGCAATGATAAGATAATTTTATCGGCTCACAAATTAATATTTATCAACAGACTCAATCTTGGTCCTCTCATCCTCCTCGACATTTTTCAGATACCTAAATAAATATTTTATTAAATATTTATTCATAGATAAATACTTTATTCATATTTTAGGGATTAAATATTTATTAAATATTCTATAAATAAAATAAAAAATATATATCTATTTAATTTAACTAATTACATTTTGAAAAATTATTTATTCAATTTATGTGATAATTAATCCTGAATAAAATTAGTCATCGGTCTTGAGAATAATAATTATTCCAATAATAAAATTAAAAAAATAATTGTGATCAACAGAAACACTTATTATGTGACTCTCTATCCTTATCTCTCATTGGCATTAGGTGATATTACCTAATGTCCAAGATTAATGCCTAGAAATTGGTAAAGGTACCCAAGAGAAAGAAGTTAATATCGCAACATTGATAACCACATAATGTCACTCACTGTTTAATATAATACCTTTATGTTAATATCTCATAAAGAAAGTTTCACAACTGTATCATCAAGATATTTTCGTGATACGACTTTCTTTTACTATATGAAATAAATTCATCATTTCACCATAGAGATAAAATTTAATGTCATGGTTCTATTTTAATAAAATTTATAAGATATAAACTTCTATAAATATAGAAGGGAAAAATCATTCCTCAACTTATTAATTAATAACATGTCATTATTGATATACCCAACATACCCTACTTCTGATGAACATATGGAATCGTAGTTTTGGTTATTAAATATAATAGTTTGAATCATGTCATGCATTAATAAAAATAATGAAGTGTAAGGAATATTACACACACTCATAGACAGCAATATCGAATGACACATAAACATAAAGAATTCCTACTTATGGGTTTGTTCTCTTAATCACCCTTCTTGGAGAGTACCAATTGTAAAATTTAGGAAATGAAGTCTCATCCACGTATGAGTAATCTCACTTAACCGTCAAAATAAAATATTCCCCATAATTGAATGTTATTTGACCATAGAACTAGGGTTAAGAATATCTTGATAGAATTTCAAGGATCTCATCATATTGGGGAATTTTTAGTCCCTTTTCAATGTGACAGACACATTAGGATGTTATTACATTAATGTCATGCAGAACAATAAAAAATATGTAATAGAATTTTTAATTAATATTCACATATTTGAATATATTTATATATATGTAATCCAAATTGAAAAATTTTGTTCTAGAACATAAACTCTAATAGACTCCCATTTGGACTAGACCCAACATCCAATTACTTTTAGTCTGTTGGACCTCACAGAAAGATCATGTTTTTGGTGAGATAAGGATTTAGTCAAGGGCTCTGCCATGTATTCTTCTATCGAACCACTTATCACTATAACTTCAACTATTTAAGAAAAATACCTCAAGATATGAAACTTTCTATGTATGTTCTTTATATGCTGGTGTGACCTTATCTCCATTGCAATAGCCACCACTATAATATTTTCATAATAGAGTATAATAGTATCTTTACTGTTATTATTAATGATAGGAAATGTATCATGTCACAAATACCTTTGTCACACATGGACGCCACTTCAAGGGAATATCTATTTAAAATGGATAATAGTGATAGACACTTATATACATTTCTATTAGCCATCAGAGTAAAGACCTTTTTGATGTACATCATTATCCATCAAAAAATGTTCCTTGAAAATAATCTTTAGTGATGGAATAATTTCCATCACTATTAACCCATCACAAATAAAAAATTAATAAAGTCTCATGATCTCCTTTTCCCTCCCCTCCTCTAAGATTTTATTCTGATACCTATTCCCATCGTGTAGTTGAATAATCAGACAACACACCCTTAAAATGGTCATTTGGACAAGATTTCTTAGATATTTAGTTTTGAATTCCCCATGTATGGACTCCCCCTAACTCCTCTTCCATTATTTTTGCGATTTCATAATCAATATTTTATAAATTACTATGGTCAAACTCCAATTCAAAATATTTACAAGATTTTTATTCTTTATTCGGTATTTAGGGTTACTTAAAAATTATTATTCACGATTTGGGTTCTCGTTGGCTCCACACTATTTTATTACTATTGATTTTAAGTATTTTACTCAATTATTAACCTTTATATTTATGTTATATTTCTATTTGGTATTTATGGTTAGTAAAATTTTATTATTTTATGTTACTATTTGAAATATTATTATTATGGAAATTATTTATAAGGCATGATATTTATATAAGTTTTGATAGAGTTTATATAAATTTAATTAATTGATCAATTCTATTTTTTTATTTTGGTGATATAAATTTTTTATGGATTATGTAAAGATCCATAAATTTGAAGGAAAATTTTTTCTTAAATTATTTGTAATTTTACGAGTGCGTATTTTCTGACAGCACCTGATTTTGAGGCCCGGTATGTCTGGAATCAATTTCTGAAGTTTTCTTCGGGTACATTCAGTGAACGTACGCACGGGTGTTTCTATCATTTGAACCGGTGGTTGGAATTGAAATTTGAGGACACCGATGAACTCACAACACCAGATTTCAATTAAGGGGGCCTTTATCGCAGATATGTTTTATACAGGATGGAAGATATAAATTGGGCTTAATAATGAAAATTAGAAATTAAATAATAATTTGTGTGCAACACATTTTTATTTTAAAAGTGGTGAAAGTATCTAGGTGGAGGTTAGGGGTGGGGCCACCCCGCCCTAACCTCCCTTGAAAGGATATAACTTGGCATAGTGCCCATAAAAACAAAAACCCCTCAACTCCCCTAGAAACCTCCCTTTGAAACTCTTGGACTTCCCTTTGTATTAATGAAGCCACCTATCTCCTCTCTATGTTCTGAAAACTCTCCACCTCCCACCTTCTCTCAGTAATTTGACAAGACCATTTAATTAATTAATTAAGCTCCACAATTTATTAATTAATTTGAGTGTTTTAGTTTTGAATTTATTTCTCTGACATTAAAACAAGTGAATGCATTCTTTTAATTGGGATGGCATAATCTTACTTCGAGGAGCATGGGAGAATTGGGAGGATAATACTCTCTCGACGAAGAATGGTGATACCCGCGAAGAACACCCATCTTCCTTCCTCTTATTCTACGTCAAGGGAGAAGACACCGCTTGCTAAGAGAGCTTCCAATGACAACTTCTTCCCATCCGACATTGATGGAATGACGTCTGTCTTCCGTGATAAATATCTTCCATGACTCGTCAATGTTCGATGATAAAATATGAGGTAGGGGCTATTGTATAATTTTAAATGAATAAAATTATACGCTCATTCTTGATGAATGCTTTGGTTCATCTTTGGCCATGTGTTATCGACTAACGCGGAGGGTGCGGGCCAAAAAAACATGGCCTGACGACCCTCCATTGATTCATGTTTGTATTGGAGACGGGGGTGGTGTTAGAAGAGGTGACAGACACCGAAGTCGGTAGTGACTGGAGGCAGCGACAACCGGAGGCAGTGGCGGCCGCGCGCCGGCCACATGAAGAGATCAGTGGCCGCTCGGGATGCTCGGTCCGCATAACTACAGACTGGCACAATATAAACTGTGGAACCTATATGTGCCATGTGGAGGGAGCCGCGAGCCACTTTCCGGAAGAACCAGCCAGCTACGGCATGTCAGGCTGGAGGAACGCGGCACCCGTAGGCTCCTCGCGGTGGGGCAACCGCGGGCTGCATGCTGGGGAACCGTTCGGCCGCCTGCCGGACAGGCTAAAGGAAACCACGGCGCTGTTTGGTGCCGCGTGGGAGGAATAGTGGCCCGATGTGCAGGCCGCTCGTGCCGGACAGAACCGGCCGGCATCGGCCGGTCGGACATGGATATGTGGCACTGCGCGGCGTCATCGGGAGAACCGGACCGATAAGCAACGTGGGCCGGGTCTGCAGGTGGGTCGTGACCCACCGGGACAAGCCGACCCCCCAGATGGGTCAGACCCGCCAAACAGGGCCGGGCCAACCCCTAGCTGGGTCGGACCTGCCGAACCTGGTCGGGACAAACTGCCATCCCATTGGGCTTGACAGGTCGGGCCTGTTTCGCTTAATCGTGAATAACTTCTAGACCGCGCGTCCGATCGACGCACCGTCTACGGAACTGGGACACATACAACGTGGCGGTCATTTTTCAATACTCATAGTGTGTTTTGGACGACTTTGTAAAATGGCTGGGTTTGGATCGAGCGTATATCCAACCAGGCCCTTGGAATGGAAAATCCAATTACTCTCAGACCGGGCGTTCGATTGACGCGATGTTTGTCATGTTTTGTTTAATTCGATGAGACGGAGCTTCGAGATACATAAACTCAGGACATTGTGATAGTTGATTTATCATTACCTTTGCTCGAATATTTCACCCTCCCGGAATCAAGCCTGCTATGTGCGGGAACCCTAGAGCTGGCTGCGAAAACTTATGTACTGGAATCCTGTGTGGGTTCGACAGTGATGACTTCTATACTGGAATCTGATGTGGGTTTAATAGTGATGAATACTGTACTAGAATCCTCTGTGGGTTTTACGACGATGACTACTGTACTAGAATCCTATGTGGGTTTGACAGTTCTGAATTTTGTTCCTGTATCCTGTGTGGGTTCGACAGAATAGCTGGCATGTATCCTATGTGGGTCCGACAACCTAGATGGCATGTGTCCTTTGTGGGTCTGACAGCTTAGACGAGATAGCTGGCATGTATCCTATGTGGGTTCAACAGCTTAGCTGGTCCTATATCTTGTGTGGGTCCGACAGCATAGATGATCCAGTGGCTACATCTGATCATCTATATCTCTCTTCTATTTTGTCATACATGTGTGATCTGAGTCATTCCTTTCAACCATTATCATCATGGTTATTGACTTTACTTCCTTTGTGGAATTGGTTTGTGCTTGGGCTCCAGAGTAGGAGAAGAACTGAGATTGGTAACTTAGGTATATGTATGGGCATATACCTAAGTAGGTTTAGTTGATACATCATGATTGTATCTTTATTATTTTGTTTATCCTTAGTGGATATTGTGAGACCTTGTGGGTCTCGAGGTCCTAATTGAGTATCGTTATACTCACCCCTGCATGAGTTATGTCTGCACCTCGTTGTGTTGGATGAAGACGATGGACAACGCTGACAGAGGCCGAGAGCGCCATGATTGGACAGTACCTGGAGGTGGACCTTGCAACTAGTCGGCACATGGAGGAGACTGACGGATGTGAGTGCTGAGGTGGCCATCTGTACCTACCCTTCAGGTAGGATTCCCGGAGGACGATCCAGGAGCTACACATTACTTTCAGCCGTTTGTCCCTTTTTTTGACTTGTACTTGTTGTTCAGTTGGGTTTTTATGCTGGCCCATTTACTTTATAGCACACTCTTTTGTATTCAGTTTTACTTAGTGTTTACTTCATGTTTCGTGCTATGTTGTGTCTATTTACTTTTATAAAGGCAATGCATTCCTAGCATAGAGATTTATGCCTTTGGTTCTAGTTTTCATCCCCTGGCCTATGGAAGGCGGGCTTGGGGTAGTCAGAGCATGGGCCCCGAGGACGGGTCTTGAAAAATTTGTATCATAGGATTCGGTTCTACCACAGAACATAGGACTCAGATATGTCTTATTGTGAAGAAATGGTGTTAAGAGTATTGAGTGTGGTTTTCATTACAGGGAGTTCTGTGTTGGTGCAGGTGTCGACGTATCCATACACCAAGACCCTGACTTTTGATTTCCGACTCAGTGCATGAAAACACTGATTGTGAGTGTGTTTTCAAGAGTCTTATTTGTGAACTATTTGAGTTGGCTCACCGGGTATAAACTTTTGACTATGGATCACCTGTTCCTTACTGGGATGTCGCTGCATAGACAACCATCTAGGGTTTCTGAAAGAGTACACGATGACGGCCCACTGAGCAACGAGGCTCCGGTTTAGGACCCTCTTGATATGTTGGCACCATCGGGTAGTGTACTAGCAGCACCACCACCCGTAGTGTAGCATATTCCACCATCTGCACTGGCGAACAATGCACGCCAACTGAGCATGTTGCAAAAATTCTAGCATAAGAGGCCTCTGAGGATACAAGGCGAGATAGATTCTCAAGTAGCAGAGGACTGGATGGAGGTGATTACTAGTGTTTTCCACCTAGTTGATACACTAGTATAGTAGATGTTGATCTTAGTTACTAATATTTTACAGTGACTTACCATGAGGATGGTCTGCATAGTGATGAAGTTTTAGTACTTGGACTGTTTTCCAAGATGGTACTTTTGAACAGTGTGCCAACTATATCACTGTTGTTGGTCAGAAGACACTACCAGCGGTACCAGTAGAGGACACTTATAGGCATAGTGCCTTACATGTGTTTCAGCACCAGGTATCCTTCAAGATCTGAGGTGAGCCTGACCCAAAGGCGGCTGAGGACTAGCTTGAGGAGGTGGATAAGGGTTTTCTAGAGATTATACAGCTTCGGCAGGATGACATGTCGATAGCTGAGTATTCATTGAGGCATACTGATCTTTCCTGGTACTCGAGGAATATGATTTGATCAGTTATTTAGAGCAAGGACCTCTCAGCGAGGTGTGTTTAAAGACATCTGAGCCAACAATTTTTCCTCCATGTATTCCTACTTATGTTAGGGTGCTAGAGAGAACCATTGTGGTTGAGTGTTCATTGGCTGAGTTAATACAGCCATCGAATGTTAGCTGTTGGAATGTATAAAACTGGTGCCAGTCTCAGAGACTTGGATGAGTGAGACGTTTAGAGAAGAAGAAGTGTTAAGTATAGATAAATCTTTCGGGCATCAGATGTGGAAGTAGATCTATGAGAGCACCATGGGGTGGTGAACATTGACATGTTACAACCACCCGCCTATGTAGTCCCCGCAAGGCTCAGGGAGCTGGAGGGAAGGGGAAGAGAGTAGCTGCATGCTGTCAAGGAATGTGACCCAAGGGCTCTAGGAATGATTTTAGGTACAGTCTGTGTCAACTACTAGATGTCGTATCAATAGACATAAGTACCAATCATTCCTTCCTTCCACGAATCTTTTCCCATACCTATAGTTTCTGGTTAATCCATTGACATGACCCTCACGTCTGGAGATACCATAGGGAGGAGACTAGATAATCACACATTCTCCGATGGTGTGATATAATTCATGAGGTGAGATTTTTTGTTGGAACCTCTTGGTGGCAGTGTCGTGGCCTTAAGACGTTAGTTTGGGAATGTACTGGGCAACAACAGTTCAGACACAGATTGTCTGTATTATGCAAAAAGGATGTATTTTATCTAAAACATTGGGTTATGGTTTTCCATGGTCGGTGAAAAGGAAAACCCCGGAAGCATGGGATGGAATAATGCATAATAAGGTGCATTCGATCACTCAGAAGTTGGCCAGACTTACCTTTGTGCTAGACTTATCCAGGGTTGCAGCACCACTATCTGCTTTGATGACGAAGCGACAACCCTTCGTATGGTCAGAGAGATTCCAGTAGATCTTTCAAGAGCTGAGGAATTGGTTGACTACTGCTTCCATTGTAAGGCTATTGGAGGAGGGCGTAGGGTATATAGTTTACTACGACGCATCAGGGACCAGAATCAGGTTTGTTCTGATATAGGAGCGAGTAGTGATCGTGTAAGGTTCTCGGCAGTTGAGACTGCATGAGAAGAACTATGCTACTCATAACCTGGAGTTAGCAGCATTTTTTTCGCCTTGAAGATGTGGTGGCTCTATCTTATGGGTGGATGTTTTACCATATACTCAGATCACAAGAGTCTCACGTATATCTTCTCTCATGAGCACATGAACCTGAGACAACGACGATGGATCGAGTTCCTCCGGGACTATGAGTTCAAGATAGTCTATACTCCTATGAAGGGGAACGTTGTAGTAGATGCTCTGAGCAGGAGATTAGGCATTTAGTTACTCTGAGAGGTGACGGAGTAGCTAGCCGCATTGCAGATATCCTTTGTGGATAGAGATGGAGAAGCCTTTTCTACAGTCACTCCTCCACTTCTTTAGTGAGTCAGAGAGGCACAACTTGGGGATGTTGGATATGAGATGCGACATGCTCATATATCAATAGGTCAGGCACCTGATGGATTTTCTGAATATGGGGGGCATGTCATTCTCTTCAGATGATGTACCTTGGTACCAGTTGCACTACTAGAGGAGGTGTTGAGGGAGTTCCCCACTTCCCCTCTAGCAGTACATCTCGGAGTGGAGAAGATGTATCAGGACCTCAGACGATAGCACTGTTTTCCAGGTATGAAGAAAGCAGTAGTAAATTTTGTCTCTCAATGCCTCACTTGTCAGCAAGTGAAGGTGGAACACCAGTTTCATGTAGGATTGGTTCAGCCCTTAACGGTTCCTATGTGGAAGTGGGATGTGGTATCCATGAATTTCGTGATGGGACTTCCACGTGCATCCAGAGGACACGACTCTATCTTGGTGATCGTTGACTGACTCATTATGTCGGCCCACTTCCTAACAATCAGAGAGCGGGGCTCAGTAGGGATCTTTGGATGCCTCTATGTTCGATAGATCGTACGGCTTCATGGTGTTCCATCGACTATCGTCTCCAATTGAGATTCTCCATTCACTTCTCGCCTATGGAAGGGGTTACAGGATGATTTTGGGACATAGCTTCACTTGAACACCGCCTTCCATCCTCAGATTAATGGTCAGACTAAGAGGACCATTCAGACTCTCGAGGACATGCTCTATACATGTGTCCTTGACTTTGGTCACAGCTGGGAGGATCACTTACCCTTGGTGGAGTTTGCGTACAACAATAGCTAGCACTCCACCATCGGGATGGCCCCTTACGAGGCAATGTACAGCTGACCTTCCAGATCACCTCTGTGTTGGACTGACCTAGGGGAATCTGCATTTTTAGGACCAGAGATTGTGCAGGCTATGACGGAGAAGGTGCAGATCATCCAGGAGTGGATGAAGACTGCACAGAGCAGATAGAAGTCCTATGCTGATAGGAGAAGGAGACCACTGGAGTTCGAGGATCATGACCACATCTTCTTATGGGTCTCACCTCGACGAGGTCTATGGATATTTGGCTGAGGCGGCAAGTTATCTCCGTGATTCATTGGACCATTCCAGGTCCTCAGCAGAGTAGGCGAGGTGGATTACCGCCTGTCCCTACCACCATAGTTGCATAAGACACACATTGACTTCCACGTATCTCAGCTTAAGAGATCATGAAGGACCCATCCTACATCATCGACCATGGGGAGTTGGACATCGATGAAGGGGTGACTTTCATGGAGGTTCCAGTGGAGATTGAGGATAGACAGGAGCGCGTCCTGTGTGGATAGTCGACTCCTCTAGTGTGTGTTTGATGGCATCACGTGAACCTCCAGGAGAACACACGGGAGCGGGAGGCTCAGATGCATTCTCAGTACCCCCATTTGTTTCCCTAGTGTGTGTTGTAGCTTTATGGGGACATAAAGCCCTAAGGTGGGGATAATGTATAGACCCAGAAATTTCAAAGGAATTTTTTTCTTAAATTATTTGGAATTTTACGAGTCCTCAGTTTCTGGAGGCACCTGATTTTGAGGCCCGGTTTGTCTGGAATCAATTTTTAAAGTTTTGTTCAGGTATGATTAGTGAACGTATGCACGGGATTTTCTATCTTTGGAACCGGTGCTCAGAATTGAAATCGGAGGACACCGATGAACTCGCAGCCCCGGTTTTCACTTAAGGGAACCTTTACCGCAGTTTCATTGGGATGGATGTTATAAATTTGGGTTACTAATTAAAAATATAAATTAAAAAAATATGTGTGCAACACATTTTCATTAGAAAATTGTTTAATGTCTCTAGGTGGAGGTTAGGGGTGGGTCCACCACACCCTAACCTCTCTTGGGAGGATATATCTAGTGGTGGGGCCCACAAAAACACAAACCCCTCAACTCCCCTTGAAACCCCCTTTAAAACTCTTGGACTTCCCTTTGTATTAATGATGCCACCTCTCTCCTCTTTATGTTTTGAAAACACTCCACCTCCCACCTTCTCTTATTAATTTTCCAACACCATATAATTAATTAATTGAGCTCCACAATTTATAAATTAATATCCGTGTTTGAGTTTTGAATTTATTTTTCCAACATTAAAAGAAGAGAATGTATTCTTTTAATTGGGTTTTAATAATCTTTCTTTGGGGAGCTTGGGAGAATTGGGAGGGTAATAGTTTCTCGACGAAGAATGGCAGCGCCCACGAAGAATGCCCATCTTACTTCCTCTTCCTCTACATCAAGGGAGAAGGCGACATCCACTAAGAGCACCACCAACGACAACGTCTTCCACTCCAACATTGATGGAACAACGTTCATCTTCCGTGACAACTATCTTCCGCGACACGTCAATGTTCTATGATGAAATACGAGGTAGGGGGGTTTTTATAATTTTAAATGAATAAATTTATACCCTCATTCTTGATGAATGATTTTGTTCGTCTTTTCCATATGTTATCGCCTAACGCAGAGGGCGTGGCCCGAATAGACACGACCTGATGACCCTCTATTGTTTCTTGTTTGTATTGGCGATGGGGGCGGTGTTAGAAGAGGTGACGATGACCAATGTCGGAAACGGAATCCGGAGGTAGTGGCGGTCGCTGCCGCGTGAAGAGATCGACAGCCGCTCGGGCCGCTCGGTCCACAGAACTACCGGTCGGCCAATCTGGTCGGCTCACTGGGAACTGAAGCACCCGTAGTTTCCTCAGAGAGGGAACTGTGGCCCGAAACCACGAGTCTCTTACTGGATGAACAGACCGGCTACAGCTGGCTGGGCTTGAGGAATGCAGCGCCTGCAGGTGACGTGCAGCGGGGGAACCGCGGCCCGCAGCCGTGGGATGCTCGCTGGCGAACCGGCCAGCTGCCTGTCGGCCAGGCTGAAGGAAACCGCGACGCCGCATGGGAGGAACAACGGCCCATTATGCGGGCCGATCGCACCAGATAGAACTGGCTTCCTTTTTCCATTCAGAGAGGGATATGCGGCGTCACTTGGGGCCACCAGTTGAACCGGACCGACCCGCAACGCGTGCTAGGTCTGTGGGTGGAACATACCCCACCAGGCCGGGCCGACCCCCCAGCCGTGTCGAACCCTCCAAACCAGTCTGGGATGACCCATATCCGGGTCAGACCCTCCGAACCTGGTCGGGCCGACCTTCCATTCCACTGGGCATGATCGGCCAGGCCCGTTTCGCGTAAACATGAATAACTTCTGGACCGCATGTCTGATCGACGCGCCGTATGCGGCACTGGGACCCTTGCGACAAGGAGTTCCTTTTTTGATAATCATAATTATTTTTGGATGACCATGGAAAATGTTCAGGTGTGGATCGAGCGTAAAACCAACCGGGCCCCTAGAACAGAAAATCCAATAACTCTCAGACTGGGTGTCTGAATGACGCGTTGTGTATCGCATTGGGTTTATTTTGATGAGATGGAGCTTTGGAATACATCCACTCAGGATATTGTGATAGTTGATATATCATTCCCTTTGCTCGAGCAGCGGACCCTCCCGGAATCGATTGTGCTATGTGTGGGAACCCTAGAGCTGGTTGTGTTGACTTCTTGTACAAGAATCATGTGTGGGTTCGACAGCGATGACTTCTGTACCGGAATCCTGCGTGGGTTTGACAGAAATGAATACTATACTAGAATTTTTTGTTTGCTCGACGACGATGACTACTGTACCAGAATCCTTTGTGGGTTCGACAGTTCTTACTTCTGTTCCTGTATCATGTGTCGGTCCGACAGAATAGTTGGTATGTATCTTGTGTGGGTCCGACAGCTTAGCTGGCCTGTATCCTGTGTGGGTCCGACAGCTTAGACGAGATAGCTAGAATGTATCATGTGTGGGGACCACAGCTTAGATGAGATATCTGGCATATATCCTATGTGGTTCTGACAGCATAGACAAGATAGCTGGCAGGTATCCTATGTGGGTCTGAAAGCTTAGCCGGTCATGTATCATGTGTGGGTCTGACAGCTTAGATTATCCAGTGGCTACATTTGATAATCTATATATCTCTACTATTGTACCATACCTATGTGAGCTGAGTCATGTCTTTCAACCATTATCATCGTGGTGATTGACTTCACATCCTTTGTGGAATTGGTTTGTGCTTGGTCTAGAGAGTAGGAGCCGGACTGAGATTGGTAACTTTGGTGTATGTATGGGCATATATCTAAGTAGGGTTTGTTGATACTTTGTGATTGTATCTTTCTTATTTTGTTTATACATAATGGATATTGTGATACCTTGTGGGTCTCAGGGTCCCTACTGAGTATCATTATACCCACCCCTGCATGGGCTATACCCGCACCTCGTTGTGTTGGATGCAGACGATGGACAGTGCTGATGGAGGCCGAGAGTGCCACGACTGGACGGTACCTGAAGGTGGACCTTGCGAAGAGTCGGCACACGGAGGAGACTCACGGATGTGAGTGCTGAGGTGGCCATCTATACATATCCTTCAGGCAGGAATCCCGGAGGACGAACCAGGAGCTTCTCATTACATTCAGCTATTTGTCCCATTTTTTACTTGTACTTATTGTTCGGTTGGGTTTGAATACTTGCCCATTTACTTTCCAGCACACACTTTTTTATTTAGTTTTACTTAGTGTTTACATCATGTTGCATACTCTGTTGTGTTTGTTTACTTTTATAAAGGCAATGCCTTCCCAGCTTAGAGATTTATGCCTTTGGTGCTAGTCGCCAGCCCCTGGCCTATGGAGGGCGGGCTTGGGGTAGTCACGGAACGGGCCCAAAGGATGGGCCGTGATAAATTATGATAAATCTTAGATTGTGGCTATGATGATAAAGCTTGTTTGATTTTTATATTATGAATTTTTTTATTTATTTAAAACATATGAATATAATTTTGTAAATATTTGGATATATATATATATATAGGAATATATGAATATACATATATAAACTTTTTTAAAAAACATGTAAGTCTATATATGTATGTATATATGTAAGTATGTATGAATCTATATATATATATGTACGTACATATGTATGTTTGTATAGATTTGATTTGTACAATTTTATTAAAAATTGAAAAAAAAAATTTAATGTATATATATTTGATTAATAAGTGTAATATATATGTTTATATATATATATATATATATATATTGAATGAAATAAATAAAGAAATTAGTGTTTTATAAAAATGATGAGAAAATAAATTTAAAGAAAACATTTTAACAAAACATTTTTTATACAAAATTTGCAAAAACACTTTTTATAAAAAAAATTATAAAAATAGATTTAATGAAAAAAATAATATATAACAAAAATATAATTATAATTAATTTTAATTAATAATGGATCAATTTAGCCATGAAAAAGATATGGAGGTTCATAAATATTTTGAGAATTTTTTGTTAATGTATACTATTTTTTTTCTTCATTCAAATGATTAAAAATAAAGGTAATAATAAATATGTTTTCATAAATTTTATTTATAATTAATAAATAATTTTTAAAAGATAATAAATATATGTAACAATTTGTAAATAAATGTGTAATTATTTCTAAAAAATATATAAACTTCCAAAAAAATGAAATTTCATAATAATTAGTTAAAATGTGGTAATAATTAAAAATTGATATTAATTGTTAAATTAATTCTAATAATTAATAAATAATTGGGAAATATTAGTAATAATTAATAAATATTAGTAAATTATGATAATTTGTGAAAAATATATATATAATATTAATGAATTATTAAAAAGGTTACCCTAGAGTGTGGTGGTACCAAACACCTGATGTATACAAATGTTATATCATGCATAGGATAAACCCTACATCTGGGACCTAATGGTGGTATTTTATTTCTCGTATGATACACCATTCGAGAGATACATCAATTTTTTTTAAAAAATTATAATAAAAATATTAAATGAATCACTCTCACATATGATGTTACCAAACACCAAATGCACAAAAAAAATTTGTTATGCCTAGGGTAAAATCTACACCCCATATCTAATAGTGCTATCAAATTTCTCATTTGATGCATTATTCAAGAGACACTTAAATTTTTTAAAAAAATATTTAAAAATATTAAATGAATTACCCTCACATGTGATGTTACCAAACACCTAAAATGCACAAATTTTATGTCACAGATTGGGTAAATCCCGAATCTCGGAACTAGTAGTGTTACTAGCTTTCTAATTTGATACACCATTAAGGAGATATTTGAATTCATTGTAAATAATATAATAAAAATATTAAATGAATTACCCTCACATGCGATGCTACCAAACACCGGACTCGCATGAATGTTATGTCATTCCAAGGGTAAGCTCTACATCTCGGACCAAATAGTGTTCTCATATTTCTTATATGAGAAAAAATTCGATAGATATTCCGTTATTTTTTGAAAATAACTTGTGCATAATATAATATATTTAATATTTTTATTCTATCTAAGCTGAGCCTCTATAAACCCTAGAATCGTGTGAAAACTGAGTGTCTCACTCAAAAAATATTCTAGATAATATTTAATGTATTAAAATATGGAAATAATTTTTAATTAGTAATAATGAGTAATAATTATTCTTATTTTTTATATACTTATAGAATTAGAAAGAAGGCACTAGTTTTTATTACATGGTCTTGGTTGGACAAATCTTCAAAAGAAATCCCAATGGATCTGGTATAAATCCTATCCATATTGAGGTTGTTGAAGAATTTATATAATTTTAATAATTAAATTCATAATTTTTTTATATAGTAACAATTAAATTCCCATGTAAAAATTTGGTCTTAAGAGGTTCGAAGCATTTGACAATGTTGGACTTCATCCACTGTATTTTGGTTTTCTGAAAGACTATATTGTTTATTAGTATCTTAAATATAATTATTAAAAAATTAAAAAGAATTAGTTTTGGATCCATAATTTCATAATTTAGTACATTTAGAAATTGTTAAGTGTATTTTGGAAACAAAAACTCAAAATAAGATTCCCAACATTGAAGGAGAACCATCTCAATTTTAAAATTTGTCGAAATATGCTAAGGAGGCCTTATATCTAGGATTCAAAATGAGAAGACATGAAGCTATTACCAAATATATGGCTATTAAATGAAATTTTGAAATGTTAAATTTTTTCATCAATAAAATATTATCCTTTTTTAATCATTATTTCTTAATGTAAATACATTACCTTCATGTTTCTACTAATGTAAGATCTTGGTACATAATTTAGATCTTTGTTATTAGAAGATACATTTGTGTTCAGATGAAATTATCTTATATTATGGTTATTATAAATTATTATTTAATTTTTCAACATGTAGAAAATATAGGTATAAAGAGGTGGAACAAGGAAATACCATATTTCTTATAAAACAATTGTGGTATTTTCCAATTACACCTCATTTACAGTATTTATTTATGTCTTGCAACATAGATACATTGATGGCATGGAATAAATCAAATACTTCTGTTAGTAAAAGAATAAATCATCTATGTGATGGAGATTCATATAAAACATTTGATCAAGTGAACCCTTATTTTACTCCAAAAACTCATAATATATGGTTGATCCTTTTACTAAAGTTTTTGTCCATTTCATGCTTATGATAGTCAATATTCTTATTGGCCTTTATTCATTACTCTATAAAATTTACCTCCATGGATGATAATGAAGGAACCATATATATATATATATATTAGGAAATATTAATTCTATGTAATTAAAATAACAATATCTATTTTTATTTTAAGGAACTTATTGATGAGTTAATTTTCATTATAGAACAACAATGTAACTTCATTTGATATATTTTTATATCATAATTTTACACTGAAAATTTCATTAATATGGATGATCAATGAATTTTAAGTGTATGGTATGTTACCTGGATGGATTACACATTTTTCAAATTATTTTCTATACTGTATGGCTGATAACAAAGTATTTATTCTTGGAAATGGTATAAAGAGTAGTTATTTTGACTATCATTAGAGATTTATTCCTAAGGATCACTGTTTTCAAAGGAATAGAAATAATTTTACCAGAGGTATAATTTAAACAGTTGAACCTCCACCACTATTCTGAAGTACTCCGGTAGAATATATCATCTTTTCATTTCCTCTTGTTACTTTTGTTCTAATAATAAACAAACACACAATAAATGGTTTTCAGAAATATTATAATTGGATAAAGTGGATTAATTTTTCATACCATCCATATTGGTATAATTTTTTGGCTCATTGCATATTACATAAAATACATATTGAGAAGAAAATATAGATAAAACATTATATACCATATTAGAAAAACTTGATAAAACTAAAGATAATGTATAAAAATTGTTAGATCTTGCCTAGATTTACAAATGTACAAAACGTGAATTATTTGATGATGAAATATCATGTGATTTAATAAACCCAAATTATGTTTACACACTTTCTATATAAATTCATTTATTAATCAATAAATGGAATAAATATTTCAGGTTACTAACTGGTTATGATTCTAATATCTCTTGTTGTGTCAAAAATAGACAATTTATTTGGTAAAAAAAGTCATGACTGTCAGGTCCTAATAGAAAGATCACTACCTATTCATCTTATAGAGATGTTGAATTCTTAAATCTGGGATGTGTTGATTGAAATATCATATTTATTCTCAGATATTTGTGTATAAACATCAAATTATGATTCATTGAGTATGTTAAATATAGATATAGTTTTAAATTTATTTAAATTGTATAAAATATTTCCATTAGCCTTCTTTGAATCATTGGGAAATTTAATATTTCATTTTTTTTATGAAGTAAACTTTTGTGGTATAGTACAATTTTGATGGATTTACCCATATGAGAGATGTATGAAAATACTAAAGAAGAAAGTATGTAAAAACTCATTTTTTGAATGTTAATTACTTAAGTTTTCTTGGAGGTGGAAATTTTAAATTTATGATCTAATTATTTTTAATCAAAATATCCTTCAAAACATATTCACTTGTGTTGTGATAAGGAAAACAAGGATTATTTCATAGACCATCAATCATTTATTTTTAATTATCCGGATCTTGTTATTAGTGGTTATCTTGAATGATGTCTTTCTAATAAAAAACAAGAGAGAGCTCATACATATGTTTTTCTTGAATTGTAATGAAATGAAATGATTTTTATAGTAAGTAATAATTTTTATTATTATTTTAAACTTGTATAATTGATGCAGTTATTTACTTAATTTTTGTTTTAGACTATATTATTACTATATCAAAAAAAATTACCTATGTTGATGTTAAAGAAATTTGTCAATAGAATTTTGTATATTGGTTTCACTGAAAGGTAATATAAATTGTTTTTTATAGAACATTAAATCAACTTTTTAATGATATCTATTATAAATAGTTTTTATTAATTTCTAAAAACATAACATTAATGTTAAATTTATATTCTATTATGTGTGATGAAAGTCACTCCATAAATATTAGTAAAATATTATAATGGGTATGTATTTAATAGATTTTGATTCCACACATTCATATATGGTGAATAATTGAAGTCAATGAATATTGGTGTTTTTTTGAAAGGATATCATCCTAAAGAATGTAAATTTAACATTTATGGAATACTGGATGAAATAAATGAGTTATGTTATCTAGTACCAAATTATATAACAATGGTTAAATTCCTTTGGTTTGATACTGATCAAGGGTTGTGATTTCGTCCATGATATAAATTCATTGACATTAAATATAACAATATTCTTGAATAAAATAAACAATTTATATTGGAACATCAATTAAATTATTCAAAATACTATGATGTTTCAAGATATTTGAATGACTGGTGGAGTGTAATAAAAATGAAATCTTATGAAAATCAGTTTTTTGAAAATGAAAATGGTTCTTTTAAAGTGCAACATATTGAAATTTTTCAATAAAAGTTCACTAATATATCTCTCAACTAATGTGATATAAATATTGATGATGAAACCCCCCAGTTAAGGTTCGATGATATTGAATATGTTAATTATGTAATAAAGAATGATGAAAATGAGATTCATATGGAATTTGATGATGTTGGAGATGAAAATGAAGACATTATTCTTGATGAAGATGGGGAAGAGGATGATGAATTATTTATTATATTCATGTATTTATTAGTTTTTTATATTTTATATCTATATTAACAGTTATTTAAATGTATGTTTTTTTCAACAGATGACCTGTTTTTCCTTCACTGATGCAAGTAATTATTATTTTTTAATATTTGATATTTGTACTTACAATAATTGACAGGTAATAATATTAATTTTTTAATTCCATTTATTAGTTTTTTATTCGATATCTATATTAAAAATTATTTATAGGTAATATTAATATATTATATCATTTATTTGTAGATAATTATTATATTCTGTAATTTATTAGTTTTTAATATTAGAAATATTTATTAATAATTATTGACGGGTGATATTATTATATTTTGTTATTTATTATTTTTTTATATTTGATATTTGTATTAATAGTTTTTATATGTAAAATTATTCATTTCAAATGGCTAGAGATGTTCCTAGTGATCTATTTCATTCACTCATTGATACCGGACTTCTCAATGATGATTCTGATTCATTTTATCTGTAGGATGTTGTTTCTATTAGGAGGTGGAGGACATTACTCAATTGATTATTCTAGACCATGTTATATAGATTTATCAATCACTTTATTTTTATCCTCATTTATAGAGATATTTTCAATTGTTTAACTTATTTATTTTATATTATGTTTTTATACTAATTTTGGTAATAATGTTCTCATTATTTTTTTATTTTCATAATTTTTCACATTTAGATTTTGGGAATGCTGGTGCAATTATAAGAAATTATTTTTTGGATTCATGGGTATGATGGGATCAAGTTCTCATTGTTGTTTTTCTACATATTTTTGAACACAAGATTTTACATTATTAAATAATGTTTTTTTATTTTAATTTTATTTTATTATTAACATATGGTTTTGATTATCTTATAGAATTTATGGTCTCCAATTATTGATATAATGAGAGCTCCTATTGGAGAAGTGACATCCCAATATTTTATGAAATAAAATCTTTAAAATTAATTTAAATTATTTAATGTATTTTGTTTTATTCTATACATATTTTAGCTTGCATCAAATGAAATACCAAGTTTATCTTTAATTTCACGCAACATCGAATACCTTTGATGACTTGTGTTACACACAATCTTGTGTCTTATAGAACAATAATATTCTTTTAATATTATTATGATAGTTATCGCCTAGTCGTTGGAATGTAAACAATGAAAGAGATTAAAAAATTTTGAAATTATTTTTTACACATGTTTATAAGAGGGATTCATTTGTTACCACTTAATTATAAATGAAAATTACGACAATTTAATATAAAAGATGTAATAACCCAAGTAATGATAAAATAAGTATTTTTAATATTTATTAATATTTATGAATTATGTTTTAATTTTGGACAAAAAGGGACTCTATTTTAGATAGTGTACTCTACAGGCAATAATGATTTTCTCTAAAATTCGGTGTTGCACCAACACTGAGTTATATTGATTAATAATATATTGTTGATATTATTATTTTGAGTGGTAGTTATCATATATTAATTATATTGGTGAGAATGAATATGAATAACTATATTATTTATGTAAATTTTTATTAAATGTTTTTACATTAATCTAATAAATTTTATAGGCTTAAAATAAGAATAAATCCGATTTTAAATTTAAAAATCACTATATTTTTACATAGTTTTATTGCCTCTTAATGGAGAACCTTCTTTAAATCTAATTTTTAAAACATTTATGATTTTTATATGAAAAAATAAACTTCATTTGTTATATAAAAATACCAAAATTTACTTTTGGGATATTCGTTTATTTTTCTCAGAACATTCACATTTTTATGGATAGTAAATAATACAAAATTTTAGTTCAAAACTTATTTTTCATATAATTTATTTATATATTGTTAAATTATGTTTTTATTTGGTTTTAATGTATAATTAGATAAATTTTATATTATTTAAGCCAATTTAGTTCATTAGAAAATATTTCACATTTAATTTACATATAAAAACTTAAAAAACTTTTGAATATTTTTACTTTAAAATCTGCTTTGTTGTCCCATTTAAGGGATTAAATTTATTTTAATTTCTACCACATACGTGATTGTAATTTGTAAAAATTGACTCATTATTTTTAATAATAAGAATTTATAATGTATAATATGTTTAACTTAGTTTTTGAACAAAAATACCAGTGAAAGTAATTAAATTTAATTACATCAATTAAGATGAAAATTAGCTTAACAACTGACTAAACCATAAGATTAGGAGCCAAAATGGCCAAGAAACTTGTCCAAAATCAATTTTATGTTCATATTTCAACCCTATACTCCATTTTATATAATTATTACCATTATTGGATCCACGTGACTTGGGAAAAATATGGGTTGAATTCCCTTTTCAATAATTTACTAGATTTTCACTCCTTAACCACTATAAAAAGACACTCACAATTCTTATTTCTTCACACCTATCTAGAAAATTTGGATCATCCAAATCCTACCCAAATAATCTCTCAAAATATCTCCCTTCACCCTATATTTCTAACTCTAGGCATAAATCCAACCAATAAGTCCTTTGGTACAAACCAAAAGGAGTTACCCAAAGAAGTAGCAACTTTCATAAAAATGATTACTTTGTTTCACTCTCCCCTCCCTTAATTTCTTACTATTAAATGATTATATAATAACATAAGTATCCTAAATATACTAATATATATTTATGTTAATGTTTATGCCTACACCCACAAAAACTTCCATCAGATAAGTAATGAAATTATGGTTCATGCTTAGTGAACTACCATCTCAGGTAATGATGTCTTTCTCTTTTCTTTTACCACATATCATTGTTGGAAATTATGATAGAAACAATATTTTTATATTCTATATATATTATATTCATGATTTATTTTAACTTATTTGATTTATATATACTCATACCTTCAAGATTTTGGTTTTTTATAAATACAATAACATCAAATAAGGGCGTGTCGACTACTGCCTCCTCAAAAATATGTGACACATTCACACATTACATGGAATGTATTAGGAATGAGTTTAATTAAATAAATTGAAAAATAAATAAATACATTTTATGTTAATGAAATAATTACCTTTTTGGATATATAATATATCATTTTCATTATTACCCTTTCACACACTGAAAAAGTGATAATGTCGTTTGTGGACATGTAGACTACCACCTCCTCGACATGATGACATTCCTTTTAAATATAAAAAATTGTATATATGAGTATATTTGACTAAATAATGTTTTATATAATATATTTTAATCATTATATAATGATAAATGTTAATTACCTTATTTTCATATTGATCATTGAAAAATGGGAATGTTACTCATGCATACGTACGGCCGACCATCTCCATGATTGTAACGCTGATTAATTTTTCATAACTATATTTCATCATTGGGTTTTAAAGTGTAATTTATGTATAAATATGATAATTATTTCATTATTATTATTCTTTATATTTTTACAAAATGACCCATTTGACCATTAGTTGACCTACCAAAGTCGTTTTTGATGCATAAACCGAATATGGTCAAAACACCTGATGTAAATTTATTTGTTTAAGTAGATGTTTACAAAAAATTTAATAAGTAAAATAAAAGTGATTATAAAATTGAAAAGCTTTCTGAATCAAGTAAAAAATTAACATATGTTTACTATTTATGAACATGAATACACACATGACATGTTAAACTCAAGGGAAATGATTTCTTCATAATCTCCTTCCATTAAATAATTTATTGATGACATGCACATTTATTATTTTATATGGTGTATTTAAAAACCATTTGACATTCTATATCTATATTTTATCTATTATCATATTATTTATTATTTTATTAAATTTTATTCTTTCATGATTATCAAGATTTAAATTTTCAAAGTGCTATGGGATCCTTTGAATGCTTACTGATTTAACTCTTTCCTTTCAATATTATTGATATTATTTTACATATGTATTTATACAGATATAAAAGGGTTATAATGAAAATTTTATGTCTATTTTTAATTTCATTCCTAAAAATTCGAAAATGAATATTTTTAAATGTTTTATACAGATCATTTTGAAAAATGAAAAAAAGGGAAGTTCAATTCTTAAAGTACGTGGTGAAAATGACTTTTCCATCATCATGGGAATTATTTTATTTTTTTCATTCTCTTTCAAGATTTCATGTTTTCTTAAATGAAAACCTTTATTTTCTTTTACATGGTTATTTTGGTATTGAAAATGGGTTTTCAAAGAAAATGGTTTTTTTTATTAAAAATTGGTTATTAAAAGAAAAGGGTATTTTTATCTAAATGTGTTTCAATATATATTTTATAAAATGTTTTAATTGGTTTTATGATGAGATATTTTATACTCTTGATATGGTACATGAGAATTATATGAAATGGGTGATCATGATACAACTTATTCAAAGGGCTGAGACGCATTATAGCTCACGGGTGAGTTTGATATAGCTTATATGAAGGGTTTAGTCCCATTATAGATCATGGGAAAAAGGTGATCCTGATATAGGTTATACAAAATGTGATACCCATTATAGATATCCATTGCATTGGGAAATGATAATTTTGGAAGTCCAACTTATATTCATTCCAATTAAATGTGTTCTGAAAGGGTTTTATGTATATGATCCTCTAAGTCACAAAAAGTGTTTAATTGCTTCCTATGGGTTTTAATGATTTTCATTGAGAAACATTTGTGTTCTTTAGTCATATGAAAATGTTTCATTTAATATTAGCAAATAAATTTGAAGATAAAGGTTAATTTTATTTAATATTTCATGTTTTTACCAAACTAACAGTTTCTTGTATTTTTATATCCCTTATAGGGATTTGGTTATCATCCCATGTTTTTAAAATGTTTTTGTATGGTTTAATAATGGGTAAGGGAAAGGAATAATTTTAGTTAGAAGCCTTGTAGATTTTCCATGAAAATGATTTAATCTTTATTTTAAATGTTTTAGATTGTGGGGAAAATGGAACTATTTAAAATTGTCTAATTTGTATCTTATGGTTTTGTTATGTATGATTTATGGCCTAATTCTCTAAAATTATATACCTGAAAATATCATCAATGTTAATGAAAGTAATTTCTTGACATAAACTAAAGATTATGTAATGTTTATGTTCGGGGAATTATAGATGGTATCAAAGGAAATTTTTAGATAACTTCATAGGTTAGGAAAGTATTTAGAGAATTCCCTTAAAATATTTCACATTATGGTTAAGTTAGAATGATATAGTATTTAATGTTTTCCATGTTACTTCATCAAAAGAATGTTTTTTCATATTGGTTTTCAACATAGGAAACAAGAAAGCTGTATTAGGATGGAATTAATGAAAAACTATCCTCCCAAATAAAAACAATAAGATGGTTGAAATTGGAACTTAGTAGTTTTTTATAGTGATGGATGAGTTGACACAAGATATAAATGGTGGTGGAATCCATGCTAAATAGTATCCCAACCTTCCATGAATGAACATGGGGATAGTGGATAATTTCTTAAGGAAACATCCCCCATCATTCAATGTATCATAAAACCTAGTGGTATCTGAAGTATGGATCAGTTCATTGGAAAAGATATCTGAATTCATGGGATGTTCGGAACTTCAAAATCTAACTCTTTCCATCTATCATTTGAAGGTGAAGTTAGTTGAATATGGTCTTTGGTTAATAATACTAGAGAGAAATATGATCTTGATTCTATGAAATGGGAAACAATCAAGGACTATTTCCTTGAAAAATATTTCCTAGAGGTTATTCAGATTAGGATAGATAAACAATTCATGGAGTTAAGACAAAATGATGAAGATTTTGTGGCTATATATGAAGCAAACTTCATAAGATTTTCTAGGTATGTGTTAGCATTTATTCGAAACATTAAAAGTAAAATTAATAAATTTTTTGTTTGATTAAAACCATGTATATAAGGATATTTTGCCTCTCAATAATTTAAAATTTATGAAAAAGTGATTCTTTGTTATGAGAAATTTGAAATTGAGTTTTCTGACACTTACATACCATGATATGGTAAGAGTAAGAAACGTTCAAGGTGGTAGGAAATATATAATAAACCAATTAATAATTCCAAAGTTAAGCCTAATACTTGTTCCAAGTGTGGTAAAATACATTTTGGGAAATGTATTTCTGGATTTGTAAAGTGTTATAGGTGTGGTATGTTTGATCACAATGTTTGTGACTGTAAGGAAAAGTGTCCTGAATAATCCAAAAATGGGATTACATATTTCTAATAAATAGTAAGACTCTTTAGCTAAAATGATTTGGTATATTATGACAAAATTTTTCCAAATAAACTTATTTCAGGTGGAATTCATCATGATCAGATTAAAAAAGGTGTGGAAAAAACCTTTTTTTCTTCTACAGTTGATGTTGGTCTATCTAGTGAAGTGATATTAGATCTGAGGAGCTCTATATTTTTCAATGGTTCTTCATAAACCCAATGCCTTAGGAAACCCTATTTTAATGATTAAATAATGAAAATACCATAGGAGAAATTTATTTAGTTTTCATATATTTGAGTGGTAAATGATTAAAAGTTATTTTAGAAAGGATACCTCTACTTGTGTGGACGTATGTTTAATGGTATTGGTGGCCATTAGGGTTATATATCTATATAATTATTTAGATTTAACTTTTTTTATTGCTATTTAACTTTAGATATTAATTCATTATCTCATCAGATGAATGTTTTAATTATCTTACTATAGGCTAATCATGTTTTTCTTCGCTAATATCTAAAGTTTAGAAGAATATTTTGTTATTTTTTAAGGATTGTTTGATCTGTAAGAAGATGATTATAGTGAATAAGTCATGAAAATTCATTTTGGATACTCATTTTTTGGATCAGGAGATGATTCTATTGTGTAAGATGATTAAAGGATGAATCTATACTCATATAGTAAGTATATTTACATATGATCTTGGTACATATGGTGAATGAATCCTTCAACTTTAGGAAAATGGTCATGCATAAATATAATTTTATCCTATTATCTTATTTCTGATGATATCAATGACCTTTCCCACACCTATTTGATTAGTGGTTTTATCGTCATTGAATTTTTATTGACCATTTTCTCTATCATTCGCTATTAATCCACAATAATTAGTTTTCACATCCAAATCCATCTTTAAATTTCCCACCAATGTTCTACCTTTATGGAATCATAGTTATCATAATTTTCAGAGACTGTTATGTTTCCAACATTATATTTTATATAGGATGTTTTGTTAAACGTTTTAATGATGTGGGATTTAATAATTGAACTCTATAAATTTTTATAATATGATAACCAATAAAAATTTTGAGGGATAAATTCATTTTAAGGGGGGTTGGATGAAACATCCTGAAATATTATGAAATACAGTCTTTTAAATTAATTTAAATTCATTAATGGATTGTGTTACACACTATAAATTGTTTATCTTGAATAAAATTCAATAAAAATTTTATCTATTTTTCATGTTAAATTGACTGCCTTTGATGAAATATGTTACACACAATCTGAGCCTCACAAGATAATAATATACTATTAATTTCATGAACCATGTTGAGGTTCCATCCAACCTAACACCTGACCCGATCCATGGAATGACTCGAAATCCATTACTAATCCTGATGGTATAGAAACTAGTTCCTCGGTTTTAATAATAAAATTTGGGAATGATTTCACCCATTAATATAATCATAAAAACCCAACAATAATAAACATCACAATAAATGATAACCATAACCCAATGAGGTATAACAAATTTTAGATTCAGAGTTTACAAATTTAATCAAAACCCAAAGGGAAAAAATCAAAAGGGACCCAAAATACTATCCCAAAAACCTCCATGCAATATTAGTAACATCATCCTCAATCTACCACCACCAACACCTACAAGAAGTAGAATACTAGAAACTGGATCCACCATCACCACGATACATCTTTCCATTACCTGGGTTGTACATAACAAAATATACTTACACTAAAGGTGTATATAGGGTGTGATCCAAATAATAGTACTATTTTACCCAAAAAAAGATTCAATGCTATAAAATTTGATTATAAATTAACATTCACCTTTCTATAAGAATACTTGAAACCTTTACAAGAAAACATTTTTAGGAAAACTTTCCTTATAAACACTTTTTATGAACACTTTTTCACAAATAATCTTTCTTGAAATAAAAGTGTACATAAGGTCGGCTATATACTGATGGATATCACCATATCACATAAGAATTGTGTCATAAGAGAGAACCTTGGGAAATACATATCGGTAACTAGCACAAGTGGGACATGATGAACTTCACACCTCAGTGGTCAAAATCCTCCAACTCAACTACCAATAGTGTTGATGTGCACGATCCACTAGAGATAATCTCATACAAATTTCTAGTGGTTTAATAGTGTTCTTATGCGTGATCCACTAGCAATGATCTCATCCAAAATTCTTGCGGTATCTGATCATATCACATGTTTAGTAAGTGTTGTAATCGTCAATCTTCCTAGATGAGTCTAGGTCGCGGCCACTTGTGAATCAAATAGAATACTAGTTCTAGTTTCCCACCTATATACTTGGGATTGCCTTTGTGACCAATTCCATTACACATAAACATCAAACCCATTTGGTAATGTATTTCTCACCACATTTAAAATTTATGAAACCCATTTGAAAAAATAACAAGAAGATCACAAATAAAATGTAATAGTTTTCATCTGTAAATCTCTTTTCAAATTCATACTCTCATAAAAACCATTTTTATAACATGATTACTATCACATTCATATTTCAAAGACACAATTAAGGTTCATGAAGACGGATCCAATATGAAAAGAAACCCCATTTATCTTGTAAAATCCACATTCAAGAAATTTTCACCATTAAATCCCTCTGAAAACACATTTCACACCATCCACACAAGGCATGTAACATTTTCTAGAAATACCACAAGGAAGAATAGAAGAAATATAAACAATTTCATTTCAAAAACCAACTTCTATCACATAATCATACCAAACCATTTCCATATAATGTTTATTACAACACAAACAATACATAAAACACATTTAAAAAACCAATAATGCATATCAAAATCCTCTTATAAGGTAAAATCCTGGAACCACCTACCTCACACTCAAAAACTTCCGGAAAATAGTGAAAACCAGGACCACACCACCAAAAGACCCAATAAAAAAACTATTAAAGAAAAATCATCAATACATTCCCCAAAAACACGAGATATAATCCTATTTAGTTCAAACATCTTTCTAGAAAATAAGTACTCATGAAAGAGGGAAGAAATAACCCAAAAAAGAGGAAGAAAATAAGAGAAAAGGGACTTACATTATGTATCCTTGAAGAACTGGAGTAAAAACCCACCCAAGGATTGAGGTTCAAAGGCTTCAAGAAATATTTATGGAGGATCCCAAGGATGAAAACCCTTAATGGGGTTGATGGGAGGTTGTTTAGTGTTAAAATTGAAAAGGGAACAAAGGAAATTTCTCATGTTCTAATGACCTAGGAAAGTTGCATGGTTAGCTAGAATGGTTTTCCAAACTATGTAGAAACCATAAACTCCTCACTTTCCAAGAGGGATAGGCTACACAGTTATCCCACACTGTTTTCAATTTTTTTTCTAACTATGTGGTCACCACTATCCAAAATAAACAATTTATTTGTGATTTCCTTGGCAAGGGTGCACTGTTTCCTCTAACCATGCGCCAACCATGCGCCGCCAGATATCAAGCCCAAAATATCCATTTTCAACCAAAAACTCATGGTAAAATCGAAGGATAAATGAATGATTTAATATAAATAAAGAATACCTCAAAACAGAATCATGTATGTGATAATTCAACCCACTGTGAAAACATTCTTCCCCTAGAAAGTCAACTTGAAGCCTGATCAAACAACAAAAATGGATTTTCCTCCTAAACCCAAGACTTGTGCTCCCATGTCTCATGCACATATTTTCCATTCATCCAATAAACTCAAACAAATAGAATAGACTTCCAATGAATCATTTTCTCTTGAGAATCCACAATATGTAGTGGCCACATAAACACAGAAAAATCCAGGTCTAATTCCAACCCTTCACATTTCAACATATGAGACGGATACGAATTATACTTTTCCAATTGAGAGACATGGAACACATCATGAATTGACATAAACTGGGAGGGAAAATCTAACATGTATTCCACCTTACCAATTCTCTCAATAATCTCAAAAATTATAACATACCTTGGTGTTAAATTCCCTTCCTTACCAAATTGATAATGACACAAGTGAGGTTTTAGATTTAGGAACACCCATTCACCACAAAAAAACTCTAAATATTATCACCTCGGATCAACATTGAACTTATAGAGACTCTACACCATCAACAAATGATACCCTATCAACATAACTATATTAGAAGTTTCTTGTGCAAGGCATAGTCTCAATAATGAAGTCTCACCCACCTCAGCACAATATAAAGGTGATTGACACGACCGACCATACAGAACCTAAAATTGATCCATTCGAATCAATTATTGGTAACCATTATTATATGAAAACTCCACTAATACCAAATGGTTATCCCATAAACCTCTTAGATCTGATACATAGGGATGGATCATGTCTTCCTTGATCTGATTCGCTCTCTCCATCTGACTATCCATTTGGTGATGGTATATCCTAATCAAATTGACCTACAACCTATTTTCCTTCTAAAATCCTTACTAAAAACATGAGCTAAAATGGGGTCCGCCTCCAAATTTTTTTTTGATATCACACCATGAAGCCCCAACATCTCTTAAAAATAAAATTGACCAAACTCATCCACTTTGGTTGAATCCCAGATTAAAATAAAATGGGAATATTTGGCCAGATGATCAATTACCACACAAATGGAATTCTTCTCCTTTTGTGTACAAGGTATTCTGAAAATAAATTCCATGGTGATATCATCCCCCTTCTATGTAGGAATATGTAGTGGTTAATGCAAATAGAAGGGTCATTGGTGTTCTAGTTTAACCTAATGACTTCTATAACTCCACGATACAAATTCATATATATCCAAAATCATGCATTGCCACCATAAATTCTAACAAAAATCATAAAACATATTGGTAGAACTATGTTGAATGGACTACTAGGATTGGTGGCTATCCTAGATCACCGCCTTCCTCATAGACAATGGCAAGACCAAGTAATCCTTGAAGAAAAAAACAACCTCATTATACAAGGACCACTCACAAGGAATATCCCCACCATCAATAATTTTCATATAATGCTAATACAACTCATCTCCAGGATGATCCTACTAAATCAAATCTATAAGATAAGGTTTCAACTGAACACTGGCCAATAACACACCTCCACCATGCTCCTTGGTCTCCTGTTTCATTTGAGAAAATAGCCCCATAAAATTCCACTCATCACTGGACTCTTTCAATACTTCTAGTTGAAATTTCCTACTCAAAGCATCTTCCATAATATTAATTTTCCTGGGGTATAGACTATATCATAATTGAACCCCTAAAGGTACTGAACTGAAAGACATTGCCTCAAATTCAAATATTTTTGGGAGAAAATGTTGTCTAAACTCTTATGATCCAAATAAACTAAAAACTTCTCCCCAAAAATATAATGGTGCCACATTTTCAACGCATGAATCACTATTACTAACTCATGTTCAAAGTTTAGGTAATTCATATCATGTGGTACGAGTTGGGGAGAACCATAAGACACCACATGGTTATCCTTCATTAGCACACACCCATGACCCATACCAAAAGTTTCACAATAAGCCACATATCCCCTTCCTAATTTAAAAAAGATCAAAATAGTGGTGGGGGTCAACTACTACTTTATCTCCTCAAAGGACACATGACACTACAGGATCCATTTGAACTTTAACACTTTTTGAGTAAGCAAGGTAATGGATGAAGTGTGCTAAGAGAAATCCTGAACAAACCACCTGTAATACCCATCCAAACCTAAGAAACTCCTGATTTCAAAATTATTCTCCAGTTATTACCATGACATCACTACAGTGATATTCTCGGGGTCCACCAAAAACCCTTGTTCCACGATCACATAGCCCAAAGACATCACCTATTAGATCTAGAAGCTCAACTTAGAAGGCTTCACATAGTTGTGATGATCCCAAATGGTGTCCAACACAATATTCAGATGCCTATCATGCTCCTCCATGGTCCTTGAATGGACCAAGGCGTCATCTAAAAATCATGATAAAAAAATGAATATACTAATGGAACACTCTATTCCTTAGAAAAATAAAGACTACTCGATCATTTCTTAACCCTAATCGCATGACTAAATACTCAAAATGGTCATACCTACTTTGAATGTATGTTTTCGAAATATTTTAATCTCTAACTCTAACTCGATGACACCTAGAACATGAATCAATCATAGAGGAACATTTTTCCCATTTCAGATGATTAAATATTTCATCAATTTAGGGGAAAGGATAATTCTTCTTGATTGTTATCTTATTCATCCTTTGGTAATCAATGTAGAACAGGAGAGATCCATAATACTTATTCAAAAAAAATGGGGAGGCCCAAGGTGAGATGATCAGGTAAATGAATCCTTTATATTAAAAATCCTCCAGCTATAAATTTAATTCCCTCAACACAATGGGGTAAATATGGTATGAGTGAAGAGATATTGGTTGTGCTCCTTGAGCCAAAACAAGTGATAACACCATGTCTTGCTTCAGAGTCAAACTATAGAAATAATCTAGAAAAATCTCTGTGAAATCATCTACCACAAGGGGTAATCTGCACTCAAGAGAACCATCATCATCCTCAAATGTGAGAAACAGTATCTAAAAAACATGATTTCACAATTTTAGAAGTGGAGGTCTAGCACATCCCGACCGATGATCCCATTAACCGTTAAAAACATAGGAACTCCCATCAGGTGCCACAAAAATCATTTGCTAAATATTAAAGTCAATGTATTCCTAAAAATTAACCATCAAATCAATACTAATAATCGTGTCAATGTGATCCATCTATAAAACTAGAAAACTCTATTCTAACTCAACCCCTGATATGATGAGTGACAAGACGGACACCTGAAACCCTACTATTGATTCTTAGAAAGTGGTGTTACCAACTCCATCACATATATAATAAACTCAGTTGGAAACATTAACACAATAACAAGGAGGTCAGAAATAAAATATAATGAATCACCAGAATCAAACAAAATAATATCTAATAACAAAGAAATAAGAATGGTACATTGAACGAGAATAAGTCCTGCATGTGATTACACTAGCACATGATCAACCTTGTGGAGTTGGCTCATCTTAGCTTGACCATGAGAATGAACACTAGCCTGTGGATCTTCCATGAACTAATTCTACCTAGATGATCACAATCCCTACCACCATGACTTCCAAACTGAAAACCCACTATCTTGGATGGTTCAGATCAAGCTTTTATCCCTTTAGAAGCCATTGAACCTGCACCACTCTGATATGGGTACACCATTATACAAAATCACTTAATGTGATCAATAACTCTACATTAGTGACAAGGTCTGGGTAGAGATGAACATAAAGCCTATATGTGTCTTACCTTCCCACACTTATGTTACATGACTAACCCAGCATCAGAAGCCACATATGAATATAGAAGGGAAAGAAGTCCTGAACTACCACCTCCCTTCTTCCCCTATTCATCCAATTTTCTCTTCTTCTCTGATACTAAAACTGATACAATTCTACAACTACTAATACTCTATAGAAACTAGTTTTGCATCCATCATCAATTTCTACCATCATTTAACGATCAACCACATCAGCATAAATTTTCATCTTAAATAATAAAATATGAGATCATATTCTTTTCGTAACACCATTTTGAACATTGGAGCCTTCATCTTCTCATTGGTAATGATCTTAGGAACATACCAAAATAACTCTAAAAATAATTTAGTGTACTCTATAAAGTAATAGTCAATATGGATAATCTCTATAAACACCCAGGATCTGATGATGGCCAAAATATCAGGATAATAATTCTTGTTGAAAACAAGCTTAAAGGCTTTCCAATCCATCTTTCATGCTTTCCAGCATTCACTGATTAGTCCCACTACATCCAAATGGGACCTTCCAACATAAATGAAGCACATTTCACTCTGACCACCACAGGAGTATCAATAAACTCAAACATCCTCTCTATCTTATCAAGACACTCCTCTTCTTTCTGAGTTTATATGATGCCTATAAAATAATGAGGCTTGTTGTAAAGTAACTCTTGAGACCTGTCATTTCTAAGGCCTATTTTAGATTCTCTAACCTTAGTAGAACCATAACTAGTACTTATTGAAAATCTTGGATTTCTTGAACTGTTGCTTAAATTATCCTTAATCAATTGGAGGATGATAACTCTCTCTAACCTCATCCCATGGCTACACATGAATTATTTATAGTGGAATTTTTATACAAAAAGAAATAACCATAAGAATAACCATCAATAGAACCATTCTGAAAAATTTAAGAAACAACAAAGATTACCCACACTTTCATAAATCAATACATAACCAAATACATCACAATAACAGGATTAAACAAACCACTCCACCCTCGCCTAGTGTTCATATACATTCTTCATCCAGTATATCTCACATGGAGGAGAAGTAAAAATTTAAATCCCAACATCCTAGGGTGAGTCAAGTCCTGTCATTGGGTGCGCCAGCCAGGAACCCCACTCACAAATAGAACCTCAAGCCCCAATAATCATATCTCCATTATATCTAGAATATTTCACAAATAACATGACCCAAAAGAGTGTAATATTCTCAGATGCCATTTTTTTATGAACCAATATGGGGTTCCATCCAACTCGTCACTCGACTTGATCCATTCCATGGCCCAAATGGTGTTTTAGATCCCCATGGGCTGGAAAACATTGCTTGGGTGTCAGCAATAAAATTTGGGAATGATTTCACACATAAACATAATTATAAACATCCAACGATAATAAAAATCACAATAATTGATATCCATAACCCAATGAGGTATAACAAATTTTAGATTCATAGTTTACAACTTTCATCAAAAACCAAAAGAATAAAAATGGAAATGTAACCAAAACATTGTCCCAAAAACCTCCATGAAATAAGAGGGACATCACCTTCAAGCCACCACCACCAACACCTACAAGAAGTGGAACACTGGCAATCGGATCCCCCATCCCCACGATACATCTTTCCATTACCTCAGTCATACATAATAAAGTCTACATATTCCAAACGTCTATGTAATCTGAGAGCCAAATCCCATTTTTATGCCACAAAAACGAAAGGATTTCATTCTATAACATTAGAAAAAAAATCAACAAACACCTTTAAATAATAATACTTGAAGCATTTACAAGAAAACATTTTTAGGAAAAACAGTTTTTCACAAATAAACATTATTGAAATAAAAGTGTACACTAGGTTGAACATATATTGATGTATAACACCATATCACAAAAGAATCAATTCATAAGATAGTGCAATTTTAAAATACTTATAGGTAACTATCACAAGAAGGACCCTATGAACTTCATACCTTAGTGATCAAAATCCTCTAAGTCAACTACAAATATCTTTCCCATGCACGAGCCACTAGAGAGGATCACATCCAAAGTTGTAGTGATCCAACAAAATTATCATGTGTGAGACACTAGATAGGATCTCATCCAAAGTTCTAGTGGTCCGTCATTATATCACATGTTTAGTTAGTGTTGTAATCATCAATCCTTTTAGATGAGTTTGGGCCTTCGACAATTTGGAATCAAATTGTATAATAGTTATAGTTTCCTGCCTAGATAATCAAGATTCCCTTTATGATCAATTACATTTCACAAACACACCAAACCCATTTATTAATAAAACTATCACCACTTCCACAATTTATTAAACCATTTTGAAAACATAACAAGAATATAATATATAAAATATAACCATTTTAATCGGTAAATCCCCTTTAAAATTCAAACTCACATCAAAACTATTTTTATGACATGCTTAACATCACTTTCAAAATTCAAAGACATGTTTAAGGTGAACGAATAAGGATTCAATTTTCATAGAAATCCCATTTCTCTTCAAAAATCTACATTAAACACATTCTCCTACTTAAATCAATTTTAAACCACATTTCGCACCATCCACACAAGGCTTAGAACATTTTCAAGAAATACCACAGTGAAACATCCAAAATATATAACCATTTTCTTTTAAAAAACTTCCATCACATAATCATACCAAACCATTTTAGAATAATTTTTAAAAAAACACAAAACATCTATCTAACAGATTCAAACAAACATGAAATCATATCAAAATAATTTAATAATATAAAGGCATGGACCCACCCTCCTCACCCTTAAAATCTTCTGTAAAACAGTATGAAACCACAACTACACCAACACAAGTCAGTATAAAGGAAATATAGAACAAAAATCATCAATAATTTTCCCAACAACACAATATTGATCCTTCTTTAGGTCAAACATCTCGATATAAAATATTTATTCAAGAAAGTTGGAATAAGAACCCTAGAAAGACATAGAAATCAAGAGGAAAGGGACATACTTGATGTTTCCTTGAATAAATGGAGTCAAAACCACCCAAGGATTGAGGTTAATAGGATTTAAGAAATATTTTAGGAGGATCACATGGCTACAAAACACAAATGGGGTTGATGGGAGGTGACTTAGGGTTAAAATCAAATAGGGTACAAAGCTAATTTCTTACTTTTTAATGACTTGGAGTAGTTGTATGGTTTAATTTTATGGTTTTTTGAAATGTTTAGTGACCATGAACTACTCACTATCTATTAGGAATACATTTCATGGTTATCCCACATGGTATTTAAAACCATGCATTCGCCATAGTTCAAAATCAACATTTTTCACACTGTTTTTTATGCAGGGGAGCATGGTTTTCTCTAACTATGTTACAGCCATGATCCACCTACTGTCAGACCAAAAATATTAATTTTCAATTAAAAATTTTTGGAAAACCCAATGGATAAATTAAAGACTTTAAATTAACAAGGAATTCCTCAAAATAGAATCAGGGATGTGGAAATTCTCCCCACCATGAAAACTTTCTGCTCCCAGAAAGCCAACTCTAAGTTTGATCATATAACAAAAATGGATATTCCTCCTAAACACAATAATTCTACTTCTAGGTCTCATTCATTTCATTACCCTGTTTCCAAGGAACTTATACCAAAGGAATCGAATTTCCTGTGATACACTTTCTCCTAAGAATCAAAAATCTATATTGGCTACTCAAACACAAACAAATCTAGGTATAATTCCAACTCTTCCCAATTCAACACTTGTTACAGATCTCGATTATACCTTTTTGAATGAGAGACATGGAATATTTCATAAATTGAAATCAAATGGGAGGTAAAATCTAACATATATGATACCATACCAATCCTCCTAGTAATATCAATGGGTCTGAAATATCTTATTGTTAGCCACTCTAGCTTACTCAAATGATAGTGACCCCAAAAAGGGTCCACCGTTAGGAACAATCATTCACCCACTGAAAAATAAAAATATTGATGCCACTGGTCAACAAAGAAATTATAGAAACTATGCTCCATCGACAAATTTTTCATGATCAAATTAAATATATTAGATGTTTCTTGCACAATGGTTGATCCCAACAATGAGGTCTCACCCACCTCACCCCAACCAAATGGTGAACGACATGGTCGACCATAAACTGCCTAAAAGGGATACATTTGAATCGAGGATTGGTAAGTATTGTTATATGAAAACTCCACCAATCCTAAATGGTTATCCCATGAAACTCTAAAATGAAACACACATGCCTGGAGCATGTTTTCCAAGATCTAATTCCCTCGCTTTGTCTGACCATCCATTAGAGTATGGTATGTCATACTCAACTGGACATGTGAACCCATCAAATTTTTAAGGACTACCCAAAACCATGATATAAAACATGGGTCCCTATGTGAAACAATTTATAATGGCACACCATAAAGCCTCACTATGTATTAAATATACAACTAACCCAAATCATCCACTTTGGTGAATCCTTGATCAGAATGAAATTGTTGTATTTTGTAAGATTATCCATCACCACCTAAATGGAATTCCTTCTGTAGGATATGTGAGTCATCCCACTTCAATGTAGCCATATGTATTGGTTGAAAAAAAACTGGAGGGTCTTTGGTTCTCTTCTTTTAATCAGCTGACATGTATAACTCCATGATATGATATCATCTATGTCCCGCCTTGTGTATGACCACTAGAACTACTCAAGAACATCATAAAAAATCATGGTGTTGCTGGGATGAACTTTCCACTAGGACTGGTGGCTATCCTACATCACCACCTTCATCAAATATAATGAAACCACAAAGAGACCCTTGAATCACAGAACTCTCTCAGGAGACAACGAACACTCATAAGGTGTCACCCCACCATCAATAATTTTCATAGAAAATTGATTCAACTAATCACTTGGATAATCTCACGAAATCAACACCAGAAGGGAATTTTTCAACTAAACACTATCCAAGAATGCACCTCCACTATACTCCTTGGTCTCCAGGAGCATCTGAGAAAAGAGCCCCATAAAATTTCACTCATTGTTGGACTCTTTCAATGTTTCCATATGAACTTTATAGCTCAATGAATCCTCCACAATGTTAACTTTTTCATGGGGTATAGAATATATCAAAATCAATCCCCTGAAGGTACTCAACCCAATGAAATTACCTCAAATTCATATCTTTTTGGGAGAAAATTTAGGCTAAACTCTTATGATCTGAATAAACTACAACTTCTCCCCAAATAGATAATAGAATAATTTATTAAAGGAATTCATCACTATTTCAAACTCCATATCATTGTTTGGGTAATTATATTCATGTGGTCATAGTTAGTGAGAACCATAATCCACCACATGATCATTATTCATTAGTACCCACCCAAGACCCATACCGGAAGAATCATAGTAAACCACATATACCCTTTAGATTCAGGTAAGATAAAAATAGGGAGTGTTAAACCAATGAATTATCTCCCTAAAGGACTCCTGACACTATAGGATCTATTCAAAATTTACCCATTTCTGAGTAAGTGTAATCATGGATGAACCAAGATGAGAGAAATCGAAAATGAACCATCTGTAATAATGAGCCAGGCCTAAGAATCTTCTTATTTCAAAAACATTCTTTAGCTATTACCATGACTTCATGTCACTTATCTTCTCAGGATCCAGACCACATGTTTTGAAATCACATGGCCCAGAAACATCACCCCTCCAATTTAGATAGGGCACATAGAAAGCTTCTCATAGAGGAGATGACCCTGAAGGGTTCCCAATACAATCCTCAGATGCCTCTCATTCTCCTACTCTGTCCCTAAATAGAATAGGATGTCATCCACAAATAACATAAAAAAATTAATCAATATATTAATGGAACACTCTATTCATTAACACCGTAATGATAACTGGATCATTTTTCTACACAAATGGAATGAAAAAATAATAATAGTAGTCATACCTATTTCAGATGTCTGTTTTTGGAACATCTGTCTCTATAACTCTAACTTGATGATACCTAAAATGAAAATCAATCTTAGAGAACCAACTTTCCTTATTTTGTTGAGTGAAGAGGTAATAAATTTAAGGAAAAGTATATTTTTTCTTGATTATTACCTTATTTACCTTCTGGTAATCAATGCACAACAAGATAGATCCTTCAACCTTGTTCACAATTAAAACTAGGAAAAACTATGGTGAGATTCTTGGGTGGATGAATCATTTTGATTCCAAATATCCCAGTGGTACATTTTATTACCTTAACTTAGTGGGGGCCATATGGTATAAGTAAAGAGATATTTTTTTGTTCTCAGTTCCAAATCAATGGAGAACTCCTTGTCCCACTCCAATGGAAAACACGAGAAATACTCTGGAAAACCTGCTGAGAAATCATCATCCAATGAAGGGAATCCACCCTCAGAAGCGCCATCATCGTCCTCCAATGAGAGTGGAGAGATCTAAAAAAGAAATCCTAATTTAAGAAGTTTAGTTCTAGCACGTCTTGATCTGGGATCACATTCACCTTGAAAAACATACGTACTACCATCAGGTTCCAGAAAGATCATTCATCCACTATAACAATTGTTCTGTTCCTGAAAATGCACCATCAAATCCATACCAAGGATCACGACAAATAGTTCCTTCTCTAAAACCATAAATTCAAATCCAAATTGACCCATGACATAATGAGTATACAAGACGGACACCTGAAACCCAACTATCACTTCCTAATAAGCAGTGCTACCAGCTCCATCATGTATGGCATAAGCTCTTTTGGAAACATTAACACATCAAAAAAACTAGTTAGAAATAAAAGAATCTAAATCACTAGTATCAGACTAAATAATAGATAAAGAGGGAGAAATAAGAATGGTACATTAAACATGCATTTGTTCTACATCTGATTACGCTGGTGCTTGATAGACCTCGTGGAGTTTCCTCGTCTCAACCCGATCCTGAGAATGACAATTCTCCTACAACTCTACCCTAGACAGACTCTATACATATAGTGATACATCCCTACACCACAACCTAAAAAATGAGAACCTAATTTCCTAGATGGTTAATATTGGGCTTTCTTCTCTTTGGAAGCCACTGATCCTACACCTCTTTGATATGGGTTCCCCATTCTACAAAACTATTTCATGTTCCCTATAACTCAGCACCGGTGAAACGTTCAGGGTGGATATGAACATTTAGGTCATGTGTGCCCTGCATTACCACATTGATGGAACATGACAGACCCAATCTCAAAATCCAAATATCAATATAGTCTAGAAATATGTCCTGAACTACCACCTACATTCTTCCCATGTTTATCATGCTTCCACTTATTCTTTGATGAATAGCCATTTCCCACAATTGATATTACCCTAGAGAAACTATTTTATCATAGAGGATCAATTTATACCATCATAAAATGATCAAACACATAATCATAAGTATTTATATTGAATAAGAAAACTAGATATTGAATTTCTGGCCACAACCCCATTTCAAACATCTAAGCCTTCATCTACTCAATGGTAATTATCTTGGACACATACCGAACTAACTCTGTAAAGAGATTAGCATACGCCATCATGGACTGGTGTCCTTTTCTAACCTCTATAAAATTCTTGGAATTGGTAAAGGAAAAAATATTAGGACAATAATTCTCATTGAAAATGACCTTGAAGCTTCTTATTCTTTCTAGCTTTCACTACTAAGTCTCACTACTTCTGAGTGGTATCTTCTAACATAAATGAAGAGCATTTCAATCTGACCACGTTAGGAGTATTAAGATATTAAAACATTCTCTCTATATTATCAATACACTCCTATTCATTCTATGGTTTAATGATACCTCATAATGAAGGAGGATTGTTCTTGATGAACTCTTGAGCCTTTTCTTTTCTCGGACCTAGTTCAGCTTCTCTAACTAGAGAAGGACCAGAGCTCACTCTATAATATCCCAGGGAATTATAGAATAATAAATTTTCATATCTATTAATATTTATGAATTTGATATCAATTTTACCTTAATAGGGATTAAAATCCAACAGTTTACTCAACACACAACAATTAGTTTCCCTGAAATCTTATGTTGCACAACGGACCGAGTTATACTAAAAAATAAAACATTATTAGTATTATTATTTTAAATAGTTGTTATCACCTAGACGTTATATTATATGGAATGATAATAACTAAAATGTTTATGTTTTCACATGTCAATTAAATGTTTTTACTTTCATATAATAAATTTTAGGGTCTTAAAATGAGAATATATTCAATTTTAAGGAAAAAAATACTCTAATATTTTTAAAAGGTTGGTTTACCACCTTTTGATGGAGAACCCATTTTAAATATATTTTTTGAATACTTTATATGTTATATATGAAAAAATGAACTTATTATTTGGAATAGGGATATCAAAATTTACTTTGGTTTAATTTTTTTTTATTTTTCTAATAAGATTCATATTTTAAGGAATAGTGGAAAATACCACATTTAAATTCAAAAAATATTTTTCATCAAATTCATTTAAATTTTTAAATTATAATTTTAATTGGTTTAAAAATATATTTAGATTATTTATTATCATTTAATAAATAAAATTTATTAGAATCAATTTCAAAATTAAATTGGATATAAAAACTTTTCAATCTTTTGAACGTTTCACATTAAAAATCAGCTTATTACTTTTGTCTGTGGAATTAATTTTAAATCCAAATTTCTAAATTTTGTGAATTGAATTTGTTAAAATGGATTCAATATTTGGAATCACAAGTTAAATTTTTTTTTAATTTCATTTTCATTTTTATGTATGAAAAAATTACCATGGTAAAAAAAATTATTTACCGTAGTAAAAGTAAAATTTTGATAAGGGTTAATGTTAAAAGATAAAACCTTAACATACCTAAAAACTACAACATTTAAAGGGTGGTTGAGGTGTGGATTGACCCAAAAAAATATAAAAAATTAATTACAATACAAAGTCATGTAATTTAATTCTAACTCTATGTGGTTATCTTTAAATATAAAATAATCAATAAATTAATCACTTGAACCCACCTCTCCTCAAGTATAAATTCCACCTCTCCGCCACCCTATTTCAACCCAAACATTATTTTATATACTAAAATATCTACCCAAAACAGTATTAATCACTATACCCATGTACAAGTTCTATTTGTATTACCAAAATACAAAATACAAGGTCCTCCAATGTCTTTCAAGGAGGGGATATTCCAGAGGTAATTTTCTCCAAGTACCTCTTTTAATTTATTTTTTTTTTACTTTCTACTCACCTCCTTCATCCATAAATGCATGATAACTCTAGGATCATGTTAATACTAGAGTGTTATTATTCTTATGTAATATATCATATCCATTTACTTTTTACCTCCTCTTATTCAAATAAATTAAATCATTGTCCAAGTTATCACAGTTAATCGCCTCAATAAAAATGTTTTAATTCCTATTCCATTACTACCTTCATGGATGGTATTTAAACTATTTTTAATGATAAATAATAATTAAATATTTATATTATAACCTATTTAATATTTTTTAAATTTTATATTAAATATACCTTCATGCTTTTTATATTTTTTTATACGATAACTTTGTTTGGGGACATGTGGACGACCGCCTCTTCAAGATGATGTGATTCGTTCACACATCACAATAAATGTATTAAGTTTTTCTAGTAAATATATATGATATAATTAAATATTAATTCTAATTTAATGATATTATATATGTATATATATTTATATACATTTCATTTAATTTATCTCTTTCAATACGATAGGAAAAACCAAAATAGCATTCATATGTACGTATGACCTGCCATCTCCATGAATATGGTTTTTATATTGTATTAAAAGATTATTATAAATAATTATATAATTAATATAAAAGATATTTATATAATTTTTTATATTATGGAGATGTTGGACTTATGACCACATGGACTATTGACATCATACCAAGTTCATTATCAACTCAAGAAACGAATATCAATAAAACATCTGATATGAGAATAAATAATTATGTAATTATTATAACATGGTAATTATTGATAGAAAATGAATAATAAACTTGAAAAAGTTTGTAAAAAAATTATAAATTAACCTAATTTTATTATTCAAGAAGATAAATATCATATGAGACAATTCAGACTCGAGGAAAAAGAATTACTTAACCTAATTTCCATTCTTTAGGTTAAACATCTCTTTCTTGATTATATTGATCAAATCTTATGTGTGAAATTAATTTTTAATATATTATTCTTTTTTTATTTAATTTCCTTCAGTGTTTCTTAAGTAATCTTTATATATATAGTGATTAAAGTTTTATAAAAAATTAAAAAGGAAGGTTTTGTAACATATACAGAGACAATGAATTCTTTACCGCTGTAATCATTATTTCATATTTGGATTCCTCTATAAGCCATAATGCTTTTATCAGAAAAATAAATACCATATTATATTTTCATGAATTTTTTTATTGAAATTGGTTTTAATAATGTTTTTATTATATCATTATCTTGAAATGATATCTTGTGACTACAAAGTTGAAATATTATTTTTCCTTTATGCATGTTTTTTGTGTTATGATTATGTTATGGTTGTTGGGAATTTTTTATGTATATGGGTGGTTTCATGAAAAACTGAGGGCAATTGATCCTGTGAAATCTATCTAATTAATTGTCTAATGATTCTATGTTAAGAAATAGGGTTTCTCCTAACAGATTTATGGAATATACTATGATTGGTATTCCAAATGTAACCATGAAGGATTCTCACTATGTAGCTGTGAAAGATAGAATGTAAGTATAATATAGATGCTAGAAGTTACCTTTATTATATATTATTTCTAAGAAATATTTTTAGGAATATTATTATTTCATGAGGTATGTAAAATATTTTATGTTTTTATGGGTGAAAAGTAAGATTTTGGGAAAAAATTTCTTGACATTAAAATATTCATGGACTAACGATTTCATTCATTATTTTATATTAATTACTGAGATTTGTTTTTTCATCCCGTGGTTTTTAAATTTTTTCCATTGGGTTTAAGGATGGGTAAGAGAAAGGAATGATTTATAAATATTTTCATCAAGAAAATAAATCATGTTTTATTTTAAATTTTTATATTTTGAAAAAAGTATACTATTTTGTTAGTATCCTCTTGTTTGATTATGGGATGTTATATATTAATGATGTATTAATTCACTAAAAATATAAACCTGAAAAGATACTCAATGTGAAAGCAAGTAAATTATTGACTAAACTCAATATTATGTAATGTTTAAGGATAGGGCCTTATGGTTGGTATTAGATGCCAGTTTAAATAAATTTAGGGGTTAGGATATTATTAATAGAATATCCATAAATGATTTTAATACTATGTTAAAATTTAAATATAATGTAATTTGAATATTACCATGTTTATATATCTAATATATGTTTGTACATAATGGTTTTTCATATTGGTAACAAGGAAGTTGTACTAGGAATACATCTATAGGAAAATAGACTTCCAAATCAGCAACCTAAGATAGTCGTAATTGGAAATGAATAGTTTGTTGTAGTGATGGATCAGTTGAATTAAGTGATAAATGGTGGTGTTATAAATCCATGAGATCATTTAGATCAGCCATATATGAACATTTTAGTAGGGGATCACTTCATGAGGCAACATCCCCCATCATTCAAAGTATTATCAGACCCCATGCTAGAAGAAGGGTGGATTTAAGCACTAGAAAAGATTTTTAATGTCATGGGGTGTTCAAAAAATCAAAAGGTTAGTCTTTTTGTTTATCATTCTGAAGGTGAAGCATATCATTAGTTTTAGATGGTTAAGAGTATCAGGGAGAATGAAGAGATTCATTCTCTTGATTGGTATGAATTCAAAGTTATGATTATTGAGATATATTTTCTTAAGGAAGTTCTAATTAGGATGGAAAAAATCATGGAATTGAGGCAAGATGAGGATCCAGTGGCTACATACAAAGAAAAATTCACTCAATTAGAGAGTTTTGATCTAAATTTTATCCAGGATCATGAAAGTAAAAAAACAATAATTTTTACTGAAGATCAAATACAATGTATCAATGGGTGTTGGATTCTCATGATTTTAAAAGTTACGATAATGTGTTCTTTGAAAAAAATATAGAAAAATATGTATATGTGGTAGGAGAAGGGTAATAATTGATCAACAAAGTCTAATGGTAAGAAAATTAAGTTTACATTTTGAGAAAATTGTGGTAAAATCATACTGGATAATACCTTCTAAATTCTGTTAAGTGCTTCTAATGTTGAGAAATGAGGAATAAGTCTCATAACTAAACAAAAAAATATAATGTTATTGGTATGAAAAAAAATCATATTTACATTCATTAAAGATGATTATGTGTAATTAGATGGGTCATTATACAAACAAGTGTCTGATGAAGAACTTGAATGAAGAAAATCATCCAAACTATAAGTATAAAGGTGTGGTGAAATAATTTACAAATACTTTTGTAGAGGTTGGGATATCAAATGATGTGGTATTAGGTACATTGGTTATTTAATCAGACTATTCCAATGTGTTATTTGATTCAGGGTCTACGCATTCTTTTGTTTTTTATAATTTTTCTAGTAAATTGGAAATTCCACCTCATGAAATAAATCCAGAACATATGGTAAAACCCCTTGGATAAAATTTAAAGAAAAATAAATTATAATAATATTCTTAACCTTATTTAGGGAAATAATTTACCTGTAAAACTTTTTGTTTTTTCTCTTGCAGAGTTTGATGTAATTCTGGGTATGGATTGGCATTCTCTTTACCATGCTAAGATTTAATGTAGATATAAAGAAGTTTCTTTTCAGTAAAAAAACTAGTTTCTGTAAAAAAAAATGGACCCTTACCATTGATAACATGTCAAGAAGTTCAGAAACTGTTAAAAAATGGAAATTAATGTTATCTTTCATATGCTTTTGAAAAAAAAGGAATTGTTCATATTAATGATGTGCCTATGTTAAATGAGTATCTTGATGTTTTTTCTGGTGAGTTTCCTAGTATTATACCTAATCGAGAAGTTGAATTTACAGTTTACTTAGTTCTTGATGATAATTCAATTTCAAAACCCCTTAATGAATGGATCAGATTTAGATTTTAGAGTTGAATAAGGAATTACAGGAGTTATTAGATGAAGATTTTATTCAAGCTATCACATCACCATGGAGTGCTCCTATATTTTTTGTTTAAAATAAATATGGTTCAATGAGACTTTGAATTGATTATAGATCTTTGAATAACATAAATTTAAATAACAACTATCTATTTCCTCATATCAATGATTTGTTCATTCATCTCTAAGGAGAAAAATATTTTTCAAAGGTTGACTTGAGGTCTCGGTTTCATCAGTTGAAAGTAAAGGAAGATAACATTCTAAAGACTACATTTTTTACTAGATATAGACATTATGAATTTTTATTTATTCCATTTAGTTTAACTAATACACCTACTATATTCATGGATCTTATGAAAAGAGTATTTCGTGAGTTCTTAGATAAGTATGTGGTTGTGTTTGTTAATGAAATTTTGGTATATTCTAAAAGTAAATAGAAGAATGAAACTCATGTAAGGGTTGTTTTTAAAACCTTAAAATAAAATAAACTATATAGGAAATTCATCAGGTGTGGGTTTTGGTTAAAAAAATTCACTCTTTGGTAACATTTTGTATAAAATGGCTTAACCGTTGGTCCTGCTAAAACAAAAGTTGCTATAGAATGACCGAGACCCACAAATATAATCGATATTTTTAGTTTCATTAGTTTAGCAAGATATTATCATAGGTTTGTTGAAAATTTTGAATGGTTATCTTACCCACTAACTAATTTAACTCGAAAATTTGTTAAGTTCATCTGGACAAAAGAATGTGTTGATTTTCTTAGGAATTGAAAATAACATTGGATAACGCTCTATTATTGTCATTACCTTCCAAAAATGGTGAATTTTCTATCTATATGGGTTGTTCATTGAAATGAAATGATTGTTTATTAATTTATAATGAACTGTTAATTGAATATTCTTCATGTTAGTTGAAAAATAATGAGTTAAATTACCCTACACATGATTTGGAATTAGCTTCTATTGTTTTTACTTTAAAAATTTTGAGACATCATCTGTATGGAGTAAAATGTGAAATAAATACTAACCCCAAAAGTTTAACTTATATATTCACTCAGAAATAATTGAATATGAGATAGATAATTTGGTTGGAACTAATCAAATATTATGATTACACGATTCATTACCATCCAAGAAAAGAAAATAATGTGGCTGATGCTTTGAGTCAAAAAAGTAGTTCTACATTAACCATGTTACTTTTGAAATTTGATCCAATGGTTAATTATTTGATGAAAATTGGCATGGAAGTTGTTGGTGTAGGAAAATGTTTTATTTTGTTTCATGTTTCAGTGAAATCATCTCTATCAGATAGAATTAACAAAGCGTAGAAGGAAGATAGTGAGTTGTACAAAAAGGTAGAATTGATTTAGAATGGTAATTTATATTAATTTAACATTTATAAAGATTGTGTTATAATATTTGAGAATAGATTATCTGTGCCTTGTAATTCAATTTTGAAGAATGTTTTGTTTTGTGAAGCTCATAGTTCTCCATTTTCAGTTCATCTTTGAAATTCTAGGATATATAGAGACCTTTCAGAGTATTAGTGGTGGGATGGAATGAAAATTGTTATTTCTTAATTTATTTTGAAGTGTTTTACTACTTAATAGATTAAAGAAAAATGATAATTTCCAAAGGAGATGCTTCACCCTTTTTTGGTGCTAGAGTGGAAATGGGAAAATATATCCATGGATTTTACAGAGGGATTTATGAAGAATTATCAATGTAACAATGTGATCTGGTTTATTATTAGTTGATTGAATAAATCTTCTCATTTTATTCCTATTAGAGATATTATATTTCTAGATCAAATTTATCAGTTGTATATTAAAGATATAGTTAGGATTCATGGATTTCCTCTCTCTATTGTATCTAATCGTGATCACAGGTTCGCGTATAACTTTTTGAAAGGCCATCATAAGGCGTTGGGAACTGAATTAAATTTATGTACAGCTTTTCATCCTCAATTAGATGGGTAGACAGAATGAAAAATTCATACATTGGAGGATATTCTATGTTCTTGTTCAATGGATTACTATGGAATTTGATATCAATATCTTTCTTTTGTTGATTTTTCTTTTAATAACACTTTTCATTCTAGTATACTGATTGAACCATTTGATGCATTATGTTGGAATTGGTGTTGAACTCCATATTTTTTTGATGAAGTAGGTGAAAGGAATTTTATGGGACCATAATTGGTAGAAGAGATGGTAGAAAAATTTCAATTGATCAGAAGCACTTTAGGATAGCTCAGAGAAGGCAGAAAAGTTATGTGGATAACTATTGGAAGGATCTTTCTTTTGAGGTACGTGATCATGTCTTTCTCAAATTTTCTCCATGGAAAAGTGTGATGTGTTTTGGTAAGAAGGGAAAATAAAGTGCACAGTTCATTATACCCTATTAAATACTAAATAAATTTGTATTATTTGTCTATTGAGTGACTTTATCTCCTAGTTTATTCCAGGTGCAGAATGTTTTTCTTGTTTCAATATTAAGAAAGTATATATTGTATTTATATCATGTTTTGAGTCTAAAAGTAGTTTGGTTCGAAGAAAATCTTTATTATGAGTAACATTCATTCCATCTTCTTGACCACAAAGAGAAAATGTTGAAGAATATGGTAATTTCTTTGGATAAGTTTTTATGTAAAAACCATATGATTTAAGAGGAAACATGTGAATCTAAAAATTCTTTGAGGTAGAAATACCCCAACTTATTTGATAATTGAATAAAATTTTCATGCTACAATCTCCAAAAGGGGGGATGATGTAACATCCTAGGTAATTATATAATAATAAATTTTCATATATATTAATATTTTTGAACTAGATATTAATTTACCTTAATAGGGACACTATTTCCAACAGCATACTTGACACACAATAATGTATTTCTTCGAAATCTTATGTTGCACACAAGACTAAGTTATACCTAAAAAAATACATTATTAGTGTAATTATTTTAAATGGTAGTTATTGACTAGTCTTTTTATTAGAGGGAATGAACATAACTAACTATATTTTATTTAAATGTATTTATTAAGTGTATTTACTTTTATCTAATAAAATTTATATGCTTAAAATGATAATCAATTTAATTTTAAGCATACAATACTCTAATATTTTTTAATGTTTGTTTTACCATCTTTTAATAGAGAACCTATTTAAAATATAGTATTTGACACCTTTATATATTATATATTATAAAATAAAATAATTATATTGAATAAGGACATCAAAATTTACTTTCTTTGAATTTTTGGTATTTTTATGAAAATATTCGTATTTTAATGGATAGTGAAAAAAAAGCATTTTAATTCAAAAATTCTTTTTCGTTAAATTTATTTAAATTGTATGATTATAATTTTATTTGGTTTAAATTTATATTTAGATTATTATTTTATAATTTAATTCAATTTTTTCATTGTAATCAACTTCAAATTGAAAATAAATGTAAAAATATTTCAATCTTTTGAACGTTTCACTTTAAAAACCCGCTTTTTAGTTTTGTATATAGAATTTATTTTATATAAAATTTTAAAAATTCTATAAATTTAATTTGGTAAAATGGATTTAATATTTGAAAATATAATGTAAAAAATAGATTGTAAGTTCAATTTATTTTTTAGGAATAAAAAATTTACCATGGTAAAAAATTATTTACCATCGTATTAGTAAAAAAATCAAGGGTTAAAGTTCATTGTTAAATGTTCAACATACCTAAAAAATACAAAATTTAAAGGGTTTTGAGGTGTGGATTGACCCTAAACATCCTATAAAACATTTACTTAAATACAAAGTCATGTAATTTAATTCCACCTCTATATGTATAGCTTTTAATATAAAATAATAAATAAATTAATTACTTGAACCCACCTCTCCTCAAGTATAAATACCACCTCTCCACCACCCGATTTTGATACAAAAAGATTTTCAGGTCCTAAAATAACTGCCCATACCTCTCCTACTCGCTATCCCCACATCCATGTTTTGATGGTCTCACCCAAAGTCCAAATCTAAGGTCCTCAATGGTCTTTCAAGGAGGGGATATTGAAGAGGTAATTTTCTCTAAGTACCTCTATAAATCTTTTTTATTTTTATAATTTCTTCTCACCTCATTCATCCATAAATTCCTGATAACTCCAGAATAATTTAAATTATTTAGTTTCATTTTTCTAATGTAATATATAATATCCATTTCTTTTCTCACCTCCTCTTATTCAAAGAAACGAAATTATTTTCCACGTCATATCAGTTAATTGCCTCTGTGAATAATGTTTTCGTTTCTTTTCCATTACCGCCTTCATGGATGGTTATAAAACTATTTTTCAGGTTAAATAATATTTAAATATGTATATTATAACCTATTTAATATTATTTAAATGTTATATTAAACATACATTCATTCTTTCTATATTTTTGTTATACGATAACTTTGTTTGGGGATGTGTGGACAACTGTCTCCTCAAAATGATGTGATTTGTTCACACATCACATGGAATGTATTAAGGATTTTTTTAGTAAAAAATATATTAAATAAATTTAATATTAATTCTAATTTAATGAAATTATATGTTTATATATATTTATATACATTTCATTCAATTTATCTCTTTTGATACGATAGGAAAAACAAAAATAGCATTCATACGTAGGTATGGCCTACTATCTCCATGAATGGTGTTTTTAGATTTCCTTAAAAGATTATTATAAATACATATATAAGGAACATATAATATATTTATACCTTGTTTTATATTCTATATATGATGGATTTATTATTACATGGACTATTGACATCATAAAAAGTTCATTTTCGACTCAATAACCGAATATCGACAAACCATCCGATTTAAACTTAAATTATTATGTAATTGTTATAACATTATAAGAAGTGATATAAAATTACAATTAAACATGAAAAATTTTCTCATGAAATTAAAATTTAACATAATTTTTTTATTCAAGTAGATAAAGAACATATGAGACAAGACATACTCGAGGTAAAGGAATTTCTTAACCCAATTTCTATTCTTTGTGTTAAACTTCTACTTCTTGATTATTTTGTTCAACTCTTATGTGTGAAATGAATTTTGAATACCTTATATTTTATTTATATATTTAATTTCATTAAATTTTTTTTAAAATGAATCTTTTTATATGGCTTTTTTTACTTTTCATATAAGATGACAAAATAAATGTTTTTTTAACATATATGGAGACAAATACTTCTTTTTCGTTGTAACTGTTATTTGATATTTGTATTCCTCTATAATCCATAATGTTTTTAAAAGGAAAATCAATACCATATTCCATTTTCATGTATTTTTTTATTGAAAATGGTTTTAATAATTGTTTCATTATATCAATATCATGAAATTATATCTTGTGACTACAAATTCGATATGTTATTTTTTATTTATGCATTGTTTATGTGTTATGATTTTGTTATAGATCTGTGTAATTTATTCTTTATACATGTGTTTCCTTGATAAACTGAGGTTTTGTGGGCCTTTTATATATCTCCAATTTATTGGTAAATGGGGAGTTATATAATAGGTTTCATCCTAAGAGATTCACGTAATATATTTTAATGGGTATTCGAAATGTATCCATAAAGGTTACTCCCTTTGTACCTGTGAAAGATACAATGTGAGTATGATATGGGAGCCACAAGTTATATTTATGATTTATGATTTCTAAGAAGTATTTTTAGGAATCTTATGATTTCGTGGGGTATGTTAATGAGTATATGTTTTTATGGGTGAAAAGTATGATTTTTTTAAAATGTTTTCTTGAGTTTAAAATACTCATGGACTAACAGTTTAATTCCTTGTTTTGTACTACATAATCATATTTTGGTACTCATAAATTTTTTTTGAATGATTTACATAGGTTATATGTATTGTTAATAGAAAAAAATAAGCCAATAATATTTTTATCAAAAAAATGAATCAAGTATTATTTTAAATTTTTTATATTTTCAAAAAAATTGATACGGTTTTATTAGTATCCTCCTGTATGATTATGGGGTGTTATGTATTAATGAATTATTAATTCTAGAAAACTCTAAACTTAAAAATATCCTCAATGTGAAAGAAAGTAAATTCTTTACAATACTCAATATTATGTAATGTTTAAGTCTGGGGACTTGTACGCTTCATGTCCCAAAGCATGGAAAACCTAAACCACTTCTTCAACCAACTTCTTATCAATTGAAAATGGATAACTTTCTCCAACCTCTTACAATGACTTCACATGGATTCTATATGCGGTAATTTTTTTATAATAAGAAATAACCACAATAAAAACCATCAATACAACCATTCTGAAAATTTTTAGCAATATTAACTATTATCAACACTTTCATAAGTCAAAACATAACCAAATACTTCACAATAACAAGACCAACTAAACCACTCCACGCCCACCCCTTTTCCATATATAATCTGAATCGTATATATCTCACCTGTAGGAGAAGTAAAAATCATATATTAACATCCCATGGTGACTCGAGTCATGTTACATGGTGTGCTTGCTAAGAACCCCACTTGCAACCAGAACCCTAAGAATTGAAATTCCTAGCTCTATTCTATCTAGAATATTTCCCAAATAACTTTTCCCAAAATACTATGACCTAATCTGGTAGAAATTTGTCATTAATCAAGTTGGGATTTCATCCAACCCAACTCCTGAACCAATCCATGTTAGGGCCCAAAGGGCTTTCCTGATCCCCATGGGCTGGAAAATAGTGCCTTTATATCAAAAATAAACATTGGAAATTATTTCACCCATAAACCTAATCATAAAAATCCAAAGATAGTAAAAACAACAATAATTTATAACCATAACCTAGTGAGGTATAATAATTTTGAGATTCCTACTTTACAATGTTAATTAAAACCCAAAAGAACAACAATGTAAAGGGAACAAAAAAACTATCCCAAAAAACTCCATGAAACAGGAGGGATATCACCATTAAACCACCAACAACAACACCTACAAGAAATGGAATACTAGAATCCAGATCCACTATCACTATGATACATCATTCCTTTACCTAGGTCATGCATAACAAAGTCTACCTACAAAAAGGTTATATGTAGGTTGTGATCCAAATCCCTATAGTATTCCACCAAAAAAAATATTAAATTCTATAACATTAGAATAAAAATCAACATTCACTTTTCCATAAGAATACTTGAAACATTTATAAGAAAACATTTTTAGGAAAACATTCTCAATAAACATTTTTTTGGAAAAACACTTTTTCACGACGATGATTGGTTGAAATAAAAGTGTACACAAGGTCAAAAATATACTAATGACTATAACCTTATCGTATAAGAATCATGTCATAATATAGTTCCATTATAAAATCCATATATGTAAATAACACAATCATGAACCTATAAACATCATACCTGGGTGATCAGGATCCTCCAACTCAACTACCTACAGTGTTCCCATAAACAAACCACTAGAGAGGATCTCATCAAAATTTCTAGTGGTCCAAAAATGTTATCATATGATAGAAACTATATATGATCTAACCCAAAGTTCTAGTGGCCTCTGATCATATCACGTTTTTAGTTAGTTTTGTAATCGTCAATCCTGATAGATGAGTTTGGGCCTCAGCCACTTCCGAATCAACTTGTGTACTAGTTCTAATTCCCAATTAGATACCTAAAATTCCATTTGTGCTCAATTCCAATTCACACTCACACCCAAAACATTTTGAAATACATTTCGCATCACTTTCAAATTTATTAAACCCATTTAAGAACATAACAAAAAGGGGATAAACAAAATGTAACCATTTTCATGTGTAAATATCTATTAAAATTCATACTCACATAAAAACCATTTTTATAATATCATTAACATCACTTTCATAATTCAAATACATATTTAAGGTGAATGAAGAAGGAACCATTATGAAAAGAAACCACATTTCTCTTAGAAAATCCACTTTCAACACATTCTCACTCTTAAATCTCTTTTAAAATACATTTCATACCTTCCATACAAGGAATAAAGCATTTTCAATAAATACTGCAATGAAGAACATAATAAATATAACATATTTCTTTTCAAAAACCAACTTCCATCACATAATCATAATAAACTATTTCCAAATCATATTTCTCACCACACAATCTATAAAAAACATTCAAATAACCAAGAAGTCATATCAAAATCATCTGATAATGTAAAAACATGGAACCACCAACCTCACAATTGAAAACATTCAGAAAATGGTGAAAATTCATAATAACACCACCATAATACCCTATAATGTCAAGATAAAAAAAATATTCAATAATTTCCCCAGCAACACAAGGTCAAACACTCTTTAGATTAAACATCTCACTAGAAAATAGGGACTCAAGAAAGATGGTATAAGAACCCTATAAAGAAATACAAATGAAGAGGAAAGGGACTTAGTTAATGTTTCCTTGAAGAATCATGGTTAAAAGTACCCAAGCATTGAGGTTTAAAGGCTTTAATAGTTTTTAGAAGAGGATCCCATGGATAAAAATTCATAATATGGAAGCTGATAGGTGATTTAGGGTTGAAATTAAAGATGGAACAAAGGTAATTTCACAATTTTTAATGACCTAGAAAAGTTACATAGTTAGATCGCATTGTTTTCCAAACCGTTTGGCTACCATACACCCCACATTGTTCAAAAGTGATAGCCCACATGGTTATCTTGCACGGTTTTCCAAACATTGCACCAAATATGTGTTCACCACTACCCAAAATCAATATTTATCACACGGTTTCCTAGGAAAGGGTGCACGGTTTCCTCTAACCATCTGTCACTTTCTGTTAAGCCCAAAATATTAATTTTGCATCAAATAATGATGGTAAAACCCAAGGATAAATTCCAGATTGAAAATAAAGAAGGAATACCTCAAAACAGAATTATGGAAGTAAAAATTAATTTTATTATGATAGTTATCACCTAGAAATTCGAATATTGGGAATGAAAGTGAGTAACTAAATTATGAAATTATATTTCACACACATTTATAAGATTAATTCATCAGTTACCAATTAATTTTAAATGAAAATAATGACCAATTGAATATAAAAGAATATAATATCCTAATTAATGATAGAATAAGTGTTTTTCATATTTATTAATATTTATGAATTAGATATCAATTTTACCTTAATATTTGTCCTATGTATGATAGCTTACCCAACACACAACAATGATTTTCTCTGGAATCTTGTGTTGTACGCATGATTGAGTTATATAAAGAAATAATATATTGTTAATATTATTATTTTAAGTGGTAGTTGTCACCTGGTAGTTTTATTGGAGAGAATGAATAGAAATAAATATGTTATATTTAAAAAAATATTACATTTTTTTACATTCATCTAATAAACTCGATAGGATTAAAATAAGAAAAAATACAATTTTAAGCATAAAAATCTCAATATTTATTAAAGGTAGTTTTACTACCTTTTAATGTAGAACCTACATAAATTAATTTTTTTGAAACTTTTATAATTTTTATATGAAACATGAAACTTCATTTGTTATATCTAAATATAATGTTTTATTTTGGGTGAATTTTTGGTATATTTTTGTGAACTTTCACATTTTGATGAATTTTTAATTATACTTAATTTTAATTCAAAACTTATTTTTTGTATAATTTATTTTTATAGTTGAATTATGTTTTGATATGGTTTTATATTATAATTAGATCATGTTTATATAATTCAAATAAATTTATATCAATGTAAATAATTCTACTTTTAATTTGGATATAAAAACATACCAAACTTTTGAATATTTTAAATTTAAAAACCCTCTTCATCATCCCGTCTACAGGATTAAATTAAAATTATTTTTTTCCACTCATGTTATTTGAATTTTAAAAAATGGATTCCATCTTTTAAATAATAATATTTTATAATTTTTGATAAGTTAAATTTATTTTTTGACCAAAAATATTAGTGAATGTAATTAAAATTATTTATAGTGATTATGAAGAAAATTAGCGTAAAATAGACTAAAACATAAACTTAAAACCCAAAATGACCTAAAAACTTGACCAGAATCCATTTTTTGTTCATATTTAGACTCTATACTCCATTTTATATACATTTTACTATTATTAGATCCACTTGACATGGTAAAAATGTGGGTGGAATTACCTTTTAAAAAATTTACAAGAATTCCACTCCTCCACTATAAAAAGAAACTCCACCTTCCCATTTCTTCACACCCTTCAATACCCTTTGAATTATCCAAACCCTACCTGAATAATCTCCAAACACCTCTCCCTTCACCCTAAATGAATCAACTTGGGTATAAAACCAACCAATATTTCCTTTGGATCAAACCAAAAGGAGTTACCTGAAGAAGAGGTAACTTTCATCAACATGCATTTTTACATTGTTTCCTTCTCCACTGATTTAATTTTTTATTATTAAATGCTTATATAAAAATATAAGTATAATAAATATAAATATATTTTTTATATCAAGTTTTTTTCCTACACCTACACTCACTTCCATCAAATGGGTAATGAATTTACTGATCCTGTACAGTGAACTATGGCCTCACATAACAATGTCGTCCATTTTTCATTTAACATCTCTCATGGTTGAAAATTATGATGGAAAAAATATTTTTATATAATATATATGTGTTATTTATTACTTATTAATACTTATTTAATTTACATATATACTTAACTTCATTATTTCTATTTTTTTAAATACGATAACATCATTTTTGGATGTGTGGACTATCGCCCCATCAAAGCGATGTGAAATGCTCACACATTACATGGAATGTTTTGAGGATATATTTAATTAAAAATATGTGATATAAATAAAATAAATATGATATTAATGACATAATTAAGATTTTTGTATATATAATATATAATTTTCATTATTACCCTTTGACGCACTAAAAAATATATAACGTCTTTCATGGACGTGTGGACTACCACCGCCTCGACGAGATGATATTCTATTTACATCACAGGAAGTATATATATAAGTATATGTGAACAAATAATATAATATATATGATATAATTTTCATAAAATAAATTGTTATGTTACATACATTATTTTCATAACGATCATTGAAAAATGGGAACGTTACTCACAGGTATGTACGGTCTACTTTCTCCATGATTGTAATGTTGGTTAATTTTTCATATCCATATTTCATGATTAGTTTTAATAGGTTAATTGATATATAAATATGATAATTATTTCATTGTTATTATTCATTAAATGTTTATATAATGACCCCTTTGACCATATATGACCTACCAAAGACATTTTTGACACATAAACCAAATATAAAAAAACAACCAGCGTAAACATAGTTGTTTAAGTAGTTATTTTCAAAATTATAATAAGTGAAATAAAAAAAATTATAAACTTGAAAAAAATTATTATTTAATTAAATAATTAAAAAATGTTTTTTATTCAATAATATAAAGACACACGTGACAATTCAGACTCAAGGTAAGGTATTTCGTCTCAATATCCTTCTATTAAGTCAATTCATATTGATATGAACCATTATTCTTTTATATGTTGTATATATAGCCCCTTTTACATTATATATCCATATTTTATATATTCTCATGTTATGCAGGTTTTTTTTTAAATTTTATTAATTCATGGTGCTTATGATTTAAATGTTCAAAGTAGTATGGGATGCTTTGAAAGTTTAAAGATTTAATTCTTTCATTTAAATATTCTAGATATTATTTTACATATTTATTTATATGGATATAAGAGGATTATAAACTAAATTATATATATATATATATTTAGCTTCATTAAAAAATAAAAAATGAATCTTTTTACTTGTTTTATATGCCATTTTTTGACAAATGACAAAAGGAATTCTCTATTATGAACATACACGACGATAATGAATTTTCCACCTCTATGGCCATTATTTTATTTTTTGATTACTTTTTAAGATTTAATTTTTTCTTAAATAAAAAATCAAATTTCATTTTACTTTAATATTTTGTTAATTTTTTTAAAAAATAGATGGTGTTTGGGTATTGAAAATGGGTTCTCAAAAGAAAAGGGTATTTTTATCTAAATGTATTTTCATATTGAATTAAAAGTGTTTTAATAGGTTTTATGATGATAATTTTTTTAATATTGATATGTTACTTGAGAATTATATGAAATGGGTGATCTTGATATTGCTTATATAATGTTTTGAGCCTCATTATATCTCACGAGTGAGCCCGATATAGCTTATACGAAATGTTGAGCCCCCTTTTAGATCATGGGTAACATGTGAGCCCAATATAGCTTATATGATGATTTGAGCCCCATTATTGCTCATGGGTTAGCCCGATATAGCTTATATTAAGATTAATACACATTATAGATCTCTAATGCATTAATTAATGATAATTTTGGAAGTCAGTCTTATAGTTATTCCAATTAAAAGCGTTTTGAAAGGGTTTTATGTATATAAAGCTATAAGTCACCAAAAGAGGTTTAATTACTTGATATGGGTTTTAATGGTTTACTTGGAGAAAAATGTGTGTTTTTTATTCATGTGAAAAAAATTTATTTCATATTCTCAAGAATCATTAAAGATAAATGTACACGTTATATGATTTTTTAGGTTTTTACCATTCTAATTGTTTCCTTTATTTTTATATCCATTACTGATCTTTTCTACTCATACCTAGTTTTTAAAATGTTTTTATAGGGTTTAAGGATGGGTAATGGAAAGGGAGAATTCATGTCGGATATACATGATATTTTACATGAAAATAAATCATTCTTTATTTTTAAAAAATAATATTATGGGAAAAACATATATTGTTCCTAAGTGTCCACTTTGTTTCTTATGGTTTTGTTCTGTAGCAGTTATGGCCTAATTCTATAAAACTATAAAACTAAAAAGACCCTTAGTGTAAAAATAAAAATTTCTTGAATAAAACTCAAGATTATTTAATTTTTAAGTCCATGTCCTTAAATGGGAGGCATGGGATATTTGTATTCATTTATGTTTTGGTCAATTTTTACACAACCTTAGAAAGTGAGCTGTGGATAGAGATTATGTTACTATTTTCAACCAGTATTGTTTCTCTCATCGACCTGGCTATATATTAGCTCAATTATTGGATAGATTGTTCTCCTAATATCTATGATAGACTTTTAGGAGGAGGCCATCATCTAGACATCAAAATCAGTGGTGGAATGAGGTCACACATGGGGCTCAGAGTCGTACATTAGGTGTACATCAACATCATATGGTAAGTAATACTATTTATTAATGTATATATACATTAAATGTAAAAAAAATATATTATATAGGATGATAATAACCCATCTATTATATAGTTTGATGCTTATAAGAATATGTACACAGATCACCATACATGATAGTTTATCAGAAACTAAAATTGTCAGACTGTGGTTGGTAATTTTTTTTAAAATTTTACTAATTTTATTTGTATTTTTATTCTAATTTATAATTATATTTAAAGGAAATGTATTAGTTTGTGCTTTATCATTGATGATGTAGTACAGATGATCGTGAATTATATGCCACTTGCGATTTGGGTTTCAATGAGGTGGCTTGGATATAATTGATTGTTCATGGTTCTAAGGAAGGTTGTGTGACTGATATTGGTTCATAACTAGAAAAAACATGCTATTATGGTACTTCTATGTTGTCATAGGTACGATCTAAGGGAGATTATGAGGAATCACCATCATCATCTTCTAAAAAGTATGACGAGAGGTTGAGTGCTCATGATGAGATGATATAGAGCATATAGAGAGAGGGGGGGAGGAGGAGGAGTGTGAGTGGTAGCATTAGAGTGATAAGTAGATGTTAGAGTATATGAGATGGATTAAGTGTGGTGTAAGTATAGATATTCCTCCTCCTCAACCATTGAGTGACCCTACTCCACCTAATACTAGTTGATTCTCAATATATTTTTATGAATTTTATATATTTTGGTGTGATAAACATATTATTTGTGAAATTATGTAATAATGTTATGTTTATTCTTATTATATTTTTTTTTATTTTAAAAATTATTAATGTTGTCATGGAAATAAAAATCCATGATAATTGGTTTTTAAAAATTCTATTTGGCTTATTTCCAACATACATAAAGTCCATCACAGATAACAATTATTTGTGGCTGGTTATCATAAATGATTACTTAATGTAACATATGAGGTGTATTTAAGATGGATGATTCATCTTTCATAAGTAATGATAATTTGTGATGGAACATTAAGAATAATCATAATTGTAATATTTTTTGTGATGGTCTATTAGTGATGGACTACTCTCACAAAATATCATTGGTGATGGGAATTTGTTGCTCATTACCCATTATAATAACATAAAACACTATTAATGGAAGTTTCATATTCAAAATGATTGTTTAGTAATATTAGAATATGTAATAGATTTATACTCTACTATGGAATCTACAACCATGGATTTCGTTGATCTATTCCAGCTCATAGTACCTCTATTGCGAATAAATATGTATATTGACTGTGATTTTAGATCGTCTTGGTTTTTTTGGAAACTAGCATTTTCATATCCTCTGATGATTATTCCATAATATTATCCATGTACTAGGAAAATATCCTTAGTTCATCTCAAATACTTAATAAAAGTCTTAACTATCATTCAATCGGGGTCACATGGGTTATCTTAATATCATCCTACCACATATAATGTGTATAACTTATCTGGCCTAGTACATAACATATCACACACAAAACCCAATCACTAATGTGTATGTAATCCTTTTCATACTTTTTCTCTCCTCATGTGTCTATGGTCACATTTTCTTGGAAAGATTAATTCTATATGACACTAGAAACAAGACCTTTTTGGATTATTCCATACTGATTCTCTTTAGTATCTTGTGAATATTTTTAATTTTACTTAGACCAAGAAGACTCCTAGATATATCACAATTGGTCTTCATTCAAAGAATACTTGTTTCCTCACCTAAATCATATATAAAGAATATTGTATTTAACCAATATTTAATAGGCTATGACACTAGTATTTCATTTCCCATATGTATTATTTCATTGACATAAACTATTATGAAAATGACCACACACCCATTAAACTACTTGTAGGCACAGGGGTCACATTCATTCTTTGTAAAACCATATTTTGTTATGGATTCATTAAACCTAAAGTTCCTTGAACAAAGTAATTTTTTTAATATATAAATGGACATTTTTATTTTACATACTGTATTGAAATCCTTTGGAGTCATAAACACTTAGGGTAGTGTCATATAGACATTTTTCATAAGGTTCCCATTAAGGAAGGCTGTTTTGAAATACATTATAAAAATATCATAGTCATGATAATATTTTATGTAAAGTATAATTATAATGGATTTCAGCATAGAAACTAGTGAAATATTTTTCATAGTCAATGTCTTGACACTGTTTGAGCCTTTTTTCAACTAGTCAAGCCTTATAAGTACTAGGTTATCCCTCTATGTCAAGTATTTTCTTGAATATCCATATAAAAAAAAACAAGCATTACATCCACTAAAGGTTCTACAAAAATTCATACCTATTTTTTCTACATGGAATCCATTTCAGAATTCATAGCTTCTTTCTACTTATAGACATCTATGCCACTTACTAATTCCTTTTAGGTTACATGATCATTTTTATCAACTAATAATTAGTCGGTATCCTTAATGACTAGAAAAAAATATCTTTTAGTTTCTATAACCTATCTTTTACTTGTATGTAGTACTTATATCTCTGGGAATTCCTCTCTCATGTGGATTTATGGAATCTGTTCATGTCAAACTCTTATATACAATGATCTTGTACTTAATCCAAATAAATCTCACTCCCACCATCTCTTTTAGATATGTGCTCCCTTTAAATAAATTTGGAATGTATTTCCGTAATGAGATTATTTTTCAAAGGGGTAATATTTTTTAATATCCCTATATTTCTTTAGGGTATCCTATAAAGATATAATTTTTACTTCAGGGTGTAACTTTGTTTCCTAAATAATCCTTAACAGACACTTAACATCCACGCACATGTAAGTATGACAATACGGGTTTCTTCTCACACCACAATTGGTATAGAATACCACGTTACACTTTATTTGGCACTAAGTTTAGTATATATGATGGTTTTTTCAATTTTTATCCCAAAAATGATAATTGAAGAGTCCCATGAATCATCTATGATCTCACCATGTCTAAAAGGGTGCAGTTACTCCTTTCACTTACACCAATCCATTATGGTGTATAAGGATGATTGAGCTGGGATAAAATCTAAAACTATTCTAAATAATCAATGAAGTATTGATTAAGATATTATCTAACATGGTTGGAGAGGAGTTTCTTAATCTTATTACCAATATGGTTCTCAAATTTGTTTTTATATTCCTTGGATATCTTAAAGGAATGTATCTTATACCCCATTAAGTAGACATATAAATATCTACTAAAATAATTAATAAATGTTATCATGTATGAGTACCCACACCTTGCTCCAACTTGAAATAGTCCACACACATTAGTATGACCTACTCAGGAAGATATTTTTCACTTTCACCTTTTCCACTAAGTGGGCCTTTAGTCAGTTTTACTTGTAAACATATGTGTTATATACCAAGTGGTTTTAGGTCAAATGAATTTAAATATCCATATTTCTATAATTTTTTCAAACACATTTAATTTACATGAACTAACTGATGATTCCATTATAGAGGCTCTATTGTTTTCATTGTAAGACTTTAGAAAACTTCTAGAAATATTTTCAGAGTTAGTCTCTAATATATCATGTGATTTTGAGGACCAATGATCCTATAATTAATTTTATTAATATATTAATATATTTTATATCATGCATGCACATTTTTAGAAATAATAGAATATCTCCCAAACAAAATATCAAATAAAAAGTCTTAGTCCATGGTAGATATAGTAACATGAGGTTTGCCTTAGGCATGGAATAAGGTTGGTCAATGTGGGAATTCTGGTAGAGGAACACATTGGTGGGTTCATTTAATTAAAATAAATAAATTTTTTATCTATTTATTTTATTAAATAAACTAATTAAATTCTCTATAAATATCCTCTTATGATGGTTTTTCAATGGTTATTTGGATAAACCATTCTAGATCTAAGAGGAATAAGAGATAATTCTTCATTGGTGGATTGATATCAAATAAAGAACGATGATCTGATTGAGGATAATAATGAGATGAATGATGAACATAGTGGAATTATCACATTCATCTCTAGTGGATTCATTCTTCAGTAATGATTAATCCATAATCAAGGTAATCCTAAAAAATTCTGTTTTTTCCTTTTGATTGAAATTTTGATCATGGATTAATATCTTATTTTATTGATCTGTAATTATATTCCCTTCGCACTGATCAATAATTTAATTCGTGGACATCAATTATTTATTTCTTTATTCCATACTATCACACTTGATTCAAAACCTATTGATCTTTGGTTAGGATCCCATTAAAAATTATTATTATAAACTTTGTGGCCTGTTCCTTTCTCCATTTGTTCTTGTCATTCATCAATAGTACTTGGTTAACCAGGGATTCGACAATACCTGGAAGGACTAATCATTGTGAATGAATTATTTCTTATAATTGATCATGGACAAAAGTTTGTATTTCTAATTTGGGGACACCACGAATGTGTGGGGGTGAATAAGGGAACCCAAACTTGGATCTGGTATCAATGGTTTTCAATTAAGATAGTGATTTGTGAATGGATTTGATTGGTACTGCGGGTGTGGGTTTGTGATCAAGGATACAATCAAAGTTCTATGAAAATGGTAGTTCATTGGAGGTGTCTCCGGAATGGATTAGTCATCCACATTTTCCTAGTTAATGCGTAGTAATAATTTACAGTGTGATGGGGTTGAGCAGCATATGCACAAGAGGCACATTCATGTATATACAATTTCAATGTCTAGGGATTTTTGATATTATTGTTATTTTTAATAATAAGAATTTTGTGTTATTATCAGTATCTTTAATAATTATAATATGGTTTTCAAAATTAAAAGAGGAGGGGGCATGGACTATGGTAAATGCGTGGGAGAGGTAATAACTTCTGTGCATGCATGTGAATACCTACCAATATTCCATTATTATATATTTTGATAATAATAATTCTATCACTAAGGAGAGAGAATGCGATCATGATGCCCATGTGGGTGGTGCCTCATGTTGTACACAATATTATGGGGGGAGCATGTCATAAAAGATCTCCCTCTATTAAAGTTTTATATTTATAATAATTATAATAATATAAAATTATTATTATTCTTGTTGTTGTTGTTGTTGTTTTTGTTTTTATTATTATTATTATTATTGGTCTAAGAATCTTATTTCTAGCATAAGTCCTTTATACGACATCTGATTGATGAATTCAATGTGGTATCATGATCATCGAATTGTGATAGTTGATTTAAAAACAATATTGGATACATAAATCGAGCTCATGGTACAGGTCTAGAAGCATCCAATATTATTATTATTACTATTACTATTATTACAATTATTATTATTATTATTAAATATAGTATCTATCGTAACTCCTTCATACGACATCAGTTTGATGAATCATCTATGGGATCATAACCCTAGTATTGAGGTGAAAATTTAAAGACCAATATTAGGTACTTAATTCAGGTTCATGGATCGGGCCCATGAAATTTCATTCAATCATAATGTGATGAAATGATTTTTTTTATCAGTTGTCTAATTTGGGAAAGTAGATATTATATATTGATCATTTTTCATGAGAATCTCAATGGTGTGATCTTTTTGGAAATTTAGATCTATTGCGATGACATTTTTTTTTGAAATTTTATCCCATAAAACACAGGACATGAATCATGCATTTTTCGAGCTATTATCCAGACACACTTTATACTCTGGGTGAGCACGTGCATTCCCACAGGTACACAGGCACATCTTGGTACTGAGGGATAGCCTGGTACTTGGCCAAGAAGCTAAGTGGGACCACAAACCGTGTGGACCCCCTTATACATTGTGTACTTTTTCATGAATCATTTACCTCTTTTATATCCTTCATTTTGAATTATATTTTTTCTTAAGAGTAGTCTATCTTGAGTTTATTTAGCATAGAACATGATAGTGGTATTAATAGTTACTTTTGAGATACAATGAGATATTTTATGAGTGCGGCACTTCTTTATGTGGAACTCAATGAAGGAAGTGATTGGGAAGGATCATCAGAGAGAGAGAGAGAGGTCAGGTTTGGAAATCCACCCCCCCCCCCCCCCCGCACATCCCACACTCATCCATACTCTTCTATCTACTAAGAGGCACCCTCCTTCTATGACAAGGCATGGGTCCTCTATATACTAATTGGAACCCTTCTTCTATGATAGGGCATGGGTCCTATACCTACTGAGCGACACCCTCCTTGTATGATATGGGATGGGTCCTCTACCTACTGAGTTGCATCCTCCTTTTCTAATAGGGCATGATTCCTTAACCTAATAAGTGCCAACCTCCTTCTGTGATAGAGCATGATTCCTCTACCTTATGAGTTCCAAACTCCTATTATATTATGGCATGGGTCCTTAGCCTATTAAGTGGAACCCTCCTATTTAATCATGGCATTGATCCTCTATGTACTAAATGGAACCCTCCTATTTTACCATAAAATGGTTCCTCTATCTACTGAGTGGAACCCCCTGAAGAACTAGTTCATGGTTTCTATACATATATATTTTTTCCTCTTGCTTGTGCATTATATTGTTAAAGTGTTGATTCACACAGTTACTTATTTGAACAGACACAAGATAGGTTAGGTATCCGAGATGTTCCCTTCATAGAGTTATAGGTAAAATCATTGTTCTCATCTACGTTATAGATATGAATATCCACTTTCTCTCTAATTTGGGATTCTTTTTTAGCATATCTGTTTTTTGTTATGGTTTTTGTATCATATACTAATTGGCATCCCTTCTCTGTGATGAGATGATTTCTTATGTCATGTCTTCTATTAATCCCTTTTCAGTTTTTGAGGCATCCTAATAGGTATGTATATACAAACACCTACATGGGATTTTCCTATATGTGTCATTTCTTATGTAGATGGTGAATAGATTAGAGGTGATTTCAGGGGATCATAGTGATAATTTGGTGTATTTTATCGCATATGGTGCTTAGGAATATCAAATCAGGAGTCGAGCTCCCTCGTCTTTCTTTATGTTCCAGTTATTTTCATGTTAGGACATCTTATCATATTGGCCATGTATTTTTTCACTTTACTTTTCAAATTATTCTCTCATACTCTTTTTTATTCCCTGTATTTTATTACATGCATGGATTTTACTCTATATGTTATCTTATTTTATTATTATTCCAATTCACTTTTACATTGAGATGGTTGGGTGCGTGTGTATAGGTAATTTAGGAAAATGCCCCTATTTTAGTTATTCCTTTTGGTACTTGTCTCCAGCTCCTAGAATATATAGACAAGCTAGGGGTAGTTTTGGATCATCCTCCCACTTTCCAGGTGGGCCTCGGTGGTTCGGGTAATGACAGATTGGTATCCAACGTGGTTCAACCTTGGGATCGTGTTTTAGTTTATTCCACTTGTGAGGTTTTGTTGGGAACTTAGGGAAATAATTTCAATGTTTATTGAGTGCGGCTTTCAGGCCAGTAAACCTAGTTTTGATGTTGTGGACAATGTATCCATACATTACAACTCTGACTACCTACTTGTCAACTCGATATACCAAGATATTGGTTACAGGGATCAATGGTACATTCATCATATTAGATTGAGTCAGTTGACTATCATTCTTGAATCAGTTCCCCATATGTTCTCTTTGACCATGGTATATCTTGATAACTTTCCAAATGAATTCATGATGACAACCATCTAGAATTTTGTGATAGTGTCATTATGACAAACAATTGAGCGATGAGGTCACAGTTCAGGGACCTACCCATTATGTGTTTCTTCTAGGAAGGAACTGATCAATGTTACCACCTATTGAGTAGTGAATTGATTTTTCTATAGATCTAGAATATAATTATTTGTGTGTTGATAAGTTGATAGATCCAATAGTACTAGATGATGGTATGCATATTCTTAACATATTACATGAGTTCCAGTGATGGAAACTGCTAAGGATCCACAATGATACAAACCCTCTGGTACTAAATGTATTACTCTAGGTAGTGGTTTAGGTTTTATGGATTGTGCATACCCTGAAAAATCATATGGTTGTGTTGGAAACCAATATTCTATATGGAGAAACATTTGGATATAGAGGTATTGATAGATTAAATTCCAATGCTGGGTGCACTTTGTGAGTTTTAGATATAGAGATAACATAGGATTCTTTGGAAGCTATACCCCCTTCTTAGGTGGTAGAGGATTGTCTCAAGCCTATTGTGTGAAGATCCCACTTGGATAGGACCCCTCCTGATGGTCGTCCTAGCAGAAATAAATCTCATGGGTGACATGGGGTGTCCGTAGAGCTGTTTTTTGGTGATGTTTGATGTGGATTTATACATTCAATAAAAAGGGACACTTCCCCCACCAATATGCGTTCTTGTGATGGGATTGAGAACTATGAGGGTGAATTAGTTCCTCCCAAAAAGGATAGTGTATATGTGTGGTGGATGAGTTCCTTGATTTTAATAATTGATTTTTTTATAATGGAAATGAGCTGGAGTAAGACCTAGTTAAGGAGAGTAGGTAGGCAAGAGTAAATATGGCTACAAGCACTAGGGTCTTATGACCTAGAGGCTTCGGGTGTGTTTGTAGTGTGAGGCATGTATTCTCTACTATAGGTTTTAGTTTTTGTGTGCAGTTGAAATCCAATTTCTTGGGACATAGCACTTGTTCAATACCAAATGACACTAAGAAGGTGACTTTTTCTTGACCCTTGTTCTAGAGGATCCTGTAGGGAATATTGGTGATTATCTATTTTTGTTGATGGTGTGACCTAAATCTGTAAGGAGAGAGGGATCCTTGCATGAAATATTTTTATTGTGGTAGTTGTACCCTACAATGTCTTCCACTGTATAGGTTGGTCATTTACCATCCATGCTTAGATGATTGTTTCCAGTGATTTTATTCATGCTTTTGGTTTATTGGTATGGATTTTTTCCTTTTGATTAGGAGTAATCCTCAATCATGGTAGGATGTGCTCATTCAAAGGAGGTTACAACCACTTCCTTATCAATTAGATAGTATTACCCTTGGAATAGTAGATGCTATGATATTTCTATATCTTATGATGTTAGAGGAGTATGAGGGAATCATTCATGGAGGCATTTTATGTTTACCTCACTATTGATAGTTTTCTATATTCATGTAATTGTATTAGGGATGACCTAAAATTTGTACTAGCATATCGGATGACCCAGAGCTGCAGTGAGAGCTAGAGGTGTAGTTGGATGATTTTGTAGAGAATGGTCTTTCTAATACTTAGTGTTTTTTCATTGGAAATCCAATGTTGTTTTTATAAAAGGTGGATAAGATCTAGAGGTCAAGATTGGATTGGAATTACATAATCTAGATTATTATCTGGCAGGAATATACACCACTATGAATCGAGGACCTCTTTTCCCAGTGGATGGAGGAAAAGTGGATCTCATAGTTTGACCTCAATATGCACTATCTCCAACTCCATGTTTGACAGGTGGATGTATAGAGAATGGATTCCTAGATCCACTATGGTTTCTTTGAGTTATTTATGGTACCCTATGGTGCGTTGAACACCCCATCAGAGTTCACAAGACTTATGACCCGGATCCATGACCATTCTTAGATAGGGTTGTGGTAACCTTTTGTGATGGTACCCTTATGACCTCAGCATTAATTCTAGATCATGAGAGATATAGGGGGTTGGTTTTATTGTTGGTTCTGAATGGGGTACAGTTCATCCATTGGTAAATAAGGACATCCCAAAAATGTAAGGATTTATTTATGAACAGTTGATGAAGGCCTTTAGAGTTAGATATTTGTGGAGTTTTATCCATGGTAATAGGATATCTCTTGAGCTCTTATGGATTTCCTTTTTCCTACAACTTTTTTAGGTTAGTGATGTGTTTTACCCTTATTCCTCGTTCCCAAAGAGGTTTTGAGTGATTGTTTTTCTCTACATGCCACAACTATGGAGGTATGTGCATGACTCATCATACGATATCAACATGGGTAAGCTGGGTCGTGAGTGTGGAGTTTCCTTTTTTAATAATTTAGTGGGGTTGAGAACCGGTATAGAATGAACATTTAGGGGGATGTTTTGATCCTTATGTTCATGTTTATTGGAAGAAAATAACCCCATCGGGGGAGCTCGTGGGAGCGGGAGAGCCGGATGTAGTCTTAGTATCCCCAAATTTTTTCATAGTAGGTATTATTTAGGACAAAAAACAGTAATGAAGTGAATAATGTATATACTCTGTTTTTCCCTTATAAGAATTTTTAATACTTATAATAATACTTTTAGAGTCAGGTGCTATGAAGGCATGTGATTTTGAGACCTAATGAACCTAAAATTAATTTTATAAAAATATTAAATATATTTTATATCACGTGCCTACATCTTTTTAGAAATAATGGAATATCTCCCAAACTAATTCTTGGATAAATATTTTGAGACCACGATTCAGTCCAAAGAATGAGGATTACCTTAGGTGGGACCTAAGATTTTTATGTGCAGGAAGTCTGATAGAGGCAGCCATTGGTAAGTGTGTTTAATTAAAATAAATAAATTTTTTATTTTTTTTGTATTATTAAATAACCTAATTAAATCCTCAATAAATACCCTCTTATTAAGGTTTTTCAATTTTTACCCATATAACCCTTTATAGATCTATGATAAGGAGGAGAAATTTCTTCATTAATGGATGGACATCAAATACCGAACGTTGATTGAATCAAGGTTAATCATTAGACAAATGATGAACATTGTAGGATTATCACCTTCATGTCTAGTGGATACGTTCTTCACTAACCATCAATCCAAAATTGAGGTAGGGCTCATCACTTTTTGTTTTTAACCCTTTTCATTAAAAGATTCATCATGGATTCAAATCTACTTTTATTGATCTATGATTATCCTCCCTTCACATGATACTATTTAATAATTTTATTTATCTAAATTAATTATTTATTTTTTAATACCATGATAAAATACCTAATTCTAAACATATCAATCATTGGATAGAATATCATAGAGCAATGATGATTACCACCTTTGTGGATTATGCCTTCCTCCCTTTATTCATGGCCTTCATCATCGGTAATAAGTTAACTGGTGATTCGATGATACCTAGGAGGACCGATCATTGTTTGTTTGTTAGTTTTCACAATAGATCAAATTCATGAGTTTATATTTGGATTTTGGGGATGTGATGGGGGTGGCTATGATGATGGGAGCCTAACCATCGATCGGGTATTAGTGTTTTGTGAGCGGGATGGTGATTTGTGAACAAATTAAATCAGTACCATGGTCGCAAGTTCACGATTGAGGATGCAATTGAGGAACTAATAAAAAAGAATTTGATTTCAGGTGGCTCAATAATGGATCAATCATCCTCATTTTCCCAGTTGATGCAATGCAGCAAAGTGATGTGTGACATGGTCAAGTGGTAGACACATGGGAGGTGTGTTCAAGGATGTGTGGTTTCTACATCTAGGGTGTTGTGTTATTGTTATTGTTATTATTATTATTATTATTAGTTTTTTGTTATTATTATTATCTTTAATAATGATAATAAGGTTTTGAGAAGTAAAAGAGGAGGGGGCATGGACTCCTATACGTGCATATGAGAGGGAAGACCTCCTGTACATGTGTGGGAAAACCTCCCCATATGACATTATTATATATTTTGATAATAATAATTTTATCTAGAAGGAGAGTGATGGTGGGGGTGGATCCAAAGATGGTGTTACATCATGTTGTGTGAGATATTGAGGGGGGATCATATTGTGGAAGCTCTTATAGTATTTAAGATTTATATTTTTAACAAAAAAACATTATAAAAACATTATTATAACTATTATTATTGGTTCACGAATCTTATTTTTGAGTTAAGTCCTTCATATGACATCAAATTGACACATTTTCTATGGCATTGTGATCATGATATTGAGATGGTTGATCCAATACAAATGTTGGATACATAATTTAGGCTTGTGGATTGGGTCCATGAACTAGCCAATGATATTATTATTATTATTATCTTGGAATATAGGGTTTATCATAACTCCATAATAAATCATTCATTTGATGAACCGTCTATGGAATCATGACCAAAATATTGAGTCAGAATATAAAGACCAATATTGGGTACTGAATTCAGTTTCGTTGCTCAGACCCACAAAACACTCTTTGAGTGTGATGCGGTGAAATGAATTTTTTTATCACATGTCAAATTTGGTAAATTTAATAACCTACCTTGACACATTTCCTATGAGTATTTCGATGTTGTGATCCTTTTTTTCATTAAATTAAATTTGGGATGATGTATATATGGTTTGATGTTTTCATCTATCGGACTAATGATAATCCTCGTGCATTCATTAGTTTTTTGTCTAGACACTCCATGTAACCTTGGAGAACATGGTCATTCCTAGGGTTACATGGTAATATCATGGTACCTGGGAATATCTAGGTACATGGATAGGTAGTGTATTGGTACTATAGTCCATGTGGACCCCCTTAAATGTCATGTACTTCTTTATAAAACTTATACCTCTCATATCTCTTTCATTTGGGCTCATATTCTTTTCTGTGAGTAGTATATCCTGAGTGTTTTTCTATGTAGAATTCAATGGTGGAATTAAAAATGTATTTTGAGATACAATTTAAAATGTTACAAGTGTGATACTTCTTTAGGTGACACTTGATGATGCTAGTGATAGGGAAGTATCATCGTAGAGATTGAGAGAGGTTGGGGTTGGAAATCCACCCATACTTTTTAATCTACTAAGTGAAACCCTCCTAATGTGATAGTGAAGGGGTGCTCTATCTTCTAAGTAGAACCATTTTAATATGATATGGCGTGATTCCTATACCTACTGAGTGGAACCATCATGATGTGATAGGGTATGAGTCCTCTACCAACTAAGTGGAATCCTCCTATTATATCAGGGCATGGGTCTTATACCTATTGAGTGGAACCCTCCTAACATATCAAAGAAATGGTTTCTCTACCTACTGAGTAGAACCCTCTTATTGTACTAGGGAATTGTTCCTCTATCTTTTAAGTGGTATCCCCATGATAGACTTGGGAATGGGTACTCTATAAAGAGATTGTGTCGCCTTAACTGGGTGGAATAGGGGAGAGTTGTGGCCCCAAGAGGTTACTTCTTTGGATAGACACATGAGATGATGGGAATTAGAGATAGTCCCTTTCTAGAGTTATATGTAGACATAGTGTTCTTAGATAGGTTATGGTGATAGATATCCCATTTCTATCTCATTTAGTCTTCTTGTTGAGCATATCTAGTTTTTTTATGGTTATTATCTCATATAATATTTTATAAACCTCTTTTTAGGAGATGACTACCTCTATCATGTCTTCTATTGAACCCTCTTTTATTTTCAAGGAACCCTAATAGGTATGTATATACTCAACCCTGCATGGTATTTTCTAGCGTATGTTGTGTCTTTGGTAGATGATAGATAGTTTAGAGGTGATTTAAGAGGATCATAGGGATACTTTGGTGCTTTTTTTCAAATACTATTTTTGAGTATAGGAGATAAAGAGTTGGGCTTCATCATCTTTATTACTTTTCAAGTTATTGTCATGTTGGAGAATCTTTTCTAGTTGGGAATGTATTTTCCCCTTTACTTTCCAAATTATTTTATCATACTCTTTTGTATTCCCTAGAGGTTATTACATGCATGGATTTTACTCAATATGTTTTTCCTTTTATTATTATTCATCTGCACTTTGATATGGAGATATTTGGGTGTGTACATACAAGTACATTAAGAAAGGGTCTCTCATTTTATTTATCCGCTACGATGCTTTTCTCCATCCCTTAGCCTATGGAGGAAATCTTAGAGTAGTTTCATCTTGGCCTTCCACTAGCTAGGAGGGCCCATGGTGGGTTGGGTTGTGACAGTTATAGTAGGGTGTGGTATGAGTCATGTGAACTAGTTTTATTACCATGTTCTAAAACATTGTTTATATAATCCAAAAAATAAAGTCTGTTATATAAATATTCCTTACTGTAAAAAATGTTTTCGTTATAAAATATATAGCACTTATTTCAAAATTTGAAAATAAATATCTTTTTATCATGTTTGTACATAGATATAATGTTTTTGGTAACTGATGGCGCATAATAAAAATCTTCTAAAACTAATATCATTCAAGTTAAGAAATATGAAGTGGCAGTCCCTGATAGCCACAACAATATTTATGGATTCGTTAGCTGATCGTAGATCTACCTCTCCTCATAAAATCTTCCCAAATAAACCTTTTCCTAATATTTTAATACATGTGTGGGAACTACATGCTATATCTAATACCTAATTTAATGAAAGATATAAATTGTACTTGATGATAAATTCACCTGAATATTCCCTTGTCCTCTTTTCCTGGGTGAAATTTTTCTTCAGTGGGCCTTATTTCCACATAATAAATATACAGTTTTATGTTCCCTTTATTTTCCCTTAGTATTTATTTTCTTGTAAAGTAATTGAAAAGAATATTTGGACATAGATATCTTCTCCATTACTTTCCTTTTATTCGCCAAAAGGATGAAAATATTTTTTCAGGTTATATCCTTATGAACTTTGAGGTGTGAGAAGATTTGGTAGAGAATTATCTATATTGATCATATCGAAATTGAAAAAAAACATGAGAAGATCTAAGTGAGTGATCAAATAATGATATTTGTGTGCAGCTCATCTGGAATATTAAACCCTAGAACCTCTAAGCGCTCAATATATCCTGTGATTTTGACTATGTGAGTCCCAACTGGAACACCTTATCCAAGTTTACTCTAAAAAATGCCTTGGATATATCAATGTATTCCTATCTATATCTCTCCAAATATAGACCTCAGATATTATAGAGAATTATATAATTATCCACATCTTCATTTGACTTCATGAGTTCACTAGACATGGATGAACATATTAAACACTAAATGTTGACTTCATCTCTCATGTGTTTATCATAGATAGTAAACTCCTAATCCCTAGCCTCCTTAGACGGTGTATCAATTAGTGAAAATTCTAGAATGTAATATTTATGTCCATGGTGAAACACTACTTGTAGGCATCTAAACTATTCTAGTAATTTACTACCATTAAGTAGATGGTCTTGCTCCATAACTGATCGCAGGGATAATGTGGTTGATGAACATGACATTATTCCACAATATTGAAAGAGATTCAATTGACTAAAATTTATATAAGATATAATGTAATTAATTTAATTATGGGTTCCATAATTTTTTAAAGTCACAATTGTATCACCTAGATATTTTAAAAGAATACTATATTTGATAGTGTATACCACACACAACACTGAGTCTAAATAAACCATGAAATATTATTATTTAAATATGATATTTATAACATGGATATTAAATTAGGAGGTATGAATAGGATTTAATACTATAAGAAATATATATAAAATTTCCAACTAAATAAAAATGTATTGATATATTCTTAGTGAATAATCATTCAAATTTTAGTAAAGTTATTTTATGCTTCATAAATATGTTTCCTTTAAAAATTATTTTTATTGAATTTTTATGAGAGAATATTATTTTATAGAATAAATTGAAATTTAATATGATAAAGAATATTCTTTTTTAAAATCATAATATTAAAATTATATTATGGTGAATTTTTGTGATTTTTCTACTAAGTCTTTTTTTATTGAATAGTGTAAATGTAGATTTTTATTAGAAACAATATTTTCTTTTCAAATATTTACATATTAAAATTATATTTTGGATTAGTTTTAAAATTTAATAATTTATTTTTTATTGAAAAAAATAGAATTACAGTCTTTAGAATGTATTTTATACTTTAATTCGGTGTAAAACATTTTTATACTTAAAAAGACATTTTTCTAAAAAAAACTATTTTTCGTTGCATTTTTCATTTTAATATTAACTTAATTTATTTGAATTATATAATTTTAATAATAAAAAATGGATTCCGTATTTTGAATTTGGATATTCAAATTGGTAAATATGTCTCTTTTTATTTTTAATCATTATAAATAGTAACCTTGTTAAATAATTATCACTATAGTAAGGGTAAATCGAGTAATTAAGGTTTTACTATAATAAGATAGAGAATAGAAAATGACCCTAACACTTGTCTTAATTTTATTTGATGGTTATTTTTTTAATAATCATTTTAAATTATAATAAATTTTATTTTCTATCATTTGGCTATGATTTTGACCTTTATATTATTTTATGCAATGAAAGTTCAAAAATAATATTATCTTTGTTTTACTAACTCTAAATATTTGAAATGAGGATAAAAAGATGATATGTTTGGTTATAAATAATTATTTTAAAAAAATTAGTTTCTCATGGTCATTTATTTATAATTTTTAGTGATGAAATAATTCCCTTTAATTCATATGCAATGCCGACAATTAATTTTTCAATGAATAGAAAAATAAAGTAATTGATTTTAAAAATATTAAAATTGATATAATTTGAAGTAATTTTTGGTTTCCATGAGTTTTATAGTAGAATATATAATATTATTTTTATTTCAAAATATTATATTCTAATTATATCTTTTTATTGATGTCTTAATGTCAAAATAAATGAATAGTATTAAAATTGATATTAATAATATTTTATAATAAATAAAATTTCATTAAATTATTAAAAATTACTAAAAATATTATATTCATCAAATATTATTGTATATGTTTAAAAATATAAATTATGGTCCATTTATTAGCCAATTTTTCTTTTATATTAACTATATGTATCCCTATAGTGTAAAAACATTGTTATCGCAATAATTGTCAAAAAGGGTTAACACAACATAAAAAATAGATAAGGGTAAATAAGTAATATAAATTTATCAAAATTTTATTAGATGAAATAATTTTCACCTATAATCATCCTATATTCAAATAATATCAATTTGGATCCTATTTCCCTGAAAATTAAATTATATGAATATAATATTTTAGGTAATTCCAAGAGTGCCCCACCCATCACTTATAAAAGGGGGTACTTATATACTATTTTATTTACAATTAAAAACCATATATTTCATAAAATAATTTCCCAAATAAATTTCCTAAAATCCTTCTTCATATTATATAGGTCTTAGTTTGGTCATAATACCAAACATATAGTGCATAATCTGAAATGAAAAGGGGGTTCTCCAAATGGAGGTACAGTTTTTAACTGAATGTTTCAGTTTTATTTATTCTTCTAACTCCTATAAATATTATCCAACCATAATTATATAATAAAATTAGTATCATAAATATATTTTTATGGTATTATGTTAATTAAATAACATATTTCAATCTCCTCTTCCATCAAATGGGAAAAGAAACTGTTGTTTGTGTGTACGTCAGACTATCGCCTCATGAACCGATGTAATTCACTTTCCTTCACCACCAATCATGACTGGTTGAAATAGTGGATTTAATATATATAAATATGGTATTAGTGAAATATTTATCATTCTAAAAAGATATGATATCATCAAATTTATTAACTTTTTTTTCATTGAAAAATTATAATTTCGTTCGTGCGTACGTGTGGATTACCACCTCCATAAAGCGATGTGATTTGTTTTTTATAACAAAATAACATCAATACTATATAAAATTGTATTTAAAGAAATAAAATTATATTTATTATATACTTATAATTTTGGAAATATAAAATAATGCTTACCTTCTTTCTATAATGATCTTTGAAAAATGAAAACATTACTCATGCGTACATATGGAATACCGTCTCCATGATTGTAACGTTGTATGTTCTTCATAACCATCTTTCAAGGTTTGTTTTGAAGTTATAATTGGTGTATAAAAATAATAATTATATCATTATTATTTTTATTAATATTATAGACTAATTATTTTTTTAACCATAATCATACTACCGAATTCATTTTCGACATATGAGTCGAATATCATCAAATTGTTTGACGAGAACTTAAGTAATTGTATATAATATAGAAATAAATAAAATAAATGGAATAATAAAAATGAAAATGTTTTTGGGGATTACTATTGTTGGTATCAATGAATAGTCTAGTTATTTTTGTGGATTACTACTATGATAATTTAGTAGGAAACCTAGGGATAAGTCTAAGTATAGGAAAATTATCATGGACAGCCTATACAAAAACATAGAAAATCATAATTTAGGATATAATCAAATTTTTTTTTTTTTTAGGTTTGTAATCTTACCTTTTGAAGATTTATTATTTAAATTATTTTCACTATGTTTTTTTTCTTTTTAATTAATGATGGGAAATAGAAGAAATTATTCCAACAACAAACATGATATGAACTGTAATTATTTCCCTAATGATATATCTAACATTATGGGACTGGGATCTAGGAACTTTGTGGAAGTATTAGATTATCTGACTCATGCTCTGAAAAGTAAATTAAATTATAAATAATTCCCTCCTTCTCCAAATAAATAGAAATTTTTTGTTGATTATTTTATGTGAAAAAGGCCTCTTACCTTTAGTAGATCTTATAATATCCTCATCAGAGAAAAATTGATTACCTATGTTGAAATGATATTCACTGACTAATAATTCATTGAATAAGAGAGCTTTGTGATGGTCATTTATCACATCCATGGGAAATTCGATTAGTATTGAACATTGATCAAGAACATATAGTCTAAAAAGGATATTGATTCCATGAAATGCGAATAATTCAAGAAAATATTTTTTTGTAAATATTTTCCCTAAACTCGCTATCTTAAAATGGATAGAGATTTCATTAGATTGAAGAAAAAGGATTATGAGTCTATCAGGTCGTAAGAGTAAAACATCACAAGTAGTTCATGGATGCCTCCAACTTCATCATCAACGCTAAATGTATGGTGGACCACTTTAGTGGATTAAATCCAAGTCAATGAACAATTTTGTGATATGATACTTTGACATCTATAAATGGATTTTATATTATTCCCTCAAGGATGGGATGTAGATTAGAGACTCTCGATGGTATCATATACCTTGAGATAGAAAATCATAAAATATAATTTTCTTTGAGATGAACAATATATAAACCGCATGATGAAAGAAAAATCAATATCTCAGGTGTCAAAAAGTTTGGGAGAAGCATCCTAAAAACTATCTAAAGGGAACTAAGAGCTTATTCAAGTGTGGAAAAGAAGGGTCCCAGGATAATAATTTCTGAAAAAGAGATAAATAAAACTATTAATGTGATCGTGAAAATAAGTTTTATATCAACACTGAAACTGAAGTATAGTTTTTCAACTAAAATCAACATATGCATTATACAATCCAATTCCCTAAGACAAGGGTTGTTGGAGAAAATATATGAAACAATCTACATTTCCCATAGAGAAAGGAAAGGAATATGTTATCACTATTATTAAGGTGGATCTGTACTATAATGTGGGGACAAGTATGGTAGTTTTTCATTCAAAAATAGAAAATTTACTTTTTGATTATAGTTCCGCACAATATTTCATATATAGAAAGTTTAGTGAAACTATAAAAACACCAACTCAAAACATTGTGGTTGACTTATCTGTAAGATTTAAAAACAAAGAAATTGTGGTCTCTCAAGTATTAACTCTTATGAAGTCAGTATTTGGGTAATATAACTTCCATAAAATCTTGTCTTAATTCCTTTAGTGGAATTTGATGCTGTATTGGGAATTTATTGGCTATACTCATATAAATGAAACATCATCTATCAGGATAGGGAGATCACTCTTTGCATCCAAAGTCATCCTCTAATTCTATACAAGTTTATGGAGGATGATAAATCTCTCTTGGAATCTTCATCTTAATCGCTGATATTATTTCATTATGAGGAAACATATCTAGTTAAAAGGATTGATACAAAGGAGTTAATCATTCTTGATGACAAGACCATTGTGTAGGATTATACTAATGTATTTCCTAAATAGTTTTCGAGTATTCCTCCTGGCCAAAATATTATTTCCTCAATCAAACTTTTACCTGGATCTATATACATATCCAAGAATCCAAACAAAATGGGCACTATTTAGCTAGAGGAACTGAAAAATTATTTACAAGAGAATCTAGAATATGGATTTATATTCTTGAGTGCGTAAATATGGGTTTTTTGGGTCCTCTTCATCAACAATAATGATGGGTCAATGAACATATATATTGATTATCATCAACTCAACAAAATCATGATAATGAAAAAGTATCCCCTACCACAGATAGATGACTTGTTCAATCAACTATATGAGGATTAGTATTTCTATAAGGTGGACCTTTATTCAAAATATTACCAATTAAAGTTGAAGAATGAAGATATTCCCAAACCTACCTTTTAAACATGGTATGGACACTATGAGTTCATGGTTATGCCATTCAGACTCAATAGTGATCCAGAAAAATTTATAGACTTAATGAATAGAGTCTTTGTATATTACTTCAAAATATTTGTGTTAGTCTTTATAGATGATTTTATAATATACTTCCAAAGCAAGTGTAAGCATGAGATTCATTTTAATATTGTGATAAAGACATTAAAAAAAGAGAATCAATATGAAAATTATTGTAAATATGAGTTCCGAATGAAGGAAGTATCATTCTTAGGGAATGTTATCACCAGTAAAGAGATATTAATGAACCCTGTTAAGATAAAGTCATTTGAGGAGTGGCCCAGACCAACATCTGTAATGGTGATCCATAGTTTCCTTGGATTAGTAGGGTATTACCTATGATTTTGGAGACACATATTTTCATTTCCAAACCCTCTAACCTAGATAAATAAAAATGGAGAAATGTTTTTCTAACCAGTGAATGTGGAGATTTAAGGAATTAAAAAAATATTCTTATCACTACATCAGTCCTCACAATTCTCTCAAGTGGTTTACTTTTCATGGTATATATTGATGCTTTAAACAATGGTTTGTGATGTTTACTAATGAGAAATTAAAAATTGATATCCTACTTATCAAGGAGGTTGAAATTTAACGAGAAAAATTATCCAACGCAGGATCTGGAGTTGGCATTATTGCTCTTTTCATTGAAAATCTGGTAGAATTATCTCTATATAAAAAAGTGTGAAAAATATATGGATCAGAAGAGCCTAAAATATATATTCAAATATAAAGAGACTAATATAAACAAATGAATATGGTTATATTTAAGCATGAATTATGACTCCCCAACCAACCATCATCCTTGGAAATCCAATAAAGTGGAAGATTCTCTAAGTCGAAGCGATCTAGTGGATTTATCAATGATGAAAATTGATAAGCATAAAATCTACTTATACATGAAAAAAATGTTCATGGAAATGAAAAAGGATGTGACATCATAATTTCTTTTCTCAAATTATTTCTCAACCATCCCTTGTGGAGAAGATAAAGGATACTCGAAGAGATGATGTGGAAATTCAGAAGAAGGTGGAAGCAATAAAAAAGGAAATCCTAAGAGTTCAAAAATGTTGAAATATGAGCTATAATATTTGGGTTGTGAATGTGTGTACCATAAATTCTTGAGATAAAATAATAGCTATTGAATAATTAACATAGCTCAACACTCTCAATCCACTTGGGGATCATGATGATGTATTGAGATCTCTAAGAACATTATAGGTGAGACAATATGAATAAGGAGATCACAAAACATGCATCAAATTTTTTAGTATGTTTGAAAGTGAAGTATGAAAGGAATAATTTAAATGGGACGATGAAACAATTATCCATACCTATGTGGAAATGGTAAAAAATCATCATAGACTTTATCACTAGTCTTACAAATACATCAGGAGAAAGTAATACTATATGGGTTGTGGTAGATTGTCTTAAAAAACACTTCTCACATCATTGAAATTCAAGAGGGGTTCTCACTTGATCAAATTGAAAGTATATACATCATATAAGTGGTAGGGATGCATGAAACACCACTATTTATTCTATATGATGGATATCAAATATTTACCTCCAAGTTATGTAAGATTCTACAGCATGCTCTAAATATTGAGTTGAACTTCAGTATGGATTATCACCCTATAAATTAATGAACAATATGAATAGACTATCCAAACATCAGAAAACATGTTGAAATAATTCTCGATTAATTTTAAAAGATGATGGGACAATTAAGTTCCTCTGGTTCAGTTCTCATATAATAATAGATTTCACTAATGCATCCAAATGACTCCTTATAAAGCCTTTTATGGGAAAAGATGTAAAAGACCTATGTGATTGGGATGAAGTTGGTGAATAAAAGATATGAATACCTAAAATGGTTATGAAAATTATATAAAATATTAATTCTATTCAAAAACACATTAGTGTCACTTAGAGTTGACATTAGATTTTTGAAGACAATTGTGGACAAGACTTGGAGTTTGAGGTTAGAGATAAAGTATTTCACTACATATATTTATGGAATTTAGTGATGAGATTTGGGAAGAAGAGTAATTTAATTCCCATGTACATTATCCCCTTTGAGATTCTCAATTTCATCAGAACATTTTCTTATCAACGAATACTCCCACTAACTTTATCATAAGTACGAACATATTCCATGTATCCCTATTGAGGAAGTACATACTAGATCCATCTTATATAATAAATATAGAGGTGATATGGTAGGAAAATGACCTCTCTTATGAGCAGAATATAGTCAATATCTTGGACAAGAGGGATAAAGTTCTACAAAACAAGACAACTCACCTAGTCAAAGTACATTGATGAAACCAAAAAATACGAGGAGGTAACAAAGGAACCACAGGAAACCATGAAGCAGAATTACACTTATCATTTTTCACCTTAGTATGTAATATTAAATTTCAAGGGAGAAATTTACTAATGGGGTGAGAAATTAAAACCTTTAGATTTTAAAATAAAACTATATTTTATATCATATACGATAGGAAACACATAGCCTAAAAAACCATGCAATATTATTATTTAAATATGAATATTATAATTGAGCTTCTAAATTAGAGGGTATGGATATTATTAACTAATTTATAAAATATATATATAAGGTCCTAATAAATAATAATTTATTGACAAATTCTTAGTAAATAATCACTAGTATTTTAGTAAAGTCATTTTATGCTTCAAAAATAGGTTTCCTTGAAAAATATGTTTCCTTCAAAAATATGTTTCCTTCAAAAATATGTTTCCAACAAAAATGATTTTTAATGCTTTTTATTAGAGAATATTACTTTTTGAAACTTATAAAAATTTAATTTTATAATAAAACAAACCGTATTTGAAATAATAATATTAAAATTATCTTATGGTGGATTTTTTTTATTTTTCTGAAATGGCTATGGTTTTAATGAATATTGAAAAATATGGATTTTTATTTCAAAGTGTATTTTCATTTAAAGTATTTACATAGTCAAATTATATTTTGGATTAGTTTTAAAATTTGAATAGTTTTTTTGTTGAACATAATCCAATTATGGTATTTACAATATATTTTATACTTAATGTCTTTGTAAAAACATTTTCATTCTTGAAAAGGTATTTTTATGAAAAAACATGTTTTCATTGCATTTTGTGTTTTAATATTAAATAATTTACTTCTAATAATAGAATTTGAATCTTGAAAAATATATTCCATTTTTTAATCAATAGGTCCAAATTTGGTAAATAGTTACCTTTTATTTTTTGTTATTATGATTAGTAACCATGGTAAACAGTTATCACCATGGTAAGCGTAAATATGGTAATTAAGGTTAAATTGATATGATAAGGACTATAAAATGACCCTCCAACTTGCTTTAATTTTACTGGATGATTATATTTCATCCATAATTATATAAAATTGTAACATATGACCTTTTTCTACCATTTGGTTATGATTTTGACCTTTATATATTTTATGTAATGAAAAATCAAAAAATTCCATTCTCTTTATCTTATGAAATCTAAATTTTTTACATAAGGATAAAAAGATATATTTTATTTTATAAATATTTATATGAAATATAAATTATTTTTCATCATTTTAATTTATTTCTAATTTTTAGTGGTTAAATAATTACCTTAAATTCTTATGCAACACTGAAGCAGTATTTATTCAGTTAATAGAAAAATAAAATTAATGAATTTAAAAATATTAAAAGTGATATAATTTGAATTAATTGTTTGGTTACATGAATTTTATAGATTAATATATCATATTAAGGTTATTTAAAAATATTATATTCTAATTTATTATTTTTTTATGACATTAAGGTCAAATTTAATTAATACTTCTAAAATTGACATTAATGATATTTAATAATAAATAATATTTTATTAAATTATTTAAAAATAATAAAAATCCTATCATCATCTAATTTATTGGTATACATTTAAAAATATAAAATATGGTTCAATATTTCTTTTATTTTAACTATATTTACCTGTATATAGTAAAAACGTCATTATTGTCTTAATTGTAAAAAAAAGTTTAACACTGGTGAAATCAAATAGATAAGGATACAAACTTGATATAAACTTGTAAAAATTTTATTTTATGATATTATTACAACCCATACCCATCCTATATTATAATTATATCAGTTTTAATCCTTTTTTCTATGAAAATTAATTTGTGATAATTTAATATTTTAGGTAATTCCAAGAGTGCCTCTCTCCTCACTTATAAAAGGGAACCTCCTCTCCTCTTTTAAAAATTATATTATTTCAAAAAAAATCTAAAATCCATGTAAAAATTCCTTTACAGTTTAATGAGGTCTTATTTTGGGAGTAATACCCAACTTAGAGTGCTTAATGTGAAAAGCGAAAGAGGTTGTCCAAAGAAGATGTAAAGGTTTTAGTTTTATTTATTCTTCTACCTTGTTTGAATATTATTCACCCATGATGAGATAAAGAAATAAATATATTAAATATAATTAGATAATTTTATTTTAATTTAATAACAAAAATCTATATCTTATTCCATCAAATGGGAAATAATATTATTTTTTGTGTGTACGGTGGAGTATTGCCTTGCGAATCGATGTAATTCGTTTTCCATCACCACCACTCATGGATAGTTTTAATGATGAATTTAATATATATATGTGTGTGTGTGTGTGTTTTTGTGTTTGTGATATTCATGAAATATTTATAATTTTATAAATATAATATATCATCTAATTTCTTACCATTTCATTCAATGAAAAATGATAATTTCATTCGTGTGTATGCGTGGATTGCCACCTCCAAGAAGCGATGTGATTCATTTTTCATAACCACAAAAAAAACTAGCAATATATAAGTGTGTTTAAAGGAAAAAAAAATATTTAGTATATAATTATCATTTTTAATGATAAAATAATACATACCTTCTTTCCATAATGATCGTTGAAAAATAAAAATGTTACTCATGCATATATACAGCCTACAGTTATCTTGATTGTAATATAGTTCATTTTTCATAACCTTATTTCATGGTTTGTTTTAAAATTATAATTTATGTATAAAATTATGAATATTAAATTATTATTATTATATAGATGATTTATTGATTATGTCGTTAACCATAGTCAACATATCAAAGTCATTTTGGACAAATGAGTCAAATATTGACAAAATTTCTAATGAGAACTTTAGAAATTGTATGTATCATAGTAATAAGTAAAATAAAAGGAATAATAAAATTGAAAAATGGTATTATGAAAGTAAATAATTATCATAATTATATTATTGAGGAAGATAAATAATTCATGTGATGATTCAGACTCAAGGGGAGGGAGCTCTCGGAATCACCATTTTTCTATGGGTTGTGACCTTTTTCAATATAACTCACTTCCTCTCTCTATTTAATGTTATTAAAAAATATAAATTATATATATATGTCCCCCAAATATGTACCTATATTATTATTTCTTAATTTTATGGTGTAATACATGCCTAATGTTCATTTCTCAATTTCCTTCTTTATGAAATTTCTTTTGATTGTGATATGAGGAAAGATTATTAATCTCATTTCTTTCCATGGGTAATTATTATGATTATGACTTATGATTTATTTCCTTTTCTTGAACACATAACTATGAACAAGTTATGATGGGTTTTCCTAGATATTTATTTAATGCATTGGGTAAATCTTTTGTCTCGTGATACATTATGTATAGAACTGGGGAGTAAACCAAATCCCCAATTGAACTATGCCCACCTTATGATATTATCTTTGAAGTAAACCATGAATTTTGATTATGTCATGTTTTTTATTATTTTCACATTTAATATGTTTTGTGATATTATGATACCATGTCATTTATGTTATTCTCCCATGTGATTACTCATGATCCTCATCTTTTATAATATCATGGCATGCCTTTGAATCACATGTTATTATTCTTTATCATGTTTATTGTTTTACTGAGCGTTTATCTCACCCCTTTATTTTATGTATTCCCCATATTATACTATATAGTTTTAGCAGATTATATGGATTTAGGATCTCATCATGGAGATTAAAATAAAGAACTTCTATTTTAATTTCATGTTGTTGATTTATATACCTAGTTTTCTGAGAACACTAGGCCTTATATCCTTGGTTTGTATTTAATATATATTTATGTTAAAAATAATGTAATAATATATGTAAATTTTTTAGGTCACTATACCAATATCCCTCTCCATTTGAATTGGAATTTCTTGTTTTTTAAACATTATGGTGTAAAAGATCGATATGCCCCTTCTCACAACCCAAGTGTCATCTCGATCAATTACTTTAAGGTATTTAGGTAGGAATGTCTTTTAAAACTATATTATTTCAGGCCCTTGATCCATTGAGTATACTCCCCAATCAACAAACCCTTACATAGATTTCCCTTACACTTTCCACTATGTTATATTAAGTCTAGCATGTGAAAATTATCTTGATATCCATTGGTTATGTCATCCCAAAATTTTCATAAAACTCTATGATAAAATTAAGTGTCCCAGTATGGGTTGGTCAAATACTTAGTTCTTGTATTTTTCATTGTTAATCAATTAATGGATGGCTTAGTTTGAATTAATATTAATTATAGGGGTTTTATTTATTATGTGTAATTTGTTTATTTTTTTAACCTATCTTGTTAATATAAAGTGAATTTTATTTTATTGATTAACCATGTTCTAATAAAATATTTATACAGAAAATGTTTATTTAAAGTCCATATTTTCATATAAGATCATTTATTTATGTAATCACAATCTTGTATCCATAAAATAAATCATTTATAAGAAGAAAATAAAATAAATAAATGACATGATCATAATATTTATTTAATGGCTGATTTAATGATATAACAATAAATCAACCCATGACCCTAGGGATAAACACCTAATCCTAGTATTGTAATGAGTCAAAAAATCCCATGTAAACACATATGTATCTCTTATGTTCGTTTTATCTCAATTCCATCTTGAAGTTTCTGTACCCAAACTTTTTCTTAAATAGAATCCATACACCTTTAGATACTCATTTTATTATATAATTTTTATAACTCACACAAAAGTGAGTGGAACCAAAGGATTGGTTAAATGGAAATAAATAAAACAACCTTTTAAACAGAAGTTCTACATGATAAATGTGGGAGGGATAAATCGCAATCCATCATATTTAATTTAATAATAATTAATTGAAAAATAGTGAAATAAAATTAAATGAAATAAAACCAACACGTACATAAGTATAGTGAAGCTCATTATCAGTCATACATATGCAACAATAACGCATTTAAAAGAAGTAGATACCCTGAATTTCGGTTCATTATTTGATAATATAAAACATGAATAAATTAATTTGATTAATTATATTATTCATCATTTAATTCACTTTATATTATTTCATCCAATAATTCTAAAATTAACTTCCTCTATGATTTTAAATAAAATAAATTGTTTTATTTTATTTAAAACTCAATAAAATAGTACACAAACTTTTACTTGGAAGAAAATTAGTGATTACATGTCTGAGCTATTCATTAATGTTTTAAATGTTACCAATGCACTCGTGATATATATTGTGTACATGGAATGTACCATAATTTAATAGTGTGTAATACCAATTTAATTCCACATGGACATAAAAAATTATATATCATATACAATTTAATGTGTTTAGTATTTAGTATGCAATAACCATACATGATTAATAGTTTTTAATAATACATGGAATTGATTAAATATTTAATATAATATAAAACCTAATGAATGGTATGTATTATAAACTTAATGACCCATTAAATTTAAAAATTTTGAACCCAGACTACTAGATCCAATGGTAAAAACATATACATTTAATTTATGGATTTGATACCAATAAATTTGACCTAACTATTTTCATTAAAAATTTACAACACAAAAATGAAATATTGGATCACTTATATACCCATTGAACTTTTAGGATTAGAGTTTTAGATAATTAGGACAAACTCTTACAAAGTGGGTTCATAAAAAAGGTTGATAAATACGAACATTATCTCTCACTACACCAATCTTTAGATATTAAATGTTAAGTCTTCAACATCTCCTATTAAATTCCTTACATATTAAACCTTTCTAATTAAAAATCCTTTAGAAATATTCTTCATAACTTAAGGAAAATGAAACATGAGAAATGGTGGGATCGTATGCTTAGTAAGTATAATAATGAGAAAAATAAAATTTATTATCATATACATAAATTATATAATAATAAGGGTATGACATAAAAACTTACAAAGTTCACACACAATCTATCATGGATTATAAATAAGATTCAGGACATAATATTAACAGTTAATAAGACTTGAATCATAAAATAATCAAATAACATGATCCATTAGATCATAAAATAAGAATAATACATGTAATTGTGGCATATAAATAATTATAGAAAATACTTTCATAAGTATTCAATGATATTTACAAAGACTATCATACTGGAATGGGTTCACTCCCCAAAACATCATAGTATTCAAGGTCCACTTGAAATACAATCAAGGTAGACAAGGTCCCTTACTATGTTGGGTTCACTCCACATTACAATCCTATTTATGCCATGATATATCATTATTTACCTAATTTATTAGAGGGAGATATAGTCCTCATCCATCATATACTTAAAATCATACATATATGTGCCACAAGATCATAAAACGTTAATCATATCATAACCCATGAAAAGAAATGGGATTTATAAACTTTTCATATTTTAACTATAATCATAAACCATCTTGGGATATAATATGGGCATTATCCTTAGATCATATATGGAATCCCACCTTTTTATTACATAACTTTTCATTACATGGTATAAATAGAGGGTTTTTTGATGTTTAGTTTCTTGGAAATAAGGAATAGAATACATGAAAAATTGAAACATTATTCTAAACCCACTTTAATACATCATTATAAGTTCAATCTAAGCTAGTTTTACTACATCTAGAATTCTAGGGACATGCATCAAAGTTAGGGGTTGAGCATGAATCAAAGTAATGGGATAATCAAGAGAGAAAAAAAACATTTGATCATGAGATATATCAATAATAACATGATGCATAAAAAAATGCATGAATAAGAGTCATATCATAATAATAATAAAAATAATAATAGAATGAAAATGTGTCAACAACATTTAAATGAGTAATTAGTAATCATATCAACAAGGATTATCACTAAGCTATCATAAATAAAAAATAAAAAGGTTATTCACTAAGGTATCATTAAAACATGTTATCTCTAAAGATTAAATTATTTACCAAATTCATTTGGGATCTATCAAGGTGTAAAATTAATATATTTTAATTAATGTGATCCAAATAGATTATCATAATTAATTTAATTAATAACTTGTGGATAATAAATAACCATTTTCTTATCAATATCATAGTGTACAATGTGCTTAAAATACTTGACCATTATGTCATTTTTCACCATAAAAGGAAATGTGGATTTAATATATGTAAATTCTTGAATAAAAAAAATTAATTTTTTAATATATTTGAATAACCATTGAAAATATAAGATGCTTTGGTTTTTAAATAAAATGAAAAAATGGAATTTCTCTGGTAAAATAAGGGAATTTTAGAAGTCTATTCAGCAGCATGATGGGTATAAAACATGGTTTTGGAAAAGGATAAAATGAGAGCGTAAAAGTTTATCTCATTAATAAAAGAATATTATTAAAGTATTGGGATTACTTAAAGTGGAAAAATTAACTTATTTTTTCAATTATAATACACGCCACATGAAAATGGTACTTGAATGGAAAAGATAAGTGAATATTTATCTTACCTTGAAGAGTTATTCCTAAAACATGAGGATGGAACCTTGATGGATTGATGACACCTTGGGGGGCTCCGTAGGAGTAAAAATTAACATAAATTCATATAGTATGGATTGGGAATGAAGGGTATTGGTTAAATGGGTGGGTATTTATAGAAAAAATAGAGGAATTATTTAATAATTTCCAAATATAGGTCTCTGAAATCTAGGTTGTGGAAAATGAAAAACATTGGATTACCCATGGTTTTTTCCTACGGTTTCGGAACTTTTGGAAACATTTTATGATATTTTAATCCAGAAAAACTAAACACAATTTTTAAATACATCTTATGTAATAGAAAATTAAATATTTCACAGAGTAATGTTTTTAAAATTTAAATTTCCTTTTTAGAGTTTGGAAACTCAATTATAGTTTTAGAAATTGATAAAAATATATTAAAATACATAATATTACTAAAATAATATTTTTGAGGTAATTTATTGTTTTTAATTATGAATTCATACAATATTTTTAAAAAACAAAACATTATTTCTACAATTTGTGAAAAAATAAAGTATTTTAGAAAAATCTCATAAATTCACCCTAAAATAATTTTGATATGATGAATTAAAATATAGTGATTATTTTTCTGTAATAATTATCTAAATATGATAATTTTAACTATTAAATAAAAAAACATTATTTATTTAAAAAGAAGATGTTTTTAAGGTACATTCAGATTTCTGATAGTTATAACAATTTCTTAGGCCATTATAAAAGTATTTCATCATTTATATTTAGGTGAGAATATTTTAAAAGACTATCTCATTAAAACAAATATTATTCAGAATACTTGAGTTTAATATAAAATTTTACAAATTTTCTAGAAAAATATAATTATGTTTCTTTTGTGCCCAAAAATCAATTTATCAACTTAGTCTCAATTAAACATATTTTTATTAATAAAATATATTCTTAAAATAAATTTATGGAATAAACATTTTATTTATAGAAAGAAAATTACATTTTATAAATCCAATGAATATAAATGTAACCCCTTATTACTCATGTATATTCTCTAAGGGTGAGGTGTGTGATGGTCATAGTTTCATGGGGTGGCTCGTCTAACATCGATCGAGTGGTAATCTAAACTAACTTGAACTTCTCATGTAGGTGATTTCTTTCAAGGTTCACTTGTTCAAAATTATATTGTGATTGGTCAAGGGTGAACCACAGTGACCACCTTCCTCCCAATTTTGGACAAATAGGATTTAAATGACATGACTCTACTGGTTGAGGCCATCGATTCCCCTTTATGCATCAATTATCCTTTTAAATTACTATTTATAAACACTAATTATTATGGTAAAAGTATCAAACAAGGGTATAATTTCCAATGATCATATTTATCAATAATAATATTTACCAATGTTTATATAATAGTCAAATCTCAATGGTCATATTTCCCTTTATACCCTATAAATACAACTTCATTATTTCATTCAAAAATCACTACAATTTCTCCCTATGGTTATATTCCCATTTATTAATATTTTTATTGTTTTAGTAATATTTGTTTTCATTTATATATCATTTGTTTTGGGGGTGATGATTTTAGAATACTGGGGTGTCCATACTTTCCCATTTTAGCTATTTTATTTTTTATTTTTTTTCAACCATTTGTAATTTTTGGAATTTTAATTAGTTTCATAGATGACTAATGTAATGGTCATTATTAATGAGATAAATAAATTGGTTACTCCTTATTTTTTAAGTGTATAATATTATATAATATGTAACAAACATTTATTCAGGAAACAAATATCATTTAAAAATTTTGGTTCATTACATCATATCCCCATTATATCATAACTAACATGAAAGGATGTCTTTTTATCTGAACATGATTTTTAACGATCACTTTGAATAATTCCTAAGGAAAATAACCTTTACCGTTTTGAAATATCATTTTCTTAATTTGTGAACTTATGATGAAAAAAAATTATTTTAAAATAAACTTCTAAACTTATAATGTAATATTCAAACCATTGATGTTCTATGATAGTAGTAAAATCCTCTCATTATGTATAAGTTAAAAAATATTCCATTCATATTTTTTTTCAAAAGATTCATAGAGTACCTCATTTGAAAAATGACAAAAATATTCCTTTCAAACATTATTGTAAAAAAAGAAAAACATGGGTAAAAATGATTTTAAAAAATTTAGGAAAATATTAAAAACATTTCTGAATTTTTTTATAAAACATGTATGTGAAATAGAAATATTCCCCAATGGATACATAAATATAAATAATCTTGAATATTGATGAGATTATAAAATAAACCATTACCAATTTGGTAAATTTTGAATCATAAGCCCCATGAGAGAAAGAACATTATATTGATATGTGTTTTAAATAATCTTCATCATAATAATCATAAAATACATTCATGGTTAGTTTTTTTAATGGTTGGTACTGAAGCCTCATTTATTATTAAATCAAAGCAAAGAACTCTTTAACTGTGTAGAGGGAGACCCATTACATAGCCCGAAGGCCCAGTGGACATTTAGCCCATTACATGGCCCATAGGCCCAAATTGTTTGCATAAGGCCCATTCTATGAATAGTAATGCTATAGTACCCCAACTGCTACAGTACCAAATAGAATAAAAATATATTGTATAAGGCATATGTCCCATGTAGATAAAAGTGACATGAAAATTAATTAACATGAATCCAAGTCATAATATACATTCATTATCATCCTAGATAATAAAATTAGGTAAATTATTTAATATCTTAAGAACATTTCCTGAGTTTATTATTCATTTTATCTAACTTATTACCATGTTATAACAATATCTTAAACATTTGTGTTCATTTTGGAAGTTTTATAAATATTTGGTATATAAGTCTAAAATGAATTTGGTAGGTTGAATATAGTAAAATAAGTCATTATTTCATAATATCTATAATAATAATCATGAAATAATTTTATTGTTCATATATAAATTATACTTTTAAATATAACCATTAAATATGGTTATGAAAAATTAATTATGTTACAATCATGGATATGGTAGGTCGTACGTACGCATGAGAAACATTTTTATTTTTCAACGATCATCATGTAAATAAGATATGTATTATTTTAACTTTCCAAAATGATAATAATATCATATATATATAATTTCATATAAATTATTTAAATATGAATATATATATCATTAATTTGATTTTGTGATGAAAAATGAATCGCACAGCTTCGTGGAGGTGGTAGTTCACACGTACGCATGAATGATGTTATCATTTTTCAGTGCCTAGAATGGTTAGAAGATAAATGATATATTATCTTTTTATAACGATAAATATGTAAATAATATCATATAGAATAATTAATTTCATCATTATAACTAGTCTTGAGAGACGGTGATGGAAGACAAATTACATCGGTTCTCGAGGAGGTCATTAGTCGTACACATGAACAATGAATTATTATCACATTTGATGGATTTTGAAGATGGATATAGATTATTATTTTAGAATTATAAAATCTGAGTATATTTATTATACTGGTGTTATTAGTTTATCATTTTTTATGAATATTTTAAGAAGGTGTAAGAAGAAACAAAACTATAACAAGTGGATAAAAGTTATAACTATTATTTAAAAATATATCATTCATTAACACAATATGCCTTCTAATATTGGTGTTATGGATAAAATAAGTCCTATATAATGATTTATATTATTCTAGGAAGGTATTTATTATATTTATTGTCCAAAAAAATTCGTTTTTAAGCTCTAAGTAATGAGAAGAAGAGGGCCCTTTTATAAGAGTGGAGTGGGGAACTCTTGGAATTTCTCAAAATATTAAATTAATATAAATTAATATTTAATTAAAAATCTATCCAACGTGATTTATTTAAAAATTAAGATTAGTATGGGTCTAAATACTCTAAATAAATAAAAAATAGGAATGTTTTTACTATATTTCTACCCTTATCTTTGGGTTATAACCTCCATTTAACCCCTTTAACTCTTATAGTGACAACATGAATGTTTTGTCTTTGAGGGTCAATATAGTTACAATAAAATTCCAAAAAACCCATTAATGGACCTTAGTTGATATTTTAAACTTTATAATAATTAATTGTAAGAATATAATTTTTTAGAAATTTTATATCATTTAATAAAATATTATATACTATAAAATTTCAATAATTCCATTTTTTATAACTATTCATTAATTTGACTTCAATGATTTCAAGACAACATCTAAAATTAGAACCCAATAATTTATTTTATAAAACAAAATTCATTATAAGTTGAAAAATTATTGGGTCATATTATTTATCTCAAATTTTATTCATTGTAAAATTTTTAATATAATTTATATCATATTTTTATTAATTTAATATTTATTGCATTACTGTTGTGTAAGAATTTAAGGTAATTATATATTAAATAAAAATTATAATTAAATCACCATGATGGATATAAATCTGTCATATTTTAATGTAACATTATATTTAGAAATTTCCTAAAGATAAATCCATGATAAAAATATTTCAGTTACTTAAAATATGAGGCTCACATGTTTGACTTTTCTATAAATAAAATATTATAAAGGTCATAATCTCATCCAAGTGGACCTAGAAGGTCATAAATTTTACTCCGGGAATATTATAGTCAAGACATACTCATCAAATAAAATTTAGTAAAGTTTTTTAGTCATTTAATGGTTCTTATCATTTTATTTGTAACATACATTACAAGATTTACCCATTACCGTGGTTATAAAATTAAGAAATTTATTATTGATATTTACCAAAAAAAGAAATGTTTACTAAATTTGGACCCACTTATTTTATATATTGAATATATTTTTAAAAATATATAAAATAATATTTTAAAATCATAATTTCAAATTAAATCTCCAAAACGCAATGAAAAATTGTTTTCCAGAAAAATGCCTTTAAAAAATGTTTTTATACTAAATTAAAGTATAAAATATATTTCAAAAAACATAATTGGATTTTTTTAAATAAAAATAAAATAAATAAAATATAAAACTGATAAAAAACCTAATTTTACCATGTAAATACTACAAAAAATACATTTTTCAATAAAATCATTATTTTTTTTACTATTCCTTGATAAATTGGTATATTTATAAATTTTTAAAAAATTATTATTATGATCATTGTTAAATGAAAAATTAAAAAAAATAATTAAATTTTTCAAAAAAAAATTCTATACATCTTAAATAATAATTATAATATTCACCTAAAGAAATAAGAAAACACATTTTTGAAGAAAATATATTTTGGAAAAAATATGAAGACTTTAAATAAAATTAAGAGATTAATTCTAGGAATTATTCAATACATTTATATTGAGTAGGAAAATTAAATTTTATTTATAAATAATTTATTCCTATTAATACCCACCACTTTAACTATTATATTGTAATAGTCACATTTGAATATTATTTCATTGTTTGTTTAAGATCTGTGTTGCGTATCTTGCATGCTATAGACTTTATTTTATTAAATCCTAAGATATTACAATCTAATCCCACCCACCATAATAAATTGCATCCTCAAAATTTTTACTTGGTCTTGGTAACCATGGTTTTGAGTTTTCAAAATTCCTTTGTTAACATCCCACATCTTAAAAAGGGCCAATAAAACATCCACTTAAAAAGAGATAAAGGGAAGTATGGAGGTCATCTAGAATAATGCTTAACTAGGTTTCTAAATAGTAGAACATTAGTGGGAAGTGAAATCATGGATATAAAAGAGAAAACTAATGCCCAAGGACTAATAGAGAGTGATAAGGAATATGTTCATGATAAATTAAACCATCACAAAACAATATTTGTATAATGGGTTAAAAGGCTACTGATTTCTCGATAAGAAAAGTTAACAGATAACATTTTTATTTAATTATATTTTTCCTAGAGTTGAGGAATTACTTTACTATCTAGTATAAGAACATGATTAAATATAATTAATTGGTGATTATAGTTTCGAACTTTAATCAATTTCCACCATAATATCATCTTTTTCTCTAAATGGTGAGTATTTAAGATGAATTTTACATGCCTAAAACACTATAATAAACTCATATTGAATATCATAATATAAAACAGAATAAAAATATATTCCTCCTATCATTAGGTATTAACAAAAACCAAAAATAGTTATCACATCATAAGATTATTCCCAAAAATAATAAACCTTCATATGAGGAAAACAACTTTAATCTCCAAAATTCATCAATAATACCCCAAGATCAACTTATATCGTTCAATAAATAATAATCTTTGAAATTCCTCAAAATATTCCAATCTAAAATTGAAACCCAAAATTCATAAGGATTTGATCACATCATCTTCCAAGATAAATTTATTATTTATCTCCCAAAATTCAAACACCCTAAACATATAATCTCAAAGATATGATAAAAATTTCTACAAATAACCTAAATCACAATAAATGTACTATAAAATCATATATTCCTCCAAAACACAATTCAAAATTTATTACTCAAATAATGTTTCATTATAGTCTATTTACTGTAATTATATAAGGTTTCCAATATAGTGAACACCTTCTGAAATAACTATATTCACATAACATCAAACCTATTTCCAATCCCACGGTTAGCTATATAAAAAAAATAAAAAAAATACTTTAAAATTTTTAATATATTCAACATTAAATTAATGTTTTAACTTCATTTTATATCCCAAATATTCAAATTCATTCTTCATCAAATAATACTTCATATTAATCCTATGAGTTATAAATACCTATCCAAAAATATCATTAGCGTAATTAAAATTATATCACTTAAACCCTAATAGGGGGTATATAAGACCCCGAAATTATGGTTAAACTCAAATTTATTTACCCAATATGGTATCTATAAATATTATGAAAACTTCTTATAAAATATACTAATATCCAAAGTTATCTAAACTCTCAAATAATACCAATTATAGCAGCCCAAAACCCACACTTCCAGATCCAGTTCTAAAAACATAAACATTAAATTTATAAATTTGATGTAAATAAATGTTACCCACTTTTTTTCATTTAAAACATACAATGTCAAAATAAGATATTAGAAAACTTATATACCAAATGATTTTTTAGGTTTAGAGTTTTTTAATTATGAAAAACTCTTATAACGTGGGTTCATAAATAACTAGTTCATAAATATAAACATCGCATTTCATTATACCTAGATTTTTATATTCCATGTTAAGTCTTCAACATATCCAATAAAATGCCTCACATAAAAAACCTTTCTAAATAAAAATAATTTAGCATTATTCTTCATAACCTAGAGAAAAGGAAAAATAATAAAGGGTGATCATGGATGATTAATAAGTTTAGGAATGATATATATCAAATTGGTGATCATATGAATAAATAAGATAATAATAATGGTGTGATATCATTACATAAAAACATCATACCCAATCTATCATGGATCATAAAAAAGGGACATTGCCTAAATATTACCAGTTCATAAGACATAAATAAAAAAAATCAAATAAAATGAGATTAGAGAGAATAAAATTGTCATAAGACATGGAATCATGGCATACACATAAGCATGGAAAATAATTTTCATAGTAGTAAAGGATATTTTAAAATAATATTATAGTGGAATGGGTTCAGTCCCCCAAATAATTGTAGTAGTTAAGGTTCACTTCCTTTACTATTATTGTGGAAAATTTCCCTTACTATATTATGTTCAATACTTATTCTAGTCCTATTTATATCATGAGATATCATTCCTTACCTAATTAATTGGAGATAGATATAGGTCACACCCATCACATAATGAAAATCATACATGTGTTTTCCACAAGATCAAAAAACAACAATTATATCAGAACCCAAGAAAAGAAATGGGTTTCATAAAGATTTTATAATTTAATCATAATCATAAACCATACAGAGAAACAATAAGGATGGTATCATTATATAATTTCCCTAGTAAATATTATGTAACATAATATTATGTCATATATTACAGAAAATGATTTTTAAATATCACTTGGAATAATTCTTCTTGAAAATAACCATTCCATTTTGAAATAATTTTTTTATAATTTGTGTACTTATAAAGGAAAAGTAATTCTTTAAAATAAAACTTGTAAAACATATAAATTAATCTCAAAACCATTTAGGAATCATGATATTATGTAAATACTCTCATACAATATATGTTAAAAAAACATACCTTCTATGTTTTTTTAGAAAAGCACAAAATGCCTCATTTGGAAAGTGAAAAAATGATTCCTTTCAACTTGTTTTATAAAAAAAGTGAAACATGAGAAAAAAAATATTTTAAAATATTATAGTAGAATAGTAAAATCCTTTTTCAAAATATTTTTAGAAAACATGTGTATGGATGATAAAACAACCCTAATGTATACTTAAATAAAAATGATCCATAATAATGATAAGATTATTAAATAAACCTTTATCACTTTTGTAACTTTTGAATCATAAGACCTATTAAAAAATAACGTTAGATGGATATATATTTTACTATAATTTTTGTGATAATAATAATATATTGCATTAATAGGAATTATATACACCACACAAAAGAAACATGTGGTGTATAAGGCATATGTCTCATAGAAATAAAAATGCGATGAAAATATCTTACTTGAGTCTGAATCCCCACGTGAGTTCTTTATCTTCCAAAATATTAATCATAGTTTAATTATTTAATTTATATAGAACCTTTTTTAAGTTTATCATTTCTTTTTTATAACTTATTTCTAGGTTATAACAATTATTTAAATGTTTGTATTCACATCATATGTTTTAGCGATATTCGTTACATAAGTCCAAAATAATTTTGGTAGGTTGGATATGGTCAAAGTATTCATTATTCCATCATAAATTTAATAATAATAATGATAAAATTATAATTTTAATACATAAATTATAATTTTAAATCAAACTATTAAATATGGTTATGAAAAATGAACTATGTTTCTATTATATAAATAGCTTGCCGTACATATGCAATAGTAAGTTTTCCATTCTACATCGATCATTATAGAAAGAAGGTAAGTATTATTTTACATTTAATGAATTATAAAAATATCATATATATCATATGAATTCTTTAAATATACTTATATATATCTCATACATGTGATGTGGTGATGAAATATTAATTACATCGCTTCATGGCGTTGGTAGTCCACACATATGCTTGAACGATGTTATCATTTTTTAGTTAATGGAATGGTAATAAGGTAAATGATATATTATATTGTTATAATGATAAATATTTCATGAATATGATATATAAACTTTAATTACATTATTAAAACCAGTATTTTGAGATGGTTATGGAAAACAAATTACATCGGTTCAAAAGGCGGTAGTCCGCCATACACAGGAATGATGAATTCTTCTCCCATTTGATGGATGTTGGAGATATATATAGTTTATGATTTTAACATAATAACACCTAAGTATACATAGTATAGTTTTATTATTATTTTATCATGTTTGAATAATATTTAAATGTGGTGTAAGAACAATAAACAAAAACAAACAGATAACAATTATATCTATTATTTAGAAAACCTCTATTTATTGACACCTTAATACTTATAAGGATGGTGTTATGACTACAATAATTGATATATAATGATATTAGGGATTATAGTAAGGTATTTGGGTATTTATTATTCAAATAAAACAGGTTTTTAAGTATGAATTAAGGAGAATAAGAGGTACCATTTTATAAGAGTGGGGAGGGTCACTCTTGGAATTTCTAAAAATATTACGTCAATATAAATTATTTTTTAATTAAAAAAGGATCATAAGTGATTTATTTAAAACTTAAGTGGATTATGGGTCTAAATCATCTCATAAAATAAAAATTTGGAAATTTTTTCCTAGATTTATACCATTATCTTTTTTTATAACTCTCATTTAACCCCTTTAACTCTTACCATGACAACATGGTATTTTATTCATTGAGGGTCAATATAGTCACTATAAAATAAAAAAATACCCATAAATGGACCATTGATGATATTTTAAACCTTATAATAATATATTGAAATAATTTAATATATTTTAGAAATTTTTATCATTTAATTATAAATTATTTACTAAAAAATATCTATAATGTTAATTTTTATAATTATTCATAACATTGACATTAATAATATCAAGAAAATGTATAAAATGAGAAAAAAAATGTTTTATTATATCCTTAACATTTCATGGTCATATATTAAATTATTTTTCTCAAATTATATTTGTTATATTATTTTTAATATAATTTATTTTATTTTTTTATTAATTGAATAATTATTACATCAGCATTGTGTTAGAATTTAAGGTAACATTTTCTTCACTAAAATTTGAAAATAAATTTCCATGATGACTATAAATACTTTATATTTCAAATTATTGTTTATATTTGAACATTCCCTCTAGATAACCCCATGTTAAAATATTTTAATTAGTAACACCAAGAGGGTGACATGTTTGACTTTTGTTTAAATAAAATATTATAAAGGTCATAATATCATCCAAGTGGCCTCCGAGGGTCATATATTCGACCATTGTATGATTATGGTCAATATATACTCATAAACTAATATTTTTTCATGTTTTAAGGTCATTTAATGATTCCTATCATTTTATCTATAACCTAAATTACCTGATTTACCCTTTATTGTTGTAATAAAATTATGAAGTCTACTATTAATGTTGACCAAAAATAAAAAAAAAATATTTAATAAATTTGAACCCACTAATTCCAAATATGTAATAAGTTTTTAAAAGATAAAAACATATAATTTTAACAATTTTATTTAAAATTAAACCGTAAAATGGAACGAAGAATAGTTTTTTAGAATGATTCCCTTATAAATTGTTTTATATTATTTCCATTATAAAATACATTTAAAAACAATTATTTGATTATTTTAAATATAAATTAACTAATTAAAATTTAAAATTTATAAATAACATAATTTAAACTTGTAGATACATTAAAATAAAATATATTTTTCAATAAAAATAATTATTAGTTTACTATTCCTTTAAAAATCTATATCTTCATTAAATTATCAAAAAAATAATTTTGAAATAATTTTTACATGTTGAATTAAAAAATATAATTAATTTTTTTAAATAAATTTTCTATAAGTTCTAAAATATTAATTATAATATTCACTCATAAAAAGAAATAAAAACACATTTATGAAGTAAATGTATTTTTGAAGAATAAAATGGCTTTAATAAAAATTAAGTGATTATTTATGTTGATTTATTCAATACATAAATATTGAGTATGAAATTTATTTTTTTTTAAAAAATAATTTATTTATAATTAAACACACATAATTAATGGTGAGGTTATAACAGTCACATTTAAATATTATTTCGTTGTTCATTTAAGCTTAGTGTTGTGAATTATTCATGCTATAGACTTTATTTTTTAAAATATCAAGATATTACATTCTACCCCATTTAATAAATTAAATCCTCATAACTAGAACTTGATCTCAGTAACTAGGTGTTGAATTTTCAAAATTCCTTTTGTTGAGATCCCACGTCATAAAAAGTTTCACTGAAATCATCAGCTTAAAAAAGAAAAAGGGAACTATAAAGGTCATCTGGAATAACACATAACAATGTTTCCAAAAAGGAGGACATTAGTGGGAAGTGAAAACATGGATATAGAGGATAAATCTAATGCCCAATGAATGAAAGAGAGTGATATAGAACATGGTCATGAAAAAGTTAACCATCACCAAACCATAATTTTGTAATTGCTTAAAACACCATTGATTTGGTAAAAAAGTAAACTGATAACTTTTTGATTCAACATAATTTTCCTAGATTTGAGGAATTAATTTATTTCCTTTTCTAAGATCAATAGTAAATATACTTGACTTGTAGATTTTAATCCTTTAATCAATTTCCACCACAATCTCATGTTTTTATCCAAATAATAAGTATTTAAGATGAATTTTTCATGACTAGAGCACTAAAAACAACTTCTAATGGATCTCATAATCCATAAAATAATAATAATATATTACTTCTATATTTATTCATTAACAAAAACCAAAATTATTATCACATGAAGATATCATTATGAAAAATAAGAAACGTTTATTTATGGAAAACTACTTTAATATCCAAAATTCATCAATAATAACGAAAGATCAATTTAGATCATTTAATAAATAAAAAACATTAAAATTCCCCAGAATATTCCAAACTAATATTGAAACCAAATATTATAAGGATTTAATCACATCATCTTCTAAGATAAATTTAGTACTTATCTCCCAAAATGTACATACCCTAAAAATATAATCATCATGATATACTAACGATTTCCATAAATAACATGAATCATCAAAAATCCACAATAAAATCATGTATGCCTCTAAAAGACAATTCAACCATTATTTCACAAATGAAATTCCATAATATTCAATTTACCTTAATCATATAGTGTTCCCAAAATAGTAAACATCGTCCAAATTAACATTAATCACTTACCCCTAAATCAATTTCCAATCCCATGGTTAGCTATATGATAAAACAAATGTTCCAAAAAATGTTATAAACATCTTTAATATATTGATCATTAAATTAATTTTTACCTAAAAGGTTATCTCATGCATTTTATTTTTCATCCAAAAAATGTATATGCATTCTTCCTCAAATAATACTTCTTTTTAAACCTAACTGTTATACATACCTATCCCAAAATATTATTTCCCTCCTTAAAACTCCTTTACATAAAAACTAAAAAGGGGTATATAAGAATCTGAACTTATGGTCAACCTAATACGTATATAACCATGATGGTATCCATAACTCTTAATAAATCTTATCATGAATCATCGTAATATCTAAAGTTATTCAAACTCTCACATTATACCAACTGTAATAGCCCTAAGCCTGCACTTACAGATCTGGTGCTAAAAAAAAGCATTGCATTTATGGATTTTCAATAGCTAAATGGAACACAATTTTTTCTAAAAAAAACTTAAAATGTAAAAAAGGAAATATTGGATCAATTACATACCGAAGTACCTTTTAGGTTACGATTGTTAGAGAATTAGGACAAACTCTTTCAACTTAGGTTCATTAAAAAAACTCATTTATAAAGATCACTATCATATCCTACTATACCCATATTATCATATTCCATGTTAAGTCGTCAAAATCTTCCATAAAAATCATCACTTATGAAACAATTCTAAATTAAAATCATTTGGAATCATTCATCATAACCCGGGGAAAAGGAAACATAAAAAAGGGTGAGCTCAAATGCTTAGTAAGGGTAAGCATGAGATATATCAAATAAATGATCATATGAAAACATAAGATAAGAATAAATCCATGATATCATAACATTAAAATTTCATATCTAATATACCATATATCATAAACAAGACTAATGGATTAAATCTTATCTTTTTATATGACTTGAATCATAAAATAATCAAATAAAATGATCCATGAGAGCATAATAATTTCTTAAGAAATGGAATTATGTAATACACATAGTCATTTAAAAATAATTTCATAGTTTTAAAGGATATTTTACAATACTATCATAGTGGAATGGTTTCACTCCCCAATCCATTGTAGTAGTCAAGATTCACTTCCAAGAATATCATACTGGAGAAGGTCTCTTAATGAACTTGTTTCACTACCCATTACAATTCTATTTATCTGTAAGATATCATAATTTATCCAATTAATTATAGGGAGATATATATCCCACCTATCACATAATTAAAATCATATATATATTTTCCAAAATATCATAAAACATTTATCATATCAGAACCCATGAAAAGAAATGGGCTTCAAAAACATTTCATTTTTCATCATAATCATGAACCATGTAGAGAAAGAATAAGAACGGTGTCGTTAGATCATATCCCCTGTAAATATTATGTAATATCAAATTATGTAATCTTAGATAGAAAATTATTTTTATGGATTTCTTGGATTAATTATTGAGGAAAATAACCTTCCCGTTTTGAAATAATTTTTTTTAAATAATCAAACTAATAAAATAAAATCAAATCTTTGAAAATAAACTTTTAAAAGTTATAAATGAATCATAAAATCATTAAGGTGTCATGAAATATGGAAAATACAGTCATGTTTTATAAGTTAAAAACATTCCTTCTATATTTTTGTCAGAAAATTCACAAGGTACCACATTTGGAAAACAACAAAAAGATTCATTTTAAACCATTTGTTAATAAATTCAAACATGGGTAAAATGAATTTAAAAATTTATAGAAGAGCAGTAAAATAAATTTGGAAAACATTTTTATAAAACATGTACTTGAAAGATAAATATTCCCTAGTGGATACTTAAATATAAACAATCCTGAATAATTATGAGATTGTAAAATAAACCCTTACCACTTTGGTGACTTCTGAATCATAATCCCCATGAAAAAAATATATAGATGTGTATTTTACATAATTTTCATGATAAGTATAGTAAAATACATTAATGGGCAGTGTATACACCACACAACATAAACATGTAGTGTATAAGTCAAATGTACCATAGAAATAAAAGTAAGATAAAAATCAATTTCCATGATTCATAATCATGACATACATTCTTTATATTCCAAAAAAATAATCTTAGGTTAATTATTTACCTACTCATGAAACTTTTCTATGTTTATTATTCCTTTTATATAACTTATTATAACGTTATAAAAATTAATTAAACATTTATGTTCACGTCAGACGTTTTAGTGATATTTGATACAGAAGTCCAAAATAACTTTGTTAGGTTGATTATGGTCTAAGAAGTCATTATTCCATCATCTAAATAATAATTACCATGACATAATTATAATTTATATACATCAATTATACTTTTAAATCTTACCTTTAAATATGGTTATGAAAAATGAACTACTTTATAATCATATTGATAGTAGGCTATATGTACACATGAGCAAAGTTTCCATTTTACAATGATAATTATTTAAAGAAGATACATATTATTTAATCTTTAAATAATGACAATAATATATTTTATATCATATTAATTATTTAAATATACTTATATATATAACATACATTTGATGTAGGGATGAAAAACAAATCACATGGCTTCATGGAGGTGGTTGTCCACACGTACACACGAACGATGTTATCATTTTTAAACAAATGGAATTGTAATAATTTAAATCATATATTATATTTTTAGAATGATAAATATGTCATGTATATAATATATAAAAAATAATTCCTTCATTAAAACTAGTCTTGAGAGAGAGTGAAAGAAAATGAATTACATCGGTTCATGAGCCGGTAGTCTGTCATACACACGAATGATGAATTATTATCCCATGTGATGGATTTTAGATATGGGTATTGTAATACCTAGGAAAATATGTAAAAAATTACTTTAATTTTTATTAATATAGTTATATTAGTTATAAAATATATTAAGTAGTTTTCAAATGAAAATGGAAATTGTTTTAACTAAAGTCTTTTTTATGAAGTTTTATTTAAAAGTTTAACTTATAAATTTTAGAATTTGAATTTTAAAAGATTAAAATAATTTTTTCTAGCATAATATAAAGAATTTATTTTGGTGAAATTTTGGGATTTTTCAGAAAATATTGATTTTCTTATTAAAAGTGAAAACTACCGATTTTTTTTAAAAAATATATTTTATTTTCAATAATTTAAGTATTTTAAATGTACCAATATGATTTGAATATGATTTAATGTATATTAATTATTAATTAGTTATATTTAATCAAAATAATTACTTTTTAATCAACTTTATATTGGTTTTTTTGTATAAGTCTGTTTTTTGGGTTTAAAAATAGATTTTTATAATATCTATTTTAAAATACATAATGTCTCTGAATTTTAATAAATTAAAATAATCAATAATTGGGAATGTTTTAATTAAAAATTTATGGATTATATATCATTAAATATCAATTTCAATTCATACAATGATTTTCATTATTATTATTTATGGATTTAATATTTTCATGAAAAATATACTTTTAAAAAACCAACATTCTCACCTCATCTGTGAGATAAATTTAAAACTATATTTTTCCACTACTATGAATGGAATTTATAAAAATTAATAAAATATTATTAATCATAATAATTTGTTTTATCTTATAAATTTGACTTAATTTTTAACCAAAATTAATAGTGAAAACAGTAAAAATTAATTACTCTAGTTATGGTAAAAATTTATTTAACGGCGGTTAAACTAAAACGATAAGGGTTAAAATGATATAAGAAATTGGAAACAAATAATTTTATGAACATATTTGGATCTTATCCATTATATTATCAATAATGGTCTACTATATGATCCTTTTTATATTAAAAGTTTTGGTTTGAATTCATTATTTTAAAAAATTGATTTATCAGTGGTTAAACTAAAACGATAAGGGTTAAAATGATCTAAGAAACTGTAAAAAAATAATTTTATGAACATATTTGGAACTTATCCATTATATTTTCAATAATGGTCTACTATTTGATCATTTTTACATGAAAAAATTTTGTTTTAATTCATTCTTTTCAAAAATTACAAGTGTGACACTCACGTAACTTATAAAAGGTCATCCATGCTCTTATATTCTTATTATTTTTTTATTTTACCTACCCAAATACATTATGAACATCCCTACTTGCATCTTATAATCCTTTTTTGGGCATAAATATAACCAAGGAGGTATTTTGGTGCAAACCTATGGAGGGTACACGAAGAATAGGTAAAGTTCATCAATAAGTATTTTTGATTTATTTCTTCTTACACCTCCTTTAATTCTTATTATACCACGATGATATAATAAACATATTATATTACATATAATAATATGATTTTATGTTAATTTCATGAACTAAAAACATCTCCACTTCGATCAAATGGGTTAAGAAATCATCATTTTTGTGTACGGAGGACTACTGCCTCGTGAACCGATGTCATTCATTTTTCGATTAGCACCTCTCATGGTTTGGTATGATGATGCATATAAAGTATATAAATGATATTTATTACATAATAAAAAATTTATTATTTATATCATATATACATTTTTTCATTTCCATTTTTTAGGAGATACGACAACATCGTTCCTATGTACGGAGGAATATCGCCTCGCAAAGTGATGTGATTATTTTTTCACTAACATTTTACATGGAAGGTAATAAGTATAAATATAATGAAAATATGTTATATAAATGAAATAATTGTGATATTCATGCCATATTAATCATTTTAAAATATATTATATCATTTTATTTCTTTCACTCAAAAAATGATAATGTCATTCGTGTACGTGTGGACTATCACCTTCAGAAAGTGATATGATTCTTTTATTCATTGTCACATCATAATAATGATATATATATATAAGTATATATAATTAAATAATATTTTATTCAGGATATTATTATCAATATATAAATATAAAATATTACTTACCTTCTTTCATAATGATCATTGAAAATTGGAAACTTTACTCAACCAAACGTACGACCTCCTGTCTCTATGATCGTAATGTTGGTTCATTTTTCATAACCATATTTCATTTTTAGTTTTAAAGGTATAATTATTTTATAAATAAAATAATTATTTTATTATTATTATTATGAATATTTATAAATAATGTCTTCTACAACGATATTCAACCTATGAAATTCATTTTTTACATCTAAGACAAATATGATCAAAACATATGATGTAAACATAATTGATTAAGTAATTGTATATAACATGATAATAAGTGAAATAAATGTAATAATAAACTTGAAAAATGTTTTAAATCAATTAAATAATTAACATAACTTTTTTATTTAGTAATATAAAGACACATGTGACAAATCAGACTCACGATAAGGGACTTTGTGTCAATTTCTTTTCGTTGAGGCATATTTGGATTTTATTCCCCTATATTATTTTATTAGGTGTATATACAAATCATTTTATAGTTTATATCATAAAGTTATCTATTCTTAAGGTATTTAATGTTTCTTTTTAATTTTATTCCTTCATGGGAATTATGATTCAAATGTTTCCAAAGTGATAAGTTACTTTTCTTTTAAATAAATATTCTTTTAATGTTTTCCTTCAAACCTACTTTCCATTATTTGTTCATGTTTTTAAAATGAATTTTTAAATATTTTCATATGTACAAAAAATATTTATAAAATTCATTTTACTTTATTTCAAATGTTTTTAAAATAAATATTTTTACATGTTTTAAATGAAACATTTTGACAAATGATAAATATAATGTTCCATTTTTAAAGTATATAATGATAATAAATATTACTCCCATCATGAATCTAATTTTATTTATAGCTTCCTTTACAATATTTCATGTTTTCTTAAATGAAAAAAACCCTCTTTCCATTTTTTGGTATTTTGAAAATTAAAATAGATTTTGAAATAAAATGGTATTTTGATATCTGAAAGTTATTTTTATACAAGTTTAAAATGGTTTTTCATATGTTTTATGAGGAAAAGTAAAAGAAAAATTGTTTTATTTATATTGTGCTTCTTGGACATTATATATGATGGTTTCACCTAGATAGTTCTAAGTGATCCCGTTATCTCTAATATGATGGGTGCGCCTAGAAATCGCTCCAATGAATTGGGTAATGATTATGTTCTCCATAGAATTATATTTGAAGTTGTCCATATGGTTATTATAATTTTAAGGGTTGTTTGATCGTTCTATGAGATGATGACCCAATGTACCTACATGAATTTTATATGCTTGAAAATGAATTTTCATGGAAATAATTTGTTTCTGTAAGGTAAAATAAATGATCTTTTTAAAGGAATGGTAATTTCCTTTAGAGGTAAAAAAGTTATGTTTTTTAAAGAAAATTTTTTTCATGGGTTTTCATGTTTTTTTCTAGACTAGTTATTTTATTCTATTTGTATACCTTAATAATATTTTTATTCTCTTACCATTTATTTTAAAAAAAATCGCATTATTTTTGGATGGTTAAGTGAATGGAAGAGTTCATGTATAAGGTCATAAATATTTTTCATAAAATGAAATCATATTTTGTTTTAAAAGTTTTATATGGTTTGAGAAATTGATACTGATTGGAAGTGTCCATTATGTATTATAGGGATATACTATGCTTCAGTTATGGCCTAATTATATAAAACTCTAAACCTATAAAGATCCTAAAATTTAATAGAATGAATTCATGAATTGACCTCAAGATTATTTAATGTTTAAGTATGAGTCCTTATAGTTGGCATCAGAGATTGGTTTAGATAAATGTTGATGATAGGATAATGTTAATAGCATGAAATTGAAATATTTTAACTTATAGTGAAGTTAAAATGATATATCATTTAAATACTACCATTTGGTTCATCTAAAATATGTTTGTTCACAATGGTTTTCCATAGAGGAAACAAGAATGCTATAGTGGGAAGGCACTAAGAGGAAAATATCCTTCCAAATCAGCATCCTGAGATGGTTAGAATTATAAAAAAAGGATTATTATAGTGATGGCTTAGTTTAATCAAGATATAAGTTATAGTGGTATCCATTATTGAGAGGAACCTGATCTAACAAGAAGGAACATCTATACAGTTGAGAATTTCATGAGGCAACATCACCCATCATTCAGTGGGTCATCTAACACAGTAGTGGATGAAGGATGTATCAATTCTCTAGATAAGATATTTTATTTCATGGTATGTTAGGAACGTAAAAAGTTAATTCTTTTCATTTATTATTTTTAATGTGATGTTGATCGATGGGGTCTTTGGTTAATAATATCATAGAGAAAGATGATCATTATTCCATGGAATGGAAAAAATTTATGGATATTTTCCTTGATAAATATTTCTCTAAGGTTGTTCAAATATTGATAAAAAATAAATACTTTTAATTTAGAAACAAAGATGAATATTTTTTGGCTACATATGTAGAAAATCTCAAAATATTGGACAGGTATGTGCCAAACTATATTCAAGACAAAAATATTAAAAGTAATAGATTTTACTCAAGATTGAAACCAATAATATGAAGAGATTTTTCCATAAAATAATTTAAAATCTATGAGAATGTTTTTTTGTTGAAAAAGTTGAGATGGATTTTTCTAGACCTTATATGCCTCATGATAATTAATGTAACCAGTGTTTATGATGGAAGGTGACCAGAAAAAATACAATAGATAAATATGGAGTTAAAAATGAAGTTCTTATATTGTAGTAAGTATGGTAAAAACACTCTAGAGAATGTCTTATGAAGTTAATGAAGTGTTACTGAGGTGAAAAGTTTATTCTAATGGCCCATGATTCGAAGGAAAATAATCCTTAAGTATCAAATAATGTGGTAATAGAAATCCATATAGTGGTTCAAAAATTTAGTTTCGATGAATTGGATTATTAAGAAGATGTGTTCCCTAAGCTAGTCACTTGGGATGTAAATTATCAAGATTGGAATAAAAATAGTGTGGTAAAATATTTTCCGATTACTATGGTTGATGTTGATCTATCAAATTAAGTGGTGAAAGGTATGTTACTTAGGTATTAAAATTATGTTAATTCCTTGTTTGAATCTGGATCTTAACATTCTTTCATTTATGATAAATTTTAAAATAAATTGGGAATATCACATCATGAATGTAAGATAGACCTTTTTGTGAAAACTCTAGGTGGAAGTATTAAAGTAATCAAGATTTATGGTAAAATTCCTATTATTATCAATGGGATGGCCTTTCTTAAAAATATTGTTGAAATGGTTATAGTATAGTTTGATATCATTTTGGGTATGGATTGGCTTTTAGTATGTCATGCTAAGATAGATTTTAGTTCAATTAAAAATTCAATGATTTCAAGATATTGATAACATACAAATAGGCTGAGAAAGTTATTAGAGATGGAAAATAAATTTACCTAGATCACATTTTTTTAACGAAGGAAATTGTTCAAATTAGTAATGTGCTTGTAGTTAATGAATACATAGATGTTTTTTCAGATTATTTTTCTAGTGGTATTCCTGGTTTGGTGGTTTAGTTTATTATTGAATAAGTACATGATGATAAGACTCTTTATAGACACCATTATCGAATGGATCAAATGAAACTTTTAGAATTGAAAAATAAATTAAACAAACTATTATATAAATTCTTCATCCAAACTATCAATTCTCTATGGGGTGATCCTATTTTTTGTTAAAATTAAATATGGCTTAATAATACATTTTATTGATTATAGTGATTTGAATAACATCACTTTTAAGAAAAAGTATCTTTTGTCTCATATTGATGATATGTTTGATCAGTTCTAGGGAGCTCAATATTTTTCAAAGGTTGATCTGTGGTCTAGGTACCGTTAGTTAAAGGTAATGGAGGATGATATTTTGAATACTATATTTTGGATTAGATAAGGGAACTACGAGTTTTTTTTTCATTTCATGTGTGTTTTCCAATGCAGCTGTTGTATTTATGGTCCTTATGAATTGGGATTTTCAAGAGTTATTGGACAAGTATGTGGTTGTGTTTATTGATGAAATTTTGGTATATTCTAAAATTTATGAAGAACTTGAAATACAGATAAGTTAATTTTGAAAACCATAAAAGAAAATAAACTATATGGGAAATTTAGAACGTGTAAATTTTGGTTGAAAAAAAATTATTTCCTTGGATATATTGTTTATAAATATGGAATAACATTTTAACCTACTAAAAAAACTATTTTTTAATAATGGATAAGAACAAAAAATATCAAACATATTCATAGTTTTCATTGATTGATGGGTTAAATCTTGTGGTTGGTTGAAATATTTTCTTACTTATATAGACCACAGACTATGTTAACTCAAAAAGTGTTAAATTCATCTCAAAAAAATAGTATGATAATTGTTTTATAGGAACTAAAAATAATACCGGTGAATGATATAATTTTGGACCTTCCTTCTAGAAATATATAACGTTTCATATATAGTTATTCTTCTTCAAAAGTGCTTGGTTGTGTCTGCACCCAGAATGATTAGGTGATTTCTTATGATTCACATTATTTGAAACCTCATGAGTCAAATTACCCTACAAATGATTTGGAATTAGGTGTTGTGGTTTTTTATTTAATAATTTGTAAAAATAATTCTTATGGTGTAAAATTGTATAATATATACTAATCAAAAAATTTTGAAGTATATATTCACTCAGAAAGAATTAAACATGAGATAGAGAATATGGATGGAAATTATCAAGGATTGTGATTTCATGATTGATTATTATTCTAGAAAAGAAAACATAGTGTTATATTCTTTGAGTAGAAAAATTAATGCAACATTAACCATGTTACATTTGGAAAGTGACTCTTTGGTTAATTATTTGATGAATTTTTTCCAATAAGTTGTGGACGAAAGGATATCCTCTATTTTGTTTATGGTTTTTTTATAGTTGGATTTTTTGTAAATAATTAAGCTATATCAGAAGGAAAATTGAAGTGTCATGTACTTTATGAATTTAGCCACATATATTTTTCTTGAATTAATAGAGAATTTGATATAAATATGAGCTTTAATTAGAGAATATTTTGTCATTCTATAATTTTGTATTAAATTATACATTTTTTGAAAATCTTATTAAACTAGTGTATTTTAGTGTTTTAATTCCTAAAATATTCTTGAGAAAAAAATTTCAATCTTATGAGAATTACATTTTATAAAATCAATTTGTAATCTATGACGTTTTTAAAAGAAATTAAATGTTTTATTAAGGTTTTGAATTTGTGGGGTTCATAATTTTAAAAAATATATGTTTTTTTAAAAACTATATTGAGTGAAGTTAATTTTTTGTGGAAATTCCATTTTTTAATTGAACATGAAATATTTTTTATAATTTTTGAAAGTTTTGTCTTAGAGAATATGTAATTGAAGAAAAAATATTTTAGAGTTTGAAGATTAATTTTTATAAATTCATTGACCAATGAAATTCCATGAATTTAATTTGATTATTTTATGTGGAATTCAATTTTCTTAATTAATTCATTGGAAACTTTTTTTTGAAAATTATTTTTTTATTTAAAATGTTGTTTTTTTAGGATTATGATTTTTAGGTCAATCTATCACTACTCCATCTACTATTGACCACTACCTCCAATGGTAGATCGATATCTATCGGTCGTGAGTTGTAGATCCACAATCTACCATCCCCTCCCCCTAAATTACAGCACCTTTTTCTAGCCACTGTTCACCATCTGTTGTTCCCCTACCACTAGTAGATACCCTCCTACCCTTAGAGACACAAAATCCACTGCCCACCCTCTACCAATACACCACTATCCTTTATACCCCTCTGCTATTGTTGATGTTCATCTAGTAAATCCCAATATACCAGTCTTATACCTTTAGGCCACTAATACCTCCATCACCCAACTCTACCTCTACAACTGATAGATCAAGATCTACCATTCCTCCATCTTCGACCAGAAACACATATATCAGTCCACGTCTAATCTATAATTGTCCCCATACCATAGATCTAGCACCACCAATGTAAATCATGAGCCACATCACTATTGAGATGAATATTTACCAAGAAACCTAGATTATTGTATCCACACATTGGTTGTGGAATCAAAGTAGCCCACTTTCAATGTAGCCAAAGCCACTAGATTTATTGAACCTGGCACTACCTGGCCATACCTGTTGGAATTCATTATGGACACTTGAAGATGAATATGAGAAGAACCTCACCAATTGAAAACTCGTTGATATAGATGCATAGGTTTGTTAAAATCAAGGATGTGCATATCCAATCAAGTAGAGGGAGATAGCCAATGCTATTTGGGCTCACAAATTCAACTTGTGATGGATATACCCCTTGATGATGAAGGTGAGTTAGCTAGATAAACTGATAAATTGAACTCGATTGGTCGATTTAAGAGGTAATAATCCAACTACTTTGAAGATAGGCTACCACCATACCCACTGAAGACCCGCCGCTTGTGCCTAGTTCAGGAGAAGCTGAGCCCCCATGCAACATCATTCACTTAAAAATGAAGAACTTACGGCTGATGGAGGGAAAATAACAAAAAATTATAATAATAATAATAATAATAAATATAAATAATAAAACATGATAAAATTATATATATACCTATATATATAATAATAATAATAATAAGTATAATATATATGTACTGATATTAATAAGTATATAAAGGTAAAAGTATAATTTTATATTTATATAGTACATATTAGTATTAAGTAATTTATATTTATATCTAAATTTACTTAGTATTGTAAAGAAATATTTTGGACATCAACTAGTGATGTTAGAGCCTAAAAATGAATTTGGGCATGTGAGATTGGCACTACAAGGGCCTAAAAATTTATTTCAAGCTAGCCCACGACCAAAAAATTAAAAATGAAAAAATTATTCCAAGAATAGTTGCTCATTGTTGTTGATCATTTTTTTATTTTTATGGAAGATTCATCAAATATTGGCTTAAGTAATTTAATGGTGATCATGTTTATTGCATCTCATATTTCTAGGGGCAGCAGGGGTCGTTGTAAGAGGTTGGTTGTTTTCACTAAAATTTCACCAAAGGCTAGTGAAGATTGTGTCCAAGCATGCCATGTAGATATCTACTTCATGTTAGTTACAATTTCACTATTCTTATTTATTGGTTCTTGAATAATATTTTGTATCCTCCTATTTTTTTTATTCTCCGTACATTGGAATCGACTCAATTCCTAGAGATGGAACCCCCCCCCCCCCCACTTCTTCTTTTCATTTTATTTGACTCTGTTCTTTTTTTATCTTTGTAAATATTAGTGTGTTATTTCTTATATTTTTTTAATAATATAATTTCATTCCTTTTTATTCCTCTATTTATTTATATTGACTCTCAAAAATAGAGAACTAATTCACGAGGATTGATCCAGGGATTAAATATCGACGCTACTTGAAGATTTGAGTTTCATGGTGATAATCTCATCTTATTTACTATTAGCATATTGTGAAGGTGACTTGGGGATTTTTGATAGTGCATTCTTTCATATGATTTGTTTGCTATTATTTTCCTCTTGATCTTTTTTTATTCATAGTTTAATACGCTTGATTTAGTGGTTGGGTGAGGTTGTGCGATTTTTTATCCTTTGAAGATCACTTTCTCCATGATGAAATTATTGGCTAGAGTGATTTTATTATTATATTTCTTCACTTTGGTAGATTTATAATGTGTGGGAAGTGATTCAATGTTTGGGTGTTCATTGTTTAAGTGAGATAGGTGCATGATCTAATTCATAATTCATGCATTTGGTGAGTTGAGATTTGATGGTTTTATACTTAAGTATATCTATGATAGGGAGTTGACTGTATATCAACCCAGATCCAGACTTGTTCTTACTAACTTTCTTCATTGTCTTTGTATATTTCATTTCTTTTTCTTTTTTTTGATGTTTTTTCTTCTTCTCAGTTTTTCTTCCTCACCTCCCACATTCCTTATTATTTTCATCACTATTTTCTTGTGTTCATTATATTTTATTCATTATATATAAAAACAGAAAAATTTATTTGGAAATACCATTAAGGCATTCGAGACTTCTTCCTTGAGATTGATCTTGAGATTAGCCATTATTCTGTATTTTAGGTTTATAAATGTATATTTGACTATCCTCATGACAAGGAAAACTTCAAATTTTGGAATCATTTATGCAGAAGTCACATGAAACCAATTCATAGAAAAATAAATAAATATAAAAACATTAAAAAAATAAAATCTAGAAAACTAATAAAATAAAAAAATAGTTCAAAATTTTATAAAAACAATCACATAGTGTATGCACACATGATCATCTAATCTAGAACATGAATCTCCAGTTTTATAAATTAATGAACATTGTTCTACTCTTAAAAAATAAAAGAAAATTAGAATATAAAATAATGAAAACATTTATCTAAGAAGATCTAAAAATAAAAATATTAATGTAATAAATCCTTTAGTTCTTAACCCTAATATTCCTAGAATTGGAGAGTTCCAAATTCTAACTATGTAAATAAATCAATCTTGCATCATATTGTCTTTTAAATATTAGAACTATGAGATCAAATAGTCTCATCTCTCTTAGTATCCATCATTCAATAGATTCCTTATAGAAGATACACTTGATTATATTATAGAATTTTATGGTTATATCCAATAATTACCCCTATTAGGTCTAAGTGGGGAGGATTTGAGGTTTAGTTTTTTTTCATTTTGTCTTAAGGGTAAGGCTAGGACTTTGTTTAAGCACCATAATCAAAAAATCATTAAAACCTTGGATGTGGTGTTTAATTATTTTCTCTCCAAATTATACCCCAGAAACACCACTATATAAGTGACAAATTAGATCATTGGGTTTTTCCAAAATGATGTATATTTGTTTCATGAGTCCCGGGATAGGTTTATAAGTATTCTTAGACAAATTCCCAATCACTAGTCATCTCCTTATATGATCATGGACACTTTTTACAATTCCCTCAATCCTTATAACCAGAACATAGTTGACCAATATTATTAAGGTTACTTCTCTGATTTCAATTCTGATGATTTGAGAAAATTGTTTGATAAGTTTGGCCCAAAAGTCCCAACACAAGTGAACTAGTAAAAGAACTATTTATAGCGGTGAAAAAAATATCTAGGTTATTTTTGTTAATGTAAAAACACTTAGGGAGAAGTGTTTTTACTCTAAGATGTTTGGTCACAATCAAAGATGTTGTACCAATTTTTACCTCCCTACATAAACAGAGGAAATTTCAATGTTTATGGATTACAAGGATAGTAATTTGGGTTGCCAAGATCCCTTATCCAATCAATATACTCCAAGATACAAAAAAATACTAACCTTTCATAGAGAGATCATGGAGTGAATAAATTGTCAACTACCACAAATTACCAAACTCAGCCCAAAAATTACTATTCAAATAAATATGGGGTTGAATATTAAAATTATCATGGGGAACTTAAGGGAAAGTTTTAGTGTGTGTTAGGAATAATTGGGTCTCTGAAAAATGATATATATTCTATAATTTATATTATATAAATTCAAATGGTCGAAATATTTAGAGACATAGGAGGAAGAGATAAAGGTAAACTACCCAACATAACTTACTCAAACACTAGAAAATATTTTATTGTAGTAACAACGAGGTCTGGCCCTAAAATTAAATAATTATTTAGGGAAAATTTTATGGGTAAATAAATTTATGTTCAAGAAAAATAAGAACTAAAAAAATGTAAAATCCCTAATCTATAAATCTATAAATATCTAAAAATGCTGAGAAAAATGAAATCCCTTCACATGAAAAATCACAATAATAAATTAAAATGAAGTGGTAAATGATAAAAGAGGGAAAGAAGAATTTGAGGTTTGAGGATGAGGTGAATAACGAAACTTTTTTGAATAATTACCCCCATACTATCCATTTTTCCAAATGTTTAAAAAGAACAACGATCCTGATTACATAAGTCCACCATATTTTTGTGATCTAAAATTTTAACATTCCATGTGTGGAATATTTTAACAAAATACCTTTATAATTTAAATTTAAAAATATTTACTTATCTAAAAAGATGGATTGGGGTAAGAGATCAACAATTAATTTGAATGAGGAATGTAGTGTCATAGTCCAATGGAACATCCCCCAAAACTAAAAGACCATATAAGTTTTGTCATATCTTGTAAAATTGGACAAAGTGAGAAGATTAATTTATATTTTTATTTAGTATCTAGCATCAACCTTATTCTATGCTCTCTATCCACAAGGTTGATCCTTAGGGATGTGAAACAAACTTCATTAACACTATAGTTATCTGACAGGTCACTTGCTTACCCTTGTGGGAGGATGGATGATTTTTTAGTTGGTGTAGGTAAACTCTATTTTCCCATATACTACTCTTTATTATAAACATGGAGTGTGATAACACTTTTCTGGTCATTTTATGATGACCCTTTTTAGCCACTGTTTGGGATGTCATTTATGTTTCAAAGGCAAAGTCATCCCTCCAATATAGTGAGGACCATGAACAATTTAATGTTTACAAATAGTCTCTACTTTAGATGAGACATATTTATATTTATTTTGGGGGTGAGGTTTTTATATCTTAGGGTAGAAATGAAAATAATCGTCGTTTTGATGATTTTATAAATGGGCATGTCAATGAACTTTTTGAAGCAAATTTTTTTGAATCTAAGTCCAAACTTAAGATAGAAAGATTGGGGAGAATTTAGAACCAAATTAAGAGTTTCACTGATAAGGACCATTAAGTGGTACTTTCTAAACCAATTTATCTTACTTAATGTTTTTATCAATCTAGTCAAAGTTTACAACCCTCCTTTGTTCCCAACCCTGATGCTGTTTCTTGTTCTATAATACCCGAGGGAAGTAATTCTGGTCGGGGTGTTTCTTTTGCTGAGAGTGGAAGTGTTAGATCTGAAGATATGTTTGGAGTTATTTCTATTCATCTTGAAGTTGAAGGTTATTTTTTGTATTTAATAAAAGTTAGTTAGATTAATTTATGAACATTTTACTAAATGAGGAGTGTAGGTATGACCTTGTTTCTTTGCACTACATGGATGATGATGTTTTTGTCAATGAATTTGGGATGTTATTAGAAGAACATGAGGACTATTCCCCTACTAAACCTAAGGAATATTGCTTTAAGAATCATGCTATTATTCATAGTGATTTTCCTATTTTCATTACTACTACAATTTATTAACCTCTTAATGCCACAATTTTAGGGGAGAGTAATAGTGGGAAATTTAAATGTAAGGATTCTAATTCTGATATTGGTATTAAGTTGTTTTCTACATTTATTTAATCATTTAAGTATAATGTGGATTATGGATATTTTTATATAAGGAGGCTTAGTCCTTGAGTTTTGGAGTTTTTGAGTAGTATTCTCAAATATTATGAGTAGCATGAGGTTCTGTGTGAACTTTATGAATTTTAAAATGTCAATACTAAAGTCTCATGTAATGATGAATCTTACCTACTAAATAAACTTTTCTAAAATATTTAGTGGATTGAGTTCATATGGGGACTATAAAACTAATTCTTCATGGTAGTAACCCCATGATCTTCTTGTTTTTTATTTAACTTTTCAATTTGAATGAATTCTCTTATCCTAGTTATTTGTCTCCCTTAATCAATAACCCATAATTGTTGTAGTTTTTGTTGGATGATTTATCTCTTGTTTTATGGTTGTTTGTTTTCTAGTGTTGGTTTTCACTTACCATGAGTTAGAGGTTTTGTGTGAAAAGTTAATTATCATTTAAATTGATCTTTTGGATAGTTATGTGAACATATGAAGAGGACACAATTGGTTGTGATATTTCCTTACCAGGGGTAGATTATTTTTAAACTTCAATTCTAGAAGGAGATGAAAGTGGAGAAAACAATATAAACTTCCCTTAACTCAAAATATAATAAATTTCATGTTTTGTTTTAAATTCTAAAATGTCACATATTAATCAATTCAATTTGTAAGAGCTTCAAATTTTCAACCAAATGACTATTTCATTAGTTTAAAGGGAGTTTGCACGTCTTTTTTAAAATATTGATAAGAGATAATTTTTATTTGGGGTGTAACTATATTAATTATTCTTATTCTTTTTATTGTGATACTGTTGGTTTTTCTAAAATTATATTTTATGTGATAATATATTTGTTTTATCCTTGTTGTTAACATATGCATTTTCAAATCACCATTGAACACAGTATTGTGTTCACTTGTATGCATCATTTTCTACTACCTTGAAATTCATTCTTGAACTCACTTGGGGAATGAAAACTCTTGAAAATAATTTTTAATCATTAACTATTTGGTAGTGTTTAGTAGGTTTCCCTTGCATATAATGTTATTATTTTGAGTACTTCAGAGAAAATTGTGTTTGAACTTTACAAATACACATTAAAAAATCTAGTCTATGATGAATTTTTGAATATTTTAGAATGAATATTATTTACCTATGTCTCCCACTTTGAGATTCAACAATGCGGACATTATTTAGTTTTAATTGTGGGGTATGGTTCTTAATTAAGCTAAACTATGTTTCACTTATAACACATAAAAACCCTTGAATTTTTTCAAATTACCTCCCTATCAAGCTATAAAAACATTCTATGTTTGTAAATATAATAAAAAAATCAACCAAAAATATAATAAAAAATAATTATCCTCCCTATGTTATAATTTCATTATTAATCAATGGATTTAGCTAATTCTGAAATAGATTGAATAGTGTGATTGATGAGTGGATTCCCATTTTTTTATGGAAATTTAGTTTAGTAACTAAGAAAGGGAGTGATATATGATACATATTTGTGGAATTATGTTCTTAACATTAGGAAATTTGTAATTTAAAATCGAACCAAGGGGACTTATCTATTGAAAATCAATCACCTTAGAGAGACAAATCAAATGATAATTATATAATTCCTTTCAATGTGGAGTCAAATTAGAAAATTGGATCCCACGGTGAGTCTTTGAGACAAGGGAAATTTGTGTATTTTTATATTTAAATTAAATCCATTTTCAAAATTGATAAGTTCTTTTCATAATACTATGTACAAGAAATATACTAGGAAAATTTAAAAATAAAGGTCCTTGTCAAAAATGATCATGTTTAAGTGATGGTAATTTTGAACCCAAATGAATAAAGGGAAAACTAAATTATAAAAAAATCATTTCAGTTGTATCAATGAAGTGACAAAATTGAACTTGAATTTTTGGAACCTAAGAGAAAGTGAAAAATAATTGTTCCACTTGTTATGATTTTATTTCCACTTGAATCTAACTTATCATCAATCCTGGAATAGAAACTTCAATTAGAATCAAACTAAGTCAATGAGTGACTTCGCCTATGAGTAATGACATTTTCAAGAGTGAATGAATATTTGTTCCCTCTATTTATTAGTGTGTATTTGAACTTAAGAAAGAACTGCTATGATCATTCTTTGAAATGTCTGACCCTCCTTAGAAATTATTCCTTTGTAGTCAATCATTTAACAAGATTCATTTTGAGTTAACCTTAAAAAATCATTTTTGTCTATTTTACAAAGAGAAATTTTGTACTATTCTTTGAGGAAAAATAAATATTTATGTGTGAAGGGGTTGATATGGCCTATATTTTATGCATTTGGACACATATATTTTTCTAAATTAATTAAGAATTCGACGTAAATATGATCTTTAATTTGAGAATATTTTTTCACTTGATAGTTTTGTATTAAAATTTAAATTATTTGAAAATCTTATTAAAATGGTGTATTTTGGTGATTTAATTGCAAAATGATCATAAGATAATTTTTTCAATATTATGAGAATTTCATTTTATAAAATTAATCTGGAATCTTGGTGTTTTTGTGTTTCAAATAGATTTTAAATGTATTTTAATGGTTTAGAATTGGTGGGGTTAATTATTTCAAAAATTCTATGCTTTTTTAAACATTTTTAGTGGAATTCATTTTTTATGTAAATTTGATTTTTTATTTGAGGATGAAATTTGTTTTATAATTTTTAAAAGTTTTGTCTGAGAGAAAAATGTAATTAGATAAAATATTATTGTATATATTGAAGATTAATTGCTATGAATTTAGTGTCCAAATAAATTACATGAATCTCATTCGATTATATTATATGGAATTCTACTTTTTTAATTAATTAATTGATCACTTTTGGTTGAAAATAATTTTTTTTGTTTAGAATATAATTTTATCTGAATATTTTGATTTTTTATGTCTATTTTAGACTTCTCCATCCACCATTGACCACCACTGCCAATAGTAGATCCACATCTACAAGTCACCCATGATAGGTCCACAATCTACTGTTTCCCCTAAAAGTAGAGAAAATACTACTAGGAACTGTTCACTATCTACTGTTCACCTACCACAGGTAGATCCTCTACTATCATTGGGGACCCAGAATCCACCATCTTTACTCTACAAATCCACTTCTAGCTTCCATACACCTCTTCTACTACTATTTCTCCATCTATAGATCCCAATTTACCAGTCCTCTACTGCTAGGTCGTTGCTACCTCAATCACCCAACTCCACCACTACCACCAATAGATCCAGATCTATCATTCCACTATCTTCTTCCAAAAAAAATCTATCGATGCACATCCAATATACCGTCATTCTCCTCCCATTGATTTACCATCGTAAAGGTTGAGAAAGATCCACCATACTATTGATATGAATTTTGATCAAGAATCCTTGAGCACTACCATATCACCTTGATTATGGAGTCAAAGAAGCCCACTATATATGTAGCTGAAACCACTAGAACTATAGAACCTGGCACTACCCTAGCCAAACTAGTTTGAAGTTGTTGTAGATGCTTGAATATGAAGATAAGATAAACCTAACCAATTGAAGGTTCATAGGTGGAGATGCATAGGTTTGATAAAACTATGTATTTTCATATCTGATCAAGAAGAGGGAGTTGGTTGAGGCTGTTCATGCACATGAAGCCAACCCGCATCGGATATACCCCTTTATTATGAATCCAAGTTAGCTGGATCAAACTGAGAAACCAAACTTGATTGGTCAATTGAAGAGGGAATATGAAATGTTCTGGGGCTCACAGCAGAAGTAGGTGGGCTGGGGATATTGAACTTTTTGTCGGCGGGACGATGGGACTTGTCATCACCAATGATCTTAGCCCCGGTAAGGCCTGATGATCTCACATAAATTAAAAGTAGAACAAAATAAAAAATGGAAACGTACCCATTTGAAATCTAAAGATGTGGTCGACTACAACTATTCAATGGTGATCGTCGCTTGAATGATTCAAAGAAGGAACTATCTATATCTTCTACACACAATTTAAAAACCCGTGGGAGCATCGATTGTCGAATTCTGGGTGCTTGAACGAAGATCCGACAGTGCATTTGATGTCATGAAGATCACCGCATCAAGATGCCAATGATGCTTGAGGAAGATCTTGATCCAAACTTCTTGGATCGAGAGATTATCTCTCAAGAGAGAAAGTGGAGAGAGAAGATCTCAACTTTCATTCAATGAAAGTAAATGAATAGTGATTCACCGCAATTGTGAGAGAGCCTTCTCTTATATTTATAGTGGAATTGATAAATACTCATTTGGGTTCCCTGGCCCCCATTAATGTCAACATCCAATCAATAAATAATTTTTATGAACTAAAATGAGTCAATATTATTTATTATTTTATCACATACTTTATATATATATATATAATATATTACGTGATAAAAACTAATCCATTTAACTTGACTCGTTGTCCCACTTAATATTAAACGAACCTTGAATAAAATAATATTCCTTCGATTAATATTTTCTTGTATTTACTAAACTTTTAAATACATTAAATAAATTCAATCTCAAATATTCATATCTTTAATATTAATGAATTTATTTAATTATTTTAGTAATCAAAAACTTGGACAATACTCAGACCCTATGGCAGGGCCCATCATGTATATATTACTATTCAACTGAATATGGTGGATTTTTTAATACACTATTGTGTGTGACCCTGTATGCCCTTATCTCAATAGTAGTGAATAAAATCCACCGACCAAGAACATATTCTAGCAACCCATCTTGGCCCCTAAATCGATAAGGATTGTCATAGCAGTTAAAACCAACCTACAAACACTTACTGTGTACTATAATCTCTTTGTATTTAAATATCTCATAAAGCATGATCCACACTTGTGTCATTATCCTCTTCTTACATTATAATTTTCTAATTTGTCTGGATATATTTTCTTTCAACTTCTTTGGGAAAAGACTTATAAAGGTATCACCATCCTGATCAACCAGTCCTGAGATATACAACTTCCTAGACTTGGAAGTGACAAATCCTTTTTTAACCATTCAATCAATGTCATATCACTAATAACGCACCCAACTGAAACTACCTCACCAGGATTTAAATACCATGGTTTTTTCATTACATCAAAGTATGACATCAAATGATGGACAATTGATATATTCTAATGTTAGAAGACCAATACACATGTCCATAGATAGTAAAGACCAATAACACCCAAAACATGTGGTGTTACTATTAGTGGGTCTATCCTTTTGATCTCAATACTAGAGATCACCAAGTGAGAACTTCATGAGAAGAAGTCTCAATGATTATGAGAACCCAGCACCTGATACTCAAACATATACTATATCCAATCACTAAGATGTATCTAGAATAGAGAACATATATTTAATATTAATTTCATAGTATCTCAATGTTCTCATTATATCTTGGTATCTTCTATAACATCTCGACCTGACAATTAATCTTTGGACATTACCATTATAATAGTGGACACAGAAAATTATACACTATATGGTAAGATGAAAACATGTATAACTAACTATACACATGATATGGTAATCAAAAGTATGACATTGTTGGGTCTAGGGAACCCACTATTTCAACACTCCCACTTGCACTAGATCCAACATTCTATCCAAAATTGTTAGCTATTCACATGATAATGATCATGCTTCTTCTAAGTAATGTATTTAACTGCTAGACATGCCATGTTTTCACCACATGGCAAGTCTGCTGTATGTGACCTCATCTTCATGAGTAAAAATTCTCAAGATAAGGAATCCCTTGGTATATCATTTTTTTCCATTATCATAATTTTACAACTTGGATAGTAAGAATATCATAATTTACATTATGATAATACTTTTATCACTAGGTTTGATTCCAAGAACTGTAACAGTTCGTTGCATTTATCTACTTCTTAGATACCATAGAAGTTGTAACATACTCGGTATTTGTAGATCTAGATACCACTGGATTTTATGATCTTGACTCACTCATATCATATGACTAACTACAATACTATATCAATTTGATATAAGGATTACTAGTTTGTGTCCCACCATAACTAGCATAACCTTTTCTACATATACCATGTATATATCATTTGTACTCGCTGAAGTACAAGATGCTGGTTCTGACTGCATCACTTGAATTTCTCCAGGATATAATTGATATCTTCCTACAATAAAGTATATCATAGCAGTATCAATTCTTGTACATATTATGGCATACATGATATATCCATCACTAAAGCTTATGGAACTGAATTCACAACTTTAATCTCTTCCCATGTTCCGAACATATCAACCTGGAGAGATTAAGCCATGTGACCATAGCAACAATTCTGAACTTGAATTTTTACAACTTGTATCTTTCAATACAATGTCACTTCATGTATGATTAACTAGGTCGATGAACCCATTAGATATACCTTGAAAAAACCATTTCCCTAGAACATAGGTTTATACTTTACGTTAATCATTTGATAATTACTTTTATTCGGGTCTTAACTAACTGTAAGACCAATATCCATTTTCCATATGTTTCTAAACATATTTCACATGGAAAACATTGGCACCCCCACTAACCTTTGGTAGAAAAAAGAAAATATTTATTTGAAATGAATGCTCTCTAAGATATTGTTTCTTAATTTAATCCAGAACTGTAATTCAGTAACTTGTAACCTTCATTGGAATTTGGTGGTGTCATCATACCTTTCTAGTTGTGTCGTATAGACACCTTCCACGAAGGATGATCAGGAAATCCAATGACCAAATTAATGATCTTAGAAGATAGTTGTGACAATTAAAAGTCTCATGGATTTAGGCATACCGACTTGGTATAACCAATCGAGACTTATTGGTACCAAGCTTGTGCCATCCATGTATCATCTCATTTGAATACCCATTGCAATATTCAATTTATAATCCCCTTTCCAATTTCATACATGGAATCCATTATAGACTTTTAAATTTTCTTTTCAATATTAGCTTATTGTCATATACTGCTTACTTTTAATATTTATTATTCTTAATGAATAATTTTTCACCGGTCATAGTGAATATAAAGACATCACTGTGGTTTCAATTTTCTTACACATTATGTGTCATTGGACCACTCTTATTCCATATGTATCTGTGGAACTTGTTCCTATGTCAACTATTTGTGCATCTCAAGCATTGACTATGTTCACGTCAATTCACCTCCCACTATATCTAATAGAGATGTGCATCCTTATATAGAAATGTAGTCTAATACTTGAATAAATCTTTCTATCTTAGGGATATATGTAAATCCAAAGAAACTGTTAGGATAATTACTCAAATACAGAATGTGTTCACCTTGATGCATGTTTTTTTATATATTATCAAACTATTCGCATCCTAACACATGATCTATGACATAATGGTTTTCATCATATTATTACTCATATGGTATCCATTTGTCATTTTGGTTGGCATATCGGTTATGGGTTTATGTTGTTATTTAAAAACCATGTTATCAAATATAATGGATGTTGCAGAAAGTTATAGCATTGATATTACTTACATCATAACTTTGATGTATAAAAGGTGTCTATGAATTGCTACACACTCCATTTTTTTCATCAATGTAAACATGTAAGACTCGTCATTGATCCTCATTATGAATATCAATATTCTGATGTATACAAGGAAACATTCATTTAGGAATTAGTCCATGAAACATTATTATGATCGATGAATGCATGGTCAAGATATTATTTAGCATGCTCATATGAAGGAACACATATCTTTTGACCATGCATATACTTAACTTTAACATTCCTTAGTGACTTAGAAGGAATTTTATAAGGTATATTAACCTCTATCTTTCCTTTTGAATAGGTCACACTCTCTTTTTGAACTAACCTCGGAAGCTTTGTGGCAAACCTTTATTTCTAAAGGTTTCTTTGTCTAAACAAAAGATGTCAATAATACCAAAGGTGTTTAAATGTGTCGAGACTAAATACCAAACTAGATATATTATTGACATCCACTTTTACTTTTACTTGAAAAAAATTGAATTTCCCTAACTAGGTAAGTCTTACATTTTATATTCATCTTGTATTTATTTTGATTCATGAACCAGTGAACTACTTTTTAAATATGTTACCACAAGAAACATTCATTCCAAATACTAAGAATAATGTCTCATTATGACCAAGTGAGAACATGAGATAAATGTTTTGGTTATACTCAACAACTCTTTTAATTTGAATCAATTGATTCTTAAATAGAAGTTATGTGGTTCTCACTGGTGACTTTGGAATCACCCTTTCTCAGCTGCTTGCAGAAGACACCTTACTCCTAGTAATGTTTCTCTACATTCTTGGTTACAGTATTTCAATAAATATGTGAAAATCATATTTTATTTAATACCCAAGAAGTATGTGAGAAAACAATTCTTTTATTTGATGAATATAACTAAATGAGAAGTAGGTACTTGCTTCTTATAGTTCAATTTATGGCATTTTTAAACTTCCATAAATTTATTTCAATAGGTGATACAAATCACTTTCTGTTAAATAACCAACCACTTTTCTTTGAAGGACATTACAGAGGTTCATTTGGAATAACTTGTCAAAGGCCTTTTCACATTTTTCTTTCAGTATGTCCTCCATAAGAAAAAAAAATATGTTTTTATCTTTAATATTCTTATTTCTTGGAGAATTTTACCTCAAAGGTAATGAAGTGCTTACTCTATACCGTCCATTTGTATCCTTAAAAAATCTAGAGTAATTTTTTGTAAAAGGTATAAAATCATCCATGTCATGATGTAGTGTCCACAAATAACATCAGACGTTGATGATAGAATTGTGATAGAACAATTATTTGCTTAATTCATGAGTCCCATGTATGTATTTACACCCTCACTTACTAAGGTGGCTTACCAAGTTGGGACACAAGCACCATGAATTTCAATTATGGTAGTAATTTGCACAAGCGCCTATACTACACTTATAATCATGTTCTTATTTGGACATGAACTTTGTCTAATATTTATTGTATTTTTTACTTGTGGTATTAATTTCCATTTTTCTAAAAAAAATAAAATTTAAAATATTGTACTTTTATGCTGATTACCGAATGTTAAATTACCGATTAAATTAATTATTATATGTCTCCCATTAATTTTTTTATTTCTAGGAACCCTCTGTACTATAATATGAAGACTATTGAGTTTTCTAGTGGAACGGATCTCTGAAACTCATGCATAGTCTACAAGCTATGGCTAAACCACTACTCGGAGGGTCCAAGGTAGCCTTTTGTTTGACCAACTACATTAACTCATGGTTCCGTGATCTGTTCAGTTAAGTCCTAGTTTCAAAAATCATTTTTTGATTTACTCAAATCATGGCTCTAAAATTACAACAAGCTAGATATAGTTATTTTTTTACAGAAATATTAGTTAATTTAACCCACCATCCTAATAATAACTCACTGTTAGAAAGAGGCAACCTTAGTTATAGCATCACTCGCACCCTAAACACTCAGTTTTGTTTAAACTTGAATGACAGAAGGCTGTAATGACTTAATATTTATTTGAGGCTTTTATTGGATTCTCTTGACGAATGTAATCCATTTATATTAAACTAGTTCATCTATGTTGTTTTCTCTCACAACTAAACATTAATAGAAAAAAATATACCACTTCTTTATGTATTTTATTATTTATTATTTTATGTATTTTCCTACTGTTCTAAAATGCATAACATAATAAATAAATGCATGAAGGTTAAACTACCACCTGACTAGTCTTGAGAATCTAAATGACCTAAGGGCGCCATACCTGAGTTGAATCTTGACTCATAATACAGCTTTCCCCCTATCTTTTATGTTCACTTCTCTTCTGGAACATCCCCTTGTCTTGACGGGGTCCACGTCACATCTTTGAGTATCACCACGTCATGGCGGTATCCACATAATGTCTCGCATTGGCTTCTTCTAAAATACAATAATACTCACGTGCAGGCGAGGGGGACTAGTGGGATAAATGTAAATTAGGTAAATTGGACCCATATGTCCATATGCATTTTAACTGAAACTAAAGACGATGCATACACCGTCTATTTAATTATTTTCAATCATCACACACATTTGAAATAATTAATTAAATAAAAGGAAACATACATGGGTCGATGCTCAAGACCAGAAGATGGGTAAAATAAAGGCACGATAAAATTAAAATTCATTAATTAAGTATGAGGGTAATAAATTAAATTAAATGAATAAATTAAAATAATTTAATTAACTATCAGTCCTTTAATTATTTTAATTTTTATGCCAAAATTAAATTAATTAATTAATTTCATTTCATTAAAAAATTAAATTAATTTATATCTCAAGTATTAAAATAATTAACCCAAATTATTTTTAATTATTTTAATTTATATACTAAAATTAAATTAATTAAGTTACTTATTTTCAATTAATTTAATTGGTCGGTCTGCCGAAACACCATTTCATAGCCTGTGCAGGTCGGGCCAATCCCGTGTAGCGCCATGTAGGGCCAAACTGGGTCGAGCCGATCATCCCAAACCTGTTCTGGGTTGGGTGAGTCTGTCTGGATTTCTTTGGGGCCATTTTTTTAGTGTAAAAATCTTGCAGACAAAATAAAGGAGTACATCCCTGACCGGTGCGACTCTGTTGGGCTGCACGACCACAGACGGTGGTGAGGTCGGTAGCCTTGGCTGCTCCGGCTGAGAGTGGAAGAGAATCTGGTCCTCCCCGATGATACGGGGTCACTGGCTGCCTCATAGTGGTCCGGTGAGGGGAGTGGTGCCCGACGGCGGGACTGTCAACGACGGCTCGAGAGTTGGCTGGCATGGAGGTCGATTGAGGTAGAAGATGGAGGTGAAGCTGTAGCGACAAGGGATCCTGGTCGCTTCGATAGTAGCGAGGCCCTACTTAAATAGGAGGAGGCAAGGAAGGCTGATCAGGGTGCTCGAGAGATGGGCGCCATGATGTGTGGAAGGCCTTCTGTGATGGGTCGACGGCAGCGACTGCATGGGGAAGCTCGAAGTAGAGGCCAGGGTCGACAGGGGCCGGGACGGCCATCTTGTAGGGGTGGTCGAGATCATCCGACCATGGTTGCTTGTGCTGGGAAGTAGACATATCACACCTCACATCATGAACAGCAACGAACGAGGTGTTGTGGAGCTAGGGAGGTGAGTGTGACATAGCGCCGGATCAGGGCGGTGGGATCGGGGAAGGCGGATGACGGTGAGGCCATGGCATAGTGTCTGTCGTTTTCTAGGAGCTAAGGTGCCATTACAAGATTTCCGACGAAGACATGGGTTCCACCGGACCCCCCCCCCCTTGTTTCTTATTCTTTTAGGGTCCATCCCCACTTGGATTTTTCCTTTTTTAACTTTAAGACTTCTTTGAAGTCTTCCTTTGTTTTCTTTTTAGTCTTCCTTGGAAGTCTTTCCACACCAACATTTTCCACACCCTAACTTTATAAAGTCTACATAATAGCCTTTCAATTTAATAATAATAAATTTATTATATTAAAATAATAATTTATAAATATTATTATTATATTATTATATTATTATAATAATAAAATAAATATCATTATAATAATAAAATTATTATCCAAATTATTAAGTTATAAAATTTATAATTTTGAAAATAATTTTAATCATATCCAATGAATGATCTAAACTTGATCGATCCTTTGGAATGAATTAAATGTAATACCCATGATCTAACCACAAATTTGATCTAATCCTAAAATTTTAAATATTCATAACTTGGTCGTTCGAGATCGGATCGACACGTGGTTTGAACTAATGGAACCATTTTTTAACCCTCTACTTAATTTTATGGAAATTAATTTTATTAGGATCAAAAAATCTACACTATCTCTCTGATACCACTGAAAGGTTCTGGGGGAAAATCGGAAGCTGGTGGGCCTGGGATTTTAAAATTTTCATCGGTAGGATTATGGGACTTGTCGTCGCCAATGATCTGAGCCCTGGTAAGGCCCGAGGATCTCGTGTAAATTATAAGGACCACAAAATAAAAAATGAAAATGTACCAATTTAAAATATGAATCTATGGTCAAATGTAACTAGTTGATGGTGATCATCGATTGAAGGATCCAAAATAAGAACCCTCTAGATCATCCACATGCACTTTAAAACCTCTCGGGAGCATCGATCGTCGAATTTTGGGTGCTAACGTAGAGATCCAATGGCACTTTTGACACCTTGATGATCACCGCATCGTGATGCCTTCAATTATTGAAGGAGATCTTGATATGAACTTCTTGGATCGAGATCATCTCTCTCTAGAGAGCGGGAGGAGAGACATGATCTCAAATTTTATTCCATGAAAGTTAAGGAATAGTGATTTACCACAAATGTGAGAAAGCCCCCTCTTATATTTATAGTGGAATTGATAAATACCCGGTTGGATTCCCCAGCCCTCGTTTATTTCAAAGTCCACTAAATAAATAATTTTGACAAACAAAACTATGTAGATATTATTTATTATTTTATCACATACATTTAATATATATATATATAATATATTACATGATAAAAACCAAAACATTTAACTTGACTCGATGTCCTGCTTAATATTAAATGAACCATGAATAAAATAATATTCGTTCGACTAATATTTTCTCATATTTACTAAACTTGTAAATACATTAAATAAATTCAATCCCAAATATTCATAACATAGATATTAATGAATTTATTTAATTCTTTTGGTGATTGAAATCATGGACAACACTCACACGTCGTGATGGGTCCCACCATGTCCATATTTCTATTCAACTGAATTGGGCGGATTCTTGAATATTCTATTGTGTGTGACCCTCTAGGCCATTATCTCAATAGTAGTGAATAAAATACACATACCAAGAGAAGAGTATATAAACCCATCATTGACCCTTAATAGATAAGGATTATCGTAGCAATGACAACCAACCTATGAACACTAAGTCTGTACTATAATCTCTTTGTCTTTAAATATCTCATAAAGTAGGACACACGCTTTTGTCATCATTATTTTCTTTCTTTATAATTTATTAATCTATCCGGATGAATTTTCCTTTAAACTATGTAGTCCAAAGACTTATAAAGGTATAACCGTCCTGATAAACCATGCCTAAGATATACAACTTCCTAAACATGGAAGCAACAAATCTTTTCTTAACCATTCAACTAATGTTATACCACTAATGACGCACCTAACACAAGCTACCTCACCACGATTTCAATACCATTGTTTTTCCCTTGCATCAAAGTAGGCCATAAAATGACACACATTATTAAAGGTCTAAATTCAATAGACCAATACAAATTTCCATAAATAGGAATGACCAATGACACCCAAAACATGTGGTATTTCTATTGGAAGGTCATTCCTCATGATCTCAATACTAGAGATCACCAAGTGTGAATTTCATGAGAAGAAGTCTAAATTCTTATGAGCCCCCAACACCTAATAGTCAAACATCTACTATGTCCAATCAGTAAGATGTATCTATACTACAAATCATATATTTAATATTGATGTCATAGTACCTCAAGGTTCTCATTATAGCCTGGGGTCTACTATAACCTCTCGAAACAACAATTAATCTTTGGATATAACCATTATAATAGTGGACACATAAAATTCTACACTACAATGGTAATATGAAATCATGTATAAATGATTTTACACATGATATGGTAATGAAAAGTATGGCATAGTTGGGTCTAGGGGACCCACTATTTCAATAGAATCCCCCACCACCTTTAAAGATAAGCTACCACTATTCATGCTGAAGACCCATCGCTCACTCCTAGTTCTAGAAAATTCATTCCCTTGTGTGTCCTCTTCCCCCTAAAAATGAAGAACCCATGGATGATAAAGATAAAAATATCAAAAAATGACAATAATTAAAAAAATATAAAAATAATAAACATAATAACATCATATATATATATATATCTTATACTAATAGTAATAATAAAAAGTATAATAAATATATTAATATTAATAAGTATATAAATATAAAAATTCATGTTTATATTATTATATTTCATACTAGTATAATGTAATACATATTTATATCTATATTTACTTAACAATATTAAGATAATTCTCTAACCTAGACTAGTGACATCTGGACCCAGAAATAGATTTGGGCACATGATCTTGGCACTATAAGAGCATGATATTTTATTTTAACCCGGCCCATGGTCCAAACTTTAAAAATCAGAAAATTATTCCAAGTAGATTTTCTCATTGAAATTGATCATTTTTTCCTTTTTGTGGTGGAGTCAAGAATGATTGGTGCAAGGGAGTGAAAGGTGATCATGGTTATTATATAGCATACTTTGAGGGGAAGCGGGGGTTATTTAAAGAGGTTGGTTGTTTTTACTGGGAGTTCTCTTAAGGCTGGTTATGAGCATATCCAGGTACGACAAATTGATATATAATTCCTAATGGTTGGTGGGTCATTGTTTTTTTTTCAAATAAGAGGATGTATCCACCTCTGTGTTTTTTATTCCCCGAAAATGGGAATCAACTCGATTCTTGGAGTTGGGAACTGTCCCCCTATTCTTATTCACATTCTATTTTTCTATTTTCTTTTTTATCTTTGTAAATATTGGTGTTTTGTTTCTTCTATTTGGTATATAATATAATGTTGTTTTACTTCTTCTTATTTCCTCTGATCTTGAATCTCTTATGATGGAGAACTAACTCATGAGGCTTGATTCAGGATGTGAATCTTGACTCTACTTGGAGATTTGAGTTTCATGATGATCATCACCTCTTCGTTACCACCACCAAATCAATTTTTTTTCTTTTTCCAAAATCCACTTTTTGGGTATGTGGGAACCTCATAATGATCCTCTTCTTTACTCTTAGAATATATTGATGGTGATTTGGGGTGCTACATCATTTATTCTTGCAGAATATTGGTTTGCTACTCTTTTAACCTTGATACTTTTCCCCTTATCTTAAAATTTTTTATCGAGTGGTTAGGTATGGTCATATGATTTATAATACTTTTATGATCACTTTAGAGAGGATGAAATTCTATGCTTGAGTGATTTGATTAGGAGATTTATTCACTTTGGAAGATTGATCGCATGTTGGAAGTGATTCTGGGTTTAAGTGTTCATTGTTTAGGTGAGGGAGCTGTGATATCTGATTCATCAGTCTTACATTGAGTGAGTTGAGAGTTACTGATTTTATCCTTTAGTAAACCTATGATAAGGTGTTGAGGGTGGATCGACCTAGATCAGACCTTGTTCTTGCAGACATTTTTCTCTATATTTTTGTCTTTATTTTCTTGTTCTTGTGTGTTGTTTTATTTGTTTTTGTTCATCTTATCAGTTTATTTTCCTATCCTCCCACTACCACTATGATTTTCATCATTTTTTCCTTGTGTTTATTATATTTTTTCAATATATATAAAAAAACAAGAAGATTTTCTGTAAGACGAATAAGGTATTCTACACAACTTCCTTGAGAATAACCCCGATATTATCAATTGTACTATATTTTAGGTTTATTATTTTATATTTCACCATACTCATGATAAGAAATCCATTAAGGATCAATATTTTTAGTAAATTAGATAATTTTTTAATAATGATAAGTTTCTTGATTTTAATATTTATGAAGAAGGTATTTTATGATTTGGAAAAAGATTCTTGTGTGCCTTATGATTCAAATTTAAGGAAAGATTTTTTAATTGAAGTTCATAGTTCTTTGTCTTCCATTCATTCAGATACCACTTAGATGTATAAAGACATTTGGGAGTATTATTGGTGGGATGTAATGAAAATATATATCGTTGACTTTACCATGATGTGTTTTACTTGTCAATAGGTTAAAGTATAACAATAATTTCTGAAGTGGATTATTCAAAATTTTCTAGTGCTAGATTAAAAATTTGAAAATATATCCATGGATTTCATGGTGAGATTACCAAGGATATCAGGAGGTCAAAATGCGATTTGGTTTTTTTGTTGAGCGATTAACTAAATCTGTGAATTTCCTTCCCATTCGTGATATAATGTCTTTAGATCATATTTCTTAACTATATCTAAGTGGTATAGTTAGATTAAATGGAGTACATATCTTAATTGTAGTATACCATGATCCTAGGTTCACATTCAATTTTTTGAAAGGACTTTAGAATTCGTTGGGTACTGAATTAAATATTAATACAACTTTTGATCTTCAATCTGATGCACAGCCTAAGTGACCAATTTGGACCATGAAATATATTATTTATTCTTATTCAATGGATTACCATGGAATTTTGGATTAATATATTTCTTTAGTTGAGTTTTCTTATAATAATAGTTTTTATTCCAGTATAAAAATGACACGATTTGATGAATTATATGGAAATTAGTGTCGAACAATAGAATTTTGGGATGATATAGGAGAAATGAAGTTGATAGGAATAGAGTTGGTAGAGTAAAGGTAGAGAAGGATTATTTTATTTAGAATCAAATGAGGACATCCTAGAGAAAATAGATAAGTTATACAGATAACTGGAGAAAAGATATTTTTTTGAGGTAGTTAATCATGTATTTATCAAAGTATCTACAAGGAAATGTATTAGTAATTTTATTAAAAAGGGGGAATTTAAGTTCAAAGGTCATTACACAATATAAAATCATGGATAAAGTAAAATCATATTCTTACCGAGTGGCTTTTCCATTGATTTTTTCTCGTGTACGCAATATATTTCATGTTATCATGCTAAGGAAATATGTGTCAAATTCATCTCATGTTTTGAGACTTGAAGTAGTTCTATAGGAAGAGAATCATTCATATGAGAAACATATAGTTAATATTCATGATCATAGATACCAATTGTATCAGAATAAGTTGATTCACCATGTTATGGTTTTACAGGAAACCATATGGTTAAAGACGCAACATGGGAATCTGTAAATGCTATGAGGGAAAGATATGTCCACATGTTTATTAAGTGAATAAAATTGAGATGGTGCAATTTATAAAAGTGTGGAATAATGAAACAACCAAGGAAAATATATAATAAATCACTTTAATTTTTATTAAGATAGTTATTTATTTATAAAATTATTAAGTAATTTTTAAATCAAATAGGAAATAATTTTAAATAAACTCTTTTCTTATAAGGTTTTATTTAAAATTTTAATATATTAATTTAAGAATTTCCATTTGATAATTTTAAAATAATTTCGAAATTAGGATCTCAAAATTTACCTTTTGTTAAATTCTTTGATATTTCAGAAAATATTGATTTTTCAATGAATAGTGAAAAAATATCAATTTTTGTAAAAAATGTCCTTTATTTCCAATAATTTATGTATTTAAAATGTCACAATATATAATGAATATGATTTAAAATAAAATAATTATTATTTAATTATATATAATCCTATTATTTACTTTTTAATCAACTTTATATTGAATTTTTAGTATCTGTTTGTTTTTTAGTTTAAAAACGAGTTTTTCTAAAAACTATTTTAAAATGCATAACATTTATCCATTTTAATTAATTAAAATAATCCATAATTTGGAATTTTTTAAATTAAAATTATATACTATATATCATAAAATATTAATTTAAATATAAAAAATTATTATTATTAGTCAAAGAGTTAATATATAATCATCTTTTACATGAAAAATACACTTCTTAAAAACCTGCTTTCTCACCACATTTGGGAGATTAATTTGAAATTAAAATTTTCCAATTATCTGAATGGAATTTATAAAAATGGATTCCACATTTTTAATCATCATAATATATTTAAACTAATAAGGTCAACTTAATTTTTTACCAAAATTAATTGTGAAAACAATTAAAATTCATTATCATTGTTAAGGTAAAAATGGATTTACAGAGGGTTAACTAAAAATATAAAAGTTTTAAATGACATAAAAACTTTTAAATCACAAATTTTGGGATATATTTATACTTTATACATTATATTATATAAAATGGTTCATTATTGGAGCCTTGTGGCATAAATAAATGTTGGTGGAATTCATTCCTTTCAAAAAGTACAATTGTACCACTCACCTCGCTTATAAAAGGCCACCCCTATCCTGTCTTCTTAACACAATAAAACCAATTTGGATCAAAAAATACTTATAAAAATACCTTCCTAAATTCACTCTTATAAGTCTAGAAGCCTTATTTCGGTTATAAAGCCATCCTAGGATGGATATTAGTGCAAACCTAAGGAGGATACTCAAAGAAGAGGTAAAGATCATTAACGAGGGTTTCTGTTTTATTTCTTTATCCACCTCTTTAAATTATTATTATACAATTATGATGTAATAACATCAATATTTTACATACACATATATTTTTTATGTTATTTTTATGACCTACAACCATCTCCACTTCCATCAAATGGGTTACTAAATCATCATTCATCTGTAAAACAGACTATCACATCACGAACTGATGTCATTCATTTTTTCATCAAAACTTTTCAAGGTTGGGTATTATAATGGATATAAAGTATATATTGGATATTTATAACATAATTATAACTATTTATTCATTATATCATATATAAATTTTTTTACTTTTCATTTCATAGGGGATACGATAACGTCACTCATGTTTACGGTGGACTGTCGTCTCACAAAGAGATGTGATTTATTTTCAATAACACTTTACATGGAAGGTAATAAGGTTAAATATAATGAATATTTGTGAAATTCATGAAATAAATTTAATATTTATTACATATTTATTATTATTAAAATATATTATATCATTTTCTTTCTTTCACTAAAAAATGATAACATCGTTTATAGACGTGTGGACTACCGACTCCACGAAGTGATGTGATTCCTTTTTTCATTACTACATCACAATAATGACATATATAAATAAATATAAATAAATAATATTTTATTTATATATTATTGTGTTTTTAAATGATAAAATGTTACTTACTATTTTTCTATAATGATCGTTCAAAAATGGAAACGTTACTCATGCATACATACGACCTACCGTCTCCATGATCGTAATGCTAGTTCAATTTTCATAACCATGTTTCATGATTGGTTTTAAAATTATAATTGATGTATAAATAATATAATTATGTCATTATTATTATTCTTTAAATGTTTAAATAATTACTTCTTTGACCATACTCAACCTATCAATGTCAGTTTTGACACATAACATGAATATGGTCAAAGCATCTGATGTAAAATTAATTGATTAAGTAATAGAATATAATATGGTAATAAGTGAAATAAAAATAATAATAAACATAAAAATATTTCTCAATAATCTAAATAATTAACTTAATTTTATTATTCAGGAAGATAAAGACACACATGATAATCCATACTCAAGGAAAGGGACTTTGTCTCAATTTCCTTTCGTTGAGGCATATTTGTATGTTATGAAACTATATTATTTTATAAGGTTTATATATATACCATTTTACATTTTATATCATTAATTTATCTATTCTTATGGTATTTAAAGTTTCTTTATGTTATTATTTCATGGGGCTTATGATTCAAATATTTCAAAAGTAATAAAAGACTTTTATTCTGAATAAATACTCTTTTAAATTTTTCCTTAAAACAATCTTTATCATCCATTTTCATGTTTTTAAAATGATTTCTGAAATGTTTTTATATAGAAATAAAATACTTATAAAGTTAAATTTACTTTATTTCATAGGTTTTCAAAAGAAATCTTTTTACATGATTTGTATGGAATGTTTTGAAAAACAAAAGATATAATGTTTTATTTTTAAAGTATACAATGACAATGTCTTTTCTTTCCATTTTTATAGTTATTTGATTTTTAGATTACTTTGAAATATTACATGTTTTTTTAAGGAAAAACATATTTTTCTTTCTTGGTATTTTAGTTTTGAAAATGTTTTTAAAAGAAAATAGTATTTTGATATATGAAAGTGATTTTTATGCAAGTTTAAAAGAGCTTTTCATACATTTTATGATGAAAATTGTAAGCATAAAATGTTTAATTGATTTTTTTCATGGATATTATATATGATCGGTGTCCCATCATAGCACTGGGTGATCCTGTTATAGATTATACTGTGGTCGGGCCCAAATAGCACATTAATGCATTGGGTAATGACCTTGTTCCCTAGATAATTATATTGGAAGTTGTTCATATAATTATTAAAATTTGTAAAGGTTTTGTAAGGGTTCTTTAAGATGATTTCCCAAGGTAACTATAGAAGTTTTCTATTCATGATAATTAATTTTCATGAAAATCATTTCTTTTCAAGTGGTAAAATGATTTTTTAAAGGAATGATAATTCCATTTAGAGGTAAAAAGTTATTTTTTTAAGAAAAAAAATTCATGGGTTTTCATTTTTTCACTAAACTGTTGAATTTATATTTTTCATTCCCCTTTTTGATATTTGTGTGCTTGTCATATATTTTTTAAATGTGTTTCATTGGATTTAAGGATGGGTAAGGTAAAGGAAGAGGTCACGTTAACTGTTGTTATGATTTTTCATGGAATAAAATCATGTTTTGTTTTAAAAGTTTTATATGGTGGGATAAATGGATACTGATTGAAAGATTAAACTTTATATTATATGGTTTTTTTGTTTATGTGTTTTGGTAAACATCCCTAAAACTCTAAATCGGAAAATATCCTCAAATATAAGAGAATGAATTATTGACTTAGAACACAAGATTATGTATTGTTTAAAGCAGATTTATTATAGATATTGGTTGTGATTTTAACATAATCACATCTCATTATATATAGTATATTGTTTTTATTATTTTACCATGTTTGAATAATATTTTAAGAAGTTGTAAGAAGAAAGAAAACTAAAACAAGTATATAAAAATTATACCTCTTCTTTAAAAAACCTCATTTGATTAACACCTTATGCCTTATAAGGTAGGTGTTGTTCCTAAAATAAGGCCACTATAATGAGGGTATGGATTATAGGAAGTTATTTTGGTATTTATTGGCTGATAAATGGGTTTTTATGTTCTAAGTAATGGGAAGAAGAGGTTCCCTTTTATAAGAACGGGGATGTGCACTCATGGAATTTCTCAAAATATTCAATTAAAAATGGATCCAAAGTAAGTTATTTAGAATATAATATAAGTATGGGTATATATAATATCATAAAATAAAAATTAGGATTGTTTTGAATATATTTATAAAGTTAAATTTTTTTATAACCCTCATTTAACCCATTTAACTCTTACCATGACAACATGAATTTGTACTCTTTGGGGGTCAATATAGTTACTATAAAAGGCTAAATGAACCATAAATGGACCATGTTTTATATTTTATACCGTATATTAGAAAATTTATATATTTAATATTTTTAGAAATTTTATATCATATAATAAAATATTATTTACTATAATATATCATTATGCTAAATTTTTAGTACAATTCATTACTTTAACTTTAATAATATCAATAAAACATCTAAAATTTCAAAAAAAATATTATATCCCTTACATATCATGGTCATCTATAAAATCATTTGATCACATTATTTGTCACAAATTATATTTATTATAATATTTTTAATATCATTTATTTAATTTTTTATTAATTGAATAAATATTGTATCGATGTTGTGTAAGAATTTAAGATAATTATTTTTTCACTAAAAATAAATAAAATTACCATGATGAATATAAATACTTTATATTTAAAATAAATATATTTAAATTAAATCATGTCTTCTAAATTACCGAATGTTAAAAATATTTTAGTTATTAAAAAAAGTGGGTGGCATGTCTAACTTTCATTTAAATAAAATATTATAAAGGTCATAATCTAATCCAAGTGGACCCAAAAGGTCATAAATTATACCCTTGTATGTTTATAGTCGATATACACTCGTAAAATAACATTTAGTTAAGTTTTTAGGTCATTTAATGGTTCTTTACATTTTATTTGTAACCTAAATTACTCGATTTATCCTTTACTGGGGTAATAAAATTACAAATTTTACTATTAATATTGACCAAAAATATAAGGGATATATTTAATATATTTGAACCCTGTGATTCCAAATATGGAATACATTTTTAAAAAATTTAGACATTGAATTTTCATAATTTAATCTATAACAAATCTGGAAAAACGTAATGAAAAAATGTTTTCCAGAAAAATGCCCCTATGAAATGTTTTTATAATAAATTCAACTATAAAATACATTTAATAAAGAATAATTATATTATTTTAAATAACAATAAACTAATTAAAATTAAAAACTAATTAAAAACATAATTTAACATTGTAAATTATTTAAAATAATGTACAGTTCTCAATAAAAATCCTTACTTTCTTACTATTCCTTAAAAAATCAATATTTTCAAAAAAATATATCAAAAATTTAATTTTAAGATAAATTTGAAATTGTTAATTAAAAAATATAATCAATTTTGTAAAATAAATTTTATATGAATAATAAAAATTAATTATAATATTCAGTAATAAAAATTAATAAGAACTTATTTTTAAAGAAATTGTATTTTTAAAGAATAAAATGACTTTAAAAAAATAACTGCTTATTTCCTAAGAATTATTCAATAAATTATATTGAGTATTAAATTCATATTTTTTTTATAAATAATTTATTAATATTTGTACCCACCAATTTAAAGGATGGGTTACAATAGTCACATTTAAATATTTCACCATTGTTCGTTTAAGCTTAGTGTTGTGATTCTTGAACACTGTAGAATTTTTTTAATATCAAGATATTACATGGGACTCAAGTTGATGACGTTTAATAGGGTAATTAATTGAATTTAATATTTCCATGTAAATAGGTGAAGTACACTTTTTGCGCAAGCCAGCCGCACGGTGTGTACTTATCTTCACTGAATATCTGCAATACACTCTTAGGGACATAGTGTGTACTTATAATGGAAATGTATAAAGTAAAATAACTGTATAAAGGATAAAAACAAGTAATTCGTGTTACATGGATACCAGTATATATGATTCATGTATTAAAAACATGTAGTGTATGAATTACATGAAGTTGTTTAAATCTATGTTTTCCACCTTGAAAACACGTGGACTACACAACGTGTACTCTAAAAAATTCATGTGCCACACTAGCTGTTCAACATGAAATTTATTTATTAAACATGGTATTTACTAATTAAACAGTGACCTAGAATATATATAGATATCCTTCTATAATGAACAAGTATACACAACGTGTAATAAAGGAATACACACCATGTAGTCTTGTATTATCATGCCAAAATTATTGGCACATTCAAATGTGTTCTTTTGATATCTTTTTTTGTTTGATTATTAAACTATACTAGTAATATGATCGAGGAAAGTAAACGTTAAAGAATATGTTTTGATGATGGATCAAGAAAAAATTAAAATTTGAAATGAATTAAACTTTTAAATGTTTAATTATTATCAATCAAATAAATAATTTTAAATTTTAATGTCACCTATTTAACACCACTTAATGATTTTGGGCATAGTGTAAGTGGTTATCGAGGCTTATCCCAACCCAAAAAATGTCAAATTTGATGAATTACATGACATAAATGTCATGACTAATATTATTTTTCCAATCTAATATTAATAATAAAGATGCTAGAACCAAGAGGATATCTTTTCATGAAAAAATTATAATTAGTTTAATTAAATCAGAAGAAACATTACCTTTTTCTTGAGTTCTTCCTTCATAGTACATATTGATCATCAGAAACCCTTTTGGTAATATATCATTGTTCGTTGAGGACCCAAGTGTAGAGTCTATCTAGTTGTGATCCACATGTTCACCTATGATCTCTAAAAAACACTGATGAGTCACTGGGTGCTAACATAATCGATTGATCATCTTGTATTTTCCATCTGGATTACTTCAAGTTTCATAGGACTTGAAGAAAATATCTTGATCTTCTCATTCTTGAGAGGATGTGAGAAGGATGAGGAGGATTCTAGAGAGAAATATGTTATGCATAATGATTATTAATTAAACTCTCTTAGAATGTATAATCAGTCTATTTATAGGCCTATGGTTAGGGTTTTGAATTTAATTAATTGAACAAGTTCCCTTAATAAAATTTTAAACCCATGTCTGACCCCGTGCCATTTATTGGAATAAAATATTTTATTTCACGGCTTGTGTATGGTCCCAAACTTTTATCAATAAAATTTTACTTCTTATAATTATGTCATAAAACACATGAATTATATAGGGAACCCAATAAAAAACAGTTCTCATAAATTAAGAATGATAAATTAGTAAAAAAAAATTAAACCAATAAGAATTTGAAAATATTATAGCAGGATGATAAATAGAAAATAATATAATAAGAATGGGAAAATGTATATCTACTCGATCTACTAGAATTACCACACTCACAAATAAATCTATATAAATAAAAAATAATGTTAATAATATAGTATTCATTTTGAATATTAAAGTATTTATAACCTTTAGAGAAAATATAATTGAATGATAAATAAATGAAAATAATTGTTATTTATAGAAATTAAGGAACCTATATCATTGGAATAGTAACCTAGTCATTGGAATAGAAATATAGCTGTTACGAACCGTAATCTTGCCATTAGAATAGTAACCTCACATATAAAAGCATAAATAAAATTTATGTATCTTATAAATTAAAATATGATATATTTATATCATCGTAAAAGTAAATAATTTTTTTAAATTATAAATTAAGTGTTGATATTTTTATGAAACATAAATGTTTATTTTCAATTTTATAATTAATAAAATTATTCAAAATCAGATTTATTTTCATAAAATAGATTCATAAATTAATAATTTCTTTTATTATAATTATAATATAATTTTACAAGTCCTTAATTAGATTTTCAAAGGGTCATAAAATCTATTATAATATTAAAATCGATATTTTTCAAATAAATGAGGATTTTATTTAAAAATTAAATTTATCATATTTAGAAAATATTTTCATAAAACGGAGTCCATTTTTTAAATCTATATGTTGAAAAATGGTTATTGTGAATTTTTGGGATTTTTCTAAAATAGTTGAATTTTTGGTGTATAGTGTAATGTCGTAATTTACGACATTTAACATTTTAATACAAATACAAGAGTTTATTTGGTCATGAATGACGTAATAAATCATTAGTTTGAACTCGCATGAAAGAGTTACTATACTTAGTCATAATAATCCAATCTATTAATATTCTTGATCCAAAATAATAAACAAATAAATAAAATGATCAAAAAACACCCCTCTCCTCCCCTATATATACGACCCCTCACCACCACTTCTCCACACACTTTCTAATGCTTGTATATTATCTAAATTCGGATCAATTACATCTTTAATCCACTTCCCTGCATCCAAGAGCTACTTGTATCAACAAAACACCAAATTGAAATGCCTTAAGGAGGATCTCTAGCAGACAACATTCAAGATGTAAAATCCTCAATCCTTCTCTTTTAATTTATTTTATTTTCATTTCCTCTCCTAACCTACCCTAATCCAAAGTGACATGATAACTATAGTATCATATATATACTGAAATTTTCTTATTTTAATGGAATATCCATCATCAAATCTCTTCTCTCATATTTTTAATCTAAAAAATGAAAACATTATATGTGGTGTGTTGATTCACTGCCATCATGGATGATGAGTTTTTATTTTCCATTATAAGTTTAAATATTGGTAATAAAACCATTATTATGGTTAAAATAGATTTTAATATGCATATTACAACTTGTTTAATGTTTTGAAGCTAATTTATAAATATAATATTTAAAAAAATGAAATTATTTTGTAATGGACAGAAAAACCACCAAAATAAACTACAAAATTACCATTGATGTTTTATCAAATGCACCATACTCATATTCTATACAAGTAAACCAAAATAAACCATGAAAACAAACTCTCCCAAAATGATGTAATTGAATACTATAACTCTTCAAAATTTCCTTAAATTAACATAAAAAATTATAATAAGTCAAATATTAATAATGTAATTAATGAATCTAATTTTATCATCTAGGATATTAAATGAAAGTGCATAACGCTTTCAGACATAAGGTAATGGTATTCTCGAACCCAACTTTTATTATTTGGGTTATTTTTCTCTTGTGCCAAATTTCAGTGTAGATATCCTTTTAATATTCCTTGAACATAATTTCATTGTTCTTCCCTTTTACTTTAATGTATATAAATGTTCCCAATATGATTTTATGAAAAATACATTGATTTTTCAAAAATAAATCTTCTTTTAAAAATCTTCTTGAACATATTCTTATACAAAATATGATGTATTTCATATTCCAGTTGGGAAGACCAAGTTTATTCCATTTTTATTTATGAAATCCTTATGAAACTCATTTCCTTACATTGGTTAATTCATGTCATTGATCGATATAAGTTCTATATGGAATGCATGATTATGTAAATGTTATGATGTGAAAAGTGGGCCCAACATTTTATAGCCATAAGATGTATTAGGTAATATGATGTATCTCATGATATAATGTTTATTATTAATGAACATGATTCTATCTTTGTTCACAATAATGCCATTATGATTATACACATATGTTATGTGTGAATATGATGCTACCTTTTTTCACAATTATGTGTGGTATTTGACCACTAAGACATGATGTTTCATTTTTATGCATTTCCACATTACATGAATTTCTCAATTGTTTCCCTTATTATGTTGATAGGGATTCCATGCTTATGTTATGTAGATGTTGTTTATTCCCACACATGTTATATTGTTTCATGTCCCTTATTAATCTAATTACTGGGCCTTTTTCTCCCCCCTTTATTTGATGTATATCCTCAAGTGACTACATGTACTAAGGAGAACATGAGATTTAGAAACATAAAGAAGACTATTTTAAATAAATTTTTATGTTTTATAATGCACAAATTATATTTGTGCCTAATTTTTCCAAGACACTAAATCTTTGGATCATGGTTTTTTGACACTAATATATTTTTTATCATTGAAAAGATGTAATAGTTATGTAAGAAAAATCAGAGTTTCAATAGTTGGTATCATAGTTGGGTTTAGAGCATTTGGGAATTAATATTAGTGAGAATTAGGGAAAACCCATAGGATAAGACTAAGTATATATAAACATACAAGAAGTGTTGTTTTAGAAAAATTTTAAATATAGGTATCCCAAAAGATTTTCCTTTAGATTTAATTAAATAAAAGAATAAATTATTTATTCATGCTTTTTTGACTTTCCTTTTGTTCAAACCTTTTCTATTTTAGAAAATTGTGGGAACCATGAGAAACTGGGTCATCAACTCATGTTGGGAGAAATGAAATGATTTCATTAATGACATACCCAACTCAATGGGATGTGGAGTTAAAAACTTCATGATAGTGCTTACCTAGTTGTCTCAATATATGAATAATAACCTAAACTAGGTGGAATGTATGCATTTACCCAAGAAGGATAAACTAGCCATTGATTCCTTTGTGCGGAAAAAACAATCAACATTTAGTTGATATTCTAATCCACTTGTTGTAGAATAGTGGGTTAACTCAATGGAGAAGATATTTTTTATTATACATTATTCTATGAAGGAGAAGGTGATTCTGGTTGTTACTCAGTTAGATAGATAGGGTGATCAATTTTTGGTATTAATAAAGAACTCCAAGTTGAAGGATGAAATGGACTATATGGAGTTGGAAGACTTTATTAAAATATTTCATAACAAGTATGTCCCTTGAACTCTTCATAGAAATATAGAGAGAGAATTCATATAGATGAAGAAAAAGAAAGGTTAATCTTCCCTGTATTACGAAGAAAACTTCATGAGACTTGAAAGATACACCATAGGTTTTTTATCAATAGTGATATAGAAATAGATAGATTAATTAGTGGTTTAAAACCACCCCTTCAAAAGGCTCCAGCTATCTATGACTTTGGGAGTCATGAGGAAGTACTTTTGTAAAGACTTGAGCCAATTTTCCCAGACTTGGTGCCTTATTTCATTACATTGGAATGATTATAAGAAATTTGTATCCTGAAGGAAAAAATTAGTTTTGTAGTATTTGAAAACCAAGTACATACATAAGTTCAACATTATAACTTGAAATGAAATAAAATATGGAAAATCCTTTCAAACCATCCATAACTCCTAGGTTACCCCGATAGTTCATTCATAATTTAATTCTACCCATCCTGGGAAAATAAAACATAATAAGGGGGTGAGATCAGATGCTTAGTAAGGGTAAGAAATATAGTGGAAGATATCATAAACTTAAACATTATGCAGGGTGAGTAACTAAAAACACATGCCTTTAAAAATGAACTTTAACATAATATGGCATGAATAAGCGATGAATAAATAATGTCATAAAAAAGAATAATCATGGGTATTCTACTAGTCTAATAACATCATTAACTATCAATTACTATTTTCAAAATGAGTGAAATGAATAATGTCAGAAATATTGAAATATACTATCAAGGCTTTGGACAATACAAATGAAAATGATTAAGGCATCAACCAAAACCATATCAAAAAATAGGCAAGGCCTTAGCCAAGTCAATATTTGTTTTGTCTCATTAGACCTATTGATGCATCTAGGGGATATATAAGGCTCTACCCATACCTTAATAAGTACAATTCACTCCTCATATGAATGGGGATAAATATAAATAACATATACATTCATATTGAAACTAACATATGAAATGTAAATAACTTTCCCCAAATATAAACACTTACCATTCGGAGTAATATAGTGAATGGTTTCAATATGGAACATCAAAAATCTAAATAATCATAAAAAATTAAATATGATAGATCATATCGTAAAATATTAGACCCAATTATATATAATAATCAACAATAGTGTTGAAAAACATGAAATTACTCTTATAAAATCCTCAAGAGTTTTTTGAAATAAATACTCTTTTACTTTGAAAAGAAAATCTATTTTGGAAAAATATTTCTATAAAATAAGAAGTTAAATAGTAAAATTTTTTCAAAACAAAATTATTGATTTTATAAAACTAATGGAGGATAAAAACATAATATATAGTGACCATGAAAATAGGTATAATTTGAGAAGTTCACATGAATCGAGCTTTCTTATCAGCAAGAATTTGAGAATGATCCTTTTAAAACATGTAACTCCCCATAAAATAAATAAGGATTCAAATTTGTATACATATTTAAAAAATGAACATAGAATTTATGAGTATTAAAAAAGAATAAATAATAATTTCATTGAGTTAATTATAGAATAAGAGTAACCCAAATGAAAAGGAGGGTTCAGGTAGAAAAGCCTTACCTTATGTACGAATGTATTCGGCACTTGACCTTAATGTCCTGGATAATGAAATTAAATAAATTTATTAAATAATTAATAACATTTTATACATATATTTGATTCATTTTAGTTTTATTATGTTTATTTATTTCCTTATTGATAAGTTATAACATTGAATTTCATCGTTCTGGGGTGTTCGTTTCCTTGATTTCATGATCGGATCGCTTGATTATAAGTAATAAAATTCATGTGGAATGGATATAATTCTCCAAAATTGAACTTATATAAAGTTAATTAATGTAAAAAATTTTAAATGGTGATATATATCATTTTCATACATGGTATGAGGCTGAATTATTAGATTGAACATTAGTGATAACCATTTAGAATATTTTGGCGATATTTCGATTATTACAAACTAGTTTGTTGTATCAATTAGTATTTTTTATATATACTAATTCTAGAACATTTAATTAGATACAATACATATATTATGATTTTTTTCAACCATAAAAATGGTTTCATGACAATCTTTTAATATGATAAACCCGTCATCCTATAATGCGATAAATTAACACATCTCGTGCGGTGTTTTCATTTTTTGCATAAAACGATGGGAAGGGAGGGATGATGGTGAATTATTAAATTATAATAACAAAATTACATTATATTTACGGTAATTTGATTATCATACTGTTTTTATGAGGTTATTTAGGAGATAAAAATATAAGAAATAAACTTGAAAGAAAAAGGGAAGTTGAGAAATCCTTTATGAAAATTCAGCTGCCTAACGGCATCACTTAAAAATTCATAAAATATTTAGATGAGAAAAAAGTGGCCTCTCATAATTTTTTACAAAATATTGATATTAAGGTTGATATTTAATGACATATCCCAACATAATCCAATGGAAATTACGAAGGAATAACATAAAAGGAGTTCTTGAAAAAGAGAAGGGTGTTAGATTCCCTTACATTGTAGAGTAACTCCAAAAACTTGATGGTGGGGACCTTGGGAGAATGAGGATACCTTGGGAGGACTCCTAAGGAATTAAAACTACCATATATTATAGGATATATAATTTCTAAATAAATTAATGGAATAAATGCATGGGTATTTATAGTAAATTGAGGGAATTTTTTATTAATTTTGAGAACACCTCAGGACTGGTATATGAAAAACCATGGGCTTACCCATGGTATTTGGCCAGAGTATTGGCCACTTGGGACGCCCAATATCATATTTTAACGTACACAAGTCCACCAGATTTTTATATTAATTATTACATCATTATGATGTCATTAAACATACTAAAAACTTAAAACTGTATATTTACAATTAATAAAAAACTATAGTATTTTATAAAATTATCTTAAATTCAGAGTAACCTAATATCGACATTATGAATTCAAAAATGAAATTTATTTTATCATAATAATTCTCTAAATATGAAAATTTTAACTTTTATCTACGAAAATACTTATTTATTAAAAATAATAGAGGACATAAAATGCATAGTAAAAGTTTCGACACTTTAAAAAAATAAAATTATTTTATCATTAGTAATTAAAGAAGAGTGTTTTGATAATATTATTTTATTATAATAAACATTAACAAAACCTTAGTTTGATATAATAATTTAGATCTCTCTGAAATGTGCAACTATTACCTGAAAAATCAATTGTTCAAATTGTTCATATTTTTTAAAACTAAACTCAAAACAAAAATGATGGATATTTTTTATACATTCTTAGGGGAGGTTACTATTCCAATTATCGTATCACTATTCATAAGGGTATGTTAATATTCATAAGTGTCATGAACCATCCCCCAGGGATTGTGTCGTGACTACCCCAAGCCCGCCTTCCATAGGCTAGGGGCTTGTGACTACCACCAAAAAGGCATACCCCAAAAAGGGAAGGGATATCCTTTTAACCTGTACATACATGAATAGCCCATACTGTGGAAAGTTAGATGAAACTAGAACAAACAAAAATTACAAGTACTACAGAAAGTAAAAGGGGCCAAATACAAGCCCAACAAAAAGGAAAGTACAACAAAGAAAGTACAAGCTATGGAGGTCGTCCGCCAAGGATCCTCCCTGAAGGGTAGGTACAGCTTATAGTCGGATTTCACTATAGCACACCATGTATATCAATCAACCTCTGAGCACCATCTAGCTCTGGCTCCCCAAAGTCCTAGTCAAAGATGTATGTCGTCTGCACAAGACACAATAGGTGCGGGTGAAGCTCTTGCAGGGGTGCGTATAATAATACTCAAAAGGGACCCTGAGACCATCTAGGGTCTCAAAAAAATCCAAAAAGGAAAATACCAAAATGAAAGATCTCAAAGTAAAGCACAAAGAAAAAGACACAACTCACACCAGGTGTAACTTATGTACATAAGTAAAAATGATTAGTCATAAATCTAGATCACATTATTCTATTGAGAGGCTCTACTACTGACCCACTGAGGGTCACTATACTGTTGTTCCATGAATGTTCACTATACTGCTGATCCACAAATGGTCTCTCTCATGAAGATCCATGAAGGGTCACTCTCACGCTTCATGTCAAAACCAGCCCATGATTCCCACACTTAGTACGCTTGATTTTGAGAGCATCTTATCCTAAATCCATCAATTATACCAAAACCCACAGGAAGCCCCACATAGAGTAACCCAAATGACTATATCATTGAAAGGGTCCCAATGAAAAAGATGGAACATCGAATGGACACCCAGTCTGTAAGATATGGGCATTTTTTTAAAAAGGGCCCAACTGGATTTGAGTCTGATCCATCCCAGCTATATGCAAACCTCCATTGAAACTCACGTAGAATATCTTAGAAGGACCATCTTATCACAATAGTACTCATAGCATAGACAGCACATCAATCAAATGTTGGTCTGTTAATTACAAGTGTTTCAGTGAAATGAGGGGTCGGTTGGGTCTGGGTTCGGTCCGACCCGGTCAGACGGACCCGACCCGACCTGGATCCGGTCTAGCCAAGGCCTAGGCCTAGGCCTTTGGACCTAGGGTCCGGGATGGCTTGATAGGGTGGCTCTGGCCTACAATCACAATTCCATCCCACTGGGGTGGGTCCAGCCCCCTGGTGCAGGTCCGGCCTGCCTACTTTTCCTGGCCCGTCATAGCGGGTCGGATCATCCATCCCGGATGCGTCTTAGCCTCGTCCCATTATTCACCCTAAAGTGCCAGCTGGCAGCGCCAACTCAGGTTAACCAGTCTGTGTAGAGGACTGGTTTGGTCTAGCCGGATGTGGCTTTTTTGTGTCTGTTTCGTCCAACACGGCCGACAAGCGGCTGGTCGTTCCTTCCACACGCGGTCAATAGACCATGTTCCTATAACATGTCTGAGTAGACCAAATGTAGGACACACCTCCATGACACCGCAGTCAGTTGGCTGTGGCCCTTCACCATCATGGAATGCTGATGGATGTGCTTCCTCCCTCTGCATGTGGCTGCCATTGGCGTCAGCGGGCCGACTGTTCCTTCTACGGGCCACCAGAGTTGCTCTGGTGGTCATTTTCTCGAACTGTTTTTTCCTACAGGACCATAGGGTTTCCACCTTCACTACAACAAGCTCTAACTCACCTTACAACCTTTTTGAGAATTTTTCCATCAAGAAAACACAAGGTAGATGGGCTCGGGCCTTGTTCATGTCGGCCCGCAACCTCCGTGTTAGATGTTTAAAACAGGGGAGGTTTGGGATCATAGTTCTATCAAGATATCAACAATCCCCATGAAAACCCCCAAGGAAAGCACCCCTTCGAAAGAACAACTGATCGATGGATCAACCTGTTCATGGGTTGATCCGCATTCATTGTTTTAGAATGAAGAATGGGGAATTCAATCACAAAGAAATCCCTGCCTAGATTTTGATTTTTCTTAGGTGATGGATGGTGATCCTAGTCATCTTCGACCCATGATCTGCTGTAATTCTTCACTGTTTTTCAGGTCCTTCATCTGATCTCGTTCTCCATTATATTTTTCACCACACTCAAATCCCCTAGTATTCGTCGTTGGTGAGGGTTTCTCTTGTGTTTTTTGTTCTTTTTTGCAGAGGAATGCCATTGTAGGTTCATCAGAGAATCCCTAGGGTTTAATTATCAACTCTCCAATGAATTAGTTTAAAAAAAGAAACACGTCACAGTGTTTCTGTTACGTTGTGACATTATATCGTTATGCTATTTCATTTATGAAACAACGTAGCGTTTACACTTTCACAATGATCCATTAATGATCCTCATTTAATGAGCCTCTCCATCACCTCATAATTTCACCGCAGCGCCACCGTCTTCCCCTCAATAGTTTTAAATAAAATAAAATAATTTTTTCTAAGTTATTTTATTATTTTTTGAAAAGTCCAAAAATTAACTATTTCATTCGACCCTTGCCAGTCGAAGTTATGTCCTTTATAATAAAATATCGACATAACGAGTTCAACGGTGCCGTCATATTTTTTATCCGAGAACCAATTCAAAAGTTAGAATCCCCACTCGCACATTTACTTAAGTGAAATAACGAAAAGTTCAAAATTATATTTCGTGCACCCCGGGCCTCAAAATAACATGTTGCCTCTGCGCTTGGTCTCAAAATAATTGCATATAATTTAAAATAAATTACAACGAAATTTTGGGACATTAAATTCTCCCCACATTATGGATTTACGTCCCCAATATCCAAAAAAAGGATAATCAAACAAATAGGGGTACTGAGCACAGATTTGATCCTCCCGCTCCAATGTTCTCTCCTGCAGATTCTCGTGTTGCTACTAAATGCGGACAATAGGAATCAATCGTCCATGAAGAACCTACTGTTTTTGATCCTCTATCTCCACTGATAACTCTACCAACATCCCCCCATTGGCAATGTCCAGGTCACCCCAATCGATGACATGTGATAGATCATGTACATAACTCCTCAACTATGACATGTGAAAAATATCGTGCACCCAGTACATCTATAGGGGAAGAGCTAGGTGTTCTTCCACCTCACCCACTTTGTTGAGAATTTAAAAAGGTCTGATGAACCTCGAAGATAGCTTACCGGCCCGACCAAATCTATAAAATCCATGTCAGGGTGAGACCTGAGAAAAAAGCAAGATCTCCCTCCTCAAACTCCATGGGTCTTTGTATTCAATAGGCATAATACTTTTGTGTTCGTTGTGCAGTCCTCATCCACTCCTGGATGATCTGCACCTTCTCAATGGTATCCCATACCAACTATAGACCCATGAATGTTGACTCCCCTGGGTCTATCCAGTATAGAGGTTATTTGCATGGTCGGTCGTACAAGGCCTCAAATAGTGTCATGACAATGGTGGATTGATAGCTATTGTTGTACATTAACTCCACCAGTGGTAGTTGGTCCTCCCAACTACGGCCAAAATAAAGGACACAAGCACAAATCATGTCCTCCACGGTCTTTATGGTCCGTTCTGTCTGGCCATCTATTTGGGGGTGAAAATTTGTGATCAATTGTAGTTAAGTCTCGAATGCCTCCTGCAACCCCTTCCACAACTGGATTGTAAAGCATGCATCATGGTCTAAGAAAATCATTGAAGGAGCCACGTGAATCCATACTATCTCATAGACTTAGAGGCATCCCAATCCCTCTATCAATCCCTACTCTTGGATGGGTAGGAAGTGGACCGACTTGGTGATTCAGCCAACGATCACCCAAATAGAATCGTATCCTCTAAGCGTGTGTGGTAGCCCAATGACGATGTCTATAGAGATACCATACCACTTCCATTCTAGTACCTCAAGTGGTTGTTCCAATCCTGCTGGGACCTTATTCTTGGACTTCTCTTGATGAAAAGTGAGGCATCGTGAAAAGAACCCCGTCATTGCTTTCTTCATCCCTGGCCACCAATACTGACATCAAAGGTCTTGGTACATCTTCACCACACCAGGACGTACCGCCAAAGGGGATGTATTAAACTCCATAAACACCTCCTCTCATAATGTCACTAGTAGTTTGGTGTATCCTTTGGAAAGGATGATGTGCTCCCCACCTATCAAAAATCCATCAGGAGGATATCCTAAGGATATCTGAGCACGTTGGGCCTCACATTCAATATCCAAAAGTCGTGCCTCCCTAACTCAATGAAGGAGTGGTGGAGTGAAAGTTATAGAGTGGAGGTAAGTTACTCCATCATCATCAGCAAATGATATCTACATCGCGGCTATATTCATTGTCATCTCACTCAGTAGAAGCAAACAAGAAATCCTGCTGAGCACATCAGCCACCACATTACGCTTCCTTGGAGTATAGACTATCTCAAATTAATAGTCCTAGAGGAACTCCATCCACCACCACTATCTCAATTTTAGGTCCTTCTGTGAAAATATATACCAAATACTCTTATGTTTGGAGTATATAGTAAACTATTCACCCATAAAGTACTGCCACTATATCTTCAATGCAAAGACCACTGCTACTAACTCCAGGTTATGGGTTGCTTAGTTCAATTCATGCTACCTCAACATTTGTGAGCCATAGGAGATCACTACTCACTCCTACATCAGGAAAAAATCTAGTCTGGTCCCTGATGCATCGTAGAAGACTATATACCCAACACCCACTTCTAGAAGTCTTGGGATGGGGGAACTCATCAGTATTTTCCTCACCTACTAGAAACTATGTTGGAACCTCTTCATCCATAAGAAGGTTTGTACCACAATTTTCAAAGATAACAAGGGTGCTTTTACTCTGGAAAATTCGGGTACAAACCTCTGGTAGTACCCAGTAAACCCTAAGAAACTCCTCACCACAATCAGGCACCTTCCAAAAGTATCACATGTTGGAAAATTCCTCTTTTTATTCTTCCCTTTATCTGTTATATCCTCTACCATCCTCTTTTTCTCTTTTTTTCCATTAAATTAAAAAGACTAAGAGAATTATTTCTCTGTCATGATATCACATGAAAAAATATTTTTGTATGATGAGAAACTTTGGGAGACTAGTTCCCTTTGAAGGAATGGTTTTAAACCATCAAATAATTGATCAATCTTGATCCTTGGATTTTGTATGTAGTCTATGGAATTACTTTATAACCTGCTGGAGTATGATTCATAATTTAAAACATTGTAATCCACTTTTCCGTCATATTCAAAAACTACCTTACCATATTCTCTAGTTGTTCATGAGAGAAGTATTTTTCTAAGAATATTTCCTTAAAATCCCACCATTCCATATTTTGAATCTCTTACTCCTCCTTTGTGTTTTGAATTAGTGACCACTATTGATCACCATATCATGATAAATGATAAACTATCATGAAAAGCTTCTCTCTTTTGTTATATCTTAATGCGAGAAATATCATCTCTAAAGAACATATCCACTTCTCCACTATGAATGTGTTTGTAGTCTCATTGAATGATGGAGGTTTTTGTCGCATAAATTAGTCTAACATATCTCCTCCATGTTGTGGATCTGGATGCTCCATATGGGTAAGGATATTGTTCATAAAATGAGTCAAATTTCCCAGTATAGTTATAAGTTTCTCAGCACCAGTCACAGCACCAGATCCAACATCATTATCTTTCATCGGAAGTAAATCCCTATATAGGATACGCATGTTCATGCATTTTCCATTCCTTCCACTAGGCACAAAATCTAAATAATGGCATACACAAGATTATGTTATGAATCATAATATATAATATCAACTTAAAAAACATTTCATAAACTGAAATCTTATTCATATATCTGATCTCATAACCATAAACATTTTTTCTTTGAGGAAAAATTTACATTTAATTCCATCATTCTAGTTTTTAATGAAAATTTGAATTATCCTAAGAATATCGCCTAGGAGTGTCAAACCAGGTGTGTGGTAAGGCTCGTTGTCATGTACCAGGATACCACGGGTCAATCCTGAAACTCCTTCTTAGATTTGTTACTCCTAGGTACATTTGTGGCAAAACCATGTCCACTTGTAGTATCCATACATAGATATATTTTCTAGAAAGATCTACATAATCTATTCCTTAATAAAATTCCAATATGTTCTTGTATTTTTATACTAAATACTATATTTAGGTTTTTTCCCTAATCTACATTTTCTAAATCTAGTTTCCAAATTTTCTACTAAACTTCCTCTAATACCAACTGTAAAGAATCGACCCTAGTTTCCCAAATTTTGTTCCTTATTTCATTACATTGTCATGTCTATAAGAAAGTCGTATCCTGAAGGAATGAATTAGATTAATAGTTTTAGAAAACCAGGTACATGCATACGTTCAACATTACAAAATTAAATGAAATACAATATGGAAATTCAATTCAAAACATCTATAACTCCTAGGTTACCCCTGTAGGTCATTTATAAAATATTTCTTCACATCCTGGGAAAATAAAACATAATAAAGGGGTGAGATCAGATGCTCAGTAAGGGTAAAAAATATAGTGGAAGATATCATAAACATAAACATTATACATGATGAATAACTAAAAACACATGCCTTTAAAAATTAACTTCAACATAATGTGTCGGGAATAAGGGATAAATAAATAATGGAATAATATAGTATAATCATGGGTATTATTCTAGTCAAATAACCTCGTGGACTATCAATTACTTGTTTCATAATGAGGGAAATGAATAATGTTGGGAATTATGAAATATACCATCAAGGACTCGACCAAGACATATTAAAATGATTAAGGCCTCATCCAAAACCATTTCTAAAAATGAGCAAGGCCCTGACCAAGTCCATATCTGTTTTACCTCACGATACCTACTGATGAATCAAGGGACTATAGTAGGCCCCAAAAATCACTTAATAAGTTCAATTAATTCCAATATAAATTGTGATAAACATAAATAACATATATATTCATATTGAAACTAACATATGAAATGTAAATAACTTTCCCCAAACATAAACACTAACCATTCGAAGTAATATGGTGAATGGATTCAAGATAAAAAATCCATAGTAAAACTAGTCATAAAACATTCAATATGATAGATGATATTATAAATATTAGTCCTAATGATAAATAATAATAAAAAATAGTGTTGAAACAAATGAAAATACTCTTATAAAATCATTGATTAATTCTTACAATAAATAATCTTTTACTTAGAAAAGAAGAGCTCTTATGAAAAAAATATTTGTATAAAACCGAAAGTGAAATAATATAGTTTTTTCATAACAAAATTATTTATTTTAGAAAAATAATGGTGTCTAAAAACAAATTATAGATTTACCTTGAAAATAGGTAAGAACTCAAGAAGTTCCCTTGAATCGGTCATGCTTATCGGGAATAATTTTGAGAAAGATCCTTTTAAAAAATGTAACTACCCATAAAATAAAAAAGGATTATAATTTTTATATATATTTATAACATTAACACATAATTTATTATAATTTCATAAGAATAAATAATGATTTTATTGAGGTAAGTATAGAATAAGAGTAACTCGAATGAAAATGGAGGTTCTGGTAGAAAACCCCTACCTTATGTATGAATGTATTCTACACTTGACATTAATGTTCTCGATAATCAAATTAAATCAATTAATTATCTAATTAAGAAAATTAAACAAATATATTTGATTCATTGTAGTTTTATTAAGTTCATATATGTTTTTATTAATAAGTTATAATATTGAATTCTGTCGTTCTGGAGTGTTCGTTTCCTTGATTTTGTGATTGGTTTTCTTGATTATAAGTAATAGAGTTCATGTGGAATGGATATAAATCTATTGAATTAAACTTATTTAAAATTAATAGATATTAATAAATGGAAATGGTTAAATATATCACTTTTTTACATCGTATGAGGATGAATTATAAGATAGAACATTAGTGGTAACCATATAAATTCTTTTGGTGATATTCTGATTGTTACAAACTAGTTTGTCATATGAATTAGTATTACGCATAAATACATGTTACAAAATATTGAATAAGATAAAATAAATATATTATGATATGGTTCAACCATAAAAATGGTTTCATTTCATCCATGAAGATGATAATAAAAATTGAAAACCCATTATCCTTGAATGTGATAAATTAAATCATCTTGGATGGTGTTCATTTTTTGCATAAATAGAGGGGAAATGAGAGATGATGATGAATTATTATATTTGCATAAAATAAATATAGTATATGTAAGGTAATCTATTTATCATACCTTTTTTATGGAGGTATTTTAGGAGAGAAAAGGAAAATAAAGTAATTTGAAAAGAAAAAATAGAAGTTGAGAAATCCCTTATGAAAATCAGGTACCCTAACGGCATCACTTAAAAATTAATAAAATATGTTGATGAGAGAAAAAGGGGTCTCTCATTATTTTTACATAATATGGATTGTAATGGGGAAATTTAATGACATATCCCAACATAATACAATGGAAATTAAGATGGAATAACATAAAATGAGTGCTTGAAAAAGAGAAGGGTGGTAGATTTCCTTACCTTCTAGAATAACTCCTAAAACATAATGGTTGGGGCCTTGGGGGATTGAGTAAAACTTGAGAGGACTGATAGGGAGGTAAGAATACCATAGATTCGAGGATGATTAATTTTTAATGAATGGAATGGAATAAATGGTAGGGTATTTATAGAAAAGTAGGGGTATTTTTATTTATTTTTTAGGACACCTCAGCAGTGGTATATGCAAAACCATGGTCTTGCCCATGGTATTGGACACTTGGGAAACCTCGAATCATATTTTAATGTACACTGTCGACCAGAATTTATATTAATTATTACATCATTATGATTTCATTAACATACTAAAAACTCAAAATTGTATATTTAATATTCATGAAAAATTAAAATGTTTTATAAAATTCTCATAAATTCAGAGTAACCTAATATAGACATTATGAATTAAAAAATAAAATTTATTCTATCATAATAATTCTCTAAATATGAAAATTTTAAATTGTACCTATAAAAATACTTATTTATTAAAAATAATAGAGGACATAAAATGCATAGTAAAACATATAGTAAAATTTTCGACAAATTAAAAAAATAAAATTATTTTATCATTTGTAATTAAAGAAGAGTGTTTTGATAATACTATTTCATTATAATAAACATTAATAAAACCTTTGTTTGATATAATAATTTATATCTCTCTGAAATTTACAATTTTTACCCAAAAAAATCTATATATCAAATTTGTTATGTTTTTAAAAACTAAACTCCAAACAGAAATGATAAAACAACAATTTTATTTATACATTATTTGTTGAGGTTGCTATTCCATTGGTCATATTACTATTCATAAGGGTAATTTGGTATTCATAAGGGTAATTTACTATTCACCAAAAATATAAATTGATCCTATTAAACTCTAAATATATTGTTTATCGCAACTCTGTATATCTGTTTTTTGAAATTCAAATCATGGAAGCAAAAAAAATTATATCTAACAGCCAAGTTGTAATTATCTTCTATAAATATCAATGTTTTGTTTCACCTAGACTCAGTTTTGAATAAATTATAATAAATTTATATTTAAAAAAATACAATGTTACAAGATCGTTGTTCTTTCAGAGTTGAGATGGGGTTCAGAGAATGTTCCCCTGGTTATAGAAATAAAATGATAATAGTAGATTTTCATGTTGTTGGGTTAAAGAAAAAGTAAGAAAGAGGATCGAACCACCCACATGTCAAAAATGTGGGAAGAAGAATTATGTGAATTACCTCAATGGGATGGGAAATTCCTAAAGTGTGGGAGATAAGGCCATCAGGATCATAAATATTTAAGATATATAAAGAATCTACCAAACATGATGGAGTAAAGGAGGAAACCTTCTAATGTACCACCTATGGTTCAATGCTTAAACTATAGGAAGAAAGGGCATCATGCAAGCCAGTGCACTACACCTCAGGTTCATAAGGCTAATCACTATTACCTGCCACCAATGCCAAAAGAGAAAGGGAAATCTTATGCTATCAGTACTTTGGAAGAGGAGCAATAAAATAGAGTCATACAATGAACACTTACTATTCACTCAAGAATGGTGGAATTATTATTTGATTTTGGTTCTACGCATTCCATTATATCCTACAAGTTTTCTAGAACTATTTAATCTAAGGCCCAATACCTTGAAGTAGAGATATTCATAAAACACCTACTGGTGAAATCATTGCAACCCAAGTGTTGGAATCTTCTCCTATTAGTGTATGTGGGATGATTATTCTATAAAATCTCATAATACTTACCTTGGTGTAATTTTATGCTATAATGGGAAAGTATTGGCTCTTATTTTATAGATCACAGATCAACTATCAGGAAAAGAAAATATCTTTTCATATTTTGAACTATCCCATGATCATATACAAATAAAATAAAGATCATGAATCTTCATTGGAAAATATCTCAATTATGTTGGTGTTGATACCCTATAAAGAAGCAGATCTAGCCCAAATAGGTGTATCGAATGAAATCATCGAAATTAAGGAAATTCACATTATGAAGTAATACACGTAGGTATTTCCCAAAGTGTTACCCAGACTTCCCCCAAATCATGAGGTAGAGTTATCAATAAAACTTATACCCAGATCCACTCTTAACTTAAAATTTTCATATATGATATACTTTATCAGAATGGAGGAATTAAATAAGAATATGCAAGAACATTTGGACAAAGATTTCATACACTCTGGTGCATCACCTTAGGGTGTGACAATTCTTTTTTTAAAGAAAAAGGCTAGATTAATACAATTTTGTATCGATTATCAGGAGCTCGATAAGGTCACAATAAAGAACAAGTATTCTCTTCAAAGGATTGATGACTTTTTCGATCATCTACAAGGGGCTTAGTACTTCCGAAATGTGGATATTCTTTATGTATATCATCAACTGATGTTAAAGATGGAAGATATTAAAAAAACTGCTTTTGGTATAAGGTATGGGCACGATGAGTACTTAGTGATTCCCTTTAGACTTATTAAATCCCATGAAATCTTCATGGATATAATTAATGGAGTATTTAGAGACTACCTTGATAAATTTTTGGTAGTTTTTATTGATGATATTCTAATATAATCCAAGAGGAAGGAGGAACATGAAGAACAACTAAGGACTGTGTTGGCGACATTAATGAGAAATTGTATGCCAAGTTCAGAAGTGTGACTTTCAGAAATATCTAGTTACATTATTGGGAAACATGATAACAAGTGAGGGAATTTCTATAGACCCTTAAAAGAACATGGAAATTGAGGAACGTCCTAGACCCACTAGTGTCACAAAAATCCGTAGTTTCATTGTCTTAGTAGGGTATTATCGAAATTTTGGGAGAAATTTATCATGATTGTATAGCCCACTAACAAAGTTAACATGGAAAGGGGTCAAGTATGTCTGTATAGAATAATGTGATAAAAGCTTAAAGGATCTCAATAACAGGTTAATCATTATTTCTATACTCACACTACAAAAAAGTGGAGAAGGTTTGGTGATATAGCACACTTCTTCAAAGAAAGGCTTGGGTTGTGTACTCATGTTGAATGACATAAGACTCATGGTAGTTGAGGACCCATGAACAGAACTACCTGATGCATAATCTGAACCTAGAATCTATGATCTTTACCTTAAAAATATCACTACATTTATGGTGAGAAGTGTTACAAATATACTCCAAATAGAATTTTTTTTATTTTTTAAAAAGCTAATTTATAGATAAGTGGGAACCATACATTCAACTGATAACCCAAAAACTCAGACATCCAAATTTAAAATTTAAACTAGAGAAGAACCCACACCAAATTTGAAATTCAAATTCCATGCTTCAAACAAAACTCCCCCAAACTGCCTTGAGTCACGATATGTCATGTGACGAACCACCTCGATCCATGCCCCTGATATGCAATAGAACCATCGACATTACCACTGTCAGCAAAAACCCACCAGAGATTCAGAACACAATCAAAGGATACAATAAAGATATCTTCTTGATTTTTTCATGTTTTGTAGACATCATAACATCTTATAACATCATCATATTCATCAAGGATGAAAACCAGGATGTCTTCCAAGTACACCGTGATTTTCGCAAACCCAACATCCTAGATCTTCATTGAGGAAGCCACCTAAATCCATCGTCAGCATCATTGATCACCATTATATTCATTGAAAAACAAACATTATCCTCAAGGGAGAAGAACCACCATGCCAGAGAATCTGCTAGAAATTCATCAGTCACTCGAACCACACCTCCCAAAGCCTCCTCAGAGCCATCACACCAGACTAACTCAAACGGGAGTGATGACCCGTGAATCCAGGGAAGAGTTATGTGGGAAAAGGACATAATAGGGAGCCACACATTGCAAAAATTATGAACTAAAAAAATCCATCCAAAAAACAAACAAAACCAGTCAAACAAATACCAATTTAAGATTCAATGTTGAGGAGGAAAATTAATGAACCAAAAAACCAAAACATGAAGAGATGAAAATAAGAGAAGAAGTTCAGAGGAAGGCCTTAGAATCAAACCATATCTGTGACCAACCATCAGAAAGAACACTGAAGAGGACCAAAATAGAGTCTGGTATAGTAGATCTGGACAACAGATCAGTGTTGGTTCATAGTTGAAGCCCCGAAAACAAGAGGTAGAAGCAACACGATGAAGGAGATAAAAAAGCTGGGAGCGAAGGAAAGTGATAGAAGACCCACAGACCACTGTGTGGATGGGGGAGGTGCCAATGGAAAACAAGAATCAATAAAACACCCCTAAGAGTAAGAGTCTGAGGAGGGATGAGGGAGGGAAGAAGAAAAAGGAAGCGAAGGTGATAGGGGAGATGACGTCGGAAGGTAGTGGTCAAGACTCCCCATCCAAACTGCCGCCGATGGGAAACCCTAGACAACAGCAAGAGGGGGGAACTCCCTATAATAGATCCCAGTATGATCGAATATCTCTTTAATACTTTGATATGTGGTCGTGTGACATATATACTGATCAAAATATTCTATATTATATATTCACGCATAAGGAGATAAATATGCTTCAAAATATATGGTGAGAGATAATCAAGGACAATGATTTATCTATTCATTTCCACCCAGGAAAGGAAAATAATGTAGCTAATTCTCTTAGAAGAAAATAACCTAATACTTTGTCCATGATGTGCATTGAGAAATGCTCCATCTTCATGGATATGTAAAGGTTGGATTTGTAAATTATAAATTAAGAGAATATATTATACCTTGCCCAAATGATTCCATGGCCATCTATCTCAGAGAAGATCAAGGAGGCACAAAGGGATGATCTAAAGCTACAAAAGAAGGTCAAAGGGATAAAGTAATGGAATCTACAAGAGTTCCATATTTATGATTATGGTGTATTTCGGTTTGGAAAAAAGTTTCATATACCATAATCACATGAGATAAAGAATGATCTTTTGGATAATGTACATAGATCATCTTTCTCCATCCATCTTGTAAGTATTAAGATATGCCATGATCTTCATGAATACTTCCAGTGGGAGAACAAGTAGAAAGATATTGTGGTGTATATCTCAACGTGTTCGGTATGTCATAAATTTAAAGTAAAAGAGATATAATTCATAAGGAATTATGAAACCATTTTCTATTCCCATGTAGAAATAGGAGAACATCACTATGTACTTTTTCACTGGTCTCCTGAAGAAATCCAAAGCATGCAATTTAATATGGGTCATAGTGGATAAACTCACCAAGACTGCCCCCTTCATTTCTATTTAGAAATATTTCACACTTGAACAACTTTCCAAGATATATGTGAAGGAATTGGTGAGGTTGCATGGGGTTTCACTTTCAATCATCTCTAATTGTGATCCATGTTCACATCTAAATTCTAGGTAAGTCTTGAACATGATTTGAGTAATGAATTAAATTTCATCATAGATTATCACCCCCAAATAGATGGCCAATATAAAAGAACTATTCAGATACTTGAGGACATGTTGAATGTCTGCTCAATGTAATTCAAAGTAGGATGGGATCAGCATCTCCCATTGGTTGAGTTCACAAACAATAATAGCTTCCACATGAGTATTCATATGGATCCATATGATGCTCTGTATGAGACGTTATATAGAACACCAACTTATTGGGATGAATTTGGTGAAAAAAATCATCTTGAACTTGATCTTGTACAATAGATGACTGAGAAGATTCAAGACATCCAAAGACACATAAAAGATAATCATATTCAGAAGAAGTGCTATGTTGACAACTATTGAAGGGATTTAGTGTTTGATGTTGGAGACAGGGTTTTCCTTAAAATTTTACCATTGAAGAGAGTCACGTGGTTTGGAAAGAAATAGAATCTTATCCCAAGGTACGTTGTCCTTTTTGATATCCTTGATCTCATAAAATCATTGGCTGGTTAGCTTTCACTTCCACCAACCATGTCTCAAGTGAAGGATATATTCCATTTATCCCTCCCGAGGAAGTACATACTAGATCCATAGCATGTACTGAAATCAGATATGGTACAACTAGAATATGATCTCTCTTATGAGGATTATCTGGTAAAGAATTTGGATTGGAGATACAAGTTTATATGCAACAAGACCACCCACACAGTCTAGGAGCTATAGAGAAACCATAAGTACAAAGGAGAAATGTGGGAACCCAAGGAAGAAATGGTGGAGAATTACCTTCATCTATTTTCACCTTATTTTTTTAAAAAAAAATTGATGATGAATTTTCAAAATAGGGGGGTTGTAATGACCGATAATTTTATCAATGAAATTTTAATTCTTATAATTATGTCATAAAACACATGCATCAGATAGAGAACCCGATAAAAGCATTATTCTCATAAATTAACAATGATACATTAGTCAACAAATAAAACAATAATAATTCTAAATGTTACAGTGGGAAAATAAATATAAAATAAGATAATAATAATGGGAAAAGATGGATATTCTCGACCCACTAGAATGTTCGTACTCATGAAAAATGATATAGAAATAAAATATAATTTTATTAATATAGTATTAATATTGATGATGAATGTATATACAACCATGAGATAAAATAGAATTTAATAAATAATGAATGAAAATAAGTGGTATTTTTATAAATCAAGGAACATGTATCATTTAAATATTAACCTGTTCATTGGAATAGTAATATGACTGTTAGGAATAGTAATATCCACATTAGAATATTAACCTCACCTATAAATGTATAAATAAAATTTAGATATCTTATAAATTAGAATATGATATATTTATATCAATGTATAAGTATGTAAATGTTTTAAAAATGATAAATTAAGTGATCATATTTTTATGAAACGCAAATGTTTATTTACAACATAATAATTAGTATAATGATTTAAAAAAAATTACTCTGATAAAATAGATTCATAAATTAATATTTTTTTGTATTGTAATTATAATATATTTTATGATACCTTTATTAATATTTCAAAGGGTTATAAAATATATTATAATATTAAAATTGATATTTTTCAAATAAATGATGATTTTACTTAAAAATTAAATTTCTCATATTTACAAAATTATTTTCATAATTGGAGTCCATTTTTGACATCTACACATCAAAAATAGTTAGATTGAATATTTGGGATTTTTCTAAAATAGATGAATTTTTTGTGAATATAGAAATATGATTACTTACGGTGTTTAACATTATAAGCCAAATACATGAATTTTTGAGTTATTAATTATTTAATGAACCATTATTTAGAAATCACATACACTTTTTATTAAACAAAGTCATAATAATTTACATTATTGATAGTCTTGATCCAAAATAATAAACAAAGTAATACAATAATCAAAAAACACTCCTCTCCTCCCATATAAATACCACCCCTCACCACCCCTTCTCTTCACATATTATAAGCCTTGTAGTTTGTCTAAATTCAACCCAATTACATCCCTAGTCCACTTTCCCATGTCCAGGAGCTATTATTCTCAACAAAAGACCAAATCCAAGTGCCTTAAGGACATTCTAAAGTAGACAACATTAAAAAGGTAAAATCCTCAATCCTTCTCTTCTAAGTTATTTTATTTTCTTATCCCCTACTCACATACCCTTATCAAAACTACCACGATAACTACTATATCATCTATATACATTAATCTTACTATGATAATGAAATATCCATCATCAAATCTCTTTTATCCTCCTTTTATTCTAAAAAATTAAAATATCATCTGTAATGTGTCAATTCACCGCCTTCATGGACGGTGAGTTTTAATTTTCCATTACTGCCTTCAAGGATGATAATAAAATTCTTATTATGGTTAAAAAATGTTTTAATATGAATATTATAAATTATTTAATGTTTTGTAACTAATTTATAAACAAAATATTTAATAAAATGAATTTATTTTATGATAGATGGAAAACCCGCCAAAATAAACTCAAAATTTATGAATATTGTTTTATCAAATAAATCATCCTCGTACCATAAAAATATATGATATATGAGAATATTTAAAATTATATAATTTCATTAATAATTTCTAATTTAACTTCTAGATAACTAATCTCATTTTAAAATAACTTCTATAAATATATACAAGTAAACCAACCATTAAACCATGAAAATGAACGCTCATGAAATGATGAAATTGAACACTATAACTCATCAAAATGGCCATAAATGAACTTAATAAAATTATAATAAATAAAATACATGTACAAGATGTTATTAATAAAGTAATTAATGAATCTAATTTGATTATCTAGGGTATTAAGCGCAAGTACATAATGCTTTCGAACATATGGTAAGTGGATTCTCGAATCTAGTTTCCTTTCTTTGGGTTATTCATATTTCATGCCAAATTTCAATTTGGATATCCTTTTAGTATTCCTCGAATATAATTTTATTTTTCTTCCCCTTTTTTCTGGGGTATATATGTTTATTATCTAATTTTATGACAAATACAATGATTTTTCCAATATAACTCTTCTTTCTAAAACACATCTTGACTCCTCTTGAGATATTTATTCTTCACTAAAAAAATGATGATTCTTATACAAAATATGTTATTTCCCCTTTTTTATTTGGGAACAAAAAGTTTATTCAATTATTATTGATGAAATCCCTATTAAACCCATTCCTTTACATGGGTTACCTTGTTATTTTTATTGATATACGTTCTATGTGGCATGCATGATTATGTAAATGTTATGATGTAATGGGTGAGCCAAAACATATATATCTATATAGTACATTGGGTAATGTAATGAATATCATGATATGATGTTCATTATTCATGAACATGAGGCTAGATTTTTTCACAATTATAATGTTATGATTATTCACATATTTTATGCATGAACATGATGATAATTTTGTTCAAAAGTATGTTTGGTATTTAACCACTAATACATGATGTTTCATTTTTATGTATTGTCAACTTACATGCCTTTATTTAATGTTTCCCTTATGATGTTGATAATGAACCCATTATTATTTTATGATGATGTTGTTTATTCTCACTCATATAATATTGTTTCATGTCCCTTATTCATCCTCTTGTTGGGATTTTAGCTCACCCCTTTCTTTGATGTATATCCTCACATGAATATATGTACTACGGATAATGTGATATTTATAATGATAAATAATAATATTTTAAATATATATTTATGTTTTATTATGCAAATGTTATGTATGTGTCTAATTTTTTCAAGACATTAATGCTTTGGATCCTGGTTTTATAATGCTAATATTTTGTTTATCTATAAATTGATGTAATAGTCATGTTTAAAAAAGTATGGTCATTATAGAAATTGGTAACTGGATAAACAAAAAATATTATTTTACTAGCTTATTAATTAATATTTATCATCAGACACAATCTTGGTCTGCTCTTCCTACTCTACATTTATTGAAAACTCGAATGAATATTTTATTAAATATTTATTCATTAATAAATATTGCATTCATAGTCTAGAAAATAAATATTTATTAAATTATCAATAAATAAATAAAATATTATATATCCGCATAATTTAACAATTAACTTATAAATAAATAATTATATAATTTATGTGATCATTAATCTTGAGTGAAATTATTCATCATAATTGAAAATAACTTTCATTATAATAATTAAATTTAAAAATAATTTAATTGGGATCAATATAAACAGTTAGTGTAGGACCCTCTAGGATTCTTTCTCATTGGAATTGGGCAGTCTTACCTAAAGTCTAATATTACTGTCTAGGAAAGGGTCTAGGTACCCAAGATCAATAAGATGATGTTGTAATTTTAGAAACCACATAAGTTTTATCATTCTATAATGTGAAACCTTTTCATAATATCTCATCATGAAGATTTCACACCCATTTCATCAACCTATATGCTTGATATGTATTTCATTGACTGTTTAAAATAATCTTATCATTACACAATAACCATGGAATTTAAGGTGATAGTTCTATTTCAATAAAAATTTTGAGATATTAACTTCCATAAATATAGAAGTGACAAATACTTCCTTGAATTATTAATTAATAACATGTCATTTGTGACACACTGAACATACCCCACATTATGTGAATATATGGCATCATATTTTTTGTTTGTAAATATAAGTGTTTGAATCATAAAATTTGTAAATAATGATCTTAAAGTCTAAGTACCATTATACACACTCTTAGATAGGAATATCCTATAACACATAATCTTGATGAATTCCGATGGGAGGTTCTATTCTCATAATCTCCCATATTATAGATTGACAAGTGAGAACTTTATGAGATGAAGTCTCATCCACTTATGAGTGCTTTCACCTCATTGTAAAAATACTATATAACCCATTATAGAATTTTATCAAACCATATAACTAGGGTTAAGAATATCATCATGGTATTTTAAGGTTCTCTTCAAAGCAGGGAACTTTTATTCCCTTTTCAATGTGACTAATACTCTATGAAATTATCATATCGAATTCATGTAGAATAATGAACAATATATAATAAGATGTTTGATTAATATTCACTTATTTAAATATATATATATTTAATCCAAATTATAAAAAATTGGTTCTAGAAAACCATCTCTAACATAAAGGCAAAACGATATATTATAAAAAGAAAACTTATTTCATTGGAAAAGTTTTATATTATGGGAAAATGGATACTTAGTAAAAGTGACCAGTTTGAAATATATTGATTTGTTATGTGATATTTATGACCTAATTATATAAAACTATAAACCATGAATATCCTCAAAATTTAAGAAAGTGATTTCTTGATGAAAAACATAAGATTATGTAATGTTTTACGACAGTGTCCTTATAATTGGTATCAGAGAAAATGTTTATCCAACTTTGGAGATTAAGATGATTTCATGAGGTTAAATTTAGATTTCTGGATACTATCATGGGTTTATAAGATAAATATTCATAATGATATTAATGGGGTAAATAAACTTTTTGAGGTTTTAAGTGATGTTATTTTAAAGTGACTAATAATATTTTGAGAGACATTTTATTGTGTTGAGGTATATGTAACCCTTAATTTTAACATGAAGGATTATTTAGGAAAAATACTATTACATTTTTTGGGATATAATCTAAAAGTTATGAGATAAACATTGAGGTTAAGACTTTCTTTAATGTTTATATTATTGAGTTTGTTTGGTATATAGGGTTATTTATTTATGGAATGATCTAAGATGAACAGTTTGTGTTATTGTTTAATTTTGGGGATTAATTATTATTTATTTTTATGACGGTTTATTCATTTTTGGTATTATTTTACCTTATGTTAACCATTTCAATTTTTGTTAATATATAAATATAAAAGTACTATCATTTCATCCTTTTATGGTTTATGTGATCCATTAAATGTTTATTTTATTACTACTGGTGGGAAAAATTCATCTTAAATACTCATCATTTAGAGAAAAATATGATATTGTGATGGATATTTATTAAAAGATGAAATTATAATTATCAAGTAAGTATATTTCCATATTTTATTATTCTAGATGTTAAATTAATTCTTTAAATCTATTAAAATAAAATTAAAACAAAATATTTGTCTTCTTGCCTTCATTTATAATGAATCGATGGTCTTTTTCACACCTCATTGATTTATGGTTTTGTGGTTATTATCTTCTTCATGACAGCATTATATATCAATTTCAATAATTTTTAAATTAATTTTTACTCCATGCCCATATTTTCATTTCCCAATAATGTTCTCCTATTTTGAAACATTGTTTTGAGTTATTCCAAATGACCATTGTATTTCTATTTCCCTTTTTTTAGAGGAATTCTTATTAAACCTTTTTTATGATGTGGGTTTTAAAAAAAGGTATTTTAAAATTTAAAACCCAATATTACCATGATTAAGTTAAAATTATAATGACACAATTTATTAAAGTTGGGGAGAATGTAACACCCTAAAATTTTAAAAGAATATTTTGTTCTATAGTGTATAAAACATGAAACACCGTGTTTAAACGAACCACAATATATTATAATTTTAATGTTACATGTAATACCCTAACCCTAGTTACACACATTCGGTGCATTATTACATAACATTGGCATGATCACAAAAGATCAAGTCTCAAAAGACTGATTAGTTTAGTAGCCTTGGAATCACTAGATATATTGATAATGTTTACATTACATCATAAAATGAAAAATAAAACAACATAGTCTCCATATTCCACACTCATATCCCATCAGAATATCCCTACAGGTCAGTAAAAAAAATACTTCTTCACATCCTGGAAAAAATAAAACATAGAAAGGGGTGAGCTCAAATTCTTAGTAAGGATACCAATATAGCGGAAACTTTCATAAATAAGCATAAACATTTAAGGCAATGTATAACCAAATCAAAATTATTTTAAACTTGAACTTCAGCATAATATGGGGAAAATAAAATGAAATAATTCCATTTACTTATTTACATGGATATTCTACTAGTCGAATAATCACATGCAATATCAATAACCACATTCATAATGATGGAATGCATAATGCCAAATTATCATAACCACATAGTCAAGGCCTTGTGACAAGACTACAAATAAGATTTTTTCAAGGCCTTGTTCCAAGACACTAGTTTGTCACATGAGACCTACCGATACATTGAGGATCTATATAGGGCTCCACCCATCACTTATTAAGTCCAATGCATTCCTCATATGAACAGCTTTAAACATAACATAAACATTCGTATTAAAACTGGCATATGAAATGTCATTAATTTATCCATAAACCATGAATGGTATAAAAATAACACATCCATAGTCAGACATATCAAAAAACCTTCAATACTATATGGAAATTTTGTATCATAATAAATCAACTTCAAATAAGCTTAATATTCATCAAAGGATGTAGACATCGATGAAATCAAAACTATTTGAGAGAAATATCTCTTTTTTGAAATCATTTAAAAGTCACATAATTATAAAATAAAACATTTACATTGAAAATATTCTTATAAGATTTTAAGGGAAGATTTTACGATTTTATAATGGTGGAAAATAGCCGCACTAGCCGTATATGTTAAAAAAAATACATTCATACCTTAATTTTGTCGAAAAAGTTAAAAAGGATCTTGTTTGGAAGATAACGAAATGATTCCTTTATAAAAATCATATAAAAAGTCAAAAACGGTATAAATGACTTTAACCCAGGGTTTATAAAATAGTAATAATTATTTTAAATACATTTCTAAGAAACATGGATGTGGATGATAAAGAGGTCCCAATAGATAATTACGTATAAACAACCTCAGATAAGGAAGAGATTGTGAAATAAACCCTTACCTTGTAATTTTCCTTGGTTGAGGGTAGGTTAACCTCTTGTATAATGGTTGAATAATTGTTATTAAATTATTTAATAATCATATACATAAATATGATTTCATATATGATTTTTTAATATTTCCTTGTAAATAATAATTTAGTATTATCGTCATTTCGGGTGTTCACTTAACCGTTTTCTTTTATATGATTTTTTACATAAGCCATGATTTTTATCCATAGGTTGTATCTTATTCATATCCATAATGATATCAAGTCCATAAACATTATTTTTAATCATCAAATGAAAATTATTCTTGATTTGATACAATGGCGAATGAATCTCATTGCGTTCGTGGAGATAGTAATCTGTACGTACGCACGAGCGATAATATCATTTTTTGATATTAAAATAATATATAATTGGAATTTTTATCATATATAAAGAATAATTATCATGTAATATTTATTATTGACATGAATTACACATCATTATTATACCAATACAAAAAATAATGTATTGAATAACAATTACCCCACGACGTTGAGACTATAAGTCGTACGTATGCACGTATGGTGACATGTCATTCAAAGGATTGATAGAATAATGAATATGGTTATACAAATTTTATAATAACACAAAGTATATAAAATATACTAGAGTTATTAATTTATATTGGAAATAACAAAGAAAGAAGATGTGGAAGAATAAAAGAACTTTAAAGAGGGTGGTGAAATCATTACCAGTTCATCAGGTTCTCCCTTTTGATTTGATCAAAAGGGCTCCTTTGGTTGAATTAATGACTTAAGGAAGGCCTATAGGATTAATTTAAGGAAGTTGATAGGATATTTTAGTAGGTTTTGGCAGAACCAAAATGCTTTTAAGGTATGAATCTGAGAGAAGGGTGGAGTGCCCTTTTATAAGAGGGATGAGGGTCACCTTATTAAAGAATTAATATATTATTTTATAATAAATTAATATTCATTTTATAATGGCTCTAAAGTGACTTATTTCTTGGCTAAGGTGGGGATGGGTCGAAATAATTTCAACCAATAGATTTTAGATAGTTTTGGGTCACTATACAAACCGTATCATTTACATTTATCTCTTAGTTAAATAGTTTAACATTTACCATGTCTCTTTGTATTTTTATATTATATGGTTAATAAACATACAATAAAAAGCCAGGCGAACCCCAAGTGGTTCATTATTAATATATATAACCTTATATAAGTCATTTGGCTGAGCCATAGATTTTTATGAATAGAATATCAATTATTAATATAATATTTGTTTTAAATACTTTTTTATGTCAATTTTGACACTATTTAATAATTGATTTTTGTTAAAGTTCTAAAAACACTATTAATTATAAAGAAATTCATTTAATCAATCAAAACATGTCATATTAACCTATAAAATTAGTTTAATTCATAAAAATTCTCAAATTATATTTATTTGGATATTTTGTAATATCAATTATTTTAATATTTCATTAATTAGGTAATTACTATATCACCATTATGTCAAAAATAAATTATATTATTTAATGTCTAAAAATTATAAATAAAATACCATTATGTAGGAAATATTTTTAGTTTCCTAATTAATATTTATAATCAAATTTATATTTTGTATAACCCTATATTAAAAATGATTTAGTTATTAAACATTGATTTTAACTCTTTTATCTCATCATTGAATTTAATATTAATAAATGTCCTAATCTAATCCAGGTTGACCAAAGAGGTTCATATTTTATTCCTAAGTTTGTTTTTGGTCGAATTATACTTATCCAATAGGATTATAACATGTTTTATGGTAATAATAATATCATTTTTACCCTTAATTACCCTATTCACATTTTACTGTGGTAAATAAAAGTAAAAAGTTATTATTCACCAAAAATTATTTTTATCTTATTGAACCACGCTTTACTCATTTATATTAAACATGTCTCTTGTATTTTTTAAATTTCACTCACAGAAGCGGAAAAATTATTTTTTATGTGAATTTGCAAATTTTCCAAGGAGATGGGTAAAAGACGATGAAAAGTTCAATAAAATTTCTATATATCTAAAATTATTATAAACTGACTCCAATGAATTAAATTGAACTTATATAGGTATTCTTTATATATTTTAACCTAAAATAAATTTAAATAAAATCAATAATTATAAAAATTCGGTTTTAAACTATAACTCCGTGTTTTTTCACTATTCATCAAAAATTGAATGTTTTCAGAAAAATACCAGAAATTCACCCTATGCTAATTTTGATATTCCAAATCCAAAAATTAATTCCATTTTAAAATATAAAATTTATTATATTTCAAAAAGTGGGTATTAATATTCATAACGGCTAGTTTGATTGGTTGTGGTGTGTGTTAGAACATGAAGTTGCGTACAACACACACTACTAAATTATATAAAGAGAAGTGTACCATGGAAGCTTGGGGTGTTACATTCTAATCTCTTTCAAATAGTTTGACCTAGAAATTTCTAGAATAATACCGCATAAAAGACTCGGGTGGTTGTTCATCATAAGTTCATCGGGTTCCCACGTTGCCTCTTCCATCTTATGTTTTCTCCATAGAACTTTTACCAGAAAAGTTGTCTAGTTTCTCAACACTTGTTCTCTGGTATCAAGAATCCTGATGGGCTCTTCGCAATAAGATAGATCGGGTTCTAGTTCTACTTACTCATAGGTAAGTACATCCATTGGGTCAAGCATGTATTTTCTCAATAGTGATACGTGGAACACATCGTGAACTTTGGATGGACATGGCGCCATTTCCAAACTGTAAGCTACAGCCCCAATTCGTTCTAGAATTTTGAAAGGTTTGATGTACCTGCGACTCAATTTACATTTTTTGCCAAATCGAATAACTCCCTTTCGTGGAGATACCTTAAAGAAAACATGATCTCCTACAAGAAATTCCAAATCCTTCCTTCGGTTGTCATCATAACTCTTCTGCATACATTGAGCTGCTTTGATGTGGTTTTGGATTACCTTCACCTTTTCCATTTCTTCCTCCACCAGTTCTGGGCCTACAAGTTTTCTTTCACCAACGTCATCCCAGTAGGTTGGTGTGCGACATCTCTTTCCATATAACGCTTCATATGGTGCCATCTGAATACTTTAATGGACGTTATTTTTATAGGAAAATTCAACCAAAGTTAAATATTGATCCCACATACCATGAAAGTCAAGTGATCATGATCTCAACATGTCATCCAAGGTTTTAATAGTCCATTCTAATTGTCCATCTATTTGAGGGTGGTAGACAGTGCTCAAACGAAGTTCAGTATCCAAGGCCTTTGGAAGACTCTTCTAGAATGGTGAAGTAAAATAGGGATCACGATCAGAAACAATCGATATGGGTACTCCATGAAGTCTCACAACTTCATTAATATATAGTCTTTCTAGACGTTCAAGCGGTAGATCTTCTCTTATATCAAGAAAATGTTCTTACTTGGTATGATAATCAACAATGACCCATATTGCATTGTTCCTTCTAGGAGTCTTTGGTATCCCCATGACAAAGTCTATCGTAATATTATCCCATTTCCAATCAGGTATCGGAAGAGGTTGCATGACTCTTCTAGGTTGTTGCCTTCCAGCTTTCACTTGTTGAAAAACCATACATCTTGACACAAAATCATCTATCTCCCTCTTCATGTTGTCCCACCAAAAATGTTTCTTCAAATCTCTATACATTTTGGTCCTCCTAGGGTGTATAGAGTAATTGGAACTATGAGCATCATCCAATAATTCTCTTTTTAGATCAGGTGTATCGGGAACACAATGTCTCTTCCCAAATTTCAAAACTCCATCTTCACACACAAAGTCACTCAATCTCCCATCATTCACAGCTTTAATCTTCTTTTTTAACTCTTCATCATTGGTTTCTGAACTCTTTATCCTTTCTATTAAAGATGTTTTGGCAACCATTTGAAAAAGTATTGATGTTTCACCTTCCATGGTGATTCCCATATCCATATTTACTAGATCTATGTATATAGGAACCTTTTCAACTCTCATATTGTTCAAAAATCCCTGATCCTTTCTGCGCAATGCATCTGCCACCTTATTTGCCTTTCTTGGTTGGTAGTGTATCGTGCAATCATAATCCTCGAGTAGTTCAAGCCCTCGCCTTTGCCTCATGTTGAGTTATTTCTGTGAGAAAATATACTTCAAACTCTTGTGATTGGTATATATCTCACATTTTCACCATAGAGATAATGTCTCCATATCTTCAAAGAAAATATTACAGCATCTAACTCAAGATCATGATTAGGATAGTTTTTCTCATGAATTTTCAGCTGTCGTGATGCATAATCAATAACCCTATCATTCTACATAAGGACACAACCAAGTCCTTTCTTTGAAGCATCACTATAAATAACAAACCCATCATTCCACAATTTTAGAGTCAATATAGAATCATTGACTAATCTTATCCTCAGTTCGTCAAAACATTCTTCATACTCTTATGTCCAAATAAATTTAACCCCTTTAAGTGTGAGATTCGTTAATGGGTTAGCCAATCGGCCAAAGTTCTAGACGAAACGCAGATAATAACCTGCTAAACCAATAAAACTGCATTCCTCTATTATACTCGTCGGTGCTGGCCATTCGTGGATTTCCTTTTTCTTAGAAAAAGCAATAGAGATTCCATATTTAGAGACAATATGGCCAAGAAAAGAGATCTACTAAAGCCAGAATTCATACTTTCCAAACTTCCCATATAATTCATGTCTTCTAAGAGTCTTTAGGATAATGCGCATGTGATTTTCATGATCTTTGTATATTTTGGATATACCAAGATATCATGAATAAATACCACTACAAAGTCATCACTGTATACCTTGAAAACTCTGTTCATTAGATCCATGAAAACAGAGGGTGCATTATTCAGCCCAAAAGGCATAACTGTAAACTCATAATGCCCGTACCTAGTTCAAAATGTTGTCTTTAGAATGTCTTCCTTCTACACGCACAACTGATGGTATCCAGATCGAAGGTCATTCTTTGAAAAGTATTGAGCTCCATGCAGTTTTTCAAATAAATCATCAATGCGAGGTAGGGGATACTTGTTTTTTATTATTATAGCATTGATTTCACTGTAGCCGATACATAACCTTATTGATCCATATTTTTTCATAACAAAAAGGAAAGGGAATCCCCATGGAGAAACACTAGGGATACAAAATCCCATATTACTTGATTCCACTAGTTGTTTATTTATTTCAACTAATTCCACAGTGGCCATTCTATAAGGGGTCTTCGATATAGGCCTTGAACCAGGAATTAAATCAATGGAAAACTCAATTTCTCATTCTGGAGGATGTCCAGGTAAATCTTCCAAAAACACATCTACATATTCTCTCACAATAGGTACATCCTCTATTTGAACATTCCTTTCCTCACCCACAATTATTTCATCCTCTTCCTCCCTGATAATTGAATATAGTTGAGCTATTGGGATGGATCTAGATAAGAATTAGGTGGTGACGATTCTGATCTAATGATAAGGTGTTCATTATCATCATCATAAAAAATCATAACCTCCTCCTTCTTACAATAAATCTTCACATCATGGTCTAAAATCCAATCCATACTAGATATTATATCAAATTCAATCATGGGTATGATGATGAGATCAGCAGAGAAAGAACAATTATGTGCTCTAAAGGGGACCGATTCACAAAACGTTGTTTCAATGATACCTCCCTTATGAGTTCTGACTGACAACTCCTTTGTTAAATAAAATTTGATATATCTAATTTTCATTGAAAACTGAGAATATATGATATAATGCGATGATCTAGAATCAAATAAAGCATTGTCTAAACTCGAGGAAACCATTATATTACCTACCACAACATATTTTGGAGCTTAAACCTCATTAGTAGTGATCGCATAAGCTTGTCCTTGATCCCTTGGCCATTTCTGAGGTATGTTTCTCTGACTCTTAGGAAATTCATTTGCATAATATCTCATCTTTCTGCAATTGTAGCATTGAACATCAATATCTTACTTCTTCCCCTTGCAATCATGAGCTTGGTGTCCTTTTTCACCACACTTGTAACAGACTCCCATTCCCTTCAAGAAAGTACTGGGGTGTTTCTTCCCACATTTATTACAGGATGGATATTAAAAATTTCCCTTCATCCCCTTATTTCCATTTCCAAAGTGATCATAAGATCACATCTTCTCTTACATTTCTTTAAATTCGTAAGACATGAAGAATTCTTTTTCTGTCTTGATAGAACATGAGACTATATCATCGTACGATGAGAAAGATTTTGAGACTAATGCTCAATAGAGAAATTGTTTTAACCCATCAAATAAACAATAAATCTTACTCCTTGGGTTATTTATATAATCGGTTGCATGCCGCGCTAACCTTGTAAAGTTAGCTTCATACTTTGCGACATTCTCATCCTCCTTTTACCTCGAACTCTGAAATTTCATTTCCATATCTGCTTGATGGTCATGAAAAAATTATTTTTCTAATAAAATTTATTTAAAATCCCTCCATTCCATATTTGATACTTTATCATCTTCCTTTTTGTTTTGAATCAATGACCACAATTGATAAGCATCTCCAGTGAGGCGGTAAACTGACATGATAATGTTCTCCCTTTCACTACTCCCTAAGGCATGGAATGTTTTATCTGAGGAATTTATCCATTTCTCAACTACTAGTGGATTTGTACCCCCATTTAATGATGGTGGTTTTTTCTTTATGAAGTGATTTTACATTGATCCTCCACACTGTGGATCAGGGTGCTCCATATGATATGTATGGTTATTATTCATAACCTGAGTGAGTTGTCCCAGTATGGTGATAAGCTGATCATCACCAGTTGTATCGTGAACTCCACTATAATTATCTTGAGCAGGAGGGAAATCCATTCATGGACTGCGTGCATTGTTATGGTTTCCATTTCTTCTACTACGCAGCATTTCTAAACAATGGCATACACTGGATTTGTTTATGAATTGGAATACATAAATCCAAACTTGTAAAAAACTTAACATGAATTTAACAATTTATGGATATAATCCATAATCATAAAAATGTTTTCTTTGAGGAAGTATATACTCATAAACCGTTCATAAATGTTTGTAACGAAAATGGGAATTATCTTAAGCATATACCCTGAGAGTGTCATAACCAAGAGTGCAGCAAGTCCCGTTGTCGTGCATCAGTTACCGCTCGAGTCTATCTCAAAGCGGTGTTTTCGGGTTTTACCCCTAGGTACATCTGTGCCAGACCCACCTCTACCTTCTTGTATCTAGACAGGGACTTATTTCTTGAAAAACTCACAAAATCTATACAATACCAAATTTATGGGATGTTCTTCTATACTAATACTCAAATTCCATCTTAGGTCTATGTGCTCTAATCAGATTTTATCTAAATCTAGCTCCCAAGGTTTGTACTAAACTTCCTCTGATACCAACTATAACTCCCCAACCCCAGTTACCCAGATTCGGTGCATTATTACATAACATTTTCATGATCACAAAAGATCACGTCTCGAAAAACCGATTAGTTTTGTGGCATTGGAATCACTAGATACATTCATAGTGTTGACATTACATCATAAAATGAAAACTACAACAACATAGCCTCCAAAGTCCACACTCATATCCCCTAAGACTATCTCTACAGGTCAGTCATAAAATATATCTTCATATCCTAGTAAAAATAAAACATAGAAAGGGATGAGCTTAGATTCTCAGTAAAGATAACAATATAGCGGAAACTTTAATAAATAAGCATAAACATTTAAGGAAATGTATAACTAAAACAAAATCCTTTTAAACTTTAAATTCAGCATAATATGGCAAAAATAAAATTAAATAATTCCATTTACTTATTTACAAGGATATTCTACTAGTCGTATAATCACATGAAATATCAATAACCACATTCATAAAGATGGAGTGCATAATGCCAGACTAACATAACCACATAGTCAAGGCCTTGTGCCAAAACTAAAAATACGATTTTGACAAGGCCTTGTGCCAAGACACTAGATTGTCTAATGAGACCTACCGATGCTTTAAGGATCTATAGCAGGCTCCACCTGTCACTTATTAAGTCCAATGCATTCTTCATATGAACAGGTTTAAACATCATATAAACATTCATATTAAAACTGGCATACGAAATGTCAATACTTTGTCTGTAAACCATGAATGGTATAAAAATAATACATCTACAGTCAAAGATATCACAAAACCTTCAATACTATATTTAAGTTTTGTATCATAATAAATCAACTTCAAATATGCTTAAAATCCATAAAAGGATGTTGATATAGATGAAATCAAAACTATTTTAGAGAAATATCTCTTTTTTTGAAATCATTTAAAATTCACATAATTATTAAGTAAAAAATTTACTTTGAAAATAATATTATAAACTTTTAAGGTAATATTCGATTATTTTATTATGATGGAAAATAGCTGCACCCACCGTATAAGATAAAAAAAGACATTCTTACCTTAATTATGTCGAAATGGTTAAAAAGGACCTTGTTTGGAAAATGACGGAAGGATTCCTTTATAAACATCTTATAAAAAGTCAACAACCGTATAAATTAATTTAAAAAATAGTATATAAAATGTTAATAATTATTTGAAATACATTTTTACGAAACATGGGTGTGGGTGATAAAGAGGTCACAGTAGATAATTACGTATAAACAACCTCGGATAATGAAGAGATTGTGAAATAAACCCTTACCTTGTAATTTTCCTTGGTCGAGGGTAGGTTAACCTCTTGAATAATAGTGAAATAATTTTTATTAAATTATATAAGAATCATATACATAAATATGATATCATATATGATCTTTAAATATTGCTTTGTTAATAATATTTTAGTATTATCGTCATTTCGGGTGTTCATTTACTTGTTTTCTTTTCTATGTTTTGTTACATAAGCCGTTATTGTTATAAATAGGTTGTATATTATTCATATCCATAATTATATCAATTCCTTAAATATTATTTTTAATCATCAAAATAAAATTAGTCAGGAATTGATATGATGGAGAATAAATCTCATCGTGTTCGTGGAGACGGTAATCCGTACGTACGCAGGAGCGAAAATATCATTCTTTTGATATTAAAATAATATATAATTGGATGGTGTATCATATATAAATAATCATTATCAAGTTATATTTATTATTTACATGAATTAAACATCATTATTATACCCATCTAAATAATAATGTGTTGAATAACAATTACACCATGACGTGGAGATGGTAAGTCGTACGTACACACGTATGGTGACATGTCATTCAAAGGATGGATAGAATACTGAATATGGTTGTAACATATTTATAATAAAATCACAGTATATAGAAGATAATAGAGTTATTATTTTATAATTGAAAAAGCAAAGAAAGAATAAGTGGAAGAAGAAAGGAACTTGAAAGAGGGTGGTGAAATCATTACCTTTTTTTCAGGTTCTTCCTTTTGATTTGATCAAAATGACTCATTAGGTTGGATTTATGACTAAAGGAAGGACTCTAGGATGAAGTGAGGGAATTTTGGAGGATATTTTGGTAGGGGTTGTCCGATCCAAAAAGCTTTGAAGGTATGAATTTTAGAGAAGGGGGAGTGCCCCTTTATAAGGCGGTGAGGGGCACCTTAGGAAAAACATAAAATATTATTTCATAATAAATTCATATTTGGTTTATAATGGCTCCAAAGTGACATATTTAGATGCTAAGGTGGGGATGAGTCTAAAACTTTTCAACCAATATATTTTAGACAGGTTTGGGTAACTATATTATCCTTATCATTTACATTTAACTCTTAGTTAAATAGTTTAACATTTACCATGTCTCTGTATTTTAATATTATATGGTTAATAAACATACTATAATAAGACAAGAGAACCCCAAGTGGTTCATTCATAATATATATAACCTTATCTAAGTCATTTTTCCAAAACATAGATTTTTTGGAATAGAATATCAATTAATAATATAATATTTTTTTTAAATACTCCTTTATGTCAATTTTGACACTATTTAATAATTGATTTTTTTAAAGTTCTAACAACATTATTAATTCAAAATAAATTAATTTAATCAATCCTAACATGTCATATTAACCTATAAAATTATTTCAATTCATAAAAATTCTCAAATTACATTTATTTGGATATTTATAATATCAATTATTTTAATATTTCATTAATTACGCAATTATCGCATCACCATTGTGTCATAAATAAATTAAATTATTTAATGTCTAAAAATTAAATATAAATAAAATTATGTATAAAATAGTTTTATCTTCCAAATAAATATATATAATAGAATTTATATTTTGTATAACCCTATATTAAAATTGTTTTAGTTATTAAACATTGATTTTAACTCTTTTAACTCTACTTTGAATTAAATAATAATAAATGTCATAATCTAATCCAAGTGGACCAAAGAGGTTCATATTTTATTACTAAGGTTGTTTTTGGTCGAATTATACTTAGCCAATAAGGTTATAACATGTGTTAGGATAATAATAATATCTTTTTTACCCTTAATTACCCTATTCACATTTAACCATGGTAAATAAAAGTAAAAAGTTACTATTCACCAAAAATGTTTTTTATCTTATTGAACCACATTTTACTCTTTGATATTAACCGTGTCCCTCAAAGTATTGAAATTCCACTCACAGAAGCGGTAAAATTAGATTTTATGTGAATTTGTAAATTCTCCTAAGAGATGGGTAAAAGACGGTGAATGGTTCAATAAAATTTTTATATATCTAAAATTATTATAAACTGACTCTAATGAAATACATTTAACTTATATAAGTATTATATAGAGACCCGTAGCCTGACGTACATGGAAATTACAATACATTTTCGGAATACTTAGTACATAACAAAAACACACACACAAGGATCGTAATAGTTTAGTGTCTTTGGAAACTCGGAATAAAATCTTCTAATCGTGGTGAAAGATCTTCAACATCTCTCATAAAGATCTTCCTTTTTTTTACCTAAAACCTTTCTTTATATCCTGGGGAAAAGAAAACATAAAATGGTGAGCTCAAATTCTCAGTAAGGGTAAACAAAAGAAATATCAATCACATCGTATACACAAGCACATACCTTTTGGAAATCTTAACCTGAAAAAGTGATCATAATTACATAACATGGGATAAATCATGGCAGTGAAATGTAATCACAATAATCATAACTTAAAACATGAAACTTTGTGTCATTCACACATAATCATAGAGAATCATTTCTTGTTAGTCAAGACTCATTGCCAAGACTATCTTAGTGGACAAAGTCCCTTTCTGAATCGAGTAACCCTCGTTTCAGTCCTGTTTCACTGAACCGGTATAACTTACCATTCCAGCCATGTCTATCTCATGAGATATAAAATCTTTACCCAATGCATTGGAGGGATATATAGGTCCCACCCATCTTATAATTAATCTTTTCTTATGTGTGCCACATAATCATAAACCATACATCATAGCATAACCCATGTAATAAAAATGAGATTCTTAAACAACATGACATCATAAAACAATTCATATAAGATAAAGGAATTCATAAAAATATTTCCATCACAACATAATCAAAACAATGTAATAATAGGGATAAAAACAGAACTCTTTTATTATCTTAGATTGAAAATAATTTTGATAAAATACTTGAACTCCATTCTTGAGGAAAATATCCTTTTTACTTCAAAAACATTTTTCCTTTCATAACATGTCATATGACTTTAAAATAAAAGAAGTTGATTAAAAATAAACTTGAAAACTTTTAAGGGAAGTTTCTTTGGAAATAATGTTTTAAAAATCCATTCATGCCGTATAAGTTAACAAAAACATTCTTCGTACTTTTGTCGGAAAAGTCAAAAAGTACCTCGTACGAAAAACGACAAAAGATTCCTTTCATATTCTTTAACAAAAACTCACCAAAGGGTAAAATTGGATTTAAACTATTTTAATTGGATGGAAACAATATTACATATTGAGGGAACATGTATGTGGATGATAAAATACACCCCAGTAAATACCAAAGTATAAACAATCTCGGATAAAAATGAGATTGTGATATTTCCCTTACCTTAGGTCCGATTTGCTTCGTATGTGTCCGAACCTCCTGTATAATGATTTAAATAATGTCATTGACATATTACAGAATCATATTCATTGTTATGATATCATATATGGTTCACTTGTGACATTATATTACCCGTTCTTTTGTAAATTCCATGTTAAAGAAGCGTTTTGGGTAAAATCGTTTCATTTATCGTAGGTGTTTTGACTTGTTGTTCTTGACATTATTATTACTTATATCATGATTTACTTACTTCCAGAATATAAAATATGATTTATATATCATATATATTCAGTATATATATATATATATATATATATATAATAGATAGATAAATGAAATGAAAAACACCGTTCATGGAGACGGTAGTCCGTACGTACGCATGAATGCTGTTTTCCTTTCCTTATTGTCTTGAATGGAAGTAAGTAGATGACATACATACATATATATATATATATACATAAATCCAGTAGCTTTTTAATGTCATATATTTCATTATTATTTCTTATATATACTTTATAATCATTCTTAAATGGTTAACATGGAGAATGAATCTCATCGCGTCGTGGAGACGGTAGTCCGTACGTACGCACAAGCGATGATATCATTTCCATAAATATTGAATTGAATTGGAGTGGATTATAAAATATATCAGAATCAATATGATGTTGTAAGAACTATGTATAGTTATTCTTTACACCATTATACCCATCCAATTAAGGTGGTGGTGAAAAATAGATTACACCACGGCGTGGAGACGGTATTCCGTACGTACGCACGCGCGGTGATTTCCTTTTTCCGTAGGATGGATAGAAGGTTAATTATAGTTGTTTCATATTTATAATAACATATCAGTATATAAGAAATACTGATGTTATTACTTTATCATGAAACAACTAAAGAAGAAGATGTTGAAGAAGAAAGAAATTGAAAAGATCGGTAATGGATATTACCTCTTCTTTGAAACGCCTCTTTGAATCCTTCACTTAGGGAACTAAGATTGGTCTTTGAAGAAGACCAGGACCTCTAGGATTATTCTAGGGAAGTGGAGAAGGGATTATGGCAGGGTTTGGCCAAGCTTGAGTGCTCAATTTGGTGTGAGGAGGAGGGGGAGGAGGTTCCCTTTTATAAGGGAGGAGAGGGGCACCTTAGGAATATCTCAAAATATTATTTTATATTAAAGTCAAAATCGGTTTATAATAGTTCCAAAGGGTCTTATTTCGAATCTAAAGTGAGTATGGGTCGAAATCCTATCAAACAATAGGATTTAGACATGTTTAGGTTGTTATTTTAACCTTATCAATTAGATTTAACTCTAAGTTAAATAATTTAACTTTTACCGTATCTTTTTGTTTTCTTTCACTATATGGTTAATACACTTACTATAACATGCCAAAAAAACCCCAAATTGTTTATTATTAATATATATCCTTATCTAAGTCATTTTTCCGAACCTTAGATTTTTATGAATAAAATAACAATTAATAATATAATATTTGATTTAAAAACTATTTTGTGTCAATTTTGACACTATTTGATACATGATTTTTGTGAAAGTCATAACAGAATTATATGTTCGAACCAAGTTGATTAAATCAACACTAATATATCATAGTAACCTAGAAAATTAGTAGAATTCATAAAAAGTCTCCAATTACATTTATCTGGGTATTTATAACATCAATTATGTCAATATTTCATTAGTAAGATAATTACTACATCATCTTTGTATCATAATAAATGATAATTATTTAATCCCTAAAAATTCTAAATAAATTCCTATGATGTAGATAATTGTATTAGCTTTCTGGATACTATTCATGTTCGAAGATTCATGAAGTTTATCACTAGATTAAAATTATTATACTTATAAGATTTAAGAAAGTGACATGTTGTCACATTCTTTGGTTTTAATAATAATTAAATTATTTTCATTGACAAAATTTAATTAAATGAACCTAATCCGACCCTTAGGTGATATGGGTCGACTTTTAGTCATCCAATAGGATTTTGAAATTTGTTAGGTTAATTTTAAAATATTATATTTACCCTTAATTACCCGATATACCTTTCACTATGGTAAATAAAATTTACCGTAGTTACTATTCATAATTTTCAAAAATAAAAAGTAGCCTATTAACATAATTTGGACCCACTGATTCCAAATATGGAATCCATTTTTTAAAATTCCATACACAGAAGTTGCAGAAATTAAATTATAATTAATCCTGTTGTCGAATAAAAACGGGTTTTTGTTTAAAACATTGCAAAAGATTGAATTGATTTAACCTACGAATTCAAGGTAAAATCAATGCTAATGACATACATTATATTAAATGGTAAAAATATATTTTATTTATACTTTAAAACCATTCAATATTATAATTTAACCACATAAGATATTACGATGAAAAATGTTGTTTTTAATTAAAATATAGGGTGTTTTTACTATTCATTAAAATGTGAAAGTTACCAGAATAATATGAAAATTTTATCCAAAGTAAATTTTTATTTCGTGATTACAAAGAAGAATTTTATTTTGTCAAATTGAACTTATAAACATGTCAAAAACCAGATTTAACGTGGGTGCGCCATCCAAAGGCGGCAAAACTGCATTTTTTTAAAAATACTTATTTTAGCCAAAAAAATTATATTGTTCTTATAACATGTTCTAGAAATGTGTAAGATGAATAATAATGTTATAAAATTCAAAATTTAGTTAATACTATTCATAACGGCTAGTTCATGACAATATTATAATAATATAACATTGTTTTTTAAAACCCGGTATTGCGTACAACACACGCTATCGAGGAAGGTCGTGATTGCGTGTAATTCAAGCAAAGTCAGAGTTGCGTGTTATGAAAGAATCCTTCGCTGTTTCGTATAACAGAATCCAACCATATTTCATTTATAAATTTAATATATATATATATATATATATACTCAATGTTGCGTAGAATAACTATTATCAAAATTGTGTGTAACACGGTCCAAGAATAGGGTTGCGTATACTGCAAGTTAATACGGTGTTGCGTATAGCGCAAGGTAATCTTGGTGTAGAATACAACATAAGACATTAATGAAATTAAAATAATATTTTTCCTAAAATCTCGGGGTGTTACATATTATGTATCTATTTTGACCTATAATAAATTTAATTAAAATAAATAATTATTAAAATTCAGTTTTAAACTATAACTCAGGGTTTTTTCACTATTCATCAAAAATTGAATGTTTTTAGAAAAATACCAAATATTCACCCTAAGGTAATTTTGATATTCCGAATCCTAAAATGAAGTCCATTTTGAAAGATAAAATTTAAAACATTTAAAAAAGTGGATATTACTATTCATAACGGCTAGTTTGATTGGTTGTGGTGTGTGTTAGAACTCGAAGTTGCGTACAACACATGCTATTGAATTATTCTAAGGGAAGCGTACTGTGGAAGCTTAGGGTGTTACATTACAAGTATAACAAATCCACCAAATAAGAAGATATGAATATGATTAAATTAATTTATATATATATATATATATATATATAAATGACCTAATCAATATAAATGGGTTGATTAATTCTTAGGAAATAAGCACTCAATTTTTTGAAAATTCGTTTTATTCTTCAAAAATATGTTTTCTTTATAAAATTGTTTTTATTTCTTTTTGTTCGTGAATATTATAATTAATTTATAGTAATTTTAGAAATTTTATGTGATTAAAATTATATCATTTTTTAAATATGCATATAAAAATTAGATTATGGTGAAATTTTAGGATTTTTTTGAAAATATTTACTCTTCAATTAATGGTAAAAAAGTATAGTTTTTATAAAATACAATATATTTTATGATATCACCAAGACATATATATGATATAAAAATTTATTAAACTGATTTAAATAATAATATATGATAATATAATGAAAATACCATAAAAATAATTCAAAACATATAAATGATAATTTATTTCATGAAAATAATTTTTAGTGTCGATGTAGTGGTTGCTCGGCACTGGAAAAGTCAAATTTGGTTTCCTAAAGATAATATTTGAGGAATAATTATTTTATAGACTTGGTAAATAAATATTAAGTCTTATTTATTATTTTCCTTGATATATATGAATTTTTGAGTTAAATAAAAAGTAAAGTATCCAAAAAAAATTAGAATGCTTATGCAAGGATAAAAAAGTAAAAACAACATATTAAATAATTTGTTATAAAATTTATGTGAGTAAATATATATTTAATGAATATAAAAGTTTATTATGAAATTAATTTTTTTATTTTTATGATGTTATTTTATTTTTAATTTTTAGTGATGATATAATTACCTTAAATGCTAATGCAATGTTAACTCAGTGTTTTTGTATATAATAGAAAAATCATGTAAATGATTTAAAAAAATATAAATGTAATATTTTTTGAGTGATTTATAGTTTACCAGGAATTTTATTGATGCATATAAAATATTAGATATATTTAAATGTTTTATTCCATAATTTCATTTTTATATTGATGAATTTAAAGTCAAAATAAATGAACAGTTCCAAAAATCACATTAATGATGTTTTATAATAAAATATATTTTATTAAATGATTTAAAATTAATTAAAACAATATATTCTAACAAGTGAATGGTATATAGTTTAAAACATCAACCATGGTCCATTTATTGGCCTATTTTTCTTTTATATTAACTTTATTGTCTCATATAAGGTAAAACAAATTGATTCCATATAATCATCAAAAGGGTTAATGAGGGTTAATACAATGTGATAAGGGAGAAAACAATCACCTAAACATGACCAAAATTATTACAAGATATTATTTAGAATCATAATAATATTATATTTTAAATATATCAATTTTGTTTCATTTTTTATATGAAAATTAATTTATATTAATTTAATACTTTAAGTAATTTCAAGAGTGCCCCTCCTCTCACTTATAAAGGGGCACTTCCTCTCCTCTCTTCATCACACCTTTTGAGCACTATATTTAAGACAAATACTATAATAATACCTTCCAAAAATCCCTCATCACGCCCTATAGGCATTATTTTTGGACTAATACCATCCTTATAGGGATTCCGATATAAAGTAATGGTGGTTGTCTGAATAAGAGGTATACCTTTTAACTGAATGTTTTAGTTTTATTTCATATTCTAACTCCTTAAAAAAACTTATAACCACTATTATATAGTAAAATAATTATATAAAATATATTTAATTTTTATTATGTTAATGTATTAACCTTAATATTCCTTCTTCTTCTATAAAATGGAAAAGTAAACCATCATTCACTTGTACGGAAGACTACCGCCTCACAAACCGATACAATTCGTTTTCTATCACCACCTCCAATGGATGATTATAATGATGGTTTTAATGTATATATTTGAAATTAATAACATAATTATCATTATATAAATGTAATATATCATTTATTTTCTAAAATTTCCATCCATTGAGAAATTATAATGTCGTTCATATGTACATATGGATTACCACCTCCATGAAGCGATGTGATTACTTTTTCATCACTACATCACATGGATGGTATATATAAGTTTATTTAAATATATAATATTATATTTATTATATTTTAATATTTCTGGAAATATAAAACAATACTTCACTTTTTTCCCTCGTGTTTTTTGAAAAATGAAAATGTTACTCATGCGTACGTATGGCTCACTATCTCCGTGATTATAACATAATTTATTTTTCATAACCATATTTCATGGTTGGTTTTAAAAGTATAATTAATGTATAAAAATAATAATTATTTAATTATTATATATTTTTTATATGATGCAATAATGACCTCTTTTCCATGGTCAACTTACCAAAGTCATTTTGGACATATAAGCCGAATATCATCAAAACATCCAACTTGAAGTTAATTGATTTATTAATGGTATATGACATGGAAAAAAATAAAATAAAATAAATAATAAACTTATAAAAATGTTACTAAGAAATAATTATAATAATTTTATTAATTATTAAGATAAATAATATACATGACAAGTCAGACTCGCGGTAAGGTACACTTTACTTTAAAACATTATTTTAAATTTTTTAAAGATTTATTTTCTATATATTTTTCTTCCATGTACATATTATTAAAAATCCTTTTTATACGTATTTATATGGATATAAATTAATTATAAAGGATGTTTTATTCATATTTTTAAATTATTGTTAAGTTTTCCCAAAAGAATCATTTAACACATTTTATACGGAATGTTTTGACTTCTTTATTAAAGGAAAAACAAATATTATATTTAAATGAATATGACATAAAAAGATTTTATAGCACCCACAACTTATTTTGATGTTTATATCCATTTATAATATTACATGTTTTCTTAAAATAAAAACCCTCCATCCCATTGTTCTAAGTATTTTAGTTTTGAAAATTGGGTTTTAAAGGAAAGGGATATATCAATATCTAAAATTTTTTTACTTATGGGTTGAAAAGTATTTTTTTATGAATTTGATGATGAAAATAAAATATTCTATGTGTTCTGTGAATGTTATGGTTCTTTAAAAATTTTTATGAATGACATGTGATCCTGATATAGCTCTAATAATGGGTGAGCCTGATATAGGTCTCCAATGCATTGGATAATGATTATGTTCTCCAAAAAATTATTTTGGAAGTTAACCATATTGGTTATTACATTTTTAAGGTTTCTTTTAATGGTTATATGAAGATTATATTCCAAGGAACATATATTATTTTTTATTATTTCTAATTATTTTTCATGGATATCATTTTATTTCAAAAGGTAAGGTGGTGATATTTTATTCTAAATGAATGATTACACACTTTTAGGGTAAAATGGTATGTTTTTAGAGAATGTTTTCTAGTATTCTCATGTTTTATATGAAACACTCGTGATTGTGATATTTACTTTATGATTTCTTATATGGTGTTTTATAAAAAACTTTGGGTATTGAAGCTAATTTCATGTGTAATTAAAATAATAATTTGATCTCAATGTTTATTATGTTAAAAGAAAACGTTGTTTTATGATCTCATGGTTCTAAATGGACTAATGGGTTTATTTCTTATTTTTTATGTTCCTTACTAATGTTGTTATGCTAATACCATTTTTTAAATGCTTTCATAGGGTTTAAGGTTGAGTAAGAAAAAATAATATTTCAAGTTTAAAGTTATGAAGATTTTTATTGAAAAGAAAATGTTTCTCATTTTAAAAAATTTATAGTGTGGGAAAATGGATACTGAGTAAAAGGGTCCACTCTAAAATATATGGGTTTTTATGTAAGATTTATGAATTAATTATCTAAATCTGTAAACCATAAAGATACATGAAATATAAATAAGTTAACTCTTAACTAAAAACTCAAGATTATGTAATGTTTTAAGGTTGGGTTCTTATAACTATTTATCCCTACTTCTTGTAATGGTGTTTCCCCGGCCTAGTCGACACCTAAAAGAAAACCCAATGACCAATCTCGAACACTAAAGCTCATCTATAATGGTTATTTTATGATTTTTTATGCTCTGTGTGGTTTGAAGCTACTTTTTCATCAATTAAACCGACTTAGTGAAGTTCCCTTTGAGTGAATTTCATTTTATTGTCAATAAGTATTTTTTAGAAGATGTCAATATATTTTGTGGATTTAATTGTGAAATTTATGTGTTGTTATTAATTATAAATCCTTGTGTCAAAGCAGACATATTGTGTACATCATATAGAAGAAGATGATGTTTTAGTGGCTTGGTGGGGATTATTATGGAATAGAATTAGTTAACTCATTTATTTAAGATTACACAAAAAATGGGCCTACCAAACCAGCCAGCATGAGGGACCCACAACCACTTTTGAGGTGAGTAAGTTATCCTTTGGTCCATCCGCATGGTACTAGAGGGTTTATATAGTGCACCCAAATAGTCTCATGGGATCTTAGTGAATCCACCATGTGGGGAGTCACAATGGTGGAATAGGTATCTAGCACGGGGCAATGCCAATGACTATTTGGGAGCGGACTCTAGTACTCACATTTAGTGAGTTACTAGAGCTAAGGTTCCTCTCAACTGCTTGAAAAAATGATGTGGGATGAGATCCATTAGGTACAACAGATTCATCATCTAAAACATCCATATTGAAACACAACCATCTAATCTATTACATCAGCATCGTCAAATCAAGGGCATCAGTTTTCTTCTACCATGAGCTCTTTCGAGAGCTTTTTCTCATCGGATTCTGTATGTTGTGCCTCCAGTGGATCGAGTTGAACCATTCAAGTTCCATTTCACATTTTTATTATTTTAATATTGTCAAATCAATATTAAACATTGTTTTCATAAAATATAGATATTTAATCCATAGAGATATAGTGTGGAGAAAATTAGTTTTACCGTGATGATCATTTCCAAAGTCGTAAAGGATGTTGGAGAGTTTGTACACATTTAAAGTAATTAAGTGTGCATGAGATATGTTAGTGAAGTAAGGTCTATAAATACCCCAATGAGAACTCATTTGTAGAATGATTTGATTTCATATCCAAGAGAGTTTGTTGAGAGATCTGAGAGTGAAATAGAGTATAAGCACTCTATACTTGCATATTGTTTCCATGAACTTTTGATGTGTCTATCTCGACACTTGTGTTTTCAATATGTTGGTTTGATTTCTAAGAACTAGTTTCTAAATTCGCACTAAGTTGCATAAAGGATAAAGGAAAGCAGTCCCATGTATACAATTACATGAAGGAGTATGAGAATCATGCATGAAATGATATCCATGCATAAAGGTAGTTTCACATGTATGTTTTGAGGAACAGATAATGTATACCATTGCTATGTGAAGACATGGTGGCATCATGGGTGTTATGAGAAGGACCAGTGAAGTGGTGTTATTGATTTATGCATTATATTTAAATTTGTGAGACGTTGTTACATGATATACTTGTGTAAAGTAATTTTCAAAGGTAGTACAGTGAATATTTGCTTAGGAAGTATACAAATAACATGGAAGTGATGAATTAAATGAGAAAGTGTAATGTCCTTACACAATTCAACACATACATTCACATGAAACAATTCATTCATGAAAGTGGAATGTTTTTGAATTTATATCATTGCACATAGAATGTTGAGAAGAACATGTAGTTTATTACATACATGCATGAAGTTTGAAGAAATGCACATGAAATATACATTGTATGGTGTGCAACAAATTGAGACTGAGCAACAAATTATTTTAGATGATATTTATATATATTTAATTAGTATATTGAGATGAATTTAAATCATTTAAGATCAGGGAACATTAAGTGAGGTTGGGACTTCATAAAAAATAAATCATAGACCAAGAAGTGTTTCATTGAGGCAACTGACCATCTATAGGTGACCAAAAATACTTGAGAAAGACCAGTATATGTGCAAAGGTTCTTGAATTGTACATGATCCAATGTGATCCACTAAGCATGAGTAGGAGGATTATAAATAGATCTTTCTATAGTGGATCTCTCTATCTAAAGAAAAAGGCTGGAGCTAGGGAGTCTAACCAGTTGTATGAATATTATGATTGGGGTTTCTAACCAATAAATATGAAAAAGGTGTATATGGGGGTTCTAACCAACTGTTAAAGGCTTATTAGAACTAGTTTTAAAAAAAAATATGTAATTAGGGGGGTTTAACCAGTGAATGTTGTAATAACCTTCTATTATAGTAGAGAATTTGAGTTGGTGGGGTCTAACCAACAAGACATGGAGTAGGTATTTGTACCAAAACGTATAAATCCCTATGCATTTTGATTTCTTTGTTATTATTACTTGAAGGACGAGGTTGATAATTAAATATGATGGGTCAATACTATAATCAATCAGAGAGTTTGAATCAAAAGAGAAATAAATTTTAAAAAATAGCGTATCACTGATTTACACCCCCCCCCCCTTCATTAGTACCTAACTAATACTTGGACACTAAAATTAGTATCAAATGAAGGTTCTTTCTAAATATCCATGAGATTTATGTGAAATGGATAATTTCAATTCAGTGAACAGGTGAGTAGTTCGTAATTTTTATGGAATAAACTACCACATCTAGAGGAATAGTATACATCCTTGTGTTCTATATCTTGTCATGGAAGTGAGAGATGCAACACCAGTGAGATTTCCACCGATTTATGAGGATTTTTCAAAGAGTCAAGCTAAAAAGATAAATCTGGAAGCTAATTGAAATTTCCAAAATGCAATCTTGATGGATTTATTATAAAAGGTATACACTAAAGTGTTGGGTCTTTAACCATTCAGGGATATATATGATAAACTGAGAAGCTATTATTAAGGAAATATTTGAGTAAAGGAAGCTACATTTAAAATACGTATAATCAAGTTTAGAGATATAAAAATGTATTATGATGAAACTATTTATGAAAACATTATAAGAGTAAATGATATTTTTAGCATTATCAGAGTTTTTTGTGAGAATATGGGTGATTTTACCATTGTTAAGAAGATAATGAGAAACTTCACATATAGATTCAACTCAAAGGTTTCAAATATAGAAGGAAGAGAATATCTATCATTATATAATCTTTATGATTTTCTCATAGTATATGAAATGTGAAAAGTACTAACATTCAAGAAGAATTCATGAGATCATATGGCCTTTGAATCCATTATAAAAGGTAAAACTAGAATAAAATAAGAAAAAAAATCAAATTATCTAAGTATGAGGAAGCTAAAGGGGTATTCAATCAAATGATGGCCTTGTTTACAATATTTTTCAAAAGAGTAAAATGGAAGGATATGGAAAACAACCACCAAAGTGCTAGAATTTTCAAAACAATGGTCATTTTACTAATAACTATCCAAAGAAGAAGGATGATGACACTGATTAGATGAAGATGATAAAATGTCCTGAAAAATGATGTGTATGATAACTAAGAAAAGTTTTAATTCTAATAATATAAATATTATGAGTAGGAAGATGGGTGGATTTTCATCATCAAGTAGTGATTCAAAAGATGGAAGATATTCTAAGAATCATATGTTCTTTATGGGAAAATCCAATAAATATAGAGATTCATTTGAAGATGATGAAGGTGGTGAGAGAACTGAATTATAATGGATGTTAAAAGAAAATATGTATTCTACTCTTTTATAAAATATACAAATCAAGAAGGAAAAGAAAAGTTGAAGAATGAAATTGACAAGATCTCATTTGAGAAAAAAGAATGTTTCAAGAAATAAGAGACACATCTTATTAAAATAAGAGGAAATGAGATAAATATAGTTGATATAGAAATAAAGATGAACAATTTTGGGAATTTCGAGCTTTATAAGGAAGAATCGACACGTTTTGAAGAAAATAAACAAAACCAATTGAAATTATCTAAATTTGAGAATGTGGTGAATGATCTTGAAGAAATACTTATTGAGGAAGAGGATGAATTATCTGAGAAAAAATATATGTGCCTTGTATCTCCAAGTGAGTTGAATATGATGAAGTAAGACTTCACAAAAAAATTTCATCTTAAGGAAGAATATTCTAAAGCTGCTAATAAGAAGGGTCTATAGAAAAAAGCTGATTTTAGACCAAATGAACCTCAATGTACATGTTTTATTTCTAATAGTGAAGTTCTGAAAAATAAGACTGGATCCAACATAATCAAAATAACAAATGTGAAAAAATATTCTATAAAGGAAGAATGAACTAATTCATCTGAATGGTTTCCTCCCAAGCAGATACATTCATAATCTATGAAAATAAAACAACTGAAATATTCATAGAAAACTACTATTAGTTTAGAAGATCAAGATTCAAAGGATAATTATAGTGTTGTGGAGTATTTGGTCATAAATCTTATTTATTTTTTCATAACATGTCACTATTAGGAAAAAGGCATGAATCAAGGGGGGGATTTTAAACAGTTGATATTAGATTATTAGGAAGAGAATAATGTGTCCAAGACATCATCTAAATTATCAATACAGAGAAATTAGAATGTATGAATAAATTTTATGGTAGATATGGTCAATAAGGTCATAGAGATGAGAAATGAAGAGTTTTTTTACCATGTAATATTACTCACAATGTAAATCAGAATGGTATTACATTACAAAATATGAATAACCTTGACTATTATGTGAAATAACTCTTGTTTTCTACACCGTATTTTCCCACATAGACTTAGAGTTGATTAACTAAAATTGTATTGAGTTTTTTGAGTGTGGTTTAATTCTTTGAGAAAAAACTAATGTGGGAGAGAATTTAGTTGAAATAAGAACTCATTTTTATTAATTTCCAATAAGGGGGAGAAAGAAAAGAAAACATATTTACATGTGAGTATTGAAAACAAATACAAAGGGTGATGTTGAAGTTCTCTTTGAGTGAATTTCATTGGATTGTCAATAAGTATTTTTGGGAAGATGTCAGTATGTGTTATGGATTTAATTGTGATGATTCATGTGATGTTATTAATGAAAAAATACTTTTGTTAATGAGGACATATTTTCTACAACATATAGAATAAGAAGATGTTTTATTGGATTGGTGGTGAGTATTAAGGTATGGAATTGGATAACTATTTTATTTGATAGTACACCAAAAAATAGACCTACCACAAAATTTAGCATAAAGGGACCTGGAGCCAATGCTGAGGTGGGAAGGTAAACCTATGATCAGCTGGCATGGTGGTATAGGGTCTATATGGAATTCCCAAAGAGGTGCATTGGAGCATAGTGGAACTACTGGGTGGGGAGACACGGTGGCAGAATAGGTATTCGACATAGGGTGGTGCTAGCAGTTGTTCGGGTGTGGACCCTGATACTTGCATCTAGAGACGGAATAGAATAAATTATAATATAAGTCACTGCTAAATTGATTAAAGAACAAATTTTGGATGAGAGGCATCAGTTACTATATACCTTTCATTTAAAAGTTTTTTTGTTGAACATCAGGAATCTAATCTATTACATCAGCATCGTCTGATTGAGGCCATCAGTTGTCTTCTACCTTCAGCTCGTCCGAGATATTCTGTTCATAGGATTTTTCATTCTACACCTTCAATGGATATATACAAAGCATTAAAGTTCCATTTTATCATACTGATTATTAAAATATTATCTAATCAACAAGAATCTTTGTTTACATGAAATATATATGTTTAAACCATGGAAATACAGTGTGGAGAAAATTAGATTTAAAATGACAGTGATTTCCAATGTTTCAAAGGATGTAAAAGAGTCTGTGAGTACTTGAATTAATTTAGTCTGCATGAGATAATCTAGTGAATTATTATATATAAATTCCCTAATGATATCTCATTTTTAAGATGATCTGAGCATATATTGGAGAGAGTTCTTTGAGAGAGACGATAGAGAAACAGAGTATTGGAAGCACTTTGTATTAGACTATGGCTTCCATGAACTCATTCTATGTCTTTATAAACCTGTATGTTCCTATGATGATGGTTTTATTTCTATGAACTAGCTTCTATGTTCACATTTAGTTACACTAAGAAGAAATTAAATCATCCCCATTTATACTGTTACATGAAAGAGCATGAGAATCATGAAATAAATGATATCCATGCATAAAGGTAGTTTTGAGTGCATGTCTTTTGGAACATATAACATATATTTTTTCTAAAAAAAGAAAAAATGGAATCATGGGTGTTGTGTGAAGGAATATTGAAGTGGTGTTATTGAGTTATGTATGATATTTGAAGTTGTGAGACATTATTGCATGATATACTTGCATGATGTAATTTTCAAAGGTAGTACAATGAATATGTTCTTAGGTAGTATACAACTAATACGATAGTGATTAATTAAATGAGGAATTGTAATGTGCTTTCACTATTTAATACATGCATTCGCATGAAATAATTCATGCATGAAAGTGGAATGTTTGTGCATTTGTATTACTGCACATATTACATGGAGAAGACCATGTATTATATTACCTAAATACATGAAGTTTGAATAAAGAATAAGAAATATTATTTTAATGGTTTGTGGTGAGTTGAGACTAATCCAAACATTATTTAAAAATATATTTATATCCTATTAATAATTATATCAAGATCAGTTCAGATCATTGAAGATCGGTTAACAATATGTGAGGTCAGGACATCAAACAGAAGGAAGCATATCCCAAGTAGTTTTACACTGAGAAAACATACCATCTACAAGTGATCAAAAATTCTTGAGAAAGATAAAAATTTATGAGAAGGTTCTTGAATTTTACATGATCTAGTGTGATCCATAATTCTCATGGAGGAGGAACATGAAAATATTTTTTATAGTATATCTTGCAATCTGAAGAAGAAGAACGTTGTAGCTAGGGGGTCTAAATAGTTGTTGGATGATTTTTATTGGAGGTTTAACCAATCACTATGAAAAAGGTGTAGTTTGGAGGTCAAACCATCTTTTTATGGTTTATTGGAGCTAAAGGTATACCTAGTAATTTAATTGTGGGTCTGAAAAGTTAATATTGTAACCACCTCCTGTTATAGTGGAGAATCCATGTTGGGGGGTCTAACTAGTACGACAAGGAGTAGATCTTGGTACTGAACCTTGTAAATCCATATGTTTTGTTCTTTATTTCTTATTGTTTCTTCTAGGGTGATTCTAATGATTAAATATGAGGGATCAATAATTTATTCAGTCATAGAGGATAAATGAAAAGATAAAGAATTTTAAAAAATAGTATACCACTGATTCACCCCCCCCCCCCCTCAGTGGTACATAACTAGTCCTTGGATTGTTCACTTAGTTGTCTCTTTCATGAGACATGGACTAATGAGTGCTGACTCACCCTCCTCTCTAGCACAAAGTTGAACAAAATGGAATTACATACAAATACTTTAAAGGATCTATTTAGATCGATGATTGAAATATGTAATTATAAGAAAACTCCTTGAGTGTTAGATACTACTTCGAAAAACCACTAATGTCAAATATCTTGGCTCACAACATATCCTTCAGAATCTAAATCATCTATTCATATTGGATATCAATATGAGTATGGTAGGTTATTCTTAGAAGAACCTGTGATCTCATCACCTTTTGAAGACTCTACCAAAATCATGACATGTAATGGGGATCTCAATCAAAAATAATGCTCCTCAGAACACCATGAAATCGAATTTTCTCATGCACATGTAGAACACTCATATCATCAATGGTGAAGGTATCCCTAATAGAAAAAATGTGGGATAACATTGTAATTTGATCCATTATTATCCACACTACATAATTTTTGTGAGGTGTCTTGGGTAACCCTATAATTAAGTCTATGGTGACATTATCCCACTTCCATTTCAAAATGGGAAGAGGATACAATAATTTAGTTGGCATATGATGCTTAACCTTCACCCCATGATAGGTGAAACATTGTTCCATGAATCCTGCTAGCTCTTTATTCATTCCTTGACACTATTATTGCCTATGTAGATCTCAATACATCATTTTTATACCTGGATATACCACCCATTTAGAAGCATGGAATTACCTCATCAATTCCTCACACAAACCCATAGGAACCCGTACATGGAAATGGATAAAAAGAACAGCATTGTTGCTAAGAGTCCAACCTGATGGTGGATCCCCACCATATATTTTTTCCAATATAGTGAATACCTCTGGATCAGATAATGGACCTCTCTTATTCTGTTCAAGATGTATAGGTACAACAAATTTCGATTTCAGAGCTACTCATACCTTATACTCCTAAACATATAGATGAATATCTAAAAAAGTGTCATCGACCACCACTCATCATAAGACTCATGCACTACCTATAACTACATCTTCTGACTCAAGGAATCAGAAATGAGGATTCCCATTCCAAGATTGTATGTCAACACAAAGTTGAAATACTACAGATTATGAACCCAGCTCCTTTGTCGAAGGTATAGGTCCCGCTGTGAAAAGATATAATTGAGGCTCTTGTGATCCATTTACACCATACTCATATCACCTAAAAGATAACTCTTCCAACATATCAGGGCATGTACTACCACAAATAAATCAAGATCTTGAGTAGGATAGTTCCTATAATGAAGAGTAAATTGTCTAGATCCATAATCAACCACTAGATCCTTTTGTATCATAAATGTTCCGAGCCCGAATCCTAATGTATTACAATACACGGTTGATCCTTAACCATATCTAGTAAGGTGGAGATCAGTGCTAAGGTTTACCTAATCTTTAATTAATATAAATCTCTCTCATAATAATCTGACCAAAGAAACTTCAACCTTTTATTGGTTAGCCCACAAATTGATGATTTTATGTTGGAGAAGTCCCAGATGAAACATCTGTAATAGCCTGCTAAACCTAGAAAGCTATGTATTTTGAATATGGCCTTGTTCATTCCCAAGATACCATGGATTCCACCTTCTCTGGGTCTATTGACACTCCATCCTCTGAGATAATTTTTCCTAGGAAGTTCGCATTATTGATCGAAAATTTTCATTTAGATATCTTTTCAAATAGAATATGATCTCTCAGCGTACTCATGAAGATGTTAAGATATTGGAAATGATCATCTCTCGATTGGGAGTACACCAATATTTCATTGATGTAAACTAACACAAACCGATCCTGGAATGAATGGATGATCTAATTAATAAAGGATGTGGATACCACTAGTGCATTCATCAAAAAAATGGAATCACCGTGAAATTATAAAAGTCATGCTTTCTCATAAAAAAATCTGGGCTATGTCAACTGATCTCACCCACAACTGATGGTATGCTAACCTCAAGTTAATCTTCAAGAAAATCTAGGTGCTTATAAACTGATCAAAAATATTTTCAATACATGGAAGGTGATTCTAGTTCTTGAATTTTATCTGGTTAAATCTTTGGTAATCCACACATAAGAATAAATTCTTTTCATCCTTCTTCGATAAAAGCACAAGAGAACCCCATGGTGATGTACTAGACCTTATGAATCATTTTTCTTCCATATATTCCAATTATAAATTTGACTCCTGAATCTCCTCTGGTTTTATCCTATATGTTGGGATAGAAACTGTTTTAGTTCCTAACACTAAATCGATAGTGAACTATATCTCCCACTAAAGTGGTAATCCATATAAATTTTCAAGAATGACATCCTGAAAGTGGTCCGATTCTAGAGGATAATTACTCTTGAAACATTCCATCGTCGAGAAAATGTTTTACTATTTGAATTATGAGACAATCCAATAAACACTAAATTGGTCCTGCACAACTAGGCTGAAGATCTCATTCACCCTAGTGGATATAGATGTTCCCTTCTAGAGAGATAAAAGTAACTAACCTTCAATAATATTCATTATGATCCAAGTACATAACCATCCAATTCAAATCCATAATCAAATCAAATCCTTCCATTTCATGAAAAAACATCTCCCAATGGGATTGATATCCACCAATTTCAAAATTCACTCCATGGGGAATCGGATACCCTCTAATCACACTCCTAACGGTGTGTCGATGGCCATAAAACCATCCAAAATCTCGAAATCTAAACCTAATCCATTTTAAAATTGAGAAAATATAATGTAATATGATGCACCTATATCAAAAAAAACACATAAAGGGTAGATAATACTAGAATTATACCTCTGATGGCAGAATTTCATCCATCTATATTGGTAATAATAGACTATATAACTTGCATCGAGCTCTCCCCTCTACCAGGGGATCCAGTATAACTCCCTTGTGAGGATCCATCCTATTGTTATTATCACTCTTATATATGGGTACCACATCCCCTACCCCGACCCAAGAATTTGGTGGTACTCCTGCTACCTTCCCACTAAGGGGTAGAGAAGTCCTTTCCAAACTCAAGTTTCTTCCCTATTTCATTTTCACAACTCGACTATTTTGGGATCCTTCAGAACAACTATAGGAGGCCCATCCTTCTACAATATTGACACTCTATAGCAAGGTAAGGACTCTATGGGTGCATATGTCTATCCCTTCAACACTAAAAGCATTACACTTTTTCATAGTCCTGAGATAGCTTATCACTTCCCTAGATGCTCTGCCTACCACTACCCTAGTGGTAAATGCCATAGCGGCACTTCTTTCCAACTAAAAAATATCTCCTAGATCATCCTGCTAAGAACGAATTCCCACTATATGGGGCCTACATCAGGTTCACTTATATAATGAGGATTGGATTCATCATGTTAGTGAAGTTACTCAAGGGTAATATATTCACCTATGACTTAATCTCATAAACAAACCCATCCTAGAAGTTACTAGATCTAGCGATTTTATTTGTTTATAAGGATAGATAAAAACACTACAGGTTGGTAAAAATCTATAATAGTCTATCACTAGCATGCTCTAATATGTCAGTTTCATAAACTATCAATCCTTTTCATCCCTCCACATCTCTCGTTAGAAGTGACTCATAAAATTTTCCTTGAATACCTTATAGGTTAGCTCCTCTTATTGTTTGTCTTTCTCTAGGACATCCCATCAGCACTTGGTTGATAATCGTAGAATATAAATTGGAATCCTCACCCTCTTATCCATTAGTGTCTTGATATTCTTAAATATCATCTAGACAGATTCCTAGGGTCCTCCCTCCCTGATGAATGTGGTAGGATGTTGTAGCCGGAACTCTCTGGTCATATCAAACATCAAAGGTAAATTATGAGTAGTATCCCTTTCCATGGATTGCATGGACCAGATAAAAATATCCCAAATCTGATCATCTATCTATTTCCCTAGATCTACAGGAAGTTCTGACTTAGCTACATGATGGGTTTATAGGTCACCACTCTCCTGAATCTCAACCCAAAGATGAAGAGAAGGAATTTTCTCTATATGGTTCAATGCACCACATAGATCATAGGATACATAAAAAGGTCAAACTCATGAGTTCAAGACAACATCATAGAACCAGAGACACAAGGGTTCTCTAAAAAATGGGTTAACTAGTGAATTTTCATGTCATAAGATTTCCATTTATTCCTTTTTATCAAATATGTAAATGGATTACAGTTCATATTTCATATAGGAAGTTACGTCACATGTGATAAATATGTTACTAGAATGAACAATGAATGTCAAAATGTTTCCCTATGTTTTTATCATGATTCATGGATAATCACCTTGTATTTTATCATCCCATGAGTAAAATCTCATAAAACAATAATATCACACATCAAGTGAATCAAAAAAGGTGAAATAATATCTCAACTATAAAAAGAAAACATCAAGAACAACAATCCCACCCCTAGGTACTTGAGTTTCCACCTGCACATGCGTAGTTACTCCCATGGATGAGCTCATTGTCAAGCACTGACACATCTTGGTCACTTGTATAACTTTCTGAATAGTAAATCAATAGAAATACATGATCTTTGGTACCACATTGTAATGTCCCCATCCTAGTACTTACTCATGTGACTGAGATAGGATGTTACCTGACCGCATGTATCCATCCCTATATGCCAGAGGCTACCAAATAGTAGAGAGTGCCTACAAAGGGGAGACTACACTCTCAAGAAAAGATTAACACTAATGATCAAAATAAAATAAATCAATCATGAAATATAACTCTAGAATACAACATATGAATAAAAAATCCAAATAATAATATATAAACATGTCATATCATGCTGAATGTTATTTAAATGTCAAACTGAATGTCATATAAGTAAGAAACTAGAATAGACTCCAAAATAAAGTCACTAAAATTCTTGATCTCGAACCCCATGCTTGGCCTCAACTCCAAGATCCAATCCTATCAATAAAATAAACCCATCAAGTATATATACCCTTTACCTTGTCCAAACTAAAATCCATAAAATCTATTCGGGTCCCAAAAGGTTCCCAAGTAGGGTGTGATTAAAACTCAATAGGCCGATACCCAGAGTGTCTAAACTTTCTAACCTAAATAAATAGTGCATAAAGCAGTATGATAAAGAGATAATTAATTCATAAATTAATGTAGAACATCAAATAAAATGCATATCCCTCAAGATTTGGGTTGACACTCAGGGCTAGCCAAACCTATTTTGGCACGATAACAAATATCTATATCCTTATAAACTAGAGAAAATAACCAGGAATTAATTCCATTTCCAAAACCATAAATTCTAACTCAATTATCATTTAATTAAGAATCTATATATCATGTGGTATATACCCATTCATCTATCCCTCAAGTGGTATGTACCATGTATCTAGCCCTCTGGTAGTATGTAACCATGTATTTATCCCTCAGGTTGTATGTTACCATCCATTTAGCCCTCACGCAGTATATAAACATGCACCTATCCCTCATGCATCAATAAAATCAAGAGTCGTAACAATATAATAATCCAAGAAATCCATTTATAATCCAAACACTAAACATTTCAAACATGTTGATATAAGCCATATTAGTCAATTCATCAAAAATACCAGTTATCAACTATTTATCCCATTATTCCAAGTTACCAATTATCACAAAATAATTTTAATAGTTTCATTATGCATTTCATGTTTTCCCAATTATCTTTATCTATTTATTAAGATTACACTTCATCATATTATCATGATAAGTCCATAAACATGTAAATTAACCACTTCAAGTCAAGTGATTACTAGTCAATCGAAATTATCAATTCATATAATAAACCAATACAAATTATAAAAGAAATCCATAAATAATTTCTAATTCATTATTGGGATCTCGGCTCACTCTGTCCAAGATCCAACCTGGGGTCAAGGGTTGTCACACCTCTCAGATGATTACAAGTCTTGGCCTCAATTCCAACGGATCTAACGGGGACCAAGGGAGATCCATTTATATAGATTCATTAATTTTAGTGGGTTAACAATTAGGATAGTTCATGTGAATTTCATGTCAGAATTATCACACTTATTTCAGATACTATAAAAAATAAAATAGACTTTAGAGAGTTATTTTAGACCACACACCTCAATATTAGAGAAGACGAGATCAATAATTGGGAATCCAGACTAGCATGAAACACAAAAATCTCATATGAATAGTAATTTACATACATAATCAAGGATGAAATAAGAGGATCCAAGGAGGAAATAATATGGATTCATCAATTCTAAGAAGATCTTACCAATCGTGGATCATCGGATCATAGAATTCCTAGAGAGGTCGAAAATCAATATTAGAGAATTCGTTGGAGCTCTGTAGAACCCGCCAAATTCATAAATCCTATATTAGGGTTTAATTAGAGGCAATTACATGTTTAAAAGGGGTTATAGGGGAAAATATGATTGTACCCCTCATAATCATGGACCATACTGACACCACAAACTAGCTAATGGTGTCCTCCAACATGCCAGCATGGATGAGAACCCCACCAGCAGGCTGGTGGGTTTGTAGTTGGTGACCCATTCTAGCCAAGACCATCTTTTTTTTAGGACTACTATGTTTCTCTAAAATTAATACCACTTCTATACACTTCTATCCGCTACTAGTCCAGCTTCTCGGAGCCCCCCAAACACTTTTAAAATAACATTTTACACACGGAATGGGCTCTTTCATAGTAGTGAAAGAGTTTTAAAAAATACTTTAAAGAGGGAAATATCAAGGAAAAGATGGGATCTTACATTATCATTATCTTGGAACTTGAATTTTTTTTATTTTATGTAACCTTTATGTTTTCAATTTTCCCTTTTCAAAGGAAGTTTTATTATCCCTTCGTACAATGTGGGTATTCAACAAAGCTATTTTCAAATATTGAATCTTTGATTATCGAGATAAAAATTGCAAGGAAAATATTTATTTAATGGGGGTACAATGTAAGACCCTAAAAATATATATTTTAAAAATTATATGATGGATAGATTTGGTAACATGCAATACTAAGATTTAAACAAATTAAGATATACTATAAAAAAATATTCTTTAAATGTGGCCATTAAAACAATGTCATTAAATTGGTGGTATGAATAGGAATAACCACATTATTAAAAATTTGTATAAATATTTTATATAATGTAAATTTATTTATTGATACATAATAAATATGTACTCAACTTTCAATAAATTCATTTTACACTTCAAAAATATGTTTTCTTCAAAAATGGGTTTTCTTACATTTTGGGCACAAACATTAAAATTAATTTCTACCACATTCATGATTTTTTTTGAGAACGAATATCATTTTAAAAATAATAATATCAATATTATTCCAATTATAGAAATTGAATCCAATAAAATGAATTCATATTTTTAATTATAATAATTAATATTATTTAATAGTTTCAACTTAATTTTTATTCATTATGAGTAAAAACTATGGTAATTATTTTTCACCCCCAAAAGGTTAAAATGGGTAAAAATGGGTTAAAACTATGGGGTAAAGCTTTAAAATATAACTAACACTTTCCTTTATCCTATTTAATGAGTTTTTTCAACCATATATTTATTTAAATAGTTAAATAATAATTTTTAAAACCTTATTGTTAATTTGGAAACTCAAGCTTACCTTTTGTGAAGATAATTTATATTTTATTCAAATTAAAAGCTATTTTTGGGTATTTCCTTTTAATGGTATGGTTGGAAGGTTCCATTAGGTTTTTGATTAATAAAAAATATAAAAAAACTTATTTTTTATTAAATATCCAAAAAAATCATGGAAAATAAACTTTTACTTGATTTTAATGTAAAATGATTTTTATGCTTAAAGCAGGTAATTTCCTAAAAATGGGTTTCATGTTTTTTTGTTCTTTTCATAAAATAAATTTCTACCACCTATAGAAATTGAATCTAATATAATAGATTAAAAATTTTGGATTGGAGTATCTGATTTTGGTTGGAATTTCCATTTTATTTTTGTTCATATAATTATGTTATCATGTTAAAAAGTTAATTTATCATGGTTAAGTTTAAAATGGTTTTAAATTAGTTTAACTAGGAGTTAAGGTTTAAAATGTATCCAAAACTTGTTCAAATATGATTGTTTGAGTTTATTTCAAACCTATAATATCTTATCTCTAAATTTGAGGTGAATTTTTTATACTTTACATCATTATGATATATATATATGTGTGTGTGTGTATGTATGTATGTATGTATTATTTAATATTTTAAGTAATTCCAATTGTGTCAGTTGCCTCACATATAAAATGGAACCTTATATTCTCCCTTATTCACATAGTTTTATCCACTATATCATTAAATATCTACCATAATACTATCCTATATTCCTTCCTCATGTCATATATCTTCTAATATTTTCAAAATTCCATCCTTTTAAGGATTAAGGCGTAAGTCAAAGGAGGTTTCTCAATGAAGGTGTATAACTCTTAACTGAGTACTTTAAATTTTATTTATTCTTCCACCTAATATAAACCAATTTTATCCATATTAACATGATTAAAACAATATAATAAATATAATTTTATTTTATTATAATTATTTCACAACCATTTTCCACCTCTTTTCCATCAAATGATAAATGAAAGTATCCCTCTTACATACATGTGGACTACCACCACCACGTAGCGATATGATTCGTTTTCCATCACCATATTTAATGGTTGGTTATAATGATAGATTTAATGTCTATATATGATATTTATGATTAAATAATAATTTTTTAAAGGTGAATTATTATTTACCTTTCTTTTTTTCCATCCATAGAAAAATGGAAATGTCACTCGTGTGTACGTACGAATTACCATCTCCATGAGGTGATGTAGTTCATTTTTCATAAAAAAATTATATTAATGGTTATAAAAGTGTATAAAATGTATAAATATGATACTTATTTAATTATTAATATTATTTTTATTTTGAAACCATGATCAAGGTGAAAATACTGAAGCCATCGAACTAAAACATGCATGGAAAACAAGCCAGTTTTCACCAGAATGCCAATTTTAAAAAATAATTGTTGATAAAATGATATTTAGAAATTTTAAATGAATTATAGATACTAATTTATGTATGAATATAGTTCTGTAATATATTTATAATAAATATATACTAATTATAAAGAGTTTTTGAATGCATACGAATCAAAACGATACATGAGGTAATGGTTTCTCATCTCAAGTAAATTTTAGTGAGACATATGCCATATTCACCACTTGTTTATTTTGTGTGGTGTATATAATGAACATGTATTTATTTTATGATTATTATAATTATAATTATGGGTATTTAAAAATCAATCTAAGGTTCTCCCTTTCGTGAGGCTTTGATTTAGATATTACTAAAGTAGTAAGGGTTTATCATGTCAAATTTTATTCTTTGGGACTTATGTTATCTTATACACCTATATTATTTTATGAGGTGTATATACTAACCCTTTATATGTTTTATAATGAATAACCTTATGTTCATGGTATTTAAAGTTTCATTTGATGTTATATATTTTATGGTTTTATGATTCAAAGGATTCTAAAGAGTTATGTTTTTATGTTACAATCTCATTTCATTTTAGGACTATATATGCTAATTTTCCATTGAGGAAAATTTTATAAGTATTATACTTTAATACATGTATATTTTCTTCTCCTTTTTTTATTTATATAATTTTTAAGTAATATTACCATTTTCCCTTCTTTTTTGCTTAAAATTATTAGGAAAATATTTTTAAGAAAAATGGACTTAATTTCCTATTTGGTTGGGAATCTTTCACATACATATCCATATTTTTTTTAAAATACTTTAAATAATTATTTTAGTATTATCAAATGATTTAATAAATTCATTTTTAGCCATATTTTACTTTCTATAAAAATGTTAAAAAACAATATTCTTATCGTTTTCTGAAAGAGGTTCTTTTCAATAATGGTGTGAACAAAATATTTGTTTTAATGTATACCGCATGAATGAATTTTTCAAATTTAATGACTACTCTTTAATTTTAATCACCCTTTAAAAGAATCTATGTTTATTTTTAAATAAAAAATTTCCTTAATATTGTGTAAATTTTTTTTATTTTAAATAATTGATTTCAAAATGAAAAGGGTATTTTCCTCAATAAATATTCCAGTGATCTCATAAAGAAATTTTTCATCTATGATAACATATTTTAGTGTTTAATATGTTTCACTAGGGATATGATCCAATTATAACATACAATTATTTTTTATAGGATTTATGATGAAAAAGTTTTATGTATGAGCCTATGAAACCTGTTATTTTTCTATGGGTTAATGAAATTTCAATGAAATATTTCTGAAACCCGTTTATGTTTAATGAGTTATACGATGATGAAATGATGAATTAATTTATGATATTGTGGAACATTTATGTTTTAATGTTATGTGATGGGTGGTTCCATTATATCTCTCCAAAAGATTGGGTAAATATGGATAACTCTTACGATAAATATGTTATGTGTGAACCTCATTTCAAGTTCACAACATTATGCATTAACTTCATTTCATGCCCATGATTTTATGCATGGACATAGTTTCATATCCATAATTTTATTTTTGGAATCGATTTTATGTCCCTAAGTTTATGTTTGGATCTTGTTTCATGTAGATAATTGTATACATTAACCTATTTTCATGTCCATAAGTTTATGCGAGGACCTGATTTTGTGTCCTTAACATAAGCAGTGGACATGATACTATTTATACATATTCAAAATGTTATAAGATTATTATTTTTCCACATTCATATTTTTATGATATTCTCCCATGGATAATGTTTGATTATTTTTGATTTTGTACTCTTAAAAATTTTGTTTTTTATTATGACTGATATTTATGCCATGAATCATGATTTATGATATATGAATTGTGTATGAATTTCTTATGATCTGATCATCTTATCATACACTTATACTTACTTATGATCACTGATAAATATCTCACTCATTTATGCTTACCAAGAATCTAATGTCACCCTTTCGTATTGTAAAATCTAGGCTCGGGTGCCCCAAGATGATATGTTACAAGACCTCGGGTGTGCATAACCGTATGCCAGAGGGTGCTGACTAGATTTGAGGGTTTAATGAGAGATGTAGAGAGAATTTATCCATTTACCAGATTAAACCAGCGATGGAAATAAAGATAAAAAATAGCATATAATAATAAGTAATAACCATACATCACAAACCACATTCCCAAACTGAGTAAGTGCTGGAAAACCAAAACAATTAAACATGTCATGTAATAGTTATAAGGCCCCGGCCTTAAACTTTACTTAATATTTAATTAAATGAATAATTCACATTGATGATCTTTTCAGGTTTAGAGTTTTAGACAATTAGATCATAAATCATGAATTATATTCCACATTTAAACAAAGTGGATACATAAAAGATAGTATTTGTTTTTTCCCATCAACGGAAGCATAATAAAACATGGATTCATTCTTGAAATTTCCTTGACACTATCATCTTATCTTGCACCTTTCCCTTGACCTATGAAAAACATTTCAAAAACTTTGGATGAGAATAAAAAGCTCAGTAAGGGATATAAAAGTACGAAAAGAAAACATCAGTCCATGCATGAAATCATACTTTACTCATAAAACATAATCATTTTAGCATACCTCATCAAATCATGAATAAATCATAGAAATCATAAGGCATAAAGGTAACTTGAGGCATTCATAGCATTCTTACATAGGGACTAACCCTCTTGGTTATGTTTGGAATACCCATCACAGAATATTCCCTAAATCTCTTCAGAGAAACCTTAACGTTTAACTCCTTTGTGTTACCCAATGCATTGGAGAGCTATATCGGACTAACCCGCCCTTAGTTTATCATGGAACCACCCGTCTTCATAATAATTCCCATGAACCATAACATAATCGTATCACATAAAACATGCATAAAGGAAACATAACATTTCAACATTTCAATCAAAAGATATCAATAAAACACATTGATATAATAAAAACAGTATGAAAACCATTTTCAATGCCACAATAAAAGAAAAGTAAAACATGGTATTTATTTTTCATTTAAAAAAAATATGGCTTGTAGAGGAATCAGAAACTCAAATAATGGTCACGGCGGCGGATAAGTCGTTGTCGCCGCATACGTACGAAAAAAACAAATCATTACCTTTTTTCGTTTAGTAAACACTTCGTATAAAAGTATTTCCATTTGAGTAAATGTAAAAGTAAAAGGGATTTATACACCGTATAAAATAAAGTTGTGTATAAAACATAATATGCCTCAATGAAAGGAGATTGAGACAATGCCCCATACAAAGACGATATCCTTGGATTAAGGATAAATCAATTACATAATTATGTGTGACAAATGAATACACCAAATATAAGTGGATATTAAGTGTAAAAAAATCATAGTACATTCACACATATTCATAGAACAACATATTCACTGAGTACAAGTTTATCCCAAAGAATCAAAATTGGGTTAAGAAGTTCCCTCCAAAAAATTCGACAGCCTAACGGTGTCACTTCAAAATTTAGAAAAAGATTTGATGAGAGATAAAAAGGGTATCTCATCACTTGGAAATAAAATTTACATCAATAAGGATATATAAGAACATATACCAACATAATAGTATGTTAATTAAAAGACAAAACAAAAGAAGTCATTTAAAAAGAGGATGGTGAAAGGTTCCCTTACCGACTTGGGTTACTTTCGAAACGTACACCCCATTGAAGAAGGGGCATACAATGAATATGTAAATACCCATAAATGAAATTATATTACACAAAGAGTATAATAATGGGAAATAAATACACCACTCAAAGTAAATGGTTGCAAATGTAGCATAAATCTCACGGGACTAAAAGTGGGATGAAAAATCCCTTATGAAAACTCGGTAGCCTAACAGCGCCACTTAAAACTTTCAAAAATGGATTGATTAGATCAAATAGGGTCTCTCATCATATTAAAATAAAATTTAAATCAAGAGGAATATAAAATAACATCCCCCATCATAACAAAGAGAAGCTTAAAATAAGTGACATAAATGAGATTACTTAAAAAGAAAGAGAGAGGTTAGATCTCTAACGAAAATTCGGCAGCCTAACGGCGCCACTCAAAACTTCCAAAATGGATTGATGAGAGAAAATAGGGTCTCTCATCATATGAACATAAAAATTACAGTAGTAGTAATATAAAATAACATCCCAATCAAAATAAATATGAGCTTAAAAGGAATTACATAAAAGAGTGTACTTAAAAAGAAATAGAGGGGTAAGATCCCTTACCTCGTGTCCGACATGACTCGATCGTTCTTTAATCTCCTGAATAATAAAATTTGGTCAATTTATAATTTCCTAAGGACATAAATTAAAGATTATTATTAATTTAATATCACATATTATTAGTTTATAATAATTGGTGAATAAAGTGAGTTCTTATCAGACGTTTTTGTCGATGTTCCGTACATGAGTAAAAATCGAACTTGTTGGAAAATAATTTTCCATGTAGTTATAGGTACATCATATCCAGAATAGTATTGATGTTTTAAATATAATATATATCCAGTATATATTCATTTTATACTATTCCGTATCATTTGGAGATAAAAAATTAAAATCACCGTTCATGGATACGGCAGGCAGTATGTACGCATGAACACTACTTTCATTTTTTTGACATATTAATGGAATTAAAACAAAATGAGAGATATATATATATATTATAATTCCAGAATGATATCCATAATTTATATGTAATATATTAAATATATATCTATTATATATATGTACTTATAATAGTACATAACATTTGGAGATAAGAAATGAAATGTACAGTTCATGGAGACGGTATGCCGTACGTACGCATGAACACTAGTTTAATTTCTTTTTTTTTCAATGGAATGAAATAATAATGATATAAAGGTATATTATAATTCCAGTAGGATATCATATTTAATACCATTAATTCCATCCTTTATATGTCCCACATATGTCATTAACGAATCAAATCACTTTTAGGGGGCGGTAGTCTGCACTTCCTAAAATGAAGATATCACGTTTACCCATAATTGAAACCATAAAGGAATGCCATAAATAAAAAATACATAAGCTTAAGGAAAACATAAATATATTATATATCATATATAAATATAGTGACATCTTAATGGACACCTTTTAAGGTGTTATATGAATATCAGACAATCATCATTTCGTGAGGCAGTAATTCGCCATCCAAAGAAACAGTATGTTATTTAACCATTAGACGGAGGTGTGGGAAAGTGTAGCTCGAATCCTTCTTATAAAAAAATCCTATTATATTTAATATACTATTTTTGTTAGAAAAAAAATTAATAAATAGAGTTTAGGGGTTTGGAGAAGAAAAATAAAACAAAAGAACACAAGAGAAGACCTTACCTTTAAATCGGGTAACTCTCTTTGATTTGAGCTCAAAGGCTTCCTTGGAAAGGATTAGTCCCAAAGTGAGGCTTAAAGGATGAATATAGGGATGTGGAGAGATTAAATGGGTAGGGTTTGGCCGAGCCAAAGGCCTGAGAGGTGTGTGTAAGGTGGTATAGGTTGGGGCCTTTTAGAAGAGGAGAGGAGGGGCACTCTTGGAATGTTATAAAATATTACTTTATTATAAAATTATTTTCGGATTTTAAAGGTCCCAAAATGATATATTTCTAGGATAAGGTGATAAGGTTTCTAAATAAACCCATCCAATTGATTTCTTCCAAGTTTAAGACTTATATTTTACCCTATCTTCGCATTTTATTTTAATCGTTCATTTATGAGGTAATCATTGCATCATCACGGTGTCATAACTAATTTAATTTATTTAATGTCTAAAAATTATAAATAAAAATACAATAATGTAGGAAATATTTTTAGCTTTATGATTAATATTTATAGTTAAATATATGACTTTTATAACCCCATTTAAAAATTGTATTAGTAAAATAACACATGGTTGTTACATTTTAACTTTAACTTTAAATAAAAAGGTATTAATGCCATTTTACTTCCAAAGTGGATACAAGGGGTCCCCAAGTTGACCCATTTATTGTATTTGTCGTCCATGACTCATCCAATAAGGTTAGTACATGTTTCATGGTCATTTCATATTATTAAAACATTATTTTTACCTTAAACTACACTAATTACCTCTAATCGCGATTAAAACATAAAAGTTACTATTCACCAAAAAACTATTTTAATCCCATTGAACCACATTTTACTTATTAATGACAACCATGTATGTAGGATTTTTGAAATTCAGAACACAGAGGTGGTAAAATTTCATTTAAACGAAAAATCGGTTTTTTAAGTACCACTTAGTGGTTTCACTATTCATCAAAAATTGTGGTTTTCCAGAAAAATACCAAAAATTCCCCCTAAGCTATATTTGATATTCCGAATTCAAAAATGATGTCTATTTTAAAAATTTAAAAACATATAAGTTAATTTAATTAATTTAATAATTAATTCCCGCTGTCAAAGAAAATAACGTGTTTTTCTGAAACAATAAGTATCAAAAGATTGACACTAGTTTAAGCCCAATTTCAAGATGAAATTAATTCCAACGACCACTATTGGATTAAATGGTAAAAATATATTCTAATTTCACTTTAAAACCAATTATAAAGATAATCTAATCATATAAATAAATTATATTAAAAAGAGTTTTTGAATTAAAATACAACATTTTTCACTATTCATTAAAAAATGAATTTTATCGGAAAAATACCAAAAATTTACACATAGTAAATTTTGATGTTCCGATTCTAAAAAAGAATTTTATTTTGTCAAATATAACACACAAAAGATTCAAAATATGTATTTTAAAGAGGTTCACCATCAAAAGGCGATTAATCAACCTTTTAAAGAATATAAGAATGTTAATGCTTAAAATTGGATTCATTCGAATTTTTAATCCCCTAGAATTTATTGTAAAAAGTAAAAATATTTGACAAATATATATAATCATTTTTTAGTTAGTTCTGTTCATTCCTGTCATTAAAATGGATAGGTGTTAACTACCATTTAAAATAATGTTATTTTATTATTAGAGTGCGATGTTAGATTCCCAAGAAATTCGTTGTTGTGTATTGGGTACGCCATCTAGCATAGCATCCCCTTTAAAGTAATATTTATATTTTATTCACAAATATGGATAAATGTGAAAATGTCAAATTCTTTATTTACCTGGGGTGTTACAATAGTTGTGTCATGTGTCAAAGGAGAAAAAAAGTCACAGAGACTATCCCTAAATGAGTCCCAACATCATGTCCGAACCCCTTATCCATGCTTCATCCCAAATCCTAACTCATCCATCTATCATAGGGACCCTACCCTTATCTTGTCCTACATCCATGAAATCTGCTCGGGTACTAATGACGGACCAAGAAGGGTATGACTAAAACTCGGTAGACCGCCACCAATAGTGTATAAAGTAATATCAAGTCCAATAATAGTTTATTCTAAAGTATAAATAAATAATATAAAAATATTAAAGAAAACTCGTTGCATAAGTAGACAGTTTTCAATTAGCCCTGTGGGCTCTTAGGTTCCACAATGAGACTTGAATCACCAATCTTGTGTCAACCCATGCTGAAAATTTGAACCATATACAATGGGGGAGTTAAATTCTTTATGTTTCAAGTGAGTTCATTAATTAATTCAATTCACATTAAGGTAAATTGGAGGGTTAGTCCAGGTACACACATCATGTCAAACATTCATGCTTGGAGTATTAATCCAATATTTCAACCTTTTATAACATTGGTGGTGCCACGAACATCATTCTAGCCCTACCTAATGACGAGGAACATCAGTCTGTCATTTAAAACATACCATTAATTCAAATTTTCCAAGGTTCGTCATTAGTTACCTTTTATCATACACTAACAATAAGGGTACACCATTTCATTATCAATTTTTCCATTGATTATTACATTAAACAACCCAAATAATTTCCATGACTAGTCTAGTTTACCATTTATTCTTAACCACAACCACTAAATATTCTTTCAAACCCTTTAACAATATGGACATGACCCTTTAACCATTTATCACTTTCACCACTAATCATCTCATAACCCATTTAAAATTTTAAAGTTAAGTCGAACAACTCCTAATACCATGTTAACATGAAAAATAAAAGTATAAATAGTTTAATCTTATAAACCCTTTAATTATTCATTTAACCACTCACTTCATGATTTTAGAGGGACTGGAACACCCCATGAGAGAACATAGACTTGGTCTCATAATCTCATCAAAGGATCTGACGGGTCTGTGAAGGGTCTCGCACTTCAATTAAAATCCCAATCTACTTTTTATAGTCAGAAACAAATGCACCGCACAAAAATGAAATGGAACAACCAAATATACATGAATAACATCATCAATATGGGAGAAATCTTATAGACCACCTACCTTAGGATATCGTTGACAAATGATCGTCCAACCTCAGCTCATGATTCAAGCTATAACTGTATAAATCAAAAATGTATAGAACATCTTGGAAAGGGTTTTTAGATAAATAATGTATCGGAATAACACTTTTATATGTGGAAGGAAAATTTCTCACTCATGTGCGCCCTAGTCGTCGTCTCTTCCATTGACCCCTGAAATTCCATTGTCGGCTCCTCAGCGGTTTTCTCTGGATGGATTTCCTAAGCTTTTGTTTACATATTAAGCCTTTGAAATGGTGATTTAATTCCACCGGTGGACATTGGAGGCCCATTTTGGGTTGGAGTCCCCCTTTCTCCTAGAGTTTTATTTATTCATGGGATCCTGGGGTTTATCCTCTCCGACACGGGTGTCTATTCTTCACCGATGGGATTTTTGTGTGGTTCTTGGATCTAGGTAATCTTTTGTGTGTTTTTAGTCCCATTCCCCTCATGTACATGTAAAGAATTGGTTTACCCTCTCCAGGGGGTCGTTGGACATTCTCTCCGGTCGAAATTCTCCACAAGTGGCAATTTGGCTCGATCTCCTGGGGCTTCGTATCCTGCCACTCAATATTTATTTCTTATGGAGTATAAGAGACGCGCTCAGTTCCTTCTTGTGTGTAGATGATGGATCTATAAACCTGTTGGATTCATTTATGACATGTATTTGTGTGGAAATTGATTTTTCTAATCCTCTCTCGCCTTATATTTTTCTTACTGTAGGTGAAATTTTTCTCTTGTTGGCAGCATATTTTTCAGGCTTCTCTGGCTCGCTTCTGTATGGCATGCCATCTCCAAGGGAAAACCATCTCAGTTTTTAGAAGGTCTAAGCCTAGATTCAATGTTCTGTCTCTGTCTCCCTCTCCCACCCCTATTCTAGAGCCACCATAGTTTGAGAAGGGATTACATCTTTCTTCGGGTATGTTTTCTTTGTCCCCACCTGATCCATTTTTTAGTTCTGTTATGTCATTTACTTCTCCTATGGTGGTACCTCTATCTCTACTACCAATCCCCCCCCCCTCATACCTTCCATCTACCCCTCTAGTTAAGGTTCTTTCATGCTTGGACTTGGTGGTGTTCAAGTCGTGGCATGTTTCTGAGCTTCCGGCGCATGTGGCCTTTCCTCCGTAGGCTCCCTCTCACTCCCCTAATCCCTCTTTGAGTTATGACAAGGTGATGGGTTGATCTTTTCTCCCTTGGACTAGACCCAAGACCATGGAACCAGGTTCATGTTCTCTCTCTCCCCTCCCTCTTTCCAATTATTTTGAAGTGTTATCAGATGTCCATCCCCTTTCTATGGCTTCAAAGGTTCCTTTAGTGTCATCCGGTGTTAGTAGTGCTTCACCCAGCAGGGTATGTATGTGTTCACAGATCAGGAAAAGGTTATTAGGATTGCAGTCCCTTGCTCTCTGATCTTTGATGTTAGGCACCTCTGCCTTTAGATGTTTTCTTTCCTCATTTGAGATGCCCAAGGCATAGGTGCTCGGGAGAAAAAGGATTTTATTACATCAATGTTTAACCGTTGTCACCTTTCTCTTATTGTTGTATTAGAACCAAAACAAGAACCAAATAGAATATCAATGTTTTCCAATAGGATTTGTGCTTGGGGTTTCTTGTGTGAATCCTCGTCTAATTATCTCGTCTAGATTTTTTGGAATAGTTTCATATTGTTGGAGTTGGTTTCGGCTTCGGAGTGGTTTATTACTATCAAGGTCAGGGCTGGTACCATGTCTAGTTTCATTTATTTCATGTATCTCAAGTGTGAGGCCTCCAAAAGGGTGAGTTTTTTGCTCGATCTGGGATCCTTTGATGCGGATTTACTTCCATGGCTCATTGGAAGTGATTTCAATTCAATTTTGGATGTCTCAGAAAAGAATGTGGTGATACGTATTCAAGGTGGGATAGAAGTGACTTTGCTAGCTTTGTCTCTCGAACTATACTTGTGAACTTTGAATAAATGGGAAACCCATTCACCTGGGGTAATAATTAGAGGGGAAATTGTCACATGTGTTGTCTCCTGGATAGGTGCTTCTCTAACCTCCATACTATTTCTCAATTTCCAATGCTTCTGTTCGTCATATGGTTTAAGACCTCTCTGACCACTCACAAAAACTCATCAACCTGGAAGCACAAAGGGATGGGTGTAGGAACTTCTTCTTTTCCAGTGAATGGACCATCAACCCCAGTTTTCTCTTAGAGGTGAGGGATTCTTGGGAGCTTCCCATTTGGGTAGCTCATGGGTTCGGTTGCAAACCAAGATTCAATGTTTTAAAGGGGACCTCCAGACATGGAATAATAGGAGATCTACTTGGGTCTCTCGTATCCTTTTCTAGTGTTTTAGCATTTCATGGCTAGTAATCACTTTCATGGGTAGAAAGTACGGCTTCTTAAATATGGTTAGAAGTTTGAGGCATGGGGACCCACTCTCCCCCAATATCTTCATTCTGATCTAGGATGCATTAAGTGGGTATTTAAATCATTTCATCCATATTGGAAATATTCTGGCTTTTAAGAGCAGGGGTGCCTATACTGGTCTATCTCATCTTCTTTTTGTAGATTATATGGTGTTTTTTGTGAATGGAAATATAATATCCCTCTAGGGATTTGACAAGATTGTGTAAGAGTGTTGTATTTAGAGTGTCTAACAGATTAATTGTGATAAAAGTAGTGGCTTCATCCCCTCTTATTGCGCCTCCAATCATGCCACTCTAATTGAATATCTCTTTGGTATCCATAGGATAATTTTTCCCATGGAGTATCTTGAAGCACCTATCTTCCCTAGGAGGATCCTCATTCATCACTATGAGAGGTTAGTCGATAAAATTTCTGATCACATTAAAAACTAAAAGAATCATTTTCTTTGTTTTGGTGGTATAATAACATTGGTGAATCATGTTTTGTCCTCTATTCCCATGCATGTGCTCTCGGCATGAAAGATGCCCAAAGTAGTGGCCAAGGATATTGAAAACCATATATTTTCTTTCATTTGGGATTCTCACTCCATCAGAAGATTTCATTGGGCCTTGTGGACTAGGCTAGACGGGTCCTAGGAGGATGGTGGTATCAACCTTAGGGATGTCTCAAGTGTGATGCATAGCATGAAATCCAATTTGGCCTGGGAAGCTTTTGAAGGACAAAATCTTTGGGAAAGTTTCATCAACAAGAAGTGTAGTTCGGATTTGATGCACCTAATGGGTAAGGTTTCTAGCTTCTAGAGCTCTCTTTAGGGTCATATTCTTGTTATTCTTGACAACTCTTGTTGGATCATTGGTAGAGGGGAGATCGGCTTCTAGAGTCATAATTGGGTTGGTGTTTTGCATGGATTTTTGGGGTGCCTGATACCTAATGTGTCTTGCAGGAAAGCTATAAATTATACTTTGTTTTTCAAAATGGTTATTAATATCCCACAACATGCCATTTTCCATAATATACACATGAATGAGGATTGGGGTGTCTGTTTGTTTGTGAGCTCCAATCCTAGTGATTTTTTCTTACTAAGGTGTATCATGGTGTTGGGTAAGGAACCTTTGTTCACGATGCATGGGGCTCTATTATTTGGTGTAAAGAACGTTCTTCTAAGTATAATTTTCAGGTGTGTCAGATTCAAAACTTCACCCTTCCTATGGATAATTAGATTAAGCGTAAGTGGGTCCATCTTGCCTCTAAGTGAAGCTGTTGTAGAGACCCCCCCAATGAATCGCTGTATCATCTCTTTTTTTAATGCTATTGGGCTTCATCTGTGTGGCGCACATTAAAATCTTTCACTGGTGTTTCTCACCTCACCTTGTTCGATGTTGATTTCCTCCATCTCTAGTTTAATGGAATTTCTAGAGATAGCACAGAAAGGAAGGTGATAGTGCTTCTCTTGGTGGTTGGTTGTTGGTTTCTATGGGAAGCTATGAATAAAGATCACCATGTTGGGGTCATCGCTTCATGTTGATACCCAGTTTCCAGAATGAAATTTTCTAGTGGTTGAACTGACACCCCTTCTTAAGCGGTGGGAGTCAGCTCCTTCTCTTAGGTGTTTCATGAATGACATCATTACCTCTTCTACTAGGTAGGGGGTGTCTCCCCAGGTCCATTAGATCTGTTCAGTACCTCTATCCAGTGGTTTTAAGCTCAATGTTGATGGTTCCTACTATGTTGGTTCTATACAGAGAGGTGGTATTTTTTATTTTGGCGGCTCGATCATCTTCACCTTCATCACTTCTTATTGTCCCGATAATTACCTTATGGTGAAGGCTTGTGTAATGTGATATGGGCTAGAATTGTGAAATAATAAGAATATCTATTTATCGTTCTTGGAATCTCACTCAGTGATCATGATTTACTCCATACAGGTTTGGAACATTGTGCCTTATTATAGTACCTATCATATTTGAATATGTAAGGCCCTTATCAATGACCACACTATCCTACTTCATACTAGGTGTGAAGGGAACTAGGAAGTGGATTTTTTGGCTTCACGGGTTATATTGGAGGGTTTTTGTATATGATTTACTAGTTTTGGATCTCTTCCTATTGGTTGTCTTGACATTGTGAGAGGTGATTATCTCAGGCTTCACCATTTTAGTTTCCCTCAATCTGTTTCCCTTTTATCCCCTCCTTTAATAAAAAATTAATTTAAAGTGAAAGTAGAACTACCAGGAAATATGGTTTATAAGTTTCATAAGAAGAGAAAATATCCGACCGTGATTCATACAATAAAAATATGTAAATGGAGTCGAGGAAATATTTGGGTCTTTGAATCACACTAAACGACACTTTAAATTCCCTATAATCGAAGGATAATAATCATTGGAAGAGTTAAAAAGGTTTTTTTCATGACCATTGTTGTTGGAGGAGAAATATGCGTGCAAAATGGGGGAGAAATACTTAATATTTGGAGGGGGGAATGGTAAATTCCCCCAATTTTAATGAGGTTCATGGTTTGGCCACATAGTTTTCAAAACCTTTCAAAAACCATGTGGTCTCCTCTGTCACTTAAAGAACCTAGTTTCATATTTTTTTTGAGAACTCGTACTGTTTGGAAAATCCTGTAGAGGTTGTGTGGTTGGATCTGTCCAAACTTGCAAGGTTTCCAAGTCCCCCTTGCACAATTTTATAAATCATGTTTCCCCCTCATCCAGGGTGCATAGTCACTGTGCATTGTTAGTACTAATTGTGTGCCAACAGTGTTCCATGCACTGTAAGTCCACTTTCCCTCCTTTTTCATGTCCCAAACCCCCAGGACACTCTCTATAGATCACCTAATCCTGAGAATAATTCCATTAACCATTTTCAAATGATTTTAACAAAAAGTAAAATAAAACATGCATCATCGAAAGGTTGGGATCTTACAACATACAAACCTTATAATAGCTCATCCTAGAGCTGCACTCCTCAGCAACACTAAGCCTCCAAGTTAAAAAAGTCGGGTCATTATCCCCATATATTATATTTTCTCTCCCAAGTATCCTCATAAACATGAAAATTCTGCCACAAAACTCGAACCAAATTTATGGTGTTACGTCGAATAATTTTCTTACTATGGTCTACAATACAAATTGGATGCTCATCAAAAGATGCATCAACCTCAAGCTCGACATAATCTACATAGATCACATGAGAAGGGTTGGGGTGATATTGTTTAAGTTATGATGCATGAAAAACATTATGCATATCATCATATTATTGTGGAAGATCCAATCAATATGCTACTGAACTGATCCTCTCTACAATCTCAAACAACTCAACATACCAGGGTGCCAACTTTCACTGTTTTTGAATTTGATGGTGACCAAATATTGGTGACACCCAAAGGAATACATGGTTACCCACTGAAAACACAATAGGTTGGTGATTCTTATCAGTGTATGACTCCTTTTTACTATGATAAATATCTATATTATTCCGGATCAATAGAACATTCTCGGATTTCACATACACAAGACTCAGTCCCTAAAACTCTAATTCTCCTGCTTCCATCCAACATAAAAGTGATCTACATGGCCAAAAATGGAGTACCTCATATGGTTTCATTTGAATAGTCACATGATAATTATCATTATAGGTGAACTAAACAAGTTATAGGTTCTTCTCCCAAGTTCCACTAAAATATAGGATTCATTCCCTTAGTATGTATTTTAATACTTGGATAGTCTATTTTGATTTCTCATCTGTCTGTGGTTGAAAATCTATACTCAAAAACACCTGAGTTCCAAGTGACTTCTATAAGACTTTCTAGAAGTGTAAAGAAAAACATGGATATTTATTTGAAATTATTCTTTGAGGCACCTCATGAAAACATAATATCTATTGAACATATAAGTTTCCTAGTTGATTAATAGTATAAGTCTCCAAAATGAGAAAAAATAGGCCACCTTTTTCAACCAGTCCAAAATAACCCATAACGCGTCATTATTTTGAGGATTCTTCTGTAAAACCACTATCAAATCCATGGTAACATCATCCCACTTCAATTATAAAATGGGAAATGGTTGTAATAAACCAGTATAACACTAATGTTAAACATTCACCTAATGAAAATTGTAGAATTTCATCAAAATACTTGTGATCTTTTTCTTCATTCTCAGTCACAAATACTATCTATGAAGGTCATGGTAAATGTTATCCAAACTAGGATGCACCTCCCCATTTAACGCATGAAAATGGTGCATTGAATCCTCATACATACATGTGGGCACAATAATGTGGCTATGTACATAGATAATGTCATCGTCATCGATGATCTATCTAGGGGGTAACTCCCCACCAAAAAAGTTGTCCCTCAATGTTGGGCACATTGGAACCTCATATTTCCTTCTCTTGATCTAGATTAGAACTATGGGATCGATTGATAAATACACAAGTTTTTTCTATTCCCACTCCTCTTGAATACCTATGTGCATCTCAATGAACAAGGCTATCATATTCCACTCAGAACTAGACTACTGGACCACCTGATTTGATATATTCAAGATTAAAGAATCAACACAACTATTATTTTTTCACAGTGTATAATCTAGTTAAAAGTAAAAGGATTACATATACTTGACCCATCTCTGCTACTGAATATTTAGATCGTGCTATGAAATGATATATTTAAGTCTCTTATTATTAGTATAAATGATGATCCTTTCACCTAGAAGATAATACTACCAACATTTCAAGGAATAATCTACCATGACTAACTTGAGATCATGCATATGATAGTTTCATTCATCTGGCCTCAATTTTTGTGATCCATATTCCATGACTCGATCTCCCTATATTAACACTTCTCGAAGTCTGATCCCAGATGTATCACAATACATGTTATACTCCTTACCTATGTCGGTTAAGATCAGAATCGATGTGGTGGTCAAATGCCTCTTTTTCTCCTAAGAAGGTATTCTCACATGCCTCATACCACTAAAACATTATAGCCTAATTTTTCAGTCCTGATTGGGGAGCATTCAAGTGAGAAAAATAATTAATTAACCTTCATTGGTAACTAACCAAACCCAAAAGGCTTCGGATAAAAAGATATTGGGTTATACTCAAGAAACAACTTCTCAAACTTTCTCTGGTTCCACTAACACACCATTCTTTAAGATGACATGGTCCAAGAAATGTACTTTATAAATCTAGAAATGACATTTAGACAGCTTTTTATATAGATTATTCTCTCCCAGTGTACTCAGGATGATATCAATATTCTTGGAATGGTCATCATGATTCTAGAAGTACACTAAGTTGTCATCAACAAAGAAGACCAAAACCTAATCTAAGTACAGGGAAGAGATTCAGTTCATCAAACCCAGGAACATAGAAGGAGTTTTTGTTATCCCAAATTTCCTCACAACAAAATCATACAAACCATACCTTCTTCTAAAATCATACTGATGTATATCAGAAGTTCATACCCTCAGTTAGTGACATATTGATCTCAAATCAAACTAGGAGAATATACAATCACCCTTTAGCAGGTCGAAAAGTTCATCAATATGAAGAAGTGGATACTGGTTCTTAATAATAATTTTGTTCAACTTTCAATAATCAACACACAAGTGCAACATTCTGTTAGCCTTCTGAGAAAATAAAATCAGGGAATTCCAAAGTGTCATAATTTTGTGGATAAAAACTTTACCCTACAAATCCTCTAGATGATTGTTATTATCTTGAAGATTTTTTGGTTCCATTTTTTATGTCCATATAGAAACTCGTTCAGGTTTTGTATTATCTCAATAGTAAACTCAACCTCTCTCAAGGGTGGAATCCCTAAAAACTTCTGAAAAAATGTCACGAAACTGGTCTATTATATAGGAGAGAATAAATCATGCTACACTCCCTAATTATCAAGAATTAGACTCACAAAATAGGCTATGAGCTCACCCAACTACTGAAGAATCATCCCTCCATGGCTAGATTGAATATGCCACTCCCCATTATAAACATAAACATCACCCTAAGGAAATGTGAAAGGCACTCTCCTACAGTAAAAAGTGATGTAATCTGGACACAAAACCAACTAGTCCATACCTAGTATCATGTAAAGTTATTAAATCTCAAGAATTAACAAGTCCCAAATGAGATTTTACCCATCAATCTCGGTGGCACACTCCTTGTAATGTCAGATGCCCTATGATCATACCCCTAATAAAATTTTGATCAACATAACCCCATATGTAACCTCCATTGTCAGACGTAAACTGTTAACCAATTGAGTAGATATAAAATAATGTGAAGCTCCTATGTCAAATAATGCACTAGAATGAATAGAATATACAATAATCATACCTCATAAATTTTACGGTTCTGTCTTACTACCATCATGTGTTGGTTGAACTGCATGGATTTGACTTGTTCTCCCACCCCGGGCTCCTATATGAGTCAAGTGCATTGCACTTACCTACTCATATGAACATTCTTGTCCTGAAGTACCTCATCCTCCACCCCAATTGGTACAACGGGTGGAACTCTAACTGCCAGAATAATATAGGGTAGAAGATCCCCAGTCGATGCTATACATCATCCTAGGTCCTCCTTCACTGACCATCTTCCAAGGGTTTTTGCAAAACCATTGTACATGAATTTTCCAACTAAAATATTATCACTCCACTTGTGTTTAGGTACATTTACCATGCATGTGAACCAATATTCCACACAAATAGCAGAACACTCAATCGCTTTCCAATAGGGATGACCCTATTCCCTGACTACTTGGCTCATATCGCCTTGGTGAAAGTTTTCATGATGATTATTCCTACAATCAAAGGAAGGTCACCAGATCACCCAACTGAAACTTTCTTCCCACTAGAAATATCCTATTTCAGGTTCCACTTAGAAATAAGTACCTGATTCACTACCAAACTTCTTCAAATGAAATATAGTCACTTATGAGTTGATCTCACATCTATGTTCATCATGAAAATGTTTGGTCATAACTACCTCATCTCCATTCAATATTAGAAAAAATAATTATAAATTGATGAATTGGTCGGAATAATCCATCAATGATAGAGTCCTATGGGTCAACCACATAAGCTCTATAACTCTCTCTTGTCAAAGGGTATTTGGGTAAAATTGTTCCTAGAACTTTTCCTAGAAGTCCTTAAACAACATGCCCTCCACCTGCTCATTTTGAGCTCGAATATATTGACAATGCTCTATAGAACCTCATAACATATATGCTACCAAGTTCTCTCTCTTCACTGGAGAAGTCTCTAAATGATCCAAGATTGTCTGTATAGACTCAATCCAGAACTCAACTACCTTAGGTCCAACCTCTCTAGTGAACATCAGAGGATGTTACAGCTAAAACTCTCTTATTGGATCAAACATACTCGATACATCCCACCCTAGTTTCCTCTCCATAAACTATATAAAGTGAGTGAATTTTTTATAGAAGTTCTCTTCATCCCTATCGCTTGAAACCAATGGGGGTTTTAGTCCCACTATCGAAAGCACATTCTTAATTGTTTCCTCCTGTCACCCTATCATTAAACATTGTCATGGATACATAACTCTATGATTGAAAACACACATCTCTAGAAAGATAATACATAATTTTCATTATTACACAAAAGAGGGGTTACAAATAGCCACAAACAAACTACTCTTCGTTCACCTTCCTAACTGGTGAAAATAAAAACATTATCACTACCCTAAACCATCACTATCCTAGGTCATAGATAACTCTGGGTAAACCAATCTTCCAAATTTAAAGCTTTACATTAGACACAATTTCAACCACATTAATTTAGAATATTTCAATTTAAAACATTTTCACCTTCTCTATTAGTAACTATTTCCTTAAATCAACCATATAAATAGAAAATTATTTAATTTCCCATAACCCACACACATTTCCCGTGTGTTCCTAACCTGATACAAGTCACATAAATACTCAAGTGACTAAAATTATGCATGAATAATCATCCTCATGTCATAATAGTCCATAAGAAAAATCTCATAAAATAATAATAATAATCTCATAATAGTTGTATTTCCCGAGATGAAATAATATCCAACTATAATAAGAGAACATCAAGAACTACAATCTCACCCTGGTAACTTGGGTCCCCCCCCCCCACACGGGCCCACTAATCCCATGAACGAGCTCATTAACATATCCCAACACATCCTAGACTCTATTATACCTTTCCAAAATAGTAAAACATTAGAAAAGACACCCCCTAATACAAATTTGTAACATCATGTCCCAGGTATCGTTAAATTGGTGCCCTAAGACGGTATGCTATGTGACCTCAGGTGTGCCTCCTTGTACTTCAAAGGTTATCGACTAGTAGTATGGGTCTAGTGAGATATGTGGGGAGACTATACCCTATTTACCATAGTAAAAAACCTCATAAATCAAGATAAACAATAGTATTAAATAATAGTTAATAACCATACATCACAGACTATATTCCCAATTGAGTATGTAACAACAAACTAAAACAATTAAAAATGTCATTTCATAGTGGTTTCATGTATCAAAGGATAAAAAACAAAGACACACTGATAATCCCCAAATAGTTTTGGCATCATGTTAGGCCCCCTCATCCATGAACCATCCCAAATCCCGACTTACCATCTATCATAGGTCCCTTACCCTTATTATATCCTACAACCATGAAATATTCTCAGGTACCAAAAGCGGCCTAAGCAGAGCATGAGTAAAATGCAGTTCCAAACCACTAATGGCATCTAAAGTAATATACTGTCCAATAATAGTGTACAATAAGTATAAAATAATAATAGGCAAGAAGTAAATAAAATAGGTTTTATAATTAGATAGTTGTCAATTTGCCCTATGGGCTCTCAGGATATATAGTGACACTTGAATAACCAAACATGCTTCGGACCATGCTAGAAGTCTGATCCATATCCCATGAGTGGTTAAACACTTTAAGTCATAATAGTGTTCATTAATTAATTAAATTCATGTTAATGCACTACAAAAAGCTAATTAGTGATGTATTTTTTGCATTAGCGACATTTTAAAATGACTATAATTTATTTAGTGATGTTTTCAGAAACATCGGTAAATAAACGTCGTTAAATTATTGATGTTTATAAACATCTATATTTAACGACACCTCATTTACACACATTTCTAAAAAATTGGTAAATAAACATCGCTAAAATAGAGGTGTTTATAAATATTGTTACTTAGTGACACCTCATTTACAGATATTTTTTAGAAATGTTAGTAAATGACACCTCATTTACCCACACCTCATTCCCCAGCCTCTCTACCCACCTCATTCCCCAGACGTCAACACATACACTCTCTCTCTCATTCCACCCTCCACCAGCACCTCATCCCCGCATCCCCAGAACCATAGTGTTGCGCCAGCAAATATTTCACCTAGCAAACATACATTTTATCAAAATTCACCCTTCTAAAGGATTCGAACCCCTGACGTCCAGTTTCACACCTAAAGACCCAACCAACTCACCCATGAATATTTTACATATTTAATTGTATTATATTTTATTCATATATATAAATACATTTCAGTATTTAAAAAATTAATAATATATATATTATTTATATATTAATATACATATATTAATATATGTATATGTATGTTTACATTATATATATATATATATTATTATTTTTATTATGTTAAATATATATATATATAATTTTATTTATATGTTTATTTATATGTTTATTTTATATGTGTGTGTGTGTGTGTTTATATTATATATATATATGTGTGTGTGTCTATTATATATATATATATATATTATATGTTTATATTAATATATATTTATGTGTGTGTGTGTAAATATATATATGTATGTATGTATATTTATAATTAGTCACGTTTTAAAACACTGATAAAATATTCACTAAAATTGCCATGTTTTCTTAAAAACATGACTAAATTTAAAATATATATATATTTATATATATAAATATATGTATGTATATATATTTATTTATTTATATGTGTGTGTCTGTGTTTATATATATATATATATTTATATATATGTTTATATATGTGTGTATGTGTTTATATATATAAATATGTGTGTGTGTGTTTGTTTGTGTGTGTGTGTGTCTGTGTTTATATACGTTTATATATGTGTCAGTATTTAAAAATTTATTATATTATTTACATATATATAATTTTATATACTAATATATATATATATATTTGTTTATATTTTATATTATATATATATAAGTTTATATTTTACATATATGTTTATATATATATGGTTATATATATTTTTATATTTTATATTATATATATATATATGTTTATATATGTTTATATTTTATGTTTATATATATATATGTTTATATTTTATAATATATATGTGTCTGTGTGTTTATATGTTATGCTTATATTTTATATTTATATTTTATGTTTATGTTTTATGTTTATATATATGTTCTTATTATTTATAAATATATATGTTTATATTTTATATATATGATTTTTTTATATTTTATATATATCATATGTTTATATTAATATATATATATATATATATGCGTGTGTACATTATATATGTGTGTTTATATTATATATGTAACATCACACCCCTCCTCATTGGATTGTGTCGAGGCGGAATTGCTACTTGGCCTTAAGTGACATCCCTAAGACGTCAAAGGCGCGCAATAAATTCAAAGGGCTTCAATACAATTGGGAGATGATTTTATCCTTGTGAAATAAAACAACCAAAACAAACCCTCCATAACTAAATAACAACTATATGATGTGTGATAACAATGTAAGATAATTTAATGTAAAACAATTGATACCAAAACCAAACTACAATAGAGTACCACAACGGTAGATTGTAAACATCATGGTACAAAGCAGAAGAAAAAACTAATAAAACCCAAATACTCCAAAGACACAACTCTATAGCTCCCAAAATGGTCCATGCTCCAACTCCAAAAACAACACAAGTATCACAAAGTGACACTAAATAAGTTTTATACATTACATTTAATTATTTCTCGGTAAAAAAATATATGTAAAAGCACCAAAGTGCCAAAGCAGAGTTGAGTAATGAAACTTAGTAGTTTTTCCCCAAATTATTTCCCTACGTAGGCAACATGGATAGAAAAAGTTAGCACATTTATATAAAAAAATTTATATAAAACCATTTTTAAAAAGATCAACATTCAAAACAATGATAAAAAATTTCATACTAAAACAGTTTCTAAGTAAAGTAAATAAACAATTCTTTAAACCATTTCACATTACTTTTTAGCATACCCATTCCATGATTCACACACACTCCCACAAATGAATGATTCACTGACAGTTCCATACTCATGATATGTCTCTCATCCATCCACTAAGTCATCATAAAGTGTACAATATCCTTGTGCCCAAATGAAACACACCACTTATCCAAGTTCGTGTCCCTTTATACTCCAATGGTACACACCCCTTATTCAGAGTCACATTGAAAGAATGAACTCAAAATACCCATGTATTCCAAAACCATTTCAATCCATATCAGTAAAACTATTATTTAATTTAAAGAAGGCAATATTTTAGATGGATGAGAGACCATCTCTCTCTAAAACCTTTATGCAACTAGGGTCCTGTTGCCTGACTACTTTTCTCTCCACTCTCATGGCAGACTTCCTCATGCCTGGGAGCTTTGAACCTGATCACTTTGCGTCTCCTTGGACAAATCAGACACCCTCTATGCAAAGCACAGTCATGGTCATACATAAGGAGGACGTCCCTATTGATCTCTCTCACACGCCTCCTTATTCCAGTCATTCCTAGGAGATTTCATTTCTGGATGCTTTGAAGAATAATGATATATTCAAAGATACCATGATGAACCCCCCCCCCCCCCCCGATCAAGCAGCTTAAGGATGGTGGTTTCTTGGTGGAAGCAGACTTAGAGTCTCTTCAACAATCCACTCAGCTATGTAAATACTCTATCATGGGCTGCATCTCTTACCTCAAAGGTGACTTCACTTGGTCCTGATTTGAATTGCATATGCGTATAGATCATTGTTGGAAGTTCTCGAACCAGAAACTAACTCCCATAGGTAAAGCTTCATTTCACATTTTGTTGAAATCTCAAGAAGAACTAAAAAATGTTTGGAAAACTGGAAACATAAATCTTAAACCGGGTTTTCATAGAATTTTAGACTGGGATTCCACTTTCAATCCACAGACACAAAGGAAACCAATGGCATAAGTCTGGGTCAAGCTCCACAGCCTTAACTGGTTCTTTTGGAACCAAAAAATCCTAAATTATGTTGTCTCCGTCATTGGTTCGCCTTTTAAAAGTGACCACAGAACCTTAAATGTCGACCTTAGTCTCTATGCTAGAGTCATGGTTGAAATTAAAATCGACTCGAAGCTTCCTAACTCAATCAAATTCAATGAAAAAGACTAAAAAACCGAGATTAGGATTGAATATGAGAGGAAAATCATTTCTATGATCATTTCAAAATCATTGTTCTTAATCTCTACAACTGTAGGGTGATTATAAAACAAGACCTTCATATAATTAAAAATGATTGGATGGAAGTTAGGAGAAATAAAAAAGATAAGACCCCCATAATGGAATTACCTGATCCCCCTAAAAAGAAATCAGAAACCTGGGTAAAAAAATCAATCAATGTAGCACACATAGGGGATAGCTGATGTTTGAACTGGGAAGATGTTGTCGAGGATGAAAATAAATCTATTAAAGATCAAGGACTCTTAGAAGAAATTGAAAAAATTTTCTTAGACACTATTAATTTATCCACTAAGATAGAGAAAACTTTTAGCTGTCAATCTGATCAGACATCAGGAACCCTCCTCATCAATAATACTAAACACGCACTGGTTAGGAGGGACATTTAAACTGTTCAAATGAAGTATGATTCAAGAAACAAATTCACTGAAACAACACTAAAATGTGTCTACCATGAACAAAATATTGCACATTCTATGAAGGAGCACACCCCAATCTTATATACTGGACTACCCCATGCCCATACCTTAGTGACTAAGACTGAATCAGAGAGGATCACTCACCTTGAAGAGATAATCAGAGAGGATCCAGAAACACAGGTTTCACTGGGAGCTTTATCAAGTAGCTGAGTTAAGTAATCTTAGCCTGGTGTTTAATCATTTTGTTAGTTCCATCAGTAACTAGTTCCATCCTTTTTTTAGAACAATGGTTTACTATTTTCCCTTAAAATGGATTTGCTTTAATAAAAATTTAATATGGATGGATCATGACTAAGACTTAATCAAGCCATTTAATTCCTCTTCTCCATAATTTTGTCAAATGCACTTCACCTCTGGACACCACAGAACACATGAAAAAAATATGAAAACTATAATAATTCTAAGGCACCTACACCTACTTCAAAGGATGTGAAATTTGCAATTCATGTCATTGGTCCATCTCCCTTGGTTAAGGAACCTCTTCATTTGTAGGAACACATGGTGGATCCTATGGAGAAGATGAAATATGATCCAGGTACTATTTCCACTTCCAGAAACTCTCTATCTGCTGAATATGTAAATGGTTCTGCCTCTCTGTCTTTTTGTAATACATACTCTATTGAACCAATAATTAATGCATCACTTCAACCTTCTCTACCCAATGTTAATGATATAAAAAACACCCCTGCTAACTCTAATGTGGTCACTACTTCTGATATGAAGAATGGAAACAATGATAAGGATGCTATTTTTTCTTCCCCTACTTCTATTTGTCATGTTATCAGATCATTACAGACTGTGTCACAATCTATTACTCTTAAACATAATGTAAATTCTAACCTTTTAGATGTTAATCATTGTAGTGCTCCTTTGGTTCTGGATCCATTGAATATGTAGGTTATTAAACCCCCCCTTGAAAAGATGCATACCAACCCATCTGTTCTGGTTTCTGCCACAAAGCAGGCCGCAGCTACCTCAAAGGATCCAGGTACTCATTCACCCTCACCTTTAGATAGTATTAACTACCCTATGTAGTCGAAAAATTTTATGTCTACTCATGATTCTAATTCTTTTCTGAATTAATCTAAGAATTCTGATGACTCAATCATTAATTCTAAAAAGAATGAATCTGAAAAGAAGAAAATTGACAATCACAACATTAAACATGACCAAAATATTAACAACAATCAAGAGGTTAGAAGATCTAACAGAAATAATGGTTCTGTGAAAATGAAAACGGGGAGTTCTAACTCCAAAATTAGATTTAAATTAAGATCTTCTTTTGGAATTGTCAGGGTATCGCTAACCCTGACACGTTCATTGTGTTAAAAAGAATGATCAACACGCATCATCCCACTTTTTTTCCATTGTTGAATAAAAAATTACCTTTTCCATTAAATATTCTCATCTTTGCCAACACAACTTTGTTTTTACTGGTGCTCTCAAAAATATGATTAATGTTGAATCCTTATGGATTTTTAGGAATACCTCTTTACATTTTATTAATGTCTTCAGTACCTCTGACCAGATTTTCACTTGCAATTTGATTATTGATGGTGCACCTATATTCTGCTCTTTTTTATGCTAAAAAAAATTACCAGGATCAGAGAAATATTTGGAATGAACACTCTTATATAATCACTAACATTAATGACCCTTGGTTTCTTATGGGTTACTTTAATTCTATTCTCAACTCAAGTGAAAAAAATCGGCTCTTCTCACTCTTCCATTTCCAAGAGAGAATTTAGAGCTGCGATCGAAGACAAAAATATCATTGAAATTAACCATAATGTTGTGACATACACCTGGTATAGAAGACATTACAAAAAAGTTGTTTCCTTCAGGATAGACAGTGCTTTCAAAAATGTCCATGCCTTAGATCATTGTAACACGATCTCTAGCACCACTCTTCACATGCTAAATTCTGATCACCATCCCATCTTAGTCAGTGTCTCCTCCAAAGATATAAAACACTATTTACCTTTCCACTTTAACAATTTTTGGTTCTATGATGATGAATGCACTCATATCATAAAAAACTTCTGGACCTCCATGACTCATAACAATGATGCCTTTGCCAGCATCCTCAAATTAAAACACCTCAAACAGACTCTAAAATCTTTGTGCAGATCTAAAGCCAAACGTGTAAACAATGACGTCATACTTATTGGGAAATAACTCAATGACCTTAAAAATAAAAACACCACCTATGACCTCAACACGATCCCTACTCAAGAAACAAACATTACAGTCAAACTAAACACCTTTCTCAAATTTAAAAAAATATGAGAAAACATATTTCTAAAGTCAAATGGTTAACTGAATTTGAAAAAAACACCAAATTATACTATTCAATTCAAAAGTCAGGAAGGCCTGCAAGCCGCTTACCCTACTCAAATATGGGGACAAGATTATTGACAAGGAAGATGACATCACTCAACATAACATCTCTTACTATGAATCTGACTTCAATGGCCCTGATAACAATAAAGACCTCCTCCCTGAGGTAATACCATCAGTGATCACTGATGAGGATAACACTGTCCTTATAAGCACACTGCATGATCATTAAATCAACGACACTATCTTTAGTGTGAATCCCAGTAGTGCCTTGGGTGTTGATGGATTCAATAATGGTTTCTTCCAACACTATTGAGATGTGATTCATGTCGATGTTTGCAAACTTGTTAAATACTTTTTTTCCCAATGGGGTGCTTCTTCATGCTCTTAATGCACAATTTTTCACCTTGATACCAAAGGTGTAAAACACCACTAAAGTTCACCTTTTTAGACCTATTTCACTTATCAATATGTTGTATAATATAATCACCAAAATAATTTCCAATAGACTTTCACCTATCACGATCAAAATTGTCTCCTATAACCAATTGGTTTTATCAAATTGAGATCCATTGAAGACTCTATCAGCCTTGACACAAAGTGTGTTAATAACTTGAATAAAACTTATAGAGGAAGAAACATAGCTATAAATCATGACATCAAAAATGCGTTTGACACCATTGACCAGAGCTTTATCTTCAAAGTCTTTCAATGTTTTGGTTTTAGTGCAGCTTTTATCACTGCCACCAAAACTCTCGTCAACTCAGCCTCTATCTCCATTTTGATCAATGGATATCCCATGGGTTATTTTAAATGTTCCAAAGGGGTCAGACAAGGTGATCCCCTCTTTGCTATTCTGTTATTGATAGTAGAAGACTATCTCATCCATTTGATCAACAAACTTGTTATTAAAAATAAATTCAAGCACATCCATGTCTCTAGGCATGTGAATGCTTCTACTCATCTCTTCTATGCTGATGACATCATTCTATTCCTACAAGGCGATACAAGGAATATTATTAACCTCAAATCTTCTCTCTCACACTATGAAGAGGACTCAAGACAAAACATTAGTTGGAATAAATCATGCATCTTCTTTGGAAATAATTTACATTCCAACAGAAAATGTAACATCATTAATGATTTAGGGATGAAAGAAGGCTCGATCCCTTTCACTTAACATGGTATTCCTATATTTTGGGGCATACCCAAATATAGTCACTTTACATCTATTGTTGACAAGTTCCTAATACAACTATCTTCTAGGAAAGGTAAATCTCTCTCTATGGGGGGATGGATTTGTCTAGTCAAATCCACTATTATCTCAAGGATGGTTTACTCCATGATGGTTTACAAATGGAATATTGGTCTCATCAAAAAAATGAACACTGCTATTAAGAATTTCATCTCAATTGGTAGTACTCTAGAAAGAAAACTTGTGACGGTTCCTTGGCCAACTTTTTGCAAGCCCATTGAACATGGTAGAATCGGTATAAAAAATCTAAAATATTTTAATGAATCCCTTTAGGAAAGGATCACTTGGAAGATTTTTCAAACCAATTCTAAAGCTAAGACTTTTCTCCAAAATAGATTTCTCAACAAACTTAAAAAAGGTAATTTGAATTTTATTAACTCCTCCATCTAGTCTTCTATCAAACACTCCTTCACCAACATTATGTGAATTTCTATATGGATGGTCTCAAGAGACTCTTCCATGAAATTCTAGCTGGATAATTGGACTGGCACCCCATTAATCTCTATGATTTCACCTGACCAAACCCCTGAAAACATCAACAGCTCTATCAAAGATATTTTAAACTCTCATATTGAACATCTCCCTGAACCTATTTTCATGTCATTGATAACTACACTTTTTCATATGCCAATGACTTCTTGGTTTGAGAACCTGCTCACAATGGAATGCTTGACTCTAAAATTATTACAATCATTTTCACCGAAACTCTGAGAATGATTACAACTGGATAAATCATTTTAACAATCCTTGGATAAAACCTTCGAGATTATATCTCATCTGGTGACTTTCCCACAATAGGGTTCCCACTGAAACTTGCCTACAATCTTTTGGAATTCAGCTCTTCTCTATGTGTAAAATCTATAATCAACATAGAGAAGATGCTAATCATCTCTTCCTTTCTTCTGACACTGCTTCTGCTATTTGGAACTACATTTTTGACATTTTTTATTGCGGATTGATGATTCTTGACTCTATCAAGACCCAACTAATGAAATGGGATGAAATGGAAGGCTCCCAACAAATTATAAACCATTTACATGCAGCCATTGCTTAACTCCATCATGTGATATGGTATGATCAGAATGCTATAACTCATAACAATTACTCACTCATGCTTAATTCATGTCCGGTTCATATCCTTATTTCCATACATGAAGCTACTTTATTCTAAAAGGGGCACTGCTACAACACTATCCACAACATTGAAATCCTGAAGCATCTGTGGATCAACAATAATTACTGTCAACTTCATCACACTATGGAGGTATTCTAGAGAGACCCACTACCTGGATGGATAGAAATCAATATTGATGGTGCCTCCAAGGGAAATCCGAGCCCTATAGGTTGTGGTACTGTCTTTAGGAATCACCTTGGTCAGATTCATGGTTGCTTCATGGGTAAATGTGGAGTTGCCACCTCCCATGAAGCTGAAATGTTGAGAATGATTCATGTTATTACCTACACCAAGAACTTCGGTTAAAAAAACATATGGTTTGAAAGTGACTCGGCAACCATCGTTCAAGATATTTGAAACGAAACAACTCATCTTGGATGGACGATTAGTACACATTGGATGGAGTGAAACCATTCGATAATCGATCTTAACTACATCATTACTCATGTTTATCGAGAATCAAACATGGTTGCAGATTGCTTGTCCAACAAGGGGATTACACAAGACATCACCTAGTGTGAATACCTCCCTGATGCTCTCTTCCCCCTTCATGATAAATATTGTAAAATGATCTCTTACTTTAGACTTGCGTAATTTAATTCATTCAATAATATTTATTCTATTAAAATAACCATTATTTAATTTAAAACCATTCAAATAAACCATTTCTATAAATCCAACAATGCAAAATTTTAAAGTCATGAAAGCAAAGCACTTTGTGCAAACCAATTTCCAAAAATCCCTAAATCCACAAACCATCAATAAAGAAAGTTTCTATGATGATTTTCAAAAAAATAAAAATAAATTTCATGAAATTAAATCAATTTGAAACTATGTCCTTGATTTATAATAATAGGGGTTGAGAGTGAATCCACCTACCTTAGCAATTGTGATGAAAATGAAGAACGACATGAACACTCCCATAAAACCGGGTTGAATCTCCAAAAAACTGCCTTAGATATCTTCCCCTAACATCAAAAAATCCAAATATCATCTGTTTTGTTATCAAAAACCATATATATACCCATCGTGGTCTAGATATAAGGATCTGATGGAGAGAAGATAAGTTGGTCTTAGGAAAACTACGAACAATAAAGGCTTACCAAGGGAATCGGGCTTCAATGCTCCATGATTTGCCTCCATATTTCTTCTGAATCAAAGGGGAGAGACTCCATAGCCTTTGGGAGGAAGAAAAAAACTTATTAGTGTCAAAATAGAAAAGAATGACAGGTTTAGATATAATCCCGAGCCAGATCTAATTTTTTTGGATCTAATTTTTAAACAGTGCACGGTTAGTCACACGGTTAGGAAAACTGTGCACTAACTGTGCACCCACCATTGCCCCAAGAATAAATTTGCATGGTTGTCCTGCATGGTTAGATAAATTGTGTTCCAACAATTAAAAATACCTTTGATACACTTTTCGTGGTTTCTCATGGGTGGTCTCATGGTCTGGCCAAATTGTATGCCTAACCGTCCACCTACCTCAAAGCCCTTATTTCACCTTATACAGTTTCTTGTAGTAGTTTCGTGGTTTCTATTAACCATTTTCAAACTGTGAACCTTTATAAAATTCTCATAAACATCCCAAAAGTCTTAAAAAACCTCCCAAACTTTACTCAGGCACCTTACAAACTTAAAAATCATAAAGAAAGGGTTACTTAATTTAAACATGGGGTATTACATTCTCCCCATCATTGGCCTTTCCATCCATAGAAAGTTGAAAACCATCATTTATATGAAATAAATCTATCCATTACTCGATCATTTCTTTCTCTAATTACCAATTTTTACCCTACATATAACCATATTTCCATAAAACCCACATTAGACTGATGCTTTTTTCATTAAATAAAATCTCTTGACTATTCAAAATCTGCACTAGTACATACACCAACGAAGGATCCAGCTCTAGGTCAACATGATCTCATTGAATCATGAGGTCGGGATCAGGATGATACTTTTTCAACTATGATACATGAAACACATTATGCACTATACTGGTCTGTGGGGAAAATCTAACCGATATTCCACCTCACTAACCTATTTAAGTATCTCAAATGGGCCTATGTATTGAGGAGATAACTTTCGTGCTTTCCCAAGTATTAGAGAGATTCTAAAGAACACATGATCACTCACCTTGACTGACAACGACCATAGAAAATGATCTGCATACAATTTTTGATGACTCTGAGTAATCTCCATACTTTTCATAATCAACTGAATCTTCATAATTGTCTCCTAGACAAGGCCCGACCCAAACAGTGAAGTCTCTCTTATTCCCACCCAATAAAGTTGATAACAAAATGGATTCTTATAAAATGTTTCAAAAGGATCCATGTGTATTGAGGCCTAATAACTATTTTTATATAAGAACTCAACTAATAGTATTTGATCTTATCATAAGCCACTAAATTCCATTACACAACCCAACAACTTGACTTCCAATGTTTTTATCATCCTTTCGGATTACCCATCCATCCGAGGATGATACGCCACACTCATGGTCAGATGAGTACCAAGGGCTTGTTGTAAGGATTTCTAGATACAAGACATAAACCTCAGGTCTCTTTCTGACACTATAGAAACAAGTAAACCATGTATCATTACCACTTTTTGGATATAATTTTTAATAATTCTTTCATCATATGATATTCAAGAACACAGATGAAATGATCCCACTTTGTGAGTTGATACACTATCACCCATAAAACATCATGTTTCCAAAACATTCTTGAGAGACTTGTTACAAAATACATGGTTATATGTTCCCATTTCTAAATATAAATATGTAATGATAATAACATACATGTGGGTCACTAATGTTCTACCTTAACTTGATGAAAAATTATGTTTCTCGAAATAAACTCATCCTCATTCCTTTTCATACTTACCCACCAAAACTGTGATTTCAACGCCTTATACATCTTTTTTATTCCGGGATGAATATACCATCTCAAATGGTTGAAATCATGAAGTTTTTCTTGAAAAGCCAGAGGTCCGACCATCCAATTTTGAAACCACAAAACTAAACTTCCATCCAGCCTCCATACCTCAATAGTCTCCCCACCATTGAGTTTTGACCTCATCATAATGCATTATGAATTGGATGTATGTGCCTCTTTAACTGTCTCAACAAAATTAAGACCAAAAGAAACTAGAAATAAAACTACAACATCACCTCAGTCTTCATAATACAATATCATGTCAACTATCACTGACATCAAGTACCACTGATCTAAAGCCTGTTTTTTCAACTCAACATATGACCTTTTTCTTAAGGCATCTAACATTGAATTTCCTTTACCTAGTGTATAAAACATGTCAAATTAAAACATATGTATATACTCCATCCATATTTTTTATCTTATATTCAAATCCCTTTAAGAGAAAATGTTTTTCAAGCTCTTATGATCTATAAAATACTGTAAATTTCTCACCAAAGAGGTAATGATGCCAAGTATTCAAATAATGGACTATGGTAGATAGATCCAAATCATGTTTTCGGTAGTTTATCTCATAAAACCATAACTACCTTGAGCCATAAGCAACCACATGATCTCCATGCATGAGAACACATCCCAACCCAGATCTCGAAGAATCACAGTACACAACGTACTCTTTTTTTTAATTCAATAAATATCAAGATTGGTACTGATGTAAGGTGAACTTTAATATTTGGAAAAGACTTATGATATTCTTAATAACATTAGAATGGAACATATTTTATAATCAATGTTTTCATAGGTGAAGTTATTCATGATAAATCACAAACAAAACATCGATAATAATCATCTAGATCAAGGAAACTGTGTATCTTGAAGACATTCTTTTGTGGATTCTAAGAGATAAAAAATTCTATATTCTATAGATCAATAAAAACACCTGTTTTTGAGATTACATGGACAAATAAACGTGCCTATTGTATCCAAAAATTAAAATTTGATAGTTTTTCATACAAATGATGATCTTGCAAGATTCCCAACATTATCGCCAAATGTTACCCATGCTATTACTTTTTCCTTGAATACACCAATATTTCATCCAAAAAAACCACTAGAAATGAATCTAGATATATTTTAAATATCTAAATCATAAATTACATAAATACAAAAGGTGAATTCATAAGACCTAAAGGAATTACCAAATACTCATAATGGCCATATATACTCTTGAAAGTTATCCATGGAATATCCTCCTTCCGAACTCATAATTTTTGATATCCTGATCACAAGTCAATTTTAGAGAGAACCACTGGGTTCCCCTAAATTGATTGGATAGACCAAAAATGCATGGAAATGGATACATATTCTTTAATTTATCCTAGTTATTATTACAATAATCCCCACACAATCAAAGAGTCTTGTCTACCTTTTAGAAAAATAAGACAGGAGCTACCCATGGAGATGTGCTCGACCAAATGAACCCTTTTATTTATAGATCTTTTTACTACACCTTCAATTAACTTAATTTTATTGGTTCTATCTGGTAAGATAGAAGGGAAATAGGACTAGTCCCCTGAGGACATCAATCACGAACTCCACTTCTCTTGTGGGTGAAAAAACTGATAAATTCTCTTGAAAGACATCTAGAAACTAGTCAATAATTTCTGGAAACTAATATTCTAGATCTCTTCCACTGATTCCAAAGTCAATTCTTCCAAATGGTATGAGATCATTCCAACTGCATGTTCTAACAATCATGTTTCACTTGACTTTACATTTCTTTCTCCTCTGAAGAGATGCTCGACACCATCATCGGTATTAAAACTAACATTTCAGGTATAACAGTCGATGTGAGAATTGAATATAATAAATCCAAACATAGTATTATATAATAAATAGCCATCTCAAGATTATATAAATACCATATCAACTAATCCCCATCATTAATTATCGAACATGATTTACACACAAAGACTGGACATTCTTTTTAACCAAGAGGAGTATGCAGTTTCAAAATAGAAGGCACCATATTAAAAATTAAACCTATAAAATCAACAACATGGGAAGAAATAAACAAATTTTATGAATCTATGTCAAACAAAGCTTTCATAAGGGTGTAATTCAAAATAATTGTACCTATCACCATGAATGGGCTAGACTGATCATCCACAATAACCTGCTCGACTCCATAAAATTTCTTATATGATTCACTTTTTTCATTATTTCCCTATTGATATTTCCCTTACTAATGATTCATGGTATTACATGAATCATTATAGATAACTTCATTTTACTAATTATGATTATACTACTACCCTCGTCACATTAAAGCATACAATGTCTGTGACACATGAGAAGTGACCCAAACATCCAAACATGGAACACTATGACAATAACATTGATGATTCCCCATCGGATTGTAATTGTGGCATGGTATAGGTGGTTTTGTACCCTCTCACTTCATGTGGTCGAATGAACATCATTGGAAAGATCTAACTATACTCTTGGGCCTTAGAGGAAGATTCTCTGATCCATCCATCCAATTTCGAGTCATCCATATATCTTGGAAAAAGGATCCCCTCTTCCACTTTCTCCCAACACTAGATTTCCAACCATTTCTCATAGGTATCAACATTATTTCTATGCTCATATCTACTGATATGTTACTTTATTCCATTACCACTCTATTGATTATCTATGTATAATCTATTATATAAAACATAGAAATCATCGAGTGAATTTCCTGCTTCAACACTAATTGAAAAAATGTGTGCCTTCAAGGATACAATTGTAGAAAATTCAGGTGAAAAGAGGATTAAATTTATTAATTTATCCATTTACTATGTCACTAATAGGATTTCCTACTTCAATATGAAAAATTATGTCATTCTTGCAATGATGAACATATGAGGATAGATTTGTTTGTTGAACAAATCTTCAAAATCCTCCCAAGCAAGGTCTTGGTCTTATTTTGCCTGAATTGCTAAATATCACCATTGGAATGAAATATATTCCTGTATATATGTCACCAAATTGACTTTCAGCTCTTTTGGTGTTCCAAGGAAATCAAAGATTTGATTCATCATGTTCAACCACAGCTCTTCCTTCACTGGTTCCGAATCACCCTAAAAGATGGGTAGATTTTGATTTTGTAATTGAACAGAATGATCCACTTTCCTTGGTTCATCCCTTTGGTTTACTCTATTGACAACCTGAAAATATTAAACTATTCTTTGAACCGGTTATTTTTTCCCTATATCTCAGGTGAAACCACATTTTCAGCAGACACTTCCAGTTGCTTTCTTCTACGACTACTATGTTACATCTTCTATAAACACAAAAAAATCATAAGTCTCACTCTCTAGCAACCAAAGGCATAAAATTTGAAATTCTACAACATAAAAACGATCAAAAAAATGGATATTCAAAATTAAAAAATTTCCACATTCAACCATTTTTGAATATTCCATCATGCTTTTTGTAAATCAACATATTTTCAAAATACTAAAACCTTGCCCTTTCCAAAATATCACATTTGAAAATAATTCCCAACACATTTCAAAAATAAATTTTTTTCACAGCATCATAAATAACTACATTAAATTAAAGATTCCATTATAATGAAAAGTCATTTCTATAATGTGTGGCATGCTTGTCTCATTGGATAAACCCATGAAAATGAGATTATGTCTCCTACAAGTGTCTCCAAAACAATTTTGTATCCAACTCCCTTGTAAATTGATGTTTAGAAAAAAAAGGTTAACTGCATATTTTTATGATCTATATTTCAGGTCCTGATAATGCTACTCCTTTTTATGACCCCAAATCAAGAACTCAACCCTAATGAATTTCAACACCAAGACCGAAAACCAATAACATTTTCCCAAAAGGCAATAGTACCAACCAAGATTGATTCCACTTATGATAATGATAGCCTAGCTAGCCATGACTAATACCATTTATAACATCCCACCCCTCCTCATTTTCTTGATTTGAGGTGGAATTTATAGTTTTCCTTAAGCAACATCCTCAAGATTCCAAAGGCTAATAATAAATTCTAAGGGCTTCAATATAGTTGGGGGAAGATTTTCCCTTTGGTAAATAAAACAACCAAACCAAACACACCATAATGAAATATCCACTAAATGATGAATGATAACAATGTAAGACAACTCAAAATAATACCATTGATAGCAAAACCAAACTACAAGAGATTACCAAAGTGGAAGACTGCAAACATCAAAGCACAAAGCTGAAGACAAAACCAACAAAACCCAAAGACTCCAAAGATATAACTCCACAACTCCCAAAATGATCCATTCTCCAACTCCAAAAATATCCCAAGTATCATGAAGCACTAATAAAGAACTGTGATACTTTATCTTCACCCTTGTCTCGATAAACAATGTCTTTAAAATCATGAAAGTACTAAATCAGTGGTGAGTAATGAAACTCAGTAGGTTTTTCCCAAATGACTTCACTACTCATGCCACTAGGATAGAATAAGTTAGTATATTTATTTAAAACAATTTATATAAATTCATTTTAAATAGTTAAATAATCATAAAAAATCTAAAAAATTTAATACTAAAATAGATTCTAATGAAATCAAACAAACAATTCTTTAAACCATTTCACATTTCTTTTTGGCATACCCATTCCATGATTCACATACAGACCCACACATGCATGCTTCACCAACAGTTCCATACTCATGAGAAGTCTCTCATATATCCACTGAGTTGTCACAAAGTGGTCAATGTCCTTATTTTCCAATGACACATGTCCATTATCTAGGGTCACATCCCTTTGTACTCCAACGGTACATGCCCCTTATTAAGGGTCACGTCAAAAGCATGAATTCACACAACCCATGTATGCCAAAACCATTTCAAATCAACCATTTAAAAAAATTTCAATAATTTTTTTCTTATATTTAAAACCTTTTAAACAACCCATTTCCATAAATCCAACATTTCCAAATTTTAAAATCAAGAAAACAAAGCACTTTGCACAACCAATTTCAACAAATCCACAAATCAAAAAAAACATCACTAAATAAGATTTATACCTTGATTTTCATAATAATTTCACAATAAATTTCATTAAATTCAATAAATTTGAAACCAATCCTTGAATTTATAATAAGAGGAGTTGAGAGTGAAGTAATCCGCCTCAGAAATTATGATGAAAACAATGAATGGTATGAAAAAGCCTACAAAACTAGGTTGAATCTCAAAAACTTTACATAGATCTCTTACCCTAACATAAATAAATAAAAATATAATCAATATTGGAATAAAAACCCTTATATATACACACATCATATTATACCTAAGAATCCCAGAGAGGGAAGATAAGTAGATCATAGGAAAACTACAAAAAATGAAGACTTACCTAGGGAATCAAGCTTCCACACACCAAGATTTGCCTCTAGATTGCTTTTGGATTGAATGGGAGAGACTTCAAAACCATTGGGAGGAAGAAAAATGTCTTAGGGCCAAAAATAGGGGAAAATTTCAGTTTTGGAGAAAATTATGATCTAGATGCACTTTTTAAGGATCCGATTTTTTAATCGTGCATAGTTAGTCACATGGTTAGGAAAATAATTCAATAATCTTGTACTAGCCTCTGAATCAAGAATAAATTTTCGTGGTTATCTTTCATGGTTAGAAAAAATATACAACAACAATGAAAAAAATCAATTTATCCCACTTTTCATGGTTTCCCCTTGGCGGTCACACTGTTTGGCCAAACTGTGCTCCTCTTTCACCTTGCATGGTTTCGTGTATGAGTTTCACAATTTCCACGAACCATAATAAAACTATTCCCCTTTATAAAATCCTAAAAAAAATCCCAAAAGTCTTAAAAACCCTCTAAAACTTCACTAAAAAACTTCACATACTTACAAATCATAAAGAAAGGGTTACTTACTTGAAACCAGGGATGCTACAATATATATATGTTTATATTATGTATATATGTTTATATATGTGTGTGTGTTTATATATATATGTGTATGTAAATATATATGTGTATGAATACGTAAATATAATTATCGATTCTTTAAAACACTGGTAAAAGTGTTACTAAAATAGCCACATTTTCTTAAAAAATGACTATATTTAAAATATATGTGTTCGTGTGTTTATATATATATTTATATGAATATAAATATATATTTACATTTATGTAGGTAAAAGAGATATATAAATAATTTTTTAGCGACGTTCCTAAAAACATGGCTAAATTAGTGAAACTTCCTTAAAAAATCACTAAATTGACAACATTTCCTAAAAAAGTCTCTAATTTAGAGACATTTTTTTAGGAAAATAAAAAATTTAAAAGTGTTTTTAGGAAACATCACTAAATTAGAGACATTTGTCAAAAAACATCGCTAAATTAATGACGTTTAAAGGAAAAGTCTCTAAAATAGTGAATTTCTTCATTAAACCTCACTAAATTAATGATGTTTATAGGAAATGTTACTAAATTAGAAACTTTCTTCATGAAATGTTTCTAAATTAGTGGAATTTTTAGGAAACATTGCTAAATTAGTGATGTTTCCTGAAAAAAATCACAAATTTACAAATTTTTTAGTGATGTACCTTGGAGCGTCAGTCTTGGTACCCATATCATGTCAACCAATCATTTTTGGAGCATCAATCTAGTATTCCAACCATGCATAACATCATTGGTGCTTATAGCATCATCCTTTCCCAACCTAAGGATGAGGATCCTTCGTCCATCATACAACCCATACCATTAATTCATATTTTCCAACATTCATCATTAGTGGACTTTTACCATAAAATAACAAAAAGGGTGAACCTTTTAATTTATCAATTTTCCCATTGTTCATAACATTCAACACCCTAACTCACTTCCGTGATTAATTAGTTTTACCATTTATTCATGACCACAAACATTAGATATTTTTTCAAAACATTTATCAACATTAACATGACCCTTTAACCATTTATCACTTTCACCCTTATTCATCTCATAACCCATTTAACTTTTATAGGTTATGCCAAACAACTCCCTATACCATTCTAACATTCCAAATACAAGTACAAAAAGTTTAATCTTATAAACCATTTAATTATACATTTAACCACTCACTTCACCGTTTTCAAGGGATTGGAACACACCATAAGTGGTCATAGGACAATTCTCATAATCATAAGTGGACACAAATAGGTCTATGATGGGTATCACACTTCAATAAAATTCCTAATTTACTTTTCTTAGTCAAAGACACTAATTCACAAAATTGTAGCGCAATGGTACAACAAAATACCCATGAATAACATCATTATTGTGGGAGAAATCTAATAGAACACATATCTTAGGTTTGAAAACTTATATTCATCTAGCCACATCCCTTGATTCAATATAGAATAGTTGAGATCACAAAGGTGAAGAAATTCCAGGAAAAAGGGTTCATAAACTTTGAAAGAATAGAAAATAAGCAACCATGATTTTTTGAGGAAAACAAATGAAACAAAGTCGAAGACATACTTGGGGCTTCAAATAATACTAAATAGAGTGTCAAATTCCCTATAATTGAAGTATAGTGATCCTTGAAAGCGTTAGGAGAGTTTGATTCACACCCCATTACGTTGGAAGAGAAATATGAGTGAAAATTGGGGGATAATGACTTAAATTCGGAAGGGGATAGTGGTAAATTCCCCACTTTTTATGAGGCATGTAGTTTAGCCACACAATTTTCCAAACTCTGCACCAAAAATCTTATCTCCTCTATCCATTAGATAACCAAGTTTCATGGTTTACCGGGGAACCCACATGGTTTGGAAAATAGTGTGGAGATCGTGCAGTTGGATATATCGAAGCTTGCATAGTTTTCATACCCATCTTACATAGTTTACAAACTCTATTTACCTCTTCTCTAGGTTTCAAGGTCATAGTGCATGGTTTGTATTAACTATGTGCTAATTGTGTTCCATGCACTATAACTCCAAATTTGCCCCTTTTTCATGTCGCAAGTCTCAGGGACACTATGTAGACCTTCCTTACTCCTAGGAAGAATTCCATTAACCATTTTCAAAGGAGTTTATTCAAAATTTAAATGATACACACCTAATCGAAAGGTTGGGATCTTACACTTATGTTTATTTTTCCCCACGATATGAAGAAAGGTTTTATGTATGATATTTATAATAAGTGTGATAGTTGTGAAGAACTAAGGGAGGTATGATGTATATTCTTTATGAAATAATATGTTTATGTTTACAGTCTACATGTACACTAAAAATTTCTATTTATATGTCATATAATGTTATTAAATGTATTAAATATGCACCTAAAAGTATGTAATATCTATTTATGTCATTCTTGGGTTACCTAAAGTCTATTACACATTGAGTTATCTAAGAACTAGGTCAGTGGATTAGTGGTAATCATTATTATTTATGGATGGCTATTATGACTGAGGTCATAGAATCATGTTGTGGGGGAGGAAAAATAAAACCCTATAGGGTTTGAGAGAGTAACTTCCATGTGTTACTGTGTTATGGTGAGGGTATTTTATGATACCAATTGGGTTGGTTCATGGTTGTACAATAGAAGTTTTGTATGTATTATTACAAAAAAGGTGTCTTTTATTTAATGATCCCTAACCAGCTACTATTGGCCAACAATGGACCATCCCAATATGTATCAGTTGCAACCCTTTCCATAAGGCGGTAACACATGGAAGGTATTATCCCCTTCACTATGGGATTTTATTTTACCTCCCTCGCAACTCGATCTCATGACCTCAGGAATAATAGCCAACTAGTAAGTGTTATGAGGGTCATGGCTGATACTGATTAGGTTGGACCGTTTTCATACAATAGCTATTGGTCAATGATTGTTACACTATATTTTTTGAGAAATAATCTAAAAAGAATTTTAATTCTTTAAAATATGTCACTTCTAAATTGTGGAACTCATTTCCTCATATTTTTACAAATATCTTGGATAATATATTTTATATAGGATAAAACATTTTAATTTTAATTTTATTTTAAAATACATTATAGAATTTGATCAATCATGACCATGTATATCAAAAATTAACATCTTATATTATTCATAACAATAATTTTTTAAAAATAAATCATATTATCATATAATAGTAAAATAAGAAAAGACACAACATTTATTCCTATCCAATTGATATTTGATGTTATCAATTACATTTACCACTTTGGTGTAGCCACCCCTGCATCATCACTTGAATGCATAATCCATGATCTAACTATCAATACTTCTTTAGTTTTGAACTTCTATATATAATTATAACATTTATACAACATTTAATTGGTATCATATTCCATTCAAAATAGAATAATCTAATTTTATAACATTAATATTTGATGGGTAATATCTACATCACTTCTTGCAATCCTTTATGTATTCTGAGTGATTCCTCCTCAAGTTACTTGGTTCACCACAATGGAAGCACTGCCCCTCATTTTTAACACCTCTTTTAGGTTTTAATGACTTAGAATGAATATTGGAACCTTTAATATTCTTCTTCCATCTTAAATTTTTACCCATAAGTATTATCAACACAACACTAGAGCTTATACCTCTCATTTCTAGCTTATCTATCCACAACATATTGATAGGATAATGTAAACTTTTATTGAACTAGTTCATATTATAGTATATAAATAATTGTTAGAAACTTTTCAAAAATGATAATAGAATGAATTTCATTTCCAAATCAAGAATTAAAGGATACCTCATACTCTCCAAGTCATTGGAGTACCCAATCATATTGGATACACGAGTGAAGATTCAAGTTCCTTCAATATTTTTTATCTAAAAATACATTTTAATCCTTGTACCTATCATTCGGTTTTGTTCCTAATAAAAAATTTTCAAGTTATCTATCATCTTGAAAGAATCCATGTTCTCATGTTGATTTTATAACCTGGGTTTTATAGACATAATAATTTTAGTGTATACATCATGTGAATCATTCAAATACTTATTTTAAGTATCTAGATCTATTTATTAAATGGCTTCATTATTCATCAGATAAGTAAGGGGTGATCTAACACATATAATTTTATTTCTTAATTAAGAATGATTCTGAATTTCTATAACAACTTAAGAAATTACTTATATTAAGATTCTCCTTTTCCAAACATGGTCTATAAGTCATGTTTGATGATTATTGTGATATAATATCTATAACATATGTTTTTATTTAATGAGTTCCATGTTTTATAGTAATTTAATAAGGACTTTTGTTAAATATACCACCATTAAAATGATAACCTCTTTTATATTTATATCATATACATTAGTGGGATAAGATCCATATTTCACTAAATATTTGAGTCTGCCTTGGTGTTTCATTAATTTCATATTTATTTAGGTATACCATCATATCTTTCATATCATAAATTACTCTTAAATAGTTGAGATGAAAACTCAATGCCCAAATATATCATATAGATTATCCCAAATCTTTCCATCTAATATCCCAACACTTCTATTTTCATAACTATGTGTGACCAAAACCTCATAGTTGGATTTGGTTATCAGAATCTTATGGTTATCCATTTTCATCATGTCTTATGCAAGATAATCCATGGGAACTCCATTTTAGAAGGAAATTTGTAACAGCCCATTACCTTTTCATTAGGTATCTTCTGATACCTTCTTTTGATTTACCCTATTCATTAGGAAATTATTTTCAAACATGAATTGGGATAATACCTGCAATGGTGAAGTCACAGATTAATTTGATTTTCAAATTTTCCATGGGATTTTTGTACTATTCAATGGGAAATTACACGATGTGTGGTAGGATTTCACGACGTGTAATGATGTCTAGACCCATCACGTGAGTTGAATTCATAATGTGATAATTTACAAAACATGTAATGGTTACATGTAATGTAATGTGAAAATCTGATTTTTAATTAAAAGGTCGTGCGTTTTTTGGTGTAACTAAAAATTAAAGGGATTCATGATTTGTAAAAGATCAAATGCCATGTAATTCCCCAAGTTCCAGTTTTTAGGGTGTCATGTAGGTGTTTGATGGATTTTTTTTTCACTCTCCTCCAATGGGGTAGAATTCTTTCCCTGGGCAATTTTGGGTTTCTTCCTTTCTTCTAGATTGATTCATTCAGTGATTGATCGGTAGGGTTAGGTGCTTCGTCTCTTCAGGTAAGCCTTCCTATTGGTTTCTATCTCATTTGTGGTTATGGAACCATTTTCTTTTTGTGGATTTTTTTTTGATTTTGTTTTCTATCAACCCTTTTTATTCTTTGGTCGTGCCTTGTATTTTAGAGGTAGATCCTATAGTTTTCAATCCCCAATGTCATAGTTGATTAAGATTTCTATGCTATTAAGGTAGGTGAATCTATTCAATTATTCTAATTTATTTAATTTTTTATAGTTCTCATTGTTTTCCTTGAGATTTGATATGGAATTGGATGTGTTGAAATTGAAAGGGGCATGGGGTCATGTTTTAATGTTTTTTCCTTGAAAATAACTTTTCCTTAATTTGAAATAGAAAATGGATTTTTAAACCCTGAAGCAGATTGGCTTTGATTTGAAATTGTTTTATAAAAATGTGATCATGGTTTTTAAAATTAAAATTAGCATTGTATAGTGGGAACCTTGGGTACGTCGAGATTGAGACAAAGGTAGCCTTAGTGTGTGTGATTCCATTAAGAGGTGACCTATTATATGTTTGTTGTCTATGGAAGGCCTTGATTTTTGTTTGGATCCAACGTTATGCCTTGTTTGGTCTTGTGAGTTTCTAGTATGTATTCTCCCATAGGCTAGAGCCCATCTAGTAGCTTCGTTGTTGTTTCTAGTTTTTTATTACATGATTGTTTATTTCATAGATGTTGTCTCACATGTATATTTACTTATCGTCATGTTTTCCTATTTTTTTTCTATATTTTTCAACTTTAAATGTGGTTTGTGAATAAGTCAAGTGTTATTTGAAAAGGTATTTAAAATTTATTTATTTATAAAAATTATCTTAAAACAATTTTGTTTTAAATATTTAACTTATGAATTCTTATTATTAGAACTTGTATAGATTATATTGGTGGTATCCTATTGGGATCTATTTCCAAAACCCTACTTTTTCCTATGGGTAGTTGTAGAAATTGTTTTTTAGGATTCAGGTAAATAGAAGATTATTTTGTAGCATGTGGGATTCTCTTTACATTGTTGTTTCATTTGGGGATAGTTTGGAGACGATGCTTGGTCACATAGAGACTTGTTTTTTAGACTTTTCGTGTTCTTATGGTTTAGATGGTTTGTATTAGTTATATATTTCATTTGTTTTTTCATAGTACTAATGTTTTATGTCTTATTTTTTTTATATTCAAGAATTTTTTCTTTTTCTTTGTTTTACCTCACCTCATAATGGGCGGGCTTGAGTGACTGGTCTGGTGGTCCTAGATTGATTTGTTAGAAATTTGTATCAGAGGGTTTACTCAGCCTAAAGTGTTTTAGAACTACTGATTTTTTTCAGTGTCATGGGTAGACAAGAGTAGGATCATCAGAATTCGGATAGTATGTGTGGAAAATGGGCATGGCCAGCTCACTCCCATTACTCAATCAGATTTTCTATGGGTGGTCGAAAAAATTTCACTAAGTTCGAGACTGAGTGTTTATGGATTTTTTTTAATTTACATAATTTATAATGTTTGAGGGATTGGTGTGTGTAAGGTCATTTGAATAAAATAAGTGGGGAGTTTATTTAGATAGACTCATTCTTTTTAAAAGGTGTTTGCCTTTTTTGGTAGAATTTATAACGCTTTAAATTTTTATTGTTCTAAATCTTGGTATTGGATTCTTATTTTTGTTATGATGGTTTTGGAATTTTCTAATGGATTATTGGTTTTGGTCTTTTGTTTAATAGAAAATGTCTCATAGAAGAGCTCATCCAAATACAAGAGGGGAAGTTTCAAGGTAGTTTCTACAGGTGGATCCTCCAAAGGACCCTTCTTTGGTTGAAACAATGATATTTACCATTCAAAATCTAGGGTCAGTGGGTACAGTGAACCCAGGATGGGCAGTGGATTATGGTTTGTAATTTACCAAGAAACATCCACCTATATTCCGTGGTGACAAAGGACCACAAGAGTTAGAAGAGCATCTTGAACTGATTGAGAGAATATTTAAATTTTTGGAGACTCCTGAGGATTCTTAGGTGGGGTTTTCCACGCATATGCTCGATGGAATAAGAAGAAAATTTTGGGACTCAATAGTGTAAGGTAAGTTGTATAAAGGTCTTACCTGGGTCTCTTTTAAGAAGATCTTCAATCGGCAGTTTTATCCCAAAAGTTTATGTGTGGAATAGAACTAGGATTTTTTAATGTTGGAGAAAGGGGAGCATGCCGTTATGGAGTACTCCACCCACTTGGTTGAGTTGGTGCATCTAACAATGAAACATGTCACCCATGATTACTTAAAGACTCAAAGGTTTGAGATGGGTCTGAGGAAAGATGTTCGATCAATACTTTCTCTTATATGACTTACAACCTTTCTGTAGGTAGTGGATAAAGAATATTTAGATGAGGCCGACATAGCTAGGAAGACATGCTTGGGATGAGTTTTAGTGGGTGCAGTAGTTAACCAGGGTGCTTATTCTGGTCAAAAAGGGAAGCGTAAGAGTGGTCAGATTTCTGCAAGACAAGTTTTAGGGGATTAATCATGGTATAAACTAGTTATTTTCTATTATTGTAATAGCTATGGTCATACTAGGCCTCATTTTATGTAGGATCCTATAAATTTTCATCTTTGTGGGTGATCCGACCATCTGAATAGTTTATGCAATACGATGTCCCAAGCCAGTAAGGCGGGATCCACTTTCACTAAAGGGTCACAGGTTTATGTTGATTCTTCTAAGAGTGGTGGGTCTCATTCTCAGGATAAGGGGGATGTCCAAGGGAATAATTTTGGATGACTTTATGTAGTCCATTGTGTTCCGTAGGAATCTAAAACAGGTCTAACTACTGTTAAAGGTACAATGTTTTTTTTCATCTTCTATGGAACAATATTTGTTTTATAGAGGCGATACTTATTATTTTATATCATCAAATTTTTTTTGACATGTTGGTTTTGATGTTGGATCTTAGTTCGTTTTGTGTATTATTTCACACCTTTGGGAAAGAGGTTCGAATAAGGTTTCAAATGTCCTTCATCTCGGTTAGTGATAGAAGATTTTGAGGTGGTTTGGGACTTCTTAGTGGTTGATCTTGATATATTTTACTTGATAATCTACATTGACTAGATTATTAGTTTAAAGGCCTAGATAGAATTTTATCACTTTTGGGTATAGTTATTATCCATAAATGGGGTCATTCATGTTTTTCAGGGTGAGTGGGACTCTAGATCTGGAAGGGCAGGGTTGGTTGTTGCTTATGCCAGATTAATCTCATGCCAGTTTTCAGAAATGCTTCTCAATGCAGATAATTTGTACTTGGTAGGTCAACTACCTAAAGTTGTGTGTCTGTACCCTGATGTCTTTTTAGATGATTTTTCTAACTTTTCACCATATAGAGTGTTTGATTTTACTATTAACCTATTACCTGGAATGATGCCCATTTCTATGCCATCCTATCGAATGACACCTAATGAGTCTGTAAAACGGAAATTTCATATTGAGGACCTAGAGGTGAAAGGATTTATTCATTCTAGAGGTTCACCAATGGCTTTGATTGTACTCTTTTTTCAGAAGGTATACGAATGTCTTATACTTTTTGTTGACTATCGAAAGTTGAATCGGGGGATCGTTAAGAACAAGTATCCATCACCCAAAAATAATGATCTCTCTAAGTAGGGATTTTGGTTTTCTAATATTGAATAGTGGCCAGGGTACCACCAGTTGAGAGTTTGAGAACATGATATACCCAAGATAGCATTTCCGAGTCGATATGGGCATTTCAGGTGTCTGTTTATGCCATTCAGACTCACTAATCTTCCTGTGGTGTTCATGGATTTGATTACCCAAATTTTTCATCAGTTCTTGGACTCTTTTGTTTTTGTGTTAGTGAATGATATCGTGGTGTACTCCAAGATATTGTAGGAGCAAAAAGTCCATTTGAATATCATTCGTAAAATTTTTAGGTAACATCTTCTGTATGGTAAACTTTCTAAGTGTGATTTTTGGATCCAGAAAGTGATGTTTTGGGGGTATGTGATATCTGATAGGGAATATTAGTTGATCCTAAAATGGTTCAGGAAACTATGTATTCGGATCATCCCATAAATGTGTTTGAGATTCAAAGCATCTTGGGTTTGGTAGGATACTATAGAATATTTTTCTGGGACTTCTCTAAGATCGCATTTGTGATGACAGATTTAACCCATAAGGGTGTACATTTTGAAAGAAATGGAAAGTGTTATGGATATTTTTAGGATCTAAATATTATGTTGACTTCATCAAAAAAAATTATTCTTCCATAACTATGTACAGGTTATGATGTTTTATGTGATTCTTCTGGTATGGGTTTGAGATGTGTATTGATGGAGGGGAAACAATTTGTTGCTTATGTATCATGCCATTTATTCCCTGATGAGAAGAAATACCCTACCCCTGATCTTGAGTTGTAATTTTTTGTTCATGTGCTAAAAACATAGTGTCACTATTTCTTTTGAGAGTGGTTTATGGTGTATTCTAGTCCCAAAATCCTGAATTATATCTTCACTCAAAGAGATCTGAACTTATGATAGAGATTTTAGGTTGAGTATATTCAAACATTTGATACTGTTTATACCCTTAGGAAAGGGAATTTAGTGGCCAATGCATTGAAAAGAAAATTATCGATTCATTCCATGAAGAAATTAGTTGAGTTGTGGTCTTCGATGAGTTTTTTTACTCATATGAGCTTCTAAGTAGAGGAGGTTGATAGATAGGTGTTCATAGCTTTGATAAAAGTTGAATTGTCTTTTGATGGGTGAGTTCAATTTGATTAGATGATGGACACCAAGAGTTGATGCTTAGGAGAAATCCTAAATAGTGGGGAGACCTCATGTGAGTTTTCTTGGTCTCTTAGTGGAGCTTTGTGCTTTCAGAGTAGGTTAGTTGTTCTATTTTCCTTGAGATAGGAGTTTCTAGGCAGTGGACACAAGTCATATTTGTCGTGCACCCTGGGTCTACATAGATGAACCATGATTTGAGATGTCGGTATTAGTGTTTGGGGATGAGGTGGTCAATTTTATATTTTGTATTATGGTGCCTCACTTGTCGAATAGTTAATGTGGAACACCAGATACCGACAAGTTATTTGTGGCCTTTACCTATTCTAGTATGGAAGCGGGATGATATTTCCATGTATTATTTCATTGGTTTCCCAAAAAATGCTAGTGGGAAGGATGCAATTTGGTTGATTTTTGAAAGAATTACTAAATCAGTTCATTTCTTGATAATAAAGAAGATGAAAAAAGTGAAATAGTTTGGGGACTTGTGCATTAATTAGATTTTCAAGCTTCATAGGGTTCCTTATACAATTTTTTCTGACATGGAATCATGGTTTGTATATAGATTCTAGAATGGTTTGAATTAGTGTGGTACCCTTTGAGGATTTTTATGGGTGGCCATGTCGACCTCCCTTATACTGGGCAGAGTTGGGAGATCATTTCTTGGTTGGGTCGAGTGTTGTTCAAGAGATGACAGAGGTAGTGGATTTGATCGAGAGGTATTTTATCGCGACATAGAGTCATAAAAAATATTATGTGGTGCATCATCATCGACTGCTGAAGTTTATGTTTGGTGATCAGGTCGTTCTTAGATTTTCACCTTTCTTGGGACATTATCAGTTTGGTAAGTAGGGTAAGTTGGCATCGAGGTTTGTGGGACCCTTTCTAATTGTTTTGTGACTGAGGTGGGTGACATATTAGTTGTTGTCTCCATATGGCTTGATGTTGGAACCATGGTCATCTATGCATGATTTGGAGAATGGTTTGTGTTTGTTGTCAATCCTCGGAGGAAGTTCAGAATGTGTGACAGCAAATTACTCATACAGGTCATGCAAATAACAGTATTGAAGGTGGCACCATTTTCCAGTGTTTACTAAATTTTTGGACCTCAAATTCGACAAAATGGGAAAACAATGTTTTTTTGGTAAAGGGACTTGCGCGCTGGACATGTGCCACGCAAGTGACTTGCGCCCTGAGAAAGGACTTGCATGCCGGTGCCTAGGAGGTTTGGAGAGTTGCGCGCCATATGTTTTTCAAGATCAGATCTTCAAAATATGTCAAAGGAAAGAGGGTCGTGCAAGTATTGGTTTGGTTGCGCAAGTGAGTACCACGACAAAAGCTAGGGCGGTTGGAGTTGCACGTCGGAACATGCGCACTGAGAGGAGGCTTGCGCACCACCACGCAGGGTGTCCAGTTTACCTATAAATAGTGGACCACCCCTCCTCATTTGGAAAAAAGTTCAAGAGTTAAGGAAATTCAGTGCTCCCATCGTGTAGGTGTAGTGGTCACACAAGTGTTTGTGGGTCGCTCAAGTATAGGTTGCACAACTGTTGTTTGTTTCACGCCAAAACCATTTTGGGTGAAAAGGAATGTGAGTCGCGCAAGTTTGAAGTTGTTGAAGTGAGTGTCGTGCAAGTGGTTGAGGTAGACATGTGCGCCCGTTATAACTTGCGTGCAGTTTGTGAAACTTGTGCACCAGCCTGGAGAAGCGCGCCAGGTGTTGTTGAAGTTCGCCCCTCTTTTTGAAGCTGCACGTAATCTGGAAGATTTCCCGATACTTTCAGTGAAAAGTGAGATTAGTCTACTGATGAGAGTTGGACTTCAACATAACATCTACATACAACAGAGGATGCATTATTTTGCAATGATGAAGAGACCTTCACGTCTATAAACTGAGTGGGACTTCACCAAAGGTAGTGAGCTAGGGGGAGTCAACGAGAGTGACCCGAGGGATGCAGTGAGCTATCCCTGAACCATTGTAAAGGCAGTGAGCCTAGGACAGAGTGACTGTGCCCGAACCATTATAATCCAGAACTAGTGAAGAATATTGGAATTTGGTATGACCAAAAACCTGTCGGTGTATGCTCCTTGGACGTAGCCCTTAGTGGTCAACCAAGTAAAAAGTGTTGTGTCATCTCTCTGTATGTGAATGTTTTCTTTCTGATCATATTAATCATACAGGTTTAACAAGTTCCTACCAACGTGGGAACAAGATCCATCTATTTAAAATAAAAAGATCCCCCCTGATTCACCCATCCCCTCTCAGGGTGTCCCGGGTTCCTACACTTGACTTCCATGCATGTTGTGTTTTATGTTTCCCAGTCGATGAGATATATATTAGATCCTTACATGGGATTAGATGAGAGGATGTTTTTGTTGATACTGATAACACATTGGTTGAGAACCCGATCCATATTATGGATTTACAAGATAAGGTATTTCAAAGTAAAATTATTCTGTTGTTCTGGGTACTATGGAAGTTCACACAAGATTTCTCCGAGATATGGGAGCATGATTTATTGATGAGGCAGCGATGGACAACTATTTTTTCATATCCAAGATCTTGAGCTATTTATGGGGGGAAAATATTTTATGGTAGGGAGATTGTAATTCCCTGTTACCTTTCTATCAGGTATCTTCTAATCCCAATTTTTGCTTTCCCTTTTTCTTTGGGTGAGTATTTTTGACCCTAAATTAAGAGGATACCTATAATGGTGAATTCAAGGATTTTTTTGGATTTTCAGCTTTTCCTCAGGTTTTTTCTTCTATTTATAAGGTACTTAAATGATGTGTTGTAGGGTTTCATGATGTGTAATTTTGGTGAGACTCATCTCATGAGTTTAATTCACAATGTGAGAATTTGCATGCCATATAATTTGGAAAGCCATTTTTTAATTAAAAAGGCAACGCATTTTTCAATATAACTCAAAATTTAAGGGATTCACAATGTGTAAAATATTTTACATCATGTAATTCCAAAAGTTATATTTTTTTGGATATAGTGAGGGTGTTTTAGGGGTCATTTTTTTATATCCTTTTCCACTCATCCATAGATCCTTCCCTAGGAAATTTTGGGTGTCTTCCTTTCATCTAGATCGATTTGTTCAACGATTGATTAGTAGGGTTAGGTGCTTCATCTCTTTGGGTAAGCCTTCCTCTCGATTTATCTCTTGTTTGTGGTTGTGACACTATTTTTTGTAGGTATTGTTGATTGGATTGAGTATTCTATCAATCATTTTTAGTTATTGTTCATGCATTGTCTTCTAGAGGCAAATCATGTGGTTTCCAATCCTCGTTGTCAAAGGTGGTTAGGTTTTTTACATTCTTGAGGTAGGTAGATCTATAAAATTATTCTAATTTCATTAATTGTTTATAGTTCTTATTTTTTTCCTTTAGATTTAAGATGTAATTTCATGTGTTGAAATTGAAAGGGGAATGGGTTCATGTTTTAAAGGGGTTTTCCTTGAAAACAGAATTTACTTGATTTGAAAAGGAAAATTAATTTTCAAATCCAAATATAGATTAGATTATCATTGAAATTGTTTTATAAAAATATGATCATCATTTTTAAAATATAAATTGACAAACATTACACTAAAAGAACCTTATGTATGTTTATATAGAGACACATGTATCCTTAGTGTATGTGACACCACTAGGAGGTAACCTCTAATATGTCAATGGTATATGGCAGGCCTCGATGTTAGTTTAGGTCCAAATTTATTCCTTGTTTAGGTTTGTGAGTGTCTAGTACATATTGTCTCATAGACTAGAACTAGGATGGTAGGTGAATTTTTGTTTCTGGTTGTTTATTACATGATAGTTTATTTCATGGATGTTGGATCACATATATATTTAGTTATCGGTATCTTTACCTGTTTTGTTTCTAGATTTGGAAACCTTGCATGCGATTTATGAAAAAATCAAGTATTATTTTAAAAATGATTTCAAATTGATTTATTTATAAAAATAATTGTAAATATGTTTGGTTTTAAATATTGAACTTGTGAATTCTTATTATCAGAACTTGTATAGATTCTTTTGGTGGTATCCTACTAGGCTCTATTCCTCACACGCTATATCTACCTTTTGGTGGATGTAGACCTTGTTTTGTAGTATTCAGGTAAAGGTAAGATCATTATATATCTTTCAGACTTATCTTTATGTTTCTGTTTCAATTTGGTATTATTTGGAGGTGATTCTTTGTCACATGGAGACTTATTGTTTATACATTTCATTTTCTTATGGTTTAGCTGTTCGGACCAAAAGGGGCCTAGATACCTTGAGGGGGGGTGAATCAGGGTATGGTTATTCTTTTACCTAAATAATTCCTACCTCACTGGATCATGATCTCTTTATTATAAGGGTCAATTTATTTGAACTTATGTGTTAATATTGATCTTATTCTTCCTTTCTTTCTCCCATGATGATGTTTTGAATTCAATGAAGGAATGAAATCAGACTGATCCACAGATTTTTACTTGGTTCACCCTCACTGGGCTATGTCCAAGGAGCATACAAGGATGTTGTGCTGATGTACCAAATCCACTAAATATCGCTTCCCAATTACAATGTTCGAACCAGTTCTTCTATGCCTAGGCTCACTTCCTTTAAAAATTTTAGGGTCTTTTCACTACATTCCCAAGGGTCAATCCCTATGTCTCTTCATTTAGCTCACTACCAGTGGGAAGTATCACCATCTTCCTCTTGCTTCACTCACATCTCTTTGAAGGGATCCACTCATAGTTTATGGACATGTAGTTCCCTTCACTATCTATAATTAATGCATCCTCCATAGTATGTAGACTCTCTATTGATGTTACACTTTCATCCATTGATAAATACCACATTACCACAGATGTACTGTGCAACTACAAATCTTTCCCGCAACCCTTACTGTGTCTTGCATACAACTTTAATGCTTAGCATGCAAGATTCCACTTTTGTTGTGAAACACCCCCTATATGAAAATTCAATCATACGAAGAACTCAAACCTTACGTGAAACTTCCTTAATTTGTGCACAGTGCAAAATCATTTAGGAAACTCCCTTTTCTTAAAATTCTTATGTGATCCAAAGCTCAGATTATCTATAAGTGTTGAGATGCTTTGAATGAACGAGGTCAAATCTTATTCATAGAAATCACTAACCCCTACGTCGAATATTCCCCCCATCGTGCAATATCCTCTATATGCATGAAAAACCCAATTTGATGTCGCATTGGGTTCGAAAGTTTCTTTTGTACAATCCTCATCTTTCGCGCACTTCATGCCTTTTCCATTTTTTGATGTTCTAATCCTAAAACCTACCTTGTGCAGAAGTTTCCAAATGACCTTCAATCTTTCACATAAAAACCAATCATTCATGAACATTCCATATATTTCGTGTACCTTCCTTTAACAAAAAACACCTTTCTCCAATTTTCGATTTTGAGGCCAAAAAATTTGGAAATAACTAGAAATTGGTGCCACCTTGTATCTATTTTTATCACCTCTAGATCATCCCTTCATTTTTCATGGTTCTTTATCAATATAGATTTTCAAAAATATCTCCAGAACACCACAACTGACAATGAAACCCATATTTTTCAACAAACAAAATCAACCCAAAAATGATTCAATGTTGCCTTGATGAATTTTTTCCCAACAATCCCCTCCTTCAGTTTTATTAACAACTCTTTCATAACATAATACCTCTTTAGCTTCAACCATATTCTACCACCATTCTCCTCTTTTGATACTAATATAAATCAAGGATTTACTCAACACATACTCTAATCTCACATGAGCAATGATCATCATGAGAAATAATAGTATGATGAAAATTTCATCAATGAATCACTTCATTCCAAACACGAATTAGTGAAACCAATCAACTGCTTCCATCATGAACCTTAGTGATTGTGATATATCTTTTTTGATCGATCACCGCTAACATAGTCTGATTTAAAACTCTTTCTTCTTCACTTCTTGGGTTCATGTGTTTTCCAATCTAATATTTGGATGATCACTTCGAAAACCAAAGAAACACATACTCTCATCATGTTGCACCCCATATCTCGTTGTTCCCCCTATCTTGATGCTCCACCTTCCATATTCTCCCCATGTATTGATAGATACATTTTCTCCTCCCTTGAATATCCACACATTCTCCCCCTTTATCAATGAACCCATAGGTCACTCCTTTGTGGTCTGTAACAGAGTAATGTACAAAGATCAACATATTAGGGAAAAACACACCATACCTCGGGGAGAGGGGGGGTCCCACATCCACATGTTTTCAAGTGTGGGGAGTCGACTGAACACCCAAATCTAGTCGATGCCTCTCAAATGCTTCTTTGGGTAAGGCCTTTATCATAATACTAGTAAATTGTAGCTCTGTAGGAACATACTTTAACTTCACTAGACCTTTCTCTACCTTCTCCTTAATAAAATGATATTTTATTTCAATGTGCTTTTTTACATGAGAGATGGAATGGATTTTTTCTAATATTTATAGCACTTGAATTGTAATAATGGATTTTGATCGGAGACTTCACTTCAACTCTCATGTCATCAAGTTGCTGTTTCATCCACAATAATCATGTGTATGCTTGAGTGGATACAATATACTTAGCTTTTTCAGTGCTCAATGAAATGCAATAATGTTTCTTGATCAGCCAAGAAATACACAATACACCAAGATAAAAAGAACCTCTTAATGTTGATTTCCTATCATCTGCTGAACCTGCCCAATCTGCATCTATGTATACCAATATATTTGGATGAGATTTGTCATTATACATCAAGCTGAAGTCCACGGTGCCCTTGATATACCAAAGTATTCATTTTACTGCAAGAATTTGGCTATATTTGGTATTTCTTTTTGATACCTCGCTTCTTGATATGTGGAAAATACAATATTAGATCTTTTCACTGTCAAGTACAGTAAGCTTCTAATGATTTGCCTATATTTTTATGATATTAATTGTCTTTCCATCATCATCTTTTGAATGTTTTGTCAAGGAATCAACTAGAGTTTTCATATCCTTGCAATTTTCCATTCTAAATATTCATAAAACCTCCTTGGAATATTTGGACTGAGAAATGAAGGTTTCATTCCTTCCTTGTTTCACCTATAAAACAAGGAAAAATGTTAGCTCACCAATCATTGACATTTCAAACTCACTTGTCATGAATTCATAAAACTGTCTTTACTAAGATTCATCTAATCCAAAAAATATTATGTCACTGACATAAACCAGCACCATCATCGTTTGATTACTTTTGTTGATGAAATAGAGATTTTAATTAACTCCACCACGTTGAAAGCCAAGTTTCTTCAAATACTGATCAAGTCTCGAATAACATGCTCTTGGTTCTTGTTTCAGTCCATATAGTGCTTTATTCAACCGAAAAACTTTGTTATCATCTTCATGAATGAGAAAAATATATGGATTCTCAATATACACTTCTTATTCCAGAACCCCATTGAAAAATTCAGATATGATGTCTATATGGAACACTTTGAACTTCCACTGCACTACAGTGGAAAAGAATGATCTAATTTCCTCCAGCATTACAATATGATCAAATGTATCATTAACATTGATACCCTCTATCTGGTAGTAACATTTTCACACTAATCATGCTTTGATTCAAATCATTGTTCCATATTTGTTCATCTTGTTGTGAAAGACTCATTTAGTCCCAATGACATTCATATCTGTTAGCCTCGAAAAAATATCCCCTAAGTCTCTTTCCACTTCATCACTTTTATCAGACAACTTGTCACTATGTCGTTCTTACAATGACATAATTTCTTTCAACTACTTTTCTCAACTTCTTGTTGAAACATTATTGATATTCTCTCCCAACTTCTTGGTATCTTGAAAACAGTCAGTTGATACCATGTTTTTAGAGAAAAATAGATAATCATGAAATACAAGAATTTTGTTGCTCATGCCCCTATAAGTCTTCTTAAACATAAACTATCACCATTTATATACCATTTAGAACTTTCATTATATTAGGATATATAATTCTATCCCTATGATATGCAACTCTTTGTTAGGCACGCTGTTTAGTCCCACAAACATTTTTATTCTCTTACATCATTTCTTCACATGTGACTTCATGTTTGATAAACTTCTCCATCTCAATAACATATTCCAGTTGTAGCTTCCTTCAATGGGACTTCCATCCAATAAACATACCCCTTAGTAATGGTCCATCAATAGAACCTCTAAGCCTACTGAGTTGAGACTTGGTATAGGAAACAAGAGATAAAGTAAATTTCACCACCACTATCCATTGTGCCCAATTACTTCCATATGCCTCGTGAATCCATAAATGATTAACTCATTTTAAGTGATTATTCTAGATTTATTCATCAACTCTAGTAAATAAATTGAATTTTTTAACATTATGAATCACATAATTTCACTACATTTCATCTTTTGATGTGACTTCCCCTTGGATCGTATCTCCCCTTAAACCCAAAACACTTGAACATCAGTTAATATAATTTATAAAAACATGGAGAGGGGAATCTCTAGAAACCTCAATAAGAGGATTGTGGTTGATCAAGACGGATCGACACTTTGATACTCTCTTTCAAAGAATTGTACTCTTTTTGTGCTCGTTCCAACTGCCCTTCCATACTCAACTATTCTGGCAATATGACTAGACATTTTTTACCCATATTCTACTTCTCCTTATAATATTTAGGTTCTATGGGTTTGGCCTTCCTCACAATTTGGGGTTTATACCCAGTAGTAAAAATTTCCTCCTTTGAGGTTCCACCCGAATTCAATTTCTCATGACAATTTCTATGAGTAGGAATATCTACACCATTAATATTTTCTTTCTTATTCCTCTATTAGAGGACTCTTTCCCATTCTTTTACATCTCACCTTGTAAATCATGTGAGATTGTGGAGAAAATCTTTATTCATTTTTCTTTGATCTGTTATTCGAGTCTCCACATAGTTTCTTACTATTGGTGGGTTATTCACTAAATGTACATTTTTATTACTCACAATTGGAGATTCTCCTCCATTTTTCTTCCAAGTTTTATTCCTACTATGATATCATGCTGAATTCCCATAACCAGAACACATAAAACATATCCCATTAAAAACATACCTCATGTAATTATTTCTCAACTAAGATATTGGTGCAGCTTGAGTTTTTCCTCTATCATTGAGCTCTTGGGCTTCTTGACACACATTCATATTATGTCCTTGTCTTCCATAGTAATAACATCTGATAAGTGATGTCTTCTTAGAGGTGTTCCTTTTGGACTTTTCATGATGTTCTTCTTATTCTCATATTTAGCAATATTTCTGCCTTTACAGCATGAAGTATATTCAAAATACTCTGAAAAAAAACTTGATGTATGACCATGAATCCCACAAAAAATTGCATATGATGTCATTACATCCTGTAAAATTATTTTTAGGTCTATCTTTATCACCTAATGGATGTTTTCTATTTCTGGAACTGTTCATGGCTCTTTTCCTCTCATGCATAGAAGAGGGTTCATCATATCCAATACCAGTTTTTCCCAAACTAGATAGACTTTGGGATGATACAATCCTATCTTGATTCTATTCTGAAGTATCATATTTTATTTTCATTTCAACATCACTTCCTATAGGAAAATCAAATAGTAAATGATGATAATCCATCAACTTGGGATTGACTTAAGAATTATATTTCTCTACATATTTCTTCACTAATTATATTTATTCTCTCAATTGTTGAATCTTTATATCCCTTAATTCAAGTTGAGCATTAAGTTATCTCTTTAAATTCTTCAATTTACCCATCACATCTTCCAATTTAAATGTCAATTATCCACCATGTCACTTTTCTCCTTTATTTTTAATTTATCTTGAGCAGTAGAATCAGAATAGAATGCATTCACTTGTTGTAACCTTTAGTTATTTTGAACTAGTTCAGATAGTTGTGCAGCAAGATCATCACTTCTGGATTTCAGATTCTGAATTTCATTTGACTTTTGATTCCTTCCCTTATCATCAGCATTCTGTTTCTCTCTCTTTTTAGACATTTTTAGAATTTATTCAGCATGAGAATCATTCGTATCCCTCGTATCAGTAGCCACATCAATAAGGATTCGATTTAATCCTCTTAGATTGTTAACCTCAATTCCAAATGATATAATCTTGATATCATTAGATTTAATCTCTTCATCCAATTTATTATCCAGTTATTTTCATTCATGGAAAAAATCTACTTTTTGCCTTTTGGGAGTTTCTTTATCATCATTAGTTCCAACATCTCTTGGAATATTAGGTTCTTCGTGCATTCCTTCTACATAATCGAATGAGTAAGTATTTTCATTGTATGATTTTTTCACATTATTATTCTTTTCACTAATTTATCCCTTTAATTGAATCACACTCTTTCCATAAACGCTTCAACTCTGAGGAATACCAATAGAATTATGATTCTTCATTGTAGTTGTTCCCTTTTCTATGGCACAATAAGATAAGAGCATATTGAATCTTTTACTTAAACACTCAACTGAACCAAGTCAGAGAAAAAAATGATAAAATAATCCTTCACTCTGATACCAATTGTTAGGACCAAAAGGGGACTAGATACCCTGAGAGGGGGGTGAATCGGAGTGTGGATATTCTTTTCCCTAAATAATTCTTTCCCCACTAGATCTTGACCGCTTTATTATAACGGTCACTTTTTTTCACTTATGTATTTATTTTGATCTCATTATTCCATTCTTTATCTGATGATGATGCTTTGAATTCAATGTAGGAAAGCAAGAAGACTGATACACCGATTTTTACTTGGTTCACCATCACTAGGATACGCCTAAGGAGAATACAACAGCGATGTGCCGATGTACCAAATCCAATAAATCTCATTCAAAAATTACAATGTTCGGAATAGATATTTAATGACTAGGATCACTTCCAATACAAATTTTAGGGTATTTTCACTATATTACCAAGACTCACTCTCTATGTCTCTTCCTCTATCTCACTTCCAGTGGGAAGGATCGGATAATTCCTATTCCTTCCATCACTGATCTTGGAAGGGATTAAATCACAATTTATTGAATTTTATGTCTATTCATTATCTCTAATTAATTCATATTCTATTGTATATAGATTCTCTATTGATGTACCACTTTCATCCACTGATGAATAAAACTTTACCACATATGTACTGGGAAACTGCAAATCTTTCATGCAACCCTTACTGCGTCTTGAGTGCAACTTTAATCCCTTGAGCACAAGATTCCACTTTTATCGTGAAACATCCCTTGTGTGTAACTTCAATCTTACATTCAACTCAAATCTTACATGCAACTTCTTTATCTTGAGCTCAACTCAAAAACTTTCATACAACTCCATTTAATTAAAATTATTATGTGATCCAAATCTCAGATTCTCTTCGAATGAGGGGGGTCACCTCTTATTTATAGGCGTCACCAACCCCTGCACGAAATATTCCCCATGTCATGAAATATACCCTCTATGCACAGAAAACCCAATTTGACATCACACTGGGAGCACAAGTTTCATTCGCGAAATCTTTATCTTTCATTCATTTCATGCCTTTTTTCATTTTTCAACTTTCTAATGCTAAAATATTTTCTTGTGCACATGTTTCCAAATTACATTCAAAATTGTGTGAAAACACAATTATTTTTCATATATTCTATATATTTTTCTCACCTTCCTTTACCAAAATCACCTTTCCCCATTTTCTGATTTTGAGTCTCAAAAATTTGACAAACATTGAAAAATTGTACCACCTTGTATATGTTCTTTTTGTACCGCCTCAAGATCATCCCTTCTTTTGTCATGGTTCTTTTTCAACATAGATTGTAAAAAAAATATCAGGAACACCACAACTAACCATGGAAACCCTCTTTGTCAACAAATATAATCAACCCATAAATTCTTTAATGTTTCCTTGAGGGATTTTGTCCCAAAAACAGCCAAATTGGCTCGGTTGTATCTTTCATTTGTTTTTGCATAGTACTCTGGTTGTATGTCTTATTTTGCTTATACTAAAGTCTTGTTTATTTATATTTATTTTACCTCACCCTATAATGGGATGGCTTGTGTGACTGGTCTGGTTGGCCCAGGTTGGATTGTTACAAACCTACCCGATTGAATGATTGAGATATTCACATGTGTTTTCGTTGGAAAGATTCTAGAACTTTGTGTTTTTTAGGGGTTTGAAATCCCATTATCTTATCTTATTTATTCAATTTTATATATTCATTCTTTCAATGATTCATTTTTAGTGTCATATGCCTTAAAAATATGTTTAAAGCATATTAATTTATAGCTCTTTATATAACACATGATTTATATTATATACCCAGAAATAAAATACAATTATATTCACACATATCTAAATTCATACCATGTATATAGTACATTAAACCATCCATGTAAAGTCATATAATAATATAAAACCAAAATCCTCATAAGAGAAAGCATGGTGGGACAGGAAGACAACCCACATGTTTCTAGATAGTGACTAAGCCCCCAACCAAGTGAGAAGTTCATCCTAATGTCTCACAACCCATTGATCATTACTCAAGAGAGCCCTAAATTAAAATACAATCATAATATCTAATATTTGTAAATTATAATCATCCTATAATTTTATATTTTTAACCCATAAAAAATCATAGTCATGGTTGAATGTAACTATATCTTATGTATGCATGTAAGAAATTTATAATAATTAGTTTAACCCTTAAAATATTTCCTACATTAATTTATAATGTAAACAATTTATATTTATGAATAAAGATGGGAAATAATTTTGTTAGATGAACATCTCATAAATTTATACATGTGATAAATATTTTAGTAACATTTTATAAAAAAATAATGATAAAAAATTATAATTAAACATGTTATATAAGCATTAAATAAATAAATAAACCTAAATATTTCATATTTATTCCAATATAAGCACTTTTATATAATAATTTTTCAGGGTATCATATTTAAAATATGAAATTATTATGAAAACTTTCATAATAATTAAAACATTTCATATTTTATTTAAACAGTTTATATAAAAAAATATCACATGTTTTATTTTATTTAATCCACGATCAAATCCTCTAAAATAATTCATGGTATGGTTTAAATAAATTTTACAAATAAATCCTTTTAATATGAACATTTCATATTAATATTTATAAACATTTCATAAAATAATATATAATATTTTATATTTGGACTAATTTTTTAATTTATAAACATTATATAAATCAATACACCATGAAAAAAAGGTCCATGTTGGTGAAGGTTTTAGAAAATTTAAAAAAAATTCTTTAAAATGTAAAAAAACATGACTGCTTTTTACTAAAACCATGACGTCGTTTCTCTTGAGTGACAAAACTTGTAAAGGTAATCCAAATCCATTTTCTTTAAAAGTTTTAATTTTAAAACCACGATGTGGTTTCACCCAGTTACATCATAATTTTCTTATAGAAATCAAATTTCAATACTAACAATAAGTGGTTTTTTCAACCATGATATAATATTATTACCTTTATGATGCTTTATTTTTTCATGAAATGTTTCCACACATTTTTTTTATCAATTCACAACATGGTTATATAACATTTATAAAACAATTCATGTTTCCTTCTTAAAACATGTTGTGGTTATGAAAAAAATCATAAAAAATGACTATTTAAATAAAAAAAATCACAGTTATAAAAAGTCACATTTTCTTAGTTTCTTCATCTATTTATATTTTCAATCCAAATATAATGGAATCAGATTTGGTGCCATTATTTTTTTAGAGGGGACAAGCATTCTCCAAATGAAATAGAAATAAACCAAAAAAAATAAATTTCCAAAAGGATCCATCCATATTTTTAGATTGAATTAAATAAATAAATAACACATGCACTAAAAACAGTGACTTATGCAAATAAAAATTCAATAACAGATAATACATATTTTGATATAAATGATTAAATACAACATATATTAATTATTGTTTGTATTAAATTTAAGTAAAATAATTATTTATACCCATGCATATATCTTTTCATTTTAACTGATCGATATTAATAATTCTTTTACTAGCTAAATATATTATTTTATCACAACAATACTAATTTTTTTTAATGATAATTGAATCTATTGTTATTAATTATTATTAATAAAAAATAATTTATCATTATAAAAAATTTATTGAAATAAAATATCTAATAACAAAAAATATCTTATAAATAATTTAATATAAATTTATTAATTACTACTCAACCCATGAATTTACATGACATGATCATTTAATTACACATTTTTATACCTATGTTAAAAAACTTATGGCAGTGATCTAGGAAATATGTGTCCCTCATTGGTAGAGTGGCAGAAAATTGAAAAAAGAAATGGAGTGGGATGTTTGTGACGCATGGAAATGGAGTGGAGACTGGTGGAAAAATATGTAGCTTAAAGCATTCTATATAACTATAGATGTTCATTTATGTGGATAGGTGTATATAAATTAAATCAATGCATAATGTTTGTATACATGTGTGTGATTTCAAACAATTTATGCATACTATATGGATAATAATATATGGAATTTGTTAATATAAAAGAGTCATGGGAGGAATACTAAAATGAAAGTAGAAGGAATGCATACTATAATTTCATGCAGTATATAATGTGTGAATATATTGTTGAAAAAGTGGTTAATGCATGACTGAAATGATATAAAAGTCTATTAAAATATAAATAATGATAAACAATATATGTTTATAAGATTCATTATTAATAATAAAACATTAATAAAAATAAAAAATGTTTTAAGTTTCTATGTATGGGTGGTCCTAACCTAACACTAAATCACTTCACGGACAATTAAGTGATTGTAAAAAGTGATCACAAATGGGAACTCATGCTGCCACATCTCCATAGTTTGTATATTGACCATGTGTTTCTCCTTCAACCAACGGTAAAGGCAAAAAAAAAAGTTACAATATCGATCAATGCCACTATGAAAACTGAATATGAATTTCATGAAGGGGGTGGCGATGAACTCAATGGAGTCCAATCAAAGTCACACCACCACACCCCTAGGAATAACCGAGTAGATCCCCTAATGCTTGGAAATTCTTCACAAAACCAAATACCTCACCACACTACAACTCCCAATCCCAATCTCACTATTTTTGTAGCTTCATCACATGTATTAAATTCAAAGTCGAGCAATAGAGATGATAGGATAAATTTTCATGATTATATAAGAGAAGCAAAAAATAGAGAAAAACGTCACCTTGAAAAAGTTTTACAACATAAGAGAAGAAGTTATCAGAAACCTGGAACAATTTTTTTTCATACATTACTTCAATTTCATCATAACTTCCCTACATCATGCATTTTGTTTGGTATGGGAAGAATATTATGGAGTAATATTTTCTAGTTGATGTCTAGTGTTTCTTCAATCTGATTAGGCAAAGTAGTATGAAGTCCTAGGGATTTGTAATTTAGGGTGATATTTTTAGACAGAAAATATCCAATTACTAATAAACTATAATAATATGGTAATATTGGAATATTGTTTATGAAATAAAATAGTTGTTATAAAATATTGGATAAAATTTAGAAAGTGCATTGAATTTATATGATTGGAGAAAACAAAGGAAACTATTTATTTTTAATTCTGATAAACAAAATAAATATATAATTTTTATGCTATTAGTAGCACAACATATAGGAGTTGAGTGATAAGCATTGGATATTTGGTTAATAAAATTTAATGGACTGCATGAAGTAGTTGTACTTCTAATATGAGAGAAAGTTAAGTGTATATGAAAATCAGAAAGAAAATTTTGAATTTATTTTGGAAATATTTTTTTGATATAAAAAATGTGACAAGTCCAAACATGAAATGGTGTTTAGAATTTCATAATGGTATGTGGTTAAGTAAAATAATTTTTTAGAAATAGACTAGTAATATAGTAGAATTGGAATAAATTATATCAAATAAAAGATTGGCTGCAACAATTTCAGTAAACTGCAGAGAGTATTGAATTTATATGATAGAAGACATAGTCAAGAAAACCATTTACCATCAATTATAATAATTGAAATTGAGATTCACTCTATATGTTATTGGTAGTGAAACATTTAGGATTTAAGAGACCAACATTGTCTATTTGGTTCATATAAAAAAATAATGGACTATAGACAGTAGATGAAACTATGATATGGGAGTAAATTTACAACAATATATTATTAAATAAAAATATAGTCATGATTTTATTTCAAAAATAATTTAATGAAAAGAGAAACTAGTTAAGGCCTAACCTGCAATAATGTTGACTTTTTCATAATTAAAATTTGACATAGCCTAGCTTTCTAACAGGAGGAATTTTGATTTGTAGATATATGTGACATATTTAAAATAGCAGGAGATGAAATGTTTAAAGTGATCTCAATAATAGATGTTAATAAATAACTAGGTAACGAAATAAAAGAAGGAATACATAATGAATTTCAATAAGATGAATTGAAAATAAAATGAATCCCAGATTATGATATGGAATATTTTTTTTAAAAGATTATAATTTGTACATCTACTTCTTCTATTCAATAATGAGTTATTCACTTTTATGAAACAAAATAATTCATTTAAAATTCCCATATATAAAGTGCATGAAACTAATTCTTAAAAATTGTAAATGGTTTATAAAAAATTCAAATAAAGAAATACAAGTATAGTAAGAGGCTTGTCATGTAAAAGGCATATATTATAAGAGAAAATTTTTAAAACTATATTTTTATAGAATTCATGGGCAGCATGCTATTAGAGGAATAAGCTGTATGAATATATATTACAGTATGAAAATAGCTATCTTCAATGTTAATTATACCATATTTTGGATAAATTGTAATATATTTTCATTAATGGTTACAGACATTAAAGTTAAATGAAAAATAAAGTAATACAACCTTTGAGGGTGAGGAAGAGTCATCATTAAGAAGATTGAGAATGATGAAATCTTTAATAAACATGAGTATTATAGAAGCTAAGTACAAGAACTGTATGTAGGAATGGAAGGTATAATGGTGTGTAGGCTTCCATGATAAAGAATAGCACAAACCGTTAGTAATTAGGGTTTAAGGAAATTGGGAAAGCATGTAAAACTAATAAATTTAGACCATTCATAGTGATAAACAATTGGTATTCAGATACACTTAAGGTGTGTATTGAGATGCTTCAACAACCAAACAATGAAACTAATGAGGAGAATAAACAGTTGCTAATAGATCACATTGCATAGGACATGTACGAAGAAAATACCCAAATTCCAAGCATAATCTATGATTCGACACCTGAAAGTAATAGAAAAACTATTTATAACTAGAATCATTCATAAAAAAATCACAATATCACTAACCATTGATGATATGATATCTCATATTTTCATAAAGTATGTGAAACTCTCGTACATCCAAAAATAAAATTAAATGATATAAGGGAGCCTATAAATAAAAAAATCAATAGATATCAAAATTACCTCACATTAAAAACAACATGTACACAACTAGAGTCACACCCTCAACAATGTCATAGATAAACTTATAAACCTCTCATCATTTAAATGTTAGAAGGCATTGTATTTTAGAGGATGATTAAAAACATTTTAATGGAACATTTAATGATATACATTCCCCATCTATTACAATTTGACAACTAATCTAAAAGATATTTTAACAAAGATAATTAGGTACAACAAAATCCATAAAAGATTATGTAAATTCATTCATGTGTACATAATATATTTTGATCTATGAAGGGTGAAAATATATTTGAAACAATATAGATAAACAGAAAATATAAAAATGTTACCTTTTAGAATGTGATAGCCTACGTTGCAGCGGAAGCCCTAATATTTGAAAAGGGACAATCATTTATGGTGTCATCTATAAAAGCATGATGTCACCTTTAATCAAAAGAAAAAGATGCATGAAATCAAATGCAGGTGAAAACATGAAATATAATACAGGGAAATCAAATGAAATATGTAAGATAGAAAATAATTATATGTATTTAAAAAGAATAATTATATGAATGATAATGTAAACATGTTAGATATATTGGTAAATACCGTGAAAATAATGATATATAATGGAAAATAAAAATAAAATTACGGTAAATGTATATAAAAAAACATACATGAAAAAAGAATGAGTAAATATTTAAACAAAAAACATAAAGGCAAAATAGAGAGACTCAATATTAGAACAAAAAGATTTATGTGAATAAATATATATGATAAATTTCATACACTAGAAATTGAGAAGTTATATTTTAGAAGAAGAATACAACACATAGATAGTCAATAATTAACCAAATGAAAATACAATAGATATTAAAAACATTTATAGACATTTAACTTTATGATCAAACAAATACATTAATAATTAAAATAAATTGGCACTATTAATGTAAAGAGAAGTGTAAGCCTGATTTTTAGACGAAGTTGATCACTGCAATAAGAAATAGTGTGAAAAATATGTAGTATAAGAAAAAAAATATAATAGTAAATACATATAGTAAATAACTAATAGAGACTATGAAATAAAAAAACATACATATGATGTTGGCAGTATCACGCATTCACGTGTCATGACTTCAAATGGTATGCCTTCCCTGAAGTTAACCTACTAAAGATCACAAATTTTGGCCCATGTTTGATTCTTAGCCTAATTAGATGAGCGAGTATATGTGATTTGAAATATATGATTTGATTGTGCAGTGCACATGTAATGAAAAAGTCACAAATGAAATAATATACAAGGAAAAGAGAAAACAAAACAGACATGTATAAAACATGGAGGTATGGATTATGCTTATATAGGTACCTTGATGATCAAAAGGCAAAAGTGTGCATTTATACCCTATTATTTTATATGTAACTATATGAAAAAGGATAGGTACTTATATGAACAAATGGTATATAAATTACTAAAATTTTAAACTATACATATTCATTTCATTTGAAACGTACTGAAATTATTGGTAAATATTAAATTGAAAGTACTTGTATAATCTGTATTGTATACATGAAAATTGTAGTTTATAATTTTTTAAACCAACAGTATTATACACATAAATTACAATTAATCAATTTTATCGTATACACATAAATTATAGTTTACCAACTGTATGTAGAGAAATTACAATTGTTTTGTATTGTATACGTATAAATTATAGCCAATCAACAATATAAATAGAAATAATAATTTCGTAAAAAAATTTTAAACCAAATGTAATGTAATCCATTGAAAATACTTGTATATAAATAAAAAAAATTTGATCTTCAAAGAATTACATTAAAAAACAAATAATTATAAGAATGCATCAAGAACACAACATAATATTGAAAGTGTATTTTAATCACATCAAATTAAGTAAACAAAACATGAAAATATCTTCATCTTCTAATTGAGTAAAAAATATAGAACATGATTCTGAAAAATATTCAAGCTGGGAGACTGGAATACATGAATGATAGTGAGTGAATATTATCGTTGATCAAATATGGCATGAAATATTTTTCTAATAATCTTCGGTTGAAAATGGAATAAAAAGGATTGATCATATATGAATTATATTACAAAGTAAACTAATCCAATTAAAATAAGTAAAAATGATATTTAATGTGGTTATAAATTACCAAGATATAAGTTAATTAGAAATGAAAATTCCCACCCTAATCAAAACAAATACACAACATTATGTATCTCATATATAAATTCCTACAGAAAAAATTCAAAAATAAATTCCAAAGTATACCCCACACATAGAGTTACTAGATTTGTAATGACTCAAATAAGACATTTTACATTTGAAATTGATTCTCTCCCACACTCTATGAATCTAAATCTATTTATATAAAAAAAAGGAATCAAAGTTATAAATTAGTTTCATGTGAATCAGCAACCAATGCTATCAAACAAGTGAGAAATAATTTTTGGTTAACATTAAGAATAAATTTGGTTCATATCTAAAAGTTTTTATATTTATTACGTGTAAAATCTAGTTCAGATATGATAATCAATGAATTGGCTCCATTAGGAGGGGATGGATCTACTTTTTTTGAAGGGGATGGATCTGATTCTACATCAGACGATGGTAATACTTATCCACTTTTCCTTCAGTTGATGATATACTTCACCATCAACTTGAGGACAATCTGATGCGGTGATGGTAGGGAGTATCGACACAGGCATAAAAATGGGGAGAAGAATTAACCTCGTTTCTTATAGAATTTTGTGGAGGCTTATGATATTTAAATAGAAATCGGTTTAAGAGAAAAAACATAAATGAAAATTGATAATTTAATGAATTAGAATCAAACAAAAATATATTGGTTGGTTTCTTACATTTAAAATCTAGTTTAGATCTAGGAAGGGAGAACTCAACTCCAATAGAATGGTACAGATATGCTTTGAGGTAGGGGATCAATCTAATTTAGTATTACCTAGAAGTTCTTCTTAACCACTTCAAATTCAATTGATGATCTAATTCTACGTCAACAGGAAGATAAAATCTGATGCGGTTATGATACGGAGAACCGATAGAGGTAGTAAAACATAGAGGATCATTAATATTGGCAAATAGACTAAATAATCGTGTGGAAGCGGATCAAAAAGATGATGAGATCATGCTACGGTTTGGTGAGGGAGACACTACTCGATGTAGGGAGGGTGGAAATGAAAGAAATGATAATAGAAGATAAAGAAGAAAATAGAAAGTTGCAGAGGAGATGACATGTCACTGAGGACTTTTTTGGATGAGACACATATCTAGGGAGGGGATTCTCTATAGTATATATACTATTTTTTTAACTTGAACAAGAAAAATATTGTATTAGGGACCCTAAATAGATTATCCCCAATTTAGATTATTGTGCAAGTTATTCTAAATTTACATGGTAGTAAACTATAACCATAAATAAATCATAGGACACATAACAATGTATCATACCAATTGTAAAACTAATCCAAATCAAAAAAATTAATTTCATGCCATCTTTAATAACGAATTCCATTTCAAAATGTTTGCCCATAACTACAAGAACACATGTGTGTTTGTTCTGATAAAATTCAATAGATTCATAACACCATTAGATATAAAGAAATAAAAAATATTAAACAATATAAATAATCAAATGAATTTAAAATTAATAGAAATGATTTTTTAAAATATTATAGAAGGGAAAATAATTAGAGAAACCTTATCTTTTTGAAACTTATTTGTTTATGTTCATAGACTCCATACTAACAATGAAAAAAATAATAAAAAAATTAATGAAGGAAATGGAGGAAAATGAATCAATATATTGTAAACATGGAAACATTTGAAAAAATGGTGGTCATATTGATACTTATTTTGTTTAATATAACCTTGTCTAAGTATCCCGCTAGTTGAGTACCCTAGTCACCGAGGATAAATGATAAAATTATTTATGGGGAGAGGTTGGGGAATTAACATGGAGAAGTGAGATAGAGCAAAGATATATGGGAAGGGGGTTATGGAGGAAGAAAACTCCAATTCCACTTTCCCTTTCTCTTACCAATATCATACGAAATTGCTCCCGAACATTGACTTACCTCGTTACTTCACCAATACCAGCTGATTCCCCTAAAAAATGGAAAGTAAAAGAAGTGATTCACACTATAAATTTTAGATAATTTCGGAGTAATTGAAGATCGTGATCTAATGAAACAATATATCAATTATATATAGGAAGAAAAAGTAGTCATAAAGGGTAGATGATGTAACATAAATAAAAGTATAGCTTATATAAGGAAATATAATGAGAAAAGGAAGGAAAAGAAAAATAATTTGTGAAAAATTAATATGAAGTATATGCAACCCCAAAAAATATACCTCGGGTATGTTTGAGAGGAAAAAAACAATGTAATTAAAATGAAATCAAAAGAAAAAAAATGTGTTTTAGATGCATGATATGAATCATTTTTAATTTACATAGAATCAAAATTCTAACATTTGAGGAAAACAACTCTCCCTTCCCCTTTCCCTACCAAAATGTGCCTTAAGATTGGATAACCTTGGTACTCCATCAATGCTTGTTGATTCCCCTAAAAACAAACCAACTAAATGACGTTAGTCAACAAATACATTTTAAAGAGCATTTAGTAGGAATTGAAGATCAATGATCTAATGATACAATATACCAAATGTATATTTAGATCTCTATAAGATCTCCTAATGGAGAAAAATTTACAAGAAATCATACTTTTAAAAGTTAAATACAATAAATCATAACCATTAGCGTGGAATGAAATTAAGGAAGAAAATCAAACTTATGCATTATTATTCAAAACTCAAAAATCATAATAAAAATAAAAATGCAGTGATGGTGTGATAAAAATTAAATAGTGTGTAATGATAAAAAGGCCACAGATTCAACTTATGTTGATCAGTTATAGATAATGAACTCAATTAATAAATTAAAGAGAAAAACATAAAATATGTGTATAAATTAGAAGGCATTCGGTAACAAAAAGGCATAAAATGTTATCATAGCAGTGAAGAATATGATTTAATAATGATGGGAATAAAAATTAAATATTATTAATCCCATTTTTTCAAAATTCGATGCCTTCCATCGATTAATTTGTATCAAAAAAATTTATATGCTTTTGCAAAATTATAACACCTTTGTTTTTTGAACGCATATCAATTTATGTGTTATTTACCCTTCCTGCATATTTTTCATGTTATGATATAAAAAAAGTCACCAAAAAAATCATGAAGAAAATAAAACTCTTGCATTATTAATCAAAATTCAAAGATCATATTAAAAATCAAAACACAGTACGAGTGTGGTGATTATTAGTTATAGCTTCAATTTAAGAAACAAATAGATTCAAATTTTATCGAGAAATCATAGTTGATGAACTCAATTTTGGATTTAAATAGAAAAAATTCAAGATCTAAAATCTAAATTAGAAGGCATTCAGTATAAAAAAACATAAAATTTGTTCAGAATGGTGACGAGTATAACGTAATAATGATGGAAATAAAAAATCAATAGAAAGAATTTAATTTCATCTGAATTTCAATACCCTCAAGATAGTGGTTTGTGGAGACTTGGACTTATTAGGAACATGGAATACATCATTATACCTATCTGGATGATGAAAAAATGATGGTTAGGGTTATTCCATATTAGCCAGTGAAATGAGGTAAATATAATAATATAGAGAACATATGGAATATTAAACAAACATGGCTGTATAAAAAAATAGGTTTGGATAAATCATCAAAGCTATAGTATAAATTACATTAACCCTTTGAAATACCATCATTGAAGCATGATTACAAAAATACACTAATGATTCATGTCACATGAAATCAAAAAAAGTGAGGACAATAAATTAACTAAGATAACTAAATAATGGAATATAGTAATCATATGATTGGAAGAACTGATGGAAGTGGAGAACAAATGAAGAAGCAGAAACAGAATGCATATTCCATATTGTATATATTTAAACATGGAATAGAGAATGTGAGGGTTTTTTCACATCAAACTAAAATGTGTATAAAATAAATCAAACCTTTTAAACCATTGAATATATGGTATTTGAAGATGAATCCACTTTTTCATCAGGCACTTTGACCACCACAAGAAGAAAATAGTAAAGAAAAAAATGATCATCGGAAGAGCGAGTGAATTGGAGGGTGATGTGATAGGGGTTAAATTGAAGGATACTAATTAACCTAGTCATTTTTGATGGCTTATGATCAACCATTTAAATGGTATTGATTTTTGAAATATGTGTAATCCTATGGCATTACATGCATGATTTTAGAAATATGGATACAAAAATTGAAATAAATATTGCACGAATACAATACACATAGAAATTCCACATGAAAACTACTCATTATAATACAAAGATTATAATAGGAACAAATTAAATAATCAATTCAAAAATAAAAAAATAAAAAAATATGTTTATAAAATAAGGAAAAACAAAAGCCAGTAGAGGGAAGAGAAGCATAATATCAAGTGAACATGAGATCTTATATAATAAATTATGTGGATGCAATGTGTGGGAACTGTTGAATATAGAGAAACATGATGGAGAATGATATAAATATATATTATAGAGTAGTATATAAGCGGTCAAGTATAGTGAAAGAATTTTATGTATTTGTAATTTCAAATCTTCATATAAAATTTCAAGAATCTGTCTATAATTTCCTAAATAAAGAACCAAAACTGTAAATGGAGGTAGAAGAAATCATTATAATCAAAGATGGAAGAAATTGGTGAAGAAAAGGATTGAAATTTTGTTGACATAGGAAGGAATAAAATACATAGATGATATGGAGATGATATAGAGTATGCAACTTATCGAGAAATAGAGAAAATGAAGGCCTAAACACCGATTCATGAGCGAGCACGGAGGAAAACCCTAGAATGCAATGGATTTTAAATTCAAAATATACTTTTAATGAAGTGATCATTTTCTTTATGACTTAGAAAATCCTTATAATAAGAAAAAAAATCAATCTTATGAATATTCATTCTCATTCCATTCAAAGATAATTTTATCTTTTAATTCAAAGAAATTTTAATATATATATATATATTTCAATAAATTTCATTGTAGAAACTCTATAGGATGAGGGAAACACACTATATAAATTTGAAAAATATTCTTTGGGGTTATTATAGATCCATCTTCTATTTTCCTGGTTTTATTACAATGATTTAAAACTGGCTGTTACTAAATCCTGATTTTCCAAGAATTAGAGCATTTAACAAATTTTATTACCAAAATTCAATGATCTAAGTTATGCTAATGTCATTTTACATAATGATCATATGGATCTTTGAAAATTTCATGGAATTGGTGAATTGGAAGCATGATGGATAATTTTTTAGTGGGTTATAAACTATTTAAGGATCATCTCCTGGAAATCATGAACTTGAATTTTTTGGAATCTATTTCTATCTCCATCAAAATCATAAAGACCATCGAGAGTTTGACCTTCTATTGAGATCCTCCAAATCCGGTATCAGCTTCCTTAAAAATAATTTGTTGACTTGTCCATCTTTTCAAATTTTCCTATAGTGGAGTTCACATATGTTATTCAAAGCATATGACCTCTATAAAATTTATTTTTGTGGATTTATGTTTGTTTTCCAAAGCCCATGACTTGTAAGATTTCTTCTCATGATTTTTCTATATGCTTTTAAAATTATATGTCCTTTCATTATTATTTTGTTTCTTGATGGTGTTTCATATTTTTTTCCTTTAATACTCTCAATACATTGAGATACTGAATTTCATAAAACATGTCATAAAATTTTTCAATTTCTTTTTATTGTTTCCGCCTATTTCTAAATTTTAACTTGATGGTTACTTGCGTTTCAAGTTTATGATATATGTAAAAATATAAAAAATTAAAATTTTATTCTGCAAAGTCAAACTCATAAATAATTTGATCGAGTTTTATATATATATATATATGGGTTTTATAATTTTTTATAGAAAAGGGATCGGGTTTGAAATATTTTTACAAATGGGTCTTTAGATGCATGAAGCCTATTCACACATCTTGCCGAGAAAATATATAAAAGGGGTCTCCCCCCCCCCCACAATTATTCTTCTCCTATGGATTTTTCTACGAAGCCCTGCAGAATTTATTTATCAACAAATTTTTTCTGCTTTTAAGAAATTAAAATTTATATTTAAATTTTCAATTGTTTGATTGTGTTTATTTATTTCATTTTTATGATTTGTTTATTTTATATGTGATATGTATAAACTAGTGTTTGTGTCTATGGTTCATTTATTTTATATGTATTGATGTTTAAATTAGTGTCTTTTGTATGATTTATTTTATGAATGATGTGTTTGTTGTATGAATTCGTATTGAATGTCTAGGAAAATTAATTATGTCATGTCTAAAATCGTATATGAATTCATATTGAATGTTTGTGAAAATTAAATATGTTATAAAAAATATTATATTGAAAGTAATATTAGCTTAAATTATAATATATTTATACACTAGTAATATAATTTGTGAATAATATATTAGTTATATGTATCATATTTAAATTTGCTAAAAAATATATAGAAAACTTTTTCTGTTAATGGTATAAAAACATTTTTGTATTAATAAAAGTTTTAAATTATATTATTTATAATTAATCTTTTTAAATATAAAATTGGTGTAAATATTTAATATGTATTTCATATAGTAATAGATATAACAAGTATACCCTAAAACATGGTAAGTTGCGTGATGACTGATCTTGAGATGACCGACCGATGCATAATTGAAATTGCATGTCTTGTTTTGTAAATGTGGTTATTAAATTTGGAATAATTGCATTTGTTTATCTTTATTGATGACATGTGAGTCATATTTGATTGAGTATGTAAGGACCTGCGTGTACACTTAAAAAAAGTTAAGTATTTCATACCCCTAGACCCCCTCACATTCATGTGAATAAATTTGTTATTAAAAGGTAATCAACAAGAGGTGTCCCTGAAGAGGCGTCCCCGAAGTGGTGTCCCAAAATAGGAATCCCCTAAGAGGTGTCCCCGAAGAGGCATTCGAGAACAAGCGTTCGACATGAGGCGTTGCTATTTGAAAGGAGACTAACGGTTGCTGAAATATTTGATAATAGATACTCCATGAGTCTACCCATATGTTTTGGTTATTTTATCAAATAATGATAAACTAATCATAAGTCTCAAGATTAAGTCATGAATAATTATTCATAACTAATTAAAATATATAATGTTATATTAAATAATGTAAAATATTGATGTAATATATAATATTTTATTAATTTTTTTTATACATAATAATGTCTTCACAAATATATTGCAACGGTGAGACCATTTATACAGAGCAGAGATTTAGCAATTGTGTTCCACTTGTCAATGTGGTAAATCTTTATGGTTGTATGATATTGGATTCAGTTCTAAATAAGATACATAATCGGTTAAAACTATGGGTCGATCAATCTATTTCTTCAATCACATATCGACATCTACAACATCCTGAACATTTCTGGCACACTGAGTACCCTTTGGTCAATGATGATTATTGGATGGATTCATCTTCCTTATTTAGACAGCAGTGTTATAATGGTGTGATGGAGTTGTATGTGGTGATTTTTGATATAGATGTGTTGCAACTAACTACTACAAAACCGTGTTTTGTGAGCTCTGTACAAGTTGGTCCCTAACATCAGTCTTTTTCATTGCCTCCTTCTCATTTGACTCCAGTAATAGAATCAAATTATGAAGAAGATGATCAAAATTTAGAAGGAAATGTAGATACCATCCCTTTGTGTGCTGATATAGTGAATGAAAGTTTATCTGAGGATGAAGAATCTAGGTAGAAATCAATAGATGATGTGGGTGAGGGTGATGCGGGGAATGAACCTTCTAAGGTTCCTTTGAGAGATGTGGGTGAGGGTGATGTGGGAAATGAACCTTCTGAGGTTCCTTTGAGAGACAGACATCCATGACATCCACCAGTTTGTGGTAATCATCCTTCAATATTGAGTTCCTTAGTTAATGGAATGTCTCGTGAACAACATTTTTATTGGGATGACATTACAACATCTTTTGAATTCCCTGGCATTATAGGGAATATGTCTGCATCAAATGATAACGCCATCTATGTCGGTCAAGATTTTGAAAGTAAATTGGTCGTGAAAAATGTGATAAAGCAGTACCACATTGAGGGACATTTCGCATTTTTGGTTGATAAGTTATAGAAGACAAAATATATCATTCATTGGGAAAAAATGGGCCAGAATGTAAATTTTGATTAAGGGAAATATTTGATAATTTTTTTGCATGTTGGAGGATAACCAAATTAGAAGGGTCGCACACTTGTGTGCATCCAAGCTTGTCACATGATCACTCTTCCCTTGATTCAGAGTTTATATCAAATGTTATTTGTGAGATGATAAGAATATGATTGGATTTTCCCTTTTCCCTTGTTCAGGAAAGAATTCAACAATTGTATAACTACAAGATATCATATACCAAAGCATGGAATGAAAAAAAGGAAATTGTAAAAGTGTATAGTGATTGGGATGAATCTTATTCTATGTTTCCACAGCTTATGTAATTGTTATCTCTCAACAATCATATTGTTTATCAGTTGGACACTGTTGATTATGTATCCCCCAATCATCGAGTTGATCGAACAAAGGTGAAGTTCAATATAGTTTTTTGGGCATTCAGGCCATGCATTGCTGCCTTTACCTATTCTAAACAATTTATTCAAATAGATGAAACTTCCATGTATGATAGGTTTACAGGTGTTCTAATCATTACTGCCACACAGGATGGTAATCGTGCTCTGTCGCTTGCTTTTTCTTTTGTTGAAAAGGATAATTTTGAATGATGGAGTTGGTTTTTGGCATGTGTATGTGTTCATGTCACACAAAACCATGGCATGTGTCTAATATATGATCACCATTGAGTTATTATAGAGGTCGTGGTTAATTATGGGGTTTCATGGATAGAGCTGAATTCTTATCATCGTTATTACATTAGACATATTCCAAGTAATGTGCAGAAGCATTTCAGAGATGATTCCATAAAGAAGGAGATCCTCAAGTTAGGTATTTTTTCTAAACTTATTTAAAAAAAATTATTCTCCTATTTTAATATATTATTCTCTTATGGTTTCAGCATATGAGACCCAACAAGAAAGGTTTTATCGATGCCTTGAAGGGATCTGAATTGGTAATGAAGTTGTGTATGAATATATGATGTAGATTTCAAATGAAAAATGGTCATTAGCATATGATGGTGGTAGAAGATATCGCCATATGACCACTAATATAGTGGAGTTCATAAATGGGGTCTTCAAGGGTGTGCGCAAACTTCCTATCACATGGTTAGTGCAAGATACATTTTATAGATGTGTTCACTACTTTGTTGACCGGTCCCAAAAGGCCTATCAAAGGATGGAAAATGGAATGCATTTTACGCAACATTTCCAAAGTGATATTGATTCGATACTGAATGAGGCTTCAAGATAGACTGTTCTGGCCTTTGACAGGGAAAATATGAGCTTTCAGGTAAGATTGTGCTATGACCGGGATACATGCACTAGTGTTCGAGTGTTTCTAGTGATTCTAGATAACAGATACTATGATTGCGGAAACTTTCAGGCATTTAGATATCCCTGTGCACATTTTATCATAGCTTGTGCTTTATTAAATATATCATGGGAGCCATATATTGACCCGGTGTATTGCATGAGGACTTTGGTGAACTATTATAGTGCAGGTTGGATGCATATTGGTGACTTTCATTCTATATCATTGCATGCTGATTAGCCAAACATCATCCCTGATATTTCTAGGTTTCATAATTTGGTTCTGTTTTAATTTATGATTTTTTCAATGTTTTTCGTTTTTTAAATTATTGGCTTCATACTACTAGGTTACAGCCTCAAGGAAGCCCAAAATCGAGTCGAATCAAAAATTAAATGGATTGGCCTCGACAACCAGGAGGGAGAATACGATGCAGTATTTGTCATGTAGAAGGAAATAATCATAAGAGATGTCCCCAAGTGGCAGCACAGAGCTCCACATATCGTTATCCATGATTGAGTTTGTGTATTGTATCATGAATATGTATTTTTTTTTGTATGTGGAAGTTTCAGTATTGAATTCTTTTATTTATAACATTCTCTATTTCTAACATGTGTCAATTTTGGTTTGTCTCTTTTTTTGATTCTCTAATAATGAATTTTGTGATACTCAAACTATTCAAAAAAACAACAAAGAATGAAATAACTAGCTCCTGGAATCCCACATGAAATGCTTAGAAGACCTATATAGGTTTTAATTAATGTAGACCTTATAAATATTGAATCTCAAAATTAGGTAATAGGGTGCTTTATTTACAAAGGGGAGTGGTCAAGTAATAGAAACAATAATCCACACACACCAAATCTAGTATAAATTGAAAATATTAACACAATCATTTTTCATTGCATTATTCTAGATTTATTTAAACAATAGATGAAATTTTTTATTGAATTCAATCTAATAAAGTAACGATGATATTATTTGTGCTGATGGAAAATTTTCCATTGCTCATATCTTAGACTACTCATGTATTATGGCTACTTTTAGAGGGATGTCCAGTGCCTCCTATGAGTGTACACAGATCTCACCATTTCCATCATATCGCACCACCTCCCTCTATCATCCCTTATCTTCGTCGCGCTGGATTCTATAACTTAGTGATGTGCAAATTCACCTTTCTCGATCATCAGCTCATTTCCACGTTTGTAGTGAGATGGATTCCAGAGTCACATACATTCCATTTTAGAGAGGGGGAGATGAATATTACCCTATAGGATGTGGCCATTATGTTAGGCCTCCCCATCAATGGTGCGGCTCTGACTTGCAGAGTTGGAGTAGATTTTCCGGAGCTTGTTCTTAGACTACTGATCATAGAGGTCCCTGATGATGGAAGGACCATCATTGGTCATCTATTACACATGCCATGGTTAGACCATCACTTCACAAGGTTAGCAGAGGATGTTGATGAGATCACCGTGCTGCGATTTGCACGTGCATATATTTTGAGGCTGATCGGGGGAACACTTTTTTTTATCACTCCACTACTTTTGTACATTTGATGTATTTATCTTTTTTGGAGGATTTGGATGAGGCCAACCAATATAGTTGGGGGCTTTCTTGTCTAGCATATACATACAAGGCATTATGTATCACATATCGCATCGATAAGACACAGATCACAGGATGAATGGTTCTTCTACAGATGTGGGTATGGGAGCTCATCCCTCGTTTAGCTCTACATGCTCGTGTGCCATTACTAGCAGATATTGTAGAAGAGGCTCTGCATGGATGTTGGTAAGTTTTCCTTCCTTATACTGTCTAACAAAATATTATAACTTTCTATTATGAAATGTAAATATAATAATATTATCTACAGGTGGAGTCAGGCACATCGACATTCAGATTCCCCCAGACAGGACGTCCACACCTATAGACTTATGTTGGATAGCATTCTACCACAAGATGTAATTGATTATTATTTATATTGTAAAATATTTATTCTTTACTATACATGTATTCATTTATGAATTGATTTTTGATTTTTGATTTTAGATTTTATGGATGCCATATACAGATGCTATTATCCAATGTCTTCCACCTTATTGTACAGAGATGCTTGCTATCAGCTCCTGTAGGGTTCCATTGATTCATTTTCATATATTTGAGTGGCATCAGACCGATAGAGTTATGATGCAGTTCGGATTATTTCAGCATGTTCCAGACCTGACCAGTCAGTTAGATTCACAACATTCCCTAAATAGGTCAGGGAAGAGAGATTTTGATTAGAGGAGATACCACACTAGATATATTGATTTATGTGATAGATGACAGGACATCCAGTTGTGAGGGGCAGGGAAAATGCGTTTTCATTTGGTGGATCAGATGGATTACTCATCTTGGTACTACAGGTCCCTAGTCAGATTTCTGACACGACACGGGCGAGGATTTCAAGAGCTGGTATACATAGTTCCTTCCACAATTCATTGAAATTTTTATTCATATTAATTAACAACATAATTGTTTTTCATAGGATGCTTGTATTTTTCATCTACTACACATGTCTGATCCATTAGAGCACACCGCATTTGACCCAACATATTTTCACACCCTTGTTTCACAGTTTATTCCTTCGATGGATGAGATTTATCATGGCCTTTTCTTTGATCCTCCACATACTGAGAAGGCTGCGGAGCCTCCTGAGGCTCATATAGATATACCAGGGGGGTGATGACCCCGTTATTGATCTTGCTATTCCACAGGAGGTGGATATTCAGATAGATCAGTCAGATGCTACTGTTCCACAGGAGGAGGGTGTTCCGCATGATCAGCCATATGATCCTCCAGCTTCTCAGGATCAGCCACAGGTAGATACAGAAGTTGACTGGGTTGAGCTAGATTATTTAATACATACATCCTCAGCACAACAACCATCTTTTTTCCATGTTGGTGAGAGTTCTAGCCAGCCTCCATTATCATTAGATTCGGGACAGGGTACAGACAGTGAGACAGTACATCCACCACCTGTCACACAGGAGGAGGTGGGGTTGGCTGCTGAGGATGATATGCAGCTTCCGCCATAGTATAGACAGAGATAGACACGACGTGGACACATCTCGTATACACCTAGTTGTGGGACAGAGGAGCATCAACGCCAGAGGCATATATTAGGTTGATTATTGATTTACGATACATTATGTATGTGCAATACTATTATCATTTTTAGAGTTCTACTTTTTTTAATAATTGTCTTACTGTCATAAAATTATCTTCCAAAATTAATAATTTCTATTTGGTAATCATTAATAAATATTATTACTCTAGATGAAAAGATCTTTGAACATCCCAAAATCTTGACAAATATTATTGATCTCAATGATTTGAATCTTAAAATCATGGAACATGATTCTTTTTTTAAAAAAATTAAATTTCATGAAGAAGAATTTCAATGAATAATGAATAATTGTAAAGAGTAGATGATTATTATTGATGATCAAAAAAACCACAATATTAGATGTATGGAATTAGAATTTCATTTGACCATTTTTGAGAAAATATATATTCCAAATTTATAAAAGGACACATGTTTTATTGGTACACAATCTTCACTGAAGGATTATACTATTAAAATACATCTTTCATGTGATAAAATTATGGACATTATTAAAAAGATTAATTTCATATTCTTCTAAAACAAGAAACAATTATTAAGAGGTCTAATAATGTGTTAGAATATGTAAGAATATGTATTGAAAAAGATCATCCTTGGTGATGTTATATAAGATTTCAAAACTGATGTTTATGAGTGACTCTTTAGGGGGAGGTAAATGAAGAAATGTTAAATTAATGCCCGAATTAATATATCAATTAGAATAAAATCTTATAACAGTAGAACATTTAGGATGATCATTTTATAGAAATATAAATTTTTTTCTAATTATCACTTTCTTTGTTAACAAAAAAAATACTGAATAGAAAGGGGTTATAATTGAATTAATCAAATAAATAAGAAAATTTTGCTTCTAAATAAATGATAATTTTTTTAACCTTTCTATAGGATGTGTGAACAGGGTTCACGAATCCTTTAGATACTTCATAAAGGATTCATGAACCCCATTCACACATCTTAGTAATGGTATATTCATGAACATGGTTCATGCATCCTTCGAAGATGGGATAAAGGATGCATGAACCCCATTCACGCATCTCTCTACACTGAAGATGTGTGAACAGGGTTCATTCATCTAAAGACTCATTTTTAAAAATATTTCTCCCCTCTTCGTTGGTTTCATCTATGTCTCCATTCTTGGATTTCCGTGATTTCCCTAGAGTTTACAAAAGGGAGATATTCCAGTTATTGAGTTTAATTGAGTGGAAGTTTACTTTTGAAACTTTTTTTCCTCTCCATTACTGAGAAATTATCTATATTTTAGGTAACTAGTTTGAATGTTTTTTTTGTGTTGATCAGAAAACTCTTACAGGTGGTTCATTCCAAGCCTCCTCCAGAATATGTGTCATTTGAGTTTGAAAATGTTTAGAGAGCTAGGAAATGAATATTTTGTGTTTTGAATTAATCTCCAACTACTCTATAGTCTACAAGTTGTAAGGTCACTGCTCTATTAACTAATATTGAATGAAAATGAAAGGAAGATGTTCGGATGAAAAATTTCTTACACAGTCTTGTAAACCTTGTTTTCTGTAGCTCGGAGAAGTGGCCTCTTCAACATTATTTTCTCATTTGGGATCACTACCCCTTTGTAGTTATTTACCAAGACCATGGGGACCTATACCTCCATCCTATGGGGCTCCTTCCCAACATAAGGGGTTCCTCCAATGATGATCTATATTGAGGGACAACATGAGGAGCCTCTTCCGCTTACTCTAGTGACCTAATGAAGCTTAGAACATGAGGTAAAGAAATAAAAAAACACAAGTCAAGGGAGCTTCCCAATTTAGGGATCATGACAGGACGCAACATCTTTTCCAGGAAGAGTTCACAACTGATCTACAAGCCTGAGTATGATTTTTTTCATGAGGGTTTAGATGGAGATATATTCCCCCAATCTACATGGAAATATCAAGTTCATGATATATCAAGATTCATGCATGAAATAATATTTTATGCATACCACTGCCTTTAATCGAATGAATAACCAAGTATTAAGTGTGTTAATATTTGAATGACTCTAACTCATTTTAAATCTATCATTTATTAATACGTTACATAAGGTATCATGAATCAAGAGTTTTATTATTCATGCATGTGATGGATGTGATGTTCAAAACAACATTTACTCATGGGATGCATGAGATGGCTGAAGCATCAATTCCCCAACCACCTGTGTTGCCCCCTAATTTTAGGGGCTGAGTGTTTCCTCACACGACTTCGTACGAGAGGGCTGATGACCTCTGAAATGGTTTTGAAGGGCCCTTGCTTGATGGTGGGGGATGGTGTTTTGTTGACACCATAAGAGCCCACTTTGCAGCGGGATGCAGTAGGGTGTGCCCACTCTGATACATGAGTAATGAAGGACCCCTGCTTGATGGAAGGGGCCGGTGATGAAGGTCAGTCCAAAAAAGGTGCGGTAGGCATGACAATCAAAATGATGGAAGGAGGTAGGCAAGGATGATAAAGAGTGGCGGGCGTGGATCCTACGAGTGCAGTAGGTGAGTGCGGGTTGACTGCTACATCGATCAGCGGTTCGAATGATGACCCCACTCGATGGTGGGTCTGGAAATGAAGATTGTCAATGGGGGGTCGATGACATGGACGATGGACCCCCAAGAAGAGGCTATTAATAGGAAGGTTGACCACTGATGTGGCTGTCAGTGCAGATGAGGGCCCTCGCTCTGCTCGACGATAGGGGTCGGTGGTATAGACGAAGGACCCCATGCAGGGGAGGATGGCTGATTGCTGAAAAGACCAACGGTTTGGATGGGGTTCCCTCAATGATGGGGGATTTTGGCAAAAATTAGGACCCCAAGAAACGGCTGGAAATGACTGAGGCCGAAGGCCTGAGGGTCTATGCCTTTGGGATTCTTTCAAGGTCCTTCATGGCCACTGGGGGGCATCGTCCTCATTGCATAGAAGGCCTTTGGGCAAGGAAATATGGGCTTTTAGCCTACTGGGATTTCATGCAACTTGAAATGTAATAAAATAGGCTCTCTGAGTGTGCCAATCATTGGGATTGAGATGATGATTGACTTATCGAGGTATCTGACTCCGTGTTGTTTGATTGTTTGTAATCCCTACACATATAGTAAATAAACGCACGGATAAATGCAATGACCAATGATCGCACTTGTGCCTTATTTAACATTTTCATTGAAGGATTGTAAGCATGTGGTGCTTCTGTGATTCTTGGATGAACCCCCCCAAGACATGAAGTTCTCTTATTCTTCATTCTTTGCATACGATATGCTAGAATAATTTTAATGGAAGAATAATTACATCTGAACATCAAATGATTAAACACGACATGTGGATGCACTATACAGAGGGGATGTAACTTCCCCTAATCTGATACTCTCTCATGTGGTTAATAAGGGTTTGTTACGAGACCTCAATCATGCCTCCCCATATGTTAGAAGATACCAACTAGTAGCAGGGGTGCTAAATGTATTGTGGATAGACTATACCCTCTTATAAGAAGTGTCATTGTGGTAGACATAAACCATACAAATGGAAGCAATCAATGTATAGACAAAGAGAAAACTAAAAATAAAATCCAACTGAATAATACAATAAATAATAATATGAATAATGTAATGACATGATATAATGTAACTAAATTTCACACTAGATAAAATACAATTAAAAGACTAGAAAACTCAAACAAATACTCAATGGTCCCTAGTCTCGAACCCCATGGTGGTCCCACCTCCAAACTCTAGCTTGTCTATAAAGAAAAATATCAACAATAAGATCCTTTTCCTTTGTCCAAACTTGAATCCATGTGATCTTCCTGGGTACCAAACAATGAATCGAATAGGATGTGAGTATAACTTAGTAGGTCGATGTCATCCTATCAAAACAAAGCAGTCTGATAAGATGTTTATTCAATAAAGAGGTAAACATGTGTGTTAATTAATTCAACAATTAATAAAATACCAGAATAACCTGCTTCGACTCCATGATGGAATATCTACGAGCTTGTCTTACAACCATGCCAACTACAACCACAAAACCTTGGTAAAATAACATGTTTTGACGTCTTTCAAGAATATCTTTGAGCACATCTTACAACCTTGTCAATCATAATAATAAACATAAACATGACATAATCAAAACAATTCGGTTCAAAGACCTATATGTATAACAACATCCGGTACAAATCCCTATAAGCATTACAACATGGGACTGGGTAGAGCCCACTCACTATAAACATTACAACATGGGATTAGGTTGATCCCACTCAATATCATCATTACAACATATAAGTGTGTATGTGCTAGATTCAAGATCAATATATAATCATTTTAGCATGGAACTCAAGTCCTATCATAAAATATAGATATCACAATATCATATCATACATCTCAATGTTTAATTATGATAATTACCATTTGTATTCCAATGACCTCTTTTAATTATATCACAATTGATCAATAGTCAAAATAATAACTAATAAGCCACAACTTATGGATTATATATCAAATAATCACCTAAGGTATCATGTCATGTGAAACAAACTTTAATTCATTAATCAATTCAATTATATTCAAGGTTCCCTTACCCAATAGGTAGCCATAATTCACGTCAAAAACCAATTGAAACTAAATGACTCCAAGAAAAAATATCATATTTTCTTGATCCAGAAAAATGTTGTGTTAGCGCAATCACAATACGGTATATACTTAGAAATTATCAAACCATATGGTTAAGATGTATACCCTATACTTTTAGTTGACAATCCATCAACACTTCCTATAAAAAATGCCCACGAGGAAGATGGTACATATGATCACAATGTGGTTCCTAGATAAAAATTGATCAAGATCAAAACAAAAAATATAAAAGGTCAAAATATTACACCACCATAGTCATAAGAATAAGGGAGAGAAGGGAAAAACTATACTAAAACCACTTATCAGGGTTCAAAGGCGTTATCAGGATGTTCGTAAGGGAGGTTGAAACTCTAAAATTGACTGGAAGGTGCCCTAGGGTCTAGAGGATAAGGTTGTAGTGAGTTAGAATAAAAATTCAACAGTAAAACATACTTCAGAATAGCAGGTCGGGGAATTACAAAACGTGTAATGTAGTTACACATCGTGTAAAATTTTTTAATGGAATACGTCAAAAAACCCGTCACCTTGAATTATTTTATTAAAAACACCCAGACATTAAATGATGTGTAATCCATTTACACGGCGTGTAAATGTTCTGTAAATGGATTTTCAGCCCATTTTCCTTATAAACGACCCGAATCCTCTTTAAAACTTCTCAACATACCAAGAACCAGTGAAACACTTGACCCATTTACCTAAAATCCATTAATTCAAACAAACATATATCTCAAGATTTTAAGTCATTTTCCCTAATAAAGTTCTTTTTCTGCAAAAAAGACTCGACCATGAAGGCTCAAAAGAAAAACAGAGTCATACCTAAAAAGAGGCGTGATCTTATAACCTCCTTACCATATAACAGCTCATCCCCGTGCTGCTCCAAGCATCACTGTGAGGTCTCAATAAACATGTCTGACCACTGTATTCACATATCAGACTCTCTCTCCCAAGCCTCCTCTTGAACTCGCCCATTTTGTCACTATAATCTAACCAAATATATTGTCCTACCCTGAAGATATTTCTCAGTACAATCCACAACCCATATCAGATGCTTCTCAAAGGATGCATAAACACAAAGCTCAACGTATGATACATCTATCACATGGGAAGAGTCTGGATAATATATTCATAGCTGCGACACATAAAACATGTTACGTATGACATTGCAACATTGTTGAAGAGATAAATGTTATGCCACTTGGCCGACCCTTTCCACTATCTCAAATTACCCAAAAACCCGAGTGCTAGCTTTCCCTATTTTCTGAAACGACGTTGGACCAATCTACTCGTCACTCGAAGGAAAATATGATGATCATTCATGAATTATAGAGGTTGTATCTGATGGATAGTATACATTTTCTAAATGTTCTACATGGTTACCAACCGTTGTCTGATCAATTGAATAGGTCCAGATGTCTCATGGACGAGACTAGGCCCAATGATTGTTGACTCACCTGCCTCCTGCTAACAATGAGGCGAATGAAACTTCCTACCAGAAAAATCCTCAAAAGGTTTCATTTGGATTGATGCTTGGAAGCTATTATTATATGCAAACTCCACGAGTTCCATATGTTGCTCCCATGAACCATAAAAATCCAAAACACAGGCTTGTAACATATCCTCCAGAACCTGAATAGTCTGCTCAAATTGACCATTAGTCTGAGAATGATAGGTTGTGCTTAAAATAACATGTGATCCCAGAGCATTCTTAAGATCCTACTAGAAACACAGTGTGAAACTTGGATCTCTGTTTAAAATTATACTACTCGGAACATTGTGCAACCAAACCACCTCGTGCATGTAAATACTGTCCAGATCATCAGTTGTGAAGGTCTCTCTGATGGGTAAGAAGTGGGATACCATCATTAGTAGATTCACAACCACCCATAAAAGAGAATTCTTATAGGTTGTCCTTTGAAATACTCTCACAAAATGCATAGAGACATCATTCCATTTCATCTCATGAAGGTGCAAAGGTTGCAAAAGCCCAATTGACCTCTCATGCTTGGCTTTCACCTGCTGACAAGTGAAGCATCTAACCACGAAGCATTCCACCTCCTCCATTCCTGACCATCAGTACTGTTTATGGAGATCATGATACATCTTTTTCAAACCTAGATATACCTCCCATCTAGAAGCATGAAATTCCTTCATCGCCTCATAGCGTAAGCCTATAGGAACCCATACTCGGCTATATAAAAGAAAAGAATTTTCACTGCTGAGAGACAATCCTGATGGTGTATCCTCACCATATAAGTCATCTCTCAGAACTAGCCCTTCCATATCATAAAACTGCTCGTATTAATCCAATCCAAGATCACGGGTATAAGATATGTCGAAGTTAGAACTACTCGGCCTTGAGACGCTTGGACATATAGATGCATGTTTGTAAAGTGGGTCATCAATCGCCACTCATCACAAGACCCCCATACATTCTGTCTGTGTCTTTTGGCTAAAATAATCAGCAACGATGTTGCCCTTTCCTAATGTATAAGCCAATTTAAAGTTGAATGAGTACAAATACTTGACCCAACTCATCTACCGAAAGTTCAAGTATCACTGAGAAAAGATGTACCTGAGACTCTTGTGGTCCATGTATACCACAAACCTCTCAACCCTGAGATAGTGTCTCCAACATCTTAGGGCATGTACCAGTGTTTCTAACTCCAGATATTGAATAGGGTAATTCCTCTCATGCAATATCAACTGTCTAGAGCCATAAACAACCACTCGATCCTCCTACATCAAAACTGCTAGAAGTCCAACTCCGGATGTGTCACAGTACATGACATATGCTTTACCTGACATAGATAAAGTGAGGATGGGTGATGGGTTCAGCCTGCCTTTCAACTCCTGATAATCTCTCGCAAGCATTAGGCCAAATAATATTCACCCCATATTGGTTACCTCAGAGATCAGTGCCGCCAAATAGGAGAATCCTTGGATAAATCACTGATAAATTACATGTTAATCCTAGAAATCTTTGAATCTCGAAGAAATTCTTGGGTTGTTCCCAAGATACCATGACTGCAACTTTCTATGGGTTTACTGACACTCTTGCCTTCAAGATGATATGACCCAATAAGTGCACTTTATTAATCTAAAAACTATACCTGGTTAGTTTGATGTAAATTTAGTTCTCTCTCAATGTACTCAGGATGATATCAGGACGTTTGACATGACTGTCTGTTGACTGGGAGCACACTAAGATACCATTGAAAAAAATCACCACAAACCAGTCTAGAAGAGGATGAATGATCTTATTCATCAAGTCCATGAATACTCCTGGTGCGTTGGTTAACCCAAATGACATCACTACAGATTCATACATGACATACCTACTCCTAAAAGCAGCCTGAGGTATGTCCTTTAGTCTGAACCATAATCTCAAATCAATCTTGGTGAAGATATTAGTAACTCTCAACTATTTAAAAAGATCATCAATGCTTGAAAGAGGATACCGTTTCTTGATCATCATCATGTTCATCCTCTGATAATCCACACATAGGCGCAAAGACTCATTAGTCTTCTTGGACAAGATAACTGACACTATTGAAAATATGGCCTTTAAAAGCGCTAGAAAGGAGTATTTACTGTGCTGTTAATCTCAGTGAAGATAGGGCATCCCTTTTATCAGTTTTTTTAAAAGCGCTGATAAAAGTCATTTTTTTTTAATCGGAGTGACCTTTTAACAGCACTATCCCCCACTTACGCCCACCTGCGCCCCTGCCACCACCAATTAACAGCACTAGCCCCCCAACCTGCACCTACCTGTGCACCTCTGCATCCCCCAGGATTCAAAATCGAGACCTCTCCCCTGTGCACCTAGACCCTTTACCACTCTCTCATGTGGCTTTATTCTCCATTTAATGATATATATATATATATACTTATATTTATTCATATATTCATATATATTCATATCTATTTGTTTATATATATATAGTTATATTTATTTATCTGTATATTTATTCATATATTAATATATATTCATATGATTAGTTCTAAATACATTTATAAAATATTTTTTTGTGTGTTTATAAATAAATAAATACATATATATATACAACATACATAAAATATACATATAGTTGTATATATTTTAAATATATGTGTGTATTTGTAAGTATAGTTATACATATTTATATATATTTACATATATTATATATTCATAAGTATATTCATATGTTATAATATATAGATAATATATATCAGTTTGTTAATATAGACACACTATCACACACACATACACACACACTACATAGGTATATAAATATACATATATTTGTATTTAAAACAAAATGGATATTATAAGTCTTATATATTGATAAATATACTTTATATATAAATATGGTTAAATATTTATTTATAAAATGAAATTTGTATGTTTGAATATATAAAAAATATGTTTATATTTTTATTTATTTTATTATAAATAACATTACATTGTGAAATATGATAAACTTTCAATGCCATAATATCATTATGAATGTAATATATCTGAATAAATTCATTTCCCACTGAAAAATGGCAAAAAGACCCCCAAAAACAAGGCTTAAATTCCATTAAATGTTTATAAATTTGGGTATCCTGGCTAGAAACTCAGTTTTGAAGGCCTTTGGACCTTTTTTGGTCTCGAAAAATGTGACAGAATGTTCCCTTATGCCGTCAGCGCATATAGTTTGTTTCAAACATCGATTTGATATGATGTAGATCTTAAATGGACACCCTAATAAAAAGTTATGACCGTTTGAAGTTTGAGTTACGTTTTCAAATTATTTTAGATCTTTTATTAATTTTTTTATTTTTTTTTTGTTTTTAAATTGTTATTAAATGATTATTAGTCGACGATAATTAACAGATTATTAATTAATAATGTTTTTTAAAATATTTTAAATCTGTTTTCACTAAATTTATTATATATTAAATTTAAATGTCTATCTATACATATATAAAACATATTTAAATAATATATATTATATATTATATCAATATAAATATATTTTGTTATTATTTTTTTATTTTAATTTTTTTTGAAATATACAGTTTAACAGCACTAGTAAAAAACTGCTGATAAAGAACCTTCTTTTCAAGTGCTAATAAAAAAAGTGCTGATAAAGGGGGCCCTTTTAACAGTGCTAAAAACACGCTGATAAAGGGTATACCTTTTTCAGCGCAAAAAAAAGAACTGATAAAGGGGATCCCTTTAACAATGCTAAAAAACACTGATAAAGGTGGTACCTTTATCAGTGCTAAAAAAAATGTTGATAAATGATTCATTTAAAAATTCTAAAAAATGTGTTGTGGAAATTATCCCTTTATCAGTGATTTTTTTTAGCGCGGTAAAGAGTGGCACTGTGGAATCCCAGATTTGAGGTAGTTTGGAGAACCATAAAGAGATGTACTTGGCCGTATGAAGTCTTTAGATTCCATATCTTCCAATTGAACTTTCAACTCCTGAAATTCTGCTGGTGTCATTCTGTATGGTGGGATATAAACTGACTCCTCACTTAAAACCAACTCGATCATGAACCTAATCTCTCACTCATGTAGTAAGATTTATAACTCTTCTGAGAAAACATTCTAGAAGTAATTTACCACCGTAGGAAAATAATCCTGCTGCATTCCACCATAAACTAGTGCATGACCAGCTATCTGTGTCGTGAGACAATCCAATCTGCACTAAATAGGTCATGCACGACTAGTATGAAGATCCCACTCACCTTTGTGAGAATAGCCAGCTCCTTCTAAAGATAGAAAGAAAACTCTCCTCTTGTAATAGTCAATATGTGTGTGGTATATAACTAGTCAATCCATACCAAGAATCAAGTCAAATTCCTTCAATTCCAGCACAATCGGTTCCCACTTGAAACTGTAACCACCAATCTCTAGAGAACATGCCTTGCAACATTTGAAATTCTCTATCTACTCTCCAAACGGTGTGTCGATGGTCAAAGAACCATATAAGATTTCCACATCAAAGCCCAAACCATTTACAAAAAGACCAAATTGAAAAAAATGAAACTATATTAAATAAAACACAATTTAAGGAAGATAATAAAAGACTCATACCTATGATGGTATACGGTCATGAATCCACATTATTCGGAGTAGTCTGCGTAACGTGCATCTAACTTTTCCTTTATTGTGTAAATGATGGGAGTGACAAAGAAAAAAATGAGTCATAGAAGAGTGAAAGAGAAAAATAGAAGAAGAATAAGAATAAGAAGTTCTTGGACACATAGATTTGCGTTGTTTAGGAATAATCCCTACTTCCATAAAGATATAGAAAATCATTATGATTCGATAGAAAATTTTACAAAGAGATTACAAAGTTTCTCATGCACAGAAAACCCTAGCCTGAAATGGGATAATTAGGAGGATGAAACACTATTCCAATAACCTCACAAAAAGTCTGTTGTGCTACAGTGAAAGACGGTTGGAAGTCCACATCGCTACAGTGCAGTGACCACCCATGTCTAAAGTGCTACAGTTGTCAGAAGATGGATGTCCACGAAGCTATAGTACCGGTGTCTCCAAAGTTCAACTTGATATAATAGTCATGCTAAAAGTCCACACTGCTATTGTGCCTTGTTAGTGTCGTTCAGTGAGCTCTGCTACAGTCATTCATATATGCTACAGTTCCCCCTAATTTTGGGTCGGGGCCTTCGCCCCCAGACCCCGAAGCAGAGGCACATTGTCTTCTATAACCCCCCCCCCCCAATGAGCTCACAACATAGCTCGACTCTTGGAGTTGTGTCCTGGGGGGAAGTATGGGCCGGAAATATTCATCCTTGACCATTATCCAAAACAGATTGAGCTACAATAATCTAAAATTCCTTTTCCATGGGCTTCATCATGTCTACCCTAAGTTATTTCACCTTTCTTGATATTGTTTCTCCTGCATTGGGGTGTCGCGTCCCATACCTTCCCCTAAAAAACCAGTGGAACTCTAGTAACCAGACTACTGAGGGGTAGTTGGGCCCCTTCTCGACTCAAGTGTCTGTCCTAATCCCCTACCTCTAGTTTATTTCATTAAGTTCGCATATAACCTTTGAAGATGACCCAGTCTTCCATAGTTGTGAAACTCAACTATGGGGTAAGGACATTGCAGGCACCTGTGGCCAAACTTTCCACACTGATAGCACTAGAATGGAACATGGTTCTGAGATGTATGTCCAATGCCTCAACTGCTCAGTCCACTACTACCTTGGACAAAACAATCACAATTCAACTTCTTACTATCCAAAGAAGAGCTATTAGTTCACCTTGATGAAACATCCTGACCACCACTCATGACCTCTCTTAGATTCCCTTCTGTGATAAGTGCCTAATGCATTACACCCTCAAAATTACTCACACAAAAAACGTTCACCTGTGACCTGATCTCATAATGAAGACCATCCCAAAAATGTCTCACCCTAGAGACCTCATCAACATCCAAAGATAACGCAAAATTTTGTAGGTAGGTGAAACCTCCAACATAGTTAAGCACTGACATGCCCTCCCATGTTGAATGTATGAACTCACAAGCTTTTTCATCCCTCAACATCTCAGGATAGAAATTGATCAAGAACTTCTTCTCGAATTCCTTCCAAGATAACTCATCCTTCTGACCAACTTCCTCTATAATATCATACCAATTCTTGATAGGTCAATGAATTATATATGCACCAAGCTTCACCCTCATATCCATGGGTGATTGGACTGACTCGATCCAGAACTCAGATGCTTGGGGTCCTCTTTCCCCAATGAATGTTGGCGGTTTCTGCAGTTGGAACTCTCTTATAAGTTCAAAAATCGAATAAACCCTACGAATAGTATCCATTTCCATGGATTGCATGACCATAAGGAAGTTGTCACAATGTTACGGAAATTCTTGGAGAAACAAAGTGAAAAAAAAATTCACATAAGAGTAAAAGGGGAAAAAAAGAATAATATGATCTTGAACAAAGAGATTTTCATGGTTTAGAAAATGATCCCAACATCCACAGAGGGGCCTAAATTTCACTATAGTCAGGAGAACAGAATTACAAGGACTTTCAAAGTTCTCAAGAACACCAAAAACCATAGCCATAAATGTGATAATAAGGGTGAAGTACTATTCCACTAACCGCAGAGGAAGTATTTTGTGCTATAGTGAAAGGTGGAAAAAAGTCTGAATCGCTAGTGTCGCGGCCACCAAAGTCCAAGATGCTACAGTGGCAGATGGCTCTAAGTCTATGTCGGTACAGTACTGTTGACTACAAAGTCTGACCTTCTATAGTAGTCATGCCCAAATCATGCACTACTATAGTTCCCCTTGTGGTGTCGGTTGGTTAGGTCTGCTACAATGGTAAAAGTTGCTACAGTGCCCCCAAACAAATTTGGCCGCGAGGGCATTCAGCCCCTAGACCCCTCACATCAGGGGTGAATTTCCCCCTAAAACCCCAACTGATCTCACTACGGAGATCAACCCATAGAGTTCACGGCCTGGTGCAAAATATGGGCTGAAAGCATTCAGCCCAACCCTCATACAGAACATATCAGGCTACACTAATCCAACACACGAAGCTGAACATCCATCAGATTCTCAAGGACTATGTAGTTCTCCGATTCAGCTGCCTTAAGAGCATGCTGATTGCCACTATCTTGACACTCAATTCGAAGATGATGAGGATAAATTTTCTCTATAATACATACACATACCTTAGATCACTGACTAGAAACAAGGTCAACCTCAACCGGTGACTACAAAAAGAGAACCGCAGACTCCTGGTCTCTCTAAACATGGCTTACAAGTGTTTTTGCATGACATGTCAAATCATTTCATTTATCTGGTAAAACAAATATCTCATATCAAATTTCAACGGTAAAGTATATATAACATGCAAAATAGATATGTCCCTATCATGAACAATGCATGCTAATATATCTCAATGTGCATTTTCTGATGCATGTATCAATATCTCATGCCATACTGGGCCACAATTACAAATCTCAAGAAATAATAAAATCATAAAACAATAACTGCACACAACATGTGAATCACCAAACTTTAAATAACATCAACTGTAACAAGAAAATGGTAAAAACAACAATCCCATATCTGGGAACTCGGATTTCCAATATAAATGGGTTAGTTACTCTCATGAACAAGATCATTACCTTGTCCCGACACATCCCAATCTCCATTCTACCTTTCCAATACAGTAAAGTAGAAGAAAAGAAAACTTGATCCTTTGATACCACTTTCTAACATCCCCCAATCTGGAACTATATATTGTGGCCAAAAAGGGTTGGTCACGATACCTCAAGCATGGAAGAAATCATAGTATAGACAAAAAAACAAATAATAAAATCCAACTGAATAATCCGATAAATAATAATAGGAATAATATAATGACATGCTAGAATGTAACTAAATGTCATGAAATAAAAAATACAAGTAAAATACCGGCAGACTCAAACAAATACTCCACAATCCCCTGTCCAAAACCCCATGTCGGTCCCACATCCAAACTCTAGCCCATCCAACAAGAAGATAATCAACAAGAAAGTATTTTTCCCTTGTCCAAAACAACATCCACGTAATCTACTCGGGTACCAAATGACGACTCAAATAAGGCGTGAGTATAACTTAGTAGGTCGACACCATTGTGTCTAAACAAACCAGTCTGATAAGAAGTGTATTCAATAAAATGATAAACAAGTGTATGAGTCAATTCAATAATTAATAAAACATAACAACATGATTTAGATTCATGGAGGAATATCTTTGAACATATCTTACAACCATGCCAATTAAAAACATATACCATTGTAGAATAACCTGGTTCGACATCGTGTTAGAATATCTCTGAGCATGTCTTACAACCATGCCAACCATAACCATAAACATGACATAATCACAACAATCCGAGTAAAAGCCCTATAAGCATTACAACATCCGGGTCAAATACCTATAAACATTACAACATGAGGCTGGGCAGAGCCTGCTAACTATCAGCATTATAGTATGATACTGGGCCGAGTTCACTCAATATTAGCATTACAACATATAAGTTTTCATGTGCCAAGACTAAAACAGATATATAATAATTTCAACATGGAACACAAGTCCTGTCATACAACATGAATATCAAAATATCACTTCATAAATATCACTGGTTAATTATGTGAATTACCATTTGTCTTTCAATTACCTATTTCAATTATATAACAATTGATCAATAGTTAAAAAAATGCAGTAAACCACAACTTAGGGATTCTATAACAAGAAATCAACTAAGGTCTCATGTCATGTTAAAAACACTTTAAGCCATTAGTCAATTCAATTATAATCAAGGTTTGCTTACCCAACAGGTAGCCGTAAGCTTGGTAAAAAGACAATTGAAACAAAAAGAATCAAAGGAATAATCATAGTCATTATTTAATTGATTTATCTACACGTTATGTTGGTACAATCACAAAATTTCATATACTTGATAATTATCAAACCATAGGGTTAAGATGCAGACCCCTACCTTTAGCTGATGATCAAACAACACTTCCAATGGAAAATGCCCCAGAGGAAGAAGGTGCAGATAATAACAACGAGGTACCTAGATCAAAACTAATCAAGATCAAAACCAACAACACACATAGTCAAGAGATTACACCGTCACGATAACAATAATAAGGGAGAGAAGGGAAAAAGTGAACCAAAACCAATTAACAGGGATCAAAAGCGTTATTGGGACGTTTGGAAGGGAGTTTGTCACTCTAAAGCCACCTGGAAGGTTCCCTATGGACGAGAAGAGATGGTTGCCATGATTTAGAATAAAAAATCAACTGCACATCATACTTTAAAATAGCAGGTTAGGAATTTTCACGGTGTGTAATTTAGTTACACATCGTATAAAATTTTTTAATGGAATACGCCAAGAAACCTATCACCTCAAATTGGTTTTTAAAAAACCCTCAAACATTACACAAAGTGTGATCCATTTACACGGTGTGTAAATGTTATGAAGATGGAATTTCTGCCCATTTTCCTTATAAAGAACCCGAACCCCCTTTAAATATTATCAACTTACCAAGAACCCATGAAACATTTGACCCATTAACCCAAACTCAATTAATTTAGATAAACATACTTCTCTTGATTTTAGGTCATTTTCCCTAACAAAGCTCTCCGTCCTCGAACAAGACCTGGCCACCAAGGCTCATACGAAAAACGTTGAGAGAGACATACCAGGAAAAAGAAAGGATCTTACAGGGGATATCTTTTGGCTTCCTTTTTTATGATCTTCATCAAACCCATGTGATGGTGTTTAAATATGCTGCATACGCTCTTCGATGGAAGGTTCGCCATTTACATTATTTCTTCATTTCGGTTTTATACACAGTTTCATTTATCTTACAAGGGTTATCCTTAGACAATGATTTAAATCACCTCTGCATGTTATGATTATTTTTATTAGACTCTAACAAAACACTTCAGTGACATCTAAGGGATCCATGATTTAGATTGATGAAATCTTTCATTTAAATGAAGGAATATTGAAAAAACGGAGCAATGTTTTGGTATTTTGGAAAAAAAAATTAAAATGGTTTACCCTTACGTAGAAGAGATATGCAATGATAACCGAGGTGTTACATTAATATAGATGACTTGTGTAATGGTAACCAAGTCATTTCCCTTACGTAGATTAATTATGTATGGGTAACCAGGGTGATACCTATATGTGAGTGGTCAAATAAATGTAACCTAGGACTTACCTTTAAATGAAGAGGTTCACTTAAGGGTCATCTGGACTTACCCTTATGTAGAGTGTTCCACATGTGGGTAATCCCATGGTTTATGTATGGGTAAGATCCCAATTCTCTTTTCTATTTTAGGGTAAACACTTCATCCGGTCAAGGTAAGCTGTGTGAATGTTGTTGTGTAAAGATAGATCAATACATACCTTTACGCAAATAATTAACGTAAAGGTAAGACCTAACATACCCTTACACAATGTTTTCTATGTACGGGTCATGTATATCTACCCTTACATAGCTCATCTACTTTAGGGTATGAGAATAACCTTACGCACAATATGGATTTTTCATAAGGGTAAACAAAAAAAATAAATATTTTTTTAATTTCTTAAATGGTTTTAGTGGTTTATAAAGTGTTCGTAAATTATATTAAAAGGTATTTTTATAATATTTAATTTATAAGGAATTTATAATGTAACTAATAATTTATAAATGGTTTATAATTAATTAAATAAATGTTTATGAAAGATATTATTTAAAAATATTAAATGTTAATATTAAAATACAATTTAAAAAAATTATATGACATGAATTTTGATCTAGAAATAAAAATTTGAATATTTATAAATCATAAGAAATAATTTATAAAGGGTTATAAATTATTAAATAAAGATAAAATATAAAATGTTTATATTTAATTATGAGTTGTTAATAATAAATTAATCTAAATTGTTAAAATTAAATGATTTTTATATGTATATTATTTAATCCACATTAAAAAGTGTTTTGATAATTGATATGGTCAATATTTAAATAATGACCGAGTATATGATATTTATATTATGGAAAATGTTCACATATATAAATTGGATTATAAATATTTTATAATTCATATAATATTATATATTTAAAATTTAAATTCCATATAATAATAAATATGAAAGAGTTTATATTAGACTCCATATAAAATGTTTAAATTCAAAATTATGGAATGCCCATAATATTAAAATTTAAATTATAAGAGTTTATAATTAGCTTTTATTTATGAAGTGTTCATAAAAGTTTATCTCATGTTTAAATCATTGAATTGTTCATTTATTTAGTGTTTATTCCTTGCTATATTCCTATTTTTTAATTTATTTAGAAATGTGAATATTGCGTATGATTTAGTTTAAAATTTTAAACTACCTTTTTGATAGAGTCTTGCATTACATGCTAAGCATGATAATAAATTTAGTTTTTCAACTACTTTGACATCAGTCTTTAATTGAAGTTATTATCTTGAATTTATATATTAAATATAGTTTGTACATATTAGGTGTTAGAGCTATAATGAATTGGATTCTGTTTTGAGTAAAGTATCTCCGGGTAGAGGGACTTAGGGGCAGACTACCTACATACATAGAGGGTTATGCATTGTCCAGAAAAATGAATTTTGTTGACTATCTATCACTTTAGACTCACTCATGTAGAGATTTTCAATCTCATTTCTAAACCTTTACATGAAGTATTCATGTACCTTATGCATTTGGTGTATTTAGATATGTATTAATATACTTGACTTATATTTTCGAGTGAGTAACACAAACTTGTTGATTTTATAAAGTGTTTCACATCAATATGGTTTTAACATATTGATTTGGTGGAGAGAATATGATTCCAAACTAAAATCACTATAAGCATGAATACATAAAGAGAATAACCTGAGATGTCATAGCGAGATTAAAATCCTCTTCAAATACTAAGTGCAAGATTCCTTCCAAAGTGACACTTGTCAAGACCACGATCATTAAAATAGGTATTGTTGAGATCAACATGAGTACCCCTTATATGATCTTGAATTATTTACGTGATAACTGGTATAAGTCATGGTGAAATATTAATCTTGACCCGATAATGGTTATGATGGTTTTTTAGAAGAAACCATTTTACTGAGAGCCCATTTTAATAAAATTCTTTATAAAATGGTTAATGATACATGATACTCATATGATAAAAGCTTCAATTTTAGATAATGTCATCATCATCATGAAAATAAACTTTGTGACCAATCCTTGATAAGGAAAAGCTTAATGTAAGCTACTCCTTAGATTGATAACTTAATAAATGTTATTAAGCAAGATTGGTGTTTTAAAAAAAGTTTTTAAGGAAATTTTTTTATGTCAGAACAATCCCTTCCTTAGTAATCAACAGTCAAAATAACTCAACAAATAAATCTAGATCCTTATGGAAGCATAAAGTGATTCATTCAAGGTTTCAAAGGCATTAGATGAAAAATGAACAAAGGAATCTTAGTCTTCACTCTTGTAATAAATATGATTGGATAAATTAATGATTTAAGGAATTTTAGTTTGATATACTCAATATGATTGGGTTCGTCAAATGATATTCAATATGATTGAATATGTTAAATGACTTGGTGAGACTAAATGTTTCCTTAATTATTTATTGGTTATAAAATTCAATTCTATTGTTATAACACATATATGATATTGACTGTATGATTTAAAAGTGTTCTAAATATACAAAATTTCAGGATGAGAAAAGAATTGAATTTTTGGCCTTGAAGATTGATTTCAAATAATGGAGAAAAGGATCTGATGAATTGATAACATGAATGCTTCAAGATTAATAAAATCATTATAAAATGTGTATTTTATCTCATTTTGTCTTGTGAAGATAATGGAAACAATTTTTGTTTAACAAAATGAGATAGGGTGTTTTTTGATATGCATAATTATGATTTGTTTTGTTTTATAACATTATTTATGGGGCAACATGAAATGATTAGTTTTGGTTATAGAATTTATCCTACTTTCATTTCTGAAAATGTTACAATTATATGATTAAATTCAAAGAACGTTTGCTTGATATTTTCAAAGTGTTGAAAATATATATGAACTAGACATATGATGTCTAGGTTCTAAAGTACAATATATAAAATAAAAGTAGGTAAAAGTTAAAAAATTAAGAATAAAATTTTGTTGAAAATCTTTCTTCAAGACGCTAATCAAAGTCATTGAAACGTAGGGTTGTCCGGATGGATGAGTAATAATTCAATATGGTTGGATTAAATGAGATATACGTGATGGAGTTGGTGAAACTCCATGAAATATATATGTTAATTATGGACGTTATAGAAATAAATTCTTTGATTTTGAAAGGTATGTGATACCAAATGTATATTTTACAAAGTGTTGTAAATATACAGGAGTTCAAAATAAAAAGAAGAATTGATTGAGCTTGTAGTTTCAATTCATGAGATTAAGTAAATATTTACTACATCATGCATTTTAATGTAAAGGATTTTATCAAGTTCAAATGAATCTAAGTAAAATATGTGCATCTTCATCTCATTTCTCTTATGTGATAAGTGATGGTGTTCAATAATAAAGATTTGTTATGAAAAAGTATGAGATGATTAAATGTATACACATGGTTTTTGATTAATCAATTTCTATAACATTTTTTGAGAATATTATATGGATAAAATATTTATCCAAATATTTGTTAAAACATGTGGGAATGTGTTCCTACTATTTGAGTTAGTGCTCTAGATCCAACTTTTCTATAATTTATGATTATAACATCATGACTGTTCTTTTTCATAACATAGTATGTGATAATGTTATAAGAGTAGATGTTACACTAGAAGCTCATAACAATTCCCCACTATAATGAGAACCTAGAAGTGTCACGATTGTATTCTTATATATTTTTTATATAGCTGGATAAAATAATTTGAGGGACACAAATGAGGCTATTAGGGGTGGAGACTCATAGGATTTTAAAATATATTATCATGGTGCAAGAACTTCATAATTTTCAATGTAGGAAATTTTGAGAACGATACTAGCCAGTAGGAATCTACATTTGTATGTGTCATTGGATATTTCTATATGAGAATGTGTGTATTGATCTTTAGATTTTGAGATTATTATTAATGGATATTATGAGTCACTTACATTGATGTATTGATGAAAACTATGACGACATATATTCATGGTGAAGTAGGATTCGTTGGATGCATCAAGAGTAATATTTCATCAATGAATAATGTAAGAAAGAGTTTTTACCTTTTGTTCTTTAAAAAAGTTGATATCTCAGGCCCTTTGATGGAAATGATACAACCTTATTAATTCCATTAACATTGTGTTCTATAGGAAAATTCAATTTTCATAAAGTCAAAGAAATAGACATTGATCACATAGGTTGATGACACTAGCATGAAGCGTTCTTGATTAGAGATATCATGATAAAGATATTATATTACACAATATGCGTTCGTATGAGGTTTTATGTCATTGCGACATTAACTTCATTCTCTACTAGTTTATTGGTGTGTTTCTAGATGCTATCCTTGGACTTTGGATTACTCTATCTAATACAACTGAGAAAGAGACTTATAGGGTTACAGACTATGTATATCCAAATATTTAGTTAAATAATAATAGTATTTATTATGTAAAATTATGAATAAATATTATTCCCACATGTGGTTTAATAATTATTCATGTTTATTTTATCTCATATATTATATCACTAGTTATTCAAGAGAATATTTTATGATTAGGATATTTAATAACTATTTATTTGCCTTTTAGTGAATATATTATTTATTTATTTTTTATTGAATAATACATTGATAATTATTTATTAAATAAATAGTCATTACTTCAGGCTTGATAAATGTTGTGGAGAAATGATGGACTGTGTTTTAGATCTGGCTAGAATTAATGTATTGAATGTTATGTGATTAAATAGTATTTAAATAGTTCACTAGTTATGCACATTTCAAGAAATAATTATATTATTATTATAGACATGGTGTTCTGCAAGGGATTGAGAAAAATAATATGGGTGTTTGTGTAATTATGATTTTCTAACCCTAGCAGTATTTAAACCCAATTGTATTGTTTCTTAAGGGTTGTAATTTTTTTGGTTGTGCACAACATTTATATAATTCTATAAATACCTAGAGGGATCATTTCTCTAATAGCGCTGTCAAAAATGAAGAACGATTCTTCTCCACCGTCACTCTCAATTTTGAAGGTGATCAAATGTGAACAACAAAAGCGTTAGGATCTACCATGTTAGCACCCGTAGATTTCATATGATGACATTTAGATGTTAATTGAGCACATATGGATCACCATTGGAGGGAATATACACTTGATTCCTACAACCCAATGACAATACGAGATATAGATGATGTCAGATATATAAATAAAGAAATTATTCATTACAAGATAATTCTTCAATTTTTTAAATTAATTATAAATAATATGCGATGATCCTGCATTATAGTTCCAATGTTCTCATGTCAATTTATCTTTTATCCAATTATGTTGGTCATAACATTTATCATCAGTGAACATCTCAGATTAATCATCAATTATGTCAAAAAGATGAGTTGTGCATGCCCCATATGACACTTCCACTGCGTCTAGAACCTACAAGTGGTATGAGAGTGGCTGCATAATTATTTATAATTATTTTTAGACCATTGATTGATTTACACATTTATTGTTAGTTTTCAATTCTAGTTAAATTTTTCTTTAATTTGAATCGTGAGATCTGTTCTTCCTATTCATTCATAAAAATTTAATCAAAATTGGTTAATTTTATGAATGAAATAAATCCGAAGAACTCATCTAGAGGAGTTGATGATTTTGGTTAGATAAAATGAGTAAACTTCGTGTATCACGTTGGTAGACACTGTGCACTCGTGTTCAATACACCAAGACAAATCATGAATTAATTCAAAATTAATTCAACTTTGTACATTTATTACACACATTGAGCATTTAAATACACTGTATGTTGACCAGGCCAGCTTAGCACATGGTTATCCTAACTACCCCGCATGTAACTATCGTACATGACCTGTATTCCATTATTCAAAGAAAGAACATGTATTTTCTTACACAACCTACATGACTGGTGACTGTGTAACTCGATGACCACACGACGTGTAGCCCATGTACACATCATGTACTACAATAATTTTTATGGTATGATTACACGCCAAATTCCTAGGCGTGTGTCATGGATATACAGTGAGAATAATATAAAACGTGTAGCTGTGTGTCATTTATTTGACTATGTACATGCTATTCCATGAGTTATATATAAATCTATTAAATGCCTAAACAATTTCCAGGTAATGTTTTGAACTGAATATTGTGTATAAATCATAATATAGTTATGACTCTACATCCATTGAAACATAATGCACTACATAAATAACATGTGTTCTGTGTGTCATTTATTAGACTATGTACATGCCATGTGTAACGAACCAACATATAATACCATTTAAATGAACACCTGATCTGATTCACCACTAACTTAAAGAGCATTCCCGATCTCCATGGACCAGCGAAAAACACTTGGGCATTAAAAAATAACCATTGGAAACAATTTCTCCCTTAAAGTATTAAAATTACATAGTACAATGCGGAAACATAATTATATATATATATATATATATATCCATCAATCAAAACATACATATCAAGTACAAGGAGACATTAAGAAAACTGAAATCAAAACATAACCACTGAAACCCATCTCCTAGTGGCCCATGACCACCCACCATGTCCCAAGTCACCAACCCTTGGTCACCCAAACACGAACCCACAACAGAAGGTGAGAGCATGAACGCCTTCTTTAAGATAATAAAGGGATACAAACACCAAAAGGTAAAAGCCGAGTGTGATCTAAAAAGCCAAGTAGGATTCCACCAAAGATTCTATATTGTTACTTCATAAGATAATTCAAATATGCTAAAATAGGAGTACAAATAGGAGAGTAATATGATTAGTTTAAAATAGAGTTTTATACATTTAAAAATCATTTATTAAACTAAACATGTAAAACAAGCCATTTTACCATTTAAAAACTAAACAATTTCTTGAAAATCATTGAAAACCATTTCAAAAGCTAAAATAATATTATCAAGAAAAGATGAGAATATGCACCTGATTTGTAATGATGAAAATGAATCAATACAATAGAGTCCAGGTGTATAATAATAATAAATGAAGCAATAAAGACAACTCAAGTTTCAAATGGTGACAACCAACACTGTCATATATCGAGATCAAGTATATGGATGTCATGGGTACAACCTATGTACGATAGTGGGTCCATATATTAACAGATAATCAAATACAACATGAACAATTATAGGGCTTACATATAGTCTCATGGGTATAAAGAAAACTAGTTCCATGTACACTCTCTTTCCTGGCCAAAAGTCCATAGTCTGAACCCTTCACGTTCATCATTAAAAATTCCAAGCATGCCTTTTAAATAATCATTTATTTTAAATAATTCCAAAATCATTTTAAGGTAGTATTAAAATTTAAAAAAGGATTGAATACATTTCAAAAAATTGGTTTACACCCTTTTCCATTTGAATAAATAATTTATTTCAAATAACCCAAGAACACCAATTTCCAAAATAAGGGTAATATCATTTAAAGGGGGTTCATGGTCATTTAATAAACTCAAGAATTTAAAAATATTTTGAAAACATAAAATAGTTCAATTAATTTAATTCAAATAAATGAAGTTTATTTTATAAAGAAAAAATCAGGTCTAGGCCCTCAATTTCACGGAAATACCCTTTAAAAGCTCAATGAAAATAAATCCTAATAAACATAGCATTTAAACAATTCAAAAAATGTTGAGAAAGATGAACATTATGGTAATTCAATTAATGCCATAATAAATTCAAATATAACATGGTCAAAGAAGTATTTATGAAGAATTTAAAGGATAAACTTCATAGAACATGTATTAGAAATTTGAAAACATGTATCTCTGAATTATCAAGCAATAATGAATCATAAAATGAAGGAAAAACATATAAATGCCTACTTGGAAATTAAGGAATCCAACCACAACAATTCAAGATGTGTAGCCTCAGATGGAGGTCACCGTATCTAAGAAAACAGATCTTGAAAGAAGAGAGAGGAGATACTAGATCTACAATTCCACATCAATCAATCAAGATCCAACAAAATGAAAGGCCATCATAACCTTTAGGAAGAAGGAATCAAGAGAAGGGTGATCTAAGAAAAGAAGAGAAGAACTCACTGAAAGAGAAGATATCTGCTTCATTTGGTGCTTTGATCTGAGAAGAGATGAGGTTTGGGAAGACAAAATGGCTCAAGTGGGCTCCCATGACCTAAATAATCAATTTAGGTTCAAGTGGGATGAGTTTAGGAATAATTAAGGGGGTTTCAGTTCATTAATTAAAATTTTTTTAACTTTAATTATCATTCACAAGATTTCCTAGGTTAAGTTCATAGTTTGAACTAATCATGCACAAACCGTGGATCTGGAGCTACTATAAGTGTTGCATGGTTTGGATGCACACTTTGTCAAACCATGCTCAAACCATGAATAAGTTTATAAACCATCAAAAAATTTTGTAAAAACTCCAAAAATTACCCACGAAGATACCATATCATTGGGTAATAAAATCAATGGGTCAACACACATAAAAAATAAGTAACAGGATGTTTCACTATGTGATGATTTATATATATATTAAAGGTCTAATCAATTTCAGAGTAATTTTTTTAATTTCATATCATGTACAAGTTGTAATACAGTTATTACTCTACACACATTGAAACATAACACACTACATAAATAACACGTATTTCATTTTTCATTAATTGGACTATATACACTCCATGAAATTGCATGATAAGTCGGGTATTCCACTAGCCACATGAGTAAGTAGTATAAGAATATAATATATATTGGGTAGGCCAGACGAGTACTCACTGTGTTTCTTCCAAGGTACATGTTATGTACACAATTAATTTTGAATAATTTATATAATTTTTTAAAAATAATAATGGATGAGAATCTCAAAAAAAAATTAAATCAGAATTAATAAAAAAGAATCAATTAATTAAAGAAGATAACAGATTCGATCACGATTTATCTTCAATAAGAATAATTAGAATTAAATTATATTTTTATTAAATGCATAATTTGTTGCATGTTTGTGGATGATCATGAGTATAGACCATATCTTTGTATGTGATTTGTTTCCTTTTAATTTATTATTAAATTAAATTGATGGTCTATGAGTCATCCCTCCTCTCATTATGTAAGGGTCTTTGTGCCCATGGTTTCCATTTATGTAAACCCCTAAACCAATATTTTGGTTCCACTCACCGGTGAGTGAGTATAAGATTATGTAAGGGATGAAGATATCAAGTGAGTGGAGGTGGTTAAAGTTTTGATCCAAGATAAAATAAATCCAAGATGTACATAGGTGGACATATAGAAACCTGAAACAAGAACAATTTCATGGTTCAAGGTGTTATTTTACCATATGTCTACAGTTAGTTTATCTTCTTCTAGATAAACAAACCATTAGTAAAATCGCTTGACCATACCACTATATTATTTTATTTCTATCAAGATGCATGATTAATTTCATTATGAATGTTTTGTCATGATCACATGAATTAATGAATTAACATGCATGCAAGATAGAAACAAAAGAAATTGTATTATGCATAAACATTATCTAAGACATGATTAATCAATTAAGTAAATCCACTCAATATTAACAAGAATATAATAAAGGGAGAATGACCAATTTAAGCATAAAGATAAGAATATCTCAATTAAAAATACTATGTCGGTATAGCCTCCCACTAATTGAGTTAAAATGGAATCATAGTTCAAAGTACATGACCAGCCCAAGTCAACGCTTTCAATTATCAGAAAATTCTAACTTAATGTTTTGGGTTGACGTGGCTTGGTTTACATCAAGGGTTCACTGCCCAAGCAGGACATGATGTAACTAAGAGACAAAGGTTGATGAAATACAATTTAAGGATTTTAGGATTGGGGGCTCCACTCATCAAATAAAATAATTGTGAGTTAATGCAGTTGAAAATATTATGCTACATAAAACACATCAAATAAATTGTCAGATCGATGTCTCAGTTATGAGAATGTAATATGAGTTATTTTCATTAGAATATCCAAGGAATAATATATTTCAAATCCAATGATGTGGGATATTGAATTTGGTAAAATAATGGGAGATTAATAAATAAATATAATATTTATTATTTGTTTTTTATCAAGATTGAGTACTAAAATTCATCTCTTCTTATTTGTAGAAATAATAATAAAATTGACTTCAAACATATCACTATGATCCATACTTAAGAAGGAAAACCTTATCACATGAAAAAAATTACAAGAATGATAAAGGTGACTACATGTTACCCTACGCCACGAAAGGAAATTATATGTTCTTAAAAACCCTTTTTCTGAAGTGTCTGGCCAAGATGCCAGTGAAGAAGAATTGTCTCTATATGAAAAACATTTGAACGATGCCACATATGTTCAGTGTTTTATGATATCATTCATGACCAATGAGCTTCTAAAGCAAAATGAGGTAATGAATGTATATAGCATGATGTCTCATTTTTTGGATCTCTATCAAGACAAAATGAGAAAGAAGAGATACATGATCTCCAATGATTCTATTTACCTGCATGTTTGGAGGGTCGGAGCTATATAGGCCTCATGTAATCAAGTTTATTGGCAACATTAAACACTTAGACAAATTGGACATTAAATTCTCAGATGAGTTGCACATAGATCTCATCCTTTCCTCACCACCCAAGTCCTTATCCAGTTTTGTTGTTAATTATAACATGAGTAAAAATTGAAAGAGTCTTTCCAAGCTTCCTACTTTGATTTGCCATGTTTACAATGACATGAGCCATGAAAACCCACAATTCTTATGGTGAACAAGAAAATGAAGAATAAGGTAAATGGGTCTAATAATCAATACAAGTCTAAAGCTCCTGAGTACAGTCCTTCCAGGAAGAGTAATATCCAAAGGAAGGTGATGGAAAAGGAAACAATATGTATGGAATGTGGAAAACTAGACCACTAGAAGAGGAACTACACCCAAAAGAAAGGGGAATCTAAATGTTAATTCGTTATCAAGTGTAATCCTTCAATATCTACACATTTATTATTATATACAACTTATAGTGCTCATATTTGTTTCTAAATGTAAGAACCAATTAGATTCTAAAATATTTATAGCGGAGAGGTGGATTTGCAGGCTGGTGTGAGGCTGACTGCTTTAGCCATTGGAGACTACCACCTTCCATTTCCAATATTAATGATATTGGTTTTATGATATTGTTATTATGTGATGACTGTTACTAAAAATATTATTTCTATATCCCACCAAGATATATATGGTTTTGTTTTCAAGTATGAAAATAAAAGTTGTTTCTTTTATAAGGAAAACATATGTTATGGTATGAAACATTTAAATAATGGTACCTATGTATTAAATTATGAAAACCAAGTATTGATAATTGAAAACGGATCATGTTCACCCGACTCTTATAACACTTAGTTGTGGAATCACTACCTTGGTCATGTAAATGAGAAGTGATTTATAAAACTATATCAAGATGGTTATTTAGACTCTTTTGAGATAAAACCACTTGAAAGATGTCATGATAATTTACATGAAAAAATGTCCAAACTACCATTTTATGGATTTGGTGAAAGGGCCAAAAAGATTTTAGGATTTTTCACACCCCTATGGATGCTTAATTTTATTTTAATTATTTTGGGGCTCACTTTTGAGTTATGGTTTGCACCGATTCCATTTTAAAGAAAATTTGTGATCTTATATGGGTTCACGACCGTGTACATGACCGTGTGTAGTCCCCAACATTAATAAAAAAATGTTTTATGATAATAAATTTTATTCCACTGGCATGCAACTATTTTGTGACCATGCATGAGATTATACTCAGTGTTCGGACTCAATAGTTCATGCAATTATTTTTGCGACTGGTTTTATTATTTTAGTTTTATTCTTACTATTATTTTTATTTAAGTTAATATTTCAAAATATGTTATTATTATTATTATTTCAGTTAATATTTTAATTAGGTAAATATTTTTACTAAATCATTAACATTATTTTAAAATTATTAACGTTACTGTCTTGTTTTTATTATGATCTCTAATTATTTTTATTTTTATATAAATTTGGTTGAGTATTTATTTTAGATTTTATTTTATTTTTATTTTTATTTATTTTACCTTTTTTACTCTCCCTCCCTCCCTCCTCTCTCCCTCATCTCACACAAGACCCCCCTTCCCTCTAGTTTGTGTCGCCTCACCCTTCTAACCCTAAGTGACGCAACCCCACGCTTTCCTCTTCCCTGCTTGACCACCTCCACCCCCTCTCCCAGACCAGCCTCATCCTCTTCCTCCTCTGGAGAACTGGACCAGTAGCCACCTTGCACTGACCAGTGTTGCCCACTGCCTCGTGCTGCTCCCTTCTGAAGCACACCGCCGCACCTCCCATGGCTGGATCGCTCTCAACAGCGCCTCCCCACCAGCCCACCTAGCACCGTCGCACCATCATCCTTCTCCCATTTGGAGCTACCCAGACATCCACTCTATTTAGAAAATCCCCAAATTTTTTCCTCACTAGGTTCCCGCTGGCACTCCGACCTCCTCGCGCCACACTGCCCCCTTGCTCGGAACCCTCCTTGTCAAAGTCCTGACCTCCTCTGGTGCACCTAAACCCCCTGCGCACACCCCCTCCTGCCATCAGCAGTCGCCCCTCCTTTATCCATCCATGTGTGCACCTCCTCATGCTTCATGTTAAGCTCCAAAAGCCTCCTCTCTTGGTTTTTCCAGTTTCCAATGGTTCCCCCATTGCTTTTCTGGTGCCACGCAAACCATGACAGCCTCCATCTCCTCCGGTCAGCCTCTCAGACTCCTCGTTGTAGGTGTGAAATACCTAGGTTTATCATCATCTTATATTGGGTGTTTTTTGCTGTTAGGGTTTTGCTGTGTTTGGTTTATTTTTGGCATAGATGTAAATTACTTTCTTTTAGGGTCTGTTAGAGACCCCATGCAGTGTGTTCGTCTTGGACCAAGCTCGCAAGGCTTCCTACACCGAGGCAGGTGTTTCATCATATAATCATTATTTGATGAATTCTTTTGCAAGTTTAATTAATTCATCCTATTTAATTATTAGTTTTCATAATTTTAATTTTAATTTTTTATATTAGATGTACTTTTGATTTTTTAGTAGCATGTGGTGCAATATGTGTGAAATTTTCAGTGAAAATTCTTGTTGAAGTGTTTAGTATTTTTTTATATAAATTGTGCTTCTTGAGTTTTAGTGTTGCGCCATGGTGCGCTGGGTTTTAGAAAGGATTTTTTGAGTGTGTTATTGGTGTAAACCTTTGATGTGATATTTCATATGTTTTATAAATTATTTAAGTGTTTAATTCTGTTATTAAGTTACATGTATAGTGAGTGGCCCCTTGGGGGTTTGAGTCATCAAGATTAAGGACATATGTATATAAATATACATGAAAATGTATATCCATGTAGGTGAAGCAGTCTTGGGTTGGCCTTGTCAAAAGCTGCATTTTTTGAGGTAGGTCCCATGTGCCTATGCCTTCAATTTGAATTCCATAAATGATTTAGGGCTTTAAAAGTGTTTTCAAGATTAAATAGTATATACATGCTATGAAAAATGTTATCAATTCTTAGCTTTGGACATCCCTTTATATTTAATGGTTCAATTTTATGATTTTAAATGTGTAGCCTTCTTTTAGATATGTTTTATATCTTGACACACTGAATGCTTTGAAGCATTTTTGAAAAAATGGTTCTTCATTCTCTATGCATAATTTTTAAAGTTTCCAACTTGTGTTTTTCATGTTGACATATGATCCCGACCATGCATGGAAAATTTAATACCCTTTTTATGTGAAATTGGTTTTCAAAAGATAAATCCTTTAAGTGGTTTTTTCTAAGTATCTTGAATGTGTGTTCGAAAGTTTATTTTTTAATAATGATAGATTAGTGGAAGACTTTAAAAATATGGAAGTTCATGTTTTGTTTAGTTTGTAAGAATGCGTGAGTTTTGGAATAAATCTTGGGTTAATTTTTTATTTTCTTTTCTTCAATGGTATGATTTATTTTAAGCATGTATTTAAAAGTGTGGTTCCTTGGTTTTGCAAATGGATTTTTAAGAATATTATTGGAAATTAAAGATGTTGAGAAACATTGTTTTCTGATTGGTAATGTTCTTTGTAAATTAATGGGGCCTATTTGGCACTTTGAAAATGGTTTTCAAAATTAGGAAACCCCTCCCAATGCATTCCCCTTAGTTTGAGAAATGTAATGCAAGTGTTAAAATGTGATTTGTGATATGTGCCTAGTGTTTATTTATATGCTTTGTGTGGCATGAAATAGGGGAAATTCACATAAGGAGGGAGAATAGTGGTGAGTGGTTGAATGAGTTTTGGTTAAAGAGAGTGTTATGTACATATATGTTTTCTTGATAAAAACTCACCACCACTTCAAACAGAGAACAATGGGAAACCTGAGTATCTAGTTGGGTGAACTAGGACTTGTGGGCTAGTGGTCTAGAGGTGACTTGACCAGGTTTCACTACATGTTTGACGATTTCAACACTAACTAAACATATGAATGACTGAGGGTCGTAGTCTTCTAAGCCACGTTTCATGAGGGTCGTGTCCTTCTAATCCACGTTTCACCGAGACATAAAGATCCTAGGTCTCCATATAATACTATATGCTTAGGTACTTCCCATGGTTCTTGTGATACGATTTTCAATTCAATTGTTTCATGCATGTTCCCTCTTTTTTGAAAACCATATTTTAATCTAAATTGGTCTTCTTTAATTTCGAAATGTTAATGCATGCTCAAAACCTATTTTGAAAAGGGAAGAGAAATGATTTTCTAGGAAATGAAAGCTTTTTATTTGAATTTGAAAAGGGATAAAAACATTATTTTATTATGCCTTATTTTCAAACTAGCATGATTTGTATTTCTCATTAAAGGTAGTGGAATAGGGAGTTGTTGTATTTTTGCTTTTTTACTGAGCATCTCGGAGCTCACACCTACTTTATCTTTTTATTTTCAGGTTCTAGGTTAGGATCTCTCTTGCAGTTAGCTTGTTTCTGTGTAAGGTGGTGACCCATGTGGTCACTTAGAGATAAGTTTAACTATCCATCCTTGTTCAATTTTTAATTGAAAGTATTTGACTACCTTTCTTAGATTATGTTAATTGTTTTTATTTCTTTTCTAGGCTAAATCATTACCAACTACCTCATTGTGTTCCTCGGTACTAGTTGATAGCCCGTAAGTAATGGGAATGTCGTTCTGGCCATGTTGCGGACCGGGTCGGTTTGTGACATGATTTGTACACAATGATGTCTGTGGACCATTTCGAGTAGGAGTTTGAGGTGGGTATTATTACTTTATAAATTTTACTGATGTCTTGAGTATATATGGTTATGACTACTTGATGAATTATAAGTTTGAGTCCATGGAGAAATTAAAATAATTAATGAATGAAGTAGAGAAAACACATGGAAAGAACATATAGAAGCTTCAATCTGATCGAGGTGGTGAATATCTTAACCAAGAGTTTATCAAATTTTTATGGGAGTTTGAAATTATTTCTCAATTCACTCTACCTTACATACCATAGTGGAATGATGTTTGTGAAAGGATAAATCGTACCTTATTAAACATGGTAAGGTCGATGTTGAGTCATGCATATCTTCCATTATCCTTTTGGGGATATGTATTAAAAACTGCAACATACACACTAAACTGAGTATCAATTAAAGTGGAAAATAGATCCCCCTTCAAGTTATGGAGTGGAAAGAAACCCATTTTTTCATATACATGTGTATAGGGTTGCGAGACATTTGTTAAGGCCACCATAAGAAATAAACTTCCTCCATGAGGCATAAAATATATCTTTATAGGGTATATTAAGGGAACAAGGGGGTAGTACTTATACAAACCCTCAAACAAGAAAGTGTCTTCTGCTAGATAGAACACCTTTCTTAAGAGAGAGCACATCCTCAAGAAGGATAGTGAGATAAATATTGACTTCGATGAATTTTATTCTCAATATACACAAGATTTGGTACATGAAAATACTCCACAAGACCCCAAGGAAGAAGTTTTTACTGAAACACAAATACAATATAAGAGCACCAACGAGGTAAGGGAACCAGAGAGATATGAGATTATAGTCACCGAAGATGGTGACCCATTATTGGTAGACAATAATGAAACTATTTATTTCAAATAGGTAATAGAGAGATCAGAATCTATAAGTTGATAAAAAAGTCATGAGATTTAAAATGGATTACATGTATCAGAACCAAGTTTGGGTTCTGGATGATCCATTGGTTGGTGTAAATCCCATTGGGTGAAAATGAGTATTCAAGAGAGAACTGGATATGAAATGTAATGTAAGTACCTATAAATCAAGACTAATGTCTAGAGGGTTTAAGAAACAGCAAGACATTAACTAGGAAGAAACATTTTCTTTGGTTTCCATTTTTAAATCCATCATAATTCTACTTGTTATAATAGATTACTATGACTTTGAAATTCGGCAGATGGATGTCAAAACAACATTTCTTAATGGAAACCTTAAGAAAGATGTCAATATGACACAACTAGAAGGGTTTATGATTCCAGGTGATTCCAAAAGGATAAAAAAGTTACAGATATCCATTTATGGGTTGAAGAAAGCATTCGGGTCAAGAACATTCATTTATATAATGTTAGAAAAGGATTTAATTTCATTAAAAATGAATGTGAGAAATGAATTTATAAATGTTTTAGTGGGAATGTGGTCATTATCCTAGTAGTATATGTTGATGATATATTAGTTATTTGAAAATTATATATCAGTCTTACAGCCTGTCAAGGACTAGTTAAACATGTGTTTCTCTATGAAGGACTTAGGTGAAACAACCCACATTATAAGGATCAAGATCATTTGTGAAAGATCCAAGCATCATCTTGGACTAAGTCAATGTACATATATTGACTAGTTACTAAAGAGATTTAGTATGGAATAATCTAAAAGGGGATTTGTTCCAGTGTCACATGATATACATATTTATAAGAAAATGTGTCCTCAGACACAATAGAATAAATAATGAATGAGTAATATTTCATAGGTTTTGGAGACAATATCAACCATGTATGTTATGTGATATAATAGACTTGATGTAGCCTATGCATTGAGCATGGTGGGTATATATGAAGCTGATACAGGTGAATAAAATTGTTCTATTGTTAAATATATCCTTATGTATTTGAGAAGAACTAAGGATATGTTCCTGTTATATAAAAGAGATGATGAGCTGGTCATTAGGGGTTATATTGATGCTAGTTTTCAATTAGATCAGAATGATCTAGAGTTGCAGTCAGGATATGTTTTTAGTATCAAATGAGGAGTTGTGAGCTGTAAGATTTTAAAGCAGCTAGTTTTCGCCTACTCTATAGCGGAGTCAGTGTATATAACATCTTCTGATGTATCCAAAGAAGTAATTTGGATATAGAGATTTATCTAGGATCTTTATGTGGTAACTAGTAGTAAAAACTATCACATTATATTATGATAATACTGCAGTGGTGACTTTTGTAAAAGAGATAAGGTCACACTAACAGACAAAACACATACTCCAAAAGTATCAGATCTTGAGATATTTTTCTCATAGGGGTGAAGTTTAAGTAAGCATATTTTTTAAAAAATAAAACATGGTGAACCCCTAGACAAAAGAATTATTTCAGCAGAATCATGAGTATCCTGTGAGAGCTATTAGACTGAAGATTATTAGCAGTTGGCTCTAGTGAAAGTGAGAGTCTATTGGAGTTGGTTCCATAGAACCAAATTCTATGTACTTTATGATTAAATGTATTCATAGTTTTGAATATTAATACACAAATAATCACATCTTGATTGTTCTTCTACGTAGCATAATGTGTGATAATGTCTTAAGAGTAGCATTTGTACTGAAAGGTTATAACAGTTCCCCGCTATAATGAGAACCTATAAGTATCCTAAAAATATACATAAATATATGTATAGTCGAATGATATTGTTTTAGGGACACAAATGATATAATCTATTAGGAGTGGAGACTCATATGAATTTGCGGCACCTTCTCATGGTGTATGCCCTTAGTAATTTATTGTGTCGGAAATTATGAGAATGAGACCCATTAGTTGGAAATCCACATTTGTATATGTCATTGGATGTTTCCATATGTGGATTTTTGTATTGATACTTAGACTTTAATATTATTATTAATGGATATTATAAGTTGTTTACTTTTATGTATTGATGAAAACCATGATTAAATATGTTCATGAAAAATTAAGATACATTTGGTGCGTTATGAGTAGAGTTTCATTAATGAATAATGTGAGAAAGGATTTGTCCCTTTAGTTATTTAATGAATGTTGATATCTCAGGTCCTTTGATGAAAATGATACAACCTAATTAAATTTATGGACATGGCGCTCTAAAGGCAAGTTCAATTTTTATAAAGTCAAAGAAAGAGGCATTGAGCACATAGGATGATGAAACCAGTATGCAACCTTCTTGATTTTTGATATCGCGATAAAAGGATTATATTACACAATAAGCATCTGTATGAGGTTTTATGTTGTTGTGACTTTATTTTCTTTCTCTATGGGTTCCTTGGGGTGTTTTTAGATACTAACATTTGACTGCTTTATCTAATTCCATTGAGAAAGAGGCCTACAGGGTCACACACTAAGTGTATCCATAACTTCAGTTAAATAATATTATTATTTATTATTTAACATGATGAATAAATATTATTCTTACACATTGTTTAACGATTATTCAGATTTTCTTCATTATATATATTATTTCATTAGTTATTCGAGATAATATATTATGATCATAATATTTAATAAATATTCATTTTCTATTTTGTTAATATAATATTTATTTATTTATCACTAAATAATGAAGTTTTATTTATTTATTAAGTAAATAGTCATTGTTCATGACTCAATAAACATTGTGGATGAATGAAAAACTGAGTTTTAGACCTGTTAATAAATAATGTATTAAATATTCTTTGATTAAATAATATTTAATTAATTCTCTAGTTGTTCACATGTCAAATAAAAATAATATTATTATTATAGTCATGGGGTTCTTCAAGGTGTTAAGAAAAATAATAATGGTTTATGTGAAATTGTTATTTTCTAACTCTAGTTATATTTTAGCCCAGTTATATTATTTTAAAAGGGTATCTATTTTTTGGTTGTGTACAGTAAAATTCAGAGAGTTTTCTCAAATCCCTAGAGAGAACCTTTCTCTAATAACACTCTCAAGAATGGAGAACAATCCTCATCCACCACCACTCTTGATTCTCAAGGCTATAAAAAGTGAATGAAACAAACGTTAGGATCTACCGTGATCACACATAGAGATTCCTGAAATGGCATTTTAAGGTTCATGGAGCATGTGTGGATCAACTCTAGAGAGAATCTACACTTGATTACTACAATTCAATGATGATACAATGTAGAGATGTCAAAAACATCAAAGTATAAAGAATTTATTGAAAGAAAATTTTTTAATTTTTTAAATTAATTGTATATAATATGTGATAATCCGGCATTCTTGTTCCAACACTCTCAGTTTAAATAATCTTTTGTTCAATTATTTTGGTCACAACATTTATCATCAATATACATATCAGATTAATCATTGATTATGATTAAATCCTAGTTTTACATGCCCCATCAACACTTACACTACTTCCGGAACCTACACCTACAACCTACTGGTGGTATATTTTAATGAAGTATTCTCCTCAACTGAAAAATGTTCCAACCACATAAAATATCACATATGGAAACAAGAATTTATTTATTATTTTTTTCCCACTAAAAAGGAAATAAATGTCATTTCTTAACACAATAGGGTTTGTGTATCTTAGTTAGATATTCTGAAAATAATATAATATCTAAGAGGCTAGTGATAGTTTTTTAGACTTAAAGATGTTTAATGTTATAAATTAATAGTTATACCAATCTAAAATTAATGTGATTTCCACTTAATAACCTAAAATGTTTAAGATATGTGGTGGAAAATAAAAATGTAAATTGTTACATTTAGTTACCATTTAAAATTGAATATCACTATTTACTAAAGGATTATACTAGTATAAGATTAAATTTTTTTCACTAAATATACTAAAAGAGATTAGGATATGTGATGATAAAGGAAAATGAAAAGAGTTTTATTTAGTTATCATGAAAAATGAAAGACACTATTTCTTGAAAGACTGTACCAGTCAAAATGAAAAGTGAATTACACTGGATATCCTAAAATATTTTAGGGTATTAGGGTTAAGAGAAATGTAAGTGTTACATTTAGTTATCTTATTAAAGTAATTTTCAATTTATCCTAAAGAAGTTTAGGTGGACCAGTAAAACAATAATGTGTGTACTTATATTATTTCAAGGAAATTTTTGATAGAATAAGATTACAAGGATGATGATGATGAACTTATAAAGATTTATAATTAGACAATAAAAATACACATCGTAACATTTGATGTAGTGAATTTAAGATGTTTGAATGTTTAAGAATTTGAACAGTTATAAATATGATTCCTAAGTTCACCATTATTGAAACTAGCTTACTTCATATATTTTTTTCACTATAGAGTTTAGTGTGAGGGTTGTTTGTACATGTTCATTTTTTCTTTTGTTTGATTACATATGATTTTACATTTTTTTAACCCTTTTTGATTTTGTTTGATTACATGTAATTTTCTTTTAAAAACCTTTCAGTATTTTGATGATATCTCAATCCATAGTATCTAGATTTGTGTTATTCTTGTCACAGATGATAGATAAGAGATTTATATAAATTTAATTATTTTATAATGAAGTATGAAAATGATTTTATTGTACTCTAAAAATTCAATGAATTTTCTACTACATTTTTTGATCTTTTTAGTCTTTAGTTTTATAAACGATTTCTGTATTTATTTTACTAAAACTTCTACAAATATTAGATTCACATGAAAAATTATTTTATAGAATCCAAAATGTTTATATTGATTTCATTAGTTTACATAAAAGTATAAAAAGGAATTTTGGATAGTGAATAAATTATATGAAGTTATTTTTGATTTTCCAGAACTGTAGTTTTCCAGAATGTTGTTACTTATATTTTTTTATGATATTTGGAGCAGTTGATTTAGGATTTATTTGATTCTTGAATCTTTGAAAATCTAATATGTTCTTCTACAAAAAAGTCTTTTTGACCAATGTATGAATAGTGAAAAGTATGGTTCATCATCCCTACGCTACATTACTGTTCATAAATAGTGAAAAGCATGGTTCATCAACCCTATATTAATATTCATTTTCTCAAAGTTCCCTATCTTATTTTACTGTTCATACCCTATGTTAGAATTCATTTCCTCAAAGTATGGTTCATCAACCCTAGTTTACTATTCATGAATAGTGAAAAGTATGGTTCATCAACCATACCTTACTGTTCATACCTTACACTATATTACTGTTCATACCCTATGCTACATTAATGTGCATACCCAATGCTACATTACTGTTTATACCCTATATTACATTACTATTCATTCTCTAAGATACTCTTCATTCTATGAATTTTTGTTAAAAATTTATTTTCTGCATATATTTGGATTATTTTCGAAGGTTTTTCTACTATAAAAATTCACATTAAATATAATAATTATGATCGATGATTTTTTAATATTTGTGGTTGAATATTTAAAGAGAAAAATTAATAAATTATTTCAATTTCTTTTTCTAATAAATTTTTTGGCTTCAAGTTTATTTATTTTCAAATATTTTAATTTTCATTTGGCTTGTGCTGCTAGTTTTTAGGAACCATATTGACTAAGTTTAAATGAATATAAATTGGTTTTTTAAATCATTTAACACTTATATTTTCCAGATATTTTATTAGAATAATTATTCAAATTATTTTTAATGATTTAATTAGAGATATATTCTTTATGAACAAAGAGGAAACAATGCTGTGTTTTTTATAGAGTTATTTATGAATGCTCTTGACTCAATTTATTTTGAAAATCCAAAGGAAGTGGAACTGCTGTAACTACTAAATATATACTATATATATATATATCTTTTTCAGGTTAAGAATAGATAGTATGATACAAATTGCAATACACTTGTTAAAATTTTTGATACTCTATTTTTTCAAATAGAATGTGATGTGAACATTGAATCTAATGTGCATTTGCAACATCCTGTGACACTATGTTTCATCACCTGTGTGCTCTCTCATGTGATAAATATTTTATACGTTCATTACAATTAACTTGACAAGAAATGCTGATAAAATACTTAGAAACCAGTACATGTGCTTTCATTATTTATATTCTCTTGTCTTGTTCTGAGTTTGTAACACATTTTCCCATCCATCACACACACTATATTTTTCTGTTTATACTTTAACTCATAAAATCATTATTTAGAATTCTAATTTCTTGGGTTGTGACTTTCATATTCAAAATTCAGGATCTAAGGGTTGTGACTCCCTGTATCAGAATTCATGATTGTTTGGGTTGTGACTCCCAGTGTCTAAAGTCATGTTGTAAGCGTTGTGACTCCTCATAAAAAATTCAGTGTCGTGGTTTTCCCTCCATTAGAAAATTATTCTATAATTGGTTTATGATTCCCCCATAAAAATAATTACTAGTGCACACGTATGTCTCACCGAGTAGAGAGGTATAAGAGTAGAGTAGATCTACTTCAGGCCGAACTATTATAGAAAACATATTTGCATTATTTACTTTTTCAGTTGCTAATTAACCTTAATAATTAACTTTGATAATTAATTTAATTAATTAATTAATTTTTTTAATGTTTTAATCTAGTCTATCCACCCCCTCTATACCATCTTCCATTACCTGTTCCGACATAGCAATTAGTATGAGAGGGAAATACTTTTTATAATTGATCAGCTCTATAAGTCTCTTTCTAATACCTTTCAACCTGTATCAACAGATTTTTCCTTTTGGAATTATCAATTCCCTCTCTAGATCCTACTTTGAATTTACTTGTGCTAACATATTCCCATACCTCACAATATAAGGAAAAGATATTATAAGATTATAGGATTGCACCTGAATGATGCTTGGATACCTCAAAATCCACCTCACTTTAATGGCCGTGATTATGGCTACTGGCATTCCCGAGTGGAGGCTTACCTCAATTAGTTGAGCATTAAGCACTGGTCTATCATGTCAAAATAGTACACACTTCTGGAAGCTTACCCATATAATCTTATTGGAATTTATTCATATAGATATCTATTAAATTACAAAGTTGTTAATATTTTATTGTTTTTTATTAATAGAAGTGTTTTTAGTCATGTTCCTAATTGTAAGACAACTCATGAAATTTGAATGATTCTACAATTCACTCACCTTAGCTTTGAAAAATTGAACCAAACCAAGATTGGAATGCTTCATGATGAGTACCAAGACTTCAAGATGGGTGAAGATGAAACAGTTAACCAAATGTTCTATATATTCACAATCATTATGAATGGAATGAATTCACTTGGAGTAGATTTGGAAAACCTACTACTAGTTGAATGAGTCCTACGAACCTTAAAAAAAAGTGACATGCAAAGAAGGTTTCTATTTATTAATGAAAGAATTTAAAAGATTGCACACTTGATTAATTGATTGGATCACTCCTTCAATATGAATTGGAAATGAATAACATAGTTTCAAGGATACAATAAAAATAAAAGGTGTAGCTTTTAAACATGTGAATGTTATTTCTACTGAATCTAATGATTCTGATCTACAAGATTGTGAAAAAGAAGATATGGATCAGATTGTGATTGGAGTTTACAAAAAAATGAAAAATAAAGGATTTTAGGATCGTTTTAAAAGAAACACTCAAAAAAGAAAAATATAAGGGAGATAATAAAGGTGATATTAATTATAATGCTTTAGATGTAACTTGTTATGAGTATAGGAAGAAAGGGAATATCAAACCTGATTGTCCAAAACTAATGAATAAAAAAATATAAAAAGGATGAAAAGGCATTGACAACTAGCTGGAGTTGTATAGAAGAATATGATTCCAATGTACAATCTGGAAATAAAAGAGAAATTGCTAACTTCCGCATCATGGAATCAATGGATAAAGTGAGTAACTCTTGTTTTTATTCCAAATACACTAGTACAAAAACACTTTTTATGTCAGTTTTTTAGCTTTTTAATGTTGGTTTTGGGGAGAAATATTTGTGAGAGACTTTATAAATATGATTTTTAATTTTAGTAATTAAAAAACTGACGTTGAAATTTTTTTTTATGGTTTTCACATCAGTTTTTTAAAAACCGACGTGAAAGACCATCCGGCCTACAAACAATAACGTTAAAAATATTTTTTTTACATCTGTTTTAAAAGGATCGATGTAAAAATTGTTTATCATCTTGTATATAATTTCTTAATATTCGATTTGATAGGTCGTAGAGCTCAAATGGAGTTACAGATCAAAAGTTATGACCATCATAAATTTGATATTTTTTTTCGAGGAATGATCGAATGAGGCAAACAAAGCTTCATTTTAGATGGAATTTTAAAATATGAAGAAGGATTTGTAGTTTTACTATTATATAAATAGTTATTAATCATTATAAAAAATAATAATCATTAAATGGAATATCAATTAAGAAAAATTATCATAAAAAATATAAATCATGGAAAAATGATTCCAAATACCTTGATGAGATCGCTGAAAGAATAAATAGTGGATTCAGGTTGAAGATAAAGCATGTTGTGTAACATCCCAGGTAAATAAAGAATAAAGAATTTTCATATTTATTAATATTTACGAATTAAATATTAATTTTAATTAAAAGGGGTTTCTACGTTCGATAGCGTACTCGGCACGCAACGATGAGTTTCTTTGAAAACTTACGTTGCACACAAGTAATAAAATAAAATTATTTTAACTGTTAGTTAACGAGTAGCCGTCGTACTGGCGGGAATTGATAGAAATAACTAAAATATGATTATATATGTTTTTAAATGTTTTTACATTTACCCAATAAAAGATAAAGGGTTAAAATACGGAAAGAGTTCAATTTTAGGCATTTATACCCTAATTTTCACGAAAGGTCCACTTATCACCTTTTGACGGAGAACCGTCATTAAATATAGTTTTGATCGATCTTATAAATTCTATTGGACCAAATATAACTCTTCTTTAGAATCGGGACATCAAAATTTACTTTGTGTAAATTTTTGGTACCTTTCTGATAATGTTCATTTTTTTAATTAATAGTGTAAAATGTTGTATTTTAATTCAAAACCACTTTTTAATATAATTTATTTATATGATTAGATTATCTTTTGAATTGGTTTTAAAGATAAATTAGAAAATATTTTTACCATTAAATCCAATAGTGGTCGTTGGAATTAATTTCACATTGAAACCGGACTTAAACTAGTGTCAATCTTTTGATACTTATTGTTTCATAAAAACACGCTATTTGCTCTGACAACGGGAATTATTTATTAAATTAATTAATGTGACCTATATGTTTTTAATTTTGTAAAATAGACTTCATTTTTGAATTTGTAATATCAAATATAGCTTAGGGTGAATTTTTGGTAATTTTCTGAAAAACTTCAATTTTTGATGAATAGTGAAACCACTAAGTGGTACTTATAAAGACTGCTTTTCTGTTTAAATGAAATTTTGCCATCATTGTGTTTTGAATTTCAAAAATCCGACATACATGGTTGTCATTAAGAAGTAAAATGTGGTTCAATGAGATTATAATAATTTTTTGGTGAATAGTAACTTATTAAGTTCTTAATCGTGATTAGAGGTAATTAGTGTAATTTAAGGTAAAAATGATATTATAAGAATATGAAAACACCATGACACTTGACCTACACCTATTGGGTGAGTCATGGACGACCAAGACAAGCCATGGGCCAACTTGGGGACCCCATGGAGACACTTTGGTTGGGAAATGACATAAATAACTTTTTATTTAATGTTAAAATTAAATTGGCACAAACATGAGTTGTTTTACTAAAACAATTTTTAAGTAGGGTTACACAGGTCCAAATTTTGATTATAAATAGTCATTGGAAAGATAAAAAGATTTCCTACATCATAGTATATTTTTTATAATTTTTAGACTTTAAATAAAATAAATTATTTATGACATAATAATGATGCAGCGATGACCACATTATTTAACGATTTAAATAAAATGGAAATATAATGTAAAATCTATGAACTAAACATGTCCAAAACTTATTGTATGGGTGGATTTAGAACCCTTATCACCTTATCCACGAATTATTTCAATGTGGGACCTTTTAAAACCGAAACACATTTTCAAATAAAGTAATATTTCTTTACTTTCCAAAAGTGCATTTCCTCTCCTCTTATAAAAGGCCCCCACCTCTACCTCATTTCACACACTCCTCAAGCCTTTGTCTCGGCCAACCCCTGACCATTTACTCTCTCCACATCCCTCTCCTCATCCTATAGGATTACCTTAGGGAAGAATCCTTTCAAAGGAAGCCTTTAGGCTCAAATCAAAAGGAGTTACACTTTTAAAGGTAATTCATTTTCTCTTGTTCATTTGTTTTATTTTGCTTCTCCAACCCTCTAAACTCTTTTTATTTACTTCTTTTGTAACAACACCAGTATCTTCAATATACTAGGATGTTTTTATAAGATTTATTCGAGCTACACTCTCACACAACTACATCAAATGGTTAATGAACATACGGTTTCCGTGGATGGCAAAATTCTGCCTCCCGAAATGATGATTGTTCAATACTCATTTAACACCTTCAAGGGTGGCCATTATGATGTCACTATTTATATATATGATATATAATATGTTTATTTTTTCTTTAAACTTCTGTATTTTTCATTTTGGGCATACCTTTATGGTTTCCATTATGGGTAAACATGATATCTCCATTTAAGGAAGTGCGGACTACCGCCCCCTCAAAGTGATGTGATTCGTTAATGCCATATGTGGGACGTGTAAAGGATAGATTTAAAGTTATTATATATGATGTTATACTGGAATTATAATATACCTCTATATCATTATTATTTCTTTCCATTAAATTATGAGATAGAAATGAAAGTAGCGTTCATGCGTACGTACGGCTTACCGTCTCCATGAACGGTGCATTTCATTTCTTATCCCCAAATGTAATGTAATATTAAAAGTACATGTATATAATGGATATATATAATTAATGATATATCTAAATGATGAATATAATTCTGGAATTAAAATATACATACCTCTCATTTAGTTTTAATTCCATTAATATGACAAAGAAATGAAAGTAGCGTTCATGCGTACGTACGGCTTACCGTCTCCATGAACGGTGCATTTCATTTCTTACCTATAAATGATTATGTAATATTATAAATACATGTATATGATGGATATATATGATATATATGATATCCAAATCAGTAATTTCATTCTGGATATAAAGAACCTTTGACCACACGAACAACATGTAATTGTAAGAAGTCCACTTTCGACTTAAGAACCAAATATTGAGAAAACAAACATTATTAACTTAAATGGTTACATAATGTTTATAACATGGAAATAGGTTATATAAAAGGAATAATGAACTTTAAAAAGGTTCTTAATTAAGTATAAATTAACTCAAGTTTATTATTCAGGACGTTAAAGAACGATCGAGTCAAGTCGGACCCGAAGTAAGGGACTTCGTCTCAATCTCCTTTCATTGAGGAATATTTCATTTCATACACAAATTTCTTTTATACGGTGTATAAACCCCTTTGACTTTTACTTTTATACAAAAGGAATCTTTTTCTACGAAGCGTTTTACATAACGACAAAAAGGAATGTTTCTTTTAACGTACGCGGCGACAACGACCTTTTCCACCGACGCGAGTATTATTTGGTCTTTGGCTTTCTCAACAAGCTGTAATGTTTTTAGAATAAAATAAATACCATATACTCTTTTATGTATTTTGGTATTGAAAATGTTTTTGAAAAAGGATTCTATTATATCAATATACTTATGATATATTGTGATTGAAATGTGGAAATGTTATCATTCCTTTATATTGGTTTTATGTTTTATGATTTTATACTGGTACTTGGACATTTTAACGGGTGGTTACGTTATAAACCATATGACGGGTGGTGCCGTGAATACCAGGACGGGTGGTTATGTTATAACCTCCAATGCATTGGTTATGGAAGTCGGTCGTATGGCTATTCCATTAAGTATGTATGGAAATTGGCCGTATGGCTATTCCATTAAGTGATATGTGTGGAAGTCGACCGTATGGTTATTCCACTTAAGTATGTTTATGTCCCAAGTTACCTTTATATATGTTATGTGTTCTTTATATGGGTTTTATGGTAATACTTTGGTTACAAAAAGGTAAGTAATGATAATTTATTCAGTGAAGAGTTTTTACTACTTCATGAAGGTGAAGGTATTACTTTGATAGAGTATATATGGTTTATTTGATGTTTGAAAAACTAACAGTTTTCATTCTTTCTGTATCCCTTGCTGAGCTTTTTATGCCCAGCCCAAGTTTTTTTGAAATGTTTTTCACAGGACTTAATGTGGAATAAGGTCAAGGATGGGATCAAGGGAATGTCATGCTATATAAAACATGGAACTAGACATGTTTCTTTTAAGAGTTTTTTATTATTATGGAAACTTAGTATAAGTGACTACTTTGTAATATTTTGAGATGTAATAGTTATGTTATAATTTTCTAAAACTCTAAACCTGAAAATATCCCTAACGTGAATTATTCATTTAATTCAATATTAAGTAAGGTTTAAGGCTGGGGCCTTATAGTTGGTATCAGAGGTCGGTTTAGACAACTTTAAGAGTTAGTAAAGTGTTAAATTATAATATGATTGAAATGATATAGCATTTACGGATTACCATGTTGCTTCACCTAAGATATTTCTGTGTTCAGAATGGTTTTCCGTAGAGGAAACAAAGCAGCTATGTTGGGACGACATCAGGAGGAAGATAACTTTCCAAATCAGCAACCTGAGATGGTCGGAATCGGAACTGAACAGTTTGATACATTAATGGCACAGTTTACTCAGGCTATAAATGGTGGTGGTATCCATGCACGAGATCAGCTAGATCTACCGCAGAGGAACATGTCAGTGGTGGAACATTTCATGAGGCAACATCCCCCATCATTCATAGGATCATCTGGCCTTGTGCAAGCTGAAGGGTGGATTAAAGCACTGAAGAAAATTTTTGATGTCATGGGGTGTTCAGAACATCAAAAGGTTAGTCTTTATATTTACCGTTTTGAAGGTGAAGCTGATCAGTGGTGGTCGATGGTGAAAAATATAAGGGATAGTGATGAGATTGAGGATCTTCACTGGATGAATTCAAAGGTATGTTTCTTGAGAAATATTTTCCTAAGGTGGTTCGTCTTAGGATGGAAAAACAGTTCCTAGAATTGAGGCAGGAGGATGATTCAGTGGCTGCTTATGAAGAAAAGTTCACTCGATTGGCAAGGTATGCTCCAAACTTCATACGAGATCTTGATAGTAAAATAAACCGTTTTTACTCAGGGTTAAAGCCAAAGTATCGAAGGGCTTTAGCTTCTCGTGAGTTTAAAAGTTATGAAAAACTTGTTCGATGTGCGGAGAAGGTGGAAATGGAGTTTGCCGATGATCAGGTGTTCTATGACAAACAACAGAATAAGAGGTCTAGTTGGCAGACAAAGGGGAAGAATTCATCAAAGAAGCAAGGAGGTAAGAAGACCGATTATCCATCCTGTGAGAAGTGTGGTAAAATGCATCCTGGAGAATGTTTATCCAAGTCTGGTAAGTGCTTTCGGTGTGGCAAGTATGGTCATATTGCTCGTAACTGTAAGGAAGATGATCAAGCAGGAAATGAAAACCCAACGATAAGATTTTTTAAGTGTAATGAAATGGGTCATTATGAAAACGAGTGTCCAACGAAGAACTCAACTGGGGGAATGCAGCCAGACTACAAGCAGAAAGGGGTGGTGAAATCCTTTGCAACAACTTCAGCAGATGTTGGGCCATCGAATGAAGTGGTATCAGCTCTAGGGAGCTCAGTATTTTTCGATGATTGACTTGAGGTCGGGGTACCATCAGTTGAAAGTAAAAGAAGCGGAAATTCCGAAGACTGTGTTCCGTACTAGATATGGCCATTATGAATTTGTAGTTATGCCTTTTGGGTTAACAAATGCACCTCATGTATTCATGGACCTTATGAATAAAATTTTCCATGAGTTCTTGGATAAGTTTTTGTTTGTGCTTTGAGGTTTGGGAAGAGGTTATGTGTGTCTTGTGATTCATAGTTGAAGATAGAGTTGTTATGTGAAGCTCATAGTTCTTCGTTTTCAGTTCATCCTGGTAGTACTAAGATATATAGAGATCTGCGGGAGTATTACTTGTGGGATGGAATGAAAAGAGATATTGCTGATTTTACTGTGAAGTGTTTGACATGTCAACAGGTTGAAGCAGAGCGGCAGTTACCGAAAGGGATGCTTCAGCCTTTACCAGTGCCAGAGTGGAAATGGGAAAACATATCCATGGAATTTGTTGTGGGATTACCGAGGACATCTCAAGGTAATAATGCAATCTGGGTTATTGTTGATCGCTTGACTAAATCTGCTCATTTCCTTGCTATACGATATAATTTTTACCTAGATCAGCTTTCCCGTCTGTATCTTAAAGAGATAGTCAGGTTACATGGAGTTCCTCTCTCCATTGTATCTGATCATGATCCCAGGTTCACATCTAACTTTTGGAAAGGCCTTCATAAGTCGTCGGGTACTGAATTAAATTTTAGTACAGCTTTTCATCCTCAATCAGATGGGCAGTCAGAACGAACAATCTGGACAATGGAGGATATGCTATGAGCTTGTTCTATGGATTATCAGAGAAGTTGGGACCAACATCATTCTTTGGTTGAGTTTTCTTATAATAACAGTTTTCATTCCAGTATACAGATGGCACCATTTGAGGCATTATATGGGAAGCGGTGTCGAACTCCAGCATTATGGAATGAAGTGGGTGAAAGGAAGCTGATGGGTCCAGAATTGGTAGAAGAGTTGGCAGAAAAATTTCAGTTGATTCAGAAGCACATGAGAACAGCTCAGAGCAGGCAGAAGAGTTATGCGGATAACCGGAGGAGGGATCTATCTTTCGAGGTAGGTGATCATGTTTTTCTCAAGGTTTCTCCTTGGAAAAGTGTGATGATATTTGGTAAGAAAGGAAAGCTAAGTCCATGGTTCATTGGACCATACGAAATTCTGGAGAGATTTGGATCAGTTGCATACCGAGTGGCTTTACCTCCGAGTTTAACTCAAGTACACAATGTTTTTCATGTTTCAATGTTGATAAAGTATATGCCAGATCCATCTCATGTTTTGAGTCCAGAGGTAGTTCAGCTGGAAGAGAACCTATCTTATGAGGAACAACCGGTCCAGATTCTTGACCACATGGAGCAGGTGTTACGGAATAAGGTGATTCATCAGGTAAAGGTTTTGTGTAAAAACCATGTGATTGAAGAGGCAACGTGGGAATCTGAAAATGCTATGAGAGATAAATACCCCCACTTATTTTGATAAGTGAATAAAATTGTGAGGACGCAATTCCCAAAAGGGGGGAAGGATGTACCATCCCAGGTAAATAAAGAATAAAGAATTTTCATATTTATTAATATTTACGAATTAAATATTAATTTTAATTAAAAGGGGTTTCTACGTTCGATAGGGTACTCGGTACGCACCGATGAGTTTCTTTGAAAACTTACGTTGCACACAAGTAATAAAATAAAATTATTTTAAATGTTAGTTAACGAGTAGCCGTTGTACTAGCGGGAATGGATAGAAATAACTAAAATATGATTATATATGTTTTTAAATGTTTTTACATTTACCCAATAAAAGATAAAGGCTTAAAATACGGAAAGAGTTCAATTTTAGGCATATATACCCTAATTTTCACGAAAGGTCCACTTATCACCTTTTGACGGAGAACCGTCATTAAATATAGTTTTGATCAATCTTATAAATTCTATTAGACCAAATATAACTCTTCTTTAGAATCGGGACATCAAAATTTACTTTGTGTAAATTTTTGGTACCTTTCTGATAAAGTTCATTTTTTTAATGAATAGTGTAAAATGTTGTATTTTAATTCAAAACCTATTTTTAATCTAATTTATTTATATGATTAGATTATCTTTTGAATTGGTTTTAGAGTGAAATTAGAAAATATTTTTACCATTAAATCCAATAGTGGTCGTTGGAATTAATTTCACTTTGAAATCAGACTTAAACCAGTGTCAATCTTTTGATACTTATTGTTTCATAAAAACACGCTATTTGCTCTGACAGCGGGAATTATTTATTAAATTAATTAATGTGACTTATATGTTTTTAATTTTGTAAAATAGACTTCCTTTTTTAATTCGTAATATCAAATATAGCTTAGGGTGAATTTTTTGTAATTTTCTGAAAAACTTCAATTTTTGATGAATAGTGAAACCACTAAGTGGTACTTATAAAGACTGATTTTCCATTTAAATGAAATTTTGCCATCATTGTGTTTTGAATTTCAAAAATCCGACATACATGGTTGTCATTAAGAAGTAAAATGTGGTTCAATGAGATTATAATAATTTTTTGGTGAATAGTAACTTATTAAGTTCTTAATCGCGATTAGAGGTAATTAGTGTAATTTAAGGTAAAAATGATATTATAAGAATATGAAAACACCATGAAACTTGTCCTACACCTATTGGGTGAGTCATGGCCGACCAAGACAAGCCATGGGCCAACTTGGGGACCCCATGGAGACACTTTCGTTGGGAAATGACATAAATAACTTTTTATTTAATGTTAAAATTAAATTGACACAAACATGAGTTTTTTTACTAAAACAATTTTTAAGTAGGGTTACACAGGTCCAAATTTTAATTATAAATAGTCATTGGAAAGATAGAAAGATTTACTACATCATAGTATTTGTTTTATAATTTTTAGACATTAAATAAATTAAATTATTTATGACATAATAATGATGCAACGGTGACATCATTATTTAACGATTTAAATAAAATGGAAAGATAATGTAAAATCTATGAACTACACATGTCCAAAACTTATTGGATGGGTGGATTCCGAACCCTTATCACCTTATCCACGAATTAATTCAATGTGGGACCTTTTAAAACCGAAACACATTTTCAAATAAAGTAATATTTCTTTACTTTCCAAAAGTGCCCCTCCTCTCCTCTTATAAAAGGCCCCCACCTCTACCTCATTTCACACACTCCTCAAGCCTTTGGCTCTGCCAAACCCTGCCAATTTACTCTCACCACATCCCTCTCCTCATCCTAGAGGATTCTATTTGGGCATAATCCTTTCAAAGAATCCTTTAGGCTCAAATCAAAAGGAGTTACACTTTTAAAGGTAATTCATTCTCTCTTGTTCATTTGTTTTATTTTGCTTCTCCAACCCTCTAAACTCTTTTTATTTACATATTTTGTAACAACACCAGTATCTTCAATATACTAGAATTTTGTTATAAGATTTATTCGAGCTACGCTCTCACACAACTACATCAAATGGTTAAAGAACATACGGTTTTCGTGGATGGAGAAATTCTGCCTCCCGAAACGATGATTGTTCAATACTCATTTTACACCTTCAAGGGTGGCCATCATGATGTCACTATTTTTATATATGATATATAATATGTTTATTTTTTCTTTAAACTTCTGTATTTTTCATTTTGGGCATACCTTTATGGTTTCCATTATGGGTAAACACGATATCTTCATTTAAGGAAGTGCGGACTACCTGCCCCTCAAAGTGATGTGATTCGTTAATGCCATATGTGGGACGTGTAAAGGATGGATTTAAAGATATTATATATGATGTTATACTGGAATTATAATATACCTCTATATCATTATTATTTCTTTCCATTAAAGTATGAGATAGAAATGAAAGTAGCGGTCATGCGTACGTACGACTTACCGTCTCCATGAACGGTGCATTTCATTTCTTATCCCCAAATGTAATGTACTATTAAAAGTACATGTATATAATGGATATATATAATAAATGATATATCTAAATGATGAATATAATTCTGGAATTAAAATATACATACCTCTCATTTAGTTTTAATTCCATTAATATGACAAAGAATTGAAAGTAGCGTTCATGTGTACGTACGGCTTACCGTCTCCATGAACGGTGCATTTCATCTCTTACCTATAAATGATTATGTAATATTATAAATACATGTATATGATGGATATATATGATTTATATGATATCCAAATCGGGAATTTCATTCTGGATATAAAGAACCTTTGACCACACGAACAACATGTAATTGTAAGAAGTCCACTTTCGACTTAAGAACCAAATATTGAGAAAACAAACATTATTAACTTAAATGGTTACATAATGTTTATAACATGGAAATAGGTGATATAAAAGGAATAATGAACTTTAAAAATGTTCTTAATAAAGTATAAATTAACTCAAGTTTATTATTCAGGACGTTAAAGAACGATCGAGTCAAGTCGGACCCGAGGTAAGGGACTTCGTCTCAATCTCCTTTCATTGAGGCATATTTCGTTTTATACACAACTTTCTTTTATATGGTGTATAAAACTCTTTGACTTTTACTTTTATACAAAAGGAATCTTTTTCTACGAAGCGTGTTACAAAACGACAAAAAGGAATGTTTCTTTTAACGTACGCGGGGACAACGACCTTTTCCACCGACGCGAGTATTATTTGGTCTTTGGCTTTCTCAAAAGCCGTAATGTTTTTAGATTAAAATAAATACCACATACACTTTTATGTATTTTGGTATTGAAAATGATTTTGGAAAAGGATTCTATTATGTCAATATATTTATGATATATTGTGATTGAAATGTGGAAATGTTATCATTCCTTTATATTGGTTTTATGTTTTATGATTTTATACTGGTACTTGGACATTTTAATGGGTGGTTACATTATAAACCATATGACGGGTGGTGCCATGAATACCAGGATGGGTGGTTACGTTATAACCTCCAATGCATTGGGTATGGAAGTCGGCCGTATGGCTATTCCATTAAGTATGTATGGAAATTGGCTGTATGGCTATTCCATTAAGTGATATGTGTGGAAGTCAACCGTATGGTTATTCCACTTAAGTATGTTTATGTCCCAAGTTACCTTTATATATGTTATGTGTTCTTTATATGGTTTTTATGGTAATACTTTGGTTACAAAAAGGTAAGTAATGATACTTTATTCAGTGAAGAGTTTTTACTACTTCATGAAGGTGAAGGTATTACTTTGATAGAGTATATATGGTTTATTTGATGTTTGAAAAACTAACAGTTTTCATTATTTCTGTATCCCTTGCTGAGATTTTTATGCTCATCCCAAGTTTTTTTGAAATGTTTTTCACAGGACCTAATGTGGAATAAGGTCAAGGATGGGATCAAGGGAATGTCATGCTATATAAAACATGGAACTAGACATGTTTCTTTCAAGAGTTTTTTGTATTATGGAAACTTAGTATAAGTGACTACTTTGTAATATTTTGAGATGTAATAGTTATGTTCTAATTCTCTAAAAATCTAAACCTGAAAAGATCCTCAACGTGAATTATTCATTTATTTCAATATTAAGTAAGGTTTATGGCTGGGGCCTTATATGTTGAGTCAGTGGAATGATCATGGTTGAAATAAATCATTATTAAATGGTATATCAACTAATAAAAATAATCATAAAAAACATAAATCATGGATAAATAATTACAAATACCTTGACTATATTGTGGAAAGAAGAAATAGTGGATTCATGTTGAAGATCTAATGAGTCGAGTCGGTGGAACGATGATGGTTGAAAGAAATGATCATTAAATTATGATACGTGTAAAATAAAAATATTTAATTGAGATATTAATAGAAAATGTGATATTAAATATTTTAGGTGGCAATTGAAAATTTTGATATCACGATGTAAAAAAATTGAAATTCTACTTTTGCGAGATATTAATAATATCTTTCACGTCAGTTATTAAATAACTAATGAGAAAAATCTATTTTTAAAATATATTATTTAATAATCTATATTGAAAGTCATTTTTCACAGTAGTTATTTAATAAATGACATGAAAAATGTTTACAAACATGTAGTTCATTTCCCAATATTAGATTTGACTATTCTCGGAGCTCAAATGGAGTTACGAATCAAAAGTTATGGCTATCAGTAGTTGGCCTTCCCTAAGACTTTGTTTAGAGATGATAAAATTCTAATGACCAAAACATTTGATCCATAACTCCATTTGAGATCCAAGACCAGTCAAATTGAAGATTGTGAAATTATCTATATGTTTGTAAACATTTTTCACATTAGTTATTTAATAACTTATGTGAATAAGTCATGAAAACTGATTTTTCACATCAGTTATTTAGAACCAACATGAAAAAGTCATGATTTTTTTTCATGTCGGTTATATAATAACCAACATGAAAAATCTATTTTCATAGATTTTTACATTGGTTCTAAAAAACCGATGTGAAAACTGGTGATGTTAAAAATAGTTTTTTTACTAGTGATATTTTGATTCTGAATGTGATTATGAAAATTCCAATGTTTTTTAATTAAATAAAGAAATTGAAAGATTATGAAAAGATATTTTAATAGCCTTTGATTTATATAATAATATTAAAGAAAACAATGAGAAACTTGTTTCTAAAAATAAAATTCTTTTGTAGTAGAATGAAAAACTAAGTAATATTGCTTCTACTTCTCATTCAAAAGTTTATGAAAATTTGAAATCTGGTCATGATTTGAATGAAAATTTGAAAGAGGGCATTGAATGTCTTAAATAATGTTTTTCTTATTTTATTCAAGGTCATGAATAATATCATGAGATGACGTATTTGAAAAAAAAATAATAAAAATAAAGATGGTTTTGGCTATGACAGAAGATTACCCCAAAAGTATAAAACTCATTTTGTTAAAAGTAAAAATGGTTTTACTTATACTGTTACTTGTTTTAAATGTGGCATGAATTGTCAATATGATAATGAATATTATCTGAGATTTAATAAATCATTGTGATTTACAAAAACTAATATTTCTAAATCCTAATTACCTAGAGTACCTTAAAATACATGTTTACATTCTGTATGGGTACCTAAATTTTTTATAAGTAATCCCATTAGACCCAAAGTATCGTGGGTACCAAAATTTTCAAGTAATTGATTTTTTTAGGAAAAATGCGTTGGATGTCTCAAAAATGAAATGTGGTACACGGATAGTGGATGATCTAGACATATGACTGGATACCCATCAAATTTTACCACTTACAATAGAGGTAATAGAGGCATTGTTACATTTAGAGATAATCTCGAAAGCAAAGTAAAAGGTTTTGGTAAAGTTGGTATTTCTAATTATACTTTTATTTTTAATGTTTTAGATGTTAATGGCCTAAAACATAATTTAATTACATTACCACAATTATGTGATGATGGAATGAAAGTTAAATTTCAAAATGTCAAATATTTAGTTTTTAAAAGTGATTATTTATTATTTTATGCTAATTCAAAAGATAATATTTATACTTTTGATTTTTCTGAACTAACTATTCAACATGTAAAGTGTTTGAATGCTGTAAATAATGACAAAATCCTTTGTCATTGATGCTTAGTTCATGTTAATTTCAGGTTATTTCATAAGCTCTTAAAACATGAAAATGTATTACAACTGCCTTTATTGGAAAAAAAAATATTCATGTATGTGATGCCTGCATGAAAGGGAAGAAACACTAAATTTCTTTTAGACCCATAAATCAGATAATTACTAATTGGCCTTTGTAGTTAGTAAATCATGATTTATTTGGCCCCACTAAAATTTCCAGCCTTAGTTGAAATAATTATACCTTAGTTATTATTGATGATTATAATATATTTACTTGGTTAAACTTTCTTTCTCATAAAAATGATACTTTTTTTATATTTTAGGATTATTTTAAATTAGTTCAAAATGAAAAAGGTTGTTTGATTATTTCTATTCTTAGTGATAAATGAGGTGAATTTCATAATTTATAATTTGAAAAATATTGTGAATAGAATGGATATTTTCATAATTTTTCTATTTCTATAACACCACAACCAAATGGTGTTTTAGAACAGAAAATAGAACTCTTATTGAAATGACTTGGTCTATGTTAGGTGAATATAATTTTACTAGATATGTTTTGGATGACGATATTTTTTCTGCATGTTATATTTCAAATTGAATTCTTATTAGAACTTTTTTAAAGAAAAATATTATATGAATTATTCAAAAATAAAAATCCTAAAGTTGGATACTTTAGATTTTTTATTTGTAAATTTTTTTTTAAATTCAAAGGATAATTTCGATAAATTTCATTCTAAGAGTGATGAATGAATTTTTCTAGGATATTCTAATAATAGTAATGGATATAGATTTTATAATAAAAGAACTATGCTTATTTAATAATATTTTCATGTAATGTTTGATGAAAATAATATTAAAATAAATTCTATTTCTAATGTTATTGATGATGATTTTTTAGATTTTAATTTTGTAAAAAAAAATCTCAAGATAAGAATGAATCAATTGAGGGGGGGGGGGTGCATTCTCATTCTCAACCAGATCCAAAATCATGGAAGATTCACAAAGATCATCATATTGAAAATATAATTGGCAATGTTGATTATGGTGTTAAAACTAGAAATTATATTTTCAATTTTTGTTCTAATTATGATTTTATTTTAGATTTTGTTCCTATTAATTTTAATGACGCTTTATAAGATAAAAAATGGATTGTTTCTATGAATGATAAATTATATTAGTTTGTTAGAAATAATGTTTGGACTTTAGTATAATTTCATGTGGATAAGTATTTAACTAGAACTAAGTGGATCTTTAGAAACATGGTGGATGAATATGGATAAATTTTCAAAAATATAGAAAGGCTTGTTGCTCAAGGATACTCTAAAGAATAAGGTATAGACTTTGAATATTCCTTTTCACCTATTTAAAGGTTAGATACAATTATAATTTTATAATATTTTTCAAGTTTTAAAGTTTTTAAATTATATCAAATGGATATAACAAATACTTTCTTAAATGGTTTTATAACTGAAGAATTTTATGTTTCTCAACCCCTTGGTTTTAAAAGTGAAAACATTCCTAACCATCTTTTTAATGTTTTTTAAAGTATTTTATGGTCGTAAAAAAGCACCTCATTCTTGGAATGAAAGACTTGTTTTTATCAAATAATAGTTTCAAGAAAGGCAATGATGATCCATATATTTTTATTAAAAGATATTCTAATGATATTTTAGTTGTTCAATTTTATTTTTATGATATAGTTTTTTTATTATCTAGTGAAATACTCTGTAATAAATTTTATTTTTTGATATCTTCTGAATTTGTCATGAGTTTAATGGGAGAATTGAAATTATTTCTTGGACATCAAAATTTTCAAAGAAAACATTGAATTTTTCTTAATCAATATACTTATCCTAAAGAGTTAGTTAAAATATTTTTTTATTATTATACTAAATCTATGAAAACTTATATGTCTACTAATTGTAAATTAGACATTGATGCTTTTGGTAAATCTTATTATTTTAATATTTTAAATTCATGATAGGTAGCTTTTTATATTTAACTGCATCTTGACCCAATATTATTTTTAGTGTTTTTTTATGTGTTATATTTAAAGAAGATACTAATGAAATTCATATTAAAGTTTTCAAAAGAATAATTAGGTATTTAAAAGGAACTGTTGATTCTGGTTTATTTTATCCAAAATATAATTGTTTAAATTTAATATCTTATTATGATTTTGATTTTCAAGGATGTAAAACTAATAGAAAAATCACATTAGGTCTGTTTCATTTTCTTTGTAAAATTTAAATTTTAAAGTCATATAATAAACAACTATCTACTGATTTATCTGCTTTAGAAATGAGTCTATCTCTGCTGCTAATAGTTTTTCTCAAAGTTTATAGATTAAGAAAATATTATGAGATTTTGGTGTTTATCTTGATAAAATACATAATTATTGTGATAATACTTCTAAAATTTCTATTTCTAAAAATCCGTTACAACATTATAGAACAAAACATATTGATCTTAGATTTCATTTTATTTGAGATCATGCGAATAGGGGAGATATTGTTTTATAATTTATACCATTTTAAAATCAGCTACTTTTATAAAGCATTTAGACTCATCTTAGTTTGGAAAAGTAAATTTGAACATGGTATGTTGGAATTTTAACTTTTTAGTACTGCATTTGTTTATGGGGATTTTCTTTAATTTTTTGTTTATTTAAAAAAATAGGGAGAAATAACTTGGTTTTAATTATTTTGAAACATTGGTTTTGGGGAGAAATAAATTGGTTTTAATTACTTTTAATTATTTTTAATTGATTTTTATGATTTTTTTAATAAAAAAAGAAGGAGATAGTTTTACATGTGTAATTTTTCTTTTATTTGATTACGTATGATTTTACTTTTTTTAACCCTTTATGATTTTGTTTGAATGCATGTAATTTTCTTTTAAAAACCTTTCTGTATTTTGATGATATATCAATTCATAGTGTTTTTATTTGTGTGATTCTTGTCACATTGGATATATAATATATTTATATAAATTTCATTAATTTATGGGGAAGACTGAAAATGTTTTTTTACTCTACAAATTCAATGAATTTGCTACTACAGTTTTAGAACTTTTCAGTTTGTAGTTTTAATAAGGTTTCAATATTTGTTTTACTGAAACTTATATAGATATCCAATTATCATGAAACATGATTTTATAGAATTCCAACATGTTTATCTTAATTTTACTAGTTTACATCGAAGTCTAAAGAAAAATTTGGACGGTGAATAAATTGTATAATGTTCTGCTTTGATTTTCAAGAACTCCAGTTTTCTATAATGTTGTTGCTTCTATTTTTTGATTATATTTCGAGAAGTAGATATTGGATTTATTTTATTCTTGATTTGTTTGAAGGGTAATAATTTTTTATACAAATATGACTTTTTAAACCATTTTTGAATCTTCTCTTTATATCCCTTAATAATTCATTGGCGTTTGTTAAAGTATGTCGTCCTGTTTTTTTCACAAAGTATGGGAAACCCTACTTTCGCAATAGTGAAAAGTATGGTTCATCATCCCTATATTACTATTCATTATCTATAGGATACATTACTATTCATGAATATAGAAAAGTATGGTTTATCAACCCTATATTGCTATTCATTTATGCAAAGTATTGTTCATTGTCTATGTTACATTACAGTTCATACCCTACGTTGCTATTAATTTCATTAACGTACGGTTCATTCCCTACATTACGTTACTATTCATGAATAGTGCAAATTATTGTTCGTCTACCCTTAATAGCTGTTAATACCATACACTATGTTACTGTTAATACCCAACGCTACATTACTGTTCATACCCTATGCTACGTTACTGTTTATACCCCATGTTACATTACTATTCAGTCCCCACGTTACTATTCATTCAATGCGTTTTTGCTGAAAATTGATTTTATGCATATATATGGATTATTTTCAAAGGGTTTTCTACTATAAAAATTTATTTCAAATATAAAGATTATGATTAAATATTTTTTAATGTTTTTAGTGGAATATTTAAAGAGAAAAATTATTAAATTATTTCAACATATTTTTCCATTAAATTCGGTGGTTTCAAGTTTATTTATTTTCAAATATTTGAATTTATATTTTTCTTGTGCTATTAGTTTTTAGGAACCATATTGGTTAAGTTTAAGTGAATTTAAATTTGTCTTTTAAATAATTCAACGTTATTGTTATTCTGGATATTTTATTGGAAGACTTATTCAAATTATTTTGATTGATTTTATTAGAGATTTATTCTCTAGGAATAAAGAGTCAACAATACTGCATTTTTTATGGATATATTTATGAATGTTGTTGACTTAATTTATTTTGAAAATAATAAGGAATAAAAGTTGATGTAACTACTGAATATCTATTCTATATCTTTCTCCTTTTCAGGATAAATAAATATAGAATGATACAAATTTCAAGACACACGTTAACATCTTTGATACTCTATTTTTTCAAATAGAAAGTACATTGATCTTTGAATCTACTATGCATTTGCAACATCCTACGACACTCTGTTTCATCACTTTCACAATCTCTCAAGTGTTGAATCTTTTCAACATTGACTAAAATTTCCATGACAAAATGTTCCGATAAAATCCTCATAAACTAGTGCATGTTTTTTATTGTTTATCTTCTCTTGTTTGGTTATGAGTTTGTAACACTTTATCTGATCTCTCACATTCACTCTAATTTTTTTATTTTAATCACAGAAGAATTATTTGGTATTCTGTTTTCTCATGTTGTGATTTTCAGATTCTAAAGTCAAGATATAAGGGTTGGGAATCCCTATATCTAATGTTATGACTATTAATGTTGTGACTACTAGTGTCTAAATTCAGGGTATAAGTGTTGTGACTACCCATACAAAAGTTAGTGTCGTGGTTATTCCTCTACTATAAATGGATTCTGCAATTGGGTTATGATTCCCCCATATTTTTTTAGTCCACATGTATCTCTCACCGAGTAGAGAGGTATAAGAGTAGAGTAGACCCACATCAGACCAAAATACAATAAAAACATCCTTTTATTTTTTACTTTTTATTTCTAATTAACCTTAATAATTAACTATTCTAATTAATTTAATTAATCAATTAATTTGTTAATAGTTTTAATATGGTCTATTCACACCCTCTAGACCATCTTCAATTACCCATTCCAACCTAACAAGGGTTTTATCAGATGGTCACATATATTTTTGACAATAATTACATATAATGTAATAATTTATCAAAACCTAGAAATTATTGTAAACATAAGGCTGATTTGATAGCTTATCATATATTTTATGATAACCAAGTGCTTAAGTAGGTTTTGTTAAATATTCTTAGGGAGCTTAAGAATATTAAAATGTATCATATTAAATGAAATCTCCATTTTATCATTCCTTCATGTTTTCTAGATAAATGTATATATAGATATAAATTTTTTGAAGTGTAACGATAAATGAATCCTCAAAGTATGTATTTGAGTTTATCCCTAATTGATGTTTTTCATGAAGTATTATAGGTTGTGATGAAATAATAAGGTTAGTGTGAGTTTGATTCTTGTATAGAGATAGATAATATTTTCACTAGGAATAAAACATAGAATAAGATTATTTTTGTGCATTCGATTATGTATATGACACGCAACATTAATACTAAACGAATCCCAAAATATTATTTTTTAAATATACCCATTGTAACCTAATTGTTAAATTAGCAGATATGAATAGTATTAACTACATTATGATATATATTTATATATATAAAGGACATACTCAATAAAAATTCATTGATTAATGCTCAGGAAATTATTACTCAATTTTCAATAAGGTTATTTTATGCTCTAGAAATAATTTTTCTTAATAAAATGTTTTTTATTGCTTTTTTGTAAGAAAATATTATAATTAATTTCTAAAATTTATATAATCATTATTTTATAAAAATAAAATCATTTTCTAAATCATGATATAAAATTTTTCTTAACATAAAATTTTTGGATAGTTTGAAAAAATTCATTTTCCTGTGAATAGTAAAAAATAACGATTTTATTGAAAATTTTACTTTTGATTCAAGAATTTATAAATTTTCATTTTATTTTAAAAAAATTTCAAAAGTAAAATTTGTTCTTTTATATTATTAATAATCTAATTATGTTCATTTAAATCAATTTTATTATTGAATTTGGTATAAAAACATTTTTATACATAAAAATGCATTTTTTTGAAAAACTGTTTTATGCTCGCAATGTGTTTTTATATTAAAAGATTAAACTGACCACAATTAGTGATTGATTTTAATTAAAAATATTTATTATATATTCAATAATATGTTTTAATATTAATTTAATATTTCCTAGAAATAAGGTGAGAATAAAATCCATTTTTATGTTTAAAAGCCACATTTTTTCTAAAAGCGAGTTTCGTCGTGTTTTGTGCACTTATTTAAAAATTAATTTCTATCACTTATTAAGATTTAATTTTATAAAAAAATTTCAATATTTTAAATCATGATGTTAAAATTTTATAAATAAGTCCCTTTTATTTTTATTCATTATCAAAAATAACTATGGTAAAATTTATCACCTCAGTAAAAGGTAAATCAGGTTAATCTAATCTAAAACTAAGTAATAATACCATAATATTTCATCTCAATTTTGACTGGAAGATTTTAATTTTACCCTTATAATATTACTCTCTAAATTTATATGTTTAATGGATAATTTTCCATGAAAACGACCCTTATAATATTTAAATCAATGAAATATACAAAATGCCACTCGCTTTAATTATAAATAACTATTATGTATCCACATAGGGATGAAATAAATATATGAATGAACATAAATATCAATTTTGAGATTAATGATATCATTTTCATTATATAGATTTATTTCTAAATTTTTGGAGATCATATAATTTTCTTAAATTCTCACATAATGCTAATACTGTATTTATTTAATTAATAGAAAAATAAAATACATGATTTTAAAAATATTAAGTGATATAATTTGAATGAGTTAATGTGTAACATGAATTTTATAGATCTATATAACACATTAGGGGGTTTTAAAAACATTATACACTAATTCATCATTTTTATTTATGTATTTTTAGTCAAATTAAATGAATACTGTCAAAATTGATATTAGTTATAATTTATCAAAATATTATTTTATTAAATAAATTTAAAAACCATTAAAATCTTTAAAGTGGATAGTTATAATAATATATATAATAAAATTTTATCACTTTTCCATTTATGAGTCACTTTTCCATTTAAAATAACATTATTAACCCTTTATGATCAAAATAGTGGTTACCGTGGTAAATGTGTAAAATAATTGACCAAGAGGTTAATGAAAAAGACAAGGATTAAAATTTTATCAAAACATGTATAAATTTTATTAAATGATTTTGATTGAAACCTAGTAACCTTTTTTTTATAATTCAGCAGAATTTGAAAAAATTTGGAGATCTAGAATTATCTTATTATATTTTAATTATTTTATGAAATTCCAAAAGTACCCCTCACCTCAATTATAAAAGGGAACCCCTTACTTCACTTATTTACACCACATTGATAAATATAGATCAACAAACCCTCCCCATTATTCTTCTCAACATTCTTATCCATTTTCTTGAGGTACTGATCTCACCAAAAGACTCATCTGAGGTCTTTTTAGGAGAGATCTAGAGGGCTTCTACTGAAGAAGATATAATCATCATTGCTGAGTCCTTCAAGTTTATTTTTCTTCTACATCATCTTAATATGTTGTGTCCATATTAAAATAATAACATCCATTATCATAAATATATATAGGAATTATTGAGATTATGGTAGAATCATATTACACCTCCTTTACATCCCACAAAAAAGTGAAAACATCGACCATGCGTGCGTACAACCTACCATCTCCACAAAGCGATGTAAAATTTTTTTAATCTTCACATTACTAGTATAGTTATAAGGATATATCTAATGAGTATATATAAAATTTATTATATTAATATGAATCTATAATTATTAATTATTTTTTACCTTTCTTTTACTCCATCCGTTGAAAAGTGAAAATAATGTTCATGTGTAAGTATGACCTATCGTCTCCGTGAATGGTGTAATTAATTTTTCTATTTTCATGGATGATTATAAATTTCTATATATTGGATATATATTATATATATCTTCTAAATAAAATTCTATATATGAATAAACCATGATAAAAATATTGGGATCGTGACTATTGAATCAAAACATATATGAAAAACAAAGCAGTTAACACTCGAAATAATGATAATAACAATTGATTATTAACAAATAAGTGGTAAAATATTGTAAATGTATAATATATGATATCATATATATGAATATGTTTCTTTTATGTAATTATAATATATTTAAATTTATTATACATGAAGTTAGAGCACCAACATGGAAAGTTAGGCCTAATGCAAGGGTTTTCTTCTCAAATTCCACTCTATTGAAACATAATTGGTATTATAAACCTGTTTATTTTTTTATGGTTTATATAATACCACTTTTAGATAATTAACATGAGTATATATTTATTAATTATGATTTAAGTTAATTTTAACTTTACTCTCTTAAATATTTTCTATATTTTCTTCCAACTTTTACTCTCTTTGGAACATGAATCAAGGAAAGAAATGTTTAAATGAAAAACCAATTTTATTTCTATTTTGAACAGATGTATTTTTCTTCTATAACCATATTTTTTATAAAATGATTTTACACTTCTATAATGACTTATCAATACATTTTTACCCATGTTTTACTCTTTATAAAAATTGGTTGAGAGGAATCTTTTTATCATTTTCTGAATGAGGTACTTTGTGAATTTTACGACAAAAGTATCGATGAAATGTTTTTTTAATTTATATATCATGAACGAATTTTACTGACATCATGATTAATCTTTGATTTTATGATTAATTTAGAAGTTTACAAGGTTATTTTCAAAGTAAATTATTTACTTTATAAATGCATTGTCTTTTTTTCAATCAAGTGATTTCAAAAAATGAAAGGTTATTTTCCTCAAGAATATTTTAATGAAATTTTAATGAAATTTCTATTAATAAATTAAAACAAACCATTATTTTTATTATTCACCATTAGGGTTATGTTGTAATGATACCATCATTTGAAACATTCACTTTTGATAATTGGATATGAATTTTCCTTTAAATTTCTATATTCTATGTATCATGGATATAATTATTACCTAAGTCATAGAAAATTTATACATATGGTGTTATACTTTGAAATTATTTTATTTAATAGGTAATTATTTATAAATTCATAGAATTTACTCAATGTGGACATTTTTCCAAAAGACATATTGTTCATGAATTAAATCGATCGCTTGATATATGAGGAATTCATTGAACATGAAGTGATGGGTGGGGCTCAAAATTATATAGCCCCCTAATGCATCGATAGTTTTTATGAGAAAAATAAGTAATCTATAATTAAATGGTTTTTTAGAGTATACATACCCATAGTTTTAAATTTTCTTGGCACAAAGCTTTTATGGTATAGATACTATGATGTGTGAGATCAAGAAATCCAATTATTAAGAATTTCCTTCATCGAGAATTATATTATGATTATCATTCAAGATATTACTACATTGATATTATCCATGGATGAATTTTGAGCTCAATTCATTGATTAAATGACATTCATTTTTAATTATTTACATTTCCATATTGATTATGCTCTATTTACTCAGGATACCTTCTGTTGTATGTAACGCATACTGAGGATCTGAGAAAAACCTTTTATTTTTCATCTTTTCCCTATGATATAAATATCGATTTTATGAATAATATCAAGGTTGAACGAATGTTTTATGATAATTGTTTTATATTTCCAATGTAACATGTTAATCATGTATGTATATGGTTCTTCCAAACTACTAAACTAATCAATCCTTTAGGATAATATTCATTGTATTTAGTTCCCGTGTAATAATGTAACCACTGACTATGGGCTAATAGAGTTAGAATATTTACAGTTGGAATCATAGGAAGTTTAGTAGAAACTTTGAGAACTAGATTTAGAAAAATACAGATTAAGGAACATCAACCAATGGTTGAATTTTAGAATAAGTGTAAGTATAAGATAACATACTAAACATTATCATGGTAGAGATTATATGGTTTCCCACTATGATCATTGTTTCTCATATTATCCTTTTTTGGTTTCATCCAATGGTATGAACCATAAGAAATTCTATTTACATTGAACTTATGGAGAATATAGTGAATATGAGAAAAAAAAGGGATGATGAATGGATTGAACGATATTGTGATTATTCCTAATCAATTATCATGATATATGATTAATAAATTACACCTTAAGGAACTATAAAACTCACCAAAGAAGATAAGGATAACGTTTTTTGAGAAATAAAGTAGTGGAGACCATATAGGAAAGAAGACACAATTTCCTTCATGTTAGAAATGTGGAAAGCGACATATTATAGAATCTATAAAAGGAATGAGAAAATGTTTTATGTATGGAAAAGGGCACAAATCAATGAATTTTCAAGGTAAAATTTAGATTATGATGGAAGATAATAAATTATGTCCCACGAAATCATTTATAGTTCAATGTATTATGTTCTCAAGAATGGGTACATTATTTGATACAATGTCCAAATTCAAGGGATAACTCCTAGAATAAGGAAAGACCTTAGCTATGGAAATATTTTATGTGTAAGGATTAACGTGTTTATTTATTTTTACTTGAGAATTATGTTGTTGATGTATTATAATATTAGGGATATAATAATCATAAAACAACTAAGGATTGTTCCATAATAGTTTTTTTATGGATTTGAAAATATATTTTTAATGGTACCTATAAGTTAGATAATTTGTTTAGTGATTAGATTATATTTTTTGGGAAACACTTGATTGATGGAATTATAAAACTTAATATGTGTTTGATATTGGGATAAGCCTAAAGTGATTACAAATATTTTGGGAGACAATTTTAGGAATACAACACTTTGGTTTAGTATAAGTTTTACTAAAAAGGCTATTTGGGGAATAATTCTTTTATATTTTATGGACATAAATTTAAATTTATTGATAACCTTTAAGGTTGATATGATTTTCATGATGAGTTATTTATGGATTATTGGGATAAAAGAGATGGTACATTTTGTGAATATATCATATAGAAAACCATAGCGATTAAAAATTGGTTAGATGAGAAATATTTTTTTGAGGATGTTCATCATATTCTGGGGAATATAATAGTTCTAGAAAAAGGACAACCCATATTCTGGGTGACAACCCATTACATCTAGAAAGGCGATAAAGCTTGAACCCACAACCGATGGATGATAAGAGTTCATCACCTACCACTGGCCTACATGATGTCTTCGTTAGTATTAAATTTTTATTTAAATGATTATATAGATAAATAATATGTTTTTTTGGGAAGAATATTATAGGATCAATTTATTTGGGATTTTTAAGTGATTAATGACATCCCGAGACACTTCATTGGGTTGAAGTATATATAAATTTTAGGTTTAATATAAAGTATTATTTTGTAATAATGCTATTATGTTTTTATACGGGAAAGATGAATGGTATGAGATAACCTTTGAGGTTAAAAAATTTCATTAATGTTTAGGTTATTGGTGTTATATAACATATTTGGAATAAAGATAAAGTTAATAACGATTCAGTTTATTAGTATGTATGATCAAAGTATTAAAATATTTTTAATGTGACATTATTAACTAATTTATGTTGTATAGGGATACATTTTTTTTTATCATTTTTCGGGTTTTGAATATGGTCAGTAATATTTTGAAGGAGACTTAAGGTTAACTACCTATGAAATAGATTAAGTTGAACTTTGGATATTATTGTTTGAGGTTAAAGTACGATTTGTCATATTGGATAAACTGAACTAACCATTTTTATTTGTTAAATATTTAGAGTAATAAGGAATAAACTATGGGTCTTATGATTCATTAAAAAGCGATTATACATTATAAAAATTAATTCCAAATATTTATTTCATAGTGCAAGAGATGAAGTGGAAATAGATCTAAAAACAACCAAAGGATGAGATCTTGTTTATGACATGGAAAGAAATCATGTATGATTATTTTCAAAAGTGATTTATCTATATAGTCAAACAATTCCATGAATTTATGAAAAAGGTAGTTGAAATAAAAACGTTCTCTATTTATTTTTTTATTGATAAATCAATGGCCTTTTAACCCATCACAAATTTACAATTTTATTGTTGGTTAAATTTCTCATGATCATGTTCTATATCACTCTTTGTTAATCCTTGGGTGTTATTTTTCTCTTCCATATACATATTTTTAATATAACCTAATTTTAATCTATGTGAAAAAATATATTTTTTGTGGCCTTTTTATTTCACTATCCCTCTTTCTAAGAGAATGTTTTATTAACCCTTTTTTGATGTGGGTTTTCCATAAAGGAATTTTCAAATGTCAAAACCTTGTTTACCCGAAACAAGTTCAAATTTTGGGGGGGAATTTTATTTAAAGAGGGTGAGGGTGATAATTTAACACATCGATATTTTAAAAGAACACTATTTTTGATAGAGTATATGACATGAAACACCAATCATAAACAAACCCAAAAATATTATTATTTAAACATGACTGTTATAACATAGCCATTAAATTAAAAGATATGAATAATATTAACTTAATTATGATATATATATATATATATTCATATAAATACCTACTCAATATAAACATTTATTAATACTTAGGAAATTCGTACTCAATTTTTAGTAAGGTCATTTTCTGCTTTAGAAATAAGTATTCTTAAAAAATGTTTTTTATATCTTTTTTATGAGAAACTTTTATAATTAATTTTTAAAAATTCTATAAAATTTATTTTTTAAAAAATATATCATTTTTTAGAACATTATATAAAAATTTTCTTTAGATGGAATTTTCATATTTTTCTACAAAGATTCATTTTCAAGTGAATACTAAAAAATACCAATTTTTATTGAAAAGTGTACTTCTGTTTCAATAATTTACAAAGTTAAATTTTATTTTAAAATGATTTCAAAGTAAAATTGGTTCTATTGTATTATTAATAATCTAATTATGTTCAATGGAATAAATTTTATGATTGAATATGGGTGGACAAATGTGCAGTTGAGTGGTACACAATACACCTCCACACCTGACAGGTATGGGGTTCAAACTCCAGCATACAAAAATTACCCATGGGTAACTGTTTTTGGGTGGTGTGTTGTGAGGGTTGTCTGCATGGTTAGAGGTAAGTGTGCAATGGGGGTGGTATGCATGAATGAAAATGGGTTTGGCATGGGGATACTGTAATGGTGGGCCTCGACGGTGAAGTGATTTTTCTAGGTTTGATGATGGGTAGTGATGATGACAGTGTTGGGGCAGAAGTTTCAGAGGTTGCGGGTGGTGGATAGTGGGAGGAGGACCTGACAAGGTTGTTGGGGGCTAGATGTTGACCGTGGGCCTCAGCGGTGAAGACACTACTAGGGAGAGGCGACTACAGTGGATGATAGTGGGGATGATAGATGTGGTGGTGGATGATGAAGACAATGATCTATGGTGGCGATAGTGCTGTTTGATGAGGCATCAGTGAGTCGTTGATGGGTGGATGCACAATAGAGTTTTTGTGCATGAGGTTATGTGACCTACACAGGTCTAGGTCTTTAGGCAACTTATGCTGTGTTTAATACCCAATGATCTTACAATGGTCTTGTAATGTGATTCCTTTTACCAGAATAACAAATAAGATTCCTTTTTTTCAATAAAATAACCTACCATTAAAAAATGAATAAATTTGGTATAAAAATATTTTTATGCATAAACATGTATTTTTATAAACAAATATTTTTATGCATGAAATGTGTTTTCATATTAATAAATTAAGTTGATCTCTATTGGGGATTGATTTTAATGAAATTTATTTACTATATATTCAATCATATGTCTTAATATTCATCTAATATTTCTTAGGAATAATATAATAATAAAATTTAGTATTATATTTAAAAACTGTATTTTTCTAAAAGAGGGTTTCATCGTGTTTTGTAAACATATTTTATAATAAATTTATGCCACTTATAATGATTGAATTTTATAAAAATAATTCCATATTATCAATTAGTAGGTCCAAAATTTGTAAGTAGGTCCATTTTATTTTAGGCACTATGAATAATAACTATGGTAAAATTTAAGATATTAGTAAAGGGTAAATCAGGTTAATCTAGGTTAAAACTATGTAATAAGACCATAATATTTCATCTTAATTCTTACCGGTTGAAGGGAATTGAAACCTTATCATATTAGGCACTAAATTGATATGTTTAATGGAATCTTTTCCATGAAAACAATCCTTAAAATATTCATATCAAAGAAAGATAAAAAATTTCACTCTCTTAGTTTTAAAAATCTATTATTCATCCACATAGGGACACAATCAAGATATGCAAAAAAACCTAATTATCAATTTTGAGCTTAATGAAACCATTTTCATGATATAAATTAATTTATATTTTTTATAAATTATATAATTAACCTAAATTCATGCACAATGCCTATAGAATTTTTATTTAATTAAATGAAAAATATAATAAATAATTTTACAAATAATAAAAGTGATATAATTTTAATGAGTTAATGTGTACCATTAATTTTCTAGATATATGTGTCATATTAGGTATGTGCTAAATAATTATATTGAAATTCATCATTTTTATTGATGTTTTTTAAGACAAATTAACTGAATAGTATCAAAATTTACATTAATGATAATTTATCAAAACAATATTTTAGTAAATTATTTAAAAATCATTAAAATACATAAAGTGGACAATTATGGTAAGATATGGTCTAAAAATTTATCTATTGTTCATATACGAGTCACTTGTCCATTTATAATAAAATTATATACCCTTTGTGATTAAAATAGTATTTACCATGGTTGAGGTAAAAAACAATTAACCAACGGGTTAATAAAAAATATAAGAACTAAAATGATATCAAAACATCTCTAAATTTCATTGGTTTATGTTATTTTAACCCTAGCCACTTTGTCTTTGAATTCATGACCTATTCGAAACATTTAAATCTAGGATAGTCATATTAAATTTTTATTTTTTAAGAAATTCTAAAAGTGCCCCTCACCTCAATTATAAAAGGGAACCCTTACCTTCACCTCTTTACACCTCATTGAGTAATCTATCTCGACCAAATTAGTCACACTCAAATTTTCAACATCTTTATCCATGTTCTTGAAGTGACTATATCCCTAAAAGTCCAACACTTGGTCCCTTAAGAAGATATATAAAGGAATTATATTGAATAAGATATTGTCATATTTACATATTTCTTAAAGTTATTATTATTATGGTACAACCATATTCTATCTATTTACATCCCATAAAAATTGAAAACATTACTTATGAGTACTTACCTCTTACCATCTCCACGTAGCAGTGTAATTCATTTTTCATCACCACTTTACTTAGATGGTTATAAATATGGAACTAGTGAATATATATTATATTTATGACATAAATGTTATTATGGAAATATTAATTATTATTTACCTTTATTTCTTTCCATCCATTTAAAATTAAAAACAATTTTCATGATTATGTACTACCTATCATCTACATGAACGTTGTAATTCATTTTTATGTCTTTATGGATGGTTATAAATATTTATATATTGTTAATATATGATATATATATATATATATATATCCAAAATAACATTCTAGTGATGATGAAACCCTGAGTAAGACTCCAGGACCAAGACTATCGAATCAAGACATACATGAAAAAATCATTTAATACCAACAAAAATGATAATAATAAAAAATTATTAACTAAAAAGTGATAAAATATTATAATTGGATCATATATTACATCTGGATATAAATATGTTTATGTTATATAAGTATACTGAATTTAAATTTATTATACCTAAGGTTAGAGCACCTACATGACATGTCGTACCTTAGGTAAGAGATTTCGTCTCAATTTCCACTCCATTGAGACATATTTGGTATTATAAAACTATTTATTTTTATATGGTGTATATACTACCCATATGAGATAATTAACATGAATATCTATTTATTCATGATGATAAAATTTAATTTTAAGTTTACTCTATTAAATAATTTTCCTATTTTCATTTAACTTTTCCTCTCATTGGAACTTGAATCAATCAAAGAAATGTTTAAAAGACAAACCGATATAAATTTTCTTTTTATCAGATATATTTTTCTTCCATATCCTTTTTTTATATAAGAGAAATTCAAATTTTTTTATTCTTCTACAATGATTTATCAGATGACATTTTTACCCATGTTTTTCTCTTTATAAAACAGTTTGAGAGGAATATTTTTATCATTTTCTAAACAAGGTAATTTTTTAATTTTTCAAAAAAATTATCGAAGGAATTTTTTTATAACTTATATAGAATTATATTATTTTAACACCATAATTAATAATATTTTATTTGAATCTTTATTTTCAAGTTGACAATGTTATTTTCAAAAAAAATGTTTTAATTTATAAATGCATAGTTTTTTTCAAACAAGTTATTTCAAAAATTGAAAATTTATTTTCCTTAAGAATATTTTAGTGATATTTTAATTGAATTTCTATTCATCAACAATAAAAACCCTTTATTGTACTTATTAAATATTGAGGATATGTTGTAATGATACCATTCTTTTAAAAATTCACTTACTTATGATGATTAGATATTACCTTTATCTTAGAATTACAAATTTTTTTCATGGATATTATTATTGCCTAAGCCATATACCATTTATAGATATAATTCAATAATTTTAAAGTATTTTCATTATTTTGGAATTATTGAAAAATCCATAATATTTAATCAATATTGATTTTTATATAATAAATATTGTTCATTAATTAAATCGATCATTACATATATAAGGAATGCAATGGACATTCAGTGATGGGTGGGGCCTGAACTTATATATCCTCTTGATGCATCAAAATTTATCATGAGACAAATTAGTAAGATAGAATCAAATGAGTTTTTTGTGTATTCCTATCCATAGTTTTAAACTATCTTGACACAAGGCCTTAATGTAATATATACCATGATGGCTGAGATCATGACATCTAATTATTAATAATTTCATTCATTAAGAATTTAGTTATTATTATCATTCATGAGATTAATGAATTGATATTATCCATGGATGAATTTTGTTCTCAAATCATTGATTAAATTACTTGTCTTTTAATTTATTTACCTTTCCATTTTGATTATGACTATCTACCCATGATAGATTCTACTGTATGTAACCCTTACTTATAATCTGACCTCGTCCTTTTATTTTTCATTTTTTCTCAAGATATGTAGAAGGATTCTATTAATACTATCGAAGATGAAATAATTATTTTATTATATGTACTACACATTTCTATTATAATATGAGAATTATGTATATATCTAGTTATTTAAGACTACTAAACCATTCTATCCTTCAGGATGTGATTACATGTATATAGTTTCAATATAATAAAGTAATCACTGACTCTGAACTACTGGAGTTGGGGCTCTTTTCATATGTATTCGGTTTACTAGGGGTGAATGGATTATATTTGAGTCTCCATTACCTAAGGTAAATGAGATACCTAATATGATAAACTTTATACTTTCATACCCTACTTACACAAGTCTACATATTGACTTATCTAATATGAGGTCAGTTGGGTATATTGCTAATCATATTGTCGGTTGAAGCTTAAGCATGATGAGATTTATCCTCTTATATGATGATTATGACATCTGGACCCTCGATTGAGATATATTGTGGGAGTGTGTGACTGCTCCTATATATTTTATATCCTTCGGGACAGGGGACATGTGACGTGATTATCCATAAGGATGAATAACATGTGATGTATTCATCTATCATATCATTCTATACTAAGAATCGAGAATAGAATATTTGGATATATGAGATTGACATGTTCTGTTTCTCATGGTCACTAATTGTCTTAGAAAAAAGGGAAAATATAAGAATACTTGTTTTTATATGATTCATATCAGTGCACATAGATATATAGATACATGTGTTTAATAGTGATCATTCTAGTTCCCTTAATAGATTTAGTAGAATTGACGGTTTTCTAGAGTCCATTCTTTTCTTACATATATAGATCCAGAGATTCATATTTTTTGTCATCATTATATAGGATTTTGGGGTCACAATTTATGGTTGAATGGATGAGTATTGAGTTTTAATTATATATCTACTATTAAAGTATTTTAGAGATTAATCCAAATAATTATTGGATGGGTCTCCATTAGACATTACATATGATGTGATACAGGGTGAAGTTAATGATATCCTTCCAAAAGTGTTTTGAAAAAAATCCAAAAATATTTTTGGATATGATTTCCCAAGTTGTTGTATAAGATAAAATATAAGGTGAAATGACATAATGTTTATTAAGCTTTAGTGAAAGTGGGATATTAGAGGAGATATATGACCTACAACTATAGCTTTTATATGATGCATGAATATATATAGTGCATAGTATATCGAGATGCATCCATGAAATTCTATTTCATACATGTGACTACCTTTATTCGAATGAGCAACCAAATATTAAGTGTGTTAATATTTTAATGAATTAAACTCATTTAGAGCAATAATTTATTAATTTGTTACATCAGGTGTAATGGATAAGGAGTTTTATTACTCATGCTTGGGATGCCTGATATGGAAAAAACAGCATTTACTCATGTGTTATAAACACATTAATAAATGAAATAACATAAGTATAATCCTTTTTACTTATTTAATAATGACATGTGATGATAGTAAAAAGGTGGTGCTTCCATGATGCTTGGGTGAAACACCACGATACCAAAAGTTTGATTATTCTTCCTAATTTTTATATGAGGTACTAGCACATCATGAACGGAATAATAATTCCATCAAAATGTTGGATGATTCAATATGACCTATGGATACACTATGAATATGGGATGTCTTTTGGATGTCTTATTTGTGATCTATATTAAACTCATGAAATAATGTTTGATGATGTTGCTGACGCTCTTTGATGTAAGGTACTATATTTATAGTATTTCATTATTTCAATTTTATACACAGTTTCATTTATCTTACATGGGAGATCCTTAGACAAGGTTTTAAATCAATTTTTAATGTTTTAAAAGTTGTAATTATATTCTTCAAAACCAATCTATTAGAGTATGATTTTTAGGCCAATATGACTTTTTATCATGAAATTGTATATGGACGTACAATATACCTATTTTTTTAAAATAAAAAATAATATCTGATGCTTTCACTTCCTCCAGAGTGTGATTTTAATAGTTTTTACAACCAACAACTATATATTTTGGCCCTTACGATTATAAAAAATGTAATTCAACTTCACATCATCTACCATGCCATGTAGGGGTGAATATATTCAAGTGATTAGAATGAAATGAATATTAGACCACCAACCCATATATATAATAGTATGATTCATTAATGTTTATTGTTTCTTTATTTGAATAATATATGTGCACACACACACACACACTTGAATAAACATATATTTTATATCAATACTGTTGATTTTTTTTTGTACTGCAGGATAGAGAGAAGAAAATATGCATATAGTTTGTGTATTTTTTATAGTGTTTGTCTTACTTTTCAATCTCTATTGTTCAGTCAGTTTTGTTTCTATTAATCTAAGAATAATAATTTACTAAAAATATATTGCAATACATGATAGATTAGTTATGTAAAATATTTTTTGTTGAAAAAATTGATGTGAAATTTTTACCATGCCATAACATGTTATATCTCTCAATATTAATATCTTTAACATTCAATGTGTTTAAAAACTAAATAGTTTTTGGGACTAGTGTAAGGTTTTCTAACTATGAATTTAGATGATTTATATAATCTACTTGTTAGACCATTTCTATTAACTGATTCTATTTTACAATAAGGGGATATCAATCAAAATATATTTTCCCTGTAAATATTTTGGTTTCCTTATCATTAATTAAAATTATACAACTTTATTAGATACATATTATATACTATTTTGAATTTTTTTATTTGGATATATATAAGATTTTATTTTTTATATGAAATTAAATTTTTTAATTACAAAAATACTTAGACATTCAAAAAATGAATTTATTCTAGTTTCAACTCATAAAACATTCCCCTACATGTTCATGATCAGGATTTTTTGTACTTGTATAGATTCCCATAAAATTTATATAATTTTCAGTTATATTAAAACTATTTTTTATTATAATTATATTCTTATATTCACTGTGTAGTGAAATAAAGTATATTTCTTTTTAATGTTCTATGGTCTAAAGAACAAGATATTCTAATTTTAACTCATATTTGTTCAGTATCCTTGGGTTCTTCAAGAAGTTATATAATTTATCAACATTGGGTCCATCAAAGAGAGTTAGATAGGAACACATATTTTTTTAGTATCTTTCCTATAACTTTTCAATATTTATTCCTAATTCATATTTTTAATCTAACTACATTGAAATATTTTTTTATCTATTCAAGATGTTACTTCTATCTACCATTATTCATCACTATAGTTTTTATCATGTTTCTTTTGGATTGTATAATATATTATTTCTGATAGGGTAGGGGAAATTTCTATTGTATGCATGTGGGAGGGGTGTTGTGTTGATTTTTATGGTCTCCATCCAAATATGGTAAAATATCCTTTATGTCCATGTTATACCATTATATACCAAGATCTTCTTTGGGGCCCTATGATTTGATAATTAAAAGAAAAATAGGTATGTATTGCAATCTATATAGGTTTTTTCCATTTCATCCACAATAATATCTAGGAATATTTTTCTGAGATTTTATTTCTTACGGTTGCATCCATTTTTAACTCCTTATTTATTGAATTAGTTATTTCAAACCCATAATATTCTTGAATTCTTTCACACATCAGTCAATTTTATCTTTGATTTATACATTTGTACTATATTTGGTAAATAAAGACTCAAAATAGGATGTTAGTGTTTATAAAAAAATTGAGATTGAGTTTGTTTAGGTTTCATTATGTGAAAATGATTTCATATGAAAGATTTGTTTTAGAAGCTGTGATGATTAGAAACAAAATGGAAATGCCAATTATGTGACATAAAATGAAAAATAAAAAAAAATTGTTGTTTAAACTATTATACACCCATTATAGGCATGTTATAGGCATGGAACTTGTGAGAAAACTATTAAAAATGAGTTTTTTCTATTTGTATATAGGTTTCCAAATAAAATATGGTGTTTTCCCACAATATTCTATTCCACTTGCATACATGAACTCTAGATAATTTGAATATGATCATCCACACAATGTAAATATTCCATTGAAAAGGGAAATAATTACCATCACATAAAGTGTGTTACCATGATTAGAATATTTGTATTTTCATAATAAAACTTTTATATGATTAATATAAAGTGGATATAATTTTATGTGAAGAATATATAGTGGATATGTATTGTTTAGTTTGTTTTATATGACAGTTTTTTATAATTTTTATCAGAATATTGAAATTTTTGTTTGAACATTGATCTGAAGGAAAATAAAACCCATGTCATTCTAGAAATGAAAATTAATGACATGTTTTCAATAATCATATACTTTGAGGCGATCCAAGAATAACATACATAAATATTTCATCATTTTAGATGAATATTTAATACATTTCCCTATAATACACATCCCATAACCATAAAGGTTCATTGTATGTGGAGAATAGATACATAATCAAATTATTTAATAAATTATTATCAACATCTCCTATAATGTTCTTCTCACATAGTTCCCTTATCAGACTTATCCTACTTAAAATATTTCTTCATAACCTGGGAAAATTATACATAAGAAAGGGTGAGCTCAAATGCTCAGTAAGGGTAAATATAGGAGATATAAATTAATAATCATAAATGAGCATAAGATAAGCATGAGGTTATTAGACCATGAACTTATTAAAGTCATACCAAATCTGTCAAGATCATCAATCAATATTAATGACATAAGATGTTTTCCTAATAAAATATATGAGTCATAAGACTATGGAATCATCCATAATAAATCAAGATCATGTAGAACATATCATAAGCATAAGATATAAGTTTTTGGTAGACACATAAGAATAAAAATTAATTTCCTTATCCAAAGTTATATACTAATAATTCCATACTGTATAGAGTCCCATAGTGGATTGGGTTCACTCCCCATTCCATTATTTCCTTAGTCAATGTTCAATTCCAAGACTATCATTGTTGACAGAGCCCCTCACTAAACCGAATTCAATCCCCATTCTAATTCATATTATCTCATGAGATATAAATCTTTACCCAATTAATTGGTGGAATATATAATCCTATTCCCACCCATCACATAATTAAAACTAAACATATGTGTGCCACAATATTGTAAAAGAATTCATCATATCATTATAGAATAATCTATAGAAAAGAAACAAGTTTCATAAACACATTATCATCAAATAATAATAAGACATATATAAAATATAAGTGAATGATATCATAAGATCATATCTCTAGTGAAGTATAAAAATACTTAAAGTATGTTGAAATAGATTAAAAAAAAATTTAAAATAATCTTAGTACCTTTCTATGAAAATATGAGAAAAATATCATTTTCTTTTCAGAAAATTTTAAATAAAAATTCTCAAAATGTCAAGAAAATATATTTCTTTGAATATAACCATGAAAAAATATAAAGGAAACATAAAATAAAATAATCTTCATAAAGGTGTAAAAATCCTTTCATTCAGTAAACATTAAAACAAATATTCCTTTCACACTTTTTGTAAAATGTCATAAATAAAAAGTTCCTTGACCATAGAGGATAAATAAGGTTGGATTGTATTATTTTTTTATTGATAAAGAGACAAAAATTAAGGAAACATTAAAAATATATAAATAACCATAGGATAATAAAATATATGAAAAGTAAATTAAGGATCATATAATTTCTCTTAATGGAAATTAAACATAGACAATCCCAAAATGAAATGAGATTATAACATAAACCCTTACCTCAAGTCTCATCTCGTTTCGTATGTGTTCAAACCTCTTCTATAAAAAAATTATATTTATTATATATATATTTGAAAAATTTATTCACACATATCTTACTATATATCATTACCATATAATTTCCAATTATCTATCCATTAATAATTGTTTATTAAAATCATTATTTGGGAGAAAACTAGTTTATTTTCCATGCATGTTTTGGTTTGACGATTTTAGTCCCTACAACTTTACCTAGATTTCATTATATAAAGAATATTAATAATTCCATAAGTATCATATTTATTAATCAAATACACAGTTATAACCATTTATATAAGGAGATAATGAAAAATGAATTACAACATTTCGTGGAGGTAGTAGTCGTTCCGTATGCATGATGTGACATTTTCACTTTTCAATGTATGTAATAAAAGTAAGGTAAACAATAATTCACTATCCTAGAATAATCATTATATCATAAATATAATATACATTAATTAAATACATATATATTATCATCTGTGATAGACGTTGATGAAAAGTAAAATACATCGCTCTATGGAGGTGATAATCCACACGTACGTACAAAGTGATGTTTTCATTTCTCAAATGATAAAAAAAGAGATGAAAAAGTGGTGTAAAATAAACCTAATAAAATTTATTTATATTTTAGATATTTATTCTATTATAACAATATATTAATTATAAGTTTTAAGGAGTTAGAAGAAGAAATAAACATGAAATAACTTAATTACAAGTTATACCTATTCTTTGAGAAATCTATTTTAGACATCTTCTTAAGGATCTTTAGATTGGTATTTCAATATGTCTACTAACATTATAATGTGTTTAGGAAAGTTTATAAGATATTTATATATATTTTTATCAATCTAAGTGTCTTAATAAGGTTGGAAAAAGTGGGGAGAGAATTTGTCCCTTTATATGTTAGGGAAGTGACACACCTGTAATTATTCTAAACATTTAAATAATATAAGGCCCCTTTCATGGTCAAGTGGCTCTAAATTAGATAAATTTAAAATATTTTATGATATATGGTCATAATCTATTAATCCAGTAGTATTTATACAAGTTTTTAGGTTATTTTAACCCTTGTCTCTTTAGTTTAACCCCTCATTAACCCTTTTAACCTTTACTATAGATATGATTTTTTACCTCGCTTAATATTATATATGTCCAAAAATGAAATTAGACTATTTAAAAAAAATTAAAAAATTAATTTAAATATTGAATTTTTTTATCAAATTCAATTCCTATAAGTGATATAAATTAATTTAAAAATAAAATCCTAAAACACGATTAAAACATTATTTATAAAAATTCATTTTTCAAGCATAAAATGAACCTAAACTGATTATTTTCCAAGTAATACTCATTCTATAATTGTAAAAATATTTCATTTAATATATATTCTACACATTAAAAATAATTCATAAATATATATTATTTTAATTTATTAAAATAAATATACATTTTTCACTTAAAAACATTTTTCTTAAAATGCCCCTTTTTACCTTCAAATGATTTTGTCTTTATTTATATTAAATTAATAAACAATGTATAAATTATTATTATTTAATTAATAATATATTTCATCAAAATTAAATTTCTTTAAAGATCATGGTACATAATGTATAGAAAAATACAATAACTTGAAAAATAAATACTTTAACATTAAATGATTTTATTCTTAACATTTCAAATTGAGTACTTATTTTTCATGGAATTGTTCAATACATTTGTATTAATAAATATTTTATCCATATATTTAATAGTTAAAATTTTCTTATACATATATTCTAATCCAATTACTAGGTTATATTTAATATAATATTTTCATCACGATTTGTTTAAGTTTTGTGTTACGTGTAAAGAATGTTATTGAACACTTTGAAAAATATATATATTATAAAATCATGAGGTGTTATATTCCACCCACTTAGAATAATTTCTCCATTAAAATTATATTACCCTGATACAGAAAAATGAGGATAATTCTTCTACATAATATCCTCAAGTTCCCAAATAGCTTCATCAAATTAATGGTTTCATCACAAAATATTACCCAGTTGAGCGATCTTATTCTGCAAAAATTTCTCTCTTTGATCCAGAATATTCACTGGTTGTTTCCCATAAGAAATTTCATGCTCCAATGGTAAAACCTCTAAGTTTAATACATGTGATAAATCAGATATTTACTTCCCCAAAAGTGATATAAGGATCACATCATGAACTTGAGAGAGATTCAGTTGAAGCGCCAAGCGATAAACATCTATCCGAATATGATAAATAATTTCAATAGGGTTGATATATCTAGGGATAAACTTTATCTTCTTTCAAAATATCAAAACCTTATTTCAAGTAGATATTAATTATAATAACTTGTCACCAACTTTGAACTATATGTAAATCCTTGTAAATTTCATGGAATTTTTTTTCTTAATTTTCATTGGAATTTTACAAGAACACAGTTTCTGACGGCACGTGATTCTGAGGCCCTGTGTGCCTGGAATCATTTTCCGAAGTTTGGCTCAGGTACGTTCAGTGGACGAATGAGTGGGTTTTTCTAACTTTTGAACCGGTGCTCGGAATAGAATTCTGAGGGCACCGATGGAATCGCAGCGCCCGTATTTGATTAGAAACACCTCTTCTGGAGTTGTGTTTGCTCTGGTGTGGTTTTTAATTTTTGGGGTTAAGTTAAGAAATAAAATAATGTGGTGTGACAACATTATTTTTATTTCACTTAAAGCCACTTGAAAGCCACTTAAAGCTGCTTATGATGAGTTGATGCGGATAGGTTGCAATCCAAAATATCCTACCCTCTTGGTAGGATATTTGTGAGGTTGGGCCCGCACGAACCCCACTGTTTCATTTCCTCTAAGTAACGCACCTGCAAAAACTCATCATTAATGAAGTCAACTGGACCAATTTCTAAAACTCTTAAACGCTCCTATTAATTGGATTGCTAAGTCGTACCATTAATTCACCGAATTAATGGGTCGTTAGTTAATTTGTTTTTTAAATTGTTGGCATGTTAATAAAATAAGGCCAACACACCTTCTTCTTGAATGTTGTGTTAAACCTTTGGAGAATCTCTAATGATCTTCCTCCTCATTCGTGAAGAACACAAAGAATGCGAATAATGCAAAGAACGCCGGCCACCGACGAAGGGCGATGAATAACGCCAGGCCCCCCAGAGATCGACGATGTGACACCGACGATTCTCCCTCCGCGACGCTTCTTCAGAGACAAATCATCGATCATCCGTTGAAGTAAGAGATTGCAGTCCTTTTAATTCCTTTGTGGTTTTTATCCTCAACATGGATTTAATTGTTATAATTAAATCCGTGTGTTTCTTTAACCCTCAGAGATCATCAACACGACGCCCTTCCGCGATGACGCGACGCCCTTCTGCGACGCAACGATCAACTCCTACCGCGACGGTCAATTCCGTGACGTACTCACACTCGTCCGACGATAGCTACGAGGTAGGGGTCGTTTTGAAAATGTTATTACCCATGTTTGTTTTCCTCCAAGGAAAGAACGCGGACCAACCAATTAACATGTTGGTCCGTGGATTATTATTGTGGGTCGTGGTTCATCAATTGCTGGGATTTTATGGTGTTGTTTCAAACCACTAATGTGGTGGGTGCGGACTAACGAACAAGTCTGAACCCACCACCCTTCGTTCTTGGTGTGCGGAATGGAGGACGACAACAAAAAGGGTCGCAGAGACAATTTTTTGATTCCTCAGTGAAGAACGGGACCCGAGAGGAGCTACGGCGCAGACAGAAATGGAATCGGACCACCGGAGCAACTCTGCCGGCCCGCGGACTCCACCTGCGGCGCGGGTTGTCGGCGCGGCAGCACCGGCAGCCGGAGGCGGTGGCCCCCGACCAGACCCGTGACTGTGCTGGTCCAGCGAGACATGGGACACAGCTTTTCTGTGTCCACTGACCAAGCACAGCCCCATGCAGGGCTACAACTCCTCTTCCGGCGGGGACAGCACGCCCCGCGACTTCCCTTGCTCAGCCACTCTACCGAGCCGAGCCGAGCCGACCCGCCGGCTGGGTCACGCCCAGGCTGGGCTGGGCCTTCCTGGCCAGGCCGGGTCGCGCCCCACCGGTTCGGACCCGGACCCGGGTCAGGTCGACCCATGGGGGGGGGGGGGGGGTCGGGCTGAGTCGGTCCGTGCCCAGACCCCCGTTTCCAGACCTTTTCTGTATTTTTCTCATAACATGAGCTACGGGCCAACGAATGACGTGATGTCATCAGTGATGCGATCCTTGTATTGAGACAATCTTTTTGTTATTTCACATTCAAGTTTTTGGAATACTTTGGGTTCGGCCGGGTTGGTTCGTACACGAAACCAACTGGGCCCTCGGAGCGGAAACGCTCATATCGTGACTTTCGGACATCCGATTGACGTGCCATCAACTTTTTTTATTCCTCTATGTGAGACAGATCTTTTGGATTACTCCACCCGAGGTTTGGATGAAGGTGGCGTATGGTCAGGTCAGTTTTTCCTTAAAAACCAACAGGGCCCCTAGCACAAAAAAGCCAATAACTCTCAGACCGAGCGTCCAATTGACGCGCTGTCTGCGACATTGAGTTCCCGTTAATGATACAGAACTTTTGGATACATCAACTCTAGACTATGTATCAGTTGATGTATCAGCCTCTCGCCTCGTGGAGTGGACCCTTCTGAACGAACTTGCTGTGTGCGGGAACCCTAGAGCTGGATGCGACTGCTACTGTGACGACGACGACTGTGCAGAGATCCTCAGTGGATTCAACGGCGATGACTACAGCACTCAGCGATCCTTTTTAGTTCAGTGCTACCGATCATGTGTTGGTCTGATTTTGTGTGGGTCAGCGCTCAGTGGTCCTGTGTGGGCTAGTGCCTAAATATCCTGTGTGGGTCCGATCCTGTGTGGGTCTTTGCGGGGGTTAGTTACCTATCGATCCTGTGTGGATTCGATCCTGTGTGGGTCTTTGCGGGGGTTAGTTACCTATCGATCCTATGTGGGTCTGATCCTGTGTGGGCCATTGCGGGGATTAGTACCTATCGATCCTTTGTGGGTCAGATCCTTTGTGGGTCATTGCGGGGGTTAGTACCTATCGATCCTTTGTGGGTCTGACGGCTTAGATGAATCAGTGCCAATATCTGGTCATCTTTACCGTCATATAAAGAAGTATACATGTGTGATCTGAATCCTGTTTTACATTCCTTTTTGTATTGTGTTGTGCTATCCTGTGTGGATTTACGTTTTGCTTTCCGGTGTGGACTGGGTTGTACTTGAGCTCGGATGTTGGAGCCAAGAGAGAATTGATGACTTAGGTATATGTATGGGCATATACCTAAGCCGTGTCGGATGTTACTTCGTGATTGTATCTTTCCTTTGTGGTTTATCCATTGTGGATTCTGGGAGACCTTCGGGGGTCTCGGAATCCCTACTGAGTAGCTTATACTCACCCCTGCATGGGCTATGCCCGCACTACGTTGTGTTGGTTGCAGACGACGGACAACGCTGATCGTGGTTGAGGCTTGCGGAGTAGGACGTTACCTGGAGGTGAACCACTGGGCGGGACGTACTCAGAGCGGTTGGCTGGACCCAAGGAGTAGTGGAGGATATCTTTACCCACCCATTAGGTGGGATTCGCAGTGGAAATCTCGACGTCGCGGCTCTACTTTTCAGTTGCTCTTTTCCCTTTCTAGATGTACTTTACTTTCAGTTTTGGTTTGTATTCTGGACCACTTACTTTCCGCACTTACTGTTGTACCAGTTTTTACTTAAGTTTGCTTCTGCCTAATTACTCTGTGGTGTTTGTTGTTTACTTTATAAATGAAATTCCTTCCCTTTACAGGGATTTAAGCCTTGGTGCTAGTCGCCAGCCCCTGGCCTATGGAAGGCGGGCTTGGGGATGTCATGGCATGGGCCCCGAGGACAGGTCGTGACAAATTATTATCAGAGGAGTTCGGTTCTACCGCGGACTCTGATCTTTTCTATGTGAAGAAATAGTGTTAAGCATATTGAGTGTGGTTATTAGTCCAGGGAGCCCAGTGTTGGTGCAGGGGCTGACGTATCCGTACACCAGGACCCTGACTTCTGATTTCTAACTTAATGCATGAAAACATTGATTGCATGTGTGTTCATGTTTTCTTCGTGATTACTTTGTATCAGCTCACCAGGTATACTGTTCTGACCGTGGTGCACCTGTTTCCTTTTCAGGATTTCCCCACGATGGCAGCCAGCTAGGGTTCTAAGAGTTGAGTGTGACGACATCCCACCGAGCGACGAGGCCTCGGTGAAGGGCCCTTTGACATCTGAGGCACCGGTGGTACTTTTACCCGCCGAGCCACCGATGCTTCCAGCACCAGCCGCTGACGATGCACGTTGCCTCAGCGCACTGCATGAGTTTCAGCGCCAATGAACACCCAGGTTCCGCGGGGAGATGGACCCCCAGGCAGCCGAGGACTGGCTGGAGGCATTGGTGCGTGTTTTCCGGTTAGTGAGGACACCACCAGACCTCATGGTGATCCTCGCAGTGAGCCTACTACATGCAGCAGCGGACCGATGGTGGAGCTTGATGCTCCAGGTGCACGATGAGGCATCTCTTATCTGGATGGACTTTGAGATCCTCTTCCAAACAGAGTTCTTCTCATCCACCCTCCGTTCGATGCACATCCAGGAGCTTCTTCAGCTGCGGCAGGGAAGCTTGACTGTCGCCCAGTACTCGGCGAGATTTACCAATCTCTTGCGCTACTCGACCTACATGGTACGGGACCCATTATTCCGGGCCCGGACCTTTGAGAAAGGATTGAGACACAAGATCAGGTCATCGCTGATCTCCCTCAGCATTCCGACTTAGGAAGGAGTACTGGAGCGAGCCCTTTTGATCGAGAGCTTTCTTGCTGAGACTTCTCCAGCGGCAAGACCTACTGCGGGGAGGCACATAGTAGAGTCTTCTGCAGAAGGCAGTCGACGGATGACTTAGGGGTCCAGGTAAACTAGAACCTCATATAGACGACCTCAGGACACTGGCTCAGTAGTGCGGGGCACACAGCGTGGAGCCAGTCTTTCGAGAGGCAAGCAGTGCTTCACATGCGGCAGACAGGGTCACATGGCTCGTGACTGCCCGACCCACCGTGCCGAGGAGCAGCAGACGGTTGAGGGGACACCCAGGCAGAGGCAGAGGGTCGATCGTGGCGGTCCGTAGGGAGGAGGAGGATGAGGTAGAGGAGCTGGCTGAGCAACAGGTGGTGGGCGACGCTTTGAGGCTCTACCACCACCACCACCAGGATGTCCACCCTGACCACAGGGATCCGACAGGCAAAGACAGGCACAACTCTAGGTAGTGGAGGCCTATGACCACGGCACACCTGAGATGATTCGAGGTATGATATGTGTCTATTCCACCCTTTCTGTAGTTCTTATAGACACAGGATCGAGTCACTCTTTCATAGCCGCTGCCCTTGTCCGGAGCTCGGAGATTCTGACAGAGCTGTTGGCTCGATACTTACGGCTAGAGACTTCTTCAAGAGCAGACTCGACGATTACGCACTAGTGCCGGCAGTGTGATCTTACTCTAGGAGGTGAGAGCTTCGGGTGGGATCTTCTTGTAGTGGCGTCGAGGCCTTACGACGTCATCTTGGGCATGGATTGGTTATCTACATTTTGTGCACAGATTGACTGTTTTAGGCGCAAGGTGCGATGTGTACGCACCGACGGGAGCAGGTTCACCTTCACCGGTGAGAACGGAGCCTTCGAAGCACATGATGGACTTCCACAGAGGAGAGGATATCCTATCACTCATTAGTTGGATAGCCTCATCCTAGGTGCAGTTGACGTGCAGAGTCCCAGTTTTCCTGCATTGGTGGATCAGTACGCAGACGTCTTTCCCGACGACGTTCCAAGGCTACCTCCTCGCAGATAGGTCGAATTTTATATTGACATGTACCCCGGGATAGCCCCGATATCGACTCTAGTATATCGGATGGCCCTCGCCGAGCTTCGAGAGCTGCGGGTACAGTTGGAGGACATGTAGGGCAAGGTGTTCATCTGACCCAGTGTTTCACCCTGGGATTCCCCGATATTGTTCGCCAAGAAGGCGGATGGGAGCTTGCGACTTTGTGTCGACTATCGTCGCCTGAATCAGGTTACAGTTAGGAACAAGTATCCGCTAACAGGGATTGATGACCTCTTTGATCAGCTCAAGGGAGCATGGTGGTTCTCGAAGATAGACCTCAGGTAAGGCTATCATCAGCTCAGAGTTCGGGATGAGGACGTGCAGAAGACGGCCTTCAGATGACGGTATGGCCACTATGAGTTCTAGGTTATGCCATTCGTTGTAACCAATGATCCAGCAGTGTTCATGGGCTTCATGAACAAGATCTTTCAGCCATACCTCGATCGATTTTTCATGGTCTTCATTGACGACATTTTGATATACTCAACGACTAAGGAGGAGCATTCCTACCACTTGCATGTTGTACTGGACACACTTCGAGAGCACCAGCTTTATTGAAAGCTCTCCAAGTGTCAGTTCTGGATACGTGAGGTCCACTTCTTGGGACACTTCATCTCTGAGGCGGGAGTAGTAGTGGATCCTGTGAAGATCGAGGCAGTTCTATCTTGGGAGCCACCCAAGTGCATGATGGAGGTGTGGAGTTTCTTGGGACTAGCTGGATACTATCGGAGATTTGTGCCAGACTTCTCCAGAGTTGCAGCACCACTCTCAGATTTGAAAAAGAAGGGTAAAACCCTTTGTGTGGTCAGACAGATGTCAGCAGAGCTTCCAGGAGATGAGACAGAGATTGACCAGTGCACCTATCTTGAGGTTGCCTGAAGAGGGAGTAGGGTATGTAGTCTACTGCGATGCATCAGGGACCGGACTCAGATGTGTCCTGATGCAGGATCAGGCAGTGATCGCCTATGGATCACGTTAGTTGAGTCCTCATGAGCAGATCTATGCTACCCATGACCTGGAGTTAGCAGCAGTGGTCTTTTCTCTGAAGACATGATGACACTATTTGATAGGTGAGCGCTTTACAGTCTTTTCTGACCACCAGAGTCTCAGGTACATCTTTTCCCAGAAGGACCTGAACTTGAGACAGCGGTGACGGCTCGAGTTCCTCCAGGACTATGACTTTGAGATAGTATATACTTCTGGGAAGGGAAACGTAGTAGCCGATTCTCTCAGCTGGAGGATGGGCATTTAGCTACATGAGTAGGCGATAGAGCAGCTATCCACTTTGTAGATATCCTTCGTTGATAGAGATGGAGCAGCCTTCCTTCAGTCACTCATAGTCTCTCCTCCACTACTACAGCGGGTTATAGAGGCACAACGTGGGGACACTGACTGTGATACGCGACATGCACAGATATCCTCGGGACATGCACTTGATGGCTTCTCCTTTGGAGAAGAGCATGATATGCTTTTCAGAGGATTTACCTTTGTACCAGTCGCTTTGCGAGAGGAGGTGCTGAGAGAGTTTCACACTTCTCCTGTCGTGGTTCATACTGGCGGGGCAAAGATGTACTAGGACCTTAGACGACAACACCGGTGGCCAGTCATAAAGAAGGTTGTGGCAGAGTTCATTTCTTGATGCATCACCTGCCAGCAGGTGAAGGCAGAGCACCAGGTACCAGCAGGCTTGGTACAACCCTTAGAGGTTCTGGAGTGGAAGTGGGATGGGATATCAATGGACTTCGTGATTGGACTTCCACGCACTTCCAGAGGTCACGACTCCATTTGGGTGATTGTTGACCGACTCACCAAGTCGGCTCACTTCTTACCCATTAGTGATCAGGGCTCAGTGGAGAGCTTGGGCGTCTCTACGTTCAGGAGATTGTACGGCTTCACGGAGTTCCATCATATATCGTCTCCGATCGAGATGCTCGCTTTATTCTCGGCTTTGGAAGGGGATGCAGGAGGCGTTCGGAACGCAGCTACGTCTGAGCACCGCCTTTCACCCTCCGATGGATGGTCAGACGGAGAGGACCATTCAAAATCTCGAGGACATGCTCCGTGCATGTGTCCTCGGCCTTGGTTGCAGCTGGGAGGACTACCTACCCTTGGCGGAGTTGGCGTACAACAATAGTTACCACTCCACCATTGGGATGGAACCATACGAGATGTTGTACGGAAGACCTTGCAGATCTCCATTGTGCTGGACAGACCCTGGGGAGTCAGCACTTGTGGGACCAGAGATGGTTCGGGCCACGACAGAGAAGTTCCAGGTCATCCAAGAGCGGATGAGGACAGCTCAGAGACGGCAGAAGTCTTATGCCGACAGGAGGCAGAGTCCACTAGAGTTTGAGGATAGTGACCACGTCTTCTTACGTGTCTCACCTCAATGTGGATTACGGAGATTTGGCTGAGGCGGCAAGTTGTCTCCACACTTCATCGGACCATTCTAGGTCCTCAGCAGGATTGGCGAGGTGGCTTATTTCCTAGCTCTACCACCTTAGTTTCACCGGGTGCACGACGTCTTCCATTTATCTCAGCTGAGGAGATATGTGCACGACCCGACGCATATCATTGTCCATGGGGAGCTGGACGTTGATGATGGGGCAACTTTTGCGGAGGTCCTGGTGGAGATCGAGGATCGACAGGAGTGGGTCCTATGTAGACAGTATATTCCTCTAGTGCACATCAGATTGCAGCACGGGAACCTCCAGGAGATCATTTGGGAGCGGGAGGCTCAGATGCATGCTCAGTACCCACATTTGTTTCCCTAGCCTTCATGTATCTTTACGGGGACGTAAATCCCTGAGGTGGGAGTGATGTAAAGACCCGTAAATTTCAAGGAAATTTTTTTCTTAATTTTTTTTGGAATTTTACAAGAACGCAGTTTCTGACAGCACATGATTCCGAGGCCCGGTGTGCCCGGAATCATTTTCCGAAGTTTGGCTCAGGTACGTTCAGTGAACGAACAAGAGGGTTTTTCTAACTTTTGAACTAGTGCTCGGAATCTAATTCCAAGGGCACCAATGGAATCACAGCACCGGTATTTGCTTAGAAACACCTCTTCTGGAGTTGCATTTTCTTGGGTGTGGTTTTTAGTTTTTGGGGTTCAGTTAAAAAATAAAATAAAGTGGTGTAACAACTTTATTTTTATTCAACTTAAAGCCACATGAAAGCCACCTAAAGCTGCTTATGCTGAGTTGATGCGGATAGGGTGCAATCCAAAATAACCAACCCTCTTGGTAGGATATTTGTGAGGTGGGGCCCGTACGAGCCCCACCGTTTTTTTTCCTCTAAATAACGCACCCGCAAAAACTCCTCATAAATGAAGTCAACTAGAGCGTTTTCTAAAACTCTTAAATGCTCCTATTAATTGGACTGTTAAGTCGTACCATTAATTCACCGAATTAATGGGTCGTTACTTAATTTTTTTTTCAAATTGTTGTCATGTTAATAAAATAATGCCAACACACCTTGTTCTTGAATGTTGTGTTAAACCTTTAGAGAATCTCTAAAGATCTTCCTCCTCCTTCGCGAAAAACGCGAAGAATGCAAAGAATGCGAAGAACGTGAAGAACGCCGACCTCCGATGAAGGGAGACGAAGAACGCCAGGCCCCCCGATGATCGACGATGTGACGCCGAAGATTCTCCCTCCGTGACGCTTCTTCCACGACAAATCTTCGATCATCCGTTGAGGTAAGAGATTGCGGTCCTTTTAATTCCTTTGTGGTTTTTATCCTCAACATGGATTTAATTGTTATAATTAAATCTGTGTGTTCCTTTAACCCTCGGAGATCGTCGACATGACATCCTTCCGCGACGACGTGACGCCCTTCCGCTACGTGATGATCACCTCCTACCGGGATGGTCAATTCCATGACATTTTTGCACTCGTCCGACGATAGCTACGAGGTAGGGGTCATTTTGAAAATGTTATTACCCATGTTTTTTCCCTCCAAGTCAAGAACACGGACCAACCAATTAAAAAGTTGGTCCGCGGATTATTATTGTGTGTTGTGGTTCATCAATTGCTGGGATTTTATGGTGTTGTTTCAAACCGCTAATGCGGTGGGTGCGGACCAACGAACCAGTCCGAACCCACCGCCCTTCGTTAATGGTGTGCGGAATGGCGGACGACAACAAAACAGGTCGCAGAGACAATTTTTTGATTCAGCAGTGAAGAACGGGACTCGGGAGGAGCTACGGCGCAGACGGAAATGGAATCGGACCACCGGAGCAACTCCAGTGGCCCGCGGACTCCACCGGCGACGCCGGCAGCCGGAGGCGGCGGCACCCCGGCGCGCCGCCAGATGGAGCCACCGCGGCTGAAGCCGCTGCGGCGGCGACCGACCAAACTCGCGATCGCGCGGGTCAAGCGAGACATGGGACGCGGCTTTGCCGCGTCCGCTGACCAAGTGCGGCACAACGCGGGGCCGCGGCTCCTCTTCCCACGGGGACAGCACACCTCGCGGCTTCCCTAGCTCGGCCGCTCGGCCGAGCCGACCCACCGGCCGGGTTGCGCCTAGGCCAGGCCAGATCACACCCAACTGGGTCGGACCCGGACACGGGTCGGGCCGACCCAGGGGGGTCGGTCCGGGCCCATACCTTCGTTTCTGGACCTTTTCGGTCATTTGCTCATAACATGAGTTACGGGCCTCCAAACGACGCTCCGTCAGCGGCGATGTGATCATTGGATCGAGACGGACATTTCGGTATATCACACTCAAGGTTTCAAAATACTTTGGGTTTTTCCAGGTTGGTTCGTACACAAAACCAACCGGGCCCTCGGAGCAGAAACACTCATATCCTGAGCTTCGGATGTCCGATTGATGTGACGTCGACTTTGTTGTATTCCTATAAGTGAGATGGATATTTTGGCTTACTCTACCCGAGGTTTGGATGCAGGTGGAGTATAGTCGGGTCAGTTTTTCCTTAAAACCCAACCGGGCCCCTGGGACGAAAATTCCAATAACTCTCAGACCAGGCATCCGATTGACGCGTTGTCTGCGACGTTGAGTTCTCATTGATGATATGGAACTTTTGGATACATCAACTCTGGACTATGTGTCAGTTGATGTATCAGTTTCTCAGCTCGTGGAGCGGACCCTTCCGAACGAGCTTGCTATGTGTGGGAACCCTAGAGCTAGCTGCGACTGCTACTGTGATGACGACGACTGTGCAGAGATCCTCAGTGGACTCGACGGTGACGACTACAACACTCAGCGATCCTTTGTGGGTTAGTGCTACCGATCCTATGTGGGCCTGATCCTATGTGGGTCAACGCTCAGCGGTCCTGTGTGGGCTAGTGCCTACAGATCCTGTGTGGGTCTGATACTGTGGGGGGTCTTTGCGGGGGTTAGTTACCTATATATCATGTGTGGGTCTGATCCTGTTTGGGTCATTGTGGGGGTTAGTTACCTATCGATCCTGTGTGGGTCCGATCCTGTGTGGGTCATTGCGGGGGTTAGTACCTATCGATCCTTTGTGGGTCAGGTCCTTTATGGGTCATTGCGGGTGTTAGTACCTATCAATCCTTTGTGGGTCCGACGACTTAGATGAATCAGTGGCAATATCTGGTCATCTTTACCGTCATATGAAGAAGTATACATGTGTGAGCTAAATCATGTTTTACATTCCTTTGTGGATTGTGTTGTGCTATCCTGTGTGGATTTACGTTATTCTTTCTGGTGTGGACTGGGTTGTACTTGAGCTCGGATGTTGGAGCCGAGCGAGAATTGATCACTTAGGTATATGTATGGGCATATACCTAAGCTGTGTCGGATGTTACTTCGTGATTGTATCTTTCCTTTGTGGTTTATCCTTTGTGGATTCTGGGAGACCTTCGGTGGTCTCGGGGTCCCTAGTGAGTAGCTTATACTCACCCCTGCATGGGCTATGCCCGCACTACGTTGTGTTGGTTGCAGACGACGGATAGTGGTGATCGTGGTTGAGGCTTGCAGAGCAAGACGGTACCTGGAGGTTGACCACTGGGTGGGACGTACTCGGAGCGGTCGGCTGGACCCGAGGAGCAGTGGAGGCTATCTGTACCCACCCTTCAGGTGGGATTCCCAGTGGACATCTGGACATCCCATATTTACTTTTCAGTTGCTGTTTTCCCTTTCCAGTTTTACTTTACATTCGGTTTGGGTTTGTATTCTATCCCACTTACTTTCCTCACTTACTGTTGTACCAATTTTTACTTAGTGTTTACTTCTTCCTACTTACTTTGTGGTATTTTTTGTTTAATTTACAATGGAAATGCCCTCCCTTTACCGGGATTTACGCCTTCGTTCTAGTCGACTGCCCCTGGCCTATGGAAGGCGGGCTTGGGGTAGTCACGGCATGGGCCCCGAGGATTTGTCGTGACACTATAGTTCTAATCGATGATTTTAAGCATAACTCTTCTGATGACTCTGAGATTCCCTGATATGATGTCGAATGACTCTAACTTTATTTTTATTTCTCTCAAACATCTCAAGTCCCAATATATTTATTTATCCAAATTTATCCCAAAATGTTAGAGTTCTTCACTTCCTTCCATAGTGGACTTCATAAAGATCTATCTAAATTCTCGAGAAAAAGCTATTATTATAAGAATCTTATTCTAGAGGAAGTTGTTGATCCCAACAAACTTTTCAATCCAAATAACAAGATCTCAAAGTATATTCTAGGGCTTGAATGGGTTTTTTTACTAACCATCCTTCTGAAGATGATATATAGTGCTGATTTTCAATTCCTTATTCAAAACATGATAAAAGACTTCTCCAAAACTTCAAGGTAAACCTCATATCCTAATTAGATACAATATAATGCATTACTTACCACTTTCTTAATGTATATCCTAAAAATATGATCAACAGATAAGTATTCTTAGGTAGTAATAAAATGAAATTCCTTTTTAAGGTGATCAACTACAATCAAAATAACATTATAGACTTTAGATTTTTTGGCATCCAGATGGTGAAATCAATGGTGAAATTTTCACATTTCCATTATGGTGTGAGTAATGGTTTTAAAATCCATTTATATTTTTTTTTCTCAGCCTTAACTTGTTTTAATAACAAAAAATAAGATACATACTCTCCAATATCCCTTTTCATGTTAACCCACCTGATATAACCTTTTATATCACTATACCTCTTCATACTCCCCAGATGGATAGATAATGATAAACTATGGGCTTCATCCAAAAACTCCTTAAAATATGGTATTGATGTGACTCATACTTGGTTCTCAAAAATTATCATTCTATCATAGTTATGGTTGAACTCAGAAATATTCCTCACCTTCTAAAGTTTCACATCTTCCTTCCACACCTCTTTAATCCTCATATGGAGAAATTGTGGAATATTCATTTGTGAAAGATATGATTTGTTCCCTTTCCTTATAATTTAAAGATCCATCTTATATAAATCCATAAGTGTTGGGTATCTTTCAATCTATCCTTATCATGATCCTGCAAATCAAAGAATCATTCACCTTTCTCACCTTCTCTGGGCGGTAATGCATTGAGCAATCATAATCTTTAATCAACTCCAACCATCTCCTTTGGCATATATTAAAATATTTCCATGTGAAGATATATTTTAAGATTTTATGATATATATATATATCACACCATTCACTATATAAATAATTCCTCCATGTCCTTAATTCAAAAAATACCTTTTCCATCTCCAAATGAGTTGGGTAATTTTATCATTAATTTTCAATTATAATGTGGCGTAAGATATCACCATATCATTCTACAATAGGATGTATCTCAATACCTTATTTTATGATTCACTATAGATCACAAACTATTATCCACTCTATTGTTGTGTGAGTGCAATTGTAGTGACAAACCTTCTTTTCAGTTCCGTGAAATTTTCCTCAAATTCTTCTATCCATAGGTACTTATATCCAGTATGAATAAACATGATTAGTGGATTTGATAACTGTGTGAAATCTCTCAAAAAGTGTTGATAGTGTCAATAAAACCTGAGGAAACTATATATCTCATTAAACATTATTGTTCTATGTCATTTCTTAATAACTTCCTTCATTAAATGATCCACTGATATACCCTCTCTTGAGATTATATAACCCATGAATAAAATTTTATATAATTAATATTTACACTTTGTAAATTTATTGTAAAAATTATCTTTACTATGGGTCTTTAAAAAAATTCTAAAATTATCTTCATTATCTCACTTCCTCTTACAATATATAAAAATATCATTTATAAAGGCTATCACAAACCAATCAAGGTAATATATAAATAATATATTCATTAGATCCATGAATATATAGGGAGTATTAGTAATTCCAAATGGATTCAATATAAATTCATAGTTTCCATACCTCATATGGAAGTTCTCCTTGGGTATATCTTCCTTATTGTCCCTCAATTGATCATATCCATAATGAAGGTCAATATTTGAAAAGTATTGAGCTCCATGCTATTGATTGAAAAACTCATCAATATAGGGAAGATGATATGTGTCCTTGATAGTGATCTTGTTATGTTACTGATAATAAATGAAATGATGAATTTACCCATATTTCTTCATAACAAAAAGAATAAGTTTACCCCATGGTGATGCACAATAGTAGATACATCTATTTATACTGTTGGAGTCTCTTCTTAAATTCTTGAAACTCAATTGAGGTCATACTATATGGAGTCTTTGAAAAAGGTGTAACACTAGGTATGATTTCTATTTAAAAATAAACTTCTAGATTTATGGGAAGACTATATAATTATTTAGGAAATACATTGATATATTCCTGATCAATAGTCATATCTTCAATATTGAGTTTCTCACTAACCATTTGAGACAAACATCTCTCATGAATAAGTAGTAAGACCCATTCAATGAAATTAATTTCCGTTGAAATTCCATGTTCATCCTCTAACCTATAGATGATCATAATTTGATCAAGAATATCAAATTTTATTTCCTTATTCTAGAAATTTATAAGGGATCTATGTAGAGAGATATAATCAATGATCAAAATCACATCAAATTCCAATAAAGGAAAAATAATAAGATTTTAAAAGTTTAGATTATCACTTACTTTAATATAACATCCCCAAATATGGATTGGAGGATAAGAGTTCCTTAACCATCATGATCCAATTTAGTTATTGACATAAAATAGACCCTTCCTTTTTCTAGGATTTATCCCTTGGATTAGGTAATTGACCTAGATAATGCACAAGTTTCCCATATATAAGACATTGAAGAATTAATGGATCCTTATGTTGAACTATATTTCCCTCTATCAAAATATTCATTTCTTCTCAGCAATTAGTTGCATTATTTACTTCTTTTACACACATAAAAAATCTTCTCGTTCCTTTGAGACCTTCCCCTGGATGTTTCTTCCCTATTCTTGACATGCCAAAAGTTGAATCTTTTTTCCGTTGTGGTCGTTATCAATTTAATTTTATTTAAATTCCATTTTCTCTTATTTGGTGCATTTAGAAACTGACCTAGGTTTAGGTTGTTAATTATAATATGAGATAGATTATTAGGCATAATCATATGGTTTCACATTCCAAATCCCATTTCATTTGGTTTCTCATGAGTAATTTCATTGCATTGGTCATCACATTCATTATTCATATGATTAATACAGGTTCCAACTATTGACTAAAACAAAAAATGATAGTGTGAGTATAAGAAATCAATAATAGAAGTATTCAATCATATGATTATGAAAATCATGATTAAGATTTCTTGAATTATGATACCATCTTTTAATCTATGACACTTTATTTGACGTCCTTGCTTGAATCACCCAACAACAGTAGTAGAATTGGTGGCCACATGGCTTCAAGAATCCCTCCCCATATGCTAGAGGCTACTGACTAGTTGCGATGCTCTATAGAGGTATGGTGTGGATACTATACCTTATTGTATTAGAATCAACACAACGTAATAATAATGACAGTAAATAGTGGAAATGTAATAATAAAGGATCAATGATGGAAGAATAAGGAAATCTTCCAATCATATAAATAAATGGACAGAATCCATGATCAATGTCATATATAAAAATGATAATAATCATATAATTTTATACAAAAAGGAACAAGTGTACAAGGATACATGCCTACATATAATACATGTATGAAAAATACAAAAAATACCAAAACTATATTTTATTTCATCGTAAGACAAAGCTCTGTCTTTTTCTCCAAGCTCCCATGATATATGCAAATCAAGTATCCATGTCTAATCACTTTCCCTTATCTTTACATGCATACATGAAGTCTATCAGGGTACCAAATGACTTCTAGAATAGTGTGTGAGATATACTCAGCAGGACACCACCAATGATATCTATAATGAGTCCAGTGTGTTAATATAACTGTAACAACATATAGTTATATTTTCAAGCAATGTAATAAAATGTGTAAAATAATAACCATGTTGGGATTAGACTCCTCATGGGATGTCCAATTGACCACACCTGCTTCTCCCTTAGCTAGATACGTTTGAATGGGTGATCGGTAAATGGTCAAGGTTTGAAGAACATAACCAAGGTGTCCAATAATAACAAGATATATATATATATATATATATATAGAGGGAGAGAGTGTGTGTGATACCTATGGTATAAACAAGGCATCCAAGCATCAATGATAAAAGGATAATACCGAAGGTGTAACCAAGGCATCCTTGACCTTATAAGGGCCATACCAGCTCATAATAATAACCATGTAGCCTAGTTATAGGGGTCTATGTTTAATATAAGGGGTATATCAAAGAAATTTCACTAGAAAAGTGACTATCTGATTCCATGGAGAACATCCACAGTAAATCCTAATCTAAGCATGATTGAAGCCCAAGGGAAGAATCCAAGGCACTGCCTATCCGAGGACATCAAACTGAATCCAAGGTGTGTATCTAGGTCATCCTAATTTCTAGATACGAATTAAGTGAATCATCGGTTCCATGATGAAGAATTCATATACTAATAATACAAAGACAGTGTTCCAAAGTGGGTATCTTCCTTGGAATTCACCTCAATGAATCTAGGTGAAATCCTATAAGTGCTCAAGACATTCCTTTAGGAATCTAGGGATAACTCAATCCTGACCATTCTTTTAACAAGAAAATGGTCCATAATAATAGAAATCACCTTAAATTTATAAAACAACCAAAATCCATATAATAACCATTCCCATGTACTATTTCCACTTAATTCAATCCATTACCCTTTCACTCATAAGTTACAAGGGTCAAAGGAGGTGTCTTACCTTTTAACATTTCATTTTAATTTAATTGGATCTAAGTGAAACAGAATTTACTAGTCATAAAGTATCAATTCATATAATTAAATTAATTAAATCATTAAAAGAAGATGATTTAAACACAATTATAGGAGTTTTGGTTAAAATAATGAAAAGGAAAAATAGACATATAGATGGATCACCCAATGAGTGGATCATGATGAGTTCACTGGCCTCTAAAGGATAACTGGGGGTCTATTAAGGCATTGAGTTAAGAATTAGGCAAATACATTAAGATGTCTTGATTTTTAGGGGGAAGCATGGGTAAAACTGATGTGTGTCACAACAACAACATATATAAACGATGAAACCTGATGAAAAGTTATAGACCACCTACCTTATGGTGGTAAAGGAACACTCATCTAGTATCAACATTTGATTTGGAATAGAATAGAAGAAAATGGATAAATATATGGATAACCTCCAAATATGGAATAATATCGTGGATGGATATAGCACTGAAAAAGTTAAGATAAACTGATAAATGAAGGTAAAAATTTGATGTACTCAAATATGGCTAATCAATGTGACAAACGAAGATCTAATCATAGTTTGGATAAATAAGAGGCTTCAAGGCCTAGGTGAGGATAAATGGGATCTCTCAATCGAGAGGGGGGTTCTATGCATGAGATAGAGGAGAAAAGATAAGAGGATTAGATAAAAATAGAGAGGGGTAAAAAGGTAAATTAATACTTTCTAATGGACTCATAGTTTCTTCAATACGGTTGGTTGAACGGTGTGCTAACCATGCATCAACACTATCTAAGGGAACCACCCAATCACAAATTTTATAAAACCCATGCACCAACCAAGCGTGGTCACTACTTAAGTGGCACTACCCATGTGGTAACGAGGACAATTTGAAAAACTACGCACAACCCGTGAGGGTCCTATCAAAAATTCCTATATAGTTTTTCACATGGTTCTGCTGCCTCTTGTGCATGGTTAAACTAACCGTGCAACTAATTCTATAGGTTATCATGGTTGAGACACATATTTACTACTAATCATTTTCCTCTGAATATTTTTAAAAAAACTAGATCCCCGAGCTCCAAACAAACCTGAGACACTCCCAAAACCTTCATCAAAATCTCAAGAACTTCTGTAAAATCAAATAAAAGGTTTAAACTAAAAATTAAAGAATCTATACCTCATGATAAAAACCAAGATCTTACAGTCTTCCCTCTTAAGACAAATTATCCCTTAGTTTCTATTATAAGGGTGTTAAATCATTATTTAAGAATAATTCCAGCCACCAAGCACATATTTCATACTCTATCTCCCAAGTCTCATCTTGCACACAACTGTGCTACCATATATCCCATATGAGATAGACAAACCTATCTCGTAGATCCTTTGATTAAGATCAATGATATGATCAAAAGAAGCATCAACCTCGAATTAATTATCCTATGGATCAAAATAATGTTATGGGTCAGAATGATAATTGTGATGATGAGATATATCGAACACATCATGCATAGCTCGGTACTGCTAAGGAAGATCTATCTGATATGATAATGTCCTAACTCACTTCAAGATCTTAAAAGGTCTGATGAAATGAGGAGATAACCTTCCCTATTTATGAATCCATATATTCCCCAGTCAAGGGAAAACACATAAGAAGGATTGATCCATGACCACTAACTCAATATTTCATTGAAAAATATCATCATAAGACTTCTTCCTAGACTGAGTAGTAATCATTATTATCATAATAATATGGAATTTGTCCAAAGACTTCTGAATGAGATGTGTTCCTAGTAGCATTTCCTCTGTTTCCTCCAACCATCACAAAGCTGAATGGAACAACCTACCATATAATGCCTCGTAAGGATCCATATTAATTATAGCTTAGAATCTATTATTGTAGAAAAACTCAATGATACGTATATGTATTTCCCAATAACCTATAATATCAAAGAAAAATGCTCAAATCAAGTCCTCCAATATTTGTGTCATCCATTCTCACTAGCCATTAGTTTCCATGTGAATGTATACACTCATAATAACCTGTGTACCTAGTTCTTTATAGAACCCCTTTTAGAACCTAAATGTTAAACTAGAATCCCTATCTAAAACGATGGTATGAGGGACCTCGTGTAAGTGTATAATCTCACTGCCATACAATCTTCCAAACACATCCAATGAGAAGGTCTCTTGGATTGTAATAAAGTGGATTCCCATTTTCACACTATCAAAAAATTCCCAAACTACATCCATATCTTGAGGCATCCTCAATAAACCATTCAAAAAATCCATAGTGACATCATACCATTTCCATTTAGGGATCAGTAATTTCTATAACAATCCCATAGGCCGCTGGTGCTCTACCTTCACCTACTAACCTATGGAACACCTAGTGACAAAACTCACAATCTGACATTTCATCCTAGGCCTCCATTATTGGGGACATATGTCATGATACATCTTGGAGATCCTTGGATGTACTTACCATTATTAAGAATGAGATTATCGCACCAGTTACTCCCTTATATCTACAGGTATCCAGAAATACCTATGAAAAAGCAAGATCTCATCTCCATCAACAGACCAACCCAGTTGGGGATCCATGTCTGAAAGAATATCCATTAGGATTAAGCCTTCTAGATTAGAGAACCACCACCTCTTATCTTTCTCCTTAAGTGATGAAGTTACCACTAAGGCCATAAACAAATCTGGTCATGACTCTCCTGAATCTTCAAATACATATCAGAAATAAGATACATCAACCTCCATTCATCAATATCTTCATAAAAATCTTGTGTTTGAGTATTATTGATTATATCATTAGCTACTACATTTCCCTTATCAGACATATATGCAAGATCAAAGTCAAAATAATGAAGGTGTTTGATCCACCTTTACTATGTGAGATTTAATTCACACTACATTAAGATGTATTTGAGGATTTTATGGTTTATAAACACAAAAAACATATCTTCAAGAAAGTAATGCCTCAAAAAATGAAATGCGTTAACTATTAATACTAAATTAAGATCATGGATAAAATAATTCCTCTTGTGTCGCATCAACTGATGAGATTCTATTCCAAAATTCAATCTCCCTACATCAGAACTGCTTCTCACCCGATGTCTGATGTATCACAATAAACTGTATAGCTTCTTCCTGACTTTATTATAATGAGGATCGACACTAAATTTTTTTCCCTTTCAGATCCTAAAAGAATTTATTACATGATTCAAACCATCTATAACTCACACCTTGTTAGTTAAGATCATGAGAGGAAATTATATTCATGAAAATTTATAGATAAATCACTATTAATATCCATACTAACCCAAGAAACTCTATATGTCAAAGAAATTCACGGGATGCTTCCAAGAACCAACCAATCCCTCCTTCTATGGGTCTACTAATACTCTTGACTCAGAGATAATGTGACCAAGGAAGTGATGTTTATCAATACAGAAGTAAAATTTTTTGAGTTTAGAATAAATATGGTTCTCTATTAGTGTATTCAATATGATCTCAAGATGTTTGGCATGGTTGTGTCAAGTTTGAGAATACAAAAACATATCATCCATGAAGTTTAACATAAAATAATCCAGATATGTGTGAAAAAAATAATTCATCAATGCTATAAAGATTTATGATGTGTTCATGAGACCGAACGACATAACCAAATACTCATACATGATATATATACTATATAATGATGTATGCGGTATGTTATATAGTATAAATCATACTGATGGTAAAATGAACTCAAATTGATTTTGGAGAAAATCCTTGTTCCTTAGAGATAGTCAATGAGGTCATCAATATGAGGAAGTGGATATCGGTTCTCAACTGTAAGCTTGTTCAAACGATGATAATCCACAAAAATCTCGAGGGCCCCTTCCTCCTTCCTAGAAAAAAGAATGGGGTAATCCCAATATGGAATACTAGACCATATAAAACCTTTTTCTTCCAAGTCCTATGGATATATCTTAAGCTCTTGCAACTCGGTAATAACCATCCTATAAGAAGGAACGAATACCAATGTAGCTTCTGGAACTAGCTCAATAAAGAACTCTACCTCTCTATCAGGAGGTAATAATGAAAAGTCATTAGAGAATAAATCTCTAAAGAAATAAAATAATGGAGAGAAATTAGATTTAGGTAATCTTTGATCATCTATAAAGAGCCTAGAAATATGGATTGTCACTTTGCCTAGTCCATAATGCTTTGGTACATCTCAGCTTTCCTAGACATCCCATTCACCCTTGTGTGTACAAATACCACCCTCTGTTGATGTAAAAGACACCCTTCAATGATAGAAATTGACATAATAATTGTATGAAACCAACTGGTCTATCTTGATAATGATTTCAAAACTAGTAATCTCATGGAAAAAGATGTCCCATATGAAATGATGATTACCTAACTCAAGGTGGCATTACTTGCACTGACATACACTCTCCAATCGATCTCCCAATGGATTATGAAGTGCCCTTACACCATAAAAGTATTGAATATTGATACTAAGTATCTCCATGATAGTCACATAAATAAAGGATTAATAAGTTTCTATATTAAATAAATCAGAAAATAGAGTATAGGTTACTGGAATAGTACCTCATACTGTAGAAGGACTGGAACCCTGTTTCTCGAGTATATGTTTCACTGAATATATCTGGTCTGATCTATGGACCTGACTAAAAACCTAAATATCCAGAGTGGGTCCACTCAGCTGGAACCGCATGTCTTGATTATGGCCTCCATAACCATGTCCACCTCCTTAATCTATAGGTCCAGTGGTAGTCCAACATTAGCATGTCAAAGAGCTACCAATCTTGCTTCGAAAGGCAGGGCTGGTGTTGATCCTCTTCTAATAGGAATAGATGTAAAATTATAGAAAATCCTTTTAAGATGACCCATTCATCTACATTATCAACACTCAATGGGTTCTCTATCGAATTGAGGCTTCACATGCCCCTACCGTGTACACTAACGACATATAACAAAACTGCCAATACAGTTACTCTGGTTGGTACTACTCTAATAAGAACCCCAAATTATGTTTCCTACCACTAGATGAACTACTACTTTTCCTCTATCATAAACCATCATGACTTGTACCTCTATATTTCCTCATGTTACACTCAGTGATGAGGGCCTGATTTACAATTCTTAAAATTGTAGTTAGAGTAATACATTTTCATGAGACCAGATGGAATATCTGAGCCCGTCCTTGAATATTTTCACTCTCAAAAAAATATTTCTTATGAAGAAAGGTGAGAAATGATGAATTTTAATAAAACAAGATGAATAGTCCATAACAAACATAAAAACAAACTCTAGGTACATAAAATCGTCGGCTCAGTCATCCCTTAGCATCTGGAAAAAAGTAGTCATAGAAGGCATCCTGGAAGTATCTCTAGACCATATCTCGAAACTGTCCTACCTAAGTGATAATGTCCCACCAAATCTTCAACAAAATAAAAAGAATATATATGATGATATTGACCCTCCTCTCTAGAGTTAAATCCAAATGATCAAATATGGAGTGCATAGCCTCTAACCATATCTTTGTCAGCTTGGGAAATTCTATCCCTTGAAAATTCGGGGGGATATTACTGCTAAAACTCTCATGTATACTCTACCATAGTAGGGGTAGATTGTGACCCTCGCTACACAGCTCCCTGAGCTGTAGAAATCTATCTCGAAACCAAGAGTTGATTCCTAAGTCTGGTATAACATGAGGTGATGCATGTGGCACTAGTATCAGGTTAGGTCCCACAATTATTGAAGCATTGTTTTCTCCATCTTCCTAGAACTCGATCTGTGGCCTTTTTGGAGGTATATATCTACAATTTTCATGAACAATCATCAAAAATCAATAAGATACAAAAGGAAATTCTCAAGGCATAAGTATAATCATAAGGGATCACTACCAAAAACATACAAACCCAACTATCCAAGCTCTATGTTCAGGTTATTGGCTATATTTTAAGTTTTAAATAATAGGAGTTCGAACATACAAAGTGTCAATTAAAAGTTATATAGGAAAACACCATTTAAGTTGTAATTGAAATCCCCATTTGATGGAAACCATTTCTATTTATATTTATAACTCAACAATTCATAAGTTCATCCATGTATATATATATATATATATAAAGGTCCAGTTAGACGCATATCTCATTCCAAATTTATAATGTTCCACACATTATAATTTGAAAATGGTACTACATGTAACTGCAACCCGGCTTTTTATGGTTCAATTTGATAGATCACCATTCCCAATTTATATTGGCATGAACACTATTTAAATTGAAATTGGCGTCTATTTAATTATAACCAACTAATGTTTTAGCTTGTGAGACCAATGGTCCACATCTCAAACACACTATAATTAGATTATTAAGGTTCCACCATCAAGCTATGCATGAAAACACCATTTAGTTTGATTCACACACTTTAATTAATCCAATTATTTTATCTCTTTAGAAAATGTTAGATCAATCATAGGTATAACTACCAAGGCACTAAGAATACACAATAAGAAATGCAAGTAGAAAGTAAACATGACATGTCATAATGCATGACGTATCAATCCTCATGTTCCTAAAAGGATGCATGAGACACTACCTCCATTCCATACTAGTCCAAGGGTAAAAATAAAATCTATAATAGTAATAAAATCCACAATTCATGTACAACATCTAATAGTTAAATAAAAAACCATAAAAATCATAATCCAGAACATCAAATACCATCCTAGGAAATTTGGCCTTTTCCCCATAAGTGGGTTAGATACTCCCAGACATCGACTCATTACCAAATCCCAACACATCGTAGTCTCCTTTCTACCATCCCAAATTTGAAGGGAAGGAAAATAAAAGAACTCTTATACCACTTTATGACATTACGGTCAGGCTCACCCAAAAATAGTAGCCAAACCAGTGGCCACATGGCCTCAAGCACTTCTTCACATTTTCCAAGGGTTTCTGAATAGTAGCAAGGGTCTGTGGAAGTATGGTGGGGAGACTATACCCTATTTTAATAGAGTCAACAAAGCAGTCTAATAATGACAGTAAACATCAGAAATGTAATAATAAAAGAGAAACATTGGAAGAATAAGGGGATCGTCAAATCATATAAATAAATTCATATAATCCATAATCAATATCATATACAATATGATTATGATAATATCATGCTATACAAAAAGTAAAAATCATAAATGGAAGATGAAATATAAACAATACATGTATAAAAAAAGAAAACAAGGAAAAAACTATTTCTGATAGCATCGTGATCCAAAGATTAGTCCCATGCCCCAATCTCCCATTCTATAAGAAAAGAAATAATCTATGACTAGACACTTTCTCTTGTCCCTACCTGTTTCCATGAAGTCTGTTTGGGTACCAAATGATGGTAAAAATTGGGTGTGAGATATAATTAGAATTCCACAACCAATGGTGTCGATAACAAGTCTAGTATGTGTGTATATATGCAATAGTGTCTAGTTTTATGTTGAAGAAATGGAATAAAATGTGTAAAATAATAACAATGTTGGTCTTAGACTCCTCACAGGATTCCCAATTGATCATACCCACTTTAGCCTAAATAACATACTTCTAAACAGATGACCTATAAATGGTTTGGGTTTAAATAACATCAACAAGGTTTCCGGTAGTAATAATATATATATATATATATATATAGTGGGATTGAAGGTATAACCAAGGAATCCAAGCTGTAATGATAAAATGAAAATACCCATGGTTTCCTTAACCTTATAAGGGTCAATCCAGCTCACAAAAATAACCATGAAGCCTAGCTATAGGGGTATATGTGTAATCTAAGGGGTACACCAAAGGCATTCCAAGGGAAAATAGTTTAATCGAATCCATGGAGAACGTCCATAGTAAATCCCGAGCTAATAATGGATGGAGCCCAAGGGAATAATTTAAGGCACCTCTTGCCCGAGGACATCAAGAAGAATCTAAGGAGTGTATGAAAGGAATTATAATTTCTAGATATGAATCAAGTGAATCATAAGTACCATGATGAGTAATTCACATACAAAAAATACAATTACTAAGTTCCAAGGTGATTATATTCCTTGGAGACTAGATCAATCAATTGGGGTGGTTTCCTCTGAGTGCTCAAGTCATTTCCAATGGAATCTTAGGATAACTCAAGTGTAACACCCCAGGTAAATAAAAAATATGAAATTTTTATATTTATCCCTAATTGTGAAGAAAATATTAATATTACTTTAAAGGTAACTCTATTCTCGATGGCGTACCCAATACGGGACAACGAGTTCCTTTGAAATCTTACGTTGCACTCTAATAATACAATAATATTATTTTAATGGTAGTTAACGCCTAACCATTGTAATGGAGGGAAAGAAAAGAACTAACTAAAAAATCATTATGTATGTTTGTCAAAAAATTTTACTTTTTATAATAAATTATAGAGGATTAAAAATGCGAATGAATCAAATTTTAAGCGTAAACATTCTAATATTCTTTAAAAGGTTGATTAACTGCCTTTTGATGGAGAACCACTTTTAAATCCACTTTTTGACAATTTTATGTGTTATATTTGAAAAAATAAAATTCTTCTATAGAACTCGTACATCAAAATTTACTTTGTTTAAATTTTTTGTATTTTTCCGATAAAGTTCATTTTTTAATGAATAGTGAAAAATGTTGTATTTTAATTCAAAACCTTTTTTAATATAATTTATTTATATTATTAGATTATATTTTGAATTGGTTTTAATGTGAAATTAGAATATATTTTTACCATTTAATCCAATATTTGTCATTGGAATTAATTTCACTTTGAAATTGGACATAAACTAGTGCCAATCTTTTAATAGATATTGTTTCTTAAAAACACGCTATTTGTTTTGACAGAGGGAATTAATTATTAAATTAATTAATGAAAATTATATGTTTTGAATTTTTTAAAATAGAAATCATTTTTTAATTCAGAATATCAAATATATCTTAGGGTGTATTTTTGGTATTTTTCTAAAAAACTTCAATTTTAGATGAATAGTGAAACCACTAAGTGGTAGTTTAAAAACTGATTTTTCATTTAAATGAAACTTTACCACTTCTGTGATTTGATTTTCAAAAATCCGATAGAAATGGTTTTCATTAGGATGTAAAATGTGGTTCAATGGGATTAAAATAATATTTTGGTAAATAGTAACTTTTACGTTTTTAATCGCGATTAGAAGAAATTAGTGTAAATTAAGGAAAAAATAATGTTTTAATAATATGAAATGACCTTGACACTTGTCCTTACCTTATTCTATGAGTCATGGGAAACAAAGACAATCCATGGGTGAACTTGGGGACCCCATGGAGCCACTTTGGTTGGAAAATGACACTAATAACTTTTTATTTAAAGTTGAAATTAAAATGTCACAAACATGTGTTGTTTTAATAAAACAATTTTTACATGGGGTTATGCAAGTCATATTTTTTACTATAAATATCCATTATAAAGATAATAAGATTTCCTACATCATGATAATTTTTTTATAATTTTTAGACATTAAATAAATTAAATTATTTATGACACTATGATGATGCAGCGATTACCTCATTATTTAACGATTTAAATAAAATGAAAAGATAATGTAAACTCTAAGACCTACACTTGTCACAAACCTATTTTATGGGTGTAATTAGAAACTGTATCATCTTATCCTCGAAATATATCATTTTTGGACTTTTTAATTTCGAAAATCATTTTATAATAAAGTAATATTTTATAACTTTCAAAGAATGCCCCTCCTCTCATCTTATAAAAGGCCCCCACCTCTACCACCTTACAGACACCTATCAAGCCTTTGGATCGCCCAACACCTGCCCATTTCATCTGTCCACATCCCTCTATTCATCATTGAATCCTCAATTTGGGAAGAATCCTTTCCAAGGAAGACATTGAGCTCAAATCAAAGAGAGTTACCCGATTTAAAGGTAATATCTTCCCTTGTGTTCTTTTGATTTATTTTTTTTCTCCAACCCTCTAAAATATTTTTATTCCTTTATTTTGTAACAAAACCAGTATCTTCAATATAATATGATGTTTTTAATTGAATTATTCGAGCTAAACTTACACACACCTTCGTCTAATGGTTAAAGAACATACTGTTTCTGTGGATGGCCAATTTCTGCCTCACGAAACGATGATTGTTCAATATTCTCTTAACACCTTTCATGGTGGACATTATGATGCCAATATAGTGTGTATATGATATATATATTTTTTATGTTTTTTATATGCTTCTTAATTTTATATTTAGAACATGTCTTTATGCTTTTCATGTTGTGAAAATGCGATAATTTCATACGAGGAAGTGTGGACTACCGCCCCCTCAAGTGATGTGACTCGTTCATGCAATACATGGAATGTATAAAGAATGAAATTAATGTACATATGTTACCTATATAACATATATATTATACTGGAATTATAATATATATATCTCAATTATTTTTAATTCCATTAATATGACAAATAAATGAAAGTAGCGTTTCATGCGTACGTACGGCCTACCGTCTCCATGAACGGTGCATTTCATTTATTTTTATCTACAAATGCAATGGAGTAGTATAAAATGAATATGTACTAGATATATATGATATTTAAATCATCAATACTATTCTGGAGATGATTTACTTATAACTACATGGACAATTATTTTCAAACAAGTTCAGTTTTGACTCTTGTACGAAACATCGAAAAAACGTTTGATATGAACTCACATTATTAACCAATTACTATAACATTATAATATGTGGTATTAAATGAATAAAAATCTTTAAAATAGGCGCTTAAGAAATTATAAATTGACCAAAGTTTATTATTCAGAAATTTAAGAAACAAACATGACAAGTCAGACTTGAGATAAGGGATCATACCTCTCTTTTTCTTTTTAAGCACTATCTTTTATGTAATTTCCTTTAATATAATCTAACTTATGTTAGGGGATGTTATTTTATATTCATAATACTGTACATTTTATGTTAATATGATTATAGAACCTATTTTATCTCATCAAACCATTTTTGGAAGTTTTAAGTGGCGCTGGTAGGCTGCTGAGTTTTCGTAAGGGATCTATCATCTCACTTTTATTCCCGTGACATTTATGCTACATTTGCCACTATTTCCTTTAATAGGTGTATGTACTGCCCATTATTATACAATTTTTTTATTATAATTTCATTTATGGGTATTTACATATTCATTGTATGACCCTTCTTCCATGGGGTGTACGTTTTGAAAGTTACCCAACTCGGTAAGGGGACCTTTCACCCTCCTCTTTTTGAAAGACTTATTTATTATGTCTTTTAATTATCATACTATTATTTTGGGATATTTTCTTCTATATCCTTATTTATGTAATTTTTTTGTCCAAGTGATGAGATACCATTTTCTTTCTCATCAACTCATTTCCTGAATTTTAAAGTGATGTCGTTAGGCTGTCAGATTTCTGTAAGGGAACTTCTTAACCCACTTTGAATTCTTTGGGTTAAACCTCTACTTCTTGATTTTATTATGCCAATATTATGTGTGGAATCTCTTTGTTGTAATTTCAAAAAACCTTTGTTTAGATATTATATTTCTAAACATCATCATCTTATTGATAAATTCTTACGAACTTGTATGGGAAATCATAACTCAATCTCATTTCATTGAGTTAAATATCTATTTCATTGGTTTTGTTTTTCAACGATTATGTGTGAATGACCTCTGATTGTTAAACACATAATATCCACTTATATTTCATGTATTTATATTTCTCACACATAATTATGTGATATATTTATCTTTAATTTAAGGATACCATCATTATAATGGATTTCATCTCAATTTAAATTTCCATTGAGGCTTCGTTGTTGTTATGCACCAATTCACTCTTATATGGTATGTATACTATACTATGACATATTATATCATGAATCCATTTATTCTAATGATATTATAAAGCTCGAATTAAATGTTATTCCACAATTATTTGTATTCAAGAGTCTCTCATTTTGTTAAAAACTCTTTAACAAAAATATCATTTTAAATGTTTTAAAGATTCATTATTCTACATATTTATCTTTAATGTCCATGTTTTCAAAATGGTTTTCAGTATTTATTTATATGGACATTAATGTTTTAAAATTATAATTCCATTAAAATTTTCAAAGTGGTATGGGACACTTTGATTCAAAAATCTCTTTTAAATGGTTTTTGAAAATGGATTGATTAATTCAATATCTTGGAATTACTTATTGTGATTTAAAATGAAATGTTGCTATTGAAATGTTTATATTTTCAGTATTTTATGTGTAAAGATGGTACTTGGGAATTTTACGGGTGGTTACGTGATACACCATATGACGGGTGGTGCCGTGAATACCAGGACGGGTGGTTACGTTATAACCTCCAATGCATTGGGTATGGAAGTCGTTCTTATGGCTATTCCATTAAGTATGTGTGGCAGTCGGCCGTATGGCTATTCCATTAAGTATGTGTGGAAGTCGACCTTATGGTTATTCCATTTAAGTATGTTAATGTACCAAGTTACCGTTATATGTTATGTGTTCTTTATATGGGTTTTATGGCAATCGTTTGGTTACAAAAGGGTAAATAATGGTCTTTTAGTCAGTGAAAAGTTTTTACTACTTTATAAAGGTGAAAAGTATTACATTGGTAAAGTATTCATGGTTTACTTGTTGTTTTGAAAACTAACAGTTTTTCTTCTTTGTGTATCCTTTACTGGGCTTTTTATGCTCATTCCATGTTTTTAAATGTTTTCCACAGGACTTAAAGATGAATAGGTTCAAGGATGGGATCAAGGAAAGAAATTATTTCTAAAACATGGAACTATACATGTTTCATTTTAAGTGTTATTTTTATTTTATGGAAAATTAGTAGAAGTTTCTACTATGTAATATTTGGAGATGTAATAGCTATGATCTAATTCTCTAAAAATCTAAACCTGAAAAGATCCTCAATGTGAATTATTCATTTAATTCAATATTAAGTAAGGTTTATGTCTGAGGCATTATAGTTGGTATCAGAGGTCAGTTTAGATAACTTTAGAGGTTAGGGCATTGTCTAAGCATAAGTGACATTAACATAATGGTTAGGATTTTATAAAGAGTCATAGTTTTAGATAAAGTGAATGATTAATTATATCTTAGTGTTTATCTTCCTCATTAGTACATGATGGTTTTTTTGATATACTAGCACTGACCATTTTGGTTTTAGTAAATGGATGGATCTAGAAGGCACCAAAGTAAAAGTGGATGTGAAGGAATATGTGACAGTTTTCTGAGCGAGCAACTGAATGATATGGGAGCTGCAATGAGAACTCTAGTGTTTATCCTCAACCAACTATCTGGAGTCATGTTTTACCACCTAAACCTTGGTGATTTCTATAAGGCATCATATATGCAAGAAACAAATCCCTATGGAACTATAGGTAATAATTATAAAGGTAAGTGTGTTAAAAAACCAATGTGTCAAAGATGTGGAAAGAAACACCTAGGAAAATGTTTCAAAGGGATAGAAATATGCTATAGATGTGGAAATGAAGGTCATAAGGAAAGAACCTGCCATGGAAAAAGGAAGCATGTAGTTGACTCGAGGAAAGGGAAATCAGTTCTTTCTGAGGGATAAATTGAATGTTTTAAATGTGGTGTGCATGGTCATTATGAAAACACATGTCCTATGAAGAAGTTTCAGGAATTGGATCACCAAGATCATACAAATATTCGTTTACCAATACCTAATTCCATTCTGATTGAGGATGAAGAAACTGACAATGACCAATCAAAGGTATGGATTATTTATTAACATTTGTTTTCCTATTTTGGAATCTTAGGATATGATTCAGGATTTTGTTTGTGGGAAAGAAGTATCTCAGAATAAGTTGGAAAGGAATGGTTAATGGATCATGAAGAATGTTGAATGAGTGAGAAGTCAACATATAAGGGCTTCAATAGTTATGGTGAAATTCTTAAGAGTATTAAGTCTCTTTTGATGATGGGGTTACATTAGAAGACTTTTTATACTATGTGTAACCCTGATGCTTCATATATGAAAATTTTATTCAACGAATAGTTATTTGTTCTTTTTTGGACATAGTTATAAAGAACCATTTGGGTTTATATGATACTTACTTATGAGGTAAGTATGGGTTACTATATGTTATGATGGAAATTGAAGGGCATGAGATAAAATTGAGGTTAAATTATGTTATGGTTATTTTTGAAGATTTTATCTCTTTTTGGGGAATGATTTGAGAAATATATAGTTTGGAAAAAGGAAAACACGCAGACCATGTGACAACCCATCGCGTCAGACAAAGCTGTGGGAATCGAACCCACAACCAAAGTGTGAATCGTATTTATCGCCTACCACTGGACTATGTGATGTCCCTGGTTATTTTTACTAATTGTTTTTAGTTAGATGATTTTGTGTATTAAGAGTAAGTTGATTTTGTGTTATCTATGGAAATTATTAACATATCACGGAAGATATGTGATTAGGTTAATTACTTTTCAATACGAGACTTTAAGAGTAACTGATGTTTTTTGGAGATAAATGATAAGATTTATCTTGGAAGACTATGTGATTAAATCCTTCAAATATTTGGGTTTCAATCTTAGTTTGGTTTACTTGTCGTCTTGGTTGAACTTTGGGTTTTGTTGGACAAATTTTGGAGATTAAGAATAGATTATCTTTTTTATAAAGGGTTATCCTTTTCAGGATTATCTTATATTGTACTAACCTTTTTGGTTTTGGTTTTGGTTAAATTCTAATAACATGGGAAGTATATAGTTCTCTTTTGTGGATTAGGTGATTCTCTAGAAGTTGATTATAGTACTCTTAATGTGAACAAGTCTTCCTAAATACTCATCATTGGGGGAAAGTATGAGTTTGTGTAAGAAATCTAGTAAAAGTTAAAAGTCAACATGACAAGTAAGTATGTTTCCTTAAGATCAAAAATAAATTCCTCAATGAAAAGTATCTTAAAACAAAAATGTTGTCTGCTAACTTTTCCTAATGGGAAATCAAATAATGTTTAACTCATCACAAGTTTGTGATTTTATTATGGTTAACTTTCTCCTAGACATGTTTACTATCACTCTCCCTCAGAACATTACCCTCTGATTTTTCTTCCATATCCATGTATTCCTACATGGAATCCTAGTATGGGTTAACTCGAGTGACCTATGTACTTCTCTTTATTTCTTTTAAAGTGATTGTTTTACCAACTCTTGTTCTGATGTGGGACTTTAAATGATGTTTCCAAGCCCAATTTTAAAATTGCGAGGATGCAATTCCCAAAAGGGGGAAGGATGTAACACCCCAGGTAAATAAAGAATATGAAATTTTTATATTTATCCCTATTTGTGAAAAAATATTAATGTTAATTTAAAGGGAACTCTATGCTCGATGGCGTACCCAATACGCGACAATGAGTTCATTTGAAATATTAGGTTTTACTATAATAATAAAATAATATTATTTTAAATGGTAGTTAACACCTAGCCATTGTAATGGAGGGAAAGAACGGAACTAACTAAAAAATGATTATGTATTTTTGTCAAATATTTTTACTTTTTGCAATAAATTTTAGAGGATTAAAAATGCGAATGAATCCAATTTTAAGCGTAAACATTCTAATATTCATTAAAAGGTCGATTAACCACCTTTTGATGGGGAACCTCTTTTAAATCCACTTTTTGAAAATTTTATGTGTTATATTTGAAAACATAGAAATCTTCTTTAGAATCAGGACATCAAAATTTACATTGTGTAATTTTTTGGTATTTTTCTGATAAAGTTAATTTTTTAATAAATAGTGAAAAATGTTGTATTTTAATTCAAAAACTCTTTTTAATCTAATTTATTTATATGATTATATTATCTTTTGAATTGATTTTAAAGTTAAATTAGAATATATTTTTACCATTTAATTCAATAGTGGTCATTGCAATTAATTTCACTTTGAAATTGGACTTAAACTAGTGTTAATATTTTAATAGATATTGTTTCTTAAAAACACGCTATTTGTTTTGACAGTGGGAATTAATTATTAAATTAATTAATGAAATGTATAGGTTTTTAATTTTTTAAAATAGACATCATTTTTGAATTCGAAATATCAAATATAGCTTAGGGTGAATTTTTGGTATTTTTCTGAAAAACTTCAATTTTAGATGAATAGTGAAACCACTAAGTGGTAGTTTAAAAACTGATTTTTCGTTTAAATGAAACTTTATGACTTCTGTGATTTGATTTTAAAAAATCCAACATACATGGATATCATTAGGATGTAAGATGTGGTTCAATGGGATTAAAATAATTTTTTGGAAAATAGTAACTTTTCAGTTTTTAATCGCGATTAGAGGTAATTAGTGTAAATTAAGGCAAAAATAATGTTTTAATAATATTAAATGACCTCGACACATGTCCTGCCCTTATTGAATGAGTCATGGCCGACCCAGACAATACATTTGTAAACTTGGGGACCCCATTGAGCCACTTTGGTTGGAAAATGACATTAATAACTTTTTATTTAAATTTAAAATTAAAATGTCACAAACATGTGTTGTTTTACTAAAACAATTTTTACATGGGGTTATAGAAGTCATATTTGTTACTATAAATATCCATTAGAAAGATAAAAATATTTCCTACATCATGACATTTTTTTATAATTTTTAGACATTAAATAAATTAAATTATTTTTGACACCATGATGATGCAGCAATTACCTCATTATTTAATTATTTAAATAAAATGAAAAGATAATGTAAACTCTAAGACCCAAACTTGTCCCAAACCTATTGTATGGGTGTATATCGAAACATTATCACCTTATCCTATAAATATATTCTTTTGTGACCTTTTAAATACGAAAATCATTTTATAATAAAGTAATATTTTATAACTTTCCAAGAGTGCCCCTCCTCTCCTCTTATAAATGGCCCCCACCTCTACCACCTTACACACACATCTCAAGACTTTGGCTCGGCCAACCCCTGCCCATTTCATCTCTCCACATCCCTATATTCATCATTGAAGCCTCAATTTGGGAATAATACTTTCCACAGAAGCCTTTGAGCTCAAATCAAAGAGAGTTACCCGATTTAAAGGTAATGTCTTCCCCTGTGTTCTTTTGTTTTATTTTTCTTCTCCAACCCTCTAAAATATTTTAATTCATTTATTTTGTAACAACACCAGTATCTTCAATATATTAGGATTTTTTTATGTGTATTATTTTAGCTACACTTACACACACCTTCGTCTAATGGTTAAATAACATACAGTTTCTGTGGATGGCGAATTTCTGCCTCACGAAACGATGATTATTCAATCTTCTCTTTAAACCTTTCATGGTGGACATTATGATGTCACTATATTTTATATATGATATATATGATATATATGGTATTTATGTTTTCTATATGCTTCTGAATTTTATATTTAAAACATTCCTTTTTGATTTTCATGTTATGCAAATACGATAATTTCATACGAGGAATTGTGGACTACCGCCCCTCAAGTGATGTGACTCATTCATGCAATACATGGAATGTATAAATAATGAAATTAATGAACATATGTTACCTATATAAAATATATATATTACTTTAATTATAATATATATATATATATCTCAATTATTTTTAATTCCATTAATATGACATAGAAATGAAAGTAGCGTTCATGCGTACGTACAACCCACCGTCTCCATGAACGATGCATTTCATTTCATTTTATATCCTAATGTTATGGAGTAGTATAAAATAAATATTTACTGTATATATATGATATTTAAATCATCAATACTATTCTGGAGATTATTTACTTATAACTACATGGACAATCATTTTCAAACAAGTTCATTTTTTACTCAAGTACCAAACATCGACAAAAACGTCTGATATGAACTCAAATTATTAATCAATTATTATAACATTATAATAAGTGATATTAACTGAATAATAATATTTAAAGGAGGTCCTTAATAAAATATAAATTTAACAAAGTTTATTATTCAGGAATATAAAGAAATAAACAAGACAAGTCGGACTTAAGGTAAGGGATCCTACCTCTCTCTTTCTTTTAAAGCACTCTCTTTTATGTCATTTCCTTTAAGCTCATCTTTCTTATGTTACGGGATGTTATTTTATATTCCTCTTAATGTAATTTTTATTTTCATAAGATGATAGACCCTATTTGATCTCATCAAAAAAAAATTTGGAAGTTTTAAGTGGCGTCGTTAGGCTGCAGAGTTTTTGTAAGGGATTTTTCATCTCACTTTTATTCCCATGACATTTATGCTACATTTGCCACTATTTCCTTTTAGTGGTGTATGTACTGCCCATTATTATACAATTTGTGTAGTATAATTTCATTTATGGTTATTTACATCATCATTGTATGACCCTTCTTCCATGGGGTGTACGTTTCAAAAGTTAGCCAACTCGTTAAGGGGACCTTTCACCCTCCTCTTTTTAAAAGACTTCATTTGTTATGTCTTTTAATTTACAAACTATTTTTCCGGATATGTTCTTATATATCCTTATTTATGTAAATTTTATGTCCAAGTGATGAGATACAATTTTCTCTCTCATCAACTCATTTTATGATTTTTAAAGTGACGTTGTTAGGCTGTCAGATTTCTGTAAGGGAACTTCTTAACCCACATTTAATTCTTTGGGTTAAACCTCTACTTATTGATTTTATTATGCCAAGATTATGTGTGGAATATCTATTTTGTAATTTCCACAAACCTTTTTTTAGATAAACTATTTCTAAAAATAATCATCTCATTGATAAATTCTTATGAACTTGTATGGGAAATCATAACTCAATCTCATTTCATTGAGTTAAATATCAATGTCATTGGTTTTGTTTTTCCAAGATTATGTGTGAATGACCTATGATTGTTTCACACATAATATCCACTTATATTGGGTGTATTTATATTTCTCACACATAATTATGTGATAGATTTATCCTTATTTTAATGATACCATCTTTATAATGGATTTCATCTCAATTTACATTTCCTTTGAGGTTTCGTTGTTGTTTTGCACCAATTCACTCTTATATGGTGTGTATGATGTCCTTTGACATATTATATCATGAATCCCTTTATCCTCATGATATTATAAAGCTCGGATTAAATGTTATTCAGAAATTATTTGTATTCAAGATTCTCTCATTTTGTTAAAAACTTTTTAACCAAAATATCGTTTTAAATGTTTTAAAGATTAATTATTCTAAATCTTTATCATTAATGTCCATGTTTTCAAAATGGTTTTTAGTATTTATTTATATGGAAATTAATGTTTTAAAATTATAATTCCATTAAAAGCTTCAAAGTGGTATGGGACACTTTGATTCAAAAATCTCGTTTAAATGGTTTTTGAAAATGGATTGATTAATTCAATATCTTGGAATTACTTATTATGATTGTAAATGAAATGTTGTTATTGAAATGTTTATATTTTCAGTATTTTATGTGTAATAATGGTACTTGGACATTTTATGAGTTCTTACGTTATAAACCATATGACGGGTGGTGTCGTGAATACCAGGACGGGTGGTTACGTTATAACCTCCAATGCATTGGGTATGGAAGTCGGCCATATGGCTATTCCATTAAGTATGTGTGGAAGTCGTCCGTATGGCTATTCCATTAAGTATGTGTGGAAGTTTACTGTATGGTTATTCCATTTAATTATGTTAATGTCCCAAGTTACCTTTATATGTTATGTGTTCTTTATATGGGTTTTGTGGTAATCGTTTGGTTACAAAAGGGTAAGTAATGGTCTTTTAGTCAGTGAAGAGTTTTTACTACTTCATAAAGGTTAAAAGTATTACTTTGGTAAAGTATTCATGGTTTACTTTTTGTTTTAAAAAACTATCAGTTTTGGAACATATCTACCAAGGGGTAATAACTCCTTAAAAGGAACACAGACCTTGAATCAAGAATTACTCAATACATGATAATGGGACTTACTATACACCTAGTTTGGTAATCCTAGGGGGTATGCTTTCAAAATTAACAAACTCTTTATGAAATATCAGGAAGGATTTGAATAGATAATGACCATGGATAAACTTGGTTAAAACAAAGGTGTCTTAAATTGAAGTGAATGTGTCATGATTTAGACATATTACAAATAATTTTTCATTATAATGTTTTTTACCATTATTAATATTTTTACTCACACTATGTTTTATGGTTTTAGTCAATGGTGAGAACTGGAAGAAATTAGGTTAAAATTTAATGTGAAAGAAAATGTGTTTATGAGACACCAAACAAGATGATGACTTGAGTGAATGATATTGTGATTATTCCTAATTCGATATCATGATATGTGGTTAATAAGTTGTACCTTAAAGAACTATCAGACTCACCAAAGAAGAGAAAGATCGTGTTTCTAAGATATCGGTTGGTGGAAACCATGGAAGAATGAAGATTCAGTTTCCTATATGTCGGGAGCATGGGAAGAAGCACTCAAGGAATTGTATTAAATGAATTAGAAGATGTTTTTTATGTAGAGAAGAAGGGAATAGAGTATGTAACAGCCAAGGAAAAAAGAAAAGTTCAATTAATGAAATGGATGAGAATAATGGTTTCCCTAAGACATCATAAATGATTCGGTATTTTAAATTTGAAAAGAATTGTAACTATACAAATCAATTTCCTAGGGGGAAAGCTCAAGAAGAAGATCAGTAAGGTTGTATGAGTAAATGTTTTACTGTTTATGATGAGTATAAAACAAATGACATATGAAATTAAGGATATATTAAGGAATAATATGATAAATACTGAGTTAATGTAGAGACCCGAAGCCTGACGTACATAGACTTTACATTACTTTTGCGGAATACTTAGTACATTATAAAAACACACACACACAAGGATCGTAACAGTTTAGTGTCTTTGGTAACTCGGAACGTAATCTTCTAATCGTGGTGAAAGATCTTCAATATCTCCCATAAAGATCTTCCCCTTTTTTTTTACCTAAAACGTTTCTTTATATCCTGGGGAAAAGAAAACATAAAAGGGTGAGCTCAAATGCTCAGTAAGTGTATACAAAAGAAAAATCAATCACATCATATTCATAAGAACATATCTTTTGGAAATCTTAACCTGCAAAAGAGAGCATAATTTCATAACATGGGATAAATCATAGTAGTGAAATGAAATCACAATAATCATAACTTAAAACATGAACCTTTGTGGCATTCACACATAATCATAGAGAATCATTTCTTGTTAGTCAAGACTCATTGCCAAGACTATCTTAGTGGACAAAGTCCCTTTCTGAATCGAGTAACCCTCGTTTCAGTCCTGTTTCACTGAACCGGTATAACCTACCGTTCCAGCCCTGTCTATCTCATGAGATATAAAATCTTTACCCAATGCATTGGAGGGAGATATAGGTCCCACCCATCTTATAATGAATCCTTTCTTATGTGTGCCACATAATCATAAACCATACATCACAGCGTAACCCATGTAATAAAAATGGGATTCTTAAACAACATGACATTATAAAACAATTCATATAAGATAAAGGAATTCATAAACATAATTCCATCACAACATAGTCAAATGAATGTAGAAATATGGATAGAAACAGAACCCTTTATTAGCTTAGATGGAAACTAATTTTGATAAAACACTTGAAATGAATTCTTGAGGAAAATATCCTTTCTTCTTCAAAATCAAATTCTTTTCACAAAACATCATGCAATTTTAAAAGAAAGAGATTTTATTGAAAATAGTCATGAAATCTTTTGGAGGAAGCTTCACGAAAATAACGCTTTATAAAACCGTAAAAATCCGTTCGGGCCATTTAAGATAAAAAAAACATTCTTCGTACTTTAGTCGGAAAAGTCAAAAAGTACCTCGTACGAAAAATGATAAAAGATTCCTTTCATATTCTTTACTAAAAACTCACTGAAGGGTAAAATTAAATTTAAACAATTGTAAGTGGATGGAAACAATATTACATATTGAGGGAACATGGATGTGGATGATAAAATACACCCCAATAAATACTTACGAATAAACAATCTCGGATAAAAATGAGATTGTGATATTTCCCTTACCTTAGGTCCGATTTGCTTTGTTCGTGTCCGAAGCTCCTGTATAATGGTTTAAATAATGTTATTGACTTATTACAGAATCATATTCATTGTTATGATATCATATATGGTTCACTTATGACATTATATAACCCGTTCTTTTGTAAATTCCATGTTAAAGAAGCGTTTTGGGTAAAATCATTTCATTTATCGTAGGTGTTTTGACTTGTTGTTCTTGACATTATTATTACTTATATCATGATTTACTTACTTCCAGAATATAAAATATGATTTATATATCATATATATTCTGCATATATATATATATATAATAGATAGATAAATGAAATGAAAAAACACCGTTCATGGAGACGGTAGTCCGAACGTACGCATGAACGCTGTTTTCCTTTCCTTGTTGTCTTGAATGGAAGTAAGTAGATGACATACATATATATATATACATAAATCCAGTAGCTTTATAATGTCATATATTTCATTATTATTTCTTATATATACTTTATAATCATTCTTAAATGGTTAACATGGAGAATGAATCTCATCGCGTCGTGGAGACGGTAGTCCGTACGTACGCACGAGCGATGATATCATTTCTATAAATATTGAATTGAATTGGAGTGGATTATACAATATATCAGAATCAATATGATGTTGTAATAACTATGTATAGTTATTCTTTACACTATTATACCCATCCATGTAAGGAGGTGGTGGAAAATAGATTACACCACGGCGTGGAGACGGTATTCCGTACGTACGCACGCGCGGTGATTTCTTTTTCCGTAGGATGGATAGATGGTGAAATAGGGTTGTTTCATACTTATAATAACATATCAGTATATGAGTGATACTGATGTTATTACTTCATAATGAAACAACCTAAGAAGAAGAAGTGGAAGAAGAAATTAAGATGAAAGAATTGGTAACGGTAATTACCTCTTCTTTGAAGTGCCTCTTTGAGACCTCCTCTTATGGCACTAGAATTGGTCATTGAGGAAGACCAGAACCTCTAGGATGTTGCTAGGGAAGTGGAGAAGAGATTTTGGCAGGGGTTGGCCGAGCTTGAGTGCTCAAATTGGTGTGAGGAGGAGGGGGAGGAGGTGTCCTTTTATAGGGGAGGAGATGGGCACCTTAGGAATACCTCAAAATATTATTTTATATTAAAGTCAAAATCGGTTTATAATGGTTCCAAAGGGTCTAATTTCGAAGCTAAAGTGGGGATGGGTCGAAATCCTATCAACCAATAGAATTTAGACAAGTTTAGGATATTATTTGAACCTTATCAATTAGATTTAACTCTAAGTTAAATAATTTAACATTTACCGTGTCTTTTTGTTTTCTTTCACTATATGGTTAATAGACTTACTATAACATGCCAAACGAACCCCAAATTGTTTATTATTAATATATATATCCTTATCTAAGTCATTTGGCCGAACCTTAGATTTTTGGGAATAAAATAACAATTAATAATATAATATTTGATTTAAAAACTATTTTGTGTCAATTTTGACACTATTTGATATATGATTTTTGTGAAAGTCATAACAGAATTAAATGTTCGAACCAATTTGATTAAATCAACATTAATATATCATAGTATCCTAGAAAATTAGTGGAATTCATAAAAAGTCTCAAATTACATTTATTTTGGTGTTTATAACATCAATTATGTCAATATTTCGTTAACAAGATAATTACTGCATCATCTTTGTGTCATAAATAAATTAAATTATATGATGTATAAAAATTACAAATAAAATACCATCATGTAGGAAATCTTTTTAGATTTCTAATGAATATTTACAATCGAATTTATCTTATGTATAACCCCATATTAAAAATGTTTTAGTAAATAAACTTTGATTTTAACTCTTTTAACCCTTCTTTAAATAAATTAATAATAAATGTCCTAATCTAATCCAAGTGGGCCTAAATGGTCATATTTTATTCCTAAGTTTGTTTTTGGTCGAATTACACTTGTCCAATAGAATTAGGACATGTGTTAGGGTAATATTAATATCATATTTACCCTTAGTTACCCTATTTACTATTAACCGCGGTTAAAAAAAGTAAAAAGTTACTATTCACCAAAAATTATTTTCATCTCATTGAACCACATTTTAGTCCTTGATATTAACCGTGTTTGTCAGATTTTCAAAATTCTATTCACAGAAGCGGTAAAATTAAGTTTTATGCAAAATTCAGTTTTTTAACCTACCACTTAGTAGTTTCACTATTCATCAAAAATTGATGTTTTTCAGAACAATGCCAAAATTTCATCCTAAGCTATATTTCATATTCCGAATTCAAAAATGAAATCTATTTTACCAAATTCATAACATAGAAGTTGCATTAATTAATTTTATAATTAAATCCCGCTGTTAAAATAAATAGCATGTTTTTAGGAAACAATATATATCAAAAGATTGACACTTGATTATGTCTGGTTTAAATGTGAAATTACAACCAATGACCAACATTGTATTAAATTGTAAAAATATATTCTAAATATAATTTAAAACCACTCAAATTAATAATTTATCATTATTAATTATTTCGATTAAAAAAGTTGTTTTTAATTATAATATAGTAATTTTCACTATTCATCAGAATGTGAAAGTTATCCGAAAAGTACCAAAATTTCACCTTAGGCTAAATTAGACACTCCGAATCCAAGAATGAAGTTCATTTTGAAAAAAATAAGATTTACATAATTTTAAAAAGTGGTTATTACTATTCATAACGGCTAGTTTTAATAATATTTTAATAGCATATCATTGTTTCGTGAAACTCAGTATTACGTACCACACACGCTATCGAGGAAGGTTGCGATTGCGTGTAATGCAAGGCAAGTCAAGGATGCGTGTTGTGCAAGCTCCTTTTGGTGTAGCGTACAACACAAGCCATTAGTGAAATAAAAAATAATATTTTTCATAAAATCTCGGGCTGTTACATTCTACCCCCCGTAAAATGAATTTCGCCCTCAAAATTCGTCGGGGTTATAAATGGTTTACTATTCGAAAGTTTCTTTAATAGAAACCCACATCGTAAAAAGGAATACCAAAACTTGGCTTTAATAACTAAAGTATGAAATGTAACGATTACCCAAATAAACTAATCACTGGGTTTCCACATAGGTGAAAATATGGATATGGAAGAGAAATCTAACCATAATGTTCTGATGAAGAGTGGTAGAGAACATGGCTATGGAAAAGCCAGTAATCACAAATCCATAAATTTGTGACGATCTAAGGTACCATCTGATTCATCAGGTATAAGAGAACTAGGACAACATTTTTGGTTTTCAAGATCATTTCCCTAAAGTAAAAGAATTTGAATTAGAATAAATACTTACTTTATTTTGGTACAATCTCACTGTTGTTCGTGCCTTTAACAATTTCCACTTCATCTCTTAAATAAATGAAGTTGAATTTGTTATTAGTGAAGTGTTAGCAGATCATGTGATAGAATGACGGGTCATTCCATCTGTCTCAGAAGGTTAGCAAAATTTATATACATAAGTCGATCTATAGTGGGATTAATCATATATGGTTCCTAAAATGGACTTATACTTCATATATCATACTGCTTAATATAATAACACTAGTTTCTACTAAACAGGGACTTCCTGTAGGCCAGTGGTAGGCAATAAAGGCCAGTCGCACTTCGGTTGTGGGTTCGATTCCCACAGCCTTGTCCGAAGCGATGGGTTGTCGCCCGTCCTGCAGGTTGTCCTTTTTCTAAAGCTATATTACTATAACATCCCATCAATAATATCGAAAATCTTCTATCCTTAAACAATACTAACTTATGTCCAACATAATCCATTCCAATCTTTAGGCTTATCCATAATACTGCAGTCCACTCTCATAACATAGTGAAAACGATTACCAGAGATTTAATACCATCGTTGATCCCCATATATCATAAGATATGTTTTGTTGGTCACATTCCAAACATTCAAAGTCCTTAATCATGTATTCTTTTGAATTCCCATTGAACCTTAGTGAAAACATGAATGCAGTTAAAAGTTAACACTTCCCACATACCAAAATCCTCAAAATTCTATATACTCAAACCATGATATCACTTAGTCCTTATATCAATCATGAGATCATGCATACAATCAAACATATCATTATCGTCTTATCCCTTCATTAAGCGCATATCATCTACTTTCCAAAAATACTTGTACCATTCATCACATACTTTCAAAACTTAAGGAAAGACAACAATGTAACAATCCTTAGATGTCTATTTATCCCATAGTACCATGAAATTACTTATACAACATTACACTTAATAAACATGTAATCATTCCACTACATTCATTAACCATTTACCGAGCTTCAACAATTCTTTCATCTCACATATCATTTGTAGTCTCATCATCATCATCAACATAAATACTACCCATACGACCATACTGATTCTCTTCATGAGACTTTCCCTTATGGCATTGGTTTGCATAATGCCCGTACATTCCACATTTAAAACATTTAACCATTGTTGATGTCGTAGCAATACCATTATCCTCATCCCTGGTGTTAACTAAACCTTTTCCTTTGCACTTACTGGCTTTGTGTCCTTCTTTTCCACACCCAAAGCATCTTCCAGTTCCTTTGAAACATTCTCCTTGATGCCTCTTCCCACATGATTTACATAGGGGAAATTGAACTCTCTTTCCTCTATGATCATCATAAAACTCCATCTTTCTCTTATTAGCCGAGTCAGGAAACTTACAAAATTTTACTTTATTGATCATATTATGAGATTTCTGATTCGGCATAATAATGATGTTTGGACTTCCAAATCCCATTTCATTTGATTGCTTATGAAGAATATCATTCCATTGTCTATCACATCCTCCATTATCATGAATCATCTTGTTTCCAGCCATTTTCTAAAACCCAAAAAGAATAGTGTGAGAGGCAAAAATCATGCTAGGGAAAACAACATAATAAAGGGGGAGTACCTTCAATATCTAACATCTTAGGTTTAATTCTATGATCGTTAGCGTAATTATAGTACTATAACCTATACGTATACTTAATCTTAAAGACATCCCTAGACACACCTTAGAAATATCTCTTGGGATCTCACTAAAGTTCTCGCATCCTAGTTTCCAAAGGTTGACTAAACCTCCCTCTGATACCAACTGTAGAGACCCGAAGCCTGACGTACATAGACTTTACATTACTTTTGCGGAATACTTAGTACATAATAAAAACACACACACACAAGGATCGTAACAGTTTAGTGTCTTTGGAAACTCGGAAAGTAATCTTCTAATCGTGGTGAAAGATCTTCAATATCTCCCATAAAGATCTTCCCCTTTTTTTTACCTAAAACCTTTCATTATATCCTGGGGAAAAGAAAACATAAAAGGGTGAGCTCAAATGCTCAGTAAGGGTATAAAAAAGAAAAATCAATCACATCATATTCATAAGAACATATCTTTTGGAAATCTTAACCTGCAAAAGAGAGCATAATTTCATAACATGGGATAAATCATAGTAGTGAAATGAAATCACAATAATCATAACTTAAAACATGAACCTTTGTGGCATACACAATAATCATAGAGAATCATTTCTTGTTAGTCAAGACTCATTGCCAAGACTATCTTAGTGGACAAAGTCCCTTTCTGAATCGAGTAACCCTCATTTCAGTCCTGTTTCACTGAACCGGTATAACCTACCGTTCCAGCCCTGTCTATCTCATGAGATATAAAATCTTTACCCAATGCATTGGAGGGAGATATAGGTCCCACCCATCTTATAATGAATCCTTTCTTATGTGTGCCACATAATCATAAACCATACATCACAGCGTAACCCATGTAATAAAAATGGGATTCTTAAACAACATGACATTATAAAACAATTCATATAAGATAAAGGAATTCATAAACATAATTCCATCACAACATAGTCAAATGAATGTAGAAATATGGATAGAAACAGAACCCTTTATTAGCTTAGATGGAAACTAATATTGATAAAACACTTGAAATGAATTCTTGAGGAAAATATCCTTTCTTCTTCAAAATCAATTTCTTTTCACAAAACATCATGCAATTTTAAAAGAAAGAGATTTTATTGAAAATAGTCATGAAATCTTTTGGAGGAAGCTTCATGAAAATAAGGCTTTATAAAACCGTAAAAATCCGTTCGGGCCATTTAAGTTAAAAAAACATTCTTCGTACTTTTGTCGGAAAAGTCAAAAAGTACCTCGTACGAAAAATGATAAAATATTCCTTTCATATTCTTTACTAAAAACTCACTGAAGGGTAAAATTTGATTTAAACAATTGTAAGTGGATGGAAACAATATTTCATATTGAGGGAACATGGATGTGGATGATAAAATACACCCCAATAAATACTTACGAATAAACAATCTCGGATAAAAATGAGATTGTGATATTTCCCTTACCTTAGGTCCGATTTGCTTTGTTCGTGTCCGAAGCTCCTGTATAATGGTTTAAATAATGTTATTGACTTATTACAGAATCATATTCATTGTTATGATATCATATATGGTTCACTTATGACATTATATAACCCGTTCTTTTGTAAATTCCATGTTAAAGAAGCGTTTTGGGTAAAATCATTTCATTTATCGTAGGTGTTTTGACTTGTTGTTCTTGACATTATTATTACTTATATCATGATTTACTTACTTCCAGAATATAAAATATGATTTATATATCATATATATTCTGCATATATATATATATAATAGATAGATAAATGAAATGAAAAAACACCGTTCATGGAGACGGTAGTCCGTACGTACGCATGAACGCTGTTTTCCTTTCCTTATTGTCTTGAATGGAAGTAAGTAGATGACATACATATATATATATACATAAATCCAGTAGCTTTATAATTTCATATATTTCATTATTATTTCTTATATATACATTATAATCATTCTTAAATGGTTAACATGGAGAATGAATCTCATCGCGTCGTGGAGACGGTAGTCCGTACGTACGCACGAGCGATGATATCATTTCTATAAATATTGAATTGAATTGGAGTGGATTATACAATATATCAGAATCAATATGATGTTTTAATAACTATGTATAGTTATTCTTTACACCATTATACCCATCCATGTAAGGTGGTGGTGGAAAATAGATTACACCACGGCGTGGAGACGGTATTCCGTACGTACGCACTCGCGGTGATTTCTTTTTCCGTAGGATGGATAGATGGTGAAATAGGGTTGTTTCATACTTATAATAACATATCAGTATATGAGTGATACTGATGTTATTACTTCATAATGAAACAACCTAAGAAGAAGAAGTGGAAGAAGAAATAAAGATGAAAGAATTGGTAACGGTAATTACCTCTTCTTTGAAGTGCCTCTTTGAGACCTCCTCTTAGGGCACTAGAATTGGTCTTTGAGGAAGACCAGAACCTCTAGGATGTTTCTAGGGAAGTGGAGAAGAGATTTTGGCAGGGGTTGTCCGAGCTTGAGTGCTCAAATTGGTGTGAGGAGGAGGGGGAGGAGGTGTCCTTTTATAGGGGAGGAGAGGGGCACCATAGGAATACCTCAAAATATTATTTTATATTAAAGTCAAAATCGGTTTATAATGGTTCCAAAGGGTCTTATTTCGAAGCTAAAGTGGGGATGGGTCGAAATCCTATCAACCAATAGAATTTAGACAAGTTTAGGATATTATTTTAACCTTATCAATTAGATTTAACTCTAAGTTAAATAATTTAACATTTACCGTGTCTTTTTGTTTTCTTTCACTATATGGTTAATACACTTACTATAACATGCCAAACGAACCCCAAATTGTTTATTATTAATATATATATCCTTATCTAAGTCATTTGGCCGAACCATAGATTTTTTGGAATAAAATAACAATTAATAATATAATATTTGATTTAAAAACTATTTTGTGTCAATTTTGACACTATTTGATATATGATTTTTTTGAAAGTCATAACAGAATTAAATGTTCGAACCAAGTTGATTAAATCAACATTAATATATCATAGTATCCTAGAAAATTAGTGGAATTCATAAAAAGTCTCAAATTACATTTATTTCGGTGTTTATAACATCAATTATGTCAATATTTTGTTAACAATATAATTACTGCATCATCTTTGTGTCATAAATAAATTAAATTATTTGATGTATAAAAATTACAAATAAAATACCATCATGTAGGAAATCGTTTTAGCTTTCTAATGAATATTTACAATCGAATTTATCTTATGTATAACCCCATATTAAAAATGTTTTAGTAAATAAACGTTGATTTTAACTTTTTTAACCCTTCTTTAAATAAATTAATAATAAATGTCCTAATCTAATCCAAGTGGGCCTAAATGGTCATATTTTATTCCTATGTTTGTTTTTGGTCGAATTACACTTGTCCAATAGAATTAGGACATGTGTTAGGGTAATATTAATATCATATTTACCCTTAGTTACCCTATTTACTATTAACCGCGGTAAAAAAAAGTAAAAAGTTACTATTCACCAAAAATTATTTTCATCTCATTGAACCACATTTTAGTCCTTGATATTAACCGTGTCTGTCGGATTTTCAAAATTCTATTCACAGAAGCGGTAAAATTAAGTTTTATGCAAATTTCAGTTTTTTAACCTACCACTTAGTAGTTTCACTATTCATCAAAAATTGATGTTTTTCAGAACAATGCCAAAATTTCATCCTAAGCTATATTTCATATTCCGAATTCAAAAATGAAATCTTTTTTACCAAATTCATAACATAGAAGTTGCATTAATTAATTTTATAATTAAATCCCGCTGTTAAAATAAATAGCGTGTTTTTAGGAAACAATATATATCAAAAGATTGACACTTGCTTATGTCTGGTTTAAATGTGAAATTACAACCAATGACCAACATTGTATTAAATTGTAAAAATATATTCTAAATATACTTTAAAACCACTCAAATTAATAATTTATCATTATTAATTATTTAGATTAAAAAAGTTGTTTTTAATTATAATTTAGTAATTTTCACTATTCATCAGAATGTGAAAGTTATCCGAAAAGTACCAAAATTTCACCTTAGGCTAAATTCGACACTCCGAATCCAAGAATGAAGTTCATTTTGAAAAAAATAAGATTTACAGAATTTTAAAAAGTGGTTATTAGTATTCATAACGGCTAGTTTTAATAATATTTTAATAGCATATCATTGTTTCGTGAAACTCAGTATTACGTACCACACACGCTATCGAGGAAGGTTGGGATAGCGTGTAATGCAAGGCATGTCAAGGATGTGTGTTGTGAAAGCTCCTTTTGGTGTAGCGTACAACACAAGACATTAGTGAAATAAAAAATAATATTTTTCATAAAATCTCGGGCTGTTACAGTTAATGGTTTAATAATTAAGTTTAATGATTTAATTTTTTATGTATTTTAATTCAATAATTATGCGAACCATGATATATATATATATATATATATGGATTGTTCTAAAAAAATTCATTTATGATTTCCACGACCATGTTGAATGGTACTAATGACCTAGAAATTTAATTTAATAGTAAGGTGATACTATATGGAATAACACATAATTTAGAAAAAAAATAATCTTAGATACTTTCTTGAAATTGAGGTAATTGATTGATTTTGTGGAAAATAATGAGATATATGGAAAACCTAAGTGGATAAAAAAGTGATTTGATAACTAACGTTATTTATTGAAAATGATCATAATATTATTTATAATTTTATAGTATCAAGGAGAATTATTACTATGATTATCACAAACATTTTTCCATAGGGTGAGAAAAATAATAACCTACATGTTGGGTGACAACCCATCCCATCCAGTAAGACCATGGGGCTTAAACCCCCAATTAAAGGGAGATAACGGTGAAACACATACCACTAACCTACATTATGTAATAGTTAGTATTACTTTTTTTACTTAAATTATTTGGTGAATAAATGTTAATATGATAAATTTTTTTGAGGTGATTAATGATTTTTCAAGAGATGTTTTATACGGTAGATGTATATTTTACCATGGTGTCTAGTGTAAAGAATCATTTGGTATGAATTGTATTATTTTTTTAACGATGTAAGATAAAGGGTTTTAATTTAAAAACTTATGGAATAGATTATATTTATCATTGGGAGTTAATATTGTGGTAATAACGTTTAATTTATGGGAAAACTTGTGCTAACCATTTTGGTTTTAGTAAAGATAGGAAGAATAACTTGTTATTATTTTATAGAATAAGAAATCAATTATAAGATTATTTAGGCATAAAAAATTCATCTTGAATGCTCATAGTTTATAAAAAATTATGAGATTATTATTGGAATGGATTAAAGGATGAAATTCTACTTGTTATGTAAGTATATTTTCATATGATCTTGGTTTATATGGTAAAGGAATTCTTTCACTCTTGGAAAAGGATCTTGAAAAAAATGTTATCCGAGTACCTTCATTTATATTGAACCAATGTTATTTTTACCCATCATAGATTTAGGTTTTTTGTGGTTAACTTTCTCTGGATTATGTTCTCTATCACTCATTATAATTATTTACGCTTTTCTTCCAAGTCTATATTTTCACTTCCCACTAATTTTCTTCTACTTGGAAACCTAGTTATGTACTATTCCAAATGCACACTATTTTTCTATTTCCATATTTTAAGAATAATTTTAGTAAACATTTTTTATGATGTGTGTTTTTAAAAAAGTATTTTCAAATTTTAAATCCTTTATTACTTAGCACAAGTTCAAATTTCATGGACATAATTAATTTTAAGTAGGGGTAGAATGTAACACCCTGAGTTTTTTTAAAAAAGAATAAAATTATGTTCGACAGAATATAGGAAATGAAATATTGAAATTAGACAATAATATAACACCATGATAATTTAAAATATTTTTATTTTTAAATAAACTCAATTTCTTCGATATCTTGTGTAACACGAAACACTGAGTTTTAACAAACTATGATGTACTATTAATATTGTTATTTAAACCTTTCAATTAAAACCTATATATTAAACATTGTTGTATAAATATGAATAGAAAAATTTAAAATAAATTATCACTGTTTTAGATAAATAAAATATATTTATAAAAAATAATCAATTTTTTATAAAGTCTTCATTTGCTTTGAAAATACTTCTTTCTCAAAAAATTGATTCTTATTATTTCAGTGATCAAATAATAAAATTATTTTTTAACACTTTTAGGAAATTAATTTTTAAAAATGAACTTATTTTTTGAAATAAATATTTCAAAATTATCATAGGGTTAATTTTTTGTATTTTTTTAAAGATAATTTTTTTATGAATAGTTAAAAATACTGGTTTTTATTGAAAAATGCATTTTCCTTTAAAGAATTTTTCGCGTTATTTTTTTTAAAACAGTTTTAAAGTAAATTTAGTTCAATTATATGTTTATTAATCGAATTTAGGTCATTGAAAACAATTTCATATTGAATTTTGATATTAAAACTTTCTCAACTTATGAAACTTTTCCTTGGAAACCCGTGTTTTCATCTCATATGCGAGTTTAATTTTAAATTACAAATTTCCACTCTTGTGAATGGAATTTGGATAAATTGATTCCATATTTATAATAATCATAATTTATATTAACTATGAATTTCAATTTAATTATTTAACCATAATTAATTGTGAAAATAGTAAAAAAAATATCGTAGTTAAGGTAAAAACGAGTCTACTAGGGGTTAAACTAAATAGAGAAGTGTTAAAAATGACTTAAAATTGTATAATTCATATTTTATGGACATATTTAGACCTTATATATTCTAAAATTATAAAATGGTCCATTTTGGATCCATTTATCATGAGAAAAACATGGGTGGTATTCTTTATTTTAAAAAAATCTAATTGTGTCCACTCCCCCGCTTATAAAATTCCACCCCTATCATTTAATTTACACACATAAAAAACCAATATTTTCAGCCAATAACTACCAAAATAACTTCCATAATTCCCTCATATCATCCTATAATCCTTTTTTTGGCCTAAAAACTATATTAGGAAGGATTTTTGTGAAAACCAAATGAAGTTGTTCGAAAAAAAGGTAACGTCCTTAACTAAGGATTTTATTTTATTTATTCCTCCACCTTCTTAAAGTATTCATAAATAATGATGATATAATAAAATAAATATATTAAATATACTTATATGTTTTTATTTTAAGTTAATTACCAAAAATAATATCCTCTCCTCTCAACTGGGAAACAAAATCGGTGATCATGTGTAAAATAGACTACCGGCTCAGGAACCAATTTAATTCTTTTTCCATAACCACTTATCAAGGATGAATATAATGATGTATTTAATTTTTATATATGATTATTATGATATAATTATACTTATATAATTTCAATATCACATATTACTTCTCACATTCCATTCCATTGAGAATATTATAACTTCACTCGTGTGTATGGAAGACTACCACCTCACATAGCGTTACAATTTGTTTTTTACATAGAATTTACATGGAAGATAATAAGGATTAATTTGAAGTTGATATATGATATTAATGACATATTTATCATTCTATAAAATAAAAATATCATATAATTTATTACCATACCATCCATTAAATAAATGATATCATCGTTCATTTGTATGGTATACTATTACCTCACGAAGCAATGTGATTCATTTTTACTACCACATCACATGGATGGTATGTGAAAGGATATTCAAGGAAATAATTTGATATTTATGATATGATAATAATACTAAAAATATTAAATAACACTTACTTTCTTTCCATGAATATCTTCAAAAAATAGAAATTTTAATCATGTATACATATGGCATACCATATCCATGATTGTATTGTAGTTCATTTTTCATAACCATATTTCATGGTTGGTTTTAAATGTATAATTGATGTATAAAAATGTTAATTATTTAATTATATCCATCCTAGATATGATTAAAAAATAATTTCATGACATTTTTTGAACTCACCAAATTAATTTTGGACATATGAGCCATTTATCATCAAAACATCTGACTTGAAATTAATTTCTAAAGTAACTAAAAAATGAAATGGTAAATGGAATAATAAGCATGAAAATATTTCTTAATCAGGTAAATAGTTAACATAAGTTCATTATTTAGGAATTAAGGAACACATGTGATGATTTAGGCTTGAGTTAAGGGATTCTTAACTCAATTTACACTAATTGAATTATACATATACTTTGTTGATTAGATTTTACCAACATTATGTGTGAAATGAAATTTAATTTTTTTAATTTTTTATTTAAACTTTTATTTTTTTTCGATATACATTTGTTACACATAATCAATTCATATATTAACTCTCACATCAATGATACGAAAATTTTAATGGTTTCTCATCTCACTTTTGATTTCATGAGACAAATACCTTATTCACCACATATTTATTTATGTGGTGTATATAATACCCATTTTGTTATGTTATATCATGAATATTTTTATATTCATGAAATTTAAAGTATCATTTGATGTAATTTGTTTTACAGGGCTTACGATTCAGAAATTACCAAAGTGGTAAGGGTTTATGTCATAATCCCATCATTATTAAAGATTATTTTTTTAAGTCTCCCTTAAGAAAATTATTTAAATTTTATATCTTAAAATAAATATATTATAATATTATCTAATTAGTCATGAAAATATTTAAGTAATAGTACTATTTTACACTCTTTTTTAATTAAATGATTTAGAATTTGTTTAAGAAGATCCCAATTCATTTCTCTCCTTGGTCAAAAATCATTTTTCTTCCATATGAAAATTTTCATAAAATGTTTTTAGAAATTATTTTATTATTTTCATATGATTCTTAAAAGTAATTTTTACCCATATTTTAATTTTAAAAAATGGTTGAAAATAGACCTTCCTACTATTTTATAATCAAGGTACTTTTTAACTTTTACTAAAAATGTGAAAGGAATATTTGTTTTTACGTGCACAACATGAAATATATTTCCATCCTTAATGAAAAATATCTACCTTGAATATTTATTTATAAATTTTACAAATATATTTTCAAAGAAAATAATTTCCATAATATTTTTTTAATTTTATTTTTTCAAAATTCATTTTCAAAGTGAAAATTTTATTTTCTTGAAGAATATTTTTAAAATTATATTCATCAGTGAAAACAATATTTGATATTATGGATTTATTTTAAATTATTTATATAAGTCTCTCACATAAATACTTATTTAATTCTACCTTAATTTTATTGGGTAATACTTGCTTTATGATTATTTCTAAAATAAATTTGTTATGAAATTTCCATTGATTATGATACAAAGTAAGATTATGCATCCCATTTTCTTTCGATGGGGAATTTTTATCATATACCTTATGATTTATTCAATTTATGTGGAACACATAGATCATGAATATGTTAATATGGGTGTTCCCATATAATGCTCCAATTCATTGGGTAAATCTTTAGTCTCATGAGTCATCATGTATGGGATTAAGGAGTAAACTTAATTCATTGTGGGACTTTGTCTACCCTGTGATATTATCTAGGAATCCAAACTTTAATCATGTTTATGTCATATTATATGTTTTTGTTAACATTTACTATGATTTCATGATCTAATTATACCATTTTCTTTATTTCATTCTTATGTAATATTACTTATGTGCCCTCTCTTTTATGATATCTTGTTATATATTTGACTCAAATGTTCTGTTTTCCTATCTTTTTTATTCCCTTACTAGGTTTTTTAGCTCACCCATTTCTTTTATATATTACCTAAGATATGATGTGTAGTTTTATGATGTTAAAGGACTTTATAATATCACTAAGGAGAGCAAAATAAATATTTTTTATTTTAGTCTCACTTTGATGTATTATATACCTAGTTTCCCAAATACACTAGGTCTTTTCAATCCTGACTTTGTATTAAATGTATATTTATGCTAAAATCATGAAAAAATATGTGTAAAAGTATTGGGTCACTATAACAGGGCTAACAATTGAGGGATTTATGCTCAAAAAATAAATTCAAAGGTTTCACCACACATCAAGAGAAGATCTCCTAAATCCAATAATGGTGGGAAAACATCACCAACCGAGAAGCCACCCCTCTTGGGGTCTAAAAAAGAAACATGGCTAGAAAAAATCACAAAAAAACAACCAAAACCTCACAAAACTCAAGGAACAAGAAACATAATTTTTGATCTTAGCCACACATCATCATCACATCTAATAAAGCTTAATTCTATCTCTAATAGGGATTCAAACTAAAGGTTATCACCTCCTCCTCCAACCAGACCACTATCCCATGATCTGAAATAGAGATCTCATAATTCTTCAGTCTCTATATCTATAACTCTCAGAGTATCCTTCTTTGATAATTTTCATCATTGTCATCCACTGTGTGATGATTTTATGACACATCTTGTTGAACATGTTCAACATGAACCTAGTGAGGAAATAAATCTTGATTCACTCGTATAAAAGAACAAAAGATAGGGATTATTAACCTAGGACATAGATTACTTAAGTTTGATTATTTTGTTTTTTTAACCTTTTCCAATTATATATCCCATTCAAACATAAGAACATGCAAGTATGATTCTTGATCCTTTCCTATGTATCTACCCTGCAAGAAGAATCACTTTGCTCAACATATCTAGTAAAATTAATGGTCCTTGCTCCAGATTAGAGGGGAACCTAAAATACTATGTAATTTCTAGTCTCCCTTATTTACGACCCACACTAAGTGAAGCTAATATTGTTACCCTACCAACCAAGAATCCTCACATATTCCTAAATCCAAACAACATCATATCATTCAAACTCCCTTTGATACCACTCTGTAATGGACCCCTCCCTCCAAAGGCACCCATCCTTGACAGATAATGATAGAATAGATATAATGATTCCTAAAACCCACCTATAATAGGATATGGTTCATTGATTATCACCAATGGTATATAAATATAAGATATACGAGGCATTACCTTGTATATAGATTTAAAGAATAAAATATAAGATTATAACAACTACCAAAAATATCATACTTATAATAAAAGTAAATAGTATCCCAATTATATGAATGTAATGGAATACAATTAAAACAACTAAAAACAGTAAAACAGATCCTAAGTAGTGACCGCATAGCTTTAAAAGCTCATGAATGAATCCTCTAACTAGTAATGTCTTAATTGATCACCATGAAAATCCTACTGACCATGAAAATAGTTTATATTTGTGTAGAGTGAGTAGAAAATGTATACTTAATATGATACTCCCTATAATATCTCATGAAAAATATAAAAGAAGCATACTAATGACCCATGAAAAAACAAATGAAACCAACTCGTCACCTAAAAAATATTTATTCTTTTCTCATCCTCACCATGGCTCACTCACCATGTATTTCATATAGGTAATCATATAATATCCACTATAATATCAAATGAAGGTACCCTTCTACCACTTTCCCACTGGTTTTCCACTCCATGCCAACACCACATGTCCTGATCCATCTCTCCCCAAATGTAAATCAGCCTAAAGACACCAAGGGTAAAAGAGGATGGGCTGAAGAAACATAGGCTAAGGTAATATATTATGCACCTAGTGCATCACATCATCTCATTTTCCCAGCAACATCTCCATATAGTAACCAAGTAGTCTCTAGGATCCACCACAAACTAGAAATCATATATTATACCTCAATCCATCACAAAACATACACATTATACCTATACTAACCATTGAGATACTATATCAAGAGATATATGTGTGAGAAAGTAACCACAAGACATTGCATCCCTCTACACACATGTATACAGTAAAGTAATAATCATGCATAACTGCACATAATACTACCTAGATATGAGATCGGGGGTATAATGGTAGTCATCCATCTATTCTTTTACAACTTGGATGTTGGGGAAAGCACCCTCTCAGAGTAAAGAGTATTAGTTTCTCTACCAATATGGTTTAGGTAGCATTCGAAATTACAAAAAATAAATGATATATATAAAGCTAGAAGTCAAACTATAGGAAACTACCAAGCCTTTGACTTATCTTTTTCTAACATCACCCGTGAATCTCAGCCATGTAACAGCCCAAGATTTCATAGTAATTTATTTTATTTAAATTCAATAGCTTGCGCTACACGCACCACCGAGTTTGAGCTCACCAAAACTTACCAAACTAGCCGTTCAAAAGCGGTTATGAATAGTATTAATTGGATTTTGAAATTTATATACTCCATATAATTTTAACTTATGTATTATGTGCTGCTTAGAAATATTATAATAATAAATTATATTTTTCAGATAAAAAATGTATTTAAAAAAAAAATTAATTTTACCACCTTTTAATGGTGAAACCTTTTTAAATCCAATATTTGACTATTTTACATATTCATTTTGAAAAAATTAAATTCTTTTTTAGAATCGGGACATCAAGATTTACTTTGGATTAAATTTTGTTATTTTTCTAATAATATTAATTTTTTATGAACAGTGAGAAATAATGTATTTAAATTTAAAACTGCCTTTTAATATAATTTATTTATACGGTTAGATTATATTTTAAATTGTTTTTGAAATGTAATTAGATTATATTTTTACAATTCAATCCAACGGTGATCATTAGAATTAATTTCATAAAAAAGTGTCAATCTTTTGATAATTATTGTTTCTTAAGAACAAGCTATTTGTTTTGACAATGGGAATTAATTTTAAATTAATTAATCCAACTTCTATGTTTTGAATTAGGTATAATAGACCTAATTTTTTAATTCATAAAATCAAATATAGCTTAGGCTGAAATTTTGGTATTTTTTTTGAAAAACATCACTTTTTGATGAATTGTGAAACCAGTAAGTTGTAGCTAAAAATCCAAAATTTTCAATTAATTGAAATTTTTCCACTTCTGTGAATTGAATTTAGAAAATCGGAGATACGTGGTTGTTATTAGTAGGTAAAATGTGGTTCAATAAGATGAAAATAATTTTTGGTGAATAGAAACTTTTGACTTTTATTTACTGCAGTTAAAGGTAAATAGGGTAATTCAAGGTAAAAAGAGTATTATAATAATACAAAATTACCTTTTCACTTGTCCTAACCTTATTGGATGATTCCTGGACGACCATGGCAATCCTTAGGTCGATTTGGGGACCCCATGGAGCCACTTATAAATGACAATGACACTTTTTTAATTAACTTAAATTAAAGACCAAAATGACATTAGCAAATATCTTTTAGTATATAAATTTTTACATGGGGTTATATAAGTCATATTTTCAACTATAAGAAAATAACTGGAAATCTAAAAGGTTTTTCTACATTATGTTAATTTTTTATAATTTTTAGACATCAAATAAATTAAATTATTTATGACACAATAATGATGTAGTGTTTACCTCATTAATAAATTATTTGAATAAATATGATTATTAATATAACAATAATATACAAAACCTATCCAATTCTTATTGGATTATTTTATTTATACCAGGAGTCATATTATAGTTGACTTTAATTAGTTTTTTACCTTTATAAACCTAATATCACAATATAATAAAATAATATTTTCACACTTTCCTAAAGAGCCCCTCCTCTCTCTAATAAAAAGACACCACTTATAACCCATTCCACACACCTCTCAAGCCCCTTTGATCATCTAAAAACTGCCAAAATAATATCTAAAGATCCCCATATTCCTATTATAAGCCTTAATTTATGCATAAGGCACTTCAATAAGTCCTTTGGGTTCAAACCAAAAGAAGTTACCCAAATTAAAGGAAACGATTTCTTTTAAATTATTTTGTTTTATTTTGAATTATTTTAATTCTCCAACCCCCTAAACACTTTTTATTACTTTATTTTAGAACAAAACCAGTATCCTCACTATAATATTATGTTTTTTAAGAATTATTATAACTACACTTACACAAACCACCATCTAATGGGTGAAGAACATACTGTTTTTGTGGATGGAAAACTAACGCCTCACGAAACGATGATTATTCGATTATCTCCTACCGCCTCTCAGGGTGGCCATTAAGATAGAACTGTATTTATATATGATATATATATTAGGTTTATTTTTTCTTTATGACTCTGTATTTTCCATTTATATCATTATTTCATGGTTTCCATTATGGGTAAGACGTGATAATTTCATTTGAGGAAGTGCGGACTACCACCCCCTCAAAATGATATGAATTGTTAATGCCTTATGTGAGACGTATAAAGGATAGAATTAATAATATTATATATGATATTATACTTTAATTATAATATACCTATGTATCATTATGTTTTAATTCCATTAAAATACAAAATAGAAATGAAAGTAGCCTTCATGCGTACTTATGGCTTACCGTCTCCATGAACGGTACATTTCATTTCTTATCTCCAAATGTTATGTACTGTTATAAATATATACATACACTGGATATAAAATATATATATGATATATAAATCATGTATACAATTCTTCATATAATGGACTTTTGATCACATGGAAAAATTGTAATTATAACAAGTTCATTTTTTACTCAAGTTCCAAACATCGATAAAATATCCAATATGAACTCAAATAATTAAATAATTTTCATTGAAAGGTAATAAGTGATATAAAAGGAATAATAAACTTGAAAAATTTTCTTCATCAAGTATAAATTAACTTAAGTTTATTATTTAGGAAGAACAAGGAACAAACAAGATAAGTCAGACTTGAGGTAAGGGGTTTCTAATCTCACTTTTAATTCCGTGAGATTTCAATTGTTCACCAAATATTTATTACATGTGCTGTATTGTGTACTACCATTTGATATATATTATCATTATTATATTTATATTCATGGAATTTTGTGATTAATTTGGTGGTTATTAACTTTTGTTCTTACGACTCGATTGATTACAATGAAGTAAGGGTTTTTCATCTCACATTTATTCCTGTGAGATTGATGCTATAATGGCCACTATTTACTCTTGTGTGGAGTATGTACTGCCCCTGATTGTATTATTTTTGTAATATAATTTAATTTATGCATATTTACGTCTTCATTTTATGATACTTCTTTCATGGGGTGTTTGTTTCATAAGTTACCAAATCGGTAAGGGAATATCAAATTTTTATTTCCACTCATTGGGCTTTACGCATACTTCATTGATTATTTTACTCCATGAATATTTGTGGAATAAATATTTATTATTTGTGTAGTAATTTAAACTCCCCTTTCTGTGGATATGATTTTGATAGACATAATCACTCCATTTAAAAATTCTCAAGTCATCAATATGAACTTGATAAGAGTAATTTTAAATCAATCTCCATTTATTGAGTTAAACATCCAATTCATTGGTGTTGTTTTACAGGAATATGCGTGAATGTACTATGATTGATTTACAATGAATATCCAATAATATTTAGTGTATTTATATTTGTCACACATAATTATTTCCTTGATTTATCCTTAACCTAAGGATATGGTCATTATAATAGATTTCATCTCAATTTACAATCCATTGAGACTTCTTTGTTTTTAAACACAAATTCACTTTTATATGGTGTATATATTGTACTTTGACATAGTATATCATGAATACCTTTATTATCATGATATTATAATGTTTTGATTACCTCAATTATTTGTATTTATGTGTCTCTCTTTTGGTTAGGAACTCTAATTAAAATATAGTTTTAAATGTTTTAAAGATTTATTATTCTTAATCATTCTCATTAATGATCATGTTTTGAAAATGGTTTTAAGGATTTATTTATATATGAATTAATGTTTCTAAATTAAAATATCTTTTAGATGTTTCAAAGTGGTATGACACTTTGATTCAAAAATCTATTTTAAACGACTTCTTTATAAATAGTGAGACTTTTAAATGTTTTCAAGAAAAAGGGGGATATTTATCTCAAATATTTTTGATGATTTTTTTTCATCTATTTCAATATCCTTCATTATTCTCAATTTATTTTAATCTATTATAATACAATATTCAATATTTTATTGAATGAGTTTTGTTTGACTGTGGATGTGCTATTTTTATACCATTCATGGTTTATAGATAAAGTATTGGAATTTCGTATGCTAGGTTTAATATGATTGTTTATGTTATGTTTAATCCTTTTCATATGAGGAATGTATTGGACTTAGTAAGTGATGGGTGGAGCCTGCTATAGCTCCTCGATGCATCGGTAGGTCTCATGAGATGAACTAGTGTCTTGGCACAAGGCCTTGAAAAAATCTTATTTGTAGTCTTGGCACGAGGCCTTGACTATGTGGTTATGATGTCTGACATTATTCATTCCATCATTATGAGATTAGTTATTGATATTTCATGTGGTTATTCGACTAGTAGAATACCATTGACTATGTTTTATTATGGAATTATTTACTCGGATCATATTCCTACCATAATGTGTACATGTTTATTATTTGTAAAGTCATGTGTTTTCAATTATTCACCATGCCTAATGTTTATGTTATCTTCTGCTATATTTCTTACTATTACTGAGCGTTTGAGCTCACCCCTTTCTCATGTTTTTTTCCCAGAATATGAATAATTTTTTTATGAGTGACTTGTAGGAATAATCGTGGAATCTTGGATGTTCCAAATGGAATAAATTAGTGTTGTTTTTATTTTCAAGTTTTAGTGTTGAACATATGTATGTATCTTGTTTCCAAGACTACTAAACTGATCGGTCCTTCAGGAATTGATTCCTTGTAATCATGCCAATGTATTAAAATAATGTACAGGCTCTTGGATTCTAGGTTTGGGGAATTACAATTGGTATCAAAGGAAGTTTAGTATAATCCTTGGAAACTAGATTTAGATAAAGTCTGATTAGAGCACATTACCCTAAGATAGACTTTGAGGATTAGTATAGAAGAACTTCCTAGAATCTTAGTAATGTAGAGATTTTTTTCATTTTCAAAGTTGTACATCCCTGTCGAGATACGAGCATGTAGAGGCGGCTCTGGCACAGATGTACCTAGGAGTGAAAACTCCGACAAGGAGTTTTGTTCTAGACCCGGAGTATCTTGGTACATGACAACAGGCCTTGTTGCACTCTTGGTTACGACACTCCCGGGGGATATGATTATGATAATTAACAATCTCATTATAAACTAATTTGAATTATTTTAATATAAGATGAGAATAAATGACCTTGGTTAATCCTAATGTGTTTTAAATTTAAAATAAGGTTTCATGATATTCTCTAAATGATTTTATGACTACAATTACTCACACATTGCTTTCTGGTTTTAGTCGATGGCCGGATTCCAAGGAAGTCATATTAACTTTGAGCATGATGTAAAAGGTTTGAACAGTGGTGGAAATGAGCAAAAAAATGGAATTTTGACAGGCGTAAAAGATATCGTGTTCATGCTGAATCTGTTTTCAAAAATATGATCAACAACATATATATTAACCAACTTCAGGGTCAACAAGGAAGAGAAAAGTGGTGACTGATAAGTGTTCCAGTAGTGAAGACCATGGAGATAATAAAGCTCATTTTCCATCATGCAGGAAATGTGGAAGGAGACACCTAGTAAGGTGTCTTAATGGAATAAATAAATGTTTTATGTGTGGGAAATAAGGACATAATGTAAATAATTACCAAGGAAAAATGAAGAGTACTATAGAAGGAAATAAAAATGGTCCTAAGAATCCATTTATAGTCATTTTCCATAAATTTAGGTGACTTTTACATTACCCGAGTGAATTATCTATTCTATAGGATATCCTCTTGGTCAAGGAAGAATCTATATTGAAATAAATGGATGGAGAAATGTTTAAAAATTATTAGTTCTTTTTATTGATGGGATTACTTTTGAATACTTTTCTCTTATATTTGTAACCCTACAGTTTGTCATGTGAAAATGATATTTGAGGAATAATTATCTTTTATCTTGTGGATATAGTTATAAATAACCATTTTGTTGTATATGATCATTGAGTTTGAGTAAAGTACAAGTTATTAAATATTGGAATGAAAATGTGAGGTATGAGATAACATTTGTGATGAAATTATGTTATAGTTATTTTGAGGAATCTATCTCATTTTTGGGAATATTATAAAATTATATAGTTTTTGAAAAAGGAAAACACGTAGACCGTGTGACTACTCATCGCGTCGGACAATGCTGCAAGAATCGAACCCACAACCATAGTGCGATTAGGATTTATCACCTAGCACTGGACTACGTGAAGTCCTTGGTTAGTGTGACTAATTATTTTTAGTTAAATTATTTTATTGATCAATAATAAGTTGATTTTGGATCTTATGCCTTATCAAATAGATATCCTCAGTATAAGAAAATTATTTGGTGATTAGTTGATAAATGCAATATTGGAAGATGTTCGCTCTATTGGGAATACTATACGCCTAAGGAAAAAAGAGTATTATGGGATTTCATTTCAATAGTAAAGGTGTTTTTTTACATATGTTTTTATTTTGGATTTATAGAGATTTGGGTAACTTATGGAAATAATTAGCCAATCATAGATAATATGTGATTAGGTTAATTACTTTTAAGTATGTGACTTTAAGAGTAGTCGATATTTTTTTTTTTGAGATACAATTTAACGAGGAAAACTACGTAATAAAATTCTCTTCAGTTTTGGGTTTCAATATTAGTTTGGATTATAAAAAAATATTTTATGGACAATTTTTTATTGAATGGTATTTATTGAACTTTGGGTATTATTGGTTTAATTTTTGAATCTAAGATTAGTATTTCTCTCTGTAAAGTATTATCCTTTTTCAGATTATCTGATATTTTACAAACCATTTTGGATTTGGTTAATCTTTAAAGAAAAGTGAAATATATAGTTCATTAATTATAGATTATTTGATTCTCTATAAGTTGATTCTAGCACTTCTTGTGTGACCAGGTCATCTTTAATACTCATCGTTTGCAGTGAAAGATGTGTTTTTGGTAAGAATTCGATAAAGGATGAAACACTACTTATCAGGTATATTTTTGTTTTCTTATTCTATGAATAAATTAATTATTAAACTTTAGGTAAGGGATCTTAAAACCAAAAATGTGTTATCCTAATGCTTTATGTTTTTTTGAACAGATGATATTTTCAATCGCCATAAATTGATGTCTTTGAGGCCCTCAATTTTACACTTGTTTGAAATTGATGACCTCAATCACTCCCTATATATATTTATGTTTTCCCTCCAATTATCTGTCTCTAATTTCCATCAATGTTCTCCTAATCGATATCATAATTTAGTGGCGACTTTTTCATCTCTTTTTCCCTCTTATTAAGACTAAATTTTATTAACCCAATTTCCGATGTGGGTTTTCCACAAAGGTATTTTTCTATTTTTAACCTTTTATTTTCGAATAACTATTTAAAATTGTGAGGAAACAATTTATTTATGGAGGGTATAATGTAAAACCCCAATATTTCATAGTATGTAATTTTATTTAAATTCAATAGCTTGATCTACACGCAACACTGAGTTCGAGCGCACCACGACTTACCAAACTAGTTGTTGGAAAGCTTTTAGGAATAGTAATAACTATATTTTGAATTTTATATACTCCATATAATTTTAACTTATGTATTATTCGTTTCTTAGACATATTATAAGAACAAATTAAATTTTTCAGATAAAAAATGTATTTTTCAAAAAAAATCAATTTTACCACCTTTTAATGGTGAACTATTTTTAAATCTAATATTTGACCCTTTTACATATTCATTTTGACAAAATAAAATTCTTCTTTATAATCAGGACATAAAAATTTACTTTGGATGAATTTTTGGTATTTTTCTAATAATATTCACTTTTTTATGAATAGTGAGAAATAATGTATTTTAATTCAAAACCGCCGTTTAATCTAATTTATTTATATGGTTATATTATATTTTAAATTGTTTTTGAAGTGTCATTAGATTATATTTTTACACTTTAATCCAATGTTGGTAATTGGAATTAATTTTATAAACAAGTGTCAATCTTTTGATAGTTATTGTTTCTTAAAAACACGCTATTTTTTTACAATGGGAATAAATTTTAAATTAATTAATCCAACTTCTATGTTTTGAATTTGGTAAAATAGACATAGTTTTTGAAATCAGATTATCAAATATTTCTTAGGCTGAATTTTTTGTTTTTATTCGGAAAAACTTCAATTTTTTATGAATAGTGAAACCAATAAGTAGTAGTTAAAAATACGACTTTTTCATTTAAATGAAATTTCACCGCTTCTTTGAATTGAATTTTGAAAATCTGTGATACATGGTTGTTATTATTAAGTTAAATTTGGTTCAATAAGATGAAAATAATTTTTTTTGAATAGAAAATTTTGACTTTTATTTACCACGATTAAAGGTAAATTGGGTAATTCAAGGTAAAAAGAATATGATAATAATACAAAATTACCTTATCACTTATCCTAACCTTATTGGATGAGTCATGGGCGACCATGGGAATCTTTGGGTCGATTTTGGGACCCCATGGAGCTACTTAAGAATGATATTGACCCTTTATTTTAATTAACTTAATGTAAAGACAAAAATGAAATTAACAAATATCTTTTAGTATATTAATTTTTACATGGGGTTATATAAGTCATCTTTTCAACAATAAATAATAATTGGAAATCTGAAAAGTGTTCCTACGTTATAAATTTTTTTATATTTTTTAGACATAAAATAAAATAAATTATTTATGACACAATAATGATATAGTATTTAACTCATTAATAAATGATTTAAATAAATATGATTATTAATATTGAAATAATATCCAAAACCTATCCAATTCTTATTGGATTATTTTATTTAGACCATGATTCATCTTATCTTTGACTTTAATTAGTTTTGGACATTTAGAAACCGAATATCACTATATAATAATAATCTCTCAAGATCCCCCTCTTCCTCCTAGAAGCCAGACCTTAGGCAGAAGGCACTTCAAAAAGTCCTTTTGGTTCAAACCAAAGGAAGTTACCAAAATTAAAGGTAACGCTTTCTATTAAATTCTTTTGTTTTATTTTGTTTTATTTTACTTCTCCAAAACCCTAATCACTTTTTATTAATTTATTTTATAACAACACCAGTATCTTAAATATACTAGGATGTTGTTATGAGAAGTATTCTAACTACACTTAAACACACCTCCATCTAATGGGTGAAGAACATACTGTTTCTGTGGATGGCAAACTAATGCCTCACGAAACGATGATTATTCAATTATCTCATACCAACTTTAATACTGGCCATTAATATGGAACTATATTTATATATGATATATATATTATATTTATTTTTTTTATGCTTTTGTATTTTCCATTTAGATCATTATTTTATGGTTTTTATTATGGGTAAAACGCAATAATTTCATTTGAGGAAGTGCGGACTACCGCCCCCTCAAAATGATATGAATCGTTAATTCCTTATGTGATATGTGGATGGAATTAATGATATTATATATAATATTATATTTTAATTATACTATACCTATTTATCATTATGTTTTATTTCCATTAAAATACAAAATAGAAATGAAAGTAGTGTTCATTCGTATGTACGACTTACGGTCTCTATGAACGGTACATTTCATTTCTTATCTCCAAATGTTATGTACTATTATAAATAGATATATATAATGGATATAATATATATATATATATATATCTAAATCATTTATATCATTCTGAAGATAATCGTCTTTTGACCACATCGAAAAATTAAAATTATAACAATTTCATTTTTAACTAAAGTTCCAAACATCGATAAAATATCCAATATGAACTCAAATAATTAAATAATTGTTATAGTAAAGTAATAAGTGATATAAAAGGAATAATAAACTTGAAAAATTTTCTTAATCAATTAGAAATTAACTTATGTTTATTATTCAGGAAGAACAAGGAACATACAAGACAAGTCAAACTTGAGGTAAGGGGTTTCTAATCTCACTTTTAATTCAATGAGATTTCAATTGTTTGCCACATATTTATTTCATGTGGTGTATTTTGTACTGAAATTTGATATATATTATCATGATTCTATTTCCATTCATGTTATTCTGTGATTCATTTTGTCGTTATTAACTTTTTTTCATACAACGAAGTAAGGGTTTTTCATCTTACTTTTATTCCCGTGAGATTTATGCTATAATGGCCACTATTAGCTTTTGTGTGGAGTATGTACTAAAACTGATTGAATAATTTTTGAAATATAATTTAATGTATTTGTATTTACATCTTCATTTTATGATACTTCTTTCATGGGGTTTATGTTTCATAAGTAACCAAATCGGTAAGGGAATTTCAATTTTCAATTTCCACTCATTGGGCTTTATGCATACTTCATTGATTATTTTACTCTGTTATTATGTGTGGAATCACTATTTATTTTTTGTATAGTAATTTCCACTCCTCTTTATTTGGATATACCTTTGATAGAAATAATCACTCCATTGATAAATTCTCATGTAATCGATATGAACTTGATAAGAGTAATTTTAACTCAATCTCCATTTATTGAGTTAAACATCCAATTCAGTGGTGTTGCTTTTACAAGAACATGTGTGAAAGTCCTCTGATTTATTTACACTGAATATCCAACCATATTGATTGTATTTATATTTTTCACACATAATTATGTCCTTGATTTATCCTTAACATAATGATACAGTCTTTATAAGAGATTTCATCTCAATTTACATTCCATTGAGTCTTCTTTGTTGTTATACACCAATTCTCTTTTATATGGTTTATATAATGTACTTTGACATAGTATATCATTAATTCATTTATTCTCATGATATTATAAAGTTTTGATTACCTAAATAATTTTTATTCAAGTGTCTCTCTATTGGTTAGGAACTCTAACTAAAATATCATTTTAAATGTTTTAAAGATTTATTATTCAAAATATTTCTCATTAATGTATGTGTTTTAAAAATGGTTTTAAGGATTTATTTATAGGGTCATTAATGTTTTCAAATTAAAATTCTTTTTAAAAGTTTCAAAGTGGTATGGGACACTTTGATTCAAAAATCTATTTTAAACGACTTCTTGATAAATAGTGATACTTTTAAATGTTTTCAAGAAAAAGGGGGTTATTTCTCTTAAATAGTTTTGATATTATTTTTTTCATCTATGTCAATATCCTTCATTATTCTCAATTTAGGTTAATCTATTAAAATAAAATATTCCATATTTTTTTGAATGAGTTATGTTTTACTGTCGATGTTCTATTTTTATACCATTCATGGTTTATGGATAAAGTATTGAAATTTAGTATACTAGATTTAATACTAATGTTTATGTTATGTTTAAACCTTTTCACATGAGGAATTCATTGGAAAATGTAAGTGATGGGTGGAGACTGCTATATCTCCTTGATGCATCTGTCGATCTCATGAGACAAACTAGTGTCTTGGCACAAGACCTTGAAAAAATCTTTTTTGTCTTCTTGGAACGAGGCCTTGACTATGTGGTTATGATGTCTGAAATTATGCATCCCATAATTATAAGATTAGATATTGATTTTTCATGTGATTATTCAACTAGTAGAATACACATGACTATGTTTTATTATGGCATTATTTACTCATCTCATATTCCTACCATAAAGTGTTCATGTTTATCATTTGAAATGTCATGTGTTTTTAATTATTCACCATGCCTAATGTTTATGTTATCATCCACTATATTTCTTACTCTTACTAAGCATTTGAGATCACCCCTTTCTCATGTTTCATTTTCCCAGGATATGAAGAAGTTATTTATGAGTGACTTGTAGGAATAATCTTGGAAGCTTTGATGTTTCAAATGGAATAAATTAGTGTTGTTTTTCATTTCTAGTTGTAGTTTTGAACTTATGTATGTATCTTGTTTCCAAGAATACTAAAATAATCGGTACTTCAGGACTTGATTCCTTGTAATCATGCCAATGTATTAAAATAATGCACCGACTCCTGGATTCTAGGTTCGGGGAATTACAAGCTACCACTACTAAGGCCTAGGTATCAAAATCATACAAGTATGAAGAACAAAATTAATTAACTAATTATCTATTAATTATTATTATTCTATTTTCTTTACAATATTAATTTTTTAATCTTCTGAGCCATGTTCCAAAATAATTATTAATTATTTGATTGTATTCTCAAGTAAAACATCATCATAAATCAAGCATCAAGAACTAACATTGTTCTTTCATTAATTAATTTTTTATTTCATAATCATCAGGTTACTCTAATAATTAGCCCAATCTACCACATAAAATATGCACAAACAGTTCATGGTATCAAAAATTTTTTCTATAGTTAAAAATTTATTTTATAAAAATAATCAGACATTGAACATCAAGCATGCATTAAAAAAGAAACTATCACTAATGAGAAATACCTTCGTTGAACTGACCCCAACTACCCCAAAGTCATTCCCAAAACTACTACACATTATATCATATCTGACATCCCATTACAATATCATCATTAAACCATCACCCCATTCCACAATCATAACCTCTAGAATCCCCTCCCACTATCATTATCATTATCGACAACTTCTTCCAATGCCACAACCTTATGCATCCCCGCCCACTATCATCACCATAACTGGCACCCCGTGCCACCATTATAGGCTTGGGAATCCCCACCCATTATTCCAACCATACAATGATATCATTCTATAATATCAAATCTCAAAATCCATAGATAATAAACACATATTAAATGTATTATTCCACATATAATTTCAAAGGAATCTATGACCAAATTGAATAAGTAATTCCACTTTTATCAAACTACATCAAGATTGCTCATCCCGAGATAAATGATTTAAGTAATCATTCATTTTTCATAAATTTATATAATTAACCGATTTATTAACAATAAATATCAATAGATCTAGCCTTATAAATTTCCAAGGATAAATATTATTTATTTAAACAAGTGTTCTAAATTAATCTATTTTTTCATAAATCAAAAATATTGATGATAATTATTTAAACATGCCACTTTTATTATAATAAAATAATTTCCATATTTAAGTTGTTATTTAATTTCAACTCATATCAAAAATTCTTAACAACCATAAAAATATATATAATATTATTTAGTAAATATCATAGGAAATAAAAATATAATCAAAAGTATGTGATCACCCATACTAAATATTTTAAACATGAATATTAATATTACCACATGTGATGATGATTATGATTCTATAATTTAATTATATTATAACATCTGATAATTGTATTCAATCATGAATAATTTTCTATGCATGGAATAATATTTTTAGAAGATGAATCACAAAAATAACACTTTTTATAATCACTAGTTGAATTTTTTTCTAATATATAGAATTGTCAAATAATTATTATCAATATTATTTAATAATTTTAACACCAGAGAATACTCTCATTTCATATTATCAAATATTAATGAGACAATAACATACAATTTTCTATTTCTCTCTCTTGGATAATTTACAGAATAATTTTGATTATTTTACAACACACGACTATTTATTTTGCCTTTCTTATGATAATATTAAAAATTATCTTATTTATCCATAATATACTCTATTAATTAATTCATTAATAATAATAAGAAAATAAAACAAGTGATGATAATTAAAAAAATAGAAACACTTCAACAAAATGCCATACTATTTTCAAAATAAATATTTATCTGCAACAAGAAATATAACTTTATCTCTCTTGAATTTTTCAAGATAAATTCAACATGAGATTATTATATATTTGTAATAATTATATGATATTATATTATAAATATTTCATAGTATTCATTTTAACTTCAATCTTTGTAATTTCTATATTATCTCACAAAATTTCATCATGTCAATATTTTTTTGATTGTTATATGATGGATTTTAATTTCATCCATTTAAATAAAGAAGATAAATCATGGTTAATTAACATTTTCATAGTATAAAAAATAGAAGTCATATATTCCTTACCTCTTGGAATACTCTCATGATGCAACATCAAAATTAAGGAGAGATGAATAGGGTATGTGCATAGATTGGAAGTAAGAGGAACCTTAATATTTTTTTAAAAGGCTTCAACGAACTTGAATGATAGGTTTTGTGTCACCAAAACATGATAGAAACATTAATGAACTTAAATGAGAGAAATAAAATAATTTTAACATCAATAGATATCTATCCTTGGATACTCCATTAAAATTAAATTTGTCCACAATTAATTTCTATTTTAATACAAAACATAATTGTTATTCATTTAAAACTTTTGAAGCACATGATAAAAATTTAAATGAGTCAAAATCATTTAACTCCATGATTTTATGATTTAAAAATATTTTAAAAGGAGTTCATGTGGTTTTCAAATTTAAAGGAGGACGAAAATATGAAACTGGGTAAAAATAGATATCCATACACAACTCATATATTCTACGTATGGGTAACATGGTTTTACCCTTGAACAACTTGATACCCTTATGCACCAAGTAAAAAATGGGTTGAACTTTACATTAGCCTTGTGTTACCCTAACATAGGCTTATTAAACTCACAACTACCCTTACACAAGTCGACTCCTACCCTTACATGGGTATTGGAAATTTGGGGTGATCCTTATGCAAGATAAAGTATCTTGACTTACCTTTGGAAGTGGAGAAGATAACCTTACACAACCATCAGAGACTCAAACTTACCTATATGCAGTGATCGATCCGCACTTAAATAAATATAAATGTACCTTTATGTAGATCATATGATTAGGGAATTATCTTTATGCAAGATCTAAAAATAGTGGATGACCCTTAACGAGATTCATCCTTACAAAAAAGTATGGTCATGCCTAAGGGTATAAAAATATTAAATTTAAATTTATAAAAACATATAAATAATTAATAAAATATTTTATTATCACATCAAAAATCCCAAAAACACTTATAAAATATTATAATAACTTTAAAAAAATCCATATTATCTTCACCAAAAAACTTTTAAAACATAAAATTAATTTAATAATTTGTAAAGCCTCTTTAAAAAAATTCTAAAATTTATGATACTGCTCCTAGACCACTAAACACCCTATAACAAAAAATGAAGAAATTATAAAAATCAAGACCTTTACAAAATCATTTCCTTAATCAATACTCCTTACCAATAATATCATTTTTACAACTTAGTTTTTTCCATATAACACTTTTGAATATTTTATATAAAGTTTTTAGATTATGGTGTGGAGCTGGTATAGAATTTCATTCCACGTGAAGCCTCAATATTGATATAATAAAAATATTAAATAAAATATATCATATGCACATAGTTTTTTTGAAATAATGTAATATATGTTTAACAGTGCCTCGTATTGGAAAACTGAGACTATAATTAAATCTAGAATATGGGTTTTACCCTATAAGTTACATAATCATTATATGTGTCATGTTTTTCATGTAAGTGTATCCATAGGTGAAATAATAGATAAATTAATTAGTTAATTAATTAATTTTCTATCAAAATACTATAACATAATTCTTTACTATTTAATAATGGATATAACTAAATATATTTTTTTGCCACATAACCCTGGATATTAGAAGGGAGGACTATAAAAGATAATATTAGAAGATTATGATGAGATCATGGATTGAATATTGATATAAAAAGAATATTTTCTTCATCAATGATGTTCTTGGATCTCACTAAAAAAATTATACAAAATTGTTCTTCATCAGAGATCAATTTGATATTGAGGTAGGACATTAATTTTTTTGGTTTAATCCCCATTATTGATTTCTTCATGGAGAATGTGAATTAATTATTTGATAATATAATTCACAAATTATGTTTTTGTTTTATCTTTATTTACATTTATTCATAGAATTAGGAATAATTTTTTCTTGATTTTCCTCCCCGCTTGATAATTTTTTCCGTAAATGAATGAAGGGAAAAATCAATAATGAACAATATTTATTTCTCAATTTTTCATTTCATTCATTTCTCCATATTTTCATAAATGTTTATCCATTTGTATTTATATTGGACAATGATTTGACAAAACCAAGGAACTTATCATTTTGAAATCTATCTTTGACAAAACATATCATTACTACAGGTTTGGTTTTGAGATCAAAGTAATAGTATGGACATGATGATGATGATGAAGATTAAAATATGGTGCATGTGATGGATTTTTCATGATGTAAACCATGTTGGTGATTTGGGATGGTTATAACCGGTGTTTTCTTGTCAAAGGGTGGTTGGAATCTGGCCACTGGTATCAATGAATTCTTGGTCAACCTACAATTGGTCTTTGTCAGCGAGAATCATATCTATAGAGAAGGAGGTGGTGGGATAGGTAGATATGTGAAAATATAAAATGTTTTTATGAAATTTAGGTATACTCATCATGTTGTTCATAACAATATACACCATGTGTTTCCCCTTCAATGATAGCTAGAGTTTATGTGTAATGAAAAATATCACACAGACATGTGCCTTTTGCACAAGATGTATAATCCTTAAGCTGATGACCCGATGTGTACCTATAGAGTACATGGGCACAAAAAAGACCCGTGTACATAGGCACAACTAGAATACATGGATACAAGCTGGAGTACACAAACACAGACACAGGTAGGACCATTCATAGTGCAACAATCCGTGTGTCCTACATACGAGCCATGTACTCTTTCATGGGAAGTATAGAACCCTTGATTCCCTCAGTATAATATCAGTTTCAGTGTGGGTGTATTATATTGGTCCATCCCACTATGGGATAGTTCTGGATACATTCAATTATCCTTCTGTGTTCCCCAAGGTGTGGTCCTCTATTATTCTTCCCTAGGTTGGGTCAAGTATCTTGTTTTCGATATCTAGTGCATTCAATCCTCTTTCTAGAGGGTTATTCTAGATAGGGTTAGGTATCCCCCATAGGCCCTGAGTTTGATCCCCTAATTGTGTATTGTCATCTTATGAGTTTCAGTTTATACCATGAATTGAAATTCGCAGCAAGTGAAAACTCTAAAATGAGTTCCATTAATAATAGTGAGACTCAAGAAGTTAGTTCCCCTTGATGAATGCGACATCGAAGCCTCCAACATAATACTAGACTGATAGTGAGGATGAGACCTTATGTTTTTCCTTAATATCAATATATTTGCATATCTAGGATTTTTATTTCATTTTGGATTACTCACCTTATTGTGGTTTTTCATTTGAATCTCTTTGACACTTTGTTTTCTGTTTTCAGGGTGTCCTTATTGGTATGTTATACTCACCCCTACATGGGATCATCCCACATGCATCCTTTCTTATGAAAACGAAAGACCTTTCGATGCAGTCCTAGTATTATTGGGACTAGGTGGAGATTAGTTTTGCTTGATGGTATGTGGATGGTTCCAAGAGTTTCGTTTGACAACAATGCCTTTTTTGTAATAGTATTGGAATCTTTTAACAATTTTGGTTGGCTTGTATTTGACCATTTTCTTTATCATTCTCTTTTTTATTATCTGATATTATATTAGTGGTTTTAAATGCATTTATATTATTAATTTATTTGTTTTTTCTCATTATAATAGTGTATAGATATATATGTGTGTGTGTGTGTGTGTCAAGATACTCTAGGATAAGGTCTCCTATGTGTGTGTTATTCCTACTAGGTTCTAGTCATTATCCCCTGAACAATTGGAGGTGGCCTTGGGGTGTCAAACATGACCTACTATTGTCTAGGTGGGACTTGATAGATTTGGTCATAACATAGTGGCATCTATTAAGGTCATCTGATGAAAAATGTTTGGATATATTTTAGTGGTGAGGATCAATTTGGGAACTAGGGAGGCTATATTAAAATGTCTTGATTTTGCCTCTCTGTCCATGGAACCCGGTTATGGTACATAAGATGATTTATCTATTCACAAGGACTCTTTTAACCTTATTATTGAATTAGAACATATCCGAATTAGTTGTAGGGGAAAACATTGATATGGTCATCATACAGAAATGAGTTGTGGTTTACATGAATTTCATGAGTCAGCTCCCCTGATATTTTCTTTGACAATAATTTATGTTAACTATTGATATATTCCTCCAAAATTATTTCCATATTGGATTATTCAAAAGTATTATAATAAATATCCTTTTAGAAATGAGGCTACAGTTTAGGGACCTATATTGGAGGCGGTTCCTCTCTATGGGTTTTCCAATATTACCTCCACCTATTGAGTAGCCAATTTTTCTAGAAGCACTAAGAGATGGTGTACATAGGCTAAGAACACTTCATTAGATCTAAAGATAATGACCACTTAGGTTTTTGGTGATCTAGACCCACATGAAACATAGGACCGACTCGAGGTAGTAGAGTGAGTTTTCCACCTTATGAGGACCTCTCCAGAAAAGATAGTGGTTCTATTAGCGAACCTTCTCCATAGACCAGGAAGACGATGATAGATCTTGACGTTGAAAATTCATGAAAAAAAGACTCTCACTTAGACAATGTTAAATTATATCTTCAGAGAGGATTTTTAACCATCAAAATTGTTGGTAGTACATATATAGGAGCTTCTAAATATCCATTAGGGTAACTTATCAATCATAGAGTATTGGTAGAGGTTCACCAAACACTCATGGTATCCCATTGATATTGTTCATGATAGATAATTTTGAAAAACATTTTATCATTTAATCACCTATATATCAGACCTAGAGTCGTATTATTTGTATCGCTTCTTACATTAGGGTTCTAGAGCATTCCTTGGTTATAGATAGATTTATATCGGAGCAGTCACCAATAGTTGGTTTCAGTAGTGGACACCCTATAACTGAGACCTAAATAACTGGTAATTAACACCATACTTGGGGATTTAGGTGTGTGAGGTATTTTTAGAGTCAATCTCAATATAGAGGGTTGTCACTTAGGGTTCCCATGGAGATTCCTATCACCTGAGTGAGAGGTGATGCTTCTACTGTTATGTGATAAGCTATATCATGTGGGATTTTCTAAGCTGCCACATATTTGATAGGGATATGGTTGATAGACCACCAAGGTAGAGGTATAAACATGAGAATAGAGGTATTCGTGGTGGAAGATGTGGAGAAGGATCTAGGAGAGCAGCAGGTGGTGGTCAACATTATGATTCATTACCACTTTCACCACCTCCAGGTTTTCCATGCTAAGAGCAGGTGGTTAGAACCGTGGATAGTTGGAGGCAGTGGAGACATATGACCCAGAGGCCCTAGTTATTATTCTAGGTATGATATATGTATTATCTACTTTAGCTGCAATTTTGATTGAAATAGGAGTGAGCCACACCTTCTTTTCTGTATCCCTTTTTCAAGATCCAGAGATTCTGGTTGAACTGTTAGCTCAACCTTTTCACTTAGTGACTCATGCCATGATATATTTAGCAATCACGTACTTTTTTTGACAATGTGACAGAAATTTTGGTGGAGAGAGATTCATATGGGATCTCTCCATATTCTCAATGATACCTTAAAACATCATTTTAAGTACCAACTGTCTCTTTATGGTCCACGCACTGATTGACTGTTTTAGGTTGAGGATGTGATGTTTTCGAGTAGATGGGATATTTTTTCCTTTATTAGTGAGAAGTAATTCCAAGTCAAGAAGGATGAGTTTGTATATAAGAGGATAAATCTGATCTATCATTAGATGGATAGTGTATCTATTCGATTAGTAGATTCTATGATCATTTAGTTTTCTATAATGGAGGAGGAGTATGAGGATGTCTTACCTCAAGACGTGCTAGACTTACCTCACCACCAAGATATCGACTTCTACGTAAACATTATTTTAGGTACTACCTTGATATCTATTCGATTATATCAGATGGATCCCGTTGATCTGTAATAACTGAAGATGAAGCTGGAGGATTAGTAGAGGAAGGTATTTTTTAGATATAGTGTATCCCCCTAGGAAGACCTAATGTTATTCACAAATAATTAAGATGAGAGATTTAGGTTTTTCATAAATTATCATCTCTTGAACTATGTGACTATCAAAAATAAATATTCACTTTCGATAATCGATGATCATTTTCACAACCAAAATGGGGGGTGGTTATAGAAGATTGACCTCAAATTAGGTTATCACCAGCTCTGAGTTCGATAGGAGGGAACACCAAAGATTACTTTTTTGTGTATATATGGTCATTATGATTACTTATTGTTTCCCTTCAGAAGGAAGAACACCCCAACAGTGTTCATGGGACCCATGAACTGAATCTTTCAGTACTTCTTGTATCGGTTCGTGGTGGTTTACATTGATGAAATCATCATGTACATAGTGTCATAGTGTCTTAAAAGTAATTTGAGGATGGTTATTGACATAATATGAGATAATTGACTTTATAGTAATCTCCTAAAGATTCAGTTCTGAATAAGAGAGGTCCACTTACAATAAAATGTCAACTTAGAAGAGGGAGTGATAGTGGACTCAACAACGATCAAGGTAGTGTTGTCTTGGGATCCACACAAGTGCGTGAATGAGGCGAGGAGCTTCCTTGGTTTGAAAATAAATTATTAGAGATTCATACTCAATTTATCCAATATCAAAACACCTCTCACTGCATTAACATTGATGGTTTGACCATTCATGTGGATGGAGATGTGTTAGTAGGTTTCTCAGGATCTATGATAGATGTTAATGAGTGCCCTAATTTTGAGACTTCTAGAGGAGGGTGTTGAGTACACAGTGTTTTGCGATGACTCTACAGCTGATATTGGATGAATCCCAGTGTAGAGGCAGAAAGTTATTGATAAAGATCCTCATAAAATAATACATCATAAGAAAAACTATGAAACCCATGACTTGAAGCTGGCAACAACAATTTTATCCCTGATGTCATAGAGACACTACATTATGGGAGAGTGATTCATTATCTATTCTGACCATAATAGTCTTAAGTATATCTTATCATAGAAATATATTTATGAGAGGAAAAAATACTGGTTAGATTTTCTGTAGGAATATGATTTTGAGTTAGTCTATACTCATGGAAAAGAGAATGTGATTGCATATGCTATCAGCAAGAAATATCGTTCGCAATTACTAAGAGAGGAAATAGAGTAGTTAAAATATTTGTAATTGACCCTTTTGGATGAGGGTGGAGTTGTATACCACTATTCAATAGTCATTACCCCTTTGGTTCTTCAGTATTTCTGGGTTGGAACAACTTGGATATATCGATTATAAGGTCTTGCATTCCTAGATATCCATAGTTCATACTCATGATTACTTTTATAATGGTGGGGTGCACATCATCCTTTTCTAAGGATGAACGACGGTACATTTCATGCTATGAGATGTGGTTTTAGGTGAGTTTCATACACCCCCGTAGCTATACATATAGGATTTGATAAGATGTACTAAAAATTTTGACATCAGTTTTGATGTCCAGGGATGAATAAAAGTGTAACTGAGTTCATATCTGAATTCCTCACTTATCAGTAGGTAAAGGATGAGGTACAAGTGTGTTTAACCTAATCCCTTGAGTTTATATAGTAGAAATGGAATAGTGTATCCATGGATTTTATTATGGTACTTCCATGCTCAACTATAGGTCACATTTGTCTGATCATATACTAACTCACCTAGTTGTCTCATTTCCTTTCCATTTGAGAGTAGAGTTAAATGGAGAGTTTGGGATGCTTGTATGTGTAGGAGATAGTCAGAATTTATGGTATTCCCTATATGATTATTTGAAACTATGACTCTTTATTTATGTCACAACTATGGAGAAGGTTAAAAAGGATTTTGGGACACATTAATGGTTGATCATGATGTTACACCCAAAGATAGAAAATTGGACATAGTAAACCACTCAGGTTCCGAAGGACATGATTTGGCCTTGTGTGTTGAATTTTTGTTATAGATAAGAGGATTATTTACCTTTTGTTGTGTTTTAAAATAATAATACCATTCCACCATCAGTATGACACCATTTCTAGCCTTTTATAGGAGACCATGTGTAGAGACCCGTATCTTGACGTACATGGAAATTACATTACTTTTGCGGAATACTTAGTACATAACAAAAACACACACACAAGGATCGTAATAGTTTAGTGTCCTTGGAAACTCGGAACGTAATCTTCTAATCGTGGTGAAAGATCTTCAATATCTCCCATAAAGATCTTCCCCTTTTTTTTACCTAAAACCTTTCTTTATATCCTGGGGAAAAGAATACATAAAAGGGTGAGCTCAAATGCTCAGTAAGGGTATACAAAATAAAAATCAATCACATCATATTCATAAGAACATATCTTTTGTAAATCTTAACCTGCAAAAGAGAGCATAATTTCATAACATGGGATAAATAATAGTAGTGAAATGAAATCACAATAATCATAACTTAAAACATGAACCTTTGTGGCATTCACACATAATCATAGAGAATCATTTCTTGTTAGTCAAGACTCATTTCCAAGACTATCTTAGTGGACAAAGTCCCTTTCTGAATCGAGTAACCCTCGTTTCAGTCCTGTTTCACTGAACCGGTATAACCTACCGTTCCAGCCATGTCTATCTCATGAGATATAAAATATTTACCCAATGAATTGGAGGGAGATATAGGTCCCACCCATCTCTTAATGATACCATTCTTATGTGTGCCACAAAATCATAAACCATAAATCATTTCATAACCCATGTAATAAAAATGGGATTCTTAAACAACATGACATCATAAAACCATTCATATAAGATAAAGGAATTCATAAACATAATTCCATCACAACATAGTCAAATCAATGTAAAAATATGGATAGAAACAGAACCCTTTATTATCTTAGATGGAAAATAATTTTGATAAAACACTTGAATTGAATTCTTGAGGAAAATATCCTTTCTTCTTCAAAATAAATTTCTTTTCACAAAACATCATGAAATTTTAAAAGAAAGATATTTTATTGAAAATATTCATGAAATATTTTGGAGGAAGTTTCATGAAAATAAGGCTTTATAAAACCATAAAAATCCGTTCGTGCCGTATAAGTTAAAAAAACATTATTCTCTTACTTTTGTCGGAAAAGTCAAAAATTTCATCGTATGAAAAACGACAAAAGATTCCTTTCATATCTTTTACTAAAAACTCACCAAAGGGTAAAATTGGATTTAAAAAATTTTAGGTGGATGTAAATAACATTACATATTGAGGAAACATGGATGTGGATGATAAAATATACCCCAGTAAATTTTCAAGTACAAACAATCTCGGATAAGAATGAGATTGTGATATTTTCCTTACCTTAGGTCCGACTTGCTTTGTAAGTGTCCGAACCTCATGTATAATGATTTAAATCATGTTATTGACTTATTACAGAATTATATTCATTGTTATGATATCATATATGGTTCACTTATGACATTATATTACCCGTTCTTTTGTAAATTCCATGTTAAAGAAGCGTTTTGGGTAAAATCGTTTAATTTATTGCAGGTGTTTTGACTTGTTGTTCTTGACATCATTATTACTTATATCATGATTTACTCACTTCCAGAATATAAAATATGATTTATATATCATATATATTCAGTATATATATATATATAATAGGTAGATAAATAAAATGAAAAACACCGTTCATGGAGACGGTAGTCCGTACGTACGCATGAACGCTGTTTTCCTTTCCTTATTGTCTTGAATGGAAGTAAGTTGATGACATACATATATATATATACATAAATCCAGTAACTCTATAATGTCATGTATTTCATTATTATTTCTTATATATACTTTATAATCATTCTTAAATGGTTAACATGGAGAATGAATCTCATCGCGTCGTGGAGACGGTAGTCCGTACGTACGCACGAGCGATGATATCATTTCCATAAATACTGAATTGAATTGGAGTGGATTATAAAATATATCAGAATCAATATGATGTTGTAATAACTATGTATAGTTATTATTTACACCATTATACCCATCCATGTAAGGTGGTGGTGGAAAATAGATTACACCACGGCGTGGAGACGGTATTCCGTACGTACGCACGCGCGGTGATTTCTTTTCCCGTAGGATGGATAGATGGTGAAATAGGGTTGTTTCATACTTATAATAACATATCAGTATATGAGTGATACTGATGTTATTACTTCATAATGAAACAACCTAAGAAGAAGAAGTGGAAGAAGAAATAAAGATGAAAGAATTGGTAACGGTAATTACCTCTTCTTTGAAGCGCCTCTTTGAGACCTCCTCTTAGGGCACTAGAATTGGTCTTTGAGGAAGACCAGAAACTCTAGGATTTTGCTAGGGAAGTGGAGAAGAGATTTTGGCAGGGGTTGGCCGAGCTTGAGTGCTCAAATTGGTGTGAGGAGGAGGGGGAGGAGGTGCCCTTTTATAAGGGAGGAGAGGGGCACCTTAGGAATATCTCAAAATATTATTTTATATTAAAGTCAAAATCGGTTTATAATGGTTCCAAAGGGTCTTATTTCGAAGATAAAGTGGGGATGGGTCTAAATCCTATCAACCAATAGAATTTAGACAAGTTTAGGATATTATTTTAACCTTATCAATTAGATTTAACTCTAAGTTAAATAATTTAACATTTACCGTGTCTTTTAGTTTTCTTTCACTATATGGTTAATACACTTACTATAACATGCCAAACGAACCCCAAATTGTTTATTATTAATATATATATCCTTATCTAAGTCATTTGGCCGAACCTTAGATTTTTAGGAATAAAATAACAATTAATAATATAATATTTTATTTAAAAACTATTTTGTGTCAATTTTGACACTATTTGATATATGATTTTTGTGAAAGTCATAACAGAATTAAATGTTCGAACCAAGTTGATTAAATCAACATTAATATATCATAGTAACCTAGAAAATTAGTGGAATTCATAAAAATTTTCAAATTACATTTATTTTGGTGTTTATAACATCAATTATGTCAATATTTCATTAATAAGATAATTACTGCATCATCGTTGTGTCATAAATAAATTAAATTATTTGATGTCTAAAAATTACAAATAAAATACCATCATGTAGGAAATCTTTTTAGCTTTCTAATGAATATTTACAATCGAATTTATCTTATGTATAACCCCATATTAAAAATGATTTACTTATTAAACTTTGATTTTAACTATTTTAACCTTTCTTTAAATAAATTAATAATAAATGTCCTAATCTAATCCAAGTGGGCCTAAATGGTCATATTTTATTCCTATGTTTGTTTTTGGTCGAATTACACTTGTCCAATAGAATTAGGACATGTGTTATGGTAATATTAATATTATATTTACCCTTAGTTACCCTATTTACTATTAACCGCGGTAAAAAAAAGTAAAAAGTTACTATTCATCAAAAATTATTTTCATCTCATTGAACCACATTTTAGTCCTTGATATTAACCGTGTCTGTCGGATTTTCAAAATTCTATTCACAGAAGCGGTAAAATTAAGTTTTATGCAAAATTCAGTTTTTTAACCTACCACTTAGTAGTTTCACTATTCATCAAAAATTGATGTTTTTCAGAACAATGCCAAAATTTCATCCTAAGATATATTTCATATTCCGAATTCAAAAATGAAATCTATTTTACCAAATTCATAACATAGAAGTTGCATTAAATAATTTTATAATTAAATCCCACTGTTAAAATAAATAGCGTGTTTTTAGGAAACAATATATATCAAAAGATTGACACTTGATTATGTCTGGTTTAAATGTGAAATTAAAACCAATGACCAACATTGTATTAAATTGTAAAAATATATTCTAAATATACTTTAAAACCACTCAAATTAATAATTTATCATTATTAATTATTTCGATTAAAAAAGTTGTTTTTAATTATAATTTAGTAATTTTCACTATTCATCAGAATGTGAAAGTTATCCGAAAAGTACCAAAATTTCACCTTAGGCTAAATTCGATACTCCAAATACAAAAATGAAGTCCATTTTGAGAGATAAAATTTCTAAAATTTAAAATGTGGTTATTACTATTCATAACGGCTAGTTTTAATAATAGCGTATCGTTGTTTCGTGAAACTCAGTATTGCGTACTACACACGCTATCGAGAAAGGTTGCGATTGCGTGTAATGCAAGGCAAGTCAAGGATGCGTGTTGTGAAAGCTCCTTTTGGTGTAGCGTACAACACAAGACATTAGTGAAATAAAAAATAATATTTTTCATAAAATCTCGGGCTGTTACATTCTACCCCCCTTAAAATGAATTTTGCCCTCGAAATTCGTCGGCGTTATAAATGGTTTACTATTCGAAAGTTTCTTTAATAGAAACCCACATCGTAAAAAGGAATACCAAAAATTGGCTTTAATAACTAAAGTATGAAATGTAACGATTACCCAAATAAACTAATCACTGGGTTTCCACATAGGTGAAAATATGGATATGGAAGAGAAATCTAACCATCATGTTCTGATGGAGAGTGGTAGAGAACATGGCTATGGAAAAGCCAGTAATCACAAATCCATATATTTGTGATGATATAAGGTACCATCTGATTCATCAGGTATAAGATCACTAGGACAACATTTTTGGTTTTCAAGATCATTTCCCCTAATGTTGAAAATTTGAATTAGAATAAATACTTACATTATTTTGGTACAATCTCACTTTTGTTCGTGCCTTGAACAATTTCCACTTCATCTCTTAAATAAATGAAGTTGAATTTGTTATTCGTGAAGTGTTAGCAGATCATGTGATAGAATGAAGGGTCATTACATCTGTCTCAAACAAAAGGTTAGCAAAAATTATATGCATAAATCGATCTATAGTGAGATTAATCATATATGGTTCCTAAAATGGACTTATACTTCATATATCATACTACATAATATAATAAAACTAGTTTCTACTAAACAGGGACTTCCTGTAGGCCAGTGGTAGGCGATAAAGGCCAGTCGCACTTCGGTTGTGGGTTTGACTCCTACAGCCTTATCCGAAGCGATGGGCTGTCGCCCGTCCTGCAGGTTGTCCTTTTTATAAAACTATATTACTATAACATCCCATCAATAATATCGAAAAAAACTTCTATCCTTAAACAATACTAACTTATGTCCAACATAATCCATTCCAATCTTTAGGCTTATCCATAATACTGCAGTCCATTCTCATAACATAGTGAAAACGATTACCAGAGATTTAACACCATCGTCGATCCCCATAAGATATGTCTTGTTGGTCACATTCTAATCATTCAAAGTCCTTAATCATGTATTCGCTTGAATACCTTAGTGAAAACATGAATGCAGTTTAAAGTTAACACTTTCCACATACCAAAATCCTCAAAATTCTATATACTCAAACCATGATATCACTTAGTCCTTATATCAATCATGAGCTCATGCATACAATCAAACATATCATTATCGTCTTATCCCTTCATTAAGCGCATATCATCTACTTTCCAAAAATACTTGTACCATTCATCACATACTTTCAAAACTTAAGGAAAGACAACAATGTAACAATCCTTAGATGTCTATTTATCCCATAGTACCATGAGAATACTTATACAACATTACACTTAATAAACATGTAATCATTCCACTACATTCATTAACCATTGACCGAGCTTCAACAATTCTTTCATCTCACATATAATTTGTAGTCTCATCATCATCATCAACATAAATACTACCCATACGACCATACTGATTCTCTTCATGAGACTTTCCCTTAGGGCATTGGTTTGCATAATGCCCGTACATTCCACATTTAAAACATTTAACCATTGTTGATGTCGTAGAAATACCATTATCCTCATCCCTGGTGTTAACTGAACCTTTTCCTTTGCACTTACTGGCTTTGTGTCCTTCTTTTCCACACCCAAAGCATCTTCCAGTTCCTTTGAAACATTCTCCTTGATGCCTCTTCCCACATGATTTACATAGGGGAAATTGAACTTTCTTTCCTCTATGATCATCATGAAACTCCATCTTTCTCTTATTAGCCGAGTCAGGAAACTTACCAAATTTTACTTTATTAATCATATTATGAGATTGCTGATTCGGCATAATAATGATGTTTGGACTTCCAAATCCCATTTCATTTGGTTGCTCATAAAAATATCATTCCATTGTCCAGCATATCCTCCATTATCATGAATCACCTTGTTTCCATCCATTTTCTAAAACCCAAAAAGAATAGTGTGAGAGGCAAAAATCATGCTAGAGAAAACAACATTATAAAGGGGGAGTACCTTCAATATCTAACATCTTAGGTTTAATTCTATGATCGTTAGCGTAGTTCTAGTACTATAACCTATACGTATACTTAACCTTAGGGACATCCCTAGACATACCTTAGAAATATCTCTAGGGATCTCACTAAAGTTCTCGCATCCTAGTTTCCGAAGGTTGACTAAACCTTTCCTCTGATACCAACTGTAGAGACCCGTATCTTGACGTACATGGAAATTACATTACTTTTGCGGAATACTTAGTACATAACAAAAACACACACACAAGGATCGTAATAGTTTAGTGTCTTTGAAAACTCGGAACGTAATCTTCTAATCGTGGTGAAAGATCTTCAATATCTCCCATAAAGATCTTCCCCTTTTTTTACCTAAAACCTTTCTTTATATCCTGGGGAAAAGAAAACATAAAAGGGTGAGCTCAAATGCTCAGTAAGGGTATACAAAATAAAAATCAATCACATCATATTCATAAGAACATATCTTTTGGAAATCTTAACCTGCAAAAGAGAGCATAATTTCATAACATGGGATAAATCATAGTAGTGAAATGAAATCACAATAATCATAACTTAAAACATGAACCTTTGTGGCATTCACACATAATCATAGAGAATCATTTCTTGTTAGTCAAGACTCATTGCCAAGACTATCTTAGTGGACAAAGTCCCTTTCTGAATCGAGTAACCCTCGTTTCAGTCCTGTTTCACTGAACCGGTATAACCTACCGTTCCAGCCATGTCTATCTCATGAGATATAAAATCTTTACCCAATGCATTGGAGGGAGATATAGGTCCCACCCATCTCTTAATGATACCATTATTATGTGTGCCACAAAATCATAAACCATAAATCATTTCATAACCCATGTAATAAAAATGGGATTCTTAAACAACATGACATCATAAAACCATTCATATAAGATAAAGGAATTCATAAACATAATTCCATCACAACATAGTCAAATCAATGTAAAAATATGGATAGAAACAGAACCCTTTATTATCTTAGATGGAAAATAATTTTGATAAAACACTTGAATTGAATTTTTGAGGAAAATATCCTTTCTTCTTCAAAATCAATTTCTTTTCACAAAACATCATGAAATTTTAAAAGAAACAGATTTTATTGAAAATATTCATGAAATATTTTGGAGGAAGTTTCATGAAAATAAGGCTTTATAAAACCGTAAAAATCCGTTCGTGCCGTATAAGTTAAAAATAACATTCTTCTCGTACTTTTTTCGGAAAAGTCAAAAATTGCCTCGTATGAAAAACGACAAAAGATTCATTTCATGTCTTTTACTAAAAACTCACCAAAGGGTAAAATTGGATTTAAAAAATTGTAGGTGGATGTAAATAACATTACATATTGAGGAAACATGGATGTGGATGATAAAATATACCCCAGTAAATTTCAAAGTACAAACAATCTCGGATAAGAATGAGATTGTGATATTTCCCTTGCCTTAGGTCCGACTTGCTTTGTAAGTGTCCGAACCTCCTGTATAATGATTTAAATCATGTTATTGACTTATTACAGAATCATATTCATTGTTATGATATCATATATGGTTCACTTATGACATTATATTACCCGTTCTTTTGTAAATTCCATGTTAAAGAAGCGTTTTGGGTAAAATCGTTTCATTTATTGTAGGTGTTTTGACTTGTTGTTCTTGACATCATTATTACTTATATCATGATTTACTCACTTCCTGAATATAAAATATGATTTATATATCATATATATTAAGTATATATATATATATATATAATAGTTAGATAAATAAAATGAAAAACACCGTTCATGGAGACGGTAGTCCGTACGTACGCATGAACGCTGTTTTCCTTTCCTTATTGTCTTGAATGGAAGTAAGTTGATGACATACATATATATATATACATAAATCCAGTAACTTTATAATGTCATATATTTCATTATTATTTCTTATATATACTTTATAATCATTCTTAAATGGTTAACATGGAGAATGAATCTCATCGCGTCGTGGAGACGGTAGTCCGTACGTACGCACGAGCGATGATATCATTTTCATAAATACTGAATTGAATTGGAGTGGATTATACAATATATCAGAATCAATATGATGTTTTAATAACTATGTATAGTTATTCTTTACACCATTATACCCATCCATGTAAGGTGGTGGTGGAAAATAGATTACACCACGTCGTGGAGACGGTATTCCGTACGTACGCACGCGCGGTGATTTCTTTTCCCGTAGGATGGATAGATGTTGAAATAGGGTTGTTTCATACTTATAATAACATATCAGTATATGAGTGATACTGATGTTATTACTTCATAATGAAACAACCTAAGAAGAAGAAGTGGAAGAAGAAATAAAGATGAAAGAATTGGTAACGGTAATTACCTCTTCTTTGAAGCGCCTCTTTGAGACCTCCTCTTAGGGCACTAGAATTGGTCTTTGAGGAAAACCAGAACCTCTAGGATGTTTCTAGGGAAGTGGAGAAGAGATTTTGGCAGGGGTTGGCCGAGCTTGAGTGCTCAAATTGGTGTGAGGAGGAGGGGGAGGAGGTGCCCTTTTATAAGGGAGGAGAGGGGCACCTTAGGAATATCTCAAAATATTATTTTATATTAAAGTCAAAATCGGTTTATAATGGTTCCAAAGGGTATTATTTCGAAGCTAAAGTGGGGATGGGTCGAAATCCTATCAACCAATAGAATTTAGACAAGTTTAAGATATTATTTTAACCTTATCAATTAGATTTAACTCTAAGTTAAATAATTTAACATTTACCGTGTCTTTTTGTTTTCTTTCACTATATGGTTAATACACTTACTATAACATGCCAAACGAACCCCAAATTGTTTATTATTAATATATATATCCTTATCTAAGTAATTTGGCCGAACCTTAGATTTTTAGGAATAAAATAACAATTAATAATATAATATTTGATTTAAAAACTATTTTGTGTCAATTTTGACACTATTTGATATATGATTTTTGTGAAAGTCATAACAGAATTAAATGTTCGAACCAAGTTTATTAAATCAACATTAATATATCATAGTAACCTAGAAAATTAGTGGAATTCATAAAAAGTTTCAAATTACATTTATTTTGGTGTTTACAACATCAATTATGTCAATATTTCATTAATAAGATAATTAATGCATCATCGTTGTGTCATAAATAAATTAAATTATTTGATGTCTAAAAATTACAAATAAAATACCATCATGTAGGAAATCTTTGTATCTTTCTAATGAATATTTACAATTGAATTTATCTTATGTATAACCCCATATTAAAAATGATTTACTTATTAAACGTTGATTTTAACTATTTTAACCTTTCTTTAAATAAATTAATAATAAATGTCCTAATCTAATCCAAGTGGGCCTAAATGGTCATATTTTATTCCTATGTTTGTTTTTGGTCGAATTACACTTGTCCAATAGAATTAGGACATGTGTTAGGGTAATATTAATATCATATTTACCCTTAGTTACCCTATTTACTATTAACCGCGGTAAAAAAAAGTAAAAAGTTACTATTCACCAAAAATTATTTTCATCTCATTGAACCACATTTTAGTCCTTGATATTAACCGTGTCTGTCGGATTTTCAAAATTCTATTCACAGAAGCGGTAAAATTATGTTTTATGCAAAATTCAGTTTTTTAACCTACCACTTAGTAGTTTCACTATTCATCAAAAATTGATGTTTTTCAGAACAATGCCAAAATTTCATCCTAAGATATATTTCATATTCCGAATTCAAAAATGAAATCTATTTTACCAAATTCATAACATAGAAGTTGCATTAATTAATTTTATAATTAAATCCCGCTGTTAAAATAAATAGCGTGTTTTTAGGAAACAATATATATCAAAAGATTGACACTTGATTATGTCTGGTTTAAATGTGAAATTACAACCAATGACCAACATTGTATTAAATTGTAAAAATATATTCTAAATATACTTTAAAACCACTCAAATTAATAATTTATCATTATTAATTATTTCGATTAAAAAAGTTGTTTTTAATTATAATTTAGTAATTTTCACTATTCATCAGAATGTGAAAGTTATCCGAAAAGTACCAAAATTTCACCTTAGGCTAAATTCGATACTCCAAATCCAAAAATGAAGTCCATTTTGAGAGCTAAAATTTCTAAAATTTAAAAAGTGGTTATTACTATTCATAACGGCTAGTTTTAATAATAGCGTATCGTTGTTTCGTGAAACTCAGTATTGCGTACTACACACGCTATCGAGAAAGGTTGTGATTGCGTGTAATGCAAGGCAAGTCAAGGATGCGTGTTGTGAAAGCTCCTTTGGGTGTAGCGTACAACACAAGACATTAGTGAAATAAAAAATAATATTTTTCATAAAATCTCGGGCTGTTACACCATGAAAGTCACTGATGTTCCGGATATAGTCAAGGGAGATAGCGCTAACGGGACCAAAATTAGTGCCAACGATTATAAAGAAGGTACAAATCATCATCAGATTATATAAGGATTTATTATATCCATCAAAAGAACTATGAAGGCCAACGAGAAAGGCCATTAGAGTTTAAAGAGGGATAACATGTTTTCTTGAAGTTCTCACCTCAATGAGGATTACAGAGAATTGGCCTAGGTGGAAAGCTATCTCCAAGAATCATTGGCCCTTTTCTGATACCGTGGATGGTTTTATGGTAGCATATTTATTATCCTTACCACAATAGTTAGACCAAGTAAAAAATGTATTCCATATGTGATAGTTAAGGAGATATAGGCACAACCCATTTCACATTGTTGACTTGGGTGAGTCGAACATTTAGGATGGAGCTATCTTCTCAGAGTACTCAGTGACTATTGAGTATCCTCGAGAGAATATATTTCATGGTCGAGTGATTCCCTTGGTGAATATTCATTGGTATCATGAGAATATTAAGGAGAGAACCTAAGAGCATAAGAACTATATGTGAGCTTACTACCATAATATTTTTGCGTAGGGGTTTTATTTTCAGTATAAAAATCACAAAAAGTGATAAGAATGTAATGACTCTAATTTTTCCATGTAATACTTTGGAATATCGTAAAGAATATTTTCAGAGTAAGGCATGGATTTGGAGTAGAATTACAAGATCGATGGAATATCAATATTTATAAATTAGATGTATTAAATATACTATATCATGTTCACATAGATTTTATAAAATAATGGAATATCTCCAAAATGGTGTCTCTGATGGGAAGATTGAGTGATCCATTAAATATGGAATATAGGTTTTACCATAGGTCTTACATAATATTTGTACATATAATTTTTTTTATTTAAGTTAAGTCATGGGAGAAATTATGGAAAAATAAATAAAATAAATAATATTTTATCTATTAAATTCCTATAAAATAATTCTCCTCTATTTAAGTATGGCTATATCCAAATACCAACGATAATAATATACCACTAGATATCAGAGGAGAGGACCATGGATGAGGGAATTGGTGGAAAATGATAGGATCATGGATAAATGATTAGTATATTGAGGAGATTTTCACCATCAATGGAGTTCTTTGTTCTCTCAAATGAGAATGATGTAAAATATTTCTTCATCAGTGATCAATTCAATATCAAGTTAGGAAGTTTTATTTTTGTGATTAATCCATTCTACTTATTTCTCCATGAAGAACATTAATTGATTATTTTTAAAGTTAATTAATTGATCATTTTTTTTGGATTATCGTTTACTTATTCCAAGAATTAGGAATTGTTTGTTATTGAATTATGCTCCCCGCTTGATGAATTTTTCATCAATGAATAAAGGAAAAATCAAATAATGGAAAACGTTAATTTCTCACTTTTCTATTTCATGGGTTTCTCCCTCTATTATTCAGAAATTGGTCCTTGGTATTTCAACTAGATAATGATTTATCAAAACCTAAGAACTGATCATTGTAAAATTTCACATTAGAATAATGGATAATTTCCATGGGTTCAGATTTTGGGATTGAAGGAGCGAAAAATATTTTACGATAATGGTTGAGATTAAATATGACGTAGGTGATAGAATTTTCATGATCCCAACCATGCAAGTGATTTAGGATGGTGATTATATGTGTTTTCTGATCAAAGGGTTTTTGAAATCCATCCATTGATGATGAAGTGGGCTTGATCAACCCAAATATAGTGTTTTTGGTTGAGAATCTCATCTATAATGAATGAGGAGGTGACATGGGTTGATACATGGTAAGACTGGGATATTAGATGAAATTATGATATATATGGTGTATAGTTCAGAATAACACATTTTGGGAAGTCCCACTTCTATGGTGGATAGGGTTTATGCATGAAGATAAATATCAAATGTCTGTGTGTCCTTTCCATAAAATGCTTGACCCTTAAAATGATTCTATGACATATACCCTGAGGGAACACCAGCACAAACATGAACAGTGTACATGGTCATGACCAGAATACATAGGTGCAGGTTGGAGTACACAACATAGAAACAAGAAAGTCTAAACTTAGAGAAACTTTCCATGTGTCCCTAGTAAACATTTACACTCTTTTTAAGGAAATATGGATCCCTTGTTTCACTCGGTCCAATTACAGTATTAGTGTGGGTGTGTTCCCTTAGTCAATACCTAAGAGGGTTTAGTGTGGTATCCCATCCTAGGAATAGGATGAGAAATCCCCTCCATGGGACAGTTACATATATATTTATGTATCCCTCTTTATGGATCAGGGTGTGATCCTCTATCATTATCCCCTAGTTTAAGAAATGGATCTAGTTTACAACATTCAATCCATGTTATCCCCTTCTTAGTGGGTTATTTTTGATAGAATTAGGTATCAACTATAGGACCTGTGGGTGATCCTCTGCCTATGTATCAATATCTTATGAGTTCCAGTTCATACTATGAATGACAAGGCATGACGAGTTCAACTTTTTAGATGATATCCATCAGTAACAATGATAATCAAGAAGTGAGTTCCCTTAGACGAATTTGGCCTTTGATCCTCGAACATAATCCCTGGTTAGAAGTGAGTATGTGACCTTAATTTGATAATTGGTGTCCATCTATGAGAAGATATATGTATTTTTATTTCATTATGATTGAACACCTTATTACGGTTTTGAGTTGACTCTCATTGTTTTTTTTTGTAATTTTGGAGTGTCCTACTATGTATGTCACACTCATCCATGCACAGGATCTACCCGCACATGTCATGTATTATGAAAATGACATGAATTTAGATGGAGTATTAGGAGGACCAGAATATTGTGATGTTTAGTTGTACTAGATTGATCACAAATAGTTCTATGACTTGTATCTTTATAATAGTTACCATTTTGTTAGTAGGTTGTACTCTTTTTCTAGTTTTAGAGGGATTTCATTTAGACCTTTTATTTTACATACTCTTTTTTCATACCTTAATGTGGGATAAGTGGTTATTCATGCATTTACAATATTAGTTGATTATATATTCATCAATATATTAGTGTGTTGATATGAGTGTGTGAATAGGTAATTTAGACTAAGGCCTCCCATGTGTGTGTTATACCTACTCAGTGCTAGCCGCCATCCTCTTGCCTATTGGATGTGGGATTGGAGTATTTCACTTGGAATACTTATAGATATGATTAACCCTATGGGTAATGTTTTGATAATCATAGGGGACATAGCCATATTTTGGATTAAATTTAATCTCAATTCTATCATTTCCTTAGTCACAATTCACTCCCTAGACTATGATAGTGGACAAAGTTCCTTACTGAACTGGGTCCACTATGAATTATAGTTTATATTATCGCATGATATATCAATATTTATTTAATTTATTGGAGGGATATATAATTCTGGGCCTACCCATCACATAATAAAAATTATACATATGTGTTATACAAGATCATAACAATATTCATTATATAACCTTATTATATCATGTAGAAAATAAATGAATTACATAAAAATATCATCATTACATAATCATAATCCATCCATAGAAAATAAGTTTGTGACATCATAAGATCATATATTTAGTGAAGTATAACTATCTTTAAATCATGTATACATAGATGAAAATTACCTTCAAAAGAATATTTGAACCTCAATTTAAAAAGATGAGAAACATATCCTTTTATTTTGATAAAATTTTAAATAAAAATTCCAAGAATATTTATATTTATTTTTTGAAAATTATCATGGAAAATTGTAAATGAATATTCAAAAAATTAGCCATGATGGTGGGAAAATATATTCATTTGGTAAGTGTTAAAATAAAGATTCTGTTACACTTTTTGTAAAAATTTATGAATATAATGTTTGATTTTTAAAAAAAAAATCATTTTTAAAACCTTTGAAGATAAATTAAAATATTATTGAAGATTCATTTAAATAATAATTTCACCATAGAAAATAAAATTCATTGAAATCATTTTAAATAACATAAACATGTAAGAAAAAGTTATCAAAACAAAGATGATAAATAAGGCTTTATTTTCTTAAAAAAATATTCTCGGTTATTTTAAGTAACAAAGAGTGTAAAATGTAATAAAAACATAGAAAAACCTATAAATTATTAGGGTATAATAAAATATATGGGTTTTAAAATATAAGATAATATAATTTCCCTTATTATAAATTTTACATAGATAATCTTGAAAATAGATGAGATTGTAACATAAACCCCTACCCCAAGTCTTACATTGATTCATATGAATTAGAACCTCCTATATAATTAATATAAACTTATTATAAATGTATTAGAGAAATTTATTTATACATATATTACTCTATATAATTCCCTTATAATTTCCAATTACCCCTCCATTAATAATACTTTATTAAAATGATTGTTTGAGTGAAAAATAATCTATTTTACACGTGTGTTTTGGTTTGATGGTTCCTATACATGCATATTAGTCATGGTTTAAATATAAATAAAATCTTAATAATTTCATAAATATAATATTTATATGTTATATACACTTATATAATTATTCATATAAGGTGGTGATGAAAAATGAACTATATCACTTCATGAAGGCGGTATTCCGCACGTATGCACGAGTGATGTTTTCAATTTTTAATTTCTATAATAAAAAATAATAATTTACATTCCTAAAATAATTATTATATTAAAAATATCATATATATTTATTATATCCATTTATATAACTATACTTTAAAGACGATGATAAAAAACGAAGCACATCGCTTCGTGGAGGTGGTAGTCCACACATATACATAAGGAATGCTTTCATTTACAATAAGATGAAAATGTTGAAGAAAAAGGGGTGTTCCATAAACATTATAACATTTAATTCCCATAAATCCAATGGGTAGGTTTTATATAATATAATATTTCAATCATATTTATTTATGTTCAATGTTTCACAAAATACAAGCTATCAAACACTATGAATAAATATATATATATATATATATATTCTAAAATCTAAGGGTGTTACATCCTTACCAAGAAAATGATGGTTTTACATATCAAAATGAATCAAAACAATTTTCTATCCACAATATTTACTACCATTGTGATAGTTATTCCTCCTAAGTCAGATCATTAGAAAACATAGAGTCTTTGTTTTCAGGACATTCATTGATCCACCAATCATCGATAAAGTTATATAGTAAATTCAAACAATTAATGGTATAATGGTTGAATCCATTAGGTTTTTATCAGGGAAAGAACATAAAACACCTATAAATACGGAAAATACTTCTTATGTTAGAAATTATGTGAATGGTTGAGTATTGATGACTGAAAATATTTTTGTTAGTGGCTTGATTTCCTCTCCAACCGATAAAGGGTGATAGAGATATAGTCACTTAGAAATCATTAGATTATTTATGTGGTATAATGTTAACTATAGGGGAAGGATACTATAAATCATTGGTTTTTTTGTTTCAAATATTCTAATCCTTGTTTCCATCCTTCCCTATGGGTATCTAGGTTGTGTCATTCTAGGATGAATCCTTATGAACTTTTGAGAGACCCATTGGTGTTTTCGATACATTTTAGTTCAACACAGGAAACACCACGACCATGGTAAAAACTATTTATTAGATCATGTGAGGTATTGTGAGTCATGGGAAAGGCCAACATGCCCATTGAGGTCATGGTTTTGGGTGAGGTGTGTTGGGGGAGCTCCTATGACAACCCGGATCTTTATTACACTTTATTTATTGATTTATTACATAATATTACACATAATAAAACCCAAAAGGTTGAGAAGTCTAGAGCCTCTGAAAATTAGGTGCATAGAATAACATTTTCAACATGGGATACGACAATATTATTGAAAACTTCCTTAACATGATTCTAAAATTCTATAGATTTTCAAATTGCATGGGATAACCTGGGGATATACATATGATAGGGGTGAGATATAAACCCCATTAAGGTAATAAACATGTAATAACATGAAAAAATTAATACATGCTGGAAAATATTCATATAAATGGGGAATAAGAGGAGTGAGAATCATAAAAATTAACAAAGAGGCATGATATAGCATGATAATCATAAAGGAAACATGTGAAATGTGGAAACAACTTAAAAAACTATATCACAAACATATGTCAAGGACAACCAAGAAGAAATCATGATGGAAAAATTAAAATGATAGATTTGGTTCACTCCCTAATCCCTTGAGTGATTTTTAATGAGACTAAGAAATTACCCAATGCAATAGAGTGATATATAATTTCAGGTGTACCTGTCACTTTCATTTCATTTTCATGATTAAGTGTATCACATAGATCATAAAAAATTAAATCATTTATCATCAAATTCTGTTACATAATCAAGGAGTGTAGAATAAATACATGTAAGTACCCAATCATATAATTATAAGCTCATGAAGGTGAAAACCCTTGATAGGAAATAGGTATGGGTATTCACTACACAATTGTTTTTCATGGAAAATAATGGTGAAATTTCGTCATTATAATGGGGGCTTATGAATTTTCATGGATGGGATTAATTAAAGAAAAAGGGTTATCTCATCATTTAGAAATAAAATGAAAAGTAAGGGGTATATGGAATAACAAATACCATTATTAGGAATTATAGATAAAATACATAAGATAAGGAAGAAACTTGAATAAAGAGGATAATGAGAGGATCCCTTACTAAATCTCAGCATGGTAGCGGGTGTACACAAAAGATCATGGGAGGTATTAATGAGAGTAAAATGAGTCTATCATAAATTATAAATCAAATGGAAAGTAAGTGGCACACTACTACAAAAGAGGCAATTGTCAGTGTTAGAATAGACCTTAATTAGTGCTAAAAAGGTGCTGACAACTGCAATGTTGTTAAAAGGTCTGAGTTTTTATCAATGCTAGAAAAGCACAAATAAAGGGTTTTTTATCGGTTCTAAAACAAATCACTGATAAAAGATACCATTTATCAATGGATTTATTTAGAACTAATAAAGGGACCCTTTATCAGCGTTAATAAATTCATGGACAAAGTATTCATTTATCATCACTTCTAAAAGCGTTGATAAATAACCCTTTGTCAACACTTCTAAAAACACTGATAAAGAACCCTTTATCAGTACTTCTAAAAACACTGATAAAGGGGAATACTACAATGTGATGTTACAAAACACTGAAGTACCAGAAATAGGGAATACTATAGTGTGATGTAACAGTACATTATAGCAATAAAAACAACACCATAATTTAGAAAAAGAAGATAAAATACATAATTTAAATGAAATAAAATTTCAAACACAAATATAAGAAAAAACAGCAGTATAGATAAAAGGAATGCAGCTATATAAAAGAACAAGCCACCCATTGTTTAAAAAAGAACACACCTGTATAAGAAAAAAATTATTATATTATTAATAATATAATGAAATAAATTAAATATAAAGTGTTAATTTTAAACTAAACTTTGAGTCATACCATGAACATTGTGTATTAGATTACTTTACGGTTGAGTTTTGCTTGCCAAACGCCGTTTATTGTTCATATTAAAGAATTATCGCTATAAAAATTAACTAGATAATTATAATATATAAATGACAAGTAAATTATTTAATTAATAGTAGATAAAATTCTGATAAAACAGTCTAGGCTCATTTTCTCAGTATTGGAAATGCGATGTGCGTTTTAAACTAAAATGACACCTATATATTGAAAAGATGCACTTAGAGTCATATCGCTAACACCATGCATCATATAGTGGCGAAACTAATTCCTACACATTCCAAATTACTTATGGATCATTTTCATAAATTATTAGAACTATCTGAATGAGTTTCCTCAGTTTTGAGTATGCCACCTGTGTCTTTTACTAAAATGTAATTTCAAACTAGAAACACACACATTGGGTCATACATGTCACATAATGTGTGGGTTTGATGTGAGACTGATTCCTGCATATAAAAAATGAATTTTTAATTATTTTTATAAATTATCAAGATAATATGATTGAGTTTTCTCAGTTTTAAATGAGTAACACTTTTTGTATTAAAACGTCAAATTTAAACTAATAACGAACACTTTGAGTCATAATGAACACATCAGGTATGAGATTGAGGTGAGGAGGATCACTACATATAAAAAATAAGACATGGAATATTTTTCTATAGTACCAAAACAATCTGAATGTTTTTTCATGGTTTTTAGTATGTCAATTATCTTTTTACTAAAATTAATATCAATTTTGAATAAAAATATGCACTTGCAGTCATACCAGTCACAATGTGCATCAGATTGAGATGATGATTATTACTAAATGTCTAAAATGACTTATGGATAATTTTCATAAAGTGTCAAAACAATTCAAATTTTTTTTCTTGGTTTTGAGTACACTCGTTGTTTTTTTTACTAAAATGACATTTTAAACTGGAAACACGAACTTTAAGTCATACTAGTCGCATCATGTGTGAGATTTATGTGAGACTTATTCTTACAAAATAAAAAATTAATTATGAATCATTGTACAAAATTATCAAGAAAATATGATCATGTTTACTCCTTTTTCAGTGAGTGACACTTTTTGTATTAAAATATCAATTTTAAAATAATAACGAAAACTTTGAGTCATATCGAGAACATCCTGTATTGGATTGAGATTTGAATGACTCATACATGTCAAAAATGACTTATGTATCATTTTCCTAAGTAATAAAACAGTATTAATGCGTTTGATCTATATTATGTATGTAAGTTGTCAGTTTTATGAAAATTAATTTCAATCATGTATAATAAGACACACTACGAGTCATACTCGTCACACCATGAATCAGATCGAGTTTTGGATTATTTATACACATCCCAAATGACTTATGGATATTTTTTCTATAAAATAAAAATAATACTAATGTGTTTTCTCAATTTTGAGTATGTCACTTGTCTTTTTTGACTAAAAGGTCAATTTAAACTAGAAACATGCACTTTGACTCATACTGATCATATAATTTGTGGGTTTGATGTGAGAATAATTCCTACACGTCAAAAATTAATTGTTAATTATTTTAATAAATTATCAAGATAATATGAAAAAAAATTCTTAGTTTTTACTGAATAACACTTTTTTGTATTAAAATGTCAATTTTAAAACCGTTAACAGACACTATGAGTCATACCCGGAACATAATATACAATATTGATGTACGGATTATTACTACATTTCAAAAATTACTTATGTATTTTTTTCCTAAAGTAAAAACAATCTGAATGTGTTTTCTCAGTTTTGAGTATACAAGTTATCATTTTTACTAAAATTAATGTAAATTTTGAATAACAAAAGGAACGGGTCACACCGTGTGTCAGATTGAGGTGAGGATGATTCCTACATGTCCTAAATGAATTATGGATTTTTTTTCTTAAAGTATAAAAATAATCCTAATGATTTTTCTTAGTTTTGAGTACATCACTTATGTTTTTTAATAGGATATAATTTTAATCTAGAAACACACAATTTGAGTCATATAGGTCATATAATGTATGGGTTTTATACGAGATTGATTCCTATATGTAAAAAATTAATTATGAATAATTTTCTTAAATTATCAAGATGATCTGAGTGTTATTCCCATTGTTAGTGACTAATAATTTTTATATTAAAATATTAATTTTAAACTCATTACAGACACTTTGAGTCATTATGGGAACATCATGTATCAGATTGGGGAGAGGCTGATTCTTATACATCAAAAATTTCTAATGGATAATTCTCATAGACTACCAAAACAATAAGAATTCATTTTCTCATTTTTGTGTATGTCAATTGTCTTTTTTTACTAAAATTAACATCATTTTTTTAAAAAAAGATGCAGTTGGACTCATACCAGTCACACAGTGTATCAGATTTAGGTGAGGCTAATTCCTACACATCCCAAAGGACTTTTTTTACAAAATTATTAAAATAATATGAATGTGTTTTCTTGGTTTTTATTATGCAACCTATATTTTATACTAAAATGTCACTTTAAACTGGAAACACAAACTTTGAATCATATCAACCACATAATGTGTGGGTTTTTATGTGAGACTAATTCCAACATATCAAAAATTAATTATTAATTGTTTTCCTAAATTATAAATACAATCTGATCCTATTTTCTCAATTTTTAGTGAGTGAAACTTTTTTTATTAAAATGTAAATTTTAAACTGATAAGAGACACTTTGATTCATACCAGGAAAATATTATATTAGATTTAGGTGTGGATGATTACTACATGACATGAATGACTTATTAATATTTTTGATAAAGTAATAAAATAATAAAAAAGTTTTTTCACGATTTTGAGTATGTAAGTTGTCTTTTTACTAAAAATAATGTCAATTTTGAATAAAAAGGCACACTTGGACTCGTTCTGATCACACTGTGAATTGGATTGAGGTGTTTCAAATTCCAACACATCCCAAAAGATTTATGGATCATTTTAGTAAAGTATAAAAACAATAATAATGTGTTTCCTCAATTTTAAGTACCCCAGTTGTGTTTTTTACTAAAATTTCATTTTAAAGTGGAAACACACACATTGAGTTATACAGGTCGTGTCCTGTGTGGCTTTGACATGAAATTGATTACTACACTTCAAAAATTACTTATGAATCATTTTTCTAAATTATCAAGACAATATAAGCACATTTACTTAGTTTTTAGTGATTGACACATTTTGTATTAAAAAGGAAAATTTAAACTGATAATAGAAAATTTGAGTCATAATGGGAATATCATGTATAGAATTGAAGTGAGGATAATTTCTAAACATCAAAAATGACTTATATATCATTTTAATAAAGTATGAAAATAATCTGAATGTCTTTGATCGGTTTTGGTCATGTCAGTTTTCTTTTCTACTAAAATTAATGTCAATTTGAAAACTATCCAAATGTGTTTTCTAGGTGATGATAAAATCTTAAATAACATTATAATTATTTTTTCATCAAAATGGTAATATCCCTATTCTCATGTATTTTTACTAATAGTTATGATGAGTTTTTTATTAATGAGCTTGTGAACATGGATTATTTTCCATAATAAGTGTGCACATGCATAATAAATGTTACTTTTATGAATTTCACAGGCATTTGTGATATTATATCATGCATCTAATTGATGATCATATATCCCACATAATTCTACCACCCACCAAAGTGAATACACTATATTGTTCTTTTTTGAAAAATTCATGATTTTGTTGATAAAATTTTGTATTTCTTTATTTTTTAATGGTTTTGGATCAAGCTACAAGATTATTTTTCAAAGGGGTGTTCATTTGGTTTTATGGTTCTTCAAGATTTCATTTGAAGTGGGTTTTTAATTTTCAAGGATTTATTTATAATATGATTTCTTTTCATTGGATGTCATTTTTTCTTTGACATCATCCCTCCTCAATGAACATGATCTATTAATGTTGGTTTTCCTCTAATAGTTATCTCATACACATACTGTCTTTGGTGGTTGATTACACACACATTTATTTAATCATTTAAGATAGATCGTATATATATTTGATGATTGTATTGGTGTTGTATCACTCTCAAGTGACTATAGGATCCACTACTAAGACTATTTCTTTGCAGTGTAGAGAATTTATGGGCAAGAAACTACATATATTTTTTTGTTTATTTAGTTATTGGTCAGGGTTTTTTTCACACTTCAGTAGTATTTGATATTACATGGAATGTGATAATAGAAATTGTAGCCAATGATAATTATTTTTACAAAATAAGTGGTGTTAGTCTTGTTTTTGAAAAAAATCCCCTACTTAAATTTCTATATAAAATCACTTAAATAAGTTTTGGAAAACATTTTTTCAATAAGCTACCTTAAAAAATTTCACAATGGATCTTATATTAAGTGAAAAATGATTTCAACTCTTTTCAACGAATTTTCTCAAACACAATCATGGTATGATCCTTATTCTACTCTATTTCTCAATAATTTTACTATTTTGAAGGAAACACTTCATCTCCTCCTCTGCCTTGGTCTCCACCTCAGTAACCACCTATACCTCCTCCTCTTCCTTAGTCTTCAACTATGACTCCAACTCAACCTCCACCTCCACACCCACCTCTACTTATGCGTCCACCTCCTCCATTTCCCAAATTTTTTATTATTTATAGGTAATCACTTCTAAACAAATAAATTTCATGCATTATACTTCTCCTTGAGAAATAGATCAAAAATAATATATAATCCTTCTAAAACTAATTTCTCAAACCCCAAATATATTTCTAAGGTCATAACTTGTACTAGATCACAAACATAATAGGTAATCACCAAAATTTGTTTTCATCGTACATTCTGAAAATGTGGACATTTACCACCCAAATCTAAAAAAATTTATGTCTTCTATTGAGTATAAAGGTTTTCATGAATATTGATAGTGTTGAGAAAATATAGAATAATAAATGATTATGAATTATATTTATAAAAATTTTAATTACCTTAAAAAATTAACTATTGGGGGATTCCTGTATTTTCATTAATTATGATCTCTCTCATAATTTTTCAAATATAATCTCAACAATCGATGTCATTATCTTTCATTATACACTGAAGAAAAATTGACCAAAATAAGTAATTTTTTTAGAAATGTTTTGATAGTTAAATATTTCTATATATAACATAATTTGTTTATTTGTAGAAAAATATATTATTTATCTCTTCAAACACCGGCTTCATGAAATGATTTATCCTATATTTAGAGATCGCCTTATCATAAAAAAATTCTTGTTAAAACATAAAATAAAATATATAATTTGCTGTTTATCTATAAAATTTTGATTTTAGTGTATTACAAATTCACAATATAAATTATGTGTGGTCAGTTGGTTGGACAACCATGCATTGGATCCAAAAAATATATATTTGGGGAATCCATACTGATTGTGATCAACATGTAGTGTTTCCTAAAAAAAGTAATACAAAAATAAAAAATATATTTTAAGTGATTAGAGTTTTATGTTTTACCTCTACATTATTGGAATAAAAAACTATTTCGTCTAATGTTTTTTGATCAAAAAATTTGAGTAAATCATCTCTTTTCTTCTTAATTTCTTTTTTATCCAAAGTAAGCTTTATCATAGAAATGATACAGGGATTAATGAATCAATATCATAATTCCCATGATTTTCCTTTTATATAGTATTAATATAAATTCCTATATAAATTATGAATATTTATTAACTTTAATACACATATTAGATCACTACCTAGACAAAATTATTATGAAAATTTACCTTATATGTGTATTGACAACAAAGGAACCCAACCATTCATGCTTTAGAATCTCATTTATAGTCTCGAGACCAATTAAGTATATCCTGGAAGATCTATATATTTCTTTTTCATATGGAATGTAAGACATATTTTCATCATTAAATGTTGTCTCTACATAAAGTTGTAATGATAATAATTGTTTCTCTAGAACTAGTGAATAGATTCTACTCTCGTAATTTCGTGTTGCTTTCTTGGTTGATTCACTATATTTTCTTGATCCAACATTATGTTTTCCCGTGGATTTATCCATATGTAATGTCATACCTCACTTCATACCTTTAACCATAAACTTGTATACATTTTTCATATGAGAAAAGTAGTTAAATATATACCTCGTGTATATTTATTTGATTAAAATACCATTCTATGAAATCTCTATTAACATCATTGAACATTGTAATATTTTTATCATCAATTAGAAGATGAAACTTTTTAGGCGTCTCATGAGATACCTCAATCCCCACTCTCATCTTATCTATTTAGAGGAATTTATTGTGTAGCTTGTCTCCTGGGATATTATACACTGTACCCAATGCAATAAGGTAGTGTGTGGTTGTTGATAGAATCAAATAACATATAATTTTACCCTATATAAATTTATTAATATAAATTCATCGAAAGATTTTGATTCACATTTAAGATAAATAGTAATGAAAAAATTAATTACCTTGGGTATGGTATTAATTTTGGCGGAATAAATATCTTCAAAGCTTATTGGATCATTCGGTTCATGTGCAAATCTTTGTTTCACAACCAGTTCAATTTAATCATTTATCATACAATGGTCTTCTAAACCAAAGTGGACTATAATATCTTATAGTGAGTGTATTTTTATTTGTAATAATCTCACCATATTAGATGTATCTTCACGTAATTTAATATTCTTGAAAATTTTCTAGGAGAGACTCCAAAACCTAATATTTTAATGAAACGATATTGTTCTGGCCGCTTCAAAGATATTGAATGTGGATTTTCTTTCAATATGGTCGCTATAGATTCTTATTTCTAAACTATATACAAAATATGAACATTTCATGACCTGAACCATGATGGGTCTTGAGCTTCAACTACCCTAAGCCTGACTCTATAGGCTAGGAGGTGGTGACAAGCAATGAAATAATAACGATATCAGGGAGGACTTTGCCTAAGTACCTATATACATGCACATATCCAACTAAACAAAAAAGTGTAAAGGGAAAGAAGAAAAGATGAAACACTACTATAAAGTAAACCAAACATGCATGAACCTCAAGACAATAAAAAATTAGGGTAGTGTAATCGAAAATGAAAAGAGTTAAAATACATGCCCAACTAGAAATTAGTACTAACCTGACAAAAAACTCAAAAAAGTAAAGTAGATGAGAGAGCCCAGCTCTTGAACCCGAAGATATGACCATTGTACATGGTCCACGAACCCAGTATCCCTAATATTATATATAGTCACATTTAACCAGTATCTCATCTACATAATACAGAACACTTGGGGTAAAAACCCATGCTAGGGTGAGTATAAATAGTAGGATTCCCCAAAAGATGAAGGGTGAGTAGTAAGAGATACAACAGAAGAGAAAGGTAGTAGATTCGAAAGTTACAATGAAAGAGTTCAGCTCAACCCAACAAGATAGTGGGTGTAAGCATGTCCAAACAAAAGGGGGTGAACAAGAAGAGTAAATGAACTACTCATTGAGTCTTTTCCGCCAATAGAGGGAGAGTAGACTCATCCAACCATGAGAAGCTAAACACGAAAAGCATTTTTCAATCCCCACGCATCTTCACCTCTCCTAGAAGGAGTGTATCTAAATACAAGGTTTGAATCCAAAAGAAATATTATATATATTCTCAGTCAAAGGATCCCAAATGAGAGAGTAAGGTGATCTCTATCTCACAACTCAGCCTAAAAAGAAGAGTATCCAACAGTTCCAAAAGTCCAACAACGATGCCCATAATCCCATGCATCTGCCCTGAGCACAAAATTATAAGGGAATAATTCACCACACCTTGATACTATCCACTTTGGGTGGCACTATCTCACCCACATGGTTTTAGTTCATTTCACAAAAACACATCTCAATAGGGAAAGCATCCCTATTCCTCATGATTCTAAAGATACATGCACCACATCTCATCACTATTACACACAGTAGAGGGGACACAATTTCTAGATAGAGGACCCATGCCCTGGTATAATTGGAGGGTTCACTCTAGTAGTCACTGAGGAAATCCACTGCCCAAATTTGTTAGAGGGTAACACTCAATGATGTCATTGGGGAACTCCACTACCCAACCTAATTGGAGGGTAACTACTATAAGATTTCATCAGGTAACTCTTCTTCCTAGCCTTGTTGGAGGGTAACACCCAAAAAAATCCATTGGGGAACTCCACTACTCAGCCCTCCTGAAGTGTAGTGATTGAAAAGGTTCCTTAGGGAACTCCACTACCCATCCCCACTAAAGGGTAATTCTTGGAAATATCTAGTGATCCTTCATGATCGTTGTTGTCATTAGTTGTCACCTTAGGGCACTCTAAGCCTAAAATATTTCACATCATATCTCAAAATCATCCACTAAGGGTACTATCGCATTCAACAAGAAAAATACTCATGATAGGCTACTCATGGTCTAAAATATGAGTTCAAATGAAGGAGATAAAGTTATTCAAAAACCCCAAAAAGAAGATCAAGGTGTAAACGACGTGTTATGGGGACCACATGACATGTGGCCTCACTTAATGGCTTGTTCATGTCACTAGCTAGCACATGTCTCTTAACCATGTAGGGGTACTCGTCATGTAGTTGGACTACACAACGTGTGTTAGGACCCGACCCCAGTTTCCCAAAGTAGGTGCCTTATTACATTATATTGGCATGATAACAACAAATTTGTATCCCAAAGGAACAAATAGTTTAGTAGATTTTTAAATCCAGATACATACATAAGTTCAACATTACAACTTGAAATAAAAAATGACAAACAAGTTCCACTAGGAACATCCACCACTCTAAGATTATCCCGCCAAGTCAATCATAATATACCTCTCCATGTCCTGGAGAAAATGAAACATATGAAGCGGTGAGCTCCGATTCTCAGTAAGGGTAAGCAATACAATAGTATACATCATAAACATACACGTTAGGCATAGTGAATAATTGAAAACACTTGCCTTTAAAAATAATAAACTCGAACACATTATGGCAGGGACATTAGATGAGTAATTATTTCCATAATAACACATAATCAATGGTATTTTACTAGTCGAATAACCACATGAACTATGAATTTATAGCTTCATAATGAGAGAAATTCATATTTCGGATATTCTAAAACATACCGTCAGGCCTCATCCAAGAGATATAAAAATTATTACGGCCTCAACAAAATCCATATCTAAAAATGGGAAAGGGCTCGACCAAGTCCACATCTATTTGTCTCATGAGACCTGCAGATTCATCGAGGGAATATAGAGGTCCCCACCCATAAATTACTAAGTCCAATTCATTCCTTATATAAATGGGGATAAACAATATATACAAATGAAATGTAAGTAACTTTCCTCAATATGTAACATAATCACTCACCATTCTGGGTAGTAAGATGAATGGTATCAAAATAGAACATCCAGAGTCAAGTTGATCATAAAAAATTCAATTAAACATGGTATATGTAATCATAAATATTAATCCCAATAATACATAATAATAAACATGAGTGTTGAAACAGATTAAGGTACTCTTATAAAATCATCGAGTAAGTCTTGAGATTAATATTCTTTTACTATGAAATGAAGAGTTCTTTTGGAAAAGATTCTATTTAAAACAAGAAATTAATTATGATATTATTTTTATAATAAAATTAGTAATTTTATAAATATTATGGTTTCTAAAAATATATTATAGAGTGCCCTTGAAAATAAGAAAGAAGTTGAGAAATTCCGTTGAGTCGGGCATGTATTTCGGGAAGAATTTTGAAAATATCCTTCTAAAACATATAATTTTATATAAATAAAATATTAATTATAGTTAATAAAAATATATATAATAACCAAATATAATTTATTAGGAGTAAATATTAATGAATAATAATTTAATTGAGGTAATTAGATAATAAAAGTAACCTGAATGAAAATGGTGGTTTAGGTGGAAAACCCTTACCTTAAGTCCGAAGGTGTTCCTCACTTGATATTAATGACCTGAATAATCAAATTTAGATTCATAAATTAATAATTATATAACCTCACCTAAAATTAATTTATTTAATATAACCTCATTAGGTTCATTCATAGACTTTTGATGGGTAAAGTTATTCAATTTCATTGTTTGGGAGTATCTTCTTCCTTGATTTTCCTGACCGGTTTAATTATATTCATGTGCATATAAACATGTAGAATTAGAATGTTTTTCTAGAATAGAAGGTGTATATAATTATTGAACAATCATAATATTAAATGTTCATAATTGTATTGGGTTATTGGGAGTGAAGATGAATCATTATATAAAACTTTAATGAATTTTTTTTGGTTAATTGGTGGTTTTTTATCACAACAAACTCATTTTGATTTATAAATTAATATAATGTGTAAAAAAGGATTTTGAAACATTAAATAAGTTATAATAAATATATTATAGTCTGGTTCAACCATAAAAATTATTTCATGTCTAGAATTTAAGACAGTAATAGAAATTTAAAACCCATTATCCTTGAATGTGATAAATTAACACATATCAGATGGTGTTTCCAATTCTAGTATAAAAGAAGGGGAAAAGAGAGATGATGAAGAATTATTATCAGAATGAAATTGTATTACATGTAAGGTAATAAACTCATCAAAACATTTGGATTAAATGAGGTGATGAATGAAAAAATAAATGAAACAAACTTGAAATAAAATAAATGAAAATAAGAATTTACCTCTTGAAGTAATCTTCTTTGAGAGCCTCTTTAAGGGAGAGATTTTGGTATTTTAATGATAAAAAGGGATGATGTGCATTGGGGATCATGGGAGGATATTTGAGTAGAATTTAGACAGGGAACATGGCTTTATAAGAGTGAAGAGGAGAGGGATTGAGGGGGGGTTATAGTGGTAGAGAGGGGTGATTTGTGAATATCTTATTCATTATTTTATTATTTATCTCAGGACAACCAATAGTGTTAATTCATGTGACCCATAATAGTAATAATTTCAATTGAGTTCAAACCAAGTGTGTTTACATCAGCCCTCATTCTAGGAATAGTTACTTTAACTGATAATGTATATATATATGGTAAATTACCATATTTTACTATTAAAAAAATCGAGTATTTTAGAAAAAACCCAAAAATTAACCCTAACCATTTTTTGAGAATAATTATATAAATGTGACTAATTTAATTTTTAAATAAAATTATAATTTATTCGAAAAATAACAATTTTAAAACAATAATTCGTTTTGTATCACTTTGAAAAATTAATAAATATCTCATTATCTTATAACCTTAATACAATAAAATAATAATATTATTTACTATTCAAAAGGGTCATATTACTATTTATAATGGTATGTTACTATTCACCAAATGTTATGTTTGTCTTATCATGCTCTAAATATCTTATTGAACGCAACCATGTATGTCAGTTTTTCGGAATTCAAATCAGAGAGATGGAAACATTATGTTTTCAGGATAGGTTATAACAAAGTGTTTTTTTTGGAGACTTAGTATTTGATGCATTTATTTATAAATCCTTAGGGTGTTACATTCTCCCCTTATTACAAAAATTTCATCCTCAAAATTACAAAAATGTTACCTCATAAAAAGATTTGGGTAGTTCTTCATCATAAGCTCCTTGGGATCATATGTCACCTCTTTGATTTTATGATTTTTATAAAGTATCTTTTCCGGTCAATTAATCTGATTCCTCAACACGTGTTATTTAGTGTCTTCAATGCAGATAGGCTCCTCCCAGTAAGATAGGCCAAGTTCCAATTATAAACCTTCATATGTGAGGATATATGTTAAGTCGAGCATGTACTTTCTCAACAATGAGATGTGGAACACATTGTGTACTTTAGGAAGGCTAAGTGTCATATCAAAATGATATTCAACAGCTCCAATTTTCTCCAGAATTTAAAAAGTTCCAATGTACCTAGGGCATAGTTTCCCTTTATTCCAAAACCTTATAACACCCTTAAACGGATATACTTTTAGTAAAACATGTTATCCCACTTGAAATTACAAATCCTTCCTTCAATTATCAACATAGCTCTTTTTCATTTTTTTAGATGCTTTAAAATGGGTTTGAATTGTCTTTACCTTTTATATTGATTCCTCTACAAGCTCTAGGCCCAATAGATTCCATTCACTAACTCCATCCCAACATGTTGGTGTATGACATCTCATTCCATACAATGCCTCATATGGTGCCGTTTGAATACCGGAATTGAAACTATTATTATAGGAAAACTACACCAAGGGCAAATACTGATCACATATACCTTGAATGTTTATCTAGAATGATCTCAAAATTTCCTCAAAATTTAGAATCTTTTTTTCTGATCTCCCATCAGTTTGAGGATGATAAATAGTACTGAAACGAAGCTTAGTATCCAAAGATTTTTGAGAATTTCGATGTAAATCTAGGATTGCGATCAGACACTATTGAACGAGGTGCTCCATTAAGTCTTAAAACTTTATTAGTATAGATTATTTCAAGCCACTCTAGTAGAAAATCCTCCCTTATAGTGAGGAAATGTGAAAATTTTGTGATTTGATCAACAATTACTCATATTGCATCATTCCTTCTTGGAGTTTTAGCTAATACAGTGACAAAATCCATAGTGACGTAATATCATTTCCTTGTAGTAATAGGTATGGGTTTCATGAATTCTCTATGATATTGTCGTTCAACCTTCACTTGTTGATAGTATAAACGTCTTGATACATAATCGGTAATTTCTCACTTCATGTTGTCCAACTAGAAATGTTCCTTCAAATCTCTATACATTTCAGTGTTACTAGGGTGTATAGATAAGTTCAAGCTATGATAATAATCCGATAACTCCCTTTTCAACTCGGGTATAGAGGCAACACATAGCCTCTTTCCAATTTTCATATTTCCTTATTCACATATGAAGTCATACAACTTCCCATATTTCACAACATTAATTTTCTTTTGAAGGTTCACATCATCATGCTAAGAGATTTTAATCCTTTATAATAAAGATGGTTGGGAAACCAATTGAAAAAGTAATGATGTTTCACCTTCTTCGATAATTCCCATGTCCATCCTTATTAGATCCATGAATTAAACATCCCTTTCAATCCTCATTTTGTTTAAAACTCCATGATCATTCCTTCTCAATGCATCATATACCATATTTGCCTTTCCTAGGTGGTAGTGTATGGAACAATCATAATCATTGAGTAGTTAAAGTCGTCTTCTTTGCCTCATGTTGAGTTCTTTCTATGATAAGATATACATTATACTCTTTTGATCTATATATATCTCGCGTCGTTCACAATAGAGATAGTGTCTCCATATTTTTAAATAAATATCACAATAGCTAACTCAAGATCATGAGTGGGATAGTTTTGTTCATGAATTTTTAATTGCCTTGACGTATAGGCAATAACTCTATCATTCTTTATAAGGACACAACCAATTCGTTTATTTGATGCATCAATATAGATCACTAACCCATCATTCCCAGATGATAGAGTTAAGATCAGATAATTCACTAATATCCTCTTCAAATCTTCAAGATAGTCCTCACATTATTTTGCCCATACAAACTGAACCCCTTTACGAGTAATCTTAGTCATTAGGTTGGATAAAAAAATAAATTTCTACATGAAATTCTAGTAATAACCTGTTACACCTATAAAAATATGTACCTCAGTTGTGTTCATTGGAGTAGGAAATTCTTGAACATCCTTTGTCTTTACAGGTTCAACAAATATTCCATCCTTATAGACAATCTGGCTAAGAAAGGATACTGATTGAATCCAAAATTGACACTTGATAAATTTATGACATAATTCATTTATTATAAGAGTCTTTAGAATAGTCTACAAGTTATTTTTATGATCTTATTAGATTTTGTATTATACAAAAATATCGTCAATAATTACCACCACAAAGTCATCGAGATATTTATTTAAAAACCTATTTATTTGATCCATGAAGATAGAGGGTGCATTAGTCATTCCAAAAAATAATTATTATAAACTCATAATTCCCATACCTAGTTCAAAATGATGTATTTGGAATATCTACATTCTTTACTAGAAACTGATGATATCATGATCGAAGGTCAGTCTTTGATAAATATTTGGGTCTATAAAATTGATCAAATTAATCATCAATGCGAGGTAGGGGATACTTATTCTTTATTATTATAGTATTGACCTCCATGTATTCAATTTACAACATCATATATACATCTTTCTTCATAACGAAAAGAATAGGGGATCCTCCTAGAGAGACGCTAGGGAGAATAAATCCTTTATCACTCAATTCCTAGAGTTTTTTCATTAGTTCTACTAATTCCACAGTGGCCCTTATATAAAGAGTCTTTGATATAGTCCTTGAGCCAAGAATTAAATCAATGAAGAACCCAATTTCTGTTCTGAAGGATGTCCAGGTAAATCCCTCGGAAACACATAAACATATTCTGGAACAATAGGTACATCCTCTATTTTTACCTTTCTTTCATCACCCATAGATATTTCATTCCCTTCCTCCCCAATAATCGAATTCAATAGATCTATTGGGGGTGGATCCAGATAAGAATTAGATGGCGAGGTATCTTCTCTAAAGATTAGGGATTTAACACCATTCTCAAAAATCGTTACTTACCTCTTCCTGCAATAGATATTAATATCATAACTTGAAAGACAACTCATAACAAGGATTATATCAAATTAAATCATAGGTATGATGATAAGGTTAAAAACTAAAGCACATTTATGTGTCATGAGGAGGGCTGATCGACACATCTTTGCTGCAATGATACATTGCCTATGATTTTTTACTGACAATTACTTTATTAAATCAAATTGAACATGTCTAATTTTCTTAGAAAAATGGAAAGATATAAAAGAATTTAATGATCCATAATGAAATAAAGAATTAGTTAAGTTTGAGGAAATGTTTAAAGTATCTGTCACCACATCATTTGGAACTTCAATATCAGTAGTTGTGATCGAATAAGATTATCTCTGCTCTATTGGCCTTTTATAAGGGACATTTCCTTGAAGCTTTGTAAAATCATTAGCATAGTTCCCCATTTCCCTAAAATTATAGCCTTAAACATTAATATATTCTTTCTTTCCCTTACACTAGCATGATATAATTTCTGACCACACTTGTAGCACACCCATTTTCTTTTTAAGTAGGCACTAGGGTGTTTTATTCCACAGTTATGATAGGGTGGAATTTCAACTCTTACCTTCTTCCCTATTTCCTTATTTCCTTTTTCAATGTTTTTTGTATCCCTATTATTCTCTTTCATTCCATTAAAGTCATAAGACTTAGAGAACTCATTTTGGTCTTGATATATTATGAGTATATTTCTTCATATTATGATAAATTTTCTCAGAACAGTTCCCATCAGCGGAATGGATTTAGTCCATCACATAATCGATCAATCTTGCTCATTGGATTACGTATATAGTCTATATCTTGCCTTGATAACCTTGTAAAGTTTTCTTCATACTTAGCAACATTCTTATCTTCTTCTTGCCTCAAATTCAGAAATTGTCTTTCCATATCCGCTCGCTGTTCACAGGGAAAGAATTTCTCTAAGAAAAGTTCATTAAATTCACTTCATTCCATGTTTTCTATTTCTTCCTCCTCCTCTGTGTTTTGAATTAGTGACCACCATTGATCTGCATCTCCTGATAGACGATAAACTTCTATGACAACCATCTCCCTTTTGTTACATCCCAAAGTGAGAAATATCTTTTCTAAGAAACTTATCCAATTCTCTGCTATGAATGGATTTTTAGTCCCATTAAATGATGGAGGCTATTTTCACATAAAGATATATAACATAACTCCTATACATTATGGATCTAGATGCTTCATTCGGGTAAGGTTATTCTTCATAACCTGAGCAATATGTATGAGTATATTTATATGTTTCTCCTCACCAATTGTAGCTCCAGATCGAACATCATTATCTTGCATAGGGGGGAAATACCTATATGGGATAAAAACATTCATGTGGTTTCCATTACTTCCACTAGGTTCCATTTATAAATAATGGCATACACTAGATTAAGTTATGAATCATAATGTACAATCTCAACTTAGAAATAATACTTAACATAAATTGAAATCCTATGCATGGATAATCTCATTATCATAAACATGGTTTCTTTGAGGAAAAATCTAGATTTAAATCCTTCATAATTTCTTGTAAGGAGAATGTGAATCATCCAAAGAATATCCTTTAGGAGTGTCAAACTAGGTGCGTAGTAAGGCCTATTGTCGTGTACTAGGATACCCGGGTCAAGCCCGAAAATCCTTGTTCGAGTTTCCACTCATAGGTACATATGTTCCAGAACAAAGTCCACTTGTATTAAGTTGATATGGATGTATATTATAGAAATATCCAAATAATCTTTTCCTTAAAAAAATTCTAGTATGTTCTTGTATTTTTATCCTCAAAGTCTATCTTAGGGGTTTGTTCTCTAATCTCCATTTCCTAAATCTGGTTTCCATGTTTTCTACTAAACTTCCTCACATACCAACTGTAAGGACCCGACCCTAGTTTCCAAGATATGGAATCTAATTAAATTATATTAGAATGATTACAAGAAATTAGTATCCCAAAGGAATGAATATTTTAGTATATTCCGAAATCCATATACATACATAAGTTTAACATTATAACTTGAAATAAAAAAACATAAATGTTCCACTGGGAACATCCACCACTCTAATATTATCCCTGCAAGTCAATCATAATATACCTCTTCATGTCTTGGGAGAAATAAAACATAATAAATGGTTATATCAGATGCTCAGAAATGGTAGGAAATATAGTGGAAGATATCATAAAAATAAACATTAGGCATGATGAATAATTGAAAATGTGTGTCTTTAAAAATAATAAACTTGAACGAATTATGGAAGGAATATGAGTTCAGTAATTATTTCTCTAATAAAATAAAATCATGGGTATTATACTAGTTGAATAACCACATTAAATATGAATTTATAGCTTTATAATGAGGGATATTCATATGATAATCATTCTAAAACATACCATCACAGCCTCATCGAAGAAATCTAAAAATGATTAAGGCCTCAGCCAAAACCATATCTAAAAAAGGGAAAGGCCTCAGCCAAGTCCATATCTATTTGTCTCAGGATAACTATTGATGCATAGAGGGGCTATATAAGGCCCCAATTGTCACTTACTAAGTACAATTCATTCCCATTATGAACAGGGATAAACAACATATACACATGAAATGTAAATAACTTTCCCTAGTTTGTAACATAATCACTAACCATTCTGATAAGTAAGATGAATGGTATAAAAATAGAACATCCATAGTGAAAATGATCATAAAACATTCAATTAATAATGGTAGATGATATAACAAATATTAATCCAAATAATACATAATAATAAATAGGAGTGTTGAAACAGATGAAGATACTCTTATAAAATCATTGAGTAATTCTTGAGATAAATACTCTTTTACTTTGAAAAAAAAAGAGTTGTTTTAGAAAAGTGTTTGTAGAAAAACAAGAATTTAAGTAAGGTATTAATTTAATAATGAAATGAGTTATTTTAAAAATATAACGGTTTTTAAAAATAGATTGTAGAGTTCCCTTGAAAATATGTAAGAATTTGAGTAATTCCCTTGAGTTGGTCTTGTATTTCTGTAAGAATTTTTGAAAGATCCTTTTCAAACATATAATTACACATAAATAAAGGTAGAAATATGCTTGGTACACATATATAGAACATTCAAAAAAAATTGTGAGTAGTAAATATTAATTAATAAGAATTTAATTGAGGTTAGTAGATAATAGAAGTAACCCGAATGGAAATGGAGGTTCAGTTGGAAAAAACATACCTTATGTCTGAAGGTGTTCCTCACTTGATCTTAATGACATGAATAATAAAATTTAGGTTCATAAATTAATAATTGTAGAACGTAAACTGCATTTAATTGATTTATTTTAACCTTATTAGGTTTATTCATGGCCTTTTTAAGGGTTAATATATTCAATTCCATTGTTTGGGAGTGTTTTCTTCCTTTGTTTTCATGATCGGTTTACTTATATTCATGTACGGATAAACACGCAGAATGAGAATGGTTTTATAGAATAGAAGATATATATTATTATTGAACAACCATAATATTAAATGGTCATAAAAGTTTGTTTGGTTATTGGGATTGAAGAAGAATCATAATATAAAACTTTATTGACAATTGTTTGGGTTAATTGGTGGTTTTTTTATCACAACAAAATCAATTCAATTTATAAATAAATGTCATATGTAAAAAAGGATTCTATAACCTTAAATAATTTAAAATAAATATATTATAGTTTGGTTCAACAATAAAAATGGTTTCATGACCATAATCGAAGATGGTAATAGAAATTTAAAACCTGCCGTCCTTGAATGTGATAAATTAGCACATCTTAGGTGGTGTCTTCATTTTTAGTATAAAATTAGGGGAAAGATGAGATGATGAAGAATAATTCCATTATCCCAAAAAAATTCAAGTACATGTAAGGTACTGGATTAATCACAAAATTTGGATGAAAGGATGTGGTGAAAGAAAAAAAATGAAAAGAAAGGAACTTGAAATAAAAGAAATGAAAAGGGAAATTTACCTCTTAAAGTATTCTTCCTTGAGATCCACTTTAGGGGAGAGGTTTTGGTCTTTATATTATAAAAAGGGCTGATTGAAATTGGGGAGGATATTGGGAGTATATTGTAGTATAATTTAGACAAGTCACAAGGCTTAAGAGGAGTGAAGTGAAGAGGGAGTGAGTGGGGGGGGGGGTTACGGTGGAGGAGAGGGGTGATTTGTTAATATCTTATTCATTTTTTCATTATTTCCCTCAAGAAAACCAATAGGGTTAATTCTTGTGACCCATAATATTATTAAGTACATGTGAGTTCTAACAAAGATTACGTATATCATCCACGATGCTTGGAATAGTGAATTTGACTGATAATGTATATATACGGTAAATTACCATATTTTACTATTCATAAAAAATACGAGTATTTTAGAAAAATCCAAAAAATTCACCCTAACCATTTTTTGACCTATAAAATTCAAAAATGAACTCTATTTTTTGAAAATAATTTTATAATTATGATTAATTTAATTTTTAAATAAAATCATAATTTATTCAAAGAATAAAAATTTTAAGACAATATTTTTTATATCACATTGAAAAATTAATCAAGATCTCATTATCTTATATACTTAAGACAATAAAATAATAATGTGATTTACTATTCATAAGGGTTATATTACTATTCAAATTACTATTCATAAGGGTATTCTACTATTCACCAAAAAATAAGTTTGTCTTATCAGACTCTAAATATCTTATTGAATGAAACTGTGTGTCAGTTTTTCAAAATTCAAATCATAGATGTGGAAAAATTATGTTTACTAGCTAGGTTATATAAAAGTGGTGTTTTGTGGAGTCTCAGCGTTTTATGCATTTATTAATAAATCGATGGGGTGTTACAGCATGTCCAACCTATTCGGGGTTTGGGTCGTGTACTATTGGCCTTGTCTTTGTATTCAGACCCCGTATTATTGTACATTATTACACAACATGCTCTAAGTCGTGTACTTCCACACAACTTCCTATATGTGTGGATTGTCACATGGGTAGTCCAAACAAGTAAGGGGTACATGACGTGTAAAGGAAAATACACACCATTTCCTCCTTAAGATTTCCAAAACCCTAGCGCTCCACTGAGGGAACTACACACCATGTGTTCATCCCCGTACATGGTGTATAGTCAGGTTTTCACCAATTTTCTAGATCTTATCTCTATGGATTAAATCTATCCACATTTCAATTGATTACACCTTGAATTAGTTTAATAAAACCAGATCTAGTTGTGGATTTTGGATCTTGGTTGTTTCTTTCCACAAATTAGCTCTGATCATCTTCTAGGGTTTCGTTGCACATTCTACACGCACCTAAATCTTCAATGCATGGAGATCTAGCCTCAATTCATCTAATTGAACTTACTCATACCAAAAATATTGTAGATCTATGATTCAGTTACCAAACCATTCCTGTTTCATCGATCTTCCATGAATCTGCGGGTCTGATCATGCTTGGTACCTCCTAGAAAGTCGAACCAAGACAGCGGTGATCAATATAGTGAAGAACGTAGAGAATCTTTGGGTAAAAGGAACCAATATTTTTAATAAATTTCAGTCTAAGCATTCTTGGATGATGATCAAGAATAGGTCTTAGGGTTAGATGAACAATTTAGAAATAATTTGAACTCCAATATCTGGGCACATGGGAAGTGTGTCAAAGGTGAAAACTATAGAATGTAGAACAATATACTCAAAACATTTTATCAAGGGCATAAAAATACCATTTGATGAGTCCTTCCTATGTTTTGGATATATTTTTTGTGAATAACACACTTTTGCAACGATTGGAAGGAGCTAATGCACTCATTTCATCTGGATCTGATCCAATTTAGAGTTATATCAGAGATCGCCAATGGATTCATCAACATAGGAGGACAGGAGAGCTCTCTAATGATTTCTAGGGTTATGAGACCATCCCTGGAAAAAAATTCATAAAAATATATTTATAACCATTTTATTTTAGTTTAAATGAATTATTTAATTTATTAAATAATAAAATAAATCCACTTTATACACCTCTAACGAGAGAGGGGTCCGAACGTCTAGCGATGACTTATTTTATGCCATGGTTAGGGTAAAAACCATGTTTTGGACCCAACCATGGTATCTAATTTCTGATCTGATCAACTATTTAAGATATTGTCCCATTTTATTTGATTAATTTTTTTTTTCACAATATAAAATATATTTAATATTTTTATAAAATTAATTTCGATCACATCGGGCCTACAAATCATGAGTTGTATCAGCACCTAACTCTAGAAATATATATAAAAATATTTTAAAGTATTACAAGGAAAATTCTAGGTCTCTACATCATTCCCTACTTCAATATTTTTATCCCTAGAAATAAAAAATAGGAAAAAAACTCAGGTTACTGAGCCCGAACTTGGATATCCCACTCCCAGGAACTATTCTGCATGTTTCCATACTGCCAGAACACGCAAACCAAAGGGTTGGTTCATCCATGTAGAGTCCACTCCTACCAGTCTTTTATCACCACTGGGTGCTTCAAAAAGGTGGATCCATCCTCAAAGTCCATCTCTCCCCATTCGATTATGTGTGTAGGGTCATGTATGTATCTTCTCAGGTGAGACATATGGAAGACATCGTGCACCCGTTCTAGTTGTGGGGGCAGGATGAGGCAGTAAGCAAACTCTCCAACCCTCCAGACGATCTTGAACGGCCCGATGAACATTAGGGATAGATTGCCTCCCCATATGAACCTCCACAATCTTTATTATGGGGAGACTCACAAGATAATGTGGTCTCCCTATTCAAACTAAAAAGACCTATAATGAAGATCTGTGTAGGATTTTTGTTTGCTCTGGGTCGTCCAAATACTCTCATAGATGACTTGTACTTTCTTCGTTGTTGTATTCACCAACTCTGGTCCCACCAGAGATGACCTTACAATATATGTCAAGCATAAGGGTGACCAGTAGGGTCTCTCATAAAATTCCTAAAATGGTTCAATGTGGATGGTGGAGTGGTAGCTATTTTTGTACCCAAAATCTACCAAGGTAAAGTGATCATCCCTACTTATACCGAAGTCTAATACAAAAACCCTCAACATATCCTCCAAAACATCCATAGTGTGCTCAGTTTGGCCATCAGTTTGAGGGGGAAGGTCGTACTCACCTGCATCTAGGCCCCGAATACCTCCTATAGGACTCTCCACAATTATGAAGTAAATCGCGTGTCATGATTAGAGGCAATCATTGAGTGCACCCCGTGAAGGTGAATGTTCTCTTGTACGTAAAACTGCTCCATACTCTCCACCAAACACTACTCCCTGATAGTAAGGAATTTTATCGATTTTTTTATTCATTCAACTATCACCCAAATATAATCGTGTACCTTATCTATGTGTGGAAGCCCTATGAAAATTTCCATGGATATTACATCCAACTTCCACTTCAAGAACTCAAGAGGTTGTAAAAACCCTATTGGAACTTGGTGCCCAACCATTACTTGCTAAAAGTTAAGGCACTGAGAGATGAAATCATCTATGCTCCATCTCAGGCTAGACCACCAAAACTTCCAATAGAGTTATCTATACATCTTCCCCACACTTGGATGTAAAAATAGGGGATAAGTGTGGAACACTCGCATCACCTCCTCCCAAACCGTGACTGGAATCACTATTCTCCCCTGGAATAAGATTATGTTATTACCTCATTCCAAATATTCATATAGTGAGTCTCCTATGAATATATGGTCACAAAAAACTTCACAGTTGATTTCCCAGAGCTGGTATTCTCTTACGTGTTGGAGGAGTGAAGGAGCCAACACCATCAACTGAAGAAAAGATGCACCATCATGCTCTACCAGGGTCATCTATAAGGAAGATAATTGCTCCAAAGCTTACTACACTAAGTTAGTTTAGGACTTACTACTAAGAGAATCTAAAACAATGTTTCCCTTCCCTAGAGTATAGAAAAAATTGAAGTATTAGTCCTACAGGAACTCCAACCAACATCTCTACCTCAGGTTAATTTCACCCTATGTTAATATGTACCTGATACTCTTGTGGTCTGAGTAAACCACAAAGTACTCTCCCAAAAGGTAGTGTCTCAAAATCCCCATGGATAAGACTACCACTTCCCGCACTAGGTCGTGAGTTGTTTAGCTCTTCTAGTGGGGTCTTAACATCCCCGAATCGTATGGGATAACTTCCTGTTGTTGCATCAACATGCAATCGAGCCCATTTCCTGAGGCATCACAACACACTACAAACTCAATGCATTCCTATAGTAGTCTCAACACCATAGTGCTCTTTATCTTCTTAATCAACTCCTCAAAGGCCCTATGGAACTACTCATACTAGGTAAAAGGATTTCCTTTCCACATCAGGTTGGACAAAGGGGTTAAGATTCTAGAAAGGTCCGCCATAAATCTTTTATAGTACCACTCTAAGCCAAGGAAGCTCCACACCTCTAACATGATCTTGTGTGGATATCAAGAAATAACTACTTCGATCTTAGATAGGTCCCTAGATAAACCTTGTTCAAAAATGAAATACCATAGAAAGTGAACCGTATGAATCTAGAACTAGCACTTTGAATGCTTTCAATAAATTTGGCGGTCTCAAAGAAAATCATGAACCATCCTTAAGTGTTATGCATGATCCTCCTATAATATAGAGTAGATGTGTATATCATTGATAAAGAAAACAAATAACCAGTCCAAGTATAACTAGAACACCTAGAATCAAATCCATAAACACAGTTGGGTCATTCGTCACACTAATGTGTATCCCAAGGAACTCATAATGTCCACAACAACATCATAATGCCAACTTTGGAATATCAACATCATGAACCCTCAAATGGTGGTCGACGAATCCGAGATTGATCTTGGAGAACCATCTCGCACCTCACAACTGATCAAAGATTTCATCAATCCTATAAAAGGGGTAAATTTTCTTTATTGTGGCCTAGTTTAGGCGACGATAATCCACAAAAAGCTGTAAGCTCACAAATACATTTTTCATGAACAATGCTGGAGCTTCCCAAGGGGACACATTGAGTACGATGAAACATTTATCACAAAGGTCCTCCAACTGCAACTATAGCTCCTGAATCTCGGTGGGTCCCATCCTATATACCTTAGAATAAATTAGGATATTCCCATGATTCAAATAAATAAAAAACTCCATCTCTCACCTTGGTGGTATTCCTAGAACATCTTTGAGAAAGACCTATATATAATCATCTACAATTGAAGGAACCCAGTTGTTGGAAGAGCCCGTAGAACCAAGGGATAAACTCACAAACTAATGGGTGATAGGATTAATCTTTTTTATCATAGAACCCACCTATCCTTCCATGAGATCTCTCTCACCAGAAATGGAGAATCTCAACCCATCAGTGTGCAGGCATCTAACTTGTCTGTGGTGATAGTCAATATAGAATCGGACCATAGAAAACCAATCGATACCCAATATGACATCATAGGGTTACATCTTGATGATGAAAAGGTCCCACATGATCCTCTCTCCTCCAAGATATATCTCATATTTCCAGAAGATGAAAGATGCAGAAGAAACATTCTATGTAGGAACCTCAAGATGAAGATGTTGTGCTAACATCTCAATGTGGAGCTCTATATTTCTCACCAAGGGTATAGAGATATAGGAATAACTGTAACTTGTGTATATTAATACTATTTCAAGAGTATAATAAACATATATTTTACCTCGAATCATCTCATGCATTGTAGGGTCATATATATCCAATGAATGATGTTGTCTATGGCCCTGGCCGACTACTCCCTTAGCCCGATGTGGGATGACTAGTGGTGGTGGTAGAAGGATCTCATAGATTAATCCTCCTCTTAAAGCTCATCCTGATCCTTTGTCATCTTCACCTCCATAGGGACCACCCTATCCTTGCTTGGTAGATCCATGATCATGGTATTGTCTTCACTGTGGCGGTATATCAACTATTTTCCTGGTAACTCAGCACATCTTGTCTTGTGGTCCCCTTCCATGTGTCATTTTCTGTTACAAGTAAAACTATTCCCATCTATAATATTCCCTAACCCCTTATGCTAACTAATCCCCATACGACTACATGTCTATGAATTCTCACAAAAGGTCATCCTGCTCTAAGATCTCGTCGAATGGAGCTTTCTATCTACTAGAGACGATTCATCTCTAGGACCCCCACTTCTATCTCCAACTTCTTGACATACCTATATCATAAATATATCTTTCACTGGTTCCTACTCTAGTACCTCAACATAGTTGGGGATGCACAAGGGAACTATGTTGGATCAAATCTCTCTAAAGAGTCTCTACTCAAAATTCAACGCTCAGATGTAACTGTCTTAGATCATGTTAAGGGATTAGTGTGCAAGTTCTATAAACCTTATTGCATATTCAGCCACCATCATCACTCCCTTATGAATATCAAAAAGCTCCTGGATTTGGATTGAGTGTATGTAGGAGAGGTAGTACTTCTCATGGAACACATGATGGAAGTCATCCAATGATAGTGTCGACTCCTCGTGCATCTGTATAACAAGGTTCCACCAACATCCAGCTATTCCACAGAACTGGTTGGATGCTAGTGAAATAATCTAATCTGTTGGGGTTCAAACAAGCTTAAATATGTGGACTACCAACTCTAGCCAATCCCCTTTTACCTGATGATCTAGCTCACTGCAGAACCTTAGTGGTCTCTGACGATGGAACTCACAGAGTGTGTTAAGCATGCATATGTCCACAGCTTTCTTAACTAGGATGATATATTACTCAATCGGTGAAGGTTCTAATACCTACCCACCTAGTGGAAGGGGTCATAGGATGGACCCAGAAATGAGGCATCATCGCTCATAAGATAGTCATCACGAACCAGGACTGGTACCTGGGATAACAGTCATCACAGAGGCATCCTGAAAGTTATTAAGAAGTACCACAGTCAAAAGAGTGTGTATATATATATATATCAACAGAAATGTGGAGATAAATCAATAAATATAGTCAAAGAATAAATAATATATTATGCATGTACCATTGATCCCTGCAAAAAATTCATTGTCATTCCAAGTCAACAAATAGATAGTCAGGGTCCTCGTGAATGGATATGTCGGCCGCCCGTACCATCAGTAGACTCCATGTCCTGAGAGAAACACTTAAGACACATTAAATTTTTTTCCCTAAACCCAAAAAAATCATCTTAGAGTTAAATTTTTGAACAACATCCCAAGTAATGAACTTTCCCTGATACCAATTTTTCCTGACCAAACCCATGACAGGGCTCAAGCCACAACTACCCCAAGTCTGCCTCCATAGGCCATGGTGTGGTGAAAAGCTCCAAATGAATAAATATTCCAGGGATTACTTTTCTTAAGTACCTATAATCACACACACACATCCAAATCAATTAAAAAGTGTAGAGGGAAAGAATAAATGCTTAAACACTACTGTAAAGTAAACTAAACATGCATGAACTTCTAGACAGTACAAAATTACAGTAGTGTAAGCTGAAAAGTAAAGGGGAAAAGTAAAATCCCAACCAAAAATGTGTCCCAACCTAATAGAAAATTTTAAAAGTAAAATATTTGATAGATAACAACTACTAGACCATAATCTATTACCACCGTATGCGGTCCAAGAACCCAGTATCCCTAAGCTCCTCTGTAGTCACAGTCAAAATGCCCATTGTCTGCATATAATACATGAAATGTGTGAGAAAATACATTTTAGGGGTGGGTATAAACATACCCATTAGGGAACCACAAAATCTAAATGGGGGATAGTAAGATATACAAAAGAATATAAAGATATTAGATTCATAAGGTACATCAAAAGAGTATAGCTCAACCCAAAAAGAGAGTGGATGTAAGATCATCCAAACATATGGGGCTAGACATTATGAGTAGATGGACTAATCATAGAGTCTCCATCACCTATAGCAGGCGAGTCGACTCATCCAACCATGAGAAGCTAAATATAGAAATCACATGGCATACCCCTCATGTATTCGCCTATCTTGTAATGAGAGTATCTAAATCCAAGCTGTGAATCTAGATGAAAGAATATATATTCTCAGTTAAAGAATCCAAAATGGGAGAGTAAGGGGATCTCTATCTCACAGCTCATCACAAGAAGAAGAGTATCCAATAGTTCCCAAATTCCAACAATCATGCCCAAAATCCCATGTCTATGCCTTGAACAAACAAGTCTAAGGGACTCATTCACCACACCTTGATACTATCCTCTTTGGGTGGCACTATCTCACCCTCACAGTTTTAGGTTGCATCCCAAAAATGCATCTTGATTGGGAAAATGTCTCTCTTTCTCATGAATCCAAAAGCTACATCAACCATTTCTCATCACTATGTTGCAAAATCAAGGGACCAACAATTTATAGATAGCAGACCCATGCCTTGGAACAATTGGAGCGTTCCACTCTGGTAGTCATCGAGGAACTCCACTGCCCATCCCCACTAGAGGGTAATGTTCAAGAATTTCATTGGGGAACTCCACTACCTAGACCTGCTGAAGGGTAATTCCTAGAAGCAGTCATTGAGTAACTCAACTTTCCAGCCCTTCTAGAGGGTAATGCTAAAAAATATCCATCACAAAACTCCATTACCCATCCCTGCTATAGGGTAACACCCAAAAAGGGTGCTCATGGAACTACACTACCAAAACTTGTTGGAGGGTAATGTCCAAAAAGCTCTGGTGATCCTGAAAAATTGGATCCATCATCAGGTGTTTCCTTAGTGTGTGCCAAGACTCTAAAATTTGACATCATATCTAAAAATACTCTATTGAGAGCATTATCATTTTCTAAATGAAAAAACACTCAGTATATGATACTCAAAGGCCAAAATCAAAATCCAAATGAAGGAGATATGGTCATTCAAAAACTCCATAAAGGATATTAAGTGATACACAGTGTTTTCGAGGTCTACATGGCATGGGCCCCCACTTCACAGCCTTTTCGTGTCCCTATCTGGCACACGCTTCCCAACCTTGTAAGGGTACACACTGTATAGGTGGACGACACGACATGTCCAACCTATTTGGGGTCTGGTTCATGTACTGCTGGTCATGCCTGTATAATCAGACCCCATGTCCATGTACATTAGTACATGGAATGCTCTTGGACATGTACTTCCACATGAATTCTCATTTGTGTGGCTTTTCACAATGTTTTTCCATATAGGGAAGGGGTACGCGGCGTGTAAAGAGTAATACACACTGTGTCCTCTTTAAGATTTTCAAAACGATAGCACTACAGCTTAGGGGGATACACACTGTGTGTTCATCCCTGCATATGATGTTTAGTTGGGTTTTCACTAGTTTTCTAAATATGATCTTCATGGCTTGAATATTTCCATGCCACATTTTATTTCACCTTGAATCAGTTTGAAACTCTCAGATCTGGCTGTGGATTTCGGATCTCTGTCGCGAATCAACTCCAATCATTGAAGAGGGTTTCATCGCAAGTTCTACACACACATGAAGCTTCAAAGATTGAAGATCGGGCATCAAATCTTTTAATCAAACATCCCCTTACCACAATGATTCGAGATCTTTTCTTCACTCACCAAATCATTTCTTTTTCATGAATCCACTGTGAATCTGTGCGGCTGATCGAGCTCGATACCTCCCAACAAGTCAAAATTGGACTGTGGGAATCCAAATAGTGAAGAATGTGAATAGTATTTGGGAGAAAGGAACCAAAAACAAAGTTTATACGTCACTATACAAGAATTATTATCCAAAGATCAATAAAAGGGCCTAGGGTTAGATGAAAAATTCAGAAATAATTTAAACTCCAATATATGATCACATGAATAGGGTGTCAGTGAAACAAATTGTATAATGAAGAACAATATAATAAAAACATTTAATCAGGGTTCTAAAAACACAAATTGATGAGTTATAACTCTATTTTGGACCTACCATTGGTGAATAACGTGCTCAAACAATGATTGGAAGGATTCAATGCATTCATTGTGTCTGGATCTGATGTGATTCGGAGTTCTGTCACCAATCACTGAAGGATTCATCAACAGATGAGGAGGGGGGAGCTGTACAATGATTTCTAGGGTTATGGGACCAACCATGGATAAAAATCCATTAAAACATACTTATAACCACTTTATTTTAGTTTAAATGAATTATTTATTTAAATAAATAATTAAATAGATCCACTTAATGCACCGCCAACAAGCGAGGGGTCTGAATGTCTTGTGATAACTTATTTTATGTCATGCCTAGGGTAAGCACCTCATTATGCACCCAACCACGGTCCCAGATTGCTAATACAATCAACGAATTAAGATATTATACCACTTTCTTGGAGGTATAATGTGCACACGATATAAAATAAATTTAATATTTTTATAAAATTTATTATGGGCACACCGGGTCTCAGAATCATGAGTCGTCTTAGTACCTAGCTCTGGAAATATATATAAAAACCTATCAAATTCTTACATGAAAAAACCGAGTCTCTAAAAAACATAAATAGATATTTTTATTTAATATTTTTATAAATCAAAATGAATTACAATTATTTCGTACTTACACATGTTTCCCATAATGTTTTTGAGTTTTCATCAACTAGATTACCCTCCTTATTTACACAAGACTCCTTCTATAGAACATGGTGTGGGATTAAAGTGGATTAAAATTTTGATTCATCAAAATGCATATAAACAAAGTAACATATGTTGTTTCATATCACATAATTAAACTTTTATTATTGATTTAAAATATATGCTAGTTTCTTCTCTAATGATGAATACCCCATTCTTGCTTTGGGATAAGAGTACATTGGTTTTTATGATTTTTCTTTATTTTCATCACTCTTCTACTATTTCATAAATTAACAAGTTTGAATCATGTTTGATAAAATAAATAATGTCAAATAATATATTATCGACTTAAATGCACCTAAAATTATTTCTCATTATGATGATTGATGAAAGTAATCTATATTTCATACATTATAATTTTTCATATCTAACTGTTGGGTGGAGATTTACATTCCCCTCATCATCCCTAATATGAAACTTCATAAGAAGAGTCCAAAAGCCTTTATGGTTTTTTCCAGTGACAATTAAGATAAATATATTACATAAATGTTCGAAAATAAAAAAACTCTGCAATGAATAATGAAAATTATATCAATGTTTCATTATATATTTTTTCATTAAAATAGAGGAAGTATATCATAACATTACCATTATATCTTTCAAAAGTTTTTCCTTCATTAGAGGTTGGATGTGGCACCATGAATCAATATCCATCAACACATTTATCCCCATTGTGACCCAAGATAATTAATGAACACTGGATTTTTGGGGTCAATAGGTTCGCCACATTGATTCCACCCAACCTCAAATATTATACCATGAGTTATTGCCTTGATAATATTTTCCAAAACTATGATTCTGCATCATTATTTTGTTTTTCATTAACTTTTTTTTGATCCCCTAATAATTATGTAGTTTAATCATCAACAGCCTCTTCTTCCTAGAGATTGGTAACATCATCATGTGAAGAAGACATTGTTTTCATGAGTAGTGAAACCTTTAATTGGTCTTGAATAAAAATAATGTAAATAGAGAAAAAATATTTTACAGGGGTTGTATGAATGCTATATTATAAACTTGATGAACTATTTAACTCCATATTCATACTCTTTTTTCAAATGATTATAATTCATCCATTTTTAAGGAAATGTGTAATTGAATTTAAGAAAAGAACTAATCCACTATGGTAGGTGTTATCCTATGAATTCATCCAAATGTGAACGTTATAGAAAGTTTTCATCCCCATAAGCTTCATCACTCAAACAATTTTTATTGAATTTTATTTCTTGCGACTTATCATTGATCTAATCTATATATGAACATATGTTAATTGAACTACTTTGAGAATTAGTTGTCCCATACTGGGTACCGGTGATCATTTTGGATGATAACTGCTTAGAGTGGTTCAAACAACATAGAAGAGATGGGGGATGACTCTCAGGTAATAAAATGCAATAACTGTTCAAGAGATGAAGGTGGTGAAGATGGAAATTTTCTCCTTAAAAAATTTTAAATTACTACATATTAATTTAAAATTTTAAATCTCACATAACAATTATAAAAGGTCCATGACACTACATTGAGAACAGGAGCTCACCCCCCCCCCCCCCGAGCTACACCAACTCTAATCTATGTTACTAATCATTTTCGCTCACATGTATCTCAAATATAAGAGTTGTACATCCACTATGGTCAATGTTTAGGGTGTGGGTATAAAAATAAACAAAATAATTACTGTCAGTGCCCCTAAATTATAAAACACAAATATTTGACTATATTTTCAATGTAGTAACACTCAAAATACACATGTAATTCAATTCATTGTCTACTATCTTGGACACCATGATAATCAAATATACCGACTTCATTTCACACTAGTGAATTATACTAATCATACCATAAGTTTATACCATGGGTTTTCCCTGACATTGAAATCATTTAACTAATAAGAGGAAACATTTTAATCATAGGAGAATAAAAGATTATTTATCTCCCTCTAGAAATAACCACATCACAGGTACCATGAGATTTAACCTCAGAGCCCTACAATCTAAGATTATCCCTTAGAGATAACCATCACATGTACTTATTGAATACAAACCATTAAATGGGTATAACATATCCATTTTTTAGGAAGTGGATAATAATGATAATTATTATCATAATTGGTTCCCTAAGGAAAGAACCTTACAATGGGTGATATAATACATTAGTTAAACCTAAATTCTAAAAAACCGTAAAGAAGAAAAGACAACAACAAAAATGTCACATCACCCCCACCCTATACTTCAATGAATCAATAATATGTCTATAGTAACTCACATTCTAACATACCATACCTAACCATCACATAAAACATAACACTTTTTATTATTTTTTAAAAAATTTATCTCATATATACACTAAACCAACTCATATTAAAAAATAAGCTAAATAAAATTTGAATTATGTATTCTATCATATTATATTTTAAAATGAAGGAATTAACATTCAAATCAAAATTGAAATAAATTATGATTCCATTAATCTATAAAATTAGTTATTCCCCAATCCATTCATTTTTTTAAATCACTATTTTTTTCTCTCCAAACATAGACTAAATTGTAGATTCTATTAGCATTTTTGGAGATCATGTTCATTACAATTGGTACCTTTGGATAAAAATAAAGCTGATGAAAATTGTCACACTTGGGTTTTTATTTTGACTTAGATTAGGCTTGGGTCAGAGTTTGAGGGAGTCTTTGTATAAATTTTTGAATTTTTATTTAAATATGAGTGTTTGGGCCTTAGTAGTACCAGGTGCATGGGAAGGACACAATTTGGAGACTGTGCGAGATGCCTGGTATTTAAAATAAATTATAAATTAAAAAAAAATTAAAATGATGTTAAAATGAGTAATAAAATTAAATAAAGGAATAAAACAAAATATAACTAAAGGTCATGATACTATTATCAATGGGCTTATAATTATTATTGTTATTAATATTATGAATTATATTATTAAATTTTTTAATATCATTATTATCATCAATGTTATTAAAATTTTTATAACATGTGCAGGGTAACCACATAGTTTCCTAAAACTTTAAATAAATAAGGATAAGTTTAATGAAAAAATAAATTAAGCTAAGAAGGTTTTTTACATTTTAGGATAATAATAATCTTTTTATTAAATCTATTGTTATTATAATTAATATTAATCTTATTATGGATATTATAATTAAAATGAAATCTATATTATTATCTTCATCATCTTTATTATTATTATTTTGATTGTAATAATTTTTATTAGGGTTTTTATTTTAATTATTATTTTTAGGGAAACGTATCCCCTTTCTCTCTCCCTCCCCATGCCCTTGCGTGACCGGCCTTCTTCTCCTTCCCGTTCGGTGCGCACGACCCTCACCTAAGAAACATCTTTGACACTCATCTTCTCTGGCCAGATTCCTTCTTTCGAACTACACCCATGCCCTCTTCAATCTAGCATGACCTACTCCCATTCCCTCTCCAACCTGTTGTGACATGCTCCCCTGTCCTCTCATGGACAACACTGCCCAACCTTGCTCACTCTATCCGACCTAACCCATGGCCTCTGATGACCCTCATCCCTGGTGCACTGCCTCACCAACATCGCCCCTCACCAGCATCATATTCCTCTAACGGCGGTGTTCCCCTTCAGTAAGGGTTCATGGGATTGAGTTTTATTTGTTGGGGTTTTATTTTACTAAAAACCCCTAGTTGTTTGGGTTCAATTTCTGGAGTTAATCCCTCAATTTTGTTTTTATTTTGATGATTAGGGTTGAATTTGGATTTCCACAGGTGCGATTGTAGTCTGTTTGACATTTCACACCAATTTCTGAGTGTTCTTCATTGGTTGAGGTAAGACCCCATTTCATAATTCCCTTTGAATTATACATACATTTATTTCTTGTTTTTTGAATCTCCTTTAATTTATAAATTATTTTTTAATATTTTTAAATTATTTACAGCATGTGAAGTTCGTTGGTGTTTTTGGTTGTAACTATTATTTGGATAAATACTTTTATTGATTAGTCATTTTAACGTGTTCCTTGATTAATATGTGTGGTGTGAATTTTGTTTTAGTAAAAAATTTATATGCATTTGGTTCTTTTAAGTACCATGTTTATATATATTGGAGTTAGTTTTAGATTAAAACCCTTGTTGTGTAACTGGATAGTGTTTTATGCATTAAGAAACTAGTTTATTAAATTTTTCAGGGGTTGTGTATTTTGTTTTAGCTTATTATGGGTGTGTGTTTGATCAAAAAAGGGTTTTGAGTTAGTTTAGTGTGTAAATCCATGGAATAATTCTCAAAATTGTTTTATAAAATTTTTAATTGGTTTATTATATAATTTTAATGGTGTGAATCATGTTTTGGAAATTATTTGAGGTGCATGTGATTTTAAAATTGGATTTTAATGTGTGGGGAATTTTTGTTAAGTTTTATATACTATGTATTAGTAAAATTTCTTGGTTGGAACTTTTAAGATATTAAAGGTTTTTAACAACATGGTTTGGTTTTCATAAATGTATTGGTGATGTTCAAATTGGTTATGAGAGTTTTTAAAAGAATGTTTTCATATTAATTGTGTGTTGATATGTCATTGTAAATGTGTTTTGGTTTTAAAGGGGAGTTTGGATTTCAAAATGGGGATTTGTAGGGATATTTATGAAATGGATTGTTTTATAAAAAATTTCTAGATACCATTTGGCATTTTGAAATGGATTTTGGAATACCCTTCTTAGGGTGGGATCCTTTCATAGTTGTTGATTCGTGAGATGGGAGGGTCCTCGGTATGGGACTCCCCATGTGTAATAAATTTTTTGTGGCAAGGGACCACCCTTGAGGTTTCTGGGGTGGTTCTAGTTTGGTGATGTGTATATAGAATGTATATGACTTGTTGTTTTAATGGTATGGCACACCCCCTTGTGAAATATACATGGGAACCTTGCATAGCAAAGAGAATTTCTAAGAACGTTTGCTCCACTAGTTTAGATTACATACTGGCTAGTGGCCCATAGCAGGGGATGTTTTGTTAATATTTCTATGATATTGGGCCCATCGACCAGGACGGGTAGGTAGACAGTCAGGAATTAGGGCATTATGTTGTCATCAAGTAAGGAATTCCTTCAGGATGAGTTATATGAATATTATGTTTTGGTCCTCCTCTGAGTTCCTAGGTGTTCTTATGTTTCTTCGACACTTGTATCGTTATCCATTTACCTCCTTATGTAATTGTACTTCCTTGATCTTGGTTTTGGAGTTTCCTTAGTCAATCTTGAATGTTTGTTTTTGTTAAAAAGATTTTAATCTCTATTTCACTTTATAATGAAAAATTAATGTTTCTTACTTGGTTCCCTTTTTAACCATCTTCCCCATAAACTTATATTACCTTCGCAATGAACCTTGTTTTAAAATGTGAGGTAAATGGGTTTTGATTTGTTTTTCTTGAAATGTAAATAATGAAAAAACTTATGTTTATAGCTTTATTTAAAACATGAAAATCAATTTTTAGTTATTTAAAGGATATGAATTGGGAATATAATTAGTTGGTCCTACCTATTGAGTTTTAATACTCTTTCCTATAGTTTTTTTTTGTTTTCTGTTTTTCCTATAGGACTTATCTTAAGTTTAGTTTCCTTGGGTGATGAGTGGTGTTTGATTAGAGAGTGACCCCCAGGGTCCCATGGAGGTTCCTTTTGGTTTTAGGTTCATCTTGGATATTTTTTCTTTGTTTATCATTCAGTTTTATAGTCACTTTATTTGTATTTGTAAATGATGAAAAATCTAAAAAATAATTTTTATTTAAAATTTTTTCCATGTTTATTTCATTGCGAGAAATCATTCCCATCATCACTATAATGATACCTTGGTGCAAGTAGCTTGCCCTGGAGGACCAGGAATGCCTCTCGGGCCTCACTGAAGATCTGATCGTGTCACCCATTCAGGTTTGACCTGGGTTGGTTCATGAAAAATGGCATTAGAGCATGTCAGCTCTAGATTCGAACTTGATTTTTAGAGCACCCATTGTTATTTTGGGATGTCTTGGTAGAAGTATTTTTATTATTAGTGCACGAGGTGTAGGAATGAGAAGGACATCATGAACCCTTACTTGATCTGATCCTTGCGTTACTAGGGTATTTACCGGTTTTTTGGTGTCCTTTAGATCTTATGGTGTGTTTGGTTTTGGTAAATAAAAATGGAGTTTGGAAGTGGCCTATGTGAGATCGCTGGGCATAGAAATCCATGTGGATCCAGGTATATTTCTCTAAAATACTCTCTGTGATGGTGGTGTGATTGGTATATGGCCGCCAACCATATGACTAAGTCACCCACCGACACTAATTTTCCTTTTTGAATCATTTTGGGTTTTTGTAAATTATGGAAAATTGTTTTGAAAAGTTTTGGTTCTAAATTGTGAAACATTGAATTTAAAATGGTCATGGACTTGGTTTGATCATGTTACGTATTTATTTGTTTCTTATTGTCCCCCCCCCCCCATGAGGATTCAATGGATTCCCAAGGTATAGCTTTGGGTGGTTCACCTCTAGAGAACAATTCTATTGAAAAACATATAGACTACGTCCATGAGTTTTTGAAGTTGAACCCTACACTCCTTTATAGTCAAGTAAATCCTCTTGAATTGGAGGAGTGGATGTGGAAGATTGAGAGAGAATTCATTTTCCTTGTGCTGCTTGAGTCATTAAAGGTAAGTTTTCTACCTTCATGCTCGAAGGCCCAACCTAGAAATGGTGGAAGACCATATCTCAAAGCAAGTCTCAAGAAGATATTACTTGGGTGTTCTTCAAGTCATTGTTCATACAACAATATTTATCTATGATGATGAATCTGAGAAAGAGGATGGTGTTTTGTGGACTTCAGCAGGGTGTTAGATCAGTATTATAATTATATCAACATTTCATGGACCTAGTTCAGTATGACCCATGTTATTTTGAAACTGATCTTGAGAAAGCTCATAATTTTTAATTTGTGATCCACCTGAACTACGTTCAAAGGTGGAAAATCTCAACCTAACCACTTTCTAAAATGTGGTGAGTCAAGACTTTTGTGCCAAAGATGAGTTAGCTGGATGACTTGGGACGAAGAATCCTCCTCTATTATTTAGAATTAGTGAAGAGGATGTTGATAAGAATAATGATAAGTGACCTGATGCTGGTGGTGCAGGTAGGGGAATTAAAAGGCCTTCATACCTCTAGTAAACCTCTTCAGATATAAATTATATGATTTTTCAATTTTGTGGTAAGTAGGGTCACAATAAGACATCATGACTGAGTGCTCTAAGAACCTTCCACACCTATTGATTCTTGGGTCACCAGCAACAGTTCTGTCAGGGTTTTTCCAAGAAGTATCGTGAAGCCAGATCCAACTCTCCCAAGGTCACACCAGACCATTTGAAAAAGCAGGGAGATGTGTGGGATCATTTTAGGGTCCTCTTTCTGTAATGTTCTTTGAATGTATTATTCATTTCTGGTAGAATTTTGTGATTTTTATTTTCCTTCATTGTAATAATGGTTGTTGTCTAACTCTTTGAAAATTTTATTTTATTTGAAGTGTGTTTGTGAAATTTTGATTTGTTCTTTCCTTTGTGGATGTCTAAAGCCTGATTGTAATATAGAAGATGCATCAACCATTAGAGCTCCAACCATAAGTTCTGGAGCAAAGCCAGCACATAATTAGGATAACCCCGAAAGTGTGAGAAGTATTTTGTCTAAATAATATTCTCATCATGGGAAGGAGAGACAGTTAAGCCTATGGGTGTAGGAAATTATTGAAGGGGCCTTCTGTATCCTATTTGTGAAAATCGAGTGTGGCTTGGGTTGTGTTATTTTGAGGTTGTTATGTTATTGTAAAGTGTCAGTTGTGGTTGATGCTCTGTTAGTTGGTCCCTCCCCTCTTTAGGTGGTGGGTTTTTTCGTTATTGATAGGGATTTTTTGGTTAATGTTAGACTAATCCTTATGGTCGGGAGTCTTCTTGGGCCTCCCCGTGTTGGTAATCTAGTTTCATCTCAGGTGTTGTTTTGTTTCTTATGGTGGGGATTCCATTCGGGCCTACCTGTGTCTGTATCTTAGCTCTGTTCCTGGTATCAGTTGATGGAGGATGGCCTCATATGAATCCAAGTAATTATAAGTTTTTCCTTTGAGTGAGTTTTGGGATGGGAATGTTCTGGAGGTTTAATTAAAGTAAGGTTATAAATGTTCTATGTATTTTGGACCAATCAAATGGGGCGTTTAAGCATTTTGGGTGTGGGTGACACTTAGCATGGAGTTTGGTTTGGTTCCCTAAGTTTATCTTATTACTCTTCCTCTCATTGGTTGTGTTTCAGGACCTCTTAGATTATCATTCTTTGAGGGTCTCATGGAACTGTAAATAAGCATTAGTTTCTATTTTGGGTTCGGCCTTGTAATGGATTTTTTGGGGTATAAAGTGTTATGGTGGTGATAATCGTCACACCCAGGTTTTGATTTTGATGTGGATTCAGCTCGGGTTGGGGTTCGGGGGAGTCTTTGTATAAATTTTTTTTATTTAAAGGGGATTATTTTTTCCTTAAAAGTAATTGGCACATGGGCATGGCACAATTTGGAGACAGTGCGGCCTACCCGGTATTTAAAATAAATTTAAAATTTAAAATAATAATAAAATTAAGTTAAAATGAGTGTTAAAATAAAATAAGAAAAAAAATAAAATAGAACTAAAGGTATTGATAATATTATCAATGAGATTATTATTATTATTAATCTTATTAATATTAAGAACTATATTATTAAAATTTTTAATGGAAATATTATCATCATTGTTATTAAAGTTTTTATGAACTATGTGGGGGTAGCCACACGGTTACCTGACACTTTGAAGAAATAAGGAGAAGTTTAATGGAAATATAAATTAATTTAAGAAAGCATTTTACATCTGCATATAATAATAATATTTTTATTTACTTTTTTATTTTCATAATTATTATTAACATTATTATAGATATTATAATTAAAATTAAATTTATATTATTATTATTATTATTAGTTTTATTATTATAATTATTTTTATTTTTATAATTTTTATTAGGGTTTTTATTTTCATTAGTATTTTTTAGGTCAACTTATTACCTTTCTCCCCCCTCCACATGCCCTAGCACGACTAGCCTCCTCCTCCTTCCCATTCGGTGTGTGCGACCCCCACCCAAGAAACCTCTCTAGCACTCATCTCCTTTGGCTAGCTTCCTCCTTCCAACCAATACCCCTTCCCTCTCCAAGCCGGCACGATCTGCTCCCCTGCCCCTTCCTGACTGGTGTTGCCCGGCCCTTCTCTCTTCGGTCGACCTGACCCTTGGCCTCTAATGACCCTAATCTCTAGCGTGATGCTTCACAATCATTTCCCCCTCATTGGAATACTCTCCCTCCGATGACTATCTTCCCCTTCGATAAGGGTTCTTGGGTTTGAGTTTTCTTTGATGTAGTTTGATTTTTCTAAAAACCCTAGTTGTTGGGGCTCAATTTCTTGACTTAATCCATCATTTCTTTGGTTTTTTTTATGATTAGTGTTCATTTTGGCTTTATGCGGGTGTGATTGAGGTGTGTTTGACATTTTTAACCAATTTTCATGTGTTCTTCATCGGTTGAGGTAAGACCCCATTGCATAATGCCCTATGAATTAGAGTTAAATTTATTTCTTGTTGTTTGAATCTCCTTTAATTTCTAAATTAGTTTTTAATTTTGTTAAATTAGTTGTATCAAGTGAAATTCATTAGTTTTTGCTGGAATAACCATTATTTGGCTAAATAATTTTCTTGCTTAGTTATTTCAATGTGTTCCTTGATTAATATGGGTGGTGCCAATTTTGTTTTTGTAAAATTTTCATATGCATTTGGTTCTTTCAAGTACCATGTTTATGTGTATTGGAGTTCATTTTAGTTTAATACCCTTGGTGTGTGGCTAGATAGTGTTTTATGCATTGCACAACTTGTTTATTGAATTTTTCAGGGGCTGTGTATTATGTTTTATCATATTTCAACATGATTTTGATCAAAAAATGGGGTTTTGAGTTGTTTTTGTGCGTAAAGCTGTAGAATACTTCCCAAATTTGTTTTATAAAATTTTTAAATGGTTTATTAAATAATATTAATGGTGCGAATCATATTTTGGAAATTTTTTGAGGTGTAAATGATTTTAAAATTGGATTTTAATGTGTGGTGTGTTTTGGTTAGGTTAAACATACTATGCATTAGTCAAACTGCCCAGTTTTCACTTGTAAGTGATTATAGGTTTTTGGAGACATGGTTTGGTTTTTATAAATGTATTGGTGGTGTCAAATTGGCGATGGGAGTTTTTAAAATGGATTTTTTCACATTAAGTGTGTCGATAGGTCATTGTAAATGTGTTTTGGTTTTGAAGGGTATTTTGGATTTCAAAATAGGGCTGTGTAATGATATTTATGAAATGGATTGTTATGTAAAAATGTTATAAAGATCATTTTTCATTATTAAATGGATTTTGAAAAACAATTTAGGGTTGGGATCCTTGCCTAGTTCATGATCCCTGAGATGGGAGGGTCCTCGGTGTGGGACATCCCTAGTGTAGTAAATGTTTGATGGAATGAGAACACCCTTGAGGTTTTGGGGGTAGTGTGGGTTGGGTGATGTGTATATAACATGTATATAAATTGTTGTTTTAATGGTATGGAACACCTCCTTGGGAAAAATACCTAGGGACCTATCATATAAAAAAGGATTTCTAAGAACGTTTACTGCACTAGTTTAGATATATACTAGCTAGTGGCCCATAAGTGGCAGGATGTTTTCTTATTATTGCTATGGGATTGGGCCCCTCAACCAGGCTAAGATGGTCAATGGTCATGCATTAGGGCATTATGATGTCATCTTTTAGGGAATTCCTTCAGGATGAGTCGCATGTATATTATGTTTTGTTCCTCCTCTGAGTTCCTATTTGTTCCTATGTTTCTCTAACACTTGTATCATTATCTATTTCCCTCCTTCTGTAACTATAGTCCCTTACCCTTGTTTGTGGAGTTTCCTTGGTAAATCTTGAATGTGTATTTTTTGTTAAAAAGGTTTTAATCCCTATTTTACTTTATAATGAAGAATGAATGTTTCCTACTTTATTCCCATTATAAGCTTCTTCCCCATAATCTTAGCTTATCTTCACAATGAAACTTGTATTAAAATGTGAGGGAAATGGCTTGTGATTTTTTATCTTGAAATGTAAAGTATGGAAAATCCTATTTTTACCGTTATATTTCAGTTATAAAAATCAATGTTTCTTTATTTAAAGGATATGCATTGGTAATAAAATTATTTAGTCCTACCTACTGAGTTTTAATACTAATGCCTATAGTGTTTTCTTTTTTTTAGTTTTTCCTGTAGGTCCAAGATTCGGTTCAGTCACCTTGGGTGATGAGTCATGTTTGGTTGGAGAGTGACCCTCGGGGTCATATGATGGAATTGTTTGGTGTCAGGTTTAGCTTGGATGTTTTGACTATGTTTATCGTTCAGTTTTGTAGTCTCTTAATTGGTATTTGTAAATGATGAAAAATATGGAAATTAATTTGATTTTCGGTTGTTTTGTTATTTAAACTCTTGTCTGTGTTTGTTTAAATAGTAGAAATCATTCCCATTGTCACTCTAATTATGGACTAGTGCTAGTCGCTAGCCCGGGAGGATCAGGAACAGCTCTTGGGACTCACCGCAGATCAAGTCGGGAGACCGGTTCAGGTTTGACCTGAGTTGGTTCGTGACAAAAATGTATTCAACTATCTATTGAGTCAATGATGCCAATTGCAGTGAAAATTTTCTTATAACATTATGAAAATGTATCACAGTGAATTTTATCTTAAAAAAAATCTCTACACATATAAATCAAATCCTGATAAAATAGAACAAAATTGTAATTTAAATATATAGTCATTATTTAAAGATTGGTAAATGTAATTTTCTTTACCTTGTCCATTTTTCTATTTTATATTACTCTTATATCTATTCTGTTGTCAACTATATTTTAAGTGTCTTTGAATAAATTTGAAACATATATTCAAAAATTATAAAAGATGTTAGGCTCCATTTGGAAAAACTTACTAAGACCAGCTTATAACACCTATGATAAGTGATTATTTATAAGTGTTTTCAGATTTCTTGTTGAAAAAGTTCTATAAGGTCACTTGGGATGGATTTATGCTATGAAGGTCTTAGTGGAGATACAAACTTTTGGTGGTATAGGTGTTCTCGAGAAGTTATAAATGATGAGGATGAAAGGATGAATGAGTAGAAAAATGGGTTAGGAGATGCTGTATTGAAAGTTACAACAACAACTTTAATGGAGATTAATGAATAAAACCTGAGCAGGACGTATGTCATCAAGGAACATTGGAAACACAATAATGGGAGGAAGGATAGTTTGAAAGATGGAGGATGATCCATCATTAAGATATGGAATACAATCAAGCATTTGATAATGGATTAAATAATGTTAGTGAAGGTTAGTTGTAATAGAGTACTGAAGTAATATATATTTGTTCATGACAGTAACAATTTTCATGCAAGATGCATGAAAATCTGGAATTTTATGCATGAGTTGTATTTTATTGTATATATATCTTAAAAAAATGAATCCTCGTTAAAAAAAACATATTTTTAAAACTTGTGGTCCTTTTAGAATTAACAATGATTATGAATTCTTAATCCATAATCATAATCAATGAACAATATCAAACAACACATCATTACTACTCACGTTGCAAAGGTTTTATGACCTTCAAAAAAATACAATTCACTTTCAATCACAACATACCACCAAACACAATGTAATCCTAGAAAACACTTTTCCACTTAACCATCTTAAATTTATCAATTAATTTATGGTAAAAATTTCCATGATAATAAATATAATATAATAATGCTAAGGATTACTAAATGTTATAATATTTCTCACAAGTTTAATTTAGCACTTTTAATAATTATTTCATGTGGTATATCATCATATAATTATTTAATAATATACTTATCATGTGAAATTATATTCAAATATATATTAAAATTGTTTATGAACAACAAAAAATAATCAAATGAAAGAAAATATATAGGAACTGCCATAAAATTCTATCATTTTATGACATGGGAACAAACATGATTTATTCATTCTACTGCATCACCTATAAGACACTAATAATCCAATATTAATTAAGAAAAATCTGAACCTATCATTCTATGAAATTTAATGAAGATTTTTTTCTCAATAGATACACATATATTCGTAATTCTTCTTATTGTATTTAACATGTTTTCATCTTCATGTGCATGACATACTGTGAAAACAATATTCAAACAATGAAAATCCATACTATCTAAAAGGAAACAAGAAATAATATAATAGAAACATCAAGAAAATCACCATCAGTTGCAACAATGTACAGGTATTCAGTTCATAGTGGTCTCATGTAAATATTAAACAAGTTTACAGAGTAGGGTTGGAATTATATAGGTATAGGTAGGTCAGTTAGAGAGAGAGACGAGATGTAGGGTTCTTCATATTTACGAACAATGCAAAAAACACAAACCGTGGAACCCAAAAAATCAAACAATGATAGAGGAAAAGGATAAAATCACATACCTTGGATTCTAGCCTTGATTCACCTGACAGAACGTAGGGGAGTAGTGTCGATAGCAATGGTGTTCCACAAGGGCTTGAGAATCATGACTAAATGAGTTGTAGTTAGGGTTCTTATAAATATACTGGGGACACCTTTATCAATGCTTTCCAAAAAGTGCGGATAAATATCCCTTTTATCAGTGCTAAATTGATAAGCACTGATAAAGAATTTATAATTATAATTATAAATAAAAAAATTGTAAAAAATTATATATTTTTTTATTTTTTTATTATAATTTAATAATAATTTAAATATATAATTATCTATTTATAATTACTTTGATACTTTTATAAAATAATATTTTTTTATTTATAATTATAAATATATAATTTTATAAATATAGTAAATGTACATTTATATATATCTTTATAAATATTTATTTATAATTATAAATATATTTATATAATTGTATATATTTATATAATTATATATATATATATATATATATAATAAATATAAATATAAATGTAGTAAATATATTCATTATTTAATTATATTTATTATATTTATTATAATTTTATAATTATAAATATATTTATATCACTATATATTTGTATATAATTATATATATAATAAATATATATAAATATAAATATATTCATTATTTAAATATATTTATTATAATTTTTTAATTATTTTAATATATAATTAATTATTTATTATTATATGAATAATACTTAAAGAAATAATATTTATATAATTATATAATTGTATATATATATATATCTCTTAGGATAAAGCTCAGTGGTAGATGCACTAGTGTGTCTCAGTGAGATATTGAGTTTGAGCCTCACTGAGTATATCCCTACATTGCATGTTGTCCACCTTCCTTTGTAATGTAGCCCCTTTCCCCGAATAAACTGACGCTTTGATCTCAACTTATATATATATATATATATTACAAATATAAATACTAAAAAATATAGTAAATTCATTATTTAAATAATTTTCTTTATAATATAAGATTAGACAGAATTATTTTCGATAAGCTTAAAGGTTGGAATGGATTAAGTTAAACATCAGATAAAATTGTTTAAGGCTAGAACATTTTTCGATACTATTTCTGGATTGTTATAATAGTGTAGTTTTAGAAAAAGGACAACCCATAGGACGAGCGACAACCCGTCGCGTCAAAAAAGGTTGTGGGAATCGAACCCACAACCGAAGTGTGACAGGCCTTTATCACCTACCACTGGCCTACAGGAAGTCCCTGGTTAGTAGAGACTAGTTTTATTTTATTAAGCAGGATGATAGATGAAGTATAAGTCTATTTTGGAACCATATTAGATTAATCTCACCATAGATGGACTTATGTATATAACTTTTACTAACCCTATGTTTGAGACAGATGGAATGACATATCATTCTATTGCATGATCTTCTAACACTTCGTGAAAGAAAAATTCAACTTCATTTATTTAATAGATGAAGTGGAAATTGTTCAAGGCATGAGCAACGTTGAGATTGTACCAAAATCAAGTAAGTATTTATTTTAATTCAAAAATTCATCAAATTTAGTGAAATGGTCTTGAAAACCAAAAATATTGTCCTAGTGCTCTCATATCTGATGAATCAGATGGTACCTTAGATCATCACAATTTTATGGCTTTGTGACTGTTGGATTTTTTATAGCCCTGTTCTCTACCACTCTCCATTAGAACATGACGGTTAGATTTCTCTTCCAAATCCATATTTTCACCTACGAAATACTATGCGGGAACACAAGTGATGAGTTAATTTGGGTATTTTTTTTGTTTCTAATGTTCATTTTTAAAAAGTAAGTTTTAGTATTCCTTTTTAAGATGTGGGTTTCTATGAAAGAAACTCTCATGTAATAAACCATTTATAATCCTGACGAATTTTGAGGTCAAAAATCATTTTAAGGGGGGTAGAATGTAACACCCCGAGATTTTATGAGATATATTACTTTTAATTTATTTGATTTATTATATTATACACTAACCAAGATTAGATTGTACTATACGCAACACCGTATTAGCTTGCATTATACGCAACACTATTCTTGACTTGTGTTATACACAATTTCAAGTTCGTTTTGTGGAAATTATTCTACACAACATTAAGTGTAGATTTTATTTAATGTATAAATGAAAAAAGTTGTGATTATGTTATATGCAACACTAAACAGAGCTTTCACTACACGCAGCCCTGACTTGGCTTGCATTACACGCAATCAATACCTTCTTCGATAGTGTGTGTAGTACGCAATAACAAGATTCACTAAACGATATTTTATTATAATATTATTATGAACTAACCGTTATGAATAGTAATACCCACTTTTTGAAATTTTATGAATTTTATATTTCAAAATGGAATTCATTTTTAGATTTGGAATATCAAAATTATACTAGGGTGAATTTTTGGTATTTTTCTGAAAACTTTCAATTTTTGATGAATAGTGAAAACACTAGGTTACTATTTAAAATCCGACATTTTATTTAAATTTATTTTAGGTCAAAATTGATACATAATACATATAAAAGTTCAATTTAATTTATTGGAGTCATTTTATAATAATTTTAGATATATAAATATTTATTGAACTTTTCACCGCCTTTTACCCACCACCTAGGAAAATTTGAAAATTTACATAAAACTTAATTTTACCGCTTCTGTGAGTGGAATTTCAAAAATCCGATAGACAAGGTTAATATCAAGGAGTAAAATTTGGTTCGATAAAATAAAAATAATTTTTGGTGAATAGTAACCTTTTACTTTTATTTACCACGGTTAAAAGTAAATATGGTAATTAAGGGTAAAAATGATATTATTATTACACTAACACATGTTATAATTCTATTGGATAAGTAAAATTAGACAAAAAACAACCTTAGTAATATAATATAATCATTTAGGTCCACTTGGATTAGATTAGGACATTTATTACTATTTTATTTAAAAAAGAATTAAAATAGTTAAAATCAACGTTTAATAACTAAAACTTTTTTAATATAGAGTAATACATAATATAAAATAGACTATAAATATTCATTATAAAGATAAAAATATTTCCTACCTAATGTTATTTTATTTATAATTTTTAGATCTTATATAATTTATGTTATTTATTACACAATGGTGATGCAGTAATTACATAAATAATGAAATATTAAAATAATTGATATTATAAATACCCAAATAAATGTAATTTGAGACTTTTTATGAATTAAACTACTTTTATAGGTTAATATGACACGTTATTATTGATTTAATTAAATTTTTTAGAACTAATCATGCTGTTATGATTTTAAAAATAAATTAATTATCAAATAGTGTCAAAATTGAAATAAAATAGTTTTTAAAACAAATATTATATTATTAATTGTAATTATATTCCTAAAAATCTATGTTTTGGAAAAATCACTTATCTAAGGTCATATATATTAATAATAAACCACTTGGGGTTATTTTGGATGGTTATAGTAAGTTTATTAACCATATAGTGTAAGGAAACAAGAAGACACGGTAAAAGTTAAATTATTTACCTTTGAGTTAAACCTAAATATGTCTAAAACCTCTTGGTTAAGAGTATTTAGACCCATCCCCACTTTAGCTTCGAAATAAGTTAATTTGGAGCTATTATAACGCGAATATGAATTTATTATAAAATAATATTTTAAGTTTTTCCAATGGTGCCCCTCTCCTCCCTTATAAAAAGGGAACCCCTTCCCTCTTCTCTTCACACCCTTTTGAGCCTTTAAGATCGGCCAAAATTGGCCCATTTATCCTCTCCACTTCCCTAGAAACATTCTGGAGGTTTTAGTATTCTCAAAAGGCCAACTCTAATTCCATAAGAGGAAGCTTAAAGGTGGTGCGTCGAAGAAGAGGTAATATCTTCTTCTGATTATATCATGTTTCTTTCTTCTTCTAATTATTATTATTTAGTTGTCTCATTATAAAGTAATAACATAAGTATTAATTATATAATGATATGTTATTATAAATATTAAACAACCCTATTTCACCTTCTATTCATCCTACGGAAAAGAAAATCACCGCGCGTGCGTACGTACGGAATATTGTCTCCATGTCGTGGTGTAATCAGTTTTTCCACCACCACCTTACATGGATAGGTATAATGGTTTAAATAATTACTATATATGATTATTATAACATCATAATTATTCTAAGATATTATATGTTCCTCTTTAATTCCATTCAATAAATATGGGAACAATATCATCGCTCTTGCATACGTACGGATTACCGTCTCCACGATGCGATGAGATTTGTTTTCCATGTTAACAATGCATAAATGATTATAAAGTATATATAATAATTAATCATGGAATATATGACATAATAATGATATTGGATTTATTCATATATATATATATATATATATATATATGTATGTCATCTCTTTGATTCCATTCAATTCAATAAGGAAATGAAAAGGCATTCATGCGTACGTACGGCCTACCATCTCCATGAATAGTGTATTTCATTCCATTTATCAATATATCATATATATATATATGTATGTGATGAATATATATTATATATAAATCATGTTTTACATTCTGGAATTAATTAAATCAGGATATAAGTAATAATATCAAGAACAAGAAGTCAAAACACGTACGATAAATGAAACGATTTTACCCAAAACATTTCTTTAACATGGAATTTACAAAATATCGGGTAATATAAAGTCATAAGTGAACCATATATGATATCATAACAGTGTATATGATTCTATAATAAGTCAATGACATTATTTAAATCATTATACAGGAGGTTTGGATACATACGAAGCATATCGGACATAAGGTAAGGGATAACTTTTCCAATCTCGTTTTTATCTTAGATTGTTTATTCGTAAGTATTTACTGGGGTTATTGTTATCATCCTTGACCATGTTTTATATTTTTTTATGTATGTTTAAAGTAATTATTACCCATTTTTAAATTTTTATACATGTTATGAAATAAATCTTACTTTTTTTACCACACGAAGTACTTTTTGACTTTTCCGACAAAAGTACGAGGAGAATGTTTTTTTAACTTATACGGCATGAATGGATTTTTACGGTTTCATAAAGCCTTATTTTCATGAATATTACTTTATAATATTTCATGAATATTTTCAAAAAAATCCTTCTCTTTTAAAATTGCATGGAATTTTGTGAAAAAAATGATTTTGAAGAAGAAAGGATATTTTCCTCAAGAATTTATTGCAAGTGTTTTATCAAAAGCATTTTCCATCTAAGGTGACATTATTTCATATGTGTATGTTTCAAGTATAATTTCTCTATGAATTACATGGTTTTACTTTTCTTATAATGAAATGATATCCAATCGTTCTATATGGATTTTTTTATAATGGGATGATGTTTATGAAACATATTTTATTCTTTGGGTTATGTTGAATGATTTAGGTTTATGTTGTGGCACACGTAAGAATGATTTCATTATGAGATGGGTGGGACCTATATCTCCCTCCAATGAATTGGGTAAAGATTTATATCTGATGAGATAGACATGGCTAGAATGGTAAGTTAATCTGGTTCAGTGTTATAGGACTGGAACGAGGAGGGAACTCGATTTAGAAAGGGACTTTGTCCACTAAGATGGTATTGGCAGCAATGCATTGGCAACTATGGAAATCATATCATGTTCTTAATGGTTTTCCAAAATTACACATTTTATTCCCATGCTATTTTATCATGATTGATGTTCCTTTATGATATATGCCTTACGTACTTCCAAGATTTATATATTTTCTCAAGATTATGATTTTTAGATTTTATGATCATGTTTTTGCATTCAAATGTTTATAGATTGTTTTATGTTTTATTTCCTTTCCCTTACTGAGCATTTGAGCTCACCCTTTTTATGTTTTCTTTTCCCTAGGATATAAATAAAGGTTTTAGGTATGAAAACTAATGGGGAAGATCTTTATGGGAGATGTTGAAGATCTTTCACCATGATTAGAAGATTATGTTCCGAGTTTCCAAAGACACTAAACTAATATGGTATTTGGGCGTAGGTTTTTGTCATGTATTAAGTATTCCGTAAAAGTAATGTAATATCCATGTATTTGAATATTTGGGTCTCCACAGTTTGAGAATTTAACACCTTCATGATAGTATGGTTACTGTTTTGCAGTAAATTATTAGTAGGCAACATGGAGATTAAAGGGGTAACAGTTCAGTTATATAACCAAAAATTCATGGAAGTGTCATTGCTAACCATCCATCTTGAGTTAATCATGATGTTGGAAATGGCCTGTCTAATGTATGGCCAAATAGAAGAGCTAATATAGTTCCAATTTTCATTCTTTACCTTATAAAGGAATAATTTTTTGAGAAAAGAAATGGAGTACGAATCATTGTGAAGGAGGTTCCAAGTTAGTTTGTCTTGTAAGGCCCCATTGAAAAGATTAAGGTTTTTAATGAAAAGTCCACCATTTTTCAAAGGCTTCAAATAATTATTCCAAGGGATGGTCACAAGTTTCTATTCAAGCATGATCCCTATCTAAATAAAATTCATGATGTAGAATTTTTTTTAGGAGACCAGGAGTCCATTTTTAGACCATCAATGAGTAGACCATTTTAGAGACAATATTGGATTTCACTAGATAGATTCTGCCAACCATGGAGAGGGATTTACCCTTCCAAAATGAGAGATGATTGAGAATTTGGTCTAAAATGTTGTAAAATTAACTATCTTTAGTTATTCCCTAGAAAATGGGAGATCAAATATAAGTAAAGGGTAAATAACCTTCTTTAATACCTATAAGATTGGTAGTGGTACATTTTCTAGCAAAGGGAAAAAATTCCAAAGAAAACAAAGGATTTTTTCTAGCTAATGTTTTGACTAGAGATTTATTTTCAATGAGAAAGGACCTTTTGAGAATTTTAATGTTCTTTTTATCACCTTATAATAAGTGCATAATATCATCATAATTGAGTATATGCATGTGAAAATTTAAGATTCTAGAAGCATAAATAGGTTTATGATTATTCTGATCAATAATGAAAGTAAGAAATCTACTAAGGTAATATTCCGGGATTTAGAAAATAATGGAAGAGAGGGGGTCACATGCCTAACCCCTTGGTGCATTTAATTTAACTCTTAGGGGAACCATTGACAAGGATGGAAATAATAGTGGAATTTAAGAGTCTTTATTCTACCAATGAAGGAGTACTTGAAACCAAAATCGTGCAACAATTTGAAAATAAAACTCCAATCAATGGTGTCAAAGGCATTTCTAATATTGAGTTTAATTGAAATATTTTCTCCCCTAATAGATCTAATTAAGATGTTAGTACATTCAGAGGCAAGAAAGATATAATCTTTTATTGACCTACCCTTGATGAAGCCAAATTGGATACAGGAAACAATTCTACTACTTATCTCAGTGAGTCCATTGGAAAAGAGTTTGGTTATAATTTGGTAAAGAGAATTAATGAGTGAAATAGGTCTGAAAAGATAAATATCAATGGCATTGTTCTCTTTGGGAGTTAAAGAAAGAAATTGTGCATTCAGTCCATGGGGAATCTCACCATTAAAAAAAGGTTTAAATTTTTTAAAAAAATTAGATTCAATGATCTCCTAGAATTGATGATAGAATCCATTATTGAAACCATCAAGACCCAGAGCACTATCCAATTTAAGACTAAAGATTGTGTCTTTGATTTCATGGTCAAGAGGAAAGCCTAAAAGATAATTGTTATATTCCTCATTTAACAAAACCAAAATGACATCAGCTAAAAGATCTTTTTTGACATCAGGAGCATTGAAAATATTTTCAAAATAAGAGACAACTTGATTTTAAATTCCTTCCTTAGTGTCAATGAGGTTGTCTACGTCTCTAAGAAAATTTATAGGTCTACTAATTTTCTTGATTTTTTGAAGAGAATTGTTGAATTTAGTGTTCCTATCACCGTTAAAGAGTTATTTAGTTTTTAAAACTTGTTTATGCATGATATCCATAAGAAAAAAAGAACTATATTTCATAGAAGTTTTAATTTCATGTTGAGGGTCCATAGTGAAGTCAGAACTAGTTTTGGAGTTTTGAAGATGGCTAAGTTCATTTTCAAGAGAGGAAATGTCACTATTAGTTTGTTTAGATTTATAAATACACAAACCTTTAAGGCACTATTTGAGATGTTTAAGTTCAATAGTATAAGAGAAATAGTCATTGTGATGTTTCATAGATATCCATAATTTTTTCATAATGCTATAACACTCAGGATCAAAAGACAATAATTATAAAATTTGAAAGGTAGTGTATGTTTCATGCTTTTAATATGAATATTGACAAGGATGGGATGATGATCAAAGTTCATCCTGAGAAGGGTTATGCTATAGATGGTGTTCCAATTGTTTAAATAATATTCATTCGTGAGAAATCTATCCAATTTTCTAGAAACAACCCTATTGTAGTGCCTTCTATACCAAGTGAACATGGAACCCATAGGGTTTATTTCAATAATATTATTATCCTCAATCAAAGATTTGAACTCTCGTGTAGATATAGAACAGTGAGTTGGGCACATTCTCTCACCTGATGTGAGGAAGGGATTGTATTCACCAACACAAACCAAGGATCATGAATAATGACTGATAAGAAAGAGAGGTCATTCCAAAGTGGTCTTCTATCGTGGTATTTATTTTTAACATAGAAAATATAACATAAAATTTGCAAACAATAAAACAAAAAGTCATAAGTAAACATTTTCTCCAAAACATGGAAAGTATTAACATTTTGAAGTGAGGAGTGATAAAAAACCCAAAGGGTTTCAATAGTAGTACCCTCTTTTCCAGCACCTAAAAAATTATAACCATAAGAGAATAGGTGAATTACTTTTGAAGAGAAATTAACATTAGGATCTATAATAGAAAACATCTTAGGAAGAAGAGTATTAAGAAATATTTTAAGAACAATATAAGTAACAGGATTTGTGATACCTTGATAGGTCCCAAAAATAAAATCCATTGGAACCTAGATTTGGAGGAACCCCCTTTTTTACTTCCAATTCCCTTCTACCTAGAGTATCTTCTAACATTTTGGGATGAGTCCAGACTAGGTTTCTTTCCCTGTTTACCTTTAGAAGAACTAGGTAGTACATTAGCAGCATCTACATTCGTATCTTTATCAGTTATATTAAGTGGATCAACATTCGATGGAGTAACCATTGGGATTCCACTTAATGAAATTAAATGATTATTATTAGAATTAAAAAAATAAGTTGTTTTGTGTGTTCCTACTTTCATAGGGAAGTCAGAATGTAACACATTATTAGGGGTTTTCACCATAATTGAAGTAGAATTTGAAATAAACAAACTTGTGCCATCAATAATGTGAATAGAAATATCATCATTGTTGCTGTCAACTGATTTGGGTGGGAATAGGGGTTTCTATCTCAATGATCAACTACTTCAGACTTCCCTCCCCTTGAATTTGAGCACCACTATTCAGAGAGAAAACATGCTCATAAGGGCCTGGTTGAGCCAAGGCATTCCTAGAATCCTTGAGGGATTTAGGACCCTCAACCTACTGTGAAGTAGGTGAGATTCCACCAATCTCCAAAAACAATTTGGTAAGTTTCTCATGGAAATATTCATGTAGTATGTAGGGTATAAGAGTATACTACCTTTTCCTTCATCAATGAAACGTTATCTCATTGATCTCCCTTAACCTTATCAACAAATACCATTGTAATTTCATACCTACATGGGACCGGGTGTGCCACAGTGGAGTCTATTACACCAATACATCTGAGAGGACCACTATTGGAAGCATGTTATAATGATTCAGCTTGGTAATATTCTCTTGTTCCACCACATGAGGGACAAAGGTATTCATCTGAGAATTCCCATTTTCCTGCTCCTATGGTTTAAGATATGGAACCACTATAATTAGGAGTCTTTTGTATAATTCATGTTCAAGGTAGAGGAGTATCCAAGACAATGATATATTATGACTAGTAACTCTAACTCTAGTATCCTCCATCCTTACATCACCAGAGGTCCTTAGGATGTTGAGGAATATATTTCCATCATTAAGGGGATCTTTGACATAGTGTAGACACTATAGGGTTGACAGGTAAGGTTGGATTCTTTAATGATTTAGGGAACCTCTAAGAGGTGGTGAGGTTTCATGAACAATGAAAGGAGATGTGTGGGTATTACTTGTGGAACCTTCAATGATATTTTATTTGAGGAGTTATTTCTAGGTACACTAAATCTATACCATTCTTAAGTGTTTATAGAGCTTCAAAAGGAACTGATGTCGATATCTTCTTACTCATCCCATTTCACGATGTTGATTTTTGTTGCTCCTCTTTTAGCTTGGGAAAAAGAGTAGAAGGCCCAAAAGTTTGAGATTGGACTTTTACCAGAGTTGAGGTGTCATTTCAGGAGTTTTGAATTGGAAACATACCTAAAGGTTCTTCATAAGGCATGGACAAATGAGAAGGTCCTAGAGGAGGGAAAGGCTGTAGGTTTTCCTTTAACCTTTATTGGGTCGATGAGTGGGTTTTCTAATATTTTAATGGGTTTCTATTTTAGTAGAAAGAAGAAGAAGGTTGAGGAGATATAGCAGGTTGGTGGTGGGTAATTATAATAGAGCTGGTTTTTTTCACCCCTCTCTATGGGTGGTATAAGTCCCCAATATTTCAACTATGGGAAGAGTGGGAATTATCACAAAATTTTCCAAAGACCACAAATAAAGTATCATGGATGTGGAAAGGTGGGGCATATTCAACTATTCTGTTTGAGGTAATTGAGGAAAAGATCTCATAGGGGTGTAAGGAATATGCATATTATGGCCTATGTATTTGGATAGGGTCTTCATCTATAGACTCTGACCCCATAGACTATAGTGACCCATGCATGTCTTTTCTTCAAGGGAAGGCCCATGGAGATGAGGTAGATGGAGTGTATATAGTGTACTATTCTCTAGATGAATGTGAAGATGGAGTGTAACCTATTTGAGGAGCATCCCATTCATTTATATTTGCTCAAGTTTTTGATAGACTTGACTTTCTATTCAAGTTATCTTCCAAATTTATATCTATTGATTCACCCTTGGGGAATAAAGTGTATCATCTTTAGAGATATCCAGGATGACCCATAGTAGTATCTAGATATATAAATCTATGGGAATTTATAATCCTTGAGATGAATATATTGGATATAATCTTCAACATGGACTAGTTGACTATTTATCAGGCACACATTGACTACTACTAGTGATGTGTATCATTTACTATTCCCAAGGGGGAGAAGTTTGTAATGACTGGAGAATGGGATTTCAGGGAAGGTAGAAAGGGAACATACATGAGCCATATTAGAGCTATTATGACATAGGTAATAGGCTTGAATATTATTTTAGATCCATAAATAAATTCATTCTCATTTATTCTTATAGCAGGCATTTATCATGATATCTTTCCAGATGGTTTCTCATGAATTCCTCTTGATATATGAGTTAATTTTGAGATTATACTAAATCATGGATCCCAATTTATATTAAATCTACCATATCATATTGAAATGGATGTGTTGAAGGAACTTATGGTGAAACATTGGGATATAGAGTTGGTGGGTTTTATTAGACTGGGCACATCTCTCTGGGGTGCTCTAGTGTTGTTCAAAGGGAAGTAAGATGAAATTCTTTATTTGTGTGAAGACTACAGAATGATGAACCAGGTGACCATGAATAATTTATTCCCATTATCAAGTATTTATGTTCTCATGTGTAATTTTTAATTTAACACAGTCTCTAGATTAGAAATTTATATTTTTCTGAACTACACTAACTATATAGGTGTAGCATAATAGAAGTATGGGGTCAACCCCACAACGTGCAGAGAATGAAATGATGAATTTTTATAAAATGTTTGGTTTCCCAAATTTTTAATGAATTATTTAAACTAAATTAACAGCAAAAATTAAGTAAATAAATTCAAATTGAAAAATAGAAGAGATAGAAATCAGTTTCCATGGTTGGTTTTGCCACATATAAATCCCAAATACACTTAAAAAACCAAAACATCAAAAATTTGAGCAATAAATCAATTCTATTGATATACCCTATAATACTAATTCATCATGTCTAGATGAATTAAAATAAACAAGATTCTTTATGATCATATTTCAATTGCAGACAAATAATTCAATTTAGTGTTCATGAATAAATTTCCATTCTCGTGTTAGGTTTCATCTACTATAAAACACCATGGTTTGGTGATTTAATAAAAAATAGGATAATCATATGTATCAAAACAATACCAATTGAATAAAATCATTGTATAAGTGAAGAAATAAATAGAACAACTTGGTATATAACCATTTCAACTGATTCCACTATCCCCTATAGATTTACCCAATCATCTTCAGGTGATTAATAATGATGAATAAACTGAAACCCATAGCCGATAGATTTTATAAAAGATAATTAATTTAATAGAAAAGAATAAAACTACAAATCATCCAACATTTCAGAAAAATAGGGAAAATGAAAGTAGAATAGAAAAACCTATCTACGATTAACTCCATGTTGGAACCCTCATGGACACCACATTGTGGTTTAATTCCTCCTTAAAAAGGCCTCTCAAGCACACATGAATTACACCAGTAAAACTAGTGTTAGTTCTTAAAAATCCAAAGTATTAACGTCATCAAATTTTCTATTGAATTTAGGTATATAATGTAAATTTATAATTTACAATGTAAATGCTATAGCTCTAGTCTTGAAATCTGTAATCATGATGAACATACATCATAAATGACATTCATGATGTAAATTTTATGGATCCAATATTGAAATAAAATATCCGAATGAAATTACATCTTAAATGGTGTTCATATCGTGAATATATTCTCTACAAACTTGTACAAGGCATGAACTCCTCTTTTATAGCATGTATTCTTTTCATGAAATTTATGATTTCACTACAATGAAGGATCTACCATAAAAATACATAATGATTATATTAGGTAGAAATTTATTATTTAATCAATAAATATTCATTGAAAACACATTATAAAACCATGAAAATATGTATGAAATTTCATGTTATAAAGTATCAAGGACTTGTTTTATCCTTTGTCAGGATCTAGGTGGTTCTCTATGATTTATTTGTGGTTATTCTATGACCATATTTGGGTCATAGATGAGTATATTCCTAAGATATCATTTAGGAGTAGATATGGAATATATGAGTATTTTGTCAGGTATTTCAGGATGAAAAATGCACCAGTGGTGATCATGGATCTCATAAATAAAATCTTACTTCAATATTTTAACTCTTTCATTGTGGTATTTGTCAATGATATCCTCGTATACCCAAAGACCTCAATAATTCATGTTAGACACCTTAATATTGTGTTTAATACACTTCAAGAAAATAATCTCTATAAGAAGCTCTCAATGTTTCAATTTTAGATCAAGGAGGTACATTTTCTTGTAAATTTGATCTATAAGGTGTGAATTTCTATAGGCATGTAGAAAATAGAGGTTGTGATATCTTGGAAATGCCCATGAAATGTATTTGAGATTAGGATTTTCTTGGGATTTTTAGGATACTACTGATAGTTCATACATGAATTCCCCCATTTAGAAGAACTTATGACTAGGATTACTATGAAGGGAGTATAGAAAAAGTGGATAGACTAGTGCAAAGTGTCCTTCCTAGAGTTAAAGAGTATATTGATGAAAACCCCAATCCTGAAATTTACAAAGCTTGGGATTTTATATGTAGTCAACCATGATGTCTCAGGTGTTGGATTAGGATATGTGATATTGTAGGATGGTTAGGTAGTAGCTTATGGATCTCACCAGTTATGACCCCATGAAAGGAATCCCCTTATGCATGAATTACAGCTGACAATTTTTGTACATTATTTGATTTTTTGGCACTACTATCTCTTCAGTGAGATATTTTTCATATACCCGAACCATAAGATCGTGAACTATGTATTCTATTAGTGAATATTAAACCTAAAAAAGGAATTCAAAAGAGTATCTATATAAATTCATCATTGAGATGTCTTATGCTTCAAGAAAAAGGTAACATTGTTTCAGATGCTCTCAGCAAAAAAAATAAAGGAGATTTGAGAGTGACCTTTTGAGATGAAATAGTGTTTGATAATCTAATTGGTTGAATGAGTGAAGGATGAACTTGATGAAAAAAGGGTGATGACATTTTCTCCTTTGGTTATAACATTGATGTTGATGGGATGGGTAATGAATAGTTAGTAATCAGATCCCAAATTCCTAGTGATGCAGGAATGGTTGGTAATAAGTGATCCAATTCGAGGTTGATCAATGAATAGTGATGAAGTGATCTTTTCCATGGAAGAGTTACTGTTATTTCTTCTATGAGGGAGGATATTATTAGGGAATCATATATATCTCAGTGAGAAGTGCACCTAGGATTGAAGAATATGTATCAAGATATCAAATGACACTTCTAGTGGCCAGGATTAAAGAAAGACATCACAAGATTCATCTATTATTTCTCAACCAATTAGAGGATCTAGGTGGAGCACCAACAACCAAGAGATTTAATTCAGCCACTTCCCATGACTTTGTGGAAGTTTTATGAGGTAATTATGGACTTTGTGATAGGGTTACTGAGAAAACTGAGAATTCGAGGTTCTGTTTGGGAGATAGTTGATCAAATGATGAAAGTGGCACAGTTCTTACTAATTTTATAGACTTACGTTATTGATGAGTTAGACAATATTTATATCTAATATATTGTATTACTACATATAGTTTCTTTGAGTATCTAATTATATAGGGATATGTGGTTTTATCAAGTTTTTCATAAGGCTTTGGAGAATCAGCTAAAATTTAGTATGGTGTTTCATATATAGATTGATATAATGTTAGAGAGGATGATCTAGATATTGGAGGATATGCTTTAGGCATGACTCCTACAATTCAGTGGAGTGTGGGATGATCATCTATCCTTGGTGGATTTTTTATTCAATAATAGTTTTCAGGATTCAATTCAAATGGAACCTTTTGTGTCTCTTTATGGACAGTCGTTCCGCTCACTGTTATGTTGTAATGAAGAGGGGGTAATAGCTGGTGTTGGGATGAGTATGGTACATGATACCTTCGAGATAGTTAAGTAGATCAAGAAGTGGTTAGTTACGACTCAGAGTAGACAATGATCATATACTGATTATAGGAGATACCTTTGGTGTTTTTTTATAGGTGACTGTTTTTTCTTACAGGTGTCACCTCTGTTAGAGAATTTTCATTTACAGAATCATGCGAAGATGGTTCCATGGTTTGTGGTGTTTTTTCAGATTATAGAGTATATCATAGCAGTGGTTTACCATCTGGACCTTCCTCTACATTATTGAGGCATTCATGATGTGTTACATATTTCTTAGCTTAAGAGGTATGAGCTCAATCCATCACATGTGATTGATTATGAGGGCATTGAGTTAGAACCAGATTCATTGTTTGTGGAGAACTCAATGAAGATTATAGAATATAATGAAAAGGTGTTTGTGGGGAAAATAATACCACTTGTTTGAGTCTTGTGTAATCATGGACATATCCAATGGGAAACTTGGGGGTGAGAGTTTGATATTTGTGCACGATGGATCCAATTGTTTGAGCATGGCCTCAAAAGACACTTCTTGAGGATAAAAAGTCCTTAGAGGGGGATTTTAAAGACTCGTATTTTTTTAGATATTCTAATCCTTATTTTTATTATTAACTATGTTTATATGAGTTGTTCCATTCTTGGTAGAAGCCTTATGAGATTTTTAGAGACTATTTTTTGTTTTAGATATTTTTTAGTTCAACATGAGATATATCATGACTATTGTGAAAGTTGTGTGTTAGATAATGTGAGCTCTTATAATCCATGGGCAAGGCCAAAATTCCTGTAGAGGGTATTATCTTGGGCAAAGAGCACAAGCGGAGCTCCTATAAAACATGGCCCTAGAAACCTCACCATGCCTATGGTTAAGGATGTGGTGAGGGAAAAATGATTTTTTTTGCACACAGTATTAGTGGTTCACCATATTGGGTGTTCAGGATCAGTGTGTTTGATACCACCATGGCCATGGAAAAATATTTGGTGTAGGTCATGGTGATGGTCGTACTATTTTTATAAATGACTGTGCTTCTTCATGGATCTGAATCATTTAGGTGGGAAAATAAGTGAGACCTTTATAATGGGTCTTTAATGGGATATTAAATGGTTATTTTCTCTATTAATCAATTCTTTATCCATTCCTTTTTTTAAAAGGTTGGGTTCTAAGCCTCATTTTATATTATTTAAAGAAAATACCTCTTTAGACTGGGTAGAGGGAGAACCATTACATACTCGAAGGCCCAAGGCCAAGTGTCCTGAATACTAAGCTTGGAAGCCCATTTTTTGGCTCAAAGGGCCCCTTGGTGAATAGTACTGCTATAGTACCTAGGCTGCTACAATACCTACTACAGTACCGCCGCCGCTACAGTTCCTACTATAGTGCCTCCACTGCTATAGTGTCATCACTACTACAGTTCTGCTGCTGCTACAGTACTGCTATAGTTCCCTACTACAGTGCTGCTACAGTGCCCCTAGAAATTAATCCCTACCCAGATTTTATCTTGGGTCTTTTGGATACCAAGAAGGAGCCTGTACCACAAGGGTACATGCTCGTTGGTGATTCTTTATCCATTCCTTGATTATTACCTCAATTAAGACTAATTCTAGATGTTCCATATGACCTGATGGTGAGCTTTGGTCGACGTTAGTGTGTCAAGGATCTCTTTCTGGGAGAACCTAGATATTCGTATCCCACATTTAAATACCTTTTTTTAAGATCATAACTTGGGAGATAAACATCTTATTCTTATCGATCTAAACTCATGGGAGCCTTGATGTTCCTTCTCTAGTCACAGTTCCAGAGAAAATGATTCTTATCTTCTTCAACTGATACAAATTATGTCATCAAAAATAGTCTATGCGGGTAAGTGATATTGGTATTCCCTCTGGCTTGTCCTTTCTTCTCATCATTAATCTAGAACACTTATTGTTGGAACTGGTTCTAGGGAGTTATTATCTTGTGATTTATTTAGGTTGGTGTGTGGACAAGGTGTTAGTAACAACACTCTTGGAGAATCTTGATGTTTACATCAACATGTTTGGACTAATAAGATCCTTACAATATAGATCCCTTGTATATGTTTGTTGGAATAATATGATGGCATGAGATTTTGTTTAGTGAGACCCATGTTTGGTATTTATCACATGTGTGTCTATGTATAGCTAGTGAGACTCATGTTTGAGTATAATCACATATGTGTGTATGGATACAGATACTCGTGATTTATATGTTGTTCCTATATTTTTGATTACCTATTCTGCATAAATTCATGTCCTTTGGAGGTTCTTCTTCTTGTATTAAATGATAGGTGGACCATCATGTCTTGGTTAACCTTATAGGGGGATCATGTGTGATATAAGATGACGATGATGATGGACTTGGACATATAGTAGTGTTATAATAAACTTGTGGCCTGACCTGAGGTAGTATCGGTATATGACGACCATTTCTCTTTACCTGAGGTAGAGGTGGGGTCATGATGACCATGTGGATTAACCCGTGATAGATATGAGGCTTGATGAACTTGTGGCCTGACCCGAGATATGATGGCCTTGAGGATGCTTATAAACATATGATGTGATTGTGTGGTTGACCCATGGTCACAGCTTTTATCATGACCATTCTTCCGGTGTGGATCCAATGTAGGAATGACTAGGGTTCATGGATTCCTAGTTATTATAGGACAGCTTGACACATGATTGTTTTTTGTTTTCTTGCAAATTAATCTATTACTATTGAATAAAAATCTTTTTCATGTGCACTCCTGTTAAGGATGAATTGGTGGTGTTCTAATAGGTTATACTCACACCCTTCATAGGCATCATGATGCGTGTTTAGAATTTATCATCAAGGATCCATGAAAGGGAAAGGTTCTAGTGACATGGGGTTGAGGAGATATATCTTGGTGTTTAGATGTGGTACTGAGATAGACTCTAGTGTCTCACCACAATGTATTTATTTACCTTATTATGGTTGCTTATTCATATTTTTACTTTCCATATTGGGGGTCCATATTTTATTTTCTTGTATGACTATAAGATACTAGGTATACCATATAATGTATCATTGATTATTGTTCAATTTCACTATCCCTTTCTATATTTTTATTATTATTTTAATATAATAGTGATTCACAAAATTTGATAATGATGGTATAATCTCCCCATTGATTTATTTTTTAGCTTCACTGCTAGTCGACAACTTCTTGAATATGGGTAGGCATATATGAGGCCATGTAACACTCCATCCTCAACTAGGTTATTTGGGTTGGGGTATTACAGATACAACCTACATAACCTAGTGGAAACATTGAGGGTGGCGGTTTATTGGAACACCCTTAAGGGGAAAAATAAGGTTATAAATTTTGTTGTAAAGGTATAAGTTTAGTAAGGTAGAGGTATGAATGAAGTAATACATACTATTTGGATAATTAGGTAGATTAATTGAGGTTTGGGAGGGAGTTCTAGGTAAATCTTGATTTACTTGTATTCTCTTGTTCTATCTATCTTTTCCCACCCGCCTACAATTATAGTCATATTTCTAAATATATAATAATCTAGTTCTCTATAATTTATCATTGGTCCAACCTTACAGTGTTCATCATTAATAGATTTGGTTCCCCCTATTAGGTTTTTGGTTAGAGGATATGTGAATTGTTGGATCACATTTAGAGTCAGTACATTCAACTAGATATTTTCATCCAGGGCATGCACTACTATATAAAATTATTAGGGGGGATTAAATTATGGATGCATTATTCAATGCAGAAGAACATCATCTATAGTGGATCAACACCATTATATTTGATATGCAACAATAAAACCAATAAAGGGAGAATAACCATGACCAGGAATGACATGAGATAGTTAATTATGGAAGAGACTCACATACTTTTGAATAACCTAGAGAATATGCAACAATATAATGAGGAGTAGACATCACTAAAAGTGATATCTGAGGCCAAAAATAGGTAATTATCAAAATAAAGGAGTTTAGGAATGAATAACTAACTTTGATCATACTAGAATAGGGGTGAAACAAGGTTTTGGAAATAAATCCAGCAGTGATTGTACAAGGTGAGATATATCCACTATATCCACCATAAGATAACGAAAATCCATTATAAGAAATAAAGAAATTAGACATGAATACAATGATAAAGACATAGTAGGAGGTGGATCCACTTTATCAGATGATCATGTTTCCTGAGGTGTATTTTGTGACATCTTGTGCTATAAAGGTTTAGGGGCCTGACATAACAGAATTGACTAGTTTGAGGTTGATGATGAAATTAGTTAAACAAGAAATGAAGGACCAAGTAGAATTCAAGAAATCTAAACATAATATGGTGAAACTAGAGTTTAATCAGTAAATTCAAAACAGGATTAGAAAAAAGATAAATATAGTTAGGGAGTGAGCCACACATAGGTTTGTAAGTGGGGTTAGGGTTGACTGAATAGCCCAAAAACCGAATTATATAAAATCTACCTGACCAGAAATATAGCACTATCTAAAATTGAGTGAGTGGGTCCCTATGTTTATGAAGAAGGTTCATATAGTTCTTACAAGAAATTAGAGGGGTTGTGGTAATATCACTCGTAGACCAGTTCACAGAAAAACATAATGGGCCTTTGAGTTGGAAAGAGGGGAAGTGTTATACGAGAAGTATCCCCCTACATTACCTCTCAAAATAAGGTCCTCAATAAAGGAGTATCATATCATTGATTTCATAGGGTGTAGGTGTGGTAATGATAAAATTTAAAAGAAATATATAACATGGTATTCAATAAAAAATGTTTCTTGGTTCTACTCAAAGCAAAAAAGTAGGGTGTTGTATTTGGGAGATCACTTGGATCACCTGTGTATAATATACTCCTTTCTTTAGTCTTATGGAGAAGACTTTTTTTCAAGGTGGGGTGAGTGATAGAGATCCAGATACATAGAAATTAGTAGACTATAGAAGGGGTATAAAGGTAAATATAGGGGAGGGATGAAACCTAGATAACCAAGTGGGATAACTGAGGGGTTTTTTATGACCCCCACATTAGGATCAATATAACACTTTAAAAATTTAGAATACTATGTTCAATAATTTCCTTAGCACACAACACTCAGCATTGAGAAAACCATGATATACTATTAAAATATTATTATTTAAAGTAATAATTATTTCCTAGAAATATGATTGGTAGGTATGAATAGTGTTAATCACATTATAAAGAAATGCATAAATTTTTTAGATGCAGAAATTATATTTTTAGTAGTCATTATTTGCTTTAAAATACACTTTTATCAAAAAATGAATTTTTAATGAGAATATATTATAATCTATTTCTCAAAATTTTCGAAAACATATTTTATAAAATGAAATTATTTATTTTAAATCATAATATCAAAATTATATTAGGGTGATATTTTGGGATTTTTTTAAAAAGATTAATTTTTTAATTGAATAGTGAAAATATCGTTTTTATGTGTTTTTTTTAAATCATTTATTTTAATTTTTATGTACCATTATTATTTTTATTTGAAATTAAAATTACAAATATATACTTTATTTTTAAATAATATAATTAATTAAATATGAATTATAATTATACTTTGTTTTGGAATAAGTTTATTTTTTGGCTTAAAAATGAATTTTTTCTAAAAACTGTTTTTGTTGCATTTTAGTATTTATATTATAAGAAAGTTATGTCACTTATAGAAATTTAATTTTATGAAATAGTATTTATTTTTGGATTAAAAAAGCTTAATTTATCATAGAATTATTTTTTTAGATTTTTTTCTGAATAAGTTACATTTTTGGGAATAGTAAAAAAATATAATTTTATGAAATATGGTATCTTTTATGATAACGAAAAGACATAAAAATAATTATTTTTTTATTAAACATATTTTATGATTCATGTATGATAATATAATGAAAATATTATAAAAAATTATTTAAAATATATAATTTATTTTTTATTTTTTAGTAAATATGAAAATCATTTTCATTTTTGAGACAATGTTTGCAGAACACAAGAAAAGTAAAATTTGGTGTCCAAAAAATAATATCTGAGAATAAAGAAGTAATTTATATAATTTTTTAATAAATAATAATAATTATTAATTATTTTTATGGATATATAATAGTTTTGGATTTACATGAGATGTTACTTATTCAAATTTTGTGCAATGCTTACGTAAGGTCAGAAAAGTCAAACTAACATATTAAATCAATTTTCATGACATATGTGTGTGTGAATAGCATATTTAATGAATATAAAATATTATATTGAACTTAAATAAATTATTTTTAATATTTATTAATGATATAATTACAGTAAGTTCTTACACAACACTAACATAGTAATTATTTTATTTATAGAAAAATTAAATAATGATTTTAAAAGTATTATAAGAAATACAATTTGGGAGAATTGTCCTATAAATTTTTTTAGATAATTATTATATATTAGGGATTTTATAAAGTATTATATTCAAATTTCATATTTTTCATTGTGTCTTTAATGTCAAATAAAATTAATAGTGTCAAAAAATAACATTAATGATATTTTATGTGAGTAATATTGTATTAAAATATTTAAAAATCATAAAAATATTGAAACAGGACAAGGTGGATAATATATGGTAAATAATTTATTCACTTTTTAATTTATGTGAAAATAGTCACCTTATAAGAAAAATTATAACTCTTTAATATTAAAAAATTCAGCCCTGTGATTGAGGTTAAAATTGGTTAACAGAGGGATTAAACCAAAAGATAAGGTTTAAAATAAAACCAAAACCTATCTAAATTTCATTGGTTGAAGATATTTTGAAATTAGAAAATTTATTTTCAGAAATATAGAAATTTGTAAGCATTTTTATTGAAAATGACTTAATTATGTTTTAATCTTATAAGAAATTCCAAGAGTGCTCTTCCCCTCACTTATAAAAGGGAACCCCTTATCTCTTTTCGTTACACCAATTTAGAAACCTAGATTGACAAAAACCTATCCATTTCACTTATAAATATCATTATTTAACTTATAGAGTTTTTTTATTCCAAAAATTCAAACACCAAGTCCCTTAAGAAGAGGTCTAAAGGAAGAGTACCGAAAAAGAGGTAAACATATTTACCGAATATTTCAAATCTCATTATTATTATACTTCATATTAATCATTTTTAATAATACTAAAATAATGAATACAGTGTCATAAATTTACTTATATTTTATTATGATTATGGGACAACCATTTTCTATCTTCCTTCCATCCTATGAAAAGTTTAAACATCGCTCTTTCATACGAACAACTTACAGTCTCCATATAGAGGTGAAAATTTTTTTCATTACCCTTTTACTTGGACGGTTATAATGATGTAACAAATGACTATATATGATATTTATGACATAATTATTCTTCTTAAATTATAATATCATATATACCTTTTTACCTTCTAATCTGTTGAAAAATGATAACGTTGTTTATGCGTATGTGTGGATAACCACCTCCACAAAGCGATGTCAGCCGTTTTTCATTTAAGCTTTACATGGATGGTAATAAGGATATATTTAATTAATATATATGATATATGTGATATAAAAATTATTTTGGAAAGGTTAATTATTATTTACCTTTTTCCATCCATTGAAAAGTAAAACATCATTTAAGTGTATGTATGACCTAACGTCTCCATGAATGGTGAAATTCAATTTTCTATTTCTATATTTTATAGATAACAATAAATATTTATATATTGGATATATATGAAATTTATATCATAAATAAAATTATTGATATTATGTAACCATGATAAAATTACAAGGACAAAATCTACTGAACCTAAACATACATGAAAGACGAAGCAGTTGTCACCCGAAACAGTGCTTTTAATAAAGAATTTTTAATAAACATGTGATAAAAGGTTATAATTAAATCATATATGGTATGATATATATAATTATGGTTCTGAAATATATTTATAATAAATCTATATTTATTATATACGAGGTTATAACATGTACAATGGAATTAGGACCAGGGGTAAGGGTTTATTTCATAATCTTATTATTATTCAGGATTATTTATGTTTAAGCCTAGGTCGAGGGAATGATTTGAAATTTCTATCTTAAATAAAAAATATTTTATTATAGTATAGTTATTTCTATATAATACATGTTTTCATTTCATTTTACTCAGTTAAAGTACTCAAGAGATTGAAAGTATTTTATTAAGGAAAATCGATTATTTTTACTCTTCTGTCAGGAATATTTTTCTTCCATGTCTAGATTTTCCATTAAATGATTTTAAATAATATTTCTAATATTATACAATTATTTAATAAATGTTTTCCCTATTTATGTTTTTTAAAATGTTTTAAAATTAATCTTCTTTTGATTTTACGATTGGGGTATTTGTTTGACTTGTTTTACAAAACTATGAAAGGAATATTTTTCTAACTTATACAGTATGAACTGAATTTCCTCCCATCATGATATCTCAATAATTTAATCATTTATGTATAATTTTACAAGGTTATCTTCAATTAAAAAAAATCTTAATATTTGGGAAATTTTTTAAATTTTAAATAAGTGATTTCCAAGTGAAAATAGTATTTTCCTCAATAAATTTTCCAATGATATTTTTAATATATTTTCATATATATATATACATATTTTATTGAATATTATAATTTTATGAGGATATAATCCAAATATATCATCCACAAAATTTATATGTACGGTTTATGATCAGTTTGACTTGGAATGTATTGACATTTTGTATTCTAGTTCTTCCTATATGGACAATTTTTTATTATTTTGGCATATTAAATATTTTGTATTATTTATTCATATGGTGAATGCATTGGACATATTAAGATATGGGTGAGGCTCAAAATTTCATAGTCCCTTAATGAATTGGTATGTCTCATGAGACAAATTATTTGTAAAAATTAAATTGTTTTTTGATATATGTCTATCCATAGTTTAAACTGTGTTGGTATAAGGCCTCAACAATAAGATTAAGATGTCTATAATTATACATTCTATCATTATAAAATTAGTAATTGATGTCCATGTGATTTTATTAATATTTATGATATATATAGATAAGTTTCAATATCATGTGATTATTGATATGGAATTATTTGATTATCATTTATCGATACACTATTATTCTTCTTTCTCAAGTTATTGATTAAATACCTTATGTTTTTAGTAATTTACATTTCCATATTGTTCATTAATTATTTATTAAATATAGATTCTATTGTACAAAACCCTTACTAGGAATCTAAGCTCACTCCATTCTTATGGTTCCTTCCCTAGAATGCCAGGAAGTTACTATGATTTCTAAACAAGGATATATAGGACAGAATAATGATGTTATCAGAGAAAATACTATGTTTTATTTTATTTTTTAAAATGTAACCTGATATTCAAGTATGTATCTTGTTTACTAAGACTACTAAACTATTTAATCCTTTGAGATGAAATTAATTATATCTAGTTCTAATATAATAAACAAACCTCCGACTCTGGGCTCCTAGGGTTAGGGAGTTTAACATCAATGGTAGGGTGTCAGTATTGTTGTAATAAAAGATATAGAAAAAGTTAATGGTAAAAATTAAGGAATTATTATTATTGGACTTCATAGGGACGTCAGTTAAGGCTTGGGAGAGAGTGCTAGGTGTTGACCAAGATAAACAGTATCTCTTATTATTCCAACTATCTTCTTAGAACTATGTTCTTACACCTACTTGTAATTGTGTTCCTATTTCTCAATATGAAATTATATGGTCTATATTATTTATCAGTGGGTTTTTTAAAAGCTTATTTTCATGTCACTGATTTGGAAATCATGTATGACTAGGAAATGCAGCCTCATTATGGATTTGGTTGTATCTCTTTCAACAGTTAATATGTAATTGATAGGTTTCATACCTTACTAAAAATTTCTTATACTATTTATTAGCTGTGATGATCATGATAAAAAATAATTGATGCTATTTTTTTTAAAACAACCTAAATTCTTAAAGATAATCACTTAAATAAGTGGAAGAAAATACTATGTTCTATAATAAATCTAGAAACACTTATACATATGCACTTACCTATTGGGGGGATGATATATTTGGAATATATATAATTCACTCAATAGTGGAATTAAAAATCCATGTTTATTAACATTATTTAATAAAGAAAAACATAAAGCTAAGGAAGAAGTTTAATGGTGAAGAAACAATCAGTAAAATCCATCAAAGTAGTAAATAAATACATAAAATGTAAAGGAAATAAGTATTTATGTTATTAAAACCATGTTGGTCATATTTTTATGAAAATAACACCATGACAAAATCAATTTAATATTCAAACTAATAAATGATAGTCTTAGAAAATATTTACAAGAAGGAAAACTTTAAAATAGACAGAACCAGAGAAACTACCTAAGAAAAGAGTTGTTATAACTCCATGAACATGTGATCAAACCAATAATAAGGATGGAAATATGAATTAATATACTAGATATACTAACACACACACCATATGTAAACTAAAATAGATAGAGGATACAATTTAGAACCAAAGAACCAAAAATAGGACATGTTTACAGAACCATTCCTATACAAAGAACATGAAGGTGGTCGTTGAAATGAATGATAAAAATCATCAAGGATGAAGGCTACAATAAGGAACTAAAGGGTGAAATAATGATGTAAAAATATGAAAGGTGTAATCCTTAGGAGTTAGTGGTACATGTGTGAGGTTTATATTTCATAATATAATCAGTCATTGTAATTGAAGATATCATGTGCTAGATTGTATTTGAGGGAAATAAATAAGGATATTAGGGTAGTGAGAAGACTATTAACATATGTTGGTGAAGTATTGAAGTGAAGATGAGGTACTTACATCAGAAATTGTAAAGGAAATACTTAATGATGTTTGAGGAACTTGGCTATATATATTCAGGTAGCATCACCATTTATGATTATAAGTGAGTTGTTATTAGTGTTAAATACAAGTAATAATTATTTTAAGTGTTTTTTACAACATTTTATGAAATGTGTGATGGTAACTAGTTTAAATGTTTTAATTAACACATTAAGGAAGAAATAAATATAGCTGAAGTGAAAAGAATTCATCCACAGAGCATCAAATCACACATTATTGTATCAGTGTAGGTATATCCTTTGCATAAGGTTAAAATCTCATTGGGGTTTGTTGAGAAGGCCTTAGAATAAGTTGAATAAGTGTTTCAAGGTTTTTAGAGATGTTTATAGTTTTGAGTTTGGAGATGAAAGTGTAAAACTGCATCTCATATACACTCATAAGATGACAAATTGTTTGATACATAATATGTAATTTGAGAAGACATAGTATAAAATGGAAATATCCATCTTCCTATATACACAAATAATATGATGTTCAGTGCACATGTAAGATGTTTTAGTGTTACAAAAAAAATATGTTTATACATAATAATATTGGATTTCATATTCTTAGATACCAATGTAAGATATTGTAAAATATATACATAAGAAGTTTTGTCAAGAATAAAAATATATAAAAGTATAACTTCTTACATATGAAACATTAGATTATTATTTCAAGTAACTCCAGTATTTTTTAAAAGGATGGAAATCATGGAGAAACATAATATGTTATATATCTTACTTATGACCCATCACTTAAATAATATTTGAGATTTAAATAATTTATATTCTAAAAAAGGATGAGATAAAATGATTCTATTTTGAGAATTTAAATTCTAAATATAATGATATTTTTTGTCCTAATTCTAGCAGATGATGAAAGGATAGAAATATCTGCAAAGATATTCATGCCGAAAAGTAAAGATAATCCACTACTAAAATATTCATGGAGTCGTGAATATAATGATATGATTTAATATATTGTATTTTGTGAAAGGAAATAGTTAAATAAATTTTGTGGTGTTTCAAAAATATCACAAGGAAAGGAAAAAAGAGTAGTTGAGTCTTTAGGTGAGAAAAAAGGGGGATCATGAATTGAAGATAACTACAGATTTTGGGTTGTTAGAGAGTGATATTTTTGGAATTTGGAATGTAGGAATCATGAGGAATGGTATTTACATGATATAATAAACATAAAATAAAAATAAGTAGAAAGAATTAGTATTTTATTTTGATATTTTTTATGTAAATGTTTATAGTATAGAGAGGTGAAAAGAAGAGATACTTTGGCACCCAAATAACATTGAAGAAACCCTATAAGCTGAAGAAGTCCAAAACCTTTGGCCTATGTGAAAACTAGAAGATAAAACTATCATCAAAGAACAATGAGAAGATAATATCATAACCTTCAACACTAGTGTATCTTAGAAAGAAACCTTAACCATTAAAGATCAAATGTTAGATGAGAAAGGACAAAAAATGATGTTGTTGTTAATTATCTTAGTGGAAAGAACATTGTATAAAAGGTATCCACTATGATCAATATACATAATGTGTTTGAGTAGATTCAATAGAATTGATATGAAAACATTACTACTTAAATTATTCTAATAGTATAAGATTTATTACATGAGTAAGAAAGTGTCATTACACTTCATGTAATGACATGTACAACATAAAGGGAAAATATTTTTACTGAGTTCAAGTAATACCTTTGAAGAACTTGTGGTTCTAGCATATAAAATTCCATTGTTTTTAGTGTCAGGATAAAGAACTAAAAAGAGGTAGTTGTTGTCAAATGACTCATGAAATAACACTAATCTTATCTTGTGTGTCACATATTTAATATCATGGAGATTGACTTTCATAATTCAATTATTAACACTTCCCTCATTCTATTGTAATCACTCCATTTTATTGATTACTCTCTGTGTAAGAACTTGACCCAAACCAAAAAAGGATAAAGATTTCAAGATTGAGCTTTGTAGATATTTTAATGATATTTTTATTTTTCAATTTATTATTTTACGAAGAGATAAGTGGTGAGTGGACATTCATTGATACAAAAGTTTTGATAGAGACAAAAATTCAAGTGTTAAGATAACTAAAAATAAAAACAAAACATAGTAAATGTTGTATACATTGATTCACACTACCTCTCAGTGTATCTATAAGATCATTGGGTACTTCAAGTGATATTAGAGATAACAAGGCCTTATTCTATTGGATTTATTTTTTGTTACCCTATTTTTTAATAGATTATAGCATGTATAGTTTTTTGGATATTTTTGAGATACCTAAGATATAGAAACAAGATGTTACTTTTAGAAATAGAAGCATGGAAGCCTTAGTAAAACCCTAAGGAACATAATTAAAAGAGAGAAAATTAGTATAAAATTATTCGAAAGTAAAATAAGGATTAATACCTATATTAAATTGATTGTAGTAGTAATATATCATCATCCAAATATGTAAAAAGTGGTCATTTTGAATAAAATAGATCAATCTATAGAGTGTATAAAGAGGATAATTCTATCTAACTATTGACTACTTCTAATATAAAATTTAAAGGTATGTTAAGAAATTCCTTATTGAAGTAGTAACTTATATACTTGGTTTTGTTAAATGAATTATTGATGAAAAATAACATCTAGAAGAGGTAGTTAATGAAATATAGGATATAATAGGTAGAAAATTCAGAATGTGTAATGCTATCACAGACCTTGTGAAAGCTAAGAAACAATCAATTATAATTTGTAATGAAAATATTTACTTAATTGAAGAAACATAAAAAAAATATTGTTTGTGAGAAAGTAGTAACATAAATTGTTCTTGAATAAGTGATTCATGTATTAATGAAGTTTTATAAGACCAACACAAATTTAATAGATACACTGTTAGATGTTAAAAATAAAGGGTAAGGGGGCATGTAAATTATTTACAATAATCAAGAAACTTTTATAAAAACAAATCTATAATATTAATAAGTATTGAGAAGATAGTCTGAGATCAGTTGAATATGAGAAGAAATATCTCAATATGATGTATCTTGATTTTGAGGTAAAATTGAGATATCTGGAACTAAATCAATTTGGAACTTCCCAAGTAGTTAATAATAATGATGTTTTCAAATGAAATTCTATTATATTTCATGGTTCAAATAAAACTCTTTTTAGTGGGAATAAGAGATTGAATTCAACCACCATTCAACGTGAAATAATATCTTAAAAAAAGGTCAACCAGAATGAAGAAAAATATGTTTTCACTAATATAGTTTTATCTTCCCTTCAAGGTTTTAAATTAATATATGTACAAGTTTGGGTGGATAAAAATGAAAATAAATCCACAAAAACATCAAATGTGGATACTTGAAATTCGAATTAGAAACTCTTCCTAATAAAATACAAAAATATTAGTGATTACACTAAAAAACAGTAATCAAATAAATCTTGATAGATTAAATTTACAAGAAAATGAGGATGTTAATTATAAACCATTATTGATACTGTAGGTTTAGACAGAAATTAATTGGATTTTGGCATGATATGTTAATATATGGAAGATATAAGAGGCTTGGGTTAAGAGTAACATAGATTAAGTGAGTATAAATATAATTATTCAAAAATATAATTCAAAAAAATAAAAAAAATCAGTTTACCATGAAACATTTTGAGTACCTTGATAACCTCTATGATTATTGTTTCATAAGTGGTCACAACTTTTAGGAGTTCTGGTATTAACCAATAATTCATCAATCATATTTTAATATAAAAAATAAAACCATAATATCACAAAGTAAAAATAAAAATAAAATGAGAGAAATCTTCCTTAATAAAAAATGAATAAAATAATTAAGTTTAATAGAAGAAAAGATATAATAAAACCACTCCCAAGAAGTTTTATAAGAAAAATGAAAAAAAGTCTACATCAATGAAGGTGAAGTGCTTCGATTATGAGAAAAGGACGACACTATGGACCATTGTAAATAGGACAAGGAAATCACGATTAAAGGAAAAAAGAATAATATAAGAAGTGAATCAGTCAAAAATATGGATTAGACTATTAGGATAGTGGTTGACATCACAAAATATGAGTTACCTGTGAAAGGGAATAAAAACATTGTGAAGAATCCATGTGAAAATTATATTAAATATAAGTATGTCAAGAGAGAGTGCATAATTATTTTTCTAGATCTATTGAAAATGGATAAATAAATTAAGGAAGAAAAATTAAGTGATCTATGAAAATTGGGTTTTTTATAAATAATAATAAGAGGTTTTCCATGAAAAATATCCCAAGAGTTCCAAAAGTATTATGTGTAAGGTGTAATTATGTTGGCTATACTTATCATAATTTTTTGAATCTTCCACCGAAAGGAAATGTTTAAAAGTATTTAATTAAATGGTAAATAACCTATATATGAATGTTATTTATAAGAAAAGTTTAACAAACCTATTCCATAGATGAATAAATCTAAAAAAGGAAGTTCATGATGCCCAAATATGATCATAATTGGAAAATCAAAAGGGAATCTATAAGATGGATCTCTATAAATGATAATGTTGTAAAAATTGCAAGATCTTGGTTGAGAGATAATTTTTAACCTATATTTTATATCTAAATATAAATAAATACACCCTCCTTATTCCCTTATATATTTGGTAGGTTGTACTAATGTGTATGGAATTGAAGTAAAAAATCCAAAGAATGATCTTGATGTGGTTCTAACTATTGTACAACAAAGAAGAGTTCATTATGATATCCTGCTAGAGAAAGTAAATCACTATATAGAGACAAGTTCATATCTTAAGGGAGGATTTTCCATGGAAAGGTGACCATTTAATATAAATTGTTCCATGAAAATATTGAATTCAGTATAACTTGTAAGAAAATCAATGGTGGAGGTTAAGAATCATTTTTTAATACCTATTCTAAAATATCTAAAAAAATTAATCATGGGAATATATTTAGCTAAAATGGATAATTTTTTGATTTTCACTTGAAATTTTTTGATAAATTTATTAAAAATGAGTGTAGGTTACATTTTTTTATTTTTTTTAAATAACCCAAACATGAGAAGAGATGAAGCACACATATTGACATGGAGGATTAAAGGTACTGAAAAAAACAGTAATGGTAATATTGAACTTTAATGATCTAATATGTTGAATTATATTTATTGTAAATAATAAAGGATTACATGATGGTATAATAATATCAATATGTTTTGGAGAATTATGGAATTAAATATGTATTTCTTCCATCATAAATGGAAAATTAAATACTTGTTGCTTCCGGAATATTTTTGCTAAAAATATTCAATAGTAGCACCATTTATGATTATTAGTGAGACATTATTAGTGTTAAAGACAAGTAATAATTACATAGAAGTATTTTATATAACATTGTATGGATATTAGATGTTTTTAACTAGAGGAATAGTATTAAGATCTACATTAATGAAGAAATAAAGCTAGCTGAAGTGAAGAGAGTCTATCCATGGTGTACTGAAGGCACATGCTCTTTTATAAGTGTAAAGGGATCCATTGGATAAGGATTAAAGTGAATTATAGTTTATTTATAATTGATTATAACAATTTGAATATGTTCTAAGAGTTTTTAAGTGATGTTTGGATTTTTGAGTTTGGTTATGAAAAATGATAATTCTATCTTCTCACATACACATGAAAAATAATGATTTCCTTGATACAAAACATCTACTCTGAGAGGCTGAAGTAGAAAATAGAAAATTCTATATTTTTTCATAAATAATTAATATGGTTTTTATAATATACATAATATGTTTTAGTGATAAGAAAGATATATTATTATAAATAATAATATTTTAGTTTATATTCTTAAGAACCAATGTAAGATGTTATACAATGGATGTGTAAGATATTTAAATTGGAATGAAAATATGGATAACTGTATCTTTGTATGTATGAAATATAAGATGACTGTTTCAAGTAACAATAATATTTTATAAAAGGATATATCTCAAAAAGAAACATAAGATGTTATATGTCTTACTTATGATCCAATACGTAGAGAATATTTGATATTTTGAGAATTTATATTCTGAAGAATGATGAGATTAGGCAATGTTATGTTAAGAATTCAAATTAAAAATACCATGATACTGTTGGTCATAATTCTAAGTATTAATCAAAGGAGAATAAGATCCCTATAAATCTTAATGTTACAAAGTAAAGATAAACCATGATTGAAATATGCATGGACCCATACATATGTGGATTAGTTTTTTAAATCATATTTTGTGGGAAAAAAAGATAATGTACGGAAGTCCATGATGATTCCATAATATTGAGAGGAAAGGAAAAAATGGTAGCTATGTCTCTAAGAAGGTAAAAGGATATTTTTAAATTAAATATGGCTGATGATACTGAGTTTTTAGATAGTGATATTTTTGGGAATTTTTAATGTAAGGATCATGAAGAATGATATTCACGCATTGGAGGGAATATAAAATGAGAAGAATAATAAATAATGATCATTTGAATATGATATTTTTTGTATATCCTGAAAGTCAATAGAGGTTAACACAAGATATCCTTTTACACCCATAAATCATTGAAGAAAACCAATGATTTTAAGAAGGTATGAACCTTTGACCTTTGTGTAACCTAGAAGATAATTCCATCACAAAAGAAGGAAATGAATAGAAAATCATAAACATCGACACCGGTTCATCATTGAAGAAACCAAAACTATAAAGTCTAAAATTTCTGATGATAAGGACTAGAAATGATACATATGTTTATTATATTACTATTGAGACCCTTTTAAAAAAGGAATCCATTGTGATCAATATACATAGTGTGCTTGAGGAGATTAAATAGAAAAAACATGCACATATTCTTGCTTACATTGTATTGTAATTCAAATTTTTGTTTCACGAGGAATATGTTATAATTAAAATTTATGTAGTAAAATTTGAATCAAAAAGGGAATATATTTTTTAGGAGTTTAAGGAGGACCTTTGTAGAATTGGTGGTGTAATGAAATATTCTGGTCTACCACCAAACACAACACCTAACTCGATTTTCCAAAAGGCTTGAAGGGAATTCCCAATCACAATGGGTTGGAGAAAAGTGAATGGGAATCATAGAAACTACATTGGGAAGGGATTTTTCAAAACAGATATAATTTATAGAATAATAAAATAAATACATGATCCAAAATAAAATAAAAGGCTATTGAAGATACAATAGAAACAAAACCAACTAAAATGTGACCTCCAAAAATAGAAATAAAATCGGAATAACCTCTACATAACCTCATGGGTCACCACAAACCAAATTGACCAATAGATACATTGAAAAAATTAGTTCCAATAGATAACCTAAAACCTAAAATGATGTAGTTGTGATCTAAAAAACCCAGTAGGTCACTACAACCTGTTGATACTATGAAATTTGTCTCCTATGGAAATTAATCAGAGATAGTTTGAAAATGAGACTATAAAGTAAGTTGTACACATATATGTATCTCATGGAAAACTAAAAAATCCATAGAACACTACCAAAAAATTTATTTTTGTTTACCAAACCCAAGAATAATTGTTTTGAAAAAATTCCATCGACCTAAACCATTTCTAAAAAAATCCAAATACACATATCTATTTCTCAAGAAAAACCAACTTGTTTTATTTAAATGAAAACAATTACTTTAAAATGTTTCATTGGATAAAACTATTACAAATAAACTAATTGAATAATCCCCACAATAACTCACACAAGAGTTTCATTTAAATTTTTTTTCTAAATATCTTTGAAAAATAACTTTTCCAAATAAAACGACCCAACACACTCACTTGGTTCAAAAAAATAAAGAAATAATCAATCATCACAAATCATATATTAGATGAAAACAAGAAAAGGCGTCATATCAATTAAAGTAGGGGAAATGATACAGACAAGTATGATACCAAACTCTCCTCAATCACTAACCGGGAAATTAAATAACCAAATGTGTCATGGGCTCTAACATAACACCTAATATGTGAAGCACCGGACTTTATACAGTTATTTTCACCCATGAACCCTCTACCTAATTATGATAAAGTCAAATCATGAGTCATCTAGATATCCCACACAATAATCACTATGATGATTCACCCCCACCTACCCCTATTTCCTAGAACGACTGGTGGAAACCTAGTGGCATGTTAACCAACTAGTGGAACAAGCTAGGTCGTCTACTTAGTACTTGAACCTCCATGACTAAAGGAAAGTGAGGCATAGTGAAAACAAGCCAAGTAAAACACACAAGGAATAAACAAGTCTAACCTCACCCCCTAACACCCAATAATGAATAACCCCTAAATATAAAACATGCACCCAGGGCATAACAAACACATTCCCACACAAGGGGAGAAAAGAAACATGAAATGGTGATCAAGAACCCACTCAATGGGTATACAAGCAAGGGAAAACCAAGGGGTGTCTCTAAAAAACTATTTTAAAACCAAAGTTCCAACTGAGACTTTGAAACTAAAATAAAGCTCAAAATTCCAAGGTTTTTTCATTTCGTAAAATTTCCTCCAAAGTAATTTCACAAAAATGATGTAAATCACCTACACATTTAAGAATAATTTCAAAATAACCCTTCATCAAGGGTATTAACATTTTAAAATTAAAAAAATGACAAAGGCCACCCATTTCCATCAAACCATTTTTAAATAAGTCACCATTGAATTTACACAAGGGGAAAACCAAACACACATTCCCAACGAACATTTTAAATAAAACTAAAACGCCTTTAAATTCATTTTGAGGTAAATACCTCAATTTAAATTAAAATTACCTTTAAAACATTGTTTTCACTCAATGAAAAATAAAAATAGGTTAAAACCCATCTCCCAATTCTCAAAACCATGTAAAAATCCTCAAAGGAATTTCATAAAATCATTTCATAATTAATCATTTCATTTCAAAAACATGATCATGGATTGCACATGAAAAACCCACCATTAAAATCACAAAACAAACCAAAACAGTTTCAGAACATTACAAAGCTATCACATATATTTCTACTTATAAAAAAAGTTATTTTAGAAACAACAATATTATTATAATTTTAAATGGAAACAATTTTATAATGACACCAACCAAAAAATGGGTGAGAACTAAGCTAAAACACCTTGGAACATGATTTCTTTAACAATGGACACTCTCATCCAAACACATATACACCTCTATATATATACACCCTTTAATCTAATGTATATATTCCCCTATTCATGAGTGAATATTTACAAGGAGGGTGTGTATACACACACACACACACACACACACACACATACATACCTATGTATATGTGTGAGAGTCTTCAAGGAGACACAAGACGCCCTCAATTGGCAGCGAGGGAACTGAAATATTTCTCCTTTGGTGTTGGATTCCAAAAAACACACAAATATATCCCGAGAGACCCATTACACAGCCTATAATCTAATAAGTCAAAAAAATAAGGTCAATACTTTACCTAGGGTTTAGCTGAGCAAATATGGGATATAGAAGAATAGAAAAAAACAAAGAAAAGAGATAATGAATGATGCAAAGACCTTACCTTGGGAGACCGACCAAAAATTCCTAAGAAATTAGGGAGAAAGCATTAGAAGAAGGGAGATCAAGAGAGGGGGGTGGCACATGCAAGGGGATCTTGGTTGGGCATTTTCATGCAATGTGAGGTGGAGTGATGGGGGAAGAGGGTCTCATGACACAAAGAGGGAGGGGAAAAAATAAAACCACTTAAGGGTATAATAGGAAAGAAAAAGAAAAAAAATTAAAAAAAATTAAAAAACTGAGAACTGTATCGTTTGGTTACCCAGTATTCCATGTTGTGCAACAACCATGCCCTGGCCACTACCTAGGATAGACACCCCTTGCACGGTTTCCCCTAATAGGCTACATAGTTTGTAAAAACTATGTGCCTCACTATAGACACACCCAAGACCACACATGGTCTCTGGGGAGCTCCTCATAGTTTGGTAAACCATGAAAAATCCACAAAAACAACTCTATCCAAAGGATATGCCTACTAACATGGGAACTGAATATTTCTAAAAACTGTATGGCTAATCATGAAATTCAAAAAAGGCCTCCAAATATAGAAATTTTTGTCCAAAAACTATCAAATCCCAAGTTGAATCAACAAAAATATAAAATCAAACCAAAATAAAAAACCATGAAACCAATGGGTGTCACAAAATCCCCACCATCCCAATTTTTATCCTTAGAAATTCCTAGTCAAAAGAAATTAAAGAGAGGAAAGAAAAGGTCCCTAGAGGAAATATCCAAGAGAGGCATTGAACAAGGCCTAACCTTAAATATCATAATTTACATCCCAAAAATGATCAAACCAATCAACACCAAGCACCAATGTCTCGAAGCACTATAAAAAAAACCTAAAGAAGAAAGACCTATAAATAAAAATAGACCTAACATGGTATCCCCGCCAATTAGAGTTCCTATAACATGGTATAATCGTCATTTATAGTTCCTCTAAAGTTGTTTCACAAAAGAAAAATACCAAAAACACATCCTCAAACAATGAAAAACCACGAGAGAAAATCACTCTCAAACTAAAAGCACATCCAACCTTGGAGATGAAGAAAATAAAAAGGTAGCCTCATTTAATGAAATGAACTCACACATTGGGTAATGATACATGTGGATAACATAAGTTTAATAACTAGATCACCCTCTCATAGTGCATCTGAAAGGACATTTCCAAACACCAGCTAGTATACTAAACTCAACCTGCATTCCACACACCCTAGTTACCCAATTATGCCCAAGGCCTCTATCATATAAAAAATTATGAGCACATAAAAGGATAAACCCAAGGATGAGAATTATTATAACTCTATAGAAAGCTATACCTAAAGAGAGTGAATCAATAAGAACTTCAGTCAAAACAACCATAGGGAAGAAGGAAAATGGGCCAACAACCTCAAAATCCACCTTTAAGGGTGGTAAGGAGGGGGAAAACAAAAAAATACTATGATTGAAGGAATAACCAAACAAGGCCATTCAAAAGATCCAAAATAAGTGGAAACATCAACAATATCTCGACATCTTCAAAATTGAACCAAAACTGAGACCACATCCAAAAAACCAGGTCACAAAACTTATGAAGATGACCTGAATGGACACAAAGGTGGAAAAATTGAGGAGATTTAATACAGTGGGATTAGTATGCCCCCAAATCCTTACCAACTTCAACACCTCAGGAAATAACCACTAAACACGTTTGAGCCTAAATAACTCCCACTAACTCAGCAAAAATCAACAAGTGAGCTCTCAATGATTCTCAATAGACCCTACAAAATAAGTTTCACATCCACAAATCCACTCAAAGTCTGGGTAGGAATCTGAAATAAAGAAATTATTTTGACCATTATATTAGAAAACAACAACAACTAGTATTATATATGAAACACATCAAGTCATTCCTAAAAAAATAAACTGAAATATTCTTCCAAAATCCAATAATCAAAACAAAATAAAATCCCACAAACATGGCATACCACATTAACACCAAAAGAAATTTTCTTTTAAAATAACTATTTTAACCTAGTACTTTTGAAATCACCTTCCACTAAGGTTTTTCTTAAAACCAATCCAAGATAACATTCAAAAATAAAACACCCTTGGTAGAACACACATATTTCCTCAACAAGGTAAGCCACAAAATATTTTTTTAAAAATTATATTTTATTTTAAAAATAGTGAATCCAAATAATACCTATCAAAACCATTTAACTTTTATAAAATACTATCCACAAGGGAAAACAAACATTTTGAAAAACATTTCATAAAACTAAGGGAATTCACACTTCCCAATTTTCTACAAAATCATGTTTGAAAATGAACATTTCACAAAATCCATTCATTTTTAAAAATAAGGTTTCAAAACTAGGCATCAAAAATAACTACACATAAATTCAAATAAGTATCATATGAACCACATCCAAGGGAATTCACCCTTCCGAATTTTCTACAAAATCATGGTTGAAAATGAACATTTCACAAAATCCCTTCATTTTTAAAAATATGGTTTCATAACTAGGAATAAAAAATCACTACACAAAAATTCAAATAATTATCATAAGAACCACATCAAAAAGGAATCAACACACTCCTCAATACACATATAACTAGTGTAAATTACTTCTTGAGATTCAAGATTCAAGAGGAGACCAAAAATGCTAACTAGGGAAGAAATATTATTTTGCAGGCATTTTCCACAGGGATGGGTGACCATGTTCTAATAATAAATTACACATTATTGGGGAGGAAGACTTAACCATATGGACATCTCATGATTTCCCATGGCCTGTGAGCTAACTATGTATCTCAAGTTCTCTCCCTTTCAACCCTGAAACTGAAAGAGAGCCCTAATACAATTCACATGGTCAATGAGTATCAAAATATTAATCACCTCAAAACTAATATAAACAACTAACATAAAACTAAAATTAAAAATTCAAGACCCAACCTCCCCTAGAAGATTGAGGCTTACTATAAGAAAGAGCTAGCTAGAATCTCCATTCCATTACCTATCAAGCACCAACAACCCTAGTCTCCCTTCTACCTGAACATCCCCAAATAATAAGAGTGACCCCATGAAATTTTATGAAATGAAAAGAGGATTTACATTCTGAGATGTGTTTTATTGTTAAATGCCCACTTCAAAATTTGGTTTTAAAATTGTAGTTTTGAGTGATGTCCCTTGATTTACCCTTTCTTGTATAACCATTGAGTGGGTTATGTATCACTATGTGATGTTTATTTTATTCTCTTATGTGTGAATTTTTTTGTTATGTTATTGGTGCATGTTTTATATATATGGGAATTCATTGCTGGGTTTTGGGGGATGAGGGTAGCCTTGGTTATTCCGTGTGAGTTGGAATTGGCTTTATTTCACTATACCTCACTTTACTTTGGCCATGGAGTTCTAGGTACAAAGTATAAGACCTGGATTGTTCCTCTAATTTGTTCACATGCTGCTAGTTTCCCCCTTCTTTTCTAGGTACAAGGTCTTGGTGGTGGATCATCATCAGAGTGATGCTTGTGTGGGATACATGGATAACTCAGAAGTAGTCTTTAGAATAGGTCGAAAGAAGGTACATGGGTGAATATAACTTTATACAGTTAGGTGTTTTTCTTGTTAGGGATTCATGTTGGATCCCATGACACATTTTACCATTTGACTGCTCGGTTAGTGATTGAGGAGTGTTTGATATCATACTTTTATATATCATTTCCCTTTATTTCATTATTAGGTAACCTTTTCTTATATTAATATGATATATTCCTTATGATTCTTGGTTTTGAATTTTTTATGAGTGTGTTGGGTCGTTTTCTTTGGAAAAGTATATTTTCAAAGAAGTTTGGGAAACCATTTTGACATGAAATACTCTTGTGGGAGTTATTATGGTGGATTTAGAAATTGGTGATTTGGGATGGCTTTATCTAGTGAAAAATTTTACAGTGAATATTTTTTTAAAATAAATCAACTATCTTATTCTTGAGAAATGGAGATATGTGTGTCGATTTTTTTTGGAAATGACATAGGCTGAAGACCTTATTTTAAAAATTCATGTGTTCAGTTTTGGTAAAAAAGAAATGTTTTTGGAATTGGACAATGGATTTTTTTGTTTTTCCATGAGATGTATATATTTATAAGGCATAATTTATAGTTTATTTTTAAAATATCTTTGATTAATTTCTTTAAGAGATACATTGTACAGTTTCATAGGGTTGTAGTGAACTAATGGACCTTTTATATCACCCCTATATCATTTTAGGTTTCAGGTTCTCTTTTGGAACTCATCTTTTCATCAAAACAATGGGGTGAGATGGGTGGTGGTTACCCATGAGGTCATGTGGAGGTTAATATGGTTTTATTTATATTTATGTTTTTTCCTTTTCAGTTATTTTCATTTCTATTGTAGCCTATTTATTTTATTTTGGATTTTTAATTTATTTTATTCTACCATTGTTTATCTATATTTTGGAAAACAATATTCCCAAAGTAGTTCCTATCATTACCATGAATTTTTCACCAGCCCATGTCGCTCAGAAATTCCCTTTGGTCCTTATGGATAATTGGGTCGAGTTCTGTGTTCAGTGACATCCCTGGATGGTTTGTTACTTGTGGTTTAAGTATAAAAAATTCCATCATTTATAGTGGGAGGATAATAAACTACAAAGAGGTTTTTGATGATGTATTAATCAAGGAAAAATACCCTTATCTTTTATGTTATTTGTGTGATATACTTCAAACAACGTTTCATAATTTTATTATGAACACTACACTAATTTGGTGTAGTCACTCTCCAATTTTTTGTGATTTCTCCGGATCTTGAAACTCGTTACCAACCTAGAAAAGTGTGAAATTTTATGGATAAATCTTATAAATATCTTTATGCTACAATTCTTGTTATATTATTCATTTTATGAGTAAATAATTGGTGATGGAACATTCATCGATCCATAATTAACTGAGATATAGGTTTGAGATCTGAGGGGATAACTGAGAAAGAAAGTAAAATTTGGTAACAGTTAGGCTCACGGATTCAACCTAAAGTGTTTCTAAATTATAATGATGAAACTAAATAAAAATTTAAATATTTCTATCATGAAATTATATTAAACCATAAGATCCATAAGAATTAATTCTTTATGAAAAAGTACATGAAATAATAAACTACAACTACAAAACCTTTACCCCTGATGTGAGGCTATGTAATAATTGATCCCCTATGAACATTGTGTCAGATATATTTCTTATATACAATTTATATTAAAAACATTTTAAAACATCATAATAACATTCCCAATGTAAATTATATATAAGGTAAACACACCCACCACACTAGGTGAGTAAGATTTAACTTCCAAACATAATGTCTATGTCAGAATGACCCAGTAAACCCCATGTGAGATTAACCAACTAGATATGTGAGAATGATTTTCCCAATAAGAACCTCATGTATGATTCAAAAACAATAACCATAAAAAAAATCCAATTATGAAAAATATATATTTTTATAATTAATTAGGAATAAAAATATGCATGGAAATTAAACATATATAATGTAATGATAAAACAACATGGATATAATTAAATTTGTAACAAATATAATGTAAAATTAAATAAATAAACAATTTAAAAATTAAAATTTCAAACATAGGTGATGTTATTTAAAACTACTATAACCTATCAACTATTTCAGATAGTTTTTAATCAACAAAAAAACTAAACACAAACATAATCAGCTTAATATGATTATCTCCTTAGAATGTGCTACAATAGAACATGTCTTCATATACCATCTCATATAATTCTATCAAATACTAATTTTTTTTTAAAAAAACATAACATAATATAAGAAACAACATTAATATATTTTACCAAACCATATACTTGATTCTCCACCTGAAGTGATGTCACTAACATCTCTAAAGGAATAAAAAAACACCTGCGACTCAAAAAAATAGAAAAAAATTCCTCAAAATTTAAAATATTTATCTTAAAACTAAAATATACAAATAAAAAATTCATGAAAAAATATAGTTTAAAATCCACAGTAGAAAATCATTGTATTCTGATAGGATACATCTCTCCACATTGACCCAAACAGACCCAGAAACAACACCCAAACTCAGATGCTTCCTTCGAACTAAGGGCCCCTTCAAATCAATAGAAGATATAATGTTATTACCATAAAAGAAATAAAACCAATATGTACACCTATATCTACTATAACGTCTCTAAATAGGTTTTATAAGGCATTAACACTATCAAAATTGGGTTATACCACATTGTTCTAGGCTATACTATCCTTAGGATTATTCTCAAGACATTGTCTCTTAATGTGGTTGGTTTTACCACACTGCAAATGTGAAAACATAGGTAATGTTAATAATAAATTAATTTCATTTCTTATTAAATTTCATGATTATATTTTGTGGATTGAAATTATTCGAAATAATTTTATGTATTTTTTCAATATAAAAGTTATAGTTTTTTATCAACTAAAGTGTCTTTCATGTATTATATAGTTTTATTTAAAATTTAAATTTTTAAAATTTTATAAATATAATTTGATAAAAGTTTATTAAATTTTTATATCAGTATATAAAATATATATTAGTGAAATTTTTTAGTTATTTTTTTTAAAAGATTTATTTTTGAGTGAATAGAAAATAATGTCGATTTTAGTAAAACTATAATTTATTTTATTTAAATCAAAAAATTTCAAATTAAAAGTATATTTTGTATATTTTAAAGTAATATAAGTTAAATTTTATTAAATATAATATAAATAATTTTAAATAAATCGGAATTATATTTTATTTTGGTATAAGTTCAGTTATATGCTTAAAAACACAATTTTCTAAAAAACAATTTTTATTGCATTTTGCTCACTTATATTAAAAGTAATTTCTTAAAATTATATAAAAGAATTTTTAAAAATGGATTCCATATTTTTAATTAATATATTGAAATTTATTTGCGATGTAAATTTCATTTGTTCCATTATGAATAATGACCACGGTAAAAATGTTTCACTACGGTAACTGGGTAAATCATGTTAATTAAGGTAAATACTTTATGGTAAGGCAAAAAAGTAATCTTAAATCATATTGGATGGTATAATATTTAACCTTATCCCCTTATATTTAAACTTTTATGGTTTTAGAGACACATTACAATGATTAAGACTTTATATTATTTTAAAACATTGAAAATTTAAAAGGGTGCCACTCCCCTCAATTATAAAAGGGTAACTCATCTACCCCATTTATAATACATTTTTCATACACTATAACATCCAATTCCTTCCAAAATTTATCCCCAACATCTCTCCACACTTCTTATAGGTATTGGTCTTCTCAAAAGACCAATACTATATGGCTTAAGATGAATTTAAAAGGGTGATATTCGAGGAGGAGGTATAAGTCCTAACCACACTATTTATAGATTATATATTCTTATACCTACTTAAAATATATAATAACCACTATAACATAATTAAATAGTTACATTAACTATATTTAAATTTTATTATGTTGATGTAACAACTCTTTTCTATATCTTTTTCATCCCTTGTTAAATGGAAACATTTCTCGTGCATATGTGTGGACTACCACCTCCATGAAGTGATATGTTTTTTCCATTATCACCTCTGACAGATGGTTATAAAGTGGAAATTAATTAATTTTTATGTTTTTAGGACATTATTTTTATTTTAGAAATATAATATATTAATTAATTTCTTACCCTTTCCATCCTTTGTAAATTTATTACATCACTCGTGCATACGTGTGGAATACCACCTCTACGAAGCGATGTGATTCATTTTTCATCTCCACATTACAAGGATGGTAATACGAATATAATTAATGAATAAATGAGACATTTAGGACATATTTTTTATTTTTTTAAAGTGAAATATTATCTACTTTATTTCTTTTCCCACTATTAGAACAATGAAAATATCATTCATATGTACGTGCAGACTATCATCTCCATGAAGAAACATGGTTCGTTTTCCATAACCTTATTACATGGTTGGTTTTAAAAGTGTATATAATTTGTAAAAATGATAACTATAAATTTTTTAATATTATTTAGTCAATGAAATCAAAACCCATTTGACCATAGCCATCACACTAATGTTGAATTGTGGTTATAAACTGAATGACCCCAAAACATCCAACGTAAACTTAATCATTATAGTGACTAAATAAGTCATGATAATAAATTTAATAAAAGAAATAATAATAACATAATGAATACTAAAAAACATTATGAGTCAAGTATAAAATATATATATTTTTATCACTTAATTGGGTTGACATATGAATGATCCGAGTTGGGACTCAAGATAGGATAATTTCTTTAAAAATTATCATTCTTAAATTCCATGCTTCCTTTAAATGTTTCAAGAATGTTATTAATTATGCTTAAAATATTGATAAATTTAATTTTAAATTATTTTTTAATTTATTTAAAAATTATTAAAAATAATAGTTTCATTGTTTTTCATGTGGGTTATTCTATACTTTATAAAAAATTGTTAAAAATGTTTTTTAACGTATTTGGGCAGACCACCATTTATAACAGTCGTCATTTTTTATCAAGATTACTCTACATGTTTCCATATTTATTTTAGAAGAAAATATTTCTATCAATATTCTAATAATTTTTAATTTAAATAAATTTTTATGTAAACATAAAATTTTTATCATCTTTATAAGATAATTGAAAATGATATTACATTGGGTTTGAATGCCAATTCAAAAAAGTTTTATTATTAATAGGAAAGATATATGTGTAACATCCTAGGTAATTATAGAAAAATACCTTTTCATATTTATTAATATTTATTAATTAGATAGTAATTTTACTTTAAAATGGATGCTATTTTTGATAGCTGTAACAATGAATTTCTCTGAAATCTTACATTACACACAAGATTGAGTTACACCGAAAAATATTACATTATTAATATTATTATTCTAAATGGTAGTTAACACCTATCCATTTTATTGGATAGAATAAAAAAAACTATATTATGTTTACACATGTTTATATTTTTAGTTATTTGGTGAAAATTTAATTAAATGAATGTAAAACCCTTTTTAAAATAAAAGGGAATGTTTTTTTGGAAAGCTATTTTAACATGCACAAGTGTGTTTTATACTAACAAATCATCAAATCATACTTTTTGGATTATATTAAACAATATAAATATATATATATATATATATAATATTCATCATAATGCTTAAATTTTATATTATGTGTTTTTTAAACATTATATAAGAACAAATTCAATTTTATAAATAAATTGAGTATTTTTATAACAATGTAGTTTTACAGCCTTTTGATGGATAAACATTTTTAAATCTAGTTTTTTCACTTTCATATGTTATATTTTATAAAATTAAATTATTATTTGGAATAATTACATCAAAATTTAATTTGGTTGAATTTTTGAAATTTTTATTGATAATATTCATTTGTAATGAATATTGAAAAAATACTACATATTAATTCAAAACTACATTTTAGATTAATTTAATTATATTGTTATATTATCTTTTTTACAGGTTTTTAAGATATAGTTAGATGAATTTTTTATTATTTAGTCCAATTTTGTTCATTTGAAATAATTCCACATTTAAATTGGATATAAACACATGTTAATCAGTTAAGGAATTTTACTTTTTAAAAACTCGTTTCCTCAATCCGTCAATGGGATTAACTTTAAATTAATTTTAGTCACTTTTGTGAATTAAATTTTTAAAAATGGACATACATGTTTTTAATAATTATGATAAATTTGATCTAATATGATCCGAAATTTTTTTGGTGAATAGTAACTTTTTTATTTTGTTTACCACGGTTAAATAGTAAATATTGTAAATAAGGGTTAAAATAATATTATAATAATAAAAACTACCCTAAAACATGTACTAACATTATTGGATGAGTTTTGGCTGACCAAGATACTCCTTGGATGAATGTTTTGCTTTTGGAAGCCAACTGGGTGTGATTAAGACATTTATAACATTTAATTTAATGTAGAGGCAAAAATATCATAAACATGTATCTTATTACTAAAACAATTATAATATGGGGTTATATAAGTGATATATTCTAATATAAATAGTAATTATAAATATTAAACTATTATCAACTTCATGTTATTTTATTTATAATTTTTAGACATTAAATAATTAAATTTAATTATAACACAATGATGATATAGTGATTGTTTTATTAATGAAAGAATCAAATAAGTGATATTATAAATATTTAATTAAATATTTTTTGACCCAATTTATTTCATTCAAAAAACTTATTGTTTAGTATGACATGTTATAAGTATATTAAATGGTTTTTTAATGTTATCTCTTCTTTTTTATTTTATTTAAATTCAATTAAATGAGTACTGTAAAAAATGACATAATTGATATTTTATAAAAATAATAATTTATTAAATTATTTAAAAATATTAAAAATATTTTAAAGTTAAAAAGTGTATATTATAAAGTCTAAAAGTTCCTAAAGTGTAATTTATGAGTAATTTAACTCATATAAATAAAATATATAGCCTTTTAATATTTAAAATTTCATTACCACTATTAAAATTAAAAGAGAAATATTAAGGGTAAACCGAAAAGATATTGTTTAAAATAAAATCAACACATGTCTAAAAATTATTGGATGAGATGATTTAGAAAAATATTCATTCTATATTTAACATATATCATGTTGGATTCATTTGGATTAAAAAATTAATTTATATCAATTAAATATTTTAAGAGTTTAAAAGGGTTCCACTCCCCTCTCCTACAAAAAGGTACCCACTATTCTCTAATAATCACACATCAAGAACCATTTGGTTCGGTAAATATCTACAAAAAACTCTTACTATAATACCTCTACACTTTCTTTAGGCCTTAATTTAGCCACAACACCCTTCTTAGAGGTGTTAAGGTGTTCTTAAAAGGTGCTTAATCGAAGAAGAGGTATCGTTTTTTTAAGTGTTTCTATTTTATTCCTTTTTCAATTTAGTTTAAATTTTATTCATATAAGATAAAGTAATAAATATTGTATCCTTAATATAATGAGAATTTATTATGTTAATATCACCATGTAAATCCATCTCAAATTTAATCAAATGCGAAATGAACATTTTGTTCGTATGTACGGCGGACTACCGCCTCACGAACCGATATAGTTCGTTTTTTATTACCATCTATCAGGAATAGTTATAATAATGGAATAAATGTTTATAAATGATATTAATTACATAATAATAATTTTAAAATAATAATATTTCAATTATTTTATTACCTACCATTCACATAAAAAAGATAACGTAGTTCGTGCGTTTGTGTGAACTATCACCTCCACAAAGTGATGTGAATCGTTTTTATTCACAACATTAGTTGTATAATTTATATAAGTATAATTAAATTATATTTATTATGTTAATAATATTATGATTATTATTTAAAGAGAAAATAATAATTAACTTATTTCTATAATGATCAATAAAAAATGGAAATGTTACTCATGCATACGTATGACCTACCATCTCCAAGATTATAACATTATTCATTTTTCATAACCATAATTAATGTTTTGATTTAAAAAGTAATATTAATGTATAAAAGTGATTGTTATTTCATGAATAATATTCTTTAGATGATGTAATTATAACCACATGAACTTGTGAAATCAAACCATGATCATTTTCAACTAAGTACAAAATATCGACAAAACGTCCTATATGGACTTAAATAAATATGTAATTATTATAACATTGTAATAAATGATATAAAATAAATAATAAACATTAAAAAGGTTATAAATAAATTGTATATTAAACTAAGTTTATTATTCAGTAATATAATGATTGTACAGGACGAGTCAGACTCGTGGTAAGGGACTTCGTCTCAATCTTATTTCATTGAGGAATATCTTGATATTATGCTCATTTATTATCCTATAAGGTGTATATAAAAATCTTTTGACACATCATGAATTAATATATTCATCTAATATTTTAATTTTTGTTTAATGATACTCTTTAATGATTCTTATTCACGTTATTCTAAAGTCATAAGAGAATTTTTAACTAAAGCCCTCGCTTTAACGTTTTGATGATTTATTCTTATAAATATTTTGATTTTTTGTCCATTTTTTTTAATTGGTTATTATAAATATATTTTAATGGAAATGAATATTTTAAAATTTTAATTCCTTTAAAAAGTTTCAAATTGTTATGGGACACTTTTATTCTAAAATATTCTTTTAAAATGTTTTAGTTGTGTTTTAAAAATGGATTGATTATTTCAATAATTTGGAATGTTTTTTATATATACTTCATGAGTGGAATTTATTGATTTTAAGTTGATATTATGTATTTATGTTAATCTTAAAAGTTTACTATTTTATTTTAAAATAATGTTTTTCATTTATGAGTGTGAAACCTGTAAAAATGAAATGTGATTTCAATGTGGAAATGTTATTTTTCTTTTATGCTTCTTTTATTTGTTATGATTATGTTATGGTTCTTGGAAATTGTTTATGTATAGGGGTGGTAATGTGATAAACTAAGGTTTGGTGATCTTGTGATAGCACTCCAATGCATTGGGTAGTGATACAGAGTTAAAAAATAAGGTTTCTCTTAAGATATTTAGGGAATATATTGTAATGGATATTCCAAATGTAACCATGAAGGTTACTCCCTATGTAGCTGTGAAAGATACAATGTAATTATGATATAGATTCCATAAGTTACCTTTATAATTTATTATTTCTATTATTATTTTCAAGAATATTATGATTCTATGAGTTATGTTAAGGAACTTATTTTTTATGGGTGAAAAATATGATTTTGTGAAAATGTTTTCATTAGTTTTAAATATTCATGGACTAATAGTTTCTTTCATTATTTTATATCCCTTACTGATATTTTTGTGCTTATCTCATGTTTTTTAAATGTTTACCATATGGTATAAGTATCGTTAAGTTAAATTAATAAATTAAGATGAATGTTATAAATATTTTTTTCAAGAAAACTAAATCATGTTTTATTTGTTGAGTTTTATTTTTTGAAAAAAATCGATAGTGAGTTGAAGTGTATACATTGTAATATTTGAGATGTTATGTAATATTTATAGCCTAATTCCCTAAAAATATAAACCTGAAAAGATCCTCAACGTGAAAGGATGTAAATTCTTGATTAAAACTCAATATTAAGTAATGTTTAAGGATGGGGACTTATAGTTGGTATCATAGGTCAGTTTAGACAATTTTAAGGATTATGAGTTTTGGTTAAACATATGATAACATTATATGTCTATTATTTTGGTTAAATCCTTGTTGTATAAATTTTTCAACTCAAGGAAATTCTGTTAAAAATGGAAGGAGGAGGATCTCAAACAATATTCTTATCTCTTTCACATGATTTTCTTGCAATAATTATAGCAATGACATTTCCAGATGATTTTGAAACTTTTTCTAAAATAAAACTCACTTTTAAGAATTCGTTTGAGATATGAATCACCTCCAATATACCTTGATACCATCATGTATCATGGTTCATTTTTAAAAAAATCTTATTTTCTCAATATTCTAATTTTCTCAAAAAAGTTAAATATTATCAAAGAGTTTTTTGATATTTTACCTTATCACAAGATTATGAAGCGTATTATGATTTTGAAAAATATTCTGAATAAGGATACCCTTAGGCATCCTATTTATATTTTCTTTTAAAATATATTATTTCAACACATACTTACGGTATTTTAAAAGGACCATTAGTTGAGAGTTTCAAATCAAACTCAGTCCAAATTTTTTATAAAAATAAAGTCTTATCGGATTTTTTTAAATTATATTTCATACAAGATTATTTTCTAAAACTATTTCTCTATGAACACCCATACAACTGAAGTTATACAAGGTGTATTTGGAAAATGGAAGTAATTGATTTTGATGAATCTCTAAGTCATTGTTTTAATAAATGGACCTTCTATATATGTGAACAAAATGAAGATAAAACCATATAGACACCATGATCAAGGTACAATGTTATTTATTTTGGGAATAATTTTTTTAAATAATTTTGTGGTGAAAAAATTTAATATATATAAGACTTCGTGAGTTAATATGTCTAGGTCATTATGAGTTGGGATGAAAATGAGAGGTATAAGACAACTGTTAAGGTTAAAACATGTTTCAGTTATTTTTGAGTGTTTTATCTCATTTTGGGGTTATTTTATAATAATGATATAGTTTTAGAAAAAAAAAACCCATAGGTTGGATGAAAACCCATCGCGTTCGGAAAGGTCCCGGTGATCGAACCTACAACTGAAGGGTGATAAGGATGCATCACCTACCACTGGCCTATGTGAAGTCCCTAGTTATTAAGAATTAATTTTTTAGTTAAATGAGTTCATGAAATAATAATAATCTGATTTATTTTACTTATGTTTTATAAAATAGATATCCTTGGTATTGGAAAATGATTTGGGGATTGAGTGGTATATTTTATTTTGTAAGACATTCACTATTTTGGGTAACCTATATGCCTAAGGAAAATAGAATACTATGAGATTTTCATTTAGGAGTAATGGTTGAATTTTATTTTAGAATAATATATGGTTTTATTATGGACTTATAGATATTCAGGTTATTTATGGAAATTTTTAACCTACCATGGATAATAAGTGATTAGGAAATAACTTTTGGGTATGATACAATAAGAGTGAATTATATTATTTGGAGATAAATTTTAAAAGTTATCCTGGAAGATTATGTTATCAAAACCTTTTTAATTTTGGGTTTCAGTATTAGTTTTTATTATTTTAATAAATTTAAGGAATGTTATATATTGAATGGTCTATATTGGACTTTTGTTATTATATTTGAATTTTATAGATTAAAAGTAGTCATTCTTCTTTTGAAGTTTATTATAATGGGGAATTATATTATTTTATCCTAACATTTTTTTGATAATTTCTCAATACAGGATGAATAGATAGTTAATATTATATGAATTATGTGATTCTATTGATGATTATTCTAGTGCTTCAGGCGTGAAAAAATATTCCTCTTAAAATTTTATCATTTTGAGAAAAATATGAGTTTGGGGTGGAATTTTATTAAACTATGAAACTCTACTTTTCAAGAAAGTGTATTTCCTAATACTGTTATTCTAAGTAGTGAAATAATTCCAAAACTTTTTGAAAATGATATTAAAACAAAAACATTTTAAATTTACTTTTCCTACTACGAAATCAAATATCATTTAACCCACCACAAGTTTGTGGTTTTCTAATTGTTATCTTTCTCCTAATCATGTTTTATATCACTCTCCATCAGAATATGATGGTTAGTTTTTATCCCATATCCATGTTTTCTTATATGAAATATTAGTATGTGTTATATCGGGTGACCTTTGTACTTCACTTTCTATCTTTTAAAGTGGAATATTTATTGAATCTTTTTCTCATGTGGGATTTCAATGAAGTAATTTTTAAAAGATAAATCTTAGTTATCAAAATAAAATTTAAAACTGTGTGGATGAAATTTCCAAAATGGGGGAACGATATAACATCCCAATTAATTATAGAATAAAACATTATCATATATATTAATATTTATAAATTGGATATAAATTTTATTTTAGAAGTGACACTATGTTTGATAGCATACTTGACACACAAAAGTGGGTTTGTTCTAAATCTTATGTTGCACACAAGATTGGGTTATACCGAAAAATAATACATAATTAATATTATTATTTTAAATAGTAGTTACCCTAACCATTGTATTGGCAGGAATAAAAATAACTAAATATATTATGTTTACACATTTTTATATATTTAATTATTTAGTGAAAATTTAATTTAGTGAATGTAAAACCCTATTTAAAATAAAAGGGAATGTTTTTCTAAAAAATTATTTAAATGTGCCCAAGTGTGTTTTATACTAATAAATGATAAAATCACTCTTTTTAGATTATATTAATGAATATATATATATATATAATATTCAACCTAATTTTTTAAATTCATATTATGTGTTTTGTAGAAATTATATAAGAAAAAAATCAATTTTACAGATAAATAGAGTATTTTTTTTAAATGTAGCTTTACCACATTTTGATGGAGAACCCTTGTTAAATATAGTTATTTTAATTTTATATGTTCTATTTGACCAAATAAAATTTTTCTTTGAAAGAGGGAAATCAAAATTTACTTTGGTATAATTTTTGGTATTTTTCTAATAATATTTATTTGTTAATGAATAGTGAAAAAATACTGTATTTTAATTTAAAACTACCTTTTAGTATAATTTAACTATATTGTTAGATTATAATTTGATATGGTTGTAAGGTATAATTAGATTAATTTTTTATCATTTAATCAAATATTGACCATTGGAAGTAATTTTACATTTAAATTGGATATAAACACATGTCAAACTTTTGATGGTTTTTATTTTTAAAAAAACTCATTTCCTCAATCCGTCAATGGGATTAAATTTAGATTAATTTTAATCACATTTTTTAGTTTAATTTTAAAAATTTAAAATATATGGTTGTAATCAGTATGAAAAATTTGATCTAATAGGATCAAATTAATTTTTGATAAAAAGTAAATTTATTATTTTATTTGCCATGGTTAAAGGGTAATTCAGGTAAATAAGGGTTAAAATAATATTATAATAATAAAAAACTACCCCGTAACTTGTCCTAACATTATTGGATGAGTTATGTTCGACCAATAAAATCATTGGTCTGGAATTTTAGCCTTTGGAAGCCACTTGGGTGTGACTAAGACATTTATAACATTTAATTTAAAGTAAAGGCCAAAAATATCATAAACATGCCTCCTATTACTAAAAAAATTTAATATGGGGTTATATTAGTGATATATTAGACTATAAATTTTAATTATAAATAAAAAAATATTACCTACAACATGGTATTTTATTTATAATTTTTAGACATTAAATAAATAAATTTATTTATGACACAATGAAATGTAGTGATTGCTTTATTAATGAATGAATAAAAAAGTGATATTATGGATATTTAAATAAATATTATTTAAAATAATATATGTCATCCATGAATTTTAGATGTGAATATGACATGTTATCAGTCTATTAAAAGTTTTTTTAATTTATCTCTCTATTTTGATTTTATTTAAATTCAATGAAATGAATAGTGTAAAAATTGACATAATTGATATTTTATAAAATTAATAATTTATTAAATTAATTAAGAATCATAAAAATATTTTAAAATCTAAAAGTTGATATTATAAGGTATAAAAGTTCATAAATAGTCCAATTATGGATAATTTACCCCATATAAGTAAAATTTATATCATCTTAATATTTAAAATGTTGTTACCACTATTAAATTTAAAAAAGAAAAACTAAGGGTAAACTGAAAAGATAAGGTTTAAAATAAAATAAATACATGAATAAAAATTATTGCATTAGATTATTTTAAACTATTTTAATTCATATATTTTAAATATATCAAGTTGGATTCATTTAGAGGAAAAAATTAATTTATATTAATTTAATATTTTAAGAGTTTCCAAGGGTGCCCCTTCCATTTCCTATAAAAGTTGCCCACTATTATCTAATAATAATACTTCAAGAACCATTTGAATCAGTCATTATATACCTAAAACACTTTCCAGAACCCATACCCACTTTCTTGAGGCCTTAATTTAGGCTTAATTTCTTTCTTAGAGGTGTTAAGGCGTTCTTCAAAGGTGATAAACTGAAGAAGAGGTATTATTTTTTTAAGTGTTTCTGTTTCATTCCATCTTCTAATTCCTGTAAATATTATTCTTATAATATGAAATTATAACTCCATTATCCTTAATGTAATTAGATTTTATTACGTTAATATCATCACCTAAATCCATCTAAAATTTCATCAAATGGGAAATGAACATTTTGTTCGTATGTACGGCGGATGACCACCTCATGAACCGATATATTTCATTTTTCATTACCTTCTATCAAAAATATTTATAATGATGAAATAAATTTCTATATATGATATTCATGACATATTTATCATTTTAAAATAATAATATTTCAATTATGTTTTTTCCTACCATGAACATAAAAATGATAAAGTTGTTCCTGTGAACTGTCACCTCAAGGAAACGATGTGAATCGTCCTCATCACTTGTATGATATATATAACTATATTTAATTGATTATTATTGTAATGTCTCCAATTTTTTATGTATTATTTTTAGATATTATATGAAATTATTTCGAGACTAGGCCTTCTGACGATGTACGATTTTGAGGCCCAGAGTGCCCAAAATAAATGTTTGAAATTTATTTAAACTTTAAACAGCATGTGTGATAGGTTTTACTATAAAAGTAGAATAACTTTTAAATGGGTGCCCGAATCATAAATTTGAAGGCACCATTGTGTTCAGAGCAGCGAATTTACCTTAGGTAGGGCCTAACATCGACCGGCGTGGTTGGCTGTAAAAGTTAGTTTTTGGTCGTTTTAGAAGAAGCATTTTAAAAGAAATAAATAAAATTGATAATTTATTTTATTTTAAAATGTTTCCATAATGCAATAATTATTATTTTCTTCAAATGAGTAGGATCCCAAGGTTAGACTCATAACCCTTTAGTTTTCCCCTAGAATCCTCTGGAGCTTTGGAGAGGAGCCATCCTTTGAAGATTTTGGACGAACGCCGAAGAAACGATGACACATGGATCGTGGTGCAGTGAGATTGAATCCAAGCCGACGAATAATATCCCTCTTCGTCAATGACTAAGGTAGGGGTTTGTTATTTTTGATTTAGTTCTTCCCCATTCCTCGATTAAATGACAAATGCGGATCAACCCTTGAATATGTTGATTCGCGGATCAACCCACGAACAAGTTGATCCGTGGATCGTGCGTTCCTGTAGGAGGATTATTAATTTCCCTTTCTTTTGGGGTTTGATTTGGAAAATTGATATGAAAGTTGTTTGTTTATCATTTGAATCTTTCTCTTTAATACTTATAATGGGAGCAGATTAATTCCATGATGAACGACGGCGGAGGTTCGTTCCTTAATTTGGTTTATTGGATTTCTCACTCTTTTTACTCCGCACTCTTCGTGTTCTTCACGAGGTTATGAACAACGGATCTTTGTGCATCCGTTTCGCAACGCAACGATCCCAAATTATAGATTCAACATAGTGACGAACTATAATGGTTGCGACAGTGATGGAAGAAGAGGAATCGACACTGTTTGGGATTTTTCGTTCATCAAGCGTTCTTCATGCGGGTGGATCGAAATGAGTTGTTAGGGCCAATCGGAGGCCCAAAGTATACAGAACCAGCTTCGTAATGATTGGGTGACCTCTACCCTTTGGTTCTGTGATGATCAGATCACCGGAAGGGACATCGAAAGATCACGGGAGGCATGCCAGTGAAGAACAATGGTTCTAGAAATTTTTTAAGAACACAACATGTATCCCAAAAAACACACCGTGTGGGACTAGCTCAGTACTGTCTAGGGTTCCACTATGTGAAAAGCGATGACACGACATGTTCTATGAAGAACATGGAATGTGGGTCCTTACATGGGACTTTTTGGGTATCTCGAACAATACACGGACACAGGGTGGAGTACAATGTCGTGTACCACACCACACAGCCAGACCAAGCAAGTTGCATGGGTTACCCCATGTACCGGTCACACGGGTTGTGACACATTGGTTGAATCTAGGTACGGACACAAGGCCAGCATACAGAGAGTCCTCCCTGAATAGATGAACATAGCGTATCACTCTCTTACACACTGTGTAGACCTTCTTCTAAACGACCATCCTTATGGCATTGGTCGTTGTACACGAGTAGTACCTAGGGTCAGAAGACATGGCGTGTGACACTTCTACACGCTGTGTTCTTCTCAGTACATGGCTTGATCTTCTTCTCCACCGTATCTTGGGAAAGTTTTGTTTGAGTTAGTTCCCTTTTTTCTCGTTCCCCTACAGGTCAGGTATCATTTCCTTTTTCAAGAGTATGATCCCTTTAGCAGGACAATCCAGGATAGAGTTACGTATTCCTCTGAGAGGCCCGGAGTGATATCCTCTATCCATTATTGAACCTAGGTAGAGTCAAGTATCGACATGACTATTTACACTGGGCATTGATCCACTACTTAGAATGTGAATCGAGATGAGTCGCAGTATCTTCCAAGGCCCTGGCAGTGATCCTCATCTATGTATCATGATCTTTCCCCACACAAGAGTGTGTTCTCCTGGAATGAGTTTATCGGTGTCTCGTGACTTTTCCTAATGGACAGTACTTCTCAGACAGACGTCATCATATCTATAAAACTCATGGAGTGTGTTCTTTCAGATGAGTGCTTCGTGGAATCTTCAAACTGAATCCCTAGCGGGGGGAATGCAGTTGTGTGACTTGTCTTTAGACTATGGGTCTGGGTTTTGAGTATATCTTGTTTGTGTCCACCTATTATATTTTTAGAATACATATACATTGTAGAGATGATTTTACCTTTCATTTTTGTATTTATTTGTGGTTTTAGGGGTCCTCTATTGAGTATTATTATAATCAACAATGCACGGGCTTTGCCTGCACGTGTCGTGTCTTGTATAGACGAGCATCCTTTTGACAGAGTCCAGGGAAGACCAAGACAAGAATGATCTTTCAGAGTTCCCAACAGGTCGAGGTGTTCCTATAGCTAAGAGCATCAGTCCCAATAACTCTTTGTGTTTATAGGTTGGACTTTATAGTTTTCAAACTCTTGTTTTTGGTTGGATTTTATTCTGGCCCAGTTTACTTTCAGTACATTACTTCCCATCGTACTATGTTGGTTGGGTTTAGTTGTATGCATTCATTTTGTTTCTTAGTGGGTTTTTTTACGTTTCAACATTTCTGGTCTTGGAAATCTGTGTGTGTGTACAAGTACTTAGGCAATACCTCCCATGTTAGTAATATGCCTACTCGGTGCTAGTCACCAGCCCCTAGCTTATTGGTGGCAGGCTTAGGGAGTCGCGGCATGGGCCCCCTAGGATAGGTCATGACAGGGTGGAATTATAGGTGGTCAATTCTACCTTATAACCAAGAGTCTGTGAGTTTGGATTGGGGAAACAATGTTAAGTGCTTCGAGCTCAGATTTCGGGCCAGAGACTGTAGTGTTGGGGTGGGCAGCTGACGTATCCATACACCATGACTCTGATAACCTGCTTTTCGAATCTATACATGAAAACACTAGTTGGAGGAAATAAGAGGTTCGTACAAACATAATATGGAAATGGGTTGTGTTTTCCATGTCCTTTTTGTCAGATATCCAGATATACACATTGTCTATGAAAGTTATTGTTCCTTACAGGATGTCTTCGCGACGCATACCCACTAGGATTCAGCAATGTGATCACAAGGATGACCCCCTCAGTGAAGAGGATTCGATAAAGGGACTAGTTCCCTAGGGATTACCTCTAGGTGGTGTACTTGATATACCACCACTAGTGGAGTACCCTATGGTACACGCAGTACTAACCGATGAGGGGCATAGACTGAGCACACTCCATGAGTTCCAAAGAAATAGACACCTTAGGTTCTGAGGCGATCCTGACCCTCGGGTGGCCGAAGACCGTCTTGAGGAGGTGACCAGAGTTTTCCATCTCGGGAGGACGCCATCAGACCAGATGGTGATCCTAGGAGTGAGACTTCTTCAAGGTTTTGTGGTACGATGGTGGAGTCTGACCAAATAGACTCATAATGGGGAGACTCTTTCATGGATGGAGTTTGAGTGACTCTTTAGGGAGGAGTTCTCACTGGTTACGCTAAGATCAATGTGTATCCAATAGCTTCTATATCTTCAGTAGGGCAGTTTGATAGTGGCTGACTATTCATCAAGTTTTAACAACCTCGCTAGGTACTCAATGGATATGGTCAGGGATCAGTACTTTTGAGCTCAAACCTTTGAGAGAGATCTACGATGGGACATCTGATCTAGTGACGTGACTCTTTTTATTTCAACTTATGTCAGAGTTCTCAAGCGGTCCTTGGTGATCGAGATATTATTTATTTTAAAATGTTTACATGACAAAACGATGCTTATGTTCTTTAAATGAGAAATATACCAAAGTTAGACTCATAAACCTATAGTTTTTCCTTAGAATCCTCTGGAGCTCTTGAGAGGATCCAACCTTGGAGGATTTTTGACGAACATCGACGAACGAAAACATGTGGATCAGTGTGAAATGAGATCGAATCCCAACCGATGACCAATCTCCTTCTTTGTTGATGAATGATGTATGGGTTTGTTATTTTTGATTTAGTTTGTCCTCGTTCCTTGATTAAACAATTAACGTGGATCAACCCACGAACAGGTTGATCTGATGATCGTGCATTTTTATGGGAGGATTATTAATATCCGTTTCTTTCAAGGTTTGATTCAGGAAATTGATATGAAAGTTGTTTGTTTATTGTTTTATTATCGCTATTTAATCCTTATAATGGGATCAGATCAATGCTGTGACGAACGATGGTGGAGGTTTATTCCTAAATTTTGATTATTAGATTTCTCCCTCTTTCTACGCCACGTTCTTCATGTTCTTCATAGGGTTATGAACAACAGATCTTTGTGCATCCATTTCTCAGCGCAACGATCCCAAATTAAATATTTTACATTATGAAGACTTAGTGGGGGTGTGACGATGATGGTGGAAAACGAATCGATGTGGTTTGGGAGTTCTCGTTCTTCGAGTGTTCATGGGGTGAGTGGATCAGAACGCATTTCAAGGCTGATTGGAGGCTCAAAATTGACAAAATCATCTTCGTGATGATCAGGAGAGTTAAAACCTTCAGTTTCGTGATGATTGGATCTCTAGAAGAGACATCGGAGGATCACGGGAGGTGTAACGATGAAGAACGACGATTCTAGAAATTTTTGAAGAACACAGCGTGTATCCTAAAGAACACGTCGTGTGGGACCAACTCAGCGGTGGATAGGGTTCCATGATGCGAAAGGCGATGACACGACATGTTCTCCGAAGAACATGGTGTGTGGGTCATTATGTGGGACTCGCTGTGTATCTCGAACGATACACAGACATGGGGTGGAGTACACGGTCGTGTACTACATCACACGACCAGACCAGGTCGGCTGCATGGGTTACCCCATGAACTAGTCACATGGGTTGTGACACACGAGATAAAGACATGTATGGGCACATGGCTAGTGTACATGGAGTCCTCCCTGAATAGAGGAACATGGCGTGTCACTCTCTTACACGCCGTGTATACCTTCTTCTATACGACCATCCTTACGACACGATCCATCATAGACGGGTTGTACCCAGGTTCAGAAGATTTGACGTGTGACACTTCTACACACCATGTACTCCTCAGTACATGGCTTGATCTTCTTTTACACTATATATTGTACACAATTTTTTGGGTTAGTGCCTCGTTTTCTCATTCCCCTAAAGGTTAGGTATCATTTCCTTTTTCTAGAGTATGATCCCTTTAGTAGGAATTTATGAGATAGAGTCAGGTATCCCTTTGAGAGGCCAGGAGTGAGATCTTCTATCCATTCTTGGCCCTAGGTAGAGTCAGGTATCGACGTGACTATTTCTACAGGGCTCATATCCTCTACTTAGTTGGTGAATCCGGATGAGTTGAGATATCCTCTATGTCCCTGGCAGTGATCCTCATCTGTGTATTGTGATCTTTTCCCACTCAGGACTGTGTTCTCCAAGAATGATTGTATCTATCTCTCGTGATTTTTTCGGACAGACAATACTTCTTGGATTGATGTAATCAGAGTTATCAGACTCATGGAGTGAGTTCTCCTAAACAAGTGCTTCATGGAATCTTCAAACTGAATCCCTAGCATGGGGAATGTGGTTTTGTGACTTGTCTCTAGACTACTGGTCTGGGTTTTGAGTATATCTAGTTTTTGTTCACCTATTATATTTTTAGTAGACATGTACTATGTAGATCTGACTATACCATTCCTTTGTGTATTGCTTTTTGGTTTTCAGGGTCCTCTACTGAGTATTATTATACTCACCCATACATAGGCTTTTCCTGCACGTGTCGTGTCTTGTGCAGATGAGATGCCTCCTGACAGAGTCTTGGGTGGACCAGGGCAGGACCAAGCCTTCTGAGTTCCCTATAGTCCGAGGTGTTCCTATAAATATGAGAAATAGTCTCAATACCTCTATGTGTTTACAGGTTGGACTTTGTTGTTTTCAGACTCTTGTTTTTGGTGGGCTTGTATTCTGGCCCAGTTTACTTTCAGTACTTTACTTCATGCCGTACTTGGTTGGTTGGGTTTAGTTGTATGCATGCATTTGGTTCCTTATATGGTTTTTTACATTTCAGCATTTGCGTGATTGGATATGTGTGCATGTGTACATGTACTTAGGCAATGCCTCCCAAGTTTGTAATAAGCCTACTCGGTGCTAGTCACCATCCCCTAGCCTATTAGAGGTAGGCTTGGGGAGTCGTAGTGTGGGCCCCACTAGGAAGGGTTGTGACAATTATGATGCTAATAATATTATTTAAATTTAAGAAATATACAATAATAATTACCTTATTTACATAATGATCAATGAAAAATGGAAAACATTACTCATGCATACGTAAGACCTACCATCTCCATGATTATAGTGTTATTTATTTTTCATAACCATATTTAAGGGTTTTATTTAAAAAGTATGATTAATGTATAATAGTGATTATTATGTCATGAATACAATTCTATAGATGATGGACTTATGACCACATAGACTAGTGACATCAAACCATGTTTTTCGACTCAATTACTGAATATCGACAAAACATATGATATGAACTTAAATAATTTTTTAATTTGTATAACATAGTAATAAGTGATGTAAAAGAAATAATAAACTTGAAAAAGGTTCCCAAGAATGTTTTAATTAACCTAAGTTTATAATTAGGTAATATAAATATTGTATGTGATGAGTTAGACTCACAGTAAGGGACTTCGTCTCAATCTTCTTTCATTGAGGCATCTCTTGATATAATGCACCGTTATTATTCTTTAAGGTGTATATAAAACCCTTTTGAAACGTCATAAAAAACTATATTCACATGATATTTGAAATTTTTTTACTGAAACTCTTTAATGATTCTTATTCAAGTGTTTCTCAAGTGGTAAAGGGATTTTTAAATAAAAACCCCACTTTAACATTTTTTATGATTTATTCTTATAAATATTTCTATTTTATGTCCATGTTTTAAAAATAGTTTTCATAAATTTATTTCTATGGACATTAATTTTTTAAAATTTTAATTACTTTGAAATGTTTCAATGTGGTATGGGACACTTTTCTTCAAAATTCTTATTTTTAACTATTTTAATTGTGTTTAAAAAATGAATCAATTATTTCAATAACATAGAATCTTATATATATATATACACACCATGAATAGAATTTCCTGATTTTATGTAACTATTATGTATTTATTTTTACTTTACATGATTAATATTTTATTTTATAATAATTTTTTTTTTCATTTATGAGTGAATGACTTGTAAAAATGATATGTGATTTCAAAGTGGATATGTTATTTTTTATTTTATGCTTGTTTTATGAGTTATGACTATGTTATGGTTCTTGGACATTGTTTATATATACCAGTGGTTCCATGATAAAGAGAGGTCAGGTACGCCCATGATAGATCTCTAATGATTTGGGTAATGAGATAGAGTTAAACGATAAGGTTTATCCTAAGATATTTAGAGAATATACTGTGATGGGTATTCCAAATGTATCTATAAAGGTTAATCCCTATATAATTGTGGAAGATACAATGTAAGTATGATATGGATGACACAATTTACCTTTATGATTTATTATTTATAATAATTTTTTCATAAATATTATTATTTCATGAGGTATGTTAATGAACTTATGTTTTATGGGTGAAAAGTATAATTTTGTGAAAATGTTTTCATGAGTTTAAAATATTCATGGTCTAATGGTTTCATTCATTATTTTATATCCCTTATTGAGCTTTTTGTGCTCATCCCATGTTTTTGAAATGTTTTCGATAGGGTATAAGGATGGGTAATAGAATGGAATAAGTCAAGATTATTGTTATGAATATTTTTTTCATTAAAAAAATCATGTTTTATTTTAAAGAGTTTTATTTTGTAAAAAAATTGATAGTGAGTAGAAGTATCTAATTTGAAATATTTGAGATGTTATGTAATAGTTAAGGCCTAATTCTATAAATCTCTAAACCTTAAAAGATCCATAATGTGAAATAATGTAAATTCTTGATTAAAAATCAAGATTAAGTAATGTTTAATGTTAGGGCCTTATAATATGTTTTTCATGTATGCTATGGATCGGGTATATTTATATGAATGACATATGAGCTCGATATAACTTTTATGATGATAGATACTGATATATATCTCTAATGTGTTGAGTAAAGTTATAGTGTTTATTAATGATATGTTACTCTTAAGAAATATGATTATTATAAATTTAGGTTATTCCATTTTAAGGGTTCTTGTAAGGGTGGATATAATGATAATTTCCCAAGGTACCTACACAATATGATTTCAAAATTTTATAAATAAAATATTTTGATTTTCAATACTAATAATATGATCTTATTTTTTTAAGTAAAGTTTTTGAATTTTTAAAAATAAAGGTTAAAGTATTGTTCTTCAAGTAAAGGTATTCATAAAATTCCATGGATCCTAAGAAACCCTTATTATTATTATTATTCCTTTCTGATTTCATTTGAAATTTTTCGTAAATTATATTGATAAATTAATTTATCTTCATCAAAATGTAAATATATGTTTGATCTCAAATGTTTATTATGAAAAGGATAACTTCCTTATGTATTTTTAAATTTTAAAAATGGACTAATAGTTTCATTTGATTTTATTTTTCTTAATGAGATCAAATTTTATCGTCCCTCATTTTAAATTTTATTTCATAATGATTAAAGATGATTATAAATGATTAATAATGTTTGGGTTCCTATTATATGTGTAACCTTATACGAATAAAGAGTTTATTTATAAATAATTTTTTCATGAAAAAAATGGAAACTGTATGAAAATTCCCATTTTATTATGTATTATATCTCTTGATTTTTTAAAATAATAAACTAATAGTTTTCATAAATGTTATAAAATGAAAACCTGGTTATAAATAATGTAACTATGAGATAATTAAGTTGCGAGGTGTTATAGTTCGTATCAAATACATGGTTTAGGTAAATTTGAATGCTAAGATATTATCAATAAAATATATTTAAAGGATGTTAATCTGTAGACTATATTATCATTAAACAAATTTGAGTGATTTCATTTTTCTTCATCAAATATATGCCTCTTTCAGAATGATTTTCCATAGAGAAAATATGGTGAATGAAGTAGAAAGGTTTTAAGAGGATAATTTCCTTCTAAATTAGGATCTTGGAATTTTTATATTGGTAATAAAACACTTTTTAGATTTGTTAACTCTGTTGAAACATGCTATTAATTATGGTACCTTTGCTAGAGAGTGATTGAACTCTCCACAGTGGAACTTGTCTATATTATAGATTTTTATATAAAAAAACCTATGATATCTGGAAAAATTTTTGATCCAATAAAAGATAAAGGATGGATTAATGATTTAAATAAAATAGTTGAAATTATAGTATGTTCATAACATCATAAGGTAACCCCTCATATTTATCATTTTTACGTTAAAGCGGATAAATAGTGGTATTTGATTAATAAAATTAAGGAAAATAGAGAAAAGAATTTACGGAATGGATGTTTTTTAATTATATATTCCTTTAAAAGTATTTACCTGAATTTATTAAACTTATAATAGATATTAAATTCGTGGAGTTGATGAAAAATGAGTAGGTCTCTGTTTCCACCAATGGAGCAATTTTTTATAGATTGTCCGTGTAGAGACCCAAAGATTGACATACATGGAAATTACAATACTTTTGCGGAATACTTAAAACATAACAAAAACAAACACACAAGGACCATAATAGTTTAGTGTCTTTGGAAACTTGGAACGTAATCTTCTAATCAAGGTGAATGATCTTCAACATCTCCCATAAAGATCTTCCCATTTTTTTCTTACCTAAAACCTTTCTTTATATCCAGGGGAAAAGAAAAGATAAAAAGGTTGAGCTCAAATGCTCAGTAAGGGTAAAAATGGACAAAATAAAACATACCATATACATTTGAACTTAAAAACATGAACATAATGTTTAAACATCAAAAGCTTGAGAAATGACATAAAACATAGAAGTACGTAAGACATAGATCATAAAGAAACATAAAGAATGATAAAATATCATGGGAATAAAACATGTAATTGTGGAAAACATTAATAACATGATATTATTTCCATAGTAGCCAATCCATTGTTACCAAGACCATCTTAGTGGACAAAGTCCCTTTCTGAATCGAGTTCACTCCTCGTTCTAGTCCTGTTTTACTGAGCCGGTTTAACTTGCCGTTCCAGCCATGTCTATCTCATGAGATATAAATCTTTACCCAATGCATTGGAGGGAGACATAGGTCCCACCCATCTCATAATGAAATCATTCTTACTTGTGCAACAAAATAAACATACATCATTCATAATAACCCAACGAATAAAATCGATTTCATAAACATCATCCCATCATCACATAATCCATATAAAAGAAATGGATATCATTTCATAATAAGAAAACTGAAACCATGTAAATCATAGAGACATTACACTTGAAACATACACATATGAAATAATTTCATCTTATATGGAAAATGGTTTTGATAAAACACTTGAAATTAATTCTTGAGGAAGATATCCTTTCTTCTTCAAAATAAATTTCTTTTCACAAAACGTCATTCAATTTTAAAAGAAAGAGATTTTGTTGAAAATAGTCATGAAATATTTTTGGGGAAGCTTCATGAAAATAAGGATTCATAAAACTATAAAAAAAAATTCCTGCCATATAAGTTAAAAAAACATTCTTCTCGTACTTTTGCAGGAAAAGTAAAAAAGTACCTTGTAAAAGAAAGATTACATACATAACATGTAGTAAAAGTCAAAAATGGGTAAAAATGACATTAAAAATACATAAAAACACATTTAGAAAACATGTACATGGATGATAATAATAACACCAGTAAATACTTACGTATAAGCAATCTTAGATAAAAATGACATTTGCAAAAATTATCCCTTACCTTAGGTCTGATATGCTTCGTACATATCCAAACTTCCTGTATAATGATTTAAATAATGTTATTGACTTATTACAGAATCATATTAATGGTTATGATATCATATATGGTTCACTTATGACTTTATATTACCTGTTATTTTGTAAATTCCATGTTAAAGAGCGTTTTGGGTAAAATCGTTTCATTTGTTGTCCGTGTTTTGACTTGTAATTATTCATATGATTACTTAGATCATGATTACTTACATCCAGAATTTAAAAAATGACTTATATATAATATATATTCAGAATATACATATATATAATAGATCGATAAATGGAAAGAAATACACCGTTCATGGAGAAGGTAGGCCGTATGTACGCATGAACGCTGTTTTCGTTTCCTCATTGAATTGAATGGAATTAATTAGATGACATACATATATATATACATAAATCCAGTATCAATATTATGTCATATATTTCATTATTATTCATTATATAATCTATATGATCATTCATGTATGGCTAATCATGGAGAATGAATCTCATCGCTTCGTGGAGACGGTAGTCCGTACGTACGCACGAGCGATGATATCGTTACCATAATTATAGAATTGGAGTGGATGGTATAATATATCAGAATAAGTATGATGTTATAATAACCATATATAGTTATTTTTACACCATTATACACATCCATTTAAGGTGTTGGTGGAAAAACAGATTACACGACGGCGTGGAGACGGTATTACGTACGTATACACGCGCAGTGATTTTGTTTTCTGTATGATGGATAGATGGTGAAATATGGTTGTTTCATACTTATAATAACATAACAGTATATCAGTGATACTGATGTTATTAATTCATAATGAAACAACTAAATAAGAAGAAGTGTAAGAAGAAATAAAGTTGAAAGAATCAGTAACGGACATTACCTCTTCTTTGAAGCGCCTCTTTGAGACCTCCTCTTAGGGCACTAAAATTGGTCTTTGAAGATGACCAGGACCTCTATGATGTTTCTAGGGAAGTGGATAAGAGAATTTGTCAGGGTTTGGCCGAGCTTGAAAGATCAATGTGGTGTGAGGAGGAGAGGGAGGAGGTGCCATTTTATAATGGAGGATTGGGGCACCTTTGGAATTCTTAAAAATATTAATTTATAATAAATCTAACCCCACTTAAAAACCTCAAAAAATGGTTCATATCCGAATCTTAGATGAGATAGTGTTTTAATCTCATCAACCAATCAAATTTAGACATGTTAGGAATTTATTTTAAACATTATCAACATGATTTATCCTTATTTAATCAATTTAATTTTATTTGTGGTAATAATATTATAAATTTTAAATTATAACAAATATTTACTTATTTGTTGTGAATTGTCCATAATTGGATACTTTATAATAGTTTCTACAATATAAATATAAATTTATAATTTGTAAATATTTTTTGTGATTTTTAAACAATTTTATAATATATTATTTTTATAAAATAACTATAGTGTCAATTTTGACACTATTTATTTATATCAACTTAAATAAAATATATATAGAAGATATGTTCAAACTAAAAGCATTAATAGATTCATAAAATGTCATATGTATCTATAAAATTAGTGGAACACATTAAATAGTTCATATAATATTTATTTTATTATTTTTAAAACCATCTTTTTGGTTTATCTCTATATAAAATAATTACTACATCATTTTTTGTATAATTATTTAATATACTTATTTGTTGCATAAAAATTAAACATAAAATCCTATGATGAAGATAAATCTATTACCTTTCACAATAATACTTTTAATCGAATTTATCATCTTAAAATCACAATATTTAAATTGTTATATTTATTACATTTTGAAGGTGAAAACTTTGGCATCATTTAAAATAAAATAATATAAGTGTCATAATCACTTCTATAAGACTCCAAACGGTTATATATTAGGTCATTGGATGATTATGGTATAGATATATACTACGAGTAATTTTTTGTCAGGTTTGTGGGCCTTTTAATGGATATTATTATTTCAATAAAAACTATATTACTGATTTTTCACTTAATAAATAATTTCTGCATCATTAATGTATCACCATTAATGACAATTATTTAATGCCTAAAAATTCTAAATAAATTAGCATGATTTAGATAATTTTATTATATTTCTCGAGAATATTCATGTTCGAAGTTTAATGATGTTTATCACTAAATTAAAATTATTATACTTATAAGATTTAAGAGAGTGACATGTTGTCACTTTCTTTTGTTTTAATAATAATTAAATTATTTTCATGGTCAAAAGCCCATAAAATTAATCTAATATGACCCTTAGGTTATATGGGTCTACTTTTAGCCATCCAATATAATTTTGGCAAGTGTTAGGGAAATTTTATAATATTATGTTTACCCTTAATTACCTGATTTACCTTTAACTATGGTAAATAAAATTTACCGTAGTTACTATTCATAATTCCCAAAAATAAAAAGTAGCTTATTAAAATAATTTGGACCCACTGATTTCAAATATGGAATCCATTTTTCCAAATTCAATACACAAAAGTTGCAGAAATTAAATTAAAATTAATCCCGTTGTCGAAAGAAAACGGGTTTTTCTTTAAAACATTGCAAAAGATTGAATTGATTTAACCTACAAATTTAATGTAAAATCAATGCTAATGACATAAATTATATTAAATGGTAAAAATATATTCTATTTATACTTTAAAACCAATCAATATTATAATTTAACCATATAAATTATTGCGATGAAAAAATTTGTTTTTAATTAAAATATAGCGTGTTTTTACTATTCATCAAAATATGAAAGTTACCAGAATAATATGAAAATTTTATCCAAAGTAATTTTTTTGTCTTGATTCCAAATAAGAGTTTTATTTTTTCAAATTGAACTTATAAACATGTAAAAAACTAGATTTAAAATGGGTGCGCCATCAAAAGGCGGCAAAACTGCATTTTTTTAAAAATAGTTATTTTACCCGAAAAATTTATTTTGTTCTTATACCATGTTCTAGAAAATGTGTAAGATGAATAATAATGTAATAAAATTCACACTTTAGTTAATACAAATCATAACGGCTAGTTCATAATAATATTATAATAATATATCATTGTTTAGTAAAACCTGATATTGCGTACAACACACGCTATCGAGGAAGGTCGCGATTGCGTGTAATGTAAGCCAAGTCAGGGTTGCGTGTTGTACAAGAATCCTTCGTTTTTTGTATAACATAATCCAACCATATTTCATTTATAAATTGAATATATATATATATATATACTCAATGTTGCGTAGAATAACTATTATCAAAATTGTGTGTAACACAATCCAAGAATAGTGTTGCGTATACTGCAAGCTAATACGGTTTTGCGTATAGCGCAAGGTAATCTTGGTGTAGCATACAACACAAGATATTAATGAAATTAAAAGAATATTTTTCATAAAATCTCAGGGTGTTATATTCTACCCCCCTTAAAATCAATTTCTCCCTCGAAATTCGTCGGGGTTATAAATGGTTTACTACTCGAAGGTTTGTTTAATAGAAACCCACATCGTAAAAAGGAATACCAAAACATGGCTTTAAAAACTAAAGTATGAAATGTAAAGGTTACTCAAATTAACTCATCATTGGGTTTCCATGTAGGAGAACATTGGTGAAAATATGGATATGGAAGAAAAAATCTTACCATCAAGTTCTGATGGAGAGTGGTAGAGAAGATGGCTTCGAAAAAGCCAACAATCACAGAGCTATAAATTTGTGATGATGTAAGGTACCATCTTATTCATCGGATATAAGAGCACTAGGACAACATTTTTGGTTTTCAATATCATTTCCCTAAAGTTGAAAATTTTGAATTAGAATAAATACTTGCTTGATTTTGGTACAGTCTCTCTGTTGTTCGTGAATTGAACAATTTCCACTTCATCACTTAAAGAAATGAAGTTGAATTTGTTATTTGTGATGTGTTATCAGATCATGTGATAGAATGATGGGTCATTCCGTCTCATTCAAACAAAAGGATAGCAAAAGTTATAAGTCCATCTTATGGTTAGATTAATCGTATATGGTTCCAAAAAATGAACTTATACTTCATATATCATACTGCTTAATAAAATAAAACTCGTTTCTACTAACCAGGGACTTCCTATAGGCTTGTGGTAGGCGATAAAGGCCAGTCGCACTTCAGTTGTGTGTTCAATTCCCACAGCCTTGTCCAACGCGATGGGCTGTCGCCCGTCCTACAGGTTGTCCTTTTTCTAAAACTATATTACTATAACATCCCATATATAATATCGAAAAAACTTCTACCCTTAAACAATACTAACTTATGTCCAACATAATCCATTCAAATCTTTAGGATTATCCATAATACTGCAGTCCACTCTCATAATATAGTGAAAACGATTACCATAGATTTAATACCATCGTTGATCCCCATATATCATAAGATATGTCTTGTTGGTCACATTCCAAACATTCGAAGGCCTTAAACATATATTCTTTTGAAAAATGAATACCCATTGAACCTTAGAGAAATCATGAATGTAGTTAAAAGTTAACACTTTCAACATACCACAATCCTCAAAATTCTATTTACTCAAACCATGATATCACTTAGTCCTAATATCAATCATGAGCTCATGAATACAATCAAACATCTCATTATCTTCTTATTCCTTCATTATGCGCATATCATCTACTTTAAAAAAATATCTCAATAACCTTTCATGGTTACCGGTACCATTCAACATATACTTTCAAATAATTTTAGGGAAAAAAATAGTGTAACAATCCTTAGATGATTCTTTATTCCATAGTACCATTAACTATAAAAAAAACTCTCGATAAACATACAATCATTACACTAACTTATAAAACAACCGACTGAGCTTCAACACTTCTTTCAGCTCATATATCATTTGTAGTCCCCTCATCATCATCTACATAAATACTACCCATATGACCATGCTGATTCTCTTCAAGAGATTTTCCATTAGGGCATTGGTTTTCATAATGCCCGTACATTCCACATTTAAAACATCTAATCATTGTTGATGTCATAGAAATACCATTATCCTTGTCCATGGTGTTAACTGAACCTTTTCCTTTGCACTTATTGGATTTGTGTCCTTCTTTTCCACACCCAAAGCATCTGCTAGTTCCTTTGAAACAATCTCCCTGATGCCTCTTCCCACATGATTTACATGAGGGAAATTGAACTTTCTTTCCTCTATGATCATCATAAAACTCCATCTTTCTCTTATTATCTGAGTCGGGAAAATTACCAAAGTTGAGATTATTGATCATATTATGAGATTTCTGATCTGGCATAATTACAATGTTTGGACTTCCAGAGCCCGTTTCATTTGGTTTCTCATGAAAATATCATTCCATTGTCCGTCATATCCTCCATTATCATGAATCTTCCTGTTTCTAGCAATTTTCTAAAACCCAAAAAGAATAGTGTGAGAAGAAAAAATAATGCTAGGGAAAACAAGATAGTAAAGGGAGAGTATCCTCAATATCTAACATCTTAGGTTAAATTTTAAGATCGTTACCGTAGTTCTAGGACTATATCCTATACGTATACTTATAATTAGGGACATCCCTAGACATACCTTAGAAATATCTCTGGGGATCTCACTAACGTTTTCGCGTCCTAGTTTCCAAAGGTTAACTAAACCTTTCCTCTGATATCAACTATAAAGACCCAAAGCTTGACGTACATGGACATTACATTACTTTTTCAGAATACTTAATACATAACAAAAACAGACACACAAGGACCGTAATAGTTTAGTGTCTTTAGAAACTTGGAACGTAATCTTCTAATCGTGGTGAAAGATCTTCAACATATCCCATAAAGATCTTACCCTTTTTTCCTCACCTAAAACCTTTCTTTATATCCTGGGGAAAAGAAAACATAAAAATGGTGAGCTCAAATTCTCAGTAAGGGTAATCATGGATAAAATAAAACATACCATATACATTTGAACTTAAAAACATGAACATAATGTTTAAACATCAAAAGATTGAGAAATGACAAAAAACATGGAAGTACGTAAGGCATAGATCATAAAGAAATATTAAGAATGATAAAATAGACAATGAATAAAACATTTAATTATGGCAACAATTAAGTACATGATATGATTTTTATAGTAGCCAAGGCATTGCTGCCAAGACCATCTTAGTGGAGAAAGTCCCTTTCTGAATCGAGTTCACTCCTCATTCCAGTCCTGTATTACTGAACCGGTTTAACTTGCCATTCCATCCATGTCTATATCATTAGATATAAATCTTTACCCAAATTATTGGAGGTAGATATAGGTCCCACCCATCTCATAATGAAATCATTCTTACTTGTGCCATAAAATAAACATACATTATTCATAATAACCCAACGAATAAAATGGGTTTCATAAACATCATCCCATCATCACATAATCCATATAAAAGAAATGGATATCATTTCAAAATAAGAAAAGTGAAACCATATAAATCATAGGGACATTACACTTGAAACATACACATATAAAATAATTTTATCTTAGATGGAAAATGGTTTTGATAAAACACTTGAAATGAATTCTTGAGGAAAATATCCTTTCATCTTCAAAATCAATTTATTTTCACAAAACGTCATGCAATTTTAAAAGAAAGTGATTTTGTTGAAAATATCCATGAAATATTTTTGAGGAAGCTTCATGAAAATAAGGCTTTATAATACCGTAAAAATCAGTTCGTGCCGTATAAGTTAAAAAAAATTCTTCTCGTACTTTTGCCGAAAAAGTCAAAAAGTACCTCGTAAAAGAAAGATTCCATACATACCATGTAGTAAAAGTCATAAATGGGTAAAAAGGACATTAAAAATACATAAAAACACTTATAAAACATGTACATGGATGATAACAATAACCCCGGTAAATAATTACGTATAAGCAATCTCAGATAAAATTGAGATTTGCAAAAATTATCCCTTACCTTAGGTCTGATATGCTTCGTACGTATCCGAGATTCCTGTATAATGATTTAAATAATGTTATTGAATTATTACAGAATCATATTAATTGTTATTATATCATATATGGTTCACTTATGACTTTATATTACCTGTTATTTTGTAAATTCCATGTTAAAGAGCGTTTTGGGTAAAATAGTTTCATTTGTCGTCCGTGTTTTGACTTGTAATTATTCATATGATTACTTAGATCATGATTACTTACATCCAGAATGTCAAACATTATTTATATATAATATATATTCAGAATATACATATATTTAATAGATCGATAAATGGAATGAAATACACCATTCATGGAGACGGTAGGCCGTATGTACGCATGAACGTTGTTTTCGTTTCCTCATTGAATTGAATAGAATTAATTGGATGACATACATAAATATATATATACATACATCCAGTATCATTATTATGTCATATATTTCACTATTATTAATCATATAAACTTTATGATAATTCATGTATGATTAATCATGGAGAATGAATCTCATCGCGTCGTGGAGACGGTAGTTCGAACGTACGCACGAGTGATGATATCGTTCCCAAAATTATAGAATTGGAGTGGATGGTATAATATATCAGAATCATTATGATGCTATAATAACCATATATAGTTATTTTTACACCATTATACCCATCCATATAAGGTGTTGGTGGAAAAACAGATTACACCACGGTGTGGAGACGGTATTCCGTACGTACGAATGCGCGGTGATTTTGTTTTATGTAGGATGGATAGATGGTGAAATATGGTTGTTTCATACTTATAGTAACATACCAGTATATTAGTGATACTTATGTTATTACTTCATAATGAAAAAACTAAATAAGAAGAAGTGTATGAAGAAATATAGTTGAAAGAATCGGTAACAGACATTAACTTTTCTTTGAAGTGCCTCTTTGAGACCTCCTCTTAGGGCACTAAAATTGGTCTTTGAAGAATACCAGGAACCTCTAGGATGTTTCTATGGAAGTGGAGAAGAGAATTTGGCAGGGGTTGTCCGATATTGAAACCTCAAAGTGGTGTGAGGAGGAGAGGGAGGAGGTTCCCTTTTATAAGGGAGGAGAGGGACACCTTTGGAATTCTTAAAAATATTAATTTATAATAAATCTAACCCCACTTAAAAACCTCAAAAAATGACTCATATCCGAATCTTAGATGAGATAGGGTTTTAATCTCATCAAACAATCAATTTTAGACATGTTAGGAATTTATCTTAAACATTATCAACTTAATTTATCCTTATTTAATCAATTTAATTTTATTTGTGGTAATAATATTATAAATTTTAAATTATAACAGATATTTACTTATTTGTTGTGAATTGTCCATAATTGGATACTTTATAACATTTTTTACCATATAAATTTAAAGTTATAATTTGTAAATATTTTTGTGTTTTTTAAACAATTTTATAATATATTATTTATATAAAATAACAATAGTGTCAATTTTGACACTATTTATTTATTTGAATTTAAATAAAATATATACAGAAGATATGTTCTAACTAAAAGATTTAATAGATTCCGAAAATGACATATGTATCTAGAAAATTAGTTGATCACATTAAATAGTTCATATAGTATTTATTATATTATTTTTAAAACCATTTATTTGGTTTGTGTATTAATAAAATAAATACTACATCATTTTTTGTATAATTATTTAATATACATATTTTTTGCATAAAAATTAAAAATAAAATCCTAAAGTGAAGATATATCTATTAACTTCCACAATAATAATTTTAATCGAATTTATCATCTTAAAATCACAATATTTAAATTTTTATATTTATTAAATTTTGAAGGTGACAACTTTGGCATCATTTAAAATATAATAATATAAGTGTCATAATCACTTCTATAAACCTCCAAACGGTTATATATTACGTCATTGGATGATTATGGTATATATATACACAACCAGTAATTTTTGGTCAGGTTTATGGGCCTTTTAATGGGTATTATTATTTCAATAAAAACTATATTACTGATTTTTCACTTAATAAATAATTTCTTCATCGTTAATGTATAACCATTAATGACAATTATTTAAACCCTAAAAATTCTAAATAAATTATCATGATTTAGATAATTTGATTATATTTCTGTGGAATATTCATTTTCGATGTTTCATGATATTTATCACTAAATTAAAATTATTATACTTGTAATATTTAAGAGAGTGACATGTTGTCACTTTCTTTGGTTTAAATAATAATTAAATTATTTTCATGATCAAAAGTCCATAAAATGAATCTAATCTGACCCTTAGGTTATATGGGTCTACTTTTATCCATCCAATGAAATTTTGGCATGTTTTAGGGTAATTTTATAATATTATATTTACCCTTAATTACCCGATTTACCTTTAACTAAGGTAAATAAAATTTACCATAGTTACTATTCATAATTCCCAAAAATAAAATGTAGCTTATTAACATAATTTGGACCACTGATTCCAAATATGGAATCCATTTTTCCAAATTCAATACACAAAAGTTGCAAAAATTAAATTAAAATTAATCTCGTTGTCGAAGGAAAACGGGTTTTTCTTTAAAACATTTCAAAAGATTGAATTGATTTAACCTACGAATTTAATGTAAAATAAATTCTAATGACATAAATTATATTAAATGGAAAAAATATATTCTATTTATACTTTAAAACCATTTAATATTATAATTTAACCATATAAATTATTGCGATTAAAAAATTTGTTTATAATTAAAATATAGCCTGTTTTTACTATTCATTAAAATATGAAAGGTACAAGAATAATATGAAAAATTTATCCAAAGTAAATTTTTATTTATTGATTTCAAAGAAAAATTTTATTTTTTTAAATTTAACTTATAAACATGTCAAAAACTAGATTTAATGTGAGTGCGCCATCAAAAGGCGGCAAAGCTGCATTTTTTGAAAAATACTTATTTTACCCGAAAAAATTTATTTTGTTCTTATACCATGTTCTAGAAAATTTGTAAGATGAATAATAATGTTATAAAATTCAAAATTTAGTTAATATTATTCATAATGGCTAGTTCATAATAATATTATAATAATATATCATTGTTTAGTAAAACGCGGTATTGCGTAAAACACACGCTATCGAGGAAGGTCGCGATTGCGTGTAATGCAAGCCAAGTCAGGGTTGCGTGTTGTGCAAGAATCCTTCGTTGTTTCGCATAAGATAATCCAACCATATTTCATTCATACATTGAATATATATATATACTCAATGCTGCGTAGAATAACTATTATCAAAATTGTGTGTAACACAATCCAAGAATAGTGATGCGTATACTGCAAGCAAATACAGTGTTGCGTATAGTGCAAGGTAATATTGGTGTAGCATACAACACAATACATTAATGAAATTAAAAGAATATTTTTCATATAATCTCGGTGTGTTACAGTCCATGTATGTACCAAATTTTATTCTGGACCATGATAGAAATTTTGATTAATTTTACATAGGATTGAATCCATTTTTACAAAGGGATATGTTTTCCCATGCATTTTGAAGTTATGAGTAATTTTTATAAATTACTGAGAAGTTTTAGATGTATTTTTTTAATTTAACAATAATAAAGATAATAATCGGTCTAGGTAGAAAGCAATGGTAAAGTATATGTCAAATAAATATGAAGGTAAGAAGTCCAAATTTATAAGGCCCCAGCCTTTAACATTACTTAATCTTGAGTTACTTCAAGAATACACATTAAGGATCTTTTCAGGTTAAGATTTTTAGAGAATTAGATTATAAATCATGCATTTCATTCAACATTTAAACAAAGTGGTTACATAAAAGATAGTACTCATTTTTTCAATCAATGAAAACATATTTAAAATAAAACATGGATTCTTTCGTGACACTTCCTTGACACTATCATCATATCATGTACCTTTCCCTTGACCTGTGAAAAACATTTCAAAAAAACTTGGGATGAGGATAAAAAGCTCAGTGAGGGATATAAAAATATGGAAAGAAAATATGAGTACATATATACATAAGAATTAAATCATACTTTACCCATAAAACATAAGTACTTAAACATACCTCATCAAATCATTAATAAATCATAGAAATCATAAGACATAAAGGTAGCTTGAGGCATTCATAACATTCTTACATAGGGAGTAACCCTCTTTGTTATGTTTGGAATACACATTACAGTATATTCCCTAAATCTCTTCAAAGAAACCTCAATGTTTAACCCCTTCGCATTACCCAATGCATTGGAGAGCTATATCGGGCTCACCCGCCCTTAGTTTATCACGAAACCACTCGTCTTCATAATAATGTCCAAGAACCATAACATAATCGTATCACATAAAACATGCATAAAGGAAACATAACATTTCCACTTTTCAATCACAAGATATCAATATAACACATTGATATAAAAAAATTATGAAACCCATTTTCAATACCAAAATAAAATAAAAGTAAAACATGGTATTTATTTTTCATTTAAAAAAAGGTATGGCTTGTAGAGGAAGCCGAAACTCAAATAATGGTCACGACGGTGGAGAAGTCATTGTCACCGCATATGTACGACAAAAACATTCCCTTTTGTCGTTTAGTAAAACGCTTCGTATAAAATTATTCCTTTTGGATAAACGTAAAAGTCAAAGGGGTTTATACACCGTATAAAAGAAAGATGTGTATAAAACATAATATGCCTTAATGAAAGGAGATTGAGATGAAGTCTCATACCTTGTGTCTGAATTGACTCGATCATTATTTAATGTCCTGAATAATAAACTTTAGTTAATTTCTACTTGCTTGATAACCTTTTTCAAGTTCATTATTCCTTTTATATCTCTTATTACCATTTCATGAACACTATGCAATTATTTAAGTTAATAACGGTCGTTTAAACGATCATTGGTACTTGAGTCAAAAATATGCTCTTTATAATTACAATTTGATCATGTATCCATTATATCCAGAGTTATATTAATGATGTAGATATCATATATATCCAGTATATACATTCATTTATAATATTACATAACATTTAGAGATAAGAAATGAAATGCACCGTTCATGGAGACGGTAAGCCGTACGTGCGCATGAACACTACTTCCATTTCTATTTCATATTTAATGAAATTAAAACATAATGATACATAATATTATTATAATTACAGTATTTCATCCTATATAATATCATTCAATCTATCCTTTATACGTACCACATATGGTATTAACGAATCAAATCACTTTGAGGGGGCGGTAGTTCGCATTTCCTAAAATGAAGATATCGTGTTTACCCATAATGGAAACCATAAAGGTATGCCATAAATGAAAAATACAGATGCTTAAGTAACACATAAACATATTATATATCATATATAAATATATTTACATCTTAATGGACATCTTTGAAGGTGTTATATGAGTGTTGAGCAATCATCATTTCGTGAGGCAGAAATTCTCCATCCACAGAAATAGTATATTCTTTAACCATTAGATGTAGGTGTGTGTAAGTGTAGCTCGAATCCATATTATAAAAACATCCTAGTATATTAAATATTCTGGTGTTGTTACAAAATAAAGGAATAAAAAGAGTTTAGAGAGTTGGAGAAGAAAAATAAAACATAAGAACACAAGAGAAAACACTACATTTAAAACAGGTAACTCTTTTTGATTTGAGCTCGAAGGCTCCCTTGAGAAGACTTCTGCCCAAAGTTAGGCTTCAAAGAGTTAGATAGGGATGTGGAGAGACAAAATATACAGGGTTTGGCCAATACAAAGGCTTTAGAGGTATGGTTAAGGTGGTAGAGGTGGGGGACTTTTATAAGAGGAGAGGAGGGCCACTCTTGGAATGTTATAAAAAGTTACTTTATTATAAATTTTTTTTTCGGATTAAAAAGGTCCCAAAAATAAATATTTCGAGGATAAGGTGATAAGAGTTCTAAATACACCCATCCAATATGTTTTTGACATGTGTAGGTCTTAGAGTTTACATTATATTTTCATTTTTTTAAATCGTTAAATAATGAGGTAATCGCTGCATCATCATTGTATCATAAATAATTTAATTTATTTAATGTCTAAAATTTATAAAAAAATTTCATGATGTAGAAAATCTTTTTATCTTTCTAATTAATTATTATAGTCAAATATATGACTTGTATAACCCCATTTAATAATTGATTTAGTAAAACAACTCATGTTTGTGACATTTTTATTTTAACTTTAAATAAAAAGGTATTAATGTCATTTTCCAACCAAAGTGGCTTCATGGGGTCCCCAAGTTGACCCATGGATTTTCTTGGTCATCCATGACACATCCAATAAGGTTAGGACATGTGTCTAGGTCATTTCATATTATTAAAACATTATTTTTACCTTAAATTACACTAATTACCTCTAATCGCGATTAAAAACATAAAAGTTACTATTCACCAAAAAATTATTTTAATCCCATTGGACCACATTTAACTTCTTAATGACAACCATGTATGTTGGATTATTTAAATTCAAAACACATAGGTGGTAAAATTTCATTTAAACGGAAAATCAGTTTTTATAAGTACCACTTAGTGGTTTCACTATTCATCAAAAATTGAAGTTTTTCAGAAAAATACAAAAACTTCACATTAAGCTATATTTGATATTCTGGATTCAAAAATGACGTCTATTTTAAAAAATTCATAACATATAATTTTCATTAATTAATCTAATAATTAATTCCCACTGTCAGAGCAAATAGCGTGTTTTTATGAAACAATAAGTATCAAAAGATTGACACTAGTTTAAGTCCAATTTCAAAGTGAAATTAATTCCAATGACCACTATTGGATTAAAAGGTAAAAATTTATTCTAATTTCACTTTAAAACCAATTCAAAAGATAATCTAATCATATAAATAAATTATATTAAAATGATTTTTTGAATTAAAATACAACATTTTTCACTATTCATTAAAAAAGATGAACTTTATCGGAAAAATACAAAAAAATTACACAATGTAAAATTTGATGTCCCGATTATAAAGAAGAATTTTATTTGTTCCAATAGAATGTATAAGAGTAACCAAAACTATATTTATGGACGGTTCGCCATCAAAAGGCAATAAGTTGATCTTTAGTGAATGTTAGAGTATATATGCCTAAAATAGAATTCTTTTCGTATTTTAAGCCTTTATCCTTTATCGGATAAATGTAAAAACATTTAACAAACATATATTATCATATTTTATCTATTTCCATTCATTCCTTCCAATACAACGACTACATGTTAACTACCATTTAAAATAATATTATTTTATTACTAGTGTGAAATGTAAGATTTCAAAGAAACTCTTTGTTGTGTATCGGGTACGCTATCGAACATAGCAACCCATTTAAAGCAAAATTAATATTTAATTCATAAATATTAATAAAAATGAAAATTCTTTATTCTTTATTTAAGTAGTATGTTACATCCTTCCCCCCTTTTGGGAATTTCATCCTCGCAATTTTATTCACTTATCAAAATAAGTTGGGGTATTTATCCCTCATAGCATTTTCAGATTCCCATGTTTCCTCTTCAACCATATGGTTTTTACATAAAACCTTTACCTGGTGAATTACCTTATTCTGTAGCACTTGATCTCTCTGGTCAAGTATCTGGACTGGTTGTTCTTTATAAGAGATATTCTCTTCCAACCGAACTACCTCTGGGCTCAAAAACATGAGATGGATCTGGCATGTACTTTCTCAACATCAAAACATGAAAAACATTGTGTACCTGATATAAACTCGGAGGTAAATCCACTCGGTAAGAAACTGATCCAAATCTCTCCAGAATTTCATATGGTCCAATGAACATTGGACTCCGCTTTCCTTTCTTACCAAATCGCATCACACTTTTCCATGGAGAAACTTTGAGAAAGACATGATCACCTACCTCGAAAGATCGATCCTTCCTCCGGTTATCCGCCTGACTCTTCTGCCTGCTCTGAGCTATTCTCATGTGTTTCTGAATCAACTGAACTTTTTCTGCCATCTCTTCTACCAATTCTGGTCCCATCAACTTTCTTTCACCCACTTCATCCCAGAAAAACGGAGTTTGACACCGCTTCCCATATAATGCTTCAAATGGTGTCATCTGTATACTGGAATGAAAATTGTTATTATATGAAAATTCAACCAAAGAAAGATGTTGGTCCCAACTTCCCTGATAATCCATCGAGAAAGCACGTATCATATCCTCCAAAGTCTGAATTGTTCGTTCTGACTTCCCATCTGATTGCGGATGAAAAGCTGTACTAAAATTTAATTTAGTACCCAACGACTTTTGAAGGCCTTTCCAAAAGTTAGAAGTAAACCTGGGATCACGATCAGATACAATGGATAGAGGAACTCCATGTAACCTGACTATCTCTTTAAGATACATTCGAGAAAGTTGATCTTGGGAAAAAGTATCTTGTATGGCATGGAAATGAGCAGATTTAGTCAAGCGATCAATAATAACCCAGATTGCAATATTACCTTGAGGTGTCTTCGACAATCCCACAACGAAGTCCATGGATATATTCTCCCATTTCCACTCTGGTACTAGTAAAGGCTGAAGCATCCCTTTTGGTAACTGCTGCTATGTTTTAACATATTGACAAGTCAAACACTTTATAGTAAAATCAGAAATATCCCTTTTCATTCCGTCCCAACAGTAATACTTCTGAAGATCTCTATACATATTAGTACTGCCAGGATGGACTGAAAATGGAGAACTATGAGATTCACATAACAAATCTCTCATTAACTGTGAATCACATGGCACACACAATCTCTTCCCAAATCTCAAAACAAAATCATTATCAATATTGAAGTTAGGTAACTTACCCTTCTGGACCATCTCTACCCATTTCTACAACTTGCTGTCTTGCTTCTGTGCTTGCTTAATTTTGTCTGATAGAGAAGATTTCACTGATACCTGAAAAAAAACAGAAGGACATCCTACACCAACAACTTCTATGCCAATGTTCATCAAATCCTTAACCAAAGTATCATGTTCCAAATGAAACATTTCTAATGAAGCATTTCTTTTTTGAATCAAACCATCATCCATTTTATTTTCTTTTCCCGGATGGTAATGAATTGTACAATCATAATCCATGATTAATTCTACACATCTCCTCTACCTCATGTTCAATTATTTCTGATTGAATATATACTTTAAACTTTTTTGATCGGTATATATTTCACACTTTACTCTATACAAATGATGCCTCCAAATTTTTATAGTGAAAACAACAGCAGCTAATTCCAAATCATGTGTAGGGTAATTTACCTCATGAGTTTTCAACTGTCGTGAAGCATAAGCAATTACCTAATCATTCTACATTAAGACGCAACCCAGTTCTTTCAATGAAGCATCACTGTATATAACAAACTCCCAATTCCTGGAAGGTAATGCCAAAACTGGAGCATTCACCAATCTTCTTTTCAGTTCTTAAAGCAATCATCACGTTCTTTTGTCCAGATAAACTTAACACCCTTCCGAGTTAGCTTAGTCATTGGACTAGATAACTGTGAAAAATTTCTAAAAAACCTTCGGTAATAGCCTTCCAAACCAAAGAAGCTACGAATCTCTGTTACATTTGTGGGTATTTTCCATTCTTCCAAAACCTTTGTTTTTGCAGGATCAACAGTTATCCCATATTTAGAAACAATATGACCAAGGAAAGAAATTTGTTGCAACCAAAACTCACATTTTCTGAATTTCCCATAAAATTTCTTTTCTTTTAAGGTTTTCAAAATAACCCTTAAATGTCTTTCATGATCCTCTTTACTTTTATAAAACACAAAAATATCATCAATAAACACATACACCATTTATCACCTGATTCAAATGAGCCATCAGTGTAGTAAACTGCTCAATTCTGATTCTGACCATCTCTAGTTACTGATTCGAAAGGTCATTATACTCTGTATGCCTTCTTAGTAAAGCTTCATTGTTTCCTCTATGGAAAACCATTCTTATCATAGAAATATATTAGGATAAGAAACATGGTAATCTTTAAATTCTATATCATTTCAATCATACCATAAATTAATTTATAATTTAACAATTTTCTAACTCCTAATGTTGTCTAAACCGACCTCTGATACCAACTATAAGGCCTCAGCCTTTAAAATTACTTAATCTTGAGTTAATTCAAGAATACACATTGAGGATCTTTTTAGGTTTATAGTTTTAGAGAATTAGATCATAAATCATGAATTTCATTCCACATTTAAACAAAGTGGTCACATAAAAGATAGTACTCATTTTTCCATTCAATGGAAACATATTTAAAATAAAACATGGATTCATTCTTGACACTTCCTTGACACTATCATCATATCATGTACCCTTCCCTTGACCTGTGAAAAACATTTCTAAAAAACTTGTGATGAGAATAAAAAGCTCAGTGAGGGATATAAAAATATGGAAAGGAAACATGAGTACATATATACATAAGAATGAAATCATACATTACCCATAAAACATAAGCACTTTAACATACCTCATCAAATAATGAATAAATCATAGAAGTCATAAGGCATAAAGGTAACTTGAGGCATTCATAACATTCTTACGTAGGGAGTAACCTTCTTGGTTACGTTTGGAATACCCATCACAGTATATTCCATAAATCTCTTCGGAGAAACCTCAATGTTTAACCCCTTCGCGTTACCCAATGCATTGGAGAGCTATATCAGGCTCACCCTCCCTTAGTTTATCACGGAACCACCCGTATTCATAATAATGCCCAAGAACCATAACATAATCGTATCACATAAAACATGCATAAAGGAAACATAACATTTCCACTTTTCAATCACAAGATATCAATACAACACATTGATATAAAAACATTATGAAAACCATTTTCAATACCAAAATAAAATAAAAGTAAAACATGGTATTTATTTTTCATTTAAAAAAAGGTATGGCTTGTAGAGGAAGCTGAAACTCAAATAATGGTCATGGCGGCGGAGAATTCGTTGTCGCTGTATACGTACGACAAAATCATTCCCTTTTTTCTTTTAGTAAAATGCTTCGTATAAAATGATTCCTTTTGGATAAATGTAAAATTCAAAGGGTTTTATACACATTATAAAAGAAAGTTGTGGATAAAACATAATATGCCTCAATGAAAGGAGATTGAGACGAAGTCTTATACATTGGGTCTGACTTGAATTGATCGTTTTGTAATGTCCTGAATAATAATCTTGAGTTAATTTCTACTTTCTTAAGAACCTTTTTCAAGTTCATTATTCCTTTTATATCTCTTATTACCATGTCATGAACTCTATGTAATTATTTAAGTTAATAACGGTCATTTTAACGATCATTTGTACTTGAGTCAAAAATATGCTCTTTATAATTACAAGTTTTTCATGTATCCATTATATCCAGAGTTATATTCATGATGTGGATATAATATATATCATATATATATAGTATATAAATGCATTTATAATATTACATTACATTTTGATGTAATAAATGAAATGCACCGTTCATGGAGACGGTAAGCCGTACGTACGCATAAAAACTACTTACATTTCTATTTCATATTTAGTGGAATTAAAAAATAATGATACATAATAGTAGTATAATTCCAATATTTTATCATATATAATATAATTCAATCTATCCTTTATACGTACCACATATGGTATTAACGAATCAAATCACTTTGAGGGGTTGGTAGTCCGCACTTCCTAAAATAAAGATATCACGTTTACCCATAATGGAAACCATTAAGGTATTCCATAAATGAAAAATAAATAAGCTTAAGTAAAATATAAACATATTATATATCATATATAAATATAGTGACATCTTAATGGCCACCTTTGAAGGTGTTATATGAGTGTTGAACAATCATCATTTCGTGAGGCAGAAATTCACCATCCACAGAAACAGTATGTTATTTAACCATTAGATGTAGGTGTGTGTAAGTGTAGCTTGAATAATTATTATAACAACGTCCTAGTATATTAAATATACTATTTTTGTTACAATAGAAATGAATAAAAAGAGTTTAGAGGGTTGGAGAATCAAAATAAAACATAAGAACACAAGAGAAAACATTACCTTTAAAACGGTTAACTCTTTTTAATTTTAGCTCAAAGGCTTCCTTGGGAAGACTTATGCCCAAAGTTAGGTTTCAAAGAGTAAGAGAGGGATGTGGAGAGACAAAATGGACAGGGTTTGGCTGAGCCAAAGGCTTGAGAGGTGTGGGTAAGGTGGTAGAGATGGGGTCCTTTTATAAGAGGAGAGGGGGGCACTCTTGGAAAGTTATAAAAGGTTACTTTATTATAAAATTCGTTTTAGATTTAAAAGGTCCCAAAATTATATCATTCGAGGATAAAGTGATAAGAGTTCTAAATCCACCCATACAATAGTTTTTTAACATGTGTAGGTCTTAGAGTTTACATTATCTTTTTATTTTTTTAAATCATTAAATAATGAGGTAATCGCTGCATCATCATGGTATCATAAATAATTTAATTTATTTAATGTCTAAAAATTATAAAAAAAAAAATCATGATGTAGGAAATATTTTTATCTTTCTAATGAATATTTATAGTTAAAACTATGACTCATATAACCCCATTTAAAAATTGTTTTTGTAAAACAACTCATGTTTGTAACATTTTTATGTTAACTTTAAATAAACATGTATTAATGTCATTTTCCTACTAAAGTGGCTCCATGGGGTCCCCAAGTTTACCCATGGATTGTCTTGGTCGGCCATGACACATACAATATGGGTAGGACATGTTTCTAGGTCATTTCATATTATTAAAACATTATTTTTACCTTATATTACACTAATTACCTCTAATCGCGATAAAAACTTAAAAGTTACTATTCACCAAAAAATTATTTTAATCCCATTGAACCATATTTTACTTCTTAATGACAACCATGTATGTCGGATTTTTGAAATTCAAAACACGGAGGTGGTAAAATTTCATTTAAACGGAAAATCAGTTTTTATAAGTACCACTTAGTGGTTTCACTATTCATCAAAAATTGATGTTTTTCAGAAAAATACCAAAACTTCACCCTAAGCTATATTTGATATTACGAATTCCAAAAATTATGTCTATTTTACAAAATTTATAACATATAAGTTTCATTAATTAATTTAATAATTAATTTCCGCTGTCAGAACAAATAACTTGTTTTTATGAAACAATAAGTATCAAAAGATTGACACTAGTTTAAGTCCAATTTCAAAGTTAAATTAATTCCAATGACCACTATTGGATTAAATGGTAAAAATATATTCTAATTGAACTTTAAAAAAAATTCAAAAGATAATCTAATCATATAAATAAATTATATTAAATATATGTTTTGAATTAAAATACAACATTTTTCACTATTCATTAAAAAATTGAACTTTATCGGAAAAATACCAAAAATTTACAAAAAGTAAAATGTGATGTCCCGATTTTAAAGAAGAATTTTATTTGGTCCAATATAATGTATAAGAGTGGCCAAAACAATATTTATGGACGGTCCGCCATCAAAAGGCGATAAGTCGATCTTTAGTGAATGTTAGAGTATATATGCCTAAAATTGAATTCTATTCTTATTTTAAGCTTTTATCCTTTATTAGATAAATGTAAAAACATTTAACAAACATATATTATCATATTTTTGTTATTTCCTTTCATTCCCGCCAATACAAAGGCTACGTGTTAACTACCATTTAAAATAATATTATTTTATTACTAGTGTGAAACGTAAGATTTCAAAGAAACTCTTTGTTGCGTATCAGGTACGCTATCGAACATAGCAACCCCATTAAAGAAAAATTAATATTTAATTCATAAATATTAATGAAAATGAAAATGATTTATTCTTTATTTACCTGGGATGTTACAGAATTTAACTCTTATGATATTTGTGGTAAGAATCATATTGGGTAGTGTCTTATGAAATCCTGAAAGTGTTATGGGTGTGGTATATTGAGAATTTTGTCTTTTGATAACAAAGAAGAGGATCCAAATATGATAAGTAGGTAGTGAGATATTTTAAATGCATTAAGATGTGGCATTATATAGATTTGTTTCCAAATAAAATAATTAACGATGGTAATCATAAAGACTATAATAATAAGGGTGTGTCTAATTCATTCATCACTTAGTCAAAAAACATAGGACTATAAAATGAAGTGGTGATAGGTATATTACCTATTTATTAAGATTATGAAAAATTTATATTTGATTTGAGGTATACTCATTATTTTATTTCTAGATAATTTTCTAGTAAGATAGAAATATTACCTCAGAAAATAGGGAAATAACTTTTAATAAAAACACTTACTGGAATTATTAAGGGAAACATATTTATAAGAATATTATTATGATTATTTGTTGAATGATTTTTCCTATAAATATATTTTCATTTCATATATTTGAGTTTGATGTTATTATAGTTATATATTAAATTTTAGTTTATCATGCTAAGTTAGATTTCATGTCTAAAGAAGTTATTTTTCGGAATGAGTATCTATTTTTATATGAGAATAAATTCATACATTTGATAACATATCATGAAGTTTAAAAACTGATTAAATATGGTAGTGACATTTATCTTTTTCATATTTTCAAAAAAGGGATGTTGTTCAAATTAGTGATGTTCTAGTAGTAAATAAATATATGGATGTATTTCATGATATTTTTTATAGTGTTATTCTTAATCGAGAGGTTGAATTCACTTCTAGATTAGTTCTAGAAGACAATCTAATTTCAAAACCCCCTTATCGAATGGATCTATAAGAATTATTTGAATCGAAAAATTAGTTACAAGTGATGCTTGAAAAGTTTTTTGTTTATCCTTTCACTTCACCTTGGGGTTCTTCTATTTTGTTTGTTAAAAATAAGTATGGTCTAATGAGGATTTTCCTTGATTATAGATAACTCCACCATATTACTATTAAGAATAAGTACATGTTTTCTCATATAGATGACTTGTTTGAACAGCTTCAGGGAGCACAATGTTTTTCAAAAATTGATCTCACGTCCAGATATCATCAACTGAATGTGAAGTAAGAATACATTCCAATGACAGAATTTCATATTAAGTGTGTGTATTATGAGTTTGTGGTTATAGACTTCTGGTTGACTAATGAAACCATTTTATTCATGGATCTTATGAATAATTTTTTCATTGAGTATTTGTATAAATTTTTGTTGTCTTTATTGACGAAATTCTATTTTATTCAAAAAGTTATAAGGAACATTAAAGGCATATATGTATTATTCAAAGGATTTTAAAAGAAAAAAAAATGTAGGAAAAATTAAATAAATGTGAATTTTGGTTACATAAGATTTCATTCCATGGGAATATTATTTCAAAATATTAAATAACTATTAATCCTATTAAGAAAAAAGTGGTGGAATAGTGGACAATACCTATAAATGTCACCTAAAGTCACGTTTGTATTAGATTATAAGGTTACTACCAATGGTTAATTAAAATATTTTCTCAGTTGTCTATCATATTACCTAAGTGAACTCAAAATTAAATAAAATTAATTTTTAAAAAGGAATGTGACGAATGTTTCTAAGAATTGAAAATAATATTGGTTAATACACTATTATTTTCATTTCCATCTAGAAATGGTGAGTTTTTTATACATAGTGATTCTTCATTGAACTAAATTAGTTGTGTCTTGATGCAAGATGGTTGGGTTATTGTCTAGGAATATCATCAATTGAAACTTCATGAGCATAATTATCCTACACATGAACTCGTTCTAGCTGGAATAGTGTTTTCTTTAAAAATATGAAAGCATCATATATATGGGGAGAAATGTGAAATATACATTAATCAAAATAGATTAAATTATATATTAACTAAAAAAGTGTTGAATATAAGGAATAGAATATGGATAGAACTAATTATTGATTGTGATTTCACAATTCACTATCATCCAGGAAAATAAAACATAGTAGTTGATTCCTTGATCCAAAAGGTTAATACCTCAAAAGAAATGCTATATTTGGAACACGATCCTTTAATAAATGTTGTCCTTTAAATTTTCTATGCATAAACTCATTCACCTTTAACTTAGTTATCAGTTCATCTATTTTTCAGATAGAATTAGAAAGCTCAGATGAAATATCATGGATTTCACGAAAGAGTAGAATTGGTTAAAATGACCTATTTCCTAAGTTTAATGTTGATAAAGAAGGTGGTATCAAATTTTGAATGTGGTTATGTGTTCTAAGTAATTTTCATTTGAAGAATTAATTGTTAATAGAAGTTCACAACTATCTATTTTATATTCATCTTGGAATCACTAAGATGTAAAGATACATTCAAGAATATTTTTTTTGGAAGGTATGGAGGTTGATATAACTGATTTTACCATGAAAAGATTGAATTTTGAGGAGGTTAAAGTTGAAAGAATACTATTAAAGAGGATTATTTGGCCTTTTAAAAGATAAAATATAAATGGTAGAACATATCCAAGGATTTTGTGGTATAATTACCAAATAAATGTTGAGGTAATAATATTATTTGAGTTATTCTTCTTCATTTTACTAAATCAGTATTTTTTTCCTATTAATGATTTTATTCCTTTAGATCAAATTTAATGAATTAATCTTAAGGATATAGTTAGGTAATATGGTGTTCCCTTATCCATTATATTTCATCATGATCCCATGCTTATATCAAATTTTTTGAAAGGATTTCATTGAATGATGGGTACTGAATTAAATTTTAGTATAACTTTTCATGCTAAATATAATGGAAAATTTTAGTGTATAATTCATAATGTAGATGATATTATTCAATATTTCTTATTATACTATATAGTAAGTTAGGATCAACATCTGTATTTAGTTAAATTTCATTATAATAATATTTTTCATTCAAGTATACTGATGGAACCTTTTGAGGCATTATATAGAAATTGATTTTGGACTCCATCATATTAGGATGAACTGAGTTAAAGAAAGCTGATGGGTCTAGAATAGGTATAAGAAATAGTTGAGAAGTTAAATATGCTTCAAACTCAAATGAGGGAAAACCATATTAGGCATAAGAGTGATGAATATAATATGAGGAAATAACTTTCTTTTGAGGTAGTAAATCTGGTATTTCTTAAAATATATCCTTAGAAAGGTGTTATGTGATTGGGAAGAAAGAAAAATCTAACACCATGGTTTTTCCGTATGTATATAATTTTGGAATGGGTGGGATAAGTTACTTACCAAGTATTTTTTCCTATGATTTTATCTTAGGTACATGATGTTTTTCATGTTTATTTGTTTAGTAAATATGTTTCTGATGCATCTCATGTTTTGATCCCTAAGGCAGTACACTTGGAAGAGAATATTTCTTATAAGAAAAAGCCAATGCAAATTATATATCATAGAGATAGGTGTTACAAAATAATTTAATTCACATGGTTAAATTTTTTTATAATAACCACATGATAGAGTAAACGATGTAAGAACCGGAAAATTCTATGAGGGAAAATTATCTCTGTATATTTAAATGATGAATAAAATTGTGAGGATGTAATTTATTTAGGAGAAAAATAATGTAGAAACCAAAATAATTTTAATAATAAATAAATTTACTTCATTATTAATATTAATGAATATATTTTATGTATTTACATTCTTCACAATAATTTTAAGTAAATTTTCAATCAAAAAAGAAAGAGTTTTATTCCTACTAAAGTGTTTTCCATGTATTATATGGTTTTATATGAAAGATAAATTTATAAATATTATAAATATAATTAAATAAAATTGAATTATTTTTTATATTATCATATCAATTATATATTAGGTTTATCTTTTGGATTTTTTGGAAAACTTTAACTTTTGAGTGAATATTGAAAAATGGTGATTTTTGTACAACTATCAATTATTTTTTAAAATAAATTAATTTGAAAGTCCCATTATGTTTTGGATTTAATTTTCATGTAAAATAACATTAATTTTATCAGAAATATACTAAATAATTCCATAGGAATCAATATTATATTTTATTTTCTTATAAGTTTATTTTTATGCATAAAAGAACAATTATAAAAAAACAGTTTTCCACTGTGTTTTGCGAACTTATTTTAAAATTAATTTCTTCCACTTAATCAAGATTTTTGAATTTAGTAATGATTAAAATTTCATTTTTTTCATTATTAATAATAACAATGGTGAAAATTTTTCACCATGATAAAAGGGTAAATCATGTTAATTAAAGTAAATAATTTTTTATAAGGCCAAAAAAATTTATCTTAAATATTATTGGATGAGATTATTTTAAACCTTGTCAATTTGAATTCAAAATTTTATAGTTTTATTAATTCTTTCCCATGATTTATACTTTATATTACTCTAACACATTGAAATATTACAAGAGTGCCACTCCCCTCACTTATAAATCAATACCCCATATCCTCCCTTCCTCTTACATTTTGAGCACACTAGTTTAGACAATACTTTCCAAAATATATATCTAAAATATTCCTATGTATTTGATGTATTTTTATTCTCAAAATAGCATCCATATAATTATTAAGGTGAAAAGTAAATAGAGATATTTTATGAGGAGTTATAAGTCCTAACCAACCTGTTTCAAGTTTATTTATTCGTATACCTCCTTCAAATCTATTTTAAACACTAAAACATAATAAAATAAATATCTTATATATACTTAAATTATATTATGTGTATTTAATAACTCTTTTTTATCAATTTTCTATCACATGGTAAATGAAAACATAAATTGTGTGTACGTATGGACTACCACCTCCACAAAATGATGTATTTAATTTTCCATCACAACCTCACACAAAAGGTTATAAATATACAATTAATAAATATAAAATTTTTATGAAATTATTTTTATTATTTATGTATATGATATTACATTCCATATTACCCTTTCTTATTGTTTAAAATTTATAACATCACTCATTCATATGTGCGGAATACAACCTTCGCAATGTGATTTGATTCATTTTTCATGTCTTCCTTAAAAGGATGATCAAAAGGATGGAATTAATGAATAAATATTATAGGTATATAATATTTATGATTTTTAAAAATACAAATACTTTCTAATTTATTTCATTTCCACCTTTTAGAAAAATGATAATGTCGTTCATGTGTTTGTGCAGTCTGTCATCTCCATGAAATGATGTGGTTCATTTTTCATGAATTCCTCACATGGTTAGTTTTAAAAGTGTATATAACTTATAAATATGATAAATATAAAATTATTAATTTTTTTTAGTTAATTTAACCATATAACCTTTGACCACATTCAATATATTGATGTTTTTTTAGGTTATAAACTGAACGACCACAAAATGTCCAACATAAAATTAACTATTCTAGTAACTAAATAAGTTATGGTAATAAATGAAATAAAAGTAATAATAACAATAGAATTAACATGAACAATTTTCTAAATAAATTATAAAACTAATATAATTATTTTACTTAGGAGAGTAGACATATGAATGATACAAGTTGCGACTCCATATAAGGGAATTTTTAAAAAAATATTGTTCTCCCATGTCATGGATATTTTAAATGTTTTATGAATATTATTAATTAAATTTTAAGGGTTTTTAAATTTAATTTTAAATTATTTTTTACTATCTTTCAAAAATATAAAAAAGTAATCTTTTCAACATTTTCCATGTGTGTTATTTTCAAATTTTTACAAAATTGAAAAAATAAAGTGTGTTTTAACGTATATGGATTAACCAATTTTTTCAACCATCATAAAAATTATTATCTATAAATATTCTTCTAAAATTATCTATGGTTATTTTATAATAAAATATATCTCTTAATTTTCTTGGAATTTTGATTTTTTTAAAAAATTATAACTAAACACAAACTTTTTCTCATATTTATGAGAGAACTAAAAATGTATTTCTTATGGATTTGAATTCCAATTAAAATGAGTTTTATGATTTAAGTGAAATCTATATGTTTTTCATATATGATATGGATCTTGTACATTTTATATTAATTTTGGGTGATCTTTATATATATTTTATAACTGGTGATCCTAATATAATGCTCTAAAGCATTGGGTAAAGTGATAGAGTTTACTGATGATAAGTTACACCTAAGAGATATCACAATTATCAGGATAGGTGATTCTATGGTAAGGGTTATATTAAGGATAATTTTAAGGGTAAATTTTCAAGGGACCTAGATGATATTATTTTAATGGTTTATAAAGTAAATGTTTTTATTTCAAATTGTAATAAAATGAGCTTATGTTTTTACGGACATTTTAGGACATTTTTTAAAATAACGGTGGAAGGATTTTTTCAAAGGAAAATTATTCATAAGTTTTTTAGGTTTTCAAAAAATAATTATGATTATAATTTTACCTTTATAATTTCATATGATATTTTTTGGTAAATCTATTTTCAAATTAAGTTTTTTTCATGTAAAATTATATAGATATTTTAGTTCAAATGTTTATTATGAAAATAAAAACTTATTTATGTATTTTACAGTTTTACTTATGGTCCAACAGGTCTATTTTATCTTATGTCACTTACTGAGATTTATTTTTATCATCCCATATTTTCAAATGTTTTTCATTGTGATTTATTATAAATGATTAATAAATCTAGAGCTATATTTATGGGATTTATCTTTAATGAATAATGTGTGTCTTTATAAAGAACTTTTTATGTGGAAAAAACAGACACTACATAAAAATTTTCCAATTTTTTATGTTTTTTACCAAATTATATAAAACTCTAAACCAAAAAGTTCCTATAAATATAAAAAAGTGAAACCATTTTTATAAATAATGTAATTATGGTTTGATTATGTTACGAGGAGTTATAGTTTGAATTTTAGGAAATATTTAAATAAATTTAGAAGTTGGGATGTTGTTAGGAAAATTCATTTAATGGATTTTAATCTATGGATTATATTATGATGAGAAAAATTTTTGGTTTTCTATATTGATTCATCTAATATATTCCTATTTTAGAATTGTTTTTGTGGAGTAAAAACTTTTAATGAAGTGGAAAGGCATATGGAGGATAATTTCCTTCTAAATTAACAACTTGGAATCATTAGAAGTGAAATAATTTTTTTAACTATGTTTAATAATTTGATGTAAGATATTAGTAGTGGTACAGATTCTAGATATAGATTAAACTCTATATAGAGTAACATGTCTATATTGATGTATTTTATGAGCCATCACCCTTTATCATTTGGTGAAACCTAAAACCCAGTTATATCTGAATGATAGATTATATTTCTTTAAAGAATATATTTTAAGTTCTGGGATGTTTGAAACATAAAAAAGGAAACCCATTATATTTATCATTTTTAAGGTAAAGATAATCAATGGTGGTATTTGATTAAAAACACTAAGGAAAATGATAATATTGATTCCATGTAATTAATGGTATTTAAAAATATTATTATTATAATTTATTTTCCTAATGTTTTCTACATAAAATAGAATGAAAATTCATGTATTTAACGAAATTTTAGAGGATAGTGTTTCCACCTATAAATCCAATTTAACCATATTGGCCAATTATGTGTTGAATTTCATTATGGGTCATGATAAAAAAAATTGATTAATTTCACTCTGGATTTAGGACAATTTTATGAAGGGATCTTGTTACTCATGAGTTTGAAAGTTATGAGGAAGTTTTATGATATTCTATTAAAGTCAATAAATATTTATCTTACTTTTAAAATAATAAAAATAATAATTAGTCCATGTGGAAAGCAATGATAATGTATCCATCTAAGAAATATAAAGGTAAGAGGCCTGAATTTCACTCTTGTGATAAGTTTGGTAAAAATCATATTAGGGAGTGTATTATGAAATATAAAAGGATTTATAGTTTTGGTATACTGTGGTATTTGGATTTTTATTTTTAATAAAATAATTTAGGTAATAGTTAAAACAAATATGACAAGTTGGATGTGAGATGTTTTAAATGTAACAAAATGGGAAATTATGCTGATTCATGTATAAAGAATGTAATAGATTATGGGGATCATTAAGACTATAAGCATAGGGGTGTGTCAAATTCATTCAAAACTACCTAAGAAATGTAGTGCCATTAAAAGAAGCAGTGGCATGTACATTAATTGTTTATTCAGATTATGAAAAAAATGATATTTTATTAAAGATTTACACATTTTTTATTTATAATTAATTTACTGTTAAAAAGGAAATATTACCTAAGGAAATGACGAAATAACTTTTCGTAAAAAATATTACTGGGAGTATTAAGGGAAAAATATTTATAGGAATATTCCTATGATTATCTATGGAATTATTTTTCTTAAAAATATTATTTTCTTTCCCATAGTTGAGTTTGATGTTATTCTATGTATAGATTGACTTTCATTTTATCATGCTAAGATAGATTATAGAGATAATGAAGTTAATTTTGAGAATGATTTTTCATTTTTATATATGAATGAATTAATACATTTGATAACATATCATGAAGATGATAAACTAGTCAAATATGGTAGTGAAAGTTATCTTACTCATATTATCAAAAAAAGGTATATTAATATGATTAATGATGTTCTAGTTGTAAATGAATATATAGATGTATTTACTGAGTTTTTTCTTAGAGATATTCCTGATTTAGAGGATTAATTCACTATTGACTTAGTTCTAGAATCTAATCCAATTTCTAAAACCCATTATCAAATGAATCCATTAGATTTATTGGAATTGAATTAGTAGTTACACGACTTACATGAAAATGGTTATTTTCTTCAAAGAACATCACCATGGTGTGCAATTACTTTATTTATTAAAAATAATAATGGTTAAATAAGTATTTGAATTGATTATAGAGCACTGAATAGCATTACTATTAAGAACATGCATCTATTACCTTATATATATGACTTGTTTGTTCAACTTTAGTGAGAAAAATATTTTTTAAAGATTGAAATCAAGTTTAGATATCATCATCTAAAATTAAAAGAAGAATAAATTTTGAAGATGGTGATTCATATTAGGTATATATATTATGAGTTTATAGTTATACCATTTAGGTTAGTAGAATAATTTTATCTATCATTATACGATTTAGTGATATATTTTTTACCAAAAATTTAGTGACAAAAACATATTTATTAGTAAAATTACTTACTGGTATAAAATGTAAATTTACCAAAATATATATACTTATAAAAAATTAAATATTTTATAGTCATAAATTTTCAATAATGATATAATCTATCCAAGATTCTCTATATGATCCTGATAGGTATCACTGAGAAGAAACCAAAAATCTATTTCTTCCTAGGGTATCCAAAGGCTAAATTAATCTCCCAATACTTAGGGAGGATCCTATATTTATCAAAATTTTCTTGAACCATTTTTAAAGAGATAAAATGAGTTATTAATTTAATAAGTTTAAAAATATAGTTATATATATTCTACATGTAATAAATTATAATATGATTGAACCATTTTAAATATTCATCCAAGGACAAACCTTGGAAATAAAATTTTTGGCCATCATTGATGAAATATTCCAAAAAAAATAAAATTTTATGACTCATTGAATTCAGTAGTTCAATCCTAATAATTATTTCATAATATTTACACAACTAACATAGGTATTCAATATCTTCAAATCAATATGAAATGATGATCATATCGAATATGTTAACTTAGGTTAAAGAGAAATGAAAATTTTTAGAAATATCTCATAATGCATTAACTTCCATGTGATAAACCATGGGATAGTTAACTTTACTACATTATGTTTTACACTAGTACAAACCATGATATGGTTTATACTAGAACATTATTGTTTAATCTTTAGTCTATATTTCCAATAAAAATGAGGTCGCATGTAACATTAAATCTAATGATTTGATATTTCTTTTAGCTTATATGTGGTTTATATTATGTTATGGAATTATACTAACCTTTTTTAGAAGTCTAATGATGTTGTTTTTAATAAGGGTGTAGTATTCCTTTATGTCTAGGTGATGTTAGGGATGTAGAATTGCCACCACAAATACATTTGATGTTATTTTTTTCATATCCATATCACTATAAAGTTATTTTTATTATTATTGTATGTAACTTAATATAGAGAGATATAGTTTTTATGGTTTTTAGATACATTCATTAGAAGTATTCCTAGTAATAGATGGTAAAATTAGTAATGGTGATGGTATTTTATTCATGATGATGGATGATACAGGGGATGATTTATGATGGAATTTTTCTTGGGTTTTTAATACCTTATTTTAATTTTCTTAAATGATTAATATTTATATGTTATCATGGAATTACTATTCCTTTTCACATAACATAAGAATGGTTAGATCAGGAACCTAATGGGTATTCTTATATAATCACCCCATTAATATTTAATTATTTTCATATTCACATGATCGTTTTGACAGAAATGTTGGACAAAAATAGAGAGGGAATGAATTGATCTTGGTGTGAATAGGAGTAGTCTTATGTTGATGTTTTTCCTTTGTTATTGATAGATATTATTGGAGTTGTGGTGTAATTTTTTATATACTCATTTTTGTGTTCATTCATTTGTATGGGATTTAGTTGTAATATTTGTGGTTTTGGGCATTATATGGGTTTGTTGATATTCAAAAGGTTAATTCATCCCATAATTTTTTTTACACTATTAGTGATAGTTTCTACCCTATGGTCTATTGAATGTGGGATTTGTGTTTCACTCTGGATCTCATTACACACTCCGGAGGAGTCATGACAGGGATAGATCATTACATTTTTCATAGAGTAAATAAATTTTATTTTCAAACACAAATGAGTTCTTTTATTAGAATAATAATTTTTATAAATTATAGTTTCAAAGAGCCTCATGAAAGTATCTATGATTATTGAGATTTTTATAATACGAAACATAAATGATTATACCTATCTAATCCAAAGTAAAATTCACTTTACATCCGAAAATAATTTAAAATATGTTTTTATTAAATAATAGTAATATAAATAGTTTCTTTTAAACTTGTTACCAAAAGATCACAAAGAAAAGTTAAATAAATAAATGTTACAAAGATGTTGATTATAAATCTAGAATGAGTTACAAGTATTTAAATTAGTGAAAATTATTAATATCATAACATTATATGAAATGGATTAAAGAAGTTTTAATGTTTTGTTTAAATAATTAAATATGAGCATTATGAATATTAATGCCATAGTTATTCAAAAAATGTTTCTTTATAGACAATAACCCATTAAAAGAGTTTAGTGGGTGGATTTATCAAACAGGCATATAGAAATGTTGTAGGAATTACATAGTGATGTGATGAGTTTAATTTTTTATAAATGTAGTGAACATAAGGCCTCTTAAGTGGAATATCATATTATATATGATTAAAAATAGATATTACATATGGTATGGTTATTATTGTTAAAAGTGTAATACTTTAAATATCCCATTTACACTTTATCAATCATTCATGTTGGTTGTATATATCACATGTATTGAAATGAAAATTTTCCTCAAAAAGTATGATTTTCACTTAGTAATAAGAGATTATCATCATGAAGTATAATAGGTTGTTTTGGTGTGTGAGGATTAAAATTATTTGGGTTTCATATAAGTATAAAAAATTCTAATGAGGTATAAAGGTATTTCTTGTTCTAGATGACCCACTACATATACTACATGAAGTGTCATACACTATGTCTTTAATACCCTAAAGATTTAAATTTCATATTAAATCCCCATTGTTAAATTTTTAAAAGATACCTATCATGGGAGACTTCATAATTATATACCTTTATTACACTATCCTTGAGGATGATAAAATTATGGGGTGGTAGGGTATGTTGTTGATCACATTGATGGTATAGGTTTAACCAATATGAGATTCTCCCTCTCATAGAACGAGCATAAAATTTGTGCCCTTGATTGAGATAGATTGAGGATGTTTATAGTCATACCTGGATAATATATGTGTTATGCTCTTATCTATTTGGATAAATGACATGTGATATTATCATCCATCAATGTGAATGATATATAGTTGAATGACATGCGACATATTCATCCATATAACCATTTTATACTCATATAATCATGAAGGCATGAGTAGAATATATTATATTTTATGTACTCTGTGTATTATTTCCACTCAATGTATTATACAGAGGGATTATATTACTATTCATTTTGTATATGATATAGATGGTGGATGCATGTATGAAGATACATGTGTTTTGTGGAGATCATGACATACCCCTTTGTATCTTGGTAGAATTGATGTTTTGAGAGAGGCAACTATTTTCTTATAATTATGGATTATAGAATTCATGATTATTACTAATAATACAAATACATATGGGGATATACTTTGCAATTTTTTTAATTAGGATTAAATTTTATAATACAGTGTATTCATAAAACTTTGAGTGTTACCCCAAAAGTTTTTTGAAGGATTTACAAAAGAATTTTTGGATGGTTTTTTTACAATTCATTACATATAATTTAATTTATGGATAAAATGAATGATTTTTTCTATAAAAGTTTTTTTATGATATCTAAGACGGGTTTTTAATATTATTTTAAAAGTTATTACATAGGTTGTGACATAATGTAAAATTGCATGATGTATATAAGGCTTTATTATGGGTGAAATATTGATAGTAATATATATTAAAGCAAAACCATGATGTGGTGGTATTAAAAACATTGTGGTTTGTGGTTGAGTAAACCATGAATTATTAAAGGTCACTACATAATGGTTTTATGGATGGAATTTAATTCATTATATGATAATGCATACTAATTTCTTATTTAACCTACTATAAGATATCATGTTTGGATCAAACATCATGTAATGATTTTTAAGTTGTTTCAAACATCCAAAACGAGTGTTTAATTATAGAAAAATCGGTAGAAGAAATTAAAAATATGATATAAAGATCAAAAAAATTATAAAAAATTTAAGAAACATTTAAATCATAGTTCAATGTTTATAATAGATTTGGAAGCCCAAAAAATATCTTTGGAAGTTATATAAAGAGTTTTAATCATTGTAAAAAGTGTTAAATGTGAATATAATTCATCCTATAGAAACTCCTTCAATATTAATCTTTTATTTTATTTTAATAATTTAACTAAAGGTTCTAGTGGATTGTGGCTTCAAGGAAATTCTTACCAAGTATTGGGAGACTCATATAACCCATGGATTACCTTCATATGGGGGATTATTTTTCCTATTATGGATATTTAATACGAGAATATTTAAAATATTGGATAGATTAACTTTAATAGTTAACAGGAACATATATAATTTATATTTATTTAATTCAAATGGTTGGATGGATCTTGTTCCTAAATAGGTTTTGGTGGTTTATTTCCACTATGTTTGGAGAAGGGTTTCCCCTAAAAAGCATCTAGAATAATATTTTTTTCAAGGTGAATTGATAATGTATATAGAAATGTCTCAATAAATATAACATAGTAACACAAATGACCCACCAAAAATCACCTAGGTTGATAGTTAGGCCATATGTTCCACCCTAATCCTTCCTCTAATAGATCAGGTATTGGTGACTAACACCAATAAGGAATATCATAAACCTGAAAGACCCTAGCCTACTAAACCTACACATAACCACATACATAAAAAAACATAGATAATGAAATAATATAAAAAATATCAAACTACATAATAATATACATGACAAAAATTCCAAATACAAATAAAAATATAGAAAATTCCAAATTCATAAATATAGTAAAATGAAAATCCCAATATCCGATATAAGGTCAAATTTATAATAACTAAAAATGGGAAATACTTGTCAAAATAACTCCTAGCATTAATGATGACAATAGTCACTACAACCAAGTAATATTATTCAATAGATTTATCAACACCACTTCCTATGTAATCACCCTAAAATTTTCATTTTTATGCATATATTACAATAGATATTGGATAAACACCCATATAGGGCGGACTATTAACATACCCATTATGATACCATGAATAAATGAATATTGTAAAGAAAGAAAAGTCATATTGAAACTGAGGACATAGAAAAATACAATAATATCCTATATATTCCTTAAGGATTGAGACAACCAAGGTAGCAGTGAATCCCCAACATTGTAACCTACCTCCCTTAAGATATTAGGTTTTAGAAAACCTAAGGTATCTAGTTAATTGGAAGACTTATAGTATCTCAAATATTCGAAATATCATAAACCCCACCATCCCTTAGAATCTATAGTTGGGGACCCATACCTTATCATGGTAATCACGCTAGTCAAGGGAGTACTGACCTCAATAGAAGACCCATTCTCCATCAAACATAACTTGTCGATTGAGGGAATATTGAATCTATAGATAGATAACCCATTCCCCATCTGTGGGGGAGTTCCTTACCCTATAAAATATATAGTGGACCCACACCTTAATGTGGTTATACTGATCGAGGGAATACCTAAACCTATACTCAATATAGAGGATTCACACCCCAAGTCCATGGTGGTATACTCAACTCCATAAATCATGTGGGGGATCTTTACCCTATCATCTACATGTCGCCAGTGGAGTACTAAACTATGTGTCTACTCTAATTATCGCACCCAAACGCAGTTATCAACCATATAGATATACAGAAAAAATACCCAAAAAATCTCATAAATAGACCTTTCTAGTTAATAGGACCCTATCATTACTCTATACAAGAAAAAAATCTTAGTACAGACTACTCATTTGTCCAATTTTGACAACTAGGAATGAAAATACAAAAAAATACTAAAAAGGTATGTACATGACATGTACTTCAAATGAAATGGAATGCATTTTGTAGGTAGTGGCTGGGAATGGAATCAAGTGTCTTATTCATGTCATTTAAACCAACACAAAATATCATTTAGGTAAAAAGGTGTGTGGAACTCAAGTTTTGGCCAGTAGTATGCTATTGAAGCTCAATGTTGTGTAACTCCACTAACACAACATGTTCGAGTGGGTTACACACCATGTGTTTTCATTTATTCATAGACCATTTGAGGGTGATTTATTTATATAGTCCTGACCATGTAATTGATTTCATTTCCCTTGGGCTATATCATGTCAGCTGACCCAACCCATTTTTAGGCCCTGTGCAGCTTCTCATGTTGAGATGTTTGGGCCACTGCACGACTGACCTGTGACCCACAAATGGGGTCTGACCATCTAGTATACCCCATATATACCAACCACATTGTCTATACATTATTGGTGTTGATCATGTAGTGGAATCCTTGAATATTGGGAAATTTAAATTTTACACTATGATCAAAGTTACAACGTCACCACTGGTGCAATAGCTTCTCGGTTACTACCTAAGGATCTCATGTTATTTAATTTAAGCACAAAAATTAAAATTAAAAAATACCTCAGTTTATTTAAATATTTTATTGAGTTCCACTCATTATTGGTGATCATTTATTGAAGTATAAAACGTTGTATCCCTCTAGATTATCCACACACTCTTAAAAAACACTTTCAAATCATCAAACATAAGATTCTAGGTGCTATTACATATCAATAAAAATCCTTTCAACCTACTGAAGACCGCTACAACACCATTCCATTGATATAAAAAGGAAAAAATGAATCAATCCCTGTAACATGTTGTTTCTCTCTCTAGGATTTGGGATAGATGACAGAGAATATATCAGGATTTAAATAGACTAATAGTATATTGAATGATAGATTCTTTAACCTTATACAGCGGGATTAAAATACATAGAAATGGCTCCATGGCCCCCAAATATATATTATATACTAACTATGTCCTAAAAATCATATTATGACTTATTAAATATTCTATAAACTTTATTTGTATTTTTATCACTTACTTGTAGTATAATAAATATATTACATTATAAAATTAAGTCATTAACTTGACTCATTATTATTATAAATATTAAAGAAACCTTGAATATTAGAATAATATTCATTCGTTAAATATTTTCCATGTATTCTCAATATAACTTGTGAATAATTTTAATGAAAAAATTCAATACCAAATATTTTGAACTCGATTAATATGAATTTATTTATTTCATGTTCATTTTTCAAACTCGTACATCACCCATACCTCATAGTGGGATCCACCATGTCCTAAACTTCTATTCATAAGAATAAGAAATATTTTTGAATATTCTATGTGTGTGACTCTATAGGACCTTATCTCATTAGAAGTGAGTAATACTCACGGACTACGAGTGTATTCTAGCAACCGATCAAGGTCCCTAAAGAGAAAAGGTATAGTCATAACAATGAAAACCCCATGTGAACACATGTTGTGTAATATAATATCTTCACCTTGTGATATATTATAAAGCAGTATACACAATTATTGTCATTTTCATTTATCTCTTTACTTATTTATGACCTTACTAGATATAATGACCACCAATCACTATGTCCATGGATTTAATAATGCATCACCATCCTGGTCAACTAGGCCGAAGATATCTTTTCCTTTCAGAAGTAAAAAATTATATCTTGTCCATTCAACCAATCTCACACCATTAATAACCCACCCAACGTAAGCAACCTCACCATGAAATAACTTCCATGGTTTCATCTTGAATAAAAGTATGTGGTCAAACGTTATACATTGATAATGATCTCAAGTCACGAGACCAATACACATGCTCATAGATAGGATTAACCAATGTCACCCGAAACATGTAGTGTTCTTATTGGTGGTTCATTCCTCATGATCACCTATAATCAAGTTCACAAACTAAGAACATCATGAGAAAAAGTATCAATGATTATAATCCCCCAGCACCTAATAGTCTGTCATCATATGTGTCCATTCAGTATGATGTATCTAGACTATATAGAATATGTTAAATATTAATATCATAATATCTTGAGGGTATTATTATAGATGAGAAATGCTATAATATTTTGATATGATAAATAATCTCTGGATATTACAATTTAAATAGTGGATTCAAAAATTTCAACAATATTATAGTAAGATAACATCATTCATAAATCATTGTATACATGATATGGTAATAAAAAGGTGTTATTCAAGTTGGGTATAGGCAACCCACTTTTACAATACTCCCACTTATAGTAGTTCCAACTTGATAACTATCATTATTATCTCTTATATGATAAGATTATGCTTCTATTAAGTTATGGATTTAGTCATTATGCCTACCATATTTCCTTACATGGATACTTTTCTGTATGAAACATCACATCCTTGAGTGAGACTCCTCAAGAGATTATATCCAAAAGTATATTACTTTTAATATAATTTCACAATCTTAACACCTTTATTAGTTCCATTGGTATGATTCTAAGAACTAGAAAAACCATTACACAATCATTACTACTTCTCTAGCTGCATCAGAAGTTGTAACATACTCGATATTTATAGATATAGAAACCAATAGATTTAATGAGATTATCTTTCTAATTACCTTATGCTAACTTTTATTTTAGATCATTTTTATTCTTAGGAATACCTTTTTTCACCTAATAACTATTCCCCTTCCCCTCAAAGTATCAGGTATATATCCCTTATATTTTCTCAAGTATAATTAAATAGTTCTAACTACATCCTGTATAATTCTACTAAATCTAACTAATATTTTACTAATATAAAGTATAATTTTTCAATATAATAACTATTATATAACATGGAATATGTGATAGACACATCACTAAAGTGTATATAATTATACTAACCATTATAATCTACTCTTATGTATCAAACATGTCTTCTTGGATAGATTTATGCCACGTGACTTTGGCATCGAATCTCTCTAAAATTGTTCTAGCTAGTATTTTCAAATACCTTACCAATATATGTAATTTGACTTGTTCTAATCAACCTATATATCTAACAAAGTAAATATTTTCCCAATAACTTGGTTTGATACTTTACTTTAATCTTTAGAGATTTTTTTCAACCCAATCATAACAAACTGTAAGACTAATACCTATTTTCAATATGTTATCAATATACATTAAATGGAACTTATTTCACTCCCAATAACCTCTTATAAATACCTAACATAATTTCATTCCAAAAAATATTATATGATCACAATTATTTCATATCATATTAGTATTTTTTTATGTCATCCACCTTTCTGGTTGCATCATATGGACACCTTTAAAGAAAAGTGGTCTTGATACCCATTGAATAATAAAATGATCGTAGGAATTTTCAATGTCAATTAGAATTCAAATGGATCTAATAATGAAATTTAGCGTAAAGTATTTTTTCTTAGAATTTATATAAACGTTATTGTTTAAACCTCTTTTCTATTAATTATGCCTCATTGATCTGGACTTGACCATCTATTTATTTTTTCTATTGAATACCCACCACGGTATCATGACATGAAACACTTAAAAACCAATAATTTGAACTTTGGATCATTGAATACATTATTTAATTTCAATTATATTTTGAAATATAAGCTTATTTCTATTTATTGATTCCTTTCAGGATCTATTATTCTCAATGAATAATTTATCATCCACTGTAGTGAATATAAAACCACCAATATGGTTCTAACCTTCTAAAATTTAATGTCTCTAGAACATTCCTTTTCATGATCTCTTATGGAATTTTTTCATATTCCAAATACATGTGCATCTACATCCTTGAATTAAAGAAAGTCAATATTTCTCCCACTGTCTGTAATAGAGATGTACACCCTTTATAGAAACATATTTTATAACATTACTATACCTTTTCTATCATAGGTATTTATATAATATCTTATATAAACTTTTTAAAAATAAAAGTGATGAACTTTGTGTTTTTCTTGATGCAAGTTTATTTTTTGACTTAGTTTTAACAAACTATTTGCATATAAACACATTTTATTATGATAGAATGGATTTGTTTCATACTATAACTCATATGATATCCATTTTTCATTATAATTCAAATATGTTTATGGGTTAACACATCAATTTTTGAATCATCTCTTGAAAATATTATGAAAAAATATGTAAGACATAAAAGACACATTATTAATCCTCATTTCACTAACATCATATCTCTGATGCGTATAAGGAAATGTGTATTTAATAATTAATCTATGATACATTTTAATGATAAATTTTTACATGTAAGACTCAACATCGATATACCTTTTACTTATATAATATATTTGATTTTTCTTACTTCACTTTTACATTCCTTAAAACTTTTAAAGGGATCTAATGATGTTTATGAATTTACCTCTAACTTCTCTTTGGAATAGTTCATGCTCTCTAGATGAACTAATTCTTAATGATTTGTGGATTAACTTTATTTTTAAATGTTTATTTCTCCAAGACTAGATAATTAAATGTTCTGAAAATACCTAAGGTTTTTATTTACAAATACTCTAAATATTAAACTGTGTATATCCTTTACATCTACTTTTAGTTTTACTAGAAAATAAGTATCCTGCCACAACTGGGTATTGAGTCATTTTTTATATTCACCAGTTTTTGTGAATGATTCAAGAATTATTGAACCATTAATTGATTATGAGACACCACAAACAACATTTATTCCAAAATATAATAATTCCTATTTGTTTCCAATGGAAATGTGAGATAAATGATTTAGTAATAATCTATAAAAGTTAAAATATAATCAATAAAATTGGAAAATTAGAAGTTTCCACTTCTCACTGCTAACTTTAGAATCACCATTTCTCATCCACTTAGAGAATTCACCTTACTAATTATAACTTTTCTATACATACTTGATTTCTATATTTAAATAAAAATATGTGACAGGAATATTGTATTTAATACCCAAGAAGTATAATATAAGTTTTAATTTTAATTGATGAAAATATCAGAAGAAGTATCAGCTACTTGCATATTCAATTTAGTTGACTGAAATTTATATCATATTAACTATTCTAGCCACATAAAAATAATATATAATCTTTTTTTATGGTCACACATATTTTTCTTCATTAAATTAAACTATGAAGGTTCCTTTGGCATCATACTTTCCATTTTCCTTTTTTTCCAAATCTTTCAACTTATTCACAATAAGAAACAAATATTAAAATTCCTTTAATTACTTTTTTTTAGAAAACATTACCCCAAATATTATGAATAATTTTATCCATAGTATTCATTTTATAACCTTAAATGAACCTAGAGTAACTAAGTGAATAGGATAAAAGAATGAGATTTATTGAATTATCATTATTCAAAACGAATCCATCTTTCAATTTACTCTTACTCAGTATATTCACAGTATAATTTATTTTCTACTTAAATTTCTCCTTGAAAAATTATTAGAGATGAGAAAACATGGAATAAGATCCTAGTACTGTGGATTCTTACATGAATCATTGATGATTTTACTATGATATAAATTTTAAATGAATCAAACATGTATTTTATACGCTTCCTTTTAACCTCACTTCCTATGGTGGTGGAACATGTAGTGGGGACTCTTACACATAAAATTTTATATTTCGTAGTACTTTGTGTGTAAGCACTTTCACTACTCGTGGAAAATTATGACTTTTAGGACATGTTCTTTGTCCGATGCGAATTATAGTGAATTTATGTTATTAAATTCCATTCTTCTAAAAAATAAAAATTAAGAAAATTATCAATTTCATTTTAATTTCCATTTATTTTACATTACAAATTTTATTATCAAAAATTTCTCCCACTATTTTATCAAATCCTAGTATCCCTCAAAAAATAAATTTAGATTTCACGACCCGTCCTCGGGGCCTGTTCCGTGACTACCCCAAGCCCGCCTTCCATAGGCCAGGGCCTGGCGACTAGCACCAAGGCATAAATCCCGGAAAAAGGGAAGGCATTGCCTTTGAAAAGTAAACAAGAACCATAGAGTAAGCAAGAGGAAAAGTAAACACTAAGTAAAAAACTATAACAAGCTATGCTGAAAGTAAAAGGGGCTGGAAATACAAGCCCAACTATAATGTACAACTGAAAGGGGAAAACAACAACTGAAAAGAAAAACCACAGTGCCGAGTCGTCTCTGGAAGTCCCACCTGAAGGGTGGGTATAGATAGCCTCCACTACTACTCGGGTCCACCTGACCACTCCGAGTACATCTCGCCCAGTGGTCCACCTCTAGGTACCGTCCTACTCCGCAAGCCTCCACCACGATCAGCACTGTCCGTCGTCTTCAACCAACACAACGTAGTGCGGGCATAGCCCATGTAGGGGTGAGTATAAGCTACTCAATAGGGACCCTGATACCCCCGAAGGTCTCCCGAAATCCACAAAGGATAAACCACAAAGGAAAGATACAATCACGAAGTAACAACCAACACTGCTTAGGTATATGACCATACATATACCTAAGTCATCAATTCCCATTCGGCTCCAACATCCGAGCCCAAGCACAACCCAGTCCACACAGGAAAGCAAAACGTATACTCATACAGGATAGCACAACACAATCCATGAAGGAGAGAAAAAGTAATCCACGTAGGATATCTCAACACAATCCACAAAGGAAAGTAAACAGTAAATCCACACAGGATAGTTCAACACAATCCACAAAGGAGAGTAACACAGTATTCAGCTCACACAGGTATACTTCTTCGAATGACGATAGAGATGATCACTGATCCATCTATGCCATCGGACCCACAAAGGATCTATAGGTACTAACCCCCGAAATGACTCCCACAGGATCGGACCCACACAGGATCAATAGGTAACTAACCCCCGCAAAGACCCACACAGGATCGGGCCCACACATGACCTGTAGGCGCTGGCTCACACAGAACCGTTGAGCGCTGACCGACACAGGATTAGATCCACACAAGATCTATAGCACTAATCCATGTAGGATCTCTGAGTGCAGTAGTCATCGTAGTCCACTGAGGATCTCTGCACAGTCGTCGTCGCAGTCCACGGAGGATCTCTGCACAGTCGTCGTTGTCGAAGTCACAGCCAGCACTAGGGTTCCCGCACACTGCAAAGCTCGTTCGGGAGGGTCCGCTCCATGAGCCGAGAAGGCTGATACATCAACTGACACAAGGTCTAGAGTTGATGTATCCAAAAGTTTTGTATCGTCAACAGGAACTCATGGTCGCAGACGGCACGTCAATTGGGCGCCCAGTCTGATAGTTATTGGTTATTCCACTCCAGGGGCCTGGTTGGTTTTTAAGGGAAAACCAACCTGTCCGTACTCCACCTACATCCGAACCTTGGGTGGAGTGATCCAAAAGATCCGTATCACATAGAGGAATCCAACAAAGCTGACGGCACGTCAATCGGACGTCCGGAGCTCAAGTTATGGGCATTTCCACTCCGTGGGCCCGGTTGGTTTCGTGTACGAACCAACCCGGCCGAACCCAAAGTATTCTGAAACCTTGAGTGCAATATACCAAAATGACCGTCTCGATCCAAGGATCGTGTTGCCGCTAACAGAGCATTGATCGGAGGACCTTAGCTCAAGTTATGAGCAAAAGACCGAAAATGGTCTGAAAATGGGGGTCTCGGCCCGGGCCGGCCCGGCCCGACCCCCCCTGGGTCGGCCCGAACCGGGTCGACCCGACCCGGGTCCGACCCGGCTGGACCCGGTCCGGCCCGGCTCGGCCGGCCGGCCGAGCAATGCGGGGGGCACACTGCCCACGTGTGACAACACCGCGGCCCCCGCGGGGGGCCGCCCTGGTCAACGGACGTGGCAAAGCCGCGTCTGGTGTGTGCCGGACCCGCGTGGCTGCGGGTCTGCGGGCCACTGAAGTCGCTCTGGTGGTCCGATTCCATTCTCGTCTGTGCTGCTGCTCCTATTGGGACCCGTTCATCACTTCGGAATCATCAAATTGCCTTTACGGCATGTTTTTTTATCGCCCGCCAAATCCGCACAACAATGAAGAACTGCGGAGGTGTTGGGCCGTGTTCGTTTGGCCCGCACCCTCCATGTTAGATGATACAAACGGGAAGATAATTAACACATTCCAAACATATCAAAACAATTTTAATAATTTAAAATTGCACTTGATCTAGGTTCTTTTTTTTAGAATAAAACAACGACAGGAATAAAAAGGTATTTCCAAATAAAATCCCTACCTCGGTCAAGTCGTCGCACGCGCATTCTTCGCGAAATTGATCGCCGCGGAAGGAGGGGATCGTTGCGTCGTCACGGTATCTGGTGTTGCGTCGAAGAACTCTGAGGACCAAGAAACAACAGATTTAATTTTAATAATTAAATCCATATTGAGTTATAATACGCAAGAAATTTAACGAACCGAAATCTCTCACCACAATGGGTGATCGAAGATTTTGTTGCGGATGAAGGAATGTCGCAGAAGAACGTCGCGGGAGAGGAAATGTTAGTGTCGCGGCACATGGCATCGCGTCGTCGATTTCCACGGGTTCGGTGTTCTTCGTCGGAGGCCGGCATTCATCGTGTTCTTTACAGTCTTTACGAAGGAGGATGAAGGCACACAAGGTTCTGTCAAGTCCTCTCAACGAGCAATCCTCAAGATGTTTTGCGTTGGTCTTATTTTATTATTACGCCAATGGATTTCAAACAGGTTAAGAAACAATCAAAATTAATTCATCGAATCAATTTCAACGAATAAACTGCCCATTTAATAGGAGCGTTAAGAAATTAAGAAAACGCGCCAGTTGACTTTCATAATGACGGGTTTTCACGGGTGTGTTACTTAGCAGAAAAGAAACGGTGGGGCTCGTGCGGGACCTACCTCACAAATATCCTACCAAGGGGGTAGGATATTTTTGGACAACACCCTATCTGCAACAACTCAGCTTAAGGAGCTTTAAGTGGCTTTCAAGTGGCTTTAAGTGAACTAAAATAAAGTTTGTCATATAAATTATTTTATTTCTTAACTTTAAGCCCAAAAAATTAAAAACCACACCCGAACAAACGCAACTCCAGAAGGGGCGTTTCTTAGAAAATACTGGCGCTGTGATTCCATCGATCCCCTCGGAATTCGATTCCGAGCACCAGTTCAAAAGTTAGAAAAATCTGCACGTTCGTTCACTGAATGTACCTGAGCCAGACTTCGGAAAATGATTCTGGGCACACCGGGCCTCGGAATCAGGTGTCGTCAGAAACTACGTTTTTGTAAAATTTCAAAGAAAATTAAGAAAAAAATTTCCTTGAAATTTACGGGCCTTTACATTACTCCCACCTCAGGGATTTATGTCCCAATAAAGATACATCATAAACTAGGGAATCAAATGTGGGTACTGAGCATGCATATGAGCCTCCCGCTCCCAAGTGCTCTCCTAGAGGCTCCCGTGCTGCCATCTGATGCGCACGAGAGGAATCGACCATCCACGTAGGACCTGCTCTTGTCGATCCACGATCTCCACTGGGACCTCTGCAAAAGTCACCACATCATCAACGTCCAGCTCCCCATAGTCAATGATATGCATCGGGTCCTCCACATATCTCCTCAACTGAGATACGTGGAAGACGTCGTGCACCCGGTGCAACTGAGGTGGTAGAGCCAGGAGATAAGCCACCTCGCCGATCCTTCCAAGGACCTGGAAGGGTCCGATGAAGCGTGGAGACAACATGCCTCCTCGGCCAAATCTCCGTAAACCACGTCGAGGTGAGACCCGCAAGAAGACGTGGTCGCCATCCTCGAACTCTAGTGCCCTCTGCCTCCTGTCAGCATATGACTTCTTCCGGCTCTGAGCTGTCCTCATCCACTCCTGGATGACCTGGACCTTCTCTGTCGTGGCCTGGACCATCTTTGGTCCCACAAGTGCTGACTCCACAGGGTCTGTCCAGCACAAAGGAGATCTACAATGTCTGCCGTACTACCCCTCATATGGTGTTATCCCGATGGTGGAGTTGTAGCTGTTGTTGTACGCGAACTCCACCAAGGGTAGGTGGTCCTCCCAGCTACGACCAAAGTCGAGGAAACATGCGCGGAGCATGTCATCGAGAGTCTGAATTGTCCTCTCTGTCTAACCATCCGTCTGAGGGTGAAAGGCGGTGCTCAGATGTAGCTGCGTCCCGAATGCCTCCTAAAACCCCTTCCAAAGCCGGGAAGTAAAGAGAGCATCTCGATCGGAGATGATAGACGATGGCACACCGTGAAGCCGTACAATCTCATGTACGTAGAGACGCCCCAAGCTCTCCACTGAGCCCTTCTCTCAGATGGGTAAGAAGTGTGCCGACTTGGTGAGTCGGTCAACAATCACCCAAATGGAGTTGTGACCTATGGAAGTGCATGGAAGTCCAGTCACGAAGTCCATAGATATCCCATCCCACTTCCACTCTGGGACCTCCAAGTGTTGTACCAAGCCAGCTGGTACCTGATGCTCTGCCTTCACCTACTGGCATGTGAGGCATCGAGAAACGAACTCTGCCACAGCCTTCTTCATGCCCGGCCACCAGTGCTGTCGTCTGAGGTCCTGGAACATATTCGCCACTCCAGGATGTACCACCAAAGGAGAAGTTTGAAACTCTCCTAGAACCTCCTCTCATAAAGAAACTGGTACCAGGGTACGTCCTCTGAAAAGGATGTCGTGCTCTACTCCAAGGGAGAAGCCCTCAGGTGTCTGTCCTGAGGATATCTGCGCACGCCACGTCTCATAGTCAGCATCCCCAAGATGTGCCTCTCTGAACCGCTGTAGCAGCGGAGGAGTGACTGTGAGAGACTGAAGGAAGGCTCTTCCATCTCTATCCATAAAGGATATCTACAAAGCGGCTAGCTGCTCTGTCGCCTCCTCAAGTAGCTGAATGCCCATCCTCCTACTGAGGGCATCGGCTACTACGTTCCCCTTCCCAGGAGTATAGACTATCTCAAAGTAATAGTCCTGGAGGAAGTCGAGCCATCGCCACTGTCTCAGGTTTAGGTCCTTCTGCGAGAAGATGTACCTGAAACTCTGGTGGTCCGAAAAGAGTGTAAAGCGTCCACCCATCAGATAGTACCGCCATGTCTTCAGAGCGAAGACCACTGCTGCTAAATCCAGGTCAAGTGTGGTGTAGTTCTGCTCATGCGGCCTCAACTGACGTGATCCATAGGCAATCACGGCCTGCTCCTGCATCAGGACACATCCATGTCTGGTCCCTGATGCATCGCAGTAGACTACGTATCCAACTCCCTCAGGCAACCTCAAGATAGGTGCGCTGGTCAATCTCTATCTCAGCTCCTGGAAGCTCTACTGACATCTGTCTGACCACACAAAGAGTCAACCCTTCTTCGTCAAAGCTGAGAGTGGCGCCACAACTCTGGAGAAGTCTGGTACAAATCTCCGATAGTATCCAGCTAGTCCCAAGAAACTCCGCACCTCTGCCACGCTCCAAGGTGGCTCCCAAGTTAGCATTGCTTCGATCTTTGCCGGATCTACCGCAACTCCCGCCTCAGAAATGACGTGCCCCAAGAAGTGGACCTCACGTAACCAGAACTGGCACTTCGAGAGCTTTCCATAAAGCTGGTGCTCTCGGAGTGTGTCCAGCACAACCCATAAGCGGTAGGCGTGCTCCTCCTCCGTCGTCGAGTATACAAAAATGTCGTCGATGAAAACCACGACAAATCGATCGAGTTATGGCTAGAAGATCCTGTTCATGAGGCTCATGAACATCTGCTGGAGCATTGGTTATGCCGAATGGCATAACCAAGAACTCATAGTGGCCATACCGACACCTGAAGGTCGTTTTCTGCATGTCCTCATCTCGAACTCTGAGCTGATGATAGCCTGACCGGAGGTCTATCTTCGATAACCACCGTGATCCCTTGGCTGATTGAAGAGGTCATAAATCCTCGGTAGCAGATACTTGTTCCTCACTATCACCTGGTTCCGGCGATGATAGTCGACACACAGTCACAAGCTCCCATCTGCCTTCTTGGCCAACAATATCGGGGAAGCCCAGGGTGAAACACTGGGTCGGATGAACCCCTTACCTTGCAAGTCCTCCAACTATACCCGTAACTCTCGAAGCCCAGTGAGGGCCATCCGATACACTGGAGTGGATATCGGGGTTATCTCGGGGTACAGATCAATATAAAAGTCTACCTCTCTGCAAGGAGGTAGTCCTGGAACGTCGTCTGGAAAGACGTCCGCATACTGATCCACCATTGCAGGAAAACTAGGACTCCTCACGTCAACTACTCCTAGGATGAGGCTAGCCAACTGATGAGTGATGGGCTGTCCTCACCTCTGCAAGAGTCCCTCCTGTGATGCAAAGGCTCCCTTCTCGCTGGTGAAGGTGAACCTGCTCCCGTCGGTGCGTACACATCACACCTTGCGCCTAAAATAGTCAATATGAGCATGGACTGTAGATAACCAATCCATGCCCAAGATGACATCGTAAGGCCTCGACGCCGCTACAAGAAGATCCCAGCCGAAGATCTCGCCTCCTAGAGTAAGCTCACACTACCGGAACCAGTGCATAATCGTCGAGTCTGCTCCCGTAGGGGTCTCTAGCCATAAGGATCGAGCCAACGGCTCTGTCGGAATCTCCAAGCTCCGAACAAGGGCAGTGACTATGAAAGAGTGACTCGCTCCTATGTCTATAAGAACTGCAACAAGGGTGGAATAGACACAGATAGTACCTCGAATAATCTCGGGCGTGCCGTGGTCGTAGGCCTCCACTGCCTGGAGCTGTGCGTATCTCTATCCGCCAGCTCCCGGTGGTCGGGGTGGCCATCCTGGTGGTGGTGGGGGTAGAGCCTCATAGCGTCGCCCACCACCCGCTGCTCGTCCAGCTCCTCTTCCTTGTACGCCTCCTCCATGCTGACCGCCACAGTCGACCCTCTGCCTCTGCCTGGGTGGCCCCTCCACCGTCTGCTGCTCCTCAACACGACGGGTCGGGCAGTCACAAGCCAAGTTTCCCTGCCCGCCGCATGCGTAACACTATCTGCCTCTCGAAAGACTGGCTCCGCGATGTGTGCCCCGCACAACTGAGCCAGTGTCCTGAGGTCGTCTACGAGAGGTTCTGGTTTGCCGGGACCCCTGATTCATCTGTTGGCTGCCTACTGTGGAAGACTCTGCTATCTTCCTCCCTGCGGTGGGTCTCGCTGCCGAAGGGGACTCAGTAAGAAAGCTCTCGATCAGAAGGGCTCTCTCCAGCACTCCTTCTTGACTCAGAATGCTGAGGGAGATTATAGATGCCCTGATCTCATGTCTCAAACCCTAGTCAAAGGTCTGGGCCCGAAAGAAGGGGTCTCATACCATGTCGGTCGAGTAGCGAGAAAGATTGGTAAACCTCGCCACGTACTAGGCGACCGTAAGCTGCCCTGCCGCAGCTGAAGAAGCTCCTTGATGCGCACCGCACGGAGGGTGGCCGGGACAAACTCTAAGTGGAAGAGGCTCTCGAAGTCCATACAGAGAATAGATTCCTCACCGTTCACCTAGTGCATCAAGCTCCACCATCGGCCCGCTGCTGCGTGCAGTAGGCTCACCGCGAGGATCACCATGAGGTCTGTTGGTGTCCTCATTAGCCTAAAAACTAGTACGACTGCCTCCAGCTAGTCCTCGGCTGTCTGGGGGTCCGTCTCCCCATGAAACCTGGGTGGCCGCTGGCGCTGGAACTCGTGCAGAGCTCCGAGGCGACGTGCATCGTCAGCGGTCGTGGCGGGGAGCATCAGTAGCTCGGAGGGTAGAGGTACCGCTGATGCCTCCGCCGTCAAAGGGCCCTGTACCGAGGCCTCGTTGCTCGGCGGGCTATCGTCGCGCTCTACTCTCGGAACCCGAGCTGGCTGCTGTCGTGGGGCCATCCTGAAAAGGAAACAAGCGCGCCACAGTTAGAACACTATACCTGGTGAGCTGATACAAAGTAATCAATAAGAGAAACTTTAAAACCCACATGCATTCAATGTTTTCGTGCATTAGGTCGGAAATTAGAAGTCAGGGTCCTGTTGTACGGATACGTCGACCGCCGCACAAACACTGGACTCCCTGGACTGATAACCACACCCAATATGCTAAACACTATTGCTTCACATAGAAGAAAGATCAGAGTTTGCGGTAGAATCGAACCGCCTTTGATACCAATTTGTCACGACCCGTCCTCGGGGCCCGTGTCGTGACTACCCCAAGCCCGCATTCCATAGGCCAGGGGCGGGCGACTAGCACCATGGAGTAAATCCTGGAAAAAGGGAAGGCATTGCCTTTGAAAAGTAAACAAGCACCACAGAGTAAGAAAGCGAAAAAGTAAACACTATGTAAAAACGGTAACAAGCTGTGCTGAAAGTAAAAGGGGCCGAAAATACAAGCCCAACTGTAAAGTACAACTAAAAGGGGAAATCAGCAACTGAAAAGAAAAACTGTAGCGTTGAGCCGTCCTCTGGAATTCCCAACTGAAGGGTGGGTATAGATAGCCTCCACTGCTCCTCGGGTCCACCTGACTGCTCCAAGTATGTCCCGCCCAGTGGTCTACCTCAAGGTATCGTCCTGCTCCACAAGCCTCCACCATGATCAGCGCTGTCCGTCATCTGCAACCAACACAACGTAGTTCGGGCATAGCCCGTGCAGGGCTGAGTATAAGCTACTCAGTAGGGACCCCGAGACCCCCAAAGGTCTCCCGAAATCCACAAAGGATAAACCACAAAGGAAAGATACAATAACGAAGTAACAACCGACATTGCTTAGGTATATGCCCATACATATACCTAAGTCATCAATTCCCATTCGGCTCTAACATCCGAGCCCAAGCACAACCCAGTCCACACAGGAAAGTAAAACGTATACTCACACAGAATAGAACAACACAATCCACAAAGGAGAGAAAAAGTAATCCACGTAGGATAGCTCAACAAAATCCACAAAGTAAAGTAAACAGTAATTCCACACAGGATAGTTCAACACAATCCACAAAGGAGAGTAACACATGATTCAGCTCACACAAGTATACTTCTTCGAATGACGATAGAGATGATCACTGATCCATCTATGTCATCATACCCACAAAGGATCGATATGTACTAACCCCCGCAGTGACCCACACAGGATCGGACCCACACAGGATCAATAGGTAACTAACCCCCGCAAAGACCCACACAGGATCGGGCCCACACAAGACCTGTAGGCGCTGGCTCACACAGAACCGCTGAGCGCTGACCCACACAAGATCGGATCCACACAGGATCTGTAGCACTGATCCATGTAGGATCGCTGAGTGCAGTAGTCGTCGCAGTCCACTGAGGATCTTTGCACAGTCGTCGTCGCAGTCCACGGAGGATCTCTGCACAGTCATCGCTGTCGAAGTCGCAGCCAACACTATAGTTACCGCACAAAGCAAAGCTCGTTCGGGAGGGTCCGCTCCACGAGCTGAGAGGCTGATACATCAACTGACACAAGGTCCAGAGTTGATGTATCCAAAAGTTCTGTATCGTCAACAGGAACTCATGGTCACAGACGGTGCGTCAATCGGACGCCCGGTCTGAGAGTTATTGGCTTTTCCGTTCCAGGGGCCCGGTTGGTTTTTAAGGAAAAACCCACCCTAAAATTCTAAACCTACGTCCAAACCTCGGGCGGAGTGAGCCAAAAGATCCTTCTCACTTAGAGGAATCCAACAAAGCTGACGGCACGTCAATCGGACGTCCGGAGCTCAAGTTATGAGCGTTTCTGCTCCGTGGGCCCAGTTGGTTTTGTGTACGAACCACCCCGGCTGAACCCAAAGTATTCTGAAAATTGAGTGAAATATACCGAAACGATCGTCCCGATCCATGGATCGCATTTCCACTGACGGCGCATCGATCGGAGGCCCGTAGCTCATGTTATGAGCAAAAGACTGAAAACGGTGTGAAAATGGCGGCCCGGGCCGGCCCGGCCCGACCCCCCCCCCCCCCCTCGGGTCGGCCAGAACCAGGTCGACCCAACCCGGGTCCAACCCGGCTGGACCCAGTCAGGCCCGGCCAGGGCGCGGCACGGCTCGGCTCGGCCGAGCAGCCAAGCAACGCGGGGGGCATGATGCCCCCGCGTGACAACACCGCGGCCCCCGCGGGGGCCGCCCTGGTCAACGGACACGGCAAAGCTGCATCCGGTGTGCGCCGGACCCTCGCGGCTGCATGATTGCCGGCGCCGCCGCCACGCCGGTGACCCGCGCCACCGGTGGCTTCCGCGGGCCACCGGAGTCGCTCCGGTGGTCCGATTCCGTTCCCATCTGCGCCGCTGCTCCTCCCGGGACCCGTTCGTCACTGCAAAATCATCAAATTGCCTTTGCGGCAAGTTTCGTCGTCGCCCGCCAAATCCGCACAACAATGAATAACTGTGGAGGGTTGTCAGGCCGTGTTCGTTTGGCCTGCACCCTCCGCGTTAGATGATACAAACGGGAATATAATTAACACATGACAAACGTATCAACACAATTTTAATAATTTAAAATTTCACTTGATCCAGGTTCTTTTTTTAGAAGAAAAAACGATGGGAATAAAAAGTTATTTCCAAATAAAATCCCAACCTCGGTCAAGTCGTCGCACGCGCGTTCTTCGCGGAATTGATCGTCGCGGAAGGAGGGGACCATCACGTCATCGCGGTATCCGATGTTGCGTCGACGAACTCCAAGGACCAAGAAACAACATATTTAATTTTAATAATTAAATCCATATTGAGTTATAATCCGCAAGAAATTTAGAGAACCGCATCTCTCACCTCAATAGGTGATCAAAGATTTTGTTGCGGATGAAGGAACATCGCAGAAGAACGTCGCGGGAGAGGAAACGGCAGCATCGCGTCGTCGATTTCCGCGGGTTCGGCGTTCTTCATCGGAGGCCGGCGTTCTTCGCATTCTTCACGTTCTTCGCGAAGGAGGATGAAGGCACTAAAGGTTCGGTCAAATCCTCTCAACGAGCAATCCTCAAGATGTCGTGCGTTGGTCTTATTTTATTATTACTCCATTGGATTTCAAACAGGTTAAGAAATGATCGAAACTAATTCATTGAATTAATTTCAATGAATAAACCGCCCATTTATTAGGAGCGTTAAGAATTTAAGAAAACGTGCCAGTTGAATTTCATAATGATGGGTTTTCGCAGGTGTGTTACTTAGTGGAAAAGAAATGGTGGGGCTCGTGCGGGCCCCACCTCACAAATATCCTACCAAGGGGGTAGGATATTTTTGGATAGCACCCTATTCGGAACAACTCAGCTTAAGCAGCTTTAAGTGGCTTTCAAGTGGCTTTAAGTGAAATAAAATAAAGTTTGTCATACAAATTATTTTATTTCTTAACTTTGAGCCCAAAAAATTAAAAACCACACCCAAGCAAACGCAACTCCGGAAGAGGCGTTTCTAAAAAAATATCGGCGCTACAATTCCATCGATGCCCTCGGAATTCAATTCCGGGCACCGGTTCAAAATTTAGAAAAACCCGCTCGTCCGTTCACTGAACGTACCTGAGCCAAACTTCGGAAAATGATTCCGGGCACACCGGGCCTCGGAATCAGGTTCCGTCCGAAAATACGTTCTTGTAAAATTCCAAAGAAAATTAAGAAAAAAATTTCCTTGAAATTTACGGGTCTTTACATTAGAAAACTTAGTTGCTTGAGTATTCTCATGACAAGGATCCATAAAACCACTCTTCGTGGTCCATGCTACGGTTACGCCACTACTCGGAGTGTTTCAAGATAAGATTTTAGTTGGATAGCCACATTATGTCCTGGCTCCTTGGATTTTTAAGTAGAGTCCCATTTTCTATAAAATTTTTCTTTAAATTACTCAATACTTACCTAAAAAATTACACAAATATATTTGTGACTACTTATTTTATGTCAATTTCATTTAATCCAACCCATATATCTTTTAAGATATCCCAATAAGTAGAAGTTACCATAAACTAGGGTTGACGAGAACCCTGTACAATTTTTTTTGTTCAAAATTGAGTAATGGGAGGAATTAATGACTAGATATTTACTTTAGGGAATTTTATTTTTTCTCTGTGAATGAATTCTATTTATATTTATAGTTTATTGTTATATATGACCACACTCACATATTTACAATGATATAAATAAAAAACATTCCTCGTGTATGTTTATTTTATCTATACATGCTTGGTTATTATTTTTTTGGGATCGTGTGCACAAGAACCTTCAAAAAATAATAATAATCTCTGAATAAATTAACATATAACCTTATTGATCTTGAGAATATAGTATTTGTTGGTCCATTGTGAAAAAATGGATCAATTGAGAACCTAGGGGTGGATACTTGTGTCATGTATGACTTGTATCACATCTCAAACTCTTATCCAATGCATCCATGTCCAATTTGGGACTTCATTAAATAATGATATGGTATGCATCTAGTTTCTTCGTCATAATTATATGTATATACTCACACATAGGTGATGGGAACATAGGAATGTTAAACACCAATAAATAACTTTAATTTTTGAAATACATGACCTTATACATATAATGATAAATGAAGATGATGTGAAAACCATCATATTTAATTAATCATTACAATCATCAAACACAACTGTAATAAATAAATTAATTAATTAAATCACAAATATACACTATTTAGTCGATGATCAATATTAGTCGATACACAAAATAAATGTGTAAATAAATTAAATTTATGATAAATTTAACACTACAGTATTAAATATGAATTAAAATAACTCACTATAATTTTAATTCATATAATTTATGTTTCATAATCATTTAAAAAATTTAAAACCATTCAAAAACATTAATTTATAATTTTTAAGTATTTTTAAAACTATTTGGGCTCCCTGGGTGTCCCAAGAACCACAAAAGGGGGTTCCAGGTTATTTCTAGTCCTGAAGGGGTCTGGGCGTGTTGGTTAGGGCCTGACCTAGTCTGGTCACTAGAATGGTCGGGCAGTAATCCCTGCACAGTGTGCCTAGTGAAATGGTGAGGGGTTTCATAGTAGAATACACACAACCTACTCATATAAACATTTTTTTTAAAACAACTTTCAATAAAAATTGGAATGAGATATCAATCATCATCACCCCCATATTAGGGGGAATATTTTTTAAAATAGGGGCAGAAGATTCCACCATTACCATAAACCATTTTTTTCTTTTTTATCAAATCACGATTGGTGCCCCATAATTTTTTATGTTTAATTTCCAAAGATTATTCTAGGATTTTTGTCGTTGATTTTGATTTGAAAATTAAAATTCCAAAATTAATAGGATTTTGAATTATAATTTTTTCATTTATAAATTTTTTTGGAATATATACCTGGCCCAAAAAACTAATCTAGCCACCATAAAATAGTTTGAGTACTAGGGACCTTCGAAATTAGTCGTTTCCAACTGGCTTAGGATAATATTTTTATTTTGGGAAAAAATCAGTCTGACAAGTTTGTCTATAAAACTTCAAATAACCATATATCGACCATCATTTGTTGGATTTAGTCATATTTTATAGTGATGATATTTTAATGATTTAATCATTTATGATTTAATGTAAATTTTTTTTACTAGGATTAAAAAAACACGCAGTCACTCTGATACCAATTTTTGGTATCTGGTGTGCAATGGAAGCTCGAAATATTGGTAATTTAAAATTTTACATTGTGATCAACATAATTAAATCATCCCTATCATAATCACTAAATGTTTCTAATTATAGGATACCAAACTATTTAATTTAATCACAAAAAAATTAAATTGACCGAATACCTCATTCAAATTGAAGATGTGATCGATTTCCTCTCATTGTTGGAAACCATTTCTTGTAGCAACTAATGTTAGATCCCTCGAAATTATCAATATATACTTTGAAAGTATTTTGAAGAATAGAAAATTGGATCATGGGTGAATTCATGGATCACCTATAATTCTTAAGACCTCATTATTAGCACCACAACATCAATCCTTTGATTCGTAAAGGAAATCTTGAATTGATCCTTAGAACGGAATCTTATCTCTCTAGGATATGGGAGAGATGAGAGAGAATCTCTAAAATTATAATGTATGGATAATAAATTGAATGATAGATTTATACTATAAATATAGTGTAAATTCTTTGACCCTAGTAGCCCAAAGTATGAGGTTATTTTATTATATTGGTGATAGTTACAAGCAATCATATCCCAAAGAACTGAATAGTTTAATATTCTTGGAAAAATAGTTACATGCATATTTCCCATCTTACATTTGAAAACAAAAATTACAACATAATTTTTTTGAAGAATATCTCTATTACCTCAACAATATTCCTTCACATATTTTATGGTACACTTCTTGGATCTATAACATGAGAAGATAAATCATAATCAAAATATAAAGGTAAATAACTGTAAACACATTCCATTTAATCAATAACATGAGAATATAAGGCATAATCAATATTTAAAGGTAAAAAACTATACCATTTTATCAATAAATTTTGAATGAAATATATTCATGGATAATATCAATACAAATATCTCGTGGATAATAATAATTACCGAATTATCAATAAAGTAAATACTTAATATTGGATGTCACGATTTCAGACATCATGAAACCTATACTATTAATGACATTCACAAGATAGTTTAAAACTATGGGTGAAGACCCATTTCATGCTATCTTACTGGTTTATCTCATGAGACATGCTAATATAGGGATGGGATATATAATTTCATCCCCCCATCACTACAGGTCCAAATCATTCCCTATATATTTAATGTTAGATTTAATTCATGAATAATATTTCTTATTAAAAAATATTTATATTGAGTAAAGAATATAGATTTATCAACTTTTTTATCAGTCAATCAAATAAATATCAAATTAAAACATTGTACATAGTCATGATATATATTTTAAGCAATAAGTATATCCATGATAAATTATATGGATACATAAGGGAAATTTAATGTCTAGTGTTCATAAGAAATTGAACATTTCCAGGTAAAGTTAATAAATACAAAATTAATCAAGAAGGTGAGTGTAAATACATTCCTTAGAAAAACTAATCAAAACTATCCAGAGAAAGAATGAGTATGGTATAATTAAAACATATCCCAAATTTATTATAAGTAAAATAAAGGGTTTTTGTCATTAATGAATATAAATAAAATAAAAATTCCATTAAAACAATCTTGAGGAAGACATAATTTTTAATCTAAAAATCAATTTTAAAAAAACAAAAATTTTATAATATTAAGAATAAATTTTTATTTAAAAATAACCTTGTAAAATTGTAAAGTAATATTAAAAATATTGTGTTTTCGATATGATTAGTAATTTCATACATTTTCTATAAGTGAAAAAAATATATTCCTATCATATTTTCAGTAAAAAAGAACCTTTTTTAGAAAATGATAAGAAGATTTATTTTAACAGATTTTTAAAAAATTCATACATGGGTAAAATTTTAGTAAATAATTTATATAATGTAAAAAATTGAAATTATTTTTATAAAATAAGGATATATAAGAAAAATAATTTTCTATTGAAAATAGAAATAAAGTAGGATTTTATTAAAACCCATTTTCTCAATAATTTTACGTAACAAAAAGATTAAAATGGTATTATTGCATGAAAATTTCATGAATAACCAGAGGGGAATAAAATTAAATGGTTTTATTATATAATTATCAAATAATATCCTTCAATGGAAATTCAACCATAAACAATCATGATTATAATGAGATTGTGGAATAAACCATAACAAAAATTATAACATTGAAAGGAGAATTAATCAATGAAGTGACAATATATATCAAATTTGAAACATAAAACAAGTGTAAATAATAAATAAATAAATCTAAGGCCATTTCACACATAATATTTTCATAATATAATCAACGAAGTAGCCATATAACCTAATGAATGGAAATTAAGTTAAAAACCCCTTACCTAAGGCCTGATTTCCTTCGTATGAGTATGAAACTTATGTATAATTAATATATAATTATTATAAATATATTTAAAAAAATAATCATATATATAATACCACATATTATTTACTTATAACCATTATCATTTGTTTATTAACAATTATTTATTAAAAAATATTGTTTCAGGTGACAACTGCTTCATTTTTCAAATATGATTTGGTTTGGTAGTGTTGATCCTTGTAATTTAATTATGATTTAATCATATAAAAATGTTAATAATGATTTAAATATCATATATATTTACTATATACATATTTATAGTCATCCATAAAAGTTATATATTAAAAAATGAGTTGTGATGTTCATGGATACGGTAGGTCGTATGTACACTTGAACGTTGTTCTCCTTTTGTTCATTAGTTGATGGAATGAAAGAAAGGTAAATAATAATTCAACTTTTGAGAATATTTATTATATAATATATATCATATATATTCATTTAATCTATCTTTATTACCATCCAAGTAATTTATAAATGAAAAACACATCACATCAGTTCGCGAGGCAGTAGTCCATCGTACACACAAGCGATGTTATTGTTTTTCGACCGGTTAGAAGGTAAGAATATATATGTGATATTATATTTATATAAGTATAATTAGGTCATAAATAACATATATTTTCATTAAATTTATCATTATTACCTCCCATTTAAATTGTAAGTGAAAAATGAATCACATCGCTTCGCGAGGTGGTAGTCCGTCGTACACACGAGCGATGTCATCGTATCCCCGAAAAAATAGTAAGTATGAAGGTACATATGATAATATAATTTCAGAAGTATAATTATGTTTAAAATATCATATATATATATACATACACCTTAAATAAAACATCATAATAATATGTGAGAAGCGATGATGAAAAATTAATTGCATTCGTTCGTGAGGTAGTAGTCCGCCGTACACACGATCCATAGTTTCATTTCCCATTTGAGGGATGAGGGTAAGAATATATGTCATGAACATACCATTATAAAATCATATTATATATAATATGTTGAGTTTATTATATATTCATGTTTTAATAATATATTTAATAATGTGGAATAATAAACAAAACAAAAATGATCGGTTAAGAACGATGCCTCTTATTCAAAAAACCTCTTTAAGTTTTCACCAAAATCCATAATAAGTTAGATTTATAATCAAATAAAGGCCTCTAAGATTTTCATATTGAATTAATTAAGTTATTAAAGTAGTTATTGGTTGAAACAAAGGGCTTTTTATGTAACATTCTATTACATTTATGACTGGTATTCTTTAAGATTTTTCATGATTTTCCTTTTTCGTTGGTGCGGTAGGGCCGAGAAAATATATGAGGATACCTGTAATGGTAAAGTTATATATTTGTTGGAATTTTTAGTATAAAAATTTCTAGTTCTATAATATATTGTGAATTTACACACCATGTAACATGGTTACACAATGGGTAAATTTCAAAGTCATATTTTTAATAAACGACAATCTGTTTTTCAGTGTATATGGGACTTGTCAATTATATGATGTGTAATTGGGTTACACATTTTTTAAATTATTGAGTATAAATTTTAAGAAGGAAACTCTACTAAATTTCTTCTTTCATTCCTCTAGTTTTTTTCCCTCTCGACTTAGATCCATCCCTAGTCGATTGGGGTGATATCAAATACCTATAGATCATCTGTTTAGTGGTTGATCTTTATGTTGGCTATGATGAATCTCTCCATGTAAGTGGTCTTTCTATCTATATATCTCTTTATATTTCACTCCTATAATTTTTATATATCATCTAGGTATTGACAGATCAAAACTCTATGTTTTTTAATCTTGTTTCAATATTGATTTTCTAGATCTTCTACACCTTCATTACTTTTAGCGACTCTCATTATGGGAGTTATGATTATGTGAAAAAGTTAGGTGGTTCCATATAAGTTTGGCCAATTAATTTGACCTTTAATTTATTTATTTTTTTGGATTTATTTCAATTAAATAGTGAAAAAACAAATTCAGTGTGAATTGGTATTTTGAAATTGATTTGGAATGGGATTTTGTGAAAAAAAACAATGATAATGTAATTGGAGATTGGGGGTGTGATTTGGAAATTAGTGGAAATTGTAAAATTGATTTTAAATTGGTATTTGTGAAAATGGATTAAACAATTTTGATAAGAACATTTGTTGATTTTATCCTGAAAAAAGAATGAATTTATTAAAAACAATATTTTATTTTAAATATAAATTGGCATATTGGAATTGAAAATGGGGTAATTTTGTTTTAAACATTTTTAAAATAATTCACCCATTTTGACCATTTGTTAGAGAACATGTGATCCTAGGTAGTTAGTGAATTATTTGGGAAAAAATTCCAGGATGGGAATTCCCTAGTAATGGATTTATGCTTTACAACTCTAATAAATACATAACTCATAAGATCTTATCCCCAGTGGGATGTTGATGATTCAACTATGGCCAGTGTCTGGGGGACATGTTTGGAAATTACTATTCTCATTATATGATTGTTTGAAGATCCCAGAACCTGGAACTATCATACATCAGGTAATATGACCAAGTTTATTATTTTTATTCCTTTTATATATATTCCCTTGATTGTAAAACTAATTTACACATTCCTTGTGATTTATATAAACTATTTTATCTAAATCATTACTAATCCATTATTTGAAAAGTTTCCATCAATTAAAATGAAGATAATATATTTTTTTAAATATGAAACTATTCTATCATTGATATTTTATTTGAAATTAAACGTTTGATTTTTTTAGTTACTTTGTAATCTTATTATGTAACACTTGACGAGACCCTACTAGGCTTTTAGCTCACACCCTACCTTTTCCTTCAAGTGTTTATAGATTTCCTTCTTCTAGGTTCGATAAAGGGGAAAGAACCACTGGGATGTTGTTGTTGTTGATATTTTGGGATTTTAGTTTCATGTATTGTTGGGAGTTGGGATTTTTATCTTGTTTTATAGTACTTTTTTTATATACTCCTTGGGTTTCTTATACCTATTGGACTTTTGGTACAGTGTCTTTTGGGATTTTTTCTTGAACATATTAACTTGTTTCTGATTATTCCACTGTTTATGTTGAAAAAAAATTCCCACATTATATTTTATGATTCTAGGTGCTTGTACCCAAATCATAGGGATCGGTAATTCCCTTCATACCATGTCATGATTATCTTGGTTATCAGGTTACCAGGGTATCTGGGCTAGTTCATGAAAAAGTTGTATTAGAGGAAGGTTGTGAATCTTTTCTTGATGCCAGTATTCAATTGAGAGATCCTGTCAGGAGTTAGGTTATATTTTTGAGTGAGTGTCTAGCCATATCTCACTGTGATGAGTCTTATGTCACCGGGTTTGGTTTGTTAAAGAAGTCTTGAGGATTAGTTCCAATCTCTTCCATGCCTTTTATTTAGTTAGTTGAAATCCAAATATAGTTTATCTATCTGATGGGATTAATTTCCCTTTTTGTTTTGTTTGAGTGTTAATATGATGTCTTCAATGTTGTCTGATGATGTTTTGTAGCATCATTCCTCTAAGAAGAAATGTGAATTATAACTAGGAGCAAGATGTTGATGAACCAAACTGAGAACATCCTCTCATAAAATAAAATCTAGTCAAGGTTTTTATGTGTTCTATCAAAGATAGGGGATAGGCACCTACACATGTTCCCATTTAGGCTCCAATTTTGGATCCTCAAAGGGATGTTTTTTATTATTATGCTAAGGATTTCCTTCCCTAAAAGCCTCCATTATTATAAGGATCGAACTATCCTCAAGAGGCTAAGGATTTCTTGAGGATAATTGATATATTTTTGAATTCATGGAGACAACTAGTCAAATTAAGGTGAAATGTGCCACCTTAAAACTGTAAGGTCCTAAAAGGAGATGACGGGACACGTTGGTGATAGAAAATAATCATGGGCTATTAGTTTGAAAGTAATTTAAATTTCATTTCACTAAACAATTCAATCAAGATTCTATGGTTTCAGATAAGGCTGTAAAGTTTTTCAAACACAAGATGGATGATAATAATATGATTGAGTTTTAAAATATTTTTGTTGATATTGTGTAGTTTAAACATGAGATTTTATCTAATGAGAATATGAAGACTTGATGGTTTGAGATGCGGCTTCAATTTGATATTTATTCTCAGGTTTTCTTATTGAAGTTCTCTTTTTATGATGAAGTAATAGATAAAGTGTTGATGGTCGAGCTTGAACTGGTTGGTAAGTCCAGGTTGATGGAAGTTATTTTTTCTCCTAGTGGCAATCTTGTGATTTCCTTCAATGGAAAGAGAAAAAAAGATTATTATCATGGTGGTTCTCAACATCAGGGTTCTTTTAGACCACCCCCAATGCAAGGAAGAGACCCTTTGATTTTCTACCTGTGTAGAAATCTTGGTCACTCAAAATGGGATATTAAGGAGGCACCCAAGATATGTGGTTCCTACAAATCCTCATGTAATTTACAGAAGTTATTTCATGTCTATTCTACTTTTTATAGTAGAAATTTATCATCATTGCTTGAAATTAATTTGGTGGAATCATACACTTCATGAACAAAGGGGTTCCATCCATAGGCATCTGGAGCGAAGCTTCTTCATGAAGTTGAAGAGTATTCAGTGGAAGCAGGTATGGGTCCAGTGACTGTGAGGGGTTCCATCACTATTGATTCATATTTAGTGACTTCGTTATTTAATATTGGTTCATCTCATTAATTTATTTCACATCATATTTTGAAAAAATTAAATCATTCTATAGATGCTTTTTCTTATGTGGTAGATATTACTACACCCCTCAGAATGAATAGATAGTAGAGTCTCTATTGTTCTATTTGTGTTATCTCATTATTAGTTATCGAGCTTGCTTGAAATTTTCTAGTTATCTACATTAAACATATTTATTTCATATTCAAGATGGATTTTCTAATTCTTAATAAACGTTGTATTGATTTCTATCTTCGATGGGTCTCTTTTACTACTCCCAATGGGGTGTGATGTATCTTTTAGGGAGAGTGGGACTCGAGGTCAATTATAGATGGAACTTCTTATCCAGAGTTAGTTAAATAAATAACAGTATTTTCTTTTGATCAAGAGAAAGAATCTTTGAGCAGTGGTCTCTCTTTAGTTGTCATTGATTTTCCCAATTTTTTTTCTTCTGGATTCTCTAATTTTACACTAATAATGGAGGTAGAGTTCTCTATTGATTTTGTTCCTGGTACTTAATTAGTATCTATTCCTTCTTACTGAATGGAACCAGCTAAAATAAAGGATATGAAGACTCAACTAGATTATCTTTTAGAGAAAGTCTTTATACATCTGAGTGTGTCACCTTCGATGGTGCCATTTCTCATTACTAAGAAAGATGATGGGTTACCAGCCTTTGTGTTTATTACCAAAAACTCAATCAAGTTATGGTAAAGATCAAGTTTCTATTTCCATGTATTGATGATCTATTTGATTAGTTTAAGGGGTTGAATTGGTTCTCAAAGATTGATCTTCGCTCTGGTTATCACCAGTTGAGAGTAAATGAATTTTACATTCATAAAACTATCTTATATAGAAGGTATACACATTGTGAGTGTCTTTCCAATTCCATTTGGTCTAATGAATTATCCTACAGTCATTATAGATTTTATGAATAGGATCTTTCATATGTTTCTTGATACATTTTTGGTGGTATTTGGGGATGACATCCTTGTTTAGTCTAATCTCAAGTAAGATCATGTGCATCATCTGAGAGCAGTTTTGGAATAGTTTTTAAATCACTGAATTAATTCCAAGCTATCAAAATGTGATTTATGGATTCATAAAGTAAATTTCTTAGGACACATAGTTTCAAAACATGGTATTTAATTTGATCCTGAAAAGGTGATAGCTATTATGACATGGGATCAACCACATAATGTTTTCAAGATTCAATGCTTCTTAGGTTTGGATGGGTTTTATTTTTGCTTATTAAAGAGATTCTCAAATTGTTATTCTCTAATTACTACCCTAACTTGGAAGGGAGTAATTTTTTGGGGATGATAAATGTCAGAATTATTTTGTGAGTTGAAATTTATTTTGACTACTTTGCTGGTGTAGACTCCTATAACGGTTGGTCATGGATATGTGGTCTTTTGTGATGTATCAGGTTCATATTCGGGTTGTGTTATTGTGTAGGGTGGTCACATTATTGTCAATGGCTCTTGAAAACATAGGAAACATGAGAATAATTACCTGACAGACAAACTTGAACTTGTAGTTGTGATATATGTGCTTAGGAGTTGGCGGCATTAACTTTTCAGAGAAAGTTTTACCATATTTTTTTAACACAAGTGTCTGAGTTATAACTTCTCCTAAAAATATTTGAATCTCCACCAGAGGCATTGGGTGGATTACCCAAAATCTTTTGATTTAGACATTGAATATACCCTAAGTGAATGGAATATCATTGTTGATGCTCTAATCAGGAAATATTTGACCCAAGCCAGGAAACAATCTCTAGAAGAGTAAAAATTATGTGATATTTTTTCAAAATTTCATATTCGAGTCTATGAAAAATGGGCTGAATTTTTTTGGCCAGTTCTCAGTTGAACTCCACTCTTCTTGAGATGTTTCTTCAGGAACAACATCTTGATGATACAATTTATCGAATAAGGAACTCTCTTTGTGGTGGGGATTCCATTGTTGACTGTTTATTCTCCACAGAGGGTATTCTATGTTTCCAAAACTGGTATGTTGTACCATTTCCTATAATAAAATATGTGAGGGGGGATTTCCATAATTCCCGGTGGGATATCCATATAGGAATCATTAATAAGTTCTTCGAAATACAATGATGATTCTGATATCCAGGTATTAGATGTCATATCACTTATTTTGTCTCTCATTATTATACTTTCCAGTAGGTCAAGAAAAAGCATCAAAGACCTTTGGATCTGCTTCATCCACTTATAGTGCCAACTTATAAGTGGGATGAAATCTCTATGAAATTTTTAGTTATATTTCATCCTACCCAGAGGAAGAAAAATGAGATATGGGTTGTGTTTGATAGGCTGACTAAATTGTATCACTTTATACCCATTCATGATACAACTAAATTTAAAGAGTGGGAATTATCTATGTGAGAGAGATTATTTGGTTGCACAAAGTTCTATATGATATAGTCTCTAATAAAGATCCATGTTTTACTTACTTATTTTGAAGAGGCCGTCATGAGGAACTGTGATCTTAGTTTTGTTTGAGTATATCATATAGTCCATATATGGATAGACAGACTGAGAGGGATATATATATTATTGAGGATATGCTTCGTAATTATGTTCTCAACTTTAGTAGAGCTTGGGATGACCATTTGGGGCTAGTTGAAATTTCTTATAACAATAGTTACCTATCTTTTATCTGAATGGATCCTTTTGAAGACTTGTTTGGTCAGGATTATAAATCTCTATTATGTGGGTTGAAGATCGGTTAAAGTTCTTGGGTTGGATTGAGCTTGGTTCAAGAGATGACAAAAAATATTTAGTTGATTCATCAGAGGATTTTGAAAGCATAGATATGGTATAAATATTATGATAATTATAAGAATATACTATTGGAATTTTCAGTTAGTGATTAGGTGTTCTTGATTGATTTACCACATTTGGGTCATCAATGACTTGGGTGGAAAGGGAAGATTACACTCCATTTTGTAGGTCCTTTTTAGGTTGTTGAGTGGGTGGGGAAAGTGGCTCACCATTTGATACTTATTATATAGTGACATCGATACATAACATGTTCCATTAATCATAGCTAAAATAATATCTTTATGATCCATATTATTTTCTGAGCTCGAGTGATCTTGAAGTTAAGACAGATTTATCTGCGAATCAGAATCCAATAATGATTATTGATTCTGAAACAAAGGTACATTGTGGGAGATCAATACCATTGATTTGAGTGATATTTTAGAACAATTCTGATTCTCATGAGACATGGGATCATGAGGCACTGATTAGGGAGTGGTACACTCACTTTTTTTTATGGAAGCTTCTTGACAAGATTTCTAGGGATATAAAGTTTTTATGGCAGATTGGTTGTAACATTCTATTACCTTTCTAACTGGTATACATTAATATATTCCATGGTTTTCATTTTTTGTTTGTGTTATAGGGATGAGAATGAATTAGGATTATACCTATAATGGTGAAGTTAGGGATTTGTTATAATATTCAATATAAAACCTACTGTTTTTACAGTATACTCAGGATTTACAAACCATGTTATACTTTTATATGGTGTGTAAATTTTAATGTTGTTTTTTAATAAAAAGGAGATAGGGTTTTTGACATATATGTTACTTGTCAATTACATAATGTGTAATTGGGTTACACATTGTGTAAATCCATGTGTGTCAGTTTTAAGCAGGAATCATTACTGAAATTATTATTTTATTCTTCTATATTTCCTTCCCTATCAACCTAGATAGATCCCCAAGTGATTTTTGTGATATCCTATCCATCTAGATCATTTGATCATTGGTTGATCTTTGTGTTCACTACAATGAAAATATCTAGGAAAGTGGAATTCTTGTCTCTCTGTCTCTTTCTCTTTCTCTCCTTGGAATTTGTTAGATCATCTTGGTATTGATGGATATAAACTTCATGTTTTTGCATCTTGTTTATAGTTTGAGTTCCTAGATCTTGTGTGCCTTCTATCATGTTTTTGTGTCCCGTTGTGGGAGTTGAGATTCCATGAAAAAGGTAGGTGATTCCATATAAGTTTAGAAAATTAATTTAACCTTATATGGCATGATTATTTTGGATTTAATTCAATTAAATTGTGAAAAATTCAATTTGGTATGGATTTTAATTTAAAATTTATTTGGAATGGGATTCAGGGGTAAAACCCCCATTTCCAATAGAATTTGATATTGGGGTGTGATTTGGAAATTGGTGTAAATTGTGAAATTTATTTGAAGTTGGTATTTGATAAAAATGGATTAAATTGTTTTGATAAGAACCTTGGTTGGTTTTATCCTAAAAAATAAATGAATTGATTAAAAAACAATATTATTTTATAAATATAAATTGTCTTACTTGAATATAAAATGGTGAAATTGTGTTTTAAATAGTTTTAAAATAATTTTCTCCTTGTTGATTGTTTGTTAGAGAACATGCGAGTATGGATATTTAGTGAGTTATTGGAGACAAACAATCTTGGATGGTAATTCCCTAGAAATGGATTTATGATTTACAACTATAGAAAATACATACATTAGAAGATCTTATCCCTAGTGGGATTTTTATGAGTCCTCTCTGGTTAGTGTCTAAGGGATGTTTGTGTGTATTTCCATTATCACTATATGAGTGTGTGAGGATCCCATAACCTCTAATGATCATACCTTAGGGATATGACCTTGTTTATTATTTTTATTCTTTTGATATATATTCCATTGAATGTAAAACTACTTTACACATGCCTGGTGATTTATATAAACTACTTTATATAAATTTTTACAATTTCATTATTTGTAATGTTTCCATCAATTGAAATGAAAAGCCTGTTTTTTTAGATATGAAATTGTACTACCATTCTAGTTTTATTTGAAATTAAAAGAATGATTCAGTTGATTTACTTTTTTATATTATTATTGAACACTTTTTGAGACCCTAATGAGTTTTTATCTCACATCCTACCTTTTCCTTCGACCATTTATAGACTTCCTTCTGCCAAGTTCAAGCAAGGGGAAAGCACTACTAGGAGGTGGTTGTTGTTGATCTTTTGGCCTTGAATCTTAGTGTCTTCTTGGGACTTAGGTTTTTTATATTACTTATTTGTACTTTTTGATATAATACTTGGGTTTTATTATACGTGTTTAACTTTTGGTAGAGTCTCCTTTAGTAGTTTTCCTTGATCATACTAACTTTTTTCTATTTCATTTGTTGTTTATGTGGAAAAACCATTCCCTATTTATCTTGTATGATGTCATGTGCTTATTGATAACCTATAGGGATCAGGAATGCCCTCTGTGAAATTTCCCTATTGACTTGGTTATCAGGGTACTAGGGTATTTGAGCTGGTTCATGACATTGGGGTCTGAAGAGGAGATAAGGGGCTTTCATAAGTGTGGGAGAGGACACACGTTGATATTTTTGAAATGAATGAATTCATCCAATGTTTTTCATATGACAAAAGGCTACAAAAATAGCCCATTATCAATCCTTGGATGATATAAGGTTGAGATATAGACATCTAATAATAATTTTCCAAGTTTTAGATCATTTTTAACCCTTATCTTTTTAGTTTAACCACTGGTAATCCCATTTTCACCTTCATCGTAGTAATTAATTTTTACTATTTTTACTATTCATTATGATAAAAAATTACGTTAACCTTATTAGATAATATTAATTATGATTATTAAAAATATCTAAACCATTTTATTAAATTAAACTCATATAAGTGGTATAATATAATTTAAAATAAAACCCATAAGTATACTGAAAATGTTGTTTTCCAAAGGAAAATTTTTCAAATTTTTAAAAACTTTTGTGTCCAAATTGAACATATAATTGATTAAAATGAACTAAATTTAATTATTAATAATAAAATTGGTCTAATTTTACTTTTAAATAAATTTTTAAAACAAAATTTAATTTTTAAATGATTTAAACAAAAATGGACTCTTCTATAAAAATCAGTATTTTTGTATTCATTAAAATATAAAACCTTTCCTAAAATCCAAAAAATCCACCCTAAGAGATTATTTCATGATGAAGATGCTGGGGAGGAGATGTTCCAAGTAGTTAGTCTGGGTTGTATGTAAAGTTTGAAGCCTATGGGCAATGAATTCCTCTAAGGCCTACGGGCCATGTAATACTTATGCCTACGGGACTTGTAAGGGTTCCACATCACCCCTTAAAAGTTGGATTATCAAAAATCAAAAAAAATGAAGTCCTTCGGGCCATTGGAGGGTTTAGAGGGGAAAAAGATAAAAATACATTGCATTCATAACAACCGTTTTTTATAAGAACATTTTCTTTTATCTTTTAAATGAATTTTATTTTCATTTTCAATCAATTGATAACCAATGAATTGATTTCATAAAATTTTAAACCATATAATTTTCATATAATTTATTTATTCATATTCATAACTACCAAATTAACATATAGATTATAACAGTAACGTTTGAGTAAGAGTATCAAAATTCATTTAAACACGGTGTTTCATGTATCATAATATATCGAAGAAGTTAAATTTATTTAAAAATAATATATATTCAAATATTGTGGTGTTAATTATTTCCACATTCAATAAAATTTTCCCTCTCAATTTTATCTTGTACTCTAAAATCAGAGGTTTGACATTTGAAAATACCTTTTTTTAAATCTTACATTGTAAAAGGGTTAATAAAATTCCCTCTTGGAAAGGGTGAAAGTGAAATATGAAGGTCATGTAGAAGAGAACCAAAATAGGTTTCCTTATAAGGATAACATTGGAGGGAATTTAAAATATGGACTTGGAAAAAAGAATAAATAATTTTGGTGATTGATAGAGATCATGGTTAGGATAAAGTTAACCACCCCAAAACCATAAATATATGATGATTTAAAAGACCATTGATTCATCTGATATGAAGGTAATAGGATTACATTTTAGTTCAATATCTTTTTTATATATTTGAGGTATTCTTTTACCATATATAATAAGAACATAAGGAAATATTCTTACTTATTATGTTTATAATTTATATGCACAATTTCATCCTTTGGTTGTGCTTCGATCAATTTCCACTTCATCAATTACTATAATAAATAAATATACAAGATTAATTTTTATGACTGAAGCATTAAAATAAACTTCTAACAAATCATGTAATCCACAAGATAATAATAGGTTATTCCTCCTTTATTTACTAAAACAAAATAGTTTACATAATCTAAGGTAATACAAAAAATGAATAAATCTTTATACATTAAACTATATAATTAGATAATAAAACCAAAGGTTTAACATATAAAAATCCTTAAATAAGTATCCCTATATCCCAAAAAATATAAATAACCCTAACATTAGAGAATTTCATAACCTCGAAGGTTATCTCATACCCTTCATCTTACATTTCCCAAAGTGTAATAGTATTCTTCTCAAATAATTATTTACATTAAACCTAATGGTTTTATGTATATATATATATATCAACCCATTAATCACTTAAAAATCATAAAAAATATTTGATAAAATTAATATTTATTCATCAACTTGTTTGAGTAAAATCGGTGCCATATTGACTACTAAATCACATAGACCAGTGGTAGGCACTCCACCCTTATTACTCTTCAGTTGTGGTTTCATGCCCCACGACCATTAAAAATGTGATGGGTTGTCACACAACATGTGGATTTTCCTTTTTTAAAAATATATTAATATAATTATTGTATCATTACCAGAAATATGATAAATATTCCAAATAATAACTTTATTCGTCAAATCACTTTAGATCCACAAATATTTCTATATGAAAAATCGTTTCCACAAAATCATATAATCTTAATTGACTGTAATTTTCATAAAATAAATGATCATACTAACTATAAAGTTATAAATACCTTTAAACTTATGTCCAAAAAATATAAAGACATTATTCCTCTAATACAATTTTCACTAAAACCCATACTAATACCAAGGCCAATATAACCATAAATTTATCCCAAAATACACTTATTAATCTTGGAAGTTCATCATTTAAAACCTAAAAATGGGGTTTCAAATACTTTGAACTTATGATCATTATAAAATCTCATAAAACCATGATGGTATCCATAAATCACGAGTTAATATTAGATTAATACAAGAATTTTTCCAAAAATTAACATAATCCTTACATTTTCATGATTATTATAACCAATATACAATTGATAAAATACTTTTACAACATAGTTCGTGAATCCAAATAAATAAATACTTCAAACCTATTACTAAAATGATTGGTCTAACATATTTCGTTCCATATTCTATAAGTTAATTTTTAAAATAGGGAATTAACTCAAATAATTCTTAGGTTCCCTAAATTTAATACAAAAAACTATAAATAGATCTCTAAGATGAAATTTATTTCTACCCATTGAAATCCAAAATTGTACTCAGTAATTTGTTTCTCTATAACCTTCCTTTCCAAACATAAAATATTTTCCTATTCCATTTAGACATTCTATTTGTTTTCTCTTTCCACATTTATAACATGAACGAAATTGAGCCTTTTTTCCTCCATGGTCTCCTCCACTTGAGCTCTCAATTAACTCCATCCTTATTTTCATTATTGAGTTTGAGAGTTGTTTAAGGTATAGGTTGTTAATCATATGTTAGGATAATTGGTTAGTCATAATCAAAGTATCTTTCTCTCTAGTTGTTTTTTAATTTGGTTTATCGTAATCATTGTGATGACCATCACATTCAATATTAACATGAATAATCCAAGTTCCAACAATTGACTAAAACTAAAAAACATAGTATGCGAACAAATAGTGGGAAACCATATAGTAATTTATATGATGTTTAAATTATGACACATTATTTTCAATCAAATACACAATTGGTTTATCCTTGGTAATTAATTATCATTATCTACACAAATCATTTATGATGGTCTATAAATAATATATGAATTAACCAAATAATATCCACCAGTTGTGTCAAAATAGATGCACATGAAGGGCACACTCACCATATACTAGAATTATGGTTGAGATATACTCAACCAACTCTTTTAAAGGTTATTACCCATATATACATCTGTTCTAAAACCACGTCTACATGTAGTGTCCATACAAGGATATATTACTTAATAAACAACATAATCCCTACCCTACCATAACATTAAGATATTATCTTATACTGAGACATATACTCAAATTTATTCTTAGGGTTATGTTCTCTAATAAATTTTATACTAAATCAAGTTCCCAAGGTTTATACTAAACTTCTTATAATAGAAACCATAATGTTCCCATCCCTAGTAGCCCAAATTTTGTTGTTACTTTATTACATTGATGTTAGATATAAGTAATCACATACCAAAGGACCAAATTGTTTTGTAGTCTTAGTTAACTAGATAAAGACTTTATTCCCATATTACATTTGAAAACACAAATTACAACATAATTTCTTTCAATAATATCATTATTCCCTATAGTATATCCTTTAATATCATTCATAGTAAAATTTATAGATTTTTTGGAAATAGAATAAAATAATGGTGATCTCAAATGATCAGTAAGGATTATATATAGAGGAAGTTATCATGAGTAAATTAATCATGATTCATAATTCATAGTCAATATGTAAAGGTAAATGCTTGAAAATAAATTCCATTTAATCAATAACATGAGTAGATAATGCATAATCAATATGGAAAAGTTAATAACTAAAACCACATGTCATTTAATCAATAATATGATAAGATAGGGCATCATTAACATTGTAATGTTAATAACTTAAAACAAGTTCCATTTAATCAATAATATGAGAATATAAGAAAAATTAAATATGGAAAAGAAAATAATATAAAATTATTACCATTTAATTAATAAAATAAGAAGACAATTCTTGATGAATATGTCTAGGTAAATAACTAAAAATAAATTAAATTAAATAAATCACATGAGAAGATAAGGAATAATAAATGTATAAAGGTAAATATCTAAAAACGTTCAATTTAATCAATAATTTGAGAATGAAATGTATCCATGGATAATATCAATGTGAAAATAAAATGGATAATAATAATAACTAATTATAAATGAAGGAAATTATTAATATTAGACTTTATGATAATAGGAATCATGATACCTCTACCGTCAATTGCTTTTACAAGATAGTTTAAAACTATGGGTGAAGACCCATTTAATTCTAGATTACTGGTTTGTCTCATGAGACATCCTAATGCATCGATGGGATATATAATTCTAGGCCCTATCCATAACTACATTTCCAAATAATTCCTCATATATTGAATGGCCAATTTAATTCAAGACCAATATTCCTTATCAACTAATATCATTATTGTGTAAAGAATTTGGATTTATCACATATATTGGAATGATATATAGTTTAATAAATAATAATATCCATGATAAATAATATAGATATTTAAGGGAAATTCAATGTTCAGTGATAATAATAAAGTGAATGTTTCAATGGAAAATTCATGAATACAAAATTAATCAAGAAGGTGAATGTCAATACTTTCACTGGTCAAACTGATCATAAACAATCCATAGAAATAATAAGGATGGTATAATTACAAAATATACCCATTTTAGTATATGTATAATAAAGGGCTGTTAAATTTTATGAATATAAATACTATAAAAATAAAATTAAACCCATTATTGAGGAAAATACCCTTTTCAATCTAAAAATCACTTTTTTTTAATTATATAATATTAGTAAAAAACATTTCATTTGAAAATAACCATTTAAAATTGTAAAGTAATCATAAAAATTGTGATTCATCATGATTTTGGGTAATTCTGTACATCCTGTAAAAGTTAAACAAATATTAATTTCATATTTTTGGTAAAAAACACCTTTTTCAGAGAACAATAAGATGATTCCTTTAAAAAAAATTTAAATAGTAAAAAATCAGTAAAAATTTATTTAATAAATCATTTGGAAAATATTAAAAACGTTTTTGAATTTATTTTTAGAAAACATGGTTATGGAAGAAAAATCATTTTTGATCAAAAAGAGAATTAAAGATGGTTTTTCATAAAAAACAATTTCCTTAATAATTTTAAGTGCCAAAGGGAATAAAATGTTACTATTATATGAAAATTAAATAAATAACATAAGGAGAAAAAAATTAATGTTTATTATTATAAAATTATCAAATAATATCCTTAAATTTAAATTCAAGCATAAATAATCCCAATTAAAAGGAGATTGTGAAATAAACCCTTATTAAGACTATAACATTGAAGTGATAATTAATAAATGAATTGATTATGTGTGTGGAATATAAATAAACATAAAAAAGTGTAAAAAAAATAAATAAATTCAAATTCATTTCATACATAATCATTGCATAATGTAATCAATAATGTAGACTTATAACACACTGAATGGAAATTGAATTAAGAAACCCCATACCTTAGGTTTGATTTACTTTGAACGAGTCCATAAATCCATTATAATTAATATATTTTTATCATAAATATATTAAAAAATAATAATAATATATATCATACCATATATTATTTACTTATTACATTTTATCACACATTTATTAACAATTCTTTATTAAAAATCATTGTTCTGGGTGATAATTTCATCATTTTTCTCGTATTATTTGGTTTGGTAGTTTTTGTACTTGTAATTATATTATGGTTATATCATATAAATAATTTTAATATTTATTTAAATACCATATATATTAATTACACACATATTTATATTCATCTATAAAAGTTATAAATTAAAAAAAGAGTTACACTGTTAATGGAGATAGTAGACTGTACGCATGCATGAATACAGTTATCATTTTTTTCTTTGATGGATGGAATTAAAGAAAGGTAAATAATAATTAAAATTTACATAATATTTATTATATAATATTTTACATATATATTTATTCATTTAATCTATACTTATTACCATCCAAGTAAAACACAAATGAAAAACACATCACATTGGCTAGCAAGGGGGTAGTCTGTCGTACACATGAGCGACATTATTGTTTTGCAATGGGTTAGAAGTTGAGAAGTTATATGTGATATTATTTTAAAAAAATTATGGTTTGTTAATAAATATAGCATATATTCATTAAATTTATCCCTATTTCCTTTCATTTAATACATAAGTGATAAACAAATCACATCGCTTCGTGAGGAAGTAGTCTGTCATACACATGAGCGACATTACCGTATCCCCCATAGAATAGAAATTAAGAAGTTATATCTGATAATATAGTTAAATAAGTATAATAATGTAAAAATATCATATATATAACTTAAATCTATCATTATTATGATCTTTCATAAGTGCTAATAGAAAACTTATCACATCTATTCCTGAGGCAGTTGTCCGCTATACACACGATCGGTGATTTCATTTCACATTTGAGGGAGGAGGAGATGGATATATGTCCTGAAAATAATAGAATAAAATATCATTATATTATATATACTGATTTTATTATATAATTATATTTTAATAATATTTAAAGGATTTGGAAGAATTAATAAAATAGAAACTCTCAATTAATAATAATACCTCTTCTCCAGACAACCTCTTTAGGTTTGCACCAAAATCCTTCCTAGGTTTAATTTATGATGAAACCAAGGAATATAAGATTTTGTGATGGAATCAATTAAGTTATTTTTATTGGTAATTTCTATATAAAAGGGATTTTGATGTATTAATGGGAGAGGAGAGGGGTGGCCTTTTATAAATGGGGGTGAGGATACACGTGGAATTGTTTTAAAAATAATGAATTACACAAAAACATTTTACATTCCACAAGGCTAAAAATGACCCATTATCTAACCTTGGATATGATAAGGTATAAATATGTCTATAAAATAATAATATGAAAAGTTTTATGTCATTTTTAAACCTTATCTTTTTAGTTTAACCCCCGTAATCCAATTTTCACCTTAACCGCAATAATTAATTTTTACTGTTTTTACCACTAGTTATGGTTAAAAATACAGTTGAACTTATTATATAACATTAAATATTATTATTAAATATATTTAATCCATTTTATAGAAAATAAAATCATATAAGTGGCATAATTTAAATTAAAATAAAATCTGCAAGCATGATGAAAATGCGATTTTTCGATGGAAATGTTTTCGAAAGTATAAAATATTTTATATCAAAACTAAAGATATAATGATTAAAATTACCTAAAATTTATTAATTATAATATAATTGGACAAATTTTACTTTTAAAATAATTTTTAAAAAAATATGGAATTTTTAATTTCTGTAAAAGAAAATGCAGTTTTCAATAAAAAAATATTTCTCACTATTCATTGAAAAATCAAACATTTTTGAAAAATACTAAAAATTCACCCTAATATAATTTCATATGATGATTTTAAAAATTATATTAATTTTATAAAATTAATTTTCTAAAAGTTTCAAAATTCAATTTAAAATACGTTCTCAAAATGCGATGAAGCCACTTTTTAAAAAATACTGCTTTTTTAAGAACAAAACTGGATTTATTCTTATCCTATGATGAGAAAAAATATTATATGAATGATAAAAAATTTATTGAATAATATATAAATATATATATCATTAAAAAAATTCACTAATAGTGGTTATTTTTATATATTAATAAAAAAATACATTTCACGCATAAAAATAGTTTTTTAGAAAAACATTTCATTTACTTTCAAATTATTTTTATTTTCATTTAAAATAAATTTATAACCAATGAATGTATATTTTAAATGTGTAAACCATATAATATTTATAATTTATTTAGTCTTATTCATACCATCCAACTTAATGACTATGTTATAACAGTCACATTTTTATAAGAGTATCACATTTCATTTAAACTCAATGTTGCGTATATTGCAAGATATTGAAGAAATTAAATTTATTTAAAAATAATATACCATAAAATATTAAGTTGTTACATATAACGAGCTTAAAATACCTAAAAACTATTTATAAACCTCAAATATATATTACATACTAAATAATAAATAAACGAAATATTATGACCTATTAAGTGTGTTATAAATGTTATTTATATTTTTATCACTTTTTTGTAATATTTTAACATGATAAAATTGATTCATTAACTTGAATCATTATTACCAAAAATATTAAATGAGCCTTGAATGTTTAAATAATATTCACTCATTAAATATCATCAATGTATTCACTCTATAACTTATGAATACTTTTAATATATAAATTCAATACCAATTATTCTAAATTAGAATAATTTGAATTTATTTATTTCATAGAAATTGTTCAAACTTGTAAATCACCAAGACCCCAAAGTGGGGCCTAGCATGTCATAAACTCGTATTTATATGAATAATCTAGACATTCAAGTATGCTAACTATTTGACCTTTTATGATTGTATCTTAATAGAAGTGAAAACTACTCATAGACCAAGAGTGGAGTTGATCAACCCATAAATCCCACTAACGAGATATGGTATAGTCATAGCAATAAAAACCAACAATGAACACATGCTATGTAATATAATCCATTTGTCATATGGAATCTTGTAATGAAGGATGCACACTTTTTGCCATCATCCCTTCTCTCTTTATTTATTTATGACCTTACTAGATAGACCTTCATTACATTATTATGTCCATGGATCTAATAAGGTATTACCATCCTGGTTAACAGGGTGCGAGATATATCTTCCTTTTGAAATTCAAAAATTTTATATTGACCATTCATTTAATTTCATACCACTAATGATGCAAAAAATGCAATTTACCTCTCCATAACATAAATTCCATGGTTTTAATCTTGAATCAAAGTATGAAATAAAAATTTATACATTGATAATAATCACAAGTCAAGAGACCAATACCCACACTTGTAGATAGTAATAAAAAATTCCACACTAAACATGTGGTGTTCCTATTCGCAGGTCATCCCTCGTGATCTCCTCTACTCGAGATCACCATGTGAATACTTTATGAGAAGAAGTCTCAATGATTATAAGCCTCCATCACATGATAGTTCAACATCATCAATGTCATGTTAGTATAATATATCATTAATATAGGACACGTTTTTAATATTCCTATCATAGTATCATAACATTATCATTATTGCTAGAAACTATTGTAACATTTTGATACAAAAAATAATCTATGGAAATTATCATGCAAATTATTTACATCGAAATATCAAATTTTTTATGGTAATATAAAATTATGCATAACTCAAAATATATGTGATATAGTAATAAAAAAGTATTCTTCTAGTTGGGTATAGGGAATCCACTTTCATAGAATGGAAAACCTTTGATCTTCTACATAGGTGTATACAATAACCCCTCTTTTTAATCCCTGCCAACAAATCCCTCGAGTCACCCCCTTCTCATTAGACCATCTTCATCTTTACCCCAACCATCACCCTGAACATCATCAATTCCCACCGTCACCATGCCTAAACCCAACACCTACAAGATCCTATGTTACTATTCATATGAGACTAAAAAACCTATTGTTGGATACTATACATCACCAATCCATTCTCTAATATCAACACTACACTCAGTCCCATGCCATCTAGTCACCATCTACTATCGTTACACACAAATACATGACTATATTATCATGCCATTAGACACTGTGAAGGCTAGTGTGATTCATTGTATGGTCACTATGAGAGAGAGGGTCATTTTATTTTTAGGGGTTGGAGGGTATCTAGTAATTCATCTGAACATACATTCTTCATTTTCTATGTAATGTTTTATGATTATTATGAAAACACCAAAATAATTAAAAATAATAATATTATTAAAATATTATATAAATAATATGTAAGAACCCAGTTTTTGCTGATGAAGACATTGGAATATTCTTGATGATATTCTAGAGTAGCGCCTTCAGACGGCGTGCGATTCCGAGCCCCGGAGTGGCCGGAATTAAATTTTCAGTGCGTTCACACTGGAAATTCTTAATAAATGGGATAACTCCTAAACGGAGTTCCGGATCAGAGATCCGAGTGTACAGATGGGTCCGAAATGGTTTGTTTACCCTAGGGATGCCATAAAACTTGTCGGCGCGGAATGTTTGGACCCCTCGCCCGCTTCTGGAATGTTAAACGGATAAATTAATTAATTAATTAATTATTTTAATGGTGAAACTCGAGTATCTCTTAAACGATGGTTCGGATTGGAAAACCACGGGCACCGTTGAGTTTGGAGCATGTCGTTTACCCTAGGAGGCGTGTATGTTTTGCGGGCGTGGCCCGTTTGTGAAACAAGTGGCCCCAGGGGCGTTTTCGTAATTTGGCAGCGTCGGACGCTATGTTTAATAACTTTGGAATGGGGTCTCGGAATAAAATTTAGATACCGCCGTTGCGCTCAGAGCGTGGTTCTTATCCTAGGTGAGGCTAAATCGCGACCCCGTCGGCAGTTCGGGTTCAGGGCTGTCGGGCGGGCGTTTAAGTGATTTGTACTTAAACACCCACCCCCCCCCCCTTCTTCTTCTTCTTCATCCTCAAACCCTTCCCCCCCACCTTCACCTCCGGCGAGGCAGCTCCGGAGAGTCGAGCTCCGGCGAGGCAAACTCCGACAAGGCAGCGGAGCGGCGGCAGACTTCCCATGAAGCTCCGGGCATCGCCCAAGATGTAGGAGTTGTTTTTGTTTCGTTTTATTTTTCCGGAACCATGATCTTCCTAATTATACATTGTCTATTTGCTACCCAATCATCGATCCAAGACCATAATAGCGTAGATCTTTTCCCGAGATTTCTGGAATGTCATCCGGATCGAATTTTCGACCACCGGATCGTTTCCGGTGGTCCTCTGAAGTTTTCCGGCCACGAGACCAGTTACCGGCAAGGTGGTCCGACGGCGGGCAGCGGCTCGGCTGGCGGCAACACTCTCCGGTGGTGGTGGCTAGTGGTGGCACACACCGGCGGTGCCAACTGGCAGCGGTGCTCTTCAGCGGGAGCGGCTGGCGTCGGTGCTCCTCACCGCGGTGGTCGAGCTCGCCGGAACGGGGCGGCGACCCGGGGTCGCGGCGCAGCGCGACCTCGGTGGACAGAGACCCGCAAAATGCGGGTCTCCGCAGAGCACAGCGAGACCGACCGTCCTGGCCGGTCGGGTGTCGGCAAGCCTTGGCGATGTGAGTCGGGCCTGCGGCCGGGCCGCAGGCCGGCTGTGGGCGGACCGATCGGACCGGGCCGATCCGGCCCAAGGGGTCCCCCCCCCCTTCTAACTTTAGACTTCTGTAGCTTTCGCTACGGACGTCTGTTTTGCACGCCGTCAGCGGCAGCGTGAACCTTGCATCGAGGGGGACACATTGATATGCTTTTGGGAATTTTTAATTTCCGAAACGAGGGGCGTCGGTGGTGCGACACGTACGTCGAGGGGTTTGCCGTTTTTTCGGGAATCTTGTTTTGGACGACACGGACATGTCCGACGTCCTAATTAAGTACCGTCAGTGGCGTTGGGACCCTAGAATCGAGGCAGAGGATTCCAGGGTGGTTTCGGGAATTGAGGCCGAAGTTGAGGCGTGGGCCCCACGGCCCGTCTTTTGAGCTGCGTGTAGCTAGTAGCGACTTTTTCCTCGGACGTCCGTTCGGGGCGTGCGAGAAGTCAAAGTTGGGTGTTTTTCCAAGGGCAATGCATTGGCGCAGTCTACCCGCTGTAATTCCGCACGATGGTGTGGGCCCCACGAGGGCCGTTTCGGGAGTTGACGGTGATTTCCAGCTTTATCATCGGGCGACCATTTTGGACAAGTGAGTAGTCCATTTTGTGTACTTTTTAGAGAGGATCGCAATGGTGCGATCCGTTCGTTGAATTTTGGGACTGGGATCTGGGTCCCACATGGCACCGCTCGTGTCCGGTGTGCTGGGATGCACCTTTTTTCTCCGGATATCCGTTTCACTCAAGTGAGTACTGCTTTTGAAGTGTTTTTTCACGAGGATTACAACGGTGTGATCCGTTTGGTTGTGTGGAGCCTTATACGCGATCTTATTAAATGTAGAAGCATGAAAGGTGCTCTGGTGGTGGTTCACCCTACCCTGTTTGTATCGGGCCCTTGGTGTGTGATCGCGCACTCTTGGGAGAGTGATGCAAGTGGTTCATGAGTTGTGTTTAGCCGTGCATGGTCCTTTGAGGTGGAGTTGCTATGTCACGCCTTTGCGTTGACGTTGGGTGTCGTGTGCACGATATCCTTTTGGCTAAAACGAGGAATACTCTGGGAGTATACGGGTGCGCTTGGAGGTATGTGTGGATGGTTGTACCTGAGGATGTTTGTGCGCTCAGTTGGGGTTGACTTGGGGCCACACCTCATGTGGGCCCCACGTGCGTGTTGTGATATGCTTGCGTACTTGACCTCTCGTGATGTAGAGGGTCCCTCTGCGCTCGTTTTTTGACCAGCAGGGTGGAGTTTTTCCCCTGGATTTGTGCTCATTTGTTAACCAGTAGTGTTGAGTGATCTCCCCCTGGTTTTTTTGTCGATGGTTTGGCTGGTAGCGGTGGTAGTGACACCCAGTGATAGAGCAGACGATGCACCTCATTTGGGGTGAGTTGTTCTGGAGTTGGGTGGTTGCGCGATACCCACTCCGTGTTCGGTTGGCCAGTGGTGTACCCTTCGGTAGAGATGGCCAGAGCAGTTCTGAGTTTTACCCTCCAGTAGGGCTGGGCAGTGGATTACTCATCGATTTCTTTGGGTTTACCCTCTAGCAGGGCTGGGCAGTGGGTTTCTCACTGACTTCTAGGGTTTACCCTCCAGCAAAGACTGGGCAGTGGGTAACCTGACGCTATTAGGGTTCACCCTCCAGCAAGGACTGGGCAGTGGGTCACCCGACGACCTCTTAGGGTTCACCCTCCAGCAAGGCTGGGCAGTGGGTCGCCTGTCAACTTAATCCAGGTCTACCCTCCAGTGGGGCTGGGCAGTGGGTTGCATAACGATGTATTGGGGTCTACCCTCCAGCAGGGCTGGGCCGTGGGTCACCCGATATCTGATTATGGTTTACCCTCCAGTGGGGCTGGCAGTGGGTCCTCGGATGATGTATTATGGATTACCCTCCAACAGGGCTGGGCAGTGGGTCACCCAGTATCTTATTATGGTCTACCCTCCAGCGGGGCTGGGCAGTGGGTCGCCAGATGATGTATAATGAATTACCCTCCAGAAAGGCTGGGCAGTGGGACACCGGTTGGCATTCCGGACTCAATCCTTACTACTAGGCTAGTATGTGGCTTTCCTCAGTGATTACCGGAGGGGGACCCTTGGTTATACGGGTCAGTTTTTTGACGGTTTGACCTTGAGGAGACCTCTCGACTGCAGGGCAGTGACGAGGTGTGGTTTGACTTTCCCTAGAACTCTCAAGTATGAGGGGAACTTTCCCCACCAAGAGGCGTTCTTGTGACGCGATCTAAAACCGTGCGGGCGAGTCAGTGCCGCCCAAAGCGGATACTGTCGAGGTGCGGTGATTGATCCCCTTGGCTTGTGGTTCGGGGTAGACGTGCGGGATGTTGGGCATCGATGGAGTCTACTTCTGGTACTATTGGCTACTTTTTCTTGGGCTGATCTACGGGACGGAGATCCCCTTACGACGTTGTTCAGGCTTCTTGGTGAGCATAAGGATATGTATATACCTCCTATGAGTACCCACTCCTTGGGTTTTGGTTACTCTCCTTCCAGGAGAGGCGAAGACGCGCGGGGTATGCCACGTGCTTTCCGTGTTTAGTTTCTCATAGTTGGACGAGTCTACTCTCATGCTATAGGTAGCGAAGACTCGACGAGAAGTTTGTCTTCTCACAGTTTTCATCTCCTTGTGTTTGGACGAGTCTACCTTCATTTCTCTTGTTGGGTTGAGCTGGACTCTTTATTGCACTCCTTGTTGTACTCCTCTACTTTTTCTGTTCTCTCTACTTCTCACACTTCGGTACCTCCTTTTTTGCTCCCTCGAGCATTTGGGGTATCCTACTAAGTATTTTTATACTCACCCCTACTTGGTATTTGCCCACACTTGGTGTTCACTTGCAGACGATGGACAGGTGGAGCGTGACTTCAGTGGAGCATAGGATCTTGGGAGCTTGGACCGCGTGCGGTGGTCATGGCCGGGTTCCAGGTGGGAGAACCGACAGGTGTTTCTTTTTTTACTGGTTGCCTAGTTGTGGAACTTTTTAGTTGGGCACGTGTTTTTCCCCTTTTCTTTTCAGCTTGTACTTTGTAATATTAGAGGTCGATGCACATTTGTGGTTTATTTATAGCAGTTTCCCTTTTTCTTTACTTCTTTTCTTTTACTCTGTTGTTTGGCATTGAGATTGCTACGTGTGTGTGTACAGGTACTTAGGAAAAGGCCTCCCCGAGTTATTGTGCCTTCGGCACTGGTCGCCAGCCCCTGGCCTATGGAGGCGGGCTTGGGGTAGTTGCTGCTCGAGCCCGGGTAGGGTTGGGTCGTGACAAAGTGGTATCAGAGGTGGTTCGTTCCTTGGGGAATTGTGCGGATGTCCCTAAAAGAGGAATTGGTTGGGATATAGGGCAACCGTGTTAATGTGTCTAGAGAGCGGCTCTCAGGCCAGGGAGTCCAATGATGGTGTGGCGGCGGACGTATCCATTCACCAAGACCTTGATAACTCTCTTGTCGACTCGGCATGCTGAGACACTTTTTGCAGGGAAAATTGGTTTGTGCATCACATAGGATCGAGTCTTTGACGATCCTTCTTGAGTCGGCTCCCCATCATTGTTATCGGTATATACATATATGCTCATCTGACCATGGCACTCCTTGATAATATTCAGGATGTCTCCACGAAGACAGCCAACCAGGATACCAGCTTCAGTTCGTGACAATGACCATGTGAGTTACGAGGCCTCAGTCCAGGACCCATCATGCAAGCCCCTTTCTCTGGGTGGTCCGGTAGCAGCACCCCCACCTGTTGAGCAGCAGGCAGTTTCAGCAGAGCAGGCTATGCTTGAGTGCAGGTTGAGCGCGCTACGTGAGTTCCAGCGGCAGGGACCGCTGAGGTTCAGTGGTGAGCCAGACCCTCAGACAGCAGAGGTTTGGCTTGAGGCAGTGGCTCGCCTTTTCCGGGTTGTGCAGACGCTGATGGATTAGAGAGTGGCTTTGGAAGCCAACCTTTTCGGTGGATCAGCTTGGCGTTGGTGGAGTCTGGTGACTCGGTTTCTTGACGAGTCGTTGCTTTCATGTGGTGACTTTTAGTTGTTGCTCCGTGAGGAGTTTTGCCACTCCTGCTTGCGCTACGTTCAGATTCAAGAGCTCCTGCAGTTTCAGCAGGGAGGGATGACGGTGGCCGAGTACGTGGCTAGTTTTTCAGACCGTTCACGCTTTTACCTAGACTTGGTCCATGACGACAACTTCTGAGCGCGGAAGTTTGAGCAGGGTCTCCGCCGAGAGATTCGTGCTGTCAGAGTACCCTTGGGAATTTCCACATATGTTGGGTTGCTAGAGCAGGCGCTGGTGACAGAGGGCTTCCTGTCATGTTTTGCGGTTGGTAGTGGTAGTGGGCGCAACAGATCTGGGACGTCTGCCATAGCTAGCAGGTGCTAGAGGACAGGACCTCGATACAGGTGGCCTTCCCACTGCCGGTTTCCGAGATGTGGTCTTATACAACTGTGGCGAAAAGACACAGGGCCTCAGCCGAGGATTCCCTACCATGAGTGGATCTCTGGTCGTGGTCGTTCACCATAGGGGCGCCAGAGGGCACCAGGGTAGCCCAGAGAGCATCAGTGCTATGCTTGTGACGGGCGAGGTCACTTGGCACGAGACTGCCCGACCCGAGTTGCTGAGAGCTTCGGGCAGGGAGCAGGTGCACCACCACGGCAGAGGCAGCGCCGTGATCGGAGTAGTGGCCAGAGAGGTGGTACTAGTAGAGGAGCGGGAGGAGCAGGAGGTGGGGGAAGACGTTACAAGATCTCCCCATCACCACTAGGCGGTCCACGTTAGGCTCCGGGATTTGACAATTGGGACCATGGGTAGCCGCGAGCTTTGGATGTCTACGATCTTGCAGAGCATGGGATGGTGAGAGGTACCCCTTGCGACTCTTCTACCTTTTTCATTAGAATTGTTGGGCTCTGCGTGTTAAAGGATTTTCTCCTTACTCCTTGTTTGAGGTTTTACCAGGGTGACGCAGGGTGTCGGGTGTAACCCTGTGTTGGTAAGGAAAAAGGCGTGAGACCTTTTCCTTTAGTCGATGGTGTTGAGTCCTTCGCTTCCGAGCATGTAAGAGAGTCTTGGTTGAGAGGCATAGATTGTGGAACCTTGCGTGACCAGATATCCTTGGGTGTTTCACCATATGGATATTCTGAAGGAGGGAATCACTGGGCCTTGTTCCAGGTGCGGGCGGTGATTCCAGTCGTGGCGTGCGACGTAGAGGTTTGACTGGGGAGGTGAGCTACCCCCGAGGGTCTTCGGGCCGTTTGATATCGTGCAAAGGGATGGCGAGGTTAACTACCGCCTTTCCCTAACCCCAAAGTCTAGAGTGGGTGCACGACGTCAGCAAGGGCCGACCTCGCATGAACAGATGAATCCTTTGGTCTGTGTGCGGTGACGCAGAGCTGTGCGTGGGTTCTTCTAGGTATGTGAAATCTAGGTGTGGGCTTAGTACCCTGTGTTGCTCCCTAATTTTTCTTTTCGGGGATGAGAATCTTGAAGGAGGGAATGATTTAAGAACCCAGTTTTTGCTGAGAAAGACTTTATAATATTCTTGATGATATTCCAGAGTAACACCTTCAGACGGCGTGCAATTCTGAGCCCTGGAGTGGCCAGAATTAAATTTTCAGTGCGTTCACACTGGAAACGCTAAATAAATGGGATAACTCCTAAACGGAGTTCTAGATCAGATATCCGAGTGTAAGGATGGGTCTGAATTGGGGTGTTTACCCTAGGTATGACATAAAACTTGTCAGCACGGGATGTTTGGACCCCTCGCCCGCTTCTGGAACATTAAACGGATAAATTAATTAATTAATTTATTCGTTTAATCGTGAAACTCGAGTATATCTTAAACGGTGGTTCAGATTGGAAAACCAGGGGCACCGTTGAGTTCGGAGCGTGCCATTTACCCTATTAGGGGTGTAAGTTTTGCGGGCGCGGCCTGTTTGTGAAAAAATGGCCCCATGGGCGTTTTCGTAATTTGGCGGACTCAGGCGCTAAGTTTAATAACTTTGGAACGGGGTCTCGGAATAAAATTCCGAGACCTCCATTACGCTCAGAGCATGGTTCTTAGCCTAGGGGAGGCTAAATCCCGACCCCGTCGGGAGTTCGGGTTCGGGGCTGTCGGGCAGGCGTTTAAGTGATTTGTACTTAAACACCGCAACCCCCCTTCTTCTTCTTCTTCTTCTTCTTCTTCTTCCTCAAACCCTTGCCCCCCTCATTCCCCTCTGGTGAGGCAGCTCCGGCGAGGCCAACTCTGACAAGGTAGCGGAGCGGCGACGGACTTCCCATGAAGCTCCGGGCATCGCCCAAGATGTAGGAGTTGTTTTTGTTTCGTTTTATTTTTCCAGCACCATGGTCGTCCTAATTTTACATTGTCGATTTGCTGTATGGTCTTCGATCCAAGCCCATAATCGCGTAGATCTTTCCCCGAGCTTTCCGGAATGTTATCCGGATTGAATTTTCGACCACTGGATCGTTTCCGGTGGTCCTCTGATGTTTTCCGGCCACGAGACTGGTTACTGACAAGGTGGTCCGGCGGCGGGCGGCGGCTCGGCTAGCGGCGGCGCTCTCCGGAGGTGGTGGCTGGCGGCGGCGCAATCCGGCGGTGGCGGCTGGCGGCGGTGCTCTTCAGCGGGAGCGGCTGGCGTCAGCGCTCCTCGGCGTGGCGGTCAAGCTCGCCGGAACGGGGCGGTGACCCGGGGTCGCGGCGCGGCGCGACCTCGGTGGACAGAGACCCGCGAACCGCGGGTCTCCGCGGGGCGCATCAAGACCGGCCGTCCGGGCCAGTTGGGTGTCTGCAGGCCGCGGAGAAGTGATTCGTGCCCGCGGCCGGGCCGTGGGCCGGCTGTGGGTGGACCGGCCGGACCGGGCCGGTCCGGCCCAAGGGGTCCCCCCCCTTCTAAATTCCGACGTCCGCAGCTTTCGCTACGGACGTCTGTTTTGCACGCCCTCAGCGGCAGCTCAGACCTTGAGTTGAAGGAAACACATTGAGATGGTTTCGGGAATTTTTAATTCCCGAAATGAGGGGCCTCGGTGGTGCGACACGTACATCGAGGGGTTTGCCGTTTTTCCGGGAATCTTGTTTTGGACGGCGCGGACGCGTCCGACGTTCGAATTAAGTGCCTTCAGTGGCGTTGGGACCATAGCATAGAGGCGGAGGTTTTTAGGGTGGTTTCAGGCGTTGATCACGAAGTTGAGGCGCGGGCCCCACGGCCCGTCTTTTGAGCTGCGTGCAGCTTGTAGCGACTTTTTCCTCGAACGTCCGTTCGGGGCGTGCGAGCAGTCGATGTTGGGTGTTTTTCCGAGGGCAACGCATTGGTGCAGTCTGCCTGTTGTAATTTCGCACGATGGTGTGGGCCCCGCGAGGGCCGTTTCAGGAGTTGACGGTGATTTCCAGCTTTATCACCGGGCGACCGTTTTGGACACGTGAGTAGTCCATTTCGTGTACTTTTTCGAGAGGATCACAACGGTGCGATCCTTTCGTTGAGTTTCGGGACTGGGATGTCGGTCCCACATGGCACCGCTCATGTGCGGTGCGCCGGGATGCACCTTTTTCTCCGGATATCGGTTGCACTCAAGTGAGTAATGCTTTTGACGGGTTTTTCCGTGATGATTACAACGGTGCGATCCGTTTGGTTGTGCGGAGCTTTATACGTGATCTTATTAAATGTAGAAGAATGAAAGGTTCTCCGGTGGTGGTTCTCCCTACCTTGTTTGTAGGGGGCCCTTGGCATGTGATCGTGCACTCTTGGGAGAGTGATGTAAGTGGTTTACGAGTTGTGGTTGGCCGTGCATGGGCCTTTGAGGTGGAGTTGCTACGTCACGCCTTTGCGTTGACGTTGGGTGCCGTGTGCACGATAGCCTTTGGGCTAAAACGAGGTATACTCTGGGAGTATACAGGTGCGCTTGGAGGTACGTGTGGTTGGTTGTGCCTGAGGATGTTTGTGCGCTCGGTTGGGGTTGACTTGGGGCCACACGTCAGGTGGGCCCCACCTGCTTGTCATGATCTGCTTGTGTACTTGACATCTCGTGACGTAGAGGGTCCCGCGGCGCTCGTTTGTTTGACCAGAAGGGTGGAGTTTTTCCCTTGGCACTGTGCTCATTTGTTGACCAGCAAGGTTGAGTGGTCTCACCCTAGTTTTGTTCTTGATGGTTTGGCCGGTGGCGGTGCTAGTGGCACCCAGTGATGGAGGAGACGATGCACCTCATTTTGGGTGAGTTGTTCTGTAGTTGGCTGGTTGCGCGATACCCACTCCGTGTTCGGTTGGCTAGTGGTGTACCCTTCAGTATAGATTCCCAGAGCAGTTCTGAGTTTTACCCTCCAGTGGGGCTAGGCAGTGGGTTACTCATCGACTTCATCAGGTTTACCCTCCAGCAGGGCTGGGCAGTGGGTTTCTCACTGACTTCTAGGGTTTACCCTCCAGTAGAGACTGGGCAGTGGGTCACCCGACGCTATTAGGGTTCACCCTCCAGCTGAGACTGGGCAGTGGGTCACTCGACGACCTCTTAGGGTTCACCCTCCAGCAAGGCTGGGCAGTGGGTCGCCTGTCGACTTAATCCATGTCTACCCTCCAGCGGGGCTGGGTAGTGGGTCTCCTGACGATGTATTAAGGTCTACCCTCCAGTAGGGCTGGGCAGTGGGTCACCCGATATCTGATTATGGTTTACCCTCTAGCGGGGCTGGGCAGTGGGTCGCCGGATGATATATTATGGTTTACCCTCCAACAGGGCTGGGCAGTGGGTCACCCAGTATCTTATTATGGTCTACCCTCTAGCGGGGCTAGGCAGTGGGTTTCCGGATGATGTATTATGAATTACCCTCCACCAAGGCTGGGCAGTGGGACACCGGTTGGCATTCCAGACTCAGTCATTACTACTAGGCTAGTCTGTGGCTTTCCTCCGTGATTACCATAGTGGGACCCTTGGTTATACGGGTCAGTATTGTGACAGTTTGACCTTGAGGAGACCTCTCGACTACAGGGCAGTGACGTGGTGTGGTTTGAATTTCCCTTGAACTCTCAAGTACGAGGGGCACTTTCCCACCGAGACACGTTCTTGTGATGCGATCTAAAACTGTGCGGGCGAGTCAGTGTCACCCAAAGCGGATAGTGTCGAGGTGCGGTGATTGATCCCCTTGGCTTGCGGTTTGGGGCAGACGTGCGGGATGCTGGGCATCGATGGAGTTTACTTCTGGGACTGTTGGATACTTTTTCTTGGGATGAGCTATGGGACAGAGATCCCCTTACGACATTGTTCGGGCTTCTTGCTGAGCATAAGGATATGTATATACCTCGTACGAGTACCCACTCCTTGGGTTTTGGTTACTATCCTTCCAGGAGAGGCAAAGACGCACGAGGTATGCCACATGCTTTCCTTGTCTAGCTTCTCATGGTTGGACGAGTCTACTCTCCTGCTATAGGTAGCGAAGAATCGACAAGAAGTTCATCTTCTCACTATTTCTAGATCCTTGTGTTTGGATGAGTCTACCTTCCTCACTCTTATTGGGTTGAGTTGGACTCTTTATTGCACTCCTTGTTGTACTCCTCTACTTTTTCTATTCGCTCTACTTCTCACCCTTCGGTACCTCCTTTGTTGCTCCTTCAAGCCTTCGAGGTATCCTACTGAGTATTTTTATACTCACCCATGCTTGGGCTTTGCCTGCACTTGGTGTGCCCTTGCAGACGACAGACATGTGGAGCATGACTTCAGTGGAGCGTATGAGCTTGGGAGCATGGACCGCGTGTGGTGGTCGTGGCCGTGTTCCATGTGGGAGACCCAACATGTGTTTCTTTTTGTTTACATGTTGCTAGGTTGTGGCACTTTTTAGTTGGGCGTGTGTGTGGCCCTTTTCTTTTCAGCTTGTACTTTGTACTGTTAGAGTTCAATGCACATTTGTGGTTTATTTATAGCAGTTTCCCTTTTTCTTTACTTCTTTTCTTTTACTATGCAGTTTGGCATTGAGTTTGATGCGTGTGTGTGTACAGGTACTTAGGCAAAGGCCTCCCCGAGTTATTGTGCCTTCGGCGCTGGTCGCCAGCCCCTGGCCTATGGAGGCGGGCTTGCAGTAGTTACAGATCGAGCCCGGGTAGGGTCAGGTCGTGACATAATAAATTTTAAAAAATAATTTTGATAATGTGAAATTATTCCAAACATTATGAAGAAGAGAGAAATAATCATAATTATTTCTCTACCCTTATAGAAATTCTCCAAATCTTCAAAGTTAGGGATCACTCCATGAATTTTTCCTCTCCTTTAAAAACATGAGGTCCCAAACTCTCTATGGTTTTTGGTTACAATGGTTTATAATCCTAAATTTATAGGATTTTTGAGTCTTTTATAGATTTGGGGTTAGTTTTAATGGGTATTTTCTTTAAAGAACTAGTCTTGGTACTGAATACCAAACATAAAATATATTGATCCAACCCAAAACCCCCATCCCAAGTCAAATTCCAGCCACATGTTTTTTTCATACGGGACAATTTTTAGATTATTTTTATTATTTTTATTGTTTATATTTACATAGATAAAAATATTATATTTATAAAATATTAAATATTTTCATAATAAGACACAACACCATAACATTAAACTGGATTCATAATCACTTTTAAAAAATATTAATAAAAACATGTAAAGGATCCAATGAAAAATACAGATCTCTAAATCCTCCCTACATTTATGGTTTTCAATCCCAAAAAGTACAACTCACTCAAATAGTTAAGGGAATTATACTTACACCTTATTTTCAAGATCTCATGTGTTGTCTTGAATATCCAAATGTTACCACAAGATGCACACCATCAATAACATCCTCCCTTTAAGGGTATTCTTTTATTGGTCCTTGATCTCTACTGAGTATGCTGAAAATTTGGTACAATCATATTTTTCTATATCTCCACATTTGATAATGTGAGACATTTTATTCACATGTCTTCTCAGTTGTGACAAGTGGATGGTGTTGTGTACTTGGTCCAACAATGGGGTTAAAACTAGGTTTTATGTAACCCCATATACTCTGCAATGGGTTTGGAAATGTCTAATAAATATTATGGATAACTTTATTCTCTAATAAAATCCCCTCAAACTACATCATAGAAATATCATCCATAATCTATGGTATCCCACCTCAAGTTTAAAAGGCCTTTATTTTGGTTCATATAATACTACTCATGTCTATGAGATATCATCATCTTCTCCTACATTACCTAAACCTTCTATATTTTCAATTACACTAGCTCAGGCCACATAAGTGATGATTTGAAAATCTCTATATAGTATATAGGATGCCTACATAGTTTCTTATACAAACCCTTGAAAAATTTCATGAAAATGGTTTAGTGGTAGTTTTTTTTGTATATAAACTCTATTATTAGTTGGTGATCATATCAAATTCTATTAAAATCAAGCCCACAAGCTCACAACATTTCCTTGAGATCCTAAATTATTCTCTCATTTTGGATGTCTTCCAAAGGATAAAATTAAATACTCAATCAGAATAAAGTATTGAAAGTATCCTATAATCTAATAATAAGAGAAAATTTTATTGATAATTTTATTGATAATAAATTACATAATTTCCTAAAATTATGTTAGATGTGTTTTTTTATAAAATATTTTGACTTATATCATTCATTTGAAATTTTGATAAAAATTATAGTTTTTCCCTTTAGAGTGAACTTTAGTATTTCATCCATAAAATTTTTTATGTGTATTATTTGAAATTAAACTTTTTTTAATTGTTTTTATTACATAATGCGATATAACATTTATTTAGGACATATGAGCTAAATCAAGAATTTGTTAGGATTCAATGGACCATGAATTCAAATAAGGGAGGGACTCTCTATATTGGAAATCACTTCAGTATTTGGGACATAAATTATTAATCCAATCTTAGATGGGGCCCAAATTGGTATGTAAGATCAAGGAACTAACTTAGAACAAAAAATACTTTTTTAAGGATTGAAGGTTCACATTTTTTTTGGTCAAATAGGTGGGGTAAGTTAGCTTAAATAATTTTTTCAAATTTTACCATTTACACTTGAAACCTCTTAAAACCTAGTCTCCCCTATACTATATAAATTAGTTTTTTTCTAATTTAGATGGACTTGGACGTGCCTCATAGGATTGGATGAAAAGGATTAGTGGTGCCTTAACATTTCAATTCACCATTGGAGGAGGGAAGCTATGAATCTACGATCTCCTCCAAAATGCTCTTCATTTCCTCTTTTTTGTTGTAATGTTTTTTTCTTGAAATAAAATACTTAGTTTATCATCCATTTCTTATATTTTTTTTAAATTTATTATTATTTAATTCACTTTTTGGACTAGAAATCGGGATTATAAATGTGATTAGGTTATACCCATTTTAAACCTTTGTGAATTCTATTCATTTCAACGATGACTTCACCACCCATGGAAGAGTAGTTTTATTAGTTATTGATCTATATTGTACATTCTTAATTTAATTATTTTGAATCAAGTTATACTATAATTAAAATAATATGATCCTTGAATTTATTTTTTAAACAAAAAAACTAATAAGTCAACTTAACAATTAACATAAAACACATGAGGTTGATATTTGTGTAAATTGTGAGAGCATAATATTCATCAGTAAAAAACCACACTGAATAAATTTTTAGAGTGAAAATATATTCCCTAAACTAAATTCATTATTATTTCTATAATTGATATATTCCCTAATTTAACACTAACTATAATGTATCCTTAGAATGAAAATAAAATCAGGGTGTTGTGATTGCATGTTTTGAATATAGCCTAGGGTTCAATTCACTTCATCTTTGTGCTAAAGTTAATTATAATTGGGTTTATGGGTTAAAAATTAGGGGATCATAATTAAGTGTATATTAATTTAAATTATAATTATTAATAAGTATGTGAAGAGGTATATTTGGATCTATTACACTTTTTATAATATTTTCTAAAAAATATCAACTTGTTGTGTTTTATTAATCAAATTTCACTTCAAAAAAAAAAAATAAATAAAATCTCCTTCCATAATACTTATACTTATTATTTTATACAAAAAACCCCCCTAGTAATTATATATTTATTTATTTTATATTTATTTTCATAACACCTTTAAGAAGTTTTTTTAATTACAACCTTTTTGAGAGACGACCATAGTTACCACTTAGTTGCACCTAAGTGCCCAAAAAATACACATTATTTAAGATTTTATTTGATAGATCTTTTAAAATTAGAATAATTACCATGGATTTAAGTAATTTATTCAACCATTTAGAGGTTTTTTCATTTTATTTTTTTCTTTTCTTATTTCTTTCTTCTTTCCCATTTCTCAATTTTTTTCTTCTTTTTTCATTCTTCTTTTTATCATTAACTATTTTTTATTATGGTATACTTTTATCCATTAAATTTTTATTTTATTTATGAAAGAAACTAATCCTGAAGATCTATTAGATATTTACTCTGAGATTGAACACATCCTTTGGGATTGGATCAGATAGTCTCAGTCTACGGGAAGTTTCAACTTCCAACCAATTGGAGAATTCCTTCATTCTAGGAACATTGAAATTGGAAACACTGGTAAATAAAATCTAAAATAAGAAACAATGTTTGAAAAAAAAATTAATGAAATTAATAGAACCACTTTTTAATTGGTTTTACCAGACATTAACTATCAACCAAAATATATTTCATATTCAAACCTTGAATCAGACTATGAATTGAAATCTCTGTTAATTCACCATCTACCAAAGTTCCATGGATTATCTGGTGAGGATCAAAATAAACACTTTAAATAATTTAATGTGGTTTTATAAAATTTAAAATCAATAAATTTATTTGAAGATAAAATTAAACAAAGATCATTCCCATTATCACTTGATGAAATAGAAAAATATTGGAAGTATTATTTACAACCTGAATATGTAACTTATTGGAATGATTTGAAATGTATTTTCTTGCATATATTGTTTACAACATTGAGGACCACTACAATTTGTAAAAATATCTCAATGATCAAGCAAGGACAAGGGGATTCAATATATGAGTACTAGGAGCGATTCAAGAAGTTATGTGAAATCTAACAACACCACCATATTAGTGAGAAACTACTCATCTAATACTTCTAAGAAAGACTCACACCTATGTAAAGGAGAATGGTGGATGCTACAACTGGAGGGGAATTGTTCGACAAAATACTAGTAGTTTCATGTGCATTTATTGACAAGATGACACAAAAATCCCAACTATTTAGCGATTGGGGTACACCACATGTTAGAGGAGTACATAAGGTAAGTCCATATTCTATTTAAAATCATTTAATTGATACAAATTTGGATGAATTTACCACTATGGTGAGGTAGATTTATTTGGCTAAAAACGCATCCCAATCCACTCCTACACAGCCTTGTAGAATATGCACTGAAATAGACCACCCAACTGAATGTTTCCCTAAATTACAAGAGATAGAAGATTGCTCATCTGCATTTATTGGGAGACCATATCAACAGAAACAATAACCACATACCCATAAGAATTCATCTAGTCAAACATACAAACAATGGTGTAACGATAAATCAGATACGAGGTATGGCTCTGGACAATAAGAAAGGCCCCCTTTTCAACAAAATTTCCAACAACCTCCACCTTACCAAAAAGTCTTACAACAACCCCAAAGGATATTTTAATCTCAATCATTAAAAAGAAAATCATAATGAAATTATCAAAAAAAGGTATATTCTAATATTGATGATATTTTGAATCAAATTGTTCTTAATCAATAGATTGAGTTGAAGAGTCAAGGTTCAGAGTTGAGGGAGTTGAATACACAATTGATCTAGATATCCACCACATTCCATGAAATGGTAAGTAAGAACATTGGAAATATTCCTTCCCAGCCTACTCCAAATCCCATGGGGAATTTCGTCTCCCTCACAATGATAATTAGGAAGTAAACAACTAATACATATTCACCTACCATTCTATATGGATTCACCTCAACTACAGAGAAGCCCCAATCAAGACCAGCTGATGAGTATCCCAAAGAGAAAGAAAAAGGTAAGAAAAATATTGATAATGTTACCCATAAACCCCTCATATTTCGAAATAGAGTTTTTCAAACCAATAATATATCTGAAGAGGCGATGAAAAAAGAGGTTTTGGATATATTCAAGTGTGTTGATATCAAGATCCCTCTACATTAATAAATTTATCAAATCCCAAGGTATGAAATTTTATTAAAAGAACCATGTACCAATCAAATGGGGCTCAAGGGAAATGATAGGATCAATCTTGTAAGGAATGTTTCATCACTCATTACACCAAATCAAGAAATTCTAACAAAGTGAAAGGATCTGGGAAAATTCATCATCCCATACACCATAGGGGAGTTATAATTTTCTTATGTTTTATGTGACTCAGAAGATTCCATTAGTTTGATGCATCACTCTATATTATCTTATTTACTATTTGGTTAGTTGAATCTGATTAGAGTAGTGGTGCATTTAGAGAATAGAGCTACAACATATCCAGTGGGAGTACTTGAGGAAGTACTTGTACAGGTAAGATACATGATCGTTCTAATAGATTTCTACATGCTTAAAATGAAGGATGATCTGGTAAATTCTATTTCTACCATTATCATAGGCAGGACCTCCCTCAAAACTGAGAAAATTATCTTAAATTCCTATTAGGGTATACTTTCCATAATGTTTTGAGTTGAAGTTGTGATATTTAATGTAATATACTCCATGAATTACCCCTTAGAGGACCATTCTGAATTTTTTATCTCCCATTTTGATCCACCATGTAAAATCCCCATAGATTTTTATTGTCTTATTCTTAAGTTGATTATGACCATTGGTTCTATTTATATTTCTAAGAGAACTTACATTCCTTTTTCTAATGCTCAAAACTCTCTTGGATTTGATTTTTATGTGGATTCATATTATGGTTTTGATCATGATCACTCTAATTATGACTTGAATATTGAGTATCATAATGGATTTGATGAATTTTTCTCTAATTTTGATCATCAATATTATTATAATGATGTTCATTGTGCACATATTTCAGTTCCTTCAATATATTCAGCCATACATCACCACTATATTGTAACTCAAACCCTTTTCACTAAATCTCAAATACTCATAATTTCTGAGTGGTGATAGATTACTTGTTATAGTTGTTAATAATATCCATTTGAAACATGAATAAAAACATTTGAATATTTTGAGGGAGAACATTAGGGAAATAAGGTGTACCTTGGATGACATTTCTGGTATTATCCCATCCATTTTCATGCATAATATTTTTTTGGAGGATGGGGCTAAACCAGTTAAGTAGCCACAAAGTATACTGAATCTAACTATTCTAGAAGTTTTTAAAAAATAATATGATAAATTTTTTGAGGTAGGTATAATTTATCCTATTTCAAATATCTTGTGGGTGAGTCCTATTCAGGATGTCCCTATGAAAAGTGGTGTCACTATTTTTAGAAATGGGAGATAGAAGTTAGTTCCAATAAGGGTGAAAAATAGTTGGCATGTGTGTATTGATTATAGGAAACTAAATCAATCCAATTGCAAGGGCCATTTCCCCCTCCCATTTATTTATCAAATGCTTGAGAGACAAGCTGGGAAGACTCAATATTGTTTCTTGGTTGGATTTTCTAGATATTTTCAGGTTCCTATAGATCCAAAGGATCAGGAGAAGACAACATTCACCTATCTATTCGGTACATTTTCATACCAAATGATGCCATTTGAATTTTACAATTCCCCAAATACCTTCCAAATCTGCATGGTGAGTATATTTTTATATTTCATTGATACCTTCATGGAGGTATTTATGGATGATTTTATGGTGTATAGATCTTCATTTGAAAAATGTATCTTTAGTCTAGGAATGTTTTTGAAATAATTTATTGAGAATAATCTGGTCTTGAACTTTGAAAATTGTTATTTCATGGTAGATCATGGAATTATATTAGGGAATGTAGTATCAAAACATATACTATATATTGATAGATCTAAGGTAGATGTTATTTCATCCATTCCATATCCTTCATGTGTGTGTGATGATATATCATTCCTAGGGTATATAAGATATTATCAATGCTTCATCTAAGATATTAGTAATATCCCTCTAAACTTATCTCAATTATTTCATAAATATATTGACTTCATTTTTGATGATTCATTAACGGTATCATTTGATGAACTAAAGAAGCGTCTGACCACTCCACCGATCGTACATCATCCATGGTGGTAAATTCTTTTTGAGATTATGTGTGATGCTTCAAAATTCAAAATTGGAGCCATCTTATCATAGGGGGTGGAGGGATGATCACATGTGATTGCCTATGCTTCGAAGAAATTTGATTTAGTTAAATAAAACTGCACAACCATGGGAAATTAGTTCCTTGCCATCATATGTTCTTTAGATAAATTACATTCATATTTATTGTAATTTAAATTAGTTGTTTTTTTTCTAACCACGCAGCTCTGAGTTACCTCTTGAAGAAGCTAGATGAAAATCCCAGGATTATCTGATGGATTTTCCTTCTTTAAGAATTCAATATTGAGATATAAGGACAATAATGGTTCAGAAAACATAGTGGTGGACCACATGAGTAGGATTACTCACACACTAAAGGCAGCCACTATAGAATAGGTACCACTTTGGGATACTTTCCCTATTGAAAATATATATGTCATCTAAGGTATGCATCCTTGGTATACATATTTAGTTAACTACCTTGTTTCCAATGAAATTCTGAAAAACATAAAGTATCATAAAGTCTAAAAATTAAAGTGTGAGTCTAGGTTTTATTTTTGGGATGATCCCTACCTTTGACAAATGTATAGTGATTAGGTTATTAACAGGTGTGTTCCTTATCATGAGTTTGAGTATGTCCTACATTTCTACCATACCCTTTCATGTGGAGGATACTTTGGACCCTAACAGACAGCTAGAAAATAATTAGACTCTAGATTATATTATTTTATCTTATTCTATGATGCTCATGTGTCTTGTAAGTCATGCTCACATTTCCAACACACTGGAAAATTTTCAAGAAGACACGATATTCCCAAACAAACCTTATTATTAAGTGATATTTTTTATGTATGGGGAATTGATTTTATGGGTCCTTTCCCAAGTTCATTTGGTTTTTTTATATTTTGGTTTATCTTGGTTATGTTAGAAAATTGGTAGAAGACAAGGACACTAGGACTGATGATTATCATATTTTAGTCGATTTTCAAAAGGCATAAATTTTTGGAAGGATTTTAGTAACAAAGGCCATCATCATAGACCAAGGGACATAATTTTTCATTTGGGATTTTTCCTCCTTCCTTCATAATTATGGGGTGACACACAAAAATTAACACTATACCACCCCCAAACAAATGGCCATGATGAGATTTCAAATTGGGAGTTGAAACAAATTTTGGAGAAAACCATGTGTCCAAATAGAAAGGATTGGAGCAAGCACTTTTATGGTGATTTTTTTTATAGGATAACATAAAAGACTCACATTTTTATTTCCCCATTTCATATTGTTTTTGGGAGAGCCTCTTTTTTCCTTATGGAGGTTGAGAATCGATGAATATTGGGCTATAAAGAAATGAAATATGGATTTTTCCCAAGATGTAATTCAATGAAAGCTAAAAATTCAATATCTTGAATAGATTAAATTGTCATCATATGATAACTCAAGGATATATAAGGAAATATCAAAATTATCTCATGATATAATTATCCAAAAAATAGAGTTTCATGTTGGAGGGAAATTCCTACTTTACAGTTCACGGCTGAAGCTGATGCTTAGTAAGTTGCATTCTATAATGTTAGGTCCTTATGTTATATCTAATATTTTTCCTTATGGTATAGTTTAGATCACACAATAAGACACTAGAAGGATCTTTACAGTCAATGGTAAATGTTTAAAGTAATACATTAATGGACTTCCTACCAATGAAGTTGATTTCATCACACTACATAACCCCGTCATCACTTTAAAATATCTTGTTGTTCAAAACATTTTTACTTTAATATTAGAAATCCTATTTAAAATTATATATTTCATATGCACAAATCCTATCATAGGTTCACATTGAGGAAAATTCAATATTTAAGTGTGGTGGAGGGGACAACACTCTAGGGTATCTATTTAGGATTCTCATTTGTGTGTTTTGTATGTTCTATATGTTTGGTTTTCTATTAAATTTTCAAAAAAAATATAAATAAAAAAATATCATGTAACATTATCATTTACATGTGGAACATATGGAAAATGTAGGTTTTTAAAAATCATTGGTATCATGATAATCATGAGCAAGATTTCAACATCAAGGGTGTATTTTTATTAAAATGGAAGTCATTGATGATATTATTGGATTTTTAAATATAAAACCTTTTAGATTTTGACACCATTAATTGTGATATTTGTTCATGGTGAATTTTTTCATTGATTTCTCCACATTAATTTTCATGTAACCATGACTTGTGAAATTTTTCCTACTCAATTAAATGTATAGACAAGTTAGTTACAAAAATTATCTTATATCAATGGTTGTTCTATATGTTCATTTATATTCAAATAAATTTCATTGTTATGCCAAATTGACCTATGCATGTGTACCTGATATCCAATAGTTGTATGCTATCAAAAAAACTAAATATCAAAAATCAAAAAATCAAATCAGTAAAATATTAATAAAGAGGGGAGTGATGAAATGTACAACATGTGAAGATATCTAGGTCAGTAGCTTAAGTTTTGAATTTATCTAATGATTATGTGAGTGGGTCTTGAAATATTATTGCAAAGTAATTTTGAGAATGTTTAGTGAATTAAAACATGTAATAATAATTGTTTTACTTGACCAAAATATACTGAATAAAGGGTGGACATATGATCTTGAAATGTTTGGCACACACACATGGGTAATTAATGGTATAGAGGACTTGCAACTTGTTTCTCTATTATTAGTTTCATTAATCTCTATGAATTTTATTTTGATACAATTTATAAGAAAATGAATTTTAGATTTATTGATATCGACTATTTATGGAATTCGTACTTTTCCTATACTTCTAATGAGGATTGAAGAATATGAATACCCATATCTTGTCATAGTTTTTTGGAATACATGATATGAGGTTTTTTCCAGGAGTGAAAAATGGTATGTGTGGGGGAGTTGAAAAAACACAATTTTTTTTGAATATTATTGATAATAAGTGACATAATATCTTAACATTGTGTTACATATGTTTATTTATAAAATATTTGGGATTAGATCATTCATTTGAAAATTTGATTAAAAGTTTAGTTTTCCCCTTTAAAGTGCACTATAGTATTTCACCCATAAATATTTTATGTTTATTATTTGAACATAAAATTTAGTAAATTTGTTCTTGATTTAATGGGATACAACTTTTATTCAGGACATATGATTTAAATCATGCATTTTATTGGATTAAGTTGGCCATGAAGTCAAATATGGGATGGACTCTCCATATTCGAAACCACTTCAGTATTTGAGACATAACTTCTTCATACATGATTTTATGGGGGCTAAATTTGGAGAGAATCTCCATGAACCAATTTAAAACAATTAATACTACTATAGTGATATATGATTCATGTGTTTTGGTGTTCAAACAGTCAGTGTAATTTTAATTAAATTATTCAGCTGAAATTCTCTATTCACACTTGAATCTTATTAAAACCTAGCCTAACCTCCACTCTATAAACTGGTGTTTTCACATTTCTATTGGTTTTTATGTGACTTATTGGATTGGTATTATAGGGTAAGTCTTTAATTTCCATTTCAATTAAAAATTGGAGGAGAGAAGCTATCAAGATAAGATCTCCTCCAAATTTCACTTTTTTCCTCTTCTTTATTGTAATGTTTTTGTTCTTGCTATAAAATTATTTGTTTATCTTCCATTTATTATGTTTTATTAAATTTTATTATTATTTAATTCATTTATATTGGATATAACTCATGAGTATAAACTTTATTGGGTTATACCAATTTTAAACCTTTGTGAATACAATTCATTTTTACAATGACTAAAATGCCCATAGAAGAGTAGTTTTCTTAGTAAATAACCTATATCCAACATTATTCATTTAATTATTTTGAATCAAGAGATAATTTAATTCACATAATATTATCCTTGAATCTATTTTTTAAATTAAAATAAACTAATAAAGAAATTGAACAATTAACACAAAAACACATGAGGTCAGGATTTGTGTAAATTTTGAGAGCACAATCTTAATCAGTAAAAAAACCACACCGAATAAATTTTTAGGGTTAAAATAAAATCCCTAAACTAAATTCATCCTTATTTACTAAATAAATATATTCCCTAATTTACCACTGACCAAAAGCTATCCTTAGAATGAAAATAATATCATAGTGCTGCGATTGCGTGTTCTGAAGCTAGTCTATGGATTAATTCACTTCATATTTATGGAAAAGTTAATTCTTGTAGTGTTTGGGGTTTAACTAATTAGGGGATCATAATTAAGTGGAAATTAAATTATATTATAATTATTAAAAATTAATTTAATAGGTATAGTTATATCAATTATTATTTTTAAAATATTTTTTTAAAAAGCATATTCTAGTTGTGTTTTATTAATCAAATTTCATTTCAAAAACAAAAATAAAATAAAATGTTCCTACAGCATACTTATTCTTATTATTTTATAAAAATAAAACAACCGCCCCCCACCATCCTTAAAAGTTAATAATTTATTATATTTTTATTTTCATAATACCATTATGAAGTTGTTTAAATTACTACCTCTTTGATAGATGACTTTGGTCAACCACTCTGCTGCACCTAAGTACCCAAAAACCAAACATCATTTTAGAGTACCCATGAAAATTCCCTTAAGCTACTCAAAAACTGATATATGAATCAATAATCATGATACTATATGATCATTGAGGGTACTCGATGAAATCATGTGATCCCAGCCATGTATGTATTTCATAAACACTCCACTGAAATCTTCTATTGATTAGGGAGAAGTAATATGACTTGGTAGTTTAGTTAATGGTCAACTGGGAAACATCTTGACACTTCACCAACTGTGGAATTACTATTATGTAGTCCATTGATATCTCATTCCACTTCCATAATGGAAGTTATAGAGGTTGGCACAAACTGGTTTTAATTCGATTCTCTTCCTTTTCCTATTGGAAGCTAAGGTACTGAGATACAAAATATTCAATTATCCACTTCATGACTATCCACTAATTCAAAAGCATGATATCTCAGTATATATTCATAAATATTATATTTTATTCCAAGTAAAAAAGTAAAAAATTCCCTCAACACCTCCTAAAACATCCCAACTTGAACCAGTATCTACCTCTAGAAGAGGATGATGTACTCCCCACAATTAAATAAACCCTTTAGTGAATAACCTAAAAATATATGGTCAATTAAGCTCCATGATCTTATCCATGGCTATCCAATAAAGTGACGATGAAATCATTGTGGTCTCATAATAAAAATCAATACAAATTTTGATCTCTTAGTTAAGGGTAAATCCCAATATTTCCTTTGAGAAAACATCCATGCACTCCTATAAAACTATAGAAAACTGATCCTCATAAGCATCTATCTCACATAGAACCAAGTTTTCCAACTAGTGGGTAATCAATTACAACATCCCATGGGTAGGACTAACTCATCCTTACTAAAATCCCACTCACCCATGAAGTATAATACCAATCCATTATTTCAATTAGATTCCACCCTCTAACAATGTACATTTAACTAGGAATGAATTGAAGACAACCAGTCTATGCTAAGTATGACAAAATAGGGCTTCATTCCTACCATTATAAGGTCTCCCAAAAACCACTCTCAACTAAGAATAAAATCATACCACCATTAGTTGTGATCAATTGTATTTTCACCTCGTGAAGGAGTATCTAGATGTATATGATGGGTTAAGTGATCAAATACAATCTGTTACTCTTGAATTAATCATTAGAAAATAAAATAAAAACTTATTCTTATGCTAAAAATTAATGTTTCTAGTGTAGAAATGACACATATTGTACCTCAAAATATATCAAGCACTTCTAGATCAAAGAACTATATAGAGTGTATTTATCTATGTAATTATAAACAAAATCTTTTAGACTGATGATATTCACCCAAAGGTGGTGGTGGTTCAAGTGTATTGAAGCATCCTCCACTGATTATAGGACCACCCTAACTACAATGAGGATTCTGGTCTCAACATTGTATTTGACATGGTAGTCTATCCAATATACTGTATTAAATATCCATAATTACTTGTCTGGTCTAAAAATAACATGGTCTATATGGCATAAATCTCTATAAGCATATGAATTCTTATCTCCTTACTCGTTTAATATTATGTAATACACTCCTATAATTGATCCATGAGGCTTGTATCTGATATTTGTATTCCTTTACTTATGCTATCTTGACACCATTCATCAACTGAACACTGTTAATGAATTCATTCTAAGAAAATCGAACCCTATCCCAATCTCTGACTACATGTATCTTAGGAAAATTTCAATCACAAGGTATATCTATAGAACTTTAGAATAGGTGGGGATGTATAGAGTCACAAACTCGATTTTAATCTCCATCCAGAGTCCACACATAGATTTTTTCACTCATGAAACCCCATCATAAACCATGTCTATAATGTAATTTATGAGGTTTATAAACCTCTACTTAAACTTAACTATGATCATGTTTTACTATTGATGGTATAACACATACAACACTTAGAAGATACATAGAGTCACTAGGTATTAATCCTCCCTAAATAGGTTAACAAACTCTGTTTATGGTATAATAGCCTCATCATGAATACATGTAGTCAAATCTCTCCAATGACTCACCAAACCATGGAGAATACTAAACACCATAACCACTATCTGATTGGTGATCTTTTGAACCAAGAGGAGCACCCTAGTCACTACCTAAATCCAGTCCTATGTAGACCGAGGGTTAATCTCACTACAGGGCTTGTATAGACTCTATTATTAGTGGTTTTGGGATGCATTGTTTTAGGAATTGTTGGTACCTTATAGGGAATGATTGGCGGCTGGTCTGGAAATGGTGTAGTTTTTTTTCTTCAGTGAAGGTATGAATATGAGGATTTATTGAGGAGATGATGGTCATAGTATAGATCTTTTCTTGTTTTCAAGGCCCTAGTCTACCCCATTTCTACTCTATATTCATGTTCTATTGATTCTCCCTAGGTTAGTATGGTGTGATGTCTCTCAAGGAGGTTTTGAAATTTGGTGGTTGAGCGGTCGATGGTGTTCTAGGAGGTGATTATTGCATTTTATTTTCTTCTTCTTATGAGTTTTCATTAGGTTTTCTCTTAGTTATTGGTGATTTTCAAATAAAATTTATGTTGTTAGTTAGAAACTTCATGCAACAACAATGATTACCCTAGATTCAATTTAGGTGATGGAGAAGTTTTGGTATTGTTGATGTCTTTTGAGGTTGGTTGTGGTCATTGAGGTTACTTTATATTGGGTCTTCTTTTGTTTGGAGAAAATTTTATCTAGTGTCGTTCATCCTTATAATATTGGTAATGTTGGAATAATGAATCTTCATGGTGTTATACTTGGGTTCTAGTTATGTTGTTTTTATTTATTTTTATCATTGATTTGATTTTGATGGGTTAAATCAATGTTGGTGATAGGAGGATAGTTAGATTCTATAGGTGAATGTTTTGAGGTGTCAATGTCAGTGGTGGTAATATGCTTGATACATCCAATTATAGGCATCTAATAGTATTAGATTTTAGATTGGGGTGTTTCTAATTCCATGTGATGGGATTGAAGATTCCCACTTAACCCCTCAAAAGTGGTTTATTCAAAAAATACTAAAAAATAATAATGATTGATCCATGCAACCTACAGATCATCTCATCACACTAAACTAGAATCATAAACATCCTAATTGGTAGATGGTAATTCCTTACACAATTTCTATAGGATATACCCTTGGGACAATAGTCATAGGGTCGAATATTTTCTCACATTATATAGATACCTCTTGTTTGGGTCCATGAAGTCAATCAAATGATTATTGGTAGGAGAATCTAGAAAAATAATTGTCTCTTCATAACCCTATCTTTAAAAACATCACGGTTGTCTGTAGATTACCATCCTGCATTCAAAAATAAAAACCCATGATTATTAAAGAATAACTAAGTTGTATGACTTAAGAAGGATATGAAAATACTTAACTAAACACTAAATGATTGATGTACCATCCTAACCATTCACAACAAATTACACATTAGGGTTATGAGTTTATTAAAAAATTATCAATGTCTTGGGGAAGGGATGCTTCAATTAAATGGACCTACAAAGGGTTACATGATCATAAAACTAAAATCATAAATATTTGGCACATTTTCCCTAAATATACTTAACTTAACCACATATAACTACAAACTCCAACCACCACTCATAGGACAAACAACCCGATTTGATACCACTCTAACATGACTTGGCCCGCTAATACTTTTTCTAGGATTGTAGTTAAGCTTACTATTCCACCCCAATCCCACCTCCAATAGGTAAGGGGCCAGTTATTAGAACCAAGAATTCATATCACATACATGGGAGGCCTTTTCGAAATGAAACTACAATAATAACATATCTATGAACAAAGCATGTATAATTAAATACTAGATATAATATCCAACTGTAGAATTACATATATGTATAAAATTAAAGATATCGATACCATTATGATAAGTTAAAACTCAAGATATAAATGTAAATATAAATACCAATATCCCTAGTAAAATTAGATATGGAATAATTGAAAAGGAAACTCTTCATTACACCTAATCCCAACAAGAACACACACAATAATAATCATTGTCGAGTACCACTAAGAACTAGATCTATCAACACCATTTCCTTCATGGTCACTATTGAACTATTCTTCATATGTAAATAGAAAAATAGTTGTGGATGGAAATTACATGTAAACATTTTTATAAATATACCTACTAGTACACCTAATAATAAGGTATAGATAAATGAGAAGTCATTATAAATCCAAGGAAAAAGGAAAAATCCAATAAGAAACCAAATATTCTTTAAAGATAAAGACAATCAAGGTAGTAATGAAGCCCCAATATTATAACATGGCACTATGAGGATAATATATCATGAGATATCTAAGATATATAGTTAATTATAAGTCTTTTAGTATTCAAACCTATCATTCTAAAAACCATTCAAAGAACACACCACATATCAGAGGAACTATCACATAGGGGTGTATATAAACATAAATAGTAGGAAACCCTAGAAACAAAATGGGATAAATATATTACATGTTATCTCAAAACCTATGATAGATTTAAAACATAAGAAGAACCTAGATATGATTTAAGAATCAATACAATCAAGGTGTTAGTTTATACTTAATGTCGCATCCTAGCACCGTGAAGATTATATATAATGAGAAACCTGAGGTATCCACTTAATTATATGAATCATAGTATCCAAACTACCCAAAATCCTGAAAACCATTCTATCTCATAGATTCCTTAGTGAGTTACTCTCACCTCTCTAATGAAATCACATTGTTCAAGGGAGTACCAATCCCAAAGGAGGACTCATGGCTCTTCCAAAAAGGAACATCGTTCAAGGAAGTACTAAATCCAAATATAGAGGAACCATAACACATATGTGGGGGGAATTATTTATTGTATTAGTTATATTGGGTATCCATTATTTATCATATATATAGTGAAAAGTGAGTACCTAATCCTCTGATTGGTATGGAGGACCCAAGATGTTGGTTTGTTGGGGAGTATTAGACTCTATAACGTTTTTGGGGGACTTGTTCCCTATTATCTGCATGTTTTTTGGGGAGTTTCAAATGTTGTGTCTTATTTGATCTTATTTCCCAAACCCTTTCTTATCCCTATAGATCTAAAGAAATTATAATTATAAAAACATCTCATCAATGGCCATTTATGGAAATGATGATCCAATCATTGAGTTATTGATGAAAAAAACACTCAATATGGACTACTAATTTTTCCAATTATGATAACAAATCAAGAAGATATAAAAACATCAATAATAGGTGTATATATATATATATGACATGTACTTTAGATAATAAGGAATGTTCACAATGGTTAGTATATTGGAATATACCCAAGTGGATTAATCATGTCATTTAAATTTTCAAGGTGAGTTCCATATGTGACAGAGTATATAGAATTCAAGGTTTTTTTGGGAATGTATCACTGAATCCAATAGTCATGCATATTTTCCAACACAAAATGTAATAGTGGGTTATGCATCATGTGTCATCTTTCTACCCCAACCATTTGTGGAGGGTTTCGTGATGTTTTCTATCCCATATGATTACTTATATCATCCATGAGTAGGGTTGATTTAGCTAACCCATCCCATTTTATAGGCCCTTCATGTCCACTTGAGACAGGCTATTTTGGATGCTAATATATTGTCTTATCTAGCTATCCCATTACCTAATAGAGTGGTTCATCCCACTAGTCCACCATAGATTCACCTACCACATGGAAAATAAAGGCCCATAAATATCTTTTACAATAGAATGACTAGGATTGAACCATCATCCCCTCATTTTTTAAGACATCATCATTAATCCCTCAAGTAATCACCCCATTGTAAAATCTTTGTTATCATCACCCTATACACCACCACCATCCTCCTTTTCGACACACAATATCACTATAAAACCAACCCCACACCACTTTCAAGTTGATCCCAATTTTCTACCCATCGAACATACCATGTCTCCTCACCATTCACCCAAAGCCAGACCACCCCTGATTTCATACCGCACGGTCATCATCCAATATAATTCTACCCCAATCCATGAATTAATTTACCCACTATCAACTACCACTAAGCATTGATAGATTATTTTTATAATATATAAGATATAGAGACAAGATATAACATGAAGAGATTTAGTGATTTTATAGTAGTATGAGTGGTGAAACCACCCTCCCTGAATCACCACATGCCATTGTCACTGGCACTAATCTAAACTGAGTTATGTGGAATATGGGGGATTATGTGTAATTTCTGAAACCAAGATTCCACTAAATAGTTCCCCAAGACAAGTTGGAAACATGGTCTCAAGCACACCTCCCCAAATACCAGAGGCTTCTGACTAAAAGCGAGGGACTAGGGTGTGTCCATGGGGAGACTATTCTCTCATTTACAGTGTGTAACACAATAGAATATTAATAATAGATATATAGAAGAATAGGTAATAATAATCAGATAACAAATAATCAGCATGAATATATAAAAATACTAAAGAAATATCATATACAATGTAGATGATGATATATGTCATATGTCTCTAGGAAGGTTTCCAAAACATGTATACAAGTAAGATATACAATACATGTAACAAAAGTAAAAAATGCCAAAAGTATCCTCTAGCATCATAAGGATCATCTCAGTCCCATGCACACTATCTCCTAAGAAGCTATCAATAACCAATAGTAGGGACCTTTCCCTTAGACATACCTACAATAATATAATCTATTTGGGTTCCCAAAGGTGTCCCAAATAGGGTGTGAGATAAAATCCTAGTAGGAAACCACCCAAGGTCTACGCCATCCAGTAAGTGAATATATAAAAAAATACTGTGTAGGAAAAATATGAAAAGTTAAGGAATTACTCCAAAGTAAACATCCTTTCAATCTAAGTTCTCATTTAATGTCCCATTCATCTAATAAAATTAATTTAATAAATGGTTCTTTGAATTAACAATCAATACTATGTCATTCAATCGAGTTAATTTAAAAATTCACTCTCATTTAATTCATAAGTCTTGAGACTTGGTAATAACCCCAACGTCCCCCATAAGCACATGTAAGTCAAGATAAAATACAATATTTTTCTTTGGCTTGGAAGATGTGTCATATAAGTCATTTCATTCATTAATCCATTTTGAACTCGAGCATGTAATTTGTTTTTGTGTAGGTGTTGTTTTGTGCAGTTGTTTTGTGTGCAGATCCTATTTTTGAGCACTGATAAAGGACAAGTTGCCTGATAAAACCAATAACCTGCACATCACCTACACACCTGAGACAACACCTGCACACAAAGCACAAAACAGGACATGCACACAAAATAGCTACACAAAACAACACATACACACAAACAAAGAATATAATAACAAAACAACGCACACAAGAGTTCCGAAAACAATGCTATATACATTTACTTGAAATCGTGAATAAAAAAAACACACTACTATATACATTTCAAACAATGTTTTATGTTGTTACAATTACAATTATCCAACAAACATTTAAAAACATTAATGTTTCATCCTTTTGGCATCTGTGATCCCCTATTAAAAAAACATTTCAATGGTATTAGTTGTCAAACAAAGCATCCGAACTCAGGAAAAAATTCCACCTATATAAGAAAAAAAATATTATGTTATTAATCAATAATGAAATAAATTAAACATTAATTTGAAAGAATACATTGATAAAATTTCAATTGTTACTTGTTACAACCTTTACATGTCCATATTCCTTGTATTGAATTAATATTTTAGTAGAGGCTCAAAATGATTCATTGAATTATAAATTTTCTTTTTTAAGATTACATGGATGAGAAAAGAAGCGGAAGAAATGTCAACAACAACATGGAATCCAAAAGGTTTCATTTATTGACAATAAAAAAAGGGAGGAATCTCCACATTCTAGAGTCTCTCTCATAACTCCCTAAATATGGGGGGTAGTATAAAGTTATAATAATCAAAATAGTAAGTTCTTAGAATACCCCCTTGAGCTTTGCTAGCCAATTCTCTAGAGTAAGCTATGGATTAGCACAAATGATCAACTGATTTAGTTTCTACATCTACACCCTATTTTAGTGCCTCTTCCCTACTAGCAGCATAAAATATGGAATTTTCTAAAAAATTGATAAGATTATTATGCTCTATCAATATTTTCTCTACAAAATTGAACATTTATTATAGGTGATACAATTCATGTTATAAGTTTTCTATCACATACCTACTATCAATGACTAAATTTTTATGAGCTTCTACATCTATTGTACACATGGATGAATCATTAAAGTCCTCATTGTGATGTTGAATGTCCCAATTTTATGCCTCCACCATCGATATTCTCAGCTCGATGAACCTCTTTTTCATCCTCATGGTGACCACCTCCTTCACACTATAATGGAGTTCTTGATAATATAACTCACTGTAACCAAGGGTTGTGAACATGTACCGGAGGTGTCCAAACTAGTATTTTAGATCTATGAAGATTTTTTCTATGATTATATTCCAAATATCCCCCACAATTGTCACTGAAACTATTGATGAAATGTTGTGTGTTCTAAAACTCAACTCAAGACTAGTCTAGAAATAGGAATATACTCCAGGACCAAGTTTCTATGTGATGGACTCATACTCACATCACTTTATGTGCTTGAAAAAGAAAAGACTCGTGCCCTAGTTATTATAGTGAGGAGAGATAAAAAGTTGAATGGTTTGGGAATTCTGAGCTCTAAGGTGGAGTTACTCTAATAAAGCATATAAATATTATTAGTCAATAGAAAAATAATTCCCTCTGAAAATCAACATTCATGATAATAATTGAGAACATACCTCTATCGTCCACATTATTATCCACTTCCATCACCTCAACATTGAATTTATTAGTGATAATGAAATATTCACATAAAAAATGACCCCAAGTCACATATAAAGTCCCTTCTATCAATACTAACTATTTTTCACCTTGAAGTGCTATAAGTGTAAATAGAGGTTATACAATATAACACATACATGATGGTGTATTAAATTTCATATGAGTATTCAATTTTAGAATAAATTATAACACTTTCTTAGTGATACCACCATCCTATATAGGTTATAAACCTAATAGTTACATAAATTAGGATCCTCTAAGAGTGTACTCTCCCGTGCCCGGTCAAAGGGAATGAGTCCTAGCGTGTCTGCATCAGACAATGATTCCAACCCTGCTTGGACCCTAACCACTTATACCTCTCTAAGGACCCCATACAATATCTAAGGTCCCATTGATGATATGAAAGGAATGTATTTTTCAGTTTTATAGAGGGCCTGATGTGAACTTACAAAATTAGATAATCCACGATAAGATACTAGAGTAATGAATAGGAAAAAATCCCACAAAGTACAATAATTAATGATTTTTAGAGGTTTCTTATTGTATGGAATTTCCCACTTTCTCTTCTTAGTCCTCTTATAGGATGTAACTTCAAAAGATAACTTGAGGTGCCAAAGGTGGTGCAGATGGTGGTAGAGGTAGCTCGGAACTCGACTCATTAGCTACGTTAATAGACACTCTAACATGATCTGTTGTAAGTTTTCTATTGTATAGCATGTCGTTCTGCATATTGAACATTGTAGCCCTCGCTAAAAAGTGATAGGTGGCAGTTGATAGATATAAATCACAATCATTTTCACCTTGTAGAATATTATTATAGGAAATGTATCAATGTCTTTGTGCTTCACATTTCATAGAAACAATTATTAGAACATTTATTACCTCAGCTAAGATAGGTTTTTGAGGGGAATGGCTCACATCAAAGATGGTGGGTGTGGGGAAATATCTTCAGGCATAGGTTTTTGTTGATTTTTTTCTTCTCTTTTCTCCCGCCCCCATAAATATTTCTATCATCTCTCTCTGGTATTGTATTTTTTTTGAAAAATAGCTAATTTTTACATCTTTTTCATTTCCTCAGTTTGATCCTCTTCTTGTTTTTGTTTCTGAATATATATTCGGGTTGTCACCCCAAAACCTGCACCTCTGATGCAGTCATACTGTTCTAGTTGCGTCAAGGCCACTAAAAATATGTATGCATCTAGTGCGGGTGTTGTTGATTCCTATAACTATGTTAGATAGAAAATATAAGAAAATAAGTAGTCATTGTTATGTAATATCGATTTAAATCAAATAAAATTTATATTAGGTCATACTTACACATGTTTCCCACAACTTTTGTGTGTTTTCATCTATCAGTATCCCCTCTTTATTTACACAAGCCTCATTCCATAGAACATGGCGTGTGATGGATATGGATTTCAATTTCTATTCATCAATATTCATATAAACAGAGAAACATGGTTATGGTGTTGTTTTATGTCACATAAAAGTATTACGGTAGATTTAAAATATGTACCAATATTTTATCAAGTGAAGCGTACCCCATCATTGCTTTACAATAGGGGTACAATGGTTTTGTTGACTGTTCTTTGTTTTCATCACACAGTTGTTGTTTCATAAATAAAAAAATTTCAATCAAAGTGATGAATACAAGAAACATCAAACAAAGTATTACCAGACACAATGTACCTGAAAAGTCTAATTCGCATGATGGTTTCTAAACGCATTCCACGCTCCTTGGGATATCAAGTGTTCATAAAGAGGAGGTAGGTGCGGATTAATTTTACCTTCATTATCTTTAAGATGATATTTCGTTAAAATTGGGTGGAAGCCTCTATGAATCCTTCCTGAAACTCATAATACACATTCATTGTGCGAGGTATCTACTATAAATGCACTCTGCAATGGATGATGAAGAGTAAGTCAATGTTTTAGTATTTTATTTTATTTTAAAAAATTAAATAAATGATATCATAATGTTCCCATAATTTATTCCGACATTAGTTTCTTAAGCTCAGTGACAACATGGTGCCAAAACTGTACATCAATTTACATGCGTTTCCGAGTAACAATTCCAATATAGCTACTAAATATGGCATTTTTTGGGTTAACATGTTGTCCTCGCTTATTCTATCCCACCTCAAATTTGATGTTTTTTTCTTTTTCCTTAAGGATTTTGGATAACATTGTCAAACTACGACGCTCTTGTTTTTTTGAGCCATCAGGGTTTCATTTCCTACCATTTACTCATAAGAATCATCATTATGTTCCTTTGGAGTGCAATCATTGGAACTGGGACTAGCAGAAACAGGTTGAGAAACCTGTTGTACCTCAGCACTGGGACCAATAGTAACATGTTGAGAAACATGTTGTAGCTCTGCATTGGGACTCGTAGTAGTGGGTTGAGAGACCTTTTGTGCCTTGGGATTGGGCGTATCAGTAGGTGCATAATTCATTATCTATATAAGTGGTTTAAGATTTAATTTAGATTAAAAAAAGCAATAATGAACAGATAATAACATAACGTAACACAATGTATACTGCAATAAACAAATAACTTGATTATTGAACTCTATTTTTTTAAGGCTGAGGAGATTTGAACCCTCTATCGATTTTGTAAATCCCTTCATTGAGGTTTATTATGGCATAAAAAACGTCGTCTATATTGGGACTGCTATGAAATTATTTCAAAGTCCCAATGAAAGGGTCATCCTCTATTGAACTTTCATCTGACCCTTTGGTTTGTTTGGTCGATAAAAAAAAATTGACCAGTTTTAGTTTGTGGGATTTGGAACATAAAATACTTGTATTCCCTGTGATTCCATTATAAATGGTTCATATTTCTCCACTTCCATACTGAAATCAACTTTAATGAATCCTAATTCATTTATTTTAATAGAAGTCCTGTTATCAACCCACTTGCTTTGAAAAATCCTCACTTTGAATTTCGTATAATCCAACTCCTATATTTTTTGGATGATGCCAAATTATGACATATTCTCATAAATTGTATTTCTATCCTTAGCACCAGAAACATGCATCTCTTCAGCCACAAGTGTAATCCCACTATTCTGCATGGTACTATCTTCATAATGTTCATTAGTATAGAATGTATAACCATTAACTATATAAGAATTGTAAGATAATACATACACACTTACTCCTTCGGCTAGCCATCGAAGTCGTTCAGAAATTGAGTCTGGATTTTAATCTAAATTATTAAAAATATGGTCATGAAACCATCCTATAAACTATCTATTATGTGTATCTGATATCCATTTTTCAGCCCTATATGGATTCAAATGCCTAATAATTTATTTATGGATTTGAACATAATGGTCAACATCAAAACTGTTAAGAAAAAAGTAATGGTGGGTTTCCTCCTGATTTATAATATTGATTGTGACAACCTCTCTTCCAGAAATTCCTTCACCCTCAAGCCACCCAGTGTGATGAGATTTTGGTAGGCCAATATTTTCCACACCAGACAGGTATTCGGTATAGAATTCAATGGATTCCTCGACAATATATTGCTCCATAAGACAACCCTATGGACGAATTTTATTTTTTACAAACGCTTTAAAAATCCTCATATATCGTTCAATGGGGTACATCAATCTATAATGAGCAGTACACATAGTCGAATCTCTCTCACTAAATGAACCATAAAATGAACCATCATATCAAATAATATCAGCAGTAAGAATATTTCTAATTCACATAATATGATGGAAATTTATCTTTCCATAGTTGGCAATTTCTCTAAGTCTATAACTTTGCTGCATATAGCTTTGAAGAAGAAACAGAGCTTCATTAATGTATGGTGGACATTCTTGGGCAAAATGAAACATAAATCTATAGGAATTAGATCTTGCATCAAAACATGATAGTCATGTGATTTTAAACCCTTTAACATTAAATATATCATGGACACGATGTTATTGATATTTGATGAAAACCCATCTGGAACCGTTACACCATTCAAGAAGTTTCAAAACTGATATATCTCCTTCCTAGAAAAAGTGTATGAAGCTGGAGGAATAAATGTTTGTTTTTAAACCTTCACTATTTCCAACTCTTCTTGTATTCCCATCTCAACCATGTCTAATCTAGCGTTCATTCCATCCTTTATTTTGTCGGGTTCATTTAGCAACATGTCTATGAAATTATCATATACATTTTTTTCAATATTCATAACATTAAGAAAATTTATTACATATAGACAATTCCATTATGGTAATTAAAAAAACTGATCTCTTTTTCCGACTGGTTTTCGTAAGGTTTTTGTAAAACAGTTTACCAATAGTAGTGTCCACATATTTTATTTTCTCAAAAAATTGATCACCTATTAGTTGAGATGGTTTTGTGCATTCTTCATAACATCCATTGAATGATTTTTTCCATGATCAGTACTTATTTCATCAGGGTAGAAATCTACGATGTCCTAGAAACACAATTTTTTATGAATGTTTCAAACTAATTGAGTGTGTACCTTGTTCTCAAATGGGACACCCTTGAGTTCCTTTAATGCTATATCCTAAAAAACTTCCATAAGCAGGAAAGTCGTTTATCTTCCCATACAACATGGCTCTCAAAGTGAAATCTTCATTTTTGTAAGAATCATAAAATGTAACACCTGAATCCCAAAATAATTTCAAATACACAATAAATGGATCCAAATAAACATCAATATCATTACCCAGTTGTTTTAGTCCTAATATAAGCATAGATAACATGATGTATTTTTGTTTCATGCATAACCACGGTGGAAAGTTATAATTTACCAACATAATCGACCATGTACTGTGACTATTGCTTTGGATACCAAAAGGAATCACCTCATCTGTAGATAATGCAAGACGAAGGTTTCTTGGCTCGTTTACATATTCAGGATACTCATGATCAATTCTCTCTCACTAAGGAGAGTCTTCCAGGTGATTTATTTTCCCATCTTTAATTCTTGTATCTGCATGCCATGTCAATTTTCCTGTAGTCTCCTCACTTCTATATAGGCGCCTAAACCTTGGAATGATTTGAAAGTACCATACAACTTTCATAGGATTGGATTCATCTTTCTTGTATCGAGAAGCACCACACTTTGGGAATTCTTTAAGTGATTTGTGGTTCTTACAAAATAGTATACAGTCATTCGAGTAGGTGTGTATTCTTTCAAAGATCACACCCATTGAGCGTGGCATTTTTTTGGCATCGTATGTTCGACTCGGGAGCTCACTGTCTTCTAGGAGCATGTCATTCAGGAGAGCAAGAAGTTCAGTAAAAATAGTGTCACTCCACCCATTTCCTACTTTCAAATTATACAGCTTCAGTATGGCTAAAAATGTTGTATATTTAGTGAAACCATCATACAATGGTGTTTTTTCAAAACTCTTTAACTTCTCATACAATTTTGGGCAATCATAAAGTTCATCTTCAACTATCTTTATCATTTCCTCAATATGATATTCATCATCATTCACATATGTATTCACATCCTCTGTATGATCATATTCATTTTTCATGCTTGTAATCATATCAGATGATCCATAAAATGCAGTGTTATCCCATCCACTACCTACATTCATTTTTTTCCCATGTTTATTCCAATATGTATAACTTCGATATATTCTATGAAAGATCAGGTGTTATTCAAACTCCTTTGGACTAATTTTTCATGAATAACAATATTATAAACACAAACAAATTATTTGAGAAGGGTCATATGCATGATCTTTTGCAAACTTGATAAACTCTTTCACACCATCTCCATACTATTTTTTCAACTGATTGGAATTTATCCATTCTTTATTCAAATTCATCCTATTTGATATAGTAATATTAATATTTATCAAAATAATTACACTAAATATGTTCAACTAGGGTCATCATACAACTATAATCAATGAAACTAGCTATGCTAAACAATACCCTTACCTATCCATGCATTACTCAGGAACAAAGTAGATCACACCCATCTTCCCAACCACCAGATCAATGGAAATAGCTATTAGAAGCCCTTGCACTATAATGTTTTAGTATCTTGCATGTGGTCTATATGCATTGTTGTAAACTGGTTTTTTAGTATTTCTCTAGAAACATAATGTCTCTAGTCAAGAACTATGGTACTAAAATAGTAGATGGTATGATTTTCAATAGAGTTATTGCAGGTGGAAGGATTCATTACATGTGTTATTATGGTTATTTAACTAGGGTGTCCATAAAGTGTCTCATATGGTCCTCTAGTGAAGTGGTTTTCTAAGATTCAGTGGAATTTCACTAGTAACAATGTGGTGGTGCCATTGAAATGGGTAAAGATTGGATTGATATTCAATGGTGGGAGAACTACAACATGGAAAAAAATGGCATACCAATCATGACAACAACCACAACACTATACAGACACACGATCATTCTCACAATCGCAACACCATACAAACCAAACAATCACAATTTAAGACTTTACAAAGTATCCCTTATTCAATTATGTTTGTTAATTCAGTGATTATCACAAAAGATTTATCATCTTGTGGAATTAGTTCATTAATCAAGTATACATAAATTACCAATTTTTATATTCAAATGTTCAACAAGAACAAACCAACGTGCAATTAATTTAGTGCGCAAACAAGGACAACCAACGACCATAATTTTTAGTGAGGTGTTTATCCCTTAAATTTCATAATATAACCATCAATATAAAACAGTAATAACATGTGAACAAGAGGAAAACATTGAGTAAGAGTAGAAAACTCACTGAAAAGGTGTCGTTTATCACGCAGTAGAGGTGTGTTCGCAACAGAGGAGAGACACACGGCAAAGTAGATTCCAATTGAAAAGAAAACATAAAATGAGAACTCATTTGTTATACCTATCCAAAATAGGTCCAATGATATTTTGGAATGGGACATGTCTGGTTAGACAATTTTATTGGTCAATAGAGGTATTTTATTTTCCCTCAATGATATCTTCTTCCTGTATATTTATTTTTTTCATATCTACTATTTTCCTATATGTTCAACTTATGAATGGGACATGTTTGCTTTTTAGGAGAAATATCATTTTTAATTTACTCTAATTTTGGGGTAAAATATTCCATATTAATTGTATCTTTTTTTCAGGGGATCGTTGTTATCCTGTAGGGATCATGAACGTCTCTTAGGTTAGTGGAAAGTCAGGTTAGTTGTTGGTTATGATTCCAGCCTATGTCGTATCATTACATGTCCAATTGTAATTGAACAATGTAAATTTAAATATAGGACTCATGGGGGGGTCAGACACTAATATATAGAAGGATTAAGAGAGGTAGAAATTTTCCTAGTATCACCAATACAATTGATGAAAGATGAAACATACACCAAGTGAGGGAGAACCATCCAAGAGGAGAGGAGGGAGAGGGTGGCGTAGCATGGAGGGGTTCTGAACGAGAAAAAAGAAAAATTCAGCAAAACATAAAAGGTTAAAAGGGGAAGGGAGTGGGCTCTCTAGGTGGTAGGGGGCTGCAGGGGTGTGGGAGAGGGGGTGTGGGCTGTCCAGGGAGGGGGTGGGTAGTCTAGGTGGGGTGGGGGGGGATTTCCATGTGGGGGATGCAGGGGGTGTGGGTTGTCTAGGGAGGGGGTGGGCTGCCCAGGTTTTGTGGGGTGGGGGTTGGTTGTATAGGTGGAGGGCTGTAGGGGTGTGGGTGAGGGGGTGTGGGTTGTCCAGGGGGTGGGTTTTCCACTATGAAATGACCATTAGGGATCCTAAAGAGTGAATTATGAGAGGGGAAAATTATGGGGAAGAGTGTTTTGGGTGATGGGGTCGAGTGGCTATTAAGGAATAGGGGAACCTCATTAAAAAGTCTAAAAAATATCTTTTCATTTCAAGAATAGGGTACATTATGGTGTATCCTAATGGTCTATTGCATAGTGCACCCGATGATGTCACATTGTTGAATTACTATAAGGTATACCCTATAAGAATCATCACCTAGATAGAACCATTAAATCTTGATCATGAATTGTGATGTGACTATATGCCTAAAGGAATAACATCCACCCCCAGAAAAATAGTATGGAGGGAATAACATTGACAACCACTCACATGATCCAAACCATTAACATAATGCATGTCATATAGATAAACTCACATAAAAAAGGAGGACCTAAAGAGGAATAACCAATGTAACCTTAAACACAATCTGAACCACTAAAATAATTTATGTCTTGTGGAAAATTGCATATTCCCCATGATGTATAGCCAAACATAAACTTTAAATTTTTTGAAAGAATGTTAACCTTGGGGGAGTATCTCTAAATTGAAATCACAATGTCTCTATGCCTCATCCTCATCATAGATATATTATAATGATTAATATATAATGAACAAGCAAGGATGATATGCCTAATCCTAGATCTTAGTTAGCTAATGATTAATACCTAGCATCAAGAAAGAGGCTATTACATAAGAATTTCATACATGACCCATCCTAAGTAGCCTCACTAAACGTATCCATCATTATCATATCCTATAGTTAAAAAATATATCATGATTATATCAATACCTATAGGTAACAATATATCAACAAGAAATATCTTTATTCATATTTAGTTACCAACCTACACCACCCCATGTGTGGATTTCCCTACCCTTAAGGTCATAAAGAATCCATATTATCATTTCCACTAACATCATAATCAACCCCTTTCCATGTACATTACCTATAAGGGTTCTAAGGGAGATTTAAAAATTTTATATAACCCTGAAAAATATTTTCTATGGGATAATAAATACAAATCATGTACTCAACATGATATAAGATTTAAAATAATCCTTGATATATCTCACACAACAACCTACCCACTGGTTATTCCATCCCTAGTACCCACCAAGGCATCCCCCCAATCACACTATGTAGTACTACAATAATGTCCCATAACTCAGGATATCCAAATATCTACTAAAGGTATCATCATTACCAATAAAGTTCACATCACTATCACTCTACCCCAATTAACAATCCATATAAAGACCTTTCCATGTGATTGCCATAATTCTTCCCTCCCAAAAACCTCCACCCATGACACTTACAACATGATTGATCATAATCCCATTCATACAGTTTCAAACTAGTCTATTAGTAATTAATATCATGAACCAATACCACTATAGGGTCCATTAGAACTAACACTACACACCAACAGTCTTTCTAATGCAGAAGAGTAAAAATTCATTACGTAAGAGACGCACCGGGGGAAATCCATGCGTTGTAGAGGAGGCTTCCGGTACGGTCGTCGAATGAGGAGGGCACACAGGATCAGGTCATGTGGACAAGGGGACTACGCAAGGAAGAGGAGGAGAAGGAGGCATATGAGGAGGAGGAGGATGAGGAATCCATGATGGGGGAGGATGAACTGGTGACCGAAGGAGTAGGAGGAGGAGGCAACGGCAGTGGAGGAGGAGGAGAAGCAGGGTGGCAGCAGAGGAGGGATCACGGTGGAAGAGGAGGAGAAGGCAGCAGCGGTGGAGAACAAGGAGTACGGTCGCGGTGAAGGAGGAGGAAAAGGCAGTGGCGCTAGAGGAGAAGGAGGAGGATGGGTCGTAGTGGAGGAGGGGTCACAAGCGCATTGTTCATCTTCTGTGAAGGCTTGAACGGGTGCGAGGAAGGAGGGGTCTATTAGGGTTCTTTTATAAAAACCATTGGAACCTTTATTAGATCTAGTTAAAAGTGCTGATAAAGGTATGTTTTATCAGCGCTAAAATAAAAGTGCTGATAAAACATAACTTTATCAGTGCTTTTTTATCATTGATAAAGTACCTCTTTATCAGCGCAAAAATTATAGCGCTGATAAATACTTATTTTGTAAAGGTATAATTTTAATAATTTATTTATATTCTTATATATTTATTTAAAATGATACATAGTATAAAAATATATTTATTTATTAATAATTATAACTATAAATAGTATATATTTATAAGTATTGGTATATAATTGTTAATATATTTATATTAATAAAATTATAATTACAAATGTATTTGAAGAGTATTTATATACAACATTAAAAATATAATAAAATATATTTATTATTTAAATATATTTAATGTAATTTTATAAGTACATTTTTTTGAATATATATAGTTCATATGGGTAACATTATTAATTAATCAATATATACCTTATCATGTAATATACAAATGAACATTCATGCATATGATGCATAATATATACTCATATATTCATTGACTAAATTCATTGGAAAACACATATATATTCAATAATTTTAATTATAAATATATATATTAAAAATTATTATATATTTATAAATATATTAAATATATTAAATATATTAAATATAAAAAATATAATAAATACAATGAATTAATCTATTAAATCTCTAATAAATATAATAAATCTAATAAATATATTTATTATTTAATGTAATTTATTATAATCTTATAATTGTTTAATTATATTTATATATATATATATATATATTTAATTATAATCTTATAAATAATTTTTACAATTAACAAATTATATATATATATATATATTTGAATTATTAAAAAATATGTATTAAATATAAACAATTGTTTTTTATTTAATTTATACAAATAAAAATTATTTTTCAATATAAATATAATAATTTTATATAAATTAATAATAAAAACTTTTATCAGCACTAGTTTTAGCACTGATAAAGGGAACATTTATCAGCGCTTTTAGCTAGCATTGATAAAGGGCCACCCCTTTATCAGTGCTTTCTATTTATTGCTGATAAAGGTCAGTGCTTCCCTTGCCCTATTTTTTGGTAGTGGGTATATCAAAATAAATATCAATTCATTCTTAATTAGGAAATTTCATAACAACGGACAAGGTTCAAGGTCATACCATCCCTTACCTTTGATCTATGTCAATTACCATTCATAAACCCAATCAATTTACATACCAAATTATGATTCCATTCATCAATTTTCAATTCAAAGTTAACATCCCATGACATGGGGTAAAGGTCACACCGTAAGGTATCCAATTATTAAGCCATCACATGGCCCATTTAATTAAACAACACGCCCAAGAGGTGGTTGGTTCCATTCAAGGTTCAAAACAAATAACAAAACATCAACAACCTATTTAATTACATATAAAACTCATAACAATTCAATTTAAGAATTAAAATCCACTCAAGGTGTCACCTGAAAATTGGGCTCACAGCCCAACAACATATATAACCACTAGACTTTAAATGAAAAGCATGATACCACCTAACTTCGGTCTATAGTTGATAGTTCATTCAGTCTCAACTCCTTATTTGACTCAGATCGAGATAAAATTGAAGAACATACAAAGAACCTAATAATAGGGAAATTATCCTATAACTAAATAGCACATCCATAATCTAGAAGAACTAAGAATATATAAAAAGGAATTGATAACTAAAGATCTCTTGATTCCTAGAATAGGCTCAAAGAGGAGCTTCCAAATGGTGAGGATGATGTGCGGGAGGGAGTGGTGAAATTAGTTTTAGGTTTCATAGAATTTTTAGAGTAAAATGTTAATTTCACCCAAAATATATGGGTTTCATGTTTTAGGTGCATGATTTGACATACCATGCTCCAACCAAGCATGAGTATCTATAGTAATTGGCATAGCATATAGTTTGACTAACCATTTGAAAAAATGTAACAAAACCCACTATTAAAATTGTAGACCAACCTGTACAGATATGGAAGTCCTCTTGCTTGGTTTCCTCAAATCGTGTATTCTCCTCCTTATTTCTTCCTAGGCCTCACATGGGTTTTCAGACCGTGTGGCCTGCCCCACATGGTTTTCATTAACCATGCACCATGAATTTTTCACCCCAAAAGCTAGGTTATGGGATCCTAACTAGCCCCAAACACTCACAATACCTCCATAATCTCAAAGGAAATTCATATTATGCCACATTTAAAAATTTAAAATAATAATTGATGCAAAATAAAGGATTAATACCTCAAAGATGAATTGGGTTCTTACAAACTTACCCCTTAAAGTAATTTATCCTCGAATTTCCTTCCTAAATGTAGTAAAGAAATATTTGGGAAAAACATAACACACTACAATCATACATTATCCTTATACTCCTAGGTCTTTTCCTTCACTCAGTCATGCTTCCATATCATCCATAATAGAGGAACATATTGTCCTTAGAGAACCATCGTGCCATGATCCACAATACGAATAGGATTCTCCTCAAAGGAAGCATCTAACTGAAGCTCAAACTCCTTAGTCTGAAAGGCATGAGATGGGTCTGAATAAGAACGTTGCATATAAGAAACATGGAATATTTCATGTATAGATTGGTACCTCTAAGGTAACTACAACTGATAGTCTATCAGACTGAATCTATCTAGAATATTGAACAGCCCCACATACCACCGTGGAATCTTACCCTGTATCTTGATTCTCCAATGTACCAACCTTATTGAAACATAAAAGAAAACCCAATACTAATCCTAGAAATATAGAGTTAATATACGATGATTTTTATATGATTTTTGTCGAGACTTTTCAGTAGCCATCCACTTCTAAATCAATTGCACCTTCTCTGCGATCTTCTAAACAAGATGAGGTCCAACCATAGCTGCCTCCCCTACATCTAACCAACATAGGGGTGATCAAAATGGACAAATATATAAGGCCTCATAAGGCACCATTTGTATATTATTCTGAAATATATTATTATAGGTGAATTCAAATAGGGATATATGGATCTCCCAAGATCCCCCAAAATCATGGATGCATACCCACAACATGTCCTTAAGCACCTAAATCATGTGCTCAGATTGGCCATCTGTATGGGAGTGGTATATTGTTATTAGAATCACTTGTTTACCCAATTAAATATTTATACCTTTCCATAATCGTGAAGTAAATAGGGTGTCCCTATTTGAAATGATAGTTTGTAGGACCCTATTAATTCGTACTATCTCACAGATGTACAACCTCCCAAGCTAATAAAAAATGAAAATTTCCTTAATCGGTAGGAAATGTGAAACCTTTGTGAGACTATAAACAAAAACCCATAAATATAATTATCTCAATGTTACCTCAATAAAACTATCATGAAATCCATTGTGATATCAACTAACTTCCATTTAGGGATGGGTAACTAATGTTAAAGTCTAGCTGGTCGCTAGTGTTCTGCCTTCACCTACTAATAGGTGGAACACATCATTAAAAAACCAACTACATATATTTTCATACCTAGCCACCAATAATGATGATGTATATCCCGATACATCTTATTGATTCTAGGATGCACTTCCCTAGATTAAGAATGAAAATATTACATCATATCCTCACACATGTCTAAAGAAACCCATACACGACCATGTTCACGGAAAATTTCATCCCCACTTATGATCCAACTAGGCGGAGGGTCCTCACCTTCAACACTCTCCCATAGGACTATGATCTTATCATATGATAGCTACCTCATCCTCGCTCTATCGAGTATGGTATAGATAATAGCTAAGAATGATAGATATGTCTGCCCTGAATTATTGTGCGCCTCCAAGTGCATCTTAGAGAATAAATCCATGAACTGTCACTCATTACTGGCCTACTGAACTTCTTATATATGATTCCTCTTTCTTAGTGAATTTTCCACTACATTAATTTTACTAGTAATGTAGGAAAGATTGAAATAAAAATACTATAGGTATTCCACCCACCTCCACTACCTCATATTTAGATCACGCTGTGTAAGTTTGTACTTGAGGATTTTGTGGTCTGTGTACACCAAAAAACTCTCCCCAAGTAAGTAATGTCTCCAACAACGTAATAGGTGAACAATTGTAGCTGACTGAAGATTATTTTATGGGTAGTTCATCTTTTGTGGCCTCAACTACCAAGACCCATATGAAATGACCAGATATCCCTACATAAGAATTTCTCCTAGGCCAATACCTGATGCATCATAGTAAACAATAAAACTCTTTCCTAGCTCTAGAAAGATCAGTATCAGTGTTGAAGTTAATCTCCCATTAATCTCTTGAAAGTCATTATCATAGTATCTTGACTATAAAAACTTCACACCCTTCTTATTCAAGCCCATAAGATATTATTCTAGGCATGGGAACTCCTATATGAAATTATTGTAGTAACCAACTAACCCCAACAAACTCTGTACCTCAAAGATGTTCTTGGGATTCTCCTAGGAAACCATGGCTCTCACATTATCTGGGTCTACTAATACTTTTGTATCTAATATAATGTGACCCAATAATTGAAACTAATCCATACAGAAGTGACACTTTGTGATATTAGTATATAACTTATTCTCTCTCAGTGTATTCAAAATAATCTCCAGATGTGTGGCATGGTCATTTCAATTATGATAATACACCAATATAGAACCCATTAAAACTACAAAAAATGAATCAAGATAAGGATGGAACACTCAATTCATCAATTCCATGAAGCAGTTGGTGAATTCATGAGTCAGAATGGCATAATCAAATACTGATAGAGACCATACCTACTAGAAAATGTTGTGAGAGGAATGTCTAAAGGTCTAACATCCACATGATGATAACCAGATATCAAATATAACTTTGAGAAGACTTGATCTCTTCAGAGTTATTTTAATAAATCATTTATATATGGCATAGGATATTGATTCTTATTTATAAATGGTTCAATTTCTAATAATCCACACATAATATTAAGGTACCATCCGTGTTTTTCACATAAAATACCGGTGAACCCCATAGAGAAGTAATAGGTCTAATAAAACCCTTTGCCTTTAAATACTATAGCTACCTCTTAAGATCATGCATCTCAATAGTAGCCATCCTGTAAAGAGGAATATATATCAGTGCACCTCCTGGAACTAGATCGATAGAGAACTCTACCTATATCAATAGAGGTAATCCTAAAAAATCATCCAGGAAAACATCCCTGAAATGATCAACCACTATAAGGAAATCAGTTCGACATGTTCCCTGGTCATCCAGATATAAATTCACAATCTGGGTTGTCATCCTTCTTATCCCATGATGCTTGGTTCCATATTGGGTCCCCTGGACATCCCATTCACCCTTGTGAATAAACTCTCCACCAAATGGTGATGTGAAGGTCACCCTTTAGTGATAGTAATCAATGAAATCATGAAAGGGAACCAACCATTCCATCCTGATAGTGATATAAAATCCTATAATCTTGAGGAAAAAGAGGTCCCATATGAAGTGACTCCCACCAATCTCAATGGGGCACTCCCTGCACTGGCGTACATCCTATTTTCTAATCCCCAACAAAGTTTCAAGTGCCATAAAACCATTAGAGGTAACTATACTATAGCTCCCTTCTTGATGAGAATCTACTTACCCCACTCCTGAACATGAAGTTGGTTAAGAACCACTCTCACTAGCTTCCAGAGGAAATGTTCTAAAGAAGCGTTGTACATGACCTATCCAATCGTATGATCGACACTCGATTGAGTCCCTCGTACACTGAAGCATCATATTTCATGACCTACCACACTGGTTTCACCTCTCCAAGCAACCTAACTATGTGCTCATGATTCTATTATCACCACATTGAAGCTCTATATGATGCTTCCTACTACCAGTCAATATAGTACAAGACCAATATTCCAAACCACCATGGATTTCACCTCCATCCTCACTCATGTTATACTCTATTATAAGCACCTGATTCACTATTCCAGGAATTGTAGTCATCTGAAAGACATTCACCTATGATAAGATGTAATACCTGATACCATCCTTGAATTGATTAGATTTAGATAAATCATAACCCATCAGAATAGGTTCGAAGCACTGGAGCTCAGTAAAACATGCCAAGTAATCCATAACTGATAGCGCACCCGGCTCCAGGTGCATAAACTCCTAGGATTTATTAGCCCTAAATGTATAAGGATATAAGTAGTCATATAATTACATTTGAAAATATTTATAATACATCTACTAATGAAGTTACATGTGAGTAATAACATCCCACCATCTCTTGTAGGAATCACACACCATATACGTAGCGATCTTAACCCTCCTCACAAGAGGCATATCTAGATTCCCAAAGATAGAAATCATGGCCTCTAGGTAGGACTCTATAGATTTTGGACTACCATCCCCATAAAATGTGGGTATATTATTCTACTAGAACACACACATCATCTCATTCATATATGTGGCAAGTTGAGGTGCTCCCTGAAAGTTTTGCATAAAGCATAAGAACCCATCATAGAATTATGCCTCATCACCTTTTTTCAGTAAAAATACCAATTCCACAGCTAGTACTACTACATGATGTATTATTATCCCATGGCCTAACACCTCCAGAGTACAATCATCTCCACCATCCGGGTGTACCACTAGAGTTCTTCATGGTGGCATGCCTCTATAATGACAAAGACATGCCTCAGTTTAAGATCATTATTAAGGATTTCAGTTTAAAATCATAGAAATTTAAGCATAATAGGTAAAATCATTCCTCTATAAGAACACACCACTCTTATTGCTCCTATAGTCGGGTTTGGGAAATGTAAATATCATATGTAAGAAACAGATACTACCTAATAATCACTATTGAGTTTGGTTCTAGGTCAAGTTATATACAATAATAAACTCATTTTCCATTTCATTTTCACTTGAATTAACATATTCACTTTCATTTTTTATTTTAATTCATGATCATCTCTCATTTATATCACACTTAAATTTAAAAGGTTTAACTAATGGTTCACCAAATTCTTATCCATGAGGAACCATAACACCTCATGAAACAAAAGATAGTGCCCATAAAATCTATACCATAACATATATTAGTATACCTATCACAATATAAGATATAACTTTTAAGACACCTATCAAAATAACATGAAATAAGTAATTCACCATAAATAGCATGAAAAAATGCATGGAATGTAATTTAAATCATGTTCCTTAAATGATGCATGACATGGAATACCCTTATCTCATTAGGTTTCAACACAATATAACCCATAATCCCATCAATAATAACCTCCCAAATAGATTGCATTACCCAACGGTGGAATCAAATCAGCTGTAATTTTCAAAATATAGAAAAAAAAACAATTTCATTTGAGGAAATTTGGCTTCTTCCTATATATGGGTTAGCTATGCCTAGGAATGGCTCATTACCAAACTATTATTCCGTCATATCCCTTTCTATTGTTTTCAGAAAGTAAAACAAACTATAAAAGAAAGCCTCTGATAACACTTTGTAATTCCCCTGACCAGGATGCCACTCAATAGTACCCTGAGCCTGGTTGAGAACATGACTTCAAGCACATCTCCCCAAACACTAGAGGCTACTGACTAGCTGTGAGGTCCTATGATGTGTCCATGGGGATACTATTACCCCATTACCATAGTGTAACACAATGGAATATAAATAAAAAATATGTAGTGTATGTAGTAATAACAATCAAACAATAGATAATTTGCAGAAATAGATAATAATACCAAAGGAACATCATATACAATTATGATGTTGATACATGTTATATGTCTCTAGAAAATCTTCCAAAACAAGTATACAAAGACGATATACAATACATGTAACAAAATTACAAAATGGCCAAAAGTTTCCACAAGAATCAGCACCTTAGCTTGGTCCCATACTCCCCATCTTCTAAGCATCTATCAAGAACATGTACCAGGGTTCTTGACCGTATCAATACTTGCGATTATATAATTTTTTTGGGTACCTAAAGGTGTCTCAAAAAAGGTCTGAGATAAAATCCCATTAGGCAACCACTCAAGGTCTGTTCCATCCAATTAGTGAATATACATAACAATAGTGTGTAGGAAAAGTATAATAAGTAAAGGATGTGATCAAAAGTAAACATCCTATCAATCCAGGTTCTCATTTAATGTCTAATTCATTTAATAAAATTCATTTAAGTAATATGTCTCTAAATTAATAGTCATGCCTATTTCATTTAATCAATTTAATTTAAAAATTCAATCTCTTTTAATTTATAAGTATTGAGACCTGGAAATAAGCCAAATGTCTCCCATAAACACATGTATCCAAGGATTCCTAAACATTCCATCCTTATGTGTAAGTCAATATCAAATCCAAGCTTCTGCTCTGTCTTTGAAGACGCATCAAATAATTCATTTCAATCATTAATCCATTTTTAACTTGATCTTGTCCTTGGAATAACTATGTTGTAATTCAAGTGTCACTCCAGGTATAATATAAACCAACACTCTACAAGCCAATCCATGGTGATCCTCAAGAACCCAGGTATTGCTCTAGGTGTGGTATAAAGTCCCGACCATTTGATTTTATCCTTGGTGATCCACTGAAGGAGCCCAAGTATCACCCATGGAATATAAGATCAAATACCTTTGATTCCATCCATGGAATTATTATATGAATCCATGTATCAATTGATATATAAGTCAATCATGAGAGTCCATCCTTAGATGTCTTCTAGGGAGTCCATGTATCACTTGGTTATGATGAAGGTCAGGCCAATTCATTTCGTCTATGGAATTATCATTTGAATCCATGTTTAACCCAAGGAATAGAAGCATTTAATCAATTAAATACAATTTATTCATTTCCATCTAACATGCCAAGGTCAAAACCAAGAACATCCAACCTAGAACTCACCTAAAAAGGTGTCTCAAGGAATTATCCAAGATAATAAGTCTTAGATTCAAACAACTCAGATTGAAATTTCCTCAAAAAATTCATTTAAAGCTTAAAAACATATACAAATCATAACTTCTTTTTAACTCAGAAGGGAATATCAAAATAAAAGAGAAATTCATGCTTAATAAATAAATTTCATAACAAGGGAAAAGGGTTAAGGTCATCCCATCCCTTACCTTTATTCAATTTTATTTATAATTGATAACACTAATGAATTTACATATCAAATTATAATTCCATTAAAAAAATTCAATTCAAAGTTAACATCCAATTACATGGGGTAAGGGGAACACCCTAAGGCATACAATTCATAATACATCGCACGAACTATTTAATTAAACAACCAACCCAAAAGGGGGTGGTTCCATTCAAGGTTCTAAAACTATAACCAAACAGCAACAACCTATTTAATTACCTAGAACATTCATAACAATTCAATTTACGAATTAAAATCAATTCAAGTAGATTCAAATAAATTTGTTTCATGACACAATGACATATATAATCACTTGACTTTAAATGAAAATCATGATACCACCTACCTTAGGCCCATAGTTGATGGTGAATCCAGTCTCAACTCCTAATTCGACTCAGATTGTGATAAAATCTAATAATGGATGAAGAATGTAATGACATGGAATATTATATTTCACATAAATCACACAACCAATATCCAAAATAATGAATAATATCTAGAATGTAATTGAGAACTAACTGATGAAGATCCATCAAGATGAGCGATTCTTGAATCAGAGTCTGGATGGAGACAATATCTTAATTCCTAGAATAAACTCATAGAGGATATTCCAAATTGTGAGTCTATTGTGTGGGAGGGAGAGGTGAAATTAGTTACAGGTTTAATATAATTTTATGGGTAAATTGTTCATTTCACACAAAATATTTGGGTCGTATGGTTTAATCACATGGTTTGGAAAACTGTGCGCCAACCGTGCACGGGTATTTGTAGGAAGGGGCATAGTGAACGATTTACCCACATGAATTGAATAACCATAGGAAAACCATGCCAAACCCACTATCAAAATTTCATAAGAACCGACACATTCATGCACCTCCTCTTTCATAGATTCCTCAAACCGTGTGGGCTCCTCCTGCTATCTGCCCATGCCTTGCATAGTTTGTCAGATCGTGCGTCCTACCCAGAATGGTTTTCACTAACAATACATTAGGAATTTTTAGCCCAAAAGTTGGGTTTTAGGCTTTGAACCAATCCCAGAAACTCCTGGCACCTCTATACCCTCAAAGTTAATTTATATTAGGCCAAATTTAAACATTTAAACCAATAATTGATGAAAAATAAAGGATCGATACCTCAAAGAAGAACTGAGTTCTTACATTTGGGGAGGGTGGCTAGTGGTTCATTTTTTTCACAAATTATTTATTCTTTAAATGATATTTTATTATTATATCACATAGAAAAAATGAATCTAAAATAAAAATAAATCTTTCTCTCAATAATAAACATAATGAGAATAATTTCAAGAATGATAGATTCTTCCAAACACCAATAATAATTATCAAAGAATCAAAATTAGTACCCAACCTTGGTAAAGATTTGTTGATGTTGGTAGGACCAAGATGATGAGGAAGGTGATCATATTTAGTTATTGTACTTTTTTGTCAAATAAGTTCAATAATTAAAGGAAATCACCTCACTTTGTATTTAAATAAAAATAGACCGAGCCTTTTTTTAAGGAATAAAATATACAATGCTAGAAAAGGTCGATCATATTGAGGAAGAATATTGCTATAAGTAAATGGTAATCAAATTCATCCTAAGTATAGAATAAAAGGATTTATTTTAATGGGGAAGAATCAGATTCTATATGAATATGATTTAAATGTGATGATGCTTTGCTGATCTTGGAGTTCTCATAAATCATAGGTATTCAGAAAACTTGTGATGCAAGCATGATAAAAGAAAGGGATAATTGAAAGAGACACTACCAATTGTATTCATCCGGATCATAATCATGCTAATAATATTTAGGAAAATCGTATTCAAAATTAGTAGGAAAGAAAAAAAATCTGGGAAAATTAGATGTTGTTATAGGAATGGGATGTTACCATACTTTCCATTGAAAGTCAAATGATGTTAATTCTGGTCTTCAATGTATTCAAAGTCATAAAGAAATTCATAATATAAGATGAAGTTTTTGAAATAATAAATGGGTTCAATCTAAGGTTTTACAGCCTCAAGGTGATTTTAATGAGTTTTCCAAGTGCATATTTTTTTAAAGGATGATAAGGATGGTCATTATGAAGAAAAGAAATAAGTAGCTAAAGTTGAATTTGTTGAATACTAGTCAATAATATTTATCATACCATTGTATTCTTTAAAAGAAGAATTTTTTACATCAAGATTGATAGTAAAGTAATTGAAACTATTGAAAGACGATTCAAAACATAATTATATATACTATTCAACATTGTAGTCAACCATTTATTAGGTGTGACTTAAATCATAATGAGACATATCATAATCAGGAATGGAATTTGACTTGAGTTTGATAAGAGTATGAAAGATATGGTTTTTTTGTTGTTAAATATAGAGCATGAAGTTTGGAGTTTGGTAATATTTGTGTAAAATGTGAGAAACCAAAGTTATTGGTTTTTAATTAGAACAAAATCCAAACGATATAAATCTTTATAGAATGAAATTGATGGGTGTCATATTCTAAATAGAATGAGAAACCCCAAATTTTTTTCAAATGACATTATAAATTGAGTAAAGAAAAAAAATATCAGATTTGATACTAATTCATCTTGTTGATCATAATCAAAAAATAGAAATGGGAAGATCAAAACAAAATCATATCAGTAATTAGTTTGGAGAATCATAGTTGGACTGGTGTTTTGAAAGAATGTATGAAGAAAAGGTAAAGCTATTAGAAGATTTGATAAAGATCTATAAGAGTTGATAAGAGTTTATGAAATCAAAATTCACTAAAAATTCATGTAAACATTCAAATTTGGGTAATTTTTTTGAGTGAGAAATGATTTCATATTTCCACCAAAACAATCGTTGGGTCACCTATAAAAAGAAAAAAGTACAATGTACTTTTCTGAATGAAGTATTATCCATGGTGAAGAGGGGAGAAGGTGGAGTTTTGAAGAATTTTAGAGAGAGAATAAGTTTCTATATTGAGCTTTGATGAAGAAGTTTCTTCAGATAGGAGTGAAAGGAGAAGATACAATATTTCAATATATTTAGTTGATCATCGTATTCAGTGGATTATCATATTCAGTAGACTATCATATTCTTCTTGTCATCATATTCTGTTGGTCATCATATCATGATAGATAACCAGACCAGGACTATCATATTTGGTTTTCCATACTATGGAATAATGTGTTCATAATTGTCTTAAACTATATTCTGATAGAGGCATATTTTTTGTATTGAGCAATCAAACTATAAAGATCGAATTGGGAAAATTAGACTAGGAAATCGGACTAAGTCTCACATAAAAGACCTCAAAGTTCTTCTCGGTATCTATTTAAGAAAGTGAATAATTTTTTTCAAATAATACATTTTTTTAATTTGATAAATATTCACATGTAACATGTGTTGTTACAAAAACATTTCATTACATCGTTTTTTCGAGAATAATTACATGCAATATTGGATTGTTTATATAGTACTACACAAGTTTAAGGGCATATCTTACTCACTTTATTCCACAGAAAATGATTTATTTCTAGTTGATTGTGTGGTATTAGATTTTTTCCAAACCAAACCAAGGATGTGGTTATTCTTATCGAATATTGATCCTTATAAATTCTTATGTTCTAGTGGATGTGTGTTTTATTTTCTTTCAGCAGAAAATTCAATCTTTAACAGGGGGTGGAGGTTGTTTCAATTCCAAGGAAACATAAAAATAAAACATATCACTGATTCACTCCCTACCCCACTCAGTGGTACAATTATCTTGACTGGGCACTTACAGAAGCATCAAATTCTATGCTCTCTCTATGAATTTTCCCACTCCTCCTCAAAGAACCTGAATAAAAAAACTCTCTAGTTTTTTTAGTGTCAGTGATGGATAATACTCTAATTATAGGATTGGAAGGTTTTTTATAAAGACAGGTTTTGGGTTAAAAGGTATTTTCCTTAGATACTTGAAAAAAACCCTGTTTAAGGACCAAATTTAGTACACAAAATACACCACTCCGAGCTAAAACCCGATGTCCCTAGTCATGTCATAAAGGTTGATTTTCCATCTAGGACTCGATTTTGAAGATATTAATAATTTATCTCATTTTATGTGTGGGAAAAATATTAAAATATTAAAATATTAAAATAATAAATATTTTATTAGGAACTAACAAAATCATAAAATTAATCCAACCACTCAACCAATTAATAAAGTATTAGTAAAATTATTGAAGGGGTTCAATGAAAAATATGGGTCTCTACAGATACGAGAGCCTTCTCCATGAAAATATACGAAAGAAAAAAATGTATTTTTAGATTTATTATTTAAATGAAGTAATTATTTTGATAAAAGTAAGGTAAGTCTTGAAATTTTTTAAAAATCTTCATTTCATTCTTAGGAACAAGCATGCTATATTTTCTATTTTTTTAGACTAAGAAGTTTTTGTTTTTAGTGCCTCCAGGGGTGAATTATTTGAATTGCCTCCAAAACCCTCTATTTATTATATTTTGAGGGAAAATAAAAGAAAGTAGTTTTACAAAATTTGGCGATTATAATGTAAAAGAAAATATTTTTTTCTCGAAAGGGTACAATGATGATGATTTTTTTAATTTTATAGAACCGTTTTATTTTTTACCTTTACCTTTTAAACTCAAACCAACACCATCACATAAACCCATCAACCCATGTTATATTAACTGAGTTGACCTAGGGAGACCTAAATATTTATTACCTAAAACATTCAATGAGTACATTCCATATTACTCAGATCATGTTGACTAGTATCTATGCCATATTTTTTCAAAAAAAACAATACATTGGCTATGTATTAGTCAAAAAAACTATTTTATTTTTTAGAAACCCTAATTTTTCATACTCAAACCATTCTCAAGGATCATGATGTGTTTTTTAATTCAATTTGGGAATTTCCAGCCCTCTGTATTTTCATTTCAAACCAAATATTGAAACACTAAGTGTTACTCTTAAAATGTATTGGTTTATAGAAACCCTAATATATTAACTCAAATCACACTCAAATCCATGTTGTGTAGTTATAGTTCATTTTGGTAAGCATCAATAGTAAATTTTATAAATGGATTAAACTAATCCAAAAACACCTGGTGGATATTATTTTTTCCCATGGTCGATATCTAAAATCTAAATTTTTAACACTTCTTCCAAAAAATACCATGACATGTTTAAATAAAACACGTCATGGAATTTTTACAAGTCATGAAACCCTAAAACCATAGTTTAAAATAACTAAAACCATGAGACGTTAATGAAAAAAATTTCATAGTGGTCCTAATTATTTAAAAATATAGCACAAATACACTAACTACATCATGTATAAACTTTCTAAAGCATCACACCACTTCCTTCTTTGAATTAGCTGGTCAATTCATTATCCAATAAATGTGAATTTAATTCATTTTAAGCCATATAAATTCTTTTACATTTCATTATCCACACCCAAATATCAAAATTACATAACCATTAATTTTCCAAAAATACCCAACCAATGTAGACCCTCTTAAACTATTAAACCACATAAAAATTAATACCCAAACTATAAATCTGAGCCAAAATCCCACAAAATCCATCCTTTTGTTCACCCACACTAATGGTACCATAGAATAAAACACCCTCTTGATCAATATAAAAATTCATATACCAAATTCATTCCAAACTATCATTCAAAAGATTCTGATCTTCCAAGCTAACCCAAATCTAAGATCAACCCTCCAATGGACCTGCCCCAACCTAAAATAAAACCCAAATATAATATTATTCATTAAATAAAGATGATTATTTTTTCACATCAATAAAAACATCATATTTAAGATAAAATAACAAAATTAATTGTTGGATTTGACCACTTCCTACAAGATGGATATAAGAAAATCTCCAGACTTCACTATATTAGATAATATTATTATGTATGTTCTAATTCATTATGACCTAATGACCCTATATTTGGAGAACATTTTACCAGTAAAGGAATAAATTTTTCATGGATAAAGAATAGATTTTCTCATGAAATTTTACTATGATAATGGTGAGTTATAATGTCAAATTTCATTAAAACAATATAAAAAAATGGATGTTTTTTGTGTGGGTATTAAGGTATATTTTTCTAAGTTAATTAAATCTATTTTTATAAATTATTGATTATAGACCCATGAAAGGAGATAGATGATAAGAAATATGCTACTTTGACAAGAAACACCTTGGTGATTCTTGATCTGACCACTATAAAGAGTATTAAAATGAAGACTCTCATGATGTTAATTATATATAGGGAATATACAATTTATCTATTGATAAAAGTAGAAATATAAGGGTTAATTATCCAAATTTATGTGACCATTTTATTTTCTACTCTAAAAAATACCCCTACAAATGTCACAAAGTTATTTTTAGATTATCTTGATGTAATAAAGAGAAATAAAGGAATGATTATGGGTTGGACTTTTATTATATACATGTATAATAATTTAGGAAATTTTTAAGGAATCAATATTTAATTTTTTAAGAAAGATAAAATTTATAGGCTTTTCCAAAATTACAGAAGATATTGATCTTGAAATAGAAGAATAAATATGTTTTTAAAGATGATGTGTATTAGGAGGAGAATGATCAAGAGGATCACTCACATGATCAATCACACCCTAGGATACCCACAATCTATCAAATAATGAAAGAAAATTTTTATACCTAGAAACAAAATAAGGAAAAACTAGCATATCTTATGTCATAATAAGAATATATCGTAGAGAGGTTTCATAACATTCAGTAAATCTAGATATACCCATGTTACCTCACTTGATCCCATTGATGCGGTTGTCGTTGAATCTGGTCAATGGTTTATTATTTTATTCCTTCCAACTACAGTATATGTAGAAAACAGGTTCGAACCCACTTAGAAGGAAAATTTGACCACTATTTTTCTAAAAACGTTCAAATGACCCCACTGTTGTCAGCAATGGGGTAGGTTTTCGATATTTTACTTTTTTGGTTTAATTAAGCTGTAAAGTTACTAAACATTTCAAATCTTTTATCCAAACTAAACTGAAGCAAGAAACAGTTGAAAACATTGAGAAACAGAGATATAGAATGTTGATAAATGAATAGTAAAGTAAAACACTCAAAAAAAATCTCCATTATACTGGTTTTAAATTATTCCAATTCACCTAAAATTTATTGTAGTGTACAACCATTTAAAAAGAATTACTTACCTCCCTCTCCAGGAGTTAAGTCACAAAATCTTATGAATTTTAGAGTTCACCACCCCAAAATGAATCAACAGTGAAAAAGTTTGATTTGGAAATGACAACAAGACTAACTCACTATAAGTCATAAAGTATTATGATTTTTTTTTATTTTTTTGAAAGATTCATCCATGATCAATCTCACCAATTAATTTTGGAGTTTTGAAATTAAGCTCTAATGGTAAAAAACAATTGAATGAATTCTGTATTAATCTCATCGATTAATTCAAAATTCATTGAAATGATTAAATGATAAGGAATAATTTAAGGATAACAAGTAGAACTTCACTTTCTCCCAGAACTAGAAGGTTTAGCCTAACATTATATATATTATGTAAACAAAAATCATCCAATTAAAAAGAAAGAAAATTGAATGAAAAAATAGGAATATATCTCTCACTCCTAGCTCAAATCCATGTTTCTCCTGGCCCTAGGGTCTCCAGGAAGTGGTTCTCTGAGAAGTTCTCCAAGATTCTCCCTTAGGTTCTCACTCTGATTGAAAGTTACTGATCCCCTCAATCCCTAAAAAAAAATTCTCGCTGCTCTACATTTGTATCATACTGTCATTTTCTACATGTCCCCCATTGTTTTCCACTGACTTCAAATGTCTTTCATCTGTGCACCGTATATGTGCATTTTTCTTGACTGACACATCATGCTAGTTTTTTCCTTTTAACTAACTCCCCTTGAGTTAGTTAAATGTATTTAGACATCTTTCTAGCTCTTGTGTGAACCTGCATAGGAAAGGAAAAAATGTAATTAAAACATAAAGAAATTTAAATAATAGTTATTTTAAGTCTAATGTTATAATACTTATTAAAAAGTTAACTATAGTTAATTAATAAATATCTTAATTTATAATTATTATTAAATATTATTATTATGATTATTAATTTATTATTAAATATTTAATTAAATATAATTTATTATTATAAATTAAGTTATTAGTGTAAGTATTGTTAATAATTAGTTAATATTAATTAATTATATTTTTAAATTAGATCATTATAAATTACTTTATTAATTTAATTATTATATTTATTCTATTTAAGAAGTTATATTATAGTTAAAGTGTTTATTTAAATATATTTATTTTAGTTAATAGTTAATTTATTTATAAATCATTATTGTTAATTTTTTAGTTTTAATAAATCTTATTAATTTATCTTATATTTTATTTTATAACTTATTTATTTATTTATAATATAATTATTCTATATTATTATTATTATAAATTATATTTTATTTATTTGTTTTAATTCTTATTAATATTAATTATATTTTTTTGTCTTTATCTTATTTTTTTATTCATTTACTTCTCCCCCCCAAATTCGGCGCACGGGGTGGGGGGGGGGTCTTTGGTTCATTCCCCAAGGAGTAGCGGCGGCGGCAACCCCCTCTTCTTGATCGACTCCAATAATGCAGCGGCCTCAGATATAGTGGAGAACCTCTTCCCAGAACTGACTCAGTTTTTCACACAGTGGCTCGGTACTGGCCTTGGCTTGGAAATAACTTTCTGCGCACTAGTCCAGATCTGCTTGTGGCAAGAGGTCTTCTACAGCTGGTGGCAGCTTCAGCTCGGTGGTGGGGTTTGGTCGATCTCCTCAGCACAGCTCTCTCTATCAAGCGATGTTTCCCATGGCATTGACAGGTTAGCTCAAAAGTGTCTGGCAGCTTCCCTTTAGAGAGACCTCCCTGCTCGGATCCTATTCATTGCGGTGGATAGTTCCTATTCCTCAGGTTGTTGGCATCTCTTAATCACTATGACGACTCAGTGGATCGCTTCTACAGCTTCATCACAGTGGATAATAGTTCTCCACTCCACCAAGAATTGAATAATAGAGGCTTTGGTACTCTGCAGAAAAACCGCAACAGCTTGCTTCTTGTGCGACAGCACTCCTCGAGCGACGGTGGGCTGGTTCGTCTTCTACTCACATCGGCACATGGTCATGTGGAGAAATCCTATTCACAACCTCTTTGATTATGTAATTATAGTCTTTTTTGATGATGTTGAGTGAGTTGGATTCATTGATGTTGAATTTTTAGTTGATGTTGCCGGAATCATGGTTAATTCAGTGGTGAGAAATTAAGTTAGTAGTGGGGAGGAGGAAACCAATTGTGGTGTCGGTGCCATAGGGATTACTGAGTTGCAGGAGTTATGGTGCGGGAGGATACGGTGGTACAGAGGAGGTGAAACCGTGAAAGAATAAAATGGTGGTGGTTGCGCCACCGTAATAGGGTTACGATGGCAAGGGAAAAGAGAAATAGTGAGACAATGTGTAAGTGTTTCAATAGGTTATGGTGCCACTATGAATAAAGGAACCGGTGGGACAGTAGAAAGGAGTTGACGGTGGCACCGTGAACGAGATGGTGTGAGGAGTTAGTTATGCCAACAGTACACTGCAAAATAATGAAAAATTAAAAATAAATTAAAACTAAAATTAATATTAAACAAAATAATTAATTTAAAGTAAAAATTAATTAAAAAATGGAAAATTAAGTAACTCAATCAATTAAATAAAATTTTTGAAACACATAAGGCTTAAATTAAATTACTATTAACTTCTAAAAAATTGATTTAAATTAGTCAATAATAAACAAAGTTAAATTATATAAAATAACTAATATGACAAACTAAATTAATTATAGTCAACAATTAATTATCATCTTATTTAATAATTGAATTTATTTAAGACTTAAAATTATAAAGTTTGAATAAATTTAGTTTGTTTAAAAACATAAATTTGTAATTAATTAATTATTAAAATACATCTAACAATTAGGTTGTATTATTTTAAATTAATCAATATTTAATACAAGAAATGATAAATTAAGACTACATTATTTATGTGCAAAAGAAAAATTAATTAGTTAATTAATTGATGTTAAATTATTAAAAATAAAGACAAAAACACCAAACTAAATTTTAAAGTCATTAGACTATAAAATTAAAGTAAGATCTAAATTAACTATTTTAAAGCATAAAACACATAAATTATTATAAAAAATGATTAATTGATAAATTTATTTATAAAAACACAAAAGTTTTAATAATAATAAAAAGTACACAAATAAATAATTAAAATTAATAAAAATTAATTAAAAAGATGTGGAAAACTGTGTAAAATATGGCCACATCAAATTACCCCACACTTAACCATTGTTTGTCCTCAAACAATCTCATATTTTATTATACTTGAAAACAGAAGTATGTTTATGATTCAGGTTAAAATGTAACATGTTGATCAGTTTGAAACAAAGGACAAAAACAGGTCAATAGGCTTTAGAAAATGAATTTTTCAAATTTAGTCTTTCCTAGAAGAAATACTCAAATGGTAATCAAGAAAGCAAAGAATCACCAATCAAAGAAAGTGTCATGCCTCATATGTGAATATTCTTAGAGAATCATTACAATCCATGCTCAAGTTCTAAGTCCAAGAGTCACAAGAGGTAAAATATAAGTTGAATTAAGAACTTAACCAGAATAACTTTATACTTTGACTTTTCTCCTAGTTTCCAAAAATAAAAAAATTGAATCACCATGTTGATACAACCTAAATGACTCCCATATAAACCAATTGACCCCTTCTTCATCTGGATTTCATCATTTCCCTCACCTTAATGAACTCATTTTTTGACCCTAGACACATTATTTTATTTTTCCCAAGCCATATATCATGTGCTAAACACTGTGCAATGCACTTATTGAAGGTGTATAGAGGGCTTTTAGTAACCAGAAACACACCGCGCATCTAAGGTCTCAGAGATTCACCACAGGATCCTAGATTCTCAAATTACTCTAGTTTCAAAAGATTTCTATGAAAATCATTTACATGGTCTCATTAAGGTGATTACATTAATAATTAAAACGAAATTAGTTCCCTAGGATCAAGATCAAACTTCCAGTTACAAGGGTTCTGATCATAACTCCACTAATAGATTACCCATATCACTCTCAAAAGTAGTCCCTAAACCAAATTTCCATTAAATCATTAAGCAAGACCACTCATCAATCATCTGCCCACATTAATTTCAGATTCAAACAAGCATAATCCAAAGGCAAGACCCATTTGAGAAACGCTATAATGCCTAAAATTATGTAAGAATTTTGGAAAAATTTAACCATTTTTTTATAAAAAGTTTAAAGTTGCAGTTCGAATTGATGAGCTTACAATTACAGCACAGTTCATCCCAGTCAAGAATTGACCCCCTTCCCTACACTTAAAATCCATCTTTGTCCCCAAAGTTAACTTCTAAAGTAGAGAATAAAAATTAAACATTAAAGGTTCGAACAGATTTTATATTTTAGTAGATTTATGACATGTATAAAGGGTCTCTTTAAAGTTAAAGAAGTATTGTTTACCACAAATATTAATTTACAGTATGTTCACAAGAAATTAAACACATTAACATTTATGTCCAGTGACAATATTTTCAAGAAAGTTCAAATAGTTTCATGAATCATGTATGTGAAAAGTGGATTGGGTGTAGCAATATGAAATTTTGGGTTCAAATGAATGCTCAAAATAGCAGAAAAAATGCAAGATAAACACCCTAAAAACTAAAAAGCATCAATGAAAAACCCAACAAACATCCCACATATTTCCCCTTACACTTAATTTCATACTGTTAGAGGTTTTAAACCATTGATTTTCAATTTCCATCAAAGAGGAACGTGCAGAATTTTACATTCCAGCACATGTAGAATTGTTTTCGACAGGGTGATATATAGCAGAATTTGATAAACAGCTCAAGTCATGCAGTAGACTAATTTAAAAGTAGTATCATATGTAGCAGAATGTTTCATGAAAAATGTGCAACATATTTTTTAAAGTAGTAAGGAATAGAATAATGAAATAGAAATTAAAAGTAAGTACATCCCTAACTTAAGATTTTTCATTAATCCATCAATAAGAAAATTATAATCCTTTATTACATAGCAGAAACATCCTAAAAACACATAGCATGTAATCCAAGAACAAATATCCAACAGAGATAGAGCATATAGAAGACAATAAAGAAGAACTTTATTCGAAGAAAAAACAATACATAAACAAAAGTAAACACAAAAGAATAACTATGGGTATACTCTCATATAGCACTGAGTTTAATGTTTTCAGTTAGAATTTATTTAATTATAATTTTTTATTTATTAACACAAAAAAACCATGGGTTTCCTCCCATGCAGTTCTAGATTTATAGTCCCCAGCCAGAATTTATTTCCCTAGATATTTCTATCCAAGATCATTTAATGGGAATGAATTATTAATAGTGTGAAATTCACTATTATCTAAAGATTCTTGAATAGGATCAACCAATACATTCTCATCTACAGTACCAAAAAATATTCTCAAAATTTATTTCAACAAAATAGTTTCTAATATACTGTCTAGCCCATTTTAGCCTCTAAAGACCAATTCCGTAGCTCTAAAAATGTTCAACATCTTCCTAATAAAATCACCAAATTGACCAGGAATACTTGCATGGCTTCCCCCACACTTAGAGGTCAGCTCCAACCTGAAATTAGAAGAAAAACCATCAGAAAACTCTTTAGTAATTTCAATGAATGTTCCCAGCACAGCTTTCACAAAATAAAACTCAAAAAAATATTGGAAGAAGGAATCATACTTAGGATCCAACAGGTGGTATACAATGTCCACAAACAACTCAAATGATGTGAATCTTTTAATTTGAGTTTGTAATTCATCACAAACAACATCAAACTGAGCAAGAAAAAAGGTTCCCAGAAAATACAGTTGCTTATAATGGGCACAATCTAGTTTATCATCAAGACTCTGCCCAGAACATTCTATAACTTCAAAAACCCTTAAATAGTCGACTTCATAAAGAAAACTTTCAAAAATGGGTTTAGATAGTTCAATAGAAGAATGTGACTCGCTATCTAGAATGGGTTATTGGGAAAGAATTTAATTATCTAGAGGAAGTAGTGGGAATGGAGTATAAGCCTAAAGAAAAGTTTTAATAGCCTGGGGAATCATAATCTCTGTGACCACAGGAGGGAAAGAACCATACTCAGCTCGAACATCAATTTTAAAACATTTATTCTCAGTAACTTCTATCAAATCACAACCAACCACATGTTGAGGTTTTTCAAACACTAAAAACTCCTCCACATCATCAACATCTTGGAGAGTGAGTTTCCCCATGGACACATCTATGACAGCACCAGTTGTAGCAAGGAAATGTCTCCCTAAGATGATTGGGACTTTTTCATCACACTCCATATCTAAGATAAGGAAGTATGTGGGTAGTTTTAGTTTTCCTACACTCGCTAATAAATCATCCACCCACCCTAAAGTGTGTGTGAGTGACCTGTCAGCAATTTGTAGAAAAATAGAAGTTGGTTGCAAATCCCTAAGACCCAAACTTATAAGCAGGGATTAAGGCATAAGAATGGTGCTCAATCCTAAGTCACACAAACAGTTAAGTTTCTAACATGCTCTTATTTTTCATTGAATAATAAATCTACCAAGGTCCTTCAACTTTGTAGGCAACTTCTTTAACAAGATTTCACTATACTCCTCATTGAGGATAACTTTGTAAAACTTCTTCCAATCATTTTTATTTTTCATAAACCTTTTGGTAAAAGCAACATATGAAGAGATTTTATCTAAGGCTTCTAAAAAGGGCATGTTGATACTAAGGTTTCGAATTAGACTAAAAAACCTCAAATATCCAGGTTCCTTATTCTTCTTCACTCATTTAGGGAAGGGAATGGGAGGGGCATAATTTTTTAGAATAGGTTGATTATTCTCCTTCTCCTCAATTCCATTTTTTCTTATTTAATTAATTATCACTTCATTTTCTTTGGTTATTGAACTTTTTCAGATGTAAGTTCAACATTCTTTTCTGGTTGAACTAAGCTATCCAGATTACGAGATTCTGTTTCAGGCATATTTTTCTTTCCAGATTCAGTTTTTCCATCATTTTTAGTTTTCCCATAGTGTTTCTTTACTTTTTCTTGTGTGTGAATTCTAGATTTGGTTGTTACAACCATGATATTCTCTCTTGGATTAAGAATTGAAGTGTTGGGTAGCTTACCCTTTTCCTTCTCACCTTGATCCCTAGCCATTTGAACTATTTGATATTCTAAATTGTGAATATAATCATTTATTCCCTTCCTAAATGAACTAATCTCTCCCAAAACTTGTTATAGCAGCCCTTTTAACTCCCCTTGAGAATTAGAAGATTCGGCCCCATATTGGTTTGAGTTATATATTTTTGGGTGTGGTTGGTGGTTAGGGGCAGTTGTTTGTTTTATGAAACCTTTTTCTTTCCAGCACAATTTTGGGTGGTTTTGATAATTAGAAGTGTACTGATTATAGAATTCATCATTTGTCCCTTGGTTCCTAGCTCTAAAATCAAAAAATTTGGCACTCTCATCATACTGGATAAGGAGATCAAAATGAAGACAACATGTATGAGTGTGATGAAACATCCCACAATGATTAAATTTCCCCCTTAGGACCTTATCACTAACAAAAGTAGCCTGAGGATTGACTTCACCTCTTTGAATGACCCTCTTCCTATAGCACTTATGCTAAGATTTTTGAGAAAGATTGTCATACACAAGTTTCAGCTCATCGGCAGTGGAGTCAGAAAAGTCACCCACATAGAATTGGTCAACTAAATTTTGGTTGTAATGGGTGAGAGCATTATAGATGGTCTCCATGAGTAGATGGGGAGAAAACTGTTGATTGGTACTTTGTCTAAGTAGACTTCAAAATCTATCCCATGCCTCGTGAAATAACTATCCCTTATCCTAGACAAACCCAATAATTTTTTGCCTAATCGCAGAGGTGGTATTCCTAGGATAGGATTTTGATATAAAGGCAGTAACCGCCTCTTCTTATGTCTCAAAAATTTCTTCATCTAAGTTCTAAAACCAATTCCTAGTCTTCCCCTTCAGACAAAATGGAAACATCATCAATCTCAACTCCTCCTCACAAAGCTCTGTCATATGTAATTGTTGTACAGAACTATAAAACTCTCTAATGAACTCAAGTGAATCCTCTCCTGGAAGACCATTGAATGAAGGAAGTTGAGAAAGGTGAGACTGATGAATTTCATAGTTCATATACTTAGGGGACAACATAATAAAAGATGGTTTACTTGATATAGTTGGAATTTTAAACTCCCAAAGACTAAGTAAATGGGGGATACAACTATGGGCTATGGCACATTAGTATTTTTCTCAACTATATTATCCTAATTCTCCATTGTAATTTTTTTATAAGCAGCAAAATGTTTTCCTAGTTCATTTTTTGAAGGCTCTAATGTAACAATGAATACTATTTTTCTCATGAAAAGTGTGATATCAGAGTGAGACTAGCACAATAGAAATGAATAGTAAGAGGAAAAAGTAAGAAACAACATTAAAAAGTAGTTATAATAAACAAACAGAAAAAAGTGGGCAAATGAAGTAGTGAATAAAATATTTTTTTTAATGTTTTAAATTTGTTTAACAATTTTTTTTTAATTTTTATATATGTGATTTTTGTGAATTTTTTAGAAAAGTAATGGCTTGTGCCTTCCTCAGAAATAGTTCCAAAAACATGATGTGACTGTAATTGAGGCTAGTAAATGTTTAATTATTTGTATTCCTACCAAATATAGTATATGTGGTTATTAGGGTCGAACACACTAAGAATGAAAATTTGAACACAATTCTTCTAAAAACATTCAAAAGATCCCACTGTTGTCAGAAGTGGGGTAGATTTTATTTTTTTACTTTTTTTGTGTTTGTATTAAGCTGTAAATTGACTGAACATTTCAAATATTGTATCTAAACTAATTTGAAGAAAGAAATAGTTGAAAACATAGAGAAACAGAGATATAGAATGCTGATAAATGAACAATCAAGTAAAACGCTTGAGAACAAATCTCCATTCTACTAGTTTTACGGTATTCCAATTAACATAAAATTCATTGCAGTGTACCACCATTTGAAAAGGATAACGTACCTACCTCTCCAGGAGTTAAGTCATAGAAGCTGATTGATTTTGGAGTTTTCCACCCCAAAATAAATCAACTGCGAAAAAGATTGATTTAAAAATGACAACAAGACTAACTCTTCATAATTCCTTAAGTATTATGATTTTTTTTATTTTTTAAAAGATACATCCATGATCAATCTCACAAATTAATTGTGCAGTTTTGAAATTATGTTCTAATGGTAAAAATAAATTGAATGAATTCAGTATTAATCTCACGGATCAATTTTGAATTCATTGAAATGATTAAGTGAAAAGGAAGAATTTAAAGATAACCAGCAGAACATCACTTTATCCCTGAACTAGAAGGTTTAGAATTACAGTATCTTTATTATGTAAACAAAAATCATCCAATTACAAAGAAATAAAATAGAAGGAAAATATAGTAAGAGATCTCCCTCTCCTAGCTCAAATCGCTGCTACTCCTGGCCCTGGGGTCTCTAGGAAGTGGTTCTCCGAGAAGTGTTCCAAGATTCTCCCCTAGGTTCTTGCTCAGATTAAAATTGAATGATCTCCTCCATCCCCACAAAAAATTCACGCTGCTCTACTTTTGTATCTTGCTGTCATTTTCTGCACATCATCCACTGTTTTCCACCAACTTCAAATGTCCTTCATCTGTGTACCGCATACGTGCATTTTTCGTGACCGACACGTCACGCTAGTTTTTCCCTTGTAACTAACTATCATTGAGTTGGTTGAATATATTTAGATGTGTTTCCATCTTCTAGGTGAACCTACATAGTAAATAAAAAAATATAATTAAAACATGAAGAAATTTAAATAATAATTATTTTTTAAAGTCTAATGTTATAATACTTATTAAAAAGTTAACGAAAGTTAATTAATAAATATATTAATTGATAATTATTATTAAATATTATTATTATGATTATTAATTTATTATTAAATCTTTAATTAAATAAATTTATTATGTTTTAAATTTATTGTTATAAATTAAGTTATTAGTGTGAGTATTATTAATAATTAAATAATATAACTTAATTATATTTTTAAATTAGATCAATATAAATTACATTATTAATTTAATTATTATATTTATTCTATTTAAGAAGTTATATTGTAATTAAAGTGTTAATTTTAATATATTTATGTTATTTAATCATTAATTTTATTTATAAATCATTATTGTTAATGTTTTAGTTTTAATAAATCATATTAATTTATCTTATATTTTATTTTATAACATATTTATTTATTTCTAATATAAATTTTCTGTATTATTATTGTTATTAAAAATTATATTGTATTTATTTTTTTTAATTCTTATTAATATTAATTATATTTTTTTTATCTATCTTCTTTTTTTATTCATTTACTTCTCCCCCCCCCCCAAATTTGGTGTAGAGGGGGGGGGGGGTCTTCGGTTCCTTCTCCAGGAAGGAGAAGCGACATCGGCATCCCCCTCTTCCTGATCTACTCTAGTGAAGAAGAAACCTCGGCTCCAGTGGAAAACCTCTTCCAAGCATTGAATCAGTTCTTCACACAGTGGCTTGGTACTGGCCTCGACTCGGACATAGCTTGCCTCACACTGGTTCGGATATACTCGCAGCAAGTGGTCTTCTTCGGCGGGTGGCGGCTTCAGCTCGGTGGTGGGGTTTGGTCGATCTCCTCACCACAACTCTCTCTCACAAGCGATTCTTCCCATGGCTGTGACAGGTTAGCTCAATAGAATATGAAGTCTTACCTTCAACGAGACATCCCTGCTCAGTTCCTCCTCATTGTAGCAAATAGGTACTATTCCTTAGGTGGTTGGCCTCTCTTCATCACTGTGACGACTCAATGGCCCGCTTTTGTGACTTCATCACAGTGGATAGAACTGATCCACACTTCCATGAATCGGAAAACAGAGGAATCGGTAATTTTTAGTAGGACTGCAACGGCTTGCTTCTCGTGTGAAATCACTCCACGAGAGACGGCGGGTTGGTTCGTATTCTACTCACATCGTCACATGGGCCTGCGACGAATATAACAACCCTTCTTTTTATTACACACTTAAACCTGATTTATTACATAAAATATTCACATGATACAATATATAAGATTGAGAGGTATAGTGTATTTGTGTCTTAAGAACATTACATAATGTCTTAGAACATAAAACACACAAAATATTTATAGAAAACTTCCTTTACATGACCACTACATTTCCTCGTACTTATCATTTCATGGGATAACCTGAGGACATGCATAAGAAAAGGGTGAGCTATAAAGCCTAGTAAGGGAATAAACATGGAATAAAATGAATAATACAATACATGTTAGACAATAGGCATATCAATGGAGCACAAGAGAGACATGAACATAAAAGCATGATAAATCATGATAATCATAACATGGAAATGTGGAAACAACACTTAACATGGAATTAGCATGAGCCAAGGATCATTGCACATGGAGAATGAGTAAACCCTCATTACACACGAATCATGAGTAAAACCTGGTTTCACTTGAATTAGAATGATTCAACACCCATTTCACATGATTTATAGTGATACTATACTTTACCCAACGCACTGGAGCGCTATTAGGGTGCACCCTTCTTAAACATTTCATTTCATGCATAAGTGTGCCACATGAATCATGGAATCAATAAAAATCATAAGGTATTCCATGATTAAGTAATGTGGAATAAATACATGAAAGTACCATTCAATATGTATATTTTTATTAAAGTTAATACCCTTGATAGAGACATGAGTATGGTATTCACTACACAATGATCTTGGCTTGGAAAAACACGGTGCAATTTCAGTAGCATAACAGCATGACATAAGGATTCATGAAAATGGTTGATGAGAGAGAAAAGGGTGTCTTATCATATATACATTAAATGGATAGTAAGTGATTCATATAGATACATGTCTCAACAAATGTAATTGGATTTAGATGTATAATACAAAATAATTACTTGGATGTAAAAGAGGAGAGATAAATCTCTCACAGAATTTCGGAATGGTAACGGGTGTACATGTGAGGCATTAATGAGAGTGAAAGGGGTCTCCCATCATCCATACATAAATATGGCAGTATGGGGAGGTGAAAAATCATACCCCAAAATTTTTAATTGAAAACAAAATGGCATATCAATTTAAAGAAAATTGGACAAAAATGAGAAAGGAAGAAGTCCCTTACTTGGAAGTGTGATCCCAAAGGCATGGGAGAGGCTTGAGAGAGGCTTCATGGGAGCTTGGGGCACCTTGGAAGGATTATAGAGAGGGGAGGTAAGGGTTTGGTATAACTCCAAAGGCATTGAATGTAGAGGAAGTGGGAGCTTGGGTGGGTTTATGTAGGAAATGAGAGACAATTCTTTATCATTTAGGTTTGGGGTACCACACATTAAACTAATCAAAACCACAAACCAGACCATGGTTTTTTATCATATTTTTTTCCAAAGGAGAGTGGAAAAAAATATTTTATGAGGCCAATGGCCGAAATTCTTAAAATAACAGGGTTGCTTATGTGGAGGTGAGTCACACTCTCAAAGAAAAGAATTTAAAAACACAAAATGTTTTATAAGCCTTGAAGGGTCCACTAAAGCTTTGTAAAATAAATCAAAAAAATCTAAAATCGCATTATTTTAATGATAAAACCAATATTGGCCGAACATAATGTTTATATTATTTTATTACATCACTATTGGGTCATTATAATGTCATAAAACACATTATATATTTAAAAGGTATTTAATTTTTACCCAAAAATTCGATTGTCTCAAAAAATTATGAAAAATTAACCATTGGATAATTTTGACGTCCTAATTCCAAAAATAATATTCATTTTTTCAAAATAATTTTATAACTATGTGAATTTTTACTTTTAAAATAAAAAACTGATATTTACAGAAAATCCATGGGTTTTGACAAAAACAGCTTTCAAGCCTTAATAAAAATTACAATTTCATTCATAAAATTATATGATCATTTATATTTAATAAAAATTATTTTAATTATAATAATATTTTATTAAAATATTAATTAATTCAAAAATCCATTAATTCCTCAAAATAGATTTCTTAGTTGAATATTAACTAAAAATATTATTTTTGCTTTAAAAACTATTTATAAAGTAACAATAATAAAATGAATGCACATTATTTATACAAAAATAATGTACATAGTAATAGTGCTAGGGTCTTGTTACATAACCCCTTATAACACCCTCATAAGACCGAATGGTAAGGTGTGTGATGGTGACAGACTCTTGGGTTGGCTCAGATAACATCGCTCGGGTGGTAATCTCTATTAACTTCCACTTCTCCCATAGTCAATTACGCTCAAGCTTAACGTGTTCAAGCGTGGCTTGGACTTGGTCAAGAGCGAAGCCCAATGATGCCACCTATGTTTCTCTTTTACCTTTCCATAATAACCCTATTACAGTTCGAAATCCACCATTATGGTGGTGCCATAACCTCTTGAAACAATTACACAAGCTGAGCTTGAACACGTTAAGCTTGAGCGGAACCGATAAAGGAACCGGTGGGACAGCAAAAAGGGTTTGATTGTGGCACCATGAATGAGACGGTGTGAGGAGTTAGTTATGCCACTAGTACATTGCAAAACAAAGAAAAAATAAAAAAAGATTAAAATTAAAATTAATATTATACAAAATAATTATTTTAAAGTAATAATTAATAAAAACATTTGAAAATTTAACTCAATAACTTAAATAAAATTTATAAAACAGATAAAGCTTAAATTAAATTATTATTAACTTATAAAATAAAATTGATTTAAATTAGTCGATAATAAACAAAGATAAATTATATAAAATAGCTACTATAACAAACAAAATTTATTATAGCAGACAATTAATTATCATCTTTTTTAATAATTGAATTAAGTTAAGACTTAAAATTATAAAGTTTGAATAAACTAAGTTTGTTTAAAAACATAAATTTGTAATTAAGGAATTGTTAAAATACATATAATAATTAGGTTATATTCTTTTAAATTGATCAATATTTATTACAATAAATGATAAATTAAGACTAAATTATTTATGTGCAAAAGAAAAATTAATTAATTAATTAATTGTTGTTAAATTATTAAAAATGCAGACAAAAACACCAAACTAAATTTTAAATTCATCAGACTATAAAATTAATGTAATATATAAATTAACTATTTTAAATCTTAAAATACATAAATTATTATAAAAAATATTAATTGATAAATTTATTTTTTAAAATACAAAAGTGTTAATATATAGTAAAAATTGATCAATTAATTAATTAAAATTAATAAAAATTAATCAAAAATATGTGGCAAAACTGTGTAAAATATGGCCGCATCACCCACCACACACCCAACTCCTTCACCACTAACTATACTATAGGATGACCCCTATCTTGTAGTGTCACAAAATGGGTTGTTTCCTTAAGCACCTCAACCAACCCCCACATCAAAGGTTAAAACTCCATAAAATCACACTTCTGAATTATAAATTATTTCATATACTTTATAGGATATTTATATTAGAGTTAATTTGCACATGCATTTGGACTTTTCATCACTGAAAGAGGAAACAATTACAGTAACAACATAAGTAAGAAAATATAAATGTCGTATTGATTGAGATACCATGTAAGGTCACTCAATCTTATCCCAATCACCCTATGTATACTACTATCTATATCAGATGACTAGCTGAAACATAAGTAATATCCCACAAAAACATATAGATAAATGTTTTCTTGAAAATTAGATGATAAAGGAAATAAATTTATTGAAACCTAGGCTATTAAATTTGAATTATGGAATATATGTTTCTCGATGTAAAGAATCTTGATTTAAAGAGTTGATTTCTTAGTCAAGTTTGTAAAGTGTTCTATTAGTTATAATCCCAAGGATAGTATTCTAGTGTGACTATTGATATTTTCTATCACATAAATATTAGAGAACCTTGTAGGAGTATTATCATGATTTGTTAATTTTTTGTTTCAATGTGATAATTCCATTCCATAATGGTTAAAAATATGTCATAATATTGATTACCATAATCAGTATAAAATTTATGATACAAATGAATAATTTTTTCTTTGAAAAAATAATTATTTCTATTAATATGGTTTATTACCCCATTATGAAATTCATGGTTTGATTTAAAATGAATAAGACCTTCTGTAATGTGATTATGGTGTTTTGGTGGATATTTTATCATGGTTCTTGTTTGTGGTTGAGAAATAAAGAGATAGATACGTTCATTCCATAGCGCATGTTTTTGTTTATTTGAATATTCCTAGTATGCCATGGAGAATCCTATAACTGATATGGTATTCATTATAGGTGAATAAAAATGGTGAGATGTGGGTGAAGATAGGTTTTTTTCTTTATTTTTGTACCTATAGAATAAATTGAATCAAAACATATCATTTTTTATAAAACTCCATATTGTAGTGTATTATGATAAAGTGAATTAGAAGCTAGAAATAACTAGATTAAAAAAGGTGTTTTGAATTTTAATCTAATGGTTTTTAGGTTTGAGTTATATGATGGATTAAATCCACATTGTGGTTAGGTATGTCCATGTTGTAGAGTATGCATATTTGAAAAAAAAACGTAAAAATAAATATGATTTGAATTATGGAAAATATATGACTTTTATTAATTATTTTAATTCATTTAAGAATTATTATTTTTATACTTTATATGGTAATTAACATATATTATATATTTTATTAATATGTTATAATGTCTCTCAACTATAATGAGAACCTATAGAAACTATGACAATGGTACCAAATGCATTTCCTATGGTTTGGATACATATATATGATGGTAAATATATGGTATTTTACTATAAGGTTCTATGGGATCATAATAACTTATACTTCTTCTCATGAAGTTCACACTTGGCAATCTCTAATATGAGAGATTATGAAGACTAACCCACCAATAGTATCAACACATGTCTTAGGTGTCATTGGATGTTACTATCTATGAGCTCATGTTCTTTGATTCATGATGAAGACCATGATAATTTATGCATTTGGTGAGGTAGCTTATATTAGTTGCATCTTTAATGGTATGGAATTAATTAAATGACCAAGAAATGATTTGTCACTTTCATGTATAGGAAGATATATATTGATCCTTATTTACTAGGATAGTGGTACCTTGATTAAATTCATGGAAATGTGAGAAGAAAGATAAGTCCATTTTTTATGGTCAATGAAAAGATAAATAAAGCATGGAAGGATGGTGACATAAATATTTACACCCTTATTTATGAGATATCATGAGACAAATAGATTATATTATATAGTGTATATTATTACGAGAGGTTATAATTTGGGTTTATTAGAATGTTAATAATTTTAAGGTACTTGAGTAAAATTGTAATAATTTTAACATAATTATATACATAATAATAAACCCAAATTAATGGTCACTCATTATAGAAGGAATTTTAGTGATTCTCCCTCATCCCTCTCATTTCATAGAGTGAGAAATAAGGGTTTGATTTTCCTCAATCCAAGATCTCTTTCTGAGATCAAGAAGATGATGATCTGATGATCATAATTACATAAAAATATAATTTTATTCTCCTTTATAACACCCGGGGTTCATAGATAATTGTAATATAAATATTTTGAATAATGTGTAAATGATCTAGAGAGTTCTTGATTTAAACATATCAAGTTTTGAGCATTATTGATGAGTGTAATATGACAACATATTAAAAATGAATAAGATGTGATTTCAATTTAGATTTTCATGCTTAAAATAATTACATATAATATTATTGTGAGAATAAAGAACTTCTATATAGGACATATTTCTTTTGGACTTATCTAGTTTTAAAAAATAATTTTTCATGTTTTAATCATTCATTATTTACCCATAACCAATAAGTTATATAAGAGTGATTGTGTAATTTTTAAGGAAAAATTTAATTTGATTTTCTATAATTCATGAAGAAGGTTTTTATATTGCCCCAATGCCATCAAATTTTCACCAATTAGATATTGGATGGTTGATATATGTCTATATAAAGATCTATATGATTTTTAGATATTAAAATAAAAAATTACACACACAGACAAATAATATGGTAGGGATGGCGGTGCTCATGGGGAACTGGATAAAAAAAGTAATAGGGAGGGCTTCCAATCGACTATCAAATAACTAAAAAAGGGATATATATATATATATAGTCATTATTATTAATCTTTCTTCATGGAAAATTATACACCCATTGATTAGGGGTATACTATGATTGAATGCCCATGTTTTTTAGGTGTTTTTTATTCATATAAAATTTTAATTTCATGTTAGTGGGGTCTTGAGAGCATCTCTTTAACAAACTCATGCTCCCCATATGGGCCACGCAGTCACCCACTGACCCATCCACCCAGTTGGGTCAACTCAACCTGATCTAGACTAATCTGGGTCAAACCTAAGCCACCCAGCCCAATAAATTTTTCCCAAGACCATTTAACCCTTCTAAGGACCATTTTGGTCCCAATCAAAACAAAAATATTTTATAAAAAAATTAAAATGAAATATGAAATTTATTAAAATATTTTTGGATTATATGAGAGGTATCAACAATTATTTAAAAGAGGGATTTATTTTCTAATAAAAATGGGTCTTGGCCCCAACCTATTAAACAATAATTTAAAATTGTTTTTTAAAAATCATGACCTGGGATCCCCTTAACTCGTTTCCTGAGCTGATGGGTCACATGGCCTCAATTGCACCTCCCCGTATACTAGAGGTTGTCAACTAGTATCAAGCATGTGAAGGTGGTATAGTGTGGAGACTATACCCTCTTATCATAATGGAACAACAGATACAATAATAAACATACAATTACAAACACATATATAAATATATGTAATGAATAAACAAATGTGGAAGTGTAAATAACTGAACAACTGATAATATAATCAAAATCCACTTAGCATTATCAAATACATGGAATCATGGAATTCTAATATACAAAAAGGGGAATAGGGGATAGACAAAGAATCATTCTATACAAAAAGTGAAAAAATAACAAAATGATGCTCTGCTGGAATCTCAAGAATATGCATGGTCATCTACTCCTAAGATCCAACTATAATTAAGCATATCAATTTCCATTAGCTGGTCCCTTTCGCTTATCATAACCCACAGACAGATTATCTTCTCAGGTACCAATGGTTTTCCAAGTAGGGTGTGAGATAAAATATCATTAGGCCACCACATATGTTTTCTAGAAGTAATCCAAGCAGTTCTCATAATTAAATATTATTTAGGCATAAGTAATTAATTAAAAATATTGAATAAATACATAACCTCTCACTCAGGTTCCTAAAGGACACCTGGCAGCTCTACCTTCTTTGGATCATGGCCATAATGAGTGTTTGATCAGAAACTATATATATTGTAGAAATTTATATATATATATATAGTATATTTATATATATCATCCAGCTATATGAACAAAGTATGTACGGACATAAGTGGCCATATACTTGGAATACAAGTTGTTGGATGGATGGAGGCATAACTCAAACACACATAACCAATCTAATGAGATTATAAGATCAAGAAATAAGGTACATGCCTTAAATATCCTAATGAGTGGGATACATCAAACTTGTCACTAGATATGGTGATTGTTCCATCATTTCAACACTCGAAACAAGGGAAGTGGCACATATATCCCACCGTCCAATTAGTTTCAGTAGTTTGAGGCATCATGCTCAACACCTCATGTAAGAGAGAATGATACAGTCATGCTCAACTGAACCCTTACCATTGTACCACATCATGTATCAAGTTGTAATCATATTGATAATATATTACATGAGGTGATACCTCTCATGTGTCTCAATATACAAGTTCAGTTACATACCCGGAATTAAAATTCTCAATGAGCATTTAAATAAGCATAAAAAATTTGTGGTCTTACCTATATTTACAAATCATTTGAAAGGATCTATTTAGTTTATTAATGGAAAACAAACCATCATTAAGAATTCATTCAATTAAATCCATTTAATTTAAACCATTTAAATTAATTTAAGGAAGGGAAGCCATCATGTATAATGCACTACCTCTAGTCAATCCACTTAATTCATTTAGTAATTTCAATTCACTTAATAAGATCAAAATTCATTTATAAGGGGTTCCATGGTCATTAATTAAATTTCCAACATGTTAAATTCCAAGTATGGGTGGGCCAAGCACTTAAGAGATGCCTTCGGATCCTTTAATGAATAATACAATAAGGAAATTCAGTCAACAAACCAAGAAAAATTTTGGGAAGGTGATCCGAGCATATAAACATTTAACTATAATAGGTAAATTCCATTTGGAAGACCCAATTGGTGTCCCTAAATGAGGTCTATATCCTCCAAACTATCATACAAGAATCATAGGGTGTATTTTAAGGTTCGATGATCAATTTGATATAAAGGAATCAAAAAAAGGAGACGCTCGACAAATTCAATGTACGGCACAATGGAATAGTTACAAAACATCAAAACATATCTAAAAATTATGAGATCACCTACCTCTAGGATATATAATAATTCTCACTCAATATCAGCCTTAGATTTGGAGTAGGTTGGAAGAGATCTAATAAATAGTCCAATGCCCAGAAAATAGGGAAAACGAGCTTACACCTAAATAAAATGATGTATTAAAAGATAAACGTAGATAGTAAGAGAGAGGATTTAAAAGATCTACTTATGTAATCCAAAAACGTTAATGGATCTTGAATCAGACACCAAAATTGAGAGTTATCTCAAAGCCTAGCTTGTGGAGATTAGATAGCTACGGGAGAAGAAAGCAATGCACAACCACTGGAAATGAATGAGAGGATGGGGGATTAGAAATTAGGGCCATTAAAAGAAATTTGGTCAATTCACACTCAAAACAAAAGGATCATGGTTTGCCTATACAGTTTGGCCAAACCATGCACAAATTGTGCAACCCTCACTGCTTAGTTATATACCTTACACAGTTTCTCAAACCATGTGTAAACTATGTGAAATGAATCTATTAAAAACATACATTTTCTCTCATGATAATTTTCTCTGGGTCACATGGTTTTATAAAAACCATGTGTCCCCTTCTCTACTCTGATTTCTCCATGCATGGTTAGGAGGAACTGTGCAGGCTAGGCGGCACAGTTTCTTTTAACCGTCTGACCCATTCACTTATTCCCATTTCAGAGCTCTAAACGAGCGCCAGATGAACTCGAGGCCTAATTGACTTTATTATGCATCACTGTTAGGTCCATTTAAGTGAATTTAAACAAAAAAATGATATGTTAATTCATGAAAATATGATTCATCAAAATTTTAATGCTACTTTAAATCACTAAAATTGACCTCAAGTAAAATTTTAGCATATTTATTTTTTATTATGAAATTTTAATGATTTTTTTCTAATCATGAGATAATATAGACCTATTTTTTGTTTAATAATTTAATTATTTAATATATATAATTAATTTAAGTGATAAAATGTAATAATTATTATTTAAATTTATTTTATGACAATAGGTGTACCATACCTCATTATTATAAGGTATAAGGGTGAACATGTCCACATTTAATGTTATTAAATGTAATAAAAACTTACCTAGTCCCTCACACACATTTGTGAGTATACATATATAAATAATATAGGCATTCATGATGATATAATTTGTATGGTGAATTGTCCTAGACCCAAATGAGATACAAAACATGGGAGATGACGAGTGTTGCAACTCAAGTCAATGCATGGGTCAAGGAGTTCCCATAGGGTCTCAGTGTATCCTTCATACTCTTTATAGATCAACCAACAGTATACATATCAATATAATTACATTTTTTTCTTTATTGGTTAAATATATTATTATGTGTAGATGGAACATGGTCACATAGGATTGTTAACGAGCATTCCAGAATAAAAATGAATAAATGTATTATGGATGTTTCTCTATTTATGTATGTTTAAATTTGTGAGTTTTATCAAATTGTTTCAATCTTGATAAATATATTTAAATCATATTATCCAAGTAAAATAAAGAACATAAAATCCCTTAATGAAATATTAAGTCATTAAAATCCTTTCATCACTTGAATTTAGACAAAACCATATATACGCGTTTATTTCTAGTCATTGTTGAGAGTGAATCCAACTATTAGGGAGTTATTAAGACGAGTTAACTAAATATTTCTTCAAATAAATATCTATATCTTTCTTTTATCAAATTTAGATATAAAGAGTTAAGTATATCCAAGGTTATAGATTTCAAGAATTTTGATCCCACCCAACAAATCAAGGATCCATGAGTTAATGTAGTTAGTCAACCAATATCCTTCCTTAAAACTCTCCAAATAGAAGAATATACAAATATTAGACTTTGATGAGAAGTTTTAATTATCCTTTAAACTAGAACATTCAAGATACTAAATATTATTAATCTAATGGTTAAGGCCTACTAGGATTTGATAAAATACATAGAGAAATTTTAGAGATAAATAATTGTCTATATTATTAAAAATATAAATTAAGTACTAATTTGATAAATTTATTTATTAAGGAAAAAATGGAAATCCATATCACAAAGTCTTTTTAATTACTATCCAAAATAGGAAAGGAAAATTTCATGATTGAAAATAACTTCTAAGAGTGGTATAGTCACTTATGCATAGTACTAAAATAAGAGAGGATGTTATATGTGTTAGAGTCCAAACTTACTATTACCTAAATGGCCTAAAGGCCTTCTTTTTTTTATTGATTTTTGATAACCCCCTTTCAAGGGATGAGGGGGAACCCTTACAAGTCCCGTAGGCTAAGTGATTACATGGACCATAGGCTTAAGAGACATTACATGGCCCAAAGGTCTTCGGGAATTCAACCAAAATATAACAACAAGGAATTCCCCTCCCCAGTATCTGCATCATGATGGTAGCTATCCACCTTCATATGGTCACCTGAATAAGCATCTCATGCAAGAATATGATGGTCTCGATGGCATAGCCATACCCTCTCATTATTCCAAATCCATTGGTTCTGCTCTGGTGAATGCACCTTCTCTGAATCCTCCTCTAGGACTGCTTCTTTTTTTGTAGAGTTTGTCTGGTTTTCTAGTGTATCATGCTATCATCCATATACAATTAACTATAGAAAATTCTCAAGGACATGGGTGTATAAAATATGTTGGATAATCTTCAATAATTATATTAAGAGAGAATAAATAAAAAAGGCATAAGATATACAATGCCCATTTTAAGTAATTTCTAGGAGAATAGAATCAAGTGGGTCCTTAAGTTATCAAAAGGATAGGGTACATTGGGTGACTAGATCCAGTAAGGTTAAAATTGAACCCAGAACATGAAACATATCTCGTAACCATATCTATACCTCCCATATTCTCACCGTCATTATAATTATAACATGAAAAATATTAAAAATTCACTTTTTGATCTATTATAAGTGTTTCTACAAGTATATACTAATATAATTATTTATAACTCTTAATTCTTTATTGTAAAGAAGAAGAGGAAGTGTAAGGAAAATATGTTAATATCTAAACCTAATCCAAAAGCACCAATTCATTATCTCTTCAAGAAGTAAAAGATATATAGGAAAATTAATAACCAATAAGATTTATTCTTTTCATGTGGAAATAAGGGCCATTTAAATAAGAAAACTATGGGATAGGAAGAATAAGCAAGGTGATGATTTTATTTCAGGTATACTTTTCATTGAATAAAATTTATCAATTTTTACAAAATGGGTATTGAATATAGATTTTGGATCACACATTTCTATTCAAATATATGAACCAATTATAATTAAAATTATTATAAAGGGTGAGGCCGATCTCTGGAAAATTAATGGTGTATGACTGGAAGCATTGGATGTTATGGATTATCATCTTACTTTAACAAGTGGTTTTGTTCTTGACTTGAACACATGTTATTATGTACCTTTAGTTACCTAAAACATTATCTTAGTCTCAGGTTTAGAAACCATGGTATTTTATTTTAATCATGAAAATAAGAGTAATTTTTTTATAAGAATAATATATATTATGGTATGGTATATATTAGAAATAGTTTATGTATAATTGAACTTGAAACACTAGTTTTGGTAATCAATAAAAAATACAGTGATAAAGACTCATATCTTACCAGTATATTCCACTTCAGGCATGATCATGTAAATGAAAATTCTTGAATAAACTACACCATATTGGGTATTTGGAAAATATTGAGTTAAAACACTTTGATATGTGTAATTATTGTTTAAAATGTAAAATAACCAAATAATATTTTAATGAAAAAAGGATAAAGGGTTAAAAAAACTTCTGGAATCGATTCATACTAATTTATGTGGTAAATTTTTAGTAAAGGTAAGGGGTTGGTATTATTAATTCATAATTTTTATTGATGAATTTAGTGGATATGTGTACATAATGAAGTATAAATATTGTTGAATTAATATGTTTAAGGAATATTATAATTAATTTTATAATCAATTTGGTAAAAAGATCAAGAAACTATGCTCAAATTACGGTAGATAATAACTTAACCAAGAATTCATTGATTACTTAAAGGATTGTGGGATAGTATTATAACTAAATCATTCTTATACACCTCACTGAAATGGTTTAAGTGAAAGGTAGAATCTTACCTTACTATACATAGTAAGATTAGTGATGATTTATGAAACTCTTCCTTTATTAGTATGCTCTATAAATAGAATCATATATGCTAAATTGGGTTCCAAATAAAGTTGAATATGGGATTATATATGAGTTATGGTACAAAAATAAATGTGGTTAGTCTCACATATGTGTATGGGTATGTGATAAATTTTTATAGTCAATACCTAATAAAAATAGTAGTATCAAAAAGCATGAAGTATATCTTTATATAATATCCTAAATAATATAAATGATATTACCTATATAACTCTTTAGATAAAAAAGTAATTTTGGTAATAACTTCCATATTTCTATAAAGGAAACACATTTTTAAAGGAAATTATAATAGAAAGATTGAATTAAATGAAGTTAAAGCTCCATATGCACAAGAGTTTTTATAAGAGAAAATTATATATGAAGAAGTTAGATAAGAATAAGTTCTTGTGACACAAGTATTGAATAGGTTTTAAAAAGAGTCAAGAGAACTAGAAATATATAGTTTTCTTATTACTAGGTTAGGTGACACATTAGTAATTAAGGATAATTAACCTCTTATCTACAATGAAGTTTTATATGGAAGAGATACTACAAATTAAAAAAGAATCCATGAATTCTAAAATGATTCCATGTAGCAAAATCATGTTTGGAATTTAGTTGACCCACTATATAATGTAAAATGTATTGGGTGTAAATAGGTATTCAAGAAAAATATAGACATGGATGGTAAAGTAAAAACTTATAATACATGATTGGTTTCAAAGTGTTTTAGACAATGTTAAGGAATTAACCACAATGAAACATTTTCACTAGTTGAAATGGTAAATCCATTATAATTTTACTTTAAATACTAGATTTTAATTATTACAATATTTGTAAAATATATTCAAAACATTCTTTTCAGAATATAAAATTTGTTTAAGATGTCTATAGGACTTAAATATAAAGTTTTGTGATTTCTACGAATTCCAAAAAAGAATAAAATCTAAAGAGATTCATTTATGGATTAAAGCGGGCATCCAAATCATTGAACGGTCACTTTGTTGAGGCTATAAGATAATTTTGAATCATTAATAATGAAAGTAATTCATATATATATATATAAGCAGTTTAGTGGGGGTTTAATTTTTTTCTAGTATTATGTGTTGATGATATATTTTTAATGGAAAAAAATTCAGGTATTATTGTTAGTTAACTCTAGTTTAAATGAATACTTTACTATAATGGACATAAGAGACAAAGCCTACATTCTGGTTATTAATATCAATAAATATAAACCTTAAATGCTGCTTGGACTAAGCCATAATATATATATTTATTATCTAATCAAAAGGAACAATATGGAACAATCCAAGATAAGATTATTTAAAATATCATAAGAAATTAATCACTCTAAGAAAATGTGACCAGAGACATAGGATGTAATAAAGAGAGTGAACATAATTCCTTATACTTTAGTTGTTTAATCTGTAATGTATGTAATGTTATATACTTGGTTTGATATTTCCCATTATTTAAGGATAGTGTTATGATATCAAGAAATTCCAGGAGGGATGAATTGGGTAGTAGTTAAAATTATCCCAAAGTAGATGTACAAATGATATATTCTTAGTATGTGGAGGGGATATGTTATTATTGGTAAGGGGATACACTGATGATAGTTTCAAAATAGATCATGATGATCATAGATCCTAGTAAAGATATGTATTTTACTTGAATAGTGGTGAAGTGAGCTAGAGAAGATTAAAGAAATCCATTATCGCTAATTCATAAGAAGAATCTGAGTATAAAACATTTTTTATATAGTTAAAATGATGTTTTTATAATAGTTTGGTAAAATATTCATTAAAATATCTTACATGTAGATTAATACCCCGACCTCACTAATGTAGCACTTGTTCTGACCTTGAGTTATTCGCACTCATGGAAGGTGTTTATTTTATTTCCTTAATATTATATAAGAATAAATTGGTTTTTAATTTGAGGTATGGAAAATAATTGAGGTATTTTAATTAAAAATGGTGAAAGTTCTATTTTAGAAAGAAATGCTTCAATTTATTCTCAATAATATGGAAGAAAACACCAAGATTCAAATGTAATCTCCTAAAGAACCTAAATTTACACAATGATTATTAGATTGGATATTTTCATTATTAATCTATAATCCATGAATCAACAATATATTAGAATTTTCCAATTTAAATCTAATGATGTCCTATAAAAAAATAGCGACTTATCAATCCAATTCGAAAAAATTCCATGTGAATTATATCTACACATCTTGAGAATCTTAGAGATTTTAAAATTGATTATGCTCTCAATTAGGAATCCAAAAATTGAAAAAGAATATTCAATATCATATTTTACTCTAAATAATAGTTAAATTTAGATAAATACATAATAATACGCTTGAATTAATGTAATAAAACTCTACACATATAGTGATATGGAGAAAAAAACATTTTTAATCGGAATTAAAGCTTTATTTTACTGCTACAAGTTATTAATCTATGAAATACTCAATGAAATAAGATGTAATATAAAATAAATACATGATTCTACCAAAAAAACCTACAAACATCTATTATACTACATAAATCATCAAATAATATCAAAGAATAATGGAAGATAAAAAGATATTTCATGCATTAGTTATGGGCGTGTGCTTGATTATCTCTCTATGAGACTATATTGGAACTTGCATGACCCTCTTCTATCCCAAATAGGTTTTTATTTTATTTTAACTGATCCAAATATTCTTAATTTTATCAGAAACACTATCCTCTTTCAAAAAAACTCAAAAAATCCCCTATAACAAAATCAATTCATTAAATCTAAAAAATTTAATCCTTATTTAATGATTTTCTATCATGGAACACATGTCTAGATTTGGAACTCAACACTTAAATACTAGTTAGATAGTCAATTTTTTATCACCAAACTTGCAATCATGAACCAAAAAACCTTTATCTCTAGTTTTCATATGTGTTTGTAGGTTCATGATTCTCTGAGAATCTTATTCATTCAACTCGTTGTTCATTAATTTCTTCAAGGCATTTAACTTCATATCTGACTGTGATTTGGTTATCTTTAACTATGTTTAATATGTTATGGAACTATTGGATTCTAATTTAAGATTTTTTATCTTGATAAAAAATGGATTTCATATCACATAAGAGATGATTATTCTCACGCAAGTGACTTGTTCAATTTCATGGGAAAGAAGTTAATATTATGTGAATATGATTTAATCTGATGTGAGAAAATTCAACTTGTTTAATATGATATGAATTCTTGAGTAATCTAATGTGATTTCTTGTTTAATCTCATATGGTTGAACTAATTTTGAGTTATTCTCATGAGATCTACTGCCATTTTAGTTTAATCGGATGCATCATTGAGTTACTAAAATTTTAATCTCATGTGAGAAACTCCCTTCAATTTTATTTTGAAATGAGTCCTGAAATTAAAATAATAACTCAAATAATGACACACAATACTAAGCTTAAAAATAATTAATTATGTAAGATTAAACTTAATGTTTGAAAAACTAAATTTGATTTACTAAAAAAATTACCAATGTAATATTAACATTAAAATAATTTATATAAACTTTTAAAATATATATAAATTAAAATTAAAATAAAATATTATTTATATATCATTAATATATCTATAAATTTAATATTGAATAATTAATAAACTAATTAATATTTAGATGATAAATTTTAAAATATATATATATAAATATATAAAAATTTAAGTAAAATTGTAAAAACATAATATAAAATACAAAATATATATAACATTAACAATTATACATAAGGTATAAAAATAATTTATTATTATATTAATTATATAATAAAAATAAAAAATAAATTATATTTTTCAACCCCCACACACTTAATATAGAGCATGTACTCAGGCGATTAGTCCAACATAATTAGAAAATCTGGGAATTTAACTTAAATATGAATGATTTAAATGAAAACAGTGAATCAACTTCAAAATATTTTTTCTTCATGAAATCAAACTAGAACAATATACTATCACTTCCTCAAAATTTAAAGAATTTGGTAAGAAGATGAGTTCCATAATTAAAAAAGAGTGATTTATTTTTAGATTATTTAAAAGAAATGAACCATCATCAATATTACTTTCAAATGTTCCTTCAAACATATCTTTTTATCTATATCCAAACACACATAAAACTAAATAACCATAATTAGTAGCTCAACATAATTTAAAAATACTAACCAAATTTCATTGATGAATAAGTTTAGGCAATAAATAATTTCTCATTATAATTTAAACACGCGCATCCATCAACATAAAATGCTCACATGAATTAACTGTGGATTATGAGTTTATTTTGGAAGAAAATTTTAAAAGTTTAATTCCAAAAAATGATTTAAAATCTAATTGAAAATAAAAAATGTACTTCTAAAGTGTTACCCAGAATGGATTTCTCAAGAGAGAAATATAAAAATGGTGCTACCAGGTAAGCTTCATAGAAGAAAATTAAAGTCTCAACCAAATTATAGTAAATAAAACAACTATCATTAAATTTGTTAAAAAATCACTTAACCAAGAAGACAAAAAAATTATTAGAAAGAAACATATTTAAGAAAAATAATCTGATAAAAATTGATAAACAATAATATAAATTCAATAACAACTCTTCCCCTCACATTTAAACTTAAAACTTGCATCAATGTTGGATTGTAATGTAGTAGAAATTATAAAAAACATAATATTCTTGAAACAATTAAAGAAATAAAATATTCTTTTAAAAAACATACTGAATATTTGAAATGATTCATAAATGATACACATAGAAATTTATTACAATACTTGCTATGTTAAAAAAATATAAATTGAATAAAAATAATTGAAATAAACCATCCATTCAAAAAATAGGCATGATTAATCTTCCTAATTATAAAAGTGAGTAAAATATATATATAATATTAAATAAAGTAAGTATAAACATAAAAAATTTAATTTATAAAATTACACACTATAGGAAGAAAGAAACATTGTCTTGAAAAAATAGTTAAACCAATAAATATAAATGACAAAATCATTAAAATAATTTAAATTTTAAATAACATTTATGAAACTTCTCTAACTGTGGAGTCTTTAAATACATGTTCTTCAACATCCATTTAAAGAATGAAGCTCCATTATTTTCTAAATAAACAATTTAAAAAATAGTCTGTATTCAAAATAATATAAAAGAGTTTAATTCAATAATATTAACACTTATTAAAATAAAAACTATTTTTTAGATTTTTATGACTTTTATACCTTTTTAGTTGTTTTTATGATGTAAAATGACATAGATTATAAATTCAAAAGAAACATATAGATAAATTTTATTTATAATAAAATTTCTACTCATGCATCAATATACAACACACAAAACACATATTTATAAAAGATGAAAAAACTAACTAAACACTCAATCAAAACAAAAAAAAAACACATATACACAGGCACAGAAAAAAATAATGTGACACAATTTTTTTTAAATTTTTAGAGTGTTATAATTTTTTTTTGTTTTCAGGTTTTTTGAATTTTTGACATTTTCCAATTTTAGGTTTTTTTCAAATTCAAGTTTTATTTTTTTTCATTTTTAGGTTTTATGATTTTTTAACTTTTTATTTTTCATAACTAAAAATAAATGTTACTAAAAAATTTAAAATTAATTTATTTTTATTTTTTATAGTTTTACGTTTTTACTTTTTCATGATTTAATAGAATATAAAATGTAGTAAAGAAAATGAAAACTAGAAATTGAATATTATTATTATAGGTTATAAAACTTATTTGTTAGTGAATCTATGTACACAACTCCACTTTTCTAAAATGGAACATGTATCCATATAGGTGTCCTAGCCTTTGAATCCTTAACACCCTATATAATCTCCCTAAAACAAATTATTGAATCATTAAAAATTGTTAGAATTTATGTAAAAAAGTTGATAATAATAAAAAATTTCAATTTGTTTCATAAAATAAGACTACTTTATTTTTACAGTTTAAAAAATAGTTGATTTGGAGTTTTTTTAAAATAAAGTGTCATATTATACTTTATTTTATCATCAAAATACACTTTGTTTTCAATTAACATATTTTTTTATAAGGGGAATGACAGAAACATTATTTTTCATATGATGATGAATCAAGAAGTATATTTTTTAAATTAAAAATGCTACCAAAAAAATTCCAACCCCCCTTTAAATTATAAAAAATTAGTATTTTCACAATAATCTTCAATGAAGGACTCAATTTCATATTTTAATTCAAATAAAATAGTTTCAATAGTTTCAATTTTCAATTTCAAATAATCCAAAATAGTTTAATAATAATATTTCCAAAGTTCTTATTCATTTTCAAACAATTTTTCATAAAATCATAATGATAAATCATTAATTGATTCATTTTAATTTTAATGTTCAAAATATTCCTCATTAAATTTAAATAAATCAAGCCAAACATTTTTCTAAATAAATTCATACTCTACATAGAAAACATGTAATTATCATCACTACTCAAGTAATAAATTTTATCAAAACTAATAGAAAAATAAATAATTACAAGGACATTTTCAATTAGTTTAGCTTCTATTTCCAATTTGAAAATTGATTCATGTTCCAGGAGATGAGTTTAAAGTTTTGATTTTATATAAGGAATAAATTTATCAGTATCTTTGTACACCCCACATGAAATTTTTTCTAAATAATCAAATTAAATCATTTTAAAGTCATTTTGCACAAACATTATTTAATTTTCAACTATAACCAAATATGAACATTTTGAATTTAAATAATTCATTTTTTCTTCAAGTAGAGACTCAGAAGAAGGAAAATCTACCTCTTGGTCTAACTCAACATGATTCTCTTCATTTCCCTTATCATTTTCAACTCAAATTTAATCAAAAGCATGTTCCAAAATTTTTTCTTGAAAACATACCTCTAGAATATTATAATTATGATCATTAAATGACATGATTTTAATAGAAATTATATTATCACAATGTGATTTGTCATGTATAGAAACAATTGTGAAAAATTATAGCATGTTGTTTTACGAAAAATTATTATTTTTAGTAAATAATAAAGATGAAACTATAACAATTCAATCAAAATATGCTTATTATCCATCTAAAAACTATTCATTAGGTAAATAAAATGATTTAAACTCAATGGAAAGTTCATCTTTCTTATAAAAAATATTAAATTCATATTCACAATCAATCAAGTATTTTTAAAATAGTTCTTTAATATTAATCGTATTAAAATCATTAGTTAATTACACTCTTACACCACTTTCATGCCTTAAATTTATCAACCTTCGGTGAATAAAATCATCCAAATCCTTAAAAGATGTAATATTTGATTAAAAAATCTATTTTTTCATTTCATTGTTTCATCAAAAACATCAGTTGAATAATTTGTTTTCAATTAGCTCAAAAATTCATCATTTTGGTCATTATTTTGAAGGAAAAATGATGCAAATTATTTCCTTGATTTTACATTTTTAATTTTCAATAATTTTGATAAAAATACTTATTTTTAATAATCCAACCACCATTTTGAATATGAAAATAAAAGCTTGGTCCATTTTGATTAAATGGTTTATTTTTTTTCAAAACCACCACAATTTTGATTTCTCTATAAATACCATGGTCTATTAAAGTTTATATTTAATTGATTTTATTAAAAAAATAATTTAATTTTGATTACAATGTAAATAACATTTTTTTTCATTAAAAACATTATTAGTGGGTGGTCAAAACAAGTTTGATTAAAAAGTTTTGGAGGTGAAACATTATAATTATATTAACCTTAATTTTGGGAAGACTCGTGATCATGAAATCTTTTTTCACATTTAAAACAATTTGGGTTTTTAAAACTATTTAGATAAAAGGAATTTTTATTGAAATTATTTTAAATATTATTATAATTATAATCTTGAGCATGATTTATTTGAAAATAGTTTTTATTATATCTCAAGTATGAGTTTTAAATTAAAAAATATGGATCACAACAACAATAAAAAACAGTTTTTAGAAAGATCTTAGTGCATAAATAATGTAACCTTATAATAAATGTAATAAACAATAAGAAAATGTGAGAAAATTAATTCACACAAAAAATACTAAAATATAATAAAAGTTCTATAAATGTATCGAAAATAGTATCAAATAGTGTGTAGTTCATAGTAGATTAATATATTCAATTAAACTATACTTTTTATCAATTCTTTAAACTTTATAGTTTTTTATATTTTTATTTAATGTTCATATTTTTGTTTTGTATTTTATTTTTTATAGATTTTTTTGGTTTAATTATAGTTTACATTTCTTAGAAAATAATCAAAAATTTAAAGTGGTAAAATATATATTGCAGAATTTCATATGAAAATTAATACCTCAACCACAATAATGTATCACTAGTGTTGACATCAGCTCATTCTCTCTCAAGGAAGGTGTTTATTGCTTTGAAATAATTTTTTATATGTATGTATGGGTTTTCAATGTGAGTCATGAAAAATAATTGAGGTATTTGAATTAAAATTAGAGAAAGTTCTATTATAAAATTAAATAATTCAATTCATGCTCAAGTATATGGAATCGGCCATCAAGTTTCTTATGTAATCTCTAAAAGAACATAACATCACTCAATAAAAATTAGATTAGTTCATTTTATTATTCATCTATAATCTAGTAATTTAAAAATTTTATGTTTTCCAATTAAAATTTCATGATGGAATATAATCCAAGAGATAATTATCAATCAAATTAATAATAATCCATGTTATTTAAATAAATACATATTTAAAATTAGGGTGATTTGAAAATTGATTAAACTCTCAATTAGGTATCAAAAAATTGAAAAATAATATTCAAAGTCTACTTATACTCTATATATAAGTGAAATTCATATAACCACATGCGAATATGCATGAATTAAAACAATAAAAGACTACACTTATATTTATCTGGATAAATAAAAACATCATCTACTGTAATTAAATATTGTCCTCTCTAATTGTAAAAAACAACAAGCTAAAATCTAATTCTGTATTAAAAAATCATTTACTATGATCAGAGAATAAGTAATGATCAAAAAATAATGAAAACAATAGTTCTAAATGCATGAAATATTATCCATCTCACTCTCTAAAACTCTATTGGAACGTTTTTGTATACCATTCTACCTCGTCCTAGTTAGGCCTTCATTATGATACTCTAAATCATTTTCAATTTCAATAGAACATGTGTCAAAATTTGAAACAAACTTATAAATTCCCATCCAATAGAAACAATTCATTGAATTTGTAAAACTTTAATCCTTTTCCAAGAATCTTTTAACACACAATACAAAACAAGATCTAGAAATCAACACTTGAATGCTAACTGGATCATCAATCAATAGTCTCTTAACTAGAAATTATAAACCATAAAACCTTCACTATTAGTAGACACTAGTTTTTACAGGTTCTTGATTCCCCTATAATTAGTTTCATTCAATTATTTATTCATTGATTTATTCATGTCATCTAACTTCATACCTAGTTGTAATTTTATCATTCATAGCTCTATAGAATATATATTGGATCTAATAATTTCCAATACAATCATCCATGGATAGTTTAAAAATGAACTTCAACTAACATGAGCAGTAATTTATCCACGTGTAAGTGACTTGTTAATATCATGAGAAAGGAGTTAATATTACAAAACTGTGATTTAATCAGATCCAAGTGACTTAAACTAGTTGATTCTAATATGAGTGCTACTTAATCTCATATAAGAACTTGTTTAATCTCACACAACTAAACTACTTTTGTGTTATTCTCACATGATCTATTTCCATTATAGTGTAATTTGAAGTGATGTTGAGTTCATAAAATATTAATCTTACGTGAGAGTCTCCATTTAATTTTCTTTCTTAAAATGGGATTGAAATTAAAATTATAACGACCCAAACCCCATTAGCCCAGAGTCAAGCCTTACTTTAATACATTGGCATAAGATAAAATGAATCGCATCCTAAGGGAAGGAATATTTTAGTATCTTTGGTAAACTAGATACATACTTTTAATCCACATTACATTTTGAAACATGAAATATACAAATAATTCCATTAAGTTTGCCATTATTCCCCTTTTGTGTAACACTGCATATCAGTCATAACATACTTCTTGTAATCCTAGGTAAAAATGAAACATATGAAAGGGGTGAGCCTGAATGATCAGTAAGGGTAATCGTACAGTGGAATCTATGAGTAAATATGTAATAAACAATATGGAAAGGTAAATAACTGATACACATTCCATTTGAATAATCACATGATCTAGGAAACATAACTATGGATATTCTAACTAATAAAATAATCATATGGAATACTGATGATGACAGAATGCATAATGTTGGAAGTCTATACTATCAACATCTATCCTCAAGATAGGTAATTTCAAGATCAATAATCATGATAGTTTAGGTTTGTGTGTACAAACCCAACTATTTTTTATCAAGATTTATCCTCCTCACAATTTAAAACTACTTGGAAAAAGATGTGAATGTTTTGTCGTTAATTGATTTCATTTCAAGAGAATATCAATGCATAGAAGGGCTATAGTGGGCCCTCTCATAATTTACTAAGTCCAAATCATTCCTCACATGAATAAATAATACAACTAGATCAATATTTATTAACAATATCAATAACTATTCATATGGTATATCAATACATCCCCAGTAAAATGGACCATAAACCATTTACTAAAGTATGGATGATGGTATCATAATAGATAAACCATAATGAAGTAAAAGATTAAACAAATGATATTGACATAGATGAAAGTAATTTAAATTATATCACAGAAAATTTATTGATTAAAAACTCTTAATAAACCCATATGAAAAACACCTTTGTATAAAAATACAATTTTCTTTTAAGAATCATTTTTCAATACCAAAACACCACTTTATTTGAAAAAACATTTTCAATACCAAAATACCCAAACAAATAAATAAGTATTTTAATTTAAGGAAACATGAAATCTTGAATATTATGATGAAAATAAAATAATGTTCATGACGGTGGAAAATTCATTATCACTGTATACGTTAAGAATAAAACATTCCTTTTTCCATTTGTCAAAATGTTATATATAAAACTCATAAAATATTCCTTTTTCAAAACCTTTGAATGAAATTAAAAATAGATATAAAATTTCCTTATAATTATTTTATATAAATATATAAAAAAATATAAAAAATATTGACATGGAGAAAAATATTTGATAATTAAATATTTAAACATTCAAGGTGTCCCATACCACTTTGAATATTTAAATGATAATCCCCATGAAAGAATAACATTTACCAAAACATTAAATAACTTTATAATAAATAAATTAATGACATGATAATTTAAAGGGGTTTTATATACACCTCATAAAATAAGGTGGGTATAAAACATCAAACTATGCCTCAATGAAAGGAGATTGAGAGGAAGTCTCATACATTACATTTCTTTTTTGTGTGAACATCTTTTAACCTCTTGTATAATGGTTTTAAGAGTGTTACAAACTTATTAAGAAACTATATTCATGTTTATAATATCATATATTATCTTCTTATAATATCTTATTACCCATTTGATAACAATCTTTCATTATTTTCACTATTTTGGGTGTTAATTGCCTAGTTTCTTGAGTATGTTTTTACTTGTTATTTTTTGTTCTTATTACTTAGATCATCATTTAATCATCTCCAAAATGTAAAACACGATGTAATTATCCTATATATTTAGTACATATTTAATTATAATAATCCATAATATTTATATATAATAAATGAAATTCACCATTCATGGTGACGATAGGTCATACGTATGCATGAACGTTACTTTCATTTCATTGTCATATTAATAGAGTGATAAGTAAATGAAACATATTTATATTATAATTACATTGTAATATTAATTTTCTATATGTAATACCCCATGGTTTCAAAAATAAATTGACATTCATGAAACATTATGTCTCTATATAGTGGCACTTTGTTTTAAATAGATAGTCATAAACTAGTTGTTAAACATAATTTTTCGATTCTATGATTTGAATTTTGAAAAACGGACATATACGATTGCGATTAGTAAGTTATTTGGAGTCTGATAAGACAAACATAATTTTCTATGAATAGTAAACTACCCTTATGAATAGTAATTTCACCCTTATGAATATTAATCTAACCCTTATGAATAGTCAATTGTCTAAATGAGTTGTAACCTCACCAATGAATGTATAATAAAAAAGGCATCTTATAAGTGAAAATATGATCATTATATAATTGTAGGTATTTATGTAAGTCATATATATTTAATTACAATTTTATGATTAATTTAATAATTTAAATGAAAATGTATTTTAATAAAATTAAATCATAAATTATTATTTTACTAATTTATGGTTATAAGATAATTTTATGAGACCTTGATTAATTTTTCAATGTGTTATAAAATCAGTTACAGTTTTTGAATTGTTTTTTCGAATAAATTATGATTTTAAATAAAAATTAGATTTATCATATTTAGAAAATTATTTTCAAAAAATGGAGTTCATTTTTTAATTCTATAAGTCAAAAAATGGTTGGGTTGAATTTTTGGGATTTTTCTGAAATAATTGAATTTTTTATGAATAGTGAAATACGACAATTTACCGTATGAATACATTATATGTTAAATACACTATTCCTAGAACCATGAAGGATTTAAGAACCCTTGGTTGAATAAAAATGATATCTTTATTTTTTTTGGGTCACATTAATAAATATTAAACTGATGATTAAAATAATGGAAACCCCTTTTCTCCTCCACTATAAACACCACCCTCACCCCCACGCCCTCTTTCTATCACAGCTCTAAATATTTTTGAATTATCTATATTATACAAAAAAATCCTTCATTAGTCTCTTACCTATGTCCAAGACCTGCTATTCTCACCAAAAGGCCAATACCAAAGGCCTTAGGGAGGATCTTATAGAGGAGATAAGGAGGTAAAAATCCTCCTTCATTTTGTTTCATTTTCTTTTCAATTATTTTAATTTCCTTATAACATATTTCACTACACTTATCCAAGAGGAATTAAAGATACAAAATCTTATATATTCTTGATTTTATCATGTTTATGTAAAAATCAATCAACTTACTTCTTCTCCTCCTCCCTCTTATTCTAAAAACAAAAACATTGTTTGTGAAGTGTTGATTAACCAACATCGTGGATGATGTGTTTTAAAATTCAATTAAATATTTCAAATATGGTAATAAAACCATTTTAATGGTTGAAAAATATTTTAAATTTTATGATATAACCTCTTTTATGTTCTTTAGTAAACATATATACATAATATTAAGTTATATAATGAAACTAGTTCTTTATTATCGAAGAAATGCCAAAATGATATAAATGGGTATCACTAAAGATTTATCTAATGATTAATCCTAATACCATATAAAAAATGATTTATGGAATCATTTAATATTATGAAAACATATTAATACCATTTTATTCCACTTTTGGAGTTTCTCTTCCATTCAACAAGGAAATCCTTTATAAACCGACCATGGAAATCATTTAAAGGACGCACCTGAAATAATGGAAAGAAAAAAATATTATAAATTAATGGGTGTAATGATGTTATAAAATGATTATATAAGTTTAATATTTTTCTTTAAAATATTAATAACACTCTTTTAACCATTATAATTGAGGTTTAATCATGTTTGAAGTGGGATGAACCCTAGGTAAGCGAATTCTTAACCCAATTTCCATTCTTTGGGTTAACCTTCTATTTCATTGATTATGTGGTACTAAGATTTTTTTTGTAATTAATTTTGTTTATGTTATGTTTTATTATGTGTATTTATAGTGTATACACATATTCCTTTCATTCTAATAATTGTCACATCAATTATTTGACATTTTAATGAAATTTTCTTTGAAAATCCTCTTTTAAAATTCTATTTTAAAAAATTCAAAAGCAATTTTTTTATGAAATTATCCATGTTTTATGATTATGTTATAATCCTTGGGAATTTTTTATGATGAATTTTAGGACCTATATATCCCGTAAATTCATTAGGTATGTGTAAATTGGAGGTCGTTCGTATGGTTACTCTAACTGTAACTGTGATGGTTCTACTATAAGGTAGATGTGAGGGTTACATTGTTAGGTAGTCATGAGGGTTAAAAATCATAAGGTAGCCAATAGGGTTAAAATATAAGTAAGTAATTCCCAAATATACATTTATGGTTTTATATATGTTCACTAATGTTTTATGGAAATCTTGTGTTTCACAAAGTATGTTTATATGGGTGAGAAGTATGTCATTGTGAAAATGATTTCCTATACTTATAAGTATTCATGGACTAATGGTTTCTTTATTTCTTTTTATATCCCTTACTATGTTTTTTATTCTCATCCCATGTTTTAAAAAAAATTCACAAGTTATAAGGATTTGACAGAGAAATAAGGAAAGCAAGTTAAATGTTATGAATATTTGTCAAATAAATCATCTGTTATTTTTGTTAAAAATGTCATTTTTTGAATGAAATAGATACTATTTTATTGGTACCCAATTTGAATTCTTGTGGGTTTATATGTATGAGTTATGTCTTAACTTTATATACTCTAAACCTAAAATATAGTTTGGAGTTTAAATAATTAAAATCTAGTTGAATTAGATAAATTATGTAATGTTTAAGGATATATCCTTCTAGTTAGTATCAGTGCATGGTTTAGAAAACTTCAGTAGTTAGTATGATGTTAACAGAATAACATAAATTATTTTTACCTTACGTTTAAATGGTATAGAATTTAAATATTTCCATGTTTATTCATCTAAAATATGTTTGTCTATTCAGAATGGTTTTTTCATAGAAGAAACAGGGAAGCTGAAGTTGGAAGGAACCGAGAGGATGATATCTTTCTTAATCTGTAACTGGGAATTATGGGAATTGGAACTGAGCGGTGTGTGATAACAATGGATCAGATGATGCAGTAAATAAATGGCAGTGACATCCATGTAATAGAACAATCAGAGCTACCGCAAAGTAATATGACAATAGTGGAACATTTTATTAGGCAACACCCTCTTTCTTTTAGTGTATCTTCTGACCTAGTAGTGGCTGGGGGATGGATTAAATCCCTTGAAAAGATATTTGATGTTATGGGATGTTCCAATAATAAAAATGTTAGTCTTTTTATTTATATTTTTAATGGTGAAGCTAATCAGTGGTGGTTAATGGTCAATAATATTTGGGATAAAGCAGAGATTTAATCCTTAGAGTGGGATGATTTTAAAATTATTTTCCATAAAAAATATTTTCCTAAGGTTGTTTAACTTAGGATAGAGAACCAATTCCATGAATTTAATAAAAATATTCAGTGGTTTTTTATGAAGAAAAATTCACCTGACTAGCAAGGTATGCTCCAAATCATATTCAGGATCTTGAAAGCAAAATCAATCACTTTTACACAAGATTGAATCCAGGATACCGAAGGGAATTGTCCTCCTTAGAATTACAAAGTTATGAGAAACTTTTATAATGTACTGAGAGTGTAGAAATAGAGTTTTATGATGGTCATGTGTACTTTGAAAACAATCATAAGAATAGGTCTATATTGAAAGTGATGGGTAATAATTAGTCAAAGAAATTTGATGGCAAGAAAGTTCAATTTCCATTTTGTGAAAAGTGTAGTAAAAAGAACCTTGAGGAATGACTTACTAAAACTGGGAAGTTCTATTGATGTGGTAAGTTTGGAAATATGTTCCATGATTATAATGAAAAATATCCTAAGATTATTCTTGATAAGAAAACTGTAAAGTGTTTTAAATGTGGTGAGATGGTTCATTGTAAAAATAGCTGCCCAAAGAAGGATCTGAATGATGGGAAGCATCTAGACTATGAGAAGAAAGGTGTAGTGACATCCTTTATGAATAAGTCAGAAGATGTAGGGCTATCCAATGAAGTGGTATCAGGTACTTTGTTTGTTTACTTAGATTTTTCTAAAGTCTTGTTTGATATGAGATCTACACATTCTTCTGTTTCTGAGTAATTTTATAGTAAATTGGAAATTTGACCTCAAGAAATGAGACCAAAACGTATGGTTAAAACACCATGGGGAATATTACAGAAAAAATGAATTTTAAGAATATTCTTATTATTATAAGTGGAATGACATTACAAAAAAAGTTTGTTGCTTTTTCTTTAATAGAGTTTGATGTTATTCTAGGTATTGATTAGATTTCTGTTTATCATGCTAAGATTGATTGTAGGGCTAAAGAAGTTTTTTTCAAAAAGTGTTTCTATTTGTATACAATAATGAACCCATACAATTGATAATATATCAAGAATATAAGAAACTATTCAAAGATGTAAATGGAAGTTATCATGCTCATATTGTTAAAAATAAGGGAACTATTCAGATTAATGATGTGCTATTGGTAAATAAATGTCTTGATGTTTTTCCTGATGATTTACCCAGTGTTATACATGATCGGAAAGTTGAATTTACAATTGACTTAGTTCCTAATTCTAATCCAATTTTAATACCCCCTTATCGAATGCCTCAAATGTAACTTCTTGAATTGAAAAATCAGTTACAGGAGTTTCTTGATAAAGGCTTCATTCATCATAGCACTTCACCATAGGGAGATCCTATTTTGTTCGTTAAAAAGTAATATGGTTCCATGATACTTTTAATAGATTATATATCTTTAAATAACATTGCTATTAATAATAAGTATCATTTTCCTCATATCGATGACTTGTTTTATCATCTCTAGGGAGCTCAGTATTTTTCCAAGATTGACTTGAGATCCAGATATAATCAGATGAAGGTGAAGGAGGATGAAATCCTAAAAATATCATTTCATACTAGATATGGGTATTATGAGTTTTTTTTATTCCCTTTGGTTTGAAAAATGCCCCAACTATATTCAATGGATCTTATGAATATAATATTCCATGAATATTTGGATAAGTTTTTGTTGTATTTATTGAGTATATTTTGGTATTTTCAAAAAGTTATGAGGATCATGAAAATCATTTATGGATTGTCTTGAAAACTCTTAAAGAAAATAAGTTATAAAGAAATTTTAACAAATTTTATTTTTGGTTATAACAGATTTCTTTTCCTGGGAACATTATAAATAAGGATGGAATAATAATTTATCCTTACAAAACAAAAGTGGTTAATGAATGGCCAAGACCTAAAAATGTTACAAAGATTTGTAGTTTTCTTAGATTAGCAGGTTATTTCTGACAATTTGTTAAAAACTTTCCATACTTATATAGCCCGCTAACTAAGTTAACATGGAAAGGGGTTAAATTTATTTGGACACAAGAATGTGTTTTTTGTTTTCAAGAACTTAAGAAGAGTTTGGTGAATGATCTATTTTTGTCTCTACCTTCCAGAAATGATGAGTTGGTCATCTATAGTAATGATTTATTGAAAGGACATGGTTGTGTTTTGATGAATAATGACCAGGTAATTGCTTATGCTTCAAGACAACTAAAACCTCTTGAGTAAAATTATCCCTCATATTATTTGTAATTAGAAGCTTTGGTTTTTTATTTGAAGATTTTGAGGCATAATTTATACAGAGCCAAATGTGAAATATATACTGACCATAAAATTATGAAGTATATATTCACTCAGTAAGAATTAAACATAGGTATAGAATATGGATTGAATTAATAAATGATTATGATTGCACGATAAATTACCATCCTAGAAAAGAAAACAAATTGGTGGATTCCTTGATCTAAAAACATCATACATCATTAACCATGTTACATTTGGAACATGACCCCTTGATTGATGATTTAATGAATTTTTTCATGGAAGCTGTTGGTGTAAAAAATTCCTTTGTTTTGTTTTAGTTTATTGTGCAATCATCTTTGTTAGATAGAATTAAGTAAGTGCAGAAAGGAGATTTTGAGTTATAAAAAAAAGTTATAATTGGTTAAAATGGATATGTTTACACAATTTAACATTGATAAAGATTATGTTTTGAGATTAAGAAAAAGAGTCCGTGTGCCTTGTGATTCCCAACTAAAGATATAATTTTTGTTTGAAACTATTAGTTATCCATTATCAGTTCATCATAGTAGTACTAAGATGTACAGAGACCTTTGAGAATATTACTGGTGGGATGGATTGAAAAGAGATATTTTAAATTTTACCGTGAAATGTTTGACATGTCAATAGGTTAAAGAAGAGTGACAACTACCATAGGGGAGGCTTCATCCTTTTCTAGTGCTAGAGTGGAAATGGAAATACATATATGTGGACTTCATGGTGGGACTACCAAAGACTTATCAAGGTAGTAATGTGATTTGGTTTATTGTTGATCAACTGACTAAATCTGCACATTTCCTTCCTATTCAAGATACTATGTCTTTGGATTATATTTCTCCACTTTACCTCGAAGAGGTTGTTCGGATACATGGATTTCCTCTTACTATTATATCTAACCATGATCTCAGGTTCACTTATAACTTTTAAAAAGGCCTTCAGAATTCATTGGGAATAGAATTAAATTTCAGAACTTCTTTTCATCCTCGATCTGATAAACAGACCGAGAGAACAATTCAGACATTGGCGAATATGCTTTGAGCTAATTCAATGGACTAATAGGTAAGTTGAGATCATCACCTTTCTTTAGTTGAGTTTTCTTATAATAATAGTTTTCATTCTAGTATATAGATGGAACCATTTAAGGAATTATATGGGAAGTTGTGATGAACTCCATATTTTTTAGATGAATTCAGGGAAAAGAAGTTGATGGGACAAAAATTAGTATAGAAAGTGTCTGAGAAATTGAATATGATCTAGCAACACATAAGGACAGCTCAAAGCAGGAAAAAAAGTTTTGCAGATAATAGGAGGAAAGACTTTTCTTTCGAGGTAGGTGATCTTGTTTTTCTTAGAATCTCACCATGGAAAATGTTATGTGTTTTAGTAATAAATGAAAGTTGTGTACATATTTCATTGGACGTTATGAAATCCTGGAAAAAGTTAGACCGGTTTCCTACCAAGTATAATTTTCTCCAAGTTTATCCCAAGTGCATAATATTTCTTATGTTTTGAGGTTGAGAAAGTATGTTCCAGATTCATCTCATGTTTTGAGCTCATTAGTATTTCAGTTGGAAGAGAACCTTTCTTATGAAGAGAAACTTGTTCATATTCTTGATCAAAGAGAACAAGTATTGCAGAATAAGATAATACACCAAGTAAATGTTTTGTCGAGAAATCACATGGTTGAAGAAGCAACATTGGAATCTTAAAATGCTATGAGGTAAAGGTATCTGCACTTGTTTAATATGAAAATAAAATTCAAAGGATGCAATTTCCAGAATGTGGGGAGGATGTAACACACCAAGGTTTTAAAAATAAATTATAATGCGTAAAACACTAATTCTCTAAATAGTGACACTTTATTTTAAGTAAATAATTAAAAATTATCCATTAAACATATATTTGTCACTTCTATGATTGGAATTTAGAAAAATAGACATACACAATTTTGATCAGTAAGTTATTTGGAGTCTAATAAGACAAACCTAATTTATTTGTAACAGTAAACTATCATTATGAATAGTAATTTTACCCTTATGGATAGTAAATTGGACAAATGATTTGTAACCTCACAAATGAATGTATGATAAAAAATCATCTTATAAGTGAAAATATGATAATTATATAAGTGTTGGCATTTTTGTAAGTCACAAATATTTAATTACAATTTTATGATTAATTTAATACTTTTAATGAAAATATATTTTCATAAATTGAAATCATAAATTATTATCTTATTTTTTATGTTTATAAGATAATTTTATGACACCTTGATTAATTTTTCATGGTGTTATAAAATCAGTTATAGTTTTTGAATTGTTTTTATTTTGAATTAATTATGATTTTAATTAAAAATTAAATTTATCATATTTAGAAAATTATTTTCAAAAAATGGAGTTTGTTTTTTAATTCTACACATCAAAAAATTGTTGGGGTGAATTTTTTGTAGTTTCTGAAATACTTGAATTTCTATTAATAGTGAAATACAGTAATTTATCATATAAATACATTATATGTTAAATACACTATTACTAGCATCATGGATGATGTAAGCACCCTTATTTCGAACTCACATGCTCTATTTACTATTTTGGGTCACATGAATAAATACTCTTCGTAGTCTTGAGAAAAAATATTAAACTAATGATTAAAATAATGAAAAAACCCTCCTCTTAACTATAAATACCACCCTCACCCCCTCCCCCCCCCCCTCTTCCTCTCACACCTCTCAAGATTTTTAAAATGTCTAAATTCTTCCCAAAACCCTTAACAAGTCTCTACCCCACGTATAAAACCTTCTGGTCTCACCAAAAGGCTAATACTAAAGGTCTTGAGAAGGATCTAAGGGAGAATAGATCAAGAGGTAAAAATCCTTGTTCATTTTGTTTCATTTTCTTTTCAATTATTTTTATTTGTTTAGACTCTCTTACCCTACCCTTATCCAAGAATCATGAGATATATAAAAATATTATATATTCTGTATTTTATCATGTTTGTGGATAATTTCATCAACTTACTTCTTCTCCTCCCACCTCTTATTCTAATAATAAAAACACCATCTATGATGTGTCAATTTACCAACATCGTGGACGATGTGGTTTCAAATTCAATTAATTCTTTAAAATGTAGTCATATAATAATTTTAATTATCGAAAAAAATTTTAAAGTGTATTATATGTCCACTTTTATGTTCTGGATTTAACATATATACATAATATTAAGTTATATAACGAAACTAGTTTGTGATTATTGAAGAACATCCAAAATGATCTAAACGGATATCACTAATGATTTATCTAATTATTTATCCTCATAATGTATAAACAAAATGATTTATGGAATAATTTAATATTATATAAACATATTAATACTATTTCATTCCACTTTTGTAGTTTTTCTTCCATTCAACAAGGAAATGCTTTACAAACCGACCATGGAAATCATGAAAGGACACACCCAAAATAATGGAACGAACAAAATATTTTAAATTAATGGGTTAATTATGTTATAAAATGATCATATATGGTGAATATGTTTTGGTAAAATATTAATAACACTCTTTTAACAATTATACATAAGGTTTAATTATGTTTTAAGTAAGACTAACCCAGGGTAAGGGAATTTTTGACCTAATACCTATTCTTTGGGATAACCTTCTATTTAATTGATTATGTGGTACTAAGATTATTTGTGCGATGTATTTTTTATATTATATATTATTATTTATATTTAAAATGTATAAAGATTTTCCTTTCATTCAATTAAGTTCACATCAATTATATAACATTTTTAAGAGACTTTTCTTTGAAAATCGTCTTTTAAAATTCTATTTTACAAAATTCAAAAGAAATGTTTTTGTGCAATTATCCATGTTGTATGATTATGTTCTAGTTATTAGGAATTTTTATGATGAAGGGTGGGACCTATATCTCCCATAAATTAATTGGTTATGTGCAAGTTGGAGTTCGTTCATATGGTTACTCTACGTGTAATTGCGACGGTTACACCATAAGGTGGTTGTGAGGGTTGAATTGTATGGTATCCCTGAGGGTTGAAAATCATAAGGTAACCAAAATGGTTAAAATATAAGTAATTAATTCCCAAATATAAATTTATGGTTTATATATGTTCTATAATGTTTTATACAAATCTCATGTTTCACAAAGTATGTATATATGGGTAAGAAGTATGTATTAATGAAAATGATTTCATATGTTTATAAGTATTCATAGATTAATGGTTTCTTTACTTATTTTTATATCCCTTACAGAGTTTTTTATGATCATCCCATGTTTTTAATTGTTTTTCACAAGTTATAAAGATGTGTAGGAGAAGAAGGAAGTCAAGTTAAATATTATGAATATTTTTCAAAGAAATAATGTTGTTGTTTTGTGTCAAAAAAATTATGTTTTGGAAGAAATGGATATTTTTTTAGTGGTACCCACTTTTTATGCTTATGGTTTGACATGTATGAGTTATGTCCAAACTTTCCAAAAATATAAACTGAAATGATCATTGGGAGTGTAAAGAAGTGAAGTCTAGTTGAATTAACTATATTGTGTAATGTTTAAGTCTGGTTTCTTATACTATATATCACATAAGTTTATTAAAATCATACTTACTACATTTCATGTGTAGCATGGATGAATCACATCACTTTGGGGTGGCGGTAGTGCACACTTCCACAAACAGTGTTATCGTATTTACACAAAAAGGGAAGTATAATGGTATATGTTTTACAATAATTATAGAATACTATGGAAATAATAAATATCATAATATATATATATATAGTTTTTTCATCATAATTTCCAACCATGAATTGTGGTAATGGAAAATTGAACAATCACCGTTTCATGAGGCGATAGTACGTTGTACACATGAATAGTATGTTTGTTATCCATTAGATGGAATTGTGTGTAAGTGTAGGTAGAACTCTTATCATAAAAAAATATATGTATATTTAGGATATTTTTTTATATAATCATGGAATAAGGAGAGTTTGGGCAGTGGATAATGGAAATAAAAGTAAAGAGCTTGAGGAAATACATTACCTCTTCTTTGGGTAACTCCTTTTTGTCTTTACCAAAGAGATTCCTTGAATAGATTTCTGACTAAAGGGAGTATTATAGGATAAATATAAGAAATTTTTTATATTATTTCATCAATTTTTGGTCGATCTAGAAGGCTCAAAGTGGTGTTGGGAAGTGAGGGAGGAGGTTCCCTTTTATAATTGATGTGAGGGGTACTTTAAGAAATTCTCAAACCATTAAATTAATATAAATTGATTTTCTATTTATAATTGATAAAAAGTAATTTATGTAGAATATAAGATGAGGATTGGTCTAAATCCTATCAACCAATAATTTTTTTACAAGTCTAGGTCACATTATTGCTCTTATCCTTTGGGTTTAACCTTTATTTAAACCCTTTAACTCTTACCATAACAACTCGGGTTTTTAATATTTAAGGGTTAATATAGTTACTCAAAATTTAAAAAATATCCCTAAATGTACCATTTATGACATATTTAACTTCATCCTAATCATTTGACCTAATTTTAAATTTTTATTAATTTTATATCATTTAATGAAATAATATTTATTTTAAAATATCATTAGTGTCAATTTTGACAGTATTATTTTCTTGACTTTTTAAAAATATCATACCAACATGGTATCTTCGAACCAACTCTTTTAAATCATCCCTAATAATTTTAATTAATCAATGAAATTCATTCATCACATTAATTATATGAAATTATATTTATTTTAATATTTGTAATAACATTAATTTGATATGTCCCATTAATTAAAAAATTAATTCATCATCATTGTGTAAGACATTAATTTAATTATTTATTTTCTAAAAATTAAAAATAAATTATAATGATTAATATTAAAAATTTATCTTTAAAATTACTATTTATAGTTTAAGATATCTTCTAAATAACCATATATAAAAAATTTAATACTTACTAAAAACAATAATGTGACATATTGAATATTCCTTATAATTAAATACTAGAAAAGGCTTAAAGTCATCCAAATTCCTCCAAGAGTCCATAAAACAGGCCCAAGTGTGATTTTGGTATAAAATATCTCATCTAATAAAACTAGGACATATGTTAGGGTAATTTTATAATATTATTTTTACCCTTAATTACTAGATTTACCCTTAACGGTTATAATTAAAATATTACTTAATTTACTATTCATATTCCCAAAAATAAAATAAACCTATTTAAATAATTTAAAACCACTGATTCCAAATATTAAATTCATTTTTCAAAATTCAAAACATAGAAGTTTCAGTAATTGATCTAAAATTAATCTCAATGATGGAAAGATAAAACATGTTTTAAATTTTTTTTAAAGGTTGAGGATCAAGGCCTCTTTATTGATGGTAAAAAAGGAAAGAGGAGACATATGAACATGAAAAAACCACATATGTCCATAGAAAAATACATCATCCATTTTTAGAGCTAGTGCTCGTACTATGCTGATTGAGTTATCCACCTCTATCACAAAGATTTCTTCCCCTCCTCAAAGTCTTAACGTGTATCCATGGGCCATCCCCATCATCTGATACCTCAGAAATATCATCAACCTTCATGACATCAGCTCCAAAAATTACATTTCTTTTTTCCCATCATCATCACTGCTAACTGAGGCGAATACGTTAAAATAATTATGAGTACTCAAATTTTCTTTTACATTGTCCTTCAGAGATTGAGAAGAAGCATTGCTCAATAGAAGCACATATGTCTTTTTCTACATATCTTTTGAAGCATCATTCCTATAAGATTTAATTCCATTTTAGTCATAGATGAACACTTTTCTACCAGTACCATTCCTTCCAAAATCTGTAGTAGACATAATAGGATTCACCAACTCAAAAAGTGAGTGTGCAGGTGGCGTGGTTCCCTTAACAACACCTGAGTAGGGAACCTGGTCAAGAGGTGAGTCCTTCACAGGAGTAGGATTTACATGAAATTTAGGGTCAAATTCATGCATATTATTACTAAAGATAGCATCAATATAATGATCTTGGATGTTTTTAAATTATAAAACCTCTATGTGAGATGAAGAAAAGGTAGAAGATTAATAAACATGAATTCTTTCCACAGGTCATTGAACAATCCTCTTGGTCTTAATCTTACTTGATGTCGAACCATCCCATTTTCCCTTACCTCTCGTAATTTTGGAATTTACTATAATTTTCTCTTTCCACATATTGAATTCAGCTTCCAATTGAGATGAATGTTTCTTGCTCTTCTGACTATTGTGTGACTTCACATCATCCTCACCCTCACCTGATATGCCTTTGGTTATCACATATTTAAAGGATACCCTATTTAAAGTATAATTTCATTTTTTTCCATCAGCTTATTATTGCCTATCCTCAGCAAGGTCATCCCAGCATAAATGGGGTTTACTAATCATTTTAACATGGGGCACAATATTGGTAACTTCATGAGCAGTGGAACCATATTTTAGTAAGGGGTCTTCAACAATCAACCTTATAGGAACCTCAGCAGGTTCCAAGTCAGTACCATGACTCTATTCCATAGACATGTTTGATAATTTAGAGGAATTCATATTGTTTATGTCAATAGTCATGGGATTAAACATCCTTCAACAATGCTACAGATCGTGTCCTTTGATCTGAAAATTAGAATAGATTAAATCTATTATACATGTGTCCTTTGAATGTCCTATAATTTGGAAATGCACACAAAAAGGGAGTGTTTTCTCATATTTAATTTTAAGAAAGATATCATATTGTTGTGTGGATAGGACCACCATGTCTATAATTTTAGAACTGAAATATACCTCCACTGGGATACGTGAATAATGACCATAACTAATAGACTCAGTAGCATAGTCCATCTTTATTAGGATGTCGATCACAAAGGTTATATCATATATAATTTAAGAAATCCATAAGACCCAATTAAGACCATGTTTTTTATCCAAACCTAAGAGTAAGTGTTCTCAATGAAAAAATTTATTTTCAATTAGAATTTAGTATTTTTCATCATTCATAAAAACATGAAACTTATCATAAAAATACCAAAAATGTAATCAAAGTAAATTTTTATATTCCTCTGTAGAAGAGAAATTTTTTTCAAAATAGAATATATAAAAGTGTCAAAAATTTTACTTAAAATAGGTTCGCTATAAAAAGGGGGTAAAATTGCCTTTAGGGAAATATAGATTTCTATGCATAAAATTGGGTTTCTTCATATATTATGCCTATAAAATCTATTTGATGAATATAAAAAATATTTTATTGAATATATAACATATATATTTAATTTATATCATTTTATAATTGTAATTAATTTAATTTATTAGGATAAAACAACTTTGTAATCATAAAAATAGATTTTATAAAAACATTATCATTATATTCAATTGGTTATTATATTCATTTCTTAATTAATTTGTAACAAATTAACTCAGCCATATATTTTCATAATTTATATTGTAATTCATGCTTCCACGGTATGCTTCTCTTTGAATAATACAATAGTGTGTGATGTATGCAACACCGAGTTCAAGAAAACCACAACCTATCAAACTAGCCATTTAGAAAGCAATTATTAATAGTAATAACCAAATTTTGAATTTTATATATATCCCATATAATTTTAACATTCATAGTTTTTGTTTCTTAGACATAATATAAGGAAAAATTCAATTTTTTAGATAAAAGAAGTATTTTTCAAAAAATATAGTTTTTCCACCTTTTAATGGAGAACCCTTTATAAATCCAATATTTCAAACTTTTATATATTAATTTTTATGAAATTAAATTCCTATTTAGAATAGGGACATAAAAATTTAGTTTGGATAAATTTTTGGTGTTTTTCTGATAACTTTCATATTTTGATAAATAGTGAAAGATGCTAAATTTTAATTGAAAACAACTTTTTTAATCAAGATAATTTATAATGTTAAATTATAAATTTCAATGGTTTTGAAGAATAATTAGATTATATTTTTATCATTTAATCCAATATTGTTCATTGGAAGTAATTTCACTTTTAAACCGTACATAAACACATATTAATCTTTTGATAGTTTTTACTTCTTGAAAACCCACTTTCTAGTTTTAACAACGGGAAATAATTTTAAATTAATTAATTCAACTTATATGTTTTGAATTTTATAAAATAGACATCATTTTTGGATTTGGAATATTAAAATTAGTTTAGGGTGAATTTTTGGTATTTTTCTGAAAACATTCAATTTTTTATGAATAGAGAAAAACACTACGTTATTATTTAAAAACCGAATTTTTATTTAAATAATTATTTATATTAATTTATTTTATTTTTGGTAAAAATAGATACATAATACCTATATTAGTTAAATGTATTTAATTGGAGTCTTTTTATAATAAAATTAGATGTATAAAATTTTATTGAATTTTTTAACGTCTTTTACCCACATTCTAGACATGTTAGCAAATTTGCATAAAATGTAATTTAACCACATCTGTGAATTTAATTTCAAAAATCAAAGTCAAATGGTTGACATCAGTAAGTAAAATTTGGTTCAATAAGATGAAAATATTTTTTGGTGAATAGTAACTTTTGAATTTTATTTACCACGATTAAAAATAAATAGATTAATTAAAGGTAAAAATGATATTACAATTACCCTAACACATGTAATAATTATGTTGGATAAGTGTATTTCGATCAAAATAAACCATAAGAATAAAATATGATCCTTTTGGTCCACTTTTTTTAGATTAGGACATTTATTATTATTTTATTTAAAGAACAGTTAAATGCGTTAAATTCAACTTTTAATAACTAAATAATTTTTAATATAATGTTATATATATAATCATTTCAACTATAAATATTAATTAAAAATCTAAGTAGATTTCATGCATCATGGTATTTTATTTATAATTTTTAGATATTAAATAATATAATTTATTTATGAGACAATGATGATGCGGTAATTACATTATTAATGACAGATTAAAATAATTGATAATATAAATATTAAAATAAATGTAAATTGAGACTTTTGATGCATTCCACAAATTTTCTAGATTAATATTACATGTTAGGGTTGATTCAATTTATTTTTTTCTAAGAAATCTTATTTTTATGACTTTTACAAAAACCAAATACTAAATAATGTCAAAATTTACATGGGTTTTTAAAACAAATAATATATTATTAAATGATATAATAGTCCTAAAATCAAAATGTCGGCCAAAGTACCTATATAATAATATATATGTCATTAATGGACCACATGGGGTTATCTTGGAATTTTATAGTATGTTTATTAACCATATAATATAAAAATACAAGGAGACATGGTAAATGTTAAACTATTTAACCAAGAGTTAAATCTAAAAGATAATGTTAATATGGTGACCTAAACATGTCTAAAACCAATTGGTTGAGAGTTTTTGACCCATATTTGACTTATCCTCAAATTAAATTCTTTTGGATCCATTATAAAGCGAATATGATTATATAATAAAATAATATTTCAATGTTTTCCTAAAGTGACCCTCACCTCTCTTATAAAAGGGTACTTCCCCTTCTCTCACAACCACACCTCCAAATCCATTTTTCATGGCCAAACCCTACTCAAATATCCTCCCTACTACCCTCCCTTCAACCTATATTCCTTACTTTGATCATAAAGTCAACCTAATGATCCCTTTTGATCAAATCAAAAGGAAGCACCCGAAGAAGAGGTAATTATTTCATCACCTCTTTCAATGTTCTTTTCTTCATCCACTTGAAATTTCTTTGTTGTTTCCATACCAAAATAATAAATACAGTACCCTATAAATATTGTGATGTTATTATAAATATTGTATAACCAACTTCATTATTCTATCCATCCTATGAATCACAAAGTCACCATACGTGCGTATGTACGGTTTATTGTCTCCATGTCGTGGTGTAGTTTGTTATTCAACACTTAATTATTTGGATGTGTATAATAATGAGTATAATTGATGTAAATAATAAATATAAAATTTTAACAATTCTGTATATATGATATACCATCCAATTACATATCATTTCACCATCAATTGAATGGTATTTGCATATGTACGGATTACCGTCTCCACGAACGCGATGAGATTCATTCCCCATCGTAAACATTCATTAATAAATATCATTTTATGATTAAAAAATTATTTTTAAGAATTCGATATCAATCTGGATACAGATCAAATACATCTTATCAATAACAAATGTGACTTACATAACAAAAAATATGAAGAAAAACGAATCAGTTAACACCCGAAACAATGATACTACTGAAATATTATTAACAAAGTAATATTAAAAGATCATATATGATATCATATTTATGTATATGGTTCTTTTATAATTTAATAAAAATTATTTCACTATTACATAGGAGGTTAACATACCCTCAACTAAGGAAAAGTACAAGTTAAGGTGTTTTCATCTAACTTTTTATTCTCGTGAGATTCATGCTATATTGCCACTATTTCCTTTTGTGTAATGTATGCATTTCCCATGATTTTATTATTTGTGTAATATAATTTAATTTATGGGTATTTATATCTTCATTGTATGATACTTCATTCATGGGGTGTATGTTTCGTAAGTTACCAATTGGTAAGGGAATTTATAATTTCAAATTCCACTCATTGGGTTTTACGCATACTTCATCTATTATTTTACTCCAAGATTATGTGTGTAATCACTAATTATTTTGGTAGTAATTTCCAATCCCCTTTTTTTGGATATACTTTTGATACACATAATAACTCCATTTATAAATTCTCAAGTCACTACTATTAACTTGATAAGAGTAATCTTAACTCAATTTCCATTCATTGATTTAAACATCCAACTCATTTTTGTTTTTTTTACAAGAATATGTGTGATTTCCCTTTGATTTATTTACACTGAATATCTAATCATATTGAGTTTATTTATATTTTTCACACATAATTATGTCATTGATTTATCCTTAGCCTAAGTATATTGTCTTTATAAAGTATTTCATCTCAATTTACATTCCATTGAGACTTCTTTGTTGTTATACGCAAATTCACTTTTATATGGTGTATATACTTTACATTGACATGGTATATCAGAAATCACTTTATTTTAATGATATTATAAAGTTTTTTTTACCTCAATTGTTTTTATTTAAGAATATTTCATTTGGTTAGTAACTCTTTAACTGAAATATCATTTTACATGTTTTAAAGATTTATTCTTCTAAATCTTACTCATTAATGTCCATGTTTTAAAAATGATTTTAAGGATTTATTTATATGGACATGAATGTATTGAAGTTAAAATTCCTTTAAAAATTTTCAAAGTGGTATGTGACACTTAGATTCAAAAATCTCTTTTAAATGACTTCTTTGATAAATAGTGTGACTTTTAAATGTTTTCAAGAAAAAGGGGATATTTCTCTCAAATAGTTTTACTGATTATTTTCATCTATGTCAATATACATTATTTTATTTTATTCTTGATTGAGGTTGATTTATTATAATAAAATTTTCCATATTGTATTTAATGAGTTATGTTTGAAGGTGGATGTTCTCTTTTTATACCATTCATGGTATATGGTTAAAATAATTGCATTTTGTATAGTAGTTTTAATACGAATGTTTATGCTATGTTTCAAAATTTTCATATGAGAAATGAATTGGACTTAGTAAGTGACCGGTGGATCCCACTATAGATCCTCGATGTATCTGTAGGTCTCATGAGACAAATAAGTGTCTTGTCATAAGGCCTTGACAAAATCTTATTTGTAGTCTTGGCATGAGGCCCTGACTATGTGGTTATGATGTTCAGCATTATGCATTCCATCATTATGAAATTAGATATTGATATTTTATGTGATTATTCAACTAGTAGAATATCCAGCTGAGTAATTAAATGGGATTATTTGATTTATATTTTCCATGTTATGCTGAAATTTAATTTTAAACGACTGGTTTTTTAGTCTTATACATTGCCTTAAATGTTTATTCATATTTATGAAATTTTCCGCTATATTGATATCCTTAATGAGAATCTAAGCTCACTCCTTTCTATGTTTTATTTTTCATAGGATATGAATAAGTATATCATGATTAACATACAGTAATAGGCTAAGGGATATGTGTTTGTTCAAAGGGGACATAATTTTGTTTTTCGTTATTTCATGATGTAATGTAAAACTTCTGTATGTATCTATTACTTCCAATGCTACTAGACTAATCAGTCTTTTAGGAGTTGATCTCTTGTGATCATGTCAATGATATATAATATTACACCGACTCTATGTAACTTGGGTCAGGGCATTATAGTTGGTATCAAAGGAAGTTTATTACAAACCTTGGAAACTAGATTTAGGAAAACTCTGATTAGATAACATTACCCTAAGATATAATTTGGTTATTAGTATAGAAGAATATCCAAAAAAAATTGGTAATTTAAATATTATGTGGGTTTTCCAAGAAATAGATCCCGGTCTGGATACGAACTAGTAGAGATAGCTCTGGCACAGATGTACCTAGGGTTAAAACCCAAAAACACCTCTTTGAGCTAGACTCAAATGGGAACCAGTGCACGAAAACTGGCCTTGTTGTACTCTTGGTTACGACACTCCTATGGGATATGATTAGGATAATTCACATTTTCTTTACAAACTGATTTAAAGGATTTTAATATAAGAGGAGAATAAATCACATTGGTTAATCCTAAGGTGTTTTAGATTGAAAATAAGGTGTCATGATATTCTCTAAATGACTTTATGACTATTTTTACTCACACAATACTTTCTAGTTTAGTCAATGGATGGATTCCAAGGAAGTCATAGTAACATTAAACATGATGTACAAGGTGGGCATGGTGGTGTAAATGAGAAACGAAATGGAATGTTGATAGGCCTAAAAGATATCGTGTTCATGCCGAATCAGTATTCCAAAAATATAATCAACAACATATATATTAACCAACTCTCATACTCAAAAAAGAAGAGAAAGGATGTGAATGATAAGAACGCTAGCAGTGGAGACTATGGGGAAAATAAAGGATGATTTCAATCATGCAGGAAATATGGAAGGAGACACCCAAGAAAGTGTATCAATGGAAAAAAGAAATGATTTATGTGTGGGAAACAAGGACATGAAGTAAAGAATTACCGCGGAAAAATGAAGAGTATTATGGAAGAAAATAAAAAAGATCCCAAAAATCAATTTACAGTCATTTTCTATAAATGTATGGGACCTGGGCATTACTAGAGTCAATTACCTATTCTATAGGATAACCTACTGGTCAAGGGAAAAACCTATGTTGAAATAAATGGATGGCAAAATGTTTAAAAGTATTAGTGATCTTTGTTGATGGGATTACTTTGGAAGACATTTATCTTGTATTTGTAACCCTACAGTTTGTTGTGTGAAAATTCTATTCGAGGAAGAATTATATTTTCTTTTGTGGGTATAGTTATAAATAACCATTTGGGTTTATATTATCCTTGAATTTGAGGCAATTATAAGTTATTAATTTTTAGGATGAAAATGTGAGGTATGAGATAACATTTGTGGTTAAATTATGTTATGGTTATTTTGAGTAATTTATCCCATTTTGGGAATTTTATAAAATATAGTTTTTGAAAAAGGACAACATGCATACCATGTGACAACCCGTCACATCGGAAAAAGCTGCGGGAATTGAACCTACATCCAAAGTTCGACTGGGATTTATCACCTACCACTGGACTACGTGAAGTCCCTGGGTAATGTGACTAATTATTTTTAGTTAAATGATATTATTGATCAATAATAAGTTGATTTGGGATCTTATGTTTTATAAAATGGATATCCTTAGTGTAGGAAAATTATTTGTTGATTAAGTGATAAATGTTATTTTTGAAGACGTTCACTCTGTTGGGAACACTATATGCCTAAGGAAAATTGAATACTATGGGATTTCATTTGAGAAGTAATAGTGTATTTTTATCTATGTTTTTATTTTAGATTTATAACAATTTGGGTTATTTATGGAAATTATTAACCTATCATAGAGAATATTTGATTAGGTTAATTACTTTTAAGAATGTGACTTTAAGAGTAGTCGATGTTATTTGGATATACAATTTAACGTGGAAGACTATGTAATCAAATTCTTCTAAGTTTTGGTTTTCAATATTAGTTTGGATTATATTAAAGAATTTTAAGGACAATTTTTTATTGAATGGTATTTATTGAACTTTGGGTATTGTTGGATTAATTTTAGAAATTAAGATTAGTATTTATTTCTCTAAAGGATTATCCTTTTTAGGGATCATCTGATCTTGTACTAACCATTTTGGTTTTGGTTAATATCTAAATACAAGGGAAATATATTGTTCATCCTTTGTGGATATGTGATTTTCTATAAGTTGATTCTAGCGCTTTATGTGTGACCAAGTCATCTTGAATACTCATCGTTTGGAGTGAAAGATGAGTTTGTGGTAGAAATTAATTAAATGATGTAACTCTACTTATCATGTATTTTTTCTTATTCTATGAATAAATTAATTATTAAACATTAGGTAAAGGATCTTAAACCCAAAAATTTATTATCCTAATACCATATGTTATTCATAATAGATTTATGGCTTTGAGGCCCTCAATTTTCCATCCACTTGTTTGTGATTGATGACCTCAATAACTCCCTATAAATATTTATGTTTTTCCTCCAATTATAATTTAAACCAATATTCTCCTATTCTAAATACTAATTTAGTGGTGACTTTTTCATTTCCTTTTCCCTCTTATTAAGAATAATTTTATTAACCCAATTTATGATGTGGGTTTTACACAAAGGTATTTTCTATTTTTTAAACCTTTTATTTTTTAAGAACAATTTCAAATTGTGAGGAAGTAATTTATTTAATGAGGGAAGAATGTTACACCCCAAGCTTCCATGGTACACTTTTCTTGGAATAATACAATAGTGTGTGATGTACATAACACTGAGTTCAAACGCCCCACGACCTATCAAACTAGCAGTTTAGAAAGCAGTTATGAATAGTAATAACCACATTTTTAATTTTATATATATCCCATATAATTTTTATATTCATCTTTTATGTTTCTTAGACATAATATAAGAACAAACTCAAGTTTTTAAATAAAATAAGTATTGTTCAAACAATGTAGTTTTCTTCCTTTTAATGGTGAACCCTTTCTAAATCAAATATTTGACACTTTTATATATTAAATTTGATGAAATTAAATTATTCTTTATAATAGGGACATAAAAATTTAGTTTGGATAAATTTTTGGGGGTTTTCTGATAACTTTCATATTTTGATGATTAGTGAATAATACTAAATTTTAATTGAAAACAACTTTTTTAATGAAAATAATTTATATTGTTAAATTATAAATTTTAATGGTTTTGAAGAATAATTATATTATATTTTTATCATTTAATCCAATGTTGGTCATTGGAAATAATTTTACTTTTAAACCGGACATAAACACATATCAATCTTTTGATAGTTTTTACTTCTCAAAAACCCGCTTTCAGGTTTTGAAAAAGGGAATTAATTTTAAATTAATTAATGAAACTTCTTTTTTTTTTGAATTTTGTAGAATAGACATCATTTTTGGATTTTTAATATCAAAATTATATTAGGGTGATTTTTTGGTATTTTTCTGAAAACATTCAATTTTTGATGAATGGTGAAAAATACTACGTTATTGTTTAAAAATAGACTTTTTATTTAAATAATTATTTATTTTATTTTAATTTATTTTAATTCAAAATAGATACATAATACCTATATTAGTTCAATTTAATTCATTGGAGTCATTTTATAATAAAATTAGATGTATAAAAGTTTATTGAATTTTTTAACATCGTTTACCCACCTTCTAGGCACGTTAGCAAATTTGCATTAAATGTAATTTTACCGCTTCTATGAATTGAATTTCAAAAATCAAAGAGAAATTTTTTACATCATTAAGTAAAATTTGGTTCAATAAGATGAAAATAATTTTTTGTGAATAGTAACTTTTGAATTTTATTTATCACGGTTAAAAGTAAATAGGGTAATTAAAGGTAAAAATGATATTATAATTACCCTAACACATGTAATAATTCTATTGGATAAGTTTATTTCATCCAAAATAAACATTAGGAATAAAATATGATCCTTTTGGCCCACTTGGTATAGATTAGGACATTTATTATTATTTTATTTAAAGAAAGTGTTAAATTCAAATTCTAATAACTAAAACTTTTTTAATACAGTGTTATACATAAGATAATTTCGAATATAAGTATTCATTATAAATCTAAGACGATTTCCTACATCATGGTATTTTATTTATAATTTTTATACATTAAATAATTAAATTTATATATAACACAATGATGATATAGTAATTACCTTATTAATGAAAGATTAAAATAATTGATAATATAAATATTAAAATAAATGTAGACTAAGACTTTTTATGCATTCCAAAAACTTTATAGGTTAATATTACATGTTAGAGTTGATTCAATTTATTTTTTTCTAATAAATCAGATTGTTATGACTTTCACAAAAACAAAATACTAAATAATGTCGAAATTGACATAAATGAGTTTTTAAAACAAATACTGTATTATTAAATGATATAACAGTCCTAAAAATCTTAATTTCATCCAAATGAATTATATAATAATATTTATGTGATTAATGAACCACTTGGGGTTCTATTGGTATTTTATAGTAAGTTTATTAACCGTATAATATAAAAATACAAGAAGACATGGTAAATGTTAAACTATTTAACCAAGAGTTAAATAAAAAAGATAAGGTTAATATGGTGACCTAAAATAGTCTAAAAGCAATTGGTTGAGATTTTTTCACCAAAAACCACCTTATCTTAAAAATAAATCCTTTTAGAGTCATTATAAATAGAATACGATTGTACAATAAAATAATATTTTAAGGTTTTCATAAAGTGACCCTCGCCTCTCTTATAAAAGGGTACTTCCAATTCTCTCAAAACCAAACCTCCAAATCCATTTTTCTGGGCCAAAACCTACTAAAATATTCTCCATATTATACACCCTTCAACTTATAGGCCTTACTTTGATCATAAATCCAACCTAATTATCCCTTTTGATCAAATCAAAAGGAAGCACCTGAAGAAGATGTAATTATTTCATCACCTCTGTCAATGTTCTTTTCATCTACCACTTCCACTTTCATTGTTGTTTCCATAAAAAAATAATAAATATAGTACCCTCTACATACTTTGATGTTATTATAAATATGGTACAACCATATTCATTATTCTATCCATCTAATGAATGACAAAGTCACCAAACATGCGTACGTACGGCGTACTGTCTCCACGTCATGGTGTAGTTTGTTATTCAACAATTAATTATTTGGATGGCTATAATAATTAGTATAATTGATGTAAATAATAAATATAACATGTCAATTATTCTTTATATATGATATACCATCTAATTACATATGATTTCACCATCAATAGAATGGTATTTTCACTCGTGTGTACGTACAGATTACCGTCTCCACGAAAACGATGAGATTCATTCCTCATCGTAACAATTCAAGAATAAATATCATTTTCTGATTAAAAAATAATGTTTAATAAATTAATATCAATCTGGATACAAATAAAATACATCTTATAAATAACAAACATAACTTACGTAATAAAATATATAAAGAAAAACTAATCAGTTAACACCCGAAATAATGATACCACTGAAATATTATTAACAAAGCAATATTAAAAGATCATAAATGGTATCATATTTATTTATATGGTTCTTTTATAATTTAATAACAACTATTTAACCATTATAAAGGAGTTTAACGAACCCTCATCTAAGAAAAAGTACAAGGTAAAGGGTTTTCATCTCACTTTTTATTCACGTGAGATTCATGATATATTGACACTATTTTCTTTTGTGTGGTGTATGTACTACCCATGATTGTACTATTTGTGTAATATAATTTAATTTATGGGTATTTACATCTTCATTTTATCATCCTTATTTCATGGGGTGTATGTTTCGTAATTTACCAAATCGGTAGGGGAATTTTTAATTTCAATTTCCACTCATTGGGTTTTATGCATACTTCATTGATTATGTTACTCCAAGATTATGTGTGGAATCACTAATTATTTATGTACTAATTTCCAATACCCTTTTTTTGTATATAATTTTGATACACATAATCACTCCATTAATAAATTCTCAATTCACTGATATTAACTTGATAAGAGTAATCTTAACTCAATTTCCATTCACTAAGTTAAACATCCAAGTCATTGGTGTTGTTTTTACAAGACTATGTGTGAATGTACTCTGATCGATTTACACTGAATATCCAATCATATTGAGTGTATTTATATTTTTCACACATAATTATGTCATTGATTTATCCTTAACCTAAGGATATAGTCTTTATAAGGGATTTCATCTCAATTTACATTCCATTAAGACATCTTTGTTGTTATTCGCCAACTCACTTTTATATGTTGTATATACTTTACATAGACATGGTATATCATGAATCCCTTTATTCTCATGTTATTATAAAGTTTTAATTACCTCAATTTTTTTTATTTAAGCCTCTTTCATTTGTTTAGGAACTCTTTAACTAAAATAACGTTTTACATGTTTTAACGATTTATTCTTTAAATCTTTCTCATTAATGTCCATGTTTTAAAAATGATTTTAAGGATTTATTTATATGAACATGAATGTTTTTAAATTAATATTTCTTTCAAAATTTTCAAATTGGTATGGTACACTTTTATTAAAAAATGTATTGTAAACGACTTCTTTGATAAATAGTGGGACTTTTAAATGTTTTCAAGGAAAAGGTGATATTTCTCTGAAATAGTTTTACTGGTTATTTTCATCTATGTCAATATACTTAATTTTATATTATTCTTGATTGAGGTTGATTTTTTATAATAAAATCTTCCAAATTTTATTGAATGAGTTATTTTTTACTATGGATGTGTTATTTTTATACCATTCATGGTTTATGGTTAAAGTAGTTACATTTCATGTGCTAGTTTTAATATGAATGTTTATGTTATGTTTCAACCTTTTCATATGAGGAATGCATTGGACTTAGTAAGTGATGGGTGTAGCCCGCTATAGCTCCTCGATGCATCGGTAGGTCTCATGAGAAAAACTGGTGTCTTGGCATAAGGCCTTGACAAAATCTTATTTGTAGACATGGCACGAGGCCTTGACTATGTGGTCATGATGTCCGGAATTATGCATTCCATCGTTATGAAATTAGTTATTGATATTACATTCTATTAATAGAATAGTAGAATATCTATGTGAATAAGTAAATGGCATTATTTGATTTATATTTTCCATATTATTCTGAAATTTAAGTTTAAAATTCTTGTGTTTTAGTCTTATACATTGCCTTAAATGTTTATGCTTATTTATGAAAGTTTCCACTATATTGATTTCCTTACTGAGCATATGATCTATCCCCTTTATATGTTTTATTTTTTCAAGGATGTGAAGAATTATCTCATGATAAACCTATAGGAATTGTCTAAGGGATATGAGTGTGTTTAAAGGGGACATAATGTTGTTTTTTTATTTCATAATGTAATGTAAAACTTATGTATGTATCTAGTACTTCCAAGGATACTAAACTAATCAGTCTTCAGAGACCTTATATCTTGTGGTCATGCCATTGATGTGTAATAATGCACTGACTCTGGGTAACTCGGTTTGGGGCAGTACATAGATAATATTATTCATAACTTCCATCTTTGTAGCTTGGTGATATCTTGTTATATTAAATAATAATATTTTAATAATATATTGTTGTTTGGTAAAACTCGAACTTTTTTTAATGCATGTAAAATCATTATTTTGTGTATTATAAACTTAACAAGGTGTTACATATAAAGAAATATAGAAAAAAATTAAATTTATTCAATAATGAAAATATTTTAAAATCATGGCGTGTTACATTCTCCCTACTTCAATAAATTATGTCCTCGAAATTTTAAATTGCACTTCAAAAATAAAATGTTGATACCTGAAAATTAATTTGTGGGAGAACCACATTGGAAATAGGATTAATGAAAAATCCTCTTAATAATAGGGAAATGGAAATGTGAAGGCCAAAATAAAAGTAGGCTTTCAAATAGGATAACATTAGCATGAAGTGAAAACAGGGACATTGGAGATAAATATAACCATCATGTTCTGATAGAGAGTGATAGATAACATGGTCATTATAAATTATATCATCAAAAAACCATAAATCTCTAATGGGTTAAATGATCATTTATTTCTCAGAATGAGATGTAAATGGATAACATTTTTTTCCAAAATATTTTTTCTTAAGTTTGATGTATTCTTTTACAATCTTGATAAATCACTCCAGAAAACTCACTTTATTTATTTTCATGTCATAATTTCATCCTTTGGTTGGGAATCTATCTATTTTTACTTCATTTTGTAGACATAGGGATGGATAATTAAGATGAATTTTATACCTAAAGCACTTTTGATGAATCATAAGGTCCGCAAGTATTTCCTTCATCCTTGTAAATTTTTACTTTAATCCAAAAATGTTAGCACAGATTATCCAATAAATCATACTTTAAACTCAAAAAATAATATCCAATGTTCAAATTAACCCATTATAACCTTAAGACTCATCCAAAATACATCTATCTAAATTCACTATCCAAAAAGCTCTTTGAATTTCCAAAATCAATCTTAACATCATATTCCTCATGCAACATAATGTATCAGTTATTGTCACATGCCAAATATTTTATCACCTTAAAAACCATAATGAAAACAATAATGATTATAAATCCTTAAATATGAAGTAATGCAGTACAATCCTTATATATCTCATGATTATTATAACCATAGAACTATTGATGAAATAATTATTGAATCCAAATACAAAAGAACTTTAATCATTTTACTTCATTCTTAAACCATTAACTGTGTTTCATCATCTTATTCCTTAATATATCCTTTCTTTTATTTTTATCATGCAGTGTCTTCATCATTAGTTGTATAAACATTAATTGTATAACCTTTATGATTCTAACCATTAACCAAAACCCAAATCACAATATGAGAAACACCAATAATATTGATATAGTTTGGAAGAATCATTTATAGGATGTCTAAATCATGACATATTTTTTTCAATCTATGAGTTCATAGGTTTAACATAGGTTATCTATGGTATTACCAAATCTATAGCATGATATCCTATACTTATAATTATCCACAAATTTAGTCATAGGTTTAATTTTTCTAATCCATGATTTGCTAAATCTTGTGCCTTACTTTAATACATTGGAATATGATACAAAGAAACACATCCTAAGGGACCAAATGATTTAGTAGTCTTTGTAAACTAGATATATAATTATAATCCATATTACATTTTTTATCATAAATTACACAAATAATTTCATAGAGTCTTCCAATATTACCCCTTTGTGTAACACTACATATTAGTTATAACATACTTCTTAGAATCCAAGGAAAAAATGAATCATATAAAAGGGGTGATCTCTAATGCTCAGTAAGGGTAAGTGTATAAAAAAATCTCTCATTAAATATGGAATAAATAATATGGAGAGGTAAATAATTGATACACATACCATTTAAATAATCACATGAGAAAGTAAACATAACGATTGATATTCTAAATAATCAAATAATCACTTGGAATAATAATAATGATGGAATGAATAATTTTAGAAGTCTGCACTATAAATATCTATCCTCATGATAGTTACTATAAAGATCTATTCTCATGACAGTTTAGGTCTGTAGGTAGAAACTCATCCCATTTGTGTCAGGATCTATCCTCCTAAAAATTTAAAACTGCTTGGAAACAAACATGAATCACTACTAGAAAATGGACCTATACCCACGGTTTGGGGAAAAACCATGGGTATAAGCACCCACTTACCCACATTTTTCCTAAAACTGTGGGTATAGGTATTGTATGGGAACCTATACCCATGGTTTTACTAAAATCATGGGTATAGGCACCCTTATACCCACGGTTCTAGGAAAACCATGTGTTTAGGTATAGTATGGGAACCTATACCCACAATTTTCCAAAACAGTGGGTATAGGCTCCCCTATACCCATGGTTTTTCAAAAAATGTGGATATATGGTAGTTTTTTGAGACCTATACCCATGTTATAACAAAAACTGTGGATATAGGGTGGGTTTTTCAAGACCTATAACCGCGGTTTTACAAATCATGGGTATAGCTTTCCCGCCTTATGGCACGAAAAAAATTTCATAGGGCACAAAACAAATTTCACGGGAAAACCTATTCCCATGGTTTTCTACCTATATCCATGGTTATATAAATATATATAACTAAATATATATATATATACCAATAATACAAATGGGATAGTGGTTAGGTGGGGGAGAAATAAATGAGCGGTCCAGGGATTGAATCTTGCGACCGTATTTTTTTGTCAAAGCTATACCCAATGTTTTAAAAACATGGGTATAGGTGAATGACATGGTGGAATGGTGAGTTACATGGTGGACTGAACATATACCCATGGTTTCCTAAACTGTGGGTATAGCTCAAGGGCTATTCCGACGCCTCGATAGCCCAAGGTTCATGAAATCATAGGTATAGGGAAATTTTCCAGTAGTGAATGGTTTTTTACCAACTAATTTCATATCAAGAGACTAATTATTCATCAAGGGGCTATATCAAGCTTTTTCCATCACTTACTAAGTACAAACCATTCCTCACATGAATAAATAATATAACATGGTCAATATGTATTAACAAAATCAATAATTATTCATATGGTATATCAATACTTCCCCAATAAAACTGACCATAAACCATTTACTAAAGTATGGATGATGGTATCAAAAGAGATAAACCTCAATGAAGTAAAATATTTGAAAATTGATATTGACATAGATTAAAGTAATTTAAATTATATCACAGAAAATCTATTGAAGAAAAACTCTTATTAAATCCATATAAAAAACACTTGTATAAAAATACCATTTTCTTTTAAGAACCAATTTTTAATACCAAAACACCATTTTATATGAAAAAAAAATTTCAATACCAAAATTCAAAAAAATATAAAAATTGTTTTTATTTAAAGAAACACGAAATATTGAAAATAATGAAAAAATATTAAATAATGGTCATGACTACAAAAAATTCATTGTCACCGTATGTGTGAAGAAATAGAACATACCTTTCGTTGTTAGTCAAATAATTATGTATAAAACACATAAAAATTTCCCTTTTTTAAAAACATTGAATTAAATTAAAAATAGACATAAAATTTCTTTTATAATACTCTTATATAAATATCAAAAATAATATCAAAAATATTGACATGGAGAAAAAATATTTGATAATTAAATCATTAAAAATTCAAGGTTTCCTATACCCCTTTGAATATTTAAACCATAATCCCCATGAAATAATAACATTTAAAAAAATTAAATAACTTTCATAAATGAATTTGGGTGTATAACATCAAACTTTTACACAATGAAAGGAGATTGAGATGAAGTCCATTACCTTGAATTTCCTTTTGTGTGAATGTAATTTAACCTTCTATATAATGGTTTTAAGAGTGTTAATAAATTATTACAGAACCATAATCATGTTTATAAGTCATATATTATCTTATTATAATATCTTATTACCCATTTGATAACAATATTTCATTATTTTCACCATTTCAAGTGGTAATTGCCTAGTTTCTCATGTATATTGTGACTTGTTATTTGTTGTTCCTATTACTTAGATGATAATTTCATAATCTCTATAATTAAGACCATGATTTAATTACCATATATAGTCATTAAATATGCATTTATAATAATCCATAATATTTTGAGATAATAAATGAAATGTACCTTCATGAAGACTGTAGGTCGTACATATGCATGAACACTACTTTAATTTATTTTTCATATTAAAAGATTGATAAGTAAATGATAAATATGTTTATTATAATTATAGTATAATATAAATTTACTATATGTCTCATAGGTTTATTAAAATAATCCTTATTATGTTCCATGTATAGCTTGAACAAATCACATCGTTTTGGGGATGAGGTAGTCCACACTTCGACAAATGATGATATAGTATTTACACAAAATGAAAAGTATAATGGTATGTGTTTTAAAATAATTAAATAATCATAATAAAATAATAAATATCATATATAAAATATATATAATTATATTTTCCATCATAATTCCTAACCATGAAAGGTGGTAAAGTAAAAACGAGCAATCATCATTTCATGAGGTGATAGTTTTTCGTACACTTAAACAATATGTTCATTAACCATTAGATGGAATTGTGTATAATTATATTTAAAACCATTAGAATAAAAAAAATATATTGAGGATAACTTTTTATATATAAGCATGGAATAGGTAGAGCTGAGGGGGTGGAAATGGAAATAAAACTAAAGAGACGGAGGAAATATTCTACCTCTTCTTTGGGTAACTCCTTTCAGTTTCCACCAAAGGGCTTCCTTGGATGAATTTATTCCCAAGTAATGATTATACGATGAATATAAGGATGTTTTAAGATTATTTTGGAAGGGTTTTTTTGAGCTAGAAGGATCAAATTGGTGTGAGTAAGTGAGGGAGGAGGTGCCCTTTTATAATTGAGGTGAGGGGTACTTTTATGAATTCTCAAACTGTTAAATTAATATAAATTAATCTTCTATTTAAAATGGATTTAAGGTGATTTATTTTTAATATAATATGATTATTTTTTAAAATCCTCTCAAAAAATAATTTTTATATGAGTTTATGAAATATTTAACTTAATCCCAATAATGTTTCCAAATTTTATATTTTATGTACTTTATATCATTTAATAAAATATTATTTACTTTAAAATATCATTACTGTCAATTTTGTCACTATTCATTACTTGAATTTTTTAAAATATCATAACAACATGATATCTTCAAACCAACTATTTTAAATTGTCCTTAATATGTCAAATTATTCTATAAAACTCATGTATCACATTAATTTTATTATATTATATTTATTTTAATATTTTTAATAACTTTTATTTGATATGTCTGTTAATTGAAAAATTATTGCATCATCATTGTGCAAGACATTAATTTAATTATTTCATACATAAAAATTTAAAATAAATTATCATGATTAATATTAAGATTTTATCTTAAAAATTACTATTTATAGTTGAATATATCCTCTTAATAATCATATATAAAAAATATAATACTTATTAAAAACAGGAGTGTGACATATTGGACTTTCCTTAGAATTAAATACTCTAAAATTATTAGAGTCATTAAAGTGGATCCAAGAGGCCATAAAATCAGCTCAATGATTATTTTAGTCAAAAATATCTCATTAAATAAAATTAGGATATATTTTAGGGTAATTTTATAATATTATTTTTCCCTTAATTACCCGATTTACCCTTAACTGTGGTAATTAAAATATTACTAAATATACTATTCATATGATCAAAAATAATAGAAAAATATTTACATAATTTGGACCCATTGATTCAAAATATTAAATCCATTTTTAAAATTTCAAAACATAGAAGTTTCAGTAATTAATCTAAAATTAATCCCATTAATGGAATGAGAAAAAGGTTTTTAAAAGAGAAAATGTTTAAAAGATTGAAATATATTTATATAAAAACTCATTTTGAAATTGATTCCAATTACATAAATTATATTAAATGATAAAAATTAATCTTGTTAAACTTTTCATCCAACCAAAACATTAATTTAATACTATAAATTATTTCGATGAAAAAAATTGTTTTCAATTAAAATTTAGTATTTTTCGTTATTCATCATAACATTAAACTTGTCATTAAAATAAAAAAAAAATTAATCAAATTAAATTTTTTATATTCTTATATAAAATAGGAATTTTATTTTTTAAAATAAAATATATTAAAGTGAAAAAAAAATTGAATTTAAAATAGATTCTCCATTAAAAGGTGGTCAAACTGCCTTTAGAGAAATATAGGTTTTATGCATAAAATTGGGTTTGTTCATATCTTATGCCTATAAAATATATTGGATGAATATCAAAAATATTTTATTCAATATATAAAATATATATTTCATTAATATCATTTAATAATTTTTATTAATTTAATTTATTATGATAAAATGCCTTTGTGTGCATAAAAATAGCTTTTATAAAAAAATTCTTATTATATTCAATTGGTTATTATACTCATTTATTAATTAATTCAAAACCAATTAATTCAACCATATATTTTATTAAGTTAGTTAATATTATTAAAAACTTAAAACTTAATGGCTTGGTCATATCTTATTATATTAAATTTAAATATTTTAATAATATGTTGTCATTCGGTAAAACTCAGTGTTGTGTGTAACACAAGCCAACTTATTATTGCATGTAATGTAAGATTAACATGGTGATTAAAATAAATAAATCTAGAAACAAAATTAAATTTATTCAAAAATAAAAATATTGTAATGTCTTGGGGTGTTATAGTCTCTCCTCCTTCAATAAATTGTGTCCTCGTAATTTGAAATTACACTTCAAAAATCAAAGGTTGATGACAGAAAATTGTAATATGGGAGACCTACATCATAAATAGTATTAATAAAACATCCTCTTAATAATAGGGAAATGGAAATTTGAAGGCCACCAAAAAAGTAGGATTGCGAATAGGATGACCATAGTGGTAAGTGAAAATCAAGGAATGGGAGATAAATCTAACCATTAAGTTCTGATGGAGAGTGATAGAGACCGTGAGTATGCCATCAGTTCTAGTTTTCAGGAAAAGGACTCAGACACCATGACCCAAACATCATAACCCAGACCCCATGACCCAAATACCATAACCCAGACACCGTGACCTAGGCACTATAACCAGTTTCGGATCTCATGAAGTCTGTGACACCAGTTCCTTGCTACCATCACTAAGATAGCATTTGAAGTTTGGAAAAGCACCAGACACTGTGATTCTAACACCGCATTTGTGCTACTGGTTCCTGTTCTCAATACAACTATGACATCATGATTGTCTCACCGTTCAAAGGAAAATATGAAGAAACTGTTTCATGGAGACGCCATTTATAAGTGATATTGTTTCTAGACAGACTGTGACACCGAACATTAATCTGTTTTTTCATTTACAATTTAATTTCTAACATTCATATTTGAGTCATTTAAAGTAACTAACATAATTAATGTTTCCTTGTATACATGTCACCTGATAGTACGAGGTACGAGGTTTAGAATACATGCATCATGTCAGCTCCAACACATGCACTCTAAAATAAAAAAAAGTGTGGCACTAAAACAAGATAGAAGTAGTGGTGTGTAGTAGAAGCGCGGACATTTTTGAAAAGTGAACTGATACATGCAATAAGAAACAACTGAATAACACACGAAGCACTCTCAATTCTAAAGGATGGACTACTATAGATCATATCCAAAAACATCTTCACAGTACCAAATCCAAGAACATGAGCTAGAAAGTTTACACCATCGAACTGGATGACTCGCGATAATCTATTTTTTCACAAGAGGACTCAATACATGCATCTTCTTTATCCTAAAATTCAATACCTGCATAGAATAACACTCGAAACACTTCTAACCTTTTCTCTTTATATTTTCTCTATTGTGTATTTTTTTAGCTTTTGAGCAATGTGTGTATGTCTGTATTAAAACACACACTATCTCCTACACTAAACTGAATGATACAAGATATCCTTCCTCTCATATCTTTTTACATTTGTTTACTCCCACGGATAAGTGTGGAATAGGTCCTTGTGTGACCTGGTATTTTATACCCACAAAGAACAATGGAAGAGGTTGTGTGACCTGGACAGTATTGTGCAGTGTTGTTTACCCCGATCCAGGGTGTGGATCACGTTTATTAATATAAACTGCTTAGTGTAAGGTGATCACCAATTGGATTAGATTAGGTCTTGTCTTGAGACTGAACAAATTGTTTTATCCGTTATTTCTTTTAATTTAGTTTTTCTATTCTTTACTATGTATTTCAAAAAACACATTATTTTACTTTGATAGTTAGTTTTGGATAGAATTTATAATCGTTTTTCCTTATTATAATAGTTGTAAAAGTAGTATCAATAACTCATATTAATATTATTGAGAATTAATCAATCTTCTTAGAGGTTATTTGAATAGTCAAACTTTTATAACTATATTACCTTGATTGGCTAGGTTATATTCATTTTTATTGGGGAAGAATTTTCAGAAAACTTTTTAACGGAAATTTTAATAAATACTCAATTCACCCCCCTCTTGAGTACTCTACTCCAACCAAAATTTGGTATCAGAGGAGTTTATTCCTGTTAAGACTCTATTTTTAAAAAGAATTCAACTGTGATTTTATTTGTACTTTAAAGATATGTAAATTTTTGTTAATTCTAAATTTATATCTCTTTAAAAGTATTTCTTTATTATGGATAATATAATAGAAGGTTCTGCAACAAATAGACCACCATTATTTAATAGAACTAATTATGACCAATGAAAAATTAAAATGAAAATTCATTTAGAAAGTATGGGCTTTGAAATTTGGTCTTAAATTATAGATGAGTATAATATTCCTTCTATTAATATAATTACTCTGGATGACCCAACCAAGAATTCTTAAAATAATAATTGTAAATCCATGAATGATTTATATTTCTCTTTAGGATATGAGAAATTTAACAGAATATCTACATGTAAAACTACCCATGAAATTTGGGATACTTTTTCTGTTTCACATTAAAGAACTTCTAGTGTAAAATAAATGAGACTCAATACTTATACTATTAAATATAATAAATTTAAAATGAAGCATGGTGAGCCTATTTCTGACATGTATCTCAGGTTCAACAAAATTTTCAATACAATAATTTCTCTTGGAAGATAAGTTACTACCAAAGAAAAAATCATGAGGATTCTCAGATGCCTACCTGATAGATAGAGAGGAACCTTTTTATGTATTAGAGAGTCATGTCCCATCAGAAAATTACTTTTCAAAGAACTCATTGGAAAACTAATGATGAATGAAGAGGAGATGAATGTTAACAAGGAAGAGGAGGATGAACCCAAAAGAAAATCTGATGAATTCAATACCACTACCTCTAAACACAAAGAAAAGGATAAACTGCATGTCTCTGTAGAAATTTCTAGCAGTGAACGATCATCACCTAAAAGTGATGAGGAGATGACTCAATTAGCTTGAAGGTTGAAGAAATTTTACAAAAGGAATAAATTTTTCTGAAAGCCTAACGTCAAAGGAAGATATGATCAAAAGGGAAGCTGGAATAAAGATTGAAAAAGAAATGACAAGTCTAATGAGATAGTATGTTCTGAATGTAAGTGAAAGAGACATGTAAAGGCTGACTATCCCAAGATCAAATATAAAAATAAATATGAGTAAAAATATAGAAAGTATAAAAAGGAAATTAAAGAAACTTGGAGTGATTCTGAGGATAGTTCAAGTGACACAGAGTCTTTACATGATGAACAGGCTAACAAAGCCAATACGTGTTTCATAGAATACACGTATGAGGTAACACTAGAATCTCTTGTACAAAATTTCTATTATTATGGAGATGAAATTGATTCTGAAAATATGTCTAAAGAAGAAATGTTTGAGTATTTCAATATCCTTAAATAGACATGTAATGAAATAAAATATAAATACAAGTATTTAAAGAAACATAATGATCTTACCTCAACTGTTAAATATGAACTTAGTTTAGAAATACATAAAAATGTTCAATTACTCAAAGAAAACAATGAACTAAATCTCTCTAATGAGCAATTGAAAAAGGAACTTGAAAGTATTAGTAATGGTAAAGATATATACCTTGGTACAAATTCTAAGTAAACATATTTCCCCTAAATACACTACTGGTATTGGCTATCAACCTAGTAAAAGAAATTTTGGAAAAACCAATTTTTTTTCTAAATCTATAACATACAGCTTTACTCCTAGTTTAAGAAAACATTCTGCTAGTTCAAATTATGATACACTCTCTACTATTTCATGCTTTTCTAGACCAAATAGAATTTATTTCTCAAACACTTTACATAATGCTTATAGGAAAACTATGACGCATATGTGGGTTCCTAAATCACTAGTTACTAATATTACTAGACCCAAACAAATATGGGTACCAAAGTCTATTTTTATTTAAAAATTTTGTAGGAAAATTGTTTAAAGATCTCTTGTAAAAGCTTATGGTACATGGAAAGTGGGTGCTCAAGAAACATTATAGGAGAATATTCATGCTTCAATAAATTAATAAAAATTGATGGTGTACATGTCACTTTTGGTGACAATTCCAAAGAAAAAATCATTGGCCTTGAAAAAATTGGTAACTCTAACTTAGTCTTAATTTCCAAAGAATTTTTTTGATGGACTGAAATATAATATTCTTAGTATTCCACAACTATGTGATGATGGATTTCATGTTAAATTTGAAAATGATCCTTGGAATGTTTTTAATTCTAAAAATGAATTAGTATTTTTTTCATTGAGAAATTAAAATTTATACTCTATTAACTTAGATTCTTTAGTTTCTCAAAATTCATCATGTTTAAGTTTATTTCATAATGATTCTTATATTTCGAATAGAATACTAGGAGAATGCAATATTCAATCTCTTAGAAAGCTAACTAGAAAAAATTTAGTCAAATACCTACCCAAACATGAGTTTCCAAATAATAAAGTGTGTAATCCTTCTCAAAAGAGAAAGCAACACAAAATTTCCTTCAAACCAAAGAAATAATTGTCAACTTCTCAACGTCTCTAGTTGGTTCACATGGATTTGTTCGGACCATCTAGAGTTTTTAGTTTAAATGGGAAGAATTATGTTTATATTCTTGTAGATGAATTTTCTAGATATACTTGGGCATTCTTTTTGGATCACAAAAGTGAAGACTACTCTCATTTTACCAAATATGCTAAAACTATCGAAAACCTTAATGGAATTGAATTAAATCCTTAAGAAATGATCATGCCTGTGAGTTTGAAAATCAAGAGTTTGAATCCTTTTTCTCACAAAAATGGCTATAGTCATAATTTCTATTCCCCTCCAACACCTCAACAAAATAGAGTTGTAGAAAGAATAAATAAAACCTTGCAAGAAATTTCTAGAACCATGCTTAGTGAATATGACTTACCTATTTATTTTTGGGCTAAAGCTGTAAATACAGCATGCTATATTACTAATAGAGTGTTGATTAGACCTATTCTTAAAAGAACTCCATATGAGTTATGGAACAACAGAAAACCCAAAGTAAGCTACTTCAATGTTTATGGTTGAAAATTATATATCCTTAATACTAAGGAAAATCATGACGTGTTTTCATCCCAGAGTGATGAAGGAATATTTCTAGGATATTCAATATCTAGTAAATACTATAGTTTTTTTAACAAAAGAACAAAATTTTTTGGAAGAATATGTCCATGTCAAGTTTGATGAGACAGATCCACATGAGCTTAAGACCTCTCTAGAGAACCTGGAGGATGGTATGTCAAATCTATACATCAATGCTAAATCCTCTATCCAACCTGAAAAGGAATCTGTGAAAACTTCCAATTCTAGAAATTCTCCAAATTCAAGTCGTAATGGAACCAAAACTATTGAAGAACCAGAAATCACTAGCCCCTCTTATATTAGAGCTTTTAGAACCCTTAAGATCCATCCTCTGGATGTTGTTGTAAAAGATTTAGATAAAGAAACTCAGACTAGAGATTCTCTTAGAAATCAGGTTTAAAATAAAGTTTTCTTATCACAACATGAACCTAGAAACATTAATGATGTTATCAACGATGAATTTTGGGTGATGGATATTCAAGAAGAACTTAATCAGTTTGAAAGGAACAAAGTTTGGAAACTTTTTAATAGAACCAAAGATATATTTACCATAGGTACTAAGTGGGTTTTTAGAAATAAGGTAGATGAAGCTGGTAATATAGTTATAAATAAGGATATATTGGTTGCACAAGGATATAGTCAAGAGGAAGGAATTGACTATGACTTGACCTTTTCACCAGTAGCTAGACTTAAATCCAATCGAATTCCGCTTGCTTATACTTCCTATCTGGATTTCAAACTATATCAAATGGATATCAAGAGTGATTTTCTAAATGGGTATATAGCTGAGGATTCTTTTTTTGAACAACCCCCTAGTTTCAAAAATTCTCACTTTCCAAATCATGTTTTCAAATTATCAAAAGCTTTGAACGGTTTAAAACAAGCTCCAAGAGCTTGGTATGATAGATTAAGTAATTCTCTTATTTCCAAAGGTTTTACAAAAGGTATAGTTGAACCTAGCCTTTTTTTGAAATGAATTTCAAATGAAGTTTTAGTAGTTAAAATTTATTTAGATGATATTATTTTGGGATCTTGAAAAAACTCTTTATGTATTGAAATTTCTAAAATGATGCAAAATGAATTTGAAATGAGTTTAATGGGTGAACTAAAATTATTTCTTGGAGTTAAAATCTTTTAAAATAAATATGGTATTATTTTAAATCAAATAAAATATACTATATATATTCTAAATTGTTTTGGCTTGGATAACACTAAAAGTAGTGATACTCCAATGAGTACTACTTGTAAGTTGGATCTTGATGAAGATGAAAAATTTGTTGATCAAACCACTTATAGAGGTATGATTGGAAGCTTACTCTACTTAAATTCTATCTAACCTGACATTATGTTTAGTGTATGTATGTGTGATCATTTTCAAGAAACTCCTATGGAATCTCATTTAAATGTTGTTAAAAGGATTTTCAAATACGTAAAGCATACACCCAATCTAGGATTATTCTATCCCAGAGGACAATTATTTGAGTTAGTTAGTTATTCTAATGCTGATTTCGGTGGTTGTAAGTTAGATAGAAAAATCACCTATGGAACATGTCACTTTTTAGGCAAGTATCTAGTATCATGGTGTAGTAAGAAACAAAACTTTGTTGCATTATCTTCTACCGAAGCTGAATACATAGCAGTTGGTAGTTGTTTTGCAAAAATTTTGTGGATGAAACACACATTTCTAGATTATGGATATCAATTCAGGCATTTGCCTATAAATTATGACAATAAAAGTGATATTATCATCTCAAAAAATAATTTTTCACAATCTAGTACAAAACATATTGATGTAAGACATCACTTTTTGAGAGACCATTATAAAAAATGTGATATCACTTAGGAATTCATTATAACCTAATATCATATTTCTGATATATTCACCAAAACATTAAATTCTAAAAGGATAGATTAAATCATACATGAAATATGAATGATAAATCTTAAGTAGAAAGTATACTATTTTCAAAACATACTGACTCACAGCTTACTATTTCACAGTTTATGGTTTCATGAGTCACTGTCTTAGAATTAGCATCTCACTCATACAGTTCAGCAAGTTACTGTATTGAAGTTACTGTTTCATTTTTAAGATTTCACAGTTACTGTTTTGCACTTACTATTTCAAACAATACATTCGCATTATTTTGGAGTCACACAATAGGGATGACACCGTGAAAATTTGTTTTGGTCTCACCGTGACAACCTGTAATAGTCTCACAATGAAAATCTGTTCTGGTCTCACCGTAATAACACTTTTTCATTTTATATGTATTTTATTACCCATATCGTTGTGATTGATTATTTTATTGTTTTTTATCATATTCTTTTGAATTTATGATGCTTGAAATCCCAAATGATAAAAATGAAATATTTATCACACTTTTCTTCACTCAAGCTCTCTTCTCTCAAACCGTAAGACCTCTTTCAACCCTTCATCTCTCTCTCTCTCTTGAACCCCTCATTGAATTCCCAGAATGAATCTCCCATCTTCATCAACTCCTGATAAGTGCAGATCTAAGAATAAAGTGAAAAGAGAACCAAAGATAACATCCAAAGGACCATTGAACCCAAATCTTTTTGTTAGAATAGTGGTACCAAAATAGGAAATATGCCCTAAGTGGTTGATTTCAAGTAGTTATTTAGTTATGAAAGTACTTAAAGAGCATGGATGGCTGGACTGGTTTACAAAAGAGAAAAGGATGATTTATCCAAATCTTGTTGCTCGGTTCTATTAGTTTTTTTAGTTTTCTATCAATAATGATGATGGTTTGGTTGTGAGGAGCTGGATTAATGGCCAAAGATGCACCTTTTCCTTGGGGTTATGGGATTCTTGACTAGGGATACCCCATGAGGGAATTTTTTAGGACTACCAGAGAGGTCCTCCTCCTCCTAGTGATATTTTTGTTTTAGAAGATGCCTTGGGAAGCTTGAATGGAAATAAAAATAAAAGAAGAGCTATTGCTATTGATTTAGATGGTGAAACAGAATTGTTGTTTAAGTTTATTCAGAATCTGATTAGTCTAATAAAAAAAGATTTTTCAACCCTCAAATATCAAGATGTATTTTTTATACATCTTATGAAGAATGGAAATAAGATAAACATGTGCAAGTATGTTATACTTCATATGTGTGAGTTGATTAAGACAACCTCAAAGTATACCTCCTTGTTCTACTCAAGGTTAATCTCTGCTCAACTATATGCTAAAGGAATGGTTGGACTAAATGAAGAAGTCATCAAGGACTATGAATTTTGTATCTCAAAGGTTACAGTTAAAAGGATGAAAATTAGTTGGAATCTATAGAAAAAGGATTGGGTGGAGGATAATGAATGGTTATATGAAAAGTTTAATCCAATTGAGCATCCTTTAAGACCTAATAACATATCAGATCCTAGTTTGGAACCATATGAAATTTTTGACTATCCTATTGAAGAGGAAGAATAGGCAGTTGTTGCACCTCTAGAAGAAACTATCTTGGATAAGGAAGACAGTGGACCTGTTCCACAGAACATAGTTGAGAAGGAAGCACCTGTTACTAAAAGAAGTATTTATTTGGAAGAATAACCTACTTCTAGAAAATAATCTATTTTTAATGTAAGATAAAAGGTTGTTCCTGAAGAGAATATAGAAGAATAAATTTCTCTTGATAAAGAAGATGCGATTGAAGATCATTTGGAAGAAAAATATAATCCTGATGTTATTCTATTTGCTAAGGAAATAATGGAACAAGCCTTCTAGATGGCTAGAAAAGAAATGGGTGAGAGTATTGGAGATGAACTTTTAGATCCAGTCCAAGGAACTGAATCTCTTAGTCTTTTTAGAGATGCATTTTTTAAGGGGGAGAAGCACCCTAGTCTAGAATATGTTGAAGTTATTAATCCTGTAGATCAAAGAATTGTGGATACCTGGTATAAGTTCCCTAGCTACTTAGATGTGGATGATTCCCAAGAAGCCTCAGTTAAAGGCATAGACCTCTTTATTGTGTTTCAATTGAAACCAGTTTCTAATCTATAGGTAATATCTTCCAAGGAACCTGGGCCTGTCTCATCTCCTATTCCTAAGCCTTCTCAAGAACCTCCTGCTTTCTTGATTCAAAGTGATTTGAAAGTTTTTTGAGCTAATTTATTGGATGGAATTGAAAATATCATGAACATCCAACCTACTCCCATAAAAAACCTAAGTGAAAGAGATGTTGCCTTACTGTTAAAGAAGATCATATAGTAGATTCATCCAAAATTGCTTCATGAATTTCAAGAAGTTAGAATTGAGAACAAACAGTTGAGTGATGAAGTGAAGTCTCTCAGATCTATGGTTGAAGATATGAAAAAATTCTTGCAATTAAGACAAGATCATGTTTCTCATCCTGTTGAGGATGTTAGTGGTCAGATTCCACAACAAGTTTCCTATCCAATTCAACTGAACTTGACTTAATTATCTGACAAGGTGGCTGAGAGAAAAAAGAAGATAGTCCAAGAGATGAATGATCTTGTTTTAGGTCTCAAAAAAATGAATAATTAGTATAAGGTAGGTCTACAGAAAGTTCTAAAACAGATCAAGTACCTCACTTTAGTTTTTACAGGCTTGAGTGCCTCTGGACAGTCATCTCAACCCTTTGATAGTGATCTGCTCAGAACTATTGTGTAGGAGGAACTTCAATCGGTGATAAGTGGCTTTGACAAAGAGATTCTATCTATAGTTGTCAAGAATAATGATATAATTCTTGATTTAGTAAGGATTAATTCAAATATTTAAAATGATACTCAGGAAGATATTACTAAGAAAGTGGATTTCTACTTTAATAGGAATTTTTCTAAGCATGATATGACCAATTATTTCAAGTATCTTGTAGAGAATTTGAAAATTCTTCCGGTCACTCAAGCCTTTAAGACTCAAGTCCAAAATCTGAAAGATTTCACTCCTCTATTGTATAGATTCATCGAGAAAAAAGATGATTTTGAGAAAGAAATGCAGTATGGGTGTGATATTATTACAGACTTCATTCACTTGTTGAAGCCTTATATTCATGTGCAAAGCAGTGCTATTGTGGCTTCTACAGCTGCACCCTTACGGTCTAGTTTACCACTTTCCTCATCCATTACCTTTGTATCTACCTCAATGTCTATATCTCAGGCTCTGAGCTAGATCATACCTGTTATCCTTGACGAAAACATGCCTCGGTCTTCCACCAAACCTACTTTGGCACCTTCTGTATTTGAAGGACTCCCTCTTCCTTCTCTGACAGTGTTTTTCAATCCCTTCTTCAACTTCTAATTATGATCCTATGGCTCCTTATTATGCTACATACAAGGGAAAAGAGAAGACAGTTGGTGCTGAAGAAAAGTGGAAACTATTCTTTGAGAGGGAAGTTTTGTACTTTTTCCTACTATTTGTAATGACACATATTTTTCCATATCATGCAATGTGAACTGTTTGTTGTGTATTCTCTTATTTACTTTAATTCTTTCCTTTTATTGTACTCATTTTGATAATCTCAAAGGGGTATAACAACACAGTAAGAATAGATATCTGATTCATATGATTTGTGATCATCAAAATGGGGTATATTGTTGGACTCCTCATATTTTAATCATGTTTTAATGATCACAAATATTGTTACTCCTATTTAATCTATCACAAATCATGTGCAAAGATGGTTGGTTTCGTTATGCTTTAAATAAACTTCCATTAAATCATATTAATCCTAAATCATCCTATATATTTTATTATTATTTTAAACTATATTTAATTATGTTCTATAATGATTTATTATATGAATTATTATGTCTCATTCATTCTGTGAATATTACAGCTTAAGACTATTTACAGATATTTGGCTAAGTCTGAGAAACTGTGAGTCTTCCAACAGTTCGGGTTTTTTTTGGAAAAGTACTCAAACACCATGACCCAGACACTGTAACCTAGACACCATGACCCAAACATTATGACCTATACACCGTAACCCAGGCACCGTGACCCATACACTGTAACCTAGACACCGTAACCTAGACACTGTAACTAGTTTCAGCTCTCATGAAGTCGGTGACATCAGTTCCTTACTACCATCACTAAGACATCATTCAAAGTTTGAAAAAGCACCAGACACCATGATTCTAACACCACATCTATGTTATCGGATCTTGATGTCAATACAATTTTACCATCATGATTGTCCCACTACTCAATGGAAAATAAGAATACATTGTTTCATGGTGGCACCATTTCAAGTGATATAGTTTCTATAGAGACTGTGACAAAAATATTTAATCTGTTTGGTCATTTTTAATTTAATTTCTAACGTTCATATTTGAGTCATTTAAAGTCATTTACATAATTAATTTTTCTTTGTAGAAATTTCACCTCATAGTACAAGGTACGAGGTGCAGAATACATGAATCGTGTAGGCTCCAACACATGTACTCTAAAATAAAAAGAAAAGAGTAGAACTAAAACAAGAGACAAGAAGTAGTGTGTAGTAGAAGCACGAGCATTTTTTAAAAGTGAACTGATACATGAAATAATAAACAACTAAAGAACACAGGAAGCACTCATGATTATAAATCATAGACAATTGTAGATCAGAGCCAAAAACATCTTCGCAGTACCAACTCCAAGAAGAACACAAACTAGATAGTTTACACCATCGAATTGGAAGACTTGCGATACTCTATTTTTCACAAGAGAAATCGATACTTGCATCTGCTTCATCCTACAAGTCAAGAGCTTCATAGAATAACACTCAGAGCACTTCTATCCTTTTCTCAACATCTTTTCTCTATTGTGTATTGTTTTCCTCTTTCGAGTAGTGTGTGTATTTCTATATTAAAAAACACATTGTCTCCTGCACTAAACTGAAGGATACAAGATATCCTTCTTCTCATATCTTGTTACATTTTTTTACTCCCATGTATAAGTATGGAAGAGGTCCTTGTGTGACCTGGTATTTTATACCCATGAAGAACAGTAGAAGAGGTCATGTGACCTGGATAGTCTTATGCACAGTTATTTACCCCGATCCAGGGTGTGGATAAAGTTTAATAATATAAAATTCTTGGTATAATGCGATCACCAAGTGGAGTGGATTAGGTATCATCTTGAGACTGAACCACTTGTTTTATCCCCTAAGTCTTTTAATTTAATTTTTCTCTGCTTTACTGTGTATTTCAGAAAACATTAGATTTTACTTTATTAGTTAGTATTGGATAGAAGTTATAATTGTTTTGACTTCTTAGAATAACTTCAAAAGTAGTATCAATAACTCTTATTGATATTACTGAGAATTAATCAATCTTCTAAGAGGTTATTTGAAAAGTCAAACTTTTATAACTATATTACATTGATTGACTGGGTTATATTCATTTTTATTGGGGAACCTTTTTAAGAAAACTCTTTAATAGATCTTTTATTAGATACTCAATTCACCCCCCCCCCCCCATCTTGAGTAATCTACTCCAACCAACAATAGGGTTATTTTATCTAATCTGTGATTTCCTAAATCTAGTTCTCAAGGTTTATACTAAACCTTACTCTAATACCAACTGTAACAACCCTGAACCCAGTAGGCCGGATCCAGTGCCTGAATGAATTGTCATGAAAAATCTAGTTTATTATGTTTTTAAGGTTTATTTATATTACAGTGCAGAACCTAGGTCGTCACTCAAGGAGTTTTGGTGGTTTATAGTGTAAATTTTTATTAAAAAGGAACAAAATAGGGGGTGGTTTTGAAAATAGTTTTAAGAAAATTACTTGATTTAAAGAGTTTAATAGTAGATAAATAAATGTATTATTTTAAGAATTATGAGAGAAATGGGTTGTTGATATTTCACTACACACATTTCAAGTTCATTGTTCTTAGATATTCATTCAATTTTGAAGTAATTATTTAGTTGAAATTAATTTGAATCCCGATTAATTCTTTAGCTTTTATTTCATTACAAGAAGAACAAAACCTTGAAATAACAATCATATTGCCAAAGTCCAGAACTTATTCATGGAATAAGAGCTTACAAACTAGATTTAAATCACAATAAAGTGGGTAAAAAAAGAATTCATGTGATTTCTAATCGAAATAACACAATTCACGCACTCAAAACCTCACACTAATCATTTTGAAATTAAGATCATATCATTCACATGCATAAAAATCATTAAAAATTAAATCATGTAAGATACATGGAGGGAATGTTTTAACACCCAAATTAATCCAAATGAGTAGCTAATAGATGCACCGGAATTTCCTTGACATGTATGTAGCTCCCTCACAACGAACGCCCACCGTTTAGCCCATCATCGAGAGGAGGAGGAAACTCAGGTGGAAATCCTTCTTCATTATTGATCTCCCTATTATGATAGGAACCTCCATAACTTCTAGGATGAGGAGGGGACTCATCTAGGACTCCAAAATGGTAGATATTTTCTTTTAGTTCACACTTTTAAATGAGGATCCAAATGTTCCATTTTATAGGCAATGTGTAAGGTGGTTTTGGGCACACACATTTATTAAAACCACTTGGACCATGGTCTTAGACATCCATACAGTCTTATCTTGCATTGAAAAAAATTAAAAATTTATTTCCCCACTTCTTGACAATATCCTAATAATTTTTGGCTTCATTAAGACACTAACAGCTCTAGATATTAATAGAACATAGCACACCTGACTTCATGAAGATTTGGAGTCTTGAACATATTATTACATGTAGGAAACTAGATAGATAAATCCTGATTGGGTTACTTTATAAAAGATTTATCCTACTGAATTCAGGACTAGTCCAAAAAATATTGTCCCATTTGGATGCACAGTTTAGTATCATTGTGTGGTTGAGTCCACTGAAGTGTTTGGATCCTACATAGTTTGGTCCATTTTTCTTGAACATCATCATGTGTCTTTAAAATCACCTCCACCAATAATACAATTATCAAAATAAGTAACATTTACCTTTTTAATAGTGAAAACCCAAAAAAATGAATCAAACATGAAGTGGAATTTGTTATTATTTTTATAATTTTCAATACAAAACTCGTTTGGCATAGTGGTGTAATGGTGAAAATGAAATTGTGAATTGTGGTGAAATCAGTTCCATACTTTAATACATTGTCATAAGATACAAGGAATCACATCCCAAGGTACCAAAAAGTTTATTAGTATTGGTAAACTAGATGCATACTTGTAATCCACATTACATTTTGAAACATAAAATACATAAATAATTTCATTGAGACTTCCATTATTCCACCTTTGTGTAACCCTGCATATCATTCATAACATACTACTTTGAATCCTGGGGGAAAATGAAACATATTAAAGGGGTGAGATTTAATTCTTAGTAAGGTTAAGCATACGGTGGAAGCTATGAGTAAATATGGCATAAAAATATGGAAGGTAGATAACTGATACACATGACATTTAAATAATCACATGAGCTAGGAAACTTAAGCATGAATATTCTAACTAATCATATAATCACATGGAATAATAATGATGATGGAATGCATAATTTTAAATGTTTGAACTACCAATATTTATCCTCAATATAGTTACTATCAAGATCTATCCTCCTAATAGATTAGGCATGTGGGTAGAAACCTAACTAATTTGTGTCAAGATAAATCCTCCTGACAGTTTAAAACTACTTGGAAAAAAATGTAAAGGGTTTATCTCTAACTAATTTCATCTCAATAGACTACTGATTCATCAACAGGCTATAGCAATCCACTCCCATTATTTACTAAGTCCAAATCATTCCTCACATTAATATATAATACAACTAGGTCAATATGTCTTAACAAAATCAATAACTATTCATATTTTATATCAATTCTTCCCCATTAAAACTGACCATAAAGCATTTACTAAAGTATGGATTATGGTATCATAAGATATAGACCTCAATAAAGTACAAAATTCAACAAAGTATGTTGACATGGATGAAAATACCATAAATGATATCACAAAAAAATTATTTAGGAACAAATCTTATTAAACCCATATGAAAAATACTTTTGTATAGAAATACCATTTTATTTTAAAAACCAATTTTAAATATGAAAACACCATTTTCATTGAAAACCAATTTTTAATTAAAAAAATACCCAAAAAGATAAATATATATTTACATTTAAGGAAACATTAAATCTTAAAAAGGATGATGAAAATAAAATAATGGTCACATTGGTGGAAAAATCATTTTCACTATATACGTTAAGAATAGAAAATTCCTTTTGTTGTTTGTCAAAACATTCTATATAAAACACATAAAAATATTCATTTTTTAAAACTTTGGAATTAAATTAAAAATATAAATAAAATTTCATTTATAATTCTTTTATATAAATATAAAAAATAATATAAAAAATATTAACATGGAGAAAAGTATTTGATAATTAAATATTTCAACATTCATGGTGTCTCATACCACTTTAAATATTTAAATAATAATCGCAATCAAAGAATAAAATTTAAAAAACATTAAATAACTTGATAATAAATTAATTAATGACATTATAAGTCAAAAGTGATGTATATACACATCATAAAAGATGGTGAGTGTATACCATCAAACTATGCCTTAATAAAAGGAGATTGAGATGAAGTCTCTTACCTTGTGTTTTCTTTTTGTGTGAACATACTTTAACCTCTTGTATAATAGTTTTAATAGTGTTAATAACTTAATAAATAACCATATTCATGTTTATAATATCATATATTATCTTCATATAATATCTTATTACACATTTATAAAAATATGTCATTATTTTCTTTATTTCTAATGTTAATTGCCTAATTGCTTGGGTAATTTTTGACTTGTTATTTATTATTTATATTAATTAGATCATGATTTAATAATATATAAAATTTAAACCGTGATATAATTATCATATATATTCAGTACATATGTATTTAGAATAATCCATAATATTCGGAGATAAAAAATGAAATGCACCATTCAATGAGAGGGTAGGTCGTACGTACACATGGACACTACTTTCATTTCTTTGACGTGTTAAAAGGATGATAAGTAAATGATAAATATTTATATTATAATAACAGTATAATATGAAATACATATATGTCACATAGGTTTATTAAAATTATCCTTAATGAATTCTATTTATAGCGTGTACAAATCACAGCACTTTGGGGAGGTGTTTGTTCACACTTCTACAAACGATGATATCATATTTACAAAAAATGGAAAGTATAAAGGTATGTGATTTAAAAAAATTTAAAAAGAATAAGGATATAATAAATATCATATATATAACATATATAAATTTAGTGTCCATCATAATTCCTAACCATGAAAGGTGGTAAAGGAAAAATGAACAATCATTGTTTTGTGGGGTGGTAGTTTGTCGTACACATAAAAAGTATATTCCTTACCCTTTAGATGGAATTTTGTATTAGTGTAGGTAGAAATATTACCAGAAAAACATCTCAGTATATTGATTTTACTGGTTTTTTTATATAATCATGGAATAAAAAGAGTTTATGGGGTGGAAAATGGAAATAAAACTAAAGAGCTTGAGGAAAGATGCTACCTCTTCCTTGGGTAACTCCTTTTGGTTTGCACCAAAGGGATTCCTTGGATGGATTTTTTCCCAAAGGGAGGTTTCTAGGATGAAGAAAGTGAATTTGGATATTATTTGGGCAGTTTTTGGTCGATCTAGAAGGTTCAATGTGGTGTGAGGATGTTAGGGAGTAGGTTCTCTTTATAATTGAGGTGAGGGGTACTTTTGGAAATTAAAAAACTATTAAATTAATATAAATTTATTTCCAATTTTAAATGGATCCAAAGTGATTTATTTATAATATAATATGTGTATGGGTAACAATTATCTCATATAATAATTTTTATACAAGTTTAGGTTACATTATTACCCTTATCTTTTGGTTTTATCCCATAGTTAAACCCTTTAATTTTTACCGTGACAACTTGAATTTTTACTCTTTAAGGGTTAATATAGTTACTATAAAATGGTCAAAAATATTAAATGGACCTTTGATGAAATATTTAACTTACTAAAAATCAATTTGATGAATTTTACATCTTTATAAACTTTATATCATTTAATTAAATATTATTTATTTTAAAATATCATTTGTGTCAATTTTGACACTATTCATTACTTGACTTTTAAAAAATATCATAAAAATATGATATCTTTGAACCTAATATTATAAATAATCCCTAATATGTCAATGTAATCATGAAAATTCATTTATTTCATTAATTATAAAAAATTATATTTATTTTAATATTTTTAAAAACATTTATTTGATATGTCCATTAATTAAACAATTATTGCATCATCATTGTGAATGCCTTTAATTTAATTATTTATTCCTTAAATTTTAAAAATAAATTATGATGATGAATATTAACATTTAATATTTAAAATTATTATTTATAGTTGAAGATAAATTTTGAATAAACATATATAAAAAATTTAATACTTATTAAAAACAAGAGTATGACATATTGGACTTTCCTTAGAATTAAATACTATAAATGGATTAATGTCATACAAGTGGCTCCAAGAGTCCATAAAATTGGACCAACGATAATTTTGGTAAAAATATATCATCCAATAAAATTAGGACTTATGTTAGGGTAATTTTATAATATTACTTTTACCCTTAATTACCTTATTTACCCTTAACAGTGGTAATTAAAATATTACTATATTTACTATTAATATGCCTAAAAAATAAAACTATTTAAATAATTTGAACCCACTAATTAAAAATATGAAATCAGTTTTTTAAAATTTGAAACACATAATTTTCAGTAATTAATCTTAAATTAATCCCATTAATGGAATGAGAAAATGGTTTTTAAAAGTGAAAACGATCAAAAGATTGAAATTTTTTTATATCAAAATTCATTTTTAAATTGATTAAAATGACATAAATTGGATTAAATAATAAAAAATAATATAATTATAGTTTAAAACCAATAAAAATTATAATTTAACTCTATAAATTATTGCGATGAAAAAGTTGTTTTCAATTAAAATTTAGTATTTTTCACTATTCATCAAAACATGAAACTTATCATAAAAATAACAAAAATTTAATCAAAGAATAGATTTATACTAAAATTTAAAATAGGAGGTTTATCTTTTCAAATATAATATAAAAAAAATTCAAAATTTGGATTTAAAATTGGTTCTCTATTAAAAGGCGGTAAAGTTACCTTTAAAGAAATATAGGTTTTTATACATAAAATTGGATTTGTTCATATCTTATCCCTATAAAATCTATTTAAAGAATATAAAAAATATTTGATTGAATATATAACATATATATTTCAATAATATCATTTTATAATTTTAATTAATTTAATTTATTTGGATAAAATTCCTTTATGAGCATAAAAATAGTTTTTATAAAAACATTCTCATTATATTAAATTGGTTCTAATATTAATTTATAAATTAATTTTTAACCACTTAATTCAGCCATATATTTTAATAATTTAGTTAATACTATTTATAACTACTAACTTAATGGCTAAGTTATATCTTATTATATCAAATAATAATATTTTAATAATATATTGTTGTTCAGTAAAACTCGGTATTGTGTGTAATACAAGACAACTCATTATTGTGTGTAGCATAACCGGAACATGGTGTTGCATAGAAATAAATCTTGAAAAAAAATTAAATTTATTCAAAAATTAAAATATTGTAAGGTCTTGTGATGTTACATTCTCCCCTCCTTCAATAAATTGCATCCTCACAATTTAAAATTGCACTTAAAAAATCAAAGGTTGAATCCTGAAAAATCATTTGTGGGTGACCCACATCAGAAACAGGATTAATTAAAAATAATCTTAATAAGAGGTAAAAGGAAAATTGAAGCCACAACAAAAGAATTATTTTGAATAGGATAACATTAGTGCCAAGTGAAAACTGGGACATGAGAGAGAAATTTAACCATAATGTTATGATGGAGAGTGATATAGAATGTGGTCATCAGAAATTCTACCATCACAAAACCATAAATCTATGATGGGTTAAATGACCATTAATTTATCAAAAATAAAGTGAATGGATAACATTTTTGTTCCAAAATCATTTCTTTGAAGTTGATGTATTCTTTTACTATCTTGATAAAGTACTCAAGAAAACTCACTTTATTTATATCCATGTTATAATTTCATCCTTTGGTTGTGCTTTGATCTATTATTAATTCATTTAGTAAACTTGGATATGGATATTTAAGATGATTATTTATGCATGAAGCACTTCTGATGAATCATAAGGTCCGTAAGTTTACCTTCATCCTCTTAAATTTTTACTTAAAACCAAAAAGGTTAGCACAAAGTATCCAATAAATCATACTTTAATCTCAAATAATAAGATCCAATGTTCAACTTAACCCATTACAACCTTAAGACTCATTCAAAATACATATGTACAATTGCACTATCAATGAAGGTCTCTGGATTTACAAAATCAATCTTAACATCAGATTTCTCAAACAACATAATGTCACTCTTATTGTCATATACCAAATATTTGATCACCATAAAAACCATAATGAAAAAATTCATGCTTCCAAATTCTTAAAAATGAAGTACTACAGTACAATCCTTATATATCTCATGATTCTTATAACCAAAGAACCATTGATAAAATAATTCTTGAATCTAAAAACACAATAACTTTAATCATTCTACTTCATTTTTAAACCATTAACAACACTTCATCATATTATTCCTTAATACCTTATTTCTTTCAATTTTCTCTTGTATTCTCTTCATCATTAGTAGTATACCATTACTTGTATAACCTTGATGATTATAATCATTGACCAATACCCAAATCATAATGTGAGTAACACTAATCATAGTGATATAATCATGAAGAATCACTTATAGGATGTCTAAATCATGACATCTTTTTCTCTGTCTATGAGTACATAGGTTTAACATAGTTTATCCATGGTATTACCAAATATATATAATAATATGCTATACTTAGAATGATCCTAAAATTCAGTCATAGGGTTATTTTTTCTAATCCATGATTTCCTAAATCTAATTCCCATAGTTTATACTAAACTTATCTCTGATACCAATTGTAATGACCTCGACCCTAGTAGCTCAGAGCTAGTGCCTTAATTTAATACATTGGAATAAGGTATAAGGAATCACATCCCAATAGACCAAATAGTTTATTAGTATTGTTAAACTAGATACATACTTGTAATCCACATTACATTTGGAAACATAAAATACAAAAAGAATTTCATCGAGTCTACCATTATTCCCCTTTTTTGTAACAGTCCATATCATTATTAACATACTTCTTGGAATCCTGGGGAAAAATGAAACATATTAAAGGGGTGATCTCAAATGCTCAGTAAGGGTAAGCGTACAGTGGAATCTTTAATTAAATATGTCATAAATAATATATAAAGGAAAATAATTGATACACATTCCATTTAAATAATCACATGAGCTAAGAAACTTAACCATGGATATTATAACTAATAAAATAATCACATGGAATAATAATAATGGTTGAATGCATAAGTTTGGATGGTTACACTATCAAGATCTATCATAAAGATAGTTATTTTCAGGATCTATCCTCATGAATGTTTTGGTATGTGGGTAGAAACACATATGATTTGTGCCAAGATCTATCCTCTTAACAATTTAAAACTACTTGGAAACAAATGTAAAGGGTTTGTCTCTAACTAATTTTGTCTCAAGAGACTATCGATGCATCGAGGGGCTATAAAATAACCTTCCCATCACTTAGTAAGTCCAAATCATTCCTCACATGATTAAATAATACAACTAGATAAATATGTCTTACAAAATTAACAACTAGTCATATGGTATATTAATACTTCCCCATTAAAATTAACTATAAACCATTTAATAAAGTATGGATGATGGTATCATAAGAGATAAACCTAAATGAAGTACAAGATTCAACAAAGGATGTTGACATATATGAAAATACTTTAAATGATTTCACTGAAAATTAATTGAGGAAAAACTCTTATTCAGCCCATATAAAAACACTTTTGTATAAAAATAACATTTTCTTTTAAAAACCAATTTTCAATACCAAAACACCATTTTTTTTGAAAACCCATTTTCAATACCAAAATATCCAAAAATATAAAGTTGTATTTTCATCTAAGGAAACATCAAATCTTGAAAAGGACGATGAAAATAAAATAATGTTCACAGTGGTGGAAAATTCATTATCATCATATACATTAAGAATAAAACATTTATTTTATCGTTTGTCAAAGTGTTCCGTATAAAACATGTAAAATGATTAATTTTTTAAAACCATTGATTGAAATTAAAAATAGACATAAAATTTAATTTATAATAATTTTATATAAATATATAAAATAATATCAAAAATATTAACATGGTTAAAAATATTTGACAATTACATCTTTAAACATCCAATGTGTCTTATACCACTTTAAATATTTAAATCATAGTTCGCGTTAAAGAATAACATTTAAAAAAGATTAAATAACTTTATAATAAATAAATTAATGACATGATAAGTCAAAGGGGATATATATACACCTCATAAAATAATGTGGGTGTATAACATTAAACTCTACCTCAATGAAAGGAGATTAAGACAAAGTCCCTAACCGTGCATTTCCTTTTTTTGTGAATGACATTTTTCCTCTGAAATAATGTTTTTAAGAGTGTTAATAACTTATTAAAAAAAATTTATGTTTATAATATAATATATAATCTTCTTATAATATATTATTACGCATTTGATAACAACCTTTCATTATTTTCACTATTTTGAGTGTTAATTGCCTAGTTTCTCAAGTAAGTTTTGACTTGTTATTTGTTGTTCCTACTAGAGAGATCATGATTTCATTATCTAAAGAATTTAAAACATGATTTAATTAACATATATATTCATTACATATGTATTTATAAAAATCCATAATATTTGGATATAGTAAATGAAATTCATTGTTCATGGATATGGTAAATCTTATATACGCATAAACGCTACTTTCATTTCTTTGTCGTATTAAAAGAGTGATAATTAAATGATAAATATGTATATTATAATTCTATTATAGTATTTATATCCTATATTTCCCATAGTTTTATTAAAATCTTCATTAATTTGTTCCATGTATAGTGTGAACGAATCACGTCGCTTTGGGGAGGCGGTAGTCCACACTTCCACAAACGATGTAATCGTATTTACAAAAAATAGAATGTATAAAGGTATTTATTTTAAAAGAATTAAAAAATCGTAAGTAAATAATAAATATCATATATATATAACATATATAAATATATTTTCCATCATAATTCCCAACTATTAAAGGTGGTAAAGGAAAAAAACAAACAATCATCGTTTTGTGAGGCGGTAGTTCTTCATACACATAAACAGTGTATATGTTACACATTAGATGGAGTTGTGTGTATGTGTAGGTATAAAACTTATCATAAAAACATATTAGTATATTTAGTAATTTTTTTATTAATATAATCATGGAATAAGGAGAGTTTAGTGGGTGGATAATGGAAATAAAACTAAGTAGCTTGTGGAAAGATGTTACCTCTTCATTGGGTAACTCATTTTGGTTTTTACCAAAGGGATTCCTTGGATAAATTTATTCCAAAATAGAGGATTATAGGATTAATATAGGGAATTTTAGAGATTATTTTGGTAGTTTTTTATTAAGATATAAGGCTCAAAGTGGTGTGATTAAGTGAGGAAGGTGGTTCCCTTTTATAATTGAGGCGAGGGGTACTTTTGGAAATTATCAAACTATTAAATTAATATAAATTAATTTTACATTTATAATGGATAAAATGTCAGTTACTTAAAATATAAGATGATTATGGGTCTCAATCCTATCAAAAAATAATTTTTAGACAAGTTCAGGTTACATTATTACCCTTATCTTTTGGCTTTAACCCTTAGTTAAACCCTTTAACTCTTACCATGACAACATGAATTTTTATTCAATAAGGGTTACTATAGTTACTCTAAAATTTTAAAAGAGCCATAAATGTACCATTTATGCCATATTTAAATTCATTCTAATAATTTGGCATAATTTTAGTTTTTTATTATTTTATATCATTTAATTAAATATAATTTATTTTAAAATGTCATTAGTGTCAATTTTGACACTATTCATTACTTGACCTTTTAAAAATATCATAAAAACATGATATATTCAAACAAAATATTTTATGTCATCCATAATATGTAAATGTAATATATAAACTTCTTATATCACATTAATTATATCAAATTATATTTATTTTAATATTTTAATAACATTTATTTGATATGTCCATTAATTAAATAATTATTGCATCATCATTGTGCAAGCCGTTAATTTAATTATTTATTACCTAAAAAATAAAAATAAATTATCATAAAAATTTTTACAAAAATTTATTTAAAATGAATCTTTATAGTCTAAGATATCTTCTGAATTACCATGTATAAAAAATGTAATACTTATTAAAAACAACAGTGTGACATATTGTACTTTCCATAGAATTAAATACTATAAAATGCTTAAATTCATAAAAGTGGATCCAATAGGACATAAAATAAAACCAAAGATTATTTTTGTCTAAAATATCTCATCCAATAAAATTAGGAAATATTTTAGGGTAATTTAATAATAATATTTTTACCCTTAATTACCTGATTTACCCTTAATCGTGGTAATTAAAATATTACTAAATTTACTATTCATATGCCCAAAAATAAAAGAGATATATTAAAATAATTTGAACAAATTGATTCCAAATATGAAATATATTTTTCAAAATTAAAAACACATAAGTTTCAATGATTAATCTAAAATTAATCCCACTGACAGAATGAGAAATGAGTTTTAAAAGTGAAAGTGTTCAAAAGTTTGAAATATTTTTATATAAAAATTAAATGTAAAAATTATTGAAATGAAATAAATTCAATTAAATGATAATTAAATAATATAATTATACTTTAAAATTAATAATTATTATAATTTAACACTATAAATTATTTCATTCAAAAAAATTCAATTAAAATTTAGTATTTTTCACAATTCATCAAAACACGAAACTTATTATAAAAACAACAAAAAATTTATCAAATTTAATTTTTATATTAATATTTAAAATATGAAGTTTATTTTTTCAAATAAAATTTATAAAAATTACAAATTTTGGATTTAAAAAAGGTTCACCATTAAAATTCAGTAAATCTATCTTTAGAGAAATATAGGTTTTTATGCCTAAAATTGAGTCTGTTCATATATTATGCCTATAAAATCTATTGTATGAATATCAAAAATATTTTATTGAATATATAAAATATATATTTAATTAATATAATTTAATAATTTTAATTAATTTAATTTATTAGGATAAATTTCCTTTGTGAGCATAAAAATAGTTTTTATAAAAAAAATCTCATTATATTCAATTATTTATTATATTCATTTCTTAATTAATTTGTAACCAATGAATTCAACCATATATTTCATAAGTTAGTTAAAACTATGAAAAAATTATAACATAATGGCTTGGTTATATCTTATTATATTAAATAATAATATTTTAATAACATATTATTGTTGGGTAAAACATGGCCTTATGGGTAACGCAAGTCAACTAATTGTTGTGTGTAGAATAAGCTTAACATAGTGTTTCATATAAAGAAAGCTAGCAATAAAATTAAATTTATTCAAAAATAAAAATATTTTAAAGTCTTGGGGTGTTATGAAAATAATGACTCAAATCATCACACATAACATTAAACTAAAAAATAAAAAACCTACATAATGGGTAAGATTAAATTTAGAAAAGAAATGTACAATTAACAAAAAAACAAGATTACTCACATAATATTAGCTTTAAACTAATTTTCCTGAAAATTATAAAATATATGTAACTAAAAATAGAAAATAAAAACATATTAATATAATATTAAAATATTTATAAACTTTATATTAAATAATTTAAATACTAAATTATATTTACTCAATAAATTCATAAAATTAAAAATTAATAAAATTAAATACTAAAATTACTAAAATTTACTTAAATTTATGATAACATAATTAAAAAATATAAAATATTTATAACATTAACAATTATACTTAAAACATAAAAAAATAATATATTAATAATTAAATAAAAAATTAAAAAATAATTGGAATTATTAAATACACAACATTGTTTCAGATCTTAGCATTGTACCTAGTAGTGCAAACCCTTTTATAGTACACAATGATAATAATGTAGTAATGTGACTTATTAAGGATTCATGGTCCCACTAGAAGACAACAAATTTACCAAATAAGTTTCATCCCTTGAAGGATTTTACTCAAAGGGGTGAAGTTTCTGTTAGTATAGTATCCATAGAGGATAACATGGTAGAACCCCTACCTAAATCCATATCTCAACAAAAGCATGATTCTCATGTTAATTCTAGTGGATTAATAGTGGTTAGTAGTTGGATCTAGTGTAATTGGGAGTACTGTGAGAGTGGGTGAACCAAACCCAACTCAAATGTGTATTGTTTGATTATAATCACATGTATATTGATATATATATATATGGTAATTAGATTTTATTAAAATCATATCAATATGTTCTAAAAATTTCCAACTATAATGAGAATCTAGAGATACTATTAAAATGGTCTTAAATACATGTCCTATGGTGTAGATACATCTATATAATGTGTTATAGATAATGTTTAGCTATCAGGTGTTGGGGGTTTATAAGCATTGAGACTTCTTCTTATGAATTTCTCACTTGTTAATATCTAATACAAAAGTTTATGAGGATTTAATCACTAATAGGAACACCATATGTTTTAAGTTTCATTGGATGTTATTATTTATGAGCATATGTATTGGTATCCTAACGTGAGATTATTTTTAATGTATATAATTGAATTAATAATTTTAGGCATGATGAAAACCATGAAAATATATTTCTATAGAGAGGTATATTGTGTTGGGTGCATTGTTGATGGTATGAAATTAATTGAATGATCAAGAAATTATTTATCGCATCTAGGTATATAAAGATTTTCCCTATAACCTATTGACTAGGATGGTAGTACCATGATTAACTCCATGGTCATGGTAGAAAAAGGTACTTCCATCTAGTATGGTTAATGAAAAATATAAATAAATAAAAAAAGGATGTTTACACTTTGATGTGAATATTGATTTATGACATATCATGAAGTAGTGAGATTATATTATATAGTGTATGTTCTTAGGAGAGGTTTTCATTTTTCATGAATCAAACTTATCTTTTTAGGATCCTTGATGTGTTTCTAAAAATTGATTATGGTCTATGATTAGTACACACTACTATTAAGATAAGGGTGTAGAGGGTCACACACAAATTTTATTAATAATTTTGTCCAATTCGAATGAATTATAGTTTATTATATAGTTGGCTATGAGATTGGGGTCAGGTAATATAAAGGTGTTGATAATCACATGTAACTAATTAAATTCAATTTTATTCAAGTTTGGAATATTAATAATTGAATTTATTAACTCAAGGAACTCACAATTTGTTTTTAGAAAATACGGGGAATATATTTTATGAATTAATATTCAATATTCAAGGTTTGTTAAATAATTTATGGGAGAACTTAATGGAGTTAATGAATCATATTTTATCACATAATATAATTTCATTGTTACAAATAAGTGATAAAATATATATATCAATTATGAAATGTTTAGTATGTCATAAGTGTTATAAAAATGGTTTATTTAGATGGATAAACTTATTAAAAAAATAAGTGAAATTTTAATAAGTTCAACCTAATTATATAAGATAAAATAAGCCCCAATTCATGGATATGATTTCCAATACAATTTTAGAACTTCTCTCTCATCAGTCTCAATTTATAATGTGAGAAATAAGGGTTTTTAGGTCCTCTATCCATGATCTTATTATCAAATCATGTAGATAGTGCTCCAATGACTGTAAGTGTATCAAAATCTACTTTTATTCTCAATGATATCGCATGTAGTTCATAGATCGGCATACCAAAAGTCTTTTGAATCATTTTTAGTTGAACTATAGGGTTCCCATTTTAGATCATTTGGTCTATAACCATTGAAAATGAGAATATTTACCAATATCATTAAATAAAATAATGTATAGTTTAAATTAATTTTTCATGCTTAAATTATTTACACAAAATCTTCTTGTGAGAACATGGTACTTCCATATAGGATATTTTTTTTCATGATTGATCCATTTTGACAATTTTAATTTTTCCTATTTTTATATTTCATCGTAAACCTGAAACCAGAACATTAATGATCCAAATTTTATGAAAACAATTTTTTTGGTTTATGTTTTATTTTTATTAAAATTATTTGGAGAGTGACCTATGCATTAATGATTATTATATTACTCATTTTTAAGAAATATCCAGAGAGATAAGTTTAGGGATGGACCCTTGGAATGGTAGTGAGACTTTCTTATTAATTTTTAATCATAGATAGTGTGTAGTCATTCATCTGTTACATTAACACGTTGTAGGGGTATACTCTTTATAATATCCTTTTATAGTAAACCATGAATATTTATTATTTTAATGTATTTTTATTAAGTAATATTCATGATTTGGTTGTGTTATTAATTATGATAGGTCTAACATACTATTTCCAATGTAGGAAAAAGATTCATTTGAGGTTGGGAAGGAAAATTCACACCCAAATTCACCCTATTTTTATTGTGTCTGAGACACTAAGGTTGAAATAAGTGGTATCAAATCCATATAGTTATTCTTGAAAAATATTTTAAAGTAAAATCATTAACACAAAAGAATGTTGTGATTCAAAAATAAGTTCCATTTTTTCATGAGTGAAATTACCTAATCTAAAATAATTGGATGTGATATCATCTACAATATTTTAGGGTTAAAACATTATTCATTGTAGTGCATCATATAAAAATTAGTGTTACAATGAAGTTATATTTGAAAAACAAACATACAGGAATATACTCAATGCTAATAAAAGGCACAAAATTACTTATCTAGATCATTATTAAATCATATTTATATGAAAGTGATGAGTTTCACAACCTCAAATGTTATTTAGGATAAAATTTACAATATCTATGTGGGATATAACAAGGTTAATGAGGAAAAAATATAAGTTATTCATAATAATATTGATGATTTTTAGATGTATCCAAATGAGATCACTGATGGATTCTTAAATCAAATCAATGAGGTTGTTGATCCATTCTTGGAATTTCTAATTAAATAAAAGATATTAATATCATAAATAAATCCTTAATTATTTTTCCACCCTTATACAATCCAAAGGTGTCAGTTTTTGATAAAATAAATCTTATGGATCTTCCACTAAGTAATTTTTAAAGTAGTATAAATTTTTATGATATTTATATGAATTTTAAAATACCATAATTCCATTTATACAAGGTGATAACATTTAACTCCATGGATAAAGTTATAATAAATTAAATTAGTGTTGTTGAAAAGGGTCTATGTGAAGAATTTCAATCACTTCTGGATATAAAATTCAAATGTGGAAATGGTAAGTTTGAGGGAAAGTGAACATTGAATTTCTTTGCGTGTGAAAAGTTAAGATAGATTTATATGAGGTATATAAGGATACTAAAAGGTGATTAATGTGAGTCTAAATTCATACAAAACCAATAAATTAATTTTCCCCAAAATAAAACATCAAACCTAAAAATTTATTTAAAAATAGGTTTCAGTGGAAGATATTGGTGAGTAAGGAAGAGGAAAATTTTAACAAAAATTCTAGTGGATCTCAAACCCTAATTGATTATGAGGACTATAATATTGAATTAGAATAATAATTTTTCACTTAATGAAGTCAATTAATGACATAATGAAAAGAAAGAAGAGATGAAATTAATGAATCCAATATCAATGGAGACAAATCTAATCCAAATCAGTCCAAGATAATTAGGAGTGTTGAGATCATTGCTTTTTTATCTCAAGTGGATCCATAGACATTTAAATAAGTTAGGAAAGATGAATCATGGGATAAACCCATGAACGAAGAGTTAGAACAAATAGAGAAAAATCAAACATGGGAGCTTGTAAATATCCCAAACAATCACAAAGTCATTGGAACTAAGATGTTGTTATGATAAGAATGAGAATATAATCAAGAATAAATCTATATTAGTATACACAGAATTTATTCAAATTGAATTCATATGCATGTAAGATACATTTTCACTAGTGGAAAGACTTTAGTTATTTTTAATTTTCTAGAGGATTATGATTCAAATAGGTCATAATGTCTATCATATAGATATGGAGATGAAATTCTTGAAAGAAAGGGATTATTATTGTCAATTAGTCTCTTACTTGAGAAATCAATAATTCAAGAGAGGTAGTGTTGATCACAACCTCTATGTGAATGCATCAATGTAAGATCATTTTATGGTACTTATATATGTTAACAATATAATATTTGGTGAAAGAAATATATAATCATTGTAATAATTTTCTAATATGATGAAATATGAATTTTATATTTTTATGATTTGTGAGATTACACATTTATCAGGATTAAAATAAATCAAAAGAAGTAATAATCTTTTTTTCTCTAGAAAATATATTCAAGGTATTTTTTGAATAACTTTTACATGCATAGTTTCAAATTATTTTCAACTCTAATCATAGTTGGAACAAAACATAGAAATAATGAATAAAAAAACGGTATGGGAAAAAATTACGATAAAATGATTAGAAACTTTTTGTACTTTATAGAAATAGTTCCAAACATTTTTTTTCTTCTTTTTTTGTGGTGATATTAAAAATTAACTTGAAATAATGACATAACACTTCTATGAAATGAATCATGAGGTTTATTTAAATTACTATTTATTACTATTTGGGTTGTGATATAGGAAATTATTTATATTTAATTTCATATTTAGTAGATTGGGATGGATATATTTTTGAAAAAATATCTATAAGTGGAGGTTCATTTTTTTTATGAAAAAATATGTTAGATAAAGTTATAATAATTAATATAGGGAACCACATATAATAGATGAAGGAAAATATTTTTTGTAAAAAAATAATGTACGAATTTTTTCAGATGAAACAATAATTGATATATTATAATGAAAAACCAAAGGTTACCATAGTGATATATTATGAAAAAAAGTGATATTGATTTAATTAAGAACATGGTATAACACTCTCATATGAAACACATTGGGATTTTATACCATTTTATCATGTATAAAGTGGAACAATTATTTTTCAAAGCTAAAATCATTAAAATAAATAAAAAAAGTCAAACATATATTCACAAAGTCATTGGTCACACAAAAATTTGAGAAGTATCTATTGACTCATGATATTCAACCACATCCCTTGACTTTAGGAGTTTTAAAAAATCACTTTTCCCGTATACATTTTTATACAACTTGGTTATTTAGTATTTGGTAGTGACACAAACCAAGTAATCAAAAACTACACTATGGCCATGGGTGTATATCCATAATTATTAGAACTATTTCCATAAGAAAACCTAATTTCATCATCAAAAATTGATCAATATAGTAGGATAGAATATGAATATTCTCTACATGGACCATGGATATAGATGCACATGGGAAGGGTTTACCGCCATATTCCACATGGTTTGTGGTAATAGGCAATGGAGAGAATGTGGGAAATACACAGGAATCATGTATAAGAGCCTAATACCATAGTAAAAATGGATTATGGCCTTAGTTTTATCTTATAACCACCATCAACATTGTAATAGGTCATAAGTCTCGCCTAACTCCACAGTCTACTTAGATTGTTGCCTTAGGTTTTCTATATATCTCCAGTCTATGTTGGGTATCACAGTAGGTGTCACCTAACACCATAGTCTACATGGAATGTGGATATAGATACACATATAATTATATATATATATATATATAATAACTATTTAAGAAAACTAGTTGGATGAATGCTTCATAGAATGAAGAAATCATAGATTTAGAAAAATCAAAGGTGAATCATCTGTTTTATAATTCCGAATTATTTGTTTATGTAGTTGAGAATAGGAACAATCTTAAATTTGATGAAATACCTTGGTTGTTAGGTTTTTGAATTAAATTTTAGGATAAATTTACCATTATATTTTTCAGGTGGACTTAAATTTCATTTACATAGGAAGAGGTTGATTCACTCACCATTAAGTATAAAGTCACGATGATTGAAAAATTCAACAATGTCCAACTAAATTTTTTACTTCTCAAGAAATTTTCTAAGGTAATTTGTTTTTAAGATTTTTTAATTATAATTATAGATAATTCCCATTTTATTTTTACTTTTTATTTTAAAGACTCATATTAGTGTTTCTAGATTAAAGGTTAGTGGGTTATCTTCATGTTTGATATGGGATTTCTAAAATATACAATCGATTTTAATCCTTTATTTGAATTTTATATTGTTACTATAGGGGTTTTTATTCATAGGATTCTAGTTCATCTCTTTAATGAATTGGTGTTGTGGGATATAATAATAGATTTAGGGAAATCGATTGATACTGATTTAATAACCAAGAGTGGATATTGACCCTAGTTTGCTAATAATTTCTTGGAATTGGATGTGTTGATGCGATTATCCAACGTTATTTGGATTATTAATGGTTCCAAATGTTTTTATCACTAGTTTATTTATGAAGATATATCTCTTTACTATGGGATTTATAATATTTTGGGGGAAAATCAAGTATTTTTCACATTATGGGTCTTGGATGAAAGGAAGAATACTTCTCTGAGAATTATTTTTTGAGGAGTAATAGATCAGTCTCATTAGTTGAGAATGATATAGGGAATAATAATTCTATAGGAAACTGTGGACTTGATCAGCGAGGTAGAATATTTTCAGGACAGATGAACAAATGTGAAAGAGTATGCCAGCAAGGGTATAGAAGGGTTTTGTATCACACAATGGAAAGTCCTTTAGTCCTAGGGAAACATAAAATCAATTAGAATATATTGACACTATGGATCATGAAGTTTGGGATCCATTGATGATCTTAGTCTCAATAATTTCTTTAGATGAATTCCCTTTTCATTTTATATAGATCAAAAAGTTATCCCTAAGATTCCATATTGTATCCTAGACAAATCAAGAGCTTTATTCTCTCCTAGAGGGTAAAAATTTGGTCTCAGGTAAAAATGGATGGGAAATTATTATTTTTGATAAGGTTATCCGTCTATAATTTGATGATAGATTGGTAGTTGTAGTTTGTTAATTAGAAGAGTCCAAAGAAGCAGGTGAGGGTTTTATGCTCTTTTCATATCAATAGAAATCATAACTTATAGTTTCAATGGACATTTTATATAAAGATTATGATCCTCCGCCTTTACATACTAAAATCAAAGATAATGATTTCTAAATTTATAACAACCAAAATGGAAAAAATGTCATTGTTTATTCTAAGGAATTCATATTAAATCAATCATAGAATTTGATATTGTGGAAAATAAATTCCATGAATCAACACTTTAAGATCACTAGGTCTATTAAAAATGATATGAATAAGAAATAATAATAAAAATGGGGAATCAAAGAAATCTTAAGAGGTATACTTATCTAAAATATAATTTATTATTTTAATTAACTGAAAGAGAAATATCATGGGTCTTGTTGGTTTTTAGGGCATAATGGAAGATAACGAAATTTAGTATAAATTAGAAAGATTCACAATGAAGCACAATAACCAAAATTTATCTTGGTTTTACAATAAAATAAATATCCAAATTAAATTTTTTTAATGTCAAATGGGTTATCCAATGATTAATTCCTTTGGGGTTGGGGGAAATACTAAAATATTTGTAGGGGCCCTTTTTAAATAATAAAAACCTGAACATTGAAAACAGTTTTTGAGAATTTCATTTCAATTAAAATTTTAACCAGTTTTTTTAAGGTTAATATCAATGAATATTAATGTACTTGTTTTATTGAATGATTTTCTCCCCTTGCTTTCTTAAACCTTGTTTAATATTGTTTTATTCCACCATAAGTGAAAAAGTTACTTTATTTTCTTTTTTTAAAAAATATTTTTAATAACTAATAAATGTATATATATGTATGTGTGTGTGTGTGTAATGTATTACAATTTAGTAGTAAAGTGTTAGAATAATAAGAATAAGGTAGAATGATCAAACCTCAATTGTGATTTTTTATAATTTTTAAATCCTAAGAACTATGGTCATAGACCGATAATTATATCCATGGTCATAAACCATGGATGTATGCTTATGATTTATAAAAATACACATAGAAATAGGGCTACTTCCATGGTCACCAACCATGGTTGTAGCTCAACTAGGTCATGGTCAGGCCCCAAATGTGGTCATAGGTTATAATAATGACAATAGTGTCCATGGTCCTCAATTGTGGTCATAGCCTATATTTGGACATACTCATCCCCAAACATTATCCATAGGATATTACAATGAAAATAGAATCCACATGCAACTTAATCATGTAAATAGTATATAACCATGGTCAATGTGGTTATTTATAATGTTTTATCCCATGGAAATAGCCTTATTTTGTAGTAGTGATTGTCCCACCAGGACTCTGCTCGAGCTTTAAGTTAGGATGGGTGTTTTTTTCCAAGATCATCTCTAATAGGCCATATAATTTTTACTAACAGTAAGAATAAATAATGCAATCAATGGATTTTTTATAGTAATAAATACATGCAATAAAACACATATCTCCAATGAAATGTAATATAATAAATAACAAATGATGAAATAAATAACTAAAATATAGAATAATATTCATTAATGGGAGATAGACTATCTAAAAAACATCACAAAGGCATACTCTAATAAGAAAAATAAAAGACTATAGTATCCTAGAGTATGATGGAGCCATGATAAGGTTAAACACCTCCTTATTAATATAAATCTTGGTATGATATATAATAATAAATATCACAATTTAACACCATAGAGTTCCACTAAGAACCACCAACCACATGATCCACCATCTACACATCCACCAAGGTCACCTCCAAACTATGTTTTTCCTACAAAATTACAATATGTGTGGTCATGGATAACCATATTTTGGTGAGTATAAAAATAACCAATAGGTTTCCAGGAAATTAGAAAAGAATTATATAAAATCATGTCTTCTCAAAGACTAATATGGATGTAGAAACATATAATTTAAAAAAACATAGATATGCTCTGAGGATTAAGAGAACATTTTCATAACAAATTTCCATGTCCACAACACATCTATAAGTCATTTCTTAAAGGAAACCACAATTTTCAATATATAATAAGACTTGTAACACCCAAACTACCCAAATTTCATAACTTCCACATCACATTTATATAAATATAGTTGGGGAATACACATCATCAATTGAAATTTCTCAGTCATGGGAGTAATGAATGATGGAAGTAATGAGAATATCCTATGTTACTATATGAATCAAATAAAAAAAGGAAAATATTTCTTCAATATAATAAAACATGTTTGAAAAAGAATAAAACCATAAAAATAAAGAATACCTAAAATTCTTGTGCAGTGGACTCCATATTTCACTTTTATTGAGTATTAATTGATGATGATCACATGAGAAACAAACATATGTTTCACACCTCTAAAGGTGATCCACTAGTTGAAGGATCTATGATTGTATCATAAGGATCTGAAAAAAATCGATGTTATCACGTTCGATTTGTGAAAAAACTATGTTTTGAGAAGGAAATAAAGATTCTATAATATTTTCATGAAACTAATTATATTTGGCATAATCCTACACACAGACCATCATATATGATACACAGAAAAATCTATTTATATCAGTGGTTCTAAATGATCTTAATTTATGAAGAGCATCAAAATTAATATCATACATTATTGCCTATTGTTTTTTTCCGTTGAAATCCTTTAATGAGTGTTTTCATGCATTAAAACCCCATCTCATGGATTAGTAAAAAAGTTAAATCTTGTAGTATTGATATGGTAGTGTCATTTATATGCTCCTATTACATCATATGCAACCAGACTACATTGGTAGAAATGTAATCTCTGACATAATATTAAGGATACATTGGAGCCAATATATCCTTAAGATATATACATCATATGTATATAAATTTAGGGAACTTCTAACAACATCCCACTTTCACTAAAATATCATAATAAATTTGTGATAAACTTATCAGCACTTTATGAATCCTTATAAACTATTTTAATTATAGTTTTATCAATCTCTCTTCATTTTGGAACAAACACTTCACCCAAAACTAAATCCTTATCCAAATTTATAATTGTGTGACCCTGTGGGCCTTAGTAATATTGGAAATAAATATGAAATACATATTTCATATATGTAAGTAATGATAATCATTTAGTGAAGCATTAGTGCTACTCAAGCTACTAAGGGGTCTAGTGTGATCCTCATCAAACATACTCACATCTTTATATGAATGTGTTCACAATGAGATTTATCATATACATCATATTTATACCTATATAATCCCTTTTCACATTACATTTAGTGACCACCGAACATTAAACATGTAAATATAGTACAAAAAATACATATTTTCTTAATTATCTAAAAAAGACTAACTGGGTCAAGGAATACATCACATGTCATTCATCTAATAGTTAAGGACTATGATATCCCACCACCCTAGAACACTAACTGGTCCCTAGACTAACAGTTACCACATGACCTTAGGGATGCCTCCCCGTACTTCATAGGCTACAGACTAGTGGTGAGGGCCTATTTGGTTAATGTGGGGAGACTATAACATCATTATCAAAGTGTGAAATACAATATAAGTAAGATGAATTAGATATACATAAAAGATAACATATCAAACAAGGAAAGTACATATAAAATAATACAACATCACATGTGATAATAAATGAATGTGTCATACATACTATAATCAATACCCCATGAAAAAATTAAACACAACGGTACTAAAAGAAAAAAATAAAACTGAGGCTAACAACCCATCACCAACTGGTTCCAAGTTAGTCCTGGTCCCACCATCTAACATCATCCTAGGAAGATAATCATCATACATTAACATCTTCCCTTACCTAAAACTTATAGCAACAAATATATATTGTGTCTTCTTGGGTACCAAAGTTCCATGGTGGCCTGATAAGGGACTGAGTATAACTTAGTAGGCCAAAACCAATTAAATCCTTAATAAAACCTATACATAAAAATTGAATGAATAGGTGATGAAAGTGAATTGTTAAATAGTTTTAAAAAAATTAAGAAAAACAATAAACAACCATTGATTCCTTGAGTTCATGGTGACACCTAAGGATCGTTATATCCTTGTTGATCCTTATGCTTGAGACCCTAGTAGACTATACCTACTTCTTCCAGTGTCAGGGTGTCTTTGAGCACATTACAAGGACCATTTCAACCATATCTAGGTTTCATAGTTATACAAAAGAGTAACAAAAATATCCCCTGTGGGAGTTTCTATAGCCTAGCGTATAATCCCAATAGTAATATGGACCTCCCCTATAGAAGTTTTCTTAGCCTAAGGTATAAGTAAAATAGTAACATGGACCTCCCATATGAGATATTTCTCATCCAAGTCATAGACCACCTCATAAGGTGTTTTCTTTAAAAAAATAAAAACCACCCGAAGGGTGTTTTCCAACCTAAGTATTAAACCACAATATGGGCATCATTATTTCCATATAAAATGATTTGAATACCATTTATCATTTCCATAAAAACTAAATTAATTATTTTATTTTTAAAAAGGGTTCATAGAACATAACATCATTTCAAATTTACATATCAAAAACTATTTCCAATTTTTATCTCCAAAGTACCATTTTTTAATAACATTTCAAAAACACTATTTCTAAAATTCCAATTCGAAAATTACAAAAACATTTCATTAATACCATTTAATATTTCCATTTCAAAAACTAAATTCAATTTATTACTAAGGAACCCCACTAGGGTCACCTCTTTATATGGTTCAATCATGTCTAAGGGTGTTAACAAGGTGATCTAAAACCTAACACATTTAATTAATTTTAGAGTAAACACTTGGTAAACTAGAGACACCTCCAACACACGCACACTTCGAAAGTAATATGATACTATAGGAAAATTTTTGGGACCACCTACCTTCAAGTAATATTCCTACATTTAATTCTATAGGCTGGTAGTTGTTTCCTAGGATCTTTGAGCCCCATTCATACCCAACCAATACTTTCCCACACTTGGGGCCCCTAAATCACACCGAAACATCTAAAAATATTATTTATAAAAAATTATAATTAATTAAAAACTAAAATAAAAATGTAATAGGTAATGAAATACATAATGGATGCTCTAACCACATCAGAACTATAACCAAATGATTTTAAAAAACCCCACAACATATTCTTGAATGCATTATGAGTCAAATCCTTAAGAGGAAGCACCATTTACAAGGTTAATTAAAAAAATAAAACCTAAATAAAATACATTATGAAATCATACCCTAATGAAAAATCAATCCACCATAGGAAAACACTTCCACTAGATATCCTTTATCAAGTATGAATAAAATCCCCAAGAGAATTGGGATATTCCACCATGTTCCAGTGGAATCTCCAATGAAAACCTAAAACAAAGAAATGAAATTTATAAACAACAAAAGAGGATATAAACAACAGTTAAAAGATGATGATATCAATATCAAATCCCCGAATAATCACAAAAAACACCCCGAGATCATGGGGTGTTGAAGGCGGAAGGAGGGTCGACTGCCCTGGGTTCATGAAAATAGGAGAGGAAAAGGGGGTCTCCCCTCCAAAAAACTAAGGGGGGGATTTGTAACTTTTCCCCTTAAAAAGTACATTGGTGAGATGGTGGGGTCCACCAAATGGATGGTGTATATATTCAGTGGTTTCTTCCACTACTAAACACCACCATCTAGCCTATGGTTTGATGCAGTTTTGCAGCATCCCCTCCAACCCCACCTTGACACTCTCTCAATATCCAAGTACACTTTCCAAGTCTCATTACCTATAAAAAACACCGAATTTATGTTCTCAAACACTTTTAATTTTATTCCAAGGTCTATTTGAAAATATGTCCCATCCATCAAATCAAAACTTGAAACTCTGTTGAACCTCGAAACACCCATGTGGACACGGGTCGTTACAAGGACATCACATGTCCATCATCCAAGTAGTTGAACACATTATATGTGACTCAACTAAACATGGTCATGAATTTCCTATATCTAATTCAATAAAAGCCTAGATGTATTTACTCTTTATACAAGTATAATAAATCTATATTGGTTGTGCTCCAACCGATTACATGATCAACAATATAACTAACCACCCCCTAATTAGCTAAGTCATAATGAATTATGTAATAAAGGTATTAATGTATGAATAAAAATAATTCTAGGTATCTCACCAACCTCAAGTAATAGGGGTTTATAATAATCACATATCCCTACGTATACCAATGATCATATGATATTTTATGGGATAAAATTTGGTGGTTCAATCCAAGTAATAATAATTTAATTATTACCTCATTAATTTATTCTTCATATAAAATATATAAACCTTTATAATGATTATAATATTATATTTATGTTAATATAAATATATCATTACAGCCCATAATACCTTGTGATAATCATAGATTAGGGACAACTCAAAGTGTTGCTTTGAGGAGATATTATCATTCCACCATTCATATTAAGTAAAGTACAACATACATGAATTAATGTTAATTTAAGAATTCCCGAATCATAATAATATGATATATTATTAAACCATTACAAAAATATCTTACATATCTTATACCAAAAGAATTTACATGACCCTGCTGCTTTTACTATGACAAAATTTTTGTCTCTAGATCCACTATATTGTCACATGTATCCACCCAATAGATATAAAAATCAAATCACTCAATGATATATCATACATTACAGTACTTGAAATGAATTTATTTGGACCTTTTGATAAAACATGGTTCTTTGGATGAATTTATGGATCTATTGTTGTCACAGTAAAGCTAAATCACTTCTTTAATTCTAGGAACCACCTCTAGTTTTGAGATGAATTTCCCAATCCAAATAGATTCATTTTCTATATCTAATGAAATAATGTATTCTACATCTATTGTAGAGTCTAATATGGTGGATTTTTTGGAACTCTTCCAACTAATATCTCCACCATTTTGGAATAACACAAAAACAGATTAAGATTCCATGTCATCTCTATCAGATTGGAAATTATCATCTGTGTAACTCTTTACACCGATCTCATCCTCTGATATAAAAATCAAGAACATGTTTTAATCCTTATCAAGTACATAATAATTATCTTCAGGGTAATTTAGTGGCTCACATCGGTATTGGATTGGTATTTAGAAGTAATGTTAAAATCATAGGTCACATCAGGTCAAGTAAAAAACATGGCATACATGGTAGATCCTTTGGAGGTTTCATAAATAATTATATCTGTCATTTCTAATTAATTAGAAGGATCTTTAATATTCCTAAGATTCATGCCATGTAACTCTGGTAAATACCCCTTATTAGAGTATAGATGCTAAACCACTTTGTCACATTATCAATGTAAGTATTCAAACTAAGTCCAAGAAGTCTCTTAGATCTAATTATATATATATATTAATACCTAGTATGTATGTTGTTTTACCCATGTATTTCATTGATAATAACTTACCCATCCGCATATTCATGGAATGAAAAATCAGAAAATCATTTTTGGTATGTAGTATATCATCCACACACAATATCAAAAACACTAAAACACTCCCACTAATATTCATGTTTGCACAGAAATCATCCACATCCTTGATGAAACCAAAATCTTTGATTTCATCATCAAACTGAATATTATAACTTTTTGAATCTTCCATCAATACATAAATGTATTGTTGCAACTTTCATACCCTAGAAGTCGCATTTATAACATCAAAATATCTAGGACTTATTATATACATGTCCTTAACCAAATTCCAATTAAGAAAAGTGTTTTTTATGTCTATTTGATATATCATATAATCAAAACAACCTGCTCTGGAGAGCCATATACAAATAGTATTTATCATCACAATAATTGAAATAGTTTCTTCATAGTCAATGCCATGATTTAATTAGCCTTTTCCAATCATAAATTCTTTATAAGAAGACACTCTACCATCCATAATGATTTTATTGGGAAAAAATCAATTTCTTTCTATGGGTCATACCCTTCAGGTGCATCCACTAAGATCCAAACACGGTTAGTGTAAATGGATTCCACTTCAAATTCCTTGGATTTTAACCATTTATTAGAATTACAATTCTCTGTGTCATTTTTATAGATGGTAGGTTCATCTCCAATGAACATTACCTCATCATCATTAAATACGATAAATACATATCTCATAGTCTCTTAATGAATCCGACTAGACCTTTAAAGATCTTGTTTAGATTTTGTATATTCTTCTTCCATAACACAATGTGGAACTAGCTCAAATTATATCTTAGAAACATTTCCTATTTTTTAGTCTTGGACTTTTCTAAGTTCAATATTACTCTCACTAACTCCATAATTGATAAATTCATTCTCAAGGAATATAGAAAATTAGGCCACAAATACTTTGGGGTTGATAGGATTATAGAAATAATATCTCATAGTTTTCTTGGGATAACCAAAAAAATAAGAATTTATTATATTTGGATTCAAGCTTACCAAAATACAATTATCGTATGAAAGCTTCACATCCCCAAATTTTTTTAAAATACATAATGGAATGTTTCTTCACATCCCCATAACTCTATGTGGAACTAGATCAAATTACATCTTAGGAAAATTTCCTATTTTTCAGTCTTGGACTGTTCATTATTACTCTCATAACTCCATAATTGATAAATTCATTCTCAAGTAATGTAGAAAATCAGGCCAAAAATAATTTTTTCTTGATAGTATTATAGAAATAATATCTCATAGTTTCATTAGGATAACCAAAAAATAAGAATTTATTATATTTGGATTCAATCTTACCAGAATCCAATCATCGTATGAAAGCTTCACATCCCTAATTTTTTTTAAATACATAATGGAATGTTTCCCAATCCATATATCATATGGTGTTCTCATGAATTCTTTGGATGGAACATTGTAACAACTAGGTCCTAGTGACAAAACATACACTACGCCTTTAACATGGTCATCGGGACCTGGCCGACTAGGTACCACCTGTTGCCCCTCAGACACGTGCTCCCCACCCTAGGGCCCACCCACAAGCCTGCATGGGTCATCTGACTAATGACTATCCTCATAGGGCAACACATGATCTTTCCAGTGTGATTTTTCCTCATTCGCACACACCCTATGAAACTTCCCAAAGGGTCACATGCTTAAATGTGGAATTCTGATCAGGTAGGCTCCCAAAAAAAGGTTCACCTTTTTGATATGAGTCATATCATTTAGTCATTTATCCCTTTATCATTCTGGGGTGCCACATTCTCCCCACCCCCCTTTAGAGCACTACGTCCTTATTGTGGTCCCTACATCTCAACTCAGGCAGTGCGCTACACGTAAGGCTGGGTACCACCGATAATACTAAATGTAACAACTAGGTCTTGGTGATAGCATAGACACCCACCACCTTTAAAATGGTCAGCAGGTCATGGCCTGCCAGGTACCACCAGTTTCCCCACAGACATGGGGTCCCCACCCTAGGGCTCACTCGCATGCCTGCATAGGTCATCTAACTAATGAGTATCAACACATGCCAAAACATGTTCTTTCCAATTTTCTTTGTCCTCACTCGCACTATAAAACTTCCTAGAAGGTCACTCATATTGATCACTACTCCAGTCAAAGCACACTTAACTATGGAGTTCTGATCAGGTAGGATCCCAAAAAGAAAGGTGCACCTTGTTGACATGAGTCGTATCATTTAGTCATTTAACCCTTTATAATTTTTGGGTGTCACAAACATGGTTTAAAAGAAAACAAGCATCCTCGTGAGCATAACCCTGAAATTTTATAGGAAGGTCACATTGACACATCATTGATACAACCATATCTAAAAATGTATGTTTTATCCTCTCAAACACACCATTATATTATGGTTTTCTAGGAGGAGTGAGTTATGAAAACATCCACAGACCCTTATATGATCAATTAATTCTTAGATTAATTATTCAGCACCCCTATGTGATCATAAAATATTAATACTTTTACAAAACAAAAATTTAACTTAATTCAAAAACCCTTTAAATTTTTGAAAAAATTATACTTGTGTCTCATCAATGAACATATCCATACCAAATAAAGGTGTTGATAACGGTAATAAAGTGAAAAAAACTACCACTTTCTTAAGTACTCATTGGTCAATATATTCCATAGTGTATAAAATCTAATAGTCCATAAGCCCTTTTACCTTTTCATTAAAAATATATTTGGTTATATTTCTAAATAAACATAATTAAAAAATTTCAAATGATACATAATCGAATGGTTTCAATAATCTATATTTATGGACTCTTTGGATGTGTTTCTCATTTACATGTCCATGGTGGAAATACCAAAGGTGGGTGGTATTAGAATCAACCCTGAACATCTTATTGTAAACATTATAAATTGTAATTTCTATATCTATAATATATAAAATGTTTACCATATTTATAACATCATAAAACATTTCATTATTATATATATAAAAACACTTGTTATTAATAGTCAATGAAAATCTCGTATTGAAAAAAATATATACAGAAATAAAATTCTTATTTATGGTCGGAAAATGATAAGAAATTTATAATTCTAGGACAGATAATTTTGGTAGGATTAGATTATAAGTTTTTATTTCTAATTCTATAACTATTTCCCTATTACCCACATATAGATTATCTTACCCCTTTATTAATTCCATATTATATATGATTTTATGTTTATCTACACAACTGTGTGATTCACACCTGGAATCAAATACCCATGAGTCAGAGTTAGTGAAATTGACCTCTTTGGCATTTGCATTCAGATTCTTAGAATGCTTCACTTTGAGAATATTTCTCAATATAAGATACCAATAATGAACTATTATATAAGTTAAACCTCTTAAAGATCTCAATGTAATTATTATAAGATATTCCATAACCTTTAATAGTGACACATATATGGGTAATAATTATGTATTATATCTTTTCAAAAATTAATTTTAATTAATGTACTCTAAATAAAAATGATGACCCCTAACATCACATAGATTTAGTGAGCCATGATTTATATTTCTCTAAGTAATTAGACTATTTTAGAACTCTTATCACCATTTAGTTATTTAGGTAGTGAATCATCCCAATTATAACAATTATGATTCTCTAATAGTTTAGTATGTAAATCATTTCTCATACCCATAATATGTAGAAACTAAACTCTATTCCACTTGTATATTCACTCTTAGGGTTTCCTTGATAAGAGTCACCTAAAATGAATTCCAACTATATGTTAACACAAGAAAATCTAAGGGCAACCTAATTGGAAGAACCTACATAGTGAATATCTAGTTTCACCCATTTCTTTCTATCCTTACACAAGATAATCCATGGTAACCCTACTTTTGGAAGAACCTACCTAGTTAAAGGATCAAGGTCATAAAAGTTATTCTTTTAAAGGAATATCAAATTTAAAATTCGATGTTTTTTATTCAAAACCTCACTAAAATAATATATATCATATAAATTTTGTGTTTAAAAATATTTCATCATATATAATATTTATCTTCTCATTTTTAATTACTTTATGTAAATATGATTCTAAAGATTTAGTTTTGTAATCCTTATTCCATCCACCAAATTAATTTGTTCACACCAGATCAATGCATAAATATTTACATTATCCACAAGTTTGTGTTAATTACTCAAAAACATAATCCAAGTATATCTGTACATATTTTTATTCATATCAAGTATAAGGTATATGAAATTTTTGAGTAAAGTTATTGAGTTATATGATATTGAAAATTTCAACATGAGTAATCCCTGAATGATAGATAGTCAACCCCTTAATTTTCTAGAATAAGGCATAAGCATCTAGGCTAGTCGGTAGTCTGACCCCAAATCCCTCTCCCTAGGGAGACTTTACTCAATAAATAATTTAACACATTATATCTCTAACACCTAATATGAAAAACTATATTCAAAAATTCTTATTAAACTCATAACTCAAATGAAATTGAGGTCAAGGTTGATTAAAAACTAAATCATATAGAGAATTAACTAGAATCCAATGCAAGAATCTATCGCATAGAATAAATTTATCATATAAATAAATCATGCACATTATTAAAATTATATAGAAAATTTATAAACATGAATATTATAATGTATTAAATAATTAAATGAATACTTTGTTTACTGTGAGAAATAAATATAAATTTTCATTTTTCACATTGGATTTTAAAATAAATTTTATTATGCCTAAAACCTTATAATTTATAACTAATTTATAAACTATAAGAAAATTTATATAGTATTGTAAATAAAAAATATTTTATTTTATAATTTTCAAAAATGTACACAACCATTAGTTATCCCACCTGAGCATCTGACCACCATAGCGATAAAAATCAAGCTTGACAGAGGGTTTGAGAACAGATCAGTACAAGCATAAGGATCTTAGGTAAGTGATTGCGAAAAGTTGCATTGCATGGTAGCACAATGGACCTCTTGCATAGAGTGGTACCAAATGATTTCAACAGAAACATTATCTTGTATTGGGTAATGAAAAATTTCATTAAAAATTGTTATGTGGGAAACATTCTATAGGTTAATATTTATCCCTTTTCATTATGTAATCCACACTTCAAATATCCACTCCATATTCATGTCATGCTTAACAAACTCACACCATATATACAAGAAATTATTTTCATAATTTTCTCTAAAAACATGATTAAAATCCCATCATGACATTACCATAATTTCAGACATAGAAAAATGATGATCTATTTTCCATAGCTCACTATATAAGAAGTGTTTACCAATAATTCTTTCTTCACTTCACCCTTATGATAACACTAAAAACTTAATGTAATTCCACTAATAAAGTCACAATAATAGCCATTATATTATCACATAACATAATATTAAGTGAATCTAAACCAGTAAGAAATTATTTAACATGTTTTTCATTTAACAATGAAAGAATCATGTTGACCTATTTTAGATGATGCTCTAATACCACTTATGGGAATTAGATAACCATCCTATGATTCTATTAAGAATAATAAAACTTAAAAATTGCCCAATTTTTCCTTAATAAAATCAAATTTGATTGAAAATAAAGAACATCATAAAAATATAGAATTCTTGAAATGCATGTGCATTGGCCTCTATCATCTTTTTCGATGGAGTGTGATTTAATGATGATCATAGGAGAAATAAACATAAGTTTCTATCTTCTAATTTTGATCCATCTGAAAAAAGTTCCATGAACGTATCGTGGGGATATTGAAACACATAAGGGGTTCTAGTTCCTTCACCTTGTGATAAACTATGTTTTGGGAAGAATAAAGATTCAATAAGCATTGGATGAAATTGATGATCTTTATAATCATCCTATGTGTGAACCAATATACATATAAATGAGAGAAATCACTTTATATAGTAAAATCTTGAGGCTATTTATTGATGAAGATCATTGGTAGTAACATCATACTTTATTGGTTGTTGGTGTGTTCTTCATTGGAATCCATCAATGAAAATTTCCATGCATTAATAATCCATTTCTTGGATTAGCAACTAAAGGGAACCATGGGAGAGTGATGTGAAGTTCCATGAATAACCTAATATTACATAGCATGCAACCAGGATAACCTAGTATCAATGAATATTGAGATCACGCTTAAGGATATATTGGATCCAATGTGTCCTTAAGCTATATGCATCATATTCATATAGTTTTAGTGAACTCCTAAAACTGAACCCCATGGATGGAGGATTATTCCTCATCATAAGGGGAGTACCTGAACTCCATCTATCATATAGAGGACTTTATCGCAAAATAATTTTTCTCACCAGGGGAGTTCCAAAACTATATGTCTACTCTAAACACCTTTCCTAAACCCTGTCATCATCTCAATAGATAAAAGACACTTAATTCACCCAAAATTCCTCATAAATGGTCTTGAAAGACAAATCAGATCCCACCATTGCAATCTATATGAAAAAAATGATTAGAATGGACTATTTGTTTGATTTATTCTGACACTTGGAGGGAAATATATAAAATGATACCACTAATAGGAAAGCATAGGGAATATACTCCATTGTACATGACATGTGACTCTTGGGTAGTAGTCAGAGATATACTACCATAATCGCGTCATGTGGGGTAAGAATACATGGTGTTACCTATATGTGACATGGTATATAGGATTCATGATTTTAAGGATATTATATCTTGGTGACCCAGAATCATATCACCTATTGACACAGTGTATTCCCAGACCAATATGGAATGTATGGCCATGGGGATAGTTGGTCCTGTACGCTAGTACATCTTGGGTTATGTGACTATTAAAAAAATGGTGTGTGTTTTGAAACTACACACCATATAATATTTATCTCATATATGAAAACCCTATTCATTTATTGATAAGAGACATAACATGCGATTTGATGGACATATGATGTGTTATTACTAACTCGATTTGTAAAACCCCTAGCTACCTAAAACTTTTTTCCACTCTTGCTATCATGATGTCCACCAACATTCATGCCCATCAGAATCGCACCCACCACTCACCATCATAACCTCACCATTCACCTAAATATACCTCTGACAAAATACCTCCCAAGACCATCACTTGATCATCATTTGTGACATTTCCCATCACATCCACCCCTCACCAAGCCATATATATTTCCCAAACCACCATAATAACTACCTCCCTTTACTACTGTTGCGATCATTCCAAGTCGATTCCATAATTTTTGATATTTCATCCAATATGAGGGATAGAGTATTTTCATTTTTCGTAAGGGGTAATGGTAAGTATTTTTATGGTGAATTTAATGATTCATCCAACCCCCACGAACATGCACCAGCCACTTATAGTGACACTAAGTCACATTTAGCCATGTAATATGGGGGGGTAGGGAAATGGTGGTCAATGATTTGTTTGACCACTCATTTTTTATCAAGAAATATGAAATTATAATATTTAATAATAAAAACATTCTAAAAAAGATCAAAATAATCATGGGACATAATTAAAAATCAAGGGAAATGATTTAAATCAATTAACTTGAATAATGAGGCATAATTCAAAAGTAATATCCTACCATAATAACAAATCATTGATTCTTTTATGTTTATCCAAGATTCAAAAAATCCCCTTCACTTATTAAATAACTCAATTCTCTAAATAATATCAAGGGTTTAGACATCATTGGTGTTGGGTAACCCTTATTTAAGGATTAATTGAGAATTTATATATTGAAATTATGTTAACCGAGTATTTTTAATAGTTCCAAAATAAGCCTAATAATGGACTTGAAAAATGAATAAATATTATAACTCCCGTTACTAAAACCCACCATAATAAATCAAAATATAATGATGGATTCCAAATTCAAGGATTAATTGGGGAAATATTTATGTTTTCATGTTTGAGACAAATAATAATTTAAAAAATAGATATTCAATATTTACTTAAAAACCCAAAATATCACCCAAACTATGCTTAAGTGTAAACATTATTCCCCATAATCAAAAAAACAATCATAAAATATTTTTTTAGCCGATTTCAAGGTTAAATTTATTACTTTTACCTTTTATGGATTCAAGCCTTCAAACATCAATAATGATCTAATGCATGCTTGATTAAAAATACGGGTCACTAAATTATCCCCAAATTTAAAAAAATTATCCTTAAAAATAAAAAAAACTAAAGTCTTCATCCCAAGAAGATCATAATATAAAAAAAAATTGAAAGGATGGTACACCTTTTCACATGATCTTCTATCTCTAGAGTCCAAAAATCTACATGATTCCTAGACAAAAACAATGTGGTCATCATATACTCCTTATATTAAATTCATTTGGATTTCTATTACTCTATAATTGATTATTATATCAAGATAACTATAAGGTAATGTCTTGATGAATGCTTTAACTTTGATTACATGAATATTAAAAAGGGATTATCTCTCATGACCTTTCTCATCCATAAGTTATTCATCTTCATGGAATTAAGTGAAACCACAAACGATCAATTATCCCATATCCTAGGCCTAAAACATGTCCTCATCCACCATAGTAGATGACCAGATTTTCTTTTTGTCACTTCATCATTAAATTTATTCACAAGAACATAAAAAATTGATTCAGCCGCCTCTAATTTCCATAAAACCAGATATCAGTTCATTGGTGACTCATTCCACCATAATCCTAAGTGGATTTCTCTAATTCATTCAAATAACCCTTATATGTATGCACCATACCCTAGGATGACATCAAGATAACCCGTATGTAACAACTAGGCCCCGCTGAGAGCACATACACCTTGCCTTAACATGTCCAACAGGTCCTGGCCTGCTATGCACCAACAGTTTCCCCGTGAACACAAGGTCCCCTACCTGGGGCCCACCCACATGCCCAAACGGATCTTCAAACTAATGAATGTCCCAAAAGGAAAACATGTTTTCCTTTTAGTTTTTCTTTTTCCTCACTCACACACACCCTGGGAGACCTCCCATAAGGTCACCCATCATGATCACTACTCTAGGCCAAGCATGGTTAACTATGAAGTTCTAATCAGGTAGGCTCTTGAAAAGAAAGGTGAACCCTTTTTACATGAGTCATTTAATTTATCATGTTAACCCTTTAACATTATGGGGTGTTACAATCACCCCCCCCCATCTTTAGAGCACAATATCCTCATTGTGGACCCTAAATCTCAACCCAGGAAATGCCACCGCACTTTTGGTTGGGTTCCTCCTCTAACACCAATATAATAATTGGGGACCACTAACAGCATAAACACCCTACCTTAACATGGAAATCATGTTCTAGACCACCAGGCACAACTATTTTCCCCATATACATGTGGTCCCCTACCTAGATCCCACCCATATACCTAAACGAATCATCAAACTAATGAATTTACCCACAGGCCAACACTTGTTCTTTGCAGTATTATTTTTCCTCACTCAAACACACTCTGGGAAACTTCTTTGGAGTTCACTCATCTTAATCACTACTCTGGTCCAGGAATTCTGAACTGTGAAATTCTAATTAGGTAACCTCAGGAAAATAAAGTTTAACCCATTTGACATGATTCATATCATTTAACCTTTTAACCCTTTAACATTCTATGGTGTTATAACTTCTTCATGAAATCTATATATATGCAAATAAAAAAAATTATTATCCCTACTCTAATTTTAATAAAAATAGATAGAAGTTCATTGGTGGCTCATTCCACCACAATCCAAAATGGATGGCTCTGATTCATTCTAATAATCTTGATATGTTTTCACCAAAACCCAGAATGACACCTTCCATGACTTGAGCAAGTAGAATGATAATTCTCATTTCAATTTATGATATGACTCAAATAATATCCCACCAAAACACTTTCTATATATATAAGTTTTCCAAATGATAGAGATAAATATCTGCTCTATTCATTAGATACTTGTACCAACCTAAATCACACTTCCAAACCTACTGATTCTCATCACTCTACCTATTTCAGATACTACATTATTCCCTAAAATGATAAAAAATGATCAATGATTCGTGGTATATAAATGAAGAAACATATTTCTAAAATATGTCCCACTCTGCCATCAAAATCTACTTTATTAATGTGGGTAACTTAGAAACCTCCTACACTAACTGAACATAGGATTTCATGCTAAAGGGAATTAGTTACCATGTTTCCCCTTCTTAAAATATAGACTATCTCAAAGTCATAATCCTATAGGAAATTTATCCATCTCCTCTAACTCATATTTATATCTTGTTTATTGGAAAATATACCTAATATTTTTGCAATACACATAGACCTCAAATCGCTCAAAAAAATATAGTGTCTCTAGGTTTTTAAGGTGAAAACTATCACTGTGAGTTATAAATTTGGGGTTATATAGTACTAATCATGAGATCTCATATATTTTTACCTCTAAGAAATCACCACTTACTTTTTATTAAATAAACATCCAATCTCGGATCTAGAGGAATTAAAAACACCACATACTTGAATCCATATTCAAGGAAATATAGAATAGGATCATAGGTATACCTCCAATTAAGAACCTCTAAATATCTCTAGAAATGGTCTGACCATACAAAAGGATATCCATTTCAAGTAATGGAATTCTTGGGAGATATATTCATAAAGAATTTCACCATAAATATTGGGTAATATCCCACTAGTTGAATAAATATGAGCACATTGAACACATTCTTGGGTGGTTCCCAAACCATCGTAGACTCAATATTAGTATAGTTAACTAATACTCCCCATATTGAGGTGTCATATAATAGGAAATGAAATTATATAATCTATAATTTATACTTCAAGTGTATATTGTACAAGTGGTATTCTTGAAGGAAGTCCAAGGCAACCCGCAGGTTCTCAATGTGTTCATGCTTTTATACAGAATAGATGAGTATTTAATTAGTTAATACTACCATGAAATAGTCCAATAATTGTTGGAAAATTTGATTCTTGAGTCCCATGAACATATTAGGGGAGATCTTTATCCTGAAATGCATCACTAAGAACACATAATTCCTATAACAACACTTAAAATCTACCTTTGGGATGTCCTCCACAAATATTGAAATTTAATGATATCCAGACTTGAGATCAAGTATTAAGAATAAATTTTCTCCCATGAAATTGTTGAAGAAGTCATCAATATTTGGAATTAGGTATTTTTTTTCTTGACTATCACTTAATTTTGGGATGTGACAATTAATAAAATTCCTCAGGCTCCGACTAAATTTTTTAGAGAACAAAATGGGAGCTTCCTAGGGGGATATACTAGGCTTGATAAAAAAACATTTCCCAAAAAATTTACTTCATCTAAACTTTCAACTCCCCAAAATCTGTTGGGGCTATCAGTTAAGATACAAAATATATCGGTGTGGTCCTGAGATATAGGTCAATGCTAAAATTTATCCCTTTATAAGGAGGAAACCCAAGGAAATCCTCTTGAAAACTTCTATGTACTCCTTTATAATAACTAGAAGATTATCCTATAACACATATACAGCACACAATGAAAATCTCACCAACTGGTCAGAGATCAATTGAAAATTCTTAAGGGATGACCCTACTCATCCTATTTTAATACCCTATTCACCAGTGAAAGTGAAAATATACTGATCTACTCGACTATATATCACTATATAATGATATAAATCCATAAAAAATTTGAACATGAATAGTCATTCTATACTAAGGATGATGACATAGGGTCTCATCTCTAATATAATGTGATCCCAAGAAAATATCTCCTAGAAAAGTGCTATACTACATTATTAGAAAGTGTGGGTTATCATTTGGTCACATCTAGTAGAAGTATCCTGCCAAAAAGGCATTTATGAAGGGTCTACTAGGATATCTATCAATTTAACAATATAGAAATAAAATAGTTGATCATACCAGTTTCACCATACATAGGTTCCAGGGGAAATATACATATATTGTACCTTGAACCATGTCTTGTGTTTCTTGATGAAAAGCCTCTATAGCAGGCATCTAGTAATAGTATTTTACATTGTAACCCTATGTCCTAACATGAGAACCTGGAGGGGGTGTTGGTGAATGTATATAAAAATGTTTTCCACCTCTCACTCCTCCTACCATTACACCAACTATCCTTTCGAAACTCCATCATATATGAGGATTCATTGAGATATAACCCTAGATCGAATCTCTATCTTGATACTCCATATAAAAACCCAAAAAAAATTAAATCCATCATGATCCATGTTTATGGAGTAACTCATTAGGTTTTTAAATCTCAATGTGTACTCAACTAAATTCATTCTACTTTACTAAGATTCCATAGAAAACTATAATCATACCATCCTTAGTATCAATAGATAGTATTATTCCCAGAACAATATCCCAAACTCCAACCATGGTAGATTATTCCCATCATGATTTTTAGAAGGTCAACTTCCACTAATGAATCATCTCATCCTAAATAAGAATAAATGTAAGGATCGTCATATAGTCGGTAGGTGTTTGAACTAGATGGAATATGTGAGTCCCTAGCTGCATCCAATCTTATATCACATGATCACCAATATCATATTGAAACTTAGGTGGCCATAAATATTGAAACTCATGTAGTGCATTCATCCAATGGGTGGTCTCATATTCTTTAATGGGAATTACTATCTACTCCACAAGTGGAGGGTCTTCATTCTTAATTATGGGTGGAGGATCTTCCATCTACTCAAAGGTGAAGATACCTCTTGATTGGGTCCCATAATCAACACTTTGTTTCTCAAATGATGAGTAACTATAGGTTCTATTAATGTTACTATAATTTCATGAACCTACCACTAAATTTGATTTGTATGTCTATAGGGTGGTATATTGAATCCATTAAGATGAACCCATATTCATTAAATCATATCTATATGAGCTAATTAAAAATTAATATAGAGAAAACAACAACTAAAACTCTACCTGATTCAGGTACCAATATGTTTATAAACAATGAACTATATTTTTGAGTTAACTAATAAATCTTAAAATTCCTTGTGAATCAATATATAGGCTACTACACCAATGTTGGATTCCCTAGTCTAAAAATTAAACTTAATATTCCCTTGAAACATTTTCCTAAGTTTCCCAATCCAAGCATCACAAGACACCTAAATTCAGACTTTATCCCTAAGAAAGACCCACTCTAACATGATAATACCCATTAGACCTTATCAAAACCTATGTTTAGGTTGAGTGTGCCACCCCAGTCCTATATACAATATAAAAGATACTTGTGACTATAACCAAAAATGTATATCACATACATTGGAGGCCTTAGGCTAATAAATACCTAAAAACCATATATCTCTAAAATAGGGAAATATAATCAACAACTGATGATGAAATACATAAAAAAAGTGTAAAATAATATACATGAAAGGGGAATCAACTATCCCAAAAGTATCACATATGTGGACTGGGATAATGAAAATAAATGAGCTTAATATCCTAGAGTATGAAATACCTAAGACTGGGGGAAATGACTCCTCAAAACTATGACTAATGGTATAATATCATATAATAAATATCATTTTCAAACACCATTAAGAACCACTAAACACCCTATCCATCATCTACAAGTCCACTAAGGTCACCTCCCTACTATGTTTCATCTACACTAACACAACACATGAGGTAAAGGATACCTGTGCAAGGGTGTGTATAAAACTACCCAGTGGGGAACCCTAAAAACACAATGTAAGGATAGGACATCAAGTCATATCAAAACCCAAGATTGGTAAAGAAATAAATAATCATAGAAAACCTATATATTCTTTGATTATTAGACAAAAAAATTATAAAAAACTCCCAATTCAATAGATCAGTTGCAAGTTATATCTTAAAGGTAACTACGTATGCTATTACATCATATGAACCACAAAACCCAAGAAACCTTACTTTGATAACTTCCACGTTACCTATTTGTAACAATAGTGGGGTATCACACCTCTTTGAGGGAAATTTAATAATCAAGGGAGTACCGAACACCAAAAATGGAGAATCATTACTCATCACATGATGGATTATGTGAAATCCATCTATCAAATGGTGGTTTTTCCTTGACACATTGATGTCATCATGGGTGATGGGTTTTGGAGGTAAAAAAAAATTTATCTAAACACAGTGGGAAACATCAACCAACCCTGCATTAATATAGAGTATCTTCCATTAATTTTATATTCAATAAATAAATAAATAATAAGCTTTTCTTTGATGATCTAAATTTATTCAAGATCTTCATCATGATCTTTATAGTGATTGTCAAAAAGTATCCAACAAAATCCTTCCTCATATGGTATCTGTGTTTTTGAGAATCACTCAACACTTGGGAAGTATCCTCTCTTCATTATAGTTTTAAAAAACCTTATTTAGAGAGATAAAGAGAGAGAAATAGATTCAATATGAAGATAATTACAACATGAATATAATATTTGAATACAACATAAGTCACATACGATAAGATCCTTTATATAGACATCAAATGAAACTTATTGGATTTTAAATGTTAAACTATTGAATGAAACATGTTATAAACATTTCATAAGTTACAACTTTCTATAAACTATATCTCATCATTGTGATTTATTTTTTTAAAATTTAAAAAAATGAGTTGGATAATAAAACTCCCCATACCATCATTGCATGTTGAACAAACCTAATATGATAGCTTAAGGTAGGAGAGAAAGAAACTACATCATAAATTATCATATAATATTTATAATTCCATGAACAACAACATATCATAGTGACATTTACCACTACATGTTTTACCCGAGCACAGGCCACAATTTGTTCTAAACCACTATGAAATTGTTGAACCTTTAGTGCACATTTATAAAAATCTCCCACATACACTAAAGCCTGAAAGACATTTCACATCTTCACCTTATGTCACACCATATGTAAAAACTTGGGAAACAATATCCAAACTCCTTTTAGATATCTTCCAAAACTCCTTTTAGAAAATTTATAATTCATCTTCACCACATGTTACATCATATTTAAAAAAATTTAAAAATACATCCAAAACATATTTCATATATCCTCCAAAACACTTTTACATTAGCTATTAAAGTTTTATACAAACACTTTATAAAAAAATTAATCCTTATTCACGCAATAATAAAGTGTGACCCCATGGACCTTTATAGTTTTGAAGACAGTTATTAATTCCCAAATTCACAATTAGAAGTAATGAATAGACACTAGAAAAGAATAAATGATACTCAAGATATAAAGGGATATGTTGTGATCTTTATAAAACACATGTATGTTCATAGCTATGCCCAATAGTTGAATCTTATATAAGTATGCATAATTATATAATTTCTTTATCCATGAAATAGAGTGACCATGATACACATATTATTTCAATCCTATTTATCCAACTCACACATTATTGATTATCCAAGCATATATTGACCAAGCGGATAAACACATCTCATTCCATTCACCTAAGTAGATGAGGACATCAAATTATCCTCCAAGTTTTCATAATAAAGGTATCAAAGTATAAATATTATCATGTTAGGTATCATGAAAACCTCGGGTAAGGTGATTACATATGAAACATGAACCTCAATAATAACAAATACATACCATATGATACTCCATGTGATATACTTAGTGGGTCATTCAGTATAAAAAACTTATTTTTTTCCTTATGTGCATATTTTTTATATCTATATGAAATCCTACCCACACCAACAATAACATTTCATCACAACCTATAATACTTCATAATGAACATTAGTTAAAGATAAATCTAATTCATACTTTTAGAGGTCAATTATCATTTTACTTTATTAATATATATAACTAACATGAAAGAATGATAAATTGGTAACTACCTTTTGTATAACATTATACATTTTATATTCTTACGGTCCTTTAAAAAATCTAAAAAAACTATACATAAGTTCATGTATAATCATATCCCATATGATATACCACCATAGTGGCCTTATATTTGCTTCACTTTTTGGATTTTATTAATCTTGTTACATATTTATGTAATTCTAGCCATATATTCATGTGAACAAATGAAAAAGCCTCCCACTGAATCCTTTTAGTGAGTAACATCTATGAAGAAAGTTTATTTAATTTTTTGTGAGATGTAGGAATCATATTACTAATATTAAACTCTTTGAGAATACTATTCAAACTTCTTTACATCATAACATCCAATTTTATGATGTTAATACCTTTTATTGTCCACTTATAACTCTTTGTAAGTTTATCGTCATTATCATGGAATAATTATATTCAAAATTTTATTTGAGATAAATTTAGTAAAAAAATATTACTCTTTACATTAATATCATTCTTTACCAAATATCATAAACTATTTTAGGATATAAAGTGACTTTCATGTTAAATATGAAAAGTATAATAATTTATATATTACACATTTAAAGTCTAAACATGTTCCCACTAGTCTCTTAGAAACTATTATCTCTCTAAAATATCATGATAATAAATACAAGCTCTTTTGTGTTAAGAATTAACACATATTTCCTATAGTGGGAATATTTAAAACTAAATTATTAGAAACCATATCTAATATATAAATCTATATGTTTGGATCATTAATCTGAAAAAATAATATATTCTAAAAATTATGTCACTGATGGGTGGTGGAACACTTTACCTCATATTTTAACAAATATGGATAAACACTTTTATCTGAAATTAAAACCCCTTAATACATTTTCCCTTTTCAAACATGATATAGAATCTTATAAATCATAAACCATGCATATCATAAATATTATCTCATATTGTTTATAATATCTCTTTATATACAAGAAATTTCTCTTATCATGTAAGTGAAATAAGATGAAAATTCACATTTTTATTTAGATCCAATTGATCTTTGAAGTGAAACTTTGTAATAAATTCCTTGACGTAGAACATAAAGACCCTAGACCTAGAACCCTAGAGACGGTGGTTATGTTATTACATCGGTACTATATACATGTGATCATATCCCAAAGGACCTAATAGTTTAGTAGTCTTTGAAAAATATATACATACTTGAATCTCACATTACATTTGGAAACATAAAAAAATTATAATAATTGATTTGAGCAAGTCACTATTCACTCAATAATTTCCTTATATATCATTCATAATACACATCCTGACATCCTAGGGAAAATAAATATAAAAAATCGGTGATCTCATATGGTTGGTAAGGGAGTGAATATAATGAAATCTAAATAAGGAATGAATAATATGGAAGAAATAAATTATGTTCAAATAATTTCATATAAATAACAATAGGATCTTGAAACTTATCCATGGATATCATAACTATTCAAATAATCAAATGTACATTAATAAATAATTTCATAATGATATAATTCATAATATTGGAAATCTTAAACTTACCACTGAGGCCTTGTGCCAATATATCTACATAAATGGGTGAGGCTTTGGCCAAATACCCAACATTTTTTGTCTCATGAGACTTACCGATACGTGGAGGGGCTATGTAATTTCAGGTCTGACTCATCACTTAATAAGTCTAATTTACCCATCATATTAATAAACAATGCAACTCAATCAATAGTCCTGAAAAATATATAACCATACATATTGGAAGAACTAACATACTAAATATCAATACTTTTAGAAATAACACTAATCATAAACAATATAAATAAATATTTATAATGGTATCATTAGATTACATCCTTATTAAATAATAATATTCAAAAAAGGATGTTGAAATAGATAAAAATACTTTAAAGTGGTCATTGGAAAATTTCTTTAGGAAAATACCCTTTTCACTTTAAAATCACTTATTTAAAATATAAATTTTTTCTAAATATTAAGGAAAAAATTTATTTTAAAATAAACATTGAAACTTGTAATTTAATCTTTAAATCATTTATTTTTTTGATGGTTGGAAATTATGTTTAGGTTGTGTATGTTAAAACAAATATTCTATTCACATTTTAAATAAGAAGTCAAAATTACCTCATTTGGAAAATGAAAAGAATATTCATTTTAATAAATTTTGTAAAAATTAAAAAATAGTTAAAAATTTATTTAATAAATTATTATATAATATTAAAAATATTATTTAAAAAATTTTAAGGAAAATATTGGCCTTGAAGAAAAAGATTCCTGACCGATTAGAAAAACAAAGTTAGTTTTCCTTAAAAACATTATTTTGGTGTCTTAAGTACTAAAAGGGGAGAAAATGAAAGTAAAAAATTTAATTTATATAAATAGACATAGAATATTAAAATATATTGGGTTTAATATAGTAATATCAAATAATTTCCCCAGTGGATACTTAAACATAAACAATCCCAAATATTGATGAGTTTTTGAAATAAACCCTTACCTTAGGTATGACTTCCTTAAAATGTGTTAAAAACACATTTATACTGAATATAGGTTTATTATAAATATATTATATAACCATAATAATAAACATAATAATATATATAATTTACCTATAACCTTTTATCATCTGTTTATTAATAATTCTTTATTAAAATCACTGTTTCGGGTGATAACTGCTTCATTTTTCATGTGTTTTTTGGATCGGTAGTCTTGGTAATTATACTTTGATAATGGTTACATCACCTCCATAATGTTTTTAGTGATATAAATTTAATATATATTAATTATATATATATATATAAGTTCATCCATAAAAGTTAGAGATAGAAAAATGAATTACATTGTTCATGAATACGGTACATCGAACATACGCATGAACGCTGTTTTCACTTTTCAATGGATGGAATAAAAGAATGGTAAAGAATAATTCACATTTATGTACATATAATAATATTATAAATAAATTATATATTTATTAAATCCATCATTATAATCATCCCTGTAAACTTGTGATGTAAAACTAATTACACCGCCATGTAGAGATGGTAAATCTTATGTTTGCATGAGCGATGTTTTTGCTTTCAGTGGGATGGAAAAAAGGTGTATAATTGTTGTAAATAATAATAATAAAAATTAATTATAATTAATTTGATTTTTTAATTGTTGTATAATTTATATAAATTATTTAGAAGAGTTATTAAAAGAAATAAAATTGAAAACGCTCGGTTAAGAGTTATACCTCTTCATTGAGAAATCTCTTTTGACTTACACCTTAAGCCTTAAAAGGATAGAATTTTGGAAGTTAAATAATATATATGATATTTTTAATTAATATATTAAGGTATTATGGTAGTTATTGTTCAATAAATAGGTCTCAAAAGGTTTGAGTAAGAGAGGATAAGAGGTTTCCTTTTATAATTGAGGGGAGGGGAACTCTTGGAATTACTTAAAGTATTAAATTAATATAAATTAATTTTTATTATAAAGTGGATTCATGTTGATATATTTAGAATATATTATTATTATAGTTCTAAATAATATCATAAAATAATATTTATACAAGTTTAAATGATGTTTTAATCATTATCTCTTAGTTTTAACCCCCATTAATCCTTTGGACAATTACTATAATATTAAAGTTTTTTACTCTTTAACGGTCCATAATGTTACTATAAAAGGAAAAGTAACCCATAAATAAACCATGGTTTATATTTTAAACTCTATATTATTAACTTGTCTAATTATATGATAATTATTATTTTTAATTCATTTAATAAAATATTGTTTATCATAAAATATCTTTAATGTCGTTTTTGGAACCATTCATTTATGTTGACTTTAAAGTAATCAATATATTTATGGAATTATAATATAAACATTTAAGACATCTCTAATATGTCATATTTGTCTAAAAAATTCTTGGAACCCAATAATTCATTCAATTTTTATTACTTTTAATATTTTTAAAATCATTTATTTTATTTTTATATTATTTGAATAAAGATTTTGTTGGTGATGTGTAAAAATTTAAGGTAATTATTTGATCACTAAAAATTAAAAACTAAATTAACCAGATAAAAAATAATTTATAATTAAAATAAAAATTTATAACTAAAATTATTCTTTTTATCTTTATGAAAAAACTTAGAGATATTAAATTCAAGAGAGTGGAATTTTTTATCTATCCTTTTCTTAAAATAATAAAAATTTCATAATCAAAAAAATGAAACCAAGGGGAATTATATTTGAGACTTGGAATTAAATGGATAAAATACACTCTTTAAATAGGATAAATTTAGGTGGTAGAGGGTTCTTAAAACCTGATCTCTAAGTTTTAACCTTGTTTTACCCATTTTCCCTTACTGAGGTGACAAATATTTAACATGGTTATTATTCATAATGACCAAAAATAAAAGGGGCCTATTTACAAAATTTAATCATCATGATTCTAAATATGTAATCCATATTTAAAGATTCAATTATTATAAGTGACATAAATTATTTTTAAAATAAGCATGAAAAACATGAAAAACTGTTTTTAGAAAAAAAAAATTTAATCATAAAATGTGATTTATTCATATCCTATGAATATAAAAACTACTAGATTAATTTTAAAACATTTTATTGAATATAATATATAAATATATTTAAAATCATTCACCAATAGTAATAAATTTAATTTATTAAGATAAAAATACATTGCGTACATAAAAACAATTTCTTTAGAAAAATATATATTTTTCTTTTTATTTTCATTTAAAATCAATTGATAAATGATGAATTTATTTTATACATGAGTAAACAATAAATTTTTCAAAATTTAGTTAGTCATATTCATACCCTCCAATTAAATGGATCGGTTATAATGGATATCACTACTGCAAAAACAACCTATACCCACGGTTCAAAACCATGGGTATAGGCTATACCAACGGTTTTGGGAACCGTGGGCTAGAATGGCGTCGGTATAGGGGTCTCAACCTATACCCACAGTTTTGGAGAACCATGGGTATAAGGGGGGGTCAAAGTGTGCACCACAGTTGTACATTGTGGCACACAACATACCCCATGGTTTGAAAACCGTGGGGTATTTAAATTCAAAAAATTTGCAGCAGCTGGGTTTCGAACCCACAATCTCGTGGCACCACATGCCTGCGCAGCACCAAAGGACCAACCAGGCTTCAAATTCAATTTGATATACATCCATAAATTAACATATTATATTAATTTAATCCACTTAAAATACAAAAAATGCTGGAGCTGGGATTCGAACCCGCATCTCACGCTGGGATTCATGGCCGCACACTACCAAGTGACTAACTGTCATGCCTCCAATTTTGACCAACCGAGTGACAGAAATTCTGTGTATATAAATTTATATTTATATAAATATATTAAAATAAACCGTGAAAAAATATCTTCCCACCAATTTTTTTCTTGTCCCGCCCAATTTTCATTCCCCGTCATAAGCTATACCCATGGTTCTCTAGAACCGTGGGTATATGGCTTCAAAAAAACCCCAATACCCACAGTTTTGAAGAACCGTGGGTATAGGTCTTCAAAAAGTACCCTATACCCACGGTTCTTGAAAACCGTGGGTATAGGTGGCCTATACCCACGGTTTTGGAGAACCCTAGGTATAGGTTCATGTAATATCCCTATACCCACAGTTTTTTACAAAACCGTGGGTATAGACCTATTTTCCAGTGGTGTATTATATTAAATTTAATTTAGACATGAGGTTGCGTGTATCGAAAGCTATCAAAACATTTTATTCGATGAGAGATATATCCTAAAATTTTGGGGTTTTATATTATACACCCATTAAAATGAATTTTTACCTTGACATTCCATAATTATGATATAAAAAATAAAGAAATATATTTTTCAATATATCCTCAGTTTCTCAAGTGGTTTCTTCAAATTTATGATTCCTCAATAAAACTCTAACCAGAGGAGTAGTCTTGTTCTATAGCACTCTATCACTAAAATCCAATATTTTTACCAATTGTTATTCATAAAAAAAGATCATTCTCTATTGATACAACTTATAATTTTAGTTAATGTGATGGATCATGAATGTAATTTCTCATGAGAGATACAAGGAACACATCATGAAATTGAGATAGGTTCGGTGAAAATGTCATGTGATAAAATACCATCCCTACTCAATCAAGAATCTTGAAGGGGACAATATTCCTAGGGCACAACATTTTCCTCTTTAAAATTAACATTACCTTCTTCCATGGATAAATATAGAGAAATAAATTTTCAACAACATTAAATTCTAGTTTTTTATGACAATTGTAGTTATTACTTTTGTATTGATAATGGACCACCTTCATATGATACTGAATGGATATAACTTTCTCTATCATTTCCCCAGCTAGATAAGGTCCATATTTATTTTTTATTTGACTTCATACTGACACATTTGAGTTATACAATTCTTTCTATAGAGGGATTCATAAGGTGCCATCTGAATTCTCAAATGAAAGCTATTAATGTGTTGATTCCAACCACCTTTAAAATCCATAGAATAAGACCTCATCATATCATCCAAGATTTGAATGGTGACTCAAACTAAACATTTGTCTTAGGATTATAATTAGTACTAAAACATAACTCAAAATAAAAATATTAATAAAAACTTTTCCATAACTTTGAGGTAAACCTTGGATCCCAATCAGATACAATATAATGTGGTAATTCGTACAACCTTACCACTTCCTTAATGTATATTCTATAAATATGGTCATGAGATAAATATTCTCTGATAAAAATGAAGTGTGTTGACTTCATATGGAGATAAACTATATCCCAGATAGAATTATGGGTTTTGGATGTTTTGGGGAGTCCCATGACTAAATCCATGGTGATATTTTCCCATTTCCATTCTGGTATAGGTAGTGGTTATAAAATCCCCTTAGGCTTATGTATCTCAAACTTGAATTTTTTACATATCTATCATCACGATACATACTATGAAATATCTATTTTCTTGTTATCCCGTCATAAGTACTCTTTTAAATCTTTATACATCTTCATACTTCCTAGATGAATAGAGAATGATGAACTTTGAGCTTTATATAATAACTCCTTATTCAATTATGGTATAGATCAGACTCATACTCAGTTACGGAATCTTATTATTCTATCATGATCATAGTTTAATTTAGGAACATTCCTCACTTTCTTATATAATTCCACATCTTACTTGTGTTCCTTCTTAATCCTATCATGGATGGATGGTTGAGCATTTATCTAAGAAAGATAAGATCTATCCCCTTTTCTAATGATTTCACAATCTATATTTTGTTAATAAATAAATATTTGATCTCTTTTAATCCTCATTATGGACAATCAATCATGGTATTAATGACTTAGAGAATGATCCTCCTTGTTTACCTTCCCAATGTGTTAATGTATTGATAAATAATAATATTTAATCAACTCAAACAATATTATATGATTCAAATTCAAATATTTATGTGTAAATATATACTTCAAGATTTTATGATTAGTATATATATCACACCTTTCCCCATATAGATAATTCCTCCATATCTTAAATGAAATAATTACCACTACCAACTCCAAATCATGGGTCGAGTAGTTTTTCTCATGAATTTTTAATTACTGATAGGCATATGATATAAACATTTTATTCTACATAAGGAAAAATCAATGTCTCTTCTTTGATGCATCACTATAAATCACAAACCTGTATCCACTGTAATGTAGTGTAATCAGCAGTGTGATGACCAAATTTCTATTCAGTTATTTAAAATTCTCTTCACATACATCTGTCCTCAAGAACTTAACCCCATTTTGAGTAAACATGATGAGTTTATTAGATAATATTTAGAAATATATCATGAATCATTAGTAGTATCCAACCAGCCCAAGAAAAATAAAGATATCGGTTGTTGTGGTTGGTCTAGTCCATTTCTCAAAAACATAAATCTTTTTAAGATTCACCGATATACTATCACTTGAGATTACATATTACCCATGAATGAAACTCTCTAAAGCCAAAATTTACACTTTATAAATTTATCATTCCACTTATCCTTCCTCAGAGTCTTTAACAAAATTCTCAAATGTTCTTCATGCTCTTCCTTTCTCTTTGAACATATAATAATATCATTTATAAATACTACCACAAACTGGTCAAGGTAATCTTGAAAGAACTTATTCATTAAATCCATGAAGATAGTAAGATAATTGGTAAGTCCAAATGGAATTACTATAAATACATAATGACCATACCTCACATGGAATGTTTTATTGGGTATATCCTCCTTCTTTATTTTTAGCTAATGATATCAAGATTGAATATCAATCATAGAAAAAATTATAGTTCCTCATAATTGATCACTTAGATCATCGATACGGGTTAGAGGATACTTGTTTTTAATAGTGATCTTGTTAATTTCTCAATAATCAATGCTAAGATGAATTTATCTATATTTATTATTACTAAAAATAACAATTGCGCCCCATGGTGAATCACTAGTCCGAATAAATCCTTTATTAGGATTCTCTTGGAGTTACTTATTCAATTTTGGAAACTAAATCAAGACCATTCTATATATAGTATTTGAAATAGGTGTATAACCAGGTATGAGTTCTATTAAAAACTAAACATCATTATTTGGGGGAATACTATTAAATTCCTTGGGAAATACATCAGTATATTCCTGAAAAATTGGTATATTTTCATTATTGTGTTTTTTCCCAGCCATTTGATACTAATTTCCCTCATGAATGGGTAATAAAATTAATATGATGGAAGTAATTTCCATTAGGTTATCAAGTTCATTATATTGTAGATGATCTGTATACTTTAGATGTGGTAATCATACCATTATGAGTTTTCACCACTAACTCAACATCTAATTGTTGAGGTGGTGATGTAATACCCTTAGAAAATTATTTAGATATAAAAGAGTGGGTAGAAACATAATCAAATAAAACTTTTTAAATGATCGAGTGGATGATAAGTGTACCTTTCCCCAAATCACTCAGAACTTCCACTTTGGATTTAGTAATTTCATCATCATTTCCTTATACCCTTTTATTCTTTTATGGTAAGTTCCCTTGATGTTTGGGGCATTAGTTTTCATAGTGTCCCATCTATTTATAGTTAAATAATTTTACTTTGATGGATTCTCCCTTACTATTTCATTTGTGATCATGATTGAATTTTTCTCCACACTTTAAGAAAAAAATCCCTTTTAAGAATGTACCATGTTGTTTCCTTACACAAGTATACACCTTTTCATGTTACCCTTATCCATTGTTTTCTCGTCCATCCTCTTTTTCTATTACTTCCCTTAAAATCCATATGATTTGGAGAGTAGTTTCTTTATCTTGATAGCACATGATACTATATCCTTATATAATGAGAATGTTCGGGAGAATAGTTTGATTCAAAGTATTGTATTAAGTCCATCAATGAAATGGTCAATCATACTATTTGGATTATGTATATAGTCTACAACATGCCTTTTTAATATTGTAAAGTTATCTTTATATTTAAAAACATTTTCAACGTCCTTTTGTCTTAGAATCATAAATTATCTCTCCATATCCACTCATTTTTCATGAGGAAAATATTTTTATAATAAAAGTACCAAAAAAACCTTCCACCATATTCTCTTTATTTACTCTTCATCCTTAGTGTTTTGAATCAATGATTATCATTTATTAAATCCCTCGTGGTATGATAAATTTCTATGACAATCTTCTCCCTTTCATTACTTCCAAAATATAGAAATATATTTTATAAGGAAATTATCCATTTCTCAGCTACAAATGGATTGTGGTTCCATTGAACGATATAGGGTTTTGTCTCATGAAAGGATATAACATTGTTACACTAAATTATAGAATAATAGGGTGCTCTATATGGGCATGGTTATTAGTCATAACCTGATTCAGTTACCCTAATATAGTTATAATTTTATTAGTTCCAAATCCTTATCTAACATTATTATCTTTACCAAAAGGGAAATCCCTATATAGATTACATGCATTGATATGGTTTCTATTCCTTCCACTATTTTCCATTTTTAAATAATGACATACACTAGATTATATCATAACATTATGAATCATAATATATAATTTTGAAACTAGTGAAACACTTACCATAAATTGAACATTTATATAAAACTAATCTCAGAATCATAAGCTTGGTTCCTTTGATAATATTCTCAAATCATAAAAATATTTTCAAATCATTAATAATGCATTGTAAATAAAATGTAAATTTACCTAAGCATATCCCTTGGGAGGGTAAAACTAAGTGTATAGTAAGGGAACACTCATCATGTACTATAATTATAGTCAAAATATACTCAACCAACTCTTTTCAATGTTATTAGCCCTAGATGAATCTATTTCAAAACCACATCCACATATATTATGCAAACTGGGATTTATTTCTAGGAAACCACATAATCTCTTCCTTACCAAAACTTTAGGATGTTATCTTATACTTAAAACTATCCTTAAATTCAGTCATAGGGTTATGTTCCTTAATTTATGTTTTCTAAGGTTTCTACTAAGATTCCTTTAATACCAACTATAAATACCATGATCCTAGAATCATAGAGTATGTGGTTACTTTATTAAATTACTTCTAGATACAAGTGATTGAATCCTAAAGGTTTGAATAGTTTAGTAGTATTAGAAAACTAGATACATATTTGAATCTCACATTAATTTTGAAAACATAAAATAAAACATAATATTTTATTTGAAAACATCATTATTATCTCTATAATATTTTTTTATATCATTAATAGTACACTTCTTGTCATCCTAGGGAAAATAAACATAAGAATAGGGTGAGCGCATAGTCTTGGTAATGGAATGCATATAGAAGAAGTTAAATATGTCATGAATAATATGGAAGGAATGAATGACGATAAAATAATTCCATATAAATAGTAAAAGTATATTGAAACTTATCCATGGATATAATAACTATTCAAATAATCTCATAGAAATCAATAAATGATTTCATACTGATGGAATTCATAATGTTGGACATCTAAAAACATACTGTCGAGACCTTGTTCCAAGACATATAAAAAAATGGATAAGGCCTCAGCCAAATACCCAACCAATTTTGTCTCATGAGACCTATAAATTATTTGATGGACTATGTAGTTTTGGGGCCCACCCATCACTTAATAAGTCCAATTCATTCATCACAAGAATAAAAAAATGCAACATAATCAACATGCCTTAAAAATAAATAATTGTTCATATTAGAATAAATTTCATAAAAAATGTCAATATTGTCCCTAATCAAACTAATCATAAAATATAAAAATAAATATGGTAGATAGTATTATTATAGTATATCCTTATTAAATAATAATATTCAACAAAGTATTTTTACATTGATGAAAATATTTTTAAAAATCATTGGGAATTTTATTGAGGAAAATACCCTTTTCAATTTGAAATAACTTATTCCAAATCTAAAAATTTACAACTATTAAGGAAAAAAATTTATTTGAAAGGAAAAATTTCAATTTAAAAAAAATAAAATAATTTATTGTTCATGATGGTGGTAAATTCTATTCATGATATGTATGTTAAAACAAATATACTTTTAACATTTTCGATAAAGAGTAAAAAGTACCTCATTCAGATAATGAAAATAAGATTCATTTAAAAAAATTAAAAAGAAAAAATTGGGTAAAAAATTATTTAAGAAATCATTATATAATTTTAAAAACAGTCTTTAAAATATTTTAATTAAAATATAGACATAGAAGGAAATGATTCCCAACTGAGTAGAAAAATAAATTTGGTTTTCCTAAAAAATGTAATTTTATCTTGAGTACTTAAAGAGAGTAGAATGAAATGAAACCTTGTAATTTATATAAGTAACTATATTATAATAAAATATATTCTATTAGGATATAAATATCAAATAATTCCCTCAGTGGATACTTAAACATAAACAATCCTGAATAATGATGAGATTATGAAATAAACCCATACCTCAGGTCCGACATCCTTCATACATGTTTGAAACTACTATATAATAAATATATATTTATTATAAAAATATTCAATAATAATAATAATAATATATAATAACATATATTATTTACTTATAATTTTTTACCAATTTTTATTAACAATTATTTATTAAAATCATTGTTCTGAGTGATAACTACTTCATTTTTCATGTATGTTTTAGTTCGGTAGTTTTGGTACTTGTACTTTGATCATTGTTAAATGATCTCATAAATGTTAATAATTTTATAAAAATAATTTATAATCATTATATATTTATTTATTTATTTAAATTCATTCATAAAAGTTATAGATATAAAAATGAGTTACACTTTTTATGGACATAGTAGGTAGTATGTATGCATGGACTTTGGTTTCACATTCCAACAAATGGGAAGAAATAAAGGTAAATAAGAATTAAAATTTATATAACTATAATAATATAATAAATAAAATATATATTTATTATATCCATAATTATAACCATCCAATTAAAGTGGTGATGTAAAATGAATTACGCCGCTATGTGGAGATGGTAAGTTGTACGTACGTACGAGCGATATTTTCACTTTCTATGGGATGGAAAGAAATTTGATAATGATTATTAAATAATCATAATAAAAATTGATTATATTTAAGAAACTGAATTAATTATTTTATAATAGATACCATGTATTTAGAGGAGTTGGAAAAAAATAAAATTGAAACCACTCGGTTAAGATTTATGCATCTTCGTTGAGAAATCTCTTTTAGATTACAAATTAATCCTTAAAATAATGGCATTTTGAAATTACCAAAAGCTATAGGATGTGGTGAAGGAATATAATAAGTATTTATTTTAGGTATTTACTGATATATAAGTCTCAAAAGGTGTGATGAAGAGAGGAGAAGAGGCTCCCTTTTATAAGTGTGGGAAGGGGTACTCTTGGAATTACATAAAGTATTAAACTAATATAAATTAATTTTTATAATAAATGGATCCAAATTGATATATTTAAAATATATTATGATCATAAGTATAAATACTCTCATTCGGTAATATTTATACTTTTTTATGTGATGTTTTAACCCTTATCTCTTAGTTTTAACCTCCCGTTAATCCTTTTGAAAATTACCACAATATTATATATTTTTACTCTTTAAGGGTCGAGAATATTACCATAAAAGGGAAATTGACTCATAAATGGATCATGGTTGATATTTTCAACCATATACCATTCACTTGGCCTAAGATAATAGTTTTATGAATTTTAAGTCATTTAAAAAATATTATTTATCATAAAATATTATTAATGTCATTTTTGAACTATTCGTTTTCTTTAACTTTAAAGTCATCAAGATAGTTATGAAATTTGAATATGAACCATTCATACATCCCTAATATGTTATATTTATCTACTAAATTATTTTAACAAAATAATTCGATCAATTTTATTACTTTTAATATTTTAAAAACCATTTATTTTATTTTTCAATTACTTGAATAAATATTATACTGATGTTACATAAACAATTAAGGTAATTATTTTATCAATAAAAATTAAAAATAAATTACCATAATAAAATAATAATAATTTATACATAAATTAAACATTTATAACCAAACTTATCATCTTTTTATCATTATGAAAAAAATAGAGATATTAAAGTCAAGAGAGTGGCATTTTGTATTTATAATTTTCTTAAAATAATATAAAGTTCATAATCTAAAAAAATGTTACCAAGTGGTCATATATTTGATAATTATATGTAAATGGAAACTCATAAAATAGTGTAAATGCATGTGTTAGTGGTATTTTAAATCCTTATCTCAAATTTTTAATCTCGTTTCACCCGTTTTACCCTTACCATGGTTACAAATATTTACCAAAGTTACTATTCATAATGAAAAAAAATAAACAGGACATATTTACCAAGTTTGATCATCCTAATTAAAAATATAAAATCCATTTTCTAAATTCAATTTTTATAAGTTGAATAAAATAATTTTCAAAATAAGCGCACAAAACGTGATGAAAGCTGTTTTTTAGAAAAATTGTTTTTTAATCATAAAACTGGATTTATTCATATCTCATACCTAGAAAAAATATTAGATGAATATTAAAAAATCATGAATATATATATATATATATATATCATTAAAATAATTCACTAATAGTGATAAATTTAATTTATTTAGATAGAAACCCATTGCATTCATAAAAAAAATTTCATTATAAAAACATATATTTTACTTTTTATTTGTATTTCTAATCAATTGATAGATAATATATTTATTTTATAAATGTGTAAACCATGCATTTTTTATAATTTATTTAGTCATATTTATACCCACCAATTTAACAACTGGGTAATAATGGTATATTATATTACAGTTCATTTAAATTTATGGTTGTCTGTATCGCAATATGGTGCCCTCCAAGTCATAGGTACACCTTAGTTGAGCCTTGGTTTTTAACTTTTGAGGTATGGTAAGATTTGTGGGATCGAAGATTAAAAAATGGTTTTTAGAGAAAACTATCATGGCACATGGTTAAAGTGCATAGTTAAATTAACTGTGCGGTAACCATGTGGTATGCCTCTGTGAGGTTCAAGTGGAATTTTTTACGGTCTGAGTATGGTTAGTTTAAATGTGATACATCCCTAGGGAGCTGTGTGGGATGTATGGTGATTTTCTAGGGGTATCACATGGTTTAAGCATGGTTTTCACAGACCATGCCCCCCTGTGAAAGTTGTGCACCCTTTGGATAGAGGGGGTTACACAGTTGGTGCATGGTTAAACTAAAAATGTATCCAAATAATAAACCCATCTAGAATAGATAGTATGGGTGCATAGTTAAGGAACATGGTTAGTTTAACCATGCAACTTCTTCCAAGAAACCATGCAACCATCTTCCATGATGATAAAAAGTTGGATTTTACCCTTTTTTTACTAGGTTTTTTTACAGCCTAATCACCTACTAATCTCATATTGGGTCATCCTAAACCTTCCCCAATGATTCATAGGTCTCTTCACATGGATTTTTTGTGGTAATCCTTCATTATTGATGGATAATATTGAGGTATGTTGTGGTTTTGACCCAGTTTTTCCTCTTCTTTTTAGATCTGCGATGGATACCTTCTCATATCGTCTTGTTGGAACCCAATTGAGTTGTGATGTCAAGTATAATGAGTTTTATGGAGGATTGATGTTGTTTATTATGGATCTAGGGTCGTGAGAACCTGGTCTACTTTTCCTGGTCTCTTTGATCAAAGGTGATTTGTTCAACCTTCATTTTTAGGTAGGTATTTCTATATAGTTAGATAATTTTATGAATTTCTTATTGGTATTGTAAAATTACTTTGGGTTATTCATCAAATAGAATTTATTTGTGGTTTTAAATTATTACTTGGAAATAATAATGTTTTAAATGGGTTTTCTTTAAAAATAGTATTCTTCACACCAAGTGTTTGATTAAATTATTTAATGGTGATTTTGATTCAGAAATGGGTTTTCAAACACCAAAGTGAATTGGATCATATTTGAATGTTTTTTATAAATTCAGATCATGGTTTTGATGTGGATTTTGAAAATGGAACATTGGGAACCATGGGTGTGTCAGGAATGGTACATAGGTGACCCCAGTGTGTGTAACACCACTTGTGGTTACTTTAGGGGTATCGATGGACTGTGTTAGGACTCGATGTCGATTGGTACCAATGTATTACTATTTAGGATCTTTTATTTCTAGTACATATTTTAATTTTCTAGCACCCAGTACATATTTATTTTTCATTTATGACTTATTCATCACATGATGGACTTTATCATGGATTAGAGCTCACATGTTTTCACATGAGTTTTTATCACATAGTTTCGCATGAAGGGTTATTTCATGGATATGTGTTTACGTTATTGCCTTATGGTATATGGATATGCATTCAAGTTTTATCACTTATACTTTTCATTTTCTTGGATTTTTTGATATGAAATGATTTTATGAAAAAACAAAGAAAAATGATTTACAAATTGGTTTGGATTTATGAAAATGATTTGTAAAACTATTTTTATTTTAAAATCTAGAATTTTTGAATTCTTGATATTAGACATTATATAGACTCTTTAGTGGTATCCTATTGGGATTTTTGATCACATCCTACTTTTTTACTTTGTGAAGGTGTATATGTTGTATTATAGGATTAAGGTAAACGGAATGGAATCTTGTAGCATGATGGATTCTCTTTTTGTCACTGCCTTCGGTTCAATATGGTTTGGAGGTGACTATTGGTCACATGGAGACTTGTTTGTATTATTTTATTCATATTTTCTAGTTTAAAATGTTTGGATTGGATTGTATGGATCTGGGATGTATCTCTTTTCTTCTTCATTGTACTCTAATTTTATAACTTGTTTTTATATATACAAAACTTTTTTCTATTATCTGGTTGAACCTCACCATGTGATGGGAAGGATTAGGTGGATTTTCTAGTTGACCTAGGTTGGTCTATTTCAATTTGGTTTCAAAGAGATTTTCAACCTAAAGTGTGTTAACACTTCCTAAGTTTGGTACTTTTTCTTGGGTAGATAAGAGTTAGGACTTTAGAAATTTAGGTAGTAAGTGTAAGAGGGTGTTTGGAAATCTCACTTCTATGTCTGAACTCGAGTTACCATGGATGGTTGGAAAAAATTTACCATGTTTGAGACTTTGAGTTTGAGGTCATTAGAATGAACTGAATGGGATGTTTATTTAAATGGACTTGTTCCTTCTTAAATATTTATTTTTCATTCATATAATTCACAATTTCTTTAAATTATTTATGTTCTAAAGAATGGATGTGAATTTTTGAAGTTGTTTCTAAGATTTTGGAAGATTCTCTAAAGATGATTAGTCATTGTCTTATGCTTAATAAAAAATGCCTCTATGAAGATATCTTCCAATCCAAGAGAGGAAACTATGAGATAGAATCTGCCAGAGAATCCTCCGGTGGACCCTTATTTGTTTGAAGCTTTAATTTATATAATTCATACTCTAGGTCAAATAGGCATTGAGAACCTGGGAACTATGTTGGATCATAGTTCTGAACTCACTAAGAAGTATCCACTCTTCTTTTTTGGTGACAAGGGACCCTGAGAATCTGAGGAGTGGCTTGAGTGGATTAAGAGTATCTTCAACTTCTTGAATACTCCTGAGGACACTAAGATGATTTTATCTATGTGTATGCTTGAAGGACTGGTAAGTAGATGGTGAGACTCTATCATGTAAGCTAAGTTTCATGAGGAAATCTACTAGAATTATTTCAAGAAATTATTTAATAAATAGTTTTTACATAATACATTACATGTGGAGAGGACCTAGGAATTTACAACTTTAAAGAAAGGGGAGCATACCATTCTAGAGTATTCCACCCGCTTTGTTGTATTGGCACATCTGGCACCGGATCTATTCACCAATGAGTATCTAAAAGCTCGATTGTTTTAGTTTTGATTGAGACCAGATATTTGGTTGATGTTCATTCTCATGTGAATTTCGATATTTTTGGAGGTAGTTGACAAGGTAACATTGGATAAGGTGGGAATAACTAAAAAGATAGGGTTTTGTGGGGTTTTAGTTGGTATAGTTTTTATCCAGGGTGTGTCTTCTGGATAGAAAATGAAGTATAAGGGTGTAAATTTTTCTTCAAGACCAGTTTTAGGGGCTTCATTAGGACATCTAAAGTTTTTCTATTATCAATGTGGAATGAATTGATATACCAAGAAAAACTATACAGTGGCTCCTAATACTTATCATCATTTTATATTATCGGTCTATCTGAAGGATTTTTATGAAATTATATCCCATGGAAGTAAGGATAGATACATTCTCACCAAGGGTTTGCAGGTTAGTACCGATGATTCCAAGTGTGGTTGGTCTAATCCTCTGGACAAGGGGGTGTTCATGTGGAAAAGATCATATGTATTTATGCAACTAAGTAAGTGTAAATGGAATCTGAAGTAGGTCGAGCTACTATTATTGGTACAATGTTTATTTCATCTTCTATGGTTCTATATTTGTTTGATATATGTGCTACTCATTCTTTTATGTCTTCAAAGTTAATTTATGTATTGGTATTAGGTTTGTAAATTATTTCTTACTTATTTTATCTTTCCAGGACACTCAAGAAAGAGTTCCAAATAAGGTTTCAAGTATCCCATGTGTTACGTGATGATAGATGACTTTGAGGTGGAGTGGGACTTCTTAGAGCTCGATTGTGACATCTTCGACTTCATTATTGGCATAGGTTGGATGATCAATGTTAAGGCCCAGATAAATTTTTATCCTAATCGGGTTTATTTTTTATCTTTTGATGGGTTCACTCATGTTTTTTAGGGTGAGTGGGACTCTAGGTCATGAAGGGAGGGGCCTATTGTTCATTATGCAAGAGTAATCTCGTGCCAATTATCAGAGATGTTACTTGATGTCATTGAACCTTGTTTTGGTAGTCCACTTCCTGTGGTGGTGTTTCATACCCCAAGGTCTTTATACGATTTTTCTGGTTTACCAACACATGTAGAGGTCAAATTTACTTTTGACCTACTTCCTAGTATGATGCCCATTTTTATTCCATCTTATCGAGTGGAAATTCTTGAGTTAGTGGAAGTTAAATTCCATTTTGAGGATCTAGAGGATAAGGGATTTATTTATCCTAGTGTGTCACTATGGGATTCTCTTGTTCTCTTTTCTAAGAAGCCGGATGGAAGTATCAAACTTTTCATGGATTATCAAAAGTTAAATTGGGTGACTGTTAATGAAAAATATCAGTTTCTTAGGATTGATGATCTTTTTTATTATCTTAGAGAAGCATACTAGTTTTCAATGATTTCCCTTCATTTAGGGTACCAACAATTGAGATTCTGGGAAGAGGATATACGTAAGATGGTGTTTATGAGATTTTATGGTAATTTTTTGTTTCTCATTGTGGCATTTGGTCGTACTAATTATCCTATAATATTTATGGCTTTGATGAACTGAATATTTCATTGGTTATTAGAATATTTTGTTTTTGTTTTCATGGATGATATTATAGTGTACTCCAAGATAGAGGGGGATCATATGTACCAGTTGGATATCATTCTTCAAACCATGAAAGAACATCATCTATACGAAAATCTTTCCAAATGTGAGTTTTAGATCTGGGAATTGAAATTTATAGGGCATGTGATATCTTAGAGGGGAGTCTTAGTAGATCCTAAAAAGATACATGTAGTTATTTCCTATAATTATCCTATATATGTGTTTGAGATCTAGATCTTCTTGGGTTTGGATGGTTACTAATGATGGTTTGTCAAAGATTTATCCAAGATCACTTCTTCGATGATAGATTTAACCCATAAAGGTGATAATTTTGAATGGAATGACAAATGTGAAATATATTTTGAGGATATAGAGGTGAGGTTTACTTATGAATTAGTTAAGACTCTTCCGGAACCGGTTCCTAGTTATGATGTTTTCTGCAATGCTTTACTTATTGGTTTGGGATGAGTCTTAATGTAGGAAAAATAGGTGGTGGCCTATTTCTCTCTTCAGTTATTACCTCATGAAAATAACTACCCTACCCATGATCTTGAGTTGTCATTAGTTATGCATAAACTCAAAACATGGAAACACTATCTCTTTGGGGAGAAGTTTAGAGTGTATTCTAATCATAAGATCTTGAAATATATTTTTACTCATAGGCATCTAAATTTGAGACTGATACACTGGGTAGAGTATCTTTAGAATTTTTATTTCGATATTTTGTAAACACATGGGAAAAGGAACCTATTTGCTGATGCGTTGAGCAGAAAATTACCGACACAGGCCAAGAAGGAATCAATTGAGGAGTGGTCTCTGATGATTTTATTTTATAAAATGAGGTTAGGAGAGAAAGAGGTTGGTGGATAGGTGTTATTGGATTTTATGAAAGATGAATCATCTTTTTATGAATATGTTAAGCTTGATAAAGTGATAGATAATGAGTTCTAATGAATGGGTAAAAGCCTTTATGATGGGAAGACCTCGGGTGGGTGATCTTAGTTTCCTAGAGGAGCTTTGTGCTTCCATAGCAGGTTGGTTATTATGATTTATCTGAGGTAGGATTTGATGTATGGTGAACACTGGTCATGTTGGTCTATACAACTTGGGGATACCAAGATGTATCATGACATGTAACGTCGATATTTGTGACTAGGGATGAGGTAGTCGATTGTACATTTTATTTTGTGATGTCTTACTTGTCATGAAATTAAGGCGGAACACTAGAGACCGTATGTGTTATTACATTATTTAACCTTTATAGTATAGAAGTGGGATGGTATTTCCAAGGAATTTTTCATTATTTTATGATTAAATCCTTGTAGGAAGGAAGATATTTGGGTGATCATTGATCGAATTAGGAAATCATCACATTTATTTCCCATCAAGGAGACAGTGAAAGTGGAATAGTTTTAGAACTTGTACATCATAGAGATTGGGAGACTTCATGGGGTTCTCTCTATGATTGTATCTGATAGGTATCTAAGGTTCACATCTAGGTTATAGAAAGTTTTGGAAGAGAAAATGGGTTCCTAATTGAAATTGAGCATAACTTAACATATACAGAAGGATGGACAAATAGAGAGAGCTATCCAGGTTCTTGAGGATATGATCTAAGATTCTGTTTTTGATTTTTTTGTATCTTAGGAAAAGAATTTTCCTCTGACTAAATTTTCCTATAATAATAGTTATAATGATTTGATAAAGATGACACCCTTTTAAGTGAATTATTGGTGGTCATGTAGATCTCCCTTACGTTGTGAAAAGTTCGTAGAGAGGTCCTTGTTGGGGATGAGTCTCATTCAAGAGATGACAAAAAATGTGCAATTGATCAGAAAGAGGTTTTTCATATAAAATAGACATCATAAACTTTATGTGGACTATCATCGTTGGACATTATTGTTTAAGGTTAGTGATTGGGTTTTCATCGAGTTTCACCTCGCTTGGGACATAGTTAGTTGGGTAAACATGGTATGTTGGCACTGAGGTTTATTGGACCCTTTGACATTGTGGAGTGACTTGAAAACATGTCATATAAGTTGGACTTACCATCTCATTTAACATTGATCCATTATGTGTTTCATGCTTCCCAACTGATGAGGTTTCACCCAGATCCTTCCCATATGATTGGATGGGAGGATGTTGATCTTGAGCTCGATACCATCGATGTTGAGTTACCAGTTCAGATTATGGATCACCAGGGTAATGTGTTTTATGGTAAAATTATTCCTTTGTTTTGGTTACTATGTTAGTGCATATAGGATATCCATGAGATGTGGGATCAGTAACCATTGATGTGGTAGTAGTGGCCTTCTATCTTTGTGGGTCCATAATCTTGACTATTTTTTGTGGATAGAAGGTAATTATTGTGGGCAGAATTATAGCGTTATTTGGTTCATAGGTACACCTTAGTTGGGTCTTGTTTTTTCTCTTTTGAGTTTCAAGAATATTTAGGGGATCATAGATTGAAAACAATGTTTTTTGGAGAATAGTGGCAAGGTGCACTGTTAGTTTAACCATGTGGAAACCATGTGATATGTATTTGTAGGTTTTATTGTATTTTTTAATGTTTTTATCATGGTTATTATAACCATAGGACATTACTAGGGAACCATATGGGATTTCTGGTGATTTTCCTACGGTGTCACATAGTTTGACCATGGTCTTCCCAAACTGTGTGTCCCCCAGTGTAAATCGTGCATCCTTTGGACAAAGGGGGTTACATGGTTGGTTCACAATAAAAAAAATTGTGTGTCCAATCTAGGAACCCGTCTAGAAAGGATAGTAGGGGTTCATGGTTAAGGAACATGGATATTTTAACCATGTATCCTCTTACAGGAAACTGTGCGACCCTTTTATAAATTGTTAAAAAGTTAAATTTTACACTTTTTCCCTTGGTTGGTTTAAAGACAAATCACATCCTAATATAATATTGGATCATCCTAAACCTTTACTGGAACACTTGGGTTCTATCCCCTTGTATTCTTGGTGGAAATAATTTATTCTTTATGTTTTATCTTGAGGTATGTTGGGGATTTGATCCATTATTCCGTCTTCTTTTTAGATATATGCTAGATCCCTTATCCACTCATCTAATTGGATCCTGATTGGGATATGATTATGAATCTAATGAGTTTTACATAGTATTAATGTTTTCTGTTATGGATCTAGGATTTTGAGGACCTAATCTACATTTCCCTGGTCTCCGTTATCAAAGGTGGTTTGTTCTACCTCTATTTTGAGGTAGGTGTTTCTATAAAATGGGTTAATTCTATGAATTAATTATCATTTTTTGTAAAATTAATTTTTTTTATTCATTTAATGGAAGTGATTTTTGGTTTTAAATAATTACTTGTAAAGAAACATGTTTTTAAAATGGTTTTATTTAAAAATAGGATTTTGCAAACCAAGTGTTTGATTGAATGCTTGAATGATGGTTTTGATTTTGAAATGGGTTTTCAAACACTAAAGTGTATTAGACTGTATTTGAAAATGTTTTATAAATTTTGAACATGGTTTTGAAATGGTTTTTTTAAAATGGATCATTGGGAACCTTAGGTGCATCGGGAAATGCACATAGGTGACCCTAGTGTGTGTGGCACCACTAGGGGTTACTTTAGGGGTATTGATGGATTGTGGCAAAACATTATATCGGTTGGTAACAACTTATGACTATTTAGTCACTTTTATGTCTAGTACATATTACCATAGTATAGGGACCAATATAGAGTGCTTATTCATTTAAAACTTATTTATCACATTATGTATTTTATCATGGATTATAGCTCACATGTTTTCTCATGAGGTTGTATCACATGGTTTCACGTGAATGTTTATTTCATGGATATGTGTTTACTTGATTACCTTATGGTGTATGGATATGCATTCCTATTTTATCACTTATACTTTTTATATTATTTGATTTTTGGATGTGGAAGGATTTTATGAAAAACTAAAGGAAAATTATTTACAAATGGGTTATGATTTATGAAAATGATTTGTAAAACTTTATTTATTTTAAAATATATAATTGTTTCGTTCATGATATTAGACCATGTATAGACTCTATTGTGGTATCTTTTTGGGATATGTGCTCACACCCTAATTTTTCCTTTATCTAGTTGTATATGTTGTACTGCATGATTCAAGTAAAGGGAAGGGAATTTTGTAGCATGTTGGATTTACTTTTTGTTGTTGTATTCGGTTCGGGGTGGTTTCGAGGTGACTATTTGTCACATGAATACTTGTTGGTCTTTTTTTATTCAAACTTTCTAGTTTAGATGGTTTGGCTTGGATTGTATGGATATGGTATGTATCTATTTTCTTCCCCATGTTACATTGGATGTATGCCTTATTTTTTTAATATAAGACTTGTTTATGTTATCTTGTTGCACCTCACCATGTGACAAGATGTATTAGGTGGATTTTCTAGTTGATTCAGGTTGGTCTGTTATTCATTGGCTATTGAAAAATATTATTTGAAGAGAAATATACAATAAAATCATAGGGTGTTACATAGAAATACTTTAATTCATCATTTTAATACAAAATATAAGTTCTATCATTCCTTACCTTGATTTTAAATTCTCATGTATTTATGAAAATTGTAAAATATACCTTTGGTATCATATACCCATCAAAATCAATGAATAGATTCTATAACACTAATACTCGACATCGAATCTCTATAGAGTTTATTAAACCCCTTCAGGTATTTTGGAAATACATATTTAATATAAACATTATCCCTCCTTGTTAACTCCATACTTTGGTTTTAATGGCCAACGATAACTATTAGATCATCGAATTTTATATTAATGTATTAAAATTTTATCCTTCTGAAATTTCAACACAATACAAGAGTGACATCTCATGTCTTACTCATCTGTCCTCAACACTTTGATGTGATTGGGAAAATATTTATAGAACTAATTCATGTAGTTGGTAATATTAAGAAAAATTCTATATTTGATTCTATAGCCATATCTTAAATAGAAACTTTCATTCTATCCAAGTCATTAACATACCCAATCATATTGAGTACATGACTGGAGACTGAAGTTACTTATTTCATTTCATATCCAATGACTTTAGAACCTAAATTAAATATTGTTATGCTTTTCATTATCATCTTGATCCACTTATTGAATAACATAAATATTTTTCTATTCTAGAAGGTGTTTCTTTAACACATAGAATTTTACCTCTTTCTTATTATCAAGCTCGTATACCAGTCTATAAAGTTTCTTAGATTAAGATTATCCTATTATATAATTGATCTAAAATCCATGATTGATGACAATGATTAAATTTTATCTATAATATAATCTTTTACCAAATATGTATTGCAATCATTTAATAAGGACTTTTATTAAATGTGCTTCCACCAAAAAGATGATGCCTTTTAAATTACATCATATCCACTGGTGGGATAATATCCATATTTCATCATTGCAAATCTCAACTAATCTTGTAACAAAAGTTGTGACTATATCTTGTAAGCAATCATATCAATTATATCACATATGACTCTTAGATAGTTGAGTGGACAATTCTTTACCCAAGTCCACCATATGGTCCACCTAAACAATATTCCTCCAATCTCTTAAACATTAGGGTTTCTCATCTATGTATAACCAAATATCTTGATAATAATAGAAACCTAGTCATTTTTGTCACCTATTACTTACTTTCCTTATACAAGATAATCCATGGGCATCTAACTTTGGCCTAACAAGCCCTTTAGAATGATCGAGGTATTGACAAGTGTTTTCATTAGAAGGAATCTAACACTTAGTAAGTTAAAGGGCTTCCAATCTCACCATATTATCTCATGTATTCCCTTTATATGTATGAATTCTTCTAAGGATTTAGTTTTGAATCCTTATTCCTTCAACCAAATCAATAGGTTTAAACAATATTGGTGTGAAACTATTCATACAACTCATAGCTTGTGTTACAAACCCAAATTACAAGCCAAATATATTTATACATATCCAAATGTATCACATGTATAAGGAACATAAAACCCTTTCATATAAACAATTAGAATCATATGAAATCAATAATCCCTATAAGAGTAAGGATGGAGTGACAGGTAAACAATCCCCACTTTTTTAGATAAATCCTAAGCTCCCAGAGTAATGATTGGTCTGACCCAAAGTCCCTCTACCCATGGTTCTTTACCCAAGAGTGAATTTAATTCCATCATATTTCTGACACCTAATATGTATAATCTATAATTAACTTATTAATTCAAGATCATAACCTAATACACACTAAATTCAATGTATTATAAAACTAAATCAATTTTCATAACTAGCATGTAACTCCTTAAATGCTTGCATGGTAATTTAGAGTATCAATTTAGGAACTTTTTTACTAAATCATATATCATTTAATAATACAAAAATTTATATCTATGATTAAAGGAGAGAGTAATATAAATAAATGAACAATTCATAAATTTATATATGAGAAACATTTGTGAACAATTCCTAAATATAGAAAATTATAAATAGTTTATAATTTAGTAATGATCTTATGAAAATTTCATAATAGAAATAATTATGAACATTTTACATTTATTATAATAGGAACTCTTTCATGTTATTAATTTACACGACATTCAATATGAAAAATTTCATATTTGAATTATTTTATATTTATGAAAATTTTATAACCATATACAGATTTCATATTTTATGTGGACTCTTTAAATTAAATCAATGTCACACATTTTAAATTAATTTATATATTTGATCAAATTATCTAATAATCCTTTTTGAATGGTGTAAATAAATTTCTAAATAATATTTTTCAATACAAACATTTTATATTATCATTTATGAACAATTAATATATCAGTATAAAAATTTTACCTCATTTTATAATTTATAAAACACTTTATAAATTATTCTACCTTGTAAATTCACTTTAAACCCAGATTATTTATTCCAAGAAATGGTTGGTATGATTCAAAACCCCTTCAGATTTAGTGCGATCCCGGAGGGCCCATGTTGATGATGGTTTTTGAGAATTATAAAAAAATCTTTTAAATTATAATGACCATGTATTGTTATGATATTTACCATTATTTGGTATTCCCAGTGATGAAAACTCTTACCATGGGAATACCACAACCATTTATCATTAAGGGAAGCCATTTTGTGGAATATGTTTTGGGTAGACCCTGTTTTGACTTAGCCAGGTCATTTTGGGAAGACTACAGTGTGGTGGATCTGGCTATATCATGGAAGTGTTATGAAATCATATTTCCTAAAAACCATGATTATTTACAGTAGATAGATGACATTTTGTACCATGGGTTTTAAAAATCTACCATGACATGGTCTTTCCTCATGCTAAATGTCACCACAACAAAATAATAATATGACCACATCATGATGATATCCAAAAATGAAAATTTATTTGATGTAACTATTCTATGGTAATTGGATTAAACCATGTCATAACCTTATAAATTTTATAGGACCATGTATTTTTTTCATAAGATTTATGTCTTGGTTAAGTGAATTTTAAAAACCTTGGTCATTTTTAGAAGAACATACAATAGAATATAGAATTAGCATTTTTTTCATTTTCTTCATCCAGTCAAATAATCAATCCAAATAAGATAGAAGAAGCTATTATTCCATTGATAGGTTTTAGAGGGGATTAATTGTCACACATAGACCTTTGAAACTACTTTATTTCATTATTTTCTTTGCTTTGGAAAAACATTTTGGGGTTCGAGATGAGTCCCGGTTTGAATTTTTGAGTTTTTATTCAAAAATGAGTGTTTTGGGCTTGGCGGCATCTACTGCAGGGGAAAAGCATAGTTTGGAGACCGTGTAGCTACAACCTAGTCATTGTGCAGCCTACCCAGTATTCAAAATAAATTAAAAGTTAAATGAAGAACAAAAAAAATTAAATGAAAGATAAAATAAAATAAGAAAAAGTAAAATAAAATTTAAAAGTATTGTTTCAAAATTATTATTATTATTACTAGGAATATTATTATTATTATATTAAGAAATTTATTTATTAATTTATAATATTATTATTAGTAGTGGGAGTTCTTGGTGGGTTTTAGGTCGGTGCATGGGCACCGCACAATTAGCGGAGATCGTGCGGTTAGCTCAAGTACCTGTATGGCAGCTACTGGAGTGGACAGAATCGACCGCATAGTTAGCTCACGGTTGCTTGAGCCGTGTGCGGACTGCACAGTTATAGTATTCAAGTAAATAAAATAAAATAAATAAAATGAGATTAAAAAATAAAATTTATAAAAATAAATGTTTTAACCATAATAATAATAATACTATTATTGTTGCGGATAATAAAAATGTTATTATTAAAAAAATGTTATTATTGTCTTTATTATTATTATTATTATGTTATTAGTGTTATTATTATAATTATTTTGTTAGTTTTTTAGGGGGTTTTTTCATTCCTTTCTCTCCCATTTCCCCTTCTCTTTCGTCGCCTCCCTCCTACCCCTCTCCCTCACGGAGTGACCCAACCCCCTGCGCACCTCCGTCACTGGTGCCCTACCCTTGTACACCTCCAGCTGGTGCTGCTCCCCCGCCGGTGCTACCCTCTCTACCGACGATGCTCCATCTTCAGCGTGACCCAGGTGGTGCCGCCTCGGACGGCCCTCCTTCGACCGCGCTCCCCCAATTCGGGTGATATCTCGTCCGCACCCACCTCTGGTCGGCCCTCTTCCGGCGCACGCACCAACTCTATCCAATCCCTACTCTAGCAACCTACCCCCCCTCCCCCCCCCCCCGGACGGTTCCCTCTTCCGATCCTCATCTCTTGGGACCCTTAGGGTGGGTTTCAGTGTTGCCGCCAAAGGTGACATGTTTCGGATCCTTTTGTCGTCGCCATTCGAGGTGAGGGTTTTCTTCCCATCTCTTGGTTTTGCAGACTATAATTTAGAGTCTTTATGTGTTTTGAGTCCCATGTATTTAATTTTTAGTGCTTTGGACTTTACCATGTGATTTAGGGCGGTCGACGATAAATAATTTAAGTGTCAGGTGTTGGCTTGGTTCTACTTTGAGGTAGGATCCCTTGCACCTCTTATTTAAATTAAACATTACAATATTTTCTTGATTTTTACACCTCCCTTGGTTACCAAATAGTGATGTTCCATTATTCGAATAATTGTTTTATGAGAACTGAGGTGGTTTGCTTATTTGTTTTGAATGCGTAGTGTGTATTTGTTGAATTTTGCATATCATGTATTTTCTAAATAGCCCGGTTGTCCTTTTCATGTAGTTTAAATTTTTTAGAAGCAATTTATTGATTCTTGAGTCAGTTCAATGAATTTTCAAGCATTATTCGGAGCTTCATAATACACTTAATTAGTTAATTATGGTGTTTTTATATTTTTAGAAGCATTTTTTGGTCTTGAAAATGATTTTTTATGTTTAAAATAATGATTTATTTTTCTCAAATGGATTTCCAAAGTGTTTTTGGTTGAAAGTAGATTTTTTTCACTTATGCATGAGAACAATTGATTTGAAGAAATTATGTAAGGCCCGTTTGGGACTTTTAAGTGGTTTGATTGTGCTGTGCATGCTAAGTGTTTATCAAATGTCCGATTGACTCTTATAAATGTGTCTTGGACTTAAAGTGGTGGTTTTGTTTTCCTTAAATGGGTTTCCAAAAAGGTTTTTGGTTTTCAAAGTGGCGTGTGTATGGGTCTTTAAGAAGTGGTTTAACATGTTAAGGTTATGTGAGGCCCGATTGGTACTTTTGAAATGGTTTGTTGGAAAACCCTTCTCTGAATGAGTCTATTGCCTTGATGATTTACGAAGAGATGAGAGTGTCCTTATTTCGGGACCTCCCTTGTCTGATGATGGTTTAAAGGAAAAGGACTACTCTTTTTGGGGTTGTTGTGGTGGTGCTGGTTTGTGTGACTTATGCAATGACTTGTATATATATGGATTATTGTTTGGATTGTTTGTCACAACCTTTTTTGTGAACATAACATGGGAACCTAGCATAGCAAAGATGAATTCTGAGAATGTTTGATGCACTAGTCTTGGTTATTTCACTAGCCAGTGACCCATAGTAGCAGGATATTTTTTATTATAATTGCTATGGGATTGTGCCCCTCGATGAGGCCAAGTAGGGTGACGATTGAGCGTTAGATCATTATGACGTCATCAGGTAGGGAATGCCTTCGTGATGAGTCACATGTATAGTATGTTCTGGCTCTCCTCTGAGTTCCTAGGATTTCCCATGTTTCTCTGACACTAGCAACGTTAATTCCATTTATCTCATTGTGTAGAATCATGAACCTTATTCTTGGTTTTGGTGTTATCTTGGAAAATTTTGAGTGTGTGGTTTTGGATAAAAAGTTTCCAAAGAGGATTCTTTTAAAGAGAAAATATTTCCCTTTCTTTTTCACTGTTATGAAAAATGAATGATTTTATTTGGTTCCCTATTTCGTTCTCCCCTTGAGCCTTGTTTTAATATCATGAGGTCAATGGTTTATAATTTGCGATTTGTATTCTTTAAAATTAAAAGTGTGGAAAAAGTATATTTAGATATTGTATTTCAAACCTGTAAATCAATGTTTCTTCAATTTAGTAGTGGTTTCTAGAAACTGTTGTAGTAAACACATTCAGTGGCAGTTGGTGTGGTTTTCGTGGTAGTTTTCCCCATAAAAATGAAAACTTTTTTAGTGGCGGTTACAACTACCACAAAAAGTTTCATTTTTCCCAGGTAAAACGCCGTGAAAACCACACCAACCGCAACTAAATGATAACAAAAAACTGAGAAGTGTTTAGCTGTAGTTTGAACAGCCGCTAAAGTGAAAAAACATAACTAAATTATACCGTCCATGTATTTAGTGGCGGTTATAACCATCATAGATACTAAAATACCAAATTATAACGGCAGTTTAAACTACCGCTAAAGCTAGATGTACAAATAAAAAAAATGTTGCGGATTCTGCCACCCCAGTACCAATACCCTGAAAAAAACCATGTGAAAAATTCATATAACACCTATGATGGGTGCGGTACATATAGAAATCAAAAGACACATACAATGCATGCACGCACACACACACACATATTCACATACATGCCCACCCTATGGGTTCACAAAAAGAGTGGCGACTAAATCAGAACATCACCACCAAAGTTCATATAACACATGGGATGAGTGGGGTACATATAGAAATCAAAAAAACTTAAAATTCACACATATATATATATGTTTCCACACACATTCCCATCATATGGGTTCATAACAAGAGTTCCAACCAACTCAAAACATCACCACCAAAACTCACAAACTCCACTTTTACAACCTCCACTAAATTCATAACAACATAAAAGTAATCCAAGAGCCATAATTTACATCCACCTTTCTTTTCAAGTTGACATTGCTCCACAATCTCTAATCATCACACGTAATCGAAAGGGAAACCGGCTCTATGGAAAACTAGCCAAGAATCTGGTAAAGTAATCATTCAGCGTCATCCGTAGGGACCCCATAAGAATCAAATTGGATAACTATCTTCTCTCTAGTCAAATTCCATATATCTGGATTTTTCATATTTTTCTCCATACTTGCGTTGTTTTCATCTTTTATGAACAAACAATTGGTATAAAAAAATCAATAAATTTATTCATATTAAAATCCATACCTATAAGAGTCACCATCGAGTATCCCCGCGAAGAACTAGAAGTGGCGCCCCACTCACACATTGGGATTCCTGTCATTTTATCAAATAAAATTAAGTTCATAACATATACTTCAAAAAAATATGTAGAAAAAAAAACTAAAAATGATAACAGATGCACAATACTAACAAACAAAATATACATAACAATGATAATGAATGACTACACAAATTAAATAAGTGGTTTCTAAATGAATGCATAACTGTACATACAATCATTTTCCACTTCAATCATGTTAGTTTCCTACTCCATTACTTCATCCACTTCCTTCATCATTGCTAGAATAATATTTTCAATATCATTATAGAAAAAATAATTTTGCTACTTGCTATTGATTAGATTCAATGTCAGGGGTCAAATCTTCCACTTCATCACCCATATCATACAAATATTTTTGTTTTACATGAGAAACTACACTACACGCTTAATCCACAACATCATTCACATAATACACCATTTTCGCTTGCAATGATAAGATATGTGGATCATGTTGTTCACGATCACCAACATCCATCAAGAGAGAGATGTTCACAGAAGTAAATTGTAAGGAATCCCTTTTAACACCTATGATAATATCGACCTAATTGAATTTGAATAAAACAACTAAAAAATGCTTGTGGTAGTTTAATTCAATAATATCATTCAACTTTCCATAGTATCCCACTTCAGAAAATGTAAATATACTATTATTATGGGTTTTCAAACCCTCTTCTCGATTGACTGTACGAAATCTAAAGATATTCACATTGTAAGCGTCGAACTTTCTAACTTGTTTTAGAGGACCTCGAGCAAGAAAATTCAAATATTCTGAAAAATCTGCTCAAGCATCAGTATTCATGATCTAAAAAAAAGAAATATACATTATTATATTTACAAAATAAATGTGTCAGCTTAATATCTGTATTTATTGAAATATTTATGAACATACACGTCGTGCAAACCATTATACAAGCTCTATTAACACCTTTTGTTATATCTTTCTCATTTATTATTTGGATTCTCATTCGTCTCTTTGTTTGTATCCTCAAGTCTTCAATAAATAGATCTGTAATTTCACTATCCAACAACACATATCAATGTGCCTGTAATAATTTTATTTCTTTCAGTGTAACATTTGAGGTCCTCTCAACTGATCGGCCAATAGCAGGAAATATTTTTGATTTCTCATGTATTTTAGATTGAGTCGATGTGTCTTCAACACGTCCAACTTGATTAAATCTTGTCTCAATATCATCCAAGTATTTAGAATAAAAGGTAACACACTCCTCTGCCAAATATCCTTCAGAAATAGAGTCTTCAGGTTGAGCTTTATTTCTCACGTATGATTTCAAATGCCCAAGATATCTGTGAAATAAATTAAAAAACATAATTATGTATTTAATTAAGTGGTAAGAATTGTTTACTTAATTGAAAAACATATAAATAAAGTACCTATCAATTGGATACATCCATAGATAATGTACGTTGCCTCCTGATTTAGCTTCCTCAACCAAATGCACAGTTAAATATATCATGACAATAAAAAAATATAGAAGAAAGATCATCTCTATTGCATAAAGTGTCAATATAAATCTCTCCTAAAGGTTTTCAAGCTCAAATGGATGTAGATATTTCTCACATTGTTGTCTAAAAAATGTGCAGAATTGGTGTACAATGGCAATAACCTTTTTAGGTAATAATGTACGCAATTCCAATGGCAGTAACTACTGTAACAAATTATGTGAATCGTGACTTTTCAATCAATGTAACCTACAATGCTTTAAGTCAACGCACCTTGTTATGTTACTTGAATACCCATCATATACCTTTAAATGCTTTAAAATTTGAAGAAATGTATCTTTATCCCTATTTTTCATTGCAAAAATTGTCAGAGCATACTTTTCATTCTAATCTGGCTAGAGATCATGTTTTATGTTCATTGCTTGTAAGTCTTTATGATCATTGAGATGATCCTTTGACTTTCTATGCTCATTAAGCAATGTGAAGATAAAATTCTCACAAACATTCTTCTCAATATTAATCACATCAAGATTATTCTGCAACAAATTAAATTCTCAATATGGAAGTTTAAAAAATATACCTTTTTATTCCATTGTTGTGTTTCGATGTCACTTGACGATGCACTTCTGACTCGTTTCCCATTATCATTAAAATTATGCACCTTCCCAAATTTTGTTTCAATATTTCCAAGTTTTGTCAATATTTAAGGACCAGTTAACCACTTTGGAGGTGGTCTACGATCAATGAAACCATTGAATTTTGACATGTTTAGCCGAAATCTATGAGATGCATCGAGAAATATTATATGGCACAAGAAGCACCATTTTATATTGTGAGGTATCTATTAGGGTTCAAAATCAAAGTTACAAATAGGATAAGCCAAACCCATGTAAGTGTTCTAACCAGCTAAATTCCCAAGTCCAGGGAAGTCACTAATGGTCCACATTAGAGCAACATTCATTTTTAACATTGTTTTAGAAGAAACACCATATGTCTCAACACCGTTGTTCCATAACTCCTTTAATTCTTCAATTAAAGGCTGCAAGTATACATCAATATCATTTCCAGGTATTTTTTTTCATGAATAATCATTTAAATGATAAAATATTTTTGTTGCATACACATCCACAGAGGCAGATTGTAAGGGATCAAAACAACTGGTCAAATGTTTTAACTGGTACTCAAAGTCCCAAATGGGTTTAATCCATCAGCAGCCAATCTCAATCGAACATTCCTAGGATCAAATGATAAATCTAGATGCAATGAATCAAATTTATTCCATTATTGTTAATCTCGTGGATGTCACATTAACCCATCATTGTTATTATCTACAGAATGTCACTTTCTGTGTTTGACGGTTTTTGATGACATGAATAATCTTTGTAATCAAGGATTTAAAGGAAAGTAACGTAAAACCTTTGAAGGTGTGTTCCTTTTTTTCTTATTTACGGTAGTATATTAATTCAAACATCTAATGTCACTCATTTACTACCATCTAGAAGAAGAACTTTTTTTGCAATCATGTCTACTTAAATCCTCTAGCCAATAAAGCATACAATCATTGGCACATGCAAGTATTTTTGTATAATTAAAACCAAGACTGTTAACAACTTCTTCATATCATAAAAAGACTCATGGATGTTAGCTTTAGGAAATTAATCATGAAACAATTCCAATATCCTGAACATTTCGTTATTTTTAATTTTACATAGGCATTTGATATGGTGTAACTTCAACAGAAAAGAAGGTTTTGAATATTTCACACACCCATTATACAACTCTTTGATTTCCACCGTCAACTAAACCATGAAATGTATTTTTCTAAGTGAAGTTTCCTCTTACATTAGTCTCCACAAGATCAAGAGGAGGATCCAATGATATGTTACAATCATGATCTGGTTGTCCTACAGTGTCAAAAAAATCACTTGTCACGTTGCTATTTGTAGCACCATCAACTGGTTGTTCTGATATGTTTTGATGTTGATGTTGATGTCTTGCAATGCCAAATGCATCATTTATAAGGTTTTGCATTTTATTTTCCATTGTCGATGGAGTTGGGAGCTCATTATGTGGATTGACATCAGTGCTCAACCTTTCTGTAACGTTCAATTCTCCGTGCCAAATCCATCACAAATTTTGAGCAGAGAATTGCTTTAATATAAAGTGTTCATAAACTTCATCTCTATTCAACCATATTCTAAATTTACATTTAGGACATGAACATCGTATTCTCCCTTCAACAAATTGATTGGAAATTGAAAAATCTAAAAAATCCTCCAAACCCTTAGCATATTAAGGTGTGTTCCTCGGTAATGTGATCCATCTTTTGTCTATGTATATCACAATGTGCCTACCCAATATTAAAAAAAAATTAAAACACATAACTATTACTAAATAGGGAAATAGATTCATATATATTATTTGAAAAAAATATTAATATGTTGAATAAGGTTTTCCTATATAAATACATATGGTAAATAATGAAGCATATTAAAAGGGATAAATGAAATCCATAAAGTCTAGTTGTGAGAAAAATAATGTGTAAAATAGTTACATTTTTTATTTAAAACCCATTAAGAAACCTATAGTATATCGTAAGGCATAACCCACATCATAACCAAAATCATGGCTAAATCCATTGTTGTTAAAGGTGTGCGCCTTAGGGTGCCTTGGCGAGAGGTGTGGCGAGGTGCAGCTGGAGCGCCTCATTGCAGGTGAGGTGAGGCAACCTCACTGAGGCGCGACAAAGGCACGTACCTCACGCCCAATATTAGGAGGCGCTAAGGCGCAAGGCACTGTAATGACACGCCCCCAAAAAAAACTCATACCTTTATAAAATTCAACACAACCACAAGGACACCAACAAATAAACTAGAATCACACAATAATATATTTCCAAACCACATATTTTAACATAATTATTTTAAATGGGGCATTAACATTAAATCACTTTCTTATGCATGGGTATTTTTACACAGTTTCTATATTAACACGGGAATCAAATTCATTGAAAAATCTTCATATTAAGCATTTTATGAACTGTGGGTTTAAATAACAATTCAATGGAGGGGTTATCAAACTACAAAAAAATAGTTTACAATTCATAGAATCCACAACATGCATATCACAACATGTTAAAGTATTTGAGAGAAAATAGTCATAAATAATGGGGAAATTGATAAACCCATGATATTACACCCACTTCTTTCCAATTCAATTTAATATTGTTAATTTTAATCATTAGTTATTCCATAGAACCCACCCACTAGAAAACCAAAGCATGCAAATTAAAAAGATCCATAAAAGAATAAGAAAACAAAGATCTCATCCCTGTAATTTTCGGTATGTCGTGCTACACCGGAACTTTGATATCACTAAGTTAATGGAATTATAAATCGTATAATAATTGAATAAAAGTTTGGAATATGAAATGGAAACAAACTCTTACCTTAAACATGACTCGCTACTTTAGAAAGTGCATGGGGAACCAAGATGTAGAACATGCTAGGAATCATCAGGTGAAAGGATTCATGGCTAGGGTAGATGAATCTAAGGCTTATGTGTACGGTATTTGTTTTTCTAGACTCAAAGGAAACATGAAATTTGTAAGATAAATGAAATCAGGTATATTAAATTTCCCAAAATAGATCCTGGAATAACATTGAAAACTATTGTTGTCAATATACCTTTTCAATTTCCATTTAATTTTGTTTCAATTATAGAAACTGGGATAACCTATTAAATCCATTGTTTTATGGAATTCAAATAAAATATTCAATCCCCAAAAAATAAATAATAAAATATTTATTTATGAATTTAATTGTACATTTTACATTAATATCATTATTCACATAATTTTGTTAAAAATCTAATTATTTTGAAATCAAAATTTTTACAAATTGATGAACCAACCATGAGAATGGATCAACCACTTTGAGCCAATAAATTCATCAAATAAAGGTACTAACCAACCATAATAAATAACCATCCTACTATATTAAAGAGAAAGTGGTTGCAAGAAGAAATAAACCAACTACATGTAGGAACCAATCAACCGAAAGATGAAACAAACTGAATGAATGAAGGAATAGGTGATTATGGGAAGAAATCAACCAACCGCATAAAGGATTGAGTGACTAAAAAATAAATCCACAAACCATATTAAAGAACAAAATGACTAAATAAAAGACCCACAAATTGCAAGATGAAACCGACCAGCCACATGAAGGAACCAACAGACCACAATAATGAACCAGCAAACCGTACTAAGGAACTAACCGATTGTATCATGGTAAAGTGATAACACTGTTGTTCAAGGGAACATGTATGAAAATCTATAAATTTCATGTTGGAATTTCCTTGAGCCCCCCCCCCCCCCCCAAATACTTCCAAGCCTTGAGAAATCAGAATGGAAAGGTTTTAGAAACCCATGATATTATAATGGAAAACATAAGAATTGGATAAGATCAACTTATTAGTAAGATAAAAAAATTATTAATATACCACTAATGGTTAGATCATAATTATATGGTAAACATGATCATGGAGTAAATAAATTATTAAAAATGTCATGTATTCATGAGAGTTGATCACATGTCATGGTAGAAGGACATGTAATCTCAAATGACCAAACATATACATAGTGTAAGATTACAGAAACATAATATAATAAAGATGATCGATTGATCATAATGTAGTCATTTAAGAGTGTGGCATAAAATTGTTCCATAGAAATAATCATAGTAAATCATAACATAGAGGATTCGATATCACTACATGTTTCACTTAATATAGCGAAGTATGCATTAACACTTGATTCCCATAATATAATGCAGAAGACATTATTACCTAATATCATGATATAAACCAGTATCATTAATTCAATACTCAAGAATCCAACTATAATTACTAATATTTACAAAATTCATGGAACACATTTAGAAAGCATAAAAAAGAAGGCACACATGAAACCAAACCAACAATACTGGAATTTGTGCTATTTGTGACGGGATCCCGTCGCAAATAGCCCAATATAGAAATCAGTGTCGCAAAAAACATTTTTTTCAACGGTTTCGTCGCAAAAAATATTTTTTGCGACGGTACCAAGGATCCGTCGCAAATACTATTTAAAAATATATTTTTAAACTATTTGCGACGGGATCCTGTTACAAAAGATCTCGTCACAAATAATAACCTAAGTAAAAAATTCATCAAATATTATTATTATTCTTATCAATAGTAAAATAAACGAACATTAGAAAATATAATACTAAAAAAATATATTTAATAAAATTATGATTAATGAAAAAATAATATTAATATTATTAAAATAATACAAAATATTAATATTCTCAATATTCATAAAAAAATATAAAGAAACTCATAAAATATTATTATTATTATTAGTAAAATAAACAAACATTAAAAAATATAATAGTAATATTAATAATAAAATAAAATAAAAAAATTAAATTATGCAATATTCGCACTAATATAAAAGACAGGAACTGAAAATAGTTCATATTACAACAAATCTTGAATTAAAATGTTTTTAACATAAAAAAAATCACTGAGGGGGGCCGTCTTCTAGAGGAGGTGGAGGAGCTGTAGGATATAGTGGAGGAAACTTCATCCCTAAACTACGAGTCAGACGACGCATGTACTTCATCTCATCGTGATGTTGCTGTTTCCATCGATGCATCTCCTCATCGTGATGCTGCTGCTGTTGCTGACATATCTCTTCATGCTGCTTCTACGAACTCTCTATAAGCTCAGCCTGAGTTCGCAACTACTCCCGATACTGTGAGGTAGAAGATGATGCCTCTCCACAAGCTCCTCTCGAGCTGGACACCGACATCGCAGCAGTACCATAATAAGTACCATGAGTCACATGAGAGCTGATACCAACTACTCGGCTCTTCTCAAAGCCATATTGAGTCGCCTGCATCCATGCAGCCTTATCAAAATAGTGGGCACTGGTCTGATCAGTTGTCTCGTCCTGACTCTCAGCCTGTGTCTTAGAGGTCACAGCCTCATATGACTCCTTCAATTCCAATTTGAAATTAAAATTGTGAAAATATAATATGCAGTTAATTGTCAAACTGAAAAAATAGTACTAACCACAATCTGACATTGGCGATCACCTCTAATCTCTCTAGTGGATGGATCACTGTACATCCTCTGATAAACATCGTACTTCGTAATATCGGGATTCTCGACTGCCTATAAAAATATAAAATAAAATGTTTATATTTAAAGTTATATAAAATATTTAAAAAAGATACTTACCAGATGCTCTCTATGCGTACTGAATGTACGGAAACCAGCTCGATGTGTCACCTCCTGTCTCCCCCGGTTCTGTCAACCCACTGAAGACCTTCTCTGAAATCCACCACTCAACCAGTGTAAACATAATCTATTCCAAATGTGAGATGAAATGTACTCTGGTCAGTGGGCTCTACACGACTCATCAAAATCTGTCACTCCTGCTTTCTTAATGGTCGTCCTTATCAAATTGTGCAAAATCTAATAGAAATGGTCACACATAGATGCCTCTCATGCCGCATGGATAGCGTTACTCATGCTATCATCAATGAGATACCATAAACCCTATAAATAATTAATAATATAAAGTTGTTAATAAAATAAATTTCAAAATAAATATTATTTATTTACATACCATCCAATGATTGAACATGCTGAGCTGCACATCAATGGAAATTTGTTCCCATGTGATCAATGACTGAGAAAAATAATTGCGGAAGATAGTGCTCTCTTTTCCAACAACTACATGCGCAAAACTGTGAAAAAAGAATAAATAATCAATCAATTGGTATATATATAAATAAATTAATGAAAGCTAACTAAAATATACAGGTTACCATACCTCAGTGTGCGTGGATCGAAGCCAAGACATGGACGTCGCTTGAGGATAGGATCAGGAATCATCAGTCGCGCAAGACCGCACCCCCTCCGCGTACCCCCTTAACCGCCAGTAGGTTGAGGGTCAGATGATCTCAAATCCCCCTCATCCAAAGGCAGCTCAGCCTCATGTAACTCACGAAAAAGATCATGGTCCATCTGAAACACAAAATGAAGGTTGTTAGCAGATAGTTGAAAATAACTATTATATATAGATATATATATATGTTATGATTATAACCAACATTTAACTCTGTCAATGTTCACCTTCATCATCATCTTCATATCTGACGAGGTCAATGTCTTCATATTCCTCCTCGGCATCATCAATATCCATATGAGTTTCAGTTTCATCATCTCTTGTCATTTCAAATTCATTTGTAACATCATTAACATCTTCGTCACTATCGAACCTTAATTGTGGGGTGTCATCATCGATATTCACGTATCATTGTGAAAAAGATGGATTTTGAGTAGTCTCTTAAAAAATTTCAATTCCTTCCACTTCAGCAGAACCACATTCAGGTTGAGTAAACTGATTTTCCTAAGATTTCATTTTTGTTATGCTCCACTAATCACTCAGGTCTCTTGAAGTAGCACAATACTTTGCGTAATAAAGTTGATGTGTCTGTTGAGCCAGTAAAAATGGTTCATTTACTGTAAGAAGAATTTTATATTTAATATCGACGATTCCATGAGTCGAATGAACACGCAAGGCTCTCTCAGTATCCAACCACTGACATTTAAACACCTTTATTCCTATTTATTGCTAATTATTTCTAATTATTCATATTTATTGCTAATTATTTCTAATTATTCCTATTTATTGCTAATTATTCCTATTTATTGCAAATTATTCATATTTATTGCTAATTATTCCTATTTATTACTTATTATTCCTATTTATTTCTAATTATTACTATTTATTACCATTTATTGGGAATTATTCCTATTTATTACTAATTATTGCTATTTATTACTAATTATTGCTAATTATTACTAATTATTGCTATTTAGTACTAATTATTGCAATTTAGTACTAATTATTGCTATTTATTACTAATTATTCATAAATATTCATAATTATTGTTATTTTTTACTAATTATTGTTATTTATTACTATTTATTTATAATTATTCCTAATTATTCCTATTTATGACTAATTATTCATATTTATTACTAATTATTCATATTTATTACTAATTATTTCTATTTATTACAAATTATTACTAATTATTCCTATTTATTACTAATTATTCCTATTTATTACTAATTATTCCTATTTATTACTAATTATTTATAATTATTACTATTTATTTATATTTATTACTATTTATTTTTATTTATTACTACTATTTTCTATTTATTACTATTTATTTCTAATTATTGCTATTTATTTCTAATTATTGCTATTTATTACTATTTATTTATATTTATTACTAATTATTGCTATTTATTACTAATTATTTCTATTCATTACTAATTATTGTTATTTATTACTAATTATTGCTATTTATTACTAATTATTGCTATTTATTACTAATTATTCCTAATTATTCCTAATTATTGCTATTTATTACTAATTATTGTTATTTATTACCAATTATTCCTATTTATTCCTATTTATTACTATTTATTCCTAATTATTCCTATTTATTACTAACTATTCCTATTTATTAATAATTATTTCTATTTATTACTAATTATTCCTATTTATTACTAATTATTTGTATTTATTACTAATTATTCCGATTTATTACTAATTATTCCTATTTATTACTAATTATTCCTATTTATTACTATTTATTTATAATTATTAATATTTATTACTATTTATTTCTAATTGATGCAATTTATTACTATTTATTTCTAACATTTCCTATTTATTCATAATTATTCCTATTTATTACTAATTATTACTATTTATTATTAATTATTCTTATTTATTACTAATTATTCCTATTTATTACTAATTATTCATATTTATTACTAATTATTCCTATTTATTACCAATTATTCATATTTATTACCAATTATTCCTATTTATTACGAATTATTCCTATTTATTACGAATTATTCCTATTTATTACTAATTATTCATATTTATTACTATTTATTACTATTTATTACTAATTATTACTATTTATTACTAATTATTCCTATTTATTACTATTTATTCATATTTATTACTAATTATTCTTATTTATTGATAATTATTAAAAATTAGTACTAATAATTTCAATTTATTAATACAAATAAATACTGATAACAAAACAATTTAAATCTAATTTAATTACAACTAATAAAAAATAATTAAAATAAACATCAATAAAATGAAATAAATATTAAATTAAAGAAAATATAAATACCTTTAAACTTGATCTCCTATTGATGTACACGGCTTCACAACATTTTTGTGAAAAAAAACTCACCCAAATTTTCTCTCTGAAAATAGACTTTAGAGAGAGAGCGTAAGAAATGAGAGGTGGATTTGAAAAAATGGATGAGGGTATATATAGGTTAGATTAGTTGCGACGGACTACCCGTCGCAAATAGTATTTGTTTGCGGCGGGTCCCGTTGCAAAAACATTCATCCGCATTAATTACGTTCGGCGGTTAAAAGAGTATTTGCGACGGGACCCGTTGCAAAAGGTACCTTCCGACACACTATTTGCGACGAGAGAACACCCCGTCGCAAAAACCTCTTTACCACCGCTAGGAATTTGCGACGGGGGAATACCCCCCGTCGCAAATAACCTTCCTGCAGTTTGCCACGCAAACCGCGCCAAACCTTTTGCGACGGGACCCCAAATCCCACCGCAAATAACCAAGTATTTGCGACGGGGGATTCTACCTGTCGCAAATAATCTCTGAGACGGACTATTTGCGACATGATTAATTCCCGTCACAAATAGCCTGTCGCAGAAAGCTATTTTTCCCGTAGTACGATTTCATTTTCAAAATCATCTTTCAACCCATACACACCTCGAAACCTTTTGAAAACATATTTCTCTCCATTCACAAAATTAATAAAACACAATTAATAATCACATCAAGCATGCTAAATTCATTTAATAATGACAAATTATGGAATCACCTACCACACTCAAACCTCCAGAATCTTGTGGAAAACCACAACTACCCCACAATAGGAACCTATAAATGCAAGATTATACCACAACCATCACGATTGAATATAAAGAACTAAGATTCAACCCACTTTAGAGAAACCAACCCAAGATCATACCACAACCGCACCACAATGGTATAGAGACCGGCACCGAGGGGCGGCGAAGGTAGTGACTGGCGGCGATGGGCGGTAAGGCACGGTGAGGAGCGGCAAGACACACCGATGGGCGGCGAGGGTCAGGACTGGCAGCAAGGGAGGCGAGGTTTGGGACTCCTAGGGCTTCGGGGGGTTGTGGGGGTCACAAGGGTTGGGGTGTGGGGGGGGGGGGGTCTGGGGGAGAAGTGTCGGGTCTATAAAAAATAGGTTTAGTAGTGGTTTAATAAACCACCGCTAAAGGATAATTATGTTGTAGTGATAGAATTAACCGGTCCTGCCTACTGAGTTTTAATACTCACGCTTATACTTTGGTCTTGTTTTTAGTCTCAGGTGTAGGTTTCCTCTTGATATCGATCATCATGGGTGATGTTGAGTCTTGTTATCGGAGTGTGACCCACGAGGTCATGTGGAGTTTTAGTGGTCATCAGGTTCAATTAGTTCTATTTATCAGTTCTTGTTTAGTCGTTCTGTTTGGTTTATTTATTTTTGGTCTTTTATTTTATAATTCCACTGCTTTTGTTTATTTATATTGGGAGAAATCATTCCCACCATCACTTTATTGATGCCCTTGGCGCTTTTTTCCAGCCCTTGGGGATCGGGAATGCCTCTCGAGCCTTGTCAAGGGCCGGCTTGGGTGAATAGTTCAAGGTTGACCTGGGTTTGTTCATGATAAAATGGTATCAGAGAAGGTCGGATCTTTAGCGCAACTTACTTTTTAGAGTGACCATCATTATTTGGGGATGTCGAGGTAGAATGAGTAGGATTGTCGGGGCTCGAGGTGTAGGAATAGAAATAATTTCATGAACCCTTGCTCGTTCCAAACCCCAGGTTACCATGGGATTTTCTGGTTTTTCGGTGTCCTTTGATTCTTGAGGTTTGTTTGGTGTTGGGAAATAAAAAGGGAGTTGGGAAGTGGCCTCCGTGAGCTCGTAGGGCCTGGAAAGCCATGTGGAACCAGGGAAATTTCCCTAGAATACTTTTCGTGGTAGTGGAATGATTGGAATATGGCTACTAACCATATGGCTATGTCACCCATCGACACTAGTTTCCACTTGTGAACTGTTTTGGGACTTCCTTAATTCTGAAAATTTCTTTGTAAAGTATTGTTTTGGAATTGTGAAAAGTTGAATTTAAAAACTTAATGACTTTGTTTTGATCAAGTTCCTTGTTTCCTTATTTCTTAGTGTCCACCCCCTCAAAGATTCGATGGATCCCCAAGGTGTAACCTCGAGTGGTTTATCTTTAGCAAACACTCCAGTTGATTAAACCATAAACTACGTCCTTGAGTTTCAGAAGTTGAACCCTCCTATCTTTTATGGTCAAGCAGATCATCTTGAAGTGGAGGAGTGGATGCAGAGAATTGAGAGGGACTTCAGTTCCCTTACATTTCACGATTCATTAAAGGTAAAGTTAGCTACAATTATACTTGATGGTCCAACCTGGAAATAGTGGAATTTTGTGTCTCAAAGCAAGCCTCAGCAAGATCTTACTTGGGAGTTCTTCAAGTCTTTGTTTATCCAACAGTACTTTTCTGAGATGACGAAGGTGAGAAAGTTGATGGAGTTGTATGGTCTTCAACGGGGTGTTGGATCAGTGTTAGAATTATATCGATTCTTTTTTTGATCTAGTTTTGTATGACATAGGGTATGCTGTAAACAAACTCATAAAGGCTTTAAATTTTGAGTTTGGGCCCCGTCCTAAACTGCAATCAAATGTGGCATATCTCAACCTAACCACCTTCTCTAATGTGGTGAGACAAGCCTTCCATGCCAAAGCTGAGTTATCAGGAGGACTTGGGATGGAAAATCCTCTTATGGTCTTTGAAAGTGGTAAAGAGTATATTGGTAAGAAGAATGGGAAGCATCCCAATGCTAGTGGTGCTGGTAGGGGAATTAAGAGGTCTTCAGAGCTCCAGTAAACTTCTTCATAGTGCCATGTCGTGATTTTTCATCAGTGTGGTAAGAAGGGTCATAAGAGGTCATCGTTCCAGAATGCTCCAAGAATCCACCACACATGTGGACACTTGGGTCACTTGTAGCAGTTCAATCGGGGAGTTTCCAAGAAGCGTCGTGAAGCCAAATCCAACTCTTCAAAGGTCACACTAGCTAGTTCACAGGAGTAGGGAGATGCTTGGGATCAGTTTGGGGTTTTCTCTCTATAATGTTTCTTGGATTTAATAGTCATGTATGGTGGAGTTTTGTGATGTTTCTTTCTCTTTTGATTGTAAGGATGGTTGTTGTGGAACCCTTTAAAACATCAATTTTAATGGAATTGTGTTTTGTAAAGTTTTGATCTGAGTGTTCTGTATGGGGGTTTCTAATGCCTGACTGTGAGGCAGTAGATGCTTAAAATATCATAGATTTAGCTATAGGTCCTAGAGTGAAGCTAGCGCATAGTCAGGAGAACACCATGGGTGTAAAAAGCCTTGGATTAATTTATGCCCTTAGTGTGGATCATAGAGGCAGTTCAAGCCTCTGGTGTAGTTGTTCTAGTCTAGTTGGTCCCGTTTGGTGGAAAGAGATAAGGGGACCTTTTTTCCACGTTATGCCCATTTGGGTGTAATATTCTTCCCTTGGTTATGAGGAGATATAGTTGCCTCGTTTTCTTAGAATCTCGATGGTTTTATCTCACTTGATGTAGGCCTCTATTTAAAGGGCCCTTGTGTGGAATGTTGGTGTGAATCGAGGGTAGTTTTAATTTGCGTTATCCCGGGGGTGTGAAGTTGTTGGTGTATTTTCAGTTGTAGTTTGATGCTCTGTTAGCTGGGATCTTCCCTCCCCTCCCCTTATGGTGGGGATTTTTGGCCCGTGCAGGAGAGTTCTTGAGTCTGTTTAATCTCATTGGTTTTTATGGTGGGGATACCCATCACGAGTCTCGCTGAATTAAGTATTAGCCTATTTCTTATGGTGAGGAGTCTGTTTGGGCCTCCCCATGTTGGTATCTCGATTTCATCTCAAGTGTTGGTTTGTTTCTAAAGGTGGGGAGTCTGCTCTGGCCTCTCTATGTTAGTATCACAGCTTCATTCCTGGTATCATTTTGGTGGTGGGTGGTCTCGTGTGGAACCACCTCATTCTAAGTTCTTCTTTGAGTAAATATTGGGATGGGTGTGCTCCAAGGAGTTTTGTTGAAGTAAGGTTATAGAGGTTTTTGTCGAATGTGGTTTGAATTTGTTTGGTTGTTTTGGGTGAATGGTTTAGTTTCTTTTGATGATGTATAAGATGTATGTATTTTAAGCCTACATATAGCATCGTGAAAGTTTTGTGCTTTTTGAATCGATCAACTAGAGGTGTTTAAGCTTTTAGGGTGGGTGGCACTCAGGGCACTCAGTGGGGAATCTGTTTCAGTCTCTCGAGTTCATCTTGTTATCCTTTCTCTAATTGGTGGTGTTTTTGTGATCTCTTCATTGTCAATTTTTGGGGATCTCCTTAAACTATGAAGGAGTTTCGATTTTTGTTTTTGGGTTAAACCTTGTTGTACCATTCCGGTGTAGGAAAGTGTTATGGTGGGGAGAATTGTCACACCCCTACCTTTGAAACTACTTTATTCTATTATTTTCTTGGATTTGGATAATTTTTTCGGGGTTCAAGTTGAGTCTCGATTTGAATTTTGAGTGTTTATTTAAAAATGGGTGTTTTGGTCTTGGCGGCATCTGGAGTATGAGTAGAGCTTGGTTTGGAGACCATGCGGCTATGCTCTGGTAATCATGCGGCATGCCCGGTGTTCAAAATAAATTATAAGTTAAATGAACGATAAAATGAAATTAAATGAAAGTTGAAATAAAATAATAAAAACTAAAATAAAATTTAAAAGTAATGTTTCAATTATAATAATAATATTATTATTAGGAATATTATCATTATTGTTCTTATTATTATTAAGAATCACTACAAAATAATTATCTTTTTCCAACACGGGTATATCTGTTCGTACAAGTGCATTTTTTGTTGGTAAAACGTTTTACCAACAAAAATTGTCTTGTCACTAAACTGTTGGTAAAAACTCTGTCGCTAAATGTTATTGCGACAGATAAAATGATTCTGTCACAATTATAATAATACTAACAAATAATATATATGTTCGTAAAAATGTTTAGCAACAGATTAATACGACTAATATATATGTTGGTAATATTATAAACATTTATAAACAATATCAACAATTAATATTTGTTTGTAAATTATACTATAAATGTTGGTATTCCAATATTTATTCTTAAGATTTTATATTATATTTATAATATAATTAAATATAATATATAATTATATTTTTTATATAATAATAACAAAAATAGCTTATATAAAACACCCAAAAAAAGACTTTATTTAAAAAAACACATTCCAATAAAATTTAAATAAACATTAAAACTTTATGAAACAACAAATATATAAGAAACATATTACAAACATGTTTAAATATGTTCAAACACTAAGAGACTTTACATTGAACTCGATAAAACTTTATCAGCAATCTATTTCTCACAAACATCAGACATCACTATCGTGGAATCTTCATAACTTCACATGAGCTATTATCTACTGTAGTGGATCAAGACATGCACAAATTCATTGTCATCCCTTTCACTACAATGGACCACCCTTTTATTCTTGAAGAATCACTTTTCCCTGCTCCCTCCACTTTGTACATGCACCTCCTCGCTCCCTCCACTTTAGGACACACACCATCACGAGAAACGTCCTGATCACACATAAAAAAAACAATTTCCAAATAGTTTTCATTTAAATGAAAGATATAAAAATAATAACACATGATATAAAACTATAAACCAGTTATCACCATAAGAGGATAATCTAACCAGTGGAAACAACAAGGATAATATAATCTAACTAGATACCAAAACAACAATATAATTATTCATCCCGACCATAAATATATATATATATAATGAATACCAAAACAATTTCCATAACATGTGATATAAAAATAACCAATGAACACAACAATAGAAAAATAACTAGAAAGAGAATACCACTTCTATGATGATTGGAATTTTTTATGATTCCATCCACAAGAGGCATGCCACCAGAGGCAAGAAAAAACCTTGGAGGAAGAAGCCAATGCATGAGATTAGGAGGAAACCAGCAAACACCAAGATATCAAGTGACAAAACTGTTAGAAATAATTTGGTTCCGTGGAGGCAATGTGAAGTGGTGTGCACTCAAGAAATTATTCCTGGGGGAGCAAGGATGTTACCATGAAAACTAGAATTCTAAATGTGATGTATAATGCATCCAACAACAAGCTGACGAGAACTCTAACTTTGGTTAAGGGCGCTATAGTACAGGTTGATGCTGCAACTGTCAAGCAATGGTATCTCGTGCACTATGGAGTTGAAATTTGTTGAAAAATGAAGAGTGTTGCTGCCAGGAAGGAAGAGGAAGGTGATGTTGTGACTATGAAATTTAGGAAGAGTAGCAATGTCCTAAGAAAGCTTGAGAAATGTCAACATGATCGCAAACTTTAACAGCATATTGAGGACAAATTTGCAGGCGGCCACTAGTTAGCTACCATCATCACGACCTGGTCAATGCGGTCATGCTGGTGGGTATATCCTTGAGGTAAAAGAGCTGAATTTCTACATGAAGAAGATCCTGATGAAGAAGGGGAAGGGCGCTGCTTAAATCTTTTTAACAATCTAGTCATTTTATAGTCATATATGAATTATTTAGCTTGCTATAATTATATCAGATGTTGTTATCTTCTAAATTGAAAATCATGGTTCCTTGATACATTGTTTAAACAGAATACCTATTGATTTTGGAGGTTACCTTGTTAAATTTTGATTCCATGTTGAAGTTGAACTTGAACTGATGGCTGCGAAAAAAATTACAAGTGACCGCATTAACAGATGATATCCAACGACCAGAACAAATGAAAAAAATGCATGATATAAAAATAAGAAGAATATTATCAAACATGTGACCATAAACCATTTAGAATAGAGGGAGATAACCAAATAAAATAGTTGGCCAATAGGTCCCAAGGATGGGAATATTCATCATAATAGGTCCTCAACCTATTTAATAATGCAGTAAGGAATAGCTAGAATTTACCTTGACTCACAACTTGAGTGCACATGGAATTAAAACCTGTTCACGTTTAGCTTCCAAGTCATCAAATTTTCTTCATCTTCTAAAAAAATTAACCACCTGCACATGCTTCCAATTAACCCCAGATTAGAAACCTCCAAGTCATGTTGCTTTTCCATAATTTGCTTCATTCGATTTCAACTATAATTTTTTTAAGCAGACCAAGGATGATTCACCTCTTAAACAACATCCAAATTCAACATCATACAACTTTGGCATTAACAACATGAGTAGCCTTTTAAAACATCATCAGCTTTAGGCCTCCAGATTCAGGCTCCGGTACATCCAATTTTTTTTAAAGGAGACCCCTCTATGTCATTATTTCAAGGATACAGTCATGAGTTAAGCCGTGGATCCAAGAGAACCCATTATCTCGACTTCCTGTAAATTCCGTAAGCCATAGAAACTGTTGCCATTTCTCCAATGACACCAAGGATAGCCAAAACCTCACCCTATCCCCAGGTGCCAAGAAAACCCAACACTAACGCTACCCACTTCTTTAGAATTCTATTGATGCAGCATGGTGACTCACTGCCACCATGGAAACACAACCTGCCTTCAAAGCTTCTCTCTTTAATTGTCATCTTGTGTTTCTTCAACGTCGTTCTCCCCTTTGCTTCACCTTCACCGCCTACTTCCCCAAGAGCATCACCCATCTGCCCATCCATAGTGGTTCTATAATCTCCCCCTTCCCAATATGTTGATCCAGAAATACCGTGACATCACTTGGACACACATAGACATAACAGTGACCTGTAATCATTCCATCTTTATCTAAACTGAATATAATCAAGTTTCCATCATACTTGTGCCCACCAATGTGTGAGAAGACACTGATGAACACCTAATCTTTTAATCATCTAACCTCAATATTAGTTTTGAATTTCTCAGTAAGATCTGGTCCACAAAGACCACAACGCTGATCTCGATTACCATGGGCACACGCAAACACATGTGAACCGATCAACACATCATGAAACAAGGGATCTTCACATGAGCCTCCAAAAACCGATCCTTAAGATAAACTTCTATTGATTGCAACACATGAACATGAAATACTAGTTCTTCCTTGTATCAAAAGCAATGAAAACTTGACCAATAAAAATCTCCAGATTACCAGACTCCAGCACAGGATAGATCAATACTGATGGTGGTGGCCTGCAATATAAAACAAGAATGTGAACCCCGCTGAAGCTCAAATCTCCCTTCTCAACAATCGGATCTAGTAAACCACCACGAACTTGACAACCTGAACCTCGTTGGATGAAACCCCAAATTTTCAACATCTCATGGCCTCCTTGCTCAGCAGTAAGAGAGATCTCTAGAACTAGTTTGAACTTCCCTAGCTGTAGCAGATCCAAGCCCAAGCCCTATTCGAACTAGAACAACTTCTCTGCAATACCCATCTTCATCTTTGATAAATCATATGTGAAACATCACCTTCTGCACAAAAAATTAGCATCGAATCAATAAGAACAACCAACCCAAACTATTTCTCTAGATCAGGAATTAAAAATGAAATCAAAACAATAATCAATGCCTTTGATCCCCATCTTCGTAGAAGAGAACTAAAAATCTTCAACCCAAGCCATCTCACACAGCTTCAAACTCAGAACAAACAGAAAATGAAATATGAAGTTATTCCAAACCAAGCGAATTCTTCCTTCAAACATCAACGAACAAGAGACGAAAAAACCCCTAGACACTTTGATGGACTCTTACTAGAAGTAAAATTAAAATCTTTTACCACTGATCTGTAACCTTTAAAAAGATAGAGAACACACCCCTTCGATCGTGTCCTGGACATTCTCGATGATAAGGTTCTTGGAATATCCATATAAGCATGGAGCATCATGTCGCCTCTTCTGATGGAAACCATGGAGGCAACGCTGGTCCTTCAGGCTTCATATTTACCCTTTAGGAAGGCCTTCATCATGGTCAGGGGAAAGAGAACACAACCAGGCGGTGGCGGAGAAGGCCGACACAAATGCTGGTCTTCCGTCGTTCGTGCCCCAGTCGGTCGTTTTAGGGTTTGAGTGCTATCGAATTGGGGAGGATTTGCCGGTAATTAGATGAGGCGTTAGATTTTTCATTGAGATTAATTTAATAAAGATAATAAATAACTACATATTATATAAAAATGATTAATTTTCTTAAAAAATATATATAATTCATACGCATCCATTTTTTTTAATTTGAAAGGATGGAGTTGGTATTGTTTTTAAATCATTTATCAATAAATGTATATTCTATATATTTATTTCAAGAAACATATTATTAATATTATAATTCAATGTATAAAAATGTGTTTTTTATAGAAAAAAATATGTGTTAGTAGTAAGTAAATAATAAATAAATATTAAATAATTACTAAAATATTTATTATTATTGGATAATTTATTGCAACATATTTTTCTAATGTAATTTTTTTTAGTAATAATAATTCATATAATAGATTTATTTGTTGGTAAAAAAATTGTGGGTATTAATATGATAAAACAACATATTTGAATGTTAGTAAGAAATGTGTTGGTATTAAGTGATTTATACCAACAGATATAATTGATGGTAAAAACAATTGTCAGTACCTAAAAATAATACCAACAAGATTTGATATCTGTTGGAAATACTCATTTTTACCAACAGATCTGTTATCTTTCATTGAATTTCGGTTGGTATCAGTCATTTTTTTTGTAGTGAATATTATTTATTAATTGATATTATTATTAATAATGGGAGTTAATGGTGGATTTTAGGCTGGTGCATGGTCACCACATGGTTAGCAAAGACCATGCGGTCTGCCCAGGTACTCGTGCGACAATTTTTGGAGTGGAACGAAGCTTTCACATGATTCACGCACGGTCGCTTGAGCCATGTGCGGACAACATAGCTGCAATATTCAAATAAATAAAATAAAGTAAATTAGATAAACAATAAAATTGAGAAAAATAAGTGTTTTAACCATAATAATAATATTATTTTTATTGTTCAGGATAATAATATTATTATTATTAAAAAAATATTTATTTTTGTTATTATTATTATTATTAAGTTATTAGTTTTATTATTATAACTTTTAGGTTAGTTTTAATTTTTTAGGTTTTTTTTCTTTCGTTTCTCTCCCCTTTCCCCTTCTCTCGCATCACCTCCCTCCTACTCTCATCCTCCTCACAGCATGACGTATCCCCCTGCACACCTCCATCATCGGCGCCCTCCCCTTGCACACCTCCAGCCAGTACCGCTCCATCGTCGGCGCTCCCTTCTCTGTCGGTGCTACTCCCTCTCTGGCGCGACCCAGTAGGCGCCACCCCGAACAACCCTCTTCCAGCCACCCCCCCCCCCCCCTTCGAACGAGATCTCATCTGCACCCACCTCCCGTCGGCCCTATTTCGGCGCACACATCACCTCTGGCCAAACCCCCTTCCGGCCACCTTCCTTGCGTGCATGACTCGACCATTCCCCCCCCTAGCACACCACCCCTGCTGGTATCCCCTCACCGGCACACAACACACCCTCCTCTGGTGGCGACTCCCACTTTCGGTGAGTATTCTCTTTCTCCTCCTCTTGGTTTGGGGTTCTCCCTTGGTGGGGTTTTTGAATCCGGAAAACCCTATGTATGGATTAAATATGATTCAGGTGCTTCTTCCTTGAATAGGGCGTGGGACTCGTCTCTCAGGGCCCCTTCGGGTAGGTTTTGGTGTTCGCCACTGAGTGCGAGGTGTTTCAGATCGTTTTTTGTTGTTGTCGTCATTCGAGGTGAGGGTTTTCTTCCCGCCACTTGGTTACGCACATTATAATTTAGAGTCATTATGTGTTTTGAATCCCTATAATTTATTTTGTAGTGTGTTGGACTTTACTATGTGATTTTTGGTGGTTCTCGGTAAATTTTTCAAGTGCAAGGTGTTGGCTTGGTTCTCCTTTGAGGTTGGATCCCTTGCACCTCTATTTTAAATTAAATATTACATTTTTTTATTGATTTTTTCACCTCTATTAGATAACAAATAGTGATGTTCCATGCTTAGAATAAGTTTTTATGATAACTAAGGTGGTTTTCTTATTTGTTTTGAATGTGTAGTGTGTATTTGTTGAATTTTTCATACCATGTGTTTGTTAAATATCTTGGCTGACCTTTTAAACATTATTCACAACTTTATAATACCCTTAATTAGTTAATTATGGTGTTTTTATATTTTTAGAATCATGTTTTGGTCTTGAAATGTTTTTTTTAGGTTTAAAATGGTGATTTATTTTTATAAAATGGATTTCCAAAGTTTTTTTGGTTGAAAGTGGATTGTTTTCACTTATTCATGAGAATAGCTGATTTGAGGAAATTATGTAAGGTTCGTTTGACACTTTTTAAGTGGTTTGATTATGTTGTGCATACTATGTGTTTATCAAATGCCTGGTTGGCTCTTATAAATGTCACATGGATTTAAAGTGGTGTTTTTTTCCTTAAATGAGTTTCCAAGCAAGTTTTTGGTTTTCAAAGTGGCATGTGTATGGTTCTTTAATGTGTGGTTTAACATGCGAAGGTTATGTGAGGCCTGATTGGTACTTTAGAAATGGTTTGATGGAAAACCCTTCTCAGAATGAGTCTCTTGTCTTTTTGATTTATGAAGTGATTGGATTGTCCTCGTTTTGGGACCTCCCATGTGCGGTGATGGTTTAAAGGAAAGGGACTACTCTTTGAGGTGGTCGGGATGGTGCCGGTTTGTGTGACTTATGTGATGACTTGTATATATATGGCTTATTGTTTAGATTGTTTGGAACACCCATTTTTGTGAACATAACATGAGAACCTAGCATAACAAATATGAATTCTGAGAATTTTTTCTGCACTAGTCTAGGTTATTGAGCTAGCTAGTGGCCCATAGAAGAGGGATATTTTATTATTAATATAGCTATGAGATTGGACCCCTCAGTCAGACCAGGTAGGGCGATGATCAGGCGTTAGGTCGTTATGACATCATCAGGTAGGGCATGCCTTCAGGATGAGTCACATGTATAATATGTTCTAGTTCTCCTTTGAGTTCCTAGAATTTCACGCGTTCCACCAACACTAGTACTGCTATGCCATTTCCCTCGTTGTGTGGAATCATGAACCTTATGCTTGGTTTTGGTGTTATCTTGGAAAATTGTGAGTGTGTGGTTTTGGATAAAAAGGTTTCAAAGAGGATGTTTTAAAAGAGAAAATATTTCCCATTCTTTTTCATTATTATGAAAAATGAATGATTTTATTTGGTTCCCTATTCCCATCTTTCCTTGAGCATTGTTTTATAATCACGAGGGAAATGGTTTTTAATTTTTGATTTGTATTCTTTAAAATGAAAAGTGTGGAAAACCTATATTTAGATATTGTATTTCAAACCTATAAATTAATATTTATTTATTTCAAGAATGTGAATTGGGAATATAATTATTTGGGCCTACCTATTGAGTTTTAATACTCACACATATACTTTATTCTTATTTTTAGTATTAGGTGAAGGTTTCATCTTGACCTTGATCATCGTGGGTGATGTTGAGTCTTGTAATCGGACTGTGACCCACATGGTCACGTGGAGTTTTAGTGGTCATCAGGTTTGGTTAGTTCTATTTATTAGTTCTTACTTAGCCGTTCTGTTTTATTTATTTATTTTTGGGATTCTCTTTTATTATTCCACTAATTTTGGTTATTTATATTGGGAGAAATCATTATCATCATCACTCTGTTGATTCCCTTGGTGATTTTTGCGAGCCCGGGAGGATCGAGAATGCCTCTTTAGCCTTATCACAGTCCGGCTTGGGTGACCAGTTCAGGGTCGACCTGGGTTGGTTCATAACAGTAACACTTATCCAAATATAGATAAAAACATCTACCAAAATCAGCCCAAGTCACAAAATATTACATTCATTTTAGAGTGAGTAAATAATTAAATAATGTAATACCTTTTCTCTAATAATCTGAATATATCCATGCTCTTCACTATGAGCTTTATAGTTATCCCTGAGATAAAACCTGCAAACTTTTTCCACTTATAGTATCCATGATCTATACAAATATCTAAATGTTTATGAAGGATCCTTTGTTTCTCATGGTTTTAAAAAACCCTATTTATAGATAGAGAGACATATTTGGTCTAAGGATAATTATAACATGAATCTAATATTTGAATGCCTAACAAATAAAATACTATGATATCTTTTATATGTTCATATGAGGGGACTTATTGGATTCCAAACATTCAACTATTAAATGTAATCATTCTTAAATATTTTATAAGTTACAACTCTTTGTAATTTATAAATCAGCATTTTCATTTATTTGTTTAGCATTTAAACAAATGATTTAGACATTTAAACTATTCAACTCATTATCACATGATGAAAACCCAAATATGATATATTAAGGTAGGAGAGAAAGAGATTACATCATGAACTATCACATAATCCATAAAATTCTAAGCACAACACCATGTTGTGATGACATTTACCATGAAATGGGCTGACATAACATAGCTCGGAATATGGGAAAACCACCACGTCATGGTGGTGCCTTTAGTGCAAATTTATAAAAAGGACTACATGGACCCCATGTCTACTCCAAATGCCTCACTTGAACCCTATCATCGTATTTAAGTAGATAACATACTTAATTCACACAAAAGACCTCACAAAAAATATCTAAATACAAAGATAATTCCATCATTAAAATTTATGCAAAAAAAACACTCAAAACGGACTATTTGTTTATCTAATTATAACACTTGTGCAAAAAGATATTAGAATGAATAAATAAGAGGTAATTACATGGAATTTATCTCATCATACATGGTGTGTGAGTTTCAAAAAGTATCTAGGAATGCACTTTTATCATCCCTCCATGTGGGTTCAACCAATACAATGCTCCCTTTAAGTGTCACGACATGTGGGACTTGTGATTTAGCCAAGTGTGTAGCACGAAGACCTGTATTCATATCACACATTGACATGACATATTCTACAACCTATATGATGTTTATATCTGGGGGATAACTATGTATGTACTTCAGGTCCTGTGAGCAAGAAAAACATGACGTGTGTTATAAAACCACACACCATGTGATATATATCTCAACTCTAGAAACCCTGGCCTCTGCCCGATATGCGGCATGAAATGTGATTTGATGGCCACTCACCATGTGATCACTAATGTGATTTCCCAAAACCATAGAAACTTGAAACTTTTATCACAGTTTCCGTGATATCCACACCCATCGACATCGCACTCGGTGTTGGGACCACTCTCTACCATCATCCCACCATTGGCCCAAATCATCCTATAATGAAATTCCAATTGATCCCATAACTTAGGCCTCCTCTATGATGTCACCCATTACATACACCATTCATTGAGGCATCATTCCATCTTGAACCACCACAATCATTTCCTCCATTCATCACTAATGCACCTATGCCGCATTGAAATCATCCCTTTTGATTATATGGAAATTGTGAAGGCCAGTTGGATTCCATTTCATGTGAGGTAGAAGGGAGAGGATTTTCAAAATGAACAGAATGTCCCAAACGACCTCTTTAATCTATAGTTGGTCACTATTGGTGAAACCAAGTCATGTTAAGGCATGAAATGTGAGGGGAGAGAGGGATATGGTGGTCATCGGTGATTCATCTAACTACCTGTTCTTTGTTAAGAAATGTGAAAGTTTTAGATTGAATACAAAAACATTTTAGAACATGATCAAAATAATTTATGGAAATGATAAATAATTAAAAATAAGAATTTAGATTGATTTACATAAAGAACGAGAAATAATTCAAAAGTAATGTCCTTCCATAATGGTGAATTGTTGATTCTTCAGAGTCCGACCTCAATTCATGAAATCCCCTCAACTCCTTGAATAATGTGATGTTTCAAATCCTCTATATAGTTTTATTGTCATGGGAAATGGTGAACCGTAATTAGAGGATTAATGGAGGAATTTATAAGGAAAAATTAGGTTAACAAAGTAATTATAATAAGGTCCCAAAACATGGTCAATTCGAAACACAAAATCTAAACAAGAATTATACCTCTAATAGCTAAAATCCACTATCTCAAGTCAAACTGTGGTGAAATGTTTTTCATCTAGGGCTCTATTTGGGATATATCAGTGTTTACAAGCATAAGACAATTGTTAATTCAATAAATAAATATTAAATATTCACTAAAAAAATTAAAAAACCCTAAATCTCACTAAAACTCCATCCAAGTGAAAAGTGAAACCATGAAAGAATATTTCCTAGCTCATTTGCTAAAGTAAATTTACTATTTTACCCTTTTATGGGTTCGAGGCTTTGAAACTCGAGAATAATCTATATTATACTTGATAACAAAACCCAGACTACTATAGGGGGTCATTCCCTTTGGGTTTATTTTTAGAGTGGGAGAAGTCAGTGAAATAATGGTAAAGTAATAAAATAAACAAGTAGGAATGGAGATTAATAAGATTAAGAAGATGAGAACCCTTATATTAATGGGAGAAATATACACTTGAGGGGGTATTTTGTGTATTAGATTGGGGAGATACAATCCACGAGGATTATAATCAAGGAGTGAATAAAAAAAGATGGATTTCAATAATGTATTAGTTCTTGAAAAGTTGTTTATTAGCGGTGAAGTTCAGAGGTATCCATTGAGGCATAGAATTTTCTCTTGATTTCTTATTTTCTATATTGACCATTTCTCACATAGAATTAGAGTGACGGTTGATTTATTTTGTTTCTACTTGTATTTTTTGAAATATTAGGAGTGTTGAATTTCATATTAGATTGACAACAAACCTAAAGGGGGAGAATATTAAAACCAAGGCTATTCATGTTGGAGAATGATGGAATCTAGGTTACTTGAAGTGGATAATTTTGAAGAGTTTATTATTTAGTCATGATTGGAAAGTGTTGCATTAATTATCAATTCAAGGGTGGCATTCCAGTGTGACAGTGGATCTTTTTCATGGCATGAATATTGGAGAAGACTATGGTCTAAGGATAATTTTTTTGTAAGGTGGAAAGACCACACCATATTGTTGTCTACCACACCCTGGTTTTGATGACCATGATGACTATTAAAGATTATTACTGTGGTGAAAACTATTTTGTTTAGAAAAATGCATATATATTGTGTGATGATTCACCACACCATGGTTAAAGTCATGGTTTATGGAAAATGAGGAAGACATCAAGGTATGTGATTGTGGTATTTTAGTAGATCTTTTTTCATGGTTTTTATTTGTGATTGGGAAATGAAGATATAGAGATGACCATGTTGTATTATATTTCATGATTTATGTATGATGTTTTGAAAATATTTATATTCTATAGAAAGGCTACAATGAGCATGGTAGTCATCATGGGATGAAGAAAAATAGCGATTAGAGGATGATAATGGGAGTTTTTCTTAGGTGTTATATTAGGAGAATAAATTAAACCTAAAAATGTCATGTTTTATAGATCATTGCATCATAGTGTATTAGGATAAATTGAATTGGAATCTAGAAATTTTTAGATAAAGTTGATGTTTTGAATTTGAATCTCGTGGATTTTCAAACAAAGGACATGTTGGAGTCAAACCACATTGTGGTGAGGTTTGGACATGTCTCGGTTTATGTTAATTTATAAAAAACTAAAAAATTAGGTTGATTTGAATTATAGATACGATATAATTTTTTTAGTGATTTTAATTTGTTTAAAAGGGGTGAATTTAATGTCAAATAAGGGTATGACACGTGGTATTTGGTGTATAAAAAATTGGGAGTTTGGAAGATACTTTAAGAGGAAGTTCAAAGTGTATTGAAGAGTATAAAATAGATATTGTTGGATTATTCTTTCTACATTTGTAATTCTCGTATAAATATTTTTGATATAGTGGACATCATGATGATTAATATTTAATGAAAAGGGTTAGATATTAATAGAGAAACACCTTTATTTTTTGGGTTTTTTTTCATTTCATTATATTATTATGAGATCATCCTACATGAAAACAATTCTTGTGTTAATTGTCTTGAAGAATTGTAGAGAGATAAGTTGAGGTGAAAACAGTTGGATTAATAGTGAGCCTCTACTAAGCATTTGTAATCACAAAAAAGTGCATAGTAATTTATCTAGTACATCACGACATTTTGGATATATACTCCTAGGATTAACCCTTGGTGGTCAACCAAGTAATTTTTTTTGTTTCTATGCATTTAATTTTAGTACCTTATATGATTTGGTTGTATTCTTTATTTTGATATGTTTAACGTGTTCTTTCCAATGTTGGAACAAGATCTGTTTGAGGTTGAGAATGAAAAATCACTCCCTACCTCAAGACCCCTCTCAAGGTGTTTGGGGATATGTGGTTGAAACATAATTTTAGCATAATATTCTAAGTGATAATCCTCATTATGATGAGTATGAGATGAGAGGATGAGATGGTGATATATAGCACAAGTACTCCTTGGAATTTACATTTGTTTTCTACTTCAGTTTTTGTAAATAGTTGGATTTCACGTATTTCTATCTTTTGATCTTATTGGTATAACTTATTATATATCTATTTGAATAAATTAAATATAATTTATTTTTTTTAGAATGGAAGATCTTTTCAGGCATCTCTTGATAAATTTTATTAAATGACATATTTTCATAGCTTCCTTTGGTATAAAAAATTATTACAAGATACTAATTTGGACTGAATTTTTTTCAATACTCCACTGTCATTAAATATGTGATTTATAATAAATTAAATCTCCTAATTAGTATATAAATAAAGAAATAAAATCTAAAATAAATCATAGAATATTGATCTAAATATTTTAACTTTTTTAATCAATTCCTTTACTGTTAAGCCTAAAAAATGGTGTGCCTTGTTCATGTTGGAAAAACATTGAAGACAAATTTTGATTCAATTATTAGTGTGGGTTATTTGTTTTAATGTTTAAATTTTATTTAGATATCATCGATTTAGTTGAAATATTTTTTTTTATGAATAATGTTTTTTATTTCCTGAAAATTTAAAAAATTACAAGTATAAAATTAAGTGTATTAAGGGGAGTGATTTTTAGATAAAGGTATGCCTATTTGATTATTGAATTAATAATTAAGTGATTTAGTGATTTTAGAATGGAATTACATAGATTTAATCTTTAAAATTAAAACATGATTTATTGTAATTACTTAGAGTAATTTGAATATGGATTATGGATGGAAATTTCAATTTATCCTTATGAACTTCATTAAAAATAGTGTTTCAAAAATAAGTTGAAAAAAAAGGATTATAAAAACTATGGAATTATCTTATATTGGCCTATGGATAGAAAAAATTCCCTCTTCGTATCTTAATAATAAAAAATAGTGTTAAGATGAGATTGATGGTATGGATTTAGGTTCTAGGTTTGGTTTGACTTCTAAGGATGTTTTGGACTCTTCAATGATCATCCGCACTCATCATATAGTCATGTTAAAACTATCGCAAATATTATTTGGAGATAATTAAACAAATAATAATTTTTGAATGTGAACCTTTTTTTGCATGTAACTCCACTGAAAAAGAAAGTTTTAAAAGAAAAAAAAGTAAAAGTTAAGTGACTAGGTATAAGTTGGAATGGATATTTATAAAAATTTAGACTCAAATGAAGAATTGAATGTTATAGTATTGTGAATCATATTAAGGATGAAATAATAGTTAAATAAATTTCACAATTATCCTAGTTATTTGAGGATTGGTAAGTTAAAATGATCTGTATATGTGAATTTGAAAATTTTCAGTTAACCTCTTTATTTATTGGCAAGATTGACTAAAATTTTCCCTTTCCAAGATTTCCATTGGGTTGATTGTTAATAATTAAGGAGTAAAGTGTAGATGAATTATGTAACATATTTTTTCATTTATTTTACCATGGATTTTAATGCTAAATGATCTTATTACTACCAAGTTATGTGTGGTTTTAATGATTCAAGTCATAATGGAGATTAAATATGGATTAAAAGATGTTTGGAATAAATGTTAGTACAAAGTACATTTAAAATAATTCATTTTTACATTAGTTATTGTATAAACAATGTAAAAAATGTGAGGAATGCCTTTTTTACATCAATTATTAAATTACCGACATTAAAAACCTTTAAAAATTTATGATATGTCTGGACAAAGAATTTTTTTCTTTCATTTTCAAGACAGCAATCAATTTTCTCTCAAACAATGAACCCTAACCCTTCATTATTAGATTTGGTGGCCTTGAATCTCTTTCTGCTGGCCTTTACTACTGTTTCCTACCCTATGTTGTCATCAGGTGTTGCATCCACCCTCACTCATCATCAGTTGTAGCTTTCGAGATATCAGTCTTCATCAGTTTCCATTTTAAGGATCTCTACACAATCTTTCAATTTTCATTTTTATCATCCTCTCCCCTATTAGGCATCTTCTTTAAAAGTGAAGTTCCAAAGGACCGAATAACAAATGATAGTGGCGGTTGAATTAGTTGTTCAGTTTTTATGAGTTTCAAAACTTTTATAAACTTAACCTCTACAGCTTGTTAAGATTTATTTTCTTATCAACTTTTAGTAAATACTCATACATGAAAAATTAGGAAATCAAGTAAAGAACACAAGATTTATAAGGTTTAGCCTCGGTGTGATAACATACTTCCTTTCCATAGCCACTCGTGGGTCTATGGAAATTCACTATTATGAAGAAGTGAATAAGACTTGTGCCAACTCTCGTTAGACACCTTCTATCTCTTGATAAGAAATATTATACTGACTCCCATCAGTTTAAAAAGTTTTTTTACAAAAAAATTGATCCAAAAAAAGAATAAGAATTTTTTCAATTTTCTCCACAAAAGATCAGTCTTGATCCTCAGTCCGATTTGGATGGATTTGATTATCTCAATTTGATGAGGTCAATACGATTCTCCCTTACTCAAATTGAAATTCTCAAACTCTGCTCAAACACTCAATCTAATATTCCTTAGTATGATTGAATCAATACGATTGAATCGATATGATTCTCCTATCTAGTATACAAAACTTCTATGTGTTTGATCTTATTATGAGTTCTCAGTCCAGAAATAACTTTCACTTTGAATTTTTTAGAGGTTCTCCTTTTTCACTTTTAAGAAAAAGTTACAAAATGTGAATTAATTGGGGAACTATTTATAGGAGACTCAGAAAATAAAAAGTGGGAAACATGAAAATTTTCCCCGCTTCCTCAAATTTCAAAAATGTCAAAAATCACTTGCATTTAAACTTATTCTTTGACTTCTTTAATCTTTCTCATATTTATCTGAGATTTATGCAAAAATTGAATTTCAAGATTGACCTCTTCAACTATTCAATAAACTTCTAGAATCTTTTTTTGAGTCTTCTTCAAAATCAGCCTTCTCAGTATTTCTAACTTTCTTCAATCTGATGTAACTTCCTCAGTTTCAATACGATGTATCTTTTTCATCTTTAATACTATGGAACATCCTCAGCTTTATATTTATCTATTCATTGGAATCTTCCTTTCTTTCTCGGCTCATTATGATCTTTCTTTATTTCTCAGCTCATTATGATCTTCCTTTCTTTCTCAACCCATTATGATATGCCTTTCTTTCTTAACTCATTACAATCTACCTTTATTTCTCAGGTCATTACGATCTACCTTTCCTTCTAAGCTCATTACGATCTGTCTTTCTTTCTCAACTCATTACAATCTTTCCTTCTTTCTCAACTCATTACAATCTAACTATATTCCTTTTCTCATTACAATGACCTATCTTTCCTTCTCAGAGTTAGTCTGATGGGATCCTCATAATGATGGAATTACCATTATGATGGATTTTTTATTATGATGGAATTCCCATTACAATGGAATTATTATTACAATGTAATTTTCATTATGATGGAATTTTCTTTATGATGGAGATTCAACTCAAAAACTTTGAAATTCTTCAAACATCATCAGCATTACACATTCTGACTTTTGAAAACTTCTGAGTCTGGTACTTCTGGATCTAATACAATGATTATGATTCCTCCATTTCTTCAAAATCTGTTATCATGATATTTCTCATGATTTTTGAAAACTCCATCATCAGCAAAGCATCATTTGATTTTGATTAGAAAGTTTGAGAAATTTCTAACTCCTAAATTCACTTTTTTCAACAAACCTCTTCAGCATCATTATGAATTCTTCACTCAAATACATCTAACATTAAAAAAAATACCAAGTCTGATGAATCTTGAACTTCATAACGATGGACCTGAGTTCAATGGTGCATTTGATCAACAACTTCATCTTTCTGACCACATTTTCATCTAGTGTGTCTTGGTACGATACTCTGCATCTGGTGCTTCTCAGTCCAACCCTCTAAATTTGGAAAAAAACTTTCTTAAACACAAAACTTTTCTCCCATATATGTTTGGGTTTGAACATTCAACAACTGTAAACTTTATTACAGAACTCATTAATATGGAATGGATCTGATTCCGGAATAATAAAAACATTCTTATAAAAAAGGTTTGTTTTCAACAAATACAAAAACTATGTTAAAACAATTTATCGCAAAGGTTCTTTAAAAATGGTTATGGTTTGGTACTCCATCTTATTTTATGTTTTGTTATCATCATTATAATGTTGAATGATATACATTTTTCAGTTAATAATTATATTCCTTATTTTTCCACATTCCAAAACCGTAGTCTGTCATCACTGTTGGCATCAACTTCTCATTCATTTCCCTCCTCTAATGCGGCTTCTCTATGATATCTCTTTGTTGTTTTTATTTATTATTACAATTTCTTATTCATCTAAGGTATGTTTAATTTAATGAAAGGTGTTTTGTTCTTGTTTTTTTGAATTATATCTACCACCGCTTCTCTTTGACATCTCTTCATGATTTGTATTTTCAGTTCCAATTATTCATGCATCTAAGGTATTTTTTAATTTATTAATGAATGTTTTGATCTTAATGTTTGATTAAATGATTATTTTATGAATTGATTTTATAAATAATTTTAATTTATTAATTTATGGGCATATAAGGTATGTTTTTTTCTGTAGTTTGAATGAGTTTTTTGAAGGTATATTGGATTATGGAGTTTGAATATAGAGTATTGATAATATATATTTAGATGATTATGCTAATTGCATGATCATATTGTGATCAAACAAATTTTATAACTTCTACATAATCATGTCACTAATGAATGAATAATTTCACGACTGTATTGCTAATAGGGAGATAATTTTATTTTAGTTTGTTATTTATTAATCCCCCAGACTAAATAGGGATTAACTCAGGTTAAACATTATATTGATTTTAATATGTTATTTGTGTCTATTTAAAATGTCATGAATACCTATGAATTTATAAATTGAATCATTTTAATTATTTTCTTTATTATATTATATGACACTTTTCTAAATATTTGATTTTTTCTAATAATATCTAATTACAATTATTGGATTTCATTTAAATTTTATTTTTATGGAATTTATTTTTGGTGAGCTTAATGAGTATGTTTTGTAGTCACCCTTTCATGTTAATTTTTGGTATAAGTGTGGGGATGTATTCATATTATTTATCATGTTTTTAAATATCATTTTCATAAATTTCTAATATTTGGCCCTTTATATTATGATATTTCATTATTTAATTTGAAAAAAATAAATATATAATTATGAAATTACATAATGAAAAAATGAATAATTGTGTTTTATTTATGAAAACCTTTTAAAATCAATGTTAATATTTTTATAACATTATTTTTTGAATTTATTCAAAAAAATTATAATTAAATATGATCAAAGTAATACTTTGGTTTATCAAATATATTGTCATTCTTTTATTTGTGAAATATATTATGTTATTTTTTATTTTTATTTATAAAAGTAAATTTGAAATTAAATATCAAAATATAATAACATATTTGTATTTTATGATATTTTTTATATATAATAATGATTTCAAGTTGGATTAATGCATTATGAATAAGTATTGAATATGAGGAGGATGTTTATGAATTTTTGGAATTTTCTAAATAAAATGTTCTAAAAAACGAACTATTTTTCTTTCTATGCATGAAATGTTTAAATATGAAAAAGTTTAGAAATAGTGAAATTAAAGATCATTTAATTTTTCATGATTTTAATATGAGTTTCATTCCTTAGATTTTTCAATGTGAAACTAGTTATAATTCATGATTTATTGATGATGGTTATTTTCAAGAGGATAAGTCTAATCAATTTGAAGAAAGGATTCATGATATTGAAGTATAGACAATTGGGAAAGCACTGATAATTGAGCGTATATATGGTGATGTTGAAATACCATTATATCCAGGTTTTACTGACTTTATAGTTTTATAAATGGTGTTATAATTGATTAAATTGAAGGAGAAAAATGGATGGACTGAAATGAGTTTTACAGAGTCGATATAGTTGTTGAAATACATACTTCCTAAAGACAACAATCTTCTATATTCACATTATAATGAAAAGAAAATATTGTTCCTGATGGGTTTGGGTACAAGAAGATACATGTATTCCTGAATCATTGTATGCTATATATGAAGGAATATGAAGGTCTGTCAGAGTGTCCTATATGTGGTACATCGTGGTATATGTTGAAAGAAAAATGACATGATGGTTTAGCAGTTACAAAGACTCCTACCAAGGTGATTTTTTATCTTCTAATGATTTTTTTGAAACATTTATTTGAAAAATCAAATGATGTAAAAAGGTTAAGATAAAATAAAGGTGAGTTGATATCTGATGGAAAATTACATCATCTAGATGATTGTCCGTAGTGGAAGAAAATTGATCAACAGTTTCCTATATTCATAAATGAAATTAGAAATCTCAGTCTTGGATTATACATGAATGAATTCATATTGAATCCTTGGTAGAAAATATAATCTATAGACTTCTTTATTGGTAATTTACAAATTATCACCTAAATTTTATATGAATCGGATATATATCATGTTGAGTTTAATGATTTCTAGAAAAAAATAGCCTAGAAATCATACTTATGTTTTCTTTTCACCATTAATTGATGATTTGAAACTTTTATGGTATGAAGGTAGTAGAGTGTATGATTCTTATAAAATGAAACATTTTCAACTACATGAAATGATCATGTTCTTTATAAATGAATTCCCAGCGTATGAAAATTTTTCTGGATACAAAAGGGATATAAAAATTATCCAATTACTGAAAAATGGACTTTATATTATCAACTACAATATGGGAGATATAAAAGAATACATGGGTAATTAGTGATTTTTGTCTATGGGTCACTCTTATCAAATATTATAAAAGGCATTCAAAAGATTATGGTAATTTTATATTTCTCCAAAACATTTTTCCAGCAATTTCTATATTGAGAGGGTGAGAACATTAATGTAAAATTAAAAAAGACACAAAAATATAGTAATGATAGAAATATTTGGAAGAAACAATTAATATTTTTTGATCTTTCATATTAGATATATCATGTGGTCAAATACAACATTGATGTCTTACATTTGGGGAAGTATGTAACGAACCCGGCGGGCCTGAAGCCCAACCAAACTCGGCCATGCCCGAGCCCAGCCCTCTGGCAGATAGCAGACCCCCACCCTCAGGCAGATAACAGGCCCCCACCTCAGACCGGCCCAGATAACACGTGGCAGGAACTGTCCACTGCCTGGCGGGGATTTAAATTCGCCTCCCCCGCAACTCGAACCCGTGACCACAGGCTTAAAGGCCAACCGGGAAGCGTTACGAGTACCACTGAGTTGTCACACCCTGACCAATGCATTATTTTAACTTAATTATTTTGGGTCTCGTTTTTGAATTTGTGTTTTGAACCGGTTTTAAATTAAAAGAAAATCTCGTTTTTATACAAACGCACGAGCGTATGCGCGCCCTGCACAACCCCTAATTTTTGTTAAGGGATTGTTTGTTATTGAATGTGTTGTTTTTGAGACACGCAACCATGCGCGTGACCCCGCGCCTGAGACCGTGCGCGGTGTCCGCTCTCAGGTGATAATTTTATTATTATTAATTTAGTTAATATTTTAATTAGGGATTTGTTATTCTTTCAGATTTTATTTATTTATTTTATTTCATTTTATTCACTCTATTTATTTATTTTTATTTCATTTTATTTATTTATTTCATTTCATTTTATTCATTTTATTTATTCATTTATATTTCTATTTCATTTTACTTATTTATTTTTATTCCTTTTTCCTTTTCTTTTTTTTTTCTCTCCTTTTCTTTCCTCCCTCACTCTCTCGCTTGGCCTCTTCCCTTTCCCCCCCGTCGCGCAGGAACCCTACGCGGAACACCCCCTTTTCTCCCGCGCGGCCTCCCACCGTCCGGCCTCCCGCGTCCGGCGCCTCCCGTCCGGCCTACTCGCGGCCTCCCTCCGTCCGGTCTCCCGCGTCCGGCGCCTCCCGTCCGGCCTGCTCGCGGCCTCCCTCCGTCCGGCCTCCCGCGTCCGGCGCCTCCCGTACGGCCTGCTCGCACTACCTCCCTCCCGTCCGGCCTGCTCGCGGCACCTCCGGCCGCCGTTTCTCCCTCCGCGCCCGCCGAGACCCGCAACCCCCCGAGCTCCCACTTAGGTAACCTTCTTCCTCCTTAGGGTTTTGATGCTCATAGGGTTCTTGTTTTAGGATTCTATTTTGATGTTTTTGGGTTCAATCCCTTGTTTTAGGGTTCAATTTGATCTCTGTGCGGTGCGACTATAGTGCGATTTGAGTTTCGCACCAATTTGCGAGAAATTCGACACCGAAGGTTAGAGTTTCCATGTATTATTGTTGTTTGATGAATTAATTCTCTTATTTGGTTAATGTGGCATACTCTTTTATTTGTTTACTTGGTGCGAATATATTTTTACTTGACATTTGATAGGATTTCAATATGTTTAGTAGCATGTTTATTTGATAAGCATGTTTTGATTTTGTGAAAACCCGTGTTGGGCCTTTAGCTGTGTTTCATAAACTTTGTTGTTGGTTTATTATGTCGCGCAAGGGTTACAAATTTTGTTTCATCATATTATTGGTGTGTGTTTGGCCTTATAAGATGTTTTGTTTTGGCATTCACGTTCAAAGATCAGTAATACTGTTTGGAGTTGATTCATAATTTTTTTTAGGGGGGTTTATCAAATATTTTAATGGTATTTTTGTTTATAATTGAGGTTCGACTTCAGATGATTTGAAATGGGGTTTTCACTTCTAATTGAAATGGAGGGTTTCTTTGCAAAATGCAACTTGGTTTTTGAAATGAAGTTTTATCCATTCTTTATGTTTGATAAAAATGTCAATAAAAGTTTTATTTTTGAAATACACTTGATGATTGAACTTTAGGCAAAATGATTTTTAGCATGTGGTGCCCTTGTGTTTGATTGGTTTCTCTAGTTTAAAAAGGGCTTTTGGTTTTATAAAATGGTTATGGGGTTTTCTTGGATTTATGTTGGTGCGTTTGAATATACTTCTGCCTTCCTTTGGAACTATGTATAAAAAAAATTCAGATTTGTTTATAAATGGATTTTCAAATGTTTATGAAATGAGTGAAGGTCTAACTGGTAGTTGCGATGTGATATTGATTTCCCTTGTTGAGCTCTATTGTTGCAGATGACGATTATGGTTTATGCGATTAATTCTTGTGTTATATTAAATGGGTGTGTCGTTAGCGCAAACCCATTTATGTTATTTTGAAACGTTATGTAGATTGTTCAGTGTTTAATTATTTTATTAAATTATTTATGTAGTGCGTTGGTCCTTGCTTCGATGGTTTTGGGCTGCTGGTTTTGAGAATCCTACATGTACATGCATAGGGTAAGGCATGTACATATATATGCCCTCTTTGCACATATTCCCGCATGGTGCGGGGAATATGTGCAATGCATCTAGGGGTGTATATATATATATATGTAAAAATGCATGTGCATGTGTGCGCTAAGTGTCGGTTCGAGTGGCCATCGACAAATAACGACATGTTTGAGGTAGGTCCTCTATGCCCTAGTCTTTAATTAGAATTTCCATTTTTTCTTGGTGTTTTTTTAATGCGTCTTCTACTTTTATATGAGATGCACAAGCTATATATATATATATATATGTGTGTATATACATAAATGGTCATGGTTCTTTAAAAGTGGTTTCCTCAATAATTTTAGCGTGTAATAAGTATTTCCAATGTTTTTCTTTTTAGATTTAAACATGTTTTCTAGCTTGCTTTTAAATATGTATCACCTTGGTCGTTTAATTGAACTTTCAAAAGGTTTTGGAAACTTAGTGTTGAGTGATTATGTGTTCAAAATGAAAAATGTTTATTTTGATTAATTAAGCCCGCTTGGCACTTTGAGAATGGGTTGCGAAAGTGAAACAAAACCCCTCTTAATGCATGCCCCGTTGTTGTAGAAACATGATGTGTGTGTTAAGTGTGTGATTTGTGATATGTGCCGAATAAAGAGGCTTATGCGATGTTATGTAACATAAAAACGGGGATACGCTTAAGGAGGGAGAACGGTGGTGAGAGGTAAAATGGACTTTGGATAAGAAAGTGTTATGTCCTTTGTATGTTTTTGATAAAACCTCACCACCCTTTGAAATAGATCACATGGGAAACCTTGGGTATCTAGGTGGGTGACCAGGACTAGTACGCTAGATGAAACGGCAGGGGTTCGTCCCGGTTTGTCTAGCAGGATTGACGCAACAACAACACTAACTAAACACATGAATTTCTGAGGGTCGTGGCCTTCTAAGCCACGTTTTCTGAGGGTCGTGGCCTTCTAAGCCACGTTTCACCGAGGTACGAGGTCTCTAGGTTCCCACATACTCTAGCTACCTATAGGGATTACCCATAGTGCTCTTTTGTGACATGCTGCTTGTGATGTAACTTTCTTTCCAGTTGATTCATACCTGGTGACTTGTTTCAAAAAAAATCACATTTTATTCCATTCTGGTTTCTTTTCATTTTGAAATGTTAATGCACGCTTGGAACCTATTTTGAAAATATAGTAAGAGTGAAATGTTTTATTTGAAAATGCAAACTCGTGACTTGAATTTGAAAGGAAGAGAAAACAATATTTTATTATGTCTTATTTTCAAACTAGCATGATTGGATTTCCTTTTAAAGGTAAGGGCATTGGGCATGGTTTTTCTTGGCTTTCCTACTGAGCATCTCGGTGCTCACGCCTACCTTACTTTTCAGTTGCAGGTTTCAGTCTTGGATCGCTTTTGGAAGTGAGTGGTTGTCGTACCGTGGTGATCCACGGGGTCACCTGAGGTATGTCGCGTTTCTTTATTTATTCCTTTTTCTGCTGCCACGTCGTTCAATTTGTTTTCCTTTATTTATATGCTTGTTCAGTTTATGTTTGCTTATCTTTTTCATGGGCCAAACCGTTCCCAACTGGTTTGTTTTGATGCCCGGCACTTGTTGCCAGCCCGTGGGGATCGGGAACGCCCTTCGGGCCATGTCGCGGACCGGGTCGGGTGCCGAGTCGGATGACGATCCGGCCTGGTTCGTGACAAAATGGTATCAGAGGGAGGTTGTTATTTGGGGTGTCAAGTAGCTTGGTGATTAGGTGTGTCGGGACTCGAGAGGTAGGTGCGGGAAGGACGTCATGAACCCTTGCCCGTCCCGAGACTCGTGTTTCCAGGGGTAGTCCAGGATTTGAATTTTCTTCTTTGGATTGGTATGTGTGGATGAGGGATGACCAAGGAAGTGAGCCAGTGTTACGCGGCAGACTTGCATGGAGTAGCGACCCATGTACATCCCGAGTGCACGGTTCAAGATACTTCCTGTGGTGGATGCCCGCTCGGAGCATGGTCTGCTAAGCCATGTTACCGGGTTGGTATAACCACTAGTCCCTTATTTTTGGATGTTTTAATGTGAGTTATGTTTGACCTTAATTTTGGTTGGTGTGAGTACATCTCAAAAATGAAAATGGATTATTGTGAAGGTGGTTTGAATTGGGAATGTGGTGTTAGAGTGGAAAAGTGGTTTTGAAATGGAAATTGTTTTCTTTTAACAAAGGTGTGGTTTCAAAAGGGAAAATGAGGGGTGTTTTGGAAGTTGTTTTGAAATCTCAGTAACACTTTTTGGAATGTGAATTGGAAATGTTTTTGGAAATTGGAAATGCATTGCCTTAATGATAAGTTTCTTTTTCAAATTGGTTGAGAATTTGTGCTTTGTTCTTAATGGTATGATTTGGAAATGATAAGTGTCTTTAATCTACCCTTGGTATTCCTACGAGTAATCACACATTGAGGTGCGCATGTGGAAAGTGGGGAAATTGGTGACGTGAGTGGATGGGTGCTTGAGCTAGCACAAGGATACGTATGTGTGCGACTTCATGGGATACCGATGGTAGATACTTATGTTGTTTTGTTTGCTGAAAGATGGTTTTCAAAAAGGGTTTTTCAAATGTTTAGAAAAGTGAGTGAGAAATTGTTTAGCGTTCTCTTTTCGTGTTGGGTATTCCTTTTCGTGAGTTCTTGGTTTTGACGTACTAAATTGTGGTTGGAATATAGATTTGAGTTTGAGATTTCGTTTGTGATTGAGGTGTGAAATTTTGATTTATGATGAGTTTGATTCGGATTTTTGCCCCTTGTTTTTGAGTATGCCACCCAGAAAAGTCCCAGAAAGTTCTAGTGAGTCACTTCTAGTTGTTGGTTCTACCTAGACTCTTAGCAGAGTGGTGGAATTGAATTCTTTTCGGTTGTTGTCCAGCCACCATGGTGATAGTGATCTATCGAAGGTAGCAAACTGGCTTGGTAAAATCGTTGGTGTTTCCAGGTTGTTGGAAACTCCCAAAGCTAAGAGAGTCTGTGTTGGTTCAGGTCCATTTGAAGGTGCAACTTGGGATTGGTGGAGGAGATAACCCTGGTGTCATCGCACGATGGTATGACTTGGAAGGTGTTTAGGACCACTCTCATTAGTTGGTTTATATTTGTGGAAGCGAAGGTGATGGAAGCGACAAGGCTCGTGAGTGTCCAGCAATGCCAATGAATAGTGAAGGCCTACGTTGGGCATCTCAAGAAGTTGGTTCCCTTTTCTCCAAAGATAATGTCGCAGAATCAGTTAAAGTTTCTCTTGTGTGGGGTCTTCGTCTATTGTTCAAGGACCGGTTCCCTTTGGTGTTTGGGATGGTTCCCCATTCTGTGAGAGCGAACCGGAGGAACCCATCTCAGACAAGTTTCATTATCAACTCCATCTTCTATTATTCGGGCCACTCTCTTGTTCGCTTCTTGTGTGGCCGGTTTGGGTACTTTAAGCCGCCTTGTCATCATCATCCATTAAAGACTTGCTGTCGGTGTGGCTGTTTGGGAAACTTAGAGAGGTTCTGCTAGCAGCTTCGTCGGGAGGGGTCTCGACAGGAGAATGTCAGCTCCTGACTGCAGGGCAGCAGATGCTTCAAGACATCAGAGCTCCAACCACAGGTTTCGGAGCGAATCCTTTCACGTAGTCAGGAATCATTGGGTGTGGGGAACCTTGGTTTAATTTTTTTGTCTCCAGTGCTGAAATGGGGACGGTGTGAATTTCCTTGTTGTAGCTCTCCCGTCTTTGAAGGTTCTGTCCTGCTGTAAGTGGCGTAGAGGACTCGTTGCCTCGTTGTGGTCTTTGTTCCTTGAATACCCCACTTTCGCAGTTAGGAGGCATGGTGGTATCTTTTTCTTGTAATTTTAGTGGTTGCGCCTCTTCAAATATGAGCTTTGGAGTTGTCTCTTTATGGCTGTGAGTCTCAAGATGATTATCTCTCTCATGTGGCTAGCTCCTTCGGTGACCCGTTCTTGTTTTAGGATGTTATCGTTTTGGAGACACTTGCGTCTTGGGAGATAATGAATAGGGGTTTGGTCCGCAACTCGGTTTGGGGTCTTTCGTCGATGACCCCATGTGGTGGGGGTCTGCTTTATGCAGAGAGTTCATGGGTCGGTTTGTGCTAGTTTTCTCGTATTATTCTCTGCTAATTGGCTTTAGCTGGTCAGTTCTTAAATGGTGGGGAGACCCACCATGAATCGTGAAGTTCCTCTTTCTATGTTTGGTCTGTGTGGTGGTTCCCTCTTTGATCAAGTTAGCAGTTCCAGAGTTAGTTCATGCTAAGGGCCTCAATGTCGGTTGTGATAGTCGGGTTCTTGTGGTGGGGAGAACCCTCCTCATTTCCTGATGGTTCTTTTCTTTTCAGTTCCCCTCAGAGATGGTCGGGTGTGACTAATGGAGTGAAAAGTCATACCAAGTTCGTGATTTCGTTGGCCTCGTTCAGTTTCGAACTCAACTTTGTTTCCTCGTTTGGCTTGGTGACTTTCTGGGGGCAGAAAGTTTTTGTGGTGGGGAGAATTGTCACACCCTGACCAATGCATTATTTTAACTTAATTATTTTGGGTCTCGTTTTTGAATTTGTGTTTTGAACCGGTTTTAAATTAAAAGAAAATCTCGTTTTTATACGAACGCACGAGCGTATGCGCGCCCTGCACAACCCCTAATTTTTGTTAAGGGATTGTTTGTTATTGAATGTGTTGTTTTTGAGACACGCAACCATGCGCGCGACCCCGCGCCTGAGACCGTTCGCGGTGTCCGCTCTCAGGTGATAATTTTATTATTATTAATTTAGTTAATGTTTTAATTAGGGATTTGTTATTCTTTCAGATTTTATTTATTTATTTTATTTCATTTTATTCACTCTATTTATTTATTTTTATTTCATTTTATTTATTTATTTCATTTCATTTTATTCATTTTATTTATTCATTTATATTTCTATTTCATTTTACTTATTTATTTTTATTTCTTTTTCCTTTTCTTTTTTTTTCTCTCCTTTTCTTTCCTCCCTCACTCTCTCGCTCGGCCTCTTCCCTTTCCCCCCCCCCCCCTCGCGCAGGAACCCTACGCGGAACTCCCCCTTTGCTCCTGCGCGGCCTCCCTCCGTCCGGCCTCCCGCGTCCGGCGCCTCCCGTCCGGCCTGCTCGCGGCCTCCCTCCGTCCGGCCTCCCGCGTCCGGCGCCTCCCGTCCGGCCTGCTCGCGCTACCTCCCTCCCGTCCGGCCTGCTCGCCGCACCTCCGGCCGCCGTTTCGCCCTCCGCGCTCGCCGAGACCCGCAACCCCCCGAGCTCCCACTTTGGTAACCTTCTTCCTCATTAGGGTTTTGATGCTCATAGGGTTCTTGTTTTAGGATTCTATTTTGATGTTTTTGGGTTCAATCCCTTGTTTTAGGGTTCAATTTGATCTCTGTGTGGTGCGACTATAGTGTGATTTGAGTTTCGCACCAATTTGCGAGAAATTCGACACCGAAGGTTAGAGTTTCCATGTATTATTGTTGTTTGATGAATTAATTCTCTTATTTGGTTAATGTGGCATACTCTTTTATTTGTTTACTTGGTGCGAATATATTTTTACTTGACATTTGATAGGATTTCAATATGTTTAGTAGCATGTTTATTTGATAAGCATGTTTTGATTTTGTGAAAACCCGTGTTGGGCCTTTTGCTGTGTTTCATAAACTTTGTTGTTGGTTTATTATGTCGCGCAAGGGTTACAAATTCTGTTTCATCATATTATTGGTGTGTGTTTGGCCTTATAAGATGTTTTGTTTTGGCGTTCGCGTTCAAAGATCAGTAATACTGTTTGGAGTTGATTCATAATTTTTTTTAGGGGGGTTTATCAAATCTTTTAATGGTATTTTTGTTTATAATTGAGGTTCGACTTCAGATGATTTGAAATGGGGTTTTCACTTCTAATTGAAATGGAGGGTTTCTTTGCAAAATGAAACTTGGTTTTTGAAATGAAGTTTTATCCATTCTTTATGTTTGATTAAAATGTCAATAAAAGTTTTATTTTTGAAATACACTTGATGATTGAAATTTAGGCAAAATGATTTTTAGCATGTGGTGCCCTTGTGATTGATTGGTTTCTCTAGTTTAAAAAGGGCTTTTGGTTTTATAAAATGGTTATGGGGTTTTCTTGGATTTATGTTGGTACGTTTGAATATACTTCTGCCTTCCTTTGGAACTATGTATAAAAAAAAATTCAGATTTGTTTATAAATGGATTTTCAAATGTTGATGAATTGAGTGAAGGTCCAAATGGTAATTGCGATGTGATATTGATTTCCCTTGTTGAGCTCTATTGTTGCAGATGACGATTATGGTTTATGCGATTAATTCTTGTGTTATATAAAATGGGCGTGTCGTTAGCGCAAACCCATTTATGTTATTTTGAAACGTTATGTAGATTGTTCAGTGTTTAATTATTTTATTATATTATTTATGTAGTGCGCTGGTCCTTGCTTCGATGGTTTTGGGCTGCTGGTTTTGAGAATCCTACATGTACATGCATAGGGTAAGGCATGTACATATATATGCCCTCTTTGCACATATTCCCGCATGGTGCGGGGAATATGTGCAATGCATCTAGGGGTGTATATATATATATGTATAAATGCATGTGCATGTGTGAGCTAAGTGTCGGTTCGAGTGGCCATCGACAAATAACGACATGTTTGAGGTAGGTCCCCTATGCCCTAGTCTTTAATTAGAATTTCCATTTTTGCTTGGTGTTTTTTTAATGCGTCTTCTGCTTTTATATGAGATGCACAAGCTATATATATATATGTGTGTGTATATACATAAATGGTCATGGTTCTTTAAAAGTGGTTTCCTCAATGATTTTAGCGTGTAATAAGTATTTCCAATGTTTTTTTAGATTTAAACATGTTTTCTAGCTTGCTTTTAAATAAGTATCACCTTGTCGTTTAATTGAACTTTCAAATGGTTTTGGAAACTTAGTGTTGACTGATTATGTGTTCAAAATGAAAAATGTTTATTTTGATTAATTAAGCCCGCTTGGCACTTTGAGAATGGGTTGCGAAAGTGAAACAAAACCCCTCTTAATGCATGCCCCGTTGTTGTAGAAACATGATGTGTGTGTTAAGTTTGTGATTTGTGATATGTGCCGAATAAAGAGGCTTATGCGATGTTATGTAACATAAAAACGGGGATACGCTTAAGGAGGGAGAACGGTGGTGAGAGGTAAAATGGACTTTGGATAAGAAAGTGTTATGTCCTTTGTATGTTTTTGATAAAACCTCACCACCCTTTGAAATAGAGCACATGGGAAACCTTGGGTATCTAGGTGGGTGACCAGGACTAGTACGCTAGATGAAACGGCAGGGGTTCGTCCCGGTTTGTCTAGCAGGATTGACGCAACAACAACACTAACTAAACACATGAATTTCTGAGGGTCGTGGCCTTCTAAGCCACGTTTTCTAAGGGTCGTGGCCTTCTAAGCCACGTTTCACCGAGGTACGAGGTCTCTAGGTTCCCACATACTCTAGCTACCTATAGGGATTACCCATAGTGCTCTTTTGTGACATGCTGCTTGTGATGTAACTTTCTTTCCAGTTGTTTCATACCTGGTGACTTGTTTCGAAAAAAATCACATTTTATTCCATACTGGTTTCTTTTCATTTTGAAATGTTAATGCATGCTTGGAACCTATTTTGAAAATATAGTAAGAGTGAAATGTTTTATTTGAAAATGCAAACTCGTGACTTGAATTTGAAAAGAAGAGAAAACAATATTTTATTATGTCTTATTTTCAAACTAGCATGATTGGATTTCCTTTTAAAGGTAAGGGCATTGGGCATGGTTTTTCTTGGCTTTCCTACTGAGCATCTCGGTGCTCACGCCTACCTTACTTTTCAGTTGCAGGTTTCAGTCTTGGATCGCTTTTGGAAGTGAGTGTTTGTCGTACCGTGGTGATCCACGGGGTCACCTGAGGTATGTCGCGTTTCTTTATTTATTCCTTTTTCTGCTGCCACGTCGTTCAGTTTGTTTTCCTTTATTTATATGCTTGTTTAGTTAATGTTTTCTTATCTTTTTCATGGGCCAAACCGTTCCCAACTGGTTTGTTTTGATGCCCGGCACTTGTTGCCAGCCCGTGGGGATCGGGAACGCCCTTCGGGCCATGTCGCGGACCGGGTCGAGTGCCGAGTCAGATGACGATCCGGCCTGGTTCGTGACAAAATGGTATCAGAGAGAGGTTGTTATTTGGGGTGTCAAGTAGCTTGGTGATTAGGTGTGTCGGGACTAGAGAGGTAGGTGCGGGAAGGACGTCATGAACCCTTGCCCGTCCCGAGACTCGAGTTTCCAGGGGTAGTCCAGGATTTGAATTTTCTTCTTTGGATTGGTATGTGTGGATGAGGGATGACTAAGGAAGTGAGCCAGTGTTACGTGGCAGACTTGCATGGAGTAGCGACCCATGTACATCCCGAGTGCACGGTTCAAGATACTTCTTGTGGTGGATGCCCGCTCGGAGCATGGTCTGCTAAGCCATGTTACCGGGTTGGTATAACCACTAGTCCCTTATTTTTGGATGTTTTAATGTGAGTTATGTTTGACCTCAATTTTGGTTGGTGTGAGTACATCTCAAAAATGAAAATGTATTTTTGTGAAGGTGGTTTGAATTGGGAATGTGCTGTTATAGTGGAAAAGTGGTTTTGAAATGGAAATTGTTTTCATTTAACAAAGGTGTGGTTTCAAAAGGGAAAATGAGGGGTGTTTTGGAAGTTGTTTTGAAATCTCAGTAACACTTTTTGGAATGTGAATTGGAAAGGTTTTTGGAAATTGGAAATGTATTGCCTTAATGATAAGTTACTTTTTCAAATTCGTTGAGAATTTGTGCTTTGTGCTTATTGGTATGATTTGGAAATGATAAGTGTCTTTAATCTACCCTTGGTATTTCTACGAGTGATCACACATTGAGGTGCGCATGTGGAAAGTGGGGAAATTGGTGAAGTGAGTGGATGGGTGCTTGAGCTATCACAAGGATACGTATGTGTGCGACTTCATGGGATACCGATGGTGGATACTTAAGTTGTTTTGTTTGCTGAAAGATTGTTTTCAAAAAGGGTTTTTCAAATGTTTAGAAAAGTGAGTGAGAAATTGTTTAGCGTTCTCTTTTCATGTTGGGTATTCCTTTTCGTGAGTTCTTGGTTTTGACGTACTGAATCGTGGTTGGAATAGAGATTTGAGTTTGAGCTTTCGTTTGTGATTGAGGTGTGAAATTTTGATTTATGATGAGTTTTGATTCGGATTTTTGCCACTTGTTTTTGAGTATGCCACCCAGAAAAGTCCCAGAAAGTTCTAGTGAGTCACTTCTAGTTGTTGGTTCTACCTAGACTCTTAGCAGAGTGGTGGAATTGAATTCTTTTCGGTTGTTGTCCAGCCACCATGGTGATAGTGATCTATCGAAGGTAGCAAACTGGCTTGGTAAAATCGTTGGTGTTTCCAGGTTGTTGGAAACTCCCAAAGCTAAGAGAGTCTGTGTTGGTTCAGGTCCATTTGAAGGTGCAACTTGGGATTGGTGGAGGAGATAACCCTGGTGTCATCGCACGATGGTATGACTTGGAAGGTGTTTAGGACCACTCTCATTAGTTGGTTTATATTTGTGGAAGCGAAGGTGATGGAAGCGACAAGGCTCGTGAGTGTCCAGCAATGCCAATGAATAGTGAAGGCCTACGTTGGGCATCTCAAGAAGTTGGTTCCCCTTTCTCCAAAGATAATGTCACAGAATCAGTTAAAGTTTCTCTTGTGTGGGGTCTTCGTCTATTGTTCAAGGACCGGTTCCCTTTGGTGTTTGGGATGGTTCCCCATTCTGTGAGAGCGAACCGGAGGAACCCATCTCAGACAAGTTTCATTATCAACTCCATCTTCTATTATTCGGACCACTCTCTTGTTCGCTTCTTGTGTGGCCGGTTTGGGTACTTTAAGCCGCCTTGTCATCATCATCCATTAATGACTTGCTGTCGGTGTGGCTGTTTGGGAAACTTAGAGAGGTTCTGCTAGCGGCTTCGTTAGGAGGGGTCTCGATATGAGAATGTCAGCTCCTGACTGCGGGGCAGAAGATGCTTCAAGACATCAGAGCTCCAACCACAGGTTTCAGAGCGAAGCCTTTCACGCAGTCAGGAATCATTGGGTGTGGGGAACCTTGGTTTAATTTTTTTGTCTCCAGTGCTGAAATGTGGACGGTGTGAATTTCCTTGTTGTAGCTCTCCCGTCTTTGAAGGTTCTGTCCTGCTGTAAGTGGCGTAGAGGACTCGTTGCCTCGTTGTGGTCTTTGTTCCTTGAATACCCCACTTTCGCAGTAAGGAGGCGTGGTGGTATCTTTTTCTTGTAATTTTAGTGGTTGCGCCTCCTCAAATATGAGCTTTAGAGTTGTCTCTTTATGGCTGTGAGTCTCAAGATGATTATCTCTATCATGTGGCCAGCTCCTTCGGTGACCCGTTCTTGTTTTAGGATGTTGTTGTTTTGGAGACAGTTGCGTCTTGGGAGATAATGAATAGGGGTTTGGTCCGCAACTCGGTTTGGGGTCTTTCGTCGATGACCGCATGTGGTGGGGGTCTGCTTTATGCAGAGAGTTCATGGGTCGGTTTGTGCTAGGTTTCTCGTATTATTCTCTGCTAATTGGCTTCAGCTGGTCAGTTCTTAAATGGTGGGGAGACCCACCATGAATCGTGAAGTTCCTCTTTCTAGGTTTGGTCTGTGTGGTGGTTCCCTCTTGGATCAAGTTAGCAGTTCCAGAGTTAGTTCATGCTAAGGGCCTCAATGTCAGTTGTGATAGTCGGGTTCTTGTGGTGGGGAGAACCCTCCTCATTTCCTGATGGTTCTTTTCTTTTCAGTTCCCCTCAGAGATGGTCGGGTGTGACTAATGGAGTGAAAATTCATACCAAGTTCGTGATTTCGTTGGCCTCGTTCAGTTTCGAACTCAACTATGTTTCCTCGTTTGGCTTGGTGACTTTCTGGGGGCAGAAAGTTTTTGTGGTGGGGAGAATTGTCACACCCTGACCAATGCATTATTTTAACTTAATTATTTTGGGTCTCGTTTTTGAATTTGTGTTTTGAACCGGTTTTAAATTAAAAGAAAATCTCGTTTTTATACGAACGCGCGAGCGTATGCGCGCCCTGCACAACCCCTAATTTTTGTTAAGGGATTGTTTGTTATTGAATGTGTTGTTTTTGAGACACGCAACCATGCGCGCGACCCCGCGCCTGAGACCGTGCGCGGTGTCCGCTCTCAGGTGATAATTTTATTATTATTAATTTAGTTAATATTTTAATTAGGGATTTGTTATTCTTTCAGATTTTATTTATTTATTTTATTTCATTTTATTCACTCTATTTATTTATTTTTATTTCATTTTATTTATTTATTTCATTTCATTTTATTCATTTTATTTATTCATTTATATTTCTATTTCATTTTACTTATTTATTTTTATTCCTTTTTCCTTTTCTTTTTTTTCTCTCATTTTCTTTCCTCCCTCACTCTCTCGCTCGGCCTCTTCCCTTCCCCCCCCCCCCCCCCGTCGCGCAGGAACCCTATGCGGAACTCCCCCTTTGCTCTCGCGCGGCCTCCCTCCGTCCGGCCTCCCGCGTCCGGCGCCTCCCGTCCGGCCTGCTCGCGGCCTCCCTCCGTCCGGCCTCCCGCGTCCGGCGCCTCCCGTCCGGCCTGCTCGCGCTACCTCCCTCCCGTCCGGCCTGCTCGCCGCACCTCCGGCCGCCGTTTCGCCCTCCGCGCTCGCCGAGACCCGCAACCCCCCGAGCTCCCACTTTGGTATCCTTCTTCCTCATTAGGGTTTTGATGCTCATAGGGTTCTTGTTTTAGGATTCTATTTTGATGTTTTTGGGTTCAATCCCTTGTTTTAGGGTTCAATTTGATCTCTGTGCGGTGCGACTATAGTGCGATTTGAGTTTCGCACCAATTTGCGAGAAATTCGACACCGAAGGTTAGAGTTTCCATGTATTATTGTTGTTTGATGAATTAATTCTCTTATTTGGTTAATGTGGCATACTCTTTTATTTGTTTACTTGGTGCGAATATATTTTTACTTGACATTTGATAGGATTTCAATATGTTTAGTAGCATGTTTATTTGATAAGCATGTTTTGATTTTGTGAAAACCCGTGTTGGGCCTTTTGCTGTGTTTCATAAACTTTGTTTTTGGTTTATTATGTCGCGCAAGGGTTACAAATTCTGTTTCATCATATTATTGGTGTGTGTTTGGCCTTATAAGATGTTTTGTTTTGGCGTTCGCGTTCAAAGATCAGTAATACTGTTTGGAGTTGATTCATAATTTTTTTAGGGGGGTTTATCAAATATTTTAATGGTATTTTTGTTTATAATTGAGGTTCGACTTCAGATGATTTGAAATGGGGTTTTCACTTCTAATTGAAATGGAGGGTTTCTTTGCAAAATGAAACTTGGTTTTTGAAATGAAGTTTTATCCATTCTTTATGTTTGATAAAAATGTCAATAAAAGTTTTATTTTTGAAATACACATGATGATTGAACTTTAGGCAAAATGATTTTTAGCATGTGGTGCCCTTGTGTTTGATTGGTTTCTCTAGTTTAAAAAGGGCTTTTGGTTTTATAAAATGGTTATGGGGTTTTCTTGGATTTATGTTGGTACGTTTGAATATACTTCTGCCTTCCTTTGGAACTATGTATAAAAAAATTCAGATTTGTTTATAAATGGATTTTCAAATGTTTATGAAATGAGTGAAGGTCCAACTGGTAGTTGCGATGTGATATTGATTTCCCTTGTTGAGCTCTATTGTTGCAGATGACGATTATGGTTAATGCGATTAATTCTTGTGTTATATTAAATGGGTGTGTCGTTAGCGCAAACCCATTTATGTTATTTTGAAACGTTATGTAGATTGTTCAGTGTTTAATTATTTTATTAAATTATTTATGTAGTGCGCTGGTCCTTGCTTCGATGGTTTTGGGCTGCTGGTTTTGAGAATCCTACATGTACATGCATAGGGTAAGGCATGTACATATATATGCCCTCTTTGCACATATTCCCGCATGGTGCGGGGAATATGTGCAATGCATCTAGGGGTGTATATATATATATGTATAAATGCATGTGCATGTGTGCGCTAGGTGTCGGTTCGAGTGGCCATCGACAAATAACGACATGTTTGAGGTAGGTCCCCTATGCCCTAGTCTTTAATTAGAATTTCCATTTTTTCTTGGTGTTTTTTTAATGCATCTTCTGCTTTTATATGAGATGCACAAGCTATATATATATATATGTGTATATACATAAATGGTCATGGTTCTTTAAAAGTGGTTTCCTCAATGATTTTAGCGTGTAATAAGTATTTCCAATGTTTTTCTTTTTAGATTTAAACATGTTTTCTAGCTTGCTTTTAAATATGTATCACCTTGGTCGTTTAATTGAACTTTCAAATGGTTTTGGAAACATAGTGTTGAGTGATTATGTGTTCAAAATGAAAAATGTTTATTTTGATTAATTAAGCCCGCTTGGCACTTTGAGAATGGGTTGCGAAAGTGAAACAAAACCCCTCTTAATGCATGCCCCATTGTTGTAGAAACATGATGTGTGTGTTAAGTGTGTGATTTGTGATATGTGCCGAATAAAGAGGCTTATGCGATGTTATGTAACATAAAAACGGGGATACACTTAAGGAGGGAGAACGGTGGTGAGAGGTAAAATGGACTTTTGATAAGAAAGTGTTATGTCCATTTATGTTTTTGATAAAACCTCACCACCCTTTGAAATAGAGCACATGGGAAACCATGGGTATCTAGGTGGGTGACCAGGACTAGTACGCTAGATGAAACGGCAGGGGTTCGTCCCGGTTTGTCTAGCAGGATTGAAGCAACAACAACACTAACTAAACACATGAATTTCTAAGGGTCGTGGCCTTCTAAGCCACGTTTTCTGAGGGTCGTGGACTTCTAAGCCACGTTTCACCGAGGTACGAGGTCTCTAAGTTCCCACATACTCTAGCTACCTATAGGGATTACCCATAGTGCTCTTTTGTGATATGCTGCTTGTGATGTAACTTTCTTTCCAGTTGTTTCATACCTGGTGACTTGTTTCGAAAAAAATCACATTTTATTCCATACTGGTTTCTTTTCATTTTGAAATGTTAATGCACGCTTGGAACCTATTTTGAAAATATAGTAAGAGTGAAATGTTTTATTTGAAAATGCAAACTCGTGACTTGAATTTGAAAAGAAGAGAAAACAATATTTTATTATGTCTTATTTTCAAACTAGCATGATTGGATTTCCTTTTAAAGGTAAGGGCATTGGGCGTGGTTTTTCTTGGCTTTCCTACTGAGCATCTCGGAGCTCACGCCTACCTTACTTTTCAGTTGCAGGTTTCAGTCTTGGATCGCTTTTGGAAGTGAGTGGTTGTCGTACCGTGGTGATCCACGGGGTCACCTGAGGTATGTCGCGTTTCTTTATTTATTCCTTTTTCTGCTGCCACGTCGTTCAGTTTGTTTTCCTTTATTTATATGCTTGTTCAGTTTATGTTTGCTTATCTTTTTCATGGGCCAAACCGTTCCCAACTGGTTTGTTTTGATGCCCGGCACTTGTTTCCAGCCCGTGGGGATCAGGAACGCCCTTCGGGCCATGTCGCGGACCGGGTCGGGTGCCGAGTCAGATGACGATCCGGCCTGGTTCGTGACAAAGTATATCTGTGAAAGTTTTGTCAAAACATTGTTGTATATTAAAAGAAATACTAAAGATGGATTGAATGCAAGATTGAGCTTAATCGTAATGGGAATTTGTTTAGAGTTAACTACCACTCTTAATGGAATATGAACATACCTACCTCTAACTTGTCATGCATTATCCAAGAGGGAGAAAACTAGTTCGTTTTAGTGTCTCCATTGTATCAAATTGAATTATAGTTATTCTTCAAATGTAAAAATTTATGTGCCACAAAAATATTTGATGTTGACCGATATGAAATCTCATGATTGTCAGGTCATGAAGCAACAACTCCTACCCGTATATCTAAGTTGGATGTATTCTTTTAAATGTATATAAATATTTTGAAGGGATATGTTAATAATAAATATCAACCTATATCCACCATTGTTGAGAAGTATATTTATAAGGAGGTCATATAGTTGTGTAAAAACTACTTCTCTATAATGGAGCACATCGGTTTTCCTACATCTCACCATAAACGAGTTAATTATGGGGTAAAGGGGATTTGCAGCTTGAAAGTAAAATCTTGGAAGGTGAATTGATAAATCATGTATATTTATACATATTTAATAATATATATAATGCTCATCCATATATAACATTTCATATTAATGTTTTAAAAAAAATTTATCCAAAGAAAAAAAGACATGTGGAATTTAAATGAGCATAAAAAAATTACATGGTTTAAAGAGACCAAGCATGGAAGATTAGATGCATTAGAAACATTGAGATGGTTAGGAGGTGGACCAAGTTTAAATTTGATAACATGGTTCAGGTATGAAATTATTGTCTATACATTTCATACAAAAGATCAAGACAATATAATTTTAGTTTAGAATAGTAGTGTTCTGGTGTTCATAGAAGAAAGGGGTTTTTTGAGCGCTAAAGAAAAATACTCAATCCCCACATCAAGTGAATATTACAGAGTTATGGAAGAAATATAGGGGGTTGATTACATTAAATTTCAAGTTCTGTTATTTAACAACAAATGGGTTATCATTAACAATAGTGTTAGACATGATAAATTTGGTATGAAACTAGTTAATCTGACTAGATTAGAATAAACTGTTAATCCTTTTATCATGGAAACACATGAAAACAAATTTTCTATTTTCTTAATCTATCAAATGTGTAGTGATATATCATTTTACAAGGAAAAAAATTATTTTGGTGCTGAAAAACTTGAAGATGATGCTGATTTATATGAGATCCCTACTTCTATAGAAATATTATCAGATAATATTGATGACCACATCATAGACATGGTTTCTTCCATATAGAATGATCATAAGGAAGAAATATGAGAAAATAATCCTTTAGTAATTTCCTAATATTACAGGTAACATATATTTATTTCTTATTTATCTTTTTAAATTTCAAAAAATGTTAGATATATTAGTTTAATTTTTTTTACTTAACATAATTTAACAAATATGATTAATTGTTTGTTCAAATTTGTTTAGTTTTTTTGTATCATTTTTTAATTATTCAACTTTCTATGTAATTATTGAATTTGTATTATCTTTTACTTAAGATTTGTTTCTTTTGTCTATATAATTTTATGTTTCATAAATATTTTGAATATTATTTTAACATTATTAACTACTAATGGATAAGATAAATAATATCATCAGTGTTCTTTTTAACATTGTTGTTAACTACTCTAATGAATATGATAGAGTGGTTTTTATTATATTGTTTTGTTTTGTTTGTATCGTTTTAAAATTGGTATTCAAATTTTTATGTTATAGTTGGATTTTTATAGTCATTTTTGTAATCTTTAATTTCCTTTTTTATATAATTTCATCTCTAATTAATATTGTTAACATTTTATTTAACTACTTTAAAAAATATGAATAAAAATGTGTTTGGTTTAGTTTAATTTTTGTTGAATAATTTTTCATTTTTCATTTAATTTCATATGTAATAGTTGAATTTGTATATTTATGTACTAATTTCTTGTTAATTTGATTTATTGGATAATATTAGATCAAACATCTTAGTCACCTAGAGATTTTAGGGAGGACCATACACATACTTCTACTGAAGATCCTCTTCATCCTTTAGCACATGAGTCTTCTACTTCCACAGAGGAAAAGAAGCCTTACAAGGTTGGTAAATGTGGTAGCGCAAATTTACAAAAATTTTCAATTTTTTATAGCTGAGACCAAAGGATATATGTTTATTTAGATGATAATGGTATTCCTAGGGGTCTAAATTCAAAATAATTTAAGACTTTTGTTGTAATGAAATCTCGATCCAAAGTTAGTATTTTATTTCTGATTGGAAATGTGTCAACAAAGAGACAATATCTCAATTATGGGAGACAATTTTGGTAATCCCATTTGTTATTATTTTACTTATCATGAAATTTTTTTACCCATATAGGTTTTTACATTCATATAAGATGGAATATGATATGCCTAACACTATATAAGTTAGGAATAAACGTTTATATTTGGATGCTAGGAGATGGAGGGATTTTAAATCAACCCTCACATTAGATTTCATTTTTATGGAAAGACAAGATAAAAATACATGTGATATAAATCCATTTCTATATGAAGTTACATGGAATTAGTTTGTTGAAAGTAGATGACGATAATCATTTTTTGTAAGTGAAATGTTATATTTTAATTTTTTCAAATATTTATTATTATATTAATGAATTTTTTATTATTAATTTATAGAAACTGAGGATATCTTTTTAAGAGATCTAATCCAAAAATGTATACCCTCATACTTTTTATCATTGATGGTATATGTTATTGGAAGAACAAATGATGGATGAAAATTTTCAAAAAATTTGAGTAGAGTCTTCATGCTCTATAGAGCCCCCCCTAGCTAGACATAAAAATGGAAGAAGTCCTGAATGAGAAAAAGGGGTCAATGACTTACAGAATATTTGAAGGATGCAACTAAGAGGATTGTAATGAGTTATTTAAATTATTTATGATATTAAGTTAATTAAACTCTATATATATTTTTATTCATGAATGAATTTTTCAAATATTTTATATAGGAATCCCTTGAGAAGAAGAGCACACAGGGAACCTTCATACCTAAGGGTAGGAGGTATATTTTAGCTACCACATTGGGAAATCCCAAACACCCTGATCATGTATGAGGATATGCGACATGTGTATCAATAAAAAAATGTTTTTGTTCATTCTACATACTCTTCAAAGGAGGATTTGGATAAAAGAAAAAATAGAAGCTTTAGAAGATAAGGTTCAGGAGATGGGTGATGTAACGCCCCGACCCTCGTTACCCAAATTCGGTTAATTATTACATAACATTGACATGATCACAAAAGATCAAGTCTCGAAAGACCGATTAGTTTATTAGCCTTGGAAGTACTAGATAAATTTATATGGTTTACATTACATCATAAAATGGAAAACTACTACAACATTGATTCCATGGACAAAACTGAGATCCCATAGACTATCCCTGCAGGTCATTCATAATATACATCTCCTCATCCTGGGAAAAATAAAACATAGAAAGGGGTGAGCTCAGATGCTCAGTAAGGATAACAATATAGCAAAAACTTTCATAAATAAGCATAAACATTTAAGGAAATGTATAGAACTAAAACAAAAGCCTTTTCAACATAAAATTCATCATAATATGGAAAATATAAATCAAAATAATTCCATTTAATTACTCACATGGATATTCTACTAGTCGAATAATCACATGCCATATCAATAGCCACTTTCATAATGATGGAATGCATAATGCCAGACTTTCATAACAACATAGTCAAGGCCTTGTGCCGAGACTAAAAATAAGATTTTATCAAGGCCTTGTTCCAAGACACTAGTTTGTCTCATGATACCTATCGATGCATCGAGGAGCTATAGCGGGCTCCACCCGTCACTTACTAATTCCAATGCATTTCCCATATGAAAAGGTTTAAACATAACATAAACATTAGTATTAAAACTGGCATACGAAATGTCAATACTTTATCCATAAACCATGAATGGTTTAAAAATAACACATTCACAGTCAAACATATCACAAAACCTTCAATACAATATGTAATTTTTGTATCATAATAAATCAACTTCAAATAACCTTAAAATCCATCAAAAGATGTTGACATAGATGAAATCAAAACTATTTGAGAGAAATATCTCTTTTTTTGAAATCATTTAAAAGTCACATAATTATAAAATAAAACATCTACTTTGAAAATATTCTTATAATCTTGTAAGGGAAGTTTCAATGATTTTATAATGGCGGAAAATAGTCGCACCCGCCATATAAGTTAAAAAAGACATTTTTACCTTAATTTTGTCAAAAAGGTTAAAAAGGACCTTGTTTGGAAAACGACGAAATGATTCCTTTATAAACATCTTATAAAAAGTCAAACAGGGGTATAAATTACTTTAACCCATATTCTATAAAATAGTAAGAATGTTTTGAAATAAATTTTTAAGAAATATGGATGTGGATGATAAAGAGGTCCCAGTAGATAATTACGTATAAACAACCACGGATAATGAAGAGATTGTGAAATAAACTCTTACCTTGTACTTTTCCTTGTCCGATGGTAGGTTAAACTCCTGTATAATGGTTAAATAATTGTTATTAAATTATACAATAATCATGTACATTAATATGATATCATATATGATCTTTTAACATTGCTTTGTTAATAATATCATAGTATTATCGTCGTTTCGGGTGTTAACGGATTCGTTTTCCTTTATATTATTTGTTATGTGAGTCATATTTGTTATGGATGGGATGTATCTTATTCATATCCAGAATGATATAAAGTCTTTAAAAATTATTTTTAATCATCAAATGAAAATTAATCTTGAATGGATACGATGGTGAATGAATCTCATCGCGTTCGTGGAGACGATAATCCGTACGTACGCACAAGAAACAATATAATGATTTTGATATTAAAATAATATATAATTGGATGTTATATCATATATACAGAATCATTATCATGTTATATTTATTATTTACATCAATTACACTTCATTATTATACCCATCCAAATAATAATATATTGAATAACAATTACACCATGACGTGGAGACTGTAAGCCGTACGTACACACATATGGTGACATGTCATTCAAAGGATGGATAGAATAATGAATATGGTTGTACCATATTTATAATATCATAGTATATAGAAGATACTGAAGGTATTATTTTAGAATGAAAATAACAAAGAAAGAGGAAGTGGAAGAAGAAAGGAACTTGAAAGAGGTGATGAAATATTCACCTCTTCTTTGGGTTCTTCCTTTTGATTTGATCAAAAGGGCTCTTTAGGATGGCTTTTTGACTAAAGGAAGGCCTCTAGGGTGAAGGGAGGATAGTTGAGAGGCTATTTGGGCAGAGTTTGGCGGAGCCAAATGGCTTTGAAAGTGTGAATTATAGAGAAGGGGGAGTGCCCTTTTATAAGAGGGGTGAGGGGTACCTTAGGAAAAGCTAGAAATATTATTTTATAATAAAATAATTTTCGGTTTATAATGGATTAAAAGTGGAATATTTAAAGTCTAAGCTGGGGATGTGTCGAAAACCACTCAACCAATAGGTTTTAGACAGGTTTGGGTCACTATATTAACTTTATCTTTTAGATTTAACTCTTAGTTAAAATTTTGACATTTACCATGTCTCTTTGTATTTTTATATTATATGGTTAATAAACATTCTATATACTTCCAAGATAATCAAAAGTGGTTCATTAATGATACACCTATAATTATATAAGTCTTTTGGCTGAACCTTAGATTTTTAGGAATAGAATATCAATTAATAATATAATATTTGTTTTAAAAAATCTTTTATGTCAATTTTGACACTATTTGGTATTTTGTTTTTGTTAAATTCATAACAGCATTATTACTTAGAAAAAAATTCATCTAACCAACCCTAATATGTCATATTAACCTAGAAAATTAGTGGAATGCATAAAAAGTCTCAAATTACATTTATTTGGATATTTATAAAATCAATTATTTTAATATTTCATTAATTAGGTAATTACTGCATCATCATTGTGTCATAAATAAATTAAATTATTTAATGTCTAAAAAATATAAATAAAATACCATAATGTAGGGAATATTTTTATATTTCTAATTGATATTTACAGTTGAATTTATCTTATGTACTCTATATTAAAAATGTTTTAGTTATTAAACATTGATTTTATCTCTTTTAACTCTTCTTCAAATAAAGTAATAATAAATATCCTAATCTAATACAAGTGGACCAAAGAGGTTCATATTTTATTACTAAGGTTGTTTGTGGTCAAATTATACTTATCCAATAGAATTGTTACATGTGTTAGGGTAATAATAATATCATTTTTACCCTTAATTACCCTATTTACTTTTAACCGTGATAAATAAAAGTAAAAAGTTATTATTCAACAAAAATTACTTTTATCATATTGAACCAAATTTTACTTCTTGATATTAACCGTTTCTCTAAGATTTTCGAAATTCCACTCACAAAAGCCGTAAAATCATGTTTTATGCGAATTTGCAAAATCTCCTAGAAGGTGGGTAAAAGACGGTGAAAAGTTCATTAAAATTTTTATATATCTAAAATTATTATAAACTAACTCCAATGAATTACATTGAACTTATATAGGTATTATGTATCTATTTTGAACTAAAATAAATTTAAATAATATAAATAATTATTTACATAAAAATTTGGTTTTAAACTATAACTCAGTGTTTTTCACTATTCATCAAAAATTGAAAGTTTTCAGAAAAATACCAAAAATTCACTCCAATCTAATTTTGATATTTCAAATCCAAAAACGAAGTCTATTTTACCAAATTCAAAACATAGATGTTTCATTTATTAATTTAAACTTAATTCCCGTTTTCAAAACCAACAGGCATATTTTTAAGAAATAATAACTATCAAAAGATTGACACTTGTTTATGTCCAATTTCAAAGTAAAATTACTAACTATTACCAGCATTGGATTAAATGGTAAAAATATATTCTATTTATACTTCCAAACTGTGAAAATTTATAATTTAACACTATAAATTATTTTGATTAAAAAGTTGTTTTCAGTTAAAATATAGTATTTTTTACTATTCACCGAAATATGAAAGTTATCAGAAAAACACTAAAAAATTATTGAAACTAAATTCTCATGTACTAATTCTAAATAAGAAGTTTATTTTAACAAATTGAATATATAAAAGTTTCAAATATTTTATTTAAGAAGGGTTCGCCCTTAAAAGGTGGTAAAATTGTATTTTTTGAAAAATACTTCTTTTATCTGAAAAAAATGAATTATGTTTAAGAAACTCATAATATGGATTCTAAAATTATAAGGATTATATAAAGTTCAAAATCCAGTTAATACTATTCATAACTTCTTTTGAACGGCTAGTTTGGTAAGTCGTGGTGCGCTTAAACTCAATGTTGCATGTAGTGCAAGTTATTGAATTACTTTGAAAAAATAATGTACTATGAAATTTTAATGGTGTTACAGGTGAGATGATAGAGGATAGGATCAGATCTTCAGTACAGTCAATGTTTTCATAAATTCAAAGATAGTTTCAGGCTATATATCCTACTCCTCCACCTCTACCTTTATATTTAATCCCTACACCTTCTCCTCCATAGCTTCCCATCTATTATGAGTTATATGTTGAGGATCCCCAACATCATGTTATTTCATATGAGATTATATATTATATTAGGGATAATATTCATCATCAATAGATAAAGATGAAGAAGTTTAGGGTCACCATGCAGGATATTATAGAAAGTTTTGTAAGAGTATTATTTCTTACATATGAGGTCACTGTAGTTGGAAAAAGTATCGACCATTTTTCAATTTGTCCATCAAGACTTGTTTGAAAAATTACCACCGAGGTATTTATGGATTATATTCTTTATTTCATATTGGTGTTAATTTTTTTAACATTTTATAATTTATATATTAATTTATTTTCTTACAGGAATACTTCAAAGGTAATGACATATTGTATAGACAACATGTACATGCTTCTATGATTTCAGATCCTACTTCTTCTAGACTTGATAGATTATCAACATATTATTTGTTATTGGGAGTTTATGAAATTCCAGTGGATGTTAACATGTTTGGTCGTGAAATGACTGTGATGATTTTAAAAGATCGATATCATGGAGATTGTAATTGGATATTTTTTTGGAATCAACACGATGAAAGACTTTTCTATGCAAGTTAATTATCATATTTCTTTCAGTAATTTTAATTTATTGAAACTTAATACTTATGTTTTTTGTATTAGGTATCTTTATACAATTGTATTAAATATGATACAAGATCAATATATGGATTTTTTGACCCAAAATTTATTTTACCAATAGTGATGATAATGAAAGATGCATAAAGAATAATATATATTGCTAGAAGATTTCAAAATAAGGCAATTCATTGTTGGATACTTCCTTATCTAGAAGGGTATGAAACATATATTTCTGAAAGTGTTATTTCTATTAACTAAATAATCACTCACATTATATTTTTTTATTTTTCTCCATTGGATAGTGTGTTTTTTTTAAAGAGAAGACAACATACTGGTTATGCTCTATACATAGTGGTGTGCGAGCAACTTTTAACAAAGTATTGAACTGGTAATTTTGATTAATTAAATATTTTATATATTATAATGACTTATAATTTTATTTCATACATATTATTTTCAAATTGAGAATGAGATTACTTTAGATAGGCAACAAGAACGAGGAGTGCAAAGATCAAATATGCATGTGCATAGGTAGATTATCATTTATAATTACTACATTTTGGTTGTAAGTACTTAAAATGTTATTTTGAATTGAAAAATTATTTTTAAATAGAATTTTCATCATAAATAATGAGAAAAGGAATGTAGATATTATGTTATAAGATTTATTTTTAAAACAATTTCAATCGGGATAAATTAAAAATTCCACAAGGTTAGATTTTATTATAACATTTCCTTTCATTTATCCTATAATTATATTGAAAATATATGTTAAATGATTTATTTTTATTTTTTAGCTTTGCGATGACTCTCACCCTTATATCGAACAAGTGATAAATCACTTACATAGAGAATGTGTGGATTATTTCACATGTTTGATTGGATTTTAGTTTATTTGTAATATATATTTTAAATTTAAAATTTAAAATTTTAAAGTTAAAATGATTTGAATTGGTGATATTGTTTTTTGGTTGTTTTAGTTGTTTTCTATTTCTGGTTCTCCTATTGAACTGTTGTGCTCTTATATTGGATTTTAATATATATAAAAAACATTTTTTAGGTTGGTTATTGTATAATCATCATAAAAAATTTTAAGACAAAAAATATTTGTTCACGTTGGTTATTATATAATCGATGTGATAAAACTTTCCAATTGTAGATTTTTAGATTGATTTCTATGACAGTTTTTTAATAACTGAAGTGAAATTCAGGTTTCATGTCAGTTATTATTAACCTATGTGAAAAAAATATATTTACAACATCACTTTCAATAACATTTCAAGGTAACTAACGTCAAAACCCCAAAACCAATGTGGAAAAACTCACTTTTCACTAGTGAAAATGAAGGAATGGAGTTGAAAAGCATGACCTATTTCACTAAAAATATGTTGTAATAGTCCCAAAAATTTGGAGTTCTATTTTTCACAAATAAATTTTATTGTGAAGATAATGTAGTTGATGTTGTGTCAAGAAAAACAGAATAGAAAGGAAATATGTGACGTGTTATTGGAAAGCATGTCGTGGTTAGGATCAGGTATGAAGATTTCAAACTCAAACCGATGAAGGTTTTTGGCCACATGCCTCAAAAATATTTTGGTTTTTGACCATTTCAAAGTGAAGATTGTCACAATCTGACTCAAGACATGGCTTGAGCCACAAGTTCCCCAAGCTTTCCTATATAGGCCAGGGGGTAGCGACAAGCACCGAAAGATATATCCTAAATAGGTGGCCTTTTCCTAAGTACCTGTACGCACACAACCAACCATCTCAATGCATAAGTGAAGAGGAGTAATAATAAAAAGATACAAAAACTAGTAAGTAAACCAAGAATGCATAAACTCTAGGGTGTATGAGAGTATGACAGTGCAAACTAAAAAGTAAAGGGGAAAAATACACTCCCAACTAAAAATGTGTCCCAACCTGATGAAAACTGGAAAGTAAAATACCAAGAGATCCCATATCCTGATCTCCAAGCTACAACCATCATACATGGTCCATAGCACCTATTATCCCTAAGCTCCTCTGAAGTAATCATCGACCTTTCCATCGTCTGCAAATGACACGACATGTGTAGGCAAAGCCCATGCATGGATGAGTATATACATACCTAGTACGACACCTCGAAAGTTGAAGGGGGGTAAGTTAGAGATACAATATGAATTGAAATACATTAGATAATACACAGGATGTAAGATACAATGAAAGAGACCAGATCAACATGAACCAAGAGTAGAAGTAACCTCATACAAACACAAGGGGCTCAAATTAGTGTGTAGATGAACTACATGTAGAGTCTTTTCCACATATAGTAGGAGATTAAACTCATCCAACCGCAAGAAGCTAAACACGAAAAGAATATGGTATACTCTATGTATCTTCACATCTCATAGAACTAAATACAATTGTATGGATATAGATGTGTGTGAACATGTGTATATATATATATATATATATATATATGCTCAGTCAAAAGAAGTCTAACTAAGAGAAAAAGGAGATCTTCATCTCATAGCTCCACCCAAGAAGAAGAGTCTCCAGTGATTCCAAAAGTCCTTCAATGACGTCCAGCATCTCACATGTCTACACAGAAGTAACCATGTAAAAGCCCACATCTCACCACTGTGCCACACGACTGGGGGGGCACAAAATCCAAGTGGAAATGTGCCCTAATGCGCCAGGGGGGTTTCACTCTATAAGTATCTGTAGAGGACATGTTCCCATACTGATGGGGGGTTGCACTCTGGGGTCATGAGGAACTACGCCCTATGCTGGTAGGAGGGTTCCACTCAGTAGGTTGACGACTCATTCCTAGGCTAATGGGGGGTTCCACTCCATGGGTCAAGGACCCATGCCCTTACGGATGGGGGGTTCCACTCTGGTGTCATGTGGACCCATGCCCTATGTTGATAGGGGGTTCAACTCGGTGGGTAGAGGACACACACCTAAGATAATGGGGGGTTCTACTCTATAGGTTTAGGACCCATACCCTAGTGAAATGGGGGGGGGTCCACTCTGGTTATTGAGGACCCATGAATTATCCAATAGGGGTTTCCACTTAGTAAGAATCTATAGAGCACTTGCACTCAAGCTGATGGGGGTTCCAATCTAGTATCTCTGATGGTCCTTTGCCTGATCACCACCATCGTTGAGTGTCTCTTAAATAAGTGTCATTCCAATAAAATCTCACATCATATCTCAAAATCCAAAATAGAGGGGGCCATCACATTCTACGTGGAAAACACTCAGGATAGGCTACTCACGGGCCAAAATATGAGTCCAAGAGAAGGAGATACAGACGATTAAAGTTTCCTAAAAAAGATCCAAGGGGTACACAGCATGTAGGGGACCCACATGGAATGTGGTCCCATTCTTTCACATGATCATGTCCCTAGAGGTATACGACTCACCAACCATCTAGGATTACAGGCCGTGCAGGTGAACTACACGGCATGTCGAAACTATCTGGGATCAGGCCAAGTCCTTTTGGCCATGTCCATGTACCTTGGTACACGGTCATGTGTCTAGCCATGTACTCTTACACGAGGTCCCACCCGTGTGATCCATCACGCGACTAATCCACCTAGGGATGAGGTATACAACATGTAGGAGGGCTACATGTCATGTCATCCTTATAAACTTCTGAAACCCTAGTCTCTGCTGCCAACGGGATACACACCTGTGTTCATCGTGATACATGGTGTGTAGTCTAGATTTTCAAAGAATTCTAGATTCTTGATCCATTCCTCAAATTAGTCTGTTCTTCCATAGATCCTGCCACTTTTCAGACCTAGATTTTTGGATCTAGCTATGGATCGTCATTTCCAATCATTTGGTGGTCATAAATCTGATCTCGTCGACCCACATGAGTTCTATCGTGATTTTTTCACGCCTCCAATCCTTCCGTCATCGAATAATTGTTTATCTATCATCAAAATGATCATCCATTCCTAGTAAAAATCCCATATCTAACCTTGTTCCATCTATTTGTCCCTAATTCGTGAATTCGACATGATTCTAGGGGTCTGATCAGGCTCGATACCATCCGCCAATGTCAAACTGAGTTGTGGGGTCCTACTAATGATGAACACGAAGCAATTAGGGAGAAAAGAACCACAAAAAAAGTTTAAATGATAGTTTCCAAGAGTTATTGAACAGCTATATAGAATGAGAATAATCAGGGTTAGAAAAACAAAATATTAAAAAAACTAATTGATACACAGGCTCATGTAAAGGCTGTAATTAGAGCAGATCCAAGAAAGAGATCTATCTTCTCAATCAATTTAATCAAAGAGGGAATAAATTACAAATTGACGAGTCCTACCTAGATATTGGATCTTTATTCGTCAAATAATTCACTCACCAATGATTTAAGGATGCCGTTGTGTTTGTTGCACTCTGATCTGCTCTGATCCGGCATTTCGTCATCATCTTATATGATCTGCCAACATAAGAAGGAAGGAGAAGCTATGGGATCATCCCAAGGTTTATGCAGCTAACCTGAGAGGATTCGTTATGATATTATACATATAGACAATTCAATTAGGTTAAAATAATCAATCAATTAATTTAATTTAATTAATTAACCAACTGAACGTACCACCAACCGGCGAGATATCTGAACACCCTATGTCGACCTATTTTAGGTCTTGCCTAGGGAAAAAAAGTGTTCCAGACTCAACTGTGGTCTCAAATTTCTGATCTGAGTTTCCATTTAATAGTCATCTCATTTTATTTAAGAAATTGTTTATACGCAATATAAAATATATTTAATATTTTTATAAAATTAATTTCGAGCACATCGGGACTCAGAATCACATGTCGTCACAGTGCCTAACTCTGGAAATATATATAGAAATATTTCAAAGTCTTACAAGGAAGAAACTAGATCTATGAATCATTCTCTCCATTAAGATTTGTGTCGCCAAAAAGTAAAACTAAGCAAACAACTCAGGATAATGAGCCCGCATCTAACTCTCCCACTCCTAGGAACTCTCCTGCACGTTCTCATGCCACCACAACACATGAACTAAGTGGACGGTCCATCCACATAAGGTCCTCTCCTGTTGATCCTCGATCGCCAATGGGTTCTCTACAAAGGTGGATCTATCCTTAGCATCCATTTTTCCCCAGTCGATGGCGTGTGTGGGGTCATGCATATATCTCCTCAGCTACAACATGTGGAATACGTTGTACACCCACTCCAGTTTTTGGGATAGGGAGAGGTGATAAGAAACTCTCCAACCCTTTTTATAGCGACCCTAGCCTTTTACATATAATATTACATGATTTTAAGCATAATTATATATCATTGTACAAGCCAAGGATCATAAAGTCTAGTGTTTTGGAAGACTAGGTACACAAAACTGAAAACATGGAACTAAAAAAACAATCCGTTATTTAATCTTCATAAAGAGATTATAACTTCCTTTGTTCCCTTATATCCGAAAAGGGTACCCTGGGGGTAAAATGAACGAAGGGATGAGCTAAAATCCTAGTAAGGGAAAATGATAGTACTAAAACTTTAACACATGGGTTAGAAGGCATGGAACAATGAAAATAAAAGGCAAGGAAAAATTGAATCATAACACATAAACATGGAATTATATAAACATGAATTTATATTAATGTGGTAGCAACATAAATCATGACTATAGAATGAGTCAAGGCTCATTTCACATAGAGGATCACAAGTCAAAGTTAACCACTAAGACTGTTTCACATGGTAGTACGAGTCAAGGATAACTGCCAAGATCGTTGCACATAACGTATCATGCGGCTAAACTTTACCCAATGCATTGGAGTGCTATCTGGGCACACCCATATTAACATGTTCATGAATATGCTTTCTATATATATAATAATACATAAACAATCATAAACATAAGGGCACCCATGGAAAGAAATTGGTATCATATTCATGTCATAAAGCTTAATGAATGAGCGTATCATAAAAGTGTCCATAAAAGAAAGGCATTAGAACATAAATGGACATTAATAAGGTAAAATAGGCATATATAATGGTAAGTGATGTCAAACATAAGTGAAAACATGTGAAAACAGTATTTAATAATTTTTATCATTAAAAAGTTTTAGTATGTTTTTAAGGAAAACACTGACAAGAATTTAAAATAGAAAAGCGAATAATATTTTGTACAAAACCAGATGTGATCCAAGGATGTTTTCATAATAAAAACACTGGTTTTATAAAAACAATGGTGGATTAAAACATATGTATAGCATCCCGTCTTTTTATAACATAACTTTTCATTCCATTACACGGAACTGAGGATCTTTAAGGTTTAGTGTCTTGGAAACAAGGAACATAAAACATGAAACAAAAAAAAAACATTCTTCTTAAACACTTGAAAGGCTTCTCCTCATGTTCACCCTAGGCTCATTACTGCATCTCATAACCTGGGGACATACATCAAAAGGAAGGGTGAGCAGAAGGCCCAGCAAGGGAAACAAGTGAAACATTTTACATATGAACTTGAGATACATCAATAAAGTCATGAAAAGAACTTTAATGCATGAAAATGAAATCATGAGGCATATCATAATAAAAATAAAACTTTTTCATAACTTGAAGATGTGGCTGCAACATTTAATATTGACAATCGTTTCGTTTCACCAAGGTCCATCCCCAAGGTGTCGTTAAAAATTACCAAGGTTTTTCACCAAGGCATCGTTAAAATTGTAATCTCTAGTGGTTACATCATTACCCAATGCATTGGAGCGCTATCAGGGCGCACCCTTAAATTTGACTTTATTATCATGTGAGCCACATATATCATCATCAAACATTTCATAAATAACCCACATAGCATAAAATAAATGGGTTTCATTTCATAATCATAACGTTTTAAAAACTGCTTTAAAGACATGATCTTTACGTCACTTTAAAACCCACAGAAAAGGAAGGTGGGTCTCATGAATGTAAATCCCAGAATTTAAAATAGAACATTTTGGTATATATGTGAATACCCCTTTAGAAGAAAGAGCTTTGAGTATTCACTTAATAATATAAAAGAACTTTAGAAAAAGAGAGAGACATTTTGAGATGGAAATTCTGCAGCATAACGGCTATGTTATGAGGTTTTAGAAGACATTAAAAAGAGAGGGAAAATGAGTCAAACATTCATAAATGACCCATAAAACAGTATATGGACAGAATAAGAAGGATACATGATCATGGTAATGAAATTTCAAGGACATACCATTTGAAATGAAAAACATGGAAGGAAGAAAAAAAATTAGATTTCTCTTATGAAAGTTCGATAGCCTAACGACGTTACTTAAACTTCAACAAAAATGATTTGAAAATATCAAATAGGGTCTCTCATCATGTGAACATAAGAGTTCAGTATGATAGATATAGATATAATTCCCCCACATAAAAAAAATGAACTTGAAAGAATTGACATGAAAGTAGATCTTCAAAACGAGAAGGGTGAAGAACCACTTAAAAATTCGGCAGCCTAACAGCGCCACTTAAAACTTCAAAATACTGAATTGAAGCGATCAAATGGGGTCTCTCATCATATGAAAATAAGATTCCAGTATGATAGATATAGAGATCATACCCCAATATAACAAAAAGGAACTTGAAATAATTCACATGAAAGTAGAACTTCAAAACGAGAAGGGTGAAGAACCACTTAAAAATTCAGCAGCCTAACGGCGCTACTTAAAACATCAAAATACTGAATTGAAGAGATCAAATGGGGTCTCTCATCATATGAAAATAAGAGTCCAGTATGATAGATATAGAGATCATACCCCAATATAACAAAAAGGAACTTGAAATAATTCACATGAAAGTAGAACTTCAAAACGAGAAGGGTGAAGAACCACTTAAAAATTCAGCAGCCTAACGGCGCTACTTAAAACATCAAAATACTGAATTGAAGAGATCAAATGGGGTCTCTCATCATATGAACATAAGAGTCCAGTATGATAGATATAGAGATCATACCCCAACATAATAGAAATTAACTTGAAAGACTTGACATGAAAGTAGAACTTTGAAAAAGAGAAGGGTGAGAGAATCCCTTAAAAAATTCGACAGCCTAACGGCGCCACATAAAACTTCAAAAAAAATTGAATTGAAGAGATAAAATGGGGTCTCTCATCATATGATCATAAAAGATCAGTATGATAAATTTAGAGATCATGCCCCAACATAATACAAAGAAACATGAAAGACTTGAATGAAAATAGAACTTGAAAACGAGGAAGGTGAAAGAATCCCTTAAAAATTCGGCAGCCTAACGGCGCCACTTAAACATTCTTAAAACGAATTGATGAGAGTAAGGGGGGTCTCTCATCATATGAACATGAAATAGGCAGTAGGATGAATATAAAAGAACATCCTCCAACATAAGAACATGGAGTATAAAAGAAAAGACATAAAAGAGATTACTTGAAAAGAAAGAGAGAGGTTGGATCTCTTACCTTAAAATGTAACTCTTAAACCTCAAAGGTTGGGACCATGAGGGCTTGGGGGCACCTTGGGAGGACTCCTTGGGAGGTAATGAGACCAGAAATTCGTTGGGAATGAGTGGGGAGTCGAATGGATGAGAGGAGGGCTTGGTATTTATAGGGAAAGTGAGGGGACAAGGCATTAATGGCCAAGGGACACCTCACATGGGCTTTTCTCAAACCCATGTGCTCTCCCTTGTCATTTATCATGGAGTTAGGCCACATGGGGCCCCCAAAACAATAATTCATCACCCTTGGCCGGCCAACCCTCAAAAGATCTCATGACATCATCATGACACCGTTATGATGTCATTAAACATACCGAAACCCTAAAACTGTATTTTTACTATTCACTGAAAATTCAACTTTCTCAGAAAAATCCCAAAATTTCACATTAACCAAATATCAATGCTCTGATTTCAAAAATGAAATCCATTTTATAAAAATAATTTTCTAAATATTTTTAATTTAATTTTTAAATAAAAACACTATTCATCGAAAATTCATTTTTTTCAGAAAAAACCCCAAAAATTACCATAACATAATATCGATGCTCTGAGTTCAAAAATAAAGTCATTTTTATAAAAATAATTTTCTAATTATTTTTAATTAAATTTTTAATTAAAAAATACTATTCACCCGAAAAAACTAATACTTGAATAATAATTAATGAAACCGTTATATAACTATTTTATTGAATCACATTACTTAATCAAGGTGCCTAGATTATTTTAAAACTTTCTTTAAGTGAGATTACTAATCCATTTGGTCATATTACTAATCCTAACCATAAAATCACTATTCATAATTTACTATTCATCAAAAATCAAGTTGATCTTATTAGACTCTAAATTTAGTACCAAACATAATTGTAGAAGACCATTTTTTGAAAATCATTACACATTTTTAATTATTTAGGGTTTACATAAACATATTTAAAATATCCTTTTTCTAAAATTCATCAAAAATATGCATACTATATTTATCCGGTCATTTCAAAATTCATAAACTTCATCATAAGAAGAAATCCCAATTTTTATTTAAAACAAGGATTACACAAGGTAGTTATGGTCTCGTTACATAACCCCTTATAATACCAGCATAGGACCTAAGAGTAAGGTGTGCTAGGGTGATAGAAGCTTGGGGCGGCTCAGTCAACATTGCCCGAGTAGTAATTTCTATCAGTTTGAACTTCTCACGAAGGCGATTTCGTTCCAACTTCACATGATGAAGTTCGGCTTGGATTTGATCCAGAGCAAAGCCCTGTGGTGCTACCTCCTTCCCAAGCTCTGTTAGATGGGCTTCGATCGGTCCAAGACTACTAGGTGAGGCCATCAAATCTTCTTTCTATAATAATTAACCAAGATTACTTATATTTAGAGACAATAATCAAAACATTTTGTTCACAGCGGTCATGTTGACCGATGGTTATATAATAGTCAAAACCCACTGATCTCATTTTAATTATAATCATGTTTATCAAATAAAACATTTTTGTTGAGTATAACAATAACACATAAAATTAGGGAACAAAATTTATTTAAAAATTTCGGGTCGTTACAATCTTCCCCCCTTAAGAAATTGCGTCCTCGCAATTTTAAAATTGGGTTTTGAAATTTCATTGAAAGCCCCACATCGGAAAAGGAGTCAGTAAAACTATTACTTTAAAATAAAGAAAGGGAAGTACAATGGTCACCCGAGTTAACCCACACTAGGGTTCCATGTAGGAAAACATGGACATGGAGGAAAAAACAAAGGGTCAAGTTCTGAGGGAGAGTGATAGAGAACATGATTAGGAGAAAGTTAACCATGAGAAAATCCCAAACTTATGATGTGTGTAAACGGTCTTTGATTACCTAGTAGGAAACGTAAACCAACAACATTTTTGTTTTACGTTTCTTTTCATAATTTTGAGGATTTCATTTACCACATAGAACAAAAACATAAGAAAATATACCTACCTTCAAGTAGAGTTTCATCCTTTAACAAGTCCCTACCAACACTAATCTTTTCTCCAAATGATGAGAATTCAAAAACACTTGGTCTCATAAAAGCACAAGAATCATCTTCTATAGAATCACATAATATACAAAAGATTAACTATCTATGTCTTCTATCTTTAAACATTATCCCAAAAACAGAAAGGTTAAGGTAAAACAACTCTTCAAAAAGAAAGAATCCCATAGGAATGGAAACTACTTTTAAATCATCAAAGTTCCATGGTACTACCCAAAGTTCATCATAGACCATTCCATAAATAACGGTCCTTAAAATTCCTCAAAACAAACCAAACTAAGATTGAAACCCAAATACAATAAGGATTTCATAACATAGTCTTCCAAAACAACTTCATTGTTCATCTCCAGACAACATCAACCACTCCTAACATCTTATAAAAAAGTAGCTAACCTAAACATATTTTACCCAAGATAGGTTAGTCATTCCCATAAGTAACCTAAATTACTATAAGTTCACCTTAAATTCATCGATTCTTCAAAATATAAGTCAACCTTACTCCTCAATGAAAATACCGTAGTAATCTATTTACCTCGATCAAATATGTTTCCCAAAATAATGAACGTCTTCCAAAATAATAATCATATTTTAATCCCCTAATCATCCCTGTCATATTAATACGAAAATCGTCGCATTTCCTATCACATTGTTTGTCGGAACATGTTCTTACATTTCTCACCATTAACTAAGAAGAGAAAGCATAATTAGGGGCTTAAGTACTTAGCTAATAATCATGAAAAGGAACTGAAAGCATATAAGGATAACTTGTATATGAAAGGTATACCCTAACTTGTGATCTCCTAGGTTCAAATCTAGGTTATGAATGATCATATATTCTTATGTGAACCTTTATTTTATTTTATCTTTGTTCCTTTAACAATGGTTCATACCAAGCTTATGAATTTACCAAAGCATATCCCCCGGGAGTGTCGTAACCAAGAGTGCAGCAAGGCCCGTTGTCGTGTACCAGTTCCCGTTCGAGTCTAGCTCAAAGCGGTGTTTTCGGGTTTTACCCCTATGTACATCTGTGCCAGAGCCACCTCTACCTGCTCGTATCCAGACAGGGATGTATTTGCTTGGCAACCCCTTACTCAATACTCACCAAAATACCAGGAATATTTCCTATATTAAACTTTTCTATAGGGTTCCTCCTAGAGTTATCATATCCTAATTTCCACAAATAACTAAACCATCCTTTGATACCAACTATAGCATCCCGTCTTTTTATAACATAACTTTTCATTCCATTACACGGAACTGAGGATCTTTAAGGTTTAGTGTCTTGGAAACAAGGAACATAAAACATGAAACAAAAAAAACATTCTTCTTAAACACTTGAAAGGCTTCTCCTCATGTTCACCCTAGGCTCATTACTGCATCTCATAACCTGGGGACATACATCAAAAGGAAGGGTGAGCAGAAGGCCCAGCAAGGGAAACAAGTGAAACATTTTACATATGAACTTGAGATACATCAATAAAGTCATGAAAAGAACTTTAATGCATGAAAATGAAATCATGAGGCATATCATAATAAAAATAAAACTTTTTCATAACTTGAAGATGTGGCTGCAACATTTAATATTGACAATCGTTTCGTTTCACCAAGGTCCATCCCCAAGGTGTCGTTAAAAATTACCAAGGTTTTTCACCAAGGCATCGTTAAAATTGTAATCTCTAGTGGTTACATCATTACCCAATGCATTGGAGCGCTATCAGGGCGCACCCTTAAATTTGACTTTATTATCATGTGAGCCACATATATCATCATAAAACATTTCATAAATAACCCACATAGCATAAAATAAATGGGTTTCATTTCATAATCATAACGTTTTAAAAACTGCTTTAAAGACATGATCTTTACGTCACTTTAAAACCCACAGAAAAGGAAGGTGGGTCTCATGAATGTAAATCCCAGAATTTAAAATAGAACATTTTGGTATATATGTGAATACCCCTTTAGAAGAAAGAGCTTTGAGTATTCACTTAATAATATAAAAGAACTTTAGAAAAAGAGAGAGACATTTTGAGATGGAAATTCTGCAGCATAACGGCTATGTTATGAGGTTTTAGAAGACATTAAAAAGAGAGGGAAAATGAGTCAAACATTCATAAATGACCCATAAAACAGTATATGGACAGAATAAGAAGGATACATGATCATGGTAATGAAATTTCAAGGACATACCATTTGAAATGAAAAACATGGAAGGAAGAAAAAAAATTAGATTTCTCTTATGAAAGTTCGATAGCCTAACGACGTTACTTAAACTTCAACAAAAATGATTTGAAAATATCAAATAGGGTCTCTCATCATGTGAACATAAGAGTTCAGTATGATAGATATAGATATAATTCCCCAACATAAAAAAAATGAACTTGAAAGAATTGACATGAAAGTAGATCTTCAAAACGAGAAGGGTGAAGAACCACTTAAAAATTCGGCAGCCTAACAGCGCCACTTAAAACTTCAAAATACTGAATTGAAGCGATCAAATGGGGTCTCTCATCATATGAAAATAAGATTCCAGTATGATAGATATAGAGATCATACCCCAATATAACAAAAAGGAACTTGAAATAATTCACATGAAAGTAGAACTTCAAAACGAGAAGGGTGAAGAACCACTTAAAAATTCAGCAGCCTAACGGCGCTACTTAAAACATCAAAATACTGAATTGAAGAGATCAAATGGGGTCTCTCATCATATGAAAATAAGAGTCCAGTATGATAGATATAGAGATCATACCCCAATATAACAAAAAGGAACTTGAAATAATTCACATGAAAGTAGAACTTCAAAACGAGAAGGGTGAAGAACCACTTAAAAATTCAGCAGCCTAACGGCGCTACTTAAAACATCAAAATACTGAATTGAAGAGATCAAATGGGGTCTCTCATCATATGAACATAAGAGTCCAGTATGATAGATATAGATATCATACCCCAACATAATAGAAATTAACTTGAAAGACTTGACATGAAAGTAGAACTTTGAAAAAGAGAAGGGTGAGAGAATCCCTTAAAAAATTCGACAGCCTAACGGCGCCACATAAAACTTCAAAAAAATTGAATTGAAGAGATAAAATGGGGTCTCTCATCATATGATCATAAAAGATCAGTATGATAAATTTAGAGATCATGCCCCAACATAATACAAAGAAACATGAAAGACTTGAATGAAAATAGAACTTGAAAACGAGGAAGGTGAAAGAATCCCTTAAAAATTCGGCAGCCTAACGGCGCCACTTAAACATTCTTAAAACGAATTGATGAGAGTAAGGGGGGTCTCTCATCATATGAACATGAAATAGGCAGTAGGATGAATATAAAAGAACATCCTCCAACATAAGAACATGGAGTATAAAAGAAAAGACATAAAAGAGATTACTTGAAAAGAAAGAGAGAGGTTGGATCTCTTACCTTAAAATGTAACTCTTAAACCTCAAAGGTTGGGACCATGAGGGCTTGGGGGCACCTTGGGAGGACTCCTTTGGAGGTAATGAGACCAGAAATTCGTTGGGAATGAGTGGGGAGTCGAATGGATGAGAGGAGGGCTTGGTATTTATAGGGAAAGTGAGGGGACAAGGCATTAATGGCCAAGGGACACCTCACATGGGCTTTTCTCAAACCCATGTGCTCTCCCTTGTCATTTATCATGGAGTTAGGCCACATGGGGCCCCCAAAACAATAATTCATCACCCTTGGCCGGCCAACCCTCAAAAGATCTCATGACATCATCATGACACCGTTATGATGTCATTAAACATACCGAAACCCTAAAACTGTATTTTTACTATTCACTGAAAATTCAACTTTCTCAGAAAAATCCCAAAATTTCACATTAACCAAATATCAATGCTCTGATTTCAAAAATGAAATCCATTTTATAAAAATAATTTTCTAAATATTTTTAATTTAATTTTTAAATAAAAACACTATTCATCGAAAATTCATTTTTTTCAGAAAAAACCCCAAAAATTACCATAACATAATATCGATGCTCTGAGTTCAAAAATAAAGTCATTTTTATAAAAATAATTTTCTAATTATTTTTAATTAAATTTTTAATTAAAAAATACTATTCACCCGAAAAAACTAATACTTGAATAATAATTAATGAAACCGTTATTTAACTATTTTATTGAATCACATTACTTAATCAAGGTGCCTAGATTATTTTAAAACTTTCTTTAAGTGAGATTACTAATCCATTTGGTCATATTACTAATCCTAATCATAAAATCACTATTCATAATTTACTATTCATCAAAAATCAAGTTGATCTTATTAGACTCTAAATTTAGTACCAAACATAATTGTAGAAGACCATTTTTTGAAAATCATTACACATTTTTAATTATTTAGGGTTTACATAAACATATTTAAAATATCCTTTTTCTAAAATTCATCAAAAATATGCATACTATATTTATCCGGTCATTTCAAAATTCATAAACTTCATCATAAGAAGAAATCCCAATTTTTATTTAAAACAAGGATTACACAAGGTAGTTATGGTCTCGTTACATAACCCCTTATAATACCAGCATAGGACCTAAGAGTAAGGTGTGCTAGGGTGATAGAAGCTTGGGGCGGCTCAGTCAACATTGCCCGAGTAGTAATTTCTATCAGTTTGAACTTCTCACGAAGGCGATTTCGTTCCAACTTCACATGATGAAGTTCGGCTTGGATTTGATCCAGAGCAAAGCCCAGTGGTGCTACCTCCTTCCCAAGCTCTGTTAGATGGGCTTCGATCGGTCCAAGACTACTAGGTGAGGCCATCAAATCTTCTTTCTATAATAATTAACCAAGATTACTTATATTTAGAGACAATAATCAAAACATTTTGTTCACAGCGGTCATGTTGACCGATGGTTATATAATAGTCAAAACCCACTGATCTCATTTTAATTATAATCATGTTTATCAAATAAAACATTTTTGTTGAGTATAACAATAACACATAAAATTAGGGAACAAAATTTATTTAAAAATTTCGGGTCGTTACAATATGGTAGAGTGTACTTGAAATTGGGTATAGATTTAGGAAGTTCCTTTAAAGTGGGTTTGCTTATCAGGAAGTATTGAGGAGGGAATCACTTATAAGCATGTATATCCCCGAAAGAGAATGTATAATGGATCTTGATACATGAGTTTGAACATATAAACAAAAATTAGAAGATTTACATAAATATAATATAGGATTTAATTTGGGTAAAAAAATATTAAGAATAACCTGAAGGAATAATGGATGTTCGGGTAGAATCCCTTTCGGAATATCGGCATGGTACCGGGTGTACTTAGGAGAGATTAATGAGAGATAAATGGGTTTATCTTCTATTATAAATCATGAGGGAAGTATGGGGGGTGAGAAATCATACCCCATCATTTGTAACTACACATAAAAGGACATAACATAGAGAAGATTTTTGAATAAATGTGTGAAAGAGAGAATCCCTTATCTTAAGCCCTATGGTGTTATTTGCTTCATGTTAATGACCTGAATAATCAAATTAGGTTCATTAATTAATAATTAAACAACCTACACTACATGTTATTGATTTATTATAACCTTATTAAGTTCATTCATGTCCTTTTGATGAATCAATAGGTTCAATTTCATTATTTGGGAGCGTTTGCTTCCTTGGTTTTAATGATCGGTTCACTTATATTCATGTTCGGATAAACATGTATGATGAGAATGGTTGTCCATAATTGATGTTATATGATATTAGTGAACATACATAAGATTACATGGTTATAAAAATCATTTTTTTATTTCAATTGAAGGTAAATCATTATATAAAACATTAATGATAAACTCTTGAATTAATTTGGCGATTTTGATCACAATTAACTTGTTTTGTATTATTATTTTACATCATTGTGAAAAAGTATTCAAGAACATAACATAAGATAAAATACATATTTAATAGTCTATTTTAACCATAAAATAGGTTTCATGACCAGAATTGAAGATGATAATAGAAATTGATAACCCGTCATCCTTGAATGTGATAAATTAACACATCTCGGATGGTATTTTTCATTTCTTTCATATAAAAGGAGCGGAAAGGAGATATGAAGATGAATTATCCCATTAGAATGACAAAATTCCAGTACATGTATGGTACTGGAATTGTGATACCATTTTGATGAGGAGAGGTTGGGAAACAAAAGAGAACAAAGGAATATGAAAATAAAATGAAAGAAAAGAAAAAAAGGAGTTTACCACTATATTTAATCTTCCTTGAGAGCCTCATAAGGGGATGAGATTTGGTATTTTGAGGAGACCAAAGGCTGATGAACGTGGGGGAGGATCTTGGGGGAAGATTTGGGTAGAATTTAGGGAATTCAAAAGGCTTCAGTGGAGTGAAGAGAAGAGGGGAGTGTGGGTGGATTTTATATTAGAGGGGAGGAGGGTTTTCTTAATATTTTAATCATTAGTTTATTATTTTTCCATAAGACCAAAAATAGTGATAATTCCATGAAAAAAAATATTAATAAGTGCATGTGAATTCGAACTAATAATCATGTAAAGGTGAATCCTCGTCAAGGGGTACTTTTTCTTTATCGTGATCTGGTTCAGGTGATAATAATTCACACAAAGCCGCAATATCCCATCTTCTTTTTCACAAACAACACTGGAGCTTCCCAGGGGGGACACACTAGGCCTAAGGAAACTCTTCTCTTGAAGGTCCTCTAACTAAAACCACAACTCCTGGAGCTCAGCTGGGGTCATCCGATAAGACATAGAAGATATTGAACGGTCTCATGATGCAAGTCGATGAAAAAATCCATCTTTCACTTCAGAGGTAGTCCTAAAACATCCTCAAGAAAGACTTACATATAATCTTCCATGGATGAAGGAATCCAGATACCTAAAGAGTCTGTTGCACCAAGGGATATTCTCCCCAACTGATGGGTGATGGGCTACAACCTCCTGCTCGTAGAACCCACTCGTCTCGCCATGAGATCTATCTCACCCATAAAGGTGAATCTCGTCCCATCAGTGCGAAGGCATCTGAATCATCTACAGTGACAGTCAATCTGGGCTTGAACCACGTACAACCAATTCATACCCATGATTATGTCATAGTGTTCCATCATGATGAAAAAAAAAGGTCCCACATGAACGTCTCTTCACCAAGTGATAGCTTTCACTTTTGGTAGATAAAAGATACATAAGAAGTATTCCCTATAGGAAGATGAATCTTCTGGGCTAACAACTCAACTGGGAGCTCCAGCACTCACGCCATGAGTATAGAGATGAAGGAATTAATGGAACATGTGTCTACTAATACAGAATCAAGAGTATAAAACACACAGATCATACCTCGAATCATCTCATGCACTGCGGGGTCATAAGCCTCCAAAGCCTACAACTGTCTGTGGCCCTGACCACCAGCTCCCTGAGTCTGATCTGGGCTGCCTAGTGGTGGTGGAAGGATCTCATAGTGTCGCCCACCACCCATAATTCTTCCTACTCTTCTTCCAACTCTACCACCTTGGGGACAACCACGCCCTCACCTAGGAGATCTCTGATCACGGCGCTACCTCTGTCGTGGCGGTCCGTCAGCTATCTGTCTGTACTCATTAGCACGTCTGGTTGGGAAGTCTTGCGTTATGTGACCTTGCCCATCATAAGAAAAGTACATCCCCTCTTTGAGATTCCCTGACCCTCTATGCTTCCCCTGACCATGTGCCTGAGACTGATCACAGGGAGGTCTCCTTTATTGAGATCTTTTCTTCTAGTGTATGTTGTCTGCTACGGACGACTTAACTCTGTGACACCCACTACCAGCTCCGGATATCTGGAATCCCTTTGACAAAAATCTCTCTGTCACTAGTGTTCATTCCAACACCTCGACATAGGTGGGGATGCACAAGGGCACCATGCTGGCACGAATCTCTCAGTGGAGTCCCTTCCCAAACTTCCATGCTCAGAAGTAGTCATCCCAGAAAATATTGAGGGAGTACCGAGTAAGGTCTATAAACCTCGCTGCGTACTCAGACATCATCATCCCTCTCTATCGTAGCTCTAGAAGCTCCTAAATCCAAACTGAGTGCAAATGGGAGAGGTATTATGCCTTAAATAATAGTTTCTGGAGGTTGGGCCATGAGAGTGTCGATTCATCATGCATCTGGGTAACAAGACTCCTCTAGCGCCCAACTGCTCCATGGAAAAGGCTAGCCGCCAGTGTAACCACCGGATCCTTTGTTTTCTGGATGAGCCTGAAGACACAGACCACCGACTCTATCCAATCCTCTACTGCTTGAGGATATGTCTCTATGTAGAACCTCAATGGCCTCTGGTGCTAGATCTCACAGAGTGCACTAGGCCCGCACACATCCTCATCCTGATCGGCTGGTACAATATGTTGCTCGATATGTGGAGGTGTTATTACCAACCCAACTTGAGGAAGAAGATCGTAGGATAGACCCTGAACCGAGGCATCGTCACTCATCAGATCGTCATCATGATTCGAAACTGGTATCCTGATTGGCAGTCATCATGGAGGCATCCTGAAAGTTATCAAGAGGTACCATGTTTAGATGAGAATATATATATATAATAATGGGGAGCTGAATCAAGGACAATCAATGACTCGATCCTATATTATGCATGTATCATTGATCCCTGCAACCAATGTCTCATTATGCTGAGTCGACAGGCATGAATTCAGGGTCCTGGTGAATGGATATGTCAGTTGCCTGTACAATCACTAGATTATCTAGCCTGAGAGCAGCACTCGTGAAACTTTGACATTATTTCCCTAAATCCCAATCAAATCCCTGTAAGGGGACTACTCTAAGCAACATACCAAGGAATGAAATGCTCTAATACCAATCTTCCATGACCAGACCCAAGTTGGGGCTTGATCCGCAACTACTCCAAGCCTGCCTACAAAGGACAGGGGTGGCGACAAGAATTGAAAGGCATATCCTAAATGGGAGTCCTTTACCTAAGTATTTGTATTCACACACCCAACCATCTAAATGCAGAAGTGCGGAGGAATAAAAACAAAAAGATGCAACATCTAGAAAGTAAACCAAGCATACATAACCTCTAGGGTGTACAAGATTACGGCTGTGCAAACTAAAAAGTAAAGGGGGAAAATACACACCCAACAAAAAATGTTTCATAACCTGACAGAAACTGAAAAGTAAACTGCTGAGAGAGCCCAAATCTTGATCTATAAGCTATAACCACCATATGCGGTCCACAAAACCTAGTATCCCTAAGCTCCTCTAAAGTCACTGTCGACTTGTTTGTTGTTTTCATAAGATAGGACAAATGCGGGCAAATCCCATGCAAGGGTGAGTATATAATATGATGACATGAATGCTAAAGGGGGATGTAAGAGATACAATATAAATAGTAAGACAATAGATAATACAAAAGATGCACGATACAGTGAACGAGAACAACTCAACCCAAACCAAGAGTATAAGTAACCTCGTGCAAACACAAGGGGCCCAACACAGTGTGTAGATAAACTACACGTTGAGTCCTTGCCACCTATAGTAGGAGAATAAACTTATCCAACCACGAGAAGCTAAACATGGAAAGCGTGTGGCATACCCGTGTGTCTTCTCATCCCATGGAAAGAGAGTAACCAAATCCAAAGGTATGGATACAGATGAATATGTATATATATATACACTCAGTCAAAAGAAGTTCAATAGAGAGAGAAAGGGGATCTTCATCTCAGAGCTCAATCCAATAAGAAGAGTCAACAACAATTCCAAAAAATTCATTAATGATGTCCAGCATCTCACGCATCTGCTCAGAAGTAACCGTATTAAGGTCCACGCCTCGCCACTGTGCGTCATAGACAAGGGGGAACAAACTCTAAGTAGAGGACCTACACCCTAGTGTGTCAGGGGGGTTCCACTCTGTAAGTATCTGTAGAGGACCTGCACTCATGTTGATGGGGGTTCCACTTTGGTGTCATGAGGACTTGCGCCCTATGCTGATAGGGGGTTCCACTCGGTTGGTCGAGGTCTCACACCCAAGATGATGGGGGGTTCCACTATATTGTCCAAGAACTCGAACCCATGCTGATGGGGGTTCCACTATGTTGTCACGAGGAGTCGCGCCCTATGCTGACAGGGGGGTTTCGCTCGGTGGGTAGAGGACTCGTACCAGAGTTGATGGGGGGGGTTCCACTCTATAGGTCGAGGACCCACGCCCTGATGTGACAGGGGGTTCCACTCTACTTATCGAGGACCTGCGCCCTATCCGATAGGGGGTTCTACTTGGTAAGCATCTATAGAGGACCTGCACCCAAGCCGATGGGGGGTTCCACTATAGTATCTGTAATAATCCTATGCCTGATCACTGCCGTTGTCGAGCATCAATTAAATAAGCACTGTGTTCGGAAGATTTTACATATTATCTTGAAAGGCACAATGGAGTGCACAATCATGTTATTCATGAAAAAACACTCAGGATAGGCTACTCACGGGCCAAAAATCCAAGTCCAAGTGAAGGAGATACAGAGGATTGAAGTTTCATCAAAAGGAGCCAAGGGGTACACAGCGTGAAGGGGACCCACACGATGTGTGGTCCCACTCTTTCGCTTGGTCGTGTCCCTATATGTACATGGTTCGCCAACCATGTAGGAGTATACATCATACAGGTGGACTACAAGATTTGTCCAAACTATCTGGGATCAGATTGTGTCCTTCTGGCTGCATCCATGTACTTCGGTACACGACCGTGTCAGGTCGTGTACTCTCATACGGGGTCCCGCCCATGTGATTCATCACGCGACTCCTCCACCTGGGGATGAGGTACACGACGTGTAGTTGGGCTACACGTCGTGTCATCCTTATAAACTTTTAAAACCATAGTCATCGCAGTCAATGGTCTACACATCGTGTGTTAATTGTGATACATGTCGTGTGTTCATTGTGATACACGGCGTGTAGTCGTGATGTTCACAAAATTCCATATCCATGATCCGCACCTCAAATCAGTCCTACCTGCCGCAGATCTCGCCTCGTTTCCACCTGAGATTTGCGGATCTAGCTGTGGATATACATTTTCGGTCATCCAGTGGCCAGAAATCTGATTTTGTCGACCCACGAGAGTTTCATCATGAGTTCTGCACGCCTCCAATCTTTCTGCCATCGTTGAATCGACTGTCGATCATTAAAACAATCATTCATGCCTCGTAAACATCCAAGATCTAACCTTGTTCCATCGATTCGTCCCTCACTCGTGAATCCGTCGTGATTTCAGGGGTCTGATCATGCTCGGTACCGCCCAACAATGATGAATCAGAACTATTGGTACCTACCGGTGACGAACGCTAAGAAATTAGGGAGAAAGACACGACAAAAAAAGTTTAAACGATCGTTGTCAAGCATTCTTGGCCAACGATCAAGAATGGGGATAATTAAGGTTAGAGAAACCAATGATTTAACAAATTAATTGGTACACAGGCTCACGTAAAAACTATAATTGGCGTAGATCCAAGAAAGGGATCGATCTGCTCAATCAATTTAATCAAAGAGGACGTAAACCACAAATTTACGAGTCCTTATAGATTGGATCGTTTGTTGTTGAAGAACGTGCTCATCAATGATTAAAATACATTGTTGCGTTCGTTGCACTCTGATCTACTCTGATTCGACGTTTCGTTGTCGTTCGACATGATTCGCTAATAGGAGGAATGAGAAGCTCTGGAATCCTCTCAGGGTTTATGCGGCTAGCCCTGGAGGATTATTCATGACAATATTCTTATAGACAATTCAATTAGGTTAAAATAATCAATTAATTAAATTAAATTAAATAATTAACCAGCTGACCATACCACCGACGAACGAGATATTTGAATGCCATGTGCCGACCTATTTTAGGTCATGTTTAGGGTAAACAACACGTTTTAAACTCAACCATTGTCTCAAATTTTTTTATCCAAGTTTCTGTTTAAGAGTTATCCCATTTTCTTTAAGAAACTGTGTGCATGCAATATAAAATATATTTAATGTTTTTGTAAAATTAATTCTGGACACACCAGATTTAAGAATCACACTCCATCTCAGCACCCACCTCTAGAAATAAATATAAAAATATTTCAAAGCTTTGCATGGTAAAAACTGAGTCCTTATAGAGATATGCACTAAACATCACATGTTGAGATGAGACAAGTCATTCTAGAGATCAGACTTGCATTTGAAAAGATAATTGTGGAGATCAAAGAGATCCCTGAAAGAAAAATATTTGCAGTTGAGGAGATCACTAAACATGACGCATCCACAACTAACATGTCATGGTATTCTAGGAACTATTTTAATATTTTATTTTAAAAAATGTAGAAATCTAAAGAGATTTTCGTCCCTTTTATACTTGGGAGACTTTGACTGATGGACATTTTGGATTCTTTGGATTTGAGTTTTAATCAATTTTTCTCATCTTTCCCTAGTGAATCTCTTCATCTATTTCCTTTATACTATTAATTCCATTTTCGATGGATTATACAGTAGTGTTTGATTCTATGTCAATTATGAGTGACTGTTTTTTTAAGGTATGGGGAAATGAGAATGGATGTATAATTACATAATTGCATGATCAAGTTCACTTATGAATTGTAGATTGTAGTTAATATATTATTCAGAATAGTTGTTTAATTTTATTCTTTATTAATTCATTCAGAAAAAGGTTGGTAGGAGAATAAAACCAACATGGTAGATAATGATTTAGCCATGAGAGTAGTTTTGATTCTTCATTTGCACATGAGATTGAACGATAGTTTGTATTAGTTAAAGCAAATTTTTTGTTTTCATTTTTTTATAAGAGAGAAGAAATAGTTAATCTAGTATTAGTGTGGGGAAGCGCAATTTAAACTTTCATTTTTCATATGTAATTAAATACGTGTCATGAACAATCAATGGGTATCATGCATACCAAACATGACTTCCCATAAAGATCTCAAACACAACACTTCCCAGAATAGTCATTTGGATGTATCAAACTTGTTTAAAAGGCCATAAAAGAATTTTCTTTTGGCGTTCAAAAAATCTTTCATCTGAATTAGTAAGGAAAAATCTATTGAAAACAACTCTTTGGACAACATTTATCAAGACTTTCTTATGATAAACGTTAGAAGAAAAAAAATCACTTGCCCCCCACCCCCTCCCCCCCCCCCCCCCACAGGTGGTTGGGGTGGCAGGCGGTTGGGGTGGCAAGGGGGCAAGGGTGTGGGGTGCCGGTCGTGGGGTCGAGTCCCGGAACCATTTTCCTGTAGTGTACGTATATAACAGAACCACTTTTTAAAAAAATAAATCACTTATATTTGGGATATGATGCTTGGTATTAACATAAAACAATAAGACATGAATTATTTTTACACAACAAATTGGATAAAGTAGGGGATTCCATCAAAGAAAACTAAATGCCAGGCCAGATGGCTGTGCATGACAGGAATGGCACCAAAATTAAGTCACCACAATAAAAGGTTATCAGTTCACAAAATTATACTACTCCTCAAATGGCAGTTACAGTAATGTCCAGTACAAGTTCATACCTCCATGGCTTCCATATTTTCTTTATCGGCATTGCAAGGAGACAATGGTCCATCACCCATCGGCATTCCGTCAAAGAGACACCACACGAATTTTTCCTGAATTTCCCCTTTGATCAAATCTCCCTCACGTTTCTGCGTCACCCATGTTCTTGATTGCATTTCAATGGAATCCAATTTTTTTCTCTCAAGGTTGCTTATTCCAAGCTCATCCATTACCTTTGATCTGTATGCAGCTACTCTGTTATGGAGCTTTGAGAAGAAGTTACCAAACGATCCCACCCTTTGGAAATCAAGGATTAGTATTAATCCTGCAAACAAAACCAATTGCTTTTATCATGATGAATAATGAATCATCCGCAAATGAAGAACATGCACCCACTGATGAGGCCACTAGGAGTGGAAGGAACTGTTTTTATATTTGTATCCACCATCCCAGTGGTAGCAAAGCCAGCTCCCAGGGAAGGCATCTTCATAAGCAATGGCCTTGCTTTAGTCTCCATGCCTTCTGTATAAGCAATCGTCAGCTGAGATCTTCCTTATTTCAAAACCTCCACAGTCTGCATTTTCTTAACATTGTAAACTGCACTGATTCTTCAGCAACAAACAACCATGATAAGGAAAGCGCTTTTAAATCATCCAAAGTTATCTATATGCCGACATTCTGTGGGTCAAGTAACAAATAATCTACAGTTATTAAAGCGTCATAGAGAAATCTTCGAACAAGAATTTCATTTCCAAGATCCTGTAGCAAGGCAATAGCTTGAAATGACCCATACCAGTAGAGAAACGAAAAACTGCAATGGTGAAGGAATGAGCCATTACCGATCCTTTTGACCCATCAGAACATAATAAGGGAAATTGACAACAAAATAAAGAATAATAAAGTTCTAAATCCACTCAGGATGGTCATGTGTCATCGAGTAGTGAAGCAAAACAAACATACCAATATCGAGGTGACTGGAAAATTTATATCCAGTAGAGTCCTAAACATTATATCTGAGAGACATAAGCAAGAATTCAACAAGTCATAACATAAGACCAGAGGTCATACACATATTCAAAGACAAAAAAAATGCTTCAGATAAACTAAAAAAAACACTCGGCTGCAATGAACATTGGTAGGCCAATTTCAGAGCAGGATGCTGCATGTATCGAAATGTTTGAACCAATTACCCATCATTAACAAGGAACATAGATAAATCAACTATAGAGGTGTAATCATTGGATGGAATCATTACCCAAAAAATACCAGCTCCTGAACATGTTTATTGAATTTACTGCCCAATTCATCATGTCTTCGTGTAGCTCCACTGTTGATCCACCGCACCCAAGCTTTAAGCAAAGCCTCAGCATTAATGCTTTCGCCATAATATCCCCGGCCAAAAAATCGAATCTCGCATCCCACTTCAATTCTCTGGTGATCCCCATTGCCAACAAGCGGATAAAATTCCTTCAAAGCTTCCCTAAAATCCCTTTCCTCTACGCTGGGATCGACTGTCCACACAAGTATTGAATCTGAAAAACAAAGAGTCAATGGCGTTAATCCACGATTGTTCTCCAAGTCACGGCAACATCAAATGTAGATATAACTAACAACGCCCTCTACAAATCGATCAATGCACATCCTAGGCGACAAAAAATTTCCATATGAGAGAGCTCAGACAACTTCAAGATCACGGGAGCCAGCACAAATATCCTTTTTACACCACAACATGAAGTAGAAAAAGAGACCGAGAGGCCAAACAGATCATTAACCACAGAAACCCCGTCTAAAGTTTCTTCAGCAAAGGAAACCCTGCAACGGTGTGTCACAACTGAGTAAAACCAGACAATTTCAAGTGGAGGATCGTGCATTGTTTTGATCAACCGAGCAAAAATGGAGCTCATGTTGGAAGACGCGGAGAGAGATTAAATATGGTCACCATATTCATTACATTTAATGAATTTGACACCCTACAATTATTTGCCCAATTAATTTGGTAAAAGTCATTTAATTGAGGGAAGACCAAAGGGTGTGAAGGAAGACTATAAAAAAGGATCTCCTCCTGGACTTTTTCATCATCGGATTCAGAAGCAACACATCTTCATCCCGGAGTGCAGTATTTTGTGAGGCATTTTTCTATATTTTACAAGAGATATTTTCTTGAGTGTTTTCTCCTTGTAATTGAGAGGGAATTTGTACCCACATTTTACTATAGTGAAATCCTTCTATTTGCCCATGGTTTTTTACCCCTTTCATTTGGGGGTTTTTCCACGTTACATCTGGTGTTCACTTTAATTACACACTTTTGCACTTTATTTTTAATCTCGCAATTATCGTTGTATCAAAGGACCCATCATTTACGATCCTAACAAGTGGTATCAGAAGGATTAATGATGGTCACCACATTCATTACATTTAATGAATTTGAAACCCTACAATTATTTCCCCAATTAATTTGGTAAAAGTCATTTAATTGAGGTAAGACCAAAGGGTGTGAAGGAAGGCTATAAAAAGGGATCTCCTCCTGAACTTTTTCATCATCGGATTCAGAAGCAACACATCTTCATCCCGGAGTGCAGTATTTTGTGAGGCGTTTTTTCATATTTTACAAGAAAGATTTTTCTTGAGTGTTTTCTCCTTGTAATTGAGAGAGAATTTTTACCCACATTTTACCGTAGTGAAATCCTTCTATTTGCCATGGTTTTTTACCCGTTTCATTTGGGGGTTTTCCATGTTACATCTGGTGTTCACTTTAATTCCGCACTTTTGCACTTTATTTTTAATCTCACAATTATCATTGTATCAAAGGACCTGTCATTTATGATCCTAACAAGTGGTATCAGAGGGATTAATGATGGTCACCACATTCATTACATTTAATGAATTTGACACCCTACAATTATTTCCCCAATTAATTTGGTAAAAGTCATTTAATTGAGGGACGACCAAAGGGTGTGAAGGAAGGCTATAAAAAGGGATCTCCTCCTAGACATTTTCATCATCAGATTCAGAAGCAACACATCTTCATCCCGGAGTGCAGTATTTTGTGAGGCGTTTTTCCATATTTTACAAGAGAGATTTTCTTGAGTGTTTTCTCCTTGTAATTGAGAGAGAATTTGTACCCACAGTTTACCATAGTGAAATCCTTCTATTTTCCCATGGTTTTTTACCCCTTTTATTTGGGGGGTTTTCCACGTTACACCTGGTGTTCACTTTAATTCCACATGTTTTCACTTTATTTTTAATCTCGCAAATATAGTTGTATCAAAGGACCCTCCATTTACGATCCTAACAAGTGGTATCAAAGGCAGGATTGTGGCCCAAGAAAGTTCTGGACCAACGACGTGTCCAAATGGCGGCGAAATACGAGATTAAAAAATTCAATGGAAATAATTTTTCATTGTGGAAAATGAAGATGCAATTAGTGTTGCGAAAGGATAATTTCCTATAGGATATTGTAGAGAAACCGACAGGTGTGACGAAAGTGAAATGGAGCGACATGGATAGGAATGCTATTGCAAACCTTCATTTGGCTTTAGCAGATGGGGTCCTATCAAGCATTGCAGATAAAAAGACGGCCAAAGAAATTTGGGATACTCTAACAAAAATGTACGAGGAAAAATCACTCCACAGCAAAATTTTCTTGAAGAGAAGATTATACAATCTTCGAATGGAGGAGTTATCATCGGTGACTGACCACATCAACACCCTCAATTCCCTTTTTTCTCAACTTACGACTTTGGGATATAAAATTGTGGATACTGAACGTGTGGAGATCCTGCTCCAGAGTTTGCCAGATTCATATGACCAACTCATCATCAACCTCACCAATAATATCCTGACGGATATGCTGTCCTTCAATGATGTTGCAGCTGTGGTTCTCGAAGAAGAAAGTCGGCACAAGAACAAGGAAGTCAGACAAACGACTTCACACCAAGTGGAGTCTCTATCGATGGAAAGAGGAAGAATGATGGACCGTGGTTCCGGTGGGAGCCAGAATCATGGCAGGTCTAAATCAAGGAGCAAGAAGAAAAACGTCAAATGCTACAATTGCGGTAAGAGGGGGCATGTGAGCAAAGATTGCTGGAATAAGAATAGTGGTGAGAAGAACTATCAAGGAAATGTGACGAGTACATCGGGAAATGGCGATGTACTAGTCAGCGATGCGGCGACGACTATTGAAGGAAGACATCACCTCGATGATGCATGGATTTTCGACTCAGGATCAACATGGCACATGAAGTCTCGACGGGAATGGTTTGACCAATATGAAACCATCCCGGAAAGACTTGTGTACATGGGGAATGATCACACTCTGAAGATCGTTGGAGTTGGTATCATCAAACTAAAGATGCATGATGGTATTATTCGGACCGTCCCAGGAGTACGTCATGTGAAAGGCCTGAAGAAGAACATATTGTCTTTGGGACAATTTGATGACATCGGATGCTAGACTCGCACCGAGAATGGAGTGATGAGAATTGTGAAGGGCGTGCTTGTGATAATGAAGGCAGAGAAGATCTCAAAGAACTTGTACGTGCTTATGGGTGAAACGTACAAAGATAAAGAGATAGTTGTTTCATCAACTACCTCGACGGAAGCGTTGATGACGTTATGGCATCAGATGCTTGGCCATATGTCAGAACGAGTCCTGAAGATTCTTACGGATCAGAAGATTCTACCTGGGATGAAAAAGGTATCCTTACCATTTTGTGAGCATTGTGTTTTGAGAAAGAAACACAGGTTAATGTTCAGGACGTCAACAGCAAGAAGTCAGGAGATCTTGGAGTTGATCCATTCCGATGTTTGGAAAGCACTAGTTTTATCCCTAAGAGGAGCAAGGTACTTTGTATCTTTCATTGATGATTATTCCATGAGATGTTGGGTGTTTCCAATCAAAAGGAAATCAGATGTTTTTGAAGTCTTCAAAACATTCAAAGCGCGAAAGGAGCTTGAATCAGAAAAGAAGATCAAGTGTCTGAGGACTGACAATGGTGGAGAATATACAAGTGAGGAGTTTGATTGGTTTTGTCAACAGGAAGGCATCAAGAGACAGTTCATGGTGGCGTACACTCCTCAGCAAAATGGAGTGGTAGAGCGGATGAATAGAACCCTGTTGGACAGGACAAGGGCGATGTTGAAGACTGCAGGAGTCAACAAGACATTCTGGGCGGAAGCAGTAAATACCGCCTGCTTTGTGATCAATCGATCCCCTTCGGTGGCAATTGATCTCAAGACACCGATGGAAATGTGGACTGGTAAACCCGCTGATTATTCTAATTTTCATACTTTTTGAAGTCCTGTATATGCACTTCTTCTTGACCAGGAAAGATCGAAGTTGGACTCGAAATCAAGAGAATGTATCTTCTTGGGATATGCTGATGGTGTGAATGGGTATCGTTTGTGGGATCACACTGCCCACAAAGTTATCATCAACAGAGATGCCATTTCTGCAGAAGACAAGGTGAAAATGATGATTGAAAAGTACACGGAGAAAGAAAGTACAAAAACTACAACAGTCAAGGTGAAGGAAGAAACAAAGGAAGAACCAGTTTCCTATGAGGCATTACTAGAGCATGATGATCAAGCACCAGAAGATCCTGGACTACGATGGTCAAATCGCGAGAAAAGAGCGCCGATATGGCACTCAGATTATGTCAATGAGAGCAATGTTGTGTATTTCTTACTGACATAGGATGGAGAGCCATCATCTCTTTTGGAAGCGACCCAGAGTCCGGATATATCTTCATGGATGGTGGTGATGCAGGATGAACTCGAAGCCCTGCACAAGAACAAGACTTGAGATCTTGTTCCATTACCTCACGGAAGGAAGGCCATTGGGAATAAATGGGTCTACAAGATCAAGAGGGATGAAACAGACCAGGTGGAATGATATCGTTCAAGAATGGTGGTAAAAGGATATGCTCAGAAGGAAGGTATTGATTTCAATGAAATATTTTCTCCTGTTGTTAGACTAACGACTATTCGGGTAGTTCTGGCTATGTGTGCTGCATACACTCTACATCTAGAGCAGTTAGATGTGAAAACAGATTTTCTCCATGGTGATCTTGATGAAGAAATATATATGCTCCAACCAGAAGGTTTTACCGAAAAAGGAAAAGCGAACTTGGTTTGCAGGTTGAACAAATCTCTGTACGGTCTCAAACAGGCGCCGAGGTGTTGGTATAATAGATTTGATTCCTATATCATGAGCCTTGGATACAAGAGTCTTAATTCAGATCCTTGTGCATATTTTAAGGGTTTAAATGGTAATGATTTTATCATTTTCCTGTTGTATGTTGATGACATGTTGGTTGCAGGCCCTAACAATGATCAAATACAGGAGACGAAGGCACAGTTGGCTAGGGAGTTTGATAGGAAGGACTTGGGACCCGCAAACAAGATTCTTGGGATGCAGATTTACCGATTCAGGAATAATGAAAAGATTTGGCCATCACAGAAGAATTATTCGAGGAATGTATTGAAACGATTAAATATTAAACACTGTTAGCCAATTTCTACCCCTCTTCTCATTAATTCCATGTTATCCTCTACAATGAGTCGTAGTAGTGAAGTAGAGAGGATGGAAATGTCTCGAGTTCCGTATGCATCAACAGTGGGGAGTTTAATGTTCACTATGGTTTGTACTAGACCAGACATTGCACATGCAGTGGGAGCAGTTAGTCGGTACATGGCGAATATAGGAAGAGAGCATTAGAGCATGGTGAAGAGGATCCTGAGATACATCAAGGAAACCTCAGATGTTGCATTATGTTTTGGAGGATCAAATTTTACTATCACTGGATATGTTGACTCAGATTTTGTAGGTGATTCTGACTGGAAGAAATCCACTACGGGTTATGTGTTTACTCTTGTAGGAGGAGTTGTGAGATGGATCTCAAAGCTACAGTCAGTTGTGGCTTTATCCATGACAGAAGCAGAGTACATGCCAGCTACACAAGCTTGCAAAGAGGCGATTTGGATGAGAAGGTTATTGGAGGAGCTCGGGCACAAACATGATCATATTCCATTATTTTGTGACAGTCAGAGTGCCTTGCACATTGCAAGGAATCCATATTTTCATTCCAGGACAAAGCACATTGGCGTACAATACCATATTGTTCGAGATTTTGTGGAGGAAGAAAGTGTGGACATGAAGAAAATTCACACTAAAGAAAATCTGGCAAATTTCCTGACAAAGGCGATTAATTCTGAAAAGTTCAGATGGTGCAGATCTTCTAGTGGCCTTGTAGATACATGAGCAGCAGTTTGGGCAGATAGAAAGGATGTGTGGAGATGTGATTGACACTTAATCAAATCTCCAAGTGGGATATATGTTGGAAGATGCGGAGAGAGATTAATGATGGTCACCGCATTCATTACATTTAATGAATTTGACACCCTACAATTATTTCCCCAATTAATTTGGTAAAAGTATTTTAATTGAGGGAAGACCAAAGGGTGTGAGGGAAGGTTATAAAAAGGGATCTCCTCCCGGAATTTTTCATCATCGGATTCAGAAGCAACACATCTTCATCTCAGAGTGCAGTATTTTGTGAGTCGTTTTTCCAAATTTTAAAATAGAGATTTTCTTGAGTGTTTTCTCCTTGTAATTGAGAGAGAATTTGTACCCACATTTTACCATAGTGAAATCCTTCTATTTTACTGTTGTTTTTTACCCCTTTCATTTGGGAGTTTTTCCATGTTACATTTGGTGTTCACTTTAATTCTGCACTTTTTCACTTTATTTTTAATCTTGCAATTATCATTGTATCAAAGGACTCGTCATTTACGATCCTAATAGCTCATGCCAGATAGATCAGGGTGACATTTCTGAAGCTCAGAGAGGAAGTGTTGAGTATACTTTTTAATCATCGGCTCGTAGGGGTGGAGGGCGTGTGACGAGAGCATTGTCGTTGTTTCCCTAGAGATGAATAATAGCGAGGAAAACTGCCTAAAATTCTAAGAGTGGAGATTGATTCGAATCGATTGGAAGTAAAATTCAAAACGGAAGTCTGGGGAGCAATAGCCCGTAGCCCTAGTTGATCCATTCAACTTATAAGTTCTGTTGGGGTTAATTACTTAAATCATAAATAAGTCGAGATTTACTATCACATTTAATAGTGAACATATCTACAAGTTTAATTAATAGATCAAATACAATTGAATTGGATCAAGAATGATAATCACAATCAAGAGATTAGAACAAGATAAACAGTCGATGTAGAAAAATAAAGAGGACAACAGATGTAGCGTGCTTCGCCCGCAAGGGGACCTACGTGTATGGAGATAACACCACCCGGGCAACCATTTTATTAAGAAGATAAGAAATAAATCAAGAATAAATTACAGACTTGAATGCGAAAATTAAAGGACCATCGAAACTATCCAAGGAGGTCGATCTTGCTGAACTAGGTGGCAGTGGTCAACCCTGTCATTTAGAGTCAGCCCCGTCCACTCCTGAACGGACTCACGCATGCACACAGGCAGAATACAACAATATACATGACGAAGAAAAGGTAAAACGTTGCAGAGCCAAGAACTACAAACCATATCTTTCATACAACAGAAATTATGTCAAAAAACTATTAACACTTGAAGCGTAGTCGTTCGAATACCCAAAACCGATACGATCCCCACTGAGTCTCCACCGGGGAAGGACTCCGATTGCAGGAGGTGGCACGCACAACGGTAGAGGGGAGTACATGAAAGAGAGCTGTCGTGGGCGCCCTCAAATTATTGGTGGTTTTTGGGTTACTTAAGTTAATCAGAGTGGCTGAAAAAAGGTCGTCTCTTAAAGGAGGAAGTAAATTTGACAACTTATTAAAGGTATTTTGAAAATAAAATAAAAGGAATTAAGAAAACTACTTGAAAGGATGAGGGTTGTTTATCATTTATAAAACTAGAAAAAGTTTTCTGGAAGAAGATTGCATATTTTTTTATTTTTAATTTTGAAATTTAAGTTGATTAACAAAGATCAACAAGAAGATGTTTTTTTAGAAAACTATTTTTAGAAAGTGTAATCGATCTAACTCTACCTCTTCAATCATTTATTAATCATTATCATTTAAATTAATATACACTTAATTATGACCCCTTAATTTGTTAAATCTCGAACCCTACGAGAATTAACTTTACCACAAAGATGAAGTGAATTTAACCCTAGACTATCTTCGGAACATGCAATCGCATCACCCTGCTTTGATTGATGTTCTAAAGTTAGCTTATAATTAGTGGTAAATTAAGGCACATATCCTCTCTATAAATGAGAATTAATTTACTTTAGGGATTATATTTTAACACTTCAAATTGATCCCGTGTGGTTTTCAATTACCAATTAAGTTTTCACTCTCACAATTCACACAATTCTCGACCTCGCGTGATTTGTGTTTATTGTTCAATTGCTTTATTAGTTTCATTTAAATTGAAAACACAATTAATATATCATATAAAGTGAATTACAGTATCTCATTGATTCAAAATAAATTAATGAAGAACGTAAGAGATAGATCGATTACTAAAAAGACCACTCTTCTATGAGTAGCGTAATCATCATAGAAGCGAATTGCATTTGCAATGGTTTATAATGGGTATAACCCAATCACACTTCTACACAAGAATTCCAGCCAAAATAAGAAGATTAAGAGAGGAAGAAATTTGAATAAAACATAAGAAAATAGAAGAAATAAAAGAAGAACAATGAAGTTTAGTACACAAATGAAAATATTACAACATGAAGAAGAGAAGGAGGCTTCGATGAGGGTATCCTTGCTTCAAGAGATACACCTCTTACAATGGTTGGAGAATTTGGGTGAAACCAATTATCCTATGCCTTCAATCTCCTAATGGACATCCCAACCCCTCCAAATGAGAAAACAACTAATTTATAGAGTGGAGGGGAGGCTAGGCTTAAAGAGGTTTCAAGTGTGAATGAGGAATCTCGGCCAAATATTTTAATACAACTTTTACTGCCCATTTTACCTCCACAACGCGTGAAACAACTCTTCTTCCAGAAGGTTGATTTGTGAAAAAATGAATCCCTGAGATTCTCTAAAAATTTAGGCCTAATCCAAGCACGAATGAAGAAATTATGATCCAAATACATAACCCATGTCCATTCTGGCGAGTCCAGCCCATCTTTGAATTCATGACCCATTTTCACCAACCAAATGCACTCTTTAGCTCTAGTGTTTTGAATAAAAGTTGTAGAAAATTAAGTGAGGAACACTGTTACAAAAATTTAAGTTCAAATAATTCATATTAAAATATTTATGTGCGAAATACTACATTTCAATTTTAAAGGGTAAAACAGGAATTTTAATCAAATTTTCAAATGAATGATCTAATCCCAAATATTTCATAAATGAACATATTTAGCACAATGTGAGGAAATTATGTCATTTATTATAAATAAAATATTCAATAAAATACTATTTTATCAACTCCTCCACACTTACCCTTTTGCACTCCTGGGAAAAACCTCATATTAAGTAAAGATCAATATTAAATCAAAACAAATTTAAAACACATATCCTTGAGATCCAACAATTCCACACCAAGAAATAGAAGATAGCATGCCTCATAAAAACCATTATTTCAAGTTCTCTATTTATATCATTCAATATATTTCCACTTTATTTATTCTCTCATGCACAAAACAATTATCTTACTTGAATTTTCTCTTATCACACAAATGTCAATTTTTTTGCAATGTCTTTCTCATCCAAACTCATACAAGGGTCACCATAGGCTTGATAAATTCCTACATCGCCACCCGATGTGATTCAAGGACATATGATTATCATGAGGACTTTTTAGGGTTGTTCTGTGGCTTTTGGTTGGTAGGATTTAGATGTGAAAAACTCTGAGGCTTAATGAGGAGGGCTTGACTCTTTTTGAAGAAAAATTGCATTAATCAAATTTTCACATAAATATGGTATCCTCCTAAATCCCCATAGTATCAATTCAGCTCCATCATCATGAAAAGACATGGAAAGTTTACACTATTCATCATTTAGCAACAAAAATGTCAATCATCTCAAACATGATTTTCTTGAAAGCTCCAGATAGGCAAAACTTCACTTATCATGAAAGCTCTAGAAAAGGAACAACTTTCAATATAATGATTTTCTTCAGAAGAAAAAACATCTCTTCAGAATTTGATTTTCCACCCAAAGTATCACAGAATGTGGTAGCACAACACAAGACAACTTCCCCCACACTTATTTTCAACTAGATTATGCAATTTCACTTCAAGAGTTGGTGGGATAGGGAAAATTGGCTTGTAATTTGGCTAACCTAATAGGATGTTCAGGGATACAAGGAATAAATTTTCAAGATATTCCATTATAAAAAAGGATTCTTTGAAATTGGAGCTTTAATACCAAACAAATGCCTCAATCATTTAAACATAAGTACCTCAAACCCTAAAGTTTTGACAGAAATAAATCACATTCTGGTTAAATCAAGAACGGTTTAGTTCTCTCAAGAAGTGAGTTGAAGGTAAAGAATATGAAAATAATGGTTGAAAAGCCTCACAAGAAAGTGATTTCAAATATAAAGACAGTGAGATATGGCATGGGATTCAAAATTCAGTGTAATTTTCATGAAATTACTAAATATTTGAACTTGAAACAAAGTCATTTCAGAATTCATTTAATCTTAGTTTCAAGGGATAAATTGTTTCACTTATTGATATGAATTTCAAAATGGTGTTGAGAATCATTTCAGCTCAAAAGTTTAAAACACACAGAAAATTGAAAAATAAACACACAAAATTTGAAAAACACACAATTTTTTTTGTTTTGTTTTTTTAAAATAGGAAAACAATTGAAATTACAAAACTAAAAGGTTCCCTCCCCCACACATAAAATATTTTAATGCCCTCAATGTGAACCCATGAGATGATATATGCACATGAAATGTATAATTTTAAATAGGATAAAGAATAAAAAAGTTAAAGGGTTAGGAACAACCTGATGTGATCAAGTGATGATGGGGTCATGCAGTGTGATAAAATGCACTGCACTAGTAGGAAGTCCCTCAATGTATCTCTTAAAAAATTTCCAATTGACTGTAAAGCTCATTCCTGTGTCCCCTTGTGTGATCTCCACTACACCATAAGGAAAAACATTAGTCACAACATAAGGACCTAACCACCTGGAACACAACTTACCAGACATTAGCTTCAGTCGTGAACTGTAGATTAGGACTTTCTCTCCAACATGAAACTCCTTTTATTGGATCATTTTATCATGAGATGCTTTTGATTTTTCATTGTAGAGCCTTGAGTTCTCATATAAAGATAATCGAATCTCCTCAGGCTCTTGAATTTGCAGCTTCCTTTGGATTCCATCTTAGGCTAAATCCATGTTGCATTTCTATATAGCACAATAAGCTCGATGCTCATCCTCTACGGGGAGATGTCATGCTTTCCCAAAAAAAATATGAAATGGGGACACACAAATGGGTGTCTTGTATGCAGTCCTATAAGCCCGCAATGCATCATCCATGTGCTTTCTCCAATCTTTCTTATTTGGCTGCACAGTTTTCTCCAAAATTTGTTTCAATCCCCTATTTGAATCCTCAGCCTGAGCATTTCTTTGAGGGTGTTATGGTGTCGATGTTTTGTGTGTCACCCCATAATTCCAAAGAAGGGAAGAAAAATTATGATTGCAGAAGTGTGTCCCTTGGTCACTGATGATGGCCTTTGGTACTCCAAACCTACAAAATATTTGTGCTTTGACAAAGTCCACCACAACATGAGAATCATCATTCCTGGTGGCCTTATCCTCCACTCATTTACTCATGCAATCAAGAACAACCAAAATTTACAAAAAACCAAAGGAACTAGGAAAACGACCCATAATATCGATGCCCCATACATCAAAAATCTCACAGAATAGTATGGGTTATTAGGGCATCTCATGTCTCCTAGAAATGTTCCCAGTGTGTTGGAAACAATATCATGACTTATAAAACACATGGGCATCATGAAATAAGATAGGCCAATACAATCCAGAGTCCAAATCTTTCCTAGCTATCCGTTGGGGTCCAAAGTGTCCACCATAAGAAAGTGTATGAAAAAAATGTAAAACAGACTCCAACTCATGATCAGGAACACACCTCCTAATAATATGATCACTACACATGCGCCAAAGGTATGGATCATACCAAACATAATACCAAGACCTACTTTTTAATTTTTGGACTTGATGTTTCTTTAAATTTGCAGGGATTTTAGAGGCAACATGGTAGTTAATTAAATCTGCATACCAAGGATGTGTATATGAGATGGAATAAAGATGCTCCTCAGGGAAAGTGTCCCAAAGTGGTACCTGGTCCAAGGTGTCATCCTCTAGTGTTTGAGTAAGCCTACTCATGTGGTCCGCCACCAAGTTTTCTGACCCCTTTTTTTCCTTTATCTCAATATCAAATTCCTGAAGAAGGAGCATCCATTGGATCAGCCTGAGCTTTGCATCTGGCTTCTTTAAGAGGTACCTCAGAGCTTCATGGTTAGAAAAAGCAACAACTTTAGAGCCCAATAAATATGAATGGAATTTATCTCAAGAAAATATGACAAAAAGAAACTCCTTTTTCGTGGTTGTGTAATTTGATTGGGCCGAATCCAATGTTCTCGAAGCATAGGCGATCACATGTGAATGTCCCTCCACCATCTGACATAAGACAAATCCAATCCCGAAGTTGGATGCGTCATACATAAGCTCAAAAGGAAGATCCAACTGTGGGGGCTGCATGATAGGTGGAGTGGTAAGACATTGTTTTAGCTCATCAAATGAATTACTATAAGAATCATCAAACACAAAATCAGAATCTTTTTGATGAAATCGTGAAATAGGAAGAGAAATATTACTAAAATCTTTGATGAAGCGCCAATAAAATCCTGCACGCCCTAGGAAATATCTAATATCACACACACATGAAGGATAGAGTAAGGATTAAATAATGTATATCATAGATGTATCATCCTCTATCCCATGTTCTGACACTACATGCCCTAAGACAATGCCATGCTCTACCATGAAATGACACTTTTCAATGTTCAGGACCAAATTCTTCTTAATAAAATGATTCAAATCCTTTCCCAAACTACTTATACATTCATCAAATGAATACCCATACACTGTAAAATCATCCATGAATACCTCCATACAGGTCTCAATAAAATCAGAAAAAATACTCACCATGCATCTCTGGAAGGTACCTGGGGTGTTGCAAAGTCCAAATGGCATCCTTTGGTAGGCAAACATATCGAAAGGACAAGTGAATGTTGTCTTCTCCTGATCCTTCGAAGCAATAGGAACCTGAAAATATCCAAAAAAATCCATCCAAGAAACAATAATGTGTTTTCCTAGCAAGTCTCTCAAGCATCTGATCAATAAATGGGAGGAGGAAATGGTCCTTACAAGTATATTGATTTAGTTTCCTATAATCAATACACACATGCCAACTATTTTGCACCCTCATTGGAACTAACTCATCTTTCTCATTTTTAACAACAGTAACACCACTTTTCTTAGGCACAACCTGAATAGGACTTACACACTGAGAATCTGAAATGGGATAGATTATACTTGCCTCGAGCAATTTTCAACTTCTTTTTTAATAACCTCCAAAAGGGTTGGATTAAGCCTCCTTTGTGGTTGCCTCACCAGTTTATCCTCATCCTCCAAAAGAATCCTATTCATGAAAATGGAGGGGATAATACCTGATATGTCAGCCAAAGTCCACCTGACTTCCCTGATGTTCTCCCTCGAAATATTCAAAAGTTTTTCTTCATGTTCAAAAGGGAGATCGTTAGCAATGATAACAGGTAATTTCTCACCACTTAACAAGTATGATTATTTGAGATTTGGTGGTAATGGCTTGATTTTCAGTGTAGGGGGGTGGTGTGTGGATGGAGATATAGAAGGAACTGAAATATGTGCACAAAAAACATTAGTAATAGAATATACATCATCATAATTAGAGAATAAAGCATCAAATCCATCAGTATACTCAACAACCATGTCATAATTAGAGTTGACACGATCAAAATCAGAATATGATTCCATTTCAAAATCAAATCTAAGAGAGTCTTGTGCATTAAAAATAGATGTGGAAGTACTTTTAGACATCAAATTGGAACCAATACTCATAATCTCCCTAATCAAAAGACAATAAAAATTCATGTGGTTTTTACTTGGTGGTTCAAAATGGGAGATAACAAAAGTAGAATGGTCCTCTAAGGGGTACTTCATGGATTCCATAACATTAAATATAACAAATTCATCTCTAAACTCCATGGAAAGTGTACCCTCATTGACATTTATGTTAATTTTTGCAGTTTTGAGGAAGGGTATACCTAAGATAATGGGAGCATGAGAACTTACCTGATCATCATCCATGTTATGCAAATAGAAATATGCTGGAAAGGTCATGTCTCTTACCCGTACAAGTACATCCTCAAGGACTCCTGCTGGATATGTCGTAGCTCTATTCGCCAACTGCACCACTACTCTCAACGACTTTAGCTCACCAACCTGCAAAGAAAAGAATACATAGTGAGACATCACATTTATGGAAGCTCCCAAATCAAAAATTGCATCAAAAAAGTGCAACCCCCCTATGGTGCATTGAATGGTGAATGTCCCTGGATCTTTGCACTTTGTCGACATTGCTAGAGTCAGTGTAATAATTGTTGAAACATTCCTTCCAAGATTGATCCTTTCATTTCCCTTGAGGCATCTTCGATTGGTATAAGGTTCTTTTAAGAATTTCACATATCTTGGAATTTTCTTAATGGATTCAAGTAGAGGAATGTTGATCTCTACACGCTTGAATGTGTCCAAAACCTCCTTTTTCATTGCTTCTTAAGCCATCTTCTTATTTTGAACAACATTGTTTGGAAAAGGAAGGGGTTTAAGAGGAACATCATTAATCTTTTTCTTACCTTTAACCTTCTCCTTAAGTTGCTCATCAGATGATGTGGAATTGGGATTTTTGGAGTTAAGGTGAATCCCGGTGGAATGGTAGGTGGAGAAGCATTAGTTGTTTGCTTCCCACTTCTCAATGTGATGGCACTGACATTCCGCTTTGTATTTGGAGTGGGTTGGGAAGGTAGATTTCCGAAATTATTACTTACAAGTTCATGGAGGGTGGTGGAAATCTGTCTCATTTGAGTATTCAACTCCCTCAACTCCGAACCTTGACTCTTCAGCTCAGTTTGTTGATTAAGAACTATTTGTTTTAAAAGATCATTAGTATTTAAATCTACCATTGGTGGGGGATTCCCTTATTGTTGTCTTTTTGATGTTTGGGCTTCAAATCTTCTTTGAGGTTGTTGGAATCAATGCTGGTAAGGCGGAGGCTGCTGGATGTTTTGTTAAAAGGGTGGCATTTGTTGTTGTCCAAAGCCATACCTCATGTCCGATTGATCCTTCAACCCTTGGTTGAATGTTGTTGCAAAGGAATCAAGCTTATTTTGGGGATATGGTTGTTTTTGCTGATAAGGTCACCCAAAAAACACTACTACACAATCTTCTGTTTCTTGTAGTTGGGGGAAACAGTCAGTTGGGTGGCTTGTCTCAATGAAAATTCCACAAGGCCTTGAAGTAGGGGGTTGAGATGTCTTTTGAGCCAAATCAATCTGTCTCACCATATTTTTCAATTCTTCCAACATGGTATCAATCAAATGACTTTCAAGAGAATATGGACTTACCTGATGTACTCCCCTGACATGTGGTGTACCTTGATCACCAAATTTTTGGGAGTTTTGGACCATTTTGTCGATCAAAACACATACAACTATTGGTGTCTTGTCCACCAATTCTCCATCAGCCGCAACATCCACCATGATTCTCTCCATTGGTGTGAGTCCTTCATAGAAGTATTGGATGAGTAGTTGCTCACTGATTTGGTGATGTGGGAAGCTTGCACACAACATCTTGAATCGCTCCCAGTACTCATACATTGACTCCCCTTGTGCTTTTTTGATCCCAGATATCTATTTACGAATGCAAGTGGTCCTTGATGATGGAAAAAATCTCTACAAAAAAATACTTTTTAAATCATTCTAACAAGTTACATCTTCAGGTTGTAAATAATACATCCAATATTTCATAGCTCCATCAAGTGAGAATGAGAATGTCATTAATTTGATTTGGTATTCAGATACATTTCTTGGTTTCAAGGTTGAGAAAACCACATTAAATTCTTTAAGGTGTTTATTGGGATCCTCACCTGAGAGGCCATTAAATTTTGGAAGAAGATGAATTAATCCATATTTCTATTCAATGTCTGATTCAAGATTTGGGTATGAAATACAATTTGTTTAATAGTTAATATCAGGTGAAACCAATTATCTAATGGTTCTATTAAGTTCATTTCCATTATTATCGACCATTGCTTCTTGTTTTATGGTTGAATTTTAATTTCTTCCAATTTCAATGTTCTGAAAGTGGAAGAACTCTCCAACTGGTTGAATATTGAAACTTCCCATAGACTAAGAATGTCTGATTCGTGCCCTAAGGAAACGTTCAATATTAGGGTCAAGATCTAAGAGATCTTCAGGATTAGTTTTTGTCATAAATCAAATAAAAATGAAAATAAATAAAGTGGACCATAGTAAAATAAAAATTATAATTTTGAGTTGATGGTCCAAAAAGAAGTAGAATAAAATAAACGAAGAAAAAAACCAGATTGGGTAAAGAAGGAAAAAAGAAGAGAGGAAGATAATAAAATGTAAAATAAAATAAATAACTCTGATTGGTTGAAATATTTACTTGCCTCCCTGGAAATAGAGCCAATTTTAAAGAGTGATGTCGTGGGCACCCTCAAATGATTAGTGGTTTTTGGGTTTCTTAGGTGCAGTAGAGTGGCTGACCAATGTCATCTCCCAAAGGAGGAAGTAAATTTAACAACTTATTAAATGTATTTTGAAAATAAAATAAAAGGAATTAAGAAAACTAATTTAAAGGATGAAGGTTTTTTATCATTTATAAAACTAAAGAATGTTTACTGGAAGAATATTTCATATTTTTTTTGTTTTTAATTTTGAAATGTAAGTTGATTAACAAAGAACAATGAGAATATGTTTTTTTAAGAAAACAATTTTTAGAAAGTGTAATCGATCTAACTCTACCACTTCAATAATTTAATAATCATTATCATTTAATTTAATATCAAATTAATTATAACCACTTAATTTGATAAATTCCAAACCCTACGAGAATTAACTTTACCACAAAGATGAAGTGAATTTAACCCTAGGCTAACTTCGGAACATGCAATCGCAATGCCCTGCTTTGATTGATGTTCCAAGGTTAGCTTATTGTTAGTGGTAAATTAAGGCATATATCCTCTCTGTAAATTAGAAATAATTGAGTTTAGGGATTATATCTAAACACTACAAATTGATCCCGTGTGGTTTTGAATTACCAATTAAGTTCACGCTCTCATAATTCACACAATTCTCGACCTCACGTGATTTGTGTTTGTTGTTCAATTGCTTGCTTAGTTTCATTTAAATTGAAAACTCAATTAATATATCATATTGAGTGAATTACAGTAGCTCATTGATTCAAAATAAATTAATTAAGAAGGTAAGAGATAAATCAATTACTAAAAAGACTACTCTTCCATGGGTGGCGTAATCATCGTAGAAGCGAATTGCATTTGCAACAATTTATAATGGGTATAACACAATCATGCTTCTAATCAAGAATTACATACCAAAGAGGAAAATTAAGAGAATAAGAAATTTGAACAAAACATAAGAAAAGATAAGAAATAAAAGAAGAACAATGAAGTTTAATACAAAAATGGAAATATTGCAGTATGAAGAAGAGAAGGAGGCTTCGATGTGGGGATCCTTGCTTCAAGAGCTACCCATCTTAAAATGGTTGGAGAATTTGAGTGAAACAAATTATCCTCTGCCTACAATATCCTAATGCACTTCCCAACCCCGCCAAATGATAAAAACACTAATTTATCAGGAATATACACTTAATAGCCATATGAGATATTTTATCATTATGTGAATGTGCATAAGATATGGATCCAAAAATCCTAAGGTGAACAAGATTCGGGGGTGTTCCTTTCCAAAGTTCTTTAGGTGTCTTAAAGGAGTTAGTAAAAGATGGGAAACAATTAATGAGGTACACTACTGTTGAAGCAGCCTCGACCCAAAAGGACCTGGGGAGTTTTGAGTGGGACAACATACACCTTACCCTCTCAAAGACAATCCTATTCATTCTTTCTGCCAACCCATTCTGTTGTAGGGTTTCCACAATAGTTCAGTGTCTTTTTATTTCCTTAGATTCAAAATATTCAATGAATTCAGTGGATAGATATTCTAAACCATTATCAGTCCTTAAAGCCTTATGTTTCTTATTACTCTCACTCTATATAATAGCTTTCCATTTCTTAAAATTTTGAAAGGTATCAGACTTGTGCTTGAGTATATAAATCCATACTCTCCTAGAGAAGTCATCAATAAAATTCCCAAAGTATAAGCCTCCACTATGAGATGTGACCCTAGAAGGACCCCACAAATCATAATGTACACATTCAAGAGGTTCTTTAGCCTTATACATAGACCTACTGAAACTAACTCTCCTATACGTCCCATATACACAGTCTTCACAAAAGGGTAGACTGCTAGGAGAGATGTTACTTAGAAGGCCATGTTTCTTAAGCTCACTAAGACCCTTGGAACTAACATTCCCTAGTATCCTATGATATAAGGTAGTGGAATCAATTTTTAGACTAGAAGAGGCATTAAACTGGGTTCGATACACATTACCATATAACACATACATGCCATTGCGAAGGGTTCCTTTCATTACTGTGTTGGATCCTCAGGCAAATCTAAGGCTTCCAGATCCATAATTGAAGTCATACCCTTTATGATCAAGGATTCCTAAGGATATTAGTTTCATTTTCAATTCGGGTACCCACCTAAATTCTTCAAGAGATTTGACAGACCCATCCTGAAGCTCAAGTAAAATTGATCCTATTCCCATAATGTGGTAGCTCCTGTTATTCCCTAGAAATACCTCACCAGACTTGACTTCCCTTCATTCATTAAAGAATTCCTTCCTAGGGCACATGTGGAATGAGCATCCTGAATCCAGGATCCATTCATATAATATGGGGATGTTAGTGACATTTAACACACCAGTAGTGTCAACGTATTGTTCAACTAATAGGGAATGGTCATTATTGCTATCTTTATAGTCACCATTATTATTAGGATAGTTCCTCTTAATATGTCTAGGTTGTTTACATTGAAAACATTTTATTACCTTGCCTTTAGACTTACTTCTATATTTCTTAGACCGACCCTTGTCTTTTCTACTGCCCCTTGACTCACTTCGGCCTCTAGAATCACCTATGTCCCTTACATTTAAACCCCCAGCCTTAGTTTTCATACTACCCTTCCTTTGAAGTTCTTTAGAGAGAAAAACAGATTTTACTTCTTCAATAGTTAATGTGTATTTCCCATACATCATAGAGTCTTTAAGAGAGTTAAACGAATCATCTAATGATTTCAACAATATAATAGCTTGGTCTTCATCATCCAATTTAATGTCAATGTTGGATAGATCTAATAATAATTTATTAAATTCATTAATGTGTATCCTGACCACAGTTGTAGGGAACATTTTGAATGTATATAATCTCATTTTCTAATATAGTCTTCCAACAAGAGATTTAGTCATATAAAGGGACTCAAATTTAGACCATATACCAGCAGTAGAGGAATAATATGCAACTTCACTTAACACTTTGTCTCATAAAGATAAAAGTATTAGACTACAGGCTTTCCTAAGGGTCTCCTCAGGGACATCTACAAAGGAGACATCAGTCTGCCCATCAGGAGTGGTGGTGGAGACATTCATCCTAGAGCTAGAAAGGGCATCAATTAGGTCATTATGATCTAACAGGGCTGTCATCTTAATTATATAGAGATTAAAATTATTCTTACCATCAAACTTATCAATATCGAACTTAGTTGAACCCATGGAAATAAAACAGTAGGCTATGATACCACTTGTTAGGGTTAATTACATAAACCCTAAATAAGCTAAGATCCACTGTCACGTTTAATGGTGAAAAAATCAATAAGTTTAATTAACAGATTAGTTACAATTGAATTGGATTAAGAATGATAATCACAATCAATAAATTAGAACAAGATAAATAGCTAGTGCAGGAAAATAAAGAGGACAACTGATGTAACGTGCTTTGGCCCCAAGGGGACCTACATGCATGGATAGAACACCACCAGGGTAACCATTTTATTAAGAATGAAAGAAAGAAATCAAGAACAAATTAAAGACCTGAATGCGAAAATTAAAGGACTACATAAACTATTTGAGGAGGTTGATCTTGTTGAACGAGGTGGTAGTAGTCAACCCTATCATGTAGATTCTATCCCATCCACTCTTAGATAGACTCATGTATACACACAAACAGGATACAATATCATACATGATGAAGATATGGTAAAACGCTACAGAGCTAAGAACTACAAACCCAATATTGGTTATGAAAGAAAGTATGTCAAAAAACTGTTACCACTTGAAGCATAGTTGTCTGAATACCCTGAACCAACACAATCCCTACTGAGTATCCACCAGAGAAGGACTCTGATTGCATGAGGTGGCACATACAGTGGTTTAGGGGAGTATAGGTGGTCAGAGTCTCATAGATGGTTCGCCTTTATTCTTCACAGAGCTGGAACAAAACCTCACTCACTAAGAGTACTCTCAGAACAAGATAGAAACCAAAACACAAGTAATGAAACCTTGGGAAACAAGCACAATCAATGAACACCATAGAAAATGATCAAACGATTCAGCGAAGGTGCGAGATGGAATCTTCATGTACGGTAAAGATCAGTGCGACGATTTGTGTAACTGAAGCTGAGAAAGCACATAGGATAAGTGGTGCCATTTGAGTGGAGCAGAGGAACAACATAGAAGATCAAGGCCAGACGAAGAAAATACATTGGGATCAATCCGGTCCATCTGATAGAGAATTATCAATGGTCCAGAGTAAGCACCGATAATAGGTAAAGAAAATAGAGTAATCGGGTTCTCGGAAATAAAATAGAGAAATAATAAATAGGCTGAGCCAGAACTGGGAAAAACATCCACGTAAGGGCCATGAGTCCATGTAGGATAATAACGAAAAATGAATAATATTCAATTAAAAAAGAGAAAAAAGGTTAATTAATTTCATTTCAACTGTAATTCATGCAGGATCATATTCAAAAAGTTCCATAGGAGGTCTATGTAAAACCCCAACCCAAAATCATTGGGTTACTTGGTCTCAAGCAAGCCTCATATTGAATCAAATGGTTCCAAATAGTGACAAAAGCTAAAATCTTATAGATTTTGAACGTACCAAAATCTTCCTTTGATGATATGACCAACTCAGTTTTTAGCATTATTTATATATAATCGTTGTAGCACATGATAAAACATCATATCCAACAGAGACTGTATATTGCCTATGTGAATTTTTAATTCATTTTTTGTAAATTAAATGTTTATTTTAATATGTCTATTTGAGAAAGCTTTTACACAGTTGGAAGTTGGTAACCACCCATTCCCTATCCACCGCTTGCGTATCCCATGGGATTCCTCTCCCCCTGCTCGTATTTATTTTGGAAGGGCTTCCTCAAACATAAGGTGTGAATTCATAATGGAATTTCAAGAGGCTAGGGTTCCAAGTGTACAAGACTTTAACATTAAGGGATCTGTTATGCCGAGAAGATTCCAGCGTGACTACATTCCAGAAGCAATTTGGGGTCTCGGAGGAAGAACGCAGGCTGTAGTTTGATGCAGTTAGTTCTTGATCTCAGTGGTGTGATCATTGTGGCATCGACATAGTCGATGGGAAACGACGTTCATGGTGGATCTGATTTGGGGTCGATTATCTTTGATCGGGGTTCGCAATTCGTGACCGCTGACTGGGGATTCAATCTGTGAGGGGGAGGATCTCTTCTATTTTTCCCAAGTTGAAGAAGATGGTTCTTGGAGTTCATCCAAAGCTATTGGAGTTGCTGAAATTTTCTAGTTCACATTAGATCTGAACAATGACATTGGTTTTGGACAGCAACATAGGTTTTGGACAGCATGACAAGCCTGGATAGTAGTGAATTCTTTGGTCGACTCAGGTTTTGTATTATGAAACTGGTCCCAACACTTCATCCTGGTGAATCAACATTTCATAGGGGTAAGACCAAACCCTGATAAGGGGGTTCAGTCGGATTTTCCATTTTGTCTATCTTGTTTTATTTATTATGGTGTTTTTTTGGTTGTTTCATGTTGTGGAGATGATTTATGTTACTTGTCCTGTTTTGTTAGTGTACTACTATGGTCCTTAAATCCTTGTGTTTCTGACGCTTTTCCCGGGGTGCGTGCTTCTATTCGTTATTCGAGGAAGGAAGTGCAGTTGTGTTTCCCCGCATTCCTGCTTTCCAAAGGCGCGTGGCATCCGTCACTTATTCAGAGATGTTTGCTCCTTGATTGAAATGGGATGATGGTATATCAGTTCATCCTTTCGTGGATTCCTACTCGGAACTCATAGCCTAGCCCGAGTCTCTATCATAGATTAAAACATTGTTCGTGAAACTCTTCCCAGTGCCATGTATTCATGGATGCTGGTTAATTACACTACTTCTATCAGGATATTCCAAGGGGATTGGTTAGGGCAACAACCTTCGGTCGGGGGAGCAGTCACGCTGGACATCACTGGCATGTCTCGGCACTAGAACACTAGCGCGTCTGGGTTTCTTTCCCTTATGATAGGGATTCTTGAGGGCACGGAATCCCGAGGCATCCCACGTCAAATGTGGGGAATTATATTCCATAGGCATGTCTCTGTGTTTTTCGTCCTCTTCCCATGTTTACCATAGGGTATGTCATGAGTTTAATGTCTAGAGGAGATAGATTAGATAGATCATATTGATCAGAACACTGACTAGAGTGGATCAGATGGGTGAAACCCCTGGAAGGAACATTGATACTGGGAGCTGTGAGAAATGGGGTGACATGATTTCACCGGGATGTGGCATCCCGGACAAGAATCATGATGGATGTGGATTGTTGAATGGATAGGGAGGAGATGGAGCTGATGCGAGGGCGACAGTGAAGTTAGTCTTGAGCCTCGAAGAGACATCCTACATATCCCTATGGCATGGAATCAAATTCCACGTAGTTCGGCGAGGCGATGAGACACCTAAGGAGGCGACCCATATGGATGGGACCCAAAGGATGTGGAACCCCCAGGTTGGGGAATGACCTTCCCGAAACACATAGGCTTGAGGGAAAGACCGGGATGAGACATGGGTGATGGGATTGAACCTCAGGGAGGCTTCCGATGTACCTTGACTTGGAAAAGATCAAAGTCTATGTAGTTCAAGATTGGGGGCATAAAATCTTGGTGTGTACAGAGGACAACGACCCGATGATATACTGGTGCTAACGCGTGGTTAGCAGCCCAAGGTTAGTCTGACGCTACTAAGATGGACCAGAAATATTGGTCCTAGTGAAATTGATGACAATGACTTACCACTAGATGAGGATCACAATGACTTACCATCGATTGGGGAATGCAACAACCTACCATCGATTGGAGTATCACAACAGCTTACCGCTGGTTGGGGTCCCAACGACTTACCACTGGTTAGGGTTGAAAACAACTTATCGCCAAATGGGGTCCCAACGACATACCACAGAATAGGGCTCCAATGGCATACCAATGCTCAGGGAACACAATGGCTTACCGCTGGTCAGGGAACACAACAACTTACCACTGGTCGGTGTTGGACCTCGGGGAGGTTTCATATGCACCTTTCCTAGTAGAAAAGGATCAAAGCCCACATAGTTCGAATGGGTATAGTTTAATGTATTACCGGATAAAAAAGGGTATAATGTTTAACATCATGCAAGGTGAGGGTGGACCGACGTAGAGTGGTTGGGACCAATGGGTGTTGGTCTTGAACCTTGGGGAGGCTTCCTACGTACCTCTCCTTAGAAAAGATCAATGTCCACGTAGTTCAGAATAGTGTGGTAATTGACGTGAAGTGGTTGGGACCAAAAGATGTTGGGATCGAACCTTGGGGAGGCTTCCTACGTACCTTGCCTTAGCAAATATCAAAGTCCACATAGTTCAAAATGGTCTTTTGGAACCGACGTGAAGGGGGTCTGGTCCAAAAGGTGTTGAGATTGAACCTCAGAGAGGCTTCCTACGTACCTTGCCTTGGAAAGGATCAAAGTCCACGTAGTTCAGAATGGTTTGGGAACCGATGTGAAGGGGTTCGGGACCAACATGTGTTGGGATTGAACCTCAGGGAGATTTCATACGTACCATTCCTTTTCAAAGATCAAAGTCCATGTAGTTCAGGATGGGGGGGGGGTAGAATCGGGGTGTGCACAATGTACAACGACCCGATGATATACTGGGGCTTATGCATGGTTAGCATCCCGAGATCAGTTTGAAACCACTAGGACATACCATAGATATGGGTCATAGTGAAAGGGACGACAACGACTTACCACTGGATGAGGATCGCAATGGCTTACCATCGATTAGAGTATCACAACAGCTTACCGCTAGTTGGGGTTCCAATGGCTTACCGCTGGTTAGGGTTGACAATGGATTACTGCCGAATGGGGTTCAAACGGTTCACCACTGAATAGGGTTCCAATAGCTTACTACTGGTCAGGGAACACAACAACATACCATTGGTTGGGGAACACAATAGATTACCACTGGTCGGGGAACACAACGGCTTACCGCTGGTCGGTGTTGGACCTCAGGGAGGCTTCCTACATACCATTCCTAGGAGACAAGGATCAAAGCCCATGTAGTTCGAATGGGTACAATTTAATGTATTTCGGGATGAAAAAGGGCGTACAGTTTAACGTCATTTCGGAAGAGGGTGTACTGACGTAGAGTGGTTGGGACTAATAGGTGTTGGGCATGAACCTCAAAGAGACTTCCTATGTACCTTGCCTTGGAAAGGATCAACATACACGTAGTTCATATGGTGTTGGGTATTACACTCCAAGGTAGCCTAGGAAGGATGCCATGGTCAGTGCTTACTCTAAGCCCACGTGATTCATGCTCAGCGTGAGAAACAAGAGGCAACAAAGACATGATGATCACATCGTGAAAGGTGCATCCATGGGAAGTGAAGTGGGGCTTACATGTGGTTAGTGGACCAAAGAGGAAACAAGGGATTATGCGTGGTTAGTAGCTCAGATAGATGGATATTAGGACTTAATCCATGATGGAGGCCCAAGTGGTGAAAAATCCCAGAGGGATTTGGCACCGAAGAGAGATGGGTTCTGGTGCCCATGCCCCCCTCTAGTCCTTGGCATCGAAGAAGAGAGGAGGGGAACTAGGGACACTGCCTCCTGCAAGAAAGGTTAGGGGTTTACACCAAGATGGTTTCCCTTCCCCATGAATAGGCACTGCTCCAGCAAAGAGGATCTCATTCCATGTGAGGAAGATCTCACTTCTGGGGGGACGAATGGGCATAGGGAATGTCCGTGACGGGGCGCCCCACATATAATGCATGGGGCGAGGTCACAGTTTAATTTCATGTGCCTAGGACGATGGAACTTGGTAGTTTAATGTCCAGAACCTTGGATGAGGTGGGTTTACTCCGTGCCCCTAGTACTTACATGACCGATACCTACCCACCCTTGATAATGGGAAGACATCAACAATGCCGCGGTGAGGGGGTGTTGTGGAGTGATCCACTAAGGGGCCCACGTTAGCGTGGCTATGCGAAGAAGCAATAGCTGTTAGTGTGCCTATGTGAAGAAGCATAAGGCTAAGAATCGCAATGGGAGACACCACCCAAGGGACCTTGAAATCACTTTGCACAAGCATGGAGGGCCATACAAGAAAGGGGTTTTCAGAGCAAAGGGATTCACAGGAAGAGGCCTCATGAAGCTATGGGGCTCCATGTAGTGGAGGGGCTTCGTGAAGGGGTATAATTCATGAAGTGAGGTGTCATTGCCTAGGCATAGGTCATAGGTGAACATGGAGTGTGCTTTGCGAAGTGTAAAGTCTTTTGCGGAGCAGTGCTTCGCGAAGAAAGGGTGCCTTGAGAAGCGCAACACTGTGAAGCAGAGTGATTCGTGAAGCATAGTGACCCTGCCTTAGCATGTGGGTTACAAGTGCATGGAGGGTGCTTCGTGAATCATAAGTGCTCTATGAAGACCTGAGTCCCCTTGGGGTTCCCCTTCCTTTATGATGGCCCATGGGATATATGAAGGGAATTCCTCTTTGAAGAGGGGTTGAATTAAAGCCAAGGTAAATGCACTTCAAAATGCTCAAGTACCTTGAAGATATCATTTTTCATAGAGCGGAAATTTCTTCATGATTTGAGAGCTAAGAATGTGAAAGGTTGGAGGATCCATCATTTGGGCTCGAGGGGAGTCCGGTATTTACAGGCAAAACACGCCGCAAAGCAGAGATCGCTCGGTAAAAAGCTACGTGGGAATTTTTCGTAACCAAAGATGTAAAGACCCAAAAAATTCAAGGAAACTTTTTTCTTAATTTCTTTGAAATTTTACATGAATGCAGTTTCTGACGGTGCCTGATTCCGAGGCCCGGTGTACCTGAAATCATTTTTCGAAGATTAGCTTGGGTACGTTCAGTGAACGAATGAGCGAGTTTTTATAACTTTTGAACCGGTGCTCGAAATTGAAATCTGAGGGCACCGATGAAACCACAACACCGATAATTGCTTCAGAAGACCCTTTCTGAAGTTGCGTTTTCTCGGGAGGAGTTGTTTAAAAAAAATTGAGGGATAAAAATATAATTTTTTTACAATTATATTTTCTTTTCTTGTTAAGTGGATTTAAGTGTTGTGTCACAACACGTTATCCCTCTCTTATGTGGTTATAACCTAAGTAAGGGAGTTAGTGGTGGGACCCACTTGTAGTTTACTACCCTTGAGAGGATTAATGGTGAGGTGGGGCCCACATGAACCCCACCCCTTCACATTCTTTAAGCCTCATCTAACTCCCCCATTAAGTGGGTGACCTCTCATCTTCCATAACTCACTCCCACCCCCCTTGTGACACACCCTCTCATTAATGATGGAAACTTTACTTCATATAATTTTGACAAGATCAAGATTAATTAAGTTAAGTTAATTCAAAAATTTTAAATGTTTTGAAAATTCATGGGATGGGTAATAAAATAAGAAGAGTCTTATTTTATCAGGGGTTGGATGGTTGTGTGGGGAATGGGAGGAGATAAAACTCGTCTTCTTCATTGAACAACGTGAAGAACATCAAGAACATGACAAAGAAAGCCATCACCGCAAGGAGTGAATGACGTGTCGTTCTTCTTCCCTCTCCGCAGCCGGTGATAGACGCCTTCGTCGAACAAGGACGACGCGCCACATCCTTCATCGGGCAAATGCAGACGACGCTTACGAAGCCTCGATCCACGACGCCGTCTTCCGTGATGTTCGACTTTCGCGACCCGACAACGTGCGACATCATTTTTGAGGTAGGGGTTAAATTTTTGCAAGTTTATATTTCTGTGTTTCTTCCCTTCTAAAACAAAGAACTCAGATCAAATCATTCTCAAGTTGATCCGCGAATGATTTCTTTTGCGGGTTGGGAATACTTATTTGCAGGAGAAATTGTAGGGGAAATTTATTGATTTTCCCTTTCATCATTTGAGAAAAGGACGACGAACGCGGATTAATATCTATAGGTTGATCTGTGGATTGCTCGATCATGTGGGGTGGTTGCGGGGTGAAATTTTTGGGATTGGTTGAGTTTGACTTTGTTTTTAAAACCTCTAACGCGGAGGGCACAGGCTAACGAACAAATCCCGGATCCTCCGCAGCTTGTTGTCGAAGTGCGGATCAACGGACGATGATGAGGCAGGAATCAAAGGCATTTTGAATCCTTCGTAGTAAACTACGTCAAACGGGAGGACCACCGGTGCAGACGGAATTGAAAACTGACCACTGGAGCAACTCCAGTGGTCCGCGGAATGGCCTACCGGCACTGGCCGGCCGCCAGGAGGCGACGGCGCCCGGCGCGCCGCTGGGATAGGCTGCCGCGGCTGAAGCCGTGGTGGCAGGCGGCTGGTCCTGTGGTCGCGCGGGACCGAGGGAGATTGGGGGTCGTAACCCCCGGCGGTCAAGGGAGCGGCCCCCACGTGAGGGGGGCCGCAGCTTCAATCAAGGGGAGCAACGACCCCCCCCCCCTTTTCCGCAACGGCACGACCAGCAGGCCGTGCGGGCGTGCTCACGCCGGGCCAACCGGCCACCCTGGCCGGGTCGGGCCGGGCCGCGCCCAGCCGGGCTGGACCCGGACTCAGTTCGGGTCGACCCAGTTCGGGCTGACCTAGGGGGTTGGGTTGGGCCGGGCCCAGACCCCCCATTTCAGACCTCATTAGGTCTATTGCCCATAACAATGGATAAGAACCTCCGATCAATGCAAAATCAGTTGCGTAGCGATACTTGGATCGAGACGGTCGTTTCGGTATATTACACTCTAGGTTTCGGAGAACATTGGGTATGGCCGGGTTGGTTCGAACCCGAAACCAACCGGGCCCTCTGAGTGGAAACACTTATAACTTGAGCTCCGGACGTCCGATTGACTTGCCGTCGACTTTGTTGGATTCCTCTTGATGAGATGGAACTTTTGGCATATTTCACCTAAGATTTCAACGCAGTTGGAGTATGGCCGGGTTGGATTGTACCCGAAATCCAACCGGGCCCGTGGAACGGAAAAGCTGATAACTTTCAGACCAGACGTCCGTTTGACAAACCGTCAGCAACATTGGTGATCAAGTTGAGAAACGGTACCTATGAGTATAACCTATGAGTGTTCAGGGTACAGTTGAGATATGGCCAGGTTGGTTCGCACACGAAACCAACCGGGCCCCTAGGACGAAAAGGCTAGTAACTCACAGACCGGGCGTCCGATTGACGCGTCGTCTGTTGCATTGAGACCCCTATGACGAGGCAGTACTTTGAGATACTTCTTAATGGGAATTTTAGATAATTGGAGTATTGAACTATAGCTCTTGGAGCGAACCCTCCCGTAGACGAGCGTACGGAGTCCATGTAGCCGGCTTAGACCTGACGACTGCTTGACCGACTCGACTTGGAGTGAGTTGACTAGCCCAGTGGACGGAGCACTACTTTGTTTGGGTGCAGACTCATGGCGGACGGAGCACTACTCAGTTTGGGTGAAGACCTACGGTACTCGTCCGGAGAGTACCTCTGCAGGCTATTAGGGGGGATGCACTACTGTGTTTGGGTGGCATACCCCGGTGGGAAGCACTACTGTGTTTGGGTGGATGACCCACAGTACTCGACAGGAGGAGTACCTCAGTAGTCTTAGGTTAGTGAGAAGTACATCAGAGTCATGACAGGATCATTGTGCTCTCTAGAGACGGGGCTCTTCAGCAGTTACGGTTTCGATAATGAAAATCCTGGTTTGAGATGAGTCTATGACCTTTGTGTTTACCTCATGATTGAGATGGGTTACTTGATAACTTAGGTATATGTATGGAAATATACCAAGGTAGTGGTTATCCGTTGATTTCATGACCTTTGTGTTTACCTCATGATTGAGATGGGTTACTTGATAACTTAGTATATGTATGAGCATATACCAAGGTAGTGGTTATCCGTTGATTTCATAACCTTTGTGTTTTCTCATGATTGAGATGGGTTACTTGATAACTTAGGTATAAGTATGGGCTTATACCTAAGTAATGGTTATCTGTTGAGATCCTTCTTTGTGGTTATCCTTTTTGGATTTAGTGAGACCTTGAGGGTCTTGGGGTCCCTACTGAGTATCCTATACTCACCCCTACATGGGCTATGCCCGCAACTCATTGTGTTGGTTGCAGAGGTCGAGCAACGTTGATAGAGGCCGAGTGTTCAAGGACTGGACGATACTCGGAGGTGGACCTCACGACGATTCAGTATCCGGAGGTGGACTTCACGACGAGACAAAACTCAGAGGAGGTTGACGGGTGAGAGTGTTGTGGAGGCTATCCGTACCTACCCTTCAGGTAGGATCCGTGGTGGACGATCCAGGAGCTACGCTATCTGTACCTACCCTTCAGGTAGGATCCGCGGAGGACAAACCAGAAGCTGCTTCCGTTCTTCCACCTATTTGTCTTTTTCAATTTTACTTTTGTTCAGTTGTAGCTGTACTTTTGATTGGGTTTTTTATTCTGGCCCATTTACTTTTCAGCACTTCCTTTTGTATTTTGTGTATTACTTCCACTTGTACTATGTGGTGTTTTGTTTACTTTTATAAAGGCAATTCCTTCCCAGTTATCAGGAATTACGCTCTTAGTGCTAGTCACCATCCCCTGGCCTATGGAAGGTGGACTTGGGGTAGTCACGGCACGATCCCAGAGGATGGGTCATGACAAATTGGTATCAGAGGAGTCAGTTCTACCGCACAACTTATAACTCTGATATTTTCTTCTGTGAAGAAATAGTGTTAAGGGTACCAAGTGTGGTTTTCAGTTTAGGGAGTCCAGTGTTGGTGCGGCGACCGACGTATCCATACACCAGGACGCTGACTACTGATTTCCGAATTTATGCATGAAAAACACTGATTGCGTGTGTGTTTCCAAGAGTTTTAAAGTCAGCTCAAACTAGGTCAGCTCACCAGGTATAAATCGTTGACCGTGTCACATCTGTTCAGGATGTCTCCACGCAGACAGTCAGTTGGAGTTCCGAGAGAGTACTCGCTGACGGCCCACTGAGCGGCGAGGCTCTGGTGCGGGGCCCTTTTTACTATGTTGGAACCCTCGAGTGGTGTACCAGCAACACCACCACCTGTTGGGAAGCAGATGCCACTTACCATACTAGCAGACATTGCACGCTGACGGAGCACGTTGCATGAGTTCCAGCAGTAGAGGCCTCCGAGGTTATGAGGCGAAGTAGATTCCCAGACAGCAGAGCACTGGATGGAGGCGATTTCTAGAGTTTTCCGCCTAACTGAGACATCAGTAGAGTGGATGGTGGACTTGGACACTTGTGTTTTCCAGTGAGTGACCATGAGGATGGTCCGCATAGCGATGAGGCTTCGGTACGTGGACCGATGCCTGAGATAGTGCCTTCAGGTAGTGTGTCAGCTATACATCACTTCCTGTTGGTCTGCAGTTACAATTGGCGGTATCGGTGGGTGACACATGTAGGATTACTGCCTTACACATGTTCCAACATCAGATACCCTCAAGTTCCGAGGTGAGCCCGACTCATAGGCGGCTGAGGACTGGCTTGAGTAGGTGGATGAATGTTTTCTAGAGCTTATACAACTTCGACAGGACGACAAGTCGGTAGCTGAGTATTCATTGAGGCGTACCAAACATTCTGGGTACTTGATGAATACGATTTGATCAGTGCTATAGAGCTCGGACCTCTGAGCATGGTGTGTTTAATGATATCCGAGCCATCACTTTTTCCTCTATGCATTCCTACTCACGTTAGGGTGCTAGAGAGAACCTTGTGGTTGAATGTTCTTTGGCTGAACGAATACAGCTAGAGAATGTTAGAAGGTGGAATGCAGCAAACTGGTGCCAGTCTCAGAGACTTGGGTATGTGAATGTTTCAAAAAGAGGAAATGTTAAGGACAGATAAATCTGCAGAGTAGCAGACGTGGAGGCAGAGCTAGGAGAGCATCATGAGGTGGTGTACATATCAACATGTTACAACCATCCGCATTTGTTGCTCCCTCCAGGCTCAGGGAGCTGGAGGGCAGGGGAAGAGAGTAGCTGCATGCGGTCAAGGAGTGTGACCCAATGGCTCTAAGAATGATTTGAGGGATAGGCTATGTCCACTACAAGCTTCCGTAGTAACAGACGTTGATACGAATCATTCCTTCCTTCCACGAATCTTGTCCCAGACATAGAGTTTCCAGTTAAGTCGTTGACTTGACCCTCACGTCTGGAGATACCTTGGGAGGAGACTCGATAATCACACATATGTCAACAGTGTGTTCTGACACACGAGTTGAGAGTTTCGGTTGGAATCTCTTTGTGTTAGCGTCGAGGCCTTACGGCGTTGGTCTCGGTATGGATTGGATTCACAGTTCATGCTCAGATTGACTGTATTAGGCAAAGAGGTTGTGGTTTACCTACAACGTTGGGACGAGTTTTACTTGGTCGGAGAAAAGGAAACCCCAGGCAGCACAAGATAAACTCATGCATAGGAGGGTGCGTCTGATCACTCTTGAGTTGGTCAACCTTACCCTCGTGGCAGCATGAGTTTTTGAGTTTCAGTTCTAATCAGGAAAAGGAGACCTCTAGAGTTCGAGGATGACGATCACGACCATATAAGGGTCTCACCTTGACGAGGTTTACGGAGATGAGGCCAGGGCGACAAGTAATCTCTGAGGTTCAGCGGACCTTTTTCAAGTCCTTATCAGGGTAGGCGAGGTGGGCTTACCGTTTGACCCATCCACCTCAATTGCACCAGGTGCACGACGACTTCCACGTATCTCAACTGGGGAGATACGTGCTTGACCCGACGCATATCATCCACCATGGGGAGCTGGACATTGGTGATGGGGTGACTTTTGCGGGGTATCAATAGCGGTTGAGGATCGATAGGAGCGGTCCTACGAGGACAGTCGATTCCTATTGTGCGCTTTTGTTGGCATCACGAGAACCTCCAGGTGGGAACGTGGGAGCAGGAGGCTCAGATGCGTGCTCAGTACCACTTTTGTTTCCCTAGTTTGTGTTGTAGATTTACGGGGACATAAAGCTCTGAGGTGGGAGTAATGTAAAGAACTGGAAATTTAGAGGAATTTATTTTTCTTAATTTATTTGGAATTTTACATGATTGAAGTTTCTGACCACGCATGATTCCAAGGCCCGGTGTGCCCAGAATCATTTTCCGAAGTTTAGCTCGGGTACATTCAGTGAACGAACAAGTGGGTTTTTATAACTTTTGAACTGGTTCTCGAAATTGAAATCTGAGGGCACCAATGAAACCACAACGCTGGTAATTGCTTAAGAAGACCCTTTCTGGAGTTCCGTTTTCTCGGGAGGAGTTGTTTAAAAAAAGTGAGGGATAAAAATATAATTATTTTACAATTATATTTTCTTTTCATGTTAAGTGGATTTAAGTGTTGTGTCGCAACACGTTATCCCTCTCTTATGTGTTTATAACCTAAGTAAGGGAGTTAGGGGTGGGACCCACTTGTAGTTAACTACCCTTGAGAGGATTAAAGGTGAGGTGGGGCCCACACAAACCCCACCCCTTCACACTCCTTAAACCTCCTCTAACTCCCCCATTAAGTGGGTACCCTCTCATCTTCCATAACTCACTCCAACCCCCCTTGTGACACACCCTCTCATTAATGATGCCAACTCTACTTCATTTAATTTTGACATGCTCAAGATTAATTAAGTTAAGCTAATTCAACATTTTGAAATGTTTTGAAAATACATGGGATGGGTAATAAAATAAGAAGAGTCTCATTTTATTAGGGGTTGGATGGTTGTGTGGGGAATGGGAGGAGAAAGAACTCATCTTCTTCGTTGAAGAATGTGAAGAATGTCAAGAACCCGACGAAGAACGTCGTCACTGCAAGGATTGAATGACGTGCCGTTCTTCTTCCCTCTTCGCAGCCGGTGAGAGACACCTTCGTCGAAGAAGGACGACGCGCCACATCCTTCATCGGGCGAACACTGACGACGCTTACGGAGCCTCGATCCGTGACGTAGTCTTCCGTGATGTTCAACTTCGTGGCCCGACGACGTGCGACGTCATTTTCGAGGTAGGGGTTAAATTTTTGTAGGTTTATATTTCCGTGGTTCTTCCCTTCTAAAATAAAGAACTCGGATCAACTCATTATCAAGTTGATCCGTGAATGATTTCTTTTGTGGGTTGGGAATATTTATTTGCAGGGGAAATTGTAGGGGAATTTTATTGATTTTCCCTTTTATCATTTGAGAAAAGGATGACAAATGTGGATAAATCTCTACAGGTTGATCCGCAGATCGCTCGATCATGCGGGGTGGTTGCGGGGTGAATTTTTCAGGATTGGTTGAGTTTGACTTTGTTTTTAAAACCTCTAACGCGGAGGAAACATGCTAATGAACAAAACCCAGATCCTTCGCAGCTTTTTGTCAAAGTGCGGATCGACAGACGATGATGAGGAGGGCCGAAAAAGAATTTTGAATCCTTCGCAATAAACTACGGCTCCTGGGAGGAGCACCGGTGCAGACGGAATTGAAAACGGACCACCGGAGCAACTCCGGTGGTCCGCGGAAGGGTCGTCGCGGCTAATGCCGCGATGGCAGGTGGCTGGTCCCGCGGCCGAGCGGGACCGAGGGAGACGGGGGGTCGTAACCCCTGGTGGTCAAGGGAGCAGCCCCCACGTGAGGGGGGCCGCGACATAAATCAAGTGGGGCAACTGCCCCCCCCCCCCTTCCGTAACGACACGGCCAGCAGGGCGTGCGGGTGTGCTCACGTCGGGCCAACCGGCCGCCCAGGCCGGGCCGGGCCACGTAGGTCGGGCCAGGCCGCGCAGCCTGGACGGGCCGCGTAGCCAGGCCGGACCTGGACCCGGTTCGGGTCGACCCAGTTCGGGCTGACCAGGGGGGGTTGGGTCGGGCCGGGCCGGGCCCAGACCCCCCATTTCAGACATCTTTTGGTCTTTTTCCCATAACATCGACTACGAACCTCTGATCGACGTACCATTATTTGTGTGGCGATCCTTGGATCAAAACGGTCTTTTAGGTATATTGCACTCAAGGTTTTGGAGAACTTTGTGTATGGCCGGGTTGGTTTGAACCCAAAACCAATCGGTCCCTCGGAGCAGAAAAGCTTATAACTTGAGCTCCGGACGTCTGATTGGCGTGCTGTCGACTTTGTTGGATTCCTCTTAATGAGACAGAACTTTTGGCATATTTAGCCTAAGATTTGGATACAGTTGGAGTATGTCTGGGTTTGATTGTACCCGAAATCCAACCGGGCCCCTGAAACGGAAAAGATGATAACTTTCAGACCGGACATCCTTTTGACGAACCATCAGTGGAATTGGTGATCACATTGAGAAACGGTACCTATGAGTATACCCTATGATAGTTCGGGGTACAGTTGAGATACGACCGGGTTGGTTCACACATGAAACCAACCGGGCCCCTAGGACGAAAAATGCTAGTAACTCACAGACCGAGCGTCTGATTGATGCGTCGTCTATTGTGTTGAGACCCCTATGACGAGGCGGTCCTTGGAGATACTTCTTCATGGGACTTTGAGATACTTGGAGTATTGACCTGTAGCTCGTGGAACGGACCCTCCCAGAGACGAGTGTATGGATTATGGAGACCGTGTAGCCAGCTGAGACCTGACGACTGCTTGACCGACTCGACTTGGAGTGAGTCGACTAGCCCAGTGGACGAAGCCCTACTTTGTTTGGGTGCAGAATGATGGCGGACGGAGCACTACTCAGTTTGGGTGCAGAACCGTGGTACTCGTCTGGAGAGTACCTCTGCAGGCTATTAGGGGGGATGCACTACTGTGTTTGGGTGGCATACCCCAGCGGGAAGCACTACTGTGTTTGGGTGGCTGACCCGCGGTACACAATAGGAGGAGTACCTCAGTAGTCTTAGGTTAGTGAGAAGTACCTCAGAGTTGTGACAGGATCACTATGCTCTCCAGAGATGGGGCTCTTCAGCTGTTACAGTTTCGATAATGAAAATCTTGGTTTGAGCTGAGTCTATGACCTTTGTGTTTACCTCATGATTGAGATGGGTTACTTGATAACTTAGGTATATGTATGGACATATACCCAGGTAGTGGTTATCCATTGATTTCATGACCTTTTTGTTTACCTCATGATTGAGATGGGTTACTTGATAACTTAGGTATATGTATGTGCATATACCCAGGTAGTGGTTATCCATTGATTTCATAACCTTTGTGTTTCCTCATGATTGAGATGGGTTACTTGATAACTTAAGTATAAGCATGAGATTATACCTATGTAAGGGTTATCTGTCGAGATCCTTCTTTTTGGTTATCCTTTTTGGATTTAGTGAGACCTTGAGGGTCTCGGAGTCCCTACTGAGTATCGTATACTCACACCTACACGGGCTATGCCCACACCTCGTTATGTTGGTTGCAAACATTGGGCAGCGTTGACAGAGGCCGAGTGTTCGAGGACTGGACGGTACCCAGAGGTAGACCTCATGACGAGTTAGTATTCGGAGGTGGACTTCACGACGAGACGACACTCGGAGGAGGTTGATGGGCGAGAGCGTTGTGGAGGCTATCTGTACCTACCCTTCAGGTAGGATCCGTGGTGGACGATCCAGGAGCTACTCTATCTGTACCTACCCTTCAGGTAGGATCCGAGGAGGACAACCCAGGAGCTGCTTCTGTTCTTCTAGCTGTTTTTCTTTTTCTATTGTACTTTTGTTCAGTTGTAGCTGTACATTCGATTGGGTTTTGTATTCTGGCCCATTTACTTTTCATCACTTCCTTTTGTATTTTTTGTATTACTTCCACTTGTACTCTGTGGTGTTTTGTTTACTTTTATAAAGGTAATTCCTTCCTAGTTATTGAGAATTACGCCTTTGGTGCTAGTCGCCAGCTCCTGGCCTATGGAAGGCGGTCTTGGGGTAGTCACGGCACGAGCCCCAAGGACGAGTCGTGACAATAGAGCCTCCCACCTCCTTGCTCCGCGACAGCTTTACAAAGGTCAATCGGATCGTGGATCCTCTCACCTCCTTGTTCTGCGGTGACTTCCCAAACGTCAATCCGATCACAAAACCTCTTGCCTCTTTCTGTGTGGCAGCTTTGCAAATGTCAATCGGATCAGGGAGCCTCTCGCCTCCTTGCTCCGCGACATCTTCATTGAGGGGGTAGCTTTGCGCTGACCACTATGCTGCGGGGCTCCGTGAACAAGCTTCACGAGGCAGCCCCAAAGGATTTGCATTTTCTCTTCCTCTTCCCAAATTTTGGTGCCAATAAATTCCCCCCTTAGACTTGGAGCTGAGGAGAAAACAAAGGTCAAAGTATGATGGTCAATCGACAAAACTCCTTGGTCAATTGCGAAGAAGGCTAACGAAAGAGGCTCACGAAGGAGGCTTGTAAGGCAGAGAGGCGACGCGCGGGCTGAGAGCGCCACGAAGCTCTCCATAGTTGGATGTGCCACGAAGCACAAGGGGTCATCACCTATAAATAAGGGAGGCTGACCACTCTTTTTTACTTTCTCACCTCTGTATTTTGGAATTAGCACTCTTGATTCGTGAAGCTCCGCGTACTCTGCGATTACTCTCCGTGAATCGGGCTTTCTCACAGTGAGTCTTAGACTCCGCAGCGGTGCGCTCTATGGCTTGCGCATGAAGGTCAGGGTAGGGATCCAAGATTTCTTTTCTAGGATCGATCTTCATGAATGGGCTTCACGAATAGGATTCATGAAAGTGATTCCTAAACCAGAACAAAAAAGGTCTGAATTTATAATAACTGAATGGCTCACTAGGAGGATGCTAGGGGGGGAGGTCCTTGAAAATGCTTCCCAGATGGAGGAAATGTTAGATCGCTTGGGTATAAGGGAGTTCATACAAATCTATTCTGACCATAATTTGCTGATGGAGCTGCTGTAAGAAATCCAAAAGAACTATCCAATGTGCAGGAGGCTGCCTCTGTACGGCTTTGGCCTAAAGGGTGAAGTCTTCATCCCTAAAGAGAGCAGGGATGAGCCAGCTTATTGGTTTAGGATCACGCCATGCCAACACCAATGGTTCCGGGCGAATGATGACCATGACCGGGAGGACTTCATGCCTGTCAACGCTAACTGTCTATAAAATCACGAGAACAACGTTGATGGGAAGGAAATGCAGCTAGAGACATCTCCCCTGCTGTATCATACTATTCTGAAGGCATCCCTAGGGAACCCAAAGAAGGGGTGGACTGATGAGTGGGATCTACGCTTGGGTGGAAACTTCACGGATGACTAGGACTGGGCCTACTGGGTAGGTGCCTAGTGCGAAGAATTTGGGACAGAGCTAAGGCAAGTGGGCCTGTATGAGGTGACTTGGGCCTCCCAATTCCATATCTATCAGTGAAAGTTGATGCTTCCAGAGTTTCTGAGCAGATGGTCGTCGAGGACCAATACCTTTTATTTGCACCATGGAGAGGTCGACATCAGGCTATGGGATCTACACCAAATTTTGGGGGTCCCAATACTGGGGGAAATGTACGATGAGTTCCTCACTGTTGTGGGTATGTGGGAAGATCCGGAGAAGATTCCACCATTGGCAATGTCATTGAAGGATCTACTGTCAGGAGAGGACAAGAAGTCAGTGAGGGAATTCCATTTCAAGTGGTGGTTCAAGCAGTTCTTGAACTTCCTGGAAAATAGGCAGTTCCTTGTGAGGCCTCATACTTTCCCAAAGGTGGCTCAACGAGGCAAGTATCACTCATACTGGTGGATTTTGGTGGACAGCCAGTGGAAAAACTAGGGATTCAATGTCAGTACCGAGCAACAACCAGTAGTCAGGTTGGATGCATTCATTGTGGTACTTATCTGTGGATGAATCCTTCCAGTGAGGGACAATAACATGGGCGTGTGGCCGAGCACGTTCATTATAGCGCCCATGTTGGCGATAGGGGGACATGTCAACCTAGGGATATCGATGCTTGCCAAGTTGTACAAGATGCTGTGGAATATCAGAAAGGGGAAGAAGCTACAAAGGATATGTAGGTCATTCCACCTTCTATATGGGTGGATAGCAGCACATATTTGGGCTATCAATGAATATCCAAACCCCATCTCCCCTCCAAGATCAAATTTTAGCCCATCCATTCTAAATGTTGTGGGGAGATTTCCGACTATGATGACCTTGCAGGCGGTGCTAAACCAAGTCTAGAAGGTAGACGAGTTCAATTTTCACCTATTACCATTTCCAACAGGTGTGTTCGTTGATGACGGCTGGGGAACAGAAGAGCATCAGTCCTACCTCTTAGCCTTTCAGGGTGGAGTCCTGGTGGTGTGGGTGGACCGCGAGTTCCTCTGTGAGCTGCACACCCCACACAATTTTGTGAGGCAGTTTCGATGCATGCATCAATTGACCTCGTGGGTCTATTTGGGGGTGTACCATGAGGATCCCCCATGTGTGATTAGAAAGATGTAGATCATGTTCATACAGGAAGATGGGAAGATGCGAAATGAGTTGCCTCCACCCACAAACATCTTCAGGCTGGTAAAGGAATATGCCAAGAGTTTGAAGGTGGAATACCTGGGGGAGATGCCAAAGTAGCAGACTGTCCGAGACAGTTAATGGGTGCCTCCCCAATCTTGAGGCTGTGACCGGAAGGTGGCGAGGACATCTTGTGGTGGTAGGGCTGCAGTGGCGGTGAGACCCACACCAGTCGAAAGGGAGGCGATAGCGGATCCAGCGGCGGTGGTGTACCTGGCGGTCCTAGAGGAGCAGAGTCATCTGGAGGGGAGGCCACCAAGGGGATTCCATAGGATATCCACCTGGGCTCTAGGGAAGCGGCTACGCCACATATACGTGCCGGAGAATGCTGTCTTCCTGAAATCTTGGGATATCTGGGATTTCAACCAGAAATTCATCAACCCGTCCAAGATGTGGCAACACCTAAACCATCTCGGGATGGATTTACAGGGGATCGGACATGTTAAGGATAGATTTGCTGTATCCTAGGAAGAGGTGGAGCAGTACTTGGCTGAGTTGGAGGACTTCGTGCACTCCCGAGGTGCCTCATGTCGAATGACGGATCAAGTAAAGGTGTTGCTGGATCGAATGGCCCCTTCGCAATTATGATATGTAGAATTGAGATAGTGATTCCTTCTATTGGAAGAATTGGATGAGTCCTCCTGGGGGGAGGAGGCGAGTAGTGGGAGCCCTCTGGAGGAGGGTGAGGTTGGTAATTTAGACCCGGAGTTGGAAGAGTTCGCAGAGGCCCTTGAGGTAAAATCCTAAACCCTTTCCCAGAGTTTTTACCCTGGTTGTCTACGACTTATCAAATGCTATTTGAACTGTGCAGGAGGGAATCATATACAAAACCCATTCCTGCCCAACAGTAGATGCAGTTTCAGGGTCTTTGGGATCCACGCCTGTGGCTATGTCAATTACCACGCCCAGTGGGGCTGGGACACCCATGGTAGTTCATGCATAGTTTTCAGACTTCCTAAAAATATACATAGGGCCACACCTCAGGGTCCAAACGACAACAAACCAGGAGTGAGACCGACTATTCAATTTCTGTAAGTTTCCTTTAAGGAATCCATGACTGCCACCCATTGATCAGATTAACTAACATCCATGCACTTCTTGTATGAACAATAATTCAAATGGTATGGGCTACGTTGGCAAGGTTTGTTGGAGTTCCTAGCGGTGCCTTTCCCTAGGGAATGCCAGTGGTCATGGAAGCAGATTCCCAAATCGACCAAGCTGCAGCGCTCTCGATCACTGGTGGGACCGTTAGCAGGACAGAGCCTGAGATCATTGAGGTGGGATCTGACAATGAAGATCGATCAAATAGCACGAGTCCTGCCAGACCTGATCAGACACTAGATTTAGACCCTACTAAAGAGTTCTTGGGGGCGTTTCCAGCATATGAACCTACTGAGCCCACAGATCAGGATGAAACGACCTCCTATGAGGAGGATAGAAAAATCACTCATCGCTGGTCATGGAAGCTGATTAAGTGATTCATTGATGACACCCCTCACGTACAATGGATAGAACAGATGGGGAGGCTTCAGTCCTGGCTGCGTGAACTGTGCACTAGGGGAGTGGATGCCCAACATACTCACATGCTTGTCCAAGATCTCATGGAGGAGAAGATTCTAGAATATGACCGTGGCCTTGGTGTGGGTTGGCAGCAGAGAAAAGCAGTGAACATCAAGAGGCAATAGGAGGCTAAAAAGGAGATTCAACGGATGCAGTTCTAGGCAGATTATCTTTCTTATTTCCTCACCGTGCAATTATAGATCATATTACATCTGAAGGCCCAGTTGGCAGAGGCCGAAGAGTGTATGAAGAAAGCCTCTGAGGAGATGACCGTCATCTGAACCAACGAGGAGTGGGCCCGAATCGTAGCTGACGAACTGCACCCCATTGCTACTAAGGAGGAGTGGGAACTGAATAGGTGATAGCGAATCCTGGATGCCACAAGCTAGAGGGTGGTAGAGCTACAATGCTCTTTTGACGGGGTCAAACTGTCCATGGGAGGTGTAAATCCTCGGGTGCTATGATGCATGTTACTTTTGAACATACTTTAATACTTTGATTATTTATGATGGATGAATTCATGAGTTTTGTTATTCGTTTTTGGTCTATTTCATTCCCATTACATTCTTAGAACATCCAATGATCAATCCCTAAGCTCACGTGGGTTGGGACCGATGTGAGAAATAAGGGCAGACCACCTTTTATTCCACCCGAATATGAGGGTGTCGACCAAGATTCCGGAATCTAGGGATTGAATAATCATTCCAGATTTCTGGGAATAAATAGGAAGTCATAACTGGATAACGAAGGTCATAGAACAATCAGATTTCCATTTTCCCAACATGCTCTAGTACACGATCGGGATAATTTTTGGGGCGTTAGAATCAATACGAACAGTGGGGAATGGAAAATGTGAATCATGATACCCAAAATTTGGGTCACTGTAGGAGTGGTGTGACAATTAAGGATTCATTTTGACCGTGTTTGAAGCAAAATACCCCTATTGCATTAGCATGACATGGGGACAACAAATGAGGGCCAACAACTGACTATGTTCGGAACACGGGGCCTGACTCAAAATGTTATCCATAATTCTTTCAGAATGTTAGCCCGAGATAGTAGGCAAGACATAGGTTGCTAACCCATACTATTAGGGGTTTCATTTAGATGTGAAAGATGAAGAGGGTCCAAATAAATGGCACACAAAGCGTGGAGGGTGGAGTGATGAGTTGTTCGAATGGAGTCCAATACTCCAGAAATTACACCACTGTGGTGGAAACACATTAGGTGGGCGCATTGGTCTGATCAGAGATCAAAATTTCTTCCAAATAGGACCTCTCTAGTGAGGACCTAAAATTCCTCGTAGACGATATACATGTATTTTAACGTCGTACAGTGTGGATGATGCACATAATTTTAAGGTCATACTGCTTGGACCAAAATTGGGGCCGAGGGGCTAGAAGGGTTAATAACAATGAGGCTGAGCCCAAGGCAAAATTCCTCGGTGTCACTACATATATCTTATAGGTGAGAATCAATCCAAACATAGTTCTAAGAATAGTATGGCTAGAGACCATCACTGGTAAGGGAAATCCCCTCTGATGAGGAAACTGATGCATCCCATAATTATTATGGGGAATCCTAAACTTGTTCAGGGTAGAGCTACAGTTACATTGTTTCCCAAAAGAGTTTAGGCCAACGGGCAGAAAAATAGGGGGTAGGATTTAAGATTCATGGGGCGCGACCTGTAGAAAGAATGGTTGGGCATTCCTAAGTATCCCATGAGGATGGGAATCAAGTCATAGGTAGTTCTAAAGTAGATATGACATAGAGATATATTAGTTTAAGGTCATAGATCTTGGAACCGTGATGGTAAGGAATGAGGGAGAGACATGGTGAGGTAATTATAAAACCCGACATGAATGAGGACCTGAAGTCCATATCACCATATGTTTCTTGAGGAGGTCTTAGGTCGAGGGACCAAAAATGAAAGTTAGGATGGGTCCAAGGCAAAGTGCATGGGCATTCCTACGTACTACATGATAATGGGAATCAATCCATACGTAGTTCTAGAAGTGGAATGGTAAGGTACCAGTGCCAGGAATGGTAAGCTCATGCGGGTCTGGTCCACGCACCAAAAGAAGTGGCATTTGATAGATCTTGTTTTTTCCTTTAAGAAAGATTTGTGTTTTTTTGGAAGTCATAAACCTAGGACAGAGAATCCTGGTATCGCTACAGGAATCAAGCCAGATATAGGCATTAACAAATGGTATAGTGGATGACCAATACCCAACATGATGTCCCCTTGAGTGAGGACATCACGATGTAGTGCCATTTTTTGTTGTGCAGCCAGGACGATAATGTCACAGTTTAGGGTCGTGTGACAGGACCAACTAGTGAATTTTAATGTCGTTCAATAAAGACACAACAATTTAAATCCATTTGGGACCATATGTGGAATGCACATGACGTGATAAATCATACCTGGTGTGAATGAGGACGAGGTCCACATCACACCACGCGCGATTCCAAGGATGAAACCTCGGGCTTTGGGGCCAACAAAGGTTAGAAAATATGGGGCTAGACCTATGGACGAAACTTTTAGGTGTTCCTACATATCCCATGAGGATTTTAATCAATACATACGTAGTTTTGGGAATGCAATTTAATGTCACGCGGGACATAACAGTTTAGGGTCATGTAGGACTGTATACAGTTTAACGTCATACGAGATGACATATTGTTTAATGTCATGAAGGACATGAGGTAGGAGGGACTAGCTCCTAGAAGGGGAGTATGTGGTGCAGCTATTGCAAACCCGACGTCAATGAGGGGATAATCCCACACACTCCACACCACACAATCCTATAAGATTTGGGGCCTAAAAAGCTGAATATAATAGATGATTAGTGGAACCTAAGCTGGACCCAAAGACAGAATGTACAAGCGTTCCTACATATCTCATGAGCATGGTAATCAGTCTATATGTAGTTCTAAGGGTATTACATATAAATAAATCTTATTTAATGTCTTAGAGCTCAAACCATGAAGAAGAAAAACTCTTCCAAGCGAACACAAACCTCAATCTGATCCCCAAGCCCATGTGATTCAAACTCGGTGTGGGAAACAAGGGCAGAAGAGGTTTTTGCAACACATGGGATACATGTAAAGGGGAAATTAGTGTGAATCCATGAATTATGCCTTACCATAACTTTTTCCTCCTAACGCGCAAATGCGCACTAATGGACAATACCAAGAGTGTCGAAATTACACTTGGACATGATGGAGTGGAAAATGATGTGAATCATGCAACAAATATTTAGGGCACGATGGGGTTGGCGTGATGATGGAGGATAACCGTTGACCATGTTCAAAACATAGTATCTATATCGTGTAACCTGAAATGGGAACAACAAATGATCATTGACCATTGACCATATTTGCATTGCGAGACTTGTATTAATTTGTTGTTCAAAACCCTCAAGGAAGTTGGCCCGTAATGGTAAGAGAGCCCTTGGGCCAAGCATCCATTCCATTTGGAGATCCCCTTGGATGTGAAAGATAATGAAAGTCCAAATGAAGGGGAACATGAAGCATGGGAAATGGGTGAGAGCATTTCTAAGTATAATCTAACACTCTCGGTTCTGGTCCAGAGTACTCTTGGGCACATTGGTGAATCACCATAGAGGGTCGAGGGGCCCAACTTAAGAGAAGCCGACTCAAGAAGATGAGTGCAGGGAAGGGGAGCGAAGGGCTCTTAGGAGGAAGAGGTACGTGGTATGGTTTTTACAAACCCGATGTGAATGAGGATGTAAGCCCATACCACACCCTATACCCATCTCTTAAAAGGACTCATGCCAAGGGGCCAAGATGATAAGGTGGTTTTTGAGTGATGGGGATGGTCCCGAAGACTAAGTGTTCGAGTGGTCCTACGTATCCCATAAGGATGGGAATCAAGCCATATGTAGTTATGAAAGAGGATGTAGTGTAGTTTAACGTCGTGCAACAAGGACTCAAGTAGGGGTAAGGTATCCCAACGAGTGATGTGTATGACACAACGAGTAGCCTGAGGTGAATGAGGACACAAGCTCACACCACATCATACAATCCTGAATGAGCACTTGGTCTAAGGGGCCGAAAAGGTTGAGGGGCCTAAAATGGGAAGTCCCAACTAGTTTTCAGTGTAACATCTTGCGGTGAGGAAGATGGTGCTCTTTGTTTAAGGTCATAGGGCTCGAAACGTAGATGCCTAGTTTAATGCCATATGCATGGGACATATAAGTAGAGAGGGAGAATCATTGCACCTATGGAAAACCACAAAATGGAAACAATGATAGAGGATAACTATTAACCATGCTTGGAACACAGTATCTGTATTTTTATGACTAGGGTTTGGGGGCAGACAATTGAGCATCGACCGTTGACTGTATTCGCTACACGAGACTTGTATCAATTTTCCATTCTAAATCCTTGAGGACATTGGCCTGAAATGGTAGGAGAGCCCTTGGGCCAAGAATCCATGCCATTCGGGGGTCCTTTTGGATATGAAAGACGATGGAAACCCAAATGATGGGGTTCACGAAGCACGGTGGGGCCTATTCTTGCAAAAAGGATGATAGGAGGAGGGATGTCTCAAGGGGATATGTGTGGTGTGGAAAAAATATCCCGATGTGAATGAGGATGTAAGTCCATACCACACCACACAATCCTAGATGGTAACTTAGTCTGGGGGGGCTGAAAGGTCTGAGGGACTTGAGGCTAGGAGTCCCGACCAACTGTAGCCACATGACCCCTAATGTGGGTATTTCCATACCACAACTCCTAAGACCACATGAACAATGCTCAGTGTGGGAAACAAGTAGGACTAGGCTCTCCCCATCATATAAGGGTATGGAAACTGGTCTCACACTCCTGCCCCAGGCAGACTGACACTTGAAGAGACAACGGGGCAGAATGAACCACTACACCCAATATTTGGGTCTTATGGGGGTGGTGACAACAAAAAAGGATAGTTGTTGACTAGGTTCGAAATACATCAGCTATATCATGTGACCTGAAATGAGAACAATAAATGAATATCGATTACTGACCATATTTGCAACGTGGGACTTGTATCAACTTGTTGTTTAAAACCCTTGAGGACGTTGGCCCATAATGGTATGAGAGACCTTAGGCTAAGTATCTGTACCATTCGGGGGACCTTTTGGATGTGAAAGATGATAGAGTCCCAAGTATATGGAGTTTGTGAATCATAGATGTTCCCATGCAATTTAACGTCAAGCAGTATGGTGAAAGAGGTATAGATCTATAGGGAAGGGGATATATGGTGCGGTCAAGATTAATTTGACGTAAAGGAGGGAAAAAGACGGCACCACACCATGTTTTCTAACCCGAGTGGAGATCTTGAAGTTTGGAACTGGGCCTACTGATGAAATGTCTGGGTGTTTCTATGTATCCCATAAGGATGGGAATCAAGCCATATGTAGTTCTTTAAGGCCATGAATTTTAGCATCGTGCAGTGAGGATAAGGGAGAATTGAAGAACGATAGGGGCACATGGTGAGGTCATCGTAAACCTAGCTCCGATGGGGCCAAAAGAGTTTATGATACACCATGTGGGATCCTCCGAGAGAACTACACCCAGGGGGTAGTCAAAGAAAAAAATTGTGGATGGGCTTGCGTCCAAGCTTTCCTACATATCCCATGAGGTTTGGAATCATGGCATACATAGTTCTGAGAGTGTAGTTTAACGTCATGCAGTACATAATAGTTTAAGGACATGTAGGATCGTATACATTTTAACATCATGTGGGATGAAAAACATTTTAATGTCATGCGGGATGGGAGGTACTTCTGCCACTCGTTGTTTAACATAATGCATGACAAGTGTTGAATAGTTTTACGTCCCTCAGTTCAGACAAATTGCACATTTTAATGTCTTGTGATATGGATGGAATAGTTTAAGGTTGTGTGGGACCATGTACCGTTTAACATCCTGCAGGACGACATACAATTTAATGTCATGTGGGACACAATAGTTTAAGGTCATGCATGACCCCATTTGCTTAAGAAACGTACCGCTTGAGTAACTTGGCATTGGTGGGAGGAGTTAAACGCTCACCATCCATGGTAACTAGGGAGTATGCACTATTGGGATAAACCTTGTTAATGATGTAAGGTCCTTCCCATTTGGGCTCTAATTTGGGCGGTTTCCACCCAGGTATCATTGGTGTTCTCAAGGACAACACCAAGTCACCTTGCAAGAAATAGTAGAGGAAAACCTTCTTGTTGAAAGCTCTAGATATCTTGTTTTGATGCTTCTCTAGATTGTGCAGGGCACGAAGCCTATTCTTATCAAGGGAATCCAATTTAGTCAGAAAGACTTCAACTACTTTATCTGGTGTTTTCTGATCATAGACAGCTGTGCGTAATGAAGATAACTGAATCTTTATGGGAAGGACAACCTATGTTCCGTACACTAGGGAGTATGGGGCCACCTGTGTGGAATTACGAGTTGTTGTCTGATAATCCTAGAGGGCATTGGGGAGCTTGTCCATCCAAGTATTTTTGTTCTGAACAACTATTTTATGTATAATGTTAGAGAGGGTTTTGTTGAATGCCCCGATCTATCCATTTTCTTGCGCGTGATAGCGGGAGGTATGGTTAGAACGAATATTGTACTTGGCATACAATTTCATCAACTCGCTCGCCCAGAAGTTAGTGTCGTTATCGGTGGGAACGGTGTGAGGGACTCTGAACTAGTAGATGATATTGGAGCTCAAAAATTAAATGATAGAATAGGCATTGACCTCCTTGAACGGAATCGCTTCTGCCCACTTGGAAAAGAAATCCGTAGTGGTAAGGATGAACCTGCATTGGCGAGCTGTCGTTGGTGGATATGGTCCCAAGACATCGAGTCCCCAGACCACAAATGATCAAGATTATTTGGTAGTGTGGAGAGGCTCTGAAGATTGATGGATAAAATTGGCATGAATTTGGCACACATGACACCTCTTGGAAAACTCGATGTAGTCATGGATTATAGATGGCCAAAAATACCCCAGTCTCTAGATCTGGTGAGAGTGTTTTGGCCCGGTCTGATGAGCCCTGCAGGAACCAGCATGAACCTTCTGCATGACTTGAGAAATCTCAGCTCCTTGAATGTAACAGAGGAGAACTCCATCAATCCCATTCTTGTAGAGGATCTGCTCAAGACCAGGACTTCCCTGAAGGGTAAACTATAACGTGCGATGTCGGATTTGCTCGCGCTCGGCCTGATCTGCTGGGATATTACCATTTTGGAGGTACTCGACAAAGGAGGTTCTCTAGTTAGGATTCACCTCAATCACTGCATCCGGGGGACCTGGAGGTCCTAATGTGGAGGTTCCGGTGGTAAGGTGGCTTACCTGTGGGCTTTTATTGTCATATGGAGTGATGGGAGTGACGAATATTCGATGTTCCACATGGATAATCAAATCATCCTATTCAGGATCTGCATGTGATGAAGCTAGGCTATCCAAGGCGTCAACTCGACCGTTCTGGGATGGAGGGACATGAGTAACTTCTGGTCGAGATAGGAACTGGGCCATCAGTTGGAGGGTACGTTCTAACAGTGGTATGAGCTCTATCTTTCTAATGACATAGTCTCTGTTGATCTGCTTGATGACTAGTTTAGAGTCCCCTTTCACATGCAAGTGGGGAACATCAATCTCGAGGGCCAACTCAAGGTCAGTGATGAGAGATTGATACTCTACCTCATTGTTGGTGCAGCCTTCTGACAATAGGAATGAATACGATAGAATGACTTTTGTTGGGGTAATGAAGACAATAAGCAGGCCTACTCTGTTGATCCTGGGGTCATCGATGCTTCTTATGGTAGGGCTTCAGGAAGCACCATAGAAGTGCATTTTCCAACACTGGGTGTCTTGATCTACTGAGAGGATGGCCTCATCGAGAAAATCAAGGACCAGGGACTGGTCAGCGAGAGATGGATGAGCGGCAAGAAAATCATCCAATGCTTTCCCCTTAATATAATTATAAGAGACAAACCTGATGTCGAACTACTGAAGTATTACTGCCCACCGAACTAGATGACCTGTTAGCAAGGGGCTGTTCAGGATGTACTTCATTGGATCCACTCGAGACACTAGTTGTACCTCATGGTGCTGTAAGTAATGTCGCAGTTTCTATACTGTGAATACCAACGCGAGGCAGATCTTCTCGATAGGGGAGTATCTAGTCTTCATATTAAGGAGCATGCGAGTGATACATTAGAGACTATTATCTATTCCCTCATTGTTCTTCTGGGTGAGAAGGGTGCTGAGAGATCATTCTAGGGTGGTCACATAAAGGACCAGTGTCTTTCCAAAGATAGGTGGCATTAAGAGTAGAGGCTTGAGCAGATACTGCTTGTTTTCCTCAAAAGTAGTTTGACATTCATCGTCCCACTCATAGATAGTTCCTTTATTCATGTGCTGAGAAAAGGGCTTACACTTGCTGGCCAAATTCGAAATGAATTGGCATATGTAGGACAAGTGGACTTGGAAGCCTCAAAGCTCCCAAATGTTTCTTAGGGGAGATATCTGGCTAATGGCCTTGATCTTTTCCGGGTCGATCTCGATGCCCCTGTATCTGACAACGAAACCAAGAAACTTCCTAGAGGTGACCCCAAAGGCACACTTTAATGGGTTCATCTTCAGGTGGCGAGAACAATGGATTATGAACAATTTCTCAAGGTCTTTGAGATGGTCCTAAAATTATTGAGATTTAACCACCAGATCGTCCACATAGCATTCCACCAGTTTCCCAAGGATTGGCTCAAATATGCGATGTATAGGTCGTTGATAGGTGGCACCTGTATTATTTTGACTGAAGGGCATGACTTAGTAACATAAAGTACATTGTGGTGACCTGAAGGCCATAGTCTCCTCATCCTCGGGATCCATTCAGATCTAGTTATACCTGGAGTACCCATCCATGAAAGAGAGGGCTTGGAACCCAGCTATGGCATTAATCAACAATTCTGTCATAGGAAGGGAAAAATCATCCTTCAGACACTGACAGTTGTGATCTCGAAAGTCGATACAGAATTTGATTTGTCTGTTCTTCTTCTTGACTGACACAATGTTGGCTATCCATCTAGGGTACTGGACCTCCTTAATGAAATTGGCTCTAATGAGCTTATCAACTTTGGCCTTGACTATGGAACCATGAGAAGGGTGCATCTTTCTGGGAGGCTACTTGAACCCGTGATGATTTGCCGGGAGACTGAGGTGGTGGACAACCACCTGAGGATCTAGTCTTGACATCTCATCATAACTCTAGGTTAATACATCACAATGCTGTTTCAGGAAGTCCACATATTTTTGTTGTTACTCGAGATGCATAGTGGAACTAATCAATGTGGGTTTCAGATCTGCCTCGCTACCGAGGTTCACCTGTACCAATTCATCGACCATGGTGGAGACGCCCTCTTCAAAAGTGGGGGGAGCATCCTTTAAAGCCTCTTCATCACTCATGGAGGATGGATCCTCAGCAGGAGGAGTTTTCTCTAAGTCAACAGATCCCGATGGGAGACTGATACCATCCTGAGCGGCGGTGGACACTGCATTGGGGGACTCCTACGCTGCCGAAACCATAGTGATGAAGGTTGTCGATCCAATTCCATCTAGTCTTCGGCCCAATGGGATATGCTGAGTGATATCAAAGAAATAGTGACACATCATCTTGAGTTGGTTTATCCCTGCCTGGTGAAACAAGAAAGTATGATGTATTGTCGTCGCCATGGGGCAGTTATCCCGGTACCTTATTGGTGTAGGGGGCTCTAGGATCACCTGAGCTTGATTCATGTAGAAGTATGGGGTGATCTTCTAGTGTCGCTTAGACTTGGGAATGTTCTCCCCCATCATTCCAGAAACAATGAAGCATTGTCCTATGTACAGGGTTGTAGCCTCTAATCGGTGGATTGGAAATATGTAGGAATCATCTAGATCTGTCCACGGGTCGGTCACAACCGGAGGATGATCAACCTAATTAGCCTGAATCTACTTGTCCTTGCTCTTGTAATAGTCAGCATCCAGATAGTGGGATTTAAAAGAGGAAAAGGGAGATGCATCACCTTGAATTACGCCCAATCGACCATTAAGGGAGTACTTGAGGCATTGGTGATACGATGAAGGAACCGCCACATGTAGATAAAGCCACGACCTACCCATCAACGATTGTAGGCATTATCTTAAGATAAAACCATGAACTCAGTGCTGGAAAATAGGCCACTGAAATAGGTCATTAGGTGGATCTTGCTGATCACTGTCTATTATGTCTTATCATAACCTTGAATTTTCAGGTCAGAGGGGCTCAGCATTTCCTCGAACAACCCCAGTTTTTGTAGTGTTCGAGTTAGGATTAGGTTGATCCCAGACCCTGTGTCTAAAATACAAGGACAAACCTCCACACCATTAAAATGGCTGGTGATGTACAGCGGGCGGATGTGCCCCGATATGGGAGAGCCTTCATATTCTTCTGAGAATGATATAATGTCCTGACATTCTACGTGCTCGATTGCCTCAGCATGGAAGACTTCTACAGCTGTTACCTCCATCGAAAACTAGTGGGGGATTCTTAAAGCCTCTGCAAGGGCTTCACGCATATCTGCTGACAGGATAAGGGCCTAAAGGATGGAGAGCCTTGATGGAATACTGACAAGATGTTTTAGGACCTCATACTTCGATTATAGGTTTGAGATTCTGTTTACAGGAGGTCACTTTATAACAAAAGGTATGGCGGGCCCTAATGGATAGACCAGTGGCTGACTGGTGCTGGGAATATCTCACTTCTCACTAATCGAAGTATATGGAGTGACTACCGGATGAGGTCCAGATGACTAAGATTGGTCTGTAGCAGAGTGTGGATGATCTTGACACGGTCGAGGTGGCTCTACCGGATTAAAAAGAACAAATGGGGGAGAAGGTGGATCTGATGACACTAGATGAGAAGGCTGTGTGCATTGAGCTCTGCACTGGGCCTAATGCCTAGTTTCAGTGGCATGCATAGACTGGATAGAAGTGCTGATTGAGGCACTCCAATGACCTATATTGTTGCGGATCTGTCGACACTGGTGACAACTGGGAACATTGGGAGGATCCAACTGGCGCTCCTCACCGTTAGAAATCATGTAGAGGTTTACCAGCTCTACAATGTTAACCAAGGCATACCCTTTACTGTCACTTGAAGATTCATCCACTAGTGGATGGATTTTGGTAAGAATCACCATCTTTGGGGGAATGAAGTCACAGAGAGTACGGGATGACGAGGAAATCAGTTGTGGGTTCTGAAGGCTTTGGTCGATTCAAGCATGGATGGATAATACCATGGGCATGGACGACTATTTTATAATCCACCTAGTCAATGTAATTCTGGAACCCGTAGTTAGAAAACTGATTCCATTTTCCTTTGTTATCACTGCTGCTATCAGGTTTCACGCATACACATGCCACATGTGTCGGAGCTGGGCCCAACATAACTATGTTGTTATCGACCTGGTCTTGAAGCCAGTTTTTAAACACATAGCACTATTTAATGTTGTGCCTCTGGATCTGGTGATTGGGGCAATAATTGGGGTGATCAATGAGGCCCGCCTCTTCTTGCCTCCTGTATTCAAGAAAATGTACAACCCCATATTCCAAAGCACTTCAGAAATAGCCTGGGAACTAAGCCTCATTAAATTATTAGGTTTGGTTTCTCTTGTCTGGGAAGGGGGCTCAGGGAGCCTGACCGTGACGAGGGGCTAGAGGAGCCTGTTGAGGAGGTAGAGCCTGGTTATCTCGCCTGGGCGGTGGCAGCACATTGCATGGGGGCACCTACCTGTTCTGAGGTGGGCGCTGCTGTACCAGAGGCTAGACCTGAGGTGGAGGGACTCTGCGAGGCTATGAAGGTGGATCCACCAGTAACAAATATATTTGCCTAGGGGCCTCTATTTGGTCCACTGCGGCAGGCTCAACCTTAACGGCCCTTCATGCGGGAATCGCAGGAGGTAACGAGCGTGCCTGGTTGGACTTCTGTAAGGCCTTCTCTAGGTGTTGGGACTTATCAGAGAAGTCTAGAAATCCCCTGAGGTAGTTATGGGTGATCAGATAGGGGACCCGTTCCATCTATACATTCCCCACACACATCATCAACAGCTATTCCTTAGTCAGTAGCATGTCAAGGGAGTATGTGAGACCTTTCCATCGGGCGACAAAGTCCGTGATGCGCTCATCAGGCCTCTGGTTTTACTTGAAGAGGTTCACAATATTCCTCTTCCAAGTAGTGTAATTGAACAGGTAAAGAAATTGACTACGAAGATCTTCCCAGCCGGCTACTAATCCGATGGGTAGCTGGTTGTACCAGACAAACATAGGTCCTTCCAATGTTTGTATGAAGCATTGGAGTTTGGTGGCCTCCTGTTGTGCCAGAGTTCCCAACATGGGCCCACATCTTGAAATGAAGTGGGACAGATGCTGTAGTGGGTCACTCGTCCCATTAAAGGGAGAGAAGGTGGGATTTCTGAAACCTGTGGGTGTTGGAATATCATCCAACCATGACAGATATGACTTTCCATCAGGAGAGATTGCCACATATCACCTTTCCAATGCCTCGTGGCGAGCAATGAGTGCTGCCATGGGGTCATCTGGTCGAGGGTTCCTGTCTTGACGGGGATCACTAACCACCAGTGCATTGGCGGGTTCTTCAATGAGATAGGAAGGTCCAAAGACTCGTGGAGCCGCCGGTGGGATGAACCGTGGAGCGGCTGGGGGAACCTGAGCCGAATTCTGGGGATTGTATCATCGCTCCGTTGGATTTGGTGACACATACAACACAATCTTTCCATAAGTTTCAGCCTCAACCCTATCTATGTTGGAAGGATGGTCATGGTCACCTAGAAGTAATTTTCTAGGCAGAAGTTGTCACTGCCCCTGCTACCCCGGCTGAGGATCACTGTAGTCTGGTCATCGATCCGTGGCATGCTCAATAAGAAGATCATTGACCATATTCTTATGCTTCATGAGATGTTGACGCAACATGTATTTCGTGGGATCATCCTCCTTCATTTGTACTAAGCCATATGGGTGAGAGGGTTTGATGGCTCTGAGGTTCTCCTTACCCTTATTGAGATTTTGGCTAAGGACCAATGCCCCAGTGGGTATGAGAAGACATAGTAGATTTATCTTCTGGCGAGTAACCCTTTCTGATGGGTTCAAAAGTTGTGGCACTCCCCCGAGGGTATGTTTTCCCCAAGGAGTTCTATTTCCGTCTCTTCCTCTGATAAATCGGCCATGTTAACTACAACTCTACCTAGAGGCATATCCTCAATATCACTTGGAAAGTCAGGATGGCGCCAGATGGAACTAAAGTGGAGAACATCATACTACCCCCAACCATGGATCTGCACATGGGGGGGAGTCTCCTTGATAATCCTACAGATCACTTTAAATCTCTAGACGCATCTTTGTTGGAGGGTCCTATGGCGGCCTGGTTACTCAGAGCACTGGTCCATGGGGAGTGCAACCAAATCAACCAAACAACATTATTGACCAATGTCTTCAAAGTGTGCCTGACTCTTGGGGTAGGCCACTCGTCTATGATGAAGAAAAAAATACATCACTCAGAGGGTCTGGTGAAAGCATCCAACTTCCTCCTGGGTGATCGATTCCGGCGCACTGAAATTTGGTGCTGCGACTAGCCAAAACATCTTCGGGAAATGGTTTTCCGCAAGAATGTCCCACAATCTCCTTGGCTCAGACTCGGGGTATGTACCTTCATTGCCCCACTAATCAACTAGAGGAGATTGGAGAACTGGTAGCGGTACTGAAGCAGACCACATAGATGGAAGTCTAGATAGTGGAGAATACGGCGAGCGAGCTGATGAACCGCCGCCTCTCAGGCTATCATCCGAATAGTGCAATGAATTGGCCACCACATTGCGGTTAGAAGGGATGGTGAACATAGTTTCTGGCATAGGGACTATGACTTCTGTTGGTAGACCATGATGTTTCTCATTCCCCATCGGTCCCCATAATAACTCTCCATGATCTCCGGTCGAGGTAGAGAATGCTCCTGGTGATGAGGGTGGAGATTGCACAGCCGGAACCTAGGGAGACACAAAATCTTCGTCCTCCTAGATGTATCTGTGGAGGGAGGCATGGATCTAGTGGACCCCTCATTCCGGAAGTATGAGGCAGATGAGCCTCGTTCCTACCCCAGCCCTTGACATGGAGGATCGAGGTGAGGGTTCCATTACTGAGTTGTATTTCTCCTGAGAATCTTAGAAGCAGACATGTTTAATCTCGGTCTTAATCTTCCCAACATTCTTTTTATGGAAGTGATGACCTGACTTCCTACCTCATGATGGCTCTTTGGGGTAGTGTAGATTTTTGGCTCGGGGAGGTCCTTCGATCAAACTGGTGCTGGGGCGGAGATGACTTCCGCCTGAGTGAGCTGGGGTGTGAGAAGCACCTGAGAAAATGTCAAAGGCGACACAGGGAGAACCTCCATGTCCATTGGCTGATGTGCAGATGAAATCTCCGCGAGAAGAGCTAGAGTGGGTAGGACCTCTTCCAGAGCTGGTAGGAGCATGGGTAGGACCTCCATTCTTATTTCCCATGGCAGCATCAGTGCGAGGAATGTCCTCATACTAGTCTAGCCGAACACGGGTAGGAACTCCGTGATGGGTTCCAATGAAGCGATGCTGACCTTCACTCATCTGATTTATAGGGTGAGGAGTACCTTCACCAACTCTTGTATGGACATGGGGAAGGCCCCCATGATAGATATTTATTGCATGTGTAACATCTCCACGTTAGAGTCCCATGGTAGGAGGAACGAATCCATACCCGATGTCATGAGTGTAGAAGAGGCTTCTGTACTGAGTGCCACGTCCAATGAGAGGGCCCTCATTTAGATTTAAGGTGGCATGGGGCGGGCCTCCACACCACGATTGGAAGTTTGGAGGACCCATGTTCTCAATGGTGGTAGTACGGAGAGAACCTTTGTACTGGGTGTCATTGCCGTGGGTCGGCCTGCAGCGGGTGCTACTTACACCGGCAGCTAGGAAAGTCGATGCAACTTGCCCGTGGGGCGGTTGGGGCCTCAATCCGGGATGGGTGTATGAGTTCTCTTGCTCAGCATAAATAGGTGGCTGATGGTATACGTCGGCAGTGGAACGATCTGTGGCAGTCATTGAAATTGACGCCCCTTGGTGGGCCTCCTCCAAAGCTTGCTCCCGACGCTAGCATCGAGTCAGCCAGACTGGGACTGGTGGTGCAGGAGAATAGCTTACCTACTCCTCGACCTATGGGACCAGGTGGTAGCATTGGCGCAGCCTAGTGGGGGCCCTCCTTGGTATCCCCTGGAACGGTATCGCGGCTGGGCTAGCCTGAACATCCCCCACCGCATCAGCGTAGGGGGGGGGGTGTCATCGAAGAGTTTCAAGGAGAGGCTCACGAAATGGTTGTGCATTGGAGTGGGGAGTAGTGGCTCCCTTTGCGACCCTTTGGGGCGGTGAAGGCGATGTGGTGTAGATTCCTCTAGGTCCTATTGGGCCCTATCCCTAGTTGGGATGATCCCCTCCTCCTCGTATCGTCAAACGAGGTCATTTATCACCCTTAGCTGAACGAACTCAGATAGGGAGTTGGGGCATGGGAACCCAGTAGTTGTGGACGTGGAAGCTGCCATGGGGGAAATGAAGCCACATGGGATTGATATGGTGACATGGCCCCTACCAATGCGTCAGTAGGTTGGTGGTGATCAGTTTCTAGACACAGAAACTTGAGTCCCGAAAGGTAGGGACATTAAACCATTAGTGATGAAAAAAGTAAATACATGTCCAGTGCCCCAGTTCCATTCCATATTCCATGTCTATTAAGAAGGATCCACGTTGAAAATTTCACCGACTGGGATGTCCAACATTCAACTGCCCCAACTTCTGGTCAGTTTCACACCAGACCCACTATTTTCTTGGCGGGACCTGGAGCCAGATAACTGGATCCGGTGACATGCTAGTACACTTATTTCTCAAACACTACTAATATACACATTGAGGAGAAGAACTTCACATTGGGTTCACCGTTTCTGTTTCTGACACTTTCACCAGGGTGCACACATCTGTCCGTTATTCGAGGGAGGAAGCACAACTATGTTGCCCCACATTTCTGTTTTCCAAAGGAAAGAAACATCCATTGCTTATTCAGGGATGTTTTCTCCTTGATCGAAATGGGATGATGGGATGTCGGTTCTTCCTTTTGTGGATTCCTCCTCCGAACTCGTCACCTAGTCTGGGTCTCCCTCATAGATTAAGATGTTGTTCACGAAACTCTTCAAAAGTGCAATGTCTTCATGGACATCAGTAAATTACACTACTTTTGTCTGGACATTCCAAGGGTTCCAGTCATGGAAGCAACCTTCAGTTGGGGGAATAGTCATGTTGGACATCACTGGCATGTCTGGACACTGGAACACTGGTGCATCTGAGTTTCTTTCCCTTATGATAGGGCTTCTCAAAGGTATAGAAGCTCGAGGAATCCCATGTGAAATGTGGGGAATTATATTCCATATGCATGTCTCTGAGGTTTTCCTCAGCTTCCCATGTTTAACACAAGGTATTCCGTGAGTTTAACATCCAACAAAGACATATCGGACTGATCAGCTAACTGGAGTGGATCAGATCGGTGCAACCCATGAAGGGAACACTGATACTAGGAGGAGCAAGAAAGTGGGTGAAATGATTTCACTAGGATGTGGTGGCTTGGTACGAATCAGGATGGATATAGATTTTTGAGAATGTATAGGGAGTGATATGGAACTGACATTAGGGTGACGGTGAAGTTGGGCTTGAGCCTCAAAGAGACTTCCTATGTATCACCATGGCAGGGAATCGAAGTCTGCATAGTTCGGTGTGGCGATGAGACACCTAAGGAGGCGACCCGTATGTATGAGAGCTAGAGGAAGTAGAACTTCTGGGTAGGGGCATGACCTTCCCAAAACACACAGGCTCGAGGGAAAGACCAATATGAGACATGGGTGATGGGCTTGAACCTCAAGAAGGATTTCTATGTACATTGCCTTTCCAAGGATCAAAGTCCACATAGTTCAGGACGGGGGGGGGGGATAAAATTAGGGTGTGCGCACAGGAAAAAGACCCGATGATATATTGGGGATTACACATGGTTAGTAGCCTGAGGTTAGTCTGACGCTACGAGGATAGACCAGAAATATGGTATAACGACCCATACTTTACATACATTGTTATTACTTCAGAATTGAAGCACACTTATTACAACATTTAACAAAACCAAGAAAGGACTTTATAGGTGTAGTTTCTTTAGAAACTGAGAAACATAAACAACTGGTTCATAAAGCATCTACTTTTCCTCCCATTTATTTCATCATATCTATAGTCCCTTTTTGGCATATTCTACTTAATAACCTTCTTCCTGACCAGAGAAAATAAAACATACAAAAGGGTGAGCTCAAATGCTCAGTAAGGGTAAACAAGAGAAATATCAATCACATCATATACATAAGAACATAACTTTCGAAAATCTTATCCTGCAAAAGAGATCATAATATCATAACATGGGATAAATCATAGAAGTGAAATGTAATCCCAATAATCATAACATAAAACATGAAACCTTGTGGCATACACACATAATCATAGAGAATCATTTCTTATTAGTCAAGACTCATTGCCAAGACTATCTTAGTGGACAAAGTCCATTTCTGAAATGAGTTACCCTCGTTTCAGTCCTGCTTCACTGAACCGGTATAACCTACTGTTCCATCCATGTCTATCTCATGAGTTGTAAAATCTTTACCCAATGCATTGGAGGGAGATATAGGTCCCACCCATCTCATAATGATACCATTCTTATGTGTGCCACAAAATCATAAACCATACATCATTGCATAACCCATGTAATAAAAATGGGAATCTTAAACATCATGACATCATAAAACAATTCATATACGATAAAGGAATTCATAAAAATAATTTCATCAAAACATAATCAAATCAATGTAATAATTAGGATAAAAACAGAACCCTTTATTATCTTAGATGGAAAATAATTTTGATAAAACACTTGAACTCCATTCTTGAGGAAAATATCCTTTCTACTTCAAAAATACTTTTCCTTTTTTAACATGTCATCCAATTCTAAACTAAAAAAAGTTGATTAAAAATAAACTTGAAAACATGTAAAGGAAGCTTCTTGGAAATAATGTTTTAAAAATCCATTCATGTCGTATAAGTTAAAAAAAAATTCTTCGTACTTTTTTCGGAAAAGTCAAAAAGTATCTCGTACGAAAAACGACAAAAGATTCCTTTCTTATCTTTTACTAAAAATTCACCGAAGGGTAAAATTGGATTTAAACAATTGTAGGTGGATGGAAATAATATTACATATTGAGAAAACATGGATGTGGATGATAAAATACACCCCAGTAAATGCCAAAGTAAAAACAATCTCGGATAAAAATGAGATTGTGATATTTTCCATTACCTTAAGTCCGACATGCTTTGTAAGTGTCCGAACCTCCTGTATAATGATTTAAATAATGTTATTGACTTATTACAGAATCATACTTATTTTTATTATATCATATATTGTCATATTCTTAGCATCTTAGTAGAAATATTTCATTGCTACTTGTTATTCGGGTGTTTATAACTTTTTGTTCTTATGCGTGGTTTGTAGAATAAATTCTTATTCTTCTATTTAGGTTATAGATACCTCATCTCCAGAATGGTATTAGTGTAATATATATATCATATTCATTCAATTCAATTCATTTATATAATCATTATGAAATGAATATCATGTAGAATGAGTCGCATCACATCGTGGAGACGGTACTCCATACGTACGCTTGAGTGATGATATCATTCCTATGATCGTGGAATTGTATTGGAGTGTATGTATAATATTTCATAATCAATATCACTTTTTAATAGTCATATATATTCATTATTTACACCATTATACCCATCCAAGTAAGGTGGTGGTGGAAAATAGATTACACCACGGCGTGGAGACGATATTCCATACGTACGCACGCGCGGTGATTTCATTTTCCGTAGGATGGTTAGATGGTTAAATAGGGTTGTTTCATACTTATAATAACATATCAGTATATGAATGATACTGATGTTATTACTTCATAATTAAACAACTAAAGAAGAAGAAGTTGAAGAAGAAATAAATTGGAAAGGATCTGTAATGGATATTACCTCTTCTTTGAAGTGCTTCTTTGAGACCTCCTTTTAGGGCACTAAAACTGGTCTTTAAAGAAGACCAGGACCTCTAGGATGTCTCTAGGGAAGTGGAGAGGAGAAAATGGCAGTGGTTGGCCGAGCTTGAATGCTCAAAGTTGTGTGAGGAAGAGAGGGAGGAGGTGCCCTTTTATAAGGGAGGAGAGGGGCACCTTTGGAATAACTAAAAATATTATTTTATTATAAAGTTAAGTTCGGTTGTAAATAGCTCCAAATTGATTTATTTCGAGGCTAAGGTGGGTATGGGTCGAAATCCTCTCATCCAATAGATTTTAGACATGTTTAGGTTCCTATTTAAACCTTATCATTTAGATTTAACATTAAGTTAAATAATTTTAATTTTACCATGTCTTCTTGTGTTCTTATACTATAAGGTTAATAAACTTACTATATCAAGACAAACGAACCCCAAGTTGTTTATTATTAATATATATAACCTTATCTAAGTCATTTGTCCGAACCTTAGATTTTTAAGAATAAAATCACAATTAATAATATAATATTTGTTTTAAAAACTATTTTATGTCAATTTTGACACTATTTAGTAATTGATTTTTGTAAAAGTCATAACAGAATGATAAGTTCGACAAAAGTTTATTAACTAAATAATAACATGTCATATTAAACTATAAAATTATTGGAATTCATAAAAAGGCTCAAATTATACTTATTTACGTATTTATAATATCAATTATTCTATTTTTTTTACTATTATGGTAATTACTGTATCATCATTGTGTCATACATAAATTATATTATTTAAAGTCTAAAAATTACAAATAATCTACCATTATGTAGGAAATCTATTTATCTTTCTAATGAATATTTATAGTCGAATTTATCTTATGTATAACCCCATATTAAAAATTATTTAGTTATTAAACTTTGATTTTAACTATTTTAACCCTTCTTTAAATAAATTAATACTAAATGTCCTAATCTAATCCATGTGGGCCTAAATGGTCATAAATTATTCCTAAGTTTGTTTTTGGTCTAATTACACTTGTCCAATAGAATTAGGACATGTGTTAGGGTACTAATAATATCATTTTTACCCTTAATTACCCTATTTACTTTTAACCGTGGTAAAAAAAGTAAAAAGTTACTATTCACCAAAAATTATTTTCATCTCATTGAACCACATTTTACTTACTGACATCAACCGTGTCTCTTGGATTTTTTTGAAATTGCACTCACAGAAGCAGTAAAATTATGTTTTATGAATAATCCAGTTTTTTTGACAGCCACTTAGTAGTTTCACTATTCATCAAAAATTGAAAGTTTTCAGAAAAATACAAAATTTCACCCTAGGCTAATTTCGATATTCTGAGTCCAAAAATGAAGTCCATTTTGAAAAATAAAATTTATAAAATTTTAAAAAGTGGTTATTACTATTCATAACGGCTATTTTTAATAATATTTTAATAGTATATCGTTGTTTAGTGAAACTCGGTATTGCATACGACGCAAACTATCGAGGAAGGTCGTGATTTCGTGTAAAACAAGCCAAGCAAGTGTTGTCTATAGAAAAAGATTCCTTTGATGGTTTATAAAACATAAAAGTCTCGGGTGTTACATTCTACCCCCCTTAAAATGAATTTCGCCCTCGAAATTTATCACTTTGTAACGAACAGATGGGGATACCTCTCCCTCATCATATCCCCAAGCTCCCATGTAGATTCTTCTAATTGGTGGTTCCTCCATAAAACATTAACCAATCGATTGGTCTTGTTTCGTAGGACTTTTTCGCTACGATCCAGAATCTCTATCGGTTATTCTTCATAAGAAAGATCTTGCTCCAGTGGTACAACTTCTGAGCTGAGTACATGTGAAGGATCAGGTATGTACTTTCTCATGAGAGATACATGGAACACATCGCGAACTTGAGAGAGATTCGGTGGAAGTGCCAATCGGTAAGCTACCTTCCTAACACGATCCAGTATTTCGAAAGGACCGATATATCTGGGGCTCAACTTCCCCTTCTTTCCAAATCTCATAACCCTCTTCCATGGAGATATCTGTAAGAACACTTTATCGCCCACTTTAAACTCTAGGTCTTTTCTTCGGCTGTCGGCATAACTTTTCTGTCGACTCTGAGCTGCTCTTATGTGTTGTTGAATAGATCTGACCTTTTCTGCCATTTCATCAATGAGATCAGGCCCTAATAGCTTTCTTTTCCCAACTTCATCCCAGCAAGTTGGAGTCCTGCATTTCATTCCATAGAGAGCTTCATAAGGAGCCATCTAAATAATGGATTGAAAGCTATTATTATAAGAAAATTCCACAAAAGGTATGTGTTGATCCCAACCACCTTTGAAATCCATAGAGCAAGCTCTCAACATATCTTCTAGAGTTTGAATTGTTCTCTCAGACTGACCGTCTGTCTGAGGATGATAAGCAGTGCTGAAACTCAACTCTATATCCAAAGTATGTTGAAGACTTCGCCAGAACTTTGAGGTAAACCTCGGATCCCGATCAGATATAATAGAAAGTGGTACTCCATACAATATTACTACTTCCTTTACATATATCCTGGCAAGCTGATCCAGAGAGAAATCCTCTCTAATAGCAATGAAGTGTGCAGATTTTGTAAGATGATCAACTATGACCCAGATAGCATTATTGCCTTGGGATGTTTTAGGAAGTCCTGTGACAAAGTCCATAGTGATGTTTTCCCATTTCCATTCGGGTATGGGTAATGGTTGTAACATCCCCTTAGACTTCTGTCTCTCAGCTTTAACTTACTGACAAACCAAGTTTCGAGAGACATATTCAGCAACATCTCTTTTCATTCCATCCCACCAGAAGTACTCTTTCAGGTCCCTATACATTTTCGTGCTTCAAGGATGAATAGAGAATGAATAACTAAGAGCCTCATCCAACAGCCCTTTTTTTAATTCGAGTATGGGAGGAACACAAACCCGATTCCTGAACTTTATTATCCCATCACAATCAAGGTTGAATCCAGGAACATTTATCACCTTCTTTTGTAACTCAACATCTTCTTTCTGTGCCTCTTTAATCTTCACATGTATAGATGGTTGAACATTCATTGGAGAAAGATAAGATTGTTCCCCTTCCATTATAATTCCATGATCCATTCACTGTAAATCCAAAAATATTGGATCTTTTGTGATCCTCATCATGGATAAACTGGAATGGTCTTGTCGACTTAATGCATCTGCCACCTTGTTTTCTTTCCCAGGGTGGTAATGGATTGAGCAGTCATAATCCTTAATCAGCTCCAACCATCTTCTTTGGCGCATATTAAGCTCCTTTTTTGTGAAAATATACTTTAAACTTTTATGATCAGTATAAATATCACACCTTTCACCATAAAGGTAATGCCTCCAAATCTTTAATGCAAAGATTACTGCAGCTAACTCCAAATCATGAGTTTGGTAATTTTGCTAATGTATTTTCAACTGTCGTGAGGCATAAGCTATCACCATATCAATTTGCATAAGAACACACCCCAATCCCTTCTTGGATGCATCACTATATATCACAAACCTTTCTCCACTACAAGGCAGTGTGAGCACAGGTGCACTGGATAGCCTTCTTTTCAACTCCTTGATATTTTCTTCACATTCCTCCGTCCATACAAACTTAACTCTTTTCTGAGTCAACTTGGTGAGTGGATTATATAATCGTGAAAAATCTTTCACAAAACGTCGATAATATCCAGCCAAACCAAGAAAACTTCGGATCTCGGTTACTGTTGTTGGTCTCCACCATCTTTTGATAACCTCTATTTTTGCTGGATCCACAGATATCCCCTATTTTGAGATTATGTGACCCAAAAAGTGAAATTTTTTGAAGCCAAAATTCACATTTGGTAAATTTGGCATAAAGATTCTCCTTTCTCAAGGTCTTCAATATAATTCTCAAGTGATCTTCATGTTCTTTCTTGCTCTTTGAATAGACAAGAATATCGTCTATAAAGACTACCACAAATTGATCAAGATAGTCTCTAAAGACTATATTCATTAAATCCATGAAGATAGCAGGGGCATTTGTAAGACCAAATGGCATCACTATAAATTCATAGTGTCCATACCTTGTACGGAAAGCCTTTTTTGGTATATCCTCCCTTTTGACCCTTAATTGATGATACCCTGAACGAAGATCAATCTTGGAAAACTATTGAGCTCCATTTGTTGGTCAAATAGGTCATCAATGCGTGGGAGAGGATATTTATTCTTGATAGTGATCTTGTTAAGTTCTCGATAATCAATGCAGAGTCTCATTGATCCATCTTTCTTCTTAACAAACAGAACAGGTGCTCCCCAAGGTGATGCACTGGGGCGTATGAACCCCTTATCAAGATTCTCTTGGAGTTTCTTCTTTAATTCCTGCAACTCAATTGGGGCCATTCTATAAGGTGTCTTTGAAGTAGGCAAAGCACCCGGTATGAGTTCTATTGAAAAATCAACTTCACGATTCGGTGGAAGAACTGGTAATTCCTCCGGAAAGACATCATCAAACTCTCGTACAATGGGAATATTCTTAATCGTGAGTTTCTCACCAACCATTTGACATAAATAACCTTCATTTATTGGAATCAAGACCCATAAGATGGAATGAATTTCCACTGGAAGGTTATATTCATCCTTTCATCGATAGACGATCGTAGATTGATCTGGAATATGAAATGCGACTTCCCTTATTTAGCAATTGATATGAGTTCCATGTAGAGAAAGCCAATCCATGCCAAGAATCCCATAAAATTCCACTATAGGAAGGATCACAAGATTTTTAGGAAGCACTTTCCCACAAACATCAATCGGAGAAGAATTATAAACTTTTGATGCCACTGTTGTGCCATTAGGGGTTGTCACAGCTAACTCAACATCTAACTGTTGAGGTAATAAGGTGATATACTTAGAAAATTCTTCAGAAATAAAAGAGTGGGTGGATCCAGAATAAAATAAAACATTTTCTACTTTAGAGTGGATGGTAAGTGTACCTTTCACCACATCGTTATCGTACTCCACATCGCTGATAGAAATTGCATGTGACATTCCTTTGTCTTTAGCCTTAAGAGTTTTTTGACGTCGACCATCATCATCAATACTTGGATTAGGGCATTGATTGGCATAATTCCCCATCTCCTTGCAGTTGAAACATTGAAGTGTAGTAGGTTCATTCTGTGCATCCCTTCCTTTGTTTGCATCATTAGACATCTTTATCCCATCATTGCGGCATTCAAATTCCCTATGACCTTCCTTTCCAAATTTGAAACATTTACTTGTCCCTTTAAGACAACTCCCACCATGTTTCTTTCCACACTTTGTGCATAAGGGAAAGTTCATCTTCTTTTTAGTGTGCTCTTTAGATTTTCCTTTGAATTCCATTTTCATCTTCTTATCAAACCCATATGATTGATGGGTCACTCCAATATCCATCTCAACTTTGAGAGCACATCGAACGATTTCCTCGTAGCTATTGAAGTCCCTTATGGCTAAGGTCCTTCGAAGACTTGGTTTTATGCCACTAAAGAATCGATCGATCTTACTCTCAGGTTGGATAATAATACCAGAAGCATACCTTGCAAGTCTTGTAAAATTTGCTTCATAGGTACCAACAGATTCATCATCCTTTTGCTTCAGTTCAAGAAACTCTTTCTCCATCTTTGTTCGGAGAATACGAGGGAAGTACTTATTGAAAAATAAGTTCTTGAACTCGTCCCATTCCTTGGACTCAATTTCAACCCTTTGTCTCGTATTCTTAATAAGATTCCACCATTGATCAGCATCACCTTCCAAACGATACACCGCTAAGATAACTTTATCATGCTCAGACCATTGAAGAACTGAAAATATCTTTTCAGTAGTACTAATCCATTGTTCAGCAACTAATGGATCAGTAGACCCGCTGAATGAAGGTGGACGCTGTCTCATGAAGGATTCAACAGAATGTTCCTCCTTCATTTGCTCGTTTGGAAATCCTGCATGATTCATAGCTTGAGAAAGTTGTGTGAGAATTGCTACAAGATTTTTCATTCCATCTCCCATAGCGTTTGGTTGCTCAGGGGGACAATCATTGCATTGCCCGTCGCATTCCACATTAACACGGTTCCTCCGGGATCCAGCCATTGACTAAAACCAAGAAGAATAGTGTGAGAAACACTAATTATAATAGGAAAACCACATAATAAAGAATAAAGTTTCACACTTAAGGTCTTAGCCTAGGTTATTCATGGCCATTTCTAAAACACTAAGATTGTTTTCTATGCTTAGAATTATCCTTAGGGTTCTTACGAAGGCTTTCGCATCCTAGTTTCCAAAGGTTGACTATACCTTTCCTCTGATACCAACTATAACGACCCATACTTTACATACATTGTTATTACTTCATAATTGAAGCACACTTATTACAAAATTTAACAAAACCAAGAAAGGACCGTATAGGTATAGTGTCTTTAGAAACTGGGAAACATAAACAACTGGTTCATAAAGCATCTACTTTGCCTCCCATTTATTTCATCATATCTAGAGTCCCTTTTTGGCATATTCTACTTAATAGCCTTCTTCCTGACCTGAGGAAATAAAACATACAAAAGGGTGAGCTCAAATGCTCAGTAAGGGTAAACAAAAGAAATATCAATCACATCATATACATAAGAACATAACTTTTGGAAATCTTATCCTGCAAAAGAGATCATAATATCATAACATGGGATAAATCATAGAAGTGAAATGTAATCCCAATAATCATAACATAAAAAATGAAACCTTGTGGCATACACACATAATCATAGAGAATCATTTATAATTAATCAAGACTCATTGCCAAGACTATCTTAGTGGACAAAGTCCATTTCTGAACCGAGTTACCCTCGTTTCAGTCCTGCTTCACTGAACAGGTATAACCTACCGTTCCAGCCATGTCTATCTCATGAGATATAAAATCTTTAACCAATGCATTGGAGGGAGATATAGGTCCCACCCATCTCATAATTATACCATTCTTATGTGTGCCACAAAATCATAAACCATACATCATTTCATAACCCATGTAATAAAAATGGGAATCTTAAACATCATGACATCATAAAACAATTCATATACGATAAAGGAATTCATAAAAATAATTCCGTCACAACAAAATCAAATCAATGTAATAATAGTAATAAAAACAGAACCCTTTATTATCTTAGATGGAAAATAATTTTGATAAAACACTTGAACTCCATTCTTGAGGAAAATATCCTTTCTACTTCAAAAATACTTTTCCTTTTTTAACATGTCATACAATTCTAAACTAAAATAAGTTGATTAAAAATAAACATGAAAACATGTAAAGGAAGCTTCTTGGAAATAATGTTTTAAAAATCCATTCATGCTGTATAAGTTAAAAAAACATTCTTCGTACTTTTGTCGGAAAAGTCAAAAAGTACCTCGTAAGAAAAACGACAAAAGATTCCTTTATTATCTTTTACTAAAAATTCAACGAAGGGTAAAATTGGATTTAAACAATTGTAGGTGGATGGAAATAATATTAAATATTGAGGAAACATGGATGTGGATGATAAAATACACCCCAATAAATGCCAAAGTAAAAACAATCTCGGATAAAAATGAGATTGTGATATTTTCACTTACCTTAAGTCTGACTTGCTTTGTAAGTGTCTGAACCTCCTGTATAATGATTTAAATAATGTTATTGACTTCTTCCAGAATCATACTTATTTTTATGATATCATATATGGTCATATTCTTAGCTTCTTAGTAGTAAGATTTCATTGCTACTTGTTATTCGGGTGTTTATATCTTTTTGTTCTTATGCGTGTTTTGTCAAATAAATTCTTATTCTTTTATTTAGGTTATAGATACCTCATCTCCAGAATTGTATTAGTGTAATATATATATCATATTCATTCATTCAATTCATTTATATAATCATTATGAAATGAATATCATGTAGAACGAGTCGCATCACATCGTGGAGACGGTATTCCGTACGTACGCACGAAAGATGATATCGTTCCTATGATCGTGGAATTATATTGGAGTGTATGTATACTATTTCATAATCAATATCCCTTTTTAATAGTCATATATAGTCATTATTTACACCATTATACCCATCCAAGTAAGGTGGTGGTGGAAAATAGATTACACCACGGTGTGGAGACGGTATTCCGTACGTACGCACGCGCGGTGATTTCATTTTCCGTAGGATAGATAGATGGTTAAATAGGGTTGTTTCATACTTATAATAACATATAAGTATTTTAATGATACTGATGATATTAATTCATAATGAAACAACTAAATAAGAAGAAGTTGAATAAGAAAGAAATTGGAAAGGATCGGTAATGGATATTACCTCTTCTTTGAAGTGCTTCTTTGAGACCTCCTTTTAGGGAAATAAAATTGGTCTTTGAAGAAGACCAGGACCTCTAGGATGTCTCTAGGGAAGTGGAGAGGAGAAAATTTCAGGGTTTGGCCGAGCATGAAGGCTCAAAGTTGTGTGAGGAAGAGAGGGATGAGGTGCCCTTTTATAAGGGAGGAGAGGGGCACCTTTGGAATAACAAAAAATATTATTTTATTATAAAGTCATGTTCGGTTTTAAATATCTCCAAATTGATTTATTTCGAGGCTAAGGTGGGGATGGGTCGAAATCCTCTCATCCAATATATTTTATACAAGTTTAGGTTCCTATTTTAACCTTATCATTTAGATTTAACATTAAGTTAAATAATTTTAATTTTACCATGTCTTCTTGTGTTCTTATACTATAAGGTTAATAAACTTACTATATCAAGCCAAACGAACCCCAAGTTGTTTATTATTAATATATATAACCTTATCTAAGTAATTTGGCCGAACCTTAGATTTTTAGGAATAAAATAACAATTAGTAATATAATATTTGTTTTAAAAACTATTTTATGTCAATTTTGACAATATTTAGTAATTGATTTTTTTGAAAATCATAACAGAATGATAAGTTAGAAAAAAGTTAATTAACTCAATACTAACATGTCATATTTAACTAGAAAATTATTTTAATTCTTAAAAAGTCTCAAATTATACTTATTTTGGTATTTATAATATCAATTATTCTATTTTTTTACTATTATGGTAATTACTGCATCATAATTGTGTCATACATAAATTAAATTACATAAAGGATAAAAATTACAAATAAAATACCATTATGTAGGAAATCTTTTTAGCTTTCTAATTAATTTTTATAGTCGAATTTATCTTATGTATAACCCCATATTAAAAATTATTTAGTTATTAAACTTTGATTTTAACTATTTTAACCCTTCTTTAAATAAATTAATACTAAATGTCCTAATCTAATCCAAGTGGGTATAAATGGTCATATTTTATTTCTAAGTTTGTTTTTGGTCGAATTACACTTGTCCAATAGAATTAGGAAATGTGTTAGGGTAATAATAATATCATTTGTTCCCTTAATTACACTATTTACTTTTAACTGTGGTAAAAAAGTAAAAAGTTAATATTCACCATAAATTATTTTCATCTCATTGAACCAAATTTTACTTAATGAAATCAACCGTGTCTCTCGAATTTTTTTGAAAGTCCACTCACAGAAGCGGTAAAATTATGTTTTATGAAAAATTCAGTTTTTTTAACAGCCACTTAGTAGTTTCACTATTCATCAAAAATTGAAAGTTTTTAGAAAAATACCAAAATTTCACCCTAGGCTAATTTCGATATTTTGAGTCCAAAAATGAAGTCCATTTTGAAAAATAAAATTTATAAAATTTTAAAAAGTGGTTATTACTATTCATAACGGCTAGTTTTAATAATTTTTTAATAGTATATCGTTGTTTAGTGAAACTCGGTATTGCGTACGACGCAAGCTATCGAGGAAGGTCGCGATTTCATGTAAAACAAGCCAAGCAAGTGTTGTGTGTATAAAAAGATTCCTTTGATGATTTATATAACATAAAAGTTCCGGCTGTTACATATGGGTCCCAGCGAAAGGGGCAACAACAGCTTACCACTGGATGGGGATCGCAATGGTTTACCGTCGATTGGGGAATGCAAGGGCTTTCCGTCGATTGGAGTATCACAACGGCTTACTGCTGGTTGGGGTTCAAATGGCTTACCACTTGTTAGGGTTGACAAAGGATTACCGCTGAATGGGGTTCCAATGACTTACCACTGAATAGGGTTCCAACAGCTTACTGTAGGTTGGGGAACACAATGGCTTACTGCTGGTCGAGGAACACAACGGCTTATCGCTGGTCAGTGTTGGACCTCAGGTAGCCTTCCTACGTACCTTGCTTAGGAGATAAGGATAAAAACCCACATAGTTCGAATAAGTACAGTTTAACGTCTTGCGAGATGAGAAAGGGCATAAATTTTAATGTCATTCAGGATGAGGGTGGACCAGTGTAGACTGGACAGAACCAATGGGTGTTGGGCTTAAATCTTAGGGAGGCTTCCTATGAACCTTGCATTGGCATGGATCAAAGTCCACATAGTTCAGAATGGTTTGGTGAACCGATATGAAGTGTTCGGGACCAAAAAGTGTTGGGATTGAACCTCAGGGAGGCTTCCTATGTATCTTGCCTCGGCAAGGATCAAAGTCCACATAGTTCAAAATGGTGTTTGGGAACCGATGTGAAGGGTGTCGAGACCAAAAGGTGTTGGGCTTGAACCTCAGGGAGGCTTCCTACATACCTTGCCCTGATAAGGATCAAATTCCACGTAGTTCAGAATGGTTTGGGAACTGACGTGAAGGGGGTTGGGACCAATAGGTGTTGGCCTTGAACCTCATGGAGTCTTCTAACATACATTTCCTTGGAAAGGATCAAAGTACACATAGTTTAGGATGGGGGCATAGAATCGGGGTGTGCATAGAGGACAACAACCTGATGATATACTGGGGCTTATGCATGGTTAACAGCATGAGGTCGGTCTGACACCACTGGGATGAACCAGAGATATGGTTCCTAGTGAAAGGGATGACAATGACTTACTGCTGGATGGGGATCGCAATTACTTACCATCGATTGGGGAATACAAAAGCTTACCATCGATTGAAGTATCACAACAGCTTACCACTTGTTGGGGTTCCAATGGTTTATCGGTAGTTAGGGTTGACAATGGATTACCGCTGAATGGGGTTCCATTGGCTTACCTCTGAATAGGGTTCCAACGTCTTACCGTTAGTCGGGGAACACAATAGATTACCGCTAGTCGGGAAACACAACGGATTACCGCTGGTTGGTGTTGGACCTCATGGAGGATTCCAATGTACCTTTTTTAGGAGACAAGGATCAAAGTCCATGTAGTTCGAATGGGTACAGTTTAACGTATTGTGGGATGAAAAAGTGCGTACAATTTAACGTCACACAGGATGAGGGTGGACCGACATAGAGTGGTCGGGACTAATGGGCGTTGGGATTGAACCTCATGGAGGCTTCCTATGTACCTTGCCTTGGTAAGGATCAAATTCCACATAGTTCAGAATGGTATTGGGGCTTACACTCTAAGGAAACCCAGGAAGGATTCCATGGTCAATGCTTACTCTAATCTCGTGTGAGTCATGCTCGGTGTGAGAAACAAGAGGCAGCGATGACCTGACGATCACATCATGAAAGGTGAGTCCGTGGTAAGTGAAGTTGGTATTACACATGGTTAGCGGCCCAAAGAGGAAATATGGGATTATGAATGGTTAAAATCCCAAGGATATGGAGATTGAGACTTACTCCAGGATGGAGGCCTGGGTGGCGACAAAGCCCAAAGGGATTTGGCATGGAAGAGAGGAGGGTTCTAGTGCCCATCCCCCCCTTTGGTCCTTGGCACTGAAGAAGATAGGAGGGGAAGTAGGGACACTGCCTCCCGGAAGAAAGGCTAGGGGATTACACCAAGATGGTTTCCCTTCTCCATGGATAGGCACCAATTCGGAAAAGAGGATCTCATTCCATGTGAGGAATAGCTCACTCCCTTGGAGACGAGTGGGTGTAGAGAATGTTCGAGATGGGTAGCCCCGCGTATGTTGAATAGGGCGAGGTTACAGTTTAACATCATGTGCTGAGGACGATGGTGCTTGGAAGTTTAACATCCTCTAGCTCAGACAAGGCGGGTTCACTCCATGCCCCTAGGAATTACATGACCGATACCGACCCACCCTTAAGGAAGGGAAGGCATCAGCAATTCCGTGGTGAGGGGGTGTTGTGGAGTGATCCACTAAGGGGCCCACATTAGCAAGGCTATGAGAAGAATCAATATCCATTAGCGTGCTTATGTGAAGAAGCATAAGGCTAAGCAACACAATGAGAGATACCACCCAGGAGACCTTGAAATCACTTCACACAAGCCTGGAGAGCCATCCGGGAAAGGGGTTTGCAGAGCAAAGGGATTCATAGGAAGAGGCGTCGTGAGGCTCTGGTGCTCCATGTAGTGGAGGGGATTCACGAAGGGGTATAATTCATGAAGTGAGGTGGCCTTGACTATGCATAGGGAATAGGTTCACATAGAGGGTGCTTCATGAAGTGGACATGCTTTCATGGAGTAGTGCTTCACAAAACAAGGGTGCCTTGCGAAGTGTAGTGACCCCGCCTTATCATGTGGGTTACATGTGCATGGAGGGTGCTTCACAAAGCATAAGTGATCCATGAAGACCCGAGTCCTCTTGGGGTTCCCCTTCCTTCACGATGGTCCATGGGATCCATGAAGGGCATCCCTATTTGAAGAGGGGTTGAATTCAAGCCATGGGAAAGACACTTCGCAATTCTCAAGTACCTTGAAGAGCTCATTTTTAATAGAGAAAAAATTTCTTCACAATTTGAAATATAATAACGTTTAAGGTTGGAGGATCCGTCCTTTGGGATCGAGGAGATCTCGGTATTTATAGGCAAGACGCGCCGATAAGTAGAGATTGCTCGGTGAAATGCTACACAACACTTTGTCATAACTGCGGAGCCTATTGCCTCCTTGCTCCACAGCGGCTTTGCAAACATCAATCGAATCATGGAACCTCCCACCTCCTTGCTCTGTGGTAGTTTCTCAAACATTAATCGGATCACGGAGCCTCTCACCTTCTTTCTCCATAGAAACTTCGCAAACGTCAATCGTATCACGGAGCCTCTGGCCTCGTTGCTCCGTGGTAGCTTCACAGACATCAATCGGATCATGGAGCCTCTCTCCTCCTTGCTCCACAGTGGCTTCGTAGAGGGGGTAGCTTCGTGCCGGTCATAGTGCTGCAGGGCTCCATGAATAAGCTTCGTGGGGCAGCCCTAAAGGCTTTGAGTTTTCTCTTCCTCTTCCTAAATTTTGGCACCAACACCTTATATTCTTTTATTTTTCATATTAAAAAACCATGATGTCTCTACCCCATGCGCACATGCCAATTGGACGAAGCACATAAATCTCTCTGTCCATTTTATTGCTTTTCACTTTTTTCGTTTGACCTGGTTAATGTTGAATGTCCCCTTCTGGAATTTATTGTCAAATATATTTGAATTTATTTGATGATAAAGAATATGTTTAATTATGGATTTGTCTTTTCATGCTGTTATCATATTATTCCATGTTTGAATATGTTGATATGTATTATCCACTATGACGTATGACTTTTTTGCATCGTTAAATCGTTTTAATTATGGTTATTGGATTTTTTTTATGAATATATTCGTGTTTATAAAAGACATAATTTTGGGGTTTCTAATTTTTGTGTTATGCAAACCTAATTATACCCAATGGATCATGGATATTTTGATGGGGGATTACCTTACTTAGTGCATCCCCCCAACAAGTGGTATCAGAGCCTAATTGGGTATAAATTTGTATCATCAAAATTCAGAATTGATTATTCATTGGTTTAAATGATTTGTCAGTGGATTTTACTTGTGTAACATGCTTTTATGTTTTTTTCAGCAAGGTTTTATGCTCTCTTTGGATATAATTTTGCAATATATTGTTGATTGTTGTTTCTTTTCAAGTTTTTCCCCTGTCTGTCTGCTTGTTTGGGCCTGTAGTGACCATAGGTTTCTTCCTATGTGTCACCTGTTCTAGGTTTAGGAAGGGGTTAGTGCGAGGTTGGCCTGAGTGATAGTGTCTTGGTTAGAAGTAAGGTCAATGGTATGGTTGGTCAGTTTGTTTGGTCTCCTAGTTATGGTTTTATCCTTAGGAGAGTGAGATGATAATTAGCTTGAGTTTTGTTCCTCAGGGGTGTGTCCTAGTTTTGGGAAGGTTTCTCTAGGCGTGACCCATTATGAGTTGTGATTGGGTCTAGGAAGTGTTAAGAGTGATAGTGTCATGTGAATAAGTTCGGTGATGATCGAGCTTCATGGTAGTTTTTTAGGATATCTTTAGCAATATTAGGTGGTTCATAAATATAATTGGGGATAGAATATGATGGGATTTCTTAGTTGGTAGTGGGTTTCCCTTGGATCAATGGTGTTCTCACAGGCTTAGATTTTTCCCTTAGGACTCTTGGGACTGTATGAGTTTTGCAGTGGTACCTAGTTTTGAGGAACCTCTCTTGTTGGCATAGTTTAGGCTGTGTGTATGTCTAGTGTGATTAAATGGGCCAGAGTTGTGAGTTCAACTTTGGGTTTTCCTTTTTTGTGTCCTAAGAGGGTCAGTCTTCTCAGGGTTAACCAGGTATTAGGATAGTAAGTTGTTGGGCAGTGGTTAGAGAAACAAGTTCATGGGTTAATGTCTGGATAACCACCAAACTTCATGATGGTACTGATGGTATCTCTTTGATAATATTGGATGAGTACCTGGGAATTAGGTTCCTGATATCGTCGGGCTAGCCTAGGATGAGTTTTCCCTAGGTCAGAAGCAAGATGCCCTTGCCTGCTGGGTTTTTTTCCTCTCGGTTTCAAGTTGTATCTTGGACTGGGGCTTTATGGGGTATTTAGTGGTGTGAGTTAGGAGGTGGTTTTCCCTATTGCATGGTTCTAGTCAATGTATTCTCCTTAGGTGGAGAGTTTTTTGGGTCTGATAGATTCAGGTGGAGATATTTTTTTTTCTTTTCTATGTCTATTTTCTCTGTGTTTATTTTATTTCTTCTGTTTGCATTACTGCACTATTGTTTTTGAGTGATTCTTTATGATTTTTTGAGATGTTTTTTCCATGTTGTGTTTGAGGATTGGTACTACTGTGTTTACTGCTTGTGTGCAGGTCTTGGTGAGTAGTCCGGGACTTCCTCATTAGCATGATCTCAGAAGTCATCTCCGGTTAGTGTAGGTATGTGATTTATTTATGTTTTGAGTTTTTTTAATTCTAAGCATGTTTATTAGTAGTTTATAATTTCATTAATTTGGGTGTCATGTGTCACGTTATTGCACTAAGGGGGGTTATTTTGGGCCATACCTTGTAGGTGTTTTCTATTTAGTATGTGATGCCCAAATTAATGATGGTAGGTGGTGCAGAATCATCATGTGGTTTGCAAGGTGGAGTTTTGTATGTTTTTGGTGCATATTAAAATTGTTCATGCATTTAATTTCCAAGGTAGAGATTTTTGAATTTGTAATTCATTTTTTTAATTAAATTCTTATTTTAATATGTCTTTTTGAGAAAGATGTTATTTAGCTAGAAGTTGGGAACCGCCCATTATTTATCCACCTAATGCATGTCCCACATGATTCCTCTCCCCCTACTCTTATTTCTTTTGGCAGGGGATTCCTCAAACAGAAGGTGTGACTTCAAAAGGGAATTGCGTGAGGCTAGGGTTCTGGGTGTGCACGAATTTGGCATTAAGGGATCCACTATGACAAGAAGATTCTATCATGACTACATTCTTGAAGAAATTTGGGGTCTTAGAGGAATAAAGCAGGTTGCAGTTTGATACAGTCGATTCTTGATCTCGGTGGTGTCATCATTGTGGCGTCGACACAGGTGATGGGAAATGAAGTCCATGGTGGCTCTGATTTGGGGTCAATTATCTTTGATGGTGGTTTATGATTCGTGATCGCTGAACGTGGACTCAAGCTGCGTGGTGGAGGATCACTTCTAGTTCACCTGAGTTGAAGAATATGGTTCTTAGAGTTCATCCAAAGCTGATGGAGTTGCAAAAATTTGCTGTTTCACATCAGACCTGGACAACGACGTTGGTTTTGGACATAAATATAGGTTTTGGACAACATGACAAGCCTAGATAACATCGATGTACTTGGTTGACTCAGGTTTTGGATGACGACACTAGTCCCAACACTTCAGCCTAGCGCATCAACATTGCATAGGGGTTGGATTGAACCCTGGTAAGGGGGTTTGGTCCAATTTGTTTTCCCTTTGGTCCATATTATTTCATTTGTTTTTCTGGGCTTTTTGGTTGTGTCGTGTTGTGGTGCCGATTTATGTTGCTTGTCCTGTTTTGTTAGTGCACTACTATGGTCCTTATCTCCTTGTATTCCTTTATTTTTCATAGTAAAAAACCTAAATGAATCTATCCCGTGCACGTAGTCCAATTATCCAAAGCATATAAATCTCTATGTCCATTTTACTGCTTTCCACTTTTTTCATTTGACCTGGTTAATGTTGAGTGTCCACTTATGGAATTTATTGTAAAATTTGTTTTGAATTTATTTGACGATAAATAAGATGTTTAATTATGGATTTTTCTTTTCATGTTGTTCTCTTATTATTGCAAGTTTGTATATGTTGATATGTATTAGCCACTTCCAGGTGTGACTTTTTTACACTATTAAATCATTTTAATTTTGGTTATTGGAATTTGTTTTATGAATATATTCACATTTATAATAAACATAATTTTGTGATTTTGAATTTTGGTATTATGTGAACCTAATTATACCCAATGGATCCTGGATATTTTGATGAGGGATTGCCTTGAATAGCGCAACCCCCCAACAACTTGACTTGATTAAAATGTCATAACTAAAAGAGGAGGATCGTTACATGTAATTTATAATTAATTTATGAACATATATATAATTACATCAACATGGAATTCTGCTTTTGTTGATGATTTGATTAACATGATCTTGTCATATCGTCGTTACGTTGTAGGATCCAAGTGAAGAATACCTCCAGCGGTGATCCACACATACAACACAATCTGTAAATGATACTGTAGATTTACTGGATGTGAGCATGACTGATCCTGATCACTTGCGTTGTTTTTGGTTGATCATAACAGAATTATTCTCAAGAAATGAAGAACTTTTTATGTTCTCTCATTGGCTTGAGAGATGAGAGTAGAACATTCTAGACCTATCTCTAGAACTTGAGAAAGTCTCACTCTATCTACTTTGCATAACAATTGTGTTTTTGAAAGTGATATAATTATATATTTATTATAAAAAATTTAGGATAAAAAAATTTCACATTAAAACCTTTCCATCTTTATTATTCTTAATTGATCACATGTTCAATAATAGTAATAATAATAATATTATTATTATTATTATCCATTTGACATGTGTCACACCTTTAAGAATATATAAATGAATATCATTCATATTATTTTTAATTAGAAAATTAAACTTGGACTGATTTCCCTTATCAACATTTACTGATCTTCGGATAATAACTATTTATTTAATAAATATTGTTTTCAAAAAACATACAAACAAATATTTATTATTATTATTTTTATTATTTAACTCACTTATTCTTTTGAATAACTTGTGAATGAATTATGGCGATCAACCGCAACTGAATAAATATGATTTATTCTAACTTGTTAAATACAATACTTGAATTTAACTGAGATTTAAAATACACTAAGTGTGTGACTATCTAGGCCTCTTTTTCAATAGAATTAGTCATGTCTGCCTAAAGTCCAAGATTAACATCTAGAAACCTTCCAAGACATCCATAAAGAATGAAGTTAACATCAAAATGACATCCAAACTCCTACAAAAATTTACCATATAATATAATCCTTTTATTATAATATCTCAAATCAACCAGGTTGCATGCATGTGTCATCAACCTTTATGCCCAGTTTCTCTTTCTTTGACTTTTTGGAAATGGACACACCCATTAAACACCATGGTAATGAATTTATTCAGATGGATCCATTCCCATCAAAGGGCCTGAGATATCAACTTCTGTTTAAGATACAAAAGTGATAAATCCTTTCCCACATTATACATTAATTCAATATCACTCGTGATTCACCCAACATATCTTACCTCACCATGAGCACATGGCATTACAATTTTCATCAATACATCAAATTACATGAGTCATGATATCCATTAATGATAATATTAATGTTTAAGGATCAATACACACTACCACATATAGGAACATCCAATGACATATAGAAACACTAATATCCTATTAACAAATCTATTCTCATAACATCTTATATTTGAAATTATAAATGGAAAATACCATGAGAACGCGTCTCAATGTCTCATGAGCCTCTTACCTATGATGACCTTTATGGTTTGTATACCTTCAGACAATATCATTCGGTCATAGAATAAGGTTAAAGAATAATGTCGTGACACCTCTAGGTTCTAATCATAGTGAGAGGAATTCTATAACATTTCAACAAGACATATATTCTTAAGACATTATCATATACAAATTCCATGCAATGAAACAATCATAATGTGATAAAAAAATTCATTAATAAATGAAAACATGTAATCAAGAAGTTAACAAGATGGTTCTAGGGAACCAAATCCAACAGAATCCCACTTTCACTAGAGCCAAATGATAATAACTTTCAGTCCATTAGATTTCACATAAAACTCATGACTCTGCTGAGATAATGACTTAGTCAAGGGGTCTGTCATGTTTTCCTTTGTGAATAATTTTCTCACTGCAACTTCACCTCACTGAAAAAATATATCAAGAGACACGACTTCCGAAGTATGTATATTTTCCTTTGGTGTGACCTCAGATCTTTAGAGAGTTCCACTACCATAGTGTTATCATAATAAACTATGATAGGGTCTTTATTGATATGCACCACATCAAGATCTTGGAAAAATTTGTGACTCCAAACCACTTCATTGGATATATCAGAAGCTCCAATATATTCAGAATTTGTTGTAGAATTGAAGACAAGTTGCTACTTTGAACTCTTCCATCTCACAAATCCTCCATTGAGACAAAAGACATATCTAGACTATGACTTCATATCATTATAATCTTTCTGAAAATAGCATCTATATAACCCTTTATGATTATTTGTTAATCTCATCTGTATAATAGGAACATATCCTTAGTACGCTTCATATATTAGGATATCCATAACAATAATCCAATGTTGTTCACATGGACCTGCTTGATATCTACCTACCATTCTTAAAGAATAGTAAACATCAATCCTTATACATAATATGAAATAAATTATTTATCCTGTTGCAAAAGTGTATGATATCATACTCATTCCCTCTCATTCCTCTTGTTTCTGAGGAAAAATTTTATTAGAAATATCTATACCTTGTGACACTGGAACCAATACCCTCTTGGATTGTTCCATACTGGATCTCTTCAGTATTTACTCAATATATGAAGTTTAACTTATCCTAAGTAGCCTCTTGGATCTATCACACATAATCTTCATAACTAGAATGTAGGTTGTTTCACCTAAGTCCTTCATGGATAATAAATTGCTCAACCTTGACTTAACCTATTGTAAGGATGATTTATCATTTCCAATTAATAATATGTCATAAATATATACTATTATGAAAACAACTTTTCTCCTAAAAAACCCTTCATAAACACAAGGCTCACATTTTTTCTCAATGAAACGAAATTCCTTTATGGATTCATTGAATCAAATGTTCAATGACCTAGATGCTTTCTTTAATCCAAAAATGGATCTTTGAAACTTACACACTTTTTATCATTTCTTGGTGTCAAAAAACCATTTTGGTTGTTTCATATACACATCCTCTTGAAGGTTACCATTAAGTAATGTCGTTTAGACATCCATTTTGCAATTATCATAGTCACTCTATGTTACCACGACAAACACAATTTTGATGGATTTAAACAAGGGAACTGGAGAAAAGGATTCGTCATAGTCAATTCCTTGACTTTGTCTAAACCCTTTATCCACTAGATATGCTTTATAGATATTTATTTTTCCTTACATGTCTAACTTTATATTGAATACTCATTTACACCCAACGGGATTTACATCAACTGAAGAATCGATCAAAACTCAAACTTGGTTATGATACATGGAATCCATCTCAAAATTCAAGGCTTCTTTCCATATTCTAACTTCTAAGCTCTCTACAACCTTATTGTAGGATATAGGATCATTATTGTTAACCAATAACGAGTCACCATCATCATCGAATATAAAACCATATCTCTCTTGTTCTCTTACATCTCTAGCTATCCTACATAGTACTTGTGTTTCGTGAACTTATTCTATGTGGACCTATGTAATTTTTCCTTATACCAACTCTTTTGTATCTTGATTCATCAAAGTTAATCTTTCTCCCACTATCTTCTATGATTTTGTTCTACTTATAATGAAAAAAGGTATATCTTGTGATAATTTCTTTCATATTCAAAGGTCTATATAGATAATATCCCATTATTTCCTTTAAATACCCTATAAAGATACACTTCATGCCTAAGGGTGCTATTTTTTTTCTTGATGTAGACTTAACAAATTTTTCACAACCCCATGCATGAACATGTGACAAAATTGGTTTATTTCCAATCAATAACTTTAATGGAATATCATTTGCTGCTTTAGTCATTACTTGATTTAGTAATTATAATTCCATCTATAATGCATATATCTAAAAGGATAAAAGAAGGCTTGCATGACTCATCATTGAACTTATCATATCCAAAATGGTACAGTTAATCCTTTCACTAACACCATTCCACTATGGTGTATAAGGTTGAGTGAGTTGAGATAAAATCCCAACTTCCCATAAAAGTTGAAAAAGTCTTGGTTAAAAAATTCACCACCTTGATTTGATAAAAGTTTCTTTATCTTCTTACCAAGATGATTCTTGAACTCCTTCTTGAAATATTTAAATTTATCAAAGTATTCATACTTATACCTCATCAAGTAGATATAACCATCCCTGCTCAAGTCATCTGTATAAGTAATAAAGTATGGGGATCCACCTCTAGCCTCTACTTGAAAGGTCTATACACATTAGTGCGTACTATTTCTAGAAGTACTGTGGCCCTTTTACCTTGATCACTAAATTGTGGTTCCGTCATCTTACCTTATAAACAAGTGTAATATATTTCAAGTGTCTTAAGCTAAAAATAGTCTAAGTAAGTATCTTTATATAGCTTTTTTTTAAATGCTTATCCCTTACGTGACCATGAAAGTGTTTCCATAACTAGGTTTCATATGAGTAATGCATGTTTGTTTCATTGTCAAATTCCAATATTTGGTTTTATTAATTTAATACATAAAGACCATTATTCAAATGTTTCATACCATAACATATGTTATCTTTATAAAATTATCAACCCTTATTTATAAAGTTGGAAAAAAACCTAACCATCTATAAACAAGAAACATAAATAATGTTCCTGGTAACACTAGGAACATAATAAGAGTTCTTTAAAGCCAAAATCAACCATGTAGGTAAGGTGTGATTGGAGTATCCAATGGCTAGAGCATCCAACCATAGTCCATTGGCATCCCGTATATCCACCTCATCTCTGGTAATATTCTAAAATCTACCCAGTTCCTTTATTTGGATACAAATGTGATCACCATAGGCAATATCTAATACCAAAATTGTATATATGTAAAGATTACACTCAATAACAATCTTACCTGAAGCTTCCCCTCACATATTTGGTTGGGTGTAATTCTTCTTCCAGTGTCCCTACTTTCCAAATGCAAAAAATAACACATCATGTTCCTTTCATTACCTTTGGATCTTCTTCTTCTTGGAAGGATGGTGCTCTAGATCCTTAGACTTGGGATGATTCTTTAGTTTCTTTTCATTGTTCTTACTATTATTATTTATGACAAGGATAGTGGTTTTGACACACCCCATGTAATTATTAACATAGATAATAAGTGTAAGAAGTTCCAATAGTGTCTTCTCTCTATTGATCATATTACAATTCATAATAAAACTAGCGAAGTTCAAAGGCATTGATGAAAAAATGATATCTATGCACAACTTATCAGGGAACTGAAAACCCAAGATGTGTAAGAATTAAATGTATCTAATCATCTTGACTACATCTTCCCCAACTGGTATTGACTCTCTAATCTTAAATGTGAATGGTGAATTGGAGATCTCACATCTCTCTGATCTTTCCTTCTCTTAATAGATATCATTATGATGAGAAATAATGCCATGTGCATCCATATCATCATATTACTTTAGAATATTATTGAACATGGAGGATAACATAAAAAATTGTACATCCATAGTGTCATCCAAATGCTTAAAATAAATAGATACTTCTTCCTCATTAGCCAATTTGGAAATAAACTCATGAAGTGGGGTTTCCTGCACATATAATTTCTATTCACAGCATAGTATAACACACAAGTGCCAACACCATTCTTGGAATTTCATATTGGTGAGAATATTATCCTTCCCAAGTATGGATTAGGGTTATATTATCAATGTATTTTGATTTTCCATTTCTAAAAAATATGTTCAGCTAATTGGTACTTGTTTTGATTACAAAAACAAATTAATAAATTTAAAATTAATTAAATTCAATTAATCTCCCACTATTTTTTAAAAACCCAATTGCTCTAACCATCAGTTTCAGAATATATTGTATCTTAGATATTTTAGTAACAAGGATCCATATTAATATTCTCATAACCTGGACTTGGGTCTGACAAGCTATTTGAAGGGTTTTATGTAAACATAACTTTCAAACTACATTAACTAATAGTTCCTCGATCTATTGAGTAGAACCCCCGATCCTGAAATCCTATTTAAATATTTCTTAAACCTTTTCCTCTTTATTACACTAAGTCCTTATTGGGAAGTTAATCCATGATGTAATCCAAGTTATGTTAATCCAAAACATGAAACTAAAAATTCTATTATGATTGAAAGCAACCCAACTTGGGTTGGAAAAGAACTCTGAACTATGAGGTTGTTTCTAACTTAAGTAGTAGAAGGCTATGCTGACTTAATATTTTATTTGAGGTATTTTTATCCTCATATGTAAAACCCATTTTATCTTATCATATTCCCTATTAATATCAAGTGAATTTTAATTAAGTTATTATCCATGCATAATAAAACATTAACACATAATCTGGTTATATTTTATTTTATCTTACATTCTTATTAATTCATTAAATAGGTGATCACACATCATTAACAAACATAAATAATTCAACAATGAAAATGGGAGAAGTAAAATATTAGTGTCATGATATTGAGATTCTCTAATGGTTAGTTTATCTAGTGAATGATAAACTAACCCTCTACCATTGGGTAAAAATCCTTGAATCATAGCTTGGTTCATGTTTCAGTATTCCACCTTAGCTTATATGTATCACCTTGATTGGTTTTTCCTTGGTTCCTGTACTTGGACCGCCTCCTCTCAATTGGGAGCTCAATCCTTACATAATATTTAACTAACATGTAGGTGAGTGGATATAATGGATTGGATAATGGGTGTTTACAGAAATAAATGACGATCATGCATTCCTTTATATAATAAGGAAAAAGGGATGGATCACTAGCCATCAAATTTAATTTTACAGAAATAAATTAATAGAAACCAATCATGTACAAAGGGCTGGTCTAATCTCATGATAATCCACACATCAAGAAACGATCATAAATTTTCAATCCATCTCATCAATTAATTTGATTATTTATTTAATTTAGATAATGCATCATAAATAAATCCAATTATTTCAATTTTTCTTAATTCCATCCAACCATCCTTAACTCACCATTATCTATAATTTTAAATAAAATTAATTTAATTTACAATTAATATATTACACAAGTGTACTGGTAGGAAACCTTACGCGTCTATTGAAAATTTAACACAAAATTAATTTAATATATAATTGTTAATCCTATGATATGACATGTACTTTATAATGAACGACACAAGAAACAAATAATCAATAGGTTTAAATATATATTTAATTATTCTCTCTATGAAAAATTGAGAACACTATCAGAAGAAAATCACACAATTTGTAGTATTTTACACGGTGGGTACCTATCATCTCCCCATGTCCACAACACACACCTTGGGTCTCAACATGTTCCCTACTATAGACAGGCTTGATGTACATGGTGTGTGACCCTGAATTTTCATGACATGTCAGTCCTTGTATCATGTATACAATATATGAAATTCTTGGGAATCCCCATGTTCTCGACTATGAGAACATAGGGACTACATGTTGCTTACAGTGGGTACACCACATGTAGTTATTAAAATCGTGTGCTAGCCTATCCAGATCTATAAGCCGATCAACTTTTTCAAATCATAGTTCTGATTACATCAGATCTATCCAAATTTATCATGAGATAAAGGCATGAAAACAAAATTACAAGGAATGTATACAGGAAGTACACATCATGTATTCTGGTTTTCCTATGAAGAACCTTTGGCACATTAGGATGGTATGAATTGAATACTTATTAACTTTTAATCATTAAATGATTATAGGTTATGTTAGTGAGAATGAAGAAATATAAGAAAAAATTATTTTCGATATGAAAATGAATTGATATAATTAAAATAAAATTAAAATTAATGAAACCAATCACCAAAGAATAGATAATTATAAATTAAACATGTGACCCCCTTTGATACCACTTATAGATTTAGAGTGTAGTAAAAGAATCCTTTGATGGTATGAACAACTCATTTTTTAGTAATAAATATGTGTAATCATTTCCACACATGATCAAAATGTCATGTCTAATGAAGACTGTATATTACATGACTATATAAAAATACCAAAACTAGAAGAAGAGGATCTTCACATGTAATTCATAATTAATTTATGAGTAGATATAAAATTAACTCCACATGTAATTCCAGTTTCATTGATGATCCAATTAATAAGATCTTGTCATACCATCATTTCACTATAGGATCCAAGTGTAGAATCCATCTAGTGGTGATCCACGCATGCACCATAATCTCTGAACGATGCTGTAGAATTGTTGGGTGCTAGTATGACCGACCCTAATTTCTTGCATTGTTTGTGGTTGATCACAATTGAATTATTCCCGAGGGAGGAATTTTAAAGACCTGTAAATTCTGTGGAATTTTTTTTCTTAAATACATGGGAATTTTACGAGTCCGCAAAAATTTACGGGGCTTGATTCTGAGGCCCGGTGTGCCCAGAATCAATTTCTGAAGTTTTGTTCGGGTGCGTTCAGTAAATGTATGAGCGAGATTGTATATATTTTGAACCATTGCTCAAAATTGAAATCATAGGGAACCGTTGAACTCGCAACATCAGTATTTTATTAGTGAGACCTTCACCGCAATTGTATTCTAGAGAGAGTTGAAGTTAGATTTTGGGGGGTTTTAATTAAGTTAAATAAAAATAAGAGTTAGCTTATTTTTATTTTTTAGGTGGTTAAAACCTCCAAGAGGTGGTTAGTGGTGGGGGCCACCACACCCTAACCTCCCATGGGAGGTTATGGTGGTGGGGCCCACCCGCACATAACCATTCTTGGGAGGATATCCTTGGTGGGGACCACACGAGCTTAAAACCCCCTTTAACTCTCCATTAATTATTTGAACACCACTCTTTATTTAATTAAAACTCTCCTCCTCCCCTAATTTGAATTTGAATAAATTCAACATCATTAATTAAATTAGTTGTCTCATTTAATTAAAAACAACTATTTGTGTTGTTGTGCCATCAAATAATAGATGATTCCTCTATTATTTTTGGTTAGCATTTTGGTGGAGCTTTGGGAGGAGGAGAACTCTCCAACGAAGATCCATCACCCGCGAAGAACGCCTCTTCATTGTCCACCGAAGAACGATGGACTTTTTCTTCGATCTTCAACCAAGCCAAAAGAGAAGGAGATGAACACGAATAACACCGATGATGCTTATTCCTCGGTCTCCTACCTCAGATGCTTCCCGACGTCAACGAATGGTCTCCTTCCACCGTCAATGAACGACAAGCGATGTAGGGGTTTGAGTTGAATTTTTATTCATGTTCTACATCATTCAATTATCAGATTATGTCATGACGATTGATATCAACATAATGTGGATGGCTCGGACCACACGAACATGGCCCGACCCTCCCCCTTTGATTGTTCTCGTTTGTTGACGATGGCGGCGGCGCAACAACACTACCAAAAGAGAGGATCACAGTGAAGGAACGAGCCGCGACCGACGGGCCGTGATGATACATGAGGTGAACGGCAACAAGCCGACCATAGTAGAAGACAGCGGCGCAAGGGCCGCTGGAGGGGCGTGGCGCCATCATGCCACATAGAGAACCGGGCTGCGGCCAGGCTGGCCACAGCGGTGCCAGAGGGGCACAATGTCGTCACACCGCGCCAGAAGAGGGAGCCGTGGCCATGCAGGCCGCGGTAGTCGGACGGGCTGGGCACGACGCCCGCGTGCCGTGCCGAAGAAGAACTGCAGTCATAGGTCACAGCAGAAAGAGGAGGGTGGCTGGATGATCTGGCTTCCAGTGCGCATTACAGGCGGGACCCGAAGGGTCCCGCGGTGACCAGGCGGGTGCCACGCGTCGACCGTTGCGGAAGCCAGGGTGGGTGTAACCCCCCATACGTGGCCGGCTGGCCATATGGGCCGGCAGCCAGCCGGCCGCAAAGGCCGCCAGCCAGCCCGCCACGCGGGCTGCCAGCCTGCTGGGCAACACGGGCCGCCAGCCAGCCCGACCATGCGGGCCACCCCCTCGGGCTGGACTGCCCTCGGGTTGGGCCGCCCACTCGGGTCGGGCCGCCTTTGGGCCTGGCCACCCCCTCAAGTTAGGACACCATCTCAGGTCGGGCCACCCCTCGGGCTGGGCCACTCCCTTCAGGGCCGGGTCGGACCCGCAGACCGGGTCAGACCCCAGTCCGGACCCGATTAGCCCGAATACACCTTTTCGCCCGTATCTTGGGCTACGGGTGTCCGATCGACAAATAGTATACAGGGACAGAAAGCTTAGAGAGAGACGGTTCCTTTGGAATATACCACATGTGATTTCGACAATGTTAGGATACTGTCAGGTTGGTTTGAACCTAAAAACCAACTGGGCCCTTGGGACAGAAATGTCAATAACTCACAGACCAGGCGTCTGATTGATGTGTCGTCTGTTGAATTGAGACCCCTATGATGAGGAAGACCTTTGAGATACTATTACTTGGGGCTTCATGATAGTTGGAGTATCTACCAATAGCTTCTGGAGGGGATCCTCCCGGAGACGAGCAAGCGGTGTACGGAGACTTAGTAGCTGATTGATACCTGACGACTGATGACCTTACGACTCAGAGTGTTTAGACTAGCCCAGTGGGGAGCGCCTCTGTGTGATGTAGCAGACCCAAAGTGGGGAGCTCCTCTGTGTAACGCGGTAGACCCATGATACTCGATAGGAGGAGTACTTCAGTAGGCTAAGAGGGGGAGTGCCTCTATGTGAGCATGACAGACCCATAGTGGGGAGCACATCTATGTGATGCAGCAGACCCATGATACTCAACATGAGGAGTACCATAGCAGTCCATGAAGGTGGGAAGCGCCTCTGTGTGATGCGTCATTCCCACTGTACTCGATAGAGGAGGAGTACACCATCAGCCAAGATTTCGACAGTTTGACTGTGGATGTTACTTCCTACTATACCTTGAATAAAATCCTGGTTTGAGCTGAGTCAATGAATTTTTTGTTTACCTCATTAATGAGATGGGTTACTAGATAACTTAGGTATATGTATGGTCATATACCTATGTAATGGTTATCCGTTGACTTCATACTTTGTGGTTTATCCTTGTTAGATTTTGTGAGACCTTTAGGGTCTCGGGGTCCCTACTGAGTATCATTATACTCACCCCTGCACGGGATATACCAACACCTCGTTGTGTTGGATGCAGAGGATGAACAACGCTGAAGGAGGCCAAGAGCGCCAGGACTGGATGACACCCGAAGGTGGACCTTATGACTAGTCAGTATATAGAGGAGTCTGATAGACGTGGAGTGCTGAGGTGACCATCTGTACCTACCCTTCAGGTAGGAACCCTGGAGGATAATCCAAGAGCTGATTTTTACCTTTCAGCTGTTTGTCCCTTTTTCAGTTTTAGTTGCTTTTAGTTGTACTTGCTTTTAGTTGCACCTGTACTGTACTGTTCGGCTTGTATTTCCAGCACTTTTACTTCCAACACTTCTTCTGTATACAGTATTTCATAGTTTTTTGCTTCCAGTAGTGTACTCTGATGGTGTGTGTTTATTTTTTGTAAAGTAAATACCTTCCTAGATTAGGGATTTATGCCTTTGGTGCTAGTCTCCATCCCCTAGACTATGGAAGGCGAACTTGGGGCAGTCACGACATGGGTCCCGAGGACGGGTCGTGACAAATTGGTCTCAGAGGAGTCAGTTCTACCACAGAACATAGAAATCTAATTTTTCTTTTTTGTGAAGCAATAGTGTTAAGGGTACTAAGTGTAGTTTTCCATTCATGGAGTCTGGTGTTGGTGCGGGCGACCGACGTATCCACACACTAGGACCCTGACTTCTGATTTCTGACTCAGTCCATGAAAACACTGATTGTGTGTGTGTTTTGAAAAGTTTCTATTTAAGTCAACTCAACCCGGTTAGCTCACTAGGTATAAATATTGTGATTGTGTCGCATCTATTTCTTTCAGGATGCCTCCCTATAGAGCCCTCAGATTGGTACACTTTGACAGCCCACCGAGTGATGAGGCCTCGGTGTTGGGCCCTTTACCAGCAGAGGCACTAGTGGTACCACATCCCGTTGGGCCACCAATGCCACTAGCCCCAGAAGAAGATGATGCACAGCATTTGAGTGCGTTACATGAGTTTTAGTGCCATAGGTGACCCAGATTCTGGGGAGAGACAGACCCACAGGAAGCTGAGGATTGGATAGAGGCTGTGGTGAGAGTTTTCAGGCTAGTAGGGACACCAGCAGAATACATGGTGATCCTTGCTGCCAGTCTCCTTCAGGTAGTAGCAGGCAGATGGTGGAGCCTGATGCTCCAGGTCCACGATGAGGTGGCACTACTGTGGTCAGACTTTGAGATCCTGTTCCGAGCGGAGTTTGTTCCAGCGACTCTACGAGCGGTCCAATATAGGAGATACTTCATCTGCAGTAGGGTAGCATGATAGTAGCATAGTACTCCGTGAGGTTCACCGAACTCTCGCACTACTCCACAGATATGGTACGAGACCCATTCTTCACAGACAGAACCTTTGAGTAGGGGCTCAGGTGAGAGATCAGAGCCTCAATGATCTCCCTTAGCATCCCGACGCAGGCGGGGGTTTTAGAGAGACACCTCCTAGTAGAGATTTTTCTTACTGAGCAGTCACCAGCAATGAGACCCACTACTAGTCGACATGCAGCAGAGAGTTCTGCAGCAGGAAATAGACAGATGACACAAATGTTCAAGAGGACGAGACCCACGGGTGAACTACCACAGGACTCAGGATCTATTGTGTCGGGTACCCGAGGCAGTGACTTACCTACCAAAAGCAGGCAATGTTACTCATGCGGCGGGCAGGGTCACATGGCTCATAACTGTTCAAACCTCCGTTCAGATGATCAGAAGACAGTTGAGGGACCTCATAGGAAGAGGCATAGGTTCGATCAAGGCGGTCCACAGGGTGTAGGCCGACATGGCAGAGGAGCTGGTCGAGCAGCTGGCGGCAAACGACGTTTCAAGGTGTTACAACCACCCCCACCAGGAGGTCCACCCCGACCACAGGGAGCAGGTGGAAATGGGAGATCTCAGCTTCAGCCAGCCGAGGGATACGATCATGGAACTTTAGAGATGATTAGAGGTACTATCTGTGTCTATTCCACCATAGCTGTAGTTCTTATAAACATTGGTTCTAATCACTCCTTCATTGCCACTTCCCTCGTTCAAAGCTTGGAGATTCCGACAATGTCTTTGGCTTGATCATTAAGACTAGAGACTCCTACGGGAGAAGAGTCGATGACTACACACTGGTGTCGGTAGTGTGAGCTTACTCTAGGAGGTGAGAGCTTTGACTGGGATATCCTCGTAGCGGCATCGAGGCCTTATGATGTCATCTTGGGTATGGACTGGTTATCTACAGTACATGATCAGATTGACTGTATTAGGTGAAAAGTGTGATGTGTCCGCATGGATGGAACCATATTTACATTCACCGGTGAGAATAGAACCTTTGTAGCACAGGAAAAACTTACTTGGAGGAGGGTGCAGCTAATCACTCACCAGTTGGCTTGCCTTACCCTTAGAGCAGTTGATGTGGAGAGTCCGACTTATCCTGTAGCGGTGGACCAGTATGTGGATGTTTTCCCTAAAGATGTTATAGGACTACCTCCTCAAAGATAAGTGGACTTCTATATTGACCTATACCCCAAGATGACACTGATATCTACTCCAGCATATCAGATAGCTCCCGCTGAGCTTCGTGAGCTGCAGGTACAGCTGGAGGACTTGCAGGGGAAGGGATTCATCCGGCCCAGTGTTTCTCCCTAGGAAGCCCCGATTCTATTCGCCATGAAGGCGGATGGGATCTTTTGGCTTTGTGTTGACTACCGTCACCTGAACCAGGTGACTGTGAAGAACAAGTACCCACTCCCAAGGATTGACAACCTCTTTGATTAGCTCAAGGGAGCATGATGGTTCTCGAAGATAGACCTCAGATCAGGCTATCATCAGCTCAGAGTTTGAGATGAGGATGTGCAGAAGACAACCATCAGATTTCGGGAATGCCAATATGAGTTCTTGGTTATGCACTTCGGCATAAACAACGCTCCAGAAATGTTCATGTGTCTCATGAACAGGATCTTCCATCCTTACCTTGATCTCTTTGTTGTAGTCTTCATCGATGACATTTTGATCTACTCGACTATTGAGGAGAAGCATGCCTACCATTTGCAGGTAGTACTAGACGCACTCTGAGAGAACCAGCTTTATGGTAAGCTCTTGAAGTTCCAGTTTTGGATTCATGAGGTTCACTTCTTAGGACATGTCATCTTAAAGTTTGGAGTTGTAGTATATCCAGTGAATATTGAGGTTGTACTTTCTTAGGAGCCACCCCAGAGGGTGAAGGAGGTATGAAGTTTCCTGGGATTGGATGGGTACTACCGGATGTTCGTTCCATATTTCTCCAGAGTTGCAGCACCACTATCAACCTTGAATAAGAAGGGGAAACCCTTCATGTGGTCGAAGAGATGCCAGCTGAGCTTTCAGGAGCTGAGGCAGAGGTGGACTAGTGCCCCCATCTTAAGGCTTCCAGAGGAGGGCATAGGGTACGTAGTTTACTGTGAAGCATCAGGGACCAAGAATGGGTGTGTCCTAATGTAGAAGCGAGCAGTGATCACATATAGTTCTCGGTAGATGAGATAGCATGACCAGAACTACGCTACCCATGATCTGGAGTTATCAGCAGTGGTATTCACCTTAAAGATATGGTGGCACTATCTGATGGGCTAACATTTTACCATGTACTCTGATCACAAGAGTCTCAGGTATATCTTCTCTCAGAAAGACCTGAACCAGAGACAATGATGTTGGCTTGAGTTCCTCCATGACTATGACATTGAGATAGTCTATACTCCTAGGAAGTGGAATGTTGTTACGGATGCTCTCAGCAGGAGATCTGGTATACAGCTGCTAGGAGAGGCGATAGAGCAGTTGGCTGCCTTTCAGATATCCTATATGGATAGGGATGGAGTAGCCTATCTTCAGTCTCTTATAGTCACTCCTCTACTTCTTCAGCGAGTTAGGGAGGCTTAGTGTGGGGACGCTGACTGTGAGACATGAAGTGCTCAGATATCCACAGGGCAGGCACCTGATGGATTTTCTGAAGGTAGGGAGCATGCCATCCTCTTCAGAGGATGTACTATGGTACCAGTATCACTTTATGAGGAAGTGTTTAGGGAATTCCACACTTCCCCTCTTGCGGTACATCTAGGAGTGGAGGAGATGTATCTGGACCTTTGACGACAACACTAGTGGCCAGGTATGAAGAAGGAAGTAGCTGAGTTTGTCTCTCGATGCCTCACTTGTCAGCAAGTGAAGGCAGAGCACCAGGTACCAGCAGTCTTGGAATGACCCTTAGAGGTCTAAGAGTGGAAGTGGTATGGGATATCCATGGACTTTTTGACATGTCTTCCACATACATCTTGGAGTCATGATTCGATATGGGTGATCGTTGACTGACTCACCAAGTCAGAAAACTTCCTACCGATCAGAGAGCAGGGCTCAGTAGAGAGCTTGGGACGCCTCTATTTGCAGGAGATTGTGCGTTTTCATGGAGTACCTTCTTCTATTATCTCCGAACGTGACGCACAGTTTACTTCCTGGCTATGGAAGGGGTTGCAGGAGGCTTTTGGGACATAGCTACATCTGAGCACCGCCTTCCATCCGCAGGCAGATGGCCAGACCGAGCGGACCTTCCAGAACCTCGAGGACATGCTCTGTGATTGTGTCCTACACTTTGGTCATAGCTGGGAGGATCACTTACCATTGGTAGAGTTTTCCTACAACAACAGTTATTACTCCACCATCAGTATGGAACTTTTTGAGGCCTTGTATGGTTAACCATTCAGATCACCACTGTGCTGGACAGACCCAGAGTAGTAAACACTAGTGGGACTAGAGATGGTATGGGCTACCATGGAGAAGGTATAGATCATCTAGGAGTGGATGAAGACTACACAGAGTAGGCTGAAGTTATATGTTTACAGGATACATAGACCTCTAGAGTTCGAGGATGGGGACCACGTATTTCTTCGGGTCTCACCTTGACAAGGTCTACCGAGATTTGGCTGAGGCGACAAGTTATCTCCGAGGTTCAACGGACCATTCCAGGTCCTCAGCAGATAAGGCGAGGTGGCTTACCGCTTATCTCTTCCACCTCAGTTGCACCAGGTGCATGACGCCTTCCACGTATCTCTGCTAAGGAGATACGTGCACGACCCATCCAACATCGTCGACCACGGGGAGCTGGACATCGATGACGGGGTGACTTTCACAGAGGTTCCATTGGAAATTTATGATCAATAGGAGCGGGTCCTACGTGGATGGTCGATACCTCTTGTACGTGTTCTCTGGTAGCACAGGAACATCCAGGAGAGCACATGGGAGTGGGAGGCTCAGATGCCTGCTCAGTACCCCCATTTATTCCCTTAGTGTGAGTTGTAGCTTACGAGGATGTAAATACTTGAGGTGGAGAGAATGTAAAGACCCATACATTCCATGGAATTTTTTTCTTAAATACATGGGAATTTTACGAGTCTGCGAAAATTTTCGGTGCTTGATTCCGAAGCCCGGTGTGCCCGAAATCAATTTCTGAAGTTTTGTTCGAGTACGTTTAGTAAACATACGAGCAAGATTGTATATCTTTTGAACCGATACTCGGAATTGAAATCTGAGGGCACCGTTGAACTCACAAAGTCGGTAATTTCTTAGTGATACCTTCACCACAGTTGCATTCTAGCGAGAGTGGAAGTTAGATTTTGGGGGTTTTTAATTAAGTTAAATATAAATAAGAGTTATCTTATTTTTATTTTTGTGGTGGTTAAAACCACCAAGAGGTGGTTAGTGGTGGGGCAAGCACACCCTAACCTCCCATGGGAGGTTATGGTTGTGGGTCCCACCCGCTCATAACCTCCCTTGGGAGGATATCCTTGGTGGGGACCACATGGGCTTAAAATCCCCTTTATCTCCCCATTAATTATTTGAACACCTCTGTTAATTTAATTAAAACTCTCCACCTCCCCTAATTTGAATTTGAATCAATTCCACATCATTAATTAAATGAGTTGTCTCATTTAATTAAACAAAACTATTTGTGTTGTTGTGCCAACAAATAATAGACGATTCATCTATTATTTTTGGTTAGCAATTTGGTGGAGCTTTGGGAGGGGGAGAACTCTCCAACGAAGAACCGTCGCCCGCGAAGAATGCCTCTTCATCGTCCAACGAAGAATGATGAAATTTTTCTTCGATCTTAGACCGAGACAAAAGAGAAGGAGCCAACCACAAAGAATGTCGATGATGCTTCTTCCTTGGTCTCCTACCCTGGACACTTCTCGATGTCAACGAATCGACGTCCGCCATTCCCCTCCTTCCACCGTCAACGATCAACAAGCGAGGTAGGGGTTTGAGTTGAATTTTTATTCTTGTTCTACATTGTCCAATTCTCGGATTATGTTATGCTGATTGATATCAACGTAACATGGAGGGCTTGGACTGCACGAACATGGCCTGACCCCCCTTTGATTGTTCTTGTTTTTTGATGACATCGGCGACGCAACGGCGCCGTCGGAAGAGAGGATCACAGTGGAGGAACGAGCCACGGTTGATGTGACACATTGGTACATGCGACGATCAGCAATGAGCCGACCGTGGAAGAAGCCATTGACACAAGGTCCTCCTGGCCATGCAGAGAACCGGGCCACGACCAAGAGGTCCACGGCGGTTCCGGAGGGGTGCAGTGCCGTCGAACCACGCCAGAAGAGGGGGTCGTGTCCATACAGGCCACGACGGTCGGACATGCTGGGTGTGGCACCGCTGCACCGCGCCAGGGAAGAACCGCGACTATAGGCCATGGAAGACAGAGGAGGGTGGCCGGATCAGCCGGCCGCCTGTGCGCGCTGTAGGCGGGACCTGAATGGTCCCGCAGTGACTGGGCCGGTGCCACGTGTTGGCCGTTGCAGAAGACAGGGGGTATAACCCCCCCCCCCCCCCCATACGTGGCCAACTGGCCACATGGGCCGCCAGCCAGCCTACCATGCGGGCCGATAGCCAGCCGACCACGCTGACCGCCAGCCAGCCGGCCACGTGGGCCGTCGGGCCAAGACGCCCCCTCGGGCCGGACCACCCCTCGGGCCGGGTTGCCCACTCGGGCTGGGCCGCCCACTCGGGTCGGGCCACCTTCGGGTCGGCCCCCTCGGTTCGGGCCCACATCTTGGGCAGGGCCACCCTTTAGGCCAGTCCACTCCCTTCAGGGCCGGGTCGGACCCGCGAACCGGGTCGGACCCCAGTCTGGACCCGATTAGCCCGAATACACTTTTTTGCCCGTATCTTGGGCTACGAGTGTCCGATCGACAAACCGTCTGCGACGACGGAAAGCTTAGAGCGAGAAGGTTCCTTTGGAATATCCCACTCAATATTTGGACATAGTTGGGATATGGTCGGGTTGTTTTGAACCTAAAAACTAACCAGACCCCTGGGATGAAAATGCCAATAACTCACAGACCAAGCGTTCTATTGACGCGCCGTCGGTTGCGTTGAGACCCCTATGATGAGGTGGAACATGATATACTACTACTTGGGAATTAATGATATTTGGAGTATCGACCAGTAGCTCATGGAGCGGATCCTCCCAGAGATGAGCTAGCGGAGTACAGAGACTTAGTAGCTGGCTAATACCTGATGACTACTAACCTTACGACTCGTAGTGTTTCGACTAGACTAGTAGGGAGCGCCTCTGTGTGACGCAGCAGAACCACAATGAGGAGCACCTCTGTGTGACACGATTGACCCATGATACTGGACATGAGGAGTACCTCAGCAGGCTACGAGGGGGAGCGCCTCTGTGTGACCACAACAGACCCACAGTGGGGCGCGCCTCTGTGTGACGCAGTAGACCCATGGTACTTGATAGGAGGAGTATCACATCAGTCCAGGAAGGTGGGAAGTTCCTCTATGTGACGTGGTAGGCCCAATGTACTCGATAGAGAAGGATTACACCATCAGCTAAGATTTTGACAGTTTAACTATGGATGTTACTTGCTACTATACCTTGAATAAAATCATGGTTTGAGTTGATTCAATGAATTTTGTGTTTACCTCACGAATGAGATGGGTTACTAGATAACTTAGGTATATGTATGGGCATATACCTAAGTAATGGTAATCCGTTGACTTCAAAATTCATGATTTATCCTTGTTGGATTTTGTGAGACCTTGAGGGTCTCAGGGTCCATACTGAGTATCGTTATACTCACCCCTGCACGGGCTATGCCCGCATCTCATTATGTTGGATGCAGATGACAGACAACACTAACGAGGCTGAGAGTGCCAGGACTGGACTTTACCCGGAGGTGGACCTTATGACGAGTCGGTATACATAGGATTTTGACAGACATGGAGTGCTGAGGTGGCCATCTGTACCTACCCTTCAGGTAGGAACCCTGGAGGATGATCCAGGAGCTGCTTTTTACCTTTCATCTGTTTTCCCATTTTTTAGTTCTACTTGCTTTCAGTTGTAATTGCTTTCAATTGTACCTATACTTTACTATTGGGCTTGTATTTCCGGCCCTTTTACATCCAACACATCTTCTGTATACATTATTTCTTAGTGTTTTGCTTCCAGTAGTGTACTCTGATTGTGTGTGTTTACTTTTTGTAAATGAAATGCCTTCCCAGCTTAGGGATTTTCACCTTTGGTGCTAGTCTCCAGCCCCTGGCCTATGGAAGGTGAGCTTGGGGTAGTCACAGCACGGGTCCCGAGGAAGGGTCGTGACAGGAATAAATATTGATGTTCTCTCATTGTATTGATAAAGGAGGATAAGAGAGCTCTCTAGATCTCTTGATCTCTATCTAGGTCTTGAGAGAGTCTCACTCTATCTTCTATACACAACAATTGTGTTTTTGGAAAGTGATATAATTAGATATTTATTATGGCAAGTTTATAATTGGCCAATTACACACTAAACCTTTTCCATATTTACAATTCATAATTGATCCCATGTCTATTAATAATAATAATAATTTTTTTAATTTCCTGAAAATTTTAACACCTTTAAGAATATATAAATAAATATCATTTATATTATTTCCAATTGGGCCATTAAACTTGACACTCTTTCCCTCACCAACATTTACCGATCATCAAATAATGACTATTTATTTAATAAATAAATATCACCATATTATTCACTGATAAATATAATAAATGTTATATTCAAAAAACGTGAAAACAAATATTTATTATTATTATTTAACTCTCTTATTCTTTTGAATAACATTTGATTAAATTATGAAGATCAACCAAAACTGAATAAATATTATTTATTATAACTTGTTAAATTCTTTACTTGAATTTAACTGAGATTGTGGATACACTTAGTGTGTGACCCTCTTGTCCTCTTTCTTAGTTGAATTAGGTCTATCCACATAAAGTCCAATATTAGAATCTTGAAACACTCCAAGAAATACATTGAGAAATAATTTAACTTCTTAATGATGTCCAACCTCCTACTAACGTTTACCATGTAATATAATCCTTTTATCACAATATCTCAAATCAAGTAGGTTTCATGACTATGCCATTAACCATTATGATCAATGTCTATTTCATTGAATTTTTAGAAATAAACTCTCCCATAAAACACATGGCCATGAATTTATTCAGGCAGTTCCATTCCCATCAATGAGCCTAAGATATCAACTTATGTCAAGAGAAAAATGTGATAAATCCTTTCTTTCATTATATATTAATGGAATATCACTCATGGTGCACCGAACACATTATACCTTTCCTTAAGCATATGTATTCATGATTTTTATCAATAAATTAAAGAACACAAGTCATGGTATCCATTAATGATAATCTTAATGTCTAAATATCAATACACACATCTACATATAGAAACATCCAATGACACATGGAAATATGAATTTCCTATTAATGGGATTGTTCTCATAACCTTATATCCTAGAGATTACCAAAGGAAAACACCACGTTAAGGTGTTTGAATTTCTTATGAGCCTTCTACCTGTGATGGTATATATTTTCCATGTCCCTTCATAAAATATCATCCATCCATTGAAAAATTTTCAAGAATAATGTTGTGAAACCTCTACGTTCTTATCATAGAGTGGAATTTCTATGATCTTTTATCAAAAAATATATTCTTAGGACATTTTTAAATACAAATATCATGCAAAGAAAAATAATGATATGATAAGAAAAAATTATTAATTTATGAAAACATGTAATAAAGTAATAAATAAGTTGGTTCTAGGGCACCAAATCCAAAAAATCATACATTGGTGAGAGTATTATCTCAAATAAAAGTAAAACAAGAACATAAATAAAAAAATTGTTGAATAGAATCCACTTATTTTATGTTTCATTTAAATTGATTCTCTCAATTCAATTACACTTTCCAATTTTCCACTTCTTATGTTCTTTTATTGTATGCATGCATGGTTTAGACGTGCCTCTTTTTCACACTGTAATTGATTTATTGATCCTATATTTTACTTATTAACAAGTTAAAATTTTGTTTTATTTTGACTATTGATCATCATGATCCAAATAATCTCACTTTCACTTGGTGTTTTTGTTTTTTGTGCTCATTTCCTTTAAAAAATTGGAGACAATCCTTGTTGTTGTCCCACAAACTATGGTGTGGCTCCATGCATTCCACCTATCTATTCTAAATTCAATTACTTAAACAACCACTTTGATTTTGTTTGTATACATGACATCCATCCCATGCCTATGATTATGCCCTCTAATGAATTTCCTATCTATCATGATGGATTGGAATCATTGTATCTCTCTATTTGATTTGAATTGGTTTATTCAATCTAGTTTTTGGATTTGACTAGGCGGGAGAGAACTTCTTATTCTTGGTGAGATCTCAAAAAACAAAAGGGGAAACTGAGGCCTACCAATGTTGATTATCCCTTTGATCCTTGGTGTGATGAATTCCTACAACTGGTCCTCCATTCGGTGGATATTCATTAGAGGCATGGTATTCTAGTATGCTGGAAAATGACACGAAATTCTTGGTGGCTCCAGACATGATTCATTTCATCATAACTAGGTCACAGTTAAGAAACCTGGATCTGTAAGAGAATATATTTCTATTTAATCATTTTTATTGGATCCTTTTGTTTGTGTGTTTGTGAGTTTATCCTAGAGTGGAAGACACTGAATCCTCACGATAAGGTTCATCATCACCACCTTGTTCAACAATTTTTACCTCCTATAATAGTTTATCTAGTCCATCTTATTCTACATTCGAGTCTATAAATCTTCCTTGATTTACTTATTGTTAAATCATAGTTTGGGGTAGTGTTCTCTCCTTGCATGAATGATCAATGTGATCTGAAGCACATAATATCTTGGTAAACTTCTATTACTTTTTGTGTGTGTTTTATTTCCATATTTTGGAAGAAAATTCACTATTTTAGAAATAATCAATTTTTTAAGAAAAAAAACATAACAAATCATTCCATATTCCATCACATATCAACAGGTCTTGGTTGTTATTGGGGTCAATCTCAACAACACTGCCCCCAAAAATTTGTATAAGAGCTTTATAAATTGGTGAAAGTTGAGACAAATATGTTTTATGGTGAAAATGACTTTAACCTGTGGTGAATAAAGACAATATATCTTCTGGATCATAATGCACTCCTTGATGCTCTCAATTGTTCTAAAAAGAAAGTCACTATATAGTCCTCTGATGAAAAAACTACCACCACATACATTTATGTTTATAAAGATGTCATTAGGAAAGGCCTTAGCTTAATGCTTTTATCATTAGGTGATAATGTTGTTAGAGAAGTTTCTTATTACTTTTCTGCTACTAGTATTCGGTAAAAATTAGAATCCCTATACATAAGAAAATCTATTTTTAGTATAATGTATATGAAAATGTGATTATAGTCTTTCAAAATGTTCCCAATAATTGCAGTTAGGACTCATGTTGTTGAATTTAATAAAATATTGTCAGTTCTTTCCAAAATAGATATTGAATTAGAGGATGGGGACAATGAAATAATGTTGTTAACATCTTTAGATCTGTCTTTCAATTATATTAAATATTTTATGATGTATTCCAAATAAACATTAACCCTTGAATAAGTGAAATTGGACTTTTTAGTTAAAGATATTTAATAGAAAGGAAATGTTAATAATGAGGCTAAGGGTTTTAGTATTAAAGGTAGGGAGTGTGTTCAGGGGTAGAAGAATAGATAATGTCAGTTTGGAAAAAATTGGTCTAAATCCAATAACAAGGTCATATAATTATTTTAATGTAAGTAACTTGGAGATATAAATAGGAACTTTCCTAATAAAAAAGTGACTATAAAGATAATAGTAATGACCATTTACTATTATTTGAACAAGACTTCTACATTAATTATATGTTGAATATTTATGACCACTCTATCTATGAGGAGTGGATCCAAGATTATGGGCACTCCTTCAACATGTGTTATAGGAGAGAGTACTTTAATGAGTTGAAGGAATTTGAGTCGAGTGAGGTCTTATTAGAAAATAATAGGAATTATTGTATTATGTGGCTATGTTCTGTCCCATTATAACTTCATGATAGAATTGTGAAAAATATTAAGGAGGTTTGATGGGTACTCGAGTTGAAAAGAAACCACATTTAAATAGGAGTCTTAGATCTGAAAGGTTACACTTCTGATCTGGATCTTGTAGACTAAGAATTCCACGTAGATCACATACTATCATAAAGGTAAATATCTTGAATGTCTTGTATGTGTTAGATGGTAAACCAAACATGAAATAGTTTAATTCCCCTAGTGTTCTAGTGTTAAATAATACCACCCTTTGGAATATGAGTTTTGGGCACATGAGTTCTAAAGGAATTGATAAATTTAGGAAGAAAGGGTTTTTGAGTGATGTTACTCCTAACATTTTTCGATTTTGTGAGGATTGTGTTTATGAGAAATCTATATGAGTCAGTTTTAGTAATTCAACATACAAGTATAGAGTCCATCTTGACTGTGCCAATTTAATATTTGGGGTACATTTATAATTTCTTCCCATGTTTGAGGCTATTAATTTGTTATATTCATTGATGATTACACTAGGAAGGTTTGGATATACATACCAAAACATAAGGCTGATACTTTTCAAAGTTTCAAGAATTGTAAAGATAATGTAAAGAATGGATATGGTAAGAAACTAAGGTCTCCTAGAACCAATAATGTCTTAGATTATATTTATATATATTTTATTCAATGAATTTTATAGATCTAATGGTATCAAAAGATATCATAATGTTGTGGAAACCCCACAATGGAATTGATTAAGAGATAGGATTAATAATAATGTTATAAATAGGGTTAGATGCATACTCTCACACTCTAGCCTTCCTCAGTCATTTTGGGCAGAGGTTGACACCACTGTAGTGTATCTTATCAATACCTTCCTTTACAAAAATCATATTTTTAAGGAATTAAAATAATTATGGAAAAGTATACCCCTTGGCTCACACACCTTAGAGTGTTTAGATCCACAAATTATGCATATATGATGATTTATAAGCTGAAACCTATGAATATAAAGTGCATATTTGTGGTATATCAAGGGGATGTTAAGGTTTATAGGTTATGGATATATAATCCTAGGCATCAAAAATGAATCACTACTTTTGTTTTTTCCATGAGTTTAGTCTATATTAGGATAAAATTATTGATCATATTGTGTCTTAAGATAATACTATTAAGACTAGTGAGGCTCTACCTGCTATAGAGACCCACACATTTCATACATAGATAAAATATCTTATGAGATGAATATTCATTACATAGCATAATGATCCATGCTAGAATCGTATAGGTCTAGTATCTTTGAAAACTTTGACATATAAACAACAACTTCAAAAGATATCTTAATTGTCACCCACTTAGTTCATCACAACTATCACCCTTCTTAGACATATCATACTTAATACCTTCCTTAATAAATGATGAAAAGAAAAAATAATAAAGGGTGAGCTTAGATGCTCAATAAAGGTAAAAAAAGAGAGATATAAATTATCACTTAAACATAACATGAGAATATGGGTATGAGAACACAAGCACAAAATTTTAAAACCATACCCTATATATGAAAGATCATAATTTTGAATCATAACATAATTCTTGATATTTTATAAGATATGAATCATAATGGAATAAATGAACATAAACCAAGATATCATAACATTTTCATAAGATATAGAATTGTATAATACTCATAAGTATAGAATATAATTTACTTAGTAGTAAAGGTAAATTTTCAATACTATCATAGTGGAATGGGTTCACACCCCAAACCATTATAGTAGGAATTGTTCACTCTCATGACTATCATAATAGAAAAAGTCTCTTACTGAACTGGGTTCACTCCCAATTACAGTCCCATTTATCTAATTATATATCCATCTTTACCTAATGCATTCGAGGGATATATAATTATCATCCCACCCATAATATAATGAAAATCATATATATGTGTTCACATGATCATAAAACATTCTTCATATCATAACCCATGAAAAAGAAATGGGTTTCATAAAAATTTCATCATGGAATAATCCATGAAAAGAAACATGTTTCATAAACATATTATCATCATAATCACAAACCATCAAAATAAAGAATAAGGATGGTATCGTTGGATTATATCACCATTATAGGTTTTAAAGCATCAACGGATTTCATCTTAGATGGAAAATGCTTTTAATGATCACTTAGAACATTCATGAGGAAAATAACCTTTTCACTTGGAAATAAATTATTTAAAATATACAAATTTCCCAAATATTAAAGAATACATTTTCTTTGAAAATAAGCTTTAGAATTTTTAAGGGAATCTTCAAAGTATTGAGCAGTCATGATGGTAGGAAATTCTGTTCATATTGTATACATTATAACAAATATTTATTTCATATTTTCAATAAAAAATCAATAGTACTTCATTTGAACAGTGAAAATAAGATTCCCTTTTAAATATTTTGTAAATATACAATCATGGGTAAAAATTACTTTTAAAATCATAGGGGAATGGTAAAATTATTCTTCAAAACACTTTTCTAAAATATGGACACAAAAGAGAAAGGATTTTTGACCAAAGGGAGAGATAAAGTTAGTTTTTCTTAATTTTTTTGGGTCTCTTGTGTATATAAAGATAGGAAAACGAAAGGAAAATATGAAATTTTTAGACATAAATATAGGATAAAAAAATTAATGAGATCCTCATGGAAGGACCTATGTTTTTTTAGACTGAAGCTTCTCCTCTCAGAACTCCTACTCAACATTCTTATGGCAGTCGGATCCTTTTTCAGTGTTGGAATCAACATCCTTGGTGGCTCAGATATCATAATGATTTCTCATCAGTTGCTTGCCTGACTCTCATTCTGCCTCCTTTGCTAGTTAGGAATTTCTTCGGCGGTTCGGTGAAGCTCCAGCAGTCAGGATCTATCTTTATGGTCGGAGGGTGATGCCTCACTTTATTTTTTAGATAGGAGTTTGAGGGGTGGTCCCCTGTGGTCACCTGTGTGGATTTATGGTGGCGACGAGTTTTCGGTTCATCTTCTATGACGTTCGGTGGTCTTCGCAGCTCAAGGTAGGCATTGATGTTTTGATGTTTGCGATTTGGCGATTTGTGGCTTCGCCGTCTCCAAGGTACCCTGTAACCCCTTGTTGTTCCCCTTTTTGGTATTTGGTTGGAATGATCTCTGGGCTTGTGTGACTGGGATATCAGAAGGATCTCATGGTTGCAGTGGGTGTCTCTTGCTGCGTCCGACGAACAGGATGCTGGTTTAGTGGAGGAGTTTTCTCAAGGCATCAATTTTTTTGGCTCTGTAGTCCATTGATTTCGGTGTGGGCTATTTTGGTTCTCTTGTGGATTAATTTTTTTATTTTGGAATGGTTGATTTTTGGATATCTAATTTCATGGATCTCTGTTGCTGGTATTGTTTTGATTTTGATACTGTGTTGGAGTTGTGATCGGTGGAAGTCAGTGCAGCTGGTCTCGATCACATGGAACAAGCTCAAGAAGAGGATTCAGAGCTGGCAGTTCATCTTTTCAATGCTTTATAGACTTGTTTGTTTGAGAGGGTATGGCATCAGCCATCAGATCTGGCTTGTTCTTTTACAGAGGAAACATGCATGCTGTATAGTCTTACATCGATGGAGAGATTATCATGATCAAATTCTATAAAGGGTAATCCCCATGTTATCAGTCTAGTTTTACTCTTTTCCTTCGGGTGTGAATTGTCTTATGTTCTTAACGTCTGTTAGGGTTTTTCCCCTTCTTCCCTTAAAAGGGGGTTTTATCAAAATAATAAAAATTTGAAGGCCTTCGGGCCATTGGAGGATGATTGTAAGGGGTAAAATGGTCTTTTTACTATATCATATGACCTCGAATAATTTTTTTGACCACATTTTAATTCTGAAATTAGGTGTTTACCCTTGTATATGAGTTTGGTGGAAATCTAATCCATTTGAATTTTAGCGGAATAATTAATAATTAATATTTAATAAATTAAATATTAATTTATTTGCATAGGTTTTTTGGTCATATAATTTGAATGGAGTGTCAAATTGAGATTTTAACTTTGTTATTTAGTTCATAATGATGATTTTTTCCTAGGCTGGGCATAAACTCAAGTCAAGCGCTAGGGCTGGCCAAAGCCCGCTTTTCTTTTTATTTTTTTTATTTTTTTTCTTTTCTTTCCTTCCTCATCCTATTTCTCATGTATTCCCCTCAGTGGTCTCATTCACCATGATAATAATAAAGAAGGGAGAGGGATAGATGATAATAAATAGGGAGGAAGGGAGGTACCGTCATGAAGCTCTCGACGTGATGGATCGATGTGCGACAACCATGGACCACAGATTTGAGCAAAGCTTCGGCAGTTTCATCCCAAAGGTTGTAATTTTTATGTTTTCACCATATAACCCTGTAGTTTTTACATATTATAATTTTAATACCAATTTATGCATTCTTATGGACCCTTTTGGCCTGATCTATTGATTTGGGGGTGAAAATTGGGGTTTAAGAGGTTTTTTGTTTCGGAAAACCAGGATATACGAGATGTGGTTTTGGGTGACATATAGTGTGTTCTTCCTATTTGGGGAAGACCATGTTTTCAATGTACATTCCATGTAATAGGGTGTACACACCATGTGTTTTGTCTCGATCTTGTAGCCGAGTACCTGGACAGGCTACCCATGTAAGGGGTACATGGCTATATAGAGTACACAACCAAACCATGTGTGGGTTGCACAATGTGTAAACATACACATATTGGCCAAGTAAATGGCTAGGATGGTTGAGGGATATGGGTAGGTACCCCATGTTGGTTATATATCATGTACCCATTTCACACACTGTGTACCTAGGGCATTTACATGCCCATTCCAGTGGGAGTACATGCCCATGTGGGGCTTTGGGAGTACATACTGTGTACCCATATGGATATGCTGTGCACTACCCCTTGTAACCCTTTGGAGGGTTTTCGTATCTTTTCACCTAGAATTCGGAATTGGACCAATTATTAGTATTTCATGAGTATCTTTTCATGTATATTGTGATGGTGAAACCCTTGTGGTGTTTTGACCATTCCTACATGGCATTTCATGATTTTTATAATGGAGAGTTTGTTCCTCTAGTGGTTGAATTCAGTGTTTTCTAAGAGTGAGAACATTTTAGAGATGATCCATGAGATATCTATATTGAACTATTACTTTGTAGATTTTCCTTGATAATGTATCCCTTGTGAGATGTATCCTTCTAGCCTATGAGGCCATGAGACCAGTTGTCCTGAGGATTCCTTGTAGGATTACTCTATTTATTCTTTGAACTAAAGGATCCTATGTAGGAAGCCTCTATCTTATATCTATAACAAGGATCCACTACGGGGTGCCTTTGATTATATGCTAACTTAGGGAGTCCCTTGTGGGATCCCTTTACCTATGTATCATTTCGAGGATCCCTTGTAGGATGCCTCTTCTTCTTTCTCTATTGAGGATCTCAGGTAGGATTCCTCCCTTACTTTCTCTATCTAGGATCCTATATAGGATTCCTCCTTTACCTTTGAAGCCAAGGATCCCAAGTAGGATGCCTTTACTTGTGTTTATACCTCAAGGATCCCAAGTAGGATGCCTCTATGTGTTTGAATCGAGGGACCCAGCGGGTGCCAATTGCTGACCGACCCTAAGCTAGCACATTGGGTTTGGGTAGAGATGGTAGTGGGTGTCACTGTAAAACCCTTTACAAACTGATAAGCCGATGAAGATGTGGTTTAAGTGTTGGGTTTAGGAGTTTGTACACCCTCACTATTGTTTTATCCTTTCAAATATTTATTACTGATGCAATGATGTTTACCAGAGGTTCTTCCGGGTTGGTGGATGTTGAGCCTGACATGAGGAGTCTTTATTCTTTTTGGTATGCCCGGACGTTCTTCCTAGGATATGGTTTCTAAGCCATTTTATTTATGATATTTAATTTTATAACCAGAGGTACTACCTAGGATCTGGCTGTTGAGCCTGTATAATTTATTATTATATTATTGGGATGTCCTGAGGTGTTTCCTAGTATATGTATGTGGATCCTTATAATATGTTATATGGGTATGAAATCCCTAGTAATTATACTCATGGATGAATCCACTCTCCTGAGTGATGAGGAAGATTTCACTCTCCCCTGTTTGATTTGTGATGAGGATGATTACACTCTCCTCAATCTGATTATGCTCTTGGATGATTTTTTTCCCATGAGTGACAAGGATGATTCCACTCTCTGTTTTATTTTTGATGAGGATAATTGCGCTCTACTTTATCTAATTATACTCACGGATGGTTATGATCTATTGAGGGATAGGATGATTATGCTATTCCTGACTGGTTACTTGACCATGGTGTAGTTCATGTAATCCCACATCATTGAATTCTAAAAATGATTACACTCTTCCAAATGATAGGGATGATTATGCTCTACCTTATTAGAGACTCTAGGGGTGAGTATGGAATCTCACTGGTGAGTTCTCATTACATATCACCTAAGGGTCATACCCTTAGGGACTATCCTAGTTTTGAATGTCATGACTGCCTACAGACTGAGACCTGGTGCTCAAACATTGGAATGGATTTACATGGACTAAGAATCAGGGCTTCTAGCTTAGTGACCATTTACATGATGTCCGGATGTACTTCCCTATAATCCTTATTTATAGCGATTAGAGGTGAGTACAGGTGAACTAAGGTGTAGGACGAGTATTCCCTTGTGATGAAATATATTTCTAAGATATATATCCAGTTTTGGTTGAATAAGGAATATGTCAATTAGGATTATAAACCCATAGATCAACTTAATAATACACAACTTGAGTGGTACAACATCTTGCTCAATTCCCTTTCACAGTGTAGAGACCCGGAGCTTGACTTACAAGGACATTACATTACTTTTGCGGAATACTTAGTACATAACAAAAACACACACACAAGGACCGTAATAGTTTAGTGTCTTTGGAAACTCGGAATATAATCTTCTAATCGTGGTGAAAGATCTTCAACATATCCCATAAAGATCTTCTTTTTTTTATACCTAAAACCTTTCTTTATATCCTACGGAAAAGAAAACATAAAAGGGTGAGCTCAAATGCTCAGTAAGGGTAAACAAAAGAAATATCAATCACATCATATACATAAGAACATAGCTTTTGGAAATCTAAACCTGCAAAAAAGAGAGCTCATAATATCATAACATGGGATAAATCATAGAAGTGAAATGTAATCCCAATAATCATAACATAAAACATGAAACTTTGTGGCATACACACATAATAATAGAGAATCATTTCTTGTTAGTCAAGACTCATTTCCAAGACTCTCTTAGTGGACAACGTCCCTTTCTGAATCGAGTCACCCTTGTTTCAGTCCTGTTTCACTGAACCGGTATAACCTACCATTCCCGCCATGTCTATCTCATGAGATATAAAATCTTTACCCAATTCATTGGAGGGAGATATAGGTCCCACCCATCTCATAATGATACCATTCTTATGTGTGCCACAAAATCATAAACCATACATCATTTCATAACCCATGTAATAAAAATGGGATTCTTAAACATCATGACATCATAAAACAATTCATATAAGATAAAGGAATTCATAAAAATAATTCCATCACAACATAACCAAATCAATGTAATAATAGGGATCGAAACAGAACCCTATGTTATCTTATATGGAAAATAATTTCGATAAAACACTTGAAATGAAATCTTGAGAAAAATATCCTTTCTTCTTCAAAATCAATTATTTTTCACAAAACGTCATGAAATTTTAAATGAAAGAGATTTTATTGAAAATAGTCATAAAATATTTTGGATGAAGATTCATGAAAATAAGGCTTTATAAAACCGTAAAAATCCGTTCGTGTCGTATAAGTTAAAAAAAACATTTTTCGTACTTTTATCGGAAAAGTCAAAAAGTAACTCGTACGAAAAACGACAAAAGATTCCTTTCATATACTTTACTAAAAACTCACCGAAGGGTAAAATTGGATTTAAAAAATTGTAGGTGGATGTAAATAATATTACATATTGAGTAAACATGGATGTGGATGATAAAATACACCCCAGAAAATACCAAAGTATAAACAATCTCGGATAAAAATGAGATTGTGATATTTCCCTTACCTTAGGTCCGATTTGCTTTGTACATGTCCGAAGCTCATGTATAATGGTTTAAATAATGTTATTGACTTATTATAGAATCATAAATATTGATATGATATCATATATGGTTATATTCTTGGCTTCTTATTTGTAATATTTCATTGTTACTTGTTACTAGGGTCTTTATTGCCTTTTGTTCTTATGCATGTTTTGCCGAATAAATTCTTATTCATCTTTTAAGGTTATAGATACCTTATATCCAGAATGGAATTATTGTAACATATATCATATTTACTCATTAAATTCATTTATATAATTACTATGTAATGATGATCATGTAGAACGAGTCGCATCACATCGTGGAGACGGTATTCCGTACATACGCACGAGTGATGATATCGTTCCTATGATCGTGGAACTGTATTGTAGTATATATATATTATTTCAGTATCAATATTATTTTATAATAATCATAAATAGTTACTCATTACACTATTATACCCATCCTTGTAAGCTGATGGTGGAAAATAGATTACACCACGGCGTGGAGACGATATTCCGTACGTACGCACGCGCTGTGATTTCCTTTTTCCGTAGGATGGATAGAAGGTTAATTAGAGTTGTTTCATATTTATAATAACATATCAGTGTATAAGAAATAATGATGTTATTACTTTATCATGAAACAACTAAAGAAGAAGAAGTTGAAGAAGAAAGAAATTGAAAAATATCGGTAATGGATATTACCTCTTTTTGACGCGCCTTTTCTTAACCTCCACTAAAAGAACTAAGGATGGTCTTTGAAGAAGACGAGGACCTCTAGGATGATACTAGGGAAGTGGAGAAGAGAAAATGGCAGGGGTTGGCCGAGCTTGAAGGCTCAAATTTGTGTGAGGAGGAGGGGGAGGAGGTGCCCTTTTATAAGGGAGGAGAGGGGAACCTTAGGAATATCTCAAAATATTATTTTATATTAAAGTCAAAATCGGTTTATAATGGTTCCAAAAGGTCTTATTTCGAAGCTAAAGTGGGTATGGGTCGAACTCCTATCAACCAATAGGATTTATACAAGTTTAGGATATTATTTTAACCTTATCAATTAGATTTTACTCTAAGTTAAATAATTTAACTTTTACCGTGTCTTTTTGTTTTTCTTTCAATATATGGTTAATACACTTACTATAACATGCAAAACGAACCCCAAATTGTTTATTATTAATATATATATCATTGTCTAAGTCATTTGGCCGAACATTAGATTTTTAGGAATAAAATAACAATTAATAATATAATATTTGATTTAAAAACTATTTTGTGTCAATTTTGACACTATTTGATATATGATTTTTGGGAAAGTCATAACAGAATTATATGTTCAAAAAAAGTTGACTAAATCAACACTAATATATCATAGTAACCTAGAAAATTTGTGGGATTCATAAAAAGTCTCAAATTACATTTATTTTGGTGTTTATAACATCAATTATGTCAATATTTCATTAATAAGATAATTACTGCATCATCATTGTGTCATAAATAAATTAAATTTTTTAATGTCTAAAAATTATAAATAAAATACCATTATGTAGGAAATCATTTTAGCTTTCTAATGAATATTTATAGTCGAATTTATCTTATGTATAACCCCATATTAAAAATGATTTACTTATTAAACTTTGATTTTAACTATTTTAACCCTTCTTTAAATAAATTAATAATAAATGTCCTAATCTAATCCAAGTGGGCCTGAATGATAATATTTTACACTTAAGGTTGTTTTTGGTCGAGATACACTTGTCCAATAGGAATAGGAAATGTGTTAGGGTAATATTAATATCATTTTTACCCTTAATTACCCTATTTACTTTTAACCGTGGTAAATAAAAGCAAAAAGTTACTATTCACCAAAAATTATTTTCTTCTCATTGAACCACATTTTATTTACTGACATCAACCGTGTCTCTCGGATTTTTGAAATTCCATTCACAGAAGTGGTAAAATTAAGATTTATGAAGAAATTAATTTTTTTAACTACCACTTAGTAGTTTCACTATTCATCAAAAAATTGATGTTTTTCAGAACAATGCCAAAATTTCATCCTAAGCTATATTTCATATTCCGAATTCAAAAATGAAGTCTATTTTACCAAATTCATATCATAGAAGTTGCATTAATTAATTTTATAATTAAATCCCGCTGTTAAAACAAATAGCGTGTTTTTAAGAAACAATATCTATCAAAAGACTAACACTTGTTTATGTCTGGTTTAAATGTGAAATTACATCCAATGACCAACATTGTATTAAATTGTAAAAATATATTATAAATATACTTTAAAACCACTCAAATTAATAATTTATCACTATTAATTATTTTGATTAAAAAAGTTGTTTTTAATTATAATTTAGTAATTTTTACTATTCATCGGAATATGAAAGTTATCCTAAAAGTACAAAAATTTCACCTTATGCTAAATTCGATACTCCGAATCCAAAAATGAAGTCCATTTTGAGAGCTAAAATTTATAAAATTTTAAAAGGTGGTTATTACTATATATAACGGCTAGTTATAATAATATTATAAGAGCATATCGTTGTTTAGTGAAACTCGGTATTGCGTACTACACACGCTATCGAGGAAGGTCACGATTGCGTGTAATAAAAGGCAAGGCAAGGATGTGTGTTGTGCAAGCTCCTTTTGGTGTAGGGTACAACACAAGACATTAATCAAATTAAAAAGAATATTTTTAATAAAATCTTGGGGTGTTACATTCTACCCCCCTTAAAATGAATTTCGCCCTCGAAATTCGTCGGTGTTATAAATGGTTAACTACTTGAAAGTTTCTTTAATAGAAACCCACATCGTAAAAATGAATACCAAAACCAATCTTTAAAAATAAAAAGTATGAAACGTAATGGTTACCCAAATAAACTAATCACTGGGTTTCCACATAGGTGAAAATATGGATATGGAAGAGAAATCTAACCATCAATTCTGATGGAGAGTGGTAGAGAACATGGCTATGGAAAAGCTAGCAATCACAAAGCCATAAATTTGTGACGATCTAAGGTACCATCTGATTCATCAGATATAAGAGCACTAAGACAACTTTTTTGGTTTTCAAGATCACTTCCCTAATGTTGAAGAATTTGAATTAGAATAGATACTTACTTTATATTGGTACAATCTCACTGTTGTTCGTGCCTTGAACAATTTCTACTTTATCTCTTAAATAAATGAAGTTAAATTTGATATTCGTGAAGTGTTAGCAGATCATGTGATATAATGACGGGTCATTCCATCTGTCTCAAACAAAAGGTTAGCAAAAGTTATTAAATATACATAAGTCATTCTACAGTGAGATTAATCATATATGGTTTCTAAAATGGACTAATACTTCATATATCACACTGCTTAATATAGTAAAACTAGTTTCTACTAAATAGGGACTTCCTGTAGGCCATTGGTAGGCAATAAAGGCCAGTCGCACTTCAGTTGTGGGTTCGATTCCCACATCCTTGTCCGACGCGTTGGGTTGTCGCCCGTCCTGCAGGTTGTCCTTTTTCTAAAACTACCTTAACATCCCATCAATAATATCGAAAAATGTTTTATCCTAACTTATGTCCAACATAATCCATTCTAATCTTTAGGCTTATCTAAAATACTACATTCCACTCTCATGACACAGTGAAAATGATTACCAGAGATTTAATACCATCGTTGGTCCTCATATATCATAAGATATGTTTTGTTGGTCACATTCCAAACATTCAAAGTCCTTAATCATGTATTCTCTTGAATACCTTAGTGAAAACATGAATGCAATTAAACGTTAACACCTTCCACATACCAAAATCCTCAAAATTCTATATACTCAAACCATGATATCACTTAGTCCTTATATCAATCATGAGCTCATGAATACTGTTAAACATTTCATTTTCTCGTTTTCCCTTCATTATGCGCATATCATCTTATTTCCAAAAAATATCTCAATAACTTTGAATACCACATTAGACCAACACATAAATATTCCAATACTTTATGATACCACATTATTTTGGAATCCCATTATAGAAACATTTAATCATTCCACCACATCGTTGTCATATTCAACATCGCCAATAGTGATCGCATGTGACTTCCCTTTGTCCTTTGCCTTCGGTGGTTGCTCATGTTGATCATCACTAACCCTTGGATTAGGGCATTTATTAGCATAATGACCCATTTCCTTGCACTTGAAGCATTGAAGTGTTGGTGGTGCATTCTCTGCAGTGTTTGCTTTATTCACATCATTAGAATCCCTTTTTCCATTACTTAGACACTCAGCTGCTCGATGACCTTCTTTTCCACACTTAAAACATTTTCTAGTCCCTTTAAGACAATCTCCACCATGCTTCTTTCCACACTTTGTGCATAAGGAAACATTCATCTTCTTTTCACCATTATTCTGAGATTTCTCCTTGAACTCCATCTTTCGTTTCTTGTCAAAACCATGAGATGGATATGTAACACCAACTTCCATTTCTACCTTGATAGCACAACGCACAATTTCTTTATAGCTACTGAAGTCTCTTATAGCTAATTCCCTTCGAAGACTTGGTTTTCAGGCACTGAAAAATCGATCAACTTTACTTTCAGGTCGGATGATAATACCAGAAGTGTACCTTGCAAGTCTTGTAAAATTTTCTTCATAGGTACCAACAGATTCATCATCCTTTTGCTTCAGTTCGAGAAACTCTTTCTCCATTTTTGTTTGGAGAATATGAGGAAAGTACTTATTGAAAAATAAGTTCTTGAACTCGTCCCATTCCATGGACTCAATTTCATCTCATTGCCTTGTATTCTTGATAAGAATCCACCATTGATCAGCTTCACCTTCCAAACGATATACTGCTAAGATGACTTTATCATGTTCAGAACATTGAAGAACTGAAAATATCTTTTCAGTAGTACTGATCCATTGTTCGGCAACAAGTGGATCAGAAGACCCACTGAAAGAAGGTGGACGTTTCCTCATGAAGAACTCAATAGAATATTGTTCCCGTCTCTGCTCATTTGGAAGTCCAGAATGATTCATATCTTGTGTAAGTATAGCAATAAGATTTTTCACTCCATCTCCCTTAAAATTTGTTTGTTCAGGAGGACAATCATTTCATTGTCCATTGCATTGATCAACACGGTTCCTTCGGGTTCCAGCCATCGTCTAAAACCCAAAAAGAATAGTGTGAGAGACAAAAATCATGCTAGGGAAAACAACATAATAAAGGGGGAGTACCCTCAATATCTAACATCTTAGGTTAAATTCTATGATCGTTAGCGCAATTCTAGGACTATAACCTATATGTATACTTAACCTTAGAGACATCCCTAGACATACCTTAAAAATATCTCTAGAGATCTCACTAAAGTTCTCGCATCCTAGTTTCCAGAGGTTGATTAAACATTTCCTCTAATACAAACTGTAGAGACCCGGAGCTTGACTTACATGGACATTACATTACTTTTGTGGAATACTTAGTACATAACAAAAACACACACACAAGGACCGTAATAGTTTAGTGTCTTTGGAAACTCGGAATATAATCTTCTAATCGTGGTGAAAGATCTTCAACATCTCCCATAAAGATCTTCTTTTTTTATACCTAAAACCTTTCTTTATATCCTGGGTAAAAGAAAACATAAAAGGGTGAGCTCAAATGCTCAGTAAGGGTAAACAAAAGAAATATCAATCACATCATATACATAAGAACATATCTTTTGGAAATCTTAACATGCAAAAAAGAGAGCTCAAAATATCATAACATGGGATAAATCATAGAAGTGAAATGTAATCCCAATAATCATAACATAAAACATGAAACTTTGTGGCATACACACATAATCATAGAGAATCATTTCTTGTTAGTCAAGACTCATTGCCAAGACTATCTTAGTGGACAAAGTCCCTTTCTGAATCGAGTCACCCTCGTTTCAGTCCTGTTTCACTGAATCGGTATAACCTACCATTCCAGCCATGTCTATCTCATGAGATATAAAATCTTTACCCAATGCATTGGTGGGAGATATAGGTCCCACCATCTCATAATGATACCACTCTTATGTGTGCCACAAAATCATAAACCATACATCATTTCATAAACCATGTAATAAAAATGGGATTCTTAAACATCATGACATCATAAAACAATTCATATAAGATAAATGAATTCATAAAAATAATTCCATCACAACATAACAAAATCAATTTAATAATAGGGATAGAAACAGAACCCTATGTTATCTTATATGGAAAATAATTTCGATAAAACACTTGAAATGAATTCTTGAGGAAAATATCCTTTCTTCTTCGAAATCAATTTTTTTTCACAAAACGTCATGAAATTTTAAAATAAAGAGATTTTATTGAAAATAGTCATGAAATATTTTTGATGAAGCTTCATGAAAATAAGGCTTTATAAAACCGTAAAAATCAGTTCGTGCCGTATAAGTTAAAAAACATTCTTCGTACTTTTGTCAGAAAAGTCAAAAAGTACCTCGTAGGAAAAACGACAAAAGATTCCTTTCATGTCCTTTACTAAAAACTCACCGAAGGGTAAAATTGGATTTAAAAAATTGTAGGTGGATGTAAATAATATTACATATTGAGTAAACATGGATGTGGATGATAAAATACACCCCAGTAAATACCAAAGTATACACAATCTCGGATAAAAATGAGATTGTGATATTTCCCTTAACTTAGGTCCGATTTGCTTTTTACGTGTCCGAAGCTCCTGTATAATGGTTTAAATAATGTTATTGACTTATTAAAGAATCATACATATTGATATGATATCATATATGGTTATATTATTGGCTTCTTATTAGTAATATTTCATTGTTACTTGTTACTCGGGTCTTTATTGCCTTTTGTTATTATGCATGTTTTTCTGAATAAATTCTTATTCATATTTTAAGGTTATAGATACCTTATATCCAGAATGGTATTAGTGTATCATATATCATATTTATTCATTAAATTCATTTATATAATTACTATGTAATGATGATCATGTAGAACGAGTCGCATCACATCATGGAGACGGTATTCCGTACGTACGCACGTGTGATGACATCGTTCCTATGATCGTGGAACTGTATTGGAGTATATATATATTATTTCAGTATCAATATTATTTTATAATAATAATAAATAGTTACTCATTACAAATTTATACCCATCCTTGTAAGGTGATGGTGGAAAATAGATTACACCACGGCGTGGAGACGGTATTCAGTACGTACGCACGCGCGGTGATTTCCTTTTTCCGTAGGATGGATAGAAGGTTAATTAGAGTTGTTTCATATTTATAATAACATATCAGTATATATGAAATACTCATGTTATTACTTTATCATGAAACAACTAAATAAGAAGAAGCTGAAGAAGAAAGAAATTGAAAAAGACCGGTAATGGATATTACCTCTTTTTGACGCGCCTTTTCTTAACCTCCACTTAAAGAACTAAGGATGGTCTTTGAAGAAGGCCATGACCTCTAGGATGATACTAGGGAAGTTGAGAAGAGAAAATTACAGGTGTTGGACGAGCTTGAAAGCTCAAAGTTGTGTGAGGAGGAGGGGGAGGAGGTGCCCTTTTATAAGGGAGGAGAGGGGCACCTTAGGAATATCTCAAAATATTATTTTATATTAAAGTCAAAGTCGGTTTATAATGGTTCCAAAGGGTCTTATTTCGAATATAAAGTGGGTATGGGTCGAAATCCTATCAACCAATAGGATTTTGATAAGTTTAGGGTATTATTTTAACCTTATCAATTAGATTTAACTCTAAGTTAAATAATTTAACTTTTACCGTGTCTTTTTGTTTTCTTTCACAATATGGTTAATACACTTACCATAACATGCCAAACGAACCCCAAATTGTTTATTATTAATATATATATCCTTATATAAGTCATTTGGCCGAACCTTAGATTTTTAGGAATAAAATAACAATTAATAATATAATATTTTATTTAAAAACTATTTTGTGTCAATTTTGACACTATTTTATATATGAGTTTTGTGAAAGTCATAAAAGAATTATATGTTCGAGACAAGTTTATTAAATCAACAATAATATATCATAATAACCTATAAAATTAGTGGGATTCATTAAAAGTCTCAAATTACATTTATTTTGGTGTTTATAACATCAATTATGTCAATATTTCATTAACAAGATAATTATTGCATCATCATTGTGTCATAAATAAATTAAATTATTTAATTTCTAAAAATTATAAATAAAATACCATTATGTAGGAAATCATTTTAGATTTCTAATGAATATTTATAGTCGAATTTAACTTATGTATAACCCCATATTAAAAATGATATACTTATTAAACTTTGATTTTAACTATTTTAACCCTTCTTTAAATAAATTATTAATAAATGTCCTAATCTAATCCAAGTGGGACTAAATGATAATATTTTACACTTAAGGTTGTTTTTGGTCGAGATACACTTGTCCAATAGGATTAGGACATGTGTTAGGGTAATATTAATATCATTTTTACCCTTAATTACCCTATTTACTTTTAACCGTGGTAAATAAAAGTAAAAAGTTACTATTCACCAAAAATTATTTTCATCTCATTGAACCACATTTTACATACTGACATCAACCGTGTCTCTCGGATTTTTGAAATTCCATTCACAGAAGTGGTAAAATTTTGATTTATGAAGAAATTAATTTTTTTAACTACCACTTAGTAGTTTCACTATTCATCAAAAAATTGATGTTTTTCAGAACAATGCCAAAATTTCATCCTAAGCTATATTTCATATTCCGAATTCAAAAATGAAGTCTATTTTTCCAAATTCATATCATAGAAGTTGCATTAATTAATTTTATAATTAAATCCCGATGTTAAAACAAATAGCGTGTTTTTAAGAAACGATATCTATCAAAAGACTGACACTTGTTTATGTCTGGTTTAAATGTGAAATTACATCCAATGACCAACATTGTATTAAATTTTAAAAATATATTCTAAATATACTTTAAAACCACTCAAATTAATAATTTATCACTATTAATTATTTTGATTAAAAAAGTTGTTTTTAATTATAATTTAGTAATTTTCACTATTCATCAGAATATGAAAGTTATCCGAAAAGTACCAAAATTTCACCTTAGGATAAATTTGATACTCCGAATCCAAAAATGAAGTCCATTTTGAGAGATAAAATTTCTAAAATTTTAAAAGGTGGTTATTACTATTTATAACAGCTAGTTATAATAATATTATAATAACATATCATTGTTTAGTGAAACACGGTATTGCGTACTACACACGCTATCGAGGAAGGTCGCGATTGCGTGTAATGCACGGAAAGTCAAGGATGTGTCTTGTGAAAGCTCCTTTTGGTGTAGGGTACAACACAAGACATTAATGAAATTAAAAAGAATATTTTTAATAAAATCTCATGGTGTTACACACAGGATGTCCAGGAGATCGGGATTATAGACCCAAGGATCGAATGCAGTTAGTTTTATGTTATTTATTCCACTTACTCATGAATACTCATATTTATGTATATATATAGTTATGGTACTATACATGTATGTGTATATAGATATGTACATCCATGGTGGCACTTTACCATTTGATCGGGATTACAGACTTGAGGTTCGACTGTGGTTTCACATCTTGGTTTTACTTATCTTTTCAATTGTATCTCATCTAGGCTAAGAAATTTTTTTTCATACACTTAAGGCAGTATATTTTACATGTTCATCATTGGGGGTGGCCTAATAACATTATTTATCACCTCTTCATGTGTACCTAGGTGTACATGAATACCTTAGGTCTACTTTTCAGGGTGATCATAGTTTCATGGTGGATAAGGATGAGGCCCAGAGTTGCATGATCAAGAAGAGATGCTCATGTGGGTTCTTCTGATTGGGTAGGTGTAGTTTGATAGTGTTTGGAGACTGAGTACATGGTCTGGCTCAAAGTTAGTAGTAGAGACCTATAATTTTATTTCATTTTATTTTTTACTTCTGTATCTGTATGGTTGGCCTAGTGGGTGACCAATGTTGTATTGTATACAATTGGGACTAATTTTGTGTATGAGTTGTATTTGTTGTCAGTAGTTTTCAATATTGATAAAAATGAATAATTAGCTCCAAAGTTAATGGTGGTTGGTTTAATTGATGATTCCTAGAGAATTTTTATGGATTCATATCATTGGATGACACACTTGGAGAATTCTCCATGTTGTTCAAATCCAACGATTTTCGCACTAATACTATGTTCTAAGAACATATGTCAAAAGTGACACATGGTTTACAACAATGAATTATCATCCATTGAGTATTATTTATGTTTTTTAAGAGTGTTATTTAGAATTCATAATCCAAAATGAAAAGAAGAATATGGATGATGGTTGAAGAAGTGGTTAGTTGGTCTTATTTGAAGAAGGTGGCCATTCATGTTTGAACTACTAAGTGTCCATGCAATTTATACTTAGAAGTATTTTTATGGGATTGCATAAAAATATGGGCCAACTCACTAGGAATCTATCCAACCTCAACCTGAGGCACATGCATGAAAGAGTCGACCATGGCCAAGGGAAAGCTAGCCAGGCCATCCCGTGAGTGACATGGCCATGTGTAGGCCTAGAGGAGCACACGAGGAAATTCCTGTGCATAGTTGGTCCAAATCATGTGTAGAGAGTGGTCACAGAGTGTGCCCGCATAGAATATGGTATGGGGCAGTACCATGGAGGGAGGAGGATAATTCTGAGTGAATACTAGGATGAATTGATACTTAAGCCCCAAATATTTTCATTGTCGATTCGATGTGGGACAATGAAATATTGTATTGTTCATCATTTAAAAAATGCGGAAGTGATCTCAACTACACATATCATTCATGCTAGAGATCTAATCATGAATGTATATCCATCTGCACCGTGCGATTTTGAACATGAGTCATCCAATCCTCCTGCAACATTTTAACCATCCAGCACTGTCGTCTTCCTCCTCCAGTGCACACCAGCACCACTAGTATCCATCGAGGATGATGAAGAACCACATCTGGATAACCATGCCTCATCCTTTTTAAATCGTGAATACTGGTTGATAACAATGATACCATGCATGCAACTTAAGTTACGCATGCATGAAACTTACGTTGTGCATGCATACATATTACTCGAATAAGAAGGTTTGACCGAGGACAATGAAGTTTCCGAATTCCACATGGATTCGAGTGAGGATTCAAAATGAGATACATGCGATATTTATTGCATGCATACGATTTTATACAGATAAATGAGGATACCATGTGCATGAAATGGAAACAAATTCAATTCTTAGAATATATTAAAATGGTTTTGAAGATCTCAAAATGGATAATATCTTGGCAGATTCAAGGGGAAGATTTAAAGAGATTATCACATGAGATTTGGAAGTGGAAGAAGATCTCATCCTCACCTATAAAAGGGGAATCCCCAAGGAATAATGGCTTGTTGCTCCCATATTTTGAGAGCTATTGTTTTTCTTGAAAATAGAGACTCTCCATGATTTCAGTTCATGAAGGTCCAACATAGAACCGTGAACCACTCTCGGTTCAAGAAGAGAGGAGGTATGAACCATTTCAGTTCGCGAATAGTGGATCTAAGAACCTTTCTACATTTTGAGGAGTGATTTTTGATCCATCCTAGTTTGTGAAGGAGGACCACACTCTATGTTCATAGAAGTTCTACACATCCCTTTCATGAGGAGGAGTCGTGAAACATCCTAATTTGTGAAGGAGACCTTCACACTCTATGCATATAAGAACATCACACCCTCAGTGTGAAAAAGGACAACAAAAACACCATAATAAACCTGATGTAGTGTGTGTGTCTGAAGAATATTGGAGAATACATGCATGATTCACATGAAAATCATGTGCATGATTTGAGACACCCGAGTGTGAAAGAACAAGGAAAATAGCAGACTACCTCCATTTGGGTTTGAATAAGATTAATGGATAAACACATACATGACACATAAAATTGAATGAACTAAATAAGACTTTGGGTGTGCGACTTTGAGGAAGAGAAGGAGAAGAAGTGGACAGTGCATGCACTCTTGCATGCACATGAATACATTAATAAATTTAAAGAAAGAGTCACAACTGTGGGTTCATGTGTGAGAGGAAGAAGAAGAAGAAGTGGAAGAAATATAGGAGTTCATATAAATTCCACATGCATGATTTAATGCATACATGTAAAGAATAAATAAAGAAGAATTGATTTTGATGATGCCCAGTGAGCTGATCTTTATTAACTAAATAATCACAGAGGTTCTTTTGATTCTAGTCGAGAAGAATAATAAGAAGTTTTAGTGAATTCAGCTATTGAACTAAATAATAAGATTGAATATAAGTGCATAAATTCGGGACTTCGATGAAAGCAATAAATCATGATGAATAGAGGAAAATAATTACATGACAATCTGTTGAAGAGACCTTCAAGTATATAAATTGAGTGACACCTCTCCCAAGGTAGCGAGCTAAGGGGACTCTATAGAAGTGATTTGAAGGAAGCAATGACCAATCCCTGAACCTTTATAAAGGAAGTGTGTTTGGGACATAGTGACTGTGCTCGAACCTTTGTAATCCAAAACTAGTGAAGATTAATGGACTTTGGTATGACCAAAAACCTGTCAGCATATGCTCCTTAGATGTATCCCTTAGTGGTGAACCAAGTAAAAGAGTTGTGTTTTCCTTCTACATGGGAATGTTTTAATTATTACACATATTCATCATACATGGATAAAAAAGTTCCAACCAATGTGGGAACAAGATCCAACATTTTGTGAGAAAAAGGTGACACCCTGATTAACCCCCCCTCTTAGTGTGGTTTGGATTCCTTCAATTGGTATCAGAGCCAAAGGTTCATGTATGTTGGATACTCTACAAAAATTCTATTTAATAGAGGATTTGAGTTTTCTTTCCTAAATCAATAATGAAGTGTAGTTTTAATAAAGAATAAGTTATCTCTAAGCACAAATCTATATCCTAAAAGACAATGAAAAACAAGAAAAAGAAAGAGAGGAGACAATTGAATAATTCCATGATGTCTAAAGAAGATGAAATATCTGGTTTTCCACGACTTTCTAATAATAAAGAAGTATCAGGCTTTGAAAGTAAAGAATATGTGGGTTAGGTATCCAAAAAATATAAGGACAACCTTTCTGCCTCATGTAAATCAAGTAATCAGGAGTTATGTGTTTTCACTTTCCAATTTTTTTCCTCAAAATAAGGATTTCAGTACAAGTGGTGATGTTGATCAATCAATAACCACACATCAGATTGAAATTGAGAAATTAAGAAATTATCTGCATGATATTCCTAAAGAAATAGTTGCCTTTGTAGAATATTCTAATGTATGTAGGTAGAAATCACCCAGTTGGAAAGGGAAATAGAAAATATGGAAAAGGGATTAGAATCAAAAGTTCTTGAATGTTTAAAGCTCTCTAGAGAGATTGAAACCTTTTAAGAAACAATGAGTAAGCATGAAATAAATACCTCAAAATGGCTCAAATAAGTTGAAGAGAATGTGGGAGTCAATTAGAATCTGGAAGAAAAGATCCAGGCACTTGAATATGACTTAAAGAAGTACAATGAATTCGAGATTTTATATTTGGAAGAAACTTCTATGAAATTCAAGGAACATAACTCTTTGTTACAAAAAAAAATAATGCTACATGAATTTGAAGTTGAAGGAATAAAGGAAGATTGTGAAGAGAAGATGATTATGATTGAATGTCAGAAATTCATCCTCAATTTGAAATATCTATAATTGGAAGCTCAGTTGACCAATCTTGAGAAGGAACATATTAATACTTCATAGAATAAGGAAAAAATAGCTATTGGTACTCAATGCTCACTAGAGGATTCTAAGGTTGAAAGAAATCCAACATGTGATAAGACGACCATAACATCATCCAGTGATCTATCATAAGGAGCTGATAAATTAAAGGTACCATCCAAACCATCTTGTACTCATGTTTGTAAATATGTTTCTACAAAAATTACAGGTTGGAAGAAAAATTATAAACAATTATGGATGAGTAAAAGTGATGAGATACCTACCACCATGGATAGGGTGGATAGGGAAAAGAGTTTTTAAGATGGTTCCCCATGGAGATCACAACAAAACAAAATGAAGGCCCAACAATCTAATGCAAAAGATGTCAAGAAATCAAGATTTTCAGGTCAATGTTTGTGCTATAATAGGTTTGGGCATTGTGAATTAAATTTTTGGTAAAATACTCAAAATATAAAATCATAAAGGAATCACATCTTAAGGGGGAGGAATCCAAAGAAGAAGAAGCAACATCCACATGTCCAGAAGCATTTGTATACTGCAAACAGATTTGAAAAAATTAGAAACATCTGTGATGTATGCAATGGAAGTGGTCATAGGGTTGGCACTTGATCATATCAACATGTATCAAAATATTATAAGAAAATAAGGTCACAAAATATTTCTTGGAATGAAGAATCTACCTTGAGAATAAATCATAAGAATGTTGTGAAAACAAATTCCTTTAAGAAGATTCTAAGAAGTAAAGGTAAGAATTACTTTGATTATAAATCGATGAAGTTGAAGGGTGGTCACTACAAGAAAATCACCACATAATGAAGGTTATTTTTAATATGGCTGTGGTTTAAACCATTTACATTTACTTCTATAGAGGTTTCCTAAAACCACCGCTAAATCTGGTGTCAACATCCAACATGCGGTGGTTTCTTCAATTTAGCGGTGGTTTCAGGAAAGTGTCATAGTAAACATATTTAGCGGTGGTTTTGGTTGTTTTAGCGGTAGTTTCATGTGAAAATTTTTAATTTATTTAGCGGCCGTTAAAACCACCGCTAATATTTTTTTCCATTTTTTAAAATTAAAACCGCTGCTAAAACCACCATAACCACGACTAAACAATAACACTCATTTATTTAGCGGCAGTTTTTACTACCACTGATAAGAACTATAGTAGTGGTTTAAACTACTGCTAAATATGGTCCATTTCATTAGAGGTAGTTTAAACCACCACTAAATGTAGATTTACAAACAAAAAAATGCTGCAGATTCTACAACCCCAGTACTGATACCCTGAAAAAAAACCATGTGTAGAGAACATATAACAGAATAATCTAAACCATATAACAATGTACAATAGTCAAATATCAAACATAGTTTCATAAAAAAAACCATGTACAGAGAACATATAACAGAATAATCTAAACCATAGCATCTCAACCATCTAACAATGTTTCATGGATACAAATCTAAGACTTTAAACTATATAGAACCAACATATGAGATGTATAAATTCAAAATACATAGCACTAACTTATGATATATAAGACTTTAAACTACGTAGCCTAACATTGAAAATATTGGACTATTATGTAATGAGCATGATATTCTAGCCCTTTCCTGACATGAATTTCTATTCTAATGATGGTCATCTACCACACTGATTTTCAAAACTACATATGGATGGATTCTATTTTTAATGGGATACAAATAGATGCCAAAATCCCATATCTTAGTCCCATACCAAACAATTACCAACCTCTGAGCCTTCGCCTTAATAATGGGGCTGGATCTATCTTATATATAGGCTCACTAAATGTGCTCAAGCACATGGTGGTATAGCTCCCAAAGGGTTGAAATCTGCCCAAAAATCACCTGATGTTCACCTCCACACTTTCGGTCTCCCTCAATTTGGATCCCCATCACCCCCTAAGTATTATTATCCCCTATAGTGATGGTGAGTGGCCAAAATAGGCTTTTCTACCATCTAGGGAACATACCTCAAAGGATCTCTTGTGAGAAGTGATCATTCCCATGTTTCGAATGTGGTCAATGGTGGACCCAACATTTGTGGGCCGCATTATTTAATGACATGGATGTGGGGCTTGTGTCTCCAACATGAATAAAATGAATCAAATAAACAACATAATAGTTATTACAAAATACTAATATACACATCCTAACATAACTCAAATGAAAATATTAAATATCTCTATCTTCTATATGAAACATAGATGAGTTCATACTCCACCAACTTCATACTCCACTAATTAAAGACTCACCACCTTACTAAATCATCAAGCCATATCAAATTCCAATGCCTTTATCAAACATGGGAAATCATGAAAATCTTAGGTCATGAAAATGTTAGGTGACCACTCTGTGCCACACATGATACATGATCTGTGAAAAAACCCTCTATTTCAATATTTTTCCAACATATCAACAAGAACTCTAATCATTATCCAATGATGAACATTTCTTGTCACCCTCTCCACCTCCATCTCTACTTCCTGCTACTGACACATGTAAGACAATTATATTGAAAATTAAATAATGTTGTATATTTATATTTAAACTTAAAACCAATAATGTTTTTCAATCTAAATGATTTTGAAGTTGTGTGATTTACCTGATCACCACCCATCCTCGATGCAATATCACCAGGGAAAGATCTGGATTCTTCTGATATAAATCAACCAACGCTTTCTTAAAATAGGATATTTGATCCCCTATTCCTAAATTTTGTTTTTCATATAAACATAATCTCTCTGAGCATCTCTACTGCAACCATGAGTAGATTTATATTTAATCCCTAATGGTATGATAAACACCTCAGATAGTAAGGGTATCAAACCCACCCCATACACTCGACCATGATGCTTCTTCCCAAGCACTTTACCAATTGGGTTATCCTGGGAGACTAAGTAGGACTGCATGGGATTGAAATCCAATAGTTCTTTAATTTTTACCTATAAATAAAATATTATTTATATTAGAAGCAATATATATTAATATAGTGACAACTGATAATAAGTTATTATAATGAAAAATGAATTCATACCCCAACTTTTTTGGAAGGATCATTAACAAAACTCCCATTAGATTTTTTATGAACATCCAACCATACTTCTGTTCGAGATGCTTGGTACCCTAAAATATGTGACTACATTAAACAAATATAAATAAAAAATTTAAGATATTAAATAGATAATATTGTCTTATAAATATTTAAACTAATTAAAATATTACTAGACTTGATAAGATTTTAGAAAAAATCTTTGACCCTATAGTGTGCAGGATGATTTACTTAGCCCGACACAATGCATTCTTCCTTGAAAGATCCTGAAATAAATAAAATGTAATTTAATATTAATGTATGAAATTTCATATTATTTTCATATACAGATATAAATGTAAAATGGTGTCTCAAATGCTGTAGGGAGGGAGACAAATGGATCTTCATATGTCGGTGTGGTCGATGGAATATTATAACGCTTCCTCCTTGACATTCGTGTCATTTAATCAAATAAAATTTAATTCTGAACATATATTTAAAAAAATTTATGCAGAAAAATAGAAATGATAACATATGCACAATACTAATATATATATATATAACAATGATAAATAATTAAGGATTTTTAATAAGGTTTTCGATTTCCTTTTTCATATAACCAGTTGTATATATTTCTCTTGAGGATGAAATCCAAATATTTATTTGTATTTATAAAATATCCACAAATGTCATAAAATATTTTCTAGGTCTAAAATGAAGCATCAAATAAGTTTGTGTTCAATATGATGATATATAGTTAAAAAAGATGAAAAAAAGACACAACACCCATGGTAAATGATGAAATGGTTGATAGGTGGAGTATCATATAAAAATGGTCAAATCCAAAAAGGACTATTCCCATGGAATGAGAAACCTTGAAGGCCTAATAGTTAGCTAGGATATATAGTGTATACGTAGTGAGAGGAGGTATTGTAGGTAACATGGAAATAGAACTAGGATTCACCATGAGACAAAAGTGAATACAAGATTTTATACTCCATAATTTTATGTGGTTGGAGTAAGATGTAAAATAAATAAATGAATTATATATATAAGGGGATGTATTGAAACCATATTTTCCAAATTTATTGATGGATGTAAAACTATATAGGATTGTCTTATGATCTTTAATGGAAATATAAATTTAGGTATCTCTATTTCATAATGAAAGTGTTGTGTTTTAAGAGGATGAACTAAGCTTCAATGGTTTTAGAAAACTATACATATCAATGCCCAAGTAATAGAGTAATATTTTTTATGAGTAAATGTTTATTAGTCATACGAGTAATCATGCCCAAGTTATAGTGTAAGATTTGTTATGAGTAAATGTTTTCCCCTTTTTAGTCCACCATCATTAACACATTAATTCATAGGTTCATAAAGTCCTAATTTCAATTTATTAATTCCATATCCCTATATTCTTTTGATTGGTGTAGGTCCTCCAAGGACGATAATTTCTGTTGGTTTTAAACCCTCCAGTGTCATAAAAACCACTCTTGGGGGGGGGGGGGGTCAGCTTAGTTCCAAGAATTATGACCATAAACTATTTGCAGAACCATTGTCCATAATCTATGACATTACACTAGGATTCATATTTCTATCATTATGACCTGAGACTATATGCAACCCTGTGGTCAAAGTATTGTGACACAAAACTATTTTCAACTTCTTAGTTCGACTAGTATGACCATAAAATACAAAATTAATGAGGAAAAATGTATGTGAGGTTGAAAAACCATAATGGAAACATGAGCCAGAGTCAAAATCCCCCTATCAGGTCACTCCCATTACATAGGAAAGAATTAAGTGATATAAGAAAGAGGTAAAAATACAATAGGGACCCAATAGGGACCCATATAAAATCATGTCTATTTTATTACATAATTTTTATAAGGCATATAGAGTGATGGAATCACAAATTAATAAATAAAAAATAATAAAAACCATTCCTCATGTATAGAGTAAATGGAAAAGAAACTACAATAATATGGGAACATTCAAAAATGATATATAAGTTATATATGAGAATATTAATATGTATAAACTATTAAATATATCACATTAGGTTCATCATATATAGAAATAGGTTCCAAAAAAATAGTAAATAAACAGATACTAGATCCATCAAAATAGTAATAAGTGTCAACTCTGATTGTTCTCTTGACATTCTTCTTCTAATATTTCTTCGACATCCACCATTCATCATTTGAAAATTTCCTTTATATGAATCATGATATATAAAGTTTACACAAACAATTAAAGTTTATATGTTGGGTGTGGGTATAAAATACTCAAATTATTTCAACTTATATCTCCTGAACATATTTAGTGGTACAATAATATATGCACATGTAAGTGTCGTGTAGTGTTTCATACCCATAAAAATATGCAATGATAGAAAAAAACAATCAATTTCATATATGGTGATACAAAAAATATGTTTAAAACCACTATAATTCATCAATGTTTTTACTGGGCACCATATAACTCATACTTACATGCATCCGGTCACTTCTTGGTTAATTGTATGGACCAAATAGAATTTTATAAGGTAACTGTTTCTCTAAGTACAACAAGGAGAGAAAATAACAAAACTAATAAATTAAAAAAACATAATTTCATATTTAGGAAAGAAGAGTACTCTAAATATCATATAATACCAGGGTACCATCCTTCTATAACCGTTCTATAAGGGTAAAGTACCTTATATTCTGAACAAGTGTTACCTCCTTTCTAAGTCATTTCATAATGGTAATTGATTAGCATGAATTTTTTTAGTTTAAATAGAGGTAAACATAGAATAAAAAAACCAAATCATATATGGACATATAAACATAGAAACATGTAAATGTAACATTTCTATTTCTTATCAGGTTATAAAACATAGAATAATGTTATAAATTAAATCATAATAATGATGAGCGGCAAGGTGAGGGATGGAGAGGTGAGGAGTAGTGAGGGATGATGAGGGCTGGTGAGTGACAATAATGGGCAGTGATGGGTGGTGAAGAGGATAGGGCTTAGGAGAGTCGATGTTGTGGGGGGGGGGGTCGGGGGTGTTGGGGGGGGGGGTCAGGGTGTCAGGGTAGGGGGAAGTGTTGGGTTTGTGAAAATATTTAACTTTTTAGTGAAATTTTATAAAAAAATTCCATGATATTGTTTAAAAAAAATCAATAGTGGTTTATTAAACCACCGCTAAAAAACTTTCGCTAAATGCTCAGTTTGGCATAGTGGGTGAATCCAAAGGAACTACCAAGAAAGATGACACTAAGAAGAATTCATATAGAATATCCAAACTTGTTTCCATAATTCCAAATGACATATTGGTTATTTGGATGGAAGAAATGTAAATAATGAGGGAATGGGAATAATTAAGGATATCCACACATCTAAAGTCATAATTGAAGATTAAATGTACAAGTGTGAATATTTGAGAAAATGGAGCATCATGGTTGAGAAAACCATCTCAACCTTGCTATTCACATTGATGAAGTAAAGAGGATCCACCATATTCTCTTAAATCTTTTGTGTACTATATTTGGGTTTATAATACAGGGAGTTTAAGGTGAAGTAAGCTCTCAGGGGGAGAACCTAAGAAGTTTCCCCTTAAGGGGGAGACAAATGAAGAAGCTGTTAGAGTTATTATTTCAATTAATATTAAATTAAATTACTCTATAAATTACTTGAGGATAATTTCATTGGAGAATGTATGTCATTTCTTTATCTCTCATCCTTGGTTAATCAAAATAAAGATCATTCTAAAAAAAAGTAGTAACTTAATTAATCAGCGACATAAGAATAATGGAAGTACCCCAAGGAGAGCTATCCTATCTATTTAACTTGAATGTTTTTGATCTTTTTGTTGAAGTGAGTGCAAGAGTATCAGGTTGATTATTTCATATCACATTTATTATCCTCAACCTAGAATGAAAGTGGAATACCCTTGAATATAAGTATAAGAGTTCTCATCTCATGAGGTATCATGGTTAGTGGATAATGGATAACATTGTTGTCTAGATCAAATCCTCTAGTTTTATACACCGAACATTATTCAAGTAAACTTAGAGTGAAATGATTGATGGCACATTGCTTAAGTATGAACTGATACCCTCTATACCATGAACATTGTCTTTATTTTCTATAAGGGGGAAAGAAAGTGAAATAAAAAGTTTGAAAAGTGAAAGGGGAGAGAGAAGATTCATATATTGACATTGAAACATTCATTTGGAGATAAATTTGAAGTATTTTCAACAAATACAAAAGGGGATATTTTTGGCACCACTTTTTTGTATGAGTTGTATTTGTTGTCAATAGTTTTCAATACTGATAAAAATGAAGAAGTAGATCCAAAGTTAATGGAGGTTGGTTAAAGTGATTATTCCTGGAGAATTGTTATGGATTCATAGGATTGGATTCCACAGTTGAAAAATTCTCCATGTTATTCAAATTAGATGATTGTTTCACTGGTCTTAAGCTCAAAGAACTTGTGTCAAAAGTGACACATGGTTTAATACAATGAATTATCATCCATTGAGGATGATTGAAGTGTTCTAAGTGTGTTCTTTGGAATTTATAATCCAAAAAGAAAAGAAGAAGAAGAATGATGGTGGAAGATATGGTTAGATGGTCTTATTTGAAGAAGGTGGCCATGCTTGTTTGAACTACTAAGTATCCATGAACTTTATACTTAGAAGTATATTTATGGGATTACCTAAAAATATGGTCTACTCCCTAGGAGGTCAGCCAACGTTAACCAGTGGCACATGCGGGACAAATTTAGTCGCACCCAAGGGGAAGCCATCCAATCCAGCCTGCGAGCGGTTGGGCCGTGTGTAGACCTAGAGGATCACACGGGGAAACACCTGTGCATATTTGGGATGAAGCCTATGTATAGAGTGGGATAAAAGCATGCCCACAATGAACACGTTCTGGGGTAGTACCATGGATGGAGGAGGATAATTCGGAGAAAATGCTCAGAAAACCTGATACTTAAGCTGCAAATCTCTGCATTGTCGATTTGATGTGGGATAAAGAAATGTAGTACTGTTCATAATTTAAAAAATGCAGAAGTGATCTCAGCCACACATCTCATCAGTGCTTGTAATCAAATCGTGACTGTTCATCTGCCCGCACTGCACAAGTTTGAACATGAGCCATCCGATCCTCCCGTGACATTTGAACCAGCCAACACCATCATCTTTCTCCTCCAGCGCACGCCGACACTATTTTTATCCACCAAAGATAATGAAGAACCATGTCTAGACCCCCATTCCTCATTCTTTTGAAATCATAAAGACTGGTTGATTGAACCGAGACCATGCATGCAACTTACGTTGTGCATGCATGCAGATTAATCGAAGAATAAGGTTCAGACAAGGCAATAACAGTTACTGAAGGCCATGTGGATTAAATAAAGGATTAAAAATGATCTATATGTGATAATAACCACATTAATGAGATTTTTTCAAGATAAATGAGGATCCTGTATGCATTAAAAGGAAAAGAATGCAATTCTCGGCATATATTTACATGGTTTTGAAGATCTTAAAATTGTGAAGATCTTGGAAAATTAAAGGGGAAGATTTGAAGAGCTTATTGGATGTAATTTGAATAAAAAAAAAGATATAATCCTGTTCTAGAAAAGTAGAATCCCCAAGGAAGAATGGTTTGTTTCTTCTATCTTTTGAGAGCTCTCATTTTTATTGAAAAACAGAGACTCTCTGTGCTTTTAGTTCATGAAGGGAAAGCACAGAATCATGAGCCACTCTTAGTTCACAAAGATATGAGCCTCAAATAATTTTGGTTTGAAAAGAGAGGATCCATGAACCATTCTAGGTTCATGAGGAGTGATGCACGATCCATCTTGGTTTGCAAAGAAGGCCCACACTCTCTAAACATAGAAGTTTCACACATACCTTGCGTTGGGAAGAGCTACGAACCATCCTGCTTTGCAAAGGAGAATTACAAAATATGTGCATAGAATAACTTCACACCCTTGGTGTGAAAAAAGAGAATTAAAACACTATAATAAACCCAAGTAAGTGTGTGTGTTTGAATAATAGTGGATAATATATGGATGATATGCATGGAAATCATGTTCATGATTTGAGACACCCGAGTGTGAAAGAACAATCCAAAGAGTGGACTACCTCCATTTAGTTTTGAAGAAGATTCATGGATAAACACATACATGACACATAAAATTGAATGAATTAAATAAGACATTGGGTGTGCTCTTTTGAGGAAGAGAAGCAGAAGAAGTGAACAGTGCATGAACTCTTTCATGAACATGCATATGTGAAGACATTTAAGGAAAGAGTCACAACTGTGGGTGAACATGTAAGAGGAATTATAAGAAGAAGTGGAATAAAGGGTGGAGTTCATCTAAATTCCTCATGCATGATTTCATGCATACATGTGAAGAAGAAATAAAGTATAATTGATTTTGATGATGCCCAATGAGATGATCTTCACTTCCTGAATAATCATAGAGGTGAATGTGATTGCGGTCGAGAAGAAGAAGTTTTAGTGCATTTAGTTATCTCACTAAAAAGAATATTGAATATAAGTGAATCAATTCAAGACTTTGATGCAATCAGTGTCTCATGATGAACAGAGACAAAGACTTCTATGCCAATCTATTAAAGAGACCCTCATGTCTATAAACTGAGTGAGACCTCTCTCAAGGTATGATCTAGGTAGAGTCTATAGAAGTGGTCCGAGGGAAGTCGTGAACTATCCCTAAACTGTTGTAAAGAAATTGTGCCTGGGATAGAGTGACTATTCCCGAACCTTTGTAATCAACAACTACTAAATATTAGTGGCCTTTGGTACAACTGGAAACATTTTTGTGTATGGTTCTCATACTTAGCCCTTAGTGGTGAACCAAGTAAAATTGGTGTGATGATCTTCTGCATGAGAATATTTTAATTACTGCACATATCCATCATATAAGGATAGAAAAGTTCCTACTAATGTGATAAAAAAGATCCATCATTTTGTGAGAAATAGGTGAAACCCTAATTAACCCCCCTATCAGGGTGGTCCGGGGTCCTTCAATTGGTATCAAATCCAAAGGTTCACATATTTTTGATACTCTATATTAATTCTATTGAGTGGAGGATTTGAGTTTTTTTCTTGAATCAACAATAAAGTGCAGTTTTTATAAAGAATCAGTTATCTCTGATCAGAAGAATATATCCAACAAGACAACGATAAACAGGAAAAAGAAAGCGAGGAAACAATTTAAGAAGTCCCTGTTGTATAAATAATATGAAGTATTGGGTTCTCCCTGTATTTCTAATAATTAAGAAGTATCAGGATTGGAAAGTAAAGAGTGGGTGGCTCAGGTATCCATCAACGATAAGGTTAACCTTACTACGACAAGTAAATCAAGTAATCAAAAGGTATGTGTTTTCATTTTTCAAAGATGTCCTCTGAATAAGGATTCCAATACAAGTGGTGATGTTGATCAATCTATAACATAACATGATCTTGGAATTGAGAAATTAAGAAATTATCCGCATGATATTATTGAAGAAAGATTTTCCTTTTTGTGTATAATCTTCCCATTTATATAGGTAGAGATCACCTAGTTGGAAAGGTAATCAAACAATATTGAAAATGTCTTAGATGAAAAAGTTATTGAATGTTTAAAGATCTACAGACAGATTGAATCCTTTGAAGAAACAAAGAGGAAACATTAAATATATACCTCAAAATGGATCAATGAATTTGAATAGAAATAGGGAGTCAATAAAACTCTAGATGAAAATATCCATTCAATTTAATATGATCTGAATAATTATACTAAATTCAAGAGTTAAAATTTGGAAGAAACTTATAATAAATTCAAGGAACTTGACTCTTTGCTGCAAAAAAATTTAAGCTGCATAAAGTTGAAGTATAAAGAATGAAGCAATCTTGTGAAGAGAAGATGAATATTATTTAATATCAAAAAGTCATCCTCAATATGAAATATCTAGAATTGGAATATCAATTGACCAATCTTGAGAACACACATATTGATACTTCATAGAAGAAGGAAACAATAACATCTAGTACTCAATGCTAACTGGAGGATTCTAAGGTTGAAATAACTCCAACATGTGATAATAAGATCATGACTTCATCCAATGATCTATCATAAGAAGCAGATAAAGTAAAGATACCATCCAAACCATCTTGTACTCATTTTCTAAATATGTTTCTACAAAAAGTGCAGGTTGGAATAAAAATTATAAACAAGTATTGATGGGTAAAAGTGATGAAGCTTATACCTTGGTAAGAAATCATAAGAATGTTGTGAAAAAAAATTCTCCTAAGAATATTACAAGAATAAAAGGTGAGAATTCCTTGGATTCTAAATCCAAGAAGTTAAAGGTTGGTGAATCCAAAGAAACTACCATAAAATATGACACTTAGAATAATTCATATGGAAAATCCAAACTTGTTTCCACAATTTCTAATGAAATATTGGTTATCTAGCCAGAAGATTTAGAAAGAATGAGGGAAATGGAATAAGTAATGAGATCCACACATCCAATGTTAGAATTGAAGAATAAATGAACAAGTGTAAAGAGTAGAGAAAATGAAGTATCGTGGTTGAGAAAACCATCTCAACCTTGATGTTCACATTGATGAAGGAAGGAGGAGCCACTTTATTCTCTTTAATCTTTTGTGTATTTTATTTGTGTTTATAATATATGGAATTTAAGGTGAAGCAATCTCTAAGGGGGATAACCTAATAAGTTTCCCCTTAAGGGGAAAAAATGAATAAGTTTCTAGAGTTATTATCTCAATTAATATCAAATTAAATTACTCTAGAAATTTCTTAAAGATCATGTCATTGGAAAAGGTATGTCGTTTCTTTATCTCTTATCATTGGTTACTCAAAATAAATATCATTCTACAAAGGGGTAGTAACAGAATTGATTAGTGACATAAGAAGAATGGAAGTTCTTCAAAGGCACATATCCAGTCTATTTCACCTGAATGTTTTTGATCCATTTTTTGAAGTGATTACATGAGTTTCAAGTTGATTATTTCATATCACATTTATTATCCTCAACCTATAATGAAAGTGGAAAACACTTGAAGATAAGTATATGAGTTCTCATCTCATGAGGTATCATGATTAGTGGATAATGGACATATTTGTTGTCTAGATCGAATTTTCTTGTTTTATACACTGAGCATTGCTCAAGTAGAATTAGAGTGAAATGATTTATGGAACATTTATTAAGTATGGAATGATACCCTCTCTACTACGAACATTGTCTTTATTGTCAATAAGGGGGATATAAAGTGAAATGAAAAGTTTTAAAGTGAAAGGGGAGACAGAAGATTCATATTTTGACATTAAGACATTAATTTGGAGAGAACTTTGAAGTATTGATAACAAATACAAAGGTGGATATTGTTAGAAACACTTTTATGTATGAGTTTTATTTGTTGTCAATAGTTGTCAACAATAATAAAAATAAAGACGTATCTCCAAATTTAATGGAGGTTGGTTGAAGTGATGATGCCTTGATAATTTTTATGGATTCATAGCATTGGATGTTTTGCTTGAAAAATTCTCTATGTTGTTCAAATTAGGCGATTGTTTCAATGGTACTATGTTCTAAGAACTTGTGTCAAAAGTGACACATGGTTTACAATAATGAAGTACCATCCATTGAGGATGATTTAAGTGTTCTATGTGTGTTCTTTGGAATTTATAATCCAAAAAGAAAAGAAGAAGAAGGATGATGGTTGAAGATGTGGTTAGTTGGTCTTATTTGAAGAAGGTGGCCATGAATGTTTGAACTACTAAGTAGACATGCACTTTATACCTAAAAGTATTTTTATGGGATTACTTGAAAATATGGGCTAACTCACTAGGAAGCCATCCAACCTCAACCCAAGGCACATGAGGGACAGAGTCGACCGCACCCAAGGGGAATCCAGATAGGCCATCCCACAAGCGACAAGGCTGTTTGTAGGCCTAGAGGAGCTCATGGAGCAACACCCTTGCATAGTTATGCTGAAGCCTATGTAGAGAGTGGGTGCAGAGCGCACCCGCAGAGAACATAGTACGGGGCAATACCATGGAGGGAAGAGGATAATTCTGAGTGAATGATGGGACAACTTGATACTTAATATGTGAATCTCTGCTTTTACGATTCTATGTGGGACAAGGAAATATGATACTATTCATCATTTAAAAAATTTGGAAGTGATCTCAGCCACACATCTCGTCTGCACTCGCGATCTAATTGAGACCATTTATCCATTCACACTACTTGAGTTTGAACAAGAGTCATCTGATCCTCCTGTGCCATTATAACCAGCCATTTCTGTCATCTTCCTCCTCCAACACATGCCAGCGCCATTGCTATCCACCAAAGATAACGAAGAACCATGTCTGGTCCACCATGACTCATCCTTTTGACATCGCGAAGACTGGTTTATTGAACTGAGATCATGCATGAAACTTACATTGTGCATGCATACAGATTACTCGAAGAAGAAGGTTCGACAGAGGCAAATGAAGTTTCCGAAGGCCACATGGATTTGAATAAGGATTCAAAACGAGATAAATGCAATATTTATCGCATTCATGATTTTTTCTCAAGATAAATGAGGATACCACATGCATAAAAAGGAAACAAATTCCATTCTCAACATATATTTACATGTATTTGAAGATCTTAAAATGGAAAAAATATTCACCGATTTAAGGGGAAGATTTGTAGAGATTATCATGTGAGATTTAAACATGGAAAAATATATAATCCTCATCTATAATAGGATAATCCCCAAGTAAGAATGGATTGTTGCTCCCATATTTTGAGATCTCTCATTTTTCTTGAAAAACAGAGACTCTCCATGCTTTTAGTTCACAAAGGGTAACACAAAATTGTGAACCACTCACATTTCACAAAGAGAGGATCCATGAAACGTTTTGGTTCATGAAGTGAGGAGTCGAAAACTGTTCTTGTTTCATGAAGAGTGATTTTTGAACCATTATATTTTGCGATGGATTCCCACACTCTATGTGCATAGAAGTTCCACACATCCCTTGCATGAAAAGGAGCTGCGAACCATCCTAGTTTGTGAAGGAGACTTTCACACTCTATGCATAAAAGAACTTCACACCCTAGATATGAAAAATGGGAACACGAACACCATAATAAACCCAATTCAGTGTGTGTGTTCGAAGAATAGTGGAGAATACATGCATGATGCACATGAAAAATCATGTGCATGATTTGAGACACCTGAGTGTGCAAGAACATGCCAAATAGTGGACTACCTCTATTTGGGTTTGATGAAGATTCATGGATAAAAACATACATGAAACATAAAATTGAATAAAAAAAATAAGACTTTGGGTGTACTTTTGTGAGGAAGAGAAGGAGAAAAAGTGAAGAGTGCATGAAATCTTGTATACACTTGTATAAGTGAAGACATTTAAAGAAAGAGTCACAACCGTGGGTACATGTGTGAGAGGAAGAAGAAGAATAAGTGGAAGAAAGGGAGGAGTTCATTTAAATTCCACATGCATGATTTCATGCATACATGTGAATAAGAAAGAAAGGAGAATTAATTTTGATGATGCCCAAGGAGTTGATCTTCATTGCCTGAATAATCACAGAGGTGCTTGTGATTCTGGTTGAGAAGAAGAAGAAGTTTTAGTGCATTCAATTATTTCAATAAATAATAAGGTTGAATATAAGTGTATCAATTCAGGATTTCAATGAAAGTAGTTTCTTGTGCTGAACAGAGACAAAGAATTCCATTCCAATATGTTGAAGATAACTTCAAGTCTATAAACTAAGTGAGACATCTCCTAAGTTAGTGAGATAGAGGGAGTCTATGAAAGTGATCTGAGGGAACTAGTGAGCTATCCCTAAACCTTTTTAAATTCAATGTGACTAGGATAGAGTGATTGTGCCCAAACCTTTGTAATCCACATCTTGTGAAGATTAGTGGAATTTGGTATGACCAAAAACCTGTTGGTATATGCTCCTTGGACATAGCCCTTAGTGGTGAACCAAGTAAATGTGTTGTACTGTCCTTATGTATTTGAATGTTTTAATTATCACACATATCTATCATACATGAATAAAAAAGTTCTTACCAACATGGGAACAGGATCCATCACTTTGTGAGAAAAAGGTGACACCCTGATTCACCCCTCCCAAGGTGGTCTGGTGTCCTTCATATACATAGCTATTCATGATTTTATAGAATTTCATTTATTATTATAGCATGTTCTATTTCTATCTATTTACCAATTTTTCACTCTATTTACTACTATGTATAATAAATATCTTTTTACACCAATTTTATACTCTCATATAAGGGAATAGTCTCCCCACTATCACACCCTAGTCTATCACTGCTAGTCAGTAACCTCTGGCATACGAGGAGGCGTGCTTGAGGCCTAGTAAACCAAAGACTCGAGGAACTGTTTTTAGTGGCATCTGGGTCAGGAAATTACAAAGTGGTATCATAGGCTATTCTTTTCCTCGTATTTATTATTTGGGATATGGTATATAAGAGTATTAGGAATGTATCAGAACCTATGATGGATATCAGACTAGTACATCGAGAAAACTTATTCGGATAATAAGTTCTAGTTTCCAGGGGTATGAGACTATTGTTATGATATATGATGTTACAGTTATATATGATTTTCACCTTGAGAGATGCACATGTTGTGTAGATGTTATGATTTCTTATGGATTTTTGGCTCTTGGTCATTGTCAAGAGGTAAATGATGGATTTTGACTCTTAGATGGAAAATCCTAGAGGTATCTCATGCATCATATTTGGAATGTAGGATTCACATCATATAGGCCTAATAATTTGTGATTTTACTAATTAATGAGGTCTATTTATCTGGGACTACTTACATATATATTTTTCATTGTAATGGAAGGTTATATGGATATACATTGAGGTGTTGGTGTTGGGGATGATGACTCAATCTTGATGCATGGGTGGTGTAGTGACCCTTGTAGGTCGATATGGCATGTGATTCCTTTCTGTTGTACCCCTTTTTATAGTGTGGTTTCTCAAGTCATGGTTATTTAATTATATCGATGAGTAAAATATTGATGAACACTAGGTCTTTTCTTGTGAACCAGACCTACAAGGGGTATTGCAGTATACGGATTCCCAGTGAGTGTCAGTTCAGTCTCACTTCTTTATTAGTATCGTGACCTCCAGGGAGTAGTTCCTTATGAGGATTCTAGGTGAGGATCATACCCTTGTAGTTCATGTATTTATTTTTGAACCATGTAGGTCCTTGTGATCTTTAACTTCTTTAAATAGGTTTGATCTTTTAGGCTAGGTGGTTACACCTAGTGACTCAGTTGTGAGGCCTATTTTAGTGGGGATAGGTGGGAGTCCTATATGCCCTTAGTTTTGACTTATAACCTAGTAGGTTTGTATACAATTTGTTCAAAGGAAACATGTGTGAGAGGTTGGACCATCTTTTCAGATGACTTTTAGGAAGTGAGATTGGTTGTATGCTTGTTTTGTAATTGAGGCACAATAGGTGCTCAAGTTTTGCGTTATATGCATGTTGATGCCTTCATATTTTAAAGAAACACCTAGGGTACTTTGGTATCAATAATGGATTCAATGGGTAGGACTGTTTAGGTTCTTGGCCTGGTTGACTAGTGTTTATGCTATTGAAATTGTTGTTAGAGTGTGGGTAGACTCTTGTGACCAGAACGATGCCATGTAATGGGATGTCATGGAATAGATCGTGGCACAAATGCGGTTCCTAATTTTAAAGAAGAGTTACAAGGGATATTATAGATTAATGAGTCTGACATGTCATGTAGCACGATCAGCTTAGCCTTGTGATGGATGACTTGATGGAGTATAAGTCAGGTGGTAAGGTACACGGTGGTTGAACGTGGTACTGTTCAATCATAAATTAGTGAGTGGCTATGTGGGAGATGTGGATCAATATTTTCAAGATTTTTCATAGGCGTTGCTTCCCAAAATTGGTTGTTTATATAGAAAATGTCCATCTATAGTAGAGGTGACATTAGGAATAAATCAGGTACAATGAGACATTTGACCCATGGCCGGACCAAGACACACATTGTTAGTAGACGTGGTGTCAGGTGTTAGTTAACGGTGAGTAGCCTATTTTTTATAAGCGAGGAATGAAAGAGATGTACAATCATTTTTAATGAATCTTATTATAATCATGTTAGATATGATCACGCTCTATCTTGAAATCATCTTGAGTATACTGAGAGAGCATCGACCTTAAGCTGAGCATCTTTTCATTTAAATGTTCTTCCAGATTTTGGAAGAGAAAACCTATTAAGGTTGTGATCGATGAGTGGTGTAAGGTATTACATATGGTGGGGAGTGAACGATTGGAATTTGAGTTTAGTGACTCTCATTTTCCATTTAATTTTTGCATTGTCATGGGCTGTTGAGTTATAATTTTGGTTTTGAGATGACGATAAGGGTATTCCTATGGTGGTGAGTACCAGATCGGTCACAGTTAAGTGTCTCTCATATAGAAGATAGTTTTTGATGCCATGAGACTAGTCATTGGATAGTAAATATAGCATGGTTTTACAGATTCTCAGGTTTAGATTATGACCACTAGTCTTACCTCTAGGCTTCTTGAGGAAGAGAAGGTTTACAGTGGATAGATTTTAGGGGACCGTGTTTTTCCAGAGTGTAATTTTGAGTAGAAGTTTGAATTTATTATTTTAGATGCTTGTAAGGGGTAAAATGGTCTTTTTACCCTAGAAGATGACCTCAAATAATTATTTCTGAGAACTTTTTTGTCTCTAGAATAGGTTTTTTACCCTAGGATAGGAGTTTTGTAGAAATCTGATCCGTTCAAATTTTAGTCGAATAATTAATAATTAATATTTAATAAATTAAGAATTAATTTATTCACATAGGTTCATTTAGTCATATGTTTTTAATGGGGTTTTGGATTTACATTCCATCTATTCCATTGAGTTTGAAATGATATGTTTTTCCTAGGTGGGGTATAAACTCGGTTCGGGCGCTGGGGCCAACCGGGGCCCCCATTTATTTTTCTTTCCTTTTCTTTTTTTTCATTTATTTTTTATTTTCCTTCCTTCTTCATCATGATTCTCACGCTATACCCCTCTATGGTCTCCTTCACTGTATGATCAAGAGATAAAGGTGAGGGAGAGAGAAATAGAAAGAGTGAGAAATGGAGGTACCGTCACAAATCTCTTGATGTGCTGGATTGATGTGCAGTAATCGTGGTCCGCAGATTTGAGTGAAGCTTCAGTGGTTTCCTACAAAATCTAGGACTTTTTAAATTTTCTTTGTATAACCCTGTAGTATTTCCATTTTCTAATTTTAATCCCCATTTATGTTTTTATGGCCCCTTTTAGCCCTATCTGTTGATTTGGAGATAAAAATCGGGGTTTCAGGCGTTTCAGAGGTTTTCTGTTTGGGAAAACCAGGCTACACATCATGTAGTTCAAGGTGACACACTGTTTGTTCTTCCCATTTGGGGGAGATGAAGTTTTTGAAGTATAGGATATGTATTAGGGTGTACATTCCATGTACTGGGTCTCAGCCGTGTATCCAAGTACCCAACCAAGCTACCCATGTAGGGGTACATGGCCATGTAGAGTACACGGCCAGACCCCGTGTGGGTCACATGCTATGTAAACGTACATGGAATAGACAAGTATATAGTTAGGGTAGTTAAGGGACATGGATATGTACCTCATGTAAGGTACATTCCATGTACCCATTTCACATGCCGTGTACCTAGGGAATTTACAGACCCAGGATGACAGTATTACATGCCCATGTAGGGGTTTGGGAGTACATGTTGTATACCCCTAGGGACATGCCATATACTGTCCCTTGTAACCCTTTGAGGGGTTTTTTGTATATTTTTTCCTAGGAGTCATAATTGGACCCATGAGTAGTCTATTCTGAGTATATTTTCATTTATATTGAAATGGAAAAACCCTTAAGATATTTTGAGGACTCCTAGGTGGCGTTTCATGCTTTTCCTAATGGATAGGTTCTTCCTTTGGTAGTTGAATTTAGTGTCTCCTAAGAGTGATAACGTTTTAGAGATGAGCCATGATCTATCTCTCTTTTACTATTACTTTGTAGATTTTACTTAAGGATGTATCCCTTGTGATATGTGCCATTATTTCCTATAATTCCATGAGACTAGTTGTCTTGAGGATCCCTTATATGATTCCTCTATTTACGCTTCAACCTAGAGGATCCCATGTAAGATGCTTCTATTTCTATCTATACCAAAGATCCCCTAATGGTTGCCTTTTCTTATATGATGACTTAGGTAGTCCATTGTAGGATCCCTTAACTTGTGTACCATTCCAAGGATCCCTTGTAGGATGCCTCTGCTTCTTTCACTATTGAGGATAGCAAGTAGGATTCATCCCTTACGTTCTCTACTAAGGATATCATGTAGGATTCCTCCTTTACCTTTGTATTCAAGGATCCCATGTATGATGGCTTTGATTATTTTTATACCTTGATGATACCAAGTATGATGACTCTATATGTTTGTATTGAGGGACCCATTGGGTGGCCATTATTGACCGACCACAATCTAGCACATTAGATTTGGGTATAGATGGTACCGAGTGTCACCTTAGAACCCATGCTAAACTTATAAGACCGCATGGTTGTGGTTGTAGTGTTGGGTTTAGTCATTCGGCCATCCTCACTCTTTTTTTATCCTTTCACATGTTTATTAATAATGCAATTATGTTTACCGGAGGTGATTATTGGTTGGTGGCTGTTGAGCCTAACACGCGATGTCTTTATTATTTTTGGGATGCTCAGATGTTCTTCCTAGGACCTGGCTTTTGAGCCATGCTATTTTTGATATTTACTTGTATACCCATAGTTACTACCTCGGATCTTTCCATTGAGCCTATATATTCAATTATTATATTATTGGGATTTCCAAAGGTGTTTCCTAGTATCCAAATGTTGATCCTTCTTCTATATTATATGGTTATGACATCTATAGTAATTATACTCGTGGATGATTCCACTCACTTGAGAGATGAGGATGATTCCTCTGTCATATGTTTGATTTGTTATGGGGATGATTACACTCTCGTTGATATGATTATACTCATGGATGATTACTCTCTCTCAAGTGATGAGGATGATTCCACTCTCCTTTATTTGATTGTGATGAAGATGATTACACTCTCCTCGATTTGATTATACTCGTGGATGATTACTCTCTCCCTGCATGGTTACTTGACCGTGGTGTGGTTCATGATGCATCACATTTTTGGATTCTTGGAATGATTATTTGCTTCAAGATGATAGGTATTATTACTCTCTCTCTATACCTTATTAGAGACTCTAGGGGTGAGTATGGCATCTCACCGATGAGTTCTCCTTACAGATCACCTAATGGTTAGACCCTTAGAGACCATCTATGTTCTGAATGTCATAACCACCCATGGATTGGGACCTAGGGCTTAGAAATTGGACTATATTTACATGGTGCAAGTATCATGATATCTAACTCAGTGACCATTTACATGATTTCCATATATAATTCCTTGGAATCCCTCTTTTTAGTGATTGGAGGCGAGTACAGGTGCACCCGGGTGTAGGATGAGTATCTACCTATGGTGATGTAGCTTGCTTAGAGATATTTCTAGTGTTGAATAAAGTAGGTTTATATTGATTGGGATTACAGACCTAGATATCTAATTAATAATATATGAATTAAGTGGTACAACATCCAGTTCAGTTCTCTTGCATAAGATGTCCAGGCGATTAGGATTACAGACCCAAAGATCAATTGTTGTTGATTTTATGTAATTTATTTCACTTAATCATGAATATTCATATTTACATATATATGTATAAATATGGGACTATACATGTATACATATATAGATATGGACTTGCATGGTGTAACTTTCTTAGTTTACCAAGATTACGGACCCGAGGTTCGACTATGGTTTTACATATTGGCTTTACTTATCTTTTCAATTGTGTCTCAGCTAGGCCGAGCACCTTGTTTTCTGAATACAATTATAGAAGTGTATTTTATAGGTTCCTCATTGGTTATGGCCTACTGATATTATTTCTCACCCCTGAACATGTACCTCGGTGTACCTATAGACCTTATGTCTTCTTTTCAGGTTGATCACAGCTGCATGGTGGAAAGGAATAAGGCTCAGAGTTTTATGATTGAGTGGAGCTACTCATGTGGGTTCTTACGATTAGGTTGGTGAAATGTGACAGTGTCTGGATATTGGGTACATGTTCTGGCTTGGAGTTAGTAGTAGATACCTATAATTTTATTTCAGTTTATTTTGTACTCTTGTATCTGTATGGTCAGCCTAGTGGGTGACTAGTGTTATATTGTATACATAGCTATTCATGATTTTATATAAATACATTTATTATTACATCATGTTCTATTTAAATCTATTTACTAATGATGCACTTTTTTTTACCTTTGTGTATGATACTTATCTATTCCCACTATTTTCATACTCTGATATGAGGGCACAATCTCCACATTATCACACTCCATGCCCTAACTGCTAGTCGGTAGCCTCTAGCACACGGGGAGGTGCACTTGAGGACCGGTAACCCACCAGATTAGGGTACCATTTTTAGTGACATTCGGGATAGGATGTTACACCTCAAGTGTCAGATCATGAAATTTGATCATCTAAATCATAATCATAAACAATACTGACAAACAATGAGATTGTAACATAAAACCCTTACCACTTTGGTATTTTTTGTATCATAAATCCCATGATGGAAATAAAATTATATGGATATTTAAATCTACATAATTTTTATAATAAGAATCATAAAATACATTAATGGGTATTATATACACCACATGAAAGAAACAAGTGGTGAATATGTGTCACACATAAATAAAAGCGAGACAAAAATCCCTTACCTCAGGTTAGACTTCCTTCATACATGTACGAACCACTTGTATAATAAATATATATTATATATATATATATACATCCATATTCAAATATATCATACCATATATGTTTTAATTATAACCTGTTATCACCCATTTAATTAACAATTATTTATTAAAATTAATGTTCCTGGTGATAACTAGTTCGTTTTTCATGTCTGTTTTGGTTTGGAAGTTTTGTCCCTTGTACATTGATTATGGTCCCATAGTATAAATAATATTAATAATGATATAAATATCATATATATTCATTATATACATATTTATAGTCATCTATAAAATTTAGAGATAGAAAAATGAATTACATCATTCATGGAGACGGTAAGCCGTATATTTGCATGAATTCCATTTTCACTTTTTGAAGGATAGAAAAAAAGAAATTTAAATCTTAATTAAAATTTAAAAAATAATAATTATATAATATTTATCATATAAATTCATTAAATAAATCCTTATTAACATCAATCTAAAGTGTAAATAAAAAAATAACCACATTGCTTTGTGGAGGCAGTACACTACACGTATGCACGAGAAACGTTATCATTTTCCAACATATTGGAAGATAATAAGGTAGATTTGATATTATAATTATAGAAGTATAATTAGTTAATAAATATTATATAAATATATATATACATTAAATCCATCATTAAATCCATTTGTGATAGGAAATTATGGATAACAAATTACATCGGTTCGTGAGGCGGTAGTCTGCCATACACATGTTCGACAATTTTGTTTCCCATTTGATAGAATAATAGATGAATATAGGTTATGAAATTAATATAATAAAATATAAATATATGTAATATTTTTTTATTATTATTTCATTATAGTTTAATAATATTTTAAGGAGTTATAATAAGAAATAAAACAAAAACACATGGTTAAGAACTATACATCTTCTCCAAACAACCTCTTTAGATTTATACCTAAATCCTTCTTAGGACGGTTTTATAAAAAAAAAGTGACTCTAGGTCATGGGGTGGGATGTAAGGAATGGATATGGTTAGTTATTTTTTAACTAAAATGCTCATTAAGTGTGAAGAGTATAGGAGAGGGGGTTCTATTTTTATAATTGACGTGAGTGGCCCAAATGTATTTTTTCAAAGTTTTACATTAACGTCAAATAAATTTCTTAAGAAAATAGCTCTAAAATGGACCATTAATAAAACTTATATAATTTAAGGTCTTAATATGTATATAAAATAGAAATTATACAATTTTATAGGTCATTTTAAAAATTATATTTTTAGTTTAACCCCCAGTAATCCAGTTTTAACCTTAACTGTGATAACATATTTTTACTATTTTTCACTATTCATTATGACAAAAAAATTAAGTTTACTATATTAAAAAATATTAATTATTATGATTAAAAATATGTAATAAATTTTATAAAATTCAGTTAACATAATTGTTATAAATTTATTTAAAATTAAACCCATAATCACTATGAAAAAGTGGTTTTCCAAAGAAAATGTTTTCTTAGGTTTAAAACATTTTTATATCATATTTCAAAATAAAATTTATTCCAATGACCAAAATTGGATTAATGGAAATACAATTTAACTAATTATACTTTTAAATTATTTTAAATTAAAATCTAAATTTTAAATTCTTTAAATGAAAAGACAATTTTAATAAAAATCAATATTTTCACTATTCATCAAAAAAATTATTATTGTCAAAAAATTCTTAAAAATTCACTATAATATAATTTTGATTTTTTGATTTCAAAAATTAAGTTCATTTTTTTAAATAAAGTTTCTAAAATTTTCAAAAAAAAAAATTATAAAATAAGTGCACAAAACGCGACGAAACCACTTTTTAGAAAAAAATATGTTTTAAGCATAAAACTAGATTTATTCTGATATCATGACTAGACAAATTGTTAAATGAAATATGAAAAATTTAATTTAATATATAATATATAAATTTCATTAAAATCATTCACTAATAGTTACTAATTTTAATTTATTAAGATAAAAACACATTGTGAAGATAGATATAGTTTTCTTTATAAAAATATATCTTTTACTTTCAAATGATTTTCATTTTCATTTATAATGAATTTATTTTATTCATGTGTAAACTATAAATTTTTAATGATATAATTATTACTATTTATACCCACTAATCCAATGACTAGGTGATTACTGTCACATTAAATAATTATATTTTAATAGTATATCATGGTTTGATTAAACTCATTGTTGCGTGTAATGAATGTTATTGAATAAATTAAATTTATTTTTATTTTTTTCATAAAATATCAAGGTGTTAAATTATACCCCATTAAAACTAATTTCACCCTCAAAATTTCATTACTTTGATACAAGAAAATGATGATACTTCCACCTCATCATATCCTCAAGGTCTCATGCAGCTTCCTCAAATTGGTGGTTTTTCTGCAAAACTTTGACCAAGTGAGTGGTTTTGTTTTGTATAACATTCTCTCTATGATCCAGAATCTCCCCCAATTATTCCTCATAAGTGAGATCTTTCTAGTCTGACATTTGAGTTCAGAACATGTGAAGGTCCATTTATGTACTTTCTCATTCGAGATACATGAAACACATTATGGACATGAGATAGGTTTAGTGGAAATTTTAAGCGATAAGCTACTGTCCCTAGTCAATCAAGAATATCAAAAACTAAATTATTCCTAGGGTTCATATTTCCATTCTTTTCAAATCTCATAACCTTATTACTTGAAGAAATTCATAGAAAAACCTTCTCACCAACTTCAAATTCCATATCTTGTTGATGATTGTCAGCATAACGTTTTTCTCGAATCTTAGATGCCTTCATGTGCTATTGAATGGTGCAGACTTTCGTTGCCATTTCCTCAACTAGATTAGGTACCAATATATTTTGTTCTCCAACTTCATCCCAACACATTGTATTTCTACTATTATTTACATAGAGGGATTTATAAGAATTCATCTGAATTCTTGAATAAAATATATTGTTGTAAGAAAACATGACTATAGGAAGGTGTTGATCTGAACCACATTTGAAGTCCATAGAATAAGATATCAACATATCCTCTAGGGTTTGAATTGTTCCCTTAAATGGAACATCTGTCCAAGGATGATGAGTTGTGATGAAACTCAACTATGTATCAAGATCTTGATAAAGTATTCACCAAAAAATAGAGGTATACCTCAGATCTCAATTAGATACAATAGAATGTGGTACTCTATGTAACCATACCACTTCACTAATGTATATTCTAGAAATATGATCAAGAGAGAAGTCATATCTAATGGAAATTAAGTGTACTAAATTCTGAAGGTGATCAACTAAAACCCAAATATAATTATAGACCTTAGATGTTTTTTTGAGTCTGATGAAAAAATACATGGTGATGTTTTTTCATTTACACTATGGTATGGGTAATGGTTTTAAAATATCCTTAGACTTTTGTCTATCAGCCTTAACTTACTGACATACCAAACATCAAGATACACACTCTAAAATATCTCTATTCATTCCATCCCACCAGAAATACTCCTTCATATCTCTACACATCTTCATACTTCTAGGATGAATATAAAATGATGATCTATGAACATCATATAATTGCTCTTTCTTTAAATCTGGTATGGATAGAACACATATATGGTTCTTTAACCCTAACATTAAATCATAATCAAGGTCAAACTCATGAACATTTCTATCCTTCTTTGATAGTTACACATCTTTTATCTGCATATTTTTAATTCTCACATGGATATATTATTTTCTACTCATTTGAGAAAGATAATATTTCCCTCCTCCTTCAAGAATTCAATATCTAACCATTGAAAATCTAGAAATATTTTATCATTTGTGATTCTCATCATAGATAATCTAGAAACATCCTTTTAAATTTGAGCATCGACCACTTTGTACACATTCACAGGGTGTTAATATATTTAGTAGTCATAATATCCTCAAATGGCCCAAAGGCCTTCATTTTTTTATTGATTTTGATAATCCACCTTTCAAGTGGTGAGGTGGAACCCTTACAAGGCCTGTAGATGTAAGTATTACATGGCCCATAGTCCTTAGAGGAATTCATTTTCCCGTAGGCTTCAAACATTACATACAACCCAGAATAAATACTTTGAACTGCTCCTCCCCAACATCTTCAACGTGAAATCAGCTCTCCACCTTCACATGGCTGTTCGACTTGGCATTCCCGTGCATGCACATACTTGTCCCAATGGAAGGTACCATGCCCTCTCATTCTTGCAATCCATTTAGCTTCTACTATGGTGAAAGCTATTTTCTCATCCTCCTTGTAGAGATTGTTCCTTGCAGGTCTTCTGGTTTGCATCTTCACTTAAGGTGGCCCGAAGGCCTTGAGGTGGCCCGAAGGCCTTACTGACCTAAAGGCCTACGTGGCCCGAAGGCCTTAAAGGACTTGGGGACCAAATCGGTGGCCCGAAGGCCCAAAGGCCCAAATGGGGGCATATTCTATGGTGCATACAAAACTCTTTATATGTGAATATATACATTAAACTTTTATGATAAATATATATATTAAGAATTTATATGTAAAGATAATTTTTCCATATTTTTAATGAAAAAATAACCACAACTAATTCCAAATCATGAGTTGAGTAATTTTGATCCTGAACCTTCAATTATTATGAGGCATAATCTATAAAAACATCATTATACATATGTAACACCACGGCCCTAGTTACCCAAAGTCGATGCATTATTACATAACATTGGAATGATCACAAGAGATCAAGTCTCAAAAGACCAATTAGTTTAGTAGCCTTGGAAGTACTAGATACCTACCTAAGTTTTACATTACATCATAAAAATCAACAACAATAATTTTTCCCCTTTGAACACACTCATATCCCTTAACCAATCCCTACAAGTCAAGAAAAATATACTTCTTCACATCATGGTAAAAAAACATAAGAAATGGGTGATCTTAGATGCTCAGTAAGGATAACAATATTGTGGAAACTATCATAAATAAGCATAAAAATTTTAGGCAATGTATAAGACTAAAACACAGGACTTTTAAACATAAATTTCAGTATAATATGGAAAAGATAAATCAAATTATGCCATTTACTTATTCACATGGATATTTTACTTGTCAAATAATTACATGAAATATCAATATCCAATTTCATAATGATAGAATGCATAATTTCGGATATCATAACCACATAGTCAAGGCCTCATTCTAAGACTACAAAGAAGATTTTGTCAAGGCCTTGGGCCAAGACACTAGTTTGTCTCATGGGACCTACCGATGCATCGAGGTGCTATAGCGGGCTCTACCTATCACTTAATAAGTCCAATGCATTCCTCTTATGAAAAGTTAGAAAAATAATCTAATCATTCATATTAAAACTAGCATATGAAATATCAATATTTTAACCACAAACCATGAATGGTATAACAATATCACATCCGCATTCAAACATAACTCATTCAATACAATATGGATGATTTTATTATAATAAATCAACCTCAATCAAGAATAATGAAGGATATTGACATAGATGAAAATAATCAGTAAAACTATTTGAGAGAAATATCCTATTTTTTCTTGAAAACATTTAAAAGTCGCACTATTTATCAAAGAAATTGTTTAAAAGAGATTTTTGAATCAAAGTTTCCCATACCTATTTGAAACGTTGAAAATAATATTAATTTTAAAACATTCATGTTCATATAAATATATCCTTAAAACCATTTTTAAAATATCTACATTAATGAAAGAGATTTAGAAGAATAAATCTTTAAAACATTTAAAATGATATTTTGGTTAAAGAGTTCCTAACCAAATGAGATACGCTTGAATACAAATAATTGAAGAATAAAATTAATCAAAACTTTATAATATCATGAGAATAATGTGATTCATGATATAATATGTCAAAGGATAGTATATACACCATATAAAAGTGAATTGCCGCATAACAACAAAGAAGTATCAATGGATTGTAAATTGAGACGAAATCCCTTATAAAGACCATATCCTTAGATTAAGTATTAATCAATGAAATAATTATGCATGACAAATATAAATACACTCAATATGATTGGATATTCAATGTAAATCAATCAGAGGACATTCACACATATTCTTGTAAAAATAATACCAATGACTTGGATTATTAACTCAATGAAGGGAAATTGAGTTAAGATTTCCCTTATCAAGTTCATATCAATGACTTGAGAATTTATAAATAGAGTGATTATGTGAATCAAAAGTATATCCATATAAAGGGGAGAGGAAATTACTACATAAATAAATAAATAGTGATTCACACATAATCTTGGAGTAAAATAATCAATGAAGTGTGCATAAAACCCAATGAGATGAAATTGAAATTAGAATTTACTTTACCGATTTGGTAACTTTTGAAGAATACACTCCATTAAAAAAGGATCATATAATGAAGATGTAAATACCCATAAAAATATTACACAAATAATACAATCATGGGAAATATATACGCCACACAAAAGGAAATAGTGACAAATATATCATGAATCTCACAGGAACAAAAAGTGAGATGAAAACCCCTTACCTATTACTTTTCCATAGTAGAGGGTAGGTTGACCTCCTTTATAATGTTGAAATCATTATTATTAAATTATACAAGAACCACATACATAAATATGATAACATATATTATATCAACCCAAAAATTTTATTGCATGATTCTCTTAAATACATTCTAGTTATAGCCTATATTTCATGAATCACTGAGCCTCTATGGAACAAAACATGGTTACTTATAGGAGATAGCCAAAACCTAGCCAAAAAAATTATATTATTCAGCTCTGTGATTTTAATTTTAAAAATCTAACATACACGATTGTGATAAAAATGATAATTAAGTATGATAGAATTAACTTAATTTTCAGTGAATAATAACATACCCTTATGAATAGTAACATACCCTTATGAATAGTAACATACCCTTACGAGTAGTAATATGACACTTATGAATGGTTTCCGTGCCCTTGAATGTATAAATGAATTTAGGCACCTTAAAAAATAAAGCTGAATATTTTAAGTGTTCATATTTTTCGATTAAATAATTATTTTAATTAAATATTTAATTAATCATATTTATAGAATATTTTTTAAAAATGGACTTCATTTTTGGATTCTACATGTCTAAAAATGATTAGGGTGATTTTTTGGGAAGTCTATGAAATAGTTATATTTTTTATGAATAGTAAAATGTGATAATTTATGATAAATGCTAAATAAGGAATTTATTGAGTCATTGATGATGATACACTGATGTTAGACCAATTGGTTCGAAGTGACATGCATATATTACTGTTCTTGGTCATGGAATACTCACTATTGGTTGTTTTGAGAGGAAATAATAAATTAATGTTAATAATATTAAGAAAATTCCACTCCCCTCCACTATATAAACCACCCCACATCCTCTTCCTCCCACACCACTCAAGCTTCAAGACTTGCCTAAATATGCCAAATAATCTCCCAAAACCCTCACCCCACGTCCAAGACCTTCTGGTCTCACCAAAAGACCAAAAAAAGGCCTTAAGGAGATTCTCAAGGAGGAGTACTCAAGAGGTGAACCTCCCTTCTCTTTTCTTTCAATTCCTTTTACAAAGTTCCATTATATTGTTCTCCCATCTCAATTCCCCTCATACAAATTCCATGATAATTCTAGTAACTTACATGTACTATATTTTCATATTTCTAATAGAATATTTCGTCATAGTCTCTCTTTTCCCCCTTCTTTTATATAATAAATGCAAACACCGTTCGAGATGTGTAAATTTATCACATTGAAGGAAGACGAGTTTTCAATTTGAATTACTATAATCAATAATGGTCATGAAACATTTTAAATTGTTAAAATAGGTCCTAATATATGTATCTTATCTTGATTAATTTTCTGGAATCTTTACACGTTCATAATATGGAATAATAATACAAAACAAGTTTATTGTGCACAAAACCACCAAGCCAAATCCAATTGTTTATTTTTAACTCATCGAATGAGTCATCCTAATGGTATAACCAGAATCATTATAATATCATTTATATCTATTTAATGTCTTTAATAATTTATATTAAAAATACTGGATGTTTAACCACATTTCAAATGATCTTTCATTCATGAATACAAGTAAACAAATCATGAAACCAAGTAAGAAAATGCTTCCAAAACAATAAAATCGAAACTCTTAAACCCATAAAAAATGCCCTTAATGAACTTAATAAGGTTATAAAATATTAATTAAATGTTTATTAGGTTCTGGACTTATTAATTAATGAAGCTAAATTTGATTATTCAGGTTGTTAAGAACAAACAAGAACACCATCGAGCGTAAGGTAAGGGATCCTCTCTCTCACTTTTGTTCAAGAATCTTCCCTATGTTGTGTCCTTTTATTTTTAATTCCTAATGATGGATTATGTTTTCACACCTCCCCAGACTTCCCTTTTGACATATAAATAATGTAATACCCCTTTACTTCTCATTAATCCCTCGCAATAACACTCATTACCATGCCGAAATGTTTGTAAGGGGTTTCTCATCTCACATTCATTTCTGTGAGATTTTCATTGTTCGCCACTTATTTCTTGTATGTGGTATATGTGTACTTCCATTTGATATATAATAACATGATTATATTTATATTCTTGTTATTGAATTATTCATTTGAGGGTTATTAAGTACTGGTCAAATGATTCGACCAATTACATTGTGGTAAGAGACTTTGTCTCAACTACTATTTTGTTGTGACTAACTTTGTATTGTACACCTAATAATAATTATGTGGTGTACTTACTACCCATTTGAGATAAATTTTCATTTGAAATTATATTTATATTAAATATCCATAATCTCATGTCATGGATATTTTTTTTTTCTAAACCGTAAACCATTTTACATACGATGTTTATCTGGAAAGTTATATTAATTATGGAAATATTGATGAATTTATATACTCTACTCTATAAGGATATTGAAAAAGAATATTTCTCTTGAATTTAATCAACATATAAAGAAATATTTGGACATGCAGTGGTGGGTGGGGCCCACTATATCCCCTCGATGCATCGATATGTCTCATGAGACAAATCAGTTGGTGATAAACCTTTCGAGTTTGTTTCCAAAAATCAGACGGGTTTCTACCCATAGAACTAAACCATTTTTATGGTTTTATGGTTTCATGTTCTAGATACATGATGTACAAATAATAATCATTTTCTTTATTCATTATCAGTTATTACTATCTATTAGGTTTTCACTATGAGAAAATATATGGATGTAGTTTCATTCTCAGTTTATTAATGGATTGAGTTTTTCATCTATTCACCATGCCATATTGATTATGTCAGATTGATTATGATTCAATTATTATTGTATTAATGATTCCTCTATTTGTAATCCTTACTGAGCAATTGATTTCACCCCTTTTATTGTTTACTTTCAACAGGTGACAAAGAGGAGATCATTTATTGAGTTCTTATGGATGTAGTTTTTAGTTTTCGTTGTGTATTATATTTTGTAAACTTTTCCAATGTAATTTGAGTAACATAAATGTATTTAGTTTTTTCAATACTAATAAACTGATCGTTCCTTCAGGATTTTTATTATTCTAACCATGCTAATATGACAAGTAGTTCACCAGCTCCAGTCTAGAGGGTTCGGGGCATTACAGTTGGTATCAGAGGATGTTTAGTAACAAACTTGGAAACTAGATTAGAAAATGTAGATTAAGAACAAATCCCTAAGGTAGTATTTGAGGATGAGCGTGCAATAATGTCCTATAATTTTGGTAAGGAATACATTATGTGAATATTTATAGAAAATAAATCCCTTTCTAGATACAAGCAGGTTGAGGTGGCTCTGGCACAGATGTACCTAGGAGTGAAATCTCCGACAAGGAGTTTCAGGCTTGACCCAGGGTATCCTAGTACACAACAATGGGCCTTGCTGCACTCTTGGTTACAACACTCCCGGGGGATATTATTAGGATAATTCATGTTTTCTTTACAATACATTATGAAGTATTGACATGTAAATTATTCCTCAAAGAAACCATTTTTCTGATTATGGGATTAGACATGCGTAGGATCTCAATTTATGCTAAGTATTTTTTTTAAGTTAAGATTATACATTATGAATCATACCATAATCTAGTGTGTGCCATTATTTAGAAATTACGTCTAACGGAAGAAGGGGAATCAATATTCATGGGCAAGGTAGAGATCTCCCCATTGATAAAGCCAACACAGTCAATGTTGGAGCAGATCAGATCATGACCATATTGGGACAACTTACTCAGGTTGTAACGAATAACCGTTCGACACCTGTGTTGGATCGTTTCATGTGGAAGAATCCCCCATATTTCAGCAAGACTACTAATCCAGTGGTTGATTAGCAATGGATCAAGTCCCTTGAAAATATATTCATGACATTAAGATACAATGAAAATGAAAAGGTAGTAATGGAAGTATATTTTCTCAAGGGAGACGCTGATCAATGGTGGTCCTTGATTCATAATACCATGGAGGAAGAAGAAATAAAAGATATGGAATGAAGAACTTTTAAGGAAATATTATTTGAAAAATATTTCCCTTGTGAGCAACGAACTGAAATGAAGAGGAAATTCCTTAGCTTAAAGCAAAGGGAAGAAGACAATGTTGAAGAGTATGAGGATACCTTCACAAGGCTATCCAAGTATGCTGTAGATTACATATGTTACTTAAAAGACAAGATTGATCATTTATTTGAAGGTATTAAGCCAAGTATTCTAAGGGTACTATCTTCTCAAACATTTTCATCATATGATGAAATTGTATCACGTGCCATCAAAAGAGAGAATGAATTTTCTAGGTCAAATTTGTTCAAGGGAAACAAAGATAAAATGTAGTACTCTAATAACAAAGGGAAAGGTGAAGCACCAAAGAAGAACAAGGGAATGAGGAAATTTCCATTATGCAAGAACTATTGGAAGAATCATCTCGGGAAATGCTTGAAAGGAATGGGAGTCTACTGTGAGTGTGGAGAAGAGGGTCATCTATTTCATGAATGCAAGGGGAAGAAACAATTTGAATATGTTCAATGCTACAACTATAGAGAGAGGGGACACTATGAAAATGAGTGTCCTATGCGCCAAGGAAACATGCCTTAGAAAAATCCAAGAGAGAAAGGGAGAGCTTATGCGGTTACAACAACAGAAGTTGAAGTTCCTAATGTTGTGGTGGAATGTACTTTAATTGTTTTCTCAAACTAAGCCAACACCTTATTCGATTCTGGATCATCGCATTCATTTATATCTTCCCATTTGGCACGAAAATTAGACATGTCCAATTTGATTTAATAAAGGAGTTATCAGTCCAAACTCCTAGGGGATGCATCATTGCAACAAAGGAATGTCGACTTGTCCCCCATGTGACACAAAAATGTGCTTTAGTTGTTAAACTTATCGTCATACCAATGACTGAATTTGATATAATTATAAGTATGAATTGGATATAAAATTATTATGCGAAGATATATTTCAGGAAAAAGGAAATTACAATTTTTGAAAATGGTGTATAATCTCTTATCTTTAGAGAAAGGACCTCGCCATCTGATTCTTATCTAGACCTACCCCCAGTAGATCTATTAAATGAAATTCTTGGAGAGGAATAGAACCCAATATCTAAGGGTGAGGAAGGAAATATTCAAATTGAATATGTGAACATAGTTCAAGAATACATTGATGTATTTCCAAAGGATTTACCAGAACATCCTCTAGAGCGGGAAGTTGAGTTCTCTATTGATTTAATTTCTAGTTCAAGACCTATATCAAAGACTCCCTATAGAATGGCCACTGTGGAATTAGTGGAGCTAAAGATATAACTAGAGGAATTGAGTGAAAATGTATTTATTCAACCTAGTTTTTCTCCATGGGGATCCCCTGTCCTCTTTGTCAAGATGAAATATGGATCCATGAAGCTATGCATTCATTACAGGGAAATCAATGCTATTACGATAAAGAATAAGTATCCTATACCCCAGATTTATGATTTATTTGATCAACTTCATGGAGCTCAATACTTTTCGAAGATCGACCTTCGATCTGGATATCATCAGCTACGTATGATGAAGGAAGATATTCCTAAGACAACATTTCAAACCAGGTATGGTCATTACGAGTTTACAGTGATGCCTTTTAGACTGATAAATGCACCCTATGTTTTCATGGATTTAATGAATAAAGTTTTTAAGGAATATATTGATAACTTTTTTTGGGTATTCATCTATGATATCCTGGTATACTAAAAAAGAAATGAAGACCACGAGAATAACTTGCAGATTATTCTGAAAACTCTTAGAAGAAACAAATTATATGGGATGTTTAGCAAGTGTAAATTATGGCTTCAATTAGTTTCTTTCTTAGGCCATATTTTTTATAAGGATGGAATCCTAGTTGATCTTACAAAGACAAAGGTAATCCAATAATGGCCCATGCCAAAAAACATAAATGAGGTACGCAGTTTTATTGGTTTAGCAGGTTACTATTGGCATTTTTTTTAGAATTTTTCCCAACTGGCTATCCCGCTAACCAAGCTCACACGTAAAGAAGTTAAGTTTGTGTGGATAAAAGAATGCACAAAATTCTTTAAGTAATTGAAAATAATATTGGTCAATGTTCCAATTTTGACACTTCTATCTACAAGTGATGGATTTGTAATATACAACGATGCATCAAATAATGGTCTGGGTTGCGTACTTATGAAAAATGATAGTGTTATTGATTATGAATCAATAAAGTTGAAGAATAATGAGAAAAACTATCCAACTCATGATATTTAGTTAGTGTCCATAATATTTTCTCTGAAAATATAGACATTATCTCTACGGAGAATGATATGAGATTTATACGGACCAATAGAGTTTGAAATAAATTTTCACACAGAAAAAACTCAATATGAGGAAAAGGAGATGGCTTCAGTTACTCAAAGATTATGATTTTTCAATACACTACCACCCAGGAAAAGAAAATAAGGTGGCAGATGCATTAAGTAGGAAAGATCATGCACTTCTAACTCAAATGAGGATTGAGAGAGATCCTATATTCATGGATCTACTAAAGATGGATATGGGAATTTTTAAGGAAGGGGAATCATCTTTCCTCTTTAAAATTATTTCTAAACCATCTTTACTAGAGAAGATAAAAAGATCTCAATATAATGATGAGAATTTGTGGATGAAAATTAATGATGTCAAGGATGGGAGATTGGCTGACATCGTGTATGAGGAAGGAGTTCTGAAATTTGGGAAGAGGTTATGTGTTCCATCAGTACTTGAGCTAAAAAGGGAACTATTAGATGACACTCATAGCTCAAATTTCTCTATACATCGGGTAGCACAAAGATGTATAGAGATCCGAAGGAACATTTTTGGTGGGATAATATGAAGCGGGAAATTGCTGACTACGTGTCAAGGTGTCTAGTTTGTCAACAAGTGAAGGTAGAGATACAACATCCCAAAGGAGTGATTCAACCTCTACCTATTCCTATGTGAAAGTGGGATAACATTACAAAGTATTTTTTCACTGGACTACTGAGGACACCGACAAGGAATGATGAAATATGGGTAATTGTTGGTCGTCTCACAAAATCAGCACATTTCCATCCAATAAGAGAGGATTTACCAATTGATCACCTAGAAAGACTTTATATTAATTAAGTTTTAAGACATCATGGTGAACATCTATTGATTGTGTTCGATCGAGATCCACGGTTTACATCAATATTTTGGAAAAGTTTCCAGAAGGCTTTGAATACTGTGCTTCGTATGAGTACTACTTATCACCATCAAACTAACGGAAAGTCTGAAAGGACTATTTAAACTCTAGAAGACAAGCTGAGATCATGATATCTGGACTTTCAAGGTATGTGGGATCAATACTTTCCTTTGGTGGGATTTGCATACAACAATAGTTTCAATTCTAGTATTCAAATGGATCCATATTAAGCATTATATGGAAAGAGATGTCTAACTCCAACATGTTGGGTTGATGTTGGTGAGAGAAAACTTATAGGCCCATAACTTATTGAAGATTCCATGGCAAAGGTGAAGACAATCCAAGACCATATAAAAGCAGCCCAATGTAGGAAGAAGAGTTATGCTAACAATTGGAGAAAGGATTTGGAATTCCAAGTGAGATATCATTTCTTTCTAAACGTATCTCCATGGAAGGGTGTCTTAAGGTTTGGTAAGAAGGGGAAACTGAGCCCTAAGTACATCAGACCATTTGAAAATTTGGAATGAATCAGAGCTGTAGCTTACCATTTAGAAATGCCGCCAAGTCTCTCCAATGTTCATGATGTGTTCTATGTGTCATTGTTGAAGAAATACATGCCAGACACAATGCATGTACTCACATATGAAGAAATATATCTGTAACCTAATTTATCATACTTTGGAGAGCCTATCAGGATTATTGACACAAGGAGAAAGTATTGAGAAATCAGACAACTCATCTAGTAATGGTTCTTTGGAAAAACCAGAATATAGAGGAAGAAACATGGGAACATGAGGATGTTATGAAGAAGAATCACCCACATATTTTTGATGGGCTTTATAAATGAAAAAAATTTCGAGGACGAAATTTCCAAAGGAGGGAATAATGTAGCACCCAAAAATTTTATGGTATGTTTCTCTGAAATACATTATAGTTATAACCTCTATTTCATGAATCACTAAGCCTTTATGGAACAAAACATGATTACTTATAGGAGATATCCATAACCTAGCCATAAAACTTATATTTTTCACCTCTGTGATTTGAATTTTAAAAATCTAACATACACGGTTGTGATTAAGATGATAATTAGAGTCTAATAGAATTAACTTAATTTTCAGTGAATAGTAACCTACCCTTATGAATAGTAACCTACCCTTATGAATAGTAAATTACCCTTATGAGTAGTAATATGAATCTTATGAATGGTCTCTATTCCCTTGAATGTATAAATGAATTCAGGGACCTTAAACATGAAGATTAATATTTTAAGTGTTTATATTTTTCGATTAAATAATTATTTTAATTAAATATTTAATTAATCAAATTTAGAAAATTATTTTTGAAAAATTGAATTTATTTTTGGATTCTACACGTTAAAAAATGGTCAGGGTGATTTTTTGGGATTTTTCTGAAATACCTAAATTTTTTATGAATAGTATAATGCGATAATTTACGATAAATGCTAAATAAGGAATTTATTGAGTCTTTGATGATGATATGCTGATGTAATCCCAATTGGTTCGAAGTCACATGCATATATTACTGTTATTGTTTATGGAATACTCACTATTGGTTGTATTGAGAGGAAATAATAAATTAATGATTATAATATTAAGAAAACTCCTCTCCCCGCCACTATATAAACCACCCCTCACCCCTCTTCCTCCCACACCACTCAAGCTTCAATACTTTCCTAAATTCTTCCAAATAATCTCCCCAATACCTATCCTTACTTCCAAGACCTTCTGGTCTTACCAAAAGGCCAAAAACAAAGGCCTTAAGGAGATTCTCAAGGACGGGTACTCAAGAGGTGAACCTTCCTTCTCTTTTCTTTCAATTTCTTTTACAAAGTTCCATTATTTTGTTCTCCCTTCTCACCTCCCCTCAATAAAATTCCATAATAATTTAATTACCTTAAATTTAATGTATTTCCATTGTGCTAATGGAATATTTCATCATAATCTCTCTTTTACCCCTCCTTTTATACAATAAATGCAAACACCGTCCGAGATATGTAAATTTACCACACTCGAGGAAGACGGGTTTTCAATTTGAATTAATATCTTAAATACCTATCATGAAACCTTTTAAATGGTTGAACCAGGTCATAATATATGTATTTTATCTTTATTAATGTTCTGGAATCTTTACACGTTCATAATATGGAATAATAATACAAAACAAGTTTATTATGCACAAAACCGCCAAACCAAATCCAAGTGTTTAGTTTTAACTCATCGAATGAGTCATCCTCATGGTATAAAAAGAATCATTATAAGATTATTTATATCTCCTTAATGTCCCTAATAATTTACATTAAAAATTCTGGATGTTTAACCACATTTCAAATGAACTTCCATTCATGAATACAAGTAAACAAATCATGAAACCAAGTAAGAAAATGCTTCCAAAACAATAAAATTGAATCTCTTAAACCCATAAAAAATGAAATTAATGAACATAATAAGGTTATAACATATAAATTAAATTTTTATGAGTTTTTGTAATTATTAATTAAGGAAGATAAATTTTATTATTCAGGTCGTTAAAAACAAACAAGAACACCTTCGAGCGTAAGGTAAGGGATCCTCTCTCTCACTTTTGTTCAAGAATCTCCCCTATGTTGTGCCCTTTTATTTTTAGTTCCTAATGATGGGGTATGTTTTTGAACTCCCCCATAATTCCCTTGTGAAATATAAATATTGGAATACCCCTTTACCTCTCATTAATCCCTCGCAATAACACTCATTACCATGCCGAAATGTCTGTAAGGGGTTTCTCATCTCACATTCATTTCTGTGAGATTTTCATTGTTCGCCACTTATTTCTTGTATGTGGTTTATGTGTACTACCATTTGATATATAATAAAATTATTCTCTTTATATTCATGTTATTCAATGATTAATTTGAGGGTTATTAAGTTCTTGTAATATGATTCGACCCATTACATTGTGGTAAGAGACTTTGTCTCAACTACTATTTTGTTGTGAATAACTTTGTATTGTGCACCTAATAATCCTTATGTGGTGTACCTACTGCCCATTTGAGATAAATTTTCATTTGAAATTATATTTATATTAAAAAACCATAATCTCATTTCATGGATATGTTTGTTGTCTAAACCTTATACCATTTTACATACAATGTTTATTTGGAAAGTTATTTTAATTATCAAAATATTGATGAATCTGTATACTCTACTCTATACAGATATTGAAAAAGAGTATTTATCTTGTATTAAATCAATGTATAAAGAAATTTTTGGACATTAAGTGGTGGATGAGACCCACTATATCCCCTCGATTCATTGGTAGGTCTAATGAGACAAATCAGTTGGCGATAAACCCTTCGAGTTTGTTTCCAAAAATCAGACAGGTTTCTACCTATAGAACTAAACCGTTTTTATAGTATTATGGTTTCATGTGCTAGATACATGAAGTAAAAATAATAATCATTTTATTTATTAATTATCAGTTATTACTATCCTTGAGGTTTTCACTATGAAAAAATCTATGGATGCAGTTTCATTCTCAGTTTATTAATGGCGTGAGTTTTTCATCTATTCACTATGCCATATTGATTATGTCAGATTGATTATGATTCAATTATTATTGTATTCATGCTTCCGATATTTGTATAACTTAATGATCATTTGAGCTCATACCTTTCATTTTTTACTTTCAATAGGCGATAAAGAGGATATCATTTATTGAGTTCTTGTGGATGTAGTTTTTAATTTTCATTATGTATTATATTTTGTAAACTTTTCCAATGTAGTTTGAGTAACATCTATGTATCTAGTTTTTTCAAGACTACTAAACTAATCATTCCTTTGGGATTTTTATTTCTTCTAAAATTGACAATATAACAATTAGTGCATCGACTTTAGTCTAGAGGGGTCAGGTCATTACATATATGATCTTATAATATTTCTTTGATAATAATATTTCCGTAGTATCATTGTTTCGGGTGTTAATTGATTCATTTTACTTTATATGTTTTGTTACGTAATTCATGTTTGATATAGATAGGATGTGTTTGATTCATATTAATAATTATATTAAGTTATTAAACATTATTTTTAATCATAAAATGTAAATTATTCTTGAATGGTTATGATGGGGAATAAATTTAATCGCGTTCGTGGAGACGGTAATCCGTATATACGCACGAGCGACAATACCATTCTATTGATGGTGAAATAATATGTAATTGGATGGGATATCATATATACCTAATGATTTACATTTTATATTTATTATTTACATAAATTATACTCATTATTATACCCATCCAAATGATGAATTGTTGAATAAAAAACTACACCACGATGTGGAGACGGTAAGTCGTACGTACGCATGTATGGTGACTTTGTCATTCATAGGATGGATAGAATAATGAATATGGTTGTACCATATTTATAATAACATCAGAATACATAGAAGGTACTGGATTTATTATTTTGGTATGTAAACAACAATGAAAGAGGAAGTGGAAGAAAAAATAACTTTGCAAGAGGAGATGAAATTATTACCCCTTTTTCGGGTGCTTCCTTTTAATTTGATCAAAAGGGATTGTTAGGTTGGATTATGATCAAATTAAGCCCTCAAGGTTGAAGTGAGGGTATTTAGGAGGATATTTGAGCTGGGTTTGATCGATCTAAATGGATTTGGAGGTGTGATTTGGGGAGAAGGGGAAGTTCCCTTTTATAAGAGAGGTGAGGGTCATTTTAGGAAAAGCTTGAAATATTATTTTATTTTATAATAATATTCTGTTTATAATTGCTCAAAAAGGATTTATTTCGAGGATAAGGTGGGTATGGGTCTAAAAACTCTAAACCAATAGGTTTTAGATAGGTTTTGGCCACCATATTAACCTTATCTTTTGTATTTAACTCTTAGTTATATAGTTTAACTTTTACCATGTATTCATGTATTATTAAAATAAATGGTTTATAAACTTACTATAAAAATCCAATAGAACTCAAAGTGGTTCATTATTTATATATATAACCTTATATAAGTCTTTTTCCAAAACTTATATTTTTAGGAACATTATATCAATTAATAATATAGCATTTTTTTTAAAAATTCATTTATTTCAGTTTTGACACTATTTGGTATTTTGTTTTTGTGAAAGTCATACCAACTTTATAACATTCAATTTTTAAATCAACCCTAAAATGTAATATTAACCTATAAAATTATTGGAATTCATTAGAAGTCTCAATTTACATTTATTAAATATTTATAATATAAATTATTTTAATCTTTAATTAATAAGGTAATTACTGCATCATCATTGTGTAATAAATAAATTTAATTATTTAATGTCTAAATTTTTTAAATAAAATATAATTATGTAGGAAATATTTTTATATTTATAATGAATATTTTTAGTGTAATTTATATTATGTATAAACTTATATTAAAAATGGTTTAGTTATTAAACTTTGAATTTAACACTTTTAAATATTCTTTAAATAAAATAATAATAAATGTCCTAATATAATCCAAATGAACCAAAAGGATCATATTTTATTACTAAGGTTGATTTTTGTCGAAATTAACTTATCCAAAAGAATTAGGACATGTGTTAGTGTAATTATAATATCATTTTTACCTTTAATTACCCTACTTACTTTTAACCGTGGTAAATAAAATTCAAAAGTTACTATTCACCAAAAATTATTTTCATTCTATTGAACCTAATTTTACTTACTGATGTCAACAATGCCTCTTAGATTTTTGAAATTCAATTCACAGAAGCAGTAAAATTATGTTTTATGCAAATTTGAAAATGTGCCTAGAAGGTGAGTAAAAGACGGTAAAAAGTTCAATAAAATTTTATATATCTAATCTTATTATAAAATGACTTCAATTAATTAAATTAGAATAATATAGGTATTATGTATCTATTTTGACTTTAAAATAAATTTAAATTAAAAATAATTATTTAAATAAAAAGACGACTTTAAACAATAACGCAATGTTTTTCAATATTCATCAAAAATTGAATGTTTTTTGAATAAATACCAAAAATTCACCCAAATTCAATTTTGATATTCCAAATCAAAAAATTATGTCTATTTTACCAAATTCAAAACATATAAGTTATATTAATTAATTTAAAAAAATATTCTCACTATCAAAACCAGAAAGTGGGTTTTTGAGAAGTAAAAACTATTAAAAGTTTGATATGTGTTTATGTTCAATTTAAATGTAAAATTACTTCGAATGACCAAAATTGGATTAAAGGATAAAAATATAATATAATTATAATTCAAATCAATTCAAATTTATAATTTAACACTATAAATTATTTTGATTAAAAAAGTTGTTTTCAATTAAAATTTAGTATTTTCACTATTCATTAAAATATGATTGTTTTCTGAAAAGCACAAAAAATTTATCCAAACTAATTTTTATGTCCCGATTCTAAATAATAAGTTTATTTTGTAAAATTGAATATATAAAAGTGTCAAATATTTGATTTAAAAAGTGTTCTTCATTCAAAGGCAGTAAAATTTCATTTTTTAAAAAATACTTCTTTTATCTAAAAATTGAATTTGTTCTTATATAATGTCTAAGAAAAACATAATATAGATCTTAAAATTATATAGAAAATTCATAATTTGGTTATTTCTATTAAAAAAATAATTTTTAAATGGCTTGTTTGATAGGTCGTGGTGCTCTTGAACTTGGTGTTGCGTACTTCGCATGCTATCGTATTATTCAAAGAGAAACGTACCATGGAAGCTTGGGGTGTTACAACATAATAACACATACTATTTATTTATTTGATGCATCACCAAATATAAAATAACCTTCTCAACTTTAGGGTAATGTAAGCATATGTATGCTTACTAACCTTATTTTTATTTCCTTAAAATTTTCTTCAAATTTAGTTGCCTAAAGGAACATAGATCCCTTTTGAACTAATTTGGATAGTGTATTATATATTTATAAAAAAAATTCCACAAATAATCAATATTATCCATAAAACCCATGAAATCTATGAATCTCAGTCAAAGTGGTTGGTCTGGGATAATGTTCAATAACATCAATCTTTGATGGATCCACTAATATACTCTCTCTTGATATTTTATGACCAAAAAATGAAACCTTTTTTACAATTTTAATTTTTTTAATAAAACATATTATTCCTTAGGGTCTTCAGTAAAATCCTTAAGTGATCTTTATTCTCTTATTTCCTCTTTGAATATATAATAATTCCATCTATAAAGACAACCACAAACTGATCAAGGTATTCTCTAAAGACTATAAAATTTAAATCCATGAAGATATCAAGGTTATTCGTAAGAAAAAATAGAATAACTATATATTCATAGTGTTCATACATTGTATGAAATAATATCTTGGGTATATCCTCTTTCTTGACCCTCAATTGATGATATCCAGAATGAAGGTCAATCGTGGAAAAGTATTGAGCTCTATGCAATTGATCAAACAAGTCATCAATACAGGGTATAAGATACTTGTTCATGATTGTGATCCTATTAATTTATTTATGATAAATGCAGAGTCACATCAATCCAAATTTCTATTTAACAAAAATAATAGGTGAACCCCACAGTGACAAACTTGGATGAATAATACCTTGTCAAGAATATTATGGAGTTCCATCATTAATTCCTACAACTCAATCAAGTTTATTCTATATTTAGACTTTCAAATAAGTGTAACACTGGGTATGGGTTATATTTAAAACTCCAATTCATGATTTTTTAGAAGACTAGGGAACTATTTTGGAAAAACATCAACAAACTCCCGTATAATTGGTATATATTTGATGTTGATTTTCTTCCAAACCATCCGAGATAAACACCCATTTTAAATTGGAATCAAGACCCATAAAATGGATGAAATTTTCATTCTAAGTTCATATTTATCTTTACATTGATAAATGATCGGAGGTTGGTTGAGATTATAAAAAAATTACTTACCTTCCTTGCGATTGGTGTGTTATTTATATAGCTAAAGCCTATCCATTCCTAAGATAACATAAAATTAATCATTAATAATATTATCATAAGGAAAATTTATTAAAATATTTAACAAGATATAGAACCTTTCTTAGTATAGGATTCACCCTTTAGAAGAGGTAATTGACTCTGATAATAGAAAAGTTCCCCACTTTTATGACAACAAACTATAAATGGATCCATATGAATAAAATTATTTCCTTCTATCACACTCTTCACTTTTCCTCAACAATTCATTTCTTTATTACCTTATTTTCTACATATAAAACATTTTCCAATTTCATTGAGACATTATCCTAGGTGTCTCTTTCCACAGTTATGACATGAAGGAGATTTATCCATCATTCCTCTATGGTCTCAACCACATGAGATCTCAGTGAAATCTATTCTTCTCTTGTTTCATGTGTTCAAGTGTTGGTTAAAGTGTAAGTAATTGGTAATATATTGTGATAAATGATTTGGAATAATTATAACATATTTTAATCCAGTTATCATCCCATTTGGTTACTCATATCACCACATTTTCCATCACATTCAACATTAACATGGTTCCTTCAGGTTATATCCATTGAATAAAAAAGAAATCATAGCATGAGTAACAATAATCATAGTGGAAAACCATATAATCATGAAAAATAATTTATTGGATGATACCTTTTTTTAATCTATGATACCTTTAGTTTAACCTGAGTCATTCATGGTAATAATTTATTCAAATCCTTCATAATGGTTCATAAGAAAAATATGAATTAACCCATGTATATCCCCTGAGAGTATTGAACTAGGTGGACAGTAAGGTAACACTCAATATGCACCAAAATGATGGATGCGATATACTTGACCAACACTTTCTATGGTTATTATTCCTATATGCATCTTTTCCAAAACTAAATCCACTTGTAGTATCCCGATAAATATGTTTTCTAGGAAAACCAAACTCTTTTATTTACCATAATTTATGACATTCTTAAATACATAGGATTATCCTAAGGGTTCTCAATAAATTTTTCTCATCCTAGTTTCCAAAGGTTAACTAAACCTTACTCTGATACCAACTATAGCGACCCTTACATTTGATACATAGAAATTATATCTTATTAAATGAATATTATTTACATAACATGAGGATCCATGCCAAAATCATATAGTTCAATGATTTTTGGAAACATGGATATATAAAAAACTAGTTCATAAGATATCTACATCTTATTTCACTTAGTTCTTAATAACTAACACCATTCTTAGAAATATCAAACATAATACATTTATTCATAAACTGGGGAATGGAAACATAAGAAAGGGTGAGCTCAAATGCTTTGTAAGGGTAAAAAAGAGATATCAATGATCACTTAAAAATAACATGAACTTAAGGGTTTGAGAACATGAGTATAACATTTGGAAACCATACCTAATATATAAAATATCATAATTTTGAATCATGGAATAAATCTTTGTAGTTTAGAATACATGAATCATAAATTAATCAAAGAACATAAGCCATGAGTGAAAAATATTTTCATAAGGCATAGAATTGTGGTATACACATAAGTATAGAAAATATTTTTCTTTGTATTAAAGAAACATTTCTAATAATATCATAGTGGAATGACTTCACTCCAGAAACCATCATAGTAGTTAAGGTTCACTCCCAAGACTATCATAGTGGATAGAATCCATTACTAAACTAGGTTCACTCCCTATTAAAGTCCTATTTATCTCATGACATATCAATATTTACCCATTATATAAGCGGGATATAAAATTCTAACACAAACCATAATATAATTTAAATCATACTTATGTGTTCCAAAAATTCATAAAAACATTCTTCATATCATAACTTGTGAAAAATAAATTTGATTTCATAACCATTACATCATGTAATATCAATGGAAAAGAAATGGGTTTCATAAATATCTTATCATCATAATAATAAACCATATAGAGAAATAATAAAGATGGTATCGTTGGATCATATACCAATTAAAGGTTAGGAAGTATAAAAAGATGTTATCTTAGATGAGAAATGATTTTAAAGATCACTTGGAACATCTCTTAAGGAAAATATCCTTTCCAATTTGAAATCACTTATTTAAAATCTTAAAATTTACCAAATATCAATGGAATTTTTTAATTATAAAATAACTTGGAAACTTGTAGGGGAATATTTAAATTATTTAGTGGTTATGATGGTGGGAATTTTTTTTCATGCCGTATATGTTAACACAAAGATTTATTTTATGTTTTCAATAAAAAATCATAAGTACAACATTCATAAAATGAATAGAATATTATTTATAATTTTTTTTTAAAAAATAAAACATGGGTAAAAATGACTTTAAATAATCAATGGAGAATAGTAAAAACGTTTTATATTTTTTTTGAAAACATGGGCCTGGAAGAGAGGAGTTTCAACTGAAGAGAGTGATAAAGTTGATTTTCCTTAAAAACATTATTTTAGTCTATTTAGTAAATAAAGAGAGGAAAATGAAATCAAAAAAAATAATTTCAAGAAATAACTATTGGAGAAGAAAAATCATGTGATTATTGAGAGTTAAACCATGGAATTTCATTATCAGAAGCATAATCATAAACAATACCAACAAATAATGAGATTGTAACATAAAACCCTTACCACTATAGTTATTTTTGAATCATAATCCCCATGAAGGAAATAAATTTATATGTATATGTAAATATAAATAATTTTTATAAGAATTTATATTAAATAAATTAATAGGAAGTATATATAAAACCAAAAATAAATAAGTGGTGAATATGTGTCTCACAGAAATAGAAGTGTGATGAAAATCCCTTACCTTAGGTCTGAATTCCTTCATACATGTTCGAACCACCTGTATAATAAATATTGATTTATTATATATCTATTATAGATCAATAATAATACATATCATACCATATATTATTTACTTATAACCTTTTATCACCATTTTATTAACAATTATTTATTAAAATCACTATTTCAAGTGATAAGTGCTTCGTTTTTCATGTATGTGTTGGTTCAGTAGTTTTGTTCATTATACTTTGATTATGGTTACATAATATAAATAATTTTAATCATGATATAAATATAATATATATTCCTTATATATTTTTATAGTCATCTATAAAAGTTAGAGATAGAAAAATAAATTACACCGTTCATGAAGATGGTAAACTATACGTACACATGAACACTATTTCCATTTTGTTAAGAATAGATTAAAAGAAAGGTAAATAATAATTAAAATTTAAAGAATAAATATTATATCATATATATCATATATATTAATTAAATATATCCTTATTACCATCCATGTAAATAGGAAATCAAAAACGAATCACGTCTCTTCGTGGAGGCGATAGTCCACATGTATGCATGCACGAGTGACATTATAAATTTACAATTGATTTAATGTTAATAATGTAGATGTGATATATAATGTATCAACCTAGGAGAGAATAAAATGTTACACTGATCTAGTTGGTCACATGGCCTCAAGCGTAACTCCCTGAACACTGGAGGCCGCTGACTAGCAACGAGGGTCTAAAGGTGGTATAATGGGGACACTACAGTCCTTGAATCAGTGATAGATAACATGGAAGTAATAAAAATTAAATAGAATCATAAGAAAAAAATACTGTCTAAAAATAATAATAGATTAAGGTATAATCATGCATGAACATGACATAATGTACAAGAAATAATCATATAACAAGTGATACATATAATATAATGATAATAAAAGAAAAACAAAGGCCTCAAAGGATATCGCCATGAGCATCTTGAGAACTATATCAATATTGTGATCCTAAAATCCCATGTAAAATAATAATATCCCAAATCATAAACTATGCTCCTGAAATTGTAATTAGATGATATCTATTTGTGTACTAAATGACAACCCAAATGGGTGATAGATATACTTAGTAGGCTAACACCAATAGTGTCTAAAGAAATAAAATCCATATATATAAAATAAATTAGTTTATAGGTATATCAAAAGTATGGAAGTGTATTTTAAAAAATAAATATGAAGAAGTCATCTTAGGTTCCTCAAAAACACCATGTCAACCATACCTACTTCAACCTAAGCCGGAATGTCTATGAAATGAAGCCACCATGTGTTTATTATAAATAAATTCACTTTTTATATAGGAATATATATATATATATAAACATATATATATATATCAACATTATATGTAGGAATGTATACAACTATATATATATTTATATAGTGCTAGTAAGAACATGAGGTGTAACTCAGGTGTCCCTGCGTAGTCACATGAGTGTCATAGGGTAGTAAGAGATTCTATGCCTGAGTATCATGACTATATGAGGGAATCCATGCTTGAGTATCATAATTATAAGGAATTCCATACCTAGGTATTACATGCCTGAGTATCATAATGTAAGGGACTCAATACCCAGGGACACCATGCCGGAGTATCATAATGCAATGAACACCGTGGTCGTGAATCAAAAGGGACTCCATTCCCATGAATCATAATATAAGGGAATCCTTTCCTAGGGATTACATTCCCATAAATTATACAATATGGGATGCCATGGATAAGGACACCATGCCCATGAATCATAGTATAAGGGAAGAAATTCCCATGAATCATAATATAAGGGACACCACGCCCATTTATAGTTTGAGAAAATACTTTTTTTATCATTTTAATCATATGTTCCAATTACCATTCACTATTCATTTAATCCAATTACATAATTTGGTTTGTTTAGTAATAATGAAAAAGTCCATGTATATAGAAATCACATATTGTAATTCAATTATAATTGATGAATGAGGCTATATACATAAAGACTCTATATATCAACTAAGTATTATCTTAAATAAACCCTTGTTATTAGATAAGGAAACACACATCAAAGGTGACTTTATTAGAAAATAGAGGCATGATCATTATATCATTCATTTTAGTCAATTTAATAATTTTTTCCATGAAGGATAGTCATCACACATAATAAGGTGATTTAAAACACAAATAGAGTAGTATAAACATGGGAATCAAACAACGCACCGTAATGGGTTGTTTAATAAAATAGCAAATCATTAATTCTGAGAAAAATTAGTCAAAATCACCTTATGTGACGGTTTGGGTTGATTTCATCAACCTCTAAATGAGGTCTAGGTAATTAATTTAAGGCATTTCACAATTTCAGAGAAATTCCCAAAAAATTACTACATGAAACACAACATAAATACATTATAAATGATAAAACATTGAGGGAAAAGAATATAAACCGCATTCCCTATGATGAGGATGGTCTACTCATCCAATATCGAGGCTTGATTCGAGCAAGAATGAGAGAAATTGGATGATTGGACAAATTCAATAAAAAATAGGGAAAATTAGCTTCTATGGAATTAACATTCGATATGGAAAGGGGAAACAAAATAAAATGCAAGCAGAATCAATATATTAATAATACGGATTCAACAAAACTAATGGAAATTGATTCTGAGCTCTGATAGGGGAGATAAAAGCAAGCCTAAATGAGAGACCAAGGGAGGAGTCTAGTTTCATGGGCATGGGAGAAATGAGGGAGAAAGAGGATGAGGAAAATAAATAATATTAGAGGGGTGAAATGGTAATTTCACCCCACTTTAATCAGGAACATAATTATTCCACTCGGTTTATCTAACCATGCACCAACCATGTGATACATACTGTCCAAGATCTATACCCCACACGGTTTGAGATAACCGTGAGCCAATCATGTGGGGCTACTAGTTAAGTGGCACAAACCATGTGTCTTGACACACAGTTTGGAAAACCATGCATAACCTATGCACCCACCTCTGCAATTTACTATAAACATTCCTCAAGTCTATGCACCCCACCTTACATGGTTTAACCAACCATGTGACACCCCTTATAGGGATTCTTTATTTATCTGGAGGCGCTGCATGGTTTAACAAACTGTGTGCCTTGATTATTTCTCCTATAGAGTGAGTTTCTGGAGCTTGGAACTCTTAAAACACATCCAATATTCTAGGACACCTATCGATCATTAAAAATAATCAAAAAATAATACTTTTAAGCGTTCCAATTGTCATACTTACATTCTGAATCTAAATTTAAGATTTTGTATGTAGACTAAAAGAAAAGTTAAAATTCACTTGTAATTTTCAACTCATTTAAAACACATGACATTATAATATCCCCACCTTGGAAATTATTATCCCCAAGAAAACATGGGGGAACAGTAAAAAAACTCCCAACTTACTTTGATCATTAAATTTTATTCAAATGGTCTTGTTACATTTCGAAACACTCAATATACCTCCAATCATCACGTAAAATAATACAGTACTTAAGATGCTAAAAATTGATCCAATTCTCAAATTCAAATCTAAAACCCCAAAACAATGCTTACCCGATCCTATCTAACCAGAGACATGATCACATCTTTGTCTTTAAATTATCTTTCCTATGGTGCTTCTCACCATAGATTTTAGTTTTAAAAGGCCCATTTTGATTCATGGTACTCCCACCATTAGAATTTCCTTCTTAAACACATCTATAACATTTTAGTGAAACTCCCATAACATTTATAAAATCAAACACGAGGAAACTACCCTTATTCTTTGATATTATTGAAATGGTTGAACTCTAATCAACCAAGATGAAACTGGTCGCACTTTATTTTCCTTGAAAATCCCCATTAAAACCTTTAAGTTGTACTCATCAAATCCTGATGGCATGTATGACGTGATTTCCTCACCAACAACATCCATATATTGATAGAAAATAAGTTAAACCACCTCCCATATATGAATTTGAAAATTCTAAAATTAAATTGACAACGTGTCACTATAACCAATTATAAAGCCTTATACCAAGGATTACCAAGATTGTTCTAAGCATGCTCACTGAAGCCTATACCCGACTTCTGATGGAATAAACTTATAGAACCATCTCTTTCTCAAAACCATCATGCTATAATATAAGCACTGATACTATTCTGATACTGCATCCATGGATCATCATGAGCTACTCCAGGCTTAATGCCCACCTCTGCATTTCACACAAATCTATTATTGAACTATAACTGGAATTTACCAAAGATTCCAATTGTATATTTTTTCATCTATTAAATGGAATATGAGTGAAAAAACAACCGATACACAACCTGTCTTAAGGTTCCATGAGCCTACTCACACAGGGGTCTCTCCCGAACAACCAAAATCTCACTTCCCACATTAGAAGCATCCATGTCATAACTCTAATTAAAAGGTAACCTAATCACCATATAACATGACATATACTTCCTAAAAATAACAATTGGCTTGGTTTAGAATCCACTCATCCCGAGTGCCACACAATTTCACCATCACTCATTATCTCCTACCGAGAATAGTTCTCTTGGAGAATGCTAAATTTGAATCATAAGAAGGGTTAACACCCTCCAATATCCAATGGTGTACTACACACCAACTGGATACCTTAAGACTACCACTTAATCACAACTGTAAAGGAGTATATTAATCAAAACATGAGAGGATACATAAATAGCTTATCATATATCGGACACCCTCTTAGCATACTTTAGAAGATGTCAAGATATAGGGAATGCTTGCCTCTAAGTTGAGAGTACACTAATATGTTATCGATAAGAATGTATAGGTATCCTGAGTGACATTCAATTCTAAATGGCTACATTTTCCTTAATTATCCCTAACAACCACATATCCCAATTGTTCATGTTATGGTCTATTTACAAGACAAACATCTCACGACACTAGACCTATTCTAAAATTAGCCCTCATCATGGGATATTCCTTTTAATTGACCTTGGCTGTAGGTTTCCCAACCTGAAAGAACTAGATTTAAAATGATTTATCCTAAGCTCGCACCTGACCATTCCCTAATGGAGAATTATAAATAGTTCCCATGCACCACCAACACAAAAGGGTCAAACTGATTTTTCTATACCAAAAGGGTCAAACTGATTTTTCTAAATGGAATTTTAGTATTATAATATACTCAGAGTTCCCTTAGAAACCCTCTACAAATGAGTACACCTCACCTATGCCTTGATCCATCAAAAAAATGCCTACCCCATAGTGTCATTTTATAAACTAAGGAATCAATCACACTATCACCATCCAATTGGGCTAGGAACCTGAATAGTCCTACCCAACATAACTAGTCTGGATAAACCAAAACTTGGGGTTATTTTCAAAAGGAAAAGGCATCACCATGCCTGAATCCAAGTAATAGAGCACCTTTACTACATCAGTCTAGAAACTAGCATAAAATGAAGCTCACTGTCTTTAATGAAAATGTAAACCTCATTCAACCTCTATCATAGGTTTCCATAAACAGGAAGATATAAAACTAATATAATAGGGTCCATGTTTCAGATAATGGCCTCTAGGTCTTCCAGTTAGCCCTATGGATCAAGTCTCACAATAGGTTAACCAGGACAATCCACAGAACCCTAAGGTCACTTTCCTTAGAACCACATTCCATTTATGGGAATCAGTTTCACAACACCAATCATGCCTATAAACACCCTTTTAGAAGAGGTTAAACTGATAAAGGTAAGTAAGAATTGACCTATAAGGGACAACATCCATCATCATAGGAATAATGACATCACCTACCAAATATCATGCTGCTAGGCCCTAATTATTATTGAGCATTAGAATAGGGGAAATACCACTAAAAGGTTAAAATGATAACATAAAGGATAAATGTATGACAGTTAGTAGTATATTCATACAGTATTACCCCTATGACATTCATCTTACTAGACAACCACCTGTATATCTGAGGTGTCATTTCTTTATATAATGTCTTACTTGGGACAACCATTACCCAAACAATACCTCATGTTAGAAAACTGAAAGAAAGAATTTATTAAATCTTTATGTTTAAATATAATTACCATAAATAATCTATCCTATTACTTACACAAGACATAAACCCTAAAAAAATGTCATTATTGAAAAGATCACTAGACCTTAGTACCTACGATATCGGTCCAACACAACCTAGTAAATATTCATCAGAGTTCCACAACAAATATCACATTCCTATTAAAGGAAACTCTCAAGGATATATTTAATACTACCCCCAAAATGAGGTTACTTAAAACAAGAACTGAAAAATTATTAAATTTTAAATAATTTTAATGATGATCATTCATTTCAACATTTAAAAAAAATCATATATTAGGAATATCATATACTAGTTTTAAGGAAAACTACACTTAGTACTTTATCCATCTATCACCATGAAACATAGTAGGAAAATTGTCTCATAATTTCAATTTTAACCATTTTAAATCAACAAAAATTCATCAAAACTGTATTAGTTAAAGGAAATGTAAATTTCCAAGATATAGAGGAAAATACTCTTTAGTTTTTAATTGGAATTATAATTAACTGATGCCTCATAATAATACTGAAAAAAAGAAATTAATAGGTCTTTATCAATTTAGGGGGATGGTTAAATATGATTCCATCATATGTTTATATGTAATCCCATATAAGTGGATATAAAAACTTTAAATGACCATCCCAATAGCATAACCATAACACCATGGGGTTGGGTAAAAAGGCATAAAAGAAGAAAAAGAAACCTATGAGGGTCACATCATGTCAACCTAGGTTTAATTAGATAAGGATTCATTTCATATTTATAGATTTAATGATGTATAAATTATAATTAGCACCCCATGTAAATGACGAAGGTTTTGGGAACAATAGTAGCGCAAGAGGGGTGGTGACCAAAATTTCTTTTTTCCATTATCAATGATTAATCAAAGATCAAGAGATGATGAATGACGTGATCAACAAATTTGAATCTAATAAAAAAGGGTTATTAACATGGAACCAAAATAGAGGAGACAAACACGTGTTGTTTATAATTAATTTAATAAAATAATAATTACCTCCCAGGTTATTATTTCTTAATTGATGAATCTGACTATTGATATAAAGTGTGCTCTCTTTTCATTGTATAATCCAAGAATACGAATCCTCTAGCGGTGATCCAAACATGATCCATGAATATCTGGACATTATCTAAGGAGTATATGTGTGCTAGCACAGAAGATCCTTGCACTTGAGATGTCCTCCTTCGATCGTCATGAGAACTACTTCCAAATCATTCTCCTTGATCCAATATAGGAGGATATCTCTCATTCTTGAGAGCGTTCTTGGAGAGGGTTGATCTCTCTAGGCTTGAGAGATTTTCTACAATCTATTGTGCACAACAATTTTCTTAGCTAATGTTATGAGAAAATAATTATAATTGGGTATTTATATCGCTAAGGTTAAAATAACATAATTTCACAAGTTCCATTATTTATTTTATTAATCCTAGATAAACCCCATGCCATATAATAATAGTATTATTATTATTTCTTGACAAGAAGCTAGCTTGTGAATTATAATTAAATATTATTTAATAAATAATATTCAACATTATTATTTCTCACTGGAGCCTTGAACCCGGTCCTCCAATCCTCTACTATATTTATTGGACCTTGAATAATGTCTATTCATTTATTAAATAAATATCACTGCATTATTCTTCAATAAATATATAAATATTATACTCATTTAATAGAAAATAAATATTTATTAAATATTCCACCCACAATTTAGTATCTTGAATAACTAGTGTCAGAATAAATTTAACCAGGTATCCATGAATAATTATTAAACCACAACTAGGAATAATCTTTATTCAAATTTTTAAATAATGAAAAATATATATTATTTAACTGAGATAATGGATACACTTAGTGTGTGACCCTCTATGACTCTTTCTCAATGACATTAGATAGAGTAGCCTAAAGTCCATGATTAGCTTCTAAAAACACTCCAAGGCACCTATAGAGAAATAAGATAATTCCACAATGAAATGTCACCTCATATGAACTCTTACCATGCAATTTAATCCCTTTATTACAATAACTCAAATCGAGCAGGTTGCATGATAGTGCCATCAACCTATATGATTGATATCTCTTTTTTTGACTTTCTAGAAAAAGAACTTGCCTATTGATCACCATGGGAAGATATTTATTTAGGCTATATCATTTCCATCAAAGGGTCGGGGATATTAGCTTACATTAATGAATACAAGGGATAAATCTTTTCTCACATTATTCATTAATGCAATATTACTCATGACGCACCCAACATTTCCTAACTCACTGAAAACATCTGTTGTCACTATTTTAATCAATACATCTAAGTGTGTGACTCATAATACTCATTAATAATAATCATAAGGTCTAAGTACCAATACACACATCCTCTGATAGGAACATCCAATGAAATATAGAAATGTGTATTTCTTACTGGAGGGTCTCATTCTCATAATATTCTCCTGGACATCACTAAGGGTGTACACCATGAGAAGGTTCCTCAAATTACTATGAGTCTCCACCCATGAAATCCTGTATAATTTGTGTCCCTCAAATGATATCATCTGTAGATAGAAAATATATTCATGAATAGTGTCATAGTACTTCTAGGTTCTCATCATAATAGGGATCCACTATGAACTTTTAGTGAGACAGTTACTCTTAGGACATTATCACATACAATGTCACACAGAATAATAATCATGATGTGATAAGAAATCTATTAATATTCAAAACCATGAATATAAGTTATCATAAAGTACAAAAGAATTTGGTTATAGGGAACTAAATCTAACAAAATCCCACTTTCACTTGATCCAACTACTAAAAACCTTCAGTCTTATAGCTCTCAAATGATATTCATGCTTCTACTGAGATTTGGCTTTAGTCAAGGGGTACTCCATTTTTTCTTCCATGGTTACTCTTCTAACTATAATTTCACCCCTCTAATAAAAATTCCTCAATAGGTGATACTTTTAGAGTATTTTCTTTGTCCATTAATGCGACCTTGACTCTTTTTCAAGATCCACTGCTACAATACTATCATAATATAATGTGATAGTGTATTTAATACTAGGTACCGCATCAAGATCATAGATAAAGTTATGAATCTAGAAACCTTCCTTGGCTACATCAAAAGACTCCATATACTAGTAATTCACTATAGAATTAGCTACAAATGAATGATTTGAACTCTTCTAGCTCATAACTCCTATGTTGCGACAAAAAACATATCCTAATTGAAACATTAGATCATTATAATTTATCTAAAAACTAGAATCAACATACCCTATGATGACATGTTATTCGTCTCCTATATACACTGAGAAAATTTCCTTATATATTCTCAGATACATAAGGATAGTCTTAACAGTAGTCCAATGCTGTTCTCATAGATATTTTTTATATCTTACTACCATGATCAGTGCATAGGAAGCATCAGGTCTAGTACATGACATGGAATACATTATTGATCCTATCATCAAAGTGTATGGGATATTACTCATTCTATATTTTTCCTATTGTGTTTGGGGAAACATTTTCTTAGAATGATGTAAACCATGTAAAACTGGAACCAATCCCCTCTTGGATTCTTCTATACCAAATCTATTTAGTATCTAGTCAATATGTGTACCTTGACTTTGTAACGCTCCGACCCCAGTTACCCAGAGTCAGTGCATTATTTTAATACATTAGCATGATTACAAGGAATAAAGTCCCGAAGGACCGAATAGTTTAGCAGTCTTGGAAAAATAGATTACATACATGAATGTTACATTTTCACTTTAAGATGTAAAAAACAACATAAATAAACTTTAGGAACGCCATTATTCCTTTGGCTTAACCCTACATATCAATCACAATACACTTCTTGGAATCCTGGGAAAAATAAAACATATAATGGGGTGAGCTCAAATGCTCAGTAAGGGTAAGAAATACAGCGGAAACTTTCAAAAATAAGCATAAACATTTAAGGCAATGTATAAAAATAAAATAAAAGCCTTTTAAATTTGAACTTCAGCAAAATATGGCAGAAATAAAATGAAATAATTTCATTTACTAATTCACATGGATATTATACTAATAAAATAATCACATGAAATATCACTAACCACTTTCATAATGATGTAATGCATAATGCCGAACTTTAATTTCTGTATCAAGGCCTTGTGCCAAGACCTAAGGGATTACTGTAACCGGAACCCAACTTGGGGAGCCTCTATAACCGGACTCCATCCCAGAGTGCTTCTAATAACCGGACACCAACCAAGAGTGCCTATAATAACCAGACACCAACCTGGAGTGCCTCTAATAAACAGACACCAACCCAGAGGGATTACTTTTACCAGTCCCCAACCCAGAACATACTATTCCAACACATTTATCTTAAGAAGAGGATGGAATATAACATAAAAAATCATATTAAAACTAACATATGAAATGTAAAAACATTAATCATAAACCATTAATGGCATAAAAATAACTCATCGATAGTCAAACATATCAAAAAACCATAAATAAAATATGGATGATTTGTATCATAATAAATCAACTTGAAACATGTGTAAAATTTATCAAAGGATGTTGACATAGATGAAATCAAAACTATTAGAGAGAAATATCTCTTTTTTGAAATAAATTAAAAGTCACACAATTTCTAAAAGAATTCATTTAAAGACATTTTTGAATCAAAGTGTCCCATACCACTTTGAAACTTTTGAAATGAATTAACATTTTAAAAAAATTCATGTTCATATAAATAAATCCTTAAAAACCATTTTGAAGACATGGAAATTAATGAGAATGATTTATAAGAATAAATATTTAAAACATTTGAAATGATGTTTTAGTAAAAAGTACCTTAAAATAATCCATTTGAAAACTCTTTCATAAAACATGGACATAGATAATAAATATTTCATAGTAGATACTTACGTAAAAACAACCATAGATAATAAAGAGATTGTGAAATTAACCCTTACCAATTTGGTAACTTATGAAACATACAACCCTTAAAAGAGGTGTCATACAATTCATATGTAAATACACATAAATCAAAGTGTATTACACAAAGAATACAATTATGGGCATTACATATACCACAAAAATGTAATAGTGGCAATGTGGCATGAATCTCATGGGAATAAGGAGTGAGATGAAAACCCCTTACCTTGCACTTTCCTTTAGTCGAGGGTACGTTTAACCTCATGTACGAAGATCATAGTATGTTATTAAATTATACCAGAACCATATTAATATTTATGATATCATACATGATTCATTTATGACTATATATTACCCATTTAATAATAATTTCAATGTTAAATTGACATTTCAGGTAATAATCGCTTTCTTTATCGTACGTGTTTTAACTGGTTAATCTTGGTTGTATCACTTAGATCATGAATTAAATACATCCAAAATATAAATGATAAATATTTCATATATATTTAGAATATAAATATGTATAATATACATATATATGAAATGGAAAACACCATTTTTGGAGACGGTAGTCCGTACGTACGCATAAACGCTGTTTCTGTTTCCATATAGTATTGAACAGAAGTAAGTGAATAAGATATATGTAAGTACATAAATCCTTATATATATAAATATATATATATCTCAAGTAGAATTATTATGTCATATATTACATAATTATTAGTAATATATATTTTTTTAATCGTCGATGAATGTTGAACTTGGAAATGAATCTAATCGCGTCGTGGAGACGGTAATCCGTACGTACGCACGAGCGAAAATATCATTCTTTTGATATTAATATAATATATAATTGGATGGTATATAATATATACAGAATATTTATCATGTTATATTTATTATTTACATAAAATACACATCATTATTATATCCATCCGAATAATAATGTATTGAATAACAATTACACCACGACGTGGAGACGGTAAGTCGTACTTACGCACGTATGGTGACATTTAATTCAAAGGGTGGATGGAATAATGAATTTGGTTATACCATAATTATAATAACACCAAATTATATAGAATATACTGGAGGTATTATTTTATAATGGAAAGGACATATTACCCTATTTACTTTTTATCGTGGTAAATAAATGTAAAAAGTCACTATTCACCAAAAATTATTTTTATGTTATTGAACCACATTTTACTCCTTGATATTAACCGTGTGTCTCGGATTTTCTAAATTCCACTCACAGAATCGGTAATATTAAGTGTTATATGAATTTACAAATTCTCCTAGGAGGTGGGTAAAAGATAGTGAAAAAGTTCAATAAAATTTTTATATATCTAAAATTATTATAAACTGCACCCAATGAATCAAATTGAATTTATATAGGTGTTATGTATCTATTTTGAAATAAAATAAATTTAAATAATATAAATAATTATTTAAATAAAAAGCCGGTTTAAAACAGTAACTCAATGTTTTTACTATTCATCAAAAATTGAAAGTTTTCAGAAAATTACCAAAAATTTACCCAAATCTAATTTTGATATTATGAATTCAATAATGAAGTACATTTTACCAAATTAAAAACATATATGTTTCATTTATTAATTTAAAATTATTTCCCGTTGTTAAAACAAAAAGCGTGTTTTTAAGAAGCTATAACTATCAAAAGATTGACAGTTGTTTATGTCCAGTTTAAATGTCAAATTATGTCCAATGACTAGCATTGGATTAAATGGTAAAAATATATTCTAAATATAATTTAAAAACACTCAAATTCATAATTTATAACTATTAATTATTTCGATTAAAAAAGTTGTTTTTAATTAAAATTTAGTAATTTTCACTATTCATCAAAATATGAAAGTTATACGAAAAGTACCAAAATTTCACCGTAGGCTAATTTTGATATTCTGAATTTAAAAATGAAGTCCATTTTGAGAGATAAAATTTATAAAATTTCAAAAAGTGGGTATTACTATTCATAACGGCTACTTTGATTGGTCGTGGTGTGTGTTAGACCTCGAAGTTGCGTACAACACACTCTACTGTATTATTCAAAGAGAAGCGTACCGTGGAAGCTCGAGGTGTTACATTCTCCCCCCCTTCAATAAATTTCATCCTTGAAATTTGATATTATTCTTCAAAAATGAAGGTTGAAAATAGAAAATATCTTTTTGGGAAAACCCATATCGGAAATTTGGTTAATAAAATTTAGTCTTAATAAGAGGAAAAGAGAAATGAAAGGGTCACCACCAAATTATAATCTCGATTAAGAGAACATTGGTGGAAATTAGAGACATATAATTTGAGGAAAAACATAAATATTTATAGCTAGCGATTGAGGTCATCAATCACAAACAAGTTTAAAATTGAGGTCCTTAAATTAATCAATCTATGATGATTTGAAATTCCATCGGTTCAACAAGACATAGAGTATTAGGACAACATGTTTTTGGTTTTAGGATCCCCTAAATAAAGTATAAGAACTAATTTCTTCATAGAATAAGAGAAGAAGAAAAATATATTCTTGACAAGTAGAGTTCCATCCTTTAACTAATTTCTACCACAAACTCATCTTTCACTCTAAAAGATAATAGAACGTAAAAAATATATTTTTTTGTACTATTCATATAGGGTTACAAAAAAATGAAATTATAATTAATCTACCAGATATTTTTAAAAAACTACATTATTTAATCTCGGACATCACGTGGGTCAGTGGTAGGTGATACACCCTTGTCGCCCTTTGGTTGTGGGTTCAAGTCTCGCGGCCTTGCCGGACGCGACGGGTTGTCACCCGATCTTCGGGTTGTCCTTTTATGCCAATCCAAAAATAATTCAAAATATAAGTATCCAAAATACTTAAGTACAAAATTTATAAGGAAGTTAAACACAATGAAGATGCTTTTTTCCGCGTAATAACATGTGAACACCTTCATCATGTATTCTTTTAAAACACTACAACATCCTGAATTACCATAAAACCTTATTGATTACATTTATGATCCCTTATTCCTTAAAGAATAATGGATATACTCCTTCATTACAAAAATTTTGTAAACCCCAAATATGATGGAATATACAAATCATTAATTAGTTTCAAGGTAGTCAAGAATATCCAATATAATTTATCAAAATCAATCATGTATTATTTTAAAATCACTACCTCGGTATCAGAACTATATTATGGTTTATCTTTCTCTCAACCATATATTTTCCAAAAATTTATCCTTCTATTGAGTCACTTTTCTTTGTTCCACACAATCTCAAGTCCTTAATGAAATAGTACTGCAGTACAATCCTTATATACTCCATAATTATTATAACAAGTACATTGTTGATAAAACACTCAAATGACATAATCAACATAAGAACTCTAATCATTCCTTTTCATCTTTGGTAGTATCATAACTTGATTATTATCCAATAGCATAATTTGCGGCAGAGTCTGATGACTAGTACATAGGTTCGCCTAGTGTCCAAACTCCTTGAAAATGAAGCATTGTACATTTGAAACCATTTTCTTACACTTGTAGTCACGTACTTGGTGCCCTTTTCCTCCACACTTATAACAAAATACCATTCCTTTCAGGCAAGTTCCAGGGTGTTTCTTCCCACAGTTATCACATATGGGGAAATTATTCTTGTCCCTCTTCCCTTTATCCATCTTTCTCTCTTCCATCCTTTTCTTCTATTTCTTCCCTCCAAATCCATAGGAATCAGTAAACTCTTTACTTATCTTTTCAACACATGATATTATTTCTTCATATGATGATAATACATGGGAGACTATTTTTATTATAAATTCTGTCTTAAGACCATGAAATACATGACCCTTCTTTCTCTTTAGATCATGTGCATTGCTGGAGTTCTCATTAATTCTACTGGGTGCCATTTCTAAACAATGGAATACACAAGATTAGTTTATGAATAGTAATACCTAATCCCAAACTTGTAAAACACTTAACATAAATTAAATAGTTTATGGATATAATACATAATCATAAAAATTTCTCCTTTGAGAAAGTATATACTCATAAACCTTTCATAATGGTTTGTAAGGAAAATGAGAATTATCCTAAGCATATCCCCTGGGAGTGTCATAACCAAGAGTGCATCAAGACCCGTTGTCGTGCACCAGTTCTCGTTCGAGTCTAGCTCAAAGTGGTGTTTTTGGGTTTTACCCCTAGGTACATCTGTTCCAGAGCCGCCTCTACCTGCTCGTATCCAGAAAGAGATGTATTTCATGGAAAACTCACAAAATCTCTACAATACCAAAATTCTGGGAAGGTCTTCTATACTAATCCTCAATGTTTATGTTAGGGCTATGTGCTCTAATAGGAGTTTATCAAAATATAGATTCCAAAGTTATTGCTAAACTTCCTCTGATACCAACTGTAACACCCCGACCACAGTTACCCAGAGTCAGTGCATTATTTTAATACATTAGCATGATTACAAGGAATCAAGTCTATAAGGACTGATTAGTTTAGAAGTCTTGGAAACATAGATTACATACATGAATGTTACATTTTCACTTTAAGACGTACAAAAAAACATAAATAATCTTTATGAATGCCATTATTTCCTTGGCTTAACCCTGCATATCAATCACAATAAACTTCTTGGAATTCTGGGAAAAATAAAACATAGAAATGGGTGAGCTCAAATGCTCATTAAGGGTTAGAAATTCAATATAAACTTTCAAAAATAAGCATAAACATTTAAGGCAATGTATAAAACTAAAACAAAAGCCTTTTAAACATGAACTTCAGCATAATATGGAAGAAATAAAATAAAATAATTCCATTTACTTATTCAAATGGATATTCTACTAATCGAATAATCACATGAAATATCACTAACCACTTTCATAATGTTGGAATGCATAATACTGAACTTTAATTTCTGTGTCAAGGCCTCGTGCCAAGACTTAAGGGATAACTATAACCGGAACCCAACCCGGAGTGCCTCTGTAACCAGACTCCATCCCGGAGTGCCTCTAATAACTGGACACCAACTCGGGGTGCCTCTAATAACCGGAAACCAACTTGGAGTGCCTCTAATAATAGAACACCAACCTGAAGGGCTTACTTTTACAGGTCCCCAACCCGGAACATACTAGTCCAACACATTCATCTTAAGAAGAGGATGAAATAGAACATAAATATTCGTATTAAAACTAACATATGAAATGTCAAAACTTTAATCATAAACCATTAATGGAATAAAAATAACTCATCAATAGTCAAACATATCACAAAACCATAAATACAATATGTATGATTTGTATCATAATAAATCAACTTGAAACAAGTGTAAAATTTATCAAATAATGTTGACACAGATGAAATCAAAACTATTTGAGAGAAATATGTATTTTCTGAAATCATTTAAAAGTCACACAATTTGGAAAAGAAGTCATTTAAAGACATTTTTGTATCAAAGTGTCCCATACCACTTTGAAACTTTTTAAAGGAATTAACATTTTAAAAACATTCATATCCATATAAATAAATCCTTGAAACCATTTTGATGACATGGACATTAATGAGAATGATTTAGAAGAATAAATATTTAATACATTTGAAACGATGTTTTAGTAAAAATTCTCATAAAATAATCCCTTTGAAAACTCTTTCATAAAACATGGACATGGATAATAAATATGTCCGAGTAGATACTTACGTAAAAATAACCACAGATAATAAAGAGATTATGAAATTAACCATTACCAATTTGGTAACTTATGAAACATACACCCCTTAAAATAGGTATCATACAATGAATATGTAAATAAACATAAATAAAAGTGTATTACACAAATAATACAATTATGGGCAGTAGATACACCACACAAAAGCTAATAGTGGCAATGTGGCTTGAATCTCACAGGAATAAGGAGTGAGATGAAAACCACTTACCTTGCACTTTCCTTTAGTCGAGGGTACATTTAACCTCTTGTACGAAGAACGTAGTATGTTATTAAATTATATCAGAACCATATTAATATTTATGATATCATACATGATTCATTTATGACTTTATATTACCCATTTAATAATAATTTCCTTGTTAAATTAGCATTTTGGGTAATAATCACTTTCTTTATCGTACGTGTTTTAACTTGTAACTCTTGGTTGTATCACTTAGATAATGATTTAAATAAATCCAGAATATAAAAAATGATAAATATATCATATATATTTGGAATATAAATAAGTATAATAGACATATATATGAAATTGAAAACATCGTTTATGGAGATGGTAGTCTGTACATACGCATAAACACTGTTTTTGTTTTCATATAGTATTGAACGAAAGTTAGTGAATAAGATATATGTAAGTACATAAATCCTTATATATATAAATATATATATATATATTGTAGCATTATTATGTAATATATTACATACTTATTAGTAATATATATTATTATAATCGTCGATGAATGGTGAACTTGGAAATGAATCTCATCACGTCGTGGAGACGGTAATCCGTACGTACACACGAGCAAAAATATCATTCTTTTGATATTAATATAATATATAATTGGATGGTATATAATATATAGAGAATATTTATCATTTTATATTTATTATTTAGATCAAATACACATCATTCTTATACCCATCCAAATAATAATGTATTGAATAACAATTACACCATGACGTGGAGACGGTAAGCCATACGTACGCACGTATGGTGACATGCCATTCAAAGGGTGGATATAATAATGAATTTGGTTGTACCATAATTATAATAACATCACAGTATATAGTGTATACTGGGGTAATTATTTTAGAATGGAAACAACAAAGAAAAAGGATGTGGAAGAAGAAAGGAACTTGAAAGAGGATGGTGAAATCATTACCTTTTCTTTGGGTTCTTCCTTTTGATTTGATCAAAAGGGATCATTAGGTTAGATTTATGATCAAACTAAGGCCTCTATGTTGAAGTGAGAGAATTTGAGAGAGTATTTGGGTAGGTGTTGGCCGAACTAAAAGGCTTTTAAGGTGTGAGGAATTGGTTAGAAGTCGGGTCCTTTTATAAGGGGGAGGATGGGCTCTTTAGAAAAAACTTAATGTATTAATTTATAATAAATTCATATTCTGTTTCTAATGGCTCCAAAGTAGATTATTCAAAGTCTACGGTGGGTATGGGTCAAAATAATTTCAACCAATAGATTGTAGACAGGTTTGGGTAATTATATTAACCTTATCTTTTAATTTTAACTCTTGGTTAATTAGATTGACATTTACCATGTCACTTTGTATTGTTATATTATATAGTTAATAAAATTACTATATACATCCAAGAGACCCCCCAAGTGGTCCATTAATGATACACAAATAAATTTTAATATTTCAATAATTAGGTAATTACTGTATCACCATTGTGTCATACATAAATTAAATTATTTAAGATCTAAAAATTATAAATAAAATACCATTATGTAGGAAATCTTTTAATATTTCAAATTAATTTTTAAAATTGAATTTATCTTATGTATAACCCTATATTAAAAATGTTATAGTAAATAAACTTTGATTTTAACTCTTTTAACTCTTCTATGAATTAAATAATAATAAATGTCCTAATCTAATACAAGTGGACCTAAAGGGTCATATTTTATTCCAAAGTTTGTTTTTGATCGAATTAAACTTATCCAATAGAATTATGACATGTGTTAGGGTAATTATAATATCATTTTTACCCTTAATTACCCTATTTACTTTTTACCGTGGTAAATAAAAGTAAAAAGTTACTATTCACTAAAAATTATTATTATCTTATTGAACCACATTTTACTCCTTGATATTAACCGTGTCCCTTGGATTTTCAAAATTCCAATCACAGAAGAAGTAAAATTAATTTTTATGTGAATTTACAAATTCTCCTAGGAGGTGGGTAAAAGACAGAGAAAAAGTTCAATAAAATTATTATATATCTAAAATTATTATAAAATGCCTCCAATGAATAAAATTGAATTTATATTGGTGTTATTTATCTATTTTTAAGTAAAATAAATTTAAATAATATAAATAATTATTTAAATAAAAAGCCGTTTTTAAACAGTAACTCAGTGTTTTTCACTATTCATTAAAAATTGAAAGTTTTCAGAAAAATACAAAAAATTTACAATAAGCTTATTTTTATATTCCGAATTCAATAATGAAGTCTATTTTACCAAATTCAAAACATAGAAGTTTAATTTATTAATTTAAAATTAATTCCCGTTGTTAAAACAAAAAGCGTGTTTTTAAGAAATAATAACTATCAAAAGATTGACAATTGTTTATGTTCGGTTTAAATGGAAATTATGTCCAATGACCAAAATTGGATTAAATGGTAAAAATATATTCTAAATATAAATTAAAAACACTCAAATTCATAATTTATCACTATTTGTTTTCTATTAAAAAAGTTGTTTTTAATTAAAATTTACTTATTTTCACTATTCATCCAAATATGAAAGTTATCCGAAAAATACCAAAATTTCACCCTAGGCTAATTTAGATATTCTAAATCCAAAAAATGAAGTCCATTTTGATAGATAAAATTTATAAAATTTCAAAAAATGGGTATTACTATTCATAACGGTTACTTTGATTGGTCGTGGTGTGTGTTAGAACTCGAAGTTGCGTACAACACATGATGTTGTATTATTCAAAGAGAAGCGTACCGTGGAAGCTCGGGGTGTTACAGACTTAGTCCAATAAGACTTTTGGATCTATCACAAATGATCTTGATCCCTAGAATGTATGTTGCTTCACCTAAGTACATAATGGAGAAGCACTTGTTAAACTAGTCCTTAACTAACTATAAGACTGGCATATTGTTTCTAATAAGTAATATTTCATCAACATAAAATACTAGGATAATGAACACATTCTCATTAAACCTCTTGTAAACACATGGCTCGTATTCATTCTTAATGAAACCAAATTCTCTTATGGATTCATCGAATCGAATATTCCATGACCCAAATGCTTACTTCAATCCATAAATGGAGCTCTACAGCTTAAAAAACCTTTTGGAATCATTTAGTGTCACAAAACCTTCTAGTTGTGTCATATAGACATCTTTATAAGGGTTCCCATTAAGTAATTCAGTTTTGAAATCCTTATGCCAAATCTCATAGTCATGGTAAGATGCTATGGAAAGTATGATTATTATGGATTTAAACATGGAAAATGGTGAAAAGGTTTCATTATAGCCAATAAATTGATGATTTTTAAAACCTTTATCCACTATACCTTCTTTATAGGTACTTAATTTACCTTTTATGTCTATTTTTCTCTTGAATACCCATTTAAACCCAATAGAATTCACATCAACTGGCGCATCGACCAGAACACACACTTGGTTCTGATACGTGGAATGCATCTTAGAATTCATAGCTTATAGACATATTATATCTTTTGATCTATCTACTGCATTATTACATGTGAGAGGTTAATCATTATCCAAAAATAATGAGTCACCATCCTTGGTGACTAAAAAAAATACATCTCTATAGTTCCCTTACCACTCTTACACTCTAATGCAGTACTTGTGTTTCAAGAACTTCTTCTTCCAAAAGGACTTGTGGAACTTGTTCCTGCACCAACTCCTATGTATCTTGAGCATCAACTCCATCAAATTAAATATTTCACCCACTATCCTTTTTTAGGATGTGCTACCATTCAAAAAACATGGCTTGTCTGGCGAAAATCACTTTATTTTCTCAGGGGTTATATAGGTAGAATCCCTGTATTTCCTTGGGATACCCTATAAAGATATACGTCATGCCTCAGGGTGCTTGTTTGTTTATTGAGAAATTCTTACCAAGTTAATTGCAACCCTATACACGTGAATGTGATAAAATTGGTTCTTTCCACTCCATAACTCGATGGGAATTACATTTTCTTATTTTTTTGGTACTCGGTTTAATGTTTATGCGGCAGTTTGTAATTCATAACCCCAAAAAGATAATAGAATATCTTCATGACTCATCATCGACCTTACCATGTCCAATAATTTATAGTTCCTCCTTTCACTAACACCATTCCACTGTGGTTTATAAGGTTTAGCGAGTTGATATAAAATCCCAAAATCCTGTAGAAATTCAATGAACTCTTGGTTAAGATATTCACCACTTAATTCTGATTGATGTTTCTTTATCTACTTACCAAGTTTATTAACTACATAATTATTTAATTCATTTAATTTACAAAAGGACTTGGACATATACCTCATCAAGTAGATATAGCCAAATCTGCTCAATTAATTAGTAAAAAATATGAAGTAAGAATATCCACCTATAGCTTACACTAGAAATGGTCCACACACATCAGTGTGTACCAATCCTAGAAGCTCTGTGGCCCTTTAACCTTATCCACCAAATTATGGTTTGTTCATTTTTTACTTGTAAACTATTATAAATTCTATCAAGTTGTTTTAGCTCAAAGGAGTCTAAATAACCATCTTGAGAGAGGTTTGACAAATGCTTCTCATTTACATGACCAAGATAGTGATGCTAAAGTTGTGTGTTATATGAGTCATGTGAACTTGATTTGTTATCAATTAACAATGCTTGGTTTTTATAATTTAATACATAAAGAACATTATTAAAAAGTTTCATACCAAAACATATGTTTTCCTTATAAAAGAAAAAAAATTTATTTCTGAACATGAAAATAAACCCATCTGTATCTAAACTTGATACATAAATATGTATTTGGTAAGAGTAGGTACATAATAACAATTATGTAAAAAAAATCATTCCTGTTGGCAATGAAAGGTGGTAGTCACCAATGGCTAGAGAATCCAACCTTTCACCATTGGTAGCTTTTAGATCCACCTCTCCTCTAGAAATCTTCCTGAATTTACTTGGTTCCTACATTTATATATTTATGTGAGCACCACAAGCTATATTTAAAACCCAATGTGTATATAGGGAAATATTTCACTCGATAACAAATGAACGTTTAGATTCCCCATGATTTTGAGTGTAGTTTCTCTTCAAGTGTCCAAGCTTGCCACATGAAAAACATACTTCCTCCTTTTCCTTGCATTGCCTTTGGATCTTCCCCTTCTTGGAAGGATGGTACTCGGGAGCTTTAGAATGTTTATAGGTCTTAGTCCGCTTTGTATTATTCTTCCTTTTCTTATTCTCTATAAGTACTGTGGGGTTTTCAGGCCCCATTTCCTTATCCACTTGGCTAATCAAGGTCATAAGTTCTGATAGACTCTTCTCATTATTTCTCATATTAAAATTTACAATAAAACTAGAGAAGGTCTTGGGTAGTTATGAAATTATGAGATCTGTATGAAAACCATCTCGGAATTTAATTCCTAAGTTGTATAGTCGTTCAATGCAGCGAATAATTTTAACTACATGAGGCCCAGATAGCACAAACTCTCCAATATTAGTGGTAAACAAAGCATTAGAGATCTCATATCTCTCTTGTCTCTCCTTCTCTTGATAGATATCCCGAAAGTGAGACATCATATTATATGCATCCATTTCCTCATGTTGCTTTAAAATCTCATTGGACATGGATGATAGGATAAATCACTAAACATCTATAGCATCATTTAGTTGTTTCTCATAAAGAGATAGTTCTTCATCACTTGCCACATTTTTAGGTGCAAATAGAAAAGGTTCTTCCAGAACATAAAAATTACTTTCATGGTGAAGGATGACCTGTAGGCTCCTTTGCCACTCCTGGAAATTTGTACCGATGAGAATTTTTCATTCTTGAGAATGGATCACAGTGATATGTTTGATGTCATTTTTAATGATTTTTCTACAAATAAGTTAATAAAATATTTCATACTTTATCTGATAAATTTATAAAAATAAATATTATATTTATTAGTCACCCACTATTTTATCAAAACCCAGTAGCCCTGACCATTGGACTCAAAATATCCTTTTTTTGGACATTCTAGCAGCAATGATCCACATTACCCTTCTCATTAACCCAAATTTGGATGGTCAATAAACTTGAAAGGTTTTAGGTAGGTATTCCACATGGAAACTACATTAACTCATTGTTCCTTAATCCATTGAGTGGACTCCCCAATCCTAAAATCCTTTAATTGGATTTCCTCAACTGTTTCCTCTCAGTTACACTAAGTCCTACTTTGGCAGTCAACCATTGATGTGAACCAAGTCAATCCAACCCAAAACCCCATGTTATAATTCCCCAATAACTAAAAGAACCCCAACTTTGTCTGGTCAAGCACCTTAAACTGTGATTCAATTCTAACAGAAGTAATGGAAGGCTATACCAACTAAATATTTTATTTAAGGATTTTATCCTTTATGTGTAAATTGATAATTATTATCTTTATCACATGCTTGTTAATATTATGTGGGATTAGTTAAGTGATTAACCTTGTATTTAGATAATATTTATGCATAATCCAGTTTATTTTAGTTCTATATTTAATTTTTGTTAATTCACTAATTATGTGATCATGAGAAAACATCCATAATGAATAACTATGAAACTGAAAGAAATAAAATAAAGGGTAGGATCATGATATTGTTATAATGGTTAGTTTATCTAGAAGTTTCTAAATTGGCAATTGACCTAGGGGATAAGCACCTTGAACCAATACACGGTCCATGTTTATAGCTTTCCATCTGTCCACCTTTGTATCTTTCTTGGACCAGTTTCGCCTCAAATCCTAACTTGAACCACCTCCACTAGCTTGGGATATCCATTGATTACATATGCTTTTACTCACATTTAGTTGAGGGATAAAAGGGGGTTTACATAAAAGAAACCATGGGCACATAGGCCCTACTTATTAATAAGGAGAGGAGGTATGTAGACCAAATATTTAATTTAAAAATAAATTAAAATGAAACTAATCACATAAAATGGTATGGTCTATTTCATGATCATCTACTAGCTTGCAATGAATTACACATTTAATAAAACTATCATTTAATTCTTAATTTTTCTAATTTAAGATAAATATTTCAGGAATCGATTAATTATTATCTTTAATTAATCAAACCTTTTTATCTTAATCCTTATCTAAATTTCCTTGATATTCTAATCCTTTATAATATTAAAAAAATTAAATAAATTGATTTAAAATTAACTATGTACATAACTTGTACCTTGGAGGTAACTCAGCGAATACCCATCCAAATCTACCCAACATGTATTATACTTGTATACAATTTATTCATTGTGACATATATCATGAACAATTTGTCACATACTTTCATGATGTGTAATTCATGGATGATTACATTAATTACATGATTTTTCAGTAACGTTTCATTCTTTAATACATGTAGAATAATAACTGTAATACAATTCATACATGACATATAGATCTTGAACATTATATAGATATTAATTAAGAATTTAAATATTTATGTATATTAAAACCTATCACATGAAATGTACTATCTTTACAACCACATGCAAGTACATGTCTCAAGGTTTACATAGTAAAATAAATAAATTTTAAATATGTGTAATCTAGTAAAAGTACATGGTGTGTAGATCTGATCTACACAATGTGTACACCCATCACCATTTATCCAAAGTAAACACGTAGTGATTCGGTGTTTGAGGTGTACTTTAGAAATCTTGGAGTACATGGTGTGTCTAGTGGGCCACTCACCATGTTGACTCCATGTTACATGGTCACCGATCAGGTAGGGCATGTATGAAATACATGTCCTAGCCTTGACTCTAAGGGACTACCCACCTTATCCAGTGAGCCACATGGAGTGTTGCCCGATTGAATGTGCACCATCTAATCCTGGTCAACACACAGTGCATTAATGATGTAATTAATTCCCTAATCAATGCAAGATCTTGAATTGATTATCGAACCAATCTGGATGCATTGAACATGATTACAGGGAATGTAATTCCAATTACATGACATGTAGTCCAGTTTTTTACGACCAATGAACATGGAACATCCAGATGAGATCCTAGATTTTATTTTAATGATAAAATTAATCATTTCTATTAGATATGAAAGAAATAATAGAAGAATAAATAGATCTCATAATTAAAATTTAATGAATGATTAAACTGGAATTGAAAAAATAAATTATGAATGCATAAAACACTAATGAAACTAGATAATTATAAACAATGATGTGCTAACTCATACACCACCTCAAGGTTCTGGGCATAGCGGAAGCACAGGAGGGGCGGTGCCAACATTTTCTTTTTTTTCCATTATCAATGATTAATATGAGATCAAGAGATGATAAATGCCATGATCAATGGATTTTAATCAAATAATAAGAAAGGGTTATTAACCTAAAACCAAGAGAGAGGAGATCAACACATGCTGTTTATAATTAATTTAATTAAATAAGAATTACCACCATGGTTATTCTTTCTTAGTTGATGTGTCAAGCCACAGATCTGTAGTGAATAACTACTTTTTATAGAATCCAAGTGTGGAATTTCTCTATAAATGATCCATATGTGCTCTATGAATCATTGTACGTTGCCAAAGGAGTCTCTGGGTGTCACCGTAGAAGATCCTTACGCTTGTGATGTCCACCTTCGATTGCCTTGAGAACCCCTTCCAAAGTGTTCTCCTTGATCCGATAGAGTAGGATATCTCTTGTTCTTGAGATTTTTCTTCGAGAGGGATGAACTCTCTAGGCTGGAGATATTTTCTCCAATCCATTATGCACAACCATTTACATGGATAGGGTTATGAGAAAACAATCATAATTGGGTATTTATATCGCTAGGATTAAATAACATAATTGAACAAGTTCCCTTATTTATTTTAATTAATCCAAGTGAAACCCCATGTTAAGTAATAATAGTATTTTTATTATTATTTCTTGACATGAACATAAATATTGAATTCTAATTAAATATTATTTAATAAATAATATTCAACATTTTTGTTTCTCAACGGACTCTTGAACTTTGTCCACTAATCCTCCACCATATTTATTGGACCTTGAATAATGTCTATTTATTTACTAAATAAACATCATTTCATTATTTTAAAATAAATATATAAATATTATATTCACTTAATAGAAAATAAATATTTATTAAATATTCTGCACATAGTATATTTTCTTGAATTACTAGTGTTAGAATAAATGCAATCAGGCATCCATGAATAATTATTAAACCAAAACTGGGATTAATATTTATTCAACCTGTTAAATAATAAAAAATATTTATTATTTAACTAAGATACTGGATACACTTACTGTGTGACCATCTAGGACTCTTTATCAGTGGAATTAGGTGGAGTAGCCTAAAGTCAAAGGTTAGCATCTAGAAACACATCAAGGCACCCATAGAGAATGAATTTAAGGCTACAATGATATTTCACCTCATACGAATGCTTACTGTGTAATGTAATCCCTTTATCACAATATCTCAAATCGAGTAGGTTGCATGTCAGTTCCATAAACCTATATGCTCGATATCTATTTATTTAATTTTTTAGAAATAGAACTTTCCTATTGATCACCACGACCATGGATTTATTTAGGCTATATCATTTCCATCAAAGGTATTGAGAAATTATCTTCTGTTAAATAATAGAAGGGATAAATCCTTTCTCACATTATTCATTAATGTAATATTACTCGTGACACACCCAACATATCATACCTTGCTGCGAACATCTATAATCATGTTTTTCCTCTATAGATCTAAGTGCGACTCATAATACTCATTAATAATATTCTTAAAGTATAAGGACCAATACACACATCCATAGATAGGAACATCCAATGACACATAAGAATGTGTATTTCCTACTGGTGGATCTCATTCTCATAATATCCTCATGAACATTACCGAGTGCGTACACCATGAGAAGATGCCTCATAGTCCTATGAATTTTCAACCTTGATAGCATGTATCATTTGTGTCCATCAAATTATATCATCCGACTATAGAACATATATTCAAGAGTAGTGTCATAGCACTTTTGGGATCTCATCACAGTAAGGATCCGCTATGACATGTTAGTGCAACAGTTAATCTTAAGACATTATCATATTCAATTTCCCACAAAAGAATAATCATAATGTGATAAGGAATTTATTAATATTCAAAACCATGAATATACGTTATCATAAAGTAAAAAAGAAGTTGGTTCTAGGGAACCAAATCCAAAAAATTCAACCCATAATAGTTATGTCATTCAATATTTAACATGCCCTTAATGGGTTTATATGATAAGAAATATTATACAAATAACCTAATTTGGTATAGATTTTTATTTAATAATTATTCATATGGCTCATCATGTCCAAATAATAGGGGTACCAAATTTCATAAAGGTATCCATTTTTATAAGAAAATGAATTTATCATATCTATATAAGCATCATAGTTTAGTTGAATGAATTACTATTCAAAAATTATAAAGTTACTTACCTTTAAAAGTTATAATTGGAATTAATGTAATTGTAACTAGGTTATCACAAATGTTTTTATATTATAAAATGTCCATAAGAGATGGTTCTATTATATGGGTCACTATCCCCTAATTTATAAGAACCCATACACTATTAAATTGAAAATTTTACACCCATTTAATTAAAACCATTAATGTTTCATCTCATAAAACCAATGTAAATGGATTAAACACATCCAAATTGGTTGGTTAAATAGAATTCGACCATAAAAATATATGGGAAACACTATTTAGGTTGATGGAGACAATTTATTTAACCAGAAATATTTCATAATTATAAATAGACATGCTATTAGGGGTAAATAAATACTGGTAATCAACCAAGAATGGCTTAAAAATAAGCATGATGATAAATCAAACATCATGGTATATAAGAAATCATTCTGAATAATTACCTAATTAGGGTATACAAATCACCATTCACTAAGAAATATATGATGGAACCTACATGGCATGGAATATGCATGGAATGTGAATTATTTGTGCTAATAATTATGCATGTAACAAAACTTACTTTACATTAAAGTCTAAGAGTAAATTACATAAATCATAAATAAAAAACATGAAAAAGTACCACAATCACCCAAGGTGAAATAATAACCAACTGTAATATAAAAAAATAGTCCCATCCCTGGAAATTTGATCCTTCCCTCATGAATGTGTTGGATATACCCAAACATGAGCTATTTAACAAGTGTCGAAAAATTCCTAGTCTCCTGTATACCATCAAAAAATAGTAATAAAAAATTAAAAAAAACCTTTTATACCACTTGTAACATTCCAAGCTAGGAGGCACTAAAATGGTTCCTTGAGCCTATTAGTCATGTGGCCTCAAGCACACCTCCTTGAATGCCATAGGTTCCTAACTAGAAGCAAGGTTCTAAAGCTGATACAACAGGTAAACTATACCCTCTAGATCAATGATATATACTATGTAATAAATGTTAATTAAATAGTTGTGTAAGAATAAAATAATGTCTGACAATAATAATAGATGAAGGTATAACCATGCTTGAACATGCCCCAATGTACACACAATAACGATAAAATAGGGTATATATACAATACAAGGAAAATAAAATAAAATAATGTCTCTAAGGCTATCCCCATGATAATCCTAAGCGCTAGCTCAATCCTATGCTTCTAAGATCTAATGTACAAGTGTAATAACCCAAAGTACAAACCATTTCCCAAACATATAATCAAATGATATCTGTTTGGATACTAAAATGAGGCCTAGATAGGATGTGAGATATTCTCAATAGGCCACCACCAATAGTTTCTAAAGAATTATAGTTTGTGTATATAAAATAAAGCAGCGTGCAGGTATATCAGAAGTAAGGCAATGTAGTTAAACAAATAAATGTGACCAAGTCAGCTCAGGTTTCTCAAGGATGCATGACCAACCATATTTTCTTTTTCCTAAGTCGAAATGTCTCTGAAATGAAGGAACGATGTGTATGTATATATATATATATGTATATGTATTTTTTACATTGGAACATATATTTCTATATATATATGTATATATACACACACTTTATATGTAGGAACATATAAAGATATATATATATATATATATACATAATCCTAGCTAGGACCTAATGCGTAACTTAGGTATCCATGCGTAGTTACATGAGTGTCATAAAGTAGAAAGGGATGACATGCCCAAGTATCATAATGACATTAGTGAGTCCATGCCCGAGTATCATAATCATAAGTGATTCCATTCCCAAGGACACTATGATTGAGTATCATAATGTAAGAGATGATATGCATATGGAAACTATGCCCAAGTATCATAATGTATGGGACACCAAGCCTACGAATCATAAGGGACACCATGCCGATGAATCAAATATAAGGGATGTCTTGCCTAGGGACTCTATGCCCATAAATCATAATATAAGGGATGCGATGCCCAAGGATGAAATGACTATGAATCATAATATAAGGGATGCCTTGGCCACTAATCATAATACAAGGGACGCCATTACCATTTATATTTCTAGAAAATAATTTTTATCATTTCAATCATATGTCTCAAGATGGGGTAAGTGAGATGGAATTACTATTAAATATATAAATAAACTAATTACACAATTTGGTTCATATAGTAATAATAAAAAAGGGTATATACATGAACATTCTAAATTAAAATTCAATTATAAATGATAAAGGAGTCCATAAAAAAATTCTATATATCAACCGTGTATTCTCAGAAAATAGCCCATTTTTATTAGATAAGACAACACACCTCAAAGGTAAATACTAGAAAATGGGTATATCCCCACAATTATATACCCATAGTTTAGAGAAACCATGTTTATAGGGTTCTAATCAAAAGTTATACCTACAATTTTAAAACAACAGTGGGTATTGAGATCCCCGTCATAAATCCCTAATCTCCCCTAATCATATAAGACCCGACCTCCCTAGCCTCCCCTAACCTCTCTACCTTCACCTCACCCTTGACCTCCTAGCTTGCACCTCTGCCTCAACCTCCTAGCCTCCACCTCCACCTCCCAACCTTCACCTCCGACTCTCAGCCTCTTCCTCCCAGCCTACACCAACCAGCCTTTACCTCCCTCCTTTTTCCTTCATACCACCATCTCCATCGCTGTGTCCTCCTCCTCCTCCACCTCCACCTCTAACATAGCCGCCACCTACCCCTCTACCTCTTCCTCCACCTTTTCCTCTATCTCCATCTTTGACTACACATCTATATTCACTTCCACCTCTATATCAGATCCCTCCCTTACCTGTCTATAAACCCTAATTTACATAAGACTCCTGAATTACCAACCAAATCATTCTTATTAGTCCATTCCATTGTAGAATCTATGATTGTTCAGTCATTCCACTACCATTTAGTGGTTACAACCTATTCACTCCACTTTTCAACAGTGTAAATATTCACCGACATCATCATTGGTAAGTTCACTTCAAAATTTATTAATGTTCCATTGATTTTAAATTGGATCTTAACTCTTAAATATAAACTATGTAATTTCATTTTAATGTTTCTTTTGACCAGAAATTTGAAGTTAATATATTTAGTGGTTCTAGAAGACACCTCCAAAAGCTCTAAATTCTTATAAGGCCTTTGGTTTTGTGTATCTTATAATAAAATTCTGATATACGGTATTTTTTTCATTTTATTATGTTATTCTATTCAAATTTGACTATGTTATTCTAATTACATTGTACTTATTTCCTATTTCCCAACTACTTACTCATTATCGCAATTTTTATTTTCTTTACATCCTATTATAGTTAAATATTTCAAAATAATTATTTTTCTATATTGATAGATTCCTCTTTCATTCTATTTTAATAAACATATATTTGAAGTATGCTTTTTTATTTCTGAAGCACTACTACAAAACATACCTTTAACAATGCTAGAAATGACCATTATTAGTACTATAAAAGCACTGACAACATGAGCGACATTAAAAGCCCCTGAATTTTATCAGCACAAAAAAGCGTTGATAAAGGGATCATTTATCAGCGCTTTAAAAATTTCTGATAAAGAACACATTTATTAGTTCTTCTTAAAGCACCACTAAAATAATTATTTATCAATGCTATAGAAGTGATGATAAATGTGTTCTTGATTAGTGATTTCAAAAGCACTGATAAAAGGACATACTACAATATTTTGTAACAGAGAACTGTAGCACCATTGTAGTGTGCTGTTACAACACATCACATCACTAGAAGCACCAGAAGCACCAGAAGCATGCCAGACAAATCAAAAAAATAAGTCCCAATATAGAATTTAAATGAAATAAGATTTACAACACAAATACCAGAAAAAACTATATTATAGAAATTTCAAAAATTGTCTTATACAATGAAATAAATACAAATTATTAAATACATTTAAAAAAAATTCGAATAGTAAATGTTACCATGATTTCCATTGAATTTCTTTGTCGAAATCCCAACACAGCATGAGAAGCTTCGAAAAAACCACATCAACTCGAACAAAAGAATCCACCTGTATAAAAAAACAATTATTATGTGAGTAATACTAAGAAGAAATAAATTAAACATAAATATGAAATAATATATGAATTATATGGACAATAATTTTACTATGAAAACATAAATATTACCTCTATGATTGAGCATAGGAAGCGTCGTTTCTCTTCTTGCAAAGAAGGTAGGTAACAAAAAATAAAGTGATAAATGCACAACTACATGGGTAAACAGATTTTAAGGTAGAAGAATCATGAAACTTGGACAGATCACCCCGACTCGAAAAAAATAATCCACCTGTATAAGAAAATAATTATTATGTGAGTAATACTAAAAATAAATGAATTAATCAAAATTATAAAATAATAGATTAATTATATGGATAATGATTTTTCTGTGTAAACATCAATATTACCTATTTTATTGAGTAGAGGCACCTTTATTGACCTTGATGAAAATTCAGTGGAGCTAACTCGAAAGAATGTGATAAATGCACAACTACATGGGTGAAAATATTTTAAGGGAGAACGAGCATAAAATTTGGACAGAGCACCCCAACTCAAACAAAATAGTAAACTTTTATAAGAAAACAATTATTATGTGAGTAATAATAAATCGTAATAAATTAAGCATAATTATGAAACACTAAATTAAATCTACGGACAATTATTTTATTGTGAAAACACCAATATTACCTTTGTGATTGAGTAGAGGCAACATCATTTCTCTTCCTGTAAAGAAAGTTGAAGTAACTTGAAAGAAAGTGATAAATGAACCACTGCATGGGTGAAATGATTTTAAGGGATAAGAAGTGTGAAAGTTTGATAGAGCACTCCAACTCAAAAAAATAATACAACTATATAAGATAACAATTATTATATGAGTAATACTAAAAAAGAAATGAATTAAAAAAAAATATGAAACAATAAATTAATTCTGTGGATAATGATTTTACTATGAAAACATCAAGATTACCTAAAACAGAACAATAAAGTTACCCAATTACCCAGGATTCCATTTTATTTGTGCTCAATCAAGTTTCACACTCACATGTCACTAACAGAGCACATTTACAAACATAGGTAATGCCAAAAAAAGTATACATAGTGTACCACTACCTGCACACACAAGCACTACTTGAAAACTTACACACACCAAATCATTTCACAAACATGCCTCTCACCTATTATGTTTGTTAATAATTCATTTAATTTTTTTTTCTAAAATAACCCCGAAGGAACTGTAAGGATTTACATCAAAAACACACCCAAGTTCACATGAAAATTCTATTTTTAAAATCAAATGCACCGCATAACTGCATCGAACATAATTTTCAACACTTATATAATTTAATAGATCTATTAACAAATTTATATAACACTTAAAATTAAAAAAACTAGAGTTTACAGAAAATCACAACCAATTCCACAACAAGTACATTTTTTTACAAATTTGTACACAACCTGAAATCAGTATCAAAACATGTATTCCATCCTTTAAAACAATTTACAATTCACATTAAAAAAAGGTACAACATGTTAAACATGGAAAAGTATGTAAATTTCCTTTAAGAACTTTCTTCCAAACCTATACACAATTATGTGCCTTTGAAAAAATGATTTGCACTATTCAAATAACCAATAAAACCTTTCTACGAAACACCACTCTAAAACACACAAACACACAATATAGCCATTTTCCGTTATAAAACCCAAACCCAACACAAAGCATTCCAAACTCATCAAAAACACATTTCGCATCACTCACACCATTTAATAAACCATTTCCACATCCCAAATTTCATTTATAAAACAAATTATTCATTATTTAAACAGTTCATAAATCATACTCAAAATCACACAACAAGACTAACATGCCCGAAATGATCCATTTCCCATAAAAAATCTTTTTTTAACACATGTGAACCTTAAGCATCAACAAAAACAAATTTCTCACTACTCAAACAATAATTGAACACTCCCACTGATTTTTCACAAAAAGACTTATATAGAAACATAAAAATTTCTCTTTAGAAAATTTATTTTCAACACAAATTCATGTCAAAGAATTTAAAAAACATGTTCATAACGCCAAAATAAAATACAGAGCATGATAAAATTAACCAAGTGGGCAAGTAAAATTATCTAAAATTTTTAGGGCATGGAACCACCTACCTTGAGTAGAGAAATTACTGGAAAGTGATGTGAAACCCCACCTGTATCGCACCCACAATTGAAAAATGGATGTGGGATGAGATGTTTGGGAAAATAGAGTGCTGGAAACAATCAAGTGGTGTGATTTGAGCTTTGATTCACCAAGGAGGAGTGCCGACAACATGCGGATTCCATGGAAATCTCTTAATATCGCATTGAGTTCGCAAATGGTTAGGGTTTTTAAAATAGATCAGGACACTTTTATCAGTACATACAAATAAGCACTGATAAAATGAATATTTATCAGTGCAAAAATTAGAGCACTGATAAATCTTCGTTTTATCAGTTCTTTATTTAGCACTAATAAATCCTCATCTTTATCAACATGGAAATAGCACTGATAAAGATTCTTTTATTAGCTCTTATTATTGAAGGGATGTTAAAGGATTTATAATTATTAATATAAATAAAAAAATTGTAAAAATTTATAAATACTTTATAACTATATATAAATATCAATACCATTAATATATTTATTTTTAAATATATTTATTGTAATTTTATAATTATTTATTTCTAATTATAGAAATATTTTGAATTTTTTTATTAATATCATTATATATATTTATATAATTATACATATATATGTAATAAATATATATAAATATAAATATAGTATATATATTCATTATTTAAGTAAATTTATTATAAATTTATTAATTATTTAAATATACATTATTATTTATTTATAATTATATAAATACTTTTAAAAAATATTTATTTATTTATAATTATAAATAAATAATTGTATAAATATAGTGACGGTAAATTTATAAATATATTTATTTATAAATATTTTGTTTACAAATATATTTTTAACATTATTAATGAATATCTTGTTTCAGGTGTATCCATCTATGTTAAAATTGACTGAAATTGAATAAATTAAGAATAAGTACAATTCAAAAATATTGAAAAAATGGATATGTTTGGTGTCTGTGCATTGTATATAAAAAACAGTAATTACATATATGTAAAATCAATATAATAAACATTTGATCTATGTTAAATAGAAAAACCAAACGACATTATATTATATGTCGATACTATGAAATTATAGTCAATATTTCTAAATCATATTAATTATTAATTATAAACCATTATTTAATATACATATGAATATTTAATGTAAAGCACATAAATATTTTGTAATATATAAATCATATTTATATACATTAATATATATCTATATATTTAATATATACAATTTAATAACATTAATTATCATAATTATCTAATTAATAAAATTTTGAATAATTAATAATCTATAATCAATCTATTCATTTTTATCAATAATTATTTAATTATTAAAATTTGTAATATTTTTTTAATAAAAACATATTTTATTTTTTATTTATTTAACTATTTCATTTTATTTATATAAATATTAATCATCACTAAAAATAAAATACTGATAAATGATACCCTTTATCAGTGCTAAAATTAAAGCACTGATAAAGGATACCCTATATCAATGCTAAAAATAAAGTACTGATAAAGGATACCATTTTTAGCCCTAAAATTAACGTGATGATAAAGAATACCTTTATCATCACTAAAAATAAAGTGTTGAAAAAGGATTTATTTTATCAGCACTAAAAAATATGCACTGATAAAAGGTTAAATTTATCAGTGCTTTATTTAACACCGATAAATATGCCATTTGTCATCATTTTGTTATGGCTGTGATAAATACCGGCGCTTTTAAAGGCGCGTTTTGTAGTAGTGAAGAGATTAAATCTTATAATTACCAATGATATTATTACTTGTGTTTATGTTTATTATATTGTTTTCTTCTCTACATGCAATTCATTTTCTTATTATTCCCTATATATTCTTATCACGTTTGACCGTGATTGATTTTCTGGTGAAATTATTTTTCATTCTATATTTTAAAATTATGATTTCCTACTCCTTTGAAATGAAGATTTAATTTTTTTTCATTTTGATAGACATCAACATACACTAAATTGGTACACCTCCCTTAAACTCCTTCAACATGAATTTTTATATTTTGGGATATTACATCAAAAAAATTTGATTTTCGTTAACATGGAAGGTATCTACAGATCTGCATCAATTCTCCCCTCGACCTGACTAAATTTGTATATTTTTTTCATCACTTATATATACACACACACACACCTCCAACTAGAAATTGATGCAGTTTTTTTTCTTACACCGTATTTTTGATTGTATCTTTGGTATTCCGTGTTTATATTTCATAGTTCATTATACTAATAAATGTATGTTTAATATTTAATACATTTTCTAACATTTTTTAGTATACAATTATGAAGATGAGTTTGTTTTACTTCAATTTATGTATGTTTTTACTCTTTTTAAAAAAATAGTTAGTATAAGATGATATGTATAATGTATGTTTGATTGATACATACCACATGTAATAGTTAGTCATAAAATTTTTAGCATATATTTTAATTTGATGATCATGAAGAGATACACAATATCAACATAATAAAATCATATCAGATGATATAAAATATACTAATATACTATCCACTGCCATTTCATTCTGTCTATTGTTATACACTAACCATTTAATGTTTTTTTATTGTTATACACCATCATTTTTATGAATATTGGGTACTGTTGATATTTATTAATTTTAATGGAGGACCTACCCATTTATTTTTATAGATATGATAACTAATAAATCATAGACTATCATTTTTTTATACTTCATTGATTTATTATCTATTCCATCCACCGAAATGTACAAGAATAAATGGGTATGTCCTTCATCTTTTATCTATCCCATATGCTATTGTATCTCATTGAAATGTATTGGAATATACCCAAATTTGGGTATCTACCCACATTATTTCTCTTATAAATACATATTTCAAATTTAAAACCCAATGTATAAAAATGAACTATTGTTTGGTTTCTCTTAGTATATTGTTTGTTTCCATTATAATTTTTTTAGAAATAAATTACTAATATGGTTTATAAGTTTTGAAATAAATTATCCTTATTACATGTTTAAAAAATGAAATCTTAGTATACTCTTCATCTGAATTCCTTATAGCCTACTATTTCATGTTATCATTTTTGAATGTTTGAGTATCTTTATGTCAATTACTTCAATATGATTTTTTATAGGTGTTATTTTTTCAATATTCCTCTTAATTATTTTCTTAAGTCTAGGGACACCATGTTATTGGGTTTTCCTATTTTGTTTCTTGATGTTCTTGAAGGAGTAGTATTTTATTTTAAAATTATTTTCTTTATGATGGATCAACTTATGTGATATTTTTGGTTTCCTCTTCACTGTTCATTTCATTTTTGATCACTACAATTGAAACCTAACATATTTTAGGGGTTTTTATTTTGGTCAATTCTTGTTTTTTAGTGATCTAGGGTCTCGTTGAGGATGAATCTATCTACCTCCATAAAGGAAATTGGGTTCACCATAGGTTTCGAGTATAATTTGTTCCTTTTTTTTAATTTAGGGGTTTTGGGGGTTTTTAGTTTTTAGTTTTTTTCTAGAGTATTTTGGACCTTCTAGGGTGGTTTTAGGTTACCATTGTCAAAGGCAACTTGCACATGTATGCATAGTTAGGCACACACACACACATTTAAGTTCCCCAATATATATATATATTAACTCATTGTGGTATGAATATATATATATATATATATTTTGGGGCTAGGTATGCTTATGTATATATATGAAAAATTAATATGCATGTAAGGTAAAGGGGTATATGAAAGTATAATCATATATGTAAGGATCCAATTGTACATATTTGTCCATGAAAATATGTGCATAGGGGTTAAGTGTCCTTATATACATGATAAAGTGCATATGTGTTCAAGTGATAAAGGGAAGATTCGAGTTTCTATTGTCATAAGAAGAGCTACTTGAGTTTGAGGTTGGGTCCCTTATGCGTTGGACTTTATATTAAAAGAATCATTGATTTCTTAAATTTGACACCATGATTTTATACTAAACAGTTATATAAATTTCTTAGAATAATTATCCTAAAAATTCTCAATGAAAACAAAACTAACCTATGAAAAATTGAACTAAATTTAATTATACATAATTGAATTAAATAAGACATAATGTAAGCAGGAAAAACAAAAATAATCTAAATTGTATTAACCTATAAAGAGTAAAACTGAATATTCTTAAATGAATCTAGAATAAAATAAATTATTCTATACTAAATATATTAATTAAAAATAACCATATCTAAAACAAATCATATCATGTTGTACCAAAGTGAGTCATTCATAATCTTTACAATCCAGTTAGAACTCTCTTGAACTGCCTCAATTATGATGGAATCAAACATAACAAACAAAGATGAACCATAGTAAATGACACCAAATAAGATTAAGAAGAGTAAACCCAAAATGAGTCGAACTAAATAAATAATAACCATAAAAACCCATAATGGATAGAATAAAACCAAATAAAAAATAGAATCAAACATTTTGTAAAAAACATTCAAAACCTAACCAAACCTTATTAGTATAAATGAAAATCAGATCAACATAAATAAATATATAATGATAAAAATAAAGAAAATATAATTCAAATAGAAAAAAACTGCATGAAACTAAATTTGAAAAACTCAAACTAATATAACTTGAACTAACCTAATATTAAAAATAAGGAAGAAAATTAGACCAAATATAATGAATTCAAACCAATATGACTGCAAATGACACGAACTAAACTAAACTAAACCATAATGATATGTACCAAATATAATCAAATTGAATCAATTAGAACCCAAATGATTGAAATTTTCCAAGATAATATAAATAAAAACAAGATAATACAAATCTAATGAAAATTTACCTAACTTATATCAAACAAAACTGAACAAAATTTCCTAGTTTATGGTAATTAATTCCAAACTAAAATGAATAGAAAAAACCTAAAATGAACTAGACATTGAAAATGAATATCTAAAATAGAACTCAACTGAATTGAATTGAAAATAATCAATTGGAATTGGCATAAAATAAATAAAACAAAAATGAAGTGTACCAAACTAAAGTAAAGTGAACTTGACAAAACAGAAATAACAAGTATCAACCAAATTAAACTATAAAAAACATAACAAATAAAAATAGAGCCTATCTAAAAAAAATTGATGGAACCGCATTATCTTGAACTAATCTAATATATTCCAACTTTCTTGAAAGAACATGTTTTTCCCATGGGAAATTATAGTTATTATATGTTTGGCGGTGACTTGTATAGTCATAGGAGATAGGTATGTTGTGGCTGGGTTTTTATTTTATTTTATTTATTTCATTGGACACTTAGGCCTTTTACTGATTTTTACGGACATAGTGTAGCTATATTCTGAGAAGGGGTCTATAAGGGAACTGGAGGTAGATATGAAGTTTTATTTGCAGGGGAGAGAGATCATGGTAGTAGAGGGGTTAATTAGTGAGATTCATTTTTGTTTTCCTTAATAATGTGTTGCTTCTATTTATTTTATTTTCATTTGGTGTGGACGTATGACATGTAGATGGTTTATGATGAAATTTTATTTATTTTTTATTACTATTTTAATTAATTATTTGTGGGATAAAGCATTCCAATGTGGTGATTCCTTGATTCCCAGACACTTATACTAGCCTGTGGGCATAGCCCATCCCCCTTAGTCTATCATAGTCATTCCTATATTAGATTCTAACTAGGTCATTACTATGTCTATTTCATTGGAGGGACTAGGAAACATGGAATAACTAGGTAGGGATTGAGAATATCTAGGAATTAATTATTAATTCCTAGAAATAAGGATTTAGGACATTAGAATTTATAATGAGGAGATATAAGATACCGTGCAATATATATTGATTCTAGAAATTATATGAGTATAAAATGTGGTGAAATGGTAATGCATTGGGACAAATAAATAAAAATTCACATTAATATCCTATTTGATAAAGTAATATCCAATCATGAGATATTATACATTATTAAAGTTGATGATTAGACTCTATATAAATGAAACTATAAAAATACATCGGTTCCAAAAATAAATTATAATACACTTGAAAGTTTGGTTTGAAATTCACAGTAAAAACTTCATTGAAATACTATAGGTTTTAGTAAAATTTTAATTCAATTATTTCATTTAAAATAACCATTCATCAATTACAAGAAATAATATGACCATGAATCAACTAGATATATCACTGTACTATACTATGTGGATATAATGGTTTAGCAGGATGGTGATAGAGAGAAACTCAACCACTATGATGGTTCAAGTACTAAAATTGATTACTCATCATCTATGTGGGTTTAAAATGGGTGTATTAAGATACCTATTTCTTTTGATGTTTATAATTTTTAAAAACCTCTATTTGGATCAGACAACATTTTCTCCTTAATTTGTGGAGGATTTTCCCAATGAAATATTGTGTTCTCAATTTTAATTTTTGGTTCTTAATAGTTTATTAGATTATCGTGAGAGCATGGTAGAAGTATAAATTTCCATATAAATAATATGTTTCATTCCACTTGATTAGTTAATAACATTAATAATAATGGTGAACTATGACTGTCTATGTTCACCTTAGGAGACTGTTATTCAACAGGAGTGGTCACATCATACTCTATTTAGATCCTAGATTTCTGGATCACGGTGCAACCCAGTGAGGGTGTCCATGGAGTCATTTGGAAATGATATATGGATAGTTATAACACTAGAATAATATACCGTGGGATGTAATTCAATGAGAAACTAAGGCAAACATGATAGATTTCATAAACCAACAAAATAGACTCAACTAGAACGAGTTTTGGTTAGATTGTTTCATGTTTATCGGTTGAATAAGTTTGTTTTTAACCCATGCTTATATATAAAATATTTTATGTACAATTTGGTATGTCAACTATTTCCATAAAATCATGATATCGACTATGTACTGTGATTTTTATGTGATTTTTTATTGGTTTAGGATGCTAGGAAGGCTGCTACTTCTTATTTGGGACAAGTATTTTTAGCCACGGTTCAATGAACCATATTTATATTATGTCTTGTAGGATAATCTATATGCATAGTTTTGTAAACCACGGTTATAGATATATGCCCACGATTTAACTAAAACTAGGGGAATTATGGAATTCTCCAAGGAAATACCCATGGTTTCTATATAAACTCTGGGTATATCTCGATACCAACACCTCTAGAGGCCACAATTCATGGAACCATGGGTATAGCCTATAACCATGGTTTTAGGGGTTATACCCATGGTTCTAAACCGTGGGTATAGGTGATGTTTCCAGTGGTGGGAAATTTTATTATAAAATAGAAGTAAAATCATAATATAATTCATGTAAGTTAATTTAATCATTTATTAGATGAAGGATTGTCATCAAACCAAATAAAGTGATTCAAAATATGAATAAAGAATTATAAACATGGGCACCAGACAACACACCATAAGGGATGGTTTAGAAAAATACGAAATCATTGATTCTGAGGAAAATTAGTTGAAATCACATTACATGGTAGTTATGGTTGTGTTCTTCAACCTCCAAACATGTAAAAGGGTCTCATAGAATTTATAAATAAGTTCTAGGTAATTAATTTAAGGTGCTTCATAATTTATGAGAAACACACAAAAAAGCTCTATATGAGGCACAACAAAAATAATTTATAAATGACACAACTTTGAGGTAAAATCATATAGACCACCAACCTTATGCTTAGGATGGTCCACTTATCCAATACTGATCCTTGATTTGATATTGAATTAGATAAATCATAAGATTAGACAAATACCTTGAAAATAGGGTGAATTAGCTCAAATGGAATTAACATTCCATATGGTGAGGGAAAATGAAATAAGAAGAAAGGGGAATCAAGAGCATAACGATACAGATCCAACATAAATAGCATAAAGAGTTTCCAAGATAAAAGGGGGAAATACATGGAATCCTAGAGAAGAACCCTAGGGGGGAGTCAAGAAGCTTGGGCATGGGAGAAATGAGGGAGAAAGAGGAGGAAGAAAAGAAATAAGACTAGTGGTGCAAAAAGGTCATATCACCCATCTTTAATGAGGAAAATATTTAGTCCACATAGTTTATCTAACTATTCTCTAACCATGTGTCTCATACTATGTAAGATCCATACCTTGCATAGTTTAGTCAAACAGTTTGGGCTAACTATGCGCCAACCATGTAGTGTTATTGGTTAAGTGGCCCTTACAATGTAGTTAGGCGCACAATTTAGAAAACCATTCACAGCCTTGGTTCCCACCTTTGAAATTTACTAATGATATCACAAACATCAATGTGAAACACCTTTCATAGTTTAAAAAACCATGTGACACACCTTACATGGCCACTCAATTTCTCCTGAGGGTCCGCATTGTTTAAACAAACTGTGCTCCCTGCCTGTTCCTCACAAAAAGTGAGTTTTCAAAGACCAGTTCTGCTGAAACATATCCAAACTTCTAGGAAACCTACCTTGACTTAAACCAAATATTAAAACAACACTTCTAAGTATTAAAATGATCTAATTTATATTATGAATCTAAATTTAAGACTTACCCTATCAACCAAAAGAAAAGTTAGAATTCTATTGGAATTTTGAATCCGCTAAAAAATAGGATGTTACATGATATTATAATTAAAAAGTATAATTATGTGATAATTATGATGTATATATATATATATTAAATCCATCATTATATCTATCTATGAGAGGCATTTACGGAAAATTAATTACATCGGTTTGTGAGGTGGCAGTTCTCCGTACAAATGATCTATGGTTTTATTTCCCATTTGATGGAAGATGAGATGGATATTGGTTATTCTATCAGAACAATAAAATATCATTACATGGAAGATATTGTGTTATTATTTCATCATAGTTTAATATTTTTTTAAGGAGGTATAAGAATTAATTAAACAAAAACAAATGGTTAAGAACTATACTCTTCTTCAGACATCCTGTTTAGGTTTATACCTAAAGCCTTCCTAGGATAGTTTTTTGATCAAAAAAGAAAATATAGGTCATTGATAGGGATGTATGAAATAGATTTTTTAGGTATTTTATGAACCAAAATTCTCTTAAAGTGTTAATTGGAGGTGATATGGGGTAGCCTTTTATAATTGTGGTGAAAGAAAACACTTGTAAAATTTCAATGTTTTACAATAATATAAAGCCAATTTTATGGTAAAATGGATCCAAAATGGGCCATTACTGAAAATTAGATTATTTAATGATTAAATAATTTTATAAAATATAAATTATTCAAGGCATTAGAACATTTTAATTATTATCTTTTTATTTTAACTTACAAAAAACATGTTTTACTATTAACCAGGATAACATATTTTTATTCTTTATTATGAAAAACAATTATGTTGAATTTATTAAAAAATATAAATTTCTATGATTCCAAATATACAATTCATTTATCAAATTATGTTTAATAAAATGGTAGAATTTAATTTAAAATTAAACCGGTAATTGCAAAGAAAAATCATTTTTCCAAAGAAAATGTTTTCATAAGTATAATTTTATTTATATCAAAATTCAACATAAAATTAATTAAAATTACCTAAATTGGATTAATAATAAAATAATTTTACTAATTTTACTTTTATAAATATTTTGAAAATAATTGGAACATTTTAAATTCTTTAAATGAAAAGATAATTTTAATAAAAATAAGTTTTTTTCACTATTCATCACTATAAGATAATTTTGGAATTTTGATTTAAAAAATAATGTTCATTGTTTCAAATTAATTTTATAAAGGTGTAAAAAATTAATTTTAAAATTGTGTGCAAAACGCGATGAAACTTCTTTTTATAAAAATATTTTTTAAGTATATAATAAGATTTATTATTTTACAATGCTTAGAAAAAAATATTAGTTAAAAGATAATTTTTTTATTAAATATATAATATATAAATTTCATTAAAAAAATTGGTAAATAGTGAATAATTTTATTTATTAAGATAAAAACATATTACATGTATGAAAAATTATTTTCTAGAAAAATATTTATTTTACCTTATAATAATTTTTATTTTAATTTCTAATGAATTTATTTTATACATGTATAGACCATAAAATTTTCATAATTTAGTTAGTCCTATTCATACTCGCCAATCCAATAGCTAAGAGATAACTTTCAAATTAAATAATAATATTTTAATAGTATGTCGTAGTTTGTTTAAACTCGGTGTTGTGTGTAATGAAATCTATAAAAGAAATTTATTTTAAAGAAAATTATTTCATAAAATCTTGTGATGTTACACCCACACACTAACTTTTGGGTGTTGAAGTTCCATTAGATTCTAGAGAATTTCCCAGACTTGGGGCTATCTCTAATAATATCCCTCCACAAACTCAAGGTGAGTATGATCCTGATTCGAACTATAAACTCAAGGTCGAGGAAGATGATAATATTATAGATTATCATATTACCAGAGATATAGAGAGTATGTTCACTTGGACACCAGCCTGATTCATCAATGTTGATCTGGATGCATACATGTCTAAAATATCTCATGAATTGTATAAAGAGGTAACACTAACCTATAAGAAATCTGTAAATTCTAAATAATCTAGGAAGTGGTTAGGTACCATAAAATATGGGATGAACTCCCTTATTAATAATAAAACATGGATTGTTTTAATGATACCAAGTAATGATATTTCAAATGGATATTCAAAAGAAAGGAGGATAATATTGGGGTATATAAATTAATTAAAATATTTATTGGTTGAAAAAGGGTTCATTCAATGGGAAGGGATCAATTATAGTGAAATATTATCCCCTATTTTTAAGCATTCATCAATATAGATTCTGATTTCTTTTTCTAAAAAACTTGATTTTCATATTGAGTTATTAGATGTTACGATTTAGTTTTTGAAAGGGATCCTTGCTTAATGATTGTATATGATGCTTTCTGAGGGATTTTAAAATTATTTCAAACCTAATTATATGTTTAAAATAAGTCCTTGTATAGAATTAAAAATATTTTAGGAAATGGATTAAGAGGATTGATTCATTTATGATTGAAAATTATTTTAATAGAAGAATTCTTGTTGCATGTGTATACTTTAAGCATGTTAAGCGTGAATTCATTTATCTACTTTTATATGTTGATAAAACACTCATAATATATAAAAACTTTTGGCTTATAAACAATGTTAAGGACCAAATTAATTCAATATTTTATATTTATAATCTAAAAACACAAAAAAAATACTTGGTGAGAAAATAATAACAGATAGAAAGGAAAAAACCTTACATCTTTCTTAGTATGCTTATATAAAAAGGGTTTTAAAATGGTCCATCATTAAGAAAATTAAACCAATTAACATTACCCTACAAAAACACTTTAAAAAATCCTTGAATTATTCCCCTAGTAATTAATTATACTTTTTCTTCATAAATAATATTATGTATGCTAGTTTAATAGGAAGTCTTATTTATAAAATAGTTCATTCAAATATGGATATATCTTTTTTTGTCTCTAATCTGAGTAGGTCAATGGGGAATCATTGTAAACCTCATTTGAATGTTTTAATGTTGATCCACATGTATGTTTAAATGTCTAGAAATTTGTTTATTTTATATGGAAGAAATGATAGTTTTGGGAATGATATTGTTGGTTTTGTGGATTCTGATTATGATATAAATATTGACACTCATAAATCACTCACTAGTTTTTATTTTGTTTCATATGAAGGGCCAGTATCATTAAAATTCAATATGAAATATGTTTTTTTACATTCCACCACTAAGGTGGTACATATTTTATTGAATGAGGCAATCATAGAATCAATATAGATTATAGGTTTTATTAATGAGTTATCTTTATCTTTTGATAGAATTATAGTTTACTATTGTCACGACCTGTCCTCGGGGCCCATGCCGTGACTACCCCAGGCCCGCCTTCCATAGGCCAGGGGCTGGCGACTAACACCAAGGTGTAAATACCGGTAAAAAGGGAAGGCATTACCTTTGTAATGTAAACCACAAATACCACAGAGCAAGCAGGCAGAAGTAAACACTAAGTAAAAACTGGTACAACAGTAAGTGCGGAAAGTAAGTGGGCCAGTATACAAACACAAGCAGAAAGAAAAGTACAACTGGAAAGGGAAAAAAGCAACTGAAAAGTAAAGCCGCGACGTCGAGATGTCCACTGGAAATCCCACCTGAAGAGTGGGTACAGATAGCCTCCACTGCTCCTCGTGTCCAGCCGACCGCTCTGAGTACGTCCCGCCCAGTGGTCCACCTCCATGTACCGTCCTACACCGCAAGCCTCAACCACGATCAGAGCTGTCCATCGTCTGCAACCAACACAACGTAGTGCATGCATAGCCCGTGCAGGGGTGAGTATAAGCTACTTAGTAGGGACCCAAAGACCCCCGAAGGTCTCCTAGAATCCACAAAGTATAAACCATAATGGAAAGATACAATCACGAAGTAACATCCGACACAGCTTAGGTATATGCCCATACATATACCTAAGTCATCAATTCTCGTTTGGCTCCAACATCTGAACCCAAGCACAACCCAGTCCACACAGGAAAGAAAAACATATACCCACACAGGATAGCACAACACAATCCACAAAGGAAAGCAAAACAGGATTTAGATCACACATGATACTTCTTTGTATGACGATAAAGATAACCAAATATTGCCACTGATTCATCTAAGCCATCAGACCCACAAAGGATCGATAGGTACTAACCCTCACAATGACCCACAAAGGATCTGACCCACAAAGGATCGATAGGTAACTAACCCCCGCAATGACCCACAAAGGATCTGACCCACAAAGGATCGATAGGTAACTAACCCCCGCAAAGACCCACACAGGATCGGACCCACACAAGATCTGTAGGCGCTGGCCCACACAGGACCACTAAGCACTGACCCACATAGGATCGGAGCAACACAATATCGGTACCACTGACCCAAAAAGGATCGCTGAGTGCGGTAGTCGTCGCCGTCGAATCCACTGAGGATCTCTGCACAGTCGTCGTTGAAGTCGCAGCCAGCTCTAGGGATCCCGCACAAAGCAAGCTCGTTCGGGAGGGTCCGCTCCACGAGCCGAGAGGCTGATACATCAACTAACACATAGTCCTGATTTGATGTATCCAAAAGTTCGGTATCATCAATAGGAACTCAACGTCGCAGACGGTGCGTCAATCAGACGCCCGGTCTGAGAGTTATTGGCTTTTTCGTTCCATGGGCCCGGTTGGTTTTTAAGTGAAAACCAACCCGACCGTACTCCACCTGCATCCAAACCTCGGGCAGAGTAAGAAAAAAGATCTGTGTCACTTAGAGGAATTCAAAAAAGTCGACGACACATCAATCGGACGTCCGAAGCTCAAGATATGAGTGTTTCCGCTCCGAGGGCCCGATTGGTTTCTTGTACGAACCAACCCGGTCGAACCCAAAGTATTCCGACACCTTGAGTGTGATATACTGAAACGACTGTCTCGATCCAAGGATCGCATTTCCACTAAAAGAGCGTCGTTCGGAGGCACGTATCTCAAGTTATGAGCAAAAGACTGAAAAGGTCCGGAAACGGGGGGTTTGGGCCCGGACCGACCCGGCCGGCGCGGCGCGGCCCGACCAGGGTGGCCCGGCCCAGCCCGGGCAAGACCCGGCCCGGCCGGCGTGGGCGCGGCCTGGTCGCCTGGTGGCTCGGTCGTAACTACCGAGCGGTTGGAAGGGGGGCGCCACCCCCTTGGTGGTTCCGCGGCCCCGCGCTGGGGGCCGCCCCGTGTCACCGGACGCGGTAAGGCCGCGTCCTTCCTCCGCGGTCCCACACGGCCGCGCCGCCACTTCCGGGCGGCCGGCCCCTGCCGGTCACCGCCTTCAGCCGCCGCCTCCAGCCGTCGTGCCGGCGTGGTGTGCCGACGGGAGGTTCCACGGACCACCGGACGCGCTCCGGTGGTCCGATTTGCGCGCGATCTTCGCCAGTGTTCGTCTCGGGACACAAACTTCACTGAAAAGCCTTCAAAATTAACTTGCAGCCCCGTTTTTCATCTCCCTTCAATCCTTCCATCAACAAAAAACTACAAAGGGTTGTCGGGACGTGTTTGTTTGTCCCGCACCCTCCGCGTTAGGTGATAACAATTGAGAATAATTAATCAACACATGAAAACATAACAAGGTACAATTTTAATAAATTAAAATTGAACATTGATCCGGGTTCTTTGTTTTAGAAGAAAACAACCACAAGAATAAAAATTATTCTCAGATAAAACCCCTACCTTATCGCTGTCGTCGAACGCGTGTTCTTCGCAGAATTGACCGTCGCGGAAGAAGAGGATCGCTGCATCACGGAAGGGTGTCGCGTCGTCGTGGAAGGGCGTCGCGTCGGCGATCTCCGAGGGGTAAAGAAAACACACGGATTTAATTTCACGAATTAAATCCATGTTAAGGATAAAATCCACAATGGAAATTTAAAAGATCCAAAATCTCCTACATCAAGCTGTTGATGATTGGAGATTTTTGCGGGGAAGAACGTCACAGAAGAAGCGTCGTGAAAGGAGAATCGTCAGTATCGCGGAACACGGAGTCGTGTTTTCGATCTCGGAGGGTTTGGCGTTCTTCTCGTTCTTCGCATTATTCGCGTTCTTCGCAAAGGAGGATGAAGGTACAGATTTCCAAATCCTCTCAAGAAATCGAACCCAAGAAGAATGTGTGTTGGTATTATTTTATTAATATGCCCACAGTTTGAAAATGGGTTAAGAAACGAACCATTAATTCGGTGAATTAATGTTAACATCTTAACAGTCCATTTAATAGGAGCGTTTAAGAGTTTAAGAAAACGCCCCAGTTGACTTTCATTAATGAAGATTTTTCGCTGGTGCATTACCTAGAGAAAAAAAAGGTGGGGCTCATGTGGGCCCCACCTCACAAATATCCTACCAAGAGGGTAGGATATTTTGAATTGCACCATATCCGCTTCAACTCAGCTTAAGAAGCTTCAAGTGGCTTTTAAGTGGCTTTAAGTGAAATAAAAATAAAGTTATCGCACCACTTTATTTTATTTCTTAACTTTACCCCCAAAATTTAAAAACCACACCCGAGCAAACGCAACTCTAGAAGAGGTGTTTATAAGAAAATACCGGTGTTGCGATTCCATTGGTGGCCTCAGAATTTGATTCCGAGCACCGGTTAAAAAGTTAGAAAAACTCGCTCGTTCGTTTGCTGAACGTACCAGAGCCAAACTTTGGAAAATAATTCCGATAACACCGGGCCTCAGAATCAGTTGCCATCAGAAATTGAGTTCTTGTAAAATTCCAAAGAAAATTAAGAAAAAAAAATTTCCTTGAAATTTACAGGTCTTTACATCACTCCCACCTCAGGGCTTTATGTCCCCGTAAATATACATCATAAACTAGGGAAACAAATGTGGGTACTGAGTATGCATCTGAGCCTCCCGCTCCCAAGTGATCTCCTGGAGGTTCCCGTGCTGCCATCTGATGCGCACTAGAGGAATCGACTATCCACATAGGACCCTCTCCTATCGATCCTCGATCTCCACCGAGACCTCCGCAAAAGTCGCCCATCATCAATGTCTAGCTCCCCATGGTCAATGATGTGTGTAGGGTCATGCACGTATCTCCTCAGCTGAGATATGTGGAAGACGTCGTGCACCCGGTGCAACTGAGGTGGTAGAGCCAGACGATAAGCCACCTCGCCAATCCTACTAAGGACCAGGAATGGTCCGATGAAGCATGGAGACAACTTGCCGCCTCGACCAAATCTCCGTAATCCACGTCGAGGTGAGACACGCAATAAGAGGTGGTCACCATCCTCGAACTCTAGTGGCCTCCGCCTCCTGTCAGCATAAGACTTCTGCTGGATCTGAGCTGTCCTCATCCGCTCCTGGATGACCTGGACCTTCTCTGTCGTGGCCCGGACCATCTCTGGTCCCACAAGTGTTGACTCCCCAGGGTATGTCCAGCACAACGGAGATCTGCAAGGTCGGCCGTACAACGCCTCGTATGGTGCCATCCTGATGGTGGAGTGGTAACTGTTGTTGTACGTAAACTCCACCAAGGGTAGGTGGTCCTCCCAACTCTGACCAAAGTCGATGAAACATGCGCGCAACATTTACTCGAGAGTCTGAATGGTCCTCTCCGTCTGACCATCCGTCTGAGGGTGAAAGGCGGTGCTTAGACGTAGCTGTGTCCCGAACGCCTCCTGCAACCCCTTCAAAGCCGGGAAGTAAAGCGAGCATCTCGATCAGATACGATAGATGATGGCACACTGTGAAGCCGTACAATCTCCTGAACGTAGAGACGTCCCAAGCTCTCCACTTATCCCTTCTCTCTGATGTGTAAGAAGTGAGCCGACTTGGTGAGTCGGTCGACAATCACCCAAATGGAGTCATGACCTCCGGAAGTGCATGGAAGTCCAGTCACGATGTCCATAGATATCGCGTCCCACTTCCACTCTGAGACCTCCAAGGGCTGTACCAAGCCGGCTGGTACCTGATGCTCTGCCTTCACCTGCTGGCAGGGGAGGCATCGAGAAACGAACTCCGCCACAGCCTTCTTCATGCCTGGCCACCAGTGCAGTCATATGAGATCCTGGTACATCTTCGCCACTCTAGGATGTACCGCCAAAGGATAAGTGTGAAACTCTCTCAGCACCTCCTCACGTTAAGCCATTGTTACCAAGGTATGTCCTATGAAAAGGACGTTGTGATCTACTCCAAAGGAGAAACCATTAGGTGCCTGACCTGAGGATATCTGTGCATGTCGCATCTCACAGTCAGTGTCCCCACGCTATGACTCTCTGACCCGCTGTAGTAGTGGGGGAGAGACTGTGAGTGACTAAAGGAAGGCTGCTCCACCTCTATCCATGAAGGATATCTGCAAGGTAGCTAGCTGCTCTGTCGCCTCCTCAAGTAGCTGAATGCCCTTCCTCCCGCTGAGAGCATCGGCTACCACGTTCCCCTTCCCAGGAGTATAGACTATCTCAAAGTCATAGTCCTGGAGGAACTCGAGCCATCGCTGTTGTCTCGGGTTCAGGTCCTTCTGAGAGAAGATGTACCTGAGACTCTGATGGTCAGAAAAGACTGTAAAGTGCTCACCCATCAGATAGTGTCGCCATGTCTTCAGAGCAAAGACCACTACTGCTAACTCCAGGTCATGGGTAGCGTAGTTCTGCTCATGCGGACTCAACTGATGTGATCTATATGCTATCACTGACCGCTCCTGCATCAGTACACATCCGAGTCCGGTCCCTGATGAATCATAGTAGACTACGTACCCTACTCCCTCCTCAGGCAACCTCAAGATAGGTGCGCTGGTCAATCTCTATCTCAGCTCCTAGAAGCTCTGCTGAAATCTGTCTGACCACACAAAGGGTTTCCCCTTCTTCGTCAAAGCTGAGAGTGGTGCCGCAACTCTGGAAAAGTCTGGCAAAAATTTCCAATAGTATCCAGCTAGTCCCAAGAAACTCCGCACCTCCGTCATGCTCTTGGGTGGCTACCAAGCTAGCACAGCCTCGATATTCGCAGGATCCACTGCAACTCCCGCCTCAAAGATGACGTGTCCCAAGAATTTTACCTCACACATCCAGAACTGAAACTTCGAGAGATTACCATAAAGATGGTGCTCTCGTAGTGTGTCCAGCACAACCCGCAAGTGGCATGCGTGATCCTCCTCAGTCGTCGAGTATATCAAAATGTCGTCGATGAAGACCATGAAAAATTGATCGAGGTATGGATGAAAGATCCTGTTCATGAGGCCCATGAACACTAATGGAGCATTGGTTACGCTGAATGGCATAACCAATAACTCATAGTGGCCATACCAACATCTGAAGGCTTTCTTTTGCACATCCTCGTCCTGAACTCTGAGCTGATGATAGCATGACCTGAGGTCTATCTTCGAGAACCACCGTGCTCCCTTGAGCTGATCGAAGAGGTCATCAATCCTTGGTAGCAGATAATTGTTTCCTCACAATCACCTGGTTCAGGCGACGATAGTCGACACAAAGTCTCAATCTCCCGTCCGCCTTCTTGGCGAACTATATCGGGGAAGCCCAGGGTGAAACACTGGGTCGGATGAATACCTTGCCCTGCAAGCCCTCCAATTGTACTCGTAGCTCTCGAATCTCAGTGGGGGCCATCCGATACACTGGAGTCGATATCGGGTCTATCCCGGGGTACATGTAAATATAAAAGTCTACCTCTTTGCGAGGATGTAGCCCTGGAACGTCGTCCGGAAAGACGTCCGCATACTGATCCACCACTGGAGGAAAACTAGGACCCCGCACATCAACTGCTCCTAGGATGAGGCTAGCCTAATGATGAGTGATGGGATGTCCTCTCCTCTGTTGAAGTCCATCCTGTGCTGCGAAGGCTCCCTTCTCGCCGATGAAGGTGAACCTGCTCCCGTCAGTGCGTACACATCGCACCTTGCGCCAAATACAGTCATTCTGTGCATGGAATGTAGATAACAAATCCATGCCCAATATGACTTCATAAGGCCTCGACGCCACTAGAAGAAGATCCCAGACGAAGCTCTCGCCTCCTAGAGAAAGCTCACACTGTCGGCACCAGTGCGTAATCGTTGAGTCTGCTCCCGCAGGAGTCTCTAGCCGTAAGGATCGAGCCAACGGCTCTGTCAGAATCTCAGAGCTTCGAACAAGGGAAGCGGCTATGAATGAGTGACTCACTCCTGTGTCTATAAGAACTGTAGCAAGGGTGGAATAGACACAGATCGTACCTCGAATCATCTCGGGCGTGCCGTGGTTGTAGGCCTCCACTGCCGGGAGCTATGCATGTCTCTGCCCGCCAGCTCCCTATGGTCGGGGTGGACCTCCTTGTGGTGGTGGTGGTAGAGCCTCAAAGCGTCGCCCACCACCTACTGCTCGGCCAGCTCCTCTGCCTCATCTGCCTCCTCCCTGTGGACCGCCACGATCGACCCTCTACCTCTGCCTCGGTGGACCCTTAACCGTCTGTTGCTCCTCAGCACAGTGGGTCGGGCAGTCACGAGCCATGTGGCCCTGCCCGCCGCATGTGTAGCACTACCTGCCTCTCGAAAGACTGGCTCCACGCTGTGTGCCCCGCACTGCTGAGCCAGTGTCCTGAGGTCTCCTACGTGAGGGTCTGGTCTGCCTAGACCCCTGAGTCATCCTTCGACTGCCTGCCGCAAAAGACTCTGCTACGTGCCGCCCCGCGGTAGGTCTCGCTGCAGATGAAGGCTCAGAAAGGAAGCTCTCGATCAAAAGGGCTCGCTCCAGTAATCCTTCCTGAGTCGGAATGCTGAGGGAGATCAGCGATGCCCTGATCTCATGTCTCAATCCCTGCTCAAAGGTCCGGGCCCGGAAGAATGGGTCCCGTACCATGTATGTCGAGTAACGCGAGAGATCGGTAAATCTCGCCGAGTACTGGGTGACCGTCAAGTTGCCCTGTCGCAGCTGAAGAAGCTCCTGGATGAGCACTGCACGGAGGGTGGTTAGGATGAAATCTGAGTGGAAGAGGCCCTCAAAGTCTGTCCAGAGAAGAGATGCCTCATCGTGCACCTGGAGCATAAAGCTCCTCCATCGGCCCGCTGCTGTGTGCAGTAGGCTCGCTGCGAGGTTCACCATGAGGTCTGCTGGTGTCCTCACTAACCGGAAAACTTGCACCACTACCTCCAACCAGTCCTCGGCTGCCTGGGGGTCCGTCTCCCCACGGAACCTGGGCAGTCAATGGCACTGGAACTCATGCAGTGCACTAAGGTGACGTGCATCGTCAGCAGCTGGGGCTAGAAGCATCGGTGGCTCGGCGGGTAAAGGTACCTCCGGTGCCTCAGCTGTCAAAGGGCCCTGCACTGAGGCCTCATCGCTCAGTGGGCTGTCGTCATGCTCAACTCTCAGAACCCTAGCTGGCTTCCATCATGGGGCCATCCTGAAAAAGGAAACAGATGCGCCACAGTTAGAACAGTATACCTGTTGAGGTGACACAATGTAATCACAAAGAAAACATGAAACACACACGCAATCAATGTTTTCATGTATTAAGTTGGAAATCAGAAGTCAGGGTCCTGGTGTATGGATACGTCGGCCGCCGCACCAACACTAGACTCCCTGGACTGATAGCCACACCCAATACGCTAAACACTATTGATTCACATAGAAAGAAGATCAGAGTCCCATGTTCTGCGGTAGAACCGAACTCCTTTGATACCAATTTGTCACGACCCGTCCTTGGGGCCCGTGCCGTGAATACCCCAAGCCCGCCTTCCATAGGCCAGGGGATGACGACTAGCACCAAGGCATAAATCCTGGTAAAATTGAAGGCATTTTTTTTGTAAAGTAAACCACAAACACCACATAGAAAGCAGGCGGAAGTAAACACTATGTAAAAACTGGTACAACAGTAAGTGCAGAAAGTAAGTGGCCCAGTATACAAACCCAAACTAAAAGTAAAGTACAACTGGAAAGGGAAAACATCAACTGAAAAGTAAATCCGCGAATTCGAGCTATCCACTGGAAGTCCCACCTAAAGGGTGGGTACAGATAGCCTCCACTGCTCCTCAGGTCCAGCGGACCGCTCCGAGTACATCCTGCCCAGTGGTCCACCTCCAGGTACTGTCCTGCTCCGCAAGCCTCAACCACGATCGGCGCTGTCTGTCCTCTGCAACCAACACAACATAGTGCGGGCATAGCCCGTGCAGGGGTGAGTATAATCTACTCATTATGGACCCCGAGACCCCCGAAGGTCTCCCAGAATCCACAAAGGATACACCAAAAAGTAAAGATACAATCACAAAGTAACATCCGACACGGCTTAGGTATATGCCCATACATATACCTAAGTCATCAATTCTCGTTTGGATCCAACATCCGAACCCAAGCACAACCCAGTCCACATAGGAAAGAAAAACGTATACCCACACAGGATACCACAACACAATCCATAAAGGAAAGCAAAATTGGATTCAGCTCACACAAGATACTTTTTTGTATGACGATAAAGATGACCAGATATTGCCACTGATTCATCTAAGCCGTCAGACCCACAAATGATCGATAGATACTAACCACCGCAATGAACCACAAAGGATCTGACCCACAAAGTATCGATAGGTAACTAACCCCCGCAAAGACCCACAAAGGATCTGACCCACAAAAGATCAATAGGTAACTAACCCCCGCAAAGACCCACATAGGATCAGACCCAGACAGGGTATGTAGGCGCTGGCCCACACAAGACCGTTGAGCGCTGAACCACATAGGATCAGACCCACATAGGATCGGTAGCACTAACCCACAAAGGATCGCTGAGTGCTGTAGTCGTCGCCGTCGAATCCACTGAGGATCTCTGCACAATCGTCATCGAAGTCGCAGCCAGCTCTAGGGTTCCCGCACACTACAAGATCGTTCGGGAGGGTCCGCTCCACGAGCCGAGAGGCTGATACATCAACTGACACATAGTCCAGAGTTGATGTATCCAAAAGTTCCGTATCGTCAATAAGAACTCAAAGTCGTAGACGGCGCATCAATCGGACGCCCGGTCTGAGAGTTATTGGATTTTTCGTTCCAGGGGCCCGGTTGGTATTTAAGGCCTAACCAACCCGACCGTACTCCACCTGCGTCCAAACCTCAAGAAGGGTAATCCAAAAGATCCTTCTCACTTAGAGGAATCCAAGAAAGTCGACGGAATGTATATCGGACGTCCGAAGCTCAAGATATGAGCGTTTCCGCTCCGAGGGCCCGGTTGGTTTCGTGTACGAACCAACCCGGCCGAACCCAAAGTATTCCGAAACCTTGAGTGTGATATACTGAAACGACCGTCTTGATCCAAGGATCGCATTTCCGCTGGCGGTGCATCGTTCGGAGGCCCGTAGCTCATGTTATGAGAAAAATACCGAAAAGGTCTGGAAACGGGGGGTCTGGGCCCGGACCGACCCGGCCCAACCAACCCTAGGTTAACACGACCCGGGTCCGGTTCCGACCCGGCCGGTGCGGCCCGGGCTGGCCAGGGTGGCCCGGCCCCGCCTGGGCGTGACCCGGCCCGGCCGGCGTGGGCGTGGCCCGGTCGCCTGGCGGCTTGGCCGTAACGTTCGAGCGGGTGCAAGGGGGGTGCCACCCCCTTGGTGGTTCCGCGGCCCCGCGCGGGGGGCCGCCCCGTGTCACCGGACGCGGAAAGGCCGCGTCCTTCCTCCGTAGTCCCGCATGGCTGCGGGACCAGACAGCGCCGCCGCTTCTGGGCGGCCGGTCGCCGCCTCCGGCCGCCGGCGTGGCGCACCAGCGGGGGGTTTTGCGGACCACCGGATGTGCTACGGTGGTCCGATTTGAACGCGGTCTTCGCCAGTGTTCGTCCCGGGACTCGAACTTCACTGCAAAGCCATCAAAATTAACTTGCGGCCCCATTTTTTATCACTCGCCAATCCACGCATCAACGAAAAACTGCGGAGGGTTGTCGGGCCGTGTTTGTTTGGCCCGCACCCTCCGCATTAGGTGATAACAATTGAGAATAATTAATCAACACATGAAAACATAACAAGGTACAATTTTAATAAATTAAAATTGAACATTGATCTGGGTTCTTTGATTTAGAAGAAAACAACCATGGGAAGAAATATTATTCTCAGATAAAACCCCTACTTCGTCGCTGTCGTCGAACGTGCTTTCTTCGCAGAATTGACCGTCGCCGAAGAAGAGGATCGCCGCGTCGCGGAAGGGTGTCGCGTCTTCGCGAAAGGGCGTCACGTAGGCGATCTCCGATGGTTAAAGAAAACACACGGATTTAATTTATGAATTAAATCCATGTTAAGGATAAAATCCACAAATTAAATTTAAAAGATCCGAAATCTCTTACCTCAAGCTGTTGATGATCGAAGATTGTTGCTGGGAAGAACGTCGTGGAAGAAGCGTCGTGAAAGGAGAATCGTCGGCGTCACAGAACACGACATCACGTCATCTATCTCCGAGGGTTCGACGTTCTTCGCATTCTTCGCATTCTTCTCGTTCTTCGCGTTCTTCGCGTTCTTCAGGTTCTTCGCGAAGGAGGATGAAGGTCTAGATTTTCCAAATCCTCTAAACAAATGGCACCGAAGAAGAAAGTGTGTTTTTCTTATTTTATTAATATGCCAACAGTTTGAAAACGTGTTAAGAAACGAACCATTAATTCTGTGAATTAATGTTAACGTCTTAATAGTCCATTTAATAGGAGCGTTTAAGAGTTTAAGAAAATGCCCCAGTTGACTTTAATTAATGAGGAGTTTTTACGGGTGCGTTACTTAGAGGAAATGAAACGGTGGGGCTCGTGCGGTCCCCACCTCACAAATATCCTACCAAGAGGGTAGGATATTTTGAATTGCACCATATCCGCTTCAACTCAGCTTAAGCAGCTTCAAGTGGCTTTTATGTGGATTTAAGTGAAATAAAAATAAATTTGTCACACCACTTTATTTTATTTCTTAACTTAACCTCCAAAATTTAAAAAACCACACCCGAGCAAATGCAACTCCGGAAGAGGCATTTCTAAGCAAATACTGGTGCTGCAATTCCATTGGTGCCCTCATAATTTGATTCTGAGCACCAGTTCAAACGTTAGAAAAACCCGCTTGTTCGTTCACTAAACGTACCTAATCCAAACTTCATAAAATGATTCCGGGCACACCGGGCCTCAGAATCAGGTGTCGTTAGAAAATGCGTTCTTGTAAAATTCCAAAGAAAATTAAGAAAAAAAAATTTCCTTGAAATTTACAGGTCTTTACAACTATGATAACCAATTTTATTTATATTTATCTAAAAATATATTTTATATAATATATCAAAGCAAATAAACATTATGAATCATTTTTAGAAATATTATATAATCTGGGATAGTGTGTCTCACAATTATATAATCTAGGGACAACCCAGTTGATAGTTTAACTATGGTCGTGCCTTTATCTGAGTTCAAACATTATTTAAAATTAATGAAAATATTACCAATTCTATAATGTAGGTTATGATAATACTATTCATAAATAATTTTAATTTTAATTTGGGTATTTTTTGAACTACTTACATATCTTTATGTTTCATTTAAATTGATTTTCTCAATTCAATTATTCCTTCCCATTTCCTGCTCCTTTACTGCTCACATGTTGTAACACCCTAAGATTTTAAAAGAAGAAAATTATATTTGATAGAATAAAGAATAAAAAGCACTAAGTTTATCTTTAATTAGATGAAAAACTAAATTTATTTGGAATTACACACAACCCTTATATTTTTATGTTTGATAGCACATTCAACATGCAACACCGAACTTAAACGACCCATGATATATATAACTGTTATTACCTAGCCATTGAATTTGTGGGTATGAATAGTATTATCTAAATTAATATATATACATATACATATATACATATATATATATATATATATATATATATATATTCTACGCAATATAAATTATTGTTATATTTTTAGTAAAGAATCAATCAATTTATTGTAAAGTGATTTTATTCTTCAAAAATATGTTTTCTTCAAAAAATATTTTTTATTTATTTTCATGAAAAGAGTACATTAATAAATTTTTGAACATTTAGAAATTTAATTTTATAAAATTTAATTCATTTTTGGAATCATAATATCCAAATTTAATTTGGGTGACATTTTGTTATTTTCCAGAAAATATTGATTTTATAGTAAATAGTAAAAAATACTGATTTTTTAAATCTATCTTTCATTTTCAATAAATTAAGTAATTTAAAATCCCCAATATGTTTCTAAAATATTTTCAAGTGACATAAAAATCATTTTTTATATCTAATATTATTAATTACTTTTGAATCAACTTTATATTTTATTTTGGTATAAGTTTGTTTTTGGGTTTGAAAACGGGTTTTTTTTTCTGAATACCATTTTAAAGTGAATAATGAATCTATGTTTTAATTAATTAAAATAACCCCTAATGATGAATGATTTATATGAAAATTATATATTATATATGAATAAATATTAATTTATATTCATAAAATGGTAATTATTATACAGAGAGTTAATATAAAATCATCAAGTGATTCAAAAAAACACTTCACGAAAACCCTCTTTTTCCTCGTGGCTGCGAGTTTTGATTTAAATTTAATTTTTTAATTTTTTTTAAAATTTATTTGAAAAAAAATTTTTTTTTTGAAATCATAATATCAAAATTAGATTAGGGTGATTTTTTAGAATTTACTAAAAAGTTTCAGTCTTTGCCGAATAGTGAAAAAGTCAAAATTAAAAATTAGAAAACTATCTTTTACATTAAATTATTTATAATGTTAAATTATATTTTAAATTGGGTTTAATGTAAAATTAGTTCAATTTTATATCAATTAATCAAATTTAGTACATTGGAATCAATTTAATATTGATCTTTGAAATAAAAATTGTAAATATTTGAACTTTTTTTAAAACCCTATTTTTTCATCATGTCTGTGGGATTAATTTTAAATTAGATTTTCAAATTTTCTGAATTTAATTTTGTAAAATGGATTAAATATTTTTAATAATAATAATTTATATTATATAATAATATAATCTTAATTTTTGACCCAAATGAATAGTGAATCCAGTAAAAATTAATTACTGCGGTTAAAGTAAAAAATGAGTTTATCGGGGGTTAAACTAAAAAGATAAGGTTAAAAATGAACTAAAAACTTTTATCAAAACTATTTTCTGGAAATATTTATACCATTACAAATATATGTTTCTAGAATTTTTTATTTTTAACCCTTTTGACATATGAAAAATGTAGGAGAACTCTTTTCATTTCAAAAATACCAAGTGTGCCACTCACCACACTTATAAAAGGTCACCCCCTATCCTTCTCTAATAAAGACTTCAAAACCCATTGGTTAGGATAATACATGCCCAAAAAACTTATCCACTTCCATCCTATCACCATATAAGCATTATGTTTTCCATAAATCCAACCATTTAAGGCCTTTAGTGAAAACCAAAAGGATTTACCTAAAAAAGAAGTAAAGTTCATCAACGAGTGTTTTTGTTTTACTTCTTTCTCCACCCCCTTAAATTAATTTTATAAAATGATGATATATAATCTAATTATATTAAATATTATAATATTTTTTTATATTAATATTATTACCTATAACTACACAAACTTCCATAAATTTGGTTACGAAATAATGATTCATTTTTACGACGGACTACCACCTCACGAAATGATGTCATTCATTTTTTTCATTACAAACTATTAAGTTTGGGAATGGTGATAGGTGTAAAGTTTATATATTATATTTATAATATAATTTTACCTCTTGAGTCATTATATCATATATAAATTTTTAAATTCCATTCCGTAAGGGATACAATAACGCCACTCTTGTGTACGATGGACAAGCGTCTCGTGAAGCGATGCAATTTATTTTTCACTAACGCATTACGTGGGAGGTAATAAGTGTAAATATAATAAATATATATGATATAAATGCAATATTATTTATATTAATGACATATTTATAATTATTTAAATAGAATATATCATTTTTTTACCTTTTCACTCACTGAAAAAATGATAACATCATTCATGGATGTGTGGACTATCGCCTTCACAAAGCGATGTGATTCCTTTTTTCATTAAAAAATCACAAGAATGATATATATAAGTATACATAATTAAATGATATGGTATTTATTATATCATTAAAATTCTTGAAATATAACTGTTAGTTACCCTCTTTCCATAATGATCATTAAAAACAGAAACATTACTCATGAATATGTATGGCCTACCATCTCCATGATCGTATTATTAGTTCATTTTTATAAGAATTATTAATGATTGGTTTTAAAGGTATAATTTATGTATAAATATGATAATTATTTCATGATAATTATTTTGGATATGTTTAAATAATGACCTCATTGACCATATCCAACTTACCAAAGTCATTTTTGACACATAAGTCGAATATTGTCAAAACATACAACTTAAAATTAATTGATTAAGTAATTATATATAACTTTTTAATAATTTAAATAAAAGTAAAAGTAAACTTGAAATTTTTTATTAATAAATTAAATAATAATCTTAAGTTTATTAATTAGGAATATAACGAACAAGAGTGACAAATCGAACATGAGGTAAGGGTTTTCTCATCTCACTATTATTTATAAGAGATATCTTACATATTCACCACTCATGTTTATTGTGTGGTGTATATTCTTCCCATTAATTTATTGTATGATTATTAGGCTTAAATTTATAGGTATTTTCATATCAATTTTTGGATATATATTTCATGAGGTTTATGGTTTCAAAGTTACCAAACAGTAAGGTATTTTTGTCTCAATTTGCCTTATATGAGACATATGTTATGTTATACACCTATTTTAATTTATGAGGTGTATATAATACCCATTTTATAGGATATATAATAAATATTATTATTTTCATGATATTATATGTTTCATTTAATGTTATTATTTCATCATATTACGATTCAAAGTTAAAAAAGTGGTATGAGTCTTTTATTAAATTCTCATCCTTTATCAAGTTTTTTATGATTATAATTCCAATGTTGAGATATTATAATACATATCTCAATAAAATAATTAATATCATTATCCTATCATTATTTTTGAAATTTAAAATTATTTTTACCATATTACCACTCATTGGCACTTAGAATTGTTGAGATAATGTTTTTAAGAAAATTTGACTTTATTTCTCTCTTCGGTTGGAAATCTATTTTCTTCCAAAAACTTTTTTTATAAAAATGTTTTACAAAATGTTTTTACCATTTTACAAATGATTTATTAAATAATTTTTTACCCTTTTTTTCTTCTTAATTTTATTTTCAAATGAATATTCTTTTCACTTTCAATGCATGGCACTTTTCTTCCATTTTTACCATGAAAAAGGAATGTTCTTTATGACATGTACAAAATTAACCACTAACATGACCATAATTTCTTTAAAGAATAATTTGAATGTTTAAAAGTTTGTTTTTAGATGTTTTTTTAAAATTATTGAAATTATTTGTTTTTAAAAAATTATTTTCAAAGAAAATGATTTTCAAAAGGTTTTATATTTTAAAAAATTATTTTCAAAATGAAAAAGAAATTTTCCTCAAGAATTTTATTAATGATATTTTAAATTTATTTGTATTTATCAATATAAAAAAACCTTAATGTTAATTATAATCCACTAGGGATATGTAGTATTAATACCATCCTCATTCTTTCTCTAGATGGATTAAGATCGTTTATAAGAGATTGTTATGAAACCCATTTCTCTTACATGAGTTAATCATGTTTTGAAGAGATTGTGATGAAACCAATTTATTTTCCATGGTTTGATCATGTTTCAAAGATATTGTTATGAAACCTATTTCATTTCCCTGGGTTAATAAAGTTATAAATGATATAATGATTGTTTCTATAAGTTTTATGACGAAATAAAAGCTCTATGTAATTTATTCATGTTGTGGTTCATGAACATTATATACGATGGACAACCCATATAATGACTGGTGAGCTTATTAAATATTATATGATGGAAAAAAATAGATAGTTATAGGTGATCATATTAAATATTATATTATGGAGGAACCCATATAGATTTGGGAGAGTCTGTTACAGCTTATATGATAGGATGGACTAGATAGCAATGAGTGAGCCTATTATATATTATATGATGAGTAAGCCTAGATAATTATCCAACGAAATGGGTAATAATTATGTTATCTAGATAATTATTTTGTAATTCAACCATATAGTTATTCTAACTAGTAAGGGTTCTGCAAGGTTTCTATGAGATGGTTTTGTAAGATACTAAAATTTTTTATCTATGATTGATATGTTTTTAAAATGTTTCTTATGATTAAGATTGATATCACATGACTCAAGATTATTTATTTTGATGATTATTGAATTTTTAATGTTTTCATATTTTAAAATAAAGGTATTTATGGGTATAATTTATTTTATGATTCTACCATATACTTAGATTATGTCATCATAACCTTATGCACCTCTTATACTCATTAATGACCTCCAATTTTTAATGCTTATATTTACCCTTACTATAAATTTGAGCTGACCATTATTATTTTTAATTTTATATAGGTTATAAAGAATTATTTTGAATGAATTATTTATATAATGTATTTCATATGGATGATGATGATGACTTGATGTGAAATAAGAAAAACTAGGTTAAGTGGGAGAAATGTTCATTTGAAGACATGGGTACTGTTTATGTAAGAGTTTATCCAAATTCTATAAAACTCTAAACCAAAAGGGTCCTTGAGAATGTAAGTGATACAAATTTTCCTTCTAATGTTTTAAGGTTTTTATAGAAAAAAAAATTAGTCACAATTATCAGTATCAAAGCCAGAAATTTAAAGTTTACGATTTTAGTATCGAATCAGGGATTGCGGGTTTGGTGCTATTATAGTTGGTATCAAAGGAAATGTTTAGATAAATTTGGTGATTATAATGTTTTAATGTGGATTACATTAAAAATTATTGATAAAATAATAGGTACATAATATTAAGTTTGATCATAATGTCAAAGTCTTAGATACCCCATTTGAGGGTTTTAAGTAGTAAAAATTTTGAGATTATTAATAAAATTTTGGGAGATGTTTTATTGGGTTGGGGTATTTTTATCCCCTAGGATAAACATGAAGTTTATTTTATGAATTAATTATTTTTAATAATAAAAAATTGGACAACCCATATTTTGGGTGAAAACCCATCCAATCAGGAATGTTTCTAGGGCTTGAACCCACAACTAAAGGGTAATAAGGGTATAACGCCTACCACATGACTACATAATTTTCTAGTTTGTCTGAAATTTTTACAAGTAATGATTAAGTTTATTTGGGAAACATAAGGTATTTTATTTTATTAATAATTATTGATTCATCTTGAATGAATATATGACAAAATCCTTTTAATCTTTGGGGTTTGAACTATTACATGAAATTTTTGTACAATTTTAATGATAATAATTTATGGCATGAATTGTTTTAAAATTTGGGTATTACTGTTGAAATTTTGTGATTAATAAATGAAGTTTTATATTTTTATCTTAATATGCACTAACAATTTTGGTTTTGGTTAATGTTTAAAGACAATAATAATATCATGTTATAATTTTAGGGATTATGTTTTCCTTTGAAAGTTTATATTAGTGCTTCAGGCAATAAAAAAATTCATCTTAAATACACATCATTTGGAGTAAAATATGATATTTGGTGAAAATAGATTAATAGATGAAACTATACTAATAAATTAAGTATATTTTCATATTAAACTAGTCAATATAGTAAGATAATTCCTCAATAATAGGAAAGGTATCTTGAGACAAAAATGTAATCCTAGCACCTTAAATTATATTGAATTGATGGTCTTTTTGATCATAAAAAATTAATGGTTTTGAGGCCCTTATCTTTCTATTGAATGATTTTTTTTTATTTTCAAGATATATTCTTTACGGATAGAAGTTAACCACATATACCATTTGGGAATCCAATGTTACATGATGATTAAACAAAATTTGAATTTCAAAACCAACACCAAACCCAAAGAGGCCTCGATCCAAGCATCACTTCATCAGCCAGAGTCCCATTATTGCCATCCGACATCATCACCAAGGTAATAAACCATAATCATTGAAATCAAAACTACCGAAACCTCCAGTTATGATGATCAAAGTAATGAAAACCAACCAAAAAACAAACATCACCACAACCAGAACACGAGCTTTCGTAAACAAAGTATAACAACCCTTCACCAATGGCTTTGAATAAGAAACACCTAGAAAGCATCTGTTCATCATTGCCCTAATCACCATGAGAACATATTTAATTCTTGTCTAAATAAAAGATAGCATTCAATAATAATTTGATGTGAGAACACTAAACAAAACCCAAAAAATAAAAATCACTCACTTGCTTGTTATCAATGACCACAATCACTCTCCATAATTATTTACAATTTTCCTCTATTCCCAACTACATTATCTTATTTTAAAACCTATTTATATGTGATTACATATAACTATTTTAATTTTATTTATATATTATTAAGAGGATGTTTTAATAACCTGTTTTATGATTTGATTTTACAATAAAAATATTTTAAAATATCCAACCTTTGATTACTGATATAAAGTTAAAACTGCGAGTGCATAATTTATTAGGGGGGTTATAACACCTCAAGGTTTTAAAAGAAGAAAATTATATTTGATAGAATAAAGGAGAAAAAAAAATTGATTTTATATTTCATTACACGAAAATCTCAGTTTAGCTTTAATTACACGCAACATAGAGATTTTTATGTTCGATAGCGTATTCAACATGCAACATCGAACTTAAATGACCCATGATAGATATAACCATTATTACCTAGTTATTAAATTAGTGGGAATGAATATTATTAAATAATTTATTATATGTATATATATATATATAAATATCCTATTAAATACATATTATTAATTTTTTTAGTAAATAATCAATAAATTTTTAGAAAAGTGTTTTAATTCTATAAAAATAAATTTTCTTAAAAAACTATTTTCTATTTATTTTCATGAAAATAATATTATAATAAATTTTTGATCTTCTATAAAATATATTTTATAAAATTAAATTAGTTTTTTGAATAAAAATTTCAAAATTTACTTTGGGTGAAATTTTGGGGCTTTTCAGAAAATATTGATTTTTCAGTGACTAGTAAAAAATACGATTTTTTATATAACTATATGTTCTTTTTAATAAATTAATTAATTTATATGCCCTAATATTTTTAAAAAGGTTTTAAATTAATATATGTATTATTTAGTTATATTTAATCTACTTAATTACTTTTTAATCTACTAAATATTGTATTTTAGTACATGTTTTTTTGGGTTTGAAAACATGTTTTTTTTCTTCTGAAAACTATTTTAAAGTGTATAATGATTCTACATTTTAATTATTTAAAATAAACCCTAATGAGGAATTATTTAAATAAAAAATATATATATTATATAAATAAATATTAATATATATTTATGTAATGATTATTTTTTTATATAGAGTTAACATAAAATCATATTGTGCTTGAGAAAAAAACACTTCACGAAAAACTATTTTTTCATCACATGTGCGAGTTTTTATTTATTTTTTTTCAAATTTTATTAAATTTATTTGAAAAAATAAACTTAATTTTTTATATCACCATATATAAATTATATTATGGTGTAATATTTATAATTCTCTAAAAAGTTTCATTTTTTGGATGAATAGTGAAAAACAGTGAATTTTAATTGAAAAACCACCATTTAATTTAAGTTATTTATAAAGTTAAATTATTTTTTAAGTATAATTTTAAAGTAAAATTAGTTCAATTTTATATCAATTAATTCAACTGAGTTCACGGTAATCAATTTAATGTTGATATATGATATGAAAAAATTGTAAACTTTTGAAAATTTTCCCTTTAAAACCCCACTTTTCATCACATCTACGAAATTAATTTTAAATTGTATTTTTATAATTCATTGAATGGAATTTATTAAATTAGATTAAATAATTTTAATCATAATAATTTATAATATATAAAACAGTTAACTTAATTTTTGACCAAAATGAATAGTGATTCCATTAAATATTAATTATTGCGGTTAAGGTAAAAATGGGTTAATCATGGGGTTAAACTGAAAATATAAGGTTAACAATGACTTATATAATTTTTATAAAAACAATTTTATGTAAATATTTAGACCATTCAACCTATAAGGTTCACTAATGGTACATTTAGGACCCTTTTGACTTATTAAAAACATGAGATCACTCTTTTATTTTCCAAAGCACCATGTGTACAATTGAACCCACATATAAAAGTAAACCCACATCATCCTATATTAAAACTTTTAAAACAATTTTTTAGGATAATAGCTGAAAAAATAAATTATAAAATTAATTCCTCTCACCCTTTAATCCTTATTTTGGGTAGAAATCCGACCAAGGAAGGCCATTGGTGAAAAGAAAAAGTATTTACCTGGAGAAGAGGTAATGTTCATGAAAGATTTTTTTGTTTTAATTATTTCCCCAAAACATTAAATTCATTATATAGAATGATTATATATAATCTAATAATCTTAAATATACTAAGATATTTTTATATTAATGGTATGACCTATAACCATACACACTTTCATACAATGGGTTACAAAATCATCATTCGTGTGTACGACGAATTACTGCCTCACGAAATGATGTCATTCATTTTTCCATTACAAATTCTCACAGTTGGGCATGCTGATGATATAAAGTTTATATATGATATTTATAACATAATTATACCTATGTACTCATTATATCATATCTAACCTTCTACATTCCATTCTGCAAGGGATATAATAACGTAGCTTGTGTGTTTGGTGAACTACCAACTCATGATGCAATGTTGTTTGTTCTTGACTAATGCATAATGTAGAAGGTAAGAATGGAAAATATAATAAATATATGTGATATAAATTACATATTTATTATATTCATGTAATATTTATCATTATTGAAATATAATATATCATTTCATTTTTACCATTTCACTCACTGACAAAAAGATAATGTTGTTCAGGGACATGTTGACTACCGCCTCCTCGAAGCGATGTGATTCATTTTTCATCACCAAATCAAAATAATGATATATATATAAGTATATATAATTAAATTATTATTTATTTATTATATCATTTTTCTTATGGAAAATTAAATGTTACTTACCCTCTTTAAATAATTATCAATGAAAAATGGAAACATTACTCATGAATACGTACGACCTACCGTCTCCATGATCGTAATGTTAGTTCATTTTTATAACCATAATTATGATTGGTTTTAAAATTAAAATTAATTTGTAAATATAATATTTATTTCATCATTATTATTTATGAGATGTTTAAATAATGACCTCTTTGACCGGATTAAACCTACCAAAGTCATTTTTGACACATAATCCGAATATGGTCAACACACATGACTTAAACTTAATTGATTAAGTATTTATATATTAATTGATAATTAGTTAAATAAAAGTAATAACAAACTTAAAAAAAGTTTCTAAATAATTTAAATAATTAAAATAAGTTTATTATCTAGAAAGATAAATAACAAACATGACAAATTGAACTCGAGGTAAGGGTTTTTTCATCTCACTTTTATTTCTGTGAGATATTTGACATATTCACCACTTATGTTTTGTGTGCGATTTATATAATAACTATTAATGTATTGTATGATTATTATACTTAAATTTATTTATATTTACATATCTATTTTAGGATCTCACTTTCATGGGGTTTATGGTTTCAAAGTCACTATAGCGGTAAGGGATTTTTGATTTAATTTTCCTTCTATGAGATATATGTTATGTTATACACCTATATTAATTTATGAGGTGTATATAATTCCCATTTGAAATTTTATATAATGAAAATAATTATTTTAATAATCTTATAAGTTTTATTTAATGTTATTCATTCATACATATTGCGATTCAATGTTACAGAAGTGGTAAGAGTCTTTTGTCACAATCTCATTGTTTATCAATATTTTTTATGACTATGATTCAAATAATGAGATAATATGATCAATATCTCAAGAAACACTTGACTTTTATTATCCTAGGTGTATTAATGATATTTATAAGTATTAATATAATTTTATCACTCTTTGGTACTTATAATTATTGATAAAACGTTTTTAAGAAAATCATATATTATTTCTATCTTCGGTCAAAAATTTATTTTATTCCAAATACATGTTTTATAAAAACGTTTTAAATTTTTTTACACTTTTAAAAATGATTTATTAAATACATTTTCCCATTTTTTCTTTTTAATATTTTTCAAAGTAATCTTCTTGTCTCTTTCCAAACAAGTCACTTTTCTAAACTTTTTACCCTGAAAAATGAATGTTCTCTATGAGATATGGAAATACCCACTAACATGACCATTATTTCTTTGAAGATTAATTTGAAAGTATAAATGTTTAATTTTAAGGAAATTTTTTTCTTAATATTTTGTAAATTCTTGGATTTTAAAAAAATATTTTTAAATAAACGTAATTTTAAAATGTTTTATGTTTTAAAAAGTGATTTTAAAAATTAAAAGGATATTTTCAACAAAAATGTATTTAATGAAATTTTAATGGTATTTAAATTTATAAATATAATAAACCCTTGTTTTTACTTATCCTCTGCTGGGGATATTTGGTATTAATAACATCCACATTATTTCTATGAATGGAATAATATTAATTTAAATATATTTTTATGAAACTAGTTTCACTTCCAATGATTAATCACGTTACAAAGAGATTATGATGAAACACAGTTATTTTCCATGGGTTGGTCATGTTGCAAAGATATTTTTATAGAGCCAATTTATTTTACATGATTTAATAAAGTTATAAAATGAATAATAATTGTTTCTACGAGTTTTATGATGAAATTAAAACTATATATACTTTATTAATGTTATAGTTCTTGGAAATTATATACGATGGGGAAACCTAGATAACACTGAGTGATCCTATTACAGCTTATATTATGTGGTTGACCTGATAGAATATGGTGAGCACATTATAGCTTATGTGATGGGGTGGCCCAAATAATACTGGGTGAGACTGTTACAACTTATATGATGGGGTGGCCCAGATAGCACTGGGTGAGCCGGTCATAGCTTATATGATAGGCGCACCCAGATAGTTTCCCAATACATTGGTAATAATTATGTTCTCTAGGGAATTAAATTGGAAGTCATCCATATGGTTATTCAATATTTATATGATAAGATTTTCAAATATACTGAAATGTTTTTTATATACTTTATATGGGTTTTTATAGTTTCTTATGATCATGATTGATATCAATTGGCTCATGATTATTGATTTTTATGACTCTTTCCTTTTCCATGTTTTCATATTTGATGATCTAGCTATTTATGGTTATGACTTATTTTATGATTCTCTCATGCAGTCTAATTATGTTGTCAAACCCTTATGCACTTCTTATGATCATTTATATCAATAAATTACTAATGCTTATGTTTATCCTTACTAATCTTTTGAGATCACCCTTATTATGCTTCTTTTTTCCTAGGTTATAAAGAATGAGGTTTAATTAATTATTTCTATATGGGATTTCATATGGATAATAATGATGACTAAATGTGAAATAATAAAATCTAGGTTATGTGGGAGAAACTTTCATTTTATGACATGGGTACTATTCATATAAGTGTTTTTCCTAATTAAATAAAACTTTAAACCTAAAAGGTCCTCAATAATATAAGTGATCTAATTTTTCCTTTTGATGTTTTAAGGTTATGATAAAAAATCGGCCACAATTATCAGCATCAAATCCATAAATATAAGGTTTACAATTTCAACACCAGATTCAAGAGTGAAGGTTTGGGGATGTTATACATGGATTACATGAATGATTTATATACACTTTATTTTATCTATGTAATTAATTTATTAATCCCAAATTTTCCATTATTATTGGGTGTGATCTCTATTTTATTGTGACAATTGATCATAATGATCCAATGACCCCCACTTTCACTTGATGTGTTTATTAACTATGTTTTTCACCTCTCAATGATTAGAAATGACCCTCACCATGATCCTATGGACTATGGAGTGGAACTACATTTCCCAACTAGATGAAAAGACTTTGGTTACTTGAATGGATAATTAGATTTGGTCTATTTATATTACATCTATCTTGATCCTATTCCTATACTCAATTATCACCCACATTCAACTATTTCCATTTACTTTTAACCACTCCATTCAGTCTTGTTTTTGGATTTGAGTGGATGAGAGATAACTTCCATTTCATGGTTAGATCTCGAAGAAGAAGAGAGGAAATTGAGGTTTCTTGAGGTCATTATTCTATTTGAACCTCTTCATGATGAACTCTGGAAACCAGTCATTTATTCTAATTAATATTTGAAGGAGGTGATATGTTTTTGGGTATTAGATGACGAAAATAAAAACATAATGGCTCTAGACATTATTTATTTCTTCCTAACCAGGTTTTGGTTAAGAAAAATAGCTCTGTTAAAAAATATATCTCCATTTTATTATGTCTATTACTTTAATTGTTTTTTGTATGTGTGGGAGTTCATCTAGGAGGAGATGACACTGAATCCTCATGATAGGGTTCATTTTACCACTTTGTTCAACAAGGAAAATATCCATAGCTTCTATAGTTCATATTATTCTTCATTTGAGTCTATAAATATTTCTTTATTTAAAGTAATAAATCATATTTTGGGGTGGTGTTCTCATCATTAACATAAGATCAACATGCTATGAATAATGTAAAATATTTTTCTTTTCTTTTCTTGATTTTTTCTTAATTGTTTCATATTTTGGAATAATGATCATCATTTTTGAAATGTAATCTATGTTTTTGTAAACAAAACAACTTAAATAATCATTTTAAACCCATAAAATAAGAATAAGCGGGTCTTGGTTATTCTTGTGGATAACCATGTCACAATTTCACCCTAAAAAATCATCTAAAATGAATTATTAGAACATGCATAGTCAATAAAAAACAATTTTATAAAAAATGAATGAAGAAGGAATATAATACAAATCAATTGATTGACTATTCATTCAATAAAAAATGTAAAATAATAAAAGGAAAAAAGTGTAAAAAATAGGATCTGCTGCTATCCCTAAGACTCAATTCATCTCATCACCTTTGATCCCCATCGAGTTACTCTAACCCAATCCTCTATATAACTTGTGTTTACACCAGTAAAACTAACATAAGGTCCCCATGGAAACCATAATTCCAATGAAATCTATAATAAAGACATGTCATTAGTGTCTCCCATAGTTTTCCTAATATAAACTATAATATATGTCTATTCCTGAGGAAATTAAATATAGAAAATAAACATACATGTTGGGTTATTATGAGAAATCCTAGCCACCATGACACCCAACCAAAATTTCTTTATCTAATTCTAGAAGCCCACCTCACGCTAGAACCACATGCATACATATTGGGTTATTGGGTGCTAACCAAAACACCATGGAATCCAACTATACCTACTTCATTATAAGTAAATAATCTAGTTTCTTCATTCCATAAGCCTCAACCTATACTCAAAGACTCACAATAGAGTGTTACCAAGTCGTGAAAACCACCCAAAGATAGGGGGCATGGTTCTTCATCCAAATCATATACCACTTTCACACTAACGGTAGTTTATATCAATGTATCAATCAATACCCTCTTAGTTAGGGTGGGGTCCATACCAAGTACCAAGACCAATCCCTCTATCAGGGAAGGGCACCCAACTTGTATCTGTATGAACCCCTCAAACTCAGGGGAGGTCCCATATTACATCCACCAACCCTATCACTCAGGAAATGGTCATAACCTAAATACTTTCCTCTCTTAGGGTGGGTATCACAAGAAATAGTGGACCAAAACCATCTCACTTAGGGAGGTCCTTACAGATACTCTCTCACTTAGGGAATGCCCATACATCCTGACCACTAACCTCTCACTTAGGGTAGATTATTATACATACTAATTTATTCCCTCTTATTTATGGTAGGGTTTACCATATCCTCCATTTCCCTCTCACTCAGGATAAATGTTACAATCAAATCATATCTGTAATAAAAAAAGGGCATATAACCCCTCTCACAAACTCACTATCTCATCAATAGTTCATTAGTCACTTTATACCTATCCATGAACATCTATTCTACTCCATTCCTCCATACATCCTCATTGGATAATCCACTTAAGACCATATTAACAACACAAAAACAACATTTTGTTCCTATAGGAATTCTTATCTAACCTGTTAGTGTGTCCACTAGGGTACTTGAGCACTATCCTAATATTATCTCATTGACAACAAGCTATATCCAACACCCTAAGGTGTTCCCTCAGTATGTAGGCTCTTATTTACCCTGAAATCAAATCCCCATCCACATCCTCTCCTAGTTCTAATGATATAACCCCATCCTAAAAACCAAGGGATTTTTCAGGCTATATCACACCAATCCCCCTGGCATTGTAGGTTCCATAGTAAATATGGAAGAATAGACAAGAGGGGGGGGGGTGCATTGGATTATTTTTTAGAAATTTATAAATTATATCATAGTTATAAATTTAATTAATTGGAAATAAAATAATAAGAATAAGATATTTTTATAGTAGTTCAAATCAAATTGATTATACGTCTACTCTTCACCCCTCTCAAATGCAGAGAGAGATACCACCCACTAACTATGGAATGTCAAATTGAATTTTTCACACCTAAAGTCACTACCTAAATTTAAATCCTTTTTTCCTTGGAGGCTTAAACACAATATTACCCAACATTTTTTTACCTGGAGGTACAACCTAGACAACCCTATATTTTTTCCCTTAGAGGCATAACCTAAACAAAATTTTTTTGGGGTGTCACAACCCAAAACAACTTTCCATTTAAAGTGATAGTATAAGCCAATCAAAATTTAGAAAAAATAATAAAAATAGTTAAAGCACCATATAAATAGATAAAAAATTCAATGATTGAGTGTAGAGGTAGAATAGAGATCTCCAAAAAACAAATAATGAAGCAATTATAGTTGGTTGAGATCCATATATGATAACCAAATTGTATCACACTTGTATAGTTTAATAATATCCTCAACCATATATATATAGATCAAGATTTTTCAAATTCATTATATATAGTTCTTTTATTCAAAGTAGATTCAAAGCATGAATCCTGTTGTAGTTTAAATTTCCAAATTAAACATGTGATATATTTATTGAATACACCTGAAAAACATACCCATGTGGGTTAATTTGATAATATATAATATTAAAAACATATTTTATCGTGATAACACATTAAAATAATTAATACAATACCAAAAAATAATTATAATTAACATTAAAGTCCATTGGAAAACTGTTTTAAATCATACAAGATAAAAAATTCAAATTCTAAACAAATTTAATTTTTAACTTGTGTTTTCCCATGAAACTAGGGTGAAAATTTAACCCATGTGATGGGAATTTAATCCTATATAAAATTATTCCAAATAAAATTATTTAATATTAAAAATGTTAATAAGTATTCAAGGAATAATGAAATTAAGATAAATATGTGAAATAAACATAATGTAATTAAAAATATACAAGTATAAATAAAACAGAGCATGTTTTAAGATAAAATATGAAAAAGGAATTAAGTGGCCATTGATAATTTATAAGTTATGTTCAACACTTTTACAAATTTAAACTTTTGTTTTATTCTATAATTTTTAAAATTTTCACTCATGACCACTTATTTTTTATTCTTGTAGTTGATACTCATAACATATGGTTGATACACATAATGTATAGTTGATGTAATTTTTCATATAACATTCATGGTTAATCCTTACAAATGATGACTTTTAACATGAAGTTGATTCAATGGATTTTTGCAAAAAATGAATTCTACATAGGTTTTCTAAGGGTAAGATATATGCTCTGTAAAGGTAAGACATATGCTGTGTAAAGGTAACCTTGATCTTATATATATCACATAAGTGAAAAGTCCCAACGAGAAGCAATGTAATCACTGATAGGGGGAGGGGGTGAATCAATGATCTATTTTTATTTTATGTTATATTTATTATATAATAACCTTCACCTCTTGTTATATATTTATCACTTTATTGAAAAACTAAGATTCACAAATCTATAGGAACATAATTATTTACATGTTTCACTACTCAATAAGAGTAGATAGCCCTTGGAATGGTTTTGAAATATTACAATACCACACAATACAATAAAAAAACACTTTTCTATGGATACAACAAGTAGGAAATACCATACACTTGTGTATCAGTAAGATCAATACAATAATGTATGTGATTCTTCTATAAAGAATGATATAAATAAGTTTTTGTAAATTTTTTAGAAAACTTCACTAGTTGGTTTCAAAAATTTAATTTTGCTTCTTCAAAAACTTCTAATTTTGATTATTCTTCAAAAAAATTCTTTAATTTATTACCCAATAGTAGGTAGGAATAAATTTTCTAGACTTCAAACAAAAACACAGTTTGATAACTCGCTACGATTCTTTATTCCAATTCTTCAGTTTAGAAACAAGTTTAACATTCTTGTCTAAAAAGAAGTTTTATTTTTTAGTCTTGAAACATGTTTGATTCACTTATTTCTTTTTCCCAAATATTCAAGTCTGATTACTTAGTTTGATTTCTTAGTTCGATATGGTGAATCCTAACCCCAACTTCTTCTGAACACTTCTTTTGTTTGGAAAAATTTACCAAGAAATTTTATATTGAAACCAAAAATCCAGTACTCTCTCTCTCCTACATGTGAACGTTGTCAGAGTACAATGTACTTTGACTTCTATTTATAGGTTCCTCTAAAGAGAAAATGGAGAAAAACAAATTTCATTTTCCGACTAAAAAAAATTCCAGAATCCTGAATTTCATTTTAATTTGAACTTCATTTTTACCCATTATCTGTGCTTCTAAACTCTTCTGGATTATTCTCAAAAATTCAAACACTCTATAGAACATATAAATATTTCATCTTTTTTAAAATTTAATTGTTTAAAAAACTTCTCACTTCAATTATTCAAAATAGCTAAAACTAATTTTTATAAACATCGTTGTAACATCTATAGAATTAATAACCCTTCAACAATAGTCTATTGAAACTTCAATATGTTACACCATTTCACATTTTTTTTCAAAAAATCCTCAAATCAATGGAGCTACATCTAATAAAACTCAGAATCCGATGATTTATCTGTGTCACACCTTGTCCGATGAGTCTTGACCCAATTAAAAATAAAATAACTTGAGACCTCACACTAATGCTTCAGATCACATGAAAATGGTTGAATAAATTGTTGTATTTCATCAAACTGATCTGTCCCTATTTCCTATCTGATGGATAAATATCTGAACGTTATCTATGTTAACAAAACAACTAATTGAACAATGTTAATAAATTCAATTCTAATTCAAAATAAAAATCTTTAGTGTATCCGATACAATTTGGATAGTACGATGTTATACCTCAAATGAAAATCTTCATTCGATGTATTATTGGTGAAAACCATGTATCTGATAGATTAGTGCCAGAATCTATTTGATGGATTGGTGGTGCAACTTATCCAATGGATCGGTATCAACAAAAACTTATTTCTTTCAGAAACTCAGAAATAGATTGTTGATTTGATGAATCAATTTGTTAGATAGATCAGCCTATTCGATGGATTGGTTGATCCTAACTTATGCAAGACCCCTGACTTCATCACATTCAAACTTCTAGTCTCCAAATTTCTTTTACATCCGGTGCACCTTGATTTGATGGCATGTGCTTATAAAACATAAAATTCAAAAAAACACCATAAAATCACAATTAACATTTCTTCCACAAACATAGTTTCTCACATTTTATTTAAAAACTCTTGGATCAAAAGTCTTTAGTCAGTTTAGGATGTTGAGAAATTTTATTATAGAGAAGTATCATTATATTTTATGTCAAATATCTATAAATAAATTCTAAATCTAATACGTCTTCTCAGTTTTTCTGAAAAAAAATCATTCCAAAATAATGAGTTTTAAAAAAAAGTTCACCCAAAACAAAACTTTAGAATAGAAAACTAAAAATGATGGAATTTATTAAGAAATATATGTATAATATTTTTATTTTGATACTCCAATGTATAATCACCAAAACATACAAAGTAAAGTGATTTTTGTAATTATAACATAATAAAAAAAATCAACAAACCACATCTTCTAGAATTTGAAAAACCATCTCCAACCATCTTGGTCTCAATAATCCCCCCTTTGGATTTTGTTTTCAACCATGTTGTCCATAAGTAGTGACTTGAGAACTTCCCTTGAACTTCAAGACTTCAATTATTCCACCTCTTTACAAAATAAGTCTTCCTATAAAAACAAGTTTCCTACAAGCACTTAAAAAATTGTTAGAACAGTTCACATACCCACACATTAAGATCAAAATTTACCCCTTTAAAACTCACCTAAACAAATTCTTACTTAAAAAGTTTAGCACATACCAATGGATATATTTATGAAACATCAATTTTCTATCTATTAACAACACTATCCAAAGAGAATATTAAAGTAGAGACAATAACATATACCTCAACCTTGGAGAGAAAGAGGTAGTACTCCCATGTTCAACCTCAGTTTGAAAAATTCTTCCATTTGTAAAGGTTTTATAAATATTTCAGCAACTTGTTCCATTATAGGAACATATTCCAACTTAACTTCTTTATTCTTCACATGATCTTTGAATAAGTGATATTTTATATCAATATTTTTTGAATTAAAATGATTTACTAGATTTTTTGTGAGATTTATATCACTCTAATTATCATAAACCAAGTGAAGGGGTAAATTTACTTTCACAATAAAATCTTCCAATCGAGTCTTCATCCATATAAGTTGTGTTATAGTTTGAGTGGTGGTAATATATTAAAATTCAACCATTCTAAGATTAAAAAATTATTCTTTGTAGTATTCCAAATTAAAAATATTTACAACATAAATAAAAATATACCATGTGTGGATATTATATCATATACCCTTCCTACCCAATCATCATTTGTAAAACCAAACAAATCAATTATTCCCGAGTTGTCATATTTTATACCAAAATCTATTATGGCTCTAATATATCTGAAAAATAATTTTTTCTGTAAATAGATGATATTACATTGTTGAATTTTAGAATATTTCACATAAGGTAACAACATACACAATATCTAGTCTTTAATAATTCAGATATAACAAACTTCCAATCAACTTCTGAAATTCTTTAGAATCCACTTCCTTTATTTATCCATATTTAGGCAACTTGGTTCCCAATAAATTTGGTGTCGAAATAGGTTTTTAATTATCCATTCCAAACTTCTTAAGAATTTCATTAGCATAATTCCATTAATTAAAAAAAATATTTCTTCTTTTGTGATATTTTTAAGCCCATCAAATATTTCATTTCACTGAGAATTGGCATTTCAAACAACTTCATATCATCATAATTTTTATCAAAAGATCTTTCATAATTCCTTGAAATATACTATCATAAAAATACATAATTAAAATTAGGGAAATATACTGATTTTATTTAATTTAGATATTACTATCAACTCTTCCCTTTTTAAAGTTCAACTTCCTTAAACAGTCATCCAATTTGGAATACCAAGCTCTCGAATCTCTATTTAACCCATTCAAAGATTTCTTCAACTTGATCACATAACTTCCATATTTAATAATAAAAAATACACAAGGTTGTTCAACATAAACTTCTTCATATAGTTCTCTATTTTGAAATAATGATTTCAAATTCATTTGAAAAATTTTATAACCATGTTGTACAATAATTTCATGAAATATTTTTTTTTGTTTCTAACATTTCCATTGGAGAAAAATTCTCATCCAAATCAATGAATTTAATCTATGTGTAACATTAAAAAAAATCATGAATTATTTATTATCGATTCAAAATCGTCATTCAACTTGTTTTAGAACACCCACTTTTCACCAATAACATTTTTATCATTTGGTTTGGGAACAAGTTCCCAAATATCATTCTTCTCAATTAAGTCAAAATCTTCATTAATAACATTAATACACTCTTGATGCTTCAAAACTTCATTAAAATATTTTGGATCAAATTTTTAATATAAATAATTATGTGAAAATACCTTTTATGTTTTTATTTTTTGAAACATTTGTTTTTGGTCACCAATAATATTTTTCAACATCCCTCTATTTCCTCATATTAGGATGAGATATATAATGTTATTCCACATAACTAGAAATTGTTGAGTTCGATTCTTGTATATAAGTGGCATCACCATTATTGGAATTATTTTCATGTCTCTCAACAATAACTCTTTAACCTTCTTCATCTCCCTTTTCATCATGTATTTTTCAAACATCTTCTTTATCCTTTTTAAGAAATCTTAAATGAATAGAATCAACTACCTTTCCTATTTATTTTTTAAAACATATATGTCCTCATCTCAAGACTAACCAATAAATATTTATTCTTCATATCTTTGATCAAATTTACCAATATTTACACATTGTTTTATGATGAAGGGACTTAAAAAAACCCTCAAGTGTTTCAAACATGGAATTTCATTGTATAACATTTAATAAGGATTAATATTAGAGAATGTAATGTAGAAAAATTGATTCTAAATATAGACTATTTTACTCATTAACTTCCTCTATAAGTAGTGTGACCAACATTATTACTTCAAAAATTCATCACAAAATATTCACATTCCTTTTCTTTTCTTATCCTAAAAGTATTAAACATATTTCGACCAATTGCTTTATGTTTCAAATACAAAATACAAGTAATACGAGTAAATTAATCAATGAAAAAAAATCAAGTACTTATCTTAAAATTTTGATTGTTTACTCATTGGCCTAAAAATATCAGATTGAATAAGTTTTAAGGGACAAGTTGAATTAATTTCAAATTTTTTATACACAGAGTTTGTTATCTTCCCATTCTGACAAATTGAACAACTCCAATATCACCTTCTTGTCAAATTACAAATATCATGAAAACTTTCTTACTTGGTTAACTTCCTTATATTTCTTTAACACATATTCTACAACCCTTTATTCCATAATTGATTCACATTCACCATGCTTATATAACATGAATTATGAACATCACCAACTTGAAAAAAGTTTTCTTTTGTATATTGGGCTCTCATAACTATATTTCCATCTACAACTATTTTTAAAAAAACCTTATTTTTTGAAAGAAAATTATTCCCTTTATCAAAAAGTTCGAAAACACTCAATAATTTGTGTTTTATCCCATCAAAAAATAATGAATTTTTAGATTTCAATTTTTCTTCCAAAAAAATAGTAGATAAAACACCGTTGATTCTAAGTGATTAATCATTTCTGACCATCAATGTTTCTTCTTTAAAATACTTTACATTATTTAAAAACATTAAATCTACTATCATATGTAAGGTGAAACCACTACATAAAATATAGGGTCATTCTCTTTTTGTATATTTGACAGAAATTTCAACCATAAGATATTTTTATTTAATTTTTTCTTCCTTAACATTAACTTTTTGAGAGTTTTTATAAGCATGTTGTTGTGATGGTAGAAAAAATACATCCTTTATAAGAATATTCATGATGTTCAAATTTTTCTAAAATAGTTTCTAGACATTGGGGCATATTTTTGACTTTTAAAACAACTTTTCCAGAGTTCCTTCTTTGAGTGGATTGATCCCCTTAATCTTTTTTTCAAGTTACTCATGTGGTAATTTTAGTGTTGCTGATTAAACCAAAAAATATTTATTGTATGCCTAAATCCACCAAAATACCAATAATAAATATATAAGTAATATTTTCATTTGTATCATCAATAATTTATATAGTTTTTAAGATATTATCAAAAAATTATTACCTTACACATCAAAGATTTGTTGAGCCCTAAACATTCTATTATCACCCCAAATCATCTTCTTCAAGTGACCAATTTCATCTAGCAACTTAGAATTATCTTCAAGAAATGATTCATGATTATTTGCTACAAAACATTCCCTTTTCAACTTCCTGTTTTCTCTTTCAATTCATAAAATCCTTCTAAGACATTATTTAAACTCTCTTTTCAGATCAAATTATAACTGAATAAATTCTTCTTCAGAATTACAGCTTTCATCACCAGAAAATACTTCATCATTTAATTTTTCAATAAATGTGTTTTCTATGAAAACTTCAGTGAAATTTTCACCTTTAACTTCACTATCATCATCTTAATAATCCTTAGATAAAAAACATATCCTTTTGGATTTGAATAATTTTTTATCTTTTACCATGGAATAAGATTTTGTTTTTTTATCATGTTTATTCCATGATATTCTTGAATTTATTTCATCTACAACACTTTCTTATTCATTATTTCTTCAAGGATTTTTTTAACATAATGTCCAATAGCTCCACATTCAAATAATTTCTATGGTAACTTTCCATTTTTTACATACCTTTTTCACTTTTCACATTTTTAGAAAACAAGGGAAAAAGGTTACCGAAATTGTTACTAACCTCATCTTTAGTGTTGGAGCCACTATCTTCTTTATCTATAAGAAATTTCTTGTATTTCTATTTCTTTGTATATTTGACAGAAATTTATTGATCAAAATTTTATTTTCTCATAATAATTTCCTCTATTCTCATTTAATAAATAATGAGAGTTCTATATAAGTCATCTAAAGATAGAGTTTCTGGATCTATATCTTCTAAATATGAAACTTTGGCATGAAAATTTTCATGAAGAACACATAAGATATTTTAAATAATCATTGAATCTTATATCTTATCACCAAGACATATTTGTGTTCTAATAATATCATTCACCTTTTTAATGAATTTATCAATAGATTCATACTCACCTTTTTGATATATTCATAATTTAGCATATAGATTGGTAACTTTTCCTTCTTAACCTTTGCGTTACCTATATTGATATTTTTAAACTTTTGAAAAATATATTCATCATTTCAAACTCCCTTCACTATAAGAAATTTAATTTTATTGATTAATGATAGTAAATAATTTTTATCCCTTCCATAATTCTTCATATTTTTCTTATCAATATATTTAAGAGGAAAATTTTCAAAAAGTGGAAGTAATCCATCTACAAAATCTTACAAAACATCATAACCAAGTGACATAAGAAACAAAAGCAATATATATTTCAATATATGATAGTTATTTCCATCAAAAAAGTAAATCCCATTAATTTTCACAAAATTAAAATTCTTCATCACAAATTATCTAAAAAAACTTTATTAAAGTTGAAAATGAAGGGAAATTTCCCTCTGATAGCAATTAAAAAGGCCCAACCAGGATAAATGTAATCACTAATAAGGGGAGGGGTTGAATTATTGATTTTTTTATATTTTATGTTTTCTTTATTTTATAATAATATTTTACTCCTATTAAATATTTATCACTTTACTGATAAAATAACAGTCACACATCCACACAAACTCAAGTATTTACAATTTTCACTACTCAATAAGAGTATATAGTCTTTGTAATGGTTTGGAAATAATAAAATACGTCACAATATTCTAGAAAACAATACTTTTGTGTATATACAACAAGTAGGAAATACCCTTACACTTGTGTATAACTATAATCAACACAATAGTGAATGTCCTTCTCCTAGCACAAATTATGTAAATACGTTTTGATAACATATTTAAAAACCTTCAAGAGTTGGTTCCAAAAAATTTCACTATAATGATTTAACAACATCAAGTTTTGATAATTCTTCGAATTTTTTTTACTTTCTTACCCAGTAGTATGTAGGAATAAAATTTTGAGACTTCTTACAAAAAATCATTCTGATCACTCACTATAATTCTTCAGTCCAATTTATCAGTCCAAAAACAAGTCTGATTTTTTTGTCCGGATTTTTTTTTATTTTGTTATTTATTTTTTCCTAAATATTTCAATCCAATTTATTAGTCCAATTACCAAGTTCAATCTATTGAATCCTGAGAACAACTTCTTCTAAACATTTTCTCTGTCCAGAAATATTTTCCAAGAAATTCTTTTCGAAAGCCAAAACTCCTGCGCTCTCACTCTTTCTAACACATGAAAAATGTCAGAGTACATTTTAATTTTACTTATATTTATAGGTGACTTAGAATATAAAAGTTTGGGAAACCAATTTAGTTTTCCCGTTCAGAAAAATTCAAGAATCCAAAATTTAATTTTAATTTTAAATTCATTTTCACCACTTCTCTACACTTATCAACTCTTATGGATTCTTCTCTAATATTCTTGAACTCCCATAAACATCATAGTATTCATTATATTTTATAACTACTCAGTTTGAAAAAATTATCACTTTGATTCTGAACACCAACTAAAACTATTTTCCCATAAACATCGCTGTAACTTCTGTAGACTTTAGAACCCTTAAACAACAGTCTGTTGGAAACTGAAATATGTTACACCATTTAATCATTTGTTTAATATATCCTCAGACTAATGGAATTTATTTCAATGAAAATCATCCTATAATGATTTATTGGTGTCACACCTTATCTAAAAAGTCTTGGAACTGTTCGAAACTAAATAACTTGAGACCCCACACCAAATTTTCAGATCACATGAAAATGGTTGAATACATTATTGTATTTCATCTAATTGATTGATCCCCATTTACCATCTGATGGGTCAATATCTAGATCTCATCTATGTTAACAGCTCAAATGATTTACTTACATCAAAAACTTCTCTACTCATTTATAATCAACAAATATGGTCCATCCAATATATTTTTGATAGTCCAATGTTCATCCTTTGATTGAATTCTTCATCCAATGTATTATCGATGTCAAAAATATGTTTAATGGATAGATGTAAGAACCCATCTAATAGATCAGTGGTGAAACTTTTCTGATAGACCAATATCAATAATGAATTTTTATTCTTCTAAAACTTAGAAAATTATGGTTCGTTTGATGAACTGGTTCATTTTATGGATTAACCCATCTGATGTATCGACCAATCTGATGGATCATCCCATCTGATGGATCGTTTGATCAACAATTTTACCAAACCTCCGACTTCAGTGCATTCAAATTTCTAGTTTTCAAAAAACTTTTTCAGTTAATGCACCTTGATACGATGGTCTGAGCTCATAAAACATAATCTTTATATAATCACTAGAAAATCACAATCGTTTTTCTTCTATAAACACATTTCTCCCCCATTTATTCACAAATCCTGAATCACAAGTCTTTATTCAACATATGATGTGGAGAAATTTTATCACAATAAACATCATTAGATTTTATTTCAAACTTGTATAAAGACATTTTGCGTATGATACATCCTCCCAAACCATTCTAAAAAAATTCATTCCAAAATAATGCGACTAAACAACAAGTTCACCCATAACAAAACTTCATAACAAAAAACTAAAAATGATATACTTTCTTAATAAATCTATGTTTGATACTCTAAGTCTGATACTCTGGTGTCTGATCACCAAAACATAGAAAGTTATTTTATTTCTTGTAATGATAGTAAAATAAAAAATATTCAAAAAACCACTTCTTCCAATATTTTAAAAACCATCTCAAGCCAACTTGGACCAAAAAATAAGGGTAAACATTCAATGAAACATCTTGTGTAATGGTAACATAAAAATTAAATTTTATATATTAAGGTAAAATAAAAACATTCTTAATGGTATAAATATATTTTTAAAACATGCATAAGGGTACAATATAAGATACTTAAGTTTAAACTTCAACTTTTATACATTTCATAAGGGTAAGTTACATACTCACGTAAAGTTAAAATAAATGTTGTAAACATTGTGTAAGGGAAAATATAAAGCTATGTATGGGTATATATAAAGATAATTAAGCGTAGATATAAATCTATGTAAGGGTAAGCTGCATTTTTAATAAGATGTATATGGGTTGATAAAAATCTTTACATGGGTAAAATTCATTTTTATCAAGCTATATAAGTGTATATTTAAAATTTTTTAAAGGTAAATATAAAATTATAATACATTCATAAGGGTAAAATAGAATTTTTATAAGGGTAAATAAAAATTAACACATAATACACAGGGGAAAATAAAATACTTAGAAAATATTTTTTTTCAAAACATTTAACCAAAAAATAAATAAAAATAATAATATTTGACGAACAATTAAAATTTAATAAACAATGAAATTTTGAGATATTGTAATTATCAAAACAAAAAATAAATAATATTTCAAAGAGACTATCTTACAATATATCCCTTTTTGATAATGAAAAACAAAAAAAATGATTCCAAATTTTCTCCCTCTTTTTGGAATTGATCAATAAGATTTTAAAATTTGAAGAGATAATTTTCTCCCACTTTTTAAATTATAAAATTTCCACACTCATTTTATCTAAAAATAAAAAATTTCATCATAAGAAAAAACTCCTAAATATATGATGTTTGATTAAATTTCCATCATTCCAAGTTATAATTTGATTTTATCAAACCTAGTAAAGTTCATGGTCATAGTAAATATATCAGTTAGATAAATTTTTATAGAAATAAATTCAAGAATTATATTTACTTACTGAATATGATCCCTAAGAAAATAAAATTTAAAATCAATTTTCTTATTCCCAGACTATGTAAAGGGATTTTTTGGAAATGAAAATAGTAGAATTATTGTAAAATAATATAGGAATAGTGTAAATAAATCAAAATCATAAAGAGTTTGGTTAATCCATAATTATTGAGACCAACAAGATGTAGAAGCTATGTATTTAGATTCATAATTGGAGAGATATATTTTTTTATTTGAAGCCTAAGAATCTAATTATTTACCAAGTAAATGACACATAACTGAAGTGATTTTTATATGTATCTTTCATCCACTAAAATCTGAATCAGGAAAATTTTTCAAATAAGTATTAGTTTTATCAAGGTAATATAATCCAATATTCCAAGATACTTTAAAATATATAATAATACTCTTAAAATATTTAATGGAACCTTCCTTAGGTTCACTTTGAAATATAGATCACATGAAAATCAAAAACATTAAATCATGCCTAAAATAAGTTAATTATAAAAAAATTCCAATCACATCTATATAAGTTTGAAGTTCAATGAATTTTTTAGATTTATCTAAATATAATTTTCATGAAGTACCCATGGAAGTATTTTAAATTTTACAATATTTCAAACCAAATATCATAAAAATATCTTAATCAAACTTATATTTATTTATAAAACCACCATCAAATATTTGAAATATTTTCATACCAAGAAAGAATTTAGATTCTACCATCATACTCATATATAATTTAGAATTCATTAATTCTGAAAATTTATTAAAAATATTTTCACAAAAATATCCAAAAAATAATTTCATCAACATAAATTTTTACAGTCAAGATACCATCACAATTTTTTAATCAATATATTAGGATCAACCTTTCCCTTACTATTTTTTTAAATAAAACTATTTAACCATTCATTTGACTATATAGGATCTATATTCAAACCATATAAAGCCTTAGATACTTTCTAAATATGATCAAGATGATTTTCATTTTCAAAACCATGTTGATGTCTAACATAAACTTCTCCATAATTCTAACCACTTAGAAAAAAACTTTTGAAATCCATTTAAAATAATTTAAATCGATGAAAAGAAGTATAAGATAATAATATTATAATAACTTATAATTAATAAAAAAGTGTGAAATATTATTCAAAATAAATAACTTATTCTTGATAATATCCTTTAGAAAAAAATATAAATTTATTTTTAATTATATTTATATATTCATCAAGTTTGTTTCTAATGATCTATTTCTCTCGAATAACCCAAGAATCATTTAGTGGAAAAACTAAAACCACAAAATATTTATAGTAAAAATATTTAACTCATATTTTATATCTATGATATGATTATAATCATTTAAAGTTTCATCAATATTCTTAGGTACAAATTCAGAAATGAAAGAATGATAAGCAAAAAATATTCATAATTTTTTTTTCTAGTTTTAATATTTCGAATCACATTATCAATATGATTATCTCTTTGATTATTACAAGATATTTCATGAATAAGTTTAGATTTTGAATAAATAATCTCCCCTCAATATATGAATCTTTATCTTTAGGTTCTTCCACTTCAAAATTATAATCTCAAAAATAAATATTCATGTTGATTAGTATCATCATCTCTTTTATTAAATGATTTTTAATCAAACTTAACCTGAAATTATTCTTCAATAACAATGATTATTTTTATTTTAAACTCTATATTCTTTAATATTGTTGGAATATCCTAATAATGTTCCTTTATTGGATTTTGATTCAAATTTATCTAAATAATCCTTGTTATTGATAATGAAAACTTTACTCCCAAAGAAACTAAAATATCCAATTTTAGGTTTTCTCCCCTTCATAATCTCATAAGGTGTCATTTATTACAAAGGTACTATGATAATTATATTATCAACATAACAAGATGTATTCACATATTCTGACCATAACTATTTGGGTTTATTAAACTCATTTAACATCGTTTTATCCATTTCCGAAAGAGTTATATTTTTTTATTTATACCACAACATTTTATTATGGTGTTCTAGGAGCTTAAAATTTATAAAAATACCAATTTTATCCACAAAACTTCTTAAATAACTGATTTTAGAATTCACCACCATGAGTTTTTCAAATTAATTTAATGAAGTGTACTTTCTCATTTTAAACAAATTTACAAATAAAGTGATAAAATTCGATAATGTTTTAGATTTTAGTGTAAGAAAATAAACCCAAGTTTATATAGTAAAATCATCAATATCCCAAACTAGAAAATTTTAAATGTCCAAATAAATGAAAATGATTATGATTAAGGGGAATTATAGTTTTTACTTATTTAATTTAATTGAAAATACTTCTGTGTTGTTTACCTTTCAAGAAGGATTAACAAACAAAGGTGTTGTCCTCTTTAAGTTCATGTATCTATAAAATTTTTTGGTTCTTAGACATTTTTTGCATCAACCTTAAATTAGAACATCCCAACCATTTATACCACAAGATGTTTTAGAATATATATAATTTAATCAATTAAATTTTTAGTAGTTAATTCATTTAAATTAATTGAACAAATGTTGTCTTTTTTATTTATATAAAATAAAATATATTTAACATTAAATACAATGAATTTATCATTTTTAAATTTAATAAACATTCCATCATCACAAATTATTGAAATTATTATAAAATATTGTTTCAATCCTTAAAAATATAAACATTTATAAATAATAACAAAATTTGAGATTCCAACCTCACTAAAATATTTACCTTTCCTTTAGAATTATTGATAAATGTTACATTACCTCCATCACATTTGTTTAATGATAAAATTCATGATATATCACTAGTCATATTTCATGATCATCAAATATCTATATACCAAACATAAATTTTTATGATTCCAAGAAAAATTTCCTACCAAAATTGATTTAATCAATTTTTGGTACCAATGAAAATTTGGGTCTAATGGGATTAGAATATAAATAATGGGGAACCCAAATTAATTTCAAAAACTTGTTTATTGTTAATCTAAAAGATAAATATTTAAAAATTATATCCACATAAGTGATTGTGTAAATCTTAGGGTGCACACATTTTTAAAATGACCTTTCATATGACATCTAAAACATGACCCAGTAGATTTAATTACATTTTTACTCTTAATAAATAAATTCTTATAAATTTTGGGTAAATTGTTAACATAACCAAGTCCTAAGAACTTTTTTTTCATTTTATTAAACCTCATAATTTTACCAAAGATTTTTATACCTTGAAAAAATGTAAAGATATTTGACTTTAAAAATTAAATTTTATTTTTTAATATTTAATTTATTTTAATATCTATATAAAAATTACTTACTTCGTATTCATGGTATTTTTTCCTGAAATAAATTTATATCTTTATTTTTTAATATTCAAAAAAGTATTTCTTAGATTTTATTGAGTAGATTTTACATCTGCATGTGAAATTTTTAAATATTCCAAGATAAATTTCATTATTTCTTCATTTTCCATAAGAAAAAATTAATGTTGACTCTCAAGGTTATAATATAAACCAGTGATTATTTAAAATTTTTGATCAATTATTTCAACCTCTCTAAGTATTTACTCTTTAGTGTGGTTTTCAAGATTAGATTTGTAAAAAGAATAATAAGTAGAGTCACTTACGTGATTTGATGGAGCTATTAAGAACATATTTTCTACATCCTTTTATAAACCTAATTCCTTACTAGAACTTGAATCATAATTGAAACTCTATCTAGTTTACATTTCTTTATTTTATTTCTCAAATTGCTTCCTTTTTCCCCCATCATTAATCTTGTGAAATTAGACTTGATGTGCCCCCTTTTTTATAATCATAATAAATTATATATTGAGCTTCATTAGAAATAAAATTACATATATTATTATATATTAAATCATATTTAGGATATTGTTTTAAAAATCTTATTGAATATCCTTTCATTCATCTATATGCTCCCTTTGTAACATATGAAATTTCATTTCTTTTACTACTCTGCAACTGAGAATCAGAAGTGTAAGTAGATACATTTAATTTAAAATAAATTACCATGAATTATCTTCTTCAAAAAAAAATTTATTCTTTAACTCATATTGATATCATGTTCTAATAATATCATAAAGTGTATATTCCTTAAATTTTTTTACTTTAATCTATAACAACATTTTTAGCATGAAACTTCTTTAGAATTTCTCTACTAAAGCTTTCAAAAAAAAAGGTTTTATAGAGTTTCTTCTAATGAACTCACACCATTTAAAATAAAACTAAATAAATGGAACATTTTATTAATATTTTTTTATCCACCCATTTTAAATTCTTGATATTGAGCTCTTAACATTTGTAATTTAGTTCAAATACTTTTCTTCCATCCAAGATGTGTAACTTGTATAATTTTCCAAATGTCATGTGTAGTTTTACATGTAGATAAGTGACTATTAAAATTTCTATTTATCTAAAAAATATTCATCACCATGTAATTCAATTCATACTTTAAAACATCATCACAAAATAATGATTTAGGTTCACTTTTAGGATGTTTAAATAGTTGTCCCATGATTTTCTAGTGATCAATGCTATGTAGTTTTAAGAATACTTCTGTACAAGATTTCCATTATCCATAATCAATACCATCAAACTAAGGTGGTAATTGATGAATCCAAAAATAATTCAAACTTTTTCCTATAATTTTTAAATACATATTTTCCCCTTGATGTTTATGTCATAAATGGTTAGGATAAACAAAAATATATATCGATTTAGGGGTCAATATTTGATACCATTATAGGTCCCATAGGTAAGATAACATAATAGACAGAATGGGGCATGAATTGGACCGTTTTTATGAATTTAAATATTATATTAGAGTTATAAAGATAAATTAGTAGAAATAAAATAAATATGCACAAAATATTTTTATATTAGTTGAGATCAAATTGATCCAACATCTACTATTTACTCCTCTCCAATGTAGAGAGAGATAGCGCACACTGACTATGAAATCTTACACCTAATTTTACACATTTTGAGTCATAACCCAAATATAAAAACACTTTCCCTTGTATGCTTAAACCCAAGACTAACATGCCTTTTTCTACCTAGAGGCACAACCTGAACGATCCTTTTTTTCCCTTGGATGCACCACTTAAACTGACATTTATTGGGGATTCACAACCTATACACAAAATTTTTTTAAAGTGTTAGTATAACCCACTCAATCATTATCACAAAAGAATATATATTTTTAAATTAATATAGAAATATAAGCACACTTAAATATATGAGTGTCATGGAAATAAATATTTCTCAAACAAAAAAGGATAAAATGATTGTAGTTCAGTTGAGAGCCATAGGTGATCACCAATGTATTTCATACATATATAGTTAATGAATAACCTAAACCTTATATATATATATCTAGATATTCTAAAATCCTTATATAGAGTTATTTTATGCATATTATATTCATAGCATGAATCTATTTTCAGTTTATCTTCGGTAATACTACACGTGATATATTTATTGAGTGCACATGAAAAACATATCCACATGGGTTACTTTGATAATATATAATATTAAAAACATACTGTATTATCATAACATGTTATAATAATTAATAAAAAACCAAAAAAATAATTATAATCATTATTAAAATCCCTTGGAAAACTCCCATAAAGTATGTGAGATAATTTTTTTAATTTGGAACTCACATTTCCCAAGAAAACAACATGAGACATCAACCAAAATAAAGAAAAATTAATCCTATATAAAATTATTCCAAATAAAATTCATTATTATTTAAATAACTAATAAGTATTTAAGGAATAAATATATCAAGATAAACACTTGAAAATAACATATATTAATTCCAAATATATAATTATAAATAAAATAGATCATTTTTAAGCTGAAATATGATAAAGTAATTAAGAGACCATAGATAAGCCATTAGGTAGGTTCAATACTTTTCCAAATTTCAAATTATCGTCAATGCCAGAATTTGTTCGAATTTTCATTCACAATCACTTCCATTTTTTTCACATGATCAATAATCATAATGTACAGTTAATACACATAATATAAGGCTGATGTACTTTTTTATCTAACTCTCACAATCAATCATTAAGGATGATTATTTTCAACACGTTGTTGATTTAACTCATTTCTGCAAAATATAATCTTTCATAGGTTGTGTAAGGGTAAAAAATACACTTTGTAAAGAAAAAATGCACTCTTCATAAAGGTAACCATGATATTATATTTCCCATGTAAGGGTAACCTTGTAATGAAACAGGTTACATAAGGGTAACATTAAAATTTAATATCATACAGAAGGTAAAAAAACACATATAAAGGTAGAAATATATTTTTGAAACATGTGTAAGGGTATAATTGAAGTTATGTAAGGGTAAAATTAAACATATGTACATTACATAAGGGTAAGTGATATACTAATATAAAGATAAAATAACTTTTCAAACATTATTAAAGGGTAAATATAAATATATTTATAGGTAGATAGAATGCTATGTAAGGGTAGATATAAATCCATGTAAGCGTAAAAGGCATTTTTAACAAGCTATTTATGGTTACCTTTAAGCTTATGTAAAGGTAAAAAATTAAAATAAATGTGTAAGGGTAATATAGAACCTATGTTAGAGTAAATAAAAATTAACACATTATATGTAGGGGTAAATAAAATAATTATAAAATATTTTTTCCAAAATATTTAACAAAAAAATTAATATAAAGAATAATAATAATAAGAATAAATGATGAATAATTAAAATTAAATAAACAATGAAATTATGAGATATTTTAATTATGAAAAGATAAAAAAATTAAAGTGGAAAGGATCCACTCCCACAGTAATCCCTATTTAAATTCTTCAATAATACACCTGACCAACTCTGAGGTTAAATCATATCTCCCAAGACCCACTTGAGGTCTCTCAATAACTCAACCAGCACCATCAACCATCATTGATATAGTCTTCTAGTGATTCCAATTTATGGAAGGTTCTAAGAAGAACATTATCCATCTCTAAGAGAATGAATGCCATACCATCTTCCTTATTTAGGGAACCCTTGGTTCCCATCCCTTTACCTAATCCCATGAAAACATGAAGGTAGACACACTCATGAATATTCAAGCATATAACTTTATATTATAGGAACTACTCAGCTTGAACATGGATTTACCACCAATGTAAAGATCCTATTATAGTTGGATAAGATAATTCATTCCTCATCCAAGATTGTAGTGAAACCCGAGATCCTATATCACACCATAACACCATGTAATTAATTATAACACATCATAATTAAATAATAAAATTAGTAAAATGTAGAATAATTTCCTAAAAAATCATTTGGCTATTTTCGAATAAAAAACTATGCACAAAACCTTGTGAATTCCACAACATGGGGCATCCTATATCCATGTTGAGAAAAATACCCATAATTATGGATTGATTCGACCATGATCTGGTGGAATTAGTTAAAAAAACTAGCCTAAAGTCATACCAAATCAGATGGATAAAAAGGGGAGAAGGGGTGAAGGGAAGAAGATAAAGAACATAAATTGAATCCACTATATAATCATCAAATAACCACCCTTAACCAATGGAGATTGATATAAGGATAATATGGAGAGTAGTAGACCAAAATAGCACTCCCCAACACCCTACTCAAACTAGAAAATAGGGGGAGGGGATAAACAAGAAATTATGGGGTTTCCCCTCTTTTTAAATCTATAATAGCGAATAGTCACTTCATAACCTATATGGGTCAAGAAATGTTTTTCTATATTAGATACCTATCATAGAATGTCCCTTGAGGTCATGAAATGACACACCTCCATCGTTTAGAACCCAAGGAGCCCACATTCTACTCATCATGGCATGCACCCTCTATTCATGGTGTGTAATAACTCTACCAAGAATAACCAAAATACTTATTCCCCAACCTACAAAAAATATCTATCATCTTCCACAGTGTAGTATTCAATTGTGATATTACACAAAACCCCATGAACTTCATAACATCACAACCCTATGGGTAACATCATGACTAATCTTCTTTGTAAAAATTTAAAAATAAATACATAGTTTTTCTAATACATCATGTTAGGGAACTCTTCATGACATGGTTCCATTAACCATGACATGATTCCCATTTGTAATTTATTTTTATTTGAAAAAAGTCACACAAACATCCATCACACTATGACCCCAATTGGTCAAGGTGTGACCAACTGCATAAATATCCTTCACACATTCAATCATCCCCTCATCACAACATGAGCTTCCACTATCATGATATGATGAGATTACTTTAGAAAAAACCAGCAAGGGGGTCACCACAACCACACTATGAAATTAAATCAAGCACTGAAAACAATTCATGGACCTTTATCTACATCTAAAAATGTATCATATAAATGTTCCAACCCTTACTTTCTTAATCTAAATCCAAATTAATGAAATGTCCCTGGGTCCAGACCAAAAATTCAAATTTAAACCAAAATAAAATCATGAAAATTTATAGGTTATTAAAAAATTACCTTCCCAATTATTATCATCCTTGAGAAGCCATGATGGTCCTCTACCAATCATTCCTGAACTACCTTATCCATGAATTCACCACTAACTTACCACCTTTTGTCCTTGAATATAGAAAGATCTTCCACTATGAAACTTTATACACTAAAGTTCATTATTTAAAAAAATTCTAGCTAATCACTCATAACCATTATGAACATATAGATGTAACTTCACCATACTTGTCTATATCATGATATTAAGGAATATTCAACTAATTCATCCATGAGTTTATAGTGATCTCTACCATAAGACTGAACTCACAAAGGATGATTCAAAAACATGGTTCTCCCCACCATAGAAATTTTCTACCAAATATTCAATTCTATAAAAAAATCAAAACACTAAATGTGATTTTTAGCTCATTACCCCAAAACACATGAAAAAAACTAGTTGTTTCTTATTTTCCAAAATTCTACAAAAAACACTCGAATACACCACCAACATGCTATCAAATCTCCCGATTATGATTCCTTAATTTCTTGAAGGCATCAAGAAATCATCCAAACTCCCAAACTAAATATCATGCCCCATCCATATGCACTGAAACACTCTTGATCTAGATCACTCTAAGGTGACACCAAATCCATCACATGCCTGATGGAAACAATTAGGATCCATAATAAACCACATTTTAATCCAAAACATTGTATTATTTAAGGAACTAGACAAAATCAAATCAACATACAAACCAACATCTTAGTGTATCCTCTATTTTCTACCAATAGATCTCATTAAATCCACAACTATAACAACATGAGGGTCATAAAACCATGAATGATATAATGACAACAACCATAAGAGTATCATTATTATCACCCAAGTAAAGAAAATTTTTAAATCTTCACAACACATGATTTGTCTATTATCAAACTTAATAACTAAATGTGACTATCCCACTTCTACCCAAGAACTGGTAGGAAACAAAAATTTCCACCGATTCACTTCTCACTAGGAACATTATGGTTAAAAAATCACTAAACTCATCCTTGATAGGGGTAAAATATTCCAATATCCAAAGGTGTTGTCACCACCATTTGGTTTCCTTTACACTTATCCTCATGTGTAATGATGAATATATTTCAATATCACACATATTCCACTACTCCCGATCCATGATAACCCATAATGTCAACCCTAAACACATTATATTATCAATAAGACCTAGGAATACCATGTTTTCATGTAACAACCTAAATCTAGTAAGAAAAATCAAATTCTTATTTTATTAGAATGGTACAAAATACACAGATCACAATACACCCGATCAAGTAATTTACTAGTATCAAGAAACTAGATACATAAAAAACATTAGATTACATTGAAAACATAAGATACATCAATTGAAAACTTGAAAATTTATTCTTTCTCCTTATGTAACACATTGTAATATTATTTCATTCCTAGTGGAATGAGAAACAATATAAAAGGGTGATCTCAGAATCTCGGTAAGTGGTTGCATATAATGAAAACTTTTATACATAATCATGGAATAAATAATATGAAATAAATAAATAAATTCATTTAAAAAAGGAATAATAGACATAGTATATCCATATATTACATAACAATGAATAAATTATTGGGCAAGAATAAATGATATCATAGTTATGGAATGAATAATATTGGGTATCATATATAAATATTGTTAAGGACACATGATAATTCATTATACATAAATGGGTAAGGATTATACCAAATACCCAACTAGTTTGTGTCATGATACCTACCAATGCATCTAAGGGTAATATAATTTTTAGACCCACCCGTCAAATAATAAGTCCAATTCATCCATCATATGAAGAGAATGACTAAAAAATACATATCATAATGTTCCATGAGTAGTCTAATATATAATCATAGTTAAGTAATCAATAGGTATCCGTATAGAAATAAAAGATATACATAATGAAAATATTCCACCATTCAATGGAATAATACAACTATCTAGGTGAATGTCCAACGAGCATATTGGAGACTATATGATATTCATAATGTAAAAGAATGTACATTTATCAATGGAATGATAATAAAATTATGGTTTAGGGTACTTTTATGGTTTAAGGATATCAATAGATAATAGTTTCTAAGAATACATTTCAATACAATATTATAATTCATTATGATATTGTGAATCATCCAAAACATATCCACCATGATTATCAAACTAGGTGTATAGTTAGGCCCATTCACTGTGTACTTTGTGAAGACTGAGTTAATACAAAACCAAAATTTTTTAGTGTTATTACCCTTAGGTTAATTTTATCTAGATCTTGTATCCAATTCTAGTATCCATGTAGAGATTTCATTTCTATGAAGCCACACACTCTTTACATTACCAAAATTTTGATATTTTTTTCTTACATTTTCATTTATCACTTAGGTTTCCACTAATTATAATGGCTTATAAAGGTAGTATAATAATATATAATGATGTTTTATTATTTATAATATGATAAGGAATCTATAATAATGACTCATAATAACTCATCATATTGAAATTAAAATGAATTTGAGTGGATCACACAAATAAAAGATAAGAAAAGATTATGGACCATTATATCAACATAATAACAACTTAGGGAAAGGTTAAAATGAAAGGTAATATGTAATATCTAATTAAATATTTATCAAATAGATGATAATACTAATTAATTAAAATAATTTTAGTAATTGAAAAATTAATTTAAATGATATTATAACCAAAATATTTTAATTGAAAAGGAAAGAGGATAATTGAGAGCCCCTACCATGAAATGTAGATTTTTAAATCTTGATAAGAAAACCTTAGAACCTTAGAAAATCCTTTAAGAGACTCTTGATAGGGGACATAAAAGGATAAATATAATAAGTCATTTTATAATTATGAGGAGTGAGAGTATGATTAGGTATTTAAATAAAATCAGGGGGATTTGTTTTCTAATTGTACATCATCGACCTTAGACTCTGGGTTAATTAAAAAAATAAAATCCATTGGCCTTCCCATGGTTTTAAACCATGGAATTTTAAATAAGGGACCTTATTTTTATATTTTAATTATTTTTTCTGAAATAATTTAAATTATATTATTTTGAATGTGAACAAGATTCTTATTTATAGAGAATTGTTTTCAAAATTTTAGAATATAATTAGATTTTGGAAGATTATATATAGGTTTAGAAAATTATGTTTATTACCATAAAATAAATTTCTGTACTTAATAAACCATTTTTAGATCAATAAAGACTTTATATTACTTATTATATAATTTTTAAGTCAGTATGATGTCATAATACTTACCTTATATCCATATCGTATTTTAATTTTTACCGATTAACTGACTGTCTTAGAAAATTATGAAAAATTCACTATTTTATACTTTTAACAAAATAATTAAATATTTAATGTCCTTTTTATGAAAATAAGTATCCATATATTTTATGTTTTGATTATTTAATTAAAATACTTGTGTATTTTAAAATCATACATTTGGTGCCTAAAATTTGAAAACTCTTATTTATTTATTTTAAGATGAATGTGTGTAATTATATTATTTTTCATAAATAAATAAATAAATAAATAAATATTATTAATTATTAATTAAATTATAACCAAATTATTTTATTGTACTGGTATTATCTTTTATTATAAATTTAATTGTCTTGTTTTCAGTTGTATTATAATATGTTGCACTATTATGATGTAATAATAAAATAAATATTTTTCCATAATGATTATAATGAAATGTTTATTTACTATAATAAAATACTAGGTATTAAATTATCCCCCTTCAATAATTTCATTATTTAAATTTTTGGAGTACATAATCCAAGAACAAATGAGGGTTAATCATCCTCAATACTTCCTTAGGATCCCATGTTACTTCTTATAAATTATAATTCCTCCAAAGAACTTTTAACAATTGGGAAATCTAATTCTGTAACACTTTCTCTCTAGTTTCATGAATATGGAGAGTATCTTTATTACATGAAAGGTCAGGTTTTATCTCTACTTCATTTGTGGTTTATATATGCATAGGGGCTAGCATGTACTTTCTTAACATTAAGACATGAAAGACTCCATGTGTTTTAGAGAGGTTGGGTATAAAATTAAAATGATTAACCACTACTCAAATTATCTATAAAATTTAAAAAGATCCAGTGTTCCAAGGTTTAAATTTAGTTTCTTAAAAATCCAAGAAACTCTTTTCCATGGTGATACTTTTAAGAATACATGATCTTTTACATAGAATTCCAAGCCCTTCCATTGATTATCAGAATAGATTTTCTATAAACTATAATCTATCTTGATATGGTTCTTTATAGTTCACACATTATCAGTTGTATCATTAATGAGTTCTATACCAACTAGCCTCCTTCCTCCAACATTATCCCATTAGGATGGAGTACTAAATATTTTCCATACAAGGTCTCATATGGTACCATTTGAACAATTTAATGGAAGCTATTATTGTATGCGAAATCCACTAGAGGTTGGTACTAGTCTTATGTTCCTTTTAATTCAGGTGATAAATAAATTACATTATCATCTAAGGTTTTTTATTTTCCTTTTATACTTCCCATCAGTTTAAGGATATAAGAGGTGCTCAAATTCACCTTGTTTTCTAAAGACTTTTGAAGAATTATCTAAATTTTTATGTAAATAGAGGGTAATGATCACATACAAATGATAAAGTTGTAGTATAAAGCCTAAAAAATTCATTGATATAGAGATGTACAAGAAATTAAAGGGATATATCCACTCTTATTTCTAGTAAATGCACAAAATTCATATGTATATCAATAATGAACCATAATTTTGAAGTGGATACATGGATTATATTTATTAATTATCTTTTAATAATTATAAAAATATCATATAATGATAGATTATATTTTTAATAACCTTTAAATTGTGTAGTTATAATTTATTATAGATTTATTATGTGTTATCTTTAGGTTGGAATCTTTTTTATTGATTAAGATAGAAATTAATTTTATTATTATAATTCATTGTTTAAAATTATTTTTAGATTTATTATTTTGATTGTTTATAACATATTTTAAAAGTTTTATATTGAGTTAATAGGCTAAAATTTTCAGTTTTACATTTAAATATCAACTATACATGTTTCTATAGTACTACATAAATGTATCCTTGAGTTTTATTATGTTAGGTAGGGGTAGAGAAGTTTTTTCTAAAGTTTCATAAAGGTAAAACTATATCTATATGGTTTATGTAGGGGTAGAATTATTTTTATGAATCTATGTAAGGGTAAACAACATTTCATAAGGATTACGAGATCTGAATAAGGTTAATTTCATATTTCTATAACCAACATATTCTTAAGCATTTCATAAGGGTAAACCATGTTTTAAGATATTTGTGTAAGGGATAGTCAAAATTTATTATAGTTTCATAAAGGAAGGCTAAAACTCATGTAAGGGTACTCCAGGTTTACACAAAGGTATTCCTTACTTGTAAGAGTGACTAGAAAATTATAAAGTTTGCATAAGGTAATTTTAATGTTTGTATAAGGGTACCACTTTATTTCCATTACATTCATAAGGGTACTTAATACTTGAATAAGGGTATCTAATAGCCATATAAGGGCACTTTAATCTTTTTAATACCCATATAAGGGTAACCAGAGGATTACATAATAGTAACCAAGGTTCTCGTATAGACTTGTAAGGGTATTAACCCACATAAGGGTAAAATCATGATACCTATACACAAGGAGTATTTCTCATGTAAGGTTAGAAAAAATCCATCTATATAGCCCTACAAAATGTTCTAATCTTTAATTAATGCTCTGTTTCTCATATCACGTAATAATTCCATGTAAATAACTTTTAAAATTTTTAATGACAAATTAAATTATATCTTCATGATCTTTATATAAATTGGTATTCACACTAAAAATTTTAGAACTTGAAATAATCAAATTCAAATTGGCTGAAATATGAAGGACCAACCTCGATTATTAATAGGAATTATTCAAAGGATATTAATTTTTTATTTTTATTTCTGTATTAATTTTTATAATGATTTCCACTATGCATTTATTTATTTATTTATGTAATAATGATGAAGAATTATAGGAATACCATTTTTAATTTACATGTTGATTTTTATTTGGGAAAAAAATTGAAAAACTATGAAGTAGTTCATTAAAAAAATAAATAAGTAAAAAATTTCAAATTTAAAAGCTACTATGTAAAAATAAAATATATAAATTTTGATTTGAAAAAACCAATGCACATGGGATATAGATATGAGGTTTAGGATTTTCAAAACATATAAAACTGATAAAATTTTCTAGTGATAAAAAACTAATACCAATTAAATTAAAATCATTTGATCCTTTACTACTAGAGAATTTATTTCTACCTCAACTCTCAAATAGTGAAAGATAAAACTAGTTTTTTGGAATTACTTCATTATATTAATTTTTGTGTTCTTAATTTTAAAAGATTATTCTACCAAATAAAATTTAGGATTGTGGATTATGATTCCCAAAAAAAGTATGGCATTTTTTGGTTCCTCTAGTTGTAAAAAATGTATGCTATTTGGGTTGTGCCTCTATGTGAGAGAAAATAAGGTCTATTTGAGTATAATCCTACATGGGAAAAAATAGTCTTTATAATTGGGTTGTGACTCTTGGTGGAAAAAATTCATTGTTATATTACATTATAATGGTTATAGTGGGTTTCATCTCCCTCAGTTAATGAGAATGGTGAAGAGTAGATTTGGATCATTTAGATCCAAACCATTATAAAAATCACTGTGTCTATTTGCTTCCATTTAAACACTACATTAAAAAAAATTTATAACTCTAATATAATAAACATAAAGTATCTAAATTAATTATTTTTTTAAAATATTAATTCACCCCACTCTTGGATATCTACCATCTCCCTATTGGGACAAAAAATTAGCACTAGAGATTGAACCAAAGCATAATATATATTATTTATTTTTGCTAATCATTTTTGGACTTAATAGTCAAGGAGAAAATAACATTTTAAGATTATACGAACTAGTTAAAATGATGGATGGATACCTCAAAAACCACCACATTTTTATAATTACGAATATCTATAATCTCATATAGAAGAATTTCTAAAGAAAATTTGAATTTGTCATCAGAAAATCATGGAAAAACCTCATATGCTTGTTGAAGGTGAACCAAAATCATTAGTTGGAAATGATGTGGTAAAGAGTGTGTTTAATTATATAGCTATGAATATTTTATACCTTGAAATAAATAGAAATGTGTATAGTCATATATATGCATGTAAAACTGCGCATGAAATCCATAAAATTATAAAAGTTACATATCATGGCTCTGATAAGCTTATTAGAACAAATTTATGCATTTTAAAAGATGAATATCAAGAATTTAATATGGGTAAAGAAGAAAATATTAATAAAATGTTCCATAAATTTACTAGTACTATAAATTGTATGAGTTATTTAGGAGAAACTATGTAAAATCTTATTCTTGTTAAAATAGTACTTAGGGAACTTCATAAGAAGTGTCTTGATAAAAATATTTCAATAAATTAATGTTTGGAAATAATAGAATATACACCTAAGGAGATTATAGGATCATTATTACAATATGATTTTGGGCTTAAAAATATTACGAAAGAATAAAATTCAAAGAAAATGGTATTATTTTTAATTAAAATGTTTTAATTACTCTTATGATTATGAGTTACATACTAGTGACAATAATGATAAAATATATTTCACAAATGGTGGATATATATGAAAGTTCGGTTACTTAATTATATCATGAAAATTATATCCTAAATTAAATTAAAAGAAAAAATTATTTAATTTTATTTCTAATGATTATCAAGATGTAATTTTTTATGAGTGAAGGAAAAGTGAGCATAAGAGTAATTTACAAAGACTAAAAAAATAAAAAAAATGAAGTAATACAAAAAATGAAATGAAGGTGATGATAGACAGATGAAGTTTTACATACTATTTGATAACTGTAACTAATTCTTATGAAGTTCTCCTTGATTTATTGGATATTTTCCTACCATCAAATATGTGTTCGAAATATCAGATTTAGTACAAATCATGGATTATGTTTAAAATAAATCACTAAAGCATATAGAGTTTTACTCACCATTTTAATATCCTATTATGTATTATATATATATATATATTCATAGAGAGATTTATTCCATGTGAAATTGGTAATAATTATCTCTTGAATTATTCCACCTTGATTTTTTCAATAAATTATTAGTATATATACTATGACATCGTCCATGTTACCCTTAGATATATGTTAGTAGATCTTATTCCATAGAATTAGGGTTGTACTTAAGTATTATTTATAGAAATTATCTTTAGTCTTATCTATAAGACTAATTAGATTTTTTCTATATGTTATAAAACATATATGTCTAGGAAAACTATAAATCTCCCACTAACCTCTTATAAATACCTGATATAATTTAATTTGAAATGAATATTTTATGATCACAATGATTACATTAATCCATGAATGGATATATATGACTTTCATTCCATATCGGAATTCTATGGTGTCACCAACCCATTCTTAGATTATATTATAAAAATGCTCTATAAGGTTTCCTCTAAGGAAGGTGGTATTCACATCCAATTACAATTATAATCATCATTAAAAGTTTTTATAATAAGTAAAATTCTAATGGATTTATGAATTAAGACTGAGTTCAAAAAATCAAGCCTTATTGGTACCATTATTGTGCCATCAATGTGATGTTTCTGTTGAATAACCACTAATATATTTATATCAATCAAAGAAACTATCAAAATAAAGAACATAATTTAAGTGCATGGAATATATATTTAAATTTATATTTACTTGTCAATCATATCTAGTTTCAAATTACCACTCCCTATATGATTAATTATTCTTATTGAATGATATATCACATGTCTAGTTGAATATAAACCCACCACTATGGTTTTAACTCTCCAATATAGTATTTGTCTTTTTAACATTTCAATTCTAATAGATGTTATGGAACATGTTCATATGAAAACTATTCATGCATCTCAAGACTTGGATTAATCCAAGTCAATATTTCTCCCACTATCTCAAATAGAGATGTGAACCCTCTTATTGAAATATATTATTTCACTTGACTATAATGTTTCTCTCATATGGATTGATCTAATATCCTAAAAAAATTTATATATAATTAATAAAGACATACTTTTTGTTTTTATCGATTTAAGTTTGTTTCATAACATATCTATAATAATCACCTTTCCTAAAAAACATAAATTATGACATAATTTACTTATTTTATACTATAATTCATATGATATTAATTTTTCATTATAGTTGGCATAGGGTTATGGGATAATGCCCCTATTGTTTGGATCATGTCTCAAGTTATATAATGGAATACTTGCATGACTTATAAGACTCATCATCAACCCTCCTTTTACTAACATCATGGATCTGATGTGTGTAATGAAATGTGTGTATGGGAATTACTCCAATCTAAATTTTAATAGTCAATGTATTCTTGGCTAAGATATACCTTTATAACCCCACTCAAATGATTTAACATCTTTTACCAAGTGTATTCAGTTATTCAGTAATTATTTCTAAAATTTATTAATAAAATATTATGAAGTATATAAATTTTTACTCTATCTTCACTTTATAATAATTCATGTGTTAAATACGAACTAAATCTAGAATATTTATGGATCACCTTTATTTATAAAGGTTTATTTACTTGAAAAGGGATTTATATTTCAACAACAGGGTATGATTCTTATATTTCATATTCATTATTTATTGATGATGATTCTAGTATTATTTAATTACTAGTTGAGTATGAAACACTATAAATAATATAAATGGGATAAATGAGATAAATGTTTTAGTGATACTCAATACAAAATAAAATTTCAACTATAATTAATAAACTTTAAAAAATAGAGTCTTGTTCTTCTCATTACTAACATAAGAATCACCATTTTTCATATATTGGGGGATTTCACTATATTTATTGAAATGTTTCTGAATTTCCTTGGTCCTTGTATTTGGATATAAAAATTTGAGTCCCATATTGTATCTAATACCCAATAAGTAAAAAAATTTTATATTTAGTGATGAATATACCTGAAGTAGAATCTTTCAATTTATTATTCATCAATTTAATGAAATTTCTCTTCTAATGAACTTTCTTTCCACATGAGAATAAAATATCTTCTAGTTTTATTATCTACCACATTATCTTTAGTTTATTAAAAGGATGTTGTGAATATTCCTTTATCATTTCACCTTCCATTAGAATTTTTGTATTTTCATTCTTCTTGTTCACTATAATAACAAAATATTTATCATTCTTTAAGTTTTTTGTACAAAAACCCTAGCTGAACAATAAAATTAATGCTCTTCCCACCTTAACCCATTCCCCTATGGATGTACCAGGCCCTAAGTCTCAAATTATTTAAGTTATTATTTTCTTAGAAAACCATACACAAATTACAACAAAGTAGTTTTTACATACAATTGTTTTATAATTCTTAATTAAAATAGATTAAATGAGTGATAAGGATGTGATAATGATATGTATTGAAAGATGGTGATTCAATCAATGTACACTATCAAATTGAGTATAAGAGGACAAAATTTTATATGATATTTTAATTGGGATGTGTTTGGTGTAATCATAAACTCATCCATTTATTTATTTACATTCTCCTTTAAAATGTATTAGAGATGAGATAACATGTTATAATATATAATTTCTCCCACCATTTTATCAAATCCATGTAGCCCTCAAATAATAGATTTAGAATATTCTTTCTCTTTAATATTCTAATTCTACCGATTCTTCAAAACCCCTCTTTATAGTCTAAGATATAGCTATTACAGTACTTAAAGAGTTTCATGGAATGATTTTAGCTATCCAACCACATTAACTCAGAACCCCTAGTTCTATTGAGTGGAGTCCCATATCCTATGAATCCTTAATTTTTATTCTCTCAATTATTTCCTTCAAAATATAACTAAGCTATATTTGTATATTTATTTGATTCTAATTTTAGTTAATTTGACCCACTACTCTTGGTATAAATACCAAATTTAAGGATGCACCCTAAACTATGGCTAACAAGATCCTTAAATATGGTTTCATTATTACTCAATTGGTGGAAGACATCAATGAATTAATATTTTTTTATGGATTTAATGTTTTTATTTCTCTTTGTGACTAAAATACATTTCTATTTAACATGATTATTACATCGTGATCACACTCACAACTTAACCATGCATAAATAGAAAACATTCAACACGCATGTTCATTTATTTTGTTTATTAATGATCATTAACTATACTAAGATATATCATTTCATCCATGACTTATATTTGGTGATATTTACATGATCGTATAAAGTATAATAAAACACAAAACACAACGCAATCTAACCCGACAGAATCAACTCTTCATGAAAAATGAAGAACAAAAAAAAGAGTATACCTTGAACACTAGAGAAATATCCAATATGTTCATCCTTGGTGGAGTATGGTTTTATGATAATATCAATAGAAACCAACACTGGTTTCTTGCCTCTATAAGTGATCCACCAGGTGAAGGATCCATGATCATATCATAAGGATTCTTGTACATTGAAAGGGGTGATAACACCTTTTCTATATGTGGTGAAATAATATATAGGAATATGAGATTCATAAAAAAACAAGGAATTAAATTAATAATCCTAAAAAGCATCATATTCTCTCTCCAAAAGGAGCTATCACATTTATTTTATTATTCACCTTAATGAGTTTGAATGAAAAACACATTAGACCATAGTAGATGTAATGAAATAAAACACATGAATTACATATCATTAATGTATACATTGCAATTTTCTAAATTAACATATGAAAAGAATTTAATACATTCATTAATGATTAGTAATATAAGGAAACCAAAATGGAGGGAGGAGGAAGATACATGTATTGTTGGGTTTTATGTCATGCAAATAGGCTATAATGGGTGTAACATAGTCTCAGGATTGAGATTAAGGATGCAGTGGAATCCAATTCATTCTAAAGTAATATGAATCATATGAATATTATTTTAGTACATATCTAATAATCTCCCAATTGCACTAAAATCCCTAAGGACTTCATGAAAAATTTACAAATCCATGAATTCTTCTAAAAATCCTTTTGGATGATGTTTCATCAAGATATCCTCATATTGAAACTATCAATTAATGGAAAACTTAGTAATTATTCAAATTCCTAAGTATATGATCCTGCTGGCCTAAGTAGCATTGAAAAATATATATGAAATTCATCTTTTATAGATGTAAGAAAAGAGAATACCTGAGAAAAGAATTAGTGCCACTCAATCAACTAAGTGGTCAAGTCTGACATCCATAAACCATAATCATATTTATATAAAATCATGTACATAAAAATATGGAGCATATACATAATAAGTATACATATATAATCCTTTTCCCCATGAATCATAGTTACCACTAGACTTGGAGAAATGTCAATCTAGAATAATTCATCTCATATTTTCTTGATTCTCTAAAATAACTTGTATGGGTCAATGAATACATTACATGTAATTAATTTAGAAGATGATCACATAATATGTACCTCATACAAGTTGTATAATACATGATATGTGAATCAAATAAGTGTAGTGATGAATTTTCATAGTACAATTCAATTAAGGGAAAAATGTCAATACTTGTTAGATAAGTAGAAAAATCCCATATTGGTTATGATCCAATCAATGACATGATCAACAACATACCTAAACACCCCCTGATTAGTAAATTCATTTTTTTACTTATATAAGAAAGGTATAAAAGTATGAAGGTCCACGTGCTAGGTATCTTTATAATATCAGTTAAGAAGGATTGATAATAAACACACACCCCTATGTATACCAATGACTATATGATATTCCTTGAGATATACTATAGAGAGTCATTGAAAGTAATAAGTCTCTACATATTACCTCATAAATATATTATTTTTATCTCATATAAAACTCTTTATAACATATACAAAATTATATTCATGTAAATCATAACATATATTCATAACCCATAATACACCATGATGATTATCGATTAGGTACAACTCAAATATGGACTTCAATAGGATATTATCATTCTACCATTCATGTAAAGTAAATTTTAGTACACATAAATTAATGTGAAATGAAGGATGATTTTTTTTACAAAATAATAAATTTAATATTCTTAAATCTCTTTTAAGAATAATTAACAAAACCTTACACAAGAACCTATCTATCATATTATATATGATAACCTTTTAGACCATACTTACATTTGCTACACTTTCTAGGGTTTTGTTAACTAATTACAACAATATGTAATTTCTATTACATCTCTATTTGACTATTTTATAATAATATCCCACAAAAATATTTACTGAGAAACATCTATAGATAAATATTTTTTAAATAATGATGAGATTTAGGAATCATATTATTATTATTCAACTCCTTGAACATATTTTAACTATTTAACCCCCAACATAAAATGTTATGATATCAACTTATTTCTATCTACTTAGAACTATATATAAGATTAACATCTTCATATTAGGAAACCATATTCCATCAATTTTTTCCTTGAAATAATGTAGCTGTTTACATTATCATTTTCCTTCAATTATTAAAATCCTTTAAAATGGAAAAGTATTTACTTTTTATGATAACTAAATGTAACTATTTACATTTTTAATTATTTTTTAATACCCTAAACTCTTGAGGATATAATTTAAACCATTAAAATCATTTATTTTCTAATTTTTATTTTCAATATGTTCAAAAAAAACTCCCACTAGACTCTTATACACCATATTCTATTAAGAATATCATATGAAGATACCCACCCACCGTTGTTTAGGAAACTATTCTTATTTATTTCTAATAGGAATATCTATTAAAAAAATACTATTTCCATATCATATATGTTATTCTATGTGTTTATAGTATTTTACTCTCTTAAAATATGATTATTTATCAATATATTATATTGATGGGTGGTAGAAAAATCTTTCGTTATATTTTGAAAAATATATAGATAAACACATTATCCTGGAAAAAATATTTTTATCCTTGACTCCTTTTCAAGAACATGTTATAGATTTTGATGAGTCATAAACCACGTGAATAAAATTAATAATATCATTATATTAATAACAACTATTTTTTAATTAATAACTTCTCTTATCATATAAGATAAATAAGAAAAATATACATATACATTTAAGATCCATATGAAATTGATAAATTACTTTATATTCAAATATTTGATATAAAAACATTTTTCTTATTCATTATAATAAAAACTAAATGATATATCAATTATTCACTTAATTATTAATGACTGTATATTTAAAAAACATATAAAATATAAAGATAGCAACACATAACCTTCAAAATTGAGTAATTAAATTCTATAGTACTAATACGTGACATGGAAATTCAATGGAGTTTTACAAACTTCTTTAGGTATCCTAAGAAATACAAACTTATGGAATTATTACTCTCTATTTACTGATAAATATATATTTCAATGACCTTATATATTAGAGAAAACATTGTTGGACTCTCTAAATAATTTTTTTATCTCAGATTTGAAATTTCACCTACATGTATTGTTTATACAGTACTAGAACCTAGACTTAACATGGCTAGTTTATCTATCCTCGACACATGGGAACATTAGGTAAAATTTACTTGAATTCATCCAAATTTTTGGGAAATATCCAACAAAGGAAATACTATTATAATTCCTTAACAAGAATAATCCTTAATGAAACCTTCAGTATCATATTGGTATACAAAATCACATTGAGTATATGATAATAAACTAAAATTCCTTAGGCTGTTTTACAAAAAATTATCATGAAGCCTTAATAAAATCATTTTATACTTCATATAAACATATTGAATCTTTTATTAAACCACTAATATAGTTTAGTTACTCATTAAGGTGATTCTCAAACACAAAAAATTTATTTTACTTAAGAATTTATCTTATGTTACCAAAATCAGGGTTTTCTTACATTAATAGTATCCTTTCAATTAATTTCATAGTTATAGTTGTTAATGAAAATTATATTATGTACAATAAAATATTTTATCACATTATTATATTGTTTTACATTTTTTCACCTAATAATTTTAATAAAATTACTTCCATTAAAAATTATGACCTTGAACATCATTTTTTTACTGAGACAAGATCCAAATTTCACCAAGAAATGAATCTTATTTGGAATTACTCTCACCATTTAGTAGTTTTGGTATAGAATCATCCCAATCATAACAATTATGATTCTTGGATAGATGAAATAACAACTCTTTGTATATATCAATCACATGGATGATTCACAAATCTATTACTTTGATAACCTAAATCTATTAGGGACTCTTGGCTAGTGTAACACAAAATAAATGCCAAGAATAAACTAAATAAGGATAATAAAGATGAATATGAATTTTTCATGAGATACCCTATTAGATAATATAGAGTTACTAATAAATTTATTTCCTTTAAAAAGATATTCTAGAGGCACCCATCTTTTTCATGACCTACCTAGTAATATGATCAAGGTATTGCAAATTACCATGTTGGAATTAATCTCACACTTAGTATTGTAGGAATTTTCATTTTAAAAGTCAAACTAATTTAATATATATTATATGTATATTAAAATTATAACTATTTAATCCCATTAAATCTTTATCATATCATGATTTATTACTTTGTGTATACATGATTCTAATGATTTTGTTTTTTGAATTTTTATTTTGTACACCAAATTATTGTGTTCACACCACATTAATGTTTAACTATTTATACAGTGCATGAGTCTATGTTATTGACCCAAAATAGAAGCCAAGTATATTCACACATATCTGAATTCATAAAATGAATATGGTACATGTTATTTTCCATGTAAAATCATATAGTTATACGAGATTGATAAACTCTATATTATTAATACTGGAGAAACAAATAGCTAAACCCACAACTTTCTAGAACCGGGTATTAACCTCCAATCTAGTGGGTAGTCCTACCTCAATTCCCTCTAAATAGGGATACATTACTCAAGAGATAATTTAATTCATGATATCTCTCAGATATAATATATACAAACTATATTAATAAAATATCCTAAAGCTTATAACTCTAAAAACAAATTGATTTCAAGGAAGATAAAAAAATAAATCTTACAGAGCATCACCTAGCATGTGAAAAACAAGTTATGATGAGAATTACATGGTCTTAATTTAATTTGAAATAAACAAGTTTTATACATCAAGTATTAAGGAAACAATACCACAAATGGGTATTAATGGATCATAATGTGATCTTAATAAGCATAAGACAACTCAAAACACAACCCAATCTATCTTGATAAAATAAAATGTGCATGGAAAATGAAGAACACCAAAATAGATAATACCTAGAATACTAGTGCATCAAACTATATCTTTATCCATAGTAGATTATGGTTTGATAATGATAAAATAGAACAAAATATAGGTTCCCTAACTTTATTAGAGATCCACTGGCTAAAGGATCCCTGATAATATCACCAGGATTCTAGTGCATTGAGAGGGATTATATTTCCTTCAATGTATTTGATGAATGAATCTATGAAAAGAATATATTCTCAAAAAACATTGCATAAAACATAAGATCATTAACAATGTCATGTTTTGTCTCCAATAGAAGGGATTAAATTAATTTTATAGGTATCCTCAACAAATTTTAATAAAAAATGTGATCAACAGTATCATATGTCATCAAATTAGACCCACAAATTATATCCTATTTGTATAGCCAATGAACTCATTCAATGAGAATATCGAAATGATTTTATCCATTCATAACATACTAGTAACAGAAGGAAACACCTATGAGGGGTGTAAAATATTCAATCACTTTTAGGTTTCACAACATGAAACTAGGCTAGTTGGGTGTAACATTTTCTTAGGCTTGGGATTAAGGGTGTATTGGAAAAAACCCATTATCAGGAATTATGCATCATATTCATGTTTTTTTCAATGCATTTTCACTTATCCAAAAATTAAAAAATAATTAATCATGTATAAATAAATAAACTATGTGATCTTGAGCTTTTTTAATGGTTGATTCATTGAGTGGATAATGGATTAACATTGACTCTAAGGGTAACTCCTTGAGTCACGTTTGACTTGAGTTACAATGCTCACCCCATCAAATGTATCTAGTTCCCATATTGTGATTTAACAAGTCTTAGTATGAATTTCATCTCATTTCAACCTCATCATCATAAAAACGTACTCACTTGTAGGTAAGGGGGTAATATAAATGTGGGATACATGTAATTAATAACTTTCATGGACACACATACCATTATACATATAATGGGGTTAATAGATGATTAAAATATCACAATTTGTTAATTATTTATTACAAAAATCATACATAACAATACGTGAATAAAAAAATTAATAGTCATACATTGGTTTTCAATTATCACTATCAATAAATATGAATTAAACTCACATAATAAAATTAAATTTAAAAATAATTATACTCAAGATAATTTATTATAAATTAAAAAAACCTAACTTATTTTAATTCAAAATTTACTTATCACATTTTCCAATAAATATTTTTTTAAAATATATTTTTTTAAATATTTATGGGGTTTTTATATTTTTTTGGGATTCCCAAGTGTTAATAAACTCTTGGATGGGTTCTGGGTCCTTACTAGGCAAGACCCGATTGGGAAACCTGGCCATTGGTGAGGAGAAACCTACAAAAGACACATGGGGTTTTCATGGGGGATCCCAAGTGGCAATTCATCAAAATAAAAAAAATTATAAACATATTATATTATATATTTTTTTATAAAAATTTCAACCATAAGTAGTGGCTGGCCATTGTATCTTGGAAACATGGGGTATAAAGTCCAACTCATGATCAAATTTCACCGAATGTGGGTCCCCTTGTTTTTATTTCTATAACCACTTTGATAGGTTTGTCACCCCACCCTTTGTAGATCCCTATCAGGATTAGTGTGTTGGTGTCGAGGGTGTTCCCTTACCCAAGCTACACTATATATATATATATATATATATTGTATTTTTATCCCAAAATACATTTTTTTTCAATATTTAAATGGCCATATCTTGGCTATCTTACCATATATAAAAGAGATTTTGGTGGAATTGTTTCCATATCGATTCCCTCTAACTGAATTATTTCAAATTTAATTTAACTTTGACTTATGTAATCACATAATTCTCTGATACCAATTGTTGGTACCAAGTGTGCAGTGGAAGCACACAAGAAGGTAAAATTAAAATTTGAACACTAGATGAAAATCATAACATCATATATAGTGAGGTATCACCTAGTTTTCAACTATATGATCTCATATAATTTAAATAGTAATGATTTTATTTAAAAACATTACCTCGTTTTTTAATCCCGAACACATTCTGCTTGTCATTGATGATCATTGATTGAATAAACTGAAGCTTAAACCTTATATATCATCCAAAAATGATTCAAAAGATATATTATACATCCATAATAGAGACCCAAGTTCTAGCATTGATAATAAAAGATGATTTAAAAATTCTCATGATTATGTAAAAAATGTTTCTTCATTTCATGAGGGAGTTCTTAGATTGTGGTACTCAGATCACACCTTTTTCACTCTTGAAATTGGGAGAGAGTTTTGAGATGCACTTAAATTTGAGGGATGAATAGTCGACTATCATTTGGGATTCTCTTAGCTTATATAGGTAGGCTGAAACTCACTAAAATTTCACTTTGACTCTTTAAAGAGTTTAAATTTATAAATAATACCTTAATAATACTTATGACTAAGCAAACATGTCACATACATCAACAATATTTTATTACATAATTGTAATATCAAAATTATGTTGTATGAAAAATAAAATCCATTAAATTGACTCATTTCACTCATAAATATTAAAAAAACCATGAATAAAGAATATTAATTTGTTAAATATGCTCTTCCATTCACTTAACAACTCATGTATACCTAGAGTTAATAAATTAAACACTTATTATTCTAAACTCAAACATTATTGATTATTTTTATTTATTGACAATTGTTTAAGCTTATACATTACCCAAACCTCATTATGAACATACCATTATCTAAGACCCAATTGTTTATAAATGGGAAAAATTATGAATACATAATTTGGGTGACCCTCTTGGCCCTTATCTTAATAAAAGTGAGTGTCACTCACACATAAGAATTTGTGTTTATCAACACATAAATTCCCCTAGGAAGATAAGGTTTAGTCATAGAAATGAAAAACTCTTATGAACATGGTATTTATAATATAATATCTTTCTATCTTGATATCTTATAAAGTAAAATTGTCACTTTGTTTCACAATCCTATAATGATTTACTTTTATTTAAATGAGCATATTAGACAGAATTACCACATTACACCATGAATATGAATTTAATGAAATTACTAAAATCTAGTCAACTGGTAATGAGATAAGTCTTCCTCTACACAGAAGTGATAAATCCTATCTTGACCATCCATCCAATTCTATACCACTAATGATTCACCTAACACAAGACACCACACCACAAACATAAATGTTATGATTTTTATTTTTCATCAAAGTATGTGATTAAATGACACACATTGATAATGACCTCAAGTCAATAGAATAATACACATGTTCATTGATATAAAGATATAATGACACCTAAAAATTGTTTTTTTTCGGATTAGAATGCCATTCATCATGATGTAATCCACTTGAGTTCACTAAATGTAGACTTCCTAAGAAGAAGTGTAAAATCTTATGATCCTCCAACACCTGATAGTCAGATATATTCTATGTCTCACCAGTATAATGTATCTAAACATTATGATATATGTTTAATATTATTGTTATTGTATCTAAATGGTATCAATAGAATTGGGAACTACTATAACCTTTTGATACAAAAAATAATCAAAGTAAATTACTATGTGAATAGTGTATATTGAAGTAACAACATTATTATGGTAAGATAACATCATGCATGAATATCTATATTAATGATATATAAATAAAAAATTACTACTTATATTTGGTATAGGGAACCCACTTTTACAATAAATGACACTATATAACCCAATATAATCATCCTAATAGGGTCATAGAGAAACTAATAGTCCAAGTGAAAATATGTAGAATCACCTGTATTGTTCATCTAAGTTAAAAATATTTACCTATATTCACATTTCACCCCTCATATCTCACTCAGTTTGAACACACATTTTTTCCCCACTATCATTCCATGCAACACATAAAATTTAAATATATAGTGGTAAAATTAGGCACCATATTCCTTGATATGAATTTATCACCTTTACTGTAGTTCTTGTTCTATCTAACCAACCATGGATTAATAATATTACATACACTTGAGCCCCTATATTTTTATTTTATTTTAACATAGGTTAGGGGGATTAGAACACACATACCCAACACACCTAGGGTATATACTAGATTTTATTAGACTATGGACATCGATATTCTAGACTTATTTCTACAAATCCCTTTGAAAGGACATGGAGGGCTAATAATTTTTGGTACACGATAACCCTAAAGGCCCATAGAAATTTATAAAATAAAAAAGTATTTTAGGGTGTCCCCTATAATTGTCACCTATCATAGGGAGGGATTATAAAATTATACATGACTTGCATCATGCACTTGGGGCCCTTAATGAATTTACACCCCTGTCATCGAAGACAAACAACTATATTTTTTTGAGTGCATGTCCGACATTACTCAAAGTGTCATCCCCAAAGTTTCTACTTCTTTAAATTTACAATGTTCTCTATTGATGTCAAGCAGGATTTCAATAGTCAAAAAGCTATTCCCACCACGTTCTATAAATAAATTATCGTGTACAAAATCCCATGGGTTCTGTCGTGTGTTTTATTCCCCAAATTTATTAATAAAAACATGGTGTATAGAAAAACACTTCTATTTCCAAGTTTATGACTAATTCAATATCGTATCCAAAGAATTAATCAAATTAATTATAAAAAATTTGTAATAAATTATAATAATTATTACAAAAATAAATTAGTAAGTCATCTGAAAGAAGCACTTGAAAATAAAACTTCATCCAAACCTTGAGAAACGAGGCATAGTCCACTCCCCAAAAGCATTAGAACATATGATAAGAAGAAACCCCAAATTTTCATCTCCAATTTCCACAAAATTTTAAAAAAATAATAATCAAGGAAATTACTTATGACCTTCCAAAATATATAAAACCATGAGTGTTCTCCCGTCCTCAGCCTCTTTTAGACACTACAAGATAAAGCCCCATAATTTTGATTTTATTTCACCATGATTTTTCTAGAATAGATACCAAATACCTAACAAAACAACACCAAAATTAGTGAATATATATAGGAGAGAGAGAGAGTGGGGGGGGCATAAAGGGGGGATACTAACATCGATTAGTGAAAAGGGTCCACTAGATCACCATGGAATAGAAGAAGAATAAAGGGGAGAATGAGAGACAATATGTTCATCCTCCCCTCTATTATAACCAGCAAAATATCATCAAATTTAGGGGGGGATTAAATAAATATAAAGGCCAAAATCCCCAAACCATCCTCACTTAAGTGAGAATTGGGAAGGTCAATCAAAAGTTTTATTGTCTCTATCAGACTTCCAGTGGAGCTAAAAAGACTCCTATGACCACATCCAAAATCTCAATAGAGCATCCTACAACTAATATATGACCAATAAAATCCTGACGGCCTCTCACCAGGCTTTCAAACACCTTTTTCTACAACCAAAATGTAACAACCTAAAATTATAAAACATTTTTACCTTTTAAAAAGTCAATTCATTCAATATATTATTCCACAAGCAAAACCAAACATAAATGAAACCAGGATATATTTTGATAAAATATAAATATATAATTATAGTCATTAAAACGTAGCCATTAAATTAGAGGGAATTAATAGGAGTAACAAGACTATAAAAACTACGTATAAATCAAATAAATGTTTTTTAATATTAATTATATTCAATTAGATTTCCAAAAATGACTTGTAAGATCATATATTATTCAAAAAAGGACTTTTCTAAAAAAATTAATTTTTATGTAAAAAATATTTCTATTTCAAAAAACATATAATTAATGAAAATATATGTTTAATATTAATAATTTTTTAAAACAAATTTAGTTGGTAAATGATATGAAATAAGAATAATATCTGTTAATATTTTAAATTGTCATCTTCAGTTAAAAATTAAGTTTTCATTATATATAAGGATTTTATTCAGAAAGTGAATTTATAACTTTTATAATTTTAAATAATTAAAAATAATCTTTATTTTTTAATTACTTATATAATAATTTACTTAGTATGAATTTTCTATCAATTTTTAAAAAAAATTATTTTTAGTCCAAAATGAACGATTTAAGAAAATACAATCTCCATGATTTTATCACTATATAAACTTGACTTGGAATATTTAAAATGATTTATATGTAATAAAATATTAATTTTATGAATAGAAATATTTATTTTAAAATATTTTTTTAACTTATAAAACCCATCGAAAACTTTTTTATAACTAATTACAATGTAACTTTAATAGGAATATTATTTCCTCTCTTTTCTTTAAATAAAGCATTTTAAGGTGAGGTATGGTTTTGGATTTTCATGGAAGAATTATAAATTTTATTAAATTCATTATAAATAAATTTATTCTAATAAAATCACTAAATATATTAATTTTATTCTATATATAAATTTAAATCTTAAAAACAATATTTTTTTCTAAAAACCAATTTTTTGTGATTAAGTGTGTTTATATTAAAATTAAAATTTCACACTTTTAAAAATTATATTTGATAAAATTATTGTCAAAATTTAAATTATATGTGTAAAATTTAGTGAAAGGGTTAATCTTAATCATTTTCAAAAAAAATTAATTACTCAAGTTAGAAATTAATTACCATGGTAATAGTAAAAGGGTAAATAGATCTTAACTTAGTGTAAAAGACCTATAGAATTTGAAAAACATGCCTAAAAATGAATGGTTGAGATTTTGATCGACCAATACATGTGTTAACATTTTTTTTCTACTTTTGGTCAATTTATACTTGAATAGTGTCATGAAATTGTAGAAAAATATGAAGGTTTTCCCAAAACACCCTTTCCTTTAGTTATAAAAGGGTAACATCTTCACCAAATCAAGACAATACTTAACTTCAAATTTGTACATGAAAATATACAATTTTACTCAACCAAGAACCATATTCCAATAAAATAATCCCATGGTCACTCATAGTTATCCTAATCCCATCAAATCCAAGGAGAAGTCCATGGAAATTTAAAGTCCTCGATGTGAGTATTAGCAACTACTTAGTTTTTCTTATTAATTAACTTCTTTAAAAATAATTATATATATAATAGTGTTATGATATTAATATAATTTATATGATTTAATTATACTATACTAATTTTATTATGATTTTTTATTCATATACCCTATTCATTAAGAAAAAACCATTGTTCGAGTGTTGTGCAGACTACGACATCCATGACATAATGTGCTTCGTTATCCTTCACCGCCAGGAAAGGTTGAAACTAATGATGGAGTTAAATTTTAAATATGATTTTTATGGTATCATTAATGTTATTTTGTGACAAATATAATAATCTATTAATGATATAAAAAACTAATGATCATCGTTAATTTAATCATTTATAATAAGCATGTTAAAAGGACAATATTTTATTCATATTGTGTAATATTTTCATATCCATTAATTATTCTTATAATTAATTATAATCATAATATATCACACTAATAATAAGAAACTATTACAATTATTATTCTATTGTAATGAGATTACAACTAAAAAATCTCATAATCATTCATTAAATCACAATATGTTCATGTTTAGGTCAATTTAACCCCCTAATCAAAAAATACTATGAATTTATATCATTTTTGGTGCCAAAATTTCAGAAGAGGAAGAGAAAGTGAAAATCCATTGTGACTTCCTCAAGAAGCTTATTTGTAGAGCCCTGTATCACCGCAACTAGCGCGAAGATACCCCCTTTTTCAAATCTCCCGCAGAGCAAGGAGGCAGAAGGCTCCACGATTGGATTTGAAGTTCGCAAAGCTGCCGTAGAGCAATTATGTGGGAGGCTCTGTGATTAGATTTGATTTTTGTGAAGCCTCCACAGAGCAAAGAGGCAGGAGGCTTCACGGTTACAAAAAAATTCCACATGTATTCATGCCAAGCGATCTCTACTTCAAAATTCTTTTTTCCTATTAATATCAGGCTCCCCTTGAGCCCAAAGGATGGATCCCTTGACCTTTCCCCTTCTTAGCTCTCAAATCACGAAGAAATTTCTTCTCTGCGAACCATGAGCTCTTCAAGGTATTTTAACACCACAAAGTTCCTTTCCCTTCGCTTAAATTCAACCTATCTTCCAAGAGGGATGTCCTCCACGAAGCCCACGAGCCTCCACGAAGTAATGGGATACCAAAGGGGACTCAGGTCTTTTTGGAGCACTTATACATTGCGATGTACCCTCCATGCAAATATAACCCACATGCCAATCCAGGGTCACTATGCTTCCCAAAGCACACCGCTTCGTTGTGCTACGCTTCATAGGGCACCCTTGCTTCGCGAAGCCCTGATCTGTGAAATCCTTTCCACTCTACGAAGAACCTTCCATATGCACCTATTCCCTATTCTTAGTCTAAGACACTTTATTTCATGAAGCATAACCCTTCACGAAGCTCCTCCACTATATGAAGCATCAGAGCTTCAAGAGGCTTCTTCTAGTGAACCCCTTTTCTCCAAAACCCATTTTCCTGTGCGACCCTACATGTTTTTATGAAGTGATTTCAATGTCCCATGGGAGGTGATTCATATTTCATTTCTTCACCTTATACTTATTCTCATAGGAATTTTAATGGCTATTGCTTCTTCTCATAGCCACACTAACGTGGCCCCCTTAGTGGATCACTTCATGACACCCCCTCACCACGACATAGCCGAGGCCTTCCCTTCCCAAACAGAGGACATGTATTAGTTATGTACATTATAGGGGTGAGGAGTGAATTCCCCATGCTTGAGCTGCAAGACGTTAAACTACCAAGCACCATCATCCTCAGAACACGATGTTAAACCATGACCTCAACCCATGCCTTCCACACGAGGAGACCCATCTCGGACATTCTCTATGCCTGCTCATCTCTACAGGAGTAAGATCTTCCCCACATGGAATGAGATCCTCTTTACAGGAGCGAAATTTGTCCGCAGGGAAGGGAAACCACCATGCTGTAAGCCCCTGGATTTCTTATAAGAGGTAGTACACTTACTCTAGATTTCTTCTTCTAAGCCAAGGACTAGGGGGGATGGGCACTGGAACCTTTCTCTCTTCCATGACAAATCCCTCTCCCACTAGTCCTTGCCGCCACCTGGGCCTCCATCCTTGAGTAAGTCCTCAATATCTATCTCATTGGGCTGCTAACCACATGTAATCCCTTGTTTTCTCATTGAGATGCGAACACGCGTAAGCCCCAATTTCATTTTTGGGAGGCTAACCACGTGTAAGTCCCACTTCATTTCCCATGAACACAACTTTTTTGATTTGACCATCAGGTCTTTGCTGGCTCTTGTTTCTCACACTGAGAATGACTCATGTGGGCTTAGAGTAAGCATTGACCATGACATCCTGTCTGACCCACCTTAGCGTGTAAGTCCTAAACAATACCGAACTACATGGAATTTGATCCTTTCTAGGACAAAGAACATAGGAATCCTCCCTGATGTTCAGGCCCCCCTTTTCAAAACGAACAATACGGTATTTGATCCTTTCCAAGGCAAGGTATGTAGGAAGCCTCCCTAAGGTTCAAGACAAACAAAAATTGGTCCCGACCCCCTTCACATCAGTTCACTGACTCCTCATACAAACTACAAGTACTTTGATCCTTGTCTCTAAGGCAAGGTATGTAGTAAGAAACCATGAGGTTCAATCCCAACACTCACTAGTCCCAACCCCCTTCATGTCGGTTCACCAAACAATCCTGACCACTTCATGTCAGTTCACGTTTTCCCCACAAGAAATTAAACTATACCCATTTGAACTACATGGGATTTGATCCTTTTCTACTAGATAAGGTACGCAAAATGCCTCCCTTAGGTTCAACCCCAACCAGTGGTAAGAAATTATATTCCCCGACAAGTGGTAAGCCGTTGTGTTCCCTGACCAGCGGTAAGCCATCGTATTCCCCGAACAGCGGTAAGCCCTTGTGTTCCCTGACCAATGGTAAGACATTGTGTTCCCCGACCAGTGGTAAGCCATTGTGTTCCCCGACCTACAGTAATCCGTTGTGTTACCCGACCAGAGGTAAGCTATTGTGATCCTTGAACAATGGTAATCCATAGTTAACCCCATTTAGTGGTAAGCTATTGGATCCCTATTCAGTGGTAAGACATTATCATCCCAAAACAATGGTAAGATGTTTTGATCCCCAACACGCGGTAAGCCATTGTACTATGAAATCGACGGTAATCCGTTGCCATCCCTTTATTGGGACCCACATTATTGGTCTATCCCAGTGGTATCAGACCATCCTCGGGATGCCAACCAAGCATAATCCCTAGTATATCACTGAGTCATAGTCCTCTGCGCACTCCTTGATCCTATACCCCATCCTGAAATACGTGGACTATGATTCCCTATCATAGGGATTCGGAGGAAGTCTCTTCGATGCTCATGCCCAACATCATTGTCGCCCTCACATCGGCTTCATCTCATTCACATAACACTTCATTTAACTCTCCATATTCATCCTGATTCTGACCTGAGCTACCACATCCTAGTGAAACCATGTCACTCACATCTTCACTGCCCCTAGTAGTAATCGGGTACCTAACCACGCGTCAGCCCCTACATCAGTGTTCACTCCAGGGGTTGCACCCATCTGATCCACTCCAGTCTATGTTCTGATCAGTCTGATCTATCTCCGCTAGACAATAAACTCGCGGAATACCCTTTTTTAAATAATAAAATATGAATAAAACCTCAAACACATGCTTATGACATATAATTTCCCACATTCATAGTGGGATTCCGTGGGCTTCCACACCCTCGAGAAGCACTATCATAAGGGGAATAAACCCAGACCAACTATTGTTCTAGTTTCCATACACTCTAGTGATATTAAACATGACTAGTCCCCCAAACGAAGGTTTTTTCCATGACTGTATCCCTTGGAATGTCCTGATAGAAGCGGTTTAATTAACAGGCATCCATGAAGACATGACACCAAGAAGAGTTTCACAATCATTGTCTTAATCTATGAGGGAGACCCAGACTTGGTAAAGAGTTCTAAGGAGGAATCCAAAGAAGGAGGAATAGACATCCCATCATCCCGTTTTGATCAAAAAGAAAATTTCCCTGAATAAGGAACGGATTCCACCTACCTTTGAAAATTGGGAATATGGGGCAACAATCAGCACATCCTAAGTAGACAGATGTGCGCGCCCCAGCGAAAGAAAATAGTGGGCCTGGCTTGAAACTCACCAGAAGTCGAGGCAGTTAAAACGTTGGACATCTCGATCTACGACGTTGTTAGCATGAATCCTTCTTTCTATCAATGGGAGATAGAATGGCCCTGGGGCACTGGGCATCGATTTCATAGTTTTAGCACAAATGGTTTAATCACCGTACCTTTCATGACCAAAGCTATTGTAACAGGAAACTGATCACCACACATACACCAACGCTGGGGAAGGGGAAATGTCAACACAGCAAACTCGCATGGATCAATGACTTCTGCGATAGTCTCCATGTCCACATCTCCTGGGCTCCCATTCCCCATATCCCCATATGAATTCGATTAGCGAAGGGTGATAGACGACCTCGTACACTGATACGAGGAAGAGAGGATTATCCCGACTCGGGATATGACCCGCTATGATTTAGAGGCATCTATACCTCATTTCCACCTCCACCCCCAAGGACTGCATAGGGTGCCACTGCTCCCCACTCTGACCCACAGCCATTTTTTGAGCCTCTCCCTAGAACGCTTCGATGACTCCCTCCATTATGTTGATGAGGTGGGGGATGTTCGGGCCAGCCTGACTGGGATCCCATTCCAGGGTCTCTCAAGGAGGGCCCCCACTAGGCCACGACTACGCTGCCACCTGGCCCCATGGGTCAAGGAGCAGGTAAGATATGTGCCTATATCGCCGGTCCCAGTCCAGGTGACCCGACGCCAGCGTTGATCGCAGGCCGAGGAGGACACCCGCCAAGAAGCGTAAACATTAAAAACTACCATTGATCATGACACCATCGAATTATACCATCATACCTCTATCTATATTGAGTAAGGGTACTCATATACCTGACACGGATCGAGGCCCCAACCACCCCATGGGAAGGCTGGGTCAAGTCTTCTGGTCACTGACACAGGTAGCACCCACCTTGGGCCGACCCGTGGCAACGACACCCAGTACAGAGGTACTCCCCGTGCTGCCAGCATTGAGAACATGAGTCCTTCCTAGTTCCAAGATTAGCATGGAGGCCCACCCCAGGCCACCTTCAGTCTTATTGAGGGTCCTACCCACGGTAGTGTCACTTATTATAGAAGCCTCTTCCATACTCGTGACATCGGGTATGGAGTCGTTCCTCCCACCACGGGCCACCGACATGGAGATGTTACAAATCCAGTCAATATACAGCGTGGGGTCCTCCCCCATGTCCTTACACCAACCGTCGAAGGTCCTCATCGCCCCAACAATCAGAGGAGTGAAGGTCAGCCTCACTTCATTGTCACCAAACACAGAGGTCCTACCCGTGTCTGGCTTGACCAGTACGAGGACCTTCCTTGCATTGATTCATCTAGGGGAAATAAACATGGAGGTCTTACCCATGATTCTTCCAACTCCAGTGGAGGTCCGACCCGCTCTAGAACTTCCCGAAGATATTCCCTCTGCACATAAGTCAGTGGACACAGAGGTCCTCCTTGTGTTCCCTTTGACATCTTCCCATGTGCTCCTCACACCCCAGCTCACTCAGGTGGAAGTCCTCTCCGCCCCAGCGCCTGTTTGGCCAAAGGAACTCATTGAGACAAAAAACTACTCTGTCCCGAAGAGCCACCCCGGGGAAAAAAGGCAGGTTTATGTCACCATAAAAAGAATGCCAAGAAGATTCAGACCGAGATTAAACCTGTCTAATTCTTATATTCTGAGGCAGAATACAAATCGGAAATGGAACCCTAAACCCGATCCTCCATGTCAAGGGCCGAGTCAGGAATGAGGAAAATAAGACTCATACTTCCAAAATGTTAGGTCCACTGGATCCCTACCTCCCTTCATAGATACATCCATGAGGACGAGGATCTAGCATCTCCCTAGGGTCCGAAAGTGGAATCTCCACCATCATCACCAAGAGCATTCTCTACCTCGACTGGAGATCATGGAGAGTTATTCTACTGACCGATGGTGAATGAGAAACAACATGTTCCACCACCAACAGCTGTAGTAACTACACCAAAAACCACAGTCACTATCCCATCTTATCAAGATGTGGTTTCCAAGTCACTACACACTTTGAAGGATAGACTAAGATGCAACAATTTCTCAGCCCACACCTATATTACCCACCGGCTAGCCTACCATCTCAACAGTCTGCTTCAGTACTGCTATCGGTTCCCCAGTAACCTCCAGTTGATGAGTGGAGAAATGAAGGCCCAGACCCCTAGTCTGGGCCGAGGAGTTTGTGGGAAATTCTTATGGAAGACCATTTCCCAAATATGTTTTGGATGGTCTTGGAACTGAAATTCAGTGCACTAGAATCGCTCACCCAAGAGAAAGTTGGATGCTTTTTACAGACCTTCTGGGTGATGCATTTTTGTCTTCGTCATCGACGAGTGGCCTACCCCAAGACCCAGACACACTTTCAAGACATTGGAAAAAAATGTCATCTGGTTGATCTGGCCACACTCCCCATGGCCTAGCACCCTAAGTCACCAGGCCTCCATAAGACCCTTCAACAAAGATGTGTTTAGATCTTTATAGATCTCTACAGAATTATCAAGGAGGTCTCCCCCCATATTCATATCTATGGATGGGGGTAGTACGTGGCCTTCCACTTCAGTTCCATCCAGTTCTACCCCAACTTTCTAGGGGATATAGAAGATATGCCTCCAGGAATATTCGCGGTTAACATGGACAATCAATCAGAGGAGGAGAAGGAACCATAACTCCTTTGGGGAAAACTTACCCCCCAGGGGAGTACCATAACTTTTGGACCCATCCGGAAGGGTTACTCTCCAGAAGAGAAATCTACTAAGTCTTCCCATACCCACTGAGGCATTGGTCCTCAGTTGAAATATCAACAAGGGTAAGGAGCACCTCATAGCCTCCAAACCCTTCGACCCATCTGGTTTAGTAAAAAAGATGGAAAACAATACCAAGAAAACTGTGTTGCATCAACTGCTTGCAGAGCATAAGAAAATGGTCGATGACCTCCTTACTAAGCATTTCATGGAGCGATGACCAAACTATGGTGATCGTTGGCTAGGGCAGAAAATGAAGACACAACTTCCCCCTGGGTAATTGCCTCTAAGTGACCCTGACCATCCTGGCGACGTAGACAGAGTTGAGGCGAGAACTTATGGAAAGGGGGAATGGTATGTGTCGTCAAATCCACTAGAGCGGTGAGAAAATCCCGGGGATCTGGCTCAGGTTTCCCCCAGCTCCTATGCAGGTCATCCCCCAAGCCGTTCCATGAGTCGCTGGGTCTGCTTATCACGTTGAAGAACCCACCAATGTACTAGTGGTCATAGATCCCCATAAAGATAGGAAACCCACCCCGATGATCCTATGGCGATGCTAATTGATCTCCTTGAGGCATTGAAGATGCGACAAGTGGAAATACTACCTGATGTCAAGCTATATCCGATATGGGTGGATGATATGCCAGCACTCCCAAGTTGTGAAACCCCACCTTCTCCCCCTTCAATGGGATGGGTGATCTCTTGTAGCATCTATCCCACTCCATTTCAAGGTGTGGACCCATGTTGGGAACTCAGGAACAACAAGAAGCCACCAAACTTCGATGCTTCGTACAAATATTGGAAGGGCCTGCATTTGTCTGGTATAGCCAGCTACCCATCAGATCAGTATTCGGTAGGGAAGATCTTCGTAGGAAATCTCTTTACCAGTACAGATCCATCACTCAAGAGATGTGTATTGAAGACCTCTTCAAGTGCAAGAAGAGGCCCGATGAGCACGTCGCAAACTTTGTTGCCCCATGGAAATGGACACATACTTTTTTGACATGCCACTGCCTCATGAGAAACTACTGACGATGTGTGTTGGGAATGTCAAGATAGAACTTGTCCCCTCTCTGATCACCCATAATTACCCTGAGGAATTTCAAGACTTCTTTGATAAGGCCCACCGCCTAGAGGAAGCCTTACAACAGGACAAGCATGCACACTCGTTGACTCCTACGATTCCCATAAGAAGGGATGCTAAGGATGATCCCACCACAATGTCACAAATAGAGGCCCCCACCCGACTAGAGTTGTTACCAGTGGAGCAACCTCCATAGCCTCACAGAGGCCCTCCACCTCATGCATAGCCTCCAGCCCAGCAGTTTCCACATCAAAACTAACAGGCGCCCCCACACAATGCACCGCCACCGCCCAGACAAAATCTCCAGGCTCTGCCTCTTTGATAGCCTCCTCCAGCCCCTTGTCAGGGTCAAGATCCCAAAGCCCCCTTCCTAGAGCGAAGAAACTAGACCTACTCATTCAATGAAGATCAGGTCCCCGATTATTTTCGTTGTGCCTTCGAATAGGGAATTGTTCGTTTGCCTGAATGTAGGAGACCAGAAGAGGCAGGTCTCACTGATCACCCCAACTACTACCCCTATCACCAAATCTTGGGGTACATAATCAAACTGTGCTATGTGTTTAAGTATTATCTTCATGATCATTTTGATAAAAACATAGTCAGGTTATGCCCAGCTCCGGCACAAGTGGCATGTGTATTCGTGAAGCCTGATAGCGACAGTGACAGTGAAGGTGAGGGGCATCAGGTTTCTAACCATGGATCCTAGAAGTACGATGACTGGATTGCTTGTAAAACAGTCCTCCATCCCATGATATTATTTGTGCATGCTTGAATTGAACAGAGCCTTTATAAACCAAAACTACTACTTCTGCATCATCATCTCAGTCATCCTCTTCCCAAAAGATCAAGCATCGTTGGTGACAAAGCAAATTTAGGTGCATATTTTTGATCAAATAATGAGTATTTTTTATTATTTTTATATGATAAATCCTATATATTTACATGTTTTATTAAAATAATGGGTAATTTTAATTTTATATTGAAAATAAGAAAAATTGAGAAAAGTGCATAATTTTGGATTTTGGACAGATTTCTTCCACAAGGGTTTTATTGTCATTTACTAAAAAATATAATTCCAAATTTAGTGATTCGTTTTTTTAGAATCATGATTTTATTTTCTCTAAATTTCACTTCAGGACCTAGAGCTGATTCTAATAGTTAGTATTCATAAAAATTCATTGAATTTGGAAACTTTTCCAGGTGGACGACGTGGATCCACCATTTTAACAGAACCACATCTCGGTCTACACGCCTTCAATTGAGGTTCTTACACCTGGTATAACAATAATTCATGTAGGGACGTCTCTAAATAAAATTTGGGGAAATTTTGAAGTCATTAAAGCTACCATTGGATGTTATATTTTTGAAGGAAGCTTCGTGGAACCTACATCTAGAAAAAGAAACCTCCAATAAAAAAATAATAACTCATTCATCCAGTGTCCAAATGAACTGATATATAGAGGGTAAACATACAAAACATTTATGAACAACTTTTGAGAAGGTGTACACACATGAATCAGCCATTTAATTGGACAAAAACACCCATACCTTTGGAGGAAAAAATTCTACCTATAAAAGGAGGCCCTCACCTCCTTCTCAAATCATCATCTCAACACCCACAACCAAGGAGGGATCCCACTGGGGAATATGCCAATTCTACTCCTCTATTTCCCCCTCATTTAATCTTTTTATTTTATTTTCATTTTATTTTTATTTTAGTTTTATTTTCAATTGTATTTTAAATTTTAGTTTTATTAATCCATGCATTTTTGTTTCCCCATCCACTTTATTTATTTTCTTACTCCCTCCCTCTCTATATCTCACTCTCTCCTCTTCCATCTACTCCACCAAGTAATATCATACACTCAATAATGATAGGATAATCATGAGACTTGGATCAGGGTGGGGTCAAGGTTTTCATGAATTTTCTTTAATGTTTAATTAAGTTTGTGGTAGAATTGAGTAGCATGATTGGGTGAGGCAAATGTCCCCGATGTGGTGATGACCCCCAATAACATGACAATCAAACTATATCTATTCTAGAAAAGAATCGTGATTCAAACATGAGATTTTATATTTAAATTATCAAAATTAATCAAACACATGTAGGAAAATAATGATTGAATCCAAGACTGAACCCCAAAACCAAGTTCTTTCTTATTAACTCATTCTGTTTAGATTCACATGATAGTTTAAATTATCATTTCACATGTGATTGTAAATAATTTTCGAAAATCCAAAAATATTGTAATTTATTTCATTAAATAACAAAATATCAAAAAAAGATAGATTAGGTGAATTAGATAAATTAAGTGAACTAAATTGAGAAGGCTCCTCAAGAGAGATGACCCTGGTCAGCCACTGTTACGCACTAGGAAAAAAATTATTGTTTTTGTCCATGCCCCATGACAAGCATGCATAAAGACTGGCGCTATTGTTGGGGATCCAATCATTAGTTCATTTATTTTGTCTATTTTCACATCTTAGGTAGATTTAATTTATTAAAAAAAACTAAAAAAACATTCATGATGTATTCAAATTTAGAGTATTATGCATGAAAAAATTACTCATAGGTGAAACAACAACAATAAAAAGAATAAGATTTTAGAAGGTCTTAGGTGAATGAACTTAAATAAATCATTGAACAACTAACGAAAAAATCTGAAAGATAATTTGACTATGTTTGTGCATTAATGGAGCAACCCAACCCTAAATAGGATCAAGAATATGAGGTGGAAAAGGATGAAGACTTTCCTGCTGAGCTACAAGTGGGTGATAAAAAAAATAATGAATTCTTAATTTAATGTGAGGAACTACTTGATCTCCCCATACAATACAAAAAATAAGATCCATCAACACTAAAGGGAAAAACTACCCAAGTGGTAGAATTTGATATCAATATGGAGGATTCCAACTACCTACCTCCATCAACAGAGAGTCTACTCCAAGAGGCACTTACCACTGAGGCAGATATTGAAGATGAACCGACTCAGGGATTTGAACCATTATTTGTCTCTATCTATTCTAATATTATTTAATCTTAATTCTATATCACTCCATGTGGGTTTGATTATACAAAATCAGAAAATCTCAACTATGCCTTAGAGGATGAAGAAGAACCTGGATGTGCAACTACTGAGGAACATATGAAGCTTCTAAAACATGTTGAATAATTTTTTAAGGAAGTTAATGAAGATATTCTAGTGGATTTACCTAAATAAACAGTGAAAAAAGCTACTTACTTTGATGGGGGATCATTTAATCTTGATACTTCATGTTTTAATTTTATTTAAATAGAATTACACTCTGACTTTCCCAATGACTATTCATTTGATGAAGTATACCCTGAGGATCCACTGGACAGAGATGAAGGGGTTGCACAAGTAGCAACCAAGGAGGATGATGGTCCATAGTTCATCCTACCCCCACCATGCATGTTGTACATCATTGTGAAGGGGGATGATCTATTGTAATCTATCAAGGGTTCATTTCTCAAGAACAAGGATGCAGTAAAAGCTAGGAAAATCCACATGTGGTGGTTCAAATCAAAGAAGCTTCATCCACCATATGACTTTGGAAACCAGCTGGTACTGCCCTCTGGAGGCAGTAAAAATTTAGGGCTCACTTTGGGGATCATATCAAGATTTATCAATACATGATTTATAATAATTTTGATTTTAATTTAATTTCCTAGGAATTATCCTTGCACGAAACTCCCTCCCTTATATTTTTTTGAGCTCAAATGAAATAATCCTTGTGATTCATTGAGTGATTTTATTTTTTAGGATCATGATGATAGAAGAAAGCCCTAGACAATTGAAGGGGAAGGACTAGGTTTCATGAAAAAAGGGATATCAATTTCAGCGTTTTATCTTTTAAACTCTCCACATTTATTTCCACAACATGTTTTAAGCTATAAAGATAAAATTTCATGCCCACACTTGAATTCATATTTTACTTGACTTGTCTAGAATACATGAGTATCTTAGGAACCCGGTGATGCCATGTCTTAGATTTCAATGTTGATATGATTAAATGATTGAAATGGAAAATTGGATTTTTGAAAATGAAGCATGGATATTGAAATAATGACACATTATTTGAAGTAATTAACTGATTCATGTAAATGAAATTTTCCTACCATCTTTCATTCTTTGTATTTTTTAAATTTATGTCAATTGATTTGTTATTATTAATAATACCTTGACTGATTGTCCAAAATCATATGTCTCATTCCATAGAGGATTTCTAGACCAAGTACATCCTATTTATCTTGAGCATACTTCTTGGGTGATCTTTGGACATGTAACTGACCAGAACTTGTATTGAAACTTTTCAAAGCTATGATTGTGCAAAAACATATTTAAAATGATTGAGGAATCCTTTGAAAAGGTAATTTTCTTTAAAATACCTCCTTTAAATCAATCCTTATTTTATCCCATAGAGACCATGAATGAACTTTATATGGACGAGCCATGTTTCAAGCAATTTTTATCCATTACTACCACACTCTTTGTATTTGAATGATATTTTAAAGTTGAAGTGTGGGGGTAAATGGAATCATGGTGGATGAGATGATACACATTCTAAAGAAGAAGTGTGTGGGTGTTATTGTGGGAATTGTAAAAGGTTGTGGAATCATTCATTATAATCAATTATTTTCCCCTCTTGAATTGAAAAAAAATGAAAAAATGAAAAAAAAGATCCAAAAATAGAAAAATGGGTTGTGATTTGGGAGAAAAAAATCACCATATTACAGACTGATGATCTTCTAATCGTATGTGGTTAGGTGATGGATGTGAGGTTCAATATAATCATAACTTTCGAAAAAATAAAAAATGCACGAAAGTAGAAAAAATAATCAAGAGGGTGCACAAATCATTCATTATGCATAATTTGATCTTAACCTTTACTTTGAGTTTTGGGAAGTGAGTGTTGCTACTTTGAAGGGGAAAATTTCATTATACTTTTTCATATCATGCACTGTACTTAAGAGATAAACCTAATCTTTTAGCCTAAATTTTTAAATTATAATATCCTACCAACCTTAAGCCTCAGAGTCATTTAAACCTTTATTGCAAGTCCTCATGATTTTATGGGTCTTTTGTCTTTACAAAGTGAAGAATGTAGTTCATTTACTAGATTATAGATAAGGAGCATGTTCTAATCATATGAGCATAACATTAATTGAATTGTATCAGGAGTGATGAATGAAAAGAATTAAAATTGTGGTAAATCATGACTTGGAATTTTTAATAATAGTGAATAAAGGAGCTTGAATGAATGAAAGGAAAAGTTCTATCAATTTTCAAAGGGGATAAGTAAAATAGGTGAATTATTTGTTAATTTAAAAAATGGGAAATTAAATTGATATTTTATGCAGATTTTTTAATGTTTTATTTCACATTGAAAATTGGTTGATTGCATTGCATTGAAATTTGAATATTGGTAACATTGGGGTCCTCTGATTTCTATGTTGAGATTTTATGCTTGAGGACAAGCATGATTTTAGTGTGGGGGTATTTGACAGAGCAATTTTATGTGCATATTTTTGATCAAATAATGAGTAATTTTTTACTATTTTTCAATGATAAATCCCATTTATTTACATTGTATATTAAAATAATGAGTAATTTTAATTTTAGATTGAAAATTAGAAAAATTGTGAAAATTGCATAATTTTGGATTTTGGATATATTTTTACCACATGGTTATTTTTATCATTTCTTAAAAAATATAAATCCAAATTTAGTGATTATTTTTTTAGAATCCTGATTTAATTTTCTCCAACTTTATCTTCAGGACCTAGAGATTATTCAAATATATAGTAGTCCTAAAAATTCATTGATGTTGGAAAATTTTCTGGGTGGACAACATGGACCCCCACTATAACATAACCACATCTCGGCCTATACACCTTCAATTGAGGGTCTTCCACCTTGGATAGCACAAAGAAACATAGGGATGTCTCTGGATCAAATTTGGGGAAGTTTTGAAGTCCTTAATGCTACTATTGGATATTATATTTTTTAAGGAAGCTTCTTGGAACCTATATCCAGAAAAAGAAACCTCCAATGAAAAATTCATAACTCATTCATCAGGTGTCCAAATGAGCTAATATTTGGATGGTGAACATAAAACACATTTATAAACAACTTTAAAGAAGTATTCCACATGTGAATCAACAATTTAATGAATGAAAACCCTCAAATGTTTAGAGGAAATAAGTATTCCTATAAAAGGAGGTCCTCACATCCTTCTCAAGTCATCAGCTTGACACCCACATCCAAGGAGGGATCCCACCGGGGCATAGGCCACTAATGCTCCTCTCTTCCCCCATTATTTTTTCTTTTTCTTTTATTTTCATTTTAGTTTTCTTTTAGTTTTATTTTCAATTGTAATTTAAATTTTAGTATTATTAATCCATGCATTTGTGTTTCTCCATATACTTTTCTTCTTTTTATTACTCTCTCTCTCTCTCTCTCTCACTCTCCTCTTCCACCCACTCCACTATGTAATCTCATATTCTCGAAAACGAGAGTATAATAATGAGACTTGGATCAAGGTGAGGTCAAGTTTTTCATGAATTTTATTTAATGTTTAATTATGTTTGTGGTAGAATTGAGTAGCATGCTTGGGTGTGGCGAATGTCCCCGATGTGGTGACGACCCCCCAATGACATGAAACTAAAACAACATTTATTCTAGAATAGAATAGTGATTCAAATATTATATTTTATGTTTGAATTATAAAAATAAATCAAACACATGTAGGAAAATAATGAATGAATCCAAGTCTTAACCCCAAAACCATGTTCTTTCTTAATAACTCATTGGGTATGGATTTTCATTATAGTTTAAATTATCATTTTACATGTAATTGTAATTAATTATGAAAAATGAAAAAATATTGTAATTGCTTTCATTAAATTACAAAATATCAAAAAGAGATAGATGAAGTGAATTAGATAAATTAAGTGAACTAAATTGAGAAGTATCCTCAAGAGAGATGACCCTGGTCAGCCACTATGCTGCACTAGGAAAAATTATTATTGTTTTTGTCCACGCCCCATGACAGGCGTGCGTCAGGTGGCATATGGGAAAGAAAAGTCCCCCGCCAATGCAGTTTTCATCCCATACTCTCGGTGACTTCATGCCCCCATAGATGGCGATTCCTCCTAGAATCCATCCAGTAGTGGATGATTCTTCAAGTGAAAGTCATGGGTACTCCTTGGTTAACACCGCAGAGCTAGTAAATCCCTACATGATTTCTGAAAGTGAGGAGCCCTAGGTGGATCCTCCCAATGTTCCCATCCGTCGCTAGCATCAAAAAAGACATGACAATATAGGTCTTCAGAGTGCCTCGGTCAGTATTTTCAGCTAGGCTATGAATGCTACCGAAACAATGCAGTAGGCCCAATGTAGAGCTCAACACGTGTAACATTCTAATCTAGTGTCATCTGATCTACTTTCACCCCCAGTTGTGCTACTTGATCAGGCAGTTCCACCTTGACTGCGTCGTGACCAGCCATGCTCTGCTATGAACCGGTCTCAGTCATCTTGCCCTCATCTGGAAGTCACTCCATAGGCTTCGACTAGTGAGTAGTGGGATATTCCCAGCACTAGTCAGCCGTTGGTCCAGCCGACAGGGCTCGCCATACCTCCTGTTACAGAGTGACATCTTGTGAGAATAAGCTCATGCTTGACATGGATGTATGATGTCCTAAAACATCTTACCAACATTCCAGCAAGGCTCTCCATCCTTTAGGCCCTAAACCTATTAGAAGATATGTGTGAAGATTTTTCTAAGGCTTTAAGAAGCCCCGTCCAGTTCGAGATAGAGGTAGCAGCTGCAGAAGCCTTCAATGCTGAGGCGGCCGAGCATGATGAATGACGGGACATAATCTTGTTCTATATAGAATATTATGGCTCTCCCATATAGGGGTACATTCTCCCACTATACATCACCAGACAGTTTAATGGAGTAGAGGTTCATTAATTTCTTATCGACATAGGCTCCATGATCAACTTAATCCTAACTTGGACATTGCTAAAACTGGGGTTGTCTAAGGATGATATGAGTCCCTCTAACCTAAAAATTCAAGGTTATGATTGGATGGAACAAACACCAGTCTGAAAAGTTTTCCTGAAGACCCAGTTCAGTGGTCTAGTTTCGATCACTGAGTTCATGGTTGTTTCATAGGACACTAATTACAATGCGTTTATGGTAAGGACATGGATCCAACTAAATGTGACGGTTCCTTTATCATATCACCAGTTCCTCAAGTACTCCCTTAAAGGTCGAGTGGGCATACTCCAAGGTGAAGAATCTCCCTTTGCCTATTGTGAAGCCTGCTATCTGTATGTCGACTATTACAAGAGAAATGGCAAGTATATTTACGCTAACAAGGTTGAGCACACTATGGAAGCGACCAACCCATCGACAGATCTTGATGATGCCTACATCTTTCCAATCCACCAATTGGAGGATACAAACCTGGACATGGGACAATGCTTTGTTGTTTTTGAAATGATGAGGGACCACATTCCCATGTCTAAGCGATGCCATAAGATCACCTCATACTCCTAAACGAGTCAAGTTTGGGTGATCCTGGAGCTCCATACCCCCATAAGGTATTGGGATGTCTGCCCCATAGCGACGACAATACGTCATACATGCTTATTTCACCAGGTAGGGATAAAACAGCTCAATACAACGTGTCACAATTGCTTCAATATTATCAAGCATGGCCCCTTGGGCTGAAGACCCGATGGGATCAGATCAACAACCTTCATTGCTATGGTTTTGGTAGCACATGAGTCCCTCGATTTAGTGTCCACTGCCACTCAGGCTGGTACCAGCCTCCCATCGGGATCTGGCGACCACCTCGGTAGGGAGGCAAACCCAAAAACGACATTTATTAGTACTGGAAAGCCCTCTGTGGAGAAAGAGTGGTATGTGGACTTCGTTAAACGACACCGTGATGTATTCTTCTAGAGTTATGATGAGATTATATGACTAGATCCTCAGGAATCATTCCATTGCCTCGGTCTCCTGGAAAATCATCGCGGGTTCAAGAAGCCTCCCAAAAAGATGCACCCTTCTCACAGGGCCATTGTCGAGGCTGAATTTTATAGGCTCATTAAAGAAAATTTCATTAAAGATTTTCAGTACCCCAAATGTCTATCCAACATTGTTCCATTTAGGAAGAATAATGGAAAAATCAGAATATTCATCGACTTCTGGGATCTCAACCGTCATTGACCGAACGATGTTTTTCCCCTTCCTGTGACAGAATTATTGATTGAAGCTAATGCTAGGTTCTAGGCCCTCTCTTTCATGGATGGATACTTTGGGTATAACCATATCAGAATGGATCCCGAGGATGAAGATTCTACATAATTTACGGAACCACAAGTTACTTTCTTTTACCAAGTCATGCCCTTCGGTCTAAAAAATACCGGTGCCACCTATCAGTGGGCTATGCATCACATATTTAAGCCGATCATTGGGACACTGGTGGAATGCTACGTGGATGATCTGGTGGTCAAATATTTCTAGTGCTAGGACCATCTCAAAGACCTTGTAAAATTGTTCGACTTCCTTCATTATCGCCACCTGAAGATGAATCCATTGAAGTGTGCCTTCGGGGTCACCTCTGTAAAGTTTCTTGGGTTCATTGGTAGATACAATGGCATTAATATCAACCTGGAGAAGATCAAGGACATCAGCCAGATGCCTTCCCCCAGAAATATTAGGAAGCTTCGAGGTTTTCAAGGACACTTAGCCTATATACGTCGATTCATCGCGAATATGGCAAGAAAGTGTAATCCATTTTCCCGGATCATAAAGAAATGGACTGTCTATGAGTGGGATGGATAATGTTAGACTTATTTTGAGGGAATCAAGAAGTATCTTCTCCAGCCTCCAGTCTTAATGCCACCTGTCTTTGGGAAGCCGCTGGTCCTTTATGTGACCACCCTAGAATGATATCTCCGCGCCCTTCTCACCTAGAAGAATAATGAGGGAACAAATAATAGTCTCTACTATCTCAGTTGCACTCTCCTCAATACGGGGACCACATACTCCCCTATCAAGAAGAGATACCTCATGCTGGTATTCATAGTATAGAAATTGCAAAATTACTTGCAGCACCATGAGGTGAAGTTGGTGTCCCGAGTGGATCCACTGAAATACATCCTGAACCACCCCATGCTGAAAATCAATCTAGCTCAGTGGGGAATGATTCTACAAAATTTAGATATTAGGTTCATTACTTAGAAGGTTATCATGGGGAAATCATTTTCATGTTTCATCTCCACTCATCTAGCTCCCACATGCCAGTCTGTGGACCTTGAATTTCCAGATGAGGTAATCCTATAATTCGACCAAACCATTCTGTACCAGAAAATTCTCTTTGATGGAACTTCATGGAACCCTACTAGAAGAAGGCTCAATGATCCCATGCTCAACAGAGTAGGCTTGGGTGTCATCTTCGTCACTCCAGCACAAGCCGTTCTGCCATATTCATTCTTGCTGCCAGAAGGCTGCACCAACAATGAGGTGGAATACGAGGCTCTCATTACTGCCCTTGAGCTGGCCCTCAAGATTGAAATTCCCCACTTGCATGTGAAATGGGACTCTAAACTAGTCATCAAGCAGATGAACAGTGACTTTGTCACCAGAAATCCAAAGCTCATAACACCATTGGAACACACCATCTAGTGGATAACCAAATTCACATCTCGGCCAGAAGTTACTCATGCCCCTCTAGCACAGAATGGTCGATCTGATGCCTTCACTAGCCTAGTTGCATCACATGCAGAGCCTGAATAGGATGATTTGATTATCCATGTGGCACACTAGAGAGTCATCGCTCCGTTCACTCCATATGACAATGACATCCCACAGGTAAGTTACCTTACCACCAGAGCCTCCATGTTAAGACCTCTAGGTCCCCCGGATGCAGTGATTAAGGTGACTCTCGACTAGAGAATCTTATTTATTGAGTACCTAAATAATGGTAATCTCCTGGTAGATTGAGTTGAGCACGAGAAAATCCGACGCGGCACATTACATTTTACCCTCTAGAGTGGTCCCAGTCTTGAGCAGATCGTCTACAAGTGTGAGTTTGAAGGGATTCTCCTCTATTTCATTCAAGGAGCTGAGATTCCTCAAATCATGAATGAGGTTCATGCTGGTTCCTACGAGGATCATCAGAATGGGCTGAATCTATCTTACTAGATCTAGAGACTGGGGTATTTTTGGTCCTCAATGATCCGTGACTGCATTGAGTTTTCCAAGAGGTTCCATGCATTCCAAATTCATGCCAACATTGTGCATTGGCCACCGGAGCCTCTCCACACTACCAAGTACTCTTGGACCTTTATGGCCAGGGACTCGATGTCATGGGACCATATCCCCCCAGTGATAGCTCACCAATGCAGGTTCATCCTGACCGCAACAGATTGTTTTCTAAGTGGGTAGAAGTAGTCCCACTCAATGAGGTCAAGTCCCATTCTATCATTGACTTTGTGAGATCCAATATCATCTTCTAGTTTGGAGTCCCTCACGCCATCCTCACCGATAACAGTACCAACATATGGGTGGCCAAGTTGAAGAAATTGTACACTAAGTAGAATATTCATTCTAACTATACCCCCCGCTACCACACACAATAAAATGGGAATATTGAGGCATTCAACAAAACCCTATATAGCATTCTGTAGAAAATGGTTGGTCCGAACAATAAGAGTTGGATGAACAAGTTCCCCAACACCCGTTGGAATTATCAGATGACGACTCGTAATTACACACAGCTGACCCCATACTCCCTAGTGTACGGAACATAGGTCGTCCTGCCCATCGAACTTTAGTTGATAAAATTATCGTGTCATGAATTCAATCAATGGTCGATGCTAAATTGTTTTCCCCCCGAACCCCAGACACATAGATAAAAATAATGTGTCGCAAGTGTTGTTAACAGTTTTCCTCTATCGATGTTTCCATTTTTTGGTTCTCTACAAGCATGATAATTCGACCTCTCCACAAGTATGTCGCATGCATATGACATTAAACTAGGCATCTACAGTCCAAGACCTACGACCTTAAAATAAGAGCACCATCATCCTTACCGCAAGACGTTAAACTGTGAACTGGTTGGGACTTCCCTTTTCAGGTCCCTCAAAATTTTTAGCCACTTGGAATAAGTATTCAGTCAGGATTATATGATGTGGTATGATCTTATGCCCTCATTCACCATAGGCTACTCACTGTGCTATACACATCCCTCGTTGGGGTACCTTTCCCCTATTTGTGTCCTTGCTTCATTATGTTAAACTGCACATAATCCTTCCTCATAACTACATATGGATTAATTCCCATCCTTATGGGATACATAGGACCAGACAAACATCTAGTCTTTGGCTCCATCCCCATCTCTTAGAAACCTCCTTATCGTTCTGGCCTCTGGGCCTGAGTCCTTCCAGGGGAGGGGTACGTGGTGTGGTTTTGGGCTTATGTCTTCATTCACATCAGGTTTGTAACTACCACACCATGAACCTCTCTCTCTCTACCGAACTCCCTTCTCTCCATTTCCCTACACTCATCTTTTCAAGTAGTCTTCTTATAAGTTGGGCTCCTTGACTTTCTTTGGTGATTCACTAATGTGACTAGGATTAATCTATTTCAGAACCTAGAGTGTCAGATTCTACCTAGACATGCTTTCACCTATTTTTCAGTCTTTGTGTTCCCCGTTATTTGGGATTTTGTTATCTTTCACATTCAAAGGGACCCCCAAATGGCATGGTTGCTTGGCCCAAGGGCTCTCCTACCATTTCGGGCCAACGTCCTCGAGGGTTTCAAACAACAAATTGATACAAGCCCCACATTGTGAATATGGTCAGTAGTTGGCGCTCATTTGTTGTTCCCATTTCAGGCCTCACGATATAGATGCTATGTTTCGAACATGATCAATAGTTATCCTCCATCATCACCCCAACACCATCAAGCCTTAAATGTCAATTTCATGATTCACATCATTTTACAACACATCACGTCTAAGGGGAATTTCGACACTCTTGGTACTATCCATCAGTGGAAATTTTCATGTTATGAGGACAAAGCCACAACCAATCATCATTCGAGGCTCCACACCAACTTCCCCCTTTACATGTATCCCATGAATTGAAAATACTTCTTCGTCCCTTGTTTCCCATACTAAGTTCAACTCATGTGGGATTAGGGATCAGATCAAGGTCTATGCATGCTTGGAAGAGTTTCACTTCTTCATGGTCTGAGATATAAGAACATATACTATGATCTTCTTATACATCCTATCCTCAGAACTACGTATGGATTTATTCCCATCCTCATGGGATACATAAGAACCCCTAGATGTTTTTTCCACAAGTCCAACACCATACTTTCTGACCTTTGCTGGCCCCTCGGCCTGAGGTTTCTTCCTCAGAATCACAAGTGGTGTGATGTGGACCCTGTCCTCATTCTGGTCAGGTATGCTTTATCATGTCATGTGTGTTCCCCCTATGGTTCCAAATGACTTTAAATTGTTGTGTCTTTTTTGAATGATGTTAAAATTCACTAGTTGGTCCTATCACATGACCCTCAACTATGAAATTATCATCCTAGATGCACGAAGAAAAATAGAACTACATCATGATATAGTACCTCGAGGGGAAATCATGTTGGGTATTGGTCACACACCATACCATTTGTCAAATACTACATGCGGCCTGATTCCAGCAGTGATACCAGGATTCTCTATCCTAGGTTTATCGCATCATAAAAAAATTCTCATGTATCTGAGAGGACAAACAAGATCTATCAAATGCCACTTTTTTTGGTGTGTGGACCAGATCCACACAACATTATCTTTCCTGGAACTGGTACCTTATCATGACACTTCTAGAACTACATATGGATTGATTCCCATTCTCTTGGGGTATGTAGGAATGCCTACACACTTTTCCTCAAGCCCAACCTAACTTTCATTTTCGGTTCCTTCACCTAAGACCTCTTCAAGAAACACATGGTGATATTGACTCTAGGTCCTCATTCACATCAGGTTTTATAATTACCTCACCATGTGTCTCCCTCCTTCCTTACCATTTCTAGTCCGAGCTCTATTACCATAAACTAAGACCACTCCACGTCCTTTTAACAAGATTTTAAACAACACTAAATCTCCCAGAACTATGTATGGATTGATTCCCATCCTCATGGGATACATAGGAACACATAGGCATATTGTCTTAGGGTCCAACCCTAGGAATATTAAGTCTTACCTCAACCTTTTTGGCCCCTTGGCCCAAACTCTTTTGGGAACATGTGGTGTGGTGAGTACCTCTTGGGTTCTCATTCACATCGGTGTTTTCAATACCTACACCATGTGTCTCTCATGTCTTTTTCCAACTTGGTCCTAGTTCTATGACCCAAAGATAAGATCTCCCTATGGTAACTACGCATTGGGTTTGGATACTTTTCCACCCTGTGCATAGTCCATCAAACTAGGTCCCATCTTAATGGTCCACTCTATGACTTTAAGCTAGGATCATGCGAGCCCCGTACCCTTGTACTAAAAATGGGATTTGATTTCCTATATTTGACATGTCTCATTGGCGTACTAAAATGTGGCATGGGAAGGAGCCCAAGGTTTGGAGTTTTCACATAAACATTCCCTTATTTTGTGTCCATGCACCATGATCCCATTATTTGGATGCTCATCCGCTTACATGTCTAAAGGGACCCCCTTTACGGCATGGTCTCATGCCACAATGGCTTACCTACCATCTTGGGCCAACGTCCCGGAAGACCTTGGATGACATTTGAAACATGTACAGTGTTTCGAACATTGTCAGCAGTCGACCCTCGTTTTCTGTCCCCATTCCAGGATAATGCAAAATGGATACTGTGTTTCAAACATGGTCAGCAATTATCTTCTATCATTAGGCCACCATCATTTTGATCTAGATCTCTAGGATCATGATTCACATCTTCCCACTCTATTATGTTTAAGTGAAATTCCAAAACACATAGTTTTACACCTCCACACTTCTGTGAATGTTATTAAGGTTCAATATTAATGGGACATCATTCACTTAGTGTCCCAATGCCCCTAATGTGTGCCTCCCTATTCTAGGAAAGTCCCTTAACTACTCCTTGTTTCCGCATCGAGCACGACTCAATTGGGATTAGTGGTTTTTCTTGGATATGTTCTAGTGTAGGTAGAATACACATTCCCTTTGTCCTACATGATGTTAAACTGCACTCCCAGAACAACATGTGGCTTGATTCCGATCCTCATGGGATACATAGGAATGCCCATATAGAATGTCTTGGGCCCATCCCAGTTTTCACCTTCAATATCTTAACCTAAGTATCCTCCTAAGTGCATGTGGTCTGGTGTGGACTCTTATGGTCCTCACTAACATTGTGTAATGTATCTCACCACACATTTAATTTTTAGTTAGAAATGTCCTCAGCGCATGAATTTAAACTATGGCCCATGCCCTGAACAAGTTCAAGATACCCCATGATAATTATGGGATGCATCAGCTTCCTCGCTAGAGAGGATTCCCCCTACCAACATTGGTCTCTAACCACGTTGTGCTCAAGACCTACGCATGGCTTGATTCCCATCCTCATGGGATACATAGAGACGCCCAGGTATTTCACCTCGGGCCTAGCCCTAGGGTCATTAACCCTTCTGGCCCCTCGACCCCGATTTTGGTCCAGGCAACATGACCTTAAAATTATTTGAAAAATCCTCACTGTATGAAGATAAACTATGTGTCTATCGTCCTAATTGGTATGGAGTAAAGCTATAGATAATTCCAGGTCCTTACCAGAGAGGTCCTGTTTGGAAGTAAGTTTGATCCCTGATCAGTCCGATGCACCCACCTAATGTGTTTCCACCATAGTGGTGTAATTTCAAGAGTGTTGGAATCCATTCAAACAACCAATCACTCCACCCTCCACACTTTTCATCCCTCCTTATTTGGATCCTCATCCTATTTCACATCTAAAAGAACCCCTTAACACTATGGATTCTCGACCTAAGGCCCTCCTACTATCTTGGGCCAACATTCTAGAAGATTAATGGGTAACATTTTGAGTCAGGACCAATGTTTTGAAAATGGTCAATGGTTGACCCTCATTTGTTATCACCATTTCAGGCTAACGTAATAGGGGTACTATGTTTCAAACACAGTAAATAGTTATACTTCATTGTCATTCCACCCCCACAGTGTTCGAAATCATGGGTACCATAATTCACACCGCCATACCCATTTTTTTGGATTGGTTCTAATGCCCCTGGTGTTACCCCGATCGTGCACCAGAGCACATTGGGAAGATGGCACTTCAATTGTTCCGAGACCTTAATTCTCCAGTCAGGCCTCTCCCTTTCTTCCAAAAAATCCAGATTGGTTGTTCAAACCCTAGATTCCCAAATCGTGGTTTACACTCTTATATTATGATGGAATAACAAGGTGGTCATCGCTTGTTTCTCACATCGGACCTGACCCACATGTGCTTAGGGATTGATCGCTGGATGTTCCATAAATGTAACGGGAATCAAATAGACCAAAAATGAATAACCGAACTCACACATGCATCTAACATAAATAATCAAATCATGAAAATATGTTCAAAAGTTACATGCATCATAGTTCCTGAGGATTGATCCTTCCCATAGATGGGTAGACCCCATCAAAAGAGCATTATAGCGCCACCACCCTATGGCCTGTGGTGTCCAGGATTCGTTGTTTCCTGTTCAGTTCCCACTCCTCCCTGACAAAAATGGGTTTCAGTTTTTCAGCGGCAATCCGGGCCCGCTCCTCATTGATTCAGATGAAAGTTATCTCCTCAGAGTCTTTCTTCATGTGCTCTTCAGTCTCTACCATCTTGGACTTCAGATGCGATATGATCTCTGATTGCATAGTGAGGAAAGTATAATGAACATCTACCAGGAATTGCAGTCATTGAATTTCATTTTTAGCCTCTTGGAGCCTCTTGATGTTTTCCGCTTTTCTACACTGCCATCCCACACCAAGTTTATGGTCATATTCCTAAATATTCTCCACCATGAGATCTTGGATAAGCATGGGAGGATGTTGGGAATCCACTCCCCCAGTGAATAGTTCATGTAGCTGGGACCGAAGTCTCTCCATATGGTCTATCCATTTTTCATGAGGGGTGTCATCGATGAAGTGCTTAATCAGCTTACATGACCGACGATAGGTGATTTTTTTATCCTTCCCATCGGAGGCCTTCTCATCTTGATCTGCTAAGTTAGTAGGTTTATATGCAGGAAACACCCCCAAGAACTCGTCAGCAGGGTCTGCATCTGGTGTTCGATCCGGTATGGAAAGACATGTGTTGTCCAATGGATCTTCATTGTCGTATCCCACCCCAATGATCTTAGGCTCTATCTTGATAACAGTCCCAACAGTGATCAGGAGCACCGTAGCTTTGTCGTTTTGGATATCCGCCTCCATAACCACCGGCGTTCCCCTAGGAACGACACCTTCAAGAGTACCAACCAACATTGTAAACACAGACCATGAAATTTGAAGAACTATGCATACCAAATAGTGTACGAATGTCAGTTAACCTGATCAATGGGTGGTAGTCATGAATTTCAAAAAAGAGACATGTAGAGATCAAACTGTCGATCTATTTCTTGGGTTATTTCCATTGGTACGACGAGGCGTGGCCCTCGATATATTTTTAATAAGTCTGAGAACTTCAGAAGAACTACCCTAGGTGTCCCAACCTTACTAGATGCGGTAATCTTCATAGCTGCGGGTGTAGATCCCAAAGGCCCTAGAGCTGCATATACTATAGGCAAGGAAGGGGTTATACATATGAGGCCCTCCTGAACTGTTAAAATATTAGTGTGGAGTCCAATGTAACCTGGAAGTAGACCCTGATGAAGGGACTTAGGGTTTTACCTTGAGAGCCTCTGCAAACTCTTCAAGTTCTGTGTCTGAATCGCCAACTTCACCCTCCTCTAGCGGACTCCCTCTATTGGACTCCTCCCTCCAAGAGAATTCATCTGACTCTTATAGAAGAGGTAAGAACTCCCTCAATTCAGCATCTGATAACTATGGAGGAGACTTTCAATCCAGCAATACTTTTACTTGATCTGTTATTGGATGCGGGGCACCCTGAGAGTGAATGATGTCCTCCAACTCGGCCAGGTATTGCTCCACCTCTGCCTGGGATAATGTAAATACAACCCTGATAGAGATAATCCTAGGAAAATCCATCTTGAGATTGTTCAGGTGTTGGAAAATCTTGAACAGGTTCAATAATTACTGGTTTAAATCCCATATGTCCCAAGTTATTGGGAAAAAAACATTCTAAGACATGTCTTTGTGGCGTAGCCACTTCCCCATGTCCCGAGTGGATATCCTGAGGAACCCCATAGGTAGCCTCCCATCTAGATGACTCTGATCCCTTGAGACCATTGGTTCTGCCACTACAACCTCCCTTTTGACTAGTGCGGGCCTCGCCTCAACTACAACCCCACCACCACGAGAGGTCCTCACCACCTTTTAGCCCCGACCTCAGGGTTGGGGAAGCACCCTGTCGCCAGCCCGAACAGTAGGCTACTTCAGCATCTCCCTGAGCAAGGCCACCTCCTAGATCATGGCATAATTCTTCACCAGCCTGAAGATGACCATGGGTGGAGGTATCTTATTCCACATCTTCTTGTCTTCCCGTGTGAACATGATCCAAATCTGTGTCATCACACACGAGTGATCCTCATGGCGCACCCCCAAATATACCCATGGGGTTAGTCGCTGCATGCTCCGGAACTGTGTTGAAAATTGTTATATAGTGTATGTCTCATAGAGGGACTCACGGTCAACCCACGCCACAAGGAATCCATCCCGAAAGGACAGGAGGTAGGACCAATGCTCTTCCATCTCCCAACTGTCATCAGTGAATACACCTATTGGCAACGGAAACTGGTGGAAATTGAACTCATATGCCTTCCAAACCTGGTTCAACACTACTTGTAGGGTCATCTTGGATGAAAATATCCCCACATCATTCAGAATGGATGAAAGGAAATTTGATACTAGAGGGGAAATTGGGTTCAGATATTTATAGATCCCCTGACATGCACCGCTATCCACCCATACAAGAGGTGGAATGGACCACATCTCCTCCATGGATTCTTACCCTCACTGATATGCTAAAACATCTTGTATATCATGGAGAGAATTGGGATGCTGAGGTTGAACCATCCCCCAGTCGCCAAAAAGGACGCCATGATAAATTTGCTCGGTCGCACGCCCATGTTCGTGTCTCTCACCGACAGGATCCAACCAGAGATGGGCGCCATAATGAATGTTGAGAACTTGACTACCGGTTTCTGCTTGGTACTGACACTGAATCCCCAGGTTTTCCATTGGCTATCCTCCAAAAGATACAAGTATAAGTGATCCTTGCCTTGTTGACCCCCCTTCGGGCAAGTCCGAGGCCTCACAGGGAACTTCCTATTTTCCGGGAAGTTCAAGAACTGTTTGAACCACCATTTGAAATAGAAGTCCCTCACCGATTGATTGTCCTCTCCCGACACTAGATCCATCTATTCTATCACTAGTATTGAAATCTACTCTGGATCCTCCCATGCACCCACAACAGGGAGGAATTCATCTTACATTTCCCCCAGTATTGAGACCCCTAAATTTTGGTGCAGATCCAATAGGCTAATGCCGACATCTCCATCGTGAAAATAGAAGGTATTGGTCCTCAACGACCACCTGTTTAGTAAATCTAGCACCAACTACTTCAGCGAATAGATATGGAATTAGGAGGCCCAAGGCACCTCATACAGGACTGCTTGTCTCAAATCATCCCCAAATTCTTCACACGAGGCACCTACCCAGTAGGACCAGGCCCAGTCATATTTGACGTTACCATACTTGTATAGATCCCACTCATTTGACCACCCCTTCTCTGGGTTCTACAGGTCTTCCTTCAAGATAGTATGGTACAACAGGGGAGATATCTGTAACTAAAGTTCCTTTCTATCAATTTTATTCACATGATTCTATAGAAAGTCAGTGTTGATAGGTGTGAAGTACTCCCAGGCATAGTTTTCATCCTCCCTGAACCATTTGTGCTAGTACAACATGCTCATGAACCAGTAATCTGGCTCATCCTTGCTCGCTTCAGGGATGAATATATCATCCCTTAGGCCAAATCCATACAAAGGCATCCTCATGCACAATAGATAATCCTTATGAATCTTTGACATTAGCTCTACCTGCAAATTATGGTCAGAATGACTTCGTAAAAACTCCCCTATACCTGAGATATCCTCAATTTCCTCTCTCCGGGTAGCATCTTCAAGGATCCCCCGACATCCTCTAAGCAAGCCATTCCATTTTTCGAAATTTGGACCTATTTAGTTATAGTTCATGAAGCACTTTCGTGAAGCCTGTTCATGGAGGTTGGTCCCAACAAATAAATCATGAATCCCTTCCCCAACCTTCAGGCGTAAGTGACATAGCGCACCGCCGTAGAGCCAAAGACTCACTGTGCGCCACAAAGCAGAAAGTCTTATTTACTGAGAGCAACCGTGGAGTATGCGGAGCTTTACGAATCGAGAGCACTAAATTCAAAAACGTAGAGGTAAGAAAGGAAAAAAGAGAGGTCAACGTACCATATTTAAAGGTTATGACCCCTTGTGATTTTCAGCACATCCTCCTGCAACAAGATTTGTGGTACTCTTAGCTCGTGCATCACCTCTCCACCTTGTGAGCCTCCTTCACGAGCCTCCATTGTGAGCCTTCTTCGTGATTGAAAAAAGATATTTGGCGATTGACCCAGAGACATTGAACCTCATTTTCTCCTCAGCTCTAATTCTGGGGGGGGGGATTTGTTGGCACCAAAATTTGGGAAGAGGAAGAGAAAACACAAATCTTTTGAGGCTGCCTCAAGATGTTTTTTGTCGATGCCCCGTAGCACCACGACCGGCACGAAGCTACCCGTTTTATGAAGCTTCCATGGAGCAAGGAGGCAGGAGGTTCTGCTGTCAGATTTGACATTTACGAAGCCTCTTTGGAGTAATGAGGTGGGATGCCTTGCAGTTATGACAAAATTCCACATGTCTTCATGCCAAGCGATCCCTGCTTTACGGTGCCTCTTACCTATAAATACCGAGCTCCCCTCAAGACCAAAAGATTGATCCTTAAACCTTTCACCTTATTAGCTATCAAATTGCAAAGAAATATCTTCTCTTCAAACCATGAGTTTTTCAAGGTACTTTAGCATTGTGAACTGCCTTTCCCTTTGGTTAAATTCAACCCATCTTCAAAGAGGGATGCCCTTCATGGAGCCCACGAGCCTTAGCAAAGGAAGGGAATCCCCAAGGGGACTTGAGGCTTCGTGGGGCACTTATTCTCTCAAAGTACCTTCCATGCACATGTATCCCACATGCCATGGTAGGGTCACTATGCTTCGTGAAGCACACCACATTGCAGTGCTACGCTTCACATGGCACCCTTTCATCATGGAGCCCTGATCCGCAAAAGCCTTTCCACTTCACAAAGCACCTTCCATATGTACCTATTCCCTATGCCGAGGCTAGGCCACTTCACTTCTCAAAGCATACCCCTTTGCGAAGCCCTTCCACTATACGGAGCATCAGATCATCACGAGGCTTCTTCCTGTGGACCCCTTTTCTTCAAAACCCATTTTCCCGTGCGACCCTCCAAGTGTGCACGAAGTGATTTCAAAGTCCCATTGGTAGGTGCTTCATGTTGTGTTGCTTCGCCTTATGGTTCTTCATATAGGCACACTAATAACTTTTGCTTGTTCGCATAGGCATGCTAACATGGGCTCCCTAGTGGATCACTCCATGACACCCCCTCACCATGGAATTGCTGATGCCTTCTCTTCCCCAAGGGCATGCGAGTATCAGTTATGTAAGTCCTAGGGGTGTAGAGTGAACCCCCCTTGCCCAAGCTGTAGGATGTTAAACTACCAAGTGCCATCATCCTCAGCACATGATGTTAAACTATGGCCTCACCCCATGCCTTCCACACAGGGAACCCCATCTTGAACATTCTCTATGCTCGCTCATCTTTACGGGAGTGATATCTTCCTCACATGGAATGAGATCCTCTTTGCTAGAGTGGTGTATGTCTACAAGGAAGGGCAACCACCTTGGTGTAATCCCATATATTTCTTATAGTAGTTAGTGACCTTACTTCTCCTTTATTCTTCTGTGCCATGAACTAGAGGGGGATGGGCACCAGAACCCTCCTCTATTCCTTTCTAAATCCCTCTCCTGATGGGACTTGTCGCCACCCAAGCCTCTATCCAGGAGTAAGTCCCAATATCTATCTCCCTGGGATGCTAACCACACATAAGACCATGTTTTCTTTTTTGGGCTGTGAACCAAGCATAATACCCTTTTTATTTTTTGGGAAGCTAAACAGATGTAAGCCACACTTTTATTCCCATGGACACACCTTTCGCGACGCGATCATCAGGTCTTTGTTGTCTCTTATTTCTTACACTGAGTATGACTCATGTGGTGTTAGAGTAAGAATTGACCATGGCATCCTCCTGATCTGCCTTAGTGTGTAATCCCCACACCATACTGAACTACATGGACTTTTATCCTTGCCAATGAAAGGTATGTAGGAAGTCTTCATGAGGTTCGATACCACCATTTCATACCAAACTATGTGGACTTTGATTCTTATCAAGGCAAGGTATGCAGGAAGCCTCACTGAGGTTCAATCCCAATAACCATTGGTCTCGACCCCCATTATGTCGGTTCACCAACAACTCATCTGAAATATGAAGAATTTGATCACTGTCTCCAAGGAGAGGTACATAGGAAACCTCCCTGAGGTTCAAGCCCAACACTCACTAGTCCCAACCCCCTTCACGTTGGTTCAAAAAACAATCCTGACCACTTCACATCAGTTCACCTTTGTCCCGCAAGACATTAAACTGTACCCATTTGAACTACATGGGCTTTGATCCTTCTATCTTGGAAAGGTATGTAGGAAGCCTCCCGGAGGTCCAACCCTGACCATCAGTAAGTCATTGTGTTCCCAAACCAATGGTAATCTGCTGTGTTCCCCGATAAGTGGTAAGATGTTGTGTTCCCCGACCAGCAGTAAGCTGTTGTGTTCCCTTACCAACGGTAAGCCATCATCAACCCCATTCAGTGGTAAGCCATTGGAACCCAATTCAGTGGTAAAACATTGTCAACCCTAACCAGCAGTAAGCCGTTGTGATCCCCATCCAGCGGTAAGCCTTTGTACTCTATAATTGATGGTAATTTGTTGTCATCCCTTTGTTGGTACACACATCCTTGGTCCGTCCCAGTGGTGTAAAACCATCCTCGGGCTTCTAACCACTCGTAATCCCCATTATATCATCGGGTTGGTGTCCTCTATGCACAACCTAATCATATAACCCATATTGAACTACTTGAAATTTTATTCCCTGCCATAGGGATATATAGGAAGTCTCATTGATTATCAAGCCCAACATCACCGTCGCCCTCGTGTCGGCTTCATATCATTCTCCAACCACTTCATATAACTCTGCATATCCATCCAAATTATGACCTGGGCCACCACATCCCAGTGAAACCATGTCACTCACCTCTTCACTACCCTAGTAGTAATCAAGTACCTAACCATGCATTATCCCCATCATCAGTGTTCCCTCCAGGGGTTTCACCCATCTAATCCACTCCAGTCAGTGTTTCGATCAGTCCTATCCTTCCTCAGTAGATGTTAAACTTGTGAAATACCCTGTGTTAAACAAGGTAAGCTGATGAAAACCTCTGGGACATGCCAATTTCATATAATTCCTTGCATTTTACATGGGATGCCTTGGTCTTCCGCGCCCTCGAGAAGCCCTATCATAAGGGGAAAAAACCCAAACGTGTCAGTGTTCCAATGTCCAGACATGCCAGTGATGTCCAACATGACTACTCCCTAGACCGAAGGTTTCTGCCCTGAACAGACCACTTGGAATGTAACACCCCAAGATTTCATAGTGTGTTATTTCTTCAAAATAATTCAATAACTTGCACTACACGTAACACCGAGTTCAATCACACCATTACTTTCCAAAAAAAAAATCCATTCAAAAGTGGTTATGAATAGTATTAAATAAATTTTAAACTTTATATAATCCTTATAATTTTAGAATACATATTATGAGTTTCTTAGACATAATGCAAGAACAGATTCATTTTCAGTATTGCACTTTTATCAACTTTTAATAGTGAAACCTTTTTAAATAAAATATTTTAAACTTTTTGACTAAATGGGGACATCAAAAAAAATATAAAATGAAACATCCCAAGCTTCCATGGTACGCTTTCCTTTGAATAATACAGTAGCGTGTGTTGTACGCAACTTCGAGTTCTAACACACCACAACCAATCAAACTAGCCATTATGAATAGAAATACCTACCTTTTAAAATTTTAGAAATTTTATCTCTCAAAATGGACTTCATTTTTGGATTCGGAGTATCGAATTTAGCCTAAGGTGAAATTTTGGTACTTTTTGGATAACTTTTATATTTTGATGAATAGTGAAAATTACTAAATTTTAATTAAAAACAACTTTTTTAATCAAAATAATTAATATTGATAAATTATGAATTTGAGTGGTTTTAAAGTATATTTAGAATATATTTTTACCATTTAATATAATTTTGGTCATTGGACTTAATTTTACAATTAAACCGAACATAAACAAGTGTCAATCTTTTGATAGTTATTATCTCTTAAAAACACGCTTTTTGTTTTGACAGCGGGAATCAATTTTAAATTAATTTCTGCCACTTATGTGTTTTGAATTTAGAAAAATGGATTCCATATTTGGAATCAGGATGTTCAAATTGTTTAAATAGGTAACTTTTATTTTTAGACATTTTGAATAATTACTGCGGTAAATATTTTATTTACCATGGTTAAGGGTAAATCCGGTAAATAAGGGTTAAAAAATAATATTATAATAATACTAAATTACCCTAAAACGTGTCTTAACCCTATTGGTTGATACATGGTCGACCATGGGAATCTTTGGGTCGATTTTGGGACCCCATGGATCCACTTGTAAGTGATAATGACACTTTATTTTAATTAAGATAAAATTAATACAAAAATGACACAAGCATATATATTTTAGCAAAACAATTGTTACATAGGGTTATGTATGTTGGATTTTAGATTATAAATATTCATTAGAAAGATAAAAAGATTTCCTACATAATGATATTTTATTTATAATTTTTATACATTAAATAAGTTATTTTATTTATGACACAATGATGATGCAGTAATTACTATAATAGTGAAAAATTAAAATAATTGATATTATAAATACCCAAATAAATATAATATGAAACTTTTAATGAATTCAACTAATTTTCTAGGATAATATGATATATTAGTATTGATTTAATTGACTTTTTTTCTAAGTAATCAATCTGTTATGAGTTTCACAAAAATCAACTATTGAATAGTGTCAAAATTGACATAAAAGAGTTCTTAAAACAAATATTATATTATTAATTGATATTAAATTCCTAAAAATCTAAGGTTCGGACAAGAGACTTATATCATGATACTTTCATCATTAATGGACCACTTGGGGGTCGCTTGGATGTATATAGTAAGTTTATTAACCATATTATATAAAAATACAAAGAGACATTGTAAAAGTGAAACTAATTAACTTAGAGTTAATACTTAAAGATAAGGTTAATATAAGTACCCAAACCTGTCTAAATTATATTGGTTGAGTGGTTTTCGACCTATCCCCACCTTAACATTTTAATAATAAACTTTGGAGCCATTATAAACCTAATATGAATTTATTATAAATTAATATTTCTATCTTTTCCAAAGGTTCCCCTCACCCCTCTTATAAAAGGGCACTCCTCCTTCTCATTTCTTCACACCTTCAAAGCCTTTTGGTTCGGAAAAACTCTGCCCAAATACTCTCCCAACTTCCCTCACTACAACCTAGGGGCCTTAGTTTGATCAGAAAGCCAACCTAAAGAGCCCTTTTGATCAAATCAAAAGGAAGAACCCGAAGAAGAGGTAATGTTTTCACCACCTCTTTTCAAGTTCCATTCTTCTTCCACTTCTTCATTCTTTGTTCTTACCATTCTAAAATAATAACTCCAGTATCTCACATATACTGTGATGTTATTATAAATATGGTACAACCATATTCAGTATTCTATCCACCCTTTGAATAACATGTCACCATACGTGCGTACGTACGGCTTACCGTCTCCACGTCGTGGTGTAATTGTTATTCAATATATTATTATTTGGATGGGTATAATAATGATGTGTAACTCATGTAAATAATAAATATAACATGTTAATGATTCTGTATATATGATATACCATTCATTTATATATTATTTTAATATCAAAAGAATGATATTGTCGCTCGTGCGTACGTACGGACTACCGTCTCCACGAACGTGATGAGATTCATTCTCCATCGTATCCATTCAAGTATAATTATCATTTGACGATTTAAAAATGATGTTTAAGGACTTTATATCATTCTGGATATGAATAAGATATAAAAAACATGGCTTATGTAACAAAACATATAAAAGAAAACGAGTAAGTTAACACCCGAAACGACGATAATTCTAAGATATTATTAACAAATCAATGTTAAAAGATCATATATGATATCATATTAATATATATGATTCTTGTATAATTTAATAACAATTATTTCACCATTATACAGGAGGTTAACCTACCCCAACCAAGGAAAAGTACAAGGTAAGGGTTATTTCACAATCTCTTTATTATCCGAGGTTGTTTATACGTAATAATCTACTGGGATCTCGTTATCATCCACATCCATGTTTCTTCAAAATGTTTTTCAAAACATTTTTAATATTTAGAAGAATATTGGTTAAAGTCATTTATACCCTTGTTTGAATTTTTATAAGAGGTTTATAAGGGAATCTTTCCGTCGTTTTCCTAACAAGGTGCTTTTTAACCTTTTCGACAGAATTAAGATAAGAATGTTTTTTTAACTTATACGGCGGGTGCGGTTATTTTCCGCCGTTATAAAATCGTCAAAGCTTCCCATACAAGCTTATAAGAATATTTTCAAAGAAAATTTTTTATTTTATATGTATCTTAAATGATTTCAAATTAAAAGGAGATATTTCTTTAAAAAGAATATTGATTTCATCTATGTCAACATCCTTTGATGGATTTTAAGAATATTTGAAGTTGATTTATTATGACACAAAACTTCTATATTGTATTGAAGGTTTTGAGATATGTTTGACTGTGGATGTGCTATTTTTATACCATTCATAGTTTATGGTGAAATTATTTACATTTCGTATGCTAGTTCCAATAAGAATGTTTATGTTATATTTCAACCTTTACTTCATATGAATGTGTAGGACAAGTATGTTCCAGGTTGGGGACTGGTTAAAGTAAGCCCTCCAGGTTGGGGACTGGTAAAAGTAAGCCCTCCAGGTTAGGGACTGGTAAAAGTAAGCCCTCCGATTTGGTCTCCGGTTATTAGAGGCACTCCGGGTAGGTGTCCGGTTACTAGAGGAACTCAGGGTTGGTTTCCGGTTATTAGAGGCACTCCAGGTTGGGTTCCGGTTACAGTTAGCCCCAAGGTCTTGGGATGAGTCCTTGAAAAGAAATTAAAGTTTAGCATTATGCATTCCAATATTATGAAAGTGGTTTTTGATTTTTGTATGTGATTATTCGATTATTAGAATATCCATGTGAATAAGTAAATGGCATTATTTCATTTTACTTTTTCCATACTATGTTGAAGTTCAAGTTTAAAAGGCTTTTGTTTTAGTAATGCATTGCCTTAAATGATTATGCTTATTTTGAATGTTCCGCTATATTGTTATCCTTACTGGGCATTTAAGCTCACCCCTTTTCTATGTTTTATTTTTCCCAGGATGTGAAGAAGTAAGTTATGAATGACCTGCAGGGATATTATGAGGGGATAATAGTGTGGATTGTGGAAACATTATGTTGTTGTATTAGTTTTTCATTTTATGATGTAATGTAAAACTTATGAATATATCTAGTGTTTCCAAGGCTACTAAACCAATCGGTCTTTCGAGATTTGATCTTTCTTGTGATCATGCCAATGTTATGTAATTAATGCACCGACTCTGGGTAACTGGGGTCGGGGCGTTACAGTTGGTATCAGAGGAAGTTTAGTACAAACCTTGGAAGCTAGATTTAGATAAAATCTGATTAAAGCACATAGACCTAAGATAAACTTTGAGGATTAGTATAGAAGAACTTCCTAGAATTTTGGTATTGTAGAGATTTTGTGAGTTTTCCGAGCAATACATCCCTGTCTGGATACGAGCAGGTAGAGGTGGCTCTGGCATAGATGTACCTAGGGGTAAAACCCGAAAACACTGCTTGAGCTAGACTCGAACGGGAACTGGTGCACGACAATGGGCCTTGTTGCACTCTTGGTTACGACACTCCCGGGGGATATGCTTAGGATAACTCTCATTTTCCTTACAAATCATTTTGAAGGGTTTATGAGTATATACATTCTCAAAGGAGACATTTTTATGATTATGGATTATATCCATAAACTATTTAATTTATGTTATGTGTTTTACAAGTTTGGGATTAGGTATTGTTATTCATAAACTAATCTAATGTATGCCATTGTTTAGAAATGGTGCCCAGTAGAAGGAATGAGAACTCTAGCAATGAACATGTTCTAAAGAGAAAGAAGGATCATATATTTTATGTTCTTAAGCTAGAATTTACAAGAGAAATAGTCTCGCATGTATTATCATCATATGAAGAAATAATATCATGTGTTGATAAGATAAGTAAAGAGTTTACTGAGTCCTATGGCTTTTAAGGGAAGCAAGAGAAGAAAAGGATGGAAGAGAGAAAGATGGATAAAGGTAAGAGGGAAAAGAAGAATTTTCCCATATGTGGTAACTGTGGAAAGAAACATCATGGAACTTGCCTGAAAGAAATTGGAGTTTGTTATAAGTGTGGAGGAAAAGAGCACAAAGTACGTGACTGCAAGGGTAAGAAAATGGATTCAAATGTACAATGCTTCATTTGCAAGGAGTTTGGACACTACGCGAACCTATGTCCCAGTCATCAGACTATGCCACAAATGATGCTATTGGATAATAATCAAGTTATGATACTGCCACAGATGAAGAGGAATGATTAGAGTTCTTATGTTGATTATGTCAATTGAGTGTTGTATCAACAATGTACTTGTTATAATAATTATGGAGTATATAAGGATTGTATTGCAGTACTATTTCATTAAGGACTTGAGATTGTGTGGAACAAAGAAATGTGACTCAATAGAAGGTTAAATTTTTGGAAAATATATGGTTGAGAGAAAGATAAACCATAATATGGTTCTGATACCGAGGTAGTGATTTTAGAATAATACATGATTGATTTGGATAAATTATATTGGATATTCTTGACTACCTTGAAGCTGATTAATGATTTGTCTATTCCATCATTGTTGGGGTTTAAAACATTTTTGGATTGATGAAGTATATCCAGCATTCTATATGGAATAAGGGAGCATGAATGTAATCAATAAAGATTATGGTAAATCAGGATGTTTTAGTGTATTAAAAGAATACATGATGAAGGTATTCATATGATATTACGAGGTAAAAGGATCTAAATTATGTTTACCTTGCTTATAAATGTTGGACTGTGAGTTTGGACAGACGTATTTTGGATAGTTCTAGTTTGGATTATTTTGGATTGCCATAAAAGGACAACCCGGAGGTCGGGCGGCAACCCGTCGCGTCCGGCAAGGCTGCGAGACTTGAACCCGCAACCGAAGGGCGACAAGGGTGTATCACCTACCACTGGCCCACGAGATGTCCTGGATAAAATAATGTAGTTTTTTTAAAATATCTGGTAGATGAATTATAAATTCATTTATTTTGGAACCATGTACGAATAGTATAAATAGAAAAAAAAAATTACATTCTATTATCTTTTAGAGTGAAAGATGAGTTTGTGGTAGAAATTTATTAATGGATAAAACTCTAATTATAAAGTAATTATATCTCCTTATGATCTTATCCAATCTCATAAATAAATTCCTCAACATTAAGAAAAGGAACTTAGAACAAAAATGTTGTCCTAGATGGTACCTTAAATCATCACTAATTTATGGCTTTGGGATTGTTGTCCTTTTCATAGCAATGTTCTCTACCACTCTCCATCAGATAATTGATGGTTAGATTTCTCTTCCATATCCATATTTTCCTACATGGAACCCTAGTATGTGTTATTTTCGGTAATCTTCATACTTTCCACTCTTTTTTTTAAATAGAGGCCTCGTTAATTCATTTTTCGATGTGGGATTTCAACTAAGATATTTTGAAACGTCAAAATGTGTTATCCTAATACCCTATGTTTTGTTGAACCGATGGTATTTCAAATCATCATAGATTTATGAGTTTAAGGACCTCAATTTTATACTTGTTTGTGATTGATGACCTCAATCACTACCTATAAATATTTACGTTTTTCCTCCAATTATATGTCTCTAATTTCCACCAATGTTCTCCTAATTGAGATCATAATTTGGTGGTGACACTTTCATTTCTCTTTTCCTAATATTAAGACTAAATTTTAGTAACCCAATTTCTGATGTGGGTTTTCCACAAATATATTTTCTATTTTCAACCTTTTATTTTTGAAGAACAATTTCAAATTGCGAGGACGCAATTTATTGAAGCAGGGGAGAATGTAACACCCCAAGATTTCATAGTGTGTTATTTCTTCAAAATAATTCAATAACTTGCACTACACGTAACACCGAGTTCAATCACACCATTACTTACCAAAAAAAAGCCATTCAAAAGAGGTTATGAATAGTATTAACTAAATTTTAAACTTTATATAATCCTTATAATTTTAGAATCCATATTATGAGTTTCTTAGACATAATGCAAGAACAGATTCATTTTCAGTATTGCACTTTTATCAACTTTTAATAGTGAAACCTTTTTAAATACAATATTTTAAACTTTTTGACTAAATGGGGACATCAAAAAAAATTTAAAATGAAACATCCCAAGCTTCCACGGTACGCTTTCCTTTGAATAATACAGTAGCGTGTGTTGTACGCAACTTCGAGTTCTAACACACCACAACCAATCAAACTAGCCATTATGAATAGAATACCTACCTTTTAAAATTTTATAAATTTTATCTCTAAAAATGGACTTCATTTTTGGATTTGGAGTATCGAATTTAGCCTAAGGTGAAATTTTGGTACTTTTCGGATAACTTTTATATTTTGATGAATAGTGAAAATTACTAAATTTTAATTAAAAACAACTTTTTTAATCAAAATAATTAATATTGATAAATTATGAATTTGAGTGGTTTTAAAGTATATTTAGAATATATTTTTACCATTTAATATAATTTTGGTCATTGGACATAATTCTACAATTAAACCGAACATAAACAAGTGTCAATCTTTTGATAGTTATTATCTCTTAAAAACACGCTTTCTGTTTTGACAGCGGGAATCAATTTTAAATTAATTTCTGCCACTTCTGTGTTTTGAATTTAGAAAAATGGATTTCATATTTGGAATCAGGATGTTCAAATTGTGTAAATAGGTAACTTTTATTTTTAGACATTTTGAATAATTACTGCGGTAAATATTTTATTTACCATGGTTAAGGGTAAATCCGGTAAATAAGGGTTAAAAAATAATATTATAATAATACTAAATTACCCTAAAACGTGTCTTAACCATATTGGTTGGTACATGGGCGACCATGGGCATCCTTGGGTCGATTTTGGGTCCCCATGGATCCACTTGTAAGTGATAATGACACTTTATTTTAATTAATATAAAATTAATACAAAAATGACACAAGCATATATCTTTTAGAATAACAATTGTTACATAGGGTTATATATGTTGGATTTTAGATTATAAATATTTATTAGAAAGATAAAAATATTTCCTACATAATGATATTTTATTATTAATTTTTATACATTAAATAATTTATTTTATTTATGACACAATGATGATGCAGTAATTACTATAATAGTGAAAAATTAAAATAAGTGATATTATAAATACCCAAATAAATATAATATGAAACTTTTAATGAATTAAACTAATTTTCTAGGATAATATGATATATTAGGATTGATATAATTGACTTTGTTCGAAGTAATCAATCTGTTATGAGTTGCACAAAAATCAACTATTGAATAGTTTCAAAATTGACATAAAAGAGTTCTTAAAACAAATATTATATTATTAATTGATATTAAATTCATAAATATAAGGTTCGGACAACAGACTTATATCATGATAGGTTCATCATTAATGGACCACTTGGGTGTCGCTTGGATGTATATAGTATGTTTATTAACCATATTATTTAAAAATACAAAGAGACATTGTGAAAGTGAAACTAATTAACTTAGAGTTAATACTTAAAGATAAGGTTAATATAAGTACCCAAACCTGTCTAAATTCTATTGGTTGAGTGGTTTTAGACCTACCCCCACCTTAACATTTGAATAATCAACATTGGAGCCATTAGAAACCGAATATGAATTTATTATAAATTAATATTTCTAGCTTTTCCAAAGGTGCCCCTCACCCCTCTTATAAAAGGGCACTCCTCCTTCTCATTTCTTCACACCTTCAAAGCCTTTTGGTTCGGCCAAAATCTGCCCAAATACTCTCCCAACTTCCCTAACTACAACGTAGGGGCCTTAGTTTGATCAGAAAGCCAACCTAAAGAGCCCTTTCTATCAAATCAAAAGGAAGAACCCGAAGAAGAGGTAATGTTTTCACCACCCCTTTTCAAGTTCCATTCTTCTCCCACTTATTCTTTATTTGTTCTTACCATTCTAAAATAATAACTGCAGTATCTCACATATACTGTGATGTTATTATAAATATGGTACAACCATATTCAGTATTCTATCCACCCTTTGAATAACATGTCACCATACGTGCGTACGTACGGCTTACCGTCTCCACGTCGTGGTGTAATTGTTATTCAATATATTATTATTTGGATGGGTATAATAATGAAGTGTAACTCATGTAAATAATAAATATAACATGTTAATTATTCTGTATATATGATATACTATCCATTTATATATTATTTTAATATCAAAAGAATGATATTGTCGCTCGTGCGTACGTACGGACTACCGTCTCCACGAACGCGATGAGATTCATTCTCCATCGTATCCATTCAAGTATAATTATAATTTGATGATTTAAAAATGATGTTTAAGGACTTTATATCATTCTGGATATGAATAAGATATAACAAACATGGCTTATGTAACAAAACATATAAAAGAAAACGAGTAAGTTAACACCTGAAACAACGATAATTCTAAGATATTATTAACAAATCAATGTTAAAAGATCGTATATGATATCATATTAATATATATGATTCTTGTATAATTTAATAACAATTATTTCACCAGCATACAGGAGGTTAACCTACCCCAACCAAGGAAAAGTACAAGGTAAGGTTTATTTCACAATCTCTTCATTATCCGAGGTTGTTTATACGTAATAATCTATTGGGATCTCGTTATCATCCACATCCATGTTTCTTCAAAATGTATTTCAAAACATTTTTAATATTTAAAATAATATGGGTTAAAGTCATTTATACCCTTGTTTGACTTTTTATAAGAGGTTTATAAGGGAATCTTTCCGTCGTTTTCCAAACAAGGTGCTTTTCAACCTTTTCGACAGAATTAAGATAAGAATGTTTTTTTAACTTATACGGCGGGTGCGGTTATTTTCCACCGTTATAAAATCGTCAAAGCTTCCCTTACAAGCTTATAAGAATATTTTCAAAGAAAATGTTTTATTTTATATGGATCTTAAATGATTTCAAATTAAAAGGAGATATTTCTTTAAAAAGAATATTGATTTCATCTATGTCAACATCCTTTGATGGATTTTAAGATTATTTGAAGTTGATTTATTATGACACAAAACTTCTATATTGTATTGAAGGTTTTGAGATATGTTTGACTGTGGATATGCTATTTTTATACCATTCATAGTTTATGGTGAAATTATTTACATTTCGTATGCTAGTTCCAATAAGAATGTTTATGTTATATTTCAACCTTTACTTCATATGAATGTGTTGGACAAGTATGTTCCAGGTTGGGGACTGGTTAAAGTAAGCCCTCCAGGTTGGGGACTGGTAAAAGTAAGCCCTCCAGGTTAGGGACTGGTAAAAGTAAGCCCTCTGGTTTGGTCTCCGGTTATTAGAGGCACACCGGGTTGGTGTCTGGTTATTAGAGGCACTCCAGGTTGGTGTCCGGTTATTAGAGGCACTACGGGTTGGGTTCCGGTTACAGTTAGCCCCAAGGTCTTGGGACGAGGCCTTGAAAAGAAATTAAAGTTTAGAATTATGCATTCCAACATTATGAAAGTGGTTTTTGATTTTTTCATGTGATTATTCGATTAGTAGAATATCCATGTGAATAAGTAAATGGCATTATTTCATTTTACTTTTGCCATACTATGTTGAAGTTCATGTTTAAAAGGCTTTTTTTAGTAATGCATTGCCTTAAATGTTTATGCTTATTTTGAATGTTCCGCTATATTGTTATCCTTACTGGGCATTTGAGCTCACCCCTTTTTTATGTTTTATTTTTCCCAGGATGTGAAGAAGTAAGTTATGAATGACCTGCAGGGATATTATGAGGTGATAATAGTGTGGATTGTGGAAACATTATGTTGTTGTATTATTTTTTCATTTTATGATGTAATGTAAAACTTATGAATATATCTAGTGTTTCAAAGGCTACTAAACCAATCGGTCTTTCGAGATTTGATCTTTCTTGTGATCATGCCAATGTTATGTAATTAATGCACCGACTCTGGGTAACTGGGGTCGGGGCGTTACATGGAATATCTTGACAGAAGGAGTGTAATTAATTGGAGTCCATGAAGACATGACATTGGGAAGAGTTTCACGAACAACGTCTTAATCTATGAGGGAGACCCGAAGTAGGTGAAGTTTTCCGAGGAGGAATCCACGGAAGGAGAAACCGACATACCATTGTCCCGTTTCGATAAAGGATCAAAATTCCCTGAATAAGAAATGGATTCTTCCCACCTTTGGAAAGTGGGAATGCAGGGAAAAAATCAGTGCATCCATAGCAGACAGATGCACGCGCCCCAATGAAAGCATCAGAAAAAATCAAAGATGACCCTGAGAACTTATTAAATAATGTAATATGATATAAATATGTAAATAATGTTTTTTTTGGATTTTTTATTGTATTATCACTATTTATTTCATTAATTAAGAAAACACATTTTTTCATTAAGAATCACCAAAACATGATCATCATTGATATCAACATCATAGTATATAACAAAAAATTACATGAAATGATATTATAAATTTATAAAATATCATAGAAAATATATTATAGTATCTTATATGATGTAGTAATGTCAAAAACTGAAATATGAATAAACACATACACCACTATTATGAAAATAGTACAAAGAATCAAAACTAGAAACACCCGATGCGGAAAGTAAGAAGAACTCATATAGAGAATGACCAATTATGAAAGGTATGGATGAAAATGGATATGAGTAATGTTATTAATAATAAATTTATTTATATATATATATATATGATATAATAGGTTAAACAATGTTCATGTAGGTCATGATAAGAGGTAAGAGTTTCAGTCTTAATTGCATTTTGTTGATACATGTTTATGTTATACACCATTTTATCTCTAGTAAGGTGTACTTACCACCACATTGTAATATATATATCATTATTCTATTATATTTAATGATATTAAATGTACCATTTATTTTTTTTACTTTCTCATAGTATTTTGGTTCAAATGTTCCAAAGACTGTAAGGGTTTCCATACCAATTTTCCTTTATTTAAGACAAGTATTATATATATGCACCTAATTTCATTTATGTGGTATACATATTACCTATTTGAGATATAATATCACAAATTATAACTTAATAATTTTATTTGAAGTTAAATTTCAAGACCTATATTCAAAGGGGATTGACTCAAATGTTTCTAAGATTTAATGATTTTCTTGGTCCAGATTCTCATTCTATGATACATAATATATTTTACGAACCATGTTCTATTTGTATAGGGTTATATTGATTTACTATACCATGAATTTTATTTCAATTATATTTTATGGTATTTAATTTATGAACCATTTTCCATTATTGAAGTGTCTAGTGATCCCTAGTAGTGTAGATTTTGGGTAAATAATTTTTCATTCATTGAGTTACGATTGTTATTCGAACTGATTTAATATATGTTGTGTACATTCTACCCTTTGATTATATTATGTGGAATTAACTCATTGTTTTATGGGGATGTAAATTCATACCACATAAACCCTTTGAAAAATATTTATCACTTATTGGGATAAATTTTATTGAAACCATCTAATTTCTTCCTTTGGATAGATTATGATCATGTTTTCTAATATTGTCTTAGTTGTATACCCATTTCTATATACGATGTGAATAATTTTTTTACATAACTCAGATCGGATGATTTTCACCTTGAAAGAATGATAATAAATTGACATTGGGAAATGTATGGGCATTCTAATATAGATTATTAATATCATGTTGACTATCTATTGTTTTTTCATCCACCATCTTCCTTTGGATGAGTTACATTCACATTTTCCATTTTATTAACATCAAGAAAATTATTGGAATTATCTATATTTTTATTTCAATATTGATGAATATTGGAATGGTTAATTATATATTGTTTATTCATTTTATTATATAGTGAATTCATTGGACTTATACAAGTGATGGGTGGGTCCCAACATTATATATCCCCTGATGATTCCATGTCTCATGAGACAAAATAGGTTGGATTTTGGTATATGCCTCTTCCTATAATAGGATATTATCTTGGTATAAATACCTGACTGCATGATGCATTGATTGTGGCATTAATGACAAGTACAATGTCATGGAACAAGACCTTGATAATATGTTTTTGATGTACAAAAGTATGCATTACATCAGCATGAGATCAATATTATTGATATCCATGTTTTCATTATTGTCATGGATATAATTTTTTCCCAATTTCATATTGATTATGGATTAATTTTTTTACCTATTCCTCCATTAATATTCATGCCATGATTTATTCTATTATATGTTTCCCTCACCGAGACTTTGATTTCACCCCTTATTATGTTTCTATTTTCACTAGGTTAAGTATAAATGTATTACACGTGGTATGTTTAGAAGGATAAAAATTATGAAATAATTTTTGGGAGATGTTGAAGTCTTGTCATGAATTAAATTGTTTTTTATATTATGGGAAAATTTTCGATTTTAAATAAACAAGATGGGATTTATAAGTTTATTCTTTGGCCTATTTCTCTAGATCACAGAACCTAAATAGATCCTTGAGATATAAATGATGCAATAATCAATACTTTTATTTTGTAATTGAGGTTGGTTATATACATGATTTTATAGTTGGTTTTAAGAATGTATTTGTCTATGAGTACCAAATCCGGGAGTATGGGTCTAGGGTTTTAAAGATGGTATCAAAATAAAGGTTTAGATAACTTTGGAAATTAGAATGCTTTTTGAGGATAATTTAAGTGTTGAAAAGTTAGGTATGATCTTAAGTTCAAAGGTATAGATAAACCTTTGGGATAAGTATTTGATTTAATGTTAAGGAAATAATTCAAATATTATTTTGGGATCAAGATAATAAAACTTCAATTAAAACCCTAGAAATACATCTAAGTATTGGACAACTTCATGATGTTTTTGTACAATAGTGATTATGTGGATTTTCTTAATAATACATCCCAATATGGATACTGGAAAGTGGACATGACTATGAAACAAATTCACCTAGTGGTAATAACCACAAAAAAGGTTGGTTGATCATTGAATCGTCCTTTAATACGATTCATGATGAGTAGGAATAGGAATGCACACCTAGTGAGACACTCCCAAAGATTAATATTTGGTTAATAACATTCTATTTATGAACCATTTTTAAGGATTTAATAATGTTGTTAACTAATTAGGTTAGAGAACCTAATAGAAAAATGACCATAGATAACCACATATTAAACATGGATATTCTTATCTTGATCCAAAAGTATCATATGTTAAACAATATTTCATAAGGGAAGATGTATTCTGATTAATTTTTTTATATACATGTTTTGGATATTATGAAAACCATTTTGGTTTTATTATTTAGTTGAAACAAGATCATGGAAATGAATCCAAGAAAGGTATATACCTAGAGACCACTATGAATTATAACTAAATAAAGGAGTATACTTAAATGGTTATACATTTTAGTATATTCCTATTATAATGGAAAATGTGATTTTTCTAGTCTAATCTATAGTAGTGATGTTGATATAATCTTAAAAATAATAGGTATTTTTGGAGAGTGATATTTATTAATGATATTATGGTATACTCTAAAATTTATGGAGATTATATAAAACATATAAGGATTATTCTTCAGTAGTTTTACTTTAAAGGTATTATGACATATATTAATTTTTATTAATAGCCACGAAATGTGATTTTATGATAAGGATACATTTTTGGGAATATATTTTGGAGAATACATTCTTTATTTATGGGAAATTCTTATGTTTAATGTAAAAATAATGTTAAGATAATATAGGGTGATTTTATTTTGAATAAGTATGTTATATAGTAATCCGTGACAATGGGATTGATAATTGATTCATGATATTTGTATAGAAGTTAATCTATTTTTTTTATTATAATATATAGTGTCTAGTGTGTGACATTATGAACTAATGTTTAATACCATTTAAGGGTTAAAAATATAGTTATTATTTATAAGAATATACAATCTCATTGTGGTTTAATATCTTGGAGATTTAAATAGGTTTTGGGAAAGGTGTGTTATTGAGAGTATATGATTATGGTATATATATACTTGGGTATATTATTGTAGGAATGAATAATATTGTTTGAGGAAAGATAATTTTGATTTTTAGAGCATATATTTTAATTATTATTGGGTTTAGAATATTTTAAGAAATTTCATTGCAATTTAGAGTCTATATTTTGAGGATTAGTTTAATAAGTATGGGAGAACCCAACTTAGAGTAACCTTGGTTGAACCAGTAATGTTATAAGAGATTATGATACAAGTTGAGTTGTAATACCTATAGGTTAATATAACTGTTTCATAAATAAAGACATCTTGAGGTTAAATTTTCTTATGATTTTTATAATAATTAACTTGTTATAATCATCACTCCTGATTATTCTTTTGGTTTTTTGTTATAGATAAAACTAGAAGGGACCATGGGTGTGAGGAAAATGATGATATTTCCATGATGAGCAGCCCATCAAAATGAGAGCTAGAGTAAGAAACCATGTGATTATTCCAAACCATCTATTATTAAATATGTTTAAAAATGTGGACATAGTTTAATTACTAAACACACCAATGAAGATAAAGATGGAGTCTTATGAAATATCAAGGGATGAAGATGATGAAGGAAATAAGATTCAATTTCCTATATATCAAAGAAGTAGGACAAACATATGGAAAATTTCTATAAAGGGATGGGTAAATACTATAAGAGTGGACTTAAAGGTTATAAAACTCACAAGAATAAGTCAAAGTGTAACATTATACTCTAAATTCCACTAAACTCGTTCCCTATGATGGTTCAACACAAGACCCCAATCATGCCTTCTCATAAGCCAGATGCTATTGACTTGTAGTAGGGGTTTAAGGTGGAACTTTTAGGAGACTATACCCACATATAAGAGTGAAAAAGTATAATTAAATAACCAAACATCATATACATTAGAGTATGTGGAAAGAATAAATAAGCTTAAATAAAAGTATTCTATAAAGAAATGAAATACATTAAAGGCTTGAAAAACCATTCCATACATAAAAAATCAATCCAATAGTGGTCCAATCACATATAAATAATAAGTATAAAATTAAATATATATGGATCAACTATAAACTCTAATCCATGTCACATACCTGATCTTCAGCACCCCATCGAGCTACTTTAACCTAATAACCAGACTCTACAAAAGAAACCCACTTAATCATAAAATCATGGCCGTTTTACCTATTCATCATGCATCCAAGATCAACTTGAATGTTGTCATAAGGTTTGTATGAACATATAGGTTCACATATAGGGATAAATCTCAATAGTCCACCCCCAAAAATGATCCAATAACCTACTTTCATAAGTGCATGCTCATGAAGTATGCTTAAAATAGCTAAAACAAAACATACATAAATAAAAATAAAGCCATCATTGGTGTTTGGGTACATAAATATGAAAACAAAACCTATTATCAACACTTTTTCCATAGTTGGGTTTGAAGAAGTTTACATGGAATATTAGAAGGATTTTATGCATTTTTTGAATGGATATATTAAGATCAATTAGGATAATTCCTGAAGATTTAAATGGTAAATTAACATTGTCAAAAAAGGAACCCAATTGTCCGCATAGAGTGATCTCTAAGTGAGTTTCTATTCTAGATAACACCTCTATGAAGTTACTCTTTGAAACACCTATGAAAATCATCACTCACAAATTAATTTTCACTTATTGGGTGAGACATCCTTTTCATCCCCACTGAAAATGAAAATAACTTTGTGTGGTGAGGTGTTATCTACCCCAAAAAAAAAAACAAACCACTTTGTGTGGTGGGGTGCCTTTTTCATCCTACCCCCACAAATTAAAATTCTATTTTTGGGGTGATGTGGCTGCCTACAAACCCCAAATCCTTTGTGAGTGGTTTCAAACACCCCCTATAAAACCCTCTTCCATAGTATTATGAGAAAACTTTTTGGTTTGTATTTCTCAAGAGTGGATTTAATGTGAGAGATAGTCCAAGTAGGTGATTTTAGTATGTAAAAATTTTCTATGCATTGCAGAGTAAAGAGTGTATAAAAATCAGTTATCATAACAAAGATTCCTTTCTGGGACAACCATCCATATAGTGATCCCATTTTCACTATAGTATTCAACAAACCATATGAGGATGAAATATTTGAGGACCACCATCCCACATAGAAATACATATGTGGGATGGGGTCCTTCAGTCTTAGTACACTTCCATGAAGTGATCGACCTTCCTTGGACACCTTTATGAACTATCCAACCAAATATCACCATATAAATCAACTCTTGAAATGATAAACCCAACTAGGAACCTTCATAAAGAACCCTTTGTGAAATTATAAGACCCAATTGGTCCCCTTTGTGAAGCACCCTTCGTAAAACACTTAACTAGGCCCATTTGAGAATTAACAGGCTAAGGGCTCTCCCAAATCCACTAGATATGTATGATCAAACCAAAGGGAACACCAACATGCCCTCTTGATTATACATTAATTTGGTAAATGTGGTCCTATTTTAAACCTACTTAACAAGGGGGTTCCTCATAATTTTCTCTATTATACATTCCCATGGTAACTAGGATTCTAACCTTGGAGGTGGTTACAGAGGCCTCCCCATTCCAGATGGTAAGAGGGTGGATCATGATTTCTTTTACCAATAAGGATTAGTAGATTATCCTCCTACATTATCTAGAATTAAGAAGAGTGAATACCACATGGAGTAATCCATTGTTTTTTCTTATAGACTATAGCCAGATAGGTAACTAGATGTGACTATCCTGGTTACCAAAATAGGAGGATACATGCACATTAAAATACATTTCTCTTTTTCTTATTGCCCAAAACATGTTCACGAGTGGGTGAAGAAGATTGTGTGGTTTATCAGATCTCCCACTTCCACTTTTTTATCACACCAAGAATGACTCACATGGGATCAGAGGATAGTAATAATCATGAAATCTTCATGATCAAATACTCATATTTAAAATATATTTCACTTATGAATATTCCTCTCTCTTATATATATGGACATCCTATAAGGTGTAAGACCCAACCAAACTTCCAAATAATTAGGATTCAAAATAGTCCTCATGGAACCACTAAAATGGTCCTCTAATTAGATGAAATCCCTAAAATATATGCCTCAATATTCTAATGGCCATAATTAAAATGAATTACCTATGGGACTCCTCTACAGATGTAAGCCTCTACCTTTTTAAACTAGGTGGTATTTGATTCATGAACAACTGCGATATGTAGGAATCCTCCCTGAGGTCCAAAAACAACACCCCAAATTCACCCTAATGTTCTATAGGACATATTACTAGTAGGGTTTCATCCAACCTGAAGAGTCATATTTCTTCTAAGACCCTTTCATCACCATCCTTATTGGTCCATATTACTAATTAGTTCATATCCCACCTGGGAGACCACATCTCTACTAGGATATTCAGGATTCATTGGTGTATGTACCATATCAATCATTACTACGAACCTTTCACCTTGATGTACTCTCCACATGACATTAAACTTCATAGTTAGTCCATGTCACATGACCTTAAAAGGTATAATTTGTCCAGTTAAGCAGAACCAAACTACATGGGTTCTGATTCTTTACACAAGTATACGAAGGAAGCCTGTCTCATGGGATTGATCTCGATATCATGAAAAATTATGTATCTACCATATGATGTTAAATTAATAATAATCCAAATACATGTCTTAAAAACAACATCTTGATAATAAATTATATAAGAATCCTTAATCACTTTTTTTGAAAAATGGACACCATCGATAGAGAACTCCAGATACAAATAGATTTATCCATTGACGAATAACCTTATATATATATATATGATTTTAAAATCAACACATACGGAATAATTGACTGTTGATACAAGGGTGACTCATGTAATATTTTTTATTTTTAATAATGACTTCTAGAATACATATTTAATCTATAATAGAGTCCCTAAGTAGGAAATAATTCTCTCCAAAAGGGTGTGATGAGCCCAAACTCCAATTCTATCAACTCACATGCATTCTAAGGCCTCATTAGAGAAATAAAATTGGCCTGCTACCTTTGGAGAGCCAGTCCAAAAAATAAAAAATGAGTACGGGCACAAAAGTATGAAGGGAACAAAAAATAGTGAGCTCAATGTGAATATTTTTCAAGTCATCAAATATTGGGCTATTTTTTTGTATTACTATTGTAATGAAAAAATGGAGAACCCAATGTGAATACTTAACTAAGATGACTATGTCACCCATATGTTAGGCCCTTTATCATAGAAAGAATGAGGGCCCAAAACATGGATCCAAAATAATTAATTATTCTTATGTTCATTTATTGAGATGCTTATTTGATGAGTATTCTTTTTTGTATTTGTCACATGTATTACATGATATTTTTTCAATAACTCCCTTAAATAAAATCCAACAGAATCCTTTTAGCCAACCCAACATTTTTCATATATTGTTGGGTCCCCATCTAACCAGAGGACACCATCACCAACCCAAAATCATCAATGCCAGGTCTTGAACATCCTCATTCTAGGGTAACACCAAAATCATACCATCCTAACTATGGAGGAATCTTGAAAATTCATCTAGCTTATAAATCCATACCATCCATCTACTCAATAATGGATGGTGGTCTAGAATCCAACGACACCAATTTTCATGTGAAATCATTTTGGGAGCCTATCCTTGGAATGCTTCAAAAAATACATCCTTATCTCAGGGAGGCTGATTTAAAGGTCACCTATGGTCTTGTCGAAATAGCACAAGGGTACCACTAAAGGGATCCTACTAATAGCCACCACCACTAGAATTGTGAAGCACCATGCCCCCAACATGATGGTGGTGATATTCTTGAGAATCCATCCTAGTTCACTTAGGCCCAAGAAACAAGAATATTTTTCGGAGGGAAACAACTAGTTAATAGGGAGATGAGTCGTACCTCCATTATCTCTAATGAATCTAGACAAAAAACCTTGGATTAAAGTCATAAGAAAGAACCCACACCGGTCTGCACCAACCAAGCCTACTGAAATAGTTTGACAACATCAAAAGTCTCCCACTAGACCAACTTGGAATAAAATCAAGAACAGGTTCAAAAACCTTCCCACACCGATCAATCCCATTGACACCGTTTGGTGGCACTTGGAGAAACTATCCAGAAAATCTCGTCTACAAACAAGGGAAATCCCATATATATTCCTATGTATCTTATTATTATATGAAAATACTAATAATAACTGGAGGAAAAGAGCAGGAGTATATCCCTGATCTAATTATAGAATATGTGTATATTCCCATTCCAGCAGAATAAGTAACTTCTTATATACTAGAAATGGTGGAAGGACATGAATCTATTCATATCTTCATTATAAAAATTTTATAGGACATAATGATAGTATCATCGGTGACATGAAGTCATGAACAGAACCCCACCTCCACATTTGAATTGAATCAATTGATTAATTAGAGAGTCACCATGGAGAAGATGTATATTCTTACTCCCTTTTAGGAGGGTCGTGGCCATCCCATAATATATAGATAACCATATCAGGCACATATCATTGTTCCAACTGGAGGTCATTGGTCTACATCAGTGGCCACTCTTGGGTAGACATATATCCCTACCAAAATAAAATAAATCTATCAAAAAATTATAGAAACAATAAAGTAGCTCATAAAATATGTTTCCTCATATGAAATTCATTACCCACGGTAAGTGAATCAAATTTTCTATAGAAATATATCTAAATAAAATCCTTATCAAATGAAATTGGGAAATGAATACCCAATCTATGACAAAGATCTACTAAATTCTGGTGTTACTGAATCTCTCATATGAGTATCTATGGTGGATCAAGATCCGATTATTTCATCACCAAATTACAAATATAGTAGAGTCAATTTCAAAGGTCCTCCCCAAAATTTGGCTGCCAGTAGTTTTGGAGTTCCTCCTCGAACATATTACCATGAAGGATCACTTCATGTTGTGAATTTTATTGATATTGAGGGACCATATCATGATGACTACCATTGTATCCCTCCACATACAACAATAAGGTTCTCCACTTTCTACAGTCCTCCCTGAAGGTCCTCCCCATTGTATATGTTGCATACTTTATCCTTACAGTTGGATATCAAGCCACTTTTTTAGTCCTACAGTTGATGGAATTTGTTTGAAAGGTACTCCCCATAGTGACATATCAGTTCTTCAAGAAGGTCCCTCCCTTGATGAATCAAATTTGAGAAATCCAGCTTACAACGAGGAACTTGGAGAAATGAGGCCGATCATGCCTAATGACTCATAATTGACAAGTTGAATTCTCTCTCAACTAGATGATATCTCAAAGAAATAGTCATTATTAAATCTCTCTTTTCATCCCATACATTCTAATGCAATAGAGGCAATCCATGAAGACCTCATTATTCACAACAAACAAATGGGAATACAATCACTTTAGTCAGATCTGGATGAGGAACTAAATAGATAAGATGAAGGAGAAATATTACACATGAGAAGATAATTGGAAAAGGGAAATATACCAGTAATGTTATGGAACTTAAACACTCCCCAATTCAGTATTCCAAAGGAATTTTTGGATGATTTTATTCACAAAACCTACCTCAACTTATGGAATTGTCATCATGAATTGAAAAAAAGGTATTACCTTTTGATTAATATCCAAATCATGTCAAGGTGATATAAGAGATACACTATTAAATTGACTTGGAGGATGTATTAGCTTTATGAAACCCAAATGTTGAAAACAACAAGAAGATCTTTAACACACATGTCTAGATGCATTAAAATAATCACATCATCTAAATTCCATCACCCCATACATTTTTCATGTAAGAGGAAATTGGGGATATGGGGAATTAAATTTTACCTTGATTCCTGATTAATAATGTTTTCCAAGATCAACGTCATGAATTGAAATTTTCCTTGGGTGACATCAAGAAATAAACCATATTCACAATAAATGGTTTTCTCAGTAAGAGATAGTCCACAAAAACTATCAAAGATGTTAGGCTAGAAGATTGAAATCCATCAAAAGGATTTTTCATCTGACATTTAAAAAAATTGAACAAGATTATCACTTAAGGGAGGGCGATTTTCAGATTACACAGATGTCACAAATATTGAAAACATAATTGGTTGAAGGTAACTCATATACATATAATATGATTAAACCAACCCATGTAAGGAAAAATCTATGTAAACTAGAAGAGATTCTGTAGTAATTACAGCTATGTAAGTACAAGAGAAACCCCAACCCACATGGTTGGGGACATTTATTTTTAACACAACCCTCAGAGCCAACAAATCAGGATCAAAATGTAGTGAAAGTAGAATAAGATAACCCCCATCCTGTAAGTATGGGGGAATTTTCACCTCAACCTCATTGAAATTTAGTCTTATCTTGGTTGGGTGAAGTTCCAAAAAATTAATACTCCTGGTTTGTCCCATCCCGTGATGCAGTTTCTTTTTTAGTGTTTTGGAAAATTAAATTATATAGTGGTTTCCTTCAGGTTAATCATCACCAAAAAACATAAAAATATCCTTGAAGAAAAGGATGTGTTCCCCTAATAGTCAAAATCACAAATGACCCGTCAAAAGCATAATCACTCATATGAATCATGGCTCTTATGATAGACATTACCAAACAAACTAGCTCTCCCACTATTCCAAGATTGATAAAATGTCTATATTGTAGTTTGTATCAGTAAACATTATCAAAAACACTCCTAAAAATTCTGTATAACATTAGTAAAATGTGGGATAACAATAGGTGTATACATATATCAAAAATAATCTCCACACCAAAACAAAAGAAGATGGCATGTACAATATAAATCAAAGGATTACCCAGAATTTATAGATTCCTCTAGATTTTCCACTACCTCCTCCTCAACAAGCATCAGCTAAAGAAAAGGGTAAGGCTATGAGTCAATCCCACGTATTACTAGAATGTTTCTAACCCCTTATACTTGAAGAGTGGTTGGATCATTATGAGACATAAATGAGAGTTATGAATAGGCTTAATGCTGAATTACTCAAGGGTCATATTCCTTATATATAGATTTTTCCAAAAGAACCTCATTTCACTCCACTATCTAATGTAACTCAAAAAAATCCTATTATACTAGTAAAAATAGATTTTCAATGTATTACCAATACTAGAGTAATACCACCAATCTATTTGAAACAAGTTAAAGTCAAATATCAATATTTCTATCTGTTGGCCAAGAAACCTAAATAATTTAAATCAAATTGAAATTGGCCAATTCAAGCAGAGGTGCAGATTGAACCAAAATAGCTAGTTTATCCTATTTTGTCTTTTTCTCTTGTCCCTACTCATATGACTATTCTCATTGAAATTATTGAAACTATTGTGTCATTGGAATCCAGACTCGAGGATATGTAAGGAAAATATGAACCAGTAAAGCCAAAAAGAAAACCTTATCCCAAATGGGTGGAGGAAACCCTCCACCACCCTATTTTTGAAATCCCAAATTACCAAAATTCAATATATTGGGAGATCCGAATCAGTATCTAACATATTATGTATCTCTGTGTGGCCCTATGATGCGAGCTTTATTATAGAATTAAGGATCCAAACTTTAGTGTTTTATTAAAACCTTACAAAGAACATCCTTTACCTGGTATACCAGTTTACCTTCAAGATTAATTAAAGGATTGGAATGTCTCTGTAGGGAATTTCATTACTAGTTCAGTTCACTGCAATGAAAGACAATAGTCCTCAAACTCTTTAATTGAATAAATTTATAAAATGAGAGTCTCAAATTTTTGTTATCAAGTGGAAGGGTATAACTTACTCCCTAAATTTCCAATTTCCATAAGAAGATTTGTTGGGGATTTATATAGAGAACTTCCAAAAAAAAATTACGAACACCACGCATTCTCATCAAATACATGGGTGGGTTCTGATATCTCACTGCAATTGCATAGATATTGTAAGATTCAATATTATGAAACAAATATAAATCCAGACCAGTGTTTGTAGAACAAGTAAAGAGAATAAGAAAATAAGAAAATGAAACTTTCAATCTAAAACCATCCCATATGACTAATATTACCTTAAATCTGACACCTTATTGTGTGACACCTCATAGAGGGTGACAAAATACTACAAAAAACCTCATCAGGATGAAAGGATACATTAAAAATGATCAAAATTTGAAAAATAGAATAATAGAGCTTACTTCTTCCAAGATGAGAAAGTTCCTATTTATTTCATAGAAACTATGGAAAACAACCTGATAACTTTGTCAGAACCTTAAAAACCCAATCAAGTTGGTCCTGAGGATCGAAAAAATTATTTATCCTTTCACCCAATGTTACAACACACCATACATGATTTTTTATTCATATATATCTGAAAAAGATGGTTGATTTAGGGAAAGTGAAGTTGGGAAAACGGTCAGTACAAGTGTAATTCATTTCCTCCACTCTTCTATAAGAAGAGGGTGAATGATAGGAAGTCACTAATAACTGTTCAAAAAATTAATGTGAATGGATAACTCAAAATTCAATCAACCAAACTCATTATATTCTCAAGTCATAGTTGACATAACCAATTGTTCCCCCATCCATTTCCACAATGTCATTGTCGACTCCATCGGCACCTTATTCCTCTAAAGTCCAATATTATAAGAAATGGAATAGCTATAAGGGTAGAAAGAAAATATAGGAAGATGTACCTACATCAAGGAAAAATATTTCCTTGAACCTCTCAGACTGTTTGCCTTTAGTCCTAAGACAACGAAAGTCACCCCACTGGACGATGCAACATGCATCAACCAATCAAATAGAGTCCTCATCATATGATGAGTTGATATTTAGATCCATTAATTTAATTAATTTTATATATCCCTTATATAATGATTATTTTTTTATCAAATTTATTTCCCTACACCAAAATAGGGAGACATGAATTGAGGTCGTAGGGGTTGAGGAAACTGCAGGAGGAATGACTGTGGTTGAATAAAGAATACAATCTGCATCCCTTCTAAATCTATGCTTTTGAAACTACAGGTAAAACCCTTTTAAAAACCTAGTTGGAGTAGAAAAATTCATCCACACATATGAAAAATCATTCCAAATCAATTATTTTAGATGATGGATTGATGAATGGGTGGAAATCTGACTAGCCCAAGCAAATGTGTAATCCTAGGAGGCTAGATTCAATAACAAATAAAATTCCATATACATTTACTCCAATGGTGGATAGATCTGCCTCAGGAAAGTCAACTACAAGAATTCCTCCAATGGAATAATTACTTGTGGGGAAATGTAGACCTTTGACTTATAAATATGACTTATTAAAGAAATTGGCCATAGTTCTGCCAAAGCATTAAATTATGGATGCTCTCAATTTGTCAAAATATCCATGATAAGTACATGTAGTGGATTTTATATGACCTTAAGAGTTTGAAGATGATGTTGCTTACACTAAGTCATATTATGTAGGGGCTAATCCTTTAAAATTTCATGTTATTATCTCATTTATTGAGGAAGACAAAAATGATGACATATAGGGATACATTAGGCCCCTGTATATATCTGGAAGGTTATATGATATTGACATCCATTGATCTTTCATTGAAAATGGATTGGGTTTCAACCTCATTCATATCAAACCACTTCACCTAATGGGATACAATGAAGTTGATTTTCCCAATTTCACTTTAATTCTTTAAGTTTATAAAAAAACTAATAGAAACCCCTCAACATCATTAAGATCAGAAATCATTTTATAGACCTGATGTCCGATTCTGAGTTCTTGGTTGTATAGAAAGATACAAATTTAAATGTATTATTAGTAAGTCCTTGGATATACTAGAATGTAGTGATACCTTCTTCATATCATTAATTCCTTAAACATGGAAACAATGGGAATATTGGAACATTACATGGTGACAAATCTCTATTCGAGTCTTGTAAATATCAATATATCGATGAAGGAGTCTACCAAATAGAAGGTAAGAAAACCACGATTAATGATGTCACTCTAGTTACCACTCTCAATGGTTTGGAAATGACTCCAGTTAACCCATTCATGGATCTTAGTGATGAATATGTTCTTCCTATCAGTCAGGTAGAAGGTATCATCTCATATTCAAAGACATGTTTGTAGTTTCTCAGGATATTAGCTATGTAAGTATATACCAAGGTTGTTGAAAAAGTATTTAATTCCTATTTTGGAAGTGATACCTTATATGATAATTATCCAAGATTATCTTCATGACTTTAACATGCCACCACTTAATTCGTCGAACTTATAGAAGTCATGATATATCTGTTAGGAGCCTATTCCCGGGATACCAACGTTTCCCCTGAACTTAATGATTCCCTTGCATCTCTTAACCATACTAACATGTTCATAGAGGATGAAAAAAGGAAGAATAGGAAGACAATTACCATATATATTCTCCTATATCATTTTAAGAAGGGTTATTTACCACAATTGAAGAACTTTGACAGATCAGTCTAGGTATAGAGGAGGATCTGAAACCAACACCAATCATCGAAACTATTTTCCTAGATGAACATGAAATTTATATACCTTTTCTAAAACAAAACTATGATGTGTTTGATTGGAATTATATATATATTCTAGGCCTGAATTTTGATGTGGCTACCTATCAACTTAGTTTAACAGAAGACCATCATGACTATATGAAGGAAGCCAAAAGGACACATCCAACTCATGCTACCAAGTTCAAAGAGAAAGTTGATATTATCATCAAATATAAATTCATTTGGGAGGTATAATACCCTATGTTTCTATAAAATATAGTCCTATTATAGAATAATAATTTGAAGATCATGGTTTTCATCAATTTTATAGACCTCAATCAATAGTATCCAATAGATGATTTCCTAGTTCTGATAATAGAAATCTTGATCGATGAACCAACTATCTATCATTCCCTTTACTAATAGATGGTTATTCAGGATATAATAAAATATGAATGGACTCGTTATATGGATAAGAAACTTCCTTCAAGGTCCATCAGTGAGTCTTCTTCTATTGAGTAATTCCCTTTAGTTTGATGAATGATGGTGCTACATATCAATGTTCCATGCATCTCAACATCAAACCATTTTTGGGGAAAATAGTCTAATGTTATGTTAATGATTTGGTGTTTAAATATTGAAAACATTCAGATCACCTTTCTAATTTGAAAATTTTATTTTAAAAAATTCAACAACACAACCTAAATATGACCCCCCTAAAATTTTCTTTCGGTATTACATCATAAAAATTTCTCAAATTTGTCGTATGCCCATGTGGCATCGAATTCAAACTTGAGAAGACTAGAGAAATTATGGGTATGTACCCACCTCAAAAATTTAATGAATTGAGAGGATTAAAGGGGTAAATTTCCAATATTTGATGCTTCATAGAAAACATAAATTGAAAATGTTTTCCCTTCAACAAACTGATGAATAAATTGGTTGAATTTCAGCGGAATATTGACTTCCAAGAATCATTTGAAAACCTCAAGAAATATTTTTTTGATTCCACCGGTGTTGATGTCACCAGTTGAAGGAAAGATTATCATTCTATATGTGAAGACTCTGGAATGATTGATATGTGCCTTTATTATGTAGAAAAATGATGATAGTAGTGGGAACAACCTTTATTACCTCATTCTCATTATGCTTGGCATTGAGACTTGATATTTAGATATTAAGAAGCACTATTTGGAATTGATTTTATCAATTCAAAAGCTATAGAAATAACTATAGTACTAAAAGGTCAATTTTATCTTTTGAATTGACCCAATCAAATATATCCTCAATTATCCCATGTTAACTAGATGCTTGGAGTTATTGGTGGTCATTCAGAAATCGTTCAACATCTGCTTCATACCAAAAGGGATATAAAAGGACATTCTTGGGAAATCTTCCTAATAGAACATCACTATATAGAAGAAGTAGCAATGAGTAATGAACTACCAGATGATGAAATATTTTTCATTAGTACCCTCATCAAATGTGGTAAATTTACATTGATGGTGCATCTATAATTCCATCCCAAAAGACACTATAATAACCCAAGATAAAAAAATTTGGGTTATAGATCATCCTCATTTCACCAAAAAAGGAATTTTTACCTTATTCATTTCTGTTATCAAGAGGATACACCAAAAATGTGATTGAATACCAATCCCTCATTATATGATCGAAACTAGATTTGAAAATACCAGTGAATCACCAAATAATTGAGGGTGATTCCGAGTAGGTAATTAAGTAGAACAACTGTGGTTATGCCATTTGAAAAGAAGAGGTAATCCACCTGGTTATTTATGTTTGAGAGTTGATGGAATAATTCCACTAAAATATGAAATTAACTCATGTCCTGTATTCACAAAATATTCAAGAAGATGCATTAGTAAATACTGATATAGCTGTGGTTGGTCTAGATTGAGATGAAATAGTCATCAGCATTTCCCATCATAGAATAGTATCTCAATTTGTTTAAAGTGGAATGGAAGAGATCTACGAGATAAATTCTACCCCTAAACCAGATAACGATAAAAATGGATGGCTGACGCCCATCAAAGAATATCTCTAAAATGGGATTGTTCTTCTAGAAAGAGCTATAAAAGAGAAGGTTTGATGAAGAGTGATCAATTTCACTCCTTATGATAGTGTGTGTAATGAAAATGTTATTTACAAGTGAATTTTAGATGGAATCCTCCTCAGATACATTGATGTAAAGGAGATTATTTCCATGATGGAATAAGATCATGCTATCTCTTGTGGTGCCAATCAGTCAAGAAACAATATTTATCACCAAATTAGGAGGCCTGGATATTTTTGGCCTTCAATGACACAAGATCACACTCAATTTTTCAGGAAGATTCATTCCCACCAAATTCACTATAGTTTCATTCATCACCCTAGAGTTTCTATATATAGCTAAATACTCATTTCCATTCACTACATGGGGGATTGATGTTGTATGACAATACCCTCCAGCTATGGTTAAGCAATTTAAGTATATCCTTACTACTATCAAATTTTTCTCTAAATGGGATTAGGTGATACCCCTTAAGGAAATTGGAACCAAAAGCATCATTAGTTTCATGATGTCAAACATCATCACTAGATTTTATGTCCCTCACACAATAATGACTAACACCGACACCAATTTATTCTCTTTCAAATTGAATATGTTTTATAAAGAGTATAATAAAGAATACAAACATTCTTACCAATACCATGAAAAAAATGGATTGATAGAGGATTTCAAAAAAATATATCAAATATCCTACATAATATTGTGTATAAAGAAATTAAAGATTATCCTAACAAACTTTTTTCACACATTGTGGGCCTATCGAACAACAACATGCACCACTACTCAAGAAACACCATATTTATTATTTTAAGGAACCTAAGTAGTGTTGTACATTGAGGTTAAATTACCCTTACTCCATATTGGTACTTTTGAACAGCTTTCAGATAATTAATAATCACATAATCAGTTTGATGATTAAGAGAAACTCGAGGTGAAAAGGTTTTATACCTTGATAAATATAGAAATATAATATAATTTGATAACATGATCATTTAACAAGAATGTTCATCTCCACTCATTCCTCCAAGGAGAACTGGTACTAGTCCCCATAACCCCAATGATACTAGTCAATAATCCTCTAAATCTTGAACCAAAGTGGGAAGGACCTTATGATATACACTTGGTCCACCCAATTGAGATTACTCATTAATCAAAATAGAATGAGAGAGAACTATTCCCCCACCAATGTAAGATTTATTTGGAAATAATTCATGTTATTTCAGAAGAATTATGGGCCTCCTCTATAGGTGAAATCCCAAAACACCATTGTCTTATCCACAAGATGTTAAACTACAGAGTCTTTGTCCATATCAAAAGACAATAAAATACATGACAATAATGCCCTCGCTGTAAGATGTTAAACTAAATAGCCTAATGGTCCTATATGAATGACCTTAAAAGGTGAAATATAGGTCCTAGTAATATGAACTAATAATAAAATCCTCCATTTTACTAAAAACATGATGTAAAAATATATGGTTAACAACCTTATTCCATGATTTAAAAATACACAACATTTCAATCCATGCTTGAGAGGATCGTAACCTTTGGTGTTGGTTTTCTACCACACCTCCCTTCAAAAACTACCTATGTCTTGATTCATGTATTCATATGATACATATTGATGCCTTGACCTCCTATATTAGGCCCATACAAAAATTTACCCCCATTCATAAGATGGGTTTTAGCAACCATTGGCCTTAAGTCCTCTCTTCACATCATGTTTTTTATTTCTATCCCACAAAACCATCTTTCCCAGAATTATAGGTCCTAGTTATATGAACTAAAACTACAAGACACCATTATCTTTACAATACGATGTAAAATTTCATGGTTAATAAACTTGTTTCATGATGTAATAATATGAAACATTTTGATCCATTCTTGAATGGATCACAACCTTGGGTGCTGGTCTCCAACCACACCCCCATTCTAGAAATAAATATGGATTGATTCCAACCCTCATAGAATACATAGTGACACCAAGATATCTCACCATGGTCCAAAACCCTTCAATGATTCACTACAAGGCCTTTCCTTCCCTAGTGTCAGGATGTTGATCTAGGGAATGTTTTTTCAAGTATTGTGTGATAGAAGGTCCCTTCAACCCTCCTTCCAAAATGGGTTATCACTCATTAATTTCATGAAAAACTCCTTCGAATTCCCCTTACTCCCCCATGTTCTGATATCTATGAAAATAAACTGGTAGCTACCCCATATGCAACCGAGATGTCTTATTTGATAAAAATGGGATGACCCAAATCTTTATCCTGGCCGTATGATGTTAAAATACATGGTCAATATTATTATTATTTGACATAAAACTAAACAATTTTTTGGTCCGTACTCAAGAGGATCATGTCCTTTGGTGACGGTCATCTACCACACCACCAACCAAGAACTACATGTGGCTTGATTATTGTTGTCACAAGATACATAGTCACTCCCTAATATCCAATCCTGGGTCTGACCGTAATATCAAAATGTCCCAATCCTTGCATACATGTCATAGTTACACAAGTACCTCTCCTATAAAACTATGTGTGGCCTGATTCTCACCATGAGTAGATACATATTGATTTCTAGAACTTCTATCTCCAGGACTATCCATCTATTCACCACAAAATAATGTGTTTCCTATGGTATTATCACCGTGAAATGTTCCCATGGGCCTCCCGTGTATGTATAAGCCCCAAACATAACATATTTTATGCATGAGATAAAAAGTCATGGTTAACATCATAGTCACGCGACATTAAACTGCCTGACAACATCTTTTCCATATGATGTAAAACTATATGGTATATTTCCTCATTTCATGATACAAAACTACATAACATTTTGTTCTATTCTTAAATTGATCACAACCTTGAGTGTTGGTCTCCTACCACACATTCTTTATAGAAATACGTGCAGATTTATTCGTGTCACTATAGGATACATAGTGATTCCCAGATTCCCAATATTGGGTTCATCCGCAATATAACAATACCCCTCCCTATATATAGGTTAGACCTTTATAGGGAGTGTTTTTTTATAGAACTACCAACTTATTTATTCTCTACTTGAAATGATACATAGTGACGATCAAACCTTCTTATCAAGGCCCAAACACAAAATAAACAAAATACCCCTTCTGCATACGAACAATGATCTATGCATGAGATCTCAATTTGGGTCCCCTCATTCAAGAGACCGTCATGGAAACAAAAAAAATTACTCCTACTATATATATGAGTTAGATACATTGAGGGAACTCCACACCCCATTTCATATCCTAGTTCAAATGTTTCATTTGTTCTAGGGTGCATTCATTCCATATATCATACTCCTTATCTTGGGAAAACACAAATATCCATAAGATTTCCTTGGACATCGATAATAGAATGTTAGATTCTTGAGGATACCATTGTGTTGAATATGCATAAAATTTCCTAGTTTGGATATATATAATCCTCCCTTAAAAATCCATTAAACCAGAGGCATATTTATTCTCAAGAGATACCACTTCTATACCTATATTCCCCAAAAACATTATGTTGTAAACCCACTTTTGGAACATGGTATGTGGTCATTCCTTACATATTTTTCTCATATCACTTTTCTTGATTTGAGAATTCTCAATATTATTGTTTAAAATTTCCATACTCATGTTTGAATCATGGTGAAACATTCATGATCTAACTTAACTATGTCACTCTTTATTGCAATGATATCAAGTCACAAATGTCCTCATTACATGAAACTAAACTGTGCAGTTCTCAAGAACAATATGGAGCCTGAATCTCACCCTTGTGAGATATGTAGTGATGCTCGATCAGATCCTACATCCTATATTATCGATAAAATGATACAAAAATCCCCTTTTATCACTTTTAATCACCTCCATGATTATTAAGAAACCGTTTCCATTCCCTGTTTCTTACTCTAGACATAGATCATGCAAGATTAAGATTTTGTGGTAAAGGGTTTCCTCAAAAGATCAAGTCATATTAGTTCACATCAGGGTTGACTTGGTCCAAGTTACATGACCTTAAAAGGAACATAAAAACATTCTTTTCACATGAAATTTAAATAAATTATTTATTTCCCATAAGTAATGTATATATCACTCAGTCAAGAAGACCTCTATATAGGGTGTTGGTCTCTAACTACCCCTGTTTTCATGAACTATATATGTCTTGATTACCACCTTTGTGAGATACATAGTGATCCCTAGATCTTAATTCCGAGGTTTAACAATAATATAAAAATTCTCCATTCTTCTATGTATGAGCCAAACCTTCATAGGAGGGTCGAATATGGTTTTTCGCTCTACATGTATCCCTGTACTCAAAACAATTCCCTCATGAAAATTCAATCAAGCAAGGGGAGTCTTCACGATGGAATCTTCCTTTCAAACATGGTCTGAATTCATTCCATTATCTTTTTTTAGAATTTCATATGCATTGATTTTCGATTAGATAAGATATTTAACGATGCATGAACCCTATATCTCAGGCCCAACTATGATAAAAAATCATTTTCATATGTATGGATGATACCTATGTAGGCAATGTATCCACCATTATGGAGTATTTTTTACATAAAAAATTCCTTTCATACTTAGGCACATTCCTTACACAACTCAAAACTATGTGTCTTGAAAAATCAAAATCTTCATAAGCTTCCATTGGCCATAGGTAATATAATTTCAGTTTCTTGGGAAACATTTGTGTTGAATATGCATAATATACTCTATATTGGATCTGTATAAGACACCCTTAAAAGACTAGTGCACTAGAGGCATATTCATTTAAAATAGATACCTATTCTACCACTGTATGACCCAAAATATTTACGCTAGAAACCTGATTTCCAAACATAGTTTGAGGTCATTCCTTGCATACTTCTTCCATATCACTTTTCAAATTTAGAAATACCTAAATTAAAATTACAATACCCCATCTTCATACCTGAATAATGATAGAACATTTGCAGTCAAATTACCCTGTAATGGTAAATCACCAAAAAAAATTCAAAGCCATGTTACCATAAGAGATAACACTCATAAGTCCGCACAACATGATGTTAACTTATTATGCTTAGGTCCTTATCACATGAACCTAAAATTTTGAACTTATGAGTCCCTATAGAATGACATTAAACTCTGTGACACATGGTGACTTTCATATAACCTATTACTGTATATGAGATCTAGATCCATGTAAAGGTACTTAATATTTTCTTTGGAAACTCACATTATTCTAATACTATTCTAGGATGATATGTGAAAATAAAATTCCTATATGAATGATATTGATCTATATAGAGGTGACATCCTTTCTTAAGGATTTATTAGTCAGGGATATCATACCTAAACATGGGTTTTCATTGACATCAGTCATGTCCCCCGTGAAACATGATTGGGAGAAAAATACTACCACCTATTCCCTGCCATGCATTTCTATACAGGTTAAAATGATTTCTCATGTTACTTTTTATTTCTCATGTCGCACATGAATCATGAGAGATTAGAGGATTTAATGACTCATTTTTTATTAGTAGAAGTATTTTACCCACAGTAGGATATATAGGGAACTTTTCTTCTCTATACGATAATTTTATCTATATAGAAGTATTTGGAACTCAAAAACATTTTCACCTCAGAATATTAATACCCCATGTCCTATGTATGAGTTAGATCTGCATAGAAGATTCTATAAAATGTTCCTCATTTCATGGAAACATTATAATAATGAAATGAACAATCTCCCTACATGCACATCATATCCATGTAGGGAGTCTTATATTCATCGAATACAAACCTACTTTGGGATAATTACTCTCATAACTTTTAGTAAAAGTTGTTTGGACTAAAACACTAGTTTCTAGTCCTGAAAGAACCTAAATAACCAAATTTAAAGTATTCTACTCCTATCATTATCAAAAATTACATATGCTAATACATGAACATCCTGAAAATATAATAGTCCAACTCTAGTAAAGGGAAATATGGAATTGAGAGATAGATAATTGAGAAATTTAAAATTTCCACTCCTTAGAAAAATATTGGAGGAACATACACAACTTGGAGTCTCCCCATATGTGTTAATAATTATTCGTACAACATCGGATCAATAGATTCAAATAATTTAATCATTACATGGTTTTATTTCTATACTACTTGATGTATCTTTGAAAATGTTGGAATATACGGTTATACATTCACTCATAGTGCCTCTACCCACTCCATTACTCCCTTCTCAAATATCTCTACCTACTACACTAGTCACTTCTCCTCATAAACTATTGATTCAACATGAGTTAATTAATGGGGGATCTGTTCTTCCAATGTCATCTATTTTTTAATGTGACTATAATGAACGGATACCATACAATCTTTCTTATAAGACTCATTATGTTGGATACTTATTGTAATAGAAAAATAGTCCACAAACTCTACAGTGGTGAGTTGAAACTATAATGTACTCACCTTCTCACTAATGACAACCATACACTTCACTTTGGAATGCATCATGTATTTGTCAAATCCTCCATAGTTAAGAAAACAAAACACACAACATAGTTTAGGAAACTTCAATGTAATATCTGACATATGAGTCCAAGAGATATATTTTCATATGTTCCTCATTGATTAATATAGGGAGAGATGAAAACTTTTGAGGTCTCCTGGTCTAATTCATAATCACTCTCAAATGGGTGAACATATTATCGGACTATATTGAAGAGATAAGTCCTATCATCAATATTATACAAGTGGGAGGTATCTACAACAGTTAAAAATAAGGCCACCTTATCTAATTAGAGATTTGATGTAGCAGAGACTTTAAAAACATGAACCAATGCTCTTGAAATAGGTATTGAGAAATCAATACCTAGTTAAGAGATATATGATATTGTTAATAATTTTATAGAATCAATTTAAGTTATTTAGACATCAACTCCCTCAATCATCACTACCTAATAGATAAGAATCACAAGTGTTTCCTCTTCAATTTTCATTTGAGCCATATAAGATAGTTCTCTTAGGGAGTCATGTGTAGTGGATGCATGGTCGGCCAACAATGTAACTTCTAGAAGTTCACTTATAGATTTTGAGATTTCATGAAAGATTATGAGATATCTAGGAGGAAAATGTAGACTCAATTCTTATTGAACCCACATCAGTACATCCCACACAATTTCATCATCTAGAGGAAGATTAATTATCATTGAAGGTAGTGAATCAAATACCTAAAATCATATTCCAATAGTAAAATATGTTAGTCCTAAATCTTTATTTAGAGACGGCTACCATAGAACCATTGTTCCCACAATATCCAACTGCAAAGGTAAAGGAGAGACATGTTCATGAATGGTTGAAACCTCTTGACCTACAGAGCCTATGAAAACCCTTGAAATAGTTGATTCATTAATGAAACCAGACATATGACATGTAATATTATAATGAAAGGGTAAAATTGTTACTTATGGTTCGAGATCAAATGTGAACTATGAGCTTCTTTGATTTTCTACAGTTTGTGACTTTCTATGTAGTTAACTTCACAGATAATGTAGTAGTCAGAGGAGGGGGTAGGAATACTTATGCAATATTAGAAATTATATCCTGCATATGTTCAACTACCTCAGGAGATCCTTATTCAGTGACCCTCTCACCATTAGGAGTAGCCACCCGGATAATAGTTCCTCCTTCTATGTATGTCAGTTAGGTAATGAGTGATGAATCACCCCTCAACTCTTAAAAACAGGGGTAAGGGAGACGAAAATAAAGTCTATAAGACTACAGTGAAGGAAAAAAGATTCATGAAAGATATCATATTACCACTTCACCAAAATCAATCCCTTACACCATTGAAATTACCATGACCCACACCCAGTCATACCAATGAATCCTACCTATGAAATAACGGATGGAAGCATCAATCTCCTCAAGATATGTGTTGACTAGTTGCGTGAAAAGAAATACAGTCAGGTGTAGTGACAATCCCATATCCTGGTATATCAACCACCTATACCTGGAGCACACCCCAAATTTCATTAACATAATTACCCCTTCTTCACGTGTCCCATTGTATCCATGATTCAAGAAACACTACTGTGACCTAGATCAATAGTATAGAGGAGGATGGAAATTTATGTGATGTATGATTAAGTCACAAAAACTATTTCTATGTAATTTTTTGTGTTATTACCCTTGGATTGGGGTGCTTCTAAGGCCCTAATCATGAGGAAGTATATATCTCACAAAGTTCAAGTAGGGATGAAAATTTTCATCATCATCTCCTTATGAATAACTTCTACTTTCCTCACACTCATTATGATATCAACTCATCATTTCAACATATCAAGCTAGAAATATGTATTGACTGTGGAGTGAATGAATAAAAACCTCAAGGACCTAGATGCAGGCCTATTCTAAATTAGGATGCTCCATTTATGAAATAATTTATGGTAAAACTATGCCACCTTACCTAGTTAAGATAATCTCTATCAACTAAAGAAAGTGAAAAATACCATAAATGGTCAAAGAATTCCTCAAAGTATTACATTCCCTACAATCCTGAGGATATACTTATTCCATGGGGAAAATAATTTGGAATATCACTTGTTAGGTTATTCCATAGGGGTATAACCAATATTTTGTGGAACTGGGCTCCATATTATCAACCTTTTAAATTATATTTTGGAAAGTAAAGGTTTTCTCATAGCGATCCCCTTTCCCAGACTAAATACTTCAGTGGACCACTCCTCAGCCTCCTTAGACTCAGATATGGGTTGACCAGCCTTAATAGAGACCAATTTTTCCAACTGAACTTCTAGATATGATAGAGTCCATGATTCAACATAATATTTTGAAATTACAGGCTGAATATCGGTAGGTAGAAGATTAATCATGAATCCCGTGTCTTCAATCATAAACATCAGCCAAATATAATGACCAACAATTAATGGGAACTATTAATCAAGGTAGGGAATCTTTTTTGGATGTAGTGGAATTAATGTGCAAACCAAAAAGATTAATACCCTTCGTAAATTAGTTTCCCAACAATTGTAAAAACTAAAACACCCTCCCTTAGGGAGATGAGATTCCCTATTTGGTGTTATCTCCAGATTTATTTTTTCCAAGATACATGTGGGGGAAGAATAAAAGGTGAATGTAAAATGGTTTGGATGATTAAATCAATCCGTTACCTTTTTTACTCCCTAGGACGATGGGTTCACCCCACTTGTGAATTAAAAATATGGCTGAAATCGAGTATATAAAATAGTATGGTCATTTATGAAATTGTAACCTCCTATGTGAGCCACTATCCATCCCCAAAGAACTTAGAATGGACCTACGAGTCTGTAGGGAGACTACCTCCAACTTATGTGCCCAAGCATGTGATAAATAATTTCAAGAACTAGGACTGAAAGATTAATGTATCTTCCCATGGACAATTGGGATGACATCAAAAAAGTTGCAACTCTGAATTTAGTGTTGGATTCACACAATGATAATAGATAACCACTGATAAACATCCACAAGAAGGATTCCAATTAAATCAATCGGTCGACATTGGGGAAAACTTTCCCTAACCAATGATGAAAGAATCCTTCCTTAAGCATTAGAAAATAATCACTGATGCATATCCTAGTGTTAAGAGTAAGACACATCATTGGACTATTTTCATGAGGATTATGACCTTTTTGAATGGTGAAGGAATCTAGTCAGAAAAATGGACATCTACCCTAGAGTGGGGTTCAAACCCATATTGATGATTCTCAACTATGGTGAGAAATTCCCTTTCAAGAATAGGTGTTATCTCAAGGTAATTCCATACAATATAAGATGTAATAAAATCACCATACATGTCACCCATGATTGGGTCCCTTGATATTATTTATACATCACAAAAGATGATTCCAAATTCGAAGTGCACAAAGTGGAATGTGCTAGTGTCTAGGATCCATTAGCTGAGCAATTTGGGGATGGTGATTCTATTCTGGAAAGAAAAAGTTTTCAAAATCCAAGAAGCCTCATGCTACCCAACTTCCTTTAGTTCAAACTTAAACTCACCACAACTCATAAATAACCTAGAAAGTCTTTCACAATTGTCGACCAAAGGATCCCCAATGATGAAGATCCCATTTGAATGACCATCTTAATAAATTTTCAGCTTTGGATTTAATTATAATGTTATGATAGCAAGAAATTTATGTTTCTGGTTCCCATACCATTTATTCTAAGGTAAAAGGGGTAGGATTTAAAAAAACTACTTAGATTAAGTCTCCTAGTTAAAAGTTCCCTTTGATGAGATATTTTCTTAAGGTGTGTTGCTGTACTTATTGATCCAAGCTATTGGTTGATTTGTCTGGCATGGTTCTAGAATATGGACATGAGTTGGAAACCTAAAAATATAAATTAACTTCCTATTAGACATAGGGTACTGTTGAATTCTAGCACCCATAAGTCCCTCGAAAGCCTAATTATATTGTAAAATGTATTATTTTGTGTTATTTTCAACACTTTTTATCATGGAATTCCTTTTATCATGAGCAAAATAAACAGAATACTTCTAAGGATACATATACTACAAAATCCTAAAAGTATAGTGAATCACATAGTGCTATATGGAAGAGATCATTCTCAAAGGAAAATGTTATATGAAGAGGATTGGTTTGTAGATGAATTCTGATTGATAGAAAAGAAACATATTTCATAAAGAGACCAACAATTAATGTATGAAACCTTGGTGTGGGACTTTATTAGGGTCCCCAAATACCCAGTAAATCATTCCACAATGAATTCAGTTAGATATAATTTTTCCTCAGAATATACTTCTCTTAATGCCAATCAGATCCCATTCTAATGGGGGGATTTTTTTGGGTCTGAAAAAGTTCACAGGGAAGATGAGATAGATTTTATGAATTTTTGGAATGGATAGATTAATATCAACCATGTTAATTTTTGATGATTAAAATGGTAAATAACAATGAGACTCAAAAGAACCCCATTGTCCATATAGTATGCTCACTGTTCGAGTTGCTGCTTTAGATGGCGCCTCCATGAAGAACCTCTACGAAACACCCTCACAAAGAATCCACCCAAAAAAAATTTCCTTTGTAGGGAGAGACATACTTTTAATCCCCCCTTAAAATTAAAATCATGAGGTGGAATCTCTCTCCCCCCCCCCCCACAAATAAAAAATAATTTTGCGGGGTGGTGTATCGTTTTTATCCCCCCAAATGACAATTCAATTTGTGGGGTGAGGATACCACATAAAACCCCCAAATCCTTCATGAGAATTAGTTGAGAGATTAAAACCTTATCCCTATAAAATACCCCACACAAAGACTAATGGGAGAAGTTTTTTGTGTGGATTTATCCAGAGTGTATTTTATGTGTGAGACAGTCCAAGAAAGTGATTTCAGTAGGTAAACATTTACCACATATCTCAAATTATATTGGGTATAAAATCAGTTTTCATAGTAAAGAATCATTTTTGGGCTGACGATATGAAAAGTAAATCCCTTTGTAGACTATTATTCTTTGAACCACATGTAGATGAAATATTTTCATACCACCATCCCATATAGAAAACATTATACAAGATGGGGTCATTTAGTCTCAGTACCCTTCTGTGAAGCACTCATCCTTCCCTCATCCCATTCACGAACTGTCCAACCAAAATTCTCCATAAACTCCCCTTTTTATGTGCTAAGACTCAACTACGAACCTTTTTGAATCAACCTTCATGAAGTCCTAAGACCCAACTTGGCCCCTTTGCAAATTACTTTTCACGGGGCTCCCAATTGGGCCACTTCATGAACCACTCAGCCAAGGCCTCTCCCAAATCCACTAGATATGCATGATCAAACCAAAGGGGACTCAATAATTCCCTCATGATGATACATTCCTATAAAAAATGAGGTCATATTTATAACCTATTTAATATGTGGGATCCTTAGAATTTTATTATTCATACATTACCATGGTAACAAGGATCCTGAAATTAGAGGTAGTGCCAAAGGGCTCCCAATTATAGATGGTAGGGGGTGGATTATGCTTGTATTTTCCTTTCTGTATTAGTGTCTTATTATCCTCCCTTCTCTGTAATCAGGAAGTAAGAATCCCCCTAATGTAGTCCCCTTCCCTTTATTGTGTGTCATAGCTAGATACGTAAAAATATGTGACTATCCAAGTTACCTAAATAAAAGGAGATAGGAATAATCAAATCCATTTATCTCTGCCATTGCCTTGGCCTCATCTACCAGTTCACAAAGGATATTATTTATTTTTTCAAATCTTTATCTTCTTTTGGTTTATTACACTGATCATCGATCATGTGGGATTAGAGGATAGTAACAATCATGAAATCCACTTGATAACATACCCATCTTGAAAGGATATTCACCTTATGAATAATCCTCTTGCCTTTACCTATGAAAATCCTCCTATTTGTAATCCCGATCTAAAATTCCAAATCACTATGAGTCCAAATAATCCTCAATGCCCCAATCAAATGGGAATCCAATTTAGTGTAATCCCCAAAAACCGTGCCTCAATATTCAATGTTCCATATTCCCAATGATGTACCTATGAGCCTCTTTTATAGGTATATGGCCTAAAATTTTCAAACTACGTGGGATTTGATTACTAACCAACCAGGATACATAATAAGGCTCTCTAAGGCCCAAACCAAACACCCAAAAATCACCCTAATATTCTCTCATCTATATTCCTAGTAGGGTTTCATCCAAATTTGCAGGCCATATTCATTATAATCCAATTTCATCACCATAATTATTGGTCTATATTCCTAATAAGATTATATCCAACCTAGGAGACCACATCTCTTCTTAAAACCTTGGCCCAATTTAGTGTAAGTACAACATCAATCTTGACTAGGAACCTTTCACCTAGACATCCTCTCTGCCCAAAGTTAAACTAAATGGTTTGGTCCTTTTCACATGACCTTAAAATGTATTATGCATCGAGTTAAGTGGAATCAAGCTACATGGATTCTAATTCCTTTTACAAGGATATGTAACAATACAATCTCATGCTCCCTATCCCGATATCATAAAAACTTTTATCTCTACTAGATGACGTTAAATTACCAAGTTCCCAACTACGTGGCTTAAAACTAGAATCTTGATAATAAATGATATCATAATATTTAATCTATTTTTGAAATGGGATACCATTGATATAGAACCTCAAATACATAAAGATGTATCTATCGATAAATAATCTCAGATACATATAAATGATTCAGAAATCAATACATCCAGATAATTGACTATTGATACAAGGGAGACTCATCTAATATTTGGTATTTTTAATAAAGGATTCAATAATACATCTTAAATACATAATAGAGTCTCAAGGTTGAAAATAATTACCCCAAAATAGAGGGATGAGCTCTCCCTCCCATCATTTCAGCCCACATGCATTATAAGCCCTCATTGGAAAAATCCAAGTGGCTACCTTCCATTGGAAATAAGGTCCACACTAACACAAAATGAACATGGTAATGAAAGTGTGGTAGGAATAGGCCCAAATGGATCATACATCAGTTCTAGTCCCAAGGTAATAACCATAACCATTAATACCAAAATACATGCTCCCTCTATGGGGTTTCCTATAAATTAATCACCCAATTTGACCTCTAATTCAACACATAAATAGAGTTATCTTTCTTTGGATCCTTAGAACTGTCACTCAAGCGATGTAATCCCTCTTATAATCCTTGATAACTACCAAACCCATAATACAACACCCATCTCTTAGAGGTAACACATCCCAAAACCCAATATCTAAAATGTCATATCCTCACATGACTTAGAGGAAGAAAATAATTGTATGGGATATGTCCTCAAGAACAACTCCTTTCTAACTCACCCTAGGTTATCTTAAACACCCAACCTATCCACCACTTCAAGTCACAACTCTGTCCTGCTTATTAGGTAAAATACCATTACAACAATAATTGAGGCCTTTAATGAACTCATGTTATATCCTCCAATGATTCTCATGAAATTCACCTGGGTCTTATCCCATGTCTCACTCTCATGAGAAAATGAAACTCACTTTCTAGAGGAAAAAAACTTTTTTCATAACTTACTCACCCCAAACCGCCTCTCAGAAGTACTCGAAATGACCCAAGGGATCTAACATCATGTTATTTGTGGGAAAAAAATATCAAAATGGACACCTATTATTTCCCATTACAACTCTGGGGAACAAAACCATCCAAAAACTCTCCAAAGGGCAATAAAGGTGACGTGAATGACATGTACTCCAAAAATCCCTACATGGCCATGTAATTCTAGATGATTTGAAATACATGAGGTTTGACCATGTACTAATACATGACTAGGGACTACATGGGATCAAACTATGTACTTCAACACAACCATGTACCCAACTACATGGGTTGCCTTCCTATGTCTTGGCCATATGTCCATGTCTAACAACATGACATTTACTCCAAGTACACGGTGCATATTTACAAAATATCCATATGCCCATGTACTCGACCACATGACCATGTACCATTACATGGGGTATTCTAAAAGAAAACGGTGTGAAATTCCAAAATATCAATCGTACCCAATCAAGGAAGAACACATTTCATGTGTTCTAAAAACTACATATCGTGTGGTGAGGATTTCCAAATTAGAAACCCCTAAATACCTCCCCAAACACCCATTTTTCCATGAATTAGTATAGATTAACCCTAGGGGATAACTAGAATCCATAAAAGGTATTTAATACTAAAAAACAAAAAATATATGGGGATTGTGGATTAAAACATAAAAACAATCTATATCATTATGAAAATGTTGAAACTTCGGGTCCAAATCCACTCCTGGAAGTTGCTTCACCATTATTTGGTCTCAACCACCACCATCAATGAAGTTTGATGGAATATCATCCCCCTTATCCTCTTAGACCATCCATCACATGAGATAGGAACTCCCCCCCTCATGATGTTCATAGGAATCCCCAAAATGGTGGGGGTGGGTAGCATCTAATTAGTTAATTAATTACCATTTTAAAACTCATTTAGAGTCCCAGATCAAAAAGTGGTTTTATACCTCACCTAAAAAACACTTGTTATAGACTGAATTGTGATGTCAAAATCTCAATATAACCCTCTGTTCAAATGATATCACCACCAAAAATCACATAAATAATTTAATTAATTAAGTATTAAATATTCCTCCAAAACTCAAATGACTTAGAATTCCAGCAAACTCCAATCCTAGGGTAAATGACATTTTTTGAGACCAATGAAGTGGTGTAAAAAAGTATCCTAGATAATATTCAAGGGTAAAGACCATTTTTACACATTATGAGCACCCAAAAGAAAAATTCAAATTTCTTTTCAAAGTCATATTTTAGGGAAACATAGGTCTTCACAAAAAGGGATAAGCTACAAAAAATAATTTCTTCAATTGAGGGAGAGTTGAGAATTATGAGAATCAATGGTCTGATTCAAGGACCAAAGAGAGAATTAGTCACTAACAACCATGAGAAGAAGTAAAAGCATATGAAACTATTACTAATGAATTAGACTGTGAGTTTTAACACTATATATTCTAGTATCCTCTGTCATGTAATGGATATAGATATTAACACATTATTATAATTTTATATGAAATTAGGGATGGGTTATCTTCCCTTATAAAACACTCATGATAGTTTTTCATAGAGATGCATCTCTTTCCACATCCCAAATAATCCCATGATTACCTAGCAGTGTATGGTTAGTTATGAGTTACCTATAGGAATTAATTTGATTTGGAGAGAAAAAATACAAGTAAAAAATTTATTTAGGGGGTTGATGATACACTCAGAAATTAAAATATATAATTACATTTAAATAATTCAATGTATTCAATAGCTTAATCCAAATACAACATTGAACATAAATGAAACTGTGATATATAAAGATAAAATAAGAATATTTAACTGCAACCATTAAAAAATAGACATTTAATTAGAGGTAATGAATATGAGTAACCACTTTATAAAATATATCTATAAATAAAATAAATTAAAATTTTAATATGAATAAAATTCAATTAGTTCACTTAAAATGATTAATAAGAAAAATTATTTTTTAGAAAATTATTTTTTATAAAAAAAAATCATTTTAAATGATAAACATTTATATTTAAATAAAAATATGATTAATAATAAATTATATTTAATATTAATTATTTTTGGACACAAATTAAATTGGAAAATTTTATCAAATAAGAATAATATAAGTTAATATTTTAAAAATTCATTTTCTGATAAGAACTACTTTTTTCATTAAATTTAAGGATTTTATTCAGAAAACAAATTTATATTTTTTGGAATTTTAAATAATTAAAAATTAAATTCATTTTAAAATCTTTATATCAAAATTAACATATTATGAATTTTTAAGCATTTTCTAAAAAAGTTTATTTTAGTTGAAAAATGCAGGATTTACAAAAACAATAATTTCCATTATTTTATTACTATTTAATCCTAACCTAAAATATCTCAAATCCTTTTATGTAAAAAATATTAATTAAAAGAATAAAATCATTCCATTTAAAATATTATTTTTTCTTAAAAATAACCCATGATAAAATTTTTTATAACTAATTACAATGGTACTTAATATAAAAATAGTTTTTAGTATTTTCCTTAAATCAAGTACTTTTAGGGTGAGGATCAGTTTTGGATTAACATAAAATCCTCACAACTTTCTTATAAATCAATTTATTTCATTAAAATTAGTAATCATTACAATTATATCTTATATATAAATTTAAATTTTAAAAATGTTATTCTAAAATTTTTTATGCGATTAAGTGTGTTTATTTCAAATTTAATTTTTCACACCTATAGAAATTATATTTGATAAAATGAATTGTAAATTTAGAATCATAATTATCAAATTAGATAAAATATTCATTGTTATTATTTTTCAATAAAAGTAATTAATATGTTTATAAATTAATTACGAACATAAAAGTAAAAGGGGTAAATTGAGTTTAGCCTAGTGTAAAAGTCCTAATTTTTTTCAAAATCCCACTTAAAAATGAATGGATGATATTTGTATCAGTCAATAAATATGTCCTATAAAATTTTCTATTATTTCAATTCATTTACCCTTGAATAGTGTCATAGAATTATTGAAAAATATAAAGTCATTACCAAAACTACCCTTTCCTTTATTTATAAAACGGTGACTTCATCACAGCTTCAAGACACACATCACTTTTGAATTCATACTTGAAAATATGAAATTATACTCTAACTATAGCCTTATCCCAATAACAGAATTCCCCAGTCACTCATATTTATCCAAATAACTTTAAATTCTAGGACATTTCTAAGGAAAATTCAAGTCCTCAACATGTGTATTATAAATTACTTAATTTTTAATATTAATTTTATTAATTCAAATTTATTCTAGACCCACTAATAATTCTAAAAAAGTGGCCTTTAGCAATGTTATAATTTTTAGCATTAGCAAAAAGCACCGATAAAGGCCACCTTTATCTATGCCAAATGAATATCTTATAAAGGGAACCTTTAATTAGGGCTAAAAAAGAACTGATAATGGGTACCATTTATCAGCATTGATAAAGGTTAACCTTTATTAGAAATTATTTTAGCACTCATAAAAGGTACCTTTTATTAGCACTTTTTTTAGCATTGATAAAGGGTACCCTTTATCATCGCTTTATTTTTAGCACTAATAAAGGTCCATAAGAAAATGAAATAACTAAAAAAATATTAACAATTTTATTAATTAAATAATTATTATTAAAAATGAATAAATTGAATATACATATATATAAATTATAATAAATAATAAATAGTATATATTAAATATGTAGTTATGTAAAATGAGTAAAATTAAATAATTAAAAAAATAAAAAATAAAAATGAGTAAATTAAGAAATATATTAAACATTTTTTAATTAAATAATTATTGATAAAAATGAATAAATTTAATATACATATATATAGATTATAAATATTAATAAATATTATATATTAAATATAGATTTATAAAATGAATAAATTTTAATAATTCAACAAAAAATAAAATAAATAATGGAATAATTTCTTTTTAAAACAATTATTTATTAAAGAATAAATTATTAATAAAAAATAATAAGTATAATATATATATATATATATTAATTATAAATATTAATAAATAATAAATATAAATATAAATATATGTAAAATAAAAAAATGTTACAATTAAAAACACATTATTGGCATATTCATTTTTAATGTTGTTTGTTTTTGAAATTTAACATATATCAAACGACGTGTGTTAGATTGATTTCACATACATATTCGTAATTAATGAATTTTTATATATAACACACACACTCTAATATTTATGTAATTAATGAAATCCTATATAGAAGCACATACACATAATATTTGTGTAATTAATTCAAATTTTAGAATATTTTAGAATTTTATTATACTATTATAAATTTAATATATTATGTATTTAATTAGTCAATTTTATTTATTTATTTTTAATATTATCATAGTTAGGCATTATTTATTCATTTTAAATATTTTTCATTTTTCATTTCATTTTTGAATTTTATCATTTTCTATTATTTATTTTTATATATATTTTACTATGTTTTACTATTTTCAATATGTATTCACCTTTAATTCAATATATATATCCTTATTTTTTAATATTTTATATATAATTAATAAAAAAAATCCATTTTTAAATATTTTTAAAGTATACTCATTTTGAATTATTCAATTTACCCATTTTTAAAATGAATGTATTTAAGATTATATATCCATTAATAATGTTAAAAATATATTTGTAAATAAATATTTTTAAATAAATATATTTATAAAGGTATATTTACTATATTTATAAATTTATATATTTATAATTCTTTTACATAAATAAATATTTTCTAAAATTATTTATATCATTATAAATAAATTATTATATATATTTAAATAACTATAAAATTATAATAAATTTAGTTAAATAATGTACTCGGTGAGACTTGAACTCGAGACCTCGCCGAGACCCCAGGGGCTGCTACTACTAAGCTGCACCCTGAGGGATATATATATATATATAATTATATAAATATATAAATACATAAATACATAAATATTATTTTTAAAAATAATTATTCATTTGTTTATAAATAAATAATTATATATTTAAATAATTATAAAATTATAATAAATATTTTTATATAATGAATATTTTTATATTTATATATATTTATTATATATATATATGTAATTATATAAACATATATATTGATATAAATATATTTATAATTATAAAATTATAATAATTATATTTAAATAATGAATATATTTTCTATATTTATATATTTTTATTAAAAATATGTATATTTATATAAATATATATAATGATATAAATATATTTATGATTATAAACAAATAATTATAAATATAATTATAAATTTATATTTACTCTATTTATAAAATTATATATTTATAATTATAAATAAAATAATATAATTTTTTTAAAATGTATTAATGTAATTACAAATAAAAAATTATATATTTAAATTATTATAAAATTATAAAAAAATATAATTATATAATTTTTTACAATTTTTTTATTTATAATTATTATTATAAATCCTTTATCAGTGCTAAAGTTTTAGCATTTATAAAGTTTCATTTTATCAGTGCTAAAAAAGCATTGATAAAGATGCCTTTTGTCAACACTAGTCAATTTAGCATTGAAAAAAGGACTCTTTATCGTCACATTTTTGAAAGTGATGATAAAATCGTCCCAACTCTATTTAAAATAAGCCTAACCGTGACTCATTCCTTCATAATTCTCAAGATCTGACAAAACTCCCCTATTTCTAGCACCACACCTCCACGTTCACTTAGACAAATCAAGGATAAAATCAAATGTATGTTATTTTCTCCTTTTCCTCTCTCATTGTTTGATTTTTTGGGTTCTGTGATTTGCATTTATGCACTATTCTTAACCATAAAGAACCCTACATCTCACCTCCATCTCACTCACTATCAATTACCTATACCTACACAATTCCACCCCTACTCTGTAAACTCATCCCATCTTTATACGAGACCACTGCGAACTGCGTCTCCATCAGTTGTTGCAGTTGATGGCTATTTTTTTATGTTTCTGTTATATTATTTCTTATTAGATTTTAGATAGTGTGGTTTTTTATTATTTGAATCTTGTTTCCATAGTATGACATTAACATGAACATGGGGAAAAGTATCGGTATTCAAAAATATATTATTATTGATAAGTTGACTATGTATTGTTTATCTATCCACCTTCTTCCTCTGAATGATTAATGATCCATTTATCCATTTTATTGACATGGGTAAAAGTATTGGAATTACATTTTCTATAATTTTAATACATATGATTATTTTAAATTTTGATTAAATATATTTTATAATAATTTTTTGTCTATATTTTCTTAGTACTATCAAGATTTTCGACAACCTAGATACTGAAAAGAGTAAATAAAATTGTTAAGAGATGAGTGGGCAACTTAATTTTAGTTAGAATTTATGGTGAATTTTTTTTTGATATTAACCACTATGTTTGTGATCTAGTATGATTTATTACCTTCAAAATATATTTGGGGTGTGAATAATTACTATCAGAATTATTATATATCATTTATGATTTCATTGTCAAGGATAAGTACAATAGAGGAAATAAATTTTTTAGAAGTGCTGAACTGCAGACAATACAATTGTTGAGAAATAGAAGTGGTGGAGGAAAAGGTAGATGTGGAGGTGGAGGTGGAGGTAGAGGTGGATATAGAGTCAGAGTCCAAGACAGACGTGGAGGAGGAGGAAAAGGTAAAGACTGAGGTGGATACTGAGGTAGAGGAAGAGACAAAGAACTAGCTTACAAATAATAAAATTGTTGGGTAATGAAGTAGAATGAGGATCCTTCCAAGATTGTGTTTGAGAATAATTATTTAAAGGTTCACACAACACTTTTCACTTAAGATAAGTGACATTGTGCAAGTGTTTCAAGTGGATTATGGAAATAATTTTTTTTCAACACCTGTTCAAGTGATTTTATATAGGGTAGTAATCCACCAATAAGATCATTATGTGTTGGAAGCTTTAATTTCCCCACTAGTGTTATTGAATAAAAATCTGTACAACTACCAATCATAAAAAATTTATATAATATAACTTAAATGTTAGACTAAATATGTGTGTAATCAACCACTGAAGTCAGCAAGTGTATGAGAGAACTATTGGAGTAAAACCATCATTGATATATCATGGTCATCAAAGAGGGTCGGTGTCAAAGTGTCTGTTTTTAGTATAACATTGACATTTTAATAAAAAAATGTTTCACTCACTTAAAACCAAGAAAATTCACTTGGATTTTCTGGATAATTTTGGACAACTATTGAAAATTCATTTATGACGTGTATAAATCAATCTTATATCAAACCCGCACATGATGCAACCTGTATGAATAAAAGTGAATTTTTCAAGTTTAAAATTTCATTTTAGTTAAAAACACAAGTGGAAGACTCAAAATTGAGGAAGCACATACATATTTTTTTGATAGTTTATTATAATGATCCATATGTCATTTAGGACATGTAAGAAGTAACCTCACCTCAATCTGATGCACGATGTGACCAATATGACTCGAAGTGAATATTTTTTTTTTTCAAAATTGACATTAATTTTAGAGGAAAAAACATCTGACATACTCAAAAATTATCAAACACATTATTATTGTTTTTTTACTTTCGGAAAACGATCCATAATTCAATTTTTATGTATAATAATCTTTCACAGCTCAATCCGATACATAATGTTTTCGATATGACTCAAAGTGTCTGTTATCAGATTAAAATTGACATTTTAATACAAAAAAGTGACACTCATTGTAAAATAAATAAAAACACTCATATTGTATTTATAATTTAGAAAAATGATTCAAAATTAATTTTTGAAGTGTATAAATTAGTCTCATATCAAACCCATATACGATGTGACATGTATGACTCAAAGTGAATGTTTTTAGTTTAAAATGAAATTTTAGTAAAAAAGAGGCATACTCAAAAATAAGGAAAACATTATTATTATTTTGATACTATAGGATAATTATCCATAAGTCATTTGGTACACGTAATAATCATCTTCACATCAATATGATGCATTATGTGACCAGTATGACTAAAAGTGTGACTTTTTATTCAAAATTGACATTATTTTTAGTGAAAAACAACTGACATACTCAGAACTGAAAAAATGAATTCTTATTATATTTTTTACTTTAGGAAAATGATATATAAGTCATTTTTTAAATTTAGGAATCAACCGTACCTCAATCAGATACACGATGTTCCTGGTACGACTCAAAGTGTCGGTTATCAGATTAAAATTAACATTTTAATTCCAAAAAGTTCCACTTACTGAAAATGAAGAAAACATGATCATATTGTATTAATAATTTAGGGAAAAAAATTAATAATTCATTTCTGATGTGTATAAATTATTCTCATGTCAAATACATATATGATGCGACCTATATGACTCAAAGTGTGTGTTTCTAGTCTAAAATGACATTTTAATAAAAAAAAAGTGGCACACTAAAAAACTGGGAAATACATTCAAATTATCTGTATACTTTAAGATAATGATCCAAGAGTCATATGGGATGTTTTGGAAACAAATTAACCTCAATCTGACACACATTGTGATCATTATGACTCTAAATGTGTCTTTTTATTCAAAATTAACATTAATTTTAGTGAAAATAATAACTGACATCAAAACCAAGTAAACACATCAAATTGTTTTGTTAATTTAGGAAATTAATCCATAAATAATTTATGATATGAATAATACATACCAAAATATGAATCAAGATGTTCTCGGTATGACTCAAAGTGTCCGTTATTTGTTTAAAATTGACATTTTAATACAAAAACGTGCCACACCTTGAAAAATGAGAAAAATTTCTCAGATTGTAATTATAATTTAAGAAAATTATTCATATATAATTTGTGACATGGATGAATCGGTATCATGTAAAAATAACACACAATGTGACCTGTATGACTCAAAGTGCATGTTTGCAGTTTAAAATGATATTTTAGTAAAAAAAAAGTGGCGTACTCAAAACTAAGGAAACACATTTGTATTTTTTTGATACTTTTGGAAAATGATCCATAAATCATTTTTGACATGTAAGAATTAGTTGTATATCAATCCAATATATGATGTGATCAGTATGACTCTGAGTGCATGTTTTTATTCAAAATTGACATTAAATTTAGTGAAAAAAACTATCATACTAAAAATCAAGAAAAAACATTCATATTATTTTGGGTAATTTATAAAAACTATCCATAAGAAATTTCTATGTGTAGGAATCATATGCACCTAAATATGACTTACAGTGTGACCAATATGACTCAAATTTTCAATTAAGAGCTTAAAATTAACATTTTAATAGAAAAAAGTGTCACTCACTGAAAACTTAGAAATCAGGCTCAAATTGTCTTGATAATTTATGAAAGTGGTTAATAATTAATTTTTTATATGTATAAATCAATCTCATGTCAAATCCACACACTAGGTGACCTATATGACTCAAAGTGCATTTTTTCATTTTAAAGTTACAAATTAGTAAAAAGCACATGTGGCATATTCAAAACCAAGGATACACATTCAGATTATTTTTAAACTTTAGAAAAATGATCCATATGTCATTTGGGATGTGTAAGAGTTAGCCACATGTAAATCAGATGCATTATGTGACCGATATGAATCCAAGTGTGTCTTTTTATTCAAAATTGACATCAATCTAATTGAAAAAAAAACTAACATACTCAAAAACTAGAAAATTAATTAATATTATTTTGTTCATTTATTAAAATGATCCATAGGTGAAGTTGGATTTTTAGGAATTAGTCTCACATAAATCAAACTCATGGTGTAACCGATAAGACTCAAATTGTCCGTTATCAGTTTAAAATTGGCATTTTGATACAAAAAAGTCACTAATTAAAAACCCAGAAAACATGATTGGATTATCTTGATAATTTAAGAAAAATATTCACAATTCATTTGTGATGTGAATGAATCAGTCTCATATAAAACCCACAAATGAATCCACCTGTATGACTCAATGTTCTTGTTTCCAGTTTAAAATGATAATTTAGTAAAAAAACAAGTTGTATACCCAAAACAGAGGAAACACATTGAGATTATTTTTATACTTTTGGAAAATGATCCATAAGTCAGTTGGGACAAGTAGAAATATACCTCAACTCAATCTAATGAAAATTGTGACAGATATGACTCCAAGTGCATCTTTTTATTCAAAATTGACATTAATTTTAATAAAAAAAATGAAACACTCAAAACTGAGTAGACACATTCATATTTTTTGGTACCTTATGAAAATGACCCATAAGTATTTTATGTTGTGTATAAATAAGCTGAAACTCAATATGACACATAGTGTGACCATTATGTCTCCAAGTGTGCCTTTTTATAAAAATTAACAACAATTTTAGTAAAAAAACAACTGAAATACACTATAATTGGGTTTTTTTCTTGTATTTATATTAAAAATTTTATGTCATTTAAATTCATTATCTGTATATGATTTTTCTAATTTCTTCTGCTATTTATGGTGCTATTTCTGGTGATGTAGTATGTTATTACAGTACAATTCATTCCCTTTTTCTAGTGATATAAGGTACTATACCATTGTGATGCAGTATTACCCTTTATCAGTGTTACTAAATGCACATATAAAACACTCATTTATTAGCGCTTTTAGATGTCCTAATAAAGGGTCTCTTTATCAGCGCCTTTACAAGCGATAATAAAGGAATCATTTATCAATGCTAAATAAATGCACTGATAAATGGTGACTTTTATCAATGATTCTAATAGATATAATAAAAATTTTGATTTATCAGTGATTTTTTATGCCGATAAAACACCCCCTTTTCAGCGTTTTTTGGAAATGATAAAAGCCTTTTCCTTTTAACCACACTGTGGTAGTCACTACTTCTTTAGCCCTTATAAAGGCATATTCTAGTAATTTTAAAGGCCTATTTTTTATTTGTTAATATTATAATATTGGTATCATTTATTTAATTTAATGTTTCTATATTATGGTTATTTTAATTTTTTATTCATATACCCCATCCATTGATAAAAACAAAATCCATGTTCATGCGTTGTGTGGACTACCACCTCCATGAAGTAACATGTTTCTTTTTCCATCACTACCTAATAGGGTTAGATCTAAGGATGGGATCAATAGGAATTTTTTTTGATATCATTAATGTTATGGTATGAAATATATAATAAATTATTAATGAAACACATAAAAAATGATTATTTTTAATTTAATCTATTAAAATAATCATTCTAAGAGGATAATCATTTATTCAAATTGTGTAATTTTTTTATATCCTTTAATTATTCATCTAATTACTTAAAATTTATATATATAAAATTAATAATAACAAAAAATATCATTATTATTATGGAATAATTATATTACAAATAAACCACCTCATAATCAATTATTAAATTGGTGTATGTTAATGTTTGGGTTGGTTTAACCACCTAATTAAAAAATATTATAATTTTTTTTCATGGATAACCACGAGAAATTATTTAGTGATTTAATTTTATATAAATATTTAAATAATGTTTTTATTGGTTTAGGTAATTTTTTGTCAACATTTAACTCATTAATTAAGAAACCACATTTCATTCATTAATAATCACCTAAACATGATAATCATCGATTTCATCGCCACGGTTCATATAAAAAACCGACACGAAATGAAATTATAAATTTATTAAATATATTATAAAAAATATTATATTATATTATATCGAATATTAGTTAATAAAATTGAAATAATAATAAATATGAATACCATAATTATGAAACTAGAAAAATGAACAAAACTATAAACACCATATGTAGAAAATTGGTAGTATTCATTTTGAGAATGACTAACTATGAAGAGTATGAATTAAAGTGGATATTATTATGGATATGAGTTAATATATTAATATATATATATATATATATATAATATTTGTGGTCAATTACATTTATGGAATTCTGGATAGTGGTATGGGATTCATTCAAAATTTCCTTTCATTTATACATGTTTATGTTATACACCATGTTTGATTTTTTATGGTTTACTACCAACCTGTTTTAATATTTATATCATGAATCTATTATATTAAATTATATTTAATTTTCAATTTAATATTAAATTTCTCTTGGGATTTTGGTTCCAATGTTCCAAAGTTTATAAGGTTTTTCATCTCAATTTCCCTTCACCGAGACAAGTATTATATTTATACACCTATTTTCATTTATATTGTGTATATATTTTATATCATTAATTAAATTTTAATAATGGTATTTTATGTTCAATTACAATACACATCTTTCAATGGGTTTGATTTGAATATTTCTAAGTTGTAAGGCTTTTCTTGGTCTCAATTCTTATTTTTTGATACATAATACATTTTATGCAATATATTTCATTTATATGGTGTTCCATTGATTTAATATCCCATGAATGATATTTTTCCAATATTTAATAAGTTCTACTATCCAAATAATTTTCCATTATTCAATTTTCTTATGATTCAGTTTCTTCCCCAGCAGTGAGGATTTTTTGTAACTCCATTTTCATTCAATAACTTATGAGCATTCTATGATCTTATTTTATATAAGTTGTGTATATTCATCCCTTTGATTTTATTATATGGTATTATCTCATTATTTTATGGGGATTTATAATACTTAAATTATTTTAAAAATATTTCCCTCTTATTTGGAAATATTCTATCAAAACCATCCACTTTATTCATATGGAATTCTTATGATCATGTGATTATAGTATTGTATTAGTCGTATGGAAATTTCTCTATATGGTATGAAAATCAAATTTTACATAACTCAGATTGGATTATTATCACATATAAATTATGATATTACATTAACATGGGAAAAAATATTGGAATTAAAATATATATTATTATTGGTAAGTTGACTATGTATTGTTTATCTACCCACATTCTTCCTCAGGAAGGGTTATGATCAGGTTATGTCTTTTATTAACACGGGGAAATGTATTGGAATAATATCTGTTGTATTGGAATGAATCCTTGACAAGAGGATGTATTTACTATATTCTCGATGACAAGTAAAGTGACTTGTTACTTGGTATTGACAACAGGGTTTTAATGTCTAGTATTATGTATTTTATCAATATGAGATCAGTAATATTGATATTCATATTTTCATTTAGTTTCATGGATATATCATTTTACCATTTTTAAGTTGATTATGGATTCACTTTGTTGACCTATTCTAGTAAAAATATTTTTTCCATGTTTATTCCATGTTTTCGTTAGTTATATTTTTCTCTTACTAGGCATTTGATCTCACCACTTCTTAGGTTTCCATTTCCCCAAGTTAAAGAGAAAAGTAGTTCACATGACATACTTATAAGTATATTATGTGTGACTGAATTTTTGGGATATATTGAAGAATTTTCATGAATTAAGTAGTTTTGTATGTAATGGGAGAATTGTCCATTTGATATAAAGAACATGGGGTTTATTATTTTATGTTGTGTCCTATTTATATAAATATCTAAACCTAAAATGATACATTGGATGTAATAAAATAAATAAAAAATTTTTTATATTGAAATTAAGATTAGTTATATCTAGTCTTTTATAGCTATTGTCACACAATTTTATAATGTATGTGTTTATTAGTATTGTATTTGGGAGTGTAGGTCTGGGGCATCAAACACCAAATCCATATATTTTTCCTAAATATATAATTATTACTTTTTCCTTTTTCTACTAATACTTTCACATAAAGATATCAATTTTATCACCATACATTCATTAAAATTATTAATATTGAATTAATTTTCAAAATTTACACCATATATAGTTCCAACGGTGCCCATAATTACTTTGGTTCTACCAACACATGATGAAATGGGTTGTTACAGACTTATCATCATACTAATTATTTCCTTGATAAGCCTCCACGCGCTTCTTTCATAATCCATTTCAGTTTGCATGATCTAATAAACACTCATATACCTTGAAAATATGTTATTTTGGGTGATTTAATACCATAATTGAAACTATACAAATTTTATGAACTCGTGTCTACTAATTATTTCACCCATAATATGTAGAAATCATTCCTTGAATGATGTGATCTAACCAATTGTAGAGTTATATGACTCAATCATGTGTGAAGCATGCTTGTTGGTGCCCCATTGAACTAAATACCTTCAAAATCAATGAAAATTAAATATAACATAGAATAAATCCACAAAATCTATAATAATGTTCTAATCCCAATGACATTCATAAATTTCACAAAAAAAAAACATTGTTCTCTAATAGTTGATGTTTCAGATTTGAATTAGACCACCACCCATTGAATAATAAACACAAGTGTCTCCAGATCGAACAAATAAAGAGCTCAAAACAACACTCTCATGACTATATCTATAAAAAATTCCTCAATACATTTTACCAATAATCATACTACTCATGAGTATAGATATTATCTACACCTAATCTTCATTTTTGTCCAAACTCCAAAGCCATGTCTTCCAACAATCAAACACATTGAATCCACCAGGTCATCACTATTCAATATCCACATATAATGTTTCCAAACATACTAGATATATTGAATATTCTTTACCAAATAACTAGAATTAAACCTAAATATTCAGTAATCATTGTATTTTGTACACATCACCTTTAATGTCAATAAAACTTTAACTAAAATAAGGGTTTCCCATTTAATCAAAATAATTGGTTTCTCACCACCATAATATTTTCAATATTTTTAGATCATTGAATGCTAACCTATGAAAATATTCCAACATTAGATAAATGTGGATACCCAAGGGACTCACTTATTATATCCTAATATACCCTTACCATGATAATCTATCTATTCTTTATGATATTTCATCACTCTTCACCACCAACATTTAAATTCAATGAAAATATATAATTATGATACCTAAATTTGATGGATACAACCCAAGGTCAATGTACACACACATTTACACTTAACGCATGTTTTATTACTTGTTGTAGACTCCATATTACTTTTTTATCTATTCCAAAATTCACTTAGTTCCTAGATCATAAAATTTGAGGCACTCACCAATTCATCTTAATAACATTGATATAGTAAACTCTATGAAATTATATACAAATAATTGATTGTATCACCAATTTTTTTATAGGTTAATAATCCAAACCTACTCAACTATAAAACAAGTGATCTCTGCTTAACCACATATCTCATGACCCCATGATCCTTTCAACATTTTATGATATATACTCCATCTTCTGGACTAACCATACATTGGTCTTTTAGTTCTCATTTGTCAATACACATTTGGTTATCCTCGGAGTATTCATATCTAACTCAAAAATTATTTAAAATTTTAATTTTTATATACCTTATCCATATCCTTTGTTAACACATGGTGCTGAACATATTTCCTAGGATTTGTTATACTCGATCACACATCCAATGTGACCACTCGTTGAAATCCATAGTAATCCCATGACAAAACTCTATATAGTTACAGAATATATGGATTCTTAGATTCCAATATGGTTACAAAGACCCATTAAAGGGTCCTATAACCTATATAATTCTCTAAGAACTAAAAATACACCCAAAATTAATCTAAACCATATAATAATATGGGACCATATGAAATCATAAAATCAAATTTATCATCATTTTGACATCCACTATGTGTCATACGAGCCACAAAAATTAATCTCACTATCCTAGAGACGTTTGAAAAAATCCACCCATCAGTATATCAATTACAACATCTAAGATAAATAACACCTAAATAATCACTAAGACCATTGATTTAAATCCAATATTATTAATTTCATCCCATATTCCACATATTTTAGTTAAACACCCACTATATTATTCCCATGGTATAATAGTAACCAAAACTACTCTCATAACTATAAAAGGTAACCACTATTATCTACTGAATTTCATATACAAGTACACATACACCATTTTTCTACATTGATATTCAATAAAAATAATTCCATTATGAGTAATACCCCATTTTTCCAAGGCTAACATCCGTAATCACCTAACCATCCATCCTAAGCATGTTACCCTCATCCATCTCACTTTGAATCCCTTGTATTTTCATACCCTGACATACTCCAGGAGTCCCAAAAGCATGTACCATGTCTTAATCAAACATCACTCATGATTCATTATTATAACTCATATAATATAATCATTATTCCCATCACTCAATTCAAACACGTGTCTAGGATTAAACCTTTATGAAACTAACATCATATATCATAAACCCTCTCATTTCAGAATATGAATGATATATTTTATAACATACTCAAATCACTAAAATCTTGAGTCTAATCTCATAATTTCCTGGATATACTACCTAATTTATAACTATACCCCCATAAAGGTTATATATATCAAAGAAAAATCATTTTATTTATTCCAAATAACATAACACAACCCATCTTCTAAAGCACCCACTCTAGGGATCTTACACAAACCAGTTATTCCCATAACCATACTACCCCTATCAAGTAATTATAATCACATACATGTGTATCTCAATTGTATCTTTATCCAAAAATTCATATCATAGAGGATTCTATAGATATGTTAGGTTAATTAGATCACTGCTAATAATTTATATGTGAAGGCACCAAATAAGATCTTAATGAGACTTTAAATAATTAAAATATATTTTTTATGGATCAATTTTTTTTGTAATCATATATCAGGACACACATATCATGTGATTATAGTATATAATGATGATCCATTTACACATGATTTTCACCACCCCAACCAAGAGTGAAATAAAAAATAAATTACCCAAACCATCATATATTAGAAATTCCACTCAACTACATTAATGAAATGAAATAACATCAATCACAAGTCTATAGAAACATGGAATTTCTCCCATACTTATGTTTTCCTAGAATAAATATAATTTTCATCCCATGTTTCAACCAAACCTATATCCAACACCCAAATACCAAATAGTAATACAATTAAATATGGATTTGATAAAACATTATAATTTCTTCAACTTGAATCCTACTAATGTATCCTAATCTAGGTCATTATGTGACCACAAAAATTACTAACAATATACTAGTGGATACTGAATAGTGATGAATTTCTAATAATACCATGTTGGGTGACTATAAATTTAGTATCATCATATAAAATCATAATAAATAATAAAAAATACTCAAACAGAAATTATTAGTGTATAATTTATAGGTTTACATTTAAAGGAATAACATAAAATGAATAACATACACCATTTTATATAAAATTGACACCCACATCAGTCACATGGTCATACATTGATCTAATATTTCCAAATGGGCTAATCATATACAATAAAAGGAAAAAATTTAAAATAAATTTAAATGCAACTGGTATGAGATATATCCATCTTTCCTTTTTATTTCCTCAAAATGTTCTATACCTCTCTATTTATCTCCTTATTCTCATTCACTCACATTAGGATATATATCCACAATTTTTTAACCATAATATCTCAATTTCTACTAAATTACACAAATTGGGTGTGAGTATGAAACTTAACAAGTTACCACTAACAGTGTCCCTAATAATAACCAGTATATATGTGCATACATGAACTAAATGAAATATAACCCATATAAAAATTACATTAATACCTACTATAAAACTATTAGTTACTCAATAACCTTCCCTTGTGATTGAATCATACCAAATTGGGATAGTACTAGCTTATTTTTTAAACACATCACACAAAATATAGTGTTTCCGCATAACCTCCACTCACAAGACCATAACCAAAAAACCAAAGAATTTAGGTTAGAAAAGTGTTAAATAATACTATAAACATGAGTTAAAACACTAATATAGTATTATTTCTAAATCCCCGTAATCATATGTCCCCATATTTTTTATTTACATAATGTTAAAGTACCCCAATTTTCCCATACAAATGACTTTAATCATTTTTGTGTTTTGAAACCATAAAGACATAATAAAGTTAGAATGGTAATTTACCCATAGTAAATAATCTTTTATTTTTTTATAATGATAATTTTATTCCCATAATGAGATTTTTACTCATTCACTATAGTTTGGTGGAATTTTGAGTGGTCTATATTTTGTGAAATATTTTATATTTATTATATAAAAATTATTTATCCCCAGACATGGTAATGTTGATATGGCCTAAATTAATATCTATATTGGAATTATAAATTTGGGATAAGTCTAGAATGGGAGTTTTTACACATGGGAGGTATAAACCATGTATGGGTTTTAGGCCCTGGGTCAGGACTTTTATGGGTATTTTTTTATTTTGGCTTTTTATTTTCCCTTAACCCCTCTTATCTCCTCACATGCATGTGATAGGAAAAACCCTTATCCTCATTAACACCACCAAAATAAAGGGATAATGATGGTGAGAGAGGTAGATCCATGTTAGTGGATATTGGTTATATCTAAATTATGATCTCCCAACTATGGAACACAAATCATCGGTGCATGAGCTTAAAGCTTCAATGATTCACCATGAGATAGGTATCATTTTTTTATTTTCACCTTAACTTAATTTTTTATCCATTTTACTATATTTTTTTATGTATTTTGACTTTTGGTTAATGATTATGGTATGATTAGGGGCGATTTGTAGTAAAACAGATAGAATTGGGTGGTTGGAATAAAATTTCATCTAGAAATCCTGATCACATGGTCTATAGATTAAATAACAAAAATCATGTATATTTTTGGTGCATATCAGGTTAAATATGGATGGTACATGAAATGTTGGTCACATATATATGATGTATAGAAAGATTTTGTTACATGAACTAGGGTGTAGACATATACATAAATATACAACATGTGTGACGTACACAGTGTGTACAAGTACACACATGGAAGACATGACACAACTTGAGAAAGTTAGATGAATTTGTCCCCCATATGACTTAAATTTCATGTTTCACTTGATACACACCACATATATGGGAAATACACACTAATCTACGTAGTGTTACATGCTTAGGGTGGATTTTTGGGTGAACATGTTTTGGACCTTAAGGTGTACACCATGTATTTTTACCTTATAGGTAATTTTTGACTCCTATTTCCCTAGACAAGGATTTAGATAAGTAAATAGTCCATTCATAGTTTTTTATACATAGAACATTATTGTGGGGTCCTCTTCATTGTTAAAGACTATTAGTGAGATGATTCATTGTCAGTTTTGGATCTTAGCCATGAGGAAATGAATATAGGATCTAAGTGATGATGTAAAGTAGATGTGAGTATAGTGAGACCACAGAGTAATTCATATGTCAAGGTATTGTAACCTTGTGGGTACTCATAGATCATAAATTTATCAGAGTTTTTGGTAGGTATACATAATTTTTGGTTAAAGGTTCCTAAAGTATAGTGTTTAACATAGTATTCGGTATACCCTATGTGTGAAAAGTTGGTATGATGGTACTTCTTGATATACATGAAACTTGAGTATATTTCCCTCCTTCCTATGCACCATATTTTGAGTGGGGTCACATGGGTTGGATAAGAGGATGTGGGAGTTAGTTGTACACTCCCATCATACTCTAGTCTTAAGGGTCAGTTTTTAGTGTGGATAGTGGATGTTCTATATACCCTATAACATCTTATGAGTTAATATAGTATATGGGGAAGGCAATCATGGAGTATCAATAATAACTCAGAGTTTATAAATGATATTTTTCTCTTGAAATAAATGCAAGTTATAATATACTATAGAGTATTATACACATAAATAAACCAAAAATAATTTATTTCATTAATAAATACTATTACATTAATTAGTAATGAAACCAATTAAAATTATAAACATTATAATTGGATACAAAATATAAAATAGAGAAGAAAAAATAAGAAAATATGGATGACCCCAATATACTAGAATCATCACCCTCGCTGCAATCACTACTAAAAAGAAATAATATATTAGAAATCCAATCAACATATTAGAAAATAAAAGTTTAAAACCATGATATGAATTGAGTTTAATATTGATTGAAATAATAAAGTAGTATTTATAGGAGGTAATGTGATTGTTGGAATAGTAATGTGATCATTGTAATAGTAACCTAGCCCTTGAGAATAATAACATGACCATTGGAATAGTAATTTTATATCAAAATAATTAATTATGATATAAATATTATTTATCCTGAATAATTTAATTAAATATAAATATTATAATTCTAAAAAAACAAAAAAACTCACAGAAAATATGAGCACATTTTTAATAATCCAAATTTTAATATATTCCATAAAAATCATAATTTATTTATGTTAAAAAATAAATTTAACTATTTTAGAAATTTATTTTGATAAAATTAATATAATTTTTGAAATCATCATGTTGAAATTATCCAAGTGTGATTTTTCAATAATTTTCTGAAATACTTCAATTTTCGGGTGAATAGTAAAAATAGAAATTTTAACATAATTGACGTATCTAAAATTACATTATTCATGATGTATTAATGAAATAATACTTTATAAAACATTATTTTCTTCCATGAAATATTTTATTTCATAAATGACTCATTATAATATAATAAATGTAATTTCCAAACCTAAAAAGTTCTTTCCAAAGCCTAAAAATCTAAATTATTATATTAAAATATTATTATCTCATTTTCCACCTTTCCTTTTGATTAAAATAATTAATTAGACTTATAATTATATTTAATTCCTTAAACCCATTATATTAATTTGATATATGATTTATAATGTCAAAAATTATCTATTAAATGTTTTACCTTTGATATAATATTTTATTCTAAAAATACCTCTCTCTACAAGTATAAGTAACCCCTCTCCCTTCCCTAGGAAAACTGCTACCCCCATCAATTCGAAATCCCAATATATAACCCAAATATTTCCTTTTAAGCCCCTTATAATCCTTAGGAATGTTTTAGAGAAATCCAACTCCAATGAACATGGGAGTTATAATGTCATAAAAGAGAAGTTACACTGAGGAGAGAGTAAGTATCTATTAACTCTCCCCTATTTTCTTCTTCACTTTATTATTTTCACATATTCCTTTAAAAACCATATAGTATAAATTTAATTCTGTTCTAAGTTGATATAATATTAATTCTATTAATATAATATAATTATAATATTTATGAAAAATATAAATGTCATACTTTCTTTTCCCACTATTTCGACAATTCCCCGTTAAAGTTCTGTTAACCACCTAGAGAGACATTGCCAATAGAAATATTATAACCACCTAAAGTATCAATAGTAATAATTATATAAATATATGAATAATTAATTACATGTATTATAAGATTATTGAGTAAATTATACATTTATCTAAATGACTTTGAATGAAAATAGTAAAATCAAAGAGAAATTAGAAATTTTAAGAAAAACATGATATCAAAATGCTTCGATTTCATCAATGGAAGTTAATAAATATAATAAAATAATTATAATTGAAAAATTGTTGTATAGAAGACTATAATTCACTTTAGTATCATTTTTTTAATAAATAAAATTTATTATTCCGGAGGCCCAAAAGCATAAAAATTAAATGGGAATTAACATAAGGAGATTCTTGAACCCATCACCTTTTCTTTCGGTTATCCCTGTTTTATGACTTATTTTGTATAAATATTTTACTAATGTTCCATAAATATCATTTATTTATTTTTCCATTTTCATTTCTGATATATAAATTTTCCAACTTTAATTTAAGACAAACACAAAGATTTTACAAAAGAACTCTTATTTAAAACACACATCTTGGCTCCTCTTGAGTTGTATCTTCTCTGTACAAGAAAGAAGATTCTTATACAAAACATTTCCCCCTATTTAATTTTGTAAACACAGTTTTATCCTTGATATCATTATTTATTAATTCATTATGTAACCCATTCATTTCCATGTGTTAATTCATGACTATGATTGTAATATGATCTATGTGGCATGCATTATTATGTAAATGTTATGATGCGACATGCAGGACAATAATTATATATCCATACAATATATTGGGTAATGTTATGTAAATCATGATATGTTGTGTATTATTCATGAACACGATGCTAGATTTGTTCACAATGATGATTTTATGATTATGCAATATCTTTTTCATAAGCATGATGCTATCTTTATTCACAACTATGTGTGGTATTTGACCACTAAGACATGATGTTTAATTTTTATGTGTTGCCACATTCCAAGCCTTTTTCAAATGTTTCCATAATATTTTTGTTGATGATCCTATTCTTATGATTTTATGATGATGATTATGAGCACCCATGTTATATTGATTCATATCCTTTATTCATCCTCTTAGTTTGATTTTATCTCACCCCTTTCATTGATGTATGTCCTCAGGTGATTACTTGTACCAAGGAAAACATGAGAGACACTAAGAAAATATAGAAGAAGGAATTAAATAAAGTTTATGTTTTGTTAAGCAATTTTTTTACGATCCTAATTTTCCCAATACACTAAACCATTGGATCCTAGAGTTTTAATGTTATTATGTTGTGTATATTTAAAATTATATAATAATTATATAATAAAAATTAGGGTCACTATAGTTGGTATCAGATTACGATTTCTTTAATTTTTGAATTAGGATTATAGAATGTTAGTGAAAAACATTAGGATAAGTCTAAGTATATGTAATCATCTAAGAATATTTGTTAAAAAAAATCTAAATACAGGGATCCCATATGATATGCCTTTAGGGTTAAATTTATAAAAGAATAAATTATTCATGATTTGTTGAATTATTTTTTGTTCAAAACATTTCTATTTGAAAATATAGTGGAAACTAAGAGAAACTAGGCCAAAAACCCTTGTGAGCGACAATACAATGATTTCTTGAATGACACCCCCAATACCGTGGGAGGTGGAGTTCAAAACTTTATGGAAATGATTACCCTATTGTATTAGGCTATGAATAATAACAAAAACCATGTGGAATTAATTCATTCACCCATGAAGGATCAACTAGACATTGAGTCATTTATGTTACAATGAGAAATGATGTTTAATGGAACTCTAGATCCACTTGTCGTAGAATAGTGGGTTTACTCAATAGAGAAGATATTTTCTATGATCCATTATTTTGAGAATGATAAGGAGACTCTAGAAGTTTATAATTCTGATGGAGAATCCTATAAATGGTGGAAATTGATAAATAACACCAATATCAAGGATGAAATAGAAGATATGGAATGTGAAGACATTAATAAAATATTTCTTAACAAGTATTTCCTTTGATCTCTTTCATGTCACCATTTCATTCATACATTTTAGGGTGTTTAAAAGTATTAATTTATATATTTAAATGACTATTTCTTCCAAAATGTTGGATAATTTTACTTGTTTTCTATTTTATGACAAGATACAACTTATATTTGGAAAAGGAGTGAAAAGAGGTAAATTTTGGATCATGACACATGATTTTTTAGGATAATCATGGAGCACTTACAAGGTATGAAACTAAATATCCCAGAAAAATGAGGATTACAATGTATTAAAATGACATTATATATCGTTTAATCACTACACAATATATACCGATGAATGTGGTGAAAATAAGGACATGATATGAAGTGATTAAAAACTTTATTCAAAATTACATTTGTGAATTTCAAGCATGGGATTTTAACACCCAAATTCACCAAATATTTATTTTTTGACCAAATATCCAACATGGGACCTGCCCCAGACAATAGTTGAACCATTACTTTAGGGAATCCATTAATTATAGAGCCCATATAAAGCTTATAAATAGAGATCTAGCTTACTAGTATTGGGTAGATTCAGATCTATAAGACCAAAGCATCGAGCGAGACACTGTATTGTGTAGGGCCATATGCGAGTTCATATCCATTTTCTTTATGATTTCATTTTATTTTATCCTAACCTATAATCCTCTCATCACTATGATAAAGGGTTAAACCCTTATTGTGCTAGGGTTATGTAATAGAAGGGTGAAGGTACATTGGATTTATTTCTTTTCCTTTATTCATGAATTTAGTTTGCGTGATTTATTCAGTCAATTTCCAATCCCTTTAATTTTATTTTATCATGAAAATAGATATTTGAATCTAAAAGGAAATTTAAAATTATGAAATAGAACACCCCAAATAAGGCATGATCAATTTTGAATTTTCGGGGAAATTAAGTTTAAATATGGTATAAAAAAAACTTTATTTGGTGAAACACTAATTTACCAGACCAAGGGAAGTAGGGTGAAAATGTATTAAAAAAAATAGGTTGATTAATTTATGATTGGTGTCATAGTCAAGACGAGTAAGATCCAATTGTAATGGAATCCCCTACTTAATACGGCAATACCCTATTTCTAATCATATATGTCTTCATCCATACTCTATTCTTGTGATCATAACATCAATGATTATTTTTTTAGCATGAAATTTTTATACCATATATCCATAATCATAATGATAGGGATGGAAGGAGCTCTAATTTTTTACAAAATCCAAGGGGTTTATTAAGTATATGGTTTAACTGTTACTAGGTTTGTATACACAACCCTTAAAAATTTATGTCTTTTTTAATGTCATCACCCTAATTATTGTATAATTCCACAATATGAAAGAGCCTTGGTGAGAGAGACTTGTATTTTTATTAGGACACACCCCCTTTTGGGTTTTAATCCTAATATGTTTTATTCCTTTTATCTTTTTATTGCTCGTTGTTTGTCTTAAACCATGTAGAGCACATGTCTAGCAAGTTAAGACTCAACTTTTTTCTAGAGTTCCCTTTATGGATTTTAAATCTAGTGAACATTGAGTCTCTTTTCATGGGAAGTTTTAAATTAATAAAATTTTAACTAATAATTCTATTGTTTAAGGTTAAACATATTTGACCACCAATTTTGAAAAAAATAACCCAAACAGGGTGTGTGGATCGAGAATGTTCTGAAATTATTTAGATATCCAATGGAGAATTTGAGCCATGATTTTTTTGGTTCCTGGAGATAAAGAAAAATTTTAGGGAATAAAGGATGTCTATCATGAGGATGAAGTTACCACAATTTGATAAACCCATTTTGTAGGCTATTTTATACAAGGACAACTAAGGCGCATAATGCATATTCAATAGTGGAATCCTTTGGCTGACATTCCCTTGATGGGAGTCATTTTATGAAAGTCCAACTAGGGAGAATACTGCATACTCGAGAGAAGGAGTTATTATGAAATCTGATATTCCATTATTGATGGCCAATGTTTAATATTTAGATTTATCATGACCATGATAGGTGGTTTTTCCAAAAGGAGGTGTTTGAGAATGAAGGCAACATCTGTATTGGCATTGTCAATAAATGGAAAACCACTCCTACAAAAATTTGGATCGAGTAGAGGAGCGTATATTTTTTTATATGGTAAATGTTAGGGGGTAAGGCCCCTTTTTAACAAAGGGTGAAGGTTTCGTGTAGTTTAATGTCACGTGATTAAGACATTAACTGCGTAGTTAACATATTACAGTGAGGAAATTATGCTATACAGTTTAAAGTCATACCACAAGGACATTATTTTATGTAGTTTATATTTATACTACAAGGACAATAGGGGGATCTCATTTAATTTATTTATCTTTGATCTAAATATTGATGACTCTCCCATTCTTGGTAATCTGTCTGAAAATGTGCTACCATATTCAGGTGTGAGAGTAGAAAGTTGTAAAATGTGATTTGGGGATTTTGAGATACAAATATTGGTATGGAGAAATGGTATTATGATGTTAGAGAAGGTATCTCCTGAGGACAAAGTTACTATTTATTAACAAACCTGTTTTGTGGGTTGTTTTATGGAAGGACAAATAGGGTGCATATTGCATTGTCAAATAGTGACATCCTTTGGATGAAAAACCTATTTTTTTGGATGTTTTCTACAAGGCCAACTAGGGAACATACCACATAGTCAGGAAAAAGAGTTCTCAGGTATTCTGACACTTTATCACCAAAGGCCGATGAAATTTTATATAAATTTGAATCTCCATAAGAACAAAGTTTGGTTTGTGGAGGAAGGTACCTGGATACATAAGGTGTATTCCAAGTCATAATTTCCAAAGAATTAGGGGAATGTGAACACTACATACGTCTAACACAAGCACAATAAATGTGATTCATATAGTTTTAGATCCTAGAAAAAAGACTATATTATCATGGAAATGAAAGATTATATGTTTCCTTGTCAGACTAAGGTAATTCCTATATACCTTGGAAATAAGGGAGGAAATTGTAAACCATGGTCTTGGAGGTTTTCAGATCAAGAGAGGGAACAAGGGAAAAATATCCATGGGATGACCAATGACTTTGAATTTTGGGTTCTAGCATATGGTATTCAAATATTATAAGGGCAGAAGAGGCTTCTCCCAAGGATGAAGTTACCATTGGTTGATAAACCAATTTTTTGGGATGTTTTATGAAAGGACAACTAGGGTTCATAATTCATATTCAAATAGTGATATCCTTTGTCTAAATAACCTATTTTGTAGGCTATTTTATGCAAGGTCAACTGGGGCACGTACTACATAATCATAAAAAATAAATCTCAGGTATCAAAAATTCTATTACCTAATGCTTTAGAAAGATTATGAAGATCTGAAAGTGTTCAAGTTTAGGAGTATGACATGAAAAATGGATATATCTAAGAAAAAAGGAGGTGTTTAAACATATATTTTCCTTGAGTTGGAAGTCCATTGTATAGATCTAAATCATACATAGAAGGGGGGTATGTTTGTTTCCTTGGGGGCACCCTAATGAGGGGACCCAAAATAAAATCTCAAGCATGGAGCATTTTTTTATGTAGTAGAGGAAAGGTTTTTATATACCTAATGGATGAGACTAGGATTAAGCCCTATGAATTAATACATATATCAATAGGATGAGAATCAAGCCACATGTATTTCTAACAACAAAGGTCCCCCACACAGATTGAATTCATGTATCAAGGATATAAAAGGTTTGGATATAGGTTCACGTGAAAGGTGAGAACTCGTATTGGATCATCTTATATAGATATAAATCATATATGGGGTATCATAGGAATTTCCCATGTTGTGATGTGGTTGGGCTCAGGATTGAATATTTTGATTTCACTACATATCTCATAGGGGTGAGAATCAAGCCACATGTAGTTATTGAAGAACCATGCAGTTTGTTATCATGAGGAAAGTACATGGGTGATTCCAATGTGAAAATGAATATCATGACTGGACTAGGGTGTAATACATAGGAATAACAACATATATTTTTAGGTAATGAATAAAAAAACATAGTTCTTAAATAGATAATGTTGTTTATTTTCATGCGATGAGGAAACCCGGTGTGCCTTTTAGGGTCTTACAGCTGTGACCATGATAACCCCAATGGGAATTGATACAACTTATATACGTAGAGAAATCCTTTACCTATCCCCTAATCCCATATGATATTTTTCTCAATGTTAAAAAAATGAGTGGTAATGGTTTCTTCTACATCATAAGGGTAACAAAAGTGAAGGATATGGGAATTTAAAATATGTAGTGGTTGGGCCATGCGATATTATCCAAGAATCAATTTGTATCTCAGAAAGATAAGAATAAATCCATAAATAGTTATTGAAATACCATGCAGTATAATCTCATCTATTAAGGATGAATATGAACTTATGTTAACGGGAATATTCTATAACTAGAGCAAGGTATAGAACCTGACCATCACCACATATCATCCCGGGGAATGAATCAAGCCACACATAGTTCTAAAAATAAATTACATGTATAGGTTTGATTTTATACATAGGGGATACATGGGATTTTGTGGTTCTAATGTGGTTGTACCTATTATTAGTGATCCATACATTACTATATATCTTAAAAAAGTAATAATAAATCCACATGTAGTTCTTGAAGATGATTTCCCACACCAACTAGGTTTTGATGTGGGGAATGGGATTTAAAATTTTCTAGGATGGTGGATGGGATTGAAACATGATCTTTAGTAATCATTTCATGTCCCATTATGATGGGAATCAAGATGCATGTCCTAGAAATGTTGCCTATGTAGATTTGATTCATACACTAGGAATAGGAAAGGGTTTTTCTATTCTTTAATCATGGATGGACCCATGATAGGTGATATGGGCATCACTATGTATCTCATTAATCATGATAATCAAGACACACATAAATCTTTAAAATGTTCCCTCTGTAGGTCTAATCCATACACACAAGGAGTTAAGGGGATTTTTCTGTTATTGTGTTTCACAGTTGTACCCAATATTGGAGATACGATCTTCACTACGTATCTCATTTGAATGAGAATCAATACACACATAGTAATTATTATAACCATTATGTTTAATGTCATGCGATAAGGACATGATAACATTGGATCTTATACCTATAAGGGAGACCAAGCCCCACTATGGAGTGTTTGTGATTTGAGGATTATGCCTAGGAACTACCCATCATTTCTGCCTCATATTCAAGGGACCATAGGGAGTTCCAACTCTTGGTATTTTGGGGTTTTTTAATATCAAATAATAATAATTTTAATGCTGCACTTTAATTTTATCTGGTAAGGAAGAATGATATTTTACAGTTCCGGGTCATACTACTAGGACTGATTATGTAGTTTATCATCTTAGAGTTGGGAAATATATGGTTCTATGCAATTTATCTTCCTAAAACTATGATGAATGTCGTGTGATTACACAAGATATTTTTAGGAATCTTTCATTTGTTGGAGTTATGATGACTTCTCTATCCCTTGAGATTAAGGAATAAGATCTGTTAGAGTGGACATTATGTATGGGGAAATGTACCTCCCACTCCATCTCAAGCTTTGGAGGCTTTTTTCTTGGTATCATTGGAGTCCTAAGGACCAATAACACTTCTCCTTGGAAGAATCAACAGAGATGAACCTTCTTTTTAAAGATTAGTTCTATCCGATTCTAGAAGACTTACAAATGATGCAAGGTCTTTAATCTCATTTCATCCAATATCTCCTATTAATCCATCCATTTATAGGATTTTTAATCAATAGATAAATGGTCATATATGTAAATAAAAAGTTATGGAAATTGAACCTCAATGGGTAGGGCTTCTTCTTTTTTGTACACCAATTAATAAAGGAAACTTGTGTGGTAGTATGGGTTGTATTATGATAATCTCATAAGGCATGAAAGAGATTTTCAGGACATGTATTTTTGTCTTTTTTCCACCATCCTCTATAGTATGTTTGACACATAAATTTTGAAGGCCTTTATCTTTCCTTTAGCCACTGTATGATAGCAGGATGAATGGGTAGATTTGATATTATATTCATGATATAGATTTTCCAGCTTGGAGGAATAGAAATTGGTGCCATTTTCTATCAATATTGAATGAGGGACACCAAATCTAGTAATAATGTTAGCTTTGATGAGGCTAACAATGATTTTGGCCCTAAATTCTTTGAGGGGTATTTCCCCTACCCATTTGTTGATGAAATTGATTGTAGTAAGGATGCACTCAATGTTCTTGGCTGTGGCTGGGGGGTATGTCCCCACTGCATCCATTCCCTACATAGAAAATGGTGATGAGTATTATTTTATATGTAGAAATTCTATGGGTTCATGGATGAAGTTGGCATGAATTGGACATGAATGTCATTTCTTGGTGAATGTTATACAATCCTAAGTCATAGAAGGCCAAAAGTATCTAATCCTTTGGATTTGATCATAAATCTTGTACCTTGACTACTGGGCACCAAAATCATTGGCATGAACTTCTTCCATAACATCCATAATCTCTTATCCGTAGAAACATATGAGAAGGACTCCATCAAAGCCTCATTTTAAGAGATATTTCTGGTGATTAAATCCATCATAAAGAGTAAAATTGGCTGCTCGATGCCAGATCTTCTATCTTCTAGTTCTATTTAGTGGGATCACCCCATCATAAAGGTATTCCTAGATGGGAATCATCTATCCCATGGTACAACCATATGAACCAAGTATGGGGATTATTTCATTGATCTCCTCTTCTATAACATTAAAAAATTGTGAGAACATCTGGTGATGGGTGATGCTAATGAATGTTTCATCCTGATTTGGATCCTCCAGGGGTGTGGCTACATTTTCCATTGCATCATCCTGGGTATTTTCAGATCATGGGGAATTAGTCAATGTTGTCTCTGAGAGGAATTATTCAATTAACCCACATATATAATCACTCAGGGGAATTAGCTCAACTTCTCTGTTGGTGTAGTCCCTATTTATCAATTTGATTACCAAATCTAAGTCACCTTTCACCTCTAGTTGGTTCAATGATATTTGGAGTGTTAGTTACATTGCAAAAATGAAAGCTAGATATTCTGCCTCATTGTTGGTAAAACCCTCAAATAACAGGAAGAAGTATGAAACCACCACCTTCTCTAGGGAGATAAGCACAATTCCTAACCCAACTTTGTTGAGATTAGGGTCTCCTATTCACTTCCCTATTGGGATCTTGGATGCACCATCAAAATAAAATTCCAAATTTTTGGGTCCACCTTGAATCAAGAATATCTCTTTATCATTCATTTTAGTATTTGACAACACATCTTCTATAGATGGGTGTTCTTTAATAAAATCTACCAAGGCAAGGACTTTCACCTCTTTCCAAGTAAAAATATTTATATCAAATTTCTATAGAATAACCTCCCACTGTGCTAGAAATACTATTATCATAAGATGATTGAGGATAAATTTTAGCAGGTTATTAAGAGGAATCATGTGGACCTCATGGTGCTATAGATAGTGCCACAATTTCTAAATGGAAAATTTTAATGCTAGGTAACTGTTCTCGATATATGAATAACAGGTCTCAGTACTGAGCACGGTTCGAAAGAGATAATAAAGTTTGTTTTAATTAATGAAATCATTATTTTAGGAAAGGAAGGAACCCAATGATCGTTCCAAGGATGTCACATAAAGGATGAGTGGATTTACTTCAACATGTGGCATCAAAAATGGTGGGATAGAGAGATATTTTTTAAGGTCATCAAATTCTTCTTGATAGTCATTGATCTACTAATATGTGACCCCCTTCTTCATCAATTTGGTGATGGGTAAACACTTTCCTGCAAGGTATGCTATAAAGCAGCTGATGTTGGCCAAGTGTCCTTCAAGTCCTCTTATCTCTTTTAGGTTTTTAGGAGGCGACATGCCAAGGATAGATTTATCCTTATCAATACCAACATCAATGCCACAATGACATACAATAAAGAAGAAAAATTTCCCTAATGTTACCCAAAAATCATTTTTAAGGGGTCCATCATTAAGCTATGTTTTTACATCTTTTTGAAGATTATTTCTAGGTCATCCAAGTGGTCATAACATTGTAGAGACTTGACCACTAGATCATTAATGTATAATTCAGAAAATTCCCAATGAAAGGTTTGAATATGTGATGCATGGCATGTTGGTATGTGGCAACGACTTTCATTAATCCCAATATAATAACATGATAGAAGAATACTCTGTAAGGGGATATAAAGGATGTGGATTCTTCATCTTTTGGGTCCATCCTAATTTTTATACCCCGAATATCCATCCATGATGGAGATGACTTGGTAACCGACCGTTTCATTAATACATAGTTCTGGGGTTGGAATTGGGAAGTCATCCTTAGGAAAATTAAATTTGAGATCTTTGAAATTGACTCACTCTCTAATTTTATGATTCTAATTATTCAATGGGACAATATTTGATAAGAAATTTTGGATACTGAACATCTTGGATAAAGTCAACCTTGATGAGAGTTTCTAATTCAGCCTCAGTTTTAGAGGTGTGAGTTGGGTGTGTCCATCTAGATACCTTCTTGTTTCCCCAATCATCTTCTAGAAAACCCTAGTGATGGGTGGACACCTTGGGTTCAAGGCCTGTAATCTCTCTATAATTCTAGAAAAACACATATTCTTGTTGCTTCAGAAAGGAGTTATACACCTATTATTCTTTGGGAGCCATGGACGCAGTAATCATACTGGGTTTTGCATTTTCCTATGTACCTAGATTTCTCTCTCTGAGTTCATCTACAATGGTGGAGACACCTTCATTAAATGATGGAGGGGCATCCCTGAGGTATTCCTCTTCTCTTTATTCCCCGAGCTTTACTTCCATTATCTCTACATAGAGAGTATGCGATGAAGTAAGTTTTTTTATGGGATAGGAGAGTCAATATATAGGCATCCAGAAGAAGAATCATTCATTTTTGGATCAATAAATGGTGATTGGCCATTTGGAGCATCAAATGGGAATGGGGGGATTGATAATGAGCATCTTCACATTCTCTTATTTTTATGATATCTTCTTCTATCCTAGGTAATGCAATTGGTATTCGTTGGAGATCATGGAATGGAGTGAAGATTTTTTTTCAAGATTTCATTATTACTTGTAGAGATGATAACATATATAGTGCCTTTGGGACCAGCTATCATAATTGACATCATGGATGTTTCAGAATGTGTGCTTTAATTCAGATCCACCTCTTTGATTTGATTAATGGGAAACACATAATCTTCACTAATCTTCTCAAAAGGGTTAGCTGAGATCATCTCCATGCCATTTGTGGCATTAATACTAGAAACACTATTAGCAGTGGATTGTTTTCCTCCCTTGTGGTAGAATCCTACATCAATGTATTATGACTCAAAAGATTTTATTGGGACCTTGTCACCATGAAATATACCAATTTTATCATTGATATAGTATTTGAGGCATTGGTGATATGATCAATGAATTAATTCATGCTAATATAACCGAGGTCTTCCTAGTAGGGCATTGAAAGCTGTATCCTACTGAACAACCATTAACTCTGAGCCAAACAGAAGATCCCTGAACTGAGTTCTTAGAGTGATCTCTCAAAGAGGCTCTTGATCATTATTTTCATAAACCTATATCATCAGAGTGGAGGGAGAAAACTGATATTCATTGAGACCCAAATAGAGAAGCGTCTTGGCCAAAAAGAGGTTGACTCCCAATTCTTTGTCAAAAAAGACTCATTAGACATAAAAATTCCTTTATCCTAACAGATATGTAAAAGGGACTAATGTGTCCTTACATGACATCATCATCATCCTGGTCAATGATAAAGATGATTGTATGGAATTCTATAGGATCATACTCTGCATGATATACTTTAGAACCAGCAACCTCAACTTCAAACTCATGAGGGACTGACAAGGACTCATTGAGTTCCTCTCAGAGATCTTTTAATAGACTCAGGGAATCCAGGATTGATAATATATCTATTACTTAGTCTAGTTTCTTAAAAAATTCATACTTTCTGTACAAAGGTCTGTGCTTCCCAACATGGGGATTATCTTTTGTAGGAACATTAGGATATGATATTCTTGAGGTCTATGGACTATTCCTTTGAGTAGGAGCAGGAAGTGCTCATGTTCTTGGTTGATTAGGTCGATTGGGTCGGCCTAACTGATGAGGGGGTGGTGGTATATCCTCTAACTGGTCCTCTAAGTCAATCATGAAATAGAAGACCCTATCATGCATAGAGGTATTCACTTATTCCCATTGAGCTTCCAAGAAATCTCTTATATGAGTTTTAGCTGCATAGACGTCTCGAGTAGGGGCGTTGATGATATAGTGACTTCCGGAATGACCATGTCATCACTTGTACCATTGATTCTGAGGCCTCTTCCCTATGTTACTAAACTAGGTCTGGGGAATTATAGTTCACAATCAGAATCATAATTTGTGGAGGGATCCACTAAATGAATAACATTAATGGAACTAAAAATAAACTCCTCATCTGATGAAGATTCTATTTGACGGGTTGAATCTCATTGTGCTGTTTGGTGTGGTTGTGTTTGTACTTTTGGGACTATTGGTATGAAGTCTTCTAAAATTAAAGACAACTTTATATTTAGAATGATTTCATATTCTTGCATTTTATTCTTACCATTTTGGCTATGTCACTTTTGGAGGACTGGCCTTCAAATGATTAAGCTAATAATTGAGTTGGTTATGCTATATTAGAAGTGGATGGAGGAATAGTTGACTAAATATGTTCATAGAAAATCATGTGTCCATTTGATCATTCTCTAAAGCATAAAATCACCGAAATTTTATGCACTCTTTTTTTTAACCTCTTTTAATTCATTTTGATCCTCTGCATTAGTGGTAGAAACATATGCAACCTAATTAGGTAAATTTTTAACTTCACTTTCCTGGAGTCCCCCATATTTTGTTGGAGGTATTTAAAAAAAATAGTACTTGATGTGGTGTCCCAACATTTTATGAAAAGGGAAATAGTTAGGGATATCTACATCACCTTCTTTTCTGGGCTTCAAGGGCTTTGGAAAGTTGACCAAGTTAAATTACAATGCCAAGATGAAGTAGCTAGGGACTAGTTCATTAAAAAAATAGAACTTTTTTTCATCTCATCATATTATTTCCATCTCATATCTATTTTATCATCCTGACATGGTTGGCATTGACCCTCGAGTGGTGGGTTCGAATGATATGGTGTGATATTTGAAATAGGAGTGAGTAAATGAACATTCTTAAGTGTAACTATAAAGACCTCTACTTTTCATGTTATCCTTACCTGATTTGATGGAATTAATCAGTTCTTTTTTTGGTCTCCTTGATGAATTTTGACACCTATTAATAAATTTAGGAAACATCCTAAAACCCTCCTAGGTATTTCACAGGGATCAGCGGTGTGCATAAATCATTACAGAGATTTTATAAATGGATGAGAAACAACTCTTCTTGAAGGAGTGGTAGTTTTATGGAGTATTCTAATACTTTCCATCAAGGAATGAAATTTCAGACCGTTTCATTCTCCCATTTTTTATATTTCATGAGATCAAAGAATATTTTCTTCTACAATGTTGAGCTAAACTAGAAGAAAACTTACGATGGAGGTCTTCCCACCTAGTAATTGACCAATACTATAAACTTGTGTACCAAATAAAGGGTGTTTTTTTTATTTATTTCATGAAGAACCTATATTTCACAACCTACTGTAGTTTAGGGGTACACATCATGGGATCTCAATGAGAGACAAAATAAATCAAGTTCTTTTCTGAGTATCCCAATCAATTGAGATTGGAAATGTTGGATTCCAAAATATTAGAGAGGAAATAGTGGGATATACACATTTTGGTTAATGATTTTTTTCTTAGCTATATTGGTGCACACAATTCCATCATGTATTTCAATAGAGGTATTATTAACTAAATGATGTTCATAAGAATTTGGGGATATATGGATGAGCTAGATCCTATAATGGTGCACCAACTAGTGCCTGAATAAGAGTAGTGGATGGTAGGACCACATGTGGTGGAATTACTGGTATCTACCTTGGGTAACCCATAGGGATAGGCTGGTAAAGATATGCACGACCCTAGTCTAGTTGCACATACATTAGAGGGAAATAATGATTTTTTTCTTTGGTATCTGAATATATTGGTGGTTGGTACCCTACATTGAGAAGATGTTCTAGGTATGCTTTAATTGTTGCAAACACTCACTTTTTTAAGGTACATCAACTAGAAGTACTAGTTGAGTAAATTCTTGAAGAACATACCTAGTAGGAAAGATTTATCAATGTAATTTTTCATTGAGTCTCCGAAATTCTTTTATCTCTTTGTCTTTCTAAGAAAATATTTCCTCCAGAAAAAGGTACATAGTCTCTCCAAGAGGGAGGTGAGACATGATTTTACCCTTACTCTTTCATTATTTCAAAGAGGTAAAGGTGGATTATTCAAGGGAGTGAGCAGATTCAGGGAAAGTCTCTATTTTTGGGTACACACACATCATTTAATTATTTTGGTGTGGACTGTGTCAGGAACTGAAACTTCATCTTCTATATCCTTGGAATTAGCCTTGTGTTCTATAGAATTTATGAGGGAGACACTTATAATGTTAATTTATGGGAAATTCATTGTGTGAATTCTATTAGTGTCTTTGTGAGACCACCTTCTTCCATTCTCTCCAAGGGGAATTTTTCTCTCCTTTTCTAATTCTAGGTTAATTATTTTGCAGAAAGTAACCCGAAGGGAATCTCCAGATAGTATAGTTGTGCATGTTACAAGTTAAACACCTAATCAAGGGATGGAATGAACTATGTGGATTCATTATTCAGTATATTACCTAATTAAGAGAAAAATGATTCTCATTGAGGAGGTGGTTGTTGAGGTGAAGAAGCCCCCATCCCTAAGGGATGTGGTTGTTCCCATTTTGGTTTCACATACCTTCATGGTTAATTGGATGAACTCAAGGATTGAGATAAAAAATATACCAAACCTAGGGGTTAGGGTCTCTCACAAATTATCATGGGTTATATTACCATGACTACTCTATGGATTTTATGGAGTTTTGTACAAATGTGGGATTGTTTCATTATTTAGTATACATTTAAATTTTCCATTTCTGATGGTTGTTGTTCTGTTTATGACATTTTTTATATCTATTGGATGACATCCTCTAAGAAGAAGTATTTCTCGATATTCTCAAAATCTTGAGGAAAATGTCTTTCAATAGACATCTCTCTTATGACCCACTATTGGTGAGAGTCGGTTGGGGCCTCTTCTTATTGATCATATCCTCATTCATGAATAGATTCTGTTTGTTGTAGCTGGACTAGGGCTATAACATTTCATGATACCTTCTTTGGATGGTTTTTATAGTTAGAGTGTGTAGTTAAATTCAATTCTCCATGTTCATCCCATACTTTAATACGAACACCAGATGGGATATCTATGATCAGTTGTTACAACCTCATAAATGTGCTCAGGCTTTCACATTAAAGAAATACTTTACATTTCTTGATCTTTGGATTTTGTGAAGACATAATAGATGCCAAGTCTATTTGGCACTACAACCCTTCTATTACATTGACATGAGTCTGATAATAATCATAAGGTAATACCATTACGTTTAAATTATGAAGAGTTTTTTATATGTTGACGTGGATGTCATGCATAAAATATTCTAACAACACTTTTGGAATACTACATTTAGGGGTGAAAAAAAGGCCAGAACATGACCAAGATATGATATGACCTAGTATATAAGATGATTATCACACCCTAAAAATAGTAACATATAGAAGGGGGTTAACAAACTACATTGGAACAAGATAAAAGTGATCACATATTGAAGGATCAAATAGTTTACAGTCTTGGGAGACTAGATACATACATGGTTCTCACATTACATTTGAAAACATGAAATATAAAATAAATTTCTAGTGAGAACTTTTTTATTTCATCTAGTATATCACTAAAATCATTCATATACCCCTTCTTAGTATCCAGGGTGAATGAAAACATAATAAAGGGAGAGCGTAGATTCTCATTAAAAAAAACATACAATATAATCGATAACGGAATAAATAAAGCATGAATAATATGGAAGAGATAAAAAATAATCAAATATTCTTTATAACTAATATCATGAAATGGGAATACATCCATGGATGAAAATAATATTTAAATAATAACATGGATAATAAACAACTAGTTTCATAATAATATAATTCATAATACCTAAAATCATAATATTATTGTCAAGGATCCGTGCTAGGTAATCATACAAAACAGGTAAGGTGTATATGAAATACCCAAACTAGATTCTCTCATAATGATTACTGATGAATAGAGGGACTGTAACAGGACCCAATCATCAATTACTAATTATAATTAATTCTTTATATTAAATAAATGAATAAAAAGTCAATACATAATTAATATAAACAATCCTATAAAAAACTCTCATATGAAATGTTAATATTTTACCTAGTCAATAAATAGAACAACGTGATCATAATACATCTAGAGAAATAAGGTGGATAATATAATTAGATTATATCCCTAATAAATCATAATAATATATAAAGGATGTTTACACATATTCAAATACCTTTAAAATAATAAATTTTTTTAAAAAAATAGAAAAATATTCTTTTCTTTCAGTATCTTTAAAAAAAATCCAAAATATTGAAAAAATATTTTCTTTTAAAATTACCATGGAAACATGTAAAGGATTATTTTAAACCAATAATATTTAAATGGGGGTGGGGGGGATTTCTTTCTGTAAACATTAAAATAATGATTCCATTTACACTTTTATTATAATGTAAAAAGTTACTCATTTAGAAAAAATAAAGATTTATTTTAAAAATTTATAAATAAATTCAAATATTTTAAAAAATAAATTTAAAAAATCATTAGAGTATGGTAAAAATATTAATGTAAATATTATAATGAACATGTATATGGAGGAGAAATAGTCCTGACCAAAAGGATAATTAATGTCTATTTTCCCTAACAAATATTTTTTTTAAGTACCATAGAGAATGAAAGGAAAACATGTAAAATCCATTTTTAAATAAAGAATAATAAAATATATGGAGTTTTTTAATATAATAACATGTAATTTCATTCAATGTAAATTTAAACCTAAAGAATCCTGAGTAAAAATGATATTGTAGAATAAACCCCTTACATTGCGTACGAATCACCACATACATAATTTAAATCTCATCTAATAAGAGTATGTTAATTTTATACTTTATTAATAAGAATTTTATTGTTTATTACCATTTCATAATACCTTTTGTTTAAATTCATTACCATGTCGTATAAATTTAGTAAATAAGTTATGTTCATGTTGGATATTTTAGGGTCCTTTGATTTATAACCTCAAAATAACATTTGTGTATTGACCATTTACAAAGGGGTAATGGTTATATTATCTAAATAATATTAATAGTGAAATTAATATATGTTTTTACATTAACTAACATTTTAGAATCATTCTTAGATGTTGAACAAGAAAAATTAATCACATTGCCTTATAGAGGTGGAAATCCACATGTATGAATGAGTGACATTATTAGTTTTTAATGGGTCGAAGGGTAAGAATATAGAGGATGTATTATATTTAAAAAATAATATTTATTTCATAAATATCATATATATTTATTATTTCTATCCTTATAACCATAAAAGTAAATTAGTGATGAAAAAAAGAATTATACCACTACACGAAGACTGTAGTTTGTACGTACGTATGAGCAATGTTTTCATTTTCAATAAAATGAAAAAGTAGATGATAATGGGTTAGGACATAAAAAAAATATTTTAGTATATATAATATAACTATATTTTCATATAGACATTATTATAGAATATTTTAAGGTGGTTGATAAATAAATAAACATGAAATCACTTAGATAATACTTATAACTTTTCTTTGAGAAACCTCATTTGTATTACACCATAATCCTACTTGTAGTAGTAGTTTAGTGATACTTAAAACTCTAGAATGAAGTGGGGGATTTTATAATGGTATTTTTTTGCTATTATTCAATCTAAGTGGATCATATACTATGAATAATATAGGATACAGGGTGAACTTTTATAAGTGAGGTGGTTGTTAAACTTGAAAATACTTTAAATTTTTTTATATAATATATGTATTAATCATGTCAAGTCGTTAAAATTTATCATATATTAAAAAAGGTAATTCTAAGGTCTAAATAAAACAAAACTATATGATTTAATTAAGATTTTAGGTTATATTAATGTTTTATCCCTTTATTACGAACCCTTTTAATTCATTTTACCTTTTACTGAAGTGATACATATTTACTATGGTACTATTCATTATTAACAAAATTTATGTGAAATTATATAATTATATTAATTATAAATATTTAACATATGGAATATATTTTACATGTTTCAATTTACATATAGAGTAAAAATTAATTTTAAAATAAGTTCGTAAAATGCAACGAAAACAATTTCTAGAAAAATGCTTGTTTTAAGCATAAATTTTTTTTAGTAAAATAATGTTTAATTATATTCAAAATGTAATTAATTGGTTTATTATAAATAAAAGGATACTTATTTTTCATGAAAATGAAACTAAAAACTAAAAGTAACCTTTTGAATACTTGATTAAGATAGATGAGCCAAAAACTGTTTTTATTTGAATAAAAACGTTAGATAGATTTTAATAATGTTAACCATAGATTGATAGGTTCAACATTATATTTTTATATGTATTATATTACATATTAAAGATATATATTTCCTATAAAAAATGTTTCATAAAATTTCAATTTATTATTATATCATTATAATGTCATACAAGTGAAAGTATTTTCTAAATCAATATTTTTCACTATTCAACCAAGAGTCAAATATTTCTGAAAAATCTAATACATTAATAATAAGGTATTTTGTCACAAATTAATTTCAAATATTATTTTCATTTTTTAAAATATTAATTAATAAAATGGAAAAAATCAATTTTAATTATTCTCACATAAAATACCTAATTTTTTATAAAGAACCTATTCTTGTGACATAAATGAAATTATTCTTATAATTTGTCTGCTAAAAAAATAGATGAATGTAATTTATAATTATTGAATTAATTACTTATATGAAAGAAATAATTTCTATATATATTCTATAATTTGGTTCTTTCTATTCGTACCTGTCGACCTAATGACTACATTATAGTAGTCATATTTAATCAATATTATTTAGTTGTTTGTTTAAGATTAGGGTTATGTTTAGTGAACTATATTGAAAATATTACTCATTTAAATGAACCTAAAATCCAAGGGTGTTACATTCTAACATCTATAAAAAATTGTCATCCAGTCAATTTTAATATATTTTAATAATATCATGATATTTTTGATTATTAATCAAGAATTTTAATTTCTTGGTCATGACTAGGGATCTAATTATTTCCTAAATAACAAATATGTATATCTTTATAGGAATATTATATGTGAATGTGTTTGTAAAATATTTACCTAATAATTAATTGATACGTTACACAAAAAACTTGATATATTTATCTTATTTTTCTTGAGTTTTAGAAATTATAATAAAATTTACTTACTTGATTCCTTTAATATTTCTAAGTGATTTTCCCTTTTGATTAAGTATTTTTATTAGTTTACACTTATGATTATTGAATTAAAAAGGCAAATTTCTTATTCTTGAAGCATAATAATTAACTATTTATGGATATTAAGATCCATAAAATAAATACAAGTTATCTCACCCGTATAAATAATAATAATAATAATTTAATATAATAATTAATATGAATATAACTTCTTGTAAATAAGTAATAAATTAATTCCTAAACCATCAACAATAACACCCATAAAAATGTTATAAAACTTTATCATTTTTATTATAATACCACAAGTTCAATATAGTTTATTTTATGCATCATATTATAATTCCTAAATCATCAAAACTAATTAAATCCCAAAATGAGGATTATGTCAATGCCAAACATATTAATAAAAACCATATTTTCAACTATGGATAAACTATTCATCTTAATATGAGTCCGTCAATGTGTTTTCATTATAAATTTTTTTTCACTAGGTGTCTATATTGAAAAATCCTTCCTCAAAGTGTGAATAGATGATTATATTTCCACGAAAAATATAAAGGAGTGTGTAGATTTGGAATAAAATATAACTTGAGATTGTGACCAAAGTACCTACTATCACAACTTCTGGGGTTTTAACTTTATCTATATAAAGTGCATAAGATTGGCCTTTCTTCCTTATCCTTACTAAGGTAAATTTCTCTGATTCTTGGGGAATTAATTTTCATAGTGACCCATATCCTTACAATTGAAAAAAGGAAACTGGTAGCTTCTTTATATATTTTTTATCCATGCTCTTGATGACCTTTCATTACACACTTGAATTAAACTCACATACATATCAAAAACGTACTAGGGTGTTTCAATAAAAAAACTATGACATGTGGAAAGTTCTATACATCCCTCATTGACATTTCCTTCATTTATTTTTTATTGTTTCTTTTTTGTTCTCTTCTTATCTTTATTTCCTCTGAAAATATATTACTTATATAATTAATTCTCCATCCTAATGAAACTTGATATCATATCATTATATGATGAAAATTTTTAAGAGACTAGTTCTATTTAGAGACTTGTCTTAATACCATCTAAGAAAATTTCAATATTACATTTTGGATTATGTACCTAGTCCATAGGATGCCTCTCTAATTATCTTGACCCATCCCAGAGGGCCCCATGTCATGAATATCCCAATCCCACCTCCAATAGGCTAGGGGCTAGTGACTAGCACCTAGTAGGCATATCCGACAAACATGAGGCATTTGCCTAAGTACCTAGACACACACACACACACATCTCAAAGACAAAAAATGATGAAAAGTAAAAACACTAAGTAAACAATGCATGCATACTCTAAGACACCAACCACAGGGTACGACAGTAGGAAAAATGGAATGTTAATAGGGCCAGAATACCATCCCACAAAAAGTAGATTCTGCCAATGTGAATGCACGGGTTCTTGAAACTCATCTGAATAAAAAATTAAATGAAAGGTAGGTTTAGGAAATATACATAAATTCATATAAGCACAACATGTATTTCTGATCCCTCTAAGAACAACCTCGTCCTGGTCCACCTAGAACTTTTTCAAAGCATTGATTATCAGCACAAGACACGACACATGTGGGCAAAGCCCGTGTAGGGGTGAGTAAAACAATACTCAGTAGGATACTCTAAAACCAAAAAGGAAACACCACTAAGAAATACACAAAGTATATCATTAAGGAAACACATAATTTACACCACAAAGGAAACAAACAAAGTACAGTCAATACGGTCATCTCACATAGGTATAAGTCTAAAGCATGTAGAGATGGATTTTTAGTTATAGTCCATATATCTCCTAGTAACGAACACTCACAGACTGTCGATGAGACATGGATCATCAATGGAACATAGAGCGTTGATGGTGCATGGAGGGTCGATGGTACATAGAGTGTCAATAGCACACAAAGCATCAATGAGACATGTAGCGTCAATGGCACGCACATCATTGATTACCCCCAGAGTGTTGATAGAACCCTGAGAATTGATGAAGCATGGAGTGTCGATGGAGTATAGATCATCGATGGATCATAAAATTTCAATGGAGTGCAGATCATTGATGGTGCATGGAGCCTCGATGGGTGATGAAGCCACCAAGTCATGTAGTCACGATGTCATAGAGAGCTGCATGATTCCACTCATAGAATGATTTTACCCGAAGAAATTTATCCCCATGAAAATTTAGAAAGTCTCAATTAGAGTATATTAGAAGGATAATATCATCGCAAGTGTCCCAATGCTGTAAATGACTTATCAAAAGGACACACGATTTGAAAATTATGGCTGTTTTTCTAAGAAGGTCTGACCAAAATCCTGTTTAGGGCCAATTTCACCTACCAAACCCGACCCAGTCCAATTGAACCAACCCGAACAAGTTTGTACCAACCTGAACTAGCTCCAACTGCTAGGCCAGCTAGACCCAACCAGCTAGGTTCAGCCCGTTAGGCCTCCAGAGTGGCCCAACCCTTCTGTCTCGGCCTGTACATGCGAGCCGATTTTACTACATCGCATGTGGTCCGTTGGACCACCTGCCTCTTCCTGGTCAACATGGTTGATCACCACACCCCAGATTCCCCATGGGTTCTCACCAGCATGGGTTATCACCACTATAGGTTCTACGCAGACCACCAGCTGTGCACGCGTAAACACTCACTGTGTCCCCAATCAGCACCACTACTGCAGCCCCCGGATCGGCCCTTGTGGCCCCCGCCACCATGGGCTACCTATGACATAGTCCCGACATGACCACATCATACCACCTCTTCTGTTTTCCTTTCCGATGACCCATCCTACCATTCTATTCTTGGATCGACCCCCGCCCGGCCACGACTACCTCTGCCACCAGCAGCCTAGCCGGTGGCCTATCATAACCACATGCTCCCCTAGATCGGCCCCGCCAGCCGCATCCTGCCCTCACTTCTAGCCACCTTACAAGAATTCTTCCATGCGCTGTTGTAAGCTTACTCATTGCCTGAAATATACTATGATACCATCGCACCTCTACTATGCCATCGCAGGGGTCAAACCATTGATCTATGACTATTGTGTTATGGATCTAGGGCACAACAATTGATCACTCACATAGGGGTTTCAAGGGAGAAGAATGTATGAAGAAGAAAATATATTAAGGGGGATAGATAAAGAACATGAATTCCCAATGAATGAATCGTATATTTGTTTGTGTCGTCCTTGATCCATTAATGTTACAAGGTTTAACGAAGAATAAATTGACACACAGATCTAAATCCCCATTCAAAATCCCACAAGCTATTATCCATCCAACAAAAACAGATGAACCACAGATCAACCTATTGGTGGGTTTGTCTACATTCATCATTTGAATCCAAGAGGGAAAGGAAATCACAAATAGATCAAACATCCTACCTCATGGTTGGATCAATAGTTGACAAAGAACATAAGTCCATATCATCATAGATCTTTGATCCGCTGATGTTCATCGTCAATCGATTTTACTTCCATGCCTCATAAGAAATCCAGGGTTATGGTGATAACCCAAAATTTCTGACAAAAGTTTCATTAAAAATAAAAACTCCACTGCGTGAAATAAAATATTTTGATTAAAATATTTTAAATACGGTTACGTCTAATTTCTAGGATCCATTGTCGAACTGCACCAGTCATGTTAGGCCCGACCTATGGTAAAATTTCTGCTTTGTATACAATAGTGCCCTCAAATTTTTGATATGTGAACATATTTAGATGTTATTCCTATCAAAAAACCACCCAAGCGATTTTTTAAAACTTAACATTTTTCATCGTATCATTCTGGGCACACCGAGGCTTGGAATCTCAGGCCGTCTCAGCACCTGGTCTCATAATTTTACCAATTAATTTATAAAAATAAAACTGGGGAAAATCTATGTCATTACACTAATATTTTAAATTTTTCCTCACACTAAACAATACATTCCTCTTCATTCTATCTTAGATTGAGGAATTTCATTTTTATATCTGCTTATTTCTCATGAGGAAAGTATTTTTCGAAGAACATAACCTTAAAAGTTTTCTATTCCATTATCTCTATCTCCTACTCCTTTGTCTTTTGAATCAATAATCAAAATTGACTAGGATATTCCTTTAAACAATAAATTACAAGAATTACTTTCTCCCTTTAATTACTTCTCAAAGACCCAAATATATTTTCTAAGGAAATCATCAACATTTTTACTATCAATGCATTATAATTTCTATTAAAGGATATATTATTCTTCCACATAAAGTCATCCAACATCAATTAATAATATTTTATAACAATAACATGTTCCATATAGAAAATGTTACTAGTCATAACCTGAATCAACTATACTATTATACTCATAATCTACCCTACTCCAACACCTTCCACATTTACTTTATCATGAGGTAAATCCATAAATTCATCATGGATTTTAAATTATATTCCATCATTCCATTATGATCAATTTCTCAATAATGGATTATAATATATTTTTTCATAACATTATAAACCATAGTGTATAATTCCAAAGATGGGGTAACACTTATCATAAATTGAAAATTTATGCATAACTAAACTTAGAATCATAAGATTTATATCTTTGGGAATATCTTCATATCATAAAAATATTTTCAAACCATTTTTAATGTTATTGAAGAGTGTGTTAATCAACCAAATCATATCCCCTAGGCGAATCTTTTCAGTTGTGTAGTCATAGGCCCACTCATCTTTCCCCAAGTGAAGATTGAGTTGATGCTAAACTAGCCTTCTTCAGGGTGGTTAACCATTGGTGCATCTATTTTATAACTAAATCTACATGATTGTATCCAGATAAGGATTTCATTTCTTGGAAACCACATATTCTATACCATACCAAAAATTCATGGAATTATCCAATACCTAGATTTATCCTTAGATTGTGTCATATGGTTATCTTCTCAAATATATATCATTTTAAATTTAGTTTCCAAGGATTATACTAAACTTTATATGATACCCACTATAACATGACAACATTAGTAACTTGAATCCAATTGTTATCTTACTATATTGGAACAAGAAATAAAAAGCCACATCCTATAGGATAAAATAATTTAGTAGTATTGAGAGACTATATACATACACAATTCTAAAATTCCACTTGAAAAAATGAAATAAAAATTAAAATTTTAGTCTTAAATTCATTATTTCTTTTATAAAATCCCTAAACTAAATCACAGATCTCTATTTGGTATCATAGGGGAAGGAAAAAAATGACAAGTGATCTTAGACACTTAGTAACGGAAATTTTGCAATGGAATCTATCATAGAATGAAGAGAATATGCATAATATGAAAGAGATAAATAATAGTCAAATATTCCATATAACCAATAGCATGAAATGGAAATATATTGATGGATGACATAACAAAATATATAATAATAGGGATAAAAATAAATAATATCATAATTATAGAATATATAATGAGAGACTTCATAATCATACCATCAATGCCTCATTCTAAGATATCATATACAAATATGTAATGTGTATTCCAAATATAAAAATTAGTTTACCATATGAGGAATACAGATGCATCAAGGGGCTATAAAGGGCCCCACCCACCACTCACAAAGTCTAATGATTCATCATATTAAATAAATGAATAAAAATTTAATACATAATCTGTAATGAACCGACAAGGGTTACCCTCAGAACTGACACCCAACCCGATCTACCACATACCCGAAGGGTATTCACAATCCTCACAGATAGACGACAAGTTCCTAGGAATCAAACAACAAATCATAGCGAATGATTTCACCCAATCTATACAAAAAAATGGAATATATGAACATAGAAAATGAAAAGATAATGGATGTTTAATAAATATATTCCATAACCATAAGAAGACATAGGAAACAAAGCAGCTATAAAATTAGCCAAAACTCTAAAGGAAAATTCTAACTATGATGGACCAGAATCAAATAGCTACTCCATCTGATCGAATAGACGAACACCCACCATCTCTTCACTAGTTAACCAACCCAACTGACACGAAACCTCATCACCTCACATTGGAACCTTCACTTCCTCTACAATGGAAGACATAAAAAGGTCTACAAACCACCGAAGAAGTGTACATGGTGTGAGCTAAAAGGATTAATAGGGTCCCACCTAGTTTTTCCATAATAAGTCTCTATATAAAAATTCATGTATGCTCATTTTAAATAAAACATGGCATGATAATCAGTAAAATAGTTTTATATAAAACATTGTGAACATTTCCCTCTTCCAAAAAATCTAAAACATAATTAGGTATATCAATTTCAAAGAACATTTTTCATATCATTTTTCCACAAGAATAACCATGCATGTCAAGGCTAACAAAAAAACCATGTAAAAAAAGAAGCACAAGTATTAGCACCAATGGTCAGTATAGGTCAGACTAGAAATCTACTCATACCATAATCAATCAAGTACACAATCTGGTTCCTAGAACATATTCTTAGAATGAATAGGAATACCCTATGTGTAAACCCCTCCAATAATGTCAATATCAGTCCCCTAGATAAATAGCCCAATGAAATAGAGGAAATCCCCAACAGAAAACCTCCTAATAAAAAATTGGATGATGGACAAAAGATAAACCTTCCACCTCAGTACCCTAGGTAACCCATGTGCCCATTTTCACTATTCCATCAAATTATTTGAAAAGAATTTCAAAACCATTTCACAAATCCATTTCAATGCTTTGAAAATACCCCTTTTCTTTCAGTTTATCAAAAACTAGGGAAAACCCATTTTTATTTAAAACATATTTTCAACAAACACCAAATAATCATACCAATTATTATTTTAAATAGTTTTATTATATAGGGACAATAATTTTCATCAACATTGGCTATAAACTTAACCAACTACATCAAAACTCGGGTCACACATTCCCACAATGGGACACATCAACAACAAAAACCAAATGATGAAAACAAAGGCTGTATAATTCAAACTAAACATATCAAAATCGATCCAATTGAAAAAAATGGTCAAAATAGAAGAAGAAATACCACATACCTGGAAAATAAAATGCATGCTGCATAATGACCAGTAATGGAACAACCTTTGGAATGAGATCACACAATGAATCTAGAAGAATACATAAAGGAACAACAAATCAAACCAATGAATCTAATATTTCAAACCAAGTGTGCTACCATGATCAATGATATTGAATAAGTGAAAAGATCACCTACCCAAAGATATGACCAAGAACCATAATGAATATCGAACACCAAACAGATTGACCGAGAAGGAACAATGTCTCCAAAAATTATCAAAGAGGAACCTTGGGTTGAGATAAAATGGGAATTGGTGGCCGAATAGACTCCCAAAACCCAAACGATGCTCTAAAACATTTCTGCTTGTGGAACTACACGACATTTAACTACTTTACACATTGTGATATCCACATTGTTCAGGTACATTGAAAATTCCATTTCCTTAGATTAAAAATAGAATCTATAAATAATTTATGATGTGAAACAACTCTTTACATTGTGAAACATTTCAATGAATGAACCACTTTCAGGACTTGCTCCAAGACACAGCTACATACTATGAAACCTAGTTATAATTAATGAAAACCTCTTATAGACTATAGAAAAATCCAGTTTAAAGATGAGTGTCCAAAAAAATACATGACTCTACCATTATATGAATCCTCCATATTCCTTCTAAGCCCAATATATATGACTAGACAAGGAAAACCATGATGAGGATAAATATATACCTAAAAGATCAGTTCCATGATGTTACAAACTGCCCACCTAAAAGACATTACTTCCCTTGAAAGTCATATGGGAGCTGTAATACTTGGAAACAGAGGAGGTCATTACTCCCTTATAAATGACTTTTGTTCTCGAGTATCATGAGAATCAGATCCATGTTTCCATAGTACCCTGACCTATGAAATAAACTTATCACACAAGAATTTCACTTTATAGTCAATGATCTCAACTGGTTTATCCAAAATAGAAATATTTGGCTCCAACTCAATTTCTTCAAAACTTAGAATGTGAGTAGGATCGGGATGGTACTTTCTGAGATGATATATATGGAAAAAATAATAAATACCTATCAACTAAATCATAAATTCTAACTGATATTCCACTTTCCCAATATACTCAGTGACCTTAAATGATCCAACATATATCTGAGCCAACCTTCAATGATTTCCAAGATGACGGTGACCCAACTGAGGTGAAACATTCAAGAAAATCCAGTCACCAAACGAAAACTCTAGAGGATGAAGTCACCAATACACATATGATTTCCATAAACTATGGGCAGTAAACAGCCTTTGATGCACATCATGAATCTTTACATACATCCCCTTGACCAATCTTTGTCTTACTAAAGATATGCCACCCACCTCGACCCAACAAATAGGTGATCGACACGAGAGATCATACAATTCCTCGAAGGGATCCATTATTATATATTAATAATAATTTTTTTGTAAAAAAAAAATCAACCTTTCCTAGATGGATATCCTATGATCCATTTAAATCCAACACACATGCATGGAGCATATCCTCATGGATCAGATTCACACGCTCAATCTGACCATCTGTCTGTGCATGGCATGATGTTATCCACTTGAACTGAGTTCCCATTTCCTCTAGGAGAATCATCGAGAACCTTTAGGTAAACCTAGTATCCCTATCTAAAACAATAGCATAAAGACTCTTATATAACCTCACAATATCCTGTATATACATGTTACCTAGATCTTTAACCATAGTGGTATCCTTGATCAAAATGAAATGAGAAGACATTGTCAACCAATCAACAACTATCAAAATAAAATTTTTACATTGGGGAGTCCTTAGAAATCCCACAAATAAATCCATGGATACCTCATCCCATTTCTTAACTAGCCCTGAATGTGGCTAAATAAAATTAGAGGGTTTAAAGAACTCTGTCCATATCCACTTGTTAGTGTAATAGTAAGACACATAATATGTAATGTCATGCTTCATTCTTTGCCACCAGAATCATAATTTTACGTCATAATACATCTTCATAGTGTATCAATGGAAGGTACGCTAATAAATGTGATAATTAAACATGACTAAACTCCTCACAGATGCTGAGATGACAACCCGCTTCCTAAAGCAGGGCATACCATATGAAGAGAGAGACCATCTATAAATGGTCTCCCCATGATAAGTACTTTCTAAAAGTTTACAAAACTAATCATACTGGTGCTGACTCTATAAAATAGACTCTATTATAGATGAAGATAATAAAACAATGGTCAGAACCATATTCAAAACATCCTCTGAAGCATCCAGGTGCAACTGACCAAAAAGACCCATATGGTTCCACCCTCCTTATATTCTAGAACATATTGTGATAATAATTTCCTTCTAAGATAATATTAAATGGAATTACCCTCCCACGGGTATAGGTGATATCGATTTTAAACATCCGAAGTTATTCTAACCATCATCTCTATCTAATATTCAAGTATTTTTTGAGAAAAGATATAGCTCAAAATTTTGTGATCAGAAAAGAACATGAACCTCTATCCAAAAATATAATTCCACCAACATTTAAGAACATGCATAATTATAGGAAGCTCTAAATCATGAGGGGTGTAGTTATTCTCATATGGTCTAAGATGAAGAGATCTATAAGCTACCACATAGTCATCCTACATATGCATGCATCCGAAACCTTTACTAAAAGAATCACAAAACACCATATACCCCTTATCCAGATCAGGTAGGATCAGAATAAGAGATCATGTCAGAAGTCATTTAAGTTTATAAAAGGAACACTGACACATTTCATCTAATGTGAATTTCACTTATTTTATAGTAAGATAAGTCAAAGGTGACACAAGATTTTCAAAATCCTTAACAAACCATTGATAGTATTTGGAAAGTCCAAGGAAGCTCCACATATCAAAGGAATTTTGTAGTTCCTTCCATGACAAAAAAACTTAACCTTTTATGGATCAACGGATAATCCTTGTTTTAAAAAATTTATCCCCAAAAACCTCACTTCCTAATTCCATAATACACGTTTTGATAGATTTCCATATAATTGGAGACTTCTCAGAATTTCCAAAACCAAACTCAAATGGTGCTCATGATCATGCTGAAATTTCAAATATACTAGAATATCATCAGTGAACATTACCAAAAAGGTGTTAAGATATTGATGGAACATATGATTCATTAAATCCATAAGTACTAAATGAGAACTAGTTATACCAATGTGCATCAAATAATATTCATAATGGCCATAACTGATCTTAAAATCTATCTTCATAATATAAGACTCTTGAAAAATAAGAAGATGATAACCTGATTAAAGATCAATCTTTGAAAACCACTTTTCCCCATTTAACTGATCAAAAAATTCATCCACATGAGGCAAATGATATTTTCTCTTAACTGTTACTTGGATCAACTTTTGATAGTCCGCACAAAACCGAAGTGAACCATTTAATTTCTTAGTAAAGAGAACACTTGAAAAATATTGAGAAACACCCAATAGGATAAATTTTTTATTGTAGGTCATATAAATTAATCTTAATCTTTTTCAACTGCACTGGTGCTATATGATAAGAAAGTATCAATATCAGCTGCATAATTGACACATGGTCAACTGTAACCTCTACCCCTCTTTCTAGAGCAAGAGAAGAGAATTCATGGGGGAAAATGTCAAAAAGTCTCGAACAATAATGAGAAGATAAAAAACAGGAGAAAAGTAATCAGGCTCAAATTCAACAGTGGAAAAAAACATCTATGCTCTGGGAGGAAAGGCCCTGCTTGACCAGATCTTGGGTCCCACTCCCCTAGAAACACATAAGATATACCATATATAAGAAGAAATGAAACACACTGATGATAAAAATCAACCTCATCTTGATGAGTGAAAAGACAATCCATATCGATGATGACATCAAATAGTTCTAGATCAAGAATGAGGAAACCCATGACCAACTCTTCATCAAGTAATGTTAAAAAAGAAGAAGGACCCCAATACCCCTAATCTTTCCTCTTTCCAAGAGGTGTCTGTAACTCCATTACAAATAAAATATGGTTCATTTTATGTTTAAGAATATTTATAAAGCATGTAGATATAAATGAGTGGGAGGAACCATAATCAAATAAAGAAATCACTACTGAAGATAAAATAAGGATATTACCGCTCACTGTTTTTCAAACCTACATTGACTACTACTGGACACTCATATATTGTATGAAATTGCTTCACAACTGAGGCATGTGGTTAGAGCTGTATAGTCTTTGAAGCTTATAACTGCACCGTAGTAGCCTTTGGAGCAGACAAACCCAGACTATAATGAGGTGTAGTCATTGCCTGATAGAACCACTATAAATGACCAATTAATCCATAGATATTGAAAGTATTCATGGACATATGAAAATAACATAAATTGTTTCCAACCATTCTAAACTTATAGTAAGTTAGAGACACACTAGCAGATGTATTAGATAGTTTAGAGGAGGATCATTGATGAGACTCACCTCCACCACTCCTATGACGATCCTTCAACTTCCTCTTCTTCCAATGAACAACACTGAAGCTTCCATTGGATAAAAGAGAAGGGGTTGAGAATCCAACCTTGCCTACCATATTCATCACAACCACAATATCTCTTTCTACTATATTTTCATGGGTATAAATTTTTTAAATAAACACATGCGATCTAATAACCAATCTCAAACCGTACTTGTGAGTCTTTAGCTGGTCATTCTTCACCACATCTAGAGAAAAATGGACAATCTCAGCAAACTGATTGGTGGAAAATGACATCAAATTATCTCCCCACTAAAAATAAAGGAAATTGAGAGACTTATCCATCATCAAGGACTCTGAAAAAAACTTCTTGAATAATTGGGTCTTAAAACCCTTAAAACTCAAGTCCATGTGTACGTTTGCCTAGACTATGAAATCCAACTATTATTGACGAGAAACCTCAAGTATGAACACCTCAAATTTTATCTTGAAATTATTAGGTGTCTACAAGAAGATGAATATTTTATTGATCCTATATATCCATTCCTCTACCTATTGAGGTTTATTTGTTCTTTTAAAAGATGGTCCCTTCTCATGAAAAAAATTTTATGGCCAATCGCTCTCTCATCCAGCTCCTGGATATACCTCAACCACTGTGTTTGGAACTTTTGGTAAATCCTGATAAACAAAATGAGATTCCGATATGATATTCTCGATGAGATTCTGATCTATTAGAGGACCCCCCTATAGAGCATCAGTTATACCTTCCCAAGGAACACATACACAACCTCTCAAAGGCATATGACTATACACTAAAATAGAAGGAATGATCAGAAAACATAGTAAATCACAGTTTAAACTAGAATGACCATAATAGGTAATTGATATTAAAAAAAACCCAACACGAGAGTCACATATCCCAACATCCCATGGAAACTTGAGTCTCACCACGATAAGAGATGGCCATGCACTCACCACAACATACCTCTCAAGTCCCTAAAATCCAACCTCTAATCTAACAAACATTCCAAGATAGGAACTCTTAGAGAAAACCTACCTTCCTCTGATACCATTTTATAATTAACCGACTTAGGTTATCCTCATACCTAGAATCTGACCCCATCTACCACATACCCTAATGGAATTCCTCATCCCCATGGTCTGGTGACAATCACCCGAGCGTCATACAAAAAAACAGAGGAAATGATTTTTCCAACCCATACAAACACATGGAATATATAAACATAGAAAATAAAGGTATATTAGAAGTCTAATAAATATATTGCATAAATGTAATAAGATAGTTGAAACAAAAAAACTGTAAAAGTATATAAAACTCTAAATGAAAAGTCCAAATAAGAAAGACCATAATCAAATAGCTACTCCATGTGATGGTATGGATGAAATCCCACCATCTCACAACTAGCTACCCAACCCAACCGACATGAAACATAGCCACCTAACTAGACATACAATGATCTACGCACCAATGAATAATTCATACGGTGTGAGCTAATAGGCTAAAAAATATCCCACATAGGTGATCCATAATAAGTCTCTGTATAACCGTTTCTATATTATAATTTCAAATAAAACATGGCATGATATGTAGTAAAGAAGTTTTATCGAAAACATAGTAAAAAATCCCATTTTTCATTGTTCTAAAATAAAATTTGGAATATCAACCTCAAAAAATATTTTATATATCATTTTTACACAATCATAAGCTTTAATATCAAGGATAACAGAAAAAATTCAAGTAAAACAAAACAAAAGAATATGTATCAACACCAAGGATAAATATAGACTAGACTAGTAGAACACTCCTACTATAATCAATAAAGTGCACAATATGGTTCCTAGAAAACAATCCTAGGAGCGTGGGAACATTATTAAAGGTGATTCTCTCATCTTTCACTTTTTTCGTCCACCATGATGTTTTTAGATCTGTTTCCATAGCTTGAAATTAATAAATTACTACTTGCACCCTACCATAGTCCAAGGATATAAGGGAATACCCCCTTAGTAAACCCCTCAACAATGTCAATATTAGTCCCCTAGAACAACATTCATAGGAAATAGAGTAAATCCCCATGATCGAACATCCTAATAATAAAAAAAACATGGATGATGGAATCAAGATAAACCTTCCACTAAGGTACACAAGGTAATCCATGTGACCATTTTCACAATTCATTCTAATTATTTGAAAATAATTTCAAAACCAATTCAAAAATCAATTTTAAATCATTAAAAATACCCTTTTTCTTTACATTTATCAACAACTAGGGAAATAAATTTCCTTAAAAACTGTTTTCAACACACACATAACAATAATTACAATTCCATTTATAAAACAGTTTATAAAATAGGGATAATAAGGTTAATCAATACAGGCTAGAGACAAATCCACATACCTCGAAACATGGGTTTCACATGACCGAAATTAGATCCACCCACAATGAAAACCCAATGATGACAAAAAATTCACAAGAATCAAAACAACACATCTCAAAATCCATCCAATTCATAAAGAGTCTCACTGGAGAAGTGGAAATACCACATACCTTAAGAAAAAATGCTCACAAAACCATAAAAAAAGGAATGACCTCCGAAAGGAGATCAAAAAATAGATCTAAAGGAAGACATGACGAAACATAAAATCAGATAAAAAAATATGATATCACAACCCAAGGGTACTATTGTGATCATTGGAAATGAAGAATCATAATGATCAATCACCCAGAGAGATGCACTGTAACTGAAATAATGATCGAACATCGAATGGATCGATCAGAAAATATTGATGTCTCTAAAAATTTCCATAGTGGAACCTTGGGTTGAGATAAAAGGAGAATAGGTGGCTAAATGGACACCAAAAACATTAATGACACCCTAAAACATTCCTGCTTGAGGAATTACACGATGTGTAACTCCTTTACATGTTGTGAAATACACAATGTTCAAGTACACCCAAAAATCCACCAACTCATGTTAAAAAATATGATATTTAAATAATTCATAATGTGAAATAAATATTCACATTCTGTAACCTTTCACAACCTGGAACCCTTTCACGACTTGCACCCAGCAAATCTTACAAGTCGTGTAACCTAGTAACATGACATGAAATCCTCTTGTAACTAGCAAAATATATATCCAATTTTAACATAAGAATCCAGAAAATATCTGACTTAAACATTATAAGTATCCTCCCAATTTCTTATCAGCCCTATAAATATGACATGAAAATGAAAACCAAATGGATGTCACATAATCAACATTAAAATTCATATTGAATAACTAGCATATGAAATATTAATATTTTCCTCAGTCAATAAATATATAAACATGATCATAATCTATATAGAGAAATATTGTTGATAGTTTCATTATATTATGGCCTTAATAAATCTTTATAATCATCAAAGGATGCTGAAAATGATGAAAATACATTTAAATGTATAATTAAACATTTCTTTAAAGCCATAAAAATATCCTTTTCTTTTGGTATATATAAAAACTAAAATTTCTCTAGAATATTGAGAAAAATATTTTCATTGAAAATAATTATGGAATATTTTTAATGAATATTCAACGAAAATAATTGTTATGATGGTGAGAAATATTCTTCAATCATTAAACATTAAAAGAAATATTCCTTTTATACCTTTGGTAAAAATTCAAAAGTACTACATTCATAAAATGATTAGAAGATTCATTTTTATTTTTTATAATTAAATTAAAGCATATTTTTAAATGAATTTTATCAATCATCTTTTCATATTAAAAAATAATTAAAACATTATAATGAAGCTAGATATAGAGTAGAATTATTTTCTACTAAAAGGAAAAATAAGGTTGGTTTTCCATAAAAACATTTTCTTAGTAGAGAGGAAGATAAAAGGAAAACATGTAAAATCGATATCTAACTAGAGAAAAAGAAAATATAATGATTTTAAGATAAAAATATCCTAAAATTTCATTCAATTGAAATTTTAAAACAAAACATCATGGATAAAAATGATATTTTAGAATAAACCCTTACCACAAGTGTGAATCCCCATGCACTCACTTTAAATCATGTTTGAAAAAATTATTAATTTTATAATTTCTTAATAAAAATATATAGTATTATTCTATTTTAATAATTCCATTTACTTATTTTATTACCATTTCACATATATTTATTGAATTGAGAATGTTCGTATAGGACATTTTGGAGTCCATTAGTTTATAAACTCAAAATATCATCGGTACATTGAACATGGTCAAAGGGATCATGTTTCCATTATTTCATGAATGTTAGTCATTAAATAATTATTATTTTTATACATTAAATAAAATTTTACAATCATATATTAAATGCATACATGAAAAATGAATCACATTGCTTTGTGGAGGCAATACCGAAAAGAATGCATGGGCAACACTATCATTTTTAACGGGTGAAAGGGAAAAAAGGTAAGTGATATATTATATTTATAAAAATAATAATTATGTGATAAATATAATAGAAATTTATTATTTACATAATTATAACCATTCAATTAATGTGTTAATGAAAAATGAAATACACTACTATGTGGAGACGGTAGGCTGTATGTATACACGAGTGATGTTTTCTTATTATATTGAATGGAAAAGGATATGATAAAGGTACATGACATAAAAATACTAAAATTTAGTACTAATGTTACTATATTATCTTGTTTATATATGAATTTTATGTATTTGGAAGAATAAATAAACATGAAAACTCTTAGTTAAGTGTTATGCTTTTTCTTTGATATGCCTCCTTTTTTATTACCCTCAAGACGTCTTGAAGTGGTCTTTTGGTCACACTAGGACCTATATAGCATGGATAGGGATGTTTTTAATGTATTTTTGGAAATATTGGTCAATAAAAGTGACTAAATTAGTGTTTAGATTATAATATCGGGGTTCCCTTTTATAAGTGAGGTGGATAATAAACTTGTAAATATTTAATAATTTATTATATAATATATGACTTACTAATGTAAATTGGATCTAAATTATCATAGATTATAAGATTATAATGTTAAGGTATATATATAAGAAACTAATGATATTTCATTAGGTGTTTTATCTTGTCTTGAAGCTTTATCCCTTTATTTTTAACCCTTTTAACCCATTTTACCCTTAATCAAAGTGATAAATATTTTACATTATTTCTATTAATTATGAAAAAGAAATAATTTGAAATTATTATCTACTATTAATTATTATGATTAAAATTTTCAAACAAATTTTAAAAGAATCAAATTTAAGAAGTGATGATAATTAATTTTAATATATTTTTATAAAATGAAATGAAACTTGTTTTTAAAAAATGCTTGTGTTAAACATAGAAATGATTTTATAAAAGAATAAAACATAATGTTGATTATAGTGTAATTAATTGGATTATTTTAAATAATCAGTGAATTATTTTTATTTCAAAATAAAACACAACCCAAAGTAAAATTTTTAATAATTGATTATGATAGAAAAACCAAAAATATTCTTTATTTGAATAAAAATAGTACTTATATTTCAAAAATTATAAGAATAGATTTATAAGATAAAAATTAAATTCAGATATAAATTATATCAAATGTTAAATATATATTTGGTTTATAAAATATCTTTCATAAACTTTTAAGTAATTATTATATCAGTATACTTTCATAAAAGTTATTATATTTGCAAATTCGATATTTTTCACTATTCATTCAAAAATCAACTATTCCTAAAAAATATCAAAACATTTCTATAGAATAATTATAAAATTATAATTTAAAAAATGAAATTAATTTTTTCAAATAAATTCTACAAAAATATCAGAAATTAATTCTAATTATTTTCACATAGAACACTTAAGAAACATTTTTATGAAGACTGTATTCTTATGGAATAAATTGTTTTTATACTTATTCATTTTAGAGTAAAAGAATTTGATTAATATAATTTTTATGATTCAATTAATTATTTTTGAGAAAAAAAAATTTATATGTATTTCATAATTTTGATATTCCAATTCTTACCCACCAACTCAAGGACTAGGTTTTGACAATCATATTTGAATAATATTTTTCAACGTTCGTTTAATATATAGTTTGCATATGGTTCATGAAATTGAATATAGTATTATTTTAAAGGAAAATAAAATCTCTATGTGTTGCAATTATTATGGCCTTTCCAGGTATTTATTTGGAAGGAATAAAAAACATATATATAAAATAGATTTAATCTCACCATCGTATCTCACGTTTCCTATCTATATGTATGAATGTTTCTTGTGATTTAGTTTAAAATCCTACTACTTCCACTAAACTAATATGTTCAAACCAAATCGATGTGTAACTGTTTACGCAACCTATAGATTATGTTAATAGAATGATTTAAAATCCAAAAATGTTTTCAAATATCCAAATGTATACTATACATAAGTTAGACAAACTATTTCATGTAAAGGTTTAGAATTATATAAAACCAGTAATCCCCACATGAGTAATCCAAGATCTATCGGCAGTCAACATGAAATTTTTTAGATAAGGCATAATACTCATGGAAAATGAGTTGTCTTATCCATGGTCTATATACCTATGGATTCTTTACTTAATATGGATGCAAATTCCATTATAATTCTAAAACCTAATATGTATAAATCATAGTTAAGTACTTAATTCAGGATCATAACTCAACACAATCAAAAGTCAAGGTTATAAACACTAAATCTATTATCATACTGAGCATGTTACTAATTAGATGAATGTATGATAATCTCTATATGTAGTTTGAAAATTTAAAAAAAATCATACACATGTTCATATATTATAACTTTTTGGGGGAGGGGGATACACAAAATCAAAGAAAATCTACGACACCTACAAGTATTGAGGGGGATTTGAACTCAAGACCTCCAGCGATACCCCTAAAAGGCATATCCACTTGGATACACCCATGGTGGAAAAAAACATACACATATCCATAATTTAAACAATTTATAACTATGAATAGTAATCAAAGGAATAATTAGAGAAATAATAAATAAAAAACTTATTAATGTGATAACCAAATTTTGAAAAATTAATAAATTAATGATTAATCATAAACAAATTATAATTTTTTCTAATCTTATGAAAATTAAATAATTTTTAATATAGACACTTTATATTTATTCCTAATATTAACTCGTTTATATTGAATATTATATAGAATTTAATTTTAATATGTTACATTAAAAAATTTGTAAACATTTTATAATCTATATCTATTAAGCAAGAAATATACATAGTCTAAATGTCACATATTTATAATTATTCAAACCTTGATCACATAAGTCATCAAAACTCAATTTTATGTGATTTAAATAATACTAAATATATCCCTTTTTGTTTGAATAATTGAAATTAAATATTCTGAAAAATTCATAATATTAATATAATCTTATTTATAATAATATTTAGTTTTCAATTTATGAGAATTTCATAAATCAAACTTATAATATCCATATCAAAAATTTCTATATAAAATATAAGTCTTTCCATATAAATTTTAAAAAATGTATTTTAATATAAAAAATTATTATTATGGATATTTATTCTATAAATGTTTTATAAACATTTATTTAATTAATCATAATTTTTTTACAATTAATTAACATATAAACACCTTTATATATTAATAAAAATCCCAATATAACTTTTTATATGATTTAGATATTTTTTATATATCCTTTTTTCATTTTATAATTCATTTTTTATAAAAATTATTTTTCATTAGTATAACTTTTTGAAAAAATATGACTATATTGTAATACACGATGAACATGGAATGTGAAAGGTTATTTCAACATGTGATCACTATAATGATATGTGATATGCGTCTAGTGTAATTTAATATAGTAGGATCCAAGTATGTCATACCCAGAATGGCCCTATCATTGGATATGACTCTTGATATATTATATGCTATGATACCCCAATAACTGATGAATTATAGTATATTGTAGAATATGATATTAGATATCAAAATTGAAAACCCAATATATTTTACGTTATCACATAAAGCAATGTCAACCATTCCCAGTGTAGTTATCACTTAGTATAACATTATCCACACTTGATGTAAGAAGCATTATCACATATCTTTTATTGCAACCCCCAAAATTGGGTTTATTATCACATAATGTACACAATGATTCCAATCACATACTATGTTTTCATATAATTTAATCTATATCCCCTACTATAGACTATGTTATCAAATTCGCATTTGCTGTGATCATGAATAAAAAATTAGTTTATCACATAACATAATTATGTGATCCAATAACAAATTATGTTATCATATTATATATTCTTTGATTCAACCTCATATCATGTAATCAAATAAGGTAATTCCATCCATAGTTCAATTACTCATTTATTTTTTTATAAAATACACGTTATCATATATACAATACTATGATATTTTTGGAAGCACCATTTGTATCTTAATTTTCCATAATGATTTTGAGAATGTATTGGCATGGAATGTCTTCAATGCAATTTCTATTTTCTAAGGATGTAACGAAACTTGTTAAAAATTACAGAACAAATAATGAAACCTGAACCAATATCACCATTAATGAAAAAACCACATGTAAAATATAAATGAATAACTCCTAGTGTTCACCTCACATCATTGAGCCACTTCTGCATATTTCTTCAATTGAATATCGTTGAATAAGATCACAAGAGGAAGATGAAAGATATCCCTAAAAAATTTTGTATGAATGAGATATATGGAATCACTTGATGTTGGAGCATGATCCTACTTATCACTACATCATTCTAGATCCTCACTAGGAAAAGATACCAAAATAAGAGCTTCAAGATCAAGGGAGTATGTATATTGCCTATATGTAAACCCCCTCAAGTACGCTACTTGACTGAACTTGCATTAATCGTACATTATGAGTGAACCCCTATAGTTACATAGATTATAACCCTCAACCAAGACTCCTCCAATGAATTTTATCTTTTGAAAAAAATTTAACATGATGATAGCCACGTGTGAGATATTTTAATATTTACACTTAAAAAATAACCACTATATTTATAATTGTTAATATCATGATATAATATACCATGCTTTTGATTTAATAATTCACAAAATAATACTTACATACACATCATTCATTATATCCTTATGTCATATTCTTATGATAATCCACATCCTTAGTAAATCACATGAAATTAGGCCTCATGACATTTCAATTTAACAATTTTATATTCCACTTTAATCTCTTAACCTAAGAAACATGAAATTATTCCACTACCTATTATGAGGAGGATATTTTTATGATAAATTTCAAGTGATTACAATTTATATGACATGATATGTCTAAATTAGTCACTTTTATATATAATAATTTATAAATAAAATAATGGAGTTAAAAATATAAACAACCTGTAAGAAAGATGATATTCTATTACATTAAATCAAGGATGGTTTATAATGAAAATGAAAATCAATCAATATATACAATGAATTTAGAATAAAACAGTTAGCACAAAAAAATATTTACGTAATTATGTTAAGATATATATTTATCAATTTGATCCCCTAAAACATTTATCCCACAACATGTGGTGTGGATTAAGACCCATGTTAATAATAAGGGTGAACTTGTAAATGAAAACAATAAAAAAGCACGGGATTAGTGGGTAAGCATAAATGAATAGAAATTTATTATTATTTTCTATTCTAAAACATAATAACTTATACTATGTTTTTATTTATCCATATTGTACACATGATGATTAATCTACCAGATATGAAAAAGAATATATTTTAGTGTTTTTTCATCACCCTAGGTTGTAGAAACATATTAGAGGTGTGTGTTTTGGTGTAACACCATGAGAATACTTTATCAAAAAATAAAAATGTAAGTATAAATATAATAAATTCCAAGAGTTAAAAAATAGTATTAAAACCTTTAAGGAATAATATAAGAATAAAATAAAAACAATTTGAATAAAATAAAATAGTTATGAAACAAAATTATATTTTAATGCAATAAAAAACATCAGTGAACCAACCAACATGGATAAAACCAAAAACACAATGTTTAAATGGATGTTTTATCCCAAATAATCCCAAAATATAGGGCTAATCATTTTATCAAAATTATTTCTAATATTTGTATAATAAATAATTTTTTATCATTTAATTTTTCTAAAATATTTGTTTATGAAATAATTCATAGCTTATATCTATCAGAACCCATGCTCTGAAACATTGAGATAGGTATTATGAAAATAACAACATAATTATAAGAAAATAATATTTAGGGGTAATTTGAATTTTTATCCCTGAATTAGGGGAATTTTGAGAATTGATATATGTAGTCAAAATTAAAGGTCTTGGGTAATCTCTAAAAGGTGTTTTTGTCTGTTTTCAGATGTTTAGGTGGTTATTGAGAGAGTCAGTTGTAGGTCAGTTGGCGGGATAAGCCTATTTAAGGGTAAGAAACTTCACTAGGTACCTATTCAATATACATCAAGTACTCATTGGGGGCCCCAAAATTAAGGTTTTTCCTAGGGGCCATCAATTTCCTAGTGGCCATTAATTAGGAACCCTGTGGCATTAGAGATGATTTTTATGGAGGGAAGAATGATTATTCTTCCCTTACCCTTTCGAAACACCATTTAAGATTCTTATCCTTTGATGACAAAAACCAGGGGAGGGAATATCTCTTCAACTATACTTTTTATTCCTTTTCCTATATAATTTTATGGTGATCCATGCTTCTTTAATTTTAAAAAATCAAGGAAAGTATTCCTAATAATCCAATGCTATTCCTTCCTTTTATTTTCTAATTTAGGGGTTTCTTGGATATATTTCATGTGAAATTTCACTAAGGTATAGTAATATCTTAATGGAAATATGGGGATTTTATGATTTGGTGGATTGGGGTGTCTAAAGAGGAATAATTTCACCCATTTCTCACTAGTTTAGTATAAGAAAATCACCTAGTGTATTTTTCATTGGATTTTTACCATATATATTAGAACTAGTACTAAATTTGTGATTTATTCAATGGTATTTTTGTTTCATCTGTACCATAGTCATGGTATGATTCAATGACATGTCATTGGTTGCAGTTTCAATGCCTCAGTATAACTTGATGAATTTTAAGTAGTTTTATTTTTTTGAATTTAATTAAGTAATTAATTATAAATGATATTAATTAAGTAATTGATAATTTTTGTATGTGATAGTGTTTCAGGGGAATGTTAATCTAATCATAGAGGGTGATGTAAAATATAGATTAAGGAATAGGGTGACTTCAAATTTTGAGGTAGGAAGTCCCTATAATACTTAACCATATGTGGTGTATTCATGTACCAGTGTTCCTATTCTAGGTTATTGTGTCTGGAAGCATGAATAAGGGATAGTGGGGTATATAGAATCTCGATGGTCTTGAGTAAATTATTCTAGGAGTGATTTGGGTATTCCATATCTGGTGGTTTTAGAGTTTTCAAGTGGATACACTGTCATGGGTAAAAGAGTATTGTATGGATTAATAAACCCTTATGTGGTATAGGATAATGGGATGATATGTGTTTAACATGGCATGAGCCTTAATGAGTTAGTAATGGTATTATAATCTATAATCCTTAAGTAACTGACCAGTTAGTGTCAAGAATTGCGAATTATGTATGAACAACCTTGAGAATATCCTTGATATATTAAGACTTCTTGATCGAGAGGAGAAAATTATTAGTAATGTGGCTAGTGAACTAGGGTCAGTTTTTTGTCTTGTGTATTATATATCATTGGGACTTCTAAGAGTCAAACAAATCACTTTTAGTGTGCCTAATGGAACTTGATAGTGGTTAATTGGGTTGGGGGGGGGGGTTGATTCTTTAAGCATTGAGATCCCTTAGATATGAGGTTAGATCATGGTAAAATTATAGTGAACTAATGTAATTACTTTTGAAACATGGATAATCATTGTGTGTAATCCCTTGGTAACTCATGACTTGGTTATTAATTACACCATGTGTCGACTTGGTGCTTTAGAAAGTATTATAAAAGAAAATAAACTATTATGAGTGGATCATCAAAGAACTAATGGGAACTAGGTATGTTATAGAGATGGTATTAGAGATTGAAATATGTTATATTAGGTATTTATGGTTCAATATAAGGAATTTGAGCGTAATTTCAAGTTGGTGTATCAAGGTGTAAACTAATTGTTAGGCTGGTGGTTGGCGTATGTCCTAAGAGATGAAAATTATCACTAGTTTTGTGTGGTTGATGTTTATTTTTGTTATATGTATGGGGTGAGGATAGTCTAGGAAGGATATGTTGAATAATTATATTCTATCCTCAAGATGAGTTATAGGTATGTATCTATATCTATATAAGTTTTGGGGTATATTCTATATCTTCCATGCATTGTGGTATTTTGTATCTTGACCATGTTGTGTAGTTACATATGATTAGGATAGACCTAGAGACATAGGGACTTGGGAGAAAAGTTATAATTCTTAGGTTCTCATTCCTTCTGAGTTATAGGAGGATTAAGATTGAGTGATATGGTCTATAGTTTCACTATTAAATTGGAATGAATATGTTATAAGTTTTTTCCAAAATCAATTATGATGTTGGAAAAAATATATATGTTCACATTTAACAAAATGAATTTTCAATATTCACGGGACTTTCTATGTTATACCTTTACCTTACGGGTTTATAATATTCCTTGGAATCTCTATTTTACACCTTTCCTTTATGGGTTTATAATGTTCCTCAGTCTAGATATGTTATTCCATTCCTCATATGAGTCTCTAATAGCCGTGAGGCTAGATATGTTATGCCTTTTCTCCAGATGGGATTCCAATATGCCTAGTTTTGGATATATTACACATTTCATATGATGGGATTCCTATTGTGGATACTATGAAATTCCTAATCACTAACATTGGTTGAAACAAGTTCAGTTTGGTTTCATGGTGTCCTTGTTATCACATGATAACCGATAATGGGTTCTAGAATAATGTAAACTTATGATTATTTTTTATATATATACAATGTATATGATAGAATATATAAAAGATGAATTGTTTTTTCCTAAATTAGTTATATGATCACACCCTACATTTGTACCCTACTGAATGTGTAGACTCTCATGTTTTTTTAAGTAATAAGTTATACATTGGGTTTTGATGGAGTACCTGAAGAGATATAGGGAGGTGGGTCTACGACATGACTTAAGTGATTTATTTATGTGTCCATTATATATATATATATATATATATATAATTTATTTTGTAATAATTGTCCAATTAGGCGATTCTTCAGTTATATATATATATACTATGTATGGGGGCCATGTTATTATAACATGTTGAATTTTATTTAATATTGATGGTAGGTCATTACCTACAAATTCTTACAATAAAATTTATTTTGTTTTTGGATTTTATTATTAATTTTTTATTACATTAGATAGAACTGTAATTATAGTATCTCCATAGTGGTTATAGATTATAACCACTAGTCAACAACGTCTAGTATGTGATGATATGCACATGAAGTTATATGGAAACCATGGCTTGGGTCAGAGGCTAATTATCGTTATTGGAGAATTTAAAAATATAATGAGAGAGTTTTTTTGGTTTATATATTAATGATGGTTGGTAGTTAGAGGTAGGATGTTATTATATGTTGGGATAGACCTTATGCTTTGGCACAACTAATACATATATAAGGACAGTCCAAGTTACTAGGGATGTGATTTTTATTCTTGATTTTCAATAATATGATTGATATTTTTATTCTATAATAATTATTTGGTGTTAGTTGTTATTTATTATCATACTCTTGGCTTGAGGTGGAAATAATGTGTGTGTAATGAATCATTTTTTTGGAATTCAGATTTCTAGGATATGTTCTTCGATTATTTTGGATATGAAATGGTTTGAAATATAAAATATTTTAATAAATAATTTTTGGAAATAATGTCTTAATTAATTAAATAATCAAAAATATATTATTTTATGTTTTCCCAAAGAATATATTATTAGTACATTAATTAATTAGAACTATTATATTTATTTTGTGTTATTATGTTATTATATGATTATATTTATGCTCATGATAGATTAAAATCCTATAGTGGGCATGCGATCTCACTACCAAACACATAAAATTGGATTACTAATTTTAGAGTAGAATTCATAATATATAGTAAGAACCGTAGGTTGTATCATAATGAATCCTAGAACATGAAACTATTAAAGGAATAAAAATAAAATTTTCAAATTGATTTTGATGGGGGATGGGTTAATTGAAAATAATAATTTCAAACTATTTTTTTAAAATGAAAGATGAAAGGTATAAAAAATATGACCAACCTAGGTAAGTGCTCCTTGATGCTCATCCATCATTACTCTCAAAGTATATGTGATATATTATATACTTACAAACTTATATAGTGTTGAAACTCTCAAGATATGTGAGTTTCTACTATTATTCAACCTAGTATTCGATCAAAAATATAACATTTTTCATCAAAAAGTATCAAGAATCAGTGAATTTCCATCCAATTTCATAATCTGAACTTATTAAGGAAACACTTGATGAAAACGATTTGTTTAACAGATGTGTGTATTTATTTTAATTATTCTTAAACTAAATCATAAACTATCATGATTGGTATCCTACTGATTTAATCAACATATGCAACATATATGAACATTCATAATAAATGTAGCGCAAGAGAAGAAATCAACCAACTCAAATAATCACACAATATTATTCACACATGAAATAATAGATATTTTTGTTTTAATAACACTTATTTTAGCATACAAAAAAAAACAACAAAACATTAGAATAAAATTAATAACAAAATAAAACAAACATTGAAATTATATTAATCACCCAAACAGTGAAAACATGAATCATGATATTACATGAAGAGAAACTCCCTAGATTGACCACAAAAGGGTGTAGATGTACATGATTATAAGGGAGAAAAAATAGGAAAATAATAATTAAATATCCAGTAAATATCTTCCCTTATACATTTATAGATTCCACCTTTTCTTTTTTAAAATTTCAAATCCATTGAATGGAAGTGGAGTCATTTATTTACAAGAAATATTTGATTATGATATTCCTCCAATTCATTAATATAAATTTAAATGAATATTTGACCCCATAGGAAGATGAATCTATGATGATAGTAAACTATGAAGTTATTAATATATGTCTTTTAATTTCATACCCAAATTTTTGGTGGATTTGGAAACATATAGGATATGTTAAATCAAAATTACTAAAGTAAACAATTTTAGTCATGATAGGTTATTCTCTTTCATTTAATTTCAAGTGTCAACCAAAAGACATAATGATAAAATATTACCTTGATATTTTTTTCAGAGAAATTAGAATCAGAGTTATCTTTAATATAAAACAATAATTGGACCATCTAGAGTAATTTAGAGCAAATTATAACCCATTTAATTAATAATTATAAATTCTGTCTACTTAAAGGTTTTCTAAATTGAATGATTTATTTGGGAACCATGTGATAAGATTCAATACTTGATCCAGTTTATTAAAATAAATCCAAATAAAAATGGAATAAAAAAATAAATTAAAACTTCAATTTGGATCATTTTAGTGAATGCTACTATAAGAATATATAACTAGTGTTTTTTTATGGGAATACAAAATATAATGAATTTTTATATAATTAAAGGAAAAAGAGAGATGAATGAAATATAATTAAATGATGAGATAATAGACCCCATAAACAATGTAAAACAAAAGTGTAATGATGAAAATATTAGATAAATCACTCCATTATCACACTCACACTCCCAATATTTTTCACTCATGGGAAAAAATCATTTATCTAAATAAAAAATGCGAAACATAGTAAAAAGTGAGAAAAATTCCAATATATTTTCGAAACTTTAATTTCATCATGTCTAATTTATTAAAATAAATTTTCATTTTCATTTAATTATCTCAAATTTAATATTTTTTAACCTTAAAATCCACCCATGACATATTCACAACTTAACTCACTTGGAAGTTCATACCACTCATCACTCAAGATAGATTTAAAATAGAGTTATTACCAAACTTGTAAAATTATGTTATTAGAATAGGCTTGTAAAAAATATAATTTCTCCACAATGTGAGACCTGAAAAGTTTATCAATCATGAGGATTGTTAAAACATTTTGGTGGCTAAGGGTTTGTAGGTAAATGCATTTGAAAAATCAACAGAAAAATGGAAGATTTAAAAATCCTAAATTTCATTTCATGAATATTAAATTGAAACCATAAGATTATTCAATCAATTTATTTAACAATATATAACCAAAATCTTATTAAATGGCAATTAACATGAGTTAAAAAATAAATACTATGGCTTATTTTAGCACAATTTTCTCTATTTTGTCATTTTTTTATTTGGAGATGAAATGAAAATTAATTTTTTGAATAAATAAAAATTCATTACCTTTATTTTTGAGAGGGACATTATTCATAAAAATAATCACAATGAATAATTAAATATCAATTCATCTTTTTCATTTTCTAGAGAAAAATATGTTATAAATGGAAAACAATGATGATAATGTTCCATGGACACTCCTCTTACCCAGAATTGAGATGCTTCCCAAAGAACACACACAAAAGTACCTTACCCCACACTCATAATTGAAATAATCATGATAACATACAATGAATTAAGGTAGTTAAGGATAATTATTTTTTTAATTTGTCTTAAAACTATAAGTAAAATCATGGATTTCATGTCCTAAAAAAGGGTTGATGTGAAGGTTATATCTAGATTGAACCAATCCATATATGTTTTTAAATCATATTAAAAACATTTCATGACCTCTATATCTATGAATGAGAAAATGTTATTAGTTATAGTTATAACAAAAAGATAATTTTGTATCATTAAAGTGATTTTATTATGAAGAATACATCAAAAAAGTTTTAATATACCTCGTAGGATGGGAAAAATAATTTCAGTTGGTATTTCTTGGATAGGGATTTCAAAAATTAGAAAAACTCATAATTTTTTTTGAAAATCATTGTCAAGGAAAAATTTTCTGTAATAAAAATCATTCAAATATATATATATTTTCAATATTCAACTAATTTACCTCACAATGTATTCAATTATTATAAATTATTTTCAAGGTTCCATTTAATTTTAATATTTATTTAAAAAACACAAAAGAATAAAAGAAAACTAAAATGGAAACAAATCCATTTTTTTGTTTTTTGGTTTTTGGTTTGTTTTTGATATACACAAGTTATAAATAAAATTTGTCTCCATCCCCCCAAATAAAAATTATAGTTTCTTAAATATACAAAACTTCAATAAATAAAAAATAAATAAAGGTAGGGTGAAAGTAAATAATACAAAATGTTTTCATATATTTCATCCTCCAGCAATATTTCATCCAAAAGATGGTTTAAAGAATCTTGATTGAAGTGTTTAACCAACTTCAGATTAATTGTAAACATTTATATACTGTTCTCATGAAAAATGTATATTTCACCAAAAGGATAAACACTAGTAACTAATATATGGACCGATACATTATGAATGCATCTTACATGGGAGTAGAATTATCCTGATGTTTTATATGAGGTCATTCTAACCAATATCGAAATGTTTCTAGTGAATCATATTTCCATGGATAATATTTTTTCATTTTTTATATATCTAATATTCCTAGGGATAACCCTTTTCATCTCTTTATATATCTATGATTTCTTATATGGATCAGTTGGAAATTTCATTCAACTCCGAATTCTATAATTTGCTTTGATAACTTGTATATATTGGATTCATATTAAATTAATTAACAAAAAAAATATGAATGAATCTCTAACAATATATGGAGTTGAAAATCATTTCCAAGGACAATCCTATAAAATTAAATTCCAATGGGGATTTTTGAAGTTATACAGTATTCCAAAAGTGATTCATCTAATTTAAAATTCAATTCTTATTTTTGGGTTAATTTTTTTTCAAAGATTTTCTTAAGTTTTTTTGAGAAAAGTGAGAACATAGTATATTATATTGAAAAAAAATAAGAGAATTACACAATGCATAAGGAGGGAGTTTTACATTTTTCTTGCATGATAAGATTTATCATTTCACCAGGCACATTGTTCAGGTTAATGCTTCTCACTTCCAAGACACATTTTTGGAATGTTAATTCAAAATACAGTTCACTTCCTAGAAAGTGTGTGTGACAATGTTATTCAAAGAGGAAATCCATTTGAGGTAATTGATCCATTTACTATCCAGTTTCCATGAAAGGCATTTTTTGCTTAATTTTATAGGCCGAACAACTGTATTTTAGTCATACTCAAGCCATATATTATTCCAACATATTTTATAAGAAATATACACTACCTTAATAATCCCCATCATTTCAGCTTCTAGTTTAGTGGTGTGACCACATGAGCCATAACTGCATTCCACTACTTCTCCCTGGTGGTCTTTAAAGATAACTCCAATGCCTGATGGTCTTAGATTTTCCCTGGAGGCACCATCCATATTGTATTTCAACCACCCACTGGATGGTGGAAACCATAATACCTCCATCATTCCCATTGGATTGGGAAATGAAGATCTTACTTTCTGGTGACTATATACAGTGAAATCCCTAACTGAATTACTACAGTGTTCATTGATCCTAGATTCTACATACTGGATAGACATGGTGATATGGGAAAATGCATTGCCTTCATGGAATCAGTCGCTGTAATGGATGATGTTGTTGTAGACTCTCTAAATAGCATGGATAACTTCAGTGCATGAAATGCACAACATATCATTTAATTGGTGATATTGATGTATGTTACACATTGAGTCTAGAAAATCTAGTATAGAAGTAGTATGAAGGAGTTGTAGCTCAAAAATTTTGATAATGGATTTCCATAGGTAGGTATCAGTGTTACAATACTAGAACAAATGATGAACATCTTCATGATGTTGATGGCATAACACACACCTTTGCATAGTGAGATCTAGACACTTTGGATATTCTCATCCATTGGTATCTTATTATGAAAGAGTCTTCAAATAAGTGTAAACCATGAGGGTAATAACTAGTTTTGATTCCAAGTGCCTATCCAATTGTAATAACCACACATCAAGTGTTTATCGAAACATTTTGAGTCCAAAAGCCCAATTGAGGACCCTTCCCATAAAAAAAGGTCGTCTTTCCATCCAAATCTATTTTTATGAAATTTTCTAACTCCAATTTATGGTTTAGTGGTAACCGAACACTTCAGAACTCAAATACAACAACATTACAAAATTCAAAACACGAATTTCAATAACCAAAAACCAACAACACCACATTCAAATTTGAAAACCAGACCGCCGCTTGATCAACAAAAACCATCACACGTATCGAGATGATAAGTCAAGATTAGTACGTAATCCATATCACTATCACCATTGTAATTTACTGTCATCCCCATCTTATAAAGATCTTTCACTTCACCGTCATCCACCACTATAAGTGACTTCCACATTGATAGCGCCAACCATCGAATTCCCACTGGAAAACGTCCTAATGAAGCTTCAAATGATGATAAAATCCATCAGAAACAACACCATACGAACAAAATTCCATCAAAAATACTTGTCACATATTTAGCATAGCCACCTGATACAGAAAAATAGACACCATCGTCACCAATCAAACTTCTGAATAGAACACTGAAATCCATCTACAACACCATCTGACTCCACTAACTCATCTTTATTCTATAAATGACCAAACTAGAAGAGAAACTGCCGACAAGAACAAACACCGCCAATAGTAAAGAGGACCAAAAAATAAGAAATAGAAAATGGGTTGAAACCCTGATAAAAATTGGCGATGAACCCTAAAAGGAAACATCATGACTGCCTAAATGTATGGCCCCAAACCACTACGTAACCATATCCCCAACTCCAAACTCAAGTGGATGGGTAGAACCTTAGGTTAGAGCTTGTTTGGGTGCCTGGGAATGAAGGAAATATAACAAAATAACCGACTCGGGTAGGGACATTAACCCACTGTAGATCGGACCACATATCCCAAAAACATAGTGTTAACACCACACCAAATCTGACTAGGAGAGGCACAAAACAACTGGAGGCCAGAGTGGGATAAAACAATAGAGGGAATCCAAAACACATACCTTTGTCAGAAGAGAAAAATCCATGGATAAATCCCACAATGGTGAGCACTAGAGGAGAGGATGATGCTGCGAATGGAGGGGAGAATCGCAGTGCTGAGGGTGAGGGTGAGGCTGAATACAAATGGTAGAATCTAAGAAAGGGATTGGAAACCCTAAGGGGGGGGGGGGTAATATGAGCATAGAGAGAGATCTACGTAGAGAATGAAGAGTGCTCATACCCCCATAACAGTATGTCATCTTGTTTAATAAAATCACATCCTTCTATAATGGAGACAATATCATCCAGGAGGTCATCCAAATTCTCCATATGTTCTTTGATAGTGATATTGCTGTCAACATATTGTCACGAAGTGTTTAAGTTGTCAACCAAAGGAGTTTTAGTCCAATTATTATTCCAGAAACTAAGTGAGGAGTTAGCATTAACCACCCAGTGGGAGTGACCCATGATATTCTAAAAAAATAGAATGCACCTTATTCCAAATTGAGGAGTCCATGTAACTGAATTTCCCTACTATGAGCCTTTCAAGAATCCTGCTCCTTAAGAACACATGAGATTATAATTATTTGTGAATAAGATGCCAAAAGAATTTTTCCAACAACACATTATTAAAGTAATATTAATAAATAATATTTTTTAAATATAAATGATAAAATAATTTAATGAAATAAAATTTATTTTTTATGAGGGAAATAAACTACAATTATAGTAAAAACCATATTTTTCAATAAAAGGGGTTTTTTATTTAAAAATTTAAATTTTAATATTTTGGAAATTATTTTGAGAAAAAAATATAAATTTTGAAATCATAATATCAAAATTACCCAATAGTTAAACTTTTATAAATTTTCAAGGGAATAAAATGTTTGGGTAAAAATAAAATATAGTATAAATATACGGTATGTATTTTGATATCATAAAAGCCCAAAATTGATGTAATAAATAATATAATGAGTATACATGACCAAAATTAAAAATCACCATTAAAAAAATTTATTTTTTGAATTTATTTTAGAAAATTTATAAACTCTGAATGAATCCTCAAAAACCTATATTATATTATATAGATTTAAAATTAATTATTTATGAACATGAATCACTTTCTCCTCAAAAAAGGTATTTTTTAATGAGTTCAGTTATTAACCATATAAAATATTATAAACAAATCTTATTTGGAAGAGTCCATGGCCATAATCCCTAGGATTTTGTTTTATTTTTTATTATTTTATTATATACAGTCCAAAATCTATGTTTAGAAATTATTAGAGAATTTCACTCTCTTTTTCTATAAAAACCCACTTAACCTCTAATTCCTCTTTACTCATAATCATTATAGAATGATTTTACTCTAACTTTACCTCTCTAGATCCCTCCCATGGTTCCATAAAAATATTAAAAATCTTCTCCCATGATTTTAATTGCACCCTCTCATTGTAGGGGATCCCCTCCTTCACCTCTTTATTCAAGCACCGTGTTTATATTATGGATTTTCATTTCCAACTTGCATATTGCGATATGTTTTTACACATCCTTATTAATTTACTTATGTTTTCATAGATATTTTATAATCCTTTAACTATCATTAAAATCTTCAATGAATATTTATGTACCCCCATTATGCTCCAACAATTATCATACAATTTCCATGCCAGACATTTGTGTAGTGAATACTCAAACCCATTTCTAATAATGGGTATTAAACTAGATGTTCCTATCATCAATTCATTTGGTAATTCCATATATGTAACCTAAATTCCTTAATATTAGTATTAAATGTTATGGAATTTATCCTTATGTTGTATGATATATGTGGGACACCCATGAATGTACATGATATGAATGTGATGAGTGGGATTGAAATTATATAGAACTCCAATTGATTAGGAATGTTTCTATCTCACGATATACCATTTATGGCACACATGATGTTATCTTTATATTACTATGTTATGTTTTATCATCAATTAGAATTGAATTGTGATTATGATGTCATTTTTATATAGTTACCGAATTCTTATGTTTCCTTCATGTTATCATCTTGTATCATGATTAGATGATCATGTTTATCATTATCACCCCTTTTAAGTCACCTTGATATGACTATTGAATAAAATGTATTAATTTCATCATATTATGCTTTGATTATTACCTTACTGGGATTTATATCTCACCACTTTCTTATGTACATCCCATGTTCATCCCGTGTAGTATTAAAAGATCAAAGGATTTTAAGGGATTATTATGATTTTTTTAAAAAATTCATTGTATCCTTAATTAATGTTATTATTTTTTGTATCTAATCTTCCAAATACACTAGGCCATCAATATTATAAAATTGTATTTAGTTTTAATTTATGTAATAAACTGTAAAATAAAGTTTATAAAATATGTGGGTTTTCATAGTTAATAAGAGAGGAATGTCTAGTTATATTTGGGAATTAATTTTAGAAAGCACTAGTGAAATACTTAGGAATGATACTAAACATAAGAAAACATACCTAAATTTTGGTAAAGTTTAAGAGTAAGTGGTTTCCATAAAAATACATGTGTTTCTAAATAATATAAGAGGATGTGGATTTGGCACAGTTGTACCTTGGGGTAATAACCTTGAAAACGGAATATTGGGATTGACTCGATCGTTTCCTGGTGAATGAAAATGAGGCCTCACTATACATATAGTTTGAAATTAATATGGGATATTTTTTAAATTCACAATATCCATATAAAGCATTATTAAAAGAACAAATATTCCCGTATTATTTTATGTTAGTAAATAAATCATAGATAAATTATATTAAAAAATAAAAATTCATAGTTTAAGCAATATAAGTCATTTATGATTTATCCATTTATTGTTCATGGTATCCCATTTATGAGTTTAATAGTTTAAAAATTATCATCCTTAACTTCATCATTATTTTAGTCAATAATTGGAAATAGGAGGAACCCAATCAACAACCAATGTGAGTTTAAATGTGATAACTTCCCAAATAGGATAACCAACATTATGGGAGTAAGAGTATAGAGCCTCATGAAAATAATTTATCAATTAACTCACATTCTAAGCAAAAACATTAATCTATTTTAAAACATACATCCCCATAGGGAAGATATAGTTTCAATTGATAAATTTATAAGATAATGGTCTTAGAATTTTAGTGGATCTTCCAATATCTTAATCATAGAACAATAAATCAAATCCATTTAAATGATCCTCTCAATCCTTTAATTCTCTAAAAAAGGGATGGTCATGATGGTTTTTTATTATATAGAGGGAGATACTAATGAATGGTGTAAATTGATAAATAATATGAATTATGAGGAGGATATTGAAGCGATGGAGTTAAAATAATTCTAGAAAATGTTTTTTGATTAATATTTTCCTCACATTACCCAAAAGAAAATAGAGAGGAAATTTCTTGGCCTTAGGGGAAATGATTATGAATCCCTTCAGGGTATACACAGAAAAATTCATAAGGGTTTCATGATATGCCTCCAAAATATTCAAATCCCCCAAAATTAAAGTTGATCACTTATTTTATAAGATAAATCCAAGTCTATTAAAAGCCTTATCATATTGAGTATTTTAAATATATAATGAAATTGTTCAATGGTTCCTCATAGTCAAAAAAAAGATAATTGAATCTCAATGGTCAAACAAATATGGAAATTAGACATGATGGATGGATTTTAATTGTAGTGTTATAATAGATAAATATCAAGGGGAAAGAAATTTAAACATCAATGTTTTCAAAATTGTGGGAACAATAATCTTGGAAATTTTTTAAAGAGGATAAAGAGATTATTTTAGTGGAGGAAGGAGGGGAACCTAGATAAAAAATTTCAATTGGAGAAAACCACCAATTTTATTGATGAAAGGAATTATAGAGTCAAATTTAGTATTATTTTTTCTGTTTTACCAGTAAGGTATAAGGAAAATATGAGAATAAATTCACAAAGACAAGGGTTGTTTAAGATAACCATTGATAACCACATTTAAGACCTAGAGAGAAAGGGAGAGCTTATCCCTTCAAAACTATTGAGGTGGATATTGAAAATGAGGTATTGATAGGTATTCAATTTATTCATTCAATGATATAGAGAATAATATTTTATTGTGGTTCTATTAATTAATTTATATCACATAAGTTTATTATAACTACTCAAACACAACCTCAAAACATGTAGGTCTAGTTATTGATGATGATGAAAAGGGGAAATTATTGTATGCCAAGGATATAACTTATCCCATGTTGAAATTTGTGGAATGAATTTCCCAAAAAACCTTGTGAAACACCCATTATATTGATTCAATGATATTATATGTATTAATTTTCCTTCCATGTTTAGATCCAGAATAAATTTCTTAGAGAAGGAAATAACCCTCTATATAAAAAATCCTCCTTCGATATTATACATGTTCTTGGAGGAGGATGAATATAATTATGTATTATCATATAAAGAAAGTATATTATTTCCTTTTGAGAAATTATATCTCACTAAAATTATTTAGTCTAGGAAAAAGATCATCCATGATGAAATACCCATTGTAATGTAATTCACTTATGCGTTTCACAAAGAATTTCACAGTCATACTACTATCAGAGTGGTTGAGTTCTCAAGTGAACTTATGGTCAAAACATTTCCAATATCCAATAATCCTTAAATAATGAACACTATTAAACTTCAAAAAATTTATTAGAAACTAGTAGAGAATCTAGGTAATGGTTTTATTTGCACATGTCATTCATAGTGGGATGCAGCTGTATTTTTCATTAAGAATAAATATGGGTCAATGTACCTCTGCATTGATTAACATGGGATAAAAAAGATCATGATAAATAACATGTATCTTCTTTCATGTATTGATTAATTTTTTAATAAGCTCTATGGATCCCTATATTTCTACATGGTGGATATTCAGTTGGGATATCATCATGTAAAGGTGAATATGGTGGATATCCTTAATACTACTTTTCATACAGGGTACATTCACTAAGAGTTCGTAGTGATGTTATATTGACCCAATAATGCTATATATATCTTAACAGACATAATTAATATAGTATTTGGAGATCACATTGAATTTTTTTTAATATTATTTATATATTATTTTCTTTTCTACTCCAAAATCAAGGATGAACATGAGGAGCAATTGAATTATATAATGTGGAACCTACAGGAAGAAAAGTTGAATGTGATGTGAAATAAATGTGAATTTTAGATGGATAAATTAATAATACTCGGATATGTTATCACTAATAAATGGATATATATAGATCCTTCAAAATATAGGTAATTCAAGGATGGCCCAAACCAACATCTATAAAAAAACTACATGGTTTCATTGGATTAGCTGGAAACTGTCATCGATTTCTGAGCAAATTATCACAATTTTTAAGCCCACTAACTAAGATAACATAGAATCGAGTCCATTTTGTTTTTATTAATGAATAAAAATAAATTTTTAAAGAGTTAAATAATGGGATAATCACTACAACTATACTCACATTACACATCAATGGGGACGAATTTTTGATCTATAGAAATGAATCTAAAAAGGACTGGGTTATTTACTCATCAAATATGACAATGTGATAGCCTATGACTATCAATAATTAAATATTAATGAACAAAACTACCCAATTTCGATCTATAATTGGATGAAGTGATATTTTCATTGAATTTTTGGCGACATTATCTTTACAGGGAGGAGTGAGGAATATATTCAAATCATAAAAGACTCAAGTATATATTCACACAATAGGAGATCTACATGAACCGATTAAGGCATTTAGTCATGGTCAAATATTATGATTGTTCAATCCATTATCATCATGGGAAGTTGAAAATAGTGGTATAGGCTTTGAGTAGAAAAGATCCCTCAATCATATTAACGATGAAAATTTCAAGGGATCCAATATTCATGAACATGAAAAAGTTTTATATTGGAATAATAAAAAGAAATTCAATTATCATGATCAAATAACTTATCATCCATCTTTTCTTGGGAGGATTTAAGAGGACCAGAAATAAGATGTGGTGCTATAGATCAAACACATTACATTATTTTGAAGGAAAGTCTCTCTATTGACCAACACACCAAGATACATATAAGAGAAGTGGTAATACTTCATAATGTGCCACTGTCCATTGTATTTGATCAAGATCTGATGTTTACCTCATGGTTCTAGAGGAGCCTTTTGTATGTGTTGGATACATGAGTTGAGTTTCATTACTGCTTATCACCCACAGATAGATGAACTGTCTAATTGAACCATTTAAACTCTATAGGATATAATGAGATCATATTCAATGGATTTCAAGGATGTTGTTATCAATACCATTCCCTAGTGAAGTTATCATATAATATTATTTTTCATTATAGAATTCAAAATTGAACTTTAAAAGGAACTTTATGGAAAATGGAATTGATCCCAACAATATTTGATGTAGTTGGTGAGAATAATACAATGGGATTTGATCTTATCCAATAGATGACAAAGAAGGGTCAAACCATTCAATGTTATATGAAATCCACACAATATTGAAAAAAATATATACAGATAATCATAGAAGTGATATAGAGATTGAGTTCAGAGATAGAGTTCTCCTTTGTATATCAATGTATAAGAGAGTCATAATGTTTGTGAAGAAGTGAAAGATTAATAAAAGATACATCGACCCATTTGATATTCTTGATCACATTGGATTTGTGGCCTATTAACCAGTACTCCCATGAAACTTATCTCAAGTACATGATATGTTCCCTATATCCTAATTTAAGAAGTATATAGAAAACCCTTCACATGTACTGAATCTATAGGTGGTACCATTATAGAATGATCATTTATACGAGGAGTAGCCAGTGAATATTGTGGATCATAGAGAAAAAGTTCTAAAAAACTAAACAATTGACCTAGTCAAAGTGATTTGGAGGGACAAATATTTTGAGGAGGCTACATGGGAACCATGATAGGGGATGAAATATAAGTACCATCATCTATTTTATTTAATGAATCAAAAATTTAATAGTGAAATTTATGAAGGGGGAATAGTATAATGACCCAAAGTTTTATAAATGTAATTCCCTTTTCAAATGAATAAATTCATTTGTTAGTAATGATGTTATAAAAACTCATTAAAAAATTTGATTATTTTGTACTATTAAAATTTATATCATATAATATTAAAAATATATTTAAAAATAATAAATATTTAAAATATAACCATTATATATTGACTATTTAGACTAGTATATATAAGGAGTTATGATAAAGTCTAATTGACACAGACAAAAGAATTGATGGCCTTGGCCAAAAGGATCATACCCTATAAAGCATATTTATCAAAGCTTCAAAGGGAGATTGAATCAAATTGGATTAGACCATGACAAATCCCAAGATGAGACACAAAAACTAAATCATAATCAAAATCATTTATGGGGGAATTTCAAGCATATCAAAATTTTGACCCAATCCATTTTCATATAACCACTCGAAGAAAGTATCACTATCAAAAAAAATTCCATTATAACATACACTAGAGGAATAAGGTCTCATGTATTTAGAGTCCAAAGTATGATTTTTTTATATTTTTATTTCTTAAAAATTATGATTATATTTATAATTTTTTTATTATGAATTGAATGAATAAATAATTAGTTTTATGAAAATTATATTTTTAAATGATGAAACAATAATTATATATTAAATAATATAGAATTTAAATTAGGACACTATTTTTTATGAATTAAAGTATTTCTGTAGTGAAGTTTATTTTAACAAAATATTCTTATTAAATAATATTAATTTATATATAATTGTTAATATAATTTTATGAAGTCAAATTTAATTTTTACAATGGTCATAAAGAGTTATCATCATAAAAACCCATATATTTCAATAAAAAAGAATCATTTATTTAGTAGTATAATTTTTAATACCTATATAATTTTTTTTAAAATAAATATTATTTTTGAAATTATCATATTGAAATTAGAAAATGGTTAATTTTTATTTATTTTACGTTATAGATAAAATTTTGGGTAAAAAATCAATAAAGTTTAAATATCGTGTATGTATTATGATATCATAAATTCCAAAAAGTGATTTTATAAATAATATAATGATTATAACCATCATAAATTATGTTTACTCATTCAAATATTTTTTTTGAAGTTATTTGATTAATTTTATAAGCCCTTAATGAATCCTATAAAACCTATATTATACTTTATGGTTTTAAATATAATTGTTTATGAACATGACTCAATTTCACATCAGAAAATGTATTATATTAATAAGTTCAGTTCTTATCCTTATTAAATATTTAGAACCACTCTTATTTGTTTGAAACTATGGAGAAAAACCATGTGGGGGTTTGTGGTTCTGATTATTTTGTTATATTGAGCCTAAAACCTAAGTTCAGAAATTAATAAAGAATTCCACTCTCTTATTCTATAAAAAACCCCCCAAAACCCATTTTAATTCACTAAAAACCACTTAAGAATATATTTAATCTAATATTATATATCTATATTTCTACCATTATTACCCCAATATCTTCAGAAGATCTTCCTAATCTTTTAGAAGTTTCTTATCAGGGAAAGAGATCCTATTATCCACTTTATTCACACACCATCTTTATATTATTACCTTTTATATACAATTTTTCTCTGTGTTGGGATATATTTTTACACATCCCTATTAATATCCTTATGATTTAAAAGTAATTATAGATCCCTTTTAGTCACATTAAACTCTTATATGAATCGTTATGTACCCCCGTTATGCTGGCAAAACTATTTTGTGATTTTCCATTGAAAATATTTTTATAGTGAATACCCACCCCTGTTTCTACTCAAGGGTATTCACCTAGATGTAACTTTACATCATTTATTGGTTACTTATATATATGTAGCACAAATTATTTAATTATATGATTAAAAGTTATCAATGAAATACTTATGTTGTATGATTTTTTCCCTTCAATACTTTGGGTAGTGTTTTTATCTCATGTGATACCATGTATGGTTCATGAGAGTTTATACTAAGTAGAATATGTTATGTTTCCTTAGAGGTTAACCTTGAATTATGCTTATAATTTCATTTTTTATGTTTTTTACACATTCATATATCCCCTCTATGTTATCACCATATATCATGCTTATATGAACATGTTCATGATTCTCACCCATTTTATGTCACATCGATATGTCTAGTGACTAACATGCATTTTTTTTATCATGTTATTCTTTGATTATTCCATTATTTAGATTTATATCTCACCCAATTCTTATGTATTTCCTTAAGTTTTCCCATGATAAAACTTCCCTAACTACCATGTTAGAGGAATCAAACATGAGTTATAGGGGATATCCAACCATGGTGGTTGGATTATGAGAGGTGATATGATAATATTTTTTAGTGAATTAAATACATTCAAAAGATTTATATAAAAAATTCAAATATCTTATTACAATAAATTAGAAATGGGAAGTATGATCTTACTAGTTTCCTTAAAAAATCCTTGGTAAAATATATCCTGAATTTAGAAATACCTCAGCTCATAAAATCACCTCAGATATGGATGGGAGAAAATAATTTCAATTATTAACACATCAACTATAATTACCCCACACAATATGAAATTCCCAAGTTATGTCTCCCACATTACCATAAAATGGAATTTATCAGAATTTAATATGAGATATTTTTAAGGAAATGGTGAATGAAAACATCAATGTATTCCAAATACTCTTTAAAGTAAGATCCATACATGGTAAAATCATCCATGAAAACTTACATGAAATTATCATGGAACAAAAAAACTCAATATACACCAATAACAAAGTATAAGGATAATTATAATGACAAAAAATGAATCCCCCCATATGAAAATGCATCAAATTTATAGGTAAATTTTTCATATTATTGATCTTTATGAGCTATATTAATTTTAAAATAAACCAAATAACCATTATAGAAATAATAATGGGACTTTCTAGATAATATTTTAACCTTTTGTCAATGAAGGGAAGAATAAAGTGGTACTTTAACATGGCTTGATGTAACCAATGATAGTCCATATAGACACACCAACTATTTTTAACATGAATGAGAACCAATTTATTCCTTTTATTTGACACTATTATCTTTCCAATTTTTATAGGCACTATTTTTGCTGGGATAACCCATTTATTATCATATATAGGAAAGATAATCCCATTAAAGAGTAATTTTATCAGCTCCATTTTTCAACTTCAAGGAGGGTGGGATTTAGCTAGATTTAATCTAGAATTATGAGTTTATCCACATCATATAAAATATGAAATTCAGGAAAATAAATTTATTAATCCTTGATGTATCATCCATTTTCCATATTATCAACTTTTTAAAGTCTCCCTAAAGGTTCAGTAGTTTTAATTCCTAATCTAGAGAGAGGGTATAGGCTTTAATGATGGAAAAATGGTCAATACCCTCAAGATAGGAATTTTTTAAATTAGTGGGAAGCATTTTTAATTCAAAAACCAATTATTATTTTTGATTTAGGGGAGGTATTTGGGGGGAGTGTGGTAAAAACACTATCTGTCTTCTCATGTTTATTATCTATAGAGTGATAATAATTGAAAACGAGAGTTATAGAATCATCTATGGTCATTGGTACCTTATAATGAACACCCTCATCAAAATATAAAAACCACACTATTCCAAACATACAAAACACTAAGAATATTAATTATAAACCAAAAAATAAAATAATTATAAAGAGGATAAAGAATCATATTGTGGGAATATGATGTAATTTTTTGTGTCTATGTAATTGGGTATCATGTCCATATTATATAAATGTGGGGATGTGTGCTCCAAAAATTGATATTTCATTATATAATTAGTCTTTAAACATGCCTTTTCACCACAAAAATTCATGGATAGTGTTCCAATGTGACAATTTATTACTATATTAACCATTTTATGAAATGAAATTCCAAGTATGATAAGATCATGAACTTGGTTTTGGGTATGTTTTATCTCAAGAATATAGAATTTTACAAGGAATAGGAGTGTCTTCAATCACATAAGGGAATCCTCAATAAATATAGTCAGGTATATTGTTCTTTGGTTTTCATGTTTCACCTTGATTCCTATTTTTTGGTGCTCTAAAACATGAAAATATTTATAAAAAATGCGAGGGATTATGTTAAATAAATCAACAAAATCAATATTTTCATCATAAAATAAGGTATCCCCAATAGTTAAACTTGTTGGTAAAATTCTTGAATCATTGTATTTTGTTATAATTTATTATTATATCAAGGACCGTGCATTCCTCCAAAGGTTAACTATATCATTCCCATTTATTAATCTCATGTGGTTATAATCTCTTTATGAAATTTTATATAAAAGTAAATTTGTTTAACTATATCCAAGAGTAGAACATTAAGTTGTATATTTTTAAATGTATCCATAAAAACATTATAAATTTCATTATTAGATTGTGGAAACCTTTGAGAAAGTATAATAGGAATGGGATAATTAGGGGACTCCTCGATGATATTTTTTTCGATTTTTTTATCTTCACATGAATCTTTTGGTGATTCAGAAAGAGATTTATCAAGATGATAACTTACCTATTGTATGGATCCAATTGGAAGAAGAATATTATTTACCACTATAGGGTGTGATGATCAAAATATTACCTTTGTATTTGGAATTGAAAACAGGTTCAACTAGTTTTTATCTATAACCTTACATCATTATCTCATCGATGGTGTTTTCTAATTGTCCCACTTTAGTCCACAAGTTTAGAATTAGTGATTGAGTGTTATGTTAGAATTTGATATTTTGAAATTCCATTTTCTTTACCATGTCCTCGAGGATAGGTTCATATTTTAAAGGAATATGAGTGTTATTCTATGACAGTAAAGGATAAAAAGTATGTATACATTGAAACTTTTGATACCAATTCCACATTGGATATATTGAGTTGACATTTTTTTCGATACTTTGGATTCCACCTCAGGTTTGGATTTGAATTGATGAGTTTTTTTTCTTTAAGGGTGGTTCTTGCTAAAATGGATTCCAAGGAAAATCAAATATAAGACGTAAATGAATCATGGAGTTAGGTGAATTTATAATAGGAATGAGTGTTATAAGAACAAATACCACATTTTAAAGTAATAAGTATAAATTTTGAATTTTTTTGAGCTTGAGATAATTTAAATAAACCTATATGGATTTTATCTAGAATATTATCCATATTTAGTTACAAGGAAGAATATTTTACCTAAAGAACTCCACTAGTGGGTTCTGTCACTCATTTTCTAGTTTTTTTGTTAATTTTTTTCTATGTGGGAAATAAAGTCACTAGAATTAGTAGAATTTTTATCCACTAGAGCACCAAAAGCTATTGTATCTATCTTACCATGATCCATAGAAAAGTCCCATATAGAAGCATTGAATTAGCATTTCTTCACTAATGTGGTAGTGAACAAAACTAAAATTAAGTATTTTAAATATCTTACACTATCCATTAATGATATTCTATTTTACTTTCCTAATTGCATAAATATTTTTTCTAATATATTTAATTTAGTAAAAAGTTAAAAAAATCTCTATAAAGAGATGTTTAAGCTCATTACAACCCCCATTATAATAAGAAGATGGTATAACCCGTCTTTAGATACACCATCAAGGGAGAAATAGAAATACCTTAATTATATGAGGTCATTGGTTACACTTTAGTGTATCATGGTGGATCAGACTATATAAAACACCATGAAATGGTTTTGATGGACCTCACCAAAAATACAATGGAATTTCAGAAAGAGGTATATGAGGTCCGATCTAAGGTCAATATTAGCAGCTTCCAAGGGTATTTAATGTACACAAGTTCATACTCCACATAGGGGGTGGTCAATTGTTTTATGGTATTCTTATTTACATATTTGTTATATAGGATTATATTAGGTTTAGTGTTATACTATTTTGATTACTCTCAAGGATCCATAATGTGTTCCTTAACATTACCTTATTTCTTTACTCAATATGATCTAATGTTTGAGTATCAAGTTTTTTAAATTTCTATGTCAACTTCAAGAGTTTTTTATTTACCAATTATTTTCATACAAAAAATAATATAAAATATCTAAAAAGAATGAGATATAGGGAGAAAATTATTTTTCCCTTTATAAATAATGCCAACATTTGATAACATTTCCAAACACATAAAATTAAATTATTAATTTTATACTAGAATTTTTACATTATTGTAGGAACCCTAGGTCATCCCCTAATAAATCCTTAAATTATGAAACTAGAAAATGAATAAAATTGAAAAGTAGGAAAATTTATTTTATAGAAATAGGGGGTTTTTTATTTAGATATATGAATTGAAAACTACATTTTAAAAATCAATAATTCTATGTAGAGAAATAATTTCCAACTCATGTAAGTGTCCCTTGATACTCAAATATCATTCCCATCAAAGAATATGAGATAGATAAAATATTAAATGCCTTATACAATGTTTAACCCAACATTATATGTGAGTTTCTTCTAATATACATCCAAGTATTTTATTGTAAACATGATTTTATTAACAAAAAATAATTGTGAATCAATCAATTAACATCTATTATCATAATATTAAATCATCAAGAAAACACATGATATATCAAAGTGTTCTCTAGATTTTTATGATTTATTTCAAATTTTTCCACAATAAAGAAAACTATAATGAGTGAAAACATATAGATTTAATCAACAAATGAAACCAATAATAATAATCATATAAAATAAAAGCTTATAGAAGAATCCAAATGACTCAAATTATCACCAAACTACTTTCAAGTATAGAAGAATGAGGATTGGTGTTCACTTGATAATTATTTGAGTATAATAAAAAAAATGCAAAAAAATAAATAAATTAAGAATAAAATAAAATGAATCTGTAAATTCTATCAATATCCTAAATAGTATAAACACATGGGATACCTAGGAATTTTTTACCCCACTAAGAAGGGGGGGTGGTGGAATCAGTAGTTAAATATTTGAAACAGTAATTAATATAAATTTGACCACGATAACATGTTAAGGTTATGATTATTTCATTGAAAATGAATAACTTTCATTATATGAGGTATAGTAAACCATGATGTTAAGCATAACGATTATTAAAATGTTCAGTCCCAATGAGGGAAAATATATTTCTGGTGTGATCAGAATCAAAAGGTCATATATTTTTAACTATGGTCAATCGGAAATTATAATGGAATGGGAAGGTATAAAACTTTTTAAAAAAATGTATCCCACATAGATGGCTACAAACTAGAATATTATATTGGTTCCCATTTGTTAGAAAATTTTTCATATTCTCCCTTACTTATAATTTCCAAAGAATTTTTTTCTCACAAACATCAATTTTTAGAATTTCACTATTCAGAACATCATTATTATTATTCCTCATTTTATGATAAACCTTATTCTAATGGATATAGGTCATATTATTGGTGATGTTATTCCCTAAAACAATATCAATATAAATGGTGTAGGTTTCAGTTTGAAATCAATATCATTTTACCAAATAATATTCCCCATTTATATCAGCATATTTTCTTTGATAAATGTGAGGAATGTGTAGGCTCATATTTTGAAACACTCACTTAATTAAAGTATCTATTTAACAACCTTTAAATATTCAAAATATATCAATGTTTTGAATTTGTCAAATTATTTAAAAAAATGTAGTGTCTACTTTATTCAAATTCTTATAAAAAAATTGATTTAATAACAAAATCAATCTTTATGAATATTAGAACATTGATCATATAACTCGCTATCATCAAAATGGTTACAACAAAAAAATATTTATATAATGTAACTTTGACCCTTTCTGGGATTGAAATTTTTGATAATGTACTTATAGTGAATGTAATTTTCATGAATGTACATTAAGTGAATATAAATTTGGTGAACATACTTCTATTTAATGTGCTTCTGGTCCATATGATTCCAATCAATGTACTTCAGGTGATCATTTTTTTGGTGAATATACTTTTGGATAATATTATTCCTATGAATGTACTTTTAATAAATGTATATTTGGTGAATGTTATTCTTACTGAATGTAATTATGGTAAATTTACTTTTGGTGAATCCTCAACTTGAACTCAACTCATCCTCCTACCACGTTCAACAATTTGAGTAAGTCTAATGAAAAACAATGCATCAAGTGCTCTAAAAATTGGCACACAAACACTATATTTAAAATTTTTATTAACACATCATCTTTTAAGAACTAATACTCTAGAATTTTGGTGTTATATATTTTATATCTTGAATCACTATCAAATTTTTCTTCAATGTGATGTTCTTCCATTTACCAAAATATACAACGTCATTTAACTTATTTTTTGGAGCTTCCTTTAGCACACATCCAACTATTAATTCCCCGACGAACTTTCGATGAACTTATAAAAACATCTAGAATTTTTTTTGGATATTCAAATGTTATAGCCTAACTCAAAAAATTCCTCTAATTAGTTTTGAAAAATATAAAAACCTTCAAATACCATGGGGAACTTCAATCTCCCTCTTTGGATTTATTGTCAACAAAAATATTTTACAAACTTCAATATATTTTATTTCTATATAATCATATCCTTTTAAAGATGAGAAAAATCCTAACAATACACTGTGGGAGAAAGAAATGTTTTTTATTGAATTACATTTATTAGTGATAATAAAATTTCATCCAAGTGATTTATATGTACCTCACCTAAATTAATTCCCTTCAATTTACCATTATTTCCTTCCTCTGTCCTTTTTTATGATATCTCTAGTCTCATATCAATCGAAGATGAAAATGATAGTACAAATTCTTAGTTTAAAAGGGTTTCACTTCCCACCCTCTATCAATATAATGAAAGGGATTATAGGGGTGTAATCCAAAAGAAATAATGTATAATGAGAAGGAAAAAATTGAAGTTTCATTATTAGTTCCTCAAACCTTTCCCTTAACATATATTCAGTGAAAATATAAAAAATTTGATCATATTTTTAAATATTCTCAAGAATAACATATCTGATTGTTGCTTTCTCCCTGATTAAATGGAATCTTATATCAATATGTTTTTATATAGAGTGTTGAATCAAGTTTTTTGAGAGATTAGTTGCAATTTGATTATCCGATAAAATATTCAATGGAAGTTCAATATTAACCTTTATTACTTCTAGAATAACTTTCATACACATAATTTGAGTTCATGTATAGGTGTAAAATATATATTCAAATTCCATAGTACTCAAACCTATTGAGTTTTCCTTCTTAAGATTCATTCAAACAAAACTTTATCCAAAAAAATAAAGTACCTTGGGATGTTGATTTATTACCACCAGAATCACTTGATCGATTATAATCGATGAATCAGAAATATTTTAACTAATAACTTATTTGATACATCAAAATAAATATTAATGTTCCTATTTTAATACATAAAAAATCTTGTTCCATCTGTTAATGTTGGACTCCTTCAGATCATGTTGATATCTGGATCACAAAGTGACTAAATACACTATGTCTAGTTGAGTTGAATTTATATAGAAAACAATTATGACTAACATCAAGATTTTTTTGATTGAAACTTTTTTTAGATTTATCTTTTATAAAATATACTCCAATAGATATAGGAGTATAAAATTCCATAAAATTATTCATTTCAAACGTTATTTATATCTCCATGATATAATTTTCCTGTTATAGGAAGATGCATTTTCCATTTTTTAAAATTTGTATCCAAGGAATGAAATTCATATTCCAATGTATTGAAATTTCAAAGGATTCTTTAATTAATTTTGATAATTACTTAAATAAAGGATTATTATCCCATGAAAATATAATTTAATTAATAAAAAAATGGCCATTAATGTTGTATAACTTTACTTCTTCAATAATAAGTTTTCATCAACTTTTCCTTTAAGGAATTTCAATATCATCAAGTATCTATCATGTTTGTAATACTACGAATATAGGTCCTTCATGAACTATATAAAGATTTTTTTAGTTTACATAGCACACTATCACAATTATAGTGTATAAATCCATATTATTGTTCAATGTAAACTTATTCTTCAACTTCACTATTCAAGAATACTGAATTTACATTTATTTGATAAACATTATACATCTGATAAAAATAAACCCCCCAAAACATTTATATTGTATCAAGTCTCTCATGTGGAGTAAACATATCTGAAATATAAGTAATTTCCACCTATGATTATACATTGAAAAATAACATTGATTTATTTTCCAAATCTTCTATCATTTTATTGTGTTTCTTATTGAACACCAACTTAGTTATTATGATATTTTTCCTTCCAGTCTCAAGACCAGTTCATAGGGGTCGTTATTCATAGTTTGATAAAATTAATTATTCATGGATTTTAGGTATTCCCTATTCTTGTTTCTTTTGATACAAATTATAGCTCAATTTAAGATATAAGTGTCATTTGATTCTCTATTATCAACTTTCTTCTTTTATGATATGGTGCTTTATAAATTTTAGTGATATTAATCTCTTAGAATTTATTTTTTAACATCTTGAATTGTTAGTTTGTACTTATGAAATAATCCTACTCTTCACTAGATTCATTGAAAATTGTTTGTTTTATATTGGACTAAAAAATTGTTTCTTCTTCACGAGTTCTTATGGATTTTTTTATGTCGTTAATTTCTTAATTGGGTCACCTTTATCTTCTTATATTGATTAGGAATTATTTTAAAATACAATAAAATCACATGTTTACATAATTTTGTGTAATCATTTGTTCCAACAGTTGTATCTCCATCCTTTGAATTTGCAACTAATAAAAATAAATTATTCATATTTTTCACAACAATTTCTTATGTTTTAATTATTTATATTCACTAGAAAAAGACATAAAAAAATTTAATATGTTTTATCACTAGATTCTTATTATACCACAAGTCATATGGGGGTAATTTATATTCTTGATGTAAAAAAACATCTATTTTGAACATGTACATCCGTATATATAAATTATCTCAAGAAACATAGGGAGTTTACCCTACTTCCACCAAATATTGGGTTTTTAATTTTAAAACCCCATTTTTATGAGAATTGTAGTGAGAACTATATTGATTCATTATTCCATGTTTTGAAAAATAGTATTTGAAATAATTATAAGTAAAATAATTTCAAATATCTAATTTTATCTTATATATATTTGCCCATGTTTTTTCAATTTCCCTTCAATAAAACATGAGAATTTCCAAAACAAAAGATCTATGTTCAAAAAATATAACACTAGTCATTTGGTTGAATTCACCAATAAAATTGAAAAATAAAAAAATCAACCTTCATGGATTGATGCGTCATTAGTCCACATTGTTAAGTAAAAAGTTCTCTTTTGTCCTCTATATTTTGTTTTGGAAAAAATGTCTTTTTAATCATATCATACTAACCTTGTCAATTTTATCATACTGACTCTATCAATCGTATCGTATTGAATCTTTCAATCGTATCGTACTGACTCTGTCAATCGTATCGTACTGACTCTGTCAAACATATCATACTAATTCTGTCAATCTTATCATACTAACTCTGTCAAATGTATCGTACTGACTCTTCTATTCATACATTCATTACTTGTTTTGGTACTTTTTCAAAAAACACTTGTTTCATATTAATCGTACTATTGTTTATCATCTTCATATATCTTGTTTTATCCAATACGATGTCATTGAGTTAGTTACAAACTAATCAAAATGATGTCGTGCTTTCTATTTCAATATGACCGTTATGATGCCAAGTGTCCAAGTCCCTCCGTGTTTTTTGGAGAAATATGACTTTTGGAGGAGATGTGACCATTGGAACCCGAGGCCTATAAATATGAGGTCATTTGAAGCTGAAAGAACAATGAATGAACAATGAGAGATTTTGAAACAACTCTGATACTTTTCTTTAATCAAGATTTTAGAGAGAGATGTTGTGACTTCTCTCATGCTGTGTGCTTTGTGCGTCCGATCATCGTATCGAGGGCTTTCAAGTGATTGAAAGATCGAGGTGCCGATTACCTACAAAATCGAGGGCTGCTGGGGATAGGCAGACAGACGTTCCGATCATCATATCGAGGGCTGCCGGGGATAGGCAGACACACGTTCCGATCATCGTATCGAGGGCTCACCAAGGTGTTGGTGAGACTGACCTTTTATCCTAGGTGAAAGGATAAGCCTTCTCTTTGGGTCAAAATAATTGTAATACTTTTACTTTTCCGCTGCTTCTTGTATTAGAAAGGAATTTGTATTGTTTCCTTTCTTCTTTACATATTCAATTGTAATTGTTTCAATTACAATCATTCTATTACATATTGTATTGATTGATTCTATACGCTTTAAGGTAGTATCATTCTTCTTTATATTACTCTAATTATTTTGTTCATCTTGAAGGCAATTGTTTTACATTTCATTAGTATTACATTACATCATACCTTATATATTCAATACAATTGTGGGTGTTTGTATTTGTATTTGTTTAATACCTTTTAAACTAATCTCTTAAGTGTTTAAATACAAGGTTTTTAAACCTACAATTCACCCCCTTGTATTGTTCCATCTAATATACATATACATCTACATATTCGATCCAAAAATTGGTATCAGATAATGTTTTCCACTGATTTGTATTTCTTGTTCTATTTTTACTGACTACACTAACGTGTGGAGTGGAAAAGATTTTGTTTTATCAGATGATAGGAATGAATATTGGGTCAATAGACAATCTGAATCCTTCTAGACCACCTATATTTGATGGAAATGATTATGAGTACTGGAGAGATCATATGAAGACTTTTGTGATCAATACTGGCGTAGAAAATTTTATTATGCTTACTGGAGGTTACAAAATTTCTAACAAAGAAGTCAGTACTTTCACTAACCAAGAGAAGCAAGAATATCAAATGAATTACAAGGTACACAATACTTTAATATGCTCTATGACCAGGAATATATACAGTCAGATATCTTCATTTGAAGCAGCCAAATATATTTGGAAGAAATTAGAAGTCACTCACTTTGGAACATCCAAGGTTATAGAAACAAGAAAAGCAATGCTTCGAGTAGAGTATCATGGATTTTTTTTCTTATGGAGAGCCAGTATGTAAAGTGAAACAAAGGTTTATGACAGTTGTCAATAGCTTACAATCTATTGGTGAAAAAGGCCTTGATGATGATGCTCTAGTAGATATGATTATAGATATAATGCCCAATTAATGGGAGTCAAAAAGGACAGCTATTGATGAAAATTATAAAACGTTTCCCAGATTTCTCTAGATCAAATCTTTGTAACTCTTCTATAGCACGAGACATGAATGAAGAGAGATGATGATTTCAACAAGAAGAAGAATGGGAATGGAAGTATAGCCATTTCATCTAAAGCTAAAACACCTGAATGGCTTACATGATCCAAAGCCAAGAAAGTTATATCTGATTCAAGTGATTATGATCTTTCAGATAATGAGTTAGCCAATCTTGCTCGAAGGATGAACACTATTGTTTGAAAGAAAGACTTCCAATATAGATTCAAAAAGAAAGATAGGAAGGATAAGAAAGATTCAGAGGTAACATTTTATGAATGTAAGAAAGCCTAACATATAAGGCCTTATTGTCCTTTACTAAAGTGGAAAGACAGAAATAAGAAACACTCTCAAAGAAACAAGAAAATGTTTTATAAAACAAAGAAATTATTGAAGGCAAATAATACCTCGAGTGTAAGTGGTAGTGATTCTTCAGATGATTCTTCAGAATATGAGTCCTCAGGACAGAAAAATATCGGACTTATAGCCAGAATACCAATTGAAGATCATTGTCTCATGGCTATGGTAAACAATGCTGAAGCTATTTCAAATGTCTCTTTGAATGCAAATTATACTGATAATAGATATTATGAATTTTCAAATGATGAATCTTCATTATCAGAAGATGATACATTACCTTCTTTTGAAGAAGTATCTATATTTGCTAAATTACTTGAAAATGAAAATTCTAAACTCAAGAAGAAGCTTGAGAAAGCAAATTCTAGAATTTCAATATTGACTAAAGAAGTATCATATATTTCTAAAGATCATGATGTGAAAACTGCTGATTTTGAAAGTATTTTAAAAACCCTTGAGAAAGTCAAATCTGATAAGGGTAAACTTTCTAAGGACCTATAAACTGTGTTTTCAAAGAAAAATATTTTAGAGCCTAACTCTAGTTCAAATTCAATTGTTTTGGAAAATAAAAACATAGTTTTAAAATTAAAGTTAGAAATTTTTTCCTTGAAAAAATGTTTGTCAAACTTTACTCATGGAAAGGAAAACTTTAACAAGATTTATTCTCAAATTAGACCTTTGAGAAATTGTTCAGGTCTTGGTTATACTCATTCCAAACCTGTTTTTAGTAATAACTATTTTGTTCCTAAAAAAACTCTTTTTGTTCTAAGTGACAATGTGGAGGACACTGGAGAAGAGAGTGTTCTCTTAACAGAATTCAATCTTTAGGATTTCATAAAGCTCATTTTGAAAAACAAATGTGGATTACTAAAATTCTTTTATCTAACCCTTCTGGATCCAAACAAGTTTGGATTCCGAAAAACTAATTATTTCTTTTTCAGGAAAATGAGAAGTGTACCAATAAGAATATTTGGTACATGGATAATGGTTGTTCTTGACACATGACCGGAAACAAATATCTCTTTGAAAAGGTTATCCAAACAAAAGGTAAAAAAGTTACCTTCAGAGATAATGCTCTAGGAATGATTGTTGGTATAAGTAATATCGTTTTTCATGGAAAAGTTATTATCTGAAATGTTTTTTTTGTTAAAGGTCTTAGGCACAATCTTATCAGCATAAGTCAATTATGTGATGAAGGTCACCTTGTGAATTTTAGAAATGATAAGTGTCTAGTTCACAATTCCAAGGATGAATTCATTCTATCTACCCATAGGCAAGAGAATGTTTACACTATTAACATATAAGACCTTAGGAGCCAAAAATTACCCTGCTTAAGTGAAATAGAAGACCAATCATGGCTATGGCATAGAATATTAGGACACTGTGATATGAGAAACCTTAGTAAACTCTGAAAGAAAATACTTGTGAAGGGACTACCGGTTCTTAGATATGATTCTTCAAAATTATGTGATCCTTGTCAATTTCAAAAGCAACGTAAAACTAGATTTAAATCAATTAGTGAAGTTTTAACTTCTAATGCATTACAGTTAGTGCACATGGATCTTTTTGGTCCGTCACAATCTGGAAGCATTAGAGGCAAATACTATGTATTTTTTTAGTTGATGACTTTACTAGATTTACATGGGTTTACTTTCTCACAAATAAATCTGAAGCCTTTTCCTATTTCAAAACATTTAGAGCCCATGTTAAAAATGAGAAAAACCTACCATTGATAAAGATTCATAGTGATCATGGTTGTGAATTTCAAAATTCAGATTTTGAAACTTTTCGTAGTCAGAAAGGTATTACTCACAATTTCTCAGCTCCAAGAACTCCTCATAAAAATGGTGTTGTTGAAAGAAGAAATCGTATTCTTTAGGAAATGACTCAAACCATGTTGAGTGAATACTCAATTGCTAAGCACTTCTGGGCTGAAGCTGTTAGTACTGCCTGTTATACTATAAATCATGTTTTAACTAGAACTTTTCTTAATAAAACTCTTTATGATTTATGGACTGGACGAAAACCTAAAGTTTCATAGTTCAATGTTTTTGGGTGAAAAGTATTCATTCTCAATACAAAAGATAATCTACACAAATTTGCACCAAAATCTAATGAAGGAATATTTCTAGGTTACTCTACAACTTCTAAGGCTTATAGATTTTTCAATAAAAATACATGTACTGTTGAGGAAACAGTACATGTGAAATTTGATGAATTTGATCCTTTTGTTTTCAAATTATCCCAACCAATATCCTCAGATGTGTTTTCAAAATCTGATTATCACCCTTTGATAGAATATCCTTCTGATAAGGAAAATATTCAAGAAGATACTTCTGAAACATTTACAATAGAATAATTTCTACCATATGTTGATGAACAGGTTTTAAAAAACCCAAATCAATTGTTTCTTAGGAATCATCCCAATGATAACATCATTGGTGATGTAAATCAACCTGTAAGGACCAAAAATTCCTTAAGAAATGAAATAGAACATCTTGCTTTTCTTTCCCAATTTGAACCTAAAAGTCTGAGTGAGGCATTAGGTGACGATGATTAGATCAAAACAATTCAAAATGAAATAAATGAATTTGAGAGGAATCAAGTCCGGACTTTAGTTGATAGACCTAAAGAAACAACTGTAATTGGTGTAAAATGGGTTTTCAGAAACAAATGTGATGAAAATGGAATCATTGTAATAAATTAATCAAGAATTTTTGCTAATTGATATAATCAAAAAGAGGGAATAGACTATGAAGAAACATATGCTCCTATAGATAGACTTGAATCTATTCGTATTCTATTAGCCTTTACAACATAATTTAATTTCAAACTATTTCAAATGGATTTAAAATGTTCTTTTCTAAATGGTTTTGTTCAAGAAGAAGTTTTTGTCAAACAACCTCCTAGTTTTCTAGACCCAAAACATCCTGATCATGTTTTTAAACTTACCAAGGCTCTATATGGTCTTAAACAAGCCCCAAGAGGATGGTATGATAGACTTACATGATGTCTTTTACAAAACAATTATACAAAAGGTACAGCAGATCCAACCCTTTTTTAAAAAATGGAAAATAAAGACGTCTTGATTGTTCAAATATATGCTGATGACATCATATTCGGATAATGTCAGAAATTTTTAATTGATTATTTTGCTATTTTAATGAAATCTGAATTTGAAATGAGTATGATGGGTGAGTTAACATTCTTTTTAGGTTTTCAAATTTCTCAAAAACCATGAGGAACATATATATCTCAACATAAGTATATATAATATTTACTCAAAAAGTATGGATATGACAAAACTAAAAGTATTAGCACTCCAATTGGTAGCTCAAATACACTTGATCATGGTGAAACTAGGAAATCAGTAGATTAAACAATCTTTAGAGGTATGATAGAAAATTTTCTATACTTGATAGCTAGTCAACCAGACTTAATGTTTTCTGTATGCTTATGTGCGAGATATCAATCTAATACAAAAGCGTCTCACTTTAAAGCCGTAAATAGAATCTTTCGGTATTTAAAATGCACTATGGATTTAGGAGTTTTTTACTCTTCTGGAAATTATTTTGTTTTAAAAACTTTTTCAGATGTTAAATTTTGTGGTTGCAGAATGGATAGAAAAATTACATCTTGTACATGTCATTTCTTAAGAGATTCTCTGGTTTCTTGGTCCTGCAAGAAACAACACTCAGTAGCACTATCCACTGCTGAAGCTGAATATGTAGCAGTTGGATGTTGCTGTGCTCAAGTATTGTGGATGCAGCACACACTCACTGACTATGGATTGAGTTTCTCCAAAACTAAAATTCTTTGTGATAATACTAGTGCCATAACTCTCAGTAAGAACCCAGCACACCACTCTCATGAAAAACACATAGATGTTAGGCATCACATTCTTAGGGATCACACAAAAAAAGAAAATATTATTCTACAATTTATCGGAACACAAGAACAGCTTGCTGACATTTTTAAAAAATCATTACCTTCTGATAGGTTTGAGTTTATAAAATAGAACCTAGGAATGATTATCATTAAAATAATCATTCATATCTTCTTCATGTTTTACAATTCTCCTAACATTAAATAACTCCCTTTGAAAGGGGGAGGACATCTCTTACTATGTTTTTTTTCTCTTCTTCTTACTATGATTTTTATGATCTTTAATTATTTACTCTCCTGGTATGTGTTTTTGTTTTTTTGTTTATCGTATTGACAGTTTTATCGTAATATATACCTATTTTTTTATCGTATTGACAGTTTTATTTTATTATTTACTTCACCGTATCGAACGATCATGGTAACGAATTTCTTTTCCATCAAATCGACCGATCATGGTAATGAATTTCTTTTCCATCGTATCGACTGATCATGGTAATGAATTTTTTATCCACCATATTGACTGATGATGGTAATAAATTTCTTTTCTATCGTATCGACCGATGATGGTAATGATTTTCTTTTCCATCATACTGACCTATGATGGTAATGATTTTCTTTTCCATTGTACTGACCGATGATGGTAATGATTTTCTTTTCCATCGTACTGACCGATGATGGTAATGATTTTCTTTTACATCGTACTGACCAATGATGGTAATGATTTTCTTTTCCATTGTACTAATTGATGATGGTAATGATTTTCTTTTCCATCATACTGATCGATGATGGTAATGATTTTCTTTTCCATCGTACTAACCATTCATGGTAACGTGATTGTTTTCCATCAGCTTGTCAGTTCATGGTACCAAGATTGTTTTCCATCGGCTTGTCAGTCCATGGTATCAAGATTGTTTTCCATCGGCTTATCATTTCATGGTAACAAGATTGTTTTCGATCGGCTTGTATGTTCATGGTAACGAGACTGTTTTCCATCGTCTTGTCAGTTCATGGTAACAAGATTGTTTTCCATCGGCTTGTCAGTTAATGGTAACAAATTTGTTTTCCATTGGTATGACGTTTTTTTTCATTGTACAGTTGTGTTTTCATTTTAGCTCTACTAAAACCAACAATTACCTTACGTTCTCTGGTAGGTACATTCCTTTTTTTTTATTTTTTTCGTTCATTTTTATCCTAACCATTGATCTTTTTTCTTCTAATATTGACCGTAGAAGATCAACGGTCACCCCTATATCGCCTATAAATAGCCCCCCCTCCCCAAACCCACATTGGTTTTCCAGGTTTTGAGGTGAAGCTCTACTCCACTGTTTTTAAGTCATCGTATGATCTTTCATTGGCAGCATCCCTATGTCTCAGTCTTCTGCCAACACTTCCGCCGATATGCCTTCAAAGGCATTCTTGGAAAAAGGCCTTATAAGGGAAATGTTAGTCTCTCACTAATTCTATGATTTATATGATTCTACTATCATGAGGATTATCTTGTTTCAAGGATGGGAGAATTTGTGTGTTGAAAATCCGGTTTCTCAAGATCCTGTTCTCTTTGGTGAAGTCTATCCATTTTATAAAACCGTATCTTTTGACAAGAATATGACTATCAATTTTGCTGTGTACGATAAAAAGTAATCTATGTCTGTAAAACAAGCGGATCATTTTCTGAATGTCCCAATAGAAGGGAATTCTTTCTGTCCATCTCATAAACTATTGGAGGAAGTCGGTACGTTTAATAGAGAACGTGCTGAAAAGTATTTGTTTGTCATAAATGAAAAGAAGAGGAAAGTGGCTCATCTGTATCCGGATAATAGGTTTGTGGCTTTATGGATGCAAGGTTTTCTTATCCCAAGAAAAGGGGATAGAGAAACTCTGAAAGTTTCAGATATTTTTATGCTTGACTATCCTGTAAATATGAGAAAAGTAAATCTCATGGGGCATGTTTTTCAAACCATTAAGAATGTCAAGACAAGAGGGATTAAGTCCCAAATGATTATGTATCCAGCCATCCTTACAAAGTTTATTCTTGAGAGCATGATGTTTTGCAACATTCATTTTAAAGGATACCTGATAGATCTGAAGCCATCTTGGATTAGTAAGAGTACGATGAAAAAGATGAATGTTTGTTTTGATCCAAATTCAAAAAAAATTATAAGTGATGTAGAAGCTGAATCGGCTCAAAATCAATCGGCACCTATGCCAGCCAAAGACCTTCCTTTTGTTGTTCCTCAGATGTCTGACCCACAAACCAGCTCAAAGCCAAAGAAGAAGCCTAAGTACAGTAAGGAGGTTGTAGCCAAATGGAGAAAGGACAAGGAAGAGAGAATGGAAGGTGATCCAGCTAAATCCTTTGCTAAGAGATTAATGGTTGAGGATACCCTTTAGGCTGAAAAGAAGAAAAAGGTTATTTTGAAAAGAAAAGAATAAGAGTTTGATGCTTCAAATCTCTTGAAAGTAGTTGAGGAAGCTAGTGCTCAACTTACCACAGAAGTGAATCAAGAGCCTATCGTACAGAGCCTTCCTAAGAAAGAAAAGGGAAAAAAATGATGGAAGATATAGAAGAAGTAGAAGATGAGGAAGGATATTTTCTTTTAGAATTCCTTTAGAGTTTGAAGAATAGTAGGGAAGAATCAGTTCAAAAGCAGAGTGAAGGTGTTCAACAAACCCCTCATGCCGATCAAGCACCTTTTGAAACTTCTAAAACTCTAGATAAAACACCCCCTCAAGTAAAGCAAGGTGCTCAATCTTCTCATACTAGAAAAGTTATTGTCATAAGTGAAAAAGTAGAAGAAGAGAGAAAAGATAAAGAAAAAGGAAAAGGAAAATAGCCAGTTGTTGACTCAAGTCGATCAAATGAATTACCTTCGTACGATGAGGATACTGATTCAGAACAAACAATCTCTCTCTAGAAGAGTTATTATATTGTTCATGTTTTACGAAGAGTTGAAGAGACTATTCCTTACTTTCTGAGGCTGGAAGGGAAAATTGATTTCATTACTGACAATCAGATAATGATGTCTGGTTCGGTAAGAGAGTTGAGAAAGAATTTTTTGTCAGTTGAAACCGATTTAAAAGTTCTTTCTGAAACCTCGACTGCTCATAAGAAAGCCTACAATAGGATGACCAAGTGTTCATACAAAATAGAGATTGTAGTAAATGACCATGAGATAGCAATTGAAGATATAAGGAGGTTGTCAAATGATCGTTCTATTACCTTTAACAAGCTTGACAAAGAAACTGTTGAAAGGATGAATCAGATAACTCATGGAGCCAATATTCCTTCAGTGAATGAATAGCAAGAGAGAATGAATGTTTTTCAATCTCAATTCTTGAAGGTTTCATCTTTCATGGATGAAATGGTTTAGTTGAAGAAACAAAATTCTATGTTATCCAAACATAACAAGAATCATCAAGACAGAATTGATACCCTTGAGAATGTAATCAGAGTCCAAGAGGAGACTATCAAGAATCAAGATTAGATTTTTGCAGACAAACAAGAGCTTCTCATAACTCAGGGTGAATCAATTTCTGAAGACAAGAAAGAAATCAAGAAGATGAAATATGTTCTTCATGAGCTCATAAAGAAAGAGAAGGAAAGAGAAAACAAATGACTGTTGTATTTGTTTTCTTTTGGAACCTATATTTGATTTGTAATAAATTTTATGATTCTTTTATTTTGTTCTGAAATTCTTCTCTCTAACCCTTTCATGAAACTCAAGGTCACCCCATTCTATTTTGTAAACCACAAAGGGGGAGAATGTTTTATAAAGGGGGATAATGTTTTACAAAGGGAGATTGGTTTAAACAAATACTTCGAAGCCAAGGAAAAACTATGAATACAATCCTTAGGAAAGTATACACCTAAGGGGGAGTTAGTTGTATTCAAATTCATATTCAGAAGAGTTTCCAATAACTCATGGGGAGATAAGTATTTCTTGTTATATTTACTTTGTGTGTTGTCCTTTCCAAAAAGGGGGAGATTGTTAAGTCAAAAGTTCACTTTTGTCTTCTATATTTTGTTTTGGAAATCACAAATGTCTTTTTAATCATATCGTACTAACCTTGTCAATCGAATCGTACTGACTCTGTCAATCGTATCGTACTGCCTCTGTCAATCGTATCGTACTGACTCTGTCAATCGTATCATACAGACTCTATCAATCCTATCATACTGACTCTGTAAAAAATATCGTACTGATTCTGTCAATCATATCGTACTGACTCTGTCAAATGTATTGTACTGAATCTGCTATTCATACGTTCATTACTTGTTTTTGTACTTTTTCAAAAACACTTGTTTCATATTAATCGTACTATTGTTTATCATCTTCATATATCTTGTTTTAACCAATACGATGTCGTTGAGTTAGTTACAAACTAATCAAAATGATGTCGTGCTTTCTGTTTCAATATGATCGTTATGATGACAGGTGTCCAAGTCCCTCTGAGTTTTTCGGAGAAATATGACCGTTGGAGGAGATGTGACCATTGGAACCCGAGTCTTATAAATAGGAGGTCATTTGAATCTGAAAGAACAATGAATAAACAATGAGATATTTTAAAACAACTATGATACTTTTCTTCAATCAAGATTCTAGAGAGAGATGATGTGACTTCTCTCATGCGGTGTAATTTGTGCGTCCGATCATCGTATCGAGGGCTTTCAAGTGATTGAATGACAGAGGTGCCGATTAACTACAAAATAGAGGGATGTCGGGGATAGGCAGACAGACGTTCTGATCATCGTATCGAGGGCTGCCGGGGATAGGCAGACAGATGTTCCGATCATCGTATCGAGCGCTCACCAAGGTGTTGGTGAGACTGACCTTTTATCCTAGGTGAAAGGATAACCCTTCTTTTTGGGTCAAAATAATTGTAATACTTTTACTTTTTCGCTACTACTTGTATTAGAAAGGAAGTTGTATTGTTTCCTTTCTTCTTTACATATTCAATTGTAATTGTTTCAATTATAATCATTCTATTACATATTTTATTGATTGATTCTATATGCTATAAGTTAGAATCATTCATCTTTATATTACTCTGATTATTGTGTTCATCTTGATTACAATTGTTTTACATTTCATCAGTATTACATTACATCATACCTTTTATATTAAATACAATTGTGGGTGTTTTTATTTGTATTACTTTAAGATCTTTTAATCTAATCGCTTAACTGTTTAAATACAAGGTTTTAAACCTACAGTTCACCCCTCTTGTATTATTCTATCTAATATACACACATATCTCAAAATGTATATGTTCAAGAGGTTTCATGGATTGAATTTATTCTATTTTATATTTTCTTTTAGTTATTTTTTAATTTCCTTCAATTTTCACAAATAATGGTTCTTTTATGTTTTTAGCATTATTAACTCTCCTAAAGATTATTTCTTTAAACTTTTTTAATGTTTTATTGAAAAATATGATAAATAATCATATTCCAAAATAGATTCTCATATTTTTCCCTTAGGTAACATGAGTTATTTTGATTTGATATCTAAAATATATTTCCCACAGATCTTAATTTTTTATAAATAGTTTTTCTATCCTTAAAGAATTGTATGTTTATAGTTTCCCCAAAATATCACCTAATTTCCATCATCTTATAAATTCATTACACTTCATATGTTATGTTTAAGTCTATCCAAAAAAATTACTTCCTTTGGTTTAATATTTTTTCTATTTACAAAAGCTGTGCCACTTCCATTTACTTTTAAGGAACTATTAATACCAAAGGTAACAAATTCTCAATTGTGATATTAAATGTTTCCTTAAATTTTATCGTCAAAAGTCATATAAGAGGTGTATCCTCAATCAATAATCCATTTCATCTTCTTTTGGATAGTTTTCATGGAAAATTCAATAATGATAGATTTCTCATTTTCATTTTGTTTTCCCTACCATTTCTCTCTCCAGATGAATGGATCCTATCCAAGAATATTTTTCATTCAGTATTTATCATAATGACTAGTTTGATCAAATATTCCATAGGTTTATTATAGGAAATCAAAAAAAATCTTAGTTGAGAATTTTTAACTTAAGATTCCAAATATTGAAATATATATCTTCACATATTCAAATTGATATTTTATTTTATTAGAAAGTTACTCCCTTTTAACTTGATTTTTCTTCTTGGAAGAAACATTTTGTCGTAATAGTTATAATATTTGTGCCCATATTTTATACAGTAAAAAAAATACATATTGAACCTCCACCTTCCCAAATTATAAAAATTCTGATTATTGAACGTTCATGGTTCCTCATTGGTATATATAACTTCCTTTATCATTCATCACAGAGAACCCTATTTTTACTGTTATATATAACATTCATTGGTTTAATAGATTTACATAAAATTTTCTTATAGATCTATATATTCTCAATATTTATTGAGAAACATGTATTTTTAGTAGAAATTGATTTATCTTTACTTTGAGAAAATTTTTTCTTGTATTTTTATAGAATAACTTCATATGATTTAGTTTAAAATGTATTTATTTATTGAAATAAAAATTCATTATCAGTAGAAATCGATTTCTCTTCACATATAGTAGAAATAAGATTAAATTTTTTTCCATAATGCTTTTTGAATATTAATATTTAACTTTTGTTTCTTTGATGAATTCAATATTCAATTTCTTTAAAGTTCTTTCAACTTAAAGACATCTAGATTGCATTTTTCCCAATTCATATTTCATTGAATCTCGATTGTTATTTTTATCCTTCATGAATTTATCATTTCGGGAGACATTTAGTTTAAGGTTATTCATTTACTTAATGAATTAATTCTCCCTTATTATAGTATCTTCTAAACATTATATTTTAGTTTTTCATTTGTTTTTCAATAAGATAATATCCTTCTTGATTTTAATATTTTTCTCAAGATATGATTCAATTTATGATTTTTGAATGTGTACCAAGTAGGTAACTTTAACTTCTTATTTTTATTAATGTGTGTATATATATGGTTTTAAATGATCCATGATGTTTACAAATTTTCATGTAATTTATCTATCAGATGATATAACTTTTGAGGAATCCCTTTTTTCTTCCTTATAAAGAAAACTTATTTTCTTATTTATAGTATAATTATCTTTTCCCATAAATTATTTTACCCCTTCATTATTATAAATATTATATTTAATAATTTGAGGATTTCAATTAGTATAATAGTATCCAATTTAATTATACATCTTCTTAGTGTAATCAAGAGGAAAGATCCCAAATCTATGTTATTTAAAAAGTCCAAAGGATGATTAAAGTTATACTTCCCTTTACAATTTCTGAAATGAAAAGAGATAAGAGGTATTATATTCCTATAATCATTATCATCATTCCCATAATATTTTATTTAATTAGAAGATCAACATTATGATACATTAAGTCTGAGTTTTCTAAAGGATTCAAAGGTAATCTATTTTTAACTATTTTGTAAATACTGATGTCTTTTATATTTTATATTCCAAAATAATATATTGAATTTAATATAGAGATAAGTCATATCTATCAACATGGGATAAGATAATAGGATAAAATATATCAATGTATTTAATCATTAAATTCTTCATAATCGTTGATTTATTCAGAGTTTCTCCACATCCACTAATATTACTGATTTTTTTTTGAATATTGTGAAGAATTAATCAATGATTTTTTTATTATCCATAACCAGTATCTCAAAATAACTTATTTAAATTTGTTATTAATTAACATTAAAATTTACTTCAAATAAACTATTAATATTATTCTAATATTTCTTAGCTGATTGAGGACCCATTACCTTGGTGTAAACCTTGTCAGATAGAGACTTGAGAATTTTATTCTTCACCTTACTATGAACATGCATGTTTCTTTTATCCATAAAATCATAGTTTAATTTTTATATTAGTTGATATCATTATGTAACAACATCCACTACATACAATATGAGAGATAAGATTTAGGGTATCACCTTATTTTTCCATCCATGTATGTTTTTAGCATCAAATATTATAATACCATGGATGTTAATAAAATTTGAATTATATAATAAAAAAATCTAATCCAACATAGGGAACCTAATCTGATTCCATTTATGATACCTAGGAATGGGTTGATCAAATGACAAGGGGTGGGGGTGGTTAAATAAGTGGTTTAATTTTTATAATATTATTTAACATAATATTAATCTCTAACACTTGTTAAGTTTATGATCAGTTCAAGTTAAAAGACTATGTTTTAGTATATTAAGTTAAGTAAACAATAAATTAATGCACAAAAATTTTTATAAGGGTTGTCCCTAATAAGTAAATATACTCCTTTTGGTGATTATTGTTTTTGAGTCACACATTTTACACTATGATCAATTAAAAATTACCTTAGAATATGAAGGCCCTAGTCTTTACAAAAAAATGCATCCCATACATAAGACTCCTAACTAGAAGATTATACTGGTTCCTACTACTTATAATGTTCTCTATATTCTCTGATACTTTTAGTTGGAGAATAATATTTCAGTAAAAAAATTCAAGGTCCATAATTTCATCATTTAGAACTCCATTCTTCTGGTTTATCAGTTTCTAGTAAACTCAACTTTGGGATCTCCTTCATCCAATATATATACGTCATATTCTCAGTGGTCTTCTTCACTTAAATAAGATCAATATAACTACGGAAAATTTAAGCCCCATATTAAGAAGAATTTATTGAAGTTTGTTCCCCATTTATACAACAAAAAATTATCTGATAAATTTGTGGAATACATGGGATCTAATTTTGAAACTCATTATCACTTCATATATTTGTTTAATAGGCATAAAACATATAATGAAATTATATTTTTGACACTATAAAATCATTTAAAATACATCGTATCAAAATTATTAAACTCTTTCTAAAAAATAGGTTTAAATCATAAACTAAATCATTAGGAATATAAAAACATGATTTTACATCTCAGCATCATCAAAATAGTTTTGAATTAAAAATATTTATAATAATTTTCTTAAAAACTTCCAATGAATATACTTTTAGTAAATATAATTCTAGTGGATGCAATTTTGGTTAACATACTTCTGGTGAGGGTAATTTTTGTGAACATACTTATGGTAAAGGTACGTATAGTGAATTTTCTTCAAGGGAACTGACTTTTGGTGAATTTAATTCTAGTAAACGTACTTCTATTGAACATACACTTCAAAATATTTCACTTTTTCCAATAGGTACATATCTATTGGTAAATGTGTATTTTTTTGGTAAAATGTTTTACCATCATATATGTCCCTTTCACTAAACTGTTGGCAAAATTTTTTCTGTCAAATGTTTTTATGACATATAATAGAGTTCTATTGTAATTATAATAATAGCAACAGATAATATATATGTTTACTAAGGTGTTTAACAACATGATTTGGTGAAAAAATTATCTGTTGGTAATAATATTAAAAATATTTAATATTTGATTATAAATTACATTTAAATAAAAATTATACTTTTTTATTTTTAGTAAAATTCATTATAAACAGAACCTATTAGAACCCCAACCTTCCAAAGTTATGTCCCCCATAATTTTGTCACCAGACAATTCTTCCCCCCTCAACGCTGGATCAACCACCCCAGCAGCTCCAGCCCATCATCACCAGTGTTTCCAGTACCAACAGCTCTAGCCCATACATGCCAGCTCTAGCCCCAACAGCTCTGTCCATCCATGCCAGCTCCAGCTCCAACCCACCCATGCCAGCTCCAGCCCCATCCATGCTAGCCCCAATCTATGTAACCTCCATCACTATCCCATCCATGATACCTCTAGTCTATGCTATAACAATCTCCAGTCCCATCCATGTCAACCCCAGCCACATCCATGCCATCTCTAACCTATTCACAAATAGATGATCAAAATTTTGAGTGAAGACATTATATGGAATTGATGGAGTTACAAAAAAAATGACATAAATACACTTACACCATAGCGAATTAAAATAGGTACATAGAAAAGTGATAAAAAACAAAACAAAACAGTACATCATACCTATTCAAAATAGGGAACTAAAACTCGTATGTGTGAATCCACAAGCCTGATGAATATAGATCAATAGAAAATATGTGGACCATCAACTGGATTGATATAAAAATACAAGTGAAAGATTTTGAGTCTTAAACTAAAAAAACATTTTCTTGAGTTTTTAAAAACACATTAGTAATAGTAGAACCTCCTTCATGTGGCCTTCATGTAGGCTCATACTGTGATTGATGAATCCCATCCAATCCTATGACCAACAAATCAAGAAGAAAGTGAAATGCATCAATTAAAATATATAATATCAGAATATGTATTGGGCAGAAAAAAATCCCATCATAGATGACACAAAAACCAAAAAATCCACACATCAATGAAAATTCATAAGAAAACATAATTGAATCCCAATACCCCAAAACATACCCAAAGTAATACTAGTGGAAATATAAGTAAAAAATATTTTCAAATAAAACATTTATGGATTTATATCCTAAAATACAATAACCATACAATTAATATTTTATGGAATGATAAATTTAATTTATAATCTTAAATTAATTATAACTATTTTAAAAACCAGATCAAAATATATCTCGAAGCAAGATATAATGACTATCATATGTATTCCTTCAAGAGCTTCCAACATCAAAAAATTGTTCCTCAGACAAACAGATGAGAAAAAACCACATATATATTTTTTTAAATCCAGTTATATGAGCTGGTTTTCCATCCCAGATCCTCAAAAAAAAAAAGAAAAATAATGATATAGTGTACACCTAAGGTGTAAAGAGATTACACCATCTCAAAATATACTAAAATCAAAACTTCAATGAAAAAATTTTAAAACTAAAAATCATAAATCCATCCTCATGATGTGTTCACTGTACTTAAATGAAATTTTGAAGAAGTAATCTTCTTTCCAACCAACCTATAAACAATTGTAAGCATCCTTTATAGCAAGTGTCTACACCCGTAAAAACAATCCTTTAAATTTACCCTCTAGTAGACTTTTAAAACCCCAATCAATATCATCATCTCAATTCCATGGGGAATACGAAAAAGTATGAAGGAGAGAACCCCTATAGATGGTTATCTAGAATCTAATCACAAAGAAGATTGAAATATTATCCCAATAAAACCATCCCAAAGTTCAGATAGTAGAAAAAAGAGAAGATAACACCATCAAATGTAATCCTTCAAAGTAAACCATCTTTAGGTATAAGGAATCACATTCCCTTTATAAGTTGACAGTAAAATTTAGAAAATAAAAGACATACCTTTGACATAGAAAGATGATACTGATAATCTAATGAACCAATCACTAGATGTAGGTGATGAGGTACTGAACAAGTCAACATAAGAAAAGAACTCTCAATCATCAAAGTGCATAAAGAGTCTACTTTGACAAAATTCATCTACTAAAATCACCAAGTTCCCAATGAAGAACCAAAATAATCAATCCTCATAGAAAAACATTGACATACATGCAATCAAGAATCTCATAAACACTTTCAACATTTGTACCCAGTCATAAGAATATATAAAATACAAAACAGAGTGTTCCATGATCTATATCCAACAACTGTAGACAATAATTTGAAAATTTTGAACCAATGATTCTTCAGAAAACTATAAGAAGTTCCTCTCAAAAGAACATCAAGTGATTATTGAGATTACCTCAATGGTGATCCAAATTACATCATATATATTAAAAAACACTAGATTTTATATACAAAGAACAACCCAACACCCATAAAACATGCCAAAACACACTAAAATTCATTGAATTAGTCTACTCAACCATGTTTTCTGGTAACCCACTTAATTATAATTAAATTACACGACATCACGATGATGCTTAAATGCCACTATTTAAAATTTTATAATTGTTCAAAGTATTGGTAATGTTTTCATGATGATAATATTTAATTCTGAACAATTTTAAACAAATAATTGGTTGTAATAAGTGTTGTAATTTCAAAAATATACTCCAAATGGGTGGTTAGTTTTTATTGAAAGTAACATCATTCCCATTGTAAAAAACAATAACAATATTATGTATTTAAACTTTTACATGTGTTTAAATTTTTTTTTGAATTGTTATAATCCTTGGTAATGTTATAATGATGATCATATTGAATTTTAAAATATTTTAAACAAATTATTAGTTGTAATATGTGCTGGAATTTCTAAAATCTACTTAAAATGGATGGTTATTTGTTATTGAAAGTAACATGATTCCCATTGTAAAAAATAATAAAAATATTATGTATTTAAATTGTGTACTGTGTTTAAATACTATGTTAGAATTTTTAGAAGCCTTGGTAATTTTTTATTGATGATTATATTGAATTCTAAACCATTTTAAGCAAATAATTGGTTGTAATAAGTGCTTGAATTTTTGAAAGCTACTCAGAAGGGATTGTTTGGTTAAAAAATTAGAGTGTTTGGTGTGTTAAATGTTAAGATGAGATTTTAACGAGTCTAAGGTGTTTTAATGGTAATTTTGGTTTTTTTCTAATTTAATTAATATTAATTGGATAAAATAATCTACTTCTTTAAAAAGGTAAGAAAAATTTTCATAGAACATTTTATTTCTCAAAAAAGTATATGATTTAAACATTTTAAATGAATTTATATAAATAGAAGATAACTCAATTACCTTATACAAAATAATCCTTTTCTTACTCATATTCCCATGTCTCTAGTGGCTATATTATCAATGTTATCTTAGTATTGTTCATGAAGAAATATTGTCTTGATACAATAAAAAACAAGTCATCCACATGCATCTTGAAAGAGTTTTTAAGTTGCATGATTATAAAAATGGAAGCATATTGGGCATAAATATGAGGAGAAATTGATATATGTTAGTTTTTGGTTTCAAAAAGAGTCCCATTGATCCAACTATTATGTTTACTTGATGTATTCAATTTATTTCGGTTTTTTATTTAGTCCCATTTTGGATATCCATCAATCAAAGGTAGTTAACGTAGAAGTAGTTAGAGGGTTCACATTAACAGTGGGTTTACCCATAGAGGACCCATACTTTGAGTGCAGGTCAACTGGTTAGTGCCGAGACAACAAACCAAAAGAACTCAAAAAATGCATGAAATTTACCCAAACCCTATTTCATAAAAATTTAATCCATGATTTTATAGAATATATGGTATTTTAAAAATGATTTAAAACATACTATTAAGGTTATAAAATCACATCACCAGTACCAATGTTATGTAAATTTGAATGTAATAAACATACAGTCCATGGAAAATCATAATTTAAAAATTCCTAGGGTACTCACAATAACAAACACCTAAAAAGATAGAGATAAAAAATCCTACCATAATGAAATTTTATGTTGGGAAGAAAATAAGTACAATAGATTGTGCACCATTGATGTGTGAATTTAATGATCAAAGAACTAAGATAGTTAACTTTTAGATAGAAAATACATAAACAAAAAATACAATTAACAATTCAATAAAATGTGCATGGTTCATATACATGTAAAACAAAGACATAGGAAAACATAATGATACAAAAATTAGATGAGGTGGAGGAATTTGGGGGAAGGATGTGGGTTTAAGTGATGTGATAAAAATTTTCCAATGAATCAAACTACAGTCCGAGAATGTGGGTTCTGTTGATAATATGAACAACATGAAGTCTTTAATTGCAAATCGATGAATGTAAAACCGTAATGTGTGTGCATGTCATGCAAAAAAACCTAAAATTAATTTTCCTAGCCTATAATAGGTGTGAAGGTAAAATGTGGGTACCTTAACATATATATTTGGGTCATGGAATTTGTTGGTTAGAACACCATGACCTTATTTTCATCCCTTCCAGTCTCTTGTTGGAAGTGGAGCGATGAGGAAGACATATTGAATTATACATAATCCTTGAAAAAAGACTTATTTGGATATACATTAGAAAACAGTAAACAATTATCCAAAAACATATCTGGTATTGTTTGGTGTTAGAGGGATTTGGGACTAACTAAATGATGAATGTGTGAGAGGAAAATATTTTCAAGGTAATGGGATGGATTTTCAATCAACCCCACCTTATTGGACTTTAATTAGGGGAAGACATCCAATTTGGGTTTCAAGCTAGTCTATACGATGGGTTGGATATACTAAGAGAAGGTTGAGTTAAAGATTAGTCCGAAAAGAGGTGGGGATAGAATGGACTATCGGGGTTCTAAAAAGTTGATGATAGAGGGGATGTTGAACTCATGTGAATCAGAAGAATATTTCGTTGATGCTCGCAAGGAAAAGGAGGGGAATCATTAGGGTTTTAGGTGTTCATATTGGAGGAGAAGAAAGGGAGTTGGTACCACCCACCAGGGCGTGGATGGGACTGTAAGAATATGATTTTAGTGCCACTCATGGGTTGATTGAAGTAACAAAACCTCTGTGATGAATATTCAGGTTTTTGGGAGATATAGCGTGCACGCGGGTGAATGGAAGAGTATCAGAGAAGCACCTGTGGATCGAATAATAATAATAATAATTTTTGATAAAATTAAATAAATATAATATATAATAAAATTAAATATATAAAAAACATGACAAGAACTAAAATTTCATTATGTTTCTAATTACTTAGTTTGTTGTTTTATAATAAATATTAAAATTTAAAAAAATTAGTATATTTGTTTTATAATATAAAATAAAATGAAAATTTTGTTTATAAATACCAATTATGTTTTATATCAATTATTTATGACTTACATTTCAATTAGGTTTATTAATTTTTTTATTGATTGTCAGGCTTATATTTATTATATTTATAAAATTCAAATATCATATTGATTTTAATTTTTTATATATAGTATTTAATTGATTATTAAATGAAAATAATAATAAAATATAGGCACTATTTATTCTTAGATAAAATTGAAAATTAAAATAAATTATTGATATTTTTTTCTAAAACCATAAATATTGACTTTGGTCATAAAAATAATAATCTATTTAAGAAACATGGTTTCTTTTAATTGGTTATTATCATTAAATGGATAATTGTAAAAAAAATTATTGATCATAAAATATTTGTTGGTAATAGTAATTATTAATAATAGATTTAATTGTTGGTAAAAAATTGATGGTAATAGTATGATAAAGCAATAGATTTAAATGTTGGTAAAATATTTGTTGGTGATAAAAAGTCCATTCTAACAGACAGATGAGTTGGTGAAAATAACTATCGGTGCGTAAAATCACTACTAATAAAACATATTATTTGTTGAAATTGATCATATTTAACAACATATATAATATCTATCAATACATTTCTGTTGGTAGATGTCATTTTTTTAGTGTTACTTATGGTTAAGGTACTTTTGATGAACTTACTTCCTATGAATATACATCTGCTGAATGGAGATCTAGTGAATTCACTTCTGGTGAGTCTTAATCTTTAGCTATAATCATCTTATTATAGCCTTTAATACTTTGATGACATCTTATGTGAAACTATAAATCTAGTAGTATAAAAACTAATACAGAAATACTTTATTTTTACATCATCTTCAAGCATCCTCTTTTGATTAACTCTAACATTTAAATTTGAAATCTTAAATATATGCTACTTAAATCACTATTGGTATTATACCAAAGTGATATTCTTCTATTGTTCAAATAATACAACATCATAAAAATTATTTTATTTATCTTCCTTTAGTACACGTATAACTCTGTATAACTCCCTCAAATTCTAGTGAACTAATAAAAACTCTCAAGGATTAGATTTTTAGATTTAAAAACTTCAAATCCTAACCCAAAAATTTATTTTAAATGGGGTTGAAAAAGATGAAACAATTTGAAATAATAAGGGTAAATTTAACATGAAGCTCTAGATTATATCAAGATACACTCCCTAGATCAATCACATGTGGGTATAAAAGCACATGATGAGAAGAGCGATGAAAATTGATAAACAAGAAATCAAGAACTCATCATTTTTATTAGTTGGGAGTTTTTAGACTCATTTTATTTTTGAATTTTTTCTACCCCTTGAATGGATTTGGAGATTCCAAATTATTGTAATGATTTGAGGAATATTTTACATCTAATTTTCTCCTTTTAATTTGGATGTATTTTTGACCTTTTCGATTGAAAAATCTAGAATGATTTTAAAAAATGATGTTTTTTTGGATGTGTCTTAAAGTCTCATCCAAAACTTTACATTTTTTTTGGATACGTTTAAAAAATATTAACATTGGATTCGTAAATTAAACATTTCTATTAATACATGGTATTATGTTCCCTCTACTTATATACATCAAACATCAAAATTAATTATAGAAACCCTACCTTTTCTTACATTACTATCACATCATTTTAAAGATAAACAGCATAATATTATTACAAATAGAGTATCCAAAAACTTAGTGTCTTGTGAAAACTAGGATCGTACATAACAGTTACAACATCAAGCATAAACATTTATTTAATTTATTCATCTCTAGATTCTTATTGGAACTTGTCCACTCTTTAGTATATGTATCCACCTAAGGATATACATAAAAAGGGGTGATCGAGAAGCCCATTAAGAGGGTAGATAAGAAGAATATAGGATGGGGTGAGAATAATCATAACATGGGAAAAAGATCATGAACTTGAGAGGAAGCATGAATATAGGACTTGAAATGTGGCAATGCATAAAAATGAAACATCATGTCTTAGTGGTTAACTACCACACATAATTATGAACCAAGATAGCATATTTTTCACACAACATTTCACATTTAATCATGATATTCATCACTTTACCCAATGCATTAGAGCAGTGTCTAATTCTTGGTGCAACCATCACTTTGAAACATTCATATTGCGCTATATAATTCTGGGCGCACCCATCACATCATAGAATTATCATTATCATTCTTTCCACATAGAAAACATATCAAAAATTAACATAACTAACCCATGTAAAGTAATGGGTTTCATATCATAAGAACACATTCATAAACATTGGGTTCTCAAAATAAAGAGGTAATAACATACATGTTACAAGAACCGTCCACTTTGAGTGAGAAGTAAAAGGCGTGTTATTAAAAGAAGAGTTATTTTGGAAACCATTTTTTTGACATAAAAACTAGGGAAAAAATGTATGAACCAGAAAAGGGAAGAAAATGATGAATAAATGATCTTTAAGGAGTAACCATATCAAAAATGGAGTGAAAGAGGGAGAAACCGAAGGATGAAAGTTATGTTCAAGAATTTCCCCTTACCTTTTATCAGAATTCGTACTTCTCTTTAATATCCTGTATAATGAAATTATATTAATTATTTAGATATTCATAAAATTTTTTACATTAATATGGTTCATTATGGTTTTATTAATTGATTTTATGTGCCTTTGGATGAGTTATAGAGTTTAAAAAACATTGTTCGGGAATGTTTTTTTTTATGGTTTTCTTGAGTGGTTCACTTGTATTATTAAATTGAAGTTCGGGTAGAACATGGGTAAAAATTCAGAACTAATATAAAATGTTATTAATGATATTACATGAGTTTTAATGATCTTATAATGAATCATATTAGATCCTTTTGGGTGAATCATTAGATAAGATTTAAATGATGATTGTTTGGGTTAATTTGAATGGTTTTTCGATCATAATGAACTTGTTTTATTTTATCACTATTAATATGGTCATAAGTTAGTTCCAAAACATTAAATAGGGTATGATACATATAAAATATTCTGGTTCAACAATAAAAATGGTTTCATGACCAGATTTGAAGGTTCAAATTGAAGAAGAAATCATCTCGTTCTTGAAGGTGATAAAATAACACCTCCCGAATAATGTTCTCTTTAATAAAATAAAAGGAAGTGGGAAAAGAGGTTATATGACATAATATCCCATTAGCATAATAAAATTACAATAAATGTATAACACTAGAGTTAAAATACCATTTATATGAAGATAGGTGGAAAGAGACCAAGAAATGAACTTGAAATTGAAAGGAAATTAAAGGAGAAGAGGGAGAGAAATTACCTCTTAAATTCTCCTCTTGAGATCCTCCTTAAGGAAGCTAGGCTTGGTCTTTTGATGAGACCAACAACTAATTAACATTGGAAAAGGGCTAGTTATGATGTTTGTGTAGATTCTAGAGAAGTATTTTAGCTTGAGAGGTGTGAGGAAATGAGGGTGTGAAGGGTGGTTTTTATAGTGGAGGGGAGAGGGGTTTCCTTAATATAAAATTCATTAGTTTATTAATTTCACCTAAGACAAGGAATAGTGAGTCTTAAATGACCAAAAATAATAATTTTATCTTGTGATCCCGAACCAAGTGGGCTTACATCGGCAGAAAATCACACATGACTCTATAATTAGCTTATTAAGCTTATTTTTGTAAATTACGGTATTTCACTATACATAAAAAATTCACGTATTTCAGAAAAATCCAAAAAATTTACCGCAACCATTTTTCAACATGTAGAATCCAAAAATTAATTCAATTTTTCAAAATTAATTTTCTAAATATGATTAACTTATTATTTAATTAAAATCATGGTTTATTACTAAAAAACTGTTTTAAAACATTTATTTACATATTCTAAAATATAGGTACATAATACTTTCACTTGAATATTATTTTTATACTATCATATGTAAGGATACTATTAATTAGGGTATATCACTATTCAAAAGTGTATGTTACTATTCATAAGGTTAGGTTACTATTCACCAATTTTTTTTATTAGACTCTAAAAATCATCTTGAACACAACCGTGTATGTCAAATTTTCAAGATTCCAAACACAAAAGTGAAAAACATAGGTTTAAAGGTCACTTAGCACTTAGTAGATCATTATGTTTTGTTTTGATATGATTTTATGACATAATTATACAAAGAAAAATTCCATTGAAAAACTTTGGGTCGTTACATTCTTGCCCCCTTATGAAATTTTATCCTCGAAATTTCGTTATACATAAACAGGTGAGGATATTTCTCCTTCATCGCCTCTTCTGCTTCCCAAGTTGCTTCCTCAAACTTATGGTTCCTCCAAAAAACATTGAAAGGATGAGTTGTCTTGTTGCGTAGAATTATATCTCTCTAATCTAGAATCCCCACAGGATATTCCTTATAGGAGAGATCATCTTCCAGCTGCAGCACCTCTGAGTTTAGTACATGGGAGGGATCAGGTATGTAATTCCTCAGGAGTGATATGTTGAACACATCATGAACTTGAACCATATTCAGTGGAAGTGCAAGATGATAGGCCATGACTCCTATACGGTCAAGGATCTTAAATGGGCCAACATACCTTAGGCTTAACTTCCCTTTCTTTTCAATCCTCATGAATCTCTTCCATGGTGACATTCGCAGGAATACTTTATCTCCAACGTCGAACTCCAAGTCCCTTAGACAGTTGTCAGCATAGATCTTTTGCCGACTCTAAACGGCTTTGATGTGTTTCTGGATGACTTGAACCTTCTCTGTCATCTCTTAAACAATATTGGGTCCATGTAGCTTTCGTTCTCCAATATAATCCCAACAGGTTGGAGTTCTACATCACTTTCCATATGGAGCTTCATATAGAGCCATCTGAATACTTGAGTAAAAGCTATTGTTGTATTAGAACTCAACCAATGGGAGATGCTAATCCCATCCACCTTTGAATTCTAGAGAGCAGGCTCTTAGTATATCATCAAGTGTCTGAAAAGTCCTTTCAGATTGTCCATCAGTTTGGGGGTGATAGGCCATGCTAAAATTTAATTCAGTACTCAAAGCATGTTGAAGGCTCCTCCAGAATTTAGATGTGAACCTTGGATAATGGTTAGAGACAATTGATAGTGGAACACCGTGTAGTCTCACCAGTTCCTTCACATATATCTTTTCGAGTTGTTCAAGAAAGAGATATTCTCGAATAGTGATAAAATGGGAATTCTTTGTGAGTCGATCAACTACAACCCATATCACATTATTTCCCTTTGACGTATTTGAGAGACCCGTGACAAATTCCATAGTAACATTTTCCCATTTCCACATGGGTATAGGCAATGGCTGAATCATACCTTTGGACTATTTTTGCTCAACTTTAACTTGTTGACATACCAAGCACCTTGATATATATTCCACAATCTCCTTCTTCATGTTATCCCACACGAAGTGCTCTCAGAGATCACGATACATCTTGGTACTCACAGGATGGATAGAGAAAGTTGAACTATGTGCATTGTCCAATAGCTCCTTCTTTATCCTACGTGAATAAGTCACACAAAGCCGCTTTCCAAACCCAATCACACCATTAACATCGATATGGAACTCTTGCAGGTTCCCTTCCTTTACTGCATTCACCCTCTTTTGTATCACAACATCATCCCTTTGTGCTTCCTTAATCATCTCCTGGATGGATGTTTGGAAAATCATTTGGGAAAGGTAGGATGAATATACTGCCCTAATGATTTCCAAATCCATTATTTGCATATCCAATAAGATATGTCCTTTCTTAATCCATAACATGGATAGAGTAGAATATTCTTTTCTTCTTAGAGCATCAGATACCTTGTTCTCCTTTCCAGGATGGTAGTGAATAGAGAAATCGTAATCCTTCATTAGCTCTAACCATATGCTTTGACGCATGTTGAGCACATTTTCTATGAATATATACTTTAGGCTTTTATGGTCGGTGTATATGTCACAGTTCTAACCAAAAAGGTAGTGCCTCTAGATTTTCAAGGAGAAAATCACGACTTACAGCTCTAGATCATGCGTCGGGTTGTTCTGCTCATGGATCTTCAACTGTCAAGAGGCATATGCTATCACATTATCATTTTGCATGAGTACTCAACCCAATCCTTTCTTGGAAGCATCAAATTAAATCAAAAAACATCCACCACTTTTCCATAGTGTGAGTACTAGTGCAGTGATCAGCCTTCTCTTTATCTCTTTGAAGCTTCCCTCACATTCTTCCATCCAGACATACTTTACCCCATTCCTTGTTAACTTATTTAGCGGGCTTGAAAATCGTGAGAAGTTTCTTACAAAGCATTGGTAGTACCCAGCTAATCCAAGAAAACTACTGATTTCTATGACACTAGAGGCCCAGGATCATTATTAAATCGCTTTTGTTTTGGAAGGATCCACCGAAATTCCCTCACTTGTGATCACATGTCCCAAGAACATGACTTGTTTCATCCAAAAGTCACACTTGCTCAACTTTTCGTACAACCTCTCCTTTATTAATGTCTCCAACAAAAGTCTTAGATGTTCCTCATGTTCCTCCATTCTCTTTGAATAGATGAGAATATCATCAATAAACACTACCACAAATTTTTGGAGGTAATGTCTAAAGACTCTATTCATCAAATCCATGAATATTGTAGGGGAATTAGTAAGTCTCAAGGGCATCACAAAAAACTCATAGTTGTCATACCTTATACAGAAGGTAGACTTCTGAATATCTTCCTTCTCTACCTTTACATGATGATATCTAGAATGAAGATCCACCTTTGAGAATTATTGAGCTCCTCTTAACTAGTCGAACAAGTCATCAATCCTTGAGAGAGGATACATGTTCTTTATGGTGATCTTGTTGAGTTCCCGATAATCGATACACAGCCGTGTTATTCCATCCTTCTTCTTCACAATGATCACTGGTGCACCCCAAGGTGATGCACCAGGTCATATGAACCCTTTGTCTAGATGCACTTGTAGCTGCTTCTTTAACCCCTCCAGTTTGATAGGAGCCATCCTATAGGGACACTTCGAAATAGGATTAGCTCCGGGTATGAGTTCAATCGAGAACTCTACCTCACGATCTGGGGCAATTCCGGGTAACTCTTTGGGAAATACATCACCATATTCCATCACGATGTTAATTTCTTTAAGGTTGGAACTTTCCTTCAACTCAACCATTTGGGTGAGGTATGATTCTTCATAGGGAATCAAAACCCACACCATTGATGGATTTTTCAAAGGAGATTCATGATCTTCCTTGAATTTTTAGAGAATCATGGGATGGTTTGAAATATGAAAAGATATTTTCTTTTCCCAAAAGTTGATATGTGCTCTATATAACGAGAGCCAATCCATTCCCATTATAGTTTCAAATTCCACCAAGGGAAGTGTTAAGAGATTGTCCAGAACAATCATCCCACATATTCCAATAGGAGAGGAGTCAAACACTTGGGTTGCAATGATTTCACCACTTGGTGTTTTTACAAATATTTCTACTTCAAGGTTTCGGGGCTTCGATTCTATATGTCTAGTAAAATTTCAAGATATAAAGGAATGCATAGAACCAGAATCAAATAAGACTTTTCCCATTCTTGATTGAATAGGATGTGTACCCTGTATGACTTTATTATCATGCACCACCTCCACAGTAGTGATGGAATAAGCCTTCCCTTGTTCTTTTGGCTTTGGTGGTTGCTGGCGCTGATTACCCTCGAGAACTCAAGGTTTAGTGCACTGACTGGTATAGTGCCCTAGCTCCCTACAGTTGTAGCATTGAACCATGAGTGTTTATCTCCTTTATTCTGCCACATTTTCCTTTGTTTTCGTGTCTTTTAGACACTCTTGATCATGGTGTCCTTCTTTCCCACGCATTATGTATTTCCCCATCCCATTCAGGTAGTTCCCATGGTGCAACTTTCCACATTTTTGGCATGTGGGTCATTGAGTTTTCTTCCCACCTTTATCATTAGATCCTCTAGCTTGAAACTCCATATTTCATTTCTTATCACCATAGCGATGGGACCATTCTTGTAACTCCATCTCCAATTTGAGGGCACATCTAAAAACTTTTTTATAACTCCCAAAGTCTCGAATTTCAAGAGCCTTTCAAAGGTGTGGTTTTAATCCACTAAAGAATCTATCATTTTTCTTTCATTGTTGATAACAAAACCCGAAGCGTACCTTGGAAGCCTTGTGAAATTTTCTTCATAGGTTGTGGCAGATTCTACTTATTTTTTCATGATCTCTATGAATTATCTCTCCATATTCATAAAAATATTTCTTGGGAAATACTTATTAAGAAACATTATCTTAAAGTCTTCCCATTCCATCTCTTTAATTTCCTCCATTAGCATGGTGTTCTTAATCAAAGCCCACCATTGATCGGCCTATCTATCTAGAAGATAAACGGCTAGAGTCAACATCTCTATCTCAAAACAGTGAAGCACATAAAAGATCTTCTGCATGGAGTTGACCCAATGTTCCAAAACTAGTGGATCAGAAGATCCGCTAAACGTTGGTGGTCATTGCCTCATAAAACATTTGATAGCCAGTTTCTCCCTATTTGGTGAAGGAGGATTTTCCCCATTATTATGGTTATTATTCATATCCTGAGATAATTGGGTAAGCATCACCATGAAGTTTTGATCTCCACCTCCCAAATCATTGGGGATGTCATTCGGGCAATCGTTGCATTGGCACTTGCACGAGTTGTTGGCCTGATTTCTCCTGGTTCCCACCATCTTCTAAAATAGAAAAGGTTAGAACAAAACATAAGTAAAAAATTCATGAATAAAATATTAGTTTAAAAAATTTATACCAAAAAACATAACATATGGGATCCCAATGTAAATATTCTTGTGTCCATATTTGTACATAATCTCATGTTATAGGTTTTCTCTAGGGTTCACTAATCCTAATTCCCAAATTAACTAAAACATTCCTCTGATACTAAATAGAGCGACCCTAACTTATCATACATTACTATTAAATAATTTTAAATATAAACAACATAATAGTATTACACTTATAGGATCAAAAGGTTTAGTGTATTGGAAAACATAGGACCATACATAACAATTACAACATCAAGCATAAAATTTATTTAATTTCTTCTTCTCTAGCTTATTATTGGCACTTGTCCTATCCTTAGTAAATGTAGCCACCTGAGAATATACATAAAAAGGGGTGATATAAAAGCCCAGTAAGAGGGTAGATAAGAAGATTATAGCACGGTGTGAGCATAATCATAAAATGTGAAAAAGATCCTAAACATGAGAGGAAGCATAAATATTAGACTTGAAATGTGGCAATGCATAAAAATGAAACATCATGTCTTAGTGGTTAACTACCACACATACTTGTGAACCAAGATAGAATACTTTTCATATACAATTTCACATTTACTCATGATATTCATCACTTTACCCAATGTATTGGAGCACTGTATAATTTAGGGTGCACCCATCACTTTGAAACATTCATATTGCGCTATATAATTCCGGGCGCACACGTCACATCATAACATTATAATTATCATGATTGACACATAGAACACATATAAAAAATAAACATAACAAACACATGAAAAGTAAGGGGTTTCATCTCATAAGAACACTTTCATAAACTTTGGGTTCCCAAAATAAAGAGGTAATAACATACATGTTACAAGAACCGTCCACTTTGAGTGAGAAGTAAAAGGTGTGTTCTTAAAAGAAGAGTTCTTGTTTAAAAAACTTTGTTTGAAATAAAAACCAGGGAAATCATGTATATCCTAGAACAAGAAAGACAATGATGAAAAAATTATCCTTAAAAAGTAACTATATCAAAAATGGTGCAAAAGAGGGAGAACCCTATGGATGAAAGTTGGGTTCTAGAATTTCCCCTAACCTTGTATCTGAATGCTTACTTCTATTTAATGTCCTTTATAATGACATTATATTAATTAATTAGAAATTAATATCATTTTATACATTAATATGGTTCATTCTAGTTTTATTAAGTGATTTTATTTTCCTTTGGATGAGTTATAGGGTTCAAAAAACATTGTCCGGGAAGGTTTGTTTTTATGGTTTTCTTTAGTGGTTCACTTGTATTCTTAAATTGATGTTTCGGTAGAACATGGGTAAACATTAAGAACTGATATTACATGTTATTAATTATATTACAGGTGTTTTAATGATCTTATAATGAATCATATGAGATCCTTGTGGGTGAATCATTAGATAAGAATTAAATGATGAGTTTTTGGGTTAATTTGAATGGTTTTTCAACCATAATGACCTTGTTTTATTTTATCACTAGTAATATGGTCATAAAGATAGTTCCAGAACATTAAATAGGGAATAATACATATAAAATATTATGGTTTAACCATAAAAATGGTTTCATGTCTAGATCTGAAGGTATAAATGGAAGAAGAAAGCATGTCGTTCTTGAAGGTGATAAATTTACACCTCACGAACAACGTACTCTTTAATAATCTAAAAGGAAGAGGGAAAAGGGGTTGGATGATATAGTATCCCATTATAATCATAAATTTCCAGTACGTGTATAATAATGGAGTTAAAATACCATTTGGATGAAGATAGGTGGGGGTAGATCAAGAAATGAACATGAAATTGAAATGAAATTAAAGGAGAAGAGGGAGAGAAATTATCTCTTAAATCCTCCTCTTGAGATCCTCCTTAAGGAAGCTATGCCTGGTCTTTTGATGATACCAGAAGCTCTTGAACATGGGATAGGGGAGACATAATATGTTTGGGATGAGTTTAGAAATTCTTGGAGCTTGAGAGGTGTGAGGAAATGAGGGTGTGAAGGGTGGGTTTTATAGTGGAAGGGAGAGGGGTTTCCTTAATATAAAATTCATTTGTTTATTAATTTCCCCAAAGACAAGGAATAGTGAGTATTGAATGACCAATAAAAGTAATTTTATCATGTGATACCGAACCAAGTTTTCTTACATCATCATAATATCACACATCACTCTATAATTAGCTTATTTAGCTTATTTTTGTAAATTACAGTATTTCACTATTCATCAAAAAGACAAGTATTTCCAAAAAATCCCAAAACATTAACCCAACCATTTTCCAATGTGTAGAATCCCAAAATGAAGTCTATTTTTCAAAAATAATATTCTAAATATGATTAATTTAATATTTAATTAAAATCATGGTTTATTTCAAAAATAGGTGGAATGCATCTTGTTTCTTTATGTTTCAATAGAGGAATGACAACCAATTTATTTTTCTATAGATTCCACTAAAATGGAATTTAATTATCAATAAATTACATATTGAGTTAATAGGATTTTTTATAGGTGTCCCAGATGCATTGAGTGATTCTTCCACTCACCATTGATTAAAATTTAGTGTCACAATGGTGATTGGTGAGTTTTTAGTTGTTATAACTCTTTGAATTGAATTGTTTTATGAATTTTAAATACTATTAATTAATTAATGTAGGTCTATGGTATGAGGTAGTGGATCATGAGCATTGTGGTGCATGATTCGAGCCTGCGGAGGGATGGTCACTATGGTTAATGGATGTAGATAAATCATAAACATGAGGACAATGATCCCTTTAATACATAACCATATGTGGTGTATATATGTCCTAGTGTGTTATAAGGGTTTGGTTTTGGAAGTGAGAATATGGGTCAATTGGGTCCACATTCTTTGAGGGATCTAGGTAGATCCTTCTAAGAGTGTGATGGGTATTAATTTTTTTGTTATGAGGTTTTATAGATGCCCAAAAAGCTATGTCTCTAAGGGGAGTGATGTTTTGAATTTCTTGATGGGTCCTTATAAGGGTTGGATGATAAAATTAAATGAATATTCCAGTTAATGTGATTCCATGTGGTTAACTATAAGGAGAAAACCATTTAGTGTTTAAAATTTGAACTTATGTGGTAAACATAGTGGGAATAAGTTTAAAAACATGAAAATTCTAGGCTAAGAGGATATTATTATTGGTAATGGGTCTAGTGAACATGTTAATTACTTAATATTAATTCATCCATGACATTGTGATGCTAAATAGTGTTTAAAAACTTTTTTAGTGTGTTTTGTGGCTCTTGATAATAGTTATCCTCATGGAGTGGAAGTGGTTTCCTTGAGTATGTAGATTCATTGGATACAAAATGGGAGTATGGGATGTGAATTAACCATTAGTGTAAATCCTTATAAGATTTGGATAGTTTTTTGGGGTGACCCCATGGGATTTCTTGAAGGGTGTTTATTAGTCCATCTGTGGAATTAATGCATGGTATTGTGTTGTAATGGAACTCATAGCACTATGGGATTCTATTTAAGATATTTATAGGCACTTTTCATGACTTAGTAATTGCTAAAGGATTCGATATGTGTTTCCTTGAGACCATATGGGTTAATTCATGTCCTAAGAGGAGTATATTGAGTTTTTGTAGATAGGTGTGACTCAATGGATGAGATTGTGGTTATATTATGTACTAGGATGTGGGGATCATCACTGTAATTGTATAGTTTTAGTTTATATTCTTATGGATTCCAATGATGAGGATGGTCAAATAAGGAAATGTTAGGATTTTATTTTATATCCTTATATGAGTATTATGCATTTATTTATAGATAAATGAGTCTCAGGGTATACACTATGTCTTCTATAAATATCTATTTTTGTATCCTAAAAATATTATGTAGAAACAAATGATGGGGTTGCATCCTAGAGAACAAGGGACCAAGTTGAAGAGTTATAAAACCAAGTTTCTCTTTCCTTTTTTGTTATATTAAGATCACGATAGAGTAAGATGATCCCTATTTTATTTTTTTACATGGAACATGATCTATTGTGAAATTGAATATATTTTTTAGATATATAAGGATTTCAAAATGTTATAAATTTTCCTCAATACATTTGTATATGACTAAGATTGTATATGTTACACCTTTCCATATTGGGTTTTCAATATGCCCAGCACTGTCCTTATTATTCCATTCCTAAATGTATTTTTGATATTCTTAGGAACAAATATGATTCTCCTTTACTCTAATGGGATTTAAATAGGCCTATACAATATTATATTTTCTATTTTACCAAATTTATTTCTGATAAGGGGTCTAAATACGTCACACCTTTCATATGACATGATTCCAATTTTAGTGACTTAGATGATATGATCGCTGATATTGGTCGAAGCAGGTAGGGTATAATGTTGTGGGGGTTTGGTCGGAACATGATGACTTGACACTATTGATTACATGCAGTATTATATACCTTGATTTATTTTATTATAATAAATTAAATATATATAATGGAATATATAAAGGTTACATTTTTGATACCATATTGAGTTATATTCTCAAACCCTGAAGGAGAACCATGGCATGTGTGTGGATCATCATACTATTTTTTTAGTTACAAGGTATATAGGGTAACGGGTTAATGTTACCATATGTATATTTTTAGGCATGTTAAATGTAGGAATAAGGTGTTTTACTTAACTGCCCATTATTTTTTTCAATTGATCTCATTTTGGTCGATCGAGTGGCTAATTATTCAATTGTATGTATGCATGTTAGACACATGTTCGATATTGATGTAACACCTTGTCATTTATTTGATATTGATGGTTTGAATTTTGTTTTAAATATTTACTCTTACTCTGTTGTTTTATGTTTGAGATTTTATTGTATGTGATGGAACTAAGATTATTATCTCCCACCTTGGTTAGTTACTATCACCATTATTCAACAACCTATGGAATATGAGGAGTCATGTTTGAGGATATGGGGAAACCCCAACTTAGGCCGATTGATGGTTACCCATGTAGAGGTGTTATATGTGGTGTTAAATATTCATGTTGATACCCATATTAATAGATAATTAATTGAAAATCAATCCATAGATGACATTTAATTAACTGACAAGCCTAGATTTGAGCTACATGTTCCCATTGGTGATGTTTATATTCAAATATTCAAGCAAGCTGTTAGAAAATTTCTAACATGGATGATAATTATTATAAATATACATAATAAGAAAGTGGTATAATATTTAAAACTTATTTTATATTCAATATCAATTATGATGAAATTATTTTAAACTATTATAGTTATTAATAGAAGGAGAAATAGATAACTAGTTTAACGAATTCAAAGAACCAATCTATTATATCATTAATGAATACTATGGAATCCAAATATTCTCAATTGCGAACCGTGATGAAGTTTGTTATTTTAAAGGATTTTGAATATTAATATTTCAAACTGTGTTATATTTTCCTTTTTTATTTAGAGAATATATACATTAAAAATAGTATGTTGAATTTATTTATGTTCCCAATTCAAATGAAATTCCTTTGCACTATTGATTTGGATACTCCATCATAAGTGTATATATATGTCATGTTGTCCATTTTTTGGTTACTAATTATTGATATACTATTTATATTATTATTATAATTATAATATTTATTATTCTAGATATATATATTATAATTATTTATTTTTTGGAAATGTTGATTATATTTTTTTTAAATTTTAAGTCTATATTTTCATTCTATAGAAGAAATAACAATTAGTGATGATTGAATTATAAGTAAAGTAGAAACAACTGTAAGATTGTTCTAATAAAAGGAAACACATGTTAAACTATTTTTAATACTTACTAGTAAATGGTAAAAATATATACACCAAATACCATTATGATATTATTTTTTAAATTAACATATAGCACATATTGATGTGCACATTTTTTCTAGGTTACACAAGATGCTAATTATACTAAATATAGTTAACCTAAAAATATATTTTAGGGATCCAAGTCATGGAAAAGTGATAAATTAGCTACACATGTTTTCATTTTTTAACTAATAATAATTTTATAGTTGTTTAATTATATGATATATAATATGTATTACATTTTATGTTTCCTTTGGCAGTGTGGAGGTAATGTATCCATTCGTAAAACGTTTAAAGAAAATGAGCACAACCAAGAGACTGATGGATTAATATAGATGAAAATATTTTCATGAATATATACTAAAAATTTAGTACGAGAAAACATTTTATAAAAAATTTAATATACTTATCAATGTTCTTACAGTTCTAAAAATATCCAAACGAATATGATTATAGTTACTATATTTTTAATATTATGAAATTTTTTATAGCTTATATAATAAGTATAATCCCTTTAAAGGTTTAGAATATAGGTTTCTATTTTTGGATTTATACACTTTTAGGAAAAAAATTTATTAACCATTTCTTAATTTATATTCATTCAAACTATTTGAATAGTGATAATAATTCTTTTAATAAGGATGAAATAAATGCATTTAGGAATGAATTGGAAGGATATTTTTTGTCATAATATTCACTAAATTTTTTTAGACGTACTAACATACAACTCATTTATTTAACTTTATTAGATATTTTTTGATATATATGAGTGAACCACACAATGAATTACCTGAAAAGTAGATTGAATAGTCAGGATATTGGTGTGGTTAGAGTGATAAAAAATGAATATTATGAATTGGAAATAGATTTTTCATTTGAAAACATGTTTCAAAGTTATGTATACAACCATGTTTTTAAAATAAACTATAGCAAAAATGATTGTAAAAGTTGAGTAAATAATCAATATTATTGTTCCATGTGATGGAAGATAATTTAATCATATACTATTCTTTTGGCATATACAAGGGATATTCATTAAAATATTATTATCATATTAGAAAATTAATGTATAAGGATACACTGAATCGTATGAATCTAAAATATGGGTGATGGAAATTTGTACTAATGGAACCACTATAGTGTAGTAGTTTAAACCTTGTTGTGATCTATACTAGTGTGAACCATTACATAGTGGGTGTTACTATGTCATAGTGTTTTTAATAACAGTTGTTTTTGAAATAAAAATTTTCCTTTTCCACAAACCCACTTTCCAAAGGAAGGTGATTGTTATTGTAAAATAATAGTTCTTTGGGTATTGAATGAACAAAATGAGATGATAAGAGGTTGAACCATCTCAATGAGGAAATTATTTTCTATTTTAGGAATATCTTATATATGTAATCATATTTTCATGAAATCCTTCTTGATAAAAATACCAATTTGTTTTACATCACTTATTACCTTAGTGGGGTGAAGAGAATTTATTAATGATGTTGATCAACCAATATATTTAATAGATTATATAATTAATGTAAGTTAATACATTCTCATGTAATTGGGAATATTAATCACATTGGGTGAAAATTTCTTAAGTGTTTGGTGATTGTAAATTTAAAAGACATGTAGATGGGAACTATAGAATTTTACTCCCTCAAAGGAAGAATCTAAATCTTCTAGCTGATCACTATATATATTTAGATTAAAATAGCTCATCTATAATGGATTGATCTATTGTATCATCTCTAATAAGGCTATGAGTTCATTAGATCATTACTAACTGGTTTATTTATTGGATCATCACTAATAAGGTTGTGAGTGAACTAGCTCATCACTGGTAGATTGATTTATTATCTTGTCACTAATAAGGTGGTGAGTTTATTACATATTCATCAATAAGATGATCTATTGTCTCATCACAAATTTGGAAGTGAGTTTACTAGAACTGAATTAGTGTATTTATCTACTGGATTATCACCAACTGGAGGATGGATTCCCTGGCTCACCACATATGGATTAATCTATTAGGGCATTACAAAATTGAAGTCTTAAGAGATATACCAATTTCTATGGATATTGGATGATGTTGATTACACTTGAATTTTTTCCATGAATGATGGATTGAAATGTAAGAAAGTGTACACTAGATTGTATCTAAGAGGTTCATAGATTCACTAGATTATAACCAATGGTGGAAATTTTGTAGATGGTTTCTACTCAGAGGGACACCAATCAAAAGTGGATGCCGGTTTTTTATACCATCCAGGAAGACATAAAATTTTAAAAGTTATTTATTGGATCATTACTAGTTGACTCAAGGTTTTTATTAGCTCATCCCATATATAGGAAAGGGATAACTAGATCATCACAATCCTAGGAAATTTTTAGAAAGGAACCCCTTAGAGTGGAAACTAAGTGAGAGAGTCACATTGGTGTTTTGTTCAAATTTGTAATGATTTTTGTTTATATAGTGGAAGAAGTTATGGTGGATTTTGGATTGTTATGATGAAAGAGTCTTACTATATATCCCTATGATGGTAATAAAATTACATATAGTTATTTTTCAGTTAATGAGGTACATAATACCTTTCAAGATCATGCAACAAAAACAATAATAGTTCCTTTAATGGTTGTGTCCCCAAGACCAATTTGATGGTAGTTTAGGGTTACATGACTTATAAATTCTCTAAGAAGTTTAAATTTATATGAAGTAGACTAACGAAAAATGTGTCCAATAATGCATTTTTTGTGTTTTACAAATTTTTGGCCCATTATAATCACGTTTTACGCCAGGTTGGATGACTATATGTATTAATATATTATTTATTAGTATATAAGATAATAGGTAAGGATGAATGGATGCATGATAATAAAAAAAATTAAATATAGGTTTGGGATTACTCTATATTGAAATTTTTTATTAAGTCCATGGATCATTAATTACACATAAAGAGGCCCTCCAAATACTCAAAATCATTGAATATTGATTTAAAGGCACCAAGATAAGTGTTTTGAGATAGTAATTGTTCCATTAGTTCTATAATGGGATCGATCCCAATTATTAATGGAATACATGATTGATTATACTCTGATAATCCCATTAGTTAGGGGGAAACCAAGTAATTTTCAATATGAACTTAATACATGATCTATCGGGCCATTTGAATTTTGATGATGATTTGATCATATTTATCCATGGTCCACGTATGAGGCCTCATTAAGATAATATTTTCAAGGGTCTAACCTCAGTGAATGGGTACTGAAAATGAATTTAGGGATAATGGGGTAAAAGGGTTGAATTTACCCCTTATTGGTGATTGAGGTGAGTGGGGCCTTTCAATAAGTGATTTTGGGGTAGAGATCTATTTACGGGTTTAAGGAAAGGTTAATAAACTACAAAAAATTATCCTTGATTAATCCTCAATCAATAGTGATAAAGAGTAGGGTAGTGGTTACTTATCATTAAAAGAGGGAAATACATAAGATTTTTTAGGATATGATTCATAATTATAGAGTTATGTATAATTTTAAAAGATTTAAATTTATATAAAATACCTATACACAAGGTTTTTACAATTAATGGACTATTTATGGGAATGTTTGAGAATATCATGTTTTAGAACTTAGGCATGGTGCATGGAAGTTGTGATTGGGAGTCACAATACTAAGGGACTCAAACATGTTTATGTGAAGTGAAATTCACATTGGATGACGTGATAAAAAATTCATAAATTCATCCTCAACGTGGTGTTGATCACATTTCCTATACAAGGAACCAACACTAAGTACTTTGAGAGTAAGTTTTTCTTCATTTTTTCATTTTTTGGAGTGGTTATGAACCTAAGGGTTAAGATATAAAGTCTAGAGGTTTTATTAGGGAAATACATTGAAGACACAATATGTAAGTGTATAGTTTTTCATGTCAGTCATGTTTTCCATTAGACATACAATTGAAGATACTTTAAAGCATCCCAAATGAGAAAATTATGGAATGTTTTTAAGAAATAGATTGTAGGTTTAGAAGAATTGTAAACTTATAGAAGCATGGTAGGTGGTGTGACTGATATATATGTGAATTTCCAGGGTGGAATTTCCAATGACATACATCTGGAGATGTTTGTGGAATGGTAATTCCATAGAATGTTTTCTGGGTAGAGGTAGAGTGAGTATGGGAGATTATCTATACCCTGAATTTTTCACATGATATTTTTTATGGTGTATCAAGATAAATTTAAATTGTTTTATTTATATATTTCATCACTCCCAAAACATTTATTTTCTTTCTCACACATGGGAGTTCCTTTAAGAGCATGTGAATGTAATAATGTGTGTATAAAATCTAATTTTTGTGAAATCGTTAGTAGTTTTATTTTCATAATATTCCTAAATTTTTATTTCAAAATTTAAAAATAAATTTTTTGGATTTCCAAAACCACCATCTTAGAATGTAATTATTTAGGTGTGAAAAAGATCCAACATTGAGGTAAATGTGTCTATATTTTCATTGTTAAGCATCCCATAAAACTAAAAGGCCAATTTTCCCCTATATATATTGTCTCACTACTTTATATGGTCTAAAATTCACATTTCATATATCTCAAACTCTCTCTATGAACATAAATACTTATATTTATGACATCCTCACAAATAATCACTCTTGATTGCATGTGGAACTTTAACATGTATAAGCATTTCTAAAATACATGAAATCTTTAACATAGTAAACCCCACACAATGTATACTTTTTGAACCATGTTGGAGTTCATCATATCCTTATATTCATGGAGTTTTTCTCTAACTCCCATAATTTTATAATATTTTCTATCATTTTTTTGATGAAGGAATGGATGCCAATTCCTGTCATCAGACCTCTGAATGTCCAACTAGGAGGTGAGCCATATTAGTCAATAATTTCAATTCTAGTTATCATCATAATTTCTCATACCATTGCATAATCCTTAAAAACAACTTAGTATTAGATCATCCACATTACCCAATATCTTAAAATATGCCTATATATATATATATATTCCATATAGGAAGAGCCTCTTATACTCTTTTTTTCAATATAAATCACCATAACATGGTCTATTAATGCCATAGTATATAATCCTGAAATTGTTTATTGTGGTTCAAATAATTTTAGAGGTTGAGGAAAAGGTTGAGGGAGTGGTGGGATATATCATTCATTAATCTCCATTAACAATAGACGGCTAAAAATATGGAGATCATACCATTTATCAATAGTTCTCAATTATCCTTACAAATTTATGGACTGATTTTGAGGGTGGATGAAGTTCACAATGGGATCATTAACATGGGGGAGCTTCTCCAATAAATTGGAATTGATCAAGTGGTTCCATTAGATTCATGAATATTTTTTAGTATAATTCCATCCTTTTAATCTAGACCAGACAACCAAAGTTTCATAATTCAAAATCAGTCAATAGCCAAACCATTCCCTTGTACTTGAAAGCCAATTGTTCATAGAGAAAAATATGTTCTACCTTTATCATAGTGAAATTATGATAATACACTGAGATATATATCATATTGGTGAGATCCTTGTCTAAGGTGAGATATATAATAAATTACTCAGTTTATCTAATGTCTAGTATAACCTAAAAAAAATCCTCACTCAGTATATGAGATAATATTGGTAGTGAGATAAAATTGAGGATAAAGATTCTTCTATATCTAGTTTTTAATTATTGTGATTAAATCATCATATTTTTATATCATAATGGGTTAAATTTGAAGGAAAATCATTAAATATAGTTCTAATCTCAACATTATAATAATATAAATGGTTTATAATGAGATGAACCAATTATACCATTTTTAAAAAATAAATTACTTTATATAAATATCCATTACATATCATATTTAATAACACCCTAGAAACTATAGTTTTTTATATTTGGGAATTTGATACATAAACAACTTATTTTACAACACTGTAAAAATTTCTCAATAGTCACACCAACTAGAACATCATATTGTCATATGATCTGTTTTACTCTTCTCACATATAAAGGAATGAAAAAAATACAAAATGGGTGATCTTAGATGATCATTAAGGGTAAAAATAATATCTAATAACCAAATATCATATGTAATCGTAAGATGAACATGTGGGTATGAGAACATTTTCAAGGTATATGAAAAAAACATAAAGAAATCACACCCAATAAGGAATATATAACAAAACCTAAATCATGACATGAGGCTTTTATATTTATATAAATAATGAGTTATATAACCATGTAAATATGAGTCCATACTCTTGAAATAGGTGTGTTTCATAAAATAAGAATGCAGTATAAATATAAAAAAATAAATATTAACATATTTCAAGTTTAACTAACAATAAATTAATATCATAATAGACTTGGATAACCACTTATCCATAACATATTGTTCTTGGAAAAACCACCCACATATAATAAACATTTAGACTTAATAAAACCAATAACACCCTATAACCTTTAAGACGTGGGATAACCATGAAATCACCATAACCATTATGACTTATTATGTAATAAACCCAAATCTATAAACTCAAATAATATGTATACTTTATTACATTGGTATAAGATAAATAGATCTCATCTTGAAGGACTGATCAGTTTAATAGTCTTGCAGAATTAGATACTTACATGATTCCCATATTACACTAGATATATAAAACCTGTATCATAATAAAATATTGATTACATGATATTATGTATAATATCCTTGTTCACATATCAAGGAAAGGAAATAAATATATGGTGATCTCATATGCTCAGAAAGAGTTACAGAAAACTGAAGTTATCATGAATCAATAAGGAATATTCAATATGGAAATGTAAATAATTGAACACACATGCCATTAAATTGATAATGTGATCATTAAATTCATACATGGATTATAGTAATGAATTATTTTCATGTATAATTATAAAACCCTAATATTTTATGGCTTATTATTTATTTTTATTTTTTGATAGCTTGTGTTATACGCAACACTGTGATTAATCAAACCATGATATACAATTAAAATAATATTAATTAATGCGATAGTTATAAGATAGCTAGAAAATTATTCAGTATAAATTTGAATAACTAAATTATAAAAATTATATGGTTTAAAAATTTATAAAACAAATTTATTGGTATCAATTGATTAGAAATAAAAATAATAATTATCCGAAAATAAAGGAAATATTCTTTTAGAAAAACTATTTTTTTTGTGCATAATGAGTTTTTATTATAATTTATTAAATCAATCACTAATCTTAATGATTTTAAAGGTATAAAAATATTATATGTTAAATAAAATGTTTTATCCTTTACACAATATTTTTATATGAATGTGATAAGAAAAAAAATCCAATGTTATTCTCAAAAACTATATTTTTTTTTCTAAAAGCTATTTATCCATGTTTTAGGAACTTAATTTGAATTTATTTTCAATTTTTAGAAACATTATTTGAATAATTGACCTTATTTTCTCCAAGTAACATGTTAAAATTATCTTAGAGTTAATTTTTTAGAATTTTTTGAAAAAATTAATTTTTAATGAATAATTAAAATATAGATTTTTATTGAAAAATAACCTTTTCTCTAAGGAATTTAAAATGTTGAATTATATTTTAAAATAGTTATAAAATTGATATTAGTTCAATTATATTAATAGTAACCCAATTTAGGTGATTTGAATAAGTTTTTATTAAATTTATATAAAAATGGGTTATACTTATGAAAATGTTTGTAAAAATAATTTCTTATTTTGGATGAAAACAATTAATATCAGGTAAAAGGAAAAAAAAAATTTTTTAGTCATAGTTAATAATAAAAACATAAAACATTAATCACTATGGTTAATTTTAAATTAGGTTTACTAGGGGGGGTTAAACCAAAAGATAAGAGTAAATTTTCCCATTAAACTTGTTAAATTCCTATTTTCTGGACACATTTTGACATTATATTTTACCACCTATAAATTTTTTACCATTTAGAATCATTTTTATTAGAATTTAATTTATAATTTTGTATTATCATATTAAATTTTCAATTTGGTTCTCTCTAACACTTATAAAAGAGAACCCCATCTCCTCTCCTCTCCACACATCCAGATCTTGTAGGTTCTGCACATACCTACCCAAAATGCTTCTTTAATTTCTTCCCTATATAATAAAGGAATTAGTTTAATTATTAAATTTCCCTAATAATGATTTTGGTACTATCCTAAAGTGTGTTTCTAATGAATTTTAGGTTTAAACACATACTAAGGAATCTAAAATTGAGGTAATGGATTTTCATCTCACATTTACTTCTAAGGGACACATAACATATTAATGATTTGTTTCTTTTATGTGTTATATAAAATTATTATGAATGTAATTTATTATTACTATTATTATGAAAATTATCGGGATATAAATATATTTTTAATGTTATTTATTTCATGGGGATCATGATATAAAATTTACAAAAGTGTTGAGGGTTTTATGTGATAATCTCATTATTTATCGGGATTATTTATAATTAAGATACCAATGATTTAATATTATGATATATAAATCAATGAAATCATTAATTTATTTATCCTAGGGTTATTTTTATGAATTATTTGTTTTCATTTTATTTTACTCTTTTTATGAACTCAAGATTTTTAATGTATGTTTTTAAGGAAAAGATAATTTATTTATCTCTTTGGTCATATATCCTTTCTCTTCCATATCCATGTTTTTAAAAAAAAAATTAAATACTGTTTTTAATATTATATAATAATTATTTAAAGTCATTTTTACTCATTTTTTACTTTTTAAAAATTGGTTAAATAAATTTTCTTATAGTTTTCCAAATTAGGTATTTTTGAATTTTTATTGAAAATGTTAAGGGAATATTTATTATAACATACAAAAAATGATTGTAATTTTGCTTCCCCTATGACCACTAAATTATTTACATATTCATTTAAAATGTTATAATATTATTTTCAAATAAAATTAATTCTTTAATATTTATTAAATTTATCTATTTTTAATAATTTTTTAGAGTGAAAAGGATATTTTCCTGAAGAATATTTTTAAGGATATTTTAATTATATTTATATTCTTCAAAAACAACAAGCATTTAACATTATTATTCATTATCTAGATGGTTTATGATTATGTTGATAATATTTATATGAAACATGGTTCTTTTCCAAAGGATATTCTATAATGAAATGGTGAAGTGTTTATAAAACCCATTTTATTTCTATAGGTTATTCTATGATGAAATATTTATGAAACTAATTTAATTTATATGGGTTATTCTACGATGAATGTTTTATAATCTTATATAACACATATATATGATTTTTATTATGTGATGGGTGGGACCAGAGTTATATATACCTCTAATGCATTGGGCTCTGATGAACATCTCATTACATAAACAAGATTTAGATCTAGAGTAAACCTAGTTTAGTAAGGGACTCTATCCACTATGATAGTCCTTGATGTGAACACAATCCAATATTCTATCCCTGTAAATATACCTTTAATTATATGTAAATGATTTTCTATTATAATGTGTATGTCAAAAATCTATGTCTTATGCCAATGTTATCCACTCATAGTTCATGTTCTTTAATATATTAACAATTCATGTCTTATGAGCTTCCAATATTTATTCCATGTATCAAGATTATGATCTTTGATATGAAAGGATTTTTTTAAAAAGTTCTGATCACGTTCTCATAGCCTTATGCTCAAGTTATGGTTATGTGGTCGTTGAGATATTTTTTGCTTAAATATACTGAGAAGTCGAGCACACCCTTTCTAATATTTCCTTTCCGTTGGTTAGTAATAAAGGTATTAAGTTTGATATGTCTAAGAAGATAAATACTTATGAATAACATGTGGTTTATATATACATGTTTCCAAAGGAACTCGACCTATAAGATTCTAGAATGTATCTTTATATTATGTACTGAATATTCATATACTGAATGTGGTTTGAAGGTATGAAAATTATGGGTCACTATAGTTTGCAACAAAGGGAGTTTTAGTTAAACTTTGGAAATAATGATTAGAAAAATTTTGTGAGGACCTTAGGGACCAAAACAATTATATTAAAATTTCCATAAATGTTGGTCAAATATATATTGAGTGGTACTTAATAAATAAAAACTTTTTTGGATACTATAAGTGGTTGTGGCTCTAGAATAGTTTTACCTAGGGGTAATAACTCTATAATGGGATATTTGGTCTTTTACTTGATTGTCACCTACTGCATGATAATGGGTGTTGGTGCACATCTATTTTGATACTTCTGAGGTATTTTTATTGAAAATTCACAATCAATTTATTAAAAATCATAAAGGATTTTAATAGACTAAGACCATGAATAACCTAGGTTAAAAAGGGTTCATAGATATAAATTAAGGTCTTATGATTTAAACATTATATAATTTCTTTTTCATGATTATATGGTCTCTCACTATGATTATTGTTACTCACACTATGCTATTTGGGGATAGTCAAGGAATGGAACCTAAAAGAATCATTTTAATGTTTAATGGGATAGCGAATTTGGTGATTCTGAGAAACCAAATGGGAGAACAACTAGAGTGAAAGATATTGTGATTATTAATAATCAATTATGAAGTAATATGACTAATAATATACACCTCTACTAACTCATGGAATTACTAATGTTGAGAATAATAGATTTTAATGAGAGCTTGGGTCGTGGAGAACATGGAGGAAAGAAGGATCAATTTAATTGAAGTCCTAAATATGTAAAGTAACACCTATGATGATGTGATCATTGAATAATAAATTTTTTTATTTGTGGAAAAAATTGTATAATGAAAAAATTACAGAGGAGAAATGGAGAGTATGTCGGGAGGGAATAAATTTCATCATATAGATCCATTCATAGTTAATTTTCTTAAATGTGGTGAACCTAGGCATTATCTGAGTCAATGACCTTTCTATAGGGAAACTCATAGACTATTTAAGGGCCAATATAATGTTGAATTTTTTAAGAATATGACTTATTAAAATAATATTAATTTTAAATTTGATGTTATCTTATGCAGGAATTGTCTTTCTATGTATAAATCTCTTCTCAATTTTTGTGGATGGGAAATCTTGTTTGATATTTTGGACTAAAAAATGATCATCCATCAATGTAATGATAAATATGAACTTATAATGGAAATAAAATCCATTAAATGAGTCTTTATTCATTTTCAAAATGGGTTTTTATCAGAAATAATTGGGGAGAAACTCAACATTGTTGATATGCCAGTTATTTGAGAGTTTTTTGATGTCTTTCTAGAATAATTTCATATTATTCCACTGAACTGTTAAGTTGAGTTATCAACAGAAATCATACATGGTTATAAAAATATTTTAAAGAATCCATATTTAATGGTCCTGATTGAGTTTCAAAAATTTAAAAATAAACTGTAGGCGAATATTGAAAATGTATTTATTCGACCTGGTGTTTTACCTTGGGTTGCAGACGTTCTTTTTAATAAGAATAATAAGAGATCGTTGAAACTGTGAATTGATTATTAGGAAATAAAAATATTAAAATCAAAAAAAATATCCTCTACCTCATATTGATGACTTGTTTGATCAACTAAATAAATATATATACTTTTATACGATTTAAATTTGATCTAGATATCATTAATTGTGGTTCAAGAAAGAGGATATACCCAAGACATCATTCTATAAAAGGTGTAGAAACTATTGTAATTAATCTTGTTTTTCTAGTTTAGTCCTTTAGATATTTCTATGGACATCATTCTATTTCTCATTAGAGGGAGTTTTGTGTTTTCTTGTTTCAAGACCACAAAATAAATATATTAAATATATTAATATATTGAAAAACAGACGTATAAATATTTTTTAGAAAAAAATTTATATTCCATTATTTAGGTCCCCGGATTGGAAATATGAGACCATGATTATTTCTAGAACATAGATTTTACTATATTTATAATATAATATTTTTACAGCGTTATATTTTTGGTGGAAAGAGATAATATGTGTTAATAAATTAATTAAGAGTAGTAAAATACAATTCTTCCATCACTTTTATCTTCATATATCGAGAACGTGGGAGAGGGTTTTCTCCCATGTTAGATGGTTGAAATTAGAATAAAAGGAATCACTGAATTCATCCTTGAAGGAAATCAAGATCAGATCGAGGTGTAGTGACTTCAGGGAATCTCTTTAGACCCATAGATTTGGTATTTTCACCACGAGATAGGCAGTTTTCATGTTTTATGTCATGATCCCCATATATGTGTTAATTAATAATTTAAGATCCCTTTTGTAACTCTTAAATCACCCTTGGAGGATTATATTCTTGTTATTGGAGAAAATCTAGGGTTTTTGGGGGATCATATGGGTTTTCCAGTCAATGAACCTGATTAAACCATGTGTGTTCTTCCTGTTAGTGGATTAAAGACTTCTAAGGACTACATAATGTCTACTGGGAGTATACACCCTATAGTAGGACATGTAAATGTGGTCGAGTTCAGGATTATAATTCCCATGTAAGGGTGACATGGTCATATAGCAGTACATGGAATGACTATAGGTGTACATAGACACATACCTGGCTAGGTACATGACCACATTCCAAGGAATCCGTTACATTCCATGTACTTCTTTATATGAGACTTCTACCTCATTTATATTCTTATTTGGTACTCATATTTGAGATCTCAAGAAGGCTTTCCTAGATGGATTTACATGTAGGATTCAATGCAAGCATTCATATTTTTAGATATACAATAAGTTGTTTTAAGAGAGTGACACTTCCTTTAGTGACAATTGGATGATGAAAGTGATCGAGTTGGATCACCAAAGAGATGTATGTGCAGATAATCCCCTATCACACTATAGAATGGTTCCACCATTCACTTTATAAGGATAGATTTAGTATTTATTCATACAATAAAAGGAGTGGGTCATCTCTCTATGGAGTGGAACTTCTTCATTTGTGATACCTTGTAAGGAATGAGTTATCCATGAGAGTAAGTGATCTCTTGGATATAGAACAAAATATTGATCGGTGGGATCCTCAAATCAGTTTTTTGTGATGATTGTTTTGGTGATGGCCATTTGAGACAACATATTTAGAGCTATTAGATGACTCATCATTCTTAGTTTCACTATAGAAACTGAGATCCACTTCCTCCCTTCATTGGGTTTCTTTATGATAATATTAATTGGGGTTTCCTTTTGCCTTTTTCTTATGGGTTTAGAATAATAATGATCATTTTTTACTATGAATTTTTCTGGGTGCCTATTGGGCTTGTATATACTCATTTTTCAAGGTATTTTCCCACATATATTGTGTCTTATTCTAATGACATGTAGTTTAGTGGTGATATCGGTGATTCTAGTTTTGATGGAGCTTTGATTATCTCAACACTAACAATGTTCAGAGGTCAACCCTGTATATTATTATTCATGGTATTTTTAGTTTCTATTATAAATGTTGTTTCTAGTTTAGGAATATAGTTTTTTGTTGAATGTGTGTTCTTCCCATTTTTGACATCTTACTACACTATTGTACTCTGATGTTTCCCTAGAGGTTATTTCATGCATGGTTACCATTTAAATGGTACGATTTTTACTTTATATCTTTTCACTATAGAATGGATATGGTTATTTTTTGTGTGTATAAGTGTACTTAGTATAAGGCCTCCAATTTTCATTATTTCATACTCAACACTTGTCTTGAGGACCTAGCTTCTTGGAGGCAATCTTGGGGAATACTACTCAACATTCATAGGATATACAGGCACCAGCGGGTCAGGTCATGAAACAATGCTGTCAGAAAAGTTCTTCCTTGAGTTGGTGATTGTAGTGGGACCCATGGAGAGGGTTTTATACATTATATTAGAGAAAAAATGTCAGAGTATCTCTAATTAATCTCTCAATCACGAGAACTCTGTGTTGATGTGGTGGATAGTGTATCTATATACTAGGACTCTGACTACATGCTTGTTAACTATGAATACTAAAATATAATTTATAAGGAAATAATGATACATTCATCATATATGATTGGGTATTTTGACTATACATATTGACTTAGCTTCCTAGATATTTCCATTTTACCATGGTGCATCTTGTAAATTTCAATATTTCTCTTTGATGACAACTATATTGGATATCTATATTGTATTATGATGATTATTAGTTGAGTGATGAGACATTAGTTCAATGTCCCACTAACGAGGTGTTCCCTAAAGGTGGATATAGAGAAGATAAAACACCTATTAAGTAGCGGGTATATATTTCAAAAATGGTTCAAGAAAATGATTAAATACTCAAGTTATAACAGATAACCCTTATAAAGAAGGATGATAATGTGTACAAACTGAGTGAGATATATGAGTTCTAGTATTAGAGACCATTGAGATTCTAGGGATATCCATACCCTCATGAAGTAGATGATTTGAAAAAGTTATTGGCCCATGTATTTAGGATTGTTCAGACACATGAAGAAAAAGTGGTTTTATTGGTTTCTAATTGTCTACATAGAGTAGTAGGGAGTTGGTAGAGTCTGATCACATAGTCCAATGATGATATGACACTCTCATGGTCATATTTCCAGAAGCTATTCTGTGATTAGTACACCAACTGCATCTTTCACTATATGTGGATTCATGAGTTTCTCCTACCACACTAGGGTGGTATGTTTGTCACTGAGTATGCCATGAGGTTCAAGGACCTCACATGTTACTCCATTGATATGTTGCAAGATTGATACATTAGGATGAAAATTATTGAGAATGGTCTTCTCATAGACAACAGTTCTAGAATTGTCCCCTTATGCCTAACCACATATGACGATATACTAGATTGATATTTATTTATAGATTGAATCGTAAAAGTGGGATAAAAGGTATATGGAGACGTTAGTGGGCATCATGAGGGTTATTTTTCTATAAAATCTACAATATGTAAATCATAAAGGTCTTATAATAAGAGGAATACACATGAATAAACATAAATGAATTGATTTGTGGAACTTGGGGTTTTTAGAGGAAACCTCATCTTTGAGAGGTGAAAATGCTATTAATTTGATAATAGAGGTTACATGGATCATGATTTCTTAAAACATATTGTATATAATGGTGTTCAGGGGGATAAATCAATGTGGAAGAGGCATTACCATGATTAGAGATCTACCATGTGGGGTATTTGTGGCCCCCAGTGGGTAGTTCTAAAAGAGGTACTAGTGGAGCTCTAAATGGAGGACATGATGGACGAGGGAGATACTACGAGATGATACCAAATCCACCATTATCTAGACCATTCTTAGATTAATGAGATGGCAGTTGAGGTCATGGGTAGTATCAGGATTTGGAGGCATATGACTAAGCTGCTCAAGAGATGATTTTGGGGTACGATCTGTGTAATTTTTAATTTTTCTCTAGTATTAAAAAACACTGTCATAAGTCATTCCTTTAAATCCACATCACTTGTGTGATAGATAATGTTACCTATTGATAATTCAACATAAAATCTATGGATATAGTTTCCTACTGGGATTGAAACTACTACATCACACATCTATCAGTAGTGGTAGTTGATGTTTGGTGGTGAGGGTTTCATGTGAGACATTTTGGTCATCATGACAAAACCATATGAAATCATCTTGGGTATGGAATAATTGTCCATGGTATGATCCTACATTTACTATCATAATAGGAATGTTAGATTCCATCAGTCGAATGGGTAGATATTCTCCTTCTTAAGTGATCTCATGGATATGAAATTGGGGCTCTTGAGTAGGAAACTACAACTAATCACCCATAATTTTCTGATTTTATCACGTATTGTGGTGATATTTTATAGAATGTGGCATCCATCAGTAGTGGATAAATATATGGCCACCTTCCCTAAACAAGTTCTAGGACTTCCGCCACTATGGAAAATTAAATTATGCATTGAATTTTACCCTGAGACTATTTTGATATCTTTTGTGGCATATCAAATGGACCCTACCAAGATTTCGGAGTTAGGGGTGTATTTAAAGAATAGTATAGAGATGAATTTTATTAGACCCACTATGTCCACTTATTCATTACAGGTTTTGTTTTTAAAAAAGCCAGATAAGCGCATGATGATTTGTGTATATTATCATCACCATAATAAGGAAACGATAAGGAATAAACACCTATTTATAAGGATTTATGAACTTTTAATAAAGTTTTGAGGTGTAATTTTGTTCTCAAAGAATAATCTTTGGTATTCCTACCACTAGTTGAGGGTTCCCAAGTTGATATTACAAAGAAAACTTTTTGATTTCTCTATAGAAATTATGAGTTCCTAGTTATGTTTTTTGGTGTGACTAATTCTTGTGCTATGTTCATGGATCTTATAAATCAAATATTTAATCCATACATAGAATGGTTTTTGGTTGTCTTTAATGATTACATACTTATATACTATGTATCAGAGGGGGAGTAGCATGAAGATCATTTGAGGTTTATCCTAGACTTACTCCCGGAGAACTGACTTTATGGTAAGCTCTCAAAGTATTAGTTTTGGATCTAAAGGCTTCACTTTCTCTAGAATGTCATCTCAACGTATGTTTTATCTATATATTTTATGAATATTGATGTATTTATTTTTGGGATCCACTAAAGAGTTTGTTAGAGGTTAGAAGTTTCCTTGGTTTGTTGGAGAAACTATATGAGGTTCGTGGAACACTTTATTTGGTTAATAGCCCCTCTGACCACCATGATGAATAAAGGGTATCCCATTACATGTAATGAGCAATTTAACACCATGATATTTTAAAATAACATTGTTTGATAGAATAAATGATATGCAACACTGTGATTAAATGAACCATGATATATTATTAAAATATTATTATTTAGAAATGGTTGTTATAAACTCATCGTAAAAATTGGTGGTATAAATATGAATAACCATATTATCAAACATATCTATAATGGTTTTATATAATATTAATATATTTATTAATTACTAATAAATAAGTACTCAAATTTCTATAAAGTCATTACATGCTTCAAGAATACATTTTCTTCAAAAATGGTTTTATAAATTTTTTAAAATAAAATATTACAATTCATTTATAAAACATATAGAAATAATATTTTATAAAATGCGAATCATTTTTTAAAATTAGAATATCAAAATTAACATATGATGAAAATTTAGGATTTTTTGAAATGTTTAATACTTTAGTGAATATTGGATGTTACTAATTTATCAAATATTGTAATTTATTTTCATTAATAAAGTAATTTCAAAGTTATTTTATATTTATAATTTTTTTTGAAATTGAAAAATTAAATATTTATTTAGAATAATATAATTAATTTATTTTTAATGATATATTTTCATGATTTTGATATAAGTTTACTTTTATGCATAAAAACACAATTTTCTACAAACTATTTTTAATTGCATAAAGATCATTTATTATAATTAACTAAAATAACCATTATTATGAAAATATTTAAATTAAATTAATATTCTTGAAGTCTATTATTTGAATTTAAATTCATATAATGATTATTTCTAGTCATAATATTAATATAATATCATCTCATTCTCGAAAAATTCTTTTCATGAAAACTATTTTTCGACACATTTTATAGGGTTAATTTTAAACTGAATTATAACAATTATATGATTTTAATTTGATAAAATAGTTACCATATTTTTAATATTAATATTTACTATTTTTTGAAAATATGAACTTAATTTAGGTGATAATGAATGGTAAAAACATTATCAAAACTAGTTACCATGGTGACAAAATAAAATAGTAAAATTTAGTAACCTTAGAGGTAAATGGGAAAAAGAGATTAAAAAATATATTTTTTGAACATTTGAAGTTTCTATACACTATATCCCCCATAAAATCCATAATTTATCAATTTTTGAGTCACAGGGCTTGGGAGAGGATTTCCATTATCTGAGAGTTTTGTGTGTTTACAAACAATTTCACTCCTAAATTATAAAATAGAACCTCTCCCATAACTACTTCACACCTCTAAATCCATTTGGATCAACGAAAACCTACGAAAATATTTCCCCAAAATCATTACCCATTTTCAATAGGTTCCTTTCTTCCCCAAATATCAACCTTATGTCCCTTAATAAAAGATTCAAAGGAGGTTCTTTTAAGTGAAGGTGGTCGTCTTCACCGAGCTCATTTTTTTTACTTATTTTACCACAATCAATTTTTTATTAATAATTTTAGTACATTCACATTAATATATTATATATAATAATATGTTGTTATGTTTATTTACTAATATTTATTCACCTCTTCTTCCTTTAATTAGGAAACGAATCCACTATTTGTGTGTAAGGGGGACTACCGCCTCGACAACCGATGTAATTAAATTTCCATCATCACCACTCATGTATATTTATAATGATAGATTTATTTTTTAAATATTATATTAATGAAATATTAATATTTCTAAAAAATAAATATATCATATACTCTCTTACCTTACCATCAACTGACAAATGATAAGACCGTTCGTCTGAATGATGAACTACCACTTTACGAAGCGATGTGATTATTTTTTAATTACTGCTTTACATGGATGGTATATTTAGGTATATTTAAAGTAATAATATGAAATTTGTTATATAATTATCATTATGATAATTGAAAATGATACTTACCTTCTTTCCAGCAAGATCATTGTAAAATGGAAATGTTACTCATCCATACATATGACCTACCGTCTCCACGATTGTAACATAGTTCATTTTTTATAACCATCATTTATGATTGTTATTTAAATTATAATTGATGTATAAAAATTAAATTTATTTCCTGATTTAAATTCTAAAAATGAAGAAATGATGACACCTTTTTCAATGGTCATCACAGTAATGTTGTTTTGAAATTATGAACTGAGCATCCTAAAACACCTTATGTAGATAGAACTGAAGAAGTAATTAAATATGAAATTAAAATAAATTAATTAATGTTTTAAGTAAAAGGCATTACACCTATAAAATTTTATTTAGAAAAAGAAACGATTTATATAGGTTATTATATAGGAGATAAATGACATACATGAGATGTACAGAATCAAGGTTTGCGATTTTATAACTCAATTTTATTCATTGGGTTAAATTAATTCTTCATTGTATTTAATATGATAATATTATGTGGGAAATCACCGTTTATTGTTTTGTATTTTATGTCCACTTGTTTTATGTGTACTTTCATTTTACATAGATAATAACTTCATTGAATAAATATCACTTCAACGATATGGTCATTGGAGGTGATTTTTGTCTCGCTTTTATTTATGTGTCATATATTCCATACTCAAAATGTATTTGTTTTGTGTGTTGTATATACAAACCATTTGATATTATTATTTAATGAATATATTTATAATCATGGTATTTAATGTTTCATTTGAAGTTAATTCTTTGACAGAGGCCATGATTCAAAGTTACCAAATCTATAAGGGTTTATTTCATTATCACATCACTATTTCAGATAGTTTATACATAAATTTACATTAAAGGAAATTATTTTATCATTTCCTAGTAAAAAAATTTACATTTCTTCTCCCATGGTTATTTATGAATTTTTCAAGTAATATTATTATTCCCCTCTCTTTGGTAATTAAAATGTCAGGGAAAATGTTCGTAAGAAAATACAACATTATTTTTTCTTCTCAGTCAGAAATTATTTTCTTCCATATACTTATTTTCCATAAAATATTAAAAATATTTTTTTAACAATCTAAAAATAATTTATTAAATAAATTTTAACCATTTTTCAATTTTTACAAAATAGTTTTAAAGTAATATATATTTTTTATTGTTTGAATGATAAAATTTTTAATCTATTTCAAACAATGTGAAATTAATGTTTTTATAACTTATACGACATGAAATTAATTATCCTTTATTGTAACCCATCAATTTCTCAATGTAGAGTTTATATGTTTTCATGTTTCTTCATAAATATTTTTTTCTAAAATATATTTCAAAATTTTAGATTTTGAAATACTTATATTAAACTAAAAGGGGTATATTACTCAATCTTTTTCATTAAATCATGGAAAGACGTTTTAATTAACCAAAACAACCATCGATGATATGGACTACTTATAAAGTATTTATATATTTCAATCACATATATACCTATATTATTCTATCTTAATTTAATGTGGTAATACATGCTTTATGTTAATCTCTTAGATTCATTCTTTATGAAATATCCATTGATTATGATATGAGAAAAAAATATGCAAGGAATTTTATTTCCATCGTTAATTCTTATGTTTATGCATCACTATTGATTTGAATTTTTTAGAGAACATAATAATGAGCATGTTATGATGGGTACACATATATAGTTCCCTAATTCATTTGGTAATGCTTTAGTCTCATGAGGTGTCAAGCATGGGATTAAGGAGTAAACCTAATCCATTATGAGACTTTTCCACCATGTGATATTGTCAAAGAAGTTATCCTTAACTCATGTTAAGTAATGTTATACATTACCACAACAATTCATTTGTTTCCATGATCTTATGATATCATGATATTAATGTTATTCTTCAATGTTATTATTCATGTTCCTTATATTTTACATATCATGTTATACATTTGACTCACATGTTATATTTACTTATCATGCTTTTTTCATTACTAGTCATTTTAGATCACCCGATTGGTATATGTATTCCCCTATCCATCCCTTGTAATTTTATGGTCTCAAAAGTATTTACGATCATATTAATGAAAATAAAATAATGAAGTTTTATTTTTATCTCACATATTGTATTATGATTCTAGTCTACTAAATAAACTTGGACTCACAATATTTTGGTTGAAATTATTGGACGTTTATACTAAAAATTACGGAATAATATATGTAAATGACTTGGGTTACTGTAGTTAGTATTAGATCTAGGTTTAGTTATTTTTTAGGGATTATGAATACAATAATTTAGTGGTAACTCTAGGGATACATATAAAGGACAATCTAAGTATAGTTCAATATACTAAAATCTTGGGGAAGCAAAGAGTGAGTGGGTTCCAAGAAATCACCTCCCTTCTAATATAGTATAAGATGATGTGACTCAAGAAAAGATATACCTATCATTAATAAATATGAAAAGGGTGAATTGGACTTGAATAGATCATTACCTAGTTCACAATAAAGGGCCATGATACACATTTGGTTTGACACTCCCATAGGATATGTTTTAGAAATTCACAAACTCCTTAAAAACCATTTTGAAGGACTTAAACAACATTTTTCGTTTAAAAAAACTAATAGGAAAAATTAACATGGAAAACCTTTATTGAAAGATAGAGACTCATAAGTTAGAATATACTTATAATTTATAAATTTTTGTGGTTTAAATGCTTCCATTTTGTATGTTAATGCATTATCATCTTGTTTCTTTTATTATTATTAGTTAATGGAAGAAAATTGGGGAAAGCATGCCAACAACCAATTTGGTGGGAAATGTAATGATTTCCCTAATGATATTCCCATCCTAATGTGAACAATAGTAATATTTTTTATGATCATGAAAAATGATCTATCTCAAATTATGATTAACAACTGTATCTTAGTAGAATTTCTAAACAAATAAAATAAAGGAAGGATGTTGTCTCATGGAAGTTGAAGTGTTAATGATGATAAAATAAAGAATATTTAATTTTATACATGTCAAAAATGGGGGAAGATTCACCATTGAAAATGACTTAAAGGATTTATATGATTCACTATGTGTGGAAAGGGATTGCATAATATATCTAATTAATGTAGAAAAATGAAGAGTACAATTAACTAGTCACAAGAAAATAAAGATCAACCTAAGTCACTAATAAAATGTCATATATTAGGGTAACTTATTAATTATACAAGTCAATGACCTAATACAAGGATTAATTATTAAGGAACTATGATTTTCCAATTTTTTAGTGGAATGATTTAAGTGTTTAGGTTTTTAAATTTGAGAATCACGATCTTGAATGGTTTTTAATAATGGTATACTGGTTATAAGAATCACGTATATTATACAGATTGTTCTCTAGTAGTTTTTCATTACATAGTTTAAATAATGTTTTGAATGATACTAAAGAACTAGAAAAGTGATATAATGGTATAGTGACATCTTATGGAAAAACACATGATGAAGGAAAATATAATATTTGATATGTATTTTATGTTGAGTTAATTGTAGTCAATTAAGATTAAATGATTTTTTGGGAAATAATAAGGTCCAAATAAGACTTTAGGGGTAAAAAACCTATTTTATGATTAATATTATTTTGATTATGTTCATCATATTATTGGGAACATTATAAGAATTATATAATTTTTTTAGAAAAAGGACAGCCTGTATGCTTGGTGAATACTCATCGCAACCAGTATGGTTGTGGGGCTTGAACCCATAACTGAACAGCGATGAGGGTACAATGCCTACCACTAGCCTATGTGATGTAATGGATAGTATGGAATGGTTTTTACTTAAATTATTTAATTAATAAATATTAATTTAATTATGGGAAACAAATATTTAGATTAAATCTTTTAGATTTATCAGGATTTTGTGGTGATTAATGATATTTTTGGAAATGTTTCATTAAGTTGAGTTATATGTAAAACTTACATCTAAAATTTTATTTAATGTGAAATATTATTTGGGAAGCAAAAAATTAAATCTTTTAATGTAGAGGTTTTTTGTGTTGTACGATTATTTAGTTGTAGATTTACTTATATTGAACTTTGTATATGGAGATTAACATGAAAGTTTATTCATTTTTGGAATTATCATACCTTGTGATAATCATTTCAGGCTTTGCTTAATGCAAAATTACTTAAGGTATATATTAATATATCTATTCTAGTCATGTGATTTATTATATGATAATTTTAGTGCTTCATGAAAAATAAATTCATCATAAATACTCATCCTTTGGAGTAAATGATGAGATTATTGTGAAAAAATAATAAAGGATGAAATTATTGTTTTCAATTATGTATATTTACATATTTTATTATTCTATAGGGTAAATGGTTCCCTCAAATTTATGAAAATTATCTTCAAATTAAAATTTTGTTCATTTTCAATAAATCTAGGGTATGTTATATTATAAGAAAGGATAAAATTACCTCATAAATGGTTCTCCTTTCCAAATTCATTTTTTGAATTCCAACCAATTTTCTCTTATCTTAATCCTAGTTATGTTATGACCTTCATATTTATTTTTCCCTCTTTTTAAGAGGATGTTTTTTAATCCTTTTTATCATGTGGGTTTTCCACAGAGTAATTCTCAAATTTCAAACCCTTTATTCATGATCACATGTTAAAATTATGAAGATGAAATTTATTTACGTGCATTAAAACATAAAACCATAATATTGTAAAATAACAGTTTGTTTGATATCCTATAAAACACACAACATTGAGATTAAATGAACCACGACATGTTATTGAAACATTATTATTTAAACATGACTGTTATAACCTAGCCATAAAATTAGTGGAATAAATATAAATAAAAATATTTCAAAAAATGTATCTAAAGGTTTTATATAATTTAATTTTTTGATTAATTTATAATAAATAAGCTCTTAACTTTTAATAAATTTATTTTATTCTTCAAATATTCATTTTCTTTAAAATAATTTCAATTCCTTTTTATGATAAAATATTATAATTAATTTATGAAAGTTTTAAATATATTATTTTATAAAATGATAATAATTTTTTAATTAATATTTTTAAAATTAACATTGTTTGAAAATTTTGGATTTTTAAAAAATTTTAGACTTTACAGTGAATATTAAAAATTACTAATTATCCAAATAATGTTATATATTATTGTTAATCAAGGACTTTAGAAGTTCCATTATATTTCTGATTTGGAATAAACTTATAATATTAAAATTTTTATTTAATATAATCTAATTTATTTCTTTTGATTCCTCAATTTTCATTATTTTTGTATCTGTTTATTTTTTTTTTCTTTAAAACACAGTTTACTATAAATTATTTTTAAATGCATAATATTTATCCATTTTAATTAATTAAAATTACGTATAGTAATGAAATATTTAAATTAAATTCAAATTTTAAACATATATTAATATGAATTTAAATCCACATATTGATTATTTGTAGTCATGAGGCATCTCTAGATAAACCCGCACTCGATCAGTTTAGGAGTCAAGTTCAATGTGAAAGCTTTTGGAGGCCTCCAAAATGGGAACCAGCTACGGGAGAAGATGACTCCTGCATGGGATGCGGGGATGAGTATGATTTTTATGATGTGTAATATTGTATTGGTATGAGTTGTCTAAATTTTTTGTTTCACTTGTTTGTGTTTTTGGTTGTATGTTTGGGTACCAGAAACCCATAAACCAGCCTATAAATATGAAAAAACAAATGATTTGCAGCCAGAAAAACAATTTTTCAACATGTTTTGCAGGTTCAATTGTAAATTTAATTTTCCAATTATATGATTTGAATTTGATAAAATGAATTCCAAATTTTTAAAAATAATAATAATAATAATAATAATTAATTGAAAATAATATTAAAACTTAATTTTGACCATAATTAATAGTAAAATAAAAAAAATATTGTTACAATGATGAAAACTAAAATGGTAAAAGTGAGCAACCTTAGAGGTAAAATAATAACATGATTAAATCTTGTTTAGTTTTTACTTTTTGAGATTTATAAAGAACATATAACCTATACAATCCATTATTTATCAATTTTTGAATCACATTGATTAAGAGTGACTGCCCATTATTGTCGAGCTTTGAGTATTTAAAAAAATTCCAGTCATCCTCAGGTATAAAAAGAAATCCATCCCATAACTTCATCACACCTCTAGAAAAATTTCGATTAAAATAACTATTAAATAATATATTTCCAAAATACTTAAAAAAATTATATAACTTCTATTATTCTCAAAATACCTACTATATGGTCTTCAATAAGTGATCCAAATGAGGCTCTTCTAAGAGATGGTAATTATCTTCATCAAGCTCATTCCATTTTTTTACTTATTCTTTTTACACCAAAAATTATGTCATAAAAATTACAATATAATAACAAAAATATATTCTATATACTTATTCATTATTATTTTTATGGAATAATACTTATACATATTCTCTTCCATTAATTAGGAAACAAAACCGTCATTTCTGTTTAAGGGGGATGACGACCTCGTGAACCGATGTAATTCATATTCCATTAGTACATATCATGTATATTCATAATGATGTATTTGATGTTCATATAACATATTTATGACCTATTAATAATTTTGGTAAATTAATATTTAATATACTTTGTTACCTTATAATCTATTGGAAAATGATAACACCATTTGTGTGAATGATAGATTATTGTCTCGTAAAATGATGTGATTTGATTAATTTCCACTTCACATAAATGGTATATATAAGTATGTTTAAACAATAATATTAAATTAATGGTATGATGAAAATTTTATAAAGATAAAATAACACTTACCTTTATATCATGTTCATTGAAAAGTGGAAACATTACTCAGGCATACATATGACCTACCATCTCTATGATTGCAATGCAGTTCATTTTTCATAACTATCATTCATGATTGGTTTTAAAATTATTTATTATGCATTAAAATGATAGTTATTTCATTATTATTTTTATTTATATGATATAATAGTGAACCCTTTGACCATGGTCAACACATCGATCCCATTTCTAAATTATGAACTCATCATCTTAAAAAACATGATGTGCACATAACTAAATAAGTAATTAAATACAACATTATAATAAATGAATTATTATTTTTATGTATAATGTATTAAACCCTGAAAACGTTGTTAACAAAAAAATTATTGAAATAAGTTTATTATATATGGGATAATAGACATACATGATAAGTTTGGACTCCAGGTAAGAGAATTTATAACTCAATTTCCTCGATTTGGTAAAATTACTTCTTTATTGTCTTTGATATACAATGGTTATGTGTGAAATGACCAATTATTATTTTATATTTCAATTACACTTATTTTTAATGGACATAAATTTGAGATATATAATAACTTCATTAATTAGTTATCACTTAAATGACACAATCCTTGTGTGGGATCATTGTCTCATTATTATTTATAGGATATATATTATATATTCACCACTTGTTTCTTTTGTGTTGTGTATATACTACCCATTTTATATGATTATGTCATCAATATCTATATATTAATGAAATTTAAAGGTTATTTTCAAGTTATTTAATTCATAGGGGGTTATAATTAAATGTTACCAAAGCGGTAAGAGTTTATTTCATAATCTCATCATTATTTTGGATTGTTTCTGTATGAATTTACATTAAAGAAAATCATTTGATAATTTCATAGTAAAACCATTTTATTTCCTTTTCCCTTGGTTATTTATGAGTTTATCAAGTAATATTACCATTTTCCTCTCTTTGATACTTAAATTTATGAACTAGGTAGATTGTAAAATAAATGTTTTTTAACTTATATAACATGTACTGAATTACCCACCATTTGAATCACTCATTTTTTCAAATATTAATTTATATGTTTTAATGGTTATTTTTAAAGAAAACACTTTCTAACTTATTTTGGAAATATTTATATTTTTAAGAAGTGATTTCAATGTTAAAAGGGGCATTTTCATCAAAATATATTCCATATAGTCTTTTAACTACATTTTTATTAATAAATACTACCTTTGATGGTATGGATTTGTTCAAAATTATGTTTATAATTATCTCAAAAATATTACTAGATTATCTTTCCTTCTATTTATAGGTTAAAACATGCGTTATGTTCATCTATCAACATCCATCATTATGAAACTCTATTTTATTATCATATGAGACAAGTTTTTTTAAGCCATTTTATTTCAATGGGTTATTATTAATAATACTTTTTATTATATATTTCCGTTTTTAGCACACATAATCATGAAAATTTTATAATGGGTACACCTAGATCGTACTATAACGATTTGGGTAATTATCTATATAACGACCCATACTTTACATACATTGTTAATACTTCAAAATTTAAGCACACTTATTACAACATATGACAAAACCACAAAGGACCGTATAGGTATAGTGTCTTTAGAAACTGGGAAACATAAACAACTGGTTCATAAATCTTCTACAGTGTCTCCCATTTATTTCATCATATCTAGGGTCCCTTTTAGCATATTCTACTTAATATCCATCTTCCTGACCTGGGGAAAAGAAAACATAAAAGGGTGAGCTCAAATGCTCAGCAAGGGCAAATAAAGGAAATAAAAATCATATCATATCTTTTTGAAAATCAAAACCTGCAAAGGAGATCATAATATATTAACATGGAATAAATCATAGAAGTGAAAATGAGATCCCCATAATCATAACATAAAACTTTAATCTTTGTGGAATGCACACATAATCATGGAAAATTATTTCTTGTCAGTCATAACTCATTGCCAAGACTATCTTAGTGGACAAAGTCCCTTTCTGAAAAGAGTCACCCTCGTTCCAGTCCTGTTCACTGAACCGGTATAACCTACCGTTCCAGCCATGTCTATCTCATGAGATATAAAATCTTTACCTAATGCATTGGAGGGAGATATAGGTCCCACCCATCTTATAATGAATCCTTTCTTATGTGTGCCACATAATCATAAATCATAAATCATAACGTAACCCATGTAATGGAAATGGAATTCTTAAACAACATGTCATCATAAAACAATTCATATAAGATAAAGGAATTCATAAAAATATTTCCATCACAACATAATCAAATTCATGTTATAATATGGATAAAAACAGAACCCTTTTATTATCTTAGATGGAAGATAATTTTGATAAAATACTTGAACTCCATTCTTGAGGAAAATATCCTTTCTACTTCAAAAACATTTTTCCTTTCATAACATGTCATACGACTTTAAAACAAAAGAATATGATTAAAAATAAACTTGAAAACTTGTAAAGGAAGCTTCTTGGAAATAATGTTTTAAAAATCCATTCATGCCGTATAAGTTAAAAAAAACATTCTTCTCGTACTTTTGTCGGAAAAGTCAAAAAGTACCTCGTATAAAAAAACGACAAAAGATCCCTTTCATATTCTTTACTAAAAACTCACCGAAGGGTAAAATTGGATTTAATCTATTGTAAGTGTATGGAAACAATATTACATATTGAGGGAACATGGATGTGGATGATAAATACACCCCAGTAAATACATACGAATAAACAATCTCGGATAAAAATGAGATTGTGATATTTCCCTTACCTTAGGTCCGATTTGCTTTGTATGTGTCCGAAGCTCCTGTATAATGGTATAAATAATGTTATTGACTTATTCCAGAATCATACATATTGATATGATATAATATATGGTCATATTCTTAGCTTCTTGTTAGTAATATTTAATTGTTACTTGTTACTCGGGTCTTTATTGCCTTTTGTTCTTATGCGTGTTTTGCCGAATAAATTCGTATTCTTCTTTTAAGGTTATAGATACCTTATATCCAGAATGGTATTAGTGTAACATATATCATATTTATTCGTTCAATTCATTTATATAATTACTATGTAATGATGATCATGTAGAACGAGTCACATCACATCGTGGAGACGGTATTCCATACGTACGCACGAGTGATGATATCGTTCCTATGATCATGGAATTGTATTGGAGTATATGTATATTATTTCAGTATCAATATTACTTTATAATAATTATAAATATTTACTCATTACACCATTATACCCATCCTTGTAAGGTGATGGTGGAAAATAGATTACACCACGGCGTGGAGACGGTATTCCGTACGTACGCACGCGCGGTGATTTCATTTTTCCGCAGGATGGATAGAAGGTGAATTAGGGTTGTTTAATATTTATAATAACATATCAGTATGTAAGTAATACTGATGTTATTACTTTACCATGAAACAACTAAAGAAGAAGAAGTTGAATAAGAAAGAAATTGAAAAGATCGGTAATGGATATTACCTCTTCTTTGGAACGCTTCTTTGAATCCTCCACTTAGGGAACTAAGATTGGTCTTTGAAGAAGACCAGGACCTCTATGATTATTCTAGGGAAGTGGAGAGGAGAAAATGTCAGGGGTTGGCCGAGCTTGATTGCTCAAATTGGTGTGAGGAGGAGGGGGAGGAGGTGCCCTTTTATAAGGGAGGAGAGGGGCACCTTAGGAATATCTCAAAATATTATTTTATATTAAAGTCAAAATCGGTTTATAATGGTTCCAAAGGATCTTATTTCGAAGATAAAGTGGGGATGGGTCGAATTCCTATCAACCAATAGGATTTAGACAAGTTTAGGTTATTATTTTAACCTTATCAATTAGATTTAACTCTAAGTTAAATAATTTAACTTTTACCGTGTCTTTTTGTTTTCTTACACTATATGGTTAATACACTTATTATAACATGCCAAACGAACCCCAAATTGTTTATTATTAATATATATATCCTTATCTAAGTCATTTGGCCGATCCTTAGATTTTTAGGAATAAAATAACAATTAGTAATATAATATTTGATTTAAAAACTATTTTGTGTCAATTTTGACACTATTTGATATATGATTTTTGTGAAAGTCATAACAGAATTATATGTTCTATCCAAATTTATTAAATCAACACTAATATATCATAGTAACCTATAAAATTAGTGGAATTCATAAAAGGTCTCAAATTACATTTATTTTGGTGTTTATAACATCAATTATGTCAATATTTCATTAATAAGATAATTACTGCATCATCATTGTGTCATAAATAAATTAAATTATTTAATGTCTAAAAATTATAAATAAAATATCATTATGTATGAAATCTTTTTAGCTTTCTATTGAATATTTATAGTCGAATTTATCTTATGTATAACCCCATATTAAAAATTTTTTAGTTATTAAACTTTGATTTTAACTATTTTAACTATTCATTAAATAAAATAATATTAAATGTCATAATCTAATCCAAGTGGACCTAAATGGTCATATTATATTCATAAGGTTGTTTTTGGTCGAATTACACTTATCCAATAGAATTAGGACATGTGTTAGGGTAATAGTAATATCATATTTACCCATAGTTACCCTATTTACTTTTAACCGTGGTAAAAAAAGTAAAAAGTTACTATTCACCAAAAAATTATTTTCATCTCATTGAACCAAATTTTAGTCCTTGATATTAACTGTGTCTCTCGGATTTTCGAAATTCCATTCGAAGAAGCGGTAAAATTAAGTTTTATGCAGAATTCAGTTTTTAACCTACCACTTAGTGGTTTCACTATTCATCAAAAATTGAAAGTTTTCAGAAAAATACCAAAATTTCACCCTAGGCTAATTTCGGTATTCCGAATCCAAAAATGAAGTCCATTTTGAAAGATAAAATTTATAAAATTTCAAAAAGTGGTTATTACTATTCATAACGGCTAGTTTTAATAATATTTTAATAGCATATCGTTGTTTAGTGAAACTCGGTATTGCGTACGACACAAGCTATCGAGGAAGGTCAGGATTTCGTGTAAAGCAAGCCAAGCAAGTGTTGTGTAGAAAAAGATTCCTTTGATGATTTATATAACATAAAAGTCTCGGGTGTTACATTCTACCCCCCTTAAAAATAATTTCGCCCTCGAAATTTGTTACTTTGTAACAAACAGATGAGGATACTTCTCCCTCATCATATCCTCAAGCTCCCATGTAGCTTATTCAAGTTGGTGGTTCCTCCATAAAACATTCACCAAGCGAGTGGTCTTGTTTCGTAGGAATTTTTCGCTGCGATCCAGAATCTATATCGGCTGTTCTTCATAAGAATGATCTTGCTCCAGCGGTACAACTTCTGAGCTGAGTACATGTGAAGGATCTGGTATGTACTTTCTCAGGAGAGATACATGGAACACATCGTGAACTTGAGAGAGATTCGGTGGAAGCGCCAATCGGTAAGCTACCTTTCCAACACGATCCAGTATTTCGAAAGGATTGATATATCTAGGGCTCAACTTCCCCTTCTTTCCAAATCTCATAACCCTCTTCCAGGGAGATATTCGTAAGAACACTTTATCGCCCAATTCAAACTCTAGGTCTTTTCATCGGTTGTCGTCATAACTTTTCTGTCGACTCTGAGCTTCTCTTATGTGTTGTTGAATAGATCTGACATTTTCTGCCATTTCATCAACGAGATCAGGTCCTAACAGCTTTCTTTCCCCAACATCATCCCAGCAAGTTGGAGTCCTGCATTTCTTTCCATAGAGAGCTTCATAAGGAGCCATCTGAATACTGGAGTGAAAGCTATTATTATAAGAAAATTCCACCAAAGGTAGGTGTTGATCCCAACCTCCATTGAAATCCATAGAGCAAGCTCTCAACATATCTTCTAGGGTTTGAATTGTTCTCTCAGACTGACCGTCTGTCTGAGGATGATAAGCAGTGCTGAAACTCAACTCTGTATCCAGAGTATGTTGAAGACTTCGCCAGAACTTCGAGGTAAATCTCGGATCCCGATCAGATATAATAGAAAGTGGTACTCCATGCAATCTTACCACTTCCTTTACATATATCCTGGCAAGCTGATCTAGGGAGAAATCCTCTCTAATAGCAATTAAGTGTGCAGAATTTGTAAGACGGTCAACTATGACCCAAATAGTATTATTGCCTTTGGATGTTTTAGGAAGTCCTGTGACAAAGTCCATAGTGATGTTTTCCCATTTCCATTCGGGTATGGGTAATGGTTGTAACATCCCCTTAGACTTTTGTCTCTCAGCTTTAACTTGTTGACAAACCAAGCATCGAGAGAAATATTCAGTAACATCTCTTTTCATGCCATCCCACCAGAAGTACTCTTTCAGGTCCCTATACATCTTCGTGCTTCCAGGATGAATAGAGAATGAAGAACTATAAGCCTCATCCAGCAGCTCCATCTTTAATTCAGGGATGGGAGGAACACAAACCCGATTCCTAAACTTTATTATCCCATCACAATCAAGGTTGAATTCAGGAACATTTCTCACCTTCTTTTGTAACTCGACATCTTCTTTCTCTGCCTCTTTAATCTTCACATGTATAGATGGTTGAACATTCATTTGAGAAAGATAAGATTTTTCCCCTTCCATTATAATTCCAAGATCCATCCTTTGTAAATCCATAAATATTGGATCTTTTGTGATCCTCTTCATGGATAAACTAGCATGGTCTTGTCTACTTAATGCATCTTCCACCTTGTTTGCTTTCCCATGGTGGTAATGGATTGAGCAGTCATAATCCTTAATCAGCTCCGACCATCTTCTTTGACGCATATTCAGCTCTTTTTGTGTGAAAATATACTTTAAACTTTTATGATCAGTATAAATATCGCACCTTTCACCATAAAGGTAATGCCTCCAAATCGTTAATTCAAAGATTACCGCAGCCAACTCCAAATCATGTGTTGGGTAATTTTGCTCATGGATTTTCAACTGTCGTGAGGCATAAGCTATCACCATATCATTTTGCATAAGAACACACCCCAATCCCTTCTTGGATGCATCACTGTAGATCACAAACCTTTCTCCACTAGAAGGCAGTGTGAACACAGGTGCACTGGATAACCTTCTTTTCAACTCCTTGAAATTCTCTTCACATTCCTCTATCCAAACAAACTTAACTCCTTTCCGAGTCAACTTGGTGAGTGGATTAGATAATCGTGAAAAATCCTTTACAAAACGTCGATAATATCCAGCCAAACCAAGAAAACTTCGGATCTCAGTTACTGTTGTTGGTCTCGACCATCTTTCGATAACCTCTGTTTTTGCTGGATCCACAGATATCCCCTCTTTTGAGATTATGTGACCCAAAAATGCAACTTTTTGAAGCCAAAATTCACACTTGGTAAATTTGGCATAAAGCTTCTCCTTTCTCAGGGTCTTCAATATAATTCTCAAGTGATCTTCATGCTCTTCCTTTCTCTTTGAATAGACAAGAATATCGTCTATAAAGACTACCACAAATTGATCAAGATAGTCTCTAAAGACTCTATTCATTAGATCCATGAAGATAGCAGGGGCATTAGTAAGACCAAATGGCATCACTATAAATTCATAGTGTCCATACCTTGTACGGAAAGCCGTCTTTGGTATATCCTCCCTTTTGACCCTTAATTGATGATACCCTGAACGAAGATCAATCTTGGAAAAGTACTGAGCTCCGCATAGTTGGTCAAATAAGTCATCAATGCGTGGGAGAGGATATATGTTCTTGATAGTGATCTTGTTAAGTTCTCGATAATCAATGCAGAGTCTCATTGATCCATCTTTCTTCATAACAAATAGAACAGGTGCTCCCCAAGGTGACGCACTAGGGCGTATGAATCCCTTATCAAGATTCTCCTGGAGTTGCTTCTTCAATTCCTGCAACTCAATTGGGGCCATTCTATAAGGTGTCTTTGAAATAGGCAAAACACACAGTACGAGTTCTATTGAAAACTCAACTTCACGATTTGGTGGAAGAGCCGGTAATTCCTCCGGAAAGACATCATCAAACTCCCGTACGATGGGCATATTCTTAATCGTGAGTTTCTCACCAACCATTTGAGATAAATAACCTTCATTTAGTGAAATCAATACCCATAAAATGGAAGAAATTTCCACTGGAAGGTTATGTTCATCCTTGCATTGATAGACGATCATGGATTGATCTGGAATATGAAATGTGACTTCCCTTCTTTGGAAATTGATATGAGATCCGTATAAAGAAAGCCAATCCATGCCAAGAATCACATCAAATTCCACTATATGAAGGATCACAAGATTTGCAGGAAGCACTTTCCCACAAACTTCGATCGGAGAAGAATTATAAACTTTTGATGCGATTGATGTGCCATTAGGTGTTGTCACAGCTAACACAACATCTAATTGTTGAGGTAATACGGTGATACCCTTAGAAAATTCTTCAAAAATAAAAGAGTGGGTGGATCCAGAATCAAATAAAACATTTGCTACTTTAGAGTGGATGGTAAGTGTACCTTTCACCACTTCGTTATCGTACTCCACATCGCTGATAGAAATTGCATGTGACTTTCCTTTGTCTTTAGCCTTAAGAGTTTGTTGACGTCGACCATCATCATCAACCCTTGGATTTGGGCATTGATTGGCATAATGCCCCATCTCCTTACACATGAAACATTGAAGTGTAGTAGGTTCATTCTGTGTATCCCTTCCTTTGTTTGCATCATTAGACATCTTCTTCCCATTATCGCGACATTCAAATGCCCGATGACCTTCCTTTCCACAATTGAAACATTTACTTTTCCCTTTAAGACAACTCCCTCCATGTTTCTTTCCACACTTTGAGCATAAGGGAAATCTCATCTTCTTTTCAGTGTGCTCTTTAGATTTTCCTTTGAATTCCATTTTCCTCTTCTTATCAAACCCATATGACTGATGGGTTACTCCAATTTCCATCTCGACTTTGAGAGCACATCGAACGATTTCCTCGTAGCTATTGAAGTCCCTTATGGATAACGCCCTTCGAAGACTTGGTTTTAAGCCACTAAAGAATCGATCGATCTTACTCTCAGGTTGGATAATAATACATGATGCGTACCTTGCAAGTCTTGTAAAATTTGCTTCATATGTACCAACAGATTCATCATCCCTTTGCTTCAGTTCAAGGAACTCTTTCTCCATCATTTTTCGGAGAAAACGAGGGAAGTACTTATTGAAAAATAAGTTATTGAACTCGTCCCATTCCATAGACTCAATTTCATCCCTTTGCCTCGTATTCTTAATAAGATTCCACCATTGATCAGCATCTCTTTCCAAACGATACACTGCTAGGATGACTTTATCATGTTCAGAACATTGAAGAACTGAAAATATCTTTTCAGTAGTACTAATCCATTGTTCAGCAACTAATGGATCAGTAGACCCGCTGAAAGAAGGTGGATGCTGCCTCATGAAGGATTCAATAGAATGTTTCTCCTTCCTTTGCTCGTTTGGAAGTCCTGCATGATTCATAGCTTGAGAAATTTGTGTGAGCATGGCTACAAGATTTTAAATTCCAGCTCCCATATCGTTTGGTTGCTCAGGGGGACAATCATTGCATTGCCCATTGCATTCCGCATTAACACGGTTTCTTCGGGTTCCAGCCATTGACTAAAACCAAGAAGAATAGTGTGAGCAACACTAATTATAATAGGAAAACCACATAATTCAAGAATAAAATTTTCACGCTTAAGGTCTTATCCTAGGTTATTCATGGCCATTTCTAAAACACTATGATTGTGTTCTATGCTTAGACTTATCCTTAGGGTTCTTACTAAGGATTTCACATACTAGTTTCCAAAGGTTGACTATACCTTTCCTCTGATACCAACTATAATGACCCATACTTTACATACATTGTTAATACTTCAAAATTGAAGCACACTTATTACAACATATGACAAAACCACAAAGGACCGTATAGGTATAGTGTCTTTAGAAACTGGGAAACATAAACAACTGGTTCATAAATCTTCTACAGTGTCTCCCATTTGTTTCATCATATCTAGGGTCCCTTTTAGCATATTCTACTTAATATCCATCTTCCTGACCTGGGGAAAAGAAAACATAAAAGGGTGAGCTCAAATGCTCAGCAAGGGCAAATAAAGGAAATAAAAATCATATCATATCTTTTTGAAAATCAAAACCCGCAGAGGAGATCATAATATCTTAACATGGAATAAATCATAGAAGTGAAAATGAGATCCCCATAATCATAACATAAAACTTGAAACTTTGTGGCATGCACACATAATCATGGAAAATCATTTCTTGTTAGTCATGACTCATTTCTAAGACTATCTTAGTGGACAAAGTCACTTTCTGAAAAGAGTCACCCTCGTTCCCGTCCTGTTCACTGAACCGGTATAACCTACTGTTCCAGCCATGTCTATCTCATGATATATAAAATCTTTACCCAATGCATTGGAGGGAGATATAGGTCCCACCCATCTTATAATGAATCCTTTCTTATGTGTTCCACATAATCATAAATCATAAATCATAACGTAACCCATGTAATGAAAATGGAATTCTTAAACAACATGTCATCATAAAACAATTCATATAAGATAAAGGAATTCATAAAAATATTTCCATCACAACATAATCAAATCCATGTTATAATAGGGATAAAAATATAACCCTTTTATTATCTTAGATGGAAGATAATTTTGATAAAATACTTGAACTCCATTCTTGAGGAAAATATCCTTTCTACTTCAAAAACATTTTTTCTTTCATAACATGTCATACGACTTTAAAACAAAAGAAGATGATTAAAAATAAACTTGAAAACTTTTAAAGGAAGCTTCTTGGAAATAATGTTTTAAAAATCCATTCATGCCGTATAAGTTAAAAAAAACATTCTTCTCGTACTTTTGTCGGAAATGTCAAAAAGTACCTCGTATAAAAAAAAGACAAAAGATCCCTTTCATATTCTTTACTAAAAACTCACCAAAGGGTAAAATTGTATTTAAAATATTGTAAGTGGATGGAAACAATATTACATATTTAGGGAGCATGGATGTGGATGATAAAATACACCCCAGTAAATACTTACGAATAAACAATCTCGGATAAAAATGAGATTGTGATATTTCCCTTACCTTAGGTCGGATTTGCTTTGTATGTGTCCGAAGATCATGTATAATGGTTTAAATAATGTTATAGACATATTCCATAATCATACATATTGATATGATATCGTTTATGGTCATATTCTTAGCTTCTTGTTAGTAATATTTCATTGTTACTTGTTACTCGGGTCTTTATTGCCTTTTGTTCTTATCTGTGTTTTGCGGAATAAATTCTTATTCTTCTTTTAAGGTTATAGATAACTTATATCCAGAATGGTATTAGTGTAACATATATCATATTTATTTGTTCAATTCATTTATATAATTACTATGTAATGACGATCATGTAGAACGAGTCGCATCACATCGTGGAGACGGTATTCCGTACGTACGCACGAGTGATGATATCGTTCCTATGATCATGGAATTGTATTGGAGTATATGTATATTATTTCAGTATCAATATTACTTTATAATAATCATAAATAGTTACTCATTACACCATTATACCCATCCTTGTAAGGTGATGGTGGAAAATAGATTACACCACGGCGTGGAGACGGTATTCCGTACGTACGCACGCGCGGTGATTTCATTTTTCCATAGGATGGATAGAAGGTGAATTAGGGTTGTTTAATATTTATAATAACATATCATTATGTAAGTAATAATGATGTCATTACTTTATCATGAAACAACTAAAGAAGAAGAAGTTGAAGAAGAAAGAAATTGAAAAGATCGGTAATGGATATTACCTCTTCTTTGGAACGCTTCTTTGAATCCTCCACTTTGGGAACTAAGATTGGTCTTTGAAGAAGACCAGGACCTCTAGGATTATTCTAGGGAAGTGGAGAGGAGAAAATGGCAGGGGTTGGCCGAGCTTGAGTGCTCAAATTGGTGTGAGGAGGAGGGGGAGGAGGTGCCCTTTTATAAGGGAGGAGAGGGGCACCTTAGGAATATCTCAAAATATCATTTTATATTAAAGTCAAAATCGGTTTATAATGGTTCCAAAGGGTCTTATTTTGAAGCTAAAGTGGGGATGGGTCGAAATCATATCAACCAATAGGACTTAGACAAGTTTATGTTATTATTTTAACCTTATCAATTAGATTTAACTCTAAGTTAAATAATTTAACTTTTACCGTGTTTTTTTGTTTTCTTACACTATATGGTTAATACACTTATTATAACATGCCAAAAGAACCCCAAATTGTTTATTATTAATATATATATCCTTATATAAGTCATTTGGCCGAACCTTAGATTTTTAGGAATAAAATAACAATTAGTAATATAATAATTGATTTAAAAACTATTTTGTGTCAATTTTGACACTATTTGATATATGATTTTTTTGAAAGTCATAACAGAATTATATGTTCGATCCAAATTGATTAAATCAACACTAATATATCATAGTAACCAATAAAATTAGTGGAATTAATAAAAAGTCTCAAATTACATTTATTTTGGTGTTTATAACATCAATTATGTCAATATTTCATTAATAAGATAATTACTGCATCATCATTGTGTCATAAATAAATTAAATTATTTAATGTCTAAAAATTATAAATAAAATATCTTTATGTAGGAAATCTTTTTAGCTTTCTATTGAATATTTATAGTCGAATTTATCTTATGTATAACCCCATATTAAAAATGTTTTAGTTATTAAACTTTGATTTTAACTATTTTAACTATTCATTAAATAAAATAATATTAAATGTCATAATCTAATCCAAGTGGACCTAAATGGTCATATTATATTCATAAGGTCGTTTTTGGTCGAATTACACTTATCCAATAGAATTAGAACATGTGTTAGGGTAATAGTAATATCATATTTACCCATAGTTACCCTATTTACTTTTAACTGTGGTAAAAAAAGTAAAAAGTTACTATTCACCAAAAAATTATTTTCGTCTCATTGAACCACATTTTAGTCCTTGATATTAACTGTGTCTCTCGGATTTTCGAAATTCCATTCAAAGAAGCAGTAAAATTTAGTTTTATGCAGAATTCAGTTTTTAACCTACCACTTAGTGGTTTCACTATTCATCAAAAATTGAATGTTTTCAGAAAAATACCAAAATTTCACCCTAGGCTAATTTCGGTATTCCGAATCCAAAAATGAAGTCCATTTTGAAAGATAAAATTTATAAAATTTCAAAAAGTAGTTATTACTATTCATAACGGCTAGTTTTAATAATATTTTAATAGCATATCGTTGTTTAGTGAAACTCGGTATTGCGTACGACACAAGCTATCGAGGAAGGTCACGATTTCGTGTAAAGCAAGCCAAGCAAGTGTTGTGTAGAAAAAGATTCCTTTGATTATTTATATAACATAAAAGTCTCGGGTGTTACAATCTAGTCTCACGAGGCATCTTGCATGAGATTAAGGAGTAAACCTAATACATTATGGTACTTTTTGCACTATGTGATATTCTATAAGAAGATAACCTTAACTCATGTTTAATTCATGTAATATGTCACTACCAAAATTCCTATGTTTCTATGATCCTATGATACTGTGATAATTATGTTATGTTCACATTTTATTACTCATGTTCCTTATCTTTTATGATATTGTGTTATACCATTGATCCAAGCATTATGATTCTGTATCATGTTAATTCTATTACTAGGATTTTTATCTCAACCATTTTATCTATTTATTCCAAATGTTATCCCTTTAAATTTTAGGAGCTTGAATATTCTTATGAGTTCATTATGGATAATAAAATAAAGAATTTTTATTTTAATCTCATTATGATATATTATGATCCCAATCTTACAAATAAACTAAGAATCGTGATATTTGGGGTTTTAATTTATGGTTTTTATGTTAAAAATCATGGAATAATATGTGTAAAAGGATTAGGTATCTATATTTTGTGTCATAAATTCTTTCAGGAGTTTTGGCTGAGGTTAACCTGTACTACATTGTTGAGACAATTAAAGGATGGTGTTGAGTTCATTTTGTTTTTAAATTCCACTATAGATGGTCTCAATTGTATTTTGATGAAATAGAAGGAATTAATTGCCTATTGGTCAAGGAAGTTATGAACACATGAGTATAACAACATGAATCACATCCTTGAGTTGTTAGTGGTAGACTTCACTATGTGGATACGGAGGCAATATCTTTTGGGAGAGAATTTTTTTATTTAATCAAAAATGTGATATTGAAACGAGTGCCTTGGGATAATTAATTTGTGAATTAATTATGTGCTATTGAAATGGTTTAATTAGAGAAAATTTATTTGGGAATTAATTATGTGATATTGAAATAGTTACTCTGAAATAATTAATTGTGAATTAATTTTGTGCTTTGAGTTTTCTAATTGAGATAATTAATCAGGGGATTAATTATTATATATAATAAATTGGTTAAGTTGAGATAATTAATTGTGAATTAATTATATTATTAGATATTTTAATATAGATAATTCATCAAGGGATTAATTATAAGATATTGAACTAAATAAGTTGTGATAAATAATGGTGAATTATTTATGTTCCATTAATATTATGATCTAGATATTTAATTGTGGAATTGATTATGGATAGTTGAAATTTACAATGAGGTAATTAATTTTTGAAAAATAATTATAACATATTATTTTCATTGTTAATTAATTAATTTATTAATTTTTTTGTGGGATTTGTGTACCTAGTTAATTAATGATTTAACTAATGGATTTGTGTATGGACAATGAGATTAATGAAAGGCCCATTGATATTGATTTTGATTTGAATGTGAAGACCATGTTAATGTTGTAATTGAAATACTTATGAAACTTTTCGTTATGTAAACATGAGAATATGATTATATAAATATAATTTAAATGGGCTATTTAAATGCATGAAAGGTTAAATGATTCATGCATTATATGTTGTGAATAGTTATGTCTTATATAGGTTGGGGAACAAGTGGACCATGAGATCCCTTGGAGAGAAAGAATATATTATTTTTTTTGTTGATACACTAGATACCATGAGAGCTCATGTAGTTGAGCTAGGGGATATACCACGTGTGCTACTCTTAATGATGGATGTCTATGTTTTATGTCCAAATCCATCCAACATCATTTTCCAAAGGACTGTGAGAGCCTGGGGTAGGATAACCATGTGAGATTCCATGTTGGCTTCCATGAGACCTTGAGATCTATTGGATTTTGTACTAGGGGAAAGAATGTGAGTGCTTCCCTTAATAATGAATGTATGTGGACTACGTCTTGGTCTAGCCAAAATTAATATCCAAGGTATATGCCCATTTGGCGCAGGTGCGCACATGGTTCATATAAGAGGATGCTAATAATATATATATATATATATATATATGTCTATCTATATATATACTATTACTATATATATATACATACATATTTGACATGATCAGACATACCTGCCTTGGGCTAAAGAAGGTAGCGTTGTTAGGTGCCCCTTAAGAACCTGAACGAGTTCTTGGTTATTTATTCAATTTTTTTACTACTTAGATATACTTGTACTCTATTTAATTTTATTTTATTGTCTACATTGAGCTAGAAATTGGTGGTTCTATCCTACTTTGATTTATATCTCACACCCTACTCGGGCCACCATTGCATTGGGGTACCCGAGTAGACTCTTCTTGTTCACATGACCTTGGACATTGCTTGTTGTTATTACCTTGTACCTTGGTGTTAAGAGAAAAGGGAAAAGAAGGAGATTGGGATGATCATAGATATCTCCATTTTAGATTTGATTCTTTTCATCATTTATGTATTGAGATGTAAATCATGCTATTTTTTTACTCCTTTCAAATATTTACCACCATGACATGCATACATTGTATAAACTATCATTGGCCATTTTATTTATTGAGTTGATATTAAAATTAACTTCCACTATATTATTTATTTCATTATACTACTTCTATTGTTTTCAGCTATTTATATATTGTTATACTACTATGAAAACTCCGATATGAGCATATAGTCTCCACACTAACTATCCTTACACCGTTTCTACTACTCAGCATCATTTGGGGTATGAGGAGGAGCAATTGAAATATCATAAATATATCTTCACTGAGAGATATCATAACCTAAGATAGAGGTGTTTTCAATGTTCCTACAACACTATGAATTCAAGATATAATAAAATCATGGGAATGTTAATATGGTGGAATATTACATTAGCATGAAGTCTAGTTCATGATTAGTAGATAAGGATTCTAAGATGTTTTATTTATTCCATCTAACCCTTATGGAGGATATAAGTGTTGTTTTTTTAGTTAATGGTGGTTAATCCATCGCTTCAACAGTGTATAAGAGAGGTTCAATTGTAATACATAGATTAAATGGTTTTACATGATGTGATATCGTCTAGATATGCATTAGTTCGTTTTTATGAAGTAGGGGAAAATGCCATCCATTTTTGGGGATGGATGGTGGTTCTGACCTAGTTATAAGAGGAGATGATGAGAGAGTGTCACACCTCACCATTGGCAGTATAAATTTGAATGAAAAATATGTACACATACCTTAATAAACAATTTTGGTGTGATGGAATGTGTCTTAGTACTGCTGAGATTGTGTCTCGGTGTCTCACATGTTAGTTGGTAAAGGAAGGACATTAAGTTCTAGTGGGGTTGACCCAACCTATTGAGAACACATAATGAATGCAGGATGTCATATTGATGATTTTTTGATAGGAATTACATGGAAAGTGATTGGAAATGATGCTATCAGGGTTATCACTGACTGACTCAACAAATCAGAAAACTTTATTTCCATTCATGACCACAACTTTGTTGAGTATTTGGGGTAGTTCTACATGAAGGAGATCATATGAATTCATGGGGTTCCATAATTATCATATTTTACAATGATTCTAAATTTAAATCATTGTTATGGAGGGTCCTAAATGAGGATTTTGGTACCAGGTTTCCGATGAGACCGACATTTCTCCTATAGACAGAAATGATTACTGAGAGGTCTATCTTAGTACTGGAGGATATTCCATGATCATATGAACTATATTTAATTAGGATATGGGAGGATCAATTTATCTTGGTATAGTTCTATTATAATAACAATTATCCCTTTACTATCATCATGGAGCCGTTTGAGTCCCTGAATGGGAGACCATTTAGGTCACCCTTATGCTATATTGAGATTGGTGAGTCATCTCTTGTTTAGATAGAGATGGTTCAAGTGATGACCTAGATGGTATAGGTGATTCTTGAATGTATGAGGAAAGCCCAAAGTCATTAGAAATATTACATCAATCAATATCATAAACCCTTGGAGTTTAACTAGAGATACCATGTTTTTATGAGAGTCTCCCCTAGATGTGGATTGTGATGATTTGTAATTAGAATCAAGTTATCCCTGAGTTTCATCGGGATATTACAAATTCCATAGAGGGTTGGATAAGTTTCTTACCACTTGGAATTACCCCATTATTTGGATTTCGTGAATGAAATATCCTATGTGACATAGTTGAAAAGAGAAGTGCATGATCCATTGTACCTTTTTTATTAGGATGAGATAAACATCGAGGATGGATCCATATTTTCTGTGTACCCAGTGGGGATTGAGGATTATAAGGACATGATATATTATGGATGGTCTATTGCCTGGGTATGGGTTTTTTGGAATCATGGGAGAATTCAATAGATCTAATGGGAGAGTGAGAGCTATATAAGACCATAGTTCCCTCACGTTTTCACTTAGCTTTTGATTTTCAGGTATAAAATCCTTGAAGGTGGAAAGAATGTAATGAATCTGTTTTTTTGGTTTAGTTAATTAGATATTTATATACATATCTCACTATTTCTCCTCAGAGGTGATGATATGTTTAGGTGTTTCAAGACCTTAAAATTAATCTATTAATTATATTAATATATTTGAAAAACAAGAACACATATTTTTGGGAGTAAATGGATTTCTTATTATCTGGGACCCTAGATGAGAAAATTGAGACCATTATTATTTCCAAAAAACATGAGGTTTACCCTTTTTTCAATATAATTTTGGTCAGTATCAAGATTTCAGTGGAATATAAGAATATTCCATGATTCATTATTTGATTAAGAGGAGTAAAAAACTCCTCTCCACACTATTTTGGATTTCATGAAAAACAAATGAGGGATAAGGTTTTCTCCAATGGATGATAGATGAATTGTGGATAAGAGGCCCCATCAGACATTATCCTTGATGATGATTGAGACTAGATTTAGGTGAAATGGCTTCTAGGCAATTCTTTGGACCCAAGGATTCAAATTTTTTCCATGTGGTAGGTGGTTTTTGTGTTTTAATTCCAAATCCATGTAGATGTGTTGTTTAACTGCTTTAAAGTCTTTTTATTACTACTAGTTATCCCACAAGGTATGATCTAAGCATATTCGGATAAATAAGGTTTTTTGGGTGGTTCATAGGGGTTTCTCATTCAAGAATACCAATCATATCATTGGTAGTTTATGAGCACACACCTTGTGTTATTCACATTGGAAAAATAAATACTTTTTGTGGACTACATACTATGTACTTAGAGTACACTCTATATAGTGAGACATGGCTATGTAGACGAGTACATGGGAGGACTCCCCATGTAAGGGGACATGGATATGTAGTAGTACACAACCAGACTTCTGGAGTACTTGGGAATATTCATGGACATGTATATAGGCAAAGGAAAGGTAAGGCAAGAAATTATTTGTACATTATGTAAACATCATGTATTTTTAAATGGAAAACCAATCCATGTGTTGGGGATGACATGATTAAGTGTCCAGGTGAGGACTTGCACCGTGTGAACTAAGTACACACCACGTAATTTATACATGAGACTTCCATATTGTGTATCTTATTACTCAGAACTTAGATATGGTCCAATGATCAGAATATCCTACGATCTTTTCCACATAAGACATGATAAAATCCTTCATTTTAGATTTAGAGATATGACATGAGGTGTCATGGGTATAATGCATCCTTTAGTGATGCTTGTATTATGGAAGTGATTATGTGGGATCATTAGAGAGATGTAATGGTAAATAGTCAACTATATTACTAGGTCATGGACCCTCCTAACTCTTTATAGAAGTATATTTGGTAATCCACCATAATAAAAATAGATGGGTCTTTTATCTATTGAGTTTTGCTCCCCTATTAGTGAGGTCTGATGGGGAGTATGCCTTTTACAAAAGTACATGATCCTTAAGATATGGATTGTAATATATTTGAGTGGGACCCTATACTATAGTTATGGTGAGTTTGTGTTTCGTGATCAGTTTCTGAGATGGACCCTTTGGAGTTTTTTTCTAACTCATCATTATTATCTGTGTTGGGAAGATATAGATCCCCTTCATCTACCACTCTTGTTTCTTTATGACCATATCTATCAGGGGTTTCCTTACTCATTTTCTTATGGGTTGAGTGTACTATTGAGTATTTTTTCTATCCATTCTTGGTGTGTTGGGGACCCTTCTAGGTATGTATATACTTACTATGAAAAAGATTTTCCTACACCTATTTTGTCTTGTGTAGTTGACAAGTAGTTAAATGGTGATATTATTTATCCTAATTTTAATGGAGCTTAGTGGTTCTAGGAAGTGACTGTGTTCTGAGTTTAAACTAGGATATTGTGAGATCGAGTATCTTCAGTACCCCTTCTACATGCTATTTTCAGGCTACTACTATAGTTACTCTTTGGTTTATATTTTCCCTTTTTATGTTTTACAACATGGCTATAAATAGATTTTTTACTAGAGATTTTTTCATACATTATTACAATTTAGATGGATAACCTTTTTTTCTATCTCTACATTGTATCAAGGATATGATTATGTTTCTATATACATTTACTTAGGATAAGTCATCCCATATTCATTATTCCATAATTGATGATTGTCTCCACCCCATAGCCTATTTTCGGTGAGGATGGGGCGTCACACTCTACATTCCACCATCTAGGTGGGACCCAATGGGTTCGGTTGTGAGAAATATAAATATATATTGATTCACTTTGGTATTATTAATTACCATTCTATCTTAATGGATTTAATGAATAAATTATTTAGATATTACCATTATCAATTTGTTGTATTCCATATATATGATATTCATACATATTCAAAGAATAAGGAAGAGAATGAAGATCATTCAAGAATTTCCCTAAAGACATTAAAGATGGATAATTTGCATGAAAAATCTATCCATTTCTAATTTTGGGTACAAATGATTTCATTTTTGGGTCATATAATCTCACGTAAGGGTATATCAATTATGACCCATGATTCTCATATATAGATATTACATATTTTATATGAATATTCAATACATTATAGAAACCTGCACTTGAGGATCATAATATTTTAGTGCCATTGGAAACATGGAACACAATATTCTCAATTCTTGAAATTTCTTCAATATGTCCCATAAATTTCTCCACCTTTAGTTCTCTTTATAAGCAGACCGTTCTTAAAAACATTCTTCATAACATGTGGAAATGAAACATAATTAATGGTGAACTAAGATTCTTAGAAATAATAAACAAAGAAGATACATATTCATAACATTATAATAAGGTTATGAGAATATGATGTTAGCCTATGAAACCATACCCTACATACCAAAGATTCTAATATTGATTGATGGAATAAATATTGGTATTTCAAAAGTCATGAATCATAAGGGAATCAAATAACATGATTCATGAAGGAATAAAATTAGAATAAAACATTGAATTATAGAATACACATAAGAATAAAAAACCATTTGTTTTGTAGAAAAGTGTCATTGAAAAGAATTATCAGGGAACTATATGGGTGGATACACCTACTGGGAGGGACACACCATCTTACCCAGTGGTAACCCATTCTTTATAGGTAAATGTGTTCGCTCCCCAAACCATCATAGTATTCAAGGTACAATCCCAATACCATTATATTAGACAAAGTCCCTTATTGAATTGGATTCACTAACCATTCCATTCCTATATTTATTCTAATATATAAATCTCTACCCAATTCATAAGGGGGTAGATATTGGTTTAAACCATATTTGATTATAATATAATCACCATCCCTGGTTATAATGTAACAAACATCACACAATGAAAATCATAAATTTGTTTTCCAATAGATCATAAATAATTCATCAAATATTAACCCATGAAATGAAATTATTTTCATAAACATTTCATCATATCATAAACTATAGAAGGAAAACATGAATCATAATAATTTCATCAAAGCATAAACTGTAGTAAAAGTTGTTGGTTCCAAAATAATTTTATCATGGTATAACCTGTGGAAGAGAAATGGGTTTCATAAACATATTGTGACCATAAATCATTTATATAAATAATAATAATGATATCCTTAGTTCGTATCCCCATTAAATCATAAGTTATATCAAATTATGTTGTCTTATATAGAAAATGATATTGAAAGACAAATAACTTAGATCATTTATTAAGGAAGATAATTTTTATTTGAAAATAATTTTTCTCATTTTGGAAATATGTCAATTTGAATAAAACCTGAAAAATATTAAATGAAACCTTAAAAATAATTTGAAACATTTCTTAAGGAAAATAACCTTTCCTGTCTGAAAAACATTTTTTAAAACATAAAGAATATTTAAAATCCATTTCATATTGAAATTAATAATCTAAAAAAATTCTAAATTATTAAGGAAATTTCATTTCATTAAATAATATTCAAAAGAAATTAATTTAATATTGAAATCACTTAGTATTAAAGATATTTGGATATACTATTCATGCCACGCATGTTAACAAAATATTCATTTCACATTTTCGATAAAAGAAAAAATGAGAATTGTTCTGGAAAAGAATATGAAGATTCAATTAATTTTTTATTATTAAAAGGTCAAACATGGGTATAAATTTATTTATTAAAATATTTTAATAATTTTAATAACATTTTTGAAAACATTTTTATAAAACATGGGTTTCTAAGAAAAATTAGATTTCAACTGAAGAAAGAAATAAAGACAATTTTTATAAAAAAATAATTTTTAAATATTGGGTACAAAAAGAGAGGAAAATGAATAGAAAACTGGTATTATCATGAAATTAATATAGGAGAATAATTTTCATGACATTTTTGAGATATGATTTATAACATTTTATCATTGGAAACATAATCATAAACAATCCTAGTAAAAAATGAGATTGTAACATAAAATCCTCACCACTTTTGTAAATTTTAATCATAAACCCTATGAAGAATAACATAAAATTGAACATATAAATTAAAGAGTATAAATAAATTAATGATATTACATATCCAAGGGTCTGTATATATACCTTTTGAAATAATATATTTGAAAAACATAACATACATCTCAAAGAAAGAAAAATTGACATAGAAATCCCTTAACGCTTTAGAAATCTTTTGAATTGTAATCCCCAATAATGAATAAAATCTAATAAATATTGAAATATCATAAAAATAATTAAATTTATTATATAACATGTCAAAAGGGAAGTATATAACCAATATAAAATAAAATATTGGTGAGTTTTTGTCACCCATAAATAAATGAGAGACTAGAAATTTCTTACCTTAAGTCTCGACTTCTTTCATATGTGTTCGAATTGCTTGGATAATAAATATAATTTTATTACAAATATATTAAATAACAATACATTAATACATACATACATACATACATATATATATATATCATAACATATATGATTTAACTATGTTCTTTTATTATATGTTTATTAACAATTCCATGTTAACGTTATTTTTCGGGTAATAACTGCTTTGGTTTTTTATTTCCAGTCCACGTAAATTTATCACAGTTACTTTATATAAATAATTATAATAATGAAATAATTATCATATTTGTAATACAATTATACTTTAAAGGTAAATCATGAAATATGGTTTTGAGAAATGAAATATATTACGACCGTGGAGATGGTAGGCCATTTGTACACATTAGTAATGCTTCCTTTTTTCAATGATAATTATGGAAATGAGGTTTGTAATAAAATAATGTTACATAATTACTATAATATTATAAATAACATATCATTTCTATAAATATATTTATACATAACATCTATGTGGTGTGGTTTTGAAAAGACAGTCACATTGCTTCTTGAAGGTGGTAGTCCACATGTACACTAACGACGTTATTATCTTTTTTGGAGAGAAAAGGTTAGAAATAAAATTATATATTTTCTTTTAATAATGATAAATATTTCATGAATATAATAATTATGTCATGTATATCAAATATATTTATCCTTATTACCTTCCACATAATGTGTTATTGAAAAATGAAACACATCGCTTTGTGAGGCGGTAGTACGCCATACATAAAAGAGATGTTATCATATCTCCTATGGAATAGAAAAATATTATATGTGATATAATGACTATAGAGGTATATTTATGTCATTAATATTATATATATCATCATACCCAAACATGATTGGTTGTAACGGACAAATGTATGACATTGTTTCATGAGAAAATAGTCCACCATTCACAAAAATCATGATTTCATAACCCATTTGATAGAAAAGGGGATAGTTGTAGGTAATTAAATCAACAAAAAAATATAAGCATATTTAATATATTTATGTTATTATATAAATATTTTTTAATAATAACATCAGTAGAAGGAAGAATGAATAAAATGGAAATCAATCATTAAAGATCACTACTACTTCTTAGGGTAACCTCCATAGGGTTGCACCAAAAGCCTTCATATGTGGGTTTTATTCCAAAAATAAGGCTTAAATGAATGTATTAGTGTGGTTTTGAATTAATTTTTATAGATTTTTTATAAAAATTTCTTGACAGGTGTGAAGAATATAATAGAGGTAGTGGCCTTTTATAATTGAGAAGTAGTGTCATTTTTATAAAAAACCAAAATTATTCAATAATGGGAGGTCACACTCATCACATGTGACTCAAAAATTTATATATAATTTTAGGTTAGGATTATATGTTCTAGAAATACCTCTAAAAAAATAAAAACATGCATTAAACATGTCATCTCATAACCCATTATGTTTTACTCACTTTTACTATTTTTATTTTCACCATTGTAGCTAGTTTTTTTAACCTAGGTAATTTTACTTAAAACCTAAAAAATTGGATTATTAGATAATTTAAACCTAATGATCATAAATATTTTATAAAATTTATTAAATAAAAAACCTAAGATTTTAATGTTAATTTTAACACAAGTGCATGTAACACACAGAATTTGTTTTATAACCTTAATCACGATAATTAATTTATAACACATTTCAATAATTATTAATGCTAAAAATTATTATTAACATATTAGATAATATAAATTATTCTTATTAAAAATAATAAATCTATTTTTCTAAATTAAATTCCCAAAAGTGACAAAATTTAATTTAAAATTAAACCCGGAAATACGATGATGAAACATATTTCGAAAACAAATGTCTAAAAGTTAAATTAGTTTTTTATATCAAAATTCAATATGAGAATGATTAAAACGACATAAATTGGATTAATAGTTATATAATTGAAGTAATTTTACTTTAAAACCAATTTAAAATATAATTTCACAACATAAATAATTTATAGGAAAAGGTAGTTTTCAATTAAAATTCAGCATTATCATTATTCGTAAAAAACGTTAATCTTTTTTGGAAAATATCAAAGGGGATGTTACAACTATTTCCCATACCAAAATGGAAATTGGAAAACATCACCAAGTATTTTGTCATCTGAATCCCCAAACCATCTAAAGGAAATAATTATTTTTGTGATGTAGTATTCAAAATTATGAATTCGGCACACTTCCTTACTATTATATATTATTTAGATCTAGATCAAATTTTCAGGATATAAATTAAGGAAGTGGTATGGTTTTATGGAGTGAAACATTATATTGTATCTGATCAGGATTTTATGTTTACCTCGATGTTTTCGAAAATACTTCAACAATATCTTGATATAGCATTTAATTTCAACAATGTGTATTATCCTCAGATAGATGGTCAATTTGAGATAACCATTCAAACACTAAAGGATATAAATAGATAATATTTTATGGATTTCAAAGGTTTTTGGTGTCAACATTGTGCTCTAGTTGAGTTTTAATACAACAATAGATTTAACTCAAGCTTTAAGATAGATTTTTATGCCTACCTCTATGCAAGGATGTGTAGAACTCCATTGTGTTTGGTTGAAGACTGAAAAATAAATATCTAGGGGATTTATATGGTCAAGGAAATGGTATAGAAATTAAAATCCACTCAATGACACATTATGGTAGCTCAAAGTTGAGCAAAACTTTATAATGAAAATCATCAACATGATCTGAATTTTGTTGTTGGTGAGAAGGATTTTAAATGAATTTTTCCATGGAATAATGTTACAAGATTTATAAAAAATATAATGATGATCCCAAGGTATATAGGCCCTTTCTATATTCTTTATCGATTAAGGATAATTTCTAATCTCTTTGCCCTTCAACTGAAGCGCTTTCAAGTCCACAATGTGTTCCACGTATCTCTCCTAAGGAAGTACATACCCAAAAATTCATAGGTACTATAATCATAGGTCACACCATTAGAGTAGGTTCATTATTATTAGTAACATCTAAAAATGATTATAGATTATAGTGATAAAGTGATACAAAATAAGACCACTATCTTATTCCATGTTTTGTGGAAAAACCACCAATTTGAGGAAGTTACATGGGATCCCGAGGATATGATGGGGTAACAATTTACTTAGTTGTTTGTATCAGATTAAAAAAAATTCAAGGGAGAAATTAATTTTAATGTGGTTATAATATAACACCCTAATAACATATTATTAATTTTTCAAATAAATTTATGTTTGAAAACATTAAGTACATCAATATCGAGTTTAATCAAACAATGTTATATTTAATGTAATAGTTATAACTTACCCATTAAATTTGTCAGTATAAGTAATACCATATAAATTATGAAATCTATATGGTTTACACATGTATAAAATAGATTCATTGGTTATCAGTTGATTAGAAATGAAAATAAAAATCATTTCAATGTAAAATAAATATTTTTTAGAAAATTATATCTATGCACATAATGAGTTTTTATATTAACAAAATTAAATTAATTACTATTGGTGTATAATTTTAATGAAATTTATATATTATATATTCAATAAAAAATTTTATTATTCATCTAATATTTTTTTATTAATGGGATAAGTATAAATAAGGGTTTACGCTTAAAAAATACCCATATATTTTTCTCAAAGAATTTTCATCACGTTTTGTGAACTTATATTAAAATTAATATTTTCCAATTTAATAAAATTTAATTAAAAAATTTAATTAAAAAATTTAAATTAAAAATTAAATAATATTTTAAAATTTATTTTAGAGTTAAATTTAGTGAATTCTATTAAAATATTTATTTTTCAATGAATAATGAAAAGAAATAATTTTAATCGAAAAAACCTTTTTGATTGATGTATTTGAAAATTTACCTATTAAATTAAAATTGGTTTAAAATAAATAATTGTTCAATTATATTATTATTTATCCAACCTATTACATGGTAATCAATTTTATGTTTAATTTTTATATAAAAACTTTATATTCTTAGAAACACATTTTCTATAGAAAACCACATTTTAATCGCGTTTGAAGATTTTATTTTAAATTAAAATTTCCCACTCTTATGAAATGATTTTTGAAAAATTAAATACATATTTTGAATATTGATAAATAATATTACATAATAATTTCAAATAAATTTTTGATCATAATGAATATTAAAAGCAGTAAAAATTAATTATTTTGATTATTGTTAAATTGAGTTTATGAGAAGGTTAAACCAAAAAAGTAAGGTTAATTTTCCTATAAACTTATATAAATTATTTTTTATTGAATTATTTAAACCTTATATTATCACTATATTAAATATATGATTATTTTGAGGAATTTTTCGAGGTAATGACTATATCATTTTTGTTTCTTGTTTGAAATTTTCAAGTAGATTCCCTCCCCCAATTATAAAAAGACACTTTTTATCATCTATTCCCCACACTTCAAGACAATAACCTTAATTAATTACCCCACCAAATCCTATATACATTTTAAAATCCTTCTAATAATTCTTATGGTTCTCTCCTAAATAGGTTGTCTGATGAAGAGGAGGTTTAAACACATAAGAAGGAAATTCAAGTTGATGTAAGGGATTCTTGTATCACTTTTACTTCCATGGGACACATTCCATATTCACCAATTGTTTCTTTTATATGGTGTATATAATTACTAGGAATTCATTTTAGGATTATTCTTATGAAATTTATTAGGATTTATATATCCATATAACGGTCTCTCTTTCATGGGGTTTATGATTCGAAAGCTACAAAAGTGTTAAAGATTTTATTTTATAATCTCATTGTTTATAAGAATTGTTTATGATTATGATTAATATGATTAAATTTTATTATATAATTCTCAATAAAATAAATAATTTTATTCTAATATTGAATTTTTTTTAATTACATGTTTTCCTTTCATTTTCATTTCTTTATGTACATAAGACTCCACATTAATATGTCAAGGCAAATCAGCTTCATTTTTCTTTTCATCAGAAGATACTTTCTCTTACATGTCCATGTTTTCTAAATTTTTTAAAGAACAATTTTTACTATACTAAAATAAATTTTTAATATCATTTTTACACATTATTTAGTTTTAAAAAAATGTTTTTAAAGTAATCTTCTTATCATTTTCTGAATGAAGTACAATTGTATTTTTACCAAAAAATGTGAAGGGAATATTTATTTTTACATACAAAGAATGAATTGAATTTCTTTCCATCAGTACCACTAAATTATTTGAAGATTACTTTACAACTAAAGAAAATGTTTTCATTAATATTTGGGAAATTTTTAATTTTGAATAAGGTATTTCAAAGTGAAGATGATATTTTCCTCAAGAATACTTTTAATGCTATTTTAATGGTATTTCTATTCAAAAATGAAAATATCCATTGATTATACATATAGTCTATTGGGAATTTGATCCAATCATACCATAAATATCATTTGTACATATATTTTATGATTATAATGAAAATATTTTTGTGAAACCCATTTCTTTTCCATGGTATATACTATGATATAATAATGTATTGTTTAGGAAGCCCATTACTTTTACATAGGTTATGATATAATGAAATGTTTATAAAATCCATTTCCTTTCAATGGGTTATAGTATGATTAATGTTCTATGATACTTTGACACACATAAATAGGAATTTAAATATGTGATTTTTGGGATTGTAATTATACAGCACTCCAAGGAATTAGAAAAAGATGAATATCCTATAATTTAAAGATGACTTGAATGGATAGTCAACCTAGTTGAGTAAGGGACTCTTTCCACTATGATTTTCATGGGAGTTAAATATACCTACTATGATTGTTTTAGGGGTGAATGTAATACACCACGATAGTATAAGAATTAATCCTTAACTACTAAGGAATTGATTTTCTATTCTTCTATGTATTCAACAAATCTATGTATTATTCCAATATTATCCAATCGTAGATAATATTCTTCGATTACATTATGAATAATGTATTATAAACTACCATGAATTATTCCATGTCTCAAGATTATGATCTTTTATTTGTAGGGTATGGTATTAAAAACTTATTCTAATGTTATCATACCCTTAAGCTCCCATTTTACTTATGTGATCATTATTATCCCCCTTATTTACCCATACTAAGCATCTAAGATGAACCATTATTATCTTTTCTTTCCCTAGGTTATGAATAATGGAATTAAGTATTACATGTATAAGAAAGTTTCTAGTTATGAAGAACATGCTTTTTATGTATCCATTTTTACAATGGCATTAAACCTATACTATTCTGGTGGGGATTGTTTTTTTATGTAATGAATATTCATCTACTAAGATATGGTATATATATTTGGAACATTTTAGTTACTATAATATGTATCATTGTTTTTTTTATAATTTTGTAACTACAATTAGAAAAATTAAATGATAACCCTTTGGATAAGTCCAAAAAATAGGAAAATTTCAGAAAATTTTAGAGAAAGACCGATCGGGTAGTTTCTAAGTAATTTTTTCACTATCCGGATATTAAAAGTGGATGTGTATATAGAATCTTTGTACCTTGGGGTTTTAAATTTTAAAATACTGCATTGGTATTTAACTCTATCCTCACCTAGTAAACAAAAATGGGTCTTTTTCACACTTGTTTTTACACTCTTAGGGGATATGTTTTGGGAATTCAAAATGAATTTATGAATAATCAAGATGGATTTGAATAGATGAAAACCATGAATAACCTATATTTGACCCGAGGTTCCATACATTGAAATGATGGGGTCTTAATTCAGAAATCCTATGAATTATGTATCATTAATATGTTTTTTCACACTTTTATTATTGTTTACCAAACTATTATATTTAGTTTAACATAATATTTGGAACCTAGAATAATCATTTTAAAATTGAATGGGATAGATAATGTGGTTATTATGAGAAACAAATGGGATAATGACTGGAGTGAAAAATATTTTGATTATCCCTAATCAGTTACCATGGTATATTATTAATACCCTACACCTTAAATAACTCATATACTCACCAAGAAATAGAATAATTGAGTTAAATGAGAGCTAGGATGGTGGAGAACATGGATGATATAAGGAATAATTTCTTTTATGTCACAAAATGTGGAAAGAGATATCAGATAGAATGACTCAAATTAAAATGATTTCTTTTATATTTGGAAAATAAAGAAAAAAAGAAATGCATTTCCAAGTAAAAAATAAGAGAATGATGGAAGGAAACAAATTTCAAGGTAGGGATCCATTTATAGTTCACCATCGTATTTGTGCGGAACCTAGAAATTACCCGAGTCAATGAACTATTCTAAAGAGTAACTCCTAGAATAAGGATGGGCCTATATCATGTTGATGTTTTCAAGAATGATCCTTATTAAAATATTATTAATGTATAATTTGATGTTATCATAGGCATGTAATGAACTTATCTACATAAATCCCACATCAATTTTTGTGGATGGGTAGTCACGTTTGATATTCCAAAATAACTTATGATCATTTATTAACGAAATGATAAAAAAAGAAAAAATAATTGATATAAAATCCATTTTATAGTTTAGGATTCCTATTAGAAGTGATTTTTTTCTCATATGTCTAGGGAGAAACTCACTATTAATGATATATCTATTATACATGAGTTTTCTAATGAATTTCTAAAAGAGTTTCCTAGTCTTCCACTAAATTGTGATGTTGAGTTCTCAATATAACTCATAAATAGTTCTACAAATATTTCAATGTCTCTATATAGAATTCCCCTAAATGACTTGTAGGAATTGAAAAATCAACTCCAATTGAATCACAATAAGGGATTTATTCTGCCAAGTGAATCACCTTACAGTGAACATATTATTTTTGTTAAGAAGAAAGATAAGTCATTTTGAATCTATATTGATTATTATGAACTGAACAATATCATAATCAAGAACTATTATCCAATATCCAATATTTTTTATTTTTTGACGAACTGCATTAATCTCATTACTTTTCCATAATTGACCTTCATTATGTATATCATCAATTGACAGTTAATAAAGAGAATATAACTAAGAAAACATTTTGTATATATATTGACACTATTTTAATGTTTGTTGTTTTTCTAGTTTATTCTTTTAAATATTCTTATTTATATCTATGGATTTATCCATGGAGTTTAAACAGAGTTTAGGTGTCGTAGGACCCCAAATTAATATATTATAGATATTAATATTTTATGACACATGTGCACACATATGTTTTGGAATGAAATGGGTTTACATTTATTTTTTACCCAAAATTGGAAATATGAGACTCTATTTGTTTCCAAAATTATGGGTTTAACCTTGGTGGAACATAATGTTGGACAATTTTATAGAGTTAGGTGGAAAGTGAGTGAACACTATAATTAACTAACTAGTTAATTAACTGATTAATTAAGGGAAGTAAAATACTCCTACCCCCTCCCATTTGGATTCCAGAATATGGAATTAGGGTTAGGCTTTTCACACATGGACAATGGAAGAACATAGGAGAAAAAGTTCTACGAGGATTCATACATGATGGAGATTAACACTGGATTGAGTATCAATGAATTTAGAGTGTCGATTTGGAAAATAATCTCCTGCATTTTCACAAGAAGGTAGGATAATTTCATGTCGTAGGATCTGATTAATAAAATTTTATTAGATTAGAGTTTTAAATAAATTTTCGTGACTACAAATTTCCCACTAAGGGTCAATCTATGTGTAATCAGAGAAGAATAGTGGTTTCTGGAGGTACATATGGGCTTCCTATTTGAGAATCCTGATCACTTTCCATCTGTTCTTCATATTTGGGGAATTGATACTTTTGGGGAATATATTCCACGAACATGGAGTAAATTCCATGTAGTAGGACATAGAAATATGGATTATTACATGGTAAGAAATCCCATATAAGGGGGACATGGCCATAAATCAGTGCGTGACTAGACCCTAGGTGTACACGGGAACACACACAACCTTGTAGACATGAACATGTGAGGTAAGACATGAAATATTATGTACATTATATAAATTATGTGTACTTAAAAATGTGCTATCAATATATGAATAGTATAAGACACACCCAAATTTCCATTCGAGGCCACACGCCATGTGACCGAAGTACATGCTATGTACTTTTTTATGAGACTTATGCTTTATGTATCTATTTCCTCAAAACTCAGATCAGGGATAGTGAGTATCCTATCCTAAGTGGTTTTATACCTAATTAATGATGTAATACTTCAACGTTTTGGAGATACAACATTTTTTTTAATGATCAAGATGCTTCATTCAGTGAAACGTTTTTGATGGAAGTGATTGGGTTGTATCACCAGAGAGATGCAGTGGTCGGTACTCCCCTATCGTACCTGGGAACAAGTCCCCCAAACTATTTACAAAGGTAGATTTGATACTTAATCATACTATTAAAGGTGTGGTTACTATATATATGGAGTAGTACTCCCTAGTTATAACTCTTTGGTGGGGAGATGGTAATCCAAAAGTGTTCATACTCCCTTGATTGTGGAGCATACTAGCGTGTAGTGGGCCCTTCCACTCAATTTCTATTGAGGATTCATTAGGTTTTGGGAATATAGGATGGAACCTTTTGAGATATTTTCTAAATCATTATCCTTATCTTGTATATAGAGATATGGATCCCCTTCCTCCCCTATATGAATTTCATTATTAGAAAATCAGTAAGGTTTTTCCTTACCCTTTGGCTTATGGGTTTAGATGACCGTAGAGCCTTTTTAAAATCTATTTTTTGATTTTTGTAGTGCCTAAAAGTTATGTGGATACTCATCCTATAACAATATTTGCATTCACATGTTGTGTATTGTGAAGACGATAGGTAGTCCAGTGATAATATCAGTGATCCTAGTTTTGATAGAGATTAACATCTTTCTACACTACCAATGTTCAAAGGTTGACCTTGGAGATTGTGAGAAAAGGTTTCATCTATCCACATTTACCAATTTTTCCCATGTTTATACTACATATTTTGATTGGGTGTGTATTTTCCCATTCATAGTTTTGACTATATTCCTATACTCTAATGATTTGTTAGTGGTTGTTGCACAGAAGGTTACCATCTTGATGTCCATCCTTTTATCTTATATCATTTCACTATATCATGGATATGGTTGCGTTATTTAATGCTTGTTCTTATGATAAGGCCTCCAATATTTATTATTTCCTACAAAACACTTTTCATTAGCCCCTATCCTATTGAAGGAAGGCTTGATATGACAAACATATATTGATGTCATCCTGGAAGGACCTGAAATATTAGGTCATAACAGAGTGGTGTTGGTGTAGTCATTCCTTAGGTTTGTGGTTGGAGTGTAATTTTTTAGGGTTTGGTTCAAGAACATATGAAAATGATGTCGGAGTGTCTCATGTTCATCTCTCATGATAGGGAACCCAATATTGTTGTGGTGGATGAAGTATCCACACATCAAGTCTCTGAATACCTACTTATAGAGTTGGTATTATGAGACACTAGTTGGAAGGAGAAAATGGTACTTGAATCAAATTGTTTTTGATCTTATGAGTACCCTTCTTGAGCCAGATATTAATATATTCTCATCTTACCATGGCTCATTATTTAAATTTTTGGACACTTCTATGATGATAGCTAGCTAGGATACTGATACCATATAATTAAGATGATACATTGAGTGAAAAGGTCTCAGTTCAATGACACACTTATGTGGTTTTCCCATCAGGTGGGTACATATCTATGTCACAACCTACTGACCAGTTCATATATCAACCTCTAGTTGTTCGGGTAGATGATCGACTTCCAGTGGTTCAACTGATATCCTCAGTAAGACATGATGGCGATGTGTGTACATTGAGAATGATATATGAATTATAATATCAGATAATTATAAGATTCCATGGAGATACATACCCCAAGAAGTGTATGATTGGAAACTATTAGTGGTCTATGTCTTCAGGCTTGTTCAGACCCAGAAATATCAGATAGTTGTGGTTGTGGCTAGTATTCAGCATGGAGTAGAAGTGTGCTAGTTGAGTTTGATCAAACATACACATGTTGAGATGAAACTCTAATATTTTTACTTATAGTATCAATTATTTTATGATTACTAACCCTTTATCTTGTGTTTTGTATGGATTTAGTTGAATCTTGAGGTGGAATCGAGAGGTATTTCTATTTCTATGTATGCTATGAGGTTCAACAATATAATGTGTTTCACCCTTGACATGGTGTGAGATGGATACTTCTAGGTGATAAATTTTTAGTAGGGTCTTTGTAGAGACATCTATTCTAGTTTGTTCACTTTATTAATTCCCACACATGCCACTGCATTGTAGCAAGACCTTGTTATAGAGAGATTCCTAGCAGAGGGATGCTGGGTGATTGTAGCTGGCAGTGAGAATAAAGAGGTTGAGTCATTTGTAACATCTAGATGAAATCATTCATTAGGTTCTTAGTGTAGTAATAATTATCATTCCAAGATTTAGTTGCATGGATATAGGGTTAAGGGGTCATTTATAGGATCCACTCATTCTAAAGAGGGTTTACAATATTCTTATTACAGTATAGATCTCATGGATCACGATTATGTGAACTTTCAGGATGATGAAGCTAGATAGGTGGATATACCACCATAGATGAGGTAGTTCCATGATCAAGGATCTCACAAAAGGGGTTTGGATAGCCCCAAATTATACAATGTTGAAAAATGTGTATGTGCAGCTCATGAGAGAGGATCTACTAGTGGAAAATGACACTACCCTCTACTACCACCAATACCAATAAGTGGCCCATGTTAAGCTTAGAGAGCGGTTATTAAAGGATGCAGACATTTTTAGTCGATGGAAGGATATAACCAAGATATACATGAGATGATTTTAGGTATGATCTGAGTCTATGATAATCTTTATCCACTATGAATATATATAAGAATGAATTATTCCTTTATCTCTATACCCCTTGATCAAGAGATAGAGTTACCTGTTGATAATTTATCCTAAAAACTATGGATAAATGTTCCTACTGGGAGCGATTTTATAGTATCTCACATCTCTCTATAGTGAGAGTTTATGTTAGCTGTTGGGTGTTTCACATGGGACATTTTGTTTATCACGATGAAACCTTATTACATTATCATGGGTACAGAATGGTTATCCACAGTATATTTTCTGTTTGACTATCATCGTAGGTGATTTATATGCCTTCAGTCAAATGAGATGAGAATATCCATCTTTATTGATCTCATGGATGAGTGAGTGGGTCCCATAAATTGGAAAAAGGTTACTATCACCCATCAATTAGTTATTTTATCACTTTGTGTAGTAGGATCTTTTGAATTTTAGTAATAGTGGATAATTATTTGGACAAATTCCTATAAGATGATCTTAGACTACCTATATGTAGGGAGACATAATTTTTCATTGACATACACCATGAGAAAAAATCGATATATTTTGAATCATATTGAATGGAATCTACTAAGCATTAAGAGCATAGAGTACTGTTGGAGGACCCTTAAGAAAGAGGTTTTATTTGAACTAGTTCATCACCCTGGGCATCTCAAATTTTTTTTTCAGGAAAATAATAGACAAGATATTAAAGAATTGTGTCGATTATCATCACCTAAATCTGGTAATGATAAAGTAAAAGTAAGCCTTGATGAGGATTGATTAAATTTTAGAGCAATTGAGAGGTGTGAGTTGGTTCTAAAATATTGATCTCAATTCTAACAACTACTAGTTGAGTATTCATGGGGGTGATATTTTGAATAAGGAATTCTATTGTCACTATAGACATTACAATCTCAAAGTGATGCTTTTTCATGTTAGTAATTCCCCAGATGATTTCATGGATCTTACGAATTAGAGTATCTATCCATAATTAGAAACTTTATTGTTTTTCATCATTAACAATATAATCATAAACTATATAATGGTGTTAGAGCATATAGAGCATTTGAGGATGCTAATAATATTACATAGAGTGAGATAACTTTATGATATAATCTAAATGTTACACTTATTGATCAATGAGGTTCAATTTCTGGTGAATGTCTTATTTGATCATGGTTTAGATGTGTAATAAACGATAATCGATGTTGTTCTTGTGTAAGATCCACTATGAGCATTTCAAAGGTGAAAATTTTCCTTATTTTAGTGGGGCACTACAAGTGGTTTGTAGTATCCTTTTCCTGAATAAAATCCCCTATGACCACCATGACGTAGAATGGTCATCCATTTATATATACTATGTAGTGATAGAAATACTTTGGGGAGTTGAGTCTAGGGTTGAACAATGCTCCTATGTTAAGAATATCGAATGATGGTGTTGAGTTTGTGTTGTTTTGAAATTCTTGTGGAATTAGGCTCAGTTGCATGTTTATGCAGAGGTTGTATTAATTTCTTATGGGATTTGGTATTTATTACAGAATGTGAAGAACTATGTGAATCAAAACCATGATTTGGTAATGGATGTTCACAATCTGAGGATGTGGAGACAATATCATCTAGGTGATCATTTTTTGCATACTCAGACCATAAGAGTATCGGGTATATCTTTACTCAAAGAGATCATTACCTAAGAAAGAGTAATTGGTTTGGGTTCCTATAGGAAACTAAATTAAAGATAGACTATACTCCTTGGAATTAAAATGTGATGGAATATTCCCTTAGTAGGAAGTCCCATTCCCACATGGTGAATGAGGCATCTGAGTAGTTGTCTTCATTACACCTAAGCATGGTGGATGAGACATGTTGATTTTTTTATTTATTTGATGGTGGTGAATCCACCAATTATTAAATGTGTGAGAGATATTCACTTGGAAGACATTAAATTTTAGTTTTACAAGACCTGATATCCTAATGAGATTCACCGAATTGTTTCATTGATGGAGGGAATCACATCATCCTTTTTTGAGGATGTATGGAGGTTTTAGTTAGGTACGTGGGGATTTTTAAATTATTTTCACAATCCCTCATTCTCAATACATACTAGTGTGGAAATGATGAACATGGACCATCAATGGTAGTTTATGTGGGATGGAATGAGGTAGATTTTTGGTGAGTTTTTATCTTGGTGTCTCAGTTGACATTTGGTAAAGGTAATGCTTTAGGTTCCAGTGGGGTTGAACCAAAATCATGAGATCCTAAAATGGAATTGGGATGACATATAGATTGATTTTGTGTTGGGGATTCAATGAAATATAAGATTCCATAATGCTATCTGGGTTCCTATTGACCAACTTACTATGTTAGAATAATTTCTTTGCAACCAAGAGTAGTGATCAGATGAGGGTTTGGTTTAGTTGTATGTGAGGGAGATAATATGGCTTCATAGGGATCCCATGATAGACATATCAGATTGTGAAGGTCAATTTAAATCATGTTTTTAGAGAGGCTAGATGGAGGATTTTGGGACCTATTATATATAAGAACAGTGTTTCACCCCCAAAATGACGGGCACACCAATCTTATTATATAGTCATTGGAGGTTATGTTGAGATCCTATACGACGGATTTTGTGTGGAGGTGGGTGGATAACTTTCTATTGGTATAGTTATATTATAATAATAGCTATCACTTTACTATGGGCATGTCACCTTTTGAAGCCCTACATGAGAGACCGTATAGGTTACCCTTGTAATGGACTACGATTGGAAATTCATCACACTTTATGCTAGATCTGGCATAGGTGATGACAAAGAAGGTTCATGTGATCTATGATCATATGTTGACAACCGAAAACTGAATGAAATATTACACAGATTTATGTTTTATACCATTGGAGTTCATTCATGTAGACTATGTTTTCTAATAATATCTCCTTGATTTTGATTGTGAATATTTGGGAAATGAAAAAAGATATCCACAATGGTTTATCGGGCTATTACAGATCCAAAAAAGAGTTTTAAAGGTTTAAAACCACATGGCCTTTCCCACATAGATAGATTTATTTCTTGATGTGCATGATCCATCACACATTATTAACTGGGGTGAGCTAGACATCAAGGAAGGAGACACATTTCGTGAGTACTATGTTGTGATAGATTATTGAAAGGATATGTACCTATGTGAATTGACCATTCCCTTATTTTAGGTGATTTGGTAGTTTTAGAGAATTTAGAAGAGATCTTGGGAGTGTGAGATCCATATGCAGGCTTAGTACCACCACATTGTTGGTTAGCTTATGATGTTTGAGGTGAAAATATTTAATGGAGGAGAGAATATAATGAAACTATTTTCTCTGGATAGTCCTTTTGATATTTCAATATATATCTCCATATTTACCATTAAAATCAATATTGAGTTTTTGTTTTATTGGACCATGAAATTAAAATATCATATTTACTAATATATTGGGAAACACACACATGTATATTTATAGGAAAAAAATTATTTCCAGTTTTTTGGGTCGCTGTATGAGAAATATAATCCATTGTTGTTTCCAAAATGTGCGGGTTTCCATAGGTGAAACATAAAGATGGTTAGAGTCAAGAATTAAGTGGAAGGAGAGTGGACCCCATAATTAATTAATTAATTAATTAAGAGGAGTAAAATAATACTATACCTTCATATTTAGATTTATTCATATGAAAGGAGGGATTGGTTTTTCTCCCATGGATTAGGGATGAACAAAGGAGAAGAGGTTTTATCAGACTTCTTCCTTGATGGGAATCGAGACTGGATAGAGGTGTAGTAACTTCAAAGTGTCACTTTAGACATAATGCTTCATAATTATCATTATGATGTAGGTGGTTTTCATGTTTAATCTATTGGTCCCCATTTAAATGATATTTAATAATTATAAATAACTTTTAATGAAACTATGGATACCCTGAGTATTGATATGTTCGTGATCAAAGAAAAAATGTGGCTTCGATATATTCAAAGGGGTTTCCCATTAAAAAATATTGATCACACAACATTTAGGTTATGATAACATAATATGTGTTCTTATCATTTGGGGAATAAATAATTTTTTAGAATACATGCCTAATACTGGGAGTACACACCATGCAGCGGGACATGGCCATGTGGCTGATTACATGGGAAGACTCCCCATGTAAGTGGTGGATGGTTGTGTAGTAGTACATGGCCAGACCATAGGTGTACATGTGCACAGAAACATCTAGGTACATGGGCATGGGCCAAGAAGGAAACGAAACTCCTTATAAACTGTGTACACACTACATACTTCAACATGGAACTCTAATCCATCTATAGGAGAGTACATGACCAGGTGTCTAGGTGAGGTCACACACTATGTGACCCATGCACATGTCATGTAATTTTTATATAAGGTTTCCACCTTATCTATTGTAAGAACCCATATCTTCATTTTCAGGTATGTTTTTCCTTTTTATGGAGTTTTTGAGAAAAATGAAGTTTCTGGAAATTTTTTAAGTACACACCATGTACTTTTTGAGTACATTCCGTGTACTCTTTTTCTGCTTGAAGCTGTGTGCTGGCCATGTCCGGGCAACACACAGGGTGTGTAGGGGTGACATGGAGGCTGATTTTGGCAGAGTATGAAAAGACCTAGTACACGCTATGTACTCTAAAAGTACACGTTGTGTACTTTTTTTTCATTAATCGGACCGGGGTTGTGCCCGATAGCCATAAATGTCTTCTTCTAGGTCTGTTTCGACCGAGAGACATCATACGACCGCAAAACTTCTCTAGATTCCTGAGCCTCCATCTGTTGTCCAATTCAACCGCCGTCGATTGCGTTGGAACCGCAGCGGTGAGTTCTTCCTTCTTATTGAATTTCAATCCTTGATTCTTCCTCTTTCTCAAGTTATTGTGGTTTGAGAGTTTTGGAAGTTTTCTCAGATCTAAGACATTAAAAGGAGAATCAATCATCGTGGGTTAAGTATATCGATTTATTAGGATCGAGGTAGGTGGTTTGTGCCTTACCGTTCAAGGTAATTGAGTTTTATGTGCAAATTCCACCAATACCCATGAACGAGGTATTGCGTGTTTACCTTTTTTCCCTTGTTGTTTTCCTGCCTTTCTTGTATGCTTGTGTATAGGTAATTTAATCATGTTAGAGGATAAATTTTTGGTGCTTGGATGTTTTTCCCATGCTTTGCTCTATTTACGACCTTTGGGTCTTGTTAGCCTTTGTCCGTTATGACTATTGTCATGCCTTGTGTCTATAGGATGGAGGGTTTTGCATTACATGATTGTTTCCTTGTAGACTGTTATCCAAGTAACTCTATAGGTGTACTTTGGTTAGCCAAGTAGCTCTGTAGGTGTACTTTGGCCTTATAGAATTATCATGCACTGACTGGCATGGGGCGGTGAGAACCTGGTGTTATAGACTATAAGGGATAGACTGAGTGAGCTTCCCAGAGAGTTCTTGACATTATAGATTATAAGAGCTTAGACCGAGTGAGCTTCCTCAGGGAGTCTTAGACATTATGGGCCACATGGGATAGACTGAGCAAGCTTCCTAGAGTACCTTCAGATTTTATAGACTACAGGAGGGTAGACCGAGTGAGCTTCCTCAGAGAGTCTTACCTTGTTTGATTTCTCTTTAAGAACCTTCCCAGGCTAGATGAGAAATTGACCGAGTGAGTTTCCTCAGAGAGTCTGTGGTATACCTGAGGCTATAGGAGGAATTGACCGAGATAGCTTCCTTAGAGAGTCTCTAGACCTTGGGGTTAAGTGGGTTAGACCGCGTGATCTTCCTCAAAGAGTACCTGACTACCCTAGAATATAAGGGGAATTGAACGAGTGAGTTTCCCAGAGAGTCTCATAAATTCGTATGACCAAGCCAGAGGGGTTTGGCTGAGTGCACTGCCCCGAAGGTTGTGGTACTTCTTGGTTAGAACCATAGGGGATGGCTGTGGGTACATCCTAGAGGGTTTACTGTTTGCGTTAGATGATTTTCTCACTACTATTGTTGGTTGTGGATTGATTACTGTTGTGTATCATCCTACTTCACTACTATCTATTTACTGCCTACTGCTTGGTGTTTCTGTTTACTGCTTATTGTACTTTTACCTGCCATATACTCACTGACTGTAAGGAACAGATCTTCGGGTGGTTGCCTACTGGGATTTTATCTCACACATTGTTTTGTCCATGCTTTTGGGCCTAAGTAGACTATGATATTACAGGTATAGACAAGAGAAAATTCCCTTCAACATTCAGTACTTGATTGCTTGCATCAAGAGAGAATGGGACCAATATTTGTCTTGCGATGTTGAGGAGCTGTTTTACATTCTTTTGTACTTTTTTTGGTACTGTGGTGTTTTCATCATTGTGACTTGTTTGGATGCATTCATAGATATGTATCATGCATCATTTCATATATACATATGTGCTCCAGTTTGATTATTTAGTCTTCTGATGTTTACATTGTTGGTTATTACTCCTTCATCTATTGCATGTTTATTTATTTCCACTGTGTACTCTGCCAATGAGGGCATAGTTTCCACACTATCACACTCAAGGCCCTCACTACTAGTCGGAAGCCTCTGGCGTTTTTGGAAATGCGCTTGAGTCCATGTGACCAACTGGGTACGGGGCGCCTTTGGGTGGCTTCCGGAACCGGGACATTACAAAGTTGTATCAGAGGCAGGAGAGGCAGCTTTGCTGGGACCTCGTCTTGTTCAGGAGAACTCAGAGTAGATAGAGTTGATTCAGAACAGGATGGCTACAACACAGTATCGACAGAAGTCTTATGCAGATCAGCGGAGACGACCTCTGGAGTTTGAGGTTGGAGATTAGGTTTTCTAGTGTGTTGCACCATGGTAGGGACACAAGAGGATTTGGAGATAGGGTAAACTTTCAACGCGGTATGTCAGGATGTTTGACATGTTGGAGAGAGTTGGTCCGGTTGCCTATCGATTTTTGTAAACCCTAGAGGTACCGGTATATGAATGACGTATTCCACATCTCTCAGCTCTAATGTTACTTTTCAGACCATCTCATGTCTTCCAACCCGAGGAGGTTGAGCTTGAAGCAGATGTGTCGTTTGAGGAGCATCCTATCCAGATTGTCGATCATAGTATGAAGGTTATCCGTGGGCGGTCTGTTCGTTTAGTATGGATTCTTTGGTAGCATGGGAGAGTACATGATGTGACCTGGGAGAGGTAGGCGATGTACGATCACAGTGGCTGAAGATGTTTGGGGATTCTTCTTCTATGCCTCCCTAGGGAAATTCGAGGAGCAAATTTTTTAAGGGGGGGGGGGGAGTTTTTAAGAACCTGGATCTTCGTTTTGAGGTATGTCTTTCCTTTTTATAGAGTTTTTGAGAAAAAATTATGTTTCTGGAAATTTTTTAAGTACACACTGTGTGCTTTCTGAGTACAATTCGTTTACTCTTTTTCCGCTTGAATCCGTGTGCTGGCCATGTCCGGGCCACACACACGGTGTGTAGGGGTGACGTGGAGGCTGATATTGGCAGAGTACATAAAGACCTATTACACACCATGTACTCTTAAAGTACATGTCGTGTACTTTTTTTTCATTAATACGACCGGGGTCGCACCCGATCGCCATAAACGTATTCTTCTAGGTCTAGTTCGACCAAGAGACGATGTACGACTGCAGAACATCTCCGGATCTTCGAGCCTCCATCAATTGGCTGATTCGACCATCGTGAATTGCGTTGGAACCGCAGTGGTGAGTTCTTCCTTCTTCATGAATTCCATTCTTGATTATTCCTCTTTCTCAAGTTATCGTGGTTTGAGAATTTTGGATGTTTTCTCAGATCTAATACATTCAAGGGAGAATCAGTCATCGTGGTTCAAGTATATCGATCTCCTAGGATCAAGGTAGGTGGTTTGTGCCTTACTGTTCAAGGTCTTTTAGATTTATGTGAAAATTCCACCAATACCCTTGAACGGGGTATTGCGTGTTTAATTTTTCCCTTGTTGTTTTCTTGCCTTGCTTATATGCTTGATAAGAGGTAATTTAATCATGTTAAATTAAAAATTTGTTGTGATTAGATGTTTTTTCCATGCTTTTCTCCGTTTATGACCTTTTGGTCTTGTTAGACTTTAGCTATTATGACTATTTCCATGCCTTGTGTCTATAGGATGGAGTGTTTTGCATTAAATTCTTGTTTCCTTGTAGAATTTTATCTAAGTAGCTCTATAGGTGTACTTTGGTTAGCCAAGTAGCTTTGTAGGTGTACTTTGTCCTTATAGCATTATCATGCACTGACTGGCACAGGGCTGTGAGAACCTGGTGCTATAGTCTTTATGGGATAAATCGAGTGTGATTCCTAGAGATTCCTTGACATTATAGACTACATAAGGTTAGACCGAGTGAGCTTCCTCAGTGAGTCTTAGACATTATAGGCCACATGGGATAGACTGAGAAATCTTCCTAGAGTGCCTTAAGATTTTATAGACTACAGGAGGGTAGACCGAGTGAGCTTCCTCAGAGAGTCTTACCTTGATTGATTTCTCTTTAAGAACCTTCCCAGGCTAGAGGAGGAATTGACTGAGTGAGCTTTCTCAAAGAGTCTGTGGTATACCTGATGCTATAAGAGGAATTGACCGAGATAACTTCCTCATAGAGTCTCTAGAACTTGGGGCTAAGAGGGTTAGACCGCACGATCTTCATCAGAGAGTCCCTTACTACCCTAGACTATAAGGGGAATTGACCGAGTGAGCTTCCCCAAAGAGTGTCATAAATTCGTATGACCAAGCCAGAGGTGTTAGGCTGAGTGCACTAACCAGGGGGTGTGGTACTTCTTGGTTAGGACCCGAGGCAATGGCTACAGGTACTTCCCAGAGGGTTTCCGGTTTGTTTCAGCTGATTTGCTCACTGCTATTGTAGGTTTTGGATTGATTACTATTGTGTATCATCCTGCTTCACTGCTTACTGTTTACTACCTACTTCTTGCTATTGCTGTTTACTGCTTATTGTACTTTTACCTGCCATATACTCACTGACTGTTAGGCACAGATCTTTGGGTGGTTGCCTACTGGGATTTTATCTCACACCCTATTTGGGCCATGATTTTGGGCACAAGAAGACTATGTTGTTGCAGGTATAGACAAGGGAAATAACCCTTAGATTTCCGTTACTTGATTTCTTGGACCAAGCTTTGGCTTCTGCGACCCTTCTACAGTGCGAGGTACGTTCTTAGTAGCCTTAGTTTTATCTTCAGCTCTTTTCGATATTGGTGCTTCGGAAAAACATTATCTATGTTACTGTTGTAGAGAGCCTTGGGCTCTGTATCTTTTCTTCTGTCGGCTTGTTAACTCTTGACACACTGTTGGGAATGAGGACATCTAGCATACGTTAGTTCAGAGAGTGCCCTCTTGAGGTTGCGATGTGTCATTTCTTATAGGACCTCTATGTCCTAGAGATGACGGGCTATGACGTCATTCATGGTATGGACTTGTTGGTTCCCTTCCAAGAAGTCATCAATTGCTATCGCCACTGGGTGAGCTTCGTATCACAAGAGGGCAGATCTTTTCTTCATAGAGGCAAGTGGGATGTCCTGGCGGGTAGAGCTGGACCCTCGCATCATGTGCTAGGGGAAGTTACAACCCAGGTTTCCAATCTTTATCTGGATAACCAGAGGACTTCAGAGTTAGAATTTCCCCCAGTGGTGGATCATTTTATGGATGTTATTCCAGAGGCCTTTTCAGGTTTGCCTCTGAATCATGAGGTAGACTTCTCGATTGAGCTCATTCTGGGAGCATCATCAGTGTTCATTCCTCCTTATAGGATGGCTACACCAGAGTTGTAGGAGCTCAAGAAGCTGTTGAAGGAGTTACATGAAAAGGGTTTCATCTAACCCAGTACTTCTCATTGGGGTTCTCCTGTCCTGTTTGTGACGAAGGCAGATAGAACCCTTAGGATCTATGTAGATTATCGGAAGCTGAACCAGTTAACGGTCAAGAACCAATATCCCTTTCCAAGGATTTCTGACCTTTTCGATCAGCTTCGAGGAGACTATGTGTTCTTGAAGATCTATTTGAGGTACGATTATCATCAGTTGCACGTTAGACCATCAGATATACCTCTGACAGACTTCAAGAGCAGTTATGGTCTATACGAGTATACAGTCATGTCGTTCGGTCTCACGAACGCGCTTGCAGTTTTCATGGCACTAATGAACCGAGTGTTCCATCCGTATTTGGACTCCTTCGTCGTGGTCTTCATGGATTATATCTTGGTGTACTCTAAAAATCGACATGACAATGCCACACATCTTGAGATCGTTATGATTACACTAAGAGAGAATCGACTATATGCTAAACTCTCGAAATGCCTCTTTTGGATGGATCAGATTCACTTCTTGGGTCACGACATCTCAAAGGAAGGAGTATCGGTGGACCTAGAGAAAGTGAGAGTTCTAGTTTATTTGGAGCAACCGAAGAACATTATTGAGGTACGGAGTTTCCTAAAGCTGGATGGATACTACAAACGCTTTATACAGGACTTTTCATGCCTAGAAGCACCTTTGACAAGTCTGACCAAGAAGGGAGTGATGTTTTTATGGTCAGATTCTTGTGAGTCTGCATTTTAGGATCTGAAGGGGATGTTAACGTCAGCACTGATACTAGTCTTGACAGAGCCATGCAAGAGCTACACTGTTTATTGTGATGCTTCAGGTATCGGTCTAGGAGCTGTCCTTATGCAGGTATATGGTGTCGTTGTGTACGTGTCTCGGTAGTTGAGGAAACACAAGAGGAATTACCCTATGCACGATCTGGAGTTGGAAGATGTGGTTCTTGACTTACGCAGTTGGATACACTACCTTCTAGGAGATCACTTTGTGGTTTTCACTAACCACAAGAGTCTCAATTATATCTTCACTCAGCATGATCTAAATCAGAGACAGTGCAGGTGGGTCGAGTAGCTTCAGTCATTTGACTTCGAGCTCACCTATAAGCCGGGAAAGGGAAATGCAGTGGTTGATGCGTTGAATAGGAGAACCCAGATTCAAGTAGTTCAGAAGTCCAACAGTGAGTGGCAGCTGATGGCTCTGTTCTCTAAGATGCATCTGGAGGTGCATGACAGACAGGGACAGACTTACCTATCTTCTGTAGCGGTTACCTCTACACTACTTGATCGGGTATGGATGAGGCAGCTATCAAACTCAAAAGGATTATTCTTGTGGGAGAGTGTGTCAGGAGGGGACCCTCTTCCTGGACGGATAGTGGGTGAGGATTAGATCTTTCATTTCCAGGGACGCATATGGGTGCAAGAAGACAAACGCAAGGAGCTGATGCGGGATTTTCATTCCTCAGTTTGGTTAGTTCATCCTAGCATCACCAGGATGTATCGCAACCTATACCACCAGTACTGGTGGCCAGGTATGAAGAAAGATGTTTCTGGTTTTGTCATGAGATGTTCTACTTGTCAGCAGGTGAAAGCAGAGCATCAGCGACCAGTAGGGCTTTTACAGCAGTTACTCATTCCTGAGTGGAAGCGGAATGATGTCGCGATGGGTTTTGTGACCGGGATACCGAGGTCACCTTGGGTATGTGATGATGTTTGGGTTATCATTGATAGGCTTACGATTGATGCTCACTTCTTTCTGATCAAGGAGACCTTCAGTGTTGATGATCTGGGATGGTTGTACATCTGGGAGATCGTACGTCTACATGGAGTTACACAATCCATTGTTTCAGAAAGGGATGCGCGATTTACTTCTCGGTTTTTGGAAGGGACATCAAAAGGATTTGGGTACACAGGTACTTTTTAGTACAACATACCATCCCCAGATAGATGGACAATCCGAACACACGATCTTGGTTCTTAAGGATATGCGCCGACCTTGCATTCTATAATTTGGCGGTTCTTGGGAGAAGCATATCCCTCTGGTGGAGTACGCCTACAACAATAGTTTTCAGGTGACCATTCATATGGAACCTTACGAGGCTCTGTACGGAAGTCCATGCCGATCACCCTTATACTGGCTGGAGGAAGGATATGTAGCTTTGCTGGGACCTCATCTTGTTCGGGAAACCTCAGAGCAAATTGAGTTGATTAGGAAGAGGATGGCTACAACACAGTCTCGACAGAAGTCTTATGATGATCAGTGGAGAGGACCTCTAGAATTCGAGGTCATAGATCAGGTTTCCCTGCATGTCGCATCGAGGTTGGGACACAAGAGGATTCAGAGATAGGATAAACATTCACTGTGGTACGTCGATCCGTTTGAGGTGTTGGAGAGAGTTGGGCCGGTTGCCTATCGTTTGCAGTTACCCAAGATGTACTGGTATATGCACGATGTCTCCCATGCCTCTCAGCTCCGACGTTACTTTTCAGGCCCATCTCATGTCTTCCAACCCAAGGAGGTTGAGGTTGAAGAGGATGCATCATTTGAGGAGCATCCTATCCGGATTGTCGATCGTAGTACGAAGGCTCTCCATGGGTGGTCTGTTCCTTTAGTACAAGTGCTTTGGCAGCATGGGTGAGTATAGGACGAAACCTGGGAGAGGGAGGACGATGTACAATCGCAGTGGCTAGAGCTGTTCAAGGCTTTTTCTTATACGCCTCGCTAGGGAAATTTCGGGATGCATTTCATTAAGGGGCGAAGTTTGTATGAACATGGATCTTAGTTTTCAGGTATGTCTTTCCTTTTTCTGGAATTTTTAAGAAAAGAGATGTTTCTGGAAATTTTTGATGTACACGCTGTGTACTTTTTAAGTACATGTCGTGTAATTTTTTTCCACTCGAATATGTGTGCTGGCTTTGTCCGAGCCACACACATGGTGTGTAGGGGTGATGTGGAGGTCGATTTTGGCGGAGTACGGAAATACCTAATACACGCCGTGTACTCTAAAAGTACACACCATGTACTTTTATTTCATTAATCGGACTGGTGTCGCGCCCGATCTCCATAAACGTCTTCTTCTAGGTCTTGTTCGACCGAGAGGCGCCGTACAACTACGAAACATCTCTGGATTCCAAATCCTACATCGATTGGCCAATTCGACCTCTGTCGATTGCATTGGATCCGCAGCGATGAGTTCTTCTATCTTCTTGAATTTCATTCCTTGATTATTCTTCTTTCTAAAGTTATCTTGGTTTGAGTGTTTTGGACGTTTTCTCAGATCTATGACATTCAAGGGAGAATCAGTCATCGTGGTTCAAGTATAACGATCTCCTGGGATCGAGGTACGTGGTTTGTGCCTTACCATTCAAGGTCTTTGAGTTTTATGTGTAAATTCCACCAATACCCGTGAACGGGGTATTGCGTGCTTACCTTTTTTTCCTTGTTGTTTTCATTCCTTGTTTGTATGCTTGTGTAGAGGTAATTTAATCATGTTATAGGATACATTTATTGTTCTTGGATGTTTTTTCCCATGTTTTTATCTGTTTACGACCTTTGGGTCTTGTTATCCTTTGGCCATTATGACTATTTACATGACTTGTGTCAATTGGATGGAGTGTTTTGCATTACATACTTATTGCCTTGTAGAATATTACCCAAGTAGCTCTATAGGTGTACATTGGTTAGCCAAGTAGCTCTATAGGTGTAATTTTCCATTATAGCATTATCATGCACTGACCGGAATGGGGCTGTGAGAACCTGGTGCTATAGGATATATGGGACAGACCGAGTGAGCTTCTGAGAGAGTCCTTGACATTATAGACTACATGAGGTTATACTGAGTGAGATTTCTCAGCGAGTGTTATACATTATAGGCCATGCGGGATAGACCGAGTGAGCTTCCCATAGTGCCTTCAGATTTTAAAGACTACATGAGGTTAGACCGAGTGAGCTTCCTCAGAGATTCTTACTTTGATTGATTTCTCTTTAAGAACCTTTGTAGGATAGAGGAGGAATTGACCGAGTGAGCTTCCTCGGAGAGTCTGTGGTATACTTGAGTCTATAGGAGGAATTGACCAATATAGCTTCCTTAGAGAGTCTCTATTCCTTGGGGATAAGATGGTTAGACCGTGTGATCTTCCTCAGAGAGTCCCTGACTACCCTAGACTATAAGGGGAATTGACTGAGTGAGCTTCCCTAGAGAGTCTCATAAATTCGTATGAAGAAGAAAGAGGGGTTAGGCTGAGTGTACTGCCCAAAGGGTTGTGGTACTTCTTGGTTAGGACCAGAGGGTTTGGATGCGGGTACTTCCCAGAGGGTTTCCTGTTTTTGTTAGCTTATTTTCTCACTGATGTTGTTGGTTATGGATTGATTACTATTGTGTATCATCCTGCTTCACTACTTAATATTTACTACATGCTGCTTGCTATTGTTGTTTACTGCTTATTGTACTTTTACCATCCATATACTCACTGACTGTTAGGCACAGATCTTCAGGTGGTTGGCTACTGGTATTTTATCTCACACCCTATTTAGGCCATTATTTTGGGTCCAAGAAGACTATGTTGTTGCAGTTATAGACAAGGGCAAGTTCCCTTCGAATTCCAGCACTTGATTTCTTAGAGAAGGAGAGCATGGGACTAAGCTTTGGCTTGCGATGCTGAGGAGCTGTTTTACTTTATTTTGTACTTGTTTTGGTACTGTGGTGTTTCCAGCATTGTGACTTGTTTGGCTGCTTTCCTAGATCTGTATCATGCGTCATTTCATATATACATATGTTCTTCAGTTTGTTGATTTAGTCTTCCCTTGTATACACTATTGGTAATTACTTCTTTTTCTATTTCATGGTTATTTATTTCCCCTGTGTACTCTGCCAATGATAGAATAGTTTCTCTACTACCACACCCAAGGACCTCGCAGCTAGTCGGTGGCCTCTGGCATTTGGGGAAATGCGCATGAGGCCATTTGACCAACTGGGTATGGGGCACCTTTGGGTGGCTTCCAGAACCAGGACGTTACATCAATTTCCTTCCTTGGAACTTGGATATGGACTGAGGAGGAGACTATCATTAGTGGTTTTATATGTAATACATGATGAAATCCTTCATTTTAGTTTTATAGATATGACATGAGGTGTTATTAGTGTGACACTTCCTCCAACATTGATGAACTAATGGCAGTGATTGGGTTTGATCGCCAGAGAGGTGTAGGGGTCGGTACTCCCCTGTAACACCCACGTGTGGGTCCCCATAATCTTTACAAAGGTAGTGTCAGTATTCCTCTATACTAAAAAGGGTTTGGGAAATCTATATATATTATGATACTCTCTTATTAGCGATCTATAGTGGGGAATAGGTCCACCACTGGAATTGGTGCTCCCTCGGCTGTGGAATGTAATAGTGAAGAACAATCCCTCCACTTTGTTTATGGTGAGGTTTTATTTGGTGATGTGAATATGATATGGACCCTATAGAGCTATTATATGAATAATCATTGTTTTATGGGTTGTGGAGATGGATATCCCTTTTCTATCTCACTTGATTTTCTTTATGTGAATATCTTTTAGGTTTTTTCTTTACCCTTTTACTTATGGGTTGAGATGAAATTTGAGCCTTTTTCCCTCCTTTTTGGGTTTTTGTGTCACCTAATTAGAATGTATATAATCACCCTTGAATTGGATTTTCCCAAACATGTTGTGTCTTGTGCACATGATAGTTATTTTAGTGATCATGGTTTCAGTATTGTTTAGAAGCTCTTAGTGATAACTGTTTTCTAAGGTCATCCTTGGATATTGTGAACTACCAACTCTTCAGTTCCCCTTATACCCATTTATACTAGGTTGGGACTAAATTCTATGGTAATTTTGTGTATGTTTCAGCTTTTTTACTTTTTCCATGCTTCTATACAATGATGTTTCTCTATAGGTTGCTATATACATGGTTACACTCAAGATGGGTTGCCTTTTACTTTATATCCCTACACTATAGCATAGACATTATTAGGTGTGTTCATAAACATACTTAGGATAAGGCCTCCAATATTAATTATATCAATAATGGTTCTTGAAAACAACCCCTATCGTATTGGAGGTTGGATTGGGGTGTCATACTTGGCTTTCCATTGGAAATTAATGCCCCAGTGGGTCAGGTCATGAAAACTAAGAATATATACTAATTCCATTTGGTTTTACTAATCCCCCTAATGACATTATATATCTAATGAATAGAGCCTTTAGATATCACCTTGATCAGTTTTTGGTAGTATTTATAGATTAAATACTTATATATTAAACAAGAAAGGAGGATCTTTACAATCACATGAGAATTGTGCAAAGGACCCCGATGAAGGATGATTTGATTGAAAGATTTATCTAGTGTCAATTTTTTCCAGAAAAGGTATCCCTTTTTTGTTATATAATCTAATAATAGGGTATATATGTTGATATATAAAAGACCAAAATCATTGAACATTGGAACAGACTAACCACTATGAAGAAGATTCAATGTTTTCTTGGATTGGATAGATATTATCAATGGTTCTTAGATTATTTTTCATAACTATATAATTTAATAACAAAGATAACTCAGAAGGGATCTAGGTTTCCTTGGGTAAATGAATGTGAAGAAAATTTCAAAGTACTAAAGAGAGGGTTAGTCCGCATTCTTGTTATTACTTTACCAAATAATATTGAATGATTTATGATTTATAATGATTCATAAAATAAGGGACTAAGATTAATTCTCATAAAAAATTACTTGGTTATAGATTATTATACATGGTAAATGATAGTTCATGAACAAGATTACCCAACTAATGGTTTGAAGTTAGTTATGGTAATTTTTTCATTAATGATATAGAGGCATTATATTTCTAGATAATTGTGTGATATATATATATATAGAGCCGAAAATTTAATTTATATTTTTACATATAAAGAGTTGAATATGCACTAGAGAAGATGGTTGTAGATGATTAATGTTTATTGATTTCTCAATACATTTCCACCCTAGGGAAATGAGCAAGGTGGTCAATGATTTGAGTCAAATGGATAATGCTATATTATATATGTTGATGATAAAAAGATCCAATATTTATTTATTTACAATAGATGGATCTTGGAATTTTGAATAAAGGGGATACATATTATTTTTCTCAAATTACTGTTCAAGGATATATCCAAGTGAAGATAAAAGAGGCAAAGAAGTAAGATGTTGATATGTTGAAGAAGGTAAAAAATGTTCCAATGTTCATTATTGATTGTGATGGAATGATAAGGTTATGAAACCATGTATATTTTCCATACATACTAGATTTGATGAAAGACCAGTTAGAGGATGCTTATAGTTCTTCATTATGAGTTCATCCTAGAAGTATAGAGATGTATATATATTTGTAAGATTATTTTTGGTTGGAAAACATAATGAGAGATATTAAAGAATATGTATCTTGGTGACTTTTACCATAATAAGCCAATATTGAGAGACATAAATCTAAGGGGATATTACATCCAGTACCCATGCTAGAATGGAAATGTGAAAACATCACCTTGTATTTTGTCATTAGACTCCTCAAAAAATTTAAAGGATATAAAGATATTTGAGTTATAGTCGATCAACATATGAATTCATAATACTTAATTTCTATTAGATAATATTTTTTATCTAGAAGAAATTTCCATGATATATATTATGGAAGTGGTAAGGTTTAATGGAGTATAACATTTTATTTATCTGATTCAGATATGTGGTTTACCTCGATGTTCTAGTAAATTATTCAATGAGATATAGATATAAAATTGGGTTTTAACACTACATATCATCATCATACTGATGGTGAATCTGAAAGAACCACTAAAACCATAGAGGTCATGCTAAGATTGTTTTTTATAGATTTCAAAGGTGGTTGGGATCGACACCTTCTCCTATTCACGTTTTCCCCAAGAATAAATTACACTCAAGAATTATGATGTACCTTATGATTCCATCTATGAACAGATATTTAGAAATACAACGTATAGGGATGAAGTTGGAGAAAGAAAGATATTCAGAATTGAGATAGCTGAGTAAATGGATGAGAATTTCAGATCGATTCAATACCAATCAAGACTACTTAGAGTCGATATAAAATTTCTACTTTCAGTCTTATATGTTATTTGGAATTTGAAGTTAGTGAGAAGGTTTTTATATGATTATTTTCCTAGAAAAGTGTTATGGGTTTCAGGAAGAATGAAATGTAGATTCCTATGTATACTGTCCCTTTGGATATTCTTGATCAAGTAAAGATGGATGCATATATATATTAACCTCTATCAAGTCTATGATTTGTTCCACAAATCTCCCACGAGAAAGTACATACCTGACCCTTCATAGATACTAAAATAATTGGTTATATAATTAGAGAAATAACATTCTTACAAGGAATAATTGGTGGAGATTTTAGATCATAGAGAGAATGTGCTATGATATAATACTACTAAATGGTCAATATTTTTTTGTTAAAACCACCAATTTGAGGATTGTTTATAGTAACCTAACGACATCATGTGGTAGAAGTATACTCAGATTTATATATTAGAGTAAAAGAATTTTCAATTGGCAAATTCATTTTAAGGGGGGGGGGGTAGAATGAAACACATGGATTTTATGATTTTTGTTTAAATAAATTTATTTTCCTTCATTTTTTACAGTACATGGAAAACTATGTTTAAACGATCTATGATATAATATTTAAATATAATTATTTACCTTGATAGTTATAATCTAGTCATTAAATTGGTGGGTATGGAAATGACTAAATAAATTATGAAAATTTAATGGTTTACAAATTTGTAAACAAATCATTGGTTTTAAATTTATTATAAATTAAAATAAATATAATTTTAATGTAAAAGAATTTTTTTTCTGAAAATTGTAATAATGTGGGAAATTTGTTTTATCTAAATAAATTAAATTAATCACTATTGGTAAATTATTTTAATTAAAGTTATATATTATATTTTTAATCAAATTTTTTTATCATTTATGTTATATTCATCTAGGAATAGGATAAGAATAAATATGTTTTCAGGATTAAATATTATATATTTTTATAAAAGTTATTACATCATTATTTGTGAACATTATTAAAATAAATCTTGGAAATATTATGAAAATGTATTTGAATAAATAAATTAATTTTTTAAATCAACATGTAAAAATTATCTTATAGTGATTTTTTTAATTTTATAAAAAAAATATTTTTTTTATGAATAATTAAAAACATTGATTTTTATTGAAATCTACTTTTTTTGTTTAAATTATTTACAAAGATATATTTTATTTTATAATGGTTTTAAAACTGTAATTAGTTAAATTATATTATTATTAATCCAATTTTGGTCATTATAATCAATTTAAAGATAAATGTTTATATACAAATATTTTTTACTTAAGAGAAATTTTTTCTCCAAAAATCATATTTTCACTGTGCTTGTGGATTTTATTTTAAATTAAATTATATCACTTATATGGATTTAATAAGGTAAAAATTATTCCATATTTTGAATCATAATAATTAATATATTTCAAAAAGTTCGACTTAATTTTTGGTCATAATGAATACTAAAAATATAAAAAACTAATTACCACAGTTAAGGTAAAAATAGTTTTAAGAGATGGTTAAAAGAAAATAAAAGTGTACATTTTTCTAGTTAACTTATTTAAATCTTATTAGATGGAAATATTTTGACCATATATTTTCCAAAATTCAAATATATGGGCATTTTGATGCATTTTGATTGTGAATTAGTTTTTCATTTTATATTCATGCAGAAAAGTTCCATGTAGGTTCCCTCCCCTACTTATATTCGAAACATCTTCTCATCTAATCTCTAAAATTAATGATACTTTTGGTTTAGTCAAGATTATAATAGACTGGTTTTTAATTCCATCTCTATATCCTAAAGGCCTTTGGTTGATTAGAAAATCCCCCTAAGAAGGTATTTGGTGCTAACCCCATGTTGTTTCCTGAAGAAGAGGATTTTCAAACACGTTTGAAGGAAATTAACGCCGAGGTAAAGATTTTTTGTCTGAATTTTTTTTTCTATTTTATCCATTAAATTTGAAATACTAATTTCTTTTATGTGTTTTATATACATAATATTAATTTCTTTTATGATGATTCTTACAAAAATTTTATTATTTATATATCTATATAATGTTTTTTCTTTCATAGGGCTTACAATTAGAAAGTTACCAAAGTGGTATGGAGTTTATGTTACAATCTCATTTTTATCAAAATTTTAATGATTATGATTCTGTGATGAAATATTATTATATATCTCTCAATAAAAGAAGTACTTTTCTTCACATGTGTTTATTTCTAGGAATGAAATGTTTTCCATTCATTTTTCTCTCTTTATGTACTTAAGAGTCCAAATGAATATTTTAGAGGAAAATCATCTTTATTTCTCTCTTTTATCGAATTTCACTTCTCTTAAATGTACATGTTTTTAAATGATATTTTAAATAATATTTTCACTATTCTCTAATGATTTTTGATGCCTTTTTAATTCATTTTTTACTTTAAAAAAATGGTTCAAAATGAGTCTTCGTGTCATTTTCCTAATAAGGTACTCTTTCAAAAAAATGTGAAGGAAATATTTTTTTAATGTACACAGATTAGAAATTTTTTTTCACCCTCATTACCAATATATTATTTGAATATTCCCTTATATGATTCCAAATTTCTATTCAAATAATATTTTTTCATTAATATTTAGAATGTTTTTAGATATTAATTAAGTGATTTCAAAGGAAAAATGATATTTTACTCAAAAATTATTTAAAGATATTTTAATGGGATTTCTATTAATAAATGAAAAAAACCCTTGCTTCAAATTATTCTCTACTGGGGATATGATCCCATTATATGCTTCTTATTCTTTCTCTAGATGGGTTTTTATTATGATGATAATATTTTTATGAATCCCATTTATTTTCTTTGGGTTATTCTATGATGAAATGATTATGTGTTTATAAAAACTATTTCTTTATGATAAGTTATCTAATAATGAAATGGTTATGAGACCCATTTCCTTTCTATGGGTTATGATATGATGAATGCTTTATGATCTTATTGCACACATATGTTTGATATTCATTATTTGGAGTGTGGGACTGAAATTATATATCCATCCAATGAACTTAATTTTTTTTGATATATCATGAGATATATAGTTCTAGAATGGGTAGTGAAACCTATTTATTAATGTACTCTATCCACTATGACAAATTTAAGAGTAAAACGTGAGTATTACTATGATTTTTGGAGTGAACTAAATCAACTATGATAATATTTTCCATGATCCCTGATTACTAAGGAAATGAATTTATATGCCTATATGTATTCTTAAATGATAAGTCTTATGCTAATGTTATCCTCTCATGGATCATGTTATTTGATTCTTTATGAATCATGTATCATGAAATCCCATGATTTATGAGATGTCTTAAGGTTATGATATTTTATATATAGGGTATGGTTTTCAAATTTCAATCTCTTCTTCTCATAAACTTATGCTCTTTTTAATATTATATGATAATTAATATGACCCTTTTTTACCCTTGATAAGAATCCAACCTCATAATATCTAATTTTTTCTTTTATCTAGGTTATGAAGAAAGGTATTAAGTGTGATATTTCTAAGAAGGGTGATAATTATGAAGAACTATTTCTTTATGTATCCATTTTTCCAAAGTCATTAGTCCTATAATCGTTGATCGTTATATTATGTAATGAATATTATTCTACTAAGTTGTGGTATCTATTTTTGAAAATTATGGGTCACTATAAAAATAATAAATAAATTATTAATAAAAGAAATTATTAATATTAGATTTCATGATTTTATAAATAATTATATCTATATCATCAAATCCTTATGATGATATAGATAATATATGGGTTTGTATACATAAGAAAATCATTTAATTCAAGCTTACTAATTTGTTGCATGAGACTTGTTGATTCATGAACGAGCTATCTATAACTGGGCCACACCCATCACTTCATGTCAAATTCATTCCCCATATATTAAATAATAATTTCTCTTTATAAATAATATTCCATATCAAAAAATATCTATATTGAGTAAGTAAAATATATTTATCATGGCATACCTTGTCAATTTGATAACTATCAAAGTAAAACACTACATATTGAAATGATGAATATTTTAATAAATAAGCATATCCAAGATATAAATAATATGGATATTTAAGAGAAATTTAATGTCCAATGAAAAATTATCACAAGAAGGTAAATGTTTCAAGAGAAAGGTAATGAACACAATATTAATCAATATATAATATGTGACCACTAGGTTAGTAGATTCAGTAATGAAATCAAATATTATAAAGAATTGAAGGAAAAAATGTAAAATAAGTTCTCAAAAAAAAGTTTCATTTTTATAATCTTTGAAATATTATAGAAGAATATAAAAATCATAAAATAATTATAGAAGTGGTAATCTATATTAATTCCATATACATTAAAAATAAAACAATCATTTCTTACTTTTTATAAAAATGTTCAAAATAAACCTTTTAGGGAAAATATTAGAGAAATTACTTTGAAACCATTTAAAAATAAAAGGATAAATTAAAATTAAATTAATAAATATATTTTTTTGATATAAATATTTTTTTAAAATTAATTCGAAAAATATAGATATGGATGAAAAATAATCCCACACAAAAATATTAACAAGATCAATTTTTTAAACTTCCCTCTAGAAATAGTAACCTGAATTTAATCATTAACCACCATGAATAAAAATATATTCATTTTGAATGCCTTAAAATTGGAATTATATACACCATATGAATGTAAATAAGTGTATAATACAAAATATGTCTATAATGAGTGTAAATTGAGAAAAAATCCATTACCTTAGGCCCAAAACATAGCACATATTCATTATCAACCTCTTATTCTGAAAACATCTTCAGGTTTATACCGAAATCCTTCATCAGATTATTTGTTTATAAAAAAAGACTTTAGATCATGGGGATGGATTTAAGGATGGTATTTATGAAGGTAATTTCCGAACCAAAAGGATCTTGAAGTGTGGGGAGGAGAGGAGAGTGGTTTCCCTTTTAAAAGTGGGGGAGAGGATTCAATAGGGATTTAAACATATAATAAAATATATTAATATATTAATCAGTAAAAATGGCACCAAAAATAAGAATTGAAAATATTATATGATATAGGTCCAAAAAATGGCTATCCAATAGAAATTAGTCATGTTTTATGTTTTGTTTAACCCTTATCCCTTTAGTTTAACCCCTGATAAACATGTTTTAACCTTAACAATAACAACATATTTTTATTGTTTTTACAATTCATTATGAAAAAAATTATGGTGAAATTATAACCTAATATTAATTACTATGGTTCAAATAATTAATCTATTTTATCAAATGAAAATCAAAGAAGTGTGATAAATAATTTTAACTTAACCAAAAACAACCCTCTGAAAAACGGGTTTTCTGTAAAATGTTATTTTATATATTAATTTTTTAATACTAAATTCAATTATAATATGAATTCTAAAGACCATAATTTGATTATAAATAATAAAATTTGAAAAAAATTTAAATCATTTTAAAACCAAATTAAACAATATATATTCTTTAAACTAAAATATAGTTTTCAATAAAAAATAGTATTTCTGCTATTCATTGAAAAATAAATCATTTTTGCAAAAAATCACCAAAATTAACCCTAAGATATTTTTAATATGGTAATTTAAAAATGAGTTTTATTTTCTAAATTAAATTTTATACAATATGTAAATATTTAATTATATTATTTTATCAAGAACATAAAATAAAATCATTTTAAAAAAAATAGTTTTTGAAGAATAAAATTACTTTACTAAAGATTGAGTGTTTATTTATTAATTATTAATAAACAAAATATTATGGAGAAGGAATTTAATATTTACATAACAATATTTCTATTCTTACATACACCCTTAAATTCAATATCTAGTTTAAAATGGTCATATCAAAATATTAACATTTTACACTTTGTTTAAGTTTAGTGTTGTGTATTGTAAACCATATAAAAAATTTCATTCTTTAAAAATAATGGGATAATATGATATTACCTACGAAAAAATTTTGTCATTGAAATTTTCATGGATATTACCTTCTAATGATATGATGGTGGTTCTTCATCATAACATCCTTAGTTTCCGATGATTCTTCCTACATTTTTTGATTTATCTAATATACCTTTTCAAAGTCTTGTCATCCAATTCATAATCACTTTATCTATAGTGTTAGGAATATGGATATGATCTTTATTGTTTTATAAATCAAGTTTAAATTCTATTTTTCTAGAGTTGAGAACATGCCTTTGTTTTGACAGATACTTTCTTAACAAAGAGGTATAGAACACATCTTTCACTTTAGAGAGGCTTAGTGGGATTTCAAATCCGTATTCCATATATCTAATTATTTCTATAATTTTAGAAGTTTTATAATAAATGGGGAATAGTTCTTTCTTCTTTATAAACTTTATATCTCCCTTCTATTGAGATAATTTTAAGATAAAATGATCTCACACTTGAAATCAATAATATTTCCTTCAATTATCGACATAACACTTTTTCCTCATTTGAAATTCTATAATATGTGTATGAATTTAATTTACCTTTATTATTATCCCCTAAAAAATTTATGGTCCTATAAGACTACCTTCACCATGTTCATCCGAACATATTGGAGTATGAAATCTTCTTCCTTATAATTATTCATACATCTCTATTTAAATACATTAATAGAAAATATTTTTAAAGTAAAATATTACCAAAAGGTAAACACTAATCCCAAATTACTTTAATTTCATGTGAGTATGAACTCAACATATGTTTTAATTTTTGAATAGTCCTTTTGGACTGCCCATCAGTTTGAGGATGATACAATGTTCTCAAATAAAGAACAAATGAAAGATCCTTCTAAATAATTTTCCATAATATTAATGTATATAGTGGATAATGACTCGACACAATTGAAAGAGGATCTCTATAATGTCTTACAACATTATTAATATAGATTTATATGAGTCATTCGAGATGAAAATCTTCTCTTATAGAGAGTACATGTGAAGATTTGGTAATGAGATCAACGATGAACCATATTTTATTATTCTTAATAGGATTCATTGGTAATCTTTTTACAAAGTAAATAGTACATTCATCCCATTTCAACATAAGGATGGGTTTTATGAATCCTTTATGATGCCATCTCTTAGCCTTTACCTAAATGAATATAAAGAATGTAGATAGATAATGAATAATTTACCACTTCATGTTATCCCAAAAAAATGTTCTTTCAAATCCCTATACATCATGGTTATACTGGGGTTCATTTTTGAATTCGTGATATGAAAATTATATAATAAATACTTTTTGGGCCTAGGTATAGATGAAACACATATCCCCTTTCGAAATTTTAGAATTCCATATTCATATTTTATGTCTTCCATTTTCCCATCATTCAAAACATAAATTATCTTTTGAAAACCCTCATCATTAGGCTATGAACTTTATTCTTTTTTAATTCAGTTGGTTTATAAAAAATTTTAAAACATGAGTGATGATTCCCATTCCTTAATAATTCCATGTTCTATTTACACAAAATCTCTGAATATAAGATCCATGCTAATCCTTATTTCTTCTGGAACTCCATGTTCTTTCCTACCTAATGAATCCACTACATTATTTTCCTTCCCTAGAAGGTAGTGTGTTTAAAAATAATAATCCTTTATTAGTTTGAACAATAATACTTTACATATATTGATCTCTTTATGTGAAATGAAATATTTTTTACTCTTATGATCTATGTATATCTCACACATTTCACCATAGAGATAATGTCTCTATATTTTCAAAGAAAATATTATATTTTCCATATCAATATAATGAGTTATTTATTTCTATTCACGGGTCTTCAACTACCTTGATACATAAGATATATCTTAAAAATTCAACATAAGGACACAAAAAAATCCTTTATTTGTTGAATCACTATATATCACATATCTATTATTTCTTGATGGTAGAGTCAAAATCATAGAATTGAAAAATATCCTCTTTAATTCTTGAAAACAATATTCACATTCCTTTATACATGTAAAATTTACTCCCTCTCATATAATCTTGGTTCATAGGTTGGAAAATTAAGTATATTTTTGAACAAAATGCCATTCAAAACATTCTATACCTATATAACTATAAACCTCGGTTATATTTTTTAGTGTATAACATTATTTTAATTTCTTTTTCATTAAATGACCAATTGATTTTCCTTCCTTGTAGACAAAATTAACAAGAAAATAAACTTTCTAAATCACGAATTTATACTTTTAAAAATTTCTCATACTACTATTTTCCTCTTAAATTATGAAGAATGATCTCGATCATATTCTCATATCTCTCTTTACTTTTAGAATGTGCCAAGATATAATCAATAAATACTAAAAAAATTATCAAGTTATTACTTGGATACTCTGTTCATTATATCCATAAAAATAATGGGTTGATTACTTAATCAAAATGAAATTACTATAAATTCATATTGTCAATACCTTTTATAAGATACCATCTTCAAAACACCTTATTTATTAACATGAAATTGTTGATACCCCGAATTAAGGAAAATATTTAAAAAATATTACACTCTATGAAGTTTTTTGAATAAGTCATAAATAATAGGAATCTGATACTTGTTCTTTGTCATAATAACAATGATTATCATATTATACATGAAAAACTTCATAGATTCAACTATCTTCTTAATGAAAAAAATTGGGGATCCCCAAGGTGAAAAACTATGGCCTATGAATCCCTTTTCACACAACTATTGTAGTTTTTTCTTCGACTATACTAATTATATAGTGGATATTCCATATTGATTCTTTAATATAGGCCTTGAATTAGGGAATAAATCAATGAAAAGGTCAACTTCAAGCTCCTATGGGTGTCTAAGTAATTCCATAGGAAATACATCAATGTATTCTTAAACAATATATACATTCATTATTTTTTATATAACATTTTCTATATATAGTTTGTATATGATCCTAATCCTCAAGAATCTCATTTAGAAGATATACTAGTGATGGATCTAGACATGACTTAGATGATGATGTATCCCCTCTAATGATAATTAATTCCAAATGAATCAAAATACCATTCTATTTTCAATAAATTTTTTCTGATCATATTTTGAAAAATATTATATATTATGGATTATATAAAAATAAACCATAGGTTTAATCCTCATGTCTAAAAATAGTCCATGTTTATGTTTAATAATGGTATTTTAGTAACATATAGTTATTGTGGTGAGATTTCCACTAAGTGTTTTGGCTAAAAACTCCTTTATTAAGTTGTCAGAGAAATAGATAATATTATTTTAAATCTAGGTAGATATAAAAGAGTGGGAAGATGAATCATCAATTAAATCATTATTTGAATTTTAGGTTATTATTAAGGTACCAGCCACCATATCTTGAAGAAGACCAAACTCTATAGTAGTTATCTCATAATCTTGGCTATCCATCCTAATTATATTTTATTATAGAATCCATTGTTGATTGGGACTTTTGATTGAATAATTCCCCATATCATTATATTTCAATCACTGGAAAATAGTGTTATATTTCCTCCCATTATATTCATTAATAGATGATCCTTACCTATAAATGTGTAACAAACTCCCACCCCCTTCATCCATTTTAGAGGATATTTCATTACACAATTTTTAGTTAATGGAAATTGATTCCTTACCTTCTTCTTTTAACTATTTAATTTTTATTGGGGTTCACCCAAACTCTGATTTTCATGATTTTACTTCATACTATGTCATCATAAGATGAAATCATTCGAGATACCACTTAACCTATATGATGCATATTATCCCATTAACAAAATAACCAATAATTATTTTCAGATTACATATATAGTATAAAGCACACTTCACCAATCTGGTAAAGATTTCCTCATTATGTACTAGATTTTTTTTCCTTATAATTTAAAGTAAGGAACTTCCCCCATAATTTATCTTTCTATTTTTGAAGTAATTCTCAATTTTTTTTAAAATTTCTCTATTACATGATTTCTATTTTATCTTCCAATTTAGTGTTTTGAACAATTGACCACCATTTCTATATCTCTTTTCAAATAATACACTTCCAGAATAGTTTTTTTACTTTCATTATATCCCCAATTGAGGGATATATTTTTAAGATACACAACTAATTTCTCAATAACTAAGGGATTATAGGTTCCACTAAAATATGGCTGATTTTTTCACATGAAGTGATAAATCAAAAGAGAATAAGACTATAAAATAATAAGATGATCAATTTGGTATGGTTATTCATAATAACCGGATTAAGAAGCCCTAATATGTCCATGATATTATTCGATGTAATACCAGCTATATTGGATTTCTCAATAATGAAATCTGTAAATTTTCCATTAGTCATGATTTCCATTATTCTATTAAGATATCACTAAATAATGGATCACACTAAGTTAGTTTATAATCATTATTACTATGGAGCCACAAAATAAATATTACTCTAATGGTAAATGTTCTTAAATACTAAAAGGAATTATAATAATTCTCAATTTAGTTATGTTCATTTTTAATTCAGTACCAATGTTTCTACAAAATATCCTATTATACCAATTATGAAAACCCCCAATCAAAAAACACAAAGATGACATCAAATTTATTACATTGGAATGGGATACAAAGGATCTCACCCAAGGGATATATTAGTTTAGTTCTATTGAACAGCCAGATACGTACATGCTTCTCAAATTACATTAGAATATAAAATATATAGTATAAAAAACTATAGAGTTCTTGATATTATTTATAATATCTTTTTTTATATCCTAGTGAAAAAAATAAAGGGTGTTCTAAAATGACCAGTAATATTAATGTATCATAGAATCTATCATGAATCAATAACTCATAATCATTATAACATGGTAAATTACTAAAAACACATTCTATTTGATAAGTAACTTGACTAGAAAATGAATCAATGGATAAATTCAATATATTAACCTCATGGACAATAATAAAAAAAATTTCAAGGAAGGGAATAGTTAATTTGGGACATCATGATTTTAAAAATCATGATATTTAAACAAACAAATCCTTGTGCTAAAAATATTTAATCAATGGATAAATATACCCCAAAAATCCATTTAATGGTATCATACTATTTTTACTCATGGAACATGCTGATGCATCGAGGGGCTATTTATAACTAGGCCCCAACCATAACTACATTTAGAAATTGTATGTGGCTGAAGCAAACCTAAAGGTTTATAGTGCTCGGCCTTGGCCTGTTGGTATGTATAATAATAAGAGGAAAATTCAACAATGTCCTATTTCATACATATCCATCAGAATCTTTTTACCTACCATATAACATATTCATGATTTCTAGGTGTATTAGGCACTAAGAGTTATGGAAACCCCCCATCACAGCCCTTCCATACAACTAATGGCACAAAGAAATGATTTTGATAACATATAATTACCTCAGCTGAGAATGATTAGTAAAAAATAGTCTCTCCACCATAAAGAGAGTCCCTAATTCTATGAAATTCATCATTAAGAAGCTGATCATTAAGGATCATCTCGATGAGAGTGGATATCAACTAAACACTGGCCATGGAAACCTTAAACCATAATTACCGTACTCTAATATTTCAATGAAAAAAGATCCTTCAAGTTCAACTAATCTGATGATTCATTTACAACCTTTGTTATATGTTTTCCACTCAACGAATTTGTGATAAAGTTCCCTTTTATTAAGGTATATGCAATGTTAAAGGTGAAAGATTACAGGTATTCCACCCAATTCCTCTAGAGTCGATTCAAATCTTTTTGAGAGAAGATATTACTCAAGCTCTCATGGATGGAAAATATGGTAACCTTTCTGCAAAAAGGTAATTCCTCCATCTATTAATAATTTATATCACATATTAATGTTCAAGGTCATGATTTAGATAATTTATTTTTTGTGGCCAAAGTTAATGGGAGGAATAAACAATGACATGATCACCCAGTATAAGGACGATCTGAAACCTAAAACTAATGCATTACAAAAAAAACATGGCCCTGCCTAACCTCTGGGATAGAAAAAATCAATGTAGTTGTAAAAATATTTTTCAACTCAACCAAATAATTATAAAAATTCTCATCCCATATAAACATAACACCCTTGTGAGTTAGAGTAGCCATCAGAGAAGAAAAATTTTAGAAGTCCTTAAATAATAGGTGATAATACCCAGCTAAACCCAAGAGGCTCTGAATCTTGAAACCAATTCATATTTGTTCCCATGATATAAAAACATTTACCTTTTTAGGATTAACTAAAATACCATGTTACGACACCCAATATCCTAATAAATTTACTTTAATTACATAGAAATTATATTTTGATAGCTTGAAATAAAGTTAGTGATTTCTTAAAAATTATAGAACTACTCTCATATGAGGCCCATGATCATCCTCATACTTACATTAAATGAGGATTCCATCCATAATGAATACCATGAAAGAATCACGGTTATCATGTAAAATCATTTTAATTAAATATATAAAGACTTTATGATCATTGGATAGACAAGAATATTGATAAAATGTACTCACAATGGTCATACCTGCTTCGAAAGGTATTTTTCAGAATGTGAGAGTATTTTATTTGCAAATGATGGTAACTATATAAAAGTTAAATATTTGAAAACCACCTTTCCCATTTCATGTGATCAAAAAATCTAGTCAATATATAGAATCTAATACTTTTTCTTCACTATAACTCAATTTAGTTTTTAGTAACCCACACATAGGTGATGTGAACAATCAGGTTTCTTAGCCAAGAGAACTGGTGCCACCCAAGGTGACACACTCAAGTGTATAATGAATTTACCTAGAATATCATGCAATATATTATTCAAATATTTCATTTTATCTAATTCCATGTAGTTTGAGGGAATATAAACCAGTTGAGTATTGAACACTAATTCAAGAGAGAACTCTATTACCCTAGCCGGTGGAAAACCAGGGATTCCAGAAAGATAATCGTTAGGAAACTCAATAAAAAATTGATAGAGATTAACACTCTAGTATTCTCACTCGATATTAAAGAGAACAATGATATTAATTTCCCTAGATCTGTGTAAGAAGGTTTGTGTGCTCTTGACCTTGGGTTCTAATCTCCTTGAAATACACAACACAAACCCTTACTTATTATAAAGGAGACCCATTAAAGATAAAAATAAAATCAGGATTAATTATAAATAATCCAATCCATCCCAAATATGACATCAAATGGTTTCATGTACAGAACTATAAAATACCTAGAAAGATCAATATCTAATAAAGAGAAAACACAAATGGCATTATAGAGACCCTGTTCTATCTTGGTTCCTAGGGGTATAGAAATATCGATCAAATAAGATAAAATATTCGTTGAAATATTTAACATATTAAGAACACCAGTTGAAATAAATGAATTTGATGAACTGACATTATGTAAAGTTGTCACTAATGAGGAAGCTATAGGGTTGGTACCTCTCATGGTCACTGGACCCATATCCTCTTCCTTTGGAGAATCTTCCACTACGTGAAGAAGCTTCATTCTATATTCTTATGCCTGGAACACCTTTTTCTTTGAATAATTGTTTCCCCATAGTTTTAGAAGTTGTTAATAATCTCGTTCCACTACATGGAGTGTAATATTATTTAAAGAACATTTAAAAGTGACCTGATCTTCTATACGAGCTACATATTTATAGTGAATTAGTGACAAACTACATAGAATTCCCAGAATCTATACATTGTTATTAAATTAGAGGGCTTATTCCTTGTACTTGTAGAGGTTTAGAAAAAATATTCTTTCAAGAACCCCCATGAGAATCATCACACTTTCTATTAAGGTTATATGAATTCATAATACCATTGGGAGAAAAAAGAACTCTTGACAACCCTAACTTTACACCTAGGACTATCTCAAAAATTAGGGCTCTAACAAGCATATTAAGATAATAAGGAAGCTTCAGTAATAAAGCCTAAGAATGGATATCAGATTGAAGTCCCAAATATAACCATCAAGTCTTCATATACATATTTGATACATTATTTGGAAAAAATTAAAGAATCTAAGAAAAAGAGTTTTTATATTATGTCCCAGTCCTATCATCCTACTCAATTTTGAACAACTCAATTTCCTTGGCCAATGCCATAAAATTATGATATAACTAGTCAATGAAATGATCCATGAAGTATTTCTAATATAATACCTTATGCCACTTCACCATTATTATCATGAAACACTAACCCCTTCTTGGTCCTTCTAACATGAAAGTGGCACAGTTCACCTTGATTTTATTAGTTTTCTCCATAAACTCAAAAAATACTCCATAATGATAAAAAATTCTTTAAACTATTGTGGATCATTGAATCCTTTGAAAATTGGTGGGTTTTCGTGAAATAAATCCAGAGAATGAATTCAAAAAATATCCCATTGAGGTTACATAGATGAATCATGAATGGGAACTAGTTGTGGTGCATGTCCTATATCTTAGACAACACATATAATCACTAAAACTAGACTTAAGGCCATGAGAGGATTTTCTCATTGTGGTTCATCAGTAGCTTCAGGTTGGATATAATTCACACATCTTCTCAGAGACATGATGCTATACATCATCAACCAGAAATTTAGAAGACCTTAGGCTAACAATCAAATAGAGAAACATGGGAAATTAATACCAATAGATAGAAAAACAATATTTGGATTTCAATCATATCCAAATCAAAAGTAGGGAAAACAATAGTAATAATCCTCAAGAAATATTTCCCAAACCACCCTTAGTGAATTAAGGATCATTATGGTGATATATTGACAAACACTTAATCACAACTTACTCTTATATCCCGAAAATATTACACAACTGCATATTAATATCACGGTGGGATTCAAAACCTGCACCTTTGATAAAACTTTGTCATGAACCAACCCAGAAAACCTAGTAATCTTATACCCAAACTGGAACTGACATAGCATGAAAGGAATTCCCAATCCCTATAGGTTGTTGACTAGAACCTGGAATCACACAATATTATTGTGGGAATAAATTTTACACAAACCTAATTGAATCAATACAAAAAAATATAGCATGAATGCAAGGAAAACAACATAGGGATAATTATATCCAAAGTCAAATAGGCAAAAACATCCCAAAGTACAACTAAAAGTGAAAAAAAGATATGATAAAAACCAATGTCCCAATATAAATAACTCTCCAATCTCAAGGATCAACAGAAAATACCACCCAAAGTGGCACCATTCTTTCTCTTGAATCTGGAAGAAGAAAATACAAAAACACTTGAAGGTATAAGTAGGGTGTGAGATAAAAACCCATTAGGGCCTCACTGAGGATTCAATAATAATATGAAAAATATTATTTAATCATAAATGTATTTAAATTTTTAATAAATACGATTTGAATTTAAAATATTATTTAAACAAATCATCATTTAAATTTCAAATGATGGAAAATAATTTTAAAAAATAGAAATATAAAAATGTTATATGAAATAGTTTATGTAAATTTTGAAGGATGAATAAAATAGTTGGGGAACATTGACACATATATGTATTTAAAATAAAAAATGAGAAAAATGGTTATCCACAGAAAGGTATGATAGCTCAAATCAATGTGGCTCCCTTACAATAAAATAGCTGCCATGACAATATTTGTACACATGTCCTCCCTGATACTGACTAGATATGACACATCACCATCTCATCAAGGATGTGACTTGTTGCATATGTATTTTTAGTGTTTCCAATCATAGAGTTTTGTACCCAATAAATAACTAACTACCAAGGATTTCATGTTCAATAATAACAAACAATTATGAAACATTTATTTTAAGACTTCTTAAAATACAATTCATCCCATTCTCTCATTTCAAATATTTCAATTTCAAATTTAAAAACCTAAACAAGTTTTTAATGAAAACATGCGTTTTTTAAAAGATAAAGACAATGAGTTTATAGAAAACACATTTTAATCCATTTTAATCAAATAAATATTATAAACAAATTTCATCAAATCAATTTCAAAATTCAAATTTCACCATTAAATTCAATAATTTAGTTTAAATTATTTCAATCCAATTTCAAAACACACCCCAATTCAATACAATTATGGTTTTCCAAAAATCATTCAAAATCCAATTTCAAATACCAAACTCAATGGAATTAAGATTTTAATCAAAAAAATTAAAATAAATTTCATTTATATAATGAAATTGAATTTAAATCAACTAATTAAATTTTAATCAAGAAATTTAGGGTTAATAAAAATTGTCTATCACAACGGAACATCTTACCACATGATCACATGATCTCAAAACACTGAACATAATTAGGGAAATTCCAATGAAGATATTTGATAATGAATATCTAAGAATGAACCGATGAGTTATGATATAAAATAAGAGATATTAGATTATTTGAAAACATAAAGATCTACAATACCCTAGTGGAGAAAAGAAGAGAGAGAGGTAAAAAGAGAATGGGAAGAGGAAACCAACCATGTAGATATAGAATGTAATTTTATAAGATCTTATCTAATTTTAGATGGGTTTAAAAGGGCCAAAATATCCCATTGGATGATCCATATGAAGAATAAATTTTAGGGTGTCTAGGTCTATCGAGTGCCAAAAAATTATGTTTTTAGAATTCAAAAAATTTCAGATTAATTGAATCCCATGAAAAATTTTCCAAAAAGGACCACATGGTTAGAAAAACCATGTTCCCTAATCATGAAATTATTTTAATGGGGTTTAATGGTTTCTACTAGGTGGGAACAAGGTTTTCAAAAATATGCACCAGATATAAAAACCCTCACCACATGGATTTTCATAATTTTTCCTTAGAGGGTTCACAATTTGGTAAAATCATGTGCCAACCGTGAAAAGAACATAAAAATTTAAAAGTTTCCAAATTTTGACTCAAGTAATCCATAAAAGAAACCCAACCAAGGAATAACTAAAATAAGGATTTAGTAATAGCTTAAAACAGAAACAAGATATTACATGGAATTTAAAAAATGAATAAAATATATTAAAATATTACTTGAGAAAAATGGATGAAAAATGTACTATTCATAATGATTCGATGTGACAAGGCCTAAATGTGGATATAAAATATAAATTATACAAAATCATAGGTCATTTTAATCCCTATATCTTTAGTTTAATCCTCAATAAATCTATTTTAATCTTAAACATGGTAACTAACATTGACTATTTTTATAATTAATTATTGCTAAAATGTGAGTTGAAATTATTACTTAACATAAATTATAAAGATTCCAAATATGGAATCAATTAAATGAAATTAAATTCATAGAAGTGTCAAAATTTAATTTAAATTTATTCCTAGAAAACATGATCAAAAATAGGTATTTCAGAAAAAATGTATTTTTTAACTATGAAAATGTTTTTGTACTCAATTAAAGTATAAATTTCAATCAAAAGAAAATAATTTTGTTATAAATAATATAATTGAACGTAATTTTATTTTAAAATATTTAAAAAAATTACTATGTATATTCTTGAAACTAAAATAGAGTTTTTAATAAAAATATTTATTTTTCACTATTCAATGAATACATCAAATATTTTAGAAAATTCCCAAATATTCACTACAATGTAATTTTAATATTTTTATTTCAAAAATAAATTTAAATTTATAAAATAAATTTTCTAATTTTTTATAAAAATTAATTACTTTATTTAATCATAATAAGCAATTAAAACCATTTTTGAAGAAAATATATTTTTGAAGAATTAAATTACTACTAATAATTGAGTGTTTAATTTATAATCATCAATAAATAAATATTTATTGAGTATTAAATTCCTATATGTTTCATAATGTGGTTTTTTCTATTTATACCCACCAGTTCAGTGGTAATGTTTTAATAGCCGTATTTAAATAATAATATTTCAAAGTTTGTTTAGAATATGTGTTGTGTGTTATATACGCTCTCAGACATAGTATTCTTTAAAAATATTGGGATATTTTTTAGGATATCCTCTAACTACCCAAAAAAATTTGGATATGGGCTAACCACTTATGACCCATAATATTCATGACTTCGGCTAACTACTAATTCCCCATAACTATTAGGACTTGGGATAAACATGTAGAAAACCTACCCAGGTCGACCCAATCCATCACCCAAGATGTTCTGCCACATTGCTTGAGGATCATTCCTGATCTGCCCAAGATGGCGAAAATCAATAGGTAATCACATAATAATTCTTTGGAATTATTTTTCCAAAAAAAATTCAAGATAAATAATGGTTCCAACTAGAAACCTGACATGGAATCTCTTTATAATGGATGGTCGTAAAAAAAAGCATAAATGAAAATATGAACATCCCAAAATAGAATAGGAATGAATAATTATTATGGATTTTATAAATATTTTTCCATACATGAAACCATTTTTTATAAAAATATTTTATATTTCTAAAAAATGGAAAATAAACCAAACTAAAAACGAAATGTGTGGCTTAAAAGGCATATACTATTCATGACCTAGATGGTTGAACTAAACTGGGTGAAAAACTCCGTATCAATATGTGACTCTCGAGTCACAAAAAAATATGAACAACATACTGTTCCTAATAGTCAGTGGTAACTAGCCAACCTATAATTCATAACTCAAGAACCTGTATAAAACATGAATGTCGTATACCTAATGACATGATTTTACAGTGTGTTATCCAAAGGCTGGAAGGATACCCCCATGAGTTCCTTCACATTTTGTTTACAAATAAACAAATCCTTCTAGTTTAAAAATAATCTATAAACATAACTTTTCATTTAATTTTATACAAAACAAAAATAAACCATATCATATCACATATACTTTCTCAAAAAAATATATTTTAAAAAACATGCTTAAATTGGGATTCAACAAGGTAAAATAATTTAAAAAACCAACCAAATCATTTTAAAACAACGTGAATCATGAAAGGGGAAAATATGTACTTTTATTATGAATATAAACCTTCACGTGATATTAAATATTTTCAAAACAAATATATTTCTTTGAAAAACACCCGCTTGAATCCAAACCCAAAAATGTTTTAAAAATATATTTTCAAAGGAAGTAATTTTCAAGGCTTGAATTCATAACTAAAATATATATTTACCATTTTTAAAACATTACCACGCACTCACACCATCATATATTAGTATAATTATGGAAAAAAACAAAATGCAAGCTATAAAGCTTCATTAATAAATGACAACAGTCATAAAAATCTTTCCTCACCCCCTAATGCTCAATAGTAAAACATTAAAGTATGTAAATAAACATAAGTTGAAACTCATATTACAATAATGAACAATAATCATAACAATAACTAATAACCAAGATCCAATACACTAGGAATGAGCACAAAATGTTTTCTTGATATGAAAATGTTGAACATAATGTTAATATGTTAATAGTAACATAAATCATCTCTCAAATCACTCTTATATATCTTAAAAGGAGACACAACCCATTACCGGGTATTACAAACAACTATAAGTTACTATAAATGGTATCAGACTCAAATAGTATGTAAAGATCCTTGAACATCTTATTGAGTAACCTAGGTTACTCATTTAAAAGAAAAAAGAGGTGATTATTATCAATAAAATGTTATCATTTGGCACACAAACACTTCTTTAATCCAATAAATATTACAATCAAATAAATATCTAACATATAAAACACCCTATTTAATAATGATCTCACACTAAAACATTCAAGCATGAATCACAATTCATATACATAATCATATTCTGTCAAGAATAAAAAAACGAGTGATAAAGAGATCAACATGGGTATAAAAAATATCAAAATAATGAGAATGAAATTAAATACCCACCATTCCCTCTCTTTATACTTAAATATCACATGAAATAAAATCCATTATTTTATAAACCATTTGGAACCCCAATTAATATCAAATTAAAGAATAAATAACACCAAATAACAATAAAAATCCAATTGTGGAAATTATTTTTCCAAACACCTTTTTTTACCCAAGATAAATTCACAAACCAAAACAAATAATTAACAAGAAAAAGAAATTATTGGCTTTATCCAACATAAATAAACCAAAATCAATCACTTTTTCATTATGAAATATGGAAATCCTCTTCTAAAGAAACATACCCTTTTATACACTCATGGGAAAACCCTTAAAATATAATGAAGTTTCTTTCAAAAAAATGGGAACATGTTAAAATATTGAAATACATTTAAACGAATGAATAATTATCTTTTTAAATTCAAATTTGTTCATAACACCATGGAAAACTCTCTTTTATTAGGAAAAAAACAATCAATGGAAATTTATAAAACACCTTAAATGAATAACACACCATTTAAAATCAATGTTCTAGTGAACTAAGAATTTAACATAATTTTTTCAAAGGAAAAAAAATAAGGATTTTCTTTGAAAAAAACTTGTTATTATTTTAATTACTAATTTAGTTCAATAATAATGTTAAAATAATAATTAATAAAAGAAATAATTAACAACTAGAAATTTCCTAGAAATAGTTTCCTCAACTTATATAACCATGCCAACTTTAACAAAAACCATTTAAATCATCTTTAAGACATGGATCACAACCCATACATACCAAAATCTCCAATTTCGAATAACCTAATCAATAAAAAAGGGCCACCGTGGACACTATGCTTCGATAATGTTAGGGAATGAGGTATACAACCAAGAAATGAGCAGATAAAATTCCTTAACATTTAATTGACATAGGGAACCAAAAATAAATCAATCCAAAAACACATAATGAATTTTGTAATTAGGGAAGATATCATTGAGAGGTGTCTAGGTTTGGGGAGTTTGATTGAGGGAGTTTATGGTGGAAGCCTCAATTAAAAATGACTAAAAAAAACCCCAACCCAAGTAGGTCCCATGTTTTTCAAACATACTTTACCAAACCATTGATAGATCATGAAAATTACAAAACCTAAAAATATCATAGGTCACATGTTTTTTTGTGATTTTTTTGAAAAAATATATGTAGACCTTGTGATCACATCTATCAAAAACAATAGAGGGCACACAGATTCTACTACACAATTTAAGAAACCATTCACCTAACTGTGAAGCCTATTGAAAACTCTATAAAATCAAAATTTTAAACCCAAGGCACTATCATCCCAAGGAAAAAATAAACCACATGATCAAAATAAATAAAATGAAATATCATGCTGTCTAAATTCTTAACACCATTCCACATTATTCAACCAAAAATCCACATGTAGAAATGTTTTGACCACAATTGATAAAAGAAAATGTCAAGATCACTCCTAAGCTCAAAATTAGAGACATGGGACCAAGAAAAACCAATTATTAGGAAAATCATATCAAACAATGAGTTACTTCTCAAAAACTAAAGCACTATGAATCCTATGAATGAATTCCTTACACCAAACATTTTTAGGAAAAAACTCTTATAACATACCATAAATTTAGAAAATCTACAAAATTCACAAATGAAAACCACAATTTTTGTTTTTTCCTAAACTATACCAAGGGAAAAAACAAATAACACCATCATAATAATTAAGTCCACACTATATATAGAGAATAACACATTCTAAAAAAACATTCAGAATAATCTCCCCAAAATGGGGAAAACAGACAGAGACCAAATGGTGGTCTCAACACCATTTATAACTAATTTTAAATGGTGAAATTTCAAATGAATGAACCCTAAAGAATTATCATTTTCAATGTATCATTATCCACAAAACATAGAGCTACTAACCAAATAAAATCGCTCAAAACCCCATAAGAGACAGATTTCTCAAGATCATGAAATGATTCACCAAATTAACAAACTCCAATAAAATTGTAAAAACACCCCAAACATGAAATTTTCACAACAATGTATGACATGAATATTAATTTGGGTCACGAGACTACATGAATGATAACTCAGTTCCAATAATAAAGAATACCAACCCATGGAAAAGTTTGAATGAAAATGTCATATCTATAGCTGTTATAGTTTACCATGTAACTAAATGCATATCCCCAACACCCTAGCATGCACACAAGGAATTTCTTTTCAATAATCATGAAATCCTCAAATTATATCCAACAATAGAATAAAAAAATTAACCACAAATTTAATGAGGAATGGACATTCAAAATATTATAACCTGATCCAAATGATCTATAATCTAATAAAATAAAATAATATTGGTGTAAATAAGAATGGACTAATGACCAATAAAATGAGTATTATAAAATAAAACGTCATCAATAAAAAAAATAATTCCTGACTCTCTATATAGAAGTAACAATGTATATCATTGATCAAATTAAAGAAAAGTCTAAGAATACATCTTTTAATGTCCACTTGACTTATAAATCCTTTATATGTGAATGATATAACCACACTGAAAATAGGTCCTTATAGGATGACCATACATAACACTATGGAAGCACACAACTGTCTTCAGTTTTTTGCTAGTAGAGATTCATTTACCAACACTTGATGGGTTTGAAATAACATATCACATGTTCTAATAATGACAATGTATCCATAACAACAACATTACACACCAATTGTGTGAATTTATTAAGGCATAATTTAAACACTACTAAATTGAGATCGAAATGGAGGCCTCTAGAAAATTACCAGGATTTATTTGAATCATCAACACATAACTCAGGAGAAAAAGTAACCAATACATAAAACCACTACAAATGTTTAATCACTAGCTTTTCACTTTAGAGGACACCCAATAACTTGATCACCTTCTCAACTCTTACCAACTTTTGATAAAACTACGAGATAAAGGAATCTATAAAACATTATCAAAGAAATAACTCAAAATGTTGTGCATAAATAGCATTTCTGCAACAAATTGATCCCAAACCATCATTCAATGGAGCAATGGACCTTACAATAGAGGAACCTAGAGCTCCTAGGGACCTGTAGATCTCTTTGACCTTAGTTAGAAAATATATTTCCTTCTTAGATCCTATATCATCTCTAAGAAACAATTAATTCATATTTATAAACTCCCACAGGTGATCCACATGTTGAGAAGAATTATGCCCTACCACTCCATCATTTGTTCGGGTAGAGTCTAAGATAAGGAATAAAAATTCTAGATCACTAGCCGGACCACCAAAAATATTTCATTCAAGAACTTTTAACTCATTTAAGGGGGTAAAATTCTAAAACATTTCAGAAACATAACACATTATCTTGTCACCATAAATACAATCCAAGGGATACAAAGCACAAGTTCATAAGAAATAGTATTATCGAACACCCATTGAAAAAACATTTAAAAAATTCCATAAAAAACCTTATTTACCTTCAAAATAACCAAAAGAGTTCAAAACCTTAAAATATTTCAATACCAGAAAAGAAAGAACACATTTCTTGATTTTTTTTCAATGTTTACCTCTAATTCCAAAACATTTCAATAATTCTATAATTTAAAACAAATAGATTTTTTATTAAAACCAAATGCCATTGAATAATCTTTTCTATAGTTTAATATTTATCCAATGTAAATCAAGAACAAAAAACTAATTTTTCAAAACAAATTTAAATACCATACCATAAAAAATTTCTTAAAACTTTTGTTATGGTATATTTAAATCCATAAGAGATTTACATGATTACTCAAAAAAACATCATCAAGCACAAGAGTGGATAAAAAAATCCAAAAACATTCATCACTATACATGGTCTGGACGCACAATTTTTTAGGCCATGCTTGAACTATATAAGTTCCATTTTAAATGTACAAAATGATTTTATTTGGATACACAATATTTTTTTGGCCATGATTGAACTATATAACCATGATCCCAATAAACTACCACTAGTTTCTATTTGAAACTATGAATTTTTTCAAAGATACATCTTGAGGTATTCTTATAACATGGAGTAGTTGCATACCACATTAAAACATTTCAATAACCAAACTCCATAAATCCACAAAATAAATAATTTTCCAAACCACTAATGGAAACACGAGATCCAAAACAAGAATGAGGTGACTATGAACATCCCAAAACATACCAAATGAGTTCTAAATATCTTTAATCATAATTACCATGGAAAAAAATAAAAAGAGGGATCTAATACCATTTTTAGTGAACTTGACTTGGAAGACCCAACCCATTACCTTATCCATTCCCCCACATGGATTGAGGTATGTTCCCACTTTCCCTAAGACGGTGACAATAAATCGGTTATCACATGAGAATGATTTGGAATTATTTAGACCTTAAAATAACTATAATCAATAATGGATCCAACTAGAAACCCTAAATGGAGTCTTTTTACAATATAAAACCACAAAAAATAAATTAAATATAAACAAAAATAAGAGTATCCAAATATGGAAGAAGAATAAAGAATAACCCAAATATATTTCACATTAATTTCCATAGATGATTTTTTTCATTAAAAGATTTTACAGTTTAAAAAATGACTAAACTAAAAAAAATAGGTGGCCTAAAAGGAAGATACAATTTCTTACACAACTGTTTAAACCAATCAGAGATAAAAAACCCATATCGCATGTGACTCATGAATCACCACCAAAACCTAAACAACTTCCACTTCCTAATAGAGAGTGGTAAATATATAACCTTTAAGTCATTACCTAAGAAATTATAGAAGAAATGAATGATGTATATCTAATGATATCATTATACATGGTGTGATCCAAAGGATAATAGGATACTATTATAAGTCCATTATAATTACATCTATAAATAAACCAAAATTTGAAATTGAATGTAAGGAATATCCAAATATGTTTCCATTAATTATATAAAAAATTCTTATAATAAAAAATCATTCAATACTCTTTCTCAGAACACACTATATAATAAAAATACCTAAAAGGGAATTCAGAAGGGTAATTTCCTTTCAAAACCCATTTCCTTTTTAAATCAACATGAATATCAAATTGGTATAATGTAGAAATTTTCTTCATGAAAAATCCCTCACATGATCTTAAATGTTTTCAATACAAACAATATTTTAAATTCAAACCCACATGTGGTTTAGCAGTACTTTTACAAAAGTAACAATTTTAAATATTTTATTTAAAATAAGTATCCCTCTTTTCCATTTATAATACATTAACACACAGTACAACCATAAAACATGAGTATAAAAAAGTGAAAAATATAATACAATTCAATCCTTAAACTGTCATAAATAAATGAAAAAATAAAATAAAGAATTTTTCACATGCATGATGCCAATTATAAAGAATATAAGTAATAACATAAATAAAAGTGGGAAATAATATACTAAAAAAGATAATTAAGTATAAGATAAAGTGTAAACCATGAGTAAATACATAGGGAACTAATGACATAAGATTTTATTAAAGTGGAAAGTTTTAAACTATTGTATACTTGTTAAAGATAACAAAACCCATCTCCCAAATCTTTATCATCCTCATCAGAGACAAGTCCCTTGGTTACGGGTTACATACAACATCAGTTTACTAGGTAGGGTGTCACACTCAACTAGTAGGGAAATGTCCATAAACATCCAATTTAGTATACATGGTTCCTATTATCTTGAATAAAATAGGTTATTATTATCAAGAAAATGTTATGATGTGACACACATCTCCTTAAGTAAATACATGTAAAGGTAAAATAAACATCTCACCAATAACACATCCCCTTCAATAAAAACCTCAAAACCAAAATTATAAAAATGGTTCTGATTTTATATGCTTTAAAACATGATCTATAGAATAAACAATAGGTTATAATTATCTCAACTAGGGTGTAAAAAATATAAAAATAAATCTAATTACATAAAGTGCCAACTAGACGTCAACTTTATACACAACGAACCACTTATTTCAAAATCCATTATTTTAAAAACCATTTGGCACCCAACTGAAAATAAATGGAAGGAAAAATAACACTTAAGAAAAACATAAATATATATTTAAAAATTATATTTCAAAATAGCTCTTATACCCACAGAAAATTCATAAATAGAAATAAATCATCAAAATTACAACGAAATTAATGTCTTTATCGAAGATAAAAACCGAAAAGAATTAATTCCACTTTTCAAAACATGGAAAGACGTTTCTAAAAGAACACAACCATTTATATACTTAAGGGAAAACCATTAAAAATACGGAAGTTTAATTTTAAAACGTGGGAACATAATAAAATTAAGAAAAAACTTTCTAAAACAAAGAAAAATTAACTTTATAAATTCCAATTTGTTCATAACACCATGAACTACACAATTTTCTCATGAAAACCCTTCAATGAAATTTTTTCAAATAAATTAAAACTCTGAAGCACTATTTGAAATAAAATATTAATTTATGAAATCATTTAACCCTATTCTTCCAATGGAAAAACCTGTAAAACATAGAAAAACTTTGATAACAAAAAATAGGTATTATATACATCATTAAATTATTATAAGAAAACTTTTAAATCAATAGGAAATCAAGGAATTAGTTAATAAATATAAATATAATACAAATACAAACCTCAATTGGCATAACTGTGACACCTTCGATAAATACCATTAATATCAGTCTCAAGCGATGATAAGAAACCATTACAAACTAAAAGAACAAATTATAAAATAACCTTACCCCGGAAAAGTGGATCACTATAGCCCCTATGGTTAGAAAAAATTAGATAAATACATTTTAAACCATATATGGAGTTATGTGGAGCCCTCAACTTTCAATCTAGAAGAAGAACCACTAAGAATTCAATCTAAATTCATTTGTAGTAGATGGTAATAATGAGAGAGCACCTTGGTAGGTTCCTTGGTTAGAGGAGTTTGGGTGGGGGAGATTTGGAATGATGCCCCAATTGAAAAACCCAAAAATAAAAAAATACCCAAACCCTTTAAATCACACTATTTCCCTGCATAGTTTACTAATGTTTAAAATGACCCAACGATAAAAATGGCATCAAAAACATAGACGCCACACAGTTTTCTATCTCTCTATTTGAATCCATCAATAGACCACACGATCAACTTATTTATTGACTTTATATGGAACAATTTTTCTACTTCATGGTTTTCCAAACCATTTATCCATATAAACAGACCATAAAACCCCAAATTTCAACTACGAGAGTCCCTGAGCCCAATGAATAAGTCACCCAGATGATCAAAAGTAATAATATGAAATTTTGGTTTTTCAGAAACCACCCATGTCCCATCCTAAAATCATTAGGTATAAAATGATACCCAATAAATTGGAGGTGTATAATAATACAACCTATTAAATAAATATAAATCATGCAATTGTGTTCCATATGAACCAAAAAATAATCACAATTCCATCAGAGCATGATTAACCCATGCGAATGAAATGAGTTTCATGAATACTACTAAATTCATTATTATATTCCATTCAAAGAAATAGTTTGATTTCAATAATTATATTATGTCTTTGATAAATCATAAGAACCATTAAGGGATGTTAAGGGAGATGAAAAACACTTTTATAATAAATTAGAAAACTTCATTGACGAATAAGATTAAATATCCATTATATTTGATATTTTTTTTATTTTTAAAGTAGAAAATTTTTAAAATAATGGGAATACAAATTAATTTAGAAGACCAATGAAAATTTTAAGGGATTATTTGTAATTAAAAATGACAAATATAGTGAAAAATTTAATTCATGAGGATGATGCTAAAAAATATTCATTTCTCACCATTATAAATAAATTCCAAGAAAATAGAAAATAACTAACATGGATAATGTTAAATATAAATTTTAGTAATTATTTTTAAAATAAAGTAAAAAACAATAGAAATTGACATAACAAATATTTATGTATAGTCAATAACATTTATAAAGGAATGATAATGAATATAAACATGGAGGAGAAATATTCTTGATAGAAAAATAAGAGATAATCTCAGACCCACTTAAAAACAACATTTCAATTCAATATTAAACCCAAGTAATGTGAAAGGTAATAAGACATATACAAAAATAAAATAATTATAGGATAATAAAATAGGATTGGTTATATATATAAATAAGTTATTATTTCTCCCAATGTATGTTTAAACATATACAATCTCTATTTCAAATTTATATTGGTAAATAATCACTTATATTTTCATATGAAATTCATAAAATCATTTAACCCCAATAAATGAATTATCTATTTTTTTAAAAGGGTTCATTTAGAATGAAGTATTTTGAATTGTATATTTTGTATATTCAATATAGGTATATATTTAAGAGAGAACTGAGAGAAAAAAATGGTTTGTGATGTGTCCATTTATTGGTGAGTTTTGAGTGGCATTTCTACAAATACGCATCCTTTCATGTATAATGTTTTAATTTTAAAATAATAGAGAATTAAAATATAATATTTAATTTATAATGGACTTGTGGATGTTGTGAATTAGCATATATAATCATTTAGAGATAACGTTTCAAGTTATTTTAGGTGTTACACCATAGTTAAACCCATTTTCCCCATTTCACCTTCACTGTGGTAACTTAGTTTTTACCTTGGAAACTTATATTTATGTATATAATAAAAATAAAAATTATTAATTAATTTAGAAATCAAAATTATAAATATTAAATCCATTTTATTGGATTTATTATCTAAAAGTGATAGATATTAATTTTATAAAAAGAATTCATAATCTAAAAAATGATTTTAAAAAATGATCTTTAACTCATAAAATAAATTTATTTATATTAATTTCAATTAATTAATGTGATAAAAATACTATTAACTTTTATTGAATATATTATCATCACATTTTATTGAACTTAATCTTTATTAATGATTTATTTTATTTATTAAGATAAAAATACATTACATAAATAAAGACAATTATTTGAAAAGTTGTTTTCATAAAAATAAAATTATTTTATCTTTATTAATAATCCATAAAAGAATTATTATTTATTTATTTATATATATGAAAAAAAAATTCATTAAATTTCATACTTCAAATATGAGAAGAAATTTTTTTATATAAAAAAATATATTATATAATAAAAATAATGTTTTTAAATAATTCATTTTAATTTAGCTAGGGATAATTAATTTAGTGTTACTTATAATGACACAATTATTTATTTTATGTTATTAGGTTATTTTACAAATTATTTGCTTAATTTTATCAATAAATTTTATTGATATCATTTATTAAGATTAATAAATTAAACAAAAACATACAATTCATAAAAATGGGGTTTTTAATAATAAATTGAATTTTCCAAAATGAATTTCTATGCTATAATTAAATAAAAAATTATTTATATTATTTGAAAAAAATAATTTCCAAGGAAATTGATTATGTTTGTTAATATCTAAATAAGAATTAGGTATATTAACTACCTATAGGTAAATCCAAACTGGTAGAATGTTTACTGGAACTAAACCTTATAACTATATACCCTTTTATGACAGTCATATAAAAACTATATTTCCCCCATTGTATCATATAAATTAATCGAATTTTACCTTCGCCAATCGCAATTATAATTATTATACTACCCATTTTCGGTTTTTAAAATGTTTTCTCCATTCATTATTTTTTTGTTATTGTAGGTTTAAATCTACAAATGATGTTTCTCAAAGTAGAAGATGTTCTATTATATTTTCTCTTTGAAAAAATTTTGTTCCTTTTTATTTATTGTTTTTTTATTTATTCCATTTTAATGCATCTAATGATCTATAGTATATATAAATCTATTAAATACATTGTTTTATGTATTATTACTATAATTTTCCACAAAATTGAATAGACTATTGTTAGTTTCAGTGAGGTATTGTGTAAGAAATGTTATAGAAAAATTAAATTATGTTAAAATAATATTAATGTATATTTAATAATTATATACATATAGTATTTGGGAAAATATTTTCCAGAAAACCAAGGGTTTTTTATTCTACAACTTTAAAAAATTTAATCATCCCAATTTTAATTATCTATTACTGTCACAAAATTTTAACGGTATTTATAATATATACATTACTCAGTATATAATTTATAATGAGATATCTAAAATATTCTATAATACTAAGAAAAAATATTTTCTATCATAATTGGAATATAATTAAATTTTAATTTATTATAACCATTTGTGACAAAAATTTCATTACAAATTTTATAAAAACTTATATCTGCTACCTATTGATCATGTATGGGTAGTGTTTTCTCATGGAGCATTAGTTGATGTGATGTATAAGCTACTACCATGTCATTTTCATGAGGGAAATTCTCAATATCATTTTTGAAACATCACTACATATAAATAAACTTTCTACATTGGATATATGTGAAAGTAAATTTGTAGTGACAAACCTTCTCTTAAGCCCCTTGAAATTTTCTTCACATTATTCTATTTAAGGAAACATTATACAATTCCAAGTTAATTTGGTTAGTGGATTTGATATCCATGAGTAATTTATCACATAACATCTATGGTATTCAACAAATCTATTAATGCTAGAGATCTATTATATTATATTTGTTTTTGTACATTCTTTAATTTCCCCCATCAATGAATAATTTAAAAATGTATATTTTTTTATTTAATGACCAAAGAAAGATTATTTGTGTAGACAAAAATCACACTTCCTAATCATGTAATGTTGTTTTAAATTTTTAATGGTTTTTAAAAAAATACCAAAATAATCTCCATGATCTTAATTTATCATAGAATATATATGAAAACAATCTATAAAGACTAAAAGAAAGAGATAAAGGTAAAATCTGAACACTATATTCAGTAGATCCATGGAAATAATATAAGAGTTTGTAATCTTATGTAACATAACTATGAATTCATATTCTACATATCCTTTATATAATGATATATTAGTTATATCCTACCATTTAACCATTAATTTATGATATCTAGATCAAATATTAACCATTATGAAGTACTTATGTCCTCATATTTGACCAAACAAGTCATTAATACAAGGTATGTGATAATTGTTCTAGTTTGTGAATTCATTATGTTCATGAAATTCAATAAATATATGGACTTATCCATAATTATTCTAATTAAAGAAGTTTAGTTGACCCCATTATGAAGAAATTTTCTATATAAAACCCTTATCATGGTTCTTTGAATGTCTCATCATTAATTATTTTCATTCAATTGGGGCCATTCAATAATGAGTATTAAATATTGGAATATAACATGCTGTGAGTTCAATTGAAAACAAAACATCTGAATCTAGGATAGGATCAGAAAAATATTTATAACAACAGTAATGCATTTATTTAAAATTGGAATATCCGAAATATTAAGTTTCTTGATAACATTTTGAGGGAAACACCACTCATTATTGGGTATTAATGCCCATATAATAGAAACAATTTCAATAGGATGATTATAGTAAAAGTTGAACTAATATAAAATCTTATGTGGATTTAGGATATGAATTTTAGTTTAAATATTCTAATAATTATTATAGAATTTATGTATAGAGAGGCAATGCACACCCAAAATCACTTCCAATTCAACTAAATGGTAAATAATACGATTTCTAGGAAGAATATTCCCACAAAACTGTATTAGAGGAGATATATATAATGAGATGTAATAGTCCCACCACAGGTAAATATCATCAACAATTAAACATATATATATTTTGTTGGTTTGTTTATTCTCTTAGAAAACCATTTATATATAAAGGAGTGGGTATAACTGAAATAAAAAAAAATATTTTTAGTAATTGAATGGATGATGAGTATATGTTAGACCACATCATTTTCATAACCCAGTTTAATATTTGTGATTTCATATTCCTTCCCTTTATCCTTTATCTTATAAGGTTTATGTTTTTTACTATCCCAATTAATCCTTGGATTACTGCACTGATTTTAATAGTTCCTAAATTTATTGCACATAAACAATTTAATTGTTAGTGGTACTATATGAGGAATACTATTTTAATAAATCAAGTGAAATAAAGATTCCTTTATTATATGGTATTTTTTTCTTGATTGTATTCTTTAATAAAGATTAAGCATCTTCAAATTAATTTTAAACATTAACTTGGGTGCTTCTTCCAAGATTTAAAACATGTTGGAAGTAGAATCTTCTTTCATAAATGGTGTTTATCACATAAACATTCAAAACATCTATTTTCTCTACTATGCTAGGCAGCATAATAAGGCTTGTGTTGTTTACCATAACTAGATATATTATGGTAAGCATAACCATAATAATTTTAACACTATATCCCATCCAATTTGGTTACTTTTTGGGAAATTCATTGGGTTTTCCATTGGACTCATTATTAACTCAATTCATTACAGACCCATCCATTGAGTAAAACAAAAAATGCAAGTGGGAGATTAAAACAATAATAATAAGAGTAAAATATAATATAATAGGGAAATCAATTTTAATATTTACTAAACTATGAAACTTTTATTTCAACCTATGTCATTTTAGGTTCTTCCTAGACCACCTTTTGATTAGTATAGGTTTTTTAGGGTTTATACTCTTATTCTTAAAAAAAGTAAAACAAAAAATTACTAAACCCATATTTTTTTATCAACAATGATAACCCAAGAATACCATAGTTATATAATACATAATTTTACAAATATATAAATAAAATATGACAATAACTGACACCCAAAAAAATATAGGTTTAGTGTATTTTGAATTTAGACAAATAAATAACTTATTATAAAACACTATGAATATTTCTCCACAGTTTCACAACAACAAACCCCATTCTACACATATCATAACTTACACTATTATTCATATATAATGGAATGGAAATATAAGAAATGGGGAGATTTAACTGCCATTAAGGGTAAATATAAGTGATAATAATAAAATATCATAAGTGATAATAGAATGAATTTATTTCTATGGGAATATAATAAAGGCACATGAACACAAAAAAAAAACCATTCCCAAAAAAATATTTATCATATAAAATAATTCATGACATGAGGCTTTTAGAATAATATAGGAAATAGGTTATAAAAGTGTAGAAAAAATAGTTAATAACCATGAAATATGTATGCTGCATAACATAATAATGAGACATAAAAATAATCAAGGAAATAATATCATATTTCAATGTCAAAACCCGATATATTAATATAATAATAAAAATGGTTATAAACCTAACTAAAACATAAGGAATTTTGGATAACCATTAGTACACCATAGCCTTTTGGACTTGGGTTAACCACTGATTCCCCGTAAACTCAAATTCTTGGGATAACCACTCATTAACCATCAGATTTTGGAAATAGGATAACCACCAATATACCATAACCATTAGATAAACACTAACTACCCACCCCTCATTTCCATCAGCACTTAGTGTAACAACTTACGCCCCATAACCTTTATGACTTGGTCTAACTACCCATTCACTAAAACCATTATAACTAGGGATAACTAACAACGTCCCATCATAATCTAATTAGATATTAACCAATATCCAATCCATCATAGGGATATAATAAAACCACCCATAATATAAGAAAATCATATAAATTAGTGCCACATGAATTTGAAAAAAATCACGATTCCATCATAGATTAATTAACCCATGAGAATGAAATTGGTTTCACAAAACAATTCTAAATGATATTATTATAATCTATTAGGAGAAAGAATATTGACACTTTGTTAGATCAAATATATAGTGAAGTATAAGAAACATTAATAAATTTTAACATAGTTGAGAAATTATTTATTAAGTGCATTATAATTTTTTTTTGAAATATAAGATGAAAAATCCTTTACTTTTGTTAAATTTTATCTTCAATGAAAATAAATTATAAAATTTGGGAATGGAAAAAAATTTATAAAAACATAAAAAGTTAGGAAGAAATATTTCTAAAGAAAATTTGATAAAGATGGTCGGAAAAATCATTTAGGTATATCTTGTTAAAAAAATAATCATTTCAAATTTTTTTAATTTAATTTAAATAAAATAAGGAATTACCCAGGTAAAAAACGTAAAATATGAATCAAATTCATTGTTTATAATGATATTGAAGGGCATAAGAAATTAGACTTAAGATATCATTGATGTTTAAAAAAGGATTTTTTAAAATATCAAATATAAACACATATGATAAAGATTAATTACCATAAAAAAGAGATAAGGGTGAATCTACTTATAATAATCCTTTAAAAAACTTTGAATAATAGGGAGGTGAATTGATTAGATGTAATATAAACCCTAAAAATGAGTATAGAAGAAGGAAATTGATGAAATTATATAGATAATGAACATAAATCATCTTTTAATTGATGTTTAAACACAAATAATCTCTATTTGAATGTGGGTTTAAAAAATAATCCCCTACCTATACTTTTAATTTCTATGAAACCACTTTAACACCTTTTATAAATTCTCTCCTTCTCGAAACAAGATCCTTAAACATGAAGTATTTAAGATTATTTCTTAGAACCAGTGGTTGTCAAATATTTATGAACACTTTAAGAGTGGAAAATTTGTTAAGTATTGAATATAGAACCAACGATAAATAGTCGTTTGGTAGGGGTAGAAGAGGGGTCATAAAGTTGAGTTTTAAGAGTAATTTCTAAACAATACACATTTCATAATGTATGAGGTTGTTATTTTAAAATTCATGTAAATTAAAATGAAAAAAATAAATAGATAAGGGATTATTATAGGTAAATAATTATCACATACACTTTTTTATGTATAATGTTTAAAGATATTTTTGGTATATACCCCTTAGTTAAACCCATTAACCCAATTTTACCATCATCGTGGTACTCAATTTTTACCTCAATAAAAATTTTATGATTAAAAATAAAAGTGGACTTATTAATAAATTGTGAAATAAGGATTTCATCTATGAAATCCATTTTATTTGTTTTAATTTATAAATGTGACAAATAATTTTAATATAAGAACGCCTAACGTGGAAATTTTTTTAGAGAAAGATAAACTGTTAAGTATAAAATGAATTTATTCTTATAAATAAATATATAATAAAAATTATATTAACGTTAATTTATTTTATTTTTTATATAATCAATAAATTTCATTAAAATCATTCTTTTTAATACTTAGTTTAATGTAATATGATAAACAAAAATGTTCACGCTTAAAAAAATTCTTCTAAAAATATTTTTTTATAACACTAAATGATTCTTTCATTATTAATAACAAATTTATTAATTTGTATTAATTTTATAACATAAATAAAAATAATTCATTAAATTTTATTCTATAAATAAGAAAATTTTTTATTATAAATAAAATCATATAATATACAATAATAACTTTCTTTTTAAGTAAAACATTTTTTAGACCAGAATAATTAAATTATCTTTCCTTATAATTACATAGTTATTTATCGAATATCATTTAGTTATTTTACTAATCATATATTGAATTTTAATATTACATTTTATTTATATAATTTATTAAAATAAAAAATTTGAACAAAAATATGTAATTCATAAACATAGTTTCTATATGATAACAGAATTTTATAAAATGGATTATCATCTCTTAATTATATTACAAAATAATTTATTTAATTTCAATATAAAATTATTTATAAAAAATTAATATATTTCTACTATCTAAATAATCATTAGGTATATTTAATACATAAAAATAATTCATAAATGATAACATGTTAGTGGTATTATACCTATTGCCTATATTCCCTTTCTTAATTGTCATATAATAAATTCATTACCCCAAATAAATCCTATAAATTCATCACATTATATCTTCACAAAGAATAATTCTCTTTCCTGTAGTTTTAATTTTTGGATTTTAATACATGATTCCACCTTTCATGGTGTTTTTTATCATTTTAGGTTTAATTATACTAACGATCATTCCCAACAATGAAGATGATATAATGGATTTGTTAGTTATAAAAACATTAATCATTATATTTAATTTCCTAATTAAATTATACACTTTTATGGGATAAAATAATCTATGCTATATAATAATCCACATAATACATGCTTTCAGGTACTTATGTTGAAATGTTTCATTTTGAGTGAATAAATTATTGTTAGTTTTATATATATCTTTCATGAATTATTTTCTACTCAAGTACATTTTATTAAATTTTTAGATATATAAATATATAAGAAATATAGATATATGTTATAAGGGAAACAAATTTTCTCCAAACATGGTGTGTTACACATATTGATCGATTCTTAAAGATGGGAGTTGCATGTCATAGTGTTATAAGGTTATAACTGTGGTGCTTAAGGACCATAAAAGTTTTGGTTTCTTTGAAATGATCATCAATGGGTGGATTATTTCACCACATGATATCCATTTATAGGTTATGGAAATTTATTTTATGATGGACACTTAGATTGAAAAATGATAAACAATAAATATTATTGTACCAATTATAATCCAAATTCATCAAATGATAAGATATATCCAATAGATAAAAAATTAATATCACATATAATGTCTAATAAAATTTAATCATGGGTTGATAAAAGTTAATTTTGGTGGATATAAATTTTGAAAGACTATAGGGATTCCCTATTTCGATTTTTACCCCACTTTACTTGACATTACCACCATAAAATGCAAGACATTGGTTGCTAAGGAGGTTTTTGAAATGATGGGGGACTGAAGAAACTCCATAAGTGGTCCTTACAAGATTTACCAAGGGATATTCATGGATGATTCCGATGATACACTCAACGAGTGATCTCATATCCACTCAATTTTAAATGGAGTATGAGTTAAATGAATCGATGGTTGTATCATCTATGAGCCACATGATCTATAATAATTTTCAGGAGACTTTGGATAGTGGTAAAGAATATTCCAAATGATATATTATAATGTTCAAGATTAGTTGATTCATGTTGTTTTGTATCAACTATTTCTAATATTGATGCATGAGGATATAAATATTTGGGTTTTCTTAATAATGAACTATCACTAACAGAAGTATCATGGTAGTATATTGAATTTTCATAATGGTTTTACCAAAATAATATATTTAAAAGAGTAGTTTGGTGAGATTTTTAGCCACATATTATGAATTTTCCACAATTATATGATCCTATAGATTTATCCTCTACGGATGAGAAAAAACATATAAAAAATATGAAGAAACACCAAGAGTCCTTAGATATAGAGGGTACATCTGGTATGTATGATTATGTGAAATTAGTGACTATATATTAAGAATTAGTTCAAGGAAATATGATGATATGAATTTTTAAAAAAGTTATCCCCTAATAGTAGGATCATTTAGTTGAATAATCTATGGAATAGTGTTGGGACTTGGGTGACAAGAGTTTATTTTTTTCATCTCAAACACCAAGAATATGTATTTTTGTTGTGGAACTGATCCCTGACAATGTGCCTTTAGTGGCCAATATATTGGTTTCAAATCACGAGGTTTTTACTTATATAAGAGACATATGGAAATAGTATTGGCATAATATTTTTTCTATAATAAAAAAAATAAATTTGAATAGATCGAGGGAAAATAAGACTATCTGTAAAAATTTTCCAATGTTTGGGTGATGGTTATACCAATTACCGTGGACTTTATGAAAACATATAGAGAATTATGTTAATAAGAGAAAAATATGATTTACAATCATCAGAACTTATTAGGGATAAAATAATTGATGGAATTGTAGAATTGTTTCCACGTCTAAACAAACATTATCTCAGTAGAATAAAATAGGTGCATAGTTTCACACACTGGGTGATAACCACAAGTAGTAAATACAATAACTTAAAATATAAATATAATCACTCAAGGATGTGTTGGAATTGATTATAACTAAGAAAGAATCATCACACCATGTTAAAAATGATATTGGCCTTAGTGTTTTCTCAACTATGTGCATAGATGTATTCTAAGGACACCGAGATAAAGGTTACCCAAAAATAGTTTCATGCTTCTCAATAGTTTCTAGATGATTTTAAACAATTGATTGAATGAATTATATAGTATAGTTTCTTTAATTCCTATTAAACATAATATATATTTTCTTTTATTATATAACCATATACATACACATGACCAGAAAGGAAAAATAAAAAATCGGGGAAAAGATCAAGGGGTAAAAAGTGGTGCAATCCAAGAGCATATGCCTTTATAATATACATAAATCCGTGTGAAAGAGATCCAATAATAGAAAATTAACTCATACCATTATTATTTACTGTTGAACCTATGTAGTTCGCTACTTTATTCTTTTCTATTGTGGTGTGATGGAGGTTAGTCACTGATAGTTCCATTACACTTGAAGATATGGTTAATGATGGACCCAAGTACAAAAAATATGATTTTTAAGTGAGTGGAGGATTGCAGTTAAATCTGTTCCAATGGAAGTGGGATTAATCTTATTATAAAAATGAAATTCCAAAACGATATTCATAGTACAAGACTATTATAAAATAGAATCACTCTAACCATAATATGAACTGAAGGTTAAGATCATAGATCCAAATGAGTTGTGAATGATACCATCACTTCAAATAATTCCAGATTTATAAAACCCAACCATATTGAGCTCATGTATAGAGAATGGGGGAGCCTTATGAATCCAGTGTCCTTAAGCTAACATGATCAATCATGAAGGATAGGGCCCATATGGATGAATGTTTTATTGAAGAGATGAGGATGTCTCCCATCCCTTAAGAAGTGGTGGTAGATCTACAACTAGGATTTTGGATTTAATCGCTAGGAGATGCTCTGATCTTCCAAAACCTTCATAAAGGAAAGTATTTAGGAACTCCCAGACACACCAACAACCGATGACCAGGATCATCACCCTTTACTTATGTTTATACATATTCCCCATATCCCCTTTGAACTAGAGATGAAGAAATCCATTATTGCAGGGGACATAAGATGGTGCCCCAACAATGGTATCAAAATAATTCCAGATAAATGTTTCCAATTTCCAAAAAAAAAGAAACTCAATGGGTTCATATTTTGGATTAATGAATCAATGGAATCATGAAGCTATGTTTATTCCCTTACATTTGATTTTTTCATCAATATGGAGAGCATGATTCTTGATCCACCAAATTAGAATGTTGAACTTTTCTGGAAGGTATTTTCAACATAAAATATTCCCCTATACATTTTGAACATCATAACCATGCACCACCTATACATAGGCTTTTACTATGAAATAACTAGTGGATGTACCCCAAAAAATGAAGGCTTAACCCTCATCATTAATAAGGATATTTTTAAAAAATTCAAGATGCTATAGGTTGAAAACCACTTTAATAAAGTACATTTTTTTGGGGAGCCTAAATGAGATGTAGGGTGTTAAGAATCCTGGAAAACAAATTATAGTACCATACAAATTTTTATTCCTGAATTCAATGTCCTCACATCCTATAATCCAGTAGGAATTATCTAGAATAAAAGGAATGTGAATTTTAAGATGACAAAAAAATGTGGATACTTTACCCTTCATGTGCATGTGGATCTGCCCATACGTCATGATAGTGAAACTACCCTAAAAAATCCATTACTCAACAACTTCTCAGGCCCGCATGACTTATAGTCTATACATCATTCCAGATATATCCCTCAAATTGATCCTCCAGAATCACAATGTTTATCCATCCGGGTTTGTGCAGCCCAATGACATATACCATCGGAGTGAGAATACCAAAAGAAGGAGTCCATGATTTTTTCAATAACCTTGATGAATACATTAGGTAGTTTAAAATTATATAGGACATTCATTGGGATGGGTTTTAGAGCACTATTCACTAACTTAATCCTTCCAAAAAAAGAGAGAAAGTTATTTTTGTAGTTATTAATTTTTTTAATTATCTTGTTAATTAACCCATCATAATGATGGATTTTAATTCTAATATGAGATATAGGAGCCCCCGATAAATTAGAGGAAATCCCTACCTATGAAATCCTCACTTATTTTCAATCACCATAGCAAATATTTTAGAAAAATTATTTGGGACATAGACACAACTCTTATAATTATTAATCTTTTGGTCACTCCACCTAAAATACTTCTACATGACCATATTGAAGCCCCAAAATGATATCCAACTATCCTGGAGGATTAACATCATGTAATAATCAAATAGAAGAAGATAAAATCCATTAAAACCACCCCAAATTTTATAGGGAAAGAAATTATGGATGTAGAGAGACTGAGAGATATATTTGCTAAGAACGTCCTGCATTAAGATGAACAAACTGGGGGATAATAGGTCCCCTTTACTCAACCCCATGAATGATTTCATGAACCAAAATTTCCTTCCCATAATGGAATGGGAGAACCATGTGGAGCTATATCATCTAAAGAGGAGATCAATAACCCATGTAGATAATCCTTTGAAACTCTTATCCTTGATAATAATGATTCATTCCAACCTATCATATTCTTTATCCATGTCGAATTTAACGACAATGTTTCAGCATGGAGAATTCATATTTATATCATAAATAATTTCCTGGGAAATTCAAATATCACCTTGAATAGACCAACCATTAATAAAACCATTTTTCTCGTTTGAAATCCATACTGGAATAAGTTAGGAAAACATTCAGTTAAATATTCCTTCCAACACTTTATAATGAAAGTTACACATGCTAATATGTATAAATTGGAAACAAAAGATGAATGATCCTTTACTTTATGGATGAAAACTAGAGTGGTAGAGATTGTATAATAGGTAGGATCTCCGCATTGAATTAAATCTTTAATTGCACCAGTGAGATCTTTATTAACTAGACTCCACATAGCCGTATAAAAAGACCTCAAGAAACCATCTAGGGTAGGGAATCTTTTAGGATTGAGAGAGTAGATAGCCTCCAGAATTTCATTATCTTGAGGGGTATCTCCAAGAATAGAGTTGTTCTGATTGGTTACTAAAAGGGTAATGACATAAAAGATAACTTCAGGGTCCCTCAGATAGACACTCTTCATACAATGGTAAACCTCAACAAGAAGCCTTCAAAAAAATTCACTACCATATCTCCCTTGACTTCTGGATCACTGGAATATGACCCATCATCGAAATAAATGTTTGAATTAATAGTTCACACCATATATTAGATATAATAATGAAATAAGGAATTATTTTAGTGACCCTTATTGAGCCATTTGATTCTCAACTGGAGCCAAGCCTCTCTTTCCTTCTCTAGAATAATCTCCAACATTTGTTCCTTATTTCTAACAAGACATTAGAAATGATCATCCTCCTAAACATCCTCCAACAGATAATAGAGCTCAATGTCCTTTTAAGCATCTTAAATTATTTTTAAGGGTGAACCATGAATTCCCATGCACCGGTTGATACTAGGGTGCATGAACCACTTGAAAAAAGGATGGATCTTAGGGCCACCGATTCGAGAGGAAGAAGTAGTGACCTAAGCCACTGATTGATATATAAGTGGGACTCCAAGTTCCCATATATAAATTTACCTTGATAAAATGAAATGTTCATAGGAAATAACCAACATGATAACTGATTATTTATGAATATTATGGATTGAGAGATTTTTTTTGGAAATTATTATTAAAATTATCTAAAGTCATAGGAAGAAAAATGGTATGAATATTTAATTACCCATTATATGTGTGAAATAAAAAAGTATTGGAGAGTCATGTGTTATTATTACATCATTATAAACTGAGGAAGTACTTTCAAAATATTATGGGAGTATTATCTCGTTATATAAGAATACACTTAATCCATCATCATATACCGATATTAATTTAATCGAAGAGTGAATGGGAATTTTACCTCCAACACATGTGAACTTCGAATATATTTGTATAATTTCCCCCCTTATACCTCACCATAATGCAAGGTTGGATTATTAATATATTAAATCTTTTTTAAACTCAACCTCGTATATATAATAAATTGTGGGTTATGGAAAGAGCATGATCAATATGAGTTTGATACATCAAAAGTACCATTCCTTTTCCATTTCTTATGTCATTAGGTTTATTATATATGCAGAGAAACAATACTCACTAACATCAAAATAGTTATAATATATCTAAGTATTATAAATCATTTTTATCAATATGTTGTTCCAAATAATCATTATGAAAATTTCATTTGAGTTCCTTAACATTTACTATATCATGGATGTGATTTCGGCTTATTAGGTGATGATTTGAATTTTTATAATGTCAACCAATTTGTTTTTTTCCATAAATATTTTTTTTGTTTTTAATTTATAGTTTTGGGTCTTAAACAACCTTGAATAAATTGAATCATTTATATATATATTATATAATTGAGGTTAAAATGGGTTGACGAAGGTTTTAAAGGTTTTATAACCTTTTTAAATTATGTCTCTTAAACTTTTTCAAAGTGTTTGGAAAGAAAATTAGTGTTATTGTTTTTTAAGGTCAGATACAATTTATTTAATTATTTATATTTTGTATGGTAGTATATTTTTTACAAAAAAGGGCATAAAATGATTTTTCATGTTCTTGTAATTTTGATAAAATTTTGTCCATCGTGTTTATATTATAGAGTTCAAATAAAGACGATGGTTTAATTAAATTTCGTAATGTGTATCAACCCACTATGAATAAAATATTGGATGCTAGTTTTTGTAAATGTAGTAGGTGGTGAATAAATTTTATGTTTATATCACTTTGAAAAATTATGTGATGAAGGGCAAAGGTAGTTCAACATTGAAAAAAAATTTTATCTTAGTTTTTGGTTATAGAGTGAAAACAAGATAGGGTAGAATATTTATCGATAAAGAATTTTTTTATAACATGAAAATTAATACTAACATTGTATAAACTATCTTGAGGGGTATGTGCACATAATTTATTATCATAGTGCTTAAAAAATATGGGGTTGTATATAAATAATTTAAGTGATAATATTCATGAGCTGAGATGAAATAAGTATTAGTGGGGGTGACAATAACTAAATATAAGGGGAATTTTAAATTTCATATAAATCACTTGGAAACATGAACACAAAATTATAGTATGAGCTATCAATATTTTGAAGCATATTAAGACTAACTTATCAAAAATGAGGTGATGCTATTTGAGAAATTATAGATTATCGTAGGATACGAGAATTGGGTATTACTACAGATCAAGTGATAATATGAATCACGGAAAATATAGTATTATGAAGAAACTCTCTATATTGATCTAGTTTATGTATATGTGAATGTGGGAGGGTGAAAAGGAACATCCAAGTGAGAGGATACAAGGCCTACAACCAGATGTGAATGAGGATTTCTGCAGCTAGGGCGAAATAATGAATTGAATGATAAAGGAAATAGTTGGTGGGACCATGATAGTGCATCTAAGAATCACTACGTATATAGTAATATTAATAATCAATCCACACATAGTTTTAAAATATGGGGGGGGGGGGTATTTTTAATATAATTTATGGTCCATTAATGAAAACCATATTGAATTGGGATCCATACACATAGAATTGTTATATAGATTAGAGTCTTTAAAATTAAATCAAGTTATATAATGTTGAACACTATAATAAGTTTAAGGTTTTTTTGACATAAAATGCATCATATATGGGATAGTCATAAATTTTATGTAGTCCCCTATTTGTGACATCTAGCTGATTTGTTAGCGAATATTTAGGGGGGGGGGGAATATCTTCTACCTATTATGGGTTGGTATTAAATTTTTTCATAACCTCAGCTTCTTCATCAGAGAAAAGAGATAGTACCCTCAAGCATTCAACACATAGGAAAATTATATAGATATCATATACATGTATTGGGGAAATTTACAAAAAAATGAAAACAATAATTACATGGGAAATTACACCCTCAGTTATGAAATATTATTTATTATTAGTTTCAAATCATATTTCTTAGTGGAAATGGATTTATTAATTTTTTTGATGACCAAATTTATGTCACCTTTAATTAAGAGGGGGATACAAAAAATTACATTAAAATATTTAAACCCATGATCAAATATTTTTACTAAAACCAATTGTTGGTGGATCCCTCCAAGAGGTGGAATGAATATGGTACGAGTGACTTATTAGGAGTGGTGAGAAAAACCTTAAAGTGGAATTTATTAAATCCACATCCTTTTATCTTCTTTCAAATTTTTTTCTAAGGGGAACCATAAAAATCAATCACCCATACATAGGAACTGTCATTAATGGTTAAAACATTTTCATTGAAGAATTATTTATCCAGATGAAATTTTTCTATAAAAGGATGGGTGGATAGAAAATATCTAATATCATATCCTTTAATTTCATTTTGAGAGAGAAATTAAGAATTAAATTATTTTTATATTATTTAACATCATGTCATATTCCTAGTTTTTATTGGATGACTTAAAATATAATTTAGTGGCTCTGTGTGTGATACCAAATGAACTTCACAAAGCTTCATATAGCTATATATCATCTACACAACAATGATAAACGAAAAGTAATTATTCTCAAATTTGTTATATCTACTCCTAGTCATTATCAAGGTGAAACTGAGGTAATATAACTAGATCTATTTTCATTCATCATTTTTTAAAATAATATATCACAAATAAATCTCTCTAGAGTTTCCATATATAGGTTTTGAGATCTCTCTTTAATAGAAGATATGAAATCTAGATGATGATAGAGACACCACTTCAAGCTGTCCAATTCACTTTGGTAGTCTTTATCACATTGTTAGGTTAGACCATATTTAAAATTTTAGAAGGGATAATACATTCTATTGAGGTTAATAATGAATCATTTTATGTTAGAAAACAATCTGTAGAATCTTATTAAATTACAACGGTTTCAAGGAGGAGGCATGTTAAGAATTAATTGGTATTTTTTAGGATTGGCCATGATACCTTGGTGATTAACATTAAACTAAAGGAATTTACAATATATGAAACTAAATGTGTATATTATTAGACTCATATTTAGGTTGTTCATTTATATTTTAGGTAATAACACCTCAAGACTTGCAAATTTGTTACAATGGAAGAGATATTTTAATATGTTATCATCTGTATATAATTCCACTATGTTCTGGGAAAGGTGTTCAATGATTTGATGCAGTTATCACTAATAAGTGGATATAGAATTTTTAAAACTAATGGGAATCACTTGATAGTAGTATACCCATTTGGGATCTTATAAATACTTGGATTATTCATATTTAAGGGTTATATGGATTTTATTTCATAAAAAATACCCATCCATAAAAGATAGGTCTTTAAAACCTACATCGGTGTCAATCATTAATATAGTGATTAGGATTGAGAAATCATCCTTTTGTAAATGACTATTAAGGCCTTAAAAGTCAATTTAGACTCTAATATTGAAGTTTTAATTCTTTATAAGAATAATATTAGATATCAATGGGGGTTTCTAACATTATATACAAAATATTAATTGATTAGTCTATCCACAACATTCTCAACCATAGAAATACAATATATTCTTCAATACACATTGGAACATATTTGGTATCTACCACACCAATTAACATTGGTCAGGGGTCTCTATTAGTGTCATAATTTATTTGTATGACTCGTCAATATTTTTAATTTCAAATTCATCAATGGAATGTAGATAATTATAGATATATTACTTAAAATTGATAGAAAAAATGATTTTTATTTTTCATAGATTTATGATAAGGGTTATTATTTGCATCCTTCTTTATTACTAAAATTATTATATAGAGAATTATTTAATTTTTGATATCATATATCTATAGATATCATATTAATGATGTCTAATTTCCTAACACACCGCAGGTTCTTAAAATTATGTAGCTTTATTTAATAAAAAACCATAAACTATGCTAATTAAATATCATTTTTCCAAAAATTATGGTAGTACATCACTATACAATGATTTTACTTTATAGGGTGAACGGAATAATTTATCCATTTGGTAGTGAAGGGTGGTTTAATAATCTCATAATGTTATCCATTATAGGAGAATATGTTATTCTTAGAGAATTTTTATTTAGCCATGATACCCTACCGGCTTCATTGGTCTATCTTAATTTCCTCAATTGATTGAATAAGCAACAATAATATTTCCATCTCATTATTCCATGGTTTAGTAGGGAAATTTATAGTCCCCTTAGATCCACTTATTTCATTATGTATTCCATTTATAGTTTCTTTTCATATATTTTATAATACTCAAAATCATTATATGAAGACTTTCATGGGATAAAATGGGTATAAATTCTTAAAAATAACATCTATTTTTCCATTGATGGAGTAATTTAGTCATTTTTTACATGTTTATTTAACATACACATGAATATAAATCCAGGGGTGGATGAGTAAAGTAATAAATGTCATGCAATAACTGATAACCATGGATTCATTTTATGAAGTCTAATCCACAAAATAGATTTTCAATATTATTTTGTATACATGTTTACACTCATTTTTATCATATCACTAGATTATTATACCTAATAGGGTAATATTAGTCTCCTTTTTCATAATATGTAAGAGAGTTCATCTGTGAATGTGAATGATCCAAACACAAAAATTAAGTAAAAACTAGCTAACATCTACTTCATTAAGTTTGTGAGACCCATATATGCTCCCAAAATGTATTTGTACCATAATTTTCTAATAATGGTTTATGGAGGAAATTATATTATAAAAATTAACAATTATTTAACAATTTAATTTTTTTTACTGTTTTTTGTGTATAAATACATTCATCTAATAAAAATAAAAAAGTTTTTACTATTTTTTAATCCTTATGGGTTAGGATTAACCATTATTTAACCATTTTAATTTTTACCTTGATATTATGTAATTTACAATTTCAGGTTTAATATAATTTTGATAAAATTGAAAAAGGAAGATAAATGAGTAATTGACGAAATTTTAAGTCATGTATAAATAATTTGGTTTATATTTATATTTTTATAATTTTTATTTCATTTAATAAAATATTATTTATTCCAAAATATTATTTATATCAATTTTGACGCTATTAATTATTTAACATTTAAAAAATTCATAAAAAAATTATTTATTAGAAAAATATATATATCAAATTGTCACTAATAAATCAAAATAATCCATTAAATTATTTGATGACATAAATGTAATCATATTATATTTATTTTGATATTTTTAATATCATTTATTTGATTCTTCCATTAATTAAACAATTATTACACCATCATTATGTCACATTTTATTTAATTATCTATTTCTTAAAAAATATAAACAAATTATAATGATTTATTTAATCATTATATCATTATAAATATTATTTATAGACAAACATATATTTTATATAAACATATATTTTAAATATAGTACTTATTGTAAACAAGAGTGAGATAAAATTGATTTTTCTCTGAATATAATAATATAAATTTATTACTCACACCAAAGAGGCATAAAAATGAAATAAATCTAACAAAAAGATGATTTTGAGTGATTAATACTATTAAAATGAAATTGGCACAAGGTTTTGGGTAATTTTATATTATATATAATAATTGTTTTATCTTTAATTAACATATTTAACCTTAACTGTTGCAAAAGAACATTACAAAATTTAATATTTATAATGGTTAAGAATTAAAGGGACCTATTCAAATATTTGAAAATTCTTATTAATAATATGGAATATAATTATTTAAAATTTAAAACATATAATTTGAAGAAATTATATAAAAATCATTCCTGTCGTTGGAACATGAAAATAAGTATTGAAAGTAAAACGTTCAAATTTTGACAATGTTTTTATATTGAATGTCAATATTTAATTGATTAAAATGATATAAATTATATTAAATGATAAAAATAGTACTTAATTTTACTTTTAATCAACTAAAAATTATAATTTAACAATATAAATAAAATTGATGAAACAGTAGTTTTCAAATAAAAATGAAATATTTTTTCCACTGTTCATCAAAATATAACAATTATCAAGAAAAATTATAAAATTCAACAAAAGTAAATATTGATAAAACTATTTAAAATAATATGTTTATTTTATCTAATATATTTTTTAAAATTGTCAAAACAATATTTAAAAAGGTACTCTATTAAAAGGTGACAAAACTACCTTTTTATAAAAATATTGATTTTCTATATAAAATTGGATGGGTTCTTATATCATGTCTAGAGGACACATAATATAAATTTTAAATATTATATTAAATATATTCTTTATATATTTCATTAATATATTCCAAATGACTGATTTTTTATGTATTTATAATAAACATGTACACTTTTAATAAAATTTTTAGAAAAAATAATTCATTTTATTTTTAAAAGGGATTAAATTAATTTGTAATTAATTTGTAAAAGAATTACACATTGATGTATAAAATATATTTTCATAATTTAGTTTACCTTGTTTATACCTTTAATTATAATATCTTGGTTATAATGATAATATTTAAATAATAATATTTATTTGTTTTTTAGGATTGATGTGGCGTACTATGTACACTATCAAACCTAGCGTTTCTTTTCAAAAGCATGGCATGTTACATTATATACACCATTAATAATTTTTCTCTCTCAATATTTTCTCTACATCATAATCTAAATTTTTTATTTTTAATATACCTTTATTGAACTCCCTCATTGGATAAAAAGGATTAAGAGAACTTCTACTTTAAAAGAAAGAAATATAAGTACATAGGTCACATGAGATAATAAAAACTATTGTTCAATTCAAAAAACGTGGATATAAAAGAGAGAAATAACTATCATGTTCTGATGGAGAGTGATAGAGAACCTGGTCATGATAATGCTAATAATCAAAAAAGCATTAATTTTTTATGGGTTAAAAGACCATTAATTTCCTAGTAAGAAAAGTAAACAGAAAATATTTTTGTTTAAAAATAATTTTCATAAAGTTAAGGAATTTAATACCAGGATGAATAACATGAGGAAACCTACTTTATTGAAATTTAATGTTTATTCCTTTAATTAATTTTTACCACAAAGTTATATTTTCCTTCAAATGATGAGTATTCTAGATGAATATTTAATGCCTATATTAGAATAAACACATAAATAATCACATAATCTCTAAAAGATTAAATATCTGTTTACTCTATCTTTATCCATTAAAAAAGATTGTTGATAAAATATAGGATAATCCCCCATAAATAATATACTATTTTCTGATGAATAACTACCATTAATGTCCAAAATTTAAATGTGATACCAAATTTACAACATAAACCATTTAATAAATAATAGGCCTTAAATATCGTAAAAATAAATAAAATTATGATTGAAACCCAAAATTTTGAAGGATTTAGTAACATAGTCTTCTGTGAAAAATCTTAACATTTATATCTAAAAAACATCAATCACTATTAATTCCCTATACCAAAAATTTAATTTATTAAGTCGCATGATCTCCATTATATGCTAATTATTTCAAATAATTAACAAAACCCCCATACGCACAAAATAAAAGCATAGAAAATTCCAAAATATGATTCAAACTTTACATCTCAAATAATATCACTTAGTATTTTATTTACCTTAATCAATAAGGGTTACAAAAATAGTAAATTTCTTCTGAAAAAAATTAATCACGTAATTAGAAAATCTTTTTTCAATCCCAGGTCTATCCTTTTGGTAAAACATAGGTTCCCAAAATAATCATATTATTAATCCATCAATTTATTTGACAAAAAATAAAGTTCCATACTAACTATGACTTCCCATAGGAAATGGTAGGTGATGCCCCCTTATGTTTCATTGGTTGTGGGTCTGATTCCCCTGAACAGATGAGAAATAATGGGTTTTCACCAATCCTACTAGTTGTCCTTTTTTATAAAACTATATAATTCTTATAAGAATCAAAAAATATGATAAATTCTTCAAAAATAACCATAACATATTCTCACCTAAAATGTAATCCCATAAATTACATTTTTCATCCTTAAAAGTGAAAATATATAATTATATAAAAAATAAATGTATTTAAAAATATATTTAATCAGCATAGAAATTCATAACAAAAATTCTAAAAAGTGTTTCTAGGATATTAAATTTTTGACCAACATGAAAATTATAAACCTATGATGATATCCCTAACTCTTAAAAAGATATCCTAGCCTCTAAAATTCTCTAAACCATCCTTTGATACCAACAATAAGGACCCTTCCTTAAATATAACATATTATAGTGTTTTAACTCAAATTTAATTTTTTTATTTTAAATTTATGTTTTTAGAGATATAGGAAAAACTCTTACAATGTAAACATATACATTACATATGGACACTCATATTCAAGATCTATTTCTTCACAAAATAAAAATCTTTAAAATAAAGAGTGATTTATCTTTTTTATTTTTTACATTTATTCCTTTATCTAATTATTATCTACATTCCCCCTTTAATAACATGAAAGAAATTTTAAAAATATTGGATGAGAACATAAACTAAGTAAGGGATACAAAATATAAATTAAACCACTAGTTTAAAAAAAATTAGAACTCTTATAACATTTACCCTTTTCATGAATGTCTTTTAAGAATACGAAATAAAACACTTTTACATAATAAAACAAACATTTCTCTCAAATAAAACCATTTAAACTAATTGTAATCATTTAAAACTAATTTAGGTGAATTAGAGAGTCATATACATAATACAGTTTCAAAACCCTTTCAATTGGAATAAAAAAATTACCGACATCCAATTAAGTTATTACAAGATCAACTGATGCTATCTATGACTCAAAATGTTAACCTATAGTGGGATTTATTAGTTCTATCTGGTCAATCCCATGTTATGCTATAAATGTATTTCTCGATGCTATTTGGGAAACCCCATGGTAAGCTATAATAGGATTTCCCAATGCAATTTAGGCCATCTAATGTATAAGCTGTATAGAGCTCACACATTTTCTACAATTATGAAGTACCATATTAATAAAACCATTTAATTACATAATCATTCGAAAAATTTTTAATCCCATGTGAGAAAACATTCAGATAAAAATACCCTTCTCTTTCAAGAAACCATTTTCAACACCAAAACACCCTTTTTCTTGAAAAACTTTTTTCAAAACCAAAATTACAAATAAGATAATTTTTTTTCTATTAATGAGACATATTATCTTTAAAATTAATATGTTAATAAATTAATGTCCACAATGGTGAAAAAATCATTTTCATCGTGAGAATTAAAAATAGAACATTCTATTTTGTTGTTTGCCAATGTTCCGTAAAAAACATGTAAAAAATAATATTTTATGAAACCATATGAATGAAATTAAAAATAAAAATAAAAATTAAATTATAATCCTTTCATATCCATCTGAAATATTATGTAAAATAATATCAATAATATAGATATTAATTAAATTATTTGATAAGTAAATCCTTAAGCATTCAAGGTGTCACATACCACTTTAAACATTTAAATCATAATCTATATGAAATAATACATTGAAAAAATCATTAAATAACATGTTTATAGATATAATATGGATATGAAATGTTATATTATATTTATATACATCTTACAAATAAAAAAATATCATATCATCATGTTATGTATCAATGAAAAGAGATTGTGACCAAGTCCCATAAATTGATTCTGATTCATCATGTTTGTCCTCTAATTTTATAAATAATAAACTTATGTTAGTTATTTAATTTTTTTATATAAATTTCCAATTTTATTATTATTTTTATAACTTAATATCATGTTATTTAAACATCTTAATTATTAGTGTTCATGTCAGACATTATAATGATATTCGGTACTTGATTCCAAAATGAAATCAGTATGATTTCATTAATCCATGTGGTCATAAGTATATCATCTATATAATAATATTAATGAAATAATAACAAAATTTATACATAATTTATACATTTTAATCCATATATTAAATATTGACATGAAAAATGAACTACTTTACAATCATGGAGATAGTAAGCCATACACACACATGAGTAACATTTTCATTTTTTAATGATCATTACCGAAAGAAGATTAGTATTGTTTTATCACTACATAATGATAATATTATCATTAAATTGATATTAAATATATATATATATATATATCATCTAGGTGATGTGGTGTTAAAAAATGAATCACATCGCTTCGTGGAGGTGATTGTTCACACGTATTTACTAATGATGTTATAATTTCTATGTGCACATAAAGGTAAGAAAAAATGATATATTATAATATTATAATGATAAATTTCAAATGAATAAAATTTTTAACATTAATTACACTATTATAATATGTCTTGAGTGATGTTAATGGAAAAAAAATTATATCGGATCATGGAGGTGATAGTTCACAGGTACGCATGATAGATTAATTCTTTTACCATTTAATGAAGATGATATGGATATATGAGTTGATATTAACCCAATAAAATATTATCATATTGATGATAATTTAGTTATTATTTCATCATGGTTTATGAAAATTTTAATGTAGTGAATGACAGAATAAAACAAAAACACTTAATTAAAAAGGATACCTCTTGTTTGAATGAGATCTATTTATTAATACCTTGACACCTATAAAGATGGTGTTATTCCAAACATTAAGACCTATATAATGTGGGAATATATTATAGGAATGTATTTGGGTCGATATTATCCAAAAAATAGGTTTTGAGGTGCCAAGACAAGAGAATATGGGTTTCCTTTTATAGGAGTGGGGGGGGGACTCGTGGAAATCATCAAAATATTAAATTAATATAAATGAATTTTATAATGAAAATGGATCCAAACTTATTAATTTTGAAGATATGATTATTTTGGATCTCAATACCATAATAAAAAAAATATAAGTTGTTAGTATTTGTTAATCCTTATCTTTTAGCATTAACCATTATTTATCCTTTTTAATTCTTACCATGAAATCATATAATTTATATTTTGAGGGATAATATAACAACTATAAAACAAGAAAAGACCAATTAATGAGTCATTGATGATATTTTCAGACTTATCCAAATAATTGGGTCTATGTTTATATTTATTTTAAATTTTATATCATTTAATAAAATATTGTGTATTTTAAAATATCATTTGTGTCAAATTTGACACTTTTTCTTATTTGAATGTTTAAAAATATCATAACTATATATCTTCTAAAAATATCGATTAAATAATCCATAAAATGAGAAATTAATCCATAAAATTAATGTTTGAAATGAATTAAGTCATATTATCATTAATTTAATATTTTTAATATCATTTATTTGATTCTTACATTAAATAAACAATTTATCCGTCATCATTATGTCACCATTTAATTTAATTAAATATATAATATAAATTACAAATAATTTACCATGATTTAGGTAATAATTTTATATTTTTAAATAGTACTTATATTCTTACTTATGTCTTATATAATCCTATATTAAAAATATTTATCTTGTTAAAAATAATTCTATGACAAAATTGATTTTTCTTTAAATATAGAAATATAAATGTCATACTCACACAAAAGTGGCATTCTAAGGATGTAACATCAACCAAAAGATTATTTTGGATGAAATAAATCATCAAATGAAATTATTAAATCCTTTAGATTAATTTTATATTTTTTACAATATTTTTTACTTGTAATTACCTTATTACCCTTAACTGTGGAAATAAAAGATATTACTAAAGATACTATTCATAATGTCAAAAAATTGAAAAATTTAAATAATTTTTAACTTTTTATTCCAAATATAGAATTTATTTTTATAAATTCAAATAACATAATTGCCATAAATTAATTAAAAAATTTTCCTCTTGACAAAATGAGAAAAGAGGTTTTTAAGGTAAATAATTGCAAAAGCATACAATGTTTCTATAACAATTTTCTCTATGAAATTCATTCCAATAAACTAAATTAGATTAATTGGTAAAAATATTTTCTAATTATAAATTTAATTCATTCCAAAATATAATTAAACACTATTAATAAATTTTATGAAAAAGTAGTTTTCAATTAAAAATACATGATATTTTTACTATCATGAAAACATGAAACTTATTGGAAAAATATCAAAAAATGGACCAAATAAAATTTTTATACTCTGACTTCAAAGAATAATTTTATTTTTCATAATATAATTTATCAAAGTATCAAAACTTATATTTAAAATAATTACACCATCAAAAGGTGGAAAAATTACTTTTTTTGAAAAATACTTCTTTTATACATAAAATTTGATTTTTTTTATATAATGCCTAAAAAAAACATAAGATGAATTTTATACATAACATTGAATATAATATATATAAATATATATAATTTATATAATCCAATATGATTGATTTGTTTTATTCATTGGTATAAAACACACTTGTTCACATTTAAATAGTTTTCAAAAAAACATTTCATTTTATTTTAAAAATGGTTTTAAATTCATTTATAATAATTTGTTTAAATATTTATAAATACATGTGCCAACCATATTTTCATAATTCATTTAACCATGTTCATACCCACCATTCAAATAGCTTGGTTACAATAATAACAGTTAAATAATAATATTTAATTGTTCATTAAATCATGATTTGGTGTATTTTGTATGATATCGAACATAATGTTTCTTTTATAATATTTGGGATGTTACAATTAAATTACATTATTCAATGAAAATAAATAATGGTATTTGAAAAATCTATAGTTTTTACTATTCATTGAAAAATCAACCATTTTAGAAAAATCCAAAAATTTATCTATAAGTTAATTTGGATACATTAATTATAAAAATGAAGTTAATTTTATAACATAAATATTCAGTTCTTTTTAAAAAAATTACTTATAAAATTATCTCAAAAAAATATTTTTGAAGATAATTTATTTTTCTAAGAATAATAATGTCGTTATTAAAAATTTGGTTCTTATTTGATTTGAATTTTTGAAAAAATTTAAATCAGTTAAGATCTTTATATATATTTAATAAATTAGTTAATACAATTAATAATCTTTAATTTAATGGTTATTTTATAATGGTCATGTTGAAAAAAAAATATTTTTTAGTTAGTTTTCAATCAGTGTTTCATGTCATCATTGCAATTTGACATGGTTTCATTTTAAAAATATCAAGGCATTACATTATAACCACCATAAATAATTTTATTCCATTCAACCATATCTTTCTCTTGGTAATCAATAGTTTGACATCGGAAAATAACTTTTTTGAAAACCCACATAATAAAACATATTTATAAAACCGGATCATGATAAGAGGGAAAAGGAAGTACAAAGGTCATCTAAAATAACAAAAATTTAGTTTCCCAATAGTAAAAAATTATTTGGAAGTGAATTATAGGAGTGGAATAAAATACTAATGTCTAAATAATTATGGAGAGTGATGAAGATCATTAATCACAAGAAGGTGAATGATCATGAGAAAGTTAATGAATAGAAACCATACTTATGTGATGGGTAAAAGGTCTATCCATTTATCAGAAATGATTATAATAGGATATTTTTTTTCCACTTCCTTTTCCTATATTTGAGGAATTATTTTACCATATAGACTATAAAAATAATGAATATATCAATACATGAAATGAAAATTTTCATCCTTTAATCAATTTATACGATAATATCATTATTTATTTATAAAGAGAGTAATCAAAATGAATATTTTTAAAGCCTAAAGCACCAAAATAAAAATATAATGGTTAAAATAATTTTAAAAAAACGACCCCATGCTATTCCTTTCATACTTAGATATTAACCAAAACCAAAAATTGTTATTAAAATGTATGATAATTCCCAAAATGAATAAACCTGAAATATTAATCTGCAAAGACTCAAAATTTACACCAAAAGTTCAAATTAGATCATTTAATGAATAAATAACATTAGTCGTATTCAAAATATTACTGAATAATGTTAAAACCCAAATATTGGAATGATTTGATCACTTATTCAAAAAAATATAAATTTAACATTTATCTAAAGACAATAAAAATCACTCTAAAATATGTATACCAAATTTTCTATGCCCTAATAATATTTGATATTAATTTATATAAATAAGTTGAATCACTAAAAATCCATGGTAAAATCATATATATTTCAAAAAAATAACACAATCCATAGATGTTTCATGATTCTTATACTCAAAACACCATTTATAAAAATAATTCTATAAAATAAATCTATAATCCCCATAAATATATAATTAAACCACAATTATTAGAAGGGGACATTGACTCGGACAATTACTAGGTTCCAAAACACTAAGACAACAAACAATAAATGGATCTCTAAAATTAAATTTATTTCCCTCCATTCAAATCCTCATTTTCTTTGGATGTTTCTTTCTATATGATATTCATTTCCACAGATAAAGAATTTTTCTGTATTTTTGAGGCATTTTCTTGGTGTATATTCCCACGGTTATTATATGTTTGAAATTTAATATTATTATATTTATTATTTGTAACACTTGATATTCCATGAGTCATTATCCTTCTATTATTTTATGTGTTTTGAAATTCAACTATTTTCCAGTTTTTATTCATTATTCGGGATAAATCTATTATTATGATCATAATATGTCTAACATTCATTCCCATAAGGTTAGGAATCTTATTAGGGGAATAATTATATTTTACATAAAATTGATTTTTGGCATGCTTAGGGTTATTTATAGCCATTAACTAAAATAATGAAAACAATATGAGAGTACATTAACTAATAAAAATACAAAATGTATACTTCTAAACATTTGAGGAATAACTTATAATGAATAAGCATATCTAAAATCAGGGGTCTCTAGGTTTTAAAATAGTCAATACATGAAAACATTTCATATTAGGTTTTCTAACCTAATAATTTGTTTTAGTCCATCTTAATGGTTCCAAATGAGTATGTGAATTTCCAGAAAATATCTCAAAGAATTGTCAAACAAGGTGGGTATTAAGGCCATTTTTCAAGAATGAGGTTGCAGTTGAATCCATATCAATGCAATAGTTTCGAGGTCATTACACCTAGGTACAACTATTCAATAACCACATCCAATTGTAGTATCAAAATAAAGATACATTTTATTTGAAACAAATTACTTTATACTTACCAAAAATTAGGAATGTTTTCCTATGTTTAGTCTTATATATAAAGATTTCACTAGAGTTTTCTAATCATAATCCTAAAAAAATTCTTTTTTTATGATACCAAATATTGAGATCCAAGCAATTTACAAATATTATTATATTATTTTTTACATTAAATTCCATTAATTACGTCCCAAAGAATGAGTTTTCTTTGGAATATTATTTTCATGATAAATCATAATTAGACTACCATAAATATTATTTATTTTATTCTATATAATGATCTCGTAAAAAATTTCACGATCCTAAAACTACATTAGATAACCTAATAAATACATAAAATTAATTGTTAATCTGAAAAGCCATGTCTGGGAATAAACTTTATAAGGAATCATAACTTGTGAGTCAAAAGTGTAAAATTATATCACTAAAGAGAAGGATCAGGGGTAATTACATGTGATAATAACATAAAGAACATGGTTTCATAATATCATAGAATAATACTAAAATTGAAAGAAAAATATAACATGATATAAATATCAGTCAAGGATAATTTTCTTGACAATATCACATGGTGGACAAAGTCCCATATTTGATTATGATTACCCCCTAATACCATACGTAATACCTAATGACACTAATGATTTACCCAATTCCTTAGAGAACTATCTGGCCACACCATTCATAACATATTCATGATTATGTGTTCTATAAAATAGAAATTTTTCATAAGAGATAAACATAATAATTACCCATTGAATGAAAAAAGGTTCTTTAATCTTATCTCATATTATAATCAAAGGGAATTTCATAATGACGTAATTTGAGTGATGATCATAAGGAATGTATTACCCCATTAATTTAAGGGTGAATATAATAGGTATATATGTTAGTGAAATATATACATAAATTATAAGAAATTCATAACATCAAAGGTTTTATTCATTGATTAAAATGACATCAATGAACCATATGGAATATTTCATGTGGATAATACCCCCTTCATTTTCAGACCCTATCTTCAAAATCACGAAATTTTCAAAATATTATATAAATTACATTATTTATAAATAACCATAGAATATTATAATGTAATAGTAAAATAATTGATGGGTTTTGATAGAGATTTTCTTCATATATACTATAACAGTTAAAAAAATATTCCTTTCACACAATTTTAAAAATAATAAAAGTAGGCCGTACAAAAAAAGATTAGAAGATTGGTTTCAACCATTTTGGAAAAAATTAAAAAATTGGTATAAATTACTTTAATAAATCATTTTTAAAACTTTTAAAATAATATTAAAAATATTTTTACAAAATATGGATTTAGTAGATCAACGTTTTTCAACCGAAGAGAGAAATTGAGTTATCTTTTCCAAAAACAATTTCTAAAAAAAGTTATGTAAAAATTAGGTAAAAATTATACTATTACTATTAAAGATAATTAAAATCCAAATTATAATAAAATATATTTTTTATAAGAAATAAATATAAAATAATTCCTCCATGGGAGATATAAACATAAAGAATCACAAATAAAGATGATGTTGTGAAATAAATCCTTTCCAATTTGGTATATTTTGATTCAAAACCCCATTAAACAAGTAAAATAAAATAAATACTTAAATACTATTAAGATAAATAGATTATTTATAAAATATTTTAAAGGGTTTTATATACACTACACAATAGAAATAAGTGGTGAATTTGATATATGTCTCATAGAAGAAAAAGTGAGACAAGAAATAAATTATGGATTAAGAATCATCTTAATAAAACCTTATTCAAATAGAAATAGATTAAATTTAAAGTTTAAATTTCATATGTTTAATACACAATTTTAAATAGTAAATATGGTCTATATACACCTTTAAATGTTAATTAGGTGTATAAAATAACATGTTTCTCAAAGAAGAAATTTAGAGATAAAGACTTTTACCTTGAGTCCAGTCTTGTAATGTATCAATGTTATCTCTGATTTGATAAAATTATATCCAATATTTTTTTTATTAATAAAAATTTCAAGGCCTAATCCATTATAATCAAACCATTTAATTATTTTATTGAAATAATATATTTAATTACATAATCAGTTATCTCCAAATCAGGTATTTTGAGGACAGTAAATTTATAATTTTGAAATGACATCAGTGCGTTGAACATGGTCAAAGGGGTAATTGTTACATCATATCCAAAATAATAATCATGAAATAATTGTCATTTTTATACATCATTTATTATTTTAAAACCAACCGAGAAATATGATTATGAAAAATGAACTACGTTACAATCATGTTAATGGTTGGTCATACACATGCATGAGTAACATTAAATTTTTTTATTATCATGATTAAAACAAGTGTTATTTTGCCTTTAAGTAATTATAATTATATCCTAAATATAATTTAAATTTTTCAAATATAATCACATGAAGTATCAATGTGGCAGTATAATAAAAAATGATATCACATTACATTGCGAGGTAGTAGACTGCAGTACACATGAACATTGATATCATTTTTCAATATAAGGTTGGGTAATAAGGTATAAGGTAATTTAATTTCAGATAATGAATAATATTTCACTAATATAATATATAAATATTAAATATATCTTCATGAAAATTTGTTATTGGTGATGATGGAAAAAGAATTCAATCGGTTCGTGAGGTGGTTGTCTTCCGTGCACAAGAATGAAGGTTTCATTTTCCATTTGATTATAGAGGTAATGGATATAGGTTTTTAAATAACAATAATAAAATATCAGTATATTGGAAATATTTAGGTTATTATATCATAATGGTTTAGTAATATTTGAATTAGTTGGAATAAGAAATAAACAAAAGTTTATCTGTTAAGAATGATATATCTTCTTCAGACCACCCCTTTAGGATTATACCTAAAGCCTCCATAGATTGGATATATGATCAAAATATATTTCCAGGACATTTTAAGGGAACTAAAGAATTAATATAGGAATTTTCTAATACAAAAATATTTTTTTTGTGTAATGGGGAAGTGATAATGTTCCATTTTCTAAGTGGGAGGGAGTGTCATTTTTTCCAATAAAAAATATTCAATAATGGGAAGTCACTATAAATAAATGGTACTAAAAATTTGTAAAATAATTGTTTTTATGGGTTATATGGTTGATCAAAATATCCAAAATTCCAATTCAAACATTTCTAAACATTTTTTTCTATTTACCTCTATGGTTTCTCAATTTTACTATTTTAGATTTTCACCATGATAACTAGTTTTTTCATATTTTTTATATTCATTATGAAACAAATCAAGTTTACCTTGTTGTAAATTATTATTTATGGTTATTAAAAATTTTTAATCCATTTTATCAAAGATAAATCACATAATTTAAAAATATTAGTTTAAAACTGAACCTGCAAAATTTGTCGAAAAATGATATTTTCAGGAAATGAATTTTTCAATAATAAATTATCTTAAATTAAATGTATGACTGTAAATCATTATTATGAGAATTTAAATTAATATAAAAAAATTTGTAATAGAAAATTTTCATTTAAAAATTTCAATAATATGGGTTATTTTTATTAATTAAAATCGATAAAAAATATGCACCTAGAAAAAGTGTGCAGAAAACTGTGTTTTTAAGCATAAAAATAAACATATACAAAAAAATGAGAAACGATGATACAAAAATTAATTATATTATTATAAGTAATTTGGTTCATATGTAACATTATTTAAAAATCCAAAATATTATTTATTTTTTAAACTACTTTATTCAATGAAAATAAATGACAACATTTGAAAATTTGGTAAATTTTAATATTCACAAAAAATGAACCATTTCAGAAAAATCCCGAAATTTCATCCTATGTGAATTTTGATTTTATAATTTAAAAAATGAATTTAAATTTACCTAATAAAACTTCTAAAACTTCTAAATATTAATTATAGTATTCACCCATAATTTGTTTTTAATGAAAATGTATTTTTTTGAAAGTATAAAATTTCATTATTAAAAATTGAGTACATATTTCCTAGTAATTTTTAATAAATTTTTATAAATTAGGAAATATATATATTTATATCATAAACCAGTTAATATTATTCACACCCTATAATTTAACTGTTAGTTTTCATTGGTAATGTTTAATTAATAATATTTCATACTTCGTTTGGGCTCAGTATCGAGTGTTGTATACACTATCGAACATTGTTTACATTCAAAAATATTATGGTGTTAAATACATAACATACTATTTATTGTGTAAACATAATATTAAAATTATTTAAGGTCTCTTATAAACTATTAAAGAGGTAGAGTATAGAGTCTTCCAAAACTTATTAAAGCATTTCCAGTTGAAGGGTAGTTAAGCGCCAATACTATATCAGTATTTGGTCATTGGATAGATATTTTGAAATTTTCTTATATAAGAATTAGCTATATATATATTATTCAATTGGTTTTTATACTTGTATTGGTTGATTTAAAAAATATTCTTTAGGGATTTTTATTTCCCCAAACACATTCTTCCCTAAATAGGGTTCACATTCGAATGGTGGAAAGAATAGATATGAATATTTTGGGATATATCATATCCATGATTTAGTATCACTATCCAATTAATGACCCCTTTCTTTACAATATTTTATATTCATAGGATATCTAGATATGAGGGCTCCTTTATCAGGACTTAAGTACCTTCATTAATTCTGATTTTTAGTTTGTTTGACTATATCTAACACTAATTTTTTATGTAGAGAATAATGGAGTTGATATATAAATGTTGATGTTATACTATATATATTTATGAAGTAATTAAAGGATATAACGTATTTCCTCATCTAGTTGGAGCTGGGCCATGAACTTAATTACAGGCTATAATTTTTCTAGAGCCACTTCCAAGTAGGGAACAATGTTCTACACAGAGAGAGATACTCTATGGGGTTTGGAATAACCATGGTGAGAAACTTTTTAGAGTATTTTTATTATTTTTATAGATAATATTTTCACAATACACATTTATGAGAATAATATATTTTTGTTCATGATATAGGAAATCCCTTATAAGGATTGGAACAAACACTTAGATTCTCGAGCACATTCATAGGGAAGCTGGGTTATCATAATTGTGAGGAAAGAAGACTATCCCCAAGTCAACCCTTCAATTTGGGTGAAAAACTAAAAGGTCTTATTTATTTTGTAATGGGGAGGTGGTACCCCTATCATATATAAGGTTAATATTCCCATGAAAGGACCTCCTCCATAGTAAACAGGTTAAAAAAAGTTGGATTATAAATTTTTTGACATTTTCTAGTGGAGAAAAGGACAATCAATGTTGATGAAGAAAATTATGGGTGGATGACCTTCGAGGAAACTCTCACACAAATTCTTGGATGTTAGTGACATTATCTCTAAAATTATCCAAGTATAAGGGAATTATTTAGTTTTTCTCTTGAGAGGGACTCTTAAATAGTTTGAAATTGGAGAGAGAGGTCTCTTACCCTTGGTTGAAATCAGGTATTGTGTCATCCTAAAATAATATATCCCCTCTATGTTTTCTACGACCACATATCACATTGATTTGAACCTATTATTCATCTATTATTTAACCAGTTCATTTATGTTTTCTTAGTAAATGAACAATGTGGGAGAAAGATAACTCTGATTTCTTAGAACTTTAGTAGGGTAAATGACAAAAATAGTGGAATAGGTATTTGGAGTTATTATAGGATAACCATAGATAGTAGGATCATCGATAGTTATGGAATTTACCCCATGATTATTAATATTGTAATATCTTGGTATCATCTTGAATCCATTTTTGGATACCGAGGGATCAAAAAGGAAAATAATACATCTATCAAGACCTCATCATAAATAAGTAATTAAGATTATTGTCTTTTCTCTAATAAGGATGTGAGTCTAATCTATAATCATTTGTCATTTGATGTATATTCTTATCATGAATAGGGTTGTTACTATAACTGCTTTTGAAAAGTGGATTAATATTTTGGATCATCACCAATATGAGGATGGGCTTAATATCTCACCACCAAAAAAATGTTTTATTAGCCCATCACGAATATGAGGGCCTAGTAGAGGTACCCCACTTGGGGATATTGGATGTTGAAGGATATGATGATGTTTCATTCCACCATCAAAATATTAATATTTAACAAAGGATCTAGTATCCCATCACTATCATTTTCATAGATTCCCTAGGGCATCACCAATAAGTAATTATTTGGAGAAGGTGTCCAATCAGGTAAAAACTAATCAAAAGAGGATGATGGAGTTTAATGCTACCTGAAAAGGCTTAAATGTTTAAATGGGGACTCAATGCCTCTTGTAAATTAGAATTAAGTGATTATATCCTCATCAACATCATCGTTATGGGCTAACTGTCTCATCATTATCATAATAATTTTTTAGAAAGTCATCCCCTAGGGAAGATAGAAAATGAGAGTGGTAGACTAATGTTTTGTGCCTATATTAATTATTAATGGAAGTAGGTAGATGTTAGTTATATTTGAGTTGTGATTTGGATAATTACAATGGATTCCTATATATCACTATTAATGGTATCAAAACCTATATATTTTAGTTTTATTTAATGAAGCACTTCATAACATTTAAGGGCATGGGATAAGGATAACAATTGTTTCATTTTAGATCATAAAATCATAAATAACTCTCGTACAATTTATGGTTATTTGACTATGACATTTTTAAATCACTTTAAGTAATATATAGTTGAACACTATGAAAATGGTTCCCAATAACTATTTCATTTAGGAAATATAAAGGAATTCCTTACTCTGATTGGGGTTTGTATCATTTTTAGGCCCACTTATATTCATCTCATATTTATTGGTAACTAGAAAATTTAAAAACATTACTTGATACACATTATATATAAAAAAGTATAATAATGTTTGGAGATTATGAAAATTAAAAAATACCATTTAAAACACTATATAATTAATTTTTTACAATGTGGATGATAGAATTATAGAGAGTTATGATGAATAGTTCATAGTAGTTAGGATGATCATCTTGATTCATGATATGTAATACTTGTTGTTAAAGGTGTTGGATTTACATTATCAAAAGAATATATGATTTACTATACTATCATGATCCCATTTGTTAGGGAGAAAAAACAATTAATTCTCATTATCAATGGAATACATTATCTAGAGTAATTTTTTGTATTTGAATGATGACTAGATCATGTATATCTAATGGTCATGAATATGTCAAAGATGATGGGATATTTTTAGAAGCATGAAATTGGAATAAGGATATCGATTCGTTCTTATAGGACACCAAAATAGAATGGTTTAATTTAGCCCTAATCAGTTACCCAAGAAAGTGGGGATTATATAAATTTTATTTAATGTTTGATACCCATTGATGTTTTTGATGAATGTTTTATATCCTCCTAATAATTTACTATGATAACTCCTTTGACCATATGTGATGAATGAGGGGGAAAATTTTTACATTCCTTTAATAAAGGTCCATGTATAATAGTATAGAGGTTTCATGCCATAATGAGAGAGTTAGGTCTCATGTTCAATAGAAACCCATCATGATAAACACATACACACATAATCCTTACAACATATGGTATCTATAGGTTCAATATTTAGTATCTCATGCATTAGAACATTGGAATAGTTCAACAAATTTGTGATATGTAATTCTCAAGTAAAGGGACTCTCACAAGTTCATAGATAGTAGATTCCATTTCATGTGAATCAAGTGAATGAGATTCCATTCATCCTCAAAGGAGAAAAAAAATAAAGTCCCATGTGGGTAAATTTTATTATGTACATGGGGAAATTTTATTTATTTATTTTCCTCTTATATTAGAATTATTATTCACCAAAGTTATATAGAATTGAGTATAAAGTTTTATTATATCTATAAATCTAATTCCCTATATATAAGTGTGGAGTTTCACATGTTTGGAGTATTTTCCATTCACAAGGTAGAGGAAGATGATCTAGAACATTTAAATTTAGTAAAGTCCAGGATATTTATATGAAATGGAGAATAAGTGTGGATGTAATCTATTCCTCATGAAAGTGTGGGTAGTAGTACTGATTTCATTGGTGTAGAATTTTCCATTTATTGTAATTAATTCTATTGCCCACAAATAGTGAAATTCATGGAGAGGGAGTTCTTATATGGATCATATATGTGGATAGGGGAGAGAGATATATTAGAACTTTTGTCGATGTTATTGCATGATGGGTTATTTTTGTGGTGGCTCTAGATACATTCATGGTGGGGGAATTACACAAGGACTCTTCCATGAGATTCCTTTTGTGGTGGCTCTAGATACATTCTAGGAAGTCCTTCTATACTAATCCTCAAATTTTATCTTAGGTCTATGTGCTCTAATCATAGTTTATCTAAATATAGCTTCCAAGGTTAGTACTAAACTGCCTCTGATACAAACTATAATGCCCCGACCCCAGTTACCCAGAGTTGGTGCATTATTGAGTAACATTGGAATGTTCACAAAAGATCAAGTCTCAAAAGACCGATTAGTTTAGTAGCCTTGGAAACACTAGATACATTCATAAAAGTTACATTACATCATTAAGTTAAAAACTACAATAACATGTCTCCGTAGTCCACAATCATATCCCCTTATGACTATCCCTGCAGGTCATTCATAAAATACTTCTTAACATCCTGGAAAATATAAAAACATTGAAAGGGGTGAGCTTAGATGCTCAGTAAGGATAACAATATTGCAGAAGCTTTCATAAATAAACATAAACATTTATGGCAATGTATAACTAAAACAAAATCCTTTTAAACATGAACTTCAGTATAATAGGGAAAAAGTAAAATGAAATAATGTCAATTACTTATTCACATGGATATTCTACTAGTCAAATAATCACATGCAATATCAATAACCACTTTCATAATGATGGAATTCATAATTCCAGACTATCATAACCACGTAGCCAAGGCCTAATGCCAAGACTACAAATAAGATTTTGTCAAGGCCTCGTGCCGAGACACCAATTTATCTCATGAGACCTACCGATGCATCGAGGAGTTATATCAGGCTCCACCCATCACATATTAAGTCCAATTCATTCCTCATATGAACAGGTTTCAACATATCATAATCCATAACATAATCGTATCACATAAAACATGCATAAAGGAAACATAACATTTCCACATTTCATTCACAATATATCAATACAACACATTGATATAAAACAACACTTTCAAATCAATTTTCAATACCAAAACAAAAGAAAACTAAAACTTTGTAATTATTTTTCATTTAAAAAAAGTTATGGCTTGTAGTGGAACCCAGAACTCAAATAATGGTCACGGTGGTGGAGAAGTCATTGTCGCCACATACGTACGACAAAAAAACATTCCCTTTTGTCGTTAAGTAAAACGCTTCGTATAAAAAGTTTCCTTTTGAATAAACATAAAAGTCAAAGGGGTTTATACACTGTATAAAAGAAAATTGTGTATAAAATAAAATATGCCTCAATGAACGGAGATTTAGAAGAATTCCCTTAAAAAATTAATTTTTAAATAAAATAGATATATTATGTGTATTCACTATAAGTACACATAAATAAAGTACAAATACAAGATAGGACATAATAATATCATGACATAATTTGAAAGTAGGTGATTAACCCAAAGAATAGAAATTGGGTTAAGAAGTTCCCTTACACAATGTAATCAGTCGAATCATATGAACATAAATTAATGAACATCAAATGAATAAATGAATAACATGAATATAAATAGAATCATGTGATTATATATCGAAATTAAGTACACATATACCAAATATAATGAATAATTGGCGAATAATGGAAATCTCACAGAAATGAAAGTGAGATGAGTAACCCCTTACCTCGTGTCCAACTTGAATCGATCGTTCTTTAACCTTCTAAATAAGAAACTATAGTCAATTTATACTTGATTAAGAACCTTTTTCATGTTAATTATTCCCTTTATATCAATTATTACCATGTTATGAGAAATATGTAATCATTTAAGTTAATAACGGTCGTTTTGTAGATCTTTGGTAATTGAGTCAACAATAAACTTCTTATAATTACAAGTTGTTTATGTGGTAGAATATAAATTATATCCAGAATTATATTAATGATTTAGATATCATATATATCATATATATACACATTATATACATTCATTCATAATATTACATAACATTTAGAGATAAGAAATGAAATGCGCCGTTCATGGAGATGGTAAACTGTACGTACTAATGAACACTACTTTCGTTTATATTTCATATTTAATGGAATGAAATCATAATGATATATAAAGGTATATTATAATTACAGTATAATATCATATATAATATCATTTACTCTATCCTTTATACATCCCACATATGGAATTAACGATTCAAATCACTTTGAGGGGGCGGTAGTACGCTCTTCCTAAAATGCAATTATCGGGTTTACCCATAATGGAAACCATAATGGTATGCCATAAATGATAAATACAGAAGCATAAGGAAAACATAAAAATAATATATATCATATATAAATATAGTTAAATCTTAATGGCCACCATGATAGGTGTTAAAAGAAGATTGAACAATCATCGTTTCGTGAGGCAGCAATTCGCCAACCACAGAAATAGTATGTTCTTTAACCATTAGACGAAGGTGTGTGTAATTGTAAAGACAATAATTCTAATAAAAACATCATAGTATATTGGAGATACTATTGTTATTACAAAATAATGGAATAAAAAGAGTTTAAGTGGGTGTAGAAGCAAAATAAAACAAAATAACATATGAGAAGACATTACCTTAAAATCGGGTATCTCTTTTTTGATTTGAGCCAATGGCTTCCTTGGGAAGAATTCTTCCCAAAGTGAGGCTTCTAGGAGTAAGATATGGAAGTTGAGAGAGTATTTGGGCAGATTTTGGCCGAGCCAAATGGATTGATGGTGTGAATAAGGTGGTATTGGTGGGGGCCCTTTATAAGAGGAGAAGAGGGGATCTCTTGGAAAGTAATGAAATGTTACATTATTATAAAGTAATTTTCGGATTTAAAAGGTCCCAAAATTATATATTTTGAGGATAAGGTGATAAGGTATCTAAATCTACTCATCCAATATTTTTTTGACAAGTATAAGTCTTGGATTTTTCATTATCTTTTAATTTTATTTAAATCATTAATTAATGAGGAAATCACTGCATCATCACGATGTCATTAATATTTTAATTTATTTAATGTCTAAAAATTATATAAAAACTATAATGATGTATGAAATCATTTTATATTTCCAATTAATATTTATAGTCGAAAAGGTAACTTATATAACCCCATGGAATAATTGTTTTAGTAAAACAACACTTGTTTGTGACAATTTTATTTTTACTTTAAATAAAAAGTTATTAATGTAATTTTCTTACCCATGTGGCTCCATGGGGTCCCCAAGTTGACCCATGGATTGTCTTGGTCGGCCATGACTCACTCAATAAGGGTAGTACAAGCGTAATGGTAATTTCATATTATTATAACTTTATATTTACCTTAAGTTACACTAATTACCTTTAATCGTGATTAATAGAACCTAAAAGTTACTATTCACCAAAAATTATTTTAATCCCGTTGAACCAGATTTTACTTCCTAATGAAAAATATGTATGTCGGATTTTGGAAATTCAAATCACAGAGGTGGTAAAATTTCCTTTAAATGAAAAATCAGTTTTTTAACTACCACTTAGTGGTTTCACTATTCATCAAAATCGAAGTTTCTCAGAACAACACCAAAAATTAACCCAAATATATATTTGTTATTCATAATTCAAAAATGATTTCTATTTTAAAAAATTCAGAAAATATAAGTTAAAGTAATTATTTTAATAATTAATTCCCGATATCACAACAAATATCGTGTTTTTAAGAAAGAATATCAATCAAAAGATTGTCAATTGTTTATGTCCAATTTCAAAGTGAAATTAATTATAATGACCAACATTGGATAAAATGGTAAAAATATATTCTAATTACACTTTAGAACCACTCAATTGTACAAGTTATCACTATAAATTATTTTGGTTAAAAATGTTGTTTTTAAGTATTTTTCACTATTCATCATAAATTGGAAGTTCTCAGAAAAATATCAAAATTTCAACATAGGCTAATTTCGATATTACAAATATAAAAATGAAGTACATTTTGAAATATAAAATTTATATAATTTCAAAAAGTGGGTATTACTATTCATAACTGCTACTTTTTTGTCGCGGTATGTTAGAACTCGAGGTTGCGTACAACACATGATGCTCTATTATTCAAAGAGGAGCGTACCGTGGATGCTTGGGGTGTTTCAGTGTTGTGCTTGACCTCAGTGTTGTGTGTAATGAAAGTTATTGAACTACTTTGAAGATATAACGTACTATTAAATCTTACGGTGTTACAATATCGATCTTAAGGAAATTTGTCTATGCCACCACTGCATGACCCAAACACAGAATCCCATCATGATTTTCCTTGTTACTTGCCATCCAAATACACAAGAAACTATCCGCTAGTATGACCGCACATGATTTCTTCTCAGGACCAATGTCCCCCTCCCCATTAAACCTTTGGGCCATGAAAGGAGAATCCCTCAAAGTCGGAACAAAGAGTCCCACGAAATCCCCAAAGTATCGCCACACCTACTGAGCGCAGTTGCTGTTGAATAAAAGATGCTCCGAACAATCCTCCATATAACCCATGCATCACATGCATCTTGAATCCCAGGAAATACCTGTCTTCTTAACAATCTTGACCTTAGGAAGGGCATGATTCCGGATACACCACACCAGAAAATTGAGCTTAACCAGGATTTCCTTGATCAACAAAATTGAGTCCCATGTACCCTGTTGATTTATTGTACTGATCACAATCAGATAGTCTGTTTCTGAGAAAGCACCTGAGGAAGAAGTAGTGAAAACAAATATGTTTGGTTCATCCGTTAGAATAATGGTATCAAATTCTATTTGTTGGTCCCTATCAAGTACCAAAATGATAAAACACGGGAACATGTTGGCCTGCTTGAAGGTGATGCCAGTAACAGGGCATCCATGGAACTCTAAGGGATCTCCAGTTCAATTTTGATTTCAAAAGAAGAGCTCCCCATTCCCCATAATCCATCTAGTTTGGGTAATAAGGGATTTGATATGGGAAGAAACTGTAACATGGAACGAGGCCCAACCCCCGTTAGCTCTACTTCCGCCTCTATTAAATATCTTGGCCATGAAATTTCCCCATAAAAGTTTGTGGTCATTGATGCATAAAGGACTCAATGGGAAGTTGTTTCCTCCATGGTGAATCTGATATCTTAGTCCAATTCAAGTTATTTCTCCTAACTTTAGTATGTTTATTCATCATTCTCAAGATGGTTTCTATTCTTGCTTCCATCAGAAGGGTGTTAGTGCTCAGTCTGTTTCTCTCACCATTAAAATAGTTTCTTCCATTTCCCACCATTTCTTAAATGAAGAAAACATTAAAAAGAAATAAATTTCATTTAATAATATTATAATTATAAGGGAGCTATTATGTCACATCAAATCATGCTAAAACATTTTATTCTTTAACAATAATTATATTTTCTATAAATCATTCATAATGGTTATTAAAAAGATTGTGATTATCTAATGATATCCCCTGGGAGATTTAAAATAGAAGTGTATAAAAGCCTGTTTTCTTGTACCAGGCCATGTTAAGTTAGGCCTTATGCTCTATGATGGAGTTTTCCCTATAGGTACATTTGTTCAAGAGCCACATCAACTTTTTTGTATGTAGATAGGGATTTATTTGTTTGGAAACCACTTAATATTTCACCAAAATACCAAGACGTTTTCCTATATATAAAATTTTTCTAGGGTTACTACTAATGTTTTCAAATATCAATATCTATAAATTATAAAACCATCATTTGATACAAACTATATAACACCACCCTTTTATTACACAACTTTACATAGCATTTTACAAACAACAGATCTTTTAATGTTTAATGTCTTAGAAATAATGAACATAATACCAAAAAACTAGAAAAGCTTACTCTAATATACTTGATTTGATTCATCATAGTTTCATGCGATGTTCAATTAATTCATCTCATAATCTTGGGACATTCAATAGGGGAATGTTTGAGTATAAGGCCTAGTAAAGGAAACTAATAGGAATAGTTGACATTTGATAATGAAAAATATCTATATGAACTTCAGGTATATTGTTATGTTATGAGAAATGAAAAAATAGTCATATAATAATAAAAATAACATTATTCATAAACTGAAAATGTGGCCATAACATTTAATCGAGTCATTCATAAGAATATATCTAAGGTTTTTTTACTATGGATTTACAAAAATTACAAAGGTTATTCACCAAGGTATCGTTAATCATGTCATTTCCAGAGAATAATTGATTTAAATAATAAATTAGAGAGCTATCATGGAACACTTGTAATATTTATTAATTAATGTGATCCACATAAATCATAATGAACAATTTCAAAAATAACTGGTGGAGAATAACATAAATGAGTTTTGTATAAAAACATGACATTTTGTGTTAAAAAATGTGCTTAATGAGAAGATATTTATTTCATTATTAACCCATGAAAAATGATGTTATGATTATTGTACGATAATCCAAGAATAAAATAATTCATTTGAAAATCTATGTGAATACCCTAGGAAAAGAAGAAGGATGGGTATTCTGAAAAGAAAATAGGAGAATTTCTTGAGAAAAAACTTGAAGTTTTGAGAAAAAATCATGAAGCATAATGATTCTGAAACATGGATTTTGAAAACATTAAAAAGAGAGGATAAAGGTTTTCAAATTAATAAAATAATGTTAATATAGTAATGGTATAAAATATAATGGATATCGTAACATATTATAAAAATTTTAAAGATACACCACATAAAAACATAACTTAAAAGGAAAACAGAAGTTGAAAGTTTCTTTACCTTGAAGAGTGACTCCTAAAACTCGAAGATTGGGATCTTGGGGGGTTGAAGAAACCTTGGGAGGATTCCATATGAGGGAATAATATTAAATATTTGTGGATAATTAATTTTGAATGAAAGGAAATAAAGATATGGGTAGGTATTTATAGAAAATGTGATAATGTTTTTTATTAAATTCATTTTACTCCTCATTAGTGGTAATTGAAAAACAATGGGCTTTCCCATGATATTTTCCCATAGTAATAGACAATTGGGATTTTTATTCCATTTTTTCATCCAATAGAGTTGACCATAATTTTATATTACTCATTACATCATTATGAATTTGTTATGATTTCATTAATCATAACAAAAAAATCAAACTGTATTTCTACTATTTATGAAAAATAAATTATTTTATAAAACTCTCATAAATTTACCCTAACCTAGTATAGAAGTTATGAGTTAAAAAATTGTATTTATTTTATCATAATAATTATATAAATAATATAAATTTAACTTTTAACTATAAAAACACTTATTTAATAAAAATAATAAATGACAAAAAATGCATAGTAAAATGTGTAGTAAAATTTTCGACACTTGAAAAAAATAAAATTATTTTATCATTTGAAATTAAATAAGACTATTTGATAAGACAATTTAATTTTAAAAAACAATTTTTATAAAACATTTGTTTAATATAAAAGTTTATATATATTTGAAAAGTAAAATATTAACCAAAAAATTAATTTATCGAATTCCATTTTAATTTCTAAGATGAACTATTATTAAAACAAAAGTGATAAAAAACTAATTTTATTTAAACAAAGGGATTAAATTTTGAGTAACTAGGTCCTTGAAACATTAACCCTTTTGACACACAAATATAACATAAGGGTAAGGTGTTATATGTTGATAGAATCTTGTGGCTGCACGGATAAAATCCCCCGAGTGATAATTTCCACTATCTTGAACATATATCTTATGCAATTTTGGTCGAGCTTAACATGATGAAGCTTGTATTGGGCATGGTAAAGAGAAAAGACCAGTGATACTAACTCCTACCCATTCTCAGTAAAATGTGATTCCTAAAACACAACTCTACTGGATGAGCTCATCAACTCTTTTTCCTGCATTAACTTTCCTTTTCCATTTCTACATATAAACAATAATTATAACGTTAACATTATTATTCAGAGTATAGATTCTGACATCCATATTGACCAATTGTTATAATTGATTTATGGTCATACAAGGTCCAAAACTCAAAGGTAAAATTCTAAAATATACTCAATTCAATATTAATGAGATATAGTTTTGTTGTGTAATATAATATAACCCACCTTTTTAAGTAGAAAATATCATTCAAAAAGTTATGGGTCTTTTCAGTTTCAATATATTTAGTATAAATGATTTATATTTATTTTAACTATAAATTGAATTTTATTTGGTTTTTATCATGAATTAAGAATATAATTATAGTTGATACACATTATGTTTTATAATTTTAATTGATTCAAATTTGATCTTGAGTAAATAACCATGGGTAGAGAGAATTTGACTTAGAAAACTAAATGGACTAGGAGCATAAGATTGGTGTAGAAATGTGGGGCTTGGCTACTTATTACTCCATTATTAATCTTGTAGGAAGTTTTTATTTACTATAATTTTAATCACTTATATTAATGTAATTTATTTACCTTATTCATAAGCTATATTTGGATATGTACAAATATAATTATCTATTTCATTTGGGATAGTAACAGAATCTATGAGTTATATTAAGAGTTCCACATAAATATAGTTTAAACATATTGATTTAGTGGAATGAATAAGGATTCAAACACTAAATAATTAAAATCATGTATATATAGATGCGGAATACATGATATATGTTAGTGATATCAAAATCCCCTTAAAGATATTGTGTTCTAAATCCCTTATAAACTAACATTTGTGATGAACTCTATCTTCCAATCTAGTAGGTGATGAAAAATATGTATTCCCCTAGACTATATTATGTAAGTTAACAATGTTATGCTTGTATATACAGGTATTATGTTCTTTTATTTTATGTATTCATTAGCTTATACATAAATGGGAAACCCTAACAACTGGGATACCAAAGAAATATAATTTAGATAATATATATAATGGATTGGGAAAAGGGTTTTCCTATTAATTATTGAATATTCATACATGATATCATTAGAATTATATAATACCTAAATAGATATGTTTTGGGATATATTATAACGTGACTTAAATATCAACTAAATATGGATATTTTTCCACTAATGTGTATAAGGTAATTTAAGTCATGTCATCATTTTAGGATAAAAATATTTAATAAAATTCTGTACTAATTTAATTTAAATCATGATAAGAATTATAGAAAATATTATAATATATAAAAATTGCACAATAATAATCAAACAAGATTTTTGAGGCTATTATTAGAAAATGAATGCCTTAACAGAAGAAACTAAGAAGACTATTATCGAAACATACAATCTGTACTTATACAAGAAGGACACTTTTTTTATAAAAACACTTTCTTGTATATATAAATTTTGAATTTTATTAATAAGTGAATCTAGATGAGTATGAGAATATTATAAGGAATAAAATTATGTTTCAAATGTGTTAGATGAGAAATAACCTAAGAAACTTAAGTCACTGCTCATATATTAAATATTATTGGTTACTAAATGAATTAGATAAACTGCTGGTTTCGGTTGTAGATTGAAATGGATATGTAATTAAATTTTAAATAATTTTTCAAATGATTTTGAAAATATGAATTATTTTTATAATTTTAACCAGATTTTCTCCATGTGTTACAATTAACTATGTTGTACATGGGTAGTCGAGCCCTTCGTGCTATTTTGATTGTATAAAAGGTTAAATATTTATTGAAATAAGAATTTTGGGTTTTCTAATGGTTATTATTGGTAAATAATACCTTAATGGGGTTCTAATAAAGGGAATAAAATATTCGAAATGAGATAGAAATGTCCAAAATAATTACTGGAGTTTAAGAAACAATGTGGATAGACCACCTCAGTTATTAGTTTTAGAAAATTAATACATTTATTTTGTAGGGTATATGATAAAATTTTATTATTTTATAGTATTTTTAAATATATATGATTTATATATCAATGTATCACCCCCAAAATTTACCATATTTTCCATTTAGAGTAAATTTAATTTTTTTGATAGCTTACAATGCAGACAACACCAGGTTAAAACAAAAAACTATTTAGTCACATTTTGTGTTGTCAACTAAATTCTAACACCTATAGAGAATTTATATATCGATTTTATAGGTTATATATCCAACAAAATATTTTTAAATTAATGTAATATATTTTATAGGAATAAAATAATAACTCTTTTAAAGCAACTTGTGTGTGAATATGATATTTATTATATTTTATTTAAAGAAGAATTAAAGTTTTCATACTCAGATTTTAATAAAAATAAAATATTTAATATAGGGTTATAAAAAAGACAAACTAGAATTTTAATATAAATTTAATATATAAATTGTTTTCATATATCATGAAAATTTATTAATAAAATTTATGAAATAAATAATTACCTTAATGGTGTATAAAATGATGATGTAATAGTTGTCTAATTAATGGAAATATCAAACAAATGATATTCAAAATATTAAAATAAATATAATTTTATATAATTAATGTCATCCATGAATTTAATGGATGATTGTTATATGTAAGGGATGATTTAATATCATCCTATTGGATATATCATGTTGTTATGAAATTTATAAAAATTAAAAAATTGTGTAGTGTCAGAATTGACACTAATGATATTTTATCTAAATAATATTTTATTAAATTATTAAAAAAATTTAATACATCCTTAAAAATAATAAATTATTATCATATGGTATAAAATGTTATATTTTATTTATTTATGATATAAGTGAAAACAAGTAAGTACAAATTTCATCCTTTTAATATTAAAATAGTTGTTACCTTCGTTAATGATAAAATAGGCTAAATATGGTTGAATCAAGATAATAAGTTTTTTTAAGGTAACAAAATCTACCAAAAATATTTTTTAAGAGTTTAAAACCTTATTTAGTCCAATATTTTAATAAATTACATTTTGGGTGTGTTTTTATTGAGAATGAATTTATTATAAATTTAAAATTTTAAAATTACAAAAAAGAGCCCCTCAACTCAATTATAAAAAAGATCCTCCTCCCTCCTATCATTTCATCATTTGGAAACATATATCTCGACCAAAACCTGATAATTTCTCTATTAACTTCCCATATCCACATACTAGTTGTTCTGGTCCTCTCAAAATATAAATCCTAGTATCCCTAAGAGGATATCCAATGGAGGACCGCTAAAGAAGAGTTAACCGTCTTTACCAAATCCATTAAGATTTCTTCTCATACTACTAACTATTTATGTGTTATTTATATTATAAAGAAAGAAATCCTTTATCACGTATATTATTAGATGTTATTATGATTATTTTACAACCATATCCCATATTTTACCCATCATACAAAAAATGAAATCACTGGGTATCTATAAGTATGACTTATCATCTCCAAACAATGGTGTAAAGTTTTTTCATCACAACTTTAGTTGATCAGGTATAATGATGTAATTAATGAATATATATAGTAAATATGAAATGCGATTTTTCTTCATAATTTAAATTCCATCAAATTATATACCCTTTTCACCATTATGGGAATGATATGTTCGCTTGCGCGTACAAACAACCTACCATCTCCACGATGTGATGAGACTCATTTTCCACATTTCACATTCTAGAAAGATTATATAAAAATATATAATAGGTAAATATAATATGTATGAACATATTATGATTATTTAAGTGATATATATATATATATATCCCATTCATTTTAAATATGACTTACATGACATAATATGAATAGGAAAATGAAGCAGCTAACACCTGAAACAAGGGTAATAACGAAATATTATTAAAAAGATGATATATGAATATGATATATGATATCATAAATTTTTATATTATTATGGTATAATTTAATAAAAATAATTCATCCATAATATAAGTGTTTAAACAACATTAAATATAAATAAATCACAAGGTAATGGTAATTTTTACAATATCATTATTATATAGGATTGTTTATACGTAAGTATCTGTTGGGGAATATTTATCATCCATGTCCATATTTCCTAAAAATGTTTTCAAATTTTTTTACTCTTAAAATAAAAATGTGTAAATTAAATTACCAAAACATAAATATTTATAAAATGTTTTAAAAAGAATCATTTTTTTCATTTTCCTAACATGCTCAGTTATGTTTTTTTTGATTGATGGAATGAATTTTAGTGTTTATGTCATGAGTGGATTTTTCATCCTTCATGATGCCTTAACATTTTGAAGCTTACTCTATAATCATAAAAGGTTATTTTAAATGGAAATGTCTTATTTTATAATTGATCAAATTTTAAATAAATGATTTCATATTAAAAAAGGGGGTTTCTCTCAAGATATTTTTAATGATTTTATTAGAGTATTTTTATCTTTGTCAACTACCTTTGTTGGATCTTTTGATGGACTGAGGATGATCTCTTATGAAATAATTTACCATATTTCATTGAATTGTTTATGATTTAGTTTGGCTATAGATGTCATATTTTTATACCTTTTATGTTTTATGGTTTAATAATTCACATTTTATATGCTAGTTTTAGTACGGATGATTATGTTGATTTTGATTCATCACCCCTTTCATATAAGGAATGTATTGGACATTGAATGTGATGGGAATGGATCTCTATATCCCCTCTATTTATTGGTATGTATCAAGAGAAAAACTTTTTTGGGTATTGGATCATATATTACATGTTCATGTATGGGGTATTGGTTGAAGCCTTGATGATATATTTATGATGTTCGACATTATTCAATCCCTCATTATGAAATTATTTATTGATATTCAATGTAATTATTCAATTCATAGAATATACATGTGATTTTTTATATGAAATTAACTGATTTATTATTTCAATATCATTCTCAAGATTTTTTCAATGGATTGTGTTTTAGTTATACACCTTTCCATAATGCTTATGCTTATTTATTTATGATAGATTCTACTGTACACTTACCCTTATTGAGCATATGAGCCTACCCGATTCTTATGTTTTATTTTTCATAGGATTCTAAGATGTTTATTACGAACAATATGAAGGGATAATATAGGAGAATAATATAATTCTCCATGTATTTTATTATTTTTATTGTATGTTTTAATTTTAATGTAAGGTTGATTTATGTAATAGGGGTTATTAAAATTCTAAACTAATCAGTCCTTTTGGATTTAAATATTTTACCTATGACAATTTAATAAAGTGAGGTACCGAATCTAGGCTACAAGGTTAAGGGTAAATTTTGGTTTTATCAGAGGAAGTTTAGTGGAAACCTAAGAAATTGGATTTATAAAAAAAGAATAAGTAACATAACACTATGATAGACATTGAGGATAAGTATAGAAGACCATCCTATAATTTTCATAAGGTTGAGATTATGGAGGTCTTCCTATAAATATATTTATTTATGGAAATTAAAAGTAAAATTCATTCCTACACAGATGCTCCTAAGGGTAATAACTTTGACAAGGTGTGTTAGGCCTAACTCATCTTAACATAGTATACAACAATGGGCCTCACTACACACCCGGTTTTAAACTACTAGGGGATATGATTAGGATAATTCAAATTTTCTTCAAAAACTCTTATGAAGGATTTAAAAGTAAATATATCCCCATGTTTATGATTATGAGATTAGATATTCATAATTTTTCAATATATATCATGTGTTTTAATAGTTAAAAATTATGAATTATTATTTAAAACTTAATCTTGTGTATGAAGTTTTTTGAGAAATGGTTCATAGTGGAATTAATGAAAATGATATCAATGCACGTAATCCATGTAAGAATACCTTCTTATTAATGATAATGATGTTTGATCTAGAGATTCAACTGGTTCTAATAATCTTCTAACTATACTGGGATAGTTGACTCTGGTTATGAACAATAACCTTACCCATATGAAGCATTCTGATCCATAATGTGGAAGAAAAATGGTAGACCCCATTATGAGACAACAACCTACAATATTCAATGGGAATATAAATTCATTTTTCACGGAATGATGGATAATTTCAATGGAGAAGATATTTATTTCATTAAAAAGTAATGTAAGGGAGATGGTTTTCATAAATGTTTATCATCTATTGGGATATGTAGATCAATGGAGGTCACTGATTCAAAACATGAAGGATGAAGAACAAAGATAAATCTTGGAATATAAGTATTTTAATGATATTTTCATTGAAAACTATTTCCCTTGTGAAGAGTGATCAGATATGGAGAAACAATCTTGAGGAAAAAAGAGAATGATAATATTGATAAATTTGAAGCTAAAATCACATGGTTATAAAGGAATGTTATATATTACACACATAATCCAAAGTAAAATATCGAGTGATTCATTTATGGGTTAAAAACATTCTTCTAAAGGTCACTAGTCTCGAATTGTTATTATCATATAAACATATAGAATCATGTTTTATAAATACTAAAAAATAATTATCTAAGTTTTTTGAATTTAAATGAAAAAAATAAATGAAGAGGGATACTGAACACTCTGAAAAAGGAATCAATGTAATGTGGAAGAAAGTGAGAGTTGAATTTCCTTCCTATAATAATTGTGGTAAGAAACACCATGGTACTTTCTTGAAGGGAATGAGAGTTTATCACAAGTGATGAGGTAAAGAAAACATAAACAATAATTGAATGGGAAATAAATAATCAAGTAACACTTTGTGTTTAAACTATAATGATATGGGGAACAATGAAAATTATTTTCCTATGTGTCAAGGAATCATTCCCTAGAAAAGTACAAGGGAGAAAATCCTTGCTTATGCAATCATAAATATAAAGGATGAAGTTTCTAATGATATGTTGAAAGGTAATATAATAATCTCATTAAATGTAGTTAATTCCTTATTTTATTTTGGATCATCATATTCATTAATATATTTATAGTTTTCCATGAAAAATAGAAATTTCCAATATTATTTAATAAAGGATTTTTAGCCAAAAATCTCAACAAAAGTCTCATTGTAATATAGATGTATCATTTACTACCATTTATGACATGTAAACACGCTTTACTTGGTGACCATGTCACCATACCTATGTTTTCATTGATATAATCTTTGATATGAATTGTATTTCAAAATATGATGCAAAAATATATTACAATATGAAAGAAATTAAGATTTTCAAGGAAGAAAAATAATCCCTTATTTTTAATGAAGAAAATTCCTTATCTAATTATTATATAGGTTCAAACATTGTAGCTCTAATGAATGAAATTCTAGAGGGGAAGGAAGGAAAAACATAGAGGGATGAATAAAAGAATCTATAAATTGATGATACAACTATTGTGTAGGAATAAAATGATGTATATCTTGAGGAATTACCTGAACATCCCCCAAAGTGTGAAGTTGAATTTTCCATTGATTTAAACCCTTATTCAAGGCCAATATCAAGGAATCCCTATAGAATGGACAGTAAATATTTTCTGGAGTTGAAGAATATAATGACCCAAGCATGAAGTATATGAAATTACATCTTTTTAGATGAATATTCATTAAATTTTACAAATTCAAGAACATGGACCAAAATATTTCAGTGCCTTTGAAAACATTGAATACATTCTTCTATCTTGTGAAAGATCTTAAACATATCCCATAAATATCTTCCCATTTAGTACCCCTACATAAATGTTTTCATTATTAACTGAGGAATGGAACCATAATAAATGGTGATCTTAGATGCTAAGTATGGGTAAGAAAACAATTGGAGAACATATTAATATAAAAAATATGATCATAACATTTGAATATAAAAATCACAAGTCTAAAATAAATCATAGAAGTTTGTAAGGCATATATAATAAGGTAATATTAAGCATGATAACATAGCATTGGAATGAAGCATGAAATTGTGGAAAACACAAAATAAAAGAAAATCATTCCAAAATTAGAAAAGGTTCATAGCCAAGACCATCATAGCAGACGAAGTCTATTACTGAACCGAGTTTACTTTCCATTCCAACACTATACTACTAAACTAGATTTATAGGCCACTCTTTTCATGTCAATCTCTGGAGATATAAATCTCTACCCAATTCATTGGAGGGATATATAGGTCCCACTAATAAAATAATTAAATCATTCTTATGCGAGCCACAAAAACATAAATCATTCATCATAGAATAACCTAAGGAATAAAAAAGGGTTTAAACAACATTTTATCCTAATCCATATAAAATAAATGGATTTTATAAAACAAATTACCCCATATTAAACACAATAAAATCATAGTAATAATATGTATATAATCTTACCCCTATTTAAATATTTTCATCTTAGATCGAAAATAAATTTGATAAAACACTTGATATTAATTCTTGAGGAAAATATCTTTTCTTCTTCAAAAACATTTTCTTTTCTCAAAATACCACAAAATTTTAAAATAATTTAATTTAATTGAAAATACACTTGAAATAATTAAAATTATGTTTCTCAGAAATAAGGTGCTTTGAAAGCGTAATAATCAATTCATGTCGTATAAGTTAAAAAAACATTTTGCTCATACTTTTTCGTGAAAATTATAAAAAGTACCTCATATCAAATACTGAAAAAATTTTCCTTTCATACAATTTAGTAAAAATTCACCAAGGGGTAAAACTGATTTTAAAAAATTTTAGAATAATATAAATATTATTACATATTTAGGGAACACATATGTCGATGATAAATATACCCTAATAAATAATTACATATAATGAATCTCAGATACAAATGAGATTGAAAAATTAACCCTTACATTAGGTCTGATATCCTCTATATATATCCAATCCTCCTGTATAATAAATTAAGTAATTTTATTGACTTAATCCATAATCATAATCATTTTAATGATATCATATCTAATTATATTATCCTCTGTTTTTTAATAACATTTCATTGTTAGTCGTTATGCAGATATTAACTATTTTATGTTCTTATGCAAGTTTTTAAAAAAAGACAATGTTCCACTTATTAGGTTATATTTATATAATTTAAATAATAGTATTTCTATAATATATATAATATTTATTCATTATATTCATTTATATTATCATGGTTTCAATAAGATCTTGTAGAATGAATTGCACCACATCATGGAGATGGTAGTCCGTATATACGCACGAGTGATGATATCATTCACTTAATGGTTTAATGGAATAAAATTGGGCAGTGTATTAATTATATAGAATAAATATCTTTTTATATTAATTATTTACATCCATTATACTCATAATTATGTCCTTAAAAATTTATTATTGGTTAATACCAAATTACACCATGATTGGGAGATGGTAAGCTAAATGTACTCCCACTCGGTGATATTTTTATTCGTAGGATGGATAAAATGAGATATAAAGTTGTCCCATAATTATAATAAAATATAAGAATGTAGAATATTATATATTTATTAAATTATTATGGAATCAACCTAAGAAGATTAAGTAGAATAAGAAAAGAATTTTGAATGGCATGATATAATAATTACCACTTTTTTGAGTATCTCCTTTTGATTTGTACAAAAGGCAATCTTAGAATAGATTTAGGCCCTATGTGTAGTCTATAAAGGAGTATATGGATTTTGGAAGCTTATTTGAGAATAATTTGGTTGAGGAATGTATCTTAAGAAGTGTGAGTAAGTTGGTAGAAGCGGAGGCCTTCTGTAAACGATTAGAGGGGCACTTTAGGACAGTCTTGAAATATTATTTTATTATAAATTTAATTAAGAATTATATCAGATTAAAAGTGACATATTTATAAGATAATATGTGAATAGTTCAAGAATAATCTCAATCAATAATTTTTATACATGTATTTATTTTATTTTAATCCTTATCTTTTCCATTTACCCTTGATTACTCTCTTTTAATTTTAATTAAGGTAACAATATATTAATTATTAAGAGTCCACTATGCTAGCTCATCTGGGGTAAATTTTAAATAATTGGACACTTAATTAACTTTAAAATATTAAAATAGAAAATTTATAATTTATAATTTTTCTATATTTATGTAATTTATGAAAATATTATTTTCATTAATTATCAACAGTGTCAATATTTACACAATTCATTTCATTGAATTTAAATAAATTCCAAGATGAGATATAAATTTGAATTTTTTTTAATATTCCTATAAAATGTCATATTCACCTATTGAAATCATGGATTTCATAAATTATTTCAAATAATATTTATTTTACTATTTATTATATTATATAATTGATATTTCACTTAATAAAATAATTATTAAATCCATATTGTGTCAATATTTGTTGTAATAATTTAATATATAAAAATTATAATTAAATTCACATGAGTTATATAATTTCGTTATCAATTTAGAAACTATTTACATTAGAAGGTACATCAAGTTTATCACTACATTAAAATTATTATACTTATAAGAGATAAGAGAGTGAAATTTTGTAAATATCTTTTGTTTAAATTATAAATACATACCTTTAATTGAAAAAATTTCATTAAATGAATCAATTAAGACCCTTAGGTGATATTAGTAGACTATATTCATCCAATATTATTTTTTATGTTTTAGCGTAATCTAATTATCTTTATCATATTGTTTGTTACCTTAATTTACCCGATTTACCTTTAAAAGTGATAAATAAAAATTACCATAGTTACTATTAATAATATCCAAAAAAGTATCCTATTAAAATAATTTGGGCATACTAATTCCAAATATTTAATATATTTTTGAAAATTTAAAACACAAAATTTGTAGTAATTAATTTGAAATTAAATCCCATTTTCAATGCGAGAAATGGTTTTCTAAAACCTAAAAACCATCAAAAGATTGACTTGCATTTATATCTTATTTCAATGTGAAATTGCATTAAATGAATAAAGTTTAATTAATTGATAAAAATAAAATATAATTATACTTTAAAACCAATTAAAAGGATAACCTCTCTATATAAATAAATCATATGAAAAAGTTGTTTTAAATTAAAATGCAGTATTATTAACTATTCATTAAAAAATCAATACTCTTTGAAAAATATTTAAAATGAAACCATTGTAAATTTTTATATCATTCATCCAAATAATAAGTATATATTTCCAAAAATAACATATAAAAGTGTAAAAAACTAGATTAAAATGGGTTCTCCATCAAAAGGCGGTAAAAATACAATTTTATAAATACAATTATTTTATCTGTAAAATTTAATTTGTTCTTATATAATGTATATAAAATATATAAGATGAATTTTATACATTAAATTGAATATATTACATATATACTTCACTAATAAAATCCATAAAGTGTGATTTTATTATTTTATTGACTAAGTTATTTTTATTAAAATATTTTTTTAGAAGGAAGTTAATTCTATTCATACCCGCCATTATAATGATTTGGTTATAATATTATGTTATCACTTATAATAAATTTTGAGTGAAATTAATTCTATCAAAATAGCTTCAAATTTCATGTAACATAATCTTATGATAGTGTATCGTATACTACAAGCTAACATAGTGTTGCTTATAATGCAAGTTAATCTTGGTGTAGTGTAAAACAAAAGACATAAAAGAAATTAAAAGGCATATATCTCATAAAATATAAGGGTGTTACATGACACCCTCTTAAAATGAATTTCTCCCTAAAAATTTGTCAGGGTTATAAAAGGCTTACTACTTAAAAGTTTCTTTCATTGAAACCCACATCGTAAAAAGGTATACTAAAACATCATTATAAAAAGGAATGTTAGAAACATAACAGTTACCTAATGTAACTCATCAATTGGATTCCACATTGGAGAAAATAAGTGAAAAGTGAAAACATGGATATGGAAGAAAAATCTCATCATAAATTTCTAATGGATAGTGGTAGGGAACAAGGTTTAGAGAATGTTAACAACCAGAAACACATAAATTTTCAATGATTGTTTCGCACGGAATCCGGGGATGACCTCCTGGACGGGAGATTCAAACGTTTCGATCGGTTTCTAACGGGTTTGTTCGTAGAACCGGAAACATCTAATGATTCCACATCCGTTTGGACCTACTTTCCAAAGGCAGGCGCTCATTAGCTTGTGGACTAATGAGGCTTAGGGATTTGCATTGGTCGAGAGGATGGGAGGTCGGACTCATCACACATTTTTTAGGGGAATTATTGTCTACTCCGGGACTCTCTTTATAGATTTAAGTTATGTTCGTGAATCCTTATTACATTACCAAGTATAAAATGAGTTTTTCTTTAGTTTTAACAATCAATGATTAAATATGCACGAAATTTAGAGAATCTTTTATATGTATTCGATGTTCTTCATCAATAGAGAATCATCTATATCTGTTTAGAGATTCTTGGTCAATGGTATCCTTCAAAACATTTATAAAAAATCTCTTGGTCATTATGATGACCAGGCTGGTTTTAAAGCCACTTAGTGGGGCACTTGAAGTTTATCGTCATTCAGAAGGACAGGGATTATTTCAAAGTTTGGATCGAACCCATAAATGGGCTACCTACGTATCCTTTGATTTGGAAAAGGAATCAGAACCCACGTAGTTCGAGTAATGGGGTATGATGTTTATGATTGATGGCTCAAAGATGAATGTCATAATTACTTTTACACTCTAAGCTCACGTGAGTCATGCTCGGTGTGAGAAACAAGAGGTATTGGTAAAATTTAGAAAATTGTGCCATAAAAGATGCAATCATAAGAATTTGTTTTGGGGCTTATGTATAGATGACTGCCCAGATAGATGAAGGTTTAGGATTTACTTTTTGGGAGAAAATCCATGAACAGGGTCCACAAAGTTATATGTGCTTCATGGAGATTTGAATACTCTAATCTTGGGGCTTACTCCTAAGGAGGATGCCCAAGTTAGGAGAGGAGTTATGATTGGGTTTTATTCCTGAAAAGGAAACCAAAATCAAAGGTAATTTATGACTAGTTAAGAAACGTTTAAGGGGACTTGGGGCTTATTCCTGAAAAAGGAAGCCCAAGGTTATGACTGAGTCTTATTCCTGAAAAGAAGACCCAGGTTAGGGATTAAGGTTTGGGGCTTACTCCTGAGGAGGATGCCCAGGTTATGGAACTTGGTTTGGGGCTTACTCCTAAAGAGGATTCCCAAGTTGTGAGATTGGGATTGGGGCTTACTCCTAAAGAGGATGCCCAAGTTAAGAAATTAATGTTTGGGGCTTACTCCTAAGGAGGATGCAAAAGTTTGGGAATTAAGGTTTGGGGCTTAGTCCTGAGGAGGATGCCCAAGTTTAAAGGACTTATAACTGGGGATTATTCCTAAAAAGGAGACCCAGGTTAAGAATTCTCTCATCTTAAAGGATGAGGTTGAATGAACTCTCAATCTTTGGTGACATAAAGATGTTTAAATCACTAGGTTTTGAGAGATATTCCACAGAATTCCTTTCAGATAAGGAAGTCAAATCAAAAAATCATGCCATAAATGGCTTTGAAGAGTATCTTGAAGACTGAATCTTGAATAGGAAAGGTGAATGGCTTAAGAGGGGTGAAATGGGCAGAAAAGGCACCCAAAAAGGAATGGGCGCGCAAGTCTTGGAAGGCGCGCAAGTATTGCGGCGGCGCGCAAGTATTGGTCGCGCAAGTATACTTGCGCGACATGAGGGGTACTTGCGCGATTCTCAATCGGAATTGAAATACTTGAGCGACTTCTTTTTAATCACTTTAGAATCCTCTTGAGGTTCTTCCAGAAAAGGGACGCGCAAGTTATATTGAAGGAAATAAGTCGGCGCGCAAGTGTTTGATAAGTTTCAACACTTAGGCCTTCCTTCTTCTCTTTAGATCTTCCGTTCTAGGTAAAAAATTACCTTAGAAGTGTTCCGGAAGCTTTGAGAAGAGACTTGGGCATCAGGAGCTTCAATCCGAGTTTCTGGAAAAAAAATCCTCTCGAATGGGGGGCCCACAGGGTCTATTTATAGGCAAAAGAAGACCCAGGGCGGTTACCGGGCGGTTACCAATTAAGTCGCGCAAGTCACCTGCGCGACCAAGGGTGTCGCGCAAGTGTACTTGCGCGACAATGATAAAACTTGCGCGGTGCATTTGATTTTGATCCTCTGTTCATGCATTTGTCGATTTTTGATATTTTCATCAAAGGTTGAAATCACTTTGAGCTCAGATATTCCCTTTTCTGATTTTTAGATTCTGTGACGAAAGGAGCGTCAACAAAAGTCCCCCCTCATAGTTGGATCCGGAGAGAAATGAGGATTTGACTCTGAGGAAATCGAATCCCTCCAAAGGAAAAGGGTGGGCACGCAAGTCTTTCAGTGCGTAGAGGGCGGCGCGCAAGTCTGCGTCGCGCAGGCCTTAAGCGCTCTGGGTGTGGCGCGCAGGTAGGCTTCCTGGCCTATAAATACATGGCCTCACCTCCGTTACATGCATCTGGATTTCCGGATTTCTCGAGCTCTCGCCGCACAAGTCTTCCTCGCCGCGCAAGTCTCTTGATTTCACTGTTTCCTCACTGCCGCGCTACATTCAAGGTAATAAGGCTCGCGCGGTAATACTTGCGCGACAAAAACTTGCGCGACACATGTATCACTTGCGCAACATCTCCATACTTGCGTGCCTTAATGCCTTTACCATTTTTTCCAAAAATTCTTTCACAAATTTTATAAAAAATAAACCCACTTAAGAGTTTAATTTATTCAACTCCTGTGCAGATTCAATGGCTCTTAGACCTGGATTAATTGATGAACTGGCTAGCAAGCGGATAGATGATATGATGAATATCATTGGCCCTGATTACTATACTGTAAAAGACAGTACTCTTCCAGATTTGGCTAAGTATCTGAAGAAATATCATCGCGACTTTCCTCACTGCACTTATCTACCTTTGTATGGTCATGGTCATCTGCAAGAAGTCATTATTCCAGAAGTAAAGAATTATCTTCCATTTTCGTGGTTTCAGAATTATACCAATTTTGCTTCAGCAAATATCTCAGGCGGAGGAGTATTTCAAACTGCTGGAACAGTGGAGAAGGCTTATGTGATGCATCACAGCCCTTGCACACCAGATCTGAAAAAACATGCACCTGAGCTTCAACCACATTGTCATCCTTCAATCTTCCGAAATGCTCAGATGGATCAATCCAAAGGCTGGAAGAAAAGTTGGGATTTCCGTCCTGGGGGAGGTGTGAAGCCAACTTTGATGTGGGTATACTGGGTGCGACAGACATGCGCAGAGTTTATTGAGGATCTGAAGAGAGCTGCAATATATGAGGCTGTTTGGGTTGGGAAAACATATATTTACAGACATGATAACTTTGTGCCAGATATACTCAGCCACTGGAGCCCAGCGACTAATTCTTTCCATTTGACTCATGGAGAAGTAGGTATCAGTTTGTGGGATGTCCACAAGATTTCAGGAGCTCCAATCTTGGGCGATATGTATGATGAATTCATTCCTCCCAAGGTGACTTGGAATGATCCAGAGAAGACTCCTGCTTTGGCTCGAGAATTATTTAAAATCATTCACAGGCTCAAGAGTTCAGAGTCCTCATTAACTCATTTTAGAAAAGATATTCATCCGGAAAAATGGATGAATGTGTTTCTTACTGAGAAGAAAGGGATGGAGCCAAAAGAAAAAGGATCCAAGAAAAAGAAATCCAAGGATACCCGGCCCAGACGTCCTACCACTTGTCCAAAACCTGAGAAGAGAGGAGCTCCTGGCACATTCTGGCCAACTCTAGAAGCAGGAGAGTTTGAAAAATGGGGCTATGGAGTGAATCAAAGAATTCCAAAGAAAACTCGTCTGGCGGGTTTCTTGGCAATGTGGCTCAGTGTTTATCTCTTGCCGGTCAGGGATTCGAAGGGAGGCGTTAGGCCAGGGACCTTCGTCATTGCGGCCAAGTTGGATGAGGGAAAAATGGTTGGGTTAGCTACCCCCATTTTAGCAAAGATTCACAGGAGTTTACTTCACGTCTTCCAGGGTAAATCTCCTTTAAGAATAGTGGGACCATTCCAGGTTTTGTGGGGATGGATCGCCACTCACTTCAGGACTTACCATGTACAGAATGGATTACAAATTCCTGGAAGCTCTTTCAGATCGTCAGTGCAAGCATTCTCTGGAATTGCTCCATTAGATGTTAATGGTTATGACATGAAAGTAAGACTAAGAATGTATAAGGAATTCAACTTCTTTCCTTATGGAATTCCGCCATCCAGGCGGTTTGTTGATGATGGGAATGCCCATTTGGATTTGAGGGCATACATGCTAGCTTGCAGGGATGGCGTGTTAGTAACCAGGATTGATGGAGAAATCATATGCGAGGCCTATGCTCCATATAGATTTTCACGCCAATTCAAATGTTTGCAACAGATTGTTGTATCCCCTCCAGTACATGTCATGTTAGAGCAACATCCGATGGTTGCTCGACAACTATGGTTGCTGACATCAAGAGAGAAGACTGGGGCAGTATTTGATCTACCAGTTGAAAAAGCGGCACATTATCTGACTACATTTTATGCCGAACACTGGATAGCATCATACCCTAAAGGGATATTGAATCACCCAGTATATCAAGTGGGAAAGAGGAAGAAGACTGTAGAGAAAGACACTCTTCCTCATGAAGGTGACGCTTCTCCACCTGAAATAGGTTCAACAGACTCCTCTTCTAGAACTGATTCATCGGATTATCATGATGGGGATGATGAGGCACAACCGGCAGCAAAGCGGTTTTGTGCACGATACAATCCTCCGGTCAGAGTTAAAAGACCCACTCCATCAGCTCCTGGTGAGTTATTTGATTGTAATAACTTCAATCACTGCTACTTTATAAAGTAATAAGTCTCACTTTCTTATTCTCTATCTGTAGTTGCAGGATTCGGGAAGAAATTAAAATCAAAAATTGTAGGACCTTCCTCACAGCCTTTATATCTAAGAACAGAGGCTGTTCAGCTATGGCAGAGCTTATACTGTGATACTGAGACCGCCTGGCTGGATTTGTGTGAGGGCCTACAACTTCCTGGAATAGGATATCTTCTAGCTTTTAAAGACCTTCAATACGGAGATAACCCCAATGAAGTGCGAGCTTACATCAGAGAGCTGGAAATGCTCATATATGCCACTGATAATTCAGTTCCTATCACCAGGCGGGTGAAGGAAATGATTGATCGTGGCACCACTAAGGGGGCTGGTGGTTCTGGAGATGAGGAATGGCAAGAGTACGTGGCTCCTGAAGATGTAAGTTTTCTTTCCTTATTTTCTTTGCAACTTGATTTTAGTTGAAGCTTTGTTACTTAAGGAAGTTATTTTCTTCATCTTGCAGCTTGCAAAGAAAGGAACCAGGGTTCCTTCGCCACAATATAGCCTTAGTGGTACCGCTATCGGGGCTGCTGCTGATTCTCCTCGCGAACCATGCGAGATATCTCCAGGCCAGCAGGCCATGAATGAGGCACTGGACATAGCCTTTCATTCGCCAATCCAAGTGCCAATAAGGGAGACTACTGATACTCCGAAAAAACAAAAGAAGCCAAGGCAACGAAGGAGGAAATCCATAGCTAAACGTTTCATTAGTAGTGGTAAGTCCTTCGAACAATCATGAGTTTATACCCATAATCATATGGTTACTCATATTTCTGAGGATTGCAGGGGCTTCTTCAATTTCTCCCTTGAGGGAAGGGACTGATCCTTCTTCAAAGGTCGTGGAGGGTGCTGTAGAACAATCACAAACTCAGGATGACTTGGTTGCTCCTAGAGAAGAGCTACCATCCATTCCCAGTATCCCTCCTATCACTGAAGATGCTGTCCAGGGTCAGGGGTTGCAGGACATAAGTCGGCAAGAAGACGTAGAAAATGCTCCCACTGGTGAGACTAATCAAAATTCTGAAGTATCATTGGATGAAATGATGAATCAAGGAATGACTTTTGAAGAATTTTATGATCATGCTGAGTTTTCATGTGATTTAGAAGACCTTGGGCGTGACTGTTACCCTTCGCCCAAATTTTTCTTCAAAAAATATACTTCTAACCATGATGTAAAATAATATGCAGTTTCTTCCGTAGAAGCCGCTGAACTGCCAATGCCCGAAGAGGGTGTGGACACTGATGTCAACCCTATCATTGCAGAAACATTAGCTCAAGTAGAGCTAAATCCAATAAACTCTCTTGAGACCCATCTTGAAAATCCTGTTGAAACTGGGAAAGATAGGGAGAAGTCTTCTCAGGTTGCTGAACCACCATTGGGTAATGGATAACAATATTTGTGACTGTACTTTATTCGCAAGACAATCCATTCTTTTGTTATCCTTTGAAGCTGACTAAACCTTACAATTAATAATGCAGGACCATCAACTGCAATGACTAGATCCGAAGATGAGGCCTCAGCCTCTGTCCCAACGGGAATTGAAAGTGAAGAAGCACAAGTCAGGGGGGAAAGAGCAGGACAAGGCACCTCCCTAAGCGCGTTAATTCCAGATTACATACCCCCTTCTGACGATGATATTGAATCAGATCCATATATGCTTAAAGCATTCAGCTTTTCACGACGTAAGGCATGGAATAACATATGGAACATCATATCGGGGGTTCCTTTAGAAGAGATACCATAAAAAATTTCCCGATTGTCATCCCAATTTGTTATAATGGGACTTGGTGGTTTTGGGTATGAAAAGATCCATGCTGCGGTGAAACAGATCATTTTCAGGAGAGAGCAAGTGCAGACAAGTCGCGAAGATTTGATCAGAGTGAAATTGTCAGTCAACATAGGCGAATTTGAGGCTGCGATATCCCAGGCTGAAGCTGATTATGCTGTCAAGATGAAGGATCTGAAGCAAAAAATCAAAGAAAAGGTCGTCCAACAGGTGCAACTACAGCAACAGTTAGATGCTGTTACTGGGGAACTTGATCAGCTTAATAAATCATTGGATGAAACTCATATGAATGGCATGAAAGCCATCGCAGATGCTAAGAAGGCACTTCAGCAAGCTGAAAAGAATGAAGCCGGTCAAGTGCACGAGCTTCAAGTAACTGCTGATAAGGCCCAGGATGCTATACATCAAATGAAGACTTATGTTGACAGTCTTCTGTAATTTCTTGAAAGAGAGAAGAGACTCCAGTCTGTGGATGTCCTTCTAACTCTTGTGTATCAAATGAAAAACACTTTTGTCTTCAATCATTTGTACTTGCATTCTTCCATTACCTGCTTCAAATTTACTTAAGCCAGTGGGCTTAGTAATCATAGTTTGATTTTTACTAGGATTATTACAAATAACCCTACAAACTTTGAATCTTTTAACTTGCTCAATATTACCTAAATCATACAAAAATGTATATTTAGTGAGCTGGAATTGACTTTTATTCAGAGTTCCTTTGTCTTTTGTGGGCAGTTTAAAGTCATGCACGCCGGACATAAAGGGGCTAATGTTTAAGGTCGAAATAGCTTTGACCGGAAATGGATTAAAAATGGATTCAATTCCTTGACAATTTATCTGAAAACATATTACCATACTCAAGTATGAGGGAAAAAATGTAAACTATGGCTTAAGAATATTTGAATCTGAGGAATGATATGAAAAAGAGCTAAAAAGGCATTAGAAGAAGTAGTTTCCAAGAATGAAGTTACTATTATATAACAAAACCCGTTAGGGGGTTGAAATATGCAGGGCCACCTATGGGCATTGGCTGCATAGTCAAATAAAATAGCATCTTTTGGCTGACAAGTCTGTTATGTGGACTGTTTATGCAAGGCCACCTATGGGCACGTGCTGCATAGTCAGGCAAAAGAACTCTCAGAAATTTACTTTCCTAGTGCTAAAAGCCAGTGAATGTTTATGGAGATTCAAATTTTCTAAAGCATAGAGTTTGTTGTATGGAAAGAGGTACTTGAATATGGAGAAGATATTTCCGAACAAGAACATCGAAGAACTGGATGAATATCACTCCTACGAAGGTCTGACCCAAACGTAGGGAAGAAGAATAAACCATAGACTTGAATACTTTCAGATCATGAAAAAGGATATGGGACAAATATGGTAAGGATGGCTATTTTTTGCGGATCCCTACATACTGTCGTTTAAGACAAATAAGGACAAAAGAGGCATTCTTCCCAAGAATGAAGTTACTATTATTTAACAAAACCCGTTAGGGGGTTGAAATATGCAGGGCCACCTATGGGCATTGGCTGCATGGTCAAATGAATAGCATCTTTTGGCTGACAAGTCTATTATGTGGACTGTTTATGCAAGGCCACCTATGGGCACGTGCTGCATAGTAAGGCAAAAGAATTCTTGGAAGTTTGACATTTTTGTGACTAGAAGTCATGAAAAGGGTTATGAAGATCTGAAAATATTTAAGGTTAGGATTATAATACATAAAGATGGGTATTGTCCAATGTATATAGAGATACATTGGTCAATGAAAACCATAATCATGTTGTGGCTGGGTCCTAAATTGAAATTTTGGACTTCACTACGTATCTCATAAGAATGAGAATCAAGCCATACGTAGTTCTTGAAATGCAGTTTAACGTCATGCAGGACGAAAGTATGAGTGATCTTAGTTTAGGGTCATAGAATTCGGACCATAATAATGAATACACAGTGTGTGTTTTCATGAGGAATTTTCAGCCAAGGGACTGAAAGCGAAATTTGGGGTTAGGCCCAAAAGACTTGGGACTGGATTCGAGGGACACTCGAATGTTCCTACGTATCCCATAAGGATGGGAATCAAGTCCACGTAGTTCTAGAACTACCCTTTGTACAAATTTGGTTCGTACATGTGAAGGGTGAAAGGGGACTTTAGTGCAATGATGGTTTAACCTGAGATAAAAAGTTTAGGCATTACCATGTATGTACGTAGTCTTTTTGAAATGAAACATGATTGAAAAATCAATGTCAATAATAGTTCTCTCTTAAGTGAGGAGATCAAAGAATATTGTAGTTTATTGTCGTACCGGACAAAAGTGTTGTATAGTTTAACGTCATATAACAAGGACAAAAGTGAATCAATGTAAAGATATTGATTCCAGGGACGGTTTCAGAAATCATCATCATATGAGATGGTGATGAACCGATGTGAAGAGATTGTTTTTGGGCTTGAATCCTGGGAGGTTGCCTACATACCCAGCCTGGAGGGCAAGGATCAAAGTCTGTGTAGTTCAATTAAAGAATGAATTAATGATCAAGTTGTTCTTGGGGACAACGATCTAATTAAAATGTTGTTGGGACTTACACATGGTTAGCGGCCCAAAGGGAGTGTTATGGTTGATGTTCACTCTAAGCTCATGTGAGTCATACTCGGTGTGAGAAACAAGAGATAATAACAACCTTAACGATGCACAATTTAATGTCATGCAGGACATAAAAAAGGGACTATGCAGTTTAAAGTCTTGCAGTTAGGACTATTGGTGCTGCACAGTTTAGTGTCATGTAGCAGGGACAAAATACAGTTTAATGTCATGTAGGACCTATCAAGGATTTTCTGTACAGTTTAGCGTCATGTAGTTAGGACGATGGGGATAAAATAGTTTAACATCATATTGGACGAAAGGGGGACTATGCAGTTTAATGTCATGCCGTAAGGACAAAATAACACACCTATTTATGTCATGTTGGACGAAAGTGTGAATAGTTTAAGGTCATATGCATGGACCGTGGATGGTGCAGTTTAATGTCATGCTGGACCTTTGATGATTATATAGTTTAACGTCTTTCCGGACGTGAGGGAATTTTATACAGTTTAGCGTCATGTAGTTTAGGACGTCACAGTTTAACGTCTTGCTGGACATAAGGGATTTTCAAATAGTTTATGGTCATATACATGGACAAGGGATGATGCAGTTTAAGGTCATGCTGGACTGTTCATGGAACTTTTTCACAGTTTAATGTCGTGTGGGACGAAGATGCAGTTTAAAGTCATACTGGACCATTGATGTATAGTTTAACGTCATGTAGCAAGGACGAACTGGTGCTGTACAGTTTAAAGTCATGTAGCTAGGACTAAGGTGAACCAATATGAGGATATCAATTCTGGGGACTTTTTTATAGTTTATCGTCATGCTGGACGATGAAAGTGCCACACAGTTTAATGTCATGTTGCTAGGACACAATATAGTTTAATGTCATCTCGGACAAAATATAGTTTAGTGTCATCTCGGACATATACAGTTTAGTGTCATGTAAGAAATTTAAAGGTGACACAGTTTAACGTCATGTTGGACGAAGTTGCAGTTTAAGGTCATACTGGACCATAGTTTAGTTTAAGGTCATACCGGACCATAGTTTAGTTTAAGGTCATACCGGACCATAGTTTAGTATAAGGTCATACCGGACCATAGTTGTAGTTTAAGGTCATACCGGACCATAGTTGTATGAACCAATTGTAAGTCTTGGTTCTGGGGACTATATTTTGTGTTTATACAAAATACTTCTTCAGAAATCTGGAATTGGTTGCAGTCGTGATGAGTTCTCCATCCATTGAGATTAAACAGAACCAAAGATTAACTCTTCGTCTGATAAAGACTCTGCCTGATTAGCCTGTTTAGGCTGTGCCGTTTGATGGGGCGGTGCCCGTGGCTTTGAAGTAGATGGCATGAAATCTGCCAGAGTCAAAGACAATTTAGGCTTTGATGCATACTCATCTTCTCCTGATTCCTCTTTCTTTTTTGAATTGCGCTGCCCTTTTGAGGATTTGTCCTTTGATGGAGGCTTTACTGCAGCTTTTGTAGGAGACACAATTGGCTTCTTCAATTGTGTTCGCAAAATGGAATGGTTCCGATTGATTGTCTTTCTGACCATCCAATCATCATATTTTTTCGAAGTTTTGCTTTTGACTTCCTGCCACTCGCCTCCTTCTTCTGAATCTGTAGCGGTAATACACGCTACATGAGCTAAAGAACCCTTCAATTTGACTTGTCCTAAGTCGACCATCTTTTGCAGGAGGTCTTTAAAGACAAAACACTCATGGATGGGATGCCCCAACATTTGATGAAAGGGACAATAATTGGGACGGTCTTCATCTCCTTCCTTGTTTGGCCTCTTCGGCATTGGTAATTGAACCAAATTATTTTCCAGAGCTGAAATGAAGTAACCAGGAACTTGCTCACTTCAGAAAGAGTATGTTTTACTCTTCATATCCTCAAATTGTTTTCGTCGTTGATCTTTTTGATCATTTGGACGAAACAGCCTTTGTTGTTGGCGTTCAGGAGGTGGAGCCCTTCGAGAAGATGAAGGTTTTGAAGTAGAAATAGGTACAGGTGCCTGTTTAAGCATAACTGTAGCAGTTTCTGCTTTACCCATTCTTCTTCCTGGAGCTGATGGAATTACACGAGATTTAACCTTAGCCTGTATAAGGGAATCTTCAATCTGTTGAGCGATTGAAGTAAGGTCTCGAAACCCTCTTGTGTATTTCACAGGGATCAATGGCGTGCGTAATTCATCACGCAAATTTGCCACACAGATTGGCAACAATTCCTCCTGAGGGAGTGATAAACTCAAGGAATACGTTAATCCCTTCCAACGAGCATTGAAATCAGAGACTCTTTCATTCTCCCTTTGTTTGCAGTTTGTAAGATCGAAAACTGTCGTTTTTGGCAAAGTTGAGCTAAACTGAAGAAGGAATTTTTGACGAAGATCCTCCCATCCGATGACTGACCGGGATTTCAAGCTTGTATACCAGACAAAAGCTGGTCCTTGCAAGGTTCGCACGAAGCATCTGAGTTTCACTGCTTCTTGCTGCTCTGGAGTTCCCATCATAGGATCACAACAAGATATGTAATGCGTCAAATGTTGTTCAGGGTCGCCTGATCCATTGAAAGTAGGGAAAATAGGGTTTCCAAAACTGGATGGAGGAGAAATTGAATCTACCCATTCAGGGTAAACTTTATTTTCAGGTTGAACTTGCACCTGTTTCCCTTCCATAGTTTCTAACCGAGCTGTTAATGACTCAATAGTAGTTATTAACTTTTGAGAAACGTCAGGTTGAACTTGGTTTTGGGTAGGTGCAATGAATGGAGCTTGGACAGACGTGGTGGTTGGTGCTGCAACTGATGGTAGTGCTGCCAACTGTTGTTGCGTTTGACCCGTAGGATTAGACCTCTGTGGGTGTACTGATAAAGGAGGATATTCTTGATCCATCTCAGTAGTTACAACAAATTCCTTCGGCTGTCGGACTTCAGCATTCTTAAGAAGAAGACTACTCTGAAGTAGTTCTGCATTCAACCTTCTTAATTCTTTCATTTCTTCCTCCTGTTGTGCAAACCTTTTCTCTAATGAGAGTGATTGACCTCCTTCAGAGGAAGGGTGAGAAGTATCCTGATTCTTACCTTTCCCCTTATTGGATCCTTTTCGGAGAGGGGGAAGTTGGTTACTTGAAGGAATACCCAGATTTTGGGTAAGCCTTTGATTACGTGTGCGCACACCTTCTTCATTTAGGTCTGTGTGCGCGACTTCTTGAGCAGGAACCTCTTCGTCTGATCCCTCTGATTGAGCCTCATCTGGTGAATCAGCAGCAACGACATTGATGACATTAATGGATGCATATTGCATGGAATCCTTTCTATCAGCATTTCTGTGATATTGTCTTCTTCTATGTCCATGATGAGACATGGAATTCCGTTGACTTGATCCCTCAGGAACTTCTTGGAAAACCGTCACTTGGAGAGAATCTCCTGATAGCTTGGCTCTTCGTTCCACTTGAGGCTTATTCCCTAATCCAGAAAATACTGACTTTCTCTGAGGGAGGGATTGAGAATTTGAAAAAGTCCCTAGTCCGGTGGACTAGGGGTGTTCCTGCTGCTTCCGCTCAACTCCTCGAATCCCATTCGTTGACTCTGAGGGTTGGGTTAGAGAAGTCCCCAGTATGGCAAGCTGGGGTGTCTCTTGACATGCTATGTCTGAGATCTTCTTGAAATATCTCTTGATCTTGCGAATCTTAGTTCGGAAATTAGCTGGATGCATTAACCTGTATCCACTTTTATCACCTAGTTTAACAGACCGTTGGATGATTTCCGAAACTTCCGTCATTTGATGACGTGTTTGCTCCAGACGAGAGGCTTGTGCAATATTCTCGCCTTCTTGATGTAGGAGCAATTCAACAACATGTTCTCTATATACTTGATTTTGAGAGGAACTAGTTGAAGCCTGTTCTTGAGCAAGCTTTTGATTATGAACAAAGCCCATTGACTGTGGCCGGCCATGGGCAATAACATTGCATGAGACCATTTTCGGCGGGCTTTGCTGACCGGAAAGCACTGTGAAATGTAGTGCTCCGTGAACACCCCATCCTCTGATATGAACATTAGACGGAGCATTGGAAATTAACTGACGCAATCTTCTTAGTGCGCCAAGGCATGAACGTTGAAGGGTTCTCTGTTGCTTTTCAGCCTTCAGATACCGAGAGACTGATAGAGATGCCAAATCAATCTGGCGTTGTAACCCTTCTATTATCTTAATATGATTTTCATAATCACTGTAAGATAATACTTTCTTCTTCAATTGACAAAGAGTTTTCCATATGTTGAGACGAATATCATGGATTCCATCATCCGTCAACATCTTTGGAATGTCGTACTGGGAGTCAGCCAAAGGCCAAAACATGACTGGTACTTCACCTTTTGCCAGTTTTTTCCTCATGTTCAGCATTTCCTCATTATCATTGAATGAAGATTCTTCTACCTGTTTGGACCATAATTGGTGTTTCCTTGTTGCTTCATCGGATTCAACAAGATTGGTAGAGATATCACTATTCATGCCGGAAGATGAATGACCCAGGGATGGTTCGGAGAATAACCTGAACCCCAAGCTATCTTCTGATGGAGAAAGAGTTTCACCTGCCGATAGTAAAGCTTCAGACATGACTGGTTTTACGTTTTCAAGTGCCTCGAGATAGGAGGGCTTTCTCGTCACTACATTGCCTTCTGAAGAATTTTCGAGACAATGTGAATCACTACTGCGGAGAGGACTTTCGCAGCGAAGTTCATCACCATGAGGAGGACCGTCATGATGGGTTACAGCAAAAGATGAAATCTCTTGCTCCTTGGTCTTCTGACCACACAGAGGGTTCCTGTGGCTCTCATCTGAAGAAGAAATTTCAAGATTGACCGAATTTTCATGAAGCAAGTCTTCATGAGGAAGTGTCTGTTGAAGACCTTCAAAATTAATGTTCCTGTTATTGGGAACTGAGGGAGTAGAATCTTGAATTCCGACAGATAAATGTCTGAAGGCTTCAAGAACTCCAGCATCGGGCAAGGCTTGGTTGCAGATTAGCCTTTGATCTCCTGACTGTGCTGGGCAGATCTTTTTCTTAGATGCATTCTTACTCGCTTTAGAAATCACTTGATGACGAAAGTGATTGCTCTGAGAAGGTGTATGTGCCTGATCAGGAAAGATGGTCAGGTTAGGCTGACAATCATCGCTCAAATCAAGTGTATGTGCCTGACTTGGTTGTCTGTATGATATGGGGGAGTATGCCCCATAAACCTCTTGGAATGGAACAGATGTGTGTGTCTGTTCCGGAGTGAATCGTTGATGTGTCACTCCATTGCTAGGGATAGATTTATGTGTCTGTCCCTGAGATGATGCTGAAGTTGTTATGATATCCTGGCAAGCATCCAGAATATGAGCAGGAATTTGCTTCTGCTCATTCACCATTGACAAAATATGTTTGGTGACTTCAGCTGCCGGAACGGGGATATACGTCCATTCCGGGCTTGGAGTAGGTGTATGTGCCTGATCCTGTCCTCCTTTTCCTGTCAGTGAATCATGACAGTACTCAAGTGTGGAGGTAGAGAGTTTAGTCTACCTTCTGTTTGTCGTCGGGACTTTCCGACTGACTTCTCCGTGCGCTACCAAACGAGACTGTTGGTAGGCTTGATTAGTATTAGCAGGTGTATGTGCCTGCTGTTTACACTTCGCCAAACGCGGTTGACGAGATCCATCATATGTAGTCAGACGAGCCTGCTGACTAACTGGTGATGTATAAGCAGGTGTATGTTCCTGCCTACAGTACTCCGCCGGAATTGCCTGGCAGGATCGGCTTGATGCTGCCAGACGAGTCTGCAGGACAGCAGAATTAAAACGGGCAGGTGTGTGTGCCTGCTCGTTGTTTGCCACCAAGTTAGGTTGGTGGACTTCTCCGGAGATGGCAGGGATGACAACCTACCTATTGCTAACCGGATTCCATCTCTGGTGATTCATCTTGCCTGCTCGGGTTCGAGGAACCTGAGCTGAATGCCTAGAGACGGTACCCTCATCATGTTGAGGGCGCACTACCGCACGAGTCTGGCGGCGATTGTTGATGGGAGCCCTCGGGAAGGACTCCTGTCTTTTTGAATTAAGGCCCTGAGGGAACTGCTCATTCACTTCCTCAGAGTAAGGGAGTGAATGGAAATTGCGTTCCGGGGATAACGACCCGAAACGGTTGGAGACGGTAGTCAGCACCGCCTGCTTCTTGATTGCTGGTCGCCGTTGTCCGGACGACCAGGTAGAGTTATTAACTTGGAGGGCTTGACGAGCGGCCTCCAGAGTTTGGATAGTACCGTTGCGACGGTACTCCTTAACAAGTGCATTAGAAACACAGCGTTGAAGACGCTGAGTTGGTGATGTCATCCTCATAGCGGATGACGTTCCAGCAGGAGTAGCAGCATTGGTTTTCACAGCAGCAGACCTCACAGTAGAGGTGTTCACAGCAGCAGTATTCACAGGGGTGAATTTAAGGAAAGCCATTTTGCAGAAGATCTTGAGAAAAGAGTGTCTGTTCCATATAACAGACATAATCAAGATGAATCTGGCCACTGCATCTTTTGGATGAGCACATGTCAATGATTCCTTTGTTGGCCCAAGGGGCCTAACAAATAAGAAGAACATCACTTTCACTTGGTTAAGGATTCACGCCGGGTTCACCATTTTTGTTTCGCACGGAATCCGGGGATGACCTCCTGGACGGGAGATTCAAACGTTCCGATCAGTTTCTAACGGGTTTGTTCGTAGAACCGGAAACATCTAATGATTCCACATCCGTTTGGACCTACTTTCCAAAGGCAGGCGCTCATTAGCATGTGGACTAATGAGGCTTAGGAATTTGCATTGGTCGAGAGGATGGGAGGTCGGACTCATCACACATTTTTGAGGGGAATTATTGTCTACTCCGGGACTCTCTTTATATATTTAAGTTATGTTCGTGAATCCTTATTACATTACCAAGTATAAAATGAGTTTTCCTTTAGTTTTAACAATCAGTGATTACATATGAAAGAAATTTAGAGAATCTTTTATATGTATTCGAGGTTCTTCATCAATAGAGAATCATCTATATCTGTTTAGAGATTCTTGGTCAATGGTATCCTTCAAAACATTTATAAAAAGTCTCTTGGTCATTATGATGACCAGGCTGGTTTTAAAGCCACTAAGTGGGGCACTTGAAGTTTATCGTCATTCAGAAGGACAAGGATTATTTCAAAGTTGGGATCGAACTCATAAATGGGCTACCTACGTATCCTTTGTTTTGGAAAAGGAATCAGAACCCACGTAGTTTGAGTAATGGGGTATGATGTTTATGATTGATGGCTCAAAGATGAATGTCATAATTACTTTTACACTCTAAGCTCACGTGAGTCATGCTCGGTGTGAGAAACAATAGGTATTGGTAAAATTTAGACAATTGTGCCATAAAATATGAAATCATAAGAATTTGTTTTGGGGCTTATGTATAGATGACTACCCAGATAGATGAAGGTTTAGGATTTACTTTTAGGGAGAAAATCCATGAACATGGTCCACAAAGTTATATGTGCTTCATGGAGATTTGAATACTCTAATCTTGGGGCTTACTCCTAAGGAGGATGCCCAAGTTAGGAGGGGAGTTATGATTGGGTTTTATTCCTGAAAAGGAAACCCAAATCAAAGGTAATTTATGACTGGTTAAGAAAAGTTTAAGGGGACTTGGGGCTTATTCCTGAAAAAGGAAGCCCAAGGTTATGACTGAGTCTTATTCCTGAAAAGGAGACCCAGGTTAGGGATTAAGGTTTGGGGCTTACTCCTGAGGAGGATGCCCAGGTTATGGAACATGGTTTGGGGCTTACTCCTGAAGAGGATGCCCAAGTTGTGAGATTGGGATTGGGGCTTACTCCTAAGGAGGATGCCCAAGTTAAGAAATTAAGGTTTGGGGCTTACTCATAAGGAGGATGCCCAATTTTGGGAATTAAGGTTTGGGGCTTAGTCCTGAGGAGGATGCCCATGTTTAAAGGACTTATAACTGGGGATTATTCCTAAAAAGGAGACCCAGGTTAAGGATTCTCTCATCTTAAAGGATGAGGTTGAATGAACTCTCAATCTTTGGTGACATAAAGATATTTAAATCACTAGGTTTTGAGAGATATTCTACAGAATTCCTTTCAGATAAGGAAGTCAAATCAAGAAATCATGCCATAAATGGCTTTGAAGAGTATCTTGAAGACTAAATCTTGAATAGGAAAGGTGAAATGGCTTAAGAGGGGTGAAATGGGCAGAAAAGGCACCCAAAAAGGAATGGGCGCGCAAGTCTTGGAAGGCGCGCAAGTATTGCGGCGGCGCGCAAGTATTGGTCGCGCAAGTATACTTGCGCGACATGAGGGGTACTTGCGCGATTCTCAATCGGAATTGAAATACTTGAGCGACTTCTTTTTAATCACTTTAGAATCCTCTTGAGGTTCTTCCAGAAAAGGGACGCGCAAGTTATATTGAAGGAAATAAGTCGGCGCACAAGTGTTTGATAAGTTTCAACACTTAGGCCTTCCTTCTTCTCTTTGGATCTTCCGTTCTAGGTAAAAAATTACCTTAGAAGTGTTCCGGAAGCTTTGAGAAGAGACTTGGGCGTCAGGAGCTTCAATCCGAGTTTCTGGAAAAAAAATCCTCTCGAATGGGGGGCCCACAGGGTCTATTTATAGGCAAAAGAAGACCCAGGGCGGTTACCGGGCGGTTACCAATTAAGTCGCGCAAGTCACCTGCGCGACCAAGGGTGTCGCGCAAGTGTACTTGCGCGACAATGATAAAACTTGCGCGGTGCATTTGCTTTTGATCCTCTGTTCATGCCTTTGTCGATTTTTGATATTTTCTTCAAAGGTTGAAATCACTTTGAGCTCAGATATTCCCTTTTCCGATTTTTAGATTCTGTGACGAAAGGAGCGTCAACAATGATTTAAGAGACTATCTAATTCATCAAACAAGAAGGCACAAAGACAAAATTTTCATTTTTCAATATCTTACCCCTAAATATGAAGAACATTAGAATAAATACATAATTGATTTCAGTACAATCTCACCACTTATCATGGCTTGATCAATTTCCACTTCATCTATTATTTAATGAAATAGAGTTGAATTTGTCATTCTCGAGGTGTTAGCAATTCACGCGATCCATAAATAGAATGATAGATCATTTCATCTATCTCAAAAAAATGTTACCAATTATTATAACATATTAATAACTCTACTTATATAAAGGTAATACATTAATCTAACAAACCTCAACTAGCATATAACGTATACTATTTATAATTGGATAACCATACAAACCTTCAAAAAACTGGAAATCAACAACTTTAGAGAGAGGTGGACTAAATTGATTTAAAATTTATCTCCTATACCTTAAAAGGTAGTCATTGGTTGTCACATTCCAAACATGTTAACCCCTTAATCCTATGTTTTCTTGAGTCATGTTAACAACCAAAACAAACCGATATCCTTATTACATGTTTTCTTCTTCTTATGTCCAAAAAGTTGTAATCTTCATCCAAGACAGCATAAACCATATGTCAATAAATCTTCGACTAGTTCCAATGAATATAATATCATCCAATTTAATTATTCCTATCCAGCATACCTCTATCCAAATATTAATATCTCAACATAATATTTATATTTATGGTCATCCTTCCCTAAATCTTTTGTTTTCCAAAAACATCACCTTATTACCTCAATCATTTTTCATTGTAACCACTCAGTATATACTTTAAATACATGTTGAAAACAACATTGGAACACTACATAGATATTTTATTATTCCATAATACCATAAAAGTGATTCTATGACATTATTTTATAATCCCATAACATAAACACTAAATCATTCCACATAATTTTCATACTCAATATCCCCAATAGTGATCACATGTGATTTTCCATTGTATTTGTCCTTATGAGGTTCATGACATCAATAATAATTTATCACCATTGGATTAGAAATTATTTTTTAGAATTCCACATTTCCTTTAACATATAGCATTGAAGTGAGGGTGGTATATTCTATATAGCCTTTTCTTTATTCACATCATTAGTTACCTTTTTCACATTACTTTAGCACTCAATTGCCTGATGACCTTCTATTTCACACTTAAAAAATTTTCTATCCCCGTTAATACAGTCTCCACCATGGCTAATTCCACAATTTCATCATAAAGAAATATTCCTCTTGTTTTCACCATTATTTCGAGGTTTTCCTTTGAACTCCATCATTCGTTTCTTGTCAAAACCATGATATTTATATTTAACACAAAAATCCATTTTACATCAATATCACAACACATTGTATATTCATAGAAACTATATTATATTATAGCTAATTCCCTTTGAAGATTTGGTTTTAAGCCACTAATGAATTGATCAACTTTACTTTCTGGTTGGATGATAATGCCAGAAGCATACATTGCAAGTCTTGAAAAATTTACCTCGTATGTACCAACAAATTAATCACCATTTTTATTAATATCAAGGAACTACTTTACCATTTTTGTTAGAATAATATGAAGAAATTACTAATTGAAAAATATTTTCTTAAATGCATCCCATTCAATAGATTCAATTTCATCTTGTTGCCTCATATACTTGAATAGGGCCCACCATTGGTCTGATTTTCCTTCTAAACTATAAACACCAAAAATGAATTATTCATTCTCCAAATAAGAAAATGATGGAAAATATCTTTTTAATTGTTCTGATCAATTATTTAGCAACAATTGGATTAAAAGACACACTGAAAGAAGATAGAAGTTTCCTCATGAAGGAATAAACATAATAGTGTTCACTTCTCTACTCATTGGAAGTCTATAATTATATGTATCTTGTGTAAGTATAGAAATAATATTTTTTAGTCTTTATCCCATAATTTTTTTTCTGGAGGACAATTGTTGCATTTCCCATTGCATTGATCATTAACAGGATTACTTCACATTCCAACCATTGTCTAAAACCTGAAAAGAATAGCGTTAGAGGCCAAAATCATTCTGGGAAAACAACATAATAAAGGGTGTGTATTTTCAATATATAACATTTTATGTTTAATCATAGGATATTGATGATCATTACCACAATTTTAGGACAATAACCTAAAATTATTCATATCCATAGGAGAACCCTTAGAAATAACTCTAGGGATCTCACTACAGTTTTCACATGATAGTTTCCAAATGATGACTAAACCTTTCCTCTGATACCACCTATAATGGGACAAGACAGAAATATATGAATATTACATATTTTTGGAAAAATATTCATAACATTTTACAAATGCACTCCTGAGGACCATAATAGTTTAGTGGCTTTGGAAACATGGAATAAATTCTTCTAACTTGTTAATAATATTGAACATATCCCATAAAGATATTCCCCTTTAGTCCTTGTAATGAAATGATTTATTTATAACCCAAGGAATGGAAACATACGAAATTGATAGTTTAGATGACCAGTAAGGGTAATAAAAAAATAAGGGAACATATGAATATAAAACAAACATGAACATAACATTTAAAAATCAAATTATTGAGTCATGAAATAAATATTATCTATTTGTAAGGAATAAATCATAAAAGAACATTAACCATGATAATATTGAATTGGAATAATATATGAACTTTTAGAAAACATATAGTCATAGAAAATTATTTACATATTATACAAGGAATATAGCCAAGACCATCATAGGTGACAAAGTCCATTACAGAACCAGGTTTACTTGTCATTCCACCCTTATATTACTGAAATATATTTACTTTTCATTCTAGTCTTGTATATCTCATGAGATATAAATCTTTAACCAATGAATTGGAGGGAGATATATGTCCCACCAATATTATAATGAAATTATTCTTACGTGTTCCATAAAAAACATAAATCATTCATAATAGCCAAACCCAAGAAACAAAAATGGGTTTAAACATCATTCCATCATAATCTATATAAAATAAAGTCATTTCATAAAAAATTAATTCCGTTTTTAAAAAATAAAATCATAGTAATAATAAGGATATTTAAATATCCCAATTTATAAAATTTCATCTAATATGGAATATAATTTCGATAAAACACTTGTAATAAATTCTTCAGGAAAATATTATTCCTTCTCTAGAAACATTTTATTTTACCAAAATTTCATGAAATTATATAAGAAACTAATTTATTTTAAAATATACTTGAAATATCGTAATGGAATATTAATGGAAATAAGTATTGGTTAAGTTTTAAGAATACATTCATTGTGCATTAGTTAAAAAAAATATTGTCCTCGTACTTTTGTAGGAAAAGACAAAAAAGTACCTCATATCGAATAGTGAAAAAATATTCCATTCACACTGTTTATTAAATATTAACAAATGGTAAAATTTTAATTTAAATAATTTTAGAATAATATAAATATTAGTACATATTTATGGATGAAGTATGTAGATGATAAATATATCCTAATAAATAATTACATATAAACAATCTCAGATAATAATTAGATTTCAAAAATAACCCTTACCTTAGGTACGATATCCTTAGTATGTATCCAAATATTTTATATAATGATTTAGATACTGTTAATGACTTATTATAGAATCATAATCATTTTTATTATATCCTATATCATTATATTATCATCCTTTTGTTAGTAAAATGTCAGTGTCACTCCTTATTTGGATATTAATATCTTTATGTTCGTATGCAAGTTTTTTCAGATAAGTTCATGTTCTATTACATAGGATACAGTTGTATACTTTTAAATAATGATATTAGTATAATATATATCATATTTATTCATTAAATTCATGTATATAATCAAGGATTAACGAAGATCATGTAGAATAAATCACTTCGCTTTGTGGAGACGGTAGGCCGTACGTACGCACACGTGAGAATATCATTAACTTTATGGTTAAATGGTATGGAATTGTACATTGAATTTTATTATAAAGAATTATTAGAATGTTATATAAAATATATTAATCTGTTATACTAATCATTATATCCATCTAAATTTAGTATTTTTGAATAAAAAATTACACCACAACGTGGAGACAGTAATTCGTATGTATGCACACATGGTGATATTGTTATTCATAGGATGGATAAAAGGAAGTATATGGTTGTACCATAATTATAATAACATATATTCTTGTATAATATATTAGATTTGTAACCTTATTATGGAAACAAAAATAATGATGATGTAGAGGAATAAAATTTTTTTTAAGGAGGTGATAAAACAATTACCGCATTTTTCAGTATCTTCTTTTGATTTGCACAAAAGGACCCCTTAAGAAGGGATTTATTCCCAAAGTGTGGTATCTAAGAGGAAGGGGGTGATGTTTAGAGATTATTTTATTAGTAGTTGGTTGATCCAAGGGGCATGAGATGTGTGATTAAGTGGGTATATTTTGTGGCCTTTTATAAGAGGGAGGAGGGAAACTTTAGAAAAGTTTGGGAATATTATTTTATTATAAATTAATTTTCAAATTATAATATCTAAAAAGTGATATATTTCGTGGATAAGATGAGTATAGTTCAAAATAATCTCATCCAAATTTTTTTCGACAAGAATTTAATTTATTTTAAACCTTATATTTTAAGTTTACCCTTAATTACTCTCTTTTAATTTTAATTGATCAAACAATATTTTAATAATTAAGAGATTACTATGTTTACTTATATGAGGTCAATTTCATATAATTGGACACTTAATTATATTTTAGACCATAAAATATCTAGTTTCAAATTTTAAAAATAATTTTATAAGATTTAAATAATTTAATAAAATATTTTTTTATAAAATATTAATAGTATGAATTTTTACACTATTCATTATATTGAATATAAAAAAAATCCCAGTTGAGATATAACTTAAAAAAAAGAATTTAATACTCTTATAAAATTTCATATTCACCAATAAAAATCTTTTATTACCTAAATTATTTTAAATAAAATTTATTTTATTCTTTATTGTACGATTTATGTGGTGTTTCTCTTAATAAAGTAATTATTGTATCCATTTTGTGTCAATATTTATGGTAATTATTTAATATTAGATAATTATAAATAAATTCACATGATGTAGATAAATTCATTATATTTATTTAGAAAATTTATTTTTTATGTTGTTTCTTGTTTATCAATACATTAAAGTTATTATACTTATAATTGATAAGAGAGTGACACGTTGTCACTTTCTTTTATTTTAATTACAATTACACCACTTTTATGGAAAAATTCCATTAAATGAATACATTAAAACCCTTAGGTGATCTTGGTCAACTTTCATTAATAAAACCAGATTTTTGTAGGGTGTTAAGGTAATTTTATTATCTTTATCATATTGTTTGTTACCCTAATTTACCAAATTTACATTTAACCGTTTTTAATAAAAATTACCGTAGTTACTATTCATAACACCCAAAATATAAATGTAACCTATTAACATAATTTGGACCTAATGATTAGAAAAATAGAATTAATTTTTTCAAAATTCACAATATATAAGTGAAATTTATTAATTTAAAATTAATTTCCACCGACAAAGCAAGAAAATGATTTTCTTTAAAAGTAAAACCCATTAAAAGATTGATGAACATTTATATATAATTTCAATGTGAAATTACCTCCAATGACCAATAATGGATTAAATTATAAAAAAATAATATAATTATAATTTAAAAATAATTAAAATGATAACCATTCAGTATGAATAAATCAGATGAAAATGCAGTTTTAAATAAAAATGTATTATTTTTCACTATTTATTAATGAAATGAATATTATCTGAAAAATATAAACAATTTAACCAAATTGATTTTTTATTTTCTAATTCGAAATAAAAAGCTTATTTTTTTTAAAATAACTTATAAATTTCTAAAAAACTAGATTTAAAATGGGTTCCCCATCGAAAGGTGGTAAATCTACATTTTTCGAAAAACCCTCAATTTATAAGTAAATTTGACTTTGTTCTTATATCATGTCTAAAAAAATATAAAATGAATTATTAAAATTAAATTAATTATATTACATATATACATTACAAATAAAATATATAAATAGGGATTCAATTATTTTATTGAAAAACTTATTTTCATATAAATTGTTTATTATAACGAAGTAAATACACATCATACCCACCATAATAATAAAGAAGTTATAATATTTTTGTTATCACTTATAGTATATATTTAGTAAAATTTATTCAATAAAAAGAACTTGAAATTGTGTGTAACACAAGCCAAAAATAGTGTTTTATATAGTCCAAGATAATACGATATTGTATATAGAACAATCTAATCTTTGTGTAGTGTACAACACAAGTCATCTGAGAAATTAAAAAGAATCTATCTCCTAATATAAAAATGTGTTAAAAAGAAACTACAAAAAGATTTGGGTCATAATGGATTTATTCACCCTAGTGTTTCAACATGGGAATTCCATGTTCTCTTTGTTAATAAGTAATATGGATCCATGAGGCCTTGAATTGATTATAGGGAAACAAATTCTATTATAACAAAGAACAGGTATCCTCTACCTTTCATTGATAAATTGTTTCATAAAATTTATAGAGCCCAATATTTCTCAAAGATTGATATCTTTTCTGGGTATCACTAATTTTGGGTAAATAAGGAAGATATTTTGAAGACATGTTTTTAGATGATGTATAGACATTATGAGTTCACAATAATTTTATTTGGATTGACTAATGGAACCTCTATTTTTGTGGACATAGTGAATAAAGTGTTCAAGGAACATATTGATGATTATTTGGTGGTATTCATTGATGATATTATATATTTTTATAAAATCTAAGAATATTATGATAATCACTTCAAGATTATTCCCAAAACACTTTAAAGGTAATAGCTGTATGGAAAATTTAATAAGTGAGATTTCTTGATTCAAGAAGATCTTTTTCTTGGCCAAATTATATAAAATAATAGAATAACAATTGATCCTAAAAAGAAAATGGAATCCAGTGAATTTACAACACTAATAATCAAACTATGATAATTAGTTTAATTGTTTTACCAGGTCATTATCAGTGCTTCGTTTATAAATTTTTCTGATTGGATAAATCGTTAACAAAGCATACACGTAAAGGGGTTATGTTTGTTTATTAAAGAGAATGTTTTGGTGAACTAAATATAATATTAGTTAATGATCTATTTTTAATATACCATTTAGAAGTGATAGGTTTGTTATAACGACCCATACTTTACATACATTGTTAATACTTCAAAATTGAAGCACACTTATTACAACATATGATAAAACCACAAAGGACCGTATAGGTATAGTGTCTTTAGAAACTGGGAAACATAAACAACTGGTTCATAAATCTTCTACAGTGTCTCCCATTTATTTCATCATATCTAGGGTCCCTTTTAGCATATTCTACTTAATATCCATCTTCCTGACCTGGGGAAAAGAAAACATAAAAGGGTGAGCTCAAATGCTCAGCAAGGGCAAATAAAGGAAATAAAAATCATATCATATCTTTATGAAAATCAAAACCTGCAAAAGAGATCATAATATCTTAACATGGAATAAATCATAGAAGTGAAAATGAGATCCCCATAATCATAACATAAAACTTGAAACTTTGTGGCATGCACACATAATCATGGAAAATCATTTCTTGTTAGTCATGACTTATTGCCAAGACTATCTTAGTGGACAAAGTCCCTTTCTGAACCGAGTTCACTCCTCGTTTCAGTCCTGTATCACTGAACCGAAATAACCTTCCGTTCCAGCCATGTCTATCTCATGAGATATAAAATCTTTACCCAATGCATTGGAGGGAGATATAGGTCCCACACATCTTATAATGAATCCTTTCTTATGTGTGCCACATAATCATAAAACATACATCATCACATAACACATGTAACAAAAATGGGATTCTTGAAACATCATGACATCATAAATAAATTCATATAAGATAAAGGAATTCATAAAAATAATTCCATCACAACATGATCAAGTCAATGTAATAATAGGGATAAAAACAGAACCCTTTATTATCTTAGATGGAAAATAATTTTGATAAAACACTTGAACTCCATTCTTGAGGAAAATATCATTTCTTCGTCAAAAACATTTTTCCTTTCATAAAATATCATACAACTTTAAAATAAAATAAGTTGATTAAAAATAAACTTGAAAACTTGTAAAGGAAGCTTCTTGGAAATAATGTTTTAAAAATCCATTCATGCCGTATAAGTTAAAAAAAACATTCTTCGTACTTTTGTCGGAAAAGTCAAAAAGTACCTCGTACGGAAAAACGACAAAAGATTCCTTTCATATTCTTTACTAAAAACTCACCTAAGGGTAAAATTGGATTTAAACTATTGCAAGTGGATGGAAACAATATTACATATTGAGGGAACATGGATGTGGATGATAAAATACACCCCAGTAAATACTTACGAATAAACAATCTTGGATAAAAATGAGATTGTGATATTTCCCTTACCTTAGGTCCGATTTGCGTTGTACGTGTCCGAAGCTCCTGTATAATGGTTTAAATAATGTTATTGACTTATTCTAGAATCATACATGTTGATATGATATCATATATGGTCATATTATTAGCTTTTTGTTAGTAATATTTCATTGTTACTTGTTACTCGGGTCATTATAACTTTTCGTTCTTATGCGTGTTTTGTCGAATAAATTCTTATTCTTATCTTTAGGTTATAGATAATTCATTTACAGAATGGTATTAGTGTAGTATATACCATATTCATTCATTCAATTCATTTATATAATCATTATGAAATGAAGATCATGTAGAACGAGTCGCATCACATCGTGGAGACGGTATTCCGTACGTACGCACGAGTGATGATATCGTTCCTATGATCGTGGAATTGTATTGGAGTATATATATATATTATTTCAGTATCAATATTACTTCATAATAATCATATATAGTTACTTATTACACCATTATAACCATCGTTGTAAGGTGATGGTGGAAAAATAGATTACACCACGGCGTGGAGACGGTATTCCGTACGTACGCACGCGCGGTGATTTCATTTTTCCGTAGGATGGATAGAAGGTGAATTAGGGTTGTTTCATATTTATAATAACATATCAGTATGTAAGTAATACTGATGTTATTACTTCATCATGAAACAACTAAATAAGAAGAAGTTGAAGACGAAAGAAATTGAAAAGATCGGTAATCGATATTACCTCTTCTTTGGAACGCCTCTTTGAATCCTCCACTTAAGGAACTAAGATTGGTCTTTGGAGAAGACCAGGACCTCTAGGATTATTCTAGGGAAGTGGAGAGGATAAAATGGCAGGGGTTGGCCGAGCTTGAGTGCTCAATTTGGTGTGAGGAGGAGGGGGAGGAGGTGCCCTTTTATAAGGGAGGAGAGGGGCACCTTAGGAATATCTCAAAATATTATTTTATATTAAAGTTAAAATCGGTTTATAATGGTTCCAAAGGGTCTTATTTCGAAGCTAAAGTGGGGAAGGGTCGAAATCCCATCAACCAATAGGATTTAGACAAGTTTAGGGTATTATTTTAACCTTATCAATTAGATTTAACTATAAGTTAAATAATTTAACTTTTACCGTGTCTTTTTGTTTTCTTTCACTATATGGTTAATACACTTTCTATAACATGCCAAACGAACCCCAAATTGTTTATTATTAATATATATATCCTTATATAAGTCATTTGGCCGAACCTTAGATTTTTAGGAATAAAATAACAATTAGTAATATAATATTTGATTTAAAAACTATTTTGTGTCAATTTTGACACTATTTGATATATGATTTTTGTGAAAGTCATAACAGATTTATATGTTCGAACCAAGTTGATTAAATCAACATTAATATATCATAGTAACCTAGAAAATTAGTGGAATTCATAAAAAGTGTCAAATTACATTTATTTTGGTGTTTATAACATCAATTTTGTCAATATTTTGTTAACAAGATAATTACTGCATCATCTTTGTGTCATAAATAAATTAAATTATTTGATGTCTAAAAATTACAAATAAAATACCATCATGTAGGAAATCTTTTTAGCTTTCTAAGGAATATTTACAATCGAATTTATCTTATGTATAACCCCATATTAAAAATGATTTACTTATTAAACTTTGATTTTAACTATTTTAACCCTTCTTTAAATAAATTAATAATAAATGTCCTAATCTAATCCAAGTGGGCCTAAATGGTCATATTTTATTCCTAAGTTTGTTTTTGGTCGAATTACACTTGTCCAATAGAATTAGGACATGTGTTAGGGTAATATTGATATCATATTTACCCTTAGTTACCCTATTTACTATTAACCGCGGTAAAAAAAATAGTAAAAAGTTACTATTCACCAAAAATTATTTTCATCTCATTGAACCACATTTTAGTCCTTGATATTAACCGTGTCTCTCGGATTTTTGAAATTCCATTCACAGAAGCGGTAAAATTAAGTTTTATGCAAAATTCGGTTTTTAACCTACCACTTAGTGGTTTCACTATTCATCAAAAATTGAAAGTTTTCAGAAAAATACCAAAATTTCACCCTAGGCTAATTTCGATATTCTGAGTCCAAAAATGAAGTCCATTTTGAAAAATAAAATTTATAAAATTTCAAAAAGTGGTTATTACTATTCATAACGGCTAGTTTTAATAGCATATTGTTATTTAGTGAAACTCGGTATTGCGTACGACGAAAGCTATCGAGGAAGGTCGCGATTGCGTGTAAAGCAAGCCAAGCAAGTGCTGTGTAGAAAAAGATTCCTTTGATGATTTATATAACATAAAAGTCTCGGGTGTTACATTCTACCCCCCTTAAAAAGAATTTCGCCCTCGAAATTCGTCACTTTGTAACAAACAGATGAGGATACTTCTCCTTCATCATATCCTCAAGCTCCCAAGTAGCTTCTTCATGTTGGTGGTTCCTCCATAAAACCTTCACCAAGCGAGTGGTCTTGTTTCGTAGGACTTTTTCGCTACGATCCAGAATCTCTATCGGCTGTTCTTCATAAGAAAGATCTTGCTCTAGCGGTATAACTTCTGAGCTGAGTACATGTGAAGGATCTGGTATGTACTTTCTCAGGAGAGATACATGGAACACATCGTGAACTTGAGAGAGATTCGGTGGAAGCGCCAATCGGTAAGCTACCTTCCCAACACGATCCAGTATTTCGAAAGGACCGATATATCTAGGGCTCAACTTCCCCTTCTTTCCAAATCTCATAACCCTCTTCCAGGGAGATATTCGTAAGAACACTTTATCGCCCACTTCAAACTCTAGGTCTTTTCTTCGGTTGTCGGCATAACTTTTCTGTCGACTCTGAGCTGCTCTTATGTGTTGTTGAATAGTTCTGACCTTTTCTGCCATTTCATCAACGAGATCAGGTCCTAACAGCTTTCTTTCCCCAACTTCATCCCAGCAAGTTGGAGTCCTGCATTTCTTTCCATAGAGAGCTTCATAAGGAGCCATCTGAATACTGGAGTGAAAGCTATTATTATAAGAAAATTCCACCAAAGGTAGGTGTTGATCCCAACCTCCTTTGAAATCCATAGAGCAAGCTCTCAACATATCTTCTAGGGTTTGAATTGTTCTCTCAGACTGACCGTCTGTCTGGGGATGATAAGCAGTGCTGAAACTCAACTCTGTATCCAGAGTATGCTGAAGACTTCGCCAGAACTTCGAGGTAAATCTCGGATCTCGATCAGATATAATAGAAAGTGGTACTCCATGCAATCTTACCACTTCCTTTACATATATCCTGGCAAGCTGATCTAGAGAGAAATCCTCTCTAATAGGAATGAAGTGTGCAGACTTTGTAAGACGATCAACTATGACCCAGATAGCATTATTGCCTTTGGATGTTTTAGGAAGTCCTGTGACAAAGTCCATAGTGATGTTTTCCCATTTCCATTCGGGTATGGGTAATGGTTGTAACATCCCCTTAGACTTCTGTCTCTCAGCTTTAACTTGTTGACAAACCAAGCATCGAGATACATATTCAGCAACATCTCTTTTCATGCCATCCCACCAGAAGTACTCTTTCAGGTCCCTATACATCTTCGTACTTCCAGGATGAATAGAGAATGATGAACTATGAGCCTCATCCAGCAGCTCCTTCTTTAATTCGGGGATGGGAGGAACACAAACCCGATTCCTGAACTTTATTATCCCATCACAATCAAGGTTGAATTCAGGAACATTTCTCACCTTCTTTTGTAACTCGACATCTTCTTTCTGTGCCTCTTTAATCTTCACATGTATAGATGGTTGAACATTCATTTGAGAAAGATAAGATTTTTCCCCTTCCATTATAACTCCAAGATCCATCCTTTGTAAATCCATAAATATTGGATCTTTTGTGATCCTCATCATGGATAAACTAGCATGGTCTTGTCGACTTAATGCATCTGCCACCTTGTTTGCTTTCCCAGGGTGGTAATGGATTGAGCAGTCGTAATCCTTAATCAGCTCCAACCATCTTCTTTGACGCATATTCAGCTCCTTTTGTGTGAAAATATACTTTAAACTTTTATGATCAGTATAAATATCACACCTTTCACCATAAAGGTAATGCCTCCAAATCTTTAATGCAAAGATTACCGCAGCCAACTCCAAATCATGTGTTGGGTAATTTTTCTCATGGATTTTCAACTGTCGTGAGGCATAAGCTATCACCATATCATTTTGCATAAGAACACACCCCAATCCCTTCTTGGATGCATCACTGTAGATCACAAACCTTTCTCCACTACAAGGCAGTGTGAGCACAGGTGCACTGGATAACCTTCTTTTCAACTCCTTGAAATTCTCTTCACATTCCTCTGTCCAGACAAACTTGACTCCTTTCCGAGTCAACTTGGTGAGTGGATTAGATAATCGTGAAAAATCTTTTACAAAACGTCGATAATATCCTGCCAAACCAAGAAAACTTCGGATCTCAGTTACTGTTGTTGGTCTCGACCATCTTTCGATAACCTCTGTTTTTGCTGGATCCACAGATATCCCCTCTTTTGAGATTATGTGACCCAAAAATGCAACTTTTTGAAGCCAAAATTCACACTTGGTAAATTTGGCATAAAGCTTCTCCTTTCTCAGGGTCTTCAATATAATTCTCAAGTGATCTTCATGCTCTTCCTTGCTCTTTGAATAGACAAGAATATCGTCTATAAAGACTACCACAAATTGATCAAGATAGTCTCTAAAGACTCTATTCATTAGATCCATGAAGATAGCAGGGGCATTAGTAAGACCAAATGGCATCACTATAAATTCATAGTGTCCATACCTTGTACGGAAAGCCGTCTTTGGTATATCCTCCCTTTTGACCCTTAATTGATGATACCCTGAACGAAGATCAATCTTGGAAAAGTATTGAGCTCCGCGTAGTTGGTCAAACAAGTCATCAATGCGTGGGAGAGGATATTTGTTCTTGATAGTGATCTTGTTAAGTTCTCGATAATCAATGCAGAGTCTCATTGATCCATCTTTCTTCTTAACAAATAGAACAGGTGCTCCCCAAGGTGACGCACTAGGGCGTATGAATCCCTTATCAAGATTCTCTTGGAGTTGCTTCTTCAATTCCTGCAACTCAATTGGGGCCATTCTATAAGGTGTCTTTGAAATAGGCAAAGCACCCTATACGAGTTCTATTGAAAACTCAACTTCACGATTTGGTGGAAGACCTGGTAATTCCTCCGGAAAGACATCATCAAACTCCCGTACAATGGGCATATTCTTAATCGTAAGTTTCTCACCAACCATTTGAGATAAATAACCTTCATTTAGTGGAATCATGACCCATAAGATGGAAGGAATTTCCACTGGAAGGTTATGTTCATCCTTGCATTGATAGACGATCATAGATTGATCTGGAATATGAAATGTGACTTCCCTTCTTTGGCAATTGATATGAGCTCCGTATAAAGAAAGCCAATCCATGCCAAGAATCACATCAAATTCCACTATAGGAAGGATCACAAGATTTGCAGGAAGCACTTTCCCACAAACTTCGATCGGAGAAGAATTATAAACTTTTGATGCGATTGATGTCCCATTAGGTGTTGTCACAGCTAACTCAACATCTAATTGTTGAGGTAATACGGTGATACCCTTAGAAAAGTCTTCAGAAATAAAAGAGTGGGTGGATCCAGAATCAAATAAAACATTTGCTACTTTAGAGTGGATGGTAAGTGTACCTTTCACCACATCGTTATCGTACTCCACATCGCTGATAGAAATTGCATGTGACTTTCCTTTGTCTTTAGCCTTAAGATTTTGTTGACGTCGACCATCATCATCAACCCTTGGATTTGGGCATTGATTGGCATAATGCCCCATCTCCTTGCACTTGAAACATTGAAGTGTAGTAGGTTCATTCTGTGTATCCCTTCCTTTGTTTGCATCATTAGACATCTTCTTCCCATTATCACGGCATTCAAATGCCCGATGACCTTCCTTTCCACATTTAAAACATTTACTTGTCCCTTTAAGACAACTCCCTCCATGTTTCTTTCCACACTTTGAGCATAAGGGAAAGTTCATCTTCTTTTCAGTGTGCTCTTTAGAGTTTCCTTTGAATTCCATCTTCCTCTTCTTATCAAACCCATGTGACTGATGGGTTACTCCAATCTCCATCTCGACTTTGAGAGCACATCGAACGATTTCCTCGTAGCTATTGAAGTCCCTTATGGCTAACGCCCTTCGAAGACTTGGTTTTAAGCCACTAAAGAATCGATCGATCTTACTCTCAGGTTGGATAATAATACCAGAAGCGTACCTTGCAAGTCTTGTAAAATTTGCTTCATAGGTACTAACAGATTCATCATCCCTTTGCTTCAGTTCAAGGAACTCTTTCTCCATCTTTGTTCGGAGAATACGAGGGAAGTACTTATTGAAAAATAAGTTCTTGAACTCTTCCCATTCCATAGACTCAATTTCATCCCTTTGCCTCGTATTCTTAACAAGATTCCACCATTGATCAGCATCTCCTTCTAAACGATACACTGCTAGGATGACTTTATCATGTTCAGAACATTGAAGAACTGAAAATATCTTTTCAGTAGTACTAATCCATTGTTCAGCAACTAATGGATCAGTAGACCCACTGAAAGAAGGTGGACGCTGCCTCATGAAGGATTCAACAGAATGTTGCTCCCTCCTTTGCTCGTTTGGAAATCCTGCATGATTCATAGCTTGAGAAAGTTGTGTGAGCATGGCTACAAGATTTTGCATTCCATCTCCCATATTGTTTGGTTGCTCAGGGGGACAATCATTGCATTGCCCATCGCATTCCGCATTAACACGGTTCCTTCGGGTTCCAGCCATTGACTAAAACCAAGAAGAATAGTGTGAGCAACACTAATTATAATATAAAACCACATAATTCAAGAATAAAATTTTCATGCTTATGGTCTTATCCTAAGTTATTCAAGGCCATTTCTAAAACACTAAGATTGTGTTTTATGCTTAGACTTATCCTTAGGGTTCTTACTAAGGCTTTCACATCCTAGTTTCCAAAGGTTGACTATACCTTTCCTCTGATACCAACTATAACGACCCATACTTTACATACATTGTTAATACTTCAAAATTGAAGCACACTTATTACAACATATGATAAAACCACAAAGGACCGTATAGGTATAATGTCTTTAGAAACTGAGAAACATAAACAACTGGTTCATAAATCTTCTATAGTGTCTCCCATTTATTTCATCATATCTAGGGTCCCTTTTAGCATATTCTACTTAATATCCATCTTCCTGACCTGTGGAAAAGAAAACATAAAAGGGTGAGCTCAAATGCTCAGCAAGGGCAAATAAAGGAAATAAAAATCATATCATATCTTTATGAAAATCAAAACCTGCAAAAGAGATCATAATATCTTAACATGGAATAAATCATAGAAGTGAAAATGAGATCCCCATAATCATAACATAAAACTTGAAACTTTGTGGCATGCACACATAATCATGGAAAATCATTTCTTGTTAGTCATGACTTATTGCCAAGACTATCTTAGTGGACAAAGTCCCTTTCTGAACCGAGTTCACTCCTCGTTTCAGTCCTGTATCACTGAACCGAAATAACCTTCCGTTCCAGCCATGTCTATCTCATGAGATATAAAATCTTTACCCAATGCATTGGAGGGAGATATAGGTCCCACCCATCTTATAATGAATCCTTTATTATGTGTGCCACATAATCATAAAACATACATCATCACATAACACATGTAACAAAAATGGGATTTTGAAACATCATGACATCATAGATAAATTCATATAAGATAAAGGAATTCATAAAAATAATTCCATCACAACATGATCAAGTCAATGTAATAATAGGGATAGAAACAGAACCCTTTATTATCTTAGATGGAAAATAATTTTGATAAAACACTTGAACTCCATTCTTGAGGAAAATATCCTTTCTTCGTCAAAAACATTTTTCCTTTCATAACATATCATACAACTTTAAAATAAAATATGTTGATTAAAAATAAACTTGAAAACTTGTAAAGGAAGCTTCTTGGAAATAATGTTTTAAAAATCCATTCATGCCGTATAAGTTAAAAAAAACATTCTTCGTACTTTTGTCGGAAAAGTCAAAAAGTACCTCGTACGGAAAAACGACAAAAGATTCCTTTCATATTCTTTACTAAAAACTCACCTAAGGGTAAAATTGGATTTAAACTATTGCAAGTGGATGGAAACAATATTACATATTGAGGGAACATGGATGTGGATGATAAAATACACCCCAGTAAATACTTACGAATAAACAATCTCGGATAAAAATGAGATTGTGATATTTCCCTTACCTTAGGTCCGATTTGCTTTGTACGTGTCCGAAGCTCCTGTATAATGGTTTAAATAATGTTATTGACTTATTCTAGAATCATACATGTTGATATGATATCATATATGGTCATATTATTAGCTTTTTGTTAGTAATATTTCATTGTTACTTGTTACTCGGGTCTTTATAACTTTTCGTTCTTATGCGTGTTTTGTCGAATAAATTCTTATTCTTATCTTTAGGTTATAGATAATTCATTTACAGAATGGTATTAGTGTAGTATATACCATATTCATTCATTCAATTCATTTATATAATCATTATGAAATGAAGATCATGTAGAACGAGTCGCATCACATCGTGGAGACGGTATTCCGTACGTACGCACGAGTGATGATATCGTTCCTATGATCGTGGAATTGTATTGGAGTATATATATATATTATTTCAGTATCAATATTACTTCATAATAATCATATATAGTTACTTATTACACCATTATAACCATCCTTGTAAGGTGATGGTGGAAAAATAGATTACACCACGGCGTGGAGACGGTATTCCGTACGTACGCACGCGCGGTGATTTCATTTTTCCGTAGGATGGATAGAAGGTGAATTAGGGTTGTTTCATATTTATAATAACATATAAGTATGTAAGTAATACTGATGTTATTACTTCATCATGATACAACTAAAGAAGAATAAGTTGAAGACGAAAGAAATTGAAAAGATCGGTAATCGATATTACCTCTTCTTTGGAACGCCTCTTTGAATCCTCCACTTAAGGAACTAAGATTGGTCTTTGGAGAAGACCAGGACCTCTAGGATTATTCTAGGGAAGTGGAGAGGATAAAATGGCAGGGGTTGGCCGAGCTTGAGTGCTCAATTTGGTGTGAGGAGGAGGGGGAGGAGGTGCCCTTTTATAAGGGAGGAGAGGGGCACCTTAGGAATATCTCAAAATATTATTTTATATTAAAGTTAAAATCGGTTTATAATGGTTCCAAAGGGTCTTATTTCGAAGCTAAAGTGGGGAAGGGTCGAAATCCCATCAACCAATAGGATTTAGACAAGTTTAGGGTATTATTTTAACCTTATCAATTAGATTTAACTCTAAGTTAAATAATTTAACTTTTACCGTGTCTTTTTGTTTTCTTTCACTATATGGTTAATAAACTTACTATAACATGCCAAACGAACCCCAAATTGTTTATTATTAATATATATATCCTTATCTAAGTCATTTGGCCGAACCGTAGATTTTTAGGAATAAAATAACAATTAGTAATATAATATTTGATTTAAAAACTATTTTGTGTCAATTTTGACACTATTTGATATATGATTTTTGTGAAAGTCATAACAGAATTATATGTTCGAACCAAGTTGATTAAATCAACATTAATATATCATTGTAACCTAGAAAATTAGTGGAATTCATAAAAAGTGTCAAATTACATTTATTTTGGTGTTTATAACATCAATTTTGTCAATATTTTGTTAACAAGATAATTACTGCATCATCTTTGTGTCATAAATAAATTAAATTATTTGATGTCTAAAAATTACAAATAAAATACCATCATGTAGGAAATCTTTTTAGCTTTCTAATGAATATTTACAATCGAATTTATCTTATGTATAACCCCATATTAAAAATGATTTACTTATTAAACTTTGATTTTAACTATTTTAACCCTTCTTTAAATAAATTAATAATAAATGTCCTAATCTAATCCAAGTGGGCCTAAATGGTCATATTTTATTCCTAAGTTTGTTTTTGGTCGAATTACACTTGTCCAATAGAATTAGGACATGTGTTAGGGTAATATTGATATCATATTTACTCTTAGTTACCCTATTTACTATTAACCGCGGTAAAAAAAATAGTAAAAAGTTACTATTCACCAAAAATTATTTTCATCTCATTGAACCACATTTTAGTCCTTGATATTAACCGTGTCTCTCGGATTTTTGAAATTCCATTCACAGAAGCGGTAAAATTAAGTTTTATGCAAAATTCGGTTTTTAACCTACCACTTAGTGGTTTCACTATTCATCAAAAATTGAAAGTTTTCAGAAAAATACCAAAATTTCACCCTAGGCTAATTTCGATATTCTGAGTCCAAAAATGAAGTCCATTTTGAAAAATAAAATTTATAAAATTTCAAAAAGTGGTTATTACTATTCATTACGGCTAGTTTTAATAGCATATTGTTATTTAGTGAAACTCGGTATTGCGTACGACGAAAGCTATCGAGGAAGGTCACGATTGCGTGTAAAGCAAGCCAAGCAAGTGCTGTGTAGAAAAAGATTCCTTTGATGATTTATATAACATAAAAGTCTCGGGTGTTACATTTGTCATATATAGTGAGGCATCAAAGAGGGGACTTGGTTGTATCCTATTGCAAAATGATAATGTTATCGCATATGCATCAAAGAAATTTGAGTCTCATGAATACAACTATCTAACCAATTATATGGAATTAGAGGCTGTAATATTATATTTGAAAATATAGAGAAATTTTCACTATAGGGAGATATGTGAAATATACATGGATCATAAAATCCCAAAATACATATTCTCATAGAAATAGATCATCCTAATATAGAGGCGGTAACTTGAGCTACTAAAGGATTATGATTTCTCAATACACTACCACACAAGTAATGAAAATATGGTAGACAATGAAGTCGGTAGGAAGGATTAGGGAGTTCAAACCCAAATGAGTATTGGGAAGGATATTATGTTCATGGATGTATTGATGATGAGTATGATAATTTCAAAGGAAGGTGAGACATCAATCATATCTCAAATAAATGAAAAACCATATTTATTATAGAAGATGAATAATTATTAATCTAATGATGAGGAATTTCAGAATAAGATTAACAGTGTGAATCAAGGAAAATTAGAAGACCTTGTTTATGGATATGGTGTTCTAAAATTTTGAAAAATGCTATGTGTTCTATATATACAAGAACTAAAAAGATAATTATTTTTAGATTCTTATAGCTCAAATTTGTCTCTGCACCCTAGTAACACAAAGATATATAGGGACATGAGAGAACATTTTTTGTGGGATAACATGAAGCGGGAAATTGATGATTATGATTCCAGATGTTTGGTTTTTCAATAAGTGAAAGCTGTGATTCTGTATCCTAAAGGATTTATTACACCTCTTACTAATTATATGTGGAAATATGATGGAATTACTATGGAAGTTTTCATGGGAGTACCTAAGACTCCTATGAAGAATGACCAAATATGGGTTATCAATGATCACCTAACCAAATATGTATATTTCACTGATATAAGTGAAGAACTACCTATTGAGATCCAATCAATACTCTGTATTAATTTATATATAAGACTTCATGGAGCACTTTTATTGATTTTTTCTGATCGAGATACACTCTTTATATTAAACTACTATAAAAGTCTTCAAAAGGATCTTGACAATGTTATTTATTCGAGAACATCTTACAATACTCAATCTGATGGACTGTCTAAAAGAACAATTAAAATAGTTGAAGTCAAGTTGAGGCTTTTCTCATTCGACTTTCAAGGAATTTGGGATCAGTACTTACCATTGGTATAGTTTTCCTACAACAATAGTTTTCATTATAGTATTCAAATGGTGCCATATGAAACATTATATAGAAAATGATTTTGTACAATAACTTCTTCTGATAATGTTAGTGAGAGGAAAATAATAGACCCAAAACATTGTTGAAGAAATAACAAAAAATGTAAAGGCTATTTAGTCTCAAATTAAATAAACTCAAGTTGGTAGAAGAGTAACGATGATAATCGGAGGAATGATTTGGATTTCCAAGGTGGGGATCATTCCTTCTTGTAATTATATCCCTGGAAGGGTGTAATAACTTTTGTTAATAAAGGGAAACTGTGTCCTAGGTACATCAGGACCATTAATATTCTTTAAAGGGTTATATTTTTTGTTTATCGTTTGGCAATACTATCGAATCTCTCATATGTAAATGATTTGTTCTAGATATATCTACTATAGAAGTATATTAAAGACCAAAAACATGTACTCAATTTTGCTGAAATAGAGTTAGCTATTGACACCTATTACTTTCATGAAATCAAAATTCTTCACACTAGAGCGTATGTATTAAGGAATCATATGACATTTCTAGTAAAGGAACTCTGGAGATATCAAAAAAATTAATGAAACAACATGGTAACCACCTGATTCAATAAACAAGAATTACACACATATATTTAATAATTCAACACCATTAAATTTTTGAGGTATAATTTTTTAGGAGGAAATAATTTATTACCCTAATACTTTACCATATTTTCCTTTTAGAATAAATTTAATATTTGAGATATCTTAAAATAAACCCAACACAAGGTTTTATCAAAACTATATTTAGTCATGTTTTTCATCGGAAATTATAATATAACACTTACAGATAATTTAAATGGTTATTTTAGGTTATTTATCAAATAAAAATTTTTTAATTCATTTAATAAATTTTATTGGTTTAAAATAAGAACAAACCCATTATTACTCATAAATACCATTATTTTCTGTAAAAATAGTTTCATCGCCTTTTAATAGAGAACTAATTTTAATTAAATTTCTTTAAAGATTATATATTATGTTTGATCAAATAAACATCATCATTTAAATATGAATATAAAAATTTACATTGCTTAACTTTTTTGGTATTTTTCTTTTAAGTCTCATGTATCGTTGAATAGTAAAAAATTCAAAATTTTAACTCATTTTTTTTATAAAAATAATTTATAATGTAAAATTATACTATTGAATTTTATTAAAGTTATATTAAACTATTTTTTATTATTTAATCAAATTTTAGTAATTGATATCATTTTTAAATTGATTTTAGATATAAAAAATTTCAATCTTTTGCATGTTTAAACTTTAATAACCCATTTTCTCACCCCATCATCATGAGTTATTTTAAATTAGTTAATGAAAAGTTTGTGTTTTTTGTTTTATAAATGGATTCTATATTTGGAATTAGGGTTCCAAATTATGCAAATATGTCTCTTATATTTTTGGTCTTATGAATAATAATATTTTGTATTATTTTAATTACCATGGATAGGGGTAAATCATGAAATTCTGGGTATAAATAATATTAAAAATACTATAAAATTACAATAACACCTTTTGTAATTCCATTGGATAAGTTTATTTTACAAAAATTTTAATTTTACCAAAATTATAACCCTTTTTAAGCAACTTGTGTGATAATATGACATTTATTATATTTTTTATAAAGGAGTTAAAGATATCAAAATCATTTTTTGATAACTATAAAAATTTTAATATATGGTTATGAAAAAGATAAATTTTACCATAAATATTATTTTTAAATATAATTTTTTTAAAAAATCATGAAAATTACTCTATAATTTTAAATAAATAAATAACTATGTCAAATGTGTATACAATGATGATATAGTAATTGTCTAATTGAAGAAAATATTAAAAAAATGTTATTCAAAATATTAAAATATATATAATATGATATAATTAATCTCATTAAATAATTTTATGGATTAATATAAAATTTTAAGAATGATTTAATATATATTTTTCTAATATATTATGTTGTATTGATATTTTTAAATAGGCAACAAATAATATTATTAAAAAAGAATATAATGATATTTTATCAACTAAATATATTATTAAATTATTTAAAAATAATTAAAAATATTAAAAAATACACAATAATTATAATATAATCTAAAATGTTATAAATTTTCATTTTATGTTCAAATTGATATAAAATTAGTAAAAATTACAAAATTTTGATATTGAAAATGTTGTTACCTTAGTTAAATTAAAATCGGATAACTAAGGGTAAATCAAAATGATAAGGTATAAAAAATATAGAAACAATTCTAAAATATATTATTTTTTGATGTTACAACCAAATATCATCTTATATTATATTAAATAACATTTTGAGGAATTTTTATTGAGATCGAATTTCCAAAAGATCCCCTCACCTCAATTATGAAAAGACACATCCTACCTGATTTCATTTCATCACATTGAGCCTTCTAGATCGAAATAACCTACCCATTTCTATATAAAAATCCTTATCCATGACATATAGGTATTTTTCTTCCCAATATACCAAACCTAGTGTCCCTAAGAGGATATCCAAAGGATGTTCATTAAAGAAGAGGTAATCATCTTTACCGACTCCTTTATGGTTATTTCATCAACTACTTCCAATTTATGAATTATTTCAATTATAAATTAATAAATAAAGTATGATATATATTCTAAAATATATTATGATAATGGGAAAACGAAATCCAACATTTTATCTATTTTATGAAAAATGTAATCACCGCATGTGCGTATTTATGACTTATTGTCTCCACACTATGGTGTAATTTTATTTTCAACATCAATTTACATATATGGGTATAATGATGAAAATAATGAATATATAGTACTTATTAATGTATATTTTTTTGTAGAATTATCACAACATCAAATTCATCAATCTTGTCACCATTAAGAGAATGATATTGTCACTCGTGCATACGTATATCCTACCATCTGTAGGATGCGATGATATTCATTTTTCACATTAATCATTTAAGAATGATTATAAAAATGTATATAATGAGTATATTATATATATATACTCTATATAATTATATAAGTTATATATATATATATTCAAATTCTATGCCTAAGATATAGGACTTACAAAACTAAATATGCGTAGGAAATTGAATCAGTTAACACATGAAATAAGGGAAATAATGAAATATTATTAACACAATGATATATAAAGATATTTTATGATATCTTAATTTTTTATATGATTATAGTATAATTCAATATAATTAATTAAACAATAATACAGGAGGTTAAAGAACATTATAATTAAGGAAAGTACACAGTATGAGTTATTTCACAATCACATTATTTTTTGGGACTGTTTATTCATAAGTATATGAAGGGGAATATTTATCATCCATGTCCATGTTTCTTAAAAAAATTTATTATTTTTTTACTATTATCCTAAAAAAGAATAAAATATTTTACCCATGTTTTACTATTTTAAAAAAAATTCAAGAGTGATCTTTTTGCCTTTTTCACAATGTGGTACTTTATATATTTTTTTGATAGAATGATTGTTTTTTAACTTATGCGGTGTGAGTGGATATTTTTTACCATCATGAAAACTTAATGTTTTGAAGCTTTACATAAAATATATCAATGTTATTTTTAAAGAAAATATTTTATTTTATTATTGAATGAATTTAAAATAAATTATTTCAAAGTACCAAGTGGTATTTATCTAAAGAGATTTTTAATTATTTTATTAGAGTATTTTCATCTATGATAACATCCTTTGTTTGATATTATTCCTGAATGAGTTTTATCTCTTACGATATCATTAACGAAACTTAATTGAATGGTTTATGATTTAGTTTGACTCTGGATGAGAAAATATTAAACTATTATGGGTTTATGGTTTAAGTATTCAAATTTTATATTCTTATTTTAATACAAATATATTTGTTGATTATGTATCATTAACCCTTGAATATGAGGAATGCATTATAATTATTAAATGTTGGGATGATCCTAATATAGACCCTCGATGAATTATCATGTCTCATGAGAAAAACTAGTTTGATTATTGGCCGATGTCCTACCCATTTCTGAACGATGTCTTGGTTAAAGACTAGATGGTATGTTTATGATGTTTGGAATTGTGCATTACCTCATTATGAAATTAGTTATTGATATTCCATGTGATTATTGGATTATTAGAATATCCATATGATTAATAATACAGAATTATTTTATTTATTCTTACCATATTATTCTTATGATTAGTTTTTAATGTCATGTGTTTCTGTTGTACACCATTCTATAATGTTTATGCTTTTTTATTCATGATTCCTTCCACTTTAAGATTACCCCTACTAAGCTTCTGAGCACACATATTTCTTATGTTTTATTTTCCTTATATGCCAAGATGTTTATTATTACTCTTATGTAGGGTTATGGAGGATAATAACTTAATTATAAAATGATTTTATTTAAAGTATTTTATGTTTTAATTTGTAATTTAATGTTCAAGTATGTAATATTTCTTCCAAAAATACTAAACTAATCGGTCCTTTGTGATTACAATATTGTATCTATACCAATTTATTAAAGTGAGCCCTTAGCTCCGGGCTACTATGGTCGAGGAAGTTACAATCATGGTAAGAATTAATGTATCTTGTAATTATTATTCAAATGATGAGGATATTTTCTTCATTTTTAATGAATTTAATACTAAGGAGTACTTTTTATGGTTAAATGGATCTAAAGAGAGGATGTGTATTTTCATTTTTTTCTCATACTTGATAAAAAAGTTACCAATAAACCATTGATGTTATAAATAATTTGGATTATTGTTTTGATGCACATGGATACAATTGGATTCAAATTATATAACTTGTTTGAAAATGAGATAAGTATAAAACTATTTTATCCTAGAAAAATGATTTTATACAAGATATTTGTTAAAATATGATTTATTTATTTCAAACTACGCAATAGTGGAATATTTTAACGAATTGAATATTCTTTTCATAATATTACTCTTAACATATTTACCACCATATTAGATATGGGTGTTAATAATTGATATTTTTTAAATATTTGATGTATAAGAAACAGGTTTTACGTCTTAATATAAATGAATTTGTGTAGTTTATAATGATACATTAAAATATGTATAGTTTATCAGATAATAGTGGGAATAATTTTGGACTTAAAGAAGATCAAATTTTTTTAAAAATGATCTTAATAGTCTAAGTCAAAGTTAATGTTTCTTCACATCCTAAATTAGTTTAGGATTTTTGGTAAATTAGTATGTAGTAAAGAGTAATATTTTATTATTAAATAATCATAATGAAAATTTTATGTGATAGGATCAAATATAATGATAATTAAATTTGAAATAGTTTTATATAAAAAATAGAAACAATTATTATCATAACATATGATATTTTTAAGTAAAGAATTTTGAAAACAATGTTCTAAAAGGTTAGCATTAGGAATATGATTCCTTCATCCAAATATTATTTATAAAAAATAATTTATAAATTTGAGTCACTAAAGGAGTAAATAGGTTTTATTTATAAAATAGAAATATAGGGAGGTGGTAGAAATTTCATACAAATGTAATATGTTTAATAAAACCCTTAACATATAGTAAAAATAAGGCTTCCCTAGATGTCCATAATATGCGATATGATTACCAAAAATATTATATATTGTTTTATTAATAATCATAATTGATTTGATAAATAAAATAGTATTAAATTATATACATATGATAGTCTGAAATGTGTAATTCTTTCTTGTGGGAATTATATATTTCATGATGTGAAATAAAAATATATTCCACAATGAATGGATTTATGTTCTCGTTTAAATTTTTTTTCATTGATTATTTGTTTGATGAAAAATTCTGATTTTCCATGATCATCCTTCACTAGAATGTGTTCTTAATCCATTAATACTAGAAAGAGTGACCAAAAAAACCTACCTCAAATACTCCATGAGTGGGAAACTAACAACATTGGTATAAATCACCCAAAAGAGAGGAAATACCATCAAATAATAAGAATAAAAACATTAACTATTAAAATACATATTATATAATGAAAATATAACATCCCATGGTATATGTAAATATTATATAAATACAACTCCAAATAAATCAACTCATACACCACCTATAAACCCCCAGGTAGTAATTTCAAACTCAATCAATGAATCACGCATAGAAACGTAATAAAATTTATATATAGGGGTGAGAATAAAAATATACATAATAGGATCATTTTAAGGACCTCTGATGCCAAAGTGGAAGAAGTATATAGATTACTCAGTGAGTAAATAACAAGAACTAACATACACCTATACCAGTAAAACTATCACCGAACCTCATCAAGGCTTATTCTACCAATTTCAAATTCAAGTGAAATGACATAATATTATATGGATATAACTAGAAGGTACCCTGAAACCTCTTCTACTCTAGTTTTTCATTCTCACTCCCCAAATGAAAAAAAATCAATTTTCTATATCCCCTATATAGTTTTTTAATCTCACAATATATAAATATCCCAAATCAAAAACACATACCACATTCCATAGTAATATCATCATCAACCCATTTTCACCACCATATTCCATATTAAAACTAGATATCATATTCCATTATAGTAGGGTATTGTGATCCTTAAATACATTATGGTTATTCCCTACTTACTTGCATATCCACCACTATATATCATCAACTCAATCATATAACCTCAACACATCACAGAATATAAAATTATGTTATTAAAACTGATATATTTAAAACCAATTTGATCCATCATAGCTTTTACTACACTTATAGGGGAGAGTGGGGGAGAGGGAGTAGTCATCCATCAATTCCCTCACCTACTGGGATGTTGGGAAAAACAATCAGAGCCAAAAATAGACATAAAATAGTTAGATTATGTAAATATAGTAGGGTTTATTATAAAAGCACTTCAAAAATAAAATATATATCATAGTCACTCATAACCCAACTTATGGGGTTCATGAAAAAAAAATATTCTAGTACTGAACAACATTACTGAATGATCACTATCATAAAATAACATCCACTTCTAACTATATAACTCAAAACAAACCCCAATTTTCATAAAAATACATATCATAACAACATTCTCAATTTTACATTAATCACATCAATTATACATATTTGTATTTATAATTTAGTAGCCACGTTACTTTCATTATTCCAATAAATTCCATATTTAATGTTTAATATTTAATTAAATTTGGATAATCATAATTCAACCAGTTACCAATTCATTTATGCATAAACATTCATTAAAAACTACATCTTATTAATTTTTGAACCATAGTAATTACAATATTCATTTTTACGAATAGGTTTCCTTATGACCAAGAAACAAGAACACTTACTCTCTTCAGTAAAAACCCCCACACAATACATTCCATAAATATATATCCAAATCCCAAAAAACTAACACAAAACCAGTCCCTGTCACACCACCAACCATTACACATAACAAATCATCATCAGTGTCATATCAAAAACCCCAAATTATAATTCCCACAATAGAAATAAACCCAAAATATTGTTATAGAACACATAAAACACCCCTAACCAGCCACTATAATACCCAACCATGTGTATACTGGACACATTATGGATATAAAGACAACCATAGAAAATAAGAAAACAAGTAACATATCACAAAAAATAATCAATTGTAATCAGTATATAAATTTAAATAAATTTTTTATTGTATTAGAATCCTTAATGTACCATCAAATATCAAAAAATAGGTTTCATTACTATCTTTAAAATCCAAACCTTCAATGAAAGGTGACTTCATCAATTTAATCATAGGAATATCATTCATTTAATAATAATAAAAATATCTCAGAAGTGATGAAAACAACCATAAACCATGAGAAAAATTAGAGAATCATATAAATCACATATGAGCTACCCCATCCTATTTAACTTATTTTATCATATTTATAATCTTCAATAAGATAATCCTTACCATCCACTTAATGTAAAAAAACACATGAAACATCTAAATTTTTTAAAAAATAATGATTAGAAGTCTCCAATACACCACCTCAATTGGATCATCATGGGAAACTACATATGAAAAGGGATGAGGGAATGCTTATAAGTAAAATACCACATAGAGGAAACCCCAACAACCAATATTATATTAACCACCATTAATATCCCAACCCATGTCAAAAATTACAAATCAAAACAACTTCCTTAGACATACCTACATGATGTATATAAAGATAAACTAAATTAAATGAAGGAAAACAAAACTTGTTTGAAGGTTTATTGATCCAAAAAAAATCCAAGAATCAAATTATACTAATTATGTAGAAAATATATTCTTAGACAGACCTATGATCTCTTATGGGATTATGAGAATAAATGGAAACTAAAATAAAACAAATGGGATTTTAAATTTATAATAATGTTGGAAACCTAAGGCATGAATTTAATGAAATACATGCTCATTCCATGAATATGCCTTATTAAAAAAATATTATATATCCACGCCATGATGAAATCCAATATAATTCATTAAAAAATCAATAAATATTTGAATCTGATATAATCAGGGAATGGTCACCGTGGAAAATGCGGTAAAATTTGATATATTATCCTATGTATCCAACCATGACACAATATAGAACCACATCATGAAAAAACATAAAAATAAATTACATCCAAACCAATTATATAAGAAATTAAATCATTGAATATGTAACTACACTATGATGGATATTCATAGGAATTTAGAAAAACTCTCCAAGAATATTTTACATGACAACCCACACCTTATCCATAAATCCATAAAATGAGAAATTAAATGTGTCAGATATATTATTTCATATGTAAGATTATCACATAATACATAGGGGTCTTCCTTTTTCGAAAATAATCTCCTAATCATTAAATTAAATTACAAAATTTTATTACATTATGACTAAATTTCCATAAAATAATATCATACAGTCTAACACTCATGTTTATTAACCCCTAAGCCTTGACACTTACCCATTACATGGAATAAATCCTTACCATATGAATCATACCTTCATGTTTTGAAACACATTACTACCCAAACCCCATTTCTTACACTCAACCCGTCATGTAATAAAAATTGATGACATGACGTGACATACATCTCCCAGATGAATTCTTCACCCCAAAAACATATCCATTATTCATAAATTAATTTTTCACCTACAAAACCTATAATATACAATTTAATGGTTTTGAAAGGTTATGGATATTTCATTAGATACCACTTAATTGATTCTCATCCTTAAAAATCCGATCCATGAAAAAAAAACCACCCATACCAAACACTCTTCAATAGATTACTCTCAAAGAGGACATTTCCATACTAATGTTTAATGTAGAAAAAATATTTTTATCAATCTTAATATCATATACGACATCTCATCATAAAGAAAATTGCGGTTCAAAAATTCTTTGGATGTTGACCAGGAATATGTGACTCATGTTCCCACACACATTTATTTAACATACCATTCCTCTATAAAACATAAAATATAAAAATGGAACTCCTAAAATTAACCCTCTTCCATCAATCCTTAAACTCAAAATGTCACCTCAGAACATCACATCATATTTAACATCTGGATCTACAGAATCAGTGATATGGGATTCATCATGAAGATATCAATAAAAATGTGACATGTGGAAAATTTTTTGGATCCTTTCTAGTGACAGGGGAAGTGAAAAATGAAATAAAACATCATTGATGCACTCTAAAACATCCAAAGAAATTATAAACCAAGGAGAAGAATTATGGCCCTGGTCAAACCTTTTTTACCAATGAAAAAGATTACCCCTTAGGATTATATGATGCCTCACCTCTAACTCCAGAGGCATAATCCTTTAATATGTATATGACTTATTATAATCTTGTGTTATATTCATATGCTAATTTATTCTTAGTTATATTTTATATTACCTTATATAAAATGATTTCTAACACTTGAATATTAATCAAATATAATAGAGACCAATAGGGATACCATAACATGCATTAAATAGATATATGCTAATGGAAGATTGAAATTTATTATTATAGGATAAATAAACCATGAGATAGTTCTTTAACCTTGAGTCATTAAAATAAAAACTTTTGATACAAAACATATCCAATATATTTTGGATGGTCTTATACATATGATTTTACCTTTAAGGATGTAAAGTAGTGCTAATGTAGAGTTGAGAGACAAAAGAGTGTTGAAGGAAATCATTATCTCAAGAGAAGAAATAAGGACCCCAATAAGTGAATTTGTTCCTTAGTAACCCAAAAATCTTCATTATCTCATCTATATACCATGTCACCAAAACAACTACAATAAACACTTCATTGAGCACTATAAAATGATCTGAATTCATCAACTAATCAAAAATCACATAAATAATATTATATCATCTTTAATATCAAGAAAAAAATATTTTGAAATCCTTAAAAATCTTCTCTAAATTCTAGTTAGTGATATCTAATAGTGGAAAAAAATCACCAAGAATGTTATACTCTCACTACATCTTCGGGAAGACCAAGAATTCAAATCATGACTCCACGATCAATCATTTAACCCTTGTATGCAATAATTGACAACTCAATGAATGATATATCATGTATATAATTGGACACAGTACATTAGGTGAGCTAAAAGAATCATAAATAAACTTCTAAATAAATATAATGTAATAAAAATTTCCCTTAAAATTGAATTCAATTATGATCATCCTCTAACCACCCCTTTGGAGCATCACAATGGAAAAAACTGACTCCACTAACCTCTAACAATAATTTTACCTATTGATATTCCTCTAATTATTGTATAAGGGATTATTCAAACTACATATAGTATAGGAAACCTCTAATAATAGTTTATTCTTCATAAATATGCATCCCAAAAAATTTATTCATTACTCTTTAAGAATCCATTGAATTTTGAATGGCTTCTCATCATGAATTAAGGATCATTTTATCAATAACTAGTTTACATTTACTCAGAGTATTACAGAAATCAGTGTCATAGTCTTTCATGATCTTCAACCACCTCCCCCAATTTCGATTCAAATCATGCATTGAGAAAATATACCAAATATATTTTAATCTATAAAATAAAAAAAGTGTTCTCCAATGAGGCAATGTCAGAAATATTCCAAGAAAACAACATTTCCACCAACTTGAGATCATGGGAATGTAACTACCAAAACCCAAATGATATTAATATATTTTTTTATGAATATTTAATAAATTATAATATAAGAATCATCATAGAAACACTCAAACATTAATCCCCCCTATATTATACAAAGAACAAGAGCGTTGATAAAATTATCCTTCATGTATTAAAGAGCTTAAAGATGTTAATAAGTACATATAGAATACTAGTCCTTCCTAGTTAAATATATCAATGGGGTTAAAAATGAGAGCTATTTGATATGAATATCTCATAATATTTCTTAAGGAAAAGGCAGTTACATACCTTTGAAATATTATTGGTTGATTCTGATGAAAAAAAAACGCATCGATATTTGAAGGATTGATGACCGCTCACTATTGAGAAAAATCATTCCTTATAAAGTACACCACACTTATACAAAACATCAACTTTGAAAACATACCATGGTACCAATGGTGTCAATGTAATTGTAAAATAGACCTAATATTCTTAGAATTATCATACTATAACATTGTCTATACTAGGATTCCATCGATGATAACTAACTTATAATAATCATGGAAGATATAAAACATAGATTTCATGAGTTCTATAAAATCATCCTTATTTTTATTGACAGTACCTAATCTATCTAAAAACACATAATGTTTGTAATGATATTTGAAGGCAGTCCTCTAAATATCTCTTTATTCACCGTCATCTATTTAAACACAAACCATATGTCATTCTCTAGAAATAAGTTAAATTCCTTCAAATTGTTGGACAGATAATTTATCATTGTAAGGGGATAAAAATTCTTTTCTATCACCTAGTTTAACCATCGATAGTCCATTCAAATGCCCAAAGCACCATTAACCTTCTTGGTGCATAATACTAGAAACCCCTATGATGACACACTGGGAATATAATACCATTATAAATAAAATAATGAATCTAAATACTAAACTCCAAGAAATAATAAAGTTTTCATACAAAAGGATACATCAATAATTAAGAGAAAATGGAAGGAAAACATATCTTAATAGTTAAGGGTGTAGCATGAAAAACTATTTGTGGAAAACATATTAAATCTTGTCAACAAATCTACAAATATAATCCACCTATTCCTCATATAAATAAAACAAATTCCCAAATATTAGATAAGAGATGATATAAACTCATACAACCCATATAATGATCCCTCTAAACAATTAACACCACACATTGGCCGTTTTCACCATATACAAAAATTATCCTCAATAATAAATTAACACCAAAGTGAACAAAATGTAAAAATACATGATAACGATGAGAATTTATGATCATATATATTATATGAAGAAAAATCCTAATGAATTATTTTTCCCCAATATCATATCACATCCTCAACACACACCGATAACATTATACCTACCCCTAAATTTTTTATTCAACACCTAGGGCACTAGATTTCTCACTATCTTACATTCAATGTCATAAAATATGGAGTGATAAATAAAATATCATGAAGTTTAAAAATCCAATAAACTGAAGGATAGAGTAAATGATAAGTATATGGTAACTTGGATAATCTATGTTTGATCTTGAACTTGTATCTCCATGGTTTGAAATAGGACACACACTATTCCTCTACATTACTCTCTGTACGGACATACACATCCATGAGGCACTAAACTCTATGAATATGGGGAAAAGTAATGTAACACCCCGAGCTTCAACGATACGCTTCTCATTCAATAATGCAATAGCTTGCATTGTACGCAACTTCGAGTTCTAAAACACCGTGACTAATCAAAGTAGCCGTTATGAATAGTAATAACCACTTTTTAAAATTATAGAAATTTTATATTTCAAAATGGACTTAATTTTTGTATTCCTAATATTGAAATTAGCCTATGTTGAATTTTTTGTAATTTTCTGAGAACTTCCAAATTTTTATGAATAGTGAAAAATACTTAAAACAACCTTTTTAATCAAAATAATTTAAAGTGATAAATTATACTATTTAGTGGTTTTCAAGTATAATTAGAATATATTTTTACCATTGTATCCAATGGTGGTCATTAGAATTAATTTGACATTGAAATTGGACATAAACAATTGCCAATCTTTTGATATAAATTGTTTTTAAAAAACACGCTACTTGTTGTAACAGCGGGAATTAATTATAAAATTAATTAATGCAACATATATTTTTGGAATTTTGTAAAATAGACATCATTTTTGAATTCTGAATATCAATTATAGCTTAGGGTGAAATTTTGGCATTATTCTGAAAAACTTCAATTTTTGATGAATAGTGAAACCACTAAGTGGTTGTTAAAAACTGATTTTTCGTTAAAATGAAATATTACCACTTCTGTGATTTGATTTTCAAAAATCCGACATACATGGTTGTCATTAAGAAGTAAAATGTGGTTCAATGAGATTAAAATAATTTTTTGGTGAATAGTAACTTTTAAGTTCTTAATCGCGATTAGAGGTAATTAGTGTAGTTTAAGGTAAAAATAATGTTTTAATAATATGAGATGAGCTTTACACTTGTCCTACTCCTATTGGATGAGTCATTGCCGACCAAGACAACCCATGGGTCAACTTGGGGACCCCATGGAGCCACTTTAGTTGGAAAATGACATTAATATATATTTATTTAATGTTAAAATTAAATTGACACAAACATGAGTTGTTTTACTAAAACACTTTTTAAGTGGGGTTACACAAGTCCAAATTTTGATTATAAATATTCATTAGAAAGCCAAAAAGATTTCCTACATCATAGTATTTGTTTTTTTATAATTTTTAGACATTAAATAAATTAAATTATTTATGACATCATGATGATGCAGTGATGACCTCATTATTTAACGATTTAAATAAAATGGGAAGATAATGCAAAATCCAAGGCTTACACTTGTCCAAATCAAATTTTATGAGGATATTTATAACCCTTATCACCTTAGCCTAGAATTATATATGTGTGGGACCTTTAGAATCCGAGAAGCATTGTGTAATAATGTCACATTTCAATCTTTCCAAAAGAGCCCCTCCTCTCCAATTATAAAAGGCCCCCACCTCTACCACCTCAATCACACTTTCAAGCCATTTGGCTCGGCCAACCTCTGCCCAAATACTCTCCCAACATTCCTCCCTTACTCCTAGAAGCCTCACTTTGGGCAGAACTCTTCCCAAGGAAGCCTTTGGCTCAAATCAAAAAGAGTTACCCGATTTTGAGGTAATGTCTTCTCAAATGTTGTTTTGTTTTATTTTTCTTCTCCAACCCCATAAACTCTTTTTATTCATTTCTTTTGTAACAACACCAGTATCAGAAATATACTAGGATGTTGTTATAAGAAGGATTCGAGCTACACTTACACACACCTACATCTAATGGTTAAAAAACATACGGTTTCTGTGGATGGCGAATTTCTGCCTCACGAAACGATGATTGTTCAACACTCATATAACACCTTCAAAGGTGTCCATTAAGATGTCACTATATTTATATATGATATAAAATATGTTTATGTTTTACTTTTGCTTCTGTATTTCTCATTTATGGAATACTTTATGATTTCCATTTTGGGTAAAACGCGATAATTTCATTTTAGGAAGTGCGGACTACCGCCCCCTCAAAGTGATTTGAATCGTTAATGCCATATGTGAGATGTATAAAGGATGGAGTAAATGGTATTATACACTATATTATACTGGAATTATATTATACATTTATATCATTATGATTTCGTTCCATTAAATATGAAATTGAAATGAAATTAGCGTTCATGCGTACGTACGGCTTACCGTCTCCATGAACGGTGCATTTCATTTCTTACCTCTAAATGTTACGTAACATTATAAATGAATGTATATACTAGATATATAAGATATATATGACATCTAAATCATGAATATAATTCTGGAGATAATGTATATTCTACCACATAAACAACTTGTAATTATATGAAGTTTCTTGTTGACTCAAGTACCAAAGATTGACAAAACGACCGTTATTAACATAAATAATTACATAATGTTTATATCATTGTAATAAGTGATATAATAAGGATAATGAAATTGAAAATGGTTCTTAATGAGGTATATATTAACTCTAGTTTATTATTCAGGAGGTTAAAGAACGGTTGAGTCAAGTCAGACACGAGGTAAGGGAACTTCTTAACCCAACTTCCATTCTTTGGGTTAATCTCCTACTTTCAAATTATGTCATGATGTTATTTTGTATTTTTACTCTCTTTATGTGTACCTATAGTGATTACACATAATAGATCTATTTTTTTTTTAAATGATCTTTTTAAGGACTTCGTCTCAATCTCCTTTCATTGAGGCATATTTGGTTTTATACACAACTTTCTTTTATACGGTGTATAAACCCCTTTGACTTTTAAGTTTATTCAAAAGGAATCTTTTTATACGAAGCGTTTTGCTAAACGACAAAAGGGAATGTTTTTCTTTCCGTACTTATGCGGCGACAATGACTTCTCCGCTGCCGTGACTATTATTTGAGTTTCAGCTTCCTATACAAGCCATCTTTTTTTTAATGAAAAATAAATACAAAGTTTTAACTTTCTTTTATTTTGGTATTGAAAATGGTTTTGAAAGCGTTTTTATTATATCAATGTGTTGTATTGATATCTTTTGATTGAAATGTGGAAATGTTATGTTTCCTTTATGCATGTTTTATGTGATACGATTATGTTATGGTTTATGATATGTTTAAACCTATTCATATGAGGAATGTATTGGACTTAATACGTGACGGGTGGAGCCCGCTATAGCTCCTCGATGCATCGGTAGGTCTCATGAGACAACTAGATTTGGAATTGGCCGAGGACCTTTCCCAATTTGATTTTTGGTTTTGGCCGAGGCCTTAATCATTTTAGACGTCTTGGCCGAGGCCTTGACAAAATGTTTCAGAATGTCCGGCATTATACATTCCCTCATTATGAAAGTGGTTAATGATATTTCATGTGATTATTCGACCAGTAGAATATCCATGTGAAGAAGCAAATGGCATTATCTCATTTCACTTTTTCCATATTATGTTTATGTGCAAGTTTAAAAGGCTATTGTTTTAGTTATACATTGACTTAAATGTTTATGTTTATTTATGAAGGCTTCTGCAATATTGTTATCCTTACTGAGCATCTGAGCTCACCCCTTTCAATGTTTTAATATTTTCCAGGATGTGAAGAAGTATTTTATGAATGACCTGCAGGGATTTTCAGAAGTGGATATGAGAGTGGACTATAGAGACTTTGTTATTGTAGTTTTTCACTTTGTGATGTAATGTAACGTTTATGAATGTATCTCGTGTTTCCAAGGCTACTAAACTAATCGGTCTTTCGAGACTTGTTCTTTGGTGATCATGCCAATGTTACGAAGTAATGCACCGACTCTGGGTAGCTGGGGTCGGGGCGTTACAGTTTGTATCAGAGGCAGTTTAGTACTAACCTTGGAAGCTAGATTTAGATGAACTCTGATTAGAGCACATAGACCAAAGATAGACTTTGAGGATTAGTATAGAAGAGATTTCTAGAATTTTGGTATTATATAGATGTTGTGAGTTTTCCGAGCAATACATCCCTGTCTGGATACGAGCAAGTAGAGGCGGCTCTGGCACATATGTACCTAGGGGTAAAACCCGAAAACACTGCTTTGAGATAGACTCGAACGGGAACTGGTGCACGACAACGGGCCTTGCTGCACTCTTGGTTACGACACTCCCGGGGGATATGCTTAGGATAATTCCCATTTTCTTTACAAACCACTATGAACGGTTATGAGTATATAATTCCTCAAATAAAACCTTTTTATGATTATGGATTATATCCATAAATAGTTCAATTTATGTTAAGTATTTTACAAGTATGGAATTATGTATTTTGATTAATAAACTAATCTAGTTAATGCCATTGTTTAGAAATGGAGCCTAGTGGAAGGAATGGAAACTGTATCAATGCACGCACTCCGTGTAGGGATTGCCCTCCTGCTCAAGATAATTATTGTGGATCTGGAGATACAACTGGTGCCGATCAGCTTCTCACCATACTAGGACAACTCACGCAGGTTATGAATAACAACCTTACTCGTATGGAGCACCCTGATCCGCAACGTGGAGGATCAATGCTAGACCAATTCATGAGGCAACAACCGCCAACCTTCAATGGGAGTACAAATCCTATAGTAGCTGAGCAATGGATAAATTACTTATAGAAAATATTCCATGCCTTGGGGAGTAGTGAAAGGGAGAATGTTGTCATGGAATTTTACCGCCTCACTGGAGATGCCGATCAATGGTGGTCACTAATTTAAAACACAAAGGAAGATAATGAATTAACAAATATGGAATGGCAGGAGTTCAAAGAGCTGTTATTAGAAAAATAATTTCCTCGAGACCATCGAGCGGATATGGAAAGGCAATTTCTGAGTCTGAGGCAGAAGGAGGATGAGAATGTCGCAAAGTATGAAGCTAACTTTACAAGGATAGCGAGGCATGCTGCCGATTATATACGTAACCCAAGGAGTAAGATTGATCGTTTATTTGATGGGTTAAAACCATTTCTCCATCGAGCTTTAGTATCACAATCCTTCTCATCATACGAAGATATTGTCTCGTGTGCTATCAAGACAGAAAAGGAATTCTTTAAGTCTTATGACAACAAGGTAAAGCAAGAGAAGAAGAGAACGGGGGAACAAGAGACAGATAAAGGGAAAAAGGGAAAGAAGAATATTCCATTATGTGATAATTGTGGGAAGAATCACCCTGGTACGTGCCTAAAAGGAATAGGAGTTTGTTATAAATGTGGAGAAAAGGGTCACCAGGCTCGTTATTGCAAGGGAAAGAAAGAGGCTGTCAAAGTTGAATGCTACAATTGTAGGGAAATGGGGCATTATGAAAATGAATGTCCTAAGCGTCAAGGAAACTTACCTAAGAAAAGGCCAAGGGATCAAGGCCTATCTTATGCTGTGACTACTGTTGAAGCGAAATAATTAATGTATTGGTGCTTTTGGACTCAAGGATTATATTCTGGTTATAAGAATAATGTGATATATATAAAGATTGTAATATAGTACTTTTTGATTAAGGTAATATGATTAAATTAATCATATTTTTAGTATGTGACAATAAGAGAATCTTTTCTTTGTTTGGGGAATTTGATGTTACAATTGATTTTGGAATTTAGAGACCTTTTAGAGAATGTCTGGACAGAGGTATTTTGGATAACTATTAAGGTTGGAATGGATTAAGTTGAACCACGGATAATATTGTTTAAGGTTAAGGCATTTATGAAGATTATTTTTGGAATATTATGATACTATAGTTTTAGGAAAAGGACAACCTGCAGGGTGGGGCATAACCTGTCGCGTCGGACAAAGCTACAGGAATCGAACCCACAATCATAGTGCGACAGGCCTTTATTTCCTACCACTAGCCTACAGGAAGTCCCTGGTTATTACAAAATAATTTTACTAATCTAAATGGTATGTGTTAACATTTGGAACTTTATACAATTAGGATAAGTATAATATTTTTGAGTTCTATTATCTTTTTGAGTGAAAGATGAGTGGAAGGTTGAAACTCTAGTTGTCAAGCATAAATATATATATACCTATCTCTTATTCAATGAATAAATTAATTCTTAAACTTTATTAAAGGGATATTAAAACAAAACATGTGTTATCCTAATACCTTATGTCTTGTTGAACTGATGATATTTTAAATCAACATAGATTGAAGGCTTCGAGGCCCTCAATTTGTCAGTTGATTGTGATTGATGACCTCAATCACTCCCTACAAATATTTACGTCTTTCCTCCAATTATATGTCTCTAATTGCCACCAATGTTCTCCTAATCGAGATCATAATTGGGTGGTGACTTTTTCATTTCCATTTCCCTTTTATTAAGGCTAAATTTTATTAACCTTATTTCCGATGTGGGTTTTCCACAAAGGTATTTTCTATTTTCAACCTTTTATTTTCAAAGAAAAATTTCAAATTGCGAGGACGCAATTTATTGAAGGAGGGGAGAATGTAACACCCCGAGCTTCAACGATACGCTTCTCATTCAATAATGCAATAGCTTGCATTGTACGCAACTTCGAGTTCTAAAACACCGCGACTAATCAAAGTAGCCGTTATGAATAGTAATAACCACATTTTAAAATTATAGAAATTTTATATTTCAAAATGGACTTCATTTTTGTATTCCTAATATTGAAATTAGCCTATGTTGAATTTTTTGTAATTTTCTGAGAACTTCAATATTTTTATGAATAGTGAAAAATACTTAAAACAACCTTTTTAATCAAAATAATTTAAAGTGATAAATTATACTATTTAGTGCTTTTAAAGTATAATTAGAATATATTTTTACCATTTTATCCAATGGTGGTCATTAGAATTAATTTGACATTGAAATTGGACATAAACAATTGCCAATCTTTTGATATAAATTGTTTCTTAAAAACACGCTACTTGTTGTAACAGCGGGAATTAATTATAAAATTAATTAATGCAACATATATTTTTGGAATTTTGTAAAATAGACATCATTTTTGAATTCGGAATATCAATTATAGCTTGGGGTGAAATTTTGGCCTTATTCTGAAAAACTTCAATTTTTGATGAATAGTGAAACCACTAAGTGGTTGTTAAAAACTGATTTTTCGTTAAAATGAAATATTACCACTTCTGTGATTTTATTTTCAAAAATCCGACATACATGGTTGTCATTAAGAAGTAAAATGTGGTTCAATGAGATTAAAATAATTTTTTGGTGAATAGTAACTTTTAAGTTCTTAATCGTGATTAGAGGTAATTAGTGTAGTTTAAGGTAAAAATAATGTTTTAATAATATGAGATGAGCTTGACACTTGTCCTACTCCTATTGGATGAGTCATGGCCGACCAAGACAACCAATGGGTCAACTTGGGGACCCCATGGAGCCACTTTAGTAGGAAAATGACATTAATATATATTTATTTAATGTTAAAATTAAATTGACACAAACATGAGTTGTTTTTTATTAAAACAGTTTTTAAGTGGGGTTACACAAGTCCAAATTTTGATTATAAATATTAATTAGAAAGCTAAAAATATTTCCTACATCATATTATTTTTTTTATAATTTTTAGACATTAAATAAATTAAATTATTTATGACATCATGATGTTGCAGTGATGACCTTATTATTTAACGATTTAAATAAAATGGGAAGATAATGCAAAATACAAGGCTTAAACTTGTCCAAAACCAATTGTATGAGGATATTTCGAACCCTTCTCACCTTATCCTAGAATTATATAAGTGTGGGACCTTTAGAATCCGAAAAGCATTGTGTAATAATGTAACATTTCAATCTTTCCAAAAGAGCCCCTCCTCTCCACTTATAAAAGGCCCCCACCTCTACCACCTCATTCACAATTTCAAGCCATTTGGATCGTCCAACCTCTGCCCAAATACTCTCCCAACATTCCTCCCTTACTCATAGAAGCCTCGCTTTGGGCAGAACTCTTCCCAAGGAAGCCTTTGGCTCAAATCAAAAAGAGTTACCCGATTTTGAGGTAATGTCTTCTCTAATGTTGTTTTGTTTTATTTTTCTTCTCCAACCCCCTAAACTCTTTTTATTCATTTCTTTTGTAACAACACCAGTATCCTCAATATAATAGGATGTTGTTATAATAAGTATTAGAGCTACACTTACACACACCTACATCTAATGGTTAAATAACATACGGTTTCTGTGGATGGAGAATTTCTGCCTCACGAAACGATGATTGTTCAACACTCATATAACACCTTCAAAGGTGGCCATTAAGATTTCACTATATTTATATATGATATAAAATATGTTTATGTTTTACTTATGCTTCTGTATTTCTCATTTATTGCATACTTTATGATTTCCATTATGGGTAAAACGCGATAATTTCATTTTAGGAAGTGCGGACTACCGCCCCCTCAAAGTGATTTGAATCGTTAATGCCATATGTGGGATGTATAAAGGATGGATTAAATTGTATTATACACTATATTATACTGGAATTATATTATACATTTATATCATTATGATTTCGTTCCATTAAATATGAAATTGAAATGAAAGTAGCGTTCATGCGTACGCACGGCTTACCGTCTCCATGAACGGTGCATTTCATTTCTTACCTCTAAATGTTACGTAATATTATAAATGAATGTATATACTGGATATATAAGATATATATGACATCTAAATCATGAATATAATTCTGGAGATAATGGATATTCTACCACATAAACAACTTGTAATTATAAGAAGTTTATTGTTGACTCAAGTACCAAAGATCGACAAAACGACCGTTATTAACTTAAATAATTACATAATGTTTATATCATTGTAATAAGTGATATAATAAGGATAATGAAATTGAAAATGGTTCTTAATATGATATATATTAACTCTAGTTTATTATTCAGGAGGTTAAAGAACGGTTGAGTCATGTCAGACACGAAGTAAGGGAACTTATTAACCCAACTTCCATTCTTTGGGTTAATCTCTTACTTTCAAATTATGTCATGACGTTATTTTGTATTTTTACTCTCTTTATGTGTACCTATAGTGATTACACATAATAGATCTATTTTGTTTTAAAAATGATCTTTTTAAGGACTTCGTCTCAATCTCCTTTCATTGAGGCATATTTGGTTTTATACACAACTTTCTTTTATACGGTGTATAAACCCCTTTGACTTTTAAGTTTATTCAAAAGGAATCTTTTTATACGATGCGTTTTGCTAAACTACAAAAGGGAATGTTTTTCTTTCCGTACTTATGCGGCGACAACGACTTCTCCTCCGCCGTGACCATTATTTAAGTTTCGGCTTCCTATACAAGCCATCATTTTTTAATGAAAAATAAATACAAAGTTTTGACTTTCTTTTATTTTGGTATTGAAAATGGTTTTGAAAGAGTTTTTATTATATCAATGTGTTGTATTGATATCTTGTGATTGAAATGTGGAAATGTTATGTTTCTTTTATGCATGTTTTATGTGATACGATTATGATATGGTTTATGATATTTTTAAACCTATTCATATGAGGAATGTATTGGACTTAATAAGTGACGGGTGGAGCCCGCTATAGCTCCTCGATGCATCGGTAGGTCTCATGAGACAACTAGACGTGGAATTGGCCGAGGCCCTTTCCCAATTTGATTTATGGTTTTGGCCGAGGCCTTGAAAAAATGTTTCAGAATGTCCGGCATTATACATTCCCTCATTATGAAAGTGGTTAATGATATTTCATGTGATTATTCGAACAGTAGAATATCCATGTGAAGAAGTAAATGCATTATCTTATTTCACCTTTTCCATATTATGTTGATGTGCAAGTTTAAAAGGCTATTGTTTTAGTTATACATTGCCTTAAATGTTTATGTTTATTTATGAAGGCTTCCGCAATATTGATATCCTTACTAAGCATCTGAGCTCACCCCTTTCAATGTTTTAATATTTTCCAGGATGTGAAGAAGTATTTTATGAATGACCTGCATGGATTTTCAGAAGAGGATATGAGAGTGGACTATGGAGACTTTGTTATTGTAGTTTTTAACTTTATTATGTAATGTAACGTTTATGAATGTATCTAGTGTTTCCAAGGCTACTAAACTAATCGGTCTTTCGAGACTTGATCTTTGGTGATCATGCCAATGTTACGAAGTAATGCACCGACCCTGGGTAGTTGGGGTCGGGGCGTTACAAGTAACATCACATAAGTTTCCATTACATGAACCATATCTCTTAAACATCATGAAGCTTTTCTGTTATGGTTGTTAATAAGGATTATGTGAAAGCTATTAATAATTTTGGATTGTAAATTGACCTCCCACACCATACTTATCCCCACGAATGGATGTAAACTAAAATATCCAATCAGTATGACCTCTATAAAAAATAAACATAGTAATAGATCCAAAAGTTATATCATGAGAGATACAATATCAAGATAAATGAGAAAAAAACTGTTAAGGCCAACTCTATACTAGTTGAAACCTGACTGCCTCAACATATGAGATTTCTCAATAGTAACTATATTCCATCGGGGGATCTAATAACTCCCCTCAAGAGATGATCCTAGCTACACATGAATCCCAAAAACTAACTCTACCTTTTTATTCACATATTGATATATATCTGACCTGAATAAGATAACTACATGCTAAATTTCTAGATTATTTTCCTCCTCTAAACACCACAACATAGACATCACCTTATGAATCCTTTGAAACATTATTCTTTCCATGGAATAGAATCCACCACTGCCATGTAGATCCACCACTAGTTTTCAGATGAATAATACTCACCCAAAAATATAATAAATTTGAATGATATAATTTAAGGGATCACTTTATGTTATCAATGGCCATAAAATGATGGCTACTAAAAGTAATTCATAAAAAATCCCTAATACCATTTCACAATGTTACCTTCACCCATACACTACAACCAAAAAATTTGAAAGGAAATGTATATGAGATATAATTTAATACATAAGAGTATCCCATAATACATAAGGGTATTACCTTCTGTAAAATCCTCCATTGAACACACCACACTATGAAAAAATATGATTAATTTATGACCATACTTCTACCTCAATATAGTGAGGCATATAAATCTCATCTACTTTACTCCATAATATGTGACACATATTCACATTGTGAAAAAAGGACCAATTCCATGTATCATCCCTTTATAGTGTGACACACCAGACTTCACAAATCCATTTTCTTTTAGACATCCATTAATAATATAACAACCTTTTCCACACCATGGAATACTCCTCCCTACTGATATATATCTTCTCAAAAAAACCACCCTTCCTCCAATCTTATTTCAGAACCACCAAAACCCAAAATATGAAAGGTAATGGGTAGATAATGTTATGGATATTATAAGGTTATCAGAAGTAGGATTTCATATAGAGATAGAGGATATGATCATGAGACACAAAATTAGTTTTGGGTATTTGATTACCCACCATGTATACAATATAGAGTGTTGTACATTGTGTGTTTGGTATACTAGGGGAGTATTATTAGTATTGAATCCATGTAATTGAGGATACAAAGATACATAGCATGGGAAAATTAATTCTTTGATTCCATTATTATTCCAACGTTGAGTTTGAGATAACTAGGTGATGGTTAAGTATTTTTTTGATAATGTTATTTATTGAGGCTTATTAAAGATAAGATTTTTTCTCTTATATGACTAGTTTGGAATCTGGGATCCTGATTTAGATAAGTTGGGGAAGTACTTCTCTATAACTAGAGAAGACACATGTAATGTGCCAATATATTTGGATGAAAGGCATGTGTTGTAAACTTCTTCTTAAGTGAATTACATTATATGTGTTTATCCATTTGTTTAGTATATACTCAGTGAATCAAGAACACATGAGAAGGTTATTTCGTATTGATATACCTTTGGTCTAATAGTCACTCGATTTTGTGAATAATGTAGTTTATAATTGTGGATACTTGCATATGATATAACTTATTTACACATGTATAGACATTCTATGTTTTATAGAGATCACACTATATCCTCTCAAATCTTGTTTTTTACTATCAACTTTTCGATGATATTATTTTCTTGCATTCATGGATTTTATAACTCTTAATTACTGTAAATATTATAATGGACCACAGTATCACACTTAGTGGATGTGTGAATGAGGATTATGTTTTGTTACAAACTCTTCATAAAACAAATTATAATTACACCAAATATTATATGGATAATATTCAAAAACAACTTGGATATATTTTCTACATGTTGTTACATATGATGTATCATTGGGTGAAATTGAATGATAGATTTTACAATAAGAGTATTGGATGGTTTCTAAAAAGAAATTTTGATATAGAATCACAATTTATATATTAATTTACATAATGTGAAAATTATATAAGACTATAATGATTTGTTGTAAGTGTGATAAAGATGAGGTTTTCTAATAAAGGAACCAACATGGTGTAGTAGTTTATTCCAAATCATGGCCAATACTTGTGTGAACATTATATATTTATACTATCTATACTATGATGTTTTTAGTGGTGTTGTGTGTGATATGTAAAATCTATTTACTTAAAATTAATTTACTAATTCATGTAATCATTCATAGTTTGATTATATTATGCTACCAATCTGGGGGATTTTGAACAATTCAAATATTGGATTCAATGTTAAAAAATTAATCAGTAATAGAAGTTATTTTATTTTTTTTGAATAATTTAATTTATAAATAAATTATTCATAAAAATTTGGACTCTATGGAGAATCATAGGATAGTCCATATAAATAGGATCATATTTTGAAAGGGTGGTATAGTGATTCAGTCATTTGAATACTATAAAATTCATTTATCCAAAACTCTATAGCTCTCACTCTCCCATTATATTTTTCATATGGTTGTAACCAATAGTGATGAATATGGAATACCTCCCAAGAATTGATAGATTCACTCAACACATGGATACACTAGTGGGTATGATATCATTGGATACTTCACATTGATCACAATAAATCTCATTTGATAGGTCTTAGATAGGCTTGATCATTAAAGAATATGCTATGTCATTATTCATTTATTTATTTATTTCCAAATGAATTGAGATACCCAATCATTTTATATTTTTTTGATGTTTTACATAGAATTTATAAGTGTTATAACATAAAAACATAGTAAATGGTGCTTTACTCATATTTTACTCTCATATTTTGGGATATTTATTTTTGTTTCATCCTAAGAATGTGCATGTTTTTTATATTTTTTAATACATACAAACATTTTTTCTTGGGGATTTATAAAAACACCACTTTTAATTGATTATGTGGGAACCCAAACAAATTATCTTACACCAAATCAAATTCAATCCAAAAACTAGATAAAATTTCAAATCCAATCCTCCAAAATTTTAAATATCAAAATATATCCTCCAATATAAATCGAAATATCAATTCCAGTTCCCACTAAAATGACAAATTATCGATGCCTTCACCTTGATCGTTACACCTTCTAAGGTGACTACAATAAAAATTGGCAGCACCAAAACAATACACAATAATCTCATCACCAGATGTGATCAATGTAAAAAAAATAGTCTCATATTGTTGTAAAAGTATAAAAATCCATAATTGATTCATTTATGATGTACAATAATGAATGAAATATTTTTCCAATTACAGGTTTGGTTTAAATTATTTTTAATTTTATTTTTTATTAAAATTTATAATTAACTTCAAAATGTGTGTTACATTCTTATAACAGAGAAAATGTGTAAGCCATTTGATTAAAATATATCGTAATAACTCCTAATTAATTTGTAAAATTTAAAAATTAACTGTAACACCCTGACCCTAGTTACCCAGAGTTGGTGAATTATTACATAACATTGGCATGATCATAAAAGATCAAGTTTCGAAAGATCGATTAGTTTAGCATCCTTGGAATCAATAGATACATTCATAATGTTTAAATTACATCATAAAATGAAAACTACAAAAACATAATATCCACAATCTACACACATATCCCCTCATACTATCCCTGCAGGTCATTCAAAAAATACTTCTTCACATCCTGGGAAAAATAAAACATAGAAAGCGGTGAGCTCAGATGCCTAGTAAGGATAACAATATAGCCTAAACATTCATAAATAAGCATAAACATTTAAAGAAATGTATAAATAAAACAAAATCCTTTTAAACTTGAACATCAGAATAATATGGCAGAAATAAAATGAAATAATTCCACTTACTTATTCTCATGGATATTCTACTAGTCAAATAATCACATGCAATATCAATAACCACTTTCATAATGATGGAATGCATAATGCTTAACTATCATAACCACATAGTCAAGGACTTGCGCCAAGACTACAAATACGATTTTGTCAAGGCCATATTCCAAGACACTAGTTTGTCTCTTGAGACCTACCGATGCATCAAGGAGCAATAGCGGGATCCAGTCTTCACTTATTATGTCCAATGCATTCCTCATATGAACAGGTTTAAACATAACAAAAACATTCATATTAAAACTAGCATATGAAATTTCAATACTTTATCCATAAACCATGAATGGTATAAAAATAACACATCCAAAGTCAATCATATCACAAAATCATCAATATAATATTGAAGTTTTGTATCATAATAAATCAACTTCAAATAAGCTTAAAATCCATCAAATGATGTTGACATAGACGAAATCAAAACTATTTGAGAGAAATATATCTTTTTATGAAATCATTTAAAAGTCACATAATTATAAAATAAAACATTTACTTTTAAAATATTCTTATAAGCTTGTAAAGGAAGCTTCAACGATTTTATAATTGCAGAAAATAGACGCACCTGCCGTATAAGATAAAAAAGAAATTCTTACCTTAATTCTGTCAAAAAGGTTAAAAGGAACTTTTTTGGAAAATGACAAAAAGATTCATTTATAAACATCTTATAAAAATTCAAAAAGGGTATAAATGACTTTAACCTATAGTCAGTTAAATAGTAAGAATGATTTTAAATACATTTTTAAGAAACATGGACGTGGATGATAAAGAGGTCCCAATAGATAATTACATATAAACAACCTCGGATAATGAATAGATTGTGAAATAAACCCTTACCTTGTTCTTTTACTTGGTTGAGCATAGGTTAACCTCATATATAAATGGGAAATAATTTTTATTAAATTATACAAGAATCATATACATTAATATGATATCATATATGATCTTTTAACATTTATTAATTAATAATATCTTAGTATTATCATCGTTTCGGGTGTTAACTTACTCATTTTATTTTATATGTTTTGTTACATAAGTCATGTTTTTTATGGATAGTCTGTATCATATTCATATACAGGATGATATCATGTCCTTAACCATTATTTTTAATAATGAAATTAGAATTTTACTTTATACAGGATGATATCATGTCCTTAAACATTATTTTTAATCATGAAATTAGAATTTTACTTGCATGGGTACGATTGGGAATGAATCCCATCGCGTTCGTGGAGACGGTAGTCCGTACGTATGCACGAGAGACAATATAATTATTTTGATATTAAAATAACATATAATTGGATGGTATATCATATATAAAGAATCATTATCATGTTATATTTATTATTTACATCAATTACACATCATTATCATACCCATTCAAATAATAATGTTTTGAATAACAAATATACCACGACGTGGAGACGGTAAGCCCTACGTACACACGTATGGTGACATGTCATTCAATGGATGGATAGAATACTGAATATGGTTGTACCATATTTATAATAATATCAAAGTATATATAAGATACTAGATTTATTATTTTATAATGGAAATAACAAATAATAAAGAAGTTGAAGAAGAATGGAACTTGAAAGAGGGTGGTGAAAACATTACCTCTTATTCCGGTTCTTCCTTTCGATTTGATAAAAAGGGCTTATTAGGTTGCCCTTATGATCAAACAAAGGCCTCTAGGTTGAAGTGAGCAATGTTGAGAGAATATTTGTGAAGGGATTGGCCGATCCAAAAGGCTTTGAAGGTGTGAATTTGAGGAAAGGGGAAGTGCCCTTTTATAATAGGGGTGAGGGGCACCTTTAGAAAAGCTAGAAATATTATTTTATAATAAATTCATATTCGGTTTATAGTGGATACAAATTGTAATATTTAAAGTTTAAGGTGGTTATGGGTCTAAACAATTTCAACCAATAGATTTTAGACATGTTTGGGTCCCCATATTAACTTTATCATTTATATTTAACTCTTAGTAAAATAATATAACATTTACCATCTCTCTTTGTATTTGTATATTATTTAGTTAATAAAATTACTATATACCTATAAGAGATCCCCAAGTAGTCAATTAATTATACACCTATCATTATATAAGTCCTTTTTCCGAACCGTAGATTTTTAGGAATAGAATATCAATTAATAATATAATATTTTTTTTAAAAACTCTTTTATGTCAATTTTGACACTATTGGGTATTTTGTTATTTATAATTTAATAATAGAATTATTACATCGAAAACAATTTATATAACCAATCCTAATATGTCATATTAACCTATAAAATTAACAGAATTCATAAAAAGTCCAAAAATACATTTAGTTTGATATTTATAATATCAATTATTTTAATATTTCATTAATTAGGTAACTACTACATCACCATTGTGTCATAAATAAATTAACTTATTTAATGTCTAAAAATTATAAATAAAATACAATTATTTTGGAAATATTTTTATCATTATAATGAATATTTATAATCGAATTTATATTATGTATAACCCTATATTAAAAATGTTTTATTTATTAAACTTTGATTTTAACTCTTTTAACTCTTCTTTAAATTAAAAAATAATAAATGTCCTAATCTAATCCATGTGGACCTAAATGATAATATTTTATTCCTAAGGTTGTTTGTGGTCGAGATAAACTTGTCCAATAGAATTAGGACATGTGTTAGGGTAATATTAATATCATTTTACCCTTAATTACCATATTTACTTTTAACCGTGGTAAATAAAAAAACTTTACTATTCAACAAAAATTATTTTTATCTTATTGAACCACATTTTAGTCATTTATATTAACTGTCTCTCTCAGATTTAAAAAATTCTACTTGTAGAAGCGGTAAAATTATGTTTTATGTGAATTTCCAAATTCTCTTAGGAGGTGGGTAAAAGACGGTGAAAAGATTAATAAAATTATTATATATCTAAAATTATTCTAAACTAAATCCAATGAATTACATTGAAAATATATTGGTATTATGTATCTATTTTGACCTTAATAAAATTTAAATAAAATAAATAATTATTTAAATAAAAAATCGGTTTTAAACTATAACTCATTGTTTTTTCACTATTCATCGAAAATTGAATGTTTTCTGAAAAAAAACCCAAAATTCACCCTAAGATAATTTCGATATTCTGAATCCAAAAATGAAGTCCATTTTGAAAGAGAAAATTTATAAAATTTCAAAATGTGTGTATTACTATTCATAATGGCTAGTTTTATTGGTTGGGGTGTGTGTTCGAACTCGAAGTTGCGTACAACACATGCTACTATATTATTCGAAGAGAAGAGTACCGTGGAAGCTTGGGGTGTTAGATTCTCCCCTCCATCAAATAATTTCATCCTAGAAATTTCTGGAATAATACCGCATGAAAAAATTGGGTGGTTCTTCATCATAAGTTCCCCAGGTTCCCACATTGCCTCTTCCATTTTATGGTTTATCTGTAAAACTTTTACCAGACGAGTCGTCCGGTTTCTCAGCACTTGTTCTCTTGTATCAAGAATCCTGATAGGCTCTTCGCAATAAGACAGATTGTGATCTAGTTCTAATTCCTCATAAGTGAGTACATGCGTTGGGTCAGGCATGTATTTTCTCAACAGTGATACGTGGAACACATCATGAACTTTGGGGAGACTTGGCGGCATTGCCAAACGGTAAGTTACAACCCCAATTCGTTCTAGAATTTCGAAAGGTTCTATGTACTTGGGACTCAATTTACCCTTCTTACCAAAACATATAACTCCCTTCCATGTAGATACCTTCAAGAAAACATGATATCCTACCTGAAATTCCAAATCCTTCCGTCAGTTATCAGCATAGATCTTCTGCCTACTTTGAGCTGCTTTGATGTGGTTTTGGATCACCTTTACCTTTTCCATCATTTCCTCCACCAGTTCTGGCCTACATGTTTTCTTTCACCAATGTCATCCCAATAAGTTGGTCTGCGACATCTCTTTCTTTATAATGCTTCATATGGTGCCATCCGAATACTTGAATGGAAGATATTGTTATAGGAAAATTCCACCGGAGGTAAATATTGATCCCAAATACCCTGAAACTAATGTGAGCATGATCTCAACATGTCTTCAAAGGTTTGAATAGTTCGTTCTGATTGTCCATCAGTTTAGGGGTGGTAGGTAGGGCTCAAAATAAAGTTCAGTATCCAGGGTTTTTTGAAGACTTTTCCTGAATCTTGAATTAAAACATGGATCACGATAAAAAAATAGATATGCATACTCAATGAAGTCTCACAACTTCATTAATATATAGTCATTCTAGATGTTCAAATGGTAAATCATCCCTTATAGTAAGAAATTGTGCTGACTTGGTAATATGATCAACAATGAACCATATTGAATCGTTCCTTCTAGGAGTCTATGGTATTTCCATGACAATGTTCATAGTGATATTATCCCATTTACACTGATGTATTAGAAGAGGTTGCAAGAATCCTCCAGGCTGTTTCCTTCCAGCTTTCACTTATTGACAAACCTTACATCATGAGAAAAAATCAGCAATTTCCCTCTTCATGTTGTCCCACAAACAATGTTCCTTCAAATATCTATACATTTTGGTTCTCCTAGAGTGTATAGAGAAATTGGAACTATGAGATTCATCCAACAATTACCTTTTTAGATTAGGTATATTGGGAATGCAAATTCTCTTCAAAAATTTCAGAATTCCATCTTCATACACAAAGTCACTCAATCTCCAATCAGTCACAACTTTTATCTTCTTTTGAAACTCTTCATCATCGGTTTGAGAACTCTTTATCCTTTCTAGTAAATATGGTTTCGCAACCATTTGAAAAAGCATTGATGTTTCGCCTTCTATGCAGATTCACATATCCATCATTACTAGATCCATGTATATATGATCCTTCTCAACAATCATCTTGTTCAAAAAATCCATGATCATTTGTACTCAAAGCATCTTCCACCTTATATTTCCTTCCTTGGGTGGTAGTGTATCGTGTAATAATAATCCTTGAGTAGTTAAAGCCATCGCCTTTGCCTCATGTTGAGTTCTTTTTGTGAGAAAATATACTTCAAACTCTTGTGATCAGTATAAATATCAAATTTTCACCATAGGGATAATGTATCCATATCTTCAAAGAAAATATTATAGCAGCTAACTCAAGATCATGAGTAGGATATATTTGCTCATGAATTTTCAGTTGTCATGATGCATAGGCAATAAATCTATCATTCTGCATAAAGACACAACCAAGTCCTCTCTTTGAGGCGTCACAATAAATATCAAACCCATCATTCCACAATAGTAGAGTCAATATAAGAGCATCGACTAATATTCTATTCAGTTCTTCAAAACATTCTTCACACTCTTTTTTCTAAAAAAATGTATCCCCTTTACGTTTGAGCTTCATTAATGGGTTAGCCAATCGGGAAAAATTCTGGAAGAAATTCTGATAATAACCTGCTAAACCAATAAAACTACAAACCTTAGTTATACTCGTCGGGGCTGGACATTATTGGATTACCTTGGTCTTATAAGGATCAACAAATATTCCATCCATAGAGACAATATGGCCAAGAAAAGAGATCTCTTGAAGCCAGAATTAACACTTTCTAAACTTCCCATACAATTCATGTCTTCTAAGAGTCTTCAAGATAATACGCAATTGATTTTCATTGTATTCATAGCTTTTGGAATATACCATGATATCATCAACAAATATCACTACAAAATCATTGTGATATTCTTTGAAAACTCTATTCATAAGATCCTTGAAAATAGAGGGAGCATTAGTCATCCTAAAAGGCATTACTGTAAACTCGTAATTCCCGTACTTGGTTCGAAATGCAGTCTTCAGAATGTCATACTTCTTCACACAAAACTGATGATATCCAGATCGAAGGTCAATCTATTAAAATTATTGATCTCCATGCAGTTGGTCAAATAAATAATCAATGAAAGGTAGATACACATTTTATTTATTGTTATAGTAGTGATTTCCCTATAGTTGATACATAACCTCATGGATCAATCTTTCTTTTTAACAAAAAGGACAGGGGCTCCCCATGGAGAAACACTAGGGTGAATAAATCCCTTATTAGTCAATTCTTCAAGTTGTTTCTTTATTTAAACAAATTCCACAATTTCAATTTTATAAGGGGTCTTCGATATGGGCCTTGAACCAGGAATTAAATCAATGGAAAACTCAATTTCATGTTCTGGAGGATGACCGGGTAAATCTTTTGGAAACACATCAACATATTCTCTCACAATAGGTTCATCATCTATTTGAACATTCTTTTCCTCACCCACATTTATTTCATTCTCGTCCTCCCCAATAATTGAATTTAGGTGAGCTACTAGGGGTGTATCTAAATAAGAATTATGTGGTGATGATTTCGTTCTAAAGATAAGGTGTTCTTTATCATCATTATAAAAACATTTAACCTCTTTATTCTTAAATATAAATATTCGCATCATGGTCCAAAAGACAATCCATATTGAGGATTATATCAAACTCAATCCTAGGTATGACGATGAGATCAGTATATAAAGAAAATTTATATTCCCTATAGGGAACAGATCCACAGAACTTTGTAGAAATGATACTTCCCTTAAGAGTTTTAAATGAAAAATCCCTTGTTAAATCAAATTGGAAATATCTAATTTTTTTAGCAAACTGGGAAGATATGAAACAATGTGATGATCTAGAATCAAATAATGCATTTTCTAAACCTGAGGAAACCATTAAATTACCTACCACTACGTCTTTTAGAGCTTATACCTCAGTAGTAGTGATAACTTAAGCTTGTCCTTGATCCCTTGGCCTTTTTTGAGGTAAGATCCCCTGATTCTTTGGACATTCATTTGAATAATGTCCCATCTCCCAGCAGTTGTAGCATTTAATATCAGTAGTGTCTGTCTTCACCTTGAAATCAAAAGCTTGGTGGCCTTTTTCACCACATGTAACAAACTCCCATTCCTATCAAGCAAGTATCGGGGTGTTTCATCCCACATTTATAGCCGGATGGATAATAAACTTTTCCCTTCTTCCCTTTATTTCCATTTCTATAGTGATCCGAAGATCTCTTTTTCTCTTGCTTTTCTTTAAAATCATAAGACATAGATAATTATTCTTCAGTCTTGATAGCACATGAGATAATATCTTCATATGGCGAGAAGGATTATGACACTAATTCTCAACAATGAAATGGTTTTAACCCATAAAAAACAATCAATATTACTTCTTGGTTTACGTATATAATCTCTAACATACCTTTCTAACCTTGTAAAATAAGCCTCATACTTTGTGACATTCTCATCCACTTTTTGTCTCAGACTCTGAAATTACCTTTCCATATCTGCACGATGGTCACGATGAAAGTATTTTTCTAAAAAAATCTCTTTGAACACCTTCCATTCCATATTTGATACATCATCATCTTCCTTTGTGTTTTGAATCAATGACCACCATTGATCAGCATCTTCAGTGAAGTGATAAACTGCCAAGATAACTTTTTCCCTTTCACTACACCCAAGGCATGGAATATTTTCTCTAAGGAATTTATCCATTACCCAGATACTAGTAGATTTTTACTCCCATTGAATGATTGTGGTTGTTGCCTCATGATGCGATCTAACATTTATACTCAACACTGATTATCAGGGTGATCCATACGGGTAAGGTTATTATTCAAAAGCTGAGTGAGATGTCCCAGTATGGTGATTATATGATCAACAACAGTTGCATCACCAGCTCCACTATAATTATCTTGAGCCAGAGGAAAATCCCTACATGGAGTGCATGAATTGATACAGTTTCCATTTCTTCCACTAGGCACAATTTCTAAAAAATTCCACACACTAGATTAGTTTATGAATCGCATTACATAAATCTAAACATCTAAAAAACATAACATAAATTGAACAGTTTATTGATATAATCCATAATAATAATAAAAATTCTTTTAGGAAGTATATAACCATAAACCCTTCATAATGGATTGTAATGAAAATTAGAATTATCCTAATCATATCCCCTGGGAGTGTCGTAACCAAGAGTGTAGCAAGGCCCGTTTTCATGCACTAGTTCCCGTTCGAGTCTAGCTCAAAGCAGTGTTTTTGGGTTTTAAACATTGGTACATCTATGGAAGAGCCACCTCTACCTTCTCGTATCTAGATAGGCATGTATTGATTGGAAAACTCACAAAATCTCTACAATACTCAAATTATAGGAAGTTCTTCTATACTTATCCTCAATGTCTCTGTTATGTCTATGTGCTCTAATCAGAGTTTATCTAAATATAGTTTCCATGGTTTGTACTAAATTTCCCTGATACCAACTGTAATGCCCCAACCCCAATTACCTAGAGTCGGTGCATTATTAAATAACATTGTCATGATCAAAAAAATATCAAGTCTCGAAAGACTGATTAGTTTAGAAGCCTTGGAATCACTAGATACATTCATAATGTTTACATTACATCATAAAATGAAAACTATAACAAAATAGTCTCTATAGTTCACAGTCATATTCCGTCACACTATCCTTGCATGTCATTCATATAATACCTCTTCATATCCTGGGAAAAATAAAACATAGAAAGGGGTGAGCTCAAATGCTCAATAAGGATAACAATATAGCGGAAACTTTCATAAATAAGCATAAACATTTAAGGCAATTTATAACTAAAACAAAAGCCTTTTAAACTTAAACTTCATCATAATATAGCATAAATAAAATGAAATAATTTCATTTACTTATTCACATGGATATTCTACTAGTCGAATAATCACTTGAAATATCAATAACCGCTTTCATAATGATGGAATGCATAATGCCAGTCTATCATAACCACATATTCAAGGCCTTATGCCAAGAATACAAATAAGATTTTTTAAGGCCTCGTTCCAAGATACTAGTTTGTCTCATGATACCTACCAAGGAATATATAAGCTATAGAAGTCTCCACCCATCACTTATTTAGTCCAATGCATTCCTCCGATGAACATGTTTAAACATCACAAAAACATTCGTATTAAAACTAGAATACAAAATTTTTATACTTTATCCATAATCCATGAATGGTTTAAAAATAACCCATCCACAGTCAAAAATACCACAAAAACTTCAATAAAATATGGAAGTTTTGTATCATAAGTAATCAACTTCAAATAATCTTAAAATCCATCAAAGGATGTTGACATAGATGAAATCAAAACTATTTGAGAGAAATATAACTTTTTTAAATCATTTAAAAGTTATATGATTAAAAAATGAAAATTTTAATTTTAAAATATTCTTATAAGCTTGTAAGGGAAGTATCAACGATTTTATAATGTTGAAAAATATCTGCACCGGCCGTATACGTTAAAAAAGACATTCATACCTTAATTCTGTCAAAAAGGATAAAAAGGACCTTGTTTGGAAAATGATAAAAATTTTCCTTTATAAACTTCTTATAAAAAGTCAACAACGATATACATGAATTTAACCAATAGTATATAAAATAGTAATAATGATTTGAAATACATTTTTATGAAATATGGATGTGGATGATAGAGAGTTCCTAGTAGATAATTACGTATAAACATCCTCAAATAATGAAGATATTTTGAAATAAACCCTTACCTTGTACTTTTCCTTTGTTGAGGGAAGGTTAACCTCTTGTATAATGGTGAAGTAATTATTATTAAATTATACAAGAATAATATACATTAATATGATATCATATATGATCAATTAACATTGCTTTGTTAATAATATCTTAGTATTATCATCGTTTCGGATGTTGACTTACTCATTTTCTTTTTTATGTTCTGTTACATAAGTGTGTTGTTATGGATAGGTTGTATCTTATTCATATATAGGATTATATCAAGTCCTTAAACATTATTTTTAATCATCAAATGATAATTTTAGTTGCATGGATACGATGGGGAATGAATCTCATCGCGTTCGTGGAGACGGTAGTTCGTACGTATGCACGAGCGACAATATCAATCTTTCGATATTAAAATAATATATAATTGGATGTTATATCATATATATAGAATCAATATAATGTTATATTTATTATTTACATCAATTACACAGAATTATCATACCCATTCAAACAATAATATTTTGAATAACAATTACACAACGACATGGAGATGGTAAGCGTACGCAAGTATGGTGACATGTCATTCAAAGGATGGATAGAATAATGAATATGGTTGTACCATATTTATAATGACATCCAATTATATTGAAGATAATGGATTTATTATTTTAGAATGGAAATAATAAAGAAAGAATATGTTTAAGAAGAAAGGAACTTGAAAGAGGGTGGTGAAAACATTACCTCTTATTCGGGTTCTTCCATTTGATTTGATCAAAAGGGCTCTTTAGGATGACTTTATGATCAAACTAAGGCCTATAGGTTGAGGTGAGGGAAGTTGGGAGAATATTTGGGTAGGGTTTGACCGAGCTAAAATGTTATGAAGGTGTGAATTAGAGGGAAGAGGATGTGGCCTTTTATAAGAGGGGTGAGGGGACCTTTGGAAAAGTTAGAAATAATATTTTTTAATAAATTCATGTTCAGTTTCTAATGGTTCAAATGGGGATTATTTTATGTTTTTGGTGGGGATGGGTCTAAATACTTTCAACAAATATATTTTAGACAGGTTTGGGTCAATATATTAACCTTCTCATTTATATTTAACTCTTAGTTAAATTGTTTGACATTTACCTTGCCTCTTTGTAATTTTATATTATATTATTAATAAACATACTATATACCATCAAGCGACCCCAATGTGGTCAATTATTGTTACAAATATCATTATATATGTCCTTTGGTTGAACCTTAGATTTTTAGGAATAGAATATCAATTAAATATATAATATTTGTTTTAAAAACTCTTTTATGTAAATTTTGACACTATTGGGTATGTTGTTATTTATAATTTCATAACAACATTATTACTTTTAAAAAAATTTATTTAAGAAATCATAATATGTCTTATTAAATTATAATATTATTAGAATTCATAAAAAGTTTAAAATTCCATTTATTTTGATATTTATAATATCAATTTTGTAATATTTCATTAATTAGGTAATTACTGCATCACCATTGTGTCATAAATAAATTAAATTAGTTAATATCTAAAATTTATAAATAAAATACCATTATGTTGGAAATATTCTTATATTTCTAATTAATATATATAATCTAATTTATATTATATATAACCCTATATTAAAAAAGTTTTAGTTATTAAACATTGATTTTAACTCTTTTAACTATTCTTTGAATTAAATAATATTAAATGTACTAATCTAATCCAGGTGGACCTAAATGATAATATTTAATTCATAAGATTGTTTTTGGTCGAGATACACTTGTACAATATAATTAAAAAAACGTGTTAGGGTAATATTAATATCATTTTTACCCTTAATTACCGTATTTACTTTTAACCGTGGTAAATAAAAGTAAAAATGTACTATTCACCAAAAATTATTTTTATATTTTTGAACCACGTTTTACTCCTTGATATTAACCGTGTCTCTCATATTTTAAAAATTCCACTCACATAAGTGATAAAATTATGTTTTATGTGAATCTCCAAATTCTCCAAAGAGGTAGGTAAAAGACGGTGAAAAGATCAATAAAATTGGTATATATATAAAATTATTATTAACTAACTCCAATGAATTAAATTAAACTTACATATGTATTATGTATCTATTTTGATCTTAATTAAATTTAAATAAAATATATAATTATTTAAATAAAAATTCTGTTTTAAAATATAAATCAATTTTTTGTCACTATTCATCAAAAATTGAATGTTTTCAGAAAAACACCAAAAAATCACCCTAAGCTAATTTCGATATTCCAAATCCAAAAATGAAGTCCATTTTGAAAGTTAAAATTTATAAAATTTCAAAATGTGGGTATTATTCTTCATAACAGCTAGTTAGATTGGTTATGGTGTTTGTTAGAACTCGATGTTGCGTACAACACACTCTACTATATTATTCAAAGAGATGCATAACATGGAAGCTTGAAGTTATACATTAACCACATATCATTCTTATTCATGGTGTGGTTAATATAATTTACCATGTGTGTTTTTAAATTATAAGATATATCACTGTTCGAAATATTTATAATTTATATTAATAAAATAAAATTAGCAAGGATTTTCATGAAAATCTAGTAAAATGTTTATCGATCCATTTATAACATTTGGGAATGAACTACATGATATTATAAAGCATAGTGTGGTTGGTTTGAATGAATTCATGTTAATTCATTTCAAAAGTGATATTTTAGTTCAAAATATCCACCTTATAATCAAATTTGATGAAATGAGTGCATATTTTTATTAAAATATAAAAACATGAATAATTATTTATTTTATAATGTGTATAAATAAATATCACATCATGAATAGTATAAAAAATATGACAGAATGGGCATGTTTTCAATTTGAAAGTGAAATTTCCTTTCAAATCATATGTCACATGGTCCAAAACAAAAAAAAGATCTTAGATTCTCATGAAGGTATAGAATATGTATTGTATATTAAATTTTGATATATAGGAGTAAATATTACATAATAATAACTTGTGGTGTAGTTAAAGTGACCATTTTTTACATTTTAAGTGTTAAAGGAGTTCCAAGCATACATTTTATTCTAAAAACTAAGAAAATAAAGCATTTATGGCATGATACTATAGGAAAATGATTGTTAATTTCTTTACATGTAGGAATGAACCTTGTATAATTTCAATGGGGGGGGGGGTGTAGTTTTTATTATCTAATGTTCTTATTTACAAATTAAAAATTATATTATATTTCAAAACATGCGTGACATGATTAAAACTAAGAAAATGAGCTCATCATGTTGTGATGGTATTGTAAAATGATCTTTTAGTAATTTATTAGGTTTAAAAATGAACAAAACATCATTATGATTTGCAGTGTGTATTGTATGACTAAAAGTGTTATTAAAATTTTAAATTTGATATTTCTGTTCAAAACATGTTTCACAAGTTATAAAACTGTGGAAATAATCTCAATTTATTTTGAACGGTTAGGATGAAGAAATTTGATTAATATTTTAGGATTATGAGTTTTGATGAACAATAGTTCTTTTTTACCTTGTGTGTTTTAGAGACGTTCAACATGTGTATCACGTGCAAAAAACAAAAAAATGTATTAGATTTGATGTGAAATTATATAAAAATGATATTTGCTTCATTTTTAATATATTAGAATAAATGAAATTCCATTATATTATATGGTGTGGTTGGTTTGACTAAATGTGTTTTTTAATTTAAAAGTGATATATTTTTTTGAAAGTGCTCACCAATTTCTCCAAACTAAAGAAACAACCTCTAAATCTTCATAAAACTCTAGGAAAATGGAAAATTAATCATTTTTACCTATTGAAAATAACTATATATCATTAAAACATTTAATATCTATAGAATGACCTAATCTATATTTTTCCATATTAATAATAAAAATTTCTAAAGCACATGCCACATATTAAACAGAGATATATTATGGATATATTATCATGAATATCTAATAAAATGATCATTCATTCATTTATGATTTTATGTAATAAACCACAGCTTATTCTATATGTGGCATTTTCCAAATTATATAATTCATATTTTTTATTATAATTCGTTTTAAATTTATTATGTGGTATTAGTAGAACAAATATTTTTACTCTTATTTATATATTACTAATTTTAATTACATGAACATTTATTTGGTTGGTTTTAATTTAAACATTTTTTGATTCATTAATAAAATATTTCAAACATGATATATTATGTAAATTTTTTATTTATAATTTCTATAATAATAAACGGTAGTTTTAATGTAAAAATATATAATTAAATAATATCTTTTTTATTTTCATTAATTTAATTTTGATATGAATTATATTGATTTTGGTGATGGTGTTACTGTATAATAATATTTTATTATATATTTGGGCTCTTGTAGCACTAAAAAGAGGTTGAATTAGCTATAGTGGTCCATTTATTGTTCCAATTTTCATATTGATTTTTATGCAGTGATAAATCAATTTTTTGTAATAAGAAAAATGTATTCTATAATAGTTTTCTCAGATTTGAGGGTTTGTTAAGAAATGATTATTAATTTTATGATATTATTATTATTTTTTCTATTTTAATTAAGGTTATTCTAAATATATTTTACCTAATATTTTCATTCAACATATCAATCACCCAATATGTTTAATTAATAATATTCTATAAACACATAAATTTATTTTATAAAAACTAATAATATTTAACTTAATTAAAAAGGTTTTATTGAATTATTTGAATTATACCATTTATAGGGGAATATGAATAATATTTTATATATCAAATAGTTTCACCAACTCAAAATCACGGGAGATAAATGATGTAGTAAAATAAATTATAAATGTGATCTAGAATTTTGATGCCCTTGAAAATAACTACCAATTTTTTTGAAATATATATTATTAAATTATTGTTCGTAATTTATTTTTAATTTCAATACTCAAATAATTATTTTTTCAATAGTAGTGAATAAAAACTTGAATTATTATAATTTGTTTTGATATTTTTGTGAGATGAACTTGATGATAATATAAAATATGTATAGTTTTTTGGACCACCATTATCAGGATTCAATCCATGTACATTGGTAAGATAATAACTGAGATAGTATTGGAATAACCGAAGGGCATTATCCATCTCCATAGGTTGGAGACTAGCACCTGACATTGTACATTATGAATGTAGGAACAGATTTCCTACAAAAAAATTGAAGCAAGATAAATAAGTTAATATGAATAAAAAATAAAACACAATGGGAAAAGTGTACCAGATGTCAAACTAGTGTAAGAACCCAAATTTCTAATATAATGTACCCAAAATCTAAGAAAAAATTCCCATGTCCCAATAGATGCAACTCACCAAGTATATAGATCAATAACTAGAACCACCTCCATGTGGTTCCTTTCACCTAGTCGAACATGGAAGGAGATAATATACAAACACCAGAATTAATAGGTAGGGTGTAAGATAATAATCCTAGTATGGTCTCAATATGGATTGAATAATATAAACCAACTTTTAATTAACCAAAGAGAGATTTCAATTTCAAAAAAATAGGTTTAGAATTTCAAAATAATAATTAAAACTATTCATGCTTTACATTTCAAACGATGGAAAACATTTCAAATGATGGAAATAATTTTAAACAAAAGATTCACATTTAAATTGATGGGATATTTTTAATATAAATGATTAAAGAGAACTTTTGTATAATACACTTTATATAAATTCACAAGGCATGTAAAACAGTTTATAATAATGGCATATATTCATTTAAAACGCAAAAAAGTTAGATACATGGTCATATTCCTAAAGAGTATGATATTTCTAGGATAACGTATTCTACACATTTGAGGTGAAATTACAATATGTGTATACACATGTCCCTTTGGTATATCTAATGGAGACTTCATCGCTATCCTATATGGGATGTGACATGCTGCATTTATGTTTTGGAACATTGTGAATTATAGAATGATGTTTGAATAACAGAATAACAACCTATGGATTTCGTGTAATGTAATTTAAAAATAAACAAGTAGTAATTTAATTTAATTCACAAAATAATAAAATTCATCCCATTTTCCTTTTCATATATTCCTATTTTCCATTTAAAAACCAAAAAATGTTTTAAATCAAAACATTCCTTTTTCCAAGATAAAACCCAATAGATTATATAAAAACCATTTAAATCCATTTTCACAATATAATAATTTGAATTTGGTTCAAAAATCATTTTCACTATCCATAATCAAAATTTGAATTCAACAATTTAAATTTTCATAAAATTATATGAATTTCACAATAAACCCCAAATTCAATGGAATTGTGGTATTTCATAATTATCTATCAAACAAGGTTCTACAATTTAATTCAAAAATTTAATTGAAACAATTATAATAAATTTTACAATTTAAATTTCAACAATTTCCCTAAATTCATCATAATTCAATAGAATTAAGGGTTTTCTCAATTTCCTTCCAAAACTAATTTCCAAAAACCCAATTTTAATGGAATTGGGTTTTTTATAAAATAATTGAATTAAATTTCCTTTATAATTAAAATTGAATTTAAATAAAAAATTTAATTTAAATCATGGTGTTTTTGGTTAATGAAAATATACCATCAAAATGGAACCACCAATAAGAATTTATAGATGTCGAAACTCCTAATCTTAATCAGGATTCTCTAATGAATAATGATGAAAATAGATTTCGAGAATCAGACCAAAGATTAAGATCCCAAAATAGAAGGCATTAGATACAAAAATAATCATAGGTATCAATAGAACCATTTTGGGAGAAGTTAGATTGGTGGAGATAGATAATTAGAGTAGGAAAATAATCGTGAGAGGATCGACCGTCGTTCGTAAATATTTTACCAGCTTCCAGGAGGTTTCTAAGGGGCCACGAATTTTTCTTGGTAGCTCTCAAGGGAGGATAAAATATTTTTTCACCATTGAAGTCCATCAGATACTTTAAATAAAGCATTATTTTGTTATAAAAATTAATTTTAGGATTAATAATCCCATATGAACGGTTAGATGGGTAGGGCCGCACGGTTAGACCAAAACATGCACCCTATCTATGAACCAATTTTAAATAGTCAATATAGTTTCTCCTAAGATGAAAAATGGTATGATAAACTGCCCACCAACCGTACTAAATCCCAATACATGTATTTGTACGATTTTTCTTGAGCGGGCATATAGTTTGGGAAAAAACATGAACCAACTACAAACTAGTCCAGAATTTTCCAAAATATTCAATATTTCAACTGACTCACCCTTAAACGAAACCCATCCAGAATAAGATTAAAAGGGAGGTTTAGGAATTCTAGAAAATTGTCATTGGATATTACAACCATGATGCACTGGAGATTTTTTTTGATTCACCAATTTATGTTTGGTGTAGGAGGTAGCCTAGTAAGGTTATGATTAATCCCAATGATGTTTTGGTGGAGTTCAGTTAATGGATTGGTGGTTCTATAAAAATTATGAAATATTTTTCTTGAAAATCAGATATGTCTAATTTCATTATTTTATACAGTCATATTTGGTATTTTTTGAACCATATTCTGATAAAATGAAAGGGGTGATTGAGCACCATCGTATTTTTCAATCATTCCCCTACCTCATTTCTCCATTGAAACTCTTATACCTCCTATATCATCTAATATTATAGACATATATTGTAATGGATACATCATTTTAAGGATAAAATATTAAAATTATTGAATATTTTATTAATTTTATTTATAATAGTAGATTCTTATAGTCCATGTTATATCATTTAATTTATTCTTTTTTAAAAATAATAAACTTTTCACTGATCTTTAGTATGTTTATCACAAAAAGTTTTATTAAATCACAATTTGTTGGATTTCTAAAAAATAATTGAATATTTAGCAATTAATTGATTGGAAAATCTAAGTACAACTAATTAATTTATGAAAAATAAATTGTTTAATTACCATTAAATAAACAATTTTTAGTTTTTTTATGAATTTCTTCTAGAAAAATTGTATAATTTTAATGTTAGTATTATGAATGGGAAAGGGGTGAGATGAATTTAATGAATTTTCTTTATTTTAAATCATTCATGGAAATATTTATAAATTTCTCCTATGTAGCATTACGATATGAAAATATGAAAATATAGATTTTATATTGTCTAGATGGACTTAAGTTGTCTAGAGGGAATCATATTTGTGAGAGAAATTTAATATACAAGAGCAATAAAAGATTTTTTTTTCGAAAATGTGTTACTTTGGAAATTTTAGGTAATCAGTTCTTAGAATATTATGATGGGATGGACTCCTCATTATAAAGAGTTTTTTTTAAATAAATTATATCAAATAGTGAGTACATTATAATAAACAAAATGCTTTAGGAAATTGTGATTTGTGTTGTAATTTATGACTTAGAAAGGTATGGAGTGGTGTTGATTACACAGTATAACATGTGTTATTTGGTTTGTGTCTATCACGAATCTTCTGTATTATTTCCCCACCTATTTTGGGGGATACAAAATGTTTTACCCTTCAACCATACCTTAAATCCCCCATGGGTTGGTGATGAAAACCAAGGATATCATTAGACAATAAGAGGAGAAATTATCCGTGATAATAAATCTCCAACAACCAATTAATGAAACCAAAATGATAACTCAATATATGTAATGTCACACAATTTTAAATCCCCAATTCTAATTTCATTAACAAACAAAAAATCAAATCTCAATAACTCAAGAAATTAACTGAAAATGTTAGAAACCCACTCTACCTAAACATTCTCATCGCCTGATTGTCATTACCTAGATCTACCTCTAATACAATCCTCTAAATACAAAATAATTTTATACAATGCCACTGTGAGTTATAAATATGCCAAATAGGTTCCTCACCTACCCATCATTTGTCTATTTGATAAGTCCATGTTAATGAATATGTGTAATAATGAATAGAAAAAATAATCAACACAAAATGGTTCATACATTATCTCTACCTATATCACACATAAAACATGCATCTCACATGAATAAAAATGATATTATGATTTATTTTTTTCCATCATAGTAAATCGTCAATTTTCCCCCATCAGATAACCAAAACAAATCATCAATCACCACCCTATATAATTATATGTAATACAATATCTTATATTATAAACTCATAATTATTGAATGAAACATCTATAATTTAATATATTTATTATAATGATTATATAAACAAAAAACATATCATTCATTGTAGAGACAATAAGAACAACTATATACTGAAACTATAGAAATACAACCACAACTAATGTAGTGTTATATGAAAAACTAAAATAGTTGCTTTTTAGAAAAATAATCCTCATCAAAACCTCTAATCCCATATCATTACTTTAATACAAATTCTTAACTATAACTTCATTGAATTTATACCATCTATCTAATTATCAAATCCTATACATAATCCGTTTTCTTGTAAAAAATTCATTAACAATAATTATCAACCAGAACTTAATAACTTCAAATCCCATAACATGTCATAACAATAATGTAATATTAATAACATAGACACACACTTCTCAATCATTAAATATCAATGTACCATACAACATCTAATTCATAATCATTCTGAATTGGAGAAAAAAGATGTTAAAAAATCACAAAAAATATTCAACATAATATAACCATGATAATCATCTTTAAATCATACCCATTCGTCAGGATTCGAATATAATTAATACACAGTAACAATATATTTCAATATTTAACAACATCTTATATTCATTCATAATAAAATAAAGAAAATCTATCATATTTAAACACAAATAAAACACCCTTCTTATTCTAAATATTTTATATATTAACAATTTTATTTATATCGTAAAATTGTTTATTAAAATTTTCTATAATGTTTTAAAAATATTTAAAACTATCATTTTTCATTCATTTATTCCACATATTATTAATTAATAATTTTAAAATGTTATAATCAAAATTTAAAATCTTGAAAATATAATTCATATTCTAATGACACAACACATTTCATAACCATTACTATATATGAAATCAAATAATTTAAAAAATATTTGAAATGACATATTAAAATACATATGTTTCATCCTCTACCCTATTACTGCAAATATATTCAATTTATAAAAATCCACATATCAAATCATATTTCATTTATCTCATTATTTGCACATAATTCATTTTTATTCATTTCATATCATTCAATTATTTTTATCTTCAAAAATTATCTTTCAATTACAAATAAAAAAACATGATTTATTTACATATAATAAAAAGATGAGTGTTTTGGTCAATTAAATCAAATACTCAATCACAGTTTCCTTGAACTAAATTGAATTAAAACATAAAAACATAAAAATACAGTCATTCCTAGATACATCATCCTAGATTCCAACAATTATTAGAATAAAAATCAATTAACTAATCTATATAACATATAAAACCCTAAAAAAAATACATTCAATATCTCAAAATATCTAAATACAATTTTATCAAATTCACAATAGAATACATGATATAAATGATTATGGAGAGTAAATATAGATACAATAATATTCTATTTAACAATATATCATTTGAAAACACTAAATATTTGTAAAAATATGTAAGAGATACTGCAACTCAAAAATATATGTAAAAATTAGATATTTTTTATTAAAAATATTGTCATGTTTGATTATATAATCCACAAAGAATACTGAGCATAAAATTAACGGTAATATAAAAATGATATATAATTTATATATGATCATTATGACTTAGCCATTGAATTGACAGGTATTAATAGGATTAACCACACTATCGAAAATATTTAGAACATTTTTCCTTTTTAAAATGAATAACCATTCATAAATTGACTATGAATTGGTTATAAATGAAGGTAAAATCATTTGAAGGTAAAAGATATATTTTTCATAATTTTTTTATGCGTGTAATTTATTTTTACCAAATAAGTTATTTTAAAAATTATTGATTAATGATTTTATTGAAATTTATAAATAATATTTCCAATAAAATTAATTACATTTAATTTAATATTTTTTATTAGTAAATGTGTGGTAAATGAGTCATTATATGATTCAAAAATACATTGGTCTCTTAAATTGGGGTTCATGTATTTTGATCATGGTTATTAGAAATAATTTAGGCCCCTTTTAGAAAATTTATTTAACCAAGAGGTATTTTTTTATTCAGAATGTAAAAATTATTTTATGGTGATGTTTTTTGGATTTTTAAAAAGGTTTCTTTTTTGGTGATTAGTAACAATATAGATTTTTCAAATAATGTCATTTATTTTAGTTTAATCAATTAATTTAAAATTTTAATTTGTTGTTTTATTTGATTTCAATTATAATAAGTCTCATTTTATTAATTAAAATCCACTTCATTCCATGTACATATTTTTTTCTTGATTTTTTGTTAAATTCATTTTATGCTTGAAACATAAAAAATCTAAAAATTATTTTCATTTTATTTTTCACAATTATTTGAAAATAAATTTTTAAACATAATATAATAAAATGGTTTCTATATTTGGATTCTTAATTTACTAATTCAGTTACAATTCTAACTTCATTTTTTGTCATATTGTATATTAATCATGGTAAAATGTTTCCATCATAGTAAAGGGTAAAAAAATTAAATACGGTTAAAAATATGCGATAAGGTCCCCAAATATTATCTCCAAATGGGTGGATGAGTCTTCATCAACCAATCCTATTTCCCTAGTATATTTTCATCTATTGAGGATCCACTTGACATGATTATGACTTACTTTAATATTTTTATAATTGTATTTAGAGAAAAGTTACTTTCAATTATTTTATATCTTAAATACATTTTCATCTTAAGTAAAATATTTAATATACATAACAAATGAAAATATATGGAAAAAAATTTAAACATTTTATAATTTATTTTATATTTTCTAAAACCAGTATAATTGTATAAAAAACTTACACCGTATTAATTTAAAATTTATAAAAATTGATGGTCCTTGAAACTCCCTGAGAGGGGAGGGGTGAATCTGGGTTTTAAAATCTTCTTTTAAACTGATGGATCTTGTTCCCACATAGATAGGAACATATTAAACATGTTTGATAAAAAAGAGTATAAAGTAAATGAACACATGCAAAGAAAAGATATAAAAATTTTACTTTGTTCACCACTAATGTCTTTGTCTAAGGAGCACACACCGATGGTGTTTCAGTCATACAAAAATACACTAATCTTCACCAGTAATGGTGAACAAAAATTTGGGCACAATCACTCCATCCCAGACACACTTCCTTTACATAATTTTAAGGACAACTCACGACATCCCTCAGACCACCGCTATTGAATCCCCAAGCTCAATGCCTAAGAAGAATATATACTCAGTTTATCGACTTGAAGGTTGCTTCAATGGTTTGACATTAAATCACACATCCTAAAAAGTAAGTGGCTAATATATTAAGGATACGTTATCATGAATAGATGTAATTTAATTTCATGCACACTGATAGGTTATAGAAATTAATTTTGAAAACTGATTTGGTCAATTTTCAGGCTTCTTTGTATGTTCTGTGTACCACAACACCTACTCCATGTATTGAGTAGTGGCTATGGTTTATGGATCACCCCCTCTGTGTACAAATACTGTTTACATGTACCATCCAACACCACCATGTACTACCCTAATATACCGTGTAGTGAGGGTGGTCTACATACCATCTCCATATACTGCCTTTGAAAACTGCCTTATGCAAACTACCCCTACTTCACAAACTTCTCTGGTCATCCCCATAATGCAAGAGTTTCCTCCGCAAACCACACTCTCTTCGATGGACTGTTTTCTCCTACACAGATCTCATCATTATATGCAGAGTATCTTTCCCATGAACAATTATAGAATTCTCCAAATTCCTCCTAGTTTTCATAATCATTGTTCTATTGTTAAAATGAATGGTAGTACTGCTCCTTATATAGGAAAAATGGTTATGAAATATACATTAATCCATGATCTAGAAAATCATTGATTTTGTATAGCCTCCACCACATGCTGATCCTATCCCATGAACTTTAGAAATTCAACCAACCTCAATAATTCCACGTACCGTATTTCATTACCACGAACCATCACCACAAACCATTTTTGATTACAGGAACAACACCGCGTACCGTTCCCGCTACATAGTATGTGATCACAAAACATTCATAGAACATGGAATGTGTTCCATGTTCTAACAAACATGGTTCCCTTATTTTACTAATTTTCTTTTCCTTTTCACATAACGTTTAATTCTATGTGATAAGTCTTCATTTTACAACATCAAACTCCCGATTTGGAGGCCATGAAATATGGAAATTACAGGAAAACTTCACCGCCATTAATACTTCTTTTAGAATTAATCTTAATACTAGTTTCCCTACAATGTATTTGTCTTCCATGTGTGGACTGACAACAAAAACCAACCATAATCCATTATTATCCATGAAAAGTATTGGTTCCAACATTCACCCCTTTGGGTTTGTTGGCAATATCCAATTAAATTCACCAAAGTACTGACCCAAATCAAATAACTAAAAACTCAAGAAACAACTGATCCATCAATATAAGTCTATTTGAGTAGTGCTTGGTGTAGAAAACCTAAGAGGACTTGAATTGAGTTATCTTGTTTTTATTTTCTCCCCCATAACATCATTTTTGACTTTCTCTATTATCTATATATCTTATATCAAGAAAACAAATTTCAAATTCGTTATTTTAGCTATTGAATTTATCCATTCTCCCCAATTGGAAATAAATCCAAAGAACTGAATCATGACTTTTAGTTCTCAAAAACACACTCCACTTAAATCATATATCCCCCATAAACCTAAATCAATTACAAAAATAGATTAAAATAGTTAAAACAACAAAGGATAGAGGAATTTCATGACCTCCCTATGCATTTGGAGGTTGTTGAACGATGAGGTTCAACCGATGTTTCTCAAAAACAGCTGCTACAAGTGGATTGGTAAGAATATTAGCCACTTTCTCATCAGTTCCCACATGATCCATTTTAATCATGCCTTTTTTAACTTTTTTCTTAACAATTTGATATTTGATTTCAATATGTATTTTACAATTATGGTGAATAGGATTATTTTTATGATAAATTTCTCTCTTATTATCACAGTAAATCACTATTAGTTGTTTCACCTCATCACCAATGTATGTCAATTGCTTATTTATCCAAAGTAGCTGAGTGCAAGCTTTTGTTGCAGATATATATTCACATTTACTTTTACTAAGAGAATTAAATTATTGTTTCTTGATATACTAGGCCACACATTTCTTTCAATCACATAATGATCCACTACTGGTGGAATTTCTGTCCACTACATCTTTAGCCCAGTCCATTTCAAAAAACACAGTTAGTTCACCATCAATTTCTATAGAAAAATATAATCTATAATTGTGAGTACTATGAATGTACCTCAAGTTTCTTTTCATTTCCTCCTTATATTATTCTTTGGGATTACTCGAAATGCAGTCAACTAAGAATATGGAAAATACAATATCGGGTAATGCCTCTAGTATGTATAATAAGCTTCCAATGACTCTCCTATAGATTTTGGGATCCATAGAAGACCCAACTTCATTATTTCCATGTTTTTTACCAACCACATTCAGTGTTGAAATTATATTGGAATCATGCATTTTAAATTTCATTAATAGATCTGTTTCATACCTTTCCTGAGAGACAAAAGTATAACCCATCTTGTGAATCACCTGTAACCCTAAAAATTATTTGAGTTCAACAATCATCAACATTTCAAATTCTGATTTCATGTGATTGGAAAATTAATCCATTGATCCCTTCCTGCTTCAATTAAATAGTATATCATCAATGTAAACTAGTACCACTAACTGATCTTTCTAAGAATTCTTTACATATAGGTTGTGATCTACTCCTCCTCATGTAAATTCAACACTTTTATTGTCAGAATCCAACTGAGAGTACCCCACCAATTATTTTTACTTGAAACCATAGAGATCCTTCATTAGTATGAGAAACTTCATTTAATCATTGCCAAGAAAAAAACTGGTTGTTCTGTGTTAACTTATTCTTTAAGAAGTCTATTTAAGAAAAAAAATTGACATCCATTTGATGAAAATTATATACTCTTTTAATTTACATGGTACAAAAAAGTATAATTGACACTAGTCTAGCGACTGAGGAAAAATCTTGTTCAATATCAACATCTTGAACCTGATAATATCATTCACACATTATTCTTTATTTACTTTTAATCACATTTCCATGATTCTTAGATTTATTCTTGAAAATCCACTTCTTACCAATCACATTATGGTTTTAATGTCTTTTCCCAAGATCCCATGTTTGGTTATTTTCAATCTTATCTAGCTCTTCCATCATGTCCTTAACACATGATTCATCCTTTACAGCTTCATCAATTGAGGATGGTTCAACAACTGAATGAAATAATATTTTTTAATTATTTCTCATTCTCTTTGTCTGTGTGGGTGCATTCCAATCCCCAATGATGTTGAATTAATCTATTTTTTGTCTTTGATTTCTCCTTAAGGGTTTATAAGAATATTCTTTAGTCAAATTTAACGCTTCTAATTATTCATCATTGTCAACAACATGATGTTATTTCTAAGCGTTTTATACACCTTACTTGAATTTTATATGTGGATATGCTCCATGTCCACATTCTTCTTCTTTTTCTATCACATCAGCATAAAAATTCTGCGAGGAATTTTTGTTTTATAAAAAATTACTTTTATATTGCTTCTTTCCAAAAATTTTAAAGGCACTTATTTAAGGATTTGTAGACATTGAAATTCATTGAATATTCGAGAAATACTCCTTCATCTACCACATCCCCATACATTCCTTTATTTCCTTAACAATTTCTGGTCAAACATTAAATTATGGAAATGCGGATGCACTTCGAAGGGGGACTTATTCCATGCCACAACATATAGGGTTTCTTCATTTCACCCATGTGAAGCCTTGTTCAATTTTGAATATATACTATATCTTTAACTTCATATTTACAATAATTGTGAGAGATACATATCTCAGTCAGTATAGTTTTGGACATGTTTTTTATCTATACATTTTGGAACCCAACAACTCCATTTGTGATGGAGTTCTCACAACTACCCCCTAATGTTGAATTACACGATTCTATAGGAAATTTTCCCACTAAATTGAGGTATATTTTCCTCCATTGTCATACTGTAGAACTTTGATTTTCCATATAGTACAATTTTATGAAATATAGTAACATGTTTTTTAATCAAGAACTTGTCGTTTCTTGTGAGTAATCATCACACATTCCATTGTACAATAATCATCTATTAAAAGAAAAAAGAACATTTTTCCATGAGTTCTGACAACATTTATTAGGAAACATATGTTTATATGGTTATGATCAAGAAGACATGATGCCCTTTTATTGTTTAGTTGGTAGGAACTATAGATCATCGTTCCATATATGCATGTATCACAATCCTTTTCTTGTTTACACATCAGGTTAGGAATATCCATGAAAATATTTATCTTAGATATATTTTCAATGTCTTTCTAATTGATGTGTTCTAATCTCTGATGTCACAAGTTCTTTTATTATTCCACTTTCATGTAGAAAATATTTTATTTTTTGTCAACTTGATACAAGTTTCATTTTGTTATGTAGCCTTCCAGGAAAGAATTACCTATCTTTCCCTTTATAGGGAATCCTTTTTTATTGAAGGTCCCCATAAGACATGAGTCCAATAGTATAACCACACTAATGATATTATGATGTAAACAATACACATAGGTAACTTTATACTTCTTAATCTCTCCATTAGCTAGTTCAGTGCTACCACAAAATTTTATCTCAAAATCACCATCACTACCAACCCATACTGTCCCATCATCCATTTTGTTAACATTGGTTAAAAAGTTAGAATTACCCATCATTTGGGAAGACCACCTATCTAGAATACAGGTGTTGTTTCTCTTTTTTTTTATTTTAGATATTCTTTTGCAGGGTTGGATTTCTCAAATTTATTTCTTTTCATTCCATGAGATATTGGATTGAGTGTAGGACACTAATGGACTTTATATTCCTTCTTCCATGTACACATGTTCTTTATATTCATAAATTTCTTCAAAATGGAGGAAAACTATTTGACATAAAAACAACATATGGTTGGTGAGTATTGACTTATCTTTATGTTTTATAGGAATTTCTCCCCTCATAACTCTACATGTAGTACACAGATTTATGGCCAAGGTTATAATAGTGAAAACAATATCTATAGAACTATTTTATCTATAAGATTTAAGATATGAATTTAGTCTCTTTTGTTGAATTTTTAGATCTTACTCATTCAAATATCTCCTTGCCTCTTCCTAATAAAACATGGAATTAGACTAGATAATCACAAAACTGACACTTAATGAGATGAAATTTATTCTCTCTTCTATTTCTCCTCATGGGTACTTCCCCGAGAAAATAGCATAACTACCTGTCATTTCTAGAAGCTTGAGGATAATGTTCAATTATCCTTTAATTTTAAGGGGTTTTATGCACTTTTAGTGGATTTTAAACATGATAAACATTCATATTTCCTTTATTTTAGTCCACTTAATTTGTAGCATTTGATGTTTTAGCATCACAACTGATTCCACTCTTTTCCATAAATGCAAGTCATTGATCACTCAAAATCTTTTCAAATCATCAGAACCACATTTTTCTCTATCCAATAGCTCAATATCCAAGATCCTCCATAACTATATTTTCTATATTAATTTTTTTAATTTGATTCAATTTTGAATTTACTTCTATGTGTGACAGCTTCTTCTTCAAGTCCATCAATGGTTTTGGACCTCTCTTCCAGTCTCAAGGTAAGGTCATTGATGAACTTAGAATTTTCTTTGATTTTGATCTTTGGTTCCACTACATGATCAATACATTCATGTATTGATGACTAAAATTTCACTTTTTCTTTCATTTTATCGATATCAACTTCAAGTTGATCAATATATTTTTATTGTTCTTCCATAATTACTTTCCAGTTATTACATCTACTACATTTTTTTTCAAAAGTACCAAAAGCATCATTAAGTTTCAACTTGTGATCAGCATTAGTTGTAAAATTATTGTATCCATATTTATCTTTTGATTTTATTTACTTTTAAATGGATTCCATTATGGGGGATTGGATTCAAATTTTAAATATAAATTCTTCTTCTTTGCATAATTCATTATCAACATCTTTTTCTTCTTAGACAAAAATATTCTTTTGTACTGTCCTTCCATATTTTAAATATCCCTTTTTGAAAAAACATATTCTGATGGTTAAAAATTTTTTAGCAGTAAGAGGCAATGTCCTCTACTCTACCGCAAAGAAAACAAGTGAGAGGTAATAGACCATTAAATTTCACTTTTACTATCATGAACTTCTATGATGTGAGATAAAGAATTTCATTTTCCTCATCATCTTAATCCCAACTATATCATTAAATTTTTAGTTTTTCCATAGATTTTAATGTCATCTCCTTGCTCACATGATTTTTATCATCTTCAGGTTGGACTCTCATCTCATATGCCACCTGGTTTCTCAACAGATCATCCAAAGAGTGTTTAGAGAGATCTATTTCCTAAAGAGAAGATACCTTTTTCAATGTAATGGGAGGAAGTGTTTTAAAGATTTTTTTACAATATTAATTTCGTTGATCTCTTTTCCAAGACCTATAATTGAATCTAAAACTTCAGTAATTCAATTGAATAAAAATCTTCATTTTATTTAGGGTGCCTCTTTAGATCATGAAACCAGTTTTCTAAAAACTGAGTTTTGCTTCCTTCAAATTAATATCTCCCTCATATATATTTTCAAGTTTCTCCTACATTGACATAGAAGATGTGAAACACATTTCCTTTAGATAGATCTAATCATAAAGAGCTATAGTGAAATAATTCTATGATTTAGCATCCGTATCATGCATTTTACTATTTGTATCATTCATAGACATCCTTATAGGATCAATTAATTCTATTACATGAGCAGTAGAAAATATGACTTCTATTCCAAGAGATCCTAATTCAGATATCATCTTATTCTTCCAAATATGGAAATTACTTCCATTGATGATGGGGACTCTTTTAACATTGACTAAATTCTCTATGACAACAAAAGATAAATTTAACACCATCAACCTTTACACTTTGACACCACTAGAAGGACCCCAAAACACACTGAGAGGGGTGGTGTGAATCAAGGTGTCAACTGATTATTTTAAATTGATGGATCTTATTACCACATAGATAGGAACCTATTAAACATGTCTAATAAGAAAGAAAATAAATAAAACAACCAAATACAACTAAAAGACACAATAATTTTACTTGGCTCACCATTAAGGTCTACTTCCAAGGAGTATACGTTGATAGTGTCCCAGTCGTACCAAAATCCACTGATCATCACTAGTCTGGGAGTAAAAATATTTGGGAACATTAACTCTATCCTAGGTATGATGGCTTTACAAAAGTTTAGTGACACCTCACTCCATCTCTTAGATGACTTCTGTTGACTCCCCTAGCTCACTACATTTGAAGAATCTAAACCCAATTTATCAAACTAAAGTCACCTTAATGGAATGGAATTAAATCATGCATCTTCAACATTAAATAGATACTCTCTTGAAGACCCATTATCATAAATATATGTAACTTACATTCCCATACTTTGATAGGTTATGGAAATTAATTTTGAAAACTAACCTGTTCAATTTTAAAGATTCCTTGGTTGTTCTGCCTATGAATTTACCTCCTCCATGTAATGAGTTGCGAGTATGGTTCAAAGATCACATCCTATTCATATATATACTATTTCCACATACCATTCTACCCCACTGCGTACTACCCTTCTCTTCCGCGTACTTCCCTGGTCCGTATACTACATGTGATTCATGTACCAACTCTGTATACTGCCTCTGCCAACCGCCTTCTCCAAATGGCCCCTACTTCACCAACTACCACTAATCCACCACGTACGTCAAGAGAATTCATCATGAACTCCATTGTCTTCTGCAGACTATTTTTCCTCCATAGATCACTTCTTCATATACCATGTTTTCTTCCCAAGAACTTCTTTGGACATCTCCTAATTGCTCCCAATTTTCATAATCTTTATTCCATTGTTTCAAGGAATTTGATTAATGTGCCTTATATAGGATAAAATGGAATAAAAAAATTTGGTAATACAAGATTTACCAAATATTTGATTCAGTACAACCTCCACTTTTTACTGATCATATACATCAACCCGCAACAATACTACGATCATCCAGCATTCCACGTATTGCATGCCTTCGTTGAAAACCATTTTCAGTTCTGCGAACCGCTCTACATACCGTTCCCACTACATGGTAACTCACCATGAACCATTCCCAATAAATGGTACGCACACCATGTTCTGAAGTATTCAGTTACCTTATTTTTTTGATTTTATTTACTGTTTCTCATACCATTTAGTACTTGTGAGAAACCTTCTTTTACCAACATCAAACTCCAAATTTTCTGGCCCAAAAATTTTGCAAACACTAGGAAACTATGCCGCCTACAGTACTATATTCAACCATAATTGTAATAATGTTTTCCATAAAATCTCATGGTTTTCCATGCATGGATTGAAAAAAATCTCACCCCATACTTCATTATTATCCATGAACAGTATTGGCTCCAACAAAAATAAGGGAAAATAACATTATTGATTTTAATGACATTGAAAATTGTACAACATAGATGATTCATGGAACTAAATGAATTTTATAGATAATAATTATTTTTAATTGGTGATTTATATATTTGAAATTGAATACCATTATTTTCATGAAATGTTTTAACTCAGATTTGTGAATAGTCTTGAAAACTTACTTAAATAGTATTTATGGTTTTTTTCTATGACTAGAAATTCATAAAAATAGTATATCAACTGAATATGATTTATAGTTTATGATCATATCATTCATGGTCAATTTGTGTACAATTTTTTTGTAAACTGATTTACCATGTACCAAATCCCATGGATTGGCTATAAACAACTTTCTTCAAGGGATTTAAGATCAATCGAATGGAGAACATCAAAAGAGGATGTGTAATTTTTAAATGATTTATTTTATTAGTATTTATTATTACAAATCATTAACATCAATCCTAAACATGCATATATAATAAAATAATCATATAAAATATAATTAATTTGTACTATGTTTATGAAAAAACTATATTCGCTCATATTTTCCATCTAATTAGAAATAAATGATTCAGACATGAGTATATAAGGACTAATAGATCCCTGATGTGATGTATTTTATTTTCTATAATGGCTATTCATGGATGGTTATTATGATGTATTTAATGTATAAATATGTTACTTATGAAAATATTATCATTTTGTAATGATTTCATGTTATCTAAATTCATACCCTTCTATTATCTAGAAAATGATAATGTCACTCATGCATACTTGTGGACTACCACCTCCATGAAGGGACGTGATTCATTTTTCCTTACCAAATCAAATAGTTCATCATATGGAGTGAAATAATTAATAAATGTGACATGTTTAACATAGTTATTAAATGACATAAAAATGAAAATATCCTTTTTGCATTCCAATGGAAAACTGTATCCATGAAATGATATGCTTTATTTAGTATGATCATTATAAATTGATGTTTATAAAATTATATTTTATGTATAAACATGAAATTAATAACTTCTTAAAGATTCAAAATATGATGAAACCATGAATTAGGTTCATGCACTAGAACCACAAAACCAAAACATGCATGGGAAATAGAAAAGATCAGTCCTAAAAGATGATTTCAATAAAAAATTATAAATACATAGGTAAAAATAAATTAATAATTAATTGTACATAGTAAGGCATATATAAATATGGGTTTTTATAATTTTATATTAAATTTAAATTATTTATATAATGAATTTATTGAACATCGGACTAATAAGAAGACTAGTGCCTAATATTTGTTATGTCAATTTACTTTCTTTGAGACTCATGCCATATTTCCCTGCATTATTTCCTTTTTGTAGTGTATACAATACTGTATGGATGTCTTCTTATCATTAATTTACTCAAATTATAGTGTAATAAAAATTATATTCATTTTCTATCAATATATTTTATTTTGATTCAAAATCTACAAAAGTTATAAGTTGATTTCTTTTAGAAACATATATTAATGTGATCATTCTAATACATTTTCTTCAATGTTTTGATTTGTAAAAATTTCCCAAGAATATAACACTCTATTTTTTAAATTATTTTTAAAATATTTAAATTTTCAAAAATTATTTAAAATTTAATATTTCCAATGTATTCTATATTGGTTATTTTTTATATTTTATGAAATTACAAAAAATAATAATTTTTTAATCTATACAACATGGATGATTTTTCCCATTCCTATATCTATTATTTGTTATCTAGATTACTAAAAAAATTTAATGCAGTTTCTAATAATAATTTATTCCCATTATTAGAGATTTTTTTTCACATTAATAATTTTCCATTTAATGGTATATTTCTCCGCAATTTTATGTGAACATTTAATGCGTCATTTTCTTATGGTTTCAAATTAGTTTTTCATGTCTTCTATGATTAAAAATTTAAATCATAATTTTTTTATGATATGGTATGTGAATATTATATTTATTGATGGTTAAGCCTCTTATATCTCATGATAGTGGGTCATCTCGATATAGCTCTCCAATGTAGTGGGTAATGATATATCCATTGATGGAAAAAACTAGGGAGAAAACCATGTATATTACTAATCTATAATTAACAAGAATTTATTTATTATAATGTGGTGTAGACATTAGTGAACACCTGTTATGAATATGACGCACTAGGAAACCAATTTGAAGCACGATAAGGGTTTTATAGATATCTTGTGATTTAATAAGGTACTAAAAGTTTATAAACCTTAATGATTAATGATTTTTTTCCAGAAAAATATTTTTATGATATCTCACATGCCTCATGATACATTAATGAATTTTTTATGAATGATAATTGGTTTCAAATGTTTTTATTTACAAAATGTTACTTTTCCCAAATGGACATGTTTTTTTATTTAATGTTTTAATATGAAAAAGATAATCATTTTAATGGGGTTTTTTTCACTCAACTAATGAGATTCCTTTATTTTTATATCCTCTACTAAGATTTTTTTTCATCCCATGTTTTATAATTTTTATTGTAGGATATAAGAATGAATTTAAATAATATAAATTCCAATCTTTCTGCTATGGTGAATCATCTTAATTGAAGGTAATTATCTGGAATAAATTAACGGTCTAACCATAAAGCCCATTTTTTGTGGAAAAAATGTACACTATATAAAAGTGTTCATATATTTATATATTATCTTTGAAATTTTCCAAAATTATAATCCTTAACAACCATGTGAATTTAATAACATTAAATATTTTAAATTATGATCATATTTATGGGTTGCTTAAGTTATGGTCTATTATAATGTATAATCCTTAAAACTAAAATAAACATTTAATGGGTAATTATAAGGTTATATGAGGGGATAAAGGATAATTATATGTTTTCTAATTGATTTTCAATTCAAAATCATGGTTGGATTGCTTTTATATTTAACTATAAACATATCCTTGTATCCAATTATATCTATAAATTTATGAAATTAATTATAATTCTACATCATTAATTAACTATGTAACTAATAGTCCAACACTATGTTCTTCAAATTTTGTTAAATGTTAAAGAAATTTATCAAAACATACATGGAAATAGTGTAACATTTCAAACCCCCTTATAAAATCAATTAACAACTAAAATTTTCATGAGGCTTCTACTCATAAGGTAAACACATTATTCTAAACCAAAAAATACAAAAAAAAATCTTTTAGATTATCCAACATAATATTTTAAAATTTCAAATCCAAATGTTAAAATATCAAACTAATAAATTAACATTTTCAGTGAATTTAATTTATAATCCTCTACATAATATTCACTTTATACTATTTTAATCGAAAATGTTCGAAGAAAAAAACATCCATTACATATTTTAAAATTTTAACTCTTCGTCACCAAAAAATAATTATAAAAAATATCAATATATTTAATTCTAATATGTAATCCATATTCCCCAAAACCTTCCTTTAATCCAAAATTCTTCCATAGAGCTAATACTAATAAAATGAATTTCACTTATGAAACTATCCATTAAGAATGCTGAATTTTGAAAGGATTCTATATAAATGATTCATGTTCCTTGAAATGAATATTTCTGTAGTTAACCACACAAGATGTTTAATGAATATACATATGAATCTGTATCATGATAAAGATATAATAAAATCTCTCTTTTTGGGATAATTACACCAAAATATAATTAATTAACGCAACTATTTTTACCTAAAAATTATTAATGTACCACGAAAATAATTTACATCCTATATCAAACTTGTGTTTTACTAACATCAAAAATACTCTTGAAAATTAATTATTTCAAACTATAAACTCTAATAGTTTTTATACTTAGTATATTTAGTAATTATGGATTATTTATGATATTTTCATACAATATAATGTCATTAGAATATTATTTGTTCTATACTTTACCCTTACTATCAGAAAGTAATGAATTCCCCAATGCTAGTTCAGTATAATGAAGTATAAAGAGTTAGTCCATATAGTTTTGAACATGGTTCCATATAAATCAATGATTGGTAATTTATTTTATATGAAATAATTAATTGTAAATATTGAAAATATAATCTACTGGAGTATAAAATATATCCTTTATAGACGTGTTTAATGGTTTAAATGATCTTATATATTGTTAGGAGATAAAATTTTATGCCAAGTCATGGTTAAGCTCTAATAGAATATTGAAACCATTCTATATTGGGATACAAACCAAGAATATGAATTAGATATAATCATATGATGAAATACATAAAAATTTCTGATTTCATCCATATATAATCGAGTTAATTTCATAGCTCAACTATATTCACTATTCAATAAGTAAGTTGATATTTTTTTAATAAATCAACAATAACCTAAATTTTATTATGAGCATTATATGTATAAGGTAGATACAAGGATTTCATAAGGATAAAAACATCCCAAACATAATAGAAACATAAATAAAACCCATCCAACAAAAATATAAATAAATTTAAATAAAATAATAAAATAATACATTAAATAATACATTTGTAAAAAGGGATGAAATATTTAGATTGATCATGAATTATAAATTCACATCCTCTTTTATTATCCATCAATATTTATAACCATCAAAACCTTAGTGGTATCATCTTACAAGTTATTTGATGATAATCTCTGGAATGAAAAATGATAGGAGTTGGTATATTGAAATAATAGTGAATGTCACTGATGGAAAAAAAGATAACTCTATGTAACACCATAGGTTTCTCAAAATTGAATAAAGACATCACAAATACATATTATTTATAGATATTTGTGAATCCAATATCATCAATAATAATATAATCTCATAGCACACCAAATGAGGTGTAATAATGATCCTCGTGCAGACAATTTGAGTGGTAAATATCTTCTATACGTGGTTTAGGTGATAAAACATATTTAGAGTTACATTAATAATCCTTAAAATTGGTCTTTAATATCAATGTAGGTTTTTAATTTATCTCATCAATTATAACTATGAAATTCAATCATTTATTAAGCATTAAATTATATATTAAGGAAAATATAAATCCCACTGGGTTTTATTATTTATTCATTTCAGGCATGAATAACATAAAAAAATAATTATATATAAATATTATAATATCACATAAATAATTTATTTTACTAATATGATGCAATTAAATATTATAAATTTTCAAAAAAACCTCATTTTTTATTTATGATGAACATAAAAATTTTAATACATGGAAGAATCATATTGGACTAAATAATACCAATTGTAATTATATTATTTATGACCCAATGTTACCTTTATAATGTTATTAAGGATTATTAGTCTCATTTCTAATCATAAACTATGATCTATATAAAAAACAAGTCATAATTACTCAAATTAAAATGGATTCATGTGATCTAATCCATAATATGTTTGTTAACAATGTGGAATTATCCAATAAATCATGCTTAATAATAAGACATGTAAAATGTAAACCATTTTATGTTATATATTTTTCTCAATTCTAGTGACAAATAAACATTATATAATTAAATCACATGTTATTACCTTTTCATTATCACAAACTAAATGCAAAAAATATCAATTATGGTACATGATGTCATGAACCTATCATATGGACATAGAAATCATATGTTTGTTAATGAAAACCCATAATTATATTAATATCATATAAAATCACATACTATTAAACAATATTCTTAAAAGAATATATATATATATATAAATATTTGTCACCTTATTGTAACTATGTTTCAATGTTTATAGATATAACATCCCAATTTCATAAGGGAATGCTTAACGATTTTCTCAAACATATTTGAATCAAATATTAATCCTCTATCAACTTATATATATATAGAATTCAGTGATACATTTTTCTACAAATATCATCACTGTTGAACATTAATACTTGAAATACTTTTTGGGAGACTGAGATGCGGATAGCGCAAGAACAGCACCTGACTCAACCGCCGAACCCTAAAGAAAATTTCGGATCATACACAGAAGTGGTGGTTGGGAGATCCATGGAAGAATCCACTTTGAAGTCAAACACGATACATGATGTGCATATTAATCCAAATAAAATTCATCATTGAAGAAAAGAATCAATTTCTTTCCCAACAGAAGAGGTAAACATTCCCGCATCAGATTTTCGCTTTGTGCCTGTTGGGAAGTTTTTGAATCATAGACCCTCATTGATGTTTCTGAGATCTTCTCTTAAAGCAATATGATTCAAGGTTTTTCACATAGGTCTCCTAAAACCCTCACACATTGTCGTTAGAATAGCATCAAAAGATGATTACTATAGGCTATGGGTTCAATGATCGTGGTTATTTGGTGGATGTTTCATGAAAGTTCTTAAATGGAATCCTGATTTCGATCTGTATGTAGAATCTCATATTGTGCCTGTATGGGTTGGCTTTCCTGAGATACCACTTCATCATTTCAATAAAGCTTCCCAATTTCCTATTTCCAGTCTCATTGGAAACCCTTTGATATTAGATTCAGCAACAAAATTCCTTTCTAGGCACTTAATTTCTAGAATATGTACTAAAATTGACGTTTCAGATTTCTTTCCTTCACACATTTGGATTTAGTGTGGTGAATCAAGGTTCTCACAAGAGGTGTTTTATAAGAGGCTTCCTGATTATTGTCATTTATTCTTTAGACTTGGGCATACAAAAAATAGTCGTGGAAATGGTATTGTTTTTCCCATGAATTAGAAACCCAATTGGATTGATAAGAGTAACATAGCTGGCCCTTCTATGAACTCTAAAAAGAAAAACACTGAAAATAATGTTATATTGGAAGTTATCCAATCATCTGAGAACCAAATTATAGATTATGTATCTTCTTTCCTTGACATCAATTCCAATCCTCCCCCTTGTAAGGAAGAAAATTTTGAACATCAGGAGTCCTCTGAAAAGTGGGAAAAAGATTTCCCAAATCAAATTTTAGTTGAAAAATAGAGTAAGCACATAAAGACTCAAGAAGATAAAGTCAATGGCCATGTTAATGATTTGGTTTCTACTGACTCTTAAGTTGATGAGGATGATAAACTTGAATAGACTGAGGATTCCTATATGAATTCCATTTCTAAAAAAGAAAAAAATCTTATGGTGGATGCATACGTATTTATAACTCCAAATTTGAAGAAAATAAGAAGACATAGGGACTACTCTCATACTAAAAGAAATATTGTTACTTGATCTCTGGATGCTTCAAGCAAGGAATCCTCCAGACCAGTTCAAGAAAAACCTCAGATTGATGACTCGAGTCTTGTTTTTTATTATTTATTATAGTAGTTAACAGAGCAAGAAATCCATGATTGGAACAATCATATGGAAAGGCAACAAAAAATGTCCCACCAAAAACTCTAAAAGGGTGTAATTTCTGTTGAGCAATATCTCAACTTAAAACGATTCAATTTCAGCGAAAGGATGAAGATTTCTATTAAGTGTCCATGATCTTTCGACCCAATTGCTGTTCATTTCCAGGATTTCTTTTTCATTCTTTTCTCATGGGGTCTATCAAATTATGTTGTATATGACTTGATTCATTGATGTATGATGCTGATGGTGTTAGGTGCGGTTCTTGGATAGTGCTGTAGAATTATCAGGTACTGAATTTTTGTGGTCAATAGGGGATGATTCCTTGATATAATTTGGTGTTAAATGATTCTCATTGATTTTGTTTTGAGAGTGTGTTACTTGATGAAACAAAACACTTTGCTACTCTACTGTCTCTTTCACACCATGCTCTTCTTTTTAGGTCTTCTGTTTGCATGAATGGGTGATATCCGGTTGCAGAACTTCTGTTTTTCTGCATTTCAGGGTTGAAGTTGCATGTTTGTTTCTTGAGAGGGCTAGATTAAAATTCTTCGGGAACATATATATGATGGCGAACTGTTGTATATGTGTCTCCTCTTAGACTTTGGTACGCTTAAATCTTTATCATGTATAATCTTTAATTCCCTGCTGGTGTAAGTACGTTACACCACGTGCTTGTACTATGATCTTTTTTTTAATAAATTCCATGTGGGGCATGGATCCGGAAACTAATTCATGTCACCACCTTTCAAAAAACATTAATACTTATAAAAAGTGACATAACAAATATTTCCTACTCTTGGATATACTGTAGAGGTGAACTCAGAAATCTCCAAAAAAACTTATTCTCACATAGAAATAGAAATATGTACTTATTATTAGAAGGATAATAAATTATCCATTAATTTAGAAAACCCTATATTGAATTACCTCAAATAAAAAAATATCTAGATTCCACCATCTTAGGATCACCATTATAAAAATATAACACTCAATACACTAATTATGTGAACATCTTAATTTATTAAAGATAAATTATTCTACAATCTTATATAAGAACAAGTTAAAGGTATAGTAGTTTTACCATTCAACCATATCTAATCGCATAATGAATGATATATCACTATTTTATTAACTTAATTAATTGGTTACCATGTCACCCATTCTCAGGGTATATGTGATCTTGATGTTACAATCTTATAGAAAATCCTCCATTCCCATCTATATTAAATTCAAGTATATTTGGCATAAAATTTACCACTAGATCATATAATTTTTTATAAACTATGATTTTATTAATAAGAAAAACATCTTGCTATAATTTCACATTAAAAACAACTTTTATATGTTCCTAACAACATATATCATAATAACGTTCAAGAGGATGTAACTATCTAGACCCATATTGTAACGGCTGAGACATAAAAATTTTGTAATCTAATGTATTTAGACTATAATTCATTCTATTTTATACCCAAATATATTTAATGTATATACTTTTATAGAATTAGGTCATAAATATTATATAACAATCCCATATATTACAATTCGGACACTTCTACTCAGTATCCATTTTTCCAAAATATAATACTTTAATAGTAAAAAATGAATTCTGTTCCCAAAAATTATTCACAATGTTAAAAATGATATATTTTTTCCATTACACAAACCTAAACCCATGGAATTTTTTTTAAACATGATATGAGAGAAAATAGATTAGTAAGGTATATAAAAAGAAAGAAAGAAACCCTCCTGTCCATGGATAAAAATTTTCCTTTTTTAAAATAAGAAGTTGGGTTCAAAAAAAATATATTTATACTAATGTCACTAACTTCCAAACAAATATATTTTCCTAAAAAATTTAATAAGAAATTTTAAAGGAAAAATAAAACTCATAATGGTGTATTTACAATCATAAAAACTCATAAAATCTATATTCACAATGTTATACTTTTCAACATTAAAAAGAATTATATAAATTACGTTAAACATGAGATCCTTATCTTACCATGATAAATCAAAATATTTTTGTAAAAACCCATCTAAAGCATAGATAAATAATATGGGTAAGTACAGAACTCATTTTCCATATCACTCTCACAAATGAAATAAATGTACAATCGACATGAATACCTAATTCATTAGAGGGCTATCACAGACCCACACATCCATGGCATATAATAGAATGACTAGTTGTTTGTTAATAATGCAACAACCATTCTTTGTTTTACAATGGAGTCACCCATCAGTGGTTTATTAAAAAACCACCCATCTGTATAAATAGTTCCTAAGAACCCTAAAAAATCATAAAATATGGATGATTTCATTTTCATCAATAAATTTATAAAAATATTCTTTTCTTCGATAAGAAAACAATTTTGATAATTGAAATATGTTTTCCATTTTAAAACCTTTTTTTAATAAATAGAATGTTGGGAATATGTGTTCTATTTGTATAAATCATGGAATCTTGTAATGGTAGTAAAAAATCGAATCACAGTTATAATGGGGGGAGTTGTTGTCTCTTAATATGTTAAAATAGAACATTCTTATTCTATTTTTATAATGAAATTCAAAACATTCTATAGAAATATTCCTTTTTAAAACATTTGAAAAAAGTCAGAATATAATTAAAATGTTCTTTATAATTCATTTTTGTCTTTATAAACACATCAATAAAATAATCTTAAAGATATGGATATGGATGAAAAGGAATTTTAAGGGATACTATGAAAAAAAAATTTAAAGGAAAGGCCATTACCTCAAGTGTAACATTAAATTTATATTATTTATGTTCATGAGAACAAAACATATGTTAATTATTTTATTTCTTAAGAAAATTTTTCAATTTCATTATAACTTTTATTTTTTATACCATGTTTTAGAGAATCATATAATGATTTACGTTCTTTTCATATTTTTGGATAATATTTGTCTTATATATCCAAAATGATTTGGATGGATGAAAGTTGTCCAAATATTTTTTTATTATAGTGCCCCATTATATTCATACATAAATATTACATCCTTTTAGATGAATATTCAATTCATAACATCACAATCCATGCCTAAATCATAATTATTTAGAGTATTTGGAAAGTAAATATAAAATCTTCTTATTTCATGAATTATCTTCAACACCTCTAATAAATATCTTCCACGATATTACTCTTAATAGTCTTACCAAATTAAAATATACTTCATTACTCATCAGATGGAATCATATAGAAGGGTGAGCATATATTCTCATTAAGGGTAATAATGAGAGATATTAATCGTTGATAATATTTATGAATAATATAATAATAAGGTTATAAGACTATGACTATAACATAGAAAGATAATACCAAGTATGAAAAATAACATCAACAAGAGGTATGGTGTAAAGATTTATTATTTTATATAAAATGAATCATAAGAATGATAATTCATCATGACTCAATCACAAACCATAAGTTCGAGTCATATATGTGTATGAAACCATCATAATTGTAGAAACCATTTTATATTTCAATATTATGTACCATGACCATCAATTAGAGATTCAACACGTATTTACTATAGTTTATCAAGAACATTTACTTGCTTCCCATAACAGATCAAGTACTTCGACTTATATCACATAATATAACCAAAACATTAAATTCATTTCCATAAATATCCTATGAGATATAATACATTACCAAATGAATTAGAGGGAGAAATAGGTCCCACCCTCACATAATAAAAACCATACATATTTGTGCCACACGATCATAAAACATCAATCATATTATAATATCATATCTAGAGAATAAAAAATGATGGTGTGATTGGATCAAATTCATAGTAAAATATAATAAACACATAATATTTTTTTTGTTAATAAATTGAAATATTATTTAAAGGTCTATAGGAATATTTATGAAGAATATACCAATTTCATTTGACTTGTTTTACCAGAAAACTAATAATTTCCAAAATATTAGGGAACAAAAATCTTTGAAAATATTTATAGATACACGTAAAAGAATATTAAATGTATTGAGTTATCATGATAGTGGGAAATTAAGTTCATTTTTTATTAGTTAAAAGAAAAAATTCTTTTCATGTGTTTTTTAAAAAGATCCTTTTTTATAAAATGACAAAAGGATTCCTTGTATTTTTTTAAAAAATAAACCAATAGTAAAAATTCCATTAAAATTCATAGGATAATATTAATTTTTTTTTGATTTTTTAGAAAATATGGATAGGGAAGGAAAATTAATTTCGACATGGAGTTATAAATCATGCCAATTTTCCATTAAAACAGAATTTTGATATCTTAAATAATTAAGGTGAGGAAAATTGAGTAAAAAATATATTCTCATGAAATTACTAGAAGAGAAAAAAATGAAATAAATTTATCATATACCAAAAATTTAATTTCCTCAATAGAAATCAAATTATAATTAATCTTAAATAAAGTAGTATTGAATGAAAAATCTATTATATCATGTCCCAGTTTTCCACATTCATGTTCAAGAATTATCTTCTTTGAAATAACTCCTTTAAATATATTCTTCAGGATCATATAGCTAGAATTTTTGGAATAACAAAACCTAAATAATGTGACTATATAAGTTAAGAAGGTATTTAGGCATGATATGGTCTATCCAGAAGGCTCAATGTGGTGTATATAAGTGAGGAAGAATGTGTTCTTTAATTATGGAGGTGAGGGGAACTTTTGAAATTTCTTAAAAGGTTAAATTTTAATTATGTCATTATCTATGCCAAATTCGTGAAAAAAGGAAAACTATTAAAATAAAATATTGTATAGGGTTGTAATACTATCATATAATAAAATCTGGATAGGATTTTATGTCATTTTAAACATTTTTTTTATTAACCACTTGATAAACCAATTTTAATTATAACTATAGTAACATATTTTTTACCATTAAGGTTATATTATTTTACATATAAGGTGAAAATTAAATTTTAACTGGCCATGAGAAGAAATTTTAGACAATATATTATCATGTTGGAAATATATCTTCATTTTAATGATTTTACGTAATTTAATATAATATTATTTTTACAAAATATTATTAATGTTTATTTTGAAACTATTTATTTAATTTATGTTAAAAAACATTAATAAAAATTTATAGTTCTAATATAATACCTTAAATCAACTCAAATATATCTTATACATCTAAAAAATTCATGTAATAGATTATTTTTATCAAATTTAATCAATTTTAATATTCTTATGGTAATTTATTTTATTTTTTCATTAATTGAATAAATACTATTTAAGAATTATGTAATAATTTAAGATAAATATTTAACACTAAATGTTTTTAAATAAATTTACATAATGTAAATAAGTGTATTATTCTATAAATAGTCATTTTAATTCTGTTATAACTTATGTTTCCCCTCTGTGTACACATAAAAGATAATTAAAACTAAGAGATTGTAATTTTCTAACATTATATTATTTAAATAATATATTGGTCATTTTCATGGACATGGTTCCATTTAATAATAATAATAATATTATATCATATTATGAATAACTATGGCCTTATCACATAATTTTAAACTATATTAACTTGATTTACCCTTGACCAAGGTGTAAATTTTACCACATTTACTATTCAAATTTACCAAAAGATAAAGGTGCCTATTTAAAAAAATTTATCCTCTTGTTTATAAATATTAAATAATTTTTTGTAAATATATTAACTATAAGTGTTAGAAATAAATTTTAAAATTAGTGATCCAAACTGGACAAAAATATTTAACGAAACCTTTTTACCTATAAAATTGGGATTATTCTAACCCAATGCTTAAAAAATATCACTTGAATGTTAAAAACATAAATTAATAAATAATAAATAAGTTTTATTAAAATAATTCATTGAAAGGGTTTAATTTATTTTATTAATATATAATTTCATTCCACACATTAAAAACATTTTTTCAGAGAAAACAACAACTGTATATTCAAATATATTTTATTTCAAATTATAATCATTTGATAACAAATGAATTAATTTTATACTTTTAGATCATATATTTATCATAATTTAGTTTATACTTTTAGTAGCCTCCAATCTAATGGCTAAGCATTAATTTTAGCATAATAATATGTTAAAATTATATCATGGTTTGTTTAACCTTAATGTTTCCTATTACACTAGAATTAAAGGGAATATAATTATTTAAAGGGATATGTTTTACCAAATCATGGGGAGTTATTGTTATTAAAATATATATAAAAAATAATTGTAACATACTTAAATTTTTTTATAAAACAACTAAAATTTCAAAACTAATCATTAAAAATTGTTATGAAAAATAAAACACATTACAATCACGGAGATGGTAGGCTATATATACACATGAGTGTCATTTACATTTATCAAATATAATTATAGAAAGAAGGTGAGTATTATTTCCTATTTAAATAATAATCATTTTATATATATTACTATATTATTTCATTATATATACATATATATATCATCTGTGCATTGTGGAGATGAAAAATAAATCACATCACTACTTTGTGAATGTGGTAGTCCACACATACACACGAAGGGAGTTATCAATTATCAATGATCCAAAATTTAATAAAAATGATGATATATAACTTTTATGGAATGATAAATATTTCCTGTTTCTCACACATATATATATATATATATGTATATATATATTAAATCCATAATTATAACTAGTCATGAGAGACATTGATTGAAAATGAATTATATCAGTTTGTGAGGTGAGAGTGTTCCATACACACGTAATATGGGTTCGATTCCAATTTTATGAAAAATAATATCGATATTTGTTCTAACATTAACTATATAACATCATAGTATATGTAATATAATTTTCTTTTATTTTAGAATGGTTGAATAATATTTGAGAGAGGTGAATAATTAAAAAAACAAAAACATTTAGTGAAGAACTATACCTATTCTTTATACAACCTCTAAAGATTTCCCCAAAATTCATTTATAGAATTGTTTTATTACAAAAAAAACCACTGGAAAGTGATGAGGGATTAAAGAAATGGTTTTGAATAGGGATTGGCCAAACCAAATTATTCTTTATGTTTTAAGAGAATAGAAGAAGATGTTCCCTTTTAAAGGAGAGGGGAGGAACACTAATGGAATTAAATAAAATATTAAATTATTATTAATTAATTTTGATGAAAAAATGAATCAAAATATAAAAAATTAAAATATGATATGTTTATCATTGTAAATAATATTGCAAGAAAATTTTTTTACATGCTTGGATCATATTTTTACCCTTAATGTTTTTTTTTCAACCCTTCTTTAACCCTTTTGTCGTTTACAAATATGTCAATGTTTTTCATCTAATGGGGTAAATATAGTTACTATAAATGAAAAAAACATACCATAAATGGACAATGCTTGTTGTCGTAAACCGTATCCCATTAAATTGACAAAATATATTTTTTTTTGTAATTTTAAATCATATAATAAAATACTATTTAATATAAAAGTTACGTTAATGTATATTTTGGAACTATTAATTTAATATGATTTTAAGAAAAGTAAGAAAACAACAAAATAATAAATCAATCAATCAAAATATATCAAATATGTTATTTTTATCTACAAATTATTGTAACTCAAAAAGTCACTCAAATAATATTATTTTTAATGTTTTAAAAATTATTTTCTATATTTTTACTACTTCCAAATGCATTATGTCAGTGTTGTATAAGACTTAAGGTCAAATATTTATTCAATAGAAAAATTAAAAATAAATCAGCGTTATGAAAAAAATGTAATTTATATTATAGAAGAATATTTATTACTAAATATATCCTCTATTTTCCCCTTTTAAAAAAATTAACGTTAAGATTACATAGAAATTGGACATTTTGAGTTTTCTTTATATAAAATAATATGAAGGGTCAACATCATGTATAAATAGAAATAAAGGACTTTAATAATAGTTCTGGAAGATTAAGGATCGATATAATCATCTAATAAAACCAATCCATGTGATAGGGAAACTCTTCGGTACTTATCATTTTATTTTAAACATTAATTACCTGATTAACCCTTTATTATGCTAAAAAAAATTAATAATGTTACATGTCATAATGTATACAATGTAAAGGGGTCATAATTATCAAATTTTGTTTAAAAAACATGATGAAAAATTGTTTATCCAAAAACATTCAATTTTAATATAAAAATATTTTTATATAAAAATAATGTATACAAAATTCCATGGACTATGATTGTATTATTTCTATTCAAGACGAAGTAATTACTTTTAAAAAAATCAAAGACATAATTTGAAATTGAAAATACATTAATGAAAATACTATTTTCAATAATTTTTTTTCACTATTCAATGAGAAAAAAATTTAAAACAATTATTGAAATTTCAACTTAATCTAATTTTGATATGTTGATTTATAAAATGAATATCATTTTATAAATAATAATTCTTATAGTTCTTAAAATTAATTAATAAATTTTCTTATAAAGGCACTGGAAATAATTTTAAAGAATAAATAAATTTTCAAAAAATTAAGTACTTCTTTAAAAAGAATTAATAAATATATTTTTATTAATTTGAACATACACTCACACACAAACATATATATATATATATATATATATATATATATATATATATATGGATACAGTCTATAATTTTGTTAGCCTATTCATATCCACCATTTCAAAGACTAGTTTATATTAGTCATATTGAAATAATGATATTTCAAGGTTTGTTTAATATCTGAGTTGTGAATCACACACATTATCAACTCATAATGACCTTTTAGAATCACATGGTGTAACATTTTACTATCATGTAAAAAATTATATCCGTATAATTCTATCATTAACATGATAATCAATTTTTCCATCTAAAAATACCTTTTTAAAAATCCCACATTGTAGAAAGGGTTAATAAAACATTGTCATAAAATGAGAGAAATGTAAATACAATGGTCATCTATAATAATCCCAATATAGGTTTTTTAAATGGATAATATTAAAGGGAAGTGAAAATATTGACCTGATTAAGAAAAAACACCAAAGGACTTATTTAGAGTGATATTGAACATGGTCATGAGATACTAAACAACTGAAAAATCATAAATATTTTATTGGTGATGAGATCATAAATTCATCCTAAACAAAGATAGTATGATAACATATTATTTCAAGATACTTTTCGATTTTCATGAGGAATTAATTTTTCATATAGACTAAAAGCATATGTAAATCTACTTACTTTCCAATTAGACTTTAAACCTTTAATCAATTTCCACCATAACCTTGTAATTTTATCCAAATTATGAGTATTAAATAAGATTTTAATTACTAAAAGACTAAAATAAGATTATAATAGATCCTATAATTTCAAAAAATTATAACATGCTATTTCCCCTTTGATTAGACTAATAAGAAAACAAAATCGATAGAAAAAGATAAGATAATTCTCAAAATGAATAAACATTTATATAAAAAAATACAAAATTGGTCCTTAAAAACTTAATAATAACATCCAATGTTGTACATGAAAAATACAAAAAATAACTTACCTTAAGGTTATTCAAAAAATTATAAACTCTGATTGAAAAGAATGACTTAATCACATATTCTTCCAAAAAGGAATTTATTATTTATCGCCATATAACATCAATCACTCATAAAGTAACATACCAAAAATTTATATGATGTTGTAATAAAATCCCCATGATATTCAAATTAATTCTATAAATAACCCAAATCACAATAAATTAACATATTATTCCAAAATACAATTCAACCATTTATCCTGAAATAGATCAGATATGATTCTATTTAACATAACCATATAACATTTCCAAAATATATGGTGATATTTTTCTGAAATTAAATTGATAACATAATCAGTAAATAATTTAAAAATCCATAGGTTTTTATATGATAAAATAATATATTCCCAACATCAGCTTAATAGTTATTTTTAATTATATACTACAAGGACATCACATAAGTTAGTATTAGGAAGTGCACTATTATCATCCTTCAATTGTGGGTTCAAGACTTACTTCCTTACTAGATGCCAAATGTTGTCCTTTTTTACTAAATCTATGTTATAATAACTAATATAACATTATTGAAACTATACTGAAGATATTTAAATATATAATTATTCATTAATTCACCTTTAATACTAAATGGTTTTCAATACAACTCATTTTTACACAAAATAAAATAATCATTATTGACTATCATCACACACTTACTAACTCAATGATTAATTCAACCATTTATCATGTGTCCTTAAATGAGCATCTCTAAAAATTATCACCTTTTCAATGAACCACTTTTCAAAGGTATCAATTTCATCTAAATAATGTATATAAATTATGAAAACAAAATCTACTATAAAAAGTTTCATAATTTTCATATTTTTAGAACATATCAAAATATAAATGATAAAACCATCCTTAATTCAACTTCATTTATAAAACTTTAACAATGATTTTTATTTTTTAAAATCATAGATAATTATGATTAATCAATATTATCTAAATCTTGATTCATATTTATATCCTATGAAATTATTTGATACCTAAAATCTAGACATCATGTTCATCCTTTATAATATTGATATCCCTTTTTTCATCCATTATTAATCCCATTTCTCTAGAAAATATATAATTATGTCCTTAGAGGTATTTCTATTTTCTGAATGAGATGAATGAGTTGATTTTTTAGAATCAAATAAATGATATTCCAAAATCCATTTCAATATTATTGAAATGAAATGGTATTGGATTTATCAAATATTTTAATGCTGGTGATTTGGATGTTTAAAATTCATTCAAAATAATTTGAGAAAATTCATCCATAATTGTGATGATTAAATCAATTAAATGTATAAGAAGGTTGTGCGTTACCCTTTTACTTCCATATTTATAAAAAATGAATATTTTTTAGAGAAGTACATTATTTAAACAAGAAATGAATTATTTTACGTTAAAATGAAAATGGACCTTATAATGATAATAAACATAGAAATTAAATACTATATTAAACACTTAACCCTAACAATAATCTTACAAAAATCAATAGAATATAAATTTTAACCATAAAGGTTATCTTATACCATTATACTTACATCCCAAAAAATAATACAATTATTTTAAACTAATATTTCATATTATACTCATGGATTATTTATACTTAAACCTAATAAAACATCTCCCAAAATTCCATTCATCACAATAAAATTAGACCAATTAAAACCTAAAAGGGGTGTATACAATATTTAACATATGATAAAATTAACTCATAAATATATAATGGTATCAATATCCCTTCAGATAACTTCTCATGAAATAATCCAAATATCCAATATTTTATAAACCCTACTCTGATACCAAATATAAAGACCTAATATTAATCATTACATAATATTTTTTCTTTAGATTAGAAATAATCTTATTTCATTACAAAATATATTTTAGGTATATATATTTAGATAATTAGTTAATAACCCTTATATTACTATTCCATATATTACAAAGTGGAAACTACTAATCATTATACTTTTTAACTAGAATATAATGATTTTAAATTAAAAATAGATTTATTCTCCTAAAAAATATTCACAAATTTCCACTTGAATTATATTCATCTAACCACAATTAAATCATGTGATTTTTTTAAATATGTTTTATGTTCATCAAAACTATATCCTAGGGAATAACAAAAGGAAAATCATTATTCCCTAGATAAGAACATTACCTTTTAAAAATAAATTGTTTTGTGAAAAAAATTATTACCTATGAAATAAACTTATCTACCAAAATAGTTTTTAAAAAATTTCATTAGAAATATTAATTTAAAAATTAAACTCATTAATTTTTTTGTAGTCATCAAAAAATCATAACAACTTTTTTACGAAGTTATACTTTTCAACCGTAAAAATAATAGTATTCTTTCTTATAACCATTAGATTATCATATTACATTTGAGAAATAATAACATTGATATTAAACCAAATGAAATCATAGATAAAACATATAAGTACACTAGGACATCATTTTTCATATTTATCTTTCAAATGGAATAAAAATATGGTCTACTTGCATACCCAATGCATTGGAGGACTATCAATGACCCACCCCTCTCATGTTTATAATGAAACCAACCATGTTTGGTTAAAAAAATAACCATGAGTCTATGATTGATAATGTAAATAACAATCATTGTTTTATAAAGGAACTACCCAATAACTTACAAAAATCATTGTAATTACGGAATAATAATTAAATAATTATGTTTCCATTTTCACCATTACACTTATAAAAAGATTACTTTCACCCATAATAAAATATTTTTCTATATTTTAATATCTATTCCATTTTAGAACCATTTTCGAATACAACCAAAACAAAGGTAAGGGTTTTTCGTTGAATAAAAAGTTGATTATTTTAAAGTAATCCAAAAATAACAATATTTATAGTGGTCGGAAAAATCATCTTCTCAATATACGTTATTATAAAATAGAGTGTTTATCATTTTAAATATGATATAAAAATATTTTATAAAAATAATTCTTATGAGAAACATTGACAAAAAAGAAAAAAGTGAAATAAAATTTACTTTATAATTATTTTATGCCAATATAAACACATTGATAAAATAATTTTAGAAATATGGACTTGAAAGAAATATTTTTAAAGTAATATTGAAATGATATGTTTTTAAAAAAATTCCCTTGCCTCATGTCCAAATTAGTATGTATGTTCTTTATATTTCAATGTAAATAAATTCTGATTATTATTCACTTTATTAAGCATTATGAATTCAATTTCCTTTTTATTTTATTTAATAACATGTTATATATAAATATATAATCAATTATGTTTTAGTTAGATGTTTTGATGATATTTGACTCATATATCCAAAATGAATTTGGTAGGATTACAATGGTCAATGATTTCATTATTACGTCCTATACAAAATAATCATCATGACATAATTATAATTTTTCTAAATCAATTTCACATTTAACAATGATCATGAAATTAGGTTATGATAAATGATATATGTTACAATCATGGAGATGGTAGGTCGTACTTACACATACGTAAATTTTCCATTTTGAAATGAACCATATGGAACGATGTAACGAATTACTTTATAATTACAAAATAATAATTATATTCTAAATGAAATATTTTTTTACAAAATATATATACACACAAATATATATATATATATATATTATTTATGTGATTTGGTTGTAAAAAAACGAATCACATCGCTTCATGGAGGTGGTAGTATACATGCACACACGAATGAAAATATCATTTTATAGTGAATGAAATGTTTATAAAATGGATGAAATATTGATTAAATTGTTTTTAAATATGTCATGAAAATCACATATATATAAATATACATTTAATACATTATAATAACGACCTTTGAGAGATGGTTATGGAAAAAAATTAAGTTGGTTTGTGAGGTGGTTGTCCAACATACACATGGTCAATTGTTTCATATCCCATTTTATAAAAGATGATAGGGATATGGGTTATTAAACTAACATATAATAACATTTTTATATGTAACATATCAGTGTCATTATATCAACATGGTTTACTAATATTTTAATGATGGGTAAGAATAAATAATTTATAAGCGCTTTGTTAAGATCTATGCCTCTTATACAGAAAACCTCGTAAAGATTAGAATATAAGAATTTATAGGTTTATTTTATAATAAAAAAGGACTCTTGGATGAGAGGATGGATTTAGGAAATGTATTTTAAAAGGTATTGGCTTAAAAAAATTGTTTTTGATGGGGGAATAAATGATAAGAAGAGATACCCTTTTATAAGAGAGGCGAGGGGCACTCTTATGTGTTGTAAAATATTAAACTAAAATAATTTAATTTTGATGGCCTAATGGCTCAAAATTGATAATTTTCAAATATAATATGATGATGAGACAAATAATATCCAAAAATTTAGTTTTTGTAAGATTATATTACATTTTTACCCCCATCAATTTTAACACTTCATTAACCCTTTTGACAATTACTATTTTATCTATGTTTTTATTCTTAAAGGGTTAATATAGCCACTATAAATTAACAGATGAATAATAAATGGGACATTTTTGATGAAGAAAACAATATATAATATCCATGAATTACTTATTTTTTTATAATTTTAAATCATTTAATAAAATATTACTCATTATAAAAATTACTATAATGTTTATTTTGAAACTACAAATGTGGATTCAATTGAAACAAAATAATGGAAATGGAATCCCATGAATCAAAAAACTATAAAAACATTTTAGAATGTCTAAAAATAAGTGCAAAATAAAAATCAATAAAGTAATAATATTTTTAGAGTTTTCAAAATCATTTTATTTATTTTTTTACTGTTTGAACAAGTAATATTTCAGTGTCGCAAAAGCATTTAAGGAATATATTTCTTCACTAAAAAATCAAAAATAAATTATCACAATGAAAAATTACATTATATTTTAAATTAATATATATAACAATAAATAACTTCCACTTATCCCTATGTAAAAATTTTATAGTTAATAAAACAAAGACAATGAAATTTTTTGATTTTCTTTATATAAAATAATATATATGGTCAAATTCATGACCAAATGAAAAAATGGGTATATATTTTATTTTTTGATGATTATGGATGATATATACTAATCCAATAAAATTAATTAATATGTTATGGTAATTCTTTAGTCCTTATAATTTTATTTTTAACCTTATTTACCTGATTTACCCAATAATGTGGTTATTACAAATAATAAAGTTGTTATTCTTAATGTACAGAAAATAAAAAAGGATCATTTAAAAATTTTAAAACCCCCTGAATGAAAATATGGAATTAATTTTCCATGACTCAAAATACTTAAGTGATAAAAATTAATTTAAATTTAAATTGATGAAATATGATGAAAAATAGTTTTTATGAAAAAATGATTTTTTTAGAATAAATTTTATTTTATAGAAAAATATAATGTAAAATTAATTAAAAGGAATATAATTGGATTATATTTAATCATACCAAAAAATAAATTTTTAAAACTAATGAAAAATATAATTTTTCTTTCTAAAATCTTTTATGAAATTACGGATCCAATAATAATATTTATCTTCCAATATTCACTGAAAAATAAAACTTTTACAAAAAATCTTAAAATTTCAAATTAATATAGTTTTGATATGATGATTTTAAAAATGAAATTAATTTTAAAAAATCTGTTTTATATAATTTATAGAAATTAATCATAATATTTTCTCATAAAATCAATAAAAATCATTTTTGAAGAAAATGTTATTTTGAAGAATAGAATGAATTTTCAAAATATTATTTTCTTCTAACACAATAATTTATTTAATAATATCATATTAATTAGTATATATATATATATTTATTAATTTTTTTATCCTATTCATACCCACAAATTCAATGGCTTTGTTATAATGTTTATATTTTAGTAATAATGTTTCATTATCTATTAAAGCTAAATGTTTGATTTCGTACACATTAACAAACCATAATGTCCATAAAAATCATGGGGATTTACACATAAATGGTAATTAATTTATTAATGTGTCACCCCTTCCCTCTACCGGGATATGGTTTCTTTATGAGCGGCGATTCGAAGGGGGGGGGGGTCTATGCAATTAGCACTACCTCCCCCCTTCCTCTTTATTCCATTATCACTAATCCCTATTGACAAACCTCCATCGATGGTTCCCTTTACTTTACCTTCACTACTAGTTTCTCTCATTTTTCTTATTATTTGGTTTTTTCTTGGATATCTTTTTCAGTTGTGGATATCTGTTTATTCTTTCAATGTATCTTCCTACACTCTTATTTCCTGATTATCATGTTTTCGACCACATCTTTGTCCAGTGTTCTTGTTTCATCGAGGTGGTCTAGGATGTTATGGTTGAGTAATATTGGTTTCCCTAGAGAGATGCTAGTGACTATATATTTCTTCTTTTGTTTTTTGGTCTCATCTAGTGGTGTAACTAATTCCGGGTAATGGTTTGGTTCAATACTGAGGAAATTTCCTGCCTCAAACGTAGATCTACCTTCCTTTTACATCATTCATTTTTAGGTAGATTTGGTTTTGTGGCCTTACCAAGGGTTTGAGATGTTGTTTTTGATCAATGCACCCTAGGTGTTATGACATTCATATGTTTAATTTTAGATTTCTGATGGTGCTTCATCCCTAATTATCATATTGGATTGACACATGAAGTTAGAGGTGATTTATCCTCACTAATGATGGAAGTCCTAGTTTCAGGGTTTGGTATTATCTTTCAGAGTTTTTAATCCATGTTTTACTAGCCTTGGATGCTTTCAATGGCTATTTCCAGTGGATTCAATGGTTGAGATTCTTATGGTCTGGTTCGATTGTGGAGATGATGGAAATTCTAGTTTTTAATTGTCAGGGATCTGGTACAATGACTGTCATTTAGTGTTGGTTCATTCATCTCTGGGAATGGATCGAGGTTAATTATGGTTTTAATAGTCTGAGGATCACATGGTATGGTGTTCTTTAAACTCTTTGGTTTAGTTTTGAATTTTGAATGACTGTTTGTTTCGATTGAAGTGGATGTGGTGGGTGAAAAATTGTTAATAAGGATTTATAAATTCAAATATGTTCTCTAAGATAGTAGCTAGTGATGCTTTTAGTTTGGTTATCCTTTTCTAAGATGGAATTTTAATTTGGGGTTTTCTACTAGTTTGTTTACATAGAATGTATTTTTTTATCGTTCACACGTACCCTTTAAAAGTATATTTAGAAAAATGAAAAAAATTGATTTGGATAATTGATTTTTTATCCCATACTGCAATTTAATGTATTATTATAAACAAAAAAGGTATTCTTTAGGAATACTTGGTGCACTAGTGAATCCTTCATTTTGCTCTTATAATTACACATGACTCCTTTCAGTAAAGTAAAAATGGAAATAATTATTTCTCAGTGTTGTTAGTGGTGTCTCGATATGTGATATAGTTAATTAGAAAATTATAATAACTCTATATACAAAATAAACTACATACTTTTATAACATTATTTAGGGTTTTACAGGGTTCTAATTATTTAATATTGGGTAGATGAATAAAAAACCATTCTTATAAATAACACGAACAAGAAATTTAAGATTATAGGTCTTAATGTGGTATTATAGCTATTTTTATTTAATTTATTATTCTTGATAAATTATATATATACTCATAGATGCTCTTTATGCTCTATTTCCATCACAAAATGATCCAAAATATCATCAATAAATTCAACCACTAATTGACCAAGTTAGTGTAAGAATATCTAAGGCATACATATCAGAAATATATTTCTTGAAATGGTACCTCTATATGGCTTTAAATACTCAATGTTTCAATAGTATCATCAAAAGGGTGACTACATACTTTTTTATCATCTAGTTATATCTTCATAATCAGCCATTTTTTTGGAAACAAAATTTATCCAAAAAACTGGACAAATAAATCTTCAATCCTTAGAAATTTATTTTGAACGATCCCTATTATTTTATTTGACCATTGGTATAAAAAAAATGAAATTTAAAATTAAAAAATTTAGAAAATAAAATTGTGGCAACTTTAGGGGTCATATAGATATTTTAAAACTATATTAAAACCTTTTATATTTCTAAATTATCTACTTTGACATCACTAAAGGTGTTATCCCATAAGTTTCTAATGATATAGGATATGTTTCTAGATATAATAATAATATAATATTGATTTTTCATTTTATATTTAGAATATTAATTCTCTATTTAAAAACATAAATGAAGACATTAAATACCAAGGATAAGTCCTTTAATTTTATTTTTCATATATTGAATATTAACCTTTCTAAATCAGATGTGATGGTGTGAGGCATAACAAAATATAAACTAAACTTTTGATTCCATTTTCCAATGAAAACAACATAATTCCCCTCATTTTTTGAAAATAAACCCCCCCTATAATAATAATTTATACAAAATTATATAATATATAAGAAATTCATATCTAACTGATATTCTTTAGCTGTATTTCAAATGATATTATACCACCCTTATATACTTTTCCATCATATACCATCATCCCAAAATCACAATTCACATTCAATAATATAATCTTCCACTTATTGTATTAGATTAACAAATAAAACAATGACTCCTTTTGACTAAAAATCCCCACTCTTTAATTTGGTTTCCTTGAAAAAATAATGAGAATATCATGTATTAGAAAAAAATAAACATATTAGTTGAGAATATATATTTTTTACATCACACAACTGTAGGCACCTAAAACTCTAAACCCTATAATTTATGGAGTTTTCTAGGATAAAATTCTCCCCTATAATAACCCTACTTACTACACCCCCTCACTATAAATCAGATCGTAATCCACATTGAATTGGAGAATTTGTATGATATCCCCCACAAGAATGACCAGACATGGACAATCCAATAATACATTGTTACTACTATAATGGAAAAAGTTGTATTGATGTTGTGGTTGATGAGATAACCCATCAACATTCATAAAAGTATTCAGTATAAGCATTTCAGCTGGTTAATAATAACATACAAACTTATGATAAAATCTACTACCATATATATACTATTTAATATCTTTATATCTATATCATGAATGAAAAAAACAATCTTTTAAAAAATAATGATAATAGGAAGGTAGGGGAAGCCTATATATTAATCCCAAATAACCTATTCAATATGTGATCTTACTCTTAAGTTCTTCCAATATCAAAATTTTTATAAAACATATTTTATATAACCCATTCTTGATAATGTATTATATTAACATCCACCTTCTCAATAATTTCAATATCAATATTCAATGTAATTTTTCTAACCAAATATCAAATCTATTTATGAAGACCCCATGTAAGGTGATGATTTATCAACTCCACATTAGGTAGGAGGTATATATAATAATGAAAACAAAAAACCTAATGGATCTCTATCCATAATCATATATACTATAATTTCCATGTTGAATGGATAATAATTCCTACTGACACTGTACACAAAGAATCTCTGAGAAGAACCCAGAATGAAAATGGTCTTTATACCGGCATTATTGAATTATAGATATTTAATTATCAAAAAATAATATAGTATAACATTGATGAGATAATCCTTATATAAAGATTAAGGACGATACAATCCAATATTCTTCAGCTTCCTGAATCTACTGAGAATCTATCTCCAACTCCTACATCCTTCATTTAATATTTTTTTCTGAGCCTGATTTATTTTATTTTACTAAATTATAATAGTAAAATTCGAATAATTTTGTCTTTTAAGCTTCACTGTCCATTGGTTATGAACATTGAAATAAAATTACAGATTCCTCAAGAACCTCCTCAAACACTACCTCATGATACATGGACCAATTCATATGACGACACTCATTATTCTGTATACCATTCCTTAGTAAATATTTAAAGGTGAAAAAATTTGTTTCTCAGATTCACAGGGAACCGCTTTTTGTATTTTTAGTTTCTCTATCCTACTTCACCAAATGGCCCAAATAATAATGATTTTACCCTAAAATAATGTTATTCCTCACAAGTATATACACAAAAATATATAATAAAAATATTGCTAATATTCCATTCAATCATGAACCAATTGTATTGAAACCCCACTTAGGTCAGTGATAAAATTATGTGTGATCCCCATGTATAACCTCAAATATGCCATGGGTTATTTAAATGCACTATGTTATAATAAAACTATAATATAAAGAATTACACTTTAAAAAAATCTAGTAAAACCAAATAAAAAAACTCTAGTGATAGATCAATATATAAAATGTGACCAAAAACCAAATCCCAATATGAAAATGAAAGAACAAAGAACTATGTAAAATATAAGTAACCTAAGAAAAACATGAAAATTATGGGAACCCACTCTAACAATATCTATTCCCACTGAAGATAATGACACCAATAATCTCCACCATACTTCTCTATATATTATAACATACATATAAAAATATAAAAATATATATAATATAGGTTTTATTTAATTGTACTCAATAGGTTCATATAAAAATATTTCTTTGACTATATGAGAAGAGAATTCTAATGAATATTTGAATGACATAATAAACCAAATAGACAATAAAAATAAGTTAGAAACGTTTTCTATAACTTTATATCAAATAAAACAAACAATTAACATGAAAAAAATTATACAATCATTTTCCCACACCACATGACTATCACTCGTCCCCATTAGTCAATTACCATCACATCATCCATCACCACCTCACATCATCTTTAGTGAGTAAAACATCCCATTATATTACATAATCAATTAAGAACCAAGTTTCTTCAATTCTATATCTCAATATAATAGTGTTAAAGAACACCGAAACCAACATCCAATAGTATTAATCAATAAAAATTACATACGATATGTTCATAAATATGAAAAAAATAACTATATAGAGTTATTACAATAAATAAAAAAATTATATTTATAAAGAGCACATCCTCATCCTTACCATTAATCTCATACCATAACTAAAATATAAATAAAATAATATAATTCAATTTCATTTGTACCCTATTGGTTATAATTAAAAATTATTACCAAATAACCACATAATATATTCATATACTTGGTTGTTTCACAACTATAATTTAACATCATATCCATAGACTTACATATACCAATTAATAAATTTCATAATATATGATAATATAATCTTTAAAATAAATCACAATTCTACAATAGAAGATGATCGAAAAAATAATAACAAAAAATATGTACACAATATCATAGTCATTGTGTTTTTTCAAACCATATCCATTCATTATCCTTTTAATATATTCAATATACATTAAGATTATATTTCATAATTTACCATCTTTATTTCATTCAATATAATTAATCTTTGACATCTTCATATTTAATAATAAATGACATTCCTTTATTTTTCTAAATAATTAAAATATTAAAACAATTTTTATCTTTCAATACATATCAATAATACTTCATTTAAATTTTAAACAACTTTATAAACTAATTCTTTACTCCAATATTTCCCATTATAATAAAAATTAATTTAAAAACTACATTACCAAAATTTGACCAAATAAAAATCCACAACATATTTTAAAGGGATAATAATAGTAATGATAATAACCACATACCAAATTAAGTTATATGCTTTCCATATAAATCTATACATTCATATATATATATATATATATATATATATTTCATTCTCCACTATATCATTAGAAATAAATAGAATTCATAATACCCCATATATAGAACTATAATACTATTAGATTAATTATTTTAATAGAGTTCAATTTTCCCCATTTTATTTAAATTTATTATTTTTACATCCACCAATTATTTTACCATTTCAAATATATAATCATTCTTAAATCACATATAATCAAAATATCAAATTTCGATTGAACAACCTTGGACCATTGAAAGTGTTTTCATAGTATCAAATGTGATAAAATAATATATCAAAAAATCCCTGATGATATGATAATGTTGAAACCACAAAATATTCAAAAAAATTAAGATTAAATAAAAAATATGTTATTTTTAAATATAAATTCCAAAAATAAATTTAATGATACCCATTTTTTTTGAAATCACCTTTTACCATATTTTCATGTTAAAAAATGAGAGACATCAATGAGAAAATAGTTCTACAACTCTTCTCTTTAGTCCATTGAACATTCAATGAACAACTATAATGATATTAATTTATTAATTACTATTTATAATTTATAGTAATTATATGTTTTTATTGATCGATCCACTCTATAGGGAATTATAGTGCTTTCTCATACTGATGAAGAGTGGTAGTTGCACTATGATATGATATTTTATTTTTTAGTCACGATATTGACTTGAGTGATCATCCCTTGAGAACAAATATGTGATGAATCAATCACTATATTACATAAATATATGATTCTACTATATAATTAAATACTTGATTCAGTGAAAAATTCCTCACTATATTTAGAAACTGATTTTCATAGTTGATGACCTTAATTTTCTCCTCTGATAAATAAATCATCTAATAAAGTGGTAGCTTCTATGTGATTGAAGACACGATGATGTATCATACCTATATCGTAGTATCGGTCATTATATTCACTAAAAACATTTTATAGGTAATTTTTGTATTAATATTTAGCTAGTTATCTATCCCTGGCCTATCTAGTCCAGGCCAGTTCATTTGGATCCCTCCAATTATGTGTTATCCCAATTTTGAAAAATATTATTTTTACCATGGCGGGGCATCCCTCTTTATTACTATGTATAATGTTTTTATTTTCCTCCTCTTTATTATTAGAAAATCTAGTTGGGGTTCTTTGATGACGAAATTATAATTCTTTCTTTACACACATTGGATTTCTTTGAGAAAAATGTGATGGTAGTCCAAAGATCTAAATAAACATCTTGAAAGTCTAGGATGTAGTTATTGGAATTAATATTGATATTGTATGATGTATCACTACTTTAAGTTCATGTTTCCAAAAAGTAATATTGATATGGGACCCATATTGGCTTTCCTTAGGATCTTTTTTGTTTTATTTATTACTATTTCAATCAATGACAAAAATTTCACTTTGTTTTTGTTCATGGATAATGGTTATACTTGATGTTTACCACTGGTATCTTCTTAAATTAGATTTTTTTATTTAGTAATTGAAAATTTATTAAACCTTTATTATAGGACCCAAAACCTAAACCAGTTTCAATTATAGTGGCATCTAATTAACTTTATATTCCCTATTTTTTGACTCAATTTATTACACCTTTGTCAATAGAGATAACCATCATACTCCTCTCCTCCCTTGATATAATTTCCTATGGTGTTATCACCCTAGCTACTACACCCAATTATTAATGATCCGTTGTATAGGGTCTTCATACCATTTTGGTGATGAGTAGAGGGATCAATTTTTTTATATTCTTATAGTGATGGTTATTGTAACCTACTTATTTTAATGATCACCAATTATTTTTATTATGATTGTAATGGGATTAATGTTTTATAAAAACATTTTACTGTATATGGAAATTTGAGAATTTTTTTGTTATGTGTTCAAATGAGTCACTACCACACATGACTCAGTCACAGAACAAGTCACTGATAGATATGAGTCACCAAAAGAATGATTCACCTCGAGAATAAATTAGCACCAATATGAGTCACTTCCATATTGAATATCATGATACATAAATCACAATCATATTTGAGTCACCTCCAGACATGATTCACCTCCAAACCGACTCACCACCAAAAATGATTCATAACCTGAAATGAGTCACTACCAGAGATGTGGTACATATAAGAGTGTCACTATTTCTATTCATACAGTTTTGAATTAAATTCTTAAAAAAATATTTTATGAAAGTTAATGAAGCGGTATTGTTAAAATTTTGTTCAAGAAAATAATTCATGAATTCATTTAAGAAGAGGTAAAATCCTAGTATGATGATTCTGCTGGTATTGAAGATTATACAGCAATGGGGAATCCCACATGCATTGGTTTATATTTTTGAAGGACTCCATTTTTCATTAATGAAATAAAATTAAAATGAAAATGATAAAGATGTGTTTACATTATCATTAAGAAAGAATAATCCTACTGTATACTTACTTGAATTCTATTTTGAAAGACTAGACTACTTTGAATATCTATATCCTTTCTTACATATATAAAATATAACATTATGACACTATGTTTTCCTATAATATTCAGATAAATTGTTAGAGCTCATCGCTATGAGAAACCTAAGGACACACGATCATATAAAGTATTAAAAAAATAAGAAACAAATTATTTCAATATATTTATTTAATATATATCTTAATTATGTTATACCAATAAAGTTGAATGTTGTTTTCTCATAATTTTATACCTATTAAAAGTTTTATATCATATTTTTTACTATATAATCTTTTTTGAAGTGGTTGATTTCCTTGTGTAGGGGATTATGCCTCAGCTTGAGACTGGAACCCTGTTTATTCTGATGTGTGTTTTATTTTAGTTTTATTCATTTAAAATTTTAAGTTGAATTTGTTTTTTAATTATGAACATGAAGGACCCAGGGACACACAGAGAGGGGAAGGGTGAATCAGGGTTTCAAAATTTTCTTTTATACTGATGGATCTTATTCTACATTGGTAGGAACCAACTAAACATATTTGAGGAGTAAGTGTAGGAAAAAAAACAACCACATGCAAAGAAATGTCTGAGTAATTTTACTTGGTTCATCACTAAGGGCTATGTTCAAGGAGAATATGCCGACACTGTGTTGGTCATACCAAAAACCACTAATCTTCACATGCTCTGGATTGTAAGATTTTAGCACAATCAATATGTTCTAGGCGCCCCGCTTTTTCAAGGATTAAGAAATTGCACACTACTTCCCTTAGACCACATCCATGAACTCCCCCTTGGTCACTGCATTAGATGATTCTTCACCTAGTTTATTGGGTTTAGGATCACTTCAATGGATAAGAATTAAATCCGACATCCTCAATTGTAAATGGATGCTCCTTTGACGTCCGTTTTTCTTCTATAGATGTTTATCAATTTTTACCACAGTAGAAGGTTATGAAAAATAATTTCACAAATTGGTTTGGTCACTTTATAAGCTCCCTTGAGTGTTCCAAAAAACACATTACCTCCTCAGTATACTGAGTAATGGGAATGGTTAGCAGATCCCCTATTCGAGAACGGTCTTTGTGGTACACTTTCTTAAACCATATCCACGTGTCACGTCCATGTACTACATCTGCGTACTGACTCAGTACACTGCCTCCATAGAACACCTTCCACAAACATCCCTATCTTTCAGTACCACCAATTATCCATGTACAACCCTACTTGCTCCGCATACTAAACTGCTCTGCCACATATTTCAAGAGATTCCTCTGAAAATCATTCTCTCTTCCGTGGAAAATGTTTTCATTATGTGGATTGTTCCCTCTACATATTGTCTTCTCCTTTGCCAACATATTCGTAATTCACCGGATTTCTTCCGTAATATTTAATCCCCAATCCAACACATTAATAAAGGGGATTACTACTGTTTATATAGGCCCAAATGGATCCGAAAAATCCCATAATCCATGATTTACCAAATCATTGATTTGGTACAACCTTCATTTCATACCGCTTCAATCCCATAAACCGGAACAATCTGGAAAACCTCCAGCCTTCCGCGTACCTCATGCCTCCATCTGCATTCCTTCACCACAAACCTATTTCAGTTTTGTGAACCACTCAATGTACTATTCCTGCTATGTTGTATGTGGTCTGCGAACCATTCCTAGACATGGTACGTAGTCTATGTCCCAGGCTATGAGGTTTGCTTCCTTTTCCAATTTTCATCACCGTTCTTTATGTTGTTCAGTCATATAAACAAATTCCTTATTTTGAGGAACAAAAATTTGGCAACCACTGGGAAACTATACCACCTTCACTTCTATGTTAATCCTCAATTGAATGGCCACATTCCTGGAAAACTCCTTGGAGGGTGTGCAGATTGACAAAAAACACAAACCATAATCAATTACTATCAAAAAAAATATATTGCAACAATCCCCTCTATTGGGTTTTGTTGGTACTATCCAAATAAATTCACTAAAGCACCATCTATGATCAGAACCTGATGCTTGAATAAATTACACATCCATCACACAATGTCTATGTGAGCATTTCTTGGTGTAAAAAAATTTAATGAATATGAATTGAGTTCTAATACTTTTATTTTATCCCACATAGTTTCATTATTTACATTATCAATTTATAGTATTTCATGTATTATGAAAGATCCAATTCAAATTCCATTGAATTTATCCATTCTCCCACAATAACAATAAACCCAAAGAACTAAATTTGGACATGAAGAGCTCAAAAACATGCTCCCCTCAGATCATATTTTCCCCATAAACCAACATCAATTATAAATCCATATTATAAGAGGTAAAAACTGGTGAGAGGGGATTTTTGTGCCCTCCTGATGCTGTTTTAGGTGGTAGAATAGTGAGGTACAACCAATGTTTCTCAAACACAACCGCTTCTAGTGGCTATATTGGAATATTATCCAGTTTCTCATCAGTTACCACATGATCCATTTTAGTCATGCGTTGATTAAATTTTTTCCATGATGAAGTGATATCTGATTTCAATATGTTTCATATAAGAATGTTGAACATGATTATTTGTAAGATCAATTTCACTATAGTTATCATAGTAAATCACTATTGGTTGTTTAACCTCTTCACTAATGTCAGTCAGTTTCTACATCATCCAATGTAGCTGAGTGAAATCTTTTCTTTAATAGATATATTCAGCTTTACCAGTACAATGAGAACTACTTTCTTGTTTATTTCACATTCATCCCACACATTTCTTCCCAATATAGAATGATCCACCACCAGAGGAATTTTTGTCCACTACATATCAATCCCATTTAGAATAAAAAGACACGGCTGGTTTACCATCACTTCCTAGAGAAAAATATTATCCATAATTGGGAGCACCTTGAATGTACCTCAAGATTCTTTTCACCGCCTCCATATATTCTTCTTTTAGATTAGTCTGAATTTAGGATCCTAAGCATGTTTCAAAGTCAATATCTTTTATTTTCACTATCACGTACAGTAAGCTTCTAATTATTCTTTTATACATTGTGGGATCTACAGAAGTCCCATATTTATACTTTCCATGTTTTGTTCCAACCTCAATTGGAGTCAAAATTGGTTTTGAATCATGCATACTAAATTTATTCAGTAGCTCTCTTGAATACATTTCATTAGAAATGAAAGTGTAATCCTTATTTTGAATCACTTACAACCCTAAAAAGTATGTGAGTTCACCAATCATTGAAATTACAAATTCTATTTTTCTGTGACTAGAAAATACATCCACGGATCCCTACCCACTTCCACAAATAATATTATAATCAATATACACCAATACCTTTAATTGGTCCTTCTAATAACTCTTACCATAGATATTTTCATCCACTCCTCTTGTGAATTCATGTTTTTTAAGTAATAATACAGTCAAGAGTACCATTCCCATAATGCCTGATTCAGTCCATAAAGTGATATATTGAATCTATAGAACATGATTTAATACTTTCTAAGAATAAAACCCACCAGTTGTTCAATGTAGACTTCTTCCTCAAGAATACCATTTATGAAAGCTATCTTGACATCCATTTGATACACTTTATATCTTCATTGTATTTATTTGGTAATTAATAGCATGATTGACTCCAGTCAGCCATCCGGGCAATTATATCTTCAACATCGATGCCTTCAATCATTGAATATCATTGAAACACCTATCACACCTTATTTCTAATCAAATTTCAATTTTCATAGACTTTATTCTTGAAAGCACATTTTTTACCAATCACATTGTGATTTTGTGGTCTCTTTACTAGATCCCATGATTCATTATTTTCAATATGATCTAACTCTTCATTCATGTCTTTAACAAATGATTCATACTTCGTGGATTATTCAAACTAGGATGGTTCCAAAACTGATAAAAATGTAAATTGTATAGTATTTTTGATTTTCCATGTATGTGTGGGTGCAGTACAATCCATGATGATGTTGGATTAATCAATCTCTGCTCTTCAATTTCTCCTCTGAGGTTCGATTGGATTATTTCCATCCATGGTTTACTCTTTTTATTATTCTTCAAATTCAACATCTTGTTTATAATCTTTAGTGTTTTGTACACCTTCCTCTACTTCTATATTTGGATCTTCTCTATGTTGATATTCTTTTTTATTCTATATATCATCAGCATAAGAATTCCATGAGGATTTTGATGTTTTTTCTTCAATGAAATTTACAACACTACATTCTAAATATATTTCAACATGATTATACGAGAATTTATGGGATTTTATATTCTATGATTATCTAATGAATATTCCTTCATCTACTTCATCGCTATACTTTACTTGAATTCCTTCTCTATTTGTGATAAAACATTTACTTCAGAAAACATTGAATTACTTTAAAGAGGGATTTCATCCATGACACAACTCATTGGGTGTCTTGGTTTCAGCCATGTAAAGACATGTTTGATTTTGAATATATACTACATCTTGAACATCTTCTTTCCAATAGTGGTGAGAAATACATCTCTCAGTCAGCATAGTTTTGGCCGTACTATTCACCTATCGATTCCGGAACTCAACAACTCCATTTTCTTATTGGGTTCTCACCGATGGCACCTGATGTTGAATTACATGCTTCTATAGGTAATTTTAAAACTCAATTGAGGTATATTATTCTCCATTCCTAGACCGTATAACTTTAATTGTCCATACAGTATCATTTTCAGTAATTTAGTGACAATTTTTCATGCAATCAATCACATTCCATTTTTTGGGAATAACCATCATACATGTCATTCTATAGTAATCATCTGTGAAATGAACAATGTAACATCTCCATGATTTCCCTCAACATTTATTGGGCCACATACATCTATATAGATAAAATAAATAATATTTAATGCCCTTTTCTCCTTTGGATAATTGGAACTGAAGACTAGATTCCCCTATTTTCAAGCATCACAATCCCTTTTTCATTCAACATTTTTGGTAGGGATATCCATGAAAATATTAATTTTAGATAAGTTTTCAATTTTTTATGATTGATGTTCCGCAATCTCGATGTCGCAGGTTTTTCTCTTATTAAACATTTATGGAGAAAATATTTTCTTTACTGTCGACCAGATACAAGTTACCCTCTATTCTGCATCCTTTTATAAGATATTTCCCTATATTTTCTCTTATAATACAACCATTCTAATTTAATGTAACTATAATTCCTGAGTCATATAGTTGATTCCCACTCAAAAATTTGTGACAAAATCCATCCACACAAATAACTTCAATCTTCATCAACTCACCATTTTCCAGTTCAGTAATTCCATTGCATTTGATCTCAAGAGCACCATCATTACCGAACCTAACTATTACATCAATTGTTATCTTGATATTAATTAATAGGTCAACATTTACCATCATATGGGATGAAAAACCACTATTATAAATCAAGGTGATAATGTTCTTTGTAGATTTGAGAGCTACTTTTGCAAATATAGATTTATCAATTTTCTTCTTTTCATTCCATAAGATATTGGATTGCCTGTAGGACACTGATGGCCTTTGAATTCTATATTCAATGTATGCAGGTTCTTTATTATCATACTCTTTTTCTGGAGGAGAAAACCTATTTCATATCGCAACACCATCTGTTTGATGAGTATTGACCTATATCTGAGCATTGTAAGAATTTCTCCTGTCAATGCTATTCCTAAAATACAAAAGTTTATGTCTAATGTTTGAACAATAAAATCAATATTGATTGAAATTATTTCTTATATAAGATGTAGGATATGAAGTAAATCTCCTTTCATGACTTCCCAAATCTTCCACATTCAAATAACTCTACACCTCTTTGCAATATGACATGGTATGACCTTGATAGCAACAGAACTGACACATCATGAGTGGAAATGTCCTCTCACAATTATTACTCCACATGTCTCCCTAATAAAGAAAATATTTTTGCTACATATCATCTCTAGATACCCGTGGATAAATTTCATTTTTTTTCATTTTGAATTGAGGGATTCTTTTTCATCACTTCATGTGACTTTTTAACTTGTCCATCTTGCATCTTGCTTTTATTTTGGCTCATCTGATTTAAAGCATTAGAAGCTTCAACATCTCAATGGATTCCACTTTGACCTATGCACATACGTATTTGGTGATTCATAATCATTTCAACTCCATCAGCTGATCTCTTAGATCTTTCTAAAAACTCACCATCTAAGAATTTTACGAACAATATTTTCTTGTTTTCTTCTTTTTAAATTGATTCACCTTTGAGTTTACTTCTAATAGTAACAAATTCTTCCTATAGAACTTAAATTGTCTTGGAATTATTTTCCATTATGGAGGTAAGGTCATTGATGACCTTTCAAGATTCTTCAATTCTGTGTTTTAGTTCCACAACATATTATCTACTTTCATGGATTGATGACTACACTTTTAAAAAATACTATAGTCATTCAATTACCAATTCAAGTTGATCAATATATTAAAATGATTCTTCCATAGTTCCTTTCCACTAATTGCATCTCTTACATTGATTCTTAATGTTACCAAATGCATCATTATGTTACAAATTGGGATTGGAATCAGTTGTTAACTGATTATCACAAGCCTTATCTTTTGATGGTTCTTTTTTTTCGATTTTAGCCATCTTAGAATCATGGGTCCCAAATTTGAATTCAACATCCTCTTCCTCAAAGAGTTCATTTTCAATGTCTTCTCCTTCATAAAAAAAACTCTATTGTTGACTTTTTTCCAGATTTGATATCTTAATTTTTGAAAATAATTTTTAAGGATTCTCAATGTATGTATATATATTTAATTTATCATCAAACTTTCTTGGTCATCGAGGGGAAATGTTCCCAATTCTTCCATAGAGAAAACAAGACATAGGTATACTGCCTTCAAATTTCTTTGTTCCTTTCTATAGTTTCTTGGTAATGAGGGAAAGAATTTATTTTTCCTTGCCATATTAATCAACACGATCACATAAAATTTCTAGTTTTTAAATGTATTCTAATTCCATTTACATTCATACACAAGTCATTGCATCTTCTAGTTTGACTCTCATCTCATATTCCACTAGGCTACTCAGCATATCATCCAATGAATGTTTGGAAATATCCATTTCTTCAAGAGATGAAACCTTTGAATTCTAAAGGGTAAAAAGTATTCTTAAAATTTTCTTTACAATATAAATGTATTTTATCTCTTCTCCATGCCCAAAAATTTCTCATACAACTACAATAATTTGATTAAATATTGAATCTAAATTTTCACCTAGTTACATCTTTAGATCATCAAACTTGTTGTGTAAAACATTGAGTTTCTCCTCCTTCACTTTGTTGTCACCTTCATAAATACTCTCCAATTTCTCCAACATGAACTTTTCTAATATACATTTTATCACATTCAGATATATTTGATCATAAAGAGTTGTAGTTAGGGCATTCTATGCTTTAACATTATCTTCCTGTATTTTCTAATTTGTATTAGTCATAGATAAATCTATTGGATTAGTGATCTATTTTATTTATGTAGTGGAAAAAAGACATCAATTCCAATAGATCATAGGAGAGATATCATCATGTTCTTCCATATATGAATTTTACTTCTATCAAACAGATAAATCCCTTAACATTTACTATATTCTCTATGTTAGAAAATGTAGAACAAATTTATCACATGCAACCATTACCCTATAATTCCACTTGAAAGACCCCAAAATATCTTGAGTGGGGAGGGATGAATTAGGGTGTCAAATGGTTTTTTTAAAATGATGGATTTTTTCCAATGTTGGTAGGAAAATATTAAACCTATATGAAGAGGAATTGCAGATAACAAACAATCACATGCAAATAAATTAAATAGTAATTTTAAATTGTTCACCACTAAGGGCTATGTCCAAGATAAATATACAGATAGTGTTTTGGTCATACCAAATACCAATAATCCTCAAAATTTGTTGATTAAAAGAGATTATAATAATCACATTCTTCCAGGTGCACAAAATTTACAATGTTTTAGGGATAGCACATTGCTTCCCTTAGATCACTTCCACCGACTCCCCCTTGCCCATGTAATTTGAAGAATCTTCACTCAGTTCATTGAATTGAAGGTCTCTTTAATGGATTAGAAATAAATCACGCATCCTAAACTATAAATGTATTCTCTTTTAGTGTATCATTTTCTTCCATATATGTATACCAATTTCCCCCACAGTGGTAGGTTATGTAAAAAAATTCCACAAACTGATTTGGTGACATTATTGGCTCCATTGAGGGTGTTATGTTCCACCTTACCTCATTTGCATACTGAGTTGCGGGTATGGTTCGCAGAATGACTCTACACGAACTAAATATGTGTTCTGTCTCTACAAACTACCTTCACATACCGAGTCTACATACTAACTCTATATACTATCTCAACAAAATACCATGCACAAACAGCCCATGCTTTACGTACTGCCTTTGCTCCACATACAACGCTTTTTTCCCTGTGTACTTCTCTACTCCGCCGCATATTGCGAGGGCATCCTCTATGAATCATTATCTCTTTGACGAAAAATATTTCCTTACAAATATCATTCTATCCATATACAATATTCTCCTCTATGAACCACTTCTGACGTCACATTATTTCTTCCTGATTTTTTAATATATATTCCTGCACCTTAACAGAGGGGATTTATTCTCCTTATATTGGTAGAAGTGGATCAGAAAAATACCTTAATCACAAATATAAAAAATATTTTATTTGTTACAGTCATGAACTCTAACCATTCTTGTCCATTGAATCACATCTATCCTGGGAACCACCAGCCTTCCACATACTGCATGCATACATCAACATACCATCATTGTGAACTGATTTCAGTTCTACAAACCACTCAGGGTACCATATCCACTGTTCCATACATGGTCTAAGAACCATTAAATGATATGATTTGATGTTCATGTCTTGGGATATTCTATTCCATTTATTTTCCAATTTTCTTCACCATTCTTCATGATGTTCACTCATATGAAACAATTCCCGATTTTGAGGTCCAAAAATTTCACAAACACTAGGAAACTGTGCCACCTTCAATACTACATTCAGCCTTAATCATATGACTACATTCCATGAAAACTCACTAGTAATCCATGTAAAGATTGAAAACAATCACAAACCATACTCCATTATTATTAATAATAATACTTGGTTCAAACAAAAAAATTTTTTACAGTAATATTTAGTCTTAAGTAGTGTTTATATAAAAATATATTTGAATAAATTTAATTTACTAGTTATGGTAATTTCAAAAATTATTTTATCCCATCACTAATCAATATTTTAGAAATATTTTAATGATCAAACCTATTTCAATCTATTATTCTTATTAATTGGGTGATCTTTTTAATAGGGGTACATTGTTTTAAAATGTTTCCAATAGAAGTCTTATTGGAAACGTAATTGACCCCCTCTTGAGGTACTCACTCTCACATACATTTGGTAGAAATGGTTTTAAAATATCTTTAATTTTTTATTTTAGTTGTCATATAAATATCTAAAATTTATATTTTATAGAAATTTAATTGTTTTCGGTTATCGAACAAGTGGTTTTTTCTTCTAAAAAGCCTCCAGATTTTAACAGATCTAATTATAATCTGTTGAAAATAAAAATGAAAATGAACCTTGAGAGAAAGAGTTCTGATAGTAATAAAGGATCAATATGTTTTACCTTAAACTGCTAGTGTTTCTTAGACTGAAACTACTAAAGTATCTTAAAATTAAACCTACAAAGTAATGAATTCCATGTATTATTCTTTGTATAATGAGTAGTTTAACAGAATATAATCAAGTAAAAGTACTTGAAGATTAGGGAAAATTAATTTTTTCTCATGAAGGAACATGTAATGTTGAATAAATGCATTTAAATACATAGACTATTGAATATAAAAACATTTTGAAATTAAATTTTATGTTCATATTTCTGACATGTATCTCAGGTTCAATGAGATCATGAATTTAATGCACTCATAGGGGAAACTTCTTTCTAAAAGAAACTAGGTTATGAACCTACTAAGGTGTCTTCTGGATAGATGAAATGAGAACTCAATCTCTATTAGGGAATCCTGTGATGTAAGTATGTTACCTATGAAGAAGATGATTGGAACATTAATAATGTTTTAGGAATAACTCTTTGTGAATAGAGAAGATGAGGATGAAAAAAAATAAAATCTATATTCATCCTTTTTGCAACCTCAAAACAAAAGGTTAAACATCTAGTTGAATGTTCAGGTGATGAATAATTACCTACAAATAGTGATAAATTGATATAAAATAAGTACATGAGATTCAAATGGTTTTACAAGAAGAAGAAATAATTTAAGAAACCAGTCTATAAATGTAATTATGAGAGTAGACAAAACTAGAGAATGTATTAAAAGAGAGATGATGCTTCAAATGAGAAAATATTTATCAGTGTAAAAGGAAAGTGAATATCAAAACTAAATGTCCAAACAAGGAATAAAAAAATAAATATAAGGATAAGGATAAAAGGTATATTCATGAATTGAATGAAACATAGAGTTCTTTTGATGATAGATATAGTGATTTAGAAACTACACAAGGGGATATGCCTGACAAAGCTAACATGTGTTTTATGAAAAAAATATAAGGCATCCATTGTCTTTCCTACTTCAATAAAAAATATTTACAATAAATCTAGATATGAAGATAATATTAAAAAATTATTAAAACATGTATATTTAGTATATGTTCGAGTATTGTGATATTATAGATGAGAACATCAATGAACTTTAGTATAAGTATAAAATTCGAAAGAAATGACATGCTTTGACTACTAATTTTAAGTCTAAACATTCTATTTAAAAAGAGAATATTTTTCAAAGAATAAAGTGAAATAATGAATTAAAATTTTAAAATGTGTAATAAAATTAATTATTTAAAAATATTTACTAATGGGTTTAGTACTCTCACACAAATTCTGGGAATGAAAATGACACCTAAAAACACTATTGGAAATTGGTATCATCCTATATAGAGGAGAATTTTTTTAAAAATTTCATTCATAATTAATGTATGGAAATGATTTTTACTCTTCTAGATCTAATAGAGTATTTATTCATTAAATATTTGAATCATATTAGAGGAAGCCTTTTATGAAAATATTTAATCGTAAATACATAATTATTAACATTTTTGGACGTAAGAAGATTTATATACCAAAATCATTTTTATCGTAAACTTTTTTTTGTAGGGAACCTGCTTGACAAGATCTAATATGAACCTATGGAACCTGGATTGGGGATGTTCAATAAACATGGTTTGAGAATATTCAAGTTTCAAAATTTTGATTAATGTTGATAGGGGACATTTCACTTTTAGTGACAATGCCAAATTAAAATTATTAGACTTATCCAGATTGGTAATTATAATACTCTATTAATATTTGAAGTATTATTTGTAGATGGTTTAAAATAAAATATTTTTATAATATCAAATCTACATGATGATGATTTTAATTTTATGTTTGAAAATAATTCTTCTATTTTTTTGATCATAAAAATACTTTATTTATTAATGGTTTATGAAATGATAATTTATATGTTGTTGATTTTGACTATATTTTCTCACAATATTTTCTATCTATGTTTCATTAAGAAGGAATCAAGGATTTTTCATAGGATAATATGCCACTTTAATATTCACTCACTTATAAATATATCTAGTACAGTTTTAGTCAAAGGACTACCAAAACATGAATTATCAAATGACAATTTCTATAACCGGGGTCCTAGATTAAAACACCAGAAAATATATTTAAAATCAAAGATAGAATTTTCAACATCCCACCTTATATACATGGTTCACATGGATTTGTTTAGACTATATAGATTTTATAGTCTGAATGGAATGCACTATTTTTATATCCTTTAGATGATTTTTTATGTATATGTGGGGGTTATTTCTAGCTCATAGAACTCAATCTTATTCTTATTTTACCAAGTATTATAAATCTATAGATATAATTAGATGACATGAGATTATGGGCTTAATAAGTTATCATGACCATGTGTTTGAAATTCAATAAATTGAATATTATTTCTCACAAAATGGATAACAATCATTATTATTATCCTCTTATGACCCAAAACAACATGGTGTTGTAGAAAGCATAAATTGAACTCTTCAAGAAATATCTTAGACTATTCTCAATGTGTATATCCATCATGTTTATTTTTTTGGTTGAGGCTGTGAATACAACCTATCAATATAATCAGAATACTTGTAATTATACCTATTCTAAAGAAAACCCCTTACAAATTATGAAATAACATAAGTCTAGTGGTTAATTACATTGGATTTTATGATTTCCACATGTTTTTTATAACGCTAAAGATGATTTTGAGTAATTTCATTCCAAGAGTTGTAAAGGAATTATACTTGGTTGTTTAATATCTAGTACGTCATATAATGTTTTAAAAAATAACAAAAATTGTGGAATAATATGTTAATGTTAATTTTGATGAGACAAATCCATATGATATTAATATAATATTAGAAAATATTGTGGATGATATGTAAATTCTGATTAGTTATTATTAACCTTTTGAAAACTTTATAAAACAAGTAGAAAAATTATTCTCTTATGAGAAACATTCTCAACCCGAGTATGAACCTATAGAAGCCCATGATATTTCCATCCATTATTTATAAAGAGTTATTAATACCCTAAAATACCATCATTTAGATTTTGTAGTTGGATACCTATATAGAGGTTCAAATAATAGTTATTCTCTTAGAAGTTTGTTTAAACATCAAGTATTCTTGTCATAGATTGAACATAAGAATGTCAATGATGAAATTAATTTTGAAATATATGTGATGGAAATGAAATAGAAATTCAATCATTTCGAATGAAGTAATGTTTGGAAACATGTGGTTAGACTAGAATACTCTATGAATATTGGAACTATGTTGTTGTTTAAAAACAATTTTCATGAGTCAGGAACAATAGTAATAAATATGTATTGGTTGTTTGAAAACATATATAAACAAGAAGATGGTATTTACTATGAAGAACCATTCTCACTATTGGATAGAAATGAACAATTAGAATAATAATAAACTATGCATCCCATGTTTGATTTTAAACTATATTAAATTGATGTAAAAATTTTATACTTAAATGGTTATATGGTTGGGGATATTTTTTTGAAAAACACCATCGATTTCATAATCATCATTTTTCAAATCATGGTATCAAATTAAAAAGAAAGGATTTATATGGTTTAAAATAGGCTCCTAGAGATTAGTTTGGTAGGCTCACCTGATTTCTAATATCTAAACGTTTTTAAAATTGTATACATTCTTTATATATTTATATATAGAGTATTTCAAAAGATGTTTGAGTCGATCAAATTTTTTTTGATGAAATTATTTTTTGATCTTTTAAAAATTCATATCTTCTGATTTTTCAAGAATGATGAAAATTGAATTTGAAATGAGTTTAGCGGGTGAATTAAAATTAATTATAGGTTTTCAAAATATTGAAAATAAAAATGGGGTAATTTTAAATCATTGTAGGTAAACTAAAAATATTATAAAACATTTTGGTTTAGATGACACTAAAAGAAGTGAAACTCCCATGACTGACACTTGTAAGCTAGATCTTGATGAGGCTATAATGTGATAGAATATAACTAGTTAGAGATTTATGATTTAATTCTTTCAATAATTAACTAATATTCAACAATATATTTTGTTCTCTGTGTGTATGTTTTCCCATTTTCAATAAAACTTTATAGAGTATCATTTAGATTATTTCAAAAGGTCTTTTAAATACATCAAATATAAAACCAATTTAGGACTATTCTACCCCATAGGGAATGTATTTTACTAAATTATTTATTTGGATGTTGATTTTTTTGTTGATTGTTAGATAGAAAAAGAAGCTATGGAACATGTCATCTTTTAGGAAAGTGACTGGTATCATAGTGTTTTAAAAAGAAAATTATTTTTCATTACCAACTTATAAAGCTAAATTCACAACCGTAGGGAGTTTCTATACCCAAATCATGTGGATGAAACTATGTTTTCAATATTATGGATTTCAATTTCGACATGTCCCTATAAATTGTGAAAAAAAAGTGTGGAAAATATTTCTACGAATTCTACGTCTCATTGACGGAAAAAATATACTGATGTAAAACATTATTTTTTGATAGATAATTATCAAAAGGTTGAAATAACTCCTTCCATCATAGGTAATGAACATCCTCTTGATGATATTTTTAAAAAATCAGTGAATTATGAGATATTAAGATACATCAAAAATGATTTCTGAATGATAAATTATTATTATAATTTAATCATTGGATGAACCACCAGTAGAATATCCATCATTATAAGTTCCACCATTGGATGAGCCATCACTGTATGATCCACCGTTGGATGAGCCACCTTTGGCAGAGACACTATTGTATGAGACACCATTGGAAAAGCCACTGTTGGATGAACCACCATGGGATGAGACATTTTTGGATGAGCCACTAATGAATGAGTCTCTATTAGATAATCCATCAATCTCTGTTTTAACACCAGTTTCTATATCAGGAATATATAACATTTCTACTTTTAGAAATTAAATCACTTTTGGTCTCATTTTTTTTTTGTGTTTTACTATTTATAATACCAAAATGAAAAATTGGTATTAAATTAAGAATTTGAGTCACTCTTGTTCACACTTACTCCCCTCTGAACCATTTAATCTTCCCTTTCTCTCCCAACCTTAATACATCTCACTCCATTCATTGAACCTTCATTTCACCTTAATGGTGATAATGAAATTACCTTTTGAGTCATATCAGAAGGAATTGTGGCCTGTAAATAAGAGAAAATGTAACATACCAGGTAAATAATGAAATGTGAAAATTTAAAATTTATTAATCTTTGTGAATAAAATATTAATTTTACCGTAAATGGGATTCTATTTTCGATGGTATACCAGATACACAACAACGAGTTTCTTTGAAATCTTACATTGCACACTAATAATATAATGTTATTATTTTAAATGGTAGTTAACACCTAGCAATTTTATTGGTGGGAATGAACAGAACTAACTACAATATGATTATACATGTTTTTTAAATTTTTTTAAATTTATCCATTATAAGTTAGAGGAATAAAATGTGAATTAATCTAATTTTAAGAATAATTTACCTTAAAGGTTGATTTACCATCTTTTAATGGAAAACCATTATAAATATAGTTTTTGTCACTTTTATATTTTCTATTTGACCAAATAAAATTCTTCTTTAGAATCAGGACACCAAAATATACTTTGAGTAATTTTTTTGGTGTTTTTCTGATAAAATTCATTTGTAATGAATTGTGAAAATACTTTATTTTAATTCAAATATACTTTTTAATTTAATTTATTTATATGGATAGATTATATTTTTATTTTATTTTAAAGATTAATTTATTTATATTTTTACCATTTAATCTAATTTTGGTCATTGTAATTAATTTCACTTTGAAATTCTACATAGACTAGTGTCAATATTTTGAAAGATATTATTTCTAAAAAACAAGCTATTTATTTTGACAACACGAATTAATTTTAAATTAATTAATCCAACTTTTGTGTTTTTAATTTTGAGAAAAAGTGATCATTTTTGTATTCAGAATATCAAATATATATTAGGCTATGTTTTTGGTATTTTTCTATAAAAAACTTCAATTTTTGATGAATAGTGAAACCACTAAGTAGTAGTTAAAAAAACTGAATTTTTCATTTAAATGAAAATTTACTACTTCTGTGAATTTAATTTAAAAAATACAACATACATGGTTGTTATTAGTATGAAATATTTGTTTCAATAAGATGAAAATAATTTTTGGTGAATATTAACTTTTGACTTTTATTTACCGCGATTAAAGGTAAATTGGGTAATTCAATGTAAAAAGAATATCCTAATAAAACAAAAATTATCTTAACACTTGTCCTAACCGTATTGGATGATTCAGGGCCATCAATGGAAATCCTTAGGTCTATTTTGGAACCCCATAGAGCCACTTAAGAGTGATAATGACACTTTATATTAATTAACTTAATGTGAAGACACAAATGACATAAAAAATAACTTTTAGTAAATTAAATTTTATATATGGTTATATAAGTTATCATTTCGACTATAAATATTATTTGGAAAGATAAAAAAATTTCCTACATTATGATAAATTTTTAATAATTTTAAGACATCAAATAAATAAAATTATGTATGACACATTAATGATGTAGTGCTTCCATCATTAATAAATGATTTAAATAAATAAGATTATAACGATTAAAATAATATAAAAATCATGTCCAATTCTTGTTGGATGAATTTATGTCGACAATGAGTAAACTTTTCTTTAACATTATTTAGTTTTGGACTTTTAGAAATCAAAAACCAATATATAATAAAATAATATTTTCACACTTTCCTAAAGAGCCCCTCCTCCCCCTTATAAAATCCCTCAACTATAACCCATTAATTAAACCTCTCAAGACCTTTTTATCATCCAACCTCTACCTAATCAAGAACCCTACATCCCTCTCCTCCTCCTAGATTCCTTAACCTAGGCATAATCCACTTTAAGAAGTCCTTTTGGTTAAAACCAAAGGGAGTTACCTTAATTAAGGTTAACAATTTCTCTTAAATTCTTCTGTTTTATTTTGTTTTATTTTATATCTCCAAACCCCTAAGCTCTTTTTATTTGATTATTTTATAAGAAAAAAATTATCCTAAATATATTAGGTTTGTTTATTAGATTTATTCAAACAACACTTATACACACCTCCGTCTAATGGGTAAAGAACATTCTATTTCTGTGGACGGCGAACTACTGCCTCACGAAATGATCATTGTTCAAATATCTCCAACTGCCTCTCATGCTGAAAATTATGATGGAGATATATATATATATATAATATATATTATATTTAAATTGTTTTTATGCTTCTGAATTTTTAATTTATATAATAACATTATGGTTTCCATAGTGGGAAAATACGATAATCTCATTTAAGGAAGTGCAGACTAACACCCCATCAAAGTAATATGACTTGTTCATGCATTATGTGGAACATATAAAGGGTTGAGTTAATGAAATTATATATTATATTATACTGTAATTATAATATATTTAGGAATCATTATGCTTTCATTCTATTTCAATATGAAATAGGAATGGAAGTAGTGTTCATGCGTACGTACGGCTTACCGTCTCCATGAACGAAGCATTTTATTTATTATATCCAAATGTTATGTACTATTATCAATACATGTATATAATGGATATATATGATATATATGATATCTAAATCATTAATATCAATATGGATATAATGAAATTTCGACCACATGAACCACTTGTAATTATAAGAAGTCCATTTTTGACTCAAGTACCAAATATCAACAAACCGACCATTATTATCTTAAATGATTGCATAATGTTTATACCTGGGTAATAAGTGATTTAAAAGTAATGATAAAATTGAAAAATGTTTCTATGAAAGTAGAAATTAGCTATAGTTTATTATTCAAGATATTAAAGAACGAACGGGTCAAGTCAGACATGAGGTAAGGGACTTCATCTCAATATCCTTTCATTGAGGCATATATTGTTTTATACACAAATTTCTTTTATACATGGTATAAACACCATTGAATATTAATCTCATTCAAAGGGAATCTTTTTCTATGAAGAATTTAACTAAACGGAAAAAAGAATTTTAATTTTTAATATAGGCAGTGACAACGACCTTTCTGTCGCCATGAGTATTATTTGATCTTCAGCATCCTTAAGAAGCCATAATGTTTTTAAAAGGAAACTAAATAAGATATACTTTTTTATGTATTTTGGTAATGAAAATGCTTTTGATAATTTTTTTTATTTCAATATATTTAAGTGATATGTTGTTATTGAAATGTGGAAATGTTTTCTTTCCTATATATTTGTAGTATGTGTTATGATTTTATAATGGTACTTGTACATTTGACGGGTGGTTACGTGATAATCCAAATGACGGGTGGTGCTGTGATAAACCAGGATGGGTTGTTACGTTATAAACTCTAATGAATTGGGTATGGAAGTAGGTTGTATGGCTATTCCATTTACTGATATTTGTGGAAGTCGACCGTATGGTTATTCCATTTATGTATGTTCATGTCCCAAGATACCTTTATATGTTATGTGTTCTTTATATAGGTTTTATGGAAATATTTTGGTTACAAAAGGGTAAGAAACTATATTTTATTTAGTGAATAGTATTTACTACTTCCTAAAGGTGAAAAGTATTAGTTATGATAAAGTATTCATGGTTTAATTATTATTTTGATAAACTAACAGTTTTCTTTCATTATGTATCCCTTACTAATATTATTATGCACATACCATGTTTTTGAAATGTTTTTTACATGAAATAAATTGGAATAGGTTGAAGGATGAGATCAAGGAAAAGTAATGTTGTCTAAAACATAGAACTAGACAAGACCCTTTTTTTAAGAATTTTTATTTTGTGAAAAATAATGGAACTGAGAATATGTGTCTACTTTGTAACTTTTGGGATGTAATATAAGTGTTATGACCTAATTTTCTAAAAATAAAAACCTGAAAATATCCTCAATGACAATTATTATCTTAATTTAATAATATTCAATGTTTAAGGCTGGTTCCTTATAGAAAATGCGTATCGAGGTGAGATTATTTGAGTTGAGGAACCCAAAACATGTGAATCGTGTGGTTTTTTTGAAAAGAAAGCTAATGATTAATGGTTGTTTTATTGTATGTAATTAATTCTCTAGATAATCCAAGGGACAATGATGGGTAGAATAGTTCTCTATAACTGATATCCCTTTTAATCATTATTTTTTTCATGAATTTTATAGGTAGTAATGTTTAGTGTTGGAATTAATAGTGATTTGATTTAGACCAATATAGATAGAAAGAAGTTTAATTATTCCCCAAAAGAAGTAGAAAAATGATTAAATGTGCCTCATCAATGGTATTTTGAAGATTATCCTAGTAAAATACCCACTGATATTAAATACTTTGTTTATGAAGATGTGTTGCTTGATCTTACTAGAGATAGTACAATGAAGAGGCATGACACTACTAAGTGGGATGAAAAATGATTTTTCTGAGATTATTAAAATTGAGTTTTCTCTTATAAAATGGGAATTAAATAAAATTATATATTATTATGGTTAATATCTATTCGCTTTGAAATAAAGGGATAAGATCAACATTCATAGATACCTCGTGGTCCACATGATTGGAATGTGTAATTCATCTTCAATGTAATATTTACTTATTTACCCTAAGATTATTTTAACAATGTTAGAAGTCAAATAATAGATTGATGAGGAGGATGAAGTTGAAGTAAAATGTGGTGGTTTTTTTCTAACTATGGTTATTTAAGAAAGGATTATAGTGAGTTAAGATCCATGAATGAATAAGTAGGTTAGGGATAATGATAATATCAATTTGTATTATAATATTATAGATCATAGTACAAGACCCAAGAACCAAGCTGATCATGTCTTGGAGGGAGATAAAATTTTAATCTATTTTAATAAATAAGAAGAAGGTGATGTGCATGTTGGTGAAGAGGATGTATAAGCATTTGTGGAAGAGGGTACTGAACCATATATCCCTAAGATATCGACTATACGTGTTGGAGCTTCTTGTATTCTAGTTTCTATACCACAAGGGGAAATATTTTAGGTTAAATAGATGAATATGTTAAAGATATTGGGGTCTATGGAGATGAGCATATTAGGAGTTATTAAAAATATTATTAGGATGTAGTAGACGTCTCAAATGGTTTTGATGATGATAACAATGGTGATGATGGAAATGAAAATAATGGAAATGATGACGATTAAATTGATATTGTTGGACATTATGAAGATGATATTGATGATATTGAGAGGACTCAATCACATTATACATCTAAAACTTCTTCAATTAGGTCAATAGTGAGACTTGGTTCAGCTATATATGATTATTTTGAGACATCTATCCCTATTGAAGCTGTTGGTGATGTTGTGTCTACTAGAGATTAGACCAGATTATCTACCAAGGGGAGAAATATCCATGTTCTGTCAGATTTAACCCTACTAGTGTAACTTCTTCCAGAGTTGTTGTAGCTACCCATTATTAGTGGGAAACATTTACATGTTATGTAAGAATTGGTTTGGATTATTCAAAATTCAATGATGTTGTGGATTATTTTAGAGAACATAGATATGCTCAATGGGATTCTATTTTGGAAGAGGATATGGAACCATCTAAGGTGGAGCCTTCCCCTGATTCTATACTTCTAAGGATATCTTATTCATAATAAAATGTTAATGGATGTGGTGATGAACATATAATTCCATCAGAGTATTATAGGTCTATAATATCTGTTGGAGATGGGATATATATAAGGGATATTTAGTTTAGAATATTGATCACGACGGTGAGCTTCAAACCTTTCCTTCAGATGTACCTATTACTAGATTAGATCCTGTACTGTTGCCATTCCTAGTGTTGAGATAGATACTACACTAATTAAATTATGTGTTGCTTTCAAAAAAGATTTAGAATATCTTAGAGGGAGGCTTCTACAAAAAATTTGTAGGATTTTGTGGTCTTAAGAACCACTAGTCACACACATTAAGGAAGCTAATACTAGTAACCTCCTTAAGTTGGTTGTATGATATATCTATTGGAAGATGAATTTCCAATTTAGTAATTGGAAATTGAGAACTGAAGGTTGGATATTGTGATGGAGACCATGAGATTGATTATGTAGGGGATGAGGACCTCATTTTCTACCAACTAGTAAACTATGATAGAGAGCTTGGAGAGTTTACCTGTAGTGGATTTTATATCCTTTTCACCACCTCTGTTAGCCTCCATTGGTACAGATTTGATACGATATATAGTCAGAAAAAAACTGAAATCTATTATAGGAGACGTTCATACTTCTCATAAAGAAGATCTACGGTATATTAAAAAACACAATTAACACATATATAAACAATTTAGGGAAACAATAAATGAAGCTTGAACTATAGAGAAACCATCACCATGGAAAAAATATTACTTTTTCTAGGATATATACCAAATATGATTTCAATTCCGATTTCAAGTTTTTAAATGATAATTAAATGATACCACCCATTACGAGGGCATTCAAGGAACAATTATCCTAGCTCATGGTATTATAACATCTTCTCACATTATCAATGGAATTGAAGAAGGATTTCTTTACCACTATAGAGAGCGGGGGACAATTATTATGTATTTTTTCACCGTTATGAATCATTTTCTATATGTGATGGTATGAAATTGGTTAATCTAGAGGAAATTCTTATTTCTTCTTTCACATATGATCCTTCATTAGACCCATTACCTCCTTAGTAAATGCTATTCAACATATCCCCCATGGAATCAGTCAGGAATCTCAGAACCATGGTCATTAGAGAGCATCCTCGGAGTATCTCAATACCTTCAGTCACTTCCACAACAACCTTATCCTCTATATCCATTTCTATTACCTCTATCAAGAGAAAGGTACCTGCTGTTCCTACCTCCTAATCTGAGGGTGATTTTGGTTATCCATATACATTGATGGGGATTTTGTTTCAGTTTTCCCTAAATATTTTTTGGGATGTAATATCAATAACTTTTATCCCAAATGAAATCTATTGATTTTTAATCATATATTTTTATTTATAGTTTCTTTAATAATATTTTTAAAAATAAAAAAATTGGGATAATTGTTATGGAATTTAACTCATTATCGTACTCTTTGATATCACTCTTGTAACCTTTTTGATAAGTTATCATTGATAGGGAATGAAATTTCAATACCTCTATTGTTACCATGATTATTTTGACTCATAATTTGAAACAATAATAATTTGGATGTGATTTACATTACCTTTGACAACCTTAATTAAAATTATCTTTGGGACCACATTTCTTTAAATCTCACATTTAAAATTTGAAATGTTATGAATTCTGTTATCCTTTAAATTCCACTCTTTATAACTACAATTATTATATACATGGATTATAAAAATTCAGCGATTTGTCATCATAAAAAACGGAGATTATTGGAACCTCTATATTTTAATTCTATCAAATCAAATTTATTATTTTTTCTAATGAGATTACCATTTTATGATAGCCTTTTATTTTATAATGAAATTTAATGAATATTTTGATAAGGGTGGAAATGTGTCACCACCACACATGACTCATGATTAGAATAAGTACCCACCAGATATGACTCACCAACAAAAGGAGTCATAACTATAAACAATTATCTCAAGAATGAGTCAATAAATGAATGAATTACCACTAGACATGACTCACTGTCAGATACAATTCACCTCCATAAAGGAGTCACTTCTAGACTAAATCACCCCTAGTAATGAGTCACTAACTGAGATTCCTTAAAAGAAGGTGTTCCACCATTTATATTCTGAAAAATTTGAATTAAATGATTCAAAACCTAGTTTATGGATGTTAGTGAAAGGGGATTATTTTATGTTTATTCATGGAACTATTGTATATACTCATTGAAGAGGAAGTCAGATCCTCATATATGTATTTAGAATATTTTGAATATTTTTCTTCAGCGAGTAGTCCTTTTGGTAGTGGTTTATTTTACGAAGGTCCTCATAATTTATGTATGAATGAAAGGAAAAACAGAATTATGAAATGTGTATTTCTTGATCATCACATGAGATCCTTCACGCTGTATACTTACATGAATTGGACTATGAAAGAGGGTACTAAAATTAATATCTAGATCCTTTCCTATAAATAGAAAAGGAAAACTTAAGATAATTTTTCACTATAATTTTTATAGAAATAGTCTCAGGTCCTCACCAAGACAAACTTGAGGACTCATGATCACCTAGAGCATTAAAAAATGAGTAGTGCTTAATTTCTTTATGTTTTTTTATTTTCTATTTATGGTTTTAATGTAGATTTGAAGACGTGTTTTCTCCATATATATTTTTACAAACTGAATCCTACACCAGAACTAGAGAATACTAGATATTCTCTTTATATCATTTCATCTATTTACTCACAATATTTTTTAAAGAGTTTCCTATATGGCCTGTATTGTTTTTCTTCCCATGTTTAAATTTGGAAGTTGATATGAGTCTGGAGAGATTTAAAGTTATCACATGTAAACCTGATCTAGGTTATGGGTAAAATTATTGTTATATAATCTTCTTAGAAGCTGGTTTTTTTCTAGTGGAGGTGATTAGGTCTCATCTTGAGATAGAGTTCCTTATTTATTCTACCACATTTTTTAATTTTTTTCTTCATTTAAATTATTCAATTTAATTTTTTGAAACAATAAAAAAAAGAAATATTATAATAAGTCAGAACTTGTGCTTATATAAGTATTTTCATGAATAAGCTAATTTCAAAAGTCAAATTAATTTCCAATATTATTAAATTGATCACTAATCTTGAAATTATAAATCATTTGAAAGACAAAACCTATACCAATTACTATTATGATTAATTGGGATGAATTATTTTAAATAGTGTGTGTTATTTGAACTTGTTTTTAAAATTAATTTTATTTGGAACTGAATTCACTCCCCTCTTGATTTACTTACTCCAACAAACATTAGATAATATCTTATTAGGGAAATCACATAATTCATGTAAACATTTCATATATTATACTATTTCTAATCAATTCTTATTCTTTAAAAGGATTGATATGTCATGAAGTATCATGAATGAGATCCACAATTATTATCATGTTTGATGTTTTTCTTTATCCCAACATTGAGTGGGTAAACTTGTGGCTATATAGAGGTGTTTTCATGCTCTTGTATCAAATTTTCCTTAAAATTTACCTTAGAGATATGTAAGATTAAAAAGTATTTCATAGAGAAAAATAACAAAAATACATCAAAATTTGGAAGATATCCTCTTTTTTAACCATATGTATTCCATAAAACATGAATGAGATGTTTATAGGGGATTCTAAGTTATAATATGTTTTTATTATGTTTATTTATTTTAAAATATTTGTCATTAATTCATAAGAAATATTATATCAAAAAATATATGATTGAGAAACTAAAATCTATCTTCCATAGTAATATAATTTCAAAAATTATTTGTTATTATTAACATTCATTTAACATTGAAGATAACTGTTAAAAAAATGTTTCCTTGAATTCATTCAAATTCATAACTTCTACCTGAATAATTTACAGAAAATATATATTGTGAAACATGAATAACACTCCCCCAAATTCTATTATATATACTAATTCACACTTGACTCATACCCCATTTTAAACACCTCATTTAAATACTAATAATGCACTAAAAATAAACATTTAGGATTATCCTAATTTGACTATCACATGTATATATACAAAAGATTAAAAATACACCTCAAAAATAAGTAATCATTTTATAAAATGTCGATGTATTTATAATGTAATTGGATAAGGATTAAATGATGGTAAATGAAGAGTTTTACATTTTTTATATTTAATTTTCGTAAAGGAAATAAGATATTATACAAAAAAATGTATATTTTTTGAGCTGGATAGTTATCATATGATTAACTAGAGGTGTCAGAATCCTAGGAAATGGAATATGAGATTCTGTTATATGATTTGAGGGTTGTATATATAAATTTTAAATTGGGGGAGAAATAAATATTAATGGACTTATAAAATTGAAATATATTATATTCTCTATTGTGATTTAGTTATGGTTTAGATTATTTATCATTAATGAATTGAGTTAGTATAACATTTTTATGAACATAATTTATAAAATTAATAATTGATAATTAATTACTAAGTATTATATGGTAGAGAGATTAAATATATGGGGTAATGATATAGGTTAAAACATGATTAAATTGTAAAGACAATGATTATAGAGAAATAATGATCTGTTATGATTTTATTTTCCATTGAAGGGATGTTTCTATAATATGAATAATATATAATAATTTTGAATGAATTAATTGTTAATGTTTGATATGGGTTTATATTATATGCATTATCTGGTAAAATTATTAGGTATCTATCCTTGTATATTACAACATCAATATTTTATTGGTATTGATCTTATAGAATGATAGAGGTCACATAACATGAATGATGAAGTATTCCAAATAATTGGTTTCCATGTGAGGGTGTTATTTATGTTATTTTCCAACGGATCAACTAATAGATTTTATTATATTATTTTTTTAAATATTGCTGATGATATTTTAAAATGGTTCATTTCCATTAACATGGTCAACAAATGTAATAAATAGTCCATTATTTCTATTTAAAACATTACGATGATTTCAACTATTTACTCTTTATCTAAAAAATTTGATATTCCCTCATTATTCCCCTAATGATAAACTATGAGATATCCCATAGTTGATTTTATACAATTCAATAATTTTTTTCTTATTTACATTAAAAATTTTTAGTGGGCATTAATTTTACCTTATGACATGTCTTGTGATAACTAGGTATTCCCAAAGGGGCATTTAATGATGATTTTTTATTTTGGGGGTATAATATGGAATTTATGGTTATTTTATGTTATATATCATCCATAAGAAATTTATGTTATTATTAACCTTCCTTGGGCTATAAAATGAGTTTTCCCATTAGTTTATACCATCATATTATGGATGTTATTTATTAATTATAATAATAATTATATTTTATATTTGTACACATTAGTTTGGGTACTTAAATCAGCAAAGACATATGCATTTAAATACATCCACATTGATCATTCTCACTCACAAATTTTATTGGATTTTAAAAATAATATTTAGAAATTATACTCCACACATAATCATCTACGTGTTTACATTTTTATTTATATACATGTATAACTTATTTGATGTGATTCTTATGTGGAGAATCATAGAATGAAGATTAATGATCATCGGGTTATTGAATTAATTATGGTTGAGTAGTTATAATTGATCGTTCTTTCATTTAGGCGATGGTCTAAATTATTGTAAATATATTTATAGGACAGGTAATAATTTTTTTTTTCTATAAATCATATTATGGATTAACTTTTATAATAAATCACACACACACAAGCAGGGTTTTTCATGGACTATGATTTATTTGGTCTTTTTGGTGGATATTAATTTTTATCAATAGTGACATTTGGTATGACTGATATAAAGTCAAATAATGTGAAATTTTTATTTTATTTATTTTTTTCTACTAAATTATTAGAGAGATAAATTGGCACCCATGACTTGAATTATCTATTAATAATTTTTTATCCACTGGAAATTAGGGGAGCATTTAAATGGTCATTTATAAAAAGAATGTATAGGATCTAGTGAACGACGATCCTAAAATCTTATTAAGGAAAACATTAAATATACATGGTCATATATTAAAAGGGATTTTAGAGATGTAGTATTGAACCACTCCTCATATATCATCATCCACTAATGATTCATAATAATCGGGATCTCTAAAAGACCATAGTGTACTGGTTTCCAAAATTTCCCTCTTCGAAAATATGTTTACCACATAGATGGATTATCTATATTCCTATGAGATAAAAAAGTGAAGATGGGTGATTTTTTTAATTCACTCAATCCAATGAGGTAAAAGACTCCACAGAACATTCTTGGTTCTCACATTTGGGGCTATAATAGTAGTTTTTGAGTCAGATTACGTCCATAGATCAGTCCAATTGAGTTTGAAAACATATTTTATGGCATAAATCATGGCATATAGTATTTATTTATAAGAAATTTTATTTTAAATGTAGTGATGAATGCATCCTTTAACAAATCCATGGTGGGTTTAGAAAATACCTCGAGAGCCTAAGGGCATGGGCATACCGGCAGCCAAACTTTCCATGTTGACCTTTATCCATGATTCAATTAGAGGGATCTAACTTATATACTTGATCATAAGAGGATTCCTAGATCAACCTAGATCACTCAGAAGCCTTAAAGTAGCTAAATAATTTATGCAATTGAGAATTCTACCAACCAACACCATTTTCATAGTTTGAACATAATTTTTCATGGAAACTAATCCAACATTAAGGGATGGTGATAGATCATTAAATAGTCTTTAATTACTATCCTTTCATATCATTGAAAAAATGGAGGCTATAACTACCCCAAGAATATTCTGAACCTTCTCACGTTTCCCAGCATTATTGATGAGTAAAGTGAGTTAATTTGGTGGCCTATTAATTTTCAGCATGAGAATGAATTAATTACATGGGTATTCCCAGATATTCTTGGAATAATCATAGTGGAGGAAGAGGTAAAATATTTTCTAATTAGATTTTATACATAGGTGGAATTCCAAGAAATACATTGTTTGACATTCTAATGTTTTTCATGCCTAGACATTTTATTTTTATAAATTCACTATGATGAATGTATCTGGAGCGATAGATGAAATGTACTTTAAATTTGGATGTGGAATCATGACTGAGATTTCCCTTTCCATTTTTAATAATATTTAATATTTAAATGTCTTTTTCTATTCAGCTTCTAGAAAATTATGTTAGTGTCCATAAAGAGAGGACGTTGAATTTCCATCATAGACTAAATTGATAAGAAATAAACATTGTTAAATTTTGTTAAGTGTTCAAAAATAGTCATATGAATTTTGTTATGAGGAATATCCAACCAGTATTTAAGAGGTATGTCAACCCTATAAGTGTCTTATAAAAATAGATCAGATTATTTTCACACCATCCATTTGATATTCTACATGATATCATTAAAGGAGTTCTTGACTGAGACCCAAAATGATGACTAGAGGTTGGAAGAGTATCCCTCAAGTAACCTTCTCTTAGACCTCTATAATAGGAAGTGACAATATGAATTATCAAAAGATATGAGATTCCATGTATATTTGTTTGAATGATCATCATGAATTTTTTAAGATCTTATATTCCAAGACCGCCTTTCAATGGGTTTGATGAAATCCTTCCATGTTATACTTATCAGTTTCCACTCATGAACAGATCCAATCCACATAATGCTCCTGGTCATGCCATGTTGCTCCTTGAGAGAATTATTGGTAGTCTGTAAATGAAGAAAGAGTAAAAACATTTAGAGGCTATGTATGAATTAACAAGGCACACACTCCTATCTTGATATAAAGATATATATTTCTATCTATCTAGTTGATTGGTGATAGCAGAGCATATTCTATAAAGGTGTTGGCTCCTCACTTTTTCCCCCAGAAAAGTGGCACACAAAGATAGTGGAATGGGAAAGAGACCTTTGTCACTCAAAGCCTTCTATTGGTATTATTTTATTGGACTATAAATGTCCCATCATCAAATATGATGAATTCATTACCCTCATTAGTTTCATTCCATACCACATAATATTAGTGAAAGAAGACAGCTTGAATCAATGGTATGGTTGTCCAGGAATACTATCTAAATAAGAGGATAGCATCTTTATATAACAGGAGTGATGGAATGAGGTCAGCTACTTTTTTGTCTATTTTCTTATATAGTCCTTGATGAGTATGGTAATTCATTTATCAACATAGATAATCCTAATCCAATGAAAATAGAAGACCTGAGTTCGGGTCCACATTCCTAACACCCCTTGTGAAATCAATAAAATACTCTAGTATAATAATTGATTAATATAAACAACCTTGCAGATAAGAGTATGGAGTTAATTGATCTAACAAGAGTTCCAAAAAATATGTAACTTCTAGGAACATTGAGTAGGAAGATCCATTTTAGTGTATCAAAGGATTTTAATATGTCCATATTAAGGAAAAATTTCCTTGCCTTTGCCTTCCTCTTAATTATATTGATACGTTCAAGGATGTGAATAATAAATTTTGAATGAAAATTCTACAGAAAAATTCCTACTAATTTGAGGTGATATTATCCTTTATTATTTCCCCCATCCTCACCTTATAGATTTTAATTATGATTTTAGGATTGTTATTAATAAGATCTACTAGTCTAAAATTCATTATATCAACATCATTTTCCTTTTTAGGAATCATAAAAATGATGTTTAAGTTGATTCCATAGGGAAAGGTGGTGTTGGTGAAAAATTAAATTACTGCACTAAGAAGGAAATATCTAAAATGGACTAATAGAACAAAAACAAATATTTTAGAAACTATATAGTCTAGAGGAACTCTCTATATTAAGAGGGAAAATAGATTTCCTAACTTCCTCTTTATCTGGTTTCATGATAAGGCGTTAGTTTTGATGGTCTTCAATGAATGGAGTGATGTTACAAATTATCAATGATGTGTTATCCAAACCATAATCATCATAATTTCCACAAATGTAATCAACCATAGACTTTGAGAAATCAACATCCTTTGTGTATATCTTTCGAATAATTCAATGACATGATTCCCTACCCTGGAACTACATTTTTGGTAAAACCTATAAAAGAAAATTATATTCCTATTACCCTAGCCACTACACATTCTATATAATTCTTTACACCCTCTCTTATATTTTTTGAGAGATTATATATCTTTGAATGAGTTATTAGATCCTCCCTAGAGGGATGGTTCTGATTTATATTTAGTGTCTGAATTTACATGATTTTTTTAGAATCATTAATTTCGAGGTCATTATCTGAAAAGTATTTTTTACTCCATTCATTTAGAATCCTATTTGTGTGATTCAATTTATTAGCAAGACTCATAATTTTACATCCTATTGGATCTATCTGTAATGCCTCTAAGATGATTTCCTTGTATCCAAGAATGAATTTCCAACCATTATTGAAATGAAAAGGTATAGGGGATTCCCTTTCTATGTTGGAAAAATTCAAAATTATAGTATTGTGGTTATTATTATGTTTAAGAAAAATGAAACCCATAATACCCTTTGCATCACTAATTTCATCCATTTGAATAATGAATCTATCAGGTTTACTATATTATCTCATATTTAATATGTACCAACACCATGTGAAATCAGCTCCAGTAATTGGAATCACTACAAGGTTTCACCAGTCAATGCAACATGAAAATTCATAGGATGATGTAATATTGATGTTAGTTCATTTTTTTTCTCATGTGTCAGGACATTATTAAAATGTCCCTTGATCACCCATTTGTGAGCTATATTTCTATAAGTATCTTTTTTTCCTTCTATAGATCCCTTCTCCTTATATATGATGTAGAGGAATATGTAAAGGAGATCATAATAGAGTGGAAAAACATATTAATGGTGACTTACACACTCTATTATTATTTGAATACATGTTTCAACTAGAACACATTCATTCATGATCACTTAAAGTTGATCTATATTATGGATATGGATATTATAAACAACAAGAGTGTATCACAATGAAGCCCACACAGATTACCTCCATGTCTGAAGTAACATATTTTTTTTACCAATTCCAATATGAATTGATTGGTTGGACACAATAAAATACCTCAGGGATTTGTTTGTTAGGGGATCCCTATCCTTTGGAAATTGCAGTAGATTATCTTTATTATTTGAGGGATTTCCCACATATAACTAGACCTTCATCCTCTGCCATTTTTTATGGATTTGTCCTTTTTTTCCTACATTTTTAATTTCAATCTTTTATAGATTCTTTCACCATTGTTCCCTCCACACATTCATTTTAAATTTTGAATGGTTGTTCAACAATATCACTTTGTGTAGGGGTTGTGAGTCCTTAACTTAATCAATGTAAAATCTTCCACTCAATGATTTGAAAGTGTTTTTTTGATGATAGAGGCTCACATGTTTCATTTGGGGCCATCTATCTCTTAGAAGAATTAGAGTAAGGAACATGTTAGAAGGATTACTCCCTTGTATTATCATCATGATAATAAATTTTAGTGCCATTATAAACATTAATTTTTTGATAGATGAATAAATACTCCTTCTTGTCACCATGACTATCTGATATGGTTAATAATCCAAGATATATCTATTTCTCATGTCGTTTGAATTCAAAATATGTTATGCTTCTATTATTTCCCTTAGTAGTGGACATTATGAGTATCATAGGGATATTTGGTACATATAGGATGCACTCTTATTTCCCTAAATTTTATGGAAAAAATTCCTATAATATTTATGTATCAATGTGTGTACATTGAATATAAAATTATATGATGGATAACCCTCATCAGAAGAAACCATATGGGAACTACCAGTTTATATTACATTAATAGTATTCTGTTTCATTGGGACACACGCTGGTGTGTTACCAATACTGGCCACATCAATTACCTCATCAATTATGATCTGAGAGCCATCTAAATCTATCTCACAATGTTTTTTGATCTATATTCCTTTTTCCCCTCAAGTTAGTTCAAAAGCGACCCAAATCTATTAGTATATTGTTCACCAGAAATAGAATGTCAGTTCTAAGAATGACCATGAATGATATTCGCTGATACCTCACTCATATTTATAGTATTTTGAGTGATATTCACATCGTAAACTTCATTTTTAGGTAATATGAGTTGGATATTACCAGACTTCTTATAGGTTCAACCTAAAATATTGACCACTACAGTTCCATATTTTGTCTTGTCAACCCATGAACACCCAAGGCTCACATTTCCATTATTATTATGAGATAGATTCTTCTCGTTTCCTTTCCTCCTATAATATGAGACAAAATGACCCTTCATATTGAAAAATTCACACACCTTGTCCCTACTGCATTCAGATTTTTTTTCAAAAGATCACGGAGTTTGTATAAAACAATGTTTTTCATTAATATCGGATTTGTAAATTAATTCTATCATCCAAAGTGGTCAACAATAATTCCTCTACAAGGGTGGTATACATGTCAACATCAAATAGGAAATGTGCATAGCGTAAAATTTTTTTTATTACTTTTCCTATATATTCTGATCGAGATACCGAGAACAGATGTTATGTCCTAAAGGATACATGGATAATAGTATAACCAATTAAATTTTTATATACGGATCCACACCTACATGTGAGTATTCCTTACCATATCAAGATTTATGTTTCTTCACCAATAAATTTTTTAATATTTTGTATATTTATTAAGGAACATCTTAATGAATTTAATAACATTTAATCGTATATAAACATATTATTGTTTTTGTGTATCATTTAATATCTTTGAAAAATCATCATTAGAGTATATAATAACCTATAAATTTGGCTAATATTGTAATAAAAATTAAAGGTCATGTTATTGATATTCTAAATGAACCATTAGGGAATTTAATAACCACTAAATATATTTAACAACCTGAAATTTTATGAAATATGTTTCCTAAATATATTAAATTTCTTCGGTAGCTTGCATTACACACAACATAGAGTCAATTTTGTTTGATATAATATTAAAACATTATTATTTAATATGAAAGTTACAACCTAGCCATTAAATTTGATGGAATGAGTATGAATAACTAAATTAAAACAATTATAAGGATTAAATATGTATAATACAATCATTGGATATCAAGTCATTATAAATGAAAATAAAAATCATTTGAAAATGAATGAAATGTTTTTCTAAAGAATTATTTTTATGTGTGCAGTGTGTTTTTATCTTAATAAATTAAATTAATATCTATTGATGAATGTTCTTAATGAAATTTTTATTTTACAAATTCAATCATTTTTTTTATCATTCATATAATATTTTTCTTGAAATGGGATAATAATAAATTTATTTTAATTCTTAAAAAATATATTTTTTTCTAAAATAATTATACATCACATTTTATACTTATTTTAATATTTATTTACCCTAATTTTGTAAAAATTATTTTAATCATTGAGTTAAATTTTTGAAATCATCATGACATAATTATCAAATATTGTATTTATCACAATTGTCTAAAAATATTAATTTTTTTGATAAATTTTGAAAAACTGATTTTTATTAAAATGTGTCTTTTCCTTTAAATAATTTACAAAATTAAATTTGGATTTATGATTATTTAAAAACTAAAATTAGTTAAATTATATTATTATAAATATATATTAGTTTAGGGAATATATTTTATGTTTAATTTAGATATGAAAACTTTATACATTTATGAAAATGCTATTATTGGAAAACTGTTTTCTAGTCACATTTCCAGGTTTAATTTTAAATTAAAATCTTCATATTATATGGATTCAAATTGGTATAATTGATTAAAAATTTTTAATTCACTTAATTAAAATAATATAAATAGGTTAACATAATTTTTTTATATAATTATTAGCATACATAATAAATATTAATTATCATGGTGAAGGTTAAATTGTGTTTACCAATGGGGGTTAAAAAATAGAAGGATAATTTTTTAAATTAAAATTACATAATCCTATTTTATGGAAATATTTATACCTTATATTGTACAAATTTAAAATATTTTTCCATTTGATATTATTTTTAAGTGGAATGAATTTATAATTTTGTATTCTTTTAGAAATTTTTACAGTGGGTTCCCACCCAAAATTATAAAAGGACATATACTCTCCTTTCTTAACCACACTTCATGATCTTTTTGTTAAATCCAATAACCTCCCATAAACTTTAATTATATAAAGTAACATGTCAAAGAGGTATTTTTTTATTATAAAACCCTCCAAATAAGGATTTTGGATCACACCTAAATCATTTTTTTGAAGAAGGGTTACTGTTCATTAAAAGTCTTTTTTATATTATCTCTTCTTCAACCTCAATAAAATATTCTAAAACCATTATTATAGAAAAAAATAATAACCAAAAATATACTAATATTTTATTTGGTTAATTTTATATCTTATATCTCTGATATATTCCACTAAATGGGAAACATAACCATTGATCATGTTTTAGAAAGACTACCACCTCGTGAACAAATAAAATTCTTCTTCCATTACAAACTCCCAATGTATGATAAAATTATGTATATAATATATATAATATATATATATATATATTTAAATTAATTATACTTCTAGAATTAAAATATAAAATATACATTGTTATCTTTTAATCAATTGGGAAATGATAACATCACTCGTGCGTACATGTGTATTACCACCTCCACAAAATGATGTCATGAATTTTGCAATTTATTTTAACATGGATTATAAGAAGGATATATTTAAAGAATACATGTTATATATATGATATAAAAATTATTCCTGAATGGTGAATTATTATTTAAATTTCTTTTGTTCCATCTATTGAGTAATGAAAACAATTCTCATGCGTATGTATGACCTGTCATCTCCTTGAACGATGTAATTCATTTTTCATTATATAATATTATGGATGAGAATAAATATTTATATAATGAATTTATATGATATTTATATCATTATTAAAATTATGGAGATTAAGTACCATTAATAAATTGTTTTGGATGCAAACTACCAAACAGAAACAAATTTAAAAAATTAAGCAATTATCACCGAAAATAACGATTTTGAAAAATTGGTTTTAATAAAATGCTAGTAAAAGGTTAGAGGTAAATCATATATTATATGATAAATATTTATATTATTACGTAACATTTTATTATTAAACCTATATGTATTATATAATAATATTGAACACATATGAAGGAATCTAGACATGAGGAAGGGGAATTTCATCTCACATTTACATCAGTGGGACATTTGTCATATTCACCACTTATTTCATTTGTGTGTTGTATATAATAACCATGAATGTGTTATATGAATATTTACAGGAAATAAATGGGATATAAATATCCATTCATGATTATTTCTTTCATGGGTTTCACAATTGAAATGTCACTAATGATGTAAGGGTATTATGGTACGCCTAGCTATTTATTTGGATTATTTATAATAATGATTATGATGATGAATCATATGATACATATCTCAAAATATTCATGAATTTTATATCCTCTGTAAATTTTTTCATAACAAATTTTTTCCATTCATTTTTCTCTCTTTATGTACTCAAGATACCAAAAAAAAATATTTTTAGAAAAACTTACATTATTTATCTCTTTGTCCATAAATTACTTTTCTTTCATAACAATATTTTCTAAAAATAATTTCATGAAATTTTCAAATATTAATATTTTCTAACATAATTATTTTATGTTACTATTTCTAAAAAATGGCTTCAAATGAATCTTTTCTTTCATTTTTTTAATGATGGACTTTTTTTTATTGAAAAATTAGAAATAATAATTTATTTAATATACACGACATGGATTATTTTCCATCATAAGACAAATAAATTATTTGAACTTTCTTTTATAAATTTTTAAATTTATTTTCAAAAAATATTTTTTCTTTAGTTTTTTGGATATTTTTAGATTTTAAATAAGAGATTTCAAAGTAAAAAGGTTATTTTTCTCTATAATATTTATATGACATTTTATTTGTATTTCTATTCATAAATGACCAAAAACCATGAATCTACCTATAATATACTCTATATATGATCCAAAAATAGTCCTTATTCATTAGTGTGATGTTTTATAATTCTTATGCCAATAAAAGTGTAAGAACTCTTCCATTTCTATGGGTTACGTTAGGATGAACAAATATAATAATTAAGAAACATTATTCATTTCTAAAAGTAATTCAATGATGAAATGTTAATCAAACAAATTTCATTTTCATAGGTGATGATATAGTGATTTTTATGAACATTTTGAACAAATTTTAACAAATTTTATTGTATTATGGATGAACATAATTATATGTCTCTCAAATTCAATGAGAAAATATGTATTTCTCATGAGATAAGAATTACTAGAATGGTAAAAGAATATTTTTAGTGAGGGCCACTATCCACTATGATTGTCTTTGGTGTAAACCATGATGAATAAGATACTATGGGTATTGTACACATTAAACTATAATAGTCTTGTAAGTGATCCAATATTACTAAGAAAAATATTTTTTATTATTATGTGAATACCAAAAATCTATGTCTTGTGCCAATGCTATGATCTCATGGATTATATTATATGATTCATTTATGATTTATATGTTATAAAACACCATGATTTATTCCATGACTTATGATTATGATCTATAATATATATTATATGGTTTTATAATGTTATTCTCATGTTCACATACCCATATGCTCATGTAATGTTGATATCTCACCTTTACTCTTACTGAGGAACTAGGCACTTACTTTATAATGTTTACATTACCATGTTATAAATAAATGTATTATATATGATTTTTATAATATGGGTACTAGTTTTGGATAAAATCTTGGGAGTTAATGTAGTTCACTTATAAAAAATCAGTTATTTATGTATCCATGTTTCTAAAGGCACTATACCTATACAATTCGAGAATGAATCAGCATGTTATTAAACGATTATTCATATATTAAGATATATATATATAAAGTATGGGTCAATTTTGATGGTATTAGAGAAAATATTTTTTAACCATTGGAAATAATGATAAAAAAAAATTAGTGATAACCCTAAGGATAAGTTAATGTATAATAAAATCTTCTGAAATTTTGTTGAATGATATAAGAAGGGGTTTACAAGAAGTTAAATCACTATTTTCAAACTTTATGTGAGTGTGTCTCTAGAGAAGTTGTTCATAGAAAAAATTACACTGAAAAGGGTGCATTAGTCTTTATCTTAATTGTCACCTACTTCACAACAATATTCCTTTTTTCAAACCTGGTTTGACACAACTAGGGTACATTTTTATTGAAATTCTAAAAAATATTTTGAATCATTATAAATTATATGAATAGATGATGAACATTAATAAACTAGGTAAATACAAATATAACATATATTGAAAATAAGTCGTCATAATATAGACATCCTATAAATGTTTTTCTTGATTATGTGGTTTCCCACTACAGTTATTGTTTCATACATTATGTTTTCTGGTTTTAGTCAATAGTTGGAACCCGATGGAAATGTATTATTGTTTAATTCAATAGAAAATTCATTGATTACCCCAAGATCTAAGAAAGGTTATGTGATATTAAATAAAAATTCTCATTAGTATGATCACAAAACATAATCAATCAATGAAACATGTATAACTTAAAAATGATTAATGTAGGTAATATCTTTATATTAATTCGAATATAAGGAAATTTATAACTTCTTTTGTTGTTTATATAGATCTAACTTTTTCTAGGAAATATATTTGTTTCACTAAAAAGTTATTATACTTTCTCTAGTGTTCTATGGATGAAAACTTCAGTTTTTATATCTATAATTTGGAAGGTAAAGATGATGATTGGTGGAATATTATAAAAAATTTAGGAAATAGGAAAAAATTGAATATGTGGAGTGGGATGTATATAATTGTTTTTTCAATAATCATATTACTTGTGTTATTAATTTTAATATTGAGAAGGATTTACTTGATCTAATATTGAAGGATTATGAATCTATTAGAACCCAAATTGATAATTTTAGAACAATTTAAAGGTATTAATCAAGATTTATCATCCTCTAAAGTATACTGTTGATCAACTTTTTATTGATTTAAAACCAAGTCTATTAAATATTTATTCCATAAGGGACTTAAGTAGCTATGAATAAATCATTATATGTTTTATCAAGGTGGAAATAATTATTGGAGATACCCATAAATCTGATGGTTTTGATATAAAAAGAGAGATGTTATTCCAAAGAAACTCAAAAAACCATAGATATTAGAATATGATCTTTCCTTCATTCCCATTGTGTTGAAGGAAACAAGGATGAAATTTTATTAGGAGGAACAATACATTTTATAAGTGTGGAAAGGAAGATCATTCAGTAGCTAAATTATAATGTGATGTGAAGAAGTGAGATAATGATAAAAATATAGTGAAATATCTATAGAATGAATCACCCACACTCCAGTGTTTCAAATAAAAATGCTATAGGAATTGTCAAATCTAGTGTTCAGATATAATGGTTAGTGTTGATGATCTACATCAATAACCACTTAAGTGAAGATAAAGATAGAAATATAATGCGATCAAGATTTCTAATGATGGGTATGATAATGACATGGTGAAATATAATCATAACATATACTCAATAACTAATAATGTCTTATTTGATGGTAGATCATTAAAAAAACATAAATATAAATAGTTTTACAAGGGTATCACAATACTAAACAAATTATTAGATGCTGAAAGAGTAGTAAAACCCCCTAGTGTTATGATGATGAGATCATAAGTCTATGATTCTTCTCCAATTGATGTTTGGTGGAATGTTCTTCTTACAATTTTTTTGTTTTTACTCCGGTTTAATTTGATGTTACCTAAGAAATGGATTTCATATCTATAATAAAATCCCACATTAATTTACATGGAATTTAATTCAAGTACATTATTTCAAACCAATATATGATTATATATATGTCAAAATAAAATACAAAATTGTTTTATGGGAATCGAATATATATTTTGTGTCTTCATTCAAATTCAAAAGGATAGTTTATCTCAGTTGGGTTCAAGGAAACTAAATATAAATTATATGCATATAGTGTTGGAGTTTTTTAACCATTTTTATAGAATAGTTACCTAGTGTTTTGTGGTGTTTTGATGTTGATTTCTCTATGTAACTCATACATGGTGTTACACAAACTTCTATGAATCCAAATAGAAAGTTCCATATTGAGTTGAAGGGATTGAAAAATAAACTACAAGAAAATCATGAAAATGGTTTTATTTGGACATGTTTTTTTACTTTGGGGGTGAAAGTAATTATTTTTTATGAGAAAAATGGATTGATGTGACTCTTTAATGACTATCAATAAGATAACAAGATCCCAGTTAAGAAAAAGTATCCTCTACCCCTTATTGATGACTTGTTTGATCAGCTGTATAGAGATCAATTATTTTCCATGAATGATGTTGATTATGAATATCATCAATTTAATATCATGAATAAGGATATTCCAAAGATAGAATACATTATATTTTATGGATACAATGGATATATAATTATTCTAATTGGTATTACAAATTCCCCCAGTATCTTTATAGAGTAAATTAATAGAATTTATAGTGATTACATTGATCCGTTTGTGGTAGTCAATATAAAATACATTCTTATATATTTAAAGATAAATGCAATTTATAAAAATCTATTGAGAATTTTCTTGAAGTCCTTGATGAAGGTAATGTTGTATGAAAAATTTACCAGGTTTCAATTATGAATAAAAAAGGTTTAACTATTGGGTCATATACTATCAAGACAATATATTTCTACAGATCCTTCAAATAAAATTGTTACTAAAAATTAGCACAGACCAACCACTGTGACTTATAGAAAATGTTTTCTTAGTTTGTATTGATAATATCTATGGTTTCTAGATAATTTATCACGACATTAAAATCCAGTCAACATGTGAACTCGTAAGGGAGGAATGTCCCTTTGGACAAATGGATGTGAATTTTTTTTCGCATAACTGAATATAACATTATTCATAACACCTAGAAATTCATTAATATATAGTGGATAGTGGTTGGAAATCTATTGTGACACATCAACAATCAGACTAGGATTCCTTATTATACAAAACTACATGGACATTGTTTTTTAAACGTTATAATTAAAGGTTAATCAGTAAAATTACCCAACTCATGATTTAGAGTTTTCAGTTTTAATTTTAGAATTAATGATATAGAGGCATTATCGTTACAAATAAAGTATTGAAATATATGATAATAATATAATTTTAAAGTGTAAATTAAAAAATAAAAAGTTTATTATGTACCAAAGATGATTATTGAAGCTAATTAAATATTATAACTGCTCAATACATTATCACCCTAAGATAGAAAACATAGTGGATGATACTTTGAGTTAAAATGATCATGGTAGATTAAATATAATTAGGGACACAAAATATCGATGGATTTTCAAGGGTTAGAACATGAAATCATTATGGAATGTGATAAATGATATTTTTCTCAAAAGAGTGCTGAACTATCTATCTATTTAACAATAAAAATGTGAATATATAAGATGTAGAGCTAAGAAGAAAAAAACTAACACAATGTTCAATCATAATTATGATTGAATGATATGGTTCATGAACCGTTTATGTGTTATATCTATACTTGATTTGAGGAATGATATAATAGAGGAGGCTAACAGTTCATTATACTATATTCATCATGGAATTAAAATGATTTATTGAGATTTAAAAGAGTATTTCTTATATGATAAAATGAAAAGTGTTATTTTAGAATATGAATGCTAGTGAGCAGTATGTCAAAAAGTTAATTTGTGAAAAAATTTATATGAGTTTTTTTAACCATTACCGATAACACAATGAAAATGAGAAAACATCAACATGGATGTTGTCAATGGACTCCCTAAAGCATCTAAATGAAATAATTCTATTTGGAATAAAGTTAATTTACTCATAATGTCATTATATTTCATTTCTATTATAAAATATTTCTCTCTATATTATATTTCTAGGATATACATTAAGTGGTATGGTTTTAGTGAGTACACGATTATATTTTATCTAATTATGATATGAGACTTACCTCAATGTTATAGTAATGATTTCAGTAAGATATTTATACATATTGGAGTTTCATCACTGAGTATCATCCTCAAATAGATGGCAAATCTCAGAGAACTATTCAAATCCTATAGGATGTGTTAAGATATTTTTTTGTATATTTTAATGTGGTTTGGGACCAACAACTTCCTCTAGTCGAGTTTTCTGTAAAAATATTTTTCAATAAAGCATTCAAATGAAAACATATGGTGACCTTAGAAAGAATTATTTAAATCACATATATTGGGATAATGTTAATGAAAGAGGAAATTATAACATGAAAAATTAGAGGAAATGGTAGATAAAGTTGGACCCATTTAATATCACATCAAAAAGGATTATTATTGACCAAAATGTTGTGTTGACTATCATTTTTCCTGATATGGAACTTAAAATTGTTGAAATAGTTTTTCTTTGAATATAAATAATGAATAAGGTTATTATATTTTCAAAAAATTAATTTTTGGCCTTGATATATTGTCCCTTCTATGATTAATGATGGAGTAGGGATGGTATCTTATCTCTTGCAACTTTGATTGAACATATCTCAAGTCTATGATGTGCTCCATTTATATTTCCTAAGGAAGTACATTTTTGACCCTTCAATTTTTTTGAATTCAAAGGTAATTCCAATAGATAAATATAATTATTACGAGTGATAGCTAATAGATATTATATTTTTTTGGGAGAATGTCTGATGTAATAAGACCACTCATTAGCTCAATGTTTTTTGGGAGAATGACCAATTTGAGAAAGAAACATGGGAACATTAGGATATGATAATGAAAAATTATTATTATATTTTTGTAATAAAGTAATGTAAATTTTTGTGTGGAAACAATTTTATGGGGGGTATAATGTAATACCCTGATATTTTATTAAATATTTTATTATCAAATATATTTAATTTCTTCGATAGCCTATATCACATGCAACATGGAGTTTAAAAAAACTGTGATATATTTGAAAATATTTTTATTAAATGTGATTGTAAAATCAATGCAATTAAATTGTAGGGTACAAATATCAAACACTAAAAAATTAATATTACATTTTTTATACATCTCCAAACTAAACTTATTGTCTATTTATTGATTATAAATTTAATTAATAATTATTTGAAAGTAAAATAAATGTTTCTCTAAATAAATATTTTTATGCCTGAAAAGAGTTTATATATTACTAAATTAAAGAATTAAATATAAGTTAATGAGTTTTATGAAATTTATATTTTTTATATTCAATAAATATTTTTATCATTAATCTATTATTTTTATAGGAATGGTATAAGAGTAAATCCAATTATATGATTGAAACATTGTATTTTCAAAAAAGTCATTTGATCACATTTTGCACATATATTTTAAAATTCAATTTTTTCATATTTAATAAATTTATATGATAAAATTAAATCCATTTTAATATCAATATTCTAGAATTATCTTACAGTTATTTTTTTACATATGTGATGAAATGGTTAATTTTTCGATGAATATTGAAAATAAATATTTTTATTAAAATATGTAGTTTATTTTAATTAATTTAAAATGTTATATTATGTATATATATAGTTTTAAAAGATAAATTTAATAAATTATATTATTTTTATTCTAATTTAAGTCCTTGGAATCTGTTTTATATTCAATTTTTATATGAAAATGTGTTATACTTATGTAAAAATTTTCGTTGGAAAACTATTTTTTGTCAAATTTTTGGGTATAATTTTTAAATAAAATTATTCCACTTTTGCAAATTGAATTTTTTAAAATTTATTTAATATTTATAACGATAATAATTAATATAATATAATATTATCTAAATAATTTTTGGTCTTAATGAATAGTTAAAACAATAAAAACTAATTACTCTAGTTAATGATAAGGATGTTATACATGGGGCGGGGGAGTTAAACAAAAAGATGAGATTAATTTTACTAATTAATATTTTAAAAATCCAAATTCATGACCATATTTATACCTTATGTTTCATAAACTATGATTATATATCCCATCGATAGAATTTGGAATTTTAATGACTTTCTAATTATATATTCTTTTGAGAAAGTTTCAAGTGGTTTCATTCCCCAAAATACAAAATTTCATCTCCTATACACAATCAAGATAAATTTAGTTTAATCAATAACATACAAAAACTATTAATTACATCCAATACCATTTTATGTAGTTCTCAGATTGTTTATAAAACCCTATTCACAATCCTTTAGGTGCTAACTTATTGAGGTTCTATGAAGAAGAGGTGTTGTTCTTATCTAAATTTTTTTAATTTATTTATTTTTACAACTCTTCCAAATATTATAAAAAAATATTATAATATATTATAAATATCTCAAATAAATAGATATTTTATTATGTTAATTTCATAAACTATATCGATACACTATTCCATCAAATGGTAAATAAAATCGTCGATCGTGTGTCTGAAGGACTACCGCCTTATGAGCCGAGGCAATTCATTTTCCATAACTGCCTCTCAAAGATAGATGTAATGGTAAATTTAATATATATATATATATATGATAATTATGAAATGATTATACTTCTTAAATTATAATATCTCATTACCTTCTCAGTGTTTGATCAATTATAAAATGATAACAGCACTCATGAATACGTATAGGCTACCACCTCCATGAAGTGTTGTGTGAAAATTTTTATTTTATTTTTCATTAGATGATAATATGGAAACATTTAATGAATATATATGATATATATGATATAAAAATTATTTTATAATGATGATTTATTATTTATATTTCGTTTTTTCTATCTGTGGAAAAATGAATGAAACATTCATGTGTATGTATATCCTGTTATCACCATGAACTATGTAATTCATTTTTGTATATCTACATTTATGGATGTATATAAATATTTATATAATGAAATTATATGATATTTATTTAATTATTAAAATTTTATATTTAATATATCTATAATAATAGAATATTTTCAAAAACTACAAAGCCAAAACATACAAGAAAATGTAACAGTTATCACTATGATCAAAACGTTAATCAAATGAATAGTTAATAAATAGATGGTAAAAGGTTATAGGTAAATATTATATTGTATGATATATATGATTATAGTTATTCAATATGTATTTATATTAAACATTTAATTATTATAAAATATGATTGAACATGTATGAAGGATGTCAGTTATGAGGTAATTGATTTTCATCTGACTTTTACTTTTATGGGACATATATAATATGCACCAATATATTTTTTTGTCTGTATACTTACTATTAATTTATTTTATTATTATTATTATGAAAATTAAGGTATATACATGTCTATATAAGGTTCTTTCTCTCATGGGTGTTATGATTAAAAAGTTACCAAATAGGTAAGGGTTTTATGATAGAATCTACTATTTATAAATATTGTTTATAATTATGAGTATAAATGTTTAATATTATGTTTTATCTCTAATTAAACTAATCAGTTTTATTTTCCTATAATTATTTCATGAAAATATCTATTTTCTTTTCATTTAACCCTCTTAAATTACTCAAGATGCCAAAAAAATATTTTTATAAAAAACCACTTTTATTTCTCTCTTATACTGAAAATCCTTTTTCTTTAATATCCATGATTTTAATTTTTCTAAATAATTTTATTATTTCTCAAATATTATTTGGATATTAATTTTAAACCATTTTACACTTTTCTAAAAATGGTTTAAAATGATTAATCTTTTTGTTTTCGGAATGAGGAACTTTTTAATTTTTACAAAATATGTGAAGGGAATTTTTATTTAAAGGGAAAAACATAAAATAATTGTTATTCCATAATGAAAACTCATGTTTTGTTGATTAATTTACAAGGATTCAATTTTATTTTCAAATAAAAGATTTTCATTAGTATTTGAGAATTTTCGTAAATAAGTGATTTCAATGTTAAAAGGAAATTTTACTCACTAGTATTTTAATGGTATTTTAATGGTATTTCTATTCATCAACAATAAAAAACATTGATTATACATATGTTCTACTCAGGGTATAATCTAACGATTCTATCTTTATTTTTTCTTCAGATGGTTTATGATTAGGATGAAAAGGAATTTGTGGAACCATTTAATTTTATATAGGTTATGTTATAATATATTGATGTAATAATTATGAAACCCATTTATTTTCCATGGGTTATTATATGAGGAAATAATTATAAAACTCATTACCATTATATATATTATGATATGATGTTTTTTGGATAGCATTTTGGAATAAATATGCGTAATTTTTTTTTATTTTATGGGTTGGGATATAATTATATATACCTCTAATGCATTGGGTATATATCGATATCTCAAAAGATAAACATTAATGGAATGGGATGTGAACCTAGTTTAATAAGGGAATCACAACCAATACCAATAGAGAAAGTGCTATTACTACCCCATGCCTACCTTAAATAGGTCAGGTGTTTGAGATTAGTACTAAGTAGGAACATCACACACTTGAGAGGAATTAACATAATATATATGTAAACATGCACACTATAACGCCCCGACCCCAGTTACCCAGAGTCGATGCATTATTACATAACATTGGAATGATCACAATAAAAATCAATTCTCGAAAGACCGATTAGTTTAGCAGCCTTGGAAACACTAGATACAATCATAATGTTTTACATTACATCATAAAAAAACATCTTGTCTTTATATCCCCTCATACTATCCCTGCATGTCATTCATAAATTATTTCTTCATAATATTGGGAAAAAAATAAAACATTGAATGGGGTGAGCTCAGATGCTTAGTAAGGATAACATTATAGTAGAATCTTTCATTGATAAGCATAAACGCTTAAGGCAGTTTATAACTAAAACTAAAGCCTTTTTAAACTTGAACTTCGGCATAAAATGGAAAATATAAAATAAAATAATTCCATTTACTTAATCACATGGATATTATACTAGTCGAATGATCACATGCAATATCAATAACCACTTTTATAATTATGGAATGAATAATGCTAGACAATCATAACCACATAGCCAAGGCCTCGTGCCAAGACTACAAATAAGATATTTCCAAGGCATTGTGCCAAGACACTAGTTTGTCTCATGAGACATACTGAGGCATCGAGGAACTATAGCGGGCTCCACCTGTCACTTATTATGTCCAATGCATTCCTCATATGAACATGTTTAAACATAACATAAACATTCGTATTAAAACTAGCATACGAAATTTCAATACTTTAACCACAAACCATGAATGGTATAAAAATAGCACATCCACAGTCAAACATAACTCAATTGATACAATATGGAAGATTGTATTGTCTTATATTAACCTCAATCAAGAATAATGAATGATGTTGACATAGATGAAAATAATCATCAAAACTATTTGAGAGAAATATCCCCCTTTTTTCTTCAAATAATTTAAAAGTCACACTATTAGTCAAGAAGCCGTTTAAAAATTGATTTTTGAATAAAAGTATCCCATACCTCTTTGAAACTATCAAAAGGAGTTTTAATTTTATAACATTAATGTCCATATAAATAAATCCTTAAAACCATTTTTTAAAACATGGACATTAATGAGCAAGATTTAGAAGAATACGTCTTTAAAACATTTAAAAATGGTATTTTAGTTAGAGTTTATAACCAAAATAGAGACACATGAATGCAAATAATTGAGGTAATCAAAACTTTGTAATATCATGAGACTAAAGGGATTCATGATATACTTTGTCAAAGTACATTATATACACCACATAAAAGTGATTTTGTGTATAACAACAAAGAAGTCTCAATGGAATGTAAATTGAGATGAAATCTCTCATAAGGGCCATATCCTTAGGTTAAGGATAAATCAACGACATAATTATGTGTGAAAAATATAAATACACTAAATATTATTGTATATTCAGTGTAAAAAAATCAAGGGACATTAACACATATTCTAGTAAAAACAACACCAATGAATTGGATGTTTATCTCAACAAATCGAGATTGAGTAAAAATTACTCATATCTAGTTCATATCGATGACTTGAGAATTTATCAATGGGGTGATTATGTGTATAAAAAGTATATCCATAGAAAGGAGAGTGGAAATTATGACATAATCAAATTAATAGTGATTCCATAAAAAATCTTGGAGTAAAACAATCAATGAAGTATGCGTAAATCCGAATGAGTGGAAATTAAAATTTCAAATTCCCTTATTGATTTGGTAACATAAATAACATACACCCATGAAAGAAGGATCATACAATGATGATTTATATATACATTAATTAATTTATATTACACAATGAATACAAACATGGGTAGTACACACACCACTTGTAATAAATAAGTGCTGAACAATGGAATTATCACGGAATTAAAAGTGAGATAAGAAACCCCTTACCTTGTACTTTCCCTTGATTGGGGGTAGGTTAAACTCCTGTATAATGTTGAAATAATTGTTATTAAATTATTCATGAATCATATTCATTAATATGATATCATATATGATCTTTTAACATTGCTTTGTTAATAATATCATAGAATTATCGTCGTTTCAGGTGTTAACTTACTCGTTTTCTTTTATATGTTTTGTTACGTAAGACATGTTTATCATGGATAGGTTGTATCTTATTCATATCCAGAATGATATAATGTTATTAAAAATTATTTTAAAATCATCAAATGATAATTATAGTTGAATGGATATGATGGAGAATGAATTTCATCATGTTCGTGGAGAAATTAGTCTGTACGTACGCACGAGCGACAATATCATTCTTCTGAAATTAAAATAATATATAAATGGATGGTATATTATATATAAAGATTCATTATCATGTTATATTTATTATTTACATGAATTATACATCTTTATTATACCCATACAAATAATAATATATTGAATAACAATTAAACCACGACGTGGAGACGGTAAGTCGTATGTACGCACGTATGGTGACATGTTATTCAATGAGTGGATAGAATAATGAATATGGTTGTACCATATTTATAATAACATCACAGTATATATAAGATACTGGTGTTATTATTTTTCAAATGTAATAACAAAGAAAGAAGAAGTGTAAGAAGAAAGGAACTTGAAAAGGGGTGGTGAAAACATTACCTCTTCTTCGGGTTCTTCCTTTTGATTTGATCACAAAAGCTCCTTAGGATGGCTTTTGGATCAAACTAAGGCCTATAGGTTGTATTGAGGGAATTTGAGAGAGTATTTGGGCAGGGTTTGGCCGATCCAAAAGGCTTTGAAGGTGTGATGAAATGAGGAGGAGTGCCCTTTTATAAGAGGGGTGAGGGGCACCTTTTGGAAAGCTAGAAATATTAATTTATAATAAATTCATATTCGGTTTCTAATGGCTCCAAAGTTTATTATTCAAAGGTAAAGGTGGGGATAGGTCTAAAAACATTCAACTAATAGAATTTAGACAGGTTTGGTTTACTATATTAAACTTATATTTTAGTTTTAACTCTTAGTTAATTAGTTTGACATTTACCGTGTCACATTGTATTTTTATATTATATTGTTAATAAACATACTATATACATCCAATCGACCCCCATGTGGTCCAATAATGATACACCTATCGTTATATAAGTCTCTTGGACGAACCTTAAATTTTTATGAATTTAATATCAATTAATAATATAATATTTTTTTTAAAAACTCTTTTATGTCAATTTTGACACTATTCAATAGTCGATATTTTTGAAACTTATAAAAGAATTATTACTTATAAAAAAGTCAATTAAATCAATCCTAATATTTCATATTATATTATAAAATTATTTTAATTAATAAAAAGTCTCAAATTATATTTATTTAGATATTTATAATATCAATTATTCTAATTTTTCACTATTATGATAATTACTCCATCATCATTGTCTCATACATAAATTTAATTATTTAATGTCTAAAAATTATAAATTAAATATCATTTTGTAGGAGATATTATTATCTTTCTAATTAATATTTACAATCGAATTTATCGTATAGATAATCCTATATTAAAAATGTTTTAGTAAATAAACGTTGATTTTAACTCTTTTAAATCTTCTTTGAATTAAATAATAATAAATGTCCTAATCTAATCCAAGTGGACCTTAATGATAATATTTTATTCCTAAGGTTGTTTTTGGTTGACATACACTTCTTGAATAGAATTAGGACATGTGTTAGGGTAATATTAATATCATTTTTACCATTAATTACCCTATTTATTTTTAACTGTGGTAAATAAAAGTGAAAAGTTACTATTCACCATAAAATATTTTCATCTCATTGAACAAAATTTTATTTCTTGATATTAACTGTGTCTCTCGTATTTTTGAAATTCCATCCACAAAAGCGGTAAAATAAAGTTTTATTAAAAAATCAGTTTTTTTAACTACCACTTTGTAGTTTCTATATTCATCAAAAATTGAAGTTTTTCAGAACAATGCAAAAATTTCCCCCTAAGCTATAATTGATATTCCTAATTCAAAAATGAATTCTATTTTACAAAATTCCAATAATATATGTTTCATTAATTAATTTTATAATTAATTCCCACTGTCACAACAAATAGCGTGTTTTTCAGAAACAATATATATCAAAAGATTTACAATTGTTTAGGTCCAATTTCAAAGTGAAATTAATTCTAATGAACACCATTGGATAAAATTGTAAAAATATATTCTAATTATACTTTGAAAACACTCAATAATATAATTTATCACTATAAATTATTTTGATTAAAAAAAATTTTAAGTATTTTTCACTATTCATTAAAATTGGAAGTTCTCAGAAAAATACGAAAAATTCATCTTAGGATAATATCGATATTATGAAATCAAAAATGAAGCCCATTATGAAATATAAAATATATATAATTTCAAAAAGTAGGTATTACTATTCATGGTGGCTAGTTTGATTGGTTTTGGGGAGTTAGAACTCAATGTTGCGTACAACACATGTTATCCCATTATTCAAAGAGAAGTGTACCATAGAAGCTTGGGGTGTTACATTCTCCCCTCCTTCAATAAATTGTGTCGTCGCAATTTTTTAAAAATTGTGCATGGGAATATAATGGAAAGTCCTACATCAGAAAAAGAGTCAATAAAACTATCACTTTAAAAGAATGAAAGAGAGGTATAAAGGTCACCCAAGATAACCCATACTCAGATTCCATGTAGGAAAACATGGATATGGATGATAAACTAAGTGTCAAGTTCTTATGGAGGGGGATAGAAATCATGATCAGGATAAAGTTAACAATAAGAAAACCACAAACTTGTGTTGGGACAAACAACCATTAGTCTCCTAGTAGGAAAGTAAACAGACAAATTTTTTTTTGTTTAAAGTTACATTAATTTACGATATTGAATAAGAATATAAAGATATATACTTACAATTTAGGTAGAGTTTCATTCATTAATAAATTTCCACCACTAACTCAATTTTTTAAATGTTGAGTATTCATGAAGTCTTGGTCACACTGGAAGAGCTAGAATAAACTTCTATAGAATCACATGATCCATGCAGGATGAACTATATATTTACATTGTCTTTAGAGATTAACCAAAACCAAAATGGTTAGTACAAGATCTAATGATCCTCCAAAAGGATATTCCTTGAGAGAAATAAACAGCAATCTTAATTTCCAAAATTAAACTAACAATACCCCAAAGTTAAATAAATACCATTCAATAATAAATTGTCCCTAAAATCATTAAATATAATCAAAACTAATATTGAAAACAAAAACTTATTAATAATGTAGTCTTCCAAGTTAAATTGTATCTCCAAATGTCATTAATTACTCTTAAAGTCACATACTTAAAAGTAATTAAACTAATCATTTCCATAAACAACACAAATCACTATAAATCCATAATAAAAACATAGATAGAAATCCACCATTTGTCTTCAAATGAAATCCCATACTATTCTATTTTCCTTGGGCATATAGTGTTCACAACAAAGCGATCAACTTCCAAAATAACATCTATCACTTAATCAACAAATCATTTTTCTATACCAAGGGTATTAATTTAATAAGACATAAGAACCCAAATCAACTTATTATTGATCGATAAAATCATTTAACTAAAAATAATTAGTCACACTATCCAGGGACTTCACGTAGTCCAGTGGTAGGAGATAAATCCCAATCGCACGTTGGTTGTGGGTTCGATTCCAATAGCTTTCCAACGTGACAGGTTGTCACACGGTCTCCGTGTTTTCCTTTTTCAAACACTATATTTTATAATATTACCAAAATGAAATAAATTCCACAAATATTATCTCATACCTTTCATTTTCATCCCAAATTATGATAACATATAATTTCCTAAAACCCAACGATCATATAAAACCAAATGATTATTTATAACTATATCCAGAAGGGAAGAGATAATTCTTCCTCTAATACCATTCTCACATGGAAAACTGTGGGGTTACAAATACAAGAGAAAATTATTCCGACGTAAACCCATCATCAAGGAGGACTAATAATTTTTTGAACATTTCTCTAACCATTTATTTCCACATAGCTTCTTCTTTGACCATGAAAATATCCTATAGAATAGGGCATTCACTCGGGTAATGGCCAGGTCCCCTACATTTACAGAAAATGACTGTAAATGGACTCTTGGGACCATTTTTATCTTCTTCGATAGTACTCTTCATTTTTGTTCGGCAATTCTTCAATTTATGTCCTTCCTTCCCACATGTAATGAATTTCTTTTTCCCATTGAGACACTTTTCTGGGTGTCTCCATCCACATTTCCTGCATGATGGAAATTGAGGATTCCTTTCTCCATGGTCTCCACTGCTGGAGCTCTTATCATTCATCACCTTCTCTTCTTTTTTGAGTCCAGGAATTGGTTAATATATATATATATTGTTAGTTATATTTTTGGAAAATTGATTTGGCATAAAGAAGATATCTTTTACGCCTATCAAAATTCCATTTTGTTGCTCATTGCCACCATTGTTGCCACCTTGTACATCATTCTCAAAGTCACTATGACTTCCTTGGAATCCGGCCATTGAATAAAACCAGATATAATTGTGTGCGTAATAGTAGTCATAAAATCATTTATAGATTAACATGTCACCATATTCTCAATTTGAAACACATTAGGATTAACCAAGGTCATTCACTCTCATCTTATATATATAATACTTCAAATCGATTTGTAATGAAAATGTTAATTATCCTAAGAATATCCCTCGGGAGTTTCGTAACCGAGAGTGCAGCAAGGCCCGTTGTCATGCACCAGTTCCCGTTCGAGTCAAGCTCAAAGAGGTGTTTTCGAGTATTACCCCTTGGTATATCTATGTCAGAGCCGCCTATACCTGGTCGTATCCAAACATGGATGTATTTATCAAAAAACTCACAAAATATCTACAATACCAAAATTCTAAGAAGTTCTTCTATACTAATCCTCAAAGTTCATCTTAGGACTTCGTTCTCTAATCAGATTTTATCTAAATATAGAGTCCAGGGTTTGTACTAAACTTCCTCTGATACCAACTTTAACGCCTCGACCCCAGTTACCCAAAGTCAGTTCATTATTACAAAACATTGGAAGGATCACAAGAAAGATCATGTCTCGAAAGACTGATTAGTTTCGTAGCCTTGGAAACACTAGATACAATCATAATGTTTTACATTACATCATAAAAAAAATCTTGTCTTCATATCCCCTCATACTATCCCTATAGGTCATTCATAAATTATTTCTTCATAATCCTGGGAAAAAAAATAAAACATTGAAAGGGGTGAGCTCAGATGCGCAGTAAGGATAAGATTATAGCAGAAGCTTTCATAGATAAGTATAAACACTTAAGAAAATTTATAACTAAAACAAAATCCATTTTAAACTTGAACATCAGCATAAAATGGAAAAGATAAAAAAATAATTCCATTTACTTACTCACATGGGTATTCTACTAGTCTAACGATCACATGCAATATCAATAACCACTTTCATAATGATGGAATGCATAATGCCAGACTATCATAACCACATAGCCAAGGCCTCGTTCCAAGACTACAAATATGATTTTGCCAAGGCCATGTTGCAAGACACTAGTTTGTCTCATGAGACCTACCGATGCATCGAGGAGCTATAGCGGGCTCCACCCGTCACTAATTAAGTCCAATGCATTCCTCATATGAACAAGTTTAAACATAACATAAACATTCGTATTAAAACTAGCATATGAACTGTCAATACTTTAACCAGAAACCATGAATGGTATGAAAATAGCACATCCACAGTCAAACATAAATCATTAGATACAATATGGAAGATTGTATTGTATCACATTATCCTCAATCAAGAATAAAGAATGATGTTGACATAGATGCAAATAATCATCAAAACTATTTGAGTGAAATATCCCCCTTTTTTCTTGAAATCATTTAAAAGTCACACTATTTGTCAAGAAGCCATTTAAAAAATGATTTTTGAATCAAAGTGTCCCATACCAATTTGAAACATTCAAAAGGAGTTTTAAATTTAAAACATTAATGTCCATAAACATAAATCCTTTAACCCATTTTTTAAAACATGGACATTAATGAGCACGATTTAGAAGAATAGGTCTTTAAAAAATTTAAAAATGGTATTTTAGATAGTGTTTCTAACCAAAAGAGAGACACTTGAATACAAATAATTGAATTAATCCAAACTTTATAATATCATGAGAATAAAGGGATTCATGATATACTTTGTTAAAGTACATTATATACACCACATAAAAGTGATTTGGTGTATAACAACAAAGAAGTCTCAATGGAATGTAAATTGAGATGAAATCTCTCATAAAGGCCATATCCTTAGGTTAAGGATAAATCTATGACATAATTATGTGTGAAAAATATAAATACACTAAAAATAATTTGATATTCAGTGTAAAACAATCATGGGGAATTCACACATATTCTAGTAAAAACAACACCAATGAATTGGATATTTATCTCAACAAATCGAGATTGAGTAAAAACTACTCTTATCAAGTTCATACCGATGACTTGAGAATTTATCAATGGGGTGATTATGTGTATAAAAAGTATATCCACTGAAAGGGAAGTGGAAATTATGACATAATCAAATGAATAGTGATTCCACACATAACCTTGGAGTAAAATAATCAATGAAGTATGCGTAAAGTCGAATGAGTGGAAATTGAAATTTCAAATTCCATTATTGATTTGGTAACATACACAACATAAACCCATGAAGGAAGTATCATACAATGATGATGTAAATATACATTAATTAAACTATATTAAACAATGAATACAAACATGGGCAGCACACACACCACATGTAATAAATATGTGGTGAACAATGGAATTCTCACGGAATTAAAAGTGAGATAAGAAACCCTTTACCTTGTACTTTTCATTGGTTGGGGGTAGGTTAAACTCCTGTATACTATTTAAATAATTGTTATTAAATTATTCATGAATCATATACATTAATATGATATCATATATGATCTTTTAACATTGCTTTGTTAATAATATCTTAGAATTATCGTCGTTTCGGGTGTTAACTTACTCGTTTTATTTTATACGTTTTGTTACGTAAGCCATGTTTGTCATGGATAGGTTGTATCTTATTCATATAAAGTGTGATATAATGTTCTTAAAAATTATTTTTTAATCATCAAATGATAATTATACTTGAATGGATATGATGGAGAATGAATCTCATCACGTTCGTGGAGACGGTAGTCCGTATGTACGTACGAGCGACAATATCATTATTTTGATATTAAAATAATTTATAATTGCATGGTATAATATATATACAGAATCATTATCATGTTATATTTATTGTTTACATGAATTATACATCATTATTATATCTATCCAAATAATAATATATTGAATAACAATTACACCACGAAGTGGAGACGGTAAGCCGTACATACGCACGTATGGTGACATGTTATTAAAAGGTTGATAGAGTACTGAATATGGTTGTAACATATTTATAAAAACATCACAGTATATATAAGATACTGGAGATATTATTTTATAATGGTAATAACAATGAATGAAGAAGTGGAAGAATAAAGGAACTTGAAAAGGGGTGGTGAAAACATTACCTCTTCTTCGGGTTCTTCCTTTTTATTTGATCAAAAAAGCTACTTAGGTTGGATTTCTGATCAAACTAAGGCCTCTATTTTGTAGTGAGGGAAGTTGAGAGAGTAGTTTTACAGTGATTGGCCGAACCAAATGGCTTTTAAGGTGTGAAGAAATGAGAAGGAAGAGTGCCCTTTTATAAGAGGGGTGAGGGGAGCCTTTGGAAAAGCTAGAAATATTAATTTATAATAAATTTATATTCGGTTTCTAATGGCTCCAAAGTTGATTATTCATAGGTTAAGGTGGTGATAGGTCTAAAACCATTCAATCAATATAATTTAGAAAGGTTTGGGTTACTATATTAACCTTATCTTTTAGTTTTAACTCTTGGTTAATTAGTTTGACATTTACGATGTCACTTTGTATTTTTATATTATATAGTTAATAAACATACTATATACATCCAAGAGAACCCCAAGAGGTCCATTAATGATTCACCTATCTTGATATACGTTTCTTGGAAGAACCTTATATTTTTATGAATTTAATATCAATTAATAATATAATATTTTTTAAAAAAAAACTCTTTTATGTCAATTATGACACTATTCAATAGTTGATTTTTTTGAAACTTATAAAAGAACGATTACTTCAAAAAAAGTCAATTAAATCAACCCTAATATGTCATATTATTCTAGAAAATTAGTGTAATTCATAAAAAGTATCAAAGTATATTTTATTGGATATTTATAATATCAATTATTCTAATTTTTCACTATTATGGTAATTAATCCATCATCATTGTGTCATAAATAAATTAAATTATTTAATGTCTAAAAATTATAAATAAAATATCATTATGTAGGAAATATTATGAGATTTATAATGAATATTTAAAATCGAATTTATCTTATGTATAACCCTATATTAAAAATGTTTTAGTAAATAAACTTTGATTTTAACTCTTTTAACTCTTCTTTGAATTACATAATAATAAATGTTCTAATCTAATCCAAGTTGACCTAAATGATAATATTTTCTTCCTAAGGTTGTTTTTTGTCGAGATACACTTGTCCAATATAATTAAGACATGTGTTAGGTTAATATTAATATCATTTTTACCGTTAATTACCCTATTTACTTTTAACCGTGGTAAATAAAAGAAAAAATTTACTATTCACCAATAGTTATTTTCATCTCATTGAACCACATTTTACTTCTTGACATTAACCGTGTCTCTCGGAATTTTGAAATTCCATTCACAGAAGTGGTAAAATTATGTTTTATGAAAAATTCAGTTTTTTTAACTACCACTTAGTAGTTTCACTATTCATCAAAAATTGAATTTTTTCAGAACTATGCCAAAATTTCACCCTAAGCTATAATTGATATTCCGAATTCAAAAATGATGTCTATTTTACAAAATTAAAAACATATAAGTTGCATTAATTAATTTTATAATTAATTCCCGCTGTCACAAAAAAATAGCGTGTTTTTAAGATACAATATATATATCAAAAAATTGACAATTGTTTAAGTCCAATTTCAAAGTGAAATTAATTATAATGAACACCATTGGATAAAATGGTAAAAATATATTATAATTATACTTTTAAACCACTCAACAATATAATTTATCACTATAAGTTATTTTGATTAAATAATTGTTTTTAAGTATTTTTTAGTATTCATAAAAATTGGATGTTCTCAGAAAAATACCAAAAAATCATCATATGATAATTTCGATATTCCGAAACCAAAAATAATGTCCATTTTGAAATATAAAATATATATAATTTCAAAAATTAGGTATTACTATTCATAACGGCTCGTTTGATTGGTTGTGGTGTGTTGGAAATCAATGTTGCGTACAACACATGCTATCACATTATTCAAAGAGAAGCGTACCATAGAAGCTTGGGGTGTTATACACACATCTCCAAGTCTATAAAATGTATAAATTTAAAACATATAATAACCATGTGCACATACATCTAAAATCGCACCATTAGAGTAAAATAATAAATAATAATAAGAAAAAGGAACAAATATAGGCCCACCATATTTAACATGATATCATGTACAACCTGTAAAATGGGTGAGGGTTTCTATTACTATAACCACATAAACACACCTATGTCGATGCCTCTTACTATGTTTATATCGGTCCTGACCTCTCTAGGACTCCATAAAAAGGTTTAACATCTACAAATGACATGACACAATTGGGAGAAACCCAAGTTGTTGTGAGTATAATAATACCTTGTGGGACACCATGAGATAATATAGCATATAACATCTAAAATAATGGTAATCTCATTGTTGGTATGTGGAAATGACATATAATATGACAATATCTAGACACATTCATACTAGACACATACTGTCAAGTAAGATCACAACTTTATTTTCATCAAATGATTCATTCATGATGGTTTCACATAGTAATCATCTGGGATAACAAACACCAAGAGTAAAATTGTACAAATGGAATCCATAGGATATGTAATTACCATCTATTCATTCCTAACAAATTACACAATGGAGGTCTTAGTATATCGATACATAGATGGGGATGACACCTAAGACCAATGGGTATACCAAGAACGGAATTAGGATTAATCCAATAAGTAGGGGATCAAATATGGAATAGTTTTGGTTATTATGATACTAATAACCCCACCCAAGGAAGTGATGATGATATAGGATCTCACTTTGGGCCTCATGGATGGATTCCCATAACTCAATCTACGAATTATGTTTTTCAAAGAGGGTCACCGTCCTATTTATAAGAGAAAAATTCAAACATAACCCTCATGGAATGGGTCAAGGGAATGTTACCTAATAAAACCTTTCCATGTTGGAGAGGATAAGGCATCTAATCCATATTTGGAGTAAACAGTGTGAACTTGAAGCACATAGTGTTTCCCTTCTGTACTAGGTTCTACATGTGTATCATGATTCGTACTCATATCCATGTCCAAGTACATGACATGTGTGAGAATGTGTACTACTGAACGAGGCACACAATGTGTGACTGAGTCACCCAACGTGTATTGAATATATTTTTTCCAAAACAATAGCACTGCATTGGGGGGGGGGGGTTACCACATGGTGTATAATTTATTATTACACCTCATGTAATCGAGGATTTCCAGATACATGGATCTAGTTCTGAGGCCATCTTTTGATATTGCAACCTCTCATATAGCTAAAAATTACAACAGTAAGAAAGGAAAACATTTGATTGATAGTTTCTATTGGTGCTGATCAGAATCCTACCAATTGATTCTCATGTTAACAAATTATTGTCCAACCTAATTATAGTCTCATTATCAACTATGAAGAATAGGGTTCAGTATATTTATTTTGATCTATCATCATTGTCATCACAACTCAATACCATCTTCAATATGAACCTGAATATTTGATAACAATCTATTGCACCATGAAACATGAAAATAATGAATGTTTATATGGTGTTTGGTGAACCATCAGAGAAAATAAATACCGAATATGAAAAAATTATGAACAATGTGGAAAATCCAAGAAACACAATAAAGGAATGAAACTCACCCATGTTTGATTTTTCCTCGATTCCATACCATTATAATGACAAATAGAGATCTAAAACAAATAATCAAATTTCCCAAAATTCCCTGCAAATAAACTCATTATAGCAGTATGATCGATCTGAGAATCAATAACTAAGTTAATTGATTCTTGTTCATGATTGGAATAAATAAAGAAGGATAAATCTACATTAAACAAATTACCAACCTCTAGATGGATCAATCAATAATGAAAAATGAATCTTTGTCATTTTCATTGAAAGGATCTGAAAATTTCAATAGTGTACAAAATAATCGACCTATCAATATCGTATTTCAAATGAAATGATCATTCAATATTATCATGTTTATATGAAAAAAACCCATAATTGATTAAAAGTGAGTTTATATAGAGAAAATGATGTGTTTCTATGTCACAAAATAAAATAAAATAATAAATAAGTAATTTTATTTTTAATTCCAATGATGAATTTCAACCAGTCAACTGATGTTGACAACATTTATGTCTCAAATAGGGTAAATTCCATTCAATGAGCTCAATTTTAGCCTCATATTTCCTATCAGATTCCCCGTGTTTTTTTATTAAAAAATTTTAGTGAAAATATTTTTGGATGATATTAAATATATTTAATATCTTTAGAAAATTAATTTTTTGATTATATGGCCTCGTAATATCAATTCTTCTCCATTCATATATTTTTATATAACCAATACAATATTATAATGTAATATATGTACAAAAAAGTCATTTATTTATCCCTAAATTAGTGATATACATCCCAACAAATGAACGGATCCACAATGAGACATGGGTAATGAACATTCAATTGAGTTACTCACTCCTAAGGACTATCCTAAAGATTTCTTTGCTGCCACAAGGAAGGAACTAAAGTAATCACTGACATATAAAGGATCTTATCTTATTTATCCTCAATCTCTACCTTGTACATAGTAAAGTTAAATCCATCATTGATTTATAGATTTCCTAGGTCGATAACATAAAATGAATCATGCATGCACCTCCTTAGTTATGAAACATGGAAGACATCATGTACCCAGTCTATCTGTGGTGTTATGAAACCTCACCAAACCTATGAAATATCTAGAATAGTCTAGTGAATCTCAGAGATATATTTCCACCCTATTAAAATCACTACAATCCAAATCGTGGTGAGACCATCAGGAATAGATGGTCTCCATTTTAAAACTCAAATTCCCCCTTCATAGATATGTATAAGACTTTTTATGGATATGGGTTGTCCTCATCCACTACTAGATGATCAATGCCTTCTCTATAGTGACTCGCATCAACTCTGAGCCTATAATTTCCAACTCTCATTAGTCAGTCCAAGGTAGTTTTGACCCGTAGGTTCACCCATAAAATGACATGGTTGGTTCCATATTTATGGTTGAATGATAGATGTTATTATAAGAAAAATACACCAATAGTTAGTGATTATCTCAAAATGGATATAGTCTAACAATAAAGACTACATTATATCCTCTATAACCTAAATGGTTTTCTAACTATGGTCGTCATCGAGGTGATGAAACACCATTCTTAAATGAAACTGATTCCCAAAGGCCTCATGAAATTACTTCATAAACTGATATGTGAATAAATAAATAGTATTAGAAATTATCATCACAGGAACTCCATGGATTTGAGCTATCTCCTACAATTAATGGCATCCAAATCTCTCTATTGAAATATGATTTTGAATATAATGGAAGTGGTATGATATGGTTTGTTGGTCTATAATCACCAATATAGAATCATGACCTCGATATGTCCATGGTAACCCTATCATGAAGTCTATAGTTTCCCATCCCACTACCACTCTACCACCTCAAGGGGTTAAACTAAGTCAGCTGGAACCTAATTCTCAACCTCTATTTTCTAAAAAGTAATATATTAAGAGACAAGTTTTCAAAATATATTCTTCATACAAGGAAACCAAAACTAACATTAGAGGACCTGGTATATCCTTGACACACCAGAATGTAACACCAGGGGTGATATACCATTCTCTCCCATATCCTTCTCCCACAAAGTCATTAGTACCATTGTTCATACTCTGAAAATTAAAACATGCACCCCACCATCAAAATATCCATTAATATATTTTATAGTGGATATTCTAGTATATAGGGTCACACATTCGATATCCCCATGTCATTCCCCCCAATCTATCTATATAATTAGAGGTGTAATGACCATATAATGGAGGTAAGATACTCTATTCCCATCCATAAAGTTTAACTACAACATTTATAACTTTTATGATTCTTTTCATAGTAGTTACGAACAAGATATCATATCAAGAAAATATTCTAATACATTCCCCTTCAAAGGATTATAGGAAATATTAATATCATAGTCTCAGAGAAACTCTATCCATCACCTCTATATAGTGTTTCGATCATCTGAGATAATATATAATTGATACTCTTATGGTATGAATAGATTATAAACTACTCACCTATTTGGAAGTGTAACCACATATTTCATGAGAATACCACCATTAATATCTCATGATCATGGGCCACGTAGTTCTTATCTTATGGTATCTTCTAAAATGAACCATAGTTAATCAATGGATTGCGCTACATCAAGACACAACTAACCCTGGTCCCTATTGCATTGAAGAATGATATGTACTCAACAACCTTATTTTAAAATCTATAGTTGGGAGCACTCATCAATCTCTACCTCAACTCCCATAAATCCATTGACCACTCGATATTAATAAAAAATTATTACCCTTATAGGTAAAAAACTTCAAGGGAGATTATATCCTAGAGAAGCCATGTATAAACATCAAATAGTATCATATTAACCCAAATAATCCATGTACCTCCATCCCGTTTTTTGGTGGATCCAAAGAAAACTATGTCTTGAACTTTTTAGAGTCTATAGTAAACTATCTACTGAGAAAACATGTCCTGGAAATTGGACCTCATAAATTTAGAACTAGAAATTTAAGATCATCTCATAATCATAGTGCTATCAAAGTAGATCTAGTACAATTCTCCTGTGTCTCAAAATATTCTTCAGGTATGGAGTATACACTAGGATACCCTTAATGAAGAATACCATAGATTGGTATATGAATGGTTGAATGATCTAGTTCATGAGTCATGTGAAAACCACTATTTTATTCTTCACATCTAAGGGAATCACCATGTACTGATACTAATACAAATGAAATTGGAAATTTGTTATTGGTATATCCTCATATCGTACGTACTACTTTTGATATCCTGATATGAGACCAATCATTTATAACCATTTTTACTCTCTGAATAGATGTAATATTTCATCAATACTTGGTAATGTATACTTTTTATTTAAAGTCACCTAGTTTAGGATATGGTAATCCACACACATTCTAAATACCCTGGCCATATTCTAGGATAACAATAATGGGGTTGTCTAGGGTGAAACACTAGTCCTGAAAAATACCTTCCTCTAAATCACTTCAACTGCACCATCATCTATAAAATATCATAGTAAGTTATATGATATGAAGGTGAATGTATCATGTCTATCCATGGGTGTATATCAATGGATATTTCTTTATATCAGTATGGAAGTAATTTTGGTACATTCTTAAAAAAATGTCTTTATACTCTTCCACAAATATGGGAAAAAACTCATATAATCAACAAAACCAATGGTTATTCTAGAAAAAATATAAGTCATAAACATCACCCTATAATGAATGAGTGCATCCTGCTCTTCCTCTGATTTCCTTTCACCAAAAAAAACAAAATCCCATCATGGTTGATATAGCACTTCCTCTACCTGATATATTATATCTAAGAATGAACTATTGATTCACTATCTATACATAAGATTACTTCATAAGGAATCATCACTATTATAATGAGATCCCAAAAGAAACTCTCAAGTCAGAGAGCATGGTAACACTATCAAAAGAAGTGTGTGATCACTATGTGACCTCTAATTGGGATCTCTAAGTGGAAGGGATTATCTAGGGGAGTAAAAACAACACTAAATATAGAACAAGATAAGTGGAAACAAATAATGAATCGAAACTATATCTACTAGTTATAAAACTATGAAATAAAAGACACATATTGTACCTCCTATCATCTATGGAGCCTTGGAGATATAAACTTCGACTGCATGTAGCTTCCATCTCCCCTTTCTCATACCCACCTAATCCTGGGGTGGACAACATTGTTGTGGTGGTGAAAAAAAAATCATAACATTTACCACCACCAGATACTCTCCAAAAACCATTTCCATGTATACCACCATGAAAACCTTCCTGCTTATACTGATTCCACTACATAGGCAAACCATCCATTGTCTATCTGTTAGTGACATGACATATTAGATAATCCCTATAGAGTTTTTCTTAAACATAACAAGAGTAGCACCACCTCTCTCTCATTTTACTAGATTAATCATTCAATCCCGAAACCATATAACCTCTATTATGGGATTATCTCCCAAAACATCTTTCATGTATAGGTCCATATGTCTTTCATCGACTCCATGTTGCTAATGTGCATTCTCTTGTGTGTCCAATGATATAATAAACTATATACATCTACTCATCCAAGAATCACTCGACCAAAAAATAATACCCTAAAACTCTATAATTTGATTTAATTCATAGAGGCATCACACTGGCTCATATTCACATGTCTAGTCCTCTCTATAATGTCTACGCTTGAATAAACTGATGAAAAACTATATTCAATGAGTATCTAAAGGGTTTGGTGAACCTCAATGAAGACCCATCCATATTTGGACTACTTATATGAATTTTGTAGACGATTATAGATTCCAACAAACCTCCAAATTAGGTAGATACAAATCCTATATGAAAATATGATTGAATGTTTTTCCATGAAAGAGTCTTGGAATCATATGAATGGTTCAATAAGCCCCACCACCATCCTATAATGCACTAGAAAAGGCTTTCTGTAATGATAACCATATGGTCCTCCAATTTCCTAAAAGGATGAAATACTCATGTCACTCCCTCAAGCTATTACTCAACTACAAATGGTTTGGTCTCACCTTATAACCTGAGGGGTCTTTATCACTGAAACTCATGAATCATGGTTATATTACACAAGTCATACAATAGTATTTCTAGTACCATATGTTGCTCGATAGGTGGTGAAAAAACAGGAAAACCACATTGAGGTAACACTAAATGATCATTTCCCTTCATCAAAGCCTCAACCCTCATTGGATAATTCTCAGGATCTGAAGGTTGAATCATAGCTAGAAACATCATGGATGTATCTTGAAATAAACACGGTACGATCAATGCATATATCTGAAGTGATGACCAAAGAAGGAAACATAAAAAAATCCATTCCTATGTGACTCATGTATCAATGTTTTCCCTAAAAATTGTGCCCACATATACCAATTAAATAAATAGGTTTTCAAAGTATCGAGGTATGGATACATTTGTAAGTACACCAAAACTAGAGTCTTTTTAAAGAGATACAAACATGTAGCACTGAACAATATTTCCCCATAACAATGTTATAGAATATGGTCATAATGTATAACCTAATCCTCTGATACCACTCTATCACAGCCTATCCCAATAGGGACCATGCCCCAACTACCCTAAGCCCACCTGTAATGCTCTAGGGGTTGGTTACCAACAATGAGTAGTCATATCACAAAAATCACAGGCCATACCCTCATATACATGGAAAATCCTGAAAATATATTATCCTGTATAATTATTAAATGTAAAACAACTAGTATACATGATTTCATACATATAAAATACCACCATCAGAGAATAACAACATGTATTTAAATAAAAAAGGTTGAAATAAAAACCCACCATAAAGAAACTAAAAAAACTCTAACAAGTAATGTGTGTGAGGACTATAGTCAATGTAACTATAGGAACACACCTAAGTCTATATGGATAAATAATATACTCTTAGTCATATTACCTCTAAGTCTCTACCAAATTATCAATGTTATGCATAAGACATGACATGTTTATGTGAGTTTCATAGATGGGTGAGTATAATAATACCTAATATGACACCCCAAAGTCACAAAGAAAATAACACAAAGAATAATTTTCTACCCATAACAACAGATAATAATGAAATTATTAAGTAATTTGAGAAACAAAAGATGAGATAAAAATATTGGAATGAAATTGTCAAGTAAGATCACAAATGTATTACCAATGATGCATTTCTTCTCAAAGGTTCCCCAGAGAACTCGTCCTAGAGAACACAACCAATGCATCAAATAGAACTAATGGAATACATTTAAGATGTCATGCTTGTAAATACTGACATTATTTAGTACATTATTTAGGTCTGAAGAGACCGATACACAAATTAGGATCACACCAAATGACAAGTGGTATACCAATAACACAATCTATATTAACCCGCTAAGTAGGGGATCCACGACTACATAGTGTTAGTTATGAATATTACAAGAACCCCTCCTAGAGAATTGATAATTGTAGAAGATCTGAAGGGTGGTATCATGGAGGGTTTCCAAAAACTATATCCAAGAATGAAGTTCCTTATATGGGATCAACATCCTATGCATATGACCTGACTCCTTACTAAACCCATACGGTATAGATCAAGGGAACACACCCTAACAAAACATTTCCTAAAGAAGGAGTAAAAGGGAGGAATGAAATAATTAAGGGAGTAATGGATGGGAACTATTAGTACATGAAAATTCCTTTAAACACCATGTCTTACTATGTATCATGACCCATGCCCATGTCTGAGTACAGGTTGTGTCAGTGCCTGTGTACTCTTGATGATGTCCATGTATGGCTGGCCATGTTTATGTATGGATATCCATATCCTTGACTCTGTAAATTCCAAATTATTTTCCAATACACAAAGAAAGGGTCAGACTACAAGTGGCCACTTCACATAGAATGTGATACTTATCTCATGAAAAAAACTGTAGTGCCACAGAGGGTGTCCCAAATGACATATAATTATAGAATACTCTACTTATCACCCTAAATTTTAAATAATCTCAAATCTAGTTCTCATATCATTTTATACTATTTCGGAATCTAATCCATCCATCAATCATGCTATTAGGAAAGGAACAGGTTCATTCAAGTATTTAGATCACTGCTCTTCAGAATCTGGTCATGAAATTCACATGAAAATCGGTTATCGTGACACCTCGTAATTATTAGAGGACCAAATAGTAAGACAAAGGTACACCAGAATGATCCTAATCCACCACCATCATCATTAGAGACAAATATATTGGCTGGTCCAAACCTAGATCTGTGATAACAGTCATCCATACCAAGTAATGGGTGAATATCGATTTTTTATCTCGTAATTATTGAATAAACAGAAAAAAAATTCCAATGACGAAAGAATGAATAAACATGCGACAAATCCAAGAAACAAAAGATAGGAACAAAGCTCAGTCCTATTCAGGATGGCCTCGATTCATTTCCATTAGAACAATAAATTAATATCCAAAACAAATATGCAATTCTCCCAAATTTCATGAAAATAAACCCATACTCAAAATATGATCGATCTATGAATCAATGAATTAGTTAATTGATTATTAATAACTATAAGAATAAATATTTGTGGATAAATCCATATAAATCAAAAATCCTTCCTTGATATGGATCAACCATTGATGAATAATGAATCTAAATCATTGTTATTATCGAGATCCTCAAATTATGTTGGTATAAATCATCCCCAATCCATTATTGTCATTCTAAAAAGTTCTTCCAACTCTAACCCATAATTAAAATTTTTATGTGTAGAACCCTATGAATTGTCTATATATGAGTTTTAGTAGAGAAAAAATCGTTTTATGTGTCACTTGATAAAGTAAATTCCTCAATTAATTAATTTTACTATTTATTCTGGTGATGGATTTCAACCAAATGCCTGATGCTGAAAATGTTAATATACCATCTATGGTAAATCCCATGCTCTAAGAATAGTGGGGGATTTAGATTTTATATGTGAGTATCTATTTAAGAGTCATTTTAAATTTTTAGAAAAACGTTGCATGTTTGATATTGAATATATTTATTATTTTTCATAAATTAATACTGAGCTCATCAAGCCTTAGAATATCATGCCGTCTCAGTGGATGGTTCTGGAAATAAACAATATATTATTCTAAAGTAATATATGAAAAAATTAGAGTCATTATAAAGGGAATATATCCACTATAATTTTTATGAGAGTAAATAATGAATAATAAAATGGTTTGGGGAGTGAACCAATTACATTGTGATATTCTTATCAATAATCCTTCACAACTAAGTGAATTATTTTCATTATTTTTGTTTATTTCAAAATTCTATGTCTTTTGATAATGTTATTCTATCATGGATTTTTTGACCCTTTATGATTAATTTCTTATAAAATCCAATTATTTATTCAATTAATTATGATTATTATTTATGATATATAGGGTATGGTTTTTAAATATTATCCTCATGCTCTCATACCCTCATGTTTTTTATGTTGATATCTCGATTTTTACCATTTTTAGGAATCTGATCTCATTATTTATTATGTATCCTTTCCCTAGGAAATGAAAAATAGTATTATGTATGATAATTTAAATAAGGGTATTAATTATGAATAATTTAGTGGCATATGATACCGTTAACATCTGAAGAATTAGTTATTTATGTATCCAAGTTTCCAAAAGAATTATAACTATATGATTCTAGCATTAATCATTATGTTACAAAGTGAATATTCATATATTAAGATATTTTATTCTTTTATTAAAAGTATGGATCACTATATTATATAATAAGTGGAAGAAATAATTGTGTGGTGAATAAGTGACTCATTAATGATTCTCAAACATAAAACAGAGGTCCATTATTGGTTTCATGATGCAGAAGAATTAAATTTTCACATATAATGAGTCTTAGAGTATCATTATATCAAGTATAACACCTTATCAATTTTAGGGTTAATTATTCCATTATGTATATATCGAAATAATTTTTTTTGAAGATGTATTGTTTTATTTAATAAAACAAACCATATTTAATTAAACACTATTAGTTTGATAATATAAATTTAACTATTCTTGATAAGTATATTATCCTAAAAATTATATTAATTTTCTTTAGTTATTATTTATTTATTCAATATTTTATGTGTGTAATTCATTGTAATATGAATACATTAAGCATTTAATCCTTATAAAAAATTGGGAAAACACTACTTGCGGTATTTTGTCTAAAATATAATGAAACAAATAATTGAGGGTGTTCTACCCTATTAGTAATGATATTTCATTTTTATGTTTCATGTAGTACTAGTGGATTTATAATTCTATAAGGTTTTAATATTTATCAAATAATTATTTATTTAATTATTATGGATTATTTTTCTGTTATATAAGGTAGATATTTTATAATCCATATATATTTTAGTTTAATAAAAATAAAAATAAGAAGATGAGTGGTCAATATTTTTCATAACACTATAGAAAGAATACTTTTATTTTTTATTGGGAACAAGAAAAGGAAAATTCATTTTAAATTACCTTATTTTTATTAATTTATTTTATAGTTAATATAAATTCATAGAATCAATGATGGAATGAAAAGAAATTAAATAAATTATGTAGATAATTGTATATGTTTAAGTGGATGAAAACAACATGGTAATAATAATATTATTTTAATAACTTGGATAATGAAAAAACTAGATACCAAATTCCTTAATAAGTAGTAATAGAATTTAATGTCATAGACTAGTTTTTAATTTAATAGACTAGGTATCAGGAAGGATAGCTTATAAGGGGACAAAAGATGACCCCAAGCTCCGCTACTCATATACTAGATGATGATAATTAGTGGTGAGTGTGTAAAACAATATTATTGATAATATTGAGTCAATAATAAATCTATGTGGATATTTTTGTGTATATATAAATATTGGCATAGACCATCCATATAAAAGTAAAAAACCTGATTTCATAAATAGGGAACCAAGAGACCACCCATATTTGGGAAGAAATAATAGTAAAATAGTTTATATGATACATCATAACATAACAATGTATCACCAATATGTACCAAAAATAAAAGACATCATATACAAATAACATGATGGAAAACTTTTGAGTACTAGAGAATAACTAAAATTTAAAATTAAACATAATGTAATTCAACAAAAGACACATAATAATTCACACTAAACATAAATGATTATATATAGTTACCCAGGATTTTAATATATAAATATTGTATTATTATTTATGAATATAATTTTTATTACACAAACACATGTTTGGGGACTATAACAGTTTGGGGCCATTAGAAACATTGAAACACAAACAACAAGACTCTAGGAATAATACATTATATCCCACAATGATCATCAAAACTAGAAACCTTTCTAAACCTTTATAAAATAATACAATTCTTTATAACTTGGGGAAACGAAAAAAAATAAAGTGTGATATTAGATTCTTATTAAGGGTAAACAAATGGGATATAGGAAAATAACTTGAGAATATTGGTATTAAAAACAGAAGATAGCTTTTGAGAACAATACATATCATATAAAATATCATAATATTCAGTCACAATATAATTAATGGAAGATCAAAAGAGAAGAATCCTAACAGAATCAATGAACATGATCATTGAGAGCATAAAATTGGAATAATACATAAAAATTTTCACACAATTAAGTATATAAAATAATTTAAATAATATTTTAATCTCACTACAAATGCTATAATCGTGGAGTCAGTTGAGTTACAAAACCATAATACTAGTCATCGTTCACTCCCAAGACCATTAAAATAGACAAAGGCCCTTAATAAACTGGTTTCACTACCTATTACATTGATATGTATACCATTAGATATAAATATTTACCAAAGGAATTATAGGGAGATATATTCCCTACACTTCACATCATGGAAATCATATTTAGTTTCCCACAATATCATAAAATATTAATCATTTCATAACAAATGAAATTAAACAGGTTTCTAAAACATTTTATCATAATATAACATGTGGAAACAAAATAGGCCTCATAATCATATCATTATAACAAAAAGTTATATCTAGTGAAAAAAGATGGTTACATTAAACTTTTATCATGGTATAACCAATGGAAGAGAAATAAGTTTCAGAAACATATTTTCATCATAGACATAAACCATCTAGAGAAATAAAAATAATGTTATATTTTGACCATATCCCTACAAATACATAGAGTAAATCATCAAACATCATATTTTATGGAAAGTGATTTTTAAAGACCATTTTAATCATTTATTTATAAAAATTACATTCCAATGAAAATAATTTTTTTAAAATAATAATTCATAAAATATTTTTTTAATATCTTTCTTTGAAAATATCCTTGGAAATATATTTTGGAATCTTAAAAAATAAATTAATACTTTACTCTAGGAATATTACCTTCCCAATATTAAGAACACTTTTTTAAACATAAATTTTTTTAAAATATTTTAATATTAAAATTACCATAAAAAACTATAAATGAAGACTCAAATTAAATAAGTGTGATGGTGGAGGAAACTTTTGGTCATGTAAAACATGGTAAAACAAATATTCCTTTCACATTCTCAATAAAATCTAAATGGGATTTATTTTGGAAAGATATATAAATAATGTTTTTAAAAAATTATATAGAAATTACAAAATTGGTGAAAAAATATTTAAAAAATCATTAGAATAATGTTTAATTATTTTGATTTTTTAGAATACATGATTTTGGAAGATGAATGGTTTTTGACTGGAAAGATGGTATTTCATCAAAAAACATTATTTTGAACTCATGTGTTCATAAATAGATAAAAATGATGGTAAATCATGTATTATAATGACATAAATAGTTGATAAGAATATCCATTAGTTTATATATATATATCAAAATATTTTGTTCTTGAAAGCATGATTTTAATGATCCTGATAAACTATGAAGTTTTATCTTAACAATATTACCAATTATGAAACCATGAATAATGATACATATAAAATAATAACATTAATTAAAACATATAATATATTAGGAATAAACAATTTCATTATATTACTTGTTAAAGGGATTTTATATACACGGCCTAAAATAATATAGGTGCATAACCTGACACAGTTCATAAAGAAGAAAAATTGAGAAAAAAATTTGTTATCGCTTTAGTAATATTTTGAACTATAATCCCCAAATAAATATTAATTTAAAATTATACTTTAAATATCTTGAATATAGTGTTATTAATGATATGAAATTTCAAATTATTAGTTCATACAACACAAAAAAGAACCGAGTTGTTAATAGGTATATGACTTGTAATGATAAGAGAGAGACTAGAATTCCCTTACCTTATATATCGAATTACTTCATACACCTTTGGAACGATTCTATAATAAGTATAAGTTTACTTGAAATATATTAAATAACAATAAACACATATTTCATATCATATAGTATTAAATTATGGCCTTTTATTACCTATTTATTAACAAGTCCATGTTAAAATCACATTTCCAGTAATAATCAGTTTTTTTGTATATGTTTTGATTTTTTATTTTATACCCTCTTAAAATGATAATGGCTCCATCATCAATATAAGAATAATAATGATATAATGATCAAATTTAATATTAATTATACTTTTTATATCAGTCATGAATGATGGTTTTGAGAAATGAATTATCTCATAATTATGGAGATGGTTGGGTGCAAGTGATCATGAGTAATGTTTTCATTTTTCCAATGATCATTATGGAAAGGAGGTATGTAATATCTTATATTTACATAATTAGTATACTATAATAAATATAATATTAGTTCCTTAAATATTCTTATATCTTTCATCCATGTGGTTTGGGGATATAAAAAGAGTCACATCACTCTGTGATGGCGGTAGTCCACCCAAACACAAACAACGTTATCATCATACTATGTGTGAGAAGGAAAGTAATAAAATGATAAGATATGTTTTCATAATGATAAAAATTTCATTGATATAATTTTTATTTAATTTATTTAAGATATAATAATAAAATATAAACTTATTATCCTACATGTAAAGCATTAGTGGAAATTAATCACATCACTTCATGATGTGATATTATTTCATACAGACGTGAGATAATATCGTACCCAATAAATAATTGAAATTTAAAAGGTATATATATGATATAATTAATCAAAAAGAATAATTTATTTATTAAATATAAAATATATATTTTATACCCACAATCATACCCAATAGTGATATAATGTAATTGAAAAATTAATAGCATTGGTTCGCTAGGCGGTAGTCTGTGGTACACACAGATAATGAATTTGTAACCAATCAGAAAGAAGTGGAGATGGTTTCTGATCATGTACATAACATTAGAAAAAATATAAGAATATGAAATAATTTTTTTATTCTAAAATCACGTTTTAATAATAATTATAGGATGTGTAAAGATAAACCATATAAAAATTCTCATTAAATAACACTACTATTTTTTCTGATATCGTCCTTAGATGTGCACCAAAAACCTTCATAGGTTATATTTACACCAAAATAAGGCTAATATGATTAGAAGTTGGAATTTTAAAATTTATTGGTGTAAGTATTGGATAAAACAAATGATATTACTGTTTGAAAATGATGGGAGAGGTGTCAGCCTTATATAAGTGAGGTAAGTGACACACATGTAATTTTATGAAAATAAAAAGGTGTAACCATATTTTAGTAATGAAAAAGGATCCAAAATGGATTATTATAGATAATAATAAATCATAGGATAGAAATATTTCTATATAATATATTTTATACAAGTTATTAGGTTATTATAATACATCTCTTTATAGTTTAACCCCATGGAAAACCCATTTTTACATTAACCGTGGTAATTATTTTTTACAGTTTTCAGTGTTCATTTTGGTCAAAAATTAAGTTGAAATTATTAGAAAAAATAAATTGTCATTATTACAAATATTGGATCCTTTTTTTCAAATCTTATTCACATAAGTGTAAAAATATAATTTAAAATTATTCCCAAGGACGTGATGAGAAAGAGGGGTTTCAATGACAAAATGATCAAAATGTACATAATTTTTTGTATCCAATTTCAATATAGAATTGATTAAAATGGATTAAATTTTATTGTTAGATAAATAATTCTACTAATTTTATATTAAAACGAATATATAATATAATATAAATTTATAAATAAATTAAATGGAAATTAAAATTTTAATTAAAATTTACTATTTTCCACATTTAATCTGAAAAATAATTTATTGAGAAAATTATAAAAATTCAACCAAATATAATTTTGATACTATTATGTAAAAATGTTATTTTTTTCCTAAAATATTTTATTATTGTTTGAAAAATTAGTTTTAATAATAGGTGAAAAGGGGAATACATCTTTTATAAAAAAATATAGATTTAAACGTAAAATTTGATTTAATCATATATGTTTTCTAGTGAAAAAGTAAAGTGCATGTTAAAATTTTGATTAAATATATAATATGTAAATTTATTTAAATTAATTCACAATAAGTTATTTGTTTAATTATTAATTTATAACATGTTTGTTTTTTTAAAAATAGTTTTTATGAAATGATTTTCTTTATTTTCATGTAGTTTTTACTTTAATTAATAAATAATTAGACACTAGATAATGAATTTCCAATACATTTGTAAACAATATAGTTTCATTATTTATTTAATCCATTTTTTAGAAACCACTCAATCGACTACAAGATAACTATAGTATAATAATAGTATAATTATAATACTCGTTTCAGTTAAAATCAGTGTTACATGTAATAAAAAACAAACTCAGTATTTCATTTTGAACAAGAATATCATAGTATAATGTGTAATGGAAAATATAGAAAATATTAAATTCCTTTAAAAAACAAATTTCAAATAAATAATGGGGTGTTACATTCTACCACCAATTAAATTATTTTTTCCCTAAAAATACTCCTCGATCATGAAAGGTTTTGTATTTGAAAATTATTTCATTGAAACCAACATTAGAAAAAGTATTTATAAAAAATCTTCTAGAAAAAGAGAATAGGATGTTATAATTTCACCTAGAATAAAAATTATTAGGTTTATAAATAGGATAACATTGGTGGGAATTGAAAACATGGACATTGAAGAAAAGAGTAAATAATTTTATAGAGTAATAGGGATCATTGATCACCAGAAGGTAGGTGATGCAGACAAGATAGATGATTACAAAACCAGAGACGAGATAGTCATGAAAACTATAATTATCATAATTAGAAAGTATAATAACATTATTTTTTTTAAATATCTTTTTCATAATGTTGGAGAATTTTTTTGGGATAAGACACACTTAATTTTTTTAATTGAATTTCATAAGTTCAATATTATCATTTTCTTATATATTTATCAATTTACACTTCATATATAACTCTAAGAGATTAATTGTTCATATTTAATTCAATAAATACAATCCGTAATCGAATTAAAATTCATTTATTTTGTTAGTAGTTAAAAAATATAGAACTTATTTATATAATAAGGATAAATATTTATATATTTAAGTAGTACATTAATCCAAAAAATCTCATAAAAAGTAAAAACTTAAATCATTACATAAATTTTTAACCATATAACACTTCCAAAATCCATTTTTTTTATATTAGGACAGAAAAATTTTCAAAATCAAGTAAACATTATTACTCAAAATATCATTAAGATGATATAAATGGTAACATGCCAGATATGTAAATAACTCTATTACATATTTTCCTAATGATTGGTAATAACAATAATTACAATAAAAACTCAAGGGAAACATGTGAGTTTCCTCATTACATAAACAACACCCTATATTATTGAACATATTCCATAGATCCAATAATGTTAAAAACTCCATCAATGATTACATACATCACTTTTTCAACAAATCCTTTATTAGTTTTGGTGTCATCAATACTATCTAATTAACATTATCCATATCTTGTAATTTTCTAACCTAAACACGATTTTCTCAACATTAGAAAAATATTAAGGGTCATATTAACTTAATCATGTAATTTCTAAAAAAATTACCTCGTCAATAAATAAAATTTCTAGATATTTTGTAATATTGAACATATTCATACATATCCTTAATGAGAAACTTATAAAAAATATCCACATACCTTTAATGATTTATATAACATAATATGTTAATTAAAATACAAAAAATCATCAGTAACCCAATTTAATTATTAAACCATTAACTAGGATTTCTAATCATATTAAATAATTCATATTTATTATAATATAAAATATAAATAATTTTAAATCATTCAAGAAACTCAATTTAATCATTATTCTTACATTTAACAGTAATAATACTAATAGAACAACCCATACTATTAATATGACAGGCATGGTCTCTTAAACATCATTCTTGTAACCATTACTTATACCACCTCATTGATTCTTATCATGATATTTCCCCTTAGGAAATTGATTTGAGTAATTCGAATAACTTCCAAATTTGAAACATTTAACCGTTGATGATATGTTATAGAGAACATTATTCTTATCAATTTAATTATCCAAAACTTTTACTTTTACTTATAAAATTACTCACTTTATGTCCTTTTTTTCTACACTCAAAACTTCTTCTCATTCCCATTATAATTTCACATTGTTGATTTTTTCTATATTCTCAACATATATAAAACTTAATCTTCATTCCTCCATGGTATCCACTTTCCAAAATCATAGGGAACTCTATCATTATCTTTTTTGGGGAATCTAATAGTCGGTTAAGTTAAATGTTGTTAAGCCTATTTTGTGATAAATAATTAGGTATAATCTAAATATCATTCACTCCAGTTATCATCCTGATTTCCTGCAAATCAAAAAATTGTCTATGATATTAATATTAACCCAAAACCTTATAGTTCCCTTTATTGAATAAAACCTAATAACATATCTTTAGAAACACTAATTATATTTTAAAAACCAATAATAATGAAAATCACATATAGTATTGGTAAACAATGACACATTATTTTTAATCTTTGACACCTTAGGTTTATCCTAGGCCATTCATAGTCATCATATATTTAAATCCTCCATGGCGGTCCATAAATAGTTATTGAATTTCCAAATAATATCATGTAGGTGTGTAAAAAACACATGTAGTGATGCATATTATAAATAATGAGGTGAAGATCATGTCCAGATCAATACACCCTTTTTATGTTATTACCTCTTGGGACCTTTTTCCCAATTCCACATCCACTTATAATATCCAGATTGGTATTTAAATTCTTGGAAACCAGTTTTTGATTCATTTAACAAGAATCATGCATATATTCCTATAATTATAATCATTCTTAGACTTATCCTTAGAGGCAAATATAAATATATCCTTAGAAATATACCTTCGGATATCATATAAATTTTCTCATCATATTTTCCAAAATTTAACAAAACCTGTCATCTAATACAAATTATTGATATCTTGAATTACTTTTAGTGAACTATAATTGACACCTATCTGGGAAATCCATTAGTCACTACACCTACTATGCGGGAAACACCATCATCCCCTATGGAATCCATTTCCTCATGAATCCCTTAGGGAAAGAGCTATTATTCATAAAAAGCACACACATGAGATTTACCAAGTATCAAATTTTTTCTTTGCCTCTGGTACCAACTACATTGACTTTGGATTATCTTAGTTTTAAATTACATCATATTTGGGTAATGTCCATTAAATTACACAACCACACCCTCAAAGACCATAATTTTTTAACTACATTTGAAACCTGAAAACTCAAAAAAGGTCCATATGTAAACACCATCATTTCTAACTATGATATTCATACCTATAACCCTTTTTAGACGTATCATAAGTAATAAAGTTCTTCATAACATGGGTAAAGGCAACATAAGAAATTGTGAGTTTAGATACTCATTAAGGGAAAACAAGCGTTACACATAAGCATAACATGATCATATTGGAATGAGAATAGGATCATAAAATATGAAAACCATACCCGTTATATAAAAGAACATAATATTGAGTCATGGAATAAATATTGGTAGTTTATATGTCATGAATCAAAAGGGAATCAATGAACATGATACAAGAGAGCATAACATTGGTAGGAGGTCTAATATTTCAGAATACACAAAATCATAGAAAATAATTTTCATAGTATCCAAGGCTAAGTTCCAATTATATCATAGTTGAATGGGTTAACTTCCTAAAACAACATATCAATCATGGTTAACTCCAAATACTATCATTGAGGAAAAATTCCCTTACTAAACCGGATTTACTTTGCATTATCATACATTCTGTCTAATGAGATATAAATTATATCCAATGAATTAAAAGGAGATATAGGTTCCACCTATCACATAATGAAAATAATATGTATTTTTAAATAGGAGTAAAAAAACATTAATAATCTCATTACTCATCAAAGTAAATGGGTTTCATAAACATTTATTCATAACATAACCTGTGGAAATGAAATAGGCTTCATTAGAATTCCACCATTTCCTAAAATTATAACACATGAAAAAATAAGTGGGTTTCATATGAATATTATCACAATATAAGCCATGGAATAGAATATATGTTCATAAACCACTGGTTTGAATAAAGATTAACCATTTAGAGAAATAATTAGAATGGAACCCATGGATAATATCCCCAATAAAAAATAATGAAATTAAATAGATGTCTTAATAGATGAAAAATGTTTTTGATGGGTGATTTAAAATATTTATTAAGAAAAATAACTTCAATTTTAGGATCTAATTATAATAAATTCATAAAATATATTTTAATAACATTTCTTTGGAAGTAAAATTGAAAACATATAGAGTATTCTTTAAAAATAAATTAATATTTCTTGAGGAAAATATCCTTTCCCCACTAAATTTTTTATAAAACATAATGCATTATGAAAATATTTATTTAAGTAAAATTGAAAAAATAATTTAATCTTCAAATAAACTAATGATCATGGTAGGGGAAATTCCGCTCATATCTTACATATTAAAAAAAATAATCTTTTCAAATTTTTAGTAAAATACCAATGTGAAATATATTTGAAAAATACAAGATTATTTATTTAAAAATGATCTATAAAAATTAAATCATGGGTTAATTTTTTTTATTTAATCAATTTAATAATGATTAAAAAAATTAATTTTTTTTAGAAATTATATTTTTTGAAGAAATAGAGTTTTTGGCTGAAAATATGGGTTTCATAAAAGGGTTATTTTAAACTACTGAGTGCATAAAGAGATGAAAAGGAATCGAAAACATGTATTCACTTGACATAACCATAGGATAATAAAATTTATTTATTTCTTGAGGGATAATTCATAATATTTTATCATTACTATCGTAATCATAATCAATCCTAAAAAATAATGAGATTATAACCTAGCAAACTTACCCCATTGGTAACTGTGAATCATTATCCCCATGATAGAATAATGTTACATGAAACATTTAATATGATGAGAATAAAAAATTCATGATATTAATAGTAAAATGAGATATATATAAACCTCATTAATGATGATTTTTACATAAAATGACATAAGTCTCAAAGAAAGAAAATTTAGTCAAACATCTATTTCATATTTATAAATATTTTGAATCATAATCCACAAATAAAGAGTAATATGAAATGAAACATTAAATATAATTAAAATAATTAATTTCATTATATAACATGTCTAAGTTCTATTATATACTCTACATAATGGAAACAAGTGTTGAATTTTCATATGTCTCTTATAAATAAAAGAGAGACTAGAAATCCATTACCTTATTTATCAAATTACTTTGTACACAGTCAAAAATATTTTATAATAAATATATTTTTATTATAAATCTATAAAATAAACATAAATATATATATAATTCCATATATTATTTACATATTTCCTTTCATTACCAATTTATTAACACTTCTTTATTGAGATCACAACTTTTTTTGTAATAACCACATTGTTTTCATATATGTTTATCATTGTTATTTTCAATCCTCTTAAACTGATAATGGTAACATAATATAGATAATATCAATAATTAAATAGTTATCATATTTATAAATCAATTATAATGTTAATACCAATAATGAATGATGGTTTTGAGAAACGAATAACCTTACTATTATGGAGATGGTGGGCCAAACATACGCTTGAGTAACATTTTCATTTTTTAAGGATCATTATGTAATGGTGGTAATTAATATACTATCATTAATGAATTATAATAAAATAAAAAATAATATATTATTTATTTGAATATACGTATATATATTATCTATGTGGTGTGGTTATGAAAACAGGTTCAATCAATTTATGATGGTTATATTCCACACATACATGAATGACACTAGTATCTTTCAATGAATGAAAAGATAAGAAAAATAAAAATAAATTATCATTTATGAATTTTAAATATGTAATTTATATTTTTAAAATTTTATTTATATAAAAAATACTCATTAAATTTATCTTTATTATATTCTAAGTAAATCATTAGTGAAATCGAATCACATAGCTTTGTGGGGTGGTATTCCACTATACACATGAGTGATGATTTTGTAAACCATTTGAAGGAAGGCGATATGGTTTTAGGTAACTAGCATAAAATAAAAACATAAAAGTATATTTAATATATTAATGTCATCATATATATATATATATATATTGTTTAATAAGAATTAAATTAGATTGAACAAGAAATAAAATAAAAATTCTCATTGAAGAATGTTTTTAATATTTTGTGAATCCTCATTTAGTATGCACCAAAATACTTAATAGGATAGATTTAATCTAATGATAAGTCTAATAGAATCATAATAGATAATTTTTGAATTGAATTATGTAGGTAATTTTAAAATAATTTTTTTTGATGTTGTTAATAATAGAGGAGAGGGGGTGACCTTTAATTAGAGAAGTGACTGACACAACAATAATTTATGAAAAAAATGAAAATACAATTTTTTACTCATGAAAAAAACTCCAAAACTGTTTATTATAGATAACAATTCATTATATGACAACACAATGTTTATAAAATATCTTTTAATTAGCATTAGGTCATTTTAACCCTTATCTATTTAGTTTAACCATTGGTAAACCCATTTCTACCTTAACCATCATAATCAATATTTACTATTTCCAATATTCATTTTTTATAGAAAATTTAGTTTAACACGTTAGATAATATAAATGTTTAGGATTGGAAATATTTACGCCATTTTTATAAATTAAACTCATAAATGTGGAAAATTTTTATTTAAATTTAATCACAAAAACGCAATGAGAAAGTATGGTTTTAATGAGGAAATTATCAAATGTTTACAATGTTTTTATATCCTATTTAAAAATGAAATTTATTCTAATGAAATAAATGGGATTAATAGATATATAATTTTACTAATTTTAATTCTTAACCAATTTATTATAAAATTTTTCATCGTAATTAATTTAATAATATATTTTTAAAATTTAAAATTTTGTATTTTCACTATTCATAAAAAATTTAATTTTTTAGAAAATTAGTAAAAATTAACCACAATATAATTTAAATATTATAATTTTAAAATTTAGTTTTATTCTTCTTTATGATTTTTATAATTTATAAAAAATTAATTTTTAATATAATTGCGCGAAGGGTGAAAACTACTTTTTAGAACAATACTATTTTTCATATTAAAATTGGATTTCTTCTTATCTATTATCTAGGAAAAAATATGAATGTTAAAAAATGGATTGTATATCTAATATATAAATTTAATTAATATAATTAACCATAATTTATTTATTGAATTATTAGTTTTTCAAGAAAAGATTTTGTTTATTTTAAAATATTTTTTATTTTCATTTATAATTAATTGGTCACCAATGAATAAATTATATACACATGTGTAAAGAACAAATTTTCAGAATTTATCCAATAATATTCATACCCATCATTCCAATGGCTTGAAGATAACTATCACATCATATTATTATAACAATATCATATGTTTTGTTTATAGTAAGTGTTCTGTATAAGGTAATGAAAAATCATTATTGTGTGTTAGGAAAGATTAACTCAATGTTACATGTAATGAAAAATATTGTAAATCTTAAATTCCTTAGAAAATAATGTTCTCAAAATCTCACTATGTTACATTTGATACAAAAACCATGTCTCAAGCTCCATGTAGTGCTTATACCAAGAAGAAATCCTAAAGGTATATCACAATACAATGAAACCCAATTTTTGTATGCATATAGTGCGTGAGCCCTATAAACTAATGTGAATGAATAATTATTAAACAAACTTAATTCTGCTATGATTAAATGGATTTATATAATGTTTATATATGGGTAAAATTCATTATCAAGAAAAAAACACACCAAGATACATATCCAAATTGATAAACATGTATAAATATTAGGTCATCACTTGATATATAAGAATCCTAGATAATGGGCCCCACGTAATTTAGTTAATGTAGAAATGGTTATTGTCATTATATACTATAATACCTTTACTTATTATTGAAACTCATAGAGCTTATTTATCCATGATGGTTTGATTTGAACATTAATATAGACCTAATTTCTAAAGGTAGGGAGTCGGTATGGTTTCTTAGATGTGATGTTTCAGAATGTATAATGGCCAAGTGGGGGAGAGGTTAGGCTTATTGATCTTTTTAATAGGGAATTATTAGCTACACTGGGAGAGTCTTATAGATTTAAGATGAATCTCCTAAATCCATCCCAAATCCTAGCGGAGGATTGGTTACCCTAGTTACAATTATATGATCAAATCCCTGTGGATATGAAAACATCAAGATACAAATAGATATATTAGTTTTTTTTCAATTTTTTTTATAAGTTAGTAATTCTAGTGTTTAAATTCACATTTGTGGGAACTATGTAATTTTTCATCATTGTTGGTGGTGGTCAGTGTTGTGCTCTTGGTATCAAGTCCTTTATTGGGAATTCTTACATATCCCTATAAAGGGGAACAAAACCCATGTTGTTTAACAATATTTAATATGACACATAATAGCTTTTAAGGTTGTGTAAAATGGGAAACATCTAATTAGTTTATTTTTGTGATTAATGAATAGTTTGGAAATGGTTCTTAATAAATATTTTGGTGGGACTTATGCATGGGAATCCGCTTCTGGATAATCCTATTTATTATTTACTCAATAAAAGAACATATAACTTGGGAATACAGCTATTAGGATTCCCATAAATATAAATTTTAATATTACCACTAGTGGATAAATTTTGAGAGCACCAATGCTCTATGACGATGCCCTATGTCGATGGTGGATGTGGCATCCCCTCCTCCATCGGGGGAGGGGTCCCTTCCTCGCATTTCTCCTCATCATGGTTGTCAGGATAGTGGTAGGGTGTCTGTATCATTACCTTCATCCAATGATCACTCTTTTTTCCTAGCTTTTTTTCCACCCAAAAGGTCATGGGGATCCTTCACGGACAACACATGGTTCTAATCTCTATATAAAAGTTCAATAAAACATATGTGCTCTTATCTTTTTCTCTGGTTACTCGATTTATTTGGTGATGGACCCCAGTTGATTTTTTTGATAGGATTATGAATGGGGAATGCAGATTAGCTCACCGTGTGGTTGTTGAGTTTCTAGGGATCTGATATATTCCTCCCAGCTTCTCGAGTGAGGAGGATCTGGTGTAGGCATGGTCTCAAGCTAGAAGATATTTCATGGAATCCATTTTCATCGAATCCATTGGTTGTTTGATCTCGACATGTAATAGGACCCTTCTACGATGGAAATTTGGATTCAAATTCTTGGCCTCCCGCTACCTGTCCAGAATACAGTGTTACTCCCTTCGATAGGTAACTCCATTGGAAATTTTTGATGTGCTGATCAATAAAAGTCCTCTATGAAGTACCCTATTGTTGCATGGTTTATGGTTGAAATGGATCTCTCTCAGACCCCTCCCGATGTTGTGTGGGTTGTGATTGAGAGGGAGTATAGTTACTGTCAGCCAATTGTTTGTGAATCATGGACCAATCTATGTCCTAATGTAATAGACAGGGTCATAGACTTCTTAAATGCTGAAAGAATACTACAGGTTATGATGAGTTCGACCCCACTAGCATGTTTGTTAGGCCCGCTTATTAGGTGGTTTGTTCAAGTGATGCATCAATGGAGAGATCTCTGGTTTTTCAGGATAGGGGGGGCATATCTCATTGTGTGGGGACCAATCCAGGTAGGATCCATTAGGCACATGTCACAAGTTCTCTTTTCCCATAGTTAAGAAAGGTGGCCCAGATATTTTCAGGCCACTTGTTTCAGAGGTGTTAGGTCTGTTTCATCATGATCTGGGAGCAAGGAGCTCAGGTGAGGACATGAAAGTGTGTGAGGTTTTGCATGAGGAGTGTACCTTGCTTATATTTACGGATCAGGCTACCCAAATGGCATGGTAGGAAGCTAGGTAGGTTCTCTTGTATTCTCCATAGGTATCCTAGTTGTTTGCTTCAATATCAACCGCTGATGATGTCCTAAAGGTTGAAAACACGAGTCATGTTTCCAATAAGGCCTCACACTACCTTTCATTGGAAGACAACCCCATCCATTACCAATATATGGGTTGTGGTCTTGAAATGAAAAGAGTCCTGGATAAGCCAAAGTGAGCCCCACAAACCTCCTCTTATGCTGAGATGATTATAAAAGGGGGCCAATAAGGACCTCTCAAAACAAGTTTATATTACTAGGGATGAACACTTCCTTAATAGTGAGGAAGTTGCATGGGTGGTTCACGACCAAGACCCATTGGATGATGTGGAAATATTCCAAGAGGAAATGGTCAAGGCTTCATACCTCGATGAACCCAAGGAACTAGACATAGAGGAGGACTAGTTTAGATGCTTGTAAGGAAATGGAATGAACAAAATCATAGATTTAGATGGTTTCATTTCAAACAATCGGAGGGCATGTAGAAGGAAGGATTAATCCAACCTTCGTAGTCCTCCTTTTACTAGATATATTTGTAATGGAAAGTTGTCTCCAAAAGCCTCTACTCTGGTTGGTAGCATAACCATTAACAATTCCAAAGACCTAGGACAATAGGAGACGACATCCATCACCAAGGATCTGGTTATGGAAGGATGTGAGGCTTCTTATCTAGCTTATTCTACAGTTGTTGTAGTGATGAGCAGTCAGGGGCTGCAATGCGAAGCACGTTCCAAAGCCGACTCCCAGTACCAGATGTCCTATGTGCTAAAACATAGGGATATAATCATGTAATCATATAAATAAATGGTTGTAGATACATTGGATATTAATTCATTGAAGAAGATGAGACCAATCCATGTGTCCACTATAAAGGAGCAATGTGAGTTGGCTGATAAATAGGAATGCATTCTGCTTAGAGGCCTCAACATATGGAAGATTATCAAGGAGGAATATAAGAAATATTGGGAAAATTTTCACTTGTTTTTTAGGTCACCTTGAAGGATTTATTAGGAATGAAGGTATATGATACTCCCTAGACTTTTTTAGGGAAAAGGATTCCAAAAAACTCATTCTTTTCATTAATAGATCGGTTGTATCCTTTGTACAGAAACAATTTAGTTGTGAGGGTTCCAACTTTCCCCTTAAAAGTGATTTTTTTATAATGAATTAACTTTGGATGGAAGATACCCATATATGTCTTTACAGATTAATATAATTATATTGAGATGAATAGTAGAAAGGTTGTGGCTTACAACTAGTATGAGGCCCATATATTGTTACCAAGAGGAGTGCCTCAACTCAATACACATGAGATAACTAAAGGGATTATGAAAATTCAAGTTTAATAGGTGGAGGGAAATAAGAGAAGTATCTTAACTCAAGTTATTTATCAAACTTATTGGAGAATATAAGTTTAGTATTTGGAAACCAAGATATGTATTTTAAATAAAGGTATTAAGAGATTATCATATGCTCATCACATAAAATATAATGCGTTTATAGATATTGGGATTAATACTTAAAGAGAAATACTATATATCCTAGTTAAAATGAATAAAATACAACTTTGTTTAAGTTTTATTGTTTAATTTCATGTAATTGGACAAGTCAATATAGTTTAAAATCATGTTTTAAATATGTATTTGTTCACATCTCAATCATTCTAATGAAATGATTAACTATAGTTTCTAAGCCACGTTGAATCATTCTTAGTGTGATAAATAAGTGCTAATAGAAGGTCCATTGTATTGAAAGACAATATGTAATATAGGATTGAGAGGGGATTATTCATTGAGATTACCTTAGAAAATTGTATGGAAGTGTGAGTTAGGTTAAAGAAGGATTTAAATTATTCACCTAAGAGGAGGCTCTGATGGGATTCTAGCACTATAAATGGGGATATAAAAAGAGATCAAGTTGGGATTATTAATGAATTTCCATAAGATACCTGACCATTTAAGTGAGTTAGATGAAGGTATTTTTTGGGTATATTCTAAAGGAGAGGCCCACATATGGTTAAATATAGATAGTGAGCACAGTTAAGATATTTTTTGGTGTCTATAGAAGTATCATTACCCTCAGAACTTTGGGAATCCTAGAAGACTACCCCTACTAAAAGTGTTTTGGGAAACAAAGAGGAGTATCTTGACAGAAGGTATATTTTAGGAATCCAATATGATTATATAAAAGTTTGTAAATTATTGAACAATAGTGTAACCATAAATAATTATATGTATTATAGGGTTGAGTGATTGACTATATATTCTGGTTTAAGTGGAGCCAAGGGGTGAGATCTTAAAATATGGCATCACTCAAGTAGGAAATCCCAAGTGTGAGACCTAGGTGAATTAGTTTTCTCTAGTAAGGGTGACAAGGTGTAAGAGTTAGAAGAATGAGGGTTACAAATGTATGGGCACTTAAGTGTGAAAAAAATGTAAATGTGGATTAATTAGTAGGGAGCTCAAGAGTGAGTCTTGGGAAAATATGTAATCCCTATTATTGGTGACTATGTGTGAGATTGTGGTAGATGGGTTCTCGATGGATGTAGAACCTAGTTGTGATACACAAGAAGAAGGGTTCATCCTAGTTTAGGAATATTGATAAGGTATTATTTTGTTTGGGTCTTTGGGTGAAAGGTCACCCTAATGATGGTCCTTGGATGAATGATTACACTACTAAGGGGACCTGGGTGAAGTTTCACACAATTGAGGGAACTGATTGTAGGATTTCCCTAGCCTAGGGCCCTAGGTGAAGGATTATAGTTTTTAGGGTCATTGGGAAAAGGATCTAATTGAATGGAATTTGAGTGGAATGTTGTTCAACATTATTCAGTTCCATATAAGGATTATTAGGTCATGTGGCACCCTAGTCTATGATATGTTGGAAGACTAGGGTGCATGTAACCTTAGTTGGAGATAGGGAATGGTTTGGGAGAAGGAAGTTCCTATTAATTTTTATCTTCATGTAATACTTCCATGTTAATTGAAATTTATAGGAAGGGGTCTATTTATATACCATGATAGACCTAGGCATGCAGACCATAACCCTTGGTCTGGGCATGTGAGCTACGATAAGGATTTAGGAATACAAACTAGGTATGTGAACTAGGAGAACAATCTATACATGTTATATTCGAGTGCACAAGTCCATATAAAATAAGTATTGACCACACAACCCTAAAGAAATACTTAGATTTATTATTTAAAAATTTCCAACTTCAAACTATCATAAATATTGTTCTTTTTGTTTATTTTGGCTTCATAACTAGTTTATTTAAAACAAGAAAAATATATTAAACCCTAGGATACATGGTCTAACCAATAATTTGGGATTTATTAAAACATAAAGTTCTAAGAAGACCCCTGAAATTTGGTTTTGGGACTTTAATTCCCAGCTATCATCAATCAACAAAATCCATGGACTACTCCAAGAAGTATGTTCTCTACACCACATCCTCAGACTATGAAACGTTTTTTAGGAATAATCATCCTATTATGTTTGAGAAATAATATGGAACATAGAGAACCCATCATGTTCTACATTTTATATGGTGACACCTTTCTACCAAAACACAACTTGTGTTGTATGATTTAGGATAATATAATGGAATCTAGGAAAAATAGAATGCTAAAGATATCACTTTTCCAACAACCTCTTATGTAATGAATGGAACACTCTCTATCAAGGTATAATCTAACATAATGTTCAATATAAGTTATATAACCATCCATGACCCAATTATTAGGGGAAGTAAAACATTAGTATCCACATAATGTTCCCAAACCATTCCCTCTCACTTAGGAGAGGTCAAAAATTTGTTCCCTAAACAATACGTTATTTGTATTGGTATGTCACACATTATTTTTAGAAAAATTCCATATTAGATAATGGAGGCCACACATTAGTAACCAACCCATCTCTCTTACTCCAATTCAGTCACATATAAAATTATAAAACAGTACTCTCTCACTTTGGGGAGGATGCACATCATGTTCTCAAAAAATCCCCTATTACATATAGAAGGTTAAAATTTTCAATTCATGTTATCTCACATAAGATGAGTGAAATCTATATGTGAAATCACATCAAATTTTTTTTCAACTATAAAAAAATAACAGTTAAAATTACCCAACAGTAGATTAAAAGAATATATAAAAAAAATAGTTCCATAAGTCTATACTCATGGATTATCTCTTATAAATCAATCATGGTTACTAATGTAAGACTTATATATGCCCTCAACACCAAAAAAATGCACCGTTACTCACCCAAAACCATGAGTCATTCATTTGGGCCACCCAAGCCTTAATTGTTAATGGACATCTAATTCGAGTTCAATTTTACCCAAGCGGACTAACATACCTCATATTATGAAAATTGGAATGGTTCCATAAATCCTAATATATTTTAAAAATATCCACACACAAAGGGTCCAATAACATCTTTGTATAATAACCCTATCATTTTGACACAAAAAGTAGAAAAATGTCACACTAACTCATGGAACCATACTTAAAATAATTCATTAAATTATGAATAAATTCCATAACAAGGAAATATATTATTAAATCACGAAGCATCAACATGGAACAATAATAACACGATATGAAATTATAAACAAGAGTCAAAAAATATAAAAAAAATTTAAAAAATATTTTATTTCCCACACAAGGTAAACAAAACCCAAATAAATCCCAAAAAATACCTTCCAAATATGTCTTAAAGACCAATTCATATTCCTTATTATAACCCATCTTAAAAATTATGACATCATTAAAAAAATGAGTCCATTAAAAAATCATTATAAAAACATTTATTGTGTAAATCCAACATGAGTTTTGGAATACCCTTTCAAAACCATAACATATAATCATTACCATTTCCTAGGATTTTCATTTAAAGTAGTTATTTAATAAATAACAATTTCAAAAAACAAATTTTTATTTAAATACCAATTAGAGGGGAAATCCAATTTAAAATAACTACAAAATTGGAATACAATTTTCATTAAAACCAAATTTTAAGGTAACCAATAAGTACAGAAAATAGATTTTCTCTGAAAATGTTAGTCACCCCCCAATAAATCCATAAAGAGGGCATCCAAACCTAATTCAACCAATGTACCACAAATATATATTTTAAGAATAAATTATCTCTTCATTGACTATTAGACCAAAGTGATCTAGCACAAATTTATTGGGAAAAACCACACATTAAATGAAACATGATAATAATAAATATAGTTATGGAAACAACCTAAAAACAAGAAATTAGTAAGAAACATAAGAATTTCAAGGGAACATACCTTATTTAGAATTAACATGATTCTACTCTCTAAGAAACTCTATCCAATTATGATATATTTAATTGGAATATTGTAACATAATAAATCCCTACATTAGAGAAGAAGTTACATAAAATAAGAAAATGATAAGAGAAAAACTAATAGAAAAACCCATGTCTAGTAATATTTTAAGAGACTAATTCTTCTAAAAGATGATGAAAATATTTTACATCAACCAATGAAGATATTCCATGGGGGTTGTGGGATAAAAAATATTTCTATATATTGGGTCTACATTTTTTGGGGATGAAATTTCCAAACCCCTCTAATTTTTAATTTACATTTATTAATTAATCATTTTAGGAATATATTGAAAAGATTAATCAATTAAATTTTTTTACAAAGACCATTAAACATATTTATTGTCCTTGAATGATAAAATATATCACCCTAGGAGACCCATACATATAAAAATAGACTTTTCTCTATAATTACATTACCTTTATGTTCCATTGGGTGAATTAAATTAACATTATGTTTAAACACAATAGGCCATTATGTATCACCCTTATTAGAATAAATCACTCTTATATATTAGGTAAATAAACCATACACACCATAGTGTATGCCAATATATTACCAATTTTTTTAACCTTACATGTCATGAAATGACTATTATATATGACGAGGGACACAAAATACTTTTCCAAATTTCATAGCACTAGTTAAATTGGATTTTCTCATACATATTCTATTTTTTAAATAAATTCATATAATGTTGAAAGGGAAACTCTAGAGTTACTCTCATGTATCCTCTAGGTTACATTTATATTTATATCCACCTTTATAAATACTTATCCATTTTTTTAACCCTCTATAAAATGAATCATTTGTATTAGAGAGATAAGTTTTCATGTAATAAGGTTAATATTCCAAAAAATATATTTACTCTTATGCATTGAGAGTTTACTCTCACATAAACATGGATTTCAACACATTACCACGTTTTACTATGAGGAGTACTCTTACCTATAATATACCAATAAATTATAGAAACATTCACATCATGATTTTTTAGGATGTAGGTAATGATCTTAAACCCTTCAAATATTTTCCCTTATTTATTATAAATAACCAAATTTTAAAAAAACCTAGGAATTCTCTGTGTGATGAATCATACAAGACATAAAATAACTCTTACATATGAGTTTTTGGAATTTTTTTAATATATGATACAAATCCCCCAAGAATGTTTTATTTTATAACTCACCCTATTAATTCCAAAATAACTAAACCCTAAAACATTTTGATATTTTCTTAATATCTCATAATGTATCCAAACCTCGAACTACAAAAATTACATGACAAAAATATGTCCAATATTTATTCAATAATATTATTTCATAATTAGGAACCTTAGACAACAATAAATGATCTAAAATACTCCAAAATCATTTTATTAAAATGTTACAACACTAAAAAATATTTATTTGATCCTAAATTTAAAGAACACAACTATAAATAAGACCAAAAAATTAAATTTCCATCGAAAAAATGACCCAAAAAATTAATGGTGATTAAAAACTCTAACAATAATAATTATTTTCAGGGAAAATCTACCAAGAACATTTCTTAATTACCTACAGATTTTTTAGAATTTTATATCTTATTTTAGTATCAATTATAAATTTGAAATGAAGCATCAAGATTAATATGGAACTGAACTTCTATATAAATATATATATATGCTTTTCATGAAAAACAATTATTGTACCCTAAATCATATCATACAGATCATATAAAACTATCTTGGGGTGGATTACAATTTATTTCAGCCATATCCATAAAATACAGCAGTCATTCCTTCTCTGTATGTATTTCTAAAAAAATAATTTTCTTCACCTACAACCAAATATTCACATCTCTTAATATTGATGTCTTTTTTAAACATGGATTCATTAAACCTTACAAAACAAAAAATTTAATTTTGAACCCAACAATAGGTGTAATTCAATTAAAGGACATTTGAATAACTAAATCCACCATCATACTCGACCCATTATTACTAATACATTTCTAATCTGACCCAATCTTGGATTAAATAAAATTTCACCATGATCCAGAAGCTAATGTAGAAACTTCTTCTAACACTGATCCCTAATCCCAAAATGTATTATTTTTCAAATAACCAAATAAATTGTATTTTATTACACTATTATCCCCTAGTGAAATCCTAATCATCCATTAATTTTTTACCATATCATCACACTTAGAACATAAGGGTCGTATATATATGGCCAATTTCATTCTCCGTTTAACAAGAGTATCCTTATAATTTACCCATTAATCCAAAATATTCTATATATATAACCGACATCCATTCCATGACCAAATGTACCTAAGTTCCTACAAGAAACATCAAACTTTACCCATTCCAAAATCACTAATAAGTTTATCCTTAATATTTTCAAAAAATTTCCAATAATGAGGGTTACAAAATTGAATAAATAATGTTGTTATTTCCACCATATAGATTCACTTATACTGGCCCTATAGCTGAAATATTGAATTGTTCCATTATCACACATGTGCTTCTCTCCCCAAGACACATTCATACCATATCTAAAAACACGTTTCAAGGACCACGAATGGATTGAACATATCATGGTGCACTAATCCATTATGGATGATACCTTTTCCATGTGAGGAAAAGCTTCTCATCCTCATCCAGTCTTCCAATCACTCTATTACTAAAAAATTCTATAAAACTAATATAGATCATGAATAAACCCATCAATCATAAGTAACAAAAGACATAAAAATACATATTCATGCATAATGGTAACCCTCTAGTTATGATCTATACTGAAAATTCTACCTCTCGGATAGAAGGGAGACCAGTAAATTCCTTAAGAAACACATCAATGTATTCCATAATAATAAGAATGTATTTAAGGATTTTTAATTACATAAAATAAATAATTTGAGAATGATATGTTTTATAATAGGTAAATAATAGCATTTCCTTATAGTTTGGTGCTAATGACGATTCATCCCCATCCTTAATCTTGAATATAATTGGGGTTGATTCGCAATATGGAGATCATTTTCTATCTCACGACAATTGTTGTTGGCTCTATATCAGGAAAGACAATATATGACCATAATTTCATCTAATTCAACTAAAGGGAGTATTATATGGTTCAATAAAAATTTCAACAGAGAAATTTTAATAGGGTTGGTGTTATATACTTAAAATTCAATAATTTCCCCATTTTTTGTTTTGACCTATAACCCCACTTCCATGTTTAGTGGTGATGTTTGAATAGTTCTATTAAAATTTCTTGATATGAATGAATTTGTTGTACCTAAGTAAAAAATTATGTGTTCTATCATTGAATTAATAACTAGCTTACCTATCATGACTTTTTTTATTGGGATCCACCTTAGCAGTTGTGATGGAAAAATCTCATCCTTACTACCTTGGAGGTTCTTGGTTGTCTCTAAAAACCCTTGGCTTAGTGCATAGATTTTAAAGTTCTCTTATTCCTTATTGCTGTTGGAATAATTAATGTGCTAGGGGTTAATTGAAGAATTCATTTCCTCTATCACATTAGAAGGTTTATCTTTTTGGAAATCATTCGTTAGGTACTCTTCCTACCCACTCCTAAAGCTTGTCCTCATGTCCCTCAGGCAGTTTATATGGTGCTTCCTTTTGCACATTTGAAAAGTAGGATGCAAAAATTACATAACACCAATATATTTCTTCATCAGACCACCAGAAATAAAACAAACACTCTTCTTATTATCCCTATGAAACCCTTGATATTCACCAACTTTCATTTCAACTTATATGAAACATCATACAATATCTTCATAGCTATCAAAGTCACAGATCCGCAAGGATCATCATATAATAGGTTCTACCACACAAAAGATTCATCCAAACAAGAATTTGAGGGTAATGAAAAAATATATAGACCTATCATTAATGTCTTATTATGTTTTATTCATATTACTTAATATATTTAATTTCTTCTAGTTGAGGGAAAGGAAATAACTTTCAATTTTAAGATAGATAGTGTAAGGAAAATAATTATCAATTTGTTTATAGAATTCTTTCCACTCCATATCTTCAAAAAGTTTATCAGAAAACATATTCTTGATCCATTTCCACTACTGATCTACTTCTCCCTCCATATGATAAAAAACTAGTAGAACCTTATCTTTATCCAAACAATGAATGATAATGAATATATGATCAACAAGGTTGTTCCATTATTCCATGATTAAGGTATTAGATGATCCATTAAATATCAATGTCCTTTTTCATATAAAGGTATCAATACAATATTGTTCTATCTTAGAAGTATTTATATGCTCAACCTGATCTTGGTTTCTATTCATAACCTGAGTTAGATGAAAGAGTATAATCATGAAGTTTTCGATTCCAACTCCCATTGGGTTGGGTATCTCTTTTAGAAAGTAATCACATTGCTTATCATATTTATTTTTTAATCGATTCCTCATATTCTCAGTCGTTAACTTGATTAGAAGGAAATTTATGGATGATTATTTTAACACATAAGAGAAATCCAGTTACATTAAATGGATAGATTATAAATTACATTTATTTAATAACTTATGAATTTAAAGGATTCAATATATCATATCCATGAACTATTTCCTAGTATATATTATAATGGGAATTTTATATATCTTTAATTATGGTTAATAATGATTTGATGAATTTACCAAGAATATCCCCCATGTGTGTCAAAGCAGGTGCATTTTAAGGCCTATTGTCTTGTACGGGGTTACACAGATTCAGGCATGTCACACCTTGTCGGAGTTGTTACCTCTATTTAAATTTGTTTCAGAACCACACCCATATGTAATATCCAGACATGGATATAATTGATTTATAAAATACATAATATATAAATAAAAAAATTCATGGGAGGTTTTGTTATATATAGTATCATTTTGATGGATTTTTCAAGAGTTTTTCTAATCCTAATATGAAAAATAACTAAAATTTTCCACTGATTACAACTATAAAAAATATATTATTTATTAAAAATTAGTTGATGATTTATTACATTAAGGTACACATAACACAACCCAGAAGATAAATAAGTCTAATCTGCCTATTAATTAGGTACGTAGAATAACATCTAGAACATGAAATACAACAAAATTATTGAAATCTTCTTTAACATGCTTCAAAATTTATGTGGCTTGTAAAACTACACTAGATAACATGGGGAAATACATATAAACGGGATGAGCTATAAATCCTAGTAAGGGAATAAAAAGGAAATAATGTGATAAATATTAGAAAATAGTCATATAAATAGTGAATAAAAGCCATAAAAACCGTAAACATGAATAACAGGGACAGATATATAATGATAATAATTAGATGGGAATTGATGAAACAACCTATAACACTACATCATAATCATAGGTCATGGATAACTGTCATGAAATAGTGTTGGAAAAAGTCCCATAAAATAATTTGGTTCACTCCCTATCAAAACATGGTATCTCATGACACTAAATAATAACCAATTCATTACATGGCTATATAATTCTGGGCGTGCCTGTGACGTTCATTTTATTCTCATACTTAAGTGTTCCCCATATATTACACAACATGGATTCATTTGTCATTATATTTTATTAAATGATTAAGGAGTAGATAATATATATACTTATGTCCTATTTAAATGAATCATTCGGGTATAATGTTGAATACCCTTAATAAGAAATGGGTATTGGATTCCACAACACATTGTTTAGGAATGTAAAAATCAAGGTGATGTCTCGATAGCATAACAACATCACATAAAAATTCAATGAATGGTTTAATGAGAGTGAAAGAGGTATCTCATAATTTTTAAATAAATTGGAAAGTAGGGATAATATAGAATAATGTATCCCATCATAAATAAATTAGGTTAAAAGACCTAAGGTAAAGAATATAATTGAATAAATTGTTGAAAGTAAAAGATCTCTTACTTATTTCCGATATGGTAATAGTTGTGCATAAAGGATAATGGGAAGATTAATCAAAGTTAATGGTGATATAATAATTTATAAACTAAATATAATGTATATAGAATGTGTAAGAACATATACCATCATATGAAAATGTAATTATAGACACATATGATAAATAAATTTCTTTAATAGAAATATGAAGAGAAAAATACCTTACATGAGTGTGTGACTCCAAATATTTTTGAGGGAATTATTGAGATCTTAAAGGAACATTGGAAGGACTATATTGAGTATAGGGAAGATTATGGCTATTCTCAAAGGAGTTTAACTATGGATAAATGGGATATTGGATTGGTTTTCCTTGGAATAGATGTGGACCTCTTTATTATTTTGGTTTTTGACTCTATATAATAAAATAACCAAAAACACAAACCATAAAATGGTTTTCCCATGGTTCCATACATAAGGGATTGGTTCTAATTATTTTATAAGGCCAAGGGATGAAATTAAAAAAATAATTCCCTTTCTTATGTTGAGGTGATGCATACTATTAAAGTTATGATTTTAGTGAATTAAAATGTAATAATGGTTTTGAAGGATTCACCAAGGCATCATAAAATTAATTGAATAAACATAAATTAATTTTTTTTTAATTTAAAACATATATATGTTCATGTAAACACTTTATAAAATTTATTAAATCAATTTGGGTCATTATAATTTCATAATACACAAATTATATTTGTATAGTATTTAATTTTTACCAAAAAAATCGACTATCTAAAAAGATTATGAAAATTTTAGTGTTCGATAATTTTGACATTCTGATTCAAAAAATAATATTCATTTAATCTAAATAATTTTATTAATAAGTGTATTTTAACTTTTAAAATAAAAAATTCATTTTGTAATAATTTCGTATTTATAGTAAAAGTCTTCAAACAATTATAAAAATTAAATTTGACTTCCTAGAAACTATATAATTATTTATATTTAATAAAACATATTTCATAATTATATATAATTATAATATTATTTATTTCAAAAATCCAATAATTAATCAAAATTAGTTCCTTAATGAATTTTTATATTACCCAAATATATTATTTTTGTTTTATCGTATCAAAATAAAAATTACATATAAATTAAAAATAATATGATGTAAATATAAAAATTATTATCTGCATAAAATGTTCATACTAATATTTCTATGGTCTTGATATATATATATATATTTAATACACCTATAAACACCTTAAGGGAAAGGTTCCCAATGGTGGTACTTTCATGTGGTTGTTCTAAAAACATGGTTTGGGTCATGATCTCGATGATCTTGAACTTCTCCCATAAACAATTTGACTCATGATTATGTTATTAGATCTAAAATTTTTGTTTTTAGTGGAAAAATTCCAATAATTATAATTCCCTTACAGTTTATAAAAAATGATCTTATTAGGGTACAATAATACTGGTTGATGCCATCACTTCATTTTTCTATAATAATTTGACTTTTTAAAACCCTATATTTATAACAATGATTCGATCACATTTCAACTAAAATATTATTAAGAGTAAAGATACTTAAAAGTATTTTTAATCCAATTGGATATAGTAAATCAAAATAGGTTAATGTGCTTTCGATAACCATATTACTTAATAATACATTTTATTAAATCCAAAGGTAATTTTTTTTATAATAGTTCATCTTGTTGCATTCTTCTTTCTTAATAAGTTATAATTTCCTAGATAATGATAAAATTATATCATAAATGGCCAAGGGAATAAAATTTATACCTCATATTATCCTAATTAATGATTTTTATTATTCTTAAATAATTTAATAAAACATTATTTTCAAACAATATTATTAATTACTATTTTGATACTATTTGTTTAATTATATTTCAAGGAAATTAAAAAAATTTGTAATATCAATCAAATCCTTCTACTAAACACTAATATTTATAATTAATAAATAAAATTTATGCAGCACATTAACTCAATAAAATTATATCACTTTTAATATTTTTATTATAATTTTTTTTGGTAATTGAATGAGTAAGGTTTAGGTGTTGAGTAAGAATTTAACATACTTATTTAATACCTAAAAATAATAAATAAATTAAATTTTGGAAAATATGTTCAATATTTTAATATTTTTTACTTTTTTTTAATAACATACTTTTTCCCAATTTGGATACAAAATAGATATTTAAATCTACAGAGATACATTATGTAAATTTCTCTAATTTAAATAAAATATTGGTCATTTTAAAGGAAAAGTGCCTATTAAGAAAATATAATTAATGTATAACATGATAAGGCTCTAATTACCTTCATCCAATAGGAATTAATACAAATAATTATATCATTATCACTTAGTTTTAATAGATATTAACCCGATGTACCCTTTTTCGAGGTGATATATTTAACCACAGTTAATATTCATATTGAAAAAAAATAAATGGGATCCATTTAAATTTTTTGATCCTCTTTATTATGAATTTTGGATCATATTTTACCAATTAAATTCTTATTATTAGAATAACAAAATATGAAAATTTGTTCACAAAATGCGATGAAAACTACTTTTTAGAAAAAGACATCATTTTAAGCATATATCGTTCTTATTGTTAACCCATGCATAAAAAAATATTAAATGGTTTCTAATTTAGTATTATATAGTATATATATATTAAATTAAAATAAATCACCAGTATTTATTAATTTAAATTAGTAATATAAAAATTCAATGTGTGTGTTAATTTGTTTTCCCAAAAACGACACTTCTATTTTCAAATAATATTTATTTTCAATTAAAATGATTTCATAACCAGTGATTAAATTTTGTAAATTTATATACCATATATTTTTCCTAATTTAGTTATTAATATTTAAAATTTACAAACTATTGATAAGGATATAATTGTCACATAATAATATTTCAATAGCATATCATAGTCTCTTTATACTCGAGGTTGTGTTTAAGGAAAAATATCATTGAAATTAAATTATTTTAAGGGAAATATTTTTAAAAGATATTATAGTGTAAAAATTTTACTATCTAAATTTATATTGAGCCCCATTGGTTAGGGATATTTCTATTTTAGAGTTACCTAAAGTGGTATTATGTTTCAGAATTTTCTTCTTTGGTTTCAAGGTTTGTTTTTATTCTTTTGGATGAGAATTAGGTGAGTGGTATCTAATACTGTGGATTGGAATTTTATTTGGAAATTCATATTATTGTTTTGAGGTGTAAGAGATGTTGGAATGGAGTTTATAACGTTAATGGTGCATGAGTATTTTAGAATTTTAGTTTTTAAGGGGGACATTTCATGTTTAGTCTTTACTATTTTTTCATTTTCTTGGTTCCTTCTAGTTATAATTCTAGTAATGGTGGAGTGGTTGTTTTTTATAAAATAGAGAGGATCTGAGGAGATTGGTTATAATTTGAGTATATTATGTAATGGTATCTAAAATAAGATATAATTAGAGAAATATTTTATTTTTTATTTCATGGTTTATAGATATATTTTAAGAGTGATTTGGTATTTCATAAGAATAAATATATCAAGCATGGGTTTGATCATTGTAGAAAAATAATAATTATATGGTGCATGTATCTCCATAGTTCAAGGGAGGATAAAAGAAAAAACATCATGGTTTTGGGTGGCTACCCCATGCATTTAGGCATTCAATATTTTAATGAATGAATTTGTTGTATAATTAAATGGCATCAATCAGTTTATAGCGTCATGTTTTTTTTATATTCATTGATTACGTTAAACCAAGACATATTTTATGTCCAATACTACACAATTATTCCTAATGATATATAAAATATAAATATCTTGGTAAAAGTTTCTTTATTATGTTAAAGTCTCCTTATGGGGATCAAATTATCTATATAGACACACATTTTGATCTTTTGGGAATCCTTTGAGGTTCTTTGAACCATTAGCTTCTTGAGATAATTATTTTAAAATATATCATACTTTTATTGTCTCATTCTTCCAATTTTATATTATTTAATTTTATTGATTGGCTTTGTAATATATTTTCATATATTCATAATAAATGATTGATATATTGTTTGAATTAGGTTTATTAATAAATATCATAAAGCCAAATGATGGTTGTAGAAGAAATATTTTATCCTTTATACATATTGTCTTGAGAATACTATGGAGTTATATAATTATAACTTCAAATTTATGTATGTCATAAAAATTTCAATAATTTAGATTATGTGATAATCTGTAACCATTTTCTATCTCTTGTGTTAGAATAAATATAAAAAAAATTATTTATAACGGTGTATAATTTTATTTGACAAGGAATTATAAATTATTGGAAATTAAATTAAATATATTGAAGTAAAATGGTTAATTTTAAAATAAATGGATACTAATAAATAATAATATGAGTTGGAGTTATTGGTGTGGAATAATTGTTTATCTTATTAATTTATATTATAAGTGGATTCCTATTGAATAAATATTAATTTTTATTGCTTAAAAGTGTGATATTTTTTAGTGAATGATAATATTTTTTAATTGAGTATTAATTGTTTTTATTTGATATTGATGTGTAAGATTAGTAGTTAATATTTGAAATTTGGAAAAGTTTAGATAAAATAGAATTCCAATAGATATGTTCTTTTTTCCCAAACTATGAGATGTGGATGTAGAGAAATTAGAATATTTTATTATATATATGTCGTACATAGATATGTGATATTTAATATAGTTATATTTTCATGAAATAATAATTCAATTATACTGGTTATAATATGATCATTTTATATAGTAACAATATTTCATTATTTATTTAAAAGGTATGTTTTGATCTAAGGAATTGTATTCAATATTATTGATGATATTTGTGTGATATGGCCTTATCATGTAATGATATGAGGGATTAATTTTATATCCACACCATAGATATAGTTTTTTAAAGAATTATCCTGATATATTTATTATTGTATTTGTATCATGGTCTGTGTTATAGTGTCAAGTGTTCATTGTGGTTGTAGAAGTTATATTTAGATGTGTGGGTATCCTTAGTAGTTGTTTATATGATAGTTTTGGCGGAGAATGACATGTGTTGATGATTTTTAGAAATTATCATTATTATTATTCCAATGTTACATTGAATTATAATTATATATGCATTTTAGTGATGATTTGTAATGTCAATTCATATATCATAAGATACATTGGATGAGGATCCTACTGTGTATACTTGTATGCTCACATAATAGTTATTTTTTATTTCCAAAATACATAGGACCATAGTGAGGGAGATGGAAAGACTAATTAGTTCAGAAAAATGATTATTTAACTAGGAGAATTTGGTGATGTTTTAAATTACTTATCCTTTTAAAAGATAGATAGTATCTATTTAGTTTTTTGTTGACATACTCATTCATATGATCAATCAATAATGATAAAGAAAATTATCTTATTTCAGTTAATTGCCAACTTTTTATGTTTCTATTTAAACATTAAATGGGTGAAGACTCCTATATATATTTTTAATACTCATAATTATAGACTCCATATCATATCGTATTAGAGGAAGGATTTGGGCCATTCTCGATCACTTTTCCAGATCAATATGAGTCTTATAAGGGTTGGGTTTTGAAACCTTATTCCTCTTATATTGTTCAAGTAAAATGTTAGTTGGAATGTTTTTTTCTATGAAACACTATAAAACCTCCATTTCTATAGAATATGATGATTAAAATAACTAAAAAATTATTTATTCACTTTTGTTACCTAGGCCAAGATATTTTTTATATTTATCTCTCTATATATTCAAACATAGCATATGCATTTTTAAGAAGATCTTTTGTTGAGATGATATAAGAAAACAATTTTACTAACTAAAATCTTTTTATATAACATATAATGTGAATTGTTTCATCGACATACAATTCCTAAAATCAAACTATGGTCCAACAAGATTGTTTTTATTAAAAGTTTCATCCTTGTTTTTGATATAGTTTTCCTTTTTGGTAAATTAATCAAAATGAATATCACAATAATGAGAAAACATTTTCTGTCCATAAGTGGTTTATTTTTTCTTATATATAATTATATCATTATATATATATATGTGTATTAAAAATATATAGGTTGTACTGTATATACACTATTTAATAATTTTTCACAAATAAATATAGATTTAATATATATTTGACATATTTCTTATTCATGATATATATCAATTGATAAATGGATTAAAATTTATTTTAGGATGTAATGTTTTGTAATGTTTTCATTAAATTAAATATTATTATTATTTCTAAATAATTTTATATAAATAAATTTATACTAGAAAACAGTTTACATTCCAATCAAGTATTGTTAATGAAAACCGAAAAGAGCCATATGGGTTTCACTCCATTGATAATATCATTTAGTTTATATATTATATAAGTTCCTATAGAATATATTTTAAACATCATTTATTCTAAATGTTTTTATTATTAGAAGTTATGTTTCTCTAGTACAATCAATCATGAAATATTGTATAATCATTTTTTGATACCATAATTTTGGGTTATGAAAGTATATTTGGGTTTATATGGGTTCAGTCAATGTGTAATTTATTATTATGGTTAGATGAAATTCATTCCATTATGGAGAAGGTGGGGAGGGAAGATATTAGGATTTGGGTGAATTTTATAGGATAAATATCTTTAAAAGAAATTTTTTAGAATTTCTTGATTATGTTTAAGGTTTAAATAATAATATAACGTAACCGTGTAGGAAAATTTTTGTGGTAGTGTAAAAATCACAATTACATACACTGTATTCCCAAACATGTAGGCTAAACATATTCCTCAATATTATTTGTTTTAATATGAAATTTTAACATTTGGTTTTACATTTTTAAACTTATGATTTTGGAAGGAATTTTAAAATTTTCATTAAATGTATTGTAAGTATTCATCTATATTTTTGTATTCTTATCATATATCCACTATCTCATCTTAGTTATATATTAAGGGTTTTATAAAAGGATATATAAGGCATCTATTTTATAGAAATTTAATTAGAATCTAAATGGAAGACTAAATGTGTGTTCATTATCCATTTAAAATATATCTCAATAATTGTTGGATACAGATGAGTATTTATTTTTTGTTTTGTTAGTTTGGTTTGTTTTCTATGAAATATCACTAAATATTTTCAAAATAAAGAGAGAAATGATGTATAATTTATTAAAAAATAATTTCAAAATAAAGAGAGAAATGATGTATATATATTTTAAATATTTTCTTCATTATTTCAAGTACCAAACCTTTTTAAAAATTATACCATTATATGAAAATAAAATTAATAACTAGAGGATAATAAAATAAAATGGTTTTATTAGATAGTTATGGCACAATTTTATTTAAATAAAATTCAATAACAAACAATCTTGATTAGAGTGAGATTTTAAATAATCCCTTAAAATGAACATAATGTTGAAGTAAGAGTTAACCAATTAATAGATAATGTGTATAAAATAAAAAAACACATAAAATATGTGGAAATAAAATAATACATAGTCAAAATCCATTAAAAAATAAAATTTGAACATGAAAGAAAATTAAAGAGTAATATAACCCAATAAATAAAAATAGAGTTATGATGTTATTTACAACCTGGTAATTTTAATGTCAAATCCTATTGGATGAAATAATTCAAATTGGAACTTAAAATACGCTGAATTATTAATAAATTTTTATAAAACAATTTAAATTATTGTATGTAATCCCCATAAATGTAAACCGGTGTATAATAGTAAAGATAACTCAATGTATTGTAAATTCTGATGAAATCATATAACTCAAGATTTATTTTAGTTGAAAATGATTTAATATACTATGTAATTAATAAGGTATTTATTAATTTAATCCATAACCATAATCATATTTTTAATATCATATCATACCCCCTTAAAACATTTTACCTTAGGGGTTTTAATAACAATAAATTATATTCATTATTTTGGGTGTTAATTGTCTTATTTACCCACGAGGGTATTATTAAGAAAGATCATTTTATTGAACAAATTATAGAGTTCCATGATGATTTGAAAAATAATAATTACATAAATATCATATTTATAAACAATTATGATTTTATGACTAATAAAGAATGATTATTTTAAGCAAATTTTTATGTAATCATCACGGATATGGTAGATCATACGTACACATGAGTAACATTTCCATTTTTAAATAATGATTATGGAAAGGTGGCATGTAATATTTTATATTCCAACAATTATGAAGATATCATAAATACCGTATTATTTATTTAAATGAATATATATATATATATATATATATATATATATATATATCATCTATGTGGTGTGGTGATGAAAAGTGAGTTACTTTTCATTGTTAAGGTGGTGGTCCAGACATACAAGAACAATGTAATAATCTTTAATTGAGTGAAAACACAGAGAAGAAAAAGATATATTATTTTAAAGAATAGAAAATATTTCATGAATATTGTAATTATGTTATTTATGTCACAAGTACATATAATTATTTTATTTAATTTAAAGAATTAGTGAAAAAAATATCATAAAATAATGAGTAGGTAGTTCATTTTCCACATGAGCAGTTTTATCCCATACCCTTTGGACTGGACAGTTAAAATGGTGAGTGGAAGACTTGTTATTTTTTAAAAGAAAAATGTGTTCCCATATTTTTCACATGTTTGGATGATCCAAAATGGAGTGTGGTCAAGAATTATAAATTATAGGGCCTAAATATTTCCACAAAATATATTTTATACATATTTTATTTCATTTTAAACCCAATAATTTTAGTTTAATTAATGGAAATATATTTATACATTAACTGTGAAATATAATTGTTACCATTTTCACCAGTAATTTTGGTCAAACATTAATTTGATCATATTAGATAATATAAATTATAGTGGTTCAAATTATTTAATATAATTTTTCAAATTACATTAATAGAATTGGTAAATTTAATTATAAAATTAACTTCAAAGACTCAATGAGAAAGTAAGATTTAATAGAGAAAATGTCCAAATGTTTATTTTGTTTTTAGATCAAAAATCAATGTGAAATTATTACAATAATGTAAATTGGATTAATATATATAAAATTTTACTAATATAAGTTCAAACCAATTTAAAATATAATTTAACATTATAAATAAATTAAATGAAATTACATATTTATATTAAAATTTATTAATTATTAATTATTCCTCATAAAGATAAAATTTTCACATAGATCAATAAAATATTACCTAAGATTATTTTTTATTAAGATTTTTAAAATTAAGTTTATTATTCCAAAACTAATTTCTAAAGTAGTTTAAATGAATTTTAAATCTTGTGTGCAATGTGAAATTAATGATTCTTTTTTAAAAGAGAATATTTTTTTGAAAAAACTTTATTTTTCATCCAAATGATATTTATTTTTATATATAATAAGTAGATAAAACATTTACATGTATATACTATACATATTTCATAATTTATTTAGTCATATTTATTTCCTCTAATTAAATTTCTCGGTTAAAGTGGCCTTATTTAAATAAAATTTTTATGGTGTATCATGTTTTTTTAACATGTGGTTACATTAATGGTAAGTCATCGTTTAAATTGAATTTATTCTAAAATAAATATATTTTAATGTCAAGTAGTAATACACTCTTCCATCCTACAGAAATTCCATCCTTTTAATTTCATGGTGATTAACTTATAAATATACGAGGTTAGCTGTTCTTCATAATACCCTCTAGTTTACACATTGGTTCCTACATTTTGTGATTTCTCCAAAATTAAAATTACAAGTTTAGTCATCTAATACCCCAATTATTTATATCCAATATATATACTCTAGATGGGTTTATCAAAATAAAACATATCCAGTTCAAATTCTATTTCATCATTGGAAATGACATGAATTGTTTCGGGCATGTACTTCCTTAAAAGTGATATACATAACACATATTGTACTTCTTTGAAATTTGTATTAATTTACATACGATAAGAAACAATTTAAATTATTTTAATAATTTAAACTCAATGAAATACATGTGGATCAATTTCCCTTTCTCCCCAAACATTATAGCATCCTTCCATAAAGATACTTTCAAGAAAAAATTATACCTCAAATCAAATTCCAGATATTTTCTCATATTTTCCGCATAATTTTTCCCACTTTGAGTTTCTTTAATGTTATCCCAATGATTAATTATCATTATTAATGTCTCTTAAACATATTGTCAGCCAATGAGTTTACTTTCACTAACTTTATCCTAAAATGTTAGAGTACACCGTCTCTTTAATTACAATTCTTCATAATGTCCCATTTTAATACTTTAATGTATACTATTTTCATAAGGATAATCTACGAATGGTAAATACTAATCCCACATACCTTCAATATAAAATGAGATTGACATAAAAATTTCATCCATTGTATGAATATTCCCTTTCATACTATTAATTGGTTTGTGGATGGTAGAATGTTCTAAAATGAAGCATAGTATCAAGATCCATATGAAGACTCTTAGAATTTTGATTTGATAAAAGGATCACATATAGTCATAATTGAAATATGCACACTATGATGTCTTACTAATACATTGATATAGAGCTTCCCAATGTTCTCAAGATATAAATATATTATTTTAGAAGGTAAATGTTCCTATATGGTTAGTTCATTAATGATAACCCATGTTTCATTATTCTTTCTAGTTTTCATTAGTATTCTGGTAAAAAATTACATAGTAATGTCATCCCACTTCCGCATTGAAATTGGAATAGGTTATATCAGTCCTCTAAGATTTCATCTCAATTATTTCACTTGTTGAAAAACCAAGAATCAAGAAACATAATTAGTAATTTTCTATTTAAGTTTTCTCCCCATTCTTTTTCCATCAAATAACGATACATATTTGTTCTACTAATGTATATAGTGAAATTTGAACTATGAGTCTTAGACAATAATTCACTTTTTTTCACTAGTATAGATGGAAACATAATATCTTTCCTAATGTTAAAATAAAATATTCCCAAACAATTAATGATATTTTCACATAATTCCCATCTTTAATTTTCATCTAAAATCTCTTATCATCGGATTGATAAAATTTTCTATTTTCAGAAAAATATGGTCTCACAAAAATTTGAAAATTGAGTGATGTATCTCCTTTATTAACAATTCTCATATAAATCTTTAATAGATCCACTATCATATGATCTATATGAATCCTCCTTTGGGTATGGACTAAATTATCTTTCCTTCCTAATGAACCCTTTGCCTTATTTCTTTATTTATGTGTTTCCATATTGGGAAATCATAATCCTTGAGTAACTTAGACTATCAAATTGTTCCTATGATGATATATTTCTGTAAAAATATATTTCAGGATCCTATGATCCTTGAATATATCATTAATTTCACCATGGATATAATATTTCCATATCATTAAAGTAATTATAATAGCTTCCAACTAACGATCATGGGTGGGATAGTTCTGTTCACAAGTATTCAATTGCCTTTATTAATATTAAATAACATTTTAATTTTATTTAAGAAAAAACCATGTCACATATTTTATGCATCGATATATATCACAAACCTATCATTTCTATATGGTAGAGTCAAAAATAGAGCATTGAAAAATATCTTATATAGTTCATTAAAAACATTCTCCACATTCCATTTTCCAATCAAATATAATCCCTTTTTGTGTAAGCTCTGGTTATGGGTTAGCCAAATGAGAAACATTCTCTATGAATCACTTATAAGAACCTACCAATCCAATGAAACTATGTACCTCATTTAATGTCTCAAATTTTCAATATATTATTTTTGAATAATATATAGATTACTTTCTTTACCAAACGCTTAGACGAAGTATGATTCTAATGCGTGGTGTGCCCAGTATTGAAGATTAAAATATATTAAAAAGAACGTGCTAGAATTTTTCCTATAAAAATATTAATAATTTCTAAATGGTTACATAGACCAGAAATTTGAGGGCACCATTGAGTTTATAATGTGAGTTTTACTATAGGATCCACGAAACATTAGTTAGGATTGGTATTTATGTGTGGAAAAGTAATTATGGGCATGGAAATGAATAAAATAATAAAATAAATTATTTTAATTTATTTTTTGACATACAGATTAAGAATAATTAAATATATTATTATATTATAAATCCATGGATAGTTGTATAACCCTAGAATCATTGGAAAACCATTGGATATTGCTTCAAAGGATTCCTCTCTATAGAAGGATGATGAGAGCAAGGATCGAGAACTAACACACATCAGATTCAGAGGATATTACTAAAAAAACATGACCCAACTTTTTCATTCATAAAAAATCGATCTAAATTGTGCTAGGCCTTGTGTTTTGATTTTATTCTTCCCTGTTTTTGGAATATACGATGAACGTGAATCAATCAATGAATAGATTTATCAACAGTTCCATCATCTTTCTTGATGGGATTATTTGTGTGGTTTTGAAATGATAATATCTTTGTGATTTTATTTATTTAAATTGTAGTTCTAATACAAATGAACCAAGATCAATGTGAACATCAATAAAGACTATTCTTCCTATCTTTTATAATTCTTTTCTCCTCCAGTTTTGTTTTTTTCATGGGCGTTCATTGTTTGGATCATGACTTGAGAAATCCAAATCAATCGATATTTTCATAACTATTTCATGGAACAACAATATGAAATTATAGATATATGATCAATATGTCATGATAGAGGAGAGATGACATAGATAGTGTGACTCATATGATTGTGGATACACAATTTTGTGTTCTTTAGTGTTCTTCGACACAAGATGATGAACAAAGTGTTGATCATATTTCTGAATGTATTTGATTCCAAAATCTATTTTTTCTAGTGACAGTGTGGACCAGGATAATAGATCCTTTATTAACATAGTGATTGGAGATAAGATCCATGGTGATAGTTCCAGGATATCACAAGAAATGAAGAAAGAGGGTTTCTGAAAAAACTAGGAAAACATAGTTTGTAATCTGGGATTTCACTATGTTTGGGCCCCCTGAGTGGCGGCTAGGGTTTCTGGAAAAATATAAGTATCACACAATCTGTGAAACCCTTGATAGGCAATGTGGTCCATCCTAAGCGAACAAAGAATGTACTTTGGGAAGTACATAGATATAGAGTATAGTACACATACTACCTACATGATGTGTACTCCCCCACACAGACTAAACCTAGACAAGGTACATAGACTAAGCCATGAACTTGTACACATGAAGACGCACACGAGCTAGAGAAATGAACTATCACTTGCGAAGAGCATATGGGGTGCCTATATGGTGTGTTCTACTACCCATACACTACTTGATGACATGGTCCGTTTACACTGGTAGGACCCAAGGTCAAGGGAAAAAGTCTATGACCCATACTACATGTTGTGTACTCTTTTATACATTGCTTGGAGAAATGTTCCACAATATCATGGAAATGTTTTTTTGCGTAACTTAACCTAATAATTTCCTGATAGGATGCAATGGAATCTTATCTTACTCTAAGGACTATGATCCATTCATCAAGACTTCTTGGATAGTGTCATTGTAATCGATTATAGAGGCCATGAGTGTGATCCTCTATTCATCATCATGACCTAGGTGCAGTTCTTTGTATCTTGGTAACTAACACTGCATGTGCATAGATTCTCATCTTATAGGTTTAATCCAGATTGAGTTTTTAGTATCACCACATGGCCTTGGATGTAATCATCATCTGTGTTGCATATTTTCTTTAGGCTATCGATGTATTCATTGTCATGAAGAGACCATACGATAAGTACCTCTCTGAGGGATCCATCATTGCAATCTGACATTTAATCATGTTCTCCTTGATGTGTGCTTTGTGGATTATTCAATCTAGAATCCTAGGATGGTATCCTATAGTTGTGACTAACCTTTAGATTGTGTGTCTTTTTTGAGTATATCTATATATTATTATTATATATGTTATATAAATATACCAATATAGAGATTACTATATTTGATTTGTTTTATGATTTTTGGTTTCAAGGTTAACTACTGAGTACATTTATATTCACTACTGCATGGAAAATTTACACACATGTATTGTCCTATGAAGATGATCATCCTTTTGAAATAGTCCTTGGATGGCCATGATAATATTATTCTAAGTGAGACGTGGAATATCGAGGTGTGTTCCTAAAGCATTCTGACAGTAGTCCCATTACATACTTATAGACTGGAATTGTTTGTTAGACTCATTATTGTGGGATTTTATTTTCCCCTATTTACAATACTTTACATCATGTCGTACATTGGATGTAGGATTTAGATTTATACATACATTGTTATTAGTTTTTTTTACATTTCAACATTTCCATTTTAGTGATATTTCTTCTCAATTCTAGTATCCAGCATTTGGAATATTAGAGGTAGGCTTGGGGATTCGTGACATGGTCCACAGTTGGATGAGTCATGATAGAGTGGTATTGTAGGGGATCCATTGTAATTTAGGAGTAAGAATCTATGAATTTTTTTAGGGAAACAATGTTAAGTGTTTTATGTTTTATTTTTAGGAAATTAACATTAGTGTTGGTGTGGTTGTAGAAATATCCATACAACATGACTCTGATAACCAATTTTTGAACTCAGTACAAGAGAACACAGTTTTTCCGGGAAAATAACTATACATGCATCATATTTGAGTGGGTTGTGGATTATATTCAATTTGTGAGTCATATATATAGATATACACACTATCCTTGGTACATATTCTTTGTTTCAAGATGACCAAAAATTTATGTTATCTGAGATTCAACATCTAAATCATGAGGATGATCCACTCAGTGATGAGACATTATTACAATGACTAGTTCTAGAGATGGTACTTCTATGTGGGGCACCATCCATTCCACATCCTATAGAGAAACAGACAGAACTCATAGTACCAATGGATGAGGTGCATAGACATAGTGTACTTCACAAGTTTCAGTGGATGAGACAACTTATATTTTAAGGAGAGACGGACCAACAGGCGAGTGAGGACTAGACTTAGGCAATGACATGATTTTTCAAACTGATCTAGACACCAGTAGATCATATGGTTGTTCTGGAAACAATCCTCCTTCATTTCTATGTAATTTAATGGTGGGGTTTAGTGACCCATTTTTATGATTAGTTGAGTCTTTCACAGATAGAGTTCATGTTCCTTTTCATAGGGGAGTTCTCCCTAGCTATGCTTAGGAATATACATATTTAGGAGCTTTTGAAACTTCGGGATGGGAGCTTGAGTGTAGCTGTGTATTCATTGACATTTACTTACCTCTCCGGGTAATTGATGGATATGGATCAGGAAAAATTCGTTAGGGATAATACTATTAATCTAGGTCTGTATAGAGACATTAGAGCTAGTTTTATTCCTATGTGCATTCCTACCTGTGTTTGGAATCTAGAGTGATATTTAGTGTCAGAGTGTTTCATGGCTAAGAATATACAACTAGTGGTTACCGATAGTGGAAATTAAGGAGTAGATACCTTGGTGGTAGGGATCCTTCCTCAGTCATAGGGACCTATCCATGTCATACATTTAAGGGGGTGGTCCCAAGATAGAGGATATTTTGTTTTGGGATCATAGATTTAGTCCAGTCATCCCAGAGAGATACAGTGATACAATTGTGATGGTAGAAGACATATTTTTGTAGATTTTATGACCTGCTTTATAGCTAACTTATAAATCATAGATATGATTTCAAGGAAATGAACGAAAGAGAAGAAGACAAGTTTGAAAGTTAGTGGACATTACAGAAGACCTCGGAGAGAAACATGAGGTGGTAGACGATTCGACTTGTTACCACCACCTCCCATAGGTGGTCTATTCCTGGCTCTAGTAGATTGCATATAATATAGAGAACACATGTAAGTTTTCTAGGATTAAAAATCATAGGCTCTAGGAATAATTTGATGTCTGATATGTGTATTTTATACCATAGATATAGTATTGATAGATATAGGTTCTAGTAATTTGTTTCTTTCCAGATATCTTATAAGGGAATTAGTGATTCTAGTTGATACCTTGGCTCAACCGTTACCATTGGGAAATCTGATTTTAGATTATTTAGTAATCAAACACTTTCCCCAACAACGTGACTTCTCTCTTGGAGGCCATAGTTTCAGTAGGAATCTCTGGGTAGTAGGATCATGGCCTTGTGATATAATCATTAGTATGGACTTGTTATTTACACTTCATGCATAGATTAACTATTTTATGAGAAGGGTGTGGTGTTTACATCATAAAGGAACTAGGTTCCCCACTGTTGGTTAAAAGGAAACCGAAGTAGTTCATGATGGAGTCATATATTGGAGGGTGTACCCGATTACTCAATGGTTGTCTAGCCTAACCCTTGAGGAAATGGGTATTATGCATTTCTTGTTTGCTGCATTAGTTCCAGAGTTCAAGGATGTATTCTTTATGGATGTTCCAATATTACTTCCCCATAGATACATTGAATTATGGATTGATCTACACCCCTAGATGAAACAAATATTTTCACCAACATATCAGATGGCTCCCGTAGATCTTTGCGGGATGAGGGTGCAATTGGAGGACTTATAGAGGAAGGGGTTTTTTGACCTAGATATTCATGCTGAGCAGCCATTTTTTTTCAAAAAGGCATACATGAGATTGAGTTTTTGTGTGGAGTAATGGATGTTTAATTATCTATCCATGATGAAAAAGTATCCACAACCAAGGATTGATGACATCATTGATCAATTGAGATGTGATCAATGGTTCTAGAAGTTTGACCATTGGTCAAGATATCCCCAGATGCGAGTAAGATATGAAGCTATACATAAGACGACATTCAATTATCACTTCAATCACTATGATTACTTGGTGATCCCCTCAGGGATGAATAACTACCTAGTAGTGTTCATGGGACTCACAAACTAGATCTTTCAGACTCTATTGGACCAGATCATGGTATTCTCCATTGAATATATCCTTGTGTACTCAATGTTTGAGGAGGAGCACATGAGACACTTAAGGATGGTTATGGATGTTATCAGAGAGCACCAACATTATTGAATTATCTCGAAATTATTATTTTGGATTTAGGTTGTCCAAAATCTAGGAAATATTATCTTAGTGTATGGAGTGGTAATGGAAATGGTCATGGTTAAGGAAGTTCCAGATTAGAAGCCATTAAAGAGCATGATGGAGGCATGTAACTTCCTTATATTGGCATGAAATTATGAAAGATTCATAACTGATTTATCAGGGATATCATTTCCTTTGTCATATTTGGCTTGAATGTGGTATCCTTTTGTATGTATAGAAGGTCGAGAGTAAACGTTTCAGTAGTTTAGGCGATTTAGAAGAGATCTCCCATCTTGAGATTGCTCTAAGAGGGTGTTGAGTTAATAATGTATTGGGCTCCATCTGTAGTTAGGATTGGTTGTGATCTTCTATAGAGGAAGATGGTGATTGCCTACGGTTCACTCCTATTGAGACAACATGAGAAGAACTATTTGAACCACAATATTGAGTTTGTATCAGCAGTCTTCGCACTAATGACGAGGTAACAGTAACTGATGGGAAAAAATGTTATCATATATTCCAATAAAAAGAGTCTAATTTACATATTCTCTCATATTGATTATAACTAGAGATTGAGGATATAGATATAGTTCCTCCAAGATTATGAATTAGAAATTTTCTATACTCATTGGAAGGGGAACATGTTAATAGATTCTATCAATATGAGATCTTATTCACTATAGCTGAAGAAGGAATCTGAGTTGTTGGCCTTATAGTAGTTATCCTTTTCAAATGAAGATGGAGTTTCATGCCTCCATTTGATGGTCGTTAAACCTTCACTATTGCATTGATTTAGGGAGGAAAAAAGGGTTATTCCAAATGATAGATCCTACCTACCCAGATATCTATTGTACATGCACATGATAGAGTTTTTGAAGGTGGGTGGCATGTAATTCATTTCAGAGGATGCATGATGGTTCCATTGATGTCATATGACGTTGTTCGGATATAGTTTCATACAACTCCTTTGGTGTTATATAAAGGTGTGTAAAAAATGTACTAGGACCTATGATGTCAGTTTTGTTGTACATTTATGATGAAATGAGTTTTAGAGTTTTTCTTTTAGTGCATTGCTTTTTCGAAAGAGAAGGCTCAGCACCATGATCCAACAGGTTTAGGTGAACACCTTGGGTGACAATGCGATAGTGGGATGGAATATCTATGGACATCATGAGAATCATACCATGTATTTCCATGTGACATGATTCCATATGTGAAATTATAGATTGACTCACTAGGTCATCCAACTTCATAGATATATGATATCAGAGTTTTGTATAGACCCTGGAACCCCTCTATGTGAAAGAGAAAATCAAACTCTACAGAGTTCCATCGGCGATTGTGTCAAATCATGATGCTCTATTTACACTGTGGATTTGGAAAGGATTATAGGTTAAATTTGGTACCTAATTATGCTTTAGAACTGTATTTCACCCACAAAAATAATGTCCTGATGGAGAAGATAATTCAGGTTTTTGAAGACATGATTTGAGTTTTCTTGTTGGAATTTGTCTGTAGTTGGGAGGATCACCTGCCACTGGTGGATTTTTCATACAAATACAACTATCATTCCACCATCGGTATGGCACCATTAAAATATTTTTTATGAGAGACCCCATAGGTCACCACATATCTAGATAGAAATTGGATAATGGGTAGTCATTAGCCCTGATTTTTTGCTGAAAACTACCGAGAAGGTACAGATCATCCATGAGAGGATGACGACTGCACATAGCTATTAAGAGTTTTATGATGACAAATTATAGTGGGTTTTGGAATTAGATGAAGAAGGACATGTGTTTGAGCTGGTTTCTCATAAATATATATTAAATATATTTTTCTAAAATGAAAAGTTATCTCTTAGGTTTGTCAGCCCTTTATAGAAACTAAGTAGAGTTGGTGAAGTGGCATTACTCTAAGATATACCATCATCGTTAGACCAGATTCATGACGGATTCCACATGTTTAAGCTAAGGAGGTACATGGATGTACCATCACACATTATCGAATAGGGAAAGCTTGAAATCAAGTATGGAGTGACCTTTTCATTGTATCTACTAAATATTGTGGATCATCAAGAGAGGATCCATTATAGTAGATCGATACCTTTAGTGCCTATCTGGTGGCAGCACGATAATCTCTTGGAGATAACATGGGAGTGGGACGATCATATTTGGGTTCAATACCCATATCTTTTTCACTAGAGCATGTTTTGTATTTATAGGGCATAAAACCCTAAGGTGGGGATACTATAGTGTCTCATATTTTAAGGGTATTTTTTAGATATTATATAGATTATTTTTAGACCTTACACTGAGATGGGGAGTGATTCTGAGGCTCAGTGTTACCAGAATAAATATTTAAAATATATAAAATATATAAATAAATGATTCCCAATGTTTTCTTGAGAGAAATTTCATAAATAGGTACACATGTTAGAAATCTATGGGAACCACTAAGTTCATAATGTGAGGTTTAACCAAGATGTGACATAATATTAGTTAGTGCCAGTCATTTGTGGAAAAGTATTTATCATTGTAGATATGAATAAAATAATTAAATATATTATTTCCTTTCATTTGAATGTAGAATAGATTAAAAATATTTAAATAAAATTTTATGTTGGATATCTAGGGCTATCCAGATAACCTTGGAGCCATTGGAAAACCATTATAGAGAGCTTCAGATAATTTCTCATTGGAAAACAATTACAAGATCATGGATCAATGAACGATACACATTAGATTTGGAGGATCTCTCCAAAAAATGAAAAATATCTTATTTCATCATCAATGATCAATCCAAATTGAGGTAGGTTTTGTGTTTTGTCTTGATTGTTCCTCGTTATTGATTTCAACATTGAATGCATATCAATCAATGAACAAATTAATCTTCAGTACTATCATCTTATAATATGAGATTATTTATGAGGTATTGATAGGAGAATATCATTTTAATTTGATTTATCATGATTTCCATTATAATATATATTAACCAAGATCGGCGTGAAAATAAATCAATGTAACTTCTGCCTATCTATTCAGGTTCTTTTCCCCACGAGTTCGATATTTTTCTTGGGCATTATTCATTTGGCCCACGACCTGAAAAATCTCGATCATTTGATCATTTCATAACCATTTCATTGTAAAATGATCAGAAATGTTAGATCTAGGATTGTAATGAAATGAATGAGGTTTGATGATGGATAGAGAGTGATTTAGATGACGGAAGATACCTAATTTAGATTTTTTGGCAATTTTTGATGGTAGAATGAATTACAACCTATAGATCCTTTTTTTGAAAGGATTTGATTCCAAAATATGTTGTTTGAGAAACTATTAAGAACAAGTGAGAAGATGATTGATTACCTGTGTGATTAGTGCTGAGATTTGAGGATGTAGAGGTATATTTGTGTTTAGAAGGATGAATGAAAATTCATAGGAAAAATCGATCAACACAGCATGTAATCAAGGATTGTAAGGATTGTGAGACCCCTAAGAAGAAGATAGGGTTTATGGAGGATTTTAAATATCACATGGTCTGTTACCCCAATCACATAGCATGTGGTGCCTCCTAGGTGAACCCAACATGTACATTGTTAATTACTTGGTCACGAGGTAGAGTATACTGAGTACCTACACTATGTGTATTTCCCCACACAGACATGACATGTACCAGGTTCACAGACTAAGCTGTGTACATGTACATGGGAAGATGTGCATGGGTAGGATCCATGTACTAGAAAAAGAGTAGAGTACATAGGATGCTTACATGGAATGTACTAGAACACTAAAATAGCCTGATGACATAAGTAGTTTAAATGTGTATGACTCATGGATAAAGGACATGACATATGACCCCTACTACACACCTTGTAATCTTTTTGTAAATGAGTTAATGAAATTTTCTTCCATATACTAGACATGATTTATTATTGTATATTCCCATTGTTGTTTTCCAGAGGAATGTAATGGAATCATCTATTACTCCAAGTAAAATTATTCCTTTAGTAAGGTTTTATGGATAGAGTCATTGGAATACCTCTGAGAGGACCAAAGTTAGATACGCTATTCGTCTTCATGCCATAGGTGTATTTCTTTGTATCTCCATGATAGACACAAGGTGGGCATCAATCCACTACTTATCTGGTCAATCTAGACTGAGTTTTCAGTGCCACCTCATGGAATTCGCAGTGATCCTCATCTTTGTATCATATTCTCTTAGGACTTTCTTGTGATCTTTCTCATGATGAGACTTAATTATGAGTACCTCTCAGATGGACATCACTAATGCTATCAGACTAAGGAGTGTGTTCTCATAGATGATTGCTTTATCGAATCTTCGAGATAGAATACAAAGCTGGTATACTACAATTGTAACATAACTTTAGACTATGTGAATTAATTGAGTATATCTACATACTATTGTTATTTGTGTTGTAGACATATACCTATGCAGATCTGATTGTATTTATATTATTGTATTATATGTGGTTTTAGTTTTTTATAAAGTGTATTTTTATACTCACCCCTACATGGGATCTTCCCACATAAGTTGTATCTTCGAAAGAAGATCGACCTATTGAAAGATTCCAAGGTGGACTAGGGCCACATGGTGCTTAGTGAAACTAGATAGACTTAGATGTGTTCCAATAACTCTCTGATAGTTTTCCAAGTACTTATATTCAGTTTGGACTTGTGATTTAGACTCTTTTTAGTGGGATTGTATTTGGTCCTTTTAAATAATACATATTTCCTAGCATACTATACTTATGGGATTTAAATTTATGTATGGATAGGTTTCTACTATTTTACATTTCAATATTTTATGGGCTTGGAGATGTGTGTATGTGTACATTTACATAGTATATGACCTCCCATGTTAGTGATATGCATTCTTAGTGCTCGTCTACTGCCCCTAGCCTATAGAAGGAGGGCTTGGGGATTCGTGGAACATACCCCACTAGGATGGGTCATGACACCTAAATTATATTCCCTAGTATTGGTTAATTTTTTAATGAAAATTTATATAAAAAAAGGATATTTAATTATTGTAGATAATATTTTAATGAAAAGAAACATTGTATTTCTAGAAACCTATCTTGCTAAAATTTTTCATACAACTATTTCCTTCAAATAGTATCAAGAGTGACAGGTAATTGTTCTCATGGTCCTCATAGCTTTTTGAATACAGAAAAATATCATCAATATATACCAAAAAAATCATCATGAAATTTTGTGAATACATTTTTTATTAGATCTAAAAGATAGAGTGTTAATTAGTGAATATGAAATGAATTACTGTAAACTCTTAATGTCCATACATCATCCAAAAATAAATCTTGACAATAACTTATTTCATCACGCTTAGTTGACGGTGCACCGAATTGAAGTTAGTCTTTGAAATGTATTGGTATCCTTTATGTTGATCAAATAAGTCACCAAAGAAAGGTAGATGATATATTTACTTTATTATAATATTATTGATCTCTGTATAATGAATTTCCAACATCATGGATCAATCTTTCTTCTTAAAGAAGAGAATATGGGGCTCACTATGGTGAAATAATTTTGAGATTAAATCTATTATCACCCAAATAATTAATTTTTTTCTTCTATTGCACTAATTACGTAGTGTCTATTCTATAGGGATCCATTGATATTGGGATTGCATCATGTATTAAATCAAAGTAAAACACATCTTCATGCTCTAGGGGTTGTCTAAGTAAATAATTGGGAAATATTATTTAATATTATAGTTATCACCTTAGAGTTGGAATTGAGTATTTTAATAGGGATAAATAAATTATGATGATACATATTTTACACATATATAAAAAATTAATTCAATGGTGAAAAAACCATTAAAAATGAAAATAAAACCCATTTTAAAATGAAGAAAATCATTTTTTGAATATATTTTTTATGAAAATAAAATATTTTACCTAAATAAATTAAAAAACAAAATTTTATGTATTATTTTAATTTAATATTTATATTATATATCCAATCAACTAGATTGTAACACCCCGAGAGTCCACATTATGTTTATCTTTGAATAATACGATAACGTGCGAAGTACACAACACCGCGTTCAAGCGCACCACGAAATATCAATCTAGCCATTTAGAAAGAGGTTATGAATATTAATAACCATGATTTAAATTTTATATATAATTTTAACATCCACATTACTTTTTTCTTAGACATTATATAAGAACAAATTCAATTTTTCAGATAAAAGATGTTTGTTTTCAAAAAATTCAATTCTACCTCCTTTTAATGTATATCTCTTTTTGAATCCAATATTTGAAACTTTTATATATTTAATTTGACATGATAAAATTATTTTTTTGAATCGTGGAAAAAAACTATAGTTTGGATAAATTTTCAGTGCTTTTTTGATAACTTTTATATTTTAATGAATAGTAAAAAATTCTAAATTTTATTTGAATTTTTTTTAATCATAAAAAATTAAATAGATAAATTATAAATTTTAATTGATTTTAAGTATAATTATATTATATTTTTATTATTTAATCTAATTCTGGTCATTGGATGAAATTTTGAATTTAAATTAATAATAAACACATATCAATTTTTTTATAGTTTTTACTTCTCAAAACCTGCTTTATTGTTTTGACAATGAGAATATTTTTTATTAAATTAATCAATAAATATTATATGTTTTGAAGTTGGTAATATAGAAAGAAGTTTTCAATTTTTTATATCAAAACTTTCTTGGGGAAAATTACTGGTATTTTTCTAAGAACATTGAATTTATGATGAACAGTGAAAAACTCTATGTTAATGTTTAAATCCGACATTTTATTTAAATATTTATTTATAATTTAAATATATTATAAAGTAAAAAAGAGATAAAAATACCTATATTATTCCAATTTAATTAATTGAAGTCATTTTATAATAATATTATAAATATAAAACTTTATTGAACTTTTTACAGTCTTTTACTCACCTTTTAGGCAAATTTGTAAATTTACATAAAACATGACTTTTATACTACTGTGAATTGAATTTAAAAAATCCAAGAGGCATGGTTGACATCATTTTGTAAAATTTGGTTCAATAAGATAAAAACTATTTTTTGGTGAATAAAAACCATTGAATTTTATTTTCCACAGTTAAAAGTAAAATAGGCAATTGTAGTTAAAATGATATTAAAATTACCCTAAAACATGTCCTAATTCTATTGTATAAGTGTATTTAGACCCAAAGAAACATTAGGAATAAGATATGATCTATTTGGACCACTTGTATTATATTATGACAATTATTATAATTTTATTTAAAGAAGAGTTAAGAGTGTCAAATTCAATGTTTAATAACTAAACCATTTTAATATGGGTTGATACGTAATATAAATATGACTATAAATATTATTTAGAAATAAGAAAATAATTACTACATAATGATATTTCATTTATAATTTTTAGACATTAAATAATTTTATTTATTTATGACACAATGATGATGGAGTGATTACCTTATTAATGAAAGATTAAACCAATTGATATTATAAATATAAAAATAAATGTAAAGTGAGATTTATGATGAATTCCAATAATTTTATAGGTTAATATGAAATGTTATCGTTGATTAAATGATTTTCTTAATGTGATAAAGTTGTTCTGATTTTCACAAAAACAAAATACAAAATAGTGTCAAAATTTATATAAATGTGTTTTAAAAAACAATTCTATATTATTAATTGATATAATATTCCTAAAAATATATATTTCTTCCAAAAGACATATATAAGGTTATATATATAAATAATGAAACACTTTGGGTTCACTTGGCTTATTTATAGTACGTTTATTAACCATTTATTATAATAATACAAGAATAAATGGTAAAAGTTAAACTATTTAACTAAGATTTAAATCTAGAAGACAAGGTTAATATGGTGACGTAAACCTATCTAAAACATATTTGTTGAGTTTATTTTGACCCATACTCTCCTTATCCTCAAAATAAATCTTTTTGGAGCCATTCTAAAACGAATATGATTGTACAATAAAACAAAATTTCAAACTTTTCCAAAAGTGGCCCACACCTCTCTTATAAAAGGGTACTTCCCCAACTCTCAAAATAACACCACCAAATCCATTTGGATAGGCCAAAACCTGCTCAAGTAACCTAAAAAATACCCTCACTTCAACCTAGAGGACTTAATTTCATCCCAATCCAACCTAAAGAGCCCTTTTGAACAAATATAAAGGAATCCCCTGAAGAAGAGGTAATAATTTCATCACCTCTTTCAACGTTTTTTTCTTCTTCCACTTCTTCTTTCTTTGTTTTATCCCTACCAAAGTAATAAATCAAGTACCTTATATACTATGTTATGTTTTTATTAATATTTTACAACCATATTCATTATTCTATCCTTCCTATGAATAAAAAAGTAACCCAACGTGCATACGTACGACTTACCATCTCCACGTCGTGGTGTAGTTTGTTATTCAGTATATCATCATTTGGATGGGTTTTCTAATGAGTAAAATTGACATGAATAGTAAATTTAAAATGTTAATGATTCTGTATATATGATATACCATACAATTACCTAATCTTTCACCATCAATAGAATGGTATTGTCACTCGTGAGTACGTACAGATTATAGTCTCCATGAACACGATGAAATTCATTCCCCATCGCAACCATTCAAGAATAATTTTCATTTTATGATTACAAATAATGATTAAGAACATTATATAATTATGGATATGAATAAAATACATCTTATCCATTTCAAACATGACTTATGTAGAAAAACATATAAATGAAAACAAATCAGTTCTCAAAACGATGATAATAGTGAAATATTATTAACAATGAAATATTTGAAGAACATATATGATATCTTATTTATGTATGTGGTTCTTAAATAATATAACAAAAATTCTTTAAAAATTATACATGAGTATAGTTTACCCAAAATAAAGTAAAATTACAAGATAAGGGGTTTTCATCTCACTTTTTATTTCCATGAGATTATTGTCATATTGGCCAATATCTCATTTTGTGTGGCATATATACTAACCATGATTGTATTGTGTAATATAAATTAATTTATGGTTATTTACATATTAATTTTATGATTCATTTTTCATAGAGTTTATTCTTTGTAAGTTACGAAATTGGTAAAGAAACATCTAATTTCAATTTCTAACCATTGGATTTTACACACACATCATTGATAATTTTACTCCAACATAATGTGTGAAGTCACTATTTATTAATTTATGTCGTAATTTCCACTCCCCTTTGTGGGGATATAATTTTAATACACATAACAACACCATTGTTAAATTATCATGTCATTTATGTGAACATGATAAGGGAAATCTAAACTCAATTTCCATTCATTGGTTCATAATCCAAGTCATTGGTATTGTTTTTACAAGAATATGTGTGAATTTCCTTAGATTGATTTACTCTGTAAATCCAATAATTTTGAGTGTATTTATATTTGTCACACATAATTCTTTCATTGATTAATCCTTTATCTAATGACATGGTCTTTATAAGTTATTTCGTCTCAAATTACATTCCATTGAGACTTCTTTGTTGTTTAGAGCCAATTCACTTTTATAGGGTGTGTATACTGTCCTTTGACATATTATATCATGAATCCCTTTATTCTCATGATATTATAAATTTTTTATTAATGTTATTTCTCAATTTTTTGTATTCAAGCATCTCTCATTTGGTTAGTAACTCTTTTACAAAGAAAATATTTTTAAATGTTTAAAAGATTTAATCTTTGAAATGTATTTCATTAATGTACATGTTTTAGAAATGGGATTAAGGATTTATTTATATGGGCATTAGTGTTTCAAAATTAATTTTATTTTCAATATTTCAATGTGCTATAGGAATCATGGAATCAAAAATCTCTTTTAAACAATTTCATTGATAAATAGAGCAACATTAAAATGTTTTCAAGAAAAGTTGACATTTCTCTCAAATAGTTTTAATTATTATTTTCATCTATATCAATATCCATCAATATTCTTGATTGAGGATGATTTATTATAATAAAATAACTCATATTGCATTGAATGATTTATTTTTAACCATGGATGTCCTACTTTTATATCATTGAATGTTTGTTGTCAAAATATTGACAGTTCATATGCTAGTTTAGTATAAATGTTTAGATTATATTATGACATTTTCATAAGAGGAATTCATTAGACTTATTATGTGATTGGTGGATCCCTTTGAAGCTCCTTGATGCATCAGTTGGTCTCATGAGACAATCTTGTGTCTTGGCACAAGGCCTTGACAAAATCTTATTTTTAGTGTTTACACAAGGCCTTGACTATGTGGTGATGGTGATAGAAATTATGTATTCCATCATTATGAAATTGGATATTAATATTTCATGTAATTAGTCGACTAATAGAATATCCATGTGAATAATTAAATGGAACTATTTGATTTATCTTTTCCATATTATGCTGATGTTTAAGTTTAAAAGGATTATGTTGTTGTCTTATACATTGCCTTAAATGTTTCTTCTTATTTATGATAGTTTCCGCTATATTGTTATCCTTATTGAGCATCTGAGATCACTCCTTTATTATGTTTTATTTTTTACACGATGTGACTAAGTATATAATGCTTGACCTATTTGGATAGGTCAAGGGATATGAGTGTGTTTAGAGGGTACACAATGTTGTTGTTTTTTATGAAGTAATATAAAACTTATATATGTATATATTACGTCCTAGGAAAAAAAAACTAATTGGCCTTTCGAGACTTGATCTCTTGTAATCATTCCAATGTTATGAAATAATGTATCGACTGGGTTAACTAGGGTCAAGGCGTCATAGATGGTATTAGAGGATGTTTAGAACAAACTTTGGAAGCCAGATTTTGAAATGCTCTTAATAGAGAACATTTCCCTAAGACTGACTTTTATGATTAGAATAGAAGAACATTATATAATTTTGGTAATACACGTATTTTGTTTATTAATCAAGAAATACAACCCTATCATGATACAAGAATGTTGAGGCAGCTCTGACACAGATATACCTAGGAGTGAAAACTCTGACAAGGAGTTTTGAGCTTGACATGGGGTATCATTGTACACAACAATGGGCCTTGCTGCACTCTTAGTTATGACACACCTGGGGCATATTCTTAGGATAATTCACATTTTCATTACAAAAAAATTGAAGGATTTTAATATAAGATCATAATAAATAACATTGATTAAACACATGGTGTTTTATTTAGAAATTATGATGCCATGATATTCTCAAAATGATTTTATTACTATTGCTACTCACAATTTTCTTTCTGTTTTTAGTCAATGGATGGATTCCAAGGAAGTCATAGTAACATTAAAAATGACATATAAGGTGGGTACTGTGGTGGAAATGAACAACTAAATAAAATTTAGATTGTAGTAAATGATATTGTCTTCATGTAGAAACAATTTTCCAAAAATACGATAAACAATATTTATATTAACCAAATCCCAAACTCAAAAAACAAGAGAATTTCAAGGAATAATAATACCTCTAGCAGTGGAGACCATGGAGAAATGAAATCTCATTTTCCATCATGCAAGAAATACGGATGGAGACACCCATGAAAGTGTTGTAATGGAACAAAGAAATGCTTTATCTGTGGGAAAGAAAGACATAATGTATTGAAATGCTGAGGAGAAATGATGAGTACTATGGAAGAAAATAAAAATGATCCTAGGAATCCATTTATAGTCATTTGTTGTAAATTATGGGGAAATTGGCATTACCTGAGTTGATGTATTATTCTATAGGATAACATCTATGTTAAGAAAGAACCTATGTGGAATTAAATGTATAAAAAAATGTATAAAAGTATAAATGGACTTTGTTAATGGCATTGCATTGGAAGAAATTTCTCTTGTATGTGTAACCCTACAGTTTTTTATTTGAAAATGCTATATGAAGAATAGATTTTTCTCTTTTGTTGATATAGTAATAAAGAACCGTTTGGTTTTATATGATTCTTGATTTTGAGTAAATTACAGGTTATTACATTTTTGGAGGAAAATAAAATGTATGGGATAAAATTTCTAGTTAAAATATTTTATAGTTATTTTTGATGAGTTTTTGTCATTTTGGGGAATTTTATAAAATTATGTTGTATTTAAAAAAGGAAAACACACATACTGTGTGAAAACCTTCCGCATCAGAAAAATATATGGGAATCAAACCCACAAACAATGTGTGACTTGGATTTATCACCTACCACTAGACTACATGAAGACCCTGGTTATTATGACTAATTCTTTTTAGTTAAATGATTTTATTGATCCAGAATATGTTGATTTTTTGAACTTATTATTTATCCCTAGTATAGAAAAATGATTTGGTGATTGAGTGATAAATGTTGTATTGGAAGACATTCACTTTTTTGGGAACACTATATGCCTATGGAAAATAGAATACTATGGGATTTCATTGGAAGAGTAATGGTGAATTTTTATTTTAGATGAATGTATTTTTTTATGTGGAATTGTAGATATTTGGGTTATTTAAGAAATCTGACTATCCTATCATAGAGAATATGTGATTATTTAATTACTTTGTATTATGTGACTTTAAGAGTAGTTGATGTTATTTGTAGATAAATGTTATGATTTATCATGGAATACTATGTGATCAAATCCTTCAATGTTTTGGGTTTCAACCATATTTATGATTATTTTGAATAATGTTAAGGTCAATTGTTTTTTTAATGGTCTTTGTTGAAGTTTGTGTATTTTTTTGTTTAATTTCAGAGATTAAGATTAGTAATTCCTTATATAATGGATTATCGTTTTTAGGTACCATATGATCTTGTACTAACCATTTTGGTTTCGGTTATTGTATATTGACAAGGGAAATATACAGTTTATCTTTTTTTGATTATGTGATTCTCTAGAAGTTGATTCTAGTGCTTTAGGTGTGACCAAGTTATCTTGAATAATTATCTTTTGGAGTGAATGATTTTTTTGGTAGAAATTATTTAATGGAATGAACTATACATGTCAAGTATTATTTTTTTTAATATATGCATAAAATAATTCTTAAACCTTAGGGAAAGGATCTTAAAACAAAAATTATGTTATCCTAATACCTTATGTTTTGTTGAACAGATGATATTTTAAATCATCATAGATTTAAGGCTTTGAGACCCTAAATTATCCATTCACCTGTTTATAATTGATGACCTCAATCACTCCATATAATTATTTACATTTTTTCTGCAATTATAATTGCTACAAATTTTATCCTATTAGAAATCCTAATTTGGTGGTGACTTTTTCAATTCCCTTTCCCTTTTATTAAGACTAAATTTTATTAAACCTATTTCCGATATGGTCTTTCTACAAATGTATCTCATATTTTCAACCTTTTAGTTTTGAAAAACAATTTCAAATTGAGAGGACTCAATATATTGAAGGATGGAAGAATGTAACACCCCAAGTTTCCACGATATGTTTCTCTTTGAGTAATACGATAGTGTGTGAAGTACGCAACACCGAGTTCGAGCGCACCATGACCAATCAAACTAGACATTTAAAAAGAAATTATGAATAGTAATAACCAAATAATTAATTTTAAATATTATTTTAACATCCATATTATGTGTTTCTTAGACATTATATACCAATAAATTCAATTTTTCAGTTAAAAGATTTATTTAAAAAAATGCAATTTTACCACTTTTTAATTGTGAAACCTTTTTAAATCCAATATTTGAAACTTTTATATATTAAATTTGACAAAATTAACTTATTATTTAGAACTGAGACATAAAAATTTATTTTGGATAAATTTTTGGTGCTTTTTAGATAACTTCCACAATTTAATGAATAATGAAAAATAATAAATTTAAAATAAAACAAACATTTTTAATCAACATAGGTTATAGCGTTAAATTTTATATTTTAATGTATTTGAAGTATAATTAGATTATATTTTTATTATTTAATCCAATTTTGTTCATTAGAAGTAATTTTAAATTTAAATTGTATATAAAAATATATCGATTTCTCAAAAGTTTTTACTTCTGAAAAACCCGATTTTTGATTTTGACAACTGAAAAAAAAAATTAATTTAATTAATAGAACTTATATTTTTTGATTTTTTTAAAATAGATATCATTTTTTAACTTTTAATATCAAAATTATCTTTCGGTGAATTTTTGGTATTTTTCTAAAAACTCTAAATTTTTGATGAATAGTGAAAAACACTACATTATTTTTAAATGCCAGCTTTTTATTTAACTAATTATTTTTAATTTAAATTTAATTTAATGTCAAAAAAGATAAATAATACCTTTATTACTACAATTTAATTCATTGATGTCATTTTATAATAAGATTAGATATATAAAATATTGTTGAACTTTTTACTGTCTTTTACTCATATTCTAGGCACATTTTCAAATTTTCATAAAACAAAATTTTACCGCTTATGTGAATTGAATTTAAAATATTTGAGAGACATGGTTGAATTAAGTATGTAAAATTTGTTTCAATAGGATTAAAATAATTTTTGGTGAATAGTAGCTTTTGAATTTTATGTACCACGGTTAAAAGTAAATTGGGTAATTAAAGGTAAAAATGATTTTATAATTACCCTAACACATATCATAATAGTATTGGATAAGTGTATTTATACCAAAATCAACCTTTGGAATAAAATATGATCCTTTTGTTCCACTTGGATTTGATTAGAACATTTATTATAATTTTATTTAAAGAAGAGTTAACAGAGTTAAATTAAATGTTTAAAAAATAAAAAATTTTAATATTGGGTAATACATAAAATGGATTAGAATATAACTATTAAATATAAATATAAAAATATATCCTAATTAATTATATTTTATTTATAATTTTTAGACATTAAATTATTTAATTTATTCATGATAAAATGATGATGTGGTAATTATCCTATTGATGAAAGATTAAATTAACTGATATTATAAATATATAAATAAATGTAAATTGAGACATCTGATGAATAAAACTTATTTTCTAGGTTAATATGTCATTTTAGGGTTAATAAATAAATTTTTTCTAAGTGATACAGTTTTAATTACTTTCACAAAAACAAAATACCAAATAGTGTCAAAATTGACAAAAATGAGTTTTTAAAACAAATACTACGTTATTAATTGATATAATAATTATTAAAATCTAAGGTTTTTCCAAAGGACTTAGATAAGGTTATATATTTCTATAATGAACCACTTTTGTTTATCTTGGATTTTTATTGTATGTTTATTATCCATTTAATTTATTAATACAAGAATACATATTAAAAGTTAAAGTATTTAACTAAGAGTTAAATCTAAAAGATAAGTTTGATATGGTGACCTAAACCTATCTAAATCATATTGGATGAATGGTTCTAGACCCATACCCACCATAGACTCGAAATAAATCCTTTTGGATCAATTAATAACCGAATGTTATTTTATAATAAATTTATATTTCATGATTTTCCTAAAGTGACAGTCACCTCTCTTATAAAGGCTATATCCCCTTCTCTCAAAATAACACCGTCAAATCAATTTTCTTTTTGAAAAAACAAACTCTAATATCCTCCCAAGTACCCTTAAATTGACCTAGATGCCTTAATTTGATTATAATCCAACCTATGGATCCCTTTTGATCGAATCAAAAGGAATCACCCGAAGAAGAGATAATAATTTCATCACCTCTCCCAAAGTTCAATAATTCTTACACTTCCTATTTCATTGTTATTTCCATTACAAAATAAAAACTCCAGTACCTTATAAATACCACGATGTAATTATAAATATTTTTCAACTATATTCATTATTCTATCCATCCTATTAATGACAAATTCACCATACCTGCGTATGTATAGATTACCATCTCCACATCGTGGTGTAGTTTGTTATTCAACACATCATCATTGGGATGGGTATAATAATGAGTTTAGTTGAAGTAAATAATAAATATAAAATTTAATTATTCTATATATATATGATATACCATCCAATTACATTTGATTTCACCATCAATAGAATGGTATTGTCGCTCGTGCGTACATACGGATTACAATCTCCACAAACGCAATGAAATTCATTCCCCATCATAACCATTCATGAATAATTTTCATTTTATGATTAAAAAAAACTGTTTAAGAACTTAATAAAATTATTTATGTGAATCAAATACATCATTCCCATATCAAACATTCATTACATAACAAAACAAATAAAGGAAAACGAGTCAGTTTCATAAATAATGATAGTATTGAAATATTATTAACAAAGAAATATTAGAAGATCATATATTACATCATATTTATGTATATGGTTCTTTTATAATTTAATAAAAATTATTTAAATGTTATATATGAAGTTATACTACCTTATACTGAGGAAAATTAATATGTAAGTTCTTTTAATCTCACATTTTATTCCCATGAGATTCAAGCTATATTTTCCAATATTTCCTTTTGTGTGGCGTATGTACTACCCATTATTGTATTCATTGTGTAATATAAATTAATTTATGGGTAATTAAATCTTCATTTTATGATCCTTATTTAATGGTGTGTATGCTTTGTAAGTTAACAATTCGGTAAAGGAACATCTAATTTCAATATCTACTCATTGGTTTTTACACACAATTCACTGATCGTTTTACTCCAAGATTATGTGTGAAATAATTATTTATTTATTTATGTAGTAATTTCTACTCCACTTTGTTTTGATATACTTATGATACACATAATAAATCTATTGATAAATTATCAAGTCATTTATATGAACTTGATAAGTGAAATCTTAACTCAATTTCCATTCATTAAGTTAACAATCAATGTCATTGGTATTTTTTTACCAGAATGTGTGTTAATGTCATGTGATTGATTTACATTGAATATCCAATCATACTGAGTGTATTTATATTTGTCGCACATAATTATTTCAATGATTAATCATTAATATAAGGATACAGTCTTTATAAGTGATTTTGTCTCAATCTACAATCCATTGAGACTTCTTTTTTGTTACGCACCAATTCATTTTTATATGGTGTATATACTGTCCTTTGACATAATATATCATGAGTCCCTTTAATATTACGATATTATAAATTTTCTATTAATTTTATTTCACAATTATTTGTATTCAAGTGTCTCTCATTTTTCTAGGAACTCTTTAACCAAAATATCATTTTAAATGTTTTATAATAATTTATTTTTTTAAATATATTTCATTAATTTCCATACTTAAAAAATGGTTTTAAGGATTTATTTATATGTAAATTAATGTTTTAAAATTAAAATTCTATTCAATTTTTCAATTTGGTATGGGGCACGTTGATTTAAAATATCTTTTAAATTATTTATTTGATAAATAGTGAACCTTTTTTCTGGTTTCAAGAAAAGGAGATATTTCTCTCAAATAGTTTTACTAACTATTTTCATTTATGTCAATATCATTAATTATTCTTGATTGAGGTGGATTTATTATAATAAAATCCAACATATTGTATAAAATGAGTTCTGTTTGACTATGGATGTGCTATTTTTATACCATACATGGTTTTTGGTTAAAATATTGACATTTTGTATGCTAATTTTAATAAGAATGTATAGATTATGTTTCTTCCTTTTCCAAAGATGAATGCATTGGAATTAGTAAGTAACGGGTGGAGCTAGCTATAGCTCCTCGATGCATTAGTATATCTCATAAGACAAACTAGTATCTTTGCACAAGGCCTTGAAAAAATCTTATATGTAGTCTTGGCCAGAGGCCCTGACTATGTGGTTATGATGATCGGTATTATGAATTCCATCATTATTAAATTGGGTATTGATATTCCACGTAATTATTAGACTAGTAGAATATCCATGTGAATATGTAAATAGAACTATTTGATTTATCTTTTCCAGATAATACGAAATTTTATGTTTAAAAGTATTTTGTTTTACTCTTATTCATTGCCTTAAATGTTTATTCTTATTTATGATAGTTTTTACTATATTGTTATTCTTACTGAGCATCTGAGCTCATAGCTTTCTTATGTTTTCTTTTTCCAAAGATGTAAAGTAGTCTATTAAGCATGTCTTACAGGGATAGGTTAAGGGATATGAATTTGTTCAAATGGTACACATTGTTGTTGTTTTTTATGATGTAATGTAAAACTTATCAATGTATCTAGTACCTCCAACGATACTAAACTAATCGGTCGTTCGAGACATGATCTCTTCTGATCATGCCAATGTTATGTAATAATGCATCAACTTTGGGTAACTAGGGTCAGGGAGTTACATAGATAATAATAATTCTTATGTATTTTATAAACTATATATAATAATAAATGTAATTTTATGCTTACCAACTATATTTTTATAAAAAGATCTTTTGTCATATATTTTTTTACAACTATTTTTAAAATAAATTCTGAAATATTTTGAAATATTAATTAAAGAGGAAACATCATTTCTTAATTCAAAATATGAATATTATTATATGGTCTCCTTTTTAATTTTTTATGAAAATATTAACTTTTTCTCAATAGTGAATGATGCATATTTCTAATTAAAAAATTCAATTCCATTTAAATTATTTATAAAGATAATTTATTTTTTTAATTTATTCAAAATTAAAATTAGTTTAATTATATATCAATTAATAAAAATTATCTAATTGGAATCATTTTCATTTATAATTAATATATAAACACACTGTAATATTTAATATATTTTATATTTGAAATCAAGCTTTCAATTCACATCTGTGAGATTAATTTTTAAATTAAAATTCAACACTTATGTGAATTGAATTTGGAAAAAAATATACTCCGTATTTTGAATCATAAAAATTTATATTGTTTAATAATGACAAATTTATTTTCATCCATAATGATTAGGGAAAATGGTTAAAAACTAATTGTCCTAGTTAAGGTTAAAATTGGGTTTTGCGCGTAATATTGACTTCTGTTAAAATAAACCCAATATATATATACAATTTTTTAATTAATTAGGATTTAAGTTTATAATTAGTAGGTAAAAATTATCTAATGAGTGTAATTTTATATTATGATAAATGTATAATATACCTTGGTAGAAAATTTACCATGGTGATAACATTAATGGAAAAAGTTCGTAAAACATAAAAGGATAAGGAATTTAAATGTTTAGAAGAGATTTCTATGCTTTTAGATGTTTATGTAAACCCTATGTTACCTAACATCCATTACTTATCAATTTTGGATTCAAATTAGGTCCGAGTGACCTCCCAATATTCAACAAATTCTAGTATTTAAAAAATACCACTAATTAATTATAAAAGGCCACCCATATTCTATCTTCTTCACACATATCAAGACATTTGGATCAAACAACCCTTAAAAAATAACTTCAAAAAATACTTAATAACATCCTATATGACTTATGATTTTTATAAATCCAAACTATGAAGAATTCTTTGAATCACTAAAGTGGTTACATGAAAAAATATTTAACATTCTTCAATGAGCATTTTTATTTTTATTTCATCCTCTACCTCCATAAATAATCATATAATATATTAAGTATATTAAATATACTAATATGTTTTATGATAAGTTCATGAAATATAACCATTTCCTCTTCTATATAATGGGTTTCTATATCATAATTTGTGTTTATAGAGAACTATCACCTCATTAATCGATGTCGTTCAATTTTTCCTATTTCAACATATTATAATTCAGAATGATAATATACATGATATTTATAACATAATAATAAAAATTTATTAATTATATCAAACATACCATTATTAATTTCTATTCTTTAAAGGATATGAGAATATAGATTTTTTGTATGGTAGAGTACCGCCTCACATAGCGATGTGATTTTTTTTCATAATAATTTACATATAAAATAATAAGGATAAATATATGTCATATATATGAAATAATTAAAATATTTATGAAATATATATAATATAAATTTTTTTTATTTTAATTTCACTCACTAGAATATGATAATGTCATTCATGTATGTGTGGACAATAATGTTGACAAAGCGATGTAACAACCTTTTCATAACCACATGACATGGATGATATGTACAAGTGTATTTAAAGAAATAATATTTAATTTATGATATTATTATATTTATATAAAGATAATATATTACTTACATCATTTACATAATTATATGTGAAAAATTTAAATATTACTCTTGGGCACGTAATATCTATCAGCACCTTGATCGTATTGTACTTAATTTCCAAAAACAATATTTCAAGATTAGTCAAAAAAGTATAATTAAGTTTAAATATTATAATTATTTCCTCATTATTATTATGGATCTGAAGTAACTATTATCAAGTTAATAGGTATGAAAATAAAAATTCAAAACCCATATGAAAAACCAAGAGGTTATTACCCAAAACATGACTTTCACATAGAACTATTAACAAATGGGTAATAAAAGGAAATGAGTAAATAATATATGGTATGATATATGGATATAGATATGTGTGTGTGTGTGTGTTTATTTTTCTATAATATATTTGTAATAAAATTATATTGATTATAATTTAGGTTAGAATAAGTACCAAATATGTTAAGACTTATTGTATGAGATTTCTAGTGTTTCTTTTATATATGGGAGACATTTTATAATTCACCACTATTTTCTTCTATGTGGTATATATAAATTACATTTTGGATTTTATTTATTCAATACTAATAGATTAATGATATTTAATCTTTAATTAATGTTATTATATATTGTGGAGTATGATTAAAAATATTACTTAAGTGGGAAGGGATTTTTTTTGTTTTCCCATCTATAAGACATATGTTATGTTATGCACCTATATTATTTTAATAGATGTATCTAAATCAAATTTTACATATAATAAAATAAATTTTTTTATCCTTGTTTTTATGTTCCATTTTATATTATTCTTCTTTTGGTTCTTATGATTCAAATTTAGCAAAGTGATAATTATTTTATGTTATAATTTCATCATTTAAATGGATTTTTTATTATTATGTTTTTAAAAAAAATATTATGACATATCTTTCAAGAAACCCATAAAATTTATCATCCAAAGGTTATGTCCTGATAATAAATTTTTTAACATCATTTTCCTCTCTTGATCCACCAATGAGTTCAAAATATTTGTTTATGAAAATTGATCTTTTTTCCCTCTTCATTCAAAAAACCATTTTCTTCCAAAACAATGTATTATAAAAATGTATTCATAAATTTTTTTCACATTAAGTACATTATTAAATAAATGAATTTTGAAACATGTTTGAATCTTTCTTTATATTTATTTAATGAAATATTTACGTAATCGTTTAAATAATGATCATTTAAATTTTACTAAAAATGTGAAAATAATCATTATTTTTTTATATCCAAGGCATGAGCAAAATTTTAACTTTCATTTTAACTCAATGATTTCAATTATCTCTAAGAAGACATCAAATATACATTAAATAATATTTTTTCCCTTAATAATTTTATTTTTTTATTTGAAATAAAATATTTCAAATTGAAAAGTTTTTTGGAAAAGTTTTATATTTCAAAAACTTATTTTCAAATTAGAGATGAAATTTCCCACGACAAATTTTATAATTTTTTTTTGGATTATATAATAAATTTTCATATTCATTTCAAATGAAAATAATTTTCAAAATGTTTTGGTTTTCTATGTTTATTATCAAATAAAATTTATCTTCTTAATGAAATGATCCATGTGATTTCTCTTTCAAAATCATATACCATTTGTGATGGCATTGAGGGTGTAAATTATTATTTATTGGGGATATAAGCCATTGAAACCATTCTTATTCTCTATATTAATGGTTTATGATGAGAATATTTTTATAAAATCCATTTCTCTTCTGTGGGATATACCATTATAATGTGATTACAAAACCCACTTCTTTTTCCATATATTTTCATTAATGAAATGATAAACTAATTATGAAACTTTTTTCTTTAATAAAATTTATGTTGTGATAAATGTTTTTGAAAATCATTCCAAGTAATGGGTTATATTGTGTTGAATATGTTATGATATCGTGGAAAATATATATATAATTTTAATTATGTGATGGTTCTAATATTATAACCAATGAAAAATGATGTGTTATAACCAAATAATGGTGGGATATATATCTCCCTTTATGAATTAGGTAAAGATTTATATCTCTTGAGAAAAAAAGGTATTGAATGGGGAGTGAACACGATTCAGTAAGGGGTTTTATATGTAATATTTGTCATGGGAGTGAACCTTGACTACAATGATGATTTGGGGGATAACCCTTTCAACTATGAAGAAATGTTTGAAACTATCGATTGTAGAGTGTCTCTCCCATGAGGTGTAATCTCCCATGGAGTGTCCTAATATGTATTTTAAATGATCCTTGAATATTAAGGAAATGATTATCTATTCTTATGTATATGAAACAATTCAATGTCTTATGCAAATGGAACACCTTCATGCCCCATTTCCTTTTATTAACATATGATTCATGAATTATGAAATGTCTAAATTTATGAAATGACTCAAAATTACGATATTTTATATGCATGGTATGGTTATAAAATGTTAATCTCACGTTCTCATACCCTTATTATCATGATATAGTAACATATATCATTTTTAACCTTACTAAACATCTTATCTCACCTTTATTATGATTCATTTCACCAGGTAATAAATAATGGTTTTATTTAGTGCATGTTTATAAGGAGTACTATAAGGGAAGATCTTTATGGGATAAATTTAACATCATTCACAAATTAAGAATAATGTGTTCTATGTTTCCAAATTTATTAAAATATTAAGATCCTAAGGTGTATGTCTTTTTAATTTATTGAAAATTCTTATAAGTAGTTCTAATATATATATATATATGATAATATTGAGTGACTATAGATGGGATTATATGAATCATTTTGTTAAACTTTGGAAATTGGTATTAGATAACTTTTGTGAGATTTCATGGGATATTTCAAAGGATATGTAAAGAGATGTCTATATGGATAAGTCCAATAATGTGTCAATGTATAGGATGATGTCATTAAATTTGGTAAAGGATAGAGAAAGTTGTTTCCATGAAATAAGCTCTTTGTATGTATACTATAAGTCGATGTGGATTCTGCACATAGGTACCATGGGGTAATAAATATGAAAATGGCACAATGATGTGGACTCGATCACCACCTAGTGCACACAAACATGCCTTTCTACAAAACTGGTTTTACACTCCTAGGGTGTATTATTTGGAAATTATAAAACTCATTTCAAAACATTATAATGAATTTTTAATTATTATTATAATGAATGGCTTAGGATAAACCTAAGGTGTCATATATTTCAAATATGGTGCCTTAATTTAGACATCCTAAAAGATTATTCAGACTATGTGTTTTTTCATTATGATTAGAAATGCTAAATCAATGATTTTTTTCCCTTAGTATGTGGTGGAAACCAGAAGGTAATCGAATAACATTGAATTTAATAGGATATTGGTTGATGTGAAGTCAAATGGGTAGATAACTAGAGAAATGGATGTTGTGATTATGTGGAATAATTTATTATGATAAATGATTGAAAACATTAACCATTACTAACTCTAAAAATCAAAAAATAATAGAAATATGGAGTTTTCTAATTGTTTGAGTAGTGGGGAGTATAAAATAAATATTATTCAATTTCTTATATGGAGATAATGTGATATTAATTAGTCAAGGGGAATTTTTCAATTGGGAGAGAAGATGTTTTCTGTGTTGAAATTAATGAATCAAAGAAATTAATTATAAAGTATAAATGAATTGGTTTGTTAAAATAATAGTTCAGAATAATGGCCTATATGATGTATCATCAAATACTGAATGTTTTAAATAAGGAAATTATAGGAATTATAAAAGATTATATCCAAAATGGAAATCCCATGAAGGGAATAAGAATTATTTTACGATTAATGGTTATATTGCTAATGTTGAAAATGTAAAAAAATGATATATGAAATGATGTAAGTTATTAAGAATAAGATGATGATTATTTCTTAATGGTATATGAATACTGTGGAATTATAAATTTTTTAATGTATTATAATTCAAGAATTATGAAATATATAAGTATTTTTCTATAAATGTTTTTCATTAAGGACATGAAAGTACACGTTGAATGATGCTGATGACCTAGAATATTGATTGAATAGAATAGATATAATACTGGAAACATATGATTAAGTGATAAATAACCTTTGGTGTATTATTGATGTTAATATAATTATTTTGGGATAGTGAGATGATTGATTTAGGTAGTACTAATTTACTTTTAACTAATTAAGGATTTTAGGTCAATTTAGCTCATCTTATCCTTTGTGGTGTTTAGAAAATTTTTGGATTTATGGACTATATTCAATGAAATAGGGTCTTAATTATGAAATGAGAAGTACATATGTTTATATTATTGTTTTATATTAATTCTGGTTATCACCATAATAAAATAAAATATATAAATAAGGTATTAACATATTGTATATGTGGCAATCAAGGAGTTAATTTATGATATATGGCGGGATTAATGTGAATATTTCATTGATAAATTTTGTGATATTTTTTATATATTTTTAAAGGGTAATTTGGTTATTAATTTAATGAATGATTTTTCTAGAACATTTGATGAGGTTTTATAGATTAATATATTAATTCACTATATGAAGATTTATCATTATTGTATAAAAAGTGTTAACCATTGTTTAAGGTAGATATTGATGTTATGACTTATAATTATATTATGGATCTTATTTATTGATTAATACATGAAAAATTAATCTCTTGGAGTAATACATGAAGTGGAAATTGATCAAGGCACAACTAAAGGATGAAATTAACCCAAAGAAATAAAAAAAGATATCATGTAAGTAATTTTTCATATGTTTTTATTCTCAATGGAAAAATAATTTCCCAATATTGAGAAAATGATATTTTAGTGAAATGTTATATTTTTATTACCTTTTTTGAAGATATATTTTATCATTTTATGACTTTTTAGTTTTTGGATTTTAGTTGTTAATCTTCTATAGATCAACCACATTCTTATGACCAAGGATCACTATCACTCTATATAAGTATTTAATATTTTCTTAAATATTCATATTTTCAATTCCAACCAATGATATCTAATTTACAAACCTATAATGTGTTATTATATATGATGTTAAATCATTCCTTTCTCTTTTTAAAGGGGATTTTTTATTAATCATTTTTAGGATGTGGGTTTCTATTAAGAAATATGCAAATGTCAAATGTTTAATGAATGAAAAAAACATTAGGGGAGAAATTTATTTAAATAGGGGTAGAATGTAACACCCTAAGAGTTTTTGAAATATTTTTTATAAAATTTAATCATTTCAATTTTTCCCTCACACAAAATATCGAGCTTAGATTATGTTATATACAATACTAGGTTTCTCTTGTGTTGCATGAATCACTGATTTTGGATTGCATTACACATACCACCAAGTTTAATATACATTACATGAAACACAGAGTTTATCATTAATTACATTTGTCACTGAGTTAGTCTTGTGTTACATGTGACACTGATTTTATCATTTGTTACACACAATACTGATTTTAAACAAAATATGAAATATTTTTAAGAAAGTATGATTTATAATAATATTTATCACCTCCATATTGGAATGGTGGGTATGGATATGATTTAATAAATTATGAAAATAAATTTCATAGAAATGTATATGGATATAATTATTAGTGGAATAAATAATTAAAATGAGAATAAAAACAATTTGAAAATAAAGGAAATATTTTTCAAGAAAACAATTTTTATGAAAAATTACATAATTTACATAAATAAATTAAAAAACAAATTGGAGAATTTTATAAGAATTATTTATTTATTATATATCAATTAAATTGTTTATGATTCATCTTATTTGTTTTCTAGAGAATAGATAATAATAAATCAAATACGCTTTAGAACAATATTTTTCTAAAAAAGAAGTTTTGTTCCCATTTTTACGAACTTTTTTGAAACTAAATTTCAAACAATTGAAAATATTATTTGTAAAATAAATATTTTCTTGTAGAAATCAAAGTATAAATTTTTATTGAGGGTTAATGTTTATATTTTTTTAGAAAAGATAACTATTTTAAATGAATAGTGGAAAATTTGGAATTTCTATTGAAAACTACCATTTTTTAATTGTTTAAAATATAAAAATTATATTTTAAATTAGTTTTAAATTATAATTAGTTAAATTAAAAATATATTAATCTAACATAGGTCATTTGGACCATTTTAGAATTTAATTTTCATATAAAAAAGTTTTAAAAATTATGAAAATTTTCTATTTGAAAACATACATTCTTTTAATGTTTGTAAGATTAATTTAAAATAAATTAATAAATTTTCTGATTTAAATTTTGGGAAATATATTATATATTTGAAATAATAATAATTTGTATTATTTAACAACTTAAAAATAAATTTTTACCATTCTTATAAGTGATATAGTTAAAAAAATTGTTTCGATTACGGTTAAAACGATGATTTGAATGTCACTTGTGACTATGTTCAAATTATATATACACACACATATTATTTTTACATAAAAAATTGGTAATAATATTTGGATATATATTTATGAATTATATAATAATGGAATATTTCATTATTGGGTTAAATGATAAACAACACAGGTTTGAAAAAACTACTTACTATGGTGATAATAAAAATGGTAAATGTGAGTTATACATAATGGCTATAGAGTGGAATGTTTAAAAATGTGTTTTTATTAAACTAGTGGTGTGTATTGACCATTTAATTCATCAAATCTATTATATATCAATTTTGGATCCTCATGAGGGAATAATTACCCCCCATTTTTTAAAACATTTGGGTATTGAAAAAAACACCACTCCCCCTCACTTATTATTGACCACCCCATATCCTAAATTATTCACATATATGAAGACATTTTTATAGACCAAAACCATCCAAAATACCTTAAAATTTTAACTCATATCATCGTAGATGCTTTATTTTGTGTATAAATTCATCCTATGAAAGCTTTTGGTTTTATCCAAAAGAGGTTATGCAAATAAGAGTTAATGTTCATTGACGAGCATTTTTATTTTATTTATTAATCCACACAATTAAATTATTATTAAGCTGTGATAATATCATAACATCAGTATATTAAATATAAATATATATTTTCATGTTATTTACATGATCGAAAAACATTTTATCTTCTTTCAAATGTGTCCTGAAATCCTCATTCTTATGTATGGGGGACTCGCTCATCTTGAACCAATGTCATTTGTTTTTACATTACCACCTATAATGGTTGGTTATGATTTTATAAATTATACTTATAACATAATTTTACATATGGAGTAGTCATATCATAAACAAATATTTATATAACATTCTATATGGGTTAAGATGATGTCACTCATATTTACGGTGGACTACCACCACATAATGTGATGTGATTTATTTCTCACTAACACTTTTATTGGTAGATAATAAGGATAAATTTTTTTTATTTAAATTATATAATTATGATATTAATGAAATATTTATCATTATTAAAATATAATATGTAAATTTTTTATACCTTTTCACTCACTGAAAGAAGATAATATAATTCAGGTACTTCTAGACTACCTATATTAGGAAGTGATGCAACTATCTTTTCCACACCCCACCACATAAGTGATATGTATAAGTATATATAAAGAACTATTATGTTGTTTATGATATTATTCTCATTGAGGAAATATAAAATATTACATACCTCATTTCTATAATAATTATTGGAAAATTGAAACGTTTCTCATGTGTTTGTATGACCTATCATCTTCATAATTAAAACATACTTCATTTCTCAACACCATATTTCATGATTGGTATTAAAATTATAATATATGTATAAATATTTTAATTATTCAATGATTATGAATATGTATAATAATTACCCATTATCAAAAAAAGATGACTTAAAATAAAAAGTAAAAAATATATACGAAAATCAAAGTTGTTACAACCCAAAACGTGACTCTAACATAGATTTATTAATAAAAATATAATAATATAATATAATTATATCATAAATTTATGGAATATATTAGTATTTTTATGTAATATATTTATGATAATGTAATTTTTATTATACTTAATGTTCGAACATATGTGATGGAGTTTGAGACTTAAGGTAAGGGATTTATAATATGTCTTTTATTTCAAAGAGACATATGAAAATCCCCACCCCCATTAATTTTTCATAGTTTATATAATGACCCATTGATGTGTAATTTCTTGAATCCCATTCATTTAATGATATTTATAGTTTCTTTGATGTTATAATTTATTGGTAATTACAATTCAAATGATAACTAAAGATGTAAGTAATATGTTTCCTATTTGTCTTCTTTGAGACATGTGTTTTGTTGTGCACTGACAGTTTTTAAGGAGGTGTTTATAAAACCCCATTGTCAAGTAATATAATGAATTTATTGATCCTTATGAAATTTTACTTTCCATTTTATGTTATTACTTCATGGGTCTTACAATTCAATGTTACCAAACTGGTAATGATTTTATGTTACAATCTCATCAATTATCGGGATTGTTTTTTATTATGTATCTAAAGGTAAAAAATTATGATCTAACCCTCAAGAAACTTCTATTATTTATTATACTACAATTATTAGATCCTAAAACATATTTTATCTTTACATTCCACTATATATTTAAATATTATATCAAAATAATTCATTTAATAAAAATCATCTTTATTTCTCTCATAGGTCAAAAACCAATTTTTCTTCCAAAATCATGTTTTTAAATAAAATTTAAAAATGTTTTTGTAACATAAATAAAATTATTTATTGAAGAAACTTCTACACATGTTTGATCTTTTAAAATATTTTTTTCAAAGGAATATTTATATCATTTTCCAAACAATTCCCCTTTCACTTTTACCAAAAATGTAAATAAAATTATAATTTTTCATAAGAATAACTTAAATATAGTTTTCCATGTTCATAACAGGTCAACGATTTCATGATTCTCAAACATGATTTGAAATAAATTTTTAAAGGAAATGTATTTCTTACTAATTGGGAATTCATTAATATTTCAATGCAATGATTTAAAAGAGAAATGACATTTGAAAATTTGTTCTATTTTTTTCAAATAGGAAATGATATTTTCATTAAGAAATTTTTTAAATTGTTTTTAAGGCTTCCATATTTATATTTCATATTTATTTTAAAAGTTAATATTTTTATTTTTTAAAAAATTTAATTTTTATTAAAAATTTTCATTATCTAGAAACAATCCAAGTGATTTATATTTCATAATTATTGTATATATAAGATGAAATCATTCAATGTATATTATAATTTTCTTGGAATATAGACCATGGATAGAATTCATATTGTTTACCTGGATAGTTTACAATGATAATATGTTTAAGAAACCTATTTCTCTCCCATAGGTTAGACTATGATAAAATGATTATGAAATCCACTTCTTTTTTCATAGGTTATTATTTTATGAAATGATAAAATAATGAAATTATTATTTAGCCTATATAAGCTCTATAGATAAAATAAACATGAAATTTTTATGAAATCCATTTCATTTAGTCGGGTCTGATATGAATGATGTTTTATGATCTTAAGGCATGAAAGTGTAATATTTTCACTATGTGATGAAGATTACATTATACCCATAGATGATGATAACATTATAAGAATGGATAAGTGGGACACATATCTCGTTTTAATTATTTGCGTAATGGTTAATATCTCATTATATAGATAACAATTGAATAGGGAGTGAACTCGGTTTAGTAAGTGACTTTATCCACTATGATGGTCTTGGTAGTGAACCTTAACTGATATAATGGTTTAGGGAGTGAACCCATTACACTATAAAGAATGATAAGCCACTGGGTATAGTTTTTCATCCCACCTAGGATGTGTATCTACCCATAGAGTGCATCGATACGTTTTGGTAATGATCCTTGACTAATAAGGAAATTTATTTCTATAGTTATATATATTCTTAAATTATGTGTCTTATACTAATTCTATACTTCAATGACTCGTGTTCATTAATTCAAGTACTATTAATGTATTATGAACATCCAATCTTTACCCCATCACTCAAGATTACAATATTTCATAGGAAAGGTATGGTTTTTAAATGTTATGATATTGTGCTTATTCTCATGTGATCATGTAATGCTTACATGATCCCTTTTTTACCCATAATAAGAATATGAGATCTCCCTTTTTTATGATTCATTTCGATAGGTTTTGAATACAGGTTTTATGTAGTGTTTTTGAGAAGATTTCTAAAAGAGAATATCTTTATGAGATACATTGAAGATATTTCATTAATTAAGAAGAATGTGTTCCATGTATCCAAATCATTTATTTGTAGGTGTGTGTTTGTGTAATGTGTTGAATATTAATCTAACAACATGTAATATCTATGAATTAGAATCCTAGGATTATATGTAATCCTTGTAATATCGAGCTAACATTGTAATGGTCGCCTCATAAACCACAGTATTTTATACTTCATTTTTTGTAAATCTAAGAAGCATTGTATTTTGATTAATTAGTTTCTTATGAAGTAATATTCTTATCAAATAATACATCATTAAAATATTTAAATTCTATGAGTTCAATTCCCTCTTTATCCATAGTATTATGGATCACCAAACACCATTAAAAAACCATACGTTGGTGACAATATAATGAAAGTGTAACCTTTTATTTTTCATCAAAAACCGATTCGATAAATATCTTCTTAAGAGACATAATCCATTAATATTATGCAAATGTATTAGTAGTCCCACCAAATTTTAGGGTCATCTATCGCATAAATAAATCCATCATTGGATAATCTCTATATGGATAAGGTTTATCATTCATAGAAAGGTCATTTTTATATCCTTATTGTGGTCCCACGATATTGCCATAATATTCTAAATTCTAGTACCATTTGTTTTTTATTCATCAAGAGGGAAATATATACTATTTCCATGAGTATTGATACCCCTATTCTTCTCAAGATCCCTTTCTAATCAATGTAATATACCTTATGAGATCATAAAATTGTGAATATTAAATCATAATTTATAATTATAAATTTGATGTATCACTTAAAATAAAATAAAAATTATACACTGTTAATCTCATAGTTATATACTTTTTTTGTTTTGGGATATCATTATTTTAAAATCCTTCATAATGGTTTTTGAATAAAATGTGAATTATCATAAGAATAGCCCCAAAGAGTGTAAAACTAGGTGTGTAGTAAGTCCCATTTTCTAAAACCGAGTAACAATTGGGTCTATCCCAATGTGACGTATTTGGAGTTATTACCCCCAGGTACCTCTATTCCAGAACAACACCAACTTATAGTATGTGGATAGGGATTTATTTATTGGAAAACAACATAATTATTTCTTATCCAATTGACTGTATGTTCTTCTATACATACCCTCAAAGTATATAATATGGTTATGTTCCCTAATATAGGTTTTTCTCAATATGTTCCCATGGTTTCTAATAAATATCCACATATATCAGCAGTAACATCCACAAACCCAGTATACAATAACTAGTGACTTACTCTATTACACTAGAAAATATAAAAATGTTCAAATCTTAAAAGACTTTTCTATTTAAAAGTTTTTGAGAACTAGATAAATATAAGATACCCAATTTATATTGGGAATATAAAGTAAAAAATAATACATAATAAAATAAAATGGATTGGATCCTTGAGAACTCAATTAATAATATTTTTATCATATTGTAGGGACTGAAAACAAAATAAGGGTATGATCAAATTCCTAGGAAAATTTAAGTATTGTGCAAGATATCATGAATCAATAAAGAATAATCTGTATGTCACGGTAAATAATGGAACACATATGAAATTCAATAATTGAACACACATGAAAATCATCAAAAGATGAAATCATTGTGAATATATAATGGATAATAATAAAAAAATTAATTATGAAGGAAATTCATAATTATTGGATGCCCAGATATTAGGAATCATAATAAATGTACTATCAAGACCATTTAAAAGAATGTCAAAATATTATATGTATAAACCCATATAATTAGGACAACTTATTTGTCTAATGAGACTTACTGATACATCATGGGGTAATATAATTTTGGGCCCACCCATCACTGCATGTCCATGTAATTTCTTATATATCAAATAATTGATTGAATTCAAGCACAGTGTTTTTATCCTCAAATATCAGTATCGAGTAAAGAACATAAATTTAACAATATTTCCCTTGATGAAAAAAATGACATTATATTTTAACACCACATTTATTTCTGATATACGATTTAGGAAATAAAAAATATCCATACTAAATAATGTGTATATTTAGGATAAATTTATTGTATAACAATCGCATGTATGTAAATGTTTTAGGAGAAGTAAATGACTACAAAAATGAATCTACAATTTCAATGAGAATACCTTCCTAGGGAAAAATGATTTTAAATAATCTATATTAATAATAAATATGGTATCAATAAAATATATATCCATTGGAATAAAATTTAGGTTTTTTTAATTTTTGAGTATAAACACCATAAAAATATATTCAAAAACATTTATGTGGAAAATATTATTTTCATTTTGGAATGTAGTTTTTTGTAATAAATTCATAAAAAATTTCTAAAAGAAAATTTCATTAATAATAACCTTTTAAACTTATATTGGAGTCTTTAAAACATTGAGTGGTCATGATAGCATGAAATTCAATACATGATGAGTACATTAAAAGAAAACATCATTTCAATTTAACAATAAAATACAAATATTGCATATTTTTAAAATTTCAAGAAAATTTATTTGATTTATTTTTAAAAAAATGATAAAAATCGGAAAAAAATTAATTTATAAAATCATTCGGAAATGGGTTAATTTGTTTTGCAATAATTTTTGGAAAATGGGGACTTTGTATAAAACTAATTTCTGACTAATGTCAGAAATGATGTCATATTATCATTAAAATATTTTATAATTTATTTCTTGTACAAAACAATACAAAAAATGGTTTTATTACTTGTAAATATCATTAATAACCAATGGATAGTAAAATGAAACCATTTTATAAGGAAATTTTCATAAAAATTCATTCAACTAAAATTCAATAATAAATAATCTTGATTGGAACGAGATTATGAAATAATCTATTATAATGATCATAAAATTGAATTGAGAGTAATAAAATGAATAGATTATTTATATAAAATTTAAATAAAACAAAATCAATTTAAATATAAAACAATATATAATCAATTTTTATTATGCACATAATATTTTACTATCAAATATTAATAAGGAATAACATAACCCAATAAAAAGAAAGCGGGTTATGAAATAAATTGCCATTTGGTAATTTTCATGTTAATTATAAATTGATCAAATAGTTAAATTTTAATCATTAAATACAATTAATTATTCAGTAATCATGATATTAAAAGTAAATGGTTCATTTCAAACACCACATAAAAGTAAATTTGTACATAATAAAAATAAGTCTCAATGGAATGTAAATTGATACAAAATCCCTTATTTAACACATTATATAAGTTGAACATAATTTTTCCTTTTTTAGAATTATTTTCAGAATTTCATTAATTTATAAAATAACAATAATAATATTTATGACATTTTATGTGATCATACTATAAAATTTTTACCAACAATTTTTAATAATATTTTATTATTTTTCATTTTTTTGGGTGTAAATTGTGTTCTTTTCACATGCATTTTTAGTCATAAAATATCAATCTATTGCACATATTATATATCTAATTGATCTCTTGATTAATAATAATTAAATAATTATCATATTTAGACATAAATTTGATTTTCATACCAATCATTAATTATGGGTTTGAGAAATTAAATAAGTTGTGATAATGGAGATAATAAGTCATACATACACATCTGTAATGTTTCATTTTATAAATGGAAATTATGGAAAGGTGGTAAGTAATATTTTCTAAGTATAGAATTATCATTATATTATAAATACCATTATTTTATTAAATATAAATATGTATCTGTAATTTGTTTTGGTTATGAAAAGAGAGTTGTGTTGCGTTGTGAAGGTGGTAGTGCACACGTAGATGAATGATGTTATCATCTTTAAGTGGGTAAAATGGTAGGATAAAAAAACATATAATATTATTAAAATATCATAAAAATGTCATTAATATCATAATTTCATAATTTATATCCCATATACTCATTAAATATATCCTTATCTTGTTTTATATTTCAAATTAGTTAAAGATCAATCACAATGCTTCACGAGGCGGTTGTCCACCATGCACTAGGGCTATGTTATCATATACACAAAGGAATGGAATGTAAAAAAGTATAAGTATTACAATGAATCCATTGGTATAATAATGTTATATATATAATATATATACTGTATATGCATCATCATACCCAAATGTTAGAGGTGGTAATTTAAAATCAAATGACATTAGTTTGCGATGCGATAGTCCTCCATTCACATGAATGGTGATTTCGTAACCCATTTAATGGATGTGGAGTTTGTTGTAGGAAATTTAATTTATATAAATTATATCATTATATATAATATACAATTTTTATTACATTAACATGGTTTTATAAATTTTAAAGAGGTGGATAATGAAACAAATCAAAGACGCTCATTGAAGAACATTACATCTTCTTCGATTAACATTCATAGGTTTGCAGAAAAAGTATTACAAGGTCATATTTATGCTCTAAATAATGATTATATAACGTGGGAAAAGAATTTGGGAAGTGATTTTTGAGGTTGTTGGCCAAAATAAAAGGGTTTTATGGGTAGATGAAGAGATGATAATGGGTGGTATTTTATAGGTGAGGTGAGTGACACAATTGTAATTTTTTAAAAGAAAAGGTTGTAACCACATTTTCCACATTTCAAAAGGTTCCAAGATACATTATTATAGAAAATTATATATTATAAGGTTTAAATATAACTATATAATAGATTTTATAAAAAAATTTCATTTATTTTAACCCTTATACTGTTAATTTAACACTTGGTAAAACACATTTTTCATTAACTGCATTAAATAATTTTTGTAATTTTAACAATTAATTTTTTTTAAAAATTTATTTGATGTTATTATATATTATAAATAGTTTTTATTTCAAAGATATAATCGATTTTCTCCAATTTAAAACTGAATAATTTTAAAATATTTAATTTAAAATTAATCCTGTAGAATCATTGATAAATCCAGTTTTAAAGAGAAAATGTATAAAAGTTTACAAATTTTTTGTGTCGAAATTATATTTGAAAAATATTTAAATGCTATATATTTTATTAATTGTTAAAAAATTTAAATAATTTTAATTTAAAACATGTTTATAATTCAATTTTTTAATATAAATTATTTAAATGAAATGGAATTTGAAAATTAAAATTTTTTTTTATTTTCTATTAACCAAAAAATGAAACATTTCATAAAAATAAAAAAATTCTCAAAAGATAATTTAGTTATACTAATTTTAAAAATTAAAATTGATTTTTCAAATAATTTTTAGTAATACCCATAAAAATTAAATTCAAATTATCTGTGTGAAGAGCGAATAAACTATCTTTTAGAAAGCATAATGTTTTTTTGAAAACATTTCTTATTCTCCCAAATGATTATTATTTTCATTTATAATCTATAGATAAAGAATTCACATATATAAACTAAATATATTATATATAATTTGGTTAGTTCTAGTTATACCCTATAATTTATGTGATATTCTAAAATGGTCATGTTTAAAAAATATATTTATAGATTCTCATGTTTGTTTTAATCTTTTTGTTGCGTGCATCAAAAGTTATTAATGAAATTAAATCTATTTTAAAATAAATATATATTAACATGTTGGGTGATATATATTAAGAGTTTGGGGGAACCTTTGGTGGGATCTATGGAGGTTAAGTCAAATTAAATTTAATATCCAAGTGTTTTCACTAAAGAGGAATGGCATATTTGGTGGGTTTTTATTGTGAAATAGAAGGTAATTATTAATTAATTTCTAAAACATGTTTCTCAAATCTATATGAAAAATATAATTAATACCAAACATATTTCCAAGGGTTTTCACATATAATAATTCATTGAGGAGTGGTTTTATATATATAATAAGATAACTCATGAAAATATTACCTTTGCTGATTTGGATGTGAGTCATGTTTATAAAGCATTTATTTGAAAACCTTAAAATATAATATAGGTTTTGGAGGATTCAATAATTGTTTATAAAATGTACCAATTTTATTAAACCAAAAATATTTTTAAGGGTAAAAATTATTTTATTTCATGGAAATTATATAAAATATTTATTATATAATTTTGGCGAATTATGATTTTATAATATAGACTGTATTTTAATACCATATTTATTTTAAACACAAAAATTTAATTATCTTAAAAAACTATAAAAAAATACTTGTGGGATAATTTTGAGGCTTTTATTTAATGGAAATATTTAAGAACCCTGATCTTATTTCAAGTACGTTTTTCTTTTCTGGTTTTATTAGAAAAAGAGGAGTTTCTGGATATTTCAGGAGTACACGCCGTGTACATTATGTACATATCGTGTAAGCAGTTGTCGTGGGTGACTCTGTACTAGCTGTGTAACGGTGGAGTACATAATAATGTGTGGTGACATAGAGACCGCCTAAAGTAGAGGTCGGAAAAGGAAAGTACATGTCGTGTACATTTAAAAAACACAATTTGTACTTTCTTTTTATTTCATTAAACTGACCGGGGTCATGTCTGATGGAGATAACCATCTTCTTCCAAAACTATCTTGTCCAGGAGCCAACAAGACCACCAGATCTTTGTTGATCCCTCGAATTTCTTACCTTTATCCAATCTGACCTCTGCCAATTATGTTGGAATCACATCGATGGCATCTTCCTTATTCTAGAACCTCTTTTTGGATTTCCCCTCTTTCACGATATATCATCAGTTGAGCATTTTTATCATTTTTTTATATCTACAAAATTCTAGGACAATTCAAGGCTTGAGGTTAATGTATATTGATCCCATGATGGCTGGGTAGGTGGTTTCTGCCTTTCCATAGATAGTCTTTGAATTTTATGTGCCAAAGTGACCAATACCCAAAAATGCAGTATTTGGCTGTTTGTGTTTTTTAGCCCTGTTATTTCCTGGCATGCCTAGTTTGTTTGGATAGATGTTAGTCGTTTATGAATAGGGTTAAATTTTCTATGATATGGAGGTTTTCCCCATGTTTTTTTGTTTTCACCATTAGTTCTAACTTACATGTTAGGCTACTTTTCGTTACAAGCCTCGTATTTTTAGGCTGGGGAGATTTTTATCTGACGTGATATGATATGCTATAGGTTTTTTATCTATGTAGTTATTGTGGTTTACTTTGGCTACCATGTATCGTTTGTGCATTATTGATATACACAGAGTTGTGTGATCCTGGTTTAGTAGACTATATGCAGAACAGATGTTGAGATGCTTTTCTAGAGTTTCTATTTATATTAACATTATGAGACCACAAGGGGGAAGGACGTAAGTGCTCCCTCAGAGTGTCTATAGTTCCACGTTGTGAGAACACATGGTGAATCAAACGTTGAGTGCTTCCTCAGAGTGTCTATAGTTACTAATACAATACTACATGGGGAATTGATAGTGAGTGATTCCTTAGTGAATCATTGCTATAGTTTAACCAGAGGGGTTAGCCGGTGGGTACTACCCATAGGGTTACCTTCTTTTGATGAGCTTCTTATATGGTATATTAAAATGAATGCAATAAAATTTTTAGGATGGTTACTTTGTGTACTTACTTGTTTACTGCTTCATTATGTTTATTGTCTGGAATATATACTTAGTGAATGTTAGGCACAAATCATTAGGTGGTTTCCTATTAGGATTCATGTCACATCGTATTTGGGTCATACTTTTTGGCCCAAACAGATTATATTTTTATAGGTCTAGAAAAGAGTAAGTTCCCTTCTACTTCGAGTACTTTATTTCTGTGGAGGTGGAGAGTATGGGACAAAGATGAGGCTTGCGATGCTACTAGAGTTTATCTGTTTTCTTTTAAACTTTTTTTTATTACTATATTATATCATTTTGACTTTTTTGGAAGATTTCATAGACATATTTATCATGCATCACATATATATGTTCTCCAGTTTATTTCTTATCATCTCCTACTATTTACTTATTTCATGTTTTACTACTTCTTATATTATTATCTGTATCTCTCCAATGCGTTACTCTACCAATGAGGGAGTAGTTTCCCCACTATCACACCTAAGGCCCCCGCTTCTAGTCTGTAGTCTCTAGGAATTGAGAAAATGCGCTTGATTCGATGTGACTAACCGTGTATGAGTAATATCTAGGTGACATCCTGAATTGGGACGTTACAAAGTGGTATTAGAGGGATTTATTTTCATCTGGACTTACTGTTTGGAGCCTATATCCTGGGATATGAAGTAAATTGGTACATGGTAGTAATCTGTTCCTGAGAGTAGCTAACCCGTTTATAGGGAAAATCTAATTTACATCATTATTTCAATTTTATGTTTTTAAAATTTTATAGTTGATTTGATTTCACCATTGGGTGATTCACATATATTGTTATGTTATTTTTGATATTATTGAGGTTCTATTTTTTTATGCAACCCGATGAGATGAGGATATGTACTCTCATGCATCATATAGGTACTTTCTAGAGATCACATGTCATTCATTTTTGACTTGACATTAAGGGTGCATTACTGATTTTATATTGTTGTGATATATGTTGTGTAAGATATGCATGATGTTGGGATATATGCCCTGATAGAATACCTGCTATTTGATATGGTATTCATAATATGTATGATTTAGATTGGATGAACTCCAAACTTTGGTTCATGAGGAGTTACGGGCCCTCATGGACCAGAATTTTGTAGATCATTACTCTATTATGTTTATATATAACATGTATTACATGGAAATCCTTGATTAGCAGGGAGTATGGGCCCTCATGGATCATAATTTGTCACATTAATGTTTATATTCGTGTTTTCTAGGATCTGAAGTAGTTTCTGTGTCTCACTATCTAGAAAAACCCAGAATACATGACGTGTAATGATGAATATACACATTGTGTCCTTCTTTTCGGGAAGGAACTATTTTTCTTATGTACACACCGTGTACTGTATGAACATGTTGTGTAGTCTCTAACTATGTCACTAGTTGTGCGGGTAGAGACACGGAATTGGGAAATCAATGGGGGAACACGTCGTGTACAGATTTTGCACATTGTGTTGTATAGACCATTTGTCCACCCGTGTGACTAATGACACAGATAGATAATAAATTAAGTTATAATTGTTGTGTAAAGATTGAACATGTCGTGTAGTGTAACCCTTGAATCCGGCCGTGTAACGAACAACATAGGTCAGTGAAATCCTTCAAGTAAACATCGTGTCTGTATGGAAGATGCCATGTAGAGTGAGCTATGTAACTGATCGTGTATCTAACAACACGGGTCAGTGAAGTTCATCCAGTACACACCGTGTCTAGCACTAACATGACATGCAGTTTTGTTCTAGTAGAACCCTGTAGCCTAGATGTGTAAGGGAACTTAAGCTAGGGATGAGGATTCAAGTACACTACCTGTGTTAGGACAAAACACTCTTTGTATGGGGTTTTACACAACCTGGGTTGGCAAAAGTATACATCCATGTGAAGGATTTAGGGAACACGTTTTGTATGAATTATACACACCGTGTACCCAAGTTTGAAAAACTTCAATGATTTATTTCTCTTATTCCCCACATGCACATCTAGTTTTTAGTCCTTGATAATCTCCAGCTACGGTGTGCACTTGACCTTGCAGAGTCATGCCACCAAGACATCTTCTAGTTGTACGCGAGGTACAAGGTAGTAATTAGACACCAGATATGGCTGATCAGGGACTACCAGCAGATCCTCCAATTTTTCTTATCATGCCACTAGTCATTATACTAGACACAGGTACTAATTCATAGTTCATAGAGGGCATTATGTGTTTTATGCAGACCTTTACGGGAGCACCATATCTTCCCCCTCTATGGCAGATTTGACACATGTTTTCCAGTTTCAGCATCCTCCCACCATCATAGGGGTAGGGGGACTTGAAGCTGTAGTGTCATGGTTAGAATCCATGTTATATATCATCAAGAATCTAGAGATACCTCTAGAGAGGAGGGTGATGATATTTAAGTATATGCTTTGGGATTCCTTCAAGATATGGTTGGATGTGATCTCATAGGCGGGACACCAGCAGGCCATGGCTTGGGTTGAGTTCTAGCATGCCTTCTATTATTACATTTACTCAGAGATTTTCAGGGCCGATCGAGATTGAGAGTTCATGAGTCTAGTGCAGGGTAGTATTTTAGTGATGGATAATTCTTATCACTTTACTGAGTTGCAATGCATCAGACCTATTCTAGGAGGTGATGAGATATTCTTAGCAAAGGAAGATTGAGGATGGTCTCTGGAATGACATCTGATCTCAGGTGAACATCTATGGGTTGACATCCATCACCTCTATAGTCAACTAGGAACTGATTATGGAGCCCAATTTGAGGGATTCTAGAGTTGTGAGCCAAGGTGGATCGACATCCAGATTTGGTATCCCTCCCACAAACAACAGGAGGCACTGTAGAGAGTCTACATGTGTGGATCTGAAGAGGTGGGACACTTGTTTCGGTAGCTAGTTATTGTGATACCAGTGTGGGAAGACTGGGAATACAAGGCCCCATTTCCCAAGGGACCACTAGAGTTCCATTCATGCAACAAGATGGGTCATATTCAATGTTTCTGTTAGTTTTTCTAACTAGTAGTTGGTGACTGGGGTTTTTCTATGTCTCTTCATTCATGAGTAGCAGCACAGTTTCTCATCAGTTAGGGAGCTGATGTTTTTCTAGCCATTTGGGATGAGATGGAGGTCGGGGTCATGGTAGCCAGTCTCCAGGATTTCAGTGAAAACATGGTTGATTAGATCAGAGTTGTCAGGCAGGATCGTAGGCCCACAAAGCTAGTGAGACATTTATAATAGAGCAGACCCAAGAAGAGCAGGATCCCAGACCATCTACAGTCGAGGTATGATCCTAGTTTCCTCTGTTTTATCTTCTATACTTTTCTATAAAAGGGTTTCCTATAGTGTTATTTTTGTTCCTATTGTGGAGAGCATTGAGCTCTATATCTTTTCTTCTACTGATATCTTGATGTTAGAAAATCCATTGGGGACTAGAGCCGCTATTGTGCGCGAGTGAAAGGTGTTCCCTCTAGATGATGGTGTGTGTCACTTCATATGGGACCTCTACATCTTTGAGATGACATACTAGGATTTCATTCTCATAATGGACCGGTTATACCCCTTCTAGGCTGTTGTCGATTTCTATCATCGTAGGGTGAGATTCACATCACCATATGGCACATTGTTACTTCATAAGGGTGAATGGGATGTCAAGACGAGTAGCGAAGGACCAAAGAATCATGGGTTGTGAGGAGTTATAGCCAAAATTTCTAGTCAATATCTGGATGACCAGTGGACTTCATAGATGGACTTTCTTCCAGTGGGGTATCATTTCTGGGACTTCGTTCTAGAATAATTTTCAGGATTTCCCCTAGAATGAGAGGTAGACTTTTATATTGATCTTTTTCCATGAGTGGAACCACTGTCTATTCCTCCTTCTATGAAGGCTACACCAAAGTTGTAGGAGATCAACAAGTAGTTGGAGGAGTTGTCGGCAAAGGGTTTCATCTGACCCAGAACATCTCATTGGGGTTGAACAATCCTATTTGCGAAGAAGGTAGATGATACCCTCAGGCTTTGTGTAGATTTTCAGAAGCAAAAACAATTGACTGTCAAGAACTGATATCCCTTGTCATGGAATGATGAACTATTTGATCTTCTTTGAGGATACCTGGTGTTCTCGAATATTGACATGAGATCTCGATATCATCAGTTGGATGTTAGACAATCATATGTACCTCTAACATCCTTTTGGAGTAGGTATGGTCTATACGAGTACGTTGTTATATCGTTCGATCTCATGAATGAGCCTACAGTCTTCATAAAACTGATGAAACGAGTGTTCCATCCATACTTGGACTCTTTTTTGGTGGTCTTCGTGGACAATATCTTGGTGTACTGACAGACTTGACCTGACCATGCCACTTATATTGAGACCATTTTGAGTACATTGAGAGAGAATCAATTATATGCTAAGCTCTCAAAATTCCACTTTTGGATGGACCAGATTCACTTCATGGGTCATGTTATCTCAGAGACAGAAGTATCATTAGACCCATAGAAAGTGAGAGTATTAGTATCCTGGGATAAGTCGAAGAACGACATTGTGGTGTAGAGTTTTCTAGGGCTAATTGGATACTGCATACTTTTATACAGTAAATTTCATTCTTAGTAGTTCCACTAACGTGGGTGAACATAAGTGGAGTGATGTACTTGTGGTCAGATTTGATTCGGCCTTTCAGGAGATAAAAGGGAGGTTGAAATTAGCATCGATACTAGTTTTTCTAGAGTCAGGCAAGAGCTATACTTTTTATTATGATGCATCAAGTATCGGGCTACGAGAAGTGATTATGCAGGGGTAGGAGTTGTTGCATATGGGTATTGGTAGTTAAGGCTACATGAGGATAACTACATGAGGCATGATCTCGAGTTGGCTACAGTTGTTCATGCTTTACGCTATTGGGGACATTATCTTCTGGGAGAGAATTTTGTGGTTTTGACTGAACACAAAAGTTTCAAGTATATCTTTAGTCAATATGACATGAATTTTATATAGCGATGGTGGTTTGAGTACCTTAAATCCTTTTTCATTGAGCTTGCCTACATGATAGGGAATGGAAACATTGTAGCTGATGCATTGAGAAGGATTACTCAGATAAAGGCAGTTCATGAGGCCAGTCGTGAGTGGTAGATTATGGCTCTATTCTCTGAGATGCATTTGGAGGTGCATGACAGACCATTGAAAACATTCCTTTCTTCTATAGATGTTACCTATACTCTACATGATTGAGTGCAAATAAATAAATTATCATATTCATAAGGCCTAGTCCTACGGGAGAGTTTTTTAGGAGAGAACCCTATTCATGGATGGAAAGTAGGTAAAGATGAGATCTTGCATTTCATTGGCATTTTAGGGTGTCAGCAGACAGATACGAGGAGGTAATGTGGGACAATCATTCCTCAGTTTGGGTAGTTTGCCCTGGATTCAAAAAGATGTATTGGGATCTAAACCATCAGTATTGGTGACCAGGTATGAATGGAGATGTTGTTGGTTTTATCATCATGTGTCCCACCTGTCAGTAGGTGAAGGTGGCGCATCAATGATCAGTAGGGATTTTTCAGTAGTTACCCATTCCAAAGTGGAAGTTGATTGATGTGGCGATAGATTTCATAATAGGATTGCTGAGGCCACCTCGAGGGAATGATGTAGTATGGGTTATCATTGATAGAATCACAAAGGTTTCTCCCTTCTTATAGATCAAGGATTCCTTCAAGGTTGATGAGCTGGGAAGGTTGTACATCTGAGAGAGTGTACATTTACATGGAGTTCCACACTCCATTGTTTCAGATAGAGATTCATGTTTTACTTCATAGGTCTGGCAGGGGCATTAGAGGGCTTTGGGTACACAAGTACTTTTGATTACAACTTACCATCCCCAGACAGATTTCCAGTCCTAGCGTACAATTCAGGTGATTGAGGACATGCTTCTAGCATGCATCCTAGATTTTGGTGGTTCTTGGGAGAAGCACATACCTCTTGTTGAGTTTCCAACTAATAATAGTTTTCAAGAAACAATTCAGATGGAACTATTTGTGGAATTTTATGGTAGGCTATGTTGATCACCCTTATAATTGATAGAGGTAGGAGAGGCTGCTTTGCTCAAACCTAATCTTGTCCAGGAGACCATAGAGAAAATAGAGTTGATTTAGAAGAGTATGGTTAATGAACAGTCATGACAGAAATCCTATTCTGATCATAGGAGATGACCTCTGGAGTTCCCATTCAGAGATCATGTTTTTCTACATTTCACACTGAGTTCAGGACACATGAGTATTAGGAGATAGGTTAAGCTTTTACCGAGGTACGTCGGGCCGTTTGAGGTTTTGGAGAGAGTCAGACCAGTTGCCTATCAGTTACATTAACTTCAAAGGTATAGGTATATGCATGATTTCGTCCACGTTTCATATTTGTGACATTACTTCTTAGACCTGTATCATGTTTTCCAACCAGAGGAGGTTGGGTTAGAGGTGGAATCATATTTTGAGGAGCATGCTTTATGAATTGTTGATTGAAGTGTGAAGGTTCTCTGTGGCTGGTATGTTCCTCTAGCACGAGTTCTATGGTATTATATGTGAGTACCATACGAGTCATGGGAGAGGGAGGCCGATGTACTATCACAGTGTCCAGAGCTGTTTGAGGATTCTTATACTATGCATCCTTGCTAAGGAAATTCAGGGACAAATTTCATTAAGGGAGAAGTTTGTAAGAACCTGGATCTTAGGCCAGATATTTTTTTATTTTCTGGTTATTTTTTAGAAAAATAGGAGTTTCTAGAAATTTCAAGGGTACACACCATCTGCTTTATGTACAAGTTGTGTACCTGGTTTCTGTAGCTGACCATGTACTAGCCAAGTAACGTTTGAGTACATGACCATGATTGGTGACCAGGAGACCGCCTAAAGCAGAGGTCGGAAAAGGCATGTACACAATGTGTACTTTTAAATAACACGCCTTGTAATTTCTTTTTATTTCATTAAATGGACCAGGTTCATGTCTGATGGAAAAAACCATCTTCTTCTCAACCTATCTCATCTGAGAGTGAACAAGATTGTAAGATCTTTGCTGAACCCCCAACTCTCCATCCGTTCTCTGATCTGAACTCCATCAGTTGGGTTAGAATCATATTGGTGAGTTCTTCCTTCTTCTAGAACCTCGTTTACTGATTTCTCATATTTCTCAAGATATCCTCGAATGATTTTTTTTAACATTTTTGTACATCTATGGAGTTCATGGGTGATTCAAGGCTTTAGGTTCACATATATTGATATCACAATATTGAGGTAGGTGGTTTGTGCTTTTCTGTATATAGTTTTTGAATATTATGTGCAAAAGTGCCCATTACCCAGGAACGAGGTATTGTATGATTATGGTTTGTAGACCTACTATTTCCTTCAATATGTTTTTTTGATAGAGATTAGTGTTTTTCAAATTGGGTAAACTATTCCATGCTTTATGTGTTTTCCCATGTTTTTTTGACTGTTTGGTCTAGATTTTCTATTAGGCAGCTTTTCTTTCCAAGCCTAGAATTGTAAGGATGGAGTGATTTTTATCTAACGTGCTATGATATGCTATATATTGTTTTTAAAAGTAGTTCATGAGGTTTACATTGACATTCATGTATCATTTTTTCACTGTTGACTTAAATAGGTTTGTGGGAACCTGGGGTAGTAGACTATAGGTAGAATGGATGTTGAGGGATTCTCTAGAGTGTCTATTTACTTTTACGTTGCAAGACCATAGGGGGGATGAACGTAAGGGCTCCCTCATAGTGTCTGTAGTTCCACATTGAAAGACAAAATGGGGGAATTGGACATTTAGTGCTTCCTCAGAGTGTTTATTATTACCGATACGAAACTGCAAGGGAAATTGATAGTGAGTGCTTCCTCAGAGAGTCTTTGCTAAAGTTGAACTAGAGGGGTTAGGCTATGTGTACTTCCCATAGGGTTACCTACTTTTGATTAGCTTCTTACATGATATATGAAAATGAATGCAATTGAATTTGTGGGATGGTTACTATGTTTACTACCTTATTTAATGCTTCATTCTGGTTATTGCCTACCATATATATTCTTTGACCATAAGGCCCATATCTTTGGGTGGTTGCCTACTGGGATTTTCCTCACACCCTGTTTGGGTTATGATTTTGGGCCAAAATAGATTATATTCTTGTGGGTCTAGATAAGTAAAAGTAACCATCTACTTCAGGTACTTGATTGCTATGGATCTGGAGAGCATGGGACCGATCTGAGGCTTGCGATGATGCTGGAGTTAACCTGTTTTATTTTTTACATTGGTTTGTTACTATATTCCAACGTTGTGACTTGTTTGGTTGTTTTTCAAGACATATGTATCATGAATCATATATTATTGTTCTCTAATTTATATATTCCAGTACCAATCTGTTTACATATTTCATATTTTACTCCTTCCTCTATTGTTATCTATTTATTTCTACTGCGTTGCTCTGCCAATGAGGGCATTGCTTCCCCACTATCATACCCAAATCCCTCACTACTAGTCAGTAGCCTCTGGGGTTTTGGTAAATTCACTTGAGGCCATGAGACCAACCTAGTACAGGGCACCTCTAGGTGGCTTTCAAAACCAGGACATTACAAAATAAATATTTTATGAAAAAATTTCTCATTATATGATGATTTTCAATTTCAAATACATGTTTCATTTTTTTGAAAAACACTTCTTTTTAGGATAATATAATTTTTAAACCTATATAAAAATTACAGTTCACATTATAAAATATATTATTATTTATATTTAAATAAATATTATTTAATATGAATACTATATTATTGTAACATTTTTTTTTCAAAAATCCATTAATTCATCAAAAAAGAATATTTTTAGAAAATATATATTTCAAAAAATTATAAATTTTTTCTTCATATCAAAATATATTTTCATATAAAAGAACTTATATAATAATAAATAATGTACTAATAAAAAATAAAAATATTACCATTTTTTAATTAATATTAAAAATAAAAATAAAATATTTTTATAGTCTAGATACATAACCCCTTATTACAATAATGTATTCCCAAAGAGTATTGTGTGTGATGGTGGCACATTCATATGGTTGTCCAATACACATAGTTTGGGTGAAGATATTTATAAGCTAGAAAAGACACCAAAATGATTTATTTCATACTTTAGATATTGAATTTATCATTTGTATTGGTCAAAGGGATAAGCCTTATGTTTTTATCTCCCTTGGAAGCACAAATAAATGGAATTCAAAGATTAATATATTACTAGATAAAGACATCACATTATTCATAAATATCAACTAGATTTATCATAAAATATAATATATAATCATCTTAATGGTATCTATAATATAAACATATTATCAATGGTTATTATGCAAAATGATATTTATATTCCTGTAGTCTATAGCTGTCTAAAATTACAAAAGTTGTGCATGTGTTTTGTATAACTACATTACGTAAGAAGGCATGTATTCATTCTAAATGGGGATTTAATTTATAAACATTAGGTCAGTAGAATATATTGGGGTTCACACTGTTCTTTATAAAAAGTATTTTTCTTATAAATAACCTATACCTTGTGAGAGGTATTATTTCTCAATACATTATCTCTAGGATCCATGATTTTTACAGGTTATTCCTCCAAAGATAGGTCATGTACATACTACATAATATCTGATTTAAATATTAGTTAATTTTAAGGTATATACTTATGTCCGAGATAAATATGAAACACATATCGTTTTTTGGAGTCATTTAATGGATTTTCATTTCTCTAGGATACCATACTAATAAGATTGATGATTTCAGAGGGCCAATGAATATAAGAATCATCCTTTACTTGTTATTAAATCTCATTACTCTCTTCCATAGTGATATTAAAAGGAATACTTTTTCTATATATTCACATTCCATATTTATTTTATGATTATAAAAATATTCTTTTTGTCAACACTTAATAGATATAATGTTCTGCTAAATTTATTGAGTATTTTATAGAATTTTATGAGAAATATGTATCCCATTAGCTTGTTATCTTCAACATAATTCCAACAAGTTGTATTTCTGCATCACTTCTATTATATATCCTCATATAGTGCCATATAATATCTATAATGAAAAATATATTTATATGAGGAATCTACCCAAGGAAGGTGTTAATACCAATCACCATAAAAATAAAATAACATTGATCTCAGTATATACTATAGAGTTTGAATAGACATTTCAATTGGTTTATTATTTTTACGATGATGATAATAAGCGATAAAGATCAAATTAGTATACGATTTTTGCTGATGAATTCTAAATAAATTGTAGTAAAACCTTTTTTATTTAGTACATAAAATTTAGAGTGTTTATCAATGAATCCTTACTAATTATTTAAGTATATTCTAGAAAGTTGATCATGTGAAAAATATTCTTAAATAAAAAATAAATGTGAATAATTATTGATTTGATCCTCAATAACCCAAATGGAAATATAGAATTTAGCAGTCTTAGTAATACTAATATAAAATATACGATGATTTTTTCCAATTTCCATATAAGGATTGGTAATGGTTTTATCAACCCCTTTTAATTCCACCATTATAACATAACATATCGGGATACCAAGTATCAATATACATACTTTAAAATATCTCTCATCGTGTTTCTCCACTAAAAATTATTATTGGGATTTATATAAATGTTTGTGATTATAGAATAGACTGAGAATGTGGAACTATATGCACCATCCAATAAATTCTTCTACAATTATAGTATTGACGAAAAACATTTTAATTTATCAAATTTTATATATTTATCATTATCAAAGTTGTACTTTTGAATATTCCTTAATATTTTCTATGGCTCTATATCATAGTTCTATTCAACTTGTATTTTTACATGCAATGTTGGTTGGCCAATAATTTTCATAAGATACAATTCATCCCAATAAATCATGACTTCATGGAATATCATTTTCATATTCATGAGTACATCTCTTGGAATCATTATCATAGACATGGTATCCCAATTATTTCTTATCCAAGTGTTAGTGGCCTTTTTTCCCTTCCCAATAGAGTAATGTATGGAGTAGTCATTTATTTTAATCAACTCCAACAATATCCTATGGATATGATCAAAAACATCTTTTTGAATATATACATTATGATCTTGGAGTAAGTATATATTTTACACCTTTAACCATAGAGATTATTCTTCTATATATACAGAAAGTAATAACACCGTTGCAAGCTCCAAATCTTGTGCTGGGTAATTTTTCAAATGACTCATTAATTTACATGATAAATAAACTAAAACTTTTTAATTTTTACCTAGTACTCTTATCAATTACTTCTATGATGAATCAATATATAACCTGTAAAAGTTTACAATGCATGTTAATGTGAGTGTTGGTCTAGTGAAAAACCTTATTTTAAAAATATTCAAATGATATTCACATTCCTCTTTCTAGAGGAACATATCTCGATTTAAAGTTAGAAATGTTAGATTATTTCAATCTCATGATAAATTTCTAAGAAAACATTGATATTATCAATCCAATCCAAGAAAAAATAGATCCCTAATAAAGTGGTTCTTTGGGATATTATTCAATTACCTTTTTCTTTAAAGGGTTCATATATATAACCACACTAATAATTACCTGATAAGAGATTGGTAGTTCTTGTAGAAATAATTCCCACATTGTAAATTTAGTATAAAATTTATTCTTACCCATTGTAATGCCTCGAACCTAGTTACCCAAAGTTGGGGCAATATTACATAACATTGGCATGATCATAAGGGATCAAATCCCAAAAGATTGATCAGTTTAATAGCCTTGGAAGTACTAGATGCATTCATAAGTTTTACATTACATAATGAAATAGAAACCTCAATAACATTTTTTACCATTTTGAACACACTTATAACCTTATCTTATCCCTACAGGTCAAACATTAAAAACATATTCACATCCTAGGATAATTAAAACATAGAAAGGGATGAGATCATATGCTTAGTAAGGATAAAAATATAGGAGAAACATTCAAAAATATGCATAAATATTTAAGGAAATGTATAAGACTAAAAAAGCCTTTGAATCATAAACATCAGCATAATATGTCAAAGATAAAATCAAATAATTCCATTTACTTATTCACACTAATATTCTAATAGTCAAATAATCATGTGCAATATCAATAGCCACATTCATAATGATGGAATGCATAATTCCAAACATCATAAACACATAGTCAAGGCCTTATGAAAAACCTAAAAATAAGATTTTTTTCAAGGCCTAGTTCCAAGACACTAGTTTGTATCATGAGACCTACCGATGCATCGAGGATCTATATCGGGATCCACCCGTTAGGTACTATGTACATTGCATTCCTCATATGAAAAAGGTTTAAATATAACATAAACATTCGTATTAAAACTAGAACAAGAAGTGTCCATACTTTATCTATAAACCATGAATGGTGTAAAAATAACACATCCATAGTCAAACATATCACAAAACCTTCAACATAATATGGAATATTTCTATCATAATAAATATACATCCAACAACTTTTAAATCCCTATAAGGATGTTGACAAAGATGAAATCAATACGTTTTGATAGAAATATATCTTTCTATTTTGAAATCATTTAAATGTCATGTAATTATAAAAGAAAAAAATTTATTTTGAAAATTTTCTTATAATTTTTTAAAGGAAGCTTAAAATGGTTTTATAACAGTGAAAATAGCCTCACCCTCCGTATTAGTTAAAAAAAATTTCTTTCATTAATTTTGTTAAAAAGGTCTTAAATGACCTTGTTTGGACAACGATAGAAATATTCCTTTATATATATTATATAAAAAGTCAAACTAGGGTATAAATGAATTTAAAATATAGTCTAGGAAATAGTAAAAAAAATTGAAATATATTTTTATGAAACACATATGTGGATGATAAAGTGGTCTTAGTAGATACTTATGTAAGAACAACCTTGGATAATAAAGAGATTGTGAAATTAACCCTTAACTTGAAATTTTTCTTTGGTTGGGGGTTCATTATCTTCCTGTATAATAGTTAAATAATTGTTATTAAATAATATAATAACTATATACAAAAATATGATGACATATATGACCCTCTAATATTGCTTTGTTAATAATATTTCTGAAGTGTCATCGTTTCTGGTGTTAACTGATTCGTTTTCCTTCATATGCATGGTTACGTAATCCATGTTTCTTATTAATAGAATGTATTAGATTCATATATATAATGATATTATTTCAATAAAAATTATATTTAATCATTAAATGAAAATTATTTTCTGAATTTTTACAACGGGGAATGAATCTCATCGTGTTCGTTGAGATGATAATCCGTACGTATGTTGGAGCGACAATATCTTTATATTGGTGGCGAAATTGTATGTAATTGGATGATATATCATATATAAAGAATCATTTACTTGTTATATTTATTATTTACATCAGTTATATTCATTATTATACCCATCCAAAATAATGAATTCTTTGAATAACGAACAACACCACGACGTGGAGAGGGTAAGCCATATGTACGCACGTATGGTGACTTTGTCATTTATAGGATGGATAGAATAATGAATATGGTCATACGATATTTATAATAATGTCAATGTATATAGAAGATATTAGAGTTATTATTTTATAATGGAAAGAACAATGAAAGTGTATGTGGAAGAAGAAAAGAATTTGAAAGAGGTGATGAAATGTTTACCTCTTCTTCAGGTTCTTCATTATGATTTGGTCAAAATTTCCCAATAGAATGGATTTTTGACCAAAGGAAGGACTCTAGGATGAAGAGAGAAAAGTTGGGAGGATTTTTGGTTAGGTGTTGGCCGAGCCCAATGACATTGGAGGTTTAAAATTAATATAAAGGGAATTATCCTTTTATAAAAGAGGTGAGGGTCACTTTAGGAAATTCTTGAAATATTATTTTATAATAAACTGTTTTTCGGTTTCCAAAGGCTCCAAAATGAATAATTTCTAGGATAAGGCAGGTATGGGTTGAAAACATCTCAACCAATAGGTTTTAGACTGGTTTAGGTCATCATATTATCCTTATCTCTTAGATTAAACTCGTAGTTAAATAGTTTCACATTTACCATGTCTCTTTTTATTTTTATATTATATGCTTAATAAACATACTATAAAAATCCAAGAGAACCCCTTGTGGTTAATTATTAATATATATAACTTTAATTATTTCCTTTGTCCTATCTATATATTTTTTGGAATATTATATCAATTTATAATATAGTATTTGTTTTAAAAACTCAATTATATCAATTTTGACACAATTTAGCATTTGATTTTTTTTGAAAGCCATAACAACTTTATCACATAGAATAAAATTTATTTAACTAATCCTAAAATATCATATTAACCTATAAAATTTGTGGAATTGATCAGAAGAATTAATTTAAATTTATTTTGATATTTATAATATTAATTATTTTAATATTTCATTAATAAGGTAATTACTACATCATCATTGTGTCGTAAATAAATTAAATTACTTAATGTCTAAAAAATAAAAATAAAAATACTATTACTTAGTAAATATTTTTATCTTTCAAAATAATATTTATAGTTGAATTTATATTATGTGTAACCCAATATTAAAATGGTTTTGTTATTAAACATTGAATTTAACTATTTTTCCTCTTCATTAAATAAAATACTAATAAAATCCTAATATAATCCATGTGGACCAAAGGGGATAATATTTTATTTCTATGGTTGTTTTTGGTTGAATTATACTTATCCAATATAATTAGAACATGTGTTAGGTTAATTATGACATCATTTTTACCATTAATTACCCTATTTACTTTTAACCGTCATAAATAAAAGTCGAAAGTTACAATTCACCAAAAATTATTTTTATCTTATTGAACCAAATTTTTCTTATTGATATCAACTGGGTCTCTCAGTTTTTTGAAATTAAACTCACAAATGTAGTAAAATTATGTTTTATGCAAATTTGAAAATGCTCTATGGAGGTGGGTAGAAGATGGTAAAAAGTTCAATAAAATATTTATATATCTAAACTTATTATAAAATGACTCCAATGACTTAAATTGAACTTATAAAGGTTTCATGTATCTATATTGACCTAAAATAAATATAAATAAAATATTTATTTATTTAAATTATATGTTCGTTTTAACCAATAATGTAGTGTTTTTCACTATTCATCAATAATTTAATGTTTTCAGAAAAGTACCAAAAATTCACCGTTATATAATTTTGATATTCCAAATTCAAAAATGAAGTCCTTTTATAAAGATAATATTTATATAATTTCAAAAATTAGGTATTACTATTCATAACGGATAGTTTCATTGGTCGTGGTGTGTTAGAATCTCAATGTTTGGTACAATGCAAGCTATTGCATTATTAAGAGGGAAACATACCATGGAATTTTGGGCTGTTACATTCTCCCCTAATTAAAATAATTTCCTCCTTGAAATTTATATAATAATAATAATAAAAAGATTCGAGTGGTTCTTCTTCATAAGTTCCTTAGGTTCCCAAGTTGCATCTTCTGTCTTATGATTTCTACATATAACATTGAAAAGACGAGTTGTCTGGTTTCTCAGCACTTGTTCTCTAGTATCAATAATATTGACAGACACTTAAAAATAAGACAGATTAGGTACCGGTTTAATTTCTTCATAGGTGGGTACATGAATTGGGTCATGCATGTATTTTCTCAACAGCTATATATATAACACATCATGAACTTTGGAGAAACATGGAGGCATTGTAAAATGATAAGCTACAACTCCAATTTGTTCTAGAATTTCGAAAGGTCTGATGTACCTGGGACTCAATTTAACCTTCTAACCGAAACTTATAACACCCTTCCATGGAGATACCTTCAAGAAAACATGTTATCCTACTTGAAATTCCAAATCCTTCCTTCGATTATCATCATTTCTCTTTTGCCTACTTTGGGCTTCTATGATATGGGTTTGAATAACCATCAAATTTACATTGTTTCCACAACAAGCTCCAAGACTATGAGTTTTCTTTCACCAACATAATCCCAACAAGTTGGTGTGCGATATCTCTTACTATATAATGCTTCACATGTTTCCATCTGAATACTTAAATGGAAGCTATTATTATAGGAAAATTATACCATAGGTAAATATTGATTCCACATACCTTGAAATTCATGTGAGAATGATATCAACTTGTATTCTAATGTTTGAATAGTCCATTCTGATTGTCCATCAGTTTGAGGGTGGTAGGCAGTGCTCAAATGAAGTTTAGTATCCAGGGAATTCTAAAGACTTTTCTAAAATCATGATGTAAAATGGGAATCATGATCAGAATCAATCGATAGGGGGTACTCCATGAAGTCTTACAAATTCATTAATATATAGTCATTCCAGGTGTCCAAGTGGTAAATTTTCTCTCATAGCAAGAAAATGTGCTGACTTGGTAAGACGATCAACAATGACCCATGTTGCATCATTTTTTCTAGGAGTCTTTGGTAGCCCCAAGACAAAGTCTATCGTAATATTATCCTATTTTCATTTAGGTATGGGAATAGGTTTCATGATTAATCTAGGTTATTTCCTTCTAGATTTTACTTCTTGACAAACCATACATCCTGACACATAATCAGCAATCTCCCTCTTTATGTTGTCCCACCAAAAATGTTCCTTCAAATCTCTATACATCTTGGTGATCCAAGGGTTTATAGAGAAAATGGATCTATAATAATCATCCAACAATTCCCTTTTTAGATAAGTTATATTGGGAACATTATGTCTATTCATAAATTTAAAATTTCCTTCTTCATATATGAAGTCACTCAATCTTCCATCATTCACAACTTTAATCTTTTTTTGAATCTCTTTATCATCAGCCTGAGAAATATTTATCCTTTCTCGTAAAGATGAATTGGCATCCATTTGAAAATGTATTGATGTTTCACCATCCATGGATATTACCATATCCATCTATATTAGATCCATGAAAATAGGATTCCTTTCAACTCTCATCTAGTTCAATGCTCCACGATCCTTTCAACTGAATGCATCTTCCACCCTATTTGCCTTTCTAGCGTGGTAGTGTATAGTGAAATAAAAATCCTTGAGTAGTTAAAGTCATCAGATTTTCCTCATGTGGATCTCTATTTGTTAGATAATATACTTTGAACTCTTTTGATCAGTATAAATATCACATTTTTCACCATTGAGATAGTGCCTCCATATTTTCTGAGCAATGATTACAGTTGCTTACTCAAAATCATGAGTAGGATAATTTTGGTCCTGAATTTTTAGTTTACATGATGAATAGGAAATAACGATATAATTTTTCATAAGGACACAACCAAGTCCTTTCTTTTAAGCATCACTATAAATAACAAAACCATCATTCCCTGATGGTAGAGTCAAGATAAGGGCATTGACTAATAATCTTTTTAGTTATTCAAAACATTTTCACACTCTTTTTCCCAAACAAATTTAACCCATTTATGTGTGATCTTGGTTAATGGGTTAGCCTACCAGGAAAAGTTATCGATGAAACATTGATAATAACCTGCTAAACCAATAAAACCTCATACCTCAGTTATACTTGTCGGTGCTGGCCTTTCTTGGATTTCCTTAGTCTTTGAAGGATCAACAAAGCATCCATTCTTAGAGATATTATGGCCATGAAAAGAAATCTTCTGAAGCTAGAATTCCCACTTTCTAAACATCCCATATAAGTTATTTTTTCAATGAGTCTTTAGAACAATGCGCAAGTGATATTCAGGATCTTCGCTGCTTTTGGAGTATAATAAGATATCATCAATAAATACCACTACAAATTCATCATGATATTCCTTGGAAAATCTTTTCATTGGATCTATAAAGACAGAGGGTGCTTTATTCAATCAAAAATGTGTTACTGTAAACTCATATTTCCCATACCTAGTTCGAAATACTATTTTCAGAATGTCTTCTTTATTCACACACAATTGATGATATCCAGATCGATGTTCAATATTTGAAAAATATTGAGGTTCATGAAGTTGGTAGAATAAATCATCAATGTGAGGTAGGGGATACATGTAATTTATTTTTATACCATTTATTTCCCTTTAGTCAATGCACAACCTCATAGATCTATCTTTATTATAAATAAAAAGGACAGGGGATCCCCATGGAAAACACTCGGGAGAATAAATATCATGTTACTCAATTCCTCTAGTTTTTTCTTTTGTTCCACTAATTCCACAATGGCCATTCCATAAGGGGTCTTTGATATAGGCCAGGAACAAGGAATTAAATCCATTAAAAACTCAATTTCCCTTTTTGGAGGATGTCTAGGTAAATCCTCTGGAAACACATCAACATATTCTTTCACAATAGGTATGTCCCCTATTCAAGCATTATTTTACTCACCCAAAGTTATTTCATTATCTTCTTCCCCAATAATTGAATTTATTATTGCTACTGGGGGTGTATCTAGATAAGAAACAGGTGGTGGAAAATTTTATCTAAAGACAAGGTACATATCATCATCATCAAAAATTGTAACCTATTTCTTCTTACAATAAATTTTCACATCATGGTCTGAAATCTAATCCTTTCTGAGGGTAATATGAAACTAAATCATGTGTATGACAATGAGATCAGTAGATAAAGATCATTTATATACCCTAATAAGAAATCATTCACAAAACATTGTTGTGATGACACTTACCATGGATATTTTGATAGAAAACTCTCTTTTGGAGTCAAATTAAAAATATCCAATTTTCATAGAAAACTGGGAAGATATGAAATAATGTGATGATCCATAATCAAACTAAACATCAACTAAACATGAGGAAACCATTAAATTACCTACCACCATGTCTTTCAGAGCTTTAAACTTAGTAGTAGTGATTTCATATGTTTTTCATTGATCCCTTGGCCTTTTCTGAGGTATATTCCCTTGGAACATAGGACATTCATTTGAATAATGCCCCTTTATATAAAATTGTAGTATTCAACATTTATAGACACATTTTACCTCTTGTAGTCATGATCTTGGAGGCCTTTTTCACCACACTTGTAATAGACTCACATTCCCTTCAGGAAAGTACCAGATGATTATTCGCACATTTAATGCAGGATTTATATTCTACTTTTCCCTTCTTTCCCTTGTTTTTATTTCAAGTGTGTTCTGCAGATCTATTTTATTCTTTTTCTCTAATTTAAAGATGAAATACATTTGAATTCCTTTTTTGGTTTGATAGCGAATGAGACAATATCTTCATATGATGAGAGGGATTGTGAGAGTAATGCTCTATGGATAAATGGTTTTAACCCATCAAATAATCGATAAACCATACTCCTTGGGTAACTTATATAATCTGCTACATGCCTTAATAACCTTGTAATATTAGCCTCATACATTGCGACATTCTCATCCTCCTTTTGCCTCAGACTCCAAAATTGTATTTCCATATCAACTCAATGGTCACGAGGAAAGTATTTTTATAAAAAAATATCTTTAAAATCCCTCCACTAAATGTTCAATACTTCTTCATCTTCCTTTGTTTTTTGGATTAATGACCTCTGTTGATCTGCATCTCTCGTGAGGAGATAAACTGTCACGACAACATTTTCCCTTTCGCTACTCCCCAAAGCAGTAAATATTTTCTCTAAGTAATTTATCCATTTCTCAGCTACTAATGGATTTTTACTTACATTTAATATTGGTAGTTGTTTCCTCAGGAAGCAGTCTAACATTTATCCACCACATTGGGGATCTGGAAGATCCATACGGGTAAGGTTATTATTCATAAAACGAGTGAGTTGTCCTTGTATGGTGATAAGATGATCATAAACAGTTGCTTCACCAACATCACTATAATTATCTTGAGTAGGATGGAAATCCCTACATGGATTATGTGCATTGATACATTTTTCATTCATTCCACTAGGCACTGTTTCTAAACAATGGAATACAGTTGATTAGTTAATGAATGACAATACATAATTCCAAACTTGTAAAACACTTAACAAAAATTAAACTATTTATGGATATAATCCATAATAAAAAAATGTTTTCTTTGAGTAAGTATATACATATAAACCCTTCATAATTATTTTTAAGGAAAATGTGAATTATCCTAAGCATATCCCCTAAGAGTGTCGTAACCAAGAGTGTAGAAAGGCCCGTTGTCGTACATCAGTTTCTATTTGAGTCTAGCTCAATGTGGTGTTTTTGGGTTTTACCCATACGTATATCTATACCGGAGCCATCTCTACCTAATGGTATCCTGATAAGGATGTATTGCTTGGAAAACACACAAAATCTCTCCTATACCAAAATTCTTTGATGTTATTCTGAACTAATCCTCAATGTCTATCTTAGAGTAATGTTCTCTAATCAATGTTTTTCTAAATCAAGCAACAAGTGTTTGTACTAAAACTCCCTCCAATAACTAATGTAATTCCCCAACCCCAGTTACCTAGAGCCGGTACATTATTACATTAAATTGGAATGATCGCATGGAATAAAATCCCAAATGACATATCAGTTTAGTAGCATTGGAAGTATGAGATACATTTGTAAGTTTTACATTACATCATGAAAAAAATACACCAATAAAATTTTGTCCCCATTTGACACACTTATATTCATAGAATATCCCTACATATTAAGCATAAAATAATTATTCACATCCTCAATAAAAAAACATAGAATGGGGTGAGCTCAGATTCTCTGTAAGTATAACAATATACTAGAATCATTCATAAATAAGCACAAACATTTAAGGCAATTTATAAGACTGAAATAAAAGACTTTTAAACATAAATTCAGCATAATATGGAAAAGTTAAAATCAAATAATATCATTTACTTATTCACTGAAATATTCTACTAGTCCAATAATCACATGCAATATAAATAACCACTTTCATAATGATGGAATGCATAATGATAGACTTCATAACCACAGAGTCAAGGCCTTATTCCAAGACTAAAAATAAGATATTTTCAAGGCCATGTGCCAAGACACTATTTTGTCTCATGAGGCACACCAATGCATCGAGGATCTATATCGGGCTCCACCCGTCACTTACTTAGTTTAATACATTCCTCATATGAAAAGGTTTAAACATAACATAAACATTTCTATTAAAACTAGAATATGAAATGTCAATACTATATCCATAAACCATGAGTGGTGTAAAAATAACACATCCACAGTAAAACATATCACAATACTTTCAGCACAATATGGAATATTTGTATCATAAACAATTAACTTCAAACAGGTTTCAAATCCATCAAATGATGTTGACATAGATGAAATCAAAACATTTTGAGAGAAATATATCTTTTTATTTTGAAATAATTTTGATGTCATTTAATTATAAATGAAAACATTTATTTCGAAAATAATCTCATAATCTTGTAAGGGAAGATTCAAAGTTGTTATAATGGAAAAAAATAGTCTCACCCGCCGTATATGTTAAAAAACATTCTTTCCTTAATTCTGCTGAAAAGGCCGTAAAAGACCTTGTTTGGAAAACGACAGAAGGATAAATTTTTATACATTTTATAAAAAGTAAAAAAAGGGTATAAATGACTTTAACCTATAGTATATGAAATAGTAAAACATGTTTTTAAATATATTTTTAAGAACATGAATGTCGATGATAAAGATGTCCCAGTAGATATATAAAAACAACGTTGGTTAATAAAGAGATTGTGAAATTAACCCTTACCATGTACTTTTCCTTGGTTGGGGGTATGTTAACCACCTATATAATAGTTAGATAATTTTTATTAAATTATACATGAAATATATACATAAATATGATATCATATATGGCTCTTTAATATTTTTTTGTTAATAATATTTCAGTAGTATCATCATTTCATGTGTTAAATGATTCATTTTTCATTATATGATTAGTTACATAATCCCTATTTGTTATTGATAGGATGTATTTTATTCATATAAAAAATGATTTTATGTTAATAAAAATTATTTTTAATAATAAAATGAAAATTAGTCTTGAATAATTAGGATGGGGAATTAATCTCATCACGTTCATGGAGACGGTAATCCATACATACGCCCTAGCGACAATAACACTATATTGATGGTGAAATAGTTTCTAACAGGATGTTATATCATATATAAAAAGACATTAACATGTTATATTTATTATTTACATCATTTAATTTCATTATTATACCCATCCAAAATAATTAAGTGTTTTATTAACAAACTATCCTATGATGTGGAAACGGTAAGCCGTACGTACGCATGTATGGTGACTTTGTCATTTATAGGATGGATAAAATAATAAATATGGTTGTACCATATTTATAATAACCTCACATTAAATTGATGATACTGGAGTTATTATTTTAGAATGGAAAAAACCAAGAATGTGACCATGGAAGAATAAATGAACTTGATAGAGGTGATGAAATAGTTACCTCTTCTTCGGGTTCTTCCTTTTGATTTGATCAAAAGGGGCCATAAGAAGGCTTTTTGAATAATGTAAGGCCTCTATGATGAAGGGAGGAAAGTTGGGAGGATTTTTTGGCATGGATTCATTGATTGAAAAGGCATTGGAGGTGTGAAATTAAGATAAGGGGAAGTGGACTTTTATGAGAGAGGTGAGGGTCACTTTAGGAAAAGCTTGAAATATTATTTTATAATAAAATCATTTTTAGTTTCTGAAGGCCACTTTGTATTTTTATATTATATGGTTAATAAACATACTATAACAAGACAAAAGAACCCCATGGGGTTAAATATTAATGTATATAACCTTATCTAAGTCCTTTTCTCGAACCTTATATATTTAAAAATATTATATCAATTAATAATATAATATTTTTTTAAAAAACTCAATTATGTCAATTTTGACACTATTTAGCATTTGAATTTTTTTCAAATCCATAAAAACATTATCACTTAGAATAAAACTTATTTAACCATTTCTAAAATGTCATATTAACCAATAAAATTAGTGGAATTCATCAAAAGTATCAATTTACATTTCTTTGGATATTTATTATGTCAATTATTTTAATATTTCATTAATAATGTAATTACTACATCATCGTTGTGTCATAAATAAATTAAATTATTTAATGTATAAAAATAATAAATAAAATACCATTATATATGAAATATTTTTATATTTATAATGAATATTTATAGTTGAATTTATATTGTGTGTAACCCTAAATTAAAAATGGTTTAGTTATTAAACATTGAATTTAACTGTTTTAACTCATCTTTAAATAAAATAATAATGAATTTCATTATATAATCCAAGTGGACCAAAGGGGATCATATATTATTCCTAATGTTGGTTTTGTTCAAAAATACTTATTCAATAGAATTAGGACATGTTTTTGGTAATTATAATATCATTTTTACCCTTAATTACCCAATTTACTTTTAACTATGTTAAATAAAAGTCAGAAGATACTATTCACGAACAATTATTTCTATCATATTGAACCAAATTTTACATATTGATATCAAACATGTTTTTCAGAGTTTTGAAATTCAACTCACAGAAGTGGTAGAATTATGTTTTATGCAAATTTTGAAATTCTCCTATAACGTTGGTAAAAGGCGGTAAAAAGTTCAATTAAATTTTTATATATCTAAACTTACTATAAAATTACTCCAATTAATTACATTGAACTTAAATATGTATTATGTATCTATTTTTACCTAAAAATAAGTTAAATAAAATAAATAATTATTAAAAAAAGTTGGTTTTAACCAATAACGCATTGTTTTTCACTATTCATCAAAATTTGAAAGTTTCATGAAAAATACAAAAAATCCATCCTAAGATAATTTTGATTTTCTGAATTCAAAAATGAAATCCATTTTGAAAAATAAAATTTATAAAATCTCAAATCATGGATATTAATATTCATAACGGGTAGTTTTATTGGTCTAAGTGTGTTAGAATCACGTAGTTGCGTACAATGCAAGCTATTGAATTATTCAAAGGGAAATGTTTAGTGGAAGCATGGGGTGTTAAACCTATGAGATTTAGAACAATCCTAAAATGATCATCATGATATATCTTACTCTTGGAATATATAATGATATCATCTATAAAGACTACTAATAATTGTTCAAGGTGATACCTAAATAATATTTTCCTTATATCCATGATGGTAGTGATAGAAATTGTAAGTATATATATAATGTCTATGAATTTATTTTCTCCAAATCATGTAAGAAATTATTTCTATGAAATATACTAACTTTTAACCCTTAATTGATGATATTTAAATTGAATTTAAATATTAGATAATTGTTGAGAACATCAATGTTGATAGAAAATCATTAATGCGTGGTATAAGATACTTATTATTTATCATGAATTATATATGTTTATGATTTTGAACACAAAGTCACATTGACCTATCCTTCATCTTTTCATATAGTGATAGTTCACACAATAACGAAACACACAGTCACAAAAATCCTTATATATATTCTATTTACGTTTCTTCTTCAATTATTCTTATTAAATCATAAAAAACAATTTAGGTACTCTATTATAGACATAGAACCATGTATGAGTTTAATTGAATGATAAATGTAAAATTCTACGAAGACATTGTAATTATTGTGGTTTAAAATCCAAACACTACTTCACAAATATTGAATATTCAACATTCAGTTACTCCCTATACATTTGACCCAAATATCCCTAATTATTGCGTTTGAAGACAAATAAGAAGAATTTTTTTCCTAAATAGATTCCATCACCCCACTAAATTGAATATATTTGATCATGGGGTGATTTGTGATAAAAATTATATTTCCCTATCCCAAAAATTGAAATACGTTTTATATAGGGAAGACTATTTATAAGGCCCCAGCCTTAAACCTTACTAAATCTTGAGTTATTACAAGATTACACATTGAGGATCTTTTCAGGTTTAGAGTTTTAGAGAATTAGATCATGAAACTTGCATTATATTCCACATTTAAACAAAGTGGTTACATAAAAGACAGTATTCATTCTTCCCATCAACAGAAACATATTTAAAAAGAAACATGGATTCTTTCTTGACACATCCTCGACAATATCATCACATCATGTACCTTTCCCTTGTCCTGTGAAAAACATTTCAAAAACTTGGGATGAGCATAAAAAGCTCAGTAAGGGTTATAAAAAATATGGAAAGGAAACATGAGTTCATATATACATAAGAATGAAATCATACTTTACCCATAAAACATAGGCATATCAAATCATGAATAAATCATAGAAAACATAAGACATAAAGGTAACTTGAGGCATTCATAACATTCTTACGTAGGGAGTAACCCTCTTGGTTACGTTTGGAATACCCATCACAGTATATTCCCTAAATCTCTTCGGAGAAACCTTAACTATTCACTCCTTCGCGTTACCCAATGCATTGGAGAGCTATATCGGGCTCACCCGCCCTTAGTTTATCACGGAACCACCCGTTCTTCATAACAATGCCCAAGAACCATAACATAATCGTATCACATAAACATGAATAAAGGAAACATAACATTTCCACATTTCAATCACAATATAACATTTTAGGATATTGAAATAATGAATCCATTCAAAAAGAAACCATTTCCAAAACCATTTAAAACATTTAATAAAGAGATTTTTGAATCAAAGTGTCCCATACCACCTTGAAGCTTTTAACATTTTAAACCATTAATATCCATATAAATAAATCCTTAAAACCATTTTGAAAACATGGATATTAATAAGAACAAATAATTAAAACATTTAAAACGATATTTTGGTTAAAGGGGTTTACCAAAATTAGAGACACTTGAATACAATAATCGAGGAATAACATTTAGTCAGAACTTTATAATATCATGAGAATAAAAGAATTCATGATATAATACTCCAAAGGACAGTATATACACCATATAATAGTGAATTGGTGCATAACAACAATGAACCCTCAATAGAAATGTCAAATGTGATGAAATCCCTTATAAAGAAGGTATCCTTAAATTAAGGACAAATCAATCTCAAAATATGTGTGACAAATATAAATACACCCAATATAAGTGGATATTAAGTGTAAAACAATAAAAGTTCATTCACACATATTCAATGGATGACATATTCAATGACTACATGTTGAACCCAAAGAAATCGAAATTGGGTTAAAAAGTTCCCTTGACAGCCTAACGGCATCACATCAAAATGAGTTGATGAGAGATAAAAAGTGTATCTCATCACTTGGACATAAAATTTACATCAATAAGGATATATGAGAACATATCCCAACATAACAATATTTAAATTAAATGACCCAACAAAAGAAGTCTTTTAAAAAAGAGGAGGGTGAAAGGTTCCCTTACCGACTTGGGTATCTTTCAAAACATACACCCCATGGAAGAAAGACAACAGGTCATTGATGTAAATACGAAAGTATATCACACAAATAGTAGAATAATGGGCAGTTAATACACCACTCAATGGAATTTGTGGCAAATGTAGCATAAATCTCACGGGAATAAAAGTGAGATGAAAAATTCCTTACGAAAACTCAGCAGCCTAACGGCGCCACTTAAAACTTCCAAAATGGATTGATGAGATCAAATAGAGTATCCCATCATATTACAATAGAATTTACAGCAAGAGGAATATAAAAGAAAATCCCCCAACATAACAAATAGGAGCTTAGAAGAAGTGACACAAAGGAGAGTACTTAAAAAGAAAGAGAGAGGTTAGATCTCTTACGAAAGTTCGGCAGCCTAACGGCGCCACTGAAAACTCCCAAAATGGATTGATGAGAGAGAATAGGGTCTCTCATCACATGAACATAAAAATTACAGTAAATGTGATATAAAATAACATCCCAATCATAAGAATGATGAGCTTAAAATAAATGACATAAAAGAGTGTACTTAAAAAGAAAGAGAGTTGTAGGATCCCTTACCTCGGGTCCGACTTGACTCGATCGTTCTTTAATCTCCTGAATAATAAACTTGAGTTAATTTCTACTTGATTAAGAACCTTTTTTAATCTTATTATTCTTTTTATATCACTTATTTCCTTGTTATAAACACTATTTAATCATTAAGTTAATAATGATTGTTTTGTCGATATTTGGTTCTTAAGTCGAAAGTGGACTTCTTATAATTACATGTTGTTCGTGTGGCCAAAAGTTTATAATATCCAGAATTGTATTCATGATGTATATATCATATATGTCATATATATCCAGTACATGGATGCATTTATTAAATTACATAATCATTTAGAGGTAAGAAATGAAATGCACCGTTCATGGAGACGGTAAGCCGTACGTACACATGAACGCTACTTTCATTTCTATTTCATATTTTATAGAATGGAATAATACTGATATAAAGGTATATTATAATTCCAGTATAATATAATATATAATATCATAGTTCCATCCTTAATACGTCCCACATATGGTATATAACGAATCAAATCACTTTGAGGGGGCGGTAGTCCACACTTCCTTAAAATGAAGATATCGCGTATACCCATAATGGAAGCCATCAAGGTAAGACACAAATTAAAAATAAAGAAGCATAAGTAAAACATAAACATATTATATATCATATATAAAAAGAGTGACATCATAATTGCCACCTTTGAAGGTGTTAAAAGAGTATTGAACAATCATCGTTTCGGGAGGCATAATTTCGCCATCCACGGAAACTGTATGTTCTATAACCATTTGATGTAGTTGTGTGAGAGTGTAGCTCGAATAAATCTTATAACAACATCCTAGTATATTGAATATACTGGTGTTGTTACAAAAGAAGTAAATAAAAAGATTTTAGGGGGTTTGAGAAGCAAAATAAAACAAATGAACATGAGAGAATGAATTACCTTTAAAAGTGTAACTCCTTTTGATTTGAGCCTAAAGGCTTCCTTTGAAAGGATTCTGCCCAAAGGAAATCCTCTAGGATGAGTAGAGGGATGTGGAGAGAGTAAATGGGCAGGGGTTGGCCGAGGCAAAGGCTTGAGGAGTGTGTTAAATGAGGTAGTGGTGGGGGCCTTTTATAAGAGGAGAGGAGGGGCACTTTTGGAAAGTAAAGAAATATTACTTTATTTGAAAATGTGTTTCAGTTTCAAAAGGTCCCACATTGATATAATTCGTGGATAAGGTGATAAGGCTTCGAAATACACTCATCCAATAAGTTTTGGACATGTGTAGTTCATAGATTTTACATTATCTTTCCATTTTATTTAAATCGTCAAATAATGATGTCATCGCTGCATCATTATTATGTCATAAATAATTTAATTTATGTAATGTCTAAAAATTATAAAAAAATACTATGATGTAGGAAATCTTTTTATCTTTCCAATTAATATTTATAATCAAAAATATGACTTGTATAACCCCACTTAAAAATTGTTTTAGTAAAACATATCATGTTTCTGTCAATTTTACTTTTACATTAAATAAAATGTTATTTATGTCATTTCCCAACCAAAGTGGATCCATGGGGTCCCCAAGTTGACACATGGCTTGTCTTGGTCGGCCATGATACAACCAATGAGGGTAAGACATGTGTCATGCTCATCTCATTTTATTAAAGCATTATTTTTACCTTAAACTACACTAATTACCACTAATCGCGATTAAAAACTTAATAAGTTACTATTCACCAAAAACTTATTTTAATCTCATTGAACCACATTTTACTTCTTAATGACAACCATGTATGTCGGATTTTTGAAAATCAAAACACAATGATGGCAAAATTTCATTTAAACGAAAAATCAGTTTTTATAAGTATCACTTAGTGGTTTCACTATTCATCAAAAATTGAAGTTTTTCAGAAAAAAACCAAAAATTAACCCTAAGCTATATTTGATATTCTGAATTCAAAAATGATGTCCATTTTACAAAATTCAAAACATATAAGTCACATTATTTAATTTAATAATTAATTCCCGCTGTCATGTCAAATAGCGTGTTTTATGAAACAATAAGTATCAAAAGATTGACACTAGTTTAAGTCTGATTTCAAAGTGAAATTGATTCCAAAGAACACTATTGGATTTAATGGTAAAAATATTTTCTAATTTCACTTTAAAACCAATTCAAAATATAATCTAATAATATAAATAAATTAGATTAAAAAGCGTTTTTGAATTAAAATACAACATTTTACACTATTCATTAAAAAATGAACTTTATCGGAAAGATACCAAAAATTTACACAAAGTAAATTTTGATGTCCCGATTCTTAATAAGAGTTTTATTTGGTCCAAAAGAATGTATAAGAGTGATCAAAACTATATTTAATGACGGTTCGCCATCAAAAGGTGATAAGTGAACCTTTAGTGAAAACTAGGGCATATACGCCTAAAATTGAATTCTTTCCGTATTTTAAGCCATTATCTTTTATTGGATAAATGTAAAAACATTTAAAAACATATATAATCATATTTTATTTATTTCTATCCATTCCCGCCATTACAACGGCTACATGTTAACTGCCATTTAAAATAATATTATTTTATTATTAGAGTGCAACGTAAGATTCCCAAGGAACTCGTTGTTGCGTGTTGGGTACGCTATCGAGCATAGCTTCCCCTTTAAAGTCATATTAATATTTTATTCACAAATATGGATAAATATGAAAATGTCATATTCTCTATTTACCTAGGGTGTTACATCCTTCCCCCCTTTTGGGAATTGCGTCCTCGCAATTTTTAAAATTGTGCTTGGAAACATCCTTGAAAGTCCCACATCGGAACAAGAGTCGGTAAAACAATCACTTTAAAATAAAGAAAATATAAGCACAGAGGTCACCCGAGTTAACCCATACTAGGATTCCAAGTACGAAAATATGGACATGGAGGAAAAAACAAAGGGTCATGTTCTGATGGAGAGTGATAGAAAACATGTTTAGGAGAAAGTTAACCATGAGAAAATCACAAACTTGTGATGGGTTAAACGGTATTCGATTCCCCAGTAGGAAAAGTTAATAGACAACATTTTTCTTTTAAGATACATTTTATTGCAGAATTTATTAATAAGGAAACATGATCACTTATCATGTTGACTTTCAACTTTTATTAGATTCCTTACACAAACTCATATTTTCTCTAAAAGGCGAGTATTTAGGAAGACTTGTTCACATTAAGAGTACTATAATCAACTTTTAGAAAATCACCTAATCCACAAAAGAGAACTATATACTTCCCATGTCTTTAGACTTTAACCAAAACCAAAACCAAAAAGGCTAGTACAAGATCAGATAATCTAGAAAAGGATAACCATTTATAAAAAAGAAAATCTATGATTAATCTCCAAAATTTGTCCAACAAAACCCAAAGTTCAACGAGGACCATCCGATAAATAATTTGTCCATAAAATTATTCAAAGTAAACCAATATAAGATTGAAACCCAAATATATTAAGGATTTAGTCACATAGTCTTCCAAGTTAAATCGTAACATTTATCTCCAAACAACATTAGTCGCTCCTAAAGTCTCGCATTGAAAAGTAATTATCCTAATCACATATCCTTCATGATAGGTTAATCATTTTCATAAGTAACCCAAAATCAACTTACTCTTAATTCATAAAATCATATAACTGGAATGAATCAGTCAAAATAACCAGGGACTTCACGTAGTCCAGTGGTAGGCGATAAATACCAGTCGCACTTTTGTTGTGGGTTCAATTCCCGCAGCTTTGTCCGACGCGACGTGTAGTCACACGGTCTGCGTGTTGTCCTTTTTCCAAAACTATATATTTCTTAAAACATTCCCCAAAATGAGATAATATCCTCAAGAATAATCATAACATATTTTAACCTCAATTTTATCTCATGACCTTCATTTTCCATCATATCATATAATAACCCATAATTATCTCAAAAGTAATGATCATATAAACCCTAATGGTTACCTTAATAATTATTACCTGAATTTCCTCATCGAGTTGGCCATGATGTATTATAGAACTCACCAAGGTTTAAGTGGTTGATCATGACTCCTTGATAGTTGGTTTAGAACAACTATGAGATTCCTCATTGAATCCCCCATCTCATCCAGTATCTTAATCAGAGAACCACCACAGTTTCCTTCAAACCCACTGTCACTTTGGTGCCTGCTATATCCATCCATTTACTAAAACCAAAAAGGTCAGTGTGAGTATATCAACAAAACCATTATGTACTAATGAGGAAGGTAAACACTAAGATATACTTACTCATTCACTTTACCTAAAACTAGGACTCTTTCTGAAATCCTAACCATTATGGTAATGTCACTTATGCTTAAAGAATACCCTAACCTCTAAAGATATCTAAACCGACCTTTGATACCAACTATAAGGCCCCAGCCTTAAACCTTACTAAATATTGAGTTATTACAAGATTACACATTGAGGATCTTTTCAGGTTTAGAGTTTTAGAGAATTAGATCATGAAACTTGCATTATATTCCACATTTAAACAAAGTGGTTACATAAAAGACAGTATTCATTCTTCCCATCAATGGAAACATATTTAAAATGAAACATGGATTCTTTCTTGACACATCCTCGACAATATCATCACATCATGTACCTTTCCCTTGTCCTGTGAAAAACATTTCAAAAACTTGGGATGAGCATAAAAAGCTCAGTAAGGGTTATAAAAAATATGGAAAGGAAACATGAGTTCATATATACATAAGAATGAAATCATACTTTACCCATAAAACATAGGCATATCAAATGATGAATAAATCATAGAAAACATAAGACATAAAGGTAACATGAGGCATTCATAACATTCTTACGTAGGGAGTAACCCTCTTGGTTACGTTTGGAATACCCATCACAGTATATTCCCTAAATCTCTTCGGAGAAACCTTAACTTTTCACTCCTTCGCGTTACCCAATGCATTGGAGAGCTATATCAGGCTCACCCGCCCTTAGTTTATCACAGAACCACCCGTTCTTCATAACAATGCCCAAGAACCATAACATAATCGTATCACATAAACATCAATAAAGGAAACATAACATTTCCACATTTAAATCACAATATAACATTTTAGGATATTGAAAAAATGAATCCATTCAAAAAGAAACCATTTCCAAAACCATTTAAAACATTTAATAAAGAGATTTTTGAATCAAAGTGTCCCATACCACCTTGAAGCTTCTAACATTTTAAACCATTAATATCCATATAAATAAATCCTTAAAACCATTTTGAAAACATGGATATTAATAAGAAAAAATAATTAAAACATTTAAAACGATATTTTGGTTAAAGGGGTTTACCAAAATTAGAGACACTTGAATACAATAATCGAGGAATAACATTTAGTCAGAACTTTATAATATCATGAGAATAAAAGGATTCATGATATAATACTCCAAAGGACAGTATATACACCATATAATAGTGAATTGGTGCATAACAACAATGAACCCTCAATAGAAATGTCAAATGTGATGAAATCCCTTATAAAGAAGGTATCCTTAAATTAAGGACAAATCAATCTCAAAATATGTGTGACAAATATAAATACACCCAATATAAGTGGATATTAAGTGTAAAACAATAAAATGTCATTCACACATATTCAATGGATGACATATTCAATGACTACATGTTGAACCCAAAGAAATCGAAATTGGGTTAAAAAGTTCCCTTGACAGCCTAACGGCATCACATCAAAATGAGTTGATGAGAGATAAAAAGTGTATCTCATCACTTGGACATCAAATTTACATCAATAAGGATATATTAGAACATATCCCAACATAACAATATTTAAATTAAAAGACCCAACAAAAGAAGTCTTTTAAAAAAGAGGAGGGTGAAAGGTTCCCTTACCGACTTGGGTATCTTTCAAAACATACACCCCATGGAAGAAAGACAATAGGTAATTGATGTAAATACGAAAGTATATTACACAAAGAGTATAATAATGGGCAGTACATACACCACTCAATGGAATTTGTGGCAAATGTAGCATAAATCGCACGGGAATAAAAGTGAGATGAAAAATTCATTACGAAAACTCAGCAGCCTAACGGCGCCACTTAAAACATCCAAAATGGATTGATGAGATCAAATAGAGTATCCCATCATATTACAATAGAATTTACAGCAAGAGGAATATAAAAGAAAATCCCCCAACATAACAAATAGGAGCTTAGAAGAAGTGACACAAAGGAGAGTACTTAAAAAGAAAGAGAGAGGTTAGATCTCTTACGAAAGTTCGGCAGCCTAACGACGGCACTCAAAACTCCCAAAATGGATTGATGAGAGAGAATAGGGTATCTCATCACATGAACATAAAAATTATTGTAAATGTGATATAAAATAACATCCCAATCATAAGAAAGATGAGCTTAAAATAAATGACATAAAAGAGTGTACTTAAAAAGAAAGAGAGTTGTAGGATCCCTTACCTCGGGTCCGACTTGACTCGATCGTTCTTTAATCTCCTGAATAATAAACTTGAATTAATTTCTACTTGATTAAGAACCTTTTTTAATCTTTTTATTCTTTTTATATCACTTATTTCCTTGTTATAAAAACTATTTAATCATTAAGTTAATAATGATTGTTTTGTCGATATTTGGTTCTTAAGTCGAAAGTGGACTTATTATAATTACATGTTGTTCGTGTGGCCAAAAGTTTATTATATCCAGAATCGTATTCATGATGTATATATCATATATGTCATATATATCCAGTACATTCATGCATTTATTAAATTACATAATCATTTAGAGGTATGAAATGAAATGCACCGTTCATGGAGACGGTAAGCCGTACGTACGCATGAACGCTACTTTCATTTCTATTTCATATTTTATAGAATGGAATAATACTTATATAAAGGTATATTATAATTCCAGTATAATATAATATATAATATCATAGTTCCATCCTTTATACGTCCCACATATGGTATATAACGAATCAAATCACTTTGAGGGGGCGGTAGTCCGCACTTCCTTAAAATGAAGATATCACGTATACCCATAATGTAAGCCATCAAGGTAAGACACAAATGAAAAATAAAGAAGCATAAGTAAAACATAAACATATTATATATCATATATAAAAATAGTGACATCATAATTGCCACCTTTGAAGGTGTTAAAAGAGTATTGAACAATCATTGTTTCGGGAGGCATAATTTCGCCATCCACGGAAACTGTATGTTCTTTAACCATTTGATGTAGTTGTGTGAGAGTGTAGCTCGAATAAATCTTATAACAACATCCTAGTATATTGAAGATACTGGTGTTGTTACAAAATAAGTAAATAAAAAGAGTTTAGGGGGTTGGAGAAGCAAAATAAAACAAATGAACATGAGAGAATGAATTACCTTTAAAAGTGTAACTCCTTTTGATTTGAGCCTAAAGGCTTCCTTTGAAAGGATTCTGCCCAAAGGGAATCCTCTAGGATGAGTAGAGGGATGTGGAGAGAGTAAATGGGCAGGGGTTGGCCGAGACAACGGCTTGAAAAGTGTGTTAAATGAGGTAGAGGTGGGGGCCTTTTATAAGAGGAGAGGAGGGGCACTTTTGGAAAGTAAAGAAATATTACTTTATTTGAAAATGTGTTTCGGTTTCAAAAGGTCCCACATTAAAATAATTCGTGTATAAGGTGATAAGGCTTCGAAGTCCACTCATCCAATAAGTTTTGGACATTTTTAGTTCATAGATTTTACATTATCTTTCCATTTTATTTAAATCGTCAAATAATGATGTCATCACTGCATCATTATTATGTCATAAATAATTTAATTTATGTAATGTCTAAAAATTATAAAAAAAATACTATGATGTAAGAAATCTTTTTATCTTTCCAATTAATATTTATAATCAAGAAGATGACTTGTATAACCCCACTTAAAAATTGTTTTAGTAAAACATATCATGTTTGTGTCAATTTTACTTTTAATTTAAATAAAATGTTATTTATGTCATTTCCCAACCAAAGTGGATCCATGGGGTCCCCAAGTTGACCCATGGCTTTTCTTGGTCGGACATGATACAACCAATGAGGGTAAGACATGTGTCAAGCTCATCTCATTTTATTAAAGCATTATTTTTACCTTAAACTACAATAATTACCACTAATCGCGATTAAAAACTTAATAAGTTACTATTCACCAAAAACTTATTTTAATCTCATTGAACCACATTTTAATTCTTAATGACAACCATGTATGTCGGATTTTAGAAAATCAAAACACAATGATGGCAAAATTTCATTTAAACGAAAAATCAGTTTTTATAAGTACCACTTAGTGGTTTCACTATTCATCAAAAATTGATGTTTTTCAGAAAAAACCCAAAAAATCACCCTAAGCTATATTTGATATTCTGAATTCAAAAATGAAGTCCATTTTAAAAAATTCAAAACATTTAATTCACATTAATTAATTTAATAATTAATTCCCGCTGTCATGTCAAATAGCGTGTTTTATGAAACAATAAGTATCAAAAGATTGACACTAGTTTAAGTCTGATTTCAAAGTGAAATTGATTCCAAATAACACTATTGGATTTAATGGTAAAAATATTTTCTAATTTCACTTTAAAACCAATTAAAAATATAATCTAATAATACAAATAAATTAGATTAAAAAGTGGTTTTGAATTAAAATACAACATTTTACACTATTCATTAAAAAATGAACTTTATCGGAAAGATACCAAAAATTTACACAAAGTAAATTTTGATGTCCTGATTCTTAATAAGAGTTTTATTTGGTCCAAAAGAATGTATAAGAGTGATCAAAACTATATTTAATGACGGTTCTCCATCAAAAGGTGATAAGTGAATCTTTAGTGAAAACTAGGGCATATACGCCTAAAATTGAATTCTTTCCGTATTTTAAGCCATTATCTTTTATTGGATAAATGTAAAAACATTTAAAAACATATATAATCATATTTTATTTATTTCTATCCATTCCCTCCATTACAACGGCTACATGTTAACTGCCATTTAAAATAATATTATTTTATTATTAGAGTGCAACGTAAGATTCCCAAAGAACTCGTTGTTGCGTGTTGGGTACGCCATCGAGCATAGCGTCCCCTTTAAAGTCATATTAATATTTTATTCACAAATATGGATAAATATGAAAATGTAATATTCTCTATTTACCTAGGGTGTTACACTATTCCTGGACCAGTATCACATTAAGTTACTCAATATAAAAATTACTAGAATTCTATGAGATATCTTCTATGAAACCCCAATCCGAGATCATTTATATATAATATATGAAATTACCACACCAATATGGGTTTTCACAAATAAATAAATTTAATGTGTCTATGTTGGTTAATCAACATTATTATAAAATATGCATGATATAAAATAATATTATGAACTTAAATAAAATAATATATTTATCGATTTTTAGTGAATAATTGTACTTTTTACCACCTCACAATATTGGTACAATTTAATAGATGTGATTCGATATACTCTCCCTTGTTTCGACGATCCTAGTGATTGTTTTATACCTATTATCCTCATTACCCTTTGATTGGGGAATTTATTTTCATAAATTAAAAATTCCATACATTTATAACATTGTTATTTGAGTGGACCATTATTTCATACCTTATTTTAATTTATAATATTAATTTGACACTTTATATTTAATCACTTGTTTTAGTATTGATGGAAAACTTCATATCAAATAAGAAATATTATTGATATATTGAGGTAATTTTATATTTTACTTTCTACCATATTTCTAGTATTCAAGGAGTTTATTTTTTGACTATTAATGCGATTTAACATTTGAGTCTACATGATTGTCCATTTTAATTATATTTTCTAAAAATTACATGCAATAATAATGAAATATAATTTCTATTTACACATTTAGTGAATATTAAAAAATATATTCATATCTACAAAACTATCTTGTTTTTAATGCCTTTTTAAGGCTTTGTTTTTGGCCACTAATGGAATTATTGATCTTTCTTTTAGGTAAAAATTAAGACATGTGGTGTAAATTGTGAATGTCATGAATTTTTTATAATAAATATAAATATATTTATAATAATTTAATTTAAACCCTAGGAACTCCATCCCTATTTTAGTTTGAAGGGTTTAGGGAATAATTTTCTAAATAATACCATATTAAACACTTCTCATTCCCAGTAGTTGATTTCTTCATCTTGATTTCTATTCATGATTAGTTTCTAATAATGATATACCATGCAATACAAATACTATAAAACTTAAACAACCCTATCATGTTATGATTATTAGATAATGGAATGTTCCATTTCAATTGTTTTAATTCACTACTAAAAAAATTGTGGATTGTAAGATACAAAAAATGAAGGTGGGTGTTGCCTCAAAAAGGAATCAGTGGTGAGTTTTTCTTTATTTAATTTTTGTATTTGAGACAATTCATGCTATTTTTCATAGATTTAGAGAGATGGGTGAGCACAACCACATGATTTTCCCTCTAGAACACATCCTGATTTGTTTTTCATTTGAAAGAATATTGCACTTTCAAACACATACAATGTCAACATGACTCATCTTGGTTACATTCATTTACTAAAATAAAAAAAATTGAGGAGTATCTAGAATTAATAATCAAATTATGAAATAATATACTTTGGAATATTATTCCTAATATTTCCATAATTATTTAAAACTTCTTTTAAACAATTCCATTTTAGGTTCCTCCAACATCACATTTAGTTCAATATATGTATTTTTAGTCTTATGTCATTATTATTCATAACATAATTAAAAAATTAAAAAATCCCAATTCTGAAACCAATTTTGTGGACCCAAGAATTACATTAAAATAAATTACATAATACAATATGAATATTAATTAAACCTCAGGATAAATCAAACCCTAGAACCTATAAGATCATAGTTTTTAAAATAGTTTTATTTATTAAATTTCTATTTAATATATATTTTTTAATATAAGGAAATAAAATAATAATTCATGTAAGGGTTTGATAATTTTTGGGCTTGTTGGTGCCCAAAGCTTTGGGTTTTGGAGTTAATAGATGAGCCACATGGTTAGTTTATGGTTAATTCCCACAATGAATCTCATTCCATGAAACACTTTTATGATAAAACACATCCTCTAAAACATGTAATGGATCCTCTTGAACTTGTGAGGGACATTTCGAAAATTTTATATGACATTCAAGAGATGTATATATATTTTTATTCTATGAACCTAGACCTTCTGAGTGGGTGATACCTTGGATTGTGGAGGATCATGTTTGGTGCATAGTGGGCACATAGTTTGTGTAATATCCTAGGGAAATGAAGAATATGAAATTTTCATATTTATTAATATTTGTGAATTAAATATTTTTTTTACTTTAAATGGAATTCACTATTCGATTGCATACCTGACATGCAACAATGGATTTCTCTTAAATCTCATGTTGCACACAAGGCTGAGTCATAATGAAAATTAATTATTTAATATTATTTCAATTGGTAATTAATTCCAAGTAGTTGTATTTTATGGAATGAAGAAACTAAATAAAATATTATTGAACATGTTTTTTAAATGTTTCTACAATTATCCAATAAAATTCTGACGCGTAATACGAGAATGAATCAAATTTTAAGCATAAATACTCTAATATTTTCAAAATGTCATTCTACAACCTTTTGATGGAAAACCCCTTATAAATATAGTTTTTATTACTTTTATATATTCCATTTGACAAAATAAACTTATTATTTATAATAGGGACATCAAAATTTACTTTGGGTAAATTTTTGATATTTTCTAAAAAAGGTCATTTTTTATAAACAGTGAAAAATACTGCATTTTAATTAGAATCTACCTTTTAATATAATATATTTATATAGTTATTTTGTTCATTTTATTGGTTTTGAAACTTAATAATATTATATTTTCACCATTTAATCCAATTTTTTACATTGGAAGTAATTTCCAATTGAAAATAGACATAAATAAGTTTTAATCTTTTGATAGTTATTATTCTTAAAAATACCATTTATGTTTTCACAAAAAGAATTAATTTTAAATTAATTTATTCCCCTTTTGTGTTTTGAATTTGGAAAAATGGATTCTATATTTTGAATCTGGATGTACAAATTTTGTAAATAGTTATCTTTTATTTTATGAAATTATGAATATATACTTTAGTAAATATTTTATTTACCATGGATAGTGAGTAAATCTAGTAAATAAGGGTAAAAATTAATATTATAATAATATTAAATTACCCTTAAACTTGTCCAAACTCTATTTTATGATACATTTTCAACCATGGAAGTCCTTGGGTCGTTTTTGGGACCACATGGTTCCACATGTGAGTGATAATGACACTTTTTATTAATTAATTTAAAGGACAAAAATAGAAAAACATTAATCATTTTACTAAAACAATTTTTATATGGGGTTATATATGTTATATATTGGACTATAAATATTATTTAGAAATCTAAAACGATTTCCTATATCATGGTATTTTATTTATATGTTTCATACGTTAAATAAATAAATTTAATTATGACACAATAGTGATGCTGTAATTGCATTATCAATAAAAGATTTAAATAAATAATATTATAAATAATAAAATATGGTTATTTTAAAACTTTTTATTCCATCCAAGAATTTTTGGATTCTTATAGCTTGTAATATATTAATTAATCTATGTTTTTCAATAAAATAAAGTTGTTATATATTTTTTAATAGTCTTGATATGAATAGTTTATAAATTGACATAAATGTGTTTTTCCAATGAATACTATTTTATCAAATAATAAAATAATTCTAAAAATCTAATATTGGGAAAAATGAGCTAAATAATGATAAAAATTTCATAAATGATCTAGTTTGGTTCTCTTGGCATTTTATAGTAAATATATTAACCATATAGTGTGAATATATAAGAGGACATGAAAAAAGTTAAATAAGTTAACAAAGGATTATATAAAATCGATAAGGATTAAAAATATCCCAAACCTGTCACATTCTTATTTGATTATTTTATTTATACTTATATGTATCTCATCTTATAATTAAATAAGTTTGAGGCCTTTTTAAATGGAAAATAATTTTATAATAAAGTAATACTTTCATACTCTCTTAAAGAGCCCATCCTCCCTCTTATAAAAGGACACCAAATCTAGTGCATTAATCACCACTCTCAAGACCCATGGATTGTCCAAAAATTTATCCAAGAAGATACCAACATCCCTTAAACCCTCCTAGAATCGTTCCCCTATGAAAAAGGCAACTCAAGAATGTGTTTTTGTTCAAACCAAAGGGAGTTACCCGATTTAAAGTTAATGTCTACCCTCAAGTTCCCTTCTTTTATTTTACTTCTTCAGTCCCTATGAAAATATTATTATTTGTTTACCTAACAACAAAAATATCCTAAATAAATTAGGTTTTTAGGAGAATTTTTCTAACAATACTTACACACACCTCTCTCAAATTGGTAAAGAACATACAGTTTCGGTGGATGATGAATTAACGTCTCACCAAACAACGATTGTTCAGTCTTATCCTACCAATAATTATCATGGCCATTATGATGGAACTGCAATTATATTTGAAATATTTTATATTTATATTGTCTTTATTATTCTGTATTTTTCAGTTATATCATATCGTTTGACATCCATAATGGGTAAATACGATAATTTCATTTGAAGAAATACAGACTACCGCCCCCTAAAAGTGATATGACTTGTTCATTCCCTAAATGGAACTTCTAAAATATGGTGTTACAGAAATTTTATATGATATTATATTGTAATTATAATATACCAATGTATCATTATTTTTTCATTCAATTAAATTCGTAATACAAATGAATGTATTGATAATGTGTACGTACGTCTTACTGTCTCCATGAATGGTGCATTTAATTTCTTATCTCCAAATGGTATGTACTATTATAAATAAATATATATATATATATAATGGATATCTATGATATCTATGATATCTAAATCACAAATATCATTTTGGAAGTAATGTAATTTTGACCACTTGAACAACTTTTAATAATAGGAAGTTCATTGTTGACTCAAGTACCAAATATCAAGAGAACGATAGTTATTACCATAAATTATTATATAATGTTTAGAATGTGGTAATAAGTAATATAAAAGTAATAATAAAATTTAAAAAGGTTCTTATGAAAGTAGAAATTAACATTATTTTATTATTCAAGGTATTAAAGAATGAATTATTCAAGTAAGACATGAGTTAATGGACTTCGTCTCAATCTCTGTTAATTGAGGAGTATTTTGAATTGTACACATCATTCTCTTATATTGTGTATAAACCCATTTGACATTTCATTTCATTCAATGGGAATGTTTTTATATGAATCATTTTAATAAAAAAAAAGGACTGTATCATTTTAATGTACGGGGTGACAATGACCTTTCTGCCACTACGAGTATTATTTTATCTTTAGCTTCCATAACAAGTCATAGTGTTTTATTAAAAGAAAAAATAAATACCATATACACTTTTTACGAATTTTGGTATTAAAAATGGTTTTAAGAAAAACATGATTATTTCAATATTATTAAATGATATATTTTGATTGAAATGTTGAAATGTGATCTTTCATTTATGCTTGTTTTATATATTACGAATATGTTATGGTTCTTGGGAATTTTTTGTGTATATAGGTGGTTCCATTATGGGTGATTCCATGATAACGTTCTAATGCAGTGGGAATGTGATGGAGGTAAATTTTAATGTTTCTCCTAATAGATTTATGTAATATACTATGATGGGTATTCCCAAAATAACTCCCTATATAGTTGTGAAAGCTACATCGTAAGTATGTTATGGATACCACCACTTACATTTATGATTTATGATTTCTATCTGTTATCCATAAATATTATGATTTAACAAGGTATGTTAAAGAGATTATGATTAGTATGTATTTATGGAATAATTTTTACTTTCTTTATTTTATAATCCTTAATATGATTTTTATGACCATCACATATTTTTTCGAAATGTTTTTCACAGGACTTAAATTTTAATTATGTTTAGTTTGGGATCAAGGAAATTCATACTGTCTAAAACATGGAGGTAGACACAACTCTTTTTTAAAAGGTTTTTTATTTTATGAAAAAAAGTTATAATTTGTAGAAGTGTGTACGTATAATATTTATGTTTTTATGAATATGTTATAACCAAATTACATAAATCTCTAAACCAAAAAGGATCTTCAATGTGAATTATTAACTTAAATCTTGATTATGTATTGTTTATGTCTGGGTCTTTATAGTTGGTACCAGAGGTCAGTTTAGAAAAATTTTGGGATTATGTGATTTTGTAGGAACATGGTTAGTCCCGATGTCTATTATTTTTGTTAAATCCTTCTTTTGTAACATTTTCAGATCAAGGATAGTTGGTTAACAGTTGATGTAGGAGTATGCCAAAGAACGTTCTTATCTCTTCCTGATTACATGTTTGTAATAATTATTTAAATATCATGTTTAGATGATTGTGAAACTTTTTCCAGCATAAAACTCACTTGCAAGAATTTTTTGAGATATTAAACACCTCTACAATACCTTGATATCATCATGGATCATGGTTTGTATTTAATCAAATCCTATTTTCAAAATAATATCATATTTTCAAGAAAGTTAAACATTATCAACATATTTTATAATATTTTACCTTATCATAAAATTTTTACGCATATTTTGATTTTGAAAATGTTTCGTAAGAAGGATACCCTTACACAACCTATTTCTATTTTATGTTATAATATAGTTTCTCAGCACATAATTATGGTATTTTAAAATTAATATTGATCGAATGTTTCAAATCAAACTCGGTCTGAATGTTTTATAAAAATATTGTTTTATTAGATGATTTGAAATTATATGTCATGCATCATTACTTTCCAAAACAATTTTTCTGCTAATACCCATTTGACCCAAGTTGTACAATGTGTATTAGGATGAAGGAAGAAAAAGATTTTGAAGGATCTCTAAATCATTATGGAAATACATGGACCTTCTACCTACATGAAAAAGATGATGCTGAAACCATATATACCCCATGACCAAGGTATAATGGTCATTATATTGGGAATAGTTTCATTTTATCATATTGAGGTTAAAAAATTACAATATATAATATTTTGAGGTCTTAATGTTTTGGGATTAAAATAGAAGGTATAAGAAAAATTTCGAGGTTAAAACATGTTTGTATTATTTTTGAGTTTTATAAAAAGAACAACCTATAATATGGGTGAATGCTTGTTGCGTCCGACAATGTTGTAAGAATCAAACCCATAATCAAAGGGTGATAAGGGAGTATTGCCTACCACTAGCCTACGTGAATCCACTAGTTAGTTTAACTTATTATTTTTAGTTAAATGATTTTACTAATCAAGAATAAGTTAATTTTGAATATTATGATTTATCAAATGTATATCCTTAGTGTAGGAAAATGATTTGGTGATTAAGTGATTATGTTTATTTTGGAAGTCGTTCTCTCTTTTAGAAAACTCTATATGCCAAAGGAAAATAGAATGAAATGAGATTTCGTTTATGGAGTAATGGTTGAAATTTTATTTTGAAAGAATTTATGTTTTTACTATAGAAATATGGAGATTTGGGTTATTTAGGGAAATGATTATCCTATCAGAGAATATGTGATTAGGTTAATTAATTTTCGGTATGAGACATTAAGAGTAATAGATTTTATTTGAAGGAAAATGATAAAAAATTATTTGGAATACTATGTGATTAAATTCTTCTAAGTTTTGGGTTTCAATCTTAGTTTGAATTATATTGAATTATTTAAAAGACAATTGTTTTTTGAAAGGACTTTGTTGAAAATTGTTTATAGTTTGTTCAATTTTGGAGATTAAGAGTATTATTTAATTTTATAAAATATTTTCCTTTTGGGGATTATATGATCTTGTATTATCCATTTTGGTTTTGGTTAGTTTCTAAAGATAAGAGAAATATATAAGTCATATTTTTTGGATCATTTTATTCTATAGAAGTTGATTTTCGCGCTTCAGGTGTGACCATGTTATCTTTAATACTCATCATTTAGAGAAAATATGTGTTTTTGGTAGAAAGATTTTAAAGGATAAAACTCTACCTAAAAAGTAAGTATATTTCATTATGTTCTAAGTCAATCTCATAAATAAATTCTCCAACATTAGGAAAGGGAGATTAAAAAAAAGTTGTCCATTTACTTTTCCTAAAGGGGAATCAAAGACCATTTAACCTATCAAAATTGTGTGGTTTTCTTGTCGTTAACATTCTCCTGGTCATGTTTTCTATCACTTTCCATCAGAACATGACATGCAGTTTCTCCTCCAAATCCATGTTTTCCTACAAGAATCCTAGTATTTTTTTATCTTGGGTCACATTTGTACATATCATTCTTTCTTTTAAGATGATATTTTTATTGACTCTTTTTCAGATGTGGGACCTTTAATTAAGTTTCTAAGCCCAATTTTAAAATTGCGAGGATGAAATTCCCAAAAGGGGGAAGGATGTTACATTCCAGATAAATAAATAATATGCAATTTTTATATTTATTAATATTTTTAATTAAATATTCATTTTACTTTAAAATAGATTCTATGTTCAATGTATTATCAAACACACAACAATAAATTTCTATGAAATATCAGGTTTCACACAAAGATGAGTCATAATGAAAAATAATATTATTATATTATATTGAATGGTAGTAATCACCTAGCCGCTATATTGGAGAAAATGAACAGAACTAACTAAAATATTAATACACATTTATGTTAAATCTTTTTATATTTTTCCAATAAAATTTAGAGGCTTAAAATGAGAAAGAATCCAATTTTAAGAATAAATACTCGAATATTATTAAAAGGTTGTTTGGCGCCTTTTGATGGAGATTCCCTATTAGATCTTGATTTTTTTTACTTTTTTATGTTCTATTTAACAATGTAAAATTCTACTTTATAATAGGGACATCAAAATTTACTTTCGGTAAATATTTATATATTTTTTTGATAAAGTTCATTTTTTATGAATAGTGAAAAATACTACATTTAAACTCAAAAATGTCTTAAAATCTAGATTATTTTTATAGTTATATTGTTATTTTTATTGGGTTTGATGTGTAATTGTATTATTTTTATACCATTTAATCCAAATTTTTTCATGGGAAGTAATTTCACATTTAAATTGAACATAATCAAGTTTCAATCTTTTAATAGTTATTATTTCATAAAAACCCGCTTTTGGTTTTGACAACAAGAATTAATTTTTAATTAATTTCTGCGACTTATGTGTTTTGAATTTTTTAATATGGAATCCATATTCTGAATCAGGAGGTCCAAACTTTGTAAATAGGTTACATTTATTTTTAGACATTATGAATATTAACTTCAGTAAATATTTTATTTACCATTGTTAAAGAGAAAATCTGGTAAATAAGGGTGAAAATAATATTATAATAAAATTAAATTAATCATACATGTGTCCTAACCATATTGGATGATACATGTCCAGCCATGGGCATCCTTGAGTCGATTTTGGGTCCCCATGGTGTCACTTGGGAGCGATAATGATACTTTATATTAATTAATTTAAAGTAAGGACAATAATACCATAAACCAGAATATTTTTTCTAAATCAATTTCTATATGGAGTTATATGAGTTATCTCTTCTACTATAATTTTTTTTGAAATATAAAATTATTTTCTAAATCATTTTATTTTCATTAAAATTTTTAGACATTAAATAAACAAACTTAATTAATACAAAATAGTGATGTAGTTTTTGATTTATTAATAAATGATTCAAATAAATGATATTATAAATATTAAAATAAATCTATTCTGAAACTTTTTATGCCGTCCAAAAATTTTATTGAATATTAAAAAAATTTATATTTGAATTAATGTAGGTTGTTCGAAATAATCAAGGTATTATAAATATTTTTTTAAAGTCTTGATATGAATATTTTATAAATTGACATAAATGAGTTTTTAAAATGAATACTATTTTATTAAATTGTAAAATAATCCTAAAATTCTATGATTTATCCAAATGACATAAATAATGATACAAATTTTAAAAATTATCCATTTTGGTTCTCTTGTCATTTTATTGTAAATACATGAACCATATAGTATGAATATATAATTGGACACAGTAAACATTAAATAAGTTCACAAATGATTAAATAAAAAAGATAAGTATTAAAAAATATCCAAAACCAATCCAATTCTAATTGGATGGTTTTATTTCAACTTATATGTACCTTATATTAAAATTATATAAGTTTTGGATCTTTGTAAATAGAAAATCATTTTATAATAAAAGAATACATTTAAACATTCCTAAAGAGTAAATCCTCCCTCTTATAAAAGCCCACCACCTCTAATCCATTACTCAAACCTCAAAAACCCATTGTCTCATCCCAATTATACTCCAATAATCTCCCCAAGACCCCATATTTCTCTTAGATGCCTTCCCCAAGGTATAAGGCAATTTAAGAAGGCTTTTTGGTTCAAACCAAAGGGAGTTACCCGATTAAAGATAATGTCTTCGCTCAAGTTATATTCTTAAATTTTATTTATTCACTCCCTATGATATTATTATTATTTGATTACATACCACCACCAGTATCCTAATTATAATTTTTTTTTCTTTATTATATTTATTTTAGAAACACTTACACACACCTCCTTCTAATGGTTACGAACATACTGTTTTTGTGGATAACGAACTAACGCCTCACGGAATGATGATTGTTCAATCTGATCCCACCACCAATAATGGTGGAAATTATGATGTAAATATATTTATATGTGGTATATATTATATTTATATTTTCTCTATTCTTTTGTATTTTTTATTTATATCATACAATAATTGTTTCCATAGAGGGTAAATACGATAATTTCATTTTCAGAAGTGCGGACTACAACCCCTCAAAGTGATATTAATCGATCATGCCCTAAGTGGAACGCATAAAAATTGGAGTTACTAAAATTAAATATGATATAATAATGGAATTATAATATACCTATTTATCATTATGTTTTCATTCCATTAAAATCGAAATTGAAATGAAAGTAGTGTTAATGCATACATACGACATACCGTCTCCATGAACGGTGTATTTCATTTCTTATCTCTAAATGTTATATACTATTATATATCCAAATATATAGTGGATATATAATATATATATTGTGTAAAAATCATGAATATGATTCTGTAGATAATGGAATTTTGACCAAGTTGAAAACTTTAAATTATAAGAAGTTCATTTTTGACTCAAGTGCAAAATATTGAAACAATTACTGGTATTAACATAAATGATTATGTAATGTTTATAACATGGTATTATGTAATATAAAATGAATAATAAAAATTGAAAAATGTTTTTTATCAATTATAAATTAACTTATGTTTATTATTCAAGAGATTAAAGAATGGATGAGTCAAGTCGGACATAAGGTAAGAGACTTCATCTCAATCTCCATTCATTGAGGCATATTTTGTTTTATACACAACTATCTTTTATATGATGTATAATCCCCTTTTAATTTTCTTTTTATTTAAATGGAATCTTTTTATATAATGTGTTTTAACAGAAGACAAAATGGAATGTTTCTTTTTAATGTATGTGGTGACAACGACCTTTCCACTGCCGCAAGTATTATTTGGTCTTTAGCTTCCTTAACAAGCCTTAGTGTTTTTAATGGAAAATAAATATCATATGTCATTTTTTCATATTTTGTTATTGATAATGGTTTTGAGAAATAATTGATTATTTCAATATCTTTAAATGATATATTGTGATTGAAATATGTAAATGTTATGTTTACATTATACTTGTTTTACGTGTTATGAATATCTTAAGGTTCTCGGGCATTGTTTACATATATGGGTGGTTTTGTGTTAATCCTATGGATGGTGAGCCCAAGATAGATCTCAAATGCATTGGGTATCATGACGAAGTTAAACATTAATGTTTCTCCTAAGAGATTTAGAGAATATATTGTGGTTGGTATTCCAAACGCAACTCCCTACATAGTTGTGAAACCTACAACATAATTATGTTATGGATGCCATAGTTACATATATTATTTATGAATTATTGTGTTATTCATAAATCTAATGATTTCATGCGGTAGTTTAATGAGCTTATGCTTGGTATGTATTGATGTAGTAATGTTTTCATTCATTATTTTGTAATTGTTACTGAGCTTTTTAACCTCATCCCATGTTTATTTGAAATGTTTTTTACAGGACATAAAGATGAATAGGTTCAAGGATGGGATCATTGAAAATTCATACTATCTAAAACCTATAACAGTACATGACTCTTTTTTTAAAGGGTTATTTATTTTTTAAAAAAATTGATATTGTTTAGATGTGTCTACATGTAATATTCATGTTTTTATGAATATGTTATGACCTAATTATCTAATGCTCTCAACCTGAAAGGATCCTAAATGTAAATTATTAACTTATTTCAATATTATTTATTATATAAGGTTGTTTCCTTATAGTTTTTCCATCCATGCATCCAAACAATGTTTCCATTAAAAATTGGTGAATTTTCATTTCTACCCAACATTATTTAATGATTATTTCTTCCACTTTCCTCGCTCTCTCATATAATACCTCTCCCCTCTATTTAGAGGTCCTCTTAGGCATAAAACTAATCTTTAAATATCTTCAATCAATCTAACTCCAATTAATGTTCCTCATATCATTTTGGATCACCGTCATTAATTTATTCATTGAAAATTCTTACTTTATTCATTTATCTCCTTAAACGGAATATGAAATCCATTTGATATAATATACCATATTTTAGTGCATTTCACTATCTCTAAAATCTCTCATATTTTATCTTGGATTAGAGGCTAATATTGGATGAGGATTCATATTCCACAAAAGGTTAGTGTTTATGTAATATCCTATAAAAATATAGTTGTTTTGAATCATGCCTGACTTCTCTATAAGACAGTTATTATGCGATTTACCCTCATATCTAAAATTAATTAAAAAAATTTCTATTACCATGAGTTAGTAGTTATTACGAACCCCATTACATCAGAATATGTCATCTAACTTAACTAGTACCAACCTTAGGGATCATAAATTAAAAACCATTAATAATCATAAATCGATACAGTACCAAAATCACATTCTAGTTAGAAATATTTGTTTCTAAATTTTAATAGTCATAATAAAATAAATTATATGTAAATGGTAGAACCTATACCTTGGACCATGTTGAACTAAAATAGTAGCGCACAGATAAATTGGTTTAAACAAAAAGTTAATTTATTTCGTGTACTTATTTTGGACTTCATTATTATATTAAATGAAATTCTAGTTTATTATTATTAGTCTATTTATATTAATTGTAGTGAAATGGTTAAGGGAATTGGTGGACCTGAAGATTCATGGTCAATTGAAGATAGTTGAACATGGAATATCATATCTTCTATTAACACATTGGATATGATTCGTCACACTCTTTGGTTGGAATGTTGGTCATGCTGACCGACATCATTGAATTTTTATCCCTAGATTAATGTTTTCCAAAGGCCATTATATAGAGCTTGTGACACTTATGAATATGCATGGATGCCTTGGTTATATACCTGGGTTCTAAGAAGTTACTAAAAATGGATATATATATATATATATATATATATATATATATATATATAGTGACACTTATTCAGAGACTTTCTAGATTGGATGATGGAACTAGAGTTAGTTGGGCATCCTCTAGTAACATGAGTCAACATGATTTTAGTTACATAATTATTTACTATTTTTTTGTAGCTACACACTAATACTATTACATGCAGTGTTCGGATTATACTAAACTTTATCGGTGATGGTGTAATGTGTTTTACTCACACCCAATTCAGGCTACAGATTTGTACAAAGATTGACTTATGGATCAATGTAAGGAAAAATGGAATCATCTTTCAAGACCCTCCTTCACAAATATGAGGCAAGGGACATCATATTCCAAGAAATTTCATTCACCATGTTGAAGGAGAGATAATGAACCCTTGATACCCACCTTCTATAGGGCCTGGAGTGGTTACTCATACCATGGGTGTAGAATCACATGCCAAATCGAAGTCATTACCATTTTTATTTATTAGGATCCAAAGATAAGATAGTAAATCCCAAACCACACAAAAACTAGAAGTAAAATCAAATCCAAAATAATCCATTCCCATATGCATTCCCAAAAATAAGTTCTATGAAAATACAAGAAAACTCCAAATGGAATTACCAAAATAAAAGAAAAGTAACAACGTCAACGATCCTAACGTCCCTAATATTAGGGTCTGAAATGGTCTTCAATGTCCTCCCGGAAACATAAAAGCAGTTTAATATAAGTAGGGTGACTATATAGGTATACATAGTTGGGAAGAACAAATGATCTCATGAACCAATGGGGAGGCATTCTAATGTCGTGTGAGAAAATCAAATAACCAAAGCACCTACTAGGGATACTATCCACCCAAACCTCCCCAATGCACACTCCCCAAATAACACAAGTCAAGTAAATTAATAGTAACAACACATTGATGTTTGGGTACCCCTCACATCTTTCCCATGGGTTATTGATGAAATCATATGTGTCAGACCTCCCTCGCCATTCTCACTACAGTCCCACTAATATACCCTACCCACACACACTTGGGCTACCACAAGCACACATCCCACCCGCTCACACCTGGGCCACAACAACCACACATAACCATGCATGCAGACACCTGAGCTAGAACACCTATCGCCACACCTGAAGACCCTAGGGCCAGAACAATGTCTTCCACACCCGAAGACACCTTGGCCTCATCCTGAAGACACATCGGAAACAACCTGGACAAAAACACCTGATAAAACCACCACAGCTACCCTAACTAAAGAGTTTAGGCCAATAATGGTCCTCAGGCCATCATAGCCTGCTTGAAGAGTCTTGGGCTACTCAAGAAAGGGAGTAGAAAAGGAGCTAATAACTATACACTCATATTAGTGTTGGGAAAAACACCCTCCCCCATGAAATAGGGGTGTTCGGCACTACGTGATCAACTAGGGTGGGGTGTGAATAAGAAACACAAGATCTAAATTATACATATAGGTAAACAAGAACTAATCCTAACCTAGGGTTTCCAAAACTAGACCATACACAAACACCCTCGTTATTATTCATTCATAAAAAGAACAACATTCAAAACTAAGTCAAAAATCATTCCCAGAAATGATTCACCATTGATCCCATTCTTGTTATCACATTCAAGTGGTTCCATTTAAATAATTTTTCACTACTGAGAAATTAACAGGAATATCCAAAATTCATGAAAGGAAAAACCATCAAGCAATAATTTAAGCAATCACACCCAATTCTATTGTAAAGTCACAACAACAAATGGGATCATCAAGATACCTCGATGTGCTGGATACAAACCGAGCCCCAATATATGAACCCACACAACCTTAGATCCAGAAAACAACTACTACATGAAAAGGGATCCCATCTCCATTCAAATCACCACACAAGAATCAAAAAGAACAACCACACAAGTTACCAAGATTGAGAAAGAGAATTTTTTAGATTCAAAATAATTATTCATTAAGTTCCATATTTCCATTTGGTTAATCCTTATGATCACATAATGTATGTTGTTCATTGTACATCCAATTATTTAACCGCATTTACATGATTAACCAATTTCTATGTTACAACTATTTAATCATCGCAGAATTAACCAGAAAACAAGGGATCATTATTTTGAAATAATGGACCACCAATGGAAATAATTTTTAGCGGTCTTAAGCCCATACAAATCAAAACATATAAGCATTGATAAAATAGTATATTTGAATCATCAAACATGACCCATAATTCTTTGAAAACTATTTTTTATCTTTTTTATGTTTTTGTTGCATCCATCCTTGAAAGAACATCATCGTACCCACCCCGTATGATACACAGTAAAGAGATAAAAATGAAGACCCCTACTTGGATTATCAATGATCAACGTTTTTCTCCTTGTTCCAAGAACTGGGGATGCACGACTTGTAGGGGAGGAACTTAGGGGACTCAAAGTGTGAGTAGGAATGGCTCCAGCACAGGCGCACCACTACCCTTTGGAATGGGGGACACCGAAAGCGCCAAAAAAGATAAAGGGACCAGCCAAGAAGAAGAAATAATTATAGTGTGATAAAAAAGTGAGATCCTAGAGTTACAAGATATGATTTTTGAATTACATTAAAGGCATGTCGTGGTTTCATAACAATGTTGGATGGTTACACGTGATGGAATTAATTGTTATTTAATCATTCTCATCAGAGAGGTTACCATAATGGCAGTGAGTTAAAGGGTTTCCTTTAAATAGAGGAAAACACATAATAGGGGGAAGAACATGAAATTATAGGATAAGGATGTGACACCGAGGAAAAGAAACACGTTTTGGTAGGTCAAGGGTCTCTTGACTCTTGGGGGATTTTAGATATCATTCACGGGCTTTTAAATGGATTTGAAAAGGGTATTTAAACACTTATACATCAAAAGATACGTTGCTGGAATGAAATAATTCGGTAACTAAAAAAAGAAGAAAGATGGGACACCATTTGTTGAGACACAATAATGGTTCCAAGGTCAAGGTTCCACCATCATGGTGCCACCATCACAGTGCCACCGTTAGTGGTGCCTCCATTTTGGTGAGCGATAGTGACTGTGCGACCACCATGGTGCCACCATCACGGTGATGCCATGACTAGTGCTATATTCACAATGCCACAGTTTCGATGGAACCATTTGATGGGACCAAGATTTTGGAAAAGTATTGGACCAAGAGGGTCTGGGCCATTATATCAGATACCTCTTAATGTATTCTCATCCTTGATAATTCAAGGATAAACCCAAAGAAAACAGAGCGGTCTGAACAACCAACTCGAAGATACCTCTGAGGAGTAATCCTCATCCACATCTAGGAACACCACTCTATCATGTTACCACACAAACATATAAAGGTGACATTTTCCAGACAAATGGATTAGGGATTCCTTTTACCCCATGTCGAGATACTATCCTCTTTGGGCGGATTTGACTCACCCACATGGGATTAATCATATCCACCTTAATGCGTCTCAATTATGGATCAGGTCCAGCCATCCCCATTGTTAGGACTATTCACACACATCCATAGAATTAAAAAACAAAACATCCCTTTGTTAACAAGATGAAGCACTTCATCACAAATAAGTAAAAAACAAAACTGAACAAAACTCAAAATAGATCTGGGTACTGGACATGCATCGGTGCCTCCCATTCCTAGGTACTCTTCTCGTGGCCACTATGCCTCCATACCACATTAACTAGGGGAATGGTTCATCCACATAGCACCTTCTACTCACAATCCCCAAACCTCACATGTAATTGTTCAAACGCCATGTCATCCTCGATATACAGCTTTCCCCAGTTGAGGACATGTAACTAATCATGTAGATACCGACAGAGCAGAGACACATGGAAGACATTGTTCACCCTCATTAGCAGCAGTGGTAGTTCCAGTTAATAGGCCACCGTGATAACCAGCTGCAACACCTCAATGGGTCTGACGACCCTGGGGTAAATCTTACTCCCACTACCAAACCCATGTTGCTCACGCCTAGGGGAGACCTTCAAGAACATGTGGTCCCCTACCTCAAACTCCAAGGGACTCCTCCTATGATTGGAATACAAATTCTATAGATCCTGAGATGCCTTCATCATCTCTTGTATAAGCTAAAACTTCTCTGTTTTGGTCTACACTACCTCTAATCCAAGAAAAACTACTTCCCTGACCCTTTCTTAGAACACGGGTGAGTGACATGGTCTCTCGTACAAAGATTCGAACATATCCATGCTAATGGATGAGTTATAGCTATTGTTATAGGTAAACTCTACCAGATGCAAGTTTCATACCTTTGATCTCAAAAAGTCCAAAACAATGGCTCATAGCGTATCCCCCAATGTCTTGATGGTGCGCTCTATCATCCCATATTTCGGGGGGTTGAAATCAGTGTTGAGGCATATTTGGGTGCCAAAAGCATGTTGCAATCCTTTTCAAACAAATGAGGTAAACTGTGTATCCCTGTTTGAGACTATGGACCTTGTAACTCCATGAAACTGCACCACCTCATCTACATACCTCAGTGCTAAGGAATCCACCCCACTCGACTCCTTGATTTCCAAGAAGTGTCCTGATTTCGTCAGCCGATCCACCACTACCCAGATCGCAACACATCCTCCTTTAACTCTAGGTAGTCCCATGAAAAAATCCATCAATATGTTATCCAACATCCACTCAATGTCATATAAAGGCTGAAACCAACCTCTTGGGATGTGGTGTTCATCCTTCAGCTACTGACACATCAGGATCCTTGACACAAACTTTGTCACTTCTCGCGTCACCGCGGGCCACAAAAAATGAACCCTTATGCCCTAGTACATCTTAGAAACTCTAGGGTTCACCGCTAAGGGTGAGTTGTGGAACTCACCAATAACTCACTCTAGAATCCCTATGGGGACAAACAACTTTACTTGAAATAACATCTGATTCTTCTTATCTTTCAACCATCCTTTCAGAGCTTTTCCCAGGCTAAAACGATCATGCATCACTTCAGCCGCTTAATCCCCCTACTAACACACCTCCACCTTCCACAACAGAGACTAATGCACTAATATTTGGAATAGATATCCTCTCCCATCCTCCATGCTAGAATCCAGGTGTAGGGAAGAAAACTCCTACATCACTCACCAAGCATCTTCCTATTCTCGAACCACATCCTTCTATGACTTCCTACTGAAGGCATCAGCCACCAATTTCCCCATTCCTGAGTTGTAGGAAATTTTAAAGTCGTAGTCTGAATGAAAAATCATCCACCTCTGCTACAACATGTTCAGGTCTTGCTGAGAGAAGATATAACATAAGCTCATGTGATCCATGAAGACCACAAATCACTCCCCGATGAAGTAGTACCGCAAAAAATTTAGTGCAAACACAACCGCTATGACCTCTATATAAAGGGTGGCATAGTTACGATCATGGGGAATTATTTTCCTAGACCCATAAAAGATCACCCTTTGCTATTACATCAGCACAAACCCCAAGAATTGGCTTGAAGCATCGCAGAAAACCTCAAGCATCATACCTTATTCTGGAAGCCTTAGCACAAGGGAACTTACCAACTTCCCCATCAGATAACTAAAGGTTGACTCACATTGTTTACTCCACACGATGCCCTGGCGCTTTCTTGTCATGGTAGTCAACAAATCTATAACTCGAGAAATGTTTGGCACAAACCATAAATAACATCCTACCATACCTAAGAAACTAAGAACCTCAATCACATTCTTTGCTGCCTCACATGAAACACATCTTAATCCTTTGATGGGTCAACCAATATTCCCTACTCGAACACCATGTGTCCAAGGAAGTGAATCTCTAGTGTCCAAAACATGCACTTGGAAAACTTTTTGTTGAGCAGGTCTTATCGGATGACCACTAAAACTGTTCTCAGATGCCCGAAGTGATCCACCTAAAATCATTAGTAGATCAGAATGTTGTCAATAAAAAAACTATGAACTAGTCTTTATAATCTCAGAATATGGAGTTCATGAGCCCCATGAACATGGTTTGTGGGTTCGTAACACCAAACAACATGACCACAAAATGGAAGTTCCCAATCAGCAGTTGGAGGTAGTCTTAGAGATATCACCCTCTTTCACCCTCAACTAGTGATATCTTGACCGCAGGTCGGTCTTAGAGAACCATCCCGCCCCCTTCAACTGATCAAAATGGTCTTCAATCTCGGTGATGGGGAAATGGTTTTTGAATGTCACCTTGTTCAGTCTTTTGTAGTCTATAAACAACCTAAGACCAACATCCGCCGTCTTTGTGAAATGGAATGGATCACCCCATGATGATGCGCTTGCTCAAACAGAACTCTTTTTTATTAGATCATCAATTTGAATTTGTAACTCCCATAACTCATAAGATACCTTCTGATAGGGACACATCTAAATTAGATGGTCATTTATTTGCAAGTATATCCCGAACTATTCATCATCTCAAGGGGGAAGAGTCACCACCTCTTCAGGGAAGACGTTCATGAATTGGCTGATGATCCATGGGACTTACACCATATCTATGTCTACCGACTCCCCAAATAGCTCAGATAGTAAGGGAATAAATGTCTCCACTCATTAGCTACCCTCCTCGCAACCCCGCTTGCCAAAGAAAGTCACATGTTTTCCACCCATATAGGAAAACATCACCATTATTTTGAAGTATTAGATAATGAAAAACATAGAGAACCACCATTCGATGACTAGAATGACATTATACGGATGAATCTACAGTAAAAGAAGGTCCCCACTGAACTAATGTGGTACCAACATTAGTCAACATCTTCGACAAACCCGAGAAAAGCTGGTCTGACCTCCAACTTGTGTACACAAAACCATGGGTATGATATGTCTCTCTACATTTAAACCAGTGTTATGGGATATACTAGGTGAAAAAAAGGAATGATAATCTCTTAATTCAAACAAGGCACATGAAAGAGTGCTAAACAAGATTATAGTACCTCGAACGACATTTGGCTTTGTAGGAACTGCTTCCTCTGCGGCATGAAAGTACCCAAGCCTAGCTCCATATCCCCTTGGCTTTCAGTCGCCACCCCGACCTTGCCCTGGTCGAGGTGCCTGAGAAGTTCCTTGATGAAAACCCCCTCCTTCAACGTCTGTTCTCGGAGGAGCAATAGATCACTATTCCTACAGCTGCTGAAAAGGCCTGGCTGGAAACTGCTGTTGCTGTGGTGGCTCCTGAACCTACCTCCCCCCCAACGATACTTCACTGGGTCTAGGCACCAATTTAGAAGATTTTTATGACTTCCAAAGATGAAGCATCTCTATCCTAGGCCAACAAGAAAGGGGAAAGGGCTGAGAGATTAAAACATGAATTGGTGGGGCCTACTCCACACTGGATATAACATGGAGGTCCCTAACGATAGAGGCCTAATACCGATAGCTTTCCCATTTGATGGGCCTAACTAGATCCCCTCTTGGGGTTCACCTTCTAGCATGTGCATCCTCTCCACCACTTCATCCTTCTTATAGACCTCTAAGTAGGTCTGTAGGGTGAAGGGAGTAACAATATACTGAAGAGAAGGTCAAAGTGCCTCCTCTAAACGTCTCGCCCAAGACTCCTCATCCGTTAAGTGGTCTAGAGAAAAGATAAGGAGGTCCTTGAACTTGATCCCCAAATCCATCACTAACATGATCACCTACTAAAGGGAGAGTATCTCTTACCTCATCTCTGACTTTATCATGGAAGAGAATAATTCTGCCCAAAATTCCCACATGAAGTCAGTCTAGGAAACCTCAGGCTCCCTCTTCTCCCCAAAATTGAGCATCCATCACTGATGCATTGTTCCCGCATTTGGATTACAATCCGCCAGATCCCAGATCAAGATAAAACATATCAACAGATCTTCAAGCCATCTCTTTGTCTCTATGTCTGAGATGATTCCCTAATACTTCCCAAGGGTCTGCCGCAGAAAGTCATGAAGTGTCCTATGACACAGGTCATCCACCTCTTCTTGATCATCCCACTTCATACTAGACAAATCAGCCCTCTTGGCCTTGATCACCCACACTACCCATGGTTGCCGTCTGGGTTCCATTACTGTAAGGTAAACAAGGAATGCCTAAGGCCGAGTAGTGTAGAATATTTATTTTTAATTTTTCTCAGATTTTTTATTTATTTTAAATTCCCAAAATACCCTTGACATAAATGAACACAAGTCATTATGATGCATGTGCCTTTTCTAGGGCATCTACCCTACAATCCGTGTATCCTCACTTGGTCATTTGGTAGGTCCAGGGACCTTGCATCAGATCATGGGGGGCCCTAAAATCCCATGTCATATCCAGACTTCCCAATAATTTTAAATGCACCAAGATTGCCTAACAATGATGCCCAACCATCCCATGTAATTCCCACTATACCTATATCTAAACATCATCCTATCTCTCAACCTCCCTCTAATTCCATTCTGTTACGACCTGCCTTCACCAAGATGAGGCAAGGAACAATAGATTTTTTTACCCTTCCATCTTCATGTTGCTGGGGAGATAATGACTCCTGAGAACCGCCTTCAATAGCTCACAACGTAGATACTAGAAACAAGGGTATATAATCACATGGAAAATGGTAGGCATTGCCCTTTTTATTTAGAAGGATCACGAGATAAGTTAGTAAAACCATAAAAACAACAAAATGTGAATTAAAAGTAAATAAAAACAATCCATTTCCAAATGCATGTTCCAATAATAAGTGCTACGAAAATACTAGAAAATTCCAAAGGAAAGTATTAAAAGAAAAAAAGTAGCAACATCAGTGATCCCAACGTAGGAACTAGTAGGGTACTACACAGTCCTCAAAGACCTCCAAGAGACATGAAACCGGTTATATATACGTATGGTGAATATACGAGTATTCACATTAGGGAAAACCAAAAGCTCTCATGTACAGGTGGGGAGGAATTATAATGCCCCATTATAAAAGGATATAACCAAAGCACCTAACAAGGAAACTATCCACCCAAACCTCCCTAAGGGACACTTGCTGAATAACACAATTTAAATGATGTAATAGTAACAACACATCAATTTTTTCATACCCTACACCACTTTCCCACTAGTTATTGAAGACATCCTATGCGTCTGACCTCCCCCGCCATTCTCCAAGCAGTCCCCCTACCATACCTTGCCCGCACACACCTGGGATACCACAAACACACATCCTGCCCACACACACCTAGGCTACAACAAACACATGTAACCACTCATAAAAACACATAGGATCGAACAAATACCGCCACAACCGAAGAATCTTAGGCCAGAACCACTACTGTCACGTTTGAAGACACTTTTGCCTAATCCTGAAGACACTTGGGAAAAAACCTGCCTGCACACACATGGGTAAACCACCAAAACTACCCTTCCTAAAGATTCATGGGCTATAATGGAACTCAGTCCATCAAAACCTACCCAAAGAGTCTTGGGCTACATGGTAAAGGGAGCAGAAATAGAGCTAATAACCAGCCAGTCATATAAGTGCTGGAAAAAACACACTCCCCCATGAAATGTGGGTGTTCAGCATGAAGTGCTCAACTTGGGTGGGGCATGAATAAGAAACACAAGAACTAAATTAAAAATATAGGTAAAAAACCACTCATCCAAACCTAGGGGTTCCTAAAATAGCCCATACACAAACACCCTCGTTACTATTCATTCATAAAAAGCACAATAGCCACAACTAATTCACAAATCATTCCAAGAAAACAATTCCCCATTGAACCCATTATTGTTATCACATTTAAGTGGTTCCATTTAAATAATTATTCACTACTTGGAAATTAATAGGCATAGCCAGAATCCAAGGAATGAAAAATAATCATGTAGTGATATAAGCATTCACAAATGGTTCTATTGTAAAGTCACAACAACAATAGAGATCCATGATATCCTTTGAATTACTAGAACCAAACCAAGCCGAAACATACGACCCCTCACGGCCTCAGATCCACAAACAAAAAATACACAAAGGGGGATCCCATCCCCATCCACGTCACCCCACAAACATCAAGCACTATATCGACACATGTCATCTAGATAGAGAAAGACAATTTTTCAGATTCAAAAAAACCACTCATTATGTTCATTATTTCCATTTGGCTACCCGGGGTGGTCACACAAATATTCTTGTTCTATGGAGATCCATATAATCTAATGATTTTTTGTGATTAACTAATTTCTTTGATGCAACATTCAATCATCACAGAATTAAACAGAAAACAGAGGTTCATTGTTGTGCACGAAAGGACCCCCAACTACCATGACTTTCAGAAGACATAAGCCCAGACAACTCGCATCATATAAGCACTGATAAAAGAGTAAAACAATATCCTCAAACACACCCCATCACTCATTGAAAAAAATGTATTATCTTTGTTATGGTTTGGTTGCATCAATCCCCAAAGGTACATCATCCTACCCTCCCCGCAAGATACACAGTAAAGGGAGATAAATGAATCACCCTACTTGGATTATCAAAGATCAATGTTATTATCCTTGCACCAAGAACTGGGGATGCACAACTTTTAGGGGAGGAACTTCGGGGACTCCTTGGTTGTGTAGAAATGGTTACAAAACAGGCGCACTACTAGCCTCGGGAAGGGGGGGACTCTTAACGCACCAAGGAAAGAAAAAAATGCCATCCAAGAGAAAGAATAAATTATTGTTTGATAAAAATGTGAGATCCTGGAGTTACATGATATGATTTTTAATGTCATTAATGGTGGATCCTAGTTTCACCATGAATTTGAACAATTACACCCAATAGAATTAATTGTTATTTAAAAATTCTCATAGGAGAGGCAGCCATAACGGTTGTGAGTTAAAGGGTATCCTTTAAATAGAAGAAAATTTCCAACATGGGAGGGACTTTAATGTATGGGGAAAGGGTGTGACACCGAGGAAAAGCTACACAATTTGGTAAGTCGAGGGTTTCCCAACTCCTTGGGGATTTTATATATCATTTATGGGATTTTAAATCTCTTTTAAAGGGGTATTTAGGAACTTTTACGTCAAAAGATATGTTGCGAGAGCCGAACAAGTCAGAAACTAGAAAAAAAAGAGCATGGGTGGGACACCATTTGGTGAGACACTATAACAGTGCCAAGGTCATGATGCCACGCTCACAGTTCCACCCTTATAGTTCCACCATCACGTTCCCACCGTCATGGTGCCACCGTTTTTATGAGTGAACATGACTATGCAACTGCCATGGTGGCACCATCATAGTGCCATCGTGACCTGTGCCTCCATCATAGTGCCACATTTTCGGTGGAACCTTTTGATGGGATTGACCTTTTGGCAATGTACCGGACCAGGAGGGTCTGGGCCTTTACATCATCCATCCATTAATTCTTGATAATCTATTAGGATCATATGTTTGTAGTAGATGCATGATGAAGTGCTCGAGGTGTATGTGGGAAAATTTTTGGCCTTTTTTTGTTTTTCTGTATGTGATGTATTATACACCTCTTTCCATGTTTGCATTATATACTATTTATATAGCATCTTGAAAACAATTTTTAATATTTTATTGTTTTTTGTTACATTGATTCTATTATTTTTTATTTAAATATGACCATTATGTTCTATTAAGTTTAAGAGGGTATAATATCCCCAAAATATCATCATAAACCCTCATTACTATTCATTTTACATTAAAATATAGAGATGCATGATTGTGGCCTTGTGGACAAACAGGTTTGGTTATATATAAGTGAATTAGGCTTGGGATGATAGAAAATAGTTACATTGACTTTTTTCCTTTTTTATAATTTTTGGATTCTAGACAGGAGACTTGGATGTTTTAAAATTTGTTTATGAGCATGTTTCTGGGAGTAGCTAACTCAAATAGAGGTAAAAAATAAATGTTTCTTAGTTTGGGGAAATATGTTGTCGAATTTCTAAATTATAATTTTATTTATCTCACCACCGGGTGATGCACATTAATTGTTGAATTGATTGTATTTTTTGATTTTTTACCCATAACCTTGTATCGAAATGAGGTGTTATGTCATTCCTCATTGTAGGAACTTGATTATTCACTTTTCATGCATAATCCATGTCATATTTATTTTACTATGTGATTTTCTGATTGTATATTTTAGGTTTCTTCACTGTAATTTTTTTTATATGTGTTTTTTTATGATAATGATGAAATAACTAGACTATATAATGTGTATACATTAATGTAAATTGTGTTTTCCCATATATATTGATGGTGGAACCATAATTAACCAATTAAGGAATGTCTGAGAAATGGAATAATTGTAAAATGGGATGATACATTAGTTGTTCAAATTAATTGGATTCCAATTTCAGTTTACTATGAGTGGGTGGAACTCTATAAATTGGATAAAATGATCTATATAATTAAATCACTGATAAAATATTGTTGCAATTACATTAATTACAAATTAAAACTTATAATGTCTATGAATTTATAACACGATAATGAATGAAAAATAAAACTAAGCAATGATATATATATATATATATATATATAAATTTCTAAATTATTATTTTAGAATCAAATTTTTTTCATTAAATGGGGAAAACAACTGAAAATTAATGGTTGTATTCATATATAAATTGTAATTAATACTTCATATATTTAAACCTATGTAGTGAGATCTGAAACATTGACCATAACCCACCCCTAGCAGTGGGTAATAGAGAGTGTCTCTCATGTCCATTATGATCTTATATATCACCTAGAACAAGACTAAGGGGGTGGAAATAGGTCAAGATATCATCAATATAAATTCATGAATTTATCGATTTTGGTTATATGTAAATCATTTCAATTATTGTGTCAAGTTTCATGGATTGTATTTGGAATTGCAGAAATATTCTTCTATGATGCATTCGATTTTGGTTCCAAGAAGGTAGATATGATGATACTGTGGGGTATATGGGCACTTACCCACTAGTATTACCGAATTTATTGCAATTTATGTCCACACCTTCTATTTTGGATCTTGAAAACAATTTTTAGTTTTGAGATATTTTAATATAAATATTGAATTTTTTAAAGGGATATCCACAACCTTCCACAACTATGGTAGAGTTGACAATATTGTTCTAGTAGCTTCATCCACCTACTTTTTCGGGTTATGGTTTCCCTAAGGATGCCAAGTCATTTGATGAGGCCATAAGCCCTTCTTCAAGAATTTAGAGATGCATCCAAAGAGGATATAAAATCTCACAAACTATATTTTTTATAATGCTTCATTTAATTGGTGGGATGTCATTACAAAATAAAATCATCATTGACATATGATTCTGAGAGGTTTCTCGATTTTCCAATATGATTACTTCATTTTTTCTATGGTGAGAGATAACAACACAAGAGAGTTTATACATCTGCGGCATGGTTCTATGTTTGTGATAGATTGTTTATCTTGTTTCACCTAGCTCTCACACTTTACAATGATTCTATTAGGTGATTAGATGATGAAAACAAGAGGATTAAAGAAAGGTCTTGTGTGAACCATTTGGTCTCAAGAAAATTTCACTTAGTTGACTACCATTTCTAAGATAGTGAACCAAAACCTCATATATAATTTAATTTTATTGATGAAGATGGTGTTGTATAGGTTGTTCTAGCACATATGTAGGGTTGTAGGTAATCTAGAAAAAACAAACGATTCATAGATTTTTCCAATAGGTCATTTGAAGTCAGATGGAACACACTATCTCTTAGGTGAGATTTCATTACTGTGGAAAGATAGGTCATAAAAAACACCAATACAATAGGGACCTAGTTATGTTTTGAAACTATTGAAGGTTGGTTCATATTTTGTTTTACTATAGAGCATTTCCTTTAGTTCTTGGAAATATAGGGTATTCACCAATTATGAATTCTAGAATGGGCTTATTAGCTATGTGCAAGAAAAGAGATTGTGTATTACTGGTCGTATAGGATGAGATGATAGTTGAGGATAAGGCATTCATACTTTTGATATACAATTCTACAAATTTCCACCTTTTTAGGATATTTAGGATATATCTTAGAGAAATGGATAATACCATTTTCATTCAGTGCTACATATAATAGTACAAAATAGTGATTGAGATTTTATATTGTAACGCCCTAACCCTAGTTACCTAGATTCGGTGCATTATTAAATATCATTGGCAAGATCACATGGGATCAAATTCCTAAAGACCGATCAGTTTAGTATCCTTTTATATACTGGATATACACATAAGTTTTACATTAGTTCATGAATTAAAAAAAATTGTGTCTTCTTTTAACACATTTATCTTCCTTAGACTATCCCTGTAGATCAGAAATAATAAACATCTTCGCATCCTGGAAAAAATAAAACATAGAAAGTGGTGACATCAGGTGCTTAGTAAGGAGAACAATATAGTAGAAACATTCATAAATAAGAATTAAAAATTAAGGAAATGTATAAGTTTAAAACACAAGAATTTTAAACATAAACATTAGCGGAATATGGGAAAGATAAAAAATAATTCCATTTACTTATTTACATCAATTTTATACTAGTTGAATATTCACATGTAATATCAATAGCCAATTTCATAATGATGGAATGCATAATGATTGAAATCATAACCATATTGTCAAGGCCTCTTTCCAAGACTAAAAATCATGATTGTGTCAAGGCCTTATGCCAAGGAACTAGTTTGCCTCATGATACCTACCTATTCATCTAGGAGCTATAGTGGGATCCACCCATTTCTTACTAAGTCCAATTCATTTCTCATATGAAAAGGTTGAAACATAACAAAAACATTCGTATTAAAACTAGCATATTTAATGTTAATACTTTAACTATATACCATGAATGGTATAAAAATAACACATCCATAGAAAAAAATATCAAAAAATCTTAAATACAATATGGAAGATTGTATCATAATAATTCAACATCGAAAAAGTGTAAAATCTATCATGGGATTTTGACATAGATGAAATCAAAACAATTTAAGAGAAATATCTATATCTATTTGAAAATAATTTAAAAGTCACTTAATAATAAAAGAAAACATTTATTTTGAAAATATTCTTATAATCTTGAAACGGAATCTTTAAAGATGTTATAATGGTAGAAAATATCCCCCCTCATCGTATATGTTAAAAAAACATTTTTTACTTAATTTTGATGAACATGTCATAAAGGACCTTTTTTTGAAATCGACAGAAAGATTCCCCTATAAAAATTGTATAAAAATCCAAAAAAGGTTATAAATGACTTTAAAACATAGTCTATGAAATAGTTAAAATGTTTTGAAATACATTTTTTAGAAAAACTAATGATGATAATAAAGAGGTCCTAGTAGATACTCACATATAAAAAACCTCAGATAATGAAGATATTGTAGAATTAACCCTAACCTTGTACATTTACTTAGTCTAGGGTACATTGAAATCTTTTATAATATTTAAATAATTGTTATTAAAATATAAAATAACCACATACATAAATATGATACCATATATGATATTTTAATATTGATTTGTCAATAATATTTCAGTAGTTTCATTGTTTCGTTTTTTATCAAATACATTTTCCATTATATGCTTGGTTATGTGTGCCATGTTTTTTATGGATATGATGTATTTGATTCATATCCAGAATTATATTATGTTCTTAAAAATTAATTTTTTAATAATAAAATGAAATTTATCCTTGAATGGTTATGATGGGGAATTAATCTCATCTCGTTCGTGAGGAAGTTAATCCGTACAAACGGACGAGCAAAAACACCATTATATTGATGGTGAAATCTTATGTAATTGGATGGTATATCATATATACATAAATTTTAACATGTTATATTTTTTTATTTACATTTGTTATACTCATTATTATACCCATCCGAATAATGATGTGTTTTAAAAACAAACTACACCACGACATAGAGATGGTAAACTGTACCTCTAAACTTATGGTGACTTGTCATTGATAGGATGGATAGAATAATGAATATTGATGTAAAATATTTATAATAACATCACGGTTTGTAAAAGGTACTAGATTTAATATTTTGGAATGGGAATATCAATGAAAAAAGAAGTGGAAGAAGAAAAGATCATTGAAAGAGGAGGTGAAATTATTACCTCTTCTTCTGGTGTTTCCATGTGCTTTGATCCAAAGGGAATATAAGGTTGGATTTATGATAAAAGTAATTCCTTTAGGTAAAAGGGAGGGTAGTTTTCAGGTTATTTTTTTAGGGTGTGGATGAGGAAAATGGCTTTGGAAGTGTGATTTTAAGATAAGGGGAAGTACCTTTTCATAAGAGTGATGAGGGTCCCTTTAGGAAAAGCATGAAATAATATTTTATTATACCATCATATTCAATTTATAATGTCTTCAAATTGGTTTAATTCATGGAAAAGGTGGGGAAGGGTCCAGAAACACTCTACAAATAGGTTTTAGATAGTTTTAGGCCAACATATTAACTTTATCTTTTAGATTTAACTCATAGTTAAATAGTTTAACTTTTACTATGTATTCTTGTATTATTAAATTAAATGGTTAATAATCTTAGTAAAAAAGGCCAAGATAACTCCAAGTAGTTAATTATTGATATATATAACCTTATCAAAGTCCTTTGGACAAGCCTTATATTTTTGGAATATTATATCAAATTAATAATATAGAATCTGTTTTAAAAACTCATCATTGCCAATTTTGACAATATTTAGTATTTGATTTCTGTTAAAGTTCTAAAAACATGTTTTCATCAAATAAAATTCATTAAATCAACCCTAAAATGTCATATTTACCTATAAAATTTGTATAATTCATCAAAAGCCTCAATTTTCATTTATTCGAATATTTATAATATCGATTTTTTAATCTTTCAATAATAATGTAATTATTGCATCATCATTGTGTCAAAAATAAATTTAATTATCTAATTTCTTAAAATAATAAATAAATTACCATTATGTAGAAAATAGTTTTATCTTTCAAATTAAAATTTATAGTTGAATTTATCTTATTTATAACCATATATTAATAAATGGTTTAATTATTAAACTCTAAATTTAACACTATTAACTCTTCGTAAAATAAAATAATAACAAATGTCTAAATCTAATCCAAGTGGAAAAAAATGATCATATTTTATTCAAAATGATGATTTTGGTCAAAATAATCTTATCAAATAGAATTAGTACATGTGTTAGGGTAATAATAATGCCAATTTTACCTTTAATTACCCTATTCACTTTTAAACGTGTTAAATAAAAGTCACAAGTTACTATTCCCCCAAAATTATTTTCAACTTATTGAACAATATTTTACTTACTGAAATCAACATTGTATCTCTGATTTTTTAAATTCAATTCAACAAAGCTGTAAAATTTTGTTTTATGCAAATTTGCTAACGTTCCTAGAAGGTGGGTAAAAGAAGGTAAACAGTTCAATAAAATTTAACATATCAAATATTTTATAAAATAACTCCAATGAATTAAATTTAACATATATAGGTTTTATGTATCTATATTTACCTAAAATAAATTTAAATAAACTAATTAATTATTTTAAAAAAAATTTGGTTTTAAACAATGACATAGTGTTTTTCACTATTCATCCAAAATTGAATGTTTCCACAAAAATATCGAAAATTCACCCTAAGATAATTTTGTATTTCATGAATCTGAAAATGAAGTCCATTTTGAAAAAAAAATTTATAAAATTTCAAAAAGTGGGTATTACTATTCAAAACAGCTAGTTTTGTTGGTCATGGTGTGTTAGAACTCAAAATTGCATACAACACATGCTATTGTATAATTCAAAGAGAAGTGTATTGTGGAAGCTTGTGGTGTTACATTCATCACTCCTTCAAATAATTTCATCCACAAAATTTCTAGGATACAACTCTAAAAAATGATTCGGGTGGTTCTTCATCATAAGTTCCTTGGGATCCCATGTTGTATCTTCCATCTTATGGTTCTTCCATAGAACATTCACCAGACGAGTCATCTAGTTTATCTATACATGTTCTCTAGTATCAAGAATTATGATAGGCTCTTCATAATAAGACAGGTCGGGTTCCAGTTCTATTTCTTCATTGTTGAGTACATGCATTTTGTTAGGCATGTATTTTCTCAAGAGTGATAGGTGGAACCCAACATGAACATTAATGAGACTTGGTGCCATTTCCAAACGATAAGATACAACTCAAATTCATTCTAAAATTTCAAAAGTTTCGATGTACCAGGGACTCAATTTACCCTTCTTACCAAAATGTATAACAGTCTTTCATGGTGATACCTTTATGAAAACATGATATCCTACATGAAATTCATAATTATTACTTTGATTATCAACGTAGATATTTTTAAAACTTTGATCTTCTTTGATGTGGGTAAGGATAACCATTACATTGTCTAATGTTTTCTCAACAAGTTTTGGGCCTACGAGTTTTCTTTCACCAATATCATCCCAACAAGTTGGTGTTTGACATCTCTTTCCATATAACGCTTTATATGGTGCATTCTGAATACATGAATGGAAGATATTGTTATAGGAAAATTCTGCCACATGTGAATATTGATCCCACATACCTTGAAAATCATTTGAGAAATATCTCGACATGTCTTCTAAGGTTTTAATAGTCCGTTATGATATTCCATCAATTTGAGGGTGGTAAGCAGTGCTCAAACAATGTTAAGTTTCTAAGGAATTATGAAGAATTTTCAAGAATCTTGATGTATAATGGGGATCAAGATCAGAAAAAATTGATATGGGTACTCCATGAAGTCTTACAACTTCATTAATATATATTCTTTCTAAACATTCAAGTGGTAAATCTTCTTGTATATCATGAAAATCTGTTGACTAGTTTGGACGATCAACAATGACCCATATTGCATCAATACTTCGAGGATTAATTATTATCCCCTTGAAAAAATACATCATAATATCACCCCATTTACACTCAAGTATGGGAAGAGGTTTCATGAATCCTCTAGGATGTGTTCTTCCAGCCTTTACCTGTTGACAAACCATAAATCTTGACAACTAATCAACATTCTTTATTTTTATGTTATTCCACAAAAAAAGTTCCTTCAAATCTCTATATATCTTAGTGATACTAGGGTGTATAGAGAAATCAGAGCTATGAGCCTCATCAAAAAATTCCATTTTTAGATCAAGAATATCATTAACAAAATGTCTCTTCCCAAATTTCAAAATTCCATCTTCATATACAAAGTCAACCAATTTACCATCATTCATAGCTTTAATTTTCTTCTTAAAATCATCATCATCAGTCTGAGAACTTTTTAACCTTTGAAATAAAGATGGTTTGGAAACCATTCGAAAAATTATTGATGTTTCACCATACATTATTATTCCCATATCCTTATTTACTAGATTAATGAACATTGGAACCCTTTCAACTATAATATTGTTCAACACTCCATAATCCTTTCTTCTCAAAAAATCATCCTCCTTATTTTCCTTCCCCAAGTGGTAGTGTATAGTGCAGTCATATTCCATGAGTATCTTGAGCCATCTCCTTTTCCTCATGTTGAGTTATTTTTGTGAGAAAATATACTTTAAGCTCTTGTGATTATTATATATCTCAGATTTTTCACCACAAAGATAGTTTATCCAAATCTTCAAAGCAATTATTACAACTTATAACTCAAGATCATGAGTGGGATAATATTTTTTCATTAATTTTAGCTACTGTAATGCATTGAAATTAACTCTATCAATCTGCATAAAGACACAATCAAGTCCTATCTATAAAGAATCACTATAAATAATAAACCCAACATTCCCCGATGGTAAAGTCAATATAGAATCATTGACTAATATTCTATTATGTTCTTCAAAAGATTCTTAAAACACTTTTGTCCAAATAAATTTAACCCCTTTCTGTATGATCATGGTTAATGGGTTATCTAATTCAGAAAAAGTTATGGACGAATCACCGATAATAACATTTTAAACCAATTAAACTGTGTACCTTAGTTATACTTGTTGGTGCAGGACATTCTTGGATTGCCTTGGTCTTTGAAGGATCAATAGAGATTCCGTCCTTTGAGACAATATGGCCATGAAATGAAATATTCTGATGCCGGAATTCACAGTTGCTAAACATCCCATATAATTCATTTTTTCTGAGTGTTTTTATAATAGTGGACAAGTGATTTTTATGATCTTTGTAGCTTTTTTAGTAAACCAAGATATCATCAATAAATAACAATAAAAAGACATCATGATATTCCTTGAAAACTATATTCATTAGATCGATGAAAACAAGAGGTGCATTAGTCCATCCCAAAGGCATTACTATAAACTCATAATGCTCGTACAAGGTTCCAAATACTATTTTTGGAATGTATTCCATCTTCATTCACAACTGATTATATCCAGATCGAAGGTCAATCTTTGAACCTTATTGATCTTCATGAAGTTGGTCGAATAAATAATCACTACATGGTATTGGATATTTGTTCTTTATTGTTATAAAATTTTTCTCCATGTATTCAATGCACAACCTCACAGATCCATATCTCTTCTAAACAAAAAAATAGGGGATCCCCATGGAGAAACACTAGGGAGAATAAATCTCTTATTACTCGATTATCCTGGTTGTTTCATTATTTCCACTAATTTCAAAGTGGTTGTCCTATAAGGGGTCTTCGTTATGGGCCTTGAACCATGAATTAACTCAACAGAAAACACAATTTATGGTTCTGAAGGATGTTATGGTAAATCCTCTAGAAACACATCAAAATATTCTTGAAAAATAGGTACATACTCTATTTTAAAATTCAGGTCCTCCCCCATAGTTATTTCATTTTCTTCTTCACCTAATAATTGAATTTAGTAGAGCATCTGGGGGAGGACCTAGATAAGAATCAGTGGGTGACCTTTATGCTCTAAATATAAGGTATTCTTTATCATCATCACAAATTGCAACCTCCTTCTTACAATAAATTTTCACTTCATAGTCTAAAATCCAATAAATTGTGAAGATTATATCAAATTCAATCACCGGTATGACGATGAGATATGAAGAAAAATAATTTTTCTTTTCCCTAATGGGAACTGATTCACAAAACATTTTTGCAATGATACTAATCTTATGATTTTTGAATAATAACCCCCCTGTCAAAACAAATTTGAAATGTCTACTTTTTTTAGAAAAATAGGAAGATATGAAACAATGTGATGATCCAAAATCAAATAATGCATTGTCAAAATTTGAGGAAACCATTAAATTAACCAACACCATGTATTTCAAAGCTTCATCCTCAGTAGTATTGATCTCATAAGCTTAGACTTGATCCCTTGGCCATTTATGAGGTATGTTTCCTTGGTAACTTGGACATTCGTTTTCATAATTCCTCTTTTCTCTACAATTATAGCATTCAACATTGACAGCCTCTTTCTTTCCCTTGTAATCATGAGCTTGGTGTCCTTTTTCACCATACATATAACAGACTCTCATTTCCTTCAGGTAAGTAAAAAAGTGTTTCTTCTCATATTTACCACAGGATGGATATTCAAATTTTCCCTTCTTCCCCTTATTTTTATTTCACGAGTGTTCAACAGATCTATTCTTCTCTTTCTTTGCTTTAAAGTCATAAGACTTAGAGACTTCCTTTTCTATCTTGATAGCACATGATACAATATCTTTGTATAATGAAAAGGATTGTGAGACTGCTCCTCGATGGAAAATTGTTTTAAACCATTAAATATTTGATCAATCATACTCCTTGGGTTACTTATATAATATGATGCATGCCTTTCTAACCTTGTAATGTTATCCTCGTACTTTGTGACATTTCCATCCTCTTTTTTACTCAGACTCAGAAATTGTCTTTCTATATCCGCTCGATGGACACAAGGAAAGTATTTATCTAAGAAAAGATCTTTAAACTCCCTCCATTCCATATTTGATACTCTTTCATCCTCTATTGTGTTTTGAATTATTGACCACAATTGATCTACATCTCTAATGAGGTAATAAACTATCATGACATCCATTTCCCTTTCACTACTCCCCAAAGCATGAAATATTTTCTCTATGGAATTTATCCATTTCTCTACTACAAATGGATTTTTACTCCCATTGAATGTTGGTGGTTGTTTCTTCATGAAGCGGTCTAACATTGATCCCCCACAATATGGATCAAGGTGTTCCATACGGGTAATGTTATTATTCATAAACTGAGTTAGTTTTCCTACTATGGTGATAAGACAATCAGCACCAGTTTCATCACTGGCTCCACTGTAATTATCTTGAGTACAAGGGAGATCAATACATGTATTACATGAATTGATATGGCTTCCATTACATCCACTAGACTCCATTTCTTAATAATGTAATACACAAGATTAGTTTATGAATATTAATACATAATTCCAAACTTGTAAAAAACTTAACATAAATTGAATAGGTTATAGATATAATCCAGAATCAGAAAAATGTTTTCTTTGAGAAGGTATATACTCATATATATTTCATAATGGTTTGTAAAGAAAATCACAATTATCCTATGCATATCGCTCAGGAGTGTCGTATCCAAGATTGCAGAAAGGTTCATCGTCGTGTACCAGGATAACCCAGGTCAAGCCCAAATCTCCTAGTCTGAGTTTTCACTCCTAGGTTCATCTATGCTAGAGCCTCATATACCTTCCCATATCCAGAAACGGATGTATTTATTAGAAAATAACCAAAATCTATACATTACCAAAAATCTAGGAAATTCTTCTATATTAATTTTGAAAGTATATCTTAGGGTAATGTTCTCTAATGAGAGTTTTTGTAAATCTAGCTTTCAAGGTTTGTACTAAACTTCATGTAATTCCAATTGTAACATCCCAAACCTAGTTACCGTGATTCGGTGTATTATCACATAACATTGGAGAGATCACAAGGGATCAAATCCCAAAAGACCGATCAGTTTATTAGCCTTGGAAGTACCAGATACAAACATATGTTTTACATTATATAATGAAATAAAAAAACAACATTGTGTATCCTTTTAACATAATCATCTCCATTAGACTATCACTACAAGTCCTTCATAATATAGTCCTTTTCATCCTGAGAAAAATAAAAACATAGAATGGGGTGATATAAGGTGTTCAGTAAGGATAAAAATTTAGCGGAAACTTTCATAAATAATCATAAATCGTTAAGGCAATGTATAAGACCAAAACGAAATCCTTTTAACCATAAACATGAGCATAATATATCAAGGATAAATCAAATTATTCAATTAAATTATTTACATGAATATTCTACTACTCGAATAATCACATGTTATATAAATTTCCAATTTCATAATGATGGAATGCATAATGCCAAACATCATAAACACATAGTCAAGGCCTCCTGAAAAGACTACAAATAAAATTTTGTCAAGGCCTTATGCCAATAAATCAGTATGTCTCCTGAGACCTACTAATTCACAGAGGAGCTATAGCGAGCACCATCAGTCACCTACTAATTCCAATGCATTCCTCAAATGAAAAGGTTGAAACATAACATAAACATTTATATTAAAAATAGTATACAAAATGTTAATACATTACCCATAAACCATGAATGGCATAAAAATAAAACATCCACAATAAAATATATCAAAAAACCTTCAATAAAATATGGAATGTTGTATCATAAAAAATAAACTTCAAAAAAGTGTATAAACCCCTCAAAAGATGTTAACATAGATGAAATCAAAACCATTTTAGAGAAATATCTATTTCTATTTGGAAATCATTTAAATGTATCATAATTATAAAAGAAAAAATTTATTTTAAAAATATTCATTTCAGATTTTAAGGGAAGATTTTAAGATGATATAATGATGGAAAATAACTGCACTCTTCTTATATGTTAAAAAAATTCTTTACTTAATTTTGTCGAAAATGTCGTAAATGACCTTGGTTGGAAAATAATGGAAAGATTATTTAAAAAAATCAATAAAAATTCAGAAAAGTGTATAAATTTCATCATCCCATAATCTAGGAATTATTAAAAATGTTTTGAAATACATTTTTAAGAAACACGAATGTGGATGATAAAGAGGACCCTGTAGATAATTACGTATAAACAACCTCCAATAATGAAGAGATTGTAGACTTAACCCTTACCTTGTAATTTTACATGGTTGAGGGTAGTTTAACCACTTGTATAATATTTTAATCATTGTTATTAAAATATTATATAACCACATAGATAAATCGGATATCATATATGATCTTCTAATATTGCTTTGTTAATAATACTTCAGTAGTATCAATGATTCAGGTGTTAAATGATTAATTTTCCATTATATGATTGGTTACACAATCCATTTTTTTATGGATAAGATGTATTTGATTCATATAGAAGAAGTTATTAATTTCTTAAACATTATTTTTTTAATTATAAAATGAAATTTATTCTTGAATGGTTATGATGGGGAATGAATCTCATCGCGTTCATGGAGACAGTAATCCGTACATACGCATGAGTGACAATACCATTCTATTAATGATGAAATAGTATGTAATTGAATGGTATATTAATTATACATAATCCTTAACATGTTATATTTATTTTTACATCAGTTAAAATCATAATTATACCCATCCAAATAATGAAGTGTCAGAATGACATACTACACCACGGCGCGGAGATGGTAAGCCGTACGTACGAACATATGGTGACATATCAAACAAAAAAAGAATATAATAATTAATATGGTTGTATCATATTTATAATAACATCACAGTATGTATAATTTAATGGATTTATTTTTTGGGAATCAAAATAACAAAGAAAGAGTAAGTGGAAGAAGAAAAAAACATTGAAAGAGGTTGTTAAATTTTTACATATTCTTCGAGTGTTTCCTTTTGGTTTGATTGAAATGACACCATATATTAGATTTATGATCAATTTAAGGCCTCTAGGACGAAGGTAGGGTAGTTGGGAGGATATTTGGGTAGGGTTTGGCCGAGCCTAATGGATTTGGAGGTGTGATTTTGAGATAAGGGGGGTAACTTTTTATAAGAGAGGTGTGGTTCACTTTAGTAAAAACACGATATAATATTTTATTATACAAACATATTCTGTATATAATGGATAAAAATGACTTATTTAGAGTATAAAGTGGAGATGGGTTGAAAACATCTCAACCAATAGGTCTTAGATAGGTTTAGGTCACCATATGAACCATATATTTTAGATTTAACTCTTAGTTAAATAGTTTAACATTTACAATATATCCTTCTATTAGTATATTATGTGGTTACTAATATTACAAGAAAAATTTCAAGCTAACCCCAAGTATTTTTTATTTATATACCTTACCTTATCAAATTTCTTTGTCTGAAACATTGATTTTTGGGAATATTCAATCAATTAATAATATAGTATTTTTTTAAAACACATTTATGTCAATTTTGACACTATATAGTATTTGATTTTTTTAAAGCCCTAACAACTTTTTTAAATCAATGTAATTCATTTAATCAACCCTAATATGTCATATTAACCTATAAAATTTGGGGAATTATCAAAATTCTCAATTTACATTTATTTGGATATTTATAATATCAATTTTTTAATAATTCTATAAAAATGTAATTACTACATCGTCATTGTCTCCTAATTAAATTTAATTATTTAATGTATAAAAATAATAAATAAAATACAATTATGTTCGAGATAATTTTAGATTTATAATGAATATTTATAGACCAATTTATCTTATGTAATACCCTATATTAAAAATTGATTATTTTTTAAACGTTGAACTTAACACATTTATCTCTTCTTTAAATAAAATAATAATAAATGTTATAATCTAATCCAAGTTTACCTGAAGGGTAATATTTTATTCCTATGGTTTATTTTGGTTTAAAAAACTTATCCAATCGAATTAGGACATGTGTTATGGTAATAATAATATCATTTATACAATTATTTATACTATTTTATTTTAACCGTGGTAAATAAAAATCAACAGTTACAATTCACCAAATATTATTTTCATCTTATTGAACCAAATTTTACTTATTTATAACTACCGTGTCTCTTGGATTTTTAAAATTCAATACAAAAAGCGGTAAAATTGCGTTTTATGAAAATTTGCTAATGTTCCTAGAATGTTGGTGAAAGACGATAAAATGTTCTATAAAATTATATATATATATATATATATATTATTGTAAAATGAATCCAATAAATTAAATAGACCATATATATTTATTATTTATCTATTTTTACCTAAAATAAATTTAAATAAAATAATTAATTATTTAAATAAAACGACGGGTTTAAACAATATTGTAGTGTTTTCACTATTCATAAAGAATTGAATGTCTTCAGAAAAATAAAAAAAATTCACCCTAAGATAATTTAGATATTATGAATCCAAAAAATGAAGTCCATTTTGAAAAATAAAATTTAACAAATTTTAAAAAAAGGGAATTACTATCCCTAACAGCTAGATTGGGTGATTGTGGTGTGTTAGAACTCAAAGATGCATATAATGAAAGCTATTGAATTATTCAAAGTAAAGCATACTATGGAAGCATGGGGTGTTACATATAATATAAGGTACTATCTTGTAAGCCTCTAATTTATATTAATAAATATGATACCAGCGCTTCAGATTATTTTATAATAATTAAAAATGAATGTTTTGGGACTTGAGAGAGAGTACATCTATTGTTTAATGTCCCTCAAAACTCTTTTGGTGATCCGATCTAAGAGCATATGATGACTCATGGAGTGTACCCTTTGGATAAGAAGTTATCTCTTCATATGGAATCTTTTAGCCATCAATATGATAGCCTTTGATGTAATTCATATATTTGAATGGTTATTCCAGAATTAGGCCCTTATTAATTATTACCAATAGAATGTGACACTCTTATCACTTGAGGGAAATCCATTATTCCCAATGGATAATTGGATATCCAGGTGATTTGAGATTGATCTAGGAATCATGGACTCGATAGTGTGCCATCTTATATGGATAGTCATTTTATGAGTTATCAGGGATCATGCTAGAAAAAATTTCATGTTATAGTGGATCATTTTAGGTATGTCTTCCCTATAGAATTTTCAAGGTCACCACCTATGATAAGATGATTTTACTGTTTAAATTGTGTCAAGAGTGGAACTAGTATATATTACTTATTATAGGATGGAATGTAATGAGATTCAAAAACTCATGAAATATTTGAATGATATAAAAGAAAAATTTTTCACAGAAACTAGTAATGCATTGTACACATGCTCTCATGTATGATTTTTTAAGCCTCATTTTTATTATTAAAGCAAAGCAAAGACCTCTTTAACTGGGTAGAGGGAGACCTATTACATAGCCCGAAGGCCCAGTGGGCATTTACCCCATTACATGACCCGTAGGCCCATTTTTTTGGCCCAAAGCCCATTCTGTGAATAGTACTGCTACAGTACCTGTGTTGCTACAGTACTGCACAGTACCCGCCGCCACTACAGTGCTCTCCCGCCGCTACAGTGCCCGCCGTTGCTACAGTGCCGCCGCTGCTACAGTTCGCTACAGTACTCCTACAATAACCTGCGCCCAATGGGTTTTGAACCCCCATTTTTCATGTAGATTTAAGGGGTGCTTACCACTAAGCCAAACCCCAACTACTCATGTATGATTAATTTCTCTTTCATATAGAATAATGGAATCATTTTATTATATAAGATAATGGGTCTGGAATTTTTCTACTTAATTATATGGATAATTTACTTCCACTTCATTGTATTGATTCAAATTTTAATTATATTACTTTTTATATAATTTTATTTATATATCACCAAAGATTACAATACTGATAAGGAGGGTATATTCTCTCCCACGATAAATTTATAAACTATTGTAGCTATCAAGTAGCCTCTATCATACATATAAGAACCTAAGAGGCCTTGTGGAAAACCAAGTTCAGTTACTATTGAGTGAAATGGGTCTAGGATATCACACAACCCACCAGTTTAGGGTATTTGGATTTTAGATACAAAAAAAATTATTTTACAATAACATTAAATGTCTCCCAAAAATAGTTTGTACACATGATACAAATTTAGACACATCATACATAACACACTTCTTCATAATATGGGTAATACAAACATATTGAGTGAGAATATATTCTCCTAAATTGATAACATGATAAATAAAAAATCAACTATCATAATTGCATATAAGAAGAGAATAAGGGTATGTTATCATAGTGAAGATTCATTAATATAACTAAATTTAAATATATCTAATTAAATATAGATTATGAAATCATGAGTCATAGAACAAATCTTTTGTAAAAGCATAATAATTGAGACATATCATTATGGATTAATGATTCAAAAATCATCAGTATAATATAGTAATTAAGAATAAGATATATATGTGGTACAAGAATAAAATACAAAAATTAAAACATTTTGAAAAAACAGAATCATTATAATTCATTTAGTTGTGAGAAAACAAATCCTGATAAAAACAATTATTTGTGATCAACCCTAATTTTTTCCACCCATTATCTCTTATGATATAATATTTTACCCATAATATTAGAGTTTTATAAGAGAACCACACATCACATAGTTATATAACATGAATAGTTTCTCCACGTGAACTTAAAAACAATCATATTTTCAATGTATTTTAATTAACCCAGGGTAAAGAAATGACTTTTATAAATACTCTCAAATGATATTATCATATAATTTATTGAGTAAGAAGAAGAATGTTATCATTAGATCTTATATTTATGTAATCATATGATACATTAATGTAGATTTATTTTGATGAAAAATACAATTATAATATCATTAAGTAGCTACATTAAGAACTTCGAACAAATAAAATTTGCTTCTGATATATTATATTATTTGATAAAACAATTTATTAAAAAATTAAAAAAAAATTAATTTGAAATCCCGTGAAAACTTGGAGATTATATTTAATAAACTAAACTAATTATCATATTATTAAATTTCATTCATGAGAAATAAATTACAAAAAATCAACTTTACACTTTTCAAGAGAATGTCAAATCAATTTGAAAGTGAATCATACAAAAAATGGTTAAAAATATTGTTTTTTATTTTTTATGTATAATTCTGGGGAAAATAGAAAAATAACTTAAATCATTGATATATATAAATGTATGTGCATAAAATGATAGAAACTGAAGATAAATATTATCAAATGGTTAGAATAGATATATTCAACTCTAGTTATAAGAATCCTTTTAGATGAATTGTGAACCAATGATATATATAATGGTATGAAGAAAATATTTGGGGTTCAATATATAAAGTAATTTAAATTTCCCTCTATAGAAATATAATTATATAAAATCTCAAATTCAGATCGATATTTTAAAAGAAACCCTTGCGACTAAAGTAACATTGGAATCAATAGACACTGAATGAAAGAACACAAAATTAATTCATTAATACAATAAATTTAATGTCAAATATATAATGATAAATTCATGTTGTAGAATATATATCTCATAAATAAATATATTGATGAATGTAAAAAATATATCAATGAATGAAAATTGAGATGTGAAACTATTACCTCTTCCCATGAATATTCTGAACAAGATTTAACATCATTATAACAAACATACAATATTAATAACTTATTTCAAAACAATATTTATATATATTAATTTGTATGCTCTTAAATAATAATATCCTAGGGAAAAAATATTATTTAGTTGTTTTTATTTTAATTAGTAGATTTTAGTAGTTTTTATTATTTCTTATATATTTTCGATTGGTGATGTAGATCCTCATTTATTTATTATAAATTACTCATTCCAATATTGTTAATATTTTTGGAATCATTATTTTCCAATTATTTATTCATTTTCATTTTCATTTGGTTGAAATTAAAGGTATGGTTTCTGAGAGATTAATCCATGATGAGCTTTCTTTGGTTATTTTATGGATGAGAAAAACCTAATTTATAATGAACATTATTTTTACCATCCTTTTAGAATCATATTAGTGATATATATTTGTAATAAATATTATATATGGCATTATTAATGTCGTTGAATATTTTCATTATAAAAATGATGATTTTGGAACAAATCATTCTTGTAGGTGGATGAAATGAATAAAACAAGAATATGATGTACTATTTAAGTAGGTAAAAGTATACAGTTACTTAATAATAACATCATTTCCCTTTAGAAAAATTCTCTTAACAAAATAGCAATATATAATATTATTTTATTTATAAACAAATATATTATATTGAAAGATAAAAGTAGTATGAAGCACTAGGTACTTTGATTAACTCATTCCTTCTCGAAATACGTTCCTAGGAAAAAAAAGATTTATAATTCATTCTTTGGAAAAAACGTCCCCAATTTTCTAATAAAAATTTATTAATAGAAAATTAATCATTTATTCTCAGTATATTAAAATAAAAAGAGTTTATCATATGGAGAATAGGAGGGGCCCTTTTATAGTTGAGTTTTGAGTGGCATTTCCCCAAACAATCATTCTTTAACATATAAAGAGGTATTTTTAAAATTAAAGTTTATTAAATATGGAAAATAGTAGATTTGGAATATATTTTAGTCAATAAATCCCAAATATACTCATTTAGAGATATTTTTGTATGTTATCTTATTTATTTACCACATTGTTGAACCATTTTAACACATTTAACCAATACCGTTAGAATAGAATTTTTTAATTTTTAACTTATTTTTGTACCTGTAAATTAAAAAAAACTTTTTAAGTATTTTTTTGTTTTATTAAAAATTAAGAATACATTTCACATAATTCAATTTCTAAATATGGTAGATTTCGATTTTAATTGAATACATTAAATATATAGAAAAGAAATTATATTTAAATATACATTTCAAACATCATGTCTTCCAAGTACTCTTAATATTATTTACTAGTTAAATGATTTTTAATATATTGGTTTTCAAATTGAAAAATATACCATTTTTTAAATTATAATAATTTCATCACATCCACATAAATTTTTTTATATATCTTATAACAAATGAATTTTATTTTTATGTAAGTATTATAATATTTATTTTGATATATAAAATCATTTTATAATAAAATCATTATTTCTTTAAAATATGTTTTTATAATCAATTTTTTTAATTAAATATTATTTTTTTGATTCATTATTTATTACTTGGGAAGTATATCATTGTAAATTTTTTAAAGAAATATGTAATTTATTATACCCTAGTGATATATTCATATCGAATTAGTATATATGAAATGATTACATTTTGAATGACCATATATCCAAAAACATTAATTCGAATGACCATATATATAATGATTAGAATATATTCATATATATATATATTATATATATAAATTCATTAATACTATTCATTTTATTCTTCTACAAAATATAAATTATATTTCTAATCATTTATTTATTTATAAAGTTTTTAAAAGGTTTATGATCTTCTGGGGATACCACGATGATACATATTTTATGATTGTGGTATTTTTATTTACTAATGTATTAATTCTTATTATACTTAAATTATTAATGTTTCATTTTATATTATCATAATAAATTAATTTTTATGTTTAATTGTAATGTTTTATCTCAGTAATATTTAACTTGAATCATTTTACTTTAGTGTTATTTTTTAAACAATCTATTCACCACTATAAATTTTTAGAAGGAAATACATAGTTAGATCATAAGGTGTTATAGTTTTATGTGAAAATTATTATTAATTAATTATTTTGAGATAAAAAAAGTAATGTGAAAATTAAATTAATTAAAATAGGATATTATTTTTTTACTTATATAGAATACAACCACCAATTTTCACACATTTTATCTCAGTAGAATAATCCTTTGAGGAACATGTTATAAAATAACAAAGGGTGATATATTGTGAAAGTGAAAAGGAGATATATAAGGGGTAAATAGTTAATCTAATAGTGTAATGGTGTGAGAATATATATCCTCATCTTTCTAATCATTGTGAATTAATTATATTCTTATTTTTATGCATAAATTGTTAAATAATGTAAAAAATGATAAAATTAAATTGATTATAGTAATTATAAAATATTATCATATAAATATTACTGAATAAGTTAAAAAAATATTTCTAATTTTAATTAATTATTAAATTAAAGTTATTTTTCATTTTTAATGCTAAATAAAAATGAAATTATGATAATAAATTTAATATGATTAGATAAAAGATGAAATTAGTGGGAATTGATTATTATTATGATTTATTTTTTATGATATGATGAAATTGATGAAATTAAAATATGAATGAGAAAATAAATGATGTGTTTAATATGATTTAATGTTATTCTTATTATATATTTTTTTATTTGATGTTAATTAATCTATGTCAAAAATTAAATAGAAAATATAGAAGATATTTAAATTTTCTTTGGGGCATGAAACACTAATATAGTGTGAATTTTGTTTGATATTTACATGAAGTTTAAATGTTAATTTGGAAATAAAAAGTATCATATATTGGAATAATACAAAATAATATAAGGATATAATGAGTTATTAGTGAAAGGACCTTATTACCATTTTACTACCTGCATGTTTGGTGAAACAGTTTTTATACATGAAGGCACTACATGAGTCCATGCCAAATGTTGCACATTTTCAATTCCTTGAATTTTTTTCTATTTTAATATAATTTTCAATGTACTGGGGTATTGTCGATCCATAATGTTGTAGTGTAACTTTGTAATTATGATAATTTATTAAATAATTATGAATTACATATTAAATAGGTTATTACTAATAATATTGACTAACATTATCGTCAAACTATAAAATTATGGTCGAATTATGGTTATGAATACAAATGTAAAACATCACAGTGATGGAGGATATGTGATGGTTAAAAATTGACATAATTTCAATAATTTGTATTAATTATTAGTAATACTATAATTAAAAATGATGATAATGATCTGGAATAATGATTAATGTAAATATCAGATATATATGGATGTACGTGTATAATTTATTAATTGTTATACTCAATTGGTATTTTATTTAATATAATTCATGGTATCATAAGCGTTTTTTATTGTAACCAGATCCAATAATTATTTATCAATGTAGGAGTGTTCTAATTATTGATAGAGGTAATTCTTTTGGGTAATCACATGGGTGTTGTGATTATCATTTTGTTTGGAAAAAATAATATTATTCTCATAAATCCCAAACATAATAAAATATAATTAGGTTATTGAGAAGTGTAAAATGAAATGTGGATGTTATGGTATATGATAAGAGTATATTCGTTAAATATTATTTAATTTTAGATGTCTCTTATGCTAATAATTCCCTATGAAACCACTACCCATGAGACGAGGCTAGGCGTAAACCATAATTCTATGTAGTGGGGGGATATGAATGAGAATATAATCTAATATAATTTCTCATTACCAATTATCTTATTTGATCACTAGAGACAAGGATCCTAATGTTGTGGAATATGGTAAGATAGTTAGTAGTATTTGTTATGTAGGTCCATTTCCTTTTTTATAATTTTTTTATCATCATGTGTTATATATATCTATATAATAATATTTTGGTGAGGGTTATTGTATAATGATTTTGGTAGATTTGGTATGGAAAATATATTTTTTAGGTTTTCAATCACATTATTTCAGGGATTGAATAGTATCATCTATTTACATTCACAAACGGTAGTTTTGTGGAGGAACCTTATGCGTTTATTAATAGTCATACATACTATAGGTTCATTTTTCAAAATTTATTTGATCATGATAGGGGAGGTTATAGATGATATTAGCTTCAAATCAAGGATTATTTTTTTATTTTGAGTAGTTTTATAGATATATTATTATTCTGTTGAGGAATATTGGAGATAATGTTTTTAATTTGTTCAAAAATTATTTATGTTTCATAAACTGGTAATTTACATATGTGCTAGGAATACATTTTGAATCACATCTAATAACTTTTACAACTCATGATGAGTCATAGTGAGTATTTATCATTATAAAATTGTATCAAAGAAAGGGTCTCAGATAGAGTTTGAGTTATTTCTATTGATTATTACACATGACTGTTAGAGAAATATCATTTTTAAGACTAGTAGGTGTACTAGAGTAGTGAAACTGACTAAAGACCCAGAGTGTAACATCCCAAGTAAATAAAGAATAATACATTTTCATATTTATTAACATTTACTAATTAAAAATTAATTTTACTTTAAAGGGGTTTGTATGTTCGATAGCATACCCAATACGCAACAAAGTGTTTTTTTGAAATCTTACGTTGCACACTAGTAATAAAATAATAATTTTTTAAATTGCAGTTAACACATAGCAGTTGTATTGATGGTAATGAATATAAATAACTAAAATATGATCATATATGTTTTTTAAATGTTTTTACATTTATCCAATAAATTATAAAGGCTTAAAATATGAAAATAATTCAATTTTAGGCATATATACTCTGATTTTTACTAAAGGTCGACTTATCGCATTTTCACGGAGAACCTTCATTAAATATATTTTTGTTCACTCTTATACTATCTATTGGAAAAAAAACTTTCCTTTAGAATCAGGACATCAAAATTTACATTGTGTAAATTTTTAGTATTTTTCCGATAAAGTTCATTTTTAATGAATAATGAAAAATGATGTATTTTAATTCAAAAAATCTTTTTAATCTAATTAATTTATATGATTAGATTATCTTTTGAATTGGTTTTAAAGTGAAATTAGAATATATTTTTACCATTTAATCCAATAGTGGTCGCTGAAATTAATTTCACTGTGAAATCTGACTTAAACTAGTGTCAATCTTTTGATACATATTGTTTCATAAAAACACGCTATTTGCACTGACAGCGAGAATTAATTATTAAATTAATTAATTCAACTGATATGAATTTAATTTTGTAAAATAGAGATAATTTTTTAATTTTTAATATCAAATATAGCTTTGGTTAAATTTTTGGTGTTTTTCTGAAAAACATCAATTTTTGATGAATAGTGAAACAACTAAGTGGTACTTAAAAAACTGATTTTTCGTTTAAATGAAATTTTACCACCTTTGTGATTTTAATTTAAAAAATCCGATATACATGGTTTTCATTAATAATTAAAATGTGGTTCAATGGGATTAAAATAATTTTTTGGTGAATAGTAACTTTTAAGTTTATTAATCACGATTAGAGGTAATTAGAGTAGTTTAAGGTAAAAATAATGTTTTAATAATTTGAAATAACCCAGAAACATGTCCTACCCTTATTTAATGTGTCATGGCCGACCAAGAAAATCCATGGGTCAACTTGGGTACCCCATGGATCCACTTTGGTAGGAAAATGACATTAATAACTTTTTTATTTAATGTTAAAATAAAAATGTCACAAACATGAGCTGTTTTGATAAATAAAATTACATGGGGTTATTAAAGTCATATTTTTACTATAAATAGTCATTGGAAAGATAATAAGATTTACTACATCATGATATTTTTTAAAAAAAATTTATACATTAAATAAATTAAATTATTTATGACACCATGAGGATGCAGCGATTACCTCATTATTTAACAATTAAAATAAAATGAAACGATAATGTATCATATATGACCTAAACTTGTCAATAACCTATTGGATTGATGTATTTATAACTCTTATCTCCTTATCCTCTAAATATATAATTTTGGGACCTTTAAAAACCGAAACTCATTTTATAATAAAGTATCTTTTCTTAACATTCCAAGAGTGACCTTCCTCTCCTCTTATAAAAGGCCCCCACCTCTACCTCCTTACCCACACCTCTCAGGCCTTTGGTTCGGCCAAGCTCTGATCGTTTTTCTCTATACATCCCTCTCTTACTCCTATAATCCTCACTTTGGGAAGAAGTCTTCCCGAGGATGCCTTTGAGCTCAAATCAAAAAGAGTTACCTGTTTTAAAGGTAGTGTTTTCTCTTGTGTTCTTTTGTTTTATTTTTCTTATACAACCCTCTAAACTCCTTTTATTCCTTTATATTGTAACAGAAATAGTATCTTCAATATACTAGGATGTTGCTATAAGACGTATTCGAGATACTCCTACACACATCTCCCTCTAATGGTTAAAAAACATACTGTTTCTGTGGTTGGAGAATTTCTGCCTCACGAAATGATGATTGTTCAATCTTCTTTTAACACCTTTAATGGTGGCCATTAAGATGCCACTCTATTTATATATGATATATATTATGTTTATGTTTTCCTTATGCTTCTGTATTTTTCATTATTGGTATAACATTATGGAGTCCATTATGGGTATACACGATATCTTCATTTTAGGAATTGCGGACTACCGCCCCCTCAAAGTGATTTGATTAATTAATGCCATACGTGGGATGTATAAAGGTTGTATTTAATTATATTATATATGATATTATACTGGAATTATAATATACCTTTATATCATTATGATTTCACTCCATTAAAAATGAGATAGAAATGAAAGTAGCGTTCATGCGTACGTACGGATAACCGTCTCCATGAACGGTGCATTTCATTTCTTATCCCCAAATGTAATTTACTATTATAAGTACATATATATAATGGATATATATTATTTAAGTTACATCTAAATGATGAATATAATTATGGAATTAATATATACATACCTCTCATTTAGTTTTAATTCCATTAATATGACATAGAAATGAAAGTAGTGTTCATGCATACATATGGCTTACTGTCTCCTTGAACGGTGAATTTCATTTCTTACCTCTAAATGATAATGTAATATTATAAATGAATGTATATAATGGATATAGATTATATATATGATATCTACATCATGAATATTATTCTAGATATAATGGATATTTTACCACATGAATAACTTGTAATTATAAAGAGTTTATTTTTGACTCAAGTACCAAGGATCGACAAAACAACCATTATTAACTTAAATAATTACATAGTGTTCATAACATTGTAATAAGTGATATAAAAGGAATGATGAACTTGAAAAGGGTTCTTAAGCAATTAGAAATCAACTCAAGTTTATTTTTCAGAATGTTAAAGAACGATCGAGTCAAGTTAGACCCAAGGTAAGAAGATTTGCCCCAATCTCCTTTCATTGAGGGATATTTCGTTTTATACACAACCTTCTTTTATACGGTGTATAAACCCCTTTGAATTTCACTTTTATATGAAAGGAATCTTTTTCTACCAAGCATTTTACTAAACGATAAAAAGGAATGTTTCTTTTAACATACACGGTGACAACGATCTTTTTCACCGCAACGAGTGTTATTTGGTATTTGGCTTCCTCAACAAGTAGTAATGTTTTTAAAATGATATTAATACCATATACTCTTTTATTTATTTTGTTTTTGAAAATGGATTTTAAAATGGATTATTTATGTCAATATATTTATGTGATATATTGTGATCAAAGTGTGGAAATGTTTTCATTCGATTATATTTGTTTTATGTTTTATGATTTTATAATGGTACTTGGACATATGACGGGTGGTCACATGATAAACCATATGACGGGTGGTGCCATGAATACCAGGAAGGGTGGTTACGTTATAACCTCCAATGAATTGGTTATGGAAGTCGGCCGTATGGCTATTCCATTAAGTGATATGTGTGGAAGTCGAACGTATGGTTATTCCATTTAAGTATGTTTATGTCCCAAGTTACCTTTATATGTTATGTGATATTTATATGGGTTTCATGGTGATCTTTTGGTTAAAAAAAGGTAAGTAATGATATTTTATTAAGTGAAGAGTTTTTACTACTTCATAAAGGTGAAAAGTATTATTCTGATAAAGTATACATGGTTTACTTGTTGTTTTGATAAACTAACAGTTTTTCATTCTTTGTGTATCCATTACTGAGGTTTTTATGCTCACCCCAAGTTTTTTAAATGTTTTTCACAGGACATAAAGTAGAATAGGGTCAAGGATGGGATCAGGGAAATGTCATGCTATCTAAAATATGGAACTAAACATGTTTCTTATTAAGAGTTTTAATTATATAGAAATGTAGTAGAAGTGTCTAGTTTGTAATCTTTTGAGATTTAATAGTTATGTCCTAATTCTCTAAAACTCTAAACATGAAAAGATCATCAATGTGAATTATTCATTTAATTCAATATTAAGTAAGGTTTATGGTCGGGGCCTTATAGTTGGTATCAGAGGTCGGTTAAGGCAACTTTAGGAGTTAGAAAATTGAAAAATTATAAATTAATTTATTTTATGATTGAAATGATATAGCATTTACAGATTACCATGTTGCTTCTCCTAATATATTTCTGTCATAAGAATTGTTTTCCATAGAGAAAACAAAGAATCTTTTCTAGGAAGACATACAAAGTATAATGACCTTTCGAATTAACAACTAGAGATAGTTAGAATCAGAATTGAGTAGTTTATTGCACTGATGGCTCAGTTGAATCTGGTGATAAATGGTGGTTGAGTTTATTGATGATATTTTGGTGTTTTATAAAAGTAAATAGGAGCATGAATGTCATTTAACGGTTACATTTCAAACCTTAAATGAAAATAAATTGTATGGGAAATTCAGCAAGTGTGAGTTTTGGTTGCAACAAATTTTTTTCCTTGGACACATTGTTTCGAAAAATGGCATAACTTTTGATCGCGCTAAAACAAAAGTTTTTGAAGAATGAGAAAGACCAACAAATGTAAATGAGATCCGTAGTTTTCTTGGTTTGGTAGGTTACTATAGAAGGTTTGTTGAAAATTTTTCATGATTATCTAGTCCAATGACTAAGCTAACTCGGAAGGGTGTTAAGTTTATCAGGACAAAATAATGTGATGATTGTTTTCAGTAGTTGAAAAGAAGATTGGTGAATGCTCCAGTTTTGGCACTTCCTTCTATGAATGGTGAGTTTTTTTATATAAAGATATTCTTCGTTGAAGGGACTTGGTTGTTTCCTTATGCAGAATGATCAGGTAATTGCATATGCTTCACGTCAGTTAAAAACTCATGAAATAAATTACCCTACACATGATTTGGAATTAACTGCTGTTGTTTTTGATCTAAAAATTTGGAGGCATAATTTGTATGGAGTAAAGTGTGAAATATACACTGATCACAAATGTTTAAATTATAAATTCACTCAGAAAGAATTGAACATGAGATAGAGGAGATGGCTGGAATTAATCAAGGATTATGATTGGACAATTCATTACCATCTGGAAACGAAAATAAAGTGGTTGATGCTTTGAGTCGAAAAAGAAATGCTTCATTAACCATGCTATATTTGGCACAAGATCCTTTGGTTTTTGATTTTATGAACTTTGGCATAAAAGTTGTTGGTACAGGATGTCCTTCTGTTTTTTTTTCAGGTATCAGTGAAATATTCTCTATCAGACAGAATCAAGCAAGCACAGAAGCAAGACAGTGAGTTGCATAAAAAGGTTGAGCTGGTTCAGAATGTTAAGTTTCCTGAATTAAACATTGATAATGATTGTGTTTTGAGGTTTGGGAAGATATTATATTTTCCTGGTGATTCACAGTTGAAGAATGAGTTGTTATGTGAGGCTCATAGTTCCCCATTTTCTGTTCATCCTGGCAGTACTAAGATGTACAGTGATCTGCGGGGAGTTTTACTTGTGGGATAGAATTAAAGGAGATATTTCTGATTTTACTGTGAAGTGATTGACTTGTTAGTAGGTTAATGTAGAGAGGTAGTTACCGAAAGGGATGCATCAGCTTCTACCAGTGCCGGAGTGGAAATGGAAAATATATCCATGGACTTTGTTGTGGGATTACCGAAGACATATAGAGGTAATAATTCAATATGAGTTATTGTTGATCGATTGACTAAATCTTCTCATTTCATTCATATTCGAGATACTTTGTCTCTAGATCAACTTCCTCTATTGTATCTTAAAGATATAGTCATGTTTTATGGAGTTCCCCTATCAGTTGTATCTGATCGTGATCTCAGATTTATTCTAACTTTTGGAAAGGCCTTCAGAAGTCATTGGGTAATGAATTAAATTTTATTACATCTTTTCATCCTCCATCAGATGGGCAGTCGAACGAACAATTCATACTTTGGAGGATATTCTACGTGCTTGTTCGATGGATTATCCGGGAAGTTGGGACCAACATCTTTCTTTGGTTGAGTTTTCTTATAATAACAGTTTTCATTATAGTATATAGATGGCACCATTTGAGTAATTATATGGGGAAGTAGTGTCGAACTCTAGCTTTTTGGGATGAAGTGGGTGAAAGGAAGCTGATGGGACTAGAATTGGTAGAAGAGATGGCAGAAAAAGTTCATTTGATTCAGAAACACATGAGAACAACTCAGAGGAGGCACAAGAGTTATGCAGATAACCGGAGGAAGGATCTATCTTTCGAGGTAGGTGATCATGTTTTTCTCAAAGTTTCACCGTGGAAAAGTGTGATGCGATTTGGTAAGAAAGGAAAGGTGAGTCCAAGGTTCATTGGACCATATAAAATTATAAGGAAATTTGGATCAGTTGCTTACTAAGTGGCTTTACCTCCGAGTTTATCTCAAGTACACAATGTTTTTCATTTTCGATGTTGAGAAAGTATGTGCCAGATTCATCTCCTGTTTTGAGCCCAGAGGTAGTTCAGTTGAAAGAGAATCTCTCTTATCAAGAAGAACAAGTCTAGGTTCTTGACAGAAGAGAGAAAGTGTTGCGAAAGAAGGTAATTCACCATGTAATGTTTTTTTGGAAAGAACCTTATGGTTTAAGAGGCAACGTGGGAATCTGAAAATGCTATGAGGGATAAATACCACCAATTATTTTGATAAGTGAGTAAAATTGAGAGATCATAATTACAAAAAGGGGGAAGGATGTAACATCCCAGGAAAATAAATAATATTACATTTTCATATTTATTAGCATTTACTAATTAAAAATTATTTTTAATTCAAAGGGGTTGTTAAGTTTGATAGCGTACCTAATACGCAATAATTTTTTTTTTGAAATCATACGTTGCACACTAGTAATAAAATAATATTATTTTAAATGGTAGTTAACACGTAGCCGTTGTATTGGTGGTAATGAATATAAATAACAAAAATATGATTATATATGTTTGTTAAATGTTTTTACATTTATCCAATAAAGGATAAAGTCTAAAAATATGAAAAGAATTCAATTTTAGGCATATATACTCTAATTTTCACTAAAGGTTGACTTATCGCCTTTTCACGGAGAAAATTCATTAAATATAGTTTTGTTCACTCTTATACTTTCTATTGGATAAAATAAAACTCCCCTTTAGAATTGAGACATCAAAATTTACTTTGTGCAAAATTTTGGTATTTTTCCAATAAAGTTCATTTTTTAATGAATTATTAAAAATGTTGTATTTTAATTCAAAACCTCTTTTTAATATAATGTATTTATATTATTATATTATCTTTTGAATTATTTTTAAAGTGAAATAAGAATTATTTTTATCATTTAATCAAATAGTGGTCGCTGGAATTAATTTCACTTTGAAATCGAGCTTCAACTAGTGTCAATATTTTGATACTTATTGTTTCATAAATAATGCTATTTGCTCTGACAGCGGGAATGAATTATTAAATTAATTAATGAAATTTATATGTTATGAATTATTTAAAATAGAAATCATTTTTGAATTTGTAATATCAAATAATGCTTAGAGTGAATTTTTTGTTTTTTCTGAAAAACTTCAATTTTTGATGAATAGTGAAACCACTAAGTGGTACTTAAAAAACTTATTTTTCATTTAACTGAAATTTTACCACCACTGTGTTTTAAATTTTAAATATCTGATATACTTGGGTGTCATTAAGAATTAAAATGTGGTTCAATGGGATTAAAATAATTTTTTGGCGAATAGTAACTTTTAAGTTTATTAATCATGATTAGAGGTAATTAGTGTAGTTTAAGGTAAAAATAATGTTTTAAAAATACGAAATGACCTAGACACATGTCATAAACATATTTTATGTGTTATGGCCGACCAATAAAATCCATGGGTCTACTTGGGGACCCCATGAATCTACTTTGGTTGGAAAATGACATTAATATCTTTTTTATTTAAAGTAAAAAATAAAAATCTCACAAACATGAGTTGTTTTGCTAAAACAATTTTTACTTGGGGTTATAAAAGTCATATTTTTTACTATATATATTAATTTGAAATCTAAAATTATTTCCTACATCATGATATTTTTTTATAAATTTTATACATTAAATAAATTAAATTATTTATGACACCATGATGATGCAGCGATTACCTCATTATTTAACGATTTAAATAAAATGAAAAGATAATGTAAAATATATAACCTACACTTGTCAAAAACCTATTGGATTGGTGTATTTAGAACTCTTATCACCTTATCCTATAAATATATAATTTTGGGACCTTTAAAACCAAATCACATTTTATAATAAAGTATATTTTCTTAACGTTCCAAGAGTGCCCCTCCTCTCCTCTAATAAAAGGCCCCCACCTCTACCTCCATACCCACACCTCTCAAGCCTTTGGATCGGCCCTGCTCTTCTCTTTTTGTCTCTCCATATCCCTCTATTACTCCTAGAAGCCTCACTTTGGGCAGATGTCTTCCCAAGGAAGCCTTTGAGCTCAAATCAAAAAGAGTTACCCATTTTAAAGGTAGTGTTTTCTCTTGTGTTCATTTTTTTTATTTTTCTTATCCAACCCTATAAACACGTTTAATTACAATATTTTGTAACAACACCTGTATCATAATTATACTCGGATGTTTTTATAAGAAGGATTCAAGGTACACCTACAACAACCTCCGTCTAATGGTTAAAGAACATACTGTTTCTGTGGTTGGTGAATTTCTGCCTCACAAAACGATGATTGTTCAATATTCTTTTAACACCTTTAATGGTGGCCATTAAGATGTCAATCTATTTATATATGATATATATTATGTTTATTTTTTTCCTTATGCTTATTTATTTTTCATTTGTGGTATACCTTTATGGATTCCATTATGGGTATACGCGATATATTTATTTTAGGAAGTGCGGACTACCATCCCCTCAAAGTGTTTTGATTCGTTAATGTCATATGTGAGACGTATAAAGGATGGATTTAGTGATATTATATATGATATTATAATGGAATTATAATATAAATTTATATCATTATAATTTCACTCCATTAATGTATGAGATAGAAATGAAAGTACCGTTCATGCGTACGTACAGCTTACCGTCTCCATGAACGGTGCATTTCATTTGTTATCCCCAAATGTAATGTACTGTTATAAGTTCATATATATAAATGATATATATGATTTATGTTACATATAAATGATGAATATAATTCTGGAATTAAAATATACATACCTCTTATTTAGTTTGAATTCCATTAATATGACATAGAAATGAAATTAGCATTCATGCGTACGTACGGCTTACTGTTTCCATGAATGGTGCATTTCATTTCTTACCTCTAAATGATTATGTAATATTATAAATGCATTTATATACAGGATATATATGATATATATGATATCCACATCATGAATATTATTCTTGATATAATGGATATTTTACCACATGAACAACTTGTAATTATAAAGAGTTTATTTTTGACTCAAGTACCAAGGATCGACAAAATGACCATTATTAACTTAAATAATTACATAATGTTAATAACATGGTAATAAGTGATATAAAAAGAATAATGATCTTGAAAACGGTTCTTAAGAAATTATAAATTAACTCCAGTTTATTATTCAGGATGTTAAACAACGATCAAGTCAAGTCGGACTCGAGGTAATGGACTTCGTCTCAATATCCTTTCACTGAGGCATATTTCATTTCATACACAAAGTTATTTTATACGGTGTATAAACCCCTTTGAATTTTACTTTTATACGAAAGGAATATTTTTCTACAAAGCGTTTTACTGAATGACAAAAAGGAATGTTTCTTTTGCCGCACACGGTGACAATGTCCTTTTTCACCGCCATGAGTGTTATTTGGTATTTGGCTTCCTCAACAAGCTGTAATGTTTTTAAAATGAAATAAATACCATATACTATTTTATGTATTTTGGTATTGAAAATGGTTTTTATAATGGATTTGTTTTGTCAATATATTTATGTGATATATTGTGATCAAATTGTGAAAATGTTTTCTTTCCAATATATTTGTTGTATGTTTTATGATTTTATAATGGTACTTGAACATTTGACAGGTGGTTACGTGATAAACCATATGACGGGTGGTGTCGTGAATACCAGGACGAGTTGTTACATCATAACCTCCAATGCATTGGGTATGGAAGTCCGCCGTATGGCTATTCCATTAAGTGATATGTGTGGAAGTCGACCGTTTGGTTATTCCATTTATGTATGTTTATGTCCCAAGTTACCTTTATATTTTATGTGATCTATATATGGGTTTTATGGTTACAAAAGGGTAAGTAATGATCTTTTATTCATTGAAGAGTTTTTAATACTTCATAAAGGTGAAAAGTATTACTTTGATAAAGTATACTTGTTTTACTTGTTGTTTTGATAAAATAACAGTTTTCCTTATTTGTGTATCCCTTATAGAGCTTTTTATGCTCACCCCAAGTTTTTGAAATGTTTTTCACAGGAATTAATGTGGAATAGGGTCAAGGATGGGATCAAGAAAAAGTCATTCTATCTAAAACATGGAACTCGACATGTTTCTTTTTAAGAGTATTTATTCTATGGAAATTTAGTAGAAGTGTCTACATTGTAATCATTTGAGATGTAATAGTTGTGTCCAAATCCTATAAAACTCGATACCTGAAAAGATCCTCAATGTGAATTATTCATTTAATTCAATATTAAGTAAGGTTTAAGGTTGGGGCCTTATACATAGAGACGTGTAATCATACTTAATAACCTAAATTATTTAGTAATAATTTAATATATATATTTAAAAATTATATGTTATGATGAATAGTAAGAGTTCATACATCATGAATTACTCATAATGTGATTTCTTCTCGTTCTTGTATAAAAATTTATAGTATGATTATGGAATACCAAAAGATATAAATCATTACTTATGAATCCAAATTTATATTCTAGTAGTAATGTAATTATTTCCAATTATCAATATTACTAGAGGACATCATTAATTTAATAATCTAAAGGAGGGGTAATATGAACCTTACATTGGATAGAGAGATGAAAATATAAATCCAGTGAAAATGATGTTTAAGATTTTTTATTATAATGATTATAATTTTATAGGTTGAATCACGTTTGAATAATATATTTTGGATTTATGGACTCAGTGGTGGATCAAATAAATTTAACTTTCATTCTCATATTGTTAAGACACTTGATGAGAATCATGTTTATATATAATTGAGAATATAGTGGGGTAAAAATTTACAATATTGGTAATTTTAAAATATTAATAGAGTTGAATTATATATTTACAAGATAGATATTCAGTTTTAGTCAAATTGAGAATTTCAATCCACTACTCATATGATATAGAAAAATTATTAATTATTTTTTCATTAAAAATGAGAACAACTCAATACTTGAGATTTAAACTCTATTCATGAGACATATATAATATTATATTGATATGATTATATAAAATAGGTTATCTAAACAATTTGACCAAATTGATGACCATATAATTAATTTCAATTCATTTCTCATTGATCCTGAAATTTTATTATTGTAGTTGAGATAAATGAGTTTATTGAATGTATATTAACTCAAACTCATGACTAATATGATATTATTGAGAAAGTAAGTAGAAAAAGTATTTGTGAATATCATGGATAATGTTTTCTTCGGTGTATTTTTTCATGAAAAATTATTGATTCTTGATTATTGCTATAGTGGACTCAGGGAGTGGGTCTACTAGTTTTTGACCACATAAAATTATCTAGGTAAATATATGTTATACTTATTGTGGTATGATATATTTATTGTTTATATTCTCATATTCATACATTTTTAAATACCTATGAAAATTTTCTTAATTTGATGAAACTCCAAATAATTTAAATATTTCTCTAAAAAAACAAATTAGTATATATCACTTTATGGACAATTAATAGAGGGTAGTTCCATTATGATATTCATGGTGATATGTTATTTTTATATGGAAAATAATGTAATCATGGGTGAGGTGGAAAATGATAGAAGGGAATTTAATTTGAGTGAGTTGGTAGACATTTGTATTTTCAATTTATAATATTTTAATGAGTATTAAATATTATATATCATTCGAGTAATTGTCTGTATCCTTATTAAAATTATCTTTGTATTAATTTATAAGAGTGTTCATTATTAATTTTTTAAACTAATCCTATTTTTAGGGTTGGATATTGGTATATAATGACATTATAGTCCAATGGAATTATCATCTTAGGTACTAGGGTGATCAAGGTTGATGGAGGTATGTCATAAATATGAGATAGTTCTGGGGAAAAAATTTTTACTAAAATTTATAAATTATTTTGATGAATTATAGTTATTCTAGGCATGGAAATTTTAAATTCTATGAATTATTTTATGATTATTCTATGTACAAATATTACATAATGGTTATTTTACTATTATTTATTCAATTGTAAATTAAAATTCATTAATTAGTTAATTAAAAATTATCAAAATATTATATTAATCTAAAAAAAGTGATATGATTATTAATATATATATAAAAAATGAAATAAAATTTACTAGAACAATTGTATTTGAATTTTAAGCCACAAATGTGTGATTTTAAAAAAAAAGTACATAATTTTAATGATTAAAATTCACATAAGTAATTATTTATTTTATAAAATTTACATAATATATGAAATGAACACTTGGAATTATGCTCACAATGAATTTTCATATGTTTATGAGATAATAAAATATTTATATAAAACGTAAAATACATTTTCAATATATTATATGCATAATGACATCATAATGGCTTAAAAATGATTTAATAAGTTGGATAAATGTACAACTAATCAGAAATGGACTTGTTCATTAAAATAAAGTATTTTAAAGTAATAAAAATATTTTTACCAACCGATAAAGAATATTTCATACCCTAAAATAAATTTTTCAATTCAACACGCTTTTATTTATGAATATGGTTTTTAGATAAATATAAAACAATATATTCTAAAATAGCTAGGTTATTAAAAATTTTAATGCCAAAACATTGACCTTACATTTCCAATACCATAGTGTAAAAACACGAGAGATTCAATGGTTTTTTTATAACCTATGTAATATGGTCCATACATTGAAATTAATAAAAATATCTTCACCGTTTTCAATAAATACCAACCCATTCTATCATTCCCTTATACTATAATGCCATTTATCATGAATTACCTCTCATTTCCCTCCCTATAATCTTCTCATATAGTTTTAATGTAATTATGGTGTTCTTATAACACTTTAAGATGCCACATTTCAAGGTAAGGGTTCTTAACCTCTTATAATTTTTTTAGAAATCCATTCAATTTATTTTATATTAAATGAGTTTTTATATTGTTTACGGATTTCCTATAATATTAGTAATGGAGCATAATTATTTTAACTCATAATTCTAAATTTGTAATTTATTAAAATGCTCCAATTTTTTTGCATCAATAAAAATTATACTTTTTTTTGAACTAATGACTATGTGTTTTCATAGAAATGGCATACTTTTTTATATAAAAACAAGAAGAAGTATGATATTTCTTAGATTCTAAAAGGGGAGTAACCTATAAAAATTTTTTTGGGTATTAAATAAACATTCAATTATCGTACAAAAAATGTTCCTTAATGCACACATATATTTACAAACATAAGGGATATATCATTGATTATTCACAATATCATTCGAGAACATAACTAAGGATTTTTTTCTACATTATATCCCTACCACTGTAAATCACTATTCACTGCTACCATGTTCTGAATCCTTTTATGTGGTTAATTTATATTATAATATTAATACTGTATTGTTTAAAAGTTGATTTTGGTATATTTTCCTAGGTACCATATAGATATTTTGAATAAGGAAATACTATTCTTCCATATATAAATTACTTGTATATAGAACAATGTAGACTATATTACTACAGCTATATAAGACGATCCTTAGGTAAAATTATCCTATGTATTATTTATCCTTTATTTTTATAATATGGATGCATTAGAAATTTTATGTGATTGTTGGGGACAATAATTATATAGCCCCTCCTTGTACTAGTAGGTTTTATGAGAGTAACTAGATATGGTATTTGATATAATCCTTACCCACTGAAGTATGATATCCTAGAATAAGGCCTTGAAAATATTTCTATGATGTTTGGAGTTTTTCATTCAATACTAATGAGATTATTTTTCTGTATACATAGTTGTATTCATTTTTATATAACCTATGGATACCTAATTCACAAACTTCCATTTGATTTATGATTTTTTATTCATGTCATATTATTGATTCTGGGGTTATGTATTATATATTTTATTGTATTCCACATTTTACTAAGAATATAAGATAAAAAAATAATGTTTTTTTACCATTTATATATGAATCCATGAAGATTACAGTGTGTCACTAATATATTTTCATGAATAAATAATAAATTATCATGTTTTTAGTTGATGTACCCTAAATTATCAATGTAATTTTTTGATCATTTTTGTATTCAGTATTTTGAAAGGACTAAACTATTAAATCCTATTTGATGTGATATATTTCTTCAACACAAATGTAATAAAATAACAATCACATATAGTTTATTAGTGTCGTGTTGTTATAGATTTTATCTAATAATGTTTATTAGAAATCCTCGGAACTACATTTAGAAGAACATAATTAGTTAGTTTTTTTGATAAATACATTTGGATGTTATAGAAATATTTAAAGATTGCATGGAATGAATTTGTATTAAATTTATATGAATTAATTATTGTTACTTATAGTTTCATTGATAATATAATGAAGTATTTTCCCTTGTTTAATAATTAATCCTAAAATACGTAACATAAACTATGTCAAGAACAATAATCAATATAAGTATTTCCTTTATAATAATGTCAGTGAGGATTTTATTCGAGTGTAACATTAGAATAATTTCAATGAGGATGGTATTTGAGGGGAACATATTCTAAATATATTACTGTAGTTGACATAGATTGTGACCAACATCCTCTACTCTATAGAATGAAATGTTTCTCCACAACATGATGAAATAATGTTGGACCTCTTCTTGAGGAAATATACTTTACACTTCAATGAAATCACAAATCCATTAGCTGCTAAACAATTTATGTTGTCACAATATAAAAAATTACTTACATTGTGATGTTGTGAAATAGGTTTGGATATCTATTTTTATACTACATAATGGGAGACGTAGATCAAATTTTCTCTTGTGTTACAAAAATTAAGATGGAATATGTGAAAGACAATATGGAAATAATGTCTGATATGGTGATATTTTTTGATATTAAATTTAGTCATGGGTTATAAGCTATGATATATATAAAAATCATGAATTTAAGAAAAAAGGATGAGGGTGTTGTTTTAGAAAATAGGGATATATATTAAAGGTTATCAATAGATTTAATTATTATATATGTCACCATGAAATAAATATTGATCATGAATTTTACTAGATGAATCAAATCCTTCTAAATAATTAGTCCCTAAAAAAGTTTCATCATGTTAGTATATGTTTAAATCCACCATAATGTACAAAATGAGTTATCCATGTACAATACATTTTAATTAATCGGAAAAGAAAAAAACACATAGAATAATGTTGAATGGAATTTGGAAAATGAGAATAGGGATGGGTAGAATTTACTATATGAAATAAAAATGGGATGAAATCCCTCAGGACTTACATAAAAGGGAATTATATTATTTTACACAGACAGAAATAAAGGCCATCAAGGTCATGAGTAAAGTGATTGAAAGAGCCACAAATTTCTAAAGATTAAATATAAACGAGATGGGTAACTCTTCCAATAAATTCCCTATGCATTGAGGTAATCTACCCTAGGAGAGGCCAATGGATAAAATCTAGCCTCATATAATTTAATGAGGAAATATATGAGTTCTAAATAATGTAATATCATATACATTGATCATTATATAAGAATAAGATAATACATTATTTGAATACTGATCTTTTTATTCATTCACATCATAAAATTTTAAAAATAAAATTAAGTAATCCCCTAATTAAATTAGGAATATGTTTTTAGTTATACATTCTCATCGAAATCTTATGAAAATGAATGTGTATTTCTATTTATCGTTAAAAAGTATTGTAGTTTACTTAATTCAAAAAAAGGTTTTAATAAATATGATGACTTTGACAAAATCCTTGGGATGAATTTTCTCTAATATTATAATTGAATACTTTTTTTCATGAGAGTGTGATTAAAACCCCTATGGTTGGAATTCAATTCCTTGGTTTTAGAGGAACATATTCATTAACTAAACCATTTTTAGAACTATGTTTACTGTCTTATATTTATGAAACTCTTTGAGAGTAAAAATTAATTATTTAAAATGATATCATTAGAATATATGATGTATCAATTATAAGAGATTTTTCTTATGTATATTTTTTGGAACTACCATGATATCAACGTTAATATGAAGTTGATTTCCAAATTAACATTATCCCTAACGTAGAACCTATATCTATTCCACCCCAAATAATTTCTTTGGTGGATGTATTTTAATTTTAAAAACACTACATTAATTTTTGATAAGGGATTCATGTAGCATTTTATTTTAAGATGGAGGTAACTTGTATATTTTTGAAATACAATGATTGATCAATGATTTTTCCCATCAAATATAAGGAAATTTATTCCATTACTATAATGAATTGGTATCATGTTCCTCACATTTATGATCTATTTGATAATAATCAAAGATATGAACACATTAAAAATAATGTTATATATTTATTTATCATCCTAAATTAAAATTTAAGAAAGTTAATATACCAATGAAAATATTTTGGAAATGTAAGGTAATTTGGAATTCATTGTAATTATGTTTTAGTTAAAAAATTCACTCTCCATAATTGTGGATCTAATGAATATACAATTTTGTAATTATCATTATAATTATTTTTATCTTTATTAATGATATAATTATATAATTTAAATTTTATTAAATTCAAAATGAATGTTTTGAAATTTCTATAAGACTACAAGATAGAAGGAAAATTATATGAAATTCAGTATTCATGAATTTTGGATTAATAAGGTTTTATTTCTTCTATATTGTCTAAAAAGATGGAATATTACTTAATCACACACATAAAAATGTTATTAATGAATTTTCCATGGTAGTGAATATATTTTAGATATACAACTAACTATACTTATTTGGTTACTCTGAATAACTAATATATTTACCATATTTACACTTAACGTGGTCAAATTAATAGACTATGGGATGTGAGGAATTATTTGAGGAACTAAAGAAGATATTGATCAATACACATATGTTGACCTTACCATTTAGAATATAAGGATTCGATAATATATATATATATATATATATATATATATATATATAATGATGCATCCATTAATGTACATGGATTTGAACTTATAAAAAATTATTGAGTGGTTTCTTATAAATTGATTCAATTAGAGATCCATGAGAAAAAATATCCAACTCTGGATCTAAATATTGAATCTATAATCATTTTGTATAGAAGATGTTTCACTATATTTATAGTGAAACATGTGACATATATATCGATTTTAAATTATTAATGTATATATTCAGTCAAAAATTTCTTATGTTCAGATAATGGAGAAAACTAGAACTAATCAATGAACATGATTGTGAAATACACTATCAACCTAGAATGGGAAAAAATATGGCTGATCTATTGATTAGGAAGGATAATTGAGTTCTATCCATGAAAAATAATGAAAACCGTCATATATCCATTAATTTAGTGATGTTAGAAATTGAGATTATCAAAAAAAGAAACATAATATATTTTCCATATAATTTCTCAATTGTCCTTACTGGAGAAGATAATTATGTCAAAATAAGATGAAAAGGATTTACAAAACATGCTACATGTGATGGAAGAGTGGAAATTCACAAACTTCAACAATGAAGATGATTCATAAATGTGTGAAAATATACACTATATAAAATTATCCCATGAGTTAAAGAGTGATCTATAAGATGAAGATCATGTCCCAAAATTCGATATACTCCCTGGAAGTAGCATGATGTATAGGGATTTAAAATAGTACTTATGGTGGGAACAATGATGTGGGAAATTGTAGAATATATTTCAGGATACTTAGTATATTAAAAAATTAATGGTTAAGAGACATGTTTGAAAGAGTATCATGTAGCCTATCAATATACCAATGTGGATGTTAGATAACATCACAATGGAATATATTTATATACTACATAAGTCATCTAATATGATTGATGTTATATTGGTCAATGTGGATCGAATTCAAAATCTGTAAAACATTTTTAGCAATAACGAAGGATCTAGCCCCTGATAATATTTCCGTACTCTATATGAATGGTGTTTTGATATTTTATAGTGAATCATTAATAGTTTTTATTTTCATTACCATATATTAACATCAAAATATTAGTGAATTTTTAAAAAGGATTTGGATACCATGATACATTTGAGCAAAACATATCATCCTAAAACTGATGATAAGTTTAAAATGATCATCTAATCCAAATAATATAGTTGAAGTTCATTCTAAAATTAAATAAAATAAACAATTAACAAACAAAAATATTCATTAGAATTCATATACAAAAAAACATCCACTAAAGATTTCTAATGGAACCATATGATGTATTTTATGAAAAAGGATATAGTAATCCAATCTATTGGGAATAATTTTGGAAAATTAGTCTATATAAAACATTACATGTACATGTGGAATTAATTAATTAAATAAAAAGATTAATTAATTTTATTCCATTATCAGTTCCACATATGTTTGGGTTGATATTTTAAATTTAATAAATGACTAGGAGTTGTGCATAGTTTTTACAATGTTAGGATTAACCGTGCACCGACCATGCATAAGGGTTCATAACATGATATTTATGAATTAAATGGTAAGATAATGGTTGAATAAACATGTGACCTAAATAAAAGATACCATGTGTTAAAATAATTTTATTTACACCGGTAAAACATGGTCAGTGCACTATTACAAAAACTATGTATCTAAACAGTGCTCCCTAACCCAGATTTTGAAATTTTTATTTTTCATGATATATTTCCTTAATTATTATTATTATTATTTTTCTCTCCCTCCTTTTCTCCCTGTATTCCAAATATCACCGCACCTGGTTAGCCCCCCCCAACACATGCCACATCCTCATTGTAGGGCATCACTATTCTCTTATATGACCACACTAATCCTGCTCTTTAGCCCCTCATGGGACAAAAAAATTATTCTCATAAAGAGTTGAATCCTCCCTTTTATCACCATCATTTAATTGATTTACATTGATATTTCTTGGTTATTGATGGCCAACCCTCCTATGAGTTCTCTATATGAGGCCCTTCTTCCTCAATAATAATATGTTCCCTTTACCAAACATTATTAACAGTTTTTTTGAACCCTGTGTGGTTTGGGTTCAAAGATATTTGGTGTTATTATTGATTATAGGGTTTGTGTGGTTATTTTAATCCAAAATCTTGTGTCCTCTATATAAGTATGAACATTACAATACTTCATTGATTTATTCTACATATTGGATGTAAGTGTTTCATTACCATTAGATTATATTAATTGATTTTAATTTCTTGATGTTTTAAAACATATCAAATTAAAAATTATGCTGATATAAAAGGACCGTTAATGACTAATTAGTTATGAATGTGATATTAAACACTAAAAGGAGAGGTAAAAATATACCTGGTGCAATTGAAGCCTATTTAGTTTTATTGTGTTAGTGAGATCCGGCTAGTTTTCATTAAAATTTTATTTTGTATAAAATATGCTTGTAAACCAATTGGTTGGTGTTTTGAATTTATTTAAAATATCTTAAATGGGATATTTCAATTCAATGGGATGTAATAACATTTATTTTATTTTTGAAAATTGATTGTGTTTTCCAAATGAATTGGTTGATATTAAAATGTGTTAACCAATGTAAAATTAATTTTAAAAACTCATTGAGGATTTGGTAAATTTCAAAATTGATTTTATAAAATGGATTATAATATTCTCATTTTTGTTTCAAAATAATTTTTTTAAAGGGATTGGAATTACAATAATTTTTTAATGTGATTTTCCATTTTTTATTTTATGGATAATATTTTTTTATAAGTTATAGGCGACCAGCTTGATCCCCTTGTGATACTCATGTGCTCGTGATGGCTTGGGATCCCATCATTGGATGTTTATAATTGATACATTGTAAATGATTTTTTATTTATGTTTGTTGTTGGGAAACATTTTTGCTGGTAGGTGGTCATGTGTGTGTTATTTTTAAATGTATTATCCTTTAGTGAAAGAATTTTTTTTGAAATAACCTCTATTTTTATTGGTCAATGGGACTCATGTAGCTAAGTGAGAGTATTGTCTTTTTCAACACTATGGATCTACACACTACTAGTGTCCTGTCAAGTTTGGTATAAGGCAATATGGATTATTCCACCATTATAAGGTTGGGTGGATGCTATTCTGGTGATTTTTATAGGATACAACATACATTTCAAGGTTTTTCTATTGATCAATTTATATGATCAGAACAAATTAAGTCTTATGGAAAATCCCTTGATAGTAAAATGATTTTATTTTAATTTAGGATATTTATCATATTCCTTGATTGTATTAAATATTTATTATATTATTACTTAGAAAATATTTTTTTTCATTTATTTATTCTTTTAATATGGATTGAGTATAGTGGTTATTTATTCTATGATAAATTTTCTATTTTTTTCATTTAAAATATTTAGAAATGATTCTAAGGATGGTTTTAAATAAGTAAAATAATTAAATATAAGGCCGATAATATGAGTTTGGGCATTGATTTTGGGGAAATATATACCAATAATTTAAAGAACGAATATCCCTTCCCTGTATTGATGACCCATTTTGTCATTTTCAAGGAGAATAATATTTTTCAAAGATATATCTTATTTTTTCTTACCATCAATTATTATTAAGTAGGAAATATTTTTAAAAAATATCATTTTTATGATGTATTGACATTATAATTTTTTAGACATTCCCATTGGATTCACTAATTCACACTATATTGTTATGGATATGTGGAATAGAGTGTTTGTGGGATATATTTATAATTTATTGTGGTATATATTTATTATATATTGGTATATTCATAAAGATATAAAGAGGATATGTGTGCACTATGAACCATTCTTGGGAATCATATATAAAATGTGTAATATTGGAAATTTGGAAGGTGTTAAATGTTGATTAAATAAGTTCATTTTCATGCATATATCACACATTCCAACTGGCCTATAAGTAAAATAAATCATATCTCACTAATATATTCACTACTAGAACCCTTATTAGATGTATTATATGTAATAAATATCACTATGTCCTTGGAAAAGGAATTAAAAGAAAAGGTAAGAACACATTATCATTAAATGTAATCAATTGAGAGACATTAGAATAAAATTAAAATAATGGTTCAAGAACATGAACATAACATATGCTAACCATAAACTACAAATAAAATATCATAATCATGATTCATGGAGGAAATATTAGTATATCATAATATATGAATCATAAGGGAATAAAATAATATTAGTGATGAGAGATTTACATTGGCATAAGATATTGATTTGATCCATACACAAAAGCACAGAAAATCATTTTCATATTAGTAAAGGCTCACCGCCATGGAAATCATAGAAGAAAAAGACCATTACCATGTTGAGATCACTCCAAATTTCATCCTTGTCTTCATAAACATGGATATATCTTTAGTCAATCCCTCTATTACATTACTTGGTTCACCCCTTGTTCTATATAGCTATATTTCATGAGGTATATAAATATTTACCCCATGCATTAGAGGGAGAGACTGGTCCCAACAATCTCATGATAAATCCAAATTTGAGTGTGACATAAGATAATAAAAATAAATCATATCATAACCCATTAAATGAAATGCATATAATAATAATTTTATCATATACTTACCCATGAAATTTAATTGGTATCATAAACATGTCATCATAAAATAAAAAAGTAAAATAAGTGGGTTCCAAAATAATTTCCTCATGGTATAACCCATAGAAGAGAAATGAGATTCATAAACAGCATGAAATAAAAAATAATCCACTCTTTTAAGGAATATGAATTATTTCCTTGGATAATCTTCCTAGTAAGTTATAGGTGACACCAATGGATTTCATATTAGAATGAAAATTATTTTGAAATATCTTTCAATTTTTTGTAAAAAAAAGATTCCACGTTAAAACCCCATTTTTTATCATTTTTTAATAAATATTATTTGAAAATAAATTTTATAAGTAACAAAGAAATATTAAATGAAATTATTGGTCATAGAATCAATAAATTCTTTTCATTCTATACATAGTAAAATAAATACTCCTTTCACATTTTTTAGAAAAGTCAAATAAAAATTATTTTGGAAAACAATATGATGATTCTATTAAATATTGTTTTGTAAAAATAAAATCAGGGGTAAAAATATAATTTTAAAATAATAAGATCTTGATAATTAATTTCTCAATTTATTATAAATCCTAGTTTTGAGAGAAAAAACATTTCCATCCAAGGAGATAAATAAAGGAGGACTCTCATTAAAATATTTTGTTAATTATCGTAAGTACCAACGAGTGTAAAAATTGTACCATTAGCTGAAGATATAGTCAGTAAACATTGGATATGAAAAAAAAATAAGATTATTGAGATTAAAGTCATCTTATTTAGACATTGGATACTTGATCATAAATAATCCCGATAAATAGGGACATTGTAAAATAAAATCATTACAACTTTGGTAACATTGAATCATAAACCTATTAATGAAAAACATAAAATGAAATATAAAATATCATGAGGATGAAAACATTCATCACATTACCAATCAATGGTGATTTCTATACACCTTGGTCAATAATATTAGTGCATAACATATTATATGTCTTATAGAAATAAAATTGAGACAAAAAGTGTCTTGCTATTTGAGTAGCTTTCAAATAATAATAACCATGAAAGAATAAAATAAATGAAAGAAACATTTATCATGAAATGAGGTATATTCTGGATAGATCATGTCGTAGTTTTGTATATACACAACACAAAATAACCGGGTTGTGAATATGGAATATGTCTCTAAAAATAAAAGTGAGCTTAGAAATCACTATTGCATAAGTCATGACTTCCACCGTACTCAATGAAATATTATTTATAATAAATATAATTTTATTATACATATATAACAAAAAAATATTCGTATATTTCATACAATAATGAATTTTCTTATGACTTTGTATTAATAATTTATTAACAATTCCATTATAATGTTATGTTTTAGTTAATAACTACTTTTTTCGTATTTGTTTTGACTTATTATTAAAGGTATTATTAAATTTATATTGATTTAATCATATCCATAATTGAATAAATTTTATAAATATCATATATATTCAGTAAATATCTATTTATAAATATCTATAAAATTCTGTGAAATGAAATGAAATTCACCATTCATTGAGACAGTAGGCCATACATACTCTTGAAAACAATTTTTAATTTTCATATTAGATTCACAGAAAAAAAAATTTAAATGATATATTATAACTATAAAATAATTTATATCACATATATATCACATATTTTTAATAAACAAATAATTAATAAATTCTTTGTTAATCGTTAAAGAATCTCATTGATTTGTGAGGCAGTAGTCCTTCGTATACTCATAAAATAATATCGTATTTCCAAAAAATAGAAATCATGAAGAAATGTGTGATATAATAATTAAATAAGAATAATAATAACATAAATATAATAAATATATCATATAAAATGTATGTAAATAATTATTACCATCCTTGAGAGGTGGTAATGGGAAAACGAATGATATAGGTTCGTAGGGCCGTAGTCTTCCATACACACGAATGATGATATCGTAACCCATTAGATGAAATTGTGTGTGGTAATCATTATTATCCATTAAAAAACGTCTTAGTATATGTAATATAATTTTTATACTATAGTATCCTGATATAAAAATAATGTTAGGGTTTGAGTAAGATATAAAATAAAAGCTTTCATTAATGGACGTTAGCGCTTCTTCGGGTACCCTCCTTAGGTTTTTACTAAAACTATTCATCGGTTTTATTTGTATCAAAAATAATGACTATAGGATGAGTAAAGATAAATTATAAAATTATTTAGTTTGGTATTTTCCAAAAAAATATATTTTTAGGTCTAAAGAAGAGATGAGAGGGGGAAGCCGTTTATAAGTGAGATGAGTGGAAAGCATGTCATCTTTTGAATGAGAGAATTCCACATGAGTTTTTATTATTTCACAAGGGTAAAAATAAAATATTTATCAAATATTATTGGGTGAAGTGTCAAAATATTCCCAAATTTTTTTATAAAATCTCATTGGGTATTTTTACAATTACAATTATAGTTTAACCATCGATAAACCCATTTTTATCTTAACCATGGTAATCAATTTTTTCATCTTTTAATATTCATTTGGCTCTAAATTATTTTTACCATATTATAAATTATAAATTATTATGATTCTAAACATTTTATAAATTTTTTGAAATTTAATTCACTTAAATCGTAAATATTATTCAACAATTAACCTTATAGATACGACGAGAAAACTAGGTTTGAAGCTTAAGTGATAAATTGATTACAATGTTTCTGTACACAATTTTAATATGAAATGGATTAAAAAGCATTAAATTGGATTAATAGATTTATAATTTAACTATTTTAACTCATAAAATAAATTAAATATATAATTTTACTTTATATATAATTTAAAAGAAAAGGAATCTTTCTATTATAATTTTGATTTTTTCACTATTCAACAAATAATGGAACCAATCATAAAACCAAAAAAAATTCACCAAAATAAAATATTTATAATAGAAATTAAAAAAATAAAGTTTATTTTTTCAATATTTTTATAGTTTCAAAAAATTAATTTTATTATTTTATAGAAAAAGATCTACAAATCAGTTTTTGAGAAAATTGTATTTTCAAAATATATAATGTAGTTAATAAAAATTATGTAGTTTATTATCAATATGATTTTTTAATATAAAAAGTATAAATAATAAATTAAATTTATTTATTATAACTAATTTCACTATGTCTAATGAGTATGTTACAATGTTCGCATTTGAAGAATATTAATAATATAGAATGGGTTTGTTAAACCACGGTGTCATGTGTCACACAAGATAACCATGTGTTTTGTGTAGATAAATATAATCCAGGTATTACTATAAAAAAAGTATAAACTGATATTGTTCATAATTTAATCCATCATTGAATTTTAGTTTATTTAAAATAAATAACTAATAATCAGTCAGGGTGTTACAATCTACCCCCTTTAAAATGGATTTGACAAAGAAAATTCGTCACTATAGTAAAGAAAAGCAGATCCTTTTGCCTCATAATATCCTCACATTCCCAAGTAGCTTCCTCACAATGGTGGTTTTTACACAATACATTGACCGGGTCAGTGGTCTTGTTTTGTTTAACATTGTTTGTATAATCAATATTCTCCCTTGGTTGTCCCTCATAAGGAAGGCCATCGTACAACCATATGTCCTATGAGTTTAGTAACTGTGAAGGGTAAGGTATAATTTCTGGGTAGAGATACATTGAACACTTCATGGACATGAGAGTGGTTTAGTTGAAGAGTCAAGTGATAGGATACCATCATGATATGACTAAAAATTTATAGGGACCAATTCAGATACAATTTAGTTTCCCTTTAATCATGAATCTCATAACCTTATTCCATGGAAAAGTTATTAGAAAAACTATTCACCAACTTCATATTATATAAAATACCAGTGATTATATACACATATTTTCATCTGACTATGATATTCCATTATGTACGATTAAATTTCTCTAACATTCTATTAAATTTCATTTGGTATCTCAAGTCTCAATAGATTTAATTCTCTAACTTCATTACAACACAATAGAGTTCAATTTTATTTCTATAGAGGGACTCATAAAGAGCCATATGAATTGAGTTAATGCATTTTTTTTATGAAATATAAAAAATGGATGTTTTTCATTCCTATCACCATTAGAATCCAAAAAACCACAATCTCAACATATCTGAAAATGTGTGAATTATTCTTTCATAGTGACGATCTATCTAAGGATGATACGTAGTTATGGAACTCAAATTATATGAAGAGATAACTATTGAAATTTTCATAAATTTGAGGTAAATCTAGAATCCAAATTGTACATAGTTCAATGTGGTTCTCCTTACAACCGAACTAGTTAATATATATCCTAGAATGTTGGTCCAGTGAGAATTTTTATCTAATAGCGAGGAAGTGTGTTCAATTAGTATGGAAATTAACTACAACCCATATAGAATTATTCACATTAAATATTCTGGTGAGTGTGATGAAAAAAATCCTTGGTGATGTTTTTCGACTTCTATTTATTAGTATGGGTAATGGATACAGCATCCCTTAATACATTTTTCATTCATCCACAACTTTTTGACATACCATGTACCATGATGAAAAAATTATGATATCTCTATTAATGTCATCCCACCAGAATTATTATTTGAAATCTCTATACATTTTTGTACTTATAAGATTAATAAAGACCAAATAACTATGTGCTTCCATTAACAAATATTTATTCAAACCTATACAAACTGAACATATACAATGTTTCCAAACCATAACTTTCCATCATTATAATGGTTAAACAACAAAAGTTTCATGCATTAATTTATTGATATACAATTTTGTATGATCCTATCTAATATTCAAATGGATATATGGTTAAATATTTAATTGGTCAAGAGAATTTTTTTCCATTCCTTCACGATTTCCAGAAACATCACCCATAAATCTTGAAATATTATATCCTTCTTTATCCTCATCATTAATAAGATATCTTGATCCATTCTACTCAAAGCAGCAATCACCTTGTTAACTATCCCATGGTGGTATTGCATTGAGTAATACATATATTTCATCATCTATATCAACCTTCTATCACTCATATACAAATAATTATATATGAATGTATACATTAAAATATTTTGATTAATATATATATCATTATTTTTCCCATAGAGATAATTATTTTGTATCCTTTATAAAAAAACTATCTTTATCTAACTTCAAATCATGAGTTTGGTAATTTTACTCATGAATATTCAATTTTCATGATTCATAATCTATAAACATGCCATTATATATAAGAACATGTCCAAATCCCTTCTTGGAGGTTTCATTATAGATTAAGAAACCTTCTCTACTATAATATAATGTAATAATATGTGCAATGATGAATTGTCTACTTACTTCCTTGAAATTTTTCTCACATTCATCTATATAGAGGATCATTTCTTCCTTTAGAGATAACTTGGTTAGAGAATATTATATTCAGGATAAATCATGTACAAAACATCTATAATAATTTTCTAAACTAAGAATTCTAGGACTATGGGTCACTATGATTAGTCTAGGACAACATTAAAATACCTCCAACTTTGATGGATCTAATGATATACAACCTATTGCGATTATATGACCAAAAACCAAAACCATTTGAAGCAAAAAACCACATTTTGATAATTAACCATATATTTTCTTCATTCAGGGGTTATTCAGTACAATAATAAAGTTATTCCAATGAAATTCCTTTATTTCAATATATACGACTATCATCTAAAAATACAACAAAAAATCGAACAAGTTATTCTCTATAGATTATATTTCATAAAAAAATGATGATACTAGTGTCATTAATAGTGTTAAAAGGCATCACTATATACTCAGTGTGTCAATACCCTATTTAGAATTCCATCTTGGGTATATCATCTTTCATGACCATTAATTGATGATGTTCAGAATGATGGTCAATCTTGGAAAAGTATTGAGATCCAATAAGTTGATTAAACAAGTCATCAATATGTTAAAAAAGTTACTTATTCTTAATTGTTATTTTTTATTCACCCAAAAATAAATGTAATGTTACATTGATCTATATCTATTTATAAAAAAATAATTTGTGCACCCAAAGGTGATATACTCTGTATAATTATTCCCCTGTCAGAGTTTTCCTAGAGTTTCTTCTTTAATTTACCAAACTCGATTGGGGTCATTTTATATAGATTTATCATAATTGGATTGTTACTAGGTATGGATTATATTGGAAAAAGAAATTTATATTTTTGTGGAATAATGAGGAATTATTTATTAGGATACTAAAAATTTCTTTTACAATGGAAATATGATCAATTTCAAGTTTCTACCTAACCATATGAGATAAAAACCCCTTTTGATTGGGAATTAAGACCCGTAAAATTGATTTTATCTCTATTGTAGTATTTTATTTATTATAACATTGATTTATGATCATTGTTATCTTTCAAATATAAAGATTGAATTCCCTCCATTTAAAATTGATATGGTATTTTTGTAAAGAAATCCAATACATGCCTATAATGACATAAAATTCAACCAGAAGAAGAATGAAAAGACTTGAGCAAATCACATTTCCACCAACAACTACAAAAGAGGAATCACAAACATGAGATGTTATCATCATAACATAAGGGTTTTTCATTAATAATTAAATATCTAATCATCTGTATTAGATCATGATAACCTCAAAAAATTATTTAGATATGAATGAATTCGTATATCTAGCAACAAATAAAACATTATATGTTCTAGAGTGGATAGAAAGTGTACCATTCAACACATAGAAATAACACCCCTTATCAAAAATAGTTATCAAATTAGATTTCCTGTTATATCCCAATATAAGAGTTTACTAAAATCGATCAACATCATTAACCCATATGTAAGGGCATTAGTTATCATAATTCATATTCTCCTTACACAAGAATCATTTATGTGGGTAGGTTCATTCATTGTAGCTTTCTCTCTACTCACATTTTTAGGTATAATATTCCTAGTAAATAGAAAAAACATTTCACTTTGAACATCAATTATAAACATAAACCATGTTTTTCTCTCCTTAAGACACTTTTCTCAATGTTTTTTCCCACAGTTCGTGCATAAAATAAAATTTCATCTTCTTCTCTCTGTTTTTTAGAATTTCTTTTGATCTCCATCATCATTTTCATGTCAAAACCATGAGATTGATATGTATCAACAACAAATATTTAAAACTTGATAAAAAAAAATATTTTTATATAAATTGCACTATATTATGGCCTAAAACCTTTGGTGACTTGGTTTTATTTCTTGAAAGAATTAATCAACCCTACGTTTAGGTTTGATGATAATACCAGAAGCATACATAAAAAGTCTTGTAAAATTATCCTTATAGGAACAAATGGATAAATTATCATTTCTCATTAACTCAATGAAAACATTCTATATATTTATATGAAGAGCATGACGAAATTACATTTTGAAAAATATGTTCTTTAACTCTTACCAATCCATGGAGTCAATGTCATTATGTTTCCTCATATTCTTTATAATATTCCACCATTAATGATCTTCTACCTCCAAATATTAGATATCCAAAATTAATTTTTTTACATTACAAACACTAGAGAACATGAAATATCATATAATTATTACTAATCCATTACTCATCAACTGATATACTAGTGGTTACATTGGATTATTTCATATTTTTTTCTTGAAGGACTCAAAAAACATTATTCCCTCCTTTTATTTTTTGGATGTTCAGCATGATTCATAGCTTGAGATTGCTATGTGAACTTTTTATTGGTATTTTTCATTACATATCCCATGATATTTAGATTATATAAATGGAATTATTTTCAATATCAATCACACTTATCATTAACCGGATTCCATTGGGTTCTAGTCATCGACTAAAACAAAAATGAATAGGGAAATAAATAACAATCATGACGGGGAATCAAAAAATCCTAAATAATAAATTATAGGATATATTAATATTGAAAATTTATTTATTATATGTCACATTTTGGTTATCTTAGTTTATTAATAGTCATATTCTATTGGAATCCAAGATAATTGTTTGTATATATTTTTTGAATTTTCAAAATATATCCTCTAGGAGTGTAAAAACAAGTGTGTAGTAAGGGATATTGTCTTGCACTATTTTTTTTATCATGTATAGATCCATAATATGTTTTTAGAGACATTTCCCTTATATAAATCTATGATACAGACACATTAAAATGTAGTATCTATACATCAATTAATTTTCTCTGAAATCCCTCACTTTATTTTATAATATAACTATATGAAATTTACCTATAAATTAAAGCATCCTTAGAAACGACCATAGGGGACTCACTAAGATTTTATTGTCCTAGATTTCAAATTATTAAATATCCTATACTCTGATACCCACTATATAGACCCTAGGTAACTATATGAAGATATTAAGTCACTTTAATGAATATTTATTACATTAAAAAACACATGCCTGATTACTGTTATTGTTTGTTGATGTTAGAAACATAGAAAAAACAATTTATATTTAGTTAAATAATATCTTATTTCACTATGATTGTCATAAATAGCATCCTTCTTAAATGTATCATAAATAATACATATATTTAAAAAATGGGGAAAGGACACATAAGAAATGGTGAAGTTACAATCATAGTAAGGGTAAAAATGGAGATACACAAGTAGAGCATGATCATAAGGGTATAAGAATATGAGTACAACATTTAAAAACCATAACCTACATATGAAAAGATCATAATTATGATTAATTGAAGAAATAATGGCATATAATAATACATTATTCATAAGGGAATCAAATAAGTTGATCCACAAGATCATAACATTGGAATAAGACATGAATTTGTGGAATAGACATAATTATAAAAAACAATATCCATATTTGTCAAGGATCATTGCAATGTCCATCAAAGCATATAATATCCTTTATTGTACCTTGTTCACTCTTTGTTCCATCATTGTCTTGCTCAATCAGCTTCACACCCAATTCTAGCACTATCAAATTGTACCATGTTTACTCTTTGTTCTAGAAATATTGATATCTGGAGATAGATAAATATTTACCCAATGTGTTGGAGGTAAATATTGGTCCCACCCATATAATAATGAAAATAGTATTTATGGGTTTCATAAGATCATAAACCATTAAATAAAATGGTTATCATAAAAAATAATCATATCATATCCCATGAAATGTAACGGGTAGCATAAAATTTCATTAGAAAATAACCCACTAAAGAACGTGGGTTTGATAATCAGTTCATCGTGGTATAACCTGTGGAATAGAAATAGGTTTCATAAACATTTTGAAATCAAAACATAAACCATTTAGACAATGAATATGAAGGGTATCCTTTTATTATAACCAGTGTAAAAACTAACTAAACCCAACATATGTCATTGTAGATGGAAAATAATTTTGATGTATTATTTATAACATTGAGAGAGGAAAATATACTTTCCTCATTAAAAAACACTTTTTAAAAAATAAAATATTTGTAAAACTATTTTATTTTTAAAATATCATTGAAAATTTATAAAGGAAGCTTCGAAGAAATGATTTTTTCTGATTCTTGGAAAAAAATTCAAGTCATACAAGTTAAAATTAACATTCCTGTAAAATTATTGATAAAAGAAAAAAAAACACTGTTTCGGAAAAATTTCATAACTATTCCTTTCAAAACATTATTGTAAGACGTAAAACAAGGTTAATTAGTGTTTTATGAATAATAATCATGTAATAAACCATTTCTGATTTTTTTTAGAAAAACTGGATCTGAAAGAAAATAGATTTCCAACTGAAGGGAAAAATAAAGTAGTATTTTTTTAAAAATATTCTCTATTATCTTGTATATATATTTGAATGGATAATTGAAATAAAAAATCAATATAAATGGAAATATTGTAACAAAATATCATTTCCACTTTGGTAGCAATGAATCATAAACCACTGAAAGTATGAACATGAAGAAAACATAAAATACCACAAGGACGAATAAGTTCATGATATTCCATGAAAATGGTTTTGTATATACAACTTGGGAAATAATATAGGTATGTAACTTATCACACATCCTAAATTAGGAAAATAGAGATAGAAAATCCCTTACTACTCAAAGAACAGGTGGATCATAATCCTTATAAAAGAATAAAATGAATTGAAAAAATTTATTATCATGTATTCAGTCATTTTTAAGACATATCATTTCAGAGGGTAGTATATAAACCACGCAAAAGAAAAGGATGGTGAATATGGAGTATGTCTCTTAGAAATAATAGGGAGACTGGAAATCCACTTACATTATGTCTTGTCTTCCATAGTAATAATTATAAATAATTTATAAGAAATGTATTTTTATTATAAATATATCAAATAACCACATTAATATATATAATTCCATAAATTATTTTATAATGAATTTTTATTTCCTGATTATTAACAATTTATTGTTGAATTAATGTTTCGATTAATATCCATTTTGTTTTTTATATATGTTTTTTCTTTTTATTCTTGGTCCCCTTACTTAAATCATGATTTCATCATCTCATTAATTTAAAACAAGATATAAATATCCTATATATTTATAATATATATGATTATATTAATCCATAAAAAGTACTGATGTGAAATGAAATTCACCATTAATAGAGGTTGTTGGATGTACATACCCATGAACATTATTCTTCATTTTCTAATCATTTTGAATAAAATAAAATAAAATGATATATTATAATTCCAGAACCATTTTTCTCATAAATATCAAATATTATTATTAAAAAAATCCTTAATACATTCCATGTAATGTGTGAACCAATTACATCACTTCATGGGGAGGTAAATTGCCTTACAGATGAACTAAATTATCGTATTACACAAAAATGGAATGAAAAATTATATGCGTGATATGAAAATTAAATAAGAATAATAATATCTTAAATATAATAAATATCATATATAATCAGTATATATATATCATTATTCTATTCCTCGAGAGGTCGTAATGGAAAAAAGAATCACATCATTTCACAAGGCGGTAGTCCACCATACACACGAATAGTGATTTCATTACCCATTTGATGGAAGTGTGTGTGGTTGTGGGGATTACCCATAACAAAAAAATATAATTGTTTTTATTATTATAGGTTTATTATATAACTATTATATAAAATTAAGTGAATCATTTTGATAGAGAAATAATACAAAAAGGTTCGATGATGAGGGTTTCCTCTTCTTTGAGTATCCTTCTTAGGTTTATTATAAAATACTTCCTTGGATTGATCTATGTCCAAAGTAGGATTCTAGTATTAGGGGAGGTAATATGAGATCTTATTGGTCTATTTAATCCCCTAAAAAGGTTCTAATTTGTGACGAATATATGAGAGTGGATGGCATTTTATAAGTGAGGTGAGTGGGAAACTTGTAAAATTTTTGAATGGGAAAATTCCACCCATGTTTTTCATTTCTAAAAATGGTCCAAATTAGGTCATTAACTAAAACTATAGGTGTAATAGTCTAAATATGTCCATAAATTTGTTTTTTTACTTATGGATATGAAATTTTAAACCTTAACATTTTATGTTTAACCCTCGGTAAACCCATTTTTACCTTAACTGGGACAAATAATTTTTACTAATTTTACTACTCATTTTTTTAAAAATGAATGTATACCATATTAGAAATAATAAATTTTGTCGATTAAAAAAATTTGAATACATTCTTCAAAATTCGATTAACATAAGTGGAAATATTTAATTTACAATTAATCTCACAGAGATGATGAGAAATGGTGTTTTTAATGGGAAAATGGGAAAATGATTACTAAGTTTTTTTATAAAATTTCAATAAATAATTTATTTTAAGGGAATATTTTTTAAATATATATATATATATATAATTGAACCAATTTAATTTTAAAATAATTTTATATTTATTTTAACATTTTAATTTTTTTACAAAAATGATGTTTTTAAATAAAGTTTAGTATTTTTTAATATAGATCAAAATATTAAATTTTTCAAAAGAGTCCCAAAAATTCATAATTACATAATTTTGACAGTATAAAATAAATATTGATGATTATTTTATAAAATTAATTTTTTTAAAAGTTAAAAAATTTATTTTATTCACCATTTACAAATATAGAAGAAAAAAATATTATTGAGAAAATAGTATTTACAAAACATATAAATACATTACCGATGATTAAATATATTATTATCAATATGTTTTTTTAAAAAATAATTATAAATAATAATTATGAATTATTTTCTAATAATCATTTTTCTATCTTTAACAAATTTCATATAACTATCACCTTTGAGTATTATTAATAATATATCGTGGTTTTATATAAAATTAATGTTGTGTGTCATATAAGCTAACTGAGTATTGCATATAGTGAATGATAACCCAAGTTTTAGTGTAATGCAAGAAAAAATGGTTTTTCATGTAATGAAATATATTAAATAAAATTAATTTATTTGAGAAAAATAATTCTTTAAAAATAAATGGGATACACTAGCATTACTTTTAGAGTATGAGGGATCTGTATTTACCTTTGGCATAAATTTACTTTAACATTAGCTTCAATTCAATTTTTATAATTGACCAATATGAAGTATTATTTAGAAAAATATGTTGTACTCCAATGTTTTTGGAAAATTTTGATGAATTGAGTTTTACAGTCCTAGAATATTTATAGGAGACACTGGTGAATGAAATAGCTATTTAGACCCATATAAAAGTATCTCAAATAGTGAAAAAAGATTTATTTTGATAACCTATAAAGATATTTATAATTTCTAGTATGATATCATGTTTTCTATAAAGTAACTAGATGGATATTTTTATTATATTAGGTAATAATCGAAAATATTTCCCTAGGTACATCAATCATTTATAAATTCTAGAAATAATTAGTGTTATGACATACAATTTGGAAATTCCACACATCATTTCTAAAGTACAAGATGTGTTCAATTTCTATTTATTGAGTCATTTCTTTCTAGATCCGATGAATGTTATTATGTCTAAGAAAACATAATTTAGAACTACTATATCTTAGCTTGAAGAGACTATCTAGACTCTTGGTAGTAGAGAACAAGTGTTGTGGAATCAAATTACATAGTCTGTAAAGGTTTTTTAGAAAAATCTATGATACAATAGGTGGAGTAGGAACCTAATTACGATATGAATAAGGAAACCCCAAATATTTTTTGAGGGTAATTGATTGGAATTTTTAGGATGAATTATTTTTATAGATTGAATAATGTAACACGTGAGATCCAATTATAGCATGATTTACTTTCTACATAAGCATTATCAAAATGCACATAATTTTATTCATGAATATAACCAAAAACCGAAATATAAAATTTTATAAAATTAATTTTCTTGAATTAGTTTCATTTTTCACAATAGAATATCTAAAAGATCATAGGTTAAAATTTTTAGACATTTCTGAAATAAATGATATTTCTGTAAATAGTAAAAAAACTATTTTCAAATTACTCATTTATTTTCCATAAATAATGTAATTTAAAATTACCATGATTTTTTGTATTTGATATTAATGAGGCTCGTGATAAATTTTTTATATTAATGGAATTAATTTTATAAATTTTCAGGTTTTTGATAATTGCTAATTATTATGGTTAGACTTTTTTTTCTAAAAATTATCTTTCCTTTTTTATTTTCGTATTTATTTTAATTTTAATTTCTTCCACTTATAAAATTGAACAATGAAAGATGGTTACCATATATTTAGTTATAAGGTTAAATATTTTTAATTAGTTCCCTTTAATTTTTTGTAATAATTAATAGTAATAGAGAAAAATATTTGTCCACTTGATAAGGGTAAATGGGTAAAGTTTGGTTAAATTCATGAAATAATGAATCTAGATCATCCCAACATAGTCCTTAATTTCATTTTATGGATGAAATTAGAAAAAATCCTAAAAAATTTATAATACACAGTATTTTTTTGACTTGTTTCATTTTATTATGAAATTTGTATAATTCTACGTAAAGAAAATAATATAATGTTACTAACTTGACATAAATTTATTCTTTTTCAATATAATGAAAAAACATAATATAATTATTCATACTTTTTTATTTTAAATATAAAATAATTTTTTAACATGGTAATTTATTTTTATGTTTTTTTGTAAGGACATGTCCATAAATCATTACATAATATTGAATTAAATGAATAATTCACATTGGGGATCTTTTCAAGTTTAGTGTTTTCTAGAATTTGGCCATAAATATTACATATCAACTTGAAAATTACATGTAGACACCACTACTCAGTATCCATTTTTTTCATAAAATAAAAACTCTTAAAAACATTTCTAGATCAATGTTTTAGAAAAAAATGTCTTTTCCTCGATCCCATGCTTGACCCTATACATATTTATTTCATGTGGAAAGCATTTCAAAAACATGGGATGAGAATAAAAAGCTTAGTAATGGTAATAAAATATGGAATGGAAACATTAACCCATCAATAAATAAAAATCAATGGAACCATACTTTTCGATCATAACATAACCTAGGAAATCATAAGATAAATGAATAACACATAGAAATCATAAACCATAAAGGTAACTTGTGGCATCCATATCATTCTTACATTGTATCTATAGTCTCTATATAGGGAGTCACATTGGAATACACGTCACAGTATATTCCTTCCAATTCATAGGAGAAACATTAACATTTACCTCTATAATGTTACCCAATGCATTGGAGATCTATCTCGGGTTCACCCGCCCTAGGCTTATCACAAAACCACCTGTATACGTAATGAATTCCTAATAACCATAAAATATCAATAACACATAAATTAAGATTAAAAGAAATATAACATTTCCACATTGTAATCACAATATATCAATTCAAGATATTGACATAAACAATGCTTTATAAAATTATTTTTAAAACCATTTAAAACATTTATTAAACATATTTTTAATCAAAGTGTCCCATACCACATTAAAACTTTTAAAGGAATAGTTAGTCAAAAAAATTAATATAAATATAAATAAATCCTAAAAATCATTTTGAAAATATGATCATTATTGAGAAATATTTGAACGAATAATTCATTAAAACATTTTAACCGATATTTTAGTTAAAAGGTTTTTAACAAACTGAGAGACGCATAAATATAAAAAATTGAGGAATAAAATTTCTTTATAAATTTATAATATCATGAAAATAATGGGATTCATGATATAATATTCCAAAGTATAGTATATACACCATATCAGAGTGAATTGGTTCATAAGAACAATAAAGTCTCAATGGAATGTAAATTGAGATGAAATCCATTATAAAAAACGGTATCCTTTGATTAAGGATAAATTAATTACAGAATAATGTTTGAAAAATGTAAATACACTAAATATTATTGGATATTTTTTTAAATCAATCAGAGAACATTCATACATATTTTTGTAAAAACAACACCAATGACTAGGATGTTTATCTCAATGAATGAAAATTGAGTTAAAACAACTCTTATCATGTTCATATCGATGACTTGAGAATTTATAAATAGAGTGATATTGTGTATCAAAAGAATATACACACAAAGGGGATTGTAAATTTCAACATTATTTAATATAAAAATATTCCACACATAATAATAGCTTGACATAATTAAGAATTACAAGATTAACTCAAGGAATGGAAATTGGGTTAAAATGATCCCTTAACGATTTGGTAACTTACGAAACATACATCACTTGAAAGGAGGATCATACAATAACGATATTAATACCAATAATTTAATGTATATTATACAAACAATATAACATTGGCAATACATACATAACAGAAAAGTAAATAGTGGAAAACATATCATGAATCTCCCGTGATAAAAAGTGAGATGGAAACCCCTTACAACATTGTAATCAATCGTGTCGTATGACCAAAAGTTAATAACCACTAGATGAATCATAGAATACCATGAATATAAATATAATCACAGTAATATTTACAAATTTTAGTACACAATACACCACATGCAAGAAATAAGTGGCAAACAATGGAAATCTCACGAAATTAAAAGTAAGATGAGAAACCCCTTACCTCATGTCTAACATGACCCAATTGTTCTTTAGTATCCTGAATAATAAACTAAAGTTAATTTTTAATTGCTTAAGATCCTTTTTGAAGTTTATTTTTCCTTTTATATCACTTATTACCATGTTATAAACATTATGCAATCATTTATGTTAACAATGGTCGTTTTGTCGATATTTCATAATTGAGTCAAAAATGAACATGTTATATTTACATGTTGTCCATGTGGTCCAAATTTCATTATCTCTAGAATGATATTAATGATTTTGATGTTATACATATCATATATATCCAGTAAATATATATATGTATGTATGTATTTATAACTGTACCTAACATTTGGAGATAAGAAATGAAATGCATCATTCATAGAGACGGTAAACCGTACGTACGCATGAACACTACATTCATTTATATTTCATATTTAATGGAATGAAACATTAATTATAAATAATTATATTATAAATAAATTATAATATAATATATAATTTCAGTAACTCTATGTTTTATGTGTTCTATGTATAGCTTGAATGAGTCATATCACTATGAGGTGGTGGTAGTCCACACTTCCTCAAATGAAATTATCGTATTTACCCACTATAGAAACCATAAAGGTATTATATAAATGAAAAATAAAGAATAATATACACAATTTAATATAATATATATCACATAAAAATATAGTTCCATCTTAATTTCCACCATAAGAGGTGGTAGGAAAGGATTTAACAATCATCGCTTCGTGAGGCAGTAGTTCGTTGTCCACATAAATATAATGTTCTTTATCCAATAGATGAAGGTGTGTGTAATTGTAGTTAGAATAATTTTCATAAAAACCAACCTATTATATTGAGGATACTGTTTTTATTATCAAAGAAATGAATAAGAAGCATTTTGGGGGTTTGAGAAGTTAAATAAAACAAAAGAACTTAAGAGAAGACATTACTTTTAAATATGGTATCTCTATTTGGTTTGAACTAAATGGATTAATTGAATTGCCTTATTTCTAGGTGAAGGATTCTAGTAGGAGGAGAGGGATGTAGGGAGCCTAATTTGGAAGAGGTGGAATGATCCAAATGTCTTGAATGTGTGAATAATGGGTTATAAGTGAGGGCGTTGTATAAGGAGGAGCGGCTCTTTGGGAATATTTAAAAATATTATTTTATTATATAATTATTTTCAATTTATAATTGTTCAAAACATTTTTAAAGTATAATATTTGATTAATAATGTTCTAAATAAAATAATCCAATATGAATTGGATAGGGTTTGGATATTATTTGAATCATTATAATCACATTTATTTAAATCATTCAATAATGAGGTAAACACTTCATCATTATTGTGTCTTAAATATTTTTAATTATTTGATGTAAAAAAATTATGAGATAAATATCATGTTGTAGGAAACATTTTTATCTTTAAAAGTAATATTTATAGTCAAATATATAACTTATATTTCCCCATGTAAGAATTTATTTTCAAAAAGATATATGTTTAAGTCATTTTGGTCTTTACATTAAATTAGTTAATATAATAGGTCATTATCACTCCCATGTGGCTCCATGGGGTCCCAAATTCTATCCAATGATTCCCATGGTCGGAAATGTATCATCCAATAATATTAGAACACATGTTAGTGTAATTTAATTTTATTATAATAATATTTTTTTTACAATTATTTACCATATTTACCCATAAACCATGATAAAAAATATTTTTACAGAAGTAAATATTCATAATTTATAAATATAAAATTTATCAATTTACACAATTTGGAACTCCTGATTACAAATATGGAATCCATTTTTTTCATATTCAAAATACATAAGTGGCATAAATTAATTTAAAATTAATTCCAGCCATCAAAACAAAAATTTTGTTTTTAAGAAAAAATATCTAAAAAAATATTGAGACTTATTTATGTCTAATTGAAAAGTGAAAGTAATACCAATCACCAAAGTTGGATTAAATAGTAAAAACATAATATAATTATACTTTAAAACCAATTAAAAATATAATATATCCTTATAAATAAATTAGATTAAAAGACAGTTCTGAATTAAAATACATTATTTTTCACTATTCATTAAAAAATGAATTTTATCAGAAAAATACCAAAAAATTCCCGAAGTAAATTTTGATGTCCCGATTATAAAGAATAATTTTATTTTTTCAAATGGAATACATAAATGTGAATAAAACTATATTTAAAAATAGTTCTCCATCAAAAGGCAGTAAATCATCATTTTAATGAATATTATAGTATTTATGATTAAAATTGGATGCTTTCTTTTTTTAAGCCGATAAAATTTGTAAGATAAAAGTGAAAACATTTATGAAACATATTTAATCATAATATGGTTAGTTTTGTTCATTCTCACCAACTCAACGACTATGTGTTAACTACCATTTAAAATATTAATATTTTTTTCTATAACTCAAAGTTGTATGCAATGCAAGTTTCAAATGAAACCTATTATTGCATATTAGGCATTCCATCGATCATAGAATCACCATTAATGTAAAATTAATATTTAATTCACAAATTTTAATAAATATAATAAATTTATATTATTTATTAACCTGGGATGTTATATCACTCCCGCTTTTTTGGAATTACGTCCTGATAATTTTAAAATTGGGAATGGAAACCTCATTGAATGTTCCACATTAGAAAAAGAATCAATAAAAATATCACATTAAAAAAAATAAAGAAAAAAATGTCACCCAAGATATCCTATACTAGGATTCTATGTAGGAAAACATGGATATGGAAGAGAAACAAACCATAAAGGTTTGATGGAGAGTGGTAGAAAACATGATTAGGGGAAATTTTACCACAAAAAATCAGAAACGTGTGATGGGTTAAACGGTCTTTGATTCCCCAATAAGAAAAAGGTATAAAACAATGTTTTTTTAATTAAGTTACTTTTCATAATGTTGTGGGATTTATTTATGATATTAACTAAAAACATTAGGAAACATACTTACTTGTCATGTAAACTTTCATTCTTTCCTAAATTTCTACCAGAAATCCATTTTTTCTTCAAATAATGTGTATTCAAACTATCTTGGTCATATTAAAGTAACTAGAATCTACATATAGATTATCAGATAATTCAAAAAATATGAACTATATATTTCCTCTATCATTAGATATCAACCAAAACAAAAATATTTAGTACAAGACTAGATAATCCCCAAAAGGGATAATAGTTTATAAAAAATAAAACTACTCTAAATCTCCAAAATTTTTCAAAAAATACCCAAATTTCTACAATTACCATTCAATAAACAAATGTCCATAAAATTCATCAATGTAATCCATATTGAGATTGAAACCCAAATCTCATAAGGATTTAATCACGTAGTCTTCCAAGATAAATATTATCATTTATCTCCAAATAACATTAGTTAATCATAATATATCATAATAAAAATTAAATAACCTAATCACATATTCTACATGATATGTTAATCATTTACATAAATAGAAAAAATCATCATATTCCCAAAATAAAAACATATATTCTTCCAAAATAAAATTTCAACCATTATTCCACAAATAAGATCCTTTAGTATTCTATTTCCCTTAATCAAATAATGTTTCCAAAAGAGAATACATCTTCAAAAATAACTTTTCTCACTTCATCACCAAATCATTTTCTAATATTAAAGATATCCATTTGATAAAACATAAGTTTCCAAAATTATCTAATCCATTATTAATTAAATCAATCGAGTAATATCACAAAACATATTAATAACACATAAAATTTTCATAATGTAATGATAGCATTTCAACATTTCAATCACAATATATCATTTCAAGATATTGACATAAACAATGATTTATGAAAATATTTTCAAAACCATTAAAAACATTTAAAAGATATATTTTTGAATCAAATTGTCCCATACAACTTTGAAACTTTTAAAGGAATCATCATTTTAAAAAAGTGACATGAAAATCCCTTACCACAATTTAATCAATTGAGTCATATGACCATATGTTAATATACACCAAATAAATCACATAATTCCATTAATATAAATATAACAATGATAATATATATCAAATGGAAGTACACAATACCCCACATGCAAGAAATAAGTGGCGAATAATGGAAATCTCATGGAATTAAAAGTGATATAAGAAACCCCTTACCTCGTGTCCTACTTGACTCGTTCGTTCTTTATTCTATTAAATAATAAACTAAATTTAGTTTATACATTCTTAATAACATTTTTCAAGTACATTTTCCCATTTATATCACTTATTACCATGTTAAAAACATTATGTAATCAATTATTTTAATGATGGTTGTTTTGTCGATATTTGGTACTTGAGTCAAAAACGAATTTGTTATATTTACATGTTGTCCATGTGGTCAAAATTAAATTATCTCATAAATGATATTAGGCTTTAATGGCCCAATGTCCTTCATTTTTATTTATTTTTTTGATAACACCCCTTTCAATAGATGAGGGAGAACCCTTATAAGGCCTGTAGGATTAGAGATTACATGGCACGTAGGCTTATGAGATTACATGGCATGAAGGTCATACGAAATTCAACCAAACTATCAACAAGTAACTACCCCTCCCCAGTAACTACATCATGATAGTAGCTCTCCAGCTTTACCTTGCCGTCTATCTAGGTTTCCCGTGCAAGCACAGGCTGGTACAGATGGCATACCCATACCCTCTCATTCTGAAAATCCATTTGGCTATGCTCTGGTGAGTGCACCTGCTCTGAATCCTCTTCTGGGGATGCTTCTTTTTTTTGTTTCTGGGGCCTCCATTCATGTGGCACAAAGGCCTTAGGGTGGCCCTAAGGCCTTAAGGTGGCCCGAAGGCCTTGAGAATCAACTGTCCTGAAGGCCTTAGGTGGCCTGAAAGCCTTGCAGGACCTATGGTCCAAACCGGTGGCCTGAAGGCCGTGATGGATGAATAGTTCTAGCTACTATATTACCAAACAGTGCCTGCTATATTGCATTCTATAGTACATCCTACAGTACTGCTACCGTACCCGAAAATATGCCTCCACCAGGATTTGATCTCGGGTCTCATGGATGCACCTAGCGAGTCCTCACCACCTGGGCCGAGAGTCATGTGCATCTCCTGAATGATATTAATTATTTAGATACCATAGATATAATATATATTCAATATATATATTCAATATATATATTTATATATTTATTTATAACTGTACATAACATTTGGAGATAAGAAATGAAATGCACCTTTCATGGAGACGGTAAGTCATTTGTACGCATGAAGGCTACTTTTATTTCTATATCATATTTAATGGAATAAAAAAATAATGATAAATAAGTATATTATAATTCTGGTATAATATCATTTATAATATTAGTAACTCCATCCTTTATACATTCCACGTATGGCAGGAACGAGTCATATCACTTTGAGGGGGCGGTAGTCTGCCCTTCCTCAAATGAAACTATTGTATTTACCCACTATGGAAACCATAAAAGTATTCTATAAATGAAAGATACGGAAGAATAGAAACAATATAAATATAATATATATCTCATATAAATATAATTCCATCTTAATGGCCACCATAAGTTGTGGTAGGAGATGATTGAACAATCATTTTTTCATGAGGTAGTAGTTCACCATCCACAAAAATAGTATATTATTAATCCATTAGATAAAGGTGTGTGTAAGTTTAGTTCGAAAACATATCATACATACAACCTAGTATATTTAGGATATAGGTTTTGTTATAAAATAAAATAATAAAAAGAGTTTATGGGGTTTGAGAAGTAAAATAAAACAAAAGAACTTAAGAGAAGACATTACCTTTAAATCAGGTATCTCTTTTTGGTTTGAAACAAACGGATTAATTGAATTTCCTTATGCCTAAGGGAAGGCTTATAGGAGGAGGAGAGTGATTTATAGATCTTAATTGGGTAGGTTTTTGGAGGTTCCAATGGGCTTGAGATGCGTGAATAATGGGTTAGAACTAAGATCTTTTTATACGGGGGAGGATGGGCTCTTTAGAAAGGTTTACAAATTATTTTATTATATAAGGATTTTCAGTTTCTAAAGGTTCTAAATTTTTTAAATTATAATATATGATGACTCATGTTAGAAATAATATCATATAATAATAATTGGACAGGTTTTGGATATTTTTTAAATATCTATAATCATATTTATTTAAATCATTTTTTAATGAGGTAAACATTGCATCATTATTGTGTCATAAATATTTTAATCTATTTGATGTATAATAATTATTAAAAAAATATCATGATGTAGGAAATATTTTTAGGTTCCAATGAATCTTTATTTTTTATGTGATAACTTATATAACCCCATGTATGAAATTATTTTCAAAAAGATATATGATTAATTCATTTTTGTCTTTACATTAAATTAATTAATATATAGTGTCATTATCACTTTCATGTGGCTCCATGAGGTCCCAAAATAGTCAAAAGGATGAACATGGTGGGAAATATATCTACCAATAGTATTAGGACACATTTTAGGGTAACTTATTATTATTATAATAATATTTGTTTACCCTTATTTACCAGATTTACCCTTTAATCATGGAAAAATATTAATGAAATAAATATTAATAATATCTAAAAATACAAGTTACCAATTTAAAAAAAATTACCTCTTAATTCCAAATATGGAATCCATTTTTCTTAATTCAAAACACTAACGTGGAAGAAATTAATTTAAAATTAATTCCTGCAGTCAAAACAAAAGGCGTGTTTTTAAGAAATAATAAATATCAAAAGATTGATGATTATTTATGTCCAATTTCAAAGTGAAATTACATCCAATGACCAAAATTGGATTAAATAGTAAAAATATAATATAATTACACTTTAAAACCAATTAAAAGAACAGTCTAGCGTTATAAATATATTATATTAAAAGGCAGCTTAGAATTAAAATACAACATTTTCACTATTCATTAAGAAAATAATTTTATCAGAAAAATACAACAAAATTTCCACAAGTAAATTTTGATGTCCCTATTCTGAAGAATAATTTTATTTTGTAAAATAGAACATATAAAAGTGACCAAAAATATATTTAATGATTTTTCTCTATCGAAATTTGATAAATCGACATTTTAATGAATATTAGAGTATTTAAGCATAAAATTAGATTCTTTCATATTTTTAGCTGCTAAAATTTATTGAATAAAAGTAAAAACATTTAAGAAACGTATTTAATAATAATATGGTTATTCTTTTTCATTCCTACCAAAAAAATGGGTATGTATTAACTATCATTTAAAATAATAATATTTTTTTAATATTTTTTTGTATAACTCAACATTGTGTGCAACGTATGATTTCAATGAAACCTGTTATTGCATATCAGATATTCAATCAAACTTATAATCCCCTTTATGCTAAAATTAACTTTTAATTTACAAATATTAACAGATATAAAAAATTATATTCTTTATTTTCCTTGTATGTTACATTATTGATGAAATAATTACATTAAAAACATACACAATGCTAACATAGATCTTATAAGATTTAGAAAAATAATGTAAATAATTATTAAATATCTGAAAGTAATATAGATTTATTGAGATATACTACCTCTAAAATTTTATACATTGATATAACATATTATGGATATTTAAATTTTCTATATTCAGATTCCACTCCTAAATTGATGTCCTTAAAGTGGAATTAAATACGTAGTTCAAAAAATTACATTAACAATATTTTACGAATAGAAATATATTACCTAAAATAATATTTCATATTTTTTTAAAAAAAACATAAAATTAATTAAATTGGACCATTAAGATTATTAATGGTCTAAAAAATCATTCCATATTCATTTATGAGAAATTGTTTACCTTATATGTATGATTATAAACCATATATATTTAAAACATTGCTACCGTGGTTAAGGATAAAAATTATTAACAATGGGGATAAACCAAAAGATATGGGTTAAAATGACCTTAAAAAATTATTAAGCATAATTGGGTGGTTTTAATTTAATATAACCTTATCACATAAAAATATGAATCATTTTGAAGCCATTTGTCTATGAAAGTCAATATATAGTACTATAAAACATTGGAAAATTAAAACTCTCCCACTCACCTCAATTATAAATGGAAAAATCCTACCCCCATTTATTTACCACTATTAATGAATTTAGATTATAAAACTATTAAAAAATCTCCTAAACACCCTTATACAAATAATAATGGTACATGTGTTAAAAAAATAACTATTGGGTCCTTTAGAAGATATCCAATGGTGGTTTCTCTAAAAGAAAAGAAGAACCTTAAACAAGTTATTTCATTTTTAATTATTATTTTACCACCATCAATTATGATCAGAAAATTATAATATTACACCACTAGTATCTTTTTTATGTTGACATGTTATTATGATGATGACATAATATCTATCCATCCACTTCTATAAAAATTTATAAGTGAACATATCGCTCTTGTGTATGTTTGGACTACCACATTCATAGAGTAATAAGATTCATTTTCAATCGCCATATTTAATGGATGGTTATTAAAAAGAATTTATACTTTATATATGAGATTTATGAAAAAATTTTGATTCTATATTTTTCTTACCATATCTACATTCTTATATTCCAATCTTTTGGAAAATGATAGGGTCATTCATGTGTGATTGTGAACTACAACCTCTTCAAAGTGATGTAGATCTTTTTTAGTTTCTTCTTTAAACAGATATAATAAAAATAGATTTAATATGTATATATATATATATATATATATATATTATGATAGTTATTGTAAAATTTGAACCATTTTTTTCAATACATTTTTTAAATAATTAAAAAACAAAAACAACATTGATGCATAATTACGACCTACCATCTCAGTGAATATTGTAATTCATTTTTAATCTCTCTGTTTCTAGAATGAGTTAATATAATTATATTATTAATATATATGTTATCTAAATCATAATTATATAATATATTTAATTGTACCACATGAAATATATAGTGACCAAATCTAGCTAATAGAAACATACATGAAAATTGAAATAGTTAACACTGAAAAAAGATGATTATAATAAGTAAATTTTACCAAGTCTGTATTGAAATGTTTAAAGTGGATCATATATGATATTATAAAATTAGATATGGTTCTATTATAGAATTATAATGAACTTAAATTTTTTATATAGGAGGATATATGTAGTGGATATGTTATTCCTTATATTTATTTGAAATATATCATAGAATATTTTCAAAATTTGGTGCTCAAACAATTCATGACTCTAAGGCACGGTGATACTACATATAATTTTTCAAAAATTGGGAATAAAGTTTAATATAACATTCACATCTAGCTTTTATAAATAATCGAATATATCCTAAATGGAGTCCTGAATCTAAAATATTTTATCACATTTGAATCCATAGATTATGGATCACCCTAAGCTAGACCTAATGTTGGTTGGAATCTGATGTATAAATACGGAATCTTTTAGTGGGTATGTTAAGTGGATTATTTAATTAGACTATTTTAATATATAATTTAATACCAAAAAACTCTTTCTTGTTTTAAATATCATTTTTTGTGAATTCTCCAGGGTTAACCACATAACACTTGGATTATTGAGAGGTTGTTTCATCATTCCTCATTGGTGGATCTAGATCTGATGATGACCAGTCCTTATATTGAGGTGGGATGATAGAAAAAAAATGTGTTTGATCATCCCCATTACTAGAGAATGAATTATTCATCTACATTTGATCCATAATTGATGAAGTTATCATTATATACAATTTGGTCTATTTATTAAATTGATACGAATGTATTTTATTAGTCTCTTTTTGATCTATGATTTATCTAACATTTACATGAGACAATTTCTAGTGAGTTAAATGGTTTATTAATTTTATATTATATTCCTTGAAATCACCCCAAGAAATCTCATATTATTTTATTTTGGCCAATAATTATTTACCAACAATGATATCACCATTGTTATCATTCCTCTTCACCACACCTTATTTGTATTCTTCGTCATTAGATTATGGGGTCCTGATTTGAATATTGTTTGGTGGATTGGAGTGTGATAGAAACACCGAATTTTATTGGATGTGTAGATTAAAACAGAATTAGAGTTTTATAAATTAATTGAAGATGATTTCATATAATGGTGTTGGATATGAAAAACTCCGATCTGATGCAGCAATGGAAGAAACACAAGAGTTTTGTGTGGTGCGCTATGTGATTTGTACATCTGGGAAGATTCTAATTTCCATCCACTAGAGGATGAAATGGATGAGAATATTAATTCACCACTTATTTTTGATTGTCAAAAAGTGAAAATCATGATGGAGGGTGTTTATCCTGAAGACACACGATAAATCAATCTTTTTGTGAAAATCCCAACTACCTATAGTGTATTGGGATGGACAAACATATTATAGTCACCCAGAACCAACCACTAGGGTTTTGGGGAAAATATTGGTATAATATTCCATGGGGCTATTCCATATTATTTTTGACAGTCACCAGGTAGCCATTCTATATGAAAGATTCACAGACTTATGACCCTCTAGGAGAGGACTCACCGTGTATTCTGGGAGTACATAGTCATGTGAGAATACCCGAGAATGACCAAGAACATCACTAGGAACATTCCCATTCACACAGAAAATACTGTGTTCATAGAAATTTTTCATTACCTAGGAATTGTGAGGTACATTTATAGGTACATTATTGGACTTTAAAGACACTTACATAGATAGCAGCATGAGGGAATGCCCCAACTGGCTGAGACATACTATGTGGGACCAGAACACATTGTATATGGTGACATGAAATGAAATTTATGTTCCTAGGAGACAATTATAGGGGATTATGTGATATTGAATGCCATTTTTTCACCCAGACATGAAATTCACATAACATTACCAATTTTATCACTCAAATTTCCATCATTTTGAATCAAATTTTCTCCGATTAAGTAGCCAATCATAAGTGTTTTTATGTATGAAATGTGATAGTGGCCTTCATAGTGGATTTTCGGATAAGACACAATATTTTTATAGAATGATTCAATATTATGAAATGGTTAATGATTGAAGTGATTGGGTAGGATCATTAGATATTTTAGACGAGGGTGGTAGTCCCCTATCATACCAGGGTGTGGAATCTCAATATTGTTTGATCTGATGGAAGCAGTACTCCCATATTTCACCAATGTGTAGATCATAACTATTTTTTCATTAGATAATGATGATACTCCATTATTTAATAATTTATAAGGTAATATCTGCATGGATATGGTACTCTCCATTCATACATGGGTGAAGGTATAATATATTCATTATTCCTAGAAAATTTGGTACTCCATTAGCAAACTAGTTTGTGGGTCCTCTATCCATGGAAAAAAGACTTCGTTATCACACTATGAATTTCATACTCTATCCTTGGATATGATACCCCCTACATGGGTTTGAGTCCTCCATACATTTTTTACCAGATATGGAGACAGTACTACTATACCCAAGTATGGGTCCTCTATCTAAGTGGATAGTACTACATTGTTACATCAGGGAGAGGGCCCCCAAATTATGTACACAATTATAGAGATGGGACTCCACTACAAGGTATCGAGTCCACTATCGAATGAGTGGAATCTACCTATTATTACATGGTTTGGGACCTCTTTATTTTTAATATTACACTCTCTTGGGTTGTGGAACAAGGGAGAGGTGCAAGAAATTATCAAGAAATATTTGGACAAACACGTGAGATATTGGGAATTGATAATGGACCTTTTGAGTATTAGTAAGACTCATCCTCCAAGGATGCACTGGGAGATAGAGATCACCATTATCCCCCTTATGTGTTTATTTTATTAGCACACACACACACACACATATATATATATATATTTTACATTGGGTTTTATTTTCCTATGGATTTGGGTTGAGATGAGTACTTTTATTTGGTATTCTATTTTACCTCTTCATTTTTCGAGGCATTTTACTAAATATTTATATACTAATATCATCATGTTCTTATCCCAAATGAGTCATATATTATGAACATGAAAGACAATTTGAAAATGAAATTGAATGAAATTATGGATACATTGGTGAATTTTACCTTGTACCAAGGTCGGGAATTAGAAATCATGAGTTGGACTCTTTCTGCTTTCAAAATTTAAGTTATAGTCAGGTTGGGAAATATTTTGTTGGTGGTCATGTATTTTTTCATTATCCATTCATATTATAGTAAATAAATGTTTTCTGTTCTATATATGTTATTATAACCATGATTTTTACTCTAGATTTTACTAGATTTTATTATTTTTCATTCGCAATTTTCCATGGAGATAGTAGGGGGAATTTATACATGTACGTGAAGAAATTGTCTCCAATTTTAGTTATTCTTTGACACCCAATTTCCACATAACTTTTCCTCTTGTTGTTGGGTTGGGTTTGTGGTGGCCCAAACATCCACTAGCTTGGTGGGCCTCGGTGGGTCGGGTCATTATGTATTGGAATCCAAGAGATGTTTGACCTTAATACTCTATTTAGATTTTCATTGCCGTATGTATATGGGTATGGAAATTTGGGGAATGGTGTAATTGTGAATAATCTATGAAATTCAGTCATGGTAACCCAGTGTTGGTGTGAAAATCAACATCAAATTTCACAATAAATATAATTACCTTCTTATAGACTATTAAAAATGAGACATTAGTTGTATAAAACTTGGTTAAATTCATCATATAGGAAAACATCCTTTGAATATCATTATTGAGTCAGTAATATATATATGCTCAGATATGATTGGAATGGGTTGATTAAATTCATGATTCCTCTGTGAAGAAATCAAACCAAGTTTCTAATTTAGGATCGTGAGGATGAACAATGAGTGATGAGGCCCCTATTCAAGGCCACTGAGATTAAATAATGAATTATATCTTCCAGAAAGAGATTATTGGATTGATTATGTGATTTGAGTTTTCAAACTACTGTTTACCCCAACGGATCACAAGGGTTCTCTGCTAGCAAGTATATTTTATAGAGTTTTTGGGTTTTCTGGAGTATAGTAATGTAGATACAGGATGAGACATCACTCTCATGGCTTGAATTCTAGTAAATATTTCATGGGGAGTACTACCCCTTTGGATTGGGATCTTTTTGGAATCAATATATTCTATATCTATAACATTGAGGGATGGAAATTACTAATTATGTAGTTAGTTTCTCTGACCCTACATGGTACTCCCTCAATATAATTTGGTATGGTTACTTTAGGGTGTATAATCTTGTGTAGGATCTATGTAGATACAAATGTTCTAGTGTGGATTACATGTACATTTCCGCAAATTATAGAGTACTAGAGATGGTTCTTTTTTACATATAGAATACTATCTATGGGACTATATTTATATGAAGTCAACAGTAGACATACTTGGGTTGAGTCATCTACAGTAGATGTAATACAACTTGTGTCAAGGCATAAGAGGTTTACCCATTATCATACTTAGAGATAAAGTCATATGAACTAGTGATACCCATATGAATAGGGAGACATAAAATGGACTAATTATATAAATGTGACTACTAATGTAAAATTCGACATGATTTCCCAAACTAAGATTATGTGGAAGGAAGGCAGGAAGCAGAAATAACACCACAACAGAGGGAGCACCGTGTACAAGGTTGTTCCAGATAATACTATGGAATCCCAGGGAGTCTCAACATGAATAGAATAAGGTGGGGCTCCAAGAAGAGTATATTCTAATTTTGGATGATGTTATGAGCAACTTCCACCATCAGAAGGCCCATATTTAGGTCAGGGAGATGGAGTTCGAGGCCATGTGAAGCTGGAGTATTTAATGGTTTATGACCTAATACCTCATGTGATGATTATAGGTATGATATGTGGTTATATCACTCTATCTTCAGTACTTGTTTACATAGGTTCATATTATTACATCATTTCTTTACTCATGGTGTGATAGAAGGGTAACCCCGTTGAAACTCTATCCTAATAAATTTGGATTGATGATTCAATAGGGAATCCTTAGTCATTGTCACCTTTTTTATAGAAGTGTGATATATCTCTTAGTGGAGATAGTTTCTTTGTTATACACTTCTTCATTATGATGATACCTTGTTGACTTATTTATTTGAAGTGAATAATTTTCCACATCCTAATCCATGATTGGTTATAAACACAGATCATTCACATTCCATGGGAATGATTAAATGGGGTTCTTCTTTGTGGTGAAGAGATTTCAAATGGAAGAAAGGGTATCTTTTGAATATAATGATCCAACCAAAATCCCATCAGTTGGAATGTATATCCCTCAGCATAGTGGGATATTTAGGCATATGGGTTCCTTCAGTTTTAGATGATTTAAAAGATATATTACATGAAGATGTTCTGAGACTACCAATGAATTAGTAGGTGGATTTTTGCATCAACATGAACCCCATGAATACATTGATATCTTTTATGGAATATAATATAGAACATAATGATCTCTGATAGATGTGGGGTTAGATGGAGGATCGTAAAAAAAGTGTCTTAACAACCCCAATGTGTCACCCTAGGTAGTTATAGTTTTGTTTGTGTAAAATGTGGATGGGTGATTCTAGCCTTCAGTGGATTATCAAAACATGAACCAGGCTATAGTAAATAACACGTAAACCATTATGATGACTGAAAAAATATTTAATCTATTATAAGGTTCAGTATACACCTTGAATATTGATCTCAGGTCTGGCTACCATCTGTCGAGGGTTCCTATGGTTGATCTACCAAAGTTGGAATTATGATGTCTCTATAGACACTATGAGTTCTTTTTGATTACATTGGTGTGACAAATACCCATAAATTTTTTTATAGGTATGATGAATTAGATCATCAGAACATACTTTGTACAATTTTTTTCTTTATTGATGACCTACCAGTCTAGCCAATGTTAGAGTTATAGATTTAAAAGAACTTGAAAATGTTCCAAGGGTTGCTTTTGGGGGACCAGTTATATGACAATCTCTCAAAGTACCAGGTAGGATGAGGCTGATGATATAAATTTTTTTGAGACTACCCAAAGAGGTAGTGGAGTATGTAGTGTTTTTTGATGCATCTTATGCTAGGCGTTGATGTGTGTTGATGTAGAGGTAGGTAATATTCTCATTCGGGTTGAGGAAGTTGAGACCCCATGAATAAAACTACACAAATCCTTACATGAAGTTGGTATAACCATCCATCTCTCTAAGGATATAGAGGAACAATATTCTTGGAGAGAGGATTGCTTTTTACCCATCCCATCAGAGTCATAATCATGTCTTCACACAGAGATATCTAAATCTGACACAGAGGTGATGGTTGGAGTTTCAGTTGTAATATTAAATATAGATAATATATAATCCAAATAAGGGAATTGTGGTGGACAATTATGCAAGTAAGAAGTACAATTTTTTGTCTCATGGAGGAAGAATATGAGTAGTTGGATTCTTTGCAGATGACCCTATTAGAAGATAGGGTTTTGCATTATCATTAGATGATAGTGTAAACACCTCTTATAATTCAACATGTATTGGACACTAAGTTAGGATACATCAAAAGTGAAGTCATAAACGATTAGATATCAATATAAGATCCAATAAATGGATTACCTAAAGAATTAAATAATTTCATCTTTTTATGGGGAAGGTAGTGGTTTTGGTCTTGTTATGAAATTAGTATATGAGGGAGTTTCAAACTAATTCAGTGGCCATAAATTTTGGCATAGGGAATATGTATAGAGACATTTATTGAATGTTTTATTGGATAAAATGAGGTATATCAGGGATGAGTTCATCTCTTGGGGTCTCATATGTCAGAGGTGAAGGATTATCCCCATGTTCTGGTAGGTTTGTTGAAGTATATTAAGACCCCATAGTGGAAATTTGATGACATATCCATTGAAATTATGATAGGTATACTACAGATAGTTATAGAAAAAATTACTATATTGGAGATCGTTGAATGACTTAACATATTTTCAATCATATTTTCAATTAGTGATATGAGTTCTATGCAGATATTTGTGTATTAGAACATATGAGAGATCATATTAATTCAAGTGGTACCCTCGATGATTGTATATGATTATGATGCATGGTCCACATCATCATTATAGGGAGGGATCCATGAGGCATTTGGGACCTGATTGAGGATGAGTACATCTTTTCACCAAAAAAAATATTGGCAGAAAATAACAAATCTAGCTATTGCAGGATATGAGGGTGCTTATAAGATAGAGTTCGACTAGAGATTGTATGATCATTTATTTTTTTATTGTTTTTATATAATAATTACTATCACTCTGCTATCAACATGAATCCTTTGGAATCCCTATATAAGATAACATACTAGTCCTCTTATTCTAGACTGATATTAGTGAGGAGTCTCATGTTAGGGCTGAGATAGTGAGAGTGATGACTGAAAAGTTATAGGTGATCCATCTGATGATGAACTTAACTATGTGCGGATTGAAATCATAGAGAGATCGACATCATAGTACCTTGGATATTGATATGGGAGACTATTTTTTCCAATTATTATACCCATGATTAAGATTTAAAATATTTTTAGGGGATGAAATCTATCCCATAGGTTTATCAAAATGATTGTGGTCCAATAGAGGGTTTTCAAAGTTTCTTTGCACCAATATTTACCCACAAGGATAGAGTGGGTACACAATGTCAACCATGAATCATATTTAGGGATATATGTGCATGATCATATGAATTTTATTGAATGGTATGAGTTACAGATACAAGATAGACATACCTCTAGGGATTCCTAGATAGAGAACCGGGATTGATTAGAAGGGATCTTGTGAGGACGAACAATTGTTACGGTTCATGTGTTGTGGTGTCATGAGGGAATACATCAGAGATCATAGGAGTTGGAGACATAGATGATGTCTTAATATCCTCACATTTTTCATAGATTTTTTTTTTGGGAATGAAAATATTTGAATTATGAAATAATTTAGATAGTTTATTTTTTCCATTAATGAATTTAAAATATATCAAGGATTATTTTTAGAGCTAGGTGTTGAAACATTATGATATTCCTAGGCATGTTGTTCCAAAAATGAATTTAGAATAATAGTAATTATATTTTTATTATCATGAATGTTTAGTATCTATATATAATAGAATATCTAATGAATAGTGTCTGAAATCAATAATTTGAAACTGTAGTTGAATCTATAGTGCATGGATTACTCCATCCATGACCTAGACTTGGATGGCATTGATAAATTGAATGAGGAAACCATTAGCATGTACAATAAGTTGATTAATTAATTAACATATTAAATAAATAAATTTAATTCCCAAAAAACATTTTATATCTTAAGATAGTGTGTCATGGAATGTCTATAGGGATAGCCATATAACACTAGGATTATTGATTGGAGGTTATATTGTTATTAATTGGAAGATCAATGTAGGATGAATATGAGTGATCAAATCAAGGTGGTTTGGTTGACAATGAGTATATATGTTATTCTCCATCGCTAAAGAACATGTCATTCACCAACGATAAATCAACTATTAAGGTTGGGATGTCCAAATGTAGTTTCCAAATTTTGATAAACATTTTATAATGGATTTTTTAATCTATATTTGATATTGATTTATCATCTTGTTTCATTAATCCATTAATGGTAATATAATTTGTTTATTTAATATTATACTTTATTCCATAATATCACTAAAGAAAATCCAAGATTATATAATTGTTTTCCATAAATGCTTGGAAAAAAATTATAACACTATTTTTTTTTTCTACCATTCCCCACCCATTTGTCACATTGTCCATCGTTGGACCAATGTGTTATGATTCAACTCTTTTTGGGTGGATCTGAGCAAGATCAAACTCTTTGATTCAATGTGGATGTGTAAAAAATGACTAGACCAGAGTTTTTTTAGATCAATTAGAGGGTATTGAATCTAGTAGTTATGGATTCATGGACCAGGGTTATGAAGTGTTGATGCAAGTGAAACAAGATGTGTGTGGGAAAAAGTATTATATTTTTATGGGTTGATGTTTTTTTATATCTAGAGACTAGGTCTATAATCCATTACCAGAGGTCTTCATCATAGATTTGAAGTGGTCAAAAGTTGTGAATCATGTTTTATTACCATAGATCTAGAGACAGCATGATAGATCTAACTTTTGGGGAAATTCCAAACTATATGGTGTGTACTAGGATGAACACTCGTCTTTTAGTCACCTCGCTATAGAGGTTGGTGTTTAAAAAAATAGATAATTTTCATATGTTTTGTGTCTATGTAACACACAGTGTGATTCTCCCCATTTATCTACATCATGTTTGAGATGCACACACCTAGGACCCTGCGTAGGAGGACATGTCGTGTAAACTAGGAGCACAAGACATTTTTTCGATGCCTATTAATGGAAACATATATAGCCAAGACAAAATACATGGCCAGGTACATGATTATGTTATAGTATCAAGAAAATATAGTCACAAAACCACATACATGACATGAAACTTTATATATAAGAACATTTAAAAGCACTCGATCATGCCATAGTTGGCTAAGACATGAATTTGGGACCATTGAACACCTTATATGATGACATGGAATTTGTTCCATGTTCATATGAGGAATGGAAATGCGATGATGTAGGGTCACATTCCATGTGGACCCCTATACACTCTATGTACTTCCCCTATAAATTTATTCTATTGTACCTCCTTTTTTAATCAGTGTATCGCTTGTGAGTACCCTATCTTGAGTGTTTTTATATATAGAGTGAAACGATGCCATTTTTAGTTTCATTCATGATATGATGTGATAATTTCTATGCATGATGCTTTTATAGGAAATGCTTTATGATGGAATTCATCAAATGCTATAATCAAAGAGTTCAGATGAAGGCAGTACTCCCCAATCATTCCAGTGTGTGGGTCCTCCACACACTAATTTTAGATAGAGATGCTACACTAATGATGCACCAGGTTTCAGGATATCCATTGTTGTTTTACAGATAGAGATGGTAACCCTTGTCTCATTAGGGAGTGTGTCCTCTAAACATAGAAATAAAAATCCCCTATCATACCTGGGTACAAATCATCTATAATTGTTATTCCAGGAATCGGTGGTACTCCACAGTGGAACCAAAGTACTGGTCCTCTTTCATTGAAGGAAGTACCCCCTACATGGGTGAGGGTCCTATACACATTATATTTTAGATATATAGATGGTACTCCCCTACATGGGATCATGTCCCTTATATATGGACACAATACTCCCACAACTCACTTTTGTGTGGGTCCCCCATTGTCTGGACATAGAAAAAGAGATTGTAATCCCCTTAATTGGTGTGGGTCCTCTATCCATTGAGTAGAATCAACCAATTATTACATGGTGTGGGACCTAAAATTTTTAGATAATTCACTCCCTCATTCCATAGAGTAGCAGTTATGTATTGTCCCTTCTCATGAGCTCTTTGGATATACATGAATTATGTTGGGAATTGATAATGGACCTTTAAAGATGTAGGCAGACTTATCATCCCAGGATGGGATATGAGATGCAGATTCTACTTTTCTCAATGGGTTTCTTTTATAAGTGTATATATATGTGTGTGTTTGTTGTTGTGTTTCGTTTCCATCTTGATTTGGGATGAGTTGATTGTGTTTCGTCATGTTTTCAATTTTCACCTCTTCGTTATTTGTGGTCTCCTTTTAGAACGTATATAATCACACCTTCAAAGGATTTTCCCACCTATGACTTGATTCATGAAGATAAAATATAGGCCAAAAGTGGAATTGGTGGAACATAGTGATACCTAGTTTCATTTGACTATATATGGTGGTCAGGGATTAGAGATTAGAAGCTTCGAACTCTCAAATTTCCTTATTATAGTTATTTTCTAGTTGGTACATCTTTTCTTAGGATGAAATCATTTTTCTCTTTACTTTTAAAATTCAGTTGTGACACTCTTATTCATTCCAAATAGGTTTTAACATGCATTGTTTTTTCTACAGGTGTTACTATATATTATTTTTATTCCTCTATAATTATATATAAATATGGAAGTATGTGTTTGTACATGTACATTAAGAAAATTACTAGTAAATTTTCTTATCATTATCAATTCATTAAGTCATCCGCTACCCCATGGATTCATTCATGGGATCATGGAAGTGACTTCTTCCCCCAACCAAGTGGGCCTCAATGAGTGGAGTAAAATTCTATTCCAACCTATGTTGTGGATTTATTTTGACAATATCATACTTATTAAATATTAATTATGTTTATGTTTATATGAGAATAAATTATATAAAATTTTTATCTTAAACACATTATATTTTTTACTCATGTGGTTATTTTAGAAAATTATATGACTTCTTTTCATTTTCAACTCCTAATGTTCTCTTGATTATAAAAGAATGTTTTTACAGATAACTGAATTTATTTGAAATTCACATGGGAATCATTTTCATAAATATCCATATTATCTTTAATAGTTTTTAATAATGTTGTTTTTATTTTGAAATTCTGTATTAAATATATATTTACCCATTTTTTGAATTTTTATAAAAATAATTAAATGGAATCTTCTTGTAGTTTTATGAATGAAGAACAATTATATTTTTATAGAAAATGTAAGAGAATTAATTTCTTAATGTACACTGTTTGAAAAGAACTTCCAACCCTCATGCTCGGTCATTTTTTGGAAACCTCTTACACAAGTTTCCATATTGTTTTTAAAAGATTATTTTTTTACTCTATATTATTTAATTTTTTTATATTTTATTATAATTGATTTCAAAATGTAAAGCGGATTTTGATAAAAAAGACCCATGATACTATTTTTAATGTATGTTAATATATTTCATCATTCTTTAGTGGATATAATAGTCTACTAGTGATATATTATTATAATTATATCTTCCATATTACTCTGAATATATTATTATTATGTTATATTTATTGATTGCTTAAAATATTTACAATTTTTATTCTAATATTTAAATATTAATGTTTACATTTATTATGTTTCACACTATTCATATGTTGAATTAATTGGACTTTGTAAGTGATTGGTATGGCACATTAAGACCACTTGATGTATTTTAGGTCTCATGTTACTAACTAGTTTGGAAATTTAATGTACACATTACATATTTATATAGGTTATATTAGAACAAGACATTGGATATAATATTATGATGTATGATATTATGAATTATATAATTTTGAAACTAGGTATTGTAATACATGTGATTATTTACATAGTCAGTTTAACTATGGATTTAGTTAACTTTTTTTGGTATCATTGACATGGAATATTTTATTATTATTTATCAGAGTCACATTATTCATGTAGTACTTAATATTTGATAGCTTCTCTTGTAAACTTTCCCTTACTTAGAATCTAACCTCAACCTTTATTATGTTATCTAGTACAAAGGTTACCAAGAAGGGATATATGAATAAAATTATGGATTTACTAGAAGAAATAATAATGTTTTCATAATAATTGTTATATTATAGTTCATGTTTTCAAATGTAATGTGATAATCATCTATGTATCTTGTTTATCAAGACAACAAAACTATTCCATCCTTTAGGATATGATCTCTTGTGTTGTGTATCAGTGTAGTAAAACAACTAAAAACTCCAGGCTACTAGTTCCAAGGTGTTACAATATTTAAATATTATATTAATAATATAATAGAAGTAACAGAGTATATGATAAAAATGTTTAAATATATATATTTATAAATATTAAAAATTAGGTTTCAATTTATGGAGAATTATTTTCAATAAATTAGTAATTAATATTAAATTTACTATGAAATATAATAAGAATAACATTACATTATTATTATTATATTAAAAAGAAAATAAATTAATAATATAAAATATATTATCAACTTCTTGAAAAATATAATGGTATAGATGTCTTCAAAACATGTTGGTAATTATTAAAATATAAAATTAAAAGTAATAATTTTAATAATTATATTTATATTGATTAAAAATTTATAATATATATATATATATTATCACATAGAGATGCATATATTTAATTTATTATAAAAATATAATAATTATTTATAAATTATAAATAATGATATCATTATTTATTTAAATGTATTAATATTTTTTAAAATATAACATTAATTGAATCAATTATATATATATATATATATATATTAATTTATAATTTTTTTGTTATAATTATTAATATGAAAAATAATGTCAAATGTAGTTAAAAATTTATTATAATCATTTTTATAATTAATTTTTAAATTAGAAAAAAAAATTTAAATTATATACACATATAAATATTTTTCACTAAAATGCATATGTAGATATATATAGTTTCATTAATATGCATTTGAATACATTAATCATTGGTTTTATAAATGGTAATATATGTAAAATAATAATATTTAAAATATTTTTAAAAATGGAAGTTTTTTATAATATTAATTCCATATAATTGGTTTTCAATGATTTTATTCATTTATTTGAACTAAACATGTTATTTTCATGGAAGTTATTATGTACATTGATAATAGAATGTTATGTATATAATATAATAAACATATATATTATTATCTAGATCTAAATGATTCTGATTATGTGTGTATGTATGTATGAGTGTGTGTGTCTATATATAGTCTATAATGGGAGAGGGAAAAATGAAAAAATAAATAAATTTTCTTGTTGTATTATGATACCGCCAAAATCCATTTTTTTATTTTAGAAAAACAAATCTTTGGGTAATTGGGAACTGTAAATAATGATCCACAACAATACTGCATAAAAAAAATATCTCACCATTCCATATTCAAAGTTAAAAATCCACATTAAAAATCCACAAAAATGAAAATCAAAACTCCACCAGTGTCATAGCCACATTGTCCAACCTTTTAAAATTTAGAAATCCAAACATACAATAATCCATACCATCATCACGACCTTAGTCACCGAACTGCCTTGAAACCCTCACTCACACCAAACACAATGGCCGTCATATCATCATCAAATCAGTAAACTGTAAACCCTTTTCGCCACCTTGAGCATCATCCTCGTCACTATATATAATCACCACAAAGACACCATCATCACTAATGAGAAGAACCATCCCCAAAAACCATCATAAAATACACCAAAAAACATCACCACAACCAGAATGAGATTTTGCAGACAAACACAACAAACCTTCAATCAATAAATTCCATTGAAGAAAAATCACCCAGAAAATATCTCGTTATCTTCCCCCATATCCCAAGAAAAGATAATTAATGGATGTAGAAAGAAAAAAGAGAATTAAAAACTGATATAGGTGGGAAAACAGAACAAAACCCATAAAACCAAAAATAAATTGAATATAAACCCGATACCAAAAGAACCAATGTTATTGAGGAAGAGAAAATAACACTAGTCATGGAAAGAACACTACAGACTGCCAAGTCACACATCCCAAAGTCTAAATATTTCCACCACTCAAGGTCCAACTAGGAAAGGATAATAGGATCTTTAAAATAGAGTAGAGGTTTGTGTAGTGGCGGGTTCTAAATGATGAGGAAACTTAATCCAACTCTTGAGTAGAAAAAATAGTCGCGAGAGAACATGCAGAAAACCTCAACTGATGAATGGAAAAATACATGGACATACATATAAAAAAAATACATCCAAAGTCATACACATATAATAATGTATATATACATGAATATACATACAAATTCCTATATACAAATACACATGAACATACTTACACATACAAAGACATACATACACATAAAAATGAATGAACATACCCATACATACATATACAGATACACATACAAATGAGCAAGATGATTGGGCTGAAAAGCAGTCACACATTCTACTTAGAGGCTGCAACTTGGGGAATATTAGCAAAGAGAAGCTCAAGAAATCCTGGGACAACATAGCTCTTCTCTTCGAGGGAACCTTGAAGAACATCCCTGGAACGAAGGTACACGATACTCCCTCAGCTTTTTTCAGGGAAAACTCTACTAAATATCTCAATATTTTTTTAATAGATCTGTCATATCATTTGGCTCTGAAACTAGCAAGTTGTGAGGGTTCCCACTTAACCCGTAAAAGTGCTTTCTCTTTAATAAATAAATTAATGTTGGATGTGAATGGATAAAAATACATTGGGGTGGGAAAAACATCCAAAATTATATAAAACTTGAAATATAACCAAAATAATCTATAATGGTAGTTTTTATTGTTGTTTTGTTAATTGTGGAAATTTAATAGACCCTTTTGGGTTTTTATTTAGTTCAAATTCCAAACCAAATAGTTGGAGTTAAAATGATCATGTCCTATATAAAAAAATTAATTTTATACTTTTCTATTGTCTGAAACCATCCATTTATAAAAACATTTTTTGACCTATAAGACATTGAAATATTTCAAAAATTATTTATGAAGCCAAAAATTGAGTAGTTGCTGGATTCTAGGGCCCTAAGAGCCTCAGATCAATTATATTAAAATTATTAAATATATTTTATCACGTACAAACCATTTATTCGGAAACATCATTTTATTCACATTTAGATTCTTGGATCTGAAATCTATTGTTTTGGATGAGCACAAAGTGTGTTGTTTTCCCTAGGTGTTACATGGTATATGTTTTCACCAGGTGTGAAGTCAGAGGTGAGATATAAGGGTATGGAATGGATGGTATTATATTAATAAAATAAAAATAATCCCCCTCCACTCACCCTTTATCATTCACATGTAATAGGATATGTGAAACCCCCTCCACAATTTGAGTGAAGGATGAACCGAGTAAGATACAAGGAGAAGAGGCATCACAGATCTCCAGTATTGACAATGATCTCTCCCTGATCATGGTGCAACACCTTCAGTGCAAGGATCTATACCAAAATTTCAACGTTTTGACATGAGTTATGAACAATAGAGATTTAAGTAATGATACAATTTTTATGTGTTAATTTTATGTTTTTATATCTATTATATGACTACATGAGGTCCCATGTGGTTTGATCTATAGGTTTTGGGAAAGACATGGGTGATTGAGGTTACTCGTATGGAAATCAAGTTTAGAATTCCTAATAATAGAACATGTATTTAATTGGAACATCCCATGTGTTCTTCAAATTTTGGAGGATGAATTTTGGGGACTATACACCATGTAACAATGATACACATCTTGTAGTGACCAAGAGTAATATGTCCAAGGGATAAGGCTGAGGAAATTATTTTATGGGACAATACTGTGTGGAAGTACCAGACCAGAGCACATGGTGACATGGTGATGGACACGATCATAGGAAAGAGACATGTCCAAGAGGACATTTATCCTGGACCCAATGTGTATAAGGGGTACACACCATGTGTGATCCACGGTTTTCCGAGAAGTAAGGGGAAGAACACATTGTGGGGCTTGGTCAAGGTGAGGCACATCATGTACAGCCCATACATGCCATGTAATATTACATGGATATGGAATATGGGAAATATATTATAAAAATAGGTGTTTAGGTGAGGTCACATTTAATGGTTACCCCCATACAAAATTTTTTCTACTTTTGGAGACATCCTCCAGTCATATATCACGCTTCAGGTTTCAGTTTCAGTTCTCTGAGTATAACAACTCTACTCTATATTTCATATTTAAGCATATTTATTAAATTAAATTTCACTTAATACAACTCATAAGATTGAGTGTTCTATTCTCTTTGAGGTTTAGGATCATTACATAACAACTTAAAACATTAAATACAACATTTTATTGAAAACATATTTTCAAGGACCAAAAAATTCAGTTGTACTTAACAGTGTAAGGGATAACCTGGGGACATACATAACAAAGGGGTTAACTATATAGTCTAGTAGGGGACTGAACATGGAATAAAATGGGGATAATAATACATGTTGTAAATGGAATCTCAATGAGGAATAATGGAACTTGAACAATAAGTAATTATATAGCATGATAATCATAACATGGAAATGTGGAAACAACTTAAAACACTACATCATAAAAAAGTCAAAGCTAAAATGCCAAGGCATCATGGTGGGAAAAAGTCCCATAAATGAATAATGTAAACCATTATCCCAATATGAAATATCATGATTATAAAAATTACCTATTTCATTGGATTTCTATCGTGGAGAACCCTTCATAGACATTTCAATCTCATTTTTAAGAGTGCCACATATATCATATAATATGGATTCATTCCACAACAGAATTTTATTTCTTGAAATATAAATATGGAATACATAAATTTAAGTCCCAAATTATTATTATTATATGTATAAATTGGAATTACATTGATAAATAAATTTTTATGGTATTCACTACACAATTAATTTGGATTGGTAAATCGTGGTGCGATTTCAGTAGCATAACAACATCATATTGAAATTCATAAATGGTTTGATTAGAGATAAAGGGGTATATAATCATTTAGACATAAAATTTACCATAATAGGGACATTTAAGTACATTCCTCAATATATGTAATTGGAAAAATAAGATATAATATAATAATGAATCTTGAATAAATATGAGAATGAAATCGAACTCTTGCAAAATTTCAACATGGTAACAGTTATACATAGAGGTTATTATGACTTTTAAATGAGAGTGAAATGGGATCTCATAATTTTTAAATTAGGTTTACATTAAGTGGTATAGGTAATAATTTTCCCAACATATGAAACCATAAATATAAAATCCATATCATTGATGATGTTCTAGAATAAAATAGGAGTGAGGGAGAATCCCTTATGGAATTTCATCATAGTAACAGGTGTACAAAAATTAATATAGTTGGAATTAATGAGGGTGAAAGTAATATATCATAATTTGAAACATAAAATCGTCAACAAATTGTTCATATAAAATCCTATCCCAACATAATAAAATGGAATTTAAAAATCATATTACAAAAAGAAGAGTTTGAATGGAAATGTGAGGAGAGAAATCCCTTACGTGGATGTGTGACACTAATAGACTGGGAGAGGCTTATTGGGAGATTGGGGGAACCTTGGTAGAACATTTTGGAATATATAGGATAGTGTGGCTGATTATCAATAAGTTTTAGTGGAGAGAAATCGGAGCTTGTGTGGGTTTATATAAGAAATGAACGGAATTTCATTATTATTTTTGTTTCAGACACTGTATAATAAAATATTAAAAACCATAAACCATCCCATGGGTTTTTAAATGGGTTATATTAAAGTAATGTAGTAAAAATCAGTTTATGAGTCCAAGGAAAATATACAATAAAATATTTTCCTTTCTTATTAGGAGGTGAGTCCCACTTTTAATTAAATTATTTTAAAATCATAATATATATTATATGTCTAAGAGGATTCACCGAGGAATTATAAAATAAATAAAATAAACATAAAATTACATTATATTAAATGTAAACAAATCAATATTTCCAAAAATTCATTTTATAGTATTTATTAAATCATTATTTCCCCATTATGTTGTCATAACACACAACATATATTTATATGGTATTTAATTTTAATGCAAAAATTCAACTATATCAGAAAATTATAAAAAATTATCAATTATATAATTTCGAAAACTTTATTCCAAAAAATAATATCCATTTAATCTAAATAACTTTCTATATATGTTAATTTTCACTTTTAAAATAAAAATAGGAATTTATTGAAAATGTTGGGTTATTGATAACAAGTGTTTTTAAACCCTAATAAAAATTAAATTTGACTTCAAAAAAATACAATAATTTATATTTAATAAAATAAATTTATTAATAAAATTTTATATAAGTATTTTTTCTTTAAAAATATACTAATTCATCAAAATATATTTCTTAATTGAATTTGAATATTAAACAAAAACCCATTTTTGTATTTCAAAAATATCATTTACAAAGTAAAGATAATAGAATGAAAATATATACATTATTTTGTACTAGAAAACAATTTAAATAATAATATTACTAGTGTATTGATACATATTCCTATTTTACCCCAACATATGCCCAAATATTAAGGTGCACAATGGTGGTGCTTTCATGGGGTTATTCTGTGAACATAGTTTGGGCCATGATCATGACATGGTTGAACATATCCAGTAAACTATTTTGATCGGGTTTAATTTATTGTATATGAGCATGGGATTAGTCTAGGGAAAATCATAGAAATTTTATCTCCCTCAAAAGCATTGATAAATGGGCTTTATAAGGAACAATACTATTTGTTGAGGCCATCGCTTCCTTTGTCTATGTCAAACCCGATATTTATACAAGTCATGTGATCATTATTCAGTGGTTATATTATCAATAGTAAAGATACATAATTGTCATTTAAAATCCAATTGGATATAATAATATAATTTCATGTGTTTTCGATAAACATAATAGATTAATTAAATAAAAGGTATCGAAATTTTATTCATAAATGTTTGAGTTGTTAAAACCACCACCCTAAATAAATGTCTTCCTAATTTTTTTAAAACACTAAATGAGATGGGGGTAACTGTGTTTAATCACCAACTCTAGTTCCCACATTTCTTCTTAAAACATCTGATTTATCTACATCCTATTGATGAGTGGAATTATCTTATTTCGTAGAATGTTTTCCTTATGATATATGATCATCACCGGTTTCCCCGCATAGGAATGGTTATTAACTTGGGGTACCAACTATTGATTGATTACATGTGATGGGTCTAGTATGTACTTCCTTAAGTGTGATACATTGTATACTTCATGTATATGAGATAGGTTCATTTGGATTGCAAGCCAATATTCCACTACTCTAATGTGATCAAGGATCTCAAAAGGTCAGATGTACATTGTACTAAGCTTTTTCTTCTTCCAAAATCTTATCAATCTCTTCCATGGTGATATGAAGAGGAATATGATGTCTTGAATTTCATACTCTAGGTCACATTAGTGATTTTAAGCATAGATTTTTTCAACTCTCACTAACTTTGATGTGATGCTAGATGGTCTTGAACTTATTCACCATTTCATAAAACATTTTATGTTCAAGAAGTTTCCATTACCCAACTTCATTCCAATATTTTATTATTTTCTCCTCATCCAATATAGTGATCAAGAAGGTTATATTTGGATGCTTGAATGGAGATTGTTGTTGTAAGGGAACTCCACCAAAAAAATATGTTGGTACTATCAGCCTTTGATGTCCACTGAGAAAACTCTCATCATTTCCTCATGTTTTTGGATATTCCACTCAGATTGGCCATCATTTTAGGGCAGATAGGCCTTACAGATGTGTAAATCATTTTTTATAGAATGCTGGAGACTCACTCAAAAAATAGAGCTGAATCTTCAACCTCTATCAAACACAGTCGATAGTGGCACTTCATGTAACCTTACCACTTCTTTTATGTAGATCCCTTTCAGTTTATACAGTGGTAAATTCACTCAAATCAGAATGAGGCTAGAATTATATGTATTAAGATCCACAACATCCTAGATATCATTATATATTTGGATGTATTTGGACATCCAGTGGAAAAGTCCATGGTGATGTTTTCCCATTTCCATATTGGTATGGTTAATTGTTACATCGTCCCCTTAGACTTCTACTATTCAACCTTCACTCACTGATATACCAGAAGCATTGATGTATGTTCAACAATATCCTTCTTTATTTTATCCCTCCAATCCTGTTCTCAGTGATATCTATACATCTTTTTGTTTCTTAGGTGAATGGAGAAAGACGAACTATGTATATCATCCAAAAGTAATTTCTTTAACACGTGATTTTATGGAACACATAATCTTGAACCAAATCTCATAACTCCTTCCTCATTAACATTTAACTCCAATCATTTCCCCTTTTTGGTATTTTAAACTCTTTTCAGTTTCTACATAATCTTTTTGAGTATCTTTTATCCTTTCGAAAAGATATGGTTGAGCGATTATTTGTGAAAGTATTGATGATTTTCTTTATTTTATGATTACAAAGTCAATATTATTCAATTCCAGTAAGATCATATTGTTATCAATTCCAATTAATGATAGAATTTATGGGTCCCTTAAACTAATAGCATTCAAAACATTGTTCACATTACCAGGATGCTAGGTGATTAAGCCGTTGTAATCCTTTATAATCTCTAACCATATTCAGTGGTGTATATTCAGTTTTTTTTGTGAATATATATTTGAGACTTTTGTGACCATATATACTTCACACATATTCCCAAAGAGATAATTACACCATGTTTTCAACACAACGTTAATAACATATAACTTCAGATCATGAATGGGAGATATTTTCTCATGAATTTTCAACTGGTTTGAGGTGTAAGAGATGATTTTTTTCATTTTTCATCAACACACATCCCTATCCCTTCTTTGAATCGTCACAAAAAATTATGAAAATCTCCCCACTATTGGGTAGTGTGAGCATAGGTTCACTAATAACCCTCAATTTCAACTCCAGGAATATTTCATCAGATTTTCCATTCCTCGAAACATGGACTCTCTTCTGAGTGAGCTTGGTAATAGGATTTGAGAATTTTGAGAAATGTTTCACAAATTAGTGATAATATCTAGCTATCCTATATAAGCTACAAATATATATCTTAGATTTTGGCATTAGACATCTTTGAGTTACATTTTAATTAGAAGAATCCATAAATATACAATTTCTTATGATGATATGCCCCAATAATAAGACTACCATAAACCCTAACTCACAATTGTTGTACTTTGTATAGAACATGGATTAGATGATCATCATGATTTTACATGGTTTTGGAGTCTATTAGAATATTATCTAAAAATATTACCGCATAATGATTGAGGTAATATCTAAAGACTCTATTTATCATGACAATGATGATTTATGGAGAATTTGTTCGACCAAATTGAATCACTATCAACTCCTAATTCCTACACCTTATATGAAAAGTGGTTTTGGGGATATCTTAATTATTAACACTTACATGGTAATATCCTGACAACAGATCCACCGTGGAGAAGTATTATTCTCCATTTTTTTTTTGATAAAAAAAGTCATAAATTCATGGAAAATGATACTTTTTCTTTATCATGAATTTTTGGGGAGAAGATAATCAATACAAAGGCACATTGACCCATCCTTCTTCTTGACAAAGAGTAATAGTGCACCCCATAGTGAAAAACATGGGCACATAATCCCTTTATCCAAATTCTCTTATAATTTTTTCTACAGTATGTCAAGTTCCCCAGTATCCATCTATATAGAGCGTTAGATTTTGTAAATTCTCCCGGTATAAGATTGATCAAAAAATGAAATCGCTATACTAGTATGAATACCATAAAATTACTCTGGAAACACATTAGTGAATTCCCTCACAACAGGCATGTCATTGAGAATAGTTCTTTCCTTAGACTAAACCATTTGATCTAGATATTCTTGATCATAGTTAAATAATGTCTATTTTTGAGATGATGGTGTGAAAGAATATTCAACCTCTTCCTTGAACTTGTATAGAACCAGGGGTTGATTCACCAAATAGAGAGTGATTTAACTTGCATGAAAATTTATGTTGGATCTATATAGGGAAAGCTAATCCATATCCTAAATTACATCAAATTCCACCAAGGGGAGTTTTTGAAAAGGTTCTTTGGAAAGTTAAATCCAAAAATTGTTATAGGGAAGGATTTATATACATGGGATGCAATAATTTCCACATTTATTATTTTCACTAAGATATGTACTTCTATGCTTTGTGCTGCTATTTGAATAGTTCTATTATACAATCAAGATATAAAGAAATGAATAGAACTATAAAATATAACCCTACCTTTAATTTTTTTATTATGGTTCCACTTTATCCAATATAGACATATGGATGAGTACTTTTAAACTGTTAAAAAATAATGCTAAATCCACTGAAAATAAATTCATAAATTTTAAATTACATTTATATCCTTAACTTATATGTTTATCGGATTAAATCTATGTTATATATGATCTATTTCCCAACATATATTTTTATTTAATTTTTTCTTCTGTCCCTTAATAATCGGTTGTAATGATATTTTGAATTTACCCAAATTCATCCCTCAGGAGTTCCAAACGTGGTGCACAATAAGTGTTGTTGTTGTGTACTTGGTTATAACAAGTCAAGACTGGAACACCTTGTTAGAGTTGTTACTCCTATGTACATCTATGCAACAACCACATCTACTAGTAGTAGCCAAAAAAGATTTATTTTCATGATAAACCACTTTCTCTATACTCACCATAATTGAATGATTTTTTGTTACACATAGTCTTGTCTTTACAGGTTTTTACTAGGGTTTTTATAATCATAATAAAAAAATTACTAAACTAACCCTATGATATCAACTATAATAACCCTGATCTATATATCATATTTAAATATGATTTATTATATAAAAATTCACATAACAAAACTCATATGATTAATAGTTATATAGTATTTTTTGGTTATCAACATTAAATAATAAATTAAAACATCAAATGAAACATATTTATAAAAAATTTATTTGACATGACCAAAAAATTCCATTGTACTTAACACTACATGGGATAACCTCTCGACATATAGAAGAAATGAGTGAACTATAAAGCAGATTAAGGGAATAAAAATGGAATAATAGTAGGATAATAATATATGTTAGACATGTCATATCAATAAGTCATAAAGGAACATGAATAATAAGGCATGATATAGAATGATAATTATAACATGGGAATGTGGAAAAAACAGAAACACTATATCATATACATAATTCAATGGGAAACTACCAAGACTTCGTAGAGGAAAAAAGTCCCATAAAGGAATCTAGTAAACCCTTATACTGACATGGTGTATCTTGATACTAAATTAACATAATTAATTGGAGTGTTACTAGGGTGTGAACCTAATAATCATTTCAATCCCTTGCTTATGTGTTCCACAAAGATCATAAAACATGGATTCATTAAACATCATATTTTTATTATACGATATTGAAATGATTAATACATACTTGTAAGTCCCCAATCAAAATTAGTATGTCTATAAAGGTTGATAACCTTGATATAGAAATGGGTATGGTATTCAATACATAATTATTTTGTCATGGTAAATCATAGTGTGATTTCAGAAATATTAAGACATCATATATAAATTCATAAAATGGGATGATATGAGATAAAGGGGTCTCTTATCATTAAGACATGAAATTTATAGTAATAGGTAAATGATTTAAAATTACCCCAAAATATGTAATTAGAAATAGAAGATGTAACATAATAAAGATTCTTGAAGGAAGAGGAGGAAGCAAAAGGACCCTTTGAAATTTTTGGCATGATAAAGATTGTACGCAATGGTTCTTAGGAGGGTAAAATGATATTGAAAAAGGGATGTCATCATTTACAGATAAAGTGTAACTATGAGGGATAGGTATCAATTCATCCAAACATAAGAAAATAGAAATTAAAAAGGCATTACATATATGAAGTTATTGATTAAAATAGGAGAGAGATAATCCCTTAGGAAATTTCTGCATAGTAATGTGTATATATAAAGGATTATAGGGGGCCTTAATGATAGTGAAAGGAAGATCTCATAATTTCGATATCAAATGGATAGAAAATGAAACATGTAACATTATATCCCAATATATAGAAATGGAATTTAAGAATAAAATCATAAAATGAGTTCTTGAAGGGAAATGAGAAGAGATAAATCCATTACATGGATGTCTGAATCCAAAGGATTTGGAGAGGCCTATTAGGATCTTTTTCCACCTTGGGAGGACTCTAGGTAGTATATAGAAGAGTGTGGTTGATTTTCAAGGAGTTTTAGTGAAGAGAAATGAGAGATTGTGTGGGATTATATAGTAAAGGAATGGGATTTCATTATTAATTTGGTTTTGGACACTATATAATAAAATATTAAAAAACACAAACCATACAATTGTTTCAAAAAAATGTAAGTGGGAGAAATTATTTTTTGATTCCAAAGGCCTATGATAATAAAATATTTCTTTTATTTATTTCAAGGTGAGTTACACTTTCAATGAAATGAATATAAAATCATATAATATATTATATGTTATTGAGGATTCACAATGAATTTATAAAATAAATGATATAAACATGAAATAAAATTATTTTATAGAAAAAAATAAAAAATTTCAAAGTTATTTTTTATATTATTTATTATATCATTATTTCTCCATTATGATGTCATAAAACATACTTTATATTTATTAGGTATTTAATTTTTACCCAAACAATTGACACTCTCAAGAATTTATGAAAATTTACCATTGAAAAATATAGACATCCCAATTCAAAAAATAATATTCATTTTTTGTAAAAAATTCAAAACATGTTACTTTTCTCTTTTAAAATAATAATGTAAATCTATTAAAAATGATGTGATTTTTTATAAAAAAAGTTTTTAACCTTAAAAAAATTACTTTTGACTTCAAAAAAGGATATGTTTATTTATATTTTAAAAAATAAAATTAATAATAATATTTTATTAAAATATTGTTTTTTTTTTCAAAAATACATTAATTAAACTATATATATTTCTTTACTGAATTTGAATATTAAAAAAATAATATTTGTGGTTTAAAAAATAATTTACAATGTGAAAATAATAAGATAAAAATATATTCATTATTCTATAAAAATAATATACACAATAATATCACTATGGTATTGATACATATCCCTTTATTGTAGCAATATATGTCCTACGAGTAAGGTGAGTGATCGTGGGGCTTTCATGGGGTTGTTCGGTGAACACTGTTTGGACCATGATCTCGATGAGATTAAACATATCATGTAAAATGTTTTACTCATGCTTATGTTTTTGGATTTCATCTTGGGATTGGTCTAGGGTAAATAGTAGAAATTATATCTTCCTCAGAATCTCTGATAAATGGGATTTATGGGGAATGATCCAATGGCTTGAGGTCATCACATCCTTTTTTTATGTCAAATTTTTTAGAACCCTATATTTATACTAGTGATGTGATCACTATTAAATGGCTATATTATCAATTAAAAGGATTCTTAATGCTTATTTAAAATTCAATTAGATATAAAAAAATAATTTCTTGTGTTTCATATAACCATAAAATTTTTTCTTAAGTCAAAAGAGAACGAATTTTATTCATAAATGTCTTGGTCATTATAGTGGGTATCCTATCCTAATATGTTTTATGAATATAATGAAATGCATACCATCATGGTGGATTTTGATATATTATGTGGCATGGATAAATCATGACATTGTTGTAGTAGTGATGGAACTTATATAGTGATCTAGGTGGATCACTCTGTGGATGCCATGGTTGGGACCCTTTGCTATCAACTCAAGATGTGGGTACCCTAGACTCTATAGGATGATAGAGTAGGGACCAACTGTCATATCAAAGCATGGGACCACTTAAAATGGTATTGTTTCTATGTAAAAAATGAATAGAGTTACACTTGACCAAATTTTAGATCATTTGTGGTGACTAGAGAGATGCCAGGTTTGGTACTCCCAAACTGTATCATAAAATGAGTTTCCCTTACCCCTTGAATCGGTATAGATGGAACTCCACTTTTACATAGGGTGTGAATCATCTACACATAGAGTAGTCCAGTTGGGGTCATAATTTTTTTTTCTAGACCATATTGCATTTCCCACATGTTGTTTGTGTAGTTTGAGACAGAGTAACCTTGTCATATCATGGCACATACCCTCCATAGTCATTAGACAGATAGAGTAGGTACTCCCTTGTCATACCATGGTGCTGGTCATCTATCTATGGAGTCGATAATCCATTGTAGTGTCATGTAGAAGTTCCTCTATAAGATATGTATATATAGAGTTAGAAATACCCTATCATTCTAGGGTGTGGTCCTATATCCTTGGTATTGGAACTCCCCTTTTTTCCTGGGTGCACAACCTCCATACAAGATAACCAGAAAGAGTTGGTACTCCACTATAATGTCAGGGTGTGGGTCCCCTATCTTGGGACCGGTACTCTCCTACCGTGTATGGGTGTGGGACTCAAATAATGACTATAATTGTAGAGTGATACTCTCTATTCGTACTTAGGTGAGAGTCCTCTAGCCCCATGTGGTACTCCTTTGTCATACCAGGGATCATTTCCACTACCCACAGAGTTATACTCCCCTATGCCAAAAATGGTATTTTATTTTAAAATATCACTTCTTGAGGTTGAGTAAGAACCATCAAAAAATACAACAACAATGAAAAAAACCATCATTCCACACACAATTCATAATAAACTCCATAAACAAAAAACAAAACACATCAAACACTGTGAGTTTCATCTCTGATGGATAATCATGTGGAGTGTTCTATTCATAGTGTGTGTTATCATCAAGCATCTATTTGAATCCTATAGTTAGATATCATTTTATAACTTCATAATACTCAATGTTTGACATGAGCATATCTGGGTAATTTTGGGAGTCAGTGTGGTGTTGTCACATGTTTTCGTTGACTCCCCTTGTTAACTAAGTTGACTAGTAATTTATAACCAAGGATGTGTTTGAGATGGTGTTCCGCTATCATTTGGGTTCCCTCAGGCTGGGTTGAATGAGATTTTTCCTTTTAGTTTCCCCATTTTCCTTAGGTATTTTGTGCTAACTCTGTATTGTTATACTCAACCTGGCATTATCTTTTCCAGCACAGTTTTTTTATTATGCAGACCATGGGCCTTTCAAGAGAGTCTTGAGAGGACCCGAGGTAAAAGGATTAGTGATCGAGATCAAAAAAGATGATTACAACAGATAATATTTGGAGATTTTGGTAGTTTTATTTTTTATAAATCCCCTCCATCTAAGAAAGTTGGAATCTTTTCCATATTTTCATTAGGGTATTTAATTATTAATATTTTTACTTATATTGTATATTGTTTTAATATAGATTTATTTATGAATTTTGTTTTAGTTTTATTATCACTCAACTACTTCATGAAGATTTATGTGGGATAATGAATATAGGTACTATAGGATAAGGTATCCCTTGTGTGTCATATGCCTACATGGTTCTAGACACTAGCATCTGGAATATTAAGGTTGGATTGGGGTAGTCACTACATGGACCCTGTTTGTTAGGTTATTAAAAGAGTTTTATCAGAGAAGGTTCTTCCATAGGACCAGAGTCCATGAGCATGGTTTGGGTTGCATATAAGCATTTTCATTGCTTTTTGAGTTTGAAATTTAGGCCATAGACTCCATTTTTAGTGCAGCAACCAAAGTATCTATTCACCATATAACTGATACGTTGTTTTTCAACTCGATACATTAGGGAATTATTTGGAGTGAAATGATGGTACATTCATTATATAATACTAGGTCCTAGTATCCATTTCCTTCTTGAGTAATCTCTAAATATATTCCCTTTGACCATAGAACATGATGATTTCTATTTCTAGATACCTCTTCAATTAAATCTAGACATGGTTCTCTTGAGGGATTGTTCAAATTATGCACCAAGTGATGAGGCTTCTGTACCTGGAACTTTTCATAAGGATCTACCTAGGGTATGTCTATTAAATGAAGCACCACCAAATGAGAAAAATGTTATGAAGGTATTTTAGTCTGAGTATGCACATAGGGTGAGTGAATTACATGGGTTATAGAGGTATTGAACTCAAAAAAATTATGGTGATTTTGACCCCAATGATGTTTTTAATGGTTTGTGGTAGTCACACACACATTCCACCTTTTGAGGAAACATCTCTCTCAAATGGTGCTCCTAAAGGAATGATTTCTGAAGGGTTCAGATTGTTAATGTTGGAGACTTATGATGAAGACCCATGATGTGGTGGTGATCAATTTGGCAGAGTTTGAATGGATCTTCAGGGAAGATTTTTATTCTGACATGCTAGGATATATACAAATCCATGAGATTTTACGGCTTCGATAGGGTCTCATATCTATGGAAGAGTATATGGAGAGGTTCATAGACCTTTCTTGTTACTCAATGGTCACGATTTGAGACCCTTTTCTAGAGCTCATATCATAAAGGAGGGACAATATTGAGATGTCATAGATGGTGTGGTATCTGAATTCCTAGATTCTTTTGTGGGGGTACAAGAATAAGATCTGGTGGTAGAGAGATGTTTGGTAGAGGCTAAAGAGGATGTGTCTAGTAGTGGTGGTCATGAGGGGTAGGTTTCTTTAGAAGCTAGTAGATATTAGTTGATATAATAGTTGATTAGGAGGCATACCTTTTCCCAGAATCAGGCCCATGATTTTTCATCGCAGGAGCCACGTTAGGGATATAGTAAAATACTTGAGAGGCAGTGTAACCATTATGACATACAAGGATATCTTAATTGAAATTTTCCAACCCATCATGCTGTTAATAGGGAGCTATTCAACAGACTTCCCTAGAAGGGGCAGTTTATAGAGTATGGAGTCCACCGTGATGGAAAATGAGGTAGAAGAGTAGGGAGATTTTCTATTGGTGTAAGACAGTTCGGGATAATTAAAAAAATCCCCCTAGTGGTCCCTCATAGTCTTAGGGAGTTTTAGGATGGGGTGAGAATAGTTATAGTCTACAAATTCCTTTAACCTAGAGGCTCAATAGATGAATAGAGGAATGCTCTGCGCCCTGTCTTATTTTTGCAGTATTATTTTTGGACACTTATGTGAGGTACATTCCTCTATACACTTTTTTATCGAGTTTCTTCTAGGGTGACACGGGGAATTGGTAGAACCTTGTGGGTTGTTGTTTGTGGTAGCCTTGGGGTAATATTGAAGTGGGATTCTTTCCCCACTAATAATAATTCATATGATGTGATTAAAACCACGAGTGAGAGATAATGAATCCCAAAACAGATAGTGTCAGGGTTTGGTGTAATAGTTCCATTGAATCATGTGTTTGGGGTGTATTTGCATGTTGGATCATTGGAGTATGCCCTGGGGTAGTCAGTGTATCCCTTATGCTCGACCAGTTTGTTTAGAGGCTCGATTGGAGGGATATAGTAGCATAGAAACATTTTATTTCCACATATACAGACTCTGTAATATTTCCTTAGTGTGGATTGGTTACCTACAGTCCATGTTTAGTTGGTTGGACACTTGTGGGTGTGGTAGATGGGGTTCCCATAAGATGGGCTCAGAAAGACCCAATGTTTATTATTGGGAAGCTTTGTTTTTTTGGTTTGTACCCTCATGTGTCTAGAATCATATTTTTAAATGAAAAGCTTAAGGAAGTCATAGTATAATATATAATGACCCATACTTTAGATACATTTATATTAATTCAAAGATAATAATTATTCATTAGAAAATATAACAAATCAATTAAAATACCATATAGTTATAGTGACATTAGAAACTAGGAATCATAAATAACTAGTTTATAAGATATCTTCATTATCTCCCACTTATTTCATCATAACTAGACATCTTTTTGACATATCATACATAATAAATTTATTAATGATATAGGGAAAATAAACATATGAAAGGGTGAGCATAGATGCTCATTAAGGGAAAATAATAGAGATAACAATAATATCATAATAATAAAACATAAAAAAATAAAATTTGAAAATCATATCATGTATATAAAAGTTTATGATATCATGCCACAGGATAAATAAAAAAAATTATTTTAGAATCAATGAACATAATCCCAAAAGATAAAAAACAGGACATGCTATTTTGTTTCATACAAATAAGATAGTAAAATTTCTTCTTATAGGTCAAGGATCATTTCCATGAACATAATACTAGAAAAGACCATTATTGATCCAAGTTTACTCATTGTTCCATCACTGTATTACTAAACCACGATCATTTACTATTCTAGACATTTCTATATCATAAGATATAAATCTTTATCTAATTCATTTTAGGGAGATATAATTCACACCCATCTCATAATGAAATCATTCTTTTTTGTGACACAAAAACATAAATCATTCATCATAACATAACCCAAATAATTAAATATTTCTCTTAAACAACATTCCATCATAACATAATCCACATTAATTAAATGGATTTCATGAATAAAATTACATTATAAATATAACTGAGAGTTGGAATAATAGTTATTATATACATGAAAAATAACCCTATTAGTTAATGTCATCTTCAATGGAAAATAAATATGATGAAACACCAAAAATTAAATCTAGAGGAAGGTATTTATTCTTTTTAAAAAACTATTTTCAAAAAAATTACACGAAATATTAAAAAATAATAATTTCAATGGAAATAATCATTAAATATTTTCAAGTATGTTTCATGTAAATTTGGAATTATTAAAGGTTAAAAATTAATTCATCTCATATAAGGTAAAATAAAACATTCTTCTCATACTATTATCATAATTTCAAAAATTACCTCGTATAGAAAAAAAATAACAATTCCTTATAATCAATGTAGTAAAAGTCCAAAAAATGGGTACAAATGACTTCGAACATCCATATGAGAACATTAAAACATTTTATGAAGGTACATTTTGAAAACATGGTCATGGGTGATAAATATATCTCTATAAATACTTACATATAAAACATCTTAGATAATAATGATATTATGATATTATCCCTTAAATTAGGGCTGATATATTTTGTATGTATCTGATCATCATGTATAATTATTTTAATAATAACACTGAATTATTTCATAATAAAATTCATTTTTATGAAATCACATATGATTATATTATCATCCATTTGTTAATAACATTTCATTATTACTTTTTATTCTAGTATTAGCTGCTTCATTTGAGTATGCATATTTTGTCAAATAAGTTCTATTTCCCCTTCATAGGTCATATATACATCATTTAAAAATGATATTAAATTTTTATATATCATATAAATTTATTAAATACATTTATTTAATAATTATTTAATTATTATTATGTAGAATTAATAACATCGCATCATGGAGAAGGATGTATGTACGTACACATGAGCGACGATATCATCCAGATAATTATCGAATGATATTGAAGTGAATGGTGTCTAATATTTAAAAATAAATATTATTTTATAATAATTATATATAGTTATTATTTCAATAATTATACCCATCCAATAAAGGTTGTGGTGAAAAACAGATTACACCATGATGTGGAGATGGTATGTTGTACCTCTAAACACTTGGTGATTTCAGTTTTAATTTGATAGAAAGAAAGTAGAATATTGATTTTACATAATAATTATAAAATATCACCATATAAGTTATACTTGAGTAATTATTTATAATGAAAAAAAATCTTGAATAATAAGTATAAGAAGAAATAAGATTGAAATAATCGGTAGAGGAGATTACCTCCTCTTCTACCTGCTTCTTCTAAATCTCCTCTTAGAGCACTAGAGTTAGTATCTGAAGAACACATGATCATCTATTATGTAACTAGAGAAGTCGATAAGGGAAAATAACAAGTTATTTACATTAATTTTTTATGAAAGTGACTTGAAGAGTTGAGTAAGGAGGTTCCATTTTATAATTGAGGGGAGGGGCAGTTTTGGGTTCTCCAAAAATATTTATTTATAAGAAACTCAAAACCCATCCAAAAAACCTCACAATGTACCCAATTTAAAATATTAGGTAATATTTATTTTTAATTTCATAAGTCAATATATTTTAGAAGGGTTTTTATTTCAATTTAAGATTAATAATTTTTATTAACACTTAGTTTTTATATTTAACATTTAACATGGTAACAAATATTTAAATTTTCAAAGGTTTTAATATTTATTTATTTAATGTACATTAGACCATAAATAAATATATATGGATATTTTTTACCATATAATAATTATTTTGTAATTTAAAAAAAATTATGGTTTTTAAGAAATTTAATAATATATTATTTTGATAAACAATCAATTGTGTCAATTTTGACACTATTCAATTATTTGATTATTAAAAATATAAAGATAACAAGATAACATTGATAAATTTATTTTATTATTTCCCTAAGAGGTAAATGGAATCTATAAAATATATTATAAAAATAAATTATCACAAATTATATTTATATTAATATTTTCAATAACATATATTTGTTATCTCTTAAAAAAAAATTTTCTACATCAATTTTTTGTAATTATATTATATAATAATTTGATTAATAAAAATTAAAAAAAAATTCTATGATGATGATACATATACTATAATTTAGATTAATATTTTATTATAATTTATCTTCTAGAAAATCCAGGATTTAAAATGTTATACTTATTAAATTATTAATGTGATAACATTAACATATCTTTAGATAAAATAATATAAGAATCAAAATATCTCATATAAGGATATAAATGGCCAATAACTATTCAATTGTATGGTTATTGTCATGATATACTTGAAAAATAATATTTTTTCATGTGCTTGTGTGTTTTGATGGTTATTATAATTTTAAGACAAATTGTTTTATTGATTTCTCATGAATTACTTAATTTTCACATCGTCAAAGTTTAAGTCTTTAAGGTAATTATTTTTTTTCTAAAAATAAAAAATATATTTACATTATAAATAAAAACATGTTAGATTTAAAATGAGTATTTATAATTGAATTTATACTCTATATAACTATATATAAAAAATGTCACAGTTATTAAAACTTTAGTGAGACATATTTAACTTTTCTTAAAAATATAAATTAAATGTTCTAATGTCATCCAAATGGCTTCCAATGGAAACCATTTATAATAAAGGATGATTTAGGTCAAAGAAAACTCATAACATTATATCAATACATTTTTTAGGTAATTTTATAATACCATTATTACCCTTAATTACCTGATTTATCATTTTACCATATTAATGAAAATCACCGCTGTTACTATTCATAATGTCCAAAAATTAAATAAATCTATTTAAATAATTTCAAACTATTGATTAAAAATATAGAATCCATTTTTAAAAATTAATAAAATATAATTTACAGTAACTATTTTATAATTAATCCCATTTTTGGAAATAGAGAATGTGTTTTAAATGTTAAAACATTGTAAAAGATTGAAATATTTCTACATCATAATTCAATGTAAAATTAATAATAATATAATAAAGAATATTTAATTATAAAAATATATTCTATGTATACATTAATATAATTAAATATTACAATTTAACCATAAAAATAATTTTGACGGAAAAAGTTGTTTTCAATTATAATTTAGTGAATTTTTACTATTCATCAAAATTTAAATTTATCATAAAAATATTAAAATTTCATACAAAGTAAATTATTATATCAGGATTCCACATATCATGTTTATTATGTCATATAATAATTATTAATGTTTACCAATATAAATTTAAAAGGGATTCACCATTAAAAGGTGAAAAATTTACCTTTTGAAAATTGTAGGTTTTTACAGATCAAATAATGTTTATTCATACCCTATGACTAAAATATCTATTGGACAAATATAAAATATATTTTACTTAGTATATAACATATATATTTCATTACTCTTATTTAAAAATTCAATTCACTATAATTATTATCAGCAAAATAAAAATAAATAATTGTTTTATATTTTTCATAAATAATTGGTATTGAATAACTTCACATTACATTTTGAAAAGTTAGTTATGTTTATTCCCACAAACCTAACGGATAGGTTTAAATATTTACTTTATACTAAGGTAATATCACTGTTTGTTTAAACTCATAATTTTGTGCAATTCAAGAAATTGAAGAATTAAAATTATTTAATGAAAATATTTTATAAAAAATCCGGGTGTTACATTCTACCCCCTTAAACTAAATTTCACCCTCAAAATGTGTCACATGGGTTTAAATAGACAAGGATGCCTCTCCATCATCATATACTCAGTTTCTGACGTAGCTTTCTCAAATTGCCGGTTCATCCCCAAAATGTTAACCAAGTGAGTGGTATTGTTTCATAGGACTCTTTCACTACGATCTAAAATCTAAATTGGTTGTTCTTTATATGAAGGATCTTGATCAGGTGGTATGACTTCTATGTTAATTATATGTGATGTATCTGGTATGTACATTCTTAGGAGAGATACATAGAACAGATCATGAACTTGAGAGTGATTCGGTGGAAGAACCAAATAGTAAGTTACCTTCCCAACATAATCCATAATTTCAAAAGGACTGATATACCTAGGGATCACCATTCCCATATTTCCAAATATAAATGCTCTCTTCCATGGATATATTCATAGAAACACTTTTACCCACATCATTGCCTATTTATTTTCATCAATTGTTAGTATTACTTTTTGTCAACACATAGCTACTCTTAAGTGTAGTTGAATAGATCGGACCATTATTGCCATTTTATCAAAAAGATCAGGACCTCATAGATTTATTTCCCCAACATCATCATAGAAAGTTAGAGTTATTCACTTCATTTCAAATAAGGATTCATAAGGAACCATCTTAATATTATAGTGAAAGCTATTGTTGTAAGAAAATTCCACCTAAGCTAGGTGTTGAACCAAAAAAATATTTGAAATACATAGAGAAATCTATCAACAAGTCTTCTAGAGTTTGAAATGTCCTATTAGATTGACCATTTGTTTGAGGATGTTAAGAAGTGATGATGCATAACTCTATATGAACAACCTACTAAAGATATCACTGAAACTGTGTGGTAAACCTTGAATCTCAATCAGATATAATATAAAGTGGTCCTCCATGGTATCTTACAAATTCATTTATGTATATCCTAGAAATATGATCAATAGATAAATCCTCCATAATATTAATGATGTGTGACACAATTGTAAGGAGATCAACTATAACGAATATAGAGTTATGGACTTTATATGTTTTGGGAAGTATGACAACAAATTCTGTAGTGATGTTTTCCCATTTATGTTCTCGTATGGGTAATGGTTATAACATTCCCTTATACTTCTATCTCTCACCCATTACTTACTAACAAACCAAGCATCGAGATATATATTTTGCAACATCTATTTTCATGCCATCTCTCTATAAATACTATTTATGGTCAATGTACAACATTTTTCTTCCAGGATGAATAGATAATGAAGCACTAAGAGCCTCATCCAATAGCTCCTTTAATTCTAGAATAGGAGGGATGCAAACCAGGTTCTAGAATCATTTTATTTCTTAAAAATCAAGGCTGAATTCAAGAAGGTTTATCACCTTCTTTGATATCTCTACATCTTCCTTTTATGCCTCATTAATATTCATTTATATATATTTTTTAACATTGAATTGAGAAAGATAATATTTATCCACATCCTTTAAAATATCATGATCCATCCAATTCAAATCCATAAATATTGGATCTTTTGTGAACCTCATCATAGAGAGGCTTGCATGGTCTTTTCAACTCAAATCATATGGCACCTTTCTTGCTTTATCAGGGTTGTAATGTATTGAGTAGTCATAATCATTTAAAAAATTCAACAATATTCCTTGATGCATATTCATCCCCTTTTGTGTGAAAATGTATTTTAAACTTTTATGATCAATATAATTATCACATATTTCACTATAAAGATAATTCCTTCATATATTTAGTTCATGTATTACCACAAAAAAAATACAAATCATGATTTGGGTAATTTTTCACATTTATTTTCAATTTCAGCGGGGCATAAGCTTTCATCATACCATTTTTGAAATGAATAAAACCCATCCCCCTCCTGGATACGTCACAATAGATAAAAAATGTTTCTCCACTACAAGGCAGTGTGAGTAAAAGTGCACTAGAAAAACTTATTTAGCTCTTTGAAAATCTCATCACATTACTCTATCCAGCAGAAATTAACTCCTTTATGAGTCAACATGGTCAGTGGATTAGATAATCATGAAAAATATGTCACAAAACATCAATATTATCCAGCCAAACCAAGAAAATTTTGGATCTTAGTTACCATTGTTGGTCTCAGCCAACATTCAATAAATTCTATTGTTTTTGGATCAAAAAATATCCCCTCTCTTGAGAAAGTGTGACCCGAAAATAAATCTTTATGAAGCCAAAATTCAAACTTGGAAAATTCTGTATAAATATTATCATTTTTCAAGGTCTTATGTATAATTATCAAGTGATCATCATGTACTTATTTAATTTTAAAATAGGAAATTATATCATATTTATAGACTAAAAAAACCCGATCAATATAAACTCTAAAAACACTATACATTTTACCATGAAGATAGCAGGGGAATTAGTAAGACATAAAGTATCACTATAAATTTATATTGTATGTACCTTCTTTGGAATGCCATCATTGGTATATCCTTCTTCTTGAACCTTAATCAATGCTATGTTATATGATGATCAATCGTCCAAATGAATTTAACTCCACATACTTGGTCAAATAAGTCATCAATGCTAGGAAGATGATAATTTTTTGATAGTGATCTTGTTATGTTCTAGATAATCAATACTGAATCTCATTGATAAATTGTTCTTCATAACAAATAAAACAAGTACACCCCAAGGTGATGCACTAGCGTGTCTGAATCCCTAGTAAAAACTCTATTGTAGTTTCTTCTTCAATTCCAAAAACACTATTGGGGTTATTCAATATGGTTTCTTTGAAATAGGAATAACACCCTATATGAGTTATATTGAAAACACAACTTCACTATATAGTGGAAGACCCTATAATTCATGAAAAAGGACATCATAAAACTCTAATACTGTGGGTGAATTCTTAATTGGGAGTTTATCCCCAACTATTTGGGATATAAAACATTCATTTATAGGGATCAAGACTCATAAGAGGGAAGAAATTTATACTAAAAGGTTATATTCATACTTGAATCGATAGATGATCATAGATTAATCTTGATTATGAAATATGACTTCCCTTCCTTGGATATTTATATGGCTTCCATATAGATAAATCTAATTCATGGTAAAGTTCACCTTAAATTCTGTTTGAAACAGTTTATTAGTTGAGTTTTATTTGTCTTAAATATTGTCAATGAATGTCAATGATGGTTAAAGACACTCTCTTGCGTTAAATGGTGAATGGAAATCAGATGATTGATTCACTAACCATGAAAGTCCCAAGAACTTGTATCATGTAAGATAGAACATTTATAACATTGAGCTAGCATTCTTTTGAGGATTATTGAAGTAATTTGGATTTAATAATCCAAAAAAAAAGAGTAAGAATGTGGTTGATTAAGGGTTTGTTGGTCATGAGGAGGCTATGCACATGTTTTACTATATCCATGCATTTCACATTGATGGTTTATTTTTGGCTTACAAAAATTTGGCCAACCATGGAGGCTGGGAAATAACCACACATCAAGAACATGCAGGACCATAGGATCAACGACACTCAAGGGAAGCCCTCAAGGCCAGCCCCATATGAGGCAGTGGCATGTGGGCCATGTATAAGTCTACAAGAGTGCAGACACAGTGATAAAATTGTGCACAAGCATGAATAGTGGGTGCTAGGAGTGCTCTTATGGGAGGCATGGGTGGGTGTAGAAGCACGCCTGTAGAGAACCGATGTGGGGTGGCACCGGAGTGGGAAGTGGATAATTCTACGTCGATGTTAGAAGAAGTTGATTGATAAAATTCACCTCTCTCGCATGACTATTTCGATATGGGACAACATTTTAATGATGTGAATGTAATCTCTACCACTCATCTCATTCCCCAATTTGATCAATTGTCTGATCAACCACGACATCTAATCATCTAATATTTTCTTCTCATCTGATCTGGCGTCTTTCACGTTTGAATATGAGCTGTCTAATCCTCCCATGGATTGGAACGAGTCACATCATTGTCTTCTACCTCCATCACTTGACAGTGACACTTTATCTCACCGGAGAAGAAGCTCGATCACCATGGACACCTTTAACTATCAAGGAAGGATCATTTTGTCACCATGGAGGCTACTAGATTGAACCGATACCATACTTGCAATCTATGTCTTGCATGCATTATATATCAAAGGAGGCTGAAGCAAATGGGGTTGCAAGGACTTAATTTTCATCTGAGATACATGGAGGACCTAGCAAGATTCATGCATGAGAATAATCCATATGATCTTGACTCCTTGCACGAAGATAGTATCCCATGTTTGAATAAAGGAAACACCCAAGACTTGTAGATTATCCATGACCCACAGTTTCATAATCTTGAGGCAAAGATCACGGGCATTGAAAGTGTTGATCTTAATAAAATATATATGGATGTTGAATGCGGAAGTGGAGTTTCCCTTTTCTATAAAAGGAGGATCTTGAGATGAAGAATGATGCTGCTCCCATATATTTGAGAGCTCAAGATACAAAAAATAGAGCATCTCCCTATGCACCACTTCGTGAAGAGCAATTTGGAGTCTTGCGGGCTCTCTGCTCTATGAAGAAGAGTTCCTACAAGCCTTCAATAAGTTCTATTCACCCTTGAATATATTTTCAAAGAACCATCTCCTAATAACACCCGATAGGTTTTCTAAAAACCCTCACTGTGTTTCTTGAGGAAGTTTCCCTAGGTACACAACTAGTAAAACAACACCCATGTTGTACTCTATGAGAGAAAAAGTAATGATCTATTTATACATGAAGAAGAACCACTAATTTAGTTTCCCTAACAAAGGTTAACACCCTCGTATTTCCATATTTATCCTACTATTTTTCAGGGTTTGATATTTTATGAATAATAAGAGTCTACAAAAGGGGTAGTGTGTGTTGCATGCACCCATGTGCATTGTTTTAAGACACATGCGGCCATGAAAAAAGATTTTCTCACAAAGAAAGGGTAATACCAATTCAGTTTGGAATAAAAACACAAACATGAAGTTATGTGTATGATATAAAGGAAAATGAACCTAGTGCAAAGTAAAGGGGATAAGAAGAAAAAGATGAAAAATAAATAGGTTCTGTGTGTGCTCAAAGGACCATACCCATTAAGGAATCTCACACAAGAAGAAGAAGAGGTGAGTGCATGTATGCATGAATGAATATGCATATGAGAATACACTTAAATAAAAGAATAAGACATGTTTGTGAACACATGTAATGAAGAAGGAGAAAAAAAGGGAAGAATGGTTCATCCAATATTCCATATGCACTATCAGATGCATACATGAACAAGAATAAAATAATTGATTCAAATGATACCAAGTGAACCAATCATCATTGACTAAATAATCACATTGTTGTTTGTAATTCTAGCGAAGAAGAGAGAATAAGTTTTAGTTTACTTGGTGGTTTCACTATGAATAATATAGAATAAGTCTAGTGCAGTTGGTGTTGCACTAGAGAAGAGGAGAAAGAAGGAAGGAAGAACTGATTTCCAGCATATTTCAAGTAATCATGTGAATATCACTAATGAACACGAAGAGAAGAACCTACCTTTTCAAGAAGGAAGCAGACTATCTCTATAGGCAATATAAATAACCAGTTTGAGGGTTCATGTTGGACTAGGCTATCACCAGTCTTGGGAAGAAGATTGTTTCATACACCATATAGAGTGTAGGGACTCACACTGGCTAGAGGATTATTTTCCTAGCCACTCCACTATAAAATAATATCACATTATAGTGGAAAATCCATGCACTGGTCATACCCATGCATGACAAGGACGTAGATGCTCTTATTGAGTGGTGAACCTTGTAAGAATATCATGTGCATATTTTAACTGCTTTCTATTATTATATGAAACATAGAAAAGATAATAGAATAAACAATTTCCTAATAGGTCAAGAGGTACTTAGATAAAAAGTAGGAATTGGTTTTAAAAGTCCCCAACACTGATTCACCCCCCTCTCAGTGTTAGCTATATCCCAAACTGGTCCTATCAATTGGTATCATAGCGATATGTTCACCTATTATAGATTCTCTATAGTAAAGTTAATCTCTTTTTTATATTTGAGATTCTTTTTTAAGTTATCAATGAAGTGCACATTTAGTGATGATTCAGTTATCCCTAGGTAGAAGGCTATATCTACCAAGACCTTAGAGAATAGGAAAATTTAAGAGAGGTGAATGTTTAAGAAGAAGTACCTCTTATCTAGAGAAGAGGAAGCACCTGGTTCTCCATATCTAGATAACATTGAAGACACACCAAACGTGGAATGTAATGAGATGGTGGCTCAAGCCCCCACCAAGAAGATGGACAACCTTCCTACCTCAACTAATCTTGTGGTACGTGTTAGTACATTTTGAAATTATCCTCAGGAATAACATGTTAGCACAAGTGGTGATGATCAATCTACAACATCCCAAGAAATATCAGGTGATTGATTAAGAATGGTTCTTGATGGTATTCCTAAAGAGTTTACATCCATAGTATGTGGAGTATTTCAATGCATTTAGGAAAAAATCACTCATCTACAAGAAGATACTTATGTTTTGGAGAACATATTAAAAGAAAAAATTGTTTAATGTCTAAATATCCCCATACATGTTGGAACCATTGAAGCAAAAAATGGGATTTGAAGTAAGTTATTGAACATGTCACAAATTTGTTGAAGAGAAAGATGGAGTCAACACGAATCTTGAAGAGAAGATCCATGCACACGATGATGGGCTGAAAATGAGCAATGTTTTCAGGGAGTTATATATGGAAGAAGACTCTAAGAATATCATAGAATTTGACTCTTTGTTTCAAAACAATGTAAAGATGCATGAAGATGAAGTTGAAAGATTAAAGAAGCATTGTGAAGAGAATATGACTAGGATTGATGACCAAGAAGTCATCCTCAATATGAGATGTCTAGAATTGGATTCTGAGTTGACCAATCATGAGAATGCACTTATTGAGTCTCTAAAAATAAGGAAATAGTTTTTTCTAGTACATAATTCTCACAATAAGATTCTATAGTCAAAAGACCATCAACATGTTATAAGAAGATCATTGATTCACCCAATGATCTATCACAAGCAGCTGATAATGTAAAGGTATCATCCATACCAACTTGTACTAATGTTTCTAAAATTTCCTATACAAAAATTGCCGATTGGAAGAGAAATTCTAAAAAATTATGGTTGATGAAAAGTGACAAGAAACCTACCTCCATGGATAGGGTGGATAGACGAAAGTGTGTGGAAGATATCTCTCCAAAAAAAGCACAATATACAATGAAGAAGATTTATCAACCTTATGAGGAAGATTCGAAGATGTCAGGGTTTTTTTTCAATGGTATTGTTGTAATAGATTAGGGAATTGTGAACAGTATTGTGGGTACAACCGCTATAATGTAAAAGAACAGAGATATCCCATATCAAGGTGGAGAAATACAAAAAAGAAGAAGAAACCTCCCCAAATCCATAAGCATCTGTATAATGCAAACAGATTTCGATTTTTAGATAACATTTGTGATGTATGCAATTAGAGTGGTCACTTGAATGGAGCATGTTCATCTCAACAGGAACCCAAATATGATAAAAAAAGAAGACCACAAAAGCTACACAATAATGAAGAATCACCCTTGGGAAAAATCAGATAAATAATGTGAAAACAATTATCCCACGAAGATTTCAAGAATTAAAGAGGAAAAGTATTTGGATTCTAAATCAAAGATGTTGAAGGTTAGTGCATACAAAATAACTACTAAAAAGGAGGACACTCAAGAGAAGCCTTGTAAGAAATTCCAATCTTGATACCCCAATACCTGATGATATATTGGTCATTTGGCTAGATGATTTGGAAATAATGAAAAAAATGGATGATGCTCAAGATAAGTCTAGTGCAAAAAACAAAATAATATTCTATATGAAGAAAAAGAAATTATATGTATGAGGTGAAACAAGGCTGGTCATACTGTTAGAAGATGATTTGAATTTACTCCATTCCAACAAGAATTTCTTATAAAGATGAATGTTGCACCATGAGATACTAGTGCATTGAACTCCCATCAATATAGAAGACTTGCACAAAAAGAGATGGATGAAATAGTGAGTTCCACACAATCATAGTCATCATTGAAGATCAGTTGTGAAAGTGTGATGAACGGAGCTTGTGCATTGAGAAAATTATCTCAATCGTATTGTTCGCATTTATGGAGCAAGAAGGATCCACATTATTAACTTAAATATGTATGTATTGTGATGGTTCTTATCATACCGGGAATTGAAGGTTACATAAGATCTCAGGGGCAGATGTTGAGATTCAGTGATGAGAAGTGTTTACCATAGGAAGATACATATGAAGAAGCTACATGAGTCATTATCTCATTCAGTGTCAACATCAGTTGGTATAAAACATATATTATCTAAAGATTTTTTGAAGATCATGTCATTGGAAAAGGAAGTGAAAGTGTTTCAGGATGACCACACTTATTATCCTAAGCCTAGAATGAATCTGGAAACCCCTAGATGTAAATTTTAGGAGTTCTCATCTCATGCGGTGTCATATTATGTGGGTAATGGAAAGCTTTGTTGTCTAAAGAAAATCCTCTTGTTTTATACACTGAGAATTTCTCAAGTAGACATAGAGTGAAATGACTGATGTCACATTTCATAAGTTTGAAATGATACCCACTCTACCATGAAATTTCTATTTTTTTCTATAAGGGGGAGATAAGTGAAATGAATGTTTAAGAGAGATAAATAAGTAAATACTCACATTTTAACATTCATTTAGTACAAAAACATAGGTTATTGAAAAAAAATGAAAGGTGATAAATTTTTGGGACCACTTTATTAATTGAGTAGTATTTGTGACAATTATTTCATTGAATGTCAATAATGGTTAAAGACACAATCTTATGTGAAATGGAGAATGGAAATCAGATGATTTATGCACTAACCTTGAAAGTTCAAAGAACATGTATCATGTGTGATACAATGTTTAAAACATTGGGCTAGCAACCTTTTGAGGGTGATTGAAGTACTTGGGATTTAATAATCCAAAATGAAAAGGAGGAAGAAGATGGTTGAAGAAGGGGTTCTTGATCATGAGGATGTCATGCACATGTTTTACTACAGCTAAGAATTTCAATTTTATGGTTTAATTTTGGCTTACAAAAATTTGGCCAACCATGGAGGCCAGTTGAGAACCTCACCTCAAAAACATGCAGGACCTGAGGATCTACCATTCTCAAGAGAATCCCTTAAGTATAGCCCTGCATGAGGCATGGGCATGTGGGCCCTGTATAATCCCACATGAGTGCACACATGATGATGAACATGTGAACATGGATGCATAGTGGGTGCTATGAGACCGTATGTAGGAGGCATGATTGGGCATAGAAGCGCACCCGTAGTGAACCAGTGCGGGGCAACACCATAGGGGGAGAGGAGAATTATGAGCTAATGATGAGGGGAGTTTATTGATAAAAATTGCCTCTCCCGCATGTCCATTTTGAAGTGGGTCAATGTTTTTATAACTCGGATGTAATCTCAGTCACTCATCTCATCTCTCATCTCGGTCGACTGACTGATCAGCTGCGGCATCTGATCTTCTAATATCCGCCACTCATCTGATTTGGCATCAAGAAAGTTTGAATCTGAGCCATCCAATCCTCCCATGTATTTGAACCAGCTTCTCTGTCATCTTCAACATCCACCATAAGCCATCACTGTTTTTTCTCACAAGAGAAGAAGCTCGATTACTATGGATGACCCATGAATAACAAATAAGTATTATTTCGGCACAATGAAGGCTACATGATTTAACTGAGATCATGCATGCAATCTGCATCTTGCATTCACGATATCTCGATGGGGTCCAAAGAAAACGGTGTTTCAATGGTTTAATTTTCTTTCTAGATACATGGAGGATCCATGTGAGATTTATGCATGAGAATCCTTCTAATGATCTAGAATGAATTCAAGAAGATAGTAGACCATGTTCGGAGAAGGAAACACTAAGGACATGCGGCTTATCCTTGACCTGCAGTTTCAAAATCTTGAAGGAAAATATCTTGGGAATTAAAAGCCCCAATATTAATGGTTGATATGATGATATTGAACGCAAAAGAGGAGTTTCCCTCATCTATAAAATGTGGAGCCTGAGATGAAGAATGTTGCTGCTCCCACATATTCGAGAGATCCTGTTTCGAAAAATAGAGCATCTCCCTATACACCACTTCGCGAAGAGATACCAGGAGTCTTGCATGATCTCTCTTCTATGAAGAAGATTTAACACAATACTATGATAATAGTTATGCACCCTCGAACATCTTTTTGAATAATCAGCCCCTAGGGACACCCGATAGGTTTTCTAAGCACCCTCAGTGTGTTTCGTGACGAATTTCACACGGGTACACAACTGGTGCAACTACACCCTTGTTGTACATGGTTTAAGGAAAAGAACTATGCTCTGTATGCCCAAAGATGAACCGTGAAAATCACCGCCTTCCCAAAGGTTAAAACCCTCTTATTTTTATAATTATCCTACTTTTTGCTGGGGTTCGAGTTTTGATGAAGAATTAGAGCTTAAGAAAGGGGCAGAACATGTTTCCTGCACCGATGTGCATTGTTTGAAGAAGCTCGAGCCCTCTAAGAAGATGTTTTCACAAAGAAAAGGTCATACACATTCAGTTTGGAAGAAAAAGAATCAAATTAACTTATGTGTATGATGTAAAGGAACTTGAACCAATTGAAAATTGAAGGGGTGAAAAAGAAAAGGAATAGAAATAAATAGGCAATGTGTGGGATTAATGAACCATACCCATTAAGGGTTTTCAAACATCAAGAAGAAGAAGTGAGTGCATTAATGAATTCATGCACATGCGATGTGAAGATAATTAAATAAAATAGACAATCAATTGTGTGCATGGGTGTAAAGAATAAAAAGAATGTAAGGGAAGAAAGGTTGAACCTAAATTCCATATGCATGATCACATGTATACATGAACATGAACAAAAAAATTTATTTAGAAGATGCCATGAAAACCGATCATTGTTTCCTGAATAACCACATTGGTGTCTGTGAATATAGCTAAGAAGAGAGAAGAAGATTAAGTTCAGTTGGTTGTTTCAATAAGAAGACGAAATAAGAAGTCTACTGTTGTTGGTGTTTCACTAGAGAAGAAGGGAAAGAAAAAAGGAGGGACTGGTTTCCTATTTCTTTGAAAGTAATCAAGTAAAGAGCACTAAAGAAGATCAAGAGAAGAACCTAATTTATTAATAATGAAGATGAATATCTCTATAGTTAGTATAAATAACCTACTAAAGGCTGTAATTTGGAATCATCTATGACCAATCTAGGTAAGAGGATTGTTTTCCACCCCCCCTCTAATGTGCACGGAATCACACTGGCTAAAGGATTGTTTTCTTAGCCACTCCACTGTGAAATAATATCACATTATTGTAGAGAAACAATGAACTAGTCATACCCATGCATGGAAATGATGTAGCTACTATTATTTAGTGGTGAACCTTGTAAAAATATTGTGTGCATATTTTAACTGCTTTCTATTATTTCATGCGACATGGAAAAGAGAATAAGTGAAGAATGGTCCAAACATGTCAAGAGATATAAGGATAAAAAGTTTGAATTGGTCTAAAAAGTCCCCAAGATTGATTCACCCCCTCTTAGTGTAAGGTATATCCCATACTGGTCCAATAAAATTGTACTATAAGAAGGATCACAATATTTGTAGGAAGAACATTCCCATAAACATCGATATAAGAATAATTTTAAACATTTTATGTGACTATTGTTCCATTAGTAGTTGTAAAAAACCCAACATCAAATTGTAAAGGTAGTATTGTGATATCATTAATTAATTCAACAAATATAAATGAGTGGGTGGATCCATAATCTAATAAAAACATTTTCTACATTCGAGTGGATGGTATGTGTACCTTTCACCACTTCATTGTCTTACTCCACATCACTGATAATGATCGCAAGCGATATTGATTTTTCTACGGACTAAACAGTTAGTTGATGTCGATCATTATCAATAACACTTGGTTTTGGTCATAAATTTTTATACTGAACAATTTCCTTGCACATGTATCATTGAAGTGTATGAAGTATATTCTGTGTAGAATTTTTTATATTCACATCAATATACAACTATCTCCCATTACATCGACATTCAAAATTTCAATGACTATATTTTCCACACATAAAACATTTACTAGTCCCTTTAAATAAGTTTCCTATATATTTCTTAACAAACATTGAGAACAAGGTAAAGCTCGTATTATTTTCAGTGTGGTCTTTATATTTTACAATGAATTTTATTTTTTATAACTTTTCGAACCCATAGGATTGATGAGTTACTTCAATCTCCATATCAACCTTTAGAGAACATTGAATTATTTATTCATAGTGATTGAAGTATCTTATGGCTAATTCCCTTCAAAGACATGGTTTTAAGACACTAAATAATTGAAAATTTTAACTCTAAAATTGGATAATAATTTTAGATGCATTCCATTCATGTGTGGTTATTTTTTTTACAGGTACCAAAATAATTATCATCCTTTTTCTTAAGTTCATGGAACATTTTCTTCATATTTTTTTAAATAATACAAGGAAATTAATCATCCAAAAATAGGTTATTGAGCACATACCATTCCATGGATTAAATTTCATCTATTTTCCTTGTATTATTTATAATGTTCAACTATTGATCCAATTGACCTTAATAATGATAGAATTCTAAGATTACATTATTGTGTTCTCAACTTGAAGAATTTAAAATATCTTTTTAGTGGTACTGATCCATTGTTCAAAAACTAATAGATTAGAATACCTACTGAAGGAAGCTAGACACTACCTTATGATGGACACAACCAAATTTCATCCCCACATTTTCTCATTTGGATGTTCTTCATAATTTATATATTGGTAAATTTTTGTGATCATAGCTACATGATTTTTTTTATTCTATCTCCCATAACTTTCGGTCTCTCAGGAGGAAAATCATTGCATTTCCAACTACATTTAGCATTAATACGGTTCTGTCAAGTTCTACCCATTGACTAAAACTAAGAATAATTGGGTAAGAATTACTAATCATAATGGGAAAACTACATAATCAAGAATAAAATTTGAATTTAAGAAACTTTAGGTTTTACCTTGGCCATTCATTATAATTTCATAGACCCTAAGATTGTAAACTATACATCAACATATCCTTAGGGTTCTTACTATGGTTTTCTCATCCTAGTCTTCAATAGTAAACTATAACTTTACTATATTACCAACTATATTGACCCATACATTATTTACATTGAGATTACTTCAATATTTAATAATATTCATTAAAAAATATAACAAATCCATGATAGGATTGTATATGTGTTGTTTCTTTAGAAACTAAGAATCACAAAAAAACTGGTTAATAAGACATCTTCATTATCTACAACTTTATTCATCATAACTAGACCTCTTTTTGAAATATATTACCAAAAACCCTTCTTCATGACCTGGGGAAAAGAATAATATGAAAGGGAAAACTCAAATTCATTGTATGGATAAAAAATATAGATATCAATTATTCCATAATCATAAGAGATAATAGCAAAACATTTTCAAATCATATCCTATATATGAATGATCTTAGTATAATTCCATGGGATAAATCATAAATTTTAATAAGAATCAATGAACGTAATCCAAAAATGCATAACCTAACACATGAAGTTATTTGGGATACACATAATCATATAGAATCATTTCAAATTAGTGAAGTCTCATTTCAAAGACCGTCATAGCAGCAAAAGTTCATTACTAAAAATAGTTCACTCCTCTTTCCAGCCATGTATTACTAAACCAAGGTCATTTCCCATTCCATCTATATCTATCTCATGAGATATATATCATTAACCAACGAATTCGAGGGATATATAGGACTCACCATTCTAATAATGAAATAAATCTTATGTGTTCCCTAAGAACACAAATCATTCATCACAAAATGACCCAAAAATATAATGGGTTTTATAAAAAACCATCCTTCATAACATAATCTACATAAAAAATGGATTTCATAAAAATAATTCTATTATAAACATGATAAAACAATGGAATAATAGGTATAATATCCTTGAACATAATCCTATTAACTAATTTCTTCTTTGATTGAAAATAATTTTGATAACACACATGAAATAAATTCTTGATGAAAATATTATTTTTTCTTCAAAAAGTTTTTCCTTTACAAAAAAGGACATGAAATTATAGAAGAAAATATTTTTTAAATAAGAATGAGATATTTTAAAAGATTATTCATTGGAATATGGTTTTATGGAAGGGTAAAAATTATTCCATCTAGTATAAGGTAAAATAAAACATTCTTCTCATACTTTTTTCAGAAAGTCAAACAGTACCTCATATGAAAAACTAAATAACGATTCCTTCTAAACTATGTATTAAAAGTCCAATATGTGTAAAAATTACTTTAATAAACCATAATACAATAGTAAATCACATTATGAATGCAGTTTTAGAAAACACGGACCTGGATGATAAATATACCCCATTAAATACTTATATTAAACAGTCTCTAATATTAATGAGTTCGAGAAATTATCTCCTGCATTAGGTTTGATTTCATTTGTATGTATTTGAACCTCCTATATACTAATTAAAAAAATCAATAACTTATTTTTCAATTATATTAATTTTTATGATATCATATTCGATCATATTATAATTTTATTATTTTTAAAATTTCATTAATACTTGTTATTTGGATATTAACTACTTCACTTTATTATGTATGTTTTGTCCACTCTGTTATTTATCCTTCATAGTTCATAGTTATTTAATTAAAAAAAATATTAACATTATATATAAATATATATATTATTTATTTATTCATTCATTACATTTATATAATAAAGACTTAATGAAGATCATGAAGAATGAATCACATAGCATTGTAGTGACGATAAGCTATGCACATGCACAGTTGATGATATCATTCCCATAATTATTAAATAATTTTTCATTGAATTGTTTATAATATTTTTGAATAAATATCATGTTATAATAATATTATATAGTTATTATATAAAACATTATTACAATCCATGTATGGTGTTGGTGAAAAACAAATTACACCATAACATAAAGATAGAAATCTGCACATACACAAGCGTGGTAAATTCATTTTACATAGGAAATATTAAAAGTAAAATATTTATGTTCCATAATCATTAATAATTTTAACTATATAAGTGATAATGATGTTATTAATTTATATTGATACAACTCATGAAGAGTAATTAAATAAAGAGAAAAGTATGAAAAAAATCTCTAGGGAACATTACATCTTCTTCGATGCGCTTCCTCTAAATCTACACATAGAGAACTAGGGTTGGACATTGAAGTATAAAAAAACCTATATAATATTACTACAAATGTCTATAAAGTAAAAGGGTATGGTATGTCCATGCATGAAGGCTCAAAGTGAACTGAAGAGGTGATGGTGTAGGTTCCTTTTTATAACTGAGGTGAGGCTCACTTTTGGGATTTCAGAAAAATATTAATTTAAAATAAAAAATCCACATAAAAACCTCAAGATTATAAGAATTTAGAGTATGAGATATGATATAGTTTTAATATAATCATCTGATAGATTTTAGATAAATGTTTGTTTCATCGTATACCTTGTCATTTTAATTAACACTTAGATATTTTATTTAATGTTTAAATAGGGTAAAAATTATTTCAATATTAAATGTGTGAAATATTTACATATTTTATGGTAATTAGACCATAAATAAATATATTAAAAATTTTTGGACCATATCAAATTTATTAATGTTTTTTAAATTTTTTTATGATTTTTGAATATTTAAATTAAAAAATATTTTGATTTGTGATCAAATATGTCACTTTTTGACAGCACTCAATTCATTGATTCTCACAAATATCAAGATAACAATTAATATTGGAACCAAATATTTTATTATATTTCTAAGAGTTAATGTTTATATATAAGATTCTTTATACATATTTATTGTCCAAAATTATATTTATTTTAATATTTTAAAAATAATTCGTTGTTATCTTTGTAAATAAAATAATTACTACATATATTTTTTGTAATTATTTAATATATTTATTTTTTAAATTAAAATAAAAAATAGAATACTATGATGTACATAAATATATTGGATTTCAGAAGATTATTTGTAGTCGATTTTATCATCTTCAAAATCTAACATTTAAAAGGTTATACTTATTAAATTATGTAAGGAAAAAACATTAACATCACTTTAAATAAGGTAATAGATGTTTCACTATCACATATATAAGGCTCTAAATAGTCCCTAACTCAACCCTTGGATGTTTATGGTTGATATATACTCAACCAATAATATTTTCCCAATTTATTGGGTATTTTCATGGTTATTAGTATTTTAATAAAAATTGTTTTTGTAATTTCTCATCAAATAATTTATTTTTACATCATCAATGTATAACGCATCAAGGTAATTATTTATTCTCTAAATATTTCAAATACATTACCATGATAAATAAAAACATTTTTTCATTCTAATTATTATTTATAAAATAATTTATATTCTCTAAAACCACATATAAAAAATTATTTTGTTTTTAAATTTTGAGTGAAACATATATAGATTTTCTTTAAATAAAAAATAAATTAAATGTCTTAATCATATCAAAGTGGCTTCCAAAGGAAACCATTTCGACCCAAGGATTATTTAGGTTAAAAACTAATAAAATTATATTAAGACAAGTGTAAGGGTAATTTTATTATAATATTCTCCCCATTAATTATCTGATTTACCATTTTACCGTATTAATAAAAATTACAGAAGTTACAATTCATAAATCCAAAAAATAAAATAATGCTACTTACAAAATTTGGACCCAATTATCCCAAATATTGAATCAAAATTTCCAAATTACAACATAGAAGTTTAAATTATTATTTTAAAATTAATCATGTTTTCAAAAAGGGAACATGTTTTAAAAGTTAAAACATTGTAAAATATTTAAATGATTTTACAACTAAATTCAATGTAAAATTAATGCTAATGAACTACATTTTACAAAATGATAAATATATATTATATTTATACATTAAAACAATTTAATATTTAAATTTAACCATTTAATTTATTTTTATGAAAATTTTGTTTTCAATTACAATTTCATGTATTTTTACAATTTATCAAAATATGAAATTTATCGGAAAATTTTTAAAAATTCATCCAAGGTAAATATTTATATCTCAATTCCAAATAAATTTTCATGTTGTCATATAAAAAGTAGTAATGTGTACAAATATTAATTTAAAATGATTTCGCTATTAAATGGTGGAAAATTACTATTTTAAGAACCATAGTTTTTTATACATCAAATATGGTTTATTCATACCCTATTAAAAAATATATATTGGGTTAATCTAAAAAATATATTATTAAGTATATAACATATATATTTCATTAATTTTTTAGTAATATTAATTCACCATATTTATAAATACAAAATATAAAATATATAATTGAAATATATTTTTCATAATTAATTTGTAGCAAATGATTTTACGAAAAATATCCATTAATTAGTTATATTTATTCCCGCAAACCAAACAACTAGGTTGAAAAGGTAATTTTATACTAAGGGTGTCCCATTGTTCATTTAACCTCACATTTGTGTGTACTTGAAGCTATTGAAGAATTAAAATTATTTAAAGAAAATATATCAAAAAAATATCGTATTGATAAATAGTACATCATGGTTCAGATGAGAACTATCAAGATTCCTTAGTATACAGTTTTTGTTAGTGACATGTTGTGCCACTAGTCATAATGAATGCATACTGACCATAGTACTTGGTGTTTTGTATCTATTTATGATGAGGAGACATGTGACACTTTTTTCATGATTTAAACCTAGTTGTAGAAAGACGTGGATGTGGTTTTACCCTTGCAGTTCCCTTGAGTTCATGATTGTTGGAAGCAGAGGACCCCCTCAGTGAGATCAAAACAATGGGAGTCCTAGTGGAGGGCTCAATTGTTTCCCAAAATCTTTGGATTTTCTCTTTTTAGGGAAAAAAATCCAAAAGGTGGTTTGTGATTTAGTGACTCGGGTTTTGACCTATAATAATTTGGAATATTTGTAAGAATAATTATGAATCTAGGATCTATTTCGGCACTGGAATCTACATTCGGGAGATCCTCAGTGTTGTGACATAAATTATATTAAATATATTTTTCACATGGATGTCGTTTTATTTTTAATGTGATTTAACCCTAGTGGGAGTCTCAAATAAAAAATCATAGGTCCAGGTTGAGTTCAGTGTGTGGTGTTTTCCTTAGTTGTGATATAAAAGTATGTAGCATCAAGTATCGCATTAGAGGTGAGTCAGTAGGGTGTCAAATGGAGGATATTATTTTAATAAAATTAAAACAATAACCCTCACCTCTACCTTTTGTTTTTCTGAATAATTGGATAGGTTCAACCATTATCCCCATTTGGAGTGATATATGAACTATGTAGAATACGAGGGGAATCGGAACTTCAATTATCTGATCTTGATGATAAAGACTCACAGATTATGGTGAAATGAATTTAGAGTATGTATCTGACCCTGAACCTTTTGTATTCCACCATGAGTTTGGTGGATTATAGTTTTAAGCATTGATCCTATTTTTTTTTTTTTTTAATATTTTAGAGAAATTATAAGACAGGCTAAGACCCCCTAGGAGTAATTTTATTGGTTTTGGGAAAAACCTAGACACTTTTGGTAGTTATTGGGTAATTATTGGTGTGAATTCCAAATCATATATCATGTATATTATAGGAACACACAATATGTTCTTCCCATATTGGGAAGAATACTTTAGGGACTACTTTTTATGTACATTGGTTACACGCCCTGTAGGGACATAGGGTTGTGTGGCCAAGGGACATGGCTTCGGTAGCCGTGTAATGGGGCATGGTCATGTTGAAGTATATGGGTACAAGGTACTGGACACATGCATGGGAAAGAGACACAGATACGACACCATTTCTCTAGGTCATGCCATGTACTAGGGGTAAAAGACATGTGTGAGACATAGATGGATGGTTTGTGTGGGTAATAACAATGTCGTGGGCTATGGTGAGTTGGGACACTCTATAAATATCCTTTAAATTCCATAAAAATCTCACATGGCTAGTCAATCCTTGTATAATAGGACACTGCCATGTGTTTAGGTGAGGTAAAACACTATGTGGACCCCTATAAATGTCATATAATCCTTTTTATAGACTTACACCTTTCATGACTTATTATTCTGGTTTCAGACTCAGGAATTTGAGTAGCCTATACAAAGATGTTTTATACATTGATCTTTGTGCATGACTTTGTGGTGGCCTAATAGATAATATATGGGATGGATAAATAGAGGAACCATAATAGTGGTGTTAGAACATTGATAGTGATCATGGTCAATCACTGTGTGGAATTTGGGGTCAGTACCCTTCCATATCATCCCAGCATGTGGGTCCCATGAACTCTTTAGGATAGTAGAGTTTTTTCCCATGCCTTATTAGGTCAGAGGTCTCATGTATGTGGAAGTATCACAATGTGATTAAAGATAATTTTGATTCTCCTTTTAGAGATATACGAGTGACATAGGGTATTTTTTTGGTTTACTTGAGATATGCTCGGATTGGTACGCCCCTATCATATCATATTGTTGGTTACCCTTGCCTCTTAGATTAATAGATATGGAATTGCCCTTTTATAGACAGTGTGAGTCCTCTACCAATAGAGTAGTCATTATATTCCAAAAATCCTCTGTCATTCTAGGGTGTGTATACCCCTTTATTGTTTATTTATTTGGAGATAAATCCCTCCATGTTTACCCAGGATTTACCCATCCACACACATTAGAATGATAGAGTAGTATTCCCCTGTCGTACTTTGGTTATTGTCCCCTATTTATGGATTTGGTACTCTCCTTCCATTTTAGGGTGTGGTTCCTCCACATGAGATGTATTAATAGACTAGGAACTCCCCTATAATGCCAAGGTGGGGGTCCTCTATCTTTGGAGTCATAAATTCAATGTCACTCCAAGGTGTTAGCCCTCTATATGTGATGATTTGTTAGAGAAGGTACTACCCTGTCATGTAAGGGTACGGTTCCTCTAGCTTGCAGTCAGTACTCCCTTATCATGTCAATGTCTAGGTCCCCCATAGTGATCATAAGGGTAGAGTGGTAATCCCTTGTTTTTCTAGGGTGTGGGTCCTTTATATACAAGGTTGTAATCCCTTATCCTACTTAGTTGTTGGTCCTCTAGAAAAAGAGTTGTTCTCCCCTATCATTCTCGGATGCGGGTCCAATATTGATGGATTTGTAATCCTCTGTCCTGTTAGGGTATGGGTCCTTTAATGGAGTTTGAGATCCTTCTATTGTGGAACTAAATCATAAAAAGAGGGACCCTTCCATTGTTGTGTAGGATACCATTTAGTATTTCACACTCCCTCAATTCAGTTAGGTGTGTGATTATTCCTATGGGTGTGATAGAGGTTTCTTAGGATGGTTAAGAACAAGTACTCCGTCAACTATAGGACAACGGTGAGCTACAAGTCTATTCTCTCTCTCTCATTACAAAATACGCACTTAATTCATGTTATATAAGAGTATTCTACAACCTTTTATCATCAGTGAAGGGAGGGCCTCTCCACATGGGTACTTACGACCTTGAACAGTGTGCAATAAATCAGTGATAGGACCTCTGGTGCAAGGCACTAGGGTTGGACCAGTGAGATATTCCTGAGGGATTGTGTTCTCTCAGATGCACCATAAGGTATGGTACATATTTTCTCGATTTATTTTATCTGTTAAAAAAGTTATATATCGTATTTTTGAGCACATGGGTTGTGTTATCTTTGGCATGTTTTATCTTCAATCATCAAGTAGAATTGGGTAGCTGGCTATGAGGTCGAAAACACATGTGACTTGGAGTTTGAGATGAGTATATATAATTGATTCTAGGAATCCATGAGGTTTTGTCATATCGTGTGGATGACACCCCATGTTGATTGATATTATGAGTTGTGTATAACCAATTATGGGTTCTATATAGAGTTTCTATCTCATTTGAGTTATTTATGGCTGGGTCAAGCAGATGGTTTCCCATTAGTTCCTCCCTTTTTTTGGGTTTTAAGGCACCCAATGAGTATTTTATACTCATCCCTATACTAGATTCCCACACAATTGTTTTTCATGTGCAGACTAAAATCATTTTGATGATGTCCAAGGAGGACATGAGGTAGGTGGATCTTAGTGTGATACACTAATTGATGAGTTTATTGAAGCTTGGATGAGAGGATTTATGGTAGTTCTATTTCTCATAGATCCCCTTAATATGATCATGTTAGATTCCTTTATAGTGTTTCTTGGTGGTTTATATATTTTTTTATATGAACGAAACCATTATTAAATGGTTTGTTTTTTTTTTGAGAAAAAACCAAACTGAAAAATGTTTTGGATTGTTTTTGTATTAAAATATGACCGGAGAAAATCTATTCCACTTCCAAAAATACAAATACCTGAACATATAAACATACATGTACATACCCATATACATACACAGACATATTCAAACATACACATACATACACATACATACAAACATACACATACATATCCATAAAAAATTGTGCATAAAAACATACACATACATACAAATACATAAAAACATACAGATAGAAAAATATGAATATAAATGCATACACATAAACCTACAAATACATTAATTATCACTTTATTATCATAACATATCCCAACTGAGAACCTCTTCAGGGCCATAAGAGAAGATGGAATTGACCCCCCGGCCTGCCTCAAATAGATCGTAGGTTGGAGACTAAAATCAATTATATTAAATAAGAAAATGAGATGAATTACCCACATATATCCCATGAACATAATAAGAAACCCACCAGTTAACACCATTACATGTTTATTTGAATAAGTTGAGTCCATGTTCTGGTAACCAATGATCATTCAATTAATTTAAAAAAGAATAAAGTGTAACACTTACCTAAAAGAAAACATTTAACAAGAGTCTCTATGAGAAAGATACATTAATCAAACTAGTCGTTCATCTTCCATGGAAAAGATTTTAGAAGAAACTAGTTTGTTTGCAATTCTATCAAAAAAAGTGTTTGTATTTTGATATGCATGGCTGATGATGAAGGCAATAGATGATATAATTCCCAATAAATATATCCATTATACATTTTGGCTTCATGAATGATGTTTATTTATTCTTCTAAATCATTATATGATGGTTATGGATTCACTCATGAGCTATAACTTGGAGCATCCATTTTTTACATGTCATAGAGCATTGTGTTGAGGATATTTACAATGCAGTCATTTATACCATATAATAAGATAGAAATGTATTCGGTTGAAACTCTACTACCAATATGAATCTAACATTTGTATGAATTCTCTCCCTAGAATTATAAAAAACTGTTTATATATAAAGGGGTCAGCATAATCTGTGTAAATAGTTGGATTATATTGAAGACCACTCTAGAAAATATATTAGAAAATTATTAATTAGTAAGTGGAAAATGAAACGAACTAATAAGAACCTACCAGGAAATCTAACACAAAACATCAACATATAACACATACAAGTTTAATAAATTCATATAAATAATATATAAATTGGTTACCTCATACCCAATTCCCAATTATTTTTTCACTTTCACCCCCCATATAAAATTCCCCATATTGAAAATTATTTCCAAAATATAGGTGAAACACACCATACCAAATCTATTAAATCTAATGTGGGTCGAACTACATCCATACCTATCCTAACCACTCTCTAGGTCCAACATATTGCATTTTAATCAGTCTAACCATACCATAAATAAAATCAAAAATTCATATCACATATACAAATCACTACCATAATTGAAAATCTCATTACATATCAATATCAGTAGGGTATCAAGACCAAGAAGGAAAAAAACCCATTCCATCCCCATACCATGAACATCCTTGACAAGTATAATCACCATATTTCAATAACCATCCAACATTACTATACTAGGAAGGGAGAGTTGGGATTTCAGACACAGGTTTTACTATTGAAGCAGTTCATTTAATTATTTTTTTGGTGCATCCAAGTGATTAAATTATTTCTCTATGGTTTCAAAGGTCATATTGGTAACTCTAAAATATTAGTATAATATAGGCCAATTCTATGACATGGGGGGTCTATGACATAGTGGATAGTGTAGGAGGGGCTCCAGAGCAGATTATCATGTTTTTTGGTGTGGTGGAAATGTGAGAGAAATGATGATGAATCATCTAGGGCATTTGTTCAACAGAGGTCCTAAATAAAGGGGTTAAATTTTCCACATTTCGAAGTTTTTATATTTACACCATGGTCTATGGAGCATGTAAAAAATGATTGCGGTGATGGTATAATCTAAAAATACATGTTTTAGGTTGGATGTCTCATGATTCCTTAACCAGGTTATAGAGGCAAGGGAAAAGAGTTTAATCACCCTCTACCAGTTTTTTACTAGTTCTATTGTGGATAAATGATCATGATAAATAAAAGACTATATGAGGCCAGTAAATGATAAATACTCCTAGGAAGAGTTTTGGAGGGTTCTTGGGGGAATTCTTATTCCATGGTTACTAGTCCAATACAAAACCCATATCATTTTTGTTTTTTAAAATCATTGAAATATCATTTTATGGTATTGAGAATAATGTGTATCCATTAATATTTCCCACAACCCTTTGGAAAACAAATATTTAATGAGCGATGAATTCATCCACCCCACATCTACTGAATTTTTAGACTACCACTACAATGTTTTTTAGATTTTTTTTCTTGGTCAATCCCTCTTTAGTATTGGTTTCTCTTATTCTATTCCACTCTTCGCCTCACTTATTGATTTATCATTTATCAAAAAACATTAAAATGGTGGGACTTATGATTTAGGTATCAGGTGGAGATTACATTAGTAGTTTTTCATTTTAGGGCCTATGGAATGAATCTTGTTTATCATTGGATTGTTCTCCATCAAAGGTGTTGTCTTCCCATAATATTTTCATAAAACTAATATAGGTGTTGTTTTCTTATCGTTTATTTGAAATGAATTTTTCTAATTTGGGATTTAGAATTACATGAATATCATATTATAACCATATACTATAGTTTTAATGAGTTTTATAAATTCATGGGTGAATTCCACTTACAATTAAGGTTGTTTTGGTTTTTTGAAATTTCAATGTGGGTGTTTCAAAGCCACATGTTTCTAAAATTATTTGAAAGAGATTTTATAAACAAAAATAATAATATTTGAAAGATATTCTATGTTATTTGATTCATGGATTGATAGAAATGAAGGCTTCAGTTTGTAAATGATTTCTCAAGAAATTGATTTATATTTAGATTTGATATTTAGTTTGGTTTTAATGAATAGCCTTTTAAATAATGGTTTTTAATGGAATTTCAAACCATTTTAAAATTGATTATTACTCCCATATAATTATAAAGAAGGCCATTTTATAAAAATTAAATGGATTTTCAAATGAGGTGGGTATATGAGACAATATCATGACCTTTTTATAATGAATGGCATAGATTATGTCATGAGTGGAATGTTTTAAATTTCATTATAATGTTAATGATGTGACCATAGATACTTCTTATAAGGGAACATGAGGTGAGTGTGTTTTTTTGTACTTATAATGTAAGAGTCTATTCTTGATTATTTAATGACCTCATATTTTTTCTTTTATTCACTAAGAACTGGGTGAGAGTTTAATATTTACTCATTACTAGATAGTCACAAACTACTGGTGTCCCCACTAGTTAATCAATTGGGGTGATCACCAATGATGTTGGGTGCAATTCAGTCGGGTGGATTTCTTAGTTAGGATGCAATGTATGTCCTAAATTAGTCTAGGGTATTCTATAATGTCTATGAATACTGTCAAATTAGTACCTTGTGGGTAACACAATATAATTTATTATGTCTATCGGAAAATCCAAAATATTTCATTTCCTCGATTGAAGCACATAACACCAAGATAATTTATTATTTATTTATGTCATTATCTTTATAATAGAGTGTTATTGTGGATATTATATTTATAATTTTGAATATCTATATTTTGTGAAATGTATTTAAATTGTTTTATAAAAATAAAATCAATCATATGATTTAAAAATTGAAATCAATATAATCATTTTTTTAAAAGAGGCTTTGATCATTAAAATGTGGTCATATTGATTTTTTCATTCAATGGAAAAGTGAATAATATTATTTAGTTGTTTTTATGTGTATATTTATTTTATGTACTTATTATGGAATGATAGATTTATATATATGTATTTCAAAATACAACAAAAATTATATATTTTTATAGGAATAACATAAAAACTAGGGCAAAATCTATCAGAGCTCAATTTGTGTCACAGAATTTGGTGATAATAGATTTTATGTTCACCTTTTTGGTCTCTTGGAACTAGTTTTTATATATTTTCTGATGTTCATATTGTTTTTTTCAGTTGTATTGGGTTGTGTAGTGTGACCAAGGAATATATTGAGTTCTTCGTAGAGTCATTAAACTTAGTTTTTATTCTCGTATATATATGTATTTACATTGATAGACCATATATATATTTGCAGGTTTCATGTTAAATATTTTTCTATTATTTAGTTAACATATTTATATAACTTAGTATTCCATTTTATTGGATGTATTTATTTATTTATGTTTCATGCTATACATTTTAGAGAAGTATTATTTTCTTATTTTTAATATGATGGGACATAAATCCAACATAATGATCGGTTGTGTTTGATTTCATAGGGGAATATATTTTTATATATATAATTGGTGATATCATTACCAAACAATATGTTTCAAAAAACAAGACCTTGTTTCCAGCCCTGGGTAATCAAGATCATACCTCATGTATTGAAAATTACAGATCAAGAGTTCAATATGAGGTGGCTCAAAGGGGTTACTAATAAAATGATTTGTTAGAATTCCATCTTATTGTTTGGGGTGTAACTTGGAGGTATGTATATTAGGATCATATTTATAACTCAATAGTAGGTATGGGGGGATGTTATCATGAAGAATTTCCAATTCTGAACAAACATGTTTTCTTTGGTGGTTGGGAATTGAGTTTCGACTTTTAGTTTATTTTGGATATCTTTGAAGGATGTAGATATGTTATGATTATATCATTATCTTTCATAAGTATGTCAGTCATTTTTAAAATATCTATGAGTTTTAAATGAATAATTTTTTAGAGAATTAGGGATTCATGGTTAGACTACCTGATTTGGAGAATAAATTAAAGAATGTGTATATGGTTCTTGAACAATTACAGAGAATTTAACACAGTTGTTGAACAATTTACCAACCTTTGCAACCAAATTGAGCACACTGTTTTTTTCCTCTGGAATTGTATCTTTCCCACACCATCTTTCTAGGTTGGCCCTGATGGTTTATTCAATGTTGATATGTAAATTAATGTAATTTTTATAATGATATTAGTGTTATGAAATGTAGTTTTTAGTTTGTGTTTGGTCCTAATTACATGATGTTTCCCTTATAAGGTTTCATGCATGTTTTTCTGAAAAGTAATTTTTTTATTGAAAAATAGAATTTTATGGGTTCATTTGTTTTTTAATTGATTTTAACTTTTTCTAATCTTTTAGAACATATACAAAATGCTTTGAAATGAGAAGTTATATATGTAAAAGTGGTCTATTTAAAACGGAATTTTGAAATTATTTTGTAATGAAAATTGGTTTCTTGGGTTTGGAAGAAGTGTATTTGATATAAAAATTTTATAACAAGAAGGTAAATGTTTTTAAAATGAATAAGGTAAAGGGATAAAGAATTTTTATTTCTCGATATTTAAATTTTATTAAAATATTTTCAATAAATTTCTGAATTTTATGTTGGTAAGAATTTTTAATGAATTTCTTTAAAATATATATTAGGTATGGAAATTTGATGTAAAATTATTATAATGGTTTATTTGGATTGATGATTTTATGATGTGTGTGGATACTATTTTTGTATAAAAGTGAGTTTCTATGAAAAATTTTGGTTTTTGAAATTAAAATTAATTAAATGGTTTTATTGATTGATGGAGTCATTTCAAAATATTAAATTATAGTAAAATTAATTGGAATTTGGCTTTTAGAAAAGGGGGAGTCCTATATATTTTTGGTGTATTATTTTTGTTTTGGTGTATTTTGTATTTTTGATAGCATTTTGTGTTTTATTTTTTGTTCATGGACTAATTGAGGTTCATGTTTTGTGTTTTTAGATAACGAATCCAAGAAAACCATTAACGAAATGCTAAAAATAATTAAATAAATGAAATTTTATATTGTAAGATAATTTATATATTCCGGATATTGAAATAATATTTCGATGTTACATTAAAAATTTGTATTTTAATTTGGAACCCTTTTGATGTTTTTAATGTTAAAATTTATGAAACGTCTTTAATTTGACTAATTCATTTTTCATGAATATAACATTCAATTAAAATACATAAAAATCAAAAAATTATTGAAAAGGGTCAGAAATAATATTATTTGGTCTAAAATGTTATATCTTATTATTTTTATCCATTTTTAAAATCATTAATCCTATATTATAGTTAATAAAACATAATATTTTATGTAATTCCTAAATTTCAACTCACCTCAATTGTAAAAGGAGACTCATTTGATTACAAAATTTCATCACCGTGAGACTTATTGATAAACAAAACTCTAAAAAATTTTATTATACACATACCTTTCCTAATTTTAGGGATTATAGTATCAAAAAAAGGCCACTTTATAGATTCGTAAGGAGTATCTCAAATGAATTTTTCAAGAGGGAAAATTCCTTTTTCTCCTCTTTTAAATTATTTTTCTCTTCAAACTTAATCTTCCCCATATCCAATATTTCATGAAAAATTCAATATCATATATATATGGTAATTTTTTATGATAAATATCATATTCATATTTTAATATCATATTCATTTATTTTATTATTAAAAACAAAATTTCCTCTCGTGGTGTGTCCATTCACCAACTTCATGGATGATGAGTTATTGTTTCCTAAAAACAAAATCATTGGACGTTTAAATTCACTAATAATTATTTAATATGTACTAATATATATATATATATATATATATATCTGTATATGTATATATGTATTCTCCCTTATTAAGTGTTACACCCATTTTCAATGAAAAATCCATAACGAACTGGCCATAGAAACAATGAAAAGAGCACACTGAAATAATTGAAATAACAAAATATTGTTACTAAATGGGTGGAAATTGTTATAAGATGATCATGTATGGTATTAAAATTTTTAATATAGTTCCTTGATATACCATAAAATATTTTCAAACCAGTATATAGGATGTTTAAACATTTTTTAAGTATGATGAAACAACGATAAGAAAATTCTAAACCCAATTTCCATTCATTAGGGTTAACCTCTTACTTTATTGATTTTTTTGATAATTTATTTGACAAATGAAATTATTATATTCTGTTTTCTTATATGGATTTATAGTCAATATATATATTCTTTTCTTTTGAATGATTCTTGCTTCAATTATATGACTTTTAAAGGAAACCTTCTTTTAGAATCCACTTTTAAATTTCTATTTGGAAGAATAAATATTATGATGGAGTTTTTCTTATTTAATGATTATGTTCGGTTAATGGGAATTTTTTATGATGAGGGTTCAGACCTATATCTCCATCGAATACATTGGTTTTTTTATTTCGATGGTTAATCTTATGGTTACTCAATGTGTCACAACGATGGTGACACCATAAGGTAGCCAAGATTGTAACATTGAATGGTAGTCATGGGGGTTAAAAATCAAAAGGTACATGTATGGGTTACAATATTATTTAAGTATTACCCCATTTTACCTATAAGGTTTATATTTATTTTTCTATGGTTTATGGAAATCTCATGTTTTTCCTGAGTATGTATATGATAATTTTTGGGTGATAAATATGTATTCATGTAAATGATTTCATATACATATAAGTATTTTTGGACTCATGGTTTCATTCCATAATTTTAAAACTCATATAAATATTTTGTAAAAATCCCATCTTTTAAAATGTTTTTCAAAGGGTGTTCAGAATGATAAGATTGAATAAGAATACAAGATCAATGTTGTGACTATTATTTTTAAAATTATTTCATAATTTATTAAGAATAATTGTATTATGAATTAAATGGATAACGTTTTAGTAGTTTCAACTATATATGATTGTGGGTTGGTATTTATTAACTATGAAGTAATTATGTAAAAATTTAAACTGAAATGATATTTGGGAATGTGATAAGATAATTATAGTCTAATAAACTAGATTATATAATGTTTTGGGAAACATCCTTATAGATGGTATCAGAGAAATGGTTTAGATAACATTAGAGGTTATAATGTTAATTACAAATTAATTAGAGATCCTTTATAAGCATAATGGTTTTTATCATATAGAAAAAAATTTAGGTTCATGGTAAACAAGGTATTTTATATGAAATCATAAATCAACTGAGATATAGTGATGTTGATGGATTTTGGTATTATAAAATTTTTATGGTATTATTTTCACCTTCTAATTTTTTTTGGTTATTTTAATTATTAAATTCATATTTAAATGATGCTATTTTGAATTTAATAATGTACATTTTTTAAGATGGAACGAAATAGATCTTGCACAAAATTTTTATCCCTCCCAGATGATTTAATCATCACTATTATTGCAAAGTCTTCTTCAAATGATTTTGATTGCTACTTGAGAATTGAAATCATCTATAGGAAATTCATTGAGTTATCTAAGAACTACTATTTTTTTAAAAAAAAATATGCATCATGGTATCTTTTTCATATTATTTCATGATCACAACTCTTCCAACTCTTCTGGAATGTAAAATTCCAATATTGGCATGCCTATCGACCTTTTGAAAATAAGACGATGTACTTAAAGATAAAGGGAACATCAAGAAGAACCTAAATTATGGATTTGGTATATGACTTGTCTTATTATCCGTAAAGTATGAAAATTATTATATTGATACATATGAATCATGAGTTTATAATTCAAATCATTGATTCTCCAGAATATAGTATTAGTAAATTAGGTAGTAATGCATAAATAATGGATTATGAATAATGTTGAATGATTTAGATTTCCACATATAAAGCGTTCACGATTTTTTGTAGACCTAAGGATGGTGAAATGTTTAAAATTATTACTACTATTTTGATGATTAGTGTACTTTGGGATACTTTTATTGAGTTTTAATTATATGTAATACATATGTTTTTATGTTGAAAATGTTATTTTATGAAAATAATATTTCTTTTATTTTTTTGGAAATAATTTATAAGGTATAGATTACATTTGGATTTATATGTTATTTTTTTGAATTATGGTTTGTTATAATTTGGGAACATATGTTTTATCAGAATATGATTCAGTGAGCGATATTATCATTGAATAGAATCACGATTATTTTTGGGAGAGTTACATGAATAAGATAAAAAAAATATCTACAATTTTATTAAATAAATAATTTTAAAATTATATATTGTAGGAAAAAATGATTTTAAAATATAATTATGGTGATTCATTGAAATGAAAGTCATGTGCTATATATTTTTTTATTTGGACACATATATTGTGAATTGAGACTTTAAGTGCCATCGATGTTTTTATTTTGAGAAATTTTAATACTATCTTGGATGTATATAGTACCAAATCATTTTTATTTGTGGGTTTTAATCTAAGTTTAGAATAATTTTTGAGGAATTTTAATTATATCTATATGTTGAATGTTTTATATTGTTTTTTGGGAATTTATTTTTTTCGGTGATTAATTCTATTTGGGAATTACCCTATAATATCAACACTGCTTTTTATTAATTACTAAATATAAGAGGAATAGATTGTTTTAATTTTATTGATTTAGCAATCTACACATATTTATTTTAGTGTTATAACAATGAAATATTCATTATCATCATTTTGAGAAAAATATGAATTTGTGTTAGAAAATTGATTAAAGAATGGAACTACACTATTCATGTGAGTAAATATCCTCGTTTTCTTATTATAGATGTCGGTGGGATTCATCAATTATAGGAAAATTTATCTTTTAATAAAAATATGTCGATTTTCTTTTCTTACTATGAAATTAATATCCCTTTTCACCCATCATCTATTTACAGTTTTGTGGCGCTTAACATTTTCATAACTATATTCTATCTCAATATTTATCATTATTCAAGAGTTTATTTTCTCTTGCGTGTAAATTTTTTCTTAAATTTAATCATAATATTTTTTTTACCTCTTGTGTTCCTCATAATTTTTTTTCCTATAATTAAGAATATGTTTTAACAATCATTTTCTTGATGAGGATTTTGGAAAAAGGTATTTTCATTTGTCAACCCCTAATTATGATTCCTAAATTCAAATTGATAGGAAACAATTTAATGAAGGAGGGTATAATGCAATAACCCAAATATTTATAGAATAATATGTTTCCATATTTTTCAGTGTTCTCAAATTAAGGAGTTAAATTCATTCAGCTAAATAATTCTTAATTTAAATAATTTTATTAAACATATTTGTCATATGGTTATTTTAAAAAAAATTAAATTTTAAAATTATATAATTTTAGTTTGAAAAAAATAATTTTATTTTTAATGTCAAATTTTTGAAATTTTATTAATATTAATTTTTGAGAATTTTACGAAAAATATAATTTTTGGTGAATAGAAAAAAATATAGTTTTTTTAAAATATTGTATTTTCCATGAAATTATCATGAAATAAGTATGATATAAAAATTTATTTAAATTGTATAATAACTAAATAATGATATTATATTATTAATATTTTACTGAATTAATTTATAACATTACTGTTATATTCTTTAGGATAAGTACGAAGACCATTGTTTTTGCCGATGTAGTGCCTACTCAAGGCCAACATAAACAAAACTCACAAATTATATATAATAATTGAGTGACAAAAATTATTTTCATGACTAATTTGTTAATTATTATTTTTTATTTATGTTTTTGGTTATTAATTTCTAATCATAGTGTTATATAACATGGGCCTTATCTAAATTCTTATACAATGCTTGTGCAAGGAAATAAAAGGAAAATTAACAAATTATGGATGTTATTTGATATAGATATGTGTAATTATACATAATGAGTGAATATTAATGATTATTTTGAAACAAATTAATTTATTTTTATAATAGTAATTTTTTTTAATATTTATAAATTAAATAAGTGTCTTTAATGCTTATGAAATGATGATGAAATACTTTTGAAAGACAAAGAAATTTAAATAAAACGTTTTTAATTAAAATTATATGTGCCATTAAATTTCTCCAAACATGAGTAAATATTTCTCAAATAAAAAATGTCAACCATAATATATTTTTTCTTTGAATTTGGGATATTTTGGAACCACATTAATCACATTAATACCTTTAAGACATTTTATTTAAAAGTTAGTCAAGGTGTTCAAATTATAAACATTAGTTTGTATGACATTGTAATATATGGTATTAACAAAGTGTTTTTCCTAAATAAAGAGAGTTTTGAAAGAAATTGTAATTATTATTTTTTTATGTCATATTATGTTTTATTTTTAATTAATACATATATACCCTAATGGATTTCACAATAATGATGTATAAGTTATTTAATTAATGATATTAAAAATAGTAAAATAAGTATAATTTTATGTTTTTATGATAATTCATGAATTCCATAGATTAATATGATAATTATAAGATATAAGAATTTTTTAACTCATATTTAAACCTTTTTTTCTGTTTTTAAAGTCAAAATATATGAATAGTGTTTAATTTGACTAAATTATATTTCATTAATATAATATTTAAATAAATATGTAAAAAAAATTATTGAACATGGCCAAAAATTAAAGAATTTTGTCAAAATTATGTTATAATATGTATTTTATGCTTTTTTAAATTCTTTAACCCTATATTAGACTAAATATAATTTAATTATCTATGTAATTCCTAAATTACCTCTCATCTAAATTACTATAGGATTTACATTCCTTTACAAATTTTAATCACATTGAGCTTTATTTCTCAAGAATCCTCTAGAAAGTTCTTTTATACTCATCCCTTTCCCCATTATAGTGATTATATAGTCACAATAATACCAAATTCAAGAGCCTTAACAAGGTTATCATGTAGAAACTTCCAAGTGGAAAATTTCATTCTTCTCATTTTTTAAATTTATTCTCTCTTCTAATTTGAAAAATGAAATCTCTATCCGTGGTGTTTTAATTCACTGCCATCAAGGATGATGAGTTATTGTTTCCTAATACCGAAATCATGGGAAGCTTAAATTGACTAATAAATGATTAAAATTGAAATATATATATATATATATATATTATCAAATCTAGTGTTTTATTTCCATTTCACAAGAAAAATCTCTAACGAACCGAACATGGAAACCATAAAAATAATGTATCAAAACAATGGAAATAACTAAATATAGTTAATAAATGGGTAGAAAACTTTCTAATGAGATCATTAAATGTTTTATAATCACTAGTATAGTTCTTTTATATATCATTATATCTATTCAAATAACTATATATGTGGTTTGAATTGGTTTTAAGTATGACAAACCAACGGTAAGGGAATTCTTAACGTAACTTCCAATAATTAGTCTGATCTTTTATTTCAATAATTTTGATTTAATAAGATTATTTTTGAAGTGAATATTTATTATATTTTTTTATTATGTTTATTTATAGTGAATATACATATTCATTTTCTTGAATGATTATCTCTTCAATGATAATATATTTTTAACGAATTTTCATTAAATATCATCATATAAATTTCAATTATGAATAATTATTTCTATAATGAAATATTCTTATTTTATGATTATGTTCTAGGTATTGGGATTTTTTTATGATGAATGGAAATCCATATATTTCAGTCCAATTCATTGGGTACTTTTATGTTGGAGGTCGGTCATATGGTTACTCCAAATGTAATGGTGATGATTACACCATAAGGTAGTCATGAGGGTTACATTGTATGGTAGTCGTGATTTTTACAAATCATATGTTAGCTATGATGGTTACAATATTAATTAAGTTGTCCCTTATATTTAAAATATGTTTAATTCATGTTTTAATTTGTTTTATGGAAATATCATTTTTTCCAAAGTATGTATATGATACATTATGGGTGATAAGTTTTCCTTTGGGGAAATGATTTCATATACTTATAATTATTTTTGGAATAATAATTTTTTTCCTTATTTTTATGTCCCTCACTATGAATCTGTGATCATAACAATATTTAAAAAAATTTCATATGGTTTATGTATAGTTAAGAGAAAATAATAATACTTTCTCAATGATGGGTTATTATTCCTGAAATGCTTTCCAGATTTATTAAAAAATTGCATTATAAAAAAATATGCACGATTTTTGTAGAACAAATATTATATGATTTTGGGTTGATATGTTTAAATTTTGATATAATTATATAAAAAATTAAAGAGAATAGATTTTTGGTAATGTAATATGTATATTCTTGTTGAATTAATAATATTATGGAATGTTTAAGGTCAGGTCCTAATAGTGGGTATCATAGTAAACTTTAGATAATTATAATGGTTATGATGTTAATTAAGTGTAAATTATAGATCCTTTATTTCAAAAGGGTTATTATCATATAGATTAAAATTAAGTTTATTTTAAACTATATATATTGGATAAAAATATAACTCAACTAATATATAATGATATTAATGGATTTCAGTCTTCTAAAATTTTATGGTATTATATTTACCATATTAAATGATTTTCTATTTATTTTTATAATTAATTTCATGTTTATGTGATTCTATTTTATAATGATTTATGATAATTTTTCACGAAGGAAGGAAATAGTTATATTATAACTTTCTTATCCCTCCTTAGTGATTCGATCATCATGATTATTGAATAGTAATGTTCTAATGATTTTGATAACTTCTTGAGAATTCAAATCAAAAGTAAGAAATTGATTCAGTTATCCATCACGTACAATATTCTAATTTTTTATGGTTCACGGTATATTTCTCATATGATTTCCCGATCCCAAATCTTTAAAGTCTTCTAGAAAGTAAATTTCGAGGAGTGTCATGAAGTTATACTTTTTGAATATAGGACAACGTAGCCAAAGAAAATGGGAACCTGAATAAGAACATAAAATCATGATTTGAGTTATAAATTAGTTTATTTTCAATAAAGTACAAAACATGATCATATTAATAGTTATGAATCATGAAGAAATAATTCAAATTATTGATTCTCAAAAATGGAGTATTGAGAAATAATAGGGTAACGCATAGTTAATGGGTTGTGAATAACATTGAAAGATTAATATTTCTACATATAATGTATTCAAGTGTTTTGGAATTATTAAGGATGATGAGTTGATTAAATTTAACAGTACTCATTTAATGATGAGGGTACTTTGGGACATTTTTATTCAGTTTTAGTTATAAGTAATCCTTATGTTATTATGTGAAAAAAGTTATTTTTGGGGAAAACTATTTTCAATTTCTTGATATAATAAAATGGGGTGGATAAATTAATTATTGATGTGATCTTTTATTTTGAATTAATTATGGTTTTATATAATTTGGAAACATATGTTTTATCATAATTTGATTCGTTGAGCTATGTTATCATTGAATAAAGTCACTATACTTATGGGAAGAATAACATGAATAAGGTAAATAGAATACCTGAGGTTATATTTGAGTAATAAAGGTTTAATTTTATATTGGAGGAAAATATAATTTTACTACTGGTTTATGGTGATTTATTGAAATGAATATCATATCTTAGATATTTTAGTATACTTTCCAAAAAATTGTGAAGTGAGACTTTCGGCGGTATTGATGTTATTTGGATATAAATGTTAATAATATTTTTGATGTATATGTGATTGAATCCTTCTGATTTTTGGGTTATAATAGGAGTTTATAATATTTTCTATAAATTTAAGGATATGTACTTGTGGAATATTCCATATTTATCATTGGGAATTATTTTTTGGGGTGATTAATATTATTTTGGAATTATTTTATCTTTTCCTAATATTTTTTCATAATTACTAAATATAAGTGGATATGATTATTTTTCATTTTAGGGATTTTGAGATTCGTACAAATTTGTTCGTGCACTATAAGAATGAAATATTCTTTTTGTTATTTTTGTGAATAATAATAAATACATTTTTTTTATAAAATAAGGTATTTTTCATGACATCTTCAAAAAAATAATTATAGAATAAAAAATTATATCAACTGTTTAATAAATAAATAAATGTATTATAAAAGTAATATTGTGCATAATTAAATTATAACATGAATGATATTTTTTTATGATAAGTATAAAAATCATTTTCAATGCTGACGCACTGCCTACGCAGTGTTGAAAAAGTCATATTTGGTGACATGTATATAATAATTGATTACTAAAAATTATTTTCCTGTCATATTTGTTAATTATTTTGTATTATTAATTTTTTTTCGATAATTTCAAATTTTTGTTTCATATAAAAAGTTCCATATCTAAATTCTTGTGCAACTCTTATGCCAGGAAAAAAATAAAAATTAATATATTATAGAAGTGGTTTTGATAAATATATGTGTAAAAAAACATAATGAATGAATTTAAATGATTATTATGAAGCTATGAAATCTTCTTAATGAGAGTAATTAATTTTTAATTTCTATAATTGAAATAATATTTTGTATTGCTTATGCAATGGAGATGCAGTACTAATGAATGAAAAATAAGAATAAATAAAATATTTTTAATTAATAGTAAAATTACCATTTAATTGCTCCAAATATAGCTAAATAAATTTTAAATATAAATTTTAAACCATTACCTATTTTTTATTCTAAGTTGGTATATTTTATACCCACAAGAATCACATTAATCCCTTTATGAACTTTTTTTAAAAGTAATTCAAGGTGTTCACACTATAAACATTAGTTTGTATAACATTATAATTTATGGTTTTCCGTAATTTTCTTAGAAATAAATATTTGTTTTTAAATTTAAATAAATTATATTATTTCATGTAAATTTTTTATTTTTATCAAATAAATAACTACCATAATTTCTTGAAAAATAATGATGCAGTAATTAATTAATTAATTAATCAAACTAAAGATATTAAAAATAATAAATTAAATATAATTTAAAATTTTAAGAAAATTAAATAATTCCATATATCAATATGATAAGTCTAAGATATAATAAAATTTTTTATTCTAATTTGGAAGCTTGTAATTCTTGTTTTTAATGACAAAATTTACGAATAGTGATTAACTCGACTAAATTATTTTTCATGAATATATTATTTAATTAAAATTTTTAAAAATAAAAAAATTATTATTAAATTCCTATAATTAAAGTATTTTGTATACACTATGATATAATATTAATTTTATCCGTTTTTAAATTCCTAATAAATATATTAGGCATAAAATTATTTAATATTTTATGTAATTTCAAAATTACGCATATGTTAATTTATAAATGGATGCTCATAACATAAAAAATTTTCATCACCGTGATCCATATTTATCATCAATACTCTACCAAATTCCCTTATCCTTCTCCCTTTCCACATTATGCTGCTTCTGATGTCACAAAAAAAACCACTTCATAGAGCCTTAAGGAGGTTCTCAAGGAGAAATTTTCACGAGGTAAAATCCCTTCTTCTCTATTACATTCTTTCTCTCTTATACCTTCATCAAACCCATATCCAATGTTTAATGATTAATAATCTAACACATATCTTCCTAGTTGTATTATGATAAATGGTATATTAATATTTGAATCACTCATTTCATTTTTTTATTCTCAAAAAAGAAATCATTGTCCGTGGTGTGTCAATTCACAGCCTTCATGGGCAATAAGTTATCGTTTCCTAAAACCAAAATCATGGGATTCTTAATTTCCTAGATAATTTTTCAAAATGGTCAAATATAAATATTCTATCACTTATTTAATATTACTTACCTTTGAAAAGAAAAATACATAATGAAACGACCATGAAAAGCATGAAAAGAACGCACAGAAGCAACTAAAAACAACTGAATATTATTAATAAATGAGTACAAAATGTTATAATAAGATTATGTAATGGGTTATAAACATGATTATAGTAATTTAATATATCAATGTGACTCTTAGTACTATTATAAATGATGTTTAATAACTTTTTATGTAAGATGTACCCAATCTAAGTGAATTCTTAACCCAATTTTCTTTTGTTTGGGTTAACCTTTTACTTCATTGATTTTATTTTTCATTAATTATATGTGAAGTGAATATTAATTATAATTTCTTTTATAATATTAATTTATAGTGTACATCAATATTCCTTTCATTGTAATTATTATCACTTCAATGATATGATATTTTTAAGTGACTTTTCTTAAAAAACACTTAAATTTCAATTCTAATGAATGATTTTTGTGATGCAAGTATTATAATTTTATGATAATGTTCTAGTTATCTGGTATTAGTTATTATGAATTTTGGGCCATATATCTCCCTAAAATATTTTTGGGTATTTTTATCTTTGAAGTCAGTTTTACGGTTACTCCAATTTTAATTGTGATGGATACACCATGTTGTAGTCATGAGGATCACATTGTAAGGTTTCCATGAGTGTTTCAAATAATATGGTAGACAAGAAGGTTAAAATATTTAGATATTTATTACTCGGGTTACTACAAGGTCTAATTTATGTCTTTTAATGATTTATATAAGTCTCATCTTTTTCATGAGTACATATATGATACTTTAAGTGTGATAAGTACAACTTTTATGAAATGATTTCGTATGCTTATAAGTATTTATGGAATAAGGGTTAAATTCATTCTATTTATATACCTTACTGATGTTTTTTTCTCATAAGATGTATTAAAATGTTTTACTTAGCTTTTAGGAGTGGGTAAGATAAAATAACAATCCAAGATTAATGATGTGAATATTTTTGATGAAAATATTTCATTCATTATTAAAAAATATTGTATTGTGAATGAAATGGTTTCTATTTTAGTAGTACAGACTATGTATTCTTGTGGATTGATATCTTTTAATTATGACCTAATTCTCTATAAATCTGAACATAAAATATCATTGGGAATGTTATTTTACATTATATTTCAATTAACTATATTATTTAATATTTTAAGTCTGGTAATTGTAGTTAAAGGAACACAATATAATATGTTAATCAATGATATTATGGATTGTGTAGGAAAATCTACATAATTCAATAATTTATCTTACAACATGTAGGTGACCTAAGAATTGATACATCACTACATGGATGGATACACCATAGAGGTGATTTGGAAAGGGACTCAGCCATTATGACATAGTTGAAAACTCTGCGTCATGGTCTATAGAACACGTCAAAATGTTTTGGGGAGAGTGGTTGACACCCATCATCATCTTTTATTACTATTATACTATCATCCCTAGTAAACTCCAAATACGGATTATGTTTGATGTTACACCCTCTCTACTAGTGTTGGCCTGGCTATACCTTCTTCCCTATACTAGACCTCACTAGGGCCTCCATATAGCCTCTCTAAAACATAGAGACACAATTTCATGATGTACACATAGGGGTTTTCATACAATTTGGTGACTGGAAAACACCACAACACATTATATGCATTATTTTATTATGATATAATTCCTCTTGTTCCTTCATCTGAATAATAGGGTTCACAATGATTCCTCCCCACACATTTTATAAAGTAATGAGAACATGAGTTCTGTTACTCCTCCCATAATATATATATTTTAATAAATTCTACTAATTTTATTTTTGGAGGTTTTTCAACATAACTTCCACTTATATTTGATTTCTCTCATCCTCCTATATTGTTTTCAACATTTATTGTTTTCCATTCCATGAAACCTAAACACATATGATGGTTGTGATGTTGAGTTTGGGTTGACATTAATTTTTAATTATTTATGTTTATGTATTTTTAAGGACTTCATGGAATCATTAATTACCCTCAATTGATGTTGATGACATCTGGATTGGTAATCATTCAAACGAGGTAATTGTTTTTATTTTCTTCTAATATTTGTCATGTTATTTTTTACTTGATGATTTAAAATTACTTCATTAAATGTATAATAAAATATTGTTGATTTAATGAGTATGATAAATATTTTGGATGAATTTAAAAGGGGAATAAAGCATGGTTCTGTATTTTATAACTTCAAAGGGAATGATTTTATTCCACATGTTTATACAAATTCATAGAATAGATTTTTTAAAGGAAACAATTAATGTCTAGAGGTTATTTGATGTTTTTTTCGTAATTAATTGGTTTAAAGAAATAATTTTTTTCTAATTTATTGAAAAAATTGAATGTATATTTTTAAATGTGTTAAATATTGGTTCAATTGAATTTTCTTTAAATGAATGGGTCAAAATGGAATTTCAAACCATTAAAAATTTAATCGGAAATCCATGTTTGTTCAAATGAGGTATTGTTTGGACCATTAAAATATTTTTTTGAATGTGGTAGGTGTATGAGACATTATTAATACCTTATTTAATTTAATTAAATTGGATTATGGACCAATGGTCATAAAATTTATTTCATTGTGATATAGATGGTGTGATTCGGGTTGTTTCTTATTAAGGATTTAGTAACGAGGGAGATTTATTATTTATTCTTATTTTAAATGTGTAGATTCTTATTTGATTTTCCAAAGCTATTATTTCTTATATTGGTTAACTAGTAATGTAGTTAGAGGAATAGATTTATGATACACTAGATATTCATATAGTAATAATGTCCCCTCTAGATGAGTTATTGGTGTGTTCCCCCTATGATGATTGCTGAAGGCTGGTCATTGGATTTGTGAGAAGGATATAACATATGTTTATAATTTATTAGGGGAATTTGTTAATTTCATGTATTAGTCTCACCTTATGAACATGGGGGGTTAACATGATACTATATTTCTTATATAGGGAATCACATTTATTTATTTGTCTGACATTATTGAATTGCATGACACAAACACACATTCTGGTTTATTTATACTCTTTTATTTATTAAAGAAAGTTTTGGAAATTTATTTCATTATTCTGATTATTGGGATTATTTTATTAAATTTGTTTAATTTGTGTTTTAAAATGTTATTTAGTAAAATCATATAAAATGTTGATTCAAAATTAAAGTTATTATAAGAGAGGCTTAGGCCCTAAAAATGATTTTCAAGCAGTTTTTATTATTTAAGAAAAAGAGGGGAAAATTACATAGTGGTTTTTAATGTGATGGTAGTATTTATATACTAATTTTGGAAAATTATTTGTTACAAATTTATTTCAAATTATAAATAATGAAATTATTCTAAAAGAAATAACAAAAAATATGGTGAAATCCTTCCAAGCTCATTTTGATTCACACTATACAATTAACATTTTTTCGATATCTTAGGTTTCATTTCATGATCCATGTATCTATTATTCCTCCTTGTTGGGATATTTGGCTTATTATATTTAGTTTTTCTAGAATTTGGATAGTGACCAATGTTCACATCAATTTTTTGGTAGTGGGTTTTCTTTTGGATTTTATTTTAGGATGTATATATATCTGCCATGACTTCCTGGATAATTTTTCAAATTAATCATCTTTCATATTTATATATTTTTCTGTTGTTTTGTTTATATATATCCTTTTTTTGATTATCAGATATCACTATTTATTTTGGTTGTATACTTAGAATGGATCATCAGTATTTTTCCTTATTAGTTTATTTAACCGTTATAATTGAACCATTATATTAGTGATCATAAAATTTATGTATCTATATTATGAAATATCCAATAGAAAAAATTTCATGAAGGAGAGAAAGATTCCCATATGAATCCAATTTAAAAAAGTTTAGAAAGGAGTTATATGATATATTATTTTCTCAAGACCATGTCCAATAAAACAAAAAAAAATTATGGTATGAGTGATGTTGTATGTGGGGGACATTAAAGAACATAGAAATTTCAACAAGATTTATGCTAGTGGAATCACCACCTCGACTGCTATGAGAGCCCAAATTTTGGATAGATTTTAATAACATATTTGGAGTGGATTTTAAAGTAGTGATTAATAGGATATAATCAAGTAACTATAAATGTAATACATTATTTATCACATGTATTTAGAACATTTTTTTATTTTTTATTTTAAAGAGAAATGATTATGTATTTTAAAAAACACTAATATCAATATTGTATATTATAAAGAATAAATTTATAAATTATTAAAATTTAATTTTAATATTAAATATCTCTTTTTAAATGTATCATTTAAATATTGGATATATATATCAGTCTTTGGGAATGGACATAAAAGGTTTTTAGATAAATAGTGGGAAATGATATTTTTAAAAAACTACTGGATTTTTTTACTTTATCAACATAAATAAAAGGATTATAATTTTAAAAAATAAATTAAATTTTAAAATATGTATATATGGAATAATTTCCCGAATTTTAAATTTATTTTTTAAAATTTATTCATCAAACTTTTATCCTTGTAGTATAAAGTAATTTTTTTATTATATTAAAAAAACTATTTTTCTTATCATCATTTAATAATGAATTATTTTGGTATAATTTATATTTATCATGTCCTGAAATTCATATAATTATTATATAATAATTAAAATTTTGTATTTATAACAACGATCATTGGTAATTTTGTATTACACATAAATTTAAATATAAAAACACACTTTTCCTAAGAATATTATATTTTGTTTAAGAATTTGTTTTCAAATTAACATTCCACAAACAAAGATATTTTAATTAATAAAATTATTTCAATATTTCAAATAAAAATAATAAAATTAGTTAATAAGACTAATTTTAATTTTCATCAAAAAAATAAGTTATATAGGGTGATAAATATTTACCATGGTTAATGTGAATTATATTATAAATATTAATTAAATAAAAATTACCAAAATTACAAAAAGAATATCCTTTAATTATATATTTGAGAAAAATATTGATACTTAATCCTCTAATATTCATTATTTTCTATTTTTGGAGGATTATTCCTTAGAAAATACATGTCATTAACATTAAGTCATGAAAATTTTAAAAAATTTTGTTTTCTTCACATATAAAAGGGGATCCCTCCACCCCATCATTACTCACCTAGTAAAAAATAATTTAAAAAATCAACTATTTTTTCCTCCAAGAACCCTCTTCCACTCCCTTAGGACTCTTTCCACTAACAGTTTTCTTTAAGCCTCCATTTTGATAGAAATTTTTAAGAGATGACTTGGGCTCTTGAGGTAAGAAATACAACCTCTTTAATTTTACTATTACTAACATATTATATATATATATATATTCCATTATATTGACATCAATATATTTAAAATAATGAATTGTTATTTTATATATTGAACAAAAATAATTTACTCCTTTCCACCCACTTTTAAAAATAAAATTACTTTTACCATGCATTGTGAAGACCAATACCACCACGATGTAATGATTTTATTTTTGACTTTTGATTTTCATTACTTATAAATACCAATTATAATATTATACAATAAATTTAAATATATAAATAATATCATTATTATTTTTTATGATGATATTATACACTTCATTAACCATACCAACCCTTCATAATATAGCATGTTCATGTTTTAGTCAATTTAATAACAAACCAGGGTAAAGATAAAAAAATATATCATGGATGTCTGTGGGAAAAAAAATACAAATATTATATTATTTCAAAAAATAAATTAATTACAGGACTTTAGTATTGGAATGATGATTTTATGTATTTAACTAATTATTTAATTATCACCTTGGATCAGTAAAATAACCTAAATAAACTAACATTGATAAAACTTTTACATAAATTTAAGAAAATAATATATTAGTGATAAATAGAATAATAACATGATTTGTTCTGTGGTTTTGAAATTCAATCAATTACAAAATTTTCATATGTAATTCACCCTCAATAGTCCTATAGGGAAATTGGAAAGAAAACAATTCATATCTTTTGATATTGATTTTCAAGAAAATTGATTTTTGATTAAGTTGTGAATGTGATAATTTTTAAAGAATATTTAAGTGATAGAATTAAAATAGTTGACTAATATTATGACCAAATTTGTATTTTCAAGACATATTGCCATGATATAATTGTTTCCCATGTTCACAAAATCTTATTGTATTATATGATAAAAAATATATTCCTTTATCAATTCCTCTTTATATCTCCTGTCCAAATGGTGATGGATATGTCATCCCAAATTAAACTATAATATTGGTATACCATACAACCTTTAAGAATACTCTTGAAGTAGGTCATGTTTATTAATTAGGGGAATCCCAATTCAAGTATTATTATTCCATAATTAATAAATGTTTCATCCAAAATTAAATACTTATGATGGTGATCCCCATACACTCATCAACCAAACCCAATTTTATCTTTTGCATACAAATAATAATGGTGTAGGGGGATATGGATAATTGAACAGTGTTTTTTTAAAACAAATACACCCCTATATAATTTAATTTGAAAAAAAAACTATAAATAGTAAATTGATACCAAATTGAAGAACAAAGAAATGGTTTAACAAATTAGGTGAAGAAAATGAAGAATTATAAATAAGTCCAACCACCCATTCCCAGACCACTAAATGTTTCTACCCCTCTATAAATACAGTTACTGAGAATATGGAGGGAATATAATTCATTAAAAAAATGAATCAAATCTAAATAAAGAAATAATGAATGTAAAGATGTAGTAGGATATCATCTAGAGCATCCGATTTACAATCAATCCTCTCCCCATGAGACCATGATTGGGGTGAATTTATGGGATTTGAATTTAAATACCCTCTTCTCAAGTCAAAATATTATTTAAACTTTATTTAAGTTTTATGTCATAAATATCATATTTATGGGATGGATATTAAGTTATTGGCCTTCTACCACATAAAGCATACATTATAAATTAATTTTATGACACAAATCAATTTTTTTTATTTAAATGTTTATTTTCTACATTTTTTCCTTATTTTTTGAAAATAACCAAATATTTGTTAACAAAATATTTTTCTAACATTATATATCCCATGTTTTTTACAACATTTATGTAGAAAATGTATTTTTTCAACATTAAATAGAAAGAATTATAATTTAAAATATATAATTGATTCTTTTTAATCCAGTCCATTAAAATGATGTATTTCAATGTCCATCAGAATGAATAATATTTTATCTATCAGTTCAACTATGTGTTCAGTCTATCTGGCTGAACAAATTCATATCCATTAGAATGATAGTAGTTTAGATCCACCAGACTATCTTTAGTTTAGTATGTTATATTGATTAAAAATTTATTACATTAAACATTAAAAAGTATCATACAGGATGGATAGAATAATTTCAATTGAATAAAATTTACAATAGATTTTTAATGGTTCTATCAAGATTTCAAGGGATGGATATGTTTTACGAATATATCAAGTGAAGAACATCCACGGCCATTCTATCCAACTACAATATTCACATAAATATATCCATTATATGTACTCTTTTAAATATGAGTGAATTTGATGAGATTGAAGATAATGCATTTTTATACACAACACTTTTATGAATTTAATCTACCTAACTATATTGTTCCTTATCATTTTAATTTTTCAAATAGTTACAGATATATTTAATCGGAGTGGGTATTGTAAATTCCAAAGGTATTTTGATTTAGTTTTATATATTTTCAATCAAAGATTTTTTTCTAGGGACTCTGGGGATAGGGAGACATGTGAATATAATACAATAAATCAATGGATTCTGAGGATTATAAGATAGATTTAAAAATGATCATCGTATTAACGGATTCTAGGATTTTGTGTGACTGAACAATTCTGATATTCTTAGAGAGGGATTTCTCATTCAATTTATATAGAAAATTATAGCTATTTCTGTAAATGTGGATGTTGGATGTCATGATTTATGAATTACATTACTACTAAGGTTAAACAGTATAATTAATTTTATAATTATTTTAGTTCATTCATACATTATTATAAGATATCATATTACATGTTTCAACAGGTGTTACATTCTGATGTGTGTTCACATTAGAATATTTGATTTACTATTTTTGTCATAATATATGAATTATTAGACTCTCTATGAGCCCAATTAAAAACTCTAATATATCAAAAAATATTTAATCTTATACACATTCTATGATAATTAGATGATTTTTGAGTCCAATATTTTTAATATAATATGTTTTGGTTTTTCTATCAGATTTCATTTTTAAAATACAATTCACCAAACTATAATAGCTATCATATTCTCTTATCACTAAACAGTTGGCAACTATTTCATGTTATTATGCTATAATTATCTTATTATTTTAAAAAAAATAAACTATCATGTATTGTTGATAGAGTTTCTATTTCTAGATGATGATAGTGATAAATGTCGGTACCCTTGAGAATTTGGATCACAGAAAACCACCTAACTTTGATTTTAATGATTTTGAATATTCTAGAGACATGATGAAATAATATTTTATAAAAAATAGTGTAGATTACATTGTTTTGTTGTCTATAAAATAAGTGATTCCAGAGAAATAATTTATTAATTTAACTAATCACAAAAAATTGAATGTCAATTAAATTATAGAGTAAGTAATACTCAGTTATGTTTTATGAATAGAATTATCTAAAATCATATATCTTCAAGTAAAACTGAACATAGTATATGGAATAATTTTATGGTTACTCATTTTATAACTTCTAAAGACATTGAGACTAGAAGAGCTATGATTAGAGCTGATTTTCATGTTTCTGATTATCTACTTGAAAAAACTCTATCTAATATTCACTATTGTTTTATTAATATTTTTAATAGTTTATAGTAACATGTTTAGTGGGTTATTATAGATACAAGCCTTTTAGAAAATTTTACAAAAATAATTATTGGTGATTTGGAATAAAAAAAATAACTACTTTGGAATACACTTGATGGATTACTAATCACGGTCTTGATTATCTTATTGGAACCCTTATAAAATACGAAGAAAGTTTAAATAGGGATGCAGATAAAATGATAAATAATAAATAAAGGGTTTATATTTCAAATAAATCAAATGTTACTAATACACTTAAATCTTCTGAGAATGTTTTAAAGTAATTTAAAATGAATATAGGTGTTTTTCAGCCATATAGAGTTCATTAGTAAATACTAAAAGTGAAGTATGAAATCATTATAATAGAATAAATATTATTGTCGGGGAAATTATTTTCAATATAGATACATGACCATTCATAAAGATAATTGTGACAAGAACAATTATACATGACTGATTATTTATGAGCATAAGAAATCTAAAAATATCAATCAAAATTATCCTAATCAGAAAAGAAATGATAAGAAGTGTATAAATTATGATAGGTATTCCAAATATTATTATAATAATATGAAAAAATAAATTCTAAAATATTGAGATACTTGTAGTGAAAGTGGAGGTGATAATTATTTTTATAATTCATTAGATAATGGATCTTTAGGATGTAAGAATATCATATTATATACAGAAATACCAAATGTTCACAAATCATTTGTGGATAAGGTAACTAGATTATCTCTTATAAATCATACAATAAAAAATAAATATCTATATAATGATGACAAAAATAAGTCAATTTATTCCAATGAAGAATATATTACATATAGAAAGGGAAACAATTCATTACCATGTTTTGAATACTATTCAATATTTTAAAAATAATTAAAAATAATATTTTTAATATTTTTGAAAACCATGAAAACTTTCCAGAAAAATGTATAAAATAAAATTTAAGGACATTTATGATTACTAATGAATTTTCAAATAATTCTAGTGATTTTTATAAGACGTATTATGAGATAAATGTTATTTTGAATGAAATTGAATAAAAAATATTTTAAGAAATCTTGTTAACAAAATGATATTGTAAAACATAGTTCTAATGCATTTTCAATTGAGGATAATGGTTTAGTTATAAAAATAAATTATGAAATTGCTAAATTGAAAACATGTTTTTTATGTTTACCACTAGTAAGGAAATCATTGATAAAATGTATAATCAATGAAAATGTATAAAAATATCTCCATAATGGGTTTTATGAATATAAAAACTATTTTACTAATAATTACATTATTCCTAAGAGTTTTCTATTTTCTAAAAATTGATATTGTAATTGGAACTAAATTAAAAAATGTTATGGAAAGGAAATTCAATATTTTGGATTTCAAAAATCCTATTTTATAAAATAATTTTTACTTTCTCAAAATGATGATTTCTTAAAATTTTGATTCCTAAAATCTCAGTTACTAATAATACTGGACCCATGAATGTTTGGTCTTAGAATTGATAATGTTTTTATACTCAAGAAATAAAAGAATTTTGATATTAAATAATTATTTCATATATGGATAGTTGTTTACCAACACACAAGAATGGAAAGAAATATTCCTTTTGGAATGCTATTTTTATTAAAGGATGAAAAATTAGTTTTGATATTTAATAACCACAGAGATATTGTTGGTATAAACAATATAGTTCTTCATAGTAAAGATTTAATATACAATGTTTCATTTGTTCTAGGAAATAAGAAGGTACTTATTATAATAATTCAATTTTGTTATTATAGTTATATTTTTAACGTTAGTAATGATAAATGCACTTTTCATAGTTTTAAATATTAGTTAATTCTTTCATCCTATTGGTATGAGATTTTATACACAATAAACATAGAAGAAATTAAGATTTAAGATATACCTACCCATATTATAATTAAATACCAATCATGGTTATGTAATATAATATTAAGACCATGTATTCTTATATCTTTAGTTGGGATGTCTAAGAAAGTACTAGTAAAGGATCTACCAAAACATTGTTTTGATGGTTATAATGCATGAAATAATTATTAATTCAAAATAAAACATAAGGATCATTTTAAATATACTAGTGATGTCTAGATATCTAATTAAATTCAATTATTTTATATGGAATTATAATTCCTATCAAAATGGAAATATATATGGAATATAATATATACATGTTGTGGATGATTACAACCCTATATTCACTTTGTTCTATAATCTAAAAAATAATTCAAAATACTTTTATTGTATTAAAAAAATTACCCAAGGTAAAACTGAGACAAACATAAAATTGTTAAATATTCCTTGGGATCATGGTGGATAATTTATATATTATTATTTGGGAACATTTTTTTAAAAATGGTATCATAAAAACTCTTTTGGAACCTAGAACACCACACCCAAATGGTCTAGTTACAAGAAGAAATGGGATTCTTCAATAGATTACTATAATAATTTTGAATAAATACTAAGTTGTTAATGTTTTTTGGGCTAAATCAGTTAGTAATACCTAAAATTCTTTTAGCAATTTTTAAATAAGAACTTTTATTAATAACAATCTTTAGGAGATTTTTACCAGATAGATACGAAAACATTTTTTCTTCAATTTTTTGATGAAAAGTATTTATTCTGAATGCTAAAGGTAACTAACCGAAATTTTATCCAAAATCCTATGAAGAAATATTTTTAGGAAATTCTGCAACTATTAATGAATGTCGATTTTTTAATAAAAAAAATTCCCTTAAAGAAACAGTACATGTTATAATTGAGTAAGTGATCCTTTTTTTCAAACAACCTCAACCCACATCAACAGAAGTTATTTCTCAAACTAATCTATATCTTATGTTATAAATGTACTATCATTAGAGAAAAAATAAATAATATTTTTTTATGTTACACAACAAGAATATTTTCAAAATGTTTGTGTATAATAGTTTTTTTAATAATGAAATTATTTGTTTTATAAGAATAATCCTACTGATAATATCATTGGTGATGTAGAGAAACAAGTTAAAACTATAATTTTATTGAAAAATGGAATTTTTCATGTTTAAATTTTATCTCAATTCAATCCTATGACTCATAAAGAGGAATTATCATAAAATGTTTCGATGAGATCAATGCATGATGAACTCGATGCATTCAAATGAAATCGATTTAAGAATTTGGATGAATGACCTAAAAATAATTTTGTAATACGAGTAAAATGGGTGTTTGGGAAAAAATGTAATTAAAATGTAATAATAGTTATAAATAAATATATACTTGTTTCTAAGGTATTTAACTAACCAAAGGTCTTATATTAGGAAGAAAGTTATAAATCTGGACATATAAATGAACTGACAAGTATACTTATATCATATGTTAATCATATAAATTTTAAGTTATTTCAAATAGATATAAAAGGTGCATTCCATAAAGGATATATAAAAGTGAAATTTTATTTTATAGACCCCCTTCATTTGATAATTAAAAAATATAGAACATTTTTTAAAAGATACATAGTCCCATTACTGACATGATGAATCCTTTAAATCCTAGTATGACTGAATCACTGGATTTTTGTTATAAAACTATTTTGTTTTGTGATGTGTTGATCCATCACTTTTTATAAAATAATTTTCTAAAAAACTTATTTTAACTTTATTTAAATTGTATTGTATTTTGGTTAACTCAAAATTATTTAATAGATTCCTTGGAGGATCTTATAAAATATGAGTTTGGAATAAGCATAATGAGACAACTGACTTATTTTAATGATTTTAAATTTCACAAAACCTGAATGGAATTTTATATCCCAATATATTTATATAAAATATCCTCTGAAAAAATTTGGGTATGATAATAATAAAATAATTAGTAGTCATTTAAAATACTCAAATACTTTATAAATTGATGAATATGATAAACCAGTATATCAAATGGCCTTTAGAAGAATTATTTAGGGTTTACTTTACATAACAAAAAATCATCCTAATTTAATAGTTTATATATTATTGTATAAAATATATCAAAAAATCCCAAAGATTACATATTAATTATTTAAAATAATTTTATTTTTTTAAGAGAACCAAAGATTTAGGTTTATTTTACACTTTTTGAAATGATTTTTAATAAAAATGTTTTTTCAAATATTAAATTTGGTGGATGTTGAATGGATATGAAAATTATATCCAGATACATTAATTTATTAAGTAAATTATTAGTATCAAGTCTTATAAGAAACAACACTCAGTAGTGATTTCCACTTCTAAATATTAATATATGGAATTACGAAGTTGTTTTACTCATGTGTTGTGGATGAAAAACAACCTCATTGTCTATTGAATGAGATTTAGTATAACTCAAATATTCTGTTACAAAACAAGATTCATTGTATTAATTAAGAACATGGAACATCACTCATGATCTATGAATGTAGATATAAGTCTCTATTTCCTTCGAGATAACACGCACAAAAGATATATCATTTTACTTTTCATCAAAATAGTAGAACAATATGTAGTTAATTTTACTAATCCCCTTATTTTTTATATATTTTAATATATTAAGTTTAATCTACAAATGATAAAAATCGTTTTATAATTCATATATACTTCATTTTTATAAATATACTTACATTAGTGAATAATTTATCAATGGGGGAATAAATATGTTGTGGTTATCCCAAGACATTTTTCTAAACAATTTTTCATTCATTAATTCTTTTATTTTATTATCTTAAAATAGTATATAGTCAAAAAAATAAATAACATTATTGGTTGTAATATAATTTAAATAAATTTGAAAAAAGTTTTAATTACATTTGGAATTAATATTTTTTCAGAAATATTTTTAAACGAAAAAATTGTTATTAAAATAATTTAGACAAAAAATTTAACGATTTTGTTTAGTTTAAATTTCTATGAAAAATTACAAAAATTATTTATTTGACATAAATTATTTATAAAAATAACATTTCTAATCTGTGAATAATAATTATAATATTTTAGTTTTTGTAATTATCTATTACTTTTAATTTTCATTTCTTCTTTACATATTCTTAACTTTTCCAAAACCATTATTTTGATTCAAATTTTATTTTATTTTAATAAAACATTAATTTATTCCTGTAAAATAGTTTACATAAAAACAATAACAGTTTAGAATACTTATTAAATCATTTTATGATTTAATCTCATTTATTAGTTTATATTGTGGTTTTTTAATCTGAGCTATTAGACATGATAAAGAAAGAGGTTCACTGAAAAGATTATATATATTTGGTGTGTAATCCTTATAACATATCATGTTTCTATGTTTATTATTAACATTAGACACCCCATTTATTTCTAAGTCTGAAACATGGCCATTTATCCAATCAGCTTCTTGATTTTTTTTGACATCAGTTTTAGATTGATGGATTCAAAAGAATATTTTTTGGAAAGATTACTTGTAAGAAAAATTATGATATGGAAGTAATGGTATGAAATGTATGATTAATTGTTGAAAAGGATATCAAATTTCCTATGTGGGAGAAGATATATTCGGGGAAATAGGATTTTGACTTATACTATCCAAAAATTGTAATAGAATTTTATTCTTTACTAAAATTGATTGTTATTATTTTTTTTGGTGAAATTTGGAAGATACCATATCGACATGTTTCTGAGCTATTATAAGTTTCCTTTAATGTTTAAGAATATCTACCACTACTAAATATTTCAATGATTCATATATTCTTTGAAAAATCAAAAGATGAAGCTTTATTATTTAATACCTATAAAAATGATATAAAATTAGGTAACCTCACCCCATATTCTATAATTTTTAACCTATATATGTAGGGTTATAACATTCTAGGTAATGGTGATTGGTATATACATATATTTCTTGACATTGTAATTATGGATTTTCTTATTATTATTAAAAATAAAAATCTTGTGAAAATTCTATTAAATTCAACTGAGGAAATAAAAAAGACAACTATAAAATCAAGAGTTCTCATCTTCCATTCCTTGATTAATAATATATTAAGAAACTATATGAAGTTATTACAGATTAAGAATAACTTATCTACTTTTAGATAATTTTTTCCTCTTATTAGTGAGAAAATAATGGAGAGGATGAAGTTAGATTATATTCCAAAGCTAATGAAATGTGTGGATAAATATGAAAATGATATGTCTGATGATGAACTATTTAAAGAGAAAAAAAACTAATAAAAGGGAAGATTAAATATGACTCTTATCCTACTATGATCTATAATAATCAAAATCATATTATAATGATGAATTTAATAAGCTTATAGATCATATAGATCCGAAGAAGCTAGCAGATCCATTGTTCAAATATTAAAAATCCAAAGATTTATATTTATTGATCAGAATAGATGATCAAATTATTTTATTAGAGAATAAGAGGAATGATAATAAATTTCTACCAAAGAGAGTTATGTTATAGAATTTTCTTTAAAGGAGTTTAAAGATACTCCACTATTAAATGTATAAAAGTATCTTCTTTATCTATTGTTTAACTTCCTCCAGACTCTAGAACATTTTATATTTCCAATAAAACTCATCTTCATCCATTGAAACAATATTTTTTTAAAATTTTATGAATATTATATTATTTATGTGGTTTTTTGTAAGAAAAATAGAATTAAAATAGTAGATGATTCTTAATTTGAGAAATTGTTCCATGTATCAGTTCCAAAAATATACTGAAAATTCAGTTAAGAAGAAAAAGAAATCTATTCAGAAAGAAGGAAAGGGAGTTTTAAAATCTATGATGTAGTTATAAAAATACCTTATATAAGATAACAAATAATAATAAGAAGAATAAGAATATGAAAAAAAGGAGGAATTATGTTCATTTAATTTTTCCTTATCCTCAATATAGATATCATCTTAGTCTAATAAGAACCCAATTTTAGTTGTTTTGGTGGGTGATCAATAATTATCACATAAATAAGAGGATTTTGGGAATTCACATTAAAATTATCATAAAATAAATAAATAGATAGATTATTTTATTTTCAGAAAATAATATATAATTATAATGTTGTATAAATTATTTTATAGAAGTCAGACTATCCCACTAGCCTATTTTAGAATCATCAGTAGTGTGATCAGATTCTTCATCCACTAAAGCATGGAAAAAAATAGATTTTATCTTTTAGACACTAAAATAAATTACACATTTAATTATATTACTTCTATATATTTACTTTAAAAGAATATATATATATATATATTATTGAATTATAAATCATAATCTTTGATGTTGTTGAAAAAGTATGTAATTCAAAAAAAAACCTTAGTCCAAATGTTTCAAAAAAAAATCAAATGCCTGAAAATGTGTATTCAATAAAATTATAATGTGGAAAATTCATGTATATGGAGACCTAAAATAGAATGTTGATAATATTTGGGATTTCAAGAAACTATCTTTTGACATTGATGAATTATTAGAGAAGATATCTTTAGATGTCTGGGATAGATGAAATTTTGTTGATAAATTCAAATACTTTTTGACTGATAGAATTTGGAAATGTCAGAAAGAAAATAAATATATTAATTATATTTATAATGATAATATCATGTATTAATCTATTGAAAAATATATTCTATGGTTGAAAGTGTAAAACAATGATATTTGGGTTCTTGAAGAGGTGGTTGAACATTTTTCGAAGAGAATTACAGGATTTCAGTAATAGAAGAAAATGTAGTCATGCTTAAAACATTATCAACCAAAATTAAAAAGAATCATGAGTATTTGAAGAAGTTAAATACTATTTCATGATGTTTTGAAATAAATAATGAATAATTATTTTCATAAATCTGGATGCATTTCAAAAAAATTTAATGAAATTTAGTTTGAATGAATCATTATCTAAATAAATTGAATTTATGGGTCTTACAATTCTACATGGATGAATATTATTTTATTAAATTATTGGATGATCATTTATTTAAAAAATAATATTATGTATTATATTTCAAACAAAATTTAAGTTATTATATTACATTACTTATTGCTTTTTGAAAATAAAAAACGGGGATAATTTATCTAAAAATTATTAAATAGTTCCAGGGGAGAAATATTCCAAAGGGGAGAATTCATCACAATGTGGAAAATTTGGTAATGGGGAGAATTCAATTATATAAAATTTCTATCAAACCTTAAATTATTAAAAAATTATATCAACATAGTGGGAGTTAAGATAAGTAAATGTAAAATATTACTTAAGTGGAATTTCATTGAAGTTCATTATCATAAATGGGTTTTATGTTTTTTAATGTTAATTGTTTTTAATTTTATGTGATGTGTTCTGGAATTCCAAAAAAAGGAAGATTGTGGAGTTGAAATTAAACTTTCTACTTTTCCTTTACTTATTTTTAAAAATAAAAAATATCATAAAATTATTTTAATATTTATATATATCCCATGTGTTTTAGAATAATTCTATAGGAAAAAAATATTTTTCCACCAAATAAAGTAAGAGTTATAATATTAATAAATATAAACATTATTTTTTTATAATCCATCTGATTGACACAGATTCTAGTACATTGGATAGTTTAATGTTCTTCCAATTTGTTGGAATAAGTGTTTTATCCATCGTAGTATCCTAAATCATATAAATCAGTCTAAAAGTAGTTTAAATTTATCAGTTAAACCAAAGTTTTGTTCATTGGATTATGAAATAGTATATTCCATCATGTTATGAATATTTTATAAATAGAATGATGGAATTATTTTGAAAGATATATCTATTCAAATATTCTTTTTTAAGGATTTCCTAGTAAATAATGATAAACCTTTATATTTATTTAAAAAACAATGGATATCTTTTTTTTGAATTCTGACATCCATAACTCTTAATGATAAAGACTATAATTTATTTTCTAACTTTTTTAATTCATTCTTATATTGTATTATTATTCTAAAGTACAAGTTTCAACAAGTTTCACATTCATCTACTCATTATCATTATAATGTTTATTTCACTAATAATTTTAATATATATGTTATCAGAATGAATCTCAACTTGATTAACAAATCCAATATAATAGAAGTGTTTTGAATCCAATACACATTATCTAATCATCACATGACTGATGATTTTGATTTTTTTAACTAAATTTGTTTTTGGTTTTTTGATATTTTAAATTTTTAAACTACAATTCACCCCCTATTCTATCCACTATAAACTCTTACAATCAAAATAAGAATTCCAAAAAAAACATATTTTATAAAGGGATCTTACAATGAAGATATGTTGTGTGATGAGGTTTTGTGATGTCTCGAATGTCTCTACTTTAAATTTGTTAGTGACATAAATTGCCTTTTAGTGTTGAAATGATTTTTTTTTATTTGAAGTAATTTTGTAGCATTAAATTACCATTACAGTCATGGTGTTGTGCGATGAAAATTTTTTCCACGTTGTGAAGAATCTTCATCTTGCATTCATAATATATTATTGTTTATTTCTTATCAAACTCGGTATTGTGCGGTAAAACATAAAGATAGTAAATATCTTCAGGAATAACAAATTAATAAATATCAAAAATTGTATTTAATATTAAAATATAAATTCCTAAAATTGTTCTATCATTTCACCAACACATATATACTTACTACTCCAAATCTTGTAATCTAAACATATATTAATGGGGAATGTAATATTATAAATATTAATATTCCAACACAATTAAACCAAATGATTATCAATAGGGGATTAACCTTTTAAGATCCCAGAAAAATACCATCTTTACCTCATGCTCATCATATAGAATAATCAATGTAGATATTTTAAATTTTCTAATTGGGAATTTTGAATTTTTTCTATTAATTAATTAATACATCATAATTCATCATCATCAAGAATAAAAATTCATGATTTATAGCATAATGGATTATTTTCTCTCATGATTCATGAAAAAAAATTTTGTTGATTTATGATCATATCATGAGTACATTGTCATTTTAAATGGTATTGGAAATTATCAAAATTCTCCAATTCTAAAAAAAATTCGAATAAAATAATGAAGACTACTAAAATATGGGTTTTTTGAGTATGATTCATGAGGTTAGGAATGATAGATTTTTGAAATATTTTGGATCAAAATTGAGATTTATGACTAAAAAATATTATGATATAAAGGAATAGTGTGATTAAATTCTACTCAGAAAAATGACAACTCACTTTTCCTAGAACCTAGTGTAAGGTGAAGATAATTATAATTAAAGATGAAATAATTACACCCTCAGGAATTTATTTATTTATTTATTTTTGAATATTTTATTCAGAACCAATATCATACCCATGAAATAACCCCATATGAAAAAATCATTGATAAGGTAATAGTGATTTTTTATTTTCCCCAATAAACCAATTTTAGTCAAATATTTATATATATTTTATTAAGTAAATGAAATATAAATTTAATGAATATAAAATGATCCAATCCCAATACCCAAACTTACCCCTCCTAACATTTTATATATAATATAATATATCACTTCTTTCATGAAATACCACACCCACGAAATTTAGTGTGTGATTCTAAAGAAATACAAATTGTGTTAGGAAGGAATGTATATAAATGGATCGTAATGTGTCTCATTACATGTGAGTCCATCCATTTCATTCATGTCATACATAAGGATTGATGTTAATGGTGGTCGCAAGGATTATTTCTTCATAATAAAATTTTCAACAATATTATTAAATGGGATTTTCTATATTCATAGTATTGAAAAGTTCCAATGAAAATTGTAGCAGGGGGAATGTACAAAGATCAATCAATAATTATTATAAAGATATAAATGGAATTTATTTGGTCTGTTAATACACATGGGAATGGAACATACGAATTTGAGTTAATCACTCTTGGGATGTAATAATAATAACAAATATTTCCATATAAATTTTACATAACCAATGAATGAAAATTGTAGGGAAATTTTATTTAACCCAATTATCAAATTCTATTATATGAGGATTAATAAAAAATCGTCCCATTATATTTTATAATTGAATTCTTATTTTTATTATTCAATCTCATTATCATTAAAATTTAAAACATGGAATCTTTTTATTCCTAATAAATTCATGTCCCCTAAACTAGTCATGTAAATAAAGAACACTAACTGTAAGAATAAAATTTATTTTAAATATTAATAATATATTTCCAAACTGTGGGGGTATAATATAATAAATAATTTATACATGTACTCAACTTTTTAATGATGATTCATTATTGTTTCATAACTTCTCTTTTTTTCACATATTCGATTCCTAGCATTTACAATATGGATGCTCTATTTACAATGTATGCTCTATTTTTATAACATATGATATCCTTTTATGATGTTTGCTCGAAAAGCTTCTTCATCGAACCATGAAAAATTTTGTTGAACATGAAGATAATAATATAAAAAATGACAGAGCATACCTCACTAATTATTCTCAAAGAGGTCTCAGGGAAATATTTGACTAAGGAAAGACATGGGTTTCATTTAAGAATGTCTTTTGAATAACGTCATTGGATCAAAGAAAAAATGACTAAAATTAAACAAATCATAGACTATAGTATTCCCTCATGCATAATTGATGTTGTGACTCTAATGTATTTAAATGGATTATCCATGTATTTCTATTTAATATTAAATTACAACATTTAATTAAATTTAAAGTGGTGAACAACCTAGTGAGTGTTTTTTGATAATCAATGTGAAGGAGTGTAATCTACTAAATTAGTTCAATAAGTAGTTTCTCGTGCAAATTTTTCAATGTGTTCCCATTCTCACAAATTGTGTTCTCTATTTTCTTCATTGAACTCTTGATGACACTAAATGTTTATACAATAAAAATAGTAAAATATCTATCCTTGTGGAATGAAATTTACCTGAAATATTTTTATGTATGCAATAATATAAAACAACCATATCAATAGGGTTGGCGGTTCCTAGTGGAATTATCTTATCATGGTTCATCCCAGTTCTCCATTTAATATTTTAAAATATTAAAAATATTCTATATCGTTTCCTCTATCTCTTGAAGTTGCATTCTCCTCTTCTTTACAGCACTCTACAAATCATAATTTGTATTTCTTACCACACAATTGGATTTTTGTTCCAATTCCAAAGGGAGGTATTAGATATTTTCATAAATTTATTGATTGGGGATCATCCCAGTGTGGTTATAATAGAAATCTATATAATCCCATATTTAATGATCCATCCTTTGGTTTAGTCCTTCTTATAGGGTTTGATAGTTTTTTTCCGAAATTCATTGGATTTGTCTATTAGAAACTTATACATGCCCATTTATTAAGTGATTTTATAGTGTTGATATTTTATGATGAACCCCACATTTTTTCAATAAATACACAATATTTTTATTTCAAAAATGAGTTCATTTTTCATGGATGATGTCTCATGATAGTAAAAACCTTTATAAGATTTTACCCCTATCAAAATCATAGAAAACATTAGCATCATGAGTCCAGATAGCTTTTCCTTCAACACATTTTAATGCATAATCAATAAAAAAATGATGAATTACTAAATGAAATTGGGAATATCCCACTAATGTTAATTCCCTATTCTTCAAAAAACCCAAAATATGTAATTAGTTTTTTGGGAATTTTCTATCAATTTGAGATACTATAAAACTGGTATTTTTCATAATTTTGGAAAAATTCCTAAGATTATTTGAATATTGTGTTCTAATAAAATATTAATTAAATAAAATTTATTTCCATTATCTATGTTCTAAAGTGTACTCTATAATATATTGTCTGAAAAACTCCAAAACATATATAACATCACTTGTTGCTATAAATGTTTTTTTGATTTGGCTATTCAAAATAGTTTACTAGAATAGATCTTCTGAAATATAAAATCTAGACACAAATTTGAGTTTATACAATAAAAGAGTATTTCTTCCAAATTTTAACTAATATATGACCATGTAATTGAAAATATTGGAATAATATGGTACATGTTCTTCCATGATATTTATTATTTCCCAATGATATAGATCATTGAGTGTGTTGTGATATATAATTTCTACTTTGGAGGTGTGGGGAAGTCTAATAATGTTATCATTGACATTATTTTTTATAAGATTATTTTATTCAATTTCTATTTGAAACACCTAAAAAATATATTCCAAATCTCTAGAATATTCCCATTAAACTTAATCATTATATAACTGAGAGATTTACTATTCGAAAAATAAAAAAAAAATATTCCATGTGGATAAAATATGATTTTATCTATTGAAAAAATATATTAAATGAGATCCATTTATATAGTTATGTAGTTGATATATGTGGAATATAATGTTATCGAAGAATAGGCAATGAAATTTAGTTTTAGATCAATTCATTTCAAGTGTTTTTCCAATACATCTGGGTTTATCTCATTATGGGTCATTTCAAAATGATATTTCTAATAAGGTGATTTCACTATTGGTGTTTTTATAAAAACTTACATCAATGAATCAAATAATTCTGTACATTATTCATCAATATTGAAAAATTTATCTATTAATATTAGTATAGATAAAAAGAGATAAATATTTCTAAAATAATTGATCAAAATTTTTTCAACTCTTTAATATCATAAAAAAGAAAAAATATTTTTCAAAAAAGTGATATTTTTGGAAAATTTTGTTTACTCATATTCTGACATATCTACCTCAATCCATTTTTTAGAAATTACATTACAAAAATATTTTTTTATTTTTAAAATAAAATGAATCTATTCAGATTTTAATATAATATTTTACTCAATTGACATTTTCAAAAAAAATCAGAATTCACTATGAAATTATTTAATGAATGAACAAAAATGGGTTTTTGTCATGATATATTTCCATGAAATCCACAATATGACATGATAAAATGATAACCATACAACATTGATATGTACCTGGGTTTTTTCATAGGCCAAATGAAATCCACTTATAAATGAAAGAGCAAGAAGGATTGGTGATGGTCTTATTATCGTGGTCCTCAAGTGGAATTGGAACACAGATGATTCTTAAAACCCATATAAAATGAATAAATAGTTTTCCTTTCAAACCTATCTATAAATTTATCAATCAATTAGATGGGAATGTGGTATTATTTGGGTTACTTGATTTATCATTCAAAAATATGTACAAAAACTCAAACTATTTTCCCTTCTAAGGTAGATCATTTTATTATTTTTATTTTTAAATATTATCTGTCTGGTTTTCTTTTTGAAAACATGGATTGAGCTAAAAATGTGTGAATCTGTTATTGGGTAAATAATTTTAAATCATAAAAATTTTATATTTATTTCCTAAAAACCAATATTATGGTTGGATTATGTCTTTTATGGGCTATCAAAATTACCAAGAATCCCCGTAGAGATATATTCCATGAGAGAATTCACCAGGGATAATTACAGGTATATCTCCCAAACATTATCCTGATTTTTATAAATTTTCTTATAGATAGTATTTCAAAATATTTTCTAGGTCTAAATATTTATTTGGTACAATTAATACTGGTAATCTAGTTTCTTCTATGATGTCAGTATATTTAAATTTACATGGAAGTGTATTTAACACAAGGGTTAGAGGTTGTTCAATTTTTGATACTGAATTGATGTTTCCATATTATTAGGATTTAATATCACATAACATTTCAAATAATTTAATTAAATTATTATAAAAATATAATGTTACTTCTTATTCAAACAGAAAATAGATATTTTTTGGGTATTGGTACATTCAATTGAGAAACTATCACTCAATTCTATCACCTCTAAAAACAATACATGAACGATAAAATGTATATTTACTTTATTTAATTGAGATTTCATATATTGAATGTTTGATTTCTAGATTCATAATTGTGAAAATAATGATGATGTGTACTATACAATCTATGAAATACATTAATATTATTCCCATATAAATATTGATTATGGTTTTTTCTATCCTTATGAATTGCCTCCCCAAGATAATTGTTGAGTGTGAATAACTCCAATATCTATCAATGATTCGTATAATGAAGTCAGAAGGAATAACATAACATTAAATATTAATGGGATTTTTCCTAATGAATTTATATGGAAATATTTGGGTCTTCCTTAATATTGGTCCACCCCTAGTGTTGATTTCAATTTTCCAAGCTATAATGATGAATAAACTGAATGAGGGTTAACATTCATTGTATCTCCTAGATCAGATAATGAATCATAATAATTTTAATTGATGATAGTTCAATGTATGGATAAAACCCTTACTTGAGAAATGTTTGTTGAATCGTATTTTTTATTAGATATGATATTATTTTATCTAAGAGAACATTGTCATTCCCAACAAGAACCCCTCTCTTTGTGCACAATTGTTTTTAGAAATTATATAAATTTTGGGATTTTCCATATGGATTTATTTTTTTATTGGTATAATGAATCTATCTTTTAAGTATATATTCATCAATATTATTTAAATAATTAATCCTATAAGGTAATGGTTCTTTTATTTACATCATTTTCCTTTTTTCAATAGTGTTTCTAACCTTTTCTCGAAACTATGTACTCACCTCTTCTGAATTATTCTCCCCTTCTGGTTTATTTTTAGGATTCTTTTCTGAATTTTTTCCTTTTTAATTTTTGAGGATTTATCTAATTTGAAATTTATGTAATAATAATGATGATATTCCCTCTAGGATATACTATTTGTTTATATTGTATTTTTCTCAGGTTATTGGTCATAATGTCCATAAGACTGTCACACTTGCTGGTAAAATATTTTTTGGTGTGATTCATCAATTTAACATCTACTATATTAAAGATACAATAAAATATTTTTGATGGTAAATTATAAGGAATAAATTGAAATTATAGTGGTTGATTTATTTTATACTGATACGATAGAATATAGGGTCATTAAAAAGATGTTAGGTTCTGGTATTACTGCTTCTAGAATAGAGGCTATGGTGGGTGTTGATTTTTTAATGAGGGATTATCCTAATTATATTGGATAGTGTAACGAATTTGGGATTGAGGATTCTATGGTTTATTCATCTATAATTTTAATTGATGAAAATCATATATATAGCTTTATGTGCACTACACTTTTTGAAAATGGCCTTTAAAATTATTTTAAGAGGAATATATACCATATACATAGAGAGATATATATTTACCCCTTTCATTCATTAAAATTATCTATCTCATTATACTTTTCATTTAATAATGTTTTACTTTAATTAAAGTGGATTATCAATCAGAAGTTATCACCTTATGAATTCCTATAATTCAGGTACCGCTGGTTCTAAATTTCTATAATGTCTACACAATCTTATCAATTAGACAACAAATTTCGGATTGAGGTTTTTTATACATGGATCCTCCAAATGGCTTATTGAGTTTATTTTGATAATTAACATGTATTCATTTGTAGAATAACGTGAGGATGTGGTTATATTCAATTGTTTTATGTGGAATTTTATCACATTTATTATTTAACTAGTCATAGTATTCAAAAAGGATCTCTTTAGTAATATTTTATACATCAAATATTTTTTTTCTAATTTATATGATCCAAGTTGTGGGAAATGACTTTTATATGAAACACTAATTAATAATATCTTGTTCATTAAATTCTCATGTTTTTACATCGTACATCCATTATTTAGCTTCTCCCTCGTGTGAGAAGGGGAATTCCCTCCTAATAGATGTCTTTTCTATGACTTCTCTGAGATTGATGTTGGAGTTGATATATATATATAATGTCATATATGTTGGTATAGGTATTATATTAAAATACAATGAATCAATTTTCTAATTTTATTCTTGTTAGTGAAAAATTAAAAATCAGTTTTTCCAGAAAAAGTTACATGTTGGTTTTGAGTATGGGAAATTTGTGTCTGAAGATATCACTAAGGGTTTTGTTGTGATTTAAAACTATTTTCATAGTTTTTTATTGAAATCATATAGAATAAACCAAATCATAAAGGTATATTACCAAAATTTATGATTTTAAATGAATGTTCCTTAATTTGGTTAGTGTTCACTAAATTTCATGGTCAAAATAAATTAAAGGGTTTCATGATCATTAATCCATTTAATGTTTCAATCTTTTGAGGCTCATGCCCCAAAGAAATGGTACCGATTTTGATAGAATATTATTCATGGAGGATGAAATTCAATTAATTATCTATTTGTAGTATATTTTCAATCCTTTTTATTCTCTTAAAGTTGATTTCACCGAAAATGGTTGTTACATTTGAAGTTGTTTTTAAGAAAACAAATGATTTTGGTATTGGGATGGACTTTGATAATTAAGAATGAAAATTTTATTTTATTGATTTAAAATTGATATTTAAGTCAGTGATCGAGTTCTGATATTCTAGACATAGTTAAATTCTATCATAGATTCCCAAATTTAATAATTATTTTTCTAATATCTGGTATTAGAGAGCTTCTTCAATCTATTCCTCTCAATATCTTTTCCAAAAAGTGATGGAAAGTTTATACCTAATTAAAATATCATGTTTGATACCCTAAATTCTATGTGTGTAGGGTTTTATAAGGTTCTCTTGATTAATTTTGTAAATTCCCAATTCGGTATTTTTATACCAAAATTATTAGATATTCAATATACAATTCCACACACATATTGGAGATATCCAAGAACTCACCAAAAATGGTAATTTATTCCACTATATATATACATGCATTTTTTGGAGGGAGAATTTGATCACTGATCCAGAAAAATTAAATTAACATATTTACCCCTATATAATCTCATTCTAAAAAAACTACAAATATAAAATTTATTCCAAATAGAAGATGAAAGAATGGGTTTAATAAATTAAGTGAAAAAAACAAAGGAATTAGAAGTCATTCTAGCCTCCTCTTCCCCAATAACCCATAGAGTGTAAATATCCATATATTGTGTAGTAGATAAGATTTATAAAAGATAATATCTCTCTATAATTAACTATAAGTAAACTAATAATGTAGTAAAATAATGAAATAACTAGTCTTGGTTTAGAGATTCTATTTGTTGATCGATCATATTTCCATGCATCAGTTCATGGGATGAATTTATCGGATTTTCATCATAAACCATATACTATTATTAGTTAATAATTAAACTTAATAGTATTTTTTCATTGTAAATGTGATGTTTTCGGTGTGTAAGGTCCAATATTGGACATATTTCTAACAGAACATATACCGTAAATGCTTTTTAGGATTGGAATCAAGTTATTCCTTAAAAAAAATTCATCTAAATGGGTTTTATGATTTAAATTTCCCATGTGAAGAGGCGATGTGAATTCCTTTTTGTCTCTACCTCAAACAAGTTCACAACCTTAAATACATATTAACAGTGTATAAAATTTCATTGTCCATATTTATAGTTCTAATCAATCTTCATCTATGATTTTATCATCAATTATTAGGATATTGAACTTCATGAAGCATCGTGAGGTGTCTTCAAATTTCATTCATCATCAATTTTTCTTCTTTTTTGATCAAAAAATAATCCTACATAAAAATATAATAAAAATTAAATATTGGCATGATGAATAAATTAATTAATATAAAAATGCATTCTATAATTAATTATATATACACAAAAATGTTCATTCAATAATAAATTTATAAAAAGTCTATATTAAATTAAATATAGGAAAATATTAATCCTTATAAGGTATTTAAATAACATAGTTTTATGATTTATAAGTTTAGAGGAATGTTCATAATGAATCGATAATAGGGTATATGTGCTTTGTTTGATATTTAAATTCTTTAATATAAGTTTATGTCATGAAAACCTTTCTCTGTAGAGTGGTATACTTATTTTCCATGTGATACCTTCTATATTGATTCATTCATTAATAATATTATATGATAATCTATTTGAAATACTACTATATAAGGAGTCCCAATATGAAAATTTATAAATATGTAACGGTTCCAGTTTCTATACCCCTTTTTTGAGTCATGTTTTTATATTGTGCATCAATCTTATTATATATTTTGTAAATACACCCCCTTTATGCCAAAAATATTTAGTTATTGTTGATCATTGAAACATAACTTCCACTCATATTGTTCCATACTTCTGAAAATGATAGATATAATCCATAAAATATAAGAGAATTGTTTTCATAACTCGGGTATCCTTCATGAGTTATAATGTTTCTTCTTAATCTTCATCCTCAATTTCATATGGTCTACTTTATATTTATCATTTAATTTCAATTTAGAATAAAAATCATCCACATTGACGACTTCTCTTTCTTTATAAAAATGTAATTATGTTATGAATAATTCACATATTATAAAATATAAGTTTATAATCTATGTTAATATTTTCACTTAATATTTATAATAAAATCCTTGTTTTATTTCCCATTTCATTAATACTTATCCTTTTCCCCCGTAAACTATATTTTTTTATTTTCATGATGTGGGATTTCATTAAATGTATAGAAACTCTATTTTTCCACTTCATAATCAAATATTTTTTATTCCCTGTACACTTACTCAATACGAACCTTTATACCACTTCATTTGATCCATTATTGCTGTTTATTTTTCAATGGAAGATATTACAACTTATTGAACATATTTTTAAAAAAAATTGATTTAGAAATTGAAGCATTAAATTTATTTTTAATAAATGATTTAATAGTATTATTAAAACTCTTATATTTTTTAGCACCCAATTTATCTTTTTATTTTCGGTGGGAATTATCCTCATGGAATTTATATTTTATCATTTTCCCTCTAATTTGCATTATAACATTTTATTTCTTGAGAAATTAAATTCCTCAAATCAAATGATCCAAATTATCAATCACTTATATTTTACTATATTAAGAATTATTTTTACAAGGATGGTTTTACATATAATTCAACACTCGTTGATGATTCCTTTCTTAACATTTCATATTTTTATTTTCAACCACATTCATTAATTCTATGAATGTTTTAAGGTAATTTATTCTGAAATATTCATGAAACCCATTTCATTCTTTGGCTAATATTTCCGTAAAGAAATTATGTTTTCTTTCTTTGTGGAACACATATGTATGTACATAAAATTATACCACAACCAGCCCTAGGATAATATATCCCTCCAATGAATTTGGAAAAAAATTTAAATCTCATAAGGTGTTGTGTATGGGATTATGGTGTAAACTAAATCCATTAATTGGATTTTTACACTAGGTGATGGTGTTCTTGGGAGTTAGCATTGAATTATCTTAAAAAATTCATAGATTATGTTGTGGTGTTCTTATTTTAATCTGGAATCCATTAAAACCAGTTCATTTATGCTAAAGTCATGTGTTATGATTCATGTATCATGATCCATGTTTCATTTGGCATGAATTCCATATATTATTTTTATTTTCCTTATTTTCATTCTCATACCCATATGTTTATCTTTTAGACTGTCATGATATTTAATTATTATAAATTATGTTCACTCATATTAAATGTTCGATCTCACCACTTCATATGTTTCCGTTTTATTATGTTATAATGAAATATAATATATAATATATATCTAAAAGAGAATCCTTTGTATATAATTTGGGATAGATATTAAAGAATTGTTATGGAATAATTAGTTTTTTATATAGATAGAAAAATATCATTTTGATACAATGTTCAAGGGTGATACTAGTTAAATATTTATTTGGTTTATTTAAAAAAATAGATAAAAAAGGACACTAAGTTATAAATATTGAATTATCATGTTATTATATAAGTGTGATGGCGATAGTGTGTACAAGTTATATGTTTTAAGATTCATATCTAGGAGTGGAGGTCATAAAGATCCTCGGGAAGAAGGAGTAATCCACCATCCATTCCCTATCCAACCAAAATGATTTGAGAAAACACCTAGGACCCAAAATAATTGGTCATTGATAATGTCATTTCACTCGGGAGGGCTGTGTTTGATTTCATAAGAAAAAATTATAAAAATACACCTTCAATCCCAGTATATAATGTCTAATCCAAAGTATTCTTATCAATGGAAAAAAACATCACCACTTGTCCAGGACCTTCCAATGTCAACTACTTCCACTTCATCTCAATTAACCAGTGCACTTCCAACACAGTTGGTCCATAATATGCATTCAAATTTTCTTATTTAATTCATGTAACTAACCAATTCAATATTTACCATTCAACCTCTACAATACATTCAATTATTTTTTTCAATTCCATATTTAATAAAGAACTATTTAATCCAATGACCATATTTATTTCCATCACTACACATTCCTATTATGTATTATCATTTCATTTATAACCATGATTTTAATTTGATTCCATCGATACACATTTAGTTTTTAATCATTTTAATGAATATTACCCTACTATTGGAAAACTAAAAAAATACAACATCATCCAATAAATCTATAATTCAATTGAAAAAATTCATTCCATATTACAAACCATATAAAGGTAGTTGTATCATTACTACAAAACCGACATCAACTGTCAAAAACCCACAAGTCAATAACCATCACTATGCAAGACAATGGATCAAACCCCAAATTTTGACCACAAAAAAACAACCATTACTAATTCATTCCTCCTATTTTGGACATAAAACACAAAAAAACACACTATTAATCATAATAAAATGACACAAAACCCTATTTCTAGATATGAACACTACCATAATTACCATTTTTGAGAATTAATTCTAATTATTTCAATACGTACTCATTAGAAACAATACATTAATTCTGAAAATTCCCACAACTATATTATTACAATCTATAAAATATTTACATCTTATTAAAGGTGATCCTAATACCCAAAACATAAAATCATCAAACATTACTCAATAAAAATAATTACACTTCTAAATATTTTCGTAAAATCATTAATCATAAGAGAAATATCAAAGAAATGGATAAAAACGTGAGGAAAAGACCATTCCAAACAATTTAATTAAGTCTAGATCATTATTCGAAATGTAAATAAATACTGTCAAACTAATGATGTTGAAATCATGATTGTTTAAAATTATAAAAAAATTAATTGAATTATTAAATCTCTAAACTCGGCTAGATCCCTCTTACCACTACATGAGATGAACGTGAAAATGAGAGGTCTAAACGAATTACTTGTACAAGTTAAACCCTAATAAACCTACATCACAATGATCCTGTTTTAAAATTAATTTCCAATGATACACCAAACCAAAAACTTCTACTATTACAACATTCTGTAGATAAGAAATAAGGAATAAAACATGTGAAAGGGAAACAAATCATATTGGATCAACAGAAAGTGATATCTAAAATCCAAAAAATAAAATACAATTACATGAACTAAAATATACCAAATAATTATCCAAATGTCAACCATGTGTCGAGGTAATCAATGGTGGAAAATGGAATTTAGAGGGGAACAATAATTTATTACCTGCATGGAAAACATATTTTTATTGTGCACAGGAATGGGGTGAAGATGCGAGATACACAAGTAATAGCAACCATGTTATTATAAACATATATATTTAATAAATTTAGGAGTAACCATGATCCAAGGTTTATCTTCATTGTACAACATTAAAACCCTAAACACAACAATAGTTTCATTTCATTGGGTAGATGGAATGAGGGTGGTTAAATTTCTAGTTAAAATAATTTACTTTTTAGAGAATTAAAATTTCAAATACAAATGATATTGAATTGATAAATTTATAAAAATATATGTTTACAAACTGATAAACACAATATATATTGAAAAGTGATTATAAATATTATATAAAGTAACTAAGAAAAATTAAATAGTATTTTAAAACTTATGGAATTATAAAAAACATGATTTAACAATGAAATGAATAAAATAAAAGAGGCTAAATAAAATTTGATAAGCTGTTAAACCATAGGTCTATGTGATCCTATAGGCCTCCACCCATAGATTTTATAGGTTAACATTAGTACACCCATGATATTGTTCATGATATCAAAATATACCTCTCAAAATTATTATTTTTGAGAACCCTCTTAAGCATAATTGCTACAAATGGAACCTAACCCATGATTTATTTTTATTGATAAAACATTAGATAAGGTGATGAAAATATAGAAGTTTTCTGCAAACAAATCCATTACAATTAATCACTCTAATAACTCTAAACGGTGTTTGAAATTTGGGATGAGTAATAATCACATGATATAGTAGAATACCCTCTTATAATTATAGTGAAATGGTTTTTAATGTTTGATAGAACTTGAGAAGATATAATAGAAAATCACTTTGAATAAAATATTTGAGAGGATATTTTGGAAACCACTAGATCTTCCAAGCCACCAAGATCTATATATATTACATCTAAAAGTGTTTGGAAGATTCCAAAATCCACTAGGGGTATTTTAGTTAATGTAGACACCAATTAAGAATTTTGGAAGATAAATAAAAAAAATCTCATTCTAGCTTTCCCAACACTGCCGGTTACACAGTTATCCTTAGTAGTTTACTGAAGGTCCATTTTGAGGTTGGGGATTTGGGGATAAACCACTAACTAGGCATATATTTATTGGGGAAGAACGGTGAACTTTTAGAAAAAGGGATAGAATTTCATACTAACCTAGGCTAGTAGTGGACCTCTTCTGAAACATTCTGGTTGTCCAATTTGAATAGCTTGGTTGGTTACATAAACTAGCTAGCTAGTGTAGACTATATTACTCTATATTCAAGCAAAGACAATAAATTTTTTTTATCAAGCCATTTTATTATCTTCCAATGTTATTACATGCTCTGAATGAATGTTAAATGACATGTCCATGCCTCTTACAAGATCAAAATGTTACTATTGTATTGACTTTATTATCATCAATAAAACCATTATGAAATTAATTATGATAAAATTTTGTTTTTTAGAAATTTACAAAAAATTAAATGTTCGATACATAATTGAATTATTTTATTCAAGAACGAACTATGAGATAGAAAAGTACAAAAATTTGCTCATATTTTATTGACAACACACACTTAACAGAAAAAGATTTATTAAGAGTAAACAAAGAGTGATAGGAATAAAAATTTATTTCAAGATACCAAAATAAGATATTCAATGTTTCAATAAATAAGGTCATATATCAAAAAATATTAATTCACTGATCATTAATTTGAAATTTCACACCTTTCAAAATAAATATCAATGATAAATAATTTTATGTAAAAAAGTTTAAATTTATTCCACTATTGCAGAACTTTTCGCCTATTATGAAGTTATAAAGATAAATTTTTAGAATAATATACCACATTATGATTTGTAAAATTACAAAATAAGGAGATAAAGGAAAAAAAGAGAAAGATTTTATGAATAAAATAAGAGAAGTTTGTTAATGTGATTTTTAAAAGATAAAAAAATATATTTGAAAATATAGTTCAAGAGATCAAAAGATTTGTAAATAATAGAGTCATTAATTTTATTCGAAATAATATCTTAATATCCACAATACCAATTAATAATTTTATTTAATAGTGAGAGAAATAAATTCCAATGAAAATTTTAAAGGAAAAACATAGATAAAAACTGAAATATAATTTAAATTAATGATAAAAGGAAGGGAATGAATATAAAAGGAAAATAATTATGACATAAAATTGGTACATTACATTTAGAAGACTTTAATTTCCCTAATAATTAGTTTCTAAACCAATTAATGATTCATTCCTCACAATATTTTTAAAGGAGTTCTTTTGATGTGGAAACATATAACATAGTTATCCTCTAATTTGTATGTTTTCAAAGGCAACTCAAAAACATTTTCAGAAAGATAAGTGTTTATATATATTTTTTATTCATCATTAATATTCTATTATGTGAGATATCAACAAACAATTTTCTAAAATAGTTCATATACATAAATTCGTTTATAATATTTGATTAAAAATTAATTCAAGAACATGAAATAATATTTCAAATGGTACTTATTTATTAATATATGACATTGGAAATTTTGAAATAAGATTTTTTAAATAAAAATGTAATTGGAAAAACAATCTCTATTAAGAAGTATTTATGAATTAGAATAGATATCACAATCCCTAAAATTATAGATAAATTAATATAATTAGATCAAAATAAAGTGGGAAATAATATAATTTAATGAGAAAAAATATTTTTTTTAAAAGAAGAATATTTAAGATAACAAAAGGCTAAACGGGGTGTATAAAAAATGAACCACTCTTGAATAAGATTTAATGAAATTTAATTGATCATGAGATAATGTATTAGAAAAAATATCATAATTTTGATATACCATCCACACAAATTACAACAATATATCACCATTTTGAAATTTATATCCTAGGATATGGTGCCAAATGTGAATTTTTTTTGTGTGGGAGTATTGTATATGATATTTTGATTTATTAATGGAACTAGTATAATTCATATAGATAATTTATGGAAATATTGAATACCAATGTTTATGATTGTGTGTTTATCCATAACATTAATTCTCCACAACTCTAAGTGGATTTATATTTCACTTCATCATTAAAAAATAAAATTGGGTTTTCCAAACAACTCAATATGATGGGGTATTTTCCATGATGCTTCGTAACCCCATTTTTAATTATCCTAAATAGTTTTATCCATCTAAAATTGCTAGTGGAAAACTAATGTTTTCAAAAGATTTTTTCATTTATAAAAAACCTACCAAATTTTTTTAGTCCTTTTAAATAAATAAAAATCATTTTTATTGACATGAAATAAGATTCAGTTGTATTTTTAAAATAAAATTATCATAAATAATGACATCGAATATGATTTAATGGTAGTTCAATAAAATATAATATAGACTACAAATAATGATGATATAAATCATATTATAAAATGTCTTAGCAAATTTATCCAACACTAACTTATAAGTTGTAATCATATAAATAAGTATTTCAATAACATAATCCTTACCAAAAAGTTTAAGTATTAATTGATTTATTTTAATTTGATTAGAAAAATTCCATCATTACTTTGTGAAATTTTAAATTTGAGAAAGAAATTTATTTCAGAAATAAATTTAATTTAAATTTCTTTTTCATTAAATTGGAAAATTCAAAACAAATAAATTCATTGGTAGATTTGAAAATAACATAATCAATGATGATTTTATTATGTAACAGGTCATTTCAGTCTTTTTAAAAAAATAATCTCATTATATTTTTGTAATGCCCCGACCCCAGTTACCAAGAGTCGGTGCATTAATTACATAACATTGGCATGATCACAAGAAAGATCAAATCTCAAAAGACCGATTGGTTTAGTAGCCTTGGAAACACTAGATATATTCATAAGTTTTACATTACATCATAAAATGAAAAACTAATACAACAACATAATGTTTCCACAATCCACACTATTATCCCCTCATAATATCCCTGCAGATCATTCATAACTTACTTCTTCACATCCTGAGAAAAATAAAACATAGAAAAGGGGTGAGCTCAAATGCCCAGTAAGGATAAAAATATAGCGGAACATTCAAAATAAGCATAAACATTTAAGGCAATGCATTTCTAAAACAAAAGCCTTTTAAACTTGAACTTCAACATAGTATGGCAAAAGTAAAATGAAATAATGCCATTTACTTATTCACATGGATATTCTACTAATCGAATAATCACATGCAAAAATCAAAAACCACTTTCATAATGTTGGAATGCATAATGCTAAACTTTAATTTCTTTTCAAGGCCTCGTCCCAAGACCTTGGGGCTAACTGTAACCGGAACCCAACCCGGAGTGCGTCTAATAACCGGACACCAACCCGGAGTGCCTCTAATAACCTGACACCAACCCGGAGTGCCTCTAATAACCTGAGACCAAACCGGAGGGCTTACTTTTACCAGTCCCTAACCTGAAGGGCTTACTTTTACCAGTCCCCAACCTGGAGGGCTTACTTTAACCAGTCCCCAACATGGAACATACTTGTCCAACACATTCATATGAAGTAAAGGTTGAAATATAACATAAAAATTCTTATTGGAACTAGCATACGAAATGTAAATAATTTCACCATAAACTATGAATGGTATAAAAATAGCACATCCACAGTCAAACACATCTCAAAACCTTCAATACAATATATAAGTTTTGTGTCATAATAAATCAACTTCAAATAATCTTAAAATCCATCAAAGGATGTTGACATAGATGAAATCAATATTCTTTTTAAAGAAATATCTCCTTTTAATTTGAAATCATTTAAGATCCATATAAAATAAAACATTTTCTTTGAAAATATTCTTATAAGCTTGTAAGGGAAGCTTTGACGATTTTATAATGGCGGAAAATAACCGCACCCGCCGTATAAGTTAAAAAAAACATTCTTATCTTAATTCTGTCGAAAAGGTTAAAAAGCACCTTGTTTGGAAAACGACGGAAATATTACCTTATAAACCTCTTATAAAAAGTCAAACAAGGGTATAAATGACTTTAACCCATATTCTTTTAAATATTAAAAAAATTTTGAAATACATTTTGTAGGAACATGGATGTGGATGATAACGAGATCCTAGTAGATTATTACGTATAAACAACCTCGGATAATGAAGAGATTGTGAAATAACCCTTACCTTGTACTTTTCCTTGGTTGGGGTAGGTTAACCTCCTGTATAATGGTGAAATAATTGTTATTAAATTATACAAGAATCATATATATTAATATGATATCATATATGATCTTTTAACATTGATTTGTTAATAATATCTTAAAATTATCGTCGTTTCGGGTGTTAACTTACTCGTTTTCTTCTATATGTTTTGTTACATAAGACATGTTTGTTATATCTTATTCATATCCAGAATGATATAAAGTCCTTAAACATCATTTCTAAATCATCAAATGATAATTATACTTGAATGGATACGATGGAGAATTAATCTCATCGCGTTCGTGGAGACGGTAGTCCGTACGTACGCACGAGTGACAATATCATTATTTTGATATTAAAATAATATATAAATGGATGGTATATCATATATACAGAATCAGTAACATGTTATATTTATTATTTACATGAGTTACACATCATTATTATACCCATCCAAATAATAATATATTGAATAACAATTACACCACGACGTGGAGACGGTAAGCCGTACGTACGCACGTATGGTGACATGTTCTTCAAAGGGTGGATAGAATACTGAATATGGTTGTACCATATTTATAATAACATCACAGTATATGTGAGATACTGGAGTTATTATTTTAGAATGGTAAGAACAAAGAAAGAAGAAGTGGAAGAAGAATGGAACTTGAAAAGGGGTGGTGAAAACAATACCTCTTCTTCGGGTTCTTCCTTTTGATTTGATCAAAAGGGCTCTTTAGGTTGGCTTTATGATCAAACTATGGCCCCTAGGTTGTAGTGAGGGAATTTGGGAGATTATTTGTGCAGAGTTTGGCCGAACCAAAAGGCTTTGATGGTGTGAAGAAATGAGACGAGGAGTGCCCTTTTATAAGAGGGGTGAGGGGCACCTTTGGAAAAGCTAGAAATATTAATTTATAATAAATTCATATTCAGTTTCTAATGGCTCCAAAGTTGATTATTCAAATGTTAAGGTTGGGATAGGTCGAAAACCACTCAACCAATAGAATTTAGACAGGTTTGGGTACTTATATTAACCTTATCTTTAAGTATTAACTCTAAGTTAATTAGTTTCACTTTTACAATGTCTCTTTGTATTTTTATATAATATGGTTAATAAACATACTATATACATCCAAGCGACCCCCAAGTGGTCCATTAATGATGAACCTATCATGATATAAGTCTCTTGTCCGATCCTTAGATTTTTAGGAATTTAATATCAATTAATAATATAATATTTGTTTTAAGAACTCTTTTATGTCAATTTTGACACTATTCAATAGTTGATTTTTGTGAAACTCATAACATATTGATTACTTCGAAAAAAGTCAATTAAATCAATTCTAAAATATCATATTATCATAGAAAATTAGTTTAATTCATTAAAAGTTTCATATTATATTTATTTGGGTATTTATAATATCACTTATTTTAATTTTTCACTATTATAGTAATTACGGCATCATCATTGTGTCATAAATAAAATAAATTATTTAATGTATAAAAATTATAAATAAAATTCCATTATGTAGGAAATCGTTTTATCTTTCTAATGAATATTTATAATCTAAAATCCAACATATATAACCCTATGTAACAATTGTTTTGCTAAAAGATATATGCTTGTGTCATTTTTGTAGTAATTTTATCTTAATTAAAATAAAGTGTCATTATCACTTACAAGTGGATCCATGGGGTCCCAAAATCGACCCAAAGATGCCCATGGTCGACCATGTATCAACCAATAGGGTTAAGACACGTTTTAGGGTAATTTAGTATTATTATAATATCATTTTTTGACCCTTATTTTCCGGATTTACCCTTAACCACGGTAAATAAAATATTTACTGCAGTAATTATTCAAAATGTCTAAAAATAAAAGTTACCTATTTACACAATTTGAACATCCTGATTCCAAATATGGAATCAATTTTTCTAAATTCAAAACACAGAAGTGGCAGAAATTAATTTAAAATTGATTCCTGCTGTCAAAACAAAAAACGTGTTTTTAAGAGATAATAACTATCAAAAGATTGACACTTGTTTATGTTCGGTTTAATTGTAAAATTATGTCCAATGACCAAAATTATATTAAATGGTAAAAATATATTCTAAATATACTTTAAAACCACTCAAATTCATAATTTATCAATATTAATTATTTTGATTAAAAAAGTTGTTTTTAATTAAAATTTAGTAATTTTCACTATTCATCAAAATATAAAAGTTATCCGAAAAGTACCAAAATTTCACCTTAGGCTAAATTAGATACTCCGAATCAAAAAATGAAGTCCATTTTGAGAGATAAAATATCTAAAATTTTAAAAGGTAGGTATTTCTATTCATAATGGCTAGTTTGATTGGTTGTGGTGTGTTAGAACTCGAAGTTGCGTACAACACACGCTACTGTATTATTCAAAGGAAAGCGTACCGTGGAAGCTTGGGATGTTTCATTTTAAATTTTTTTGATGTCCCCATTTAGTCAAAAAGTTTAAAATATTGTATTTAAAAAGGTTTCACTATTAAAAGTTGATAAAAGTGCAATACTGAAAATGAATCTGTTCTTGCATTATGTCTAAGAAACTCATAATATGGATTCTAAAATTATAAGGATTATATAAAGTTTAAAATTTAGTTAATACTATTCATAACCTCTTTTGAATGGCTTTTTTTTGGTATGTAATGGTGTGATTGAACTCGGTGTTACGTTTAGTACAAGTTATTGAATTATTTTGAAGAAATAACACACTATGAAATCTTGGGGTGTTACATTCTCCCCTCCTTCAATAAATTGCGTCCTCGCAATTTGAAATTGTTCTTCGAAAATAAAAGGTTGAAAATAGAAAATATATTTGTGGAAAACCCACATCAGAAATTGGGTTACTAAAATTTAGTCTTAATATTAGGAAAAGAGAAATGAAAGTGTCACCACCAAATTATGATCTCAATTAGGAGAACATTGGTGGAAATTAGAGACATATAATTGGAGGAAAAACGTAAATATTTATAGGTAGTGATTGAGGTCATCAATCACAAACAAGTATAAAATTGAGGTCCTTAAACTCATCAATCTATGATGATTTGAAATACCATCGGTTCAACAAAACATAGGGTATTAGGATAATACATTTTTGACGTTTCAAAATATCTTAGTTGAAATCCCACATCAAAAAATGAATTAACGAGGCCTCTATTTAAAAAAAAGAGTGGAAAGTATGAAGATTACCGAAAATAACACATACTAGGGTTCCATGTAGGAAAATATGGATATGTAAGAGAAATCTAACTATCAATTATCGGATGGAGAGTGGTAGAGAACATGGATATGAAAAGGACAACAATCCCAAAGCCATAAATTAGTGATGATTTAAGGTACCATCTAGGACAACATTTTTGTTCTATGTTCCTTTTCATAATGTTGAGGAATTTATTTATGATATTAGATAAGATCATAAGGAGATATACTTACTTTATAATTAGAGTTTTATCCATTAATAAATTTCTACCACAAACTCATCTTTCACTCTAAAAGATAATAGAATGTAATTTTTTTTTATTCATACTATTAGTACAGGGTTCCAAAATAAATGAATTTATAATTCATCTACCAGATCTTTTAAAAAAAACTACATTATTTAATCTAGGACATCTCGTGGGCCAGTGGTAGGTGATACAGCCTTGTCGCCCTTCGGTTGCGGGTTCAAGTCTCGCAGCCTTGCCGGACGCAACGGGTTGCCGCCCGACCTCCGGGTTGTCCTTTTATGGCAATCCAAAATAATCCAATCTAGAACTATCCAAAATACGTCTGCCCAAACTCACAGTCCAACATTTATAAGGAAGGTAAACATAATGTAGATCCTTTTTACCCCGTAATATCATATGAATACCTTCATCATGTATTCTTTTAATACACTAAAACATCCTGATTTACCATAATCTTTATTGATTACATTCATGCTCCCTTATTCCATATAGAATACTGGATATATTTCATCAATCCAAAAATGTTTTAAACCCCAATAATGATGGAATAGACAAGTCATTAATCAGCTTCAAGGTAGTCAAGAATATCCAATATAATTTATCCAAATCAATCATGTATTATTCTAAAATCACTACCTCGGTATCAGAACCATATTATGGTTTATCTTTCTCTCAACCATATATTTTCCAAAAATTTAACCTTCTATTGAGTCACTTTTCTTTGTTCCACACAATATCAAGTCCTTAATGAAATAGTACTGCAGTACAATCCTTATATACTCCATAATTATTATAACAAGTACATTGTTGATACAACACTCAATTGACATAATCAACATAAGAAATCTAATCATTCCTCTTCATCTGTGGTAGTATCATAACTTGATTATTATCCAATAGCATCATTCGCGGCATAGTCTGATGACTGGGACATAGGTTCGCGTAGTGTCCAAACTCCTTGCAAATGAGGCATTGTACATTTGAAACCATTTTCTTACCCTTGCAGTCACGTACTTTTTGCTCTTTTCCTCCACACATATAACAAACTCCCATTCCTTTCAGGCAAGTTCCAGGGTGTTTCTTTCCACAGTTACCACAGATGGGAAAATTCTTCTTTTCCCTCTTACCTTTATCCATCTTTCTCTCTTCCATCTTTTTCTTCTCTTACTTCCCTTCAAAGCCATAGGACTCAGTAAACTCTTTACTTATCTTATCAACACATGATATTATTTCTTCATATGATGATAATACATGCGAGACTATTTCTCTTGTAAATTCTAGATTAAGAACATAAAATATATGATCCATCTTTCTCTTTAGAACATGTGCATTGCTAGAGTTCTCATTCCTTCTACTGGGCGCCATTTCTAAACAATGGCATACATTAGATTCGTTTATGAATAACAATACCTAATCCCAAACTTGTAAAACACATAACATAAATTAAATAGTTTATGGATATAATCCATAATCATAAAAATGTCTCCTTTGAGGAAGTATATACTCATAAACCCTTCTTAATGATTTGTAAGGAAAATGAGAGTTATCCTAAGCATATCCCCCAGGAGTGTCGTAACCAAGAGTGCAGCAAGGCCCGTTGTCGTGCACCAGTTCCCGTCCGAGTCTATCTCAAGAGGTGTTTTCGGGTTTTACCCCTATGTACATCTGTGCCAGAGCCACCTCTACCTGCTCGTATCCAGACAGGGATGTATTTCTCGGAAAACTCACAAAATCTCTACAATACCAAAATTCTAGGAAGTTCTTCTATACTAATCCTCAAAGTTTATCTTAGGTCTATGTGCTCTAATCAGAGTTTATCTAAATCTAGCTTCCAAGGTTTGTACTAAACTTCCTCTGATACCAACTGTAACGCCCCGACCCCAGTTACCCAGAGTCGGTGCATTAATTACATAACATTGGCATGATCACAAGAAAGATCAAATCTCGAAAGACCGATTGGTTTAGTATCCTTGGAAACACTAGATATATTCATAAGTTTTACATTACATCATAAAATGAAAAACTAATACAACAACATAATGTTTCCACAATCCACACTATTATCCCCTCATAATATCCCTGCAGGTCATTCATAACTTACTTCTTCACATCCTGGGAAAAATAAAACATAGAAAAGGGGTAATCTCAAATGCCTAGTAAGGATAACAATATAGCGGAACATTCAAAATAAGCATAAACATATAAGGCAATGCATTACTAAAACAAAAGCCTTTTAAACTTGAACTTCAACATAGTATGGAAAAAGTAAAATGAAATAATGCCATTTACTTATTCACATGGATATTCTACTAATCGAATAATCACATGCAAAAATCAAAAACCACTTTCATAATGTTGGAATGCATAATGCTAAAATTTAATTTCTTTTCAAAGCCTCGTCCCAAGACCTTGGGGCTAACTATAACCGGAACCCAACCCGGAGTGCCTCTAATAACCGGACACCAACCCGGAGTGCCTCTAATAACCGGACACCAACCCGGAGTGCCTCTAATAACCGGAGACCAAACCGGAGGGCTTACTTTTACCAGTCCCTAACCTGGAGGGCTTACTTTTACCAGTCCCCAACCTGGAGGGCTTACTTTAACCAGTCCCCAACCTGGAACATACTTGTCCAACACATTCATATGAAGTAAAGGATGGAATATAACATAAACATTCTTATTGGAACTAGCATACGAAATGTAAATAATTTCACCATAAACTATGAATGGTATAAAAATAGAACATCCACAGTAAAACATATCTCAAAACCTTCAATACAATATAGAAGTTTTTTGTCATAATAAATCATCTTCAAATAATCTTAAAATCCATCAAAGGATGTTGACATAGATGAAATCAATATTCTTTTTAAAGAAATATCTCCTTTTAATTTGAAATCATTTAAGATCCATATAAAAAAAAACATTTTCTTTGAAAATATTCTTATAAGCTTGTAAGGGAAGCATTAATGATTTTATAATGGTGGAATATAACCGCACCCACCATATAAGTTAAAAAAAACATTCTTATCTTAATTCTGTCGAAAAGGTTAAAAAACACCTTGTTTGGAAAACGACGGAAAGATTCCCTTATAAACCTCTTATAAAAAGTCAAACAAGGGTATAAATGACTTTAACCCATATTCTTTTAAATATAAAAAATGTTTTGAAATACATTTTGAAGAAACATGGATGTGGATGATAACGAGATCCCAGTAGATTATTACGTATAAACAACCTCGGATAATGAAAAGATTGTGAAATAACCCTTACCTTGTACTTTTCCTTGGTTGGGGTACGTTAACCTCCTGTATAATGGTGAAATAATTGTTATTAAATTATACAAGAATAATATATATTAATATGATATCATATATGATCTTTTAACATTGATTTGTTAATAATATCTTAGAATTATCGTCGTTTCGGGTGTTAACTTACTCGTTTTCTTTTATATGTTTTGTTACATAAGCCATGTTTGTTATATCTTATTCATATCCATAATGATATAAAGTCCTTAAACATCATTTTTAAATAATCAAATGATTATTATACTTGAATGGATACGATGGAGAATGAATCTCATCGCGTTCGTGGAGACGGTAGTCCGTACGTACGCACGAGCGACAATATCATTCTTTTGATATTAAAATAATATATAGATGGATGGTATATCATATATACAGAATCATTAACATGTAATATTTATTATTTACATGAGTTACACATCATTATTATACCCATCCAAATAATAATATATTGAATAACAATTACACCACGACGTGGAGACGGTAAGCCGTACGTACGCACGTATGGTGACATGTTATTCAAAGGGTGGATAGAATACTGAATATGGTTGTACCATATTTATAATAACATCACAGTATATGTGAGATACTGGAGTTATTATTTTAGAATGGTATGAACAAAGAAAGAAGAAGTGGAAGAAGAATGGAACTTGAAAAGGGGTGGTGAAAACATTACCTCTTCTTCGGGTTCTTCCTTTTGATTTGATCAAAAGGTCCCTTTAGGTTGGCTTTCTGATCAAACTAAGGCCCCTAGGTTGTAGTGAGGGAAGTTGGGAGAGTATTTGGGCAGATTTTGGCCGAACCAAAAGGTTTTAAGGTGTGAAGAAATTAGAAAGAGAAGTGCCCTTTTATAAGAGGGGTGAGGGGCACCTTTGGAAAAGCTAGAAATATTAATTTATAAAAATTCATATTCGGTTTCTAATGGCTCCAAAGTTGATTATTCAAATTTTAAGATGGGTATAGGTCTAAAAACACACATCCAATAGAATTTAGACAGGTTTGGGTACTTATATTAACCTTATCATTAAGTATTAACTCTAAGTTAAATAGTTTCACTTTTAAAATGTCTCTTTGTATTTTTATATAATATGGTTAATAAAATTACTATATACATCCAAGAGACCCCCAAGTGGTCCATTAATGATGAACCTATCATGATATAAGTCTCTTGTCCGAACCTTAGATTTTTAGGAATTTAATATCAATTAATAATATAATATTTGTTTTAAGAACTCTTTTATGTCAATTTTGACACTATTCAATAGTTGATTTTTGTAAAACTCATAACAGATTGATTACTTCGAAAAAAGTCAATTAAATCAATCCTAATATATCATATTATACTAGAAAATTAGTTTAATTCATTAAACGTTTCATATTATATTTATTTGGGTATTTATAATATCACTTATTTTAATTTTTCACTATTATAGTAATTACTGCATCACCATTGTGTCATAAATAAAATAAATTATTTAATGTATAAAAATTATAAATAAAATATCATTATGTAGGAAATCGTTATATCTTTCTAATGAATATTTATAATCTAAAATCCAACATATATAACCCTATGTAACAATTGTTTTTCTAAAAGATATATGCTTGTGTCATTTTTGTATTAATTATATCTTAATTAAAATAAAGTGTCATTATCACATACAAGTGGATCCATGGGGTCCCAAAATCGACCCAACGATGCCCATGGTCAACCATGTATCAACCAATAGGGCTAAGACACCTTTTAGGGTAATTTAGTATTATTATAATATTATTTTTTAACCCTTATTTACCGGATTTACCCTTAACCATGGTAAATAAAATATTTACCGCAGTAATTATTCAAAATGTCTAAAAATAAAAGTTACCTATTTACAAAATTTGAACATCCTGATTCCAAATATGGAATCCATTTTTCTAAATTCAAAACACAGAAGTGGAAGAAATTAATTTAAAATTGATTCCTGCTGTCAAAACAAAAAGTGTGTTTTTAAGAGATAATAACTATCAAAAGATTGACACTTGTTTATGTTCGGTTTAATTTTAAAATTATGTCCAATGACCAAAATTATATTAAATGGTTAAAATATATTCTAAATATACTTTAAAACCAATCAAATTCATAATTTATCAATATTAATTATTTTGATTAAAAAAGTTGTTTTTAATTAAAATTTAGTAATTTTCACTATTCATCAAAATATAAAAGTTATCCGAAAAGTACCAAAATTTCACCTTAGGCTAAATTCGATACTCCGAATCCAAAAATGAAGTCCATTTTGAGAGATAAAATTTCTAAAATTTTAAAAGGTAGGTATTTCTATTCATAATGGCTAGTTTGATTGGTTGTGGTGTGTTAGAACTCGAAGTTGCGTACAACACACGCTGCTGTATTATTCAAAGGAAAGCGTACCGTGGAAGCTTGGGATGTTTCATTTTAAATTTTTTTGATGTCCACATTTAGTAAAAAATTTTAAAATATTGTATTTAAAAAGGTTTCACCATTAAAAGTTGATAAAAGTGCAATACTGAAAATGAATCTGTTCTTGCATTATGTCTAAGAAACTCATAATATGGATTCTAAAATTATAAGGATTATATAAAGTTTAAAATTTAGTTAATACTATTCATAACTTTTTTTGAATGGATTTTTTTGGTATGTAATGGTGTGATTGAACTCGGTGTTATGTGTAGTGCAAGTTATTGAATTATTTTGAAAAATAACACACTATGAAATCTTGGGGTGTTACAATTTTTCCATTTTAAATACATTTAATAAAATAAGAGTAGATAATTTTTATTCTAAGACTAGGGGTCTTATTTTAAACAATAAATATCTTTAAATAATATGAATATATGATTTTGAAAAGTAGTATCATCAAAACTAAGTGTAGTTAAAAAAATCCATTAACAAAACCATTTAAATGTGAAATTTTAATATATATTCGTAACAGTTTAAAATTATGTTGAGAGGAAAATGTTAACAAGATTATAAAATATTAAAACTATGTTATTAGGGAAAAAATTTCTCCATAGTTGAATCCTTATTCTAGGTTTAACCTTTTTATTTCATTCTATCTTTAATCATAGTGATATTCCTTTAATCATCTATGTTATTCCTAAAACCATTTTAGAGCCTATGATGATATGATAATTAGATCATTCTATGAGAGTCTATACATTATTATTATTGAATTGATTTAGATTTTCTTGCATGGAATGAATCAAATTTACATCATTGAGGTCATCAATGATATTATGTGGATCTATGTGAGAAAAACGGATAGGTTTTCAACCATATTTAGTAGTGATATTTTATATTTAGTTCATAATTTAAAATATCCAAGGACATATTCAAGTGAATATTCTTTAGAATTTTTAAAACATTTAGTAATGAATTTTTTAGAGATTATTATTCTTCATCACTATATTTATTTTGAAACATTTCATTTAAAATAACATTTTAAAAAATATTTTTAGAGAGGGATATTTTTTAATTTCTTCATAGAAAATATCTATTGATTATACCACTGTTATATCCCTATGGTTAACAAATTAAACTCTATTCTTGATTTGTAGTACCTAACAAACGTACATCATGCATATTTTTAATCATATCGTACAACATTTTATTTCTTATTCACAATATAAAATTTGAAACCAATTTTGTTAAAAATGGACTTTGGGTTTTTATTTTTCTAAATTTCATATTGTCATTTTTTATAGAAAAGTATTATTTTTTATATTGTTAATGAAAAAAGAAATTATATTCATGGGATAAACCAATAAAAATTAAAGTAAATTAAACTTAATGAAAATAGATCAAGTGAAATCTTATATTTTTCAATTTCAGCACAATATTACCCATTTTTTAAAGAGTTTGAGTAGAAAAATAGAACGATTTTTTCCTTCAAAAGAACATAAAACATATAATTAATTGTCATCAAAGTCTCCACCATGATCTCTAAAAATGAAATAATTTTGAAAGAAGTATTCATTTATCAATCTTTTTAGGAAAAAGGTTGAAGGACACATAAGATTCAATTTTTTTAGATAAGAATAAATCCCAATTGAATTTTTATAATCAACAACAGTAAAAAATTATAGTATTTTAAAACTATACATTTAATTTTAGAATTTAAGAATAAATAAAGGTAAAAAAATATCATATATTTAGATGAAGAATTTATATTTTTAGATTTAAAAGAAGAATTTTTTCTTACCATATTAGTATGTTTCAAAAAAAGTAATTATTGAAATAAAATTTGGGTAGATATTGTACTATTTGATAACGGTTGAGATTAAACAGAGAGTGTCTGATGTAGTGACTAGAGAATCAATGCTAAATCCATGACTCACTATCAATTGAAATCTTATATTTTATTTTTTTGAAATGAGATTTTAAATTGGTTGTTTAAATAATTTGAAAACATGACATGATAAATAAGAAAATTTTCTTTTAAGTTAAATTTTTAAAAGTTTTCTTGGAATGAAATTTTAAATCTGTTATCACACAATTAATTAGTGATTATATAATCATGTTTGATTCCATTTATGAATATTTATTTTTAATAATAATAATTTTAGGAAAAAAGATAGTTCATTCACGAATTATCATATACTTGGAGTAACCTTAATGTTTACACTCCCTCATTTTATTTTATAAATTTGATTGGATCTAGAGTGATTACTAGATATATTTCTTGAGAAACCACTATCAAGGTACCAATGTTATTATTATTCATTTATAGAAAGTAATATTTCTCAAAATATCTAATGAAGAATGGATTTGGTACACTAATGATCATGAATTTTATTATGTTGTAAAACAAATATTTAGGAACATAAATTTTATTAGAAATATATTCTCTTATTGAAAATTTAGCATCCTTCCCTAGAATCCTCTAACTTGTTCCCCAAGATGATTTTCCACATGACCTCAAGAACACCTCTCTATATCCAAGAGGCTCCAGAGTCATGACAATGGTATGTCATAATACAGTGGGGAGACTATAACCTTAGGATTATAGTAATACACTGCAGTGATAATAATGATACTAAAAAGAATAATAATCAAATAAATATTAGTTGAATAATAAGACATCCAAATAAAAAATGGTGACATTAAAATCACATTTATATACATAAATGATGATTATTATATGATGATATATAAAACATGGAAGTATATGGGCTATATGGGTAACCTTCATATAAACACATGCTAAAAATATATAAAATTACACAAATGTTACTTCTTCTAGTATCATGAGCTTAAGATAGGTCATATTCTATTGTACTCTTTCCTGTCATCAATGATCAAAATCATAAGTTGGAGACATCCCTCGGAAAATACCTAAAGACCTAATCTTTATTCAGGTAACATAGGTGAACTGAATATGGTGTGAAATATAACCAGTAGGGCACCACCAATAGTTTCTTGAGCAATCTATTCGATGAATATAAAATGATTAGTGTGTAGTCACATAATAGATGTAATGAAATAAATAAAAAATATATATATATTTGGATTCCACATGGATACAAAACGGACACCACGTGATTTGGCCTAATCTTTAGGTATTTGAACCTTGGTAAACCTACACAGATATGATATTAGTTTAATAATGGGTAATCATAAAACAAGTATCAAGAGTAGACAAAACCATTCATGTAATTCGGATTAGTGGTCACGTAATTTAATACAATAAATGGAAATTATCTTAATTAAAAATAAGGAATCTATATGATTCAAAAAAAAGGTATCCTAGGCCTATCCAAGGTGAACCATATAGTGGGACACATGTATGGCATCTAATGCACTAAAAATACCCAACACTATAAGATTGCATCAAAGGTGATCCATAATTGAATCCCATGTATCAATCATGGCGTGATGAAAAGAAAAAACCTTTGAGACCATCCCATGTATCTCGCATAGGGGTCCAAGTAGAAATCATAGAATGGTATAACTATATTTCCATTGAGGTTGTCCAATGTGTATCCTATAGGGCACATATAAGGCACTGACCTTAAATGTTACATAATCATTAGTTTAGTAAATAATTTTAAATTCTTTCTCATTTAGTATATTTTCCATTTTAATGTATTGGAGAGTTAGTCTACAAATCATACATAAATAACATAAGATATAAAATGTAAACATTCGATCAGTATCCTTTTTCCAAAATAAAAAAAACTTTAAAGAAAATTCATGATCTCTTTTATGAAAAATCATAACACCATTCATGGTGAATTATTCTAATCCATTTCTAATCATTATGTACATGGAATACATTAAAAAATGTTGTATTAACATAAAAAATCATAGTAAGGGAAATAAAAATATTGAATATATTATTGTATTGATAAAACTTAAAACCCATGAAAACATTACAAAAAATTAGAAATTTTACCATTAATAAGTTTTAAATAATTTACATTGAAAATAATATCATTTTATTCACTTTTTAATTATAAGACTACCCTAAAAACAATAAAAGTTATAGAAAAATACATAAATGTAACTTGGGACACTATTTTAATTTTCTCTATTATAAATATATTAACCAAAAAAACCTATTTTCATATCTATAACTATTACAAAATGAATATCCATACAGCTGAGTTCCATCCCTAATCAATTGGAGGGCTATTGCAGACCCACCCATCATTGGTATATCACAAAACCAACCATAAGATGTATAAGTACCATTTTAAAATCATAACACATAAAATATTTCAATTTTCAACATTAATATCTTAATATTTAATTTTCAATCTCAAGAACACATTTCAAGATTTTTAGATAATCAATCCCTTTTCAGAACCCATTTTCAATAAGAAAATAAACATAATAATGGAAATAGGACTTTCTTTTTATTTTAAAAATACAACTCCTTTTAAAGGAATATAAATACCAAAATAGACATAAAATTTCTTTTATAATCATTTTATATCTTTATAAATAAATATGTAAAGTACTATCAAGTTTATTAAAATGGTAGAAAGGATTAAATATTAAACAACAAATGGGTCCCATACCACTTCGAAAATTTAAATAATAAGCCCCCTTAAAAAATAAATTTAAAAAAAATTAAATAATAGAATAATAGTTAAAATGTGCATATCGAATTTCAAAGAGGAAACATATACACCGATTAAAGAGTAAAGGTGTATGAAATCAATAAATTCCTCAATGAAAAGAGATTGAGATATAATTCCTTACTAGAAGTACAACTTTTCATGCATGTCTTGATCAGATTGAATAATAAGTATATGTTAATTATTTAATTACATCTACATATTTTTAATTTTTCTAATTACTTTTATTTCACTTGTTTTAATTGTTTTAAAAACTAATTAATCAATTAAGTTTATGTTGGGTGTTTTGGCCATATTCGTTTTATGCGTCAAAATGACTTTCGTAGGTAAAATATGGCCAAATTAGTCATTATATAAGCATATATTGAATAAAAATAATGAAATAACTATAAAATTTATACATATATTATACTTTTAAAACCAATCACGAATTATTTTTAGGGAAAATGAACCAAATTTACAATCATGGAGACAGTTGGTCATACATACGGATTAATAACATTCCAATTTTCATTGATCCTTATGAAGAGAACTAAGGTAAAATTTATCTCTCTAGATAGATAATTATATACTAAATACCATGTTATTTAATCATATGTACTAATATATATAATTATTGTGATTAAAAATATAATCACATCCCATAAAAGAAGCAGTATTCCACACATCCACGAATGACATTATTACTTTTTCAGTGTGGGAAAGGGTAATAAATAAAATGATATATTATATTTAATGAGATGTAATTAAGTAGTGAATATCCTATTGATATTATTTATGTCACCTATTTTAAATTAAATTAACCCTTACACATTCCATTTAATGGGTGAACGTATCACATCTCTTTGAGAGGGAGTAGTCCATAAATCCACAATAGATGATATCATATTTACAAAAAATAGAAAGAATGAAGTGAGATGTTATATAATAATTAAATAAATATGAAGATAACATAAATATTATATATATATAATATGGAAACATTATGTTCATCATAAGTCCCAACAATGACATATTGTAAAGTAAAAAATGAATGAAATCATTTCACAAGGAATGAGTTTATCGTACATGAATGGTAATTTCGTTACCAATATGGTTGGAGTGTGTATATTTGTAGGTAAAAAACACAAAATAAAAAATTATTATATTTATTACAATTCTATATTATATAATATTTTTCATTACAAGAAATTAAGGGTTCGAGAAATAACTAAAACATAAATTCACATTGAAGAATAATCCCTCTTTTGTGGGAAACTCCTTTTGGTTTTCACCAATGGGATACATTGGATGTATTTATTACTAATGTGAGGAATATAAGGCGAGGGGATGGATTTTCAAAGATTATTTTTTAATAATTTATACCAGCTAATTGGTCTTTAGAGTTGCGTATAAAGTAGAATTCTGAGTTCTATTTTATAGTGGAGGGGGAGTGGAATTCTCCTAAATATATAAAGGTAAACCCTATTGAGTGGTGTCACTTAGGAAATATGGCTCAAATATTGATATAAATTATATAAAATGTGTAATATGGTATAATAATTTCCATAAATGTGGATTTTACAATGCATCTAGCTTTATTAGGAATCCTAATATTATAGTTTAACCACTGTGTAAATGCATTTTTCCCTTATTCACTCTAATTAATTGCATTTAAATTAAGTAATATTTTTTACAAAAAAATATGATGACATAATTAGTAAAAATAATTTTTTATTATTAAAAATATTTAATAAATTTTTTCAAATTCCAATAACATAATTCGATAAAATTAATTTAAAATTAATCCCACAGATGGTATGACAACACTGGTTTTTAAATTAAATGTTCAAAAGTTTGCAATGTTTTTATATATTAATCCAATTTGAAACTATTTAAAATTAACTAAATTAGTTCAAATGATATAAAATTTATCTGATAATAATTAAAAATAAATTATCAACATAATTTAACTATATAATCAAATTGTGTGAAAATTCATTTTTGAAATAAAAAGCAGTATTATTCAGTATTCATCAAAATATAACAATTCTAAAGAAAACACCAAAAATTCCCCCAAATTAGTGTTATTATTTCTTGTAAATATGTTTAGATAATTTTATCATATAAAAATTATGAAATTTTAAAAAATAAAATTTTAAATATGTGTGCGATTAATAAGCAATAAATTTTTTTAGAGTAATAGATCTTTTAATCATAAAATTATATTTATTATTAAATTGTTTCTATATAAATGATTGGAAGAATGTAACAAATTTTATAATCATGTGTAACCCTAATATAATTAGTCCAATTCATTCATACCAATAAAAATTCTAGCCAATAATTACCATAATAGAAAAAGATATTAACAATATATTACTATTTTGTATAGCTCAGTCCTGCCTACAATGCAAGATTTTGGAGAAACTCATTGTTTTATGCCATATAATATATAAACATAGAGTCCCCTTTATTGTAGAATTATAATACGATTAAAAATTATTAATAAATATGAATAATAATACATATATCTTTATCTAGGATGGTACATTCTACCCCCTTTTTGAAATTGCATCCTCATAATTTTCTTAACATATCAAATAACTGGGAATATTTTTTCCTCAGTACATTTTCTAATTACCATATTACATCTTCAAAAAAATGGTTCTTCCATAAACAAAATAACACAGTGTATCCCCTTATTTCCAAAAAAATATCTATGATCAAGAATCTAAATAGGTTCCTCATCATAAGAAATGTTCTCTTCTAGATAATCTACCATTGGGCTCAAAACATGTGATGATTTTTTTATTTTATTCCTTATAATTGAAAAATGAAATACATTTTGTACCTAGGATAAACTCAAAGTTAATTATACTCAGTATGATAAATTTCCAAATTTTGCATAGATTTCATATGGTCTAATGAATTGTGGAGTGAGATTCCCCTACTTACTAAAATGAATCACACACTTCTATAGACCAACATCAAGAAATACATGATCACTTACCACAAAATAAAGATCATTCCTACGGATATCTGCCTGAATTATTATATACTCTGATCTATCCCCACGTGTCACTAAATCACATAATAATTATCAACAATTTTCATCTACCAACTATGGTGTCATTAACTTTCTTTCTCCTACATCATAAAAAACTAAGGTCCGACACTAATTTCTATATAATGAAAAGAAAGGTTACATCAATATACTATAATAAAAACATTTATTATATGAAAACTCAACCAATTAAAGGTTTTGATTCCTACTTCCCAATTAATACATTGAGTAAGAATGAGAATATATTACATGGCATGAATCAGTCTCTCACACTGTCCATCATATTGGGGATAAAAAACTATATTAACATTTAATTCAATACCAAATTACTTCTAAATTTCTTTTAAAAAATTGGATGTGATCTAGAGATCATGATCAAAAAAATGATATATGAACTCCATGTAACCAAATAAATATCCTTTAAATATCATATACAAATTTTATATAGTGTAATTGTATCTTGAATAGAAATAATATGTGAATATTTGTTTCATCAATCTACATTAAACAAAATTACATTATTACCATGATAAGCATTTGGAAATCCTACCATAAAATAAATTAATATATTTTCCTAATTCCACTTTGCTACTAGAAATGTTTCAATAATCCTCTTTAGAAAGTATCATTCCAATTTATCCTACCGATGAGTCAAAAATTTCATGGAAATTTCAGCAATATATCATTTCAATCCATTCAACTATTAATAATCCTAAAGGTATATATACATATTAGTGCTTCCAAGATGAATAAAAAATGGATAACTATATTCTTCAGTCAACAAATCATTAATCAAAATTTAATCACAAGGCACACATAATCATTTTACTAATCATTAAACAACTTATCAATCAATTTTAATGTCATGAAACTTACCATTTTTTATGGATATAACCTTTCCCAGTAATGATTGATCCACCTTTTGAGTTGTCATAATTCTTTATGAAAAATTCAACTACATAGAAATCTAAAACAAAATATAGAATATCCCTACATCCACAATTTATAGTCTATTACAAATCAAATAATCAACCAATGGGTCACGTTAAAAACGTAACACATTTAATGTATTATAACTTTTTCGACTCAAATCCTTGAAAATTTTGTTTTCTTTTAAAATTATAATGAAATTTGTAATCATAATCCTTTATCATTTATAACAATGTTATTTGTATAACACAAAACAATTTCTCTGTAAATATATTTTTCAATATTTTGTGATTAGTATATATTTCACCGTTCTCTCCATTAAAATTATTCATTAAAAAATTATTTTTCAAACAGAAACATCAAATTAAAAATAATGTATAGGGTAATTGTTCTCATGATTTTTCAACTGAAGTGATGTATATGAGATTATATTGTCATTTATCATTAGAAAAAAAACCATACCCTTTTAATGAATCATCATTGTAGATGAAAAAACCACCACTTCTGCAAGGAGGGGCCAAAATAAGATAATGCATCAGTTTTCATTTTTATTTCCTATAAAAATATCACATTATCCTATCTAGATAAACCTAAATCCAATCCATTTTACATAGTGGTCTTGGTACTTGAGAAAAATTTTCAACACACTTTTGTTAATAACCCACTAGTGTGAGATAAATATGAATCTGAGTGACATTGGTAGGTCTTGGACACTTTTAAAAAACTTTTTTTCAAAGGGGTTAATAGTTGTGACACCATAAAAGCACTATGTCCAAGGGATAGATTTCTTTGCAACCAAAATTCATTCTTAATGAGAATTCCATACACATTATTTTCTTTTAAGGATTAAAAAATAATACATAAGTTCCCTTAATGTTCCTCATCAATTTTAGAATATACCAAAATATCATCTATAAACATAACATCAAACATAGCCAAAAAATATATTAAATAATCAACTCATGAGATTAATAAAAACAACAAGTTGATTAGATAATGGAAAGGGAGTAACTAAGAACTCATAATTACCATATATCATTTGATAATATGTATTCATAATTTCATCCACCTTCACATTCAACTAATGGTACCCGAACCACGGAAAAATCATCAAAAAACATTGATCTCCCAGTTGCTGATCAAAAAAATCATCGATATGAGTCCAATGATTCTTGTTCATAGTATTTATTTTATTCAAGTATGTAGAATAAATGAAATTTCTCTTGTAACACTCATTATTTTTCATGAATAAAAATGTATCCCTCCATGGATATGTTATATGTCGAATTAAATACTTATCTAGAAATTATTTCAATTGGGTTTTTAATTCCACAAGATCCAGTTCATTAATTTGATAAGGGGGTTTCAGAAATATAATTATCATAATGAACTAAATCAATAGTACATTAATCTTCTCATTTTGGAAAAAACACTAGTCAAATCATCGAGAAAAATATATGCAAAATCATTTACTACCCATATGTCAGTAATACTGAACTATTTATTTATTTTCAAAAACATGTGATAGATTACTTTCACTAACATCATGCATCAATTTCTCAACTTAATGGTATGTTTTTTAAGGTTTGAAATCATTGAATAAATATTTATTGGCACTGAAATATATTATAGAACTAAAACTGGAATCCAATCCGTACTAAAAATGATATCCAACTCTAATATATGATATTAAACGTGGGTTTAAAGAAATAACATCCCACTAAAGGTAATATGATGATTCATATAATTCTTTTTTACGGTAATAATACCACATGGATATTTTTTACCCATGTTCTATCTTACCTTTATGGTCTGATATTCCTAATTTACTTACAAATATCTCATATATAAAATATTTCAAAGATCTAAAGTCAAAATGTCTATTGGAATAATTATAATAAACTAGTATCATACCAGTCATCAATTAATTTAATGTCCCAATATCAATCATAGTAGAAGACAAATATTTTCCCATGCCCACTTTCATTCAATCTTGATGGTTTCTAACCTGGATAATCAACTTGGGACGCAAATTGGAATAATGAACAAACTCATTGAAACTAATATATATTACTTTTAACTTTCATATATTTCTAAATCATATTACTTATATTGACATGAAATATAAAAAAACCTACCACATCATAAGATCTTCCCAAACATTAAAAGGCATTCCACATGTTTATTTTCACAACACTACTCACAAGAAGTTATTTATTTATTACATCCCTAATTCATTGATGAATTATTTTCCATTAACTACATAAAAGTCCACTTTTCATATTTTCAAGGGAATCATGTTGATTATAAATCTAAATTTTTACATGATTGAAGTAGTAAACAAGTGTATTATACTACTTAAACTAACGATAATCTAAAACACTTTGATATCTTGCATTAATCCTGGGTAAAATAGATTTATCTTACTGTTTGTATCTCAGATAAATTTTTGGATGTACCTAGCTAGTTTAATGATGTTTTCATTATATACGGCCACAAAGTAATTATCATTTTTTATCAATTCCATGATATGTTTTCTATCCTATGTCAAAAATCCATATGAAAATATTTCTGAAGGAATATTTTCTTAAATTCATCCCAATCTATGAAATTAATCTCTTCAATTCCCCTAATATTATTACCCATTGAACACCCCTAGCTAGATTCACCTTCAAAATGATAAATTATAAGAGTTTATTTTGGGATATCTATGATACCCCATGTAATTATATATTTTGTCTCATTATTTAATCCATCATTAAGCTATCACATTGTCACATGATCCTATGAATGGTTGGGGATGTTTTTGTATAAAATGATGCACTATTATCATGTCACTCTATTTTAGATATGGTTTTCCACTTTTTTAGAAACTATAACTATTTAGATACTCTGTTAACTGATCAATCACTATATCGAAATACCCAGTTCTAATTCCAACATTCTAGAGATGCTGATTTTGAAGAATACGTTCATCATTATGTCTTCCCGAAACAGCTTCCATGTATCTTCCATAGAAAAAAATTCTGAACTAACTTATATTAAATTTTGAAATATTTTAATATATAAATTTGATATCATTGTAACTTATCCATAATTAAAAAAACATCTAAAGGAATGCTATTAATACTACCAAATCCTTAAAGTTATCTAAAACTTCAATTCAACACCAACTATAAGGAGTCATCATTAAACATTAAATGTAACATCCCAAGTAAGTAATGAATAATAGATATTTTTATCTATGTCTATTAATGATTAAGATAGTGTTATAGAGGCTTAAAATGAAAATAAATACAATCTTATGCATGGAATACACTAATATTTTTAAAAGATTGTTTTACTGCCTTTTGATGGCAAACCATTTTTGAATCTATATTTTGACAATTTTATAAACTATGTTTGTCAAAATAAACTTATCCTTTATGATTGGGACATCAAAATTTACCTTGTGTGGATTTTTGGTATTTTTCTGACAATGTTCATTTTTTAATGAATAGTGAAAAATACTGCATTTTACATCAAAAATTATTTTTAATATAATTTATTTATATGATTAGATTATGTTTTGAATTGGTTTTGAAGTTAAATTAGAATATATTTTTACCATTTTATCCAATGGTGGTCATTGGAATCAATTTCACGTTGAAATTAGACTTAAACTGGTGTCAATCTTTTGATACTTATTGTTTTGTAAAAACACGCTATTTGCTCTGGCAGCGGGAATTAATTATTGAATTAATTAATGTGACTTATATGATTTGAATTTTCTAAAATGGACTTCATTTTTGAATTCGGAATATCAAATATAGCTTAGGGTGAATTTTTGGTAATTTTCTGAAAAACATCAATTTTTTATGAATAGTGAAACCACTAAGTGGTAATCAAGCAAACTGATTTTTCAGTTAAATGAAAGTTTACCACTAATGTGTACTGAATTTTGAAAATCCGACATACATGGTTGTCATTAAGAAGTAAAATGTGGTTCAATGAGCTTATAATAATTTTTTGGTGAATAGTAACTTATTAAGTTCTTAATCGCGTTTAGTGGTAATTAAGGTAGTTTAAGGTATAAATAATGCTTTAATAATAGGAAATGACCTAGACACATGTCCCAACCTCATTGGTTGTGTCATGGCCGACCATGAAATGCCATGGGTCAACATGGGGACCCCATGGATCCACTTTTGTTGGGAAATGACATAAATTACTTTTTATTTAATGTTAAAGTGAAAATGACACAAACATAATATGTTTTAAGAAAACAATTTTTAAGTGGTGTTATACAAGTCCAAATTTTCATTATAAATAGTCATTGGAAAGATAAAAAGATTTCCTACATCATAGTATTTTTTTTATGATTTTTAGACATTAAATAAATTAAATTATTTATGACATAATAATGATACAGCAATGACATCATTATTTGACGATTTAAATAAAATGGAAATACAATGTAAAGTCTATAAACTACACATGGCCAAAACCAATTGGATGAGTGGATTTAGAACCCTTATAACCTTATCCACGAATTATATCAATGTGGGACCTTTTAAAACCGAAACACATTTTCAAATAATGTAATATTTCTTTACTTTCCAAAAGTGCCACTCCTCTCCTCTTATAAAAGGCCCCCACCTATACCTCATTTCACACACTCTTCAAGCCTTTGGCTCGGCCAACCCCTGCCCATTTGCTCTCTCCACATCCCTCTCCTCATCCTAGAGGATTCCCTTTGGGCAGAATCCTTTCAAAGGAAGCCTTTAGGCTCAAATCAAAAGGAGTTACACTTTTAAAGGTAATTCTTTCTCTCATGTTCATTTGTTTTATTTTGCTTCTCCAACCCCCTAAACTCTTTTTATTTACTTATTTTGTAACAACACCAGTATATTCAATATACAAGGATGTTGTTATAATATTTATTTGAGCTACACTCTCACACTACTACATCAAATGGTTAAAGAACATACGGTTTCCGTGGATGGCGAAATTCTGCCTCCCGAAACGATGATTGTTCAACACTCATTTAACACCTTCAAAGGTGGCCATTATGATGTCACTATTTTTATATATGATATATAATATGTTTATGTTTTCCTTAAGCTTCTGTTTTTTTCATTTTTGGAATACCTTTATGGTTTCCATTATGGGTAAAACACGATATCTTCATTTTAGGAAGTGCGGACTACCGCCCCCTAAAAGTGATTTGATTCATTAATACCATATGTGGGATGTGTAAAGGATAAAGTTAATGATATTATATATGTTATTATACTGGAATTATAATATACTTTTATATCATTATGATTCCATTCCAGAAAATATAAAATAGAAATGGAAGTAGCGTTCATGCGTACGTACAGCTTACCGTCTCCATGAACGGTGCATTTGATTTCTTACCTCTAAATGATTATGTAATATTATAAATGCATGTATGTACTGGATATATATGACATATATGATATCTACATCATGAATACCATTATGGATATAATGAACCTTTGACCAAATTAACAACATGTAAGTGTAAGAAGTCTATTTTTGACTTAAGAACCAAATACCGACAAAATGAACATTATTAACTTAACTGATTACATGATGTTCATAACATGGTATAAAAGGATTAATGAACTTGAAAAAGATTAATAAGCAAGTAGAGATTAACTCAAGTTTATTATTCAGGAGATTAACGAACGGTCGGGTCAAGTCGGATACGAGGTATGGGACTTCATCTCAATCTCCTTTCCTTGAGGCATATTTTATTTTATACACAACTTTCTTTTATATGGTGTATAAAACCCTTTGACTTTTACGTTTATTTAAAAGGAATATTTTTTATACGAAGCGTTTACTAAACGACAAAAGGGAATGTTTTTGTCGTACATATGCGGCGACAACGACTTCTCCGCCGTCGTGACCGTTATTTGAGTTTCGGCTTCCTCTACAAGCCATACCTTCTTTTTAATAGAAAAATAAATACCATGTTTTACTTTTCTTTTATTTTAGTATTGAAAATGGTTTTCATAATGTTTTTATATCAATGTGTTGTATTGATATATAGTGATTGAAATGTGTAAATTTTATGTTTCCTTTATGCATGTTTTATGTGATATGATTAGGTTATGGTTCTTGGGCATTATTATGAAGACGGGTGGTTCTGTGATAAACTAAGGGCGGGTGAGCCCGTTATAGCTCTCCAATGCATTGGGTAACGCGAAGGAGTGAAACGTTAAGGTTTCTCCGAAGAGATTTTTAGGGAATATACTGTGATGGGTATTCCAAACGTAACCAAGAGGGTTACTCCCTACGTAAGAATGTTATGAATGCCTCAAGATACCTTTATGTATTTTGATTTCTATGATTGATTCATGATTTTATGAGGTATGTTAAAGTGCCTATATTTTATGGGTAAAGTATGATTTCATTCTTATGTATATATGAACTCATGTTTCTTTTCCATGTTTTTTTTATAACCCATACTGAGTTTTTATGCTCATCCCATGTTTTTGAAATGTTTTTCACAGGTCAAGGGAAAGGTACATGATAAGATGATATAGTCAAGGATGTGTCAAGAAATAATCCATGTTTTATTTTAAATGTGTTTCCATTGATGGGAATAAAGAATACAATCTTTATGTAACCACTTTGTTTATATGTGGAAATGTAATGCAAGTTTTATGATTTAATTCTCTAAAACTCTAAACCCGAAAAGATCCTCAATGTGTAATCTTGTAATAACTCAAGATTAAGTAAGGTTTAAGGCTGGGGCCTTATAGTTGGTATCAAAGGTCAGTTTAGATAACTTTAGGAGTTAGAATTCTATTAAATGATTATCCAAAAATATTTTTTTGAAATGATATAGCATTTAAAGATTACCATGTTGCTTCATCTAAGACATGTTTGTTCAGAATGGTTTTCCGCAAAGGAAACAGGGAAGCAGTGCTAGGAAGGCATACAGAAGGAAATAACCTTCCGAATCAGCATCCAGAAATGGTCGGAATTGGAACTGAATAGTTTGTTGCAGTAATGGCGCAGTTGACTCAAGCGATAAATGGCGTTGGTATCCATGCTCGAGATCAGCCAGAACAACCGCATAGGAACATGTCAGTGGTGGAACATTTCATGAGGCAACATCCACCATCATTCAGAGGATCATCTGACCCTGTGCTAGCCGAAGGGTGGATTAAAGCACTAGAGAAGATTTTTTGATGTCATGGGATGTTCAGAGAATCAAAAGGTTAGTCTTGCTATTTACCGTTTGGAGGGTGAAGCAGATCAGTGGTGGTCCATGGTTAAAAATATCAGGGACTCCGAGGAGATTGATGCTCATGACTGGGATGAATTCAAAGGTATGTTTATTGAGAAGTATTTTCCTAAGGCTGTTCGACTTAGGATGGAAAAGCAATTCTTGGAATTGAGGCAAGAGGAAGACTCAGTGGCTGCCTATGAAGAAAGGTTCACTCGATTGGCATGGTATGCTCCAAATTTTATCCGGGACCTTGATAGTAAAATCAATCGTTTTTACTCAGGATTAAAGCCAAAATATCGAAGGGCATTAGCTTCTCGTGAGTTTAAAAGTTATGAAAAGCTTGTTTGATGTGCTGAGAAGGTGGAAATAGAGTTTGCCGATGACCACGTTTTCTATAACAACCAGCATAAGAAGAGACCGAGGTGGCAGGAGAAAGGTAAGAATTCTTCAAAAAAGTCTGATGGTAAGAGAACTAAGTTTCCAGTTTGTGATAAATGTGGCAAAAGGCATGCTGGGGAATGTCTTCTGAATTCTGGGAAGTGCTACCGATGTGGTAAGATGAGACATAAGGCTCGTGATTGCACTGGAAAGGATCAAGGTGAAGGTAAGAACAAATTTGATTTACAGTTAGTGAAGTGTTATAAGTGCAATGAGATGGGTCACTATGCAAACGAGTGTCTGACAAGGAGCTTGAGTGATGGGAAGCAGTTAGACTACAAGCAGAAAGGGGTGGTGAAATCCTTTGCAACTACTTCAGCAGATGTCAGGCCATCAAATGAAGTTGTATCAGCTCCAGGGAGCTCAGTTTTTTTCAATGATTGACTTGAGATCGAGGTACCATCAGCTGAAGGTAAAGGAGGCAGATATTCCGAAGACCGCGTTTCGTACAAGATATGGCCATTATGAATTTTTCGTAATGCCTTTTGGGCTAACCAATGCACATGCTGTATTCATGGACTTAATGAATAGAATTTTCCATGAGTTCTTGGATAAGTTTATGGTGGTTTTCATTGATGATATTTTGGTGTTTTCTAAAATTAAAGAGGAGCATGAAAAACATTTAAGGGTTATCTTGCAAACCTTAAAAGAAAAGAAACTGTATGGGAAATTCAGCAAGTGTGAGTTTTGGTTGCAACAAATTTCTTTCCTTGGTCACATTGTTTCTAAAGATGGAATAACTGTTGATCCTGTAAAAACAAAAGTTGTGGAAGAATGGCCAAGACCCACAAATGTAACCGAGATTCGTAGCTTCCTTGGTTTGGCGGGCTATTACCGAAGGTTTGTTAGAAATTTTTCACGGTTATCTAGTCCAATGACTAAGCTAACTCGGAAGGGTGTTAAGTTTATCTGGACAAAAGAATGTGATGACTGTTTTCAGGAATTGAAAAAAAGATTGGTGAATGCTCAAGTTTTGGCACTACCTTCCAGGAATGGTGAGTTTTTCATATACAGTGATGCTTCATTGAAAGGACTTGGTTGCGTCCTAATGCAGAATGATCAGGTAATTGCTTATGCTTCACGACAGTTGAAAAATCATGAGGTAAATTACCCTACACATGATTTGGAATTAGCTGCTGTTGTTTTTTGCTTTAAAAATTTGGAGGCATCATTTGTATAGAGTAAAGTGTGAAATATATACTGATCACAAAAGTTTAAAGTATATATTCACTCAGAAAGAGTTAAACATGAGACAAAGGAGATGGCTGGAATTAATCAAGGATTATGATTGTACAATTCATTACCATCCGGGAAAAGCAAATAAAGTGGCTGATGCTTTGAGTCGAAAAAGTAATGCTTCATTAACAATGTTGTGTTTGGAACGTGATCCTTTGGTTAAGGATTTGATGAACTTTGGCAAAGAAGTTGTTGGTGCAGGAAGTCCTTCTGTTTTGTTTCAGGTATCAGTGAGATCATCTCTATCAGATAGAATCAAGCAAGCACAGAAGCAAGACAGTGAGTTGCAGAAAAGGGTAGAGCTGGTTCAGTAAGGTAAGTTGCCTGAATTAAACATTGATAGTGATTGTGTTTTGAGATTTGGGAAGAGATTGTGTGTGCCTTGTGATTCACAGTTGAAGAGAGAGTTGTTATGTGAAGCTCATAGTTCTCCATTTTCAGTTCATCCGGGCAGTACTAAGATGTATAGAGATCTGCGGGAGTATTACTGGTGGGATGGAATGAAAAGAGACATTACTGATTTTACTGTGAAGTGTTTGACTTTTCAGCAGGTTAAAGCAGAGCGGCAGTTACCGAAAGGGATGCTTCAGCCTTTACCAGTGCCAGAGTGGAAATGGGAGAATATATCCATGGACTTTGTTGTTGGATTACCGAAGACATCTCGAGGTAATAATGCAATCTGGGTTATTGTTGATCGCTTGACCAAATATGCTCATTTCCTTGCTATACGAGATACTTTATCTCTTGATCAACTTTCCCGTTTGTATCTTAAAGAGATAGTCAGGTTACATGGAGTTCCTCTCTACATTGTATCGGATCGTGATCCCAGGTTTACTTCTAACTTTTGGAAAGGCCTTCAAAAGTCGTTGGGTACTGAATTAAATTTTAGTACAGCTTTTCATCCTCAATCAGATGGGCAGTCAGAACGAACAATCCAGACATTGGAGGATATGCTACGAGCTTGTTCTATGGATTATCAGGGAAGTTGGGACCAACGTCTTTCTTTGGTTGAGTTTTCATATAATAACAGTTTCCATTCCAGTATACAGATGGCACCATTTCAGGCATTATATGGGAAGCGGTGCCGAACTCCAGCATTCTGGGATGAAGTGGGTGAAAGGAAGTTGATGGGACCAGAATTGGTAGAAGAGATGGCAGAAAAAGTTCAGCTGATTCAGAAACACATGAGAACAGCTCAGAGCAGGAAGAAGAGTTATGCGGATAACCGGAGAAGGATCTATCTTTCGAGGTAGGTGATCATGTTTTTCTCATGGTTTCTCCTTGGAAAAGTGTGATGAGATTTGGTAAGAAAGGAAAGTTGAGTCCGAGGTTCATTGGACCATACGAAATTCTGGAAAGAGTTGGATCAGTTGCATACCGAGTGGCTTTACCTCCGAGTTTATCTCAGGTACACAATGTTTTTCACGTTTCGATGTTGAGAAAGTATATGCCAGATCCATCTCATGTTTTGAGTCCAGAGGTAGTTCAGCTGGAAGAGAACCTATCTTTTGAGGAACAACCGGTCCAGATTCTTGACCACAGGGAACAAGTGTTACGGAATAAGGTGATTCACCAGGTAAAGGTTTTGTGGAAAAACCACATGATTGAAGAGGCAACATGGGAATCTGAAAATGCAATGAGGGATAAGTACCCCCATTTATTCAATAAGTAAATAAATTGCGGGGACGCAATTTTATAAACGGGGGAAGGATGTAACATCCCAAGTAAGTAATGAATAATAGATATTTTTATCTATGTCTATTAATGATTAAGATAGTGTTATAGAGGCTTAAAATGAAAATAAATACAATCATATGCATGGAATACACTAATATTCTTAAAAGATTGTTTTACTGACTTTTGTTGGCAAACAATTTATGAATCTATATTTTGACAATTTTATAAACTATGTTTGTCAAAATAAACTTATCCTTGATGATTGGGACATCAAAATTTACATTGTGTGGATTTTTGGTATTTTTCTGACAATGTTCATTTTTTAATGAATAGTGAAAAATACTGCATTTTACATCAAAACTGCTTTTTAATCTAATTTATTTATATGATTAGATTATGTTTTGAATTGGTTTTGAAGTGAAATTAGAATATATTTTTACCATTTTATCCAATGGTGGTCATTGGAATCAATTTCACTTTGAAATTAGACTTAAACCGGTGTCAATCTTTTGATACTTATTGTTTTGTAAAAACACGTTATTTGCTCTGGCAGCGGGAATTAATTATTGAATTAATTAATGTGACTTATATAATTTGAATTTTTTAAAATGGACTTCATTTTTGAATTCGGAATATCAAATATAGCTTAGGGTGAATTTTTGGTAATTTTCTGAAAAACTTCAATTTTTGATGAATAGTGAAACCACTAAGTGGTAATCAAGAAAACTGATTTTTCAGTTAAATGAAAGTTTACCACTAATGTGTACTAAATTTTGAAAATCCGACATACATGGTTGTCATTAAGAAGTAAAATGTGGTTCAATGAGATTATAATAATTTTTTGGTGAATAGTAACTTATTAAGTTCTTAATCGCATTTAGTGGTAATTAGGGTAGTTTAAGGTTTAAATAATGCTTTAATAATAGGAAATGACCTAGACACATGTCCCAACCTCATTGGTTGTGTCATGGCCGACCATTAAATGCCATGGGTCAACTTGGGGACCCCATGGATCCACTTTCGTTGGGAAATGACATAAATTACTTTTTATTTAATGTTAAAGTGAAAATGACACAAACATAATATGTTTTACGAAAACAATTTTTAAGTGGGGTTATACAAGTCCAAATTTTGATTATAAATAGTCATTGGTAAGATAAAAATATTTCCTACATCATAGTATTTTTTTTTATGATTTTTAGACATTAAATAAACTAAATTATTTATGACATAATAATGATGCAGCAATGACATCATTATTTGACGATTTAAATAAAATGGAAAGACAATGTAAAATCTATGAACTACACATGGCCAAAACCAATTGGATGAGTGGATTTCGAACCCTTATAACCTTATCCACGAATTATATCAATGTGGGACCTTTTAAAACCGAAACACATTTTCAAATAATGTAATATTTCTTTACTTTCCAAAAGTGCCCCTCCTCTCCTCTTATAAAAGGCCCCCACCTCTACCTCATTTCACACACTCTTCAAGCCTTTGGCTCGGCCAACCCCTGCCCATTTTCTCTCTCCACATCCCTCTCCTCATCCTAGAGGATTCCCTTTGGGCATAATCTTTTCAAAGGAAGCCTTTAGGCTCAAATCAAAAAGAGTTACACTTTTAAAGGTAATTCATTCTCTCATGTTCATTTGTTTTATTTTGCTTCTCCAACCCCCTAAACTCTTTTTATTTACTTATTTTGTAACAACACCAGTATATTCAATATACAAGGATGTTGTTATAATATTTATTTGAGCTACACTCTCACACAACTACATCAAATGGTTAAATAACATACGGTTTCCGTGGATGGCGAAATTCTGCCTCCCGAAACGATGATTGTTCAACACTCATTTAACACCTTCAAAGGTGGCCATTATGATGCCACTATTTTTATATATGATATATAATATGTTTATGTTTTCCTTAAGCTTCTGTTTTTTTTCATTTTTGGCATACCTTTATGGTTTCCATTATGGGTAAAACATGATATCTTCATTTTAGGAAGTGCGGACTACCGCCCCCTAAAAGTGATTTGATTCGTTAATACCATATGTGGGATGTGTAAAGGATAAAGTTAATGATATTATATATGTTATTATACTGGAATTATAATATACTCTTATATCATTATGATTCCATTCCAGAAAATATGAAATAGAAATGGAAGTAGCGTTCATGCGTACGTACGGCTTACCGTCTCCATGAACGGTGCATTTCATTTCTTACCTCTAAATGATTATGAAATATTATAAATGCATGTAAGTACTGGATATATATGAGATATATTATATCTACATCATGAATACCATTATGGATATAATGAACCTTTGACCAAATTAACAACATATGAGTGTAAGAAGTCTATTTTTGACTTAAGAACCAAATACCGACAAAATGAACATTATTAACTTAACTGATTACATGATGTTCATAACATGGTATAAAAGGAATAATGAACTTGAAAAAGATTCATAAGCAAGTAGAGATTAACTCAAGTTTATTATTCAGGAGATTAAAGAACGGTCGGGTCATGTCGGATACGAGGTATGGGACTTCGTCTCAATCTCCTTTCGTTGAGGCATATTTTATTTTATACACAATTTTCTTTTATACGGTGTATAAAACCCTTTGACTTTTACGTTTATTCAAAAGGAATCTTTTTTATACGAAGCGTTTACTAAACGACAAAAGGGAATGTTTTTGTCGTACGTATGAGGCGACAACGACTTCTCTGCCGTCGTGACCGTTATTTGAGTTTCGGCTTCCTCTACAAGCCATACATTCTTTTTAAAAGAAAAATAAAAACCATGTTTTACTTTTCTTTTATTTTAGTATGGAAAATGGTTTTCATGATTTTTTTATATCAATGTGTTGTATTGATATATCGTGATTGAAATGTGTAAATTTTATGTTTCCTTTATGCATGTTTTATGTGATATGATTATGTTATGGTTCTTGGGCATTATTATGAAGACGGGTGGTTCCGTGATAAACTAAGGGTGGGTGAGCCCGTTATAGATCTCCAATGCATTGGGTAACGCAAAGGAGTGAAACGTTAAGGTTTCTCCGAAGAGATTTTTAGGGAATATACTGTGATGGGTATTCCAAACGTTACCAAGAGGGTTACTCCCTATGTAAGAATGTTATGAATGCCTCAAGATACCTTTATGTATTATGATTTCTATGATTGATTCATGATTTTATGAGGTATGTTAAAGTGCCTATGTTTTATGGATAAAGTATGATTTCATTCTTATGTATATATGAACTCATGTTTCCTTTCCATGTTTTTTTATAACCCATACTGAGTTTTTATGCTCATCCCAAGTTTTTGAAATGTTTTTCACAGGTCAAGTGAAAGGTACATGATAAGATGATAGAGTCAAGGATGTGTCAAGAAATAATCCATGTTTTATTTTAAATGTGTTTCCACTGATGGGAATGAAGAATACAATCTTTATATAACCACTTTGTTTATATGTGGAAATGTAATGCAAGTTTTATGATCTAATTCTCTAAAACTCTAAACCCAAAAAGATCCTCAATGTGTAATCTTGTAATAACTCAAGATTAAGTAAGGTTTAAGGCTGGGGCCTTATATTAAATACTGTTGAGTTTAATAAATAATTTTATATTCTTAAGAATTGAATATCTTTTTAGGTTTATAGCTATATATAATTAGGTCATAACTCATACAGACCAAAACCCTAAGACAAAATGTGGAAAACTTCAATCTGTTCCATTTTTTCACCATATAAAACTATTTAAAATTTATCATGAAATATTTAATAAAATATCTTCATGACATTCAATATTAATTCTTTTAATCCATTAAATTTACACATGTACAATGAAAAACATTAAAAAACGTTGGGGGTGAAAATATTAGTAAGGGATATAAATAAATGGAATCCATTATCTCATTGATAAATATTAAAATCCATGAAAACATAATCATAATGTAATACTTTTTGAAATTAATAATTATTAAATACATCCCTTTTATAATAAGATCATTTCATACCATTTTTGCAATCAAATTATTACCATAAAGACTATATAAATAATAGACAAATACATATATTTATCATGGGAAATTAATAAAGATTACACTATTATAAATAAAATAACCATTAGGTCAACTGCCATAAATGTCACTCTTACAAATGGAATATCCATATGTCCAACTACAATACCCAATGCTCTGTTGGGATATAATGGACTCCCCTATCATTGGTTTATTACAAAACCATGTATATTAGGATTATCATGGAACCACCTATCAGATGCCCCTGTACCTTCATATAATCCTAACATGTAAAATATATAAAATTTCAATATTTAGAATTTTCAAAAGAATTTATTCAAATAAATAATAAGTAAACTTTTCAATATGTTTAAATATTAAATACCATTTCAAAACCATTTTCAGTAATAAAATACCTATACAAAATGGAAAGATGGGATTATTTTTCTATAACAAACATGAACTGCTGTAGAGGAATACATATACCCAAATATATCTAAAATTTACATTATAACAAATTTATATCTATACAAATAATTATGTAAAATAATATCATCAATATTGAAATGGAGGAAATTATTAAATAATTAAACATTAAAAGTATCATGTACCACATTGAACCTTTAAATTATAATCCATAGAAAATAAAAAAATTTAAATAAACATTAAATAACATAAGAATAGATAAAATATTGAAATGCAATATAATATGGGCTATATATACACCCTATAAACGAATTAAGGTGATTATCACCAAGAATTACCTCAATGTAAGGAGATTGAGAAAAAAATCCATTATCTTTAGTATGTCTTATCACATGTTTCGTTATCTACTATAATACTAAACTTATGTTAATTATTTACTTTATTTAGAATCTTTTTTTGTTTATCATTACATTTTTTACTAAATAAAATGTTGTAAAGAACTAATTAAATGATTATCATTATTTCGGGTGTTTGAACCATATTCTGTTAATGTGTGAAAAAAACATTGTTAGGTAAACTGTGATCATTACAGAAACATCTAAATAATAATAATAATGAAATTATTATCAAATTTATACATCGTTATAATTTTAAAACCAAACATGCTATATGGTTAGGAAAAATGAACAATATTATAATCATGGAAGAGGTAGGCCATACATATGCATGAGTAATGTTGCACATTTTCAATGATCATTATGGAGAGAAGGTACATAACATATAAAATTAATATTTGACCATTCTATAATATATTATATTTTATTTTATCATATATACTTATATATATAATTCTTCTTATGTAAAAAATGAATCACATCACATTATTGAGGCGATAGCACACACCTCCACAAAAGACATTATCAGTATTTCGATGTGTGATAGTGTAATAAAAAAATGATATATTATATATCCTAAAGGGTAATTATGTCACACCTGTATTTTTGATTTCATTCATTATTTCAACTGATATTTTATTTCATAGCTTTCTCTTAGTTTCTCGATGTTCTGAATTTGAAATTTTGGTTTCTATTGTGTTTTTTATCTTTGACCTTAGTCTTTATGGTCATGGATAGTAATTGACCCCCCAATTTTTCAAAATAATGGTATTTGGTTTTTATGTTTTGTAGTTGGTTTTTTAACACTTCTAGTGGAACAACTTGTGGGGTAAGTTATTAAGGTTATTTGTACCATTGTGTTGGTTGTGTTTTGGGGTGAATAAGGATGGGTTATTTTGGGGATTTTTCTCATTTATCCTTGGCATATCTTTTTGACATGGTTTTACCATTGGACCCCCTTAAATTGTAGGATGATGTCTTGGTTTTTGGTGGCAAGAACATGCCACACTATTAGGCCACATAGATTACTAAACAGTTTATGAAAACGTGCAATGGTGTCTTGATCATAAAAAATGTTTTGTTATTCCAAGGTTTCCCCAACAAAAATAATCCAAATCTTCACATATCATCCCCATTTCTTTCCCTACCTCTGTGGACAGCCTCCAAACTCTCTCACCCTCCATTAGAACATGATTTTAAAGGGAATTTCTATGGGGGAAACATCAAAATCATGAAATTAAGTCATTATCTCTTTGATTTCTTCCTTCTCCTTATGGATTTTCCAATCCATTCATGGTGTTCCTACTATCTAGAAACAAGGTCTTCATAACTAGTTTTTTTCTTTTGGTTTCCTTGCCTAATATTGAAGTTTTATGATTCTTTTCACTTCATTGTTTTGTGGCGGTGGTGCGGTTGATGTTTCCCACCAATATTTGTGGGGTTCAACACAAAAGGTAGGTTATTCCATGTGTAATAATTTCTTGAGGAGTTATAATACTTGATTTAATTATTTTTAATGTTCCATATATGTTTTAAATTGTGTGAAAACCATTTTTTATGGACTGTGTTAAGCAGTTATTTCATAGTTTCACTTTTTCTTCAAATTTGGTGATTTCCAAGTGTAGCTCTTATGGTAATGTTTGGGATTATATTATAACATATGAAAATGTTTTAATAAATGTAGTTTGGGCTGTCATTTCTTCTTCTGTATGGACTTGGTGTGATTTTGGTCTTGAAAGAATGTTTTTAAATGGGGTTTGTGTTCAAAACATTATTATACTACTTGGGATTGTTTTGTGAAAATTTCAAATAATTTATTGGGTTATACAAAGTGGGTAAAAGAAGTTATTGTACTATTTTAGTGAGTTTGTTCACTTATGATGGGTTTTTGAAAGGTAAATTGGGTATTTAAAATTTAAAACTTTTATACAATGTTTAATAAATTGCTGAAATATTTTATCAAATGGTAAGGAAGGTGAGAAACACGTTTTTTAGTTGTTCTGTGTGACTGTGATGTGAAAAATGAATTTTTTTTATGAAATAAGTATTATGTGTTATGTGTGAGGGCTTTTATGTAAATTGGAATATCATGGAAAGGTTTTATAAAATTTTTTAATGGATTTGCTGAAATTTAAATGAGATGTGAAAAGTGGTGTCGTTTATTTTGGTGTGAGTTTGATTTCAAAATCAATTTGAATGAAAAAGGGTATGATGTGAATTGTATGATATAAAAGTGGGATATTTGTTGAATGTTTGTTGTGGAAGGGGTTTTTTCATGTGAAAATTATATTTCAAGGCTTGTTGATCTTGTTTGAGAATAAGAGGGAAACTCGGGTATCTAGGTGTTTGGACATGTACTAGTATGAGAGTGATCCCGTGGGGTTTGGTCTCAGTTTCACGTAGCAAGTTTGGTGATGAAAACACAAAAAATACTATAATGATAATGATGATGATGTGGGACCAATATTTTATAGGTATTTTCCTTACTACTGGTTCATGTTCATGGTAATGAATATTGTGATGGTTACTTACATTGAGATATGAGGTATCTGGGACCCACATCAAGCTAGTGCCTTGGAGTTATTTCTCGTTGCTTATGCTCATTAAATGATTTATACTAACCGTTGGATTATGGTTTTTTGTGATGGAAAATTCAATATAATTGGTATTTTATTTAAATGTTTCGATTCATTAAAATATCCCACTTTAAAGATTTTTTTTATTTAAAGTTTTATATTTTGGGAATTGTATCTAGAATTTCCTATTTCCTAAACATGAAATAATTTCATCTTTAAATATAGGTCACATTGAATCTATTAGTGGTGGTATCCTACTGGGATTTGGCTCATAACCTACTTACACCTTTGGGTGTAAGTAGGCATGGTTATTTATATTTCATGATTGGGAACAACTTTTGTGCCAATGGATTGGGTTTATATTGGTCCATCATGATGCACTACTATAAAGATGGCTTGAGGGTGGTGCTTATCCCCATATAAGGGTTCATGGGAATTCTTTTATGGATTTTTTACTATTTAATGGTCTTTAATAATTGTTTTAAATTTGGCAACTCCAATATGAAATTTTTTAAAAGAAGAGTTTTTTTGAAAAATTACAAATTGTTTTGTTGGATTTGTTTTTCATTGTATGTCTATAAACTAGGGTAAATAATTATCAATTACCTTTTTCTAATACTAAAGAACACGTGCCAGCCCATGGGTATTGGTAATTTCCTTGAGGTCATATCAAGGAGTATGTCCGTTGCTGGTTTTGTTGGTAACAAAATTTTGTTCGTGACAAAATGGTATTAGAGGTGGTTTAGGTTAACTCTTTGGGTAATCTTATTTGACGAATAGTTTGGATAGTCTGGAGCTAGGATTTTCAAGACTTTACATTTCGGTTATGGGTAGTGTGTCTGGCTAGTACACCTCATGATGGGATTCAAGTCTCTAGTGTAATTTGTGATTTTCTAAGTCCTTTGGTATTATTGATTTGATGATGATTAGGGGAAATGGAAAGAGAGTTGGATTGATGGCCTCACTGAGCTCATGAATCCTAGAAGACCATGTGGATCCAGGGATATTTTCCATGAAATGTCACTATAAGGGTGTAGTGATTAGCGTATGGACGCCATCCATATTTCCAAGTCCCCAACTGAAACTAGTTTCCCCTCACAATTCCTTGTGTATTTAGTATTCAAATCATGGAATTTTGGTTTGAATGAAAAAAAAATTTGTGTTTTAAGAAGCATAATGTTTTTGTGAAAGGGTATTTTAATAAATAGAAAATGGTTTTATTTGTGAATTGTTGGAACTAAATTTTCAGAATTTTTTTGAAATGGGAAATGGTGTGTTTACACCTCTTCTTAAAGTAGGAATAATATTAATGCTGGTTTGGAAAAAGAGTTTCCAATAGAGTTTTCTCAACCGTTGGAAGATGTGTTAATGGGATGAGATGTATTGAAAATAATGAGAATGACTTGGAAGTGAGTTCTTATCTAAATGGTTGTGAATTTATGAAATATTTTGTAAGCTATGAATTAGGATTTCGATTTCTTAGTTAGCATTCTTGAGAAAAAATGTAAGTATTAGATGAATGTTTGGGTTTTGAAAATAGGAAAGAATTTGTGTTCTAACCTTTTTTATGTCTATGAGTGATCACATTAATGGGGTTATATGGGATTATGGATGGTCAATGGCATGAATGGATGAGTTTCAGGATGGATATGATGAGTTTGCCCGGTATGGCATTTAAACATGAATGTGTGAGGCATATGGGGTACTATTGGTGGATACAATAACTGTTGAACCATTTTTTTAAATAGAAATGATTTTAAAGGAAAACATGATGTCTTGGTTACTATTTTGGGATGGCATGTATTATATGTTTTTGAAAATTTTGATGGTGTGGCGTTTTTTAGTCCCTGACCCTTTATTGTTTGAATTGTGTTTTGGGTTTGTTTTTGCTCGGTAAGTTGGGTTGAAGAGCTGGATAGTGGTCTCTTCTGAGAAATGTTTTGGAATATTTTACGATGGTTCCCCTTGTGTGTTTTGTTCTGGTTTGTGTCATGTTTTGACCAATATACCATCTTGGTTGGTTCCTTGGGTTCTCTCATTGTATAAGGTATGCCCTCATAAAGGGTTAGTGAAAAAGTGAAGTGAAACCCGGTTTGATTTACCATTAAATGATCCTCCACATGATCAATATAATGAATCATTTTCTATATATTTTGATATTGAGTTTACACATTATATTTTCTTTGATTTTTGGATCCTCTTGTCGAGGGACAGTCCTCATGGAAGGTTTAAATAAACCTTAGTTTCTTAAGTTACCTGATTCATGGAAGTTGGAAGTGGTATGGGGTTGTTACTCTGGATGACTGTCTATATGGTTCCAACATGGACCTTTGGGTCCTTTGTAGTATCTTCAATGAAGGAGATCATGTTAAACCATCTTTTTGAGAAATCATGTCATGAGAGGCTGTTATGGCCACCTTTTGGAATTCTATGATGTTTAGGGTGGTTGTATAAGGTGCCCCTCATGTATTGTTTCTATTATTCGCATTGGTCATGTTCAATGATGTGTTGTGATGTCGTGTTCTCATTTGATGGTAAAGGTGAACATGTACAATATTTTTGGAGTATTTTTTTTATCAGAAGTATTCCACCTTTCAGAAGATCTAGACATCCTTTTTTAGAGGAAATCGTTTCTCTATATCCATTCTTATTTCCATTTCTCATCAGAGGAAACAAGGGGTGATTCTTGTGCATCTTCGAATCACTTATTTTAGTGAAATATTAGGTTTTCGTAAATTGAGTTTTGTAGTGTGTTATGTCATAGTAAAACCATCTGGAGATGCTGTGAAGTTCTATGTAGAACCAGAAGAATAATTTCCATTCAGGGGTTACCAAATCCTAACTGTGAGGACGAAGATTCTTCAATCCTTAGATCTCTAGCCATAGGTCCCGGAGAGAAGCTGGCTCATAGGCAGGGGAAATCCCATGGTTTTTCAAACCTTTTTACAAGTTTATACCCTTAGTATGAAAGATAGTGATAGTTTAAACAACTAGTGTCATCATCGCTCTTCTATTGTTCTCATTCGGTTGAACGAGGAGTAGGGACTCATCCCCATGTTATCATCCAATGACATTATTTTCCCTTTTGGATTCCATCGTGTTTTTAAGGAATGGTTTGAAATTTTGATAGAAATGTTGAGAATATGGTTTGTGAACGATTAGTAATGATTGTGTTACAGGAATCCATACAGACAGAATGGCCCCCACGGTTAGCGTATGGTTTCCTAAACTGTGGGGACTAACCGTACAATCATCATAAATCTTTAAATTTTGACGTCTTTATGCACCTGCCTATGCTGGTTAGTTAATATGGTTTTTTCTTATGGTGTGGATACCAACTATGAGTCTCATGTCTGTTCTCTAGTAAATGTCTAATGGAATTCTACCCATTGTATTGGGGTGTCCATTCGAGCCTCCCCCTGTAAGTGTTATGATCCTACCTCGGGAAAATTCGAGTTGTCTCTTATGTTGGAGAGCCCATTTGGGTCTCCCCATACTAGTAAATCAGATTTGATATTGGTATTGGATTGATAGTGGGTAGTCTCGTTCAGAGCTATTTAGTTACCAACATCCTCCTTGGGTAAATGCTGGGAGTAGAGAGCACCCAATAGTTTATTTAATGTAGGGTCAGTGTAACCTTGATCTATGTTGTTGATCATTTTGGTAAATTTCTTGACTATTGTTCAGATACTATTTGAGGTGTTTTCATTTGGAAAAAACATGGAATGTGCTTGATCATTTCAGTAAAGTGGTGTATGTTTTGGTTTTTGAGAGTATTCCTTCCATAATTTATTACTAGAGGTGTTTTGGACATTGGGGTGAAGATTGTCATCGGAGTACATCTTGGTTTTTCATTTGGGTTTTGTATTCTTGTTTGGCCTTGTTGTGGCAATCCGGGGGATGAAAGCTTTATGGTTGGGAAAATTTTCACAAACAGATTTTTGATTCCATGCTTTGTTTCGAATCCTATTTGGGTTATTAGGTTTCTCATAGTTTCTAGGTGTTCCAGGTTCAAAATTTTGGTGCCTTTTGTGTTAATGATCTATGACATTAGTCTTGTGGGTTTTGGATGGTAATTCGCCTCCTATTTTTTAAAAAGTATGGTATAAGTTTGTGATGTTTTGGAGTTGGTTTTGTGACACTCCTAGTGGAACCACATTTGGGGTATGTTGTTGAGGTAGTTTGTACCCTTGAGTTGGATGAGTTTTGGGGGGAAAATGATGGTTCCTTTTTGAGATTTTTCTCAACTATCCTTGGACTATATTTCCCATTTGGTTCTACCCCTTGGAATCCCTAAAACAGGAAGAGAATGTATTGGTTTTGGGTGGCCACAACATGCTGCACAGTTAGGCCACACGGTTTACTAAACAATGCAGGAAAACAGTGAAAAGTTGTCTAACTCAAAAAAAAATGTTTTGAAATTCCATGTTTTCAATTTCAGAAATTAACTAAATCCACCCCTCTCTTTTGTATTTTGATCCGTACCTCCTTGTACACCCTCAAATATCTCTCACCCTTCCTTGTAACTCTATTTTGATGGGAGATTTGGTGGGGGAAACATCAAAATCATCTAAGTAAGTCATTTTATATTTGATTTCTTCTTTCTCCTTAGGGTTTCTTCCACCCATTCATGAAGTTACACCTGTACAGTAAATAGGTAATCATAACTATAGTTTTTTTCGGTTTCATGGTCTAATATTGTGGTTTTAGGATACTTTTCATTTACTTGCAGTGCGGTAGTGATGTAGTTGATCTTCCGCACCAAGATTTGAGGGTTCTGACAAAAAGGGTAGGTGATTCCATGTGTAATCATTTCATGATTATTTATCATGCTTGATTTAATTATTTTTAATGTTCCTTATATATTGGGCAGTGTTTGAAAAGCATTATTGAAAAATTTTGTTTAGTGTTTAATTTTATAGTTTCACTTTTGTTTCAAATTTCGTGTTTTCCATGTATAACTCTTGTGGTAATGTTTGGGATTATTTTAAAACATATTAAAAAGGTTTGATAAATGTTGTATGGGCTTCCAATTCTACTTTAGTAGGGTTTGACATTGATTTTGGCCTTAAAAGTGGGTTTTGAAATGGGTTTTTTGTTAAAAACACATTTATACTACTTGGGATTATTTTGTGAAAATTGTAAATGATTTCTTGGGTTAAAAAAATTGTGGAAAGGATGATTATGTAATATTTTGGGGAGTCTGTTCTCTAAAGATGGGTTTTTGAATGTTAAAGTGGTTATTTAAAATGTAATGCATTTTTAGAATGTTTTATAAATCGCTAAAATGTTTTATCAAATGGAAATAATGGTGTGAAACACGTTTGTGGGCTGTTTTGTGTGAGTAAGATGTGAAAAATGAATTTTATATATGAAATAAGTTTTATTTGATATGTGTGTGGGCTGTTATGTGTATTAAAATATCTTGAAATGGTTTTTTAATTTTTTTGAAAGGATTTGATAAATTGTTAAACAGATGTGAGAAGTGTTTTGGGCTATTTTGGTATGAGTATGATTTCAAAATCAATTTGAATAAAAAGGGGGATGATGTGACTTTTGTGATATACATGTGGGATATTTGGTGATTTTTTGATATGGAAGAGATATTTTCATGTGATAATTATATTTCATGGCTTGTTGAACTTGTTTGAGAACATGAGGGAAACTCGGGTATTGAGGTGGGTGGATGAGTACCAGTATGCTAGTGATCCCATGGGGTTTTGCCTTAGATTAATGTATCAAGTTCATGGATGACAACATTATCTAACCTATCATGATGATTATTATGATGAGGTACCACTATTTTATGGGTATGATACCTACTAGTGGCTTCTGTGCATGAGAACGGATATTGTGATGGTTACTTTCACCGATATTTGAGGTACCTAGGACCCACAATGAGCTTGTTCTTAGGGGTTATTTCCCATTGCTTGTTCTCATTGGATGATTTATGTTTAACATTGTCCTAAGGTATTTTGTCATATAAATTTTTGTTTATTTGGTTTTTTATTTAGAAGTTTTCATTCTTTAAAATAGCCCACTTGAAAACTATTTTAATTTAAAGTTTCATATTTAAGAAATTGTAACTAGAATTTCATGTTTATAAAAAATGAGTTATTTTCATCTTTTAATGCTTCTCAAATGGATTCTATTAGTGGTGGTATACTAATGATATTTTTCTCACACCCTACTTAATCCTTTTGGTGAAAATATACTTGGTTATTTTTGTCACAGGTTTGGGTACATCTTTTGTGCCAATGGTTCTGGCATTTAGCAGTCCATCGTGATGCGGTGTTGTGGAGATAGTTTGAGGGTGGTTACTATTTCTATGTGGAGGTTCCCGGAATTTCCTTTTTGGTTTTTTTTAATGGTCTTTATGCATTATTTTAAATTATGTAATTCAGTTCTGAATTTTTTTAACATGTTTTTTTTTTGAAAAATCCATAATTGTTTTATTGGATTTGTTTTTCGTTGTATGGTTATTAATTTGAGTAAATCACTCCTAGTTATCATTTTATTATATCTATGAACTTGTACCAACCTATGTGGATTGGTAACTCCCATTGGGTCTTGTCGCGAACCGTTTGGGTGCCGATTTTGATGGTGACCAGATTCAGTTCATGACAAATTATCTAATGAATATCATATATATGTAATTAATGTTAGAATTATTAATTATAATCTTCCATAACACATTGCATGTAATGTTTAAGCATTTCACATTTATTTGAGGAGGTGGCTTTCCACATGTCAACAAATGATGTTATTGTATTTACAAGAAAAAGGAATGAAGGAAGTTATGTGTTTTGTTTAAATTATAGAAGTATTAATAAAATATAAATAATATATATATATATCATATATATACATTTTTCTATCATAATTTCCAACCATTATAGGTGGTAAGGAAAAAATACATGACACCATTTCACGACAGAGTGGTTCCCCATACCCGAATAGTAATGTAGTTACTCATTTGATTGATGTTGATGTAGGTGTAGGTCAAACCCTTAAGAAGAAAAATTATTAGTATAATTAGTATAATTATTTTATTATATAATAATGTAATAATAATAAATTAATGGTTGTAATAATAAATAAATTATTAATTCACTTTGATATATGATATCACTTTTTTCAAGTAACTGCATTTGGTTTTCACCAAAGGGTTTCATTGGTTGGATTTCTACCCAAATTTAGGAATCTATATTGAGTTTATGGTTTTTGGGAGGTAATTTGGGTGGGTTTTAGATGGTGAAATATAGATATATATATGTTTAAAATGTATAGTATGAGTTCTTTTTTATAGAGGATGGGGAGTGATATTCTTGTTAATATAAAAAGGTAAACAATACTAAGATGAATCACTTTCATAATGTTCGTAATTTAGTGATAATAGTTAGATAAAAGAGGTGATATGGTCAAATAATTTCCCATAAAGGGGTTTCGAAATGTTTCTATCTCATTTGGACAGTTAATATTAACATTTAACAATTTTTTAAAAACATCATTACCTTAATTACTCTAATTATTTTTAATTACATTCACTGATATATGTTTTGTAAAAAACTATGTTGATGAGAATAGAAATATAAATTATGATTATTCCAAATATGGACTACATTTTTCCAAAATTTTTTCATATAAGTGGATGAAATTAATGTAAAAATAATCCAACATATGAGATGAAAAAACAAGTTTTTTAAAGTATATATTAAATTTCGTTCAAAGTTGTCATATTTAAATAAAATCTAAAATTGTTTCCAATTATCTAAAATGGTTAAATGATATAAAATTTATCTAATTATACATTAAAAAAATAACATGTTTTAAATAATAAAATAAATTGGAATAAAATTCAGTTTTGAACTAATATTATATAATATTCCCTTTTCATCAAAATATGAATTTTCAGAGAAAGATTATAAATATTCTCCCAAAGTAAATTTTGAAATTTATATTTCAAAATTAAAGTATTTTAATCCATATAGAATTATAAAGTTGTAAAAAATTATTTTTTAAATAGGTGTTCTCTTAAAAGGAAGTAAAGCTACTTTTTAGAAAAATAGAGCTTTTAAGTGTAAAACGGCATTTATTATTATATTATGCCTATAAAAATTATTGGATGAATTTAGAACACTTTATAAACATTTCTAAACCAAATAAAGTAATTCCATGTAATTATCATTTATAAAATGTCTTGACTATAAATACCATATTAAAAAATAATATTAGTATTATATTATTGTTCGATATAACTCAGTCTCGCATGCAATGAAATATTTCAAATAAATTCATTATTGCTTGCCATGTATGATTTTTTACATAGTGTCCCTTTAAAGGCAAGTTTAAAATCATATTTATAAATATAAATTAATATGAAAAATTATTATTCTTTCATTTCATGGGATGTTAGAGAACCAGTATCACTTGTGGTTCGGTATGTAATCCCCCATGTGATCATGTCTAAGGCATCCTATGAGGAACACCTGTGTCTATCCCATTTTCATGATAATCATATATGTTTATAATTATGTAACACAATGACCATATCTAAGGAATCATTAATTCACAACCCTTGTATCTCTCTTAGCTTAATGTAATGGGAATATTATGGTTAGCCATAACTCTTACCATACACAAAAAATTGTTTACAAGTTGGAAAATTCATTTATTTCATGAAATTAAAACTATATCATTATGAATAAGGTCCTAAACAGTTGTCCTATAATTTTGATTAAAAAAATTCTCATTCTATTTCAATTATTACAATTTAATTAAAAACCCATAATTAGTGTTTTAATATCTATTCTAAACATGAGGATTCTACTCCATTACGGTAGGGAACAACCATCGGGGTGGATCGTGCAATGGAGATCAACCAATTATGTTGGTTCACCACTAACAACTATAATTTGAAGAATGTAAGTAAAATATATTTTTATAAAATATAATTTATGGAGTAAATATTGAAATATTCATGTTTTTGGGATAATGGTGCATAATTGTAACATCCCAGATCCGGGTACCACTCCACAGGTGCCCCGAACGCAGTTGGTCAAATGACCTCAAGTGCATTTCTCCAAAATGCCAGAGACTGCCGACTAACAGTGAGGGACCAGGTTTGATAGTGGGGAATCTATGCCATCATTTGTCAAAGTGTAGTACAGCAGAACGAAATATACAAACATACAACAAAAGAGGAAACAATAAACCATACACATTTAAACAGAATAACTGCAGTAAAAGATAACCACCAGTCACATAGATAATTATGCAACGCGTCTCAAGTTAGAAGAAAATAGCCAGAACATGTTATACAATAATACAATACAATACAATAGGATTTACAGTTACAACAGAACAATATAAAATAGCAGGTAGCATCACGAGCCTATGATCGGTCACATGATCCCCTACTCCTCAGTAACAATAATGAACATGTATAGGGACCCCTACCCTTATCCATACATGGATAAATATAATCAGTTTGGGCCGAAGACATGACCCCAACTGGGTGTGATAAATTAATCCTAGTAGGATCCCACCAAAGATCTGTGCCCAACTGCCAGTGTAAATGTGCAATAACAGCATGCAATAGTAAATTCAATAAACTAAGTACTCAAAAATAACTATTTTAACCAGTTATATTACCATTTTAATATTAATTTAATCATTCAATAGCAGGAAAACACCACAGTGTATTTACAAGTAAAAATTCAGTGTCCTCAGGCACGTAAACCGTTACCCTAAGGTAAAGAGAATCTAAATCCACAGGAATCTGCCCACAGTCATATCGAACAATGTACATAAGCTTATGAGGTGTCGCCCACATGAAAAAAATGTACTGCCCATGGGCACGAAAGAATTTTCCCTCAGGCTAAATAGAGCAGAACCCATAGGATAATCACTACACTTCCCTAAGGATATACAAGTAACCGGGCCATAACCAACAAATAAACAAGCAATTTATACACAATTCCTCTCATGGAAATTTAAGACATGCAAAAATCACGATATACGCTCGGGTAACCTGGCCAAATGACTAAATAGAGGAATGCACCCCAGGGGTGGTCCTGGATCTAAGAAGTGATCCCAAACAATACTTATACATGTTCATTAAAATACATATGCAATTCTAGGTATTTATTTATTCATGTCCCCATCCATACAACACCCAATTCATGGGTGCGTATCATAATGGTACACGAATTTACAACAACATTTGGAAATAAACATAGGCCACCTACCTCGATTTCCCCTAATCGAAATACATGAGATATGTTCCTCAAAACGTCCAAGAATGCCTTAGATCTAAGGTAAAAGAAATCTCATTCAAATATAACTAAATTCCTTTAGAGGATGAATTGGCAAGAGCCATGCATGGAGAAGGAATAACTCACCTTTGCGGTTCCAACGAGATCGATGGAGGTGGAATTGGATTCCCAGTGTTCGATCGGGTGATCTCCAAAGCTCCAGCCATCCCTCCCGTGTTCTCCTATACTTCTAAGCCTTCTATGAAAATAATGGAGGCTACTTCCCATTTAAAGCGAAAAAACAGACTACATTGTGTGTACTATCGGGTACATGTCATGTAGTTTTCATTTTATTAAATGTTCCTTCGGTGACATCTCGCCAGCATGGCATTGTTAATCTGTCAACATTACTACACATCGTGTATTAATTAGTACCGGGCATGTAGTGTCTCATAGCTGGCCAATGCCTTATTATTCGCCTACAGACTGACTACACGTTGTGTAGTCGGTTTTTACACCCATCATCGTCGACCGGCCTACACGCCCTGTGTACTCATTCCACACCGCAAAAGTACACTACTTTTGAAAACGTACATGGCGTGTAGTCACCAAATTTAGGATTTTTCTCCATTTTCATATATTCACAAAAGCACTTAAGGAATAGAGAAATGAAGAAACCTGTACCTCAAGAATAAGAACCGGGTTCTTACAAACTTCCCCCTTAAAGCAATTGGTCCCTGAATTTCCCATCCAAGGGTGGTGAAGATAAAGCTGTGAACAACTCTAGAAACTGAGCATGTACATCGGTCTTCCACTCCCAGGTTTTATCCTGCACTCGTCCATGCTGCCATAGCACTCGTATGAGAGGAAACTACCGGCCTCAGAGAACCTTCATGCTCATATCGACGATATGAATTGGATTCTCATCAAAGGATGCATAGACCTGAAGCTCAACCTCCTTGGACTGAAATATGTGAGACGAGTCTGAAATATAGTGACAGAACTATGATACATGGAAGAATTCATGCATGGCCTGGTACCTCTACGGTAACTGTAACTGATAGGCAACTTGCCTGACTCTTTCCAGAATCTCAAATTGCCCCACATACCTCGGTGAAAGTTTACCTTGTTTCCTGATATGTCTGTGTCCCAACCATGGCGAAACACACAAGAAAACCTGATCCCCAACCACGAACTCCAATGGTTGTTTGTGGCGATCAACATAAGATTTCTGATGAGACTGTACAATAGACATCTTCTTCTGAATCAACAAGACCTTCTCAGAAGTCTTTTGTATGTGACCTGGTCCTAGTGAAGCTACCTCCACTACCTCCAATCATCACAAGGGTTATCGGCATGGCCTACCATATAAAGCCTTATAAGGTGTCATCTCAATAGTTGCATGAAAACTATTATTATAGGAAATATCGACTATGGGTATATGCTTCTCCCAAGATCCCCCAAAGACTAGGATGAATGCACACAACATGTCCTCAATCACCTTTATCATACGCTCTGACTGGCCATCGGTCTAAGGGTGGTAAGCTGTACTCAGAAGCACCTGTGTACCTTGTGCTCTTTTAAAACTCTGCAATAAACAAGATGTATAATGGGAATCCCTATCTGAAATGATAGAACGAGGGACCCATGAAGACGTAAGATCTATTGGATATACAACATCCTGAGCTCATCAAAACCGAAGGTCTCCTTGATCAGCAAAAAGTGAGCTACCTTCGTGAGTCTGTCCACAACAACCCCCACGACATCATTACCTCAAGGTGACCTCGGAAACCCAGTCACGAAGTCCATTGCACCATCATCCCATTTCCACTATCGAATGGGTGACTACTATTACAGTCCAACTAGTCTCTGATGCTCTGCCTTCACCTGCTGATAGGTGGAACACCTCGCTAAAAAACCTTCTACATCTCTCTTCAAACCCAACCACCAATACTGACATCTCATGTCACGGTATATTTTGGTAACTCTAGGATTAACTTCCCACGTTGAATCATGAAACTCCTACATCAGCTCCTCGCTTATATCCCATGGAACCCATACTTGTCCATGTTAATGCAATACCTCATCATCGCCGATCGTCCAACCAGGAGGAGGGTCCTCCCTTGCCACCGACTCCCATAGAACTAGGCCTTCTGAATCAGATAGCTATCTCATCATGACTATATCCAAGATGGTAGAATTCACAGCTAAATATGAAAGATATATTTTCCCCTGACTGTCATGCACCTCCAAATGCATCTCAGAGAACAAATCCATGAGCTACCACTCACTACTGCCCTCTTGCACTGCCTATATCTGAGTATTCCTGCTCAGTGAATAATAAAATGCATTTCCCTAACCAGGTGTATATTGAATCTCAAATTCAAAGGATTGTAGGTATTCGACCCACCTTCACTACCTCATATTCAAGTCACACTGAGTAAAGATATACATGAGACTTTTGTGGTCAGTGGAAACCACCAGATGCTCTCCCAATAGATAATGTATCCAATAGTGAAACGTATGAACAACAGTAGCCAACTCGATATCATGTGTTGGTTAATTCCTCTCATGGGGCCTCAACTGCCGAGAACCGTATGCAACAACTCGATTGCCCTGCATTAACACAGCTGCCAGCCCAATAATCGATGCATCACAGTAAACTGTATAACTCTTTACCTGCTCTGGGAGTATCAGGATTGGCACTGATATCAACTTTCCCTTCAGCTTCTGAAAGGATGTCTCTCATGATTCTGACCAAACCAATATCCTTCCATTCTTATTCAAACCCGTCAACGGTGCTACTAAGCAGGAGAAGTCCTAGATGAAATGCCTATAGTAACCAGCCAACCCTATGAAACTTTGTATCTCAAACATGTTATTAGGATGCTCCTAGGAAACTACTGCTCTTACCTTTTCTGGGCCTACTACAACTCCTGCCTCTGAGATTATATGACCCAGGAAGTGAATCCGGTCCATCCAATAGTGGAACTTTGAGAGTATAGCATATATCTTATGATCTCTCAGTGTACTTAGTATGATCTCAAGATAGGTGGCATGGTCGTGTCGAGTGTGAGAGTAAACCAATATGCCGTCCATGAATAAGACCACAAAAGAATCCATATAAGGGTGGAACACATGATTCATCAGATCCATGAAAACTGTTGGCGTGTTCGTGAGTCCAAAAGGCATAACCAAGTACTCGTATAGACCATATCTGCTCCGAAAATCTATAAGCGGTATATCCGATGGTCTAACATGTAACTGGTGATATCTTGATCTCAATTCAATATTTGAGAACACTCATGCTCCACAATGTTGATCAAAATTTCATCAATCCTTGCAAAGGGATATCGGTTCTTGACCATCAGCTGGTTCAACTTCCGATAATCCACACAGAGTCTGAGGGTACCATATGCCTTCTTCGAAAAATGGACCGGCGAACCCCAAGGAGAAGATCTGGGTCTGATAAAACCCTTTGCCTGTAACTCCTCTAACTATCTCTTGAGGTCTAGAAACACAGGTGTAGCCATCATATAAGGAGAAATGGATAGAAGTGCTACCCCTGGCACAAGATCAATAGAGAAATCCACCTCATGCTCTGGAGGTAGACATGAAAATTCATCCGGGAAAACATACCAGAAACAATCAACCACTGGAGGGAAATCCTTCTAACAAGTCCCCTGATCATCCAGATATAAAATTGCAATCTAGATTTTAACTCCACCTCACCCACAATGCTCGGGTCTAGCTTGACTCAACTGAACATCCCACTCGCCCTTGTATAAAAACTCTCTTCCCTCCGGTGACATGAAACACACGTTGTGACGATAGAAGTCTACAAAGGATCCAAAGGGAACCAACCAGTCCATCCTAAAAATGACATCATAGATCGTCATATCTAAGATATAGAGGTCCCATAGGATGTGAAACCCACCAACTGTGAGGGGGAACTCCCTGAACTGATGCACACTAGTCGTTCTAGTCCCCAACGGAGTGTCTAGCATCATAACAGTATAAGAAAAAAAACACAGAGCCCAATGATGTCCACAACGAGTACAGATATGAAGCTATGTGTAGAAACCATATCAGAAAGTACTGAAGATAAAACAAAACCTACAAGAATAGTACCTATGACAGTAGAAGGTCCGGGATTCTTCTCATGTTGGGTCTGTTGCACTACATATGTCTTCCCAATGGTGCAACCTTGCGAAAAAACCCAGCTACCCTTAGCTGTGCTGCCCTACTACCTATGAGATCCTAGTGTCTAGATACCATGGCCACGACCACCATCTTCTACCTGTATGCCATAAAGTATTCCAATTACTCGACTGGTAAGAAGCTGCTGGTCCTAATCCTGCATGCAGAGTCTGCATATAACCTCTCTCAGTAGCCACTGGTGGAAAAGTCCAGCAAAAGCACCGCAGACGCCCCATCATGCCGCAAGCTCGGCATTCCACTTGGTCACATGGACATTGCGGTCTCTTGTTCCCCTCCTTACCACACGGGTAGCACATGACCTGGACACTTGAAACATTCTTCTGGCTGGTACTGCCACCATCAAAGAAGACTATCTTTCTCTTCCTCTTGCCAGTAGAAATAGTGCCATAAACTAGTGTTGAACCGACCTGGACCACACCACTTGCTTCCCGCAGATTCTGCTTGTTAATCAGTTCCTGGTTCACAATATCATATATAGTAGACAACCTGAAAACATTCACCAGTATATGGATGTCATATAGAAGACCATCCTCATAGCGTTTATCCCTCATCGTCTCATTTCCCACCAGAACATGTGAAAACGTTGAAGCTTGGTCAAACGAGCAGAATAATCCATCACCAAAATAGCGCTCTACTGTAGATTCATGAACTCTCGAGCTCTATCTGCCCTCAGCATCTCTGGGAGGACGATGTCATAGAAAGCTGTCTGAAAATATTCCCACGTGATGTCTCTGTGATGCTCTGACTAGGTGGTGACATCCCACCACCTCTTGGAGGAATCACGCAACATATAAGTCGAGGGCTTGACCCTCCACCAGGAGGCATCTCAAGATGCTCAAAAATAGTGTTCATAGACCCCAAAAAAGACTCCGCAGCCTGTGGTCCGCCATCCCCTAAAAACGTAGGTGGATGCTGCTGTTAGAAGATATGACTCAGCTCTGCCAAAGATGTGGCAGCCGACAGTGCCTCCTAAAAGCTCTGCGTGAACCGCAAGAATCCTTCACGGAACTGCAAATATGCACCTGTGTCTGGAATAATGGCTTGTGCCATATCTGGATCTACTGTAGGATCCACTGGTAGCCCATGGCCCACCATCTCTATAGTATAATAATTTCTGCTCTCCTCGCGAACAACATGTGGTTGTATCAGCAACATGACTCTACAAGGTCAACTGCACACCTTAGATCCAAATTTGTAAAAAACTGAAAACAAGGAGACAGAGAAGGAATGTTTTCAGAATTTACAAAACATGACTACACGACATGTATAAAACTACATGGCGTGTTCCCACAAGCCATTCACATGGGCATGTACTCTGGGTTAAACTGGTCATGAAACACCCCAACACACGGTGTGTCTTCTAAATACATGACATGTACTAGAATCCTCCTTCCTTGTCAGAGTCCTTCTACACGGATAAGCCACACGACTCATGTTGAACAAGACTACACGACATGTATAACATCTACAAGACATGTATGGTATAATTTCCAACTTCCAGTGTTGTTTGTGACACGGCCGACTACTCGGCTAAGACTACACGGCGTGTTACACCCAAACATGGCATGTACACAACCCTGTTTTCCCAGACACGTGGCTAAGCCCACACGGGCTTCCATTGGCAAGGACCACACAACATTTCCCTCATGTATACAACATGTTCAAGAATAGGTAACTCCAACCCGTTTTTTTTAGTTACATGGGCAGGTCCCCAGGTTACACTACACAACGTGTTCATCATTGACATGGCGTTTACAAGGAAGATTTCACCGACCTGTGTTGTTAGTTACACGAATGGACTCCGGTTCAATCACTACACGAAGTGTACATATGGTACACAATGTGTTTTCCCAACATTTTCCCTTACTCCGTGTCCCCGCCCACACGTTCCATGACATGGGAATAGACTACAAAACATGTACTTAGGGTATACGGTGTGTACTCAAAAAGATTTCTGTTCTTCCCGAATAAAAGAAAACATGGCGTGTGTCCGAGGAACTACACGGCGTGTATCAGAGGTTTTTTGAATATTAAGCCTCATATACTACTCTAAAACCCATAAAATACTGAAAAACAACACCTAAGTGCCAAATTCCGATCTTTGATGCACCATAGTCCCCACGAATCAAAGTTTGGCATCTTATACATGTTATATACAAGTAAACAAGTCAATGATCCACCAAATTACGGTCATTGAGGGCCCATACTCCCCAAAAACAAAATTTGGCGTTCATTATATAAACTAGATCACAAAAAAATAACCTATAACATAGAATTTATTTATCAAAGCAGCTATCACAATAGCATGCTTTTTTAGCACAACAACTATCACAACAACATGAAATTTCTAACACGCCTACATTGCATGGAACTATGAATGGAATGTGATTTCTAGCATGCTCGTAAATGATGCATGAGATTTAATACCATCATATCATCAGGTTTCAACTTAATAGAACCCATGGATAACATATAAACTGCACAATCCCAAGTGTGTCACCCAATAGTGAAAATCAGATCATCTGTAAATTGAAAAATCAATAAAATTTCAATAAGAGGTATGTTGGATTTTACCTGTACATGGGTTAGCTACTCCTGGGAACATCTTATTACCAATTAATATTTCCATCATATCCCTGACTAAGGCTCCAAATATTATGTTAATGAAAAGAAATACCTCTGATACCACTTTTTAAAGTCCCGGATTCGGGTACCACTCCACGAGTGCCCCGAACCCGGTTGGTCACATCACCTCAAGCACATTTCCCTAAATGCCAGAGGCTTCTGACTATCAGCGAGGGCCCAAGTCTGATAGTGGGGAAACTATGACCTCATTTTTCAAAGTGTAGTGTAGCAGAACAGAATATAAAAACATACAACAGCAGCGGAAATAATAAACCATACACATTTAAACATAATAACTGCAGTAAAAGATATCCACCAGACATATAGATAATGATGAAACATGTCTCAAGTTCATAGAAAAGATCAAGAACATGTTACATAGCAATACAATACAATACAGTAGGAAGTACAGGTACCACAGGAACAAAACAAAGTAGATGGCAGCATCGCGAGCCTAAGCTCGGTCCCATGCTCCCCTACACCTCAGCAACAATCATGTACCTGTATAGGTACCCTTTACCTTATCCAAACCCATGGATATATAATCTATTTGGGCCGAAGACATGACCCAAACAGGGTGTGAGAAATGAATCCCACTAGGCACCCACCAAAGATCTATACCCAACTGTCAGTGTAAACGTGCAACAACAGCATGCAGTTGTAAAGGCAATAAACTGAGAAATACTAAAAAGTAACTAATTTAACCTATTTTATTTCCATTTTAATATTCAATTAATCATTCAATAGTAAGAAAACAAAGCTGTGTATTTCTATGTAAATAGTCAGTGTCCTCAGGCATGTAAACCCTTACCCCAGGTAAAGAGAATCTAAATCCACAGGAATCTGCCCACAATAATATCGAACAATTCTAACAGTCTTACGAGGTGTCGCCCAAAGACATAGAATCTACTGCCCACATGCATGAAAGAAGTTGTCCTCAGGCTGAACAGAGCACTGCCCATAGGCTAATCACAAAATTTCCCTCTGGCTAAAAAAGTAATCGTGCAATGCCCAACATATAAACAATAAATTTATATACAATAACTCTCAAGTAAATAAAAGACATGTTAAAATCATGGTATTCCCTCGTGTAACCTGGCCAAATGGCTAAATAGAGGAACGCACCCCAAGGGTGGTACTGGATCCAAGAAGCGATCCCAAACAACATTTATACATGTTCATTAAAGTACCTATGCAATTCTAGTTATTTATTTATGCAAGGCCTCAGCCATACAGCACCCTATTCAAGGGTGCGTATCACAATGGTACATGAATTTACCACAGTAGTTGGAAATAAACACTGGACCACCTACCTCGATTTCCCCTCATCGATATATATGAAGGACGCTCCTCGAAACCTCCAAGAACTTCGTACATCTAAGGTAAAAGAAATATCATTAAAACATAAATAACTTCCTTTAGAAGAATAATTGGAAAGAGCTACGCAAGGAGAAGGAAGAACTCAGTTGTGCGGTTCCAATGAGATAGATGGAGGTAGAATCAGATTCCCGGAGTTCGATCAGGTGATCCCCAATTCTCTGGTTATCCCTCTTGATTTATCCTCTAGTTCTAAGCCTTCCCTGTGAATATGGGAGGCAACTGTCCATTTTAAGTGAAAAAATAGATTACACGGCATGTACAATCGGGTACATGGCGTGTAGTTTTCATTTATTTATCTGTTCCATCGGTGGCATCTCGCCAGCGTGGCACTGTTCATCTGTCGACATGACTACATGGCATGTCTTCATGAGTACATAGCGTGTACTATCGCTCAGCTGGCCACCACCTTACTATTAGCCTACTGACTGACTACAAAGCGTGTAAAGGACCACTACACGGTGTGTAGTCTGTTTTTACACCCATCATCGTCGACTGGCCTACACGCCCAGTATACTCATTCCTCACGGCCAATGTACACAGAGTGTGAAAAAGTACACGGTGTTTAGTCACCAAGTTAAGGATTTTCCCCATTTTTATATTTTCTCAATAACACTTAAGGAATAGAGGAAATAAGAAACCCATACCACAAGAATAAGAACCGAGATCTTACAATAATATACATGTACAGATACTCTTGAGAAAATAACTAGACCACATTCCATACGCGCGTAATTCTCCCTAAGCTTTTATCATTATTTGAATTTATCTATAACAATTGAAATCAAAATAAAAGATGAACACCAAGAAAATAAGTCATATGATCTCTAACTAAAATAGTATAGAATATGGGTAGGGAATGTATGAAATGAAAAATAATGATTATAGATCATACTATTAGTTATCCAACACATAGAACAGTGATGGAAACAGATTCTAGGTGGCTGAGATAATAAAATATATATGAGAAAAAGAGGATGAGATTCATGTAGATGACTTATAGATTAAGAAAAATGAAGAACAAATAATTTATGTTTTTCAAGAGAAAAGATAAAAATGGTCATTTCAACATATTTTTATATGGGTTTATGGTTTTTCCACATGGTTGGTCAAATTATGTACCAACCTTGTTCTAGATACCACAAAATAACACCCCTCATATGGGATAGGTAAACGGTTTTTCTAACTTTTAGTAACACATGTGAAATGCCTCTATCACATGTTTGAGACAAGACACATGACCATGATGACTGGGATACATGGTTTAGTCAAATTGTGTGACCCCTGTAATATATGGAGGAACATGTACTGTTGAGTCTCATGGTTAGGGCTAACCATGTTCTATCCATGTGGAAAAATATACCTATCCAATTATTGGATCTACTTGATCTGAATGACCCTCAGACTCTCATCAACCACTCCCAATATTATTTATCAAATTATGGACCTAAAATGATATGTCTTGGACAATATTATTAGTTTTTTTACTCTTCAAAAATACAAGACCTTCCAACCTCCACTATTATAGTAACTCATTCCCATGTTACCATTCCAAGTATGGTAATGTGACCAATGAGAATATTTATAGGAAATGGGCACATATTTTGTCCTCTCACTCAATGGTCATATCCTTTAGATGGTCGTGTGTCCATGGATCCTTGAAAATTAGAACTGACCAGCCTCAGAGATCATTCATACTATGATAAATGAAATGTCCCAAAATCCAATCAAATGATACATCTACCTCAAGATGAATATTCTCATAATCAATTGAATAAGAGAAATTTGAATGATAAAAGGGACGATTTTATTCGTGAATGATTTTTTTTTCATTGATCGATAACTTCAAGGTGGGGAAAATAGATAGGATACTGGCCCAACTCATTTTATGATCTACAAAGTCCCAAACAATGAGGTGATATCTTTCTATTACCCTAAATACTCCTATAATCTATTCTTAGGAAAACTTGTAGAAAGATATAATCATTTACATTGAACTCTAGGGGCCATCAACAATGATCAATATATGAATTTTACCTAGATATAGTTATATACTTATGTTTCTAAATCATCTTTACTTACTATGAAGTTTCCAGAATTAATGAAGGTCCAAAGAGTGTTCCCCCAACTGTATCTAACCTACAGAGGGGTGATCAAAATAACCAATCATATAGGATATCATCAGGATCCATCTAAATATATTAATGAGATCTTTTATTATAATAATATTTAAGAATAGGTATATTATTATCCTAATAACCTCAAAAATCAAGGATGCATTCTGTATGAATAAACTCCAACTCAAGGTTCATACACTTTGACAACCTGTCGATCTCAGGGTGATATGTAGTAATAAGAATCACATCTGAACCTAGTTCATTTTTCAATCCATTCTAGATCAGTGATGAAAATTGAGAATCTATATTTGATCTGATATAACATGGAACACCAAGGAGGTTTTCAATATATTGAATATAAAGACTACCAAGATCAAAAACTAAAAGGGAATCTTAGATATTTAGGATATGTGATACCATGGCCAACCTTTTTATGATCACTCCACTACATCACTTATTATAGGTAATCTCAACAGTAAAATTACAAAATATATAGTGAAATATTCCCATTTTCACTCACGAATGGATAACAACTATATAATTCTTTTAGGCCACTGGTTCGTAGCCATCATATTATTAAATGTGCACCACTGATTGGTAAAACTAGTAATCTACCTCTTTATAAATGTCTAGTAATAATGAGGGTTTATGTATCAGTATATCATGGTAAGGACCTAGAAAACTATCCAAAAATGAATCATGACATCTCCATATATTCTCTTCCCATATGTATGAAGATGCTCTAAAATTTCAATGGAGGTACACATCCTCATCCTCATTGATATCCCAAAAATGAGTTGTATCCTTTCATGATGCACTTACCTCTAGGACTAGGTGATTAGGATATGAAATCTAGCTCATACAGAACCATAATTGAATGGAGGATGTCATTACCAAAGATACAAAAATAGAAATGCCCTGATATTCATGACCCTCTTGGTGTATCTCCTAAAATAGATCCATCAACTTCGACTAACAATTATCCTCTTATAATGATTGTGTTTGAGACATATGGATCAAGTAAACATCTACTAAATTTCCTTTTCTAGGTTTATAAGTATGAATAATATCAAATTAGTATAGTAATTATACCCACCCACACTTCCTACGATTAAAGTTAGGTTGTGTTGAGATTTATTTAATACATTTGTGATCAATGTAAATAGAGAACCACTAACCCATTAAATAACATCTCCAATAATGTAAATCATGAACCGAAAAATCTAGATCTAGGTCATGTATAGGGTCATTGTAATCTTTAGGTATCATCTGGTGGGTACTATATTCAAGAATTCAATCACCCGGAATAAAATCCTCTACATTCCATATCCCTAAAAAGACGTAATTAATTACATTTCATATAACCATCTATTTACTAATTAAGATCAAGGAAGAATTTTTTATCTATTTTAGCTATTGAAAGGATATCTCATAGGCATTAGACCATGATAGCATTACACCCTTTTTTTAATCCATGCAATATGTTCTTTAATTCATGAGATTCCCTAAATAAAATTCATGTAATTAAAATCTATCCCCAACAAAAATGGAGATTAAAAGACAATCTAGGGCCACATCATAGAAACTAGGATACTCAAATTTTCTTAGTAAATAAAAACACCATATTATATAATTATATTACAAATGAACTGAATATTATATATCCAAAGTGTCTTTTTATAAGCTTAGTATATAGTCAGTTCTCTTTTTATGTATTCATCATGATCATAATATTTTTTCAGGGCTCTGTTGTGTGATTGAATACAACAAGTAGTAATCTGTTAATAATACCATAAATTAATCCATATATGGGTGGAAAAACTCATTCATGAATCCCTTGAAAATGGGTTGTGTATTAATATGTCTGAATGTCATAACAACATACCCATCGAAGTTATATTTACACCAGAATGTTGTACACAGTGTGCATGATGGTTAAACATGCACCAGATTATAGCCCAATCTCAAATCCATCATTATAAAAACTGTCTATCCTTATATCCAATAGAGGAGAATATATATAAATGGAGGTTTTTATCGATACATAACATAATATATTTTAACTGATGACAATCCATGAACAACCTGAGGGTATTTCCCACCTTCTTGGTTAAATAGACTGTTGAACCCCGTGGATTAGTACTTGGTCATATAAAATGCCTTGCATACATGTATTAAAACTTCTTATTAATTATTGAGACTTATTTTGGTGCCATCCTATATGGTATAATGGATAGTGGTTCCATTGTTGGACCTAGATCAATGGAAAAATCCACCTCCCTCGTCAGATGTAATCGAGATAAATATTCATGGAAGAGGTCCCTATAATGATCCTCCACGTGAGTGAATTCTATATGTTGGGATCCCTGATCTCTCATAAACAGGTTAGTAATCTAGGTTATCACTCTTCTGAATCAACTATGTGTTGTCCCTACTCATCTTTCTGGACATTCCATTCACCCTTATAAATAAAGGTTCCACCCTCATTGGATGAGAATGACACCCATCCGAGATTAAAGTCAGCATGATCATAAAGAGGTATTTGTTAGTTGATCAGGAGGATAACATTAATAATTTACATATATAGGGAAAATATTTTCCATAAAAAATGTTACCCACCTGTCTCAAGGGGGTACTGAATTAATTGAAACACACCCTCCAATCAAAACCCAATAAGTATGTCAACAATCATCAGGCCTTATATGTACTTCATTTAAAGACTTACATTACAATAATTTAAACATGTATAAAATATTAAAAATAAACTATATCAAATAAGGTATAAATTATGGAATATCATATTATAATAATACCTTATACTATTTAAATCCCTATACGCTTCTTATCAGGAGTAGGTTGTACAACATAGTCATGGAAAATTTTATGTATTTAAGATGAAACCTGACAATCCTAGGTAGGTTTGATATATTGGAACTAAACCTCTAAATTTATATTACCTCATCAATGACGACCTCCTCAAACTAATAAGTTTGTAGTAGAACAAATCGTAGCATTATGTGGAGCTATAGGTCTTGTAACCCAATGGGGTGTTGGTATTGATCCCTTCCCACTAAGTACTGGAGGGAATACATGTAAAATATTTTGAAGTGGACTCATCCTTCCTCAATCTTGAAACTCAATTGGGTTCCTCATACACTAATATTTGTTATGTAATGTACATCTACAACGGCGAGACATTTCATAACTATGTGTGTGTGTCATCTAGTAGGGACTTCCCCCACATGAACCCTTGAGATTATGTTTCATGCAATGAAATTAATCATATCCCTATAAAAATTCTGATATTCCCTAGATTACACAACCATATTTCATTACGATGAGATCTTTGATGAGGCACTAATTTACTATCTCAAATATGGTGTTCAACCAGAACACATTCACCTATGATCTGATGGCACACACTAGCCCCTCATCAAACCAATTCATAGTCATCAACTCATCCCTGGTCAATGTCAGTGTGAAATGACTAGGCTCAGTAAAATAATTTTAATTCTCCATAATAAACATGAAGGCAAGATACAATTTTATAAAATCACTTGAATGATCCACTCATAATGTATGAAAAAATAAGTAGTCATAGAAGGATTTCTGGAATTCCTCTAGGACTGTGGCATGGTGATGATCAACCTAAGAGATGAAATCACACTAATACCTTCTGGAATACTGGATCATAGAGGATGGTAGGATGAACCTTTTCCTTGGAAGATCTTCAATATTATTGATGGTTAATGGTATTCCATCTAGACAAGGCCCTACAACATGAGAACCACCATCCCCAGAAAGGGTTGTATGATGTTGTTGTTGGAATTCCTATGTGAAATGTACCATATTGGGGGTAGGTGATAGAGCTCCCTATATAGATTGCATTAAGTGATTGAATATTTCATGAAACTAGGCACCAATTCTCTATGGAAGATCTAAAAGAGTTTCATTGGAAGGCAATACAATAGGTGATACTAGTGGTTCAGGTTCCAGCTCCTCTAAATCATGGTTCTGACCACCTTCATAGGACACAACTTGAGGACATCATGGTGGAATAGCTCTAAAATATCCAAATCAATATATCATAAATTGTTTAGTTATAGATAGGTAACAATGATAGTCAGAATAGGGATGGTAAAAATCCTTCCTATAAAATAACCACACCTTTCTACCCACTTCTTTAGAGAATTATAGGTGATAATAGTGATCATAGAAGTCATAAGAGACACTGCCTAATTCTCACTACTAATTTTATTCACTGGGTAAGGTCTCATAAAATATAGAAGTGCTTCTGGTGTACAGAGTTTCAATTTATATGTATCGAGAAAAAAACCCATTTTCTTTTAAATTGGAATCCCTATTTGGAAGAAACCATTTGATTTATGTTTAATTTTAATTCATGTTCAAACTTATTTATATTTATAACTTATTTATAGTCAAGTAAGATTCATGAACAATCCCAATTTATAAAGGCCCATACTCTTTATAAATTGCAACTGATATGTCAGGTAACTACATCCAAACCATTACATTGGATGTTATGATGTCAAAATTCATGTATAAAGATTCAAATGATGGAATACCTATTCTCAATTTTCTTATGTACATGATTCATAAATCAAAAATTGAATTCAATCAATAAAAATCATCTAATTCTTCATCCAATATTACTAATTGTTCATGGACAAAATAAAAAATAAAAATTTAATTTATGTATTATCATCAATATATATGGTAATAATACATCTACATTTATGAAAACTCTATAATTAATCTAATTATTTCATATCAGAAACAAAAATTATAAATTTATATATTTAATAACTGATATCGAAACTATATTTAATAGACAATGATCATTGAAATTAAACATGGAATTCCATAATGCATGGTATATAATTCTTAAGAAGCTGATAATGATGCATGATATGATACCTCCTTCTCCATATTAGTAGTATGGAAAAATAAATCCACAATAATAATATCTATAAACGTAACAACACAAAACATTTCCATAACCCAATGGTGAAATATAGACAACTGTAATTGGCACAAATAAATAACAATTATATCCCATCCCATGAAATTTTGGTATCCCCTATATGTGGGTGGGATACTCCAAATAAATGGCTCACTACCAAATTCTAACACATTCCTAATCTAATGAATAATACCCCAAGAGTAAGACAAAAGTAATAAGAACCCCTATTTTACAACTTTATAAAACCCAACCTAGAATCCACTATGTAGTTCCCCTGAGAGGGTTGTCCCCACTACCTCAAGCATGAATCCCTATACACTATAGGTTACTGACCAGTAATGAGTTTTTTTCAAAACAAATTCGAGAGACTATACCATCATGATCATAGTAATATGTATCCATAATAATAAAGATAAATAGTGTAATACGAATTAAATAACCAGTATTGGAATAATAATTTATCCAGAAAAATAAATTGGTGGAAGATTAACCATAATTAGATAAAAAACTAACAATAATTCACGGATGCTACACTAAAAGGGAAGTACACAAGTTATAGAGGAAACATACATAAAAAAATTTAAAAAATGGTAAATAATCCCAAAAGAAACCTCCACTAGAATCAAAAGTGTATGATCGGTCCGCTAATCCAATACTCAACCCTAGTTCCAATGACTAGACTTCAGAATTTGGACAATTCACTACATCTGTACCAATATATATGATGTCTATTTGGATATTGTAGATAACCTGAACATGTTTTAATATATACATATTAGACCACCCACAATGGTGTCTATAAAAATTCATTTTATGCATTTAAAATGAGCAGTGTGAGGGTACATAATAAATGTTATTCAACAAATAAATAAAACATATCAGTTTTGGTACCACATGGATACCCAATAGACACTACATTATTCAGCCTAACCTAGATGTCTCTAAACTAAGTTAAACCTTTAGATATATGATTTTCGTGTAGTGATGTTTCATGACCCGAACCTACTCAGTTTCGAGCCGCATCTACCCCAAGCCCGCCTCCATAGGCCAGGGGCTAGCGACCATCGCCGAAGGATAAACAACTCGGGGAGGCCTTTGCCTATGTACCTATACACACACATGTAGCCCACTCAATGTAGAAGTGTAGAGTAAAATATAAGACATGTAACGTAAAGTAAATGGAAACCACTATATATAAACAACCAAAAGATCATCGACCTCTAACAGTACAAAGAAAGTGTTGAAGGTAAACTAAAAAAGGAAAGGGGAAAACACGCGCCCAAACAAAAAAGTGCCACAACTCGGAAATAGGTAAACAAAAGAAAAATAGCTGTAAGGGTCCCCCACCGGGAACCCGACTCCGACCACAACACGCGGTCCAAGCTCCCGAACTCCTAAGCTCCACTGAAGTCACAACCAACATGCCCGTCCTCTGCAAGGGAACACCAACTGCGGGAAAATCCAAAGCAGGGGAGAGTATAAAAATACTCAGTAGGATACCCCGGAGGCTCGAGGGAGCAACAAAAGAGGTACTTAAGGGTGAGAAACAGATAGAACATGGGAAAGTAAAGGATTACAACTGAGAGTGCAGTAATGAGTACAACAAATAGTGTAGTAGAGTATCCAGATCAACCCATAAAGAGAAAAGAGGTTGACTCGTCCAGACACAGGGAGCTGGAAATGGTGAGAATATGAACTTCTCATCGAGTCTTCACTACCTATAGAAGGACAGTAGAATCATCCAACCACGAGAATCTAGACACAAAAATAACATGGCATACCCCGTGCATCTTCGCCCCTCTTGGAAGGAGAGTAACCAAACCCAAGAAGTGGGTACTGGAACAAGGTATATACATATCCATATGCTCAACAAGAATCACGAACAAGGTCGTAGGGGGATCTCCATCCCATTTCTCAGCCCAAGAAAGTGAGTCGCCAATAGTCCTAGAGGTAAACACCATCGATGCCCAGCATCCCACACGTCTTCCCCGAACTACAAGTCGAGGGGCTCAAATCTTTGCACCTTGAGACTATCTGCTTTGGGTGGCACTGAATCGCTCGCACGGTTTTAGGTTGCATCACAAGGATGCATCTCAGTGGAGAAGCTGCCTCTCGTACTTGAGAGTTCTAGGGGTATGTTAAACCACACCTCGTCACTGCCCCACAGTCGATAGGTCTCCTCGATGTCGACAGGCGACCCCCTGCCCAGCCCCACTGGAGGGTAATCCCAAGAAGTCGACGGGTTCCCACTAGAGGGAGACCAGGCAAGAGTCGACAGGTGCCACACTGCCCAGTCCCTTAACAGGGTAATCCACTGGATGGTGACCCGATTAAAGTCAGCGATGGGACCACTGCACATCCCTTCTGGAGGTAACCCGACATCGGGGACCACTGCCTAGCCCAACTGGAGGTAATCTCGACATCGGGGACCACTGCCCAACCCAGCTGGAGGTAATCCCGGATTCGGGGACCACAACCCATCCGAGTAAGAGGTAAGCCCGGCATCGGGGACCACTGCCCAGCCCAGCTGGAGGTATGCTCGGCATCAGGGACCACTACCCAGCCTCGCTGGAGGTAAACCTGGAACTGCTATGGCCATCCCTGTTGGATGGTACTGCTCGGTGAACACCACGGTACTGGTCATCCCTATTGGATGGTAACCCACTGGCATTCCCTACTGGATGGTACAACTGGTGAGCCCTGCTCGAAACAACCTCATCCCTGCTGGTAACAACCTCCGCCCTACTGGAAATAACCCCAACCCTGCTGGAAACAACCTCAGCCCTCCTGATAACAACCTCCTGAGTAGAGAATCGGTGCCCGTGTAATGTGTTGGTCACAGCGATCCACAAGATCTCTACAAGGTAACACGAAGCACCTCTATTGTCCAAACCATTAAGAACCAAACCAGGGGAAACCCACTCGACCCTTCTGGTCATAACCATCGTGAACAAGTCTAGGGGGAAACTCAACCGTACCGGTCAACAAACGAGAACAGAACCAGGGGAAAACTCAACCCTAGTGGTCAACAAACAAGAACTGATGAACCCTCTACGTCGTGAGAGCTCAAAATTACATAAAGCAGAACACGACACACATATGGGGTTCACATGACGTGTGGCCCCAAGTCAACCCCAACCAAGCGCACAAACGTTCTCAAGTAAAAACAACCACATGTACCTCCAAGTGTTCCCGTCTACTCCCAAAGTATACCACGTTCCATCCCAAAGGCTATCGTGCACACGACACCCAACATCAACGCAATGGTGTAACGTAACAACTCCAACTTTCCGCCTCAATGGCTATGGCACAGCCAACCACATCTCTTTAGACACCAACATCACTCTCCCAGGAGTGAACGTGATCTCACACCAAGGGTTCACTACATACACGACATGAACAACCACCGCTGGGAGACCTTTCATATTCCATATTTAATAAGATCACGTAAGAGGATCTGGTCGCCTAAACAGATTACGCCGTTGTAATCCTTGAGGAAAACATGTGAGATAGACTACCTACTCACCTCAAATGGATATCGAACGTAAAAGTCGTTTGACACTGCTTTACGCCAGAATGGTGTCATGTGGTCTCAAGCCTCGAACCCGAAAATTGTCGAGCGCATTGCACCATTGTGATCCCCTTGTGAAAACACGTCAAAAAGACTACTCACTTGAGCAGAACAGATATCCGGAGAAAAAGATGAATTCCAGCACATCGCACACGAGCAGTGCTTCGTGGGACTTGCATCCTGGTCCCAAATCACAACAAACTGATCACACCATTGTGATCCTCTCGAAAAAGTACACAAGATGGACTATTCACTTTTCCAAAACGGGCACCCGGTGATAAAGCTGGAAATCGCCGCCACTCCCAAAACGGCCCTCACGGGGCCCGCACCAGTGTGCTGAATTAGAGCGGGTGGATTGAACCATTGAAATACCCTCAGAAAAACACCCAAAGACAACTTCTCAGATTCCCCGAATGGACAACTAATGATAAAGTCGTTAAATGATGCTCACTGCTCGAAGGACGGGGTGTGGGGCCCACGCCGAAACTCCGATTTCAATGCTCGGAACCACCCTGGAAAGCATCGCCTCTGTGCCAGGGTCCCAATGCTGCTTACAGTGCTCAAAACGGATGTCAGACATGTCCATACCGTACAAAACAAGATCCACGGAAAAACGTCATTCTTCTTAACACACGTGACGCGCCTCCGAGGCCCCCATTTCGGGAGTTAAAACCCCTCGAAACCATCAAAAAAAGTTCGTCTCCATTTAACGGACGCGTTGCCGCAGAAGGTGACCAAATTGGACGTCCTTTATGATATGAAAATCATTTTAATAATAATAATAATAATAATAAACTTGTTATTATTATAATACATTTTTTTATTTTTTTTTAAAACCCAGACTAGACCGGCCGAATGGCCGGTCTTCTCCCTCATTAAGAATAGGACCCACAATTTCCGGACCACGGTCTGCCATCCGGTGTCCAAAGACCCAGGTATTCTCTGACAACGACCGGCCAAAGGGCTGGTCCTCCTCCCCCCCATGATCTGCGCCCTGCTGGCGCCTGCTGCCGACGACCGCCACGACGTCGTGCCGCGACCCCTACCACTCCCTGCTCGACCTCAGCTGGCACCTCCTGGTCGGACAAGCTGGTGACCACCCATCCACAACCGCTCGGCCTCACGCCTCCGCCACCATAGACCACCCAGAGCCTCTATAGATGATCGCTGGAACCGAGACGCCGCCGCGCTGAAGCTGTCCGGATCGCCGGAACCCGCTGGGAACACCTCCAAAACTCACATTTTTCACCGGATGTTTGCAAGCTCCTAGAAACTTGGATTTTAAATACGAAAGATGCGATGGAAAGATCATAAAATATATTACACGATTATGGGCTTCGTTTTTTGATTTTATAGCAATTCAATGCTAAAAATCAACATGGAAGTAGAGTTTGGAAATGAAAACGCAAAACTGAAAACTCTTACCTGTTGGGCGTTGCCCAAAGCTTCGCGGAGGGTCCGTCGCTGTGCTGATGCCTTGTCAGAAGGGAGGAGGAGAGGAGGAGCTTTAGGGGACTAACTTGAGGGTTATTCCTCCAGGGAAAAAAATGGGAGGGAGGGGATTAATTTGGTTTAAATCAGAAAACAATAAATTAATTAGAATTTAATTAATTTCATCCTTAATTTAACCCGCATCTGAAACGCTCGATGTGGTCGAGGTTAAACATCCCCTAGGGTAAGCACCACCTCCCAAGCACAACGGCAGTCTCAGAATGTTAATTAGAGACCCAGTTCAAAAGTTATTAAACTAAACGCCTGAGGCCACAAAATTACGAAAACGCCCCTGGGGCCATTTTTCACTGACGGGCCGCACCCGCGAAGATTACACCCCTCCTAGGGTAAACGACACGTTATGAACTCAACATTGCCCTCTATTTCCCAATCCGAGCCAACGTTTAAGAGACACATGGGTTAAGCCGTTAAACAGATAAATTAATTATTTAATTTGTCCGTTTCACGTTCCGATAGCGAGCGAGGGGTCCAAACGTCCCGCACTGACATGTTTTATGTCGTTCCTAGGGTAAAAAATCATTCTGGACCCATACGTGCACTCAGATATCTGATCCAGATCACCGTTTAGGAGTTATCCCACTTATTTGGCATTTTCAGTGTGAACGCACTGTAAATTTAATTCCAGCCACACCGGGGCTCAGAATCGCATGCCGTCTGTAGGCGCTGCTCTGGACTACTATCAAGAATATTACAAAGTCTTTTGCAGAAAAAACTGAGTTCTTACATCATTCCCTCCTTCAAGAATTCCGTCCCCAAAAAGAAAAACCATGGAACAACTCAGGTTACTATGCCTGCACCTGGCTCTCCTGTACCTAGAAGAACTCATGAACAGTCCCGCGTCACCTCACACACACCAAAGGGATTGATTTGTTCACACTAGGTTTTCCCTTGACGATGAAATTCATAGGGGCATGCATGCATCTTCTTGGGTAAGTCACGTGGGACACGTCGTGCACCAACTCTAGACATTGGGGTTATGGAAAGGTGGTAGGGAACCTTGCCATCCCTTATCACGACCTCAAACGGCCTGAAGGACCTCCGAGGTAACTCACCTCCCAGACCGAACCCCTACATAGCACACCGCGACTGGAATCACCGTTCGCACTTGAAAAAAGGACCGGTGATTCCCTCCTTCAGAATATTCATATGGTGAAACACCCAAGGATATCTGGTCACACAAGGTTACATAGTCGATGTCTCGCAACCCAGACTCTCTTACACTCTCGGAGAGTGAAGGAGTCAACACCATCGACTAAAGAAAAGGTGCTACACCTTTTTACCTTACCTACACAGGGCCACACCGACACCCCGCATCACCCTGGTAACACCTCAAACAAAGATCAAGGATAAAATATTTTCACACATATAGTCTAACAATTCTACATCAAAAAGTAGAAGAGTTGTATAGCGTACCTCTTATCACCTCATGCTCTGTAGGATCGTAGACATCCAAAGCTTGAGGATGTCCATGGTCCCAACTGTCAGCTCCCAGAGCCTGACGTGGACCGCCTGGTGGTGATGGGAATAACTCGTAAGGTCATCCTCCACATTCAGTTCCTCACACTCCTCTGTTAGCACAACCTCTCTGGGTGCTACTTTGATCATGGTGTTGCCTCCGTCGTGGTGGTGTACATGCTTCCTACCCGAAGGTCTCCACATGCCTGGTCAGTCAGTCCCATGCCAAATGACCTCGCCTGTCACAAGTATAGCACCAACTCTCTCTGGGATGAACTGGTGCCCTCTGATGCAACCATGGTGTATGAACACACCCCTGAGTCCGGTTTTCAGAAAGCCACCTGCGTCGGGGTTCTACTTGCCGAAGCCCGCTAGCTTCGGTAGACGTCTCAGATCCAACGTGCCTTCAACCACCACCAACTCTAGATCGTGATAGGAAGATCTCTGTCACCAGCACCTGGTCTAGCACCCCGACATATGTGTAAATTATCAAGGGTACTATGACAGAACTAATCTCTTGACCGAGAACCTGCTCAAACTTCCGCGCTCAGATGTTGTCGTCATGGACCAAGTCCGGGTAAAAGCGTGCACGGTCTGCAAAACTATCCGCGTACTCGGCCACCATCATCCCCCCCTACTGAAACTGCAGGAGCTCCTGAATCCGAACAGAGCGCAAGAAATAGAGGAAAAATTCAACACAGAAAAACAATTGAATGTTTCCCCACGAAAGCGATGACTCATTAAGAAACTGAGTCACCAGACTCCACCAACGTCAAGCTACTCTGCAGAAAAGGTTGGCGGCCAAAGCCACCATAAGATCGATCAGTGTTTGCACAAGCCTGAAGAGGCAAACCACAATCTCCAGCCAAACCTCTACTGGCTGAGGGTCTGGCTCACCCCTGAACCTCAGCGGTCCCTGCTGCTGGAACTCGCAGAGCGCTCTCAACCTGTGCTCAAGCTCAGTCTGCTCTGCTGAAGCGGTTTTCTGCTCAATAGGTAGGAGTGCTGCTACAGGCCCACCCAGAGAAAGGGGCTCACATGATGGTCCTGGACTGTGGCCTCATAGCTTACATGGTCGTTGTCATGAACCAAAGCTGGTATCCTGGCTGGCTATTGTAAAGACCCCTAAATTTCAAGGAATGTTTCTGACAGCACCTGATTCCAAGGCCCGGTGTGCCAGGAATCATTCTCCGAAGTTTAGCTCGGGTACGTTCAGTAAATGAACGAGCATGTTTTCCTAACTTTTGAATTGGTGCTCGGAATCGAAATCTGAGGGCACCGATGAAACCGTAGTACCAATAATTTCTTAGGAAGTCTTTTCCTGGAGTTGCGTATGCTCGGGAAGAGATGTTAAAAAGGTGGGGAATGAAAATAAAATTGTTTTACAATTTATTTTTATTTCTTTGTCGATGGGCTAAGTGAATGGGAAAGGAAGATGAGAGGAAGTTGTGGTGGGTCCCACACGAGCCCCGACCTCCTTCAATTTCCCCAACACCCCATTAATTTTTACCCTTTTTCATTTTTTGTAACTCCTCCTCATTAATTCACATGCCAATAAAATGCCGCATTAATTGGATATCGCATGTTAATTAATTTGATGAATTCACTTTGAGTTTTCGAATTAATGTTGGAATGTGTGTGGGTAAATAAAATAAGACAAAGTTCTATATTATTTTTGTTGGAATCGTTGTGTGGGGTTATTTTGGGAGAGGAGGGCTCTAGTCTTGAAGAACATTCATCCTTGTTGAAGAACACGATGAACGCTGGAGAACCAAGTAGAGATGACGTGCCAATCTTTCCCTTCCCTGCAGCCAGTGTGAGACGAAATCCTTTTCTTGGACACTTGCCAATGCCATCAACGAACCACCCTCGCGAAGCCGTTTTTCGCAACAATCTCCTTCCGATGACTTCTTAGAGGTAGGGGTTTTATGTTCAAATTTAATAGATTAAATTTGTACTCTCTTGACGATGCTGATTTATTTTAGCCACCTGTTATCCAATTAACGGGAGGTGGTCGGACCGCATGAACATGGCCGTTCCTCCTCTACATTTATTGATGTTATTAATTGCGGTTTGGGACGAAGCTGGCATGGTGCAATAACACTGCGTGGGGATGCGGAATTTCACCGAGGAAAAGGAGTGAGACGCCGTCGCGCCTCGCTATTGAGGGTGAAGGGGGCGCGGATAGAGTAGGGCCGCAGTGGAAGAGCGTGGCGCCGTCGTGTCACGCCTGTCAGACAAGGCCGCAGCTGTGCAAGGAGGGGAGGCTAGAATCGCCGGTCGCCAGCACTTCGGAGGGTCGGGAACGCGGGGGTCTTGTGGGGGCAGCACCTGCCGGCCAGCCAGACTGGCCATTTCAGAAGAACCAGGGTTCGTAACCCCCGGCTCGACAAGAGGTGGGCCCCCCCTTCATGGGGGAATTTTCTTCAATCAAGGGGGGAATCACCCCCCTCCGCACCCCGTTCGACCAAATGTCCAAGCCGCTGGCCATGCGGGCCGCGCCAGCATCAGGCCGGGTTGGGCCTCCCCCGCCGGGCTGGGTCGTGCCCTAATGGGCCGGACCCAGACCCAGGTCGGGTCGACCCGGTTCGGTCCGACCCAGGGGGTCTTGGGCCGGGTCGGTCTGGGCCCAAAACCCCCTAAAATCAGAGAGGTTCGTTCAAATGCCTGTAACATGGGCTACAGATCTCCGATAGACACATCTTGAGTTGCGATGCAATCATTGGATCACGACGTTCGTTTTGGTATATTACACTCAAGGTTTTGGAGAACTTTTAGTACGGCCGGGTTGGTTCGAACACAAAACCAACCGGGTCCTTGGAGCGGAAACACTTATAACTTGAGCTTTGGATGTCTGATTGACGTGCCATCGACTTTGTTTGTTTCCTATTAGTGATACGGTTCTTTTGACTTACTCGTCTATAGATTTGGACGTAGTTGGCATACGGTTGGGTGGGTTTTGACTTAAAATCCAACCAGGCCCCTGGGACGAAAAAGCCAACAACTCTCAGACCGGGCGTCCGATTGATGGGCTGCCTATCACATTGAGTTCCTTCTGATGAGACGAAACTTTGGGGTACATCAACTCCGGACTATGTGTCAGTTGATGTATCGATCCCCCTTGGCTCTTGGAGCGGACCCTCCCGGAATCAAACATGTTGTGTGCGGTAACCCTAGAGCTCGTTGCGACTGCGACGACGATGATGACTGTACTGAAATCCTTCGTGGTTTCGGCAGATATGAAGACTGCACTGAAATCATCTGTGGGTTTGGCAGTGATGAAGACCGTACAGAAATACTTCGTGGGTTCGACGGTGATGAATATTGTTCTTGTATCCTTTGTGGGTCTGGCAATACGTGACTATTATTCTTGTATCCTACGTGGGTCCGGGAGTATTTTACTCTGTACTTGTATCCTACGTGGGTCCGGCAGAGTAGCTGGTCTTGTATCCTTTGTGGGCCTGACAGCTTAGCTGGTCTTATATCCTACGTGGGTACAACAACGTAGATGAATCAATGGATACATCTGATTATCTCTATCATCTTCAAAAAGTATACATGTGTGAGTTGAGTCTTGACCATCAATCGTTATCTTCGATATGATCGAATTTTTTTCCTAAGTGTATTGGGTTGTGTTATCCTGTGTGGATTGGATTGTGCTATCATGTGTGGTCTTTATCGAACCTGGGCTCGAATGTTGGAGGAAAACTGGAATTGATGACTTAGGTATATGTATGGGTATATACCTAAGTACAGTTGGTTGTTACTTTGTGATTGTATCATTCCTTTATGGATTATCCTTTGTGGATTCTGGGAGACCATCAAGGGTCTCGGGGTCCCTACTGAGAAGCATATACTCACCCCTGCATGGGCTATGCCCATACTACGTTGTGTTGGATGCAGATGACAGACAACGTTGATTGTGGTTGAGGCTTCTAGACTAAGTTAGTACTTGGAGGTGGACCACTAGGCGAGATGTACACGGAGCAGACGGCTAGACCTGAGGAGCTGAGGAGACTATCTGTACCCACCCTTCAGTTTGGATTTCTAGTGGATGACTCGGCATTGCTGCATTACATTCAGTTGTTGTAATTTCTTTTCAATTGTACTTTACATCAGTTGGTTTTGTATTCTGGACCATTTACTTTCCACCACTTATAGTTGTACCCACTTTACATAGTGTTTACTTTAGATTTCTTACTATGTGGTGTTTATTTACTTTATAAAGGTAATGACTTCCCTTTTTATCGAGATTTACGCCTTGGTGCTAGTCGCCAGCTCCTGGCCTATGGAAGGCGGGCTTGGGGTAGCCATCGTACGGGTCCTGAGGATGGGTCGTGAAAAATTGTTATCAAAGGAGTTTGGTTCTACTGAAGAACTCAAGAATCTGATCTTTCTTCTACGAGAAGGAATAGTGTTAAGGGTATTGAGTGTATTTATCAGTCCAGGGAGTCCAGTTTTGGTGTGGCTGCCGACGTATCCGTACACCCAGACCCGGAATTCTGATTTCCGACTCAGTACACAAAATCATTGATTACATGTGTGTTTTAAAAGTTTTCTTTATGATTACATTGTGTCTGCTCACCAGATATACTGTTTGACCGTGGCGCACCTGTTTATTTTCAAGATGGCCCCACGACAGCCCACCGAGTGATGAGGCCTTGGTGTAGGGTCCTTTTACAACAGAGGCACCATCGGTACATCTACCCGCTGAGCCACCGATGCCACCAGCCCCAACCGTTGAGAGTGCATGTTGCCTTAGTGCACTGCACGAGTTTTAGTGTCAGAGACCGCCCATGTTCGATGGGGAGATGGACCCTCAGGTATCCGAGGATTGGATGGAGGCTGTAGTTCGAGTTTTCAGGTTAGTGGGGACCCCAGCTGACCTCATGGTGATCCTTGCAGCAAGCCTCCTGCACGCAGTAGTAGGAAGATGGTGGATCCTGATGCTCAAGGTGCAGGATTAGGCATCTCTCCTTTGGTCGGACTTTGAGATCCTCTTCTACTCAGAGTTTTTCCCAGCCACCCTCCATGCGGTGCGCATTCTGGAGCTACTACATCTGAGGCAGGGCAACATGACGGTAGCCTAGTACTCTGCGATATTTACCAATCTCTCGCGCTATTCGATGAACATGGTATGAGACCCATTCTTCTGGGCCCGGACCATTGAGCAAGGGTTGTGGCATGAGATCAGGGTATCGATGATCTCCCTTAGCATTCTGACACAGGAAGGAGTACTGGAGCGAGCCCTTCTTGTAGAGAGCTTTCCCACCAAGCCTACACCAGCATCGAGACCTACTGCAGGGCGACACATAGCTGAGTCTTCTATAGCTGGAAGTCGACGGATGTCACAGGGGACCAGGTGGACCAGAACATCAGGCGGACGACCTCGGGACACTGGCTCAGTGGTGCGGGGCACACGACACAGAGCCAGCCTTCCGAGGAGCAGACAGTGCTACACATGAGGCGGGCAAGGCCCCATGGCTCGTGACTGCCCGACCCACCATGCAGAGGAGCAATAGACGGTTGAGGGACCACCCAGGTAGAGGAAGAGGGTCGATTGTGGTAGTCTGTTGAGAGTAGCCAAACGAGGCCGAGGAGATGGCCGAGAAGAAGGTGGTGGGAGATGCTTTGAGGCTTTACCACTACCACCACCAGGAGGTCCACCCCGACAACAGGGAGCTAGAGAACATAGGTAGGATCAGCTTTAGGCAGCGGAGGCCTATGACCACGGCGCACTAGAGATTATTCGAGGTACCATCTGTGTGTACTCCACTCTTTATAAAATTCTTATAGACACATGAGTGAGTCATTCTTTCATTGTCTCATCCTATGTTCGGAGCTAGAAGATTCCGATGGATCCGTCGGCTCAATTCTTATGGCTAGAGACTCTTAAAGGAGTAGACTCAACGATTACGAACTAGTGCCGACAGTGTGAGCTTACTCTAGGAGGTGAGAGCTTCGGTTGGGATCTTCTTGTATCGGCATCGAGGCCTTACGACGTCATCTTGGGAATGGATTGGTTATCTACAGTCCATGATCAGATCGACTGTATTAGGAGAAAGGTGCGGTGTGTCCGCACCGTTGGGAGCAGGTTCACCATCACCGGTGAGAAAGGATCCTTTGCAGTGCAGGATGGACTCACGCAGAGGAGAGGCAGTTGATCAATCATCAGTTGGGTAGCCTAATCCTAAGATCATTTGATGTGTAGAGTCCGAGTTTTCCTGTAGTGGTGGATCAGTATGAGGATGTTTTTCCTAACGACGTTCCAAGACTACCTCCTCGCAGAGAGGTAGAATTTTATATTGACTTGTACCCCGGGAAGTCCCTGATATCCACTCCAGCATATCAGATGGCACTCGTTGAGCTTTGAGAGATACAGGTACAACTGGAGGTCTTCCAGGGCAACAGATTTATCTGACCTAGTGTTTCACAGTGGGCTTCCCTAATTTTGTTCGCCAAGAAGGCTGACAAAAGCTTGCGACTATGTGTTGAATGTCGTCTCCTGAACCAGGTGACAGTGAGGAATAAGTATCTGCTACCGAGGATTGATGACCTCTTCGACCAGATGAAGGGAGAATGGTGGTTCTCGACGATAGACCTCAGGTCAGGCTATCATCAACTCAGAGTTCGAGATGAGTATGTTCAAACGACAGCTTTCAGATATAGTTATGGCCACTATGATTTCTTGGTTATGCCTTTCGGCGTAACAAATGCTCCAGCAGTGTTCATGAGTCTCATGAATAGGATCTCTCAGCATTACCACGATCGATTTTTCATGGTCTTTATCTATGAAATATTGATATACTTGACCATTGAGGAGGAGCACTCCAACCACTTGCGGTTTGTACTGGACACACTCCGAGAGAACAATCTTTATGGTAAGATCTCGAAGTGTCATTTATGGTTATGTGAGCTCCACTTCTTGGGACACGTCATCTCTGAGGCTAGAGTTGTGGTGTATCCTGTGAAGTTCGAGGCAGTGCTAGCTTGGGATCCACCCAAAAGCGTGACGGAGGTGTGAAGTTTCATGGGGGTAGGTGGATAATACCAAAAACTTGTGCCAGAATTATCTAAGGTTTCGACACCACTTTCAGCTTTGATGAAGAAGGGGAAACCTTTTGTGTGGTCAGATAGACGTCAGTAGAGCTTCTAGAAGTTGAGACAGAGATTGACCAGCGCACCTATCTTGAGGCTACTGGAGGAGGGGGTAGGGTACGTAGTCTACTACGATGCATCAGGGACCGAAATCGGGTGTGTCCTGATGCAGGAGCGATCAGTGATTAGCAATGGATCACGACAGTTGAGGCAACATGAGAAGAACTACGCTACCCATGACCTGTAGTTGGAAGAGGTGAACTTTTCTTAGAAGATGAGGTGACAATATCTGATGGGCGAGTGCATTATAGTCTACTCTGACCACCATAGTCTCAGGTACATCTTTTCGCAGAAGGACCTGAACCTGAGACAGCGATGATGGCTCGAGTTCCTCTAGGACTATGACTATGAGATAGTCTATACTCCTATAAAGGGGAACGTAGTAGCCGATGCTATCAGCAGGAGGATGTGCATTCAGCTACTTGGGGAGGTGACAGAGTAGCTAGCCACTTTGTAGATATCCTTCGTGGATAGAGATAGATCAGCCTTTCTTCAGTCACTCATAGTCACTCCTCCAATTCATCAGTGGGTCAGAGAGGAACAACGTAAGGACGTTCACTGTGAGATGTGGCATGCACAGATATCCTCAGGATATGCACTTGATGGATTCTCTTTGGGAGGATAGAACATCATCCTTTTCAGAGGACGTACCATGGTACCAGCTTCTTTACATGAGGAGCAGCTGAGAGAGTTTTACACTTCCCCTTTAGTGGTGCATCCAGGTGTGGAGAAGATGTAGCAGGACCTCAGATGACAGCACTGGTGGCCGGGTATGAAGAAGGTTGTGGCAGAGTTCATTTCACGATGCCTCACCTACCCGCAGGTAAAGGCGGAGCACCAGGTACCAGAAGGCTTGGTACAACCCCTGGAGGTTCCGGAGTGGAAGTGGGATGGGATATCTATGGATTTCGTGACTGGACTTCCACGCACTTCCAAAGGTCATGACAAAATTTGGGTGATTGTCAACCAACTCACCATGTCAGCCCACTTTTTATATATCAGAGAGCAGGGATCAGTGGAGAGCTTGGGACACCTCTATGTTTAGGAGATCGTACGACTTCATGGTGTTCCATCATCCATCGTCTCCGATAGATATTCTCGCTTTACTTCCCGGCTTTGAAAGTGTTGCAGGAGGCATTCGAGATGCAGCTACTTCTGAGCACCACCTTCCACCCTCAGACGGATGGTCAGAAAGGGAGGACCATTCAGACTCTCGAGGACATGCTCCCTGCATGTGTCCCCGACTTTGGTCGCAGATGGGTGGATCACCTACCCTTGGTGGAGTTTTTGTACAACAACAACTACCACTCCACCATCGTGATGACATTATATGAGGCATTGTATGACCGACCTCGCAGATCACTGTTGTGCTGGACAGACCCTGGGGAGTCCGCACTTGTGGGACTGGAGATGGTCCAGGCCACGACATAGAAGGTCCAGTTCATCCAGGAGTGGATGAGGACTGCTAAGAGCCAAAATAAGTCTTATACTGACAGGAGGCAGAGACAACTGGAGTTTGAGGATGACAACCACATTTTTTTTGCGGGTCTCACATCGACATGGATTACAGCTATTTGGACAAGGCGGCAAGTTATCTCCGCGCTTCATTGGACCGTTCCAGGTTCTTAGCAGGATAGGCGAGGTGGCTTATCGCTTGGCTCTACCACCTCAGTTGCACCGGGTGCACGACGTCTTCTACGCATCTCAGCTAGGGAGATATGTGCACGACCTGATGCATATCGTTGACCATGCGAAGCTGGACATTGATGATGGGGTGACTTTTGCAGAGGTCTCGGTGGAGATCGAGGATCGACAGTAGCGGGTCCTACGTGGGCGGTCTATTACTCCAGTGCACATCAGTTGGAAGCACAGGATCCTCCAGGAGAGCAATTGGGAGTGGGAGGCTCAGATGCATGGTTAGTACCCTCATTTGTTTCCCTAGTTTGTGATGTATCTTTACGGGGACGTAAATCCATCAAGTGGGAGTAATGTAAAGAACCATAAATTTCAAGGAAATTTTTTTAATAATTTCTTTTTGATTTTTTGAGTGTGTAGTTTCTGATGGAACCTGATTCCGAGGCCCAGTGTGCCCGGAATCATTTTCCAAAGTATAGCTCGGGTACATTCAGTAAACGAACGAGCAGGTTTTCCTAACATTTGAACAGGTGATCGGAATCGATATCCGAGGTCACCGATGAAACCGTAGCGCCGGTAATTGCTTAGGAAGACTTTTCCTGGAGTTGCATTTGCTCAGGAGGAGATGTTGAGAATGTGCGGAATAAAAATAAAATAGTTTTACAATTTATTTTTATTTCTTTACCGATGGGATAAGTGTATGGGAAAGGAAGATGAGAGGATGTTGTGGTGGCGCCCACACGAGCCCCCACCTCCTTCAATTTCCCCAACACCCCATTAATTATTCCCCTTTAGCATTTTTTTGTAACTCTTCCACATTAATTTTCTTGCCAATACAACGCCTCATTAATTGGACAACGCACTTTAATTAATTCGGTGAATTCAATTTGAGTTTTCAAATTAATGTTGGCATGTGTGTGTGTGAATAAATAAGACAAGGTCTTATTTTATTTTTGTTTGAAACGTTGTGTGGGGTTCTTTTGGTAGAGGAGGGCTCTAGTCTTGATGAACGTTCATCCGTGTTGAAGAATGCGAAGAACACTGGAGCACCAAGTAGAGACGTTGTACTGATATCTCCCTTCCCTGCAGCCGGTGTAAGACAACATCCTTTTCTTGGACGCTCGCCAACGCCGTCAACGAACCACCCTCGCGACGCCATTTTCCGCGACAATCTTCTTCCAACGACTTCTTCAATATAGGGGTTTTAAGTTAAAATTTAATGGATTAAATTTGTGCTCACATGACGACGTTGATTTATTATGGACACCTGTTATCAAATTTACAGGAAGAGGTCGGACCACATGAACACTGCCTTTCCTCCTCCCCCTTTGTTGATGTTCTTCGTTGCGGTTTGGGACGAAGGCGGCGTGGTGCAATGACACCGTGTGGGGAAGAAGAATTTCACTGCCGCAAAGGAGCGTGGCGCCATCGTGTCGTGCCGTTGAGGATGAAGGTGCAGTAGCTGGAGCAGAGCCATGACGGAGAGGCACGATGCTGGTCGGACAAGGCCATGGCGGTGCAAGGAGCGGCAGCCTGAACCGCCGACCGCGGGCACATCAGAGGGTCCCGTGGCGGCAGCACCGGTCGGCTAGTCGGGCCATCCATTTCGGAAGAACCGGGGGTCGTAACCCCCCGGCTGGCCAAGAGGCGGGCCCACATCATGGGGGCCCTTTCTTCAATCAAGGGGGGCAGTGCCCCCTCCGCATCCCGCTTGGCCAAACGGCCGACCCGCTGGCCACGCGTGTCGCGCCCGCATCAGGCCGGACCGGCCGCACCGGGCCGCGCCGCGCCGCACCCTAATGGGCCATACCCGGACCCAGGTTGGGTCGACCCGGTTCGGGGCCAACCCAGGGGGTCTTGGGCTAGGTCGGTCTGGGCCCAAAACCCCCTAAAATAGGATAGGTTCGTTCAAATGCCCGTAACATGGGCTACAGATCTACGATCGACGCACTGTCAGTTGTAATGTGATCCTTGGATCAAGACAGTCATTTCGGTATATTAAACTCAAGGTTTCGGAGAACATTGGGTACGACCGGGTTGGATCAAACATGAAATCAATTGGGTCCTTGGAGCGGATACACTTATTACTTGAGCTCTGGACGTCCGATTGATGTAACGTTGGCTTTGTTCGTTTCCTCTTACTAGGGCAGTTCTTCTGGATTACTCCGCTTGAGGTTTGGACATAGTTGGATTACGGTCGGGTTGGTTTTGACTTAAAAACCAACTGGGCCCCTGGGAAAAAAATCCAATAACTCTCATACCGGAAGTCCGATTTACGCGCCGTCTATCACATTGATTTCCTTTTGATGAGACGGAACTTTGGGGTACATCAACTCTGGACTATGTGTCGGTTGATGTATCGACCCCCCTTAACTCATGGAGCGGACCCTCTCAGAATAGAGCATGCTGTGCCCGGGAACCCTAGAACTGGATGCGACTACGACAACGATGACGAATGCACTGAAATCCTTCGTGGGTTTAGTAGCGATGACGACTACACTGAAATCCTCCATGGGTTCGGCAGCGAAAGTGACTGTACTGAAGTTCTTCATGGGTTCGACGGCGATGAATAATGTTCTAGTATCCATTGTAGGGCTGACAGTACGTGACTACTGTTCTTTTATCCTATGTGGATCCCGTAGTATTTAACTCTAGCCTTGTATCCTACGTGGGTTCGGAAGAGTAGCTGGTCTTGTATCCTTTGTGGGTCTGACAGCTTAGCTGGCCTTCTATCCTACATGGGTCCGACTACTTAGATGACTCAGTGGCTACATATGATCATCTCTATCATCTTGAAGAAGTATACATGTGTGATATTATTCTTAACCTTGAATAATTGTCTTCGATATGATTGTCTTGCATTCCTAAGTGGATTGGGTTGTGTTATCCGGAGTGGATTGGATTGTGCTATCCTGTGTGGTTTGTATTGAACATGGGCTCGGATGTTGGAGGCAAACTTGAATGGATGACTAAGGTATATGTATGGGAATATACCTAAGTTGAGATGGTTGTTACTTTGTGATTGTATCTTTCCATTATGGATTATCCTTTGTGGATTTTGGGAGACCTTCGGGGGTCCCAGGGTCCCTACTGAGTAGCGTATACTCACCCCTGCATGGTCTATGCCCACATTACATTATGATGGATGCAGACGATGGACAATGCTGATTGTGGTTGTGGCTTGTGGACCAAGTCGGTACCTGGAGGTGGACCACTGGGCCGGATGTACACGGAGCAGACGGCTGGACCCGAGGAGTTGAGGAGACTATTTCTACCCACTCTTCAAGTGGGATTTCAAGTGGACGACTCAGCATTGCTGCATTACTTTTAGTTATTTTACATTCTTTTCAATTGTACTTTACATCAGTTGGGTTTGTATTATGGCCCATTTACATTCCAACACTTACAGTTGTACCCAGTAAAATTAGTGTTTACATCATATTTCTTACTCTGTGGTGTTTTTTTACATTATATAGGAAATGCCTTCCCTTTTTCTCGGGATTTACATCTTGGTGCTAGTTGCCAGCCCCTAGCCTATGGAAGGCGGGCTTGGGGTAGTCACGGCACGTGTCCCGAGGATGGGTCGTGACAGCTGTCTTCGCGGAGAAATCCTGAATATTATCAAGGAGTTCCACGATCAAATGAGCATATATGTATATCACAACAACAACAATGATGGGGAGTTGACTCAAGTAGGACAGTCAAGGACTCTATACTATGTGATGCACAAACCAATTCTCTATCCAACATGTGTCTCAGCATGCCGAGTCAACATGTGGTTTATCAAGGTCTTGGTGAATGGATATGTCTACCGTGGCACCATCACTGGACTCCCTGGCCTGAGAGCCGCTCTCGAGACACGTTAACACTATTTCCCTAAATCCCAACCAATTCTTTTTTAGGGACGTCTGAACAATGTCCCCTGGAACGAACCAGCTCTGATACCACTTTGTCATGACCTGACCCTACCTGAGCTCGAGCCGCAACTACCCCAAGCCCGCCTCCATAGGCCAAGGGCTGGCGACTAGTGCCGAAGGCTAAACAACTCGGGGAGGCCTTTGCCTAAGTACATGTACACACACAGGAAGCCCACTCAATGCAGAAGTGCAGAGTAAAAGAAAAGACAAGTAAAGTAAATTAAAGGGAAACCACTATATATAAACCACCAAAAGTGCATCGACTTCTAATAGTACAAAGAAAGTGCTGAAGGTAAAATGAAAAAGGAAAGGGGAAAACACACGCCCAACTAGAAAAGTGCCACAACCCAGAATCTAGTAAACAAAAGAAAAACAGTTGGAAGGGTCTCCCACCTGGAACCCAACTCCGACCACCGCACGTGGTCCAAGCTCCCGAACTCCTAAGCTCCACTAAAGTCACGACCAACTCGTCTGTCGTCTGAAATGGCACACCAAGTTCGTGCAAATCCCAAGTAGGGGTTAGTATAAAAATACTCAGTAGGATACCCCGGAGGCTAGAGGGAGCAACAGAGGAGGTATTGAAGGGTGAGCAGTAGATCGAAAAGGGGAAACTTAATGAGTACAATCGAGAGTGCAGTAAGGAGTGCAACAAGAAGTGCAGTAGAGAGTCCATCTCAACCCAACAAGAGAAAAGAGGTAGAATCATTTAGAAACAAGGAGCAATAAATGGTGATAAGATGAACTTCTCGTCGAGTCTTCGCTACCTATCATAGGAGAGTAGACTCGTCCAACCACGAGAAGTGAGACACGGAAATCATGTGGCATACCCCGAATGTCTTAGACTCTCCTGGAAGGAGAGTAACCAAACCCAAGAAGTGGGTACTGGAACAAGGTATATATATATCCATATACTCAAAAGGAAGCCCGAACAAGGTCATAAGGGGATCTCCATCTTGTAGCTCAGCCCAAGAAAGTGAGTCGCCAACAGTCCCAGAAGTAATCACCATCGATTCCCATCATCTCACACATCTGCCTCGAACTTCTAGTCGAGGGGATCAAATCATCGCACCTTGACACTATCTGCTTTGGGTGGCACTAACTCACCAGCATGGTTTTAGGTCGCGTCACAAGGAAGAATCTTGGTGGGGAAAGCGCCTCTCATACTTGATAGTTCTAGGGTTACATAAATCCACACCTCGTCACTGTCCCTCAGTTGATAGGTCTCCTCGAAGTCGACAGGCGACCCCCTGCCCAGCCCTACTGGAGGGTAATCCCAGGAAGTCGACGGGTTCCCACTAGAGGGAGACCCGACAAGAGTCGACGAGTGCCACACTGCCTTGTCCCGTAACAGGGTAATCCACTGGAGGGAGACCCGGAAAAAGTCGGCGATGGGACCACTGCCCAGCCGAGCTGGAGGTAACCCTCCATCAGGGACCACTGCCCAACACAGCTGGAGGTAAGCCCAGCATCAAGGACCCTGCCTAGCCTAGCTAGAGGTAAGCCAGGCATCGGGGACCACTGCCCAACCCAGCTGGAGGTAAGCCCAAAATCAGGGACCACTACCCAGCCCTGCTGAAGGTAAACCCAGAACTGCTCTGGCCATCCCTGCTGGATGGTAACCCACTGGCCATCCCTGCTAGATCGTACAACTAGGGAGCCCTTCTCAAAACAACCTCATCCCTGCTGGTAACAACCTTCACCCTGCTGGAAACAACCTCATCCCTTCTGGAAACAACCTCCTAGGTAGAGGATCAGTGACCGCTTAAAGTGTTGGTCACACTGATCCAAAAGAACTCTACCAGGGAACACGAAGCACCTCTGCCGGACAAACTATCAAGAATAGAACCAGGGGAAAACCACTTGACCCTGCTGGTCGTAACCATCGTGAACAAGACCAGGGGAAACTCAACCCTTTCGGTCAACAAACGAGAATGGAACCAGGGGAAAACCCGACCTTGCTGGTCAACAAATGAGAAACGAGGTACCCTATACGTCGCGAGAGGTCAAAAGTACGTAAAGCAGAACACAACACACACATGGGGTCCACACGACATGTGGCCCCATGTCAACCCCAACCAAGTGCCCAAACGTTTTCAGGTACAGACAACCACATGTACATCTACGTGTTCCCGTATACTACTAGAGTATACAACGTTCCAGCCCAAAGGCAATCGTGAACATGACACCCAATGTCAATGCAAAGGCGTAACGTAACAACTCCAAATTGCCACCTCAATGGCTGAGGCATGGCCCACCACATCTTGTTAAACACAAACATCACTCTCCAAGGAGAGAACGCGATCTCACACCAAGGGTCCGATACAAACACGGCATGAAGAACCACCACCGGTACACCTTTCATATTCCACATTTAATAAGATCACGTAAGAGGCTCTGCTCTCCTGAGCAGATTAAACCATTGTAATACTTGCGGAAAAACACTCGAGATAGATTACCTACTCGCCTCAAGTGGATATCTGACCTAAAAGTCATCTAACACCGCTTTATGCTCGAACGACGTCCCGTGGTCCCGAGCCTCGGCCCCGAAAACAGTCGGGCGCATTGCACCATTGTGATCCCCTTGAGAAAACATGTCAAAAATACTACTCACTTGAGCGGAATGGATATCCGAAGAAAAAGATGCATTCTGGTGCACCGCACACGAGAGGTGCTTTGTGGGACCCGCATCACGATCCCAAAATACAACGATGGGATTGAACTGTTGCAATCCTCTCGAAAAAGTACACAAGATTGACTATTCACTTGTCAAAAACAGACACTCGGTGATAAAGCTGGAAATCACCGCCAACTCCCAAAATGGCTCTCGCGGGGCCCGCAGAAGCATGTGGAATTAGAGCGGGAAGATTTTACCATTGCAATCTCCTTAGAAAAACACCCAAGGATGACTGCTCGCATGCCCCGAACAGATGTCCGATGAGAAAGTCGCTAAATGCTGCTCGCAGCTCGAAGAACGCGCCGTGGGGCCCATGCCAAAACTCCTGTTTCAGGGCCCGGAACCACCCTGGAAAGCTTATCCATGGTTCCAGGGTCCCAATGCCCTTGACCGCGCGCAATATGGACGTCGGACATGTCCGCACTGTGCAAAACAAGATCCCCAGAAAAAAGACAACCTGCTTAACGCACGTCACACGCCTCCGAGGCCCCCATTTCTGGAGTTAAAATCCCCCAAAACCATCTCAAAAAGTTCATCTAAATTTAAGGAATGTCTCACCACAGATGGTGCCCAAATCGGACGTCCTTTATTATATGAAAATCATTTTAATAATAATAATAATAATATTATTATTATTATAAACCTTTTTTTATTTTTTATTTTTTTTAAAAACCCACACCAGACCGGCCGAATGGCCGGTCTTCTCCCTTGTTATGAATAGGACCCGCATTTGTGCGGCCTCTTTCTGCCAGCTGGGGTCCAAATACCCCGGTCTTCTCTGGCAACTACCTGCCAAAGGACCATTCTTCCTCCCCCACGTTCTCCGCGCCCCGCTGGTGCCTGTTGCCGACGACCGCCGCGATGCGGCATCGCGACCCCTACCGCTCCCCGCTTGACCTCAGTCGGTGCCTCCTGATCAGACCGGCCAAAGACCACCCGACCACCACCACTTGGACTCATGCCTCCGCCACCGTAGACCACTTGGAGCCACCATAGAAAACCACTGGAACTGAGTCGCCTCCGTGCTGAAGCTCAGCGGACCACCGAAAATCGCCGAGAAACACCTCCAAAACCCACATTCTTTGTCAGATGTTTACGAGCTCCTCGAAACTCGGATTATAAATACTAAAGATGCGATGGAAAGATAATAAAATATATTACACGATTATGGAATTATTTTGTATATTAAAAAGCAATTTAACTCTAAAATTCAACTTGTAATTAGAGTTCGGAAATTAAAACGCAAAACTGAAAACTCCTACCCATTGGGTGTTGCCTGTAGCATCACAGAGGATCTGCCGCCGTGCCACTACCTTACCGGAGGGGAGTAGGATAGGAGGAGCTTGAGGGGGATGCCTTGAGGGTTCTTCCTCAAGAGAAACAAAGGGTAGGGAGGGGATGAATTGAGTTTAAATAGGAAAAAAAATAATTAATTAGAATTTAATTAATTTCATCCTTAATTTAACCCGCATCAGAAACACTCGATGGGGTCGAGGTTAAGCATCCCATAGGGTAAGAACCACCATTCGAAAACAACATAGGTCTCAGAATTTTAATCTGAGACCCAATTCAAATGTTATTAAACTAAATGCCTGAGGCTGCCAAATTACAAAAATGCGCCTGGGGCCATTTTTCACTGACGGCCCGCACCCGTGAATATTACACCCCTCCTAGGGTAAACGACATGTTTTTAATACAACGGTGCCCTCGGTATCCCAATCCAAGCCACCGGATAAGAGATAATCGAGTTAAGCTATTAAACGGATAAATTAATTATTTAATTTATCTGTTTCATGTTCTGATAGAGATCGAGGGTTTCAAACGTCCCATGCCGACCTGTTTTATGTCGATCCTATTGTAAAAACCTCATTTCGGACCCATCCGTGCACTCAGATCTCAGATCCAGATTACCTTTTAGGATTTATCCCATTAATTTGGCATGTTCAGTGTGAACACCATGAAAATTTAATTCCGACCACACCGGGGCTCGGAATCGCATGCCGTCTGAAGACGCTACTCTGGAATAATATCAAGAATATTACAAAGTCTTCCGCAGAAAAAACAATGTTCTTATATGATGGGTCATCATAAAAAAGTGTCAATAGTGGACAGAACCCAATAATGTTAGTTGGGTTTTCTATCACGTCATTTCATTTAATAAATTTACATTAATGGAATTATATAGAATTCATCACAATAATGTAACAAAGCGGTATATTGGTACCATCCATGGTGAACCTTAATGTGGAACGTAATTATCGCACAAGGAACACTATAAATACCCAACACCATAAGATTATGTCCACGGTGACCCATGATGGAATCCCAAGTATCACTCTTGGCATGGTGCAATGTATGACCTTATGATCTCATCCTAGGTATCTCAAATAGGGGAATGAGTAAGGCCCATGGTATAGTATTTCCATCATTCCCCAAATACCATCCATGGTGACTCCCTATGAGAAATAGTATCACTCATGGGTAGGTATGTAATTGGACTAGTGATTCCATAAAAGTATCTCTATAAAGAACCCATGAATCACTCCCAATGTTAATATAATCATCCCCATTTTGAATTATGATGCAAAATACTCCCATCAAAAGCATCCTTATTTCAGGAACCTTTAACTGATCATGGACTAAAGTTAATGGATGTTATGGTTAGAACTAACTAAAACCATAGCCCTAGTAATTTTTAACAAGATTCCAAATTCTTTAAATTAAATATATTCAATCTTTAGAAAAACGGATAATGGACTAAAAACATTTCAAATAAATAATCTTATGAAATTTTTAGTCCATTATATTTATTACCAGGACATTATTTCTCCCTAATTTTTTGTTGAATATTAACTTTAAAAATGAGGATTTAATCCTTTATGTAAGGTCACATTCATTGGAATATATTTCAACAATATGATCAACCCAATATGATGATTCACCATTAACCAAGACCATATTAAGCATGGAATGAATGTTACATAAATAATAAAGGATTTATGGATGAAAACCTACTTGCGCCTTTCATTTGGAACAATTAATCATAATATAAATGCAATGAGACTTAAGGAAAAATATCCAAACCACCTACCATAGTTCCGTAGTACTGAACTCATCCACCATTAGTCCTTGAATTGATTTATGTTTAGAGAAATTGGAAGAAAAATTAAATTCCATAAAAATAAAGAATATGTGATCACAATAAATGTTCACAATATAGGAATATAAAGTGATAAATGATGGAAGTGGATTAGATATATTATCCTTAACTATCTAACATCTCTTATGGAAAAGGAAATATAATCCAGATCGGAGAGATAGAAAAATCCCTAATATGAGGAGAGGGTTTACTTAAAGTGGATTATTTTTTGAGAAAAGTGTAATAGGAAGGGGGATTTTATGTTTTTAAAGTGAAAATGACAAAAATGTTAATTTCAACTAATTTTAAAATCGTCCAATGGTTTTTCGGCATGGTTGGCCAAACCATGCCCCAACTGTGGGCATACTACTATCCAAGTAACCAAACAAATTGTATAAGTGAATAGTTTTACTAACCATAGGTATCCCATATGAATAGAGAATGTAAATAGTCTAAGAAAAAACACACAACTATCCACCCTAGGAATCATATTTTTGTGAAACGTTTTGGCCCCTACTATTTAATAATAACCCACATGGTTGAGTCACACATTTAGTGATTTCCATGAACTAACCATGTGTCTCAATAAGCCTCTACAATTTATGGATCTTCACGCTCTAAATAATCCAAAGACTCTCCAAACCCACTCTTGAGCCTTTTTAGAATAGAGTTACCATAAAAATGGAGTTTTTAACAATTTTTGAAGTGTTTTTACCTCTTTAAAAAGACAATATGTTATAGAAAAATTAGAAGAAAGTACAATTTAAATTGCTCTACCAAATAATGTATTCATGAAAAAAAATTCATAAACTAAATTTTTAATTCATTATAAAAAATTACAAATCATATCATGAGAGAAGTATTTAGATAAATAGTTTTTTAGGAGATTCCAATATTTGATAATTAAATACCACTCATTCGTTTCTACGTTTTCAAGATCCTGAATTTGAATTAAATTTTAATCACTATTATAGAAATTTGGTAGATATATGTTAAGGTATTTGATTACTGATGCAAGCATATCTGTATCTTTTTTATTCACATTTTTCAATGAAAAATATTCTTCTTATTTGAGGATTTTGTCTTCATTTTTTGGAAGATATTCTTTCTCATTAATCACATACATATATTTATATTTACATTCCATGTAATAGGAAGAAATATTTTCATTCACACTTGTAATATTATATATATAGTACATTAGTAATTAAAAATTGCTAAGACCTAATGAAAAATAATAAAAAGAAAAATGGGGAAGAATTTAGAGAAGAAAAGTAAGACTATGAAATGGGAAGATGGGTACTAACCTTTAGATCTGCATCAAATGATCGATAAGTAACATTGGATTTGAGTAACTAGAAGTTGATGGGGAAGTTGATCCCATGGATTCACCACATACTTTAGAGGTACTAAATTTGAAAATTTTCATTTCTTGTATCATTTCATCAATTTTTTTTATAGATGAGATATCCTTACATGTTGTGACCTTTTTCATTCATTTGTAGAATTTAACTTCTGGTACCGCTACATTATTTACCTTCTTGGTTCTATTGGAAAATTTATTCTTCCTTATAAAATTTTTCATTTTCTTAATCAGTTGCCAAAATATATGAACCTCACCTCCGTATGAATTGTAATTTGTAGATTTGAAGGTGATTATTTTATATACTTATTTAGAATCATAATCTTTGTAGTCAACTTGTCACTTCATAGTTATGTCATACTCTAATAAATATTTGATTATTTCTTCGTCAAAAAATTTCATTAAATTTTTTCTTCATGTATATATATATGAATTTGGGTACTCATTTTAATGGTAGAACATGAAGAATAATTTTTAATAGGTATTTTTTTGTAAAATCATCACCTAGACACATTTTACCATTATAAATATTAAATAAGTATGTGAGAAAACTATTATTGGATTCATTTTGATGCGAAGAAAATCTTTTGAAATCTACCATATACAAATATAATCTAATATAATTATCATTTATCTTTTTAGTTCCGAGGTGACCTTTAGATGTATACAAAAATTTTAATAAATTTTACATGTTAAAACACAACTAAATTAATTTGAGTCTATAGCAAAATGTATAGTGTTTATTTATTTTTCATTAATCTCAAAGGGTTTAATTTCAACGAGTGTTTTCTTATGATATGGTTCTTTAATGAGATTATATTCATAAAGAACTATTTTACATTAAAGTTAAATTATGCTACTAATATAATTTGACATATTTTCTTAACATGCATCATCCATGATATATAAAAATGATTATGTGACAAACAATTAGATTCCATTAAAAAAATATGATATGTTTAATATATAAAGACAAAAAACCCAGTTTTTGGGATTTTTTTTGAAACAAATATATTTTTCATAAAAAGAGAAAAAACCCTTTAATACTTATTACTGGTATGATTATATAGAAAGGGAGGGGTTAATTTCCATTTTATAAATTTATTGTAAAATGTAATTGATAATTAAAATATAAATGATATTCAATAGACAATGATATAACATGATAAATATACACATACATACATATGATAGCTATTAGAAATAAAATTTCCATTTTATATAATATGATCAAGAACAAAGTAAAGGATCATATCTAACTTATCTAATTATATGAATCGAAATTAACTAATGAAATTTGTAAAATGAATGATAGAAAACAAAATTTCATAAGGAGTATGGAAATAGCTTGGTGTAAACCCATACTTCTCCAACCCTTGGAGTTGGGAGGTCAATGTTATTACACCCTTAATCATCATGATGATCATGAAACATGTCTCTCATAATTAAGGTTTGTGAGAACACTCTTGAGCTTTATTAATATCCAAGTAACTCATCCCACATTTTTTGGATAGTGGGAACCCATTTGACAAGGTGATGAGAAGGGAGAGGATTTCATTAGAAATAAAATTATAATAACACTACCAAATCTATCAAGAGGATCTTTACAATTTACAAGGAGAAATATAAAGATAATATAGGTGATCATCCTTTGAGAATGATGGAAAAAAGGAGTAATATCTTTCAGAGAACATGATAGTATCCCCTAGAATATCTCTTTGAATCATGTACTGGAGTGGAACTGTTTGTAATAAAAAGATTTATCATCCCTCCACGGTCATTATTTTTATGAACAAAATGTTATGGGAGTCTTTTGTTATTATTACTGATAATTTAATATGATGAAGGTCACAGTAATGAAATTTTGAAAATAAAATAATATGAAACTTCGGACTAGATATCTTGACTCCATTGGAAACCTCGCACACCACATCGGCTATTAAGTTGGTGACCTGGAGAGAGGGGATTCTAGAAAATTGTTACCAACAATCTACACCAATCTAATGACTAGAGAGTGAACTTTGAAAAAATATAATGATTCTAGGAATACCGCTAGTTGGAAGGTGGACCAGTAATTCAACTACCTTGGTATCCAAATGGCATCAGTTGGCATGTGTCTTGCTTCGACACCCTGTGTATCATGCACTGCTCTATCATCAGGTAGAGAAATTACAAGATTATTCCAAGTCCATTGAATGATTTTCCAATGTGATTAAATATTTTTAAGACATGATTAATGAGATTTATAATCAATCAAAAAGATCAAAAAATTTCCTTTGATTTGACAACGGTATCTCCATTAGGACCATTCAAACATGAAATAATATACAATTAAGAAAAAGGTAATTTAATCAAATAGAAATGTCAGATACATAGGATTTTATTCCTAATAAGGAAAAAAACTCTGAGAGGGATATCTATAATTGGTTGAACAGAACCCCCACAGTATAGGGTACCCTTAAACAAATGTACCCAAAATATTAATCCCAACAAACTCTAAGCAACAACCAGACCATGCTGAAACTATGCCTAAAAATGAAAATAAAATAAAAATCAGTCTCCGAAGGCCTCGTGTCGTAGCTATCATCACCCAGATAAAAAAATTCCCAATTGGCCTCTCATGGAGAAACACATCCCCCTAAACCAAAAAACGAAATGCCAATAAAATTATAGATTAAACCACCACTTTCATCTCCAAACATTCCATATGAAATCATGAACATCCAAAACATGCTATGTAATGTGCCTGAAATGTCCTAGATGTTACATAAATACATATATATACACCAGAATGCAATAACCATACACATACAGACAAACATACACATACACATACACAAGAACATGCACATACACATACACATACACATACAAACACACAAACATATTCACATACATGTACACATACACATACACATATGCATACTCAAACACGTACGCATACACAAACACATACACATACAAAAACACATACACTTCCACATACACATACACATACACAGACACAAAAACATACACAGACACATACACATACACAAAAACATACACATACAAATACTCATACACATACAATGCTCATACGCATACACATACACATACACATACACATACATGTACACATACACATACACATCCACACACACACACACACACATGCACATCCACATACCTAAAAAACTATACACGTACACTCAACCACATACACATAAATAAACATACAAAAACATAATCACATAAATATAGAACATACATATAAACTTATATTCAAATACATATACAAGAACATAAGCATACGTACACATAAACATACAGTCATACATACCAAAACACATACAGATACACATACACATACAAACACATGCACATACACATACTGTTACATAAATATACACAAACACAAACATACATATACATGTAGACACACACATACATGAACATAAACATACACAGAATACACAAACACATACAAACATACATACATGCAGACAGAAACAAATACATACATCGATACACTCATACAAACAGATACACACAGACACATATGCCTACATACAATACAGAAAAATACAATACACATACATTCCCAAACATACACAAACAAACACATATATTCGCATATACAAACACATATATACATAGATCTAAATTCACATATATACAAAAGAACACACACATATATATAACCATTAAATTATATATTTATATAATAATTTAAATAAAATTAAAATATATTATTTCTACATATTAATTATTAATATATTATGATATGTTATTAAATTTTTTATTTATTAATATAAAATTGATAATTTTTTGGATATAAAATTTGAAGATAAGATTGTTAGACTTTTTTATTTCAAAATGAATTATTTTTTAATATTATATATTTCTATATAAAAATATATTTATATAATTATATATATATTAGTATTTTATAAACTATTTTTTTGATATAAAAATGTCAATTATTAAATATTATTAGTAAAAGATATGATAGCATAAAAGAATAGAAGCAAGAAAAATTCATAGGGGTCAAAAATGATGATGGTTGAGCGAATCCCCTCAAAAACTCATAAAACAATCATTAGGATGGGATCATGTGTTAGAAAAAATCAAAATCCTATCATTTTAAATGCCTTTAGGGTAATGGTGATCTGCCAACATATTACCCTCACACAATGTATGAATAAGTGACAAATTTGAATGAATGATAGGCCTGAAAGCATGGATGGAACATATTATATTCCAAGGATATTCCAATTTACCTTTTAGGGAAATTGATCATAATATAAAAATACAATTCCATTTCAAAAAGATGAATAGATATTACCTTTCAAATATCAGAACCTGGAAGCAACACAGGTGCCTCAGCCACCACTGAACTAACCTCCCCAATGTAAGTAGAAAAATCCAAAAAAATTGTTCCAAGATCATCCAAAACTGCACCACCACTACGCATGACCCCTTTCACACAAGATCCATACAAATTTAATTTAAACCCAAGTATAGTAGGATTCCATCATACCCAAATTCCAGAAGACCTACTCTTTGTAAGAGACACATCAGTGAAGGAACTAGAAGGAAAATATGCATGTAGTACTAATGATATATTAACACATTTACAATAACTCACAAATTATGAGGAGACGCCCAAATATTATCATCAAATATAATGAAGGTTAGGACTAACACCATGCGGAGTAAAAGTGTTCCACATTTCCTATTTTTTTCCTAAAAGCACCAAGGATTTGTAATATCCACCACTAGTCAAGATCACGATCCCTCTCCTATGAATTATAACATTCATGTTGAAATTATCCCTCTATCCCCATGTAGCCCCAAAAATATGGAAAACTGGAAACAAGAGCCTACAAGAGAACGACCCAATAACTTTTGCAAAAAATATGAAATAAAATCTTAGAATGAGAAATCAAGCAACACTTTCATTTCTAAATAAGAAGACCATAAATCAATTTAATATTTTCATCAGTAAGAAAGCACCATTGAAAAGTCCCCAATAAAAGAAAACTGAATTCTGTAGAGATATAATCACACCAAATTCTACTTCCCATACAATCCAAATTTGGAGAAGGATGGACCATAACATTAAATATATGTAAGAAAAATTACCAAAAGAAGATGATGTAATAATACACTTATGTGAAGCATCAGAAAAGTAAATTTTACATAAAACATCCTTTTCATCCACATTCAACATCGAATCAATGAACATAAGATAACAACTTTCATACCTAACTATTATATTCAAGGATGGATAACTTGGAATGAACACAATGAAACCAACACAATTATGTTTCCCGAAATAAATTTAACAATGCCAAGAAATGAAATGAGAATTTTCCAAAATTGGAGGAATAAGACTCGTCAAATTATTTGATAGCTAAGACCCCATTATATTTGTCACCCCAATCAAAATGGATGTCCCAAAACATCCTTTTGATAAAACCAGGCCAAATATAAGCCCTATAAATAGCCTCCAATGCTAATTTAGCCTGTATACACCACATATTTTCATAAATAACTTTGAAAATTGAAACCCCCTCTTGAAAAGTTCATTAAAATATAGTCCAAATTTCCCAATTATGATTTCCTTCATGATGAGAACCAATATAAAGAAAAAAAATCTTTTAAATATTTCCAATCACTGCTTTAGGTGATCTACTCATAGATAAAACATTCATAAGAATGGATGAAATCACACTACTAACCGAAGTTATCTTTCCCACATTTGACAGAAAAATAATTTTCTAATTTGGCATCCATCAAGTAATTCTGGAATCAATGGAATCAAAACAAGAAATTACGACTCTCCCATTAGATAATGTATCACCCAAATTTTCCATAGGGAAACTTTTTTTGGCCAAACCAATCATATTCTGAATGAGAAATTATCTCCTAGTTGAACAATTATTGTATGTAAAAACTCTATCTTTTGTATTAGAGCATTATTCGGCATTGTCAATATAATCAAACAGATTCATTTTGATATTATGAGTCAAATTGGCACATCCATTGAGGAAACATAACATGTCATCGACAAAAGAAATATGAGAAATACCCAAGATTTCATACTTCCATTTAAAGTGATTAGTCAAACCATTATCAAGAATCATATTGTGATTTTGACTAAGAACATCCTAGGATAGGATGAATAATATTATAGATGTAGGATAACCTTGTCTCAAGAACCATGAAGATTTTAAAAACCCAATACGTTCCTCACTAAAGAAATAGATAACCTAAGAGAAGAGAAAAAACTATGAAGTGATCACCAACCCAATTAGAAAAACCTTATTTTATGAGCAGTTTAATGTGAAAAAAACAATCTATCCAATAATATGCCTTCTCCAAGATAATATTAACCAAAAAATTATTTCCAATAACTCTTTTGTTAATACCAGCAATAATTTTCTAGGCAAGACCAATATCTCCCAGGATACCTCTCCCTTTAATAAAACTGTATTGTTATTTTGATACCTATAGAGGACAATGAAGAGACAACCTTATGTTAAGAATAGTAGTCAACACTTTGTATGAAATGTAACAGATACTAATAAGAGGCTATATCCTAAAATCATTCAGTTATAGGCATTTAAAAGTTAGAGCCCTGATGGTAGACAAATAAACTCTAGGTGATGGACCACCCCTAAAAACCACGAACACCACACACCACATCATGTTTGACAATGATCTAGGAATCAAAATAAAAATAACATGTAAATCCTTCCAGACCAAGGTAACATTCAAGATTAAGAGACCTAATTTCCTCATTAATCGCCTCCTCTCCCAAACAATAATCTAACCTATGATTATCTAAACTAGAAACAAAATAAGGTACACTTTCAAAAAATAATCTGAAGTTGACGAATCCTAAAAAAAGCCTCATGACCCTACTACTGACTTGAAAATATAAACATTAATTTTTACACAGCCAAAGGACTGACAACACTAGAATAACTGATAACGTACCCATCAGGGAGAGTAATATTTATTATTCCAAAAATGTTTTCCCTATAATACAAGCATAAGAGAATAAAGAATTCTTTTCCCATAATTCATTCCAATTATCTTTTAATGTCCCTCTATAAGTTGTTTCAATATCCATAAATATATCTTCCAACAATCAAATCTTACTAGATAGAAGAATGTATTGATTATCACCCCATTGTAATTGTAACTAATGATAAAGAGGATTTATATCCTGTTTAATAGTTTCCATGATAACATACTGACTACGAAGAAAATTGGACATGAAAAGGATGGATACCATAAGTATTCTAAATTAATTTTGAAGAGATCCCGAACAAAAACCCTAAACTGAAACATTCCAAGAATCATGAATCATCTCTTAAGATCCTTCATATTTCCGTAAAATACTGGAATAAAATAAAATTTCTGAATATCACCAGAAAAATTGGACATGACGAAGGAGATGAGAATTGTAGGATAAATACATAGAATGATGAGTGAAAGAGGATCCCATCAAATTAGAGGTGTCCTATAAATTCCCAATACTCATATCAAGTCTACTCTAAATTCTTATATTTCTTCTGTGATTGTTGTACCATGTATATCCATCACTAGAATAACCAAAATCTAAGAGATGATTGGTTGCAATAATTAAATGAACATCTTGAATACCACTACTATGTTAAATTCCCCCTTATTTTGACACATTTCCACAACAGTGTTCAAATATACTCTAACAAACAAATAGGTCGGTATAGAGTTCAATGTAAATATAAATTCTCCTAAATATTTTATTTGAACAAGATCACAACAGGCATAAAAAATAAACATAAAGTATGAATCCCCATTTCAACTACCTTTAATAGATAGATGATGACTGAAGATCCCTATTAAATAAAAAATTATTTGATCTTTCAAAAGTATCCAAAAGTTCTTGTTATCATGATAAAAATGAAAAAAAAATAACTAAAATGAGAACTATAATCCAAGTACTTGATTGATCCTGCTTTATTATTTAGTTCACAGATAGTTAATAATGAAATCATTTTCTTTCAAAAAATATTTAAAAAAATCTTTTTTAAGGATTGGAAACACTTCACATTCCACATAACATAATTAGTCTTGATTAAATAATTAACCTAGCATGTAGCACTAATAATTGGATGGATGAATTGGATTTTGAACAACATTCATTACTTTTGGGAGGGATATTGCTTTTGGTTGACTTAGAAACACCCCAAAATTTGGAGGATTAAAATAATTACTCTCCATAATCTTATAGAACCTGAAATAATTTAAATCATGTATACTATCATTAAAAATATAAAAGATATCCATGAATTTAAGAAGAACATGATACACATAGTATAACAACATGGTAGCAAAATCAACAGAGTTCAGACCATGAAACGTTTGAGTAATAACCAGAATCGAGGATCCAACCACTCGATCTGTCGAAAAAGGGGGGAACAACCACTAAAAAAGAAATATAAACATCCCAAATATCCTTAGATTCCACCATTGGATGAAAAAATCCCAAGGCCTCAACCCTAGTAGAAACCTCCAGAAAAATCACAAGAAACATAATTGCCTGATATGGATTCAAGTTACTCGAAGATAAGTTCACTAATGGACCCAAAGAGTTATAAACCAAAGAACCTTCATTTCTATTCACACATTCAGGTGACTGAAATATATAAGGAAAATTCATATCAAGAGGATCTAGAGACAAAGTAATCACTCTAACAGATTAACAACTGTTCACCACCTGAACCAGATCAACATCATATAAAATCCCATAAGTCACATGATCATGAACTACATATGAATTCAAAAGAAGACACCTACACACATGATGTTGAGACCCATCTAAGTCCCTAACATGAAAAACATGATTCATGTAGAATAAATCATATTACCCATGAGATTCAATTTGAGAAGAAACAAGAAAATTGTGGAGTGATAATATTCTTCAAAAAAATATAGATATATCCCCACACTTAGATGAATTCTATGTGGAAGTGAAAAACCCATATCAATCACCACAAAAATACGAGACACTATAGTATTCTCCATTGTATGAGTAGAAAAATCATTATGTATAAAATGTTTTAAAGAATTTATGATTGATTTATGTACTGTGGGATACCGAAAATGATATGGATTCCTACGTATAAGAACTTAAATAGACAACAAGGAAGATTCTTTTCCACAATGACCATCTAGAGACCACTAATGGATGAGAAACCTTAGACATACACAAGAGCGATCCTCCATATCCTATACCCTAATGATGTTCAATTCATATAAGAGGTGGACACATTAGGATTTTTTTGAGAGAATGGAAACTATCACCACACCTAGAAGATCCCAGGATTAAGTAATGTTTGAAAACCCCACCAATGAAGGATGATCATTTTTTATCATTTTGATGAGGGACAAGTGATGATAATGTGAGACCCCAAAAATTTCACCTTCCGAAAGAGATAAGGCTCAAAACCCATCCAATGATTCCCTTTCCTTCAAATCTAGAGAAGTAAGAGAAACCACAGGGAGAGGGTGATGAGAAACCGATCAGAACTCACAAGTCACTACCGATATGAAAAAAGAAACCTTAGTCAGAATTCCATTCCCATGGGAAAGAATGTATATGAGTAAAATCCATACAAAAATGCAAACAGATCCACTAGATAAGGTCGATACATTCCTAAGGGATGCATCTCAATATCCCTAAATGAGTGCCCCAAAGCACCGCTCATAGAACATGATGGATCCAGACCTGTATGATCCATTGTCTCAATGCTAAGGGCAGAACCGAGAGTAGGTGGAATATATAAAAACCATGGAGGCATGTAAGGTGAAAATTCTGAGATGGATCATTCATAATTCGATCTTGTAATCTGATATGGGTAATATATATGAATATATATAAACATTGAAAAAAATAATTATATATATATATATATATATATATATATATATTTATAGTTTGTCTATATATATATATTATAAAATATATAATATGATTATAAATCTATAAATTTAATTATGAATTAATTTTTTTGTATTCATATATTTTATTATATCGTTTATATCACAATATATTAATATATATATATATATATAATTATAAAAAAGTATATACGAATAAAAAATTATAATATATATATATATTCTTATACTATTCATATTTAATCGATAAATATTTATATAAGAATTATATTGTACAAGGTACTCCATAGTAGAGATATGAAATGCCCTAATAAAGTTTGAACATTTATCATCACTTTATTTCCCCTTAACAATGTTTACCATTATATTTGTTTTATTTGTTATTATAAAAATTCACCCTTTATCAATATTATAGAACCAAATTTGGATCAATAAATGATCAAATAGAGTGGATGTTAATTGATTTTCAGGGATTTTTTAATATTTATTTTGAAATAATCTTTCCCACCATTCAAGTTGAAGTAATGACGGTGGAAACACACCCAAACATACACCACCAAAAAGGAACATATCACATTTTAAATGTTCAACTCTCAAAGTGTGAAATAATTTTTTTTGTAATATCGATTCATCTAGGATAAAATTACCAAATTGAATAAACATTTTATTACATAATAGATGGGTAAAACCTTGAAACTTTTGTCTTTATATCTACCGACAATGCTTTTATGCATCCAACACTATACTGTTAATAGTGTTGTAACAAATGGAAAATTATTCCACCAAATATACATCCTCTATTTTTTTGTGAGGAAATATTACTCTCCCTATATGAATTCACTAAAGGAATAAAATAGTAATTATTTTTCAATCATACACATGAAAATATTTCTTCTTCACTTTTCATTCACATCACATTCACACAACCACTTCAGTCTAGATTTTCACCTTCCATTCTTATACATTATAAAATCATAGAATATTCAATATATTTCAAATTTTCAGAACTTCATATTCTTCGCCAAATCCTTTTACTTTTTTATAATCAAAGTTTTTATAATATGCATAATAGACTCTTCTTAAAATACTAATTCATATTTGAAATGGATATTCAAGTTCAACTCTCCTTATTCAATCAAAACATTTGGATCGTCTACCATATAAATTGTGGCCATAAAATTCCAATTGATGTTTTTAATTTGATAACAAAATCATCATATGAAGGTTAATCATCATGGATTTTTTAACTGCTCAGATATTCATAGAAACCAAATCCATAAAGAATGTTTTACTCTTATATGATTTATCATAACATTCAATTTGATTTTTTTATCTTCCCAAACATTCAACAGTGTGATAGATCTCAGTCGAATTGAGATCTAAAATTTTCTTGAGCCACAAAATACCAACCTAGCCTCCAATTTGGCATGATCCTCCTTTGACTAAATCACTAATAACAAATATTCATTGTGGAATGGTCATCAATATTTTATCATTACTTTGGAAGGGAATTTTAGCTATGGAATGGAATACTCAAATTCTCAAGAAACACATGAATTCCCATTTTTCATGCATTGCATCATGGAAATTCACTACGTTGTGAAAGTCCCAAATATTTTAGGGATACTAAAATCTTATTCTGGGATTCTTTAATGTGAAAAATATGTTCAATGTCAAATAAACCTCAACTATATTCTTATTACTGTGAAAACACATTCGTAACAGTGTGGAGAACTCTTATCAAGCCCCCTATAAAACGATCACTCGCTATAAGGTGTGTGGTCCTATAGACCATTTTTAATTCTCTAGTAAAACAAAATGTCTCTATGGTGTGGATAATATACTATGACATAATATCTACCTACACCTTCATTCTGGCATCATTCTCTCTCCATTTATGACATGTTATCACTAGAAATCAGTTTAATTATCACCTATATAAGACTCCAAAACCCTCAACATAAAAATAAATGTGAGTTTTATTTTTATTAATGCATTGGAAATAAAATCCTATACAAAGAAACATAGCCACTCCCCCACCCATTTTATAAAAAAATACTCACCAAAAAAACTAAACTCCTCTTGGTCTAAAAAATTGCCCCTTTGGATTTAGTAGTCATCCAAGGAATATAAATCACAACCCAAATTGATATTGTATAAAAGGATCACCACTAAATAATTTTCTATATATGTATGGGAAATTAGTTAAGGAAATAAAAATATTGATTAAATCAAATCTCTTTGTCTATATCATGTTAGTGAACATGATTCGACATCATTCAAACATGATATTTTGAGACCTTCTAGATAAAGTGATACGACCATCATCCCCATCAACATCATTCTAAATCAGATATGTTTATTAAACAAAAAACCTATAGGTAATTCAATACAATATTAAAATATTTCCCACACTTTTATGAATACATATAAAATAGATCTCCTGTTTTATAAACTCTCTCAAAATATATGGTCCCCCTTTTGAAAAAACTTAAGAAAACACCTAGTACTAGATTATCTCTTAATAAAGAATCCCCCTTTTTAAAAAACATAGGGAGATAAATATAAATAAATATTTTTGTTTCCATGTTAATCCTACTTTAAAAATATTATCCAAATATAAGATAATAGAAGGGAAAGAACAATATAACATAACCTTGATAAATATGAGGTTGAATTACAAACTTCAATAAAAAGTTCTAAAATTCTTCTTCTGATAATGGATAGCTGAACACATTAGTAATTTGTTCTATTTTAGGGAAGAACTCAACTTTTTACTAATTTCTCTCCACAAGATACAAGGGGATGTGATATTTAATATAAATGTGATTTTTTTTTCTTGAATGATTAACTAGATTATTTGATAAATTTAAAAATATTTGTTTATCACACCCAATAAAAAAATGCAACTTTATTTTGACCTTCAAATCATCCATTTATGTATTTATCCACATTAACCGAGTTATGGAATGTGTTGTAGAAAAATATTTTTATTCAGAAATTGTAAAAGTGAAAACTATTTTTTTCATAGAGTGATAATAAGAACACCTATCTCAAATATAGAAAACTCAACCAGATGGTGGCTTACTGTCATCAAAACAAACTTGACAATAAAAATATGTGTAAATAAATATATTAAGATTTTCATTTATATCATATTGAAATCCAAAATAATTTTTTCTTTGAATTATCGTAGAAACCTCTTATCGGAATTTAAGTGGGTATTTTTTGTTCACATCAATTGTTGGTACAAAGTGTAATAGCATACATAGTATCCAACCCCAATGTTGTGAGGTAAAACAATCTTCTAGTCATATATCTAAACCCATTTTGATCAACTTATTTTCCATAATATTATTTTAAAATACATGATCCCATAAAAATTGGTGTCAAAATTATAATTTAATTATATTTTATAAATATTTTAGGAGTACAATAACTTATTTTCCTTGTGAAAAAATATGAACATTCTCTTGAAAAATTTGAAATATAAGAAAATATCTCATTTATCTAGGAATATAAATCTTGTATAACATATTTGTTAATTTATAAATATTATCACAAATTTTTTTGGTCATTCCATGTAAATATGATCTCATCTATTAATATAATAAAAAGAGACAGCTCATTTTTATCGTTGATGAAGATATTTTTTGTAAACTATTCCTTTTTTGAAATTTAAACACTTCATGGAACTTTTTATCATTGGATACCAAGATCATGAGGATTGTTTTGTGTTATATAATTCCCTTGTCGAAATAAATACATGATTTTCATCTTCATTATGAAATAAATTAAAATATTACTCAATAAATAATTCTTCTTATAATTCTTCATTAATGAAAAATGACTTCTCATCCTTCTAAAAATTATTTATTTCCACAAGGATTCAATTGAAAGAATCATTCTAATGGTATCAAGTTTTAAATCATGATAAAATAGTATAAAAATACACTCATATAGTAAATGGATAACCATAAAAAATCAGCCTTTATTAATTTCTATTTGCATCACCTTTCCCATTCAATTTATTCCTAATGACCCATTTTTTACTGATGACATTAATCACATTAGGATTTTTTAAAAACTCCAAAGTCCCATTCATCTAAATGTGACACAACACTACATTTTTAGAATTAATTTTTCTCTTAATTCACTATATCATATTTAACATTGTTAAGTTGAACGTATTAAAAAATATGAATTAGATAATGTCCACAATGATCTCCTTGTTTTAATTTTCTATACATGATCCCCAATTACAAATCAAAAGGGAAATTTCCCTGTTATAATTGTATTAGATGAGTGATATTGATCCTCATAACTTGATATGGAGGAATATTAATCTACACCATATACATCATCAAAACTATCATATATTTCTTAAATTTCATTATGATGTTCAGTAGAAACAATATTAACATCACTTCTATAACTAGATTAATCTTGAGAAACATATTTCATTGACAAATCCATCACTTTTACAAATGTATAATCAATAATATTTTTATATTATTTATTTAAACATGAATATAACCTTTCATTTGGATGATATCCATGAAATATGTTCACAACACATGTATATTAAAACATTCCATGATTCAACCCTTTTACTATGATAAAACATGGGATTTCACTAAAAGATACCTCAAATAAAATGAAATTTTTATAATACATATATTATGGTGACATATCGGAATCCATTCAATTAAAACACTCATTCTAGATATGAACATGTTTACCAATATATTTTCATCAAATGTAATGAGAAGTATCATGTTGGGGAATCATTATCCAAACCATCTCCACCCAACATACATTTTTTCATTCAGCCTCACCTGTTTGTTGAGGACTATATTGTTAATTGAGTTGTAGTTGGATTCCATATTTCGTCATGTAATATTAAATCTTTCCATTTGTAACCCCACTTCTATAATACATCTAGATCTTCATAATAACTAAACCACACTCGTTCTTTATATATATTTAAAAAATATTAATCTTCTGAAAGGTATACAATTTTTTAATAGAAATAAAATAGCTAATAAAAGTAAATTCATTAATTAATGTAATATAATACATATCTCGATTAGATTCTTCCTTAATTTTATGCCCAAACACATCAGAAAGAATTATCTCTAATGGTTCTATAGATAGAATCTATACCTTCTTTTGTAAAGAGTTAACAATTTTATTCTTTTAGAATGTTGAGCACAAAAAATATCATTATATTTTTAGTTAATGTGAATAAAAAAATAGAATCCTAGTTTGATAAAATTCATATAATTTTTCCCATGATGGTCAATTATTATTTACCACAATTCATTTCCATCTATAATATTTAGATTTCATGAATTTCTAGTTTCACCAACATGAAATAATTTTTCATTACTTCACTATCCTCTTATTTTAAGTAATCTATCTTAAAGATTAGTAATTATTAACCCTTTTATTTTTTTGGAGAACATTACTTCTTTTATTATATATAATTGTTACACTTATGATATTGTGTTTAATTCTGTTAACCAGAAAGTGTTTTTTGTTTCTACTTTTCCTTCCAAATGACTTCCATAAAACTCCTTAAATATTGCAGGAACCATCATTACCAATAGTCATTGATCCATATTTAAAAAATTATACATCTTTCATGAGTTTTAAATCTCATATAATGTGGGAAGGGCGTCTTATATCCCAGATACATTTAATTCCATCTCTGTATGCATTTGGTTCTACATCCACAACTATTGATTTCACATTTACAATGTTCTTCTAATTCTGAGACCTTTGAGTACTAACACTCAATTTATTTCAAAAAGTGAAATAATATTAAAATTAATAAAATAATTACCAATATATCATAATTTTCGTAGGCATATACAAAAAATACATTTTTTTCTATTATTTTTTGTATAATGATCATAACCAGTTATGAAAATTATTTCTTTTTAGATGATTAGCTTACCCTAATCACTATATTATCACAACTAATAGAATAATTATAATGATGGTAATTGAAACAAAACATGTTTGACATATTACTAAATCCATAATAAATAAAAAAATATCCACAGAATGAATATTTACATGTTGACAAGATTTTATCGATTGTTATCACCCTTATTAAGGCCTAAAAATTTAAATCCTTTTTATGTAAAAATATTTCAGTGAACTCGCTAATTCAATTTAATAACATCAATTTTCTTTTTCTCCATTTCATACTCACCTGGTGTATCATAATTTTCAATCAATTTGTAGGTCAAAAAATTTCAAGATATTGGAAAAACAGTTGATTTTTCCATAACCATGTTATACATGAATTAATTATTAATAATTGATTTTTCAATTAACATTTTTAGCAATATTCAAATAATTAATGAATTATTTATATTTTTTATTTATATCATCACACATAATTCAAAAGTATACATATTCATAAATAGAAATTAATCATTAGATCAACACTTCTTCAAATCCCCATTTATTTAGATTATGTTTTGTTGAAAATGATCCAACTCTATAATGTTAAATATTTTACTATGATTTATGAATCCTTTTAAATAATATTTATGAAAATAGTTTTATCAATATGGAAGTAACAAATAGATGAAGGGATAAATTAAGTTTATCAAGGTATTTTTAAGATCTCAGAACAACATGTTTTTGGGGAAATGGACTTGGAACATGGTTTGTTTAAATAATTCATCTAAGGCCACTCATAGATTAATTGAATTGTGTGGAAAAACCATAGACACTTAAAAATGGGGTAATTTTTTTATTTTACCCTACCACATTTATAGTTTTTAAACTAATTTTCATCTTCCTCCACATAAAACAACTATCCCACTGATCGTAGCTCTCCATTGACATACAATATTGCATTTATGCTACCTCAAATATTTGGAAATTGACTCCTTTATAATTTTATATGATTTATATCTTAATATTTGAACAAAAATCATCTTCTTTTTTCATTTTATATATTTCCCTCATTAAATATATGTCTAGGTGAGCTAATATTCCCTATTTTAAACATTTCTTTATTTCATTGATTACTTCCATTAGATCGTAAATATTATGAGTATTATAGATTAGGGGTCATCTTCCAACCTATGGTAGGTGGTCTAGTATCTTTTCACTTAAGGAGATATTTTTCATATCATGCACTGTCATGTTGCACATCAAACATATTGATCATTTATTAAAATATATGAATTTTATTTTTTAAAGTTTTCATCATTTTATAGGAATTATAATAGAAACAAAATTATTATCCAAGGTCACCCACCTCGACAACTTCCACCCATTTGGGTGTGATTCTTAAAAGTACAATACATATTATATATTTCTGTAGCCTAAATACCTTCTTTTTTTTGCATATTTTCCAACTAATTGAATGGAATAATGTAATTTAATGGAACGTTCATGGAATGACCTTATGATGAGAGACTTACACGAACAATGGATTATTTGTTAATTAAATTAAATGTGATGAGAGTTGTAAACAATTCAATTTCACGTGTAATAGAATTATACAAATTATTTTTATTATTATTATTACTCCCACATGTATAATGGACATTATGGCATGGTTAAGGCTACTATTGGACATGATTATTCATGATCTATTAATGTATGGTTTTGGGATGAGTTCTCATATTTTTATAGAATGGTGGACAATATGTTTCACTAAAATCTTTAGGTTGGTAGATATGATAAAATACATTGTCCTGATTAAATTTTTAGGCAATTACCCTTATAAATAATATGAGACACTTATGAATATTCATGGATTCTTAATTTTGGCATCACATATTAGATAATGTTAGTAAATATTTATATTTTAAAATATGTCTCACTATGTATATAGTCCATATATATATATATACATATATAACTATTTACATATATATACATATGTATGTATATATGTATATATGTATATATAAGGTGACAAATGTTTCGGTGTATCTTAGCCTATACTGAAGAATGTAGTGTTAGCCATGTATCCTTTTGGAACCAGAACAAACTCATATAGACTTTTAAGATCTACATTACATTTATATCTACACACTACTATTTTATATGTAATGTCTATATCATACTAGAGGATCATATTGTTGGACTACTGATTATATATCATAAGCTATTCGGGATTTATCTTCGTACATGAAGATATGTTTTGTTTGATGGTAGGGATAATGACAAGGGTCTAACTATGGGTGCTAGATTATCTTCCAAGGATGGAGTGTGAGGTTAGAGGTATGACCTTATGCTCATGATAATATTAGAGTAGTATTGGTAAATTTCTATCTTTTTTAACTTTTTGTATATTAATTTTTCTTTCTATATCTTTCATTTCCATTTTTTTATAGTATCATGATATGATCATCATTTTTTATATGGCTCTATTGATTTTTATTGATGGATTATTTAATTATTATTCTATTTTTTCTTATAATTACACCATTTTAACCAATTTATCTGTTATTTTTCACTTTTACCAACTATGAGTAAATCGAATAGTCCCCTGACAGACACAACCCTAGCCCATTACTACTAGTCTATATCCTCTAGATTAAGTGGAGTTGCACTATAGTTCATGTGGCCAATGAGGTTCAGTTTGATAGGGGTGAACTAGGTTTGGGACACCATAGAGTCCCATCAATGATTATTCTTTTTCTTTTTGTGTTAATTTTTGGGAATGGTTAGATAGTAAAATAAGATGTATTTAAATTTGGTAACGATTGAATGATTAGTTGTAGTTAAACCACACATAGAGAAACACAAATTTAATGGGTTGAGAATTGTTGTTCAATATTTTTCTTCATACAGTTATACTAATGTTACCACTGGATGATGAAGATGTGAAATTAATGAATTTCTACATTAACCTTGTACTTTTAAGTCTTGGAAGTATTTTACATGCATTATAAAAGGGAAATAGTGAATCACATGTCATGCATTATACAATTCCATATAGGTGTACCTCATTGTTTCATTTCTTGTGTTTTTTGTGGGTTTTAGGTGTCATTGATAGTTGTATCTTAATTACACAAATGTTTCGTGTAGGGAGATAAATCATTGGTCATATAAACTCTTGGAATCAAACTAAGATTATTTTTCCCATATATAATTATGTTAGAACTCTAACTAACCAATTATGGCTTGTTTGGGCCACAGACCATCAGTCACATGGGATGAAATGTCATTGGATGAAATTAAATTATTTCCAAAATAAATTCAATTATAGTATGTGTCTATATAAATTTATAAGGGTGATTTATATTAGGAACCCATTATAAATTTATATGTAAGTTACCTGAGGAACGAAATTGTAACATATAATGTTTTGGACCGTATACCATGAGATTGGAAGACACACCATACTATACTATGAAAAATATTTTATATATAAGTAAAATAATAGTATGGATTTAAAAATATTAAATGTTTATTGTTGTTAAATACAGATTTCAATTGAATCATAAATGGTGTTGTACCATATACCATGTAATTGAAAACCCATATATGAGGACCTTTGTGTCTTGATAGGGTATCGTGACCCATACCCAGCCATAATAGTGGGAAGTAGGGAGTGTCTCTTATGACTCCAATGATATTCTCGAATTATCTAGAAAATTATATAGGGGAAGATAAATGTCTGTTTAATGTTTAATAGGATATCATTTTACCCATCCTATATAATTACATGTGAACAATTCAATTATCAAATTATTTTCTATGGAAGAAATTTAGATATTTCGAAATATTACACTATGAATACCTCGAGTAAAGATCTAGGAAGGTAATGGTGAAAATCATCTATAGGAGGTGGTCAATTATATAGAATAATTACCTCATGTAGTTCTATATGCAGTACTACCTACTATATCGGATTTGGGAAAAGAATAAAAATTCTATTAGAGTTTAATATAGTTAATGAAATCCATGTTGGGAAGTGTATGGGCTTCCCATTCTGTGGAATAATTCACATGGGAGTTCAAGAAGTATAAACCACTACATTTTTAGGGGACAATGGACCCCAAACTAATAATTCTAAGATGTATTAGAAGATATATTTATTCAAGAACATGAAGATACCTCCAGAAAAGGGTTAATCTGACAACCTATATGATGCGTGATTCCACCATGAAATGGTGGGAGGGTGTAACATGAGCTATCCAACATAAAAATATGTTCTATAAGGATTTATATATATTTTCATATGATTAAATTATCTCATAGACACAGACGACTGATCAAGATATGGAATTTATACAACTTCAATAGGGTTCTACGTACATGACGGAGCATTCTACCCACCTCATAGAGATCTAGTGTTTCACAACTACTCTCACTAAGGACGTGCTCATTAAAGAGAGAAAATTTGAGGATGGGATAATATACACCATCCTATATTTTGTTAATATCATTCGGTTTAATATCATTTCATTGATATTAAACCAATTCCTCAAAGCTAAGTAGAATAGAAGGGAAGCTAATGGTGTGGGTCAGGGTGGTGGTTCATCTATCATCTAGAAGACATTCCTTGATTCTTACCATGGGGGAAGTTATACCAAAATGATAAATATAAACCATACCATGATATTCTATCATGATGTGAAACGTGGTAACATGAATCTCCCAATGCAACAGATACCAAGTTGAATGTTGTGACTACAAAAAAATTGGCCGTCAACAACCTTTTTTCAATTCATTTCCCCCAGTTCATTTTGAGAAGGGATCTTAAATAACTCTGTATTATGGGGTGGAAATATAATCATGATGCCTAATATGAAGTTGGACTATAAAAATATGATAAGGATAAAGAGGTGGATCTAGCCATTAGAGGTAATATTATGGGATGCACTTCTGATATAGTGGCCCTACTCAGAATAGAAATGCTATGACTCAGGGTTGTGGTACGAGCCAACTTTATAAACTATATCCTATACCAAAAAATTATACGATCATATGTTCTATAATTTGAATAAATATTCTAGTAGCTTCAACATTTATATATGCATTATTTTACATAGGTGCAAAAAATTGTTTTATTTCTATGGCTATCAAGGATTTTTTGGGCTTTTAAATTGATTACTTTTCTGGGTTTGTAACTCTGCATACACCATTGTGAAAATGATCTGATATTATATGCCGATATAAGTATTTCCCCTTTGATTTGAATGAATTTTGTTTTTTTCTACAACCTCTTCATCATTGAGATGATTTTCTTTATTTTATTCTTGAAAAAGACTAGTTAAAACTTTATTGAACATATATATATTTATATTAATGGAAAGTGATTGTTTCATCACGTGAGGGATCTATATACATGCCAAAGAGAGAGTGGGATCTCTATGAAATTTAATCTATACCCGTGCATCATGGATCAAACATAGCTGAAACCCATATCTTTAGGTTATTTATGTATGATTAGGTAACATAATAAATTTTAACCCACTAGCACTTGATTATTTTCACAATGTCATACTTGATGACACTTCTAGGATACCTCTTATAAGAGAGGTACATTTCACTACATTGTTAATTCTAGGAGTAAAAAAAATTATATTCCCCCTTATATGATGGAACTTATAGAGCTCTAGGATCTTAAGTTACAACTATGGACTTGGAAGATAACAGTTTTATATGAACCCTTAATTCACAATGGGTTCACCATTATTATTTTCCAAAATTGTGGACAAGATACTATGGTTATTTTTTGTCCGCAGATATATGAATAAAAATATAGTCAATAAATGATATCAGCTAACCTACATCAAGGATCTCTTTAGCTATCCACAGGGATTGAGGTTCTTCTCAAAGATCAATTTTTGGTAGGGCTATCATCATGTGTGATTCAGGCCATCTGCTATACCTCATATGATCATTTTTAGTAAAAATGCATGTTAAAAGTATATGGTATGTAGTTTGGTCTGATGATAACTCCAAAATTGTTCATGGCATAATGTATCTTTCTATCTACCCATATCTATATACTTTTTTGTGTCCTCAATAGTCAAAATATTGGGGTATTCTCACTCTTGAAACAACTATTCCAAACATATTAAGATCATACACAATATATTGGTAGTGAATAATCTCTATACTTTGATTAAAAATTTTCACATCTAGTTAGAAAATTTTAATTTCATGGATCAAATTATCTTAAAAATTTTAGTATCTGTTAACATGGAGTAGGTGAGTGTCTTGTTATCATGGTAAACCTGAAGGTCTTCTTTGACATATAATGTTTCGTTGGGTATCTGGTTATTATAAGCTCGTTATTAATGACTTCTCATGGTTTTTAGTGCCTCTTAAAATATTGAAAAAGAAATGTGTCATGGTTATATAGACTAAATAATGTGAAAAATCATTTCATGAGTTTATTGGAATATTGAATTCAGCAATGAAGCCATTTATTCAAGAATCGGGATGAATCATTATAGCGCATTATAATTCATTAAGTATCGGGATTAGAGTTATTATAATACAAGTAGATAGAGACATTGAATTTTTATATTATTATATGATACCTGATGAGAAAATCAATGAAAAACATAACCATGAGCATGTGATTTTTGTTTATGCCACACCCTGTTGGAGGAATTATTTATTGGGTGGAATGGTTCATCATTTACAGAAACCATAAAAGTTTAAAATAAATTACCACATGATGTGACATGAACCTAAGATATAATAGATGGGTATAATAACTATTTAAATTTGATTTTTAACACACATACATGAACGAGAAGAGTAAATTAGTGGTAGATTCTCTTAAATAGAAGACTCAATAACATGCAGTTGAAGATGCCAATAGTGAGTGCTAGTTGATGGATCAATTTTTGGAGAAATATTTGTTGGTATATGAGTATATCATAAAACCTATTTTACTATCATTAGTTGAGAAATATCCGCTTTTAGAGTGAGTAAATATGAGATACCATTTTTATCTTAAGGTCGACATATGATAGAGAGTTTCTCCATCAAGGACCCACTGCATGGTGGGGTTGTCGATGAAGATGAGATTATGCACATTCATGGGCATATATGGGTGCCAACAGACATACAAAAAGAGGTAATGAAGTTTCCTAATTCCTTTTAATGGGTAGTACATCCTGGGATTACAAAATTTATAGTGATGTATGCCTCTAGTACTTTCAGGTGGGTTTAAAGAGAAAAATTGTAGATTTTATTACATTGTGTTCCACCTAACCATAGGTGATAATGGAACACTCAAGGCCTGCTATATTTTTACATACATTATATATTCTTAGGTCGATATTAGATGAGATCACTATATATTTTGAGACTATTTTTTTATGATCCCCTCAAGGTAGTGATACAATATGGGTGATTTTTGACAGTTTGACAAATTTCACTCACATTCTAACCACTAGATAGACATTTTATGGGATGATCTTGAGATTAATTACAACACAGAGTTTATGAACCTTTATAGTGTACCAAATCATATCCTATATGGGTGGGGCTTTGTTTTTATCACATTTTGGAAGGGGTTACTGAAATCATTGGGAATATATGTTATTTTGAGTACAACAATTCTTTCTCAGACCAACGATCAATCCCAGAAGACTATATGGGACTTAGATTACACACATAGGGAATTAATCCTTGGATTTGGGGTAAGGGGGAAAAATAATAGTCATTAAATAATCATAAAATAATATTTTTCAAGAAACTATTATTATGGATTTATATGATGCCCTATATTATTAGACATGCCTTTAAGCCCTGTATAGTTTAGAGGTTAGTGATGTAGAATTGTCAGGATGTTAGCTAGTTTAGTAATCATCAGAGAAGGTAAAAAATATTATGAAATTTTAGGGCCCTACTCATTCTAGGATTGGTCATAGGGAGACTCAAAGACATCGAAAGCTATATCTTTATTATGTCGGGCATTTTGATATCATGGAGGGAGTCGAGTTTGTGACATATAGGTTGGAATAACATTATAGGTACTAATCCATGAGTGGAATACTATATGCGTTTCGAAATATTCATTATTATTCCAAACCATCACATTATATTGATCCTGAGGATATTGAGATGGATGTTGAATCTTTTTGTGGGGAGTATCATGTTCATATCATTTATCAGAGAAAACATTAACCACAAGTATGGTTTATTCCTCTGGTTCTGGTGTTATGGTAGCACAATCATGTATATAATGGCTTTAGGATGAAGGAGGCTTATATATTTTCTTATTGGAAAAAAAGTTTCTCAGATGCTGTTTTACTACCCATATGAGGGAAAATTGAGGATATTTTGTTCCAAGGATGGGATTATGAGTTTTTTGGACTTTTACAATGAGGTATAGATCAATTTATGATCGATATAAAACATTTTTTACCCTTATGGACGTTCCTAAGATATTAAGGGAGATTTTGAGGAAATCAAAGGAATTTTTAGAGCAATGAGTTTTAGAGGAAACAAACCAGTTGCATGGTTTGTTCAAATAGTGAACTTGAGGATTCATTGTTTGGTTAAATCAAATAAGGGGTTTAATGTGGTATATAGAATGAAACAAAGGTTGTGAATAGTTTATCCAAACCTTACATAAATCCCATAGTCTTAGTTACATTTTGGAAACTTGTACACTTGTTAGGCCCATGGTTTGGACAAGTCATGTATCCAAAACTTGACCCCTTTAAAAATAGATTACTCTCACATATTCTCCAACATATTTACAAAGTTTGACCATATTTTCATCCTCCATCACACAAAACAACTCCCACACTACTTAGTTCTCTCCATTTGAATCCAATGTAGGCATTGATCTTCCACCTCTGTTCATACTCTGATTACATCACTATTTATATCATTGGACAACTTATGGTAATCCCTTTAATATTATTTCTTACTATCATCATTTATCTCAACATCATGGATTTTATTTTCAAGAGGGATAATATGCTCTATTTTATGGGTATTTTAATATTTTTCTGATTCCATCCATTTGATCTTGAATATGTTGTTGACATTGGATGAGGATTCATTTACCAACCAAAGGAAGGTGGTATAATAATTTATTCGTAATGTTGATATTTTTTATATCATGTTATAACATACTTCAAGATGATAATGATATGAATTTCCTAAAAAATATGAATTTCCACTTATTAAATTCTTGAGAATATTAGTGGAACTTCATTAGACCCATAATTATTTCCACATGCCGCCCACCTTGAAATGTGAATCCCCTTTGGGTGTGATTATTAGATTCCATTGGCTTTGCAGATGTTAGTGTGGGAAAAGCACATTCAATTTGGTGTTAGTTCTCCACCTAATATAATGGATTATTTTAATTAAATGGAATGTTAGTGGTATGACCACACAATATGAATCTTATTTAAACAGTGGATTACACCTTGATTCAAAGAAAATTATTTTTTTTCAGACCATATATTGTATTTTGTTTAATAATAACATACACGATGGTTATTTTTAATGTTATTCCTCAGCCATGTATAAGAGAAATTGAGACACAGTTAAGGGTAGTTTTGGACATGACACTTCGTATTCCATTAACATGTGACGTTGGGAATGATATCTCATATAATTTATTGAATGGTGGATAGGTTGTTTCACATTCCCCTAATGGTTATTGGGCATAAATTTTTACTTCACTCATAGAGTTGATTAATATAATGAAAATAAAATTCTGGATCCAATTCGAAGGCTAGTACCCTTACATACAGAATGAGACACTTTTTACAATGCATGGATTTATGAGTTATACCTTGGGTCCTAGCTAGTATTTATAACTATATATATAGCTATATATGTCTCTATGAGTATAGTACATATATATATACATACATGTCCATATATATATATACATATATATAATTATGTAAATATATATATTATGAAACATGTTCAAATGTATACTGACCTAGACTGAAGAAGGTATTATCATCATGGTGTCCTTTAGGAAACATGACTTGAACATTTGAAATTTACTATTCTATATTAAATTTAATACATCATTCAATTTCCATTATATATGCACTGGATGAATCATAATAGACACCATTATGGGGGCCTACTATTTATATGTCATACCATGTTAGGGACATTGATTGGTACATGGACATACTTCCAGGTTTTAGGAAGAGACCAAAAAATTCATCTAATTGTGGATTCTTGATTTTATTCCTATGTTATAGTGTGGAAGAAGAATATCGAGCTTAAACTCATGATGCTATTAGAATTATCATGTTCAGTTTTTGTTTCTTATTTCATCTCACATATTCCTATTTCCCCATAACCCATTCATTTCCATTTTTCAATAGTATAAATACGGGGTAATCATTTTATATATTATGGTTTTGATCTTATTTATATGGATTATTTACTCGTTCTTCCGTTTTTTCTTATTATTATATATGGTCGACTGATTTTTCTGTTATTCTACATTATGAACGACTCTAACATGATGGCATAATCTCCCCATAAACACACCCAATACCCTCCTTATTATTCAAAGACCTTTCATATATGGGAAGTCATGTTTATAGTCATGTATCCATCCAATTTATTTAAGTTATGTATGAAATTGGTCTTGGATGCCACAAGCTCATTTTCATTATCCTTCAATATTTATTTATCATGATGTTGGGAGACCTCTCATCAAAAATAATGTTATTCAACCTAATAAATTATTTATTAAATATTTAATATAATTGTATATATATAAATTCTTTATTGATAATGGATTTATTATTTCTCATTAATTTTATAATCACTTTTATCTTTTCAATGATATTTCAGAGACATTCTTACAGTTCCCTCTTCAGCAAAAACTCTATCATAGTATTTTCCTCTTCTTAATTATAAAAACAAATTTCATCACTTCAAATATTTTAATAATTCACTTTATAAATGATGATATTCTCATTATCTTCACCATAGGATGAAAAATCATCTTTATATTTATTCTCTTGGTCAATAAATTATTTAGAAATATACTTTTTCCTATGAAATTTTGTAAAAGTATTACACTTATATATATAATAAAAAGATTCCTTAATGTGTTTCATTGTAAATATAGTATACAAAACTTCTTCCTATTCACTATCATCATTAGTCTTGTATTTTTTAAAACATTCACCATAGATCCCAATAGCTCCACAACCGAATTTTTTAAGGGAATATTTCCTATGTATATTAATTTTTACCTTTCAATGATTCTAGAAATATTTGACACAACTTTATCAATATTATTCCCTGAATATTTATCTAAATATAACCAAAAATATCGTTCTTAAAATAACATATTTTTCAAATTGGTTTTGACTAATTAAAATAGATTTTATTTTTAGCCTTTACCTTCTTCATAATAGTACCTTGTTTTCTAATTTCATAAGAAAATAGAATTCCTTGAAAATCAAGAAGATGACTATAAACTGTATATTTTTCCATTAATAAAAAATAATTCATAAGGAATAATATGTTGTAAGATAAAAAAATTATTTTTAAAAATATTATAATCATGCAACTTTATTCCATATCCTATGACTATGTCTAGAAAATCATTTACGCATGTAAAGAAAAAATTCATAGTTTCATCATAATGATTTCATATTATTTCATGATTATATTTAAAATAATGAAAATTAAAATTGATTCACTTTTTTCTATACTTCATAGATATTTTAAGAATTATCCATGATATATTTTATGAGTTTTAGTTCATTAAAATAAAAAAAATTAGTTTCTAAGAGTGATAAAAGAATAAAATTAATTTCAACACAATTATTTTTTAAATACATTTTATCAATTGTAGTCAAAGAAACAGATTAATCCCAATAATGAAATCCATTATTTGTTTCTTCAAAAACATGAAAATGGTAGATAATAGGTACAAAATCACCCAATCCATCCATATATAATATAATTTCACCAAAAATGTAGTAAACATTTAATCAACCACATAATTTTAATTATCCATTTTAGATTATACAAAACTATGACTATTCATTACATAAATTGATGGAGACTTAAATTTCGCACAAAATTAGATAAAATCACAAATAATGGTAACCTTAACTTGTTGTTAGTATGTAAGTATTATTTTTTCAACACACCCGTATACACAAAAGTATAAATGAATATAATATATTTATAATGTTCACCTTAAAATGTGAGAAGGGAAGTCCTTAGTGTAATATGGATTTCTCTAGGATCACCCAAACAAAAATAATCTCTATGTGAGGAAAAAATCAAGGTAGAACTTTGAAACTCATGTTTTCATGTCTCCCTTCAATGATTTGGTGCATCCCATACAGATGTGATCTTGCAGATTACATAGATAAATGTTTCCATGACAATAGATTTTTTTGACAAATTGCACATCCTATAAGTTGTTTAGTGTGCTGAAATTTTATACATCGTATATACATTCACACCATTTAGGAAGAAGTAATTTTAAATTAATTATTTATAGGTTCAATTTTCTTCTTCGAATTTTATGCACAACAAAAGCACATTACAACTTAAATATTCATCTTTTTCATTAATTACTATATTATGTATAATCCGAAAATATTAATTGTATTTCACAGATCATGAAATAATTATTATTTTATCACTATTATCTATTTCTTCACAATATTATTTTTCTCTAATGTTAAAATACTACCATTCATCAATAAGTAATTTATATTTTAATTATAATTTCAAATTAAAATCCTCTTATATAATCATAATCCTGGGAGAATCTTCCATTTTAATATGGACAATTATATTAGAATTGGTAGTTATAATTGGCTGAAATTAAAAACATATTTTAAATATGATTCTAAATCAATAGGGATATTCAAATTGACAAATTCTCCCAGATCTCCATTCACCACAACATTTTCTACTATTATACAACACAACATAGATTTTAAAAATAGTTATTTTTTAACAAATATAAAAATATATGACATGGTAGATATTTGCATTATGGGGCCTCAAAAGTTTCAAATCCACTGAATACGGGCCAATCATCCTCTATAGTGTGGTCTAATATCTATGACCTTAGAACCTAGATGATATACTCATTACGATGTGGTCCTATAAATTTTCTCCGTACAAGTTCATAAATATCAGCTATGATATAGAGGTCAAAAATAATATATAAACAACTTACATACATATTATCATATATTAAAACATATACCATACATATGATGTTAATTTCCATGATTTTATAAGAAAATTGAAATCCTATCCTGAGACGATTTGTATGATCATTAATAACTGTTAATTTTTCCATGATGATTTCCACGTGTCACAACCTTGTGAGTGAATTCTACAGGATACCAAAATAACAAATTTTATGAACATAATTAGGAGAAAGGAAAAGCATTTTCAGAAAATCATTTTAAAATTTATGACTTATAAGAGAATGTCCTATGTTGAAATATTATTACATTATTTATTTTCATACATAGAAACAGAGTATTGGATGAAACACTAGAAGATAATGTGCTTTTATTACTTAAATAAGTCACTATTATTTTCCCAAAATAAGGAATTGAAGTTTTGAGATCCATTAAAATACAAGAAATTTTATCAGTACAAGAAAGAAATGATAATGGAATCCACGATCAGTAATATAATAACATCAAAAAATTAGACCATTATGAGAATGTATTCTTGTGATCATAAAAGTCGCATTTATTAGTTCTAGGATTATTGTTGGTAATGTCAGATTATATTATCACTATAATTAATGATAATATAAATTTACTTCATCAACATGGATTGAAGTGTTGATAAACGAACATACTAGTTTTTTTAGTGTTAGAAGATATAAAAATACCACTTTATAGTAACTAATAAAAACATAAAAAAGGTTTATATTCTATTAAAAAATCCATTCAGGATATTTTTTTTAAAAAAAATTCACCAAATCATTATTGAAATAAAATTATCTCTTTTAAAACTTGTGTACATTATAATTAAATTTCATTAAAATTAACCAACAATGAAAATAAATTACCAATAATTAATGTACAAGTATCTCATTGCATACTTTCTCTAATGATCAATTCAACAAGATACAATAAAAACTATGGACATATAATAAAAAATTAATTAAAAAGATAAAATAAATATTGAAATGTTATGTAATCCATGTTAGGTTTAATCAAGAATAATATGTTGAATCTAAATTATATGTAAAAAATTAATAATCAATTTTTTGTATAATGTATCCTGGAAATCCAAGTGACTTTTCTGGGTTTTTATTTGTGATTCCTGTTTTGAAGGAAATTTTTCTTTTATATTGGAAACACAAATATTGAGTCATACTGACCACACCATGTATTAATTTGATGCACGGTTGATTCATACATATGAAAATATATTTTTGGATAATTTTCATATCATAAAAGTAAATTTCGATACAATTTTATCATTGTATCACTTTGTGTTTCTTATTTAGAAAAAAATATCACTTCTAAATAATAAACAAACCTCTAGGCATACCATCCACACCACATGTTAGATTGATGTGAAGTTAATTCATATAAATAAAAAATTAATTATCTATATGGTTAATAAATATCAATACAATCTGAATTTTATTTCATAGTTTTGAATATGTGACACAAGTTTTGAAAAAAAATTTAAATTTTATATTTAAACATGCATTTCTGTCATACAACTTACACCATTTTCCAAATTAACATGAGGATAATTATTTATAATTGAAATATAATTAATTATATTTTCCTTCTAGTTTCATTAATATAGAGTGAATATTTGATTTTTTATTAATATACTTGTATTTAAGACTAAATTGTCACTTGTAAACAATAAAATTGTTCTTCAGGTCCATTTGACCCCAACATGTGTTAGATAAATGTAAAATTTATTCATAGACATAAACTTTTAATAACATATGATTATCATAAATTATAAAGACCATTCCATCATGTTTTCATTGTTTTTACTTTGCGGTGAGGATTGTGTGTTAAAATATCACTTTTAGGTTGAAAAAAACTATTCATATAGGCCACACTGTGTGTCTGAATAATGTGAAATAGATTCATATATATCAAAAAAGAATAATTGTATTTTCATAAAGTATTAAGATTATATATGAACATTTTTTTATAATATAAAATTGTCATTGAATGAAAATTGTAATTTTAAATGAAAAAAAGAACTTTCAGTCCAAATAGTCACACTATGTTATAGAATGACAAGACAAAAATTAAAATATATGAAATTAAGAAAATTGATTTATTTTATAATGATTTAAGAAAATCAGTCCATGTTTTCTTGTTTTTGAGTATGTGATGTGAATTTTAGACATAAATTCTCTTTTAAATTTAATGATTCAATTTCAGTAATATCAGATACCACATGTATTGGATAGATATTTGTTTAATTATTTTTCCAAAAAAAATAAAACATAGATCATTTTACTCCTATTCAATTTTAAACCTATCATTTTATCTCAAATTTTTGTATGTGATGTGAATCTTGGAATAAAAAGTATCTTTTAAACTAAAAACAAATAGTTTAATTTAATTCATCCCCATTATTTCTTATATTGATGAGAGATTTATTCCTAGACATAAAAATGAACCATGGATCATTTCTCTATAGTATCTACAAAATAAAATGATATTTACATAGTTTTGACTATGTGATGCTTGTTTTGAAATAAAATATCATTTTAAAATAAAGAAGACACATTTTTTTAAATCCAATAATATCATGTTTCATAATGATGTATAATTAATTAAAATACATCTGAAATTAATCATTGAACATTTTTTCTAATATATGAAGTCAATATGAGTTCATTTTCTTAGTTTTGACTATATTACACACTTTGTGAACTAAAAGATTAATTTTATATTTAAAACATTCACCTTGAGTTATACTCGACACACCAAGTGTTGGATTTACATTTTATTAATTCTATTAAAATATAACTAAATGATTTGTTGATTCCCTATGGATTCATTAAAATATTTAAAATAAAATTTTCTTCATTTTTATTATGTTATGAGTGTTATAGATTTAAAGGTTACTTTTAAAATAAAATAGAGACATTTGGTAAATCCTACAACACTACGTAATTGATTGAAGTTAAATTAATTGCTAATCATCATAAATAAATCATGGATAATTTTCCCAACGTAACTGTACATGTTGATATTTGTTTTGTTTTGAGTGTATGATGCACATTTTGGATTGAAATATCACATTCCAAATGAATATAATCACATTTTATCATACCAGACACAACATGTGGAATATTTACATAAGTTTTATTTGTACACATCAATAAAGGTTTTTCTAAATTAATTATAATGAAAAAATGTAATCAAATTGTTTCAACTTAGTTCTGAGTATGTGAACTGTGTCTTGAAAAAATAACACTTTTAAAAAACCACACAGTTTCAATCATACCTATCCCACTGTATGTCTTATTGGAGAGTAGTTAATTCTTAAACATAAAAAATAAATTATTTTTTTATAATTTATCTATAAAATAAAAGTATTTTTTAATTGTTTGCATTATGTGATGTTCATTTTGGACTGAAATTTTAATTTTAAATAGAAAATAAATGCATTCAATCAATTTGGACACTCAGTGTGATGGATTGATGTGACATAAATTCCTAAATGCCAGAAATAAATAATGACTCATTTTTCATAAATTATCAGATCAATCATATATCATTTTATTGGTGTTGAGTATGAGGCATATATTTTTTACTTAAAATTTCCATTTTAATATCAAAACACACAATTTTAATCATACGTTGCATATTGTGTATCAGACTTATGTTTAGTTAATTCTCATAGGTCATAAATGAAATATAAATATTTATCATAATTGATTATGAAAATATGATAACCTTTTTATTATTTTGTTAATGTGACACAAGTTTTTTTAAATGAAACTTTTAAATTGAAAAATAACACATTCAATCAATCTATACACACTATACATCATATTTTTATTATTTTATTTCATATATATAAGGAATACATTAAGGATTGTCTTAAAATTTTATCATGAAAATATGCCTGTGTATAATCATCTTTCAGTATATGATGTGTGTTTTGACATCAAATTTCAATTTCAAATTGAAAACTACCACATCAGTAAATATCACCACACTTTGTGTTAGATTATTGTTATGTAAATTTGAAACTATGAAAAATGTATCATCGGTCATCATCCAAAATGAAGAAGATACTATAATGGTGTTTTATTGTTTTCTATTATGTGAAACACTTTCTTAGATGAAATGTTTATTTGGATTAAAAAGAATCACTTTTATTCATATCAACCACACAATTCGATAGATTGAAATGAAGAAAATTATCAGACATCATAAATGAAATGTGAATATTATACTAATGTATGAACAAAATTAGTTAATGTTTCAAGGATTTGACTATGTAAACTGCATTTTGGCTAAAATGTTTCAATCAGACTAAAATCATGAACTTTCAATAAATATGTTTTACATTTCAGAAATGATTATCATATCATTTTCTTAATTAATCAAGGAATAAATTAAAAATTTGATCATTCTTTCTACATGATCCATTTTTAGAATAAAATGAATCTTTTATTAAAAAACACACTTTTAGTCAATTAAAAATTTATGTGTATTTTATTGACGTTTTATTAATATATAAACATGAAAAAAGTAATAGTTCATTTCCTATATTATAAAGATAACCCATGTTTATTTTCTATTTTTTTATGGGAAACATGTTTTGATATGAAATTTCTCTTTCCAAATTTAAAAATAAACTATTTTTCTATTATGGAAATATGTTTTTCCAATTATATTAATTCCTACACATAGATCAGAATGGCTCAAAGGCCTTCATTTGTTTACTATTTTAATGATAATCTTTTTTTAAAGGGGTGAGGTGGAGCCCTTACGAGCCTCGAAGTCTTAGAGACAATTAAATGGCATATAGGTCTTAGCGGGAATCACCGAGACAAGAAAACATAGAACTGCTCCTCCCTAGAATATGTCATGATATTAGAACTCCACTTTCATAGGGCTAGTCAGATAGTTATGATATTCAAAGATGCATAGGCCCAGTACCGATGGCGATGCCATACCCTCTCATTCTTCCATTTCTGGTTAGCTCTGCTCTAGTGAATGTGCCTTCCCTAAATCCTCATCTGAATTTGTGTCCCATGTAGTCGGACTGGTTCATCTGATTCATGTGTCCTGAAGGCCTTGGGGTGGCCTTAAGTCTTTAAGGTGGTTTTATGTCCTTGAGAAACAACTGTCCGGAATGCCTTAGGTGGCATGACCACCTTTAACGTCCCGAGGACCAAACTTATGGCCCAAAGTCCCACATGGATGAATAGTTTCAACTGCTAAAGTATCGAACAATACCTATTACAGTACCTACTATAGTACCTCTATATTTTATTCTTGAGTACTATTGAAATGCCCCTAAAATATACCTCCACCCATAATTGATCTCATGTCTCTTGTATGCACTTGTCGAGTCCTCACCAACAGTGCTGAGGATCAAGCACCCAACGAGTCCTACACATAAAATATGAATTATAAATAATTTTAATAATTTATAAATGATCAAAATTATTTATAATGATAAATATTTGAAATAAAATTTCTAGTAAATATCATATCTATAAAATAATTGTTCATTCTTAAGAAAAAAACGATACTCCATAAATTCTATCTTTTTTCTAATAAGATAAAAACCAATCCAATTTAAATTCCCTCTATAATATTATTTGTTAAAATTATTAGGAGATAAAAAAAATAAGTAGTTAAACTCAATACTCATTATGTATATCAAATAATAAAAATAAAAATAGGATAGTACATAACCTTTTCATGATTTTTTCTTACATTATGACAACAAGTTAATATCTCAATCAATTATAAACAGATGTACTTCTTCTTTAGAAGGCATGGACTAAAAAAAATGTATGTATTTGGGAAATATAGAAAAAAATTATTAGTGATTATTTTAATTTATATTTTAATAATATTAGAAAATAAATCTTCTATGATACTAGTTTTTTTATGGAGTATGATATATTTTAGGAATTCACATATGAAAAAACCATTATCATTGTCAATAATGTATATTGGAAAGTGCATAATAAATGATCAAAATATGTAATCCATTTTTATATATGTTTTGATAGTTAAATATTATTATATGTACCCAAATACTTATCCTATTATAGAAATCCATAGACTTATTTTTCCCACATTCCATTGACAATGAAATATATTTATTATAAATAAACACCTAACTATCATAACTAAATTGATGTTTAACATAAAATAAGATTTTAAATTTTATTTTTATTTATGAATTGTTGAATATACACTACTATAAATTCATAATATACATCATGCATTGTTGATTTTTTTAGATATCCATTATTTGGATCCAAAAAATTAAATAATAAGAGTATGAAAATAGATCACATGTAGCATCTAGTGAATCTTAAAAACAAAAACAAAAACTTAATTGAAATTAAAAATATATGTTTTATAATTTTATTGAATACATGTACCCATGTTCTTGTGGTATACTGTATATCTTATAATTTTTTATTTTACTTTATAATTTTGTGACTAGAAGTTTTGTTTTTAAAAAAAAATTCTTATATTGAATGTTATTTTGAGGAATTGAAATAAAGAATATTGAAACCAAAAAAATCACATGTATTCACTTTATATACAAATTATATGTACACATGTATGATATATGAATAATATTTTATAAATAATTAGAGTTGATTAATTATTAGAAGAAATTTTATTCAAGTGTAACTCATTTATACATTGACAATTAACGATCTTAACATTTTAGTTTTGAGAATTTAATTTACATTCTCAAGAACAATCATGTTTGTAATAGCCTCTCTAAATTTTTTTTCTCCAAACTAAATGTTTTTAATATTTTTATTTTTGAATGTTTTATCTGAATGAGAATAATGTTAATAGAATATCTAATGGAATTTATGGGGTAAATGTATTGTTAGATTAAATTTTCTATTTTTCAGTTATTCCTCTCGATTATCTTCACTAGATCTCTTATTTTCCCTTATGTATCTTTGTCTATAACAAAATACATCAATTGAAATATTTTTTCATTAATTTTTAGTGTTTTTTCATATAAAATAAATTGTAATGTTCCAACCATGTTATTGAAATGTATCTTTATAATGTTAAATAGACAATCTATGAATGTTAAAAAATAAAGTTCAACTATGTGATCATCTAGATAATTATTACGAATAAATATCTTGGAAAAAATCTCACGATCAATATGAATCCCTACAGTCAAAAGATATTTTTTAAGCTATTTATTTTTTATAAGGTTTCCACGAATATTATACTTTATAACTATGAAAACATGGATATTTATGGTTTTTAATAGGGACAAATCACAATATATTTAGCACCTTATAATTTTAATAAAATAAAGGTATTGGTGATTATTTGATTCAAATTTAGAAAAAACTATTATGAAAATATCGACTACCTCATGCAAGGCATTCCTTTTAAGGGAATGGATTACCAAAAACCATGGGGGCACCTCTTATTGTGTTGTTTATTATTGGATTTTTTCTTTTCATTGGTCAACTAGAAGAATGCAGCTTATCAAATCCTACTGCCTATAAATATTTAAAATTATTTAATTTATTTGATCCATTTTTTTTGCATTATTGAAATATTCATGACATGAAACACCAAAAAAATATAACTAATGCAATCATACATTGTGGTATTTTAGATGAAACTGTAAATAGTAATTCATCAAGTACAACTGTTTATTATTCTTATGTCCAAACCATAAAAAAATATTTAAAAAATATTTTCTTTATTATTATATTTTATTTTCATAGATAAAAATATTTCTACTTTATCGTAGTTACACATTATTCCTACATATTATAAGTGTTTTATCTACAATTTGACCATTTTTATTGCTATAATCCTCATTATATAGCACATGAAATGTTATAAAAGACACTTAGGTTTGGTATTGATCAATATTAAAGTATGAAATGAAAAATAATTATATTATTTTTTCTTATCACATAAAATATTTTATATAGATGAAGGATACATATAATTTTTTTTTCAAGTGATGTGTATTGTATCCATGATTTTTGGTAGGGTTATGTAGGTTTTGACACACACTAATTATTTTCAACACTCCTATAAGGAATCATAAATTAAAATTTTTTATGACGAGTTATTCATAAATGCCATGTTTAATAAAATATTATTAATTAAAATATACCTAAAATGGTTTTTAATTAATATGATCAATAAAGGAATCCTAGGTTTCAAATATTAGTTTGTGTGTCAATATATTAAGTAGGTGGTAGTTCAATTTTTCCTCAGAATCCCTAAGATTATTATGTATATGACGTGTTTGAGAGTCTCTACATGCCTTTATAATAACTAATAAAATAAATATCAACTGATAATCATTTCCAATAAATATACTCTATAATGGATATTTATGAATAAATCAACGTTTCATGATTTTAATTTTTTTCTAAAATTGTGAAATTATATCAGTATTATATTCTAAAATATTCCCAAATTATTATGTTTTTAAATTAGAAAAAAAAATATTTTACCATTTATTTATATCCATCGACACGCTCTATTGAGTAGACACTACCATGTAACAAATATAAATGGATTTTTTGGGGTAAAAAAGTTGGTCAAGTTCCTTTAATCTGACATTCAATTTTAGAGATTTTGACTCACATTTATAATTATTCATAATATTTTCAAACTATACTACTTTGTTCTTTTTTCAATAAATATGTTGTTCACCTTTGAAAATTTCCTTAGTTTCAACATTGCCAAACTATTTTTCCTCAATATTCATAGAATTAACTATTTGAGATTATATTATCAATATAAGTAATTAAATGTTTTATTTACACTAAATAAATTCACTCTTAAACATATAATATTATGAAAAATTATATTTATATTAGAAAAATTTACAAATATATTAAAATATCTTTATTTTCATTAAAAGTGGAAGATATTGTTACACAATATTTAATGTCAAAAACCCATCCATGTGGTCTCCTATGACATACATGAAAAAAATTACATTTTTAACAACATGATATAATTTCAACATCTAGATAAAATGGTCATCCATAAAAGAGTTTTCATTTGAACCTGTAGTCATTTTAGTTGAAAACAAAATAATTGATGTTTTTTATACAAGATACAAGAAATTAAGTACTTATACTTCCAATGAATATATTATGAATGGTTTTTATTTATATTTTTTTTCTAAAATTATCATTAAATAATATATCTCTATAGATTTTAATTTCACTCATATTATCAAGACAACTATGTGAAAAATAAGAACATGAAATGTTTTCTAATATGAATCATATATTTTATTAACGATGAATTTTTTTGAAATATTTATGTAAATTTGATTCATATCCATGGTACCATATACATGAAATTATTTTTCTATAATATTAAATCCACTATTAAGTATCATATTAATTTCATCATGTTATTTTTTATAGAAAATATAACCCGCACATACAAAACATTTCATGTAAATACATGTACACTTGGTTCTCTTGAAATCTATTAAAATTTCATCAAAAATTATATTTGGATTTTTAGATAACTACTTATAGATATGGTATCCAAAAATCTTAAAAATTTGTGTTAAATATATTTAAAATCAACAATCATGATCATAATGGATTTATATGCATAAGAACTAAAATTTTAATTTCAACATATCAAAGACTTCTATACTATTATGTAATACATAAAATTTTACCAATTTTTACTTTGTAATACTAATTGATAAAAAAAATATTAATCCAAACCCATCAAGCATTGGGAACCTATAATGATGGGATTTTTGGAAACCAATCTTATCCACATAAAAATTTTACTTGGTAAAAATTCAACAACATCCTCAATAATATATCACTCTATTCTATAACTATCTAGGATACATGGTTTTATTATGTTTCCTTTAAAAATTATAAATATTTTAATCAGAGACATATATCGATAATATAGAGGATCAAATAGTTGGATCATTGGAACCATGAAAACCATTATATCAGAGTATGAATGTTTTATGAACATATAGAAAAAAATTATTGTGAATATAATTTCCCTTACAGAGTCTTTAAATTCAATAATTATATAACATTACTACATATATCATTAAAATATAATAAACACGTCATTAATTTCTATTTGGAATATTCTAGGAAGTTAAATAGAAATCCAAAATCATTATATCTTGTATAAAAACATGATAATCTTGTGGTTTTAGGACCATTAACATCAAACCAGACATGAAAATGATATTTCTTTATATTTAACAAATAACAATTTTGAGAATTTACTCGAATATGTATATTTCAAAACCTAAATATCTCTTTTTAGGAAAGAGTTAAAGCTATGGGAGGATAAAAAAATTTCCCATCACCCTTAACTTATTCCAAATAATCCCATGTCTCAATCTCTATCATGTTATAACTAACTTTAATTCAATATTTTTTCCCAAGTTCATTTAGTAATATTTCAATGAAACTATATCAAAAATGTTTTCATTGTTTGTTTTGTTAAGAAAATTTTGAATGTACTTATAATAATTGTTTGATAATTAAATAAAAATAATAATCCTTTTTTCTAATATGTTATTGTAATTGTTTTCAAAAAAGTTTAAAAATATGATTTGAATATCATTTACTCTCTAAATCTATTGATCTGATCTTAAGGGATATATTTTTGAAACATATTCTAATTCTCGATAGAATGATATCATCCTAAATTTATATTTAATTTATCAAATTAGAAATTTATGATTACCAAGAAACCAACTATTTTTGGAATGATTTAACCTAACTAAGTGTGTACATAATTCAAAAATAGGCCAGCCCAACATTCTTTTAATTATATATGATGTAAAAATTCTATAAGTAGAGATTTCATTTATCATCTAATAAAACCAGGGTATCATCATGAAATCTTTATTTCAATGATCATCATACAACATAACACATGAATCCCACATTTATTTCAAATCATTAATAAATGGATCCTATTGAATCCCCCTCTATGAGGTACACACCTCATTATTTTTTATAAAAACACTATTTATGATGGTTGTTTGAGAATATTTTTAGAGATTTTAAGGGTTTGTGGTGTGATACAAGGGTTCATGATATGGAAATGTGAGTTTCTGAGTTACATCATGGGGAATAAGGTTCAACATAACTTTTACCGACCCTGTACCCAACCATGAAACCTAAAATATATACTTTCACAGTTTTTAAACCATTCATGGAGATCTAGGATCACCATATAAATATATATAGAAATTATATTTGGTTCATTTTTTTAATCCATGAACCATAATGATGTGAAATATCATGTTTTAGGAAGCGAGGCTCATCCGACTTGCACATGGTTTGTCAAACAATATTACCTAAAATTGTGCCCCATTTAAAAGTAAAAATTTATAAAATTTCCATCTTAACCTTTATATCTATTTATCTAATTATTGGATATTTATTTTTCATTACACTAGCTTTATCATGCCTATATCATCCCTAATTAATCTTTTTGGTTATCCCATGTTTCCTTCCCATTTTAAGTGAAAAATCTTGTGACTAAAGGCTTGTGGTATTTCGATGACTCTAACTTTCTTGATTCCTAATTACAGTCATTGTCATATAAATTTTGAGATTCTCATCTCATATACACTATTTTTTGTGAATTTTTATTCTTTTCTCACATCATTCTATTCTAAGATGAAATGAAGCATGGTTTTTCTTGTGTGGGCTCAATTTAGACAAATCTCACACTTTCATAAGTATATCCCCATAGTCATTCTATTTTCTATTATATTCTAGTGATATTATTGAATATAGTGGTAATGTTTGATCTTAATGTTAGATTAATTTCTTAATCAATGTCCTTGTAATTCTATAAAACTCTTTAATTTTTTTCACTTTAAAAAATACTTATATGATCATCAGATATCTTGATTGGGCTTATCACTAAAAAATTATACCTTTTTAAATTGAAACATTTCGTTTATTTTTAATAATCCATTTGCAATTGTTTCTTATTTTAAAAATGTTATTTAGTTTTGAAAATTAGCATTGTAAATGAAATTTCCACTTGTAGGTTTTTTATAATTAATTGTTGGAAATTATTAACATTATTAGGGAATAGTAGTTGGAATTATTTTATTTTGGAAATGTTATCGAATTGTTATTATTTTTAATTTTATATCGTAACCTGAATATTGTGTGATATTCCATGTTTTTATCACAATTTCATGTTTTGGTGACTTATCGATTTCCTGTTGTTATATATACATGGGAGGAAAACATCCCCAAGTTGATTTTGTGATGGATGGATGTGTGGTTGATGGTTAACCATGGCTTAATCTAGTCCCTTATTAGACACCTGGGCATCAGGGAATGGGTATATTACCTCCAGGTACTGGTAAAACTATGGATGAGTATATAACCCCATTTAGAGAGAGGTTTAGATTGGAATGGTGCCTACAACATTCTCAGAGACATGTGATACAAGATGAATAATGTGGTTCCAACCTCAAGTTTCAATATATCACCTAGTTATAATGTTTTATTTATTTTTTTATTTATTCATATAGTTATCTGAATTATATATAAATAGAACCATCACCTATATGTACTATTCAGATTAGATTATTTAGAGAATTCATTAGGGATGTCCAATTGAGTCCTAGTAGCACACTTCTTAGGCTTCTATTTGGTACTCGAGAAGATTTCATGGATGTTTGTTGAGAAAATAGAAATAGCCCTATGACTGATAAATGATTTTACTATATGTTAGAGTTGGAGGATTGTTGTAAGGATATAGATCAAGTCACTTTTGAGTATGTTAATATATTTTTCATTTTCATTTATGTATTTATTTTTACCTTTTGTATATGACCTTTATTATGCATAACTCCTCATAGTTGGATCATCGGATTTGGATATCATAAGCATTTTGTTCAGTTATTTTCTTCTATCTTAATATTTCAAATAGTATTCTGTGATGTATATTGTCTCTCTTATTGTGTTATATTTTTTCACTCTATTGAGATGGTATAGTATACCCTAGGAATCTTATTGGACCCTTGCTACTAGTAAGTATGCTTTTGCCTATGGGGAGGCACACCTGTGGTATCTCATCATTGTTTAGAGTTGGGAAATGATCACTTGTCAAGGTATGAGATATTTTATATAGTTTGATCAGAGAGTGTATTTTATTTTGTTTTAGTATTTTTTATATGGATGGTTAATGAATAAAAATGTGTCAGTGGTTTGGTAATGAACTCATTCCCAGGAGTAGTATGACCCACGTGGGAGGGAAAATATAATTCAATGGGGTTGGTTTTTTGTTATTCTAATTTGATTTTAATGTGTGTAGATCTCCTCCTTGACTCCTGAAAATTATTTTCATTTTTATTTATTTATGTTATTTTATCTGTTGAGACTGTACAGTAAGGGAGTGTGTGTGTGTGCAATCATGAATTATACTACAGACATAGGGTTTATCTATTATATGTGGCAAGATTATAATTTAATGAAACACACACACACATATATGTTGATAGATAGATATATTTATGTATGTATGCATATACCTACAAATAAATTGAGTTGAACATTGAATGCTTCAATAGTATCTTATATAGTGTTTTCTCATATAAGGCAATGGTACCCGAATACATGGAAAATTCCATGAAAAGTACCTTGGTATAAAAGTATATGTAAATTTATTTTTAGTTCATGTTAGGTTAATTAATTTTCCTTAAGAATCTTGTAAGACATTTTCCAACATAGCTTATAAATATAACTCTATTTGACTATTCCAGGAAAATTTAATCCTTTATATAAACATGGATAGTTGGAATGTAAATATTATTAGTAAAATACCTTGTAATATAATTAGATAAATTAAATGTTTTATTGTTGGGAGAAATCAATTAACAATTATTGGGTATATATCATGTACTAACATGGGTTGATGTACATGTCTGCTTTTACATTCAACATTGATAAAAGATTATTATATGTATAATTATAAAATCTTTTTTTGTACATGTAGATTTTTTGATACCATAAAAAGATATGGTCTTAGAACTAGATTAGGAGGGAGGTAATTCCCCACCAATATGTGGAACAAAACCTTTTGAAGCTCTTGGACCACTTCTAGATTATTTAGTCCATAAGAGATCCAATACATAGTACATGCCTTGTATATGGAACCACATAAGACTACTTTGACTATGTTTGATTTTAGTCATGACTATTAATGTAATAATCTTATGATCTTTACAAGTGAGGGTGGTCAACAGGTGAATCATATGTGAAAGGAGCCTATACATGAGATTCATAATCACTTAGAGACTAATGGGGAAAAGAGTGTGAAGTTAACTATTTATATGTCTGAATGGGGAAATGTATCAATTGTGATACGTAATTTTTCAGGTGAATGAGAATTATGGGATAACATAGAATTATTTTCAAACCCACATATTTAGACACTTATTTTCATAGACTCTATGAATAGATTTTACCCATGAATTATTGCATATGGAGTAGAGTATCATGGAAGTCAAAGAATATGTTTCCCGATTTTGAAATCTTCTATTTATCACCATAACTATAAAATGTAATGAGTATTATAGGGTCATGTATTTTGAGGAGGTAGTTTATAATTAGATTACAGTTTAGGTTAATGTTTTTTATTTTTATTTCTTATCTGATATCATGATCCAAGAAGTTATTATTAAAATTAATATTATGGTGGGTCTCAATATTATTCTACTATATTACTTAGGATAAAGTATCCATATTAGTTGATATAATAGTATGCATAATATACCGTGTAATTATTTGATCCTAGGTTGTAGGGTTTCGTTTAGGCATTTTAGTGCCCCCCCCTTCTGGAGGGGAAGGTGAGGTGATGTGTTATTAATGTGGCCACATGGCACACATGAGATATTAGTGTACCTAATCATCTATGAAATTCCAAATCTATGTGAAAATAGATCATGTACACCATATTTGAATATTTTTGTAGGATGAAAGTGGCAGTAGCCTTGGATAAGCTAAAATTTTAGGTATTGATGTGACTGCCACAATACAATAGTAATGAAATTAGGTGTCTACTAGATTCTTTGGAAATAGTGGTGAATATAGGGATTATGGATGAGTGATGTAATGTTTGAAGGGGATAATTAATTATGGATTTCAAGTTACAATATTGTATTGTGGGATATGATAGATTTATTCAATTGATAATACCATGGTAGAATAGGATTTAAGGATATAATAAATTCATATTATGTTTTTTATTTTTTTCTACTATTTAATATATATTATTTGACATAATTGACTCAGAAAGTTTTACGTTGGTTTCTTATGTCTAGGTATTTGGTATGGTTTTGGATTACCTAATTGGAATGAACTAAATTGATTAACTCTTGTGAATGATGTCAAAAACAATTCAGATGTGTATTGGTTTAGTTCTAGTCATTGGAAAAAAATTTCCCTTTGGTACTTCTTTATGTTTTTAATATATGTTTTTGATGTAATTATTATTATGTAATTCCTTTTATATTATCAGGGTTAAAAATTATTGTGATCACTAATGAGTTTTTTTACATATCCATAGGGTAGCAGCATCATTTTTTATAGGGAGTTGATCTCCCTATTGTTAAACAAAACTAAAGCTTCTATGACTATGAAAATTCACAAACAAGTATTATAGTATTATCTTGGATGAGTGGGAGACCCATACTCTTAATTTTCATCATATATGTGATATATTTTAGGATTACATCCATAAACAATTAATTAGGTTACAACTGGAACATCGGATCGAGTTCATGATTGAGCTCTTGTTAAGTACAGAACCAATATCCTTTAATACTTATATGATTTCACTAATAGATATTTGGGAATTGAAATATTAGTTGAAGTATTTTTAAAAAATATGTTTAAACATCTAAGAGCGTAGCCCACTTGTCCCCTTTTTTTGTTCCCCAAGAAGGTGGAAAACTTTTTGAGATTGGTTGTATATTATCATAAGCATAACTAGGTGATGGTTAGGAAGTGATTTCCTCTACCATGCATCAATTATTTATCAAACCCACTCATGGTTCACAAGGTTTTATCAGAGATTGGATTATTGTCAGGGTACCACCAGCTCAGATTAAGACCACATGACACTCCTCATATTACATGTTAGAGTATTTATTATTCTTTTGAGTACCACTTTGTATATTTTAGGTTGGAAAATGATTCTAGAGTTTTTATTTCATTGATTAATAGATTTATCCATTTTTATTTTAACTCATATAGAGTTACTTTTGTAAATTAAATATCAGTTTAGATAATGTCATATGAGGATATTGATATATATATCTATAGATAGTTTAGAGGATGATTAAAGGTTAGTAGATTTTTTATAAATTCTGCAAATGATTGTTTTAGATGGATATTTTGAATTTCATGTTCCATGTAATATAATATAAAGGAGTTTATTTGGATCATTATAAGGTTGATGTCATGGTTTTTTGGAAGTGGTTGAACAATCATTTTGAGATTCGAATAATCATGTGATAGTTTGCAATTTTAGTAGATTTATCCACAAATTCTCCCACTTACTAGTGTTATTAAAGATAATTACCAATAATGTGGTTCAGTCTGTTTGGTATGATTTTAATGAGATATCAATCAAGGAGCTAAATATTCATTTTTCATTTTCCCCAATTTTGACCCTACAATATCTAGGTTATTAATATAAAATATATTGTTATGGATCAATATTTCTTAAGTAAATTATTAATTTATGATGGGTGGGTAGTATTATAAAGGTCTAGGTAGCTAAAATCACAAGATAATAACGAACTGACCCAAGAATTAGTTCTTTCTATAGTAGTACACTGCCTATAAATTTTGTGGTAGCACCTCATGGGGGAGAGGTTTATAGTTTACATAGATAAATAATTATAGAAATTCAACCTCTATGAGGGTGATATGAACCCTCAATATGGTTGGAGAACATATAATATTTTTGTATTGAAATGGATTATACACCCAGAAATGGGAATGTAGTAGAAGATAGTTTTTTTGTAGGATTACGTAATCACATGTTTTTCATGAGTACAATTTTTAGTGTAAGTTCATGGGATTTTCAGATGCCCTATCCATTACATCCTCACAGCATTAAAGGGTTAAAGAGATCTAATTTTTAGATTCAAACTTTCTAATTGTGAGAGATCATATATGTGATGTGGATCTCCCAATTTATTTTTCATTAAATAAAAATTGGAGAATATATATATATATATATATATATATATATATAAAATGAGTCTAAGTGGTAGTTACCATGATCATGAATGATTAACTAAATGAGGTAATCCATGACTCATTATGGTTTGTGCATCAATGGATTACCATGATATATAATTATTTGGGATGAAAATATTTGTTCCCAAAATGAAGAGAGATATAACTATTTTTCTTCTCAGGTTGCACCATATAATATGTAAAGAATAATAATTAGTGTTCTATGGGACTTCTCCAACGATTAACCATCCTAGAGTGAATGTGGGATGATGTGATGATGTATTTTTTAACAGGTCCATCAACGAATCCAAATGTAAATGATGCAGTTTAGGTTATCATCAATCATATGATGAATTTATCCCACTTGATACCCGTAAATGATTATTTTACAATTTATGATCATTGAAATATTTATATATATTAGGAATTTCTCATTAATTAGGTTCTATGATGAATCATATCGAATATATATTCTCATATTAATTCATGGTTCTATATGGGACATCGGAATGAACTAAGAATAAAGGTCTATCTAGCTACGTCATATCCCATGTAAATAGATAGGACACATGAGAGAACAATATAGATTCTAGAGGAATTTCACAATCATGTGTCCTTGAAATTGTATGTCCATTTTAAAGACATTTATACTTTTTGTGATTAACATATAACAATAGGTATCAGGATTCCATTTGGATGGCTCATTTTGAGGCCTTATATAGAAGGCTATTCCAATCACTCTATTAAAGGTTGGAAGTATTTTAGGAAGTAATTCTTGGGTTGATCCTAGTATAATAGATCTATAAGAGGATAAAATTGATCATGATGTGGTTAATGACCATTCAACATATCCAATGATCTAATGAATTCAAGAGATGGAGACCCTTGGCATTTGAGGTGGGAGCCTAGGTATTATTAAATTTGTTACTGAGTTTATTGAAGAATCATATTTGGAGGTAGCGGATGTTGGTGCAGAGGTTCATTGTGGTATTTGAGATTATAAAGAGGATCAATATTTTTTTACCATTTTTCTCTTCCATTGAGTTATACATTAACTCACAACATATTTAATGTTTCCCATCATTGATGATACTATCCAAATGAGACACATGTGATTTATATTGATGATATCGATCAACTATCAGATTCTTATTATGAGGAATGTTCAATTTGAATTGTGCGTCATGGTGAGAAAACTCTTGAGGGAAATACTATCCCTCTATTACACATCATTTGGTGTAAAAATCATAACAAGGAGGAAACATGAGAGTGAGAATCCAATTTTCAATCCCAATTTCCATAGTTATACATCAATGAATCTTAATATGGCACATGGATATACTTTGAGGACATGATAATTTTATAGTGTGAGTTTTTAACACATTCCCCCATATTGGGGTAAAATTCATTTTTAATTTTTACAATAAACACATGAATGATGTTGGTATAAAAAAAGTTGCAGAGGTTGGAAGGGTTTCATCAGTAGAACAATAGATCACAACATGGAAATCAATGGTTTTGAGTTCTATCCTGGGGTGCATGGTTAGTGATAACTATCATCCCCAACAACGATGCTCAAAATTTATAAATTCATAGTTTATAAATAATTACTTGATCTATTGGAAAAAATAAAAAAATCATTTCACATCGATGGGTCGTGTTTTTTAATCCATGAATAATAACAATGTGAAATGTCATGTTTGGGATATTGAGGTTCACATGGTTGGAATATGGATTATCAAACCATGTAAGAAAACCATTATCCCCATAAAAAAGAGAAAAATATAAAAAAAATCCTTTATAGATCTCAATCCTGTTTAACCATATTTTTCACATTCATGGCCACCACTCCATCTTAATTTATCCTCTCTATTGCACATTTTTATATTGGTAGTTATCCATTTTTTATTTCCCATTCATAGTGTCATCACTATTGATTAAAGGATAGCATTAACTCTAAAAATTCATATTCCTATTTTCATTTTTTTTAATTTCAGATGTGATCAATATTTTTTTAAATTATATGATATATTTTCATGATATTTCACTCAATACACATTTAATTCAATTCTAAGACAAATTTAAGATCCATTCCTGGTGTGTGGACTCATTGTTCACTAATGTTTATTGTTTCAAGTTAGTTTTCCATAGTTACACTATTTTATTTTATGTGATGGAGATATAATTCATAATAATTTCCATGCAAAAAAAAATTTAATTCTATAATATTAAACCAAAGCCTTGTCATACTAAAAAACTCTTGAAGTAATTTATTTTTTAATGATAAGAGAAAGATCATGGTAGATATAGGTTTAGATTATACCCTCCTGATTATACCATAGTAAATTGACACTTTTATTTTCGATTAATATATTAAACAGAAATGGTTTCTAGTTTTCAATTTTTTGGTTTTGGAAATGAACATTGTAATTTTTCACATTTTTTGTTTTCTTTTGATAATAATTAATGGTTTTTAATTTTGAATGTTACTGGATAATTATACATCAAATTATTTTGTAATGATAATTTTAATTGATCTATCATTGATCTAAATTTTATTTTGTAACATAGAAATGGTTGGATAAGACTCAGTTTTATCACAAATGAACATTTTGGTAACTTATTAATTTTTTATTTTTGATTAATCAGAGGGTGAATTCGACCCTCAAGTGGATGTAGTGGCTGATGGATCATTGGTAGATGTTTATAAATTGGGTGAATCCATCCATCAAGTGGACTCTTAGGCTCATATGATGAGTATATTATCTGGATTTTTTATTGGAAGAAGGAGAGTGTATTACCCCAATCTAGAGTGGTTTGGGATTGAATGGTCCCTAAATTCTACTAAAATACATTAAAAACTAACCTAAGCAGGAATGTTCCACATCAGTAGTCATATTTAAGCTTAGGTTCATAGTTCATCTTATTTATTTATTCCTACATTAATATGAGATGTTTATATAAGGTAGTACCTAGTTCACATGCTTCTCAGTCTGAATTACGTAGTGAAACAATTGGTGATTTTTTATTGAGTCATACTAACACCCTTCCTAGATCATCGTTTGGTACCTAATTATATCCGATGGAATCTATCAGATAAAAGGGAAAGAACACTATAAAAATTATATATTATGTGCTAAGACAGAGCTATGGGAGAGGTGTCATGATAAATATTAGGGCACTATTGAGTCATGTAGTTTTTGATCAGTTTCTGTTTTCTACTCTATTGTAACAATTTTATATAATCAATATTATCATGACTATATACTATTACATTATAATTTTTTTACATTACATGGATTATGTTTGTTTATTGAATTATATATTGATGTTGATTATAATATTGTGTGATGTATTTTTTTTATTATTTCATGTTGTTGTTTCACTTGGAAAAGAGGGTATATTATCTCCAAGGAATCTTAAGAGACCATCTCTACTAGTAAGATTATTCTAAAATATGAGGAAGCATGCCTGAGGTATTTCATCTATACTAGAATGTTTCTTCTAGGTTCATTTGTTTTTTTTTGTTAGAGGTTTTAGGGGGGGATTCAATAGTTAAGTGGAGGATGGAGCTTCAGGGGTGCTGTAGCTAGGTATTTACATCATGTAATATTTATATTACTTATAAAGGTAGTTCATGGCTTTTATTATCGGTGAATTCATGTACTATAAATCAGTTAAGGGGGATATGTGAAAATATACCCATTTTTTAAATGAAATCGATGACTTGTAATAATCCAAGGTCCGTGTGATATGTATAAAGGATGAAATATTCTGAATAGCTGAGGACCATTTAATTTTAAACAATGTGATAATTAAACTTCATTGGTTATTTTATAACCATTCTAAAAAAATTCATTTCATTTGGCTTCTCCCTCAATTTATATTTTGTAAAGAACCCTAGGAACCTGAGTATGATATCCATCCCTTTTCTCCTCACTTCAATATATTGGTTCCATTAGTTATTTTTGGCCATACACTATGAGATCATTTATTATTCACTATGATTTTCCTTCATTCTTATATTGAGGATTCAATATGGTGATGTTGTTTTTGTTTTCATTATGAGTTGGGATAAAATTTTACAATCCTTTAATGCATTGTAGGATGATATTTGACCTCATGGTTCATTTGTTGTTTGTGATAATTTATTCTTTACCCTGTCGTGAACAGATTGTTAAAAGCTTATTTGTAGAAGGGAATCACTCATTTAACATTATTGTTTATCATGCAGGATAGAGTTTCTTTTGTTTCAGTAGGATATAGTTTTTATGAATTTATCAATGTTACTTAATTGGATAATTTAAATTTAATGGATAAATGGGAATGATTCACTTGATTTTATAACATTAATATTATTGTGTTTTGGTATTTTTTGGGTTTGGTGTGTTGCTAATAATTGTGGCCATTAGAGGTTTTGTTCTCGATGGATGATATGTGTTATGACTTCTATATTTGTGGTGATTTTTTATATCTCTGTAACAATTGAAAAATGTTAACCAATTATATCTGTCTAATAGAATATTTTAATGTTTATTTTCGGATTGTGTGACAATTCCCCTAAAATAAAGTGATATATTATAAAATACCCTTTGTTAGTTCTGTAAAAATGATCTTTGATGAGTTGTGATGTGTGGGAATGCCTATGGGGAGGACATATGTGTGTGTGATGTAATGTGCAGTTTGGGTATGGGGGTTGACAGTTTAATGGATCTGATTTTTTAGATGGACAAGTGGTCGTTATTGGGTCAGGCTTTTAGAGTGTTGAGGCAGAGGTTGTTTGGTAGTTCTTTTGAGGAGGTGATTTTGTGGTAATATTGGGATAAAGCGATACTTGTGAAATGTGGTTGTGTTGTTCTATACTTCAAGATAGTAATGGAATAATTAATTGGTAAATAATAACTAAAATGGTTGGTTTTGGTTTCGATAATGGTATCGAAATGGCTAATCACTAAATTAATGATGATATGGGTGATTAAATTTTATATCTTCTTATGAATGAAGTTAATGGTATGGATAATGGGTTTTGTAAGGAAATGTGAAACATGAAATGTGTATTTTATGGTGTTATGCAATTAGAGGTTCCATATAAAGTGGTTATGTTGTGAGTTGGTGAGTGTTTGGTTATGAACCTAAAGGTTGGGATTTTATTTAAATATATGTATAAACTTGTATATTACATTTGATTTATTTTCACACCCCATCTATAATGATAAATTAGTTTTGACACTCATATTTATATGAGGGGTGTTCTTCAAAAATCTGATGAGGATGGATAAATGGGTACCCAATTATTTCCAATCTCTCTTTCAGATGAGGTAGTTATTATAGATTTTGTGATGTTCTAAGATCTAATAGTGTAATAGATAGTGTTTATTATAGATTGGTTGTCTTATGGTGAGATATGATGTGGTAGTTCTTGTGTGGTGGTGAGCCCATGTTTCTGTGGGAGGGATGAGATGGGACGAGGTGGCTGACCATGGGTGTCATTCTTGGTTGGGGAGGGAATGTGTTTGATGTATTTCATGTTCATTAAACATTTCTATACTAACAAATGTTTTGGACGTGTTTTCTCCCAGATGATTTTAGGTGAAACATTATGTAGTCATGCATAGGGGGTATCGAACCCAGGTATATGTGGTAGTGATATGATGTGATCATTATTATAGGTTTGTGGGGTATATTGAGATCTGGAAGTTATATGATGTATAATGTTGGGGTTTAGGAGTGGAATACCAGTGTAAAAGTAGTGCGGTGTACCCTTTATAAATGTTACTCAGGTTATATTATATTATATGGATGCATTTATTTGGTTAGTGTGGCATGGTGAGGTATGGATGGAGATTTGTCACGTTTAGGTTCCTTTGAATCTGTTTCTTTTTTATCATGGGTGTATTAGTATGCATCTTTCTCATGTTTATGAGAGATTTTGGTTTTCCTTCAGGTTAAACTTGTATTATGACAACTTTTATATAAAACTATATTTATATTTCTAGGAGGAGTATATGGACATTGCTACATATTACTAGCTTGTAAATTGGATAGCTATTGTGTAACTGTGTTATCTTTTCTTTTTGTTATTTAATTCAAAGACGTATCTATATCATTTTTACACATACGTTCATGTTGGGATGCTTTTTTTCTTTTTACATTATTTCATCATGTTTATCAAGGATTATTCATCTTATTTTACAATCTTATATTATTATGGAGTTAAATTCATCTTGTTTTAAGAGATTTTTATAAACACGGTGTTAGTCACCAACATAAGTCCAATTGGTGGTGGTACTCTAGGTTCATTACCTCTCCCTGTACATTGCATTATCTTTGGCAGGTGGGGGTCATGAATGAGTTGTATCAAAGGTTATCTTTGTGAAATACGATGGATTTTAGAGTTACCACAATAACAATTTTATGTTTTGGTGTGGAAAATGTTCTCATTTACTTTGGTGTGTGACATATGTCCAGGATAATAGATAGGAAAATGGATTTTACGGCCTCCATGATTTAGTATGAAGATATTGTGATTATTTAAATACTATGTGAGGTGGTCATGTTTGTATGATAGATACATAAGAGATGTCCAAGAACTATAAAGACTTGTATTACAGTTTAAATTGGGATTTCTGGATGGTTAAAATAAATATAGTTAATGAAAAACTATATATATAATCATGTACTTAATGGTTTAGGAAGTATTGGTTTCCCCTTTTTTCTATATACCCGTCATTTAATTCAAATGTGGCTCAGGTATTTGATGTTTCATATGAAAATCTAGTTGATCATTGTAGGGTTAATCTGGCAGAGGATGATGGGGCTTAGAAGAGGGGAATACATGATTATTAGTAGCTTGGTTGGGGTATATATGAAGGGATTTTTTTCATATGTGAAGACAGAGATTTGGATGTATGAGATTGAAATTTCTATCAATTTCATCTAGGCCTTGACAGATCACTGGGTCCCTTTGGCAGTTAGTCAATTCTGAGGATCCTAGCATCAGTGGTGGGAACTATATCTGGAAGAGCCAAATGAAGAAGATGTTTCCTGGGTTGAATTTCATAAATTGTTATAGTAAAAGTTACATTAATAGAGTTTGAATTCACTAGTGATACATGATCTTCATTCTTCTCAGTGAGCAATGAATGTGGATATGTCAAAGGTCAAGGTAGTTGTTTCTAGGGTAGCACCTAAGAATGTGGAAGAGATTTTTAGATTATTTGGTCTCGAGGGATATTATCAGAGGTTTTTTTCTATAATTATCTTTATATTATGCACCAATAGAGACAATCACATGGAATGATCATTCTTTTGGGACATATTTTTTGTTTATAGAAAGCGATTTTTTTTCAAAGATGATGTTTTTCAGTGCTCCAGTGCATTGGTTTCCTAATAAGTGTGTGATGTTTAAGGTGTTTTTTATTTCTTCCTATTAGGGCCTTGGATGCATATGGGTGAATAAAAATGTGGTGATTTCTTATGGGTGTAGGCAATTGCATCCCCCCATTCATAACTACAGAACCTATGAAATGGAGTTGGAAGTTATTCTTTTTATTCAAATGTTATGGAGAAATTATCTCATTCGAAAAATAATTTTGGTCTTCAAATATCATAGTATCACGAGGTATGTAATTTATCTGTATGATTTGACATTTATAAGATAATTTGGTTGAATTTTATTAAGTGTTATTATTTTGAGATCTCCTGACCCTCCAGGAATGGGAATATTATGGGTGATGCTCTGATCAGGAAGTTGTGAAATGATATTTTATGGGAGACTGGTGATACATAGAGAGTAACTAAGGAGTTTAATTCCATTCAAATCAATGAAACAGTGGATAATGGTAGAGGCTTTATATTTTAGATGACGATATTAGATTCTTTTATATTGTAGGTTGAGGTGTCATAGTTGGGAGACTCGGAGGCATAGGTGACGTGTGATCATGTTGGCCATGGCGATGCTCTGAATGGATGGTTAAAACTTGATGTTGTTTTCTAGGAGGATTTTTGTTACTATGTTGTTGCCAAAGGGAGTACATCTAATGATTAATATCTCATATTTGGATGTAAAACCATGAATATCCCTGATTTATAATGGCTTGAGGATTATTTTTTTGGTGGATTGGGTTAAAACGGATAGTGATAAAGTTCAAGGGGAGGTGTTTTGTTTTATAGTAGGTAACATCCAATAATTGTGTTTCTAGGGTTTACTTCCTCCTTCATATTTTATTTAGTATAAATGTGGTGAAATATTAATGGATTTAATAATAGGGTTACGCCAATCTCTGGGCTGTTGTGATTCTAACATGGGGATCAAGTATTGGTGGATGAAATCAACCAATTTCTTAGCAATCAGGGAGTCAGACATAGTGGATGATTTGGATAAAAAATAGATGGTTTGGGTGGTGTGGTTTTATGGTGTTTAGAGGTGAATTTTCATGATCCATGATGAAAATTTTACACTGTGATTCTAGAGGGGATTACCACATTCTTTGGGAAATCATTTATGCCTCAGTGAAACATTCCACCCTCCAACAGATGGGCGGATGAAGTTGACCATCCAAAACATAGAGGATATGTGTTGGGGGATCATTATGAACCTTGATGGATCTTGGGTATGACACCAGACTTCGGTCATGTTTTAAAAAATGAACAAATTTCACTCTTTTATAGGCATGGATATATTTGAGGTCTTTTATAGGCCGTAATATCATTCTCCATTGAACATGATGAGGTCAAGGAGGTAGTATTTATTAGACCCGATGTGGTTCCCAAAACAATATTGTAGGAATAATATTTTCATGTGCTGATGAAACTATTATTTTACTGACATAATTCTTATGCGGATTTTGGGAGGCCACCCCTGTAGTTTATAATTGTGTACCACGTGTTCTTGAATGTTTCCCTTCAATGCGGGAAGTAGATTATTTTCAAAGGCAGTAAGGTTTATCCAATTTTTTGGGCCCTTTGAAGTTTTTCTACATGTTATAGATGTGGTGTAACTGTTGTAGTCTCTACAATGGATATAGAGGATTCATTGAGGATTCCATGTCTCTCATGTTTTTTAGAATCTTCACAATAAGTCTCATGTCATTGATTAGAGATATTTAGATACAAATAATGATGTGATAATTGTGGAGTGACTAGGGGATTTCAAGGATCATTAAGAAAAGTGTTTCGGTGGATACATTTTCCCTTAGTTTTCATATTTTGGATGTATGGTTTCATTTCAGATCTTACATAGTATAGTGACATGATGATGCGTTCTTTGTATATGGATATGTTTTTAGTTTTTCTTGGATATATTTTTCTTTGTGATGTGATGTTTGGATCAAGTTGTTTTTCAGATGAGTTGTTTTCTATGTTTTGTGATGTCTGAAATGTGATAATGTCTTGAAATATAAAAATGGGTTGACATGAATTATAATTGAGAAACATTATACATTGACTTGATTAAATCATTTTGGTCTATTCATTGATTCCTATAGTAGATGGTATCTTGAAATTGAGGGTGGAATAATGAGATTTGAATCATTATGGATGTGTGTTTAGATAGTTTCACTAGATGATAGTTTATAATGTGTGTTCATTTTATGGTTTTGGTAATTTAATTTGTGATGATGAGTTTGTGTGAGATGTTTTGCGAACATTTGGTTAGGAATATTAGGTTGGTGGTGTCATTTTAGGTATGGAGAGATCCTTCCGAGGTATCTTGGGGGTCAATTTTTATTGGACCCCATTCCTAAGATCTTGTTTTTGGATTCTCATGTATGATAATCATTTTTAACTTATAATATGTAATGGTTCGATACATATAGAAACATTAATTTTATTACTTTTTTGGTTTGTGGCCTTTGAGTGAGGTTTCATGAGTTTACATTAGTGGTCGGAGCTGTAGGGGTTCTGCAAGAAGGAACTCATGTTATGTAATGGTTACATGAAATTTAAAGGTTGATCGTGTATTTTAAAACTAGTAAATTAGTTTATTTTAAATCAAATAATGTGTAGATGTGAAACAAATACACTTCATGTAAATGAAATTCATGATTTTTAATAAATTATAAGTTTGGTGATACAATTTTAAAATAAATGTGGATATTTTTAAAAATCAAAGGATTAAAAGACATGTAATGATTAGAACACATGAAACCAGTGTTATATAGGTTATTTTATAACCCATTAGTATGATTATTTCCTTTCTTTAATCCCATTTTTTCCCTATTATTTTGGAAGAACCCTAGGCACCCTAGGGATTATTTTCATCCATATTCCACATGCTTCAATATTTTGGATCTACAAGATGTTGGTTGGGTATCCATGGTGAGTTATACATCCATTCCACATGGTTTTAATTAATTATAATTTTTTTTATTCCCTGCACTGATGATGTTTTTGTCTAGGGTGGGAGTTGAAATACATTGTGATGATCCTTTGATGAGGTAAAGGTTGATCAATGATCTTGTGGTGCATTTTGGGTTTACATGAATCTATTCATTAACCTGTGGTGTCTATCTAGTTGAAAATATTGTTTTAGGAAGGTTTTCAATCATTTCTATTTATTATCTAAGTTCCATCCTCTGATGAAAAGTGTGATTTTTGGGGTTTTTGTTGGCATTGGATAATATGTTCTGCAACTAAAATATTTTTTTATTGCTTGATATCAGAGTAAAAATTGAAATTTTATTGAATTATCTTTTCAAAAATTAAATTATTCCCCTAGTTTTATTTATTTTTTGAAAATAACGTAATGATATTGTGTATTTTCTGTGATTTTTTGAAAATACAAGAATTTGATTTCATATTAAAATATAGTAAATTATGGTATATATACATTATAAGATAAATATATTATTCCATAAAAAATTAATGATTTATGAAAAATAATATCAAACATTCCTCCAATATTTTATCATATTTTATGATAATTCTCAAAACATTCATATTCTTGAGCCAAATTAATAAACTAATTAATATAATGATAAGAAAATACCCCTCTCCTTCATTATAAAGACCACTCCCCACAACTTACACTCCTCTATCCTCTAAGCCTTATAGATTCATTAAGATCTATCTTATTTATATCCAAATAATTTTACCACATATAAGACATAATGGCCTCACAAAAATTCTAGAACAATGTTCCTTAAAGAGGTTCTGAAGGAGGAGGATTCAATTGGTAAAAATCCTCTTTCATTTTATTTTATTTTATTTTAATTGTTTTTATTTTCATATACTCTCTTATCCTACCCTTGTCTACAAGAAATGAAATAATCTAGTCTCTTATATATACTATAATTTTATAATGTTTATGGGAAAAAAATATTATGATAATTCTTCTCCTCTCAATTTTATTCAAAAAATAAAAACATCATACGTGCTTTGTCAATTTACCGACATTTTAGACGACATGTTTTCAATTTTATTTACCACCTCAAAGGCTGGTTAGAAAACAATTAGTATGGTTAAATAATATCTTATTATACATATTATATTTTTTATCATGTTGTAAAACTAAAATATTAACATAATACTAATTAATAAAACATAAGAGGTTTTGTAATAATAAAAATTCACCAAAAATAAACTACTGTTTGTTGCTAATGTTTTATATAATAATTCAAAATAATACTATATAAAAAATTTATATATAAGATAATTTAATATTCTGGATTTCCCTTAATAACACATAATTTTAATTCTGGAGTTTTTCTCACTTCCTAAAAGTAATCCATAACAAACCAACCACGGAACCCATGAAATAAATGCACACTAAACAATGATAATAACAAAATATTATTAATAAATGGGTTGAAATATGTTATCATAATATTATATAAGTAATTATAAATATTAATATGGTTTTATAATATATTAATAACAATATTTAAATAATTATATAGGATGTTTGAACCTGTTTGATGTAAGACAACCCAGATGTAAGGGAATTCTTAACCCAATTTTCATTCATTGGTTTAACCTTATACATCATTAATTTCTTGGTAATGTGATTAATTTTGCTTGTATTATGTTTTATTATGTAGATTTATAGTGTATAAACATATTCCATTCATTCTATTAATTCTCACTTCAATTATATGATATTAGTAAGGGCCTTGTCATTAAATATAATCTTTCAAAGTTATATTTTAAAAAATAAAAAAACAATGTCTTTAAAAAATTATTCACATTATATTTTTAAGATCTTGATCTTTGGAATTTTTAATAATGAAGGTTGGGACCAAAATCTCTATCAAATTCATTGGGTATGTTTATGTTAGAGTATGGATATATGGTTACTGCTAGTATAACTACGATTATTACACCATAAGGTAGCCATGAGTTTTACATCATAAGGTTGTTATGAGGGTTGTATTGTAGGTCTTACATGAGAGTTACAAATGATATGGTTTTTGTGAGGGATAAACGTTTAATTTATTATTTCCATATGAAACCTTTATGGTGTAATTTATTTTAGATATGTTTTATGGAAATCTCACGTTTTCACAAAGTTACGATATGATAATTATTGGGTGAGAAGTATGCCTTTGTGAGAATGATTTCATATTTAGGTACTAAACATTTATCTCAATATTTTTATATCCCTTAATAATAATTTTGTTCGTATACCATGTTTTAACAATGTTTCATAGGTTTTATGGAAGGGTAAGTGAAATGGAGAATCAAAGATGAATGTTGTCAAGAATATTCATAAAATGATTTCATGTTTTTATTAAAAACTTTTGTATTATAAAATATTTTATATTGGTATAGCAATAAAAAAATTATATTCATGTGGGGTGATATTTACGGATTATGTACTAATTTCATAAAATTATAAGATAAAATGATATTTTGGTATAAAAAGAAGTGAATTCTAAAATAAATTTACTAGATTATGTAATGTTTAATGTAGGGTCCTCATATTTATTATCAAAGCATGTCTTAGATAACATTAGTGGTAAAGATGATGTTAATAAAAAACCATAAATGTTTTTATATTATTATCATGTTGAAATGATATAGATTTTGAATATTACCATGTTTTATTGCATAATATGTGTCTATTTAGAATGGTTTTTTGTATATGAAACAAGGAAGCAAGTGTAGGAAGGCACCAAGAGGTGGATATCTTTCTAAATCCACAATCAAGAATGTTTGGAATTGGAACATAATAGTTTGTGATTGTAATGTATTTGTTAATTCAAGCTATATATGTTGGTGGAATCCCTGAATGAGAATAACCATATAAACCAAAATGATATATGATGATAGTTGAACATTTTAGGAGGCAACACCGCATTATTTTATTGGATCTTTTGTCCCAGTAGTAGCTGATTGTTGTATTAAATCCCTGGAATGAATATTTATTATTATAGTGTGTTTAGATAATCAAAACGATAGACATTACATTTATCATTTTGAAGGTAAATTTAACCAATCGTGGTAAATGGTAAAGAATATTAGGGATAGTGATGAGATTGATTCGTTGGGATGAGATGAATTTGAAAATATTTTCCATGAAAAATATTACCCTAATGTGGTCAGAGTTAGGAATGCAAAGAAATTAAATGAACTGAAACAAAAGGAGGAGGATTCAGTGGCTGTGTATGATGAAAACATCACATGATATTCATGCTACTCTCAAAATCATATTCAGGATCCTGATATAAAATTAAATAATTTTTATTCAGAATTCAAACCAAGATATCGAATGGCCTTAACCAACTAAAAATTAAAACGATATTAAAAACGTTTCTGATGTACTGAGAGGGTATGAATGGAATTTACTAATGATCACATGTAATTTTATTGAAAGCTGAAGAAGATAATATTATGGAAAAAGATGGGTAAAAATCAATCAAATAAATATAATGTTAATAAATTCTGGTTTTCAGTTTAGGATAAGTGTCGGATAAATCACCAAGGGAAATTCTTTTAGAAAACTGGTAAGTGTTTTTGATGTGGTATGACTAGAAATATATCCTGAGATTATAATGAAATTTATATTAAGATTAATTTAGATAAGAAATCAATAATGTGTTTTAAATGTGGTGAGATGCATCTTTATGAAAATACAATCCGAATGAAAGATCTGAATGATAGAAATTAGTTATATTATATTAGGAAAGGTGTAGTGAGATCTGTTCTGACAACATCAATAGATGTTGGTCCATCCATTAAAGTGGTATAATGTGCTTCATTTGTGTACTCATATTTTTCTAATGTTTTTTTCATACAATGTCTATACATTACATTATTTTTGATAATTTTTCATGTAAATTAGAAATTTCATCTTATGAATTGAGACCAAAATGTGTGGCTAAAACACCAGGGGAAAATATTATAGTAAAAATGCATTATAAGAATCTTCCAATTATTTTATATGGAAATAAATTACCTAAAAACCTTATTGTTTTTCCCTTAGAAGAGTTTGATGTAATTTTAGGTATGTGTCGGAGTTTTTTTTTCTATCATGATAAGATTGATTGTATGGATAAAGAAGTTTTTTTCAAAAATATTTTTAGATTTTATACATGAATAAACCCATACAATTAATATCATATCTAGAAGCTGGGAAACTGTTAAAATAGGAAAATGAATGATATCTTGTTTATATTACTGAAAAAGAGTGGAATATTCATATTAATGATGTTGAATTAGTGAATGAGTACATGTATGTTTTCTTTGATGAGTTTCACAGTGTTATAACTGACTAGAATGTTGAATTTACTACAAAATTAGTTCATGAATCTAAGTCATTTTAATACCCCCATATAAAAAAGATCAAGTGGACCAACTTGAATTGAAAAATTGGTTTTAAGAGTTTCATAATGAATGATTCATTCTTCCTAGAACTTCATCGTGGGGTGATTATTTTTTTTCAAATAATCAAGAATGATAGTTCAATGAGACTTTTCATTAATTATAGATATTTTAATAACATTATTATTATGAATAAATATCATTTTCTTCATATCGATGACTTGTTTGATCATCTCTTCGGATGTTAGTATTTTTTAATGATTTAATTGGGATATTGGTACCATCAACTGAAGTTTAAGGATAATGACACTAAAAAAATCTTTTTAGAATAGATACAAGCATTATGAGTTTTTTTCCACCTTTGGGTTTGAAAAAATTCCATATCATATTAATGGATCCTATAAAAAGAATACTCAATAAAAATTAGGATAAGTTTGTTTTTTGTTGTATTCAGTATAGTTAGTTATTTCCATAAATTAATGAGGATCATGAATAACATTTATGAATTTTATTGCAATCTCTTAATGAAATGATGTTATGCAAGAAAATTTTAAAATTTCACTTTGGGATGAAATCGATTTAATTTCTTGGAAAATTGTAATTAAGAATGGAATAATACTTGATCCTACCAGAAAAAGTGGTTGATAAATTGAAAGAAATACAAATGTTACAGAGATCTATAGTTTCATTGTTTTAGTAGGTTATTATCAATGGATTGTTAAAAAGAAAATTCATAGTTATATATATATTTAACTATGATAACATGATAATGGGTTAATTTTATTTGGATAAAATAATGTGAGGTTTTTTCTGGAAGTAAAGAAGATATTGGAGAACGATCATGTTTTTGTCTTACCCTCTAGAAATGGTGATTTTTTCATCTTAAATGATGCTTCTGTGAAGGGGATCATTTTTTTTCGGATGCAGACTGATTAGGGAATTAAATATGCTTTAAGGAAACTAAAACCTAATTAGTTATGTTATCCCAAACATGGTTTATAATTAATAGTATTGGGGTCTCTTTGAAAAATTGGAGAGGCCATTTTTACAGAGCCAAATGTGAAATATATACTAACAATAAATGTCTTAAGTATATATTCACTCAAAAGAAAATAAATATGATGTAGAGAATATTTTCTTGAAATGATAATGCTTTATTATTACATGATCAACTAACATCCTTGAAAAGTAAACAATTTGGCTGATTCCATGAGCCAGAAACATCATGTATCCTTAATCATGTTAGGTTGGCTATAAGACCCCTTGATTAATGATTTGATGAATTTCATATTTGATATTTTTGGTGAAGGAAAATCCTCTATTTTGTTTCTGGTGTCATTTTAGTCATCTCTATATAATTTAAATAAGAAATAACCAATTGAATATCATGAGTTACAGAAAAATGTAGAATTTATTAGATGGGGTAAGTTCAAAATTTATCATTGATATATATATATATATATATATTGTTTTATGATTTTGAAAGATATTATATGTGCCATTTGATTCACATATTAAGAAGGAGTTGTAATGGGAAGCTCAAAGATCTCTATTTTCAGTTCGTCATAGCTTTACTAAATCGTATATAGACCATCTTGTGTATTACTGGTGGGATTTAATGAAAAGATTTATTTCATATTATACCAAGAAATTTTTGTCATGTTAATAAGATATAGAAGAAATACAACTATAAAAATGGATTGTTCATCCTTTTCTTATGCATGAGTTTAAATTGGAAAATATTTCCACCATCATTGGGGTGGGAAAGCTAAATAATTCCCAAGGAAACAATGCAATTAGGGTTATTATTAATAGACTGACTAAATCTACACATTTCTATACTATTTTTTACACTATGTCTTGGGCTCATCTTTCACAATTCTACCTCAAAGTGATTATCTGGTTACACGTATACCCTATTTTTATTGTATCTGAATGTGATAATGGGTTCAAATATCAAAATTTTAAAGTAATTAAGAATCTATTTGAAATGGAAATAAATTTAGGCACTTATTTTAATCATTATTATGATGGAAACACTAAGAGAAAAATTTGAACATTGGAGGATGTGCTTTGAACTTGTTTAATGGGCTATTATGAAATTTGTGATCAACATCATTTTTCAGTTGATTTTTATTATAATAATAGTTTTAATTCCCTTATATAGATGGAAGATATTAATGCATTATATAGAAGTTTGTTTTATACTATAACATTTTGGGATGAAGTCAGGGAAAGGAAGTTTATGGGACCAATATTAGTAGAGGAAGTGGTTGAGAATGTGAAGATGATCCAGAAACACATGATAATATCTCAAAGAAGGTTGAAAAAATATGCATATAAGAGGAGGAAAGACTTTACTTTCAAGGTAGGTGATATTGTTTTTATTATATTATAACCATGGAAAATTGTTATGCAATTTGGTAAGAATGGAATGTTATGTCCACAGTTCATGAGACCTTATGAAATCCACGTGAATGTTGGAAATTCACTTACCGAGTAGCTTTACCTCAGAGTTTAAATTAGGTACACAATTTGTTTTATGTTTTGACGTTGAAAATGTATGTTCTAGATCCATCTCATGTTTTGATCCCAGAAGTAGTTATTTTTGGAAGTGAACCTTTCTTATGAAGAAAAGATTGTTCATATTCTAGATCGTAGAGAGCAAGTATTTCGGAATATGGTATTCCACCAAGTTAATGTTATGTAGAGAAACCACATGGTTGAAGGAGAAACCTTAGAAACTGAAAATTATATGAAGAAAAAGTATCCTCGCTTTTTTAATACGAAAATAGAAATTGTAGGGACATAATTTTTAGAAGGTGGGGAGAATGTACCAACCCTGGTACTTATAAAATATTTTTTTCATTTTTATATTAAATATTTAAATTCATTTTAAATTTATTAATAAATATATGATATTTATAGACATTAAAGAATTAATACTGATGGAATTGTAACGGGCCCATAGGAATAGTAAATTTACCATTAGGAAAATTAATTTTGATCAATAGAATAGTAACCTCACCTATGGGAATATAAATGAAATATATGTATCTTATAAGGTTAATGATGACAAATTTATATCATGGAATTAGTAAATTAATGTTTTGGAAATGGTAAAATAAGTGATGTTAATTTTTTTAGTAATAAATATTTACTTACAAATTTGATAATTAATTTAAGGACATAAAATTAAATTTATTTTTGTAAAATAGATTCATTAATTATTATTTTGTTGTCTTATTATTATATTATAATTTTATGAGACATTAATTAATTTTTCATTGTGTTGTAAAATTAGTTATAAATTTAATTTGTTTTATTTGTTAAAATAAATTATGATATAAATTAAAAATTAAAATTTTCATAATAAGAAAAATATATTCAAAAAAGAGTGTTCATTTTGCATTTCAATACTTCAAAAAAAGGTTTGGGTTGAATTTTTGGTATTTTTCGAAATAGATGAATTTTTAGTGAGTAGTAAAATATGATAATTTAAGGTATATATACATTATAAGATAATTATACTATTATAAGAGTCATGAATGATCTATGAAAAATAATCTCAATCATAAATTCATTATTTTTAAATAGTTTATGATAATTCTTAAACTGTCCATTGTCTTGAGATGAATTAATAATATAATGAATATAATAATAAGAAAAAACCCCTCTTATCCACTATAAAAACCACCCCTCGCCAACTACTATCTTCACACCTCAATGCATTTTATCTTACTTATTTTATATCCAATTAAATTTCCAATCCACCTACCTATGAAAAAGACCATCTGGTCTCACCCCAATTTAAACACCAAGGGCCTTAAGGAGGTTCTCAAGGAGGATGATTCTAGAGGTATAAATCATCTTTAATTTTAATTTATTTTCCTATAAATTATTTTTATTCTCTTATACTCTTTACACCTACCCTTATCCAAGATGTATCAAAATATATTATCTTATATATACATTAATTTTATCTTGTTTATGGAAAATTTCTTCATCATACTTCTTCTCATCTAACTTCTATTCAAAAAATAAAAACATCATCTTTGAGGTGTCGATATACAGACATTGTGGATGATGTGTTTCATATTTCTATTATCAACTTAATGGTTGGTCATAAAACTATTAATTTAGTAAAATAAAATATTATCATACATATTATATTTTATATTATGTTCTAGAACTAGTGTTTATACTTAATATTAATTAATAAAATAAAAGTGGTTCGAATTGTTCAAAAATCACCAAAATAAACTAACATTTATCACTAATGTTTTATTTCGAGATTAAAAATCATACCATTTAATAATAAATATGTATAAAAACATTTAGTATTATATAAATTCATTAATTAAATGTATTTTCAATTCTGGAGTTTTTCTCCCTTATGATAAAAAAAATCCATAATAAACCAACCTTGGAAACAATGAAATAAATGAACCCGAAAGAATAAAAATAACAAAATATAATTAATAAACGGGTTTGAAGATGTTATGATAATATCATATAAGAAATCAAAAATATGAATATTTTTATATAATATATTAATTAAAATATTTCAACCAGTATATAGTATTTTTGAACATGTTTTAAGTAAGAAGAAACTGTGGTAAGGGAATTTTTAACACAATTTCCATTCTTTGGGTTATCTTTATACTTAATTGATTATGTGATACTGTGATTATTTTTTTTATCATGTATTATTATTTGGATTTATACTTTATACACATGTATCATTCATTCTATTAATTCTCAGTTTAATGATAATTTATTTGTAAGTGACTTCTCTTCAAAAATACTCGTTTAATATTCTATTTAACTAATTTCATAAGTAATGTTTTAATGAAAGTATTCATGTTTTATGGTTATGTTCTAGTTCTTTGGTGTTTTTTATAATGAATGTTGTGAACTGTATCTCCCTCTAATGCATTGGGTATGTTTATGTTGGAGGATGACTGTATGGTTACTCTATGTATAAATTTAATGGTTATACCATAATGTATCCATGAGGGTCGCATTATATGGTTATCATGAGGGTTACATTATTAGGTAGTCATGAGGGTTAAAATAATATGGTAGTTGTGGGTGTTAAATTTTTAAATAATTAATACCCCAAGATACCTTTGTGTTATTATTTATCTTTTCTATTTTTAATGGAAATATCATGTATTCACAAAGTTAATATATGATTCTTATTGGTTGAGAATTATGTCTTTGTGAGAATGATTTCGTATTTGTGTAATAATGACTTCTCTCATTCTTTTTGTATTCCATACTCATCATTCTATTCCCATCCCATATTGTAAAATTCATTAAATGGTATTGTGGATGGGTAAAAAATATTGAGAATCCAAGATGAATATTGTGAAACCTTTGCATGAAAATATTCCTTGTTTTTATTAAAAAGTATTGTATTATAAAATAATATATTGTTTTCATTTTACCCACATTGTATGAATTTGAGTTGATATGTATAAATTATGGACTAATTATCTGAAACTCTAAAATGAAATTATCATTGAGAATGTGAATAACATAATTATAATTGAATTGTATATATTATGTATTATTTAAGGCCAAGTCTGTATACTTTATTTTTGAGTGGTACAATATTCAACCTTTGCTGAACTACCACTGCTAATGTTATATGCTACTGATGGTTAACTACTCCTGAAGAATGGTAGATACTTTTATCACTGAAGAAACCAATGTTGTTACCACAGTGATGAGATAACATCATAGAAGAAGGATATGTATTAACACTATTGCAGTGTATTTTAAGGATCAACTGTCAGAGTTATGTAATAGTCAAATTGATGCTTCTACCGGTAAATAAAACAATATTTATACAATCATTATGATATTCTATAAAGAATTAGTGCAATGTGCATTGACGAAATGGGCCTTTGATATAAATCTTTTCTTTTTAATCATTTATTCTTTAAATAATCTCTATAAATCAAAAAAATGATAAAACTATTGAAAATGTATTTCAATTTAAAATAATAATATTCCTAAAAATCATAAAGAAGAAAATGTAATGTGTCACACATGGATTCTATTCGATCGAACTTTTGTTAATCATTTTGAGTGATTAGTGGAGAGGGATTTTTATCCTACAATTGATTGACTTGAGCTCGTGCATAATTTTATCAAAGGTGAGGAGGTTAAAGGTAGAACCCTTCAAATATGTGATGGGTGGGATCCGTCAGACAGAGGAGATCCGTTTTATCATGTGTACATCTTTAAGTAAGTATATTGTGAGGTGGTTGAATAGTGTAGAATATCCTATGTCCCAAATTAGTCTTTTATTTTGTCAAGTATCTATTATAAAACAATTTAATTACATAACCAATTCAACCTAGTAGTGTGGGATTAGTACCTGCATACATCCATTCAAACATGGGCCTCATGAGCTAGTACATCATCGTTCTGGACCACAAGCACAGACCTCTATTCTCTAACCCAAGAATACTCCTTCAGGCCTATATATGGCCCACTCTCTCTTATTCCACCATGGTTGGTCTTTAAGGAAGATGATCCCATGGGTTTGACTCATTGGCCCCCTATATAGTTGATAAGTTTTCCATTGTAGGATTTTAATAGACTATAATGTTTTTAACCAAAGCTACCTAGGAAAATTCTTATATTGTATAACATTGTTAAACATTATTTGATAAAAAATTAAAAATTAAAATATATATTACTTAATATTTTGAATTTATAACTAATATAGATAAATTTAAAATTAAAACATTAATAAATCATAATTAATATCCAAAAAATAATAAATGAAATAAAAAATTATTAAATTTATAAACAATTTTAATTTTATTAAATTTGAGGACATTTTAATTTATCAATATCCAAATTTTAAAGGATTAATTAACATGACGAAATAAATAGTCTCACCATTTTTTAAATTCCAAAGGAAAACAATTATTTAAACATTCAAAAAAATTATCATTCATTATTTAATATATAAAGATAAAATTAAAAATAAATCTTTAAAATAATCATCCTCTTAAATAGTTATAAATAATTTGATTTAGAAAATAATAATAATTATTAAAATATTTCATTTAGTTATAGTATACATGTAAGAAGAAGAATGTTTTATCTTCTCAAAGAAGTAATTATAACAAGTACATTAATGTACATTCATTCATAACTATATTATACTTTGATTAATCAAATTTTTTGAATTTAATTTCAAGTGAATATGTTATCAATTAAAATTTTTAGGTGGAAGAAATTCTATAATAATATCACATGTATTCACATGAACCTCAGAAACTAAAATCTAAAATCTATTTTTTATTTTATAGAGAGTTTCATATGGTTAATAAAATTATAATATCACAATATTTATCATAGAAGATAACAATTACAAATAAATTGTTAAAATAATATAATTTTTTTTATCCGTATGGTTTGAGAAACAAATAGTAGTGAAAACAAACTTATCTTAAATTATAGAAAGTTCTATTGATATTTTTTTCATAGAACTCCATGAAATTCATGTTTTACGAAGAAAATGACAAATAGTTATGGTGATTTTCTAGAAAATCCTACAACATCTAATGTAAAAATTAATGTAATATAATTATTGATAAAAATTAATAATTGAATAAAATAAAATAGTTACCATAGTTCCTTGAATACATCTAATTAATATATTAAATTATTTAAGATGAAATTCATTAGTGATGGAATAAAATCTTGAACGCAAACAAACTAATAACGTTATGTCTAGTATAGATATAGTGAGATACAGAAAAGAAACATATCATTCCTCTATATATTTTAATATCAACTATTTTTATAGAATCATCTACATCTAATTTGGAATTCGTACTCAATTGTGCTTTCATAGATTTACTAAAATCAAGGCATGAAACTTTAATAATTTGGTTTGTATACTATGATTAGATTAAGAATATACCATATTTACTATGATTAATTTGTAAACTATGTAAAAATTTTAGTTCACCCATTATTCTAATATCCAAATGAAGTTTTATTAGCCTGTAAAAATAATTACATAGTAAATCATTTTTCCACCCAAATATTATATCCCTGACATAAATCTGTATTATGAGTATACCATTTCCATCACACTTTATTAACATGGTTGGATCAATATTTCATATAAAAATAATTTTTAATCGAAATTGAGTTATTCATTTTTTTTAGATCATGGATCTTACTTAAGATCATAAAAATAATTAATCAATTTAAAAAATGATCTAGAAATTTATCATTATCATTTCTAGGGTTCTGTTTGACAAAGAATTCCTCATAAATTATTCCACATAAAAAAAGAAATATCTATATCAATTTAAAATAAATTAATATTTTGGAAATTATTTAAGGAGAATAAAATTATAATTAATTATATCCTGGGAAAATAATGGAATGAATCATTAAATTCAATACCGTCTTCCTAGGAATAATCTTGAGTTACTTGTATTACTTCAATTTTATAGGTAATTCTATTATCATCAATATTATTATGAAAAATCCATTTAGTTCCTAAATTTTTTTATCTCATATTAAATGAATTAATTAATCAAATTATTTATTTCGAATTAATTTAATTCATAAATCATATATTTTTTGAAATTTGAATATTTTAATTCATTCTAAATTTTAATATGTGAAAAATAAAAAACAAAATAATTATTTTCACAGTAATGTTGAGTAGGTTTCATTGTTTGTACACCCAATTCAACATTTCCAATTATTTTAAATTGCAATATAGTTAATTTTTTTCCTCATTATGATCAATTTGAGAATTGATATTCTCCTCTTCAACTGATGCATTCTGATTTTCATGGTAATTATCTTCACTAAAATTAAATTCCCTAAATTCAACCTCATATTTTTTTAAATTATAAAGTTTCACATTATTATTATTATTATTAAACATAACATTTACCACCACTTTTACATCTGATGTTCTATTTTTCAAGATTATATTAGAACTTCTTGCATTAAATCTTTTAAAAAAAATTCCGTCATCACTTTTAGAATTGAATTTGTTTAAATTATCATTTGATTTTATGATAAATAATTTTCAACCAAATTTCATACAATTTAAAAATTTATGTTTAAAACCAATAAATAATTCTTATTGGGTCTTAATTAAAAGTATATCTGTATTTATTATTTTTTAAAAAATGAAAATAATTATTTATAACTTCTTATGAAAAATATATTTCCTTATTAAAGTATATAACAATTAATATATCCAGTTCTTATATTGACATATTATATCCATTGCCAAACCATTTTATTTTGGTGTCTTAGGGGAGAGAAAAATATGTTTATATCCATTTTCTTCATGACTTTTTTTTCAAATTATAAATTAACAAATTCACAATCTCTATCACTTATGATAGTTATCATTTATATATTTAGGATGTTTGGGATAACATTATAGAGTAATGACTGTTTAGTTAATTATTATTTTGTAATTGATATGAACTAAATGTAGATAAGTCTACAATAATAATATACTATTAGAAATACAGATTTCATACAAAAAACTTATTTTTTTGTCTATGACTAATAAATTCGATATATAATAGTTTTAATAATCTATTATCACAATAATTATTTAAATATTTATTTATTTATTTATTCTTTTCATTATTTAAATAGGAATCACACATAAATTTCCTATATATATGTTACATGGGAAATTATAAAACTTGTTCATTCTTTGAAAATTTGTGAAACATTATGATGTTTTCATTTCAAATAATAATATTCCATATAATTTAATATGATTCTACATTGTTTAAAATTTTAACATTTCATTTTTTTATATACGAAAAATAAATATTATAAACATTATCTATTTTATTTGTAGACAATAAAATAGATATATTTTTCAAAACTATACACATTTTATTTAAAAAATTGACATTTAATCAATCATTAAGAATTTCTTAAACACATATTAACTTTTATTTCAAAATTACAATAAATAATAATTTGTAAATTATAATAGTTTTAGGGAAACCAAATTTACAATTACCTTTAATTTAACAATTATAGATTTTTAAAAGGTTACTTGGCCACCATCACATGATTTGAAATATATGAATTTAGATATTACACATTCCATGTTCCTTGAGTAGCCAATGTCTAAATACCATTAGTATTTAAAACTAGTATGGTAGATTTTATCACACTTGAAACCCTTTATATCAATGTTCTTTCTCTCTTATTCACTTCAAAAATCGCTACTTGAGTAATAACTATCATAGGATTCCCAACCATCAAATACTTATTTGTTTTCTTCTGTACATTTTAATTTTAATTTCAATGGATGTTTGTGTTCTGGGAATCATATCATAATGTCATATATACTCATATATGAATAAATTTTGATACAAAAATATAGTTATTATTACTAAGATAAACTTTTTATTTATAATTTTTGAACTTCCTTTGGAAAATAAATCTTGCACCATTATTTACTAAACATTAAAAATTCATTGATGATTTCAGCCCTATCCTTCTAAATTTCCTACATATCAAACTGAAAATAATTTTATAATTCATTAATTGTAAATTTAATTTTTTATTCTTTAGATTATTTTTTTTCAATTCAAACTCATATTTTAGAAAAGATAATATTTCCGCATCTAAGGTATAAAATTTATAACATATTTCTCTTATCAATTTAAATCTTCCTTGCAAGAAATATTTTTGTTAGAGTGCTCATAAATATTTCACCTTGAGCACTATTGTATGTTACTTCATTGAAATACCACATACCATTTGTAATACAACTAAACTAATGGAAACCTTGGTTCCTTGAATCATAATATTTGATCATGATATTTTGGAATTCTACTACAAAGATTCCTAGATTAGTTATTTTGTTATTTTCATACCCATATTGATTGAATTAAAGTATTCCTTATATATCATGGGTTGTATTACAAAATAAGGTATGGTAATATAAATATTTACACATATAATAGTTCATAATATTCTTCACTTGTTAATTAAATACATATTTAATCATTTCAATACTTACATGTGTGCTTAAGTCATCCTTGGGAAGCTCAAATGGATTGTCCGTGAGAGTGAAATTATCCAACCGTAAATATTCCAGGTTATATTCTATTCATTTTTTCTAGTATCCATAGTCACTTCCCACAAATTATATAAGGTTTTATATTGTCCATCCATAATATCCATTAAAACCTATTATATTTTATAATTTTTTATTCAATGAGTGTTATGTTTATGATGATCAGGTTACCACATTAGTTAATAATAAACCAAAAACTGGATCCAAAATTATTAAAAAAACATGAAAACTAATCACCATATAGTATTTGATATAATTTTATTGATCATATTATATGGAAATATAGACAAGATGGGGGGTATCCATTTAAAAACATTTATAAAAAAAGTCAGATTTTATTAATTAATGAATCTATATTTAGTTTTGTGGTCATGTTATATAGTGAAATTAAAATATAATGAATTAAAATTGATTTTATAGTGGTTAAGATCACCAATATTCATGTTCACTTATCGAACATCTCCACTATACAATAATATTGGTACCCACTTCAATAAAATCAGCATTAGAGGTGAGAGAACCTATTATAGACTCTTCCATTTACATTATCTAGAGGCAATTATAGGATTCATAACGTAGTTTGGATATGACTTCTCATCAAGAGTCACGAACAATGATATTTATTTTGGTTATTAGAATAACCAAGTAACTGAAATTATTTTTATTAAGAATATCATAAATAGATACAAATAATTATAAAAAATTAAAAAAATATTATACGAATAAAAAATGAAATAATGAATGAAAAATAAGATGATTAAGATAGTGAAGTATAAAGATCCGGATCAGTTTAGTAGTAAGAAGTTGAACATAGACATTCAATCAATATCATAAGAATGGAAAAGAAGTCACGGGTTCTCTTGATCATATGTGGAGCATTAATTATGTATCATAATGAATTCTTGAATGAACTGTTTGAATATTTATTTATCCCTTAATCATGTACCGATGGATTAATCTCACATAACAATTAAATCAAAGAGCTTCTTGGCTTGTCTTGTCAACCAATCATTGTAGGCAATAAGATATTGAATAAAAAAACCTAATATTATTATTACAAACATTAGTAAATACCATGATCAATATTAGATATTTTGGGTCATCCTTTATTTCATTAGAAAACCTCATCATAATTCTTCCATTTTGATATTTAGTAAAAAAATATATTTATCAGTTAAAAAATTTAAAATAAATAGAATAAACATTTAATATTCTAAAATATATAAAAATCACAAAAAATAAGGGTCATAAATAATATAATACATATTTCAATAGTAATATATTTGTTCAAATTATTTTTTAATACAGAATTATATTTTTAGAAAAAAATAATATAAAGTAATTAAATAAATTTTATTCAATTGTAGTAATTAAAAAAATATAAAATATAAATTGATAAAAATATAAAAACAAATGATAAATAAAAATGCATGGATGCAGAAAGATACTACTACTACTGACATTATACAGTCATATGAGCAACCATTATGTTGATATAGAGTCATATATGATCTATTGTTGGAGATGATATATATTTAAAGTCTAATCTACCACTGAAGTATAATATACTATTGAAGCATGATCTAGAATTGCAGAAGAGAAGTACTACTATAAAAAGGATATCTTCCCTCGGTGAGTTGAATGTGAATTCAGGAATGAATGATATACATTCATAGAGATGATGATTAATCTAGAATTTTTAATCAACTGGATCTAAAAGTAGATTCTTCAAATGGTGAGATACCTTAGTAGAATGATATATATTTATACCACTGATAAAATCAGTAGGGATATAATAGTGATGAGCTACAATCACTAAAGATGGATAAATAATACCATTGTGTTTCAAAGTACTACGATCTACCATCAATGATAAAGTATGGTTAAAAATTTTCTTCTCAAGATAAAAAAATGGTTTTGGTGTCATTATAATATATAGTGATGTAGTTGTGCATTGTGAATGGAGGAGATGTGTATATGATCCCAAATAACTGCTTATTCTATATTATTTTTATAACTCATCCCTATAAATATATTGGACGAGAAGGGTTTATTAACTATCTTTTCAATCAACAGCTTCATATTCTTCTAAATAACCATACATGCAAGAATATGATGTTTGTTTGGTTTTAGATTGATCAACCTTATAATAATAATTTGACATTCTTCTGAGAGATAGACAATTATCTAACTATTTTATGATTATATATCATGAAATAGTTTTTCGAAGGTATAGAGTATGAAGATGACACCCTTCGAATATACATTGTGTGATATCCCTCAGACTGAGGATATCCGTTATTTCAACCATTTGTTGTTATGTGAAAATCATTCAAAGAAGTTAAAAATTGTTTTGCCTCCCATCTCCCACATAAGAGATAAATTTTATTAATGTATTCTATATCATTATTCAAATTAAAAAACCAATTTTAATTGGTAGTCGAGGGAGGGTAGTGTCCACACACACCCATTCACACAAAGACCTTATGGGATGGAACATCCTTATACTGGCCTAACATCCCAGACCCATTCCCTCTAACTCAGGAAAGGCTCTTATATGATTATTCAAGGCCAAATTGCTATCCTTGTACTCTGGATGGTATTTAGGGATAAATTTTCCCTAGGGTAAACATGTATGTCCCTTATGTGGTTAATGGGATATAACTTGTGTGTTTGTAATGGTTGGACTATTTTTGTAATAAATCCACAAAGGAAAATTTATAAATAATTAAACATTATAAATAATATATAATAAAAAAATATAATACATGTATAAATATTAATTAAATTTAATGATTAAAATTAAAAGAATTAAATATTTAATAAAGTATCATTTATCATTTCAAAAATAATTACATGCTGTACTAATTTACTACATTTGTAGACAATTTTTATTTAATTGTAGATTATGAAATTCATGTTTCCCAAAACCCAATTGTTAATGTAATGACATACAAGTTCAAATAGTAACAATAACTTTCAAGGGTAATAAATAATAAAGGAATTAATATTTGAAAAATTATATCTCATACATTTTCATCGTAAAATGAAGTAAAAATCCATTTTATATATATCCATCAAGATTAAACTAATTTATTTTTTATGCATTTCATTAACTCTAAATTGACCCATGGCCATATTGATTATACATTAAAATATGTATATTATTTAACCAATTTAATTTTTAAAAACATCATTGATCAATTGTAATTACAATAATATAAATTCATCATCTCATTATATATATACTAATGAAATGATAGCACGTATTAATGAGCTATAAATAAAACATATTTAATATCTTTATATTACTATTATATTTAATTATTTTATACATATAATTTATAGTAATATGACCCTTATAATAGGAAATAAATTAACATATAAATATTATTAAACAAAAATATAAAACATTCACCAAAGACATAAAAACATTATACATATTTTATTATAATTTTTATATTATAAAAAAATTCTTTTAATCAACTATCTTAAACATACTTACCCTAGAAAAATATATTATAGAAGTATAACACCATTAAATATTTAATTAGATACTCATTTTGGAACCAATATTTTTGATAGCATACGATAAACACATCAATAAACAAAAATAGACTATAGAATAACATATAACCATTGAAATGTAGTTTTAGAATTTTTGAGTAAAAATAGATGTAACTATATTATGAAATATATGTAAAAATAAACATAAATAACATTATTAATACTATAGAATTCAAAAAACTATTATTATATAATTAAATAATAATATAATTCTACCATTAAAAATATACTTTATGTGGGAAATAGTTTATTTTATAAATTTTATCATATATTTAGAAAACCTATATTTAATATTTTTAAAATTAAGATCAATGTTTTCTAATGAAAACTACTTTTTCATTTTTATTTGAATAGGTTTTCACTAGTTGATATATATTTTTACATGTTATTTAAAATATCATAAATATACATTTGTTAATAATAAATAAATTACTTTTATTAAAATTAACATTATTTATAATTTCTTCTAAACGATACCTTTAAAGATTAAATATAATATTTTTCTAAAATTAGATTTTATGTGTTACATATATTTCTATTAAAAATAATTTTTATTACACATATAAATCCTCTAAGAAGAAAAAATAATTTATATTTTAAATCATTAGGCGATAATTTCATAAAAAAATACTTATTGATTTTCAGTATAAAAATACCACTCGTTTTAAAGTTAATTGATGCGAGAATGTTAAAATTGTTATCCCCAATAAATTTTTTTATTAACATTGTGTAAATTTTTTATAATAAAATAAATTAATCTAATATAAAAATCTATTTTTATATTATTTTAAATCATATATATATATTAACCCTCATTGAATTTTAAAATAATATTAAATATATTTAAGAAAACTTAACAAACATGAAACCATTTTTTAGGGAAATTTTTTTTTCATAATTTTATATACAAATATAGAACTAAAAATTCTAATATTTATAAATCATATTGTATTAAACAGATAATAATATACAATTAATTACAGTAAATATTTTAGGAAGTTCTATTGTATATTTTTATTAAATCGTAAATTTCTTTGTTAAAAGATTGTTACAATAATATAAACAAAAAATATAAAAATAAATAATATATGAAGAAATAAATGAAATTATGCATAATACAAGTGTGGAAATTTTTAATTGAGGATAATTTGACCCAATATTACCATAAATTCCATTACTTTTGACATTTTGAACCATTTACCATTGAATATTGTCATGCCAATTTTGAAAAATAATGCGTCTTAACAAATGTTACCTTCTCATAACTTATGGAACATAATAACATAAAATGATTCATAATACATATAAACAATTTAATTTTAACCTAAAACTCTTAAAATCCTATATTTTTAAAATAATATATGATGCACATAGGCGTATGGTATCAATTATTTTGCATAAGGCCTCAATTTCCACAAATATTTCAAATGAAATATGCGATGTTCTAAATGTGAGTATTTCATTCTTCGTATCCATTTTTCCGTAATATAATTTAAAAAGTATATATTATCGGTACCATAAAATACTGAGAAAATAAATAATTTTTATAATATAATTTTATTATGTTACTATATGAATCATTAATGATTCCTTTCAAACGAGTAAGAAAAACCAACAAAAAATTGATCGTGCATACATGTAAACTACCACCACAATGAAAATTTTGATTCCACTTTCTTCACCACATATCATAAAAGTTGAGAAAAATGGAATTAATGAATTAAAATTTTTTCTTATTTCAAAATGATGATTCTAAAATGAAAATTTATCATTTAAATAGATTCCAACCTATTCTTTGTGAAATAGAAATAGTAATCATTCGTAAGTACAAACTACAATCTCTACGAATACCAAATTTAATTTTCCATCACCACTATACATGGATGGTTCTAAGATTTAATTTAATGAATATATATGATATTAATAAAAAATAATAATATTTTTTAAAATTTATCTCACATTTTATAAAATCATGTTCTTACTTAATGCATCCTCATAACATTCTTCTTTTTGTCCTTGTTTTTACCATAATGTGAATGATGTTTAAATATTTTCCCCTTAAACATTAAGTAATTATATATATATATATTTAATATATTTTAAAAAAATATATTTAATAATTTTTAATAATTATATAAATTATTATTATCCTTTAATATATTTATTAATATATCACATTTTGATCCTTAAAGATACCAGAACTAGAACGTCACAATTTTTATTTTCACAAACCATTACTCTAACATTCAACTAATAAAAATGCTATATGAAAAATCATTGAGACACACTGATTATATAATTTTGGATAATAATTTAATGACTAATTTTTTTACTAACTAATACTCATCCATACAAATACTAAACTAGTATGAAGCACGTAATTAGAGTTTATAGCACCTGGGGATAAAAATAAATTTTAACTATCAATTATATTTCAAATAATGTGTTATAAATGAATTTTATGGATGAAAATGTATAATATTATTATTAACAAGGTGATTAATATAATTATTTTCATTATATAACAGTTTGGAGAGCATTTCAATTAATCATAAATGAATATAAGGGTTTTTCATATCAATGCTTCTTAATAATGATATGATCCAAATTTATTAATTAATTATTTTTTTTATATATTAATTTACCAAGGATTTAATTTTATTTTTAATTTAATGAAATCATCATATTTAAAATTACATATCAAATTTTTTTCTTTCATGATCTTCATATTCAAAAGAAAACAAATTGGAAAGGTGTATTTGTTTAAATTTCCAAACCTATGAGAGAAGAATGAAATTGTGCACCATAAATTAAATTATATATTGTATTCAATAATCGTAATATCCATCACATATAATAAATATATTCTATTTTATGATATTTTAGGGTTAATTTTATTATCAGCCTATTTTTTTTCTTGATTCTTACATTTTCACTACTGAAAGAGTTATTCATCACAAAATATCTATTATGAGATGTGATTTCTTCAAGTAAAGTAATTTCATTAAAAATGTATGAATATTGTGAAATTTATATATTATATTTTTTATCATATTTCAGTTGAGATAAAATATTTTCAATTTGAATATATCTCTTTTATTTGGGATTTGATTAAATGTTTACCAAATCCATAACAGTTTCTTATCCATTCTTAATTGAAAAATCTGAAATGCATTTAGCAGATAATCCATCTGGAAAATCGTTTTTACTATATATTTCAAAAACCAAGAGAATTTTATTATCCTATTTTTTTCTATCATTAAATATCATCAAAATATTTTACTTCCCGCCTTGAGTCATTATTTAGCCATTTTTTAGAAACTAAACCTACCAATTATTTTCAATCATGAATCCTCCACATTTGTGACCATATTCATTGGATGATTTTATGAATAAATTTATATAATAATAAATAAATGATTTACATAATTTATCAAGGTATTTATAATCATTAAAAATATTATAATCAAAATCACTGTTATTTCCATTCCAAAAAAAACTTTTTTTATAAGCATGATTTTTTATCCAATGACTTTCCAGGGTGAAAAACATATTTTTCATTAACTTATTTAAATTGAATTGACCAATAAATCAATTTTTTCATCAATCTGATAAAATTATTGACTTTACCATATACCATTAAACTATATAGTATCAATTTGAGGATGATTACATGGAAAACTATTCCACTTATTTATTGGGGAAATATTGACAATAGATGCAATTGTGGTTCCAATAAAAATGTTTTTTGATGAGTCTTGGAAGTTGATTATGTGATGTTTAACCATCAAAATTATTTAAATAAATTTTTTATTTTAATTTATCCATAAGAATATATTTTAATTTAGAATGCTTGTATCTCAATATATATTGTTATTTGTTACCAAGGATTGGGAATATGCATTGAATTGATAATCATAGGAATATCAGGGTGAATGTATTGGTCATAAATAAATTATCGATGCGACATTGTTTTATATTTCGACATGATGAATTAGTTGGTCTTATGGGATAATTTTTTGAGTATTTGATGTTTTCCAACCCAATGCAACCATTATATATTTTCTTGATGTTGATGACAGGAATGATGTATTAGCTATAGCCTTGACAACAATAATAATGTATTCGATGGGGTATTGAAAGTAAAAGATGTATGATATTATTAATTGTATCATTTTTTATTATTTAATTATTATTTGTGTGGTTATTTATAATGTTACATCATCCATGTATTTTTTTAAGATATTGTGTAGGATTATATGGAAATATTTTCCATATTATTCATGAAATAAAATCCTTAGATATATGATTTACCTTACTGATCATTTGATTTATCCCTTACTGTTTTTTTATTTCCCCATGTAATGATAAAAACATTTACACGTGATATGTATAGAAGAAAATAAAATTAGTGGTGTATTATAGTGAGATGTTAAGGAATTATTATGGATCAATTTGTTCCCAATGTTGTGTATTAAATGGCTATTTTTAGATTGGAATAAAATTTATTATATTATGATCCGTGTTAATAAAAAAATCTCAATATATAAAAGGTCATGAGAATACATATAATGAAATATGTTATTCATTTGATGTAACTACAGGATATTTATGTCTCAAAATCTACATATGGTATCAAATCAATAATTAAATGTTTTTTTCTAGCACCATCTCTAGATGTGCGGGTCTTGGGATATCCAAAGTGACCAAATTCATTATATAACATTTATTGAAATAATATTTGACTCTCAATAATTGGAAATAATTTTTAATTATCAATTCATAATAATATAAAAGTGAAGAATTTTGAAAACATCATTATTACTCATTATATAAAGGTATAATGTGTGATCTCCACAATCACATGTATTTTAAATTAAAAGTGTCTACAAGATATCTATTAATTATAAGCACATTCAAAAAATCTGTTTGAACATATAACCATGTTTAACCATGATTCATTATATATGTTAATTTCATATATTCTAGCTAGGCATTCCACAATAGACTTATAACCCTATTCTTTATAGTTAGCTGAGTAGGAATGATGTCTATTGAGCTTAATTTTCCCTTTTAATAATAAAACTAAATAGAAATATTATATGGTTACATTTCAGTGTAACCATTCCATCATGCTCATAGGAAAACCACTAGGCCTAGAATTATATATATATGTGTGTGTGAGTGTGTGTGAAATATATTATGATGGGGTATACGATTGATTTTAGTGTGATTAGTTTCTTATATGTCTTTTTTGTATAATAAATAAAAAGAAAGAAAGTGTGTAATAAAATTTGTAATATATAAATTTGTGGGTTTTAATGATTTTGAGAAAAAAAATATATCGATATTGGCGTTTATGAAAATCATGGATAAAAATCATCATTAAATTATTAAAAACATTGTTTATTGGGCATGGTTATTTTTTTATTTCAACAGACACACACACACATATATTTGAATATAAAATGACAAAAAGAATATCTATTGACTTGTATGTATAGTATTACGTTCATGTCTCATATATTACGTATATAAAAAGGGTGAAATTGAGAAAATACGAAACATTCATATACTCATGTGGTGATATCCCTTTTAGTTATAAAAATAATAATTTTTCATTTATTTTTATTGCTCATATACAATAAATTATTCCTAAATAGATAGTAAACTATAGATTATTGCAACATGTATCATTCTTACTAGTATTTGATCACTTCAAATGTCAGTTAAAAAATAATTCCCAACAATTTTTGGATCAAAATTCAATCAGAGGACCATATTACAAATCTACAGTACATAAGGATAATTCCACTCTTACTTATTATAATTTCACCACAGGATGAACACCATACATAAGCACCCCATATTTTCTCATCCTCAAAGCTAGAATAAGAATGTTATCAATTTATGAAGGTTCACAGTTAAAATAATTTTATAGAATCATGTAATATTTATTAATTTAATGATAACATCCATAAATTGAACAAATTATATGTATGTAATTAATTGTATTATTTTTTTAGGATGGTAGTTCATATATTAAGTCATAATTATTTCTCTTGTGTGTACTGCATATCATCATATAATCAAAAACCCATTGTAATTAGAGAATTTTATTAAATCCCATGAATTTAATTAAATTTTTTAGAGACATGCTAGATATTTCCTTGAGTGGGTTATTATCATTCAATTAAAATTAAAAAAATATAGTTTACCTAGATGACTAATACATAAGAAATTTTTATTAATTATATATCTAAAAAAATTATAATCCAATGATTTAGATCAATGAAAAATATTTATGATTAAGGTAAAATAAATTATATTAGTCTAAAACCCCACAAAATAGATTTCCTATGAGATTTATAAGTCTATAAATATTTTATTGTTCTACTTGTTTTTTAATTAATCTATTACATTATCATATATATCCACTTACGATTCAAAATGCTAACCAAAATTAAGGTTATTTATTGATAAAAATGGGAGCTAGGGTTTGAGCATGGCGATCACCGCTGTAGGCGGTGATGGTATCCAAGCAGATCATGCCTCCCTTGGTAGAGGGGGGATCTACGCTACCCTTTGGTGATCATCATTTTCTCCCATTCTCAAACCCTAATTACCTGCCTTCATTTCTGAAAATCATCATCTCCCACGATGTTCATGAGTTATACGATGGGATCCCATAGCTCTAGATCACAACTTGTGAGTTTACAGATGCCTCATCTTTGATAAATCTGACTTTGATAGCACGCTTCATGAAACAATGTCAGTTTGTGGATCTATTTGATTGATTTGTCTTCAACTCGTGGAATATACAAGAGCATGCCACTATTGGTCTTCTTGACTCAAGGACTAATGATTCATTTTGATTTAGTGCATGAATGGATTATGTCCTGGTCCTCTGCTCCGCATATATGTGATGGCTCCCAATTCTTTCTCCTCTGAAGGACTTATGAACACAACATAATGGGAGATTCTCCGACCACGTCAATTTGGGTATGATTTCTAGAATTACCGATTCCATTTCAAAACCCTGTTATCATTTTCATTCTTGGAAATTTAGTTTTTCTCTATCTATGCTCAGATAGTAGAACTGGGGACATTTTTCATTTGGTTTGACTGAGAATCAGTGTTGAAGTTTATTTATCTAAATCTCTGGTTAAATCATTCTTTATTATTGTGAGTAAAGATTTTAGATATAAGACGTGTGTGTTTTTGAGTTGTGTATTGATTACATCTCATGGTTTCTCAAATTTGGGCTTATAAACGAAGTTTGTAGAGGTTGAAGGGTGGTTCCATAGGTGGATTTGGATGGACAGGTCGTGGTGGCCTTGAAGTATGAGCAAGGAAAGTGGGACATGGGTACTGAAATGCTGGTAGGGCCTTGTCTTATTAGTGTCAGTGCAAAAAATAGAACTCAAATGAGGGATGTGGAGGAAAATTTTAACCCAAGGGTGGATTAGGTGTCTGGAATACTAAGGCGTGATATTGGGGTGCTCAATACAAGAGGTCTGGAGTCCGCTGTCAAGCATGCATATCACCCCACTAGGAAAAATAAGGTTGATCTTTAGGTGTTAAACATACAAAGAATAGTGGCCATTGGGTACCAAGCAGTTGAACCCACTCAGAGAAATGTGGTAGTGAGGAAAAATCCTATTTTTAATATGAAGGAAGTTTGTTAATTGGATGAAAGTGGTGTGTTGGTGAAGGTTACAGCAGGGATGCATCCATAACCTGAGAAGCAGGCAGCTGGTATTGAACTTGGCAATTGTTTTGTCGGCCTTGTGAACCATGGATTAGAATTGTAACAGGATTGGGCTATTCGTCAAGCTTATTATGATCTCTCTCATGGCCGGAAGGTAGTTGAATAATTGTATTGTGGTAGGATTTCGAGTCCAAGAAATAAGTGTAACAAAAATGGCACTAGGAATGGGAAGTTTCAAGGGTAGGCCTCCAGAAACCACATGCAGGAATTGAATCATGGGAGGATCTCTAATGATGAGGAGTAAATCCTGAGGGATGAAGGCAGAAATATGCAAATTGATTTTCATTCTTAAGATTTTGTAATTGGAGAAGGTATATTGCAGAAGGGGATGCATGAGGGTCATGGGGTTGAGGAGCACCCACAATTTTTGGCAATGATTGACACTAATAGTCACATTGAGCAATAACGGGAGGTGTATGATGGTTAATAAGAGGTTAATATCCTAGGAAAATTGAGATAATTCTCTTATAGTGTAGAGGAGAATGTCGGTTACAGGGATCAGACCTCTTATAGTGACATTGTTCAGGGTGGGATGAATAATGTGTCCGGGAATGAGATAGTTATTTCTGCTCCACAAAGAAGATGGAAGAGGAAATATTATTCATATTTGTCGAAGATAATGCTTACCAGGTCTTCTGTCAGCAAGGGAAAAGGAATGTAGTCTCTTGAGGAGTTTCTATATGTTGAAGAGTTAAATATCATAAGGAATTAAATTAAGACTTTGAAGCAGTATGAATGGTTGGAGTAGTAATCGACTACTACGGATGAAGCAATCGATCCTAGATATTGTGATGAGTATTGTTTTCATGATATATAGTTATATTTGCCAGCTTTTGATGATTACTTGATGTACTTTTCTTTTATCTTAACAAATGGTCAGAGTAATTGTCTCCAACTAAGCTTTTCTGGTATATATATACTAAATTAATATTTATATCAAACCTCCAAATGATTTATAACATGGGATTACAATTTTCCTAAATTTTTTAGTCCTTTAGTTTCAATAATAATCCCTTTCTTTAATGATATGTCTATTTTTTAATAGTATATATTCATTATATCCAATATGATTTTTAGTTTAGAATTTTCTAGTATTAGACATCTTAGTAAAAAGTCCTTTTAATATTAGATGAAATGATTGAATATTAATCAATTAGTAAGTCAATAAAAATTGGGTAAATAAAACTATAAAACAAAATGGGTTTAACATGATTGTAGAATACATGTAAATTTTAATTTTTAATCATCCTCATAAAATGATGCTCTAGATGTTCTGAATTAATACGACATCCTAGATGTTAAAAACATGATCAATATCCCTAATCACCATAGGTAGAAAAACGTCCACGTTTATCATCAATAAATTCATAATAAATATAACCTTATTAAAAAATAAATTATAATTATGGAAATTATTATTGAAATATTATATTAAATTTATATTTGTTGACTATTGAAAATTTTCATTAAATAAACATGAAAAATTATTAATTTCATAAACTTCTATCACGAATATCTAATGATATATACAAAAATACACCCAATCCATATTAAAACAAATATGAAATAAATAATAACCACAATAAAGCCAATATAACTAATACATAGATTGTAGCATAAATGTGAGATGAATTAAATAGGTACTCTTTACATCTCTTGAGTATCTCTATACTCCAATACCTATACAGCTTTATGTCAAACCTATGATCCAATTCAAGTATAAGGGTATCAACTTCCTACACTTACAACATATATTGAAATACAAAATATAAGTACACCAAGCATATAATGTTTTTAGTGAATACATAAATCAGATGGATTTATATAAAGATTATATATAACCTTCTTTGGAATTAACATCAATCTATATTTATGAGAAATCAGGAATAAAATATTTATTATAATTGTGTAAGAACATTATAAATAACCGAATATGTTATCAATTTTCTAGTAAGAGTATATTGTTTTTAAATTATTTATTTGTTTTAAGAAAATTTCTAATTACTAATGAAAACATCATATTATAATATAAAATACAGTTAAAAATCTCATCATCATAGGATAATCATAATAGGTTCTAATGTAGAAAAACTATTTTTACTCATTATAAGACCACCATACGATTTATGATATGATCATACCTCCTCAAAAAACAAAATATATCATTGAATGGAAATTTTTATGATAATGATTTGTATGTTCTAGGCCAAAAAATTGGATATAAAATAAATAAGTATCCTAAATATAATCCAACATGGTTTTTTTCTCAAATAATAATGTGAGGTAGTAGAAAAATAGTCTGATGGGAATATGATGGTTTGTAATTTTTTATTCCTTTTTTATGGTTGATTTTGGAGGTTCATGTATGGTTTCACAATCTAACACTCATGGTTCACCACATTAGTTTCATAGAAATTTCCAATGGCTCCCACATCCATAATAAAATACAAAACTAATTTCCCCAGGAAGGATGTAAATTGGGGATTTAACAAAATGTCACAATGGATTTCACATTATTTGAGAGGATCGGAAATTTCACTCATTTGGTGGGAAATTTTCTTATAATATAGTTGCATGTTATATATTTTAGATATATTCAAGAACCTCTTTCTAATCCAGATAAGGAACTGGACACACAAAAAATGATTTCTTATTAGAACCTTTTATACGCAATAGAGAGGATAATATTAATGATACCATCAATATGTATGTATGGTTTTTTATCTATTTCCTATTATTTCTGAAAAATGGGTTGATTTTTATATTCTAAATCAATAGAGAAAGGAACTTTGAAGTTTACTACCATATATGGAGGTGATTTTTATTTTTTGGATGGGATGGAACCTTTCTGAGGAATCCTATAAATCCAATTTATAACAAGAATCAAAACCGACATAGTTCATTTCAAACATTCATTTTAATGTATCGTGAAAATGACATGTATAGTGGAATATAAGAACCATTTGTTGAGATCAAGCATTTGAAAGGATTCCAATGTATCCTATTTTTATAGGAATCAGATCCTATGTATGTCTATTTCTCCATTACACCATACGTAGAGGTGGATTCCCTTGTAAGGGGGAAGTCATATCATGCCTCTAAACAAGGAATACACTTCCAGGATTCCATAGATGGGGATATTCATGATGTAAATGATGTGATCAATGTGAGTTCCTAATCCCACTTTATCCATGCTCATTGGGAGAAATAATATATAACATGTGATCTGTCTTATCAGATATGGAATTAGAAGATATAAAATTAGAAAAAACTTATGTGGTGTTTGATATGGAGATCCTACCTTATAAATTCATTCTATGTAAACTAATTATAGTAGGAATTAGAGTTTTAATTATTCAATTGAATTCAGAATCCCTTGATGGATTAGAATGAGAGATGAAACTATAGGAGATTCTGTATCCCATGGTTTTTAGTGTTAGAGACATGGACGAAGTTATATTAAAGTGGATGTATGTTATATATTGGGCCTTTATAATGAGTCTTACCTATTATATATGGATTGGAATCAGATTCCTCGGAGTTTAGTTAGGGGTATAACAAAATATTTCAACTAAATAAGGTTATCATGTCATGGGACGTCATCCATACAAGTATTGATTGTCTTTCTAGTATATCAACGGTGCCTTCCTAGGATGTATTAGGATTCCGTGACTTGTTCTAGTTTCTTAGTGGACATATAAACAATTGCAAGATATAGTGGACTTCTTTAGAGGATACTAAATTATATATATGGAATGAGTGGAGGGTGTCGCATGAATACGATGGAATTATTACAGGACATCAAATGAATGAGATGACATGTCTAAAAGAAATAACATAATTTGGATTACATGTTTGGTGGCTGTCATGTGATCTTTGTGACTTGTCCAAAGGGAATCATATAACTCACATGAAATGTCTTAGGGAACTTCACATGATTTGGATGACATGTTTGGAAGGCATCACATGGTGAAGTTTTCATTTGTAGAGGACGTTGCATGATCAGGATGAAATGTATAAAAGACATTTTCAGATCTAGCTGACTTGTCAATATGGAAATTCATGATCTAGATGACTTGTCTAGATATCATCACATGACTTGGGAGACAAGTCAAAAGGACTCTAAAAGACGTGGGTGACACTTCCTCTTATTGCTTCACAACAATGGTGATATTTCAAAAAGGACTTTACAAGAATTGGATTACATGTTCTGAGAACCTGGTGAATCATGGGTAATGTGTCTTGGTGCTACTACATGACTAGGGAAATATTCCTCGAGGAATTCAGGAGACAAGTAAAACATTTCATAGTGTTTCTGCATTACTTGGATAGGTTATATGAGGGAAATGAAGATTAACATAACCATTTTCTCATATGTCTTCCATATTTTAAAATCATTATTATATATGTCTCTCAATTATTGAATATAATTTGCTTATTTAGGTTTTTTTTGACCCATACATCATGTGAAAACACTTTCCCATGATATATGTAGACCATTGTAAGTCCTTCTCATGATCTATATTGAGATCAAGAAATGAACACATTTATGATGCGTGGTCCCTCAAGTAATTCCCCATATTTTACTTGGTGGATGACCCTTGAAAAGCTGGAAATTCTACACCATGAACTATTATCTTGCACTCCAGTATAGGATTTTCTATATTCTGTGTGTTTTTAACTAAGGAGTGTGGATTTATTGGATTATCTACCCTAGTAATATGCTACCATACACAGAGCGTAAGAAACAAATATTAGCTAGAGTTAGTGGACGGATTTTTTAATCACACTCTTCAAATGATCCTACCATCAGTCATTCATTTTTCTTCATGATAATTATATACCTCAAGACTGTTCATCCATTTCCATTATTATAAGAACCTATAAAATGAAAGGTATTTTTTATAACCATGTTGTCTTGTCAAACAATTTTATACCATTATGTCGACATGTATACTAGCATTTTTGAGATTAGGATGCCCACTGATAGGCTCTCACATGATCAAATAATACTTTTTTGAGACTTTTATAAGAATAAGATGGATATTCAAAGGTTTCACATGAGTGAAATATGATTTTTATGTTCCTCGTGTGGGATCATGCTATCTTTTCATGGGGTGTTCGTGAGACTAAGACGGCTTGTTAACGGGCCTTCTAATAATCAATGGTGATCACCAATGTATATAACCCCATTCACATGGTGATTACATCATACACCATTAACAAGAGGATTCTAACAATTCCATTTTATTTTCCCGCATTATTATAAAATGTTAGGGGATCTCATGATATTATTCAACAGTTTTTAGGGATAGTCACACCACATTTTTATGATGTGTTTCATTATCTATGATACATATCACAGTGGTATAAGAGAATTATCATTGACATTACATTTTCCATTCCATGGAAGCTAAATGGAAATATCATTATTAAATGGATTTTCTTAAGGTCATTCACGGGATAAATATGACACAACCACATGTTTTTTCATGACATGGTGGGCATGCCACTAGGAAAATTTGTGGGATATTGTGAATCACATAAGAACATTAGATGCTGATAAAAATAACTATTAATTGAATTAATCATATTAATTTCCCACTATTACTTTATAAATCCTTTTGGGTGATTATCATGCATATTTCAATTTATACGTCGCATGATTAGTGGAACTAATCTAGTAGGGTCCAGATGTTTAACATTACCTCTATAGAAACCCTAAAATTATATGATAGTATGTACAAGGTTATTAACATGATCATTATAAGATCATCCACATCCCCTTATCCATCATCATGACCATCCTAGGACATGCAATTGTTTTTCCTTCGTGACATTACATGATATGTGTGATCCAACTACCTAGATTTACTGATACCCCATCCTTTGATTTGTGGATAATATTAAACCCATGATTTGGGTTTTTATTAAATTCTATATTTTCAGATTCCCATTTTGAAAGTTTAAAAATAACCCCCTCAATAGTGAAATCCATGGGGACAAGGTATTAATTTTGAGGAATAAAAATACCCACTTGAGTCATTGGGTCTTTTGCGAGCGATATTTTCTCATTCATGTGACCTTTTTTATTATTCGGGATTTTCTATAAATTGGGGATTGATATGTGGATCATTCCAATGGTGAAATAATATTATAGATCTCTCGTTATTTCTTACATAAAAAACTTCTATTCAAGAACTCATCGCTAGATCCCTTTTTCATGACATGTCCGTAAGAACTGGTTTGAATACTACCTTACTGGATGGTTTCACATGAACTATTTAATGATATGTCACCATGTGATCACTCTATGTGACTAACTTGTCACAATAATTATCCAAATGATTCATAAATAATCTCTATGTAGCATTTCTGAACCTTGACTAATTCCCTCTATTGTATGGATATGTTATAGGATTCATATGTTCTTATGGATCAGTTTCATAATCACTTGATCAAAATGTATTTCAAGGGACTATCACATGTTCGTGCTATATCAAGTCAAATGACTGATCTTGTGGTTTCGAGATACTACGTGGTTTATGTAATTCACAATATTTTTGAGTCATGCGACTCTCAAGTACCATATGTGGTCTTGAGATTAAAAACCCTTCATGGTTCATGAGATTAATATGACGCTATCAATGTCGTACACTTCTTTTGCTAAGGTTTCATTCACATTTCACATATTATAAATGGTTTAAATAGAATCAGGATGCAATAAGTATTCTACTATGGCCAACTAGAGGGCTATGATTGTTATGAATCTAAATGATGAACTTTATACTCAAGTGTGTTCCAAAAAGAGACTTTGAAGAGGATTCAACCATAGGAACATCAGTTGTATCACTTCATTCACTATCATAAATCATAAAAAAATTATTTTTCGAGATGATGTTTTCATTACATCTCCTAATTTCAATATTCTATCATACTAGATTTTATATTCCTTTGATTAATTTTTAATAAATATTTTTTAGGAAAGTTAATTAGTCAAGGAACTGTCCCATGAGTTTTATTCTATGATGGAAAACACCACTCAGGTTCAGAAGGATGATATTTTTTCAACAATCCAATTTAAAAAGGTAATTAAAACATACTCATCTCATACCAAAAAAATTGTGAAGTGTTTAGAGAATCAAGTAGAACTTATGACACTAGTAATTTTTCAAAAAGAGTTGGAATGGCCATTATGATTTATATAGATCTACATCAAATTATCTAACTATACATATAATATTCAAATTTATGAGAAAGTATATATTTCTCATTTTATCATATATCATCATTAGAAAATTCTTAATGATATGTCCAGTCATTGGTGACTTAAATCTAATTTCATTCATCTTTACATTGATGAGGATGGGATCATCCTTAGAAAAATTTTACTACTCGGTGGGTATCTCCAGTTGATGAAATGTATGATGATTTAATTCTAGTCATAGATATTTGGTACAACCCCATAAAAACTGAAAACATAGAAAGGGGAATGACAATCACTGTAAGATTTAGGTTACATAATGAGTTAAATCTATGAACACTTGTTTTCTAAATGACTAAATAAATATCTTTCTTTGACATAGTGAACCTCAAACAACAACTATATGACCTAATAAGTTCCCTTAAACACATTACCATGATAGTGTTGCATAATAATGATAAATCCATGAGTAAGGAGAGTATCCCATATGAGGATACTAGTTGAGACCATATGTATCCCATAGTCTTTGATTTTCCATGTTTTTTCCTTATTAATTAAAAAATGGATTTTCGAAGCCAGGGCCTCATGAATGGGAATTCGGGTGATCATGCTAGTGGTGGAAACACAATTAGGTGTGGGGGCCTTTTTACATAGTTGTACTAACCCTAACTAACAAATATCATAGTCTATGCTACATCTAACATTGAAACCCCCTTAAAGTATTGTTGGCCCTTTCTAATTTTTATTTTAAAAAATAAGAAAGCATTTTCACTATTATAAATACCATAAACATACTAGGATTCATGATTATTCAGTTATAAACATAATAAAAAATATTTCAAGAGTTTAGGCAATGTATCTAGGCCTTTAAGAGGTCATTATAATGCTGATCCAGCATATTATTTTCAACTTCATTCCTTATTACTCACTGAATGGGCCAATTTTCAATTACAACAATGTCTATCTTGTTTAATGGTCGTAAAAAATATATCTTAGGTATGTCGTTCCATTACATATATAGATGCACTAATAATTTGAATCCACATACCCCATATTTGTTAGGTCTCTATTTTTTGCATATGAAGGGTTTCTCCTATCACTTCAGCTCACATACGCAGAGAATGACTTCCCTAACTAATAATTAATTTTTATCTTATAATAGTACATGAATACACGAATAGTGAAATTATTCTTCCTCACATTGAAAATCATTCGTGTGTATCTTATAATTATTTCCATGCCTTGTTGGAATCCTAATCTGGTGGTGTTCTAAATAGAATTTTCAGTCAGGTGGATAATCCATGTGCTTCACAGACCCCCTTATATATAGAAACAATGAATTTGAGATAGGACATGAGTGAGCCTCTGAGGAATAATTTACCAAAATAATGAACTAAACTAAATTGAAAAAATGTTAATCTATTAAGGATGTTTGAATTTTCATACCTGCAATATAACATTTATCATTTGATAAAAGAGAACAAGAAACCTCTACTCTCATTTCCCTCTCATCTCATCCAACCATTCCCCCTTCTTACATACCTGCGCCAAAATTTTTAGTGGGCCTAGAAAAATATTGATAATTTATTAGTATATTCACATCTTGAACACTATGACACTCATGAGAAGTTATTTACAAATAGGAACACATGATATATATCATTCTGGTTTTGGGGGTAAATCTCTTTAACCACAACCTATTATATGACATCAAGAGAAAAAACTGGACCCACCAATAATTTTCTAATAGAGTAGGGGAATTTCATAGTTTTAATGATAAAGGATATCAAACCCATTTTACAAGGCAATATTTAGAAGGTATATAACAAAAATGTCCGATAATATTTTAGTTTAATGTCCTGGTGGATGACTTGACTATACATAGAGTGAAAAATGAGGATATCTTAGCTCACTTAAAGTATAACCTTTTTGAATCATCATATTTATTACCAACTATTAATATAGGAGATGAGGAGGTATTATATTTGACCAAGAATTTTCATCCATGGGAATAAGTTGAAGAAGATTGTAGGATTAAACTTCAGTACCCAATCAAATGTTCTTGTAAGACTCTATCTAAATTTTCCAAACCACCCAATCACATTTTATTATATTCAAATTAAAATTGTTTATTTATTTTTATGGATTACAAAAATAGTCATTTAAATGTGTAGATTCAAAGAAAAAGGTATAATATCATTACAAAAGTCCGCCAAGAAATACATTTCATTTTCAGAAAATCTTTTACACAATATTGGCATGACATTTTATTGATACAATTTTGAAGGAATCATAGATTATAACCATTATTTGTGTAATTACATGTAAACCGAAACAACATAATATGGTTGTTTGAATTATAATAGATTTTATTGATACATTATTATGATTACCCACCATCTTATGATTCTTTATGGTTGTACTTTCTCCAATTTTCATGAGATCACGTCATTCAAAAAGATATTTTGGGTTTGATAGATGTCTTATAGAAGAAATGTTCTATCTTTTTCTAGTGTGAGTGACAGTAGAAAGAATATCATAATAATTCATAGGATAAAATGATGATTTATACAATATTTATATCTATATATATATGTATTTACATTTAATTTTACTACACTATATATAAGGGAAGAATTAGAGGGAGTGGACTCATACATGGCTTAGGTGACCCTCTTGTGGGTTCCAAACATTACATGTTTTATGACTTTTCATTTTTAACTGGGATCAATATTTCCTAGAGCACACAATATATGTTTCTAGTGAGAAGATTCTTGAAATTTTTCCTGGGTTCCCTTTTTGGGTTCGTAATAAATAAGTGTTTAAAAATGATATTTTTCTCTTGATATAAATGTGTGTTATAATATAAAATATATTATTATTCAAATAAAGAAACTGAAAAAAAAAATATTTCATTCAGTATTATTTTTACATTAATCAAAATTGAAGCCAATTATATTTCAAAACAATACAACTAGATAAAAATTATAAAATAGAAATAGAAAAATTGGAAAATATGGATTGCCCAAATCTATTAGAATCATATCCCCTACTAGGAAAACTAAATAAATGAAACAAAATATTAGAAAAAAATAAACAAATTCATAAAAAAAGTACAGATCCTTAATAAAAAATGATTAAAATATTGAGTTAAATAATTAATTTGTATTTACAAGAGGCAATCTAACTATTGCCATAGTAATGTGGGTTTTTGAAAAGTAACCTTAACCGTTGGAAATTGTAACATGATCATTGGAATAGAATTATTACCTAAAAATAATAAATTTTGATATAACTAATATTTATCAGAATTACCTTGTATAAAAATGTATTATAATTACAAAAAAATATCATGATTAAAAAACTTAAATAAAATATAATCATATTTTTAATAAACTGTATTTTAATGTATTTAAAATGAATTGATAATATTTTTTTGTTAAAAAATAAATTTACTTTTTCAAGAAATTTATTTTACTAAAATTAATTTGATTTATGTAATCAAAACATTGAAATTATCCAAGGGGATTTTTTTTGGTAATTTTATTAATTATATCAATTCTCATGTGAATTGTAAAAATCAAGTTTTTTATAGAACCAATGTTTGTTAAATTAAATCATTCATGATGAAATTATAAAATATTCATTTCTAGAAATTGAAGTTATACCATGGAATATTTTATTTTTTAAATTATTCATTAGAATATAATCAACATAATTTCTTAACCTAAAAAGTAGTTTCCAATCCATAATAATATATAGTATTACAATAAAATATTATTTTCTCATTTATGCACCTATCATTTTGATTATGATAATGAATTTGAATTATATAATAGATTTATTGTCTTAAAACAATTATATTATTTTTTAATATTATTAATAATGTAAAATTTCAATATTATATGTTATTTCTTTTCTATAATTATTTATCTAATATTTTATTATAAAAATACACCACTCCTTAAGTGTAAATAACCTCTCTCTATTTCATTTAAAAACAAATCCTCCCACCGATTTCAAATCCCATGATCTTCCCAAATCTACCTCTCAATTCCATTATATTCCTTCATGAGATTCTAGAGCAATCCAACTTTAATCATAAATAGAGTTAGAGTGTCATACTGGAGAAGAATCACTGAAGGGGTAGTATGTCTATATTAACCCATCCATCTTTTATTGTTCTCCATCTTATTTTACCATATTCCATTCAACACAAAATACTATAAAATAAATTTCCAGTATGTTTCCATTATATTACTAATTTTAAGATATTTTAAATATCATATTTGTGAAAAATATAAATGTCAAACATCCCGTTACATCTCTTTCTACATCATCCTATTAAAGGGTAGATAACCACATAGAGAGACACTACCAAGAAAAATATTATAACCACCTTCAAAGATAGATACTATTAACATATATAATATATAAATAATAAATTAAATTTTATATAACATTATGGAGTAAACTATACATTTCTCCAAATGATTTTTAACGAAAATAGGGAAATCAAAGATACCATGAAATTTTTGAAAAAATATGTTGCCAAAATGCTTCAATTTCATAAATGGATACTAAAAAATATAATACAATAATGATAATTTAAAAATGTTATTATATAATATATATTTAAATTCATGATTAATGCCTTAATTAATATATTTTTAATATTCTGGATGTTCAAAAGTTACAAAATTAAGGAGGAATTGAGGTGACAAGATTCCTAAACCCAACTCATTTTCATTATGTTATCCATATTTGATGTAATTTTTGGTATAAATCATTATCTAAATTTTTATAAACATCTTTTATTTAATATTAACTTTTCTTTTTAGGGATATAAGTGTTTTCAACATGAATTTATGACAAATAAAAAAAATTCCCAGTAGAAATATTCATTATAATATACATCATGAAACCCCATGATTTTTATCTTCTTCAATTAACAAATAATTATTCCTATAAAAAATATGGTTTTCCATTTTTTATTTGGGAACCACAATTTTATTCTTTAAATAAATATGGATGTAGTCTTTATGAATCTTATTACTTTCCATGGGATGATTCCTGACTATGATTGAAAAAGATTCTATCGGGGATGAATTATTATGTAAATGTTATGTTGTGATGGGTGAGCCCCACATTATATAACCCTCTAATTAATTGGTTAATGAGATGTGTATTATGAGTTGGTGTGTTTTATAAGTGGACATGATGATAGCTTTCTTCAGAAGATGATGTTATGATTATGCACAGATGTTATGGGGGAACATGATGCATTCTTTTTTTGTAATTATGAATTTTATTTTCCAACGAAGGCATGATGTTTTGTTTTTATGCACTAATGCATTCCATTATTATATCACATGTTTCCATAATGTTGTTTATGATTATCATATTCTTATTATTTTATGATTATTATTTTTCTCTCACATCTTATAATGATTTATTCCCTTTATTAATACTCTTACTATAATTTTTTTCTCATACGTTTCTTTGATGTATATCGTCAAGTTTGTAATTTTAATAAGGAGAAAATGAGATCCAATAGTAATTTATTTATGAAGAAATGATATATTTTTTACGAAAGATCATGACCATCCATTATAAAATAACTCAATGGAGTGAGTGTGTATCCCTTTTGAAGAAGAAAACGTTTCCTAAATAGTTGCATCAAATAAAAATATCTACATAGAGTAAATGACCACTGTTAGGGAAAATAGTGATGTATTTCAAAGAAATTTACCTATATATCCACAATATCATGAGTTAGAGTTCACAATATAGCATATAAACTAATCCGATATTTTCTCTAAGTTCTTATACATGATTGACCTGATCAAATGAGAATACTTAAATAAGTCTCCACGTGTGAATTTAGAAAGAGTGTTCATACTCCCTAGTGTATCACCATGTGGTGTGGCAGTGCTCGTTGTCAAGAAAAATGTTGGATCCATGTGGTTGTGTAACAATTATTTGCAGCTCAATAAGATCACCATAAAGAACATGTATCATATACCAAGGATTGATGACTTTTTCAATCCAAAATGAGGGGATCAGTACTTCCCAAATATGGATATCCATTCTATATATCACAAATAATAGTGATGAAGGATGATATTTAGAAAACATCACTCCATACAATGTATGGTTAAGATGTGTTCATATTGATACCCATCAGACGTACTAGTGTCACTGTAGTCTTTATGGATTTGATTAATACAGTCTTTTGATACTATCTTGATAAATTTAGGGTTGTAGGTATTGATGTTATTCACAGTTAATAAAATATAATGTAGGAACATGAATAACACCAAGTAATTGTGATATAAAAATTAAAGAAAGAAAAAATTTATTCTATGTTTAGTAGGTTTTATTTTTATTTGAAGAATGTTGTATTCTTGGGGAACATGATGAAAAGTGAATGAAATTCAATGGAACCTTAAAAAAAGGAAATTGAAGAATCTCCCAAACCTACCATTGTCATGGATATCCATATTTTTATTGGATTGGAGGTCACAACAAATTTTTTTGAGGAATTTCTCAGTATTTTTTAGCCAAATAACTAGGTTTACATAGATTGCGTTAATGTTTTTATGGATGGAAAAATGTGAGGAAAGCTTCAAAGAGCCCATGAAGAAGAAAATCACTACACATGTACACATACTACAAAAAAGTGGAGATTTGTTTTGATATAGAGTAATGGATCTATGATAATCTTGGGTATTTAACTCTTGATGGATGATAAATTTATTGTCTATCCCTCAAAATAATTTAATTTCCATGAGTATAATTACCCAAAACATGATTAGGGATTATTGTTTTGACCTTCAGTCTGATGATTTGGATAAAAAAATATATGGTGAAAATTGTGATATATGTACAGAAAAAAGGAGTCTTCAATATATGTTCACAAAAAAAAGGATCTCTAAATTTTTAAAATAAGATGGTTATCGTATATTTGTTACTATTATTTAACTTTTCATTTTCATTTGGGAAATTAAAATTAGGTAGATGATCCTCTTAGATAAAATTAACTTTCCATTCAATCCTTTAACTATATTGAGATAAACCCTATCTTCCAGGATATTCAAACAATGGATTGGTAAATCATGATAGTATGTGAAAAATTCTAAATTATTGAAACTATTTATGAACCATCTATCTAAGAGAAGATCAAAGAGGCACTAAGGGGTGATATAAAGATCCAATATATGGCTAACCTAGTAATGGAAAGGATTACACATGAGTTATACATTGATTATGATGGTTTGATTTAGTTTTTAATGAGGATTTTTTTTCTTTCATCACCATATATAAAGAAGGATCTATTTGAGAAAGCACATATCTAACCTTTCTCCATCCACCCTGTAAGTACCAAACTACATCATAATCTTTGAGATCACTTTATTATGGGACAACATGAATAAATATATTTTGGAGTATACATAAATGTGTTTCATATGGTAGAAAGTATAATCATTATAATAGGTGACCAATGGTATGATGCAACTATGGCCTATTCCCACATGGAAATGGGATAATATCAATATGGACATTCTAACTAGTCTCATAAAGAAATATGAAAGAATCAATTTGATATGGTTTTTGTTGGATCGCCTCTACATGACTATCCACATTATAGTTATTCGGTAAGTTTTCAATGTTTAATAACATTCCAAGATATATATGAAAGAAATGGTAAGTCTTGATTTGGGTTCCAAATTCAAACGTCTCTTATCATGATAAAAGGTTCACAAATAAATTCTAGAGACGTCATAAAAATTATTTATTTTTGGAATTGAATTTTGGATTGGAATCTGACCCCCAAGCTGATGGCCATTATAAAAAGACTATTCAGACACTCAATGACTTGCTACGATCTGGCTCCATAGATTTTGAAGGAGTATGGGATCATAAAATTAAATTGGTTGAGTTCTCATATGATAACTACTCCACTCAAGTATTCAAATTTGTTCATGTGATGCTCTATATGGGAAATGGTTTATAACTCAAACATGTTGGGATGAAGTTAGTGAATGAAATTTACATTGACTATCTAATGTGTAAGAGTTGACAGAGAATATTCAAGTCATCCAAAAAAATATATAATATTCTTAGTTTTAGAAGAAGATCTATTATTACAAAGTTTAAGGGGATATTTTGTTTTATGTTGGAGAAAATGTTTTCTTTTTAATATCACAATGGAAGAGATTCATGCAATTTAAAAATATCAAATGCTTATGCCAAGGAACAGTAAACCCTTTGACATCCTTGATGACAATGAAGTAGTTTCCTATCGTCTTGCACATCGACCATGTATGGATCCATTTCATAATCTATTCCATGCATCATAATTGATTAAATACATACCTGATTCCTCACATTTACTAAATATAGAGGTAGTTCAACTAGATATTGAAGACTCATATGAAGAGTAACAAGTGAAGGTATTGGTCCTTAGAGAAAAAGTTCTTCCTAATAAGATAACTCATTTGTCATATTTTGATGGAGGAACTATAAGTCTGATGATGTGACATGGGAACCAAATGAAAAAATGAAGCATAATTACCCTCATTTATTCTCAATTAAGAATATTATTTAATATTTCAAGATGATATTTCGGAAGTGGGGAATAATTTAACAATTCTGAGTTTATAAATGGTATATTTCTATTGAATATATATGTGTTATAATATATTGTATAATATAATCTACATAAGAAAACCGATAATAATTTATTAAATTAATAAATAATGCTACATTAATAAAAAAACTAATAAAATTCCAAAAAAATGTAGCTTTATAAATTTAAAAAATTGAATAACTAAAATGGGAAAATATGGATTACACCCAATATACATGAATCATCTCCCCTAATAAATAAATTAATAGAAAACAGATATAATATTAGTGGACAAATTAACATCATATAAAATTAGAGTATAAAACATTGAGACGAATTTAGCTTAATATTTATTGTATGAGTTTTTTTGTATTTGTAGAAGGTAATGTGGTTGTTGTATAGTAATGTGTATGTTAGAATAGTAACATAACCACTGAAATTTTTTTTACCTCAAAAAAATAATTTTTGTTTAAATAATATTTATCATTATAATATTAAATAAATACATCAAATATAATTCCAAAAATATAAAAATCATGATTAGAAAAGAATAATAACATTTTTAATAAACTATATTTTTATATTATTAAATATAAACCATAATTATTTTATGTTTAAAATTAAAAATAAATATTATAGAATTTAATTTTGATAAAATGAATTTTATTTTTTAAATAATTGTGTCTAAATTATTGAAGGTTGTTTTTTTGTTATTTTCTATAATATATTAATTTTTCAAATAGTAAAAATATAGTTTTTCACATAACCAATATATTTTAAACAACATCATTCACGATGTCAAAATGAAATATTCCTTCCTATAACATGTGGGACTTAAATGAAATATTTTATTTCATAAATGAGTCACTAAAACATAGTGAACATAATTTTCAAACCTAAAAAGATCATTCTAAATCATATAAATGATAGGTATTACATTAAAATATTTTCTCATTTTCTAACATTCATTTGGATTAAACAAGTTAATTAGAATTATAAATGGTATTTAAAGTCTTAACCCAAATATATTATATTTATATATGATTTATAATGTCATAAGTTCATGATTACAAGTTTTACCTTTGATATAATATCTTATTCAATGTTTTATTTTGAAAAATCCACTCACAAAATGATACAATTTCACTGAAAGAAACTAATAAATATAATCAAATGATTAAAATTTTCAAATATTGTATAAATGACCATAATTAACTTATGGAAGAATTTCATAAAAAATATAATTTTACTGTTCATGAGGAGAATTAGAGATAAATACAAGAGGTAATTAATGTAAGGGGATTCTCTAACCAAAAATATTTTCTCAAAGTTATCCCTATTTAATGACTTATATGGTGTGTATATTCATACAATGCCCCAAAAATATAATTTTTTTATTATTCAAAATTTTTTGGGATATAATTGTTTCCAACAATATTATATGACAAATATAATGTTTTTTCAAAATAAATCTTCTTTCCTAAACACATCCTGGCTCTTCCTGAGTTGTCTTTTATTCACTGATGAATGTTGATAGTTTTACCAAACATGTTTATCCCATTTATCAATTAGGAACCCAATGTTTATTAATTCAATAATTATTTATATAATCCGAATGAAACATATTCTTTTATATTGTGTAATTCATGACTATGATTATAATATGTTCTGTGTGAAATGCATGATTATGTAAATGGTATAATATGACAAGTGAGACTAGAATTAACTAGCATTAATGTTATGTATCTCATTAGATGATGTGTGTTATGGGTGAAAATGATTCTATGTTTTCTCATAGAATGATGTTATGAAAATTAACATATTTTATGCATGAATATGATTCTAACATTGTTCATAACTATGTGTGGTTTTTGACCACAAAGATGTGATGTTTCATTTTTATGAATTCATACATTCCATTACCTTATCAAAAGTTTGTATCATGTTATTCAAGTTGATCATATGATTATGATTTCATGATAATGATTATTATCACCCATGTTATATTGATTCATATACCTTATCCATCATTATAGAAGGATTTCAACACACATGTTTCATAGATGTATATCATCAGGTGATTACATGTACATAAGAGAACATGAGGGCCACTAAAAATATATATATAAAGGAATTAAATATTTTTTCTATTTTATCATGTAAATTGTATTTATGTACCTAATTTTCCTAGGACACTAAATCATTTGATCATAGATTTTTATTTATTTTTTTAATTATCCCAAAAATGATGTTGTATTCATGTATGGAAAAGATCTGTCGCAATAGTTTTTGAACCAAGAAATCATCATGTATCTTTCATCTTGTTGATTCAAGGTATTAAAAAAATAGACCATTTTTGTGATCACTTTGATAATCTTCTAGATCAAACCATCTACTACTGGTGTTACACAATTTTCTATGTTTCATTCTCTATGGATTCTAATAACATGAGATAACGATAACATCCTTGTAGTTTAACATCTTTAAATAAGGACATATAATGTGATGATTAACATCATAGAGAAAGTAAATAAATATATTGATTTGTTAAAATTAATGCTTCATGTAGATGATCAATTATTATAGAATATATAGTATACATTCCACGGATGACCCAAAGCACCCTAAGGTTATTTTTTTCTTTGGTGGTGTTTCTAGAGCACATGAGTATTTGAGTTCATTTCCCAAAGGAGGATGTGACACTAGATGGTAAAAAACGATTATGTTTCACTATCATGGTCATATAGAGTTCTTCTAGCTGTTTTCTAAGGTCCATGAATGATTTTGAAGATGGTACTGGTTGATGGTGAAATAATATGGAAGTTGATTCCACCTAGATAATAGGAATATTTGTTCAGTAAGTCATTACCCAATAGTTCAAATCAGTGAATATGTAACAGGTATGAATATTAGGGATGACCCAAAACACCCTAAGGTATTGTGTTCATCCATGGTGTTATTGGGGATCATGAGCATTAGAGTTCTTTACATTTAAGGATAAGATGACTCTAGTTAGTTTGCCATAATACCTTACTCATGGACCCATAGAACTTACATGAAAGGTCATATAATGGGGATCTACAATATTTTCTATAGTCCATGAAATATTTTCAAATAGTAAAATTTTAGGATGATGATGTGGAGTATCATGAAAAGGACTATCTTGGGCGTGTTATAGAACCCTAGTGTAGTTTGTCTTAAGGGATGGGAGGCTCATTCGCTACACAAAATGGTTTTGAGTCACATGGACCGGTCCATTAAAATATTTAATAAATAAGTGTCGTATTCCAACATTGAGAAAGGGTAAAATACCCAATGTTGTAACATCGATGAATTTGAATCCTCCTGAATATTATGGTCATGTGGATTGTAAATCATTGTCCAAGAATATATGAGTTTACTAGAGGTGTGAGTGGGTCGGTTTAGGGACTCGTTATGGGGATGATCCAAGGGAAAATAAGTTCATGATCCATGAGGTTCAAAGGGGAGGATACAAAATCATAAATCATATTATGAAAGTTGAGACTTCAAGGACATAATGGTGGTTTATAGAAAGTGTAAGATTTAAGAAGTGATTGGGCACCTTAAAATCAATTTCTCTTCCTATTAAACATAGTTTCATGACGAGACCTTACAAACCATTACCCTAACTTTATTCATGGACCTGACGGTCCAGAAAGCATGTATATAATTTTATAAGGGCCACAAATTAGACCCTATAAGCTTTACACATTTGTTATTATGATCTAATTTTTTTATAAACTCTGAAGATTAGTATTTTAGTGGGTAGAAACGGGAATTTTTCTTTGAATACCTTTTTCAGGTTTTCAAAAAAACAATATTTTTTCCTCTTTCAATAGAATTTTAGGGTCCTTTTATTAGGACCATTTGTGGGTAATGAATAATGTCAGGCAACTTTTAAAAAAGAGCATGTAGTTAAATTTATTTTTTCACATGGATATTGTATGAGGGAAATTTAACACTTCATATTAATTAGGATATATTGGGAGTAGGGTAACCCAACGTCCTTTTGAGTGGGAGTGAAAATTTTTGTTAATCAAGGATCAAGGTTTTCAAGCCATCAGTGATGCAATGGTACAGTCATGTCGTGGATGAACTAAAACACCCAAAGGTGTTGATTTCTTCCATGGTAAAATTTGGACTAAAAGGATTTTAAATCTCTTCATGCATGACCAATAAATCTCAGTTTGGTAGATCAATTCACTAATGCATCGATTACATTGTCAAATAGAGAGATCTATATTCCTTTCTATGGGCTAGTGATGATTTTTAGTAACTCAAGGTGCCAATACATGAATTTTTATTTATTTTTTGAGGTTCATAAATTGAGATAAAATAACCCTATTATACGGTTCTATAGGGATAATTTGTTATGGTCATTGTCAAGGAGTGATGATGGATTATGACCTATAATATTTGACAACATGAATAAGGGATGTATCTATCTTGTAGTTTAATTTCATGTGAGAAGGAAATATTTATTCATATTTAACTTAATGAGGTAAGTATTATTCCCTTTACTTTAATTTTAAAAATCATGTCCGAAGGATGTGGGAAATGATGTGAAAATTGTTCTTGATATCCATATAGACATATTGTATTGGTCAAGGAATCTAGATATTGGGAGAATATTTTATCCACTCACAGGCATATTTTTGTGTGTCTACACGAAATATACATTATTTCCCATTTTTTCATGTGCACAAGAATGGTATACTTATATAATATTTCTATGTAGGATGATTGAGTATCTATTACTTTTACCTCTTTAAACAAAATTATAATCCGGTTTTATTATTTGTTCTAGGTGATTAACATTTTTTTGTGTTTATAACATATTTTGGTTAGAAAATAGATCATGATATTTGGTGGATCTCATTTTTTCATACATAGTCACTTTCTAGATTCCCAAAGATCACATAATAGATAATATACAAGAGGAATAAGGTAAACTATACAGTCTACTAAGACACTTGGGAGTGGGTCTCTGATTGTTTGCTGCATAGGTCCATAACATATATAGTTAGGGGTTAATTATTATTATGTAATATGTTGTATCAGAACCCAATATTGAATATTTGTTTATTTCTCCACATCTTATGATTATAGGAATCAATCAATGGGTAATTACTGCATGAAGGATCCCTCTAATGGTCTGAATTATACAATGGGAGGGGGGGAATTTATTTTATATTGTCATTGAACACTGGAACAGAGATCTTAGTGACACTACTTATCCTATGATGATATGAATTAATAAACACAAAGTTTTTGATTGAGAAAAACAACTCATAGGTCTAACTCGTACACATATAGAAAATTTTACCCATTTTTAATTTAATTTGAACCATTATGGGATATCCTAGCATCACTATATATCATATAATGACAGGAATATAGAAAAATGTAATTACTAAAACACAGGTCTGACCCATACACATAGGGGGAATATTTCACATTCATTATGGTAGAAGGAACTAAGATTAGGTACCCTATATTCACTAATTACCCTATGATTACAATAATCAAGCCACACATTGTCTTTGAATGGGAAAATATCCATACAGGTCTAACCCTTACACAGAGGGGGGATTTTTCCCATCTATTGTTGAAGATGGAAACAAGATTAGTGATTCGGATTCCACATTATATCCTAAGATGATATAAATCAAGACACATGTAGTTATAGAGTGGAAAAATATATATGCAGGTCTATCATATATGAATATGGGGGCATTGTTTTTTTGTTGATGTAGCTTGAACAAAGATTGGATATGTAGGAATCACATCATATCCTCTGATGATAGGAATCTAGAAACATGTGTTACTTGAATAGGATACTATCCACACTAGTCTGACCCATATGAATAGGGAGAATTATTACCACTAATTATTATAATTGGTCATACAATTTGATGTTGGTTCATCACTATTGGGCTTATAATGGCTCAAAATACTCATTAAATCTTGTTGATTTTGATTCTCACAAATACCTTTGTTTTTTTACTGATGATATTATTTTGAAGTGGATTTTATGAAATTAATATTCTTTATAATTCTTATTTTGAAATTATATTCAAGATTATTATTCACATTGAACATCCTATAAATTGTTTGGGGTCTTCTTAATCATATTATTGAAACACTATACATACCCTACGTTAAGGAACATAACTTAAAAAAACCCCTATGTTTTTATTAAAACGTATGTTAAAATTTCATCACATAACGTTTATCAACCCTATATTGATAGAAATTTATCGAGAAATAATCTTACGTTTGGACGGAACCTTATGTTTTCACAAATAGAAAAAGTATGATTAAAGAATCATGTGTAAGTACAGAACCCTACATTTGAGAAAGAAAGGTATTGATCATCAGCCATAATTTTTTTATCAACCTTATGTTTTCAACCGTATATTTCGAGAATGGTTTCTACATAGTTGAACCCTAAAATTTATATTTTTTTATTTATGATGGAACCCTATGTTTAAATTTTCAAACCTTAGAGATTGAATTTGCGATTTTATTGGAGTTTGGTGCAATAGAAATTACAGAAAATCTTGATGATTTAAGGATTTTTTTCAAATGATTCAAAGATTGTTAGGATTTATTTAAATAATTTTATTCAATAGATAAATTCTATCATATTCGTAAGGGAAGTTATGACTACTCTGAGTTGTCTTATAAATATGAATTCGTACGATTTATCATGCGATTTTCTTAGAAATAGAATTACAAATTAGGATCTCTGCATTATTTATTTTTTCTCTGTATTTGTTCAATATATATATATATATATATATATATCTTTTTGTGTGTGTGTGATTAAAAGAAGAAGATACACATATTGAGAAATATATTATTATTGAAACTAGATTCTTGTGAAGATCTTTTATGAATGTACTACAACAATCTATTATAATCAGTTATCTACAAAAGAGGAAAATACTATGAAGGTATACAAGTTTTGAATCTCATATTTGTTGTAACCCTTCAACCTCTAGAAATTTTTGCTTTTATTTGAAGATATAACACAACCAGATTGCTCCAGAGCTACACTTTCATGAAGAAATTTTTTTCTGAAGAAGAAGATCCATCTACTATCAATTTCAATTACAATTGTGAATTTCAATAAGAACATTTTTATTCGGATTCTGTTTATTGGGAGTTTCAATGGCTCGTACTTAGTTATTCTGAAGTATCAGCTTCTCGATCTAAGCTGTGTTTATTCGGTTCTTTTTCAATGAAACATAAGCCTCTATTTTTAGCCTTATTTCTGAATTTTTCAATTTACTACACGTAGTTGTGGATTGGTATTATAGTATGAGGACCTAACTAGTGAAATCCACCAAACATTCATAGATAGTAATTAGAAGAGCGGAATATGGGATATTTATACCTTGAACAAATATAAACATATGTGTATTGTATTTTATTATCCATTACTTGTATATTCATTCAAAAGAGAAACACAGCATATCAACATAATCTATAGCTGACATCAAAAGGCAGAACTGCGATAGATTTTGAAAAGACACAATTCACCCCCCCCCCACTTATGTATATTTGTATATTTAAACCAAAATATTTTTATTATAGGAGAGATTTTGAAAAAATATATAACATGATAAAAGTATAAGGTCTATAAAAAGATTTCAATGACTGATCAAAGAGTAGGAATCTCAAAGTTTCATCCACCTTATTTCATTGGTGAAAATTATGGATGCTTTAAATCATAAATGATTATATATTTGATGAATCTGGGATTTGAAGTCTACTCAAATATCATTACTCCATATATAATCCTAGAAAATCATGAAACATGGACTACTGCTATAGAGGCTGAGTATGACACGAATTCTAAAACTAGTAATTCTATTACATGTGGTCATGGACAAGATGAATTAAATTTTTTCTCACAATTTACCAGTACTTATAAAATGTGGAAAAACCGTAGGTTCATATGAAGGAATAGATAATTTAAGACAAATGAGGTATGCTACCACAAATCGCAAATTCAATACATTCAGAATTTTGGATGCAGAGAGTATCACTCAGATAAATAGATGGCTTATAGAGATTATCAAAAATATTACTTCCTTAGGTGATCCTATCAAAAAATTATATCACGCATTGAAAGTAATTAGAGTACTACCTACTAAATGGAATAATATATCAGTTGAAAATCAATAATCATCACTGGTAAAAAATCTGATAATGAGATAATTAATTTGGGCACTGATGATGTATGAAGTTGAAATACAAGATGAAGTTGGATATTATAAAGACATTGTGAAAAAGAAAATACTAATATAAAGGTAACATATTATAAGAAAATAATTATAATAACAATATAAGTCATATAAGAAGAGAATTCAGATATATCTAATTATGAAATTGAATTGGATCAATTATCCCTAAAGTTTAGAAAGTCTTAAAAAAAGAAAACTTGATTTAGAAAACCCTTTAAAAGGGATGAGAAATTCTCAAGGGAAGTAAAATGATATGAATGTAAGAAATCAGTTCATATAATACCTGATTATCCTCAGCAAAAAGGTGAAAAAATAAAGACATAAATGATATATAAGAAAATGTCGATTATGAACAAAAAGGAAAAATAATGATGAATTATACTTGTAGTGTTTCTGAAGACTCCATCAACTAATCAAAATAAGATTAAAAGTAGGAAAAATAAAATCTAAAAATAATATTTTATTCATGGATGAAGAATATAAGTTAAAAACTTATTATTTATTTAATTCTAATTTTTATTCAAATAATTCAAATTATAAATTGGCTACTTACTACATAATGCTAGAAGAAAAATATTACACGTTATTAAATAAGAAAAAATCCTTAAAAATATAAAAAAATAGGAGAAAAATATTACTTAAATAAACAACATTAAGAGTTAATTGAAAAAAATAACTAATATACCATACACTACATTGATCATAAAAATAATATTAAATCATTGCAAGATAAAGTAGAAACTTATAAAATTGATTCTCTATTCTTTACAAAAGGATAAAATATTCTAAATTAAATTCTTGGTAATAATTTCATTAAGAATAAAATATTCAATATATTATGTCAGGTTGAAAAATATAAACTATATAAGAATTATTTTGTTCCCTTCTCAAAAACAGATTTTTTTTAATTTTTGTGGAACATAAGGACAAATAACAAAAAAAATTATTTAAGAAATCCTCAAATTAGTGGAATTAAAAGGGATTTTATTTCAAAATGTTTATTTGATGAAATTATATTAGTTATGGATGATCAATGCAGATTTAGATTCCCAGATCAGTACTAACTAACACTGCTGGACCTAATATGATATGTGTAGCAAAACCAACTTCGGTCTAAATTTCCATTTTAGGAAATAGGTCACCGATAAAGAAAATATATATGGAATATGGACAGTGGCTAATCCATGAAAATGAGTGGAAACTAATCAACCATTAACACACTAACTCAAATAGATAGTGGTCAAGTCACCTTTGACGATAATGCCAATGCAAGGATAAGTGTACATGGAACTATTGGATATCCAAAAACTATCTCAATCAAAAAAGAACTATATGTACAAGGACTGAAGCACAACCTAATAAGTATCTCTCAACTCTGTTATGAGGGATATTATGTAGATTATTCTAAAAATTCTTGCATAGTATTTTATGATTAATTGCTTATGTATAGAGCACCATGAACATGTAATATTTATACTTATGATTTAAATTCCTTGTGTAAGAAGAAAGAGAATTGTTTAACTGCTAAGATAAATGAGTCATGGATCTGGAATATGGGACTTGGGCATTGAAATATTTATAATTTACATAAACTATCTATAAAATAGTTAGTTTTTGATTTACCTTGTAATAAATTTGATATTGAGAGATTTTCTGATGCATGCAAAATTGGCATGTAACGCAAATAGTTTTTCTAATAAATTAAAAACTTTTCTACAAAAAACGTCTAGAACATATCCACGTGGATCTATTTCAACTATAAAGTGTAATAGTTTTGGCTAGAAATATATATATGTATATGTTTTAGTATATGCTTATTCGAGATTTACATGGGTCTATTTTCTAAAACTCAAAAGTGAAGCATTTACTATTTTTTAATGTTGCAATAACATTGTTAAAAATGAAAAAGGTTTTAATATAAATTTATTAATAGGTAGTCAAGGTGGATAATTTGAGAATCATGAATTCAGTCTCTTCTCTTCAAATATAGATATTAAACAAACCCTCTCTTAACTGAGAACAACTCAACACAATTAAAATTTTGAATGAATAAATAAAATTATCCACTAAATGGTTGGGACTGTGCTGAATGAATATAGTCCTCTTATCTACTTATGGGTAAAATATATAAGCACAACCTTCTATATAATTAATAGAGTTTTACTTTGGATTATTTTCTAAAATACACTTTATTAACATTGGAATAATAGAAGGACTATGGTAACGTACTTTAATGTTTTTTGATACAAGGTGTACATCCTGAACACCAAGGATAATATTTGTAAAATCAATCCAAAAGCTGATGAAGGAATATTTTTAGTAGTTTCTATTACCTCTAATTCATATAGAGTGTTTAATAAAAATTCCAATATTGATAAATAATTATTTCATGTAATGTTTGATGAAACTGACCCTTTTATTAAAGAGAATGATCACACTCATGAAATTACATACTCTATTAACAACATGTGACTTGGAAACCTAAAAATGATATCGAAAATAATATAAATAAAATTCATTTTAGTTCAGAAGAACATGATACCAATGAACCTAAAATGGTCTTTCCTAGACAATCTATAACACTAAAGAATCATCCTTTAGAAATGGTTATAGGAGACCTACACATAGGAATAAGAAATAGAAAAAAATTCAGAAATCTAGTTGAATTATTCTCATTTCTATCCCAAATAGAAGCTAAATATATTAAATAATACTTAGAATATGAGAGTTGTATGTTTCCAATACAATATGAGATAATCCAATTCAAAAAAAAAAGATGTTTGGAAATTAGTTGAATGACTATTAAATTATCCATTTATAGGAACAAAATGGGTCTTTATAAATAAAAATGATGATCATAGGATTATAATAAGAAATAAAGCTAGACTAGTTGAAACAGGATATAATCGGGAAGAATGTACAGATTAAAATGAATCATTTTCCCCAATAACTATATTATAAGAAATAATAAACCTTTTAGCTTATACATCACATAAGAAAAATAAATTGAATCAGATAAATTTTAAATATTCATTTTTAATGGATATTTAAAAGAGGAAGTTTATAATGAACAACCGCCAGGTTTTGAAAATTCCCAAAAACCATATTCTATTTTTAAACTTTATAAATCTCTCAATGGATATAAACAAGCACCAAGAGCTTGGTATGAAAGATTATGTTCTTATCTTTTAAAAATATTTATTTGTTGTTGGAATGGATGATCCAACTATTTTTATTAAATACATTTTTACTAATACTTTATTATTTCAAATCTATGTTGATGATGTTAGTTTTGGTTCATCTGATGAAAAACATTATAATGATTTATTAGAACTTATGTAAAAATATTTTTAAATTAGTATGATGGGAGAATTAAATTTTTTCTTAGGACTTTAAATTTTTTATAATGAATATGAAAATGTGTTATACCAATGTAAATAAATTATTGATATATTGAAAATGTTTTTTCATGAGAATAGCATGACATATATAACTCCCATGTGTACTAATATAAAACTTTTTTTAGATGAATCTGGAAAACAAGTGAACAACAAGTTATAATGAGGTATGAATGATATTTTTTATATCTTACTACTAGTAGACCTAATTTTATGTTTTGTGTTGGCTTGGATACTATATTTCGATCAAATCCTATAGAATCTAATCATATTACTGTGAAATAGATTTTTATATAATTAAAAGGAATTGTTTTTCAATATCTTCTTTATACCAAATCATCTCATTTTAAGATAATATCGTATTCCGATTGCGATTTTTTAGGTTGTAGATTGGGTAGAAAACGTACCTCAGGAACCTGTCACTTTTTAGGAAAATCTTTTGAATCATGGTCTAGTAACAAATAGCCCTTAGTTTCCACGTTAATATCCCAGGAAAAATATGTTTTTGTATGATGTTTTTGTGCGCAAGTATTATGGTTGAAAAACACACTAATGTACATTGGACTAAATATTAATAGTATGCCTATTTTCTGTGATAATACAAGTGCTATAAATATTTACAAAAATCCATCAAGACATTTAAGAACTAACCATATGTATATTAGGCTTTATTTTCTAAGAGAGCATATTCTTAATAAGGATTTATCTTTATAATATTTCAACACTGAATATCAACAAGATGATATTTTCACTAATCCACTTCCCACTTTAAGTATTGATATTATTAAGGGTGAGTTATGTTTATTTAATTTTTAAATAAATTTGAATATTTTTATATTTTTATTATTTATTTATTCAAATTTATTTATCTTAATCCTATTTTCATATGAATTTAAATATATTAACATTTAGTTTTTTTATTTTCTATATATTTTAATTTATATATTTGTTCATAACATTATTTGGGCCACGTGTTTTAAAAATTATAATTATCTTATGTACTGACATGAGAAATAAGGTACAGTCCATAACCTTTCAACATCGCTTACCATTTCATTTCCCAAACCCTTTTATAATAATAAAGACTTAGTCTACTGTCAACTAAATTTGAAACCCTAGAACCCAAGAACCTCATAGATTTTGTTTCTCAAAAATGAATAATACCAAGAGAAATAAAGACGGTAAATCCAAAAATTTGAAGCGACAATGAGTTTAGGGTGGAAATATTCTTTAAGAGAAATTGGAAGATTTTTAATTGCTATACAAGATGAATCTACTCCTGAAGCTGTCGTTATAATTTTTAGGTCTAGAATCTGTGTTCAATGAATAAAACTCACAGTTTCTCTATGAGGTAGAAGTAAAATTTTTATACAATATCATATAGTATAGTTTTAGTGATTCTGAAGAAACTCTTTTCACAATAATAGAAGATAATGATTTTTACATTTCTTCAACTATAACTTCCCAACTTTTTATCATTCCTTAAGGGAGATACATTCACTTTGATCTAAGGTCTATTAGAGAAAAAGATCATTATTTTGAAGACAATATATCAATTTTTCGGTTTAACAAACATAAGGAAGACATTATTCAATGATTTCAAGGAAGAACAAGAAATTTTGGTTAACATTATTTAATCCAGAGTTTCTCCATGGATGAATTAAATGGAGAAAATTAGGTTTCAATACATGTACATCATGTTACTATATTTAAGTGAGATAAAGCTGAATTTTCCAAGGTATATGTTTGGATATCATCAATAATTCTCACAACTAGATGCAAGGATCACTTTTTATCATTTAGGAAGGATAATTTCATGAATAATAGATAAGAAATATATAATTATATTAATTGATTCTCTAATAAGGTGTGATCAAATTAATGTACTCAATGTAGTAACTCTAAATAAATGAGTTTTTTTGGAGTACTGTGGAAGGTAGCATGTTAACTGTTGGTGCTGTTAAGAAATGAGGTTCTGGAGATTTTTCTTAGAGAGAGAAATGTGATATTGGAAATGAAAGAATTAGAGAAACTAGGGGAGAATTAATTTCTAAACATACCCAATGAAAATTATGTTTTATTGCAGAATAATGGGAAGAAGAAAACGTTCTATTGAAATTGGTTATAAAAACAAATAAAATATGTGATCCACCTACATAAGAACAAGTTTTTGGTTCAGGTGAAGCTGTGAGGTTGATTCATTTTAAAGAACATATTATTGAGGAAGACCAATAAGTTTGTAGTCAAATTAGATGTTTTTACAGTGTTGTTATTCACATTGTCTAAGAGGAAGAGCCAGTAATTATAGAAGAGAAACATCTGATTAGATTCAAAAATCTAGTTACATAAATTTTTTAGAATCTTGTTTACACTATTTATTGATCTTTTGGGTGAGAGACATTAATCTATTTCTGAATAAAATTCAATATTTAGATAGTTTATCTTGTTCATGTCACATATTAATTGAAAACCTAGTAGAGAAGAATATGGATATGTTTACATCAAGATATTTTGAAATTTTTCTTATTAATGAGTTACAAAATCCTGATGAAGGGAGATCTGATTCCCTGAAAAATTAGGTTGCAGATCTTGTGATTAAGTCAATAAATATTATGAAGAAAATATAAATATTCAGAAAGAGCTCAAAGTTGAATGGACAAACCTATATGATCATAAACAAAATTCTGTTTCCACAAAAGAGTTTGATGCTTTCAAGAGAGAATTGTTAAATGAGGTTATATAGATAAAGTTTAAAGTTGTTTCTAAATCATACGTTGAAGATATAAAGTAGTATTTTGGGATTCAATTTGAGTCCAACAAGAGTAGTGTCAGTTTGACCAATAAATCTACCTCTCATCCTACAACTTCTCCAGATCTAATTCTTAGATTTTAGGTAATCACAACAATCATGGATAACAAGAAAAATTTTCTACAAAAACTTTAGTGAAATAGTGTTCCTTTTTCAGTTCTGTTGGACTATCAGAAATTTCTAGTTGACAAATTGACTCAAAATGAACTGGGAATCGGATTTCTGTTGAACAAATTCAATGATCAATTGGACCATTTTATGCTTCAATAGGACAGTTTTTAGGACTTTTTGAATGCCAATCTTGTTTAAAATTTTCATATTGGTCAAGATTCTATATTTTTTATTATGCAGCTGATAGATAATATTATGAAAAAAAATTGGGTAAATATTCATGAGCAGAAATACACGTTTCAAGATTCTCAAAATCCAACCCAACCACATATACCCTAACCATATTAGTGATCTAACCTATTTCTTAGTCATATTGACTATTTTACTTTTACCAATTTTTTGATCAATTAAATTTCTTTATTTTTATTTTCCATGCTTTATTTGATATTATTTTATGTTTATGTATCCATCCAAAAATCTAGTCTTATTTATTTAAATATATTATTATAACATTCACTTGTTGATCTATGAAAAATTAAAAATTATTTAATCATTTTCTTTACTTTATTTTCAGATCTCACAAAAACTGGAGAAATTCAGATAAACACAACATTTTGTATCAAAATAATTCTGTCGAATCAAATTAAGTATTACTTTATTTTAAAATATTTTCAAAATTATAAATTATATAACTAATTTTTTGTGTTTTGGGATCACAAAAAAGGGGGATAATTTTTTGAATTTATTTTCTAAACAATACTAAATAAATATTATTTATTTTGATGCTCTCAAATACCCATTTTTATTTTTATAATGATATTATTGTAATGTTTGTTTTAGGAAATTAATATTCTTTGTCATTTTAATTTTATAATTATATTCTATAATAGTATTCATGTGGAATATTCATCAGAGAGTTTAGATTTCTCTTAAGCATATTCTAGAAACATTGTTCATACCATCTGTTTATAAACCTAACGTAATAAAGAAACCCTATATTTTTGTTAAAACTAATGTTAAAACTTCATCACATATAGTTAATCAACTTCACATTGATAGAAAAAAATTGATAAATAACCTTACATTTGGATTGAACCTTATGTTTTGACAAAGAGGAAATGTGTGGTTAAATAACCCTACGTATGTATGGAAACCTACGTTTAAGATGTTATCGTATGGATCCAGAAAATTACATTTTTTTTCAACCATATGTTGTTAACCCTACATTTGAAGAATGAACCGTATGTAGTTGAACCCTTGATTTGGTATTTTTTTTTGTTTTATGAAGGAACCCTATGTTTGAATTTTCTAACATTAGATATTTGAATTTACATTTCTGTTGGAGTTTTGTGTAATGGTCTTTGTGGAATATCAGGAATATTTAAAAACTCTTTTTTTGAACAATTACAATCCTATTATGATTGATTAAAATAATAATATTTATTATAGAAATTACAGCCAATTCATAAGGGAATTTAGGACTAATCTGAGATGGCGTATGAATTTGAATTTTAACAATTTATCAGGAAATTTTCTTCGATCTGGAATTGAAATGCAGGATCTCTACATTATTTATTAAATCAGTGTATTTTTTTAATATATATGAGCGTGTAATTAAAATAATAAGTGACACATATTATGACGCTTATTTCTATTGAAAAGGCATTCATGTGAAGATTTCTTGCATATTTACTGCAACAATCGATCAGAATCGGTTAGCTATAGAAGAGGATACACTTTGCAGATATACATGTTTTGAATATCGTATTTGTTGTAAGTCTATTGCTGCAAATCGTTGCTTCTTTTAATTGAAGATCTATTGAAACTAGATCACTTCAAAAAAAAATCTTTCATGAAAAAACTATGTTTTGAAGAAGACTATACATATATTATCATTTACTATTATAACTGTGAAGTTTAATCAGAAATTTTTTTTAATCAATATCTTTTTATTGAGAGCTTCAACTACTCAAACTCAGTTATGGTGGAGTATCTGCGTATCTATCTAAGATGTGGTCATTAGGTTCTCTGTTAAAGAAATATAAGGCTATATTTTTATCCTTATTTGTAAAAGTGTCATCTAACTGCACTCAGTTATGGATTGGTCTTATGATGTGAGGACTTATCTAGTGAAAATCCCCAAACATGCAGAGAGAGTAATTAGTGTAGTGGAATAGGGGATATTTATGCACCAAACCTCTATAAAAATCCATGTCCTACAATTATATTTTTTAAACTTCTCATAAATTCATATAGAATATAAACACTATTTATCTGCATAATCTACAGTTGATATCAAAGGGAATAATTGTGGATGATTTTGAAAAGACACAATTCTCCCCCTGTATCATCATGTATATTCTGACATGACAATCACTAGATATCCTATGATGGAAGGAATAAATCCACATGTAGTTCTTGAATGAGAAAATCTCCACACAAGTCTGTCCCACACGTATTGGGGCATTGCCCCCATTGATTATTTTGTTTAGACCATGGATTGGAGACCTAGGTGTCACTAGGTATCTTATGGTGACAAGAATCCATCCAGATTTAGTTATTAAATAGGAAACTCTCCATATTGTTCTAACCCATATGTATAGTTGGGAATTATTCTTGACTATTTTTCATCTAGAACCAGGATTAAAGAACTTTGTGTCATTGTGTGTCTTGTCATGATAGGAATCAAGACATGCATACTTATTGAAATTGACACTCTCCATGAAGTTATAACCTTTATGTATAGGGGGATATTATTCTCATTTAAATTTATAGCTAACCCTACGATTGGATACCAATGAATCACTACCTATCTTGTGATGATATAAATTTAGAGAAATATAGTTATTGAATGGAAACCTCTCTACATAGGTCTAAACCATACAAAAATGGTGGAATTGTTCATGTTCACTACTGTGGATGGAACTATGATTGGTGATTTTTGAATCCCTATATATCATTTGATGAAAATAATCAAGCCACACATAGTGCATGAATGGATATGTGGTGGGGGAAAAGGATAAGGAATAATGGCTCTCTCCAATGAGGTTTAGATTAATTCTTAGTTTTACATGATGTAATAGTAAAAAAATGTAGTTTAAATTATGTGGAATGTACTCAAGATGTGAATAATATTTTATTCCATTAATGAACATGGTAAACATGATGTGATTTGATCAATCTCAATCATGTAGGGTATCCATTTCTAGAATTAAAAATCAAGCCTGAGTTATTCTTGATGTGAGAAAAAAGGAATGAAACATATTTATTTTACCACCCAAAAGTGATTAAAAGGAAAGACATGGAAACTTTTTAAAACATAGTAGTTGTGCCAAGATATAGGATCTAGGCATCTGGATGTATCACAATTGTAGTGAGAATCAAGATGAAGGTCAATTTGGAAAATCAGGTTGTATAATGTATTGAGGAGAGGAAGAATGATTCCCAACATGATAGAGAATGAAAAAATCCCTAAAAACTCTATCTAGGAATTTAAAAAATAATCACACAATAAGAATCCTATGTTTTATTCATGCAGATTCTTGAGCTAATTTTTTAAGGTAACTTATTATTATTACACAAGGTTAGACTACATTTTATCATAATCTGTTGTGGTTTTTGTCATAGATTTTGATATAGTGTGACCAGGATGGATATATATTTTTGTATTTGGTAATCACTATATATCCTTTGATGATAGGAGTCAATCCATGCATAGTTCTTAAATGATGGGATTCCCTATATGGATTTGACTCACCTATATTGATGGGGAACATTATTTATCTGTTGTATAGATCTAGGTAATTTGAAGTGGGACATCTGTGAAGTGATGTTTTCCATGTAGCATAACATCACAATGGAAGGATGTAAGTACATAAATAGTTTGAATTTAATATATATAGAATTCTTCTATGTAGATTTATCATCATATTTTACGTACATATCTATCATTAATTTTAATGTCAGGTGACAAGAAGTTTTTAATTACAATTTAATGTCACTGGGATGGGATTCTCTCCTTACAGTTTAACATCATGCAGTCAACATATCCCCCATGTAGTTTAGTGTGATGTGGTTAGGATGTAATCCTTGTAGTTTAATGTCATGCATTCAAGATGTCAATATTGAAATTTAATGTATTCAGATCAATTCATTAATGGATTTGATCTAATCTATGAAATATATTTCTTGATAAACCTTACATTGTGGTTGGCATGACACATTACCCATCAATAATGGATAATGAGTTTTCTATATTGGAATTTACCTTATGTATGAAGTAGGGCCTTTTCTACTCGTGTTACATAATTTGATGTTTCATTCACTGTATCATATAGGTTTAAGGGCCAATAGATGTTATACTTTATGTAATGAGTGAAGTAAAACTTTTTTATTGATGGATCATTTAATATGACCCTAAGAGATTTTGAGGTTGTGAAGCATACCTAACCATTTATATTCGACTTCTGTTAAGTCATCCATCTAGTTTTTTTTGGTTCATCGTCTGAGATAAATCAACATATAATTATTCCTATCATGGTAAACAATAAATCTATATGAAATACTATCTCTATTACATAGCCTAATGAATTAAGTATTTACTATGTAGATATATGCATGGTGGTATATCAGTATCATAAAGCATGGAGGAGATTATCCAGCTAAGAATTCATGTCCTTATTCATCATCTTCTACAATATATTTGAAAAATTATTATTAAAGGGAACTATTTTTTTATTTTTCACTCCATGATATTGGGATGAATGGTTTGACTTGATGTTTTACTCATAGAAAATTGTATATATTTTCGTAGAAATTATTTTAGAACCATTGTCTTTCAAATTATTGTGACAGAATCCGAATATGGTGATGATATTGGAAGTCAATAAGATGATGATATTCTTCATCCCAACATCCATGAGGCTTATTTCCTCTAACCACATGGAAAAGAATCTGTAGAGACCCGAATCTTGACATACATGAACATTACAATAATTGTGTGGAATACTTAGTACATGACGAAAACACACACACAAGGACTGTAATAGTTTAGTATCTTTGGAAACTCGGAATATAATCTTCTAATCATGGTGAATGATCATCAACATATTCCATAAAGATCTTCATTTTTTTATATACCTAAAATCTTTCTTTATATCCTGGGGAAAATAAAACATAAATGGGTGAGCTCAAATTCTCATTAATGGTAAACAAAAAAAATAACAATCACATCATATTCATAAGAACATAACATTTTTGAAATCTTAACCTGCAAAAGAGATCATAATATCATTACATGGGATAAATCATAGTAGTTAAATGTAATCCCAATAATCATAACGTAAAACATGAAACTTTGTGGAAAACACACATAATCATATAGAATCATTTCTTATTAGTCAAGACTCATTGCCAAGACTATCTTAGTGGACAAAGTCCCTTTCTGAACCGAGTTCATTCCTCATTTCAGTCATGTTTCACTGAACCGGTTTAACCTACCATTCCAGCCATGTCTATCTCATGAGATATAAAATCTTTACCCAATGCATTGGAGGGAGATAAAGGTCACACCCATCTCTTAATGATACCATTCTTATGTGTGCCACAAAATCATAAACCATACATCATAACACAACCCATGTAATAAAAATGGGAATCTTAAACATTGTGGCGTGATAAAACAATTCATATAAGATAAAGGAATACATAAAAATAATTCCATCATAACATAATCAAATATATGGAATAATAGGGATAGAAACAGATCCCCTTATTATCTTAGATGGAAAATAATTTTGATAATACACTTGAACTCCATTTTTGAGGAAAATATCCTTTCTACTTCAAAAACATTTTCCTTTTATAACATGTAATACAATTTTAAACTAAAAGAAGTTGATAAAAAATAATCTTGAAAACTTTTAAAGGAATATTCTTGGAAATAATGTTTTAAAAATCCATTCATGTCGTATAAGTTAAAAAACATTCTTCTCGTACTTTTGTCAGAAAAGTCAAAAAGTACCTCATACAAAAAAACGACAAAAGATTCCTTTCATATCTTTTACTAATAACTCATCGAAGGGTAAATTGGATTTAATAAATTTTATGTGGATGGAAATAATATTACATATTGAAGAAACATGGATGTGGATGATAAAATACACCCCAGTAAATACCAATGTATAAACAATCTCGGATAAAAATGAGATTGTGATATTTTCCCTTACCTTAGGTCTGATTTGCTTCATATGTGTCTGAACCCCCTGTATAATAATTTAAATAATGTCATTGACTTATTCCAGAATCATACTCATTGTTATGATATCATATATGGTTCACATATGACTTTATACTACCCGTTCTTTCGTAAATTAAATGTTAAAGAGTGTTTTGGATAAAATCGTTTCATTTTTTGTCCGTGTTTTGACTTGTAATTATTCATATGATTACTTAGATCATGATTAAATAATTCTATAATATAAAACATGATTTATATATAATATATATTCATAATATACATATATAAAATAGATTAGTAAATGGAAAGAAATACACTGTTCATGGAGACGGTAGGCCGTACGTACGCATGAACGCTGTTTTCGTTTCCTTATTGAGTTGAATGAAATTATGTAGATGAAATACATATATATACACATAAATACAGTATAATTATTATTTAATATATTTCATGATTACTTATTATATTTACTTTATAATCATTCATGAATGGTTAAGGTGGAGAATGTATCTCATCGCGTCGTGGAGACAGTAATTCGTACGTACGCATGAGCGATGATATCATTCTCATGATCGTGAAATTTTATTGGAGTGTATTTATAATATATAATAATCAATATAACTTTAAAATAATCATATATAGTTATTATTTACACCATTATACCCATCCAAGAAGGGTGGTGGTGGAAAATAGTTTGCACCACGGCGTGGAGACGGTATTCTGTACGTACGCACGCGCGGTGATTTCGTTTTCCGTAGGATGGATAGATGGTGAAATAGGGTTGTTTAATACTTATAATATCATATCATTATATGAGTGATACTGATGTTATTACTTCATAATTAAAATAGCCTATGAAGAAGAAGTGGATGAAGAAATAAAGTTGAAAGAATCGGTAACGGACATTACCTCTTCTTTGAAGCGCCTCTTTGAGATCTCCTTTAGGGGGACTATAATTGGTCTTTGAGGAAGACCAGAACCTCTAGGTTGTTACTATGGAAGTGGAGAATCGAATTTTCCATGGGTTGGCCGAGCTTGAAGGATCAAAGTGGTGTTAGGAGGAGAGGGAGGAGTTGCCCTTTTATAAGGGAGGAGAGGGGCTCCTTTGAAAAAACTAAAAATATTATTTTATTATAAAGACAAATTTGGTTTTAAATAGCTCGAAATTGATTTATTTAGAAGCTAGGGTAGGGATGGTTCGCAATCCTCTCATACAATAGAATTTAGACAAATTTATGTTCCTATTTTAACCATAACATTTAGATTTAACATTAAGTAAAATAATTTTACTTTTACCGTGTCTTCTTGTATTCTTATACTATAAGGTTAATAATCATACTATAAGCAGCCAAACGAACCCCAAGTTGTTTATTATTAATATATATATCCTTATATAATACATTTGGTCGAATCTTAGATTTTTAGGAATAAAATAACAATTACTAATATAATATTTGTTTTAAAAACTCTTTTATGTCAATTTTGACACTATTTAGTAATTGATTTTTTTGAAAATCATAACAGAATTATTTGTTCTAAAAAAGTTAATGAAATCAATAAAAAAATGTCATAGTAACCTATAAAATTAGTGGAATTCATAAAAAGTCTATAATTATATTTATTTGTGTATTTATAATATCAATTATTCTAATTTTTTACTATTATGGTAATTACTGCAACATCATTGTGTCATAAATAAATTAATTTATATAATGTCTAAAAATTATAAATAAAATATCATTATGTAGGAAATATTATTATATTTCTAATTAATATTTACAATCAAATTTATCTTATGTATAACCCTATATTAAAAATGTTTTAGTAAATAAACTTTGATTTTAACTCTTTTAACTCTTCTTTGAATTAAATAATAATAAATGTCCTAATCTAATCCATGTGGGCTTAAATGGTCATATATTATTCCTAAGGTTGTTTTTGATCGAATTACATTTATCCAATATAATTCGTACATGTGTTAGGGTAATAATAATATCATTTTTACCCTTAATTACCCTATTTACTTTTAACCGTGGTAAAAAAAGTAAAATGTTACTATTCACCAAAAATTATTTTCATCTCATTGAACCACATTCTAATTACTGAAATAAACCATGTCTCTCAGATTTTTGAAATTCCACCCATAGAAGTGGTAAAATTAAGTTTTATGAAAAATTCATTTTTTTTAAACTACCACTTAGTGGTTTCACTATTCATCAAAAAATGAAAGTTTCCATAAAAATACCAAAAATTAGGCCTAAGATATATTTGATATTACGAATTAAAAAATGATATCTATTTTACCAAATTCAAAAAATATCAGTAGCATTAATTTATTTAAAAACTAATTCCCTTCGTCAAAACAAATAGTGTGTTCTTAAGAGATAATAAATATCAAAAGATTGACATTTGTTTATGTCTTGTTTAAATGTGAAATTACATCCAATGACCAAAATTGTATTAAATTGTAAAAATATATTCTAAATATACTTTAAAACCACTCAAATTAATAATTTATCACTATTAATTATTTCGATTAAAAATGTTATTTTTAATTAAAATTTAGTAATTTTCACTATTAATTAGAAAATGAATATTATCCGAAAAGTACCAAAATTTCACCCTAAGCTAATTTAGATATTCTGAATCCAAAAATGAAGTCCATTTTGAAAAATAAAATTTAAAAAATTTCAAAAAGGGGTTATTACTATTCATAACGGCTAGTTGTAATAGCATATCATTGTTTAGCGAAACTCGGTATTGCGTACAACACAGGCTATCGCGGAAGGTCGCACTTGCGTGTAATTCAAGGCAAGTCAAGGATGTGTGTTGTGCAAGCTTCATTTGGTGTAGAGTACAACACAAGACATTAATGAAATTAAAAAGAATATTTTTCATAAAATCTCGGGGTGTTACATTCTACCCACCTTAAAATTAATTTCTCCCTCGAAATTCGTCGGGGTTATAAATGGTTTACTACTCGAAAGTTTGTTTAATAAAAACCCACATCGTAAGAAGGAGTACCCAAACTTGGCTTTAAAAACTAATGTATGAAATGTAATGGTTACCCAAATTAACTCATCACTGCGTTTCTACATAGGAGAACATAGGTGAAAATATGGATATGGCAAAAAAATCTAACCATCAAGTTCTGATGGAGAGTGGTAGAGAACATGGCTATTAAATAGCCAACAATCACAAAGCCATATATTTGCAATGATCTAAGGTACCATCTAATTCATCAGATATAAGGGCACTAGGACAACATTTTTGGTTTTCATGATCATTTCCCTAATTTTTGTGAATTAAAAGAAATACGTATATGATATTGGTACAATTTCCCTGTTGTTTGTGATTTGAACAATTTCCACTTCATCTCTTAAAGAAATAAATTTGAATTTGTTAGTCATGAAGTGTTAATAGATCATGTGATAGAATGATGGGTCATTCCATCTGTTTCAAACAAAATGTTAGAAAAAGTTATCAAGTATACATAAGTCCATCTATGGTGAGATTAATCATATACGATTCCAAAAATAAACTTATACTTCATATATCATACTGCGTAATAAAATAAAACTAGTTTCTACTAACCAGGGACTTCCTATAGGCCAGTGGTAGGCAATAAAGGCCAGTCGCACTTCTGTTGTGGGTTCGATTCCCACAGCCTTGTCCGACGCGATGGGATGTCGACCGTCTTGTAGGTTTTCCTTTTTCTAAAGCTATATTACTATAACATCCCATCAATAATATCGAAAAAAGTTATATCCTAGCTTATGTCCAACATAATCCATTCAAATATTTTGGCTTATCTAAAATACTTCAGTCCAAGATCATAGTATAAAGAAAATGATTACTTGAAATGTCACATAACAATCACGTGAATGCCATCATTTATCCCCCATATATCATAAGATATATCTTGTTGGTCAAATTACAAACATGTGAATACCTTAATCATGTATTCTCTTAAAGAATGAATACCCCTTAATTGAACCATATTGAAAACATGAATGCAGTAAAAAGTTAACTCTTTCCACATAACAAAATCCAAAAATTCTATATACTCAAACCATGATATAACCTTCTCGTTATATCAGTCATGAGCTCAGGAATACAGTCAAACATTTCATTTTCTAGTTTTCCTTTCATTATGGGCATATCAACATTTTTTCCAAAAATATATCAATCACATTCTATGGTTACCGGTACCATTGAAAACCACAATATACCAATACATAAATATTCCAATATTCCACGATACTATATACAAAATTATTTTGAAATCCCATTACATAAACACTTAATAATTCCACCACATCGTTGTCATATTCAACATCGCCAATAGAGATCGCATGTGACTTCCCTTTGTCCTTTTCCTTAAGTGGTTGCTCATGTCGATCATCACTAACCCTTGGATTAGGGAATTTATTAGCATAATGCCTCATTTCCTTGCACTTGAAGTATTGAAGTGTTGGTGGTGCGTTCTCTACAGTCTTTTCTTTATTCACATCATTAGAAACCCTTTTTCTATTACTTCGACACTCAGCTGCTCGATGACCTTCTTTTCCACAATTAAAACATTTTCTAGTCCCTTTAAGACAATATCAACCATGCTTCATTCCACACATTGAGCATAAGGAAACATTCATCTTCTTTTCACCATTATTCTGAGATTTCTCCTTGAACTCCATCTTTCGTTTCATGTAAAAACTATGAGATGGATAAGTAACACCAACTTCCATTTCTACCTTGATAGCACAACGCACAATTTCTTCATAGCTACTGAAGTCTCTTATAGCTAATGCCCTTCGAAGATTTGGTTTTAAGCCACTGAAGAATCGATCAACTTTACTTTCAGGTTGGATGATAAATATAGATTCATACATTGCAAGCATTGTAAAATTCGCTTCGTATATACCAACAGATTCATCATCCTTTTGCTTTAGTTCAAGAAACTCTTTCTCCATAATTGTTCGAAGAATACGAGGGAAGTACTTATTGAAAAATAAGTTCTTCAACTCATCCCATTCCATGGACTCAATTTCATCTCTTGGCCTCATATTATTGATAATATTCCACCATTTATCAACATCACCTTTCAAAAGATACACTGCTAAGATGACTTTATCATGTTCAGAACATTGAATAACTGAAAATATCATTTCAGTAGTACCGATCCATTTTTCTGCAACAAGTGGATCATAAGACCCACTGAAAGAAGGTGGACGTTTCCTCATGAAGGAATCAATATAATATTATTCTCTTCTATGCTCATTTGGATGTCCAGAATGATTCATAGCTTGTGTAAGTATAGCAATAAGATTTTTCACTACATATCCCATAACATTTGTTTGTTCAGGAGGATAATCATTGCATTGTCCATTACATTGACCAGCACGGTTCCATCGGGTTCCAGCCATCGTCTAAAACCCAAAAAGAATAGAATGAGAGGTAAAAATCATAATAAAGGGGGAGTAACTTCAATATATAACTTCTTTGGTTTAATCTAATATCCTTACCATATTTCTAGGACTATATCCTATACGTATACTTATCCTTAGGGACATCCCTAGACATACATTAGAATTATCTATAGGGATCTCACTAAAGTTCTCGCATCCTAGTTTCCAAAGGTTGACTAAACCTTTCCTCTGATACCAACTGTAGAGACCTGAAGCTCGACGTACATGAAAATTACATTAATATTGTAGAATACTTAGTACATAACAAAAACACACACACAAGGACCGTAATAGTTTAGTGTCTTTGTAAACTCGGAATATAATCCTCTAATCATGGTGAATGATCTTCAACATCTCCAATAAAGATCTTCCTTTTTTATACCTAAAACCTTTCTTTATATCATGGGGAAAATATAACATAAAAGGGTGAGCTCAAATGCTCAGTAAGGGTAAACAAAAGAAATATCAATCACATCATATTCATAAGAACATGCCATTTTGGAAATCTTAACCTGCAAAAGAGATCATAATATCATAACATGGGATAAATCATAGTAGTGAAATTTAATCCCAATAATCATAAAATAAAACATAAAACTTTTTTGAATACACACATAATCATAGAGAATCATTTCTTATTAGTCAAGACTCATTTCCAAGACTATCTTAGTGGGCAAAGTCCCTTTCTGAACCGAGTTCATTCCTCGTTTCAATCCTGTTTCACTGAACCGGTTTAACCTGCCATTCCAGCCATGTCAATCTCATGAGATATAAATTCTTTACCCAATTCAATGGAGGGAGATATAGTTCCCACCCATCTCATAATGATACCATTCTTATGTGTGCCACAAAATCATAAACCATACATCATAACGTAACCCATGTAAAAAAATAGGAATCTTAAACATTGTGACATCATAAAACAATTCATATAAGATAAAGGAATTCATAAAAATAATTCCATCATAACATAATAAAATCAATGTAATAATAGGGATAGAAACAGAACCCATTATTATCATAGATGGAAAATAATTTTGATAAAACACTTGAACTCCATTCTTGAAGAAAATATACTTTCTACTTCAAAAACATTTTCCTTTCTTAACATGTCATACAATTATTAAATAAAAGAAGTTGATTAAAAATAAACTTGAAATATTTTAAAGGATGCTTCTTGGAAATATTGTTTTAAAAATCCATTCATGCTGTATAAGTTAAAAAAACATTCTTCTCGTACTTTTGTCGGAAAAGTCAAAAAGTACCTCGTACGAAAAACGACAAAATATCCCTTTCATATCTTTTACTAAAAACTCACCGAACGGTAAAATTGGATTTAAACAATTTTAGGTGGATGGAAATAATATTACATATTGATGAAACATGGATGTGGATGATAAAATACACCCCAGTAAATACCAATGTATAAGGAATATCGGATAAAAATGAGATTGTGATATTTTCCCTTATGTTAGGTCTGATTTTCTTCGTAAGAATCTGAACCTCCTGTATAATGATCTAAATAATGTAATTGATATATTCCAGAATCATACTCATTGTTATGATATCATATATGGTTCACTTATGACTTTATATTACCCGTTCTTTTGTAAATTCCATTTTAAAGAGTGTTTTGGGTAAAATCGTTTCATTTTTCGTCCGTGTTTTGACTTGTAATTATTCATATGATTACTTAGATCATGATTACTTAATTCCAGAATATAAAACATGATTTATATATAATATATATTCAGAATATACATATATATAATAGATTATTAATGGAAAGAAATACATTGTTCATGGAGATGGTAGGTCGTACGTACGCATGAATGCTGTTTTCGTTTCCTTATTGAGTTGAATGGAATTAAGTAGATGACATACATATATATACACATAAATACAGTATAATTATTATGTCATATATTTCATGATTATTTATTATATATAGTTTATAATCATTCATGAATGGTTAACGTGGAGAATGTATCTCATCGCGTCGTGGAGACGGTAGTCCGTACGTACGCACGAGCGATGATATCATTCTCATGATCATGGAATTGTATTGGAGTGTATGTATACTATATCAGAATCAATATAACTTTAAAATAATCATATATAGTTATTATTTACACCAGTATACCCATCCAAGTAAGGTGGTGGTGCAAAATAGATTACACCACGGTGTGGAGATGGTATTTCGTACGTACGCACCTGCTGTGATTTCGTTTTCCGTAGGACGGATAGATTGTGAAATAGGGTTGTTACATACTTATAATAAAATATCAGTATATGAGTGATACCTATGTTATTACTTCATAATGAAACAACCTAAGAAAAAGAAGTGGAAGAAGAAATAATGATGAAAGAATCGGAAACGGACATTACATCTTCTTTGAAGCGCCTCTTTGAGATCTCCTTTTAGGGAACTAAAATTGGTCTTTTAGGAAGAACAGAACCTCTCTAATGTTGCTATGGAAGTGGAGAATGGAATTTGGTAGGGGTTGGCCGAGCATGAATTCTCAAAGTCGTGTGAAGAAGAGAGGGAGGAGGTGCCCTTTTATAAGGGAGGAGAGGGGCTCCTTTGAAAAAACTAAAAATATTATTTTATTATAAAGACAAATTCTGTTTTAAATAGCTCTAAATTGATTTATTTCTAAAATAAGGTGGGGATGGGTCGAAATACTCTCATAAAATAGAATTTAGACAAGTTTAGGTTCCTATTTTAACCTTATCATTTAGATTTAACATTAAGTAAAATAATTTTACTTTTACCGTGTCTTCTTGTGTTCTTATACTATAAGGTTAATAAACATACTATAAGCAGTCAAAAGAACCCCAAGTTCTTTATTATTAATATATATAACCTTATCTAAGTCATTTGGCCGAACCTTAGATTTTTAGGAAGAAAATAACAATTACTAATATAATATTTGTTTTAAAAAATATCTTATGTCAATTTTGACACTATTTAGTAATTGATTTTTGTGAAATTTATAACAGAATTATTACTTCGAAAAAAGTTAATTAAATCAATACTAACATGTCATATTAACATAAAAAATGAATGGAATTCATAAAAAGTTTCAAATTATATTTATTTGGGTATTTATAATATCAATTATTCTAATTTTTCACTATTATGGTAATTACTGTATCATCATTGTGTCAAAAAAAATTAATTTATTTAATGTCTAAAAATTATAAATAAAATATCATTATATATTTAATCTTATTATCTTTCTAATGAATATTTAAAATCTATTTTATCTTATATATTACCCTATATTAAAAATGTTGTAGTAAATAAACTTTTATTTTAACTCTTTTAACTCTTCATTAAATTAAATAATAATAAATGTCCTAATCTAATCCATGTGGGCCTAAATGGTCATATTTTTTCCTAAGGTTGTTTTTGGTCGAATTAAACTTATCCAATAGAATTCAAACATGTGTTAGGGTAATAATAATATCATTTTTACCCTTAATTACCCTATTTACTTTTAACCGTTGTAAAAAAAAGTAAAATGTTACTATTCACAAAAAATTATTTTCAACTCATTGAACCACATTTTACTTACTGACATCAACCATGTCTCTCAGATTTTTGAAATTCCACTCACAGAAGCGGTAAAATTAAGTTTTATGAAAAATTCATTTTTTTAACTACCACTTAGTGGTTTCACTATTCATCAAAAAATGAAGGTTTCCAGAAAAATACAAAAAATTAGTCCTAATCTATATTTGATATTATGAATTCAAAAATGATGTCTATTTTACCAAATTCAAAACATACCAGTAGCATTAATTAATTTAAAATTTAATTTCGGTTGTCAAAACAAATAGCGTGTTCTTAAGAGATAATAACTATCAAAAGATTGACATTTGTTTATGTCTGGTTTAAATGTGAAATTACATCCAATGACCAAAATTGTATTAAATTGTAAAAATATATTTTAAATATACTTTTAAACCACTCAAATTAATAATTTATCGCTATTAATTATTTCGATTAAAAAGGATGTTTTTAATTAAAATTTAGTAACTTTCACTATTCATCAGAAAATAAATGTTATCCGAAAAGTACCAAAATTTCACCCTAAGCCAATTTAGATATTCCGAATCCAAAAATGAAGTCCATTTTGAAAAATAAAGTTTACAAAATTTAAAAAAGTGGTTATTACTATTCATAACTGCTAGTTTTAATAGCATATCATTGTTTAGCGAAACTCGGTATTGCGTACAACACACGCTATCACGGAAGGTCGTGCTTGCGTGTAATGCAAGGAAAGTAAAGGATGCATGTTGTGAAAGCTTATTTTGGTGTACTGTACAACACAAGACATTAATGAAATTAAAAAGAATATTGTTTCATAAAATCTCGGGGTGTTACATTCTACCCCCCTTAAAATGAATTTCGCCCTCGAAATTCATCAGGGTTATAAATGGTTTACTACTCAAAAGATTGATTAATAAAAACCCACATCGTAAAAAGGAATACCCAAACTTGGCTTTAAAAACTAAATTATGAAATGTAACAGTTACCCAAATTAACTCATCACTAGGTTTCCACGTAGGAGAACATAGGTGAAAATATGGATATGGAAGAAAAATATAACCATCAAGTTCTAATGGAGAGTGGTAGAGAACATGGCTATGAAATAGGCAACAATCACAAAGCCATAGATTTGAGATGATCTAAGGTACCATCTGATTCATCAGATATAAGGGCACTAGGACAACACTTTTTGTTTTCATGATCATTTCCCTAAAGTTGGCGAATTAAAAGAAATACTTACATGATTTTGGTACAATTTCACTATTGTTTGTGCTTTGAACAATTTCCACTACATCTCTTAAAGAAATGAATTTGAATTTTTTATTAATGAAGTGTTAATAGATTATGTGATAGGATGATGGGACAATTCCATCTGTTTCAAACAAAAGGTTAGAAAAAGTTATCAAATATACATAGGTCCATCTATGGTGAGGTTAATCATATACGATTCCAAAAATGAACTTATACTTCATATATCATACCGCGTAATAAAATAAAACTAGTTTCTACTCACCAGGGACTTCCTGTAGGCCAGTGGTAGGCGATAAAGGCCAGTCACACTTCTGTTGTGGGTTCGATTCCCACAACCTTGTCCGACGCGATGGGATGTCGCCCGTCCTACAGGTTTTCCTTTTTCTAAATATATATTACTATAACATCCCTTCAATAATATTGAAAAATGTTCTATCCTAACTTATGTCCAACATAATCCATTCCAATCTTTTGACTTATCTAAAATACTTCGGTCCAAGCTCATAGTATAAAGAAAATTATTACTTGAAATGTCACATAAAAATCACGTGAATGCCATCATTTATCCCCCATATATCATAAGATATATCTTGATGGTCAAATTACAAACATGTGAATACCTTAATCATGTATTCTCTTGAAGAATGAATACCCCTTAATTGAACCATAGTGAAAACATGAATGCAGTCAAAAGTTAACTCTTTCCACATACCAAAATCCAAACATTCTATATACTCAAACCATGATATAACCTTCTCCTTATATCAGTCATGAGCTCATGAATACGGTCGAACATTACATTTTCTCGTTTTCCTTTCATTATGCGCATATCATCATTTTTTCCAAAAATATCTCAATCACATTCTATGGTTACCGGTACCATTGAATATCACAATAGACCAATAAATAAATATTCCAATATTCCACGATACTATATACAACATTATTTTGGAATCCCATTACATAAACACTTAATCATTCCACCACATCATTTTCATATTCAACATCGCCAATAGTGATCGCATGTGACTTCCCTTTATCGTTTTCCTTAAGTGGTTGCTCATGTCGATCATCACTAACCCTTGGATTAGGGCATTTATTAGCATAATGCCCCATTTCCTTGCAGTTGAAGCATTGAAGTGTTGGTGGTGCATTATCTGCAGTCTTTTCTTTATTCACATCATTAGAAACCCTTTTTCCATTACTTTGACACACAGCTGCTTGATGACCATCTTTTCCACACATAAATCATTTTCTAGTCCCATTAAGACAATCTCCACCATGCTTTTTCCACACTTTGAGCATAAGGAAACATTCATCTTCTTTTCACCATTATTCTGAGATTTCTCCTTGAACTCCATCTTTCATTTCTTGTCAAAACTATGAGATGGATACGTAACACCAACATCCATTTCTACCTTGATAGCACAACACACAATTTCTACAAAGCTACTGAAGTCTTTTATAGCTAATTCCCTTCATGGATTTGGTTTTAAGCCACTCAAGAATCGATCAACTTTACTTTCAGGTTGGATGATAAATCCAGATGCATACCTTGAAAGCCTTGTAAAATTCTCTTCATATATACCAACAGATTCATCATCCTTTTGCTTTAGTTCAAGAAACTCCATCTCCATATTTGTTCAAAGAATACGAGGGAAGTACTTATTAAAAAATAAGTTCTTGAACTCATCCCATTCCATGGACTCAACTTCATCTCTTGGCCTCGTATTATTGATAAGATTTAACCTTTGATCAGCATCACGTTTCAAACGATACACTGCTAAGATGAATTTATCATGTTCAGAACATTGAATAACTGAAAATATCTTTTCAGTAGTACTAATCCATTTTTCAGCAACAAGTGGATCAGAAGACCCACTGAAAGAAGGTGGACGTTGCCTCATGAAGGACTCAATATAATATTGTCCCCTTCTCTTCTCATTTGGATGTCCAGAATGATTCATATATTTTGTAAGTATAGCAATAAGATTTTGCACTCCATCTCCCATAACATTTGTTTGTTCAGGAGGACAATCATTGCATTGTCCATTACATTGATCAACACGGTTCCTTCGGGTTCCAGCCATTGTCTGAACCCCAAAAAGAATAGTGTGAGAGGTAAAAATCATAATAAAGGGGGAGTAACTTCATTATATAACATCTTTGGTTTAATCTAATATTGTTACCATAGTTCTAGGACAATATCCTATACATATACTTATCCTTAGGGACATCCCTAGACATACATTAGAAATATCTCTAGGGATCTCACTAAAGTTCTCGCATCCTAGTTTCCAAAGGTTGACTAAACCTTTCCTCTAATACCAACTGTAGAGACCCGAAGCTTGATATACATGAACATTACATTAATTTTGCGCAATACTTAGTACATAACAGAAACACATACACATGGACGGTAATAGTTTAATGTCTTTGGAAACTCGGAATATAATCTTCTAATCATGGTGAAAGATCTTCAACATCTCCCATAAAGATCTTCCTTTTTTTATACCTAAAACCTTTCTTTTATATACTGGGGAAAAGGAAACATAAACGGGTGAGCTCAAATTCTCAGTAAGGTTAAACAAAAGAAATATCAATCACATCATATTCATAAGAACATAACATTTTGGAAATCTTAACCTGCAAAAGAGATCATAATATCATAACATGGGATAAATCATAGTAGTGAAATGTAATCCCAATAATCAGAACATAAAACATAAAACATTCTGGAATACACACATAATCATATAGAATCATTTCTTATTAGTCAAGACTCATTTCCAAGAATATCTTAGTGGACAAAGTCCCTTTCTGAACCAAGTTCATTCCTCGTTTCAGTCATGTTTCACTGAACCGGTTTAACCTGCTGTTCCAGCCATGTCTATCCCATGAAATATAAAATCTTTACCCAATGCATTGGAGGGAGATATAGGTCCCACCCATCTCATAATGATACCATTCTTATGTGTGCCACAAAATCATAAACCATACATCATAACGTAACCCGTGTAATAAAAATAGGTTTCTTAAACATTGTGACATCATAAAACAATTCATATAAGATAAAAGAATTCATAAAAATAATTCCACCATAACATAATCAAATCAATGTAATAATAGGGATAGAAAAAGAACCCATTATTATCTTAGATGGAAAATAATTTTGATAAAACACTTGAACTCCATTCTTGAAGAAAATATACTTTCTACTTCTAAAACATTTTCATTTTTTAACATGTCATACAATTATAAAATAAAAGAAGTTGATTAAAAATAAACTTGAAAACTTTTAAAGTAAGCATCTTGGAAATAATGTTTTAAAAATACATTCATGCTGTATAAGTTAAAAAAACATTCTTCTCATACTTTTGTCGGAAAAGTCAAAAAGTACCTTGTACGAAAAACGACAAAATATCCCTTTCATATCTTTTACTAAAAACTCACCCAATGGTAAAATTGGATTTAAACAATTTTATGTGGATGGAAATAATATTACATATTGATGAAACATGTATTTTGATGATAAAATACAACCCAGTAATTACCAAAGTATAAACAATATCGGATAAAAATGAGATTGTGATATTTTCCCTTACGTTAGGTCCGATTTGCTTCGTAAGTGTCCGAACCTCATGTATAATGATTTAAATAATGTCATTGACTTATTCCAGAATCATACTCATTGGTATGATATCATATATGGTTCACTTATGACTTTATATTACCTGTTCTTTTGTAAATTCCATGTTAAAGAGTGTTTTGGGTAAAATCGTTTAATTTTTCGTCCCTGTTTTGACTTGTAATTATTAATATGATTACTTAGATCATGATTACTTAATTACAGAATATAAAACATGATTTATATATAATATATATTCATAATATACATATATATAATAGATTAGTAAATGGAATGAAATACACTATTCATGGAGATGATTGGTCGTACGTACGCATGAACGCTGTTTTCGTTTCCTTATTGAGTTGAATGGAATTAATTAGATGACATACATATATATACACATAAATCCAGTATAATTATTATGTCATATATTTCATGATTACTTATTATATATACTTTATAATCATTCATGAATGGTTAACGTGGAGAATGTATCTCATCGCGTTGTGGAGACGGTAGTTCGTACATACTCACGAGCGATGATATCATTCTCATGATCGTGGAATTGTATTGAAGTGTATGTATACAATATCAGAATAAATATAACATTAAAATAATCATATATTGTTATTATTTACACCATTATACCCATCCAAGTAAGGTGGTGGTGGAAAATAGATTACACCATGGCGTGGAGACGGTATTTCGTACGTACGCACGCGCTGTGATTTCGTTTTCCGTAGGATGGATAGATTGTGAAATAGGGTTGTTTCATACTTATAATAAAATATTAGTATATGAGTGATATTTATGTTATTACTTCATAATGAAAAAACCTAAGAAGAAGAAGTGGAAGAATAAATAAAGTTGAAAGAATCGGAAACGGACATTACATCTTCTTTGAAGCGCCTCTTTGAGATCTCCTTTTAGGGAACTAAAATTGGTCTTTTAGGAAGACCAGAACCTCTCAGATGTTGCTATGGAAGTGTAGAATGGAATTTGGTTGGGGTTGGACTGGATTGAATGCTCAATGTTTTGTGAGGAAGAGAGGGAGGAGGTTCCCTTTTATAAGGGAGGAGAGGGGCTCCTTTGGAAAAACTAAAACTATTATTTTATTATAAAGTCAATTTCGGTTTTAAATATCTATAAATTGATTTATTTCGAAAATATGGTGGGGATGGGTCGAAATCCTCTCATAAAATAGAATTTAGACAAGTTTAGGTTTCTATTTAAACCTTATCATTTAGATTTAACATTAAGTAAAATAATTTTACTTTTACCGTGTCTTCTTCTATTCTTATGTTATAAGGTTAATAATCTTACTATAAGCAGTAAAAAAACCCCAATTTCTTTATTATTAATATATATAACCTTATCTAAGTCATTCGACCGAACATTAGATTTTTAGGAATAAAATAACAATTACTAATATAATATTTGTTTTAAAAACTATCTTATGGCAATTTTGACACTATTTACTAATTGATTTTTGTGAAAATCATAACAGAATTATTAGTTAGAACAAAGTTAATTAAATCAATGATAACATGTCTTATTAACCTAAAAAATTAGTGTAATTCATAAAAAGTTTCAAATTATATTTATTTGGGTATTTATAATATCAATTATTCTAATTTTTCACTATTATGGTAATTACTGTATCATCATTGTGTCATAAATAAATTACTTTATTTAATGTCTAAAAATTATAAATAAAATATCATTATATAGTTAATCTTATTTGATTCCTAATGAATATTTTAAATCGAATTTATCTTGTATATAATACTATATTAAAAATGTTGTAGTAAATATACTTTTATTTTAACTCTTTTAACTCTTCATTGAATTAAATAATAATAAATGTCCTAATCTAATCCAAGTGGGCCTACATGGTCATATTTTATTCCTCAGGTTGTTTTTGGTCAAATTACACTTATCCAATAGAATTCGGACATGTTTTAGGGTAATAATAATATCATTTTTACCCTTAATTACCATATTTACTTTTAACCGTTGTAAAAAAAAGTAAAATGTTACTATTTACAAAAAAATATTTTCATCTCATTGAACCACAATTTACTTATCGACATCAACCGTGCCTCTCAGATTTTTGAAATTCCACTCACAGAAGCGGTAAAATTAAGTTTTATGAAAAATTCATTTTTTTTAACTACCACTTAGTGGTTTCACTATTCATCAAAAAATGAAAGTTTCCAGAAAAATACAAAAAATTAGGCCTCAGCTATATTTGATATTAGGAATTCAAAAATGATGCCTTTTTTAACAAATTCAAAACATATCAGTAGAATTAATTAATTTAAAAATTAATTTCGGTCGTCAAAACAAATAGCCTGTTCTTAAGAGATAATAACCATCAAAAGATTGACATTTGTTTATGTCTGGTTTAAATGTGAAATTACATCCAACGACCAAAATTGTATTAAATTGTAAAAATATATTCTAAATATACTTTAAAACCACTCAAATTAATAATTTATCGCTATTAATTATTTGGATTAAAAAGGTTGTTTTTAATTAAAATTTAGTAATTTTCACTATTCATCAGAAAATGAATGTTATCTGAAAAGTACCAAAATTTCACCCAAAGCTAATTTCGATATTCTGAATCCAAAAATGAAGTCCATTTTGAAAAATAAAGTTTACAAAATTTAAAAAAGTGGTTATTACTATTCATAACGGCTAGTTTTAATAGCATATCATTGTTTAGCGAAACTCGGTATTGCGTACAACACATGCTATCGCGAATGGTCGCGCTTGCGTGTAATGCTAGGAAAGTCAAGGATGTGTGTTTTTCAAGCTTATTTTGGTGTAGCGTACAACACAAGACATTAATGAAATTAAAAAGAATATTGTTTCATAAAATCTCGGGGTGTTACATTCTACCCCCCTTAAAATGAATTTCGCCCTCGAAATTCGTCGGGGTTATAAATGGTTTACTACTCGAAAGCTTGTTTAATAAAAACCCACATCGTAAAAAGGAATAACCAAACATGGCTTTAAAAACTAAAGTATGAAATGTAACGGTTAACCAAATTAACTCATCACTGGGTTTCCACGTAGGAGAACCTAGGTGAAAATATGGATATGGAAGAAAATTCTAACATTCAAGTTCTGATGGAGAGTGGTAGAGAACATGGCTATGAAATATGCAACAATCACACAGCCATAGATTTGCGATGATCTAAGGTACCATCTGATTCATCAAATATAAGGGCAGTAGGACAACATTTTTGGTTTTCATGATCATTTCCCTAAAGTTAGTGAATTAAAAGAAATACTTACATGATTTCGGTACAATTTCACTGTTGTTTGTCCTTTGAACAATTTCCACTTCATCTCTTAAAGAAATGAATTTGAATTTGTTATTCATGAAGTGTTAATAGATCATGTGATAGAATGATGGGACATTCCATCTGTTTCAAACAAAATGTTTGAAAAAGTTATCAAATATACATAAGTCCATCTATGGTGAGGTTAATCATATACGATTCCAAAAATGAACTTATACGTCATATATCATACCACGTAATAAAATAAAACTAATTTCTACTAACTAGGGACTTCCTGTAGGCCAGTAGTAGGTGATAAAGGCCAGTCACACATCTGTTGTGGGTTCGATTCCCACAGCCTTGTCCGACGCGATGGGATGTCGCTCGTCCTGCAGATTTTCCTTTTTCTAAAGCTATATTACTATAACATCCCATTAATAGTATCGAAAAAAGTTTTATCCTAACTTATGTCCAACATAATCCATTCCAATCTTTTGACTTATCTAAAATTCTTCGATCCAAGCTCATAGTATAATGAAAATTATTACTTGAAATGTCACATAACAATCACGTGAATGCCATCATTTATCCCCATATATCATAAGATATATCTTGTTGGACAAATTACAAACATGTGAATACCTTAATCATGTATTCTCTTGAAGAATGAATACCCCTTAATTGATCCATAGTGAAAACATGAATGTAGTCAAAAGTTAACTCTTTCCACATACCAAAATCCAAAAATTCTATATACTCAAACCATGATATAACCTTCTCCTTATATCAATCATGAGCTCATGAATATGGTCAAACATTTCATTTTCTCGTTTTCCTTTCATTATGTGCATATCATCATTTTTTCCAAAAATATCTCAATCACATTCTATGGTTACCGGTACCATTGAAAACCACAATAGAACAATAAATAAATAATCCAATATTCCACGATACTATATACAACATTATTTTGGAGTCCCATTACATAAACACATAATCATTACACCACATCGTTGTCATATTCAACATTTCCAATAGTGATCGCATGTGACTTCCCTTTGTCATTTGCCTTAAGTGGTTGCTCATGTCGACCATCACTAACCCTTGGATTAGGGCATTTATTAGCATAATGCCCCATTTCCTTGCACTTGAAGCATTGAAGTGTTGGTGGTGCATTCTCTGCAGTCTTTTCTTTATTCACATCATTAGAAACCCTTTTTCCATTACTTTGACACACAGCTCCTCGATGACCTTCTTTTCCACACTTAAAACATTTTCTAGTCCCTTTAAGACAATCTCCACCATGCTTCATTCCACACTTTGAGCATAAGGAAACATTCATCTTCTTTTCACCATTATTCTGAGATTTCTCCTTGAACTCCATCTTTCATTTCTTGTCAAAACTATTAGATGGATAAGTAACACCAACATCCATTTCTACCTTGATAGCACAATGCACAATTTCTTCATAGCTACTATTGTCTCTTATAGCTAATGCCCTTCGAAGATTTGGTTTTAATCCACTCAAGAATCGATCAACTTTACTTTCAGGTTGGGTGATAAATCCAGATGCATACCTTGCAAGCCTTGTAAAACTTTCTTCGTATATACCAACAGATTCATCATCCTTTTGCTTTAGTTCAAGAAAATCCTTCTCCATATTTGTTCGAAGAATACGAGGGAAGTACTTATTAAAAAATAAGTTCTTGAACTCATCCCATTACATGGACTCAATTTCATCTCTTGGCCTCGTATTATTGATAAGATTCCACCATTGATCAGCATCACCTTTCAAACGATACACTGCTAATATGACTTTATCATGTTCAGAACATTGAATAACTGAAAAAATCTTTTCAATAGTACCGATCCATTTTTAAGCAACAAGTGGATCAGAAGACCCACTGAAAGAGGGTGGACATTGCCTCATGAAGGACTCAATATAATATTGTTCCCTTATCTGCTCATTTGGATGTCTAGAATGATTCATAGCTTGTGTAAGTATAGCAATAAGATTTTGCACTCCATCTCCCATAACATTTGTTTGTTCAGGAGGACATTCATTTCATTGTCCATTACATTGATCAACATTGTTCCTTCTGGTTCCAGCCATTGTCTGAAACCCAAAAAGAATAGTGTGAGAGTTAAAAATCATAATAAAGGGGGAGTAACTTCAATATCTAACATCTTTGGTTTAATCTAATATCGTTACCATAGTTCGAGGGCTATATCATATACATATACTTATCCTTATATACATCCCTAGAAATTCATTAGAAATATCTCTTCGGATCTCACTAAAGTTCTCGCATCCTAGTTTCCAAAGTTTGACTAATCCTTTCCTCTGATACCAACTGTAGAGACCCGAAGCTTGACATACACGAACATTACATTAATTTTGCGGAATACTTAGTACATAACAAAAACACACACACAAGGACGGTAATAGATTAGTGTCTTTGGAAACACGGAATATAATATTCTAATCATGGTGAAAGATCTTAAACATCTCCCATAAAGATCTTCCTTTTTTTATACCTAAAACCTTTCTTTATATCCTGGGGAAAAGAAAACATAAAAGGGTGAGCTCAAATACTCAGTAAGGGTAAACAAAAGAAATATCAATCACATCATATTCATAAGAACAGAACATTTTGGAAATCATAACCTGCAAAGGAGATCATAATATCATAACATGGGATAAATCATAGTAGTGAAATGTAATCCCAATAATCATAACTTAAAACATAAAACTTTTTGGCATACACAAATAATCATAGAGAATCATTTCTTATTAGTCAAGACTCATTTCCAAGACTATCTTAGTGGACAAAGTCCCTTTCTGAACCGAGTTCATTCCTCGTTTCAGTCCTGTTTCACTGAACCTGTTTAACCTGCCGTTCCAGCCATGTCTATCTCATGAGATATAAAATCTTTACCCAATGCATTAGAGGGAGATATAGGTCCCACCCATCTCATAACGATACCATTCTTATGTGTGACACAAAATCATAAACCATACATCATAACGTAACCCATGTAATAAAAATAGGAATCTTAAACATTGTGACATCATAAAACAATTCATATAAGATAAAGGAATTCATAAAAATAATTCCATCATAACATAATCAAATCAATGTAATAATAGAGATAGAAATAGAACCCCTTATTATCATAGATGGAAAATAATTTTGATAAAACAATTGAACTCCATTCTTGAGGAAAATATACTTTCTACTTCAAAAAAATTTTCCTTTCGTAACATGTCATACAATTATAAACTAAAAGAAGTTGATTAAAAATAAACTTGAAAACTTTTAAATGAAGATTCTTGGAAATAATTTTTTAAAAATCCATTCATTCCGTATAAGTAAAAAAACATTCTTCTCGTAAATTTGTCGGAAAAGTCAAAAAGTACCTCGTACGAAAAATGAAAAAAGATCCCTTTCATATCTTTTACTAAAAACTCACCGAAGGGTAAAATTGAATTTAAACAATTTTAGTTGGATGGAAATAATATTACATATTGATGTAACATGGATGTGGATGATAAAATACACCCCAGTAAATACCAAAGTATAAACAATATCGGATAAAAATGAGATTGTGATATTTTCCCTTACATTAGGTCCGATTTGCTTCGTAAGTGTCTGAACCTCTTGTATAATTATTTAAATAATGTCAATGACTTATTCCAGAATCATACTCATTGTTATGATATCATATATGGTTCACTTATGACTTTATATTACCCGTTCTTTTGTAAATTCCATTTTAAAGAGTGTTTTGGGTAAAATCGTTTCATTTTTTGTCCGTGTTTTGACTTGTAATTATTCATATGATTACTTAGATCCTGATTACATAATTCCAGAATATAAAACATGATTTATATATAATATATATTCAGAATATAAATATTTATAATAGATTAGTAAATGGAAAGAAATACACTGTTCATGGAGACGGTAGGTCGTACGTACGCATTAACGCTGTTTTCATTTCTTTATTGAGATGAATGGAATTAAGTAGATGACATAAATATATATACAAATAAATCTAGTTTCATTATTATGTCATATATTTCATGATTAGTTATTATATATACTTTATAATCATTCATGAATGGTTAACGTGGAGAATGTATCTCATCGCGTCGTGGAGACGGTAGTCCGTACGTACGCACGAGCGATGATATCATTATCATGAATGTGGAATTGTATTAGAGTGTATGTATACTATATCAGAATCAATATAACTTTAAAATAATCATATATAGTTATTATGTACACCATTATACCCATCCAAGTAAGGTGGTGGTGGAAAATAGATTACACCACGGCGTGGAGATGGTATTTCGTACGTACGCACGCGCTATGATTTCATTTTCCGTAGGATGGATAGATTGTGAAATAGGGTTGTTTCATACATATAATAATAGATCAGTATATTAGTGATACTTATGTTATTACTTCATAATGAAACAACCTAATAAGAAGAAGTGTAAGAAGAAATAAAGTTGAAAGAATCGGAAACTGACATTACATCTTCTTTGAAGTTCCTCTTTGAGATCTCATTTTAGGGCACTAAAATTGGTCTTTTAGGAATAACAGAACCTCTAAGATGTTGCTATGGAAGTGGAGAATGGAATTAGTAAGGGGTTGTCCGAGCTTGAAGGCTCAATGTTGTGTGAGGAAGAGAGGGAGGAGGTGCCCTTTTATAAGGGAGAAGAGGTGCTCCTTTGGAAAAACTAAAAATATTATTTTATTATATAGACAAATTCGGTTTTAAATAGCTCCAAATTGATTTATTTCAAAAATATGGTGGGTATGGGTCGAAATCCTCTCATCCAATATAATTTAGGCAAGTTTAGGTTCCTATTTTGACCATACCATTTAGATTTAACATTAAGTAAAATTATTTTACTTTTAATGTGTCTTCTTGTGTTCTTATACTATAAGGTTAATAAACATACTATAAGTAGAAAAAATAACCCCATGTTATTTATTATTAATATATATAACCTTATCTATGTCATTTGGCCGAACCATAGATTTTTATGAATAAAATAACAATTACTAATATAATATTTTTTTAAAAAAACTATCTTATGTCAATTTTGACACTATTTAGTAATTGATTTTTGTGAAAATCAGAAAAGAATTATTAGTTCAAAAAAAGTTAATTAAATCAATAATAACATGTCATATTAACCTAAAAAATTAGTTGAATTCATAAAAAGTTTCAAATTATATTTATTTTGATATTTATAATATCAATTATTCTTATTTTTCACTATTATGGAAATTACTGTATCATCATTGTGTCATAAATACATTAATTTATTTAATGTCTAAAAATAATAAATAAAATATCATTATGTATTAAATCTTATTAGATTTCAAATGAATATTCACAATCGAATTTATCTTATGTATAACCCTATATTAAAAATGTTGTAGTAAATAAAATTTTATTTTAACTCTTTAAACTCTTCTTTGAATTAAATAATAATTAATGTCCTAATCTAATCCAAGTGGGCCTAAATGGTAATATTTTATTCCTAAGGTTGTTTTTGGTCGAATTACACTTATCCAATAGAATTTTTACATGTGTTAGGGTAATAATAATATAATTTTTACCTTTAATTACCCTATTTACTTTTAACCGTGGTAAAAAAAAGTAAAATGTTACTATTCACCAAAAATTATTTTCATCTCATTGAACCACATTTTACTTACTGACATCAACCGTGTCTCTCGGATTTTTGAAATTCCACTCACAGAAGCGGTAAAATTAAGTTTTATGAAAAATTCATTTTTTTAACTACCACTTGGTGGTTTCACTATTCATCAAAAAATGAAAGTTTCCCGAAAAATACAAATAATTATGCCTATGATATATTTGATATTATGAAATCAAAAATGATGTCTATTTTACCAAATTCAAAACATATCAGTAGAATTAATTAATTTAAAAATTAATTCCCGTCTTCAAAACAAATAGCGTGTTCTTAAGAGATAATAACTATCAAAAGATTGAAATTTGTTTATGTCTGGTTTAAATGTGAAATTATATCCAATGACCAACTTTGTATAAAATAGTATAAATATATTCTAAATATACTTTAAAACCACTAAAATTAATAATTTATCACTATTCATTATTTCGATTAAAAATGTTGTTTTTAATTAAAATTTAGTAATTTTCACTATTCATCAGAAAATGAATGTTATCCGAAATGTACCAAAATTTCACCCTAATCTAATTTCGATATTCCGAATCCAAAAATGAAGTCCATTTTGAAAAATAAAATTTAAAAAATTTCAAAAAGTGGATATTACTATTCATAACGGCTAGTTTTAATAGCATATCATTGTTTAGCGAAACTCAGTATTGCGTACAACACACGCTATCGTGGAAGGTCGCGCTTGCGTGTAATTCAATGCAAGTCAAGGATGTGTGTTGTGAAAGCTTCTTTTGGTGTAGCGTACAACACAAGACATTAATGAAATTAAAAAAAATATTTTTTCATAAAATGTCAGGGTGTTACATTCTACCAACCTTAAAATGAATTTCGCCCTCGAAATTCATCGGGGGTTATAAATGTTTTACTACTCGAAAGTTTGTTTAATAAAAACCCACATCGAAAAAAGTAATACCCAAACATGGCTTTAAAATCTAAATTATGAAATATAACGGTTACCAAAATTAACTCATCACTCAGTTTCCACGTAGGAGAACATAGGTGAAAATATGGATATGGAAGAAAAATCTAACCATCAAGTTCTGATGGAGAGTGGTAGAGAACATGGATATGAAATAGCCAACAATCACAAAGCCATAGATTTGTGATGATCTAAGGTACCATCTGATTAATCAGATATAAGGGCACTAGGACAACATTTTTGGTTTTCATGATCATTTCCCTAAAGTTGGTAAATTAAAAGAAATACTTACAAGATTTTGGTACAATTTCACTGTTGTTTGTGCTTTGAACAATTTCCACTTCATCTCTTAATGAAATGAATTTGAATTTGTTATTCATGCAGTGTTAATAAATCATGTGATAGAATGATGGGTCATTCCATCTGTTTCAAACAAAATGTTAGAAAAAGTTATCAAATATACATAAGTCCATCTATGGAGAGGTTAATCGTATACGATTCCAAAAATGAACTTATACTTCATATATCATACCGCGTAATAAAATAAAACTAGTTTCTACTAACCAGGGACTACCTGTAGGCCAGTGGTAGGCGATAAAGGCTAGTCACACTACTATTGTGGTTTCGATTCCCACAGCCATGTCCGATGCGATGGGATGTCGCCCGTCCTGTAGGTTTTCCTTTTTCTAAAGCTATATTACTATAACATCCCATCAATAATATCGAAAAAAGTTCTCTCCTAACTTATGTCCAACATAATCCATTCCAATCTTTTGGCTTATCTAAAATAATTCGGTCCAAGCTCATAGTATAAGGAAAATTATTACTTGAAATGTCACATAACAATCACGTCAATGCCATCATCTATCCCCCATATATCGTATGATATATCTTGTTGGTCAAATTACAAACATGTGAATACCTTAATCATGTATTCTCTGGAAGAATGAATTCCCCTTAATTGAACTATAGTGAAAACATGAATGCAGTCAATAGTTAACTCTTTCCACATACCAAAATCAAAAAATTCTATATACTCAAACCATGATATAACCTTCTCCTTATATAATTCATGAGCTTATGAATACGGTCAAACATTTCATTTTCTCGTTTTCCTTTCATTATGCGCATATCATCATTTTTTCCAAAAATATCTCAATCAAATTCTATGGTTACCGGTACCATTGAAAACCACAATAGACCACTACATAAATATTCCAATATTCCACGATACTATATACAACATTATTTTGGAATCCCATTACATAAACACTTAATCATTCCACCACATCGTTGTCATATTCAACATTGCCAATAGTGAACGCATGTGACCTCCCTTTGTCCTTTTCCTTAAGTGGTTGCTCATGTCGATCATCACTAACCCTTTGTTTAGGGCATTTATTAGCATAATGCCCCATTTCCTTTCACTTGAACCATTGAAGTGTTGGTGGTGCGTTCTCTGCAGTCTTTTCTTTATTCACATCATTAGAAACCCTTTTTCTATTACTTTGTCACTCATCTGCTCAATGACCTTCTTTACCACACTTAAAACATTTTATAGTCCCTTTAGGACAATCTCCACCATTCTTCTTTCCACACTTTGAGCATAAGAAAACATTCGTCTTCTTTTCACCATTATTCTGAGAATTCTCCTTGAACTCCATGTTTCGATTCTTGTCAAAACTATGAGATGGATAAGTAACACCAACTTCCATTTCTACCTTGATAGCACAATGCACAATTTCTTCATAGCTACTGAAGTCTCTTATAGAAAATGCCCTTCGAAGATTTGGTTTTAAGCCACTCAAGAATCGATCAACATTACTTTCAGGTTGGATGATAAATCCAGATGCATACCTTGCAAGCCTTGTAAAATTCGCTTCGTTTATACCAACAGATTCATCTTCCTTTTGCTTTAGTTCAAGAAACTTCTTCTCCATATTTGTTCGAAGAATACGAGGGAAGTACTTATTGAAAAATAATTTCGTGAACTCATCCCATTCCATGGACTCAATTTCATCTCTTGGTCTCATATTTTTGATAAGATTCCACCATTGATCAACATCACCTTTCAAACGATACACTGCTAAGATGACTTTATCATGTTCAGAAGATTGAATTACTGAAAATATCTTTTTAGTAGTACCGATCCATTTTTCAGCAACAAGTGGATCAGAAGACCCACTGAAAGAAGGTGGACATTGCCTCATGAAGGACTCAATATAATATTGTTCCCTTCTCTGCTCATTTGGATGTCCAAAATGATTCATAGCTTGTGTAAGTATAGCAATAAGATTTTTCACTCCATCTCCCATAACATTTTTTTGTTCAGGAGGACAATCATTGCATTGTCCATTACATTGCTCAACACAGTTCCTTCGGGTTCCATCCATCGTCTAAAACCCAAAAAGAATAGTGTGAGAGGTAAAAATCATAATAAAGTTGGAGTAACTTCAATATCTAACATCTTTGGTTTAATCTAATATTGTTACCATAGTTCTAGGACTATATCCTATACATATACTTATCCTTAGGGACATCCCTAGACATACATTAGAAATATCTCTAGGGATCTCACTAAAGTTCACAAATCCTAGTTTCCAAAGGTAGACTAAACCTTTCCTCTGATACCAACTGTAGAGACCCGAAGCTTGACGTACATGAACATTACATTAATTTTGTGGAATACTTAGTACATAACAAAAACACACACACAAGGACCGTAATAGTTTAGAGTCTTTGGAAACTCGGAATATAATCTTCTAATTATGGTGAAAGATCATTAACATATCCCATAAAGATCTTCCTTTTTTATACCTAAAACCTTTCTTTATATCCTGGGGAAAAGAAAACATAAAAGGGTGAGCTCAAATTCTCAGTAAGGGTAAACAAAATAAATATCAATCACATCATATTCCTAAGAACATAACATTTTGGAAATCTTAACCTGCAAAAGAGATCATAATATCATAACATGGGATAAATCATAGTAGTGAAATGTAATCCCAATAATCATAACATAAAACATAAAACTTTGTGGAATACACACATAATCATATATAATCATTTATTATTAGTCAATACTCATTTCCAAGACTATCTTAGTGGACAAAGTCCCTTTCTAAACCGAGTTCATTCCTCGTTTCAGTCCAGTTTCACTGAACCGGTTTAACCTGCCGTTCCAGCCATGTCTATCTCATGAGATATAAAATCTTTATCCAATGCATTGGAGGGAGATATAGGTCCCACCCATATCATAATGATACCATTATTATGTGTGACACCAAATCATAAACCATACATCATAACGTAACCCATGTAATAAAAATACGAATCTTAAACATTGTGACATCATAAAACAATTCCTATAATATAAAGGAATTCATAAAAATAATTCCATCATAACATAATCAAATCAATGTAATAATAGGGATAGAAACAGAACCCCTTATTATCTTAGATGGAAAATAATTTTGATAAAATAATTGAACTCCATTCCTGATGAAAATATCTTTTCTACTTAAAAAACATTTTCCTTTTTTAACATTTCATACAATCATAAACTAAAATAAGTTGATTAAAAATAAACTTGAAAACTTTTAAAGGAATCTTCTTGGAAATAAAGTTTTAAAAATCCATTCCTGCCGTATAGGTTAAAAAAACTTTCTTCTTGTACTTTTATCGGAAAAGTCAAAAAGTACCTCGTACGAAAAACTACAAATGATTCCTTTCATATCTTTTACTAAAAACTCACCAAAGGGTAAAATTGGATTTAAAAAATTTTAGGTGGATGGAAATAACATTAAATATTGAGGAAATATGGATGTGGATGATAAAATACACCCCAGTAAATACCAAAGTATAAACAATATCGGATAAAAATGAGATTGTGATATTTTCCCTTACCTTAGGTCCGATTTGCTTCATAAGTGTCTGAACCTCCTGTATAATGATTTAAATAATTTCATTGACTTGTTCCAGAATCATAACCTTTGTTATGATATCATATATGGTTCACTTATCACTTTATATTACCTGTTCTTTTGTAAATTCCATGTTAAATAGTGTTTTGGGTAAAATCCTTTTATTTTTCGTCCGTGTTTTGACTTGTAATTATTAATATGATTACTTAGATCATGATTAATTAATTACAGAATATAAAACATGATTTATATATAATATTTATTCATAATATACATATATATAATAGATTAATAAATGGAAATAAATACAATGTTCATGGAGACAGTAGGTCGTACGTACGCATGAACACTATTTTGGTTTCCTTATGGAGTTGAATGGAATTAAGTAGATGAAACACATATATATACAAATAAATTCAGTATCATTATTATGTAATATATTACATGATTACTTATTATATATACTTTATAAGCATTCATGAATGGTTAACGTGGATAATGTATCTCATCACGTCGTGAAGACGGTAGTCCGTATGTACGCACGATTGATGATATCGTTCTCATGATCATGCGATTGTATTGGAGTGTATGTATACTATATCATAATCAATATAACTTTAAAATAATCATATATAGTTATTATTTACACCATTATACACATCCAAGTAAGGTGGTGGTGGAAAATAGATTACACCACGGCATGGAGACGGTATTCCGTACGTACGGACACACAGTGATTTCGTTTTCCGTAGGATGGATAGATTGTCAAATAGGGTTGTTTCATACATATAATAACATATCATTATATGATTGATACTGATGGATTTACTTCATAATGAAACAACCTAATAATAAGAAGTGGAACAAGAAATAAAGTTGAATGAATCGGAAACGGACATTACCTCTTCTTTGAAGTGCCTCTTTGAGATCTCCTTTTAGGGAACTAAAATTAGTCATTTAGGAAGAACAAAACGTCTAGGATGTTGCTATGGAAGTGGAGAATGGAAATTGGTAGGGGTTGGCCGAGATTGAAGGCTCAATGTGGTGTGAGGAATAGAGGGAAGAGGTTCCATTTTATAAGGGAGGAGAGGGGCTCCTTTGGAAAAACTAAAAGTATTATTTTATTATAAAGACAAATTCGGTTTTAAATCTCTAAAAATTGATTTATTTCAAAGATATGGTGGGTATGGGTCTAAATCCTCTCATCAAATAGAATTTAAACAAGTTTAAGTTCCTATTTTAACCTTATCATTTAGATTTAACATTATGTAAAATAATTTTACTTTTACCGTGTCTTCTTGTGTTCTTATACTAAAAGGTTAATAAACTTACTATAAGCATAAAAACGAACCCCAAGTTGTTTATTATTAATATATATAACCTTATCAATGTCATTTGGCCGAACCTTAGATATTTAGGAATAAATTAACAATTACTAATATAATATTTGTTTTAAAAACTATTTTATGTCAATTTTGACACTATTTAGTAATTGATTTTTGTGAAAATCATAACAGAATTATTAGTTCGAACAAAGTTAATTTAATCAATACTATCATGCCGTATTAACCTAAAAAATTAGTGGAATTCATAAAAAGTCTAAAATTATATTTATTTGGGTATTTATAATATCAATTATTCTAATTTTTCACTATTATGGTAATTACTGCATCATCACTGTGTCATAAATAAATTAATTTATATAAAGTCAAGAAAATAATAAATAAATTATAATTATATAGGAAATATTATTATCTTTCTAATGAATATTTACTATCGAATTTATCTTATGTATAACCCTGTATTAAAAATGATGTAGTAAATAAACTTTGATTTTAACTCTTTTAACTCTTATTTGAATTAAATAATAATAAATGTCCTAATCTAATCCAAGTGGGCCTAAATGGTCATATTTTATTCCTAAGGCTGTTTTTGGTCGAATTACACTAATCCAATAGAATCCGGACATGTGTTAGGGTAATAATAATATAATTTTTACCCTTAATTACCATATTTACTTTTAATCGTGGTAAATAAAAGTTAAATGTTACTATTCACCAAAAATTATTTTCATCTCATTGAACCAAATTTTACTTACTGACATCAATCGTGTCTCTCGGACTTTTAAAATCCCACTCACAGAAGTGGTAAAATTATGTTTTATGAAAAATTCAATTTTTAACTACCACTTAGTGGTTTCACTATTCATCAAATAATGAATGTTTCCAGAAAAATACCAAAAATTAGGCCTAAGCTATATTTGATATTATGAACTCAAAAATGATTTCTATTTTACCAAATTCAAAACATATCAGTATCATTAATTAATTTAAAAATTAATTCCCGTCGTCAAAACAAATAGCGTGTTCTTAAGAGATAATAACTATCAAAAGATTGACATTTGTTTATGTCTGGTTTAAATGTGAAATTACATCCAATGACCAACATTGTATTAAATTGTAAAAATATATTCTAAATATACTATAAAACCACTCAAATTAATAATTTATCACTATTAATTATTTTGATTAAAAATGTTGTTTTTAATTAAAATATACAAATTTTCACTATTCATCAGAAAATGAATATTATCCGAAAAGTACCAAAATTTCACCCTAAGCTAATTTCGACATTCCGAATCCAAAAATGATGTCCATTTTGAAAAATAAAATTTACAAAATTTCAAAAAGTGGTTATTACTATTCATAACGGCTAGTTTTAATAGCATATCATTGTTTAGTGAAACTCGGTATAGCGTACAACACACGCTATCACAGAAGGTCGCGCTTGCGTTTAATGCAAGGCAAGTCAAGGATGTATGTTGTGCAAGCTTCTTTTGGTGTAGCCTACAAAAAATGACATTAATGAAATAAAAAAGAATATTTTTCATAAAATCTCTGGGTGTTACATTCTACCCCCCTTAAAATGAATTTCGCCCTCGAAATTCGTCGAGGTTATAAAAGGTTTACTACTCGAAAGTTTGTTTAATAAAAACCCACATCGTAAAAATGAATACCCAAACTTGGCTTTAAAAACATACGTATGAAATGTAATGGTTACCCAAATTAACTCATCACTGGGTTTCCACGTAGGAGAACATAGGTGAAAATATGGATATGGAAGAAAAATCTAACCATCAAGTTCTAATGGAGAGTGGTAGAGAACATGGCTATGAAATAGACAACAATCACAAAGCCATAGATTTGTGATGATCTAAGGTACCATCGGATTCATCAGATATATAGGCACTAGGACAACATTTTTGGATTTCATGATCATTTCCCTAAATTTGGTGAATTAAAAGAAATACTTACATGATTTTGGTACAATTTCACTGTTGTTTGTGCTTTGAACAATTTCCACTTCATATCTCAAATAAATGAATTTGAATTTGTTATTCATGAAGTGTTAATAGATCATGTGATAGAATGATGGGTCATTCCATCTGTTTCAAACAAGAGGTTAGAAAAAGTTATCAAATATCCATAAGTACATATATGGTGAGGTTAATCGTAAACGATTCAAAAAATGAACTTATACTTCATATATCATACCGTGTAATAAAATAAAACTAGTTTCTACGAACCAGGGACTTCCTATTGGCCAGTGCTAGGCGATAAAGGTCAGTCGCACTTCTGTTGTGGGTTCGATTCCCACAGCCTTGTCCGACGCGATGGGATGTCGCCCATCCTGCAGGTTGTCCTTTTTCTAAAGCTATATTACTATAACATCCCATGATTAATATCAAAAAATGTTCTATCCTAACTTATGTCCAACATAATCCATTCTAATATTTGGGCTTATCTAAAATACTTCGGTCCAAGCTCATAGTATAAAGAAAATGATTACATGAAATGTCACATAACAATCACGTGAATGCCATCACCTATCCCCCATATATCATAAGATATATCTTGTTGGTCAAATTACAAACATGTGAATACCTTAATCATGTATTCCATTGAAAAATGAATACCCCTTAATTGAACCACAGTGAAAACATGAATGCAGTCAAAAGTTAACTCTTTTCACATTCCAAAATCCAAAAATTCTATATACTCAAACCATGATATAACCTTATCCTTATATCAGTCATGAGCTCATGAATATGGTCAAACATTTCATTTTCTCGTTTTCCTTTAATTATGCGCATATCATTATTTTTTCCAAAAATATCTCAATCACATTCTATGGTTACCGGTACCATTGAAAACCACAATAGAACAATAAATAAATAATCCAATATTCCACGATACTATATAGAAAATTATTTTGGAATCCTATTACATAAACACTTAATCATTCCACCACATCGTTGTCATATTAAACATCGTCAATAGTGATCACATGTGACTTCCCTTTGTCCTTTGCCATAAGTGGTTGCTCATGTCGATCATCACTAACCCTTGTATTAGAGAATTTATTAGCATAATGCCCCATTATCTTTCACTTGAACAATTGAAGTGTTGGTGGTGAATTCTCTGCAGTCTTTTCTTTATTCACATCATTAGAAACCCTTTTCCATTACATATACACTCAGCTGCTCGATGACCTTCTTTTCCACACTTAAAACATTTTCTAGTCCCTTTAAGACAATCTCCACCATGCTTCATTCCACACATTGAGCATAAGGAAACATTCATCTTCTTTTCACCATTATTCTGAGATTTATCCTTGAACTCCATCTTTCGTTTCTTGTCAAAACTATGAGATGGATACGTAACACCAACTTCCATTTATACCTTGATAGAAAAATACACAATTTCTTCATAGCCACTGAAGTCTCTTATAGCTAATTCCCTTCAAAGATTTGGTTCTAAGCCACTGAAGAATCGATCAACATTACTTTCAGTTTGGATGATAAATCCAGATGCATACCTTGCACGCCTTGTAAAATTCGCTTCGTATATACCAACAGATTCATTATCCTTTTGCTTTAGTTCAAGAAACTCCTTCTCCATCTTTGTTCGAAGAATACGAGGGAAGTGCTTATTGAAAAATAAGTTCTTGAACTCTTCCCATTCCATGGACTCAATTTCATCTCTTGGCCTTGTATTATTGATAATATTCCATCATTGATCAGCATCACCTTCCAAACGATACGCTGCTAAGATGACTTTATCATGTTCAGAACAATGAATAACTGAAAATATCTTTTCAATAGTACCGATCCATTGTTCAGAAACATATGGATTAGAAGACCCACTGAAAGAAGGTGGACGTTGCCTCATGAAGGACTCAATAGAATATTGTTCCCTTCTCTGCTCATTTGGATGCCCAGAATGATTCATAGCTTGTGTAAGTATTGCAATAAGATTTTTCTCTCCATCTCCCATAACATTTGTTTGTTCAGGAGGACAATCATTGCATTTTCCATTACATTGATCAACACGGTTCCTTCGGGTTCCAGCCATTGTCTAAAACCCAAAAAGAATAGTGTGAGAGGTAATAATCATAATAAAGGGGGTGTAACTTCAATATCTAACATCTTTGGTTTAATCTAATATCGTTACCATAGTTCTAGGACTATATCCTATACGTATACTTATCCTTAGGGACAACCCTAGACATATCATAGAAATATCTCTAGGGATCTCACTAAAGTTCTCGCATCCTAGTTTCCAACGGTTGACTAAACCTTTCCTATAATACGAACTATAGAGACCTGAAGCTTGACGTACATGAACATTCCATTAATTTTGTGGAATACTTAGTACATAACAAAAACACACACACAAGGACCATAATAGTTTAGTGTCTTTGGAAACTCGGAATATAAACTTCTAATCATGGTGAAAGATCATCAACATCTCCCATAAAGATCTTCATTTTTTTATACCTAAAACCTTTCTTTATATCCTGGGGAAAATAAAACATAAAAGGGTGAGCTCAATTGCTCAGTAAGCGTAAACAAAAGAAATATCAATCACATCATATTCATAAGAACATAACATTTTGTAAATCTTAACCTGCAAAAGAGATCATAATATCATAACATGCGATAAATCATAGTAGTGAAATGTAATCCCAATAATCATAACATAAAACATGAAACATTGTTTCATACACACATAATCATATAGAATCATTTCTTATTAGTCAAGACTCATTTCCAAGACTATCTTAGTGGACAAATTCCCTTTCTGAACTGAGTTCATTCCTCGTTTCATTCCTGTTTCACTGAACCGGTTTAACCTGTCGTTCCAGCCATGTCTATCTCATGAGATATAAATTCTTTACCCAATGAATTGGAGGGAGATATAGGTCCCACCAATCTCATAATGATACAATTCTTATGTGGGCCTCAAAATCATAAACCATACATCATAACGTAACCCATGTAATAGAAATAAGAATCTTAAACATTATGACATCATAAAACAATTCATATAAGATAAAGGAATTCATAAAAATAATTCCATCATAACATAATCAAATCAATGTAATAATAGGGATAGAAACAGAACCCCTTATTATCTTAGATGGAAAATAATTTTGATAAAACACATGAACTCCATTCTTGAGGAAAATATCCCTTCTACATAAAAAACATTTTTCTTTCTTAACATGTCATACAATTATAAAAAAAAGAAGTTGATTATAAATAAACATGAAAAATTTTAAAAGATTCTTCTTGGAAATAATGTTTTAAAAATCCATTCATGCCATATAAGTTAAAAAACATTCTTCTCATATATTTGTCGGAAAAGTCAAAAAGTACCTCGTACGAAAAACGACAAAAGATTCCTTTCATATCTTTTACTAAAAACTCACCAAAGGGTAAAATTGGATTTAAAAAATTTTAGGTGGATGAAAATAATATTACATATTGAGGAAACATGGATGTGGATGATAAAATACACCCCAGTAAATACCAAAGTATAAACAATATCGGATAAAAATGAGATTCTGATATTTTCACTTACCTTAGGTCCGATTTACTTTGTAAGTGTCCGAACCTCCTGTATAATGATTTAAATAATGTAATTGATTTATTCCAGAATCATAATCATTGTTATGATATCATATATGGTTCACTTATGACTTTATATTACCCGTTCTTTTGTAAATTGCATGTTAAAGAGTGTTTTGGATAAATTCGTTTCATTTTTTGTATGTGTTTTGACTTGTAATTATTCATATGATTACTTAGATCATGATTACATAATTCAATAATATAAAATATGATTTATATATAATATATCTTCAGAATATACATATATATAATAGATTAGTAAATGGAAAGAAATACACTGTTCATGGAGACGGTAGGCCGTACGTACACATGAACGCTGTTTTCGTTTCCTTATTGAGTTGAATGGAATAAAGTATATGACATACATATATATACACATAAATTCGGTATCATTATTATTTCATATATTTCATGATTACTTATTATATATACTTTATAATCATTCATGATTGGTTAACATGGAGAATGTATCTCCTCGCGTCGTGGAGACGGTAGTCCGTACGTACGCAAGAGCGATGATATCATTCTCGTGATCGTGGAATTGTATTGGAGTGTATGTATACTATATCAGAATAAATATAACTTTAAAATAATCATATATAGTTATTATGTACGCCATTATACCCATCCAAGTAAGGTGGTGGTGGAAAATAGATTACACCACGGCGTGGAGACGGTATTCCGTACGTACACATGCGCAGTGATTTCGTTATCTGTAGAATGGATAGATTGTGAAATAGGGTTGTTTCATACTAATAATAACATATTAGTATATGATTGATACTGATGTTTTTAATTCATAATGAAAAAACCTAAGAAGAAGAAGTGGAAAAAGAAATAAAGTTGAAAGAATCTGAAACGGACATTACCTCTTCTTTGAAGCGCCTCTTTGTGATCTCCTTTTAGGGAACTAAAATTGGTCTTTTATGAAGAAAAAAACCACTAGGATGTTTCTATGGAAGTGGAGAATGGAATTTGGTAGGGTTTGGCTAAGATTGAAGGCTAAAAGTGGTGTGAGGAAGAGAGGGAGGAGGTGCCCTTTTATACGGGAGGAGAGGGGCTCCTTTGGAAAAACTAAAAATATTATTTTATTATAAAGACATATTCTGTTTTAAATAGCTCAAAATTGATTTATTTCGAAGATATGGTGGGATGGGTCGAAATACTCTCATCCAGTAGAATTTAGAATAGTTTAGTTTCCTATTTTAACCTTAGCATTTGGATTTAACATTATGTAAAATAATTTTACTTTTACCGTGTCTTCTTGTGTTCTTATACTATAAGGTTAATAAACTTACTATAAGCAGACAAACGAACCCCAAGTTGTTTATTATTAATATATATAACCTTATATAAGTCATTTGGCCTAACCTTATATTTTTAAGAATAAAATAACAATTACGAATATAATATTTGATTTAAAAACTATTTTATGTCAATTTTGACACTATTTAGTAATTGATTATTGTGAAAATCTTAAAAGAATTATTAGTTCAAAAAAAGTTAATTAAATCAATAATAACATGTCATATTAACCTAAAAAATTAGTGGAATTCATAAAAAGTCTAAAATCATATTTATTTGGGTATTTATAATATCAATTATTCTAATTTTTCAATATTATGGTAATTACTGCATCATCATTGTGTCATAAATAAATTAATTTATATAATGTCTAAAAATTATAAACAAAATATCATTATGTAGGAAATCTTATTATCTTTATAATTAATATTTAAAATCGAATTTATCTTATGTATAACCCTATATAAAAAATGTTGTAGTAAATAATCTTTGATTTTAACTCTTTTAACTCTTCTTTGAATTAAATAATAATAAATGTCCTAATCTAATCCAAGTTGAACTAAATGGTCATATTTTATTCCTAAGGTTGTTTTTGGTCGAATTACACTTATCCAATAGAATTAGGACATGTGTTAAGGTAATAATAATATTATTTTTATCCTTAATTACCCTATTTACTTTTAACCGTGGTAAAAAAAGTAAAAAGTTACTATTCACCAAAAATTATTTTCATCTCATTGAACCACATTTTACTTACTGACATCAACCGTGTCTCTCGGATTTTTGAAATTCCACTCACAGAAGCGGTAAAATCAAGTTTTATGAAAAAATCATTTTTTTAACTACCACTTAGTCGTTTCACTATTCATCAAAAAATGAAAGTTTCCAGAAAAATACCAAAAATTAAGCCTAAGCTATATTTGATATTTTGAATTAAAAAATTTAGTCTATTTTACCAAATTCAAAACATTTCAGTTGCATTAATTAATTTTAAAATTAATTCCCGTCGTCACAACAAATAGCGTGTTCTTAAGAGATAATAACTATCAAAAGATTGACATTTGTTTATGTCTGGTTTAAATGTGAAATTACATCCAATGACCAACATTGTATTAAATTGTAAAAATATATTCTAAATATACTTTAAAACCACTAAAATTAATAATTTATCACTATTAATTATTTCGATTAAAAAGATGTTTTTAATTAAAATTTAGTAATTTTCACTATTTATCAGAAAATGAAAGTTATCCGAAAAGTACCAAAATTTCACCCTAAGCTTATTTTGATATTCCGACTCCAAAAATGAAGTCATTTTTGAAAAATATAATTTTCAAAATTTCAAAAAGTGGTTATTACTATTGATAAAGTCTATTTTTAATAGCATATCATTGTTTAGCGAAACTCGGTATTGCGTACAACACACGCTATCGCGGAAGGTCGCGCTTTCATGTAATGCAAGGCAAGTCAAGGATGCGTGTTGTGAAAGCTTCTTTTGGTGTAGCGTACAACACAAGACAATAATGAAATTAAAAAAATATTTTTAATAAAATCTCGGGGTGTTACAGAATCTGTTAGAAATAATGATATACATAAAATTCTATTCTATGGCTAGCGGATATGGCCCCATAATATACATTACCCATGCGAAAAACATCAAAAAATATTTAATAGTATGAAGAAATTCTTGGGGATAATGGATGGAGTTTTCTTGAATCTTTAATGAATGAATTTTCGATGATAATTACATATAGTCTTACAATATTTTTTCTAATAATTACCAATCCTGTTAATTTTGTTGGGGTGTCTATTCTTAGACTAATGGGTATTGTATGATCCTTCATCAAAATATTCAATGATGGAGGGAATATATCTTTATTATATGCATATACAAATTATTCTTTCAAAGACTAACTTTTATTGGTATTTCTTATCATACGGACCATCATGAAGTGTATAGTTTAATGATCGAAAATGAGTTTGTTCCCATCCATCTTAGTACATTGGGTGGGTACAATTTTAAAATTATTAAATTATGGTATCTATCAATGTAGGTATGGATATTGGAACAACATTCTCTATTCATGTGTTGCTTTAATTGATTTCTTCCATGTAATAGATCATAAACTACAATACCATCCATCGGTGTGTGATGTGAAAGATCACTGCAACCTAAACAGGGTCATCTAGATTTATGGTTGTATTACCCAATGCATGAAAATGTGTATTTTTTACCATGGTACATGTTGAAATATTGGATAAAAATATAAATCTTCTATTTTTCTTCTGATATAGTATATGAGGGGATAATTCTTCCTTTTTGATGAAATATTCACTATTGGTTTATTTAATCACTGTCTCTGAATCCTGTTTGATTTTTACGTAAGCTATTTTCTATATAAAGGACTAGTTACAAACTATAAATGAGGGATGGATATTCATCCTCATTATTCGTGTTAGATTTAGAAAATGGGAAACAATAGGTAAAAACTATTTTTTCTAGAGAAATATTAAAAACCCATAAAAACCAGATTATTCTTTGATATTTCCATCTACTTTCAAATAAAAGATTATAAGAAACCATAAAAATACATCTCCCAAGTTTGATGAGTGTCATGGGAATAGAAAATCTCTTCCTCTGGAATTTCTGTATGCAACGGTGTACATTTTAGAGCCTGATGTTATTTAAGGAAATCAAAAGGGGACTATGCTTTCACTTCATTCTATAGAAAAAATAATGTTATATTATTACAGAATAACTACCCATTGGGATAAACATATTGTCACTATAGGATGTCAAAAGATACACATTAGCATATCAACATGAGATAACAAGTGTACTTCATGGTGAATCATTTAATTCATCATATTTTTTTACCAAAAATACTAGCACATGGTAGTTCTTCTCAACATAGAACAATTGGGTCTTGGTAAAAATAATGGTTCAACTAATAGAATAAAGTCTATTCTCATTATCTACTTCATTTTTATATGCAATGAGATATCTGCATGATCATTCCATGGTAACCACATATAAGTTGACAGGATTTCATTCCATTTGAAGAATCAATACTTGTTGGGGAAATAAGAAATGTTTGAGACTCCCAAAGGATTCTTGGAAGCCATTTCCACATCACCAGGCTACTCCTTTCATCATTAACTTGGTGAAGGGGAGATATTTTATGGACATGTTTTCTATAAAATCCAAATATAAGGGAGGTAACCTTATATCCCCCTTAACAATTTTATTTTCCAATTGGGTAACATTGATAGAATTTCACTAGTATTTCTTATTCAATTTCATTTCCATGGTAGTGTGCAAAAATGATAAGGAATTTACATAACATCACACTAAATGTAGACTTCTATGGATTCATCTTAAAATTGTTCCACCACATCATGTCAAAGATCATTTGAAGATCCATGAAGTGATCATGTCACTATCAAGATTGGGTCATTATTTCAAAGACATAACATTCTCAAATTCATGATAAGAAGTTGTTAAAGATATTATTCATGGAACATTGGTAGGTATTTCCAAAATTTATTTAATCCAAAGGTCATGTCATGATAGAAAATTATCCCTTAGAGTTCCCTGAAGGTGAGGAATTCCTCATCTTTCGAGTCTATCAATATTTGATTCTTCACTAAATACCCATCAACAAAGGAAAAGAAATTTATGCTACCTGTTTCCTCGATCAAGAATTTTATAATCATTAAAAGGAAATCACCTATCAGGAAATTTCAATTAAGGTATCTAATATTATTTAAGTCCTAATTATTCTAAAACATTTTCATTATCTTAATGATTTCAGTTATACATCATTGGTTTTACACTTCCCAAACAAACACGGCCTTGATAAATTTTTAATATTCTATTTCTGTATTTTTATACTGAGTGGGGACGAACCTCCTAGAAACTTTATTGACACATCAATTTTCATCATTGAATTCTACCTATTTCATATCTAACTAGGGGTTTATCCCATGCTTCTCTATATAATTATTATATAACACAAATTAATGATTCATTAGAAAATTGATTGGCATCACTTTTTCCAAAAAGAGGCATGGAGACACTAATCTTACTAGGTCATAGGTCTTTATATATTACCTGATTCACCTGGCTAAGCTCATTGATAATGGGGGAGACACCTTTATCAAATATGAGAGTGGAATTTTGGAAGTCATACTTTTCTTCATCCATCTATGAGGCCATGGATAAAATTGTAGTTATGGTATGTAATCAAAAGGAATATCTATCATTTTCATTGTGCGATAGTCTATGGGTAGATGCATTGTCACCCTAAACTACCAAAGTCATCATAGATAGATTCCATGAATGATTTTATTTGATATTTTTTCTTGGAAAATATGGAGATAATATATATGTGATGAAGTCTATTTAATCAAAAATGGTTATGTGTTACACATAATCATCATCGAGTATACCCCAATATTTGGCAGTGGTGGTCCCCAATCCCTTAGTGGATACAACCTACATATTACCATCCACCACTAGTTTTTTCCATCTTTTTTGTATAAACCATCCTCAATATATATGGATTCGCATGATATAAAAAGAGGACTGTCACATTATAGTATTTCGACCTTCTCATTGATTGGATATTTTAGACAGTGGTGAATGTTGTTTCTACCCCAAAATGGTTATGAATATAAGGTCTTCTTAGAAGGACATTATATGTTGCGTCTTGACAGATAGCCATTAAGTCATCATCAAATGTGGTATCTACAAACATGACATTGAGATGGATCTTCCCAATAGCTCATTTATCACTCATATCAAAACCATCAATGGTTAGATTTGTGGGATAAAATTCCCCTCAATATATCTAAAAAGTCAAAGGGTCCAAATCGAGATGAGGATGATCCTAGAAATGTTATTAGAAAAATATATTTAGATCTCAAAATCGATGTGTTTTCTAGAAATATAAAGGTTTTTGATTTTTTTGGGGATTATGTCTTCCTGATTCTATTCTATGAATGAGATTGAGACATTGAATTGATATGGTATAGTCTCAACTAGATATACATAATATTCATATAACTTTATCTTTAACTCACGTGGGATCGGGTGGGATTCGATGAGTTCATCTAGAGTGTCTCCTGAATGATGGATTTCATCTAGAATTAAGAGTTTTGCTGGGATAATAGTTATTATTTTTAAAATTTCTTAATTTTTTCCATATTTTCTTACATCCCAAGTTGGTGGATCATGATATTATGTGGTTTAGGAGATTATGTATTTGGGTTTTATAGGGTCTGGTTCTTGTTAAGAGGTTAAGAGAGCATATTATTCCAGGGGATTAGGTTTTTTCAGCCTTATACAATGTTTCTACTAATCAAAAAATCTCACCACCTCCTTTCAGACATGTAAGATTATTGGTATTTGATGAATTCTCAAGCGCTCTATGACAACCTTATTTTTTCATTGTACTTTGGGGGTTTATCCTATTAGTATCATATATATATATATATATATCCTCTAATAGGATTTGAATGAGATATATTTTTTTGATTGTTCCAGTGTTTTACCTTATATTTATGATCATGTACATTCAACCTCTAGCTCCCTGGTTTGCAATGGGATACAAATGATTAGGGGAATAATTGTCTTTTCTGAGGGTTTATAATTAGTGTATTATGTCAGTAGAACCAATAATGATCTATTCATACAATTAGGTTTCTACATGATGTGGTGGTTCTCATTCTCTAAATGTTAGAGGAAAGAAGTTAGTAATAATTAGAGGTTGCAGATTAGATGAATATGACTCCAACCCTTCAATATCCTCATATTATTTATGATTATATCCACCATTGGGAGGTATATTTTATATTTCCCCATATAGTTATAGGATCATAAATCATTTTTAATATGTTATCTAAGGGTGTATTGATCATGGATATCTATCTTTCAAGTCACCCAGTTATCGAACTACTTCGCACATCAGGTCGAGTCTTCTTATTAATAACCATATTCAACCAGTTGGGTGGTAGATAAAAAAATTAACTATGTTGGGGAAATTCCAAAATTATCTATCTACAATAATCCATGCTTTAGAAAATTTATTTGAATACAATTAAATAATATATGGTGTGACCCAACTTCCAATAAAAAACATGTAGTTAGAAAAGTCACTAATGTTGACCTCACTAGAATACCTAGTATATAGCATATTGACTAGGTTATTTTCCATTTATTTAGTGAAATCACTCAAGACCTAATCATTTTTTATGGATTTTGATTTATTCATCCATTCCTAGAATCATGGGAAACCATTATATCCCTTTTCTTCTGGTAGGGGGATATTTTGTTGTTTTTTCACCTCAATGGGAGGCACTGGACTATTTAGGGCCTAATAAGGTTCATGAATGGGACTTGTTATAGGTTTATTTGTAATTTATATATTATCTACCTTACCAATCCATTTTCCTTGTGCTTAGGGATTTCATAGAGATTTAAATCAACTTTGATGAATGGAATATTCTGGGGTCTCTTCCATTTATTAATATTCACAAAATCTATATGGATACATCATTTGGATCTGAGGTGTCCATACATCATCCATATGGTTTTATGTATATAAAACTAGTAATTTCAATTGTGATAGATGGATACAAATTGAATAGTTTATCCACTTATATATGATAATGAAGTTATAGAAATTTTTAATTTTTATGCTTCTTGAAGAATTTCTGGTCAAATATTATAATTTTCTGTCATGTAGAGCTAATCAAACAAATTAATTTATGATTAAGGTCCTCCTATCTAACAATGGATCTTGCTGAAAGGGTTTTCTACTAGCTGTGGGATGGACCTTTAGATACTATAATGAACATCTCATATTTTTCAACTAATATTGATCTTGAGGGCACATAATAAGTCCTCGCTCGGGACATGGAGTGAATGAGATGTTGTTCTATATTTCATCTTCCATCAATGGTTGATAAGGTACGATTTCTAAAATAATGTTGGTGGAAAATGTTATCCACCCATTTGAAATATAGATTCTTCTTATGATGAAGGGGTTCACACCATACTTCCATGAATTCCATTTGAGTATACATAGATTCAATTGAATTTTGAATTTTTCATATATACTACTGACTAGGATACTTCCCATATACATGGAGAAGGCATGGCCTAATGAGGTTACCTATTTTAATCTCTATCTAATTCTCAATCCAGGATAAGACTAAATGGTCAAGATATCAGTGTAAATATTGTCTCTATAATTGATGAATGCCGTGGTAAATATCTACTTCCCCATCTATATAGAAGCAATGAATGGATCTAGAGACATTCTTTTTTTCAAATTACACTATTTCTGGTGGATCGCATCTTTCATTTTGTGTGGGAAGAAGGATATTCTTTCCCATTTGAATTTGATAATAATTTTAAATGATTTATCTTAGTAGCTCCACATTATTGGTTCTGAAATTTTTTATATCATTCTCATACAATTCTGAATTATCCTTCATGGATGGAATTTTGGTACCTCTAGATGGTGAGGGGGATGTAGTAACACCTTCCCCCTTAATCAATGTCATAGTTCACCGTATAGGTGGAATCTCATTTTTAAATTTTCATAGGTTTTGGATTATTCTCTTTTTTGAAATATGGGGAGTCTTCTTCGGTGCATGAAGATCTCCCTCCTATTGAAGTATGTTTTCAGTATTGCATCCATCTATATTTTCTTCTTAATCAACATCATATTTTGTCTCTATATAGAATAAATTCACTAATTTATATACGAAAATGGTTATTCTCCCATTACTCTCAATGAAATATGTTTATTCTATAGTAATTCAATCATGTTATTTTTTCTAACCCATTTTTATATTGGGAATTATTTACTAAGAAGCACAATGGGTTTGGATTTTCTTTTCAAAACATTCCACTCATATTGGTATGTGACAACAGAAATTTGGGGAGTTTTTTGTCGTTTTTATATAAAGGGCCATGAATAAGATTGGTTTTTATTATAGTTATAATAACATATGTGATTATGACCATTAATATTTACCTCCCATCATGGGGAAGAATGATTCATCCTTGGATGTTGATATTGATGAGAATTAACCCAAAAATAAGGGAAGGGAACTATTCTTTTCCTCTATTTTCACTTATTAATCCTGTTGTTGATGACATAGTGATTCTACTCAAGTATTTCATGACTCATGGTAGGGGAATTGATATATAAAATCCCTTATCCATATGGTTTTGGGTGGATATAAAATAGCCCCTAATTTTTCCATGTCCCGCTTTGGGTGTGATGAAATTGGTGGTGCTGATTGAAACAAAAATCGACCATCCTTGGGGGATGGGGTTGAATTACATATTCCACTGATATGTCCTAATTTATCTGAAGGATATATGACCCAAGGGGTTGAGGAGGTGGTCAATATTCCCCTCGCTTACACAGGTAGGATCACTACTGGATGAATTCTATATCAGCTGCTATGGGGACCCAATTTTTTTAGAAAAAGTGTGATCGTTTATGATATTGATGGAATGTAATCCCATGATGAGAGTCATTTTATATAGAAATTTATCTAGTTAGAAACAATTTTGTCTTCTTTTTTTGAAATATATTCTTATTGTTTTTATAGGCCTGGTTTAAATCACTATTGGTAGTACTCTCCCTCTATTTTTGATGATGTGGAATATTTTTACATGGGGAATTTCATTATATTGACCAAACGGCGCACACATTACCTATTAGCCTAATTTCATCGATGCCAATGAAATTAAAGATTCCATATTTTGGGAGCTCTAAATATATAGGGGTGTTGTGAAGTGAAATAATCCATACATTCTTCATCCTCTTAAATGTATACCCAATGAGGCGTCAGAGATATATTTATAAAGATTTTTCATGAAAATGCAGCAGGTTTGTTTGGGATTGATGTTTTTCTTTTTTGATTTATGTTCCATGTCATGGATATATAATTAACGTCCGTTTAAAATAATTATATGTTAATTATATATAGGTGACCGTTAAATCAAGGATAGGAAAGGTGCATAGCCTTAACAACTAATGATTTTCCACATATTTTGGAACTGATAAGGAATTTACTCCTTCTCAATATCATCTAGGATATCATAGTCAAAAGTTGCTAGGGTCCTAAAAACCATTGGGAGGTTGGTTCTAGTTGACTATAATTATATATAAATGTCATCTTCCTCTCCATATGACATACAAGCCTCCACCTAGTCAGACCATAGAGGTTTCTTATTTGGGTCATCTGTAGACTGTGGTTAAGTATTGCTGGTGTCTAATGGGAGACTATATACGATTGAACCAGGTGTTTAGAGAACATCAATATAAAAGGTATTTTATATTTGAGCACCTCTATTTTTTTTGTCTAGGTAGAGTGAAGATTTCAATTTCTAAGGGAGATATATACTTTAGGAGTTAACCAAGATGGATGTCCAATGTAGATTATAAGGGATCCATCTCCACACTAACATGAGGAGGGATATAGATGTAATCATCACATTATTCTATGTTCAATGTGTCAATAGTGTCTAGAGGTATTGCGGATATATTTTGAACAACCTCAAGGATATTAAAATTTAATGGAAAAATGAAATGGGACTCATTGAACATCATGATAGAAATATTCCATCATTTCTTTTGGGGTTGATTTTGAATATAATCCTACTCCATAAAGGATACATGAATATATGGATTCCTAAATGGTTTTGTGGGAAAATAAAAATGTAATTGATTAGGAACTGAAGTATGCTTGTGAGATTCTTTATTATCTATAAGAATATGAGCCTACCTAAGGGTGATTATTGGAATATGCCTGTCAAACCAGGATGAATCAAGGATGTGATCCTAGTTCAAATATTATTTCTCATAAATAATATTCTGATAAACCATTAGAATATGAGACAAGATATGAACACCCTTCTTTATATCCTCTGAAATATGATGGTGCATTTTTTAATCAAAATTAGTATGGATAAGATCCTAGCATCCATGATCTAATGAAATATGTCAAGTAGCTTCACTAATAAGAATATGATCATATACCATGGAATATGTCACTCTCATAATGTGATCCATGATTGGAATGGGGTTATGATCCTAGTCCTATAGAATTTCATTATGTCTCTAGTATTTTTAGATTGTAATATGTACATTCCCAAGACATGTGATGCTCTCACATGGTGAGTGTCATTCAGAATGGGGATATAAGCATATTCTAGTTCCTTTGGGTTATGAAACTAGTTTTTCTAATGTAAATTATAACCCTTCCTTGGTAATGTTCTACCCACTATTGGTGAGCCATGGTTGGAATGGGAATATGATCAAGGTCTTATGCCTCATCCTTTAGCAGAATATAACTATAATCCTCCTAGATGGGAGAAGGAATGTGTGCATACAAAAGATTATACACATCTTTATACTGACAATAGTGATTTACATAATTTGCTATCAGGATAGTAATATATGTCGTTCATTGTATTTGTACAAGTTCTAGAATATTTTTTCAGATTTCTTCTACTATTTACAGAATATAGTGACACTTTGTCAATGTGTGAACATGAATATAGGCATATATATTTTATATTTATAATAGTTAAAATAATATATCTTTGATTATCTATTGTACATAATCCCACTCCTAACAGCACCGTTCCATTTTAATATCCTAATTTTATTCATGCATGGGGATAAGGGTATGTGCCTCCCTGATGCGTGATGTCGAAATGAATGTGAAAAAAATATATGAGGGTAAAGGAACATGAGCCTTCCCAATAGCTACCAATGGAATATGTTGATGTGATTAATCAATAGAACTAGGGATATGAGGCCACTCCCAATTATCCCAAGCTTTATGAACCCTATGTTACATCATTGTTACCCATCCATGACTTTCAAATGTGGTATTGTCTCAGGTGGTTATCCTAGAAGGTGACCAAGGGGAATTGGGAGGATGATAATAGTGATGGTGGTTAAAAGGATCCCTCCTAGGTATCTCTTGAACAATAATTTAATAATATTCACCTCCATGATCCACCTTCCTCAAATAAGGAAGGCACTTATTGTCACATCATGGAGAGAGGAATATAATGTGATTGGTGGTGTAAGTGAAGGCCACTGGTTTCAGTGAAGCATTCCTAAGAAGAGGTAGTCTCATCATTTTTAGAATTTAGATACCATTATTTTTTTCCCTATGTTTTGGATCAAACCATGATGATGGTATTCATGAAACACTATGTTTCCATAATATGTTTAAGGTGTCATGTGGGTGAGTTCTTTTTATGACACCTAGGAGTGGCATCCATAGAGGATGTTCCAGAATAGTCTCTAGATGAAGAAATGCTCTCAGTGTAGGTTTATTTGTTGGAGAAGTATTTTTTGTCAATAATAAAATATGGATAAAGTTAAAAAATTAGTGAATCATAGAAGTCATGATATGTTCTCATTTACATATGCATAGGTAACACAGTTTCCCATTCTTATTACTAGTTATACAATTTTTCCTATGTGGACTTGTCACCGCAAGAATTGAATTATATCATAAGAACCTCAGGTGTAGAGGATTCTAGGTCTAACATACCAATTTATTTTAGAGTACGCACTAAAAACAATTTTCTGATGCATGATCATCCTATCATTGTTATAATTTTTATGTTTCAAGTTGGGTATACGTACTCTTAGAAAAAAGTTTATGTTACGAACAAAATGGTCTGATGAAAATAAGTCATCTATCTATTTTGTATAATTTTTTATGATTGATTATTTTGGTTCATGTATAGTATCTCACTAATTCACTAATAATTCAACTCTATCATTTATTATAATTTTTTATGGATCTCACATCCATAACAATATATGGACCTCATATCCAAAATCAAGTGGTCAATTAGGATTTTAGACCCAACGACACATAGAAACTCACATTAGTCATGAGGATGTAAGGTTGGGCTCACGAAACCCTTTTGGATAGAGATTATTACCTACTATAGGACACTCATATATATTTAACATATATTAGTGAATATTTTCCTCATCTTAATACAGAGATGGTTTCCCAAAAAAATGGTTCGTAATCATGTCCTTTTAGACACAACGGGGAGGGTTCTATAAATGAGAGTATATGTATGTATCAAATAATATTCAAACATTCCCCTTAGTTTTTTATAAATGTATTGAATCTTATATTTTATATTCAATTAACAAGGATATATTGAATTAATATCATATAGGTAGGAAATTAGTATTTTAAATATGAGATTAAACCATAATGAGAAATCCTATGTATCCAATTTATAAAATGAATCCAATCCCATGTAATTCATTTATTAAATCCAATCTAACATAATTTGTAAGGGAATGTGTGAGGTCACATAGGTGTTTGGTATGGAGACTTTTACTTAGTAAGGTAGCCTAAATTTCCTTTTGGATCAGAATCTGTGTTTTTTACAACATACATGTGTGAGGCAACATAAGTGTTGGTTATTGAGATATATTCTTATAAAGGTATCCTACATATCATTTTGGATATTAATCGGTGTTTCTTTAGATCAGTTTTACGACATACCATAAGGTTGATGCTTATGTATGGAGGAATTTATATATGCATCTAAATGGGGATTACACAATGATGATTCCTAGACTATGGATATTAATGATGGGAATGCCATAATCATGGACATTATTTAAGACCACATGATCCATGATTTATGTGAGAAACAAGATATAACAAGTGAACAGACGCATCAGATGTGGATTTAGGACTTATACAGTATGGAAGACCATATTTTTATGGATCTCAGGCCATAGGAATGTGTCATACAAATCCTACTTTAGAAGGAATTCGAGTTCTCATAGCTTAATTGGCTTATTAATTCAATGAAGTATGAAGAAAGGAGATGAACTGATAATAGTATCTAGGTCCCATGGGGTTTATTATCAATTTAAGTGGAGTATTTACACTAAAGTGGATTTCCATTTGAGATCATGCCTTACGATGGAGTCCTAAGTATCCTATTTGTACCAGAATATTAGTTCTCATGGATTAGTTTGGGGTATGTTCGAATATTTCAACTAGAATAGTTTATCATGTACTCGGATGTTTTCCAAACATGTAATGACTATTTTATTCACATGTATGGGGTGACTACATAGATTGTTTGATGATTTTTGGAAAATTTACGGTTTACTAGTGTAAATGTCCATAAACAGCATCACGATCCATTGGACATGCATGGAGTACATCTCATGATCTTGATGGAATTCCCAATGTCTATCTCATGACTAGGTTGTCATGCTCGGATGGCATCACCTAACCTAGATGTAATTTTTCAAGGACCTCACATCATCTAGATGACAAGTTTGGAGGGTGTCATATAATTAGGATTACATTTTAGAGGTCTTCACATGACATATATAACATGTTTGAATGACATTGCATGATATGGATAACTTTTCCAGAGGGTGAAGTCGAACTATTCTACATTCATGGAGGAAATCACATGATATTTCTAACATGTATGATGGACATCACATGATATAGCCAAAATTCATAAAGGGTGTCACTTGATCTGTATGAATTGTCAAGATGATGTCTCATGACTTGGGTGACATGTCAAAAAGAATCTACCTGACTGGGGTTGCATGTCAAAAAATGACTTCCCAAGACATGGTTGAAAGGTCATGAGGACCTATTGAACCATTTTTTACACATTCTGGTGTTGTCACATGACATTAGAGACATATTCATATGACATCATGAGAAAATGGTGACATGTCAAAGAATTTTCAAATAACATGGGTATGTGATGAGAAGATATGATCATTCGAATATCTGTATTTTCATATGTATTCCATTATTTTCAAATTTTATTGCATATATACCTTAAGTTTTGTCATGTATTTTCTTATTTAGGGTTTATATGACCCATTAAACATGTGTAAAGTCCTTATTTAGATTCATATGGATCGTTATAAGTTCTTCACATGATCTATAGGGTGATCACCAAAAGCACACATTCATGTGTTATGATCCCACAAGTCATTACTATAATTTTAAATTTTGGAAGACACTTGTGATCACTTGAATCTCTATGAGATATGTAAACCAGTTCACTATTATGTAACATTCATCAGTGTGTTTTTCATTTTATTATGAGGGGGGATTGATAATCATTTCTTCCTAGGTTATATTCTTCCTTCAATAAATCACATCTCAGACATATGAGCTATAGTTGGGAGATGGATTTTCTCATCACGTGATTCACAAGATCTTGTATTGGTTCCTTCAAGGCATCATATGATGAGAAGGTACTTTGAGAACATTCCACCATTTCCATGTTTATTAGACCATGTCTGATTAATGTTTTTTTTTCATAATCATGTTGACCTGTCATTTGGACTTCTTACCATTGAGATATTATGCCTGATAGCCTTCATGATATTAAAACACCCACTAAAATAATATTTTCTGATCAAGGAAGATGTGTCTATGTTACTTTGTGGGAGAAAATGGCCTGTTATAGGCCCTTCGATAGATTAATAAAAATTTATAGGGGCCTCTAATGATTTCATGATATCTTTTCAAAGATTATTCATGAGACTGACATGGATTTTCATTGGGCCTTCACATTATCAAAGGTGAAACCCTATACACATAGCCCCCATTCCATGAGGATCATTATATCCTCCCTTTATGAGAGGATTCCACATTTTACGGTTTTATTTTCAGTCCCTACTATATAGGGGTTGGTGATATAAAGATATCGATATAAAATTATCATGGACAACAACTCTATTTGTCTATGATGTGTCATGTAATCACCAATATATCTCGAGATGGTATGTTAGAATTTTCATAGACAATAAATCTACCATTCTATAGAGCCTCATGTATTATTGAGTGATTATATGGGCGTGTATGAGGTCCTTCACATGATAAAGAGTACATTCGAAAATTTTCTCATGCAACAAGGTGGTCACATCACTAGGTGAATCATGATTTATTTCAAATCACATACACAAGATGCATTAATGTCAATATACCTATAAATTTCATGAATCTTATGCATTTTCTACCTTTATTTTAATGGGTCTTTCATGATTGTAATGATTATATTAATTAGAAATTCACAATATTGGAGGAACATTCCTTGTATCCCCCACATGATCATTAATCCTTGTATGAGCACCCTTGTAAGGGAAGGATAACTACTTAGTGAGTTTTCAATTAATTATCAATAGATAATAAAAGACAAGATTCATCAACATGAACATCCATGTTCTTGCAATCATGTATCATTCTAAAGGTTATGTAATCTATGTGATTTAGATACCAAGTCATCATGCTACTCCTTCCTATATTTTGGGATGAAAACAAATACCATGCTTTAGGGAGATCTATCATTCTAAATTTTATAGTGCTCATTTAGAAGGAGTCAAAAATGGATTGTAATGATTTTTCAAAATCATTAAATAATAATAATATATATAAACCAATCATATAATTTCATTTATTATTCATATCATTTATGAAACCCCAATTTTTTAATATAAATCTACATTATATATCAATAATAATAAATGAAATTTAATTAGTTATAGAAAAAATGGGATTCATAGGAGAATATTGTTCAAATAATATGAATATTTATAAACCAAATATGGATTTAATTTATAATAAGAAAAAAAATTCAAAACCAAGAAAACAACATTATCATCAAAATAAATATACATTTAATCATTTATAAGATTCGTGCAGAACATTAAAATGCTAGGAAAATAAAAAGCATAACTATTCATAACTTTAAAACTAATAAATAATAATTACTTATTATTTAAATATTTTTATATATTATTATAAAAAATAATTAAAAGAATTATATTACATTTATATATATAAAGTTTTAAAAAAATGATATATCGTGTCTTTATTATTATCATTTAATGTATAAAAATCAATCAAATATATTTTTGTAGATAAAAAACATGTATTAAATAAATTTATTAAATAAAATAATATATCATTAAATCTTAGAATGTATAAATTACAGAATCCATAAGGTAGTGAAATATGTTATTTGTGTTAGTTGACTTTAAAGCATATTGGATCGTAATGGAATTAGAGGTTGGGTATAATTCAAATATAGATTTTTTTTTTTAATTTGAGATGGTTTATTTGGGCTTGTTTGGGGAGTTATTAAGAGTCCTTAGAAGTACTTAGTAAAGTAGAAATGGAATCAATCCCATTTTCATGTTACATGAAACTACAAACCATTCAATATGTAATATTATAACACATTAAAATCTGATTGGAATATTTTTGAGAGTATAAGAAAAAGGAAAGTGGTAGGGTTCTACGGGATAGACTATTAGAAACCCAATGGAATGTTATGTAAATCGTAGTTCGGTTCTACTAGAATCTAGTCTCCTGTTACCTATTTTTTTCAAAATGATAATATTTTTTTATAATATAGTAACCATCCTCTTCCCATTGATGCACAAATAGAAGGGTCCAAACCACTCCTCCATTCATTCTTCATGATCTAAGAGCCCTATTTATGGTCTAATCACGGTATAGTCTATAATAGAGGATTACTATGATCAATTAATGGTTACAAAATTTCATCTCTCTCACCATTTTATTAATATATGTGTTGTTTAAATGAAAAAACCCACTTATGGGTTCATTTTCATATTCTTTGATATCTCGAGAATGAATATTAATCAACTATAGACATTGGATGGATTAAATATCAACAATTACTGGTGGATAATCATTGTATTTTAAGATTTATAACCCATGTTTTATATCTGATTGTGTATTTGTGCATGGTAGATTATATTAGGGTGCCCTAAATGGTGAACTTGGGTTTTTCTATTGGTTGTAGAGACTATGTGGAGACTCATAATAGTATTATTAAAAATCCATGTTAGTTTTGGCAATTTTGGAATGCCTAGTTAATATCACATAAAATAATGAGTACTAATTATGTGTAATATTTCATGAATGGGTATTCACCTTTTTGATAAATTTTTATTATCCTATGATTTGAACTCATGAGATGGAGAAATGAGACTAGCATGTGTGGAACATCTCTTTCTTGGTAATTTAACTAGTTGGACTTATAAGTTATTTGAAATATTTCATTATGGAATATATTAATTATATGATATCATTTCAAGAACGATAGTCTGTATATATCATTACATATATCTTGATCAGTGTACATTATGTATATTTAAGTGGGTTAATATTTGATAATAGTTCATCTTTTTATGAAATATTAGAGGGTGACCTAATAAAAATTGAATTAAGGGTCACAATATCTCATTTAAGTGAAACGTCTTGCCTATCGAGGTATGGACATGGATCATAACCTGGAATGGATTAGTGAATGTGGGTTAGAACACTCCATTAGTGCAAAATGATGGGTTTATTCTACAAGGGGTTCTCTAATTTTTTTAATGAATGGTTTGACCTAGGGTATTTTTTATTTTCACCAATTAAGAAATGGTTTGGTATATTTAGGATGTGAGTTATGATTTTGATTGGTTTCTTGAGATCTTATTTTCTAAGCCCTATAGTCTTATTATCCACCATAAATTCATAGTGGATGGGTTGGTATCATGAGTTAAGGACTCATGTTATGTCTCAGTAAAACATGTTTGAGGATTTATTTGGAATATAATGAAATATCTAATATGTTTAGTGTAAAAAACATTTGATTTTATCGATGGATTGAAAGGTAATCATAGAAAAATTTATGATTTATAGGATGATTCCTGGATAAAAGTATGTTTTTTCTAAAAGGGATTTAATTTGAATGTATGGATTAATAATTGAATGAAATCGATTTATGGGCATCTAGTAGGGTAAAATTGATTCGTGTGTGTATAAATATATATTTTTATCCTTATATTTTTTTGATGATTTTTATATGTTTGATGATACTCACTATTTGACAATCGTTCAAATTTTTAAGGCTTGAGGGATTACTGATTATTATTTTCCAATATGTTATTCTATGAAATTAGGTCATAGTCGGCCTTCTGATTGTCACTAATATATATACCATTATTATAGAAATTGGAATTCCCCCTATTTTCCAACCATATCCATTATTATTATCACAATTTTAGTAGATTTCTTCCTTTTACATGAGTGATGTGTTTCTGGTGGATCCTATATGAATATTTTAAATTTTTTGAATTTATTACATGGTGTACGAATAGTTCACATCGGTATTCTAACCATTAGGAAACCATAGAGACCTAAAACTCATTGCAGTTTTGTTTTAAATAGTAGGCATGAGGTTGGTTTAATTATGGAGACCAAATATGTGTGTGAATGGGTGTTTCTAATGTGGGTACATGGGTGGAACATAGTTTGGTTAAACAATACATAAACTAAGCACATTTCATAATTAAGAAAAATTTTGTTTATTGTATTGTCACTAATATTTTTGTTTTATTAAATTTTATTTTTATTAAATTTTATTTTTATAATTTTTCATTTTCTTTTACTTGCCCATTCATAATTAGATTTTTATAAACAACCATCCTGATGTGTGCCACGTGAGACTTGAGGGACTGAGCTAAACCTCCCATTCTCCTCTTAAACCTAATATTAAGATTTAAATGGTTATTTTATGTTTTGTCATACCAATCATTATAGTAAGGCTTATTTATCCTTCCTTTTATCATTCACCCTCATTTTTTCCCTCAATATATCCTCTTGTTCCAGTAGGTGAAACCACGAAATTTTTTTGGATGGGATGTTAGTTGAACATTGTTTATTATAGTTTGTGAGTACCGTTGAGGATAATTATATCCCTGAACAATAAAGGTACCAAATTTAACATTTATTATAGGAAGGGATTTATTAATTCATCCCCAATGTAAAAACATTCATTGATGATTTTTTGATTATTATGTTCTTATTTATTTTCTAGGTAATATTGAATATTTTCATGTAAGGATAACTCATCAGTTTTTAAAAGGTAGTGAAATAATTATAGGTTACCCTATGTACAAAATATGAAATTGAAATATATTATTTCTGGACGGTTTTATTTGGATTTTTCATTATATAATGTGGTAAATAAATTATAAAAAATATTTTTAATGTATAAAATTAGATTTATTATTATTTTCTTTTTTAGATTTTGACATAGATTTTCGTCAATGAAACTGGTTTTTTTTTGAATTTTTTAGAAGATTGATTTCTTATTTTAACATCAAAATATTATTATTTAATCTGACTATAAATATAATAGATATTTTATCCTTTTAGTTGCTTTTCCATAAATTCTTAATGCCATGTTTGATTTAAAAAAAGTATTGATATTTTTTATAAATTATTCTTCATTATTAATTATTACTTATACATGAAAGCCTATGTATATTTATATATATATCTTCATTGTATATATTCATAGAAGGTTTTTAAATAATAATATTTGGAAAATAAGTATTTATATAAAGATATTAGCTTATTTTTATAATGAGAAATGTTTATTTTATAAAATGATAAGATTTAGTATGAAATTGGTTTTTCAAATGGTGACTATTGTTATTCAAATAACAAGTCTTGGTAAGAAGTTTATAATATTTTCATAGAAGGATGATACATCCATAGATACTCTCATTCTAGGGGATTATTCTGTGATAGTGTAAGTTTGTGGGATTAGCATTTATAATGGATTTTGATGATAGTGATGTTGTATTTTTAATTTTTTCCCTCCTCCAACATTATTTATTACCGTGGGATCCTTGGTATCAAAGGGAGATTCAAAATATGATTTATATCTTTTCCCAATTAGAAGTAATATATCGCCCTAGTAGGGAAAGGTGATGGTATATTGTGCCACTACTGATGATATTTTAGATTATCTGGGTAGGATATAGACAATTGATTACATCATTTGGATAATATATGGTCCTGAAATGAGTATATCTAGGGTCTCTTTATATTATCTCTATGTGTATCCCATGATCACTATTTTACTTGTATGTTGATTTCATCAATTTTATTAGACATTCAAAAAAAATCCACATTTAATATTTTACTAGAATCAATTACATCATTACCAATTTACATTTATTCTATTTTTGACTATTTTGGTATCATTTGGTGATATTAATTTCATGAAATATGTCTTACTAAAAAGATTCCATTTTTCATGTTTGTTCTTGTAGATAGGTTTTTTGATATTCATTTTCTATTTTGAGACTGTTCGAAATATGGATAGGAAAATGATGCTTATGAATATATTGTCTTGTTAGTTTTTTAAAACATGAATTAAAACATTATTCTAAATATATGCATCTTCAAACCAGCTTGGATTGGTCTTGTTTTTGAAGTCTTAGTGAGATGGAGTGGTTTCTATTTTGGAATCTCTATTGAGTTTATTACTCGCACACATCAATTACTATTTTTATTTATAGTTATATATTATCCATTTTTTTCACCAATGGTGCATTGTGGTTCTTATTTATTAGGTAGTGACTCGTATTTTTATAAGAAGGAAGGTACATGTATAGTTTAGTTTTATTTTATTTTACATTTATCACATTAGATATAAAGACATTAAAATCTTTGTAGAGATGGAGGGAATCTATAGTTGTCGGCGATTCATGAAAAAATTTTAATGGGAATCATTTCGTAGCAGGGTTGGACACAATAATGTACAGGGATGTTTTGTGTACTTGTTATTGGTCACTAATTTCATAGATTGTTATTAGGTTATTACTTCTATTTATCTATCTTTGTCTTGGAAATATGGTGTATGGATTGGTCATACTAAATTATATTAAATTTCCATAGATACTATTCTTAATTATTTATTTGATGAAATTATTAACTTTCGGTTATTCCATGATACCCTAGAACTTGTGTTAGTACATGAGGATTGGGAATGCCTTTGGACCTTATCGTGAACCAGGTTGGGCATCTAATGGATAGATTGGTAATGTTGGTTTCTGAAAAGACTGCATTACATGCACCATTATTGTTTAAATATTTCCTATATATAACTTACTAGGACTGTAATAACATGAGAGGTAGAAGCAGGATGAGTTCTATGAGTTCATAATCACCATCAGCATCTAGTTTCCTTGGGATGTCAGGCTTTGAGTTTTTGTCTTGTGAGTTGATTAATTTTATGGTGATTCAATGATGACTAATGGGAATGAATTTATGGTAAATTTTATGCTCCCTTATCCTAGATATCCATATGGATCCCATGTAAATAGTTTTGGATTATTTTGAGTGCTGGTTGTGGGGTGGGAAAATGTTCCACCAATCCATGAGCACAAACGACAGACTAATAATAGTCCATGTATGAAATTATGTGCTCGAATTATTTTTTAGTTATTTTTATTTATGGTATTTTGTTTTTTAGAAATGTGAGTGTTTAAAATTTTAAAAAAAAATCATTTAAAATGGTTATAATTTGGTTTTAAATTAAATAATGGAGTTTTCTTAATTTATTATATATATATATATATTGGATTTCAAATGAGTGGATTAATTAAATAAAGGACAGATTAATTTTAAATGGTAATGATTTGATTTAAAATTATGATTTTGTAGTTTTTAGTATGTTTTGAGATGTCTCTATAGACATATGAGGGTTCTTTAACATGAAAACATAGTTTTAAATTTAAATTGAATGTTTTAAAATAAGAAATGGGATTTCAAAAATATTTTGGAATGATTTTAATGTTGTGGTTTTTGATAGAAATTTGACAAATGATATGTGTAATTCTAAAATGATTTCAAAATTATAATTTGACATAATAATGGACTAATTTAATATTATAAAATTGGATGGGTTTTTCATTTTGAAAATTATATTTCGTTTTAGGAAAATATATTTAGAAATTTAAAATGAATTTTTGAAACAAATTTCTCTGGTTCTTTTCTTTGTAGAATAATTTATAATATTATATTATAAAGGGATAAGTCCTTGGTTTTGAGGGGATTTTGAAAATGTTCTTTTGGTTCTTTATATTAATTAATTGAATTTGGTTTTGGTTTTTGGTTTTTTGGGATTGATGTTTTAAAAAGATATGATAGTGATTTGGATTAATTGGGTTGTTTTCTCTTTCATATGGTATCCCTAATTTGGGGTGAGTTGAATTTTCATGCATTTTTTATCATATAATGTTTCAATGGGTTTTAGTAAGTTCATTAATTTGGGTGTTTCTGAGTGGTTTAACTAATGGTTAGGGTGTGAGACCATCATGTTGATGTCTTTATCCAGACATAGGCAATGTGGTATTGATAAATCCCCATATTGTGTATAGATATTTTCATGGAAGAAATCAACTGATTTGTTTATTTGGGTTTTCTATGAGTCTCTTGGTAAGAGGTTAGTTTAGTTGTAGATTTATTTCTATTAGCGATTTATTGTGTTTCATGGGTTATATGGGGTGCTATATTAACCATGTGATTTTGTTCTGAGGGGTTGTAATGTGTACATCATGGATAAATTCTAGGATGTCTTATATGGGGTTTTTTATTGTCTTGAACCTCTCTGGTCCATTACTTTTTGATAATATGGTGTTTGAGGTGTTCCTGGATGTTTAGATGACTTATCCCCAACACTTTTCCAAATTTACTATACATTGAATAGTTCCAATAGTATATAGCTGTGAAAAGAGCATCTGTAACTTTTTGTGAACAATGACATCGGTGACCCTCAGTGAACAGTTCCAACGGTAAAATGTTGTGAACACTGGATCGATAACCTTGTGTGAACAGTGACATTAGTGACCCTCGGTGAACAGTTCCAATGTTAGACAGTTGTGAATAGTGAAACAGTGACCTTATGTGAATAGTGAAATCCTTGACCTTCTATGAATAGGGTCATCAGTGACCTTCTGTGAATAGTATAATGGTAACCTTATATATACAGTGTCATCGGTAACCTTTAGTAAACAATCCAAAGATGAGGTTCCAATGGTGACCTTAAATGGGGACCATTTATTTCCTTTGCCAAATTTTGAGTTCTGGGAATAGTGTTTCCAAAAATAGTGGGGTTTTAATAGCAACCTCAATTTCCTTTTCCAAATTTTGAGTTCATGAATAGTGTTTTGAGAACAATGAGGTTCTAACAGCAGCCTTTATTTCCTTTGCAAAATTTTTAGTTCATGAACATTGTTTCTAGAATAGTGAGGTTCTAATAGTAGCCTCTATTTCCTTTTCCAAATTTTCAGTTCATGAATAGTGTTTCTAGAATGGTGAGGTTCTAATGGTAAGGTTCATGAATAGTGTTTCCAGAACAGTGAGGTTCCAACGGTGAACAGTGTTTTTAGCTTCCTACTATTTCACCCCTTTAACGTTTCCTTTGATGTAAAATGCATTTAAAGCCCTTTTTTAAGGAAATTATGACCCATTCAAATGACATAACTCCTATATTAATTATACCTAAGGCTCATGATGTTTTTACTTGGTCAAACCACATGGTTTAATGTAATCTTCTTTTAATGGGAAATTAATTGTATCTTAAACTATCACTCCATTAAATCTTCAAAAGGGATGTGATATCTTCCTCCATTAATCTTTATCCTTGTTCTTGGGTGAGAGATGCTCAAAAATCCCATTCCTTCTCAAATGAGTTGAACAATCAAACATTCCTCCTTAGATTAGTTCAGCTTTGTTTTTATACAACCATGCTCTATTGATCAATCTTCGATATATGGTATTTTTTATCATCTTTTTTGGACGTTTATCTTCTCCTTTTTCTCCTTTCCATTTTATATCATCTAATCTCTATGCTTCTAATGGAGTTCTCTTGGGATTCTGTTGGTGTGGTCGTGTCATGGAATCCTAGGGTGGATGCAGTTGTCGCGATAGGAGGATGATGACCTATTGTGTAGAATGTTCTCAGATAAAGAATGTTAGGAACAATTTGAGGTAGTGTATTTATTGCTTCTCCCTTCATTTACGTGCAACTATATTGTTAGCATTATTTATCCCACTAGATCACAATAGAATTAACCTAATAAATATTTTAACCGGATAAATAAATTTATATTAGTTGTATGTTATTGCCTCTTGTTTTGCTAGATAGTGTGATGTTAATGCTTGTTGTGTTTAGCATTTAGTTATTGAAATAAATAGGCAAATAATGTAAATCCAAAATTAATTGATAATGGTTTTGATAAAGAAAAAGATGCATGAAAATTAATCTGGTTCTTCTTTTTTTAATTTGATGTTAATCAAAATGCTGCAGTAAGCATGTTTAATTATTTTTGATTGGTTACTGATTAGGTTTCCCAAATTTGGAACCTATGAATAATAAATCAGTTAATTCAAGATGGATTAAATAACTGACTATTTGATAATTCGATGAAGGGTTTTGAGTAACCCTCTTGACGGTTAAAGGGCTAAGATACTAATTCTTAATATGTTTGTTTTCATCCGGATCTTGTTGTGATGTGATCATGGATGGTTGTTGTGATATGTGGGGGCATAGAAACCTTTAGATGTGGCAACAGATGATGCCTACAATGGCGAGATGCATCGTCTTATGCATTTCGGTGTCCGGAAAGACACCATGGATGATGGAATGGGATGGATGTAATTTTTGGACGCTTTTTGTATCTTATTTGTTGATTATTTACATTTGGTTTCCCCACTGCTCAAGGAAGGTGGTCTTACTTAACCTTCTTCCGAAAGAGGCGAAGACTCTTGGTGTATGCCACATGCTTTTCATTTTTAAGTTCTCAATGAACGATGGGTCTATACTCTTTCTATAGGCAGCAACGACTCAATGGGTAGTACATCTACTCACATTTTTTATACCCCTTGTGTTTAGTACCATAGATTTTTTTTCTAGAATTCCTGGGAATATGGGAAAGTAATTATGTAATGAATAATTGAATAAATGATGTTAACCCATGGGGTTGGAGCCTGCTAGAATGGAATGCTCATGCTACAATTTCAAAGGGACGGTGGACATTGAGTGTGATGTTAAATGGTTTTGTTCTTATAGGATACCTAGTCTTAGAAGTAGTATCCCGGAGTTTGAGTGACATTAGCTGCAGCTGAGTCTAAGACTAGGTTATGCCCATAGTGTGGTTGTGAGGTATAGTATATTATGTAATTTATTTGTTTCTATACTCTACTCCATCCTCTCAGTATGGAAAATTGACACCCCAGGGATTCTGAGACCTGGGGGGTGTTTTCCCCAAAATTCTGGTGGGAGGATGGATGGATGACTACCCCCTTTGGCCCCACTCTCTTCTCTTCTTAGTTACTTGTGCTGGTTGGAGTAGCGGTTAGTTTTCCCATATATTTGTGTAGAAGGTTGTAATGGCTTTTGTTTATTCACACACATATATTCTAGATATAGTTTCCTATGCACTACTATAGGTGTAACATGTATAGGTTGTGATGGATAAATGATCTTTACTCGGTGAATGGGCTTTAATGGCTTGAGGTATAATACACACCGTATGATACACGTTATGTGGGATATGGTGGCTCCCAGAAACTACCTTATTACATTGCTTACATGGACATGGCGGTTTTGTTGCACGAGGTGCATTTTTAGTGCTTCACCCAGGTGTCCACAGGCAAGCCTTTTTTGAGAGAGATTCTTTGGACGTGCGACGTTAGGGAAAAGCGGAAAACCAATAGGGAATTAGTAGCATGTAACCCTTGATATTATTTATTATATTATATACTCTTTTATGCATTACTTGGTGAGAGTAGCAATGGTGAGGCTGGGAACTTAGTATACCTATTTAGATTATGAGTTAGTTTCACTTGTTGTTCATTATGCTTTAATATGATTTCTTTACTTTTTCACGAGAGACTTCGGGTAGGATCCTACTGACTATACTTTTATACTCACCTAATGTATATATATACTATTTTTCAGTTCACCTAGAGCAGTTTGGATATCAGTCTGGTTACTACTACCATGTGGTTGTAGGAGCTATTTGGGCTTGTGGTTGCTGATGTTTTTAGATTCTTTTGTGTACATGAAGTTTTCCCCTTCCAATTTAGTACATTAACATGACATTACATATGTTCACTTGGATTTTATTTTATATTTCAGTTCTGAGTTGGAGTTGGTTGGTTTATATCTTATCTCTATATTCTGCATGTGTTCTCTTAGAGGGTAATGCTTCCCGTTTGTGAATTTACTATACCCTATGTGTTAGTCGCCAACACGGGGCCTACTGGAGGTGGGACTTAGGGGTCATTATCTCCCTTCTTACATTGCCGACCTCGAAGGGGTACACACTGTGGGGAGGGGGTCATAACAGAGTGGTATCAAAGCTAGGTTGAGGTATATAATTGAGTTTGGAGTTAGGTACAGGTGAGGTTACAAGGGTTGGTAGGGAAACAAGGTCATTCATGTTTAAAAAGTGATGTAAACACTTGATACTGAAAGAGACATAGGCTTTTAGGGCCCCCTATGATCATATGTATGGGACTTTATGTTTAAAATTTCTACTAAACAAGGTGATACTATTTTTATGGTATAGAACTAGTAAAGTATCATGAATCATTCTTCTTTGTGCCTATGTTTGAATGGGTAGACCTTGGGATAGTTTAACAAAAAATCAATGAATGAAAACAATTAATTAATAAATGTTGAGTCTTCCATATTCTAGGTTTATGAGCTCAAATGGTTTTTTATTTTACAGGTATGGCTCTAGGTTAATGTACTTCTAAGGTTTTCATAGAACATATCCAATAGGCTATTCCAGTAGATCGCCACATGGTAGAGGATGATGATGAAGACACTTGGAGGAACACACTCCGAGAGTTTCAGCACCAGAGTCTTCAGAAGTACGAGGGATCCATTTCAGATGTAGTCACAGAATACTGGTTGGAGGAGGTCGATATAGGTTTCAGTTTGATCCATTCTCAGAACGAGGACTGGGTGTCCTTGGTTGTGAAGATGTTTCATGGAGCAGTGAGGCAGTGGTGGTTCTTGTTCCTTGGGGATTGTGAGGAGTCAGTGATATCATGGGAGGAGTTCCGAGACATGTTTAGAGTCGAGTTTCTTTCTTTAAATGCTAAGGCGTCTAGACACCAGGAGCTCCATACCCTTCAACTGGGGAGCTCTAGTGTTCGAGAGCTTGGAATACATTTCAGGAACCTTTTACGATATGCATTGGACCTGCTGCCCGATGAGGAGGCTAGGGAGTGGTATTTCGAGGAGGCTTAGCATCCAGAGATCCAATTCCATGTCACCCCATTTATACTGAAAACATGTCTTGAGGTTCTGGAGAGGGGATAGGTTTTCAAGAGGACTTTGGAAAGGACCAGATCATCATGAGAGGGGAATCTTCATGATCCCTCACGAAGAAGAGTTTTGTTCTGGGGGTCTCGGTTTTCAGGGTAAAAGAGTTTTTATTCAACCGGGGGTAGGTCCCATCCCTTCACATCTCATTTCTCCATAGGTAGAAACTCTCATGCCTATTTCAAGTGATCAGAAGCTTGTTTTTCTTGTGGTGGTTGTGGTCATCAATAGTGGGAGTGCCCAACCATTTAGATCAGTCATTATGCACTAGGTTTTATGCTCCAGGTTCCTCCGTTGAGGTAGTTCTAGACAAGGTAGTAGCAACATGTTACACGATATTTAGATCTATAGAGGGTAGATTGGGTAGGCAGAGGATAGCCCCATGACACTCCTCGTCCTTAAAGAGCAGAGCGTGGTCGTTGTGGTGGTCGTCATCAGGGTCAGAGAGGCCGTGGAGGATGTTGTGCTAAGCCTCATGCTCTAGCATTACCAACTCCAGATGAGCCACACGTCGTTCAAGGTACCCTTTTCTTTTTTTCCTTCCTTGTTGTATACCTTGTTTTATTTAGGAGTGACTCACTCCTTCATATCACCTACCCTTGTCCATGCTTTGGGGCATGAGGTTGAGTGGCTTCCAGTGCCCTTGGCATTGACTATGCCAGTTGGAGGTCGAGCTAACTTTTTTGAAGTATGTAGACATTGTGAGCTAGGATTGGGGCAATATTACTCTTGGGGAGATTTCTTATGTTTACGATTACAACCATATAATGTCATCGTCTACATGGATTGGTTGTATTTGGTGCAGGCTATCATTCATTGCTTCAAGAAGATGATTGTTTTCTTTGGTGCAGATAGAGAGTTAGTGGTGTTCATTGGCATGTGAGATCATAGAATGGGTTATAGGTGTGTTCTTACCATATCTTCCATGATGTCTAAGATGATATTGAGTTATTCATAGGTTCATCAGTTGGCATTTCCTAGGGTCATAGAAGAGTACCATGATGTCTTTCTAGAAGATGTTGTAGCATTACCCCCTCGACGAGAGATCGAGCTTGGGATCGAGATATAACCAGGAGAATCTCTTATCTCAATGTCTCTATATAGGATGTCCCCTTATGAGTTACGAGAGCTATGTATACAACTTTATGGTATGTTACAGTGTGCTTTAGTTCACCATGTGTGTCACCGTGGGGTTCACCAGTCTTGTTTGTGAAGAAGGCTGACAGTAGTTTACAATTATGTGTCTATTATCGTTACATAAACAAAGAGACAATAAAGAATCACTATCCTCCTCTGTGGGTTGATGATTTATTTGATCAACTGAAGGGTGCACGTTGGTTCTCAATGTTCGACTTGTGGTCAGGATATCATCATATGCGTGTGAAGTGTTAGGATATCATGAAGACTGTTTTTCGCTGTCGTCATGGGCATTATGAGTTCGTTGTAATGCCTTTTGGAATGACAAATTCTCTAGCTATGACCATGGGATTGATGGATGTTGTGTTATATGAGTTCCTGGACATATTTGTGGTGGTTTTCATTGATTACATCCATTTGTACTCCATATCTGAGGAGGATCATGAAGATAATCCACACTCCGCTTTGAGATTTATTCATCAACATCAGTTGTTTGGGAAGTTTTCAAAGTTAGAGTTTTGGGCTCAAGAAGTCCTTTTCGTGGGGAATGTTGTGTCGCAATAAGGATTAGTTATAGATCCATTGAAGATAAAAGTAGTTGTGTCTTGGGAATCCCCCAAGGCAATGTCAGAGGTGTGAAGTTTCCTTAGTCTTGCAGGCTACTACATTAGGTTTGTAGCCGATTTCTCACGAGTAGAAACTCCTATGACTGCATTGAATAGGAAGGATCAGGCATTCATATGGACTGATCAGTCTCAGTTATATTTTGAGTATCTAAATAAGAAGTTAGTAAGTTCTCCAATTCTTTGTCTTCCAGCTTTGGGAGTTTAGTTTGATGTGTTTGGTGATGATCCACATCTGGGGTTAGGTTGTTTTATCATCCAGTAGAGGTCTGTTGTTTCGTATGGGTCTCAGTAGTTGCATCCCCATGAATGTAACTATTCCACCCATGATCTTCAGTTGGAAGAAGGGGTGTCTTCTTTGATGTTGTGGAGACACTACCTCATTGGAGAGCACTTTGTGGTTTTCACCGATCATATGGGTTTGATGTATATTTTCTCCGAGCATGACTTGAACATACAACAGTCGGTGGATGGAGTTATTACAGGAATACGACTTCAAAATATTGTATACACCTGGAAAGGAGAATGTTGTAGCTAATGAACTGAATCAAAAGTCACATAGTGATGTTGTGTGTGAATCTGATGATTCCTGAAGAGTAATGGAAGAGATTTCAGCATTACATCTTGATATGGGAGAAGTTGGGTGTATTGGTCGTCCATTTAAGATGACGGTATAGTCATACTTGATGGAGAAGGTGGAAGAGTCCCAGTTTGAATATATAGTGGTAGAGGTCTGGAGAGACTGAGTTGTTTTTGGCTAGGCTACTGATGGTTGGTTGGAGGATGAACAACATCGAATGTTGTATCATGGACGGATTTTTGTTCTTTTGGAAATCCATGATATGGGTCTCAAAGAGTTTCATAGTTCACCTTTAGTAGTGCACCCTAGCATGAAATAGTTTCACAGACCCTTGGGGAACTAGTTTTGGTGTCCTGGGATGAAGTGTTCAGTTACGGAGTATGTGTCTTGATGTTTAGTCTTGCAAAAGGTCAAGGTCAAACACCATGTTCCTGGTGGTTTTTTTTCAGCCATTAAATATTCCTCACTATAAGTTGGAGGACATCTTAATGGACATTGTTAATGGTTTACCTCGAGCCATGGGAGGAAATGATTCTATTTCAGTGGTACTGGATCACATAACAAAATCGGCCTACTTTATAGCTATCAAGTAGTTGAGCTGAGTTGACGTTTTGTTAAGGAAATATCTAGAGGAGGTGGTGAGACATCATGGAGTCCCTTGGACGGTAATTTTTTATCAAGATCCCTTTTCTACCTCTAGGGTGTGGAGAGGTCTCCAACATGTTTTCGATTCTCAAATATGCATTTTCGTATATTTTCATCCTCAAACGGACAATCAGACAGAGTGAACCATCCAGACTCTTGAAGTCATGTTACGCTCTTGTGTTCTTGATTTTGGAGGTTCATGGATGAGGCACTTACCTTTGGAGGTGTTCTCTTAGAATAATAGTTATCACTATGCCATCAATATGGTTCCATTTGAATCCTTTTATGGCTGACCTTTTTGTTCTATATTGTGTTGGACTGGGGTCAGAGAGTCAGCAATTCTCGGACTGGAACTAGTGTAGAATACAACATAGATGGTTCAGGTGATTTGTTAGAGGATGAAGATACCGCAAGATCATCATAAATCATATGCTAATGAAATTAGGATACCTTTATATTTTAATGTTGGGGATCATATGTTTCTGAAGGTGACTCCCTGTCATGGGCAGTGAAGGTTTGGTAGTGGGAGTATGCTTTCACCGCAGTTGGGTAGGCCTTTTGAGTTTTTATCTCGTGTTCGATATGTGGCATATCGGGCAGCACTTTCCCTTTATATGATTCAAAAACATGATGTTTTCCATGTATCATATCTCCATCGTTATCTTCATGATGACTCTCACATCATCGATTGGGGAGACATCAATGTTGATGAAGATGCATCCTTTGAGGAGAGACTTGCAGAGATCCAAAAATTCATGTAGAAGGTGTTGTGTGGGTGTTATATTCCCTTGGATCATGTCTCGTGGTGACACGACGAAATGGAATGGAGCACCTAGGAATTTGAGTCATAGATACGTGCTCAGTACCCAGAGTTGTTTCATGTTTAACTCTATTCATGTAATGAAGTCCCATTTTTGGTTAGACCGTTCATGTTTATAATATGATTTTCTTTTGTTGCTTCTTGTGGCTTTCTCTCTTTCGAGAGGTATCTCGATTGGTGGTTGTTCAGACCCCGTTACATTTTCCATTTAGGTGGGTTTTGAATTCTTGAGGATGAGAATGTTTTCAGAGGTATTTGATGTAATGGCCTAGACCTCTATGATCCATTCCTTTGTGAAAATATGGTGTTTGAGGTGTTCTAGGAGGTAAAGGTGACTTATCCCCAACACATTTCAAAAATTACAGTTCAGTGAATAGTTCCAATGGTAGACAGTTGTGAAAAGTGCATCGGTATCATTCTTTCAACAGTGACATCGGTGACCCTCAATGAACAGTTCCAACGGTAGACAATTGTGAATAGTGCATCGGTATCCTTCTATGAAAAGTGACATCAGTGACCCTCGGTGAACTGTTCCAACGGTATAGAGTAGTGAACAGTGAAACGATAGTTTTATGTGTACAGTGACATCCTTGACCTTCTATGAATATTGTCATCAGTGACCTTCTATGAATAGTATAATGGTAACCTTATATGAACAGTGTCATCGGTAACCTTAAGTAAACAATCAAAATGGTAGGTTCCAATGGCGACCTTCCAATGGTGACCTTTTCTTTCCATTGCCATGTTTTTTTGTTCTGTGAAAAGTGTCTCTAGAACAGTGAGGTTCTAATAGCCGCCTCTATTTCCTTTGCCTAACTTCATGTTCATCAATAGTGTTTCTAGAACAGTGATGTTCTAAAAGCAGCCTCTATTTCCTTTGCCAAATATTGAGTTCATGAAGAGAGTTTCCAGAATGGTGAGGTTCTAACAGGAGCCTCTTTTTCATTTTCCAAATTTCGAGTCCATAAACAGTGTTTCCAGAATGGTGAGGTTCCAAAGGTGAGGTTCATGAACAGTGTTTCTAGAATAGTGAGGTTTATGAACATTGTTTCCAGAATGGTGACGTTCCAATGGTGAACAGTGTTTCCAACTTCCTATTGTTTCACCCCTTTGACATTTCCTTTGACGTAAAATGAATTTAAATCCCTGTTTTAATGACTCTATCCCCCATTCAATGGAAACAACTCCTATATTAATTATCCTTATGGATCAAGATTTTTTTACTTAGTAAAACTGCGTGGTTTAATGTGATCCTCTTTTAATGAGAAATTAAGCATATCATAAACTGTCCCTCTGTTAAATCTTCTAAAGGGATGGGATATCTTCCTCCCTAATTCTTTCTTCCTGTTCTCGGGTGTCAGACACTCAAACATGTCATTCCTTCTCATAGGAGTTTCACAATCACATATTCCTCCTCGAATTGGATTTGCTCTATTTGGATGAATCCAAGCAATATCGATCAATCATTTATATGAGGTATGTTTTATCGTTATTATTTAGTGGTTCATCTTCTCATGTTTCTCCTTTCCATATTATATCATGTGATCTCCATGCTTATAATGGAGTTTTCTTGGGTATCGGTTGGTGATGTCTTACTGTGGAATCCTCAGGAGGATGCAATTGTCACGAGAGGTGAATCGTGATCTGTTGTGTGGACTGTTCTCATATAAAGAACGTCAAGAACTATTTGAGTTAGTAGATTCATTGCTTCTCTCTTAATTTAGGTGAAACTATATTGTTAGCATGATTTATCCCACTGGATCAAATTGGAATTAACCTAATAAATATTTGAACCGGATAAAAAATTGATATCGGTTGTATGTTATCGCCTCTTGTTTTTCTAGATTGTGTGATATCAATGCATTCTCTGTTTATCATTTTGTTCTTGATAGAAATTGGTAAAGGATTGAAATCCAGAATTAATTGATAATGTTTTGGATAAAGATAAAGAGGCATGTAAATAAATCTGGTTCTTCTAGTGGTGATTTTATGTAAATAAAAATGGTACAATAATCCTATTCAATCATTTTTTATATCTTACTGATTAGGTTTCCTGAATTTAGAACTTATGAATAATAAATCAGTTAATTCAAGATGGATTAGAGAACCGATTGTTTGATAATTCTTTTAAGGGTTCTGTGTTACCTTCTTGATTGTTAAAGGGAAAAGAGACCGATCGATTAAATGTTTTTCTTCATCCTTCATGTGTTTGGATGTGATCATGGATGGTTGATGTGATATGTGGGGGGCATGGAGACCTTTGGATGTGGCAGCAGATGACGCCTAGAGTTGAGAGATCCCTCGGTTTATTCATGTGGGTGTGGGGGAGGACACCAGGGATGATGGAATGGGATGGATTTGACTATGGGATTATTTCTGTTTCTTATTGGTTTATTATCTGCTTTACTTTTCCATAATTCTCAAGGCATCTCGTCTTACATACCCTTATTCCGAAAGAGGTGAAGACGTGCGGGGTATGCCATGTGCTTTCCGTGTTTAGCTTCTCAAGGGAGGATGGGTGTATGCTCTTGCTAGAGGCAGAAAAGACTTGACGGGTAGTACATCTACTCACCATGTTGATCCCCCTTGTGTTTAGTAGCATAGATTTTTTTTTCTAAAATTACTGGTAATATAGAAAATTAATTATATAATGTATAATTGAATAAATGTTGTTAACCCATGGGTTGGAGCTTGCAAGAATGAAATTATCAGGATACAATTTTAAAGGGATGTTGGACTTTCAGTGTGATGCTAAAGAAATTTAATGAAGAATTTTTATTGGTTAATTAATGTTTAAAGAATTAATTAACGTAAATTTAAACTGATAAAAAGGGAATGAAATAATGTATTAAATCTCTTTAAATGGTTGTGTGCTTATAGGATACCTAGTTTTAGAAGTATCATCCCAGATTTAGAGAGATGTTAGCTGGAGTTGAGTCTAAGATTAGGTTATTCTCATAATGTAGCTCTGAGGTATAGTATATTCTGTACCTTTTGTATTTATATACATTAATCCACGCTATCAGTAATGGAAACTGACACCCCAGGGATTCTTATCCCTGGGGGAGTGTTTTCCCCAACATTCTGGTGGGAGGATGGATGGGTGACCACCCCCTTTGGCCCCACTTTCTTATATTGGTAGTTACTTGTTCTGGTAGGCGCAATGGTTCATTTTCCACATATATGTGTGTAGAGGGATGTAATGGCTTGTGGTTATTCACACATATATATTCTAGATATAGTTTCCTATGGACTACAATAAGGGTAACATGTATAGTTTGTGATGGCTTGAGGATCCTTACTCAGTGTATGGGCTGTAATGGTTGAGGTATAATACCTGATGTATGATACCTGTTATGTGGGCTGTGGTGGCTCACAAAAACTACCTGGTTTCTTTGCATACGTGTACATGGTGGTTTTGTTGCATGAGGTGCATGTTGTGGTGCTTCGCCCAGGTGTTAGCGAGTAATCCTTTTTGGAGAGAGATGCTTGGGGCGTGAGACATTGGGGAAAAGAAGAAAACCAGTGGGGAAGTATTATTAGGTTACCCTTGATATTATTTATTATATTTTATACTCATGTATGCATTACTTGGTGATATTAGCCATGGTGAGGCAGGGAACTTGGTATACCTGTTTAGATGACGAGTTAGTTTCACTTGTGGTTCTCTATGCTTTTGCTTGATTTCTTTACTTTTTCATGTGATGCTTCAGGGAGGATCCTACTGAGTATAATATTATACTCACCCTATGTATATATAAACTGTTTTTCAGGTCACTTGGAGCAGGTTAGAGATCAGGATGGTTACTACTAGCTGTGGTTGCAGGAGCTGTCTGGGCTTGTGGTTGCTTCTGTTTTTACTTTCTTTTTGTTACTTTCATTTTTCCCCTTCCAGTTGTAGTACTTTTTCATGACATTATATATGTGCACTTGGGTTTTCTATTAAATTTCAGTTCTGAGTTAGAGTTGGTTGGTGTATATCTTATCTCTCTCATCCGTATGTGTTCTCTTAGAGGGTAATGCCTCCCATTTGTGTGTTTACTATACCTTTGGTGCTAGTCGCCAACCCAGGGCCTACTGGAGGTAGTACATGGGGGTCATTATCTCTCTTCTCACATTGTCATCCCATGAGGGGGTACACTTTATGGGGAGGGTTTTGTGGAAGGTTTACCCAAAACCTAAGATTTACTGAAGTTGATTATTTGATTATTTAGATGGATTCACTATGGGTCAAGTGGTTTGGATATTATGTCCCATGTTAATTCATCTTATATCATTTTCTTGGGTATATAATGAGGAGTTATTGTGTGGGAACATTTTTTGTAAAATTTTTGGACATTCTTGATCGTTTGGTTCTTCATTGATAACATTATTTTATGAGATGATGCAACTATTATTGTGGATTCTAATATTTTTTCATTAATAGATAATTTGAGTCTATCACTGATTTATTATCTCATTTCTGGTTTTTTGATCCTAATATTCCCTCATCCAGAATAATTTTCCTTTATTTGACTCACATTCCATTGTATATAGTGTTAATGGAACCCTCATAACATGGTTTCCCTGTATTAGTAATTGACATATTGGTTTTACCATAAATGTTTTGGGATATTGTGCTTGGTTTTTATGTCCAATCCATTTTTTGTGTGATCATTTATTTATTATTTTTCTCAAAGTGAGTGAGAGTTGAGCCTTGAGTATATTTTTATATGAGTGTTACAAAAAATTTCTAAGATGGAGGGGACTACACCATATTTCATTTATCCTCATTTAGTTTGATGATTTAGTTTAAGGTGACTTATAGATTCCTATTTAGGTATGGGAGTGATTTAGTGGTCAGTTTGGAGGTTCAATGGGTGATGAGTTGATTTTAGAAGCACATAGTGTTTCATTTTGGATATTGTTATAGGTCTTTTCATGGAGTTTTAATGGTTTTCAATGGTTCTGGAGAATCATGTATTGATTGAGAGGTCTCATCCTATCTATTAATTTTTATTCTGGGATAGTTGAGGATTTATGTTGTTGGAAACTGTAATGGTGGGAAATATCCTCACACCCAACCACGTTAATTACAACTATTTTTATTAATTATTGATTTTATCATTAAAAAATTGTTTCATATAAATCTTGGTTCAAAATTTAAATATTTTGAATTTTACTGAAGGTTACACAGTTAACCTATATGGTTAGTCCAACCCTGGAGAAATTATTCAATTAACCTAAGATTGGTGGAATATTAAATTTTCATGGTTAGTGCAATTTTATTTTAACAATGCATACCGACATATTTTTTGCTCAGGTGTGCCCATTGAGGGATCATGATCGATTAAAAGTTCGGGAAAACCTTGTAGAAACCAGGTATATTTTCTTATTTAGAATTTATTATTATTTTTTATAATAATTGTTATTGAGTTATATTTTTTATAATTTTTCATTCTCTTTCTATACCACATATTCAACCTCATTTCACACCACTCCCCTTCCTCTTGTGGGTTGTGAGAAACCCAATGAGGTCAAGACACAACTACCTTCTTTATCCTCTCCATATCGATGTGATTCTAAGGGGGTATCTTTTTTATTTCTAATTCAAATATCATTTGTAAAATTTTCTTTCTCCCATTATTCTAATTTCACCTAAATTTCCCATTCCAATTTCTAGGTTTTCCCCTCAAATGAAATCCATTACATATTTGGGTCTTCTATTTGTTGAACCATACTCCCTAGTGTAGATGAGTCATGTTTATGTTGAATCAAGCTACAGTAATTGATATTGAATTTTTTTTGAATTATTTCATGTATCATTCTTCTCATTAACCCCCTTTACTCTAAATATAATTGTTTATTTTAGGATTATCTAGTTCCACTCTATTTTTAGGGGGTCTTGAACATTATTAAGGTGGGATAGAACAGTTATTTCCAGTGATATAAAATCTAAGTTAGGTTACCCCTGGTATAAATGATTAAGTTGAAAACTATAATTTCTTTAAGGTTTTATTGCGAGTTTTTGTTATATAACTGGTTAAATTAAAATAAATAATTCATTTGTGATAAATAAAAATAGATTCTTTCATGTTGAACATGATTTATTATTCTTTAGGCATTGGTTTTCATCAGTGAAACAATTTTTGAAAATATTTTTTTAAAGTTTAATGACACGTAGTTCTTGATTTATCTTTTAAAATTGTTTATTTATGATATATAAAAATATTAAGGTTGTTTTATCCTTTTGTACAATCTTCTATAAATTAATAGTAACACATTTTATTTCCCAAGAGAATAAAAATAGTTTCTAAATTATTCTTCATTTTTGAATAAGAAATATATATATATATATATATATATATATATATATATATATATATATCATCTTAGTACATTTCACACATGTTGTGTCAATACGTAGATTAGAAAAATGGGTATTTATATATATTAAGGTCCATATTCATATATGGTCAATGACTAGTTTTGTAAATGGGAAGGCCTTGGTTTAAAAATTGTTTTTCAAATGATGGTGGTTGGTATTAAAATAATATTTCTTAGTGATTACCTACAAATGTTTTCATAGAAAGGAGATACCTCCATGGATACTCTCGGTTATAGGGAAATTCACATGGATTTATTGGGATGTGATCATAGCATGTATGATGGATTTTCATGATTGAGATGTCGTATTTGTAATCTTTTCCTCACCTACAATTTTTTAAATAAATGAGATCATGTAATGCTTATTCAGAGTTGATAGATTATTTATATATAATCCTAATTAGATAGATAAAACCCACAGGTTGGGAAATGATATGGTGGGCTATGCCATTGGTGAGGCAAGTTTAGTGTTACGAGATTGGTTATAGACAATGTATCCCATTATTTGGCCAACGGATTGACAGGAATTGAGTAAATATAGAGAATCTTTACTTTATTTCTAGTTTTATTTCATGATGAATATGTTTTATTTTACCAACTTTATTCATTTTAACTACTATATTATAAAATTACTTCAACTATTAATATTTTTCATGAAACTGTTACACCATTTCAAATTTATAAGTATTATAATTTCCCCTATTTTGAATGTATAGGGTCATATGATATATATGGTGTAATTTTCACTAAAATGTATATTTCATCTCATGTTTCTCATTATTGAATTATTTTTGGAAAATTATTAATTATTAAGTACATTTTATTAAATTAAAGGTAAATTTGTAATTATGAATTTTTTCTCATTACTTGTTTTAAAAAGAAAATGAAAATATTATTTGTAAAATGTACATTTTAAAACATGTATTAAATTGTGTACATTATTAATCATATGTCAAATGGAGTGGTTTCTATATTTTCATCACTAATGAACTTGTTCGACATAATTGTATCATCATGAGACTCAATCTTCTGAATCTAGTACAAAATAATGTTTTTTTATAAACAAAACTAAAAATATATAATAAATTATACAACTAATGATATTATTATGTTTATACATTGGAGGAAAAGGAAAACTGTTATAGATTATCATAGTATAAAGTATAAATAAAAAATGACACTATTGGACATTGCCCATAAAAGATACTAATCTAAGATATTCAACTGGAAGATTTTAAATGATCATGAAAACAATTTATATATACATAGGTTGTGAATAATTTCCATGTATGGGGGTTTTAAAAAACATTGATTTTTTTGGAAAATGGATTTATGAAAACTCCATCGAAAATATGTTTCTTTATATGAAAATAAATATTTAATATATATATATACTTTTCAAAAATATAATTCTAGACATCTCCAAATAATTATTTGAATTAATTTTCAAAAAATCAATTGAAAATACATATAATTTTGAAATAATTATTTTGAGAATACATTTTCAAAATATAATAATAGAAAAAATACTGTTAAAAATCATTTGAAAACAAGATTTTGAAAAAACATTTTCAAAATATAAAACCATTAAAATTATTTTTTTTGAAAATATTATAATACCTTTGAAAATATATACACTTGGTAAATACATTTCTTAATAAAATAATCTCGTGATTTATTGGATAATATTGTGTAATATTTTGAAAAAAATTGGAGCCACATGAAAACATAAATGTTATATGGGCCTATCTATTATGATAGGATGGATTCATTCCCTAATTTTTTATCATGTTTACAAATTTCATGTGTTGTATTTTATAAAAAATTGTCATTTTCTTATATATATATATATATATAAATATATGTATTTCACTATAGTTTTTCACTTTGGGGACTTGACAATGAATTATCACATATTTACATACATACATACATACATAAATACATACATACATACATACATACATACATATATATATACATTGGAAGGAAAACTTATGCTAGATTTGGGGTTACAAAATCTCATGAAAATAACATAGTGCATAAAATCATGGATATTTAATTAAGAAACAATTAAGATCCATGGATTCAAAATTTCAATCATATAAACACAAAATCCTTTTTGGAAGTATTTCTTTTAAAAAATAATTTATTCAATAAAAATTCATATATATATATATATGTATGAATCATCATGAATAATACGTAATTTATTTCCTTAAATATGATCTTGAATAAAATTGTTATAAAGTTATACCATGAAATGATATGATTTCATTTAAATAAATAATTGTATATTTTAATATTATTTCTTACATTAAATAATACATTGAAGATAAATGTTTTAACATAAATAAATAATCATAAAAAAATTAAAAATTGTTGTTATATATAAATAATAATTTCTCATTTTATATAAAATATATGTTATTGAAATTTGTAATATCCTTTTGACATCAATCCTTTAATGAAATAATAATTTAAAATAATGTTGTGGAAAACCATACATTTTATTTATAAAATAGCACCATAAAATCATAATTTTAAATTATAATATCTTTTTAAAATAATTAAATTTACCCTTACTTAAGAATGATTTATTTAAACAAAAAATTTAAAACAAAAAAATAAATATCCCCTTCATAATATGTATTTAAAAAATAAAAAAATTAAATTTTGAAAATCATATATTTATATATATATATATATATATATTTCAATATTATTGAATATTATAAACATGATATTTGAAATTAATATAAACATATATATACAACCTTACATTGAATTGTGTTTTGGAAATATAATTAAACAGAATAATGGATTGAAATTAATTCTATAATTTATATCATTTTGAAAATAAATAATGTTTATAAATAATTGAATCCCCTTACCTGTTTGTTGGAAAATCAAATGATGGAGTGGCTTATTTGGGGTGCTCGGACCAAATAGAAGGAGAAGATAGGAATCAAGGGATAAATTCTATTGGGGTAGGTATACTTGATCGTCAAACAATGAGGGGAGTCCACCAATTGATGATGTTATATATGTATATATATTGGTTTATATTTGAAGGTGGATGGAAAAAAGTTACGTTGTATGCACAAATCATCAGTGAATAGTATCCTACATCGATCCTTTGATCCTAATGCTGCTCGATTCTGTGGCTTGTAGGGAAATAAAGTCAATGTATTTATTTTTCAGATGTGTATATATAATATATCATGATAAATTTAGCTTTTTATTTTTTTTCTTTGGAATGTAAAATTGATAGGTAATATTGTACTATTTATTTTTCGATCAAACTGTTGATTCATTGCAAAGGATGGAGAAGAAGACAACTACTTTGAGAAGGCTAATAGTGAAGGGGGTGATAGAATGGAATTATAAGGAAGAAAAAGAAATAGCTGTAATGACCCACTTAATAACATTGGATTGGGAAAATAGTGAATCATTACTCGTACTTAAGAGAGCTCCCTAAGATTTCAAAGGTAGGAAATAAATGTTGAAGGGATTCAAATGCATGTGGGGGATGATTTAACCTTTAATAACAAAAATGATTAACCCAAAAACCCACAACAAATCAACTAACAATATGATGAATTAATAAATGAATGAAAATTCAACCAATTAATTTATATCAAAACCAGACCAAAGTGTACTACATTGGAAGACAAAAAACTATAAAAGTAAATTGTGGAAATATAAATAATGAACTCAAAGAAGAAAATAAGAATCCATTATCTACAGGCTCCATGATCAAATCACTAAACAACCCAAGTATAATGAGGTGGTTATAAATACATGTGATACTTTACCTTTTTCCATGTCCCAAATGATATCATCTGCAAAATCACTTACGTGCCAAATAAAGGGAGAGTATAAAAATCTATCAAATTTCTCCAATGATATCCCTACTCATTACACTATGATAGAAATTTTAGAAGCATTTTTATAAAAACATTTATATAAAACAATTATATGATATAGTTTTTCACAAATTATTAAAAAGTTCCATAAAAAATTTAAAAAAGAGTAAACAAGTTTTTCATCAACCAATTTTCCAACAAGTCATATATCCATAAAAACAACCAAACAATGTTTTAAACCATTTTCTCAATATGATTTTATCATAACCATTTCATTATTCACAGCACACGCATGCGTACTTGCTTCATTTCGAAATTCCTCACTCATGAGCAGTCTGTTGTCCAATAAATCACATTGTATCCCACTAACACATGCCTTAGATGTAGGTTCATGTACCTTGTACCCCACTTGTACACATCCTTTATTTGGGGCTCATCAAGAATCACCTCAAATAAAACCTAATGTATGCCAAAACTGTTTCAAATTACCATTTTGAACCATTTCAATAAAACAATTATTTTATTGAAAACCATTAAAAATGAATTCCCAACAATAAATACATTTCAATAAAATAATTCCTTTTATTGAAAACTATTTCATCAAATCAATTTACCATAATCTAGAATAAATCCCATTTTTAAATCATCATTTTGAAATCAATAATGAAACACTTTAATCAAGAACACAAATTTTCTAGATTTCATTAAACCATCCCCAAATAGAATTTATAAAAATAATAAAACAACCAATTCACAATTAAATCCACACAATGTAATGAATTTGAAAGAAGGAAAATCCTTTCTACTAAGATGGGTAAAGAGTAAATCCACCTACCTTGACTGTTTTGAGAAAAATGGAAGATGGATGAAGAACTCTTAAAAAACTGAGTATGAAATCCACAAAATTGACTTAGATCTCTTATCATATCGACAAAGAGACAAAAAATCATCATATTTGGCCTCCATAATCATAGATCTACCCATAATGAGTGTATATCTGAGAAACCATGAGTTGAGGATATGTTCATCTAAGAAAACTTGACCAGAATGGTGAAGAACGATGACATACCTCAAGAATCAGCTTCTAATCACCATGGAATGGCACTCGATCTATTCCAATTCACTTGGGTGAGGTTCTATAACCATCAAGAGGGAAAAACCTGATTTAGAGAATTTTTAAGTGAAAAATAAAGCCAATATATTCAGAAACATATGAGATCCCCTTTTTAAGGATCTCACATTAACAATGTGCACATTAAGAAAAACGGTGTGCTGACCATGTGTTATATACTACATGGAAAACCCCTTGAACAGCTGCCTCACACTACCTCCCTAGTTGTGCGCCCACTAAGAATAATATACTATCCAACATCTATAACTTTGTACAGTTTCTACTAGGATTCTACATAATTTGGGGAAAATCATTCAACACTATTGTGCTTCCCCTTAAGCCCCAAAAACTCCACAAAAGATCCCAAAAATCTCCCTTGCATCACCTTTATACTTAATAAACATGAAAATAATAATTAAATAAAAACATAATAGAAACTTAGTGTAAAAAATTCTCCCCTCCATTGGCCCTTTGGTCTCAGGAATGTAGAAAACTATTCTGGCCCAAAAATAGTTCTGGCCATTGGTATTTAATTTTCTTCTCACTTTCCCAAGTCTCTTCCAAAATTTTACTATGTTTCCATAAAACCCTCACTTGACCGATCATTTTTTCCCACACGACATTATCTTTACTACCCTCAATATGCACCAGGATATGAAACAATGAAGCATCGAGATCTAATTCAACATGATCTCATCTGATCACATTATTAGGATCCAGATGATACTTTTTCAAATAAGATATGTAGAACACTTTCTGCACTAATCTAAACCATAATGGTAATTCCAATGGATATTACACCACTCTAACCCTTTAAAATATCTAAAAGGGATAATGTATCAGGGATATAACATTCCCTATATCCCAAAATGAGGATTTCAAAGCATTGAAGAGATCTTTAACAACACATTTTCACCCACTAGGAATGAAAATGGTTATATATGATGATCCTCATATGATTTCTGATGACTTTGGGATATCTCCATCCATCTCCTAATCAATTGATTCTTCTCCCTTGTTTCGTGGACAAATATTTTCAAAATTATTGATGTCTCACATATTTCCATGCAACGAAGAAAAAAAAAGGAATCCTTTATAACGTTTCAAATATATCCATTTAATACAAGTCCAAATAGTTGTCATTTTTTAATAACTACACTAATGGTATATTCTCCTCCCATGAGCCACAATAATCCAATATGGAATCTCTTCACACATCTTCCTACATTCGTATCTTCTGTTCCGACAAGATGTATGTCTAAGGATGATACGATGTACTCATGGTCAACTGATCCTATGGGATTTTTGTAAGGATTTCGTGAAATGATACGTGAACCTTGAATCTCTGTCTGACACAATTGAAACTGGTTTTCCATGTCTCTTAACAACTCATTGGATATATATTTTGGTCTGATCCTCCACCATATGAATTTCACGAATTGGAATGAAATGGGCTGACTTTGTGAGACAGTCCACTACCACCCATATGGAATTGTTTTTTCAAACTATTCATGGGAGAAATATAACAAAAACCATGATTATATACTCCCATTTCCACACTAGGATAGGAAAATACTATAATATGCTTATTGTTCATTAATGTTGTTCTTTAACTTACTGACAAGTGAAGCACCTTGAGACGAACATAACTACTTTTATTTCATACCAATCCACCAAAAATGTTCCTTTAACCCTTTATACATATTTTTTAGAATTATTGGATATACATCCCATATAGAATCATGTTAAACAAGAAGAAGCTGTTCTTAACAAGACATAGGTATAACCATCTGATCATTGAACCACAAAAACAAACTCACATCAATTTTCCATCCCTCAATGGCCTCCCCACTATTGAGTTTTGAACTCATAACTAGACATTTTGAATTGGATATTTGAGTATATTTTACAAAATTTTCTAAATAAAAATCACAGAAACTAAAAAAACTACAACATCACCAGGTTATTCACCTGCCACGTGCATATTTTATAGGACTGACATCAATTTCCCACTCATTTGAATATTCTTTTTCCAACTGAACATATGACTTTATACTTAATGAATCTACCACAGAATTCCATTTTCCTTGTGTATACATCAAGTCAATGTCATTCATTAGGAGACACACCATCCATATCATTTTCCCCAGATTCAAATCTCATTGTGAGAGAATATGATTCAAGGTCTTATGATATGTGAACATAGTAAATTTCTCACCAAAGAGATAATAATGCAAATTCTTCAAGGAATGGATGACTGTAACTAACTCTAAATCATTTTTTGGGTAATTCGTCTCATGCACTCTAAACTTCCTTGAACCATAATCTTCCACATGGTATCTTTTTATGAGAACACAACACAAATTTCATCCCAAATCATCACAACACACCACGTACCCCTATATTGATTTCAGAAAAATCAAGGTAGGTGTTGATGTCAGGAAAGCCCTTAAATATTGAAAATACTTCTGGAATTTCTCAGTCCATCAGAATGGAAAATTAATATTTCTCAAAGTTTAAATAAGAAATTCTAGTCATGAGAATCCATGAAAAAAATATTTATAATAACCAGTGATACCAAGAATGATTCGTTTCTCAAATATATTTTATGGTGGTTTCCAAGAGATATCCTCTTCTATCTTCTCCAGATATACCGAAACTCCTTTTAAAAAATTACATGTCCAATAAAGCATACTTCTTGTAGCCAAAAATCACACTTTGATAGTTCAGAATACAACCAGTGATCTCTCAAAATCCCCAAAACTGTATCCATGTTTTTCTCAATCACAAACCTTTTCCATGAATACACCAATATTTTATCTAAAAACAAAAAAAAAAAGAATCCAGATATTTCTAAAATATCTGATTCATCAGTTCCATAGAGACATCTAGTTCATTCACAAGACAAAAAGGCATGACTAATTATTCATAGTGGCTATATCAACTTCTAAAAGCTGCCTTCAGAATATCCTTATTCTGACATGAAATTGGTGATATCCTTACTCCAAGTAAATTTTAGAGAAGCATTGACCTCCCCTAAATTTATCAAATAGGTCATCAACACATGGTAGTGGATACCAATTCATTATCTTAACAAGGATAATATTATGATAATCCACACACATACTAAGAGTTAGATCTTCTTTCTTCATAAACAAGACCAGTGCTACCCAAAAATATGCCCTTAGAAAAACAAAACCTATTTTTTCTAGCTCTTCTAACTACACATTAAATTACCTTAAGTATGACAGTTCTATCCTAAAATATGGAAGGCAAATAGGAATGGTCCCCAGAAAAAGATAAATCATAAACTAAACATCTTTTATACATGGTATCCTTGATATTTTCTTGGGAAATACATTTGGAAATTAGTCTAAAACTATGGGTAAATTGATATCCTCAATCCCTTATATAGATTCCAAATTCAACACTTCCAGTTGGTAATAGATTCTTCATACTTCTTGTTTCAATTATCCGATTTCACCTATCTTTACAACCCATTTTCCTCTAAAGATATGTTTGACACCATCCTCAGTTGTAAAATTTCATGTTATGATATAATAATAAATGTGATACTTGAAGGTTTTTAACCAATCCACCGCAAGGATTACATAATAAAAATCTATTTCCCGCACTGATAAGTCTCATTTCTACTCAGTTCCATCAATAGTAATAGAACATCCACTACAAACAATGGTTAAAAATTCTCTTTTTCTAAGAGGAGTTTGTTATTTTAATATGGAAGGAATCATCTCAATTTTGAAATAAATAAAATTAATAGAACTTGATGAAATGAAGGAATGAGATGCACCAGTATCAAAAAACACTTCCTAATGGTATAATTCAAAATAATTGTATCTTTCACCATAGATGGTCCATCCTAATCATCCACAGTCATCATCTCTGCTCTAAAAAACTGATTTGTAATTGTAATAGGCTCTTTGTTTTCATGTTTAGATTTCCCTTTTGATTAGTCACTAAATTCCTAGAATCACTATGGTTATCCCTACTATACGGATGAGACTGATTTTTCTTCCCTCACCCCATTAAAGCATAATATGCTTGCAGCACCTGAGATGTGTCTCGAGCTCCAGATCTTGTAGTACTGTTACAATTGCACTATCTATTTATGTGCTCAAGGGAACCACATTATAAATAGACAACTTTTCTATTGGGTCATGGAGTAAGGTTCATTGATCCAACCATCTGATTTGCAGCCCCGCTCTCCCCTTGGAAATAGGGGTCCCTCTTCTTCTTACTCCTAGTATTCATGTTTCCACCAACATTAATAGTTTTCATCATACTCCTTCCTCCCATAGATCATGAGATATATTTTATATCCACTATCGCTATATTTATGATCTCTATATAATCCGTAATACAACGAAATGAAATCGTCAATAGAATCTGCTTCTTTATCCTATATTTGAAGATGTGTGCATTCAAGGATGTACTATCCACAAAATTTTGTGAAAAGTGAACTCAATTCATGAATTTAAAAACAAATTCTACGAATGGGTTATTTTCCAGCTTCAGGAAATAGAGTTCTGTCCTTGCATACAACATAAACATGGGGGGATAGAGTTTTTTATTCAACAATTCTTCAAAATCCTCCAAACTAAGTCCTTGATCCAGTTTAGCCTTCACCATTAGTTCTCACTACTAGAGTGAAATATTTTCAAGAATATATGTTTTAATATTTACTTATATCTTCATTAGCGTGCCAATGGAATCTCAGATATGATACATCCAATTCACCAAGTCCTCTGCCTTTTCCAAATCATAATCTCCCAAAAAAATGGGTGGATTCTGATTCATGAGCTGGATAGAATGATCCACATGTTTTGGATCATCCCAGTCATTTCCTTTGTCCACATCATGAAAGTATTGTATGATACTATGTACAATATCTAGGCTCATCAATGGTTCGGGTGCAACCATAATCTCTGTAGCTTCTTCCGGGTGGTTTTTATGATTCCTACAAGGTTCCATTTTCTAAACAAACAAAAAAATCTATAAGGATCCATCTCTAGACACTGGTGGATTATCATTTCAAATTCTATCACAACAATTATCAAAACATTTCTTTACAAAATCATACTTTTCTAGGTTTTATCAATTTTAAAAAAATTAATATTTTTTTGTTTTGTAAAATCAACTCATTTTCCTAATTTTCCAAGCATTCCCATTTCCAAATCATTCATCTGAAAAAAATAAATTATTTTTTAAAAATAAACACAATTCATCACATCATATATCATTTTTTTCAAAATTAAATACGAAATCACAATGGGAATTCATTTCTCTAATGCATGTCAGGCTCATCTCATTGGCCAAACCCATGATAATGAGATCTGAATATCATATAAGTGTCTACAAAACAATTATGTACTCAACTCCCTGATAACATGATGTTCAACTTAAAAAAGTTTGCTGCATATTTTATGCTCTACATTTCAAGTCCTAAAAATGCTACTCTTTTATAATATCAATACCTAAGGAATATAAATGAATGAATATAAACAATAAGACCAAGAAAACTAATGGATACTTGTTCCACAAGGCAAGGAACAAGATAATACCACTTATTTCAATCAAACTTTGGTATAGAACAAACTGATACCATTTTTAATGACCCACTTAATAACATTTTCTTGAGAATACAATGAATAATTCATAGGCCTTTAGATAGATCCCAAAGACACTAAATACTATAAATAAATTATTAAGGGTGTTAACCACATGTGCGGGATTATATACCCTTTAATAAATAAAATTAGTAACCTAGAAAACCATAACAATACAAACTCAATATAGGATACGTGAATAAAATAAATACAACTCAGCCACTTCATTTATTTCAAACCCAAACCAAATTATTATACAATGTAAGAGAAAGAAACTATGAAAATAAATAGTGGAAATACATCTAAATAACCTAATGATGAAAACAAGACATTATTCTACACAAGCTCTATACTCTAATAACCAATACACCCTTGTATAATGAGGTGGTCAAAATTACATGTGATACATTACCTTTTCTCATGTCTCGAATGATAGAAATATAAAAGAACCAATGTTATAAAGAAGGTATGAGTATAAAACTCAGTGGGCTTTCCCCCAATGACTTCACTACTCATGCCTCTAGGATAGAAAATTTATAAACATTTATATAAAACCATTTATATAAAACAATTCTGCCGAACAGTTTATATAGAAATATAAACAAGTTACAGGAATAATTTATATCCTAGAGTAAAAAAGATATATTTAAACCAATTTTATAGTAAGTCATATTTCTATAAAAATAACCCAAAATGTTTTAAACCCATTTCTAAATATCATTATGGAATACCCATTTAATTATTCACATCACTCCCATGTGACAATTCCATATTCATGATTGATCTCTTGTCCAATCACCTTGTGTCCCACTGACACATGACCCCTAATAAAATTTAACATATATTGTACCCCACTAGTAAAAATCCCTTATTTAGGTCTCATCAATCATTAACTCACAAAAAACCCCAATGTATTCCAAAACAATTTCAAATAACTATTTTTGAACTTTTTAAATAAAACAATTCTTTAATTGAAAATCATTAGTCAAAACAATTTACAACTCACATTCCATTTCAATAAAACCTATACTTTATTTGAAAACCTTTTCATAAAATACTTTTAAGATAATTTAGAAAATTTCCACTTTAAAAATATCATTTTAAAATCAATAATCAAACACATTAACCAATAACACCAATTTTCCAGATTTCCACCAACCATCCCTGAAGGTGGTTTTTAACAATATTCATTAAACCAATTCACAATCAAACTCACAAAAAGTAGCCAATATTAAATCATGAAATTCTCTTTTACTAGGAGGAGTCAATATATAATCCACATACCTTATCCTTTTTGACAATAACTGAAAACAAACCACGAATGATCAAGAAATCGTGTATGAAATCCACAAAACCGCCTTAGATATATTCTCCTATCAACAATGAGAAAAAACATCTTATTTGGAATCTAAAATAATAGTTCTGCAAATAATGTTCATAGATCTAACAAACCATGAATATAGGGGTTGTATATCTAAGTATATATAAGAAAATTTGACAAGAACAGTTAAGATAGTTGACATACTATAAGAAATCGGCTTCTAATCACCAAGAGAATTCTCTAGATCAATTACGATTCACATAAAAGCGGTTCTCCAACCATCCAGAATGATGAATCTCGATTTAGGTCCAATTTTTTTTTTAAAAGAATCCTATAGGGTCCAAAACATATGATATTCCCTTTTTAGGATCTCACTTTAACCCTGTGCTTGGTGTAGTCACAAGGTGAGAAATTGTTTTCACTAAATTTGTGTTATCTACTACCTGGAAAAAACCTTCCATGGCCTCCCCTCTTGGCCTTCTTAACCATGGACCTACCTTGACATTGATACTCTCCAACATCAACAACACTGCACGATTTCACCTATTATTATGCATGGTTTAGTCAAATCATGTGTTGCCTGTGCACTTCCCCTTTAGCCACAAAAACAATTAGAAAGATCCCCAAACTCTCCCAAACATCATCTTTAGACATAATAAACATGATAAGAATAAATAAAGGGTTTCATACCAGAAATAGAGGGTTCTACAATAGTGTATGGAGGTGTGTGATGAATACGAATATTGAGATATGACTGGATGAATACAAAATGTTTTAATGAACATACATGAGCTAAATGCATGTTTTAATTGCCTGAATATTAACCATGATTTGTGATCCCACATGGGATTTTAGTTCTAGTGAGCGATAGAAGGAAATCTATTCTCTATATCACAATGGACAGAATCTTGTAATGGGGTCATGTTTTGATGGTCCTTATACATAAGACAAACAGGCGCTTAACCTAACATATACATGAGGGTTGCAGACCACTTAACCTATGTAAATGCTAAAAACATGGCACTGACATACTTTAATCTAGGCAATGCCTCATGCTAGGTGACTTGACCCCATATACAACAACTCCAGCTGGTTAGGGTTGACCTCTCCATGTGGCTGACCCAATTGGGTCCTACAAATTTGTTGAGGGATCCCCTAATATGATTATTGGGATGGTTAATGTTTTATACAAATAATTAAAAAGGAATTAAAATGAAAAAATTTAATTTGTTCGCCATTAATCATTTATATCTTAAACTTATAAATTTATTAACTTCATACATTACATTTCAAATTTATAATTACTATGTAGTATTATAATTATATTTTTTAAATTATAATATATGTATATCATTATAAGTTCAAATTGGTTACTTTATAAATAAATTACCCAATGAATCATTCTTATAATATTTTGCAATAAAAGTTTTAATACAAATAATTAATTTAAGATATATTTTAGATAATAATAATATTTAACATAATTAAACAATAATATATATTTTTAAATTAAAATAAAATATCATTAAAAAATAATGATTTTACAAAAATAATTTTCATAGATAATTAGTCATTAAAATAATAACCATTCTGAATTATAAATTTCTTATGGTATCCAAAAAGAGATTTAATATATATACGATGTAATTTTTGTTTAAAATAAATAATGTATTCAATACATATAATAATAAAACATGAGGTTCAGAAAAATGTACATTTTAGAAATGAGTCTTATAATTAAGATTGATTGAATATAAAACATTAATTTCAAGAATAAAAATATATTAATATACTTAAATATTTTTTAATTGAATAATTGAAAATTATGAACATTATTTATAAAAATATAGGTTAATTAGACAGTTAAGTTTATGTAAGATTATAAATTAATTAATTCTAATTAAAAAAACTACTTAATAACCATTTATTAGAAGCATTAATTTCTAAGATGTTAAAATCCCTATCTATTAACATTTTCCAACATTTAGATTATTAATTATTTTATCCTATGGATAATTATGGTTATTATTTGTTGTATATTGACTCAAATATTCATAAAGAGGTAGGTATGATTGTAGTTTAGTTATATTTTTGTTTCTTTTAATCACATGAACTAAATAAGATTTTACTATTTCATATGAATGGAGGTTTACTAAAAGAACTAGTGGGAGAAAAAAAATTTGGGAATATTTTACTTTATAGGATAGGGATATAGTGGTATTGAGATAGGTTTCATTTATTAATTTCAATTTACTACTTCCAATGATTATTATTAGGTTGTTATTCCTTTATATTTTTCATTGGTGTGGGTATCCGATGTACTAATAGGTCATGCAAGATTTTATTTAATATCATATAGTCATTCAATTAATTTTTTATTGTGAAAACCCCTTACCAAGTAGTTATTAACATATTAACATGATATTGAACTAGCCTAAGGATATTAGGAATCCCTTTGGTCATTTTTCAAAAATAAGGTTGGTCGTCTGATGGAGTGATGTCTTGGGTTTATGAGGATAATTAATACAGATGAATATCTAATTATGAAGGACATATTGTATCTTATTTTTATGAATTAACATTTCATTATAATAAATATAGGTTTTCAGATTTATTATATTCTCATCCCATTACTATGTACATAGGTTTTCCTGTTACTGTAGATGTTCATACATTTACTGTGAAAGTATTTTTTCCCCTTACTATAAATTCTTATCCCATTATCATAGAATTGTTTTATTGTTATGGAGTAATGCTATTTATTTTAAACATAGTATAATATCATTTTTATGGATTCATATTCCATTATTATAAACATTTGAGAATGACCATGTATACCATGTTCATATAACGTTGTTTACTTTATTGTTGGTATTAAGAACCACTGTGAGGATTTATATTCCTTATTCTGTTTGGAATAGTCTATGCCAAAGAATCTATTTGGATTTTACTTTGGAATTATGAGTCTAAAAGACTTCCATGAGATAAATAATGTAGGTTCAGGTGTCTTGGTGTCTTGTTTAGAACATGATAAACTAACGTTGTTACTTGGATTCAATGTGATACTAATTTTATTATTTTTATCTAGAGTGTAATGTGTATATTATAGAATATATAAATAGAACCACTGGTATTATCATAATATTTTTTCTTATCACTCCAAAAACATACTTTTTGTTGAATATGGAATTTTTATAGTCGATAGGCTCGACTAAACCAATTTTATTTAGGATTTGGTTAAATTATCTTGTTGAGATTCAGAGCTGTGAATAAATTAAAGCTTGAAATTTTACAACTAACCAAACTTATCCATTTTTTGTTTTTTCATTTATGTATTATATATTACCATTCTTATCTATGATCCTTCTTGATATAATTGATGTATAACTATAAAATCCTATTTTGATCTTTTATGGGTGTTTTTTTACACGGAATGCAGTTATCTCATAGCTATAATTCAATATGGATACTCTGATTTTCTATTATGATATTGCTCAAATTATATATATAAATAATTTATACTTTTAGACTAAAGGTATATAGAGAGCTTGTTGATTGGGGTTTTGAGTTAGATGTTGATTAACCATCATAATTTTCATTGAAAAACATGGAGTAATTAGTTCATATAAACTGAGAAATGGTGAATATAAGGATGATCAATACCTAAAAAGCAAGATGAGTTTCAAAACTCCTCCATTAAGTCGAATTCTGTAGTGACTTGATTAATTTCACATTATATTCTTAGTAATACTTTTTAATCCAATTAATTCATGAGTTTTCTTAAAATTTTCATGTTATGATTATTAAATACATACTTTGGTATAGATAATAATCTCTTTGAGGCAGTGGGTATGAATAGAAATGAAGAAAATATAATTATTCCACATTTATATTGTGCTAATTCAATGGACACAATTTGGGTGATGACTCGAAGTACCCTTTGAATCATTAATATTGATATATTCATTTTGGAGGGCTTAGTAACTTATGTTTTTGGTGGTAGTCTAAATAGAGGCCCAAATAAGGATTTTTAAAACATTTTTATCACTTGGTTGATTGTGAAAATTAATATAATTATGTTATCTATGGTTTTAAAAGATTTCTTGTGATGACTAAATGGAGGAGTTGATGATTTACTTTGGTGAAGAAAACCAAAAGAGGGTTTCTTCATATCCCTTGGGTGTTGGATTATTGTGTGGAACAAATTCTAAAAAATAGACGTAGTGGTTTGAAATTTTAGGTTGGTATTATAGAATACTATGAAATAGATATATAGACAATGTTTTAGTGTTTGAATTGAATTTAATTAGAAAAACATTTAATAATGAAATTTAATTTCGAATTAATTAATTCTTCATTAAGTAATTTAATTATAAAAAGTACCTAAACTACCTTTTTTATTTTGGGTCATTATAACATATAGATTTCTAGATATAAAGATTAGTTAAACATCATAACTTTTGATCATTATAAAATTTAAATTTTATATTATGATTATTATATATTAAGTGTTATGATACAATATAATTCATTGAGACCGACAAATTTATGGCCAAACCAACATGATATTACAATATGAAGCCCATTTATAAGAGCACCCAATATAGATAGAATCACTAGGATTTTCCATTGTTCATGCCAAATATAAGATTCGAGAATTGATACTTAAGATAATCTACTTATAGGATATGTTCAACCGTATAGAGATCATGACCCAAACAAGGTTCCTCGAACTAATAAAAAAGGAATGATCATCACACACTATAGACATATAGAAAACTGGTGTAATAATAGTCAATGTATCTAGACCCTAGTAATTTCAATTATCATATATTTTTCTAAATAATATAAGTATTATATTATCCATTTTTATTATTAATTTATAAATGATGAAGTATTCAGTTTGAAAAAAATTATATTTTGATAGAAATAAATCAAAATTTTATTTTTGGGAATGATAAATTTTTAATTAAGACGCTATTTTTATAATCAATAAATATTAGAAATATGTTCACTTTTATGATATTTTTATAATATAATATTTTTTAAAATCTAAATGTTAATTAAATTTAAATATTTATAATGAAATATTTATAAGGTCAATAAAGTAGTTAGTGTTAAAATAATACGTGTTTTTCAATATATAGGTATTCCTATTTACAATTTAAAAGTATCATATTTAGAAAATTAGTTTGTTAAAAGAAATTTAATTTTTTAAAATCATCACCATAAAAATTAAAAATGGATAATGTCTCTTACAATTTTTAAAAAGTAAATTTTTTTGGTAAAAATTAAATATTTTATAAATATGGTCTATAATATGACATCATAATAGTTTAAAAGGGATTTAATAAATTTATAAAGATAAATCCATAACCCTATGTTTATTTACTATTAAATAATATGATATTGATGTTGTTTAATTATATTTATAAACCTCTAATTAATAACATAAACCAATTTATATTTTTTGGTTTTAAAATCAATTATTTATAAACATTGAAATATTACATTTCAATAGTGGCATTATTAAAAATTTTATGGTTCATGGATTTTCTAAATATTGAAAACCCTCGAATTTGTATGAATCCATGAGAAAACCCTTGGGAATGTTTGTGTTTTTTATTATTTTATTACATAGTGTCCAAAACCAATGTTTAGAAATTATGAATTTCCATATATTTTTCTCTAAATACCCACATAAAAATCCACTAATATTAACTCAAACCCCATTCATAATAACAATCTTCACCCTTTTATTCCTTAATACTCTCTTAATGTGTTCCGAAACTCTTAGGTGGGTCCTATCATACTTTTAGAAGCACCCTCTCAAGGAAAGAGAATTTCTCCTATTATTTTTATTTCAACTAATTTCATTATACTAATCCTTATTTATTAAATATATTATGTGTTGTAAATTTTTTAGGCATAAAATTAATTAAAATATGATTCTCTTTTAATGAGATATTTTCCATCACTCTCTTTGTCCACTTCCATTAACATTTATGTACACTCATTTTTTTGCTAAAATTACCCAATGATTTTTCATGACAAACATTTGTATTGAATGTAAAAATTTCCATTTCCACTCAAGAGTAATAAGCTGGTTCTATATATCCTACATTAATTGTAGAAATCCTTATATGTAACCTGTATAGTTTTGTTATGGGGTTAAAAAGTTATAAATGGTGTAACTATGTTTTATAATCTATATAGAAAAAAAATGAATTTATAAGATATGAATGTAATGTGTGATCCTAGAATTAAATATCCATCCATTGAATTAGGAAATTTTTCCCACTCTTTATATACCTTATAAAGTTCATGAGAGGTTATTCTATGCACATTGTGCTATTTTTTCATAGTGTCTAGCCTTAATTTATGCGTATAATAACATGTATTATATTTTCTCCAAAATATTATGATTCCATGATGTTACCATATTACATTATGCTTCACTATTTGTTATTATTATTTTCCCCCTTTTCAAGTATCCTAGATATACCTCTTGGTTAAATTTATGGCATTCGTCGTGTTATGACTTTTTTATTCCCTAACTGGTTTTTAAACACCACCCATTTATGCACCTTCTTAGGTTATCTTTTTATGTTTTAGAAGAGTGGGGGAGTTTTAAGAGAATATTATGGGGATTTAAATAATTTTATCATATCCTTATTTTAATTTACTATGATATGTATATGAACAACCAAATAAACTATACTTCAAAATCATTTGGGACTAAATTGTGTTTATCATTATATAATAAATCAATAAATAATGTGATATAATGGTATTGATTAAAATATATGGTATCAGATAAATGTTTACTTATTTATTGGGATTAATAATATAAAAAATCATTGAAATCATTATAGAGAAGTGAGAAATTAGAAAATTTCACTAAAATTTATTAAATTAATGGTTTTAAGGTTTCTAAGAAACAAATAAAACCTTTTATAGATACTACATGTCCATGCTTCTATAGAATATTTTTACCTAAAGATGGTAACCCTTAAAATGGGGAATTGGGTACAATGTTGGCCATTAAATAGTTCATGAAAAGTATTATTTATGAAAAACATGGTTTTACAGTCCCAAGAGACCAACTTTAGTAAATTCATATGCTCTTTACAAACCATTATCGAGGGATTAAAATTTACCATTAACATGTATGTTTAGAAGTAGGCCAGAAAAACATAGATTGAAACCTATATGTTCATTGGTTTTTTAGCCTATAAAATTTATGATTTATCTCTTATATGATAATTGTTTCCCATTTGTATATTGAATAGTTTAAAAACATTCATCTCAAATTTTTTCTTTTATTATAGTCAATGGATTGAAATTAGTTGAACTGAATTAGCATCCAGTGTGATGGGAAATGTGATTACTACCATAATTGGATACATAACCAGATGGGATCTAGAAATAGAAATATCATGATAATTTTTTCTCTACTAAAATATGTTTTGAATATAAACATGAATCAGGTAGAACACCAAAAACCCACCAAAAAACTATCATGTTACAATTGAGATATTTCTGTGATAAATATCTAAAAATTTCAATGTGTCATTCAATACATTAATTGAAAAATAATGAATCAAATCGATTGAAAATATATTCTCTATCCATCAATAAATATCGTAGGAAGAGATTCATACTTACAGCTTACCAAATAGAATTAGAATCTGATCAATGATAGACTTTAATAAATAATATGAAGCCATGTGAGGAAATAGAATTTATGGAGAGGAAGATATTATAGAAAATGTATTATGATAAATATTTTCCCCTTGTACTCTACGATAAAATGGTGAGAAGTTTCCTCAACCACATCGAAAGGGATTATGAAACCATTGGATCATAAAAGCTGAATGATACGAGACGTTCATGATGTTCCTACATCTTTTTATTAACTTGAACATAAATGTGACCACATCATTGGTTGGAAAAAATCAAGAATATGAAAATCCATAATGATTGGAGACTTTGAAATCTATTTAGAAATTGTCCAATTTGACCACAATGTCAGAATATACATTATAGAATCTAAATATTCTCACAGTTATGAAGATAACAAGTTGATAATAGAGTATGAAATTCAGAAGATTAATGAATGAATTTCATGTGGGTAAGAAACTCTAATTTACCACATGAAAATATCATAGGAGTAAGCATCTAATAAGTTTCCTACAAGATATAATGAAATATTTTAATTATAAAATGGAATGGAAAACATATAGTGAACATTTATTGGAGAATCCCATCAATGTGATGTAAGAAATGAGTGTTGCAGTCAACCCGCATCCTATTTACCAATGTTTCTAATACAACAAACATAGAAACATTACGAATAAATGCACTAAGCCAAAGGAATATGTAAAGCGATGAAAAAAATCCTCAATTCCTAGAGGAAAAGGGTGAGTCTATGTCATCACAACTACTATGTTGGGTCCTAGAAATAAATTGGCGAAAGGTATTCTAGCAATACATTTATGAATATAGAAAAAAAATATTTGACATTAATTAGACACATTCAATCATATCTCCAAATTTTTAAAACTATTCAAACACCACTATAAAATATACATGTGGATATATCGTTAAAAAGTATGAATTGTACAATTATATCATCAAAAGTAAATAAGGCTTCCTATGTCCATAATTATAGGAAGCAGTACCCGAAGAACTATGTGATACTCTCTTTAGTGCAATTCAATTAAATTTTAGTTATGGATATGAATTTGTTATAAAAATCCAATATAAATTATCTTGATAACAAATAAACTTTATGTATCATGAATTACAATCCAATTATATACATGTATAAGAGGAGGAAGAATGTCATTTGGTGTCATCATCTAAAGAATGAATATTATTTACTTTTGAGAATGTCTATCTTTCTCCAATGATTGATCTTATTGAAAATATTATCCATGATAACATATCTATTGTGAGGGAATAGAGTTCCATGTATACCTATCAATTAACTGGTCTTCCTCATAGATTAGAGGTTTTTTTATTAAGAAAACCAATACACAAGTCTTTTTAAATATCAAATAAATCATATATAATATCCATTATTTGGCATAAAGATCTAAATAAGCAACAACCTAAAAATATTGATAAGGGTTTTATACACTCAAGTGATTCACCATGGTTTGTGATAGTCCTCTTCATTTAAGGGACACATGTGTAAATGAACCTATTCATTAATTATCATGAGATAAATAGGTTCACAATAACGAACATGTCTTCTCTACAATAGATTTATTACATGTTTGATCAGTCAAATAGTGAAAATTACTTTTTTAAGATTGACCTTTAGTTAGGATATTATAAAGAAATGTTGATGAAGGAGAATATCCCCATGTATACTTTTTATACATTGTATTATAACTACATGTTCATAGTTAATCAATTTATACTAACTAATGATCCAACCCCCTTCAAGGAATAATCAATTGTGTTATTATTTATTAACATGATAAATTTATGGTATTCTATAAATATGATATTTTTTATACTATAAAAGATAAGAAGAACATATGAAATAATTGAAGATTTTATTTTAGTCTTTATGAAAGGAAAATGTATATGAAATGTATAGTATATGTGTTTTTTGGATGGTGAAATTAAAATTCATGGTGCATGTGGTCACAAAAAAGGAATATATTTGGATCCTTCAAAAAACATAGGCAATTTGAGGATATACATAACCAATAATTGTGATATAAATCTATATTTTTCATGTAATAACTAGTTATTATAGTCATTTTTTAGATAATTCACATGAAATTAATGTTCAACAGACAATATAACATTCAAGGGAGTGATGTTTTTATATTTTAGTGAATGTTTGGAGAGATTAATATAGTTAATGGATAGTTTAATCACATCACTTATGCTCACAATACCCATATATAGGGAATTCTTGTTTATCCACATTGATGCATCCAAAAAATGGTTTGTTTGTGTAATCATTCCTTATAAAAAAGTGATAGCCTATTCATCTATCCAATAAAATAACCTTCAGTATAACTACAAAAATAATGATCTAAAATTTTCTTTAGTGGTATTCACATTGAATATTTGGAGACATTATCCTTACATTGAAAAGTGTGACATATATACGGACTATAAAATCATCAAGTATATATTCACATAAAACAGAGCTCCATATAACACAATTTATGTTGTTAGAAATGATCATGGATTATGAATATTCAAATAATTATCATCATGGAAGGGTAAAAAAAAGTGTGAGGTGATCTATATAGAAAGGATAAAATAACCCTATCCAGGATAATGATTGAGAGGGATCTATTCATCGTGGACATGAAAGGACTGAAATGGGAATGGAAAAAATATCTTTACCCAATCCTACTAAATTATAATATCTAACATCTATTCATTAGGGGATCATATTGTACTATAAATATGACGAGGTGTTATAAAAATAGGAAGAAAATATTTTTGAGTTCAACATTTTCAAAGATTGATTTATATGTTTTGTGACCTGAATATGTGTCCCATAAAAAACAAATAATAAGAGGGAAATTCTTTATGACGCACATAGATCATCCATCTATATTCACCATTGACCAACTAAGATTTATAAATATATGAATTAAAAAATATAGAGGGATAACATGGAGAAGGGGATTATAGAATTTTTACCTCAATGATTGGTATGAAAATAAGTTATGAATGAAGGAAACTGTTTAAAGGTATGATTCAACAACTTCCCATACTAGTATTTAATGGGTAAAACATACCCATGGATTTCATCATAGGACCACTAGGATATCTAAAGGCAATAACAACATCATGGTGGTTGTACACTACCTTAAAAATTCAACACATTTTTTTTTATTTTAAAGAATATTTATCTCTTGAACAACTCATTATGATATATATAATGGAAGAGGTATGACTTCAAGGATTACCAAAATCCATTGTATCAGATTGAGATATAAGGATTGCCTTTATTTTTTGGAGAATCCTTCAGAAAATAGTGGATATGGTGGCGAGTTTGAGTACTTATTATCACCATAAGATGAAGGGATTGTATAAAATAGGCATTTAAACAATATTTTATATTATAATTTTAGGTTCAATGGATTTCCAAGTATGTTTGGATCAACACCTTCTCGAAAAAGAGTTCTCATATAAAAAACTTTTCCACTCTATCATTAAAATGAAACATTGTTGGGATCATTATGTGAAGAGGTGTTGTAAACCATCATTTTGGGATGATGTTGTCAAGAAAAATACATGATGGCTTAATATTATCATAGATGTGATAATTAAGGTCAAAATTATTAAATTATCTATGAATTATTCACAAATTTGAAAAGAAAATATTTTTTTTAAATCATTAAATAAACCTAGTGTTGGAGGTCATAGATTTGTTCTTCCTTTATATATCACCATGGATTGAATTAATGTAGTTTTGGAAGACATAAAATACTAGTATAAAAGAAATAGACACATTTTTCCAAATGGCCTGAATGCCTTCATTTTTATTGATTTTTTATAACCCCTGTTTCATGGGATGAGGGGAACCCTTACAAGACTCGTAGGCTCAAGTATTACATAGCCCATAAGATTAGGATATTACATGACCTAAAAGTCTTAGGAAATTCAACCAGACTATCAACAAGGAACTGCCCCTCCACATCATATGCATCATGATAGCAACTCTCCTCCTTCGCATAGCCATCTGGCTAGGCTTTCCGTGCAAGCACGGGCTAGTCCCGATGGCATATCCATACCCTCTCATTCTGAAAAATCCATTTTTCTCTATTTGGTGAGTGCACCTTCTCTGAATCCTCTTCTGGGGCTGATCCTTTTTTGTAGTGTGTCTAGGGAAACTGAATGTGGCCTAAAGGCCTTAATGGTGGCCCGAAATCCCTACTGACCTAAAGGAATAGGTGGCTTGAAAGCCTTAAGAACTCCAAGACGAAACCAGTGGCCCAAGTTGAATAGTTCCAACTGCACCAGTACCGAACAATAACTATTAGAGTAACTGATACATATCCTTCTATAGTGTCGCATAGTGTATGGTTCTGCTAAAGTACCCACATAGTGTTCAGTTCTGCAATTGTACCTGCACAGTGTATAGTTCTGCTACAGTACCTGTATAGTGTACAATTCTGCTACACTAGAGCTAATGTACTAGGAAATATACCTCTACCTAGTTTTGAACATGCATCTTGTGGATTCACTTAAGGATACCTCACCAATTGGGTCGAGGCTCATGTGCACATAAGCACCTTTTATATTTACAATTGCATTAGAGTTATGGATTATTGATTACAACCCCCACCTATCAAATCCCAAGTACATGATGTGTTCTATATATCCCTCTTGTTGAATAACATATTGGACCCCTCACATGTATTAAATCAATAGGTTGTACACATTTATAATTTTCATTCATATGAGGAGCTTCTAGAAATGAATATAGTTTATAGAGATAATGTACTATGAATCAAGGGAACTCACCTAGTTAAAGATTTTTTTTTGAAAAACAAAATTAAGGAATAATCATTGGAACCAGAAGTGGTAATGAAATAAATATACCCTAATAAATATTAGATTATTAAATGTAAATTTAAAGGGTTTAATTTTTAGGTGGATTATTCAATGATCCCATCAATTATAAATTAAATTCCATTGCGAATGAGTAAATTCTTTATTTTTTAATATATTTATAGAATACACATGCACTACTTTTGTTATTTTAGACCATTATAAAATATATCTATCTAATTCAATATACTGCAAAACATCATATGCATCTATAAATATCTATTTTATAGTTACCATTTAGAATAATATATTTTAATGGTTATGATATTGTCTACATGACACATCCTAGAGAAGTGATTTACATGAACAGTACAACCATACCATATAAAGCCCACTTATCGAAGCATCCAATGGAGAATACATAACTGCGATTTTATTTTGACCTATAACAATTTGAGATTGATCAACTAAAGCTTGTGAGAGACCATTTAGAGGATAATTTCAATCTTATTGGGATCATGTCACAAAGAATGCTCTTTGAAAAACCCCATGAAAGTTCCACCATCGCACACCTTACCATTAGGCATTATGTTGGTGTAATAAGGGGTTGTGTATCTAAACAATAATATAATAAATTATTATATTTTATTAATAAAAAAAATTATTATACTTATATATTTTTATTGAATTATTATATATGTTTGTTGACAAAAAATAGATTATGATATAAATAAATTGAAATAGTTTTTCTAAGAAAAATAAACTATTAATAATGAAATATTTTTGGTAATACATGAATTATTGTTTTAATAAATTTTATTTTAAAACATTCAGAAAAAATAATATTTATAAATATATAATGTAAAATGAAATTTAATGAAGTCTAATGTAATTAATATAAGGGTCATATATTTTTTAATGTCATTAAAACAAGGGTTTTTTAATAAAGACAGAAATAAATTTAAATTTTAAAATTCTCATATTTATAAAATTATTTTGATAAAATAAATAATACTTTTTAAATCATGATTTCTTAATTGAAAAATTATTAATTTTTCATAATTATTTGAAACTATTAAATTTTGGTGTAAAATTTAAATATAGAATATATATATATATATACAGTAAGTATTATGACATCATAATAGACAAAAAGTGATATATTAAAATATATAAAAGAAATAAAAGTCCAAATAAATGTTTCCCTATTAGAATATGGTTTTTTGTAGTTATGTCATTTTTTTATAATCCATTAATGATTCCTCCAAAACCAATACAATATTTTTGTATTTTAAATTAAATTTTTATTAAGATGATTCACATAAATTTCACATATTATATTATTTAAATATGTTTGTATCATGTGAATATAAAATATTTTAAACTAATCCTCCTAGGAAGATACCATGTGAAAAACCATCCTAATATTTTTAGTTTTTATTATTTTATTTTATAGAGTCCAAAACATATGTTTTGAAATTAATAAAAAATTCTCGCTCTTTTGATATAAATACCCACCCAAAATCACACAACCATTTCTAAGAAATATCTTAGGTGTTAATTTTTTATATTGTTCCATATCTGAATATTTTCAAAAAAATAATCTTTGAGGAAACACTTTTATTGATGTGAGAAGATCCCTCTCAAGGTAAGGGTTCATCAAATGTTCTATTTATATCACATACATTCTTTATGTCATAAATTTTGATTTCCAAATTTCATTATGGTTATTTGTTTTTACACACCCATTTGCATACCGTTATATTACCATGTAGTTATATACTACCTTTATTTCTCATTCACCCCTTCTATAAACCATTATGTATGCACGATGTGTTTCCAAAATTATCCAGTGATTTTCATGCCAATAATTTTGGTTGTGACTACCCATCCCATTGAATCCCAATGGTATTTATATAGTTTTACCTATTATTCATAAAATTGGTACATCCATTTATTTAACACAATCTCTATAATCATGGTGTAAAAATTGATGAATTTTATTCATTTGTTGAATATTTTATGTGGCAGACAAATTAATTTACATTATATGAGTGTGATGGGTGGGCCCAAAATTATTTATCCCTTCAATACATTGGTAAAAGTTTTTATCTAGTGAGATTACATATATCGTTCATAATAATTTATATTAAGTACAATATTTTAGGATGTATTTATTGAAATCATTTACTTAGGCTTGTGATTTAATGATTTATGTTGTCACTAAAAACTAATATTACATTGATGTTATGATATTACATCCAGCATTAATGTTCATTCCTACTATTATCACCCCATCTATGTCACCAAGATATGACTATTGTCTTACACGTATTACATTCATCATTTTATTCACTGATTATTACCTTAATGGGATTTTTTTTGAAGATTGGTGATATTTTATGAGAATTTATGGTGTTTTAAATTATGTATTTGTACCTCTATGTTATGTTATTTTTTTATTTTTCTAATTTACGTATACTAGTAGGACATAAGATCTTTTTTTTACATTATATAGTATATCATTATTTAATAAATCATGAATTATGGTGTATTAATTTTTTTATTTTTCATATTGAATATATTTTTTCATTGGTGAAGAATATTTTAATTTTTCTGAGGAAATATATTAAAAATGATTATATATTTATATGTTTTTGATGTGTTGATTTTATAAATAATTTATATATTTCCCATATATATGTGTGAGAAAACATTTTGATAACTAGACTCTCATTCTAGGGTGAGCTCCCAAAATATAGATTTTTTGGACAGAATAGAAGGAAAAGTGTGAACACATGAGTAATATTATAGTGTAATATGAGGTCAAGATGGAGAGATTTACCAAATTACTGAATCTATTATTTCATAGTAATACTTGGAGTAAATTACCAATTCCCAATATCATTAATTATTCTTGTTAATAGTAAAAAGAAATTATGCACAGATTGATCAAAACACTTGTTCCTTAATGATTAATCAGTCAAAAAAATTATTAAGGGAACCATATAAAAACCCTTATACACTATATATTCTTTAAAATTACATCTCTTACAATCATCAAGTTTTTATTGAGATCATTAATGATAACTGGTGATTAGAATATTATATTTATATTAGGGTTTTAGTAGTTCTTATTTACCCTATTATCATTTGTGGTATACTCTCTCATAGTACATAATTTTAGTATGAATGAATATTTCTACTGTTAAGGGAATTTTTGTAAGGATATGAGTTTCTCGTTTATTGTCAATATATTGATTAGTGATATCTAGGGATTGTGTAGAAACATTAAAGAACAAAATAGTTTACTTGATTGGTGATAATTTATTACATCTATTTAAGAAGGGGATGATTTCAATTCTTCATTATTTTAGCATAAATATTATTTATATTAGAGAGAAAACTGTAATAAAATATTTGTGGTAAACTACCATTTTCCATAAAATAAGAATATAAATTTGGATGGTAGGGTATAAAATTCAGTTAATATAAACTATCTTAGAAAGGATACTGACACAGATTATAAGGTTGAAGATATTGAATGAATTTTATAAAAACCTCAATTCAATTTATAAGATATAATTGAATGTAATTAATTAATGGATGTAAAATAATCATGATCGGTTTAAAGTCATTATAAAGATAAAATTTGAATTTATTGATTCATTATTCACTAAGGTTAATAAAATTGTATCTTTAGTTTAATGTTGAGAGGAAATATTAATTGTTCATTGATTATAATGAAACTGATGTTCGTTCTTCAAGAAAAGTTGATTGAAATACCTATTTACTAGAGGATGAAGAATTGAATTATTTGATCATGGATATGATTAATAATATAATTATCACCTATGAAATCAAGTTAGGGCTATCATTGATGAAAAAAAAAATCAAAAAAGGATATTCTATTCCTAGAATTAGACGATTCAAAATATATTGATCCTATGAAATATCATATATTGGAAACCAATGATGAGTATAATTATTTTAATTTCAATGAATTTATAATATAAAATATATATATTATATAATATAGAGAAGGTAAATAAAAAATGGATAGTTCCAATTAATTTTTTTTAATTATGGTAGAATTAGATGCATTGTATAATGTTTCCATTAGAAAATTAATGGATATTAAAATAATGGTCATTTTCAAATATAATCAATGATACCTTAGGTAGAAAGTGGAAATAAAGATGGAAGGTCATTGGGATGAATATAAATGTCTAAAAAATCAATAAATAATTACATTATATAATAAAATGATGAAAAATACACTGATGTAGAAAGTGAAAAGGGGGTGTAATATTATAAGAATTAAGGGATCAAAATATTCATATTAATACCAAAATAATCCAAGACATTAATTAGTAAAGATGATGGGAGTAGTGATTAGGGGAATACTAATGAGCTATGTAAACATAAGGAAGAACTAATTGAATTTCAATAATTAATTTCATTCTTTATACGTTTAAAAGAAATATAAATGTGTAAAAAAGAATAATACATTGATGAATGATAATGAATCTCTTAATAAATCTCTTAAGGAATCAAATGAAAAGAATAATTTGAAGATGCAGGGTTCTTTCTCATGGTATTTTAGTGAAATTGATGAAATATTTGATAAAAGAGGAACAATTCATGATATTATCATACAAAACAAGATTAAAAAATTGTGGAAATGAAGTTTGTTGATGGTGATAATTCCATAATTAAAACATAGTTTGAGATTCAATAGTTTGATAAGGTAGTTGGTGACAGTTCAATATAAAAAGATATAGTTGCTGATGACCATCATAATATATAGGATTGTTTTAAGATACCATGTGTAATTTTTTAGAAACAAAATATTTTAATCATAAAATTGGTAGTAATGAAAATAAAATATAGAAGGTGATTATTACACCTAAAATTATGAAGAATGAAATTCTAACCACATATAGTGATGATGAAAATTATAAAATTAACATAGTGTGGATGAATAATAACATCAATGCTAATACTAAGGGAGAATCAAATGAAATAAAGGGTGCATCTAATAATGATGGTTTATTATGGAATAATAATAATATAAATCAGTAGGATGATTAATGAGAATATTTTTATTACCCGTATTTTCAACCATGGATATTTTTATTTTAAGGAAGACTTTTGATCTATATAGTTTATGAAAATAAAGACTAGTTGTTATTGTATAATCCATAAGTCCCAAAACAAAATAAATTCAATTAATCAAGTAGAAATCAAGTCAATGTTTGAATAATCAACCTCATATTGACTCTAAAATAGGTGGTATATTAATATAACTATTTTAATTATCTTAAAGTTTTTTAGATGTGTGATAAATATATATATATAATACAAAACATTTTCTCCTTATACATGTAAAACAACAATAATTGATTGTAAGATATAATTTTTTTAAATAATATTTGTTATTAAAAAATTATATGTTTAGAAGGATTATAATATAGATAATTGTGGAAACCTATTGATTATTAATTGTGGTTTTTGAACAGATATGAATGGAATTTACAAAATCTTGAAATATATCTAAATGAATGATGGAGGTTATGTTTGATTCAAAAATAATTGATCACTAAATATCAATGTTATTAAATCTGATAAAATTTGTGATAAGAAACCTTAATTAATTTTTGTTTACTTTATTTATTGGTTGTGGAATAACATATTTTAAGTATCTCAACACATTAAAAATATAAATGGGGTAATTTAAAATATGAGTGGTTTTTTGTTATGAATAATAAAATTAGGGAAAATCATTATAATGGGTAATTTAACAAATAAAAATATATTTTATAATTTTTAGTATTTGTGTTTATGTTTCTTGATTGTGATATTAGAGAATGTGTTAGAGTGAATAATAATCGGATATTTAATCCATAATAACATAGATAAATTTATCAAATATGAAGTAGTGATGAATCTACTGAAAATAAATCATGAAGTAATAAACTCTTACAATGTAGGTAAAAAATACAAAAATGGTGAACAAGTGTAAAATGTTGGATTAGATCAATATAAAAAATGATGAAAGTTTTACATTTGAATTTTTGTGGATGTTTTTTTGTGAATTCACCTGTTAATGATATGTAGTTGATCACATTTTTTATGTATATAATAATATGTTTGATATTTTATTTTTGAATAGTAAATAAAAATATTTTTTATAGTAATAAATTACTAGATGTGTGAAAAAAAGAATAAGATACTCTATAAAAAAATTCAAATAAAATAGTGGATTAAAATACAATAATTACTACAATATGAAAATTATTTATAATCAAGGAATAAGGCCTAAATATAGTTGTTTACACACACCCTAGTAAAAAATATTTATTCAGTATATTAACTAAACTCTTGCGTATATAAGTATATATATGTTTTAAAATAATCGAACCTTGAACTAATTTTAGATACAAAAAACAATAATTACAACTATCAATATTCTTCGAAATGTGTTTAGATTATCAAAATTTAGATAACAAATAGTCTATTATGTGGTTTGGTAAGAAGATAATTTTGATGTTTCTAAAAGAATTATGTATCCTATGTTTTTTCAATTTCAAAGGATTTCCATTTAAAAAAATTTATAAGAGGTACTTTATATATATTACATGGATATACTCTTGATTGAAGAAGTTATGAATATTTCCAGAACATATGAGGAAAATGATTGAAAACTGTATTGTCACTATTTTGGAAACTCAAAAGTACTTTAAAAAATCTTGAAAATTTATAATGAGATTGAATATGATCATAAAAATGTTTTTGGAAAGCATGATAAATTATTTAATATTATTGTATGTGTTCAAACATATCATTTGGGTTAACTAATTTCATATGCTGCGAAAATACTAGAGCAAGGAAGATCAGTGGTTCAATTAATGTTGAAAAATATTTAAAATGAAACATCCTATTAGATAATAACAATTGTATAAAAATCTAAATATGTTTGAGAATTTAAAATTACAATAACTTTACATAATCATTTAAAGAAAAATTATTCAAGAGTCATTTATAATAGAGGGTTAAATAACAGTCACATATGAAGAGATGGAACTTATTGAAAAGTGTTGACAGAATCCAAAAATCCCTTATTTTAATGATCCCATATAAAAATTATTATAATTCTATTGAGTAATTTGTTGTTTAATATAAATCAATGTTTTTTTAAAAATTGTTAATAATAGTGATTCCATGTTTCTAATTAATAGTATGTGTTTAAAACATACTCATCTTTGATAATTTATTTCACTTTTGAATTCATAATATATCTTTTGTGAATTATGTTATACTATGACCATGAGTAGAAACCTTTCATGAGAAGTTGACTGTAATAATATATATACATCCTTGTAGACAACTGAAGAAACCAAGTAATGATGTGTAATTTTCAGTACCAAGGAATTTGTTCATATGTATATTTTCATATATATTTATTTCTATAGCAAATTCAAGTATGTTTATAAAATAATAAAGTATAATTTTATTCTGTTGAATAGTTTCATAGTTTTAAATAACATTTAGATCATCTAATCCATTCAGAAATATTTATTAGAATATAGATTAATTTAATATTATTCCTCAATTAATACAACTATGAATCATTAGAAATCATTGTATCCATTTCATGAAAAGTGGGTAACTTTGAGAGGGGTAAATGAGATATTGAAAAAATATGTGTATAATCTCTATTTTACTATCTACTCTTCTTGAAACACATTGTTTTTTATGTTTCACTATGAGAAATAATCGCATGATATATTCATCATATTAAAATTATTTATTTAAATACCATTATAAAAATAATATAAGTATGATGATCATATAAAAAAGGCTATATATTGAGAAACATTAAAAAATATTTCTTATTTCCCCTCTCTCTATTTCTATATTGTTTGTGTTGGGCATGTGTTTATTACATATTTACGTATAAAATTTAATTTTATTTCAAGATTGGTACTTTAATAATATTTCATCATTAACGACACACTTTTTATAGAACTATAGAAGAGACTTGTATAATGGAATTATTTTTTTCTATGTAGCTATAGTATATAAAAAACAAATCTAGGTTATGGATCAGGTTACTTTTATTAATAATGATTATTGGTAGTTGTTTTCTATCATATATAGTGTAATTGAATATATATTTGAACAAAAAATCTAGATTTTAAATACATTATGAGTGATATAATTTTTTTATTTATTTGTTTAAAAATGTCTGTATTCAAGGTTTTATTTTGAAACATCTATTTTAATAATTTTTAAAAATTTACAATATTAGAAATACTATTTAATGGTTAAATTTTTTTAGTGTTGTATATATTACATTTGATATGAGTTTAGATTTTGAAAAATTTAATGTAATTTGAAATTATTTTAAATAGGATTTGATCGTTCCCTTGATAAAATATTTAATGGTCAAACATTATATATAGCTACCATATTATGGAACTGGGATATTTTAAATGTGGCAATTGTTGTTCTGAAAAAATTTTAAGCATACTTTTTTATTGGAAGCTAAATTCACCATCCTCTATCATTAGATCTCCACTATGAACAATATTATGAATTATAGATGATTTTTCACTCTTTTACTTAATTTTTTAACCTTTATCAATTCATAATTATTAGACTTCTATTTTTTAAATAAAATTCATGTGTTATAATCGATACCCCAAAATAGATGGAACCACATAAAACAATCCTCTCTAAATTAAAAGTCAAAACAATGCTTAAGGTAAAATCAAAAGGGAAATAAATCATGATTTCATGGGTTTTGAAATATGTGGAAATATTGAACATAAATATGAATAACCAAAAGCTTATAAAAAATACGGGATTGATGAATCTAATGTAACATATTATAGTTACTATAATTCAACTGAATATTTTTACTATGTATTAAGAGAAAATGAGTTTAATATAATATATACATATGATACTGCATATTATATTTGGGATAATTCTTTTATGAATAATTAATAAAAATTAAATTTTAAAGGGATTGGATTGATTTCTGTCACTATTGAATATGGAGTGTTTACAACAAAAAAAACAAATATAGACATTTAATGTATCTAAATATTAGCAAAATTATAATTATTTTACATGAATTTGGTATGAATATAGATGATAATACACAAGTTATAATAATCATATGTTGTACATTTGATATATGGGGATTTATTACAATCAACATTCAAGAGATTCCTGACATTAATAAGTTACCAAAGAAAGAAATAATTATAAAATTAATGATATAGGTGGAGTAACAAAAATATAATAATGTGGATGGTAAAACTAAGAAATATATTGCATTTAAGTAATCTCAATTAAATCCAAATAGGTTATTAAGGATGAAGTAATTAGAGTATGTGATGGTGAAACTGATATCAATGAGATGATGGACCAACTGGATATTTGATTCTAGGAATACTTTTAGAAAAATATTTTATTTGAAAAATTGAAATCATAATGGATATTAATAGAGATAATTAAATTTTAAGATGTTTGATTCAATTGGTGAGGTTATATTTTATGATTATAGGTGAAACGTAAACAAAAATTAATATTTTTCAAAGAATAAATATAAGAAGAAATATGACAAAAATGGAGAAAACTGACGTAATCTTTGAATGAAACCTAGACCGATTTAGAGGATATCTATAGTGAGATTGTCTCAAGTTAATAAGAAGATGATGAGAAGGGTAGTCTCTTTTTTGTGGTTACTACACCAGAGGTAATATCTTCCACCACTATTTTCACTAGAAGTGGATTTCAATATGATTTTGATATGACTAATAATGAACTATTTGTGTATTTATCAATGATGGTGTATACCATGTATAAACATAAATATAAACATATGAATCTAAATAAATAAACAAATTTAACTATTTCTAAAATATTTCATATTAGAACTAAAAAATTAAATAATAATGTATTTTTAAACTATAATAATTATTTAAAAATTATTTAATTGACATTTTAAAAATGATATTGAAGGTTACACTAAAAGCACTAAAAATTACAAGTGAATTTTTGTTATAAATGTTGTACCAAACCTTATAATTGGTTTTGGTTATCAATCAGTATATAAAAGAAAAATATTAAAATTATAATTTGTTCATAGCTCTAATCCTATTGAAAATCACTTGATAAGTAATATAGAGGGGACATCAATGTATTGGGTAAACAACTCTTGACCTAAATGGCTTATTTTTTTTATTTATTTGAAACATTTAAATCATAATATCAATATATATGTTAAATATATAAGGATTCTGAAGGCTTTTTTTCTAACTTCTCTAGACCCAAGAAGACCAGGGATCTAAAATCATATATTTTCTAACCAATTATAGGATACCTATTTTAATATCATTATAAAGATCATATGGTATATAGATGGTGGGTGTCTAGTAAAATATAATTTATAATTTTAAATCGTCATGAATTTATCAATATTGGATAGTCTATTTTCACTATTGTTTACATGTATAAAGAGAAAAAAAATTCTTCGGTTCAACACTAAATATTGGATGAACATGAGCCTCGGCCCAGTTGGTGTGGTATCTCTAAGTGAATCCACAAGACCCAGGTTCAAAACCAGTCAGAGGCATAATTTCGAGGGACTGTAGCAGTACTATAACAGGCACTATAGTTGTTACTATAGAGGGTACTGTATTAGGTGCTGTAGTAACCGGAACTATTCACTATGGGCCACCGGTTTGGGCTTTGAGTTCTTAAGGCTTTTGGGCCACCCAAGGCCTTCAGGTAAGCAAGGCTTTCGGGCCACCTCATGGCCTTGATGCCACCTCAAGGCCCTTAGGGCTACCTGATTTGCAGTTGAACAGATAGATTCTACAAGGAATCACTTCAGAGGAGGAAAGAGCAGGGCACACCCACTAGAGTAGGGCTAAACGAACATTGGATGATTGAGAGGGTATGGTATTTTCCATCGGTACTACGCATGTGTACCCTTGTACATGGACATGCTTGCAGAACAATCATGAAAAAGGTGGAGAGTTGGACATGATGCTGATGTTTGGTAGGAGCAATTTCATGTAGTCATAGTCTGTATAATTTCCATAAGACCTATGGGTCATGTAATGTCTCCAAGCCTATTGGAAATTTAATTACTAATCCTATGGACCATGTAATGGTTCCCCCTCATCCATTGAAAGGGGTTATCAAAAAATCAATAAAAAGAAGGCCTTCGGGTCATTCAGTCATTCAGTAAATGTCTTCATGATGGAAATTAAATCCCCTTAATCAAGATTTTTTGTTGTGGAATTAGAGATTTGTCCATTGTAAAGTATAAACATAGAAGAATCATTTTAAAAAAGGTTTAGTCTCATATCTAGATAATAAATAATTATACAATTATATTGTGAGATTATTACAAGAAGGGAAGTAAACAAAACATCACATTCATAACAAAGAAATGGGTTTCAATATTTTATCCCCTACAGTTTGTTCACATGGACTTATTAGAACCATATAGTGTTTCTATTTTATATATAAAATAAGTATTATAATTTTATTGTCGGTGATTATTGATGATTAAAATGGGTTTATTTCCAGACCCATAAAAGTGAATATAGTGAATCATTTAAAAAATACGGAAAATATGTTAAGAATTATAGTTGAAGTTTCTCTAAAAATATAATAAGTAATCATATAATTAAATTTTAAAATAAAAATTTCCAATCCTTTTTCCAAAATATTTTTGTAATATCAAATTTTCATCTCAAAAAACTCTTAAAAATATGTAGTAGTTGGAATAAGAAATACGACCCTTCAAGAAATTACTTAATCCATGCATAGTGAATTTAAGTTAATTTTCTATTTTTGAGTTAAATATCAAAATTAAAGTATTTATGTAATCTATTATGACTTCATGAGATATATATTGAATAAAATAGAAAGAAAATTTTAGTTGGATGAATACCTATGGTCAACTACATCAAATTATTTGGTTTTAATATAATTATTTTGAATTAGAATAAAATCATGAGAAATTATCACCCAATAGCAATAAAGGAATATTTATTTTTTATTCAACATCAATTAAAGTATTTTATGTGTTCAATAAATGAACTAATGTGTTTGAAAAAATATTTTTATGTAATATTTTATGAGAAAAATCTATATGAACGATAATATTATATTGAAAATATGGAGGGTGATATAGCTAATTTAGACTATAGTAATTACTCTAATAACTCTAATAATGTTACTAATTTACCTAATAAATCAAATTTTGAAGACTAAATTAAACAAATTGAGCATAAATAATACTTGAAAAAACCATTCACATGAATTAATTTAAACATTAGAACCCATAAATATCTCATATGGATGTATTAATTGGCGATTTGGAAAAATTGACTCAAACCCAAGATGCACTGAGAAATGAGGCTGAATATCTAGCCATATTGTCTTAATGTAATCCTAATCACATTAATAAATCAATTTACATTGAACAATTTAAAATGTATATACTTGTTAATTTAATCAATTTGAATCAAATAGATTGTGTGATCTGGTTGAGTGACCAAATGTTTTCCTTAAAATCCGAACTAAGAGGGAATACAATAATAAAATTTATTAATCTAGAAGAGTTTTTTTAAACAATTATTTAATGGATTCAGAAGGTTATATCAAATAATAAGGTATTGAATATAGCGAGACATTGGCACTTGTATCTAGAATTGAATACATCTGAATACTGTCATATTATATAGCTCATCTTAATATCAAAAAGTTTCAAATGGATGTCATGTTTCTTTATAAATGTTCATATTAATAATTATTATTTTTTAATAACACAATAAATTTTCAAAAAATCATTTTCAAAATTAGGGTTATCAAATTTTTGTACCATTTTTTGGTTTATAGAATGAACCTAGAGCATTGTGTGATATATTCAACTCTTGAAAATTAAAATATTTTTTATAATTATGAAGATGATCCTAGATATTTTATTGAAATATTATCAAGACATGTTTTAATGTTATAAATTCATGTTTATTAAACTATATTGAGTTCAAAAAAATAATTTATGTGTACATTATACACGATTAGGGAAAAATAAAATTGAGATGAGTTTTATGGGATAATTCAAATTCATTCCTTGTTTTCAAATATTTCAAAATAAGGATGGAATTATTTTCAATGACATTATATATTATAAGGACCTTTTAAAACATTTTTTCATTGATAACACTAAAGGTAGTGATACTCCAATGATTAAATCATATAATCTTGATTTTGATGAAATTGTAAACTAAGTTAACCAAACTAGTTATAGAGGTATGATTGTGTGTTTATTTTATATAATTACCTTTTGAACTAACATTATGTTCATTATATGTAAATTTTCTCATTTTCAAGAAAAATCGAGTGATTAACATCTTAATACAATTCAATTAATTTTGTAATTCCTCTAATGTACAATTAGTTATGGACTATATTTCTATCTAGGGAGTTCCTTTGAACAAGTATGATATTTAGATACTAATTTTGGAGGATGTATTATTGATAAAAAAGTCCATTGGTACATTTCACATTTTGGGAAATTAAACTGTATCATATTCTAGAAAGAATAATAACTTTATTCCCTTATATACTAATATGTCTCTATATATATCTTTTTATATTTCTTGTGCCCAAATTTCATATTTCCCTGATTTAAAATTTTAATTAGATTCCCAAAACCCTAAATCCTGTAACAACATTATAAATATCAAAACATTTTTGACCAAATTATTAGATCTATACATCTAAATCACTAGTGAACTGTGGGAAAAGATATCCTTTGGTTGTGAATTTGCTTTATTATATATAACATAAACTAATCATTTCTATCACAAAATAAAATCTTAATTTTTTAACTAGTAAAGTTCATATAGAAAAGTAAATATAATTTAAAAGGTTATGTCCTCTAGATATCTATTATGGAAGGATATTGAAGAACTATGGTGGGCTATGTGGTCAATTATAAAAGGTCATCCTATTTATACAAATATAGTCAAAGTGTATTTTTTAATTGGTGAGTTTTTGATTAGTTAATAGAAAGAATGTTATTAAACATATGTGAATGGGTAGGATCTAGTTATTTCATCAAAATATATTGGGAAATTAATAACTGTTCCACATTAGTGATCATATATTTATTTTAAACGCTAATATATGTTGAGGAATTCAACTGTGATAATTAAAAATGGTATCTAAGAGCCTGTTGATGATAAAAATATGATGTGGACAATTATATAGAACTCAATGGTGAACATAGGATCCTATATAATTTCATACAATATGTATTCATTTTTATTAAATGGGACCTTGATATGTGTAAAATTTTGGATGTTTTTTCCTATAGCTTTTAAAAATGTGGTAAATGTATATTTGGTCAGATATATTATGAGGAATATAGAGGATTTGATAAATATATCATTAAAATATAATTCTTATCACCACCATAAAGTTATATATTCATTATTAAAATGGAAAAATATTATTCCTACGGGGGTATGGGATATTTCTTCCTCATTTGGAGGATAATGATTAAGAAAATCTTTATATAAAGTGATTAATGTAAAATGGAATCCCTGGAGAAAAATATAGTGTGGTGATTGTGATAAAATCTATGAGAAATATAATCTAATTGAGAATACTATGAGGCATTGAGATATTAAAAATACTTTTTTATAAATAAATGATTTTTTATTATTAATTTGTTGATAATGTATATTGTTTATGTAAATATGTTTTCGTTGACCCAGATAAAGAGGCAAAGAGAAATTATGTGGATAAATTTTAAATGAGATTATATCAAGACCCAGTGGATATTTCTTAATCTATCTCCATTTGATGATCTAAAGCTTAGAATGTAAATTATTGATCACTAGAGTCTCTATTGTCCCAACTATATCATAAATAATTTATTTTCAATGGTGTTTATGAGTACAAGAAACTAGTAGATATTTTTTCCTATGATGAAATTGTATTTTTTTCAAAATTGGTAAATAATACATTTCATTGAGAATTAAATCCTTATGAAAATTTCTCTAAGATACAAAAAATTGGTTATAAATTAAGGAAGAATTAAGTGAAAAAATATCATAAGGTTATAAACAAATATCATTTTCCCCACATGGCTTTTCGTACATTGAAATTGTCTCTTATGGTGGTGGAATTGGTGAGCATCTGGATAAAATAAGATTAAAAAATCATGATAGTCTTGAAAATCCACCCATTATTATTTTTACAAAAGGATCTTTATTATTCTGTACTTATATCGAAAATTTTATTGATCCTCTATCTCTTAGTCATGTGGTTCCTAAATAAAAAACATAGGAACATAATGGTTAAAAAGTGAGTGATTCTTTCGAATTAATTTAATTGGTTTATAAGGATGTTCCATAATATAAGAGTATTTTTTATAGATATTTTGGTTATCCTCCTCGAATGTATTCCTTATTACAATATATGATCTAAATGAGTTTCTAGTAAATTATTATAATATAACAAAATCTTTTTTTGATTTTTTTATTTGAATTGAAATTTCCAAAGATATAATGAAAATCAATATGTATTATAAAATTAATTAAACCCATCCCGAATATGATTAATAGATTTAGTCAACTAGAAAAAAGTTAATATGTTTCTTCTACAAATTATTGGAGTTGTTTATGAAAAATTGGAAGACATGAAACATGAAGTATTTCAAAGGGATACAATTATTTTTACAAAAATATCATATCATGAATTATATTCTAGAGCTACTCCTTATCCTTTTACTTATTATATCACAACTCTAATTGATATAGAAATCATTTTATAATCCTTAATGGATGGATTGAAATAAAATTTAGTGTATTTTGTAGCTTCTTATGTTGTTAGGCCATCATACATTGAAACTCAATATAAAATGATCTATGATCTAGAAAACGCTTATGTTAAAAGAAAAGTGAAGGAAAATAGGTCATAAAATAGATATTAGGAATTATCATTTATAAATATTCACTAAATCTAAACAAAAGCACATGTATCAATATTTATTGAATTATTTTCAGAATTCTCCTTATAATTATGATTTAAAAAATCAGGTCAATAAGTTCAAGATTCATGCTCCTCTTTTTGTAATATTTTTTTGAAGGGGAATTCAAATAAATTATTAATCATGGAACGTGGATATGATTCTCTATGAAATTTCACTCACTTAATGAAAAATAATTTATATAGTCTATATAAATAATCAGTTTTTAATACATATTCATGTATATCTTCTACTACACTATAATCCATTTCTAATATCATTTTATAAACCTCTTCCATCTGATCCCCAAAATTTTATGTCATAGTTTTTAGGTTGTAAAACACATTCAACATATTTATTAGAATATAATATATAATTAACTATATCTCATAATCCTGCACCTAACTCATCCTCTCCACCAAATGGAAAGAGAAAAAAAACACACTTGTTCCAATATTTTTGAGACAAATTGATTAATATTTTAATTAACACTATTATGGAATATGCTATTTCAAACATGCACAAATCTCTTTTATATATTTAAAAACAATTTTTCATTTATTCTCTTTCATGGAATCATATTCCCTTGTTTCCACTATTAACATGTATATATTTTATTACTTTTCAACATTTTGATAACCAAAAAGTTGGATACCACGGTTCTTAGTCTTTTTTTATTTTTTTATATATTGGATTACATTTGATATATTCTATGGAAAATTACTTTTTTTTTTGAAATTAACTAAACATTTTATTTAATTTCAATATTTATTAATCCATGATGTTTGATCATTAAAACAGATGATATTGGAAGATTAGTCTATTAATTCATGTTTTACTTTCCCTAGATTTCGATTATAGAAATTGAAATTAGTTTTTTATTAAATAAATATGTTTTTTCCCAAATTATAAGTATGAAGTTTTCTTATGACAGGTATATCTTATAAAAAATCATATTCATCCATGATAAATTGTTCATCTTCCATTTTTATAGTATAACTTTTGTGAGGTTTCATTATATATTACGATTTTTAGAATTATTCCTTAAAGTATTTTCTATAAGAAGAGAAAAGTTTTAGTTAAAATTGATGAGGGGAAAAATTAAGAATACATATTTTTCTTGCCTAAATTTTTGTGCATATACATTTGTGTGAGGAAAAAAAAAATTCTAAGTATTTAATTACATTGTGAGGGAAACATATTATATTTTCAATGTCATGTGACCATAGAAAGAAATCATAGCCTCCATGAAATGTGAAAAAACAACAATGATTTTATATTGTCATTATTTTTAGACTATATGGGATGAACCCTACTATTTTTTATAAAAATAAGAATTTCAAACATTTAAATCCAATAATGATATATTGTTTTATTATAATGTATTTCATGAGGTATGAAATGAAATTTATAAAATTTAGAACTTTTATAGGAAATTAAAATTACATGGATTTTTTAGTTATTATTCATCAATGAATATAGAGATTATTGTAACATCCCAGGTAAACAAAGAATAATACATTTTCATATTTATTAATATTTGAGAATTGAATATTAATTTTACTTTAAAGGGGTTTCCCTGTTCGATAGCGTACCCGATACACAACAAAGAGTTTCTTTTAAATCATATGTTGCACACTAGTAATAAAATAATATTATTTTAAATGGTAGTTAACACGTAGCCGTTATATTGGAGGGAATGAATAGAAATAACTAAAATATAATTATATATGTTTTTTAAATGTTTCATCATTTATCCAATAAAAGATAAAGGCTTAAAATAGGAAGAGAATTCAATTTTACGCATAGATACTCTAATTTTCACTAAAGGTCCACTTATCGCCTTTTCATGGAGAACATTCTTTAAATATAGTTTTTTCTACTCTTATAATTTATATTGGACCAAATAAAACACTCCTTTAGAATCGGGACATCAAAATATACTTTGTGTATATTTTTGGTATTTTTCCCATAAAGTTCATTTTTTAATGAAAAGTGAAAAATGTTGTATTTTAATTCAAAACCCCTTTTTAAAATAATTTATTTATATGATTATATTATCTTATGAATTGGCTTTAAATTTAAATTAGAATATATTTTTACCATTAAATTCAATAGTGGTCATTGGAATTAATTTCACATTGAAATCAGACTTAAACTATTGTCAATCTTTTGATAATTATTGTTTCATAAAAACACGCTATTTGCTCTGATAGTGGGAATTATTATTAAATTAATTAATTAAACTTATATGTTTTTAATTTTGAAAAATATAATTCATTTTTGAATTCGGAATATCAAATATATCTTAGTGTGAAGTTTTTTTATTTTTCTGAAAAACTTCAATTTTGATAAATAGTGAAACCACTAAGTGGTACTTAAAAAAATGATTTTTCATTTAAATGAAAATTTACCACCTCTGTGCATTGAATTTCAAAAATCCTACATACATGGTTGTAATTAAGAAGTAAAATCTGGTTCAATGGGATTAAAATAATATTTTGGTGAATAGTAAGTTTTAAGTTTCTAATCGCGATTAGAGGTAATTAGTGTGGTTTAAGGTAAAAAAAATGTTTTAATATTATGAAATGACCTAGACACATGTCCTACCATCATTGGATGTGTCATGGACGACCAAGAAAATCCATGGGTCAACTTGGGGACCCCATGGAGGCACTTTGGTAGGAAACTGACATTAATACCTTTTTATTTAAAGTTAAAATAAAAATGACACAAACATGAGTTGTTTTACTAAAACAATTTGTAAATGGGGTTATACAAGTCAGATTTTTGACTATAAATATTCATTAGAAATATAAAAAGATTTAATAAATCATGATATTTGTTTTATAATTTTTAGACGTTAAATAAATTAAATTATTTATGACATCATGATGAAGTAGCGATTACCTCACTAATGAATGATTTAAATAAAATGAAAAGATATTGTAAAATCTAAGACCTACACTTGTCAAAAACCTATTAAATTTGTATATTTCGAACTCTTATCACCTTATACTTGAATTATATCAATGTGGTACCTTTTAAATCCGAAAATCATTTTAAAATAAAGTAACATTTCATTACTTCCCGAGAGTGCCCCTCCTCTCCTCTTATAAAAGGCCCCCACCTCGACTACCTTACCCACACTTCAAAAGCCTTTGGGTAGGCCAAGCTCTATCCATTTTGTCCTTACACATCCCTATCTTACTCTTAGTAGGCTCACATTGGGCAGAAGTCTTCCCAAGGAAGCCTTTGAGCTAAAATCTAAGTGAGTTTCCCGATTTTAAAGTAATGTCCTCACTTGTGTACTTTTGTTTTATTTTGCTTCTCCAACCCCCTAAACCCTTTTCATTCATTTCTTTTGTAACAAAACCAGTATCCCCAATATACTAGGATGTTTTTATAAGATTAATTATAGCTACAAATACACACACCTACATCTAATGGTTAAAGAACATACTGTTTCTGTGGTTGGTGAATTTCTGCATCACGAAACGATGATTATTCAATCTTCTTTTAACACCATTAATGGTGGCCATTAATATGTCACTATATTTATATATGATATATATTATGTTCATGTTTTCCTTATGCTTATGTATTTTTCATTTGTGGTATACCTTTATGTCTTCCATTATGGTTATATGTGATATCTTCATTTTAGGAAGTGCGGACAACCGTCCCCTCAATGTGATTCGATTGGTTAATGCCATATGTGGGACATATAAAGGATGGATTTAAAGTTATTATATATGATTTTATATGTGAATTATAATATACCTTTATATCATTATTATTTTATTCCATTAAAGTATGAGATAGAAATGAAAGTAGCGTTAATGCATACGTACGGCTTACCGTCTCCATGAACGGTGCATTTCATTTCTTATCCCCAAATGTAATGTACTATTATAAGTACATATAAATAATGGATATATATGATGTATGTTACATCTAAATGATTAATATAATTCTAGATTTAAAATATACATATCTCTCATTTAGTTTTAATTTCATTAATATGACATAGAAATGAAAGTAGCGTTCATGCGTACGTACGGCTTACCCTCTCCATGAACGGTCATTTCATTTCATACCACTAATTGATTATGTAATATTATAAATACATGTATATGCTAGACATATATGAGATATATGATATCCAAATCATGAATATCATTATGGATATAATGAATATTTGACCACCAGAACAAGATGTAATTGTAAGAAGTCCACTTTCGACTTAAGAACCAAGAATCGACAAAACAAACATTATTAACATAAATGATTACATAATGTTTATAACATGACAATAATTGATAAAAAAGGAATAATAAAAATGAAAAAGGTTCTTAAGAAAATAGAAATTAACTCATGTTTATTATTCAGGACATTAAAGAACGATCGAGTCAAGTCAGACCCAAGGTAAGGGACTTCGTCTCAATTTCCTTTCATTGAGGCATATTTTGTTTTATTCACCACTTTCTTTTATATGGTGTATAAACCCCTTTTAAATTCACTTTTATACAAAAGGAATCTTTTTCTACGCAGCATTTTACTAAACGACAAAAAGGAATGTTTCTTTTAACCTACGCGGTGACAACGACATTTTTCACTACCACGAGTATTATTTGGTCTTTGGCTTCCTCAACAAGCCATAATGTTTTTCAAATGAAATAAATACCATATACTCATTTATGTATCTTGGTTTTGAAAATGTTTTTTATATTGGATTTGTTATGTCAATATATTTATGTGATATGTTGTGATCAAAGTGTGGAAATGTTTTCTTTCCATTATATTTGTTTTATGTTTTATGATTTTATAATGGTACTTGGACATTTGATGGGTGGTTACATGATAAACCATATTACGGGTGGTTCCGTCAATACCAGGACGGGTGGTTACGTAATAACCTCCAATGCATTGGGTATAGAAGTCAGCCGTATGGCTATTCCATTAAGTGATATGTGTGGAAGTCGACCATATGTTTATTCCATTTATGTATGTTTATTTCCCAAGTTAACTTTATATGTTATGTGATCTTTATATGGGTTTTATGTTAATCTTTTGGTTATAAAAGGGTAAGTAATGATATTTTATTCAGTAAATAGTTTTTACTACTTAATAATGGTGAAAAGTATTACTTTGATAAAGTATACATGGTTTACTTGTTGTTTTAAAAAACTAACAGTTTTCATTCATTGTGTATCCCTTACTGAGCTTTTTATGCTCACCCCAAGTGTTTTTTCAATGTTTTTCATAGGAATTAATGTGGAATAGGGTCAAGAATGGGATCAAAGTCATGATATCTAAAACATGGAACTAGAAATGTTTCTTATTATGAAATTTTATTTTATGGAAAATTAGTAAAAGTGTCTACATTGTAATCTTTTGAAATGTAATAGTTATGTCCTAATTCACTAAAACTCTAAACCTGAAAAGATCCTCAATGTGAATTATTCATTTAATTAAATATTAAGAAATGTTTAAGTATGGGGCCATATAGTTGTTATCAGAGGTCGGTTTAGATAACTTTTGGAGTTAGAAAATTGTTAAATTATAAATTATTTTATGGTATGATTGAAATGATATAGCATTTGAAGATGACCATGTTGCTTCTCCAAATATATTTCTATGTTAAGAATGTTTTTTCATAGAGGAAACAGAAAAGATTTTCTAGTAAGGCATATATAGGGAAATTACTTTTCAAATTAGTATCCTGAGATGATCAGAATCAGAACTAAACAATTTGTTGCAGTGATGGATCAGTTGACTCAGGTGAAAAATGTTGGTTGTGTTTATTGATGATATTTTGGTGTTTTCTAAAGGTACATAGGATCATGAAAGTCATTTAAGGGTTATCTTACAAACCTTAAAAGAAAAGAAATTTTATGGGAAATTCAGCAAGTGTGAGTTTTGGTTGCAAAAAATTTCTTTCCTTGGTCACATTGTTTCTAAAGATGGGATAACTATTGATCCTACAAAAAAAAGGTTGTTGAAGAATGGACAAGACCCACAAATGTAACTGAGATTCATAGCGTCCTTTTTTTGGCAGGCTATTATCAATGGTTTGTTAGAAATTTTTCCCAGTTATCTAGTCCAATGACTAAGCTAACTCGGAAGGGTGTTAATTTTATCTGGACAAAAGAATGTGATGATTGTTTTCAGGAACTGAAAAAAAGATTAGTGAATGATCCAGCTTTGGAACATCCTTCCAGGAATGGTGTGTTTGTTATCTACAGTGATGATTCATTGAAAAGACTTGGTTGTGTCCTTATGTAGAATGATTAGGTAATTTCTTATGCTTCACACCAGTTTAAAATTCATGATGTAAATTACCCTACACATTCTTTGGAATTAGTTGTTGTTGTTTTTGCTTTAAAAATTTGGAGGCATCATTTGTATGGAGTAAAGTGTGAAATATATACTGATCATAAAAGTTTAATGTATATATTCACTCAGAAAGAGTTGAACATGAGACAGAGGAGATGGCTGGAATTAATCAAGGATTATGATTGTACAATTCATTACCATCTGGGAAAATAAAATAAAGTTGCTGATTATTTGAGTCGAAAAAGTAAGGCTTCATTAACAGTGTTGCATTTGGAACATGATCCTTTGGTTAAGGATTTGAAGAACATTGGCATAGAAGTTTTTGGTGCATGATATTCTTCTGTTTTGTTTCAGGTATCAGTGAAATATTCTCTATCAGATAGAATCCAGCAAGCACATAAGCAAGACAGTGAGTTTCTGAAAAAGGTAGAGCTGGTTCAGAAGGGTATGTTGCCTGAATTAAACATTGATAATGATTGTGTTTTGTGGATTGTGAATAGATTATGTGTGCCTTGTGATTCACTATTGAATAATGAGTTGTTATGTGAGACTCATAGTTCCCCGTTTTCAGTTCATCCTGGTGTTACTAAGATGTACATAGATCCATGGGAGTATTACTGGTGGGATGGAATGAAAAGTGATATTGCTGATTTTACTATGAAGTGTTTTACTTGTCCTCAGGTTAATGCTGAGTGGCAGTTACTGAAAGGGATGCTTCATCCTTTACCAGTGCCAGAGTGGAAATGGGAAAATATATCGATGGAATTTGTTGTGGGATTACTGAAGACATCTCGAGGTAATAATGCAATCTAGGTTATTGTTGATCGATTGACTAAATCTGCTCATTTCCTTCCTTTTTTAGATACATTCTCTCTAGATCAACATTCTCAATTGTATCTTAAATAGATAGTAAAGTTGCATGGAGTTCTCCTCTCCATTGTATCTGATCGTGATCCATGGTTTACTTCTAACTTTTGGAAAGGCCTTCAGATGTCTTTGGGTACTAAATTAAATTTTTGCACAGCTTTTCATCCAAAATCAGATGGGCAGTCAGAACGAACAATTCAGACTTTGGAGGATATGCTGCGAGCTTGATCTATGGATTATCAGGGAAGTTGGGACCAACATCTTTCTTTGGTTGAGTTTTCTTATAATAACAGTTTTCATTCCAGTATACAGATGCCACTATTTGAGGCATTATGTGGGAAGTGATGTCGAACTCTAGCTTTCTGGGATGCAGTGGGTGAAAGGAAACTAATGGGACCAGAATTGGTAGAAGAGATGACTGAAAAAGTTCAGTTGATTCAGAAACACATGAGAACACATAGAGCAGGCAGAAGAGTTATACGGATAACCGGAGGAAGGATCTATCTTTCGAGGTAGGTGATCATGTTTTTCTCAAAGCTTCACCATGGAAAAGTGTGATGTGATTTGGTAAGAAAGGAAAGCTGAGTCAAAGGTTCATTGGAACATATGAAATTTTGGAGAGAGTTGGATCAGTTTCATACCGAGTGGCTTACCCTCCGAGTTTATCTCAGGTACACAATGTTTTTCATGTTTCGATGTAGAGAAAGTATATGCCAGATCCATCTCATGTTTTGAGACCAGAGGTAGTTCAGTAGGAAGAGAATCTCTCTTATGAAGAACAACCAGTCCAGATTTTTGTCCGAATAGAGAAAGTGTTGCAAAATAAGGTAATTTACCAGGTAAAGGATTTGTGAAAAAACAATATGGTTGAAGAGGCAACATCAGAATTTGAAAATGCTATGGGGGGTAAATACCCCCACTTATTTTGATCAGTGAATAAAATTGCGAGGATGTAATTCCCAAAAGGGGGAAGGATGTAACAACCCAGGTAAATAAAGAATAATACAATTTAATATTTATTAATAATTGAGAATTGAATATTAATTTTACTTTAAAGGGGTTGCCATGTTCGATAGCGTACCCGATATTCAACAAATAGTTTCTTTCAAATCTTACATTACACACTAGTAATAAAATAATATTATTTTAAATGGAAGTTAACACGTAGCCGTTATATTGGTGGGAATGAATATAAATAACTAAAATATGAATATATATGTTTTTTTAAATGTTTCAACATTTATCCAATAAAATATAAAGGCTTAAAATACGAAAAGAATTCAATTTTAGGCATAAATACTCTAATATTCACTAAAGGTCCACTTATTGCCTTTTCATGGAGAACCTTATTTAAATATAGTTTTGGTCACTCTTATAAATTCTATTGGACCAAATAATAATCTTCTTCATAATTGGGACATCAAAATTTACATTGTGTATATGTTTGGTATTTTTACGATAAAGTTCATTTTTTTAATGAATAGTGAAAAATTTTGTATTTTAATTCAAAACCTCTTTTTAATCTAATTTATTTATATGATTAGATTATCTTTTGAATTGGTTTTAAAGTGAAATTATAATATAGTTTTACCATTAAATCCCATAGTGGTTGTTGGAATTAATTTCACTTTCAAATCAGACTTAAACTAGTGTCAATCTTTTGATACTTATTGTTTCATAAAAACACGCTATTTACTCAGACAGCGGGAATTAATTATTAACTTAATTAATGAAACTTATATTTTTTGAATTTTTTAAAATAGACTTTATTTTTGAATTCAGAATATCATATATAGCTTAGGATGTAGTTTTGGTATTTTTCTGAAAAACATCAATTTTTGATGAATAGTGAAACCACTAAGTGGTACTTAAAAAACTAATTTTTCATTTAAATGAAATTTTACCACATCTATGCTTTGAATTTCAAAAATCTAACATACATGGTTGTCATTAGAAATTATAATGTGGTTCAATGGGATTAAAATAAATTTTTGGTGAATAGTAACTTTTATGTTTTTTATCACGATTAGATGTAATTAGTGTGGTTTAAGGTACAAATAATGTTTTAATATTATGAAATGACCTAGACACATGTCCTACCATCATTGGATGTGTCATGGCCGACCGAGACAATCCATGAGTCACCTTGGGGACCCCATGGAGCCACTTTGGTAAGAAAATGACATTAATACCTTTTTATTTAAAGTTAAAATAAAAATGTCACAAACATGAATTGTTTTACTAAAACAATTTTTAAATTGGGTAATACAAGTAAGATTTTTGAATATAAATATTAATTAGAAATATAAAAAGATTTACTACATCATAATATTTTTTTATAATTTTTAAACATTAAATAAATTAAATTATTTATGACATCATGATGATGCATCGATTACCTCATTAAAGAACGATTTAAATAAAATGAAGAGATAATGTAAAATCTAAGCCCTAAACTTGTCAAAAACCAATTGGATGGGTATATTTAGAACCATTACCACCTTATACTTCAATTATATAAATGTGGACCTTTTAAATCTGAAACGCATTTTAAAATAAAGTAACATTTCTTTACTTTCCAAGAGTGCCCCTCCTCTCCTCTTATAAAAAGCCCCCACCTCGACCACCTTACCCACATATAAAAGATTTTGGATCGGCCATGATCTGCCCATTTTGTCTCTAAAAATCCCTATCATACTCCTAGAATCCTCAATTTGGGATAAAGTCTTCCCAAGGAAGCGTTTGAGCTCAAATCTAAGATAGTTGCCCGATTTTAAGGTAATGTCTTCACTTGTGTTCTTTTGTTTTATTTTGCTTCTCCAACCCCTTAACTCTTTTTATTCATTTCTTGTGTAACAAAAAAAGTATCCTCAATATACTAGGATGTTTTTATAAGAATAATTAGAGCTACACTGACACACACCTACATCTAATGGTTAAAGAACATACTGTTTATGTGGTTGGCGAATTTCTGCCTCACGAAATGATGATTGTTCAATCTTCTTTTGACACCTTTAATGGTGGACATTAAGATGTCAATCTATTTATATATGATATATATTATGTTTATGTTTTCTTTATTCATCTGTATTTTTCATTTGTGGTGTACCTTTATGGCTTCCATTATGGGTATACACGATATATTCATTTTAGGAATTGCGGACTACCACCCCCTCAAAGTGATTTGATTCGTTAATGCCATATGTGGGAGGTATAAAGGATGGATTTAAAGTTATTATATCTGATATTATACTGGAATTATAATATACCTTTATATCATTATTATTTCATTCCACTAAAGTAAGAGATAGAAATGAAAGTAGCGTTCATGCGTACGTACGGCTTACCGTCACCATGAATGGTGCATTTCATTTATTATCCCCAAATGTAATGTACTATTATAAGTACATATACATAATGGATATATATGATTTATTTTACATCTAAATGATTAATATAATTATGGAATTAAAATATACATATCTCTCATTTAGTTTTAATTCCATTAATATGATATAAAAATGAAAGTAGCGTTAATGCGTACGTACGACTTACCGTCTCCATGAATGTTGCATTTAATTTATTACCTCTAAATGATTATGTAATATTATAAATAAATGTATATTCTGGATATATATGATATATATGATATCAAAATCATGAATATCATTCTGGATATAATGAATATTTGACCACACGAACAACATGTAATTGTAAAAAGTCCACTTTCGACTTAAGAACCAAGTATCGACAAAACAAACATTATTAACATAAATTATTAATAATGTTTATAACATGGAAATAAGTGATATAAAAGGAATAATTAACTTGAAAAAGGTTCTTAAGCAAGTAGAAATTAACTCATGTTTATTATTCAGGATGTTAAAGAACGATCGAGTCAAGTCGGACCCGAGGTAATGGACTTCGTCTCAATCTCCTTTCATTGAGGCATATTTTGTTTTATATGCAACTTTCATTTATACGGTTCATAAACCCCTTTGACTTTTACTTTTATACAAAAGGAATCATTTTCTACGAAGCGTTTTACTAAACAAAAAAAGGAATATTTCTTTTAATGTTCGCGGTGACAAAGACCTTTTTTGCCGCCGTGAGTATTATTTGGTCTTTGGCTTCCTCAACAAGCCATAATGTTTTTAAAATGAAATAAATACCATATACTCATTTATGTATTTTGGTATTGAAAATGGTTTTTATAATGGATTTTTTATATCAATATATTTATGTGATATATTTTGATTAATGTGTAGAAATTCTTTCTTTCCATTATATTTTTTTGATGTTTTATGATTTTATAATGGTACGTGGACATTTGATGGGTGGTTACGTGATAAACCATATGACGGGTGATGCCGTGAATACCAGGACGGGTGGTTACATTATAACCTCCAATTCATTGGGTATGGAAGTCGGCCGTAATGCTATTACATTATGTGATATGTGTGGAAGTTGACTGTATGGTTATTCCATTTAAGTATGTTTATGTCCAAAGTTACCTTTATATGTTATGTGATCTGTATCTGGGTTTTATGGTAATATTTTGGTTACAAAAGGGTATGTAATGATATTTTATTCCGTGAAGTGTTTTTTCTACTTCATAAAGGTGAAAAGTATTACTTTGATAAAGTATACATGGTTTACTTGTTGTTTTAAAAAACTAACAGTTTTCATTCATTGTGTATCCCTTACTGAGCTTTTTATGCTCACCCCAAGTGATTTTAAATTTTTTTCATAGGACTTAATGTGGAATAGGGTCAAGGATGGGATCAAGGGACAGTCATGGTATCTAAAACATGGAACTAGACATGTTTCTTTTTATGATTTTTTATTTTATGGAAACTTAGTAGAAGTGTCTACTTTGTAATCTTTTGAAATTTAATAGTTATGTCCAAATTCTCTAAAACATTAAACCTGAAAAGATCCTCAATGTGAATTATTCATTTAATTCATTATTAATTAAGTTTTATGGTCGGGGCCTTATAATTATGATTTATAAAATACTTCATGCCTCATGTGAAATTAGTTTCACTATTATAGGAGCACCAATGATATAGATAAAATATAATAATGATATCTTTATAACTTTTTACTCCTCACAACACACTGTTTTATAATTTTTACAATGAGAAAGCTTTAAAATAACATTTCATTTGATTTTAAAGTCATATTTAAAGAAAAATATAAAAATAATAAAAACGTGTTTATCATTTAAAGCTGACCAAAATATGAGATGCTTTAAAATTATATTCAATCATTTATCTCTCTGTTTTCCTACTTCCAAAGTTTTACTTTTTCTTCTTGCATATTTAGATTGAACAAATCCAACAATATAAATATGAGTAGATTATTATTGAATCTCTGTTTCACAATATATCCCACATATAACTATGTAAGTGTTTTAGTTTATGCTTTTTTTTCATATTATTCAGATTTTTAATTTAAATATATGTTAAAGATTGGGGATCTGGTTATTCTTAATAATAAAAATTCTTGGGAGTTAGTTGATATCATGTAGATATGGTTAGGATCATTCTTGGGATGTATCCTATTATATTTTTTCTTTAATTTCTGATATTTTCCTTTTATTACATAGTTTAAATAGGTTAATATTCAAAAAATATTTCCCAATTAAAATTTTCATAATATTTATAAATTTAAATTTTGAAAACTATAAAATAATTTTGATCTTTTTTTGGAATATATAATGTTCTTAGTGTGAGGATAATTTTTTACATATAGAATTATTTTAAAATGTATTAACTAGATCCCTTTAAAATATACTTAAAATTTTTATTAAACAGTTATATATGCAATATATTAATTATGAGAGCTATTTTGAAATAATGATTTTTTGTCTTTTTTTAAAACAAAATTTCTTATTAGATGCCCATTTCATCACATTCATGTGTACTTCATTGCGGCCAATATAAACAATGTAACCTACTAATTGTTGCCACATATCAAAGGCAATATAGTGATATAAAAATATTTTGTTTTTGAAAAATAACCTTAATGGTAAGAGAAATGTTGAACCTAAACAAAAAAATATTTTATAAAAATTATACCCATAAATTTAGGGTATAAACATCATAGAAAGTCTTTCAAAATTCATGGAGAATTAAAAAAAACAAAACATTTTTTATAATATGTTCTAAATAAATTAAATAATTATAAATTTTTTTGATGTAAGTATATTAAAATGGATCACATGAGGATGTGCCCTACCTGTAAAAACATGAAAGTTTTATACATTATGGTGATGATTCTCATGTTTTCAAGATGAAGAAGTCACATTATGTGAATAAATAGGTGTGTCATGCATGGATACAATGATAGAAAGTAACATAATTAGAATAAAATTTGATAAAGTAAATGTGGAAATAAATCCTTTGGAAAATGGTGGTGATGTAAACTTAGACATTTTATATATGTTTTCCATTAGTTTATTTTTATCAAAAATGAATGAAACTTGTTTGGAATTTTTTTATAAAATAAAGAAACACAATGAGATGTTAATAAATAGTGAGATAAAATTAATTTTGGAATATTATGTTATTAGAAAACTAGGTAATATTTTTCTTTTATAAGATGCATATTCACATGTGATTTTGAATAATTTTGTAAAGTAAGTTTAGAGATTTCTTTACTCCTGTAGAACATGGGACAAAGTAATCAATGGATAAAGAAATAATTATTGATGATAAAATAAATTTTCAAATAATTAGTGGTAGTCAATTATATTTCATATTAATATATTTGATATCATGTTTGATGTTACTTTTTAGGAATTACTCCAATGCAATACAAAGGTTTCATATCTTACGATAGTAGAAAATAGAAAATATTCATTAGGGTTTCAAATTTTCTTATACAATATCCTCTATTAAAAAGGGGTTTTACCATTGAATAATCATATAAATAAATTTAAAGCCCCAATATAGGTGGATTTTATCAATTTATATGAACATAAATAATGTTAAAACTGTTTTTAGCACATTCTGTGATATAACCATTATCAAAACCACATTGTAACCTCTATTATTTAAATAATTGATATTAAAATCTTGTTTGAATGTTGGATAATTAAATAGATGAATTTAAAATTATATCCTCTTTGGTTTGAATGACTTGTATTATATAATTTTTTATAATATAATTTTTTCCATCGGTTATTATACAATAAATGTAAAAAATATTTTATTTTACCATCTGTGAAAGTAAAATTGATGTTAAAATAGAGATTCATCAACAATTATCTTATTACACAAAATCCCATGGAATTTTTTATAAATTTAAATAGGATTTTTCTAAGACTAGACACTCTGATGAAACATGATTATGAGGCCCGGTGAGCTCGGAATACAATTTTAAACTTTTTTTAAGTACAATTAAGTAAACATGGGAACGTGTTTTTTAACTTTTGAAATGGTGCTCTGATAAAAAATCTGAGGGCACTACTAAACTCATTATTTTGGGATTCGCCTAGAAATGACTTATCTTTAGCCGACAAGGTTTAATTAGAAAAGTAAAATTTTAGAACTTTTAAAGAAAAATATAAAAATAAAATAAAATTATTTTATTTTATTTTTTGAATTTTCCAAATCATTGTAGCATTATGATTTTCTACGTAAGAATAACTGACATGATGTTTCATTTATGATACATCGTGGCGAATATGTAATGGATCATAGCTGAAATGTTGATTTGCGTTCGACCTTTAATGGCCATGCGGGAAATTCAGAACCTTGATTATCCACATAATATTTTATATAATATTAGAGGTCAAGGGAGGACATTTGATTCTTCTGGGAAAGATGCCTTGACAAATTCATGGGTGAACAACGATGAGACGACATATCAACTATCGGAGTTCGGATCAGACAACGATGGATCGATGGACAATGATCATGAACTTATTCATTTTAAATGATCGATTTAATCTAGGTAGGACTCATCTTTGGAGTTTTACACCTTTGATTAAATGATTGAGCATGTTCATAATTAGTTTTTCAATCTGTGCCCCTTGAACCTCCATGTTTACTGAAGATATATTGTTTATCAATTGTCCAATAAATGTTCTAACCATGGTCCCCCATCATAGTTCTCCATCCAAGAACACTTGGATAGTGATATTCAAGACTTAGGTTTTCGGTGCCACTTTCTCATATTTATTTGAGTTCATCACCATGGAATCCCAGAGGATCTGTGTTTGAAATTTTCGGGCAACTCGTGCCCGTTCTAGAGCCTGGATTCATAGCGAGTTGAGAAAACATGGATGGTTTTCTGATATAAGCACAGATATGGAAACCTTGCGAGATGAGGATGACTGCTCTAGTCTTTTTAGATCAAAACCATGTAAAATGAAGGCAGGGTGCCTCACTGAAGTTGTGGCGACATCATGTTGTCCGACGAAGGATAATTTTTTTTTTATGGATTTTTGAATTTTTTTTGCCTAAATGGGTTTGTGAACAAAATATTTTTAAAAATGGGTCCAAGATGCATGAACCATGTTCACGCATCACTGGCCCTGGTAAGATGTGTGAACCCCGTTCATGTATCCTTCACGAGGTTGATGAAGCATGCGTGAATGGTTTTCACGTATCCTACAGAAACTTTTTTTTACAATTCTTTTTTAAATTTTTTTATTTTTGATTTTTGTTATGTTTATATATATATATATACAAACAAAACAAAAAATTCAGAAGAATTTATCTACTATTTAATATCTAGAAGTACTGCCATTATAGCTGTCTGGATTCTGATTAAGACCCTCACCCAGAGATCTCTTTTATAATATTGCTTGCCCAGGAAATCATTCTGCATTTTCAATATGGGGTTCAGGTTCTCTTTTTCTTGCACAGAACATTCTGCATTTCCTATGCGGGATTCTGTTTCAAGTACATTACTTTAAATGACTATAAAATACAAACTATACAACCAATATTAATGACACTTAAAACATGGATTAAACATATAATAAATAGTTGAAAATGAAAATAATTTCATAAAAAGTGTTGATGAATCATAATTTATAAGCTTTCAAACCACCAACTTGAAACTTAAAAATGTTTCAAGTGTGTGACTTTGAAAGACTATAAAATATAAACTATAATACTAGTATGAATGAAACATAAAACATGGATTAAACATACAAAAAATAGTTGAAAATAAAAATAATTTCATAAAAATATTGATGAATAAAAATCTATAAGCTTTCAAAACCACCAACTTGAAACTTAAAAATGTTTCAAGTACGTGTCTTTGAAATATTATAAAATACAAACTATAAGACCAATATGAATAAAACATAATATACGGATTAAACATGTATGAAATATTTGAAAATAAAAATAATTTCGTAAAAATTTCTGATGAAAAATAATTTATAATCTTTCAAAACCACAAACATGATTCTTAAAAACATTTACGTGTCTTCGAAAGCCTATAAAATACAAACTATAAAACCAATATAAATGAAAATTAAAACATGGATTAAACATATAAGAAATAGTTAATAATTAATTAGTTAATTAGTAATATAATTATTAATTAGTTAATAATTAATATAATTATTAATTATTAATTACTAATATACAATAATTAATTCGTTAATTAGTAATATAATTATATAGTAATTAATTAATTGATTAGTAATATAATTGTTAATTGATAATTACATAGTTAATTAGTAATATAAATATTATTTATAATTGTTAATTATAATTATAATTTTTAATTTTTAATTATTAATTATATAATAAGTAATTACTTAATTAGTAATATAATTATTAAATATAAATTTTTATTATTTATTATATAATTATTCATTAGTTAATTGGTAATATATTTATTAATTATAATTATTTATTATTTATCACATAATAATTAATTAGTTAATTTGTAATACATTTATTAATTATAAAATAAGCAATTAATTAATTAATAATAAAATTAGTAATTATAAATATTTATTATAATTAATTATTATTAATTAGTAATTATTAATAATTAATTATATAATAATTAAGTAGCTAATTACCAATATAAATATGAACTATTAAAAATTAATTAGTTAAATAGTATTATAATTATAAATTATAATTATTATATATTAATTAGTAATATAATTATTAATTATAATTAGTAATATAATTATTAATTATAGTTATTAGTTATTAATTATATAATAATTAATTAGTTAATTACCAATATAATTGTTAATTATTAATAATTAATTATATAATAATTAATTAGTTAATTTGTAATATAATTATTAATTATTAATTATATAATTATTAATTAGTAAAATAGTAATATAAGAATTAATTATATAATTAATAATTATAAGAATAATTAAAAATTATATTACTAATTAACTCATTAATTATTATATAATTAATAATTATATTACTAATTAACTCATTAATTATTATATAATTAATTATTAATAATTAATAACTAATAATTGTAATGGATAATTATAATTATATATTATATTACTAATTTACTAATTAACTAATGAATTATTATATAATTTATAATTATATAACTAACTAAATACTTAATTAATATATAATTAATAATTATATTACAAATTAATTAATAAATTATTATATAATAAATAATGATATTACTAACTGACTAATTATTAACTAATTAATAATTATAATACTAATTAACTAATTAATTATTAACTTTTTTTTATATGTTTAATCCATGTTTTAATTTTCATATAAATTTTGTATTTTATAAGTTTTCAAATCCACATACTTGAACATTTTTAAGTTTCAAGTTGGTGGTTTTGAAAGATTATAAATTATTATTCATCAACTTTTTTCAGGAAATTCTTTTTATTTTCATTTATTTCTTGTATGTTTAATCCATGTTTTATGTTTCATTCATATTGGTCTTATAGTTTTTATTTTATAGTACTTCAAAGTCACGTACTTGAAACATTTTTATGTTTCAAGTTGGTGGTTTTGAAAGCTTATAAATTATTATTCATCAACCCTTTTTATGAAATTCTTTACATTTTCAACTATTTATAATATGTTTAATCCATGTTTTATGTTTCATTTATATTGGTTGTATACTTTTTATTTTAAAGTCTTTCAAAGTCACGTACTTGAAACAAAATCCCGCATCAGTAATGCAGAATGTTCTGCGCAGTAAAAAGAGAACCTGCATCCCACATCGGAAATGAAAAATGATTTCCTGGGCAAGCCATCTTATAAAAGAGATCCCTTGGTGAGGGTTTCTGTCAGAATCTGGACTTCTCTAATGGCAGTATTGCTGGATATTAAATAGCAGATAAATTCTGCTGACTTTTTTGTTTTGTTTGTGTATATATATATATATAACAAAACAAAAAAAATTCAATAAAAATTGCAAAAAAAATTCTGTAGGATGCGTGAATCCCATTCACGCATCCTTCATCAACTTCGTGAAGGATGCGTGAACGGTGTTCACGCATCGTTCAGCGCGGTTAAGATGCTTGAACCCCATTCACGCATATTCATGGGGAAAGTGATGTGTGAAAGAGGTTCACACATCATGGGCCCTTTTTAAAAAAAAATTGTAACCTAACCCATTTAGGAAAAAAAATTCAAAAACCCAGAAAAAAAAAACATCCTCCGGCGAAGCTGGTTCGGCGTGAGCAGGGTGGTTGGGGTGGCTATCGAGTGCAGCCTGAGGTAGTCGGTGGACCCAGAGGCAGCGGTCGAGGGTGGAACATACTAATGAGGGTGGCTGATTATTGCCAGACCATGGTAAGATTAGTGTATGAGTGTTCGATGGGCCGCCACATAATAGAGATCCCCAGTTATGGTTGCATTATTTTTCACGGGGAGGAAGAAGTCTAAAAAGAAAAACGATGTTAATATTTTTATTTATGTCCTTAATAAAGTATAACAATCTGAGGAAAGGGAAGGGTGTGGGAGTAAAACCCGTATATACGTGATTTGAGAAATTGAAGAGTTGTGCATGGAGTACTAATCGAATATATGTATATATGTTCAATAATAATAATTATATAAAATATTATTGTACTAGTTATTGTAGCGAAAACAATGTTTCTATCGTAACACTTCCATTGGAGATTAGATTGAAGAACCATCAGCGGCAGTGTGATCCTGTCTTTGATATGATATTTTTTAGTTCAATGTCCAGTACATATTTCTGGCTCGTGGAGAAGGTCAATAAAACGCTCTAAAATAAAAATTAAATTATTATTTTCAAATGTTGAGTCAAACGTATCTCATACATGGAGTGTCTGATGGATGTTTCTTCTGTGGAAGCGTGATTCTAACATTGAGATGATCATTTTAAGAACAATGTTTTATACCTTCTTGAGATCAGTGCATTGGGTCAATGAAATGGCCAATAAAAATAAAATTATTATTACTGGAATATATTGTATCCAACATATCTCACCTTTATGGCGTCGAAATGACAAACAACATGCGACACTATGACCCATAAATTAAGACAATTGTTTCAAGATCAATTTTTGATATTTAAATCGAGATCAAGGTGTGTGCCTCAATCCAAATTTTCATGGGTTGCGGTGAAGCATATCTTTTTAACTGGGTAACTGTTTTGGACGAATGAGTATTTCATCTCCTGTGTTTTTCCATGTGGATCGCAATGATTAAATCTATATAATTTGTATTGTGACTAAGGTGTGTGCACCACGGGATTCCTCTCATGCATATTATGATGACATATGACTTTCTTATTGGATACATATACAGGGAATGATTCCTCTATCCGTATAGATAGTACACACCTATAGGATTAGGGTGTGGGTCCTCCACACCAAAAGTACATATAGTAAGTACGCCCCAACCGGGTAGGGTGATGGTCCTCTATGATAGGATTCGGTACACCCCTATCATACTAGGGTTAAGGTCCTCCATAATTCTTATGCATATAAAGTGGGTACTCCCCTATCGAGTAGGGTGTGGTTACTCTATGTTATGAGTTAGTACTCCCCTAACGTACCCGGGTGTGGGTCCTCCCCACATGATCGATAGAGTCTGTACTCCCCTACTAGGTAGTGTGAGGATCCACTATTATATAAGTCAATATTACCATAACATACTAGGGCGGGGGTCCTCAACACATTAACTAACAGATTCAGTACTCCTTTATTGTACCTGGGACTGGGTCCTCTAGTCACTGAGTAGTACTCCCCTACCAGGTAGGGTGCAGGTCCTCAATTAGAAGCTATATCTCCCCCAATGGACTGAGGTGCAGGCCACTGCTTACTAGAGTGAAAAATGTTTTGTGGAATGTTAGGAGTAGGTCTCCCTCTTACATGTACAGTAGTGAGCGAATGCCTCTTCACTTGGGTTTTGTTAGCATTGTGTTGGGTGCAAGAGGGTGATGATTGAACCTTCGGTGTTGGGAACTGGAGCTACACCTAGTACAATGTTCCTGAAGGAGTGTACCTCTTGGATGAATTCCATCAAGGATTGTTGATCTCATGGGGCATGTGTTCCTTTTATCATGTGTTACTTCCCAACCCTACGATTAGAATCCTGATACTGGCTATGAGGTTAGAGCCTTATGTTTTCATAGTGGTTGAGACGAGTATATTTGGATATTCATGGTATAGGTATTGGAATATACCCTAGAAGTTATGTCGTTTAATTCCATTGTGGTTTTCCTCATGCACCGTACCTTTTAGTTTCTAGGTATCTTACTGAGTATTGTTTTACTCACCCCTACAAGGGATTTTCTAGAGCATGTTGTGTTTGGTGAAAATGACTAACACTTCAACAAAATTCAGGGAGGACCAAGACCAGGTGGTGTTCAGTGAGAGAAGACGAATGAGGAATAATCATACAACATCAAGCAGCTACCCTCCACCAAGCCTCTAGGTAGGCTTTCTAGTGGATGAGATTCAGGGACATTGAGTTGTACTCTTGTTCTTCATTTCTTTTAGTGGGATTTTATACTGTCCTGGTTTACCCTTAAACTTTACATTCTGTTGTACTCTGATTGTGTTATACTTAGTAGTTTACGTGCATGGTTTACATGGATATTACTTTCTAGTACCTTTTTCTGGGAGTGGTGTGTGTGCATACAGGTACTTAAGAAATTGCCTCCCATGTGTGGAATAAGACTACTAGGCAGTAGCCACCATCCCCTGTCCTATCATAGGTGGGATTGGGGTAGCCATGTCATGGTTCGTGGGGGACGTTTCATGACAGAGTGGTATCAGATTGGCAGTCAGTTCTACCTTTGGACCATAGTGTCATGAGCTTGGTTTGGGTTTCGTAGTGACATTGTTAAAAATGTTTCGAGTTTTCCTCTCAGACCAGAGGTTCTAGTGTTGGTGTGGTGGTCGACGTATCCATTCACTAAGACTCTGATAACCTTCTTTTTGACTCGAAACATTAAGACACTGGTCTCCAGGGAATTAATGTTACACGCATCATATAGTAATGGTTTTTTTTCATGTCCTTCTTGCGTCAACTCTGCATATATACTCTAACAACTGTGGTCCATCTTGATATATTTCATTGTGCCTCCACAGTGACCTCCAGATAGAATTATATAGTGTGATTGTGATTACAATCTACCTCGTGATGATGCTTTAGTGCAGGGCAGTGTTTCTAAGTAGTTGACCTAGGGTGGTCTACCGGTAATTCCACCACTCGCAGGATAGCATGGTTTACCGACAATTCAAACTGAGGATGTGCAAAGGTTGTGTGTGCTACATGAGTCCCAGAGGTAAAGACCTCCCAGGTTTTGAGGCAAGATAGATCCTTAGGTAGCTGAGGATTGGCTTGAGGTGGTTTAATGAGTCTTTATCTTAGTGAGGACACAACCCAACCAGAATGCAGTCCTAGCCATGATCCATCTATAGGGCTCTGCTGGACGATGGTCGAGCTTGGTGATCCAGATATATTAGGATGTGACCGTCACTATGACAGACATTGTTTTCCTCTTTCGGGATGAGTTCTTTCCGGCGACATTACACTCTACATAAACAAAAGATGCTAACCTACGATAATGTAGCATGTCGGTAGAAGATTAATCAGCGAGATTCACATATATTTCTCACTACTCTATGAATATGGTGTAGGACCCTTACTTTTGGTCCAAGAAATTCGAGAAGAGACTACACCAGGAGATCAGGGCATTAGTTATACCCCTTAACATTTAGTCATATGTTGGGGTGATGGAGGGTGCCCTAGTGTTTGAGATCTTCTTGGCAGTCGAGCGGATGGATGTGACCTATAGCAGTGGTCATGAGGTAAAGTCATCTGATTGAGAAACTAGACATCTGGGAATTGGATCGTGACGTAGGAGGCATACCCATTCCCGAATTTATATGTGTGTGTGTATGGTATAGAAGCAGTTCTATGGATATAATTAGCCAGAGGAGAGGTGGTGTTATGCTTGCAATGATTGGGGACGTATCGTAAGGGATTTACCTACTCACCATACCGTTGTGAGAAAGCCGGTAGAGGGGCCTCCTTGGAAACGAAAATCCATGGAGAATGGAGTTCTGCAAGATATATGGTGTGGTAGAGAAACAAGAGGAGTAGTAGGTGGAGGTCCGCACAAGAATCAGAGAGCTAGAGGGTTTGAGAGAGGACAACATAGTACAGTGATGGATTATGACCAAGAAGCTCCAAGGGAGATTAAAGGTATGATCTGTGTCTTTTCACATGGCTGTTATTTTACGTAGACACAAGTGACAGGCGTTCTTTTTTTCTGGTTTTTTTTGAGACATTGAGGGTTTGGTTGGACCATGTAATTGAACCACATGCTTAAAGACTCCTACTAGAGGAGACACATTGAGTACACACTAGAACTGATAGTGTAACCTAACTCTTGGAGGCGAGAGTCGCAGTTGAAATCTCTTTCTCATGGAACCGAGGCCTTATGACGTCATTATGTGTATGGACTACTACCTTTCTAACCTGGATTGACTGTATTAGGAAAATGATACAGTATGCATATGATGGTGGAAAAGGTTTTTCCCTTGCGGTAAAAGGAAAACACGGGTGGCACAGGGTGGAATCTACAAAGTGTCTTGTTTGGGATCGTTCCGCCGTGGAAGAGCTAGTGAGTGTGGCAGTGTTCTTATTTCAGTAAGTTGTGTGGTTGCTAGAGGTTGTAGTTAGAGGGAATAGTAAGACCCAACATTCACTCAGGGTAAGCCTTTTTTTGTGCGTAAATAACAATGCATGTTTCACATCAACCATGAACGTGTAATGCTTGTGGAGGCTTTAGCATAGTTCATCCAATGGTGGGAGTGAACTGCAGCGTTATATCTATATCGCGGTCTGGTTAGCATAGTGGTGAGCCACTAGACCCCAATGAATGCAGATGTATTATAGTGATTAGTTTTTTCCCACTTTTTGCTGCTAAACGAACATGTTCTCATTGTTTCAAGATGTTGAATGAGTTAGAAGATGGACATAAAAGTGGTTGATTTCAGTGCTTCTTTGAGGTGTGTGCTTGTAAGTAGCACAGAAACCCTTGATGTACTCAGATTTCTCTCCTTGAGCATAGTATTTTTCTTTTCGAAGACAGAAATCCTTATGGTGGGGAGAGTTTAATGGCTCGACAGCCTATTGAATGTTTTTCTAAATTTAAAAGGGATTTTCATGAGACCACACGCTCTAACGGCACGTGATTCCAAGGCCTAGAGAGCCTAAAACAAAATTTTAGAAAAATTTTATGTACTCTTAAGTAAACTTGTGAGCGGGTATTTTTATCTTTAGATCTGGTGCTCAGATCAAAAATCAAAGGGCACTGTTCAACTCATAACACCATGATTCACCTAGAAGTGACTTAACATCGTCCAACAAGGGTCAACTGGAAAAGTTAAATTTTTGAACTTTTAATGAAAAAAGATAAAAACAAAACAAAATTTTTTTATTTTATTTTTGAATTTTCAAAATCATTATAGCATAATGATTTTCTACCTCATCATAACTGACATGCTATATCATTTATGAAAAAGCACAACGACTATGTAACAGATCATAATAAAAATGTTGATTCGTGTTCCACCTTTAATGGACAAGCCGGAAATACTAAATCTTGATTTTCAATATAATGGTTTAGAAAATATCCACATTTGAGGAAGGGAATTGTATTATTTTTGGATAGATGCCTTAAATAATTAGTGGGAAAATAACAATGGGAGAGCAGATCAATAATCGAAGTTTGGATTAGACGTCGATTGATCAACGAAGGATGATAATGAAGTTATTCAGCATCAATGATCAATCTAATTCAGGTAGGACTCATCATTCATGTTTTACATCTTTGATTAAATGATTGAGAATGATGATAATTAGTTTCTCAATCTACACCAGATGCACCTACCTGTTTGCTAAAAATATATTGTTTCTCAATTATTCAATCAATGTTCTAACCACTGTGCCCCTTCCTAGTTTGCCAGCCAAAAATTCATGGCTTATGATATTCAAGACATTATTATTTGTATTTTTCTCATGTATTTCTCCATGTTCATCTACATGATATCCTGGAGGATCCGGGTTTGACATTTGTCGGGCTACCCATGACCGTTTTGGTGCCCAGATTCACAAGGTGTCGAGAAAACATGGATTGTTTATTGATCCGAACACAGATATCGAAACCTTGTGATATTAGGATGACTGATCTGGAATTTTTACATCAACAACACAAATAATGAAGACATTGTGACTTACTAATGATGTGGAGACATTGTACGGTCCTGTGAAGCTAGGTCGTCATTAGCAGGGTGGCCAGGGTGGCTATCTGGCACGGCCTGAGGAGGTCGGTGGCCCAGGAGGTGGCAGTCGAGGGCGGAACATGTGGATGAGGGTGGCTGATCAATGATAAACTATGGGCTGATCAGTGTTAGAGTATTCTAGGGGCTTCCATGTAATGAAGATCCCCAGCTTGGGTTGCAACAATTTTTACAAGGAATAATATATCTAAAAATAAAAATGATTTCAATAGTATTTTTATATCATTATTAAAGTTAAAAAATTTGCGGCAAGGGGAGGGGCATGGGTATAAATCCCTTAAATGTGTGATTGTATAGATTGAGGAGTCATGTGTGGACGTCTAATCAAATATATTTATATATTTTCAATAATAATAAAGATATAAAATATTATTATTGTTGTTGTTGAGAAAACCATGTTTCAGTCATAACTCCTCTGAAGGACATTTGATTGATGAGCCATTTTCATAAGTGTTACCATATCTTCAATACGATAATTTTGTGTTCCATGTTGAGTACCTTTTTCTAGTTCATGGACCAGGTCAATAAAATTCTCTAAAATAATAACAAAATTATTATTTTCAAACGCTGAGTCGAATGTAACTCATACATGGAGTATCTGTTTGAGGTGTCGTCCATGAAATCACGATTCTAACATTAAGACGGTCATTTTAAGACCAATTTTCAATTATTTTTTCAGACCTACAGTTCGGGTCAAAGAAAATCCCTATATTATTATTATTATTATTATGAGATCTTGTATCCAAAATATCTCACTCTTATGACATCAGAATGACAAACCGCCAGTGACACTGTGACCTTGAAATTAATATGAACATTTCATCATTAATTTGGGATATTTAAATTGAGATCAAGGCATGGGCCCCAATCATCCCAGTTCGTACATGTTGCTGTGAAACATAGCTTTTTCACTGAGTATACATTTGAGATGAATAAGGAGTCCATCTTGTGTGTTTTTTCGTGAATATGGAAATGCTGCAATCTAAATAATTTGTTTTGTGACCAAGGTGTAGGCACCACGAGACTTCTATTGAGCATATTATGACAAAATATGCCTTATATATCAGATATAATTATAGGGAATGATTCCTCTGTCCATGAAGTTGGTACTCCCCTATAGGATTAGGGTACGGGTGCTCCACACATAACGTACATAAAGTTGGTACTTCTATACTAGGTAGGGTGAGGGTTCTCTATGTTAAAATTCGAAACTCCCTTATTGTACCAGGGCGTGGGTCCTCTATAGATATTAAGCACATAGAGTCTGTACTTTTCTACAGGGTAGGCTGCAGGTCGTCTCTGTTAGCAGTCAGTACTCCCCTAATGTACCGAGGCATGGATCCTACACACTTGATCAATGGAGTCAGTACTCCCCTACTGGTTAGGGTGCGGGTCCTCTATTATATGATTTGGTACTCCCTTAAAATACTAGGGAATGGGTACCTTACACATTAATTGATAGAGTTAGTACACCCATATCGTACCAGGGCACGAGTCCTCTAATCCCTGAGTAGTACTCCCCTACCGGGTAGGGTGCGGATCCTCAGTTAGAAGCTAGTTCTCCCTTAATGAACTGAGGTGGAGTCCAATCCTTACAGGAGAAACATAGGTTTCATGGGATGTTAGGATAATGCCTCCCTCTTACTTGTATAATGGTGATGGTAGTCTTCTTCACATGGGTTTCCTTAGCTCTGCATTGGGTGCAAGACGATGATGACTGATCCACCAGTGATAGGCCATGAGGCTCAACCTAGTATAATTCTCTTGAAGGAGTGTACCTCTCAGAGGAATGCCATTTTGGATGGCTAAGCTCTTGGGGTGTTTTCTCCTGGTATCGTCTCTTACTTCTCAAACCCGAGATGATAATCTTGATGCTGGATATGAGGTTGGGGCCTTCTGTTTTTTTTTCATGGTTGACATGAGTATATCTGGATGTTCATGTAATTTTTATAGGAAAATACCCCAGTTGAGTTGTCAGTGCATTACTTTTTGGATTTTCTCTTACGCATTTCCTTTTTGGATTTGCGGTCTCCAACTGAGAATTATTTTACACACCCCTGCATGGGATTTGATTGCACGTGTCATGGCTTCTACAGACAACTAACGCTTTGACAATGTTCAGGGAGGACCAGGACCAGGTGGTGTTCAGTGAGAGAAGACAGACAATGTGTAATCCTACAACATCAGGCATCTACCCTCCACCAACCCTCTAGGTAGTATTTCCATAAGTCGATCTTCAGGGATGTGGAGTTGTACTTTTGTTTTTATTTTTTGGGTGTGCTAGTATACTGGCCCAGTTTACCCTTGCACTTTACTTTCTATTATACTCTGGTTGTGTTATATTATGTGGTTTATGTGCATGATTTACATGGAATGTACTTTCTAGTAACTTTGGCTTGTAGTTGTGTGTGTGTACTGGTACTTAAGAAAATGTCTCCCATTTGTGGATTATGCCTACTTGAAACTAGTTTGCAGCCCTTGGATTATCGGAGTTGGTCTTGGGGTAGTCATAGCATAGGCCCTAGGTACGGGTCATGAACGATTCTGTTAAAAATAATTTTATAACTCTATTGAAAAATATGAAATGTTTCATATTAAATTCTCCCTCTTTTTTCAGTCCTTGATTTTCTAAATTTCTATGTTGCATGACACAGAGGCATCATTTATCCTCTTCATCTAACTACATTTAACCACAACATTTCTACAGATTATCCTCTTTCCCACCTCCCTCATCCAATTCCTCCACCGTTGGTATGTCCCCCACCATTACCATGATACTCTACCCTTAGTCACATTTTTGTGCCCCATCTATGTTCCACTACCTTCATTATCCTTCCACACTCTTTAGTTAAAGATCAACCTCTAATGTCTTTAATTAATATGATTTTGAAACTATTATTTATTATGTTTAGATGATTTATTTACATTATAGATTGATTTAATTAACATAAAATATTTGGTATATTTGACTACAAGAATACAAGTTTATATATATTTTTATATGTTAATATTGTTATTAATTTTTGATTAGTTGGTTGTTATGATTTTATTTTACTTTTATTGTTCAATTTAATGTTTATATTTTCAAATTTATTAGTTTATAATATTGATATAATTATTTTTACATTTGGATTTACGTTAATATTTTTTATTTTATGTGAAAAATATTTTCATTGAATGTCTACGTATATGTTTATATTTTCTTATATATTTTATTATATCATTAGCTGTTTATATATATATATATATAATAATTCTATAAATATTTTAAATATATAAAAATCATTTTATGTTTATATATTTATATATTTGTTTAGAATTATAATTGTCTCTATATATTGGTATACATAGATATTTTGATATGATATACATCGTTTACATATATTTGTATATATGTTTTATTTAGTGTATATAAATATATATATTAAATTTATATTTATTTCTATATATATTTATTTGATTTAATATATATATTTTGAATTTATATTTTAAAATTTAAATTTATATGTTTTTTATATCTATTTATATGTTTTATATTTAAAAGTTTTATATTTATTTGTTTATTTGTTTATTTTTTTCATTTTTATTGTTTATATTCCTATTTTTTTATTTTATATGTATATATTTACAATAGAATAATATTATTATGCTTATATATTTATATGCTTATATTAAAATGTTAATTTGTTTATATTTATTTAATTATTATCTTTATATGTTAATATGATTTATTTTTATTTGACTATATATATATTATATATATATATTTAAATTCATAAATACGTATATATTTATGTTTTTATATATATAAATGTTTTAAATTCATATGTTCAAAAGTTAATATGTTTAAATTTTATCTAATAATATTTTTTTAAAATGATAATATATTTTAATATATTCATAATATTTAGTTTTTTCATAGATAATTAATGAATAGTAATAAGATTAATACAAGAACTTGTGATGCACGTGAGAAAGGTGTTGAAAATTTCATTGAATTTTCAATATGGAATATTGAAAATAATTAAATGATTTTCTATCCATGCATGATGTTATTGAATTCGAAAAATTTAGGCTCATAGAAATTAAAAAGTATTTATTTTCTAGAGCTTTCATTGTAATTTTTCACGTTTTTATTAGTAATTTAAAATAGAAAATTAATAAACATCAAATTTTGATGAAGATGTTCAGTATGAGATAAATTTTTTGATGATGAATTATTTTTTTGTTGGCATTGAAACAATCAAAAACACCAAAATAATTTAGAAATACGGTATATATTCCAGAAACCCACTATTCTAAGGTTGTATTAAATATAGAGTGTTATACATATCTAAAAAATTAATTAACATAAATGTAAAAAAAATTTATAGTGATAAAAATTCGGTGAAATTGATTCAACATTTAAATTAGTTACTTATAGTTGGAATCAAGATTCAATATTCAAATTATGATGAAAAAATATTATTCTTATAACATAGTGATATTTTATAATATCTTTTTTCTTTTAAAAAAATATAATTTTTTTTGAAGTTTACTTTACCTGAATCTATGAGTCTTTATGAATCATTATATAGTAAACCACTAGGATGTAGAAATTAAATTGACATGTAAAAAATATAAATAAAAACATTATTAAGAATATTTTTAATATTTAAAAAATTAAACAAGTTAATTTATTAAATCATAATAAATATGATCTCATTTATTCGTAACGTAATTTTATGCATCAAAATTACGTTTTATTAAAAAATGGTTATTATCACATATTTTTAAGAAAATCTTATAATGAATTAATACAATTTTTTAAAAAATATTAATTTAGGAAATTATTATCATTTTTAAAATAATATTTTGATATTATCTTTGGTTTAATTCATAGATGTTTTAAAAATAAATATATTTTTGATGGGAAGTGAAAAATACATATTTTTATTGAAAATTATCAATTCATTTCTAGTAAATATCCCATTATTTTTTGAAAATGATATTAAATTAAACTAGTTATAATATAATTATTGTAATATAATTAATAAAATTTAAATAAACATTATAATTTTTTATATAAATTTTTTATGGATTAAAATTTATTTATCTAAAAAAATTTTATATACACAATGTGTTTTTATAATAATAAATTAATTTAATCACTATTTATTAATTTTTACATTAAAATATACAAATTTTATATTTAATAAAATATTTTAAAAATCATTTTATAATATTTACTAGTCAAAAAATGGGATTAAATTAATTTTATCATTAAAATGACATCATAAAAAATTGGTTTTCTTTATATAATGTTTGCTTAGTTAAAATTAAATTCTTTTATATACATAAATTGAGCATGATAAAATATATATGATATTTTTAATAAAAATTAATATAATTATTATGGAAACATAATGTTTTTCATACTGAATGGTAACAATAATAAAATTTTCTTACCATGAAATGTTTATAATAGGCTTACCATGAGATGGGGGTTTAAACCATTAGCTAAGGGAAGAATTTTCTGAAAATTTTATCAATTTTTCAATGGATGAATATACTAAAACCTTATATTATCCTACCATCTTACACTTCACAATATGGAGACACATTCCCAAGAATGTAACCTTAAATCATTTAAAAATATTAATAAAGTACATGTTTGTCCCTCCCCTCACATAAAAAGAAACATATAATCCTCAATTATTCAAACCATTTGTGTCATCTATAATTGCAGTTATACACCAAAAATCCCTAATATATTCCTTACCATCATCATATATATTGTATACTACTCATAATAATTATCCTTTAAGGATTAAGGTGATAGAGAAATGAAGACTCTCAAAGAAGTGGTATGAATCTGGACCAGGCTCTTTCAATTTTATTTTTCATAAAACATTAGTAAAATTATTATATCCATTAAAAAATATATAACTATTGTATTAAGAATATACATACATTTGGTTATTATGATGGAAATATACCATTTACCACAGTTTATCCATCAAATGGAAGATGAACGTATCACTCCCTCAGAGATAGGGCATACTATCTCCATGTAGAACTATAGTTAAATTTATATCGCAATCCTTTACAAATGGTTATTATGATGGTTTTAATGTTTATATATGATATTTTTGAGATAAATAAGTTTCAGAAATAATAATTTCATATCTACCTTCTTAAATAGCGATCTACTAGAAAATGATAATATCACCTATTTATATGTGTGGTCTACCACATCCATGAAGTGATGTGATTTTCTTATCATTTACAAATTACATAGAGTGTAAAATGGATGAAATTTTTAAAAATGTATTTTATTTATGTTATTATAATGATTATATAATGGTTAATTAATATTAAATTTTTTTTAAACATCCATAAAAAAATTTAATCATCAATCATGTGTATGTATTGACAACCATATATACAAAGGGGAATAAATCATTTTTTGTCACCTCTTTATATTAATAGTTAAAAATTTATATAATGAAAATGTATGATATTTATAAAATTATTAAATTTATTGAGATCAAGGATTCGAGATCAAGTTTCATGGAACAGAACTATTTAAATAAAACATTGATGAAAAATGAAGTAGATAATACCACCAATTACGTCTTTAATAGAGAATTGTTAATAAATATTTTATGAAATGACATATTTTTGATAAAATTGGACATTATATGTTTAAATTCTTATATTTTTTAAAATTATATTAAATAAAAATTTATTATAGATTATGTAATAATTTTTATGATGCAAGTTGTACTTGAGGAAAAAGTTTTTACTCAATTTATCTTCATTGAGAAATGTTTTCATTTAATGGTAATTTTTATTATTTATATGTTGTATATACATCCAAAAAAACTTATTTTTGAAAAATTATTGATTTTGTATGATTTATTTTGAAAAATTAAGACTTTTATTTGTCTAATAATGTTTTGTTCAAAAGTTTCAATAAATATAATTCTTCTTCATCTCAAATTTGTATAGATTAAAAATTATTCATGTGATTCACCTATTATTTTTTATGAGGTGTATATAGTTATCCCTTTGATTTTAATATCATTTAGCCTTATTAATTAATTTTATTTAATGTTAAAGTTAAAATTATTTTTCCCAAGGGGATTCAATTCAAATGTTACTAATGTAATACGGGTTTTTCTTCGCAAATTTTTTCTTCGGGATATATGATTTGTTATAAATCTATATAAATTATGACATGTATCTACTAGAACTAGTATATATTGTGCCATCAATATGGATATTTTTAAATCATTTAATTTTTAATTGAATTTATTTATTTCATGGTTTTCGAGAATCATGTGTAACCAAAATGGAATGTGTTTTATGTTATAATTTTATTTTTATTAGGATTGCACGTGCATAAAATTAAAATGAATATATAATTGTATCTATATAACACAAATATAAAATCTTTTATTCTCCTATTATTTTTTGGAAGATTACATTCTTCATTTTCATTTTCCTTCCTTTATATAATTAAGATATATAAATAATGTTTCAAATTAAAATAAATATTTTTTTCTATTAATTATAAATCATGTTTTCTATGTTAAATTTTTCACGAAATTTTTAAAAAAAATTCAATTATTCTCTAATGATTATTTAAATTCATTTTTAATTATATGTTGATTTATTTACCATGTTTTTTAAATAATATTAATATAAATTTCGAAATTAGGATCTTTTGACTCATTATAAAAAAATGTGAATGTATTTTTTATTTAGTATACCCAACATGAATAGATTTCATTGCCATCATGAATAATATTTTCATCAAAACATAATATAAAATATTAATATTTAATTTTATATGAAAGGCCATTATAACATTTCTTATGAAAAATAACCATTTCATAAGAAAATAATTGTTTAGAATTTAAATACTTTCAAAAATATTAGGGGAAAAATTTTCATATAAAATTAAATATTAATATTTTATATTATGTTTTGATGAAAATATTATTCATGATGGCCATGAAATCTATTCATGTTGGGTATACTAAATAAATATTACATTCACATTTTTTTATAATGAGTCCAAAGATCCTAATTTCGAAATTTATATTAATATTATTTAAAAACATGGTAAATAAATCAACATATAATTAAAATGAATTTAAATAATCATTAGAGAATAATTTAAATTTTTTTTAAAATTTCAGGAAAAAATTAACATAGAAAAAATGATTTATTATTAATAGAAAAACTTATTTATTTTAATTTGAAACATTATTTATATATCTTAATTACATAAAGGAATCAAAATGAAAATGAAAAATGTAATATTCCAAAAAAATAATAGGAGAATAAAAGATTTTATATTTGTGTTATATAGATACAATTATATATTCATTTTAATTTTAAGCACGTGCAATCCTAATAAAAATAACATTATAACATAAAACGCATTCCATTTTGGTTACACATGATTCTCGAAAACAATGAAATAAATAAATTCAAATAAAAAATAAATGATTTAAAAATAACCATATTGATGGTAATGAAATTATTTTCTATGCATACATTCATGAAAAAAATTAGTTATCTAATAATAATATTTTTTAATGTATGGTAATTTATTTTTAATGATTCCTCACAATTATTTATTACATGTTTCTATTAATAAGTCGTTTTCCATGATTCATGTTTAAGATCATTGAATTTTTGGGTTTTACTTTCTAAATATTTGATCATGTTTTCATACCATTTTTCTTATCATATGCATACTTTTGATAATTGATTTATATATCCTATATAAAAAAATTATTATCATCTAAGAACATCCTTTATTATGTTTCTTCCCCACTAGGGTATGGAGAAATGTTTTATGAATTAAATTTCCAATATAGGATTTTTAGTGATAAACTCAATCAGAAATGATGTAGACCTTTTACATACACATTTTTTATATAACCATGTTTCTAAATAATAATAACCGATATTTTCAGCAGGCTTTTATTATTTTAAATTTTACTAAATATTAATCTAAATTGATGTAATTTTTATGTGTGAAACATATGGGTTTCTACAGTGAGTTAAAAGGCAGGGTTTACAGATATTATGAATCAAGGGAAGAAAACAATTAGGAACCCTTAAGATAATTCAACCTATAACATAACAGACTATGTTATGGTAATTAAATGAGTGTGTCTTTCTTAAAAAAAATACATCCCTATCTGGATACTGCATGTGGATGAGATTTTGGCATTTTTGTATCCTGAGGTAGTATCCCAAAAATTATTTGGCCATATATATCTCAACCATCATTCTATTGCATTGTTATTGGACCGTTACTATGAAAATAGTTTGAAAATCATGATGGATATTCATAGGTTAATTAAAATTTCCCTTATGAGATATTAAAAAAAAATTGATAGAAAATGACAATGTATGACCAAGGATAAAACTAATAATTTTTTGTTTGAAAAAAATAAGTTATGGATTAGACATATAATAAATGGGTTTTCATGAATAGTTGGTTCCACATTACTGTTTCACATACTATGATTTTGGTAATAGATAAGGACTAAAACTAGTAGGAATGTGTTTATAGTCGATGTAATGAATAATGTAATGAATTTCATCTTGAGAATACAAATTATAATCGAGATGTAATGCTAAATATTTTTATTACGCCTAACAATATATATTTTTATATTATTATTAACATGAAAATACGCGAAATTATAAATAAAACTAAAAATATAATAATGGAGATTCATGAATATCATATCAAAAAAATGAATCAACTTCCAACATGTTGATAATGTCTGAAAAATCACCCAAGGAAATGTATTAAATAAATGGGAAGATGTAATTTGTGTTGAAACAAATGATATAGAGAAATAAAGTACTTAGGGAAAATAAAATTTTAATGGGGTAATTAAATTCCATCACAACGTTCCATTTTTAGTTCAATTTATTATATATTGGGATACTTTTCATTTTCCAAGTTAATGACTTCATACAAGTTATAACTCTTAGACTAATGAATGGACTACACTCTACTGATAATTTAAGTAGAATAATTGATGTATTTATTTTTTAGAATCATATAATCAGGTTTTATAATGGTTTAGTTAATTATATTCTAGTTATATAAATCATAAAAAAATATTTTGTTTTTTATAAATTATATTTTATTGTGGTTTTCAATCATAAGTTGAATCTCACTGATGAACTAGAAAAGGGAATTAGTGGTAAAGTGATATATTCTGAATACATGTGATTGAAGGATATATATACTTTAATATGGTCCTAATGATGATAATATAAAGTTTATTTTTGATACAGTGTATTATATATAGATAATTTAAATTTTAGAGTATTTGTGACATTGAAATTGAATAGTAATTTTATGAAAATTGACTTCTATTTTATTTTATAGAGTTTATTACATTTTTAAAAATATGGAATATATTTCATAGTTAGTGATTTTATTTATTGAATAAATATAGAGTAAAATTATTTGATCTATTTATTTCATAAAATATTTATTTATGATAGTTTGTGTTACTAGAACCTTTTATCAGAATATATTGACAAGGTATTCACAGGTTTGGTATGTGAAATGATGAGGAATTTTAGGATATTTATGTATTAAAGTTAATGTGAATTTGTAAATTTGGTTAGATTTTTCTATTTTTTGGATTCAAATTTGGTTAGATATATTTTGGAGGATTCATAAAGATAACCATTTATAGAGTGGATTACATTGAAATTTGGGTGTTATTATTATGGTTTTAGAGATTAATATAGTATTTCATAATATGAAGCTTTATTGATATTTCATAACATATGATAACCATTTTTTTTATATCTGGAGAAAAAAGGAATGAATTTTCATTACATTATAGATCTTGTGATCTGTTAAAAATATTTTTTACTACTTCCAGCTTGAAAAATTACTTTTTTTCAATATGGATGAAAATAGGTGGGATATAATTAAAACATACAAACATAGGTTAAAATAATGTTTATGGATTTAAATGAATCATGTAATTATTTATTCAAATATTCCATTCTAAAATAATTTTTTATCTATATGAAAAATTATCTTCAAAATGAAAATTTATTACTTTTTAAAAAAATTTGTATTTGATGGTTATTTTTACAGGTCTCTTATATATGTTTTCTGGGTCATTATCATTCCAAAAAAAAATTTATCTATCACTTTATAAAATTATTAAAAAATTATCTTTCACCTTCTATTCCAAATTTTCCATTCCCACTAATGTTATCTATATATATGGAACCAATTATGTGATTTTTAAGGTAATCTTTCTTTCCCAGTTCCATTTTTCAAGGAGGTATTATTCTTCATTTGAGTGGGGTATCTTTTTAAGAAATTTATTTTCAAATATTGATCCTTTTATTAAATGAATATAAATTATGAGAACAAATTTTTTTCTAAGGGGAGGGGATGATATATAACCCCATTATTTTAGAATATATATCCTCTTCATATAAAATTAATGTTTTTGGTTGCTTCACTTATACACAATCCAGAGTCCATGGGATTTAGGATACAATAAAACAGTATAAGGTATTAATTAAATTATTTGTTGTGAATAATTCTAAGAAAATATATATAATAATGTATAAACGCTTTAAATAATTAAATTTAACTTATTAATGAGTAATAAATAATTACCAATTTTTAGTAAAGTCATTTTAAGCTTCAAAAATATATTTTCTTAAAATTTTTCTTTTGACACATTTTTTTCAAGCTAAAATTAAAAATTATTTTATAAAATATTTATATATTTTTGAGGAAATTAATATAAAATGAGAAATTATTATGTAAATATTATATTAGGATGAAATATTTAGATTTATCAAGATCATTATTTTTTAAGATGAATTTTTCAAAATAATGATTTTTTTAAAAATTGTCAATTTATTTTGAGTAAATAATCCAATATGTTTTAAATTTGATCTTAATTTATCATAAAAATAAATTTATACGAAATAATTTAATTAATTGATGATTAATTATCATAACAATTGATATGTGTAATTTTTATTTTTTGGGATTAAACACACATTTGTCTAAATACTATTTTTGTAGTCATAATGTATTTTTATATTAATTGATTAATATTATCTCTATATCAAAAATGTTTGAAGCGAATTAAAATATTATAAATTAAATAAAATTTTTTAATATTGATTATAAAGATTTTATATGTTAAGTATGGAAATAAATTTAGTTTGATATTCAAATTTTTTTTTCTAATAACGTGTTTTCGTTGTATTTTGAGCACTTAATTAAAAATAAATAATTCCACTTAAAAAATTGAAAATAAAAAAAATAATATATATAATCACCATAATTAATATAATTTATTATGATATAACTTATTATTGGACATAGTGAACAGTAAAAATTAATAAATATTGTTACCATAGTTATGGTTAAGATGGGCTTACCAGGGTTGGCTGGACCATGACATAAGGTTATTATTTCCTAAAAAAGATCTAAAATGATAAGTTTTGGAAGTGATTTAATCCATAAATAATTCTAAATTTTAATTCCTATCAATTTTTTCCTCATTCACTTGAAAGGGACCAAAAACAAGTTAAATATTTTAAGAAAGTTCCTATGTGACTCTCTGTAACTTATAAAAGGGAATATATACTCCTCCCATATTCACATAATTTCATCCTTATTGATCACCCATGAACTAATGTAAATAAATTGTATAATAAATCCCTTAATAATAGATATTTTTATTATCTTAATGCCAAACTTTCAAGCAGTAAGGTGTATACTGAAAGAGATATCTCAAAGAAGATGTATAAATCTTAACCGAGCACATTAAATTTTAATACTTCTTAAAACATTTAAAAATATCCACAAAAACATTTTGAATATGATATAATAAATATTCTGATATTGTATTGTGATTTTTTCACAACCATTTACCATGACTTCTCAATCAAATGGGTGATGGAAGTATCCATCAAGCATTATTATGGACTAATACCTCCAAATAGCGACATAATTATTTTCCCATCACCATCCTTCATGGATTGTTATTATGATGGGATTAAGGTTTATATATGATATATATATGTATGACATAATAATAATTCTATAATTATAATATCATTTCTATCTTCTTACTTTACATTCTATTGGTAAACAATAACATTTTCTGTGTATATGTGTCGACTACCACATCCAAAAACAGATGTGATTTGATTGTCACGTCTAAATTACATAGATTAGGAAAAGGATATATTCAATGAAATTATATGATATTTTGGTTATATTAATTATTATATAATGGTTAATTAATATTTTCTTTTTTTTATTATTTCCTACAAAAAATGGAAACATCACTCATGTAAACATAAAGACTACCATCCCCAAATTGCGATGTAATTCATTTTTAATCACCACTATATATGAATGGAGAAAAATATGTATATAACAAATATGTATTATATTTATATCCTAATTAACATTTTCTATATGGGGGAACTATATTAAAATATCATGTACCAGAAATGTTGAAATAAAACATACGTGAAAAATTAACCAATTAACACCCAAGATAATGGATTTAAAATCGAATTATTAATAAATGGGTTTTGAAATTATATAAAAAGACCTAATATTATTTTATAAGTATTTCTGATTATCTTATACAATTATGATAAATTTTAATTTATTATTTATGAGGTTATAGCTCTTATGTGAAAAGATGGACTTCTGGTATGGGGTTCATCTTGGTTTATCTTTATTAAAACATATTTTAATATAATGCTCTAATTTATTGTTTTAGTGGTATAAATTATTCCAAAAAATATATTCTATCAAATTATATGATTTATTTCACGTTATTTATATAAACATATCATTTTCATGATTCTAATTATTATTATTTAAATTTTTTTAAATACATAAGGGCCACCCTTCTCAATTTTTTTAAGACATGTGTTATCTTATGTAACTATAACTTTTTAGGAGTTTTATAAACATAAAAATTAACTATTTACATCATTTATAATTTCTATTTGATGTTATTTGATTTTAAAATTACAATAATTTCATCTATGTGGATTTGACTCGAATGTTACCAAAGAGGTAAGGGTTGACCATCTAAAAGTTTCTTCTTTATGAAAAATGTTATGTTATATAAATATCTTCTCTTATATGGTGTATATAATTACCCATTTATTTATTTTATCATGAATATAATTTTGTTAATGGTATATTATGTTTTATTTGTTGTTATTTTATCATGAATATACTTATGTTAATGGTATATTATGTTTTATTTGTTGTTATTTTATCATGGGGATTATAAATCAAGAGATTCCAAAGTAGTAAGGGTTTTATATTATAATAGAATTTATAATAGTATTGTTAATGAATAATATTTTTATGAAGAAATAATATGACCTAATTTAACAATTTTTTAATTTTTTGTTTCTCAATATATTTCTGTAAATTATATGCTTTCTTTTAATTTTCAATCTTCCATTATTCAAGATACTAAAGTAGTGTTTTAAAGAATAACCAGTCATGTTTTTATATTCAATGAAGAATTTTTTATACTATGTATATATTTCCATTAATATATTTTCATGACTGTTTGTATTATTCACTGATGATTTTATAAAATTATTTTAAAAAATATTTTATTTCATTACCAATGTTTAAAAATAATTTTCTTATCAATTTCCAAAAATGATGATTTTGAATTTTTACTGAAAATAGGAAAGGTATTATTGTTTTAGTATACATAGAAGGAACATATTTCCCCAAAATCAAAGAAACTATTTTACAAAGATATTACTCTATTTTATTAAATTTTCATTTTCAATGAAATATTTCCCTTCATATTTCTAAAAACCATTAGGTTATAGATAATTGATTTCAAAAAATCATATTTTTCACAAGTAACGGTCTAATGATATTTAAATTTAATTTATATATAAAAAACAACCTTTTATGTTTCTTATTATTTAAGGGTTATAATATCCAATGTTACCATATTTATTCATTCCCTATATAGTTTATGATTATGGTGAAAAATTTTAATAAAAATTTTATCATTTTCATGGGTATTGATTTGATGATATATTGAAAATTTTATGATCTTATTATATAGATATGTATGGTTTTCATAATGTAATGATTAATGATCATATTATATTTTCCCCTAAGTAACTTGGGTAATGAAAAATATCATATTATATTATAAATTCAATAATAGGGAGTGAAACAAATATAATAATGGACATTATAAATTTAGATAGTCTTGGGAGTGAACATTGACTCAAAAAATGAAGGAATGTTGTGTGAATGGAATAAACTATGATAGTCTTAGAACTCATTCATAACTAAGTAAATGATATTCTAATCTTATTTTCATGACAAAAAAGTATGTCTTATCCTGATGGTATTTTCTCTTGGGTAAATCTTAATTAATGATGGTTACACAAAAATATGTTATATTACTTTTCATTGACAAATATTTATTCCATGATTCAGGATTAATATCAACAAATTATTTGATATTATTTTATTTTAGTTATCGAATTTTATCATTACATTATCCTTAGATAATTCTCAATTAAATTCATAGAATTATATCCCTTATGTTCAACCTTATTATGTATCTTTGATCCCCCTTTCTTATATTTACCATCCTACGGTTCTGGAGAACAATTTTATTTATGTCATATCTAAAAAGTGTTATAGTTGTCATGAATTGAATTGGAAAAAATTTATCTTTTATATACCATTGTTTTAGGTATTCAAGTTTCCAAAGACAAAAAACATTTATAGACTCTAGGATTGTAATATTGTGGAATATATTAAATATGTATCTAAAATAATGTATTATTTATGTATGAAATGTACGGGTCCTTATAATTATCTATGATATTGGGGTATAAGAATATATATAATTTAAATAATGACTATGTACTATATACTATGGACAAAGACAACTTATCAAAAATAAATAAATTTTCCATAAAATGATATAAAATATATGGGATATCCATCTCTAATTACTACTCAAGGACAAGAACAAAATCTCATGATATTGAAATCTTGTATCTTTTAATATTTCTTCATTAGAGTGTTTATCTTGATTATTATCCTCATATCTCTCTCTGCGCATGTGGATCTGGTTCTTGAACTCATGGTTCCACGTTGGGAATTGGTGATGTTAATTGGGTGGGAATTATCCCAATTGGGATGATCTGTGATTTGTGGTGTTCATCACCACTCCTATCCACATTTTGAGTTAATGTTATTATCAGATAATCGAGAGAACTATCCATCATTTCTTACTATGTATTGAGTTTTTGGTGATATTCGATAGAAGATGAACCAAAATCTCTTTATATCTGACTTTTTTTGTTCCTCATCTTCAGTGGTTATATCCATGTATGAGACTCTAGAGTGGTACTCCCTTACATCATGTTAGGTTTCCCTTGTAAGAAATATATTGATGTCCAGGGCATGCTAACATGATGGCATCATTGGGAGATGTGGCATTGGTTTAAGGAATTATTCTCATTGTAAATCTATTGGAGCCTTCAGGGATGAATGTAGTTAGTATAGAAGGTGTTCAATTATGTCATCTCTTTAATTCAGAGTAGTTAACATTGTATTCTATTGAATCCATGATGTTTTGTGGGATTGGTTGTCTGATTGTTTTCAATTCAGCATTAGAGTCTCTCTCATTTCATTTTTATGGATGTATAGCTTTATGCACCTATATTGGGGTTGGCATTCTTTAAAGAGCGATGGTAATGTTGATACCAATCATTCAGTAATCAATTGTTGGGTGGGTGACTTAATAGATAGATAGGCGTGATAGAACATGTCATATATTCCTCCTTCCACATGTTCTTTTGGGTGTGAGGAGTTCTCCACCACATTATTTTGGTCCAAAATTGGGCAACATCATGGAAGGGGGTGGGAGACATTTTATGTTTGATTGATTTCACTACTGCATTGTATGTGGTGGTATAATGAGATTATTTATATTTCCTATATTATCATTTTCTTCTAATTGTGAATTTTGATACATAAAGACCTTTGGGTCTTGATCTTTTAGGTTTTTTATACTACTTGTATGGGATCTCTATGTTATTAAATTTCAAAAGAGATCATCATTATTATGTTCAATAAAGGGGGTTCAACCCTAATCCTTTTAAAAACCATTATTGAAGATATTTGATCTATAATATTTTAATTTTGGAAATAATTTTAGAAATCATAGAATTGTACTATAAACAGTTGAAATACATATATAATGGAACCACAACAGTCAATATAATTCATGGATTATAATGTTAATTTTTCCAAACCTATACCCATTGATATGTTTCAAGTAAAATATATGTTGTAATGATCTTGATGAATTTTTTGCCAAAACAGATGGAAAATTTTGTTAACATTAATCAACAATAATTTTTAGAGGATAATAAACCCTAATGTTAGTAATATGTTAATTTTATTTATGAATTCAATAATGTTTTTTCCATTTTAATATAAATGTTTTTAAAAATATACTATGTTCGGCGATATAAAATTTAAATAATAACAATCATAAAGGAACCAAAAAAATTATTATTAATCTATGAAAAATATACCCTAGACATTGAATTTATATATATGAATATTTTTAAAACAAAATTATAAATAATCTATAAAGGACCTAATATATATTAGTGTATTTATTAATTTTGATGAAATAAATGCTCAATTTTTTGTAAAGTCATTTTATTCATGAATTATTTGTTTTCTTTAAAAAAGGGTTTTATTACTTTTTGTGAAAAAATTTTATAATTTATTTATTTAAATCTTATAAGTTTGTTGTAATTAAATTATTATTACTTTTTAAACAATTATTAGAAAATTATAATGGATATTTCATTAGAATTATTTAAAAATATTGATTTTCTAATTATTATTGAAAATACTATCTTTTGATGATTCTATAGTGTTAAAATTTTCATTAAAATTGTTTTAAAAGAAAAATTTTTCATTTATATTATTTATAATCCAATTAATATCATTAGAATAAATTTTATATGTATTTTGGTATAAATTCATTTTATAATTTAGAAAACATTTTTTTTAGAAAACTGTATTGTCTACACATTTTTTATTTTTAGTTTAAGATGAATTTATTAAATATGTAAAGAATTAACCATGAAAAAATTAATCTATTATGAAATTATTAGGTTTATAAAATTGTAATTAGGTCTCTTTTATTTTTGGTCATTGTGGATATTAAACACATTAAATTTTATCACCTTAGTAAAGGCTAAATGAAAAATTTTGGGTAAAAAATATATGATTAGTATTTAAATTACATATAACCCATTCTATTATTTAATTGGATATATTTAATCTATCATAATACAATCATCAAACATAGGAAATATTCATTCCATTAATCTTTGATATGAAATTTATAGTGTTTTAGTAAAAGAGAATGTAAAAAAATCACATTTTTTTTAATCAATGATATTTTATTATTTTCATAGAAATAACATATATTTTTTTTAAAGGTTTACAATTTAATTCCATTTCTATATTAATTACATCAATGTGAAATTGAGTGAATAATTTAAAAAAATAAAATTAATGATGTAACGCCTCGACCCCAGTTACCCAAAGTCGCTACATTTTTACATAAAATTGTCATGATCACAAAAGATCAAGTCTTGAAAGACCGATTAGTTTAGTAGCTTTAGAAGTACTAGATACATTCCAAAGGTTTAAATTAACTCATGAAATAGAAAACTACAAAAACATTTTTTCCATGGGAAACATTGAGATTTGATAGGCTATCCCTATATGACAGTCATAATATACTTCTTCGCATCTTGGGAAAAATAAAACATAGAAAAGGGTGAGCTCAAATGCTTTGTAACGATAACAATATAGCAGAAACTTTCATAAATAATCATAATCATTTAAGGAAATGTATAAGACTAAAACAAAGTCCATTTAAACCTGAAATTCAATAAAATATGGCAAATATAAAATCAAATAATTCCTTTTACTTATTCACATGGATATTCTACTAGTCGAATAATCACAGGAAATATCAATAGCCACATTCATAATGATAGAATGCATAATGCCACACTTTCATAACCACATAGTCAAGGTCTTGTGCCAAGACTATAAATTATATTTTGTCAAGGCCTTGCTTCAAGACACTAGTCTGTCTCATGAGACCTACTGATGCATCGAAAAGCTATAGCAAGCTCCACCCATCACATCTATATTCAAACATATACCATGAATTGTGTAAAAATTACACATCTAAATTCAAACATATCACAAAACCTTCAATAAAATATGGATGTTTTGTATCATAATAAATCAACTTCAAATAACCATAAAATCCATCAAAGGATGTTGACATAGATGAAATCAAAACTTTTTATAGAGAAATATCTATTTTTATATTTAAATTATTTAAAATTAATGTAATTATAAAAGAAAAAATTTATTTTTGAAAATTTTCTTATAAACTTGTAAGGTAAGATTTTATGATGTCATAATGGCGAAAAATAGGCGCACCAACTGTATAAGTTAAAAAATAGAGATTCTTACATTAACTTTGTCAGAAAGGTTATAAAGGACCTTGTTTAGAAAACAACAAAAATATTACATTATAAAAATCTTATAAAATTCAAACAAGGGTATAAATTACATTAAACCATAGTCAATAAAATAGTAAGAATGTTTTGAAATACATTTTTATGAGACATGGATGTGGAGGATAAAGAGGTCCTCGTAGATACTTACATAAAAACAACCTCGAATAATAGAGAGATAATGAAATTTACCATTACATTGTACTTTTCCTTGGTATAGGGTAGTTTAACCTCCTGTATAATGGTGAAATAATTGTTATTAAATCATACAAGAATTATACACATTGATATTATATCATATATGTTCTTTTAACATTTCTTCTTTAATAATATCATAGTATTATCATCATTTTGGGTATTAACTGATTCATTTTCCATTATATTATTTTTTTCATAAGTAAAGTTTGTTACGGATAGGTTGTATCCTAGTCACATTCAAAATGATATTAAGTATTTATAAATTATTTTTAATTATCTAATGAAAATTAATCTTGAATGGATCTGATGAAGTGTGAATTTCATCGCATTCATAGAGACGGTAATCCATACGTACACACGAGCAACAATATCATTATTTTGATATGAAAATTATATATAATTCGATGGTATATAATATATAAAGAATAATTATCATGTTATATTTATTATTTACATCAATTACACATCATTATTGTACCCATCCAAATAATAATGTATTGAATAACAATTTCACCACGATGTTGAGACGGTAAGCCGTACATACGCACGTATGGTGACATGTAATTCAAATGATGGATAGAATAATTAATATGGTTATACCATATTTATAATAACATCACAGTATATAGAATATACTTGAGTTATTTTTTTATAATGGAAACAAAAAAAGAAAGAGGAAGTGGATGAAGAATGGAACTTGGAAGAGGTGATGAAATATTTACCTCTTCCTCGGATTCTTCCTTTTGATTTGATCAAACGGGATCCTTAGGTTGGATTTATAACTAACGTAATGCCTCTATGATGAATAGAGGACTTTTTAGAGGGTATTTGTGTAGGTTTTGGCCGATCCAAATGGCATTGAAGTTGTGAATTAGAGAGAAGGGGGACTGCCCTTTTAAAGAGTGGTGAGGGGCACCTTAGGAAAAGTTATGAATATTATTTTATAATAATTTTTTTTCGGTTTATATTGCCTCCAAAATGAATTATTTAAATTTTATGGTGGGTATGGGTCAAAAACCACTCAAAATATTGGTTTTAGGCAGGTTTGGGTCACTATATTAACTATATCTTTTAGATTTAACACTTAGTTAAATTGATTGACATTTATAATGTCTCTTTGTATTTTTCTAATATATGGTTAATAAACTTATTATATAATTCCAAGCGAACCCCAAGTGGTTCATTAATGATACACCTATCATTATATAAGACTTTTGGCCTAACCTTATATTTTGAGCAATATAATATCAATTAATAATATAATATATATTTTTAAAACTCTTTTAGGTAAATTTTTACACAATTTGGTATTTTGTTTTTTCTATATTAATAATAGCAGTATTACTTCAAAAAAAATTCATATAACAAACCATAAAATGTCTTAATAACATAGAAAATTAGTGTAATTCATATAAAGTCTCAAATTACATTTATTTGGGTATTTATAATATCAATTATGTTGATATTTCATTAATTAGGTAATTACTGCATCATCATTGTGTCATAAATAAATAAACATATTTAATATATAAAAACTAAAAATTAATTACCATTATGTAGGAAATATTTTTATATTTCTAATTAATATTTATAGTAGAATTTTTGTTTTGTATAACCCTATATTAAAAATGTTTAATTTATTAAACATTGATTTTAACTCTTTTAACTCTTCTTTAAATAAAATAATAATAATTATCCTAATCTAATCCAAGTAGACCTAATGGATCATATTTCATTCTTAAGGTAGTTTTTTGTCAAATTAAACTAATCCAACAGAATTAGGACATGTGTATCGGTAATAATAATATCATTTTTACGCTTAAATAGCCTATTTACTTTTTACTGTGGTAAATAAAAGTAAAAAAGTTACTATTCACCAAAAAATATTTTCATCTTATTGTACCAAGTTTTTCTTACTGATATCAACTATGTCTCTTGGATTTTTGAAATTCCACTAACAGAAGCAGTAAAGTTATGTTTTATGTGAATTTGCAAATTCTCCTAGGAGGTGGGTAAAAGACTGTGAAAAGGTCAATAAAATTCTAATATATCTAAAATTATTATAAACTTACTCCAATGAAATAAATTTAACATATATAGGTATCATGTATCTATTTTGACCTAAAGTAAATTTAAATAAAATAAATAATTATTTAAATAAAAATATGATTTTAAACTATAACTTAGTGTTCTTCACTATTCATCAAAAATTGAATTTTTTCAGAAAAATACCAAAAAATTTACCTTAAGATAATTTTGATATTCCAAATCCAAAAATCAAGTCCATTTTGAAAGATAAAATTTCTAAAATTTCAGAAAGTGGGAATAACTATTCATAACGACTAGTTTGATTGGTTGTGGTGTGTTAGAACTTGATGTTGTGTACAACACACATTATTGTATTATTCAAAGAGAAGTCTACCGTGAAATCTTGGGGTGTTACATCCTCCCCTCCTTCAAATAATTTCATCCTTAAAATTTATAGAATATTATTGCAAAACAAAGACTATGGTGGTTCTTCATCATATGTTCCTCAGGTTCCCATGTTGCCTCTTCCATTTTATGGTTTCTCCATAGAATATTTACCAGACGAGTTGTCGAGTTTCTCAGTACTTGTTCTCTTGAATCAAGAATCTTGATAGACTCTTCGCAATATGAAAGATTGGGTTCCAGTTCTAATTCATCATTGGTGAGTACATTCGTTGGGTTAGGAATGTATTTTCTAAACAGTGATACATGGAACACATCGTCAACTTTGGAGAGACTTGGCTGCATTTCCAAATGGTAAACTACCGCCCCAATTCGTTCTAGAATTTTGAAAGGTCCGATTTACCTGGCACTCAATTTACCCTTCTTACTGTAATGTATAACACCCTTCCATTGAGATACCTTCAAGAAAAGATGATCTCCTATCTCAAATTCCAAATCCTTCCCTCAGTTATCGACATAGATCATCTCCCTACATTGAACTGATTTGAAGTGGTTTGGGATTAGCATTACCTTTTCCATCATTTCCTCCTCATGTTCTGGGCCTATGAGTTTTCTTTCACCAACATTGTCCCAACAGGTTGGTGTGCAGCATCTCTTTTTGTATAATGCTTTATATGGTGCAACCTGAATACTTGAATGGAAGATATTGTTATAAGAAAATTATAAAAAGGTTTAATATTGATCCCACATACCTTGGAAGTCATGTGAGCATGATCTCACCATGTCTTCTAAGGTTTGAATAGTCTGTTCCGATTGTTCATAAGTTTGAGGGTGGTAGGTAGTGCTCAAGAAATGTTTAGCATCCAGGGCTTTCTAAAGAATTTTCCAGAATCATGATATAAATCGGGGATCATGATTAGAAAAAATCGATAGGGGTACTCCATGAAGTCTTACATCAACATTAATATACAGTCTTGCTAAACAATCAGGTGGTAAATCTTCTCCTATAGGAAGAAAATGTGCTGACTTGGAAAGATGATCAACAATGACCCATATTGCATCATTCCTTCTAGTATAATTTGGTAGTCCCATGACAAATTCCATCATAGTATTATCCCATTTCCTCTTTGGTATGGGAAGAGGTTTATGAATCTTCTAGGCCATTTCCCTCCATCTTTCACTTGTTGACAAACCATACATCTTGACACAAAATCAGTAATCTCCCTATTCATGTTGTCCCACAAAAAATGATCCTTCAAATCTCTATACTTCTTAGTGCTACCAGGGTGTATAGTGAAATTGGAACTATGAGCATCATCCAACAATTCCCTTTTTAGATCATGTATATCCGAAAAACAAATTCCCTTCCCAAATTTCACAATTCCATCCTCATACACAAATACACTCAATCTCCCATCAGGTATAGCTTTAATATTCTTTTTAAACTCTTCATCATAGGTCTGAGAACTCCTTATCCTTTATTGTAAATATAGTTTGGCAAATATTTGAAAAAGTATTGATGTTTCACCATCCATGGTGATTCCCATATCCATCTTTACTTAATCCATTTATATAGGATCCTTTTTAACTCTCATCTTGCTCAAAACTCCATGATCTTTTCTCTAAAAAGCATCTAGCACCCTATTTTCCTTCCCTGTGTGGTAGTGTATAGTGAAATCATAATCCATGAGTAGTTCAAGACATCTCTTTTTCCTCATGTTGAGATATTTGTTTGAGAAAATATAATTAAAACACTTGTGATTGGTATATATCTCACATTTTTTACCATAGAGATAGTGTCTCCAAATATTCAAGGAAAAGATTACAGCTGCTAACTCAAGATCATCAGTAAGATAGTCTTGCTAATGAATTTTTAGTTGTCCTGATGCATAGGCAATAACCCCATCATTTTGCATATGGACACAACCAATTCCTTTCTTTTAAACATCACAACAAATAACAAACCCATCATTCCCCGATGGTAGAATCAATACAGAAGCATTGATTAATCTTCACTTCAGTTTTTCAAAACATTTTTCACACTCTTTTGTAAAAACATGTTTAACCCTTTTTCTTGTGAGCTTTGTTAATGGGTTAGCCAACCAAAAAAATTCTGGATGAAACGTCGATAATAACCTTCTAAACCAATAACCCTGCGTAACTCGGTTATACTCATTGGTGCTGGACATTTTTGGATTTCCTTGATCTTTGAAGGATAAACAGAGATTCCATCCTTAGAGTTAATATGGCCAAGAAAATATATCTTTTAAAGCTAGAATTCACACTTACTAAACATCCCATATAATTCATGTCTTCTAAGGGTTTTCAGGACAATGCGCAAGTGATTTTTATGATCTTCGTAGCTTTTGGAGTATGATAAGATATCATCAATAAATACCACTAAATATTAGTCAAGATATTCCTCCAAAACTATATTCATTAGATCCATGAAGACATAGGGTGAAATTTTCAATCCAAAAGGCGTTACTCTAAACTCTTAATGCTCGTACCTGGTTCAAAATGTTGTTTTTGGAATGTCTTCCTTCTTCACAAACCACTGATGATATCCAGATCAATGGTCAATCATTGAAAATTATTGATCTCCATGATGTTGGTTGAATAAAACATCAATTCGCGGTAGGTGATACTTGATCTTTATTGTGATAACATTGATCTACCTGTAGTCAATGATCATCCTCATAGATCCATCTTTCTTCTTACCAAAATGGACAGGGGCTCCCCATGGAGAAACACTAGGTAGAATAAATCCCTTATTACTCAATTCATCTAGTTTTTTTCTTTAGTTCCACTAATTCCATAGTGGCCATTCTATAAGGGGTCTTTGATATGGGCCTTGAACCAAGAATTAAGTCAATGTAAAACTCAATTTATCATTATAAAGGATGTCAATGTATCTTCTAGAAACACATCAACATATTATTTCAAAATTGTTACATCCTCTATTTGAACATTCCTTTCCTCACCCACAGTTATTTCACTCTCTTCCTCCCCAATAATTGAATTTAGTTGAGATATTCAGGGTGGAACTATATAAGAATTAGGTGGTGACGTTTCTTCTCTAAAGATAAGGTGTTATTTATCATCATCATAAAAAATTGCGACCTCTTTCTTCTTATAATATATTTTTGAATCATGGTCCGAAATCCAATCCATAAAAAAGATTATCAAATTCAATCATGGCTATGATGATGAGATCAACAGATAAAGAACATTTATATGTCGTAATGGAGACTGATTCAAAAAACATTGTTGGAATGATACTTCCCTAAAAAGTTTTGACTGACAACTCCATTGTTGAATCAAATTGGAAATATCTAATTTTCATAGAAAACTGTGAAGATATGAAACAATGTGATGATCCAGAATCAAATAAAGCATTGGATAAACTTAAAGAAACCACTAAATTACCTACCACCACATATTTCGGAGATTCAACATTATCAGTAGTGATAACATATGTTTGTCCTTGATCCCTTGGCCTTTTCTGAGGTAGGTTCCCCTGATGCTTAGGACATTCATTCACATAATTCCCCCTTTATCTATAATTGTATCATTCAACATCGAAACCCTCGTTCTTCCCCTTGCAATCATGAGCTTGGTGGGATTTTTCACTACACTTGTAAAAAACTCCCCTTACCTTTAGGAAAGTATCAAGGTGTTTCTTCCAACATTTACTACGTGATGGATATTCAACTTTTCCCATCTTATCCTTATTTCCATTTCCAGAGTATTCAGTAGATCTCTTTTTCTATTGATTTTATTTAATGTCATAACACCTAGAGAATTCCTTTTCTGTCTTGATTGCACATGAGAAAATATCTTTGTACGACGAGAAGGATTGTGAGACTAATGCTCAACAGAGAAATGGTTTTAAACCATAAAATAAACAATCAATCTTACTTCTTCGGTTATGTATACAATACGATGCATGCCTCACTAACCTTGTAAAGTTAGCTTCATATTTTGCGACATTCTCATCCTCCTTTTTCCTCAGACTCAGAAATTGTCTTTCCATATGTGCTCGATGGTCATAAAGAAAGAATTTTTCTAAGAAAATTTATTTAAACTCCCTCCATTCCATATTTGATACTTTATCATCTACATTTGTGTTTTGAGTCCATTACCACCATTGATCAGCATCTCTAATGTGGCGTTAAACTGCCACGATAACTTTTTCCCTTTCGCTACTCCCCATGGAGTGAAATATTTTCTCTATGAAATTTATCCATTGCTCGACTACTAGTGGATTTGTACCCCCATTGAATGTTTGTGGTTGTTTCCACATGAAGAAATCTATAAATGATCCCCCATGCTGCGGATTAGGGTGCTTCATATAGGTAAGGTTAATATTCATAACCTGAGTGAGTTGTCCTAGTATGGTGATAAGCTAATCAGCACCAGTTGCTTCGCTAGCTCCACTATAAATATTTTGAGTAGGAGGGAAATACCTACATGGATTACATTTGTTGATACGGTTTCCATTCCATCCACTATGCTCCATTTTCTAAACAATGGAATAAACTAGATTATTTTATGAATCGAAATACATAATTCCAAACTTGTAAAACACATAACATAAACTAAATAGTTTATGGATATAATCCATGACCATAAAAATGTTTTCTTTGAAGAATTATATACTCATAAACCCTTCATAATGGATTTCCACGAAAATGAGAATTATCCTAAGGATATCCCCCATGAGTGTCATAACCAAGAGTGCAGTAAGGCCCATTGTCGTGCACTAGTTCCCATTCGAGTCTAGATCAAAGCGGTGTTTTCAGATAATACCTCTAGGTACATTTGTTCCAAATCTGCCTCTACCTACTTGTATCCAGAAAGGGTTGTATTTCTTGAAAAACTCACAAAATCTCTATAATACCAAAATTATAGGAAGTCCTTCTATAGTAATTTTCAAAGTCTATCTTAGGGTAATGTGCTAGAATTTGAGTTTTTTCTAAATCTAGATTACATGGGTTGTAAAAAACTTCCTATGATACCAACTGTAATGCATCAAATCTAGTTAACCAAAGTCAGTTCATTTTTACATAACATTGGTATGATCACAAAAGTTCAAGCCCTGAAAGACCGAATAGTTTAGTTGCCTTGGAGGCACTAGATACATTCATAATGTTTACATTAAATCATGAAATAGAAAACTACAACCACATTGTTTCTATAGAAAACACAGAGATCCCATAGACTATCCCTACAGGTTAGTCATAATATACTTCTTCGTATCTTGGGAATAATAAAACATAGAAAGAGGTTATCTCAGATGATCAATAAGGATAACAATATAGCGAAAAATTTCATAAATAAGGATAAACATTTAAGGAAATCTATAATAATAAAACAAAAGCCTTTTAAACTTGAACTTAAATATATTATAGAAATTATAAAATCAAATTATTTCATTTACTTATTCACATGAATATTATACTATTCGAATAATCACATGCAATATCAATTTCCAATTTCATAATGATGGAATGCATAATGCCAGAATTTCATAACCTCATAGTCAAGGCGTTGTGCCCATACTACAAATAAGACTTTGTCAATGACTTGTGCCAAGACACTAGTTTGTCTCAAGAGACCTAATGATGCATCTTGGAGCTATTTAGGGCTCCTCCTGTCACTTATTATGTTCATTTAATTACTTATATGAAAAGGTTTAAACATAACATAAACATTGATATTAAAAGTTTCATATGAAATGTCAATACTTTATCTATAAACCATGAATGGATAAAAAATAACACATCCACTGTCAAACATATCAAAAATCCTTTAATAAAATATGGAAGTTTTGTATCATCATAAATCAACTACAAGTAATCCTGAAATCCATCAAAGGATGTTGACATAGATGAAATCAAAACCTATTTTAGAGAAATATCTCTTTCTATTTTGAAATCATTTAAAATTTTTGTAATTATAAAAGAAAACATTTATTTTTTAAAATATTCTTATAATCTTTTATGGGAATATTTGATGATATCATAATGCCAGAAAATAGCTGCACCCTCCATACATGTTAAAAAAATACATTCTTACCTTAACGTTGTGGAAAAGGTATTAAAGGACCTTATTGGAAAAACAATGGATAGATTACTTTATAAACATCTTATAAATGTCAATCAATGGTATAAATGACTTTAACCCGTAGTCTATAAAATATTAAGAATGTTTGGAAATACATTTTTAAGAGACATGGTTGTGGATGATAATGAGCTCTTAGTAGATACTTACGTAAAAACAACCCTGGATAATAAATAGATTGTGAAATTAACCCTTACCTTGTATTATTCCTTGGTTGAGGGTAGGTTAACCTCTTTCATATTGGTGAAATAATTTTTATTTAATTATACAAGAATAATATACATTACTATGATATCATATATAATATTTTCACAATTCTTTGTTATAATATCTTAGTATTATCGTCGTTTCGGGTGTTAAATGATTCGTTTTCCTTTATATGCTCTGTTTAATAAGTAATGTTTGTTATGGATAGGATGTGTCTTATTCATATTCAAAATTATAATAAGTATTTAAATATTATTTTTAATTATCAAAATAAAATTAGTCTCGAATGGATATGATGGATAATGATTTTCATCGCATTCCTGTAAACTGTAATCTGTACGTACGCACGAGCGATAATATAATTATTTTGATATTAAAATAATATATAATTGGATATTATATAACATATAAATAATAATAATCTTGTTATATTTATTATTTACATCAATTACACATCATTATTATACCCATCCAAATAATAATGTATTGAACAATAATTACACCATGGCATGGAGATGGTAAGCCGTACATACGCACGTATGGTGACATGTCATTCAAAGGAAGAATAGAATAGTGAATATTGTTGAACCATATTTATAATAACATCATAGTATATATATCATACTGTATTTATTATTTTATAATGGAAACAACAAAGAAATAGGAAGTGGAAGAAGGAAGAAATTAGAAAGAGATGATGAAATATTTACCTCTTCTTTGGGTTCTTCTTTTTGATTTGATCATAAAGGCTCCATCAGTTGGATTTATGACTCATTTAAGGACTATATGATTAATGGATAACTATTTCAAGGGTATTTGGGTAGGTTTTGGCGGAGTCAAATGGCTTTGAAGGTGTGAATTAGAGAGAAGGGGGAGTTCCCTTTTATAAGAGGGCTGAGGGGAACCTTAGGAAAATCTAGAAATATTATTTTATAATAAAATTATTTTCAGTGTATAATTTCTCAAAAATGAATTATTTAATGTATAAGGTGGTTATGGATTGACAAAAACTCAACCAATAAGTATTAGATAGGTTTGTGTCACTATATTAACTTTATCTTTTAGATTTTACTCTTAGTTAAATAGTTTGACATTTACCATGTCTCTTTATATTTTTATAATATATGGTTAATAAACATGGTATATACATCCACGAGAACCCACAAGTTGTTAATTAATGATATACCTATCATTATATAACTCTTTTGGCATAATTTTAGATTTTTAAGAATAGAATATCAATTAATAATATAAATATTGTTTAAAAAAATCATTTTTGTCAATTTTGATACTATTTGGTATTTTGTTTTTGCTATAGTCATAATAGCTTTATTACTTCTAAAAAATCATCTAACGAACCCTAAAATGGCATATTAACTATTAAAATTAGTGTAATTCAGAAAAATTCTCAAATTAAATTTATTTGGGTATTTATAATATCAATTATTTTAATTTTTTATTAATTAGGTAATTACTACATCATCATTGTGTCATAAATAATTTAAATTATTTATTGTCTAAAAACTATAAATAAAATAACATTATGTAGGAATTATTTTTATATTTCTAATGAATATTAATTGTCGAATTTATCTTATGTATAATCTTATATTAAAAATGTTTTAGTTTTTAAACGTTGATTTTAACTCTTTTAACTATTCTTTAGATAAAATTATAATAAATGTGCTAATCTAATACAAGTTGACCTAAAAGATCATATATTATTCCTAAGGTTATTTTTTTGATGAATTACACTTATCTAATAGAATTAGGATATGTGTTAGGCTAATAATAATATCATTTTTATCCCTAATTACCCTATTTACTTTTAACTGATGTAAATAAAAGTAAAAAGTTACTACTCACCAGAAATTATTTTCATCTTATTGAACAAAATTTTTCATACTGATATCAACAGTGTCTCTCATTTTTTTGAAATTCCACTCATACAATCTGTAAAATTATATTTTATGTGAATTTTCAAATTCTCATAGGATGTGGGTAAAATAATGTGAAAAATTCAATTAAATTTTTATATATCTAAAATTATTATAAACTTACTCCAAAGAATTAAATTGAACTAATATATGTATTATGTATATATTTTGACTGAAAATAAATTTAAATAAAATAAATAATTATTTAAATAAAATTTTGGTCTTAAACTATAACTCAGTGTTTTTCATTATTCATGAAAAATTGGATATTTTTAAAAAATTACCAAAAATTCACCCTAAGATAATTTCGATATTCTGAATCCAAAAATGAAGTCAATTTTGAAAGATAAAATTAATAAAATTATAAAAAGTGGGTATTAATATTCATAAAGGCTAGTTTGATTAGTTGTGGTGTGTTAGAAATCGAATTTTCATAGAACACACACTATTGTATATTTCAAAGAGAAGCGTATTGTGGAAGCTTCGGGTGTTATGTTCTACCCTCATTAAAATAATTTCTTCCTCAAAATTTCTATAATATTACTACATAAAGAGACTCTGGTGGTTCTTCATCATTAGTTCCTCAGGTTCCCATGTTGCCTCTTCCATCTTATGTTTTCTCCGTAAAACTTTTACCAGACAAGTCGTCCAATTTCTCAACACTTGTTCTCTTTTATCAAGAATCTTGATAGGCACTTTGAAATAAGACAAATTGGGTTCTAGTTATAATTCCTCATAGGCGAGTAAATGTGTTGGGTCAAGCATGTATTTTCTCAACAGTGATATGTGGAACACATCCTAAACATTGGAGAGACTTGGAGGCATTGCCAAATGGTAAGATACAACCCCAATTCATTCTAAAATTCCAAAAGGTCTGACGTACTTGGGACTCAATTTACCATTCTTACCGAAACGTATAACACCCTTCTATGGAGATACCTTCGAGAAATAATTATCTCCTACCTGAAATTCCAAATCCTTTATGTGGTTATTTCCCTAGCTCTTCTACCTACTTTGAGCTTCTTTGATGTGGTTTTGGATTACCTTTACCTTTTCCATTGTTTCCTCTACATGTTCTGGGGCTACGAGTTTTCTTTCACAAATATCATCCCAACAGGTTGGTGTGCGGCATCTCTTTCTGTTTAACGCTTCAATTAGTTCCATATGAATACTTGAACGGATGATATTGTTAGAGTAAAATTCTACCAAAGGTAAATATTGATCCCACATAACATGGAAGTCAAGTGAGCATGATCTCAACATTTCTTCTAAAGTTTGAATAGTCCATCCTGATTCTCCAGCAGTTTGACGGTGGTAGGCAGTGCTCAAATGAATTTCATTATCCATGGATTTCTAAAGACTTTTATAGAATATTGATGTAAATTAGGGATCACGATAAAAAACAATTGATATGGGTACTCCATGAAGTCTTACAACTTCATTAATATACAGTCTTTCTAAACGTTAAAGTGTTAAATCTTCTCTTATAGCAATAAAATGTGCTCACTTGGTAAGACGATCAACAATGATCCATATTGCATAGTTTCTTCTAGGAGTATTTGGTATTCCCATGACAAATCCCATCATAATATTATCCTATTTCAACTCTAGTATAGGAAGAGGTTTCATGACTCCTCCAGGTTGTTTCCTTCTAGCTTTCACTTGTTGACAAACCATACATCTTGACCAAAATCAGCAATCTCCCTCCTCATGTTGTCCCACCAAAAATGTTCCTTCAAATCTCTATTCATTTTAGTGCTACCTGGGTGTATAGAGAAATTATAACTATAAGCACCATCCATCAATTCCCTTTTTAGATCAGTTATACTAGGAACACAAAGTCTCTTCCCAAATTTCAAAATTCCATCTTCATTCACAAATCACTCAATCTCCCACCATTCACAGCTCTAATCTTATTTTGAAACTCTTCATCATAGGTCTGAGAACTCTATATCCTTTCTAGTAAATATGGTTTGGAAAACATTTGAAAAATTATTGATGTTCTCCATCGATGGTGATTCCCATATCCATCATTACTAGATCCATATATATATGATCCTTTTCAACACTATTTTTATTCAAAACTCATTGATCCTTTATCCACAAATCATCTACCACCTTATTTTCCATCCCCATCTGGTATTTTATAGTGCCATCATAATCCTTGAGTAGTTCAAGCCATTGCCTTTTCCTCATGTTGAGTTTATTTTGTGAGAAAATATACTTCAAAAACTTTTGATCTATATATATCTCACATTTTTCACCATAGAGATAGTGTCTCCAAATCTTAAAAGAAAAGATTACAGCCGCTAACACATGATCATGAGTAGTATAGTATTTCTCATGAATTTTTAGGTGTCATGATGCATAGGAAATAAACCTATCATTTTGTATAAGGACACAACCAAGCCCTTCTTTTAAAGAATCACTGTTAATAACAAACCCATCGTTCCATGATGGTAGAGTCAATATAAGAGCATCAACTAATATTATTTTCAGTTCTTCAAAAAATTCCTCACACTCTTTTGTACAAATAAATTTTACCAATTTTCTTGTGATCTTTGTTAATTGGTTAGCCAACTCGGAAATATTCTGGACGAAACATCAATAATAACCTACTAAACAAATAAAACTGCATAACTTGGTTATACTCATTGGTGCTGGCCATTCTTGGATTGCCTTGGTCTTATAAAGATCAACAGATATTCCAAGATTTGAGACAATATGGCCACGAAAAGATATCTCTTGAAGCCAGAATTCACACTTTCTAAACTTCCCATATAATTCATGTCTTCTAATGGTATTTAGGATAATGCGCATGTGATTTTCATGATCTTCATATATTTTTGAGTATAACAAGATATAATAAATAACTACCATGAAAAATTCATCAATATATTCCTTGAAAACTCTGTTCATTAGATCCATGAAGACAGAGGGTGCAACAGTCAATCCAAAAGAAATTACATTAAACTCGTAATGCCCATACCTAGTTCAAAATGTTGTTTTTTGAATGTCTTCCTTCTTCACACACAACTGATGATATCCATATCAAAGGTCATTCATTGAAAATTATTGATCTCCATGAAGTTTGTCAAATAAATCATCAATGGAGGTAGGGGATACTTGTTCTTTATTGTTATAGCATTGATCTCCCCATAGTTAATGAACAACCTTATAGATCCATCTTTCTTCTTATCAAAAAGGACAAGGGCTCCACATGGAGAAACACTAGGGAGAATAAATCTCTTATTACTCAATTCCTCTAGTTGTTTCTTTAGTTACACTAATTCCACAATGGCCATTCTATAAGTGGTGTTCGATATGGGCCTTGAACTTGGAATTAAGTCAATGGAAAACTCAATTTTTCTTTCTGGAGGATGTCCATGTAAATCTTCAAGAAACACATCAACATATTCTTTCAAAATAGGTACATCCTCTATTTGAAAATTCCTTTCCTCACCCATAGTTATTTCATTCTCTTTTTCCCCTATAATTGAATTTAGTTGAGCTACTAGGGGTGGATCAAGATAAGAATTAGTTGGTGACATTTCTACTCTAAATATAAGGTGTTCTTTATCATCATCATCAAAAATCGTAACCTCCTTCTTCTTAAAATAAATTTTTTCATCATGGTCCGAAATCCAATCTATATTGAGGATTATATCAAATTCAATCACGGGTATGATGATGAGATCAGCAGATAAAGAACATTTATATGCCATAATAGGGACTGATTCACAAAACATTATTGTAATCATACTTCCCTTATGAGTTTTGACTGAAAACTCCATTATTAAATCAAATTGGAAAAATATAATTTTCATAGAAAACTGGGTAGATATGAAACAATGCGATGATCCCGAATCAAATAAAGCATTAGCTAAACATGAAGAAACCATTAAATTACCTGCCACCATGTCTTTGGGAGCTTGAACCTAAGCAATAGTGATAGCATATGCTTGGCCACGATCCCTTGGCCTTTTTTGAATTATGTTCCCTTGATTCTTATGACATTCATTTGCATAATTCCCCCTTTCCCTACAATTGTAGAATTCAACATCGACAACCTCTTTCTTCCCCTTACAATCATAGGCTTGGTGGCCTTTTTCACCACACTTGTAACTGACTCCCATTCCCTTTAGGAAAGTACCATGGAGTTTCTTCCCAAATTTACTATAGGATAGATATTCAAAATTTCTCTTCTTCCACTTATTTCCATTTCCAGAGTGTTTAGCAGATCTCTTCTTCTCTTGCTTTGCTTTAAAGTTGTAAGTCCTAGAAAAAATTTTTTTCTGTCTTGATAGCACATGATACAATATCTGTGTACGACGAAAAGGATTTTGAGACTAATGATCGACGGGGAAATGATTTTAACCCATAAAATAAACAATCAATCTTACTTTTTGGGTTACGCATATAATCTACAACATGCTTTGCTAACCATTTAAAGTTAGATTCATACTTTGCGACATTCTCATCCTCCTTTTTCCTCAGACTGAGACATTTTCCTTCCATATCCGCTTGATGGTCTTAAGGGAAGTATTTTTCTAAGAAAATTTCTTTAAAATCCCTCCATTACATATTTTATACTTCATCATCTTTCTTTGAGTTTTGAATCAATGACCACCATTGATCAGTATCTCCAGTGATGCGGTAACTGCAATTATAATTTTTTCCTTTTCACTACTCCCCAAGAAGTGGAATATTTTCTCTAAAGAATTTATCAATTTCTAGGCTACTAGAGGATTTTTACCCCCATTTAATGTTGGTGGTTGTTTCTTCATGAAGTGATCTAACAATTATTCTCCACGTTGCGTATCAAAGTTCTCCATACAGGTAAGGTTATTATTCATAACCTGAGTGAGTTTTCCCAGTATGGTGATAAGATGATCAGCACCAGTTGCTTAACCATCACCACTATAATTATCTTGAGCAGAGGGAAATGCCTACATAGATTACGTGTGTTGATATGGTTTCCATTCCTTCCACTAGGTGCTATTTCTAAACAATGGCATAAACTACATAATTTTATGAATCGAAATACATAATTACATACATGTAAAACACTCAACATAAACTGGACAGTTTATAGATATAATCGATAATAATAACAAAAAATTCTTTGAGGAAGTATATACTCATAAACCATTCGTAATGGTTTGTAAAGAAAATGAGAATTGTCCTAAGCATATCCCAAGGGATTTTATATCCAAGAGTGCAGAAATGCCCGTTGTCGTGCACTAGTTCCCATTCGAGTCTAGCTCAAAGCAGTGTTTTCGGGTTTTACACATAGGTACATCTATACCGGTTCCACCTCTACCTAATAGTATCCATATAGGGATGTATTTCTTAGAAAAATCACAAAATCTCTACAATACTAAAATTCTCGGAAGTCCTATACTAATCCACATAGTCTATCTGAGGGTAATGTGCTCTAATCAGAGTTGATAATAAATATGGATTCCAAGGTTTGTACTAAACTTCCTCTGATATCAACTATAATGCCTTGACCTCGGTTACCTAGAGTCAGTGCATTTTTACATAGCATTGTCATGATCACAGATGATCACGTCTTGAAAGACCGATTAGTTTAGTAGCTTTGGAAGGACAATATACATTCGTAAGGTTTACATTACATCATGAAATGGAAAACAACAACAACATTGTTTCCATAGGAAACACTGAGATCCCATATACTATCCCTGTAGGTCTGTCATAATATAATTCATTGCATCCAGCGAAAAATAAAACATAAATGTGGTGAGCTCAGATTCTCAGTAAGGATAACAATATAGTGGAAACTTTCATAAATAAGCATAAACATTTAAGGCAATGAATAAGACAAAAACAAAATCCTTTTATACTTGAACTTCAACATAATGTGGCTAATATAAAATCAAATAATGTTATTTACTTATTCACATGGATATTCTACTAGTCGAATAATTACGTGCAATATCAATAGTCATTTTCATAATGATGGAATGCATAATGCTAGACTTTCATAACCCCATAGTCAAGGCCTTGTCCCCAGACAATAAATATTATTTTTTCAAGGCCTTATTCCAAGACACTAGTTTGTCTCATGATATATACCGATGTATCAAGGAGCTATAGAGGGCTCCAACCATCACTTATTAAGTCCAATGCATTCCTCATATGAAAAGTTTTAAATATAACATAAACATTCATACAAAAACTAGCATATAAAATTTCTATACTTTATCCATAAACCATGAATGGTGAAAAAATAACACATCCATAGTAAAAAATATCACAAAACCATCAATACAATATGGACGTTTTGTATCATAATAAATCAACTTCAAATAAGCTTAAAATTCGTCAAAGAATGTTGACATAGATGAAATCAAAACCTTTTTTAGAGAAATATCTCTTTATATCGTAAAAACATTTAAAATTCATGTAATAATAAAATAAAACATTTATTTTTGGAAATATTCCTATAATATTATATGGTCAGTTTTGATTATTTCATAATGGCGAAAATTACCGCACCCGCCGTACAAGTTAAAAAAATACATTCTTACCTTAACTTTTTCGAACATGTCATAAAAGACCTTGTTTGGAAAAAGACTGAAAGATTCCATTATAAACATCTTATAAAAGTCAAAAAAGGGTATTAATGAATTTAAACCATAGACTATAAAATAGTAATAATGTTTTGAAAAACATTTTTAAGAGACATGAATGTGGAAGATAAAGAGGTCTTCATAGATACTTACCTAAAAACAGCCTCGGATGATAAAGATATTGTAAAATTAACCCTTAACATATACTTTTCCTTGGTTGAGAGTAGGTTAAACTCCGGTATAATTGAGAAATAATTGTTATTAAATTATAAAATAATCATATACATTAATACGATATCATATATGGTCTTTTAAAATTGCTTTGTCAATAATATCTTAGTATTATCGTCGTTTCGGGTGTCAACTGATTTGTTTTCCTTCATATGATTTGTTTCGTAAGTAATTATTGTTATGGATAGGATGTATCTTATTCATATTAAGAATTATATTAAGTCTTTAAAAATTATTTTTAATCATATAAATAAAATTAGTCTTGAATGGATACGATGGAGAATGAATTTCATCGCGTTTGTGGAGACGGTAATCCGTACGTACGAACGAGCAACAATATAATTCATTTGATATTAAAATAATACATAATTGGATGTTATATCATATATATGGAATCATTATCATGTTATATTTATTATTTTCATAAATTAAAAATCATTATTATACCCATCAAAATAATAATGTATTGAATAACAATTATACCACGACGTTGAGACTGTAAGTCGTACGTACGCATGTATGGAGACATGTCATTCAAAGGATGGATAGAATAATTAATATTTTTGTACCATATATATAATAACATCACAGTATATATAATATACTAGATTTAATATTTTATAATGGAAAAAAATAAAGAGGAAGTGGAAGAAGGAAACAACTTGAAAGAGGTGATGAAATATTTACCTCTTCTTTGGCTTCTTTCTTTTGATTTGATCAAAAGGTCTCCATAGGTTAGATTTAAGACTAATGGAAGGCCACTATGATGAATGTAGAATAGTTGAAAGTGTATTGGTGCAGGTGTTGGCTGAGCCAATTGGATTTGAAGATGTGAATTAGAGTGAAGGGGGAGTGCCCTTTTCTAAGAGGGGTGAGGGGTGCCTTAGGAAAAGCTAGAAATATTAGTTTATAATAAAACAGATTTCAGTTTATAATGGCTCCAAATTGAATTATTTAAAGTCTAAGGTGGGTATGGGTCTATAACCACTCAACCAATAGGTTTTAGATAGGTTTGGTTCACTATATTAACATTATCCTTTAGATTTAACTCTTAGTTAAATAGTTTGACAGTTACCATGTCTCTTTGTATTTTTATAATATATCATTAATAAAAATACTATATACTTCCAAGAAAAAACCAAGTGGTTAATTAATTATACAAATATAATTATATATCTCTTTTTTCCGAACCTTCGATTTTTAGTAATAGAATATCAATTAATAATATAATATTTGTTTTAGAAACACTTTTATGTCAATTTTGACACTATTTGGCATTTTGTTTTTGCTAAATTTATAACAGCATTATTGCTTCAAAAAAATTCATTTAACCAACCCTAACTTGTAATATTAACTTATAAAATTAGTGTAATTCATAAAAAGTCTCAAATTACATTTATTTTGGCATTTATAATATTTCATTAATTACGTAATTACTCCATCATCATTGTGTGTTAAATAAATTAAATTACTTAACGTCTAAAATAAATAAATAAAATATCATTATTTAGGAAATATTTTTTATTTCTAATTAATATTTATAGTCTAATTTATATTATTCATAAACCTATCTTAAAAATGTTTTAGTTATTAGACTTTGATTAAAACTCTATTTACTCTTCTTTAAATAAAATAATAATAAATGTCCTAATCTAATCCAAGTGGACCTAAAGGATCATATTTTATTCCTAAGGTTGGTTTGTGTTGAATTAAACTTATCCAATAGAATTAGTACATGTGTTAGAGTAATAATAATATTATTTTTACCCTTAATTACCCTATTTACATTTAACCATGATAAATAAAAGTAGAAAGTTACTATTCACCAAAAATTGTTTTCATCTTATTGAACCACATTTTTCTTATGGATATCAACTGTGTTTCTTTTAATTTTGAAATTCCACTCATAGATGCGGTAAAATTATGTTTTATGTGAATTTTTTAATTCTCTTGGTAGGTGGGTAAAACACGGTAACAAGTTCAATAAAAATTTTATATATCTAAAATTATTATAAACTGACTCCAATGAATTAAATTGAACTTATATATGTATTTTTTATTTATATTGACCTAAAATATATTTTAATAAAATTAATAATTATTTAAATAAAAATTTGGTTTTAAACTATAACTCAGTGTTTTTCACTATTCATCAAAAATTGAATGTTTTCAGAAAAATACCAAAATTTACCCTGAGCTATTTTCGATATTCTGAATCCAAAAATGAAGTCCATTTTGAGAGATAAAATTTATAAAATTTCAAAAATTGCGTATTACTATTCACAACGACTAGTTTGATTTGTTGTGGTGTGTTAGAACTCGAAGTTGCGTACAACACACGCTATTGTGTTATTCAAAGAGAAGCGTACCATGGAAGTTTGGTGTGTTAAAATGAAATTAAAAATCAAATTATAATATATTAAATTATTTAGAAATCTTAAAAAACATGAAATACAACAATTCAGATAACTAAGGGGCTATAATTTCATCCCATGACCAATAATAAAAATATTATCACCTTGTGAGGAAAATTAAAACAATTTAATATTAAAAAAGTATTTTCTATGGATATGGTTAAAACTCCTTAAGTGATGGTTCAAACTAATAGATAATTTATAAATTGATATCTATACGTGTATAAATTTTATTTTGTAATTATAGTAAAACCATATATTCCTTAAAATAGAATCTATGTCATTTTTGAACCGTTCGATATGAGTTAGGCTTGTATTATATTATAAAATTTTAGGTATTTCCACAACCATACTACATGATATTTTATAATAAATAACATTTTTTTATGTGATATAAAATTTATAAAAATATAATCCTTAGGAATTTGAATTGTATATGAATTAGAATTCCTATAATTTTAAATTTTTTGGTCACTTTTCCTTTTATGGGTCATGATGACGGTGCTTGTGCGTACGTGTGGACTACCCCATCCCCAAATTGACGTGATCCTTTTTTAATTTCTTATTTACAAGGATGGTAATAAAGATATATTCAATGAATTTAAATCATATAATAATTATTCAATCAAGTTTTTTTATTATTTATCATTATTTTATTCCATCCATTTAAATGTAAAAACAATGTTCATGCCTTAGTACAACATATTGTCTATATAAAAAGTGTAATTAATTTTATTATAACTAAAATTTATGGATGACTCGAAATATATATATAATTAATATATATGGTATTCATGTATTGATTAAAATTATTGAAATTATGGAACTATTAACAAATTACATGTTTCATAACTACCAAAATGAATTCTCTGGGTCAAAGAAATTGTTAATTCTAAAAATGATTATTTCATTAAGAAATTATTAGTTAACGTGTATTTAAATTCTATAAATCGATTCAATATTATATTATAATTGTATTCATGATTATATAATATAATTATAAAGAATTCAAATTTTTTATATATTAGTTTATATCGCTTTTGAGGCAATTAAAACATGAGGTAAGGTATTTATTAACACAATTTCTATTTATTTGATTATACTTCTAATTCATTGATTTTTTATGACATGATTATTCTTGAGATGAAATAGGAATATATCATTTTTCATTTTTCATTTTTCATTGATTTTAAATTGTTACACATAATAACTGAATTGACTAATTATCATTTCAATGATACAATTTTTATATGTAATTCCATCTCAATATTCACTCCATTGAGACATATTTGATATTATAAACATATTTATTTTTCATTTAGTTTATATAATACCCCTTTCATATATCTAACATGAATATATATTCATGATGATTGTTTTTTCGTTTCATTATTAAAAATTCAATGTTCACAAATTAATTGTTACCAAATTGGGAAGATATTATTTTATAAACTCAGATCGTTTGGGATTAGTATTATTTTCATTGTATTTATATTATAAATGATTACTAAATAATTTTCATTATTTTTATGAGTTTATGTGTTTTCCCCATACAATTTCTCAATGTTTTAGTTGAATTAATTGATTAAATATATTAAAGAAATATACAATAGAATTTTTCTTTTATTCTGATATATTTTTCTTCCTTATCCATATTTTAATTCTTTTTACAAAAATCAAAATTATTCACAAAAAATATTTTTATGGAAATTTTATGTTTTTATTTTATTTTTCAGAGTATTTAATAGAATATTTAAAATGTTTTTATGGAGGATTCATTTTCAATTTAATTTTAAAAAAATTAAAAGAATGTTTTCAGCTAATAATATAAAACATTAATGGATTTTAATACTACTATAAACATTTTATGATATTTAAAATATTGTATATATTGGAATCAATTTTTAAAAGGAATTTTTCATTCAAAATTTTTGTTGTGATCACTTGTATTTATATCACATCCAATAATTTATACCATGAATATTTGTTAATGGAGTTGATATTATAAAATTTGTATGAATGTGAGTCTACTAGAAACCTAGAGAACTATATTTTGTAAAACAAAGATTGTGGAACATAAATTTATTAAACGGTTTGAGGATAAGTCTAAGTATATGATAAAATATTAATTTTTTATAGAAATTAATATCACTATCAATACTAAGAGTGTCCATGATTTTGGAGCATGTACATCTATGTGTAATAACCTCAAAAAGATTTGGTCATCTATATCTCTAATATAATTCTGGTGTATGGTAAATGAGGCCACATGATGAACTTGGTTCGACACTCTGAAGGGGATTTGAATGTATAAATTAAAATTTTATATAATAATCATTACATAGGATTTATGTTAATGATGATCATGGATGGAATATGATAAATAAAATTTGTGAGAGAATGGATGGAATATGTTCTGATTTTGATTTGTTTTTCATGATTATATTATTACATAATTGTTTATCACACTATAATTTTTATATGGTTTTAGATAGTATATAAGAGCTATAATAACCAGGTTAATGTTGAATGTTTTGAGAAATTAAAATATTATTCTGAAGAGAAACTAAATGAGATAGGATTTTGAAGGTTCATCCATATTGTTATGAATAAACAAATATACGATTAACGGATTAAAAATATTATCATCATTGATTTTAATAACACATTAAATAAGTGAAATATTTAATTTTATAGATTCACATATGGTAATTAACTTAGAGTAAAAGAAGATAAATTATATTCACATCAATAATATTGGGTGATGTAGCGAGGATAATTTATCAAAAGAAACGGAAGAAGTTTCATGTACTGAAATGAAGATAGTAGAAAATTTAATTACTATTGAAAATGAATAGATTAATAGAGGGGTATTATGTTCATTATATGGTACCATTTATAGTTAAATTTCATATGCCTTGGGAAATTGGGAATTATCAAAGTCAATTAACTAATATATGTTTCTACTCTATGACCATTGAAGGTCATATTATAATGAAATCATTGATGTCAAAGGATTTATTGGGATTCAGGAATTTAGTTCTAAAAGTTTTATATCAATTATATTCTAGTTATAAGAATATTGAATCCTCTAATTATTATTCTGTTTATTTTTTCCTTAAGTATTTAGAACCATAAGTTCAATTTTTCTGATATCTAAGAAAAGTCATTTCATGGTGAGGTGATATTTTTTTAAATCACATTATTAAGAGGAAAATAACCCTTAATATTTATATAATATTGATATATTTTAGTTGGGATAATGATATTATTTTTTATTGACGAATTATTCTAGATTTTATTGATGACCATCGAATTGATTTTGGATTCAATGATAGTGTAATTGATTTTATCTTTGGTGAGTTTTACTAAATTTTTTGGTTTATATAACATACTTGATCATAGTTTTTTATAGAATAATGATATTCTAAAAGTGGATATGTATTCAATGAGGTTTTATACTGATTGAGGTTGTTATTATGTTTTGTGGTATTCACATGTCTGTTATGTTACATTATGATCTATATAATATGGTCTAGGTATAAATTTTAATGTTGATCATGAAAAAAAAGTGATCAAATATTTGGTTTTTTTTGTTTTGATTTATGTCAAAAATATTTTTAGGAGACTTATTCTTAACTATTTATTGAATCAGTTATGTTTAATTATGGGTGTTATTATTGAGGTATTATGGAATAATGTGTTATATTCATCCACACTAGATAACATGTGTAAATCTTTTGGGTTTTGGTAAAAAAAATAAAAATAAAAATATAAATTTCATTATTTTTGGGATATTATGACCTATTTGAACATAATTTTAGTGCTTCGTGAATAAAACATTCATCTTAAATATTCATTTCATGGAGTAATATATCCATTAGAAAATCAAAAAATAAAAAAAGGATAAAATTATTATTATGATGTTTAAATAAATAATATAATGTAGTTTTATCATGTCCCCTATCATTATATTAAAATAATCCATTAAATATAAAAAATGATCTTGAAATGTAATTTTTACCCATTTAACTACATTTCTGATTAATGGATGGGATTTTCATCCCCTAATGGGTAATATTTTTATGAGGTTAGAAATATCATGACCACATTTTATTTCACTCCTTATTAGTGATAAGATGTTTATATTCTCTTCCATGTCATTATTTTATTTTACAACCAATTAAATTTTTATATGGGAGACCAAAGACATGAAATTTAAAAAATCTTTTTTGTTTCTAACATCCCCTTTTCAAAATAAGTTATATTATCCATCTGTATGGTGTTTGTTTTCAATAATGGATAACCATTGATAAAGAATGTAAACATTTTATAGAGAAATTTATTTAACAGGTTAGAATTTAATATCAAAATATTTTAAAATAATAATATGTTTGAAATATTATAAGATACAACACATCAATATTAAATAAACAACAAAATATAATTCTTAAAATATTACCGCTATATGAAATCCCTTAAATAGGAATGAATGGATAGTATTATTCAAGTTTACAATATATATATCTTTAAATGAGAAAATATATGTCTAATAATTAATAGATAATAAGTACTCAATTTAAAGATATTCAATTTAATTTATCACAAATTCATTTTCATTAAAAACGGGGTTTTATTTATTTTGTAAGTGAAAGTATTTAATTAATTTATGGTAACTATAGATAATATAGGTTATAGAAATGATATAATTTTCGAAATAATAATGAAAAATTTATTATAAAGTGAAGTTATTATAATTTTTTGAAAATTCCCATTTTTAAATTAATAGTGATAAAAAATTAATGAAAAATATATTTTTGTACCAATATTTATCCATGTTATTTTAAAAAAATTTGATTATAAAATTAAATTTAGTTATTTAATATTATGAAAAATACAATGAATTATATTTGAATTAATTATATATGTAATTTTAAATAATATAATGTAATACATATGAAAAAAATATCAATCCTAAAAACTATTTTCTTCACAATTTAATTATTTATTTTAAATTGAATTTTAACCACCTGTAAAATTTTAATAATGAAAAATATTTAAAATATTTACATAAATTATTTTCATATATGGTAAATAATTCCCATTTATATTTATGCCTTATTAATAGAAAATGTGTGAAAATTTATCAACTTTGTAAAGGCTAAATGGGTTAATTATGGTTAAAACTCGTTTTTTAGGTCATTAAATTCCAAAACATTCCTTTATTTCACATTATAAGTATAATTTATCCAAAATATAAAAAATATAAAAATATTTATTTTTTCCATTTATCTATAATTTTTACCAGTATAATATTTAAGTAAATAATAATGTAAAAAGTATGACTTTGTTACATTTAATATCTATAATATCCCTTGAAATAGGAAAAAAATTTGGTTCTAAATTGTTATTTGATATAGTAATTAATTTTTTTCTCATGTCAATTTATTTTAAATTTTAGTAATTAAATAATTACATTAACTTATTATGTAACACTAACATAATAATTTTTCATATATTAGAGAAATAATGTATATTCTTCTTCATAATAGTAGAAGTAATTTATTTTATAAGATTTATAGTTTGCTACAAATATTATAGACATATATATCATATTATGTTTATATTAAAGGTTCATAATAAAATTACAATAGTATCATGATTATAATAATTATAAATTAAATAAATATTGTAAAAATGTAATTAATTATATTTAATTTTAAATAAAATTTTATTAAAATATTAAAAAATCCTAGAAAACATTCAAGATTTCAATTACAGTGATAATTTTTTTAAATTTCATCCATTTTCTAGTAATGATCAAATATTCAATATATATGTAATATTAGAACCCATTAGTACTGAAAAAGTAACTATCATCTTTAATTTTAGAACTATTTACCAACGGGGTTAAACCAAAAGGTTGGTTCTAAAATTATATATAAACCTTCATAATTTTTATTGGATTATTATTATAAAAATATATTGCTCTTATATTCTAATCCATATCATTTAGAACCATATTACATGAGTTTAAGACATATTATATTATAATATTTTATGCCTTTCTAAAAAACCAATTTTAGAAATTTCATAATAAACAATAGTTTATTAAACTGAATAAAATTAATAGAAAATATATCCTTGAATAGAGATATGTGATATGGTCTAAAATATTAAATATTTTCCATTTACGAGTCACTATCCCTTTTATACTAACATTCTTGAAACATAATGAGAAAAAAAAATTGATTTCACGATATTTTTAAAAAGGGTTCATGGGGGTGAAAACTCAGAGAAAATGGTGAAAACAAAACTCAAACTACTCAACATTTTATTCTGTTAGACAATTTAAAATAATTATAAAATTATATTATAATTATATCTATTTTCTAATAATGTTAATTTATATTTATTTAACACATTATGTAATTCTAATATTTACCCTACCATAACATATACAAGGAAAACCCTTCCCTCTTTTCATTATAGCTTCACAAGCATACTAAATCTAATAACCCCTAAAAATTTAATTTCAAATATTCCTATGACACATGTTAGAATTAATTTTCTTCTTAAACGACCATTTTAAGGGTCCTTAAAAAGGGATATAAAGGATTAATATAGAAAAAGTAGAAAGAGTGTTTACTACCAATTTAAAGTTTATTTCTTCTTATACATCATCTAAAATTGAAGCATAAATATTAATAAAATTAATAAATTATAATAAATATAATGATATATTATTATTATTATAAGGTATCCATTTTCCATATCTTTTTCATACTATTAAAATAATAATCATCGATCATGCGTATGTACATCTTACTCTCTCTAAGTAGTGATGTAATTAGTTTTTCATCACCAATTTAAATTGATTTTCATAAATATTGTACTAACAAAAATATATTATATTTGATTCATAATTATTATTTTGTAATTATAATATCATATCTTTCTTCTTACCTTCCAATTTATGGAAAAATGATAATGTCACTCTTGTGTACGTGTTGACTACTACCACCAAAAAGTGACATGATATGGTTTTCATTTCATCAATATAGGGATGATAATAATGATATATATACTTAATATATATGATATATAAAATATATAAATAAATCATTAAAGTGAAATTATAATTTTACTTTCATTCATTCCATCTGTCATAAAGAGAAATCAGTGTCCATGCGTACGTTACGCTTAACATCCCTATATACTGTGTAATACAATTTTCCACATCAAAAAATTATGAATTATATATATATATACAATTAATAGATTTGAAATTAATATATAGATATAAATTTTAGATATTATGGAACCATATTCAAAGTAGAAGCACTAGAATTAGTGGACCAAAATCACACAAAAAATGAGACAGTTAACAGCCAAAATGATGATTTTAATAACCAATGGTTAATAAAGGGATGATGGAAAGTTACAATTGGATCATATATGATACTATAAGGTTGAAGTTATTTTATTATATAATAATAATAAAAAAATAAAATTTCTTATATTTTAGAATAGAGAACTTTTTTCTGCAAGTCGAACCTAAGCTATTCGATTTCTTAAATCAATTTCTATACATTGGGATATACTTATATTTCATTGAATATTTTATACCATATTTATATGTGAAATTAGCAGTAAATGTATTTTTTTTAATTATGTTTGTTTTTTGTATTTTCAATTTTTACAAATAATCACTTCCGTGATTAATTCTTACATCAATGATATAATATTTCAAAGGGATTTCATCTCTATTTCTAATCCATTATAAAATTTTTTTTTTGAACAAAATTATTTTTATATAGGATATACACTGATAAATTAATTTATTTAACATGAACATATTTTCAATATGATCATTGTTTGATTTCATGTACACACTTTCAGATTGTTACAATTTAAAAGTTACCAAGATGATATAATTTAATTTACAAACTCATTTATTTTAGGATCTATATTTTTTTAATGGGAGAAATATTATTATAAATGCTTCATGAAAATAATATATTTAAGTATTTTATATGTATTCTCCAATATTTTTAATCTTTGTAATTGGAAAATTGAGTCTGAATTTTAAAAAAATATGATCTTAAATCCCTCTTGGTCTATTAGATTTTTATTCCATGTCTATATTTTAAATAATTATTTTATATAAGTCATATTTCTTCACTAAAAATAATTATTAAGGTAATTTTTTGTAATATTTTACCATTTAAAATTATTAAAATGAATATTTATAATATTTTTATTAATGGTTCGTTATTTAGATTCTTCTACAAAATTCCAAGTGGAAATTTTCTTCTTAAAATATATGATGTTGATGGATTTTCCCACCGCCACAACCATTTAATTATATTTAGTTTATTCTTCCTTTTTTATATTATTTTGAAAGGAAATTTATTTAATGATAGGTTATTTTAATGTTCTTATTAAATATAATTTATTTTTCCAATGGACAATATTTTATTAAAAACATTTATTTCTAATGAATTAATTTTTTTACTTGTATCTCTTACTAATTTCGTAGTTATTTACATTATATTGAAACAGTCACATTCTTGATATCATTAGACTTTAAATTTATCTTTAATATACTTATTCCTTTTATCATTGATATTATTACTCCCAAAACCTTATTTTATTTCTATGTTGGGCTTTTTTATTTTTATTTTTTGTAATTTATTTCACTAGGGAAATATTTATATTATGTATCCTTTACATAATAATGAAATTTATGGATATGGAATATTATTTTTGAGTTAAATTGATCAATCAATATATATGTAATTCATTGGACATTCAGTGATAGTGGGTCAAGTTATAGACACCACTTAATGCATCGACCGATCTCATGAGACAATATTTTTGGCTATCCTTTTTAAATTTGGTTTTCCACCTACCCATTGATTTTACTATTTTGACTCAATGACATTATCATAAAGATATCATGATGTAAGATATCATAACATCAAATATTATGCATTTCCTTCATTGATAATCCAGATATTATCAACTATGATATTACTAGATTAATATTATACATGGATTCATTTCATGTGAAAATTATTTATTAAATTGAATGTTTTTTAGTTTTTTCATTACTATATTGAATATTAATTTACAATACATGATTTCTTCCATTGTATGTAACCCTTACTGATCATCTCATATCACCCTATTCTTATGTCTCCATTTTCACAGGATCAATATATGTTTATTGTGAATTATGTTCAATGATATTCTAGAGAGAATAATGATATTCATAATGAAAATATTTTCTATTTTTCAAATGTAAATGTGAGATTCATATTTATATGTATTTTACTATATTTGAAAATATATTTGGTCCTTTGGTATGTGATCACTTTTAATTAGTTCCAATTTATTAATGTAGACCCTAGTTATGGGTTACTAGAGTTTGGGTTGTTATAGTTATGGTAACATTCATTGTTAATAGTTTTTTTGAAAATGGAATTCGATATGTATAGTGGAATAAAAGATATAAATATTGACTAAATTTTAATTAATGGAATACTTATTATTAATAATGTAATGGGAGAATGATATATGTACATGGGTCCATAGTTATTTTTCTTAGTAGATAATAATTATAAAATATTAAAATGGTCATTTCACATTTGTGTGAGTATTATTTTCCCCCAAAAATATTTTAAATTAATGAATATTATAATAAGATGAAAAAAAATCAATGTCCCATTTGGGAAGATATAATGGATGGGTCATGAAAAATACATGAAAAAGATATAAAATATATTTTCATGTACATTCTTAATGATTTAATGATGTAAAATATAACATTGATATTGTTTATTTTAAGAAAAAAGTTGTAAAATCATTATCAGAACATTTTTAACATAAAATAAAAGATAAAATTATATGATTTATTAAATATTGTACTTTATTTGTTGAGAAATGCATTTGTAGTCATCTAACACTGTGAAAGGATAAAATAATTTATTTACCTTCAACTTGTATCAAATTTCTGAATAGTAAAAAATATGAATCTATAAATATGTATTCGTAGAATTAAAGTATCTATAGGGTATTAATTAAATCTGAAAAATTCGATTTCATTGAAATATTTCACATAAATAAGAATTAAATATCTTAACATTGAGTTATTTATGTGATAGAAACCACATGTTTAAGAGTTTGACATATTGTCTATTTCTATAAAAAAAATTATATCATCATCTTGTACTTATCTTCCAATTCTATTAATAAAAATCTCATGGATATAAATTTATTAAATGAATTAGAGTCTGAATTTTTCCTCATACATTTTCAATTTGTTATTTATTTTTCAAAATAATTGTTTATATATTGGTTCATCTGGTGATTCAATTATTGGGGGAGACAATTATATATGGTTCTATATATTTAAATTTGATGTATCCTTAGGACTGATATATGAAAATTAAGGTGGGATATGTCAAAGGTCTATATCAATCAGAGGCCTTTATTATTTAAAAATATAAATCAAAGGAGATTATTGTCTTCTGAATTGACTACTAGTATAATGTAAAGCATGCTGGTCTCCAAATATCCAAAAACATGTAGTAAATTGAGATAGAAAGAGTATAAAAATGATAATGTTAATATTAATTCCACATTATGTAGTGGTGTAAGAAAATTTATACATTTTTAACAATACATGTTCTCTTTAACCATATATATCACCCAATATGGAAGTATTAAATATGTGTTAACTAAAAAGGAGAATTTATTTTTTGATGAATGAGTATAGAATCACATTTTTTACTTTTTTATGGATAAATTCAACACCACTTCTTAATTATTAGAAAACTAGATTAGTTATATTGGGGAATGTAAGTTAATTCGATCACATGGCCTTATTTTGAAATTAATGGTGAAACATATTTCATAATAGACTAGAATAATATGTTTTCCATTCAAAATAGTAGATTAATTGTCACTAGTGATGTAATGTATTATTTTATTGAAGATAAAACATTCCAAATTTACATATAAAGAAAATGGATTTGTTTAGGATATACGTTAAATGGATTATAAACAATATCAACTACCATTGTTTAAGTGTAACATTTTTTATTTTATAGTAATTTGAAACATGATGATTACGTATTTAAACTTGTTGAGTTTAATATATTTTGTTGAAAAATTATAACCTCTTATAATGGTGGATCATGTGATAAATATAGTTTCTATTATTGATCTATCAAATAATTATTTTCCAATTATTTTATTGATTAAAATATCATTTTGGTGATTGGGATTTTGATTTTATGGGGCATATGTGATATTCATTCATCTGTTACATGATTACCAATGTATAACAATGTCTATGATGTTGTAATAGTCCCTGATATATGAAATTATCATAAAAATGGGATATGGGATGACAGGACATTACACACCTAAATATTCATTTATAAATATATATTTTTTGGAACTTTGAAATGTAAAAAAATATTTCATCACATGGATATTTAAATCAAGGGATATTGAAATTCATTCATTTTATATATAAATTTTTATATTCATTATGTTTGGTTACACATTTAAAGTTGATTACTCCCAATATCATTATTAGGGACTGTTTCTTAGTATTCACCATTTTCATGCATGAACTTTTCATCTGTTTTATTGGGGGAAAAATATAATTTTATCTCTTCTTTGAATAATATCTATTATTGTTATAATAATTTAAACGTAATTAATAATTGGTACACTAAATTTCAATAAAGTGATATACATAATTATATATGGAAATCATGATGGTAGATGGTCATTTATGATGTATCAATACATTTATTCTTATATATATATAATTAAATTATATAATGAAATTATATATACTTTTGTCGAAATCTCTCTCAATATCACAAATGATATTATTAATATAGTGTATTCTTCTTATTTAATGGAGACTATACCTAATGTTATTAATCTTGTGATTAAACAATTAAAAAAGCATTCACTTGATATTTGGGATAATAGACCACAAGTTGAATTTTATGATGATAATAAAATAATAGGCCAAAATAAGATTCAATTTATGAGTTTCATTGAAATACATAGTCATGTTATAATAAAACTACTATATTTTTTTGTAAGAGAGTTTTCCCAAATAGGACCAATTAGTCATGGTAATTTATAATTCTAAAATATCTAAACATGGTTTTTATTCAAATGTTTCAAATATTATATATTTCATGGGATAAGAATTTCATCAAATAATTAAATGATTAAATTTCACTTACCAATATTTTTTTTAATTAAGGATATATGGATTTATTTTTGGGAAATTAGGTTTATTGATTTTAATTTAATGTTATTTTTTGAATATATTTTAAAAAGAAATAGAATGATAATATAAGCCTCAAATATAATTTTTTATCCATATATACAGGATTGATATTTCTCTCTAGCGGATAAGATGAAGCCTTTATAGAATAATAATTTTTTTATGAATTATATTTTTAGAGTTAATTTTTTAATACTTGATGAATAATTTATTAATTTCTATAAAATAGGAATCTGGTAGATCTCATAATGAGGTCTAGTCATAGAATATTTACCATAATATTTTATTATCTAGAGGTTTTCCTTTAATATAGGATAAAATAATTGGTAAATATTTTGATGAATCATGTTCCTAATATAGTAGTAAATTTTTAGGGGATCAAATTTGTCCTTCATATCCACACACTCCAGGAAAAATGGTAAACTAATAGAATGAAAAATGGGGAATTTTTTCGTAATACATCATAATAAGTAACTGAAAATATTATAAGAAATTAATTATTATTTTTCTTTAGTAATTTTATTTTTTAAATTCATCACAATAATATTACATATACATATTTAATTTTAGGACAACTTTTTATGGTATGTTGTTTGTGGTAATTTTTTCCATGAGTGAAGGATAAATATTTTTATGGATTCTTTAGGTAATATAGAATATCCAAGACATGTACAATGATATGAGGTAGGTTTCAGTATGAAATATATTTAAGTAATTATAATTATAAATCAAGGGATTTTTAATATAAGGGAAAACAAATACATTTAAGGATTTGATTATTAGGTGAATTTGTTGAAAAATAGCTGATTAAAACATAAAAATTGTTTATATTTAATGATTTGGTGAGATAAATGCCACCAAAAAATCAAAATAATCCACCTCCGAACTCAAAACAAACTATGTACTATGATTATCATAAACAGATCATAATTTATATATTATAGTATACATAATTATACATTATTTGGGGACTTTGTATGATGCAAACTATCCACACCAGGAAATTGGTCTATCTTTCAGCCATCTTGCTGCTATAGCTATGAGCCATGTAGAATTAATCATTTTGACTACTAGTCATTTGGGTCTTGTATGGGATACCATTAATTCAAGTTAGAAAGAGTGATTTATTTTTTTATTTAATAAAATGGTTGATGATCAAAACCTGTTGATAAATATATATATATTCCATAATTTCATATATTAAAATCATGTAATTGTAACAATACATTATATTATTAATCCATACTCTCTATTTCTATTTGATATCGTAGAGGTATCCATTTTTTGACAGCTTATAGGGTAATTTTTTATAAATATTTGTGTCAAATATATTATTACATGATTTTTTTACTTTATAATCCATAAAAAAATAATGACATTTATAGTTCTAGCATGTTAGGGAAATTTGATACAAAATACATCAACATAAAAAAATATTTTCTATATTTTAAAATAATATTAATATTCTTCTTGATCATTTAATATCTTTTATTACTACAAATAATACCTTAGGATTCCACATAAAGGTAAAAGGTCAGCACGTAATTCATAATAATAGAATAACAATGATAATACATTATAAAATATGAGTGAAGATGAGTAACATAATTTCTTAAAATAGGAGGATCATATATAATCACATTGGTGAATGGAATAAATTTAATTATATAACAGTTCATATCTTCATAATAATTGTGAATCAATATAAAATATGATATCATATACATAAGTTACGGACTCCTAATAATACAAAAAAACATAGTTTATTAGTATTAAGGGTGATGATTGTTATACAAATTCTCATGAGATACAACAATTACCCAATGCATTTGTGGGATTTATAATTATACACCCATATATCACATCGTAATATGTTTAGGAATCTATGTTCAAAATAAATAAGTCATTTACAAATCATAATAAAAACCATGATGATGAAAGTGGTTACCTAATAAAGTATAAAGGCTTATCCATATGATATGTCATAATAATTACCACCAAAATAAAGGATCAATGATTTATTAGAGGTTCATTTCTAAATATAGATATACTGATATTGTGGTAAGATATCAATTGAACAATATATAATGGCAATGGGTTGAATAAGTTGTCATGGTAATGAACCCCATAAATGATCTATTACAAACATAGTGAAAAACTAATGGATAAAATAAGTTCTTTGGGTTTTCTATAAAACCCAAAATGTGATTGAATAAATTTCCATAAAAGAGTTGGTATTTTTAAATAACATAGAATATTAAATATTTTGAAATATACATATAGTAAACGAAACAATAAATAGAAAAATTTCCTTTATCATTCATTATTTATATAAATTCTTGAGAAGAGAACAAAAAAACATGCATATCCTCAGAAAGTAATATATAGTAAACTAATTATATGTATTATGATGATATATAAATAATATATAATATTTTAATTTTAATGAGAGAGATATGAATAGAGGTAAATATAGAAAAAATGGATCTCATATGAAAATATGGTGGAATTTAGACTTAATATACCTCGAGTATGGATAAACTAGGTACATGCATCTATTTGCAAGGATAGTAAAATTAAATTTATGTGAAAAATATTTATGAAATTTTTTCATATATATTTACTTATTTAATTCTCTATAATATTAATTTATAATCATTTTACCAAGACATTATGTTTAAGTTCACCATCCTAAGGATTGCATTCCACAGTTTCAAGGATGCATCAGTTTGGTGATAATAATTAATGTTATTTTTAAATGAGTCTATAAAACTAGAAGCATATAGTTTTTCCATCTTCATCAACCCAAAAGACAAAATAGTCCCACATATTAAAATATTTGTATACACAAAATTTTTTAATTGATTATAAATGTTACCATATATTAGTATTTCATTTAAGAATTTTTACCATACATTATGACATTAATTTATTTTTTATTATTTTCTAATTAGATATGATTTCCTAAATAAAAATAGTACTATAAAGTAATTATTAATATCATATTTAGACATAATTTGTTTTATTTTAACCATCCATTAAGGTAGTAATAGATTCAAAAATATATACCTAAAATAATTGATTCTTTCCTCTAATAAGTGTTTTATTTATGAAAAAAACATTTTATAATTATAATACATCCATATTAATATTACAACAGAAAAATATAATAAATTTTATTATATTGAACTTCTATAACATATTTATAGTGTATTGAATGAACATTTAATGGTATTGAAATTAAAATTAGTGATAAATTGTTTTACATTAATTACTGGTTTGAATCCTTTTCTAAATGGATAATGAATTTTATGGGTATCCTTTTTATGAGATATAATCCTATATAATGGGTATTAGAGATTAAGGGAAGGCCTTTTCTATGTTTACAAAATATATGTATCTTACATTTTAAAGATAATTGTAATTTTTATGAGTGGTATTTAAAAGGGGATGAGGGGGATGTTTCAGAATAATATGTTAGAATATATATTATATCTTCTAAAATTTTTCTAATGTATGATGAAAAACTTATCAGATTATGATTAGATAGTAAATGATAGATTAAAATAATAATCTATCTTCCTGAAACCTCAATACCATATTCATATAAACTATGAAAAATAAAATAAATATAAGATAATTTATTATTCCCCTTAATTTGTTTTTAGTTATGAAAATAAAAAATCAATATCCTAAACTAATTTTGTTCTATTGATTCGAAAGATGAATTCAATTTTTTCAAAATATTTCCCAAAATATAATAACTTTTAGGTAAAAATGAATTCATTACTTATTAAAAAAATAGGAATTTGTGAGAAATGATAAAATTTATAAAAATTAGAGAAAATCATTCATTTGATAAAATTAAATAAATATTTGTATAGAAAATTTAGTTTTATTAACTACATTTAATTAATATAATGTTTTGTTTTAAGATTATAAAATTTTTACTTAAAAATAATTTTATCAAACATGAAACATAAATGTTTTCCCAAAAATAAAATGATACATTATTCATGTCAAATAATTATTTCATCACATTTAAAAAAATTTATTAACTAATCAAGTGATTAAAATTTATTATATTTTTATTTAACAATATACTTAAAATATTATTTTACTATGCCAATGGTTAGGTTTGCGTTCTAATGGTCAGTATACTAAAATAACAACCAAATTTATAATGGTTAAATATACTTTACACATCCTTTCAATATCTCTTCATTGAACCATTCAACATTAACTACATTTCCTCTCAATATTCTATATTCTCCATTTTCAAAATTCTGAAACATTTCAAATGTATTATTATCATGATTATTATTTTCAAGTGTTATAATGATATGAGGCCAAAATTATATATTGTTTTCAATTCTATTTTGTAATTTATATTTTTTATTTATTACCACGTTTTATTTTAATTATTTTTTATAGTATATTTATCCACCATATATAATATTCTTTGTTAATGAAATAAAGTATTTTTTTCTGATATTATACCATGCATGCGCATTATATTACACTATATTCTACACATTTTTTTAGATTTAAAATTACTTATATGAAATTATGTTTTATTACTTCCTTCCCCCATTAGATAATTTATCCTCAAATTTTCATTTCACAAACTAATATTAATGAAGATAAGGATAATAATTTTTCATCTATTCCATAGGATCCAATGTATACTCATTGTACATATGTTTTCACCAATTTAAATTTACATGGTTTGTTTTCTTATTTTGTATAACCTTTTCTATATAGTCCATGAACATCATTAATGGCTCCTTATAATAGATTCCATGCTTCAAATATACCATATCTATGTATATAAAATTTTTGGGATCTTGTATATTTTTTAAATAGGGATATATATAACACATCCTGAACATGAGAAATGTATTATGGGAGTACCATTTGACATTCCAAATCATTGGTGCAATCATGAATCTTAATTGAGATACTAAATATGAGACATGTCTTTACCTTCTTTTGATTACACTTAATTATTATCCATGGATCATTGGATGTAACAATTTATTTCTAAATCATAGTTCATCATTCAACTGTGTACTTCTTAGATGGGTCATTGAATGTATTTTTTCTTCTATTAAATTTCAACAACCAACTCTTGTACTAAGAGATTATGTTACTAATATTAATCCCCACATGTTGGAGTTCAAAAATTCCTTCCATTGAAGGATTAATTTAGATCCATCTATATGATTGATAGGATGTTATTGTTTCATAATAACTCCACCATTAGAAGTTGTTGACCGAAAAATACTTTAAATTACATAGAGTTATCATTGAGAATGTATTCTATAGTTAATTTTTCTTATTAGCTTGAGAATCTATCTGGGGATGAATTATTATTTAAAATTTCAACTCTAGTTTCAATTCCTTCTGAATAGTTTATACGGTACACTATAACACTTATAAAATTATTTAAATTTGATATCATAATAATACCAAAGAGAAAATCCATGATGATGTTATCCCATTTCAATGTATTTATGGGTAATTGTTGAAGCCTCATGTTGGGATGTTTCACTTCAACCTTTAATTTTATTAATATAAAAATCACTTTATCGTATATTCAAAATTATAAAACATTGTATTATAGCACTTGATGTTTTATTATTGACCTAGTACATTACAATTCATCTTATATTGATAGAGAATATTGAGATGTGTTTATAATTCAGGCTCTGATGTTATGAAAAATCCTATATAAAACATCTAAACTCATTCATTACTAATGATGATCTTTGAGAATTTACCCTTACTTATCACATCCACATTCTTTTTTATCTCTATATCCCCCTCCAAAAATTCATAATCATTCATAGAATATATGGTTGAGTTGTCACTTGTTAAAAGAAAGGTGTTGATCCTTCCCATAAAATTCATATGCCCATACAATTCATGTCTAAGAAGATTGGATCCTTCTCATCCCTTATCATGTATAAGGTTAGAAAATCTTTTATACATAGAGAATCTGACACTTTTTTTAAATTTCTTTAAATGAAATGGATAATGAAATAATAAACCATGATCTTCTCTATGAATCATAGTAGGTTCATTTTTACATCCTTATATGTGAATAAATATTTTTGGCTATGTTTATATTTATATATATCACACTTTTTTGTAGAGATAATTAATATAAATAATTAATTTGAAGATTAATGTTGACAATAATAAATAGAATATTGGGTACTCTTACACATAATGCATCAACAATATTACTGTATAAGCCATCACTTAAAAATTTTTCAAGAGTATAAAACATAAGCCTTTCATTAAAACATAACTATAGATCACAAATCATTCCCCACATGTGATTTGTCTGAGTATTGGTTAATAAATAACCATATTTATCAACGACTTGAAACTATATTTAAATTAATCTATCCTGATATATTTTACTCCATTCTGAGTTATGTGGTGTATTTTGTTTTAAAATAATTATATGATCCTAATAAATCATAAATATTACCCAAATTATTTTATGAAATTATAGATTTTCATTTAAGATGTTTTTATTAGACATTTTTTATCCACCTTTGCCTTTTATGTATCCAATATATACCATTTTTTATGAAAAAATCCCACAATAAAAATAATTTCTCCATCCGAAATTCTCATTTTTTTTAAATTTTATTCAAATTTTCTTTTATCAAAGTCTTTATCATAGTATTCAAATTATCCTCATGTTTATCACCATATTAAGAGTATGTGAGAATATTATGTTTATTTCTAACTATATATTTATTAATTTTATCACCAAAGACTCAATTAATTATGTCCATGAAAATTTCTAGAACATGTTCTAGTGTAAAATACAAAACAATGTATTCACTATGCCTTTTTCATTAATAAGGGGATGTCGTGGGAATATCCTCCTCCATTACTATCAATTGTTAATATCATGTCATCCATCCACATTGAGAATTACTATGGAACAAGTATTTGATAAATCATGTCATCAATCCATGGTTGGGGATACTTATTATTTATCAATGTCATATTGAGTTTATGATAATTAATATAGATAAAATAATGGTTTTAGTTTAATTATTAGTCTATAAACAGTCTAATTCAGACTCAAATTGATTCTAATTCAATAGATGATTCTTATCTTTTACGTTCCATGAATTTTATGAGTAAAGAAAATTTTGCCATTAAATATTGATAATAATGGGCACCACATCAAAGAGGAGATCCTGACATAATAAATTCACAATTAGTTTATTTAAATTAGATGAATAATTAACTCATTCTTGAGAACATTATTCATGTCATATATTGATCATCTAAAACATTTTTAAATTATCTAGCCTCAGGCCATATGATCTAAGTGTATAACTTCTTTAGTTATGATCCATAAGTAGTATTCTAGTCTTCCAATGACACCAATGAATCATTAGGTGTTAGAGTGATCAGTTGATCATCTTGAGTGTTTTATATTTATCACATAAAAATTATTCAAACATGATGAAATAACATTGATCTTATCATTCTTGAGAAGTTATGGGAAGTAAAAGAATTACTATAGAGATAAATACATTATGCACAATTATTATGGATTAAACTTACATAAAATGTATTATTGTTCTATTTTTAGACCTATAGGTAAGGGTGGAAAATTATTTATTTTTGATTATCCCATAGTAAAATTTAAACCCAAATCTGACCCCATCCCATGTATTAAAAAATAATAAATTAGTATTATTATACGGTGCTTTTAAGTAGCTGAAACATTAAATATTATTTTACCTGATTTCAAATTAGTATTTATCACTAAAAACCATTTGGATCCACTCATCCTTCTTATAATTTATCAAATTCCTCAATAAATATTAAATTATATATTTATTCATAAAATAAATAATCAATTCATAGTGATGATAATTAATAATTTATAAAATACTCAATAGATAAATAAATTTTATATATCTTTATTATTTTACCATTACCGTATGAATGAATATTTATTTAATTTGTCTGATAATTAATTATAAATGAGATTATATCTTGTTCTTGGGAATAATATTTATTATAGTAATTAAAATCAAAAATAATTTTAATAAGATGAATTGAAACACGTAGTGTACGAACCTCTATGCTTCTTTCTTGTTGGAATTATGTGAGTGTGCCTATATTACATGATTAATGTCTATCAAATAAAAAATAAAACCCCAAAAAATTGTAATTTTAAAATTTTAGAAAACAAATAATAGTGATAATATTTTAATATAATCCCTCTATCACATTATCACAAAAATAATGATTCACACCCTTTTATATGACTTATATTCTCTATATTACTTTCTTTGACTATCTAGAGTAAACACTTCTTACACCATGCCCATGTAATTTAATTAAGTAGTTGTATTTCAATAAATTATATCAGATATCATCTTCAATTAATATGAAATGGAAAAATCTATCACTGAATATTTTTTTATATCTTCATATTCATTAAACACCTAATATACCATTCATCTTGACAAAATATTATGTTGTGCTTTTGGTCTGTAGAACGAAGTTCATGAATCATGAATACAATAATAATAGTTTTAAAATATTTGGATCATTACACCAAAACATATACAAGAATATTGAATGACACATAATCATACAATATTATAAATGTGGGGTTTTTTCTCATGTTCTCCCATCAAAGGATTACCAAGTGCGAGATACATGAGATGAATTCTTATCTACATATGAGTAATCTCATATGATAGTCAATAAACTCTATGCCCATCATAGAACGTTATCAGAATTTATACTATGTTTAAGAATACTTTTATCAAATTTCATGTTTCAAATAATAGCGGGGAACTTCTATACCCTTTCAATGAAATAGATAATTTATGACATTATTAAATTAAATAATGCTGAAATAATGAAAGATATTTAATAATAATTTTAATTGATATTTACTTCATTGAATATTCATGTAATCCAAAGTGAAAAAAATTATTCTAAGAACACCAACTCCAAAAGACTCTATGCAATGGCCCAAAGTTTCATTAATGGAAATCCCTCTTGATATAGTTAAACGTATCTTTATGTAAAACATTTATATAAAATTTCAACTTCTTTGGTTTTATGTTAAGAATTGTGACCATTACTTTTATATCTGTTGAACAGTGATCACAAGATTATTATAAATATAGGGCTTTAACAAATCCAATTTACTTAAAAAATAGAAGTGATGGCCTCATCCAGTATAATTTCTTCATACAAATCCCATTTGTCGGAGCTAAAAAAAGATGTGGCGTCCTTGGGATTCGCTCTTGACCAAGCCCAAGCTATGTTTCAAAATGTTAAACTCAAACGGGACCGTCTATGGGAAAAGAGGAAGTTGATAGAGATTACCGCTCGAGCGATGTTATCTGAGCAACCCCAAGAGTCTGTCACCATCGCACACCTTACCTTTATGTCTTATGTGGTTATTTTAAGGGGTTATGTAAGAAATATCTAGTAATATGTTCATGTATATTATTATTTTTGAATATAATAATGAATATACCTTCTTGTCGTTATTGATACATTTTAAATAGTTTTTAATGTAAAAATAGTGTTTTTAGTTATTATTTAATTAAGAAATATATTTTATTAAATTAAGGGATTTTTGAATTAAAAAAATATTTAAATAAAATATTATTATTAAATTAATTTTATTATATATAAATGATCATATAATTTTATGAATGCAATTATAATTTGTATTAAGGTTTGAAATCCATTTCTGTCAAAACCCGTGAATTTTCGATAAATTTTACTTTTTATTTTAAAAGTGAAATTTAACATATTTAGAAAATTATATAGACAAAATAATTGATATTTCTGGAATCAGGACATCGAAATTATACACCAGTGAGTTTTTCATAATTTTCTAAGACAGTCAAATTTTTGGGTAAAAATTAAATACCATTTAAATATATAATGTGTTTTATGACATCATAATGACCCAATAGTGATGTAATAAAATACTATAAGCTTTATGTTCGGCCAATATATTTATTAACATTAAAATAATGTGATTTTGGGTTTGTTTTACTTACTTTTCAAAGCATTAATGGACCCCTCAAGACATATAAAACATCTTGTGTTTTTAAATTATTTTCCATGGGAGTATGACTCACCTCCTCATAAGAAAGCCCATTATTTTAATAAGTTCGTACTTTGGCCTAATAAAATATTTCATTCCTCTTCCCTTATAAAAACACCATTGGCAAAAACCATGATCTGATTTGTGGTTTGGATTAGTTTAATGTAAAGGTTCCCAAACCTAAATAATAAAGAATTCCCTCACCTTTCCTATATAAACCCACACAAGATCCCACTTCCTCCTCACTCAATGTATTTGGTGTTCTTCCAAATTCTTCCCTAATCTCTCTAGAATCCTCCCAAGGTTCCCTAAGCTCCCAAGAATCCTCTCTCAAGCCTCTCTCAAGCCTTTGGAAGCACACTTCCAAGGGTGTTTTCTTCCTTTCTCATTTTTGTCCAATTTTCTTTAAGTTGTTTTGCCCATTTAATTTTAATTATGATTGTTGGGGTATGGTTTATCACCTTTATCGTACTTCCCTCTTTATGTTTTAATGATGGTAGACCCATTTCTCTCTCATTAAATGCCTCCCATGTACACACGTTACTATGCTGAAATTCCGAAAGGAACTTCTCTCTCATCATTTACATTTAAGAAATACTTTTGTATCATGAATCTAAATTCCATTAAAATTGTTGGGACATGTATCTATATGAACTCATTACTGTCCATTACATGTAAATATGATTTGGATCCCCTTTCTCTCTTGTCAACCGTTTTTATGAATTTTTTTTTCATGCCGTTATGTTGTTGAAATCACACTGATTTTCTAAGCCAATGCTATTGTGTAGTGAATACCATGCCCATTTCTCCATCAAGGGTATTAACCGTTATGCAGAATTAATTATTTATTATAAAGTTTCATGTATTAATTCTACATTCCTTTATCATGGAATAAATGATTATGTTTTATGAATCCATGTTTTATGATCCATGTGGCACACTTATGCATGAAATGAAATGATTAAGAAGGGTGTTCCCTTATAGCGCTCCAATGCATTGGGTAAAGTATAGTACCCTGATACGTAATGTGCAATGAGTATTGACTCATTATAATTCAATTGAATGAGGTTTTACTCATGCTTCATGTTCAATGAGGATTTACTCATGCTCCATGTGGAATGAGCCTTGGCTGATGCTAATTCCATGTTAAGTGTTGTTGCCACATTTCCATGTTATGATTATCATGCATTATCATGCCTTTATGTGCATGTTTCTCTTGTGCTCTATTGATATACTTATTGTCTAACATGTATTTTACTCCTCATGTATTCCATGTTTATTCCCTTACTGGCCTTTATAGCTCACCCCTTTTCTTATGCATGTGCTCAGGTTATCTCATGCAATGCTAAGTATGACGTAATGTAGTGGTCATGTAAAGGAAGTTTTCAATAAAGATGTAGTATTTCATGTTTAAAGTTGTTATTTAATGATCCTAATCCCCAAATAAACTAGACATATTGATCAACCATGTTGTATCATGTGAATAGTTTTTGTGATAAATCATGTTTTGGTTTGTAATAAAAGCAGGTTTGTCATAGTTGGTCTCAGAGGATAGGTTTAGTTATTTTCGGGATTAGGATTAGAAATTTCTAGTAATGCCTTAGAGACAAGACTAAGTATAATAAAAACATCCCTATGTTTTGGTATGTACTGAGTACGTGGTTTATCAAGAAAATACATCGCTGTCTGGATATGAGCATGTAGAGACGGCTCTGGCACAGATGTATTGTAGACACCCGAAGCTTGACGTACATGAACATTAAATTACTTTTGCGGAATACTTAGTACATAACAAAAAACACACACAGAAGGATCGTAATAGTTTAGTGTCTTTGGAAACTCGGAACGTAATCTTCTAATCGTGGTGAAAGATCTTCAATATCTCCCATAAAGATCTTCCCTTTTTTTACCTAAAACCATTCTTTATATCCTGGGGAAAAGAAAACATAAAAGGGTGAGCTCAAATGCTCAGTAAGGGTAAACAAAAGAAATATAAATCTCATCGTATACACAAGCACATAACTTTTGGATATCTTAACCTGCAAAAAAGATCATAATTTCATAAGAGGGGATAAATCATGGAAGTGAAATGTAATCACAATAATCAAAACTTAAATCGTGAAACTTTGTGGCATACACACATAATCATAAAGAATCATTTCTTGTTAGTCAAGACTCATTGCCAAGACTATCTTAGTGGACAAAGTCCCTTTCTGAACAGAGTCACCCTCGTTCTAGTCCTGTTACACTGAACCGGTATAACCTACCGTTCTAGCCATGTCTATCTCATGAGATATAAAATATTTACCCAATTCATTGGAAGGAGATATAGGTCCCACCCATCTTATAATGAATCCTTTCTTATGTGTGCCATATAATCATAAATCATAAATCATCACATAACACATGTAACAAAAATGGGATTCTTGAAACAACATGACATCATAAAACAAATCATATAAGGTAAATGACTTCATAAAAAATAATTCCCTCACAACATTATCAAATCAATGTAATAATAGGGATAAAAACAGAACCCTATATTATCTTAGATGGAAAATAATTTTGATAAAACATTTGAACTCCATTCTTGAGGAAAATATCCTTTCTACTTCAAAAACATTTTTCCTTTCATAACATGTCATACGACATTAAAATAAAACAAGTCGATTAAAAACAAACATGAAAACTTGTAAAGGAAGCTTCTTGGAAATAATGTTTTTAAAATCCATTCATGCCGTATAAGTTAAAAAACATTCTTTGTACTTTTTTCGGAAAAGTCAAAAAGTACCTCGTACGAAAAAAGACAAAAGATTCCTTTCATATCATTTACTAAAAACTCACTGAAGGGTAAAATAGGATTTAAAAAATTGTAGGTGAATGGAAATAATATTACATATTGAGGAAACATGGATGTGGATGATAAAATACACCCCAGTAAATTTCAAAGTATAAACAATCTCTGATAAAAAATGAGATTGTGATATTTTCCATTACCTTAGGTCCGATTTGCTTTGTATGTGTCTGAAGCTCCTGTATAATGGTTTAAATAATGTTATTGACTTATTCCAGAATCATACACATTGATATGATATCATATATGGTCATATTATTAGCTTTTGTTAGTAATATTTCATTGTTACTTGTTACTCGGGTCTTTATAACTTTTTCTTCTTATGCGTGTTTTGTCGAATAAATTCTTATTCTTATCTTTAGGTTATAGATACTTCATTTCCAGAATGGTATTAGTGTAGTATATACCATATTCATTCATTCAATTCATTTATATAATCATTATGAAATGAAGATCATGTAGAACGAGTCGCATCACATCGCGGAGACGGTATTCCGTACGTACGCATGAGTGATGATATCGTTCCTATGATCGTGGAATTGTATTGGAGTATATATATTATTTCAGTATCAATATTAATTTATAATAATCATAAATAGTTACTCATTACACCATTATACCCATCCTTGTAAGGTGATGGTGGAAAATAGATTACACCACGGCGTGGAGACGGTATTCCGTACGTACGCACGCACGGTGATTTCATTTTTCCGTAGGATGGATAGAAGGTGAATTAGGGTTGTTTCATATTTATAATAACATATCAGTATGTAAGTAATACTGATGTTGTTACTTTATCATGAAATAACTAAATAAGAAGAAGTTGAAGAAGAAAGAAATTTAAAAGATCAGTAATGGATATTACCTCTTCTTTGGAACACCTCTTTGAATCCTCCACTTAGGAAACTAAGATTGGTCTTTGAAGAAGACCCGGACCTCTAGGATTATTCTAGGGAAGTGGAGAAAGGATTTTGGCAGGGTTTTTCCGAGCTTGAGTGATCAAATTGGTGTGAGGAGGAGGGGAAGGAGGTGCCCTTTTATAAGGGAGGAGAGGGGCTCCTTAGGAATATCTCAAAATATTATTTTATATTAAAGTAAAAATCGGTTTATAATGATTTCAAAGGGTCTTATTTCTAAGATAAAGTGGGGATGGGTCGAAATACTATCAACCAATAGGATTTAGAATAGTTTAGGTTATTATTTTAACCTTATCAATTAGATTTAACTCTAAGTTAAATAATGTAACTTTTACCGTGTCTTTTTGTTTTCTTATACTATATGGTTAATACACATACTATAACATGCCAAACGAACCCCAAATTGTTTATTATTAATATATATATCCTTATCTAAGTCATTTGGCCGAAAATTATATTTTTAGGAATAAAATAACAATTAATAATATAATATTTTATTTAAAAACTATTTTTTGTCAATTTTGACACTATTTGATATATGATTTTTGTGAAAATCATAACAGAATTATATGTTCGAAACAAGTTGATTAAAGCAACACAAATATATCATAGTAACCTATAAAATTAGTGGTGTTCCTAAAAAGTCTCAAATTACATTTATTATGGTGTTTATAACATCAATTATGTCAATATTTCATTAATATGATAATTACTGCATCATCATTGTGTCATAAATAAATTAAATTATATAATGTCTAAAAAATATAAATAAAATATCATTATGTATGAAATATCTTTATCTTTCTAATTAATATTTATAGTCGAATTTATCTTATGTATAACCCCATATTAAAAATGATTTATTTATTAAACATTGATTTTAACTATTTTAACCGTTCTTTAAATAAATTAATAATAAATGTCCTAATCTAATCCAAATGGGCATAAATGATAATATTTTACACTTAAGGTTGTTTTTGGTCGAGATAAACTTGTCCAATAGAATTAGGACAGGTGTTAGGGTAATATTAATATCATTTTTACCCTTAATTACCCTATTTACTTTTAACCGTGGTAAATAAAAGTAAAAAGTTACTATTCACCAAAAATTATTTTCATCTCATTGAACCACATTTTACTTACTGACATCAACCGTGTCTCTCGGATTTTTTAAACTCCATTCACAGAAGCGGTAAAATTAAGATTTATGAAAAATTTAATTTTTTTAACTACCACTTAGTAGTTTCACTATTCACCAAAAATTGAAGTTTTTCGGAAAAATGCCAAAATTTCACCCTAAGCTATAATTGATATTCCGAATTCAAAAATGATTTCTATTTTACAAAATTACCAACATATAAGTTGCATTAATTAATTTTATAATTAATTTCTGATGTGACAACAAATAGAGTGTTTTTAAGAGATAATAACTATCAAAAGATTAACACATGTTTATGTCTGGTGTAAATGTGAAATTACATCCAATGACCAAAATTGTATTGAATTGAAAAAATATATTCTAATATATACATTAAAACCACTCAAATTAATAATTTATCACTATTAATTATTTCGATTAAAAAAGTTGTTTTTAATTAAAATTTAGTAATTTTCACTATTCATCAAAAAATAAAAGTTATCCGAAAAGTACCAAAATTTCACCCTAAGCTAATTTCGATATTATGAATCCAAAAATAAACTCCATTTTGAAAAATAAAATTACAAAATTTCAAAAAGTGGTTATTACTATTCATAACGGGTTGTTTTAATAATATTTTAATAGCATATTGTTGTTTAGTGAAACTCAGTATTGCGTACTACACACGCTATCGAGGAAGGTTGTGATTGCGTGTAATGCAAGGAAAGTCAAGGATGCGTGTTGTGCAAGATCCTTTTGGTGTAGCGTACAACAGAAGACATTAATAAAATTAAAAAGAATAGTTTTCATAAAATCTCGGGCTGTTACATTCTACTTCCCTTAAAATGAATTTTGCCCTCGAAATTTGTCGGGGTTATAAATAGTTTACTATTAAAAAGTTTCTTTAATAGAAACCCACATCGTAAAAAGGAATACCAAAACTTGGATTTAAAAACTAAAGTGTGAAATGTAACGATTAACCAAATAAACTAATCACTGGGCTTCCACATAGGTGAAAATATGGATATGGAAGAGAAATCTAACCATCATGTTCTGATAGAGAGTGGTAGAGAACATGGCTATGGAAAATCCAGCAATCACAAAGCCATAAATTTGTGACGATCTACGGTACCATCTGATTCATCAGAAATAAGTTCACTAGGACAACATTTTTGGTTTTCAAGATCATTTCCCTAAAGTTGATGAATTAAAAGAAATACTTACATGATTTTGGTACAATCTCACTGTTGTTTGTGAATTGAACAATTTCCACTTCATATCATAAAGAAATGAAGTTGAATTTGTTATTCGTGAAGTGTTAGCAGATCATGTGATAGAATGATGGGTCGTTCCATCTATTTCAAACAAAAGGTTAGCAAAAGTTATAAGTCCATCTTATAATGAGATTAATCGTATATGGTTCCAAAAATGAACTTATACTTCATATATCATACCACTTAATAAAATAAAACTAGTTTCTACTAAAAAGAGACTTCCTGTAGGCCAGTGGTAGGCGATTAAGGCTAGTCGCACTTCCGTCGTGGGTTCGATCCCCATAGCCTTGTCCGACGCGATGGGTTTTCGCCCGTTCTGCAGGTAGTCCTTTTTCTAAAACTATATTACTATAACATCCCATCAATAATATAGAAAAAAACTTCTATCCTTAAACAATACTAACTTATGTCCAACATAATCCATTCCAATCTTTAGGCTTATCCATAATACTACAGTCTACTCTAATAACATAGTGAAAACGATTACCAGAGATTTAATACCATCGTTGAACCCCATATATCATAAGATATGTTTTGTTGGTCACATTCCAAACATTCAAAGTCCTTAATCATGTATTCTCTTGAATACCCATTGAACCTTAGTGAAAACTTGAATGCAGTTAAAGATAACACTTTCCACCTACCAAAATCCTCAAATTATTTATACTCCAACCATGATATCACTTAGTCCTTATATCAATCATGAGCTCATGAATACTGTTAAACATTTCATTTTGTCGTTTTCCCTTCATTATGCGCATATCATCTTATTTCCAAAAATTTCTCAATCACTTTGAATACCACATTAGACCAATACATAAATATTCCAATACTCCATGATACAATATTAATTTGGAATCCCATTACATAAACGCTTAATCATTCCACCACATCGTTGTCATATTCAACATCTCCAATAGTGATCGCATGTGACTTCCCTTTGTCCTTTTCCTTAAGTGGTTGCTCATGTTGATCATCACTAACCCTTGGATTAGGGCATTTATTAGCATAATGCCCCATTTCCTTGCACTTGAAGCATTGAAGTGTTGGTGGTGCATTCTCTGCAGTGTTTACATTATTCACATCATTAGAAACCCTTTTTCCATTACTTCGACACTCAGCTGCTCGATGACCTTCTTTTCCACACATAAAACATTTTCTAGTCCCTTTAAGACAATCTCCACCATGATTCTTTCCACACTTTGAGCATAAGGAATCATTCATTTTCTTTTCACCATTATTCTGAGATTTTTCCTTGAACTCCATCTTTCATTTCTTTTCAAAACCATGAGATGGATATGTAACACCAACTTCCATTTCTACCTTCATAGCACAACGCACAATTTTTTCATAGCTACTGAAGTCTCGTATAGCTAATGCCCTTCAAAGACATGGTTTTAAGCCACTGAAAAATCGATCAACTTTACTTTTAGGTTGGATGATAATGCCAGATGCATACCTTGCAAGTATTGTAAAATTCGCTTCGTATATACCAACAGATTCATCATCCTTCTGTTTCAGCTCAAGAAACTCCTTTTCCATCTTCGTTCGAAGAATTCGAGGGATGTACTTACTGAAAAACAAGTTCTTGAACTCGTCCCATTCCATGGAATCAATTTCATCTCTTTTCCTCGTATTCTTGATAAGATTCCACCATTGATCAGCTTCACCTTCCAAACGATATACTTCTAAGATGACTTTATCATGTTCAGAACATTGTAGAACTGAAAATATATTTTCAGTGGTACTGATCCATTGTTCAGCAACAAGTGGATCGGAAGACCCACTAAAAGTAGGTGGGCGTTGCCTCATGAAAGACTCAATAGAATATTGTTCCCTTCTCTGCTCATTTGGAAGTACAGAATGATTCATAGCTTGTGTAAGTATAGCAATAAGATTTTGCACTCCATCTCCCATATCATTTGTTTTTTCAGGAGGACAATAATTACATTGTCCATTGCATTGATCAACACGGTTCCTTCAGGTTCCAGCCATCATCTAAAACCCAAAAAGAATAGTGTGAGAGGCAAAAATCATGCTAGGGAAAACAACATTATAAAGGGGGAGTATCCTCAATATCTAACTTCTTAGGTTAAATTCTATGATCGTTACCATAGTTCTAGGACTGTATCTTATACGTATACTTATCCTTAGGGACATCCCTAGACATACCTTAGAAATATCTCTAGGGATCTCACTAACATTTTCGCATCCTAGTTTCCAAATGTTGACTAAACCTTTCCTCTGATACCAACTGTAGAGACCCGAAGCTTGACGTACATGAACATTACATAACTTTTGCGGAATACTTAGTACATAACAAAAAACACACACACAAGTGGCATGAACTGTATCGTCTTCTCTGGCACGTGGTTACTGTTCAACTGTGAATTGACTGGAACTTTGATCGGCTCTACTAGACTATTTTCAACTATGTTTTCATTGCCACTTACTCCATTTTAATTGTCTCGTCTTCCACTTCGTGGATTTTTCATAAACAAAAATCGCTCACATTCAAATTTATGGTCACCAAAAAACTCGTTGTTGCTCCATCATTTTGAACTCCTGCCCCATGATACCACTTGTAAGGGAACAATGGAGATGTGTGGAAATAAAAAACACACATAAAAATATGGAAAATTAATAACACACAATTTAACATTATTTTTCATATTTTCCTATGTCTACGGGAGAAATACGAGTCGATTATCTATTCACTCTCTCTTGATCTCATTAGAGGAATAAAATATTAAACATCTACAACATAACAATCATGGGATTAAATCTTGTTAAATAGAGATAATAAATATATCTCTGCCAAGGGTTACTGGTAAGTTCATCTACCATTTACGAAACCTCCTGACGCCTGCTACTCTATTGTGGTCAGATTCCCACCAAAGAAAATCCAATACTAGTTTTGGAAAAAAACTCTCTTTCTTGATTCCCAAATTTGGGATTGGAACCCACATCAAGATATGCCTTTGTTTCCTCCTATGGAGTTTTGTGATATCTCACAAAACCTTGCACATCTTTCCTCACCTTAGTCTCTTGATCAATGGATGATCATGCGATGGCCTCATCTCCCCACTATGGTGCAGTGTGTTCTAAATAAATATTATATAATTTGGATAAAAAATATGTGAAATGAATAAGGGTTTTGCGGTTGCTAAAATATTCATGAATCCCTCTATAGCTATGTTCACTTCAGTCACATGATCAAAGAATGATCATGTGACAACTTAGATCATTTTTGGAGGCTCTCATAGAAGTCCCTAGTTTTTATGCCTTGGATCTCTTGATGTATCACTTTCCTTGTCTCATACTCATGTTGATTTTTTAAAAGGAAAAGTGGTGGTGATCCTATGATCACTGAGTGATCATGTGACCATCATTGATCTGCCATGTCAAACTAGAAGTGTCAGGGTGAGTCAGACAAGAGGAAGGTTGATGATGATGGTCTTGTGGTATGTGGAATCACCTAACATAAACTCACGAGGCACTATATTGAAGTAGATGGCTGGTATTAGAAAAGGGTGTGATTGGATGGTGCATATCATAGGGAGGAACGATCAGATAGCCCAGATTCCATCTTCCTAGAGAAATTGTGTCCCGCATCGAACACATCCATGATTCCCTATATTTATATAATCCATTATGTGGCTTCCACTAGTTTGAGCTGACAACATGGTCGAAACTCGTACTATATGCATCACTTTCAATGCTTTCTTCATCCAAAATAGTCATTGGATTAGCCTATACAAACCTATGGGATTGCACCCCATGGGCCCTATATAAGGACATGCTTGTATTTTGAGGGAGCTATGCTCTTTTTCTAGTCTGCTGACTAGACCAGGACCACTCCCACTGGGAGTGGTCAACCATCAGTCCCACATGGTATTTTTTTAAAAAAATTCTATCTGTTGGCAATCCATTATTTTTTCAGAAAAATGGAATAAAACATTATCAACAATGAATAAAAGTCTTAGTTGAATTAAGGGTCAAAATGTATCTCTTTAACCTAAACATAATAATTCCATGAATTATATTCCCAAGTTCATTCATGAAAACTATATCAATGTTTCTCATCATCTTCGCATCTCCTAGGTATTAGATGAAAACGTTAAAATACACAAAAATTGGAACTAACACAATTATTTGTTAACCAGTATTCCCACTTTTAAAAGGTGGGTTGCTTCTATCATTTCAATTCATGATGTTAGATATTTGATCAAAATGGGATGATGGGATGCCTGCTCCTCTATCCATGGAATCCTCTTTAAAAATTGTTATATAGTCTAGATTTATCTTATATATTTATTAAATTTTCTTGAAACGCATTCCCAATTCCGTCATGAGGTGGATGATAATTAATTAGATGACTATAATATCGATAAGGAAGAACACTTTGTTTTGAGTAGTTATTATCATTTATAATTTTTGAGAATTTATGGAAGTTGGGTATACCAATCCTCTAAAAATTATTCCTTTTGGAGGGAATCTTATTTGCGAGGAATCATAGGCACATAATCTTGTCGACTATGTGGTAGAAAATTCTAGGGATGTATGTCCTATGGGAATTTTTTCCTTTTTCATACCATGTTTATTGTCCGGTGTATAGATTTTTGATAACCTCAAGGGTTTAATGACAAGTTGGTATAAGTGGGTCACTTGTTTAACATATTTTCAGGAATGGTGGGCCACTGGATTAACATCTTATGAGGATAGGTGGGTCATATGTTTGACATTTTTTGGGGATAGAATGAGCCACATTAATAATGTCAAGTGGGAATAGGATGGACACATCTATAACATCTTGTAGGGAATGGTTTTTCAAAAATTTAGAGTATTCTATGGATAGGTGGCACGTACGTTCTATGTCCTAAATGTATGGGAGAGAAGCAATATTAATGTATGGTTGTTACATTTCGGTCACATGTTTACTAACTTGTGGGAACATGTGGGTCACATGTTTATCATCTTTCTAAGATAGTCAGGTTTCATGTTGAACATAATGAAATGATAGCTAGGTCGGATATTTAATATCTTGTGGGGATAGGTGGGTATCAGGTATAACATGTTGTACAGGAAGTATAGATGTATTCTTAATGAATTGTAAGGATAGGATGGTGGTTATGTTTTTATATTTGGGATAGATGATCACACATGGGATTTAATGTAGCATGTCCCTAGTGGGGGATGATTTCACACTTGGTATTTTTTTGTAATGTTGGGGTGTCAGGATTAAACCTCAAAGAGGTACCTAAGGTGTATTTTTATGTTCGGGTATATCCTTGTTGAGTTTATATATATACCTTGTTATTTATCAGGGTTAAATTCCACATAGTTCAATGATGTATTTTAAGGTCGTGTGATAGGACCGACCTATGTACTTTTCCATCGTGTGGTAAGGACGCTCTTGTCCCAGAAGAAGTATCAACATGGGATGGTGTGGGGCTCACAAAAATTGTATTATATGGGGTATTGGATAAATGGTGACATCCCATGGAAGGGGGATTGTAATACTCTAATTATCCTATATGGGGAATCATTTTTCATATCACACAAGGTAAGGCTATATTTTAATATTTGTTTCACATCATTTAACTAGGATGTGTAGCTATGCAGTTCTATGGAATACTTAACATACATTAAGGTGGATAAAAATAGGGAGGTAATTTATATGAGGCAGTGTAAGATATATAAATGGAATCTCTAACATGAATCTTTTGATGTATCCCCTGATGAGGCCACATTTAGGACTTTAATTTCCACTACTCATGCACCTATGGGTGGGGAATATCATAAACAATACCACAGAGGAGTGGAAAATAGAAAAAATGATAATAAAGATCCTACTATTTGTACTAAGTAGAATTTGGGTTAATAATATTATGATAAAGAGGTGGGGTAATGGTCTAGGTCATGATTAAAACATAGGGGTTGGAGGTACTACTTGCATGACGATTTTGGGTGTGGTTGAATCAGTTTTAGATGGGTATAGGGGCCATGATCACTCATATTTTTCAAATGGGTATTGGATAAAAGGAGGAACCATTGAGAGGAATGGAGTAAGGGTTTATTTAGTGTTGGTACTTCAACAAATATAGGGTCTTTTCAAATGAAATAGGTCTTCTGAATGTGGATTTTTAATGAAATAGGGTGACCCTGCCTGGGAGTGAAGTCAGTATTCAACTACTATATATTTATAATGTAAAATTATCTCTCAAAACTCCAAGATCAAAAAATGGAATTATTTTTATGAAAATACAATATAAATTCGTGAAATTAATCTAAAATAATGTATGAGGTTATCATGAATCCATGGGAGTCAATTTCTGAAATGATGGTACCCTATGGAAATCCATCTATTCTGTTTCGCAGAGACCATATAATATTTAGGGGTTCAGAGATTTTCTTTAATGTAGAATGGTTATTTTCCCCTTAATATTCAAACATGAGGAGTTAATTATATGTTATGTAGAGTCATGGAAATAAATTTTGATAAAAATGGATGCTTTCATGGAAGATTGGGAACTTTTTGAAGAGATAGGATTTAATGAAGTGGAGTTTCACTATGCGTAGGTTATTCCGTCAAGCATCGTGTGATCGTGTGATATCCAAAAACTAGGGTTATGCTACATAGAGGCTATCCCAACAATCTATTTGTGGACATGTGACATATGTAAACCTTATTTATGTTGTGCAGAGGTTACCACCTCAAACTATACCTAACCAAGAGACTTTCATGAACCACAACCATTCACTGATGATTAGGTCCTTGTGAACCCTATCCCATTACTAGATTTTTCGGTATTTTAGGTTGAATTTTCCTTTAACAATCCATGTCTTCCCTGATACCTCCCATGACATGTGTATTTTGGTTTCAAATATACTATCAACTTAATGATCGATAGAACAATAGTTATTTAGGTTCAATAAATTAATTAATTAAATTTAACTTGTTCATGTATAGAGTATAATTTACAAGGAGAGTTCATCATAGCCACATGTTCTTTAATTTTAATTAAAGGATATATAAATTACATTCCTATGAACATGTTACCTAATTAAAGAAAACATTTATGAACTAAATGACATTATTAAAGGTTAAACAATGTGTATGTAAATTTACACTACCGTAAGTGTTTACTAATCATGTATTAAATACGTGTGCTGTATTTTTAAAATTATGTTGTCTGAACATGTATTTTATACATTTTAAATATGTTTAATACATGGTGTTCACTCTAAAAAAGTAAAGTTCCACACTGAATGTTTTTTCATTTATTGCATATAATGTGTACTAATTACATGATGTATTTGAAACCATCTGGGGAATATTGTGTAATGAAAAAGGATAAGCAATTTGTAACAGAGGAGGACACATAGGTTAGTTTTTTATACATATGGATATATTGGAACCTACATATGTGATCTTCAGAAGTGATTTTAATTAATTATTAATATATGTGGGTAATATGAGTGAGAAACATATAAGGTGAATGATGTGAAAATGAAGAGGATGACTCTAGTGATCAATATATTATTCACAATGATTCTCAATTAATCATTCTTATAATGAATTAGTGAACTATTTATAGTCCTTGGGTTAGGGATTTAATTTAATTAATTTAATAAGATCCATTAATAAATTTTATTACCCATGTATGACCCCGTTACATGTATTAAAAATATTAATTCGTTAATTTTAATCAATGTTTTTCACTAACTAGAACAACAAAAAATATAATTTTACAAGCTTGAAAATTAATATATATCATCAAATGCAATCATTGTCTGATCATCCACATTGACCATTATCAACTACTCTTATATATATTAAATCAAATATTTATTCTCACAATAAATTATCTATCCATTATATGGGTGATATATATTTATTAAATATAAAATATAAAATAACTATTATATATCTTCGTAATTTAAAAATTACGATGTAAATCAATATTTTTTTTTAATTTTTACAATCATTATTACTGAATGAAATTAATCCTTGGTCTTGGGTATGTTATTTTTTTAATAATACAAATTAAATATATTCTAATTTTGATCAATAGATACACATTATGTGTAACTATCTAATCTTATATCATATTGGAATTTGGAAGAAATGTTTAATGTCCAAGATTACTATCTTTAAATGGGTCATGTCACCCAAGAGAAAGATGTTAATATTTCAAGGTAAAAAACACATTGAACAACTATCCATGTAAAATAACCCATTTTTCATAATATTGTATCACGTATGATTCACACACATATAATCAAACTATATATCTGATACATATTTCTTTTACTATCTAAAATAAATTCGTGATTATAAAATGGACAGGTAATGTAATAAGATAATTATATTTAAATCAATGATTATGATATAAAATTAAATAAATAAGGAAAGGTAAATCATTATTCAAACTATTTCTAAATAAAATGTCATTCAGGATTCACCCAATATTCCCACCTTTCTATGATCCAATTGTTTCATCATTTTGGGTAGTAAATCTCAGTGTTTGAGTCATAAAATAAATTTATAATGACATTAAAATCCATGACCATTATATTAACTCTTAGAATAGAATATTTGATGTCACATAAACATGTAAAATTCCTACTAGTGTGTGTTTCCTCATAATATCCCATCATAGAGATTACATATTTCAATATTTAGAATATTTAGCCTTATATTCTTAATAGTAACTACTCATGATTGTGAACATACTATATTAACCATAATAGAATCATATTAATCCATAAAGCCTGGTTTATGAATATCTTCATATATGGAATATCAATGTTCTCATAATTTAGGGAAAAAATATACTCATTTAATGAAATAGATACCTTATGACATTATTAATCTAATTTCATAAAGAAAAATGAATGGTATGAAATAATATTTATAATTAATTTTCACTTCTATTAATATAAATTTAATCTAATGTAAAACTGGATGATTTGGTAAAACCACCTTTAATAGACACAATTACTCATCCTTGTTCCTATAAAAGTGGATGGATTCACTCCATCGTGAATCACATAGGTATATGATGTCCTTTTCCATATTATATTATAGATTCTTCAATGAAATCAGTTTTTTTGGTTTATAATATATTAGTATAGATATGGGTATAAGTTAAATTGAGAAATCATTTTATCAAATAGATGGAATACCCATAAACTCTTTGTGGTGAACAATTTCATATTCTATTACAATGGGAATGCATTTGAATAAGATATTATCATTTTTATTAATATCTTAATAAAATATTATTTATAATAATACAACAATATATATGCTTGATATAAAGTTTCTAAATGTGAATCGTCATTTTAATATCACATGTATAGAGTTATTGAAGAAATTTGATATTGGAAGTCTTTTACTTTACCTAAAAAATGATGTTAGCTATATATAAAGACTGATAATACATCTACATTATAAAATAATATTATAATAAAGAGAGTATAACAATATTTGTTTGGAGTTTCATGTAATAAATGCTAATTGCTGAATATTTATATACATGAGATATAATAACTTCACCACTTAGTGTTTTTACAAATAACTCAATATTCATATTTTTGGGTGGATTTTGTTATTTTATATAAATTTTTATGACATAAAAGAACCATTTGAAATATAATAAAATACGAAGGTAAGTATTCCTAAATTAACAACAAGTATACCTATTACCATTTTGTTTCTATGATTCATCTCATTAATACTGGTAAAATAATTGTATCCTTACTCTATTATCAATAAAGGTAACTATCATCATTCTTATTTAGTAACCCTTGTAGTACTAAAATAACTTCTATAGTTTCAATGTTATTTATAGTTGTAATATTGGACACTAAATGGAGAATTGATCATGAATCTTTTTTATTCTATTATATTAGTTTTTATATTAATCTCCCCTCAACATTTGTTTTACTTATTCCCATATTTTGGAAAATTAAAACATCTCCCTGCTCTCTTGACTTGTTTTCCAATAATATTCTTTCCAAACTTATTATATATGTGAAGTTCTATATTCTTCCATCCATGGTATTTATTCATTGGTCTTCTATTTTTAAACCCTATTATGATATTCCTTTTTTACAGGACCATGGACCAATTAGAATAACTAATACATATCTCAACACTATGGGAAAATTATATTATTTCTATTTATCCATCAATGTATCATATCACTATGGATTATTGAAAACTAAAAATCAATCTACTAAAGTAAATTACCACTATGAATGAAGGAATTGTCAAAGAATTTTTCTTTATAGTCTTTTATGTCAACTAAGTTAATGATGGGTTTTTAGGTTGTTTACATTTTTTATGATATTTTTCAAGAGGATTGATGTTTTTCTCTACCTAAATAAAGAAATCAAAATTTTTTTACTATAATTTCAAAATAGATATGTCTAGATGATATAAGGTGGAATTTATCTCCAACATAAACATTAACCTTTATCATCATAATCATAAACATTATGGAAAATACATTTTGTGTAAAAATTATGACATATTCTTTGAAATTTCATTCTAATATGTATAAGAATAAACATGTCTCTATAGGCTTGATCCTCATAAGGGTAATTTTTGAATTATTATAATCATGAAGCCAGTTTCTATAAACATAATGTAATGTACATCAAGATTGTAATCATATAATTTTCATTATTTATAATTTATTGAGAACCAATTTTGTATAATTATTTATTCTAAATAAAACCAATGAATTTGATGAATGATATGTTATTTAATTATCAAAACATAACATTTAAAATTTTATTCAAAGAATATGAATATTCCATGATTCATGCTTCATAAATAATCTTATAAATCTTCACAAATTCTGAATATTTAGAAAAATAAAAGGAAATTGAATATGTTTTCAAGAATAGTTTATCTTTTTGCTGTGATAATTTTTATTTACCCTTCAGTTCCTAAATCACATTTTAATCAAGTTGTAATTCATGTTTAGTGTCTATAATATCTGAAGTATATTATTTAGATAAATTTTGAGGTTTTTTGTAACTAAAATATATATACTGAAAATGAGTTCATTAAAATAAAATAAAATCTTTTCAGCTATGTCGGAAGTATGTTAGTGATAAATGTAACACAATAATGCTTTTGTTGAGAAATTAAGTGATTGGGATAATGAGGGTCCTAGTTTGTTTATATTATGAGAATTAGAAAATGCTATTTTTGTTACATTATATCAGAATGTGGGTGGATGATTATTCAATAAAGGTTATGATATTTGCATGAATACTGTGGCTGAAAATGATGGATTTAATTTAATAATTATTTTAATTGATAGAATATAGACATCATACAATATAAAAATCTTGAAATGTGAAAGATATTTCAGAAATTAATGACTTTTATATATATATTAAGTTCCTTTATAATATAAGTTAAATATTGAATATTTGAAAATACTGAGGCTATATAGATATAAGAGTGTGGTGAGAATAGATTATCAATATTCTTTTATACACAAATTAGTGATTGAGATTTTGTGTAAGAAGAAGAATGAAAAATAATTCATAATGCCAAGAATTTAGTAACCGATAAATATCAATATACCCAAGCATTCAGAAGTAATAAGATGAATAATTAGAGACTATAATATATGTTTTTATAGTCTCAAAATTTATCTTTCCGAGTATTTTGGTGATTAGTTATAGAGAAAAAGAAGATGTAGATCTTTAAAGGGCTCTATATGTAATGAGTTATGAAGTTAGATTTTTCCAAGGACTAAACACAATGTTGATTTTGAATTAGATGATTCTTGAATATGGTGGTTTTTTATTATTGATAATATTATGCTGAATTAATTGGAGGTTCTATATAATGACTCCAATTTTGTAAGTTATTTTTTACTTAATTATATATGGGTAATATTAAATTATATAACATTATTCACATGAAACAAATAGAGTTACAATAATTACAATATTTAGTTAAGGAATGTTGTTACTTTATTTAACAAAAAATACCTTGAATATACAAAACATTAAAATTAAAAAAAAGAAAATAAGAAATAACTAATGGAAATATTTGGATCCATCCAGTCTTCAAGACTTGTCACTGCCATGAATAATAAAATAAAAAATATATAGATTAATAGTATGTTAATCAACATCATTGAAAAAAATATGTATCCTAGGGAAAAAATATTTTAAATGATGAAGGAATGATTGAATTTTTATTTATAGGAGTTAATGTTGAAAATGGAATATAAATGTATTAGTTTGAAAATTAACATGAAATTTTTTAATATACTCATAACCGTGGGAAGAGTAGTTGAACCTCATAACTATAAAATGTTATATAAATAATATTAATCGGGAGTAATTTAAGAAAATATATGCATTATAGTTCCCTAGAATAATTATCATGATTAGAAATTGAAATAAAATATAAGAAAATATTAAATAAAATCTTTTTTAATATATTCTGTTAATATATTTGGTTTATATTAAAAATTAATTTTACCAATGATAGAAAAAAAAATTTGGTAAAATTAATTTCATTTTCCAAGCCTCTATTTCAATGTTTTTTAAGTGGGTATTTTTTTGGGTAATTTTTCGCAATAGTTCAATTTTTAGGTGAAGAGTAAAAATATAGTTTTTTCATTAGCATTTTATTTTTATGTACCTAATATTTGATTTAATAATGACCTGATAAATTATATAAATCTTTCCTAAACTAAAATCAAATTTATTTTTAGAAATTATTCGCTTAAATTAAATAATATAGTTTTACAAATTAAAAAAGTACATTATGATGACTCAATTCTAAGGTATTCCATTTAAAGATTATTTTGTCATTTCTACGCCATTAATTTTGATGAAAATAATAAATTTTATTATAAAGTGTTCAAAATTACTTATATAATTTTAGTTATTTCAGATATATTTCATCATATCATAAATAGAACTATTGAAATGTTTACCTCAGATATAATATTTTCAATATAATTACTCAAAAATACCCTTATTTTCACATATAAATTAATCATCTGACCTCCCTTGAAATCCCACTTCACTTGCACACTCTAAAGTAAAAAAAATAAAAAAAACCAATATATTTACACCATAACAAACAATATTTACATTTTTATGTAATTAATAACAAATACTTATATAATTTATGGGTGGTAGAAATGGAACTACTTCAATAATGGGGAAATGACATTTCATCCATTTATTTCATTATCCATTTAAAAATTCATATCCACATTTTAATTTATAATAGAAATATCATAAAAAATTAATAGTAAGTTATCATGATCTTGATACTGTTTATTTTCTGTAGAAATTTTATTTTTATTATATTCACATAATATATTTCTCACACATCCTCCTTGGATAATGTATTGTTAGTGATCGTTTAACCATAATAAGGAAATTTACAACTCATTTATTATCATCAAACTTATGGATGGTAATAATAAATTATTTATGATATATAAATGTATTAAAATATTTATTTTAGGGTTCCTGAATTAATTCAATTCAGATATAATGACCTTATAAAAATATGCAAAAAATTGAATCAAAATGGAATATTTTTATGGAATATATAATAACAAATTTTTTCACCTTTTTCAAAAAGAATTAATGAGAATAATCAAATTACTATAATTGACCAAGTGTGGAGAAAATATATATAATTAAAATTTTATTATAGGTGTTTATAAACCTTTGTTAATTATTTAGGATGTGAAAAATCGTCAAAATTTTATGGGATTTAAGGTAAGGGGATTCTCAAACCCAACTCCCTCTAATCTAGTTTATGGCCACATTCACATAAATTTTAATATGTAAATTTATCTAAAATCCTCAAATTTTATTTTAAATATTCATTCCTTTCTCTTTCATGGGATACATATACTTCTCCCTTCCTAAAATAATTTATAAATCAAATATAATGATTTATAATAAGTGAATTATTTTCCAAAACAAATCATTTTCTACTCTTGAATTGTTTCTTATTAAAATAAGTATAATAATTTATCAAAAATTATATTATCCCTTATTAATTTTTGAACACGAAAGGTTATTACATGATGAGTGATATGTGAAATCCTTCTACAAATTCATTCCTCTCCATGGTATTATTTCATGACACTGATTGTTATATGTTATCTTTACTAGTGGCATGCATGATAATGAGAATTTTAAAATGTGATTGGTATTAATAGAATTATGTATCCCTAAAATTATTAGGTTAATGAGATATAAATCCTAATATTGTGGCTATTTTTTGTGAAAATGATATTATCTTTGTTCATTATTATGATGTTATGATTAAATAACTATTATTTTGTTTGAACATTATGCTATATTTGTAAACCACTATGTGTGATATTTTAAACCTATGTTATAATTATTAATTATTATACATTTTTGAAATCTCATCCCTAAATAAAATTATACCTTCATTCATTTGATTATTATCTTAGTATTTTGAGTTTATGATTTTGATTCTGATCTCCATTGTATTAATACTTTATGTCCATTTTTCATTATATGTTATACCTCCATTTAATAGAATTTTAGCTCAAACCTTTAATTTATGTATATCCATTGGTGATAACATGTACTAATGATAATGAGAGATTTTTGGATGAAAAATAATAATGATTTAAACAATATTCAAATTCTATTATGTACAATTAATATCTGAGAGTATTTTTTTCAGGATAACATTCCTTTTGGTCCTTGAATGTATTAATACGATGCTGATTATCTTTAAAATGTTTTAATTGTATTGTAAGAATCATTTATGATGTTATAGTTGGACTCAATGGTTAACTTTAGTCAATTTGGGAATTATAAATATAAATCATTAGTGATAACCATTAGGATGAGTATAAATATATGTAAACGTTATATGTTTTGGTAAATTATAAGATTGCTTGGTTTCTGAGTAATCAAATACATGTATAGAAACAAAAAGGGGATGTGGATCTGGAACAATTGAACCAATGGTTAATAACAAAAAAAGGAATATTTTTAAATGAATAAATCGTCACCAGGTGCATGAAATAGAGTTCATTGTACAAAGTAGGTTTGAAACTCCTTTGGGATATTCTTTCTTCAATCAAATTATATATAAAAATAAATATTAAGGATAAATAATAAAAGTAAATTATCCTACTATCATTAGGAAAATAACAAATTACATGATCCCTAAATCATTGTTTAAGGCTAAATAATAATCATAGAGATCATACAACATATTATGTTATATTTAATTTGGTAATGTTAATAAAATACTTACTCATGGTTTTTTGGATTATGTTTATTCAATATATTTCTATCTTTGAAAATTTTGGGAAGTAGGAGAAACCATAGAAAAAACCTTGTGAGGTACAATGAATTGATTTCTTGAATGGCATATCTAATTCCATGGGAGGTGGAGTTCAAAAAGGCATGGTCATTCTTACCTAGATCGCTTTGGTTATCAATAATAACATGGACCATATGTAATTTCTGACTAAACCAGCAAAAAGAAACTAGATATCATGTACATTATATGGATGTAACCACCAATGTTTATTGGATATTTTTGTCTATATTTCATATAAAATAGGAGTAACTAAATAGAGAATATATTTTTTGTAATATTCACTTTTTTGAAGGATAAATTTTATTTGAATATCTATTATTTAAGTGAAAAGGATGATTAGTGGTGGGTTTCGATAAATAATACCAAGTGGAAGGATGAAATGGTTGAAATTGAGATGTAACATGTCACGACCCCCTCCCGACAAGGTGTACCCATCCTGGGTCGACAATGTGAGAAGGGAGATAATAAATCACGAGTCCCGCCTCCAGTAGGCCCCGAGTTGGCAACTAGCACCGAGGGTATAATAAACACACAAATGGGAGGCATTACCCTCTAATAGAACACATGCGAAAGAGAGAGATACGATAGAAACCTACAAACTCCAACTCAGAACTGAAATATAAAAGAAACCCAAGTGCACATATGTAATGTCATTCAAAATTACTATAAATAGAAGGGAGAAACTGCAAGCACCCAAAAGAAAGTAAAAATAGCAGCAAACTCATGCCCGAACAGCTCCTGCAACCCCAAGCTAGTAGAAACCAGCTTGATCTCTAACCTGCTCCAAGTGAATTGAAAAATTGTTTGTATATACATAGGGTGAGTATAATAGTATACTCAGTAGGATCCTCTCCAAAGCCTCCCATGCGAAAGTAAAGATTTCATGCTAATTCACAGTGAACAAAAAGTGAAACTAACTTGTCACCTAAACAGGTATACTATGTTCCCAACCTCACCATGGCTACTCTCCCCAAGTGATACATACAAGAATATATCATATAATTGGAAATATCAAGGGTACCCCACAACTACTTCCCCACTGGTTTGCCGCTTTCCCCCAATGCCACACGTCCTAAGCATCTCTCTCCAAAATGGCTTGCCTGTAGACACCTGGGCGAAGTACCACAATATGAACCTCATGCAACAAAACCACTACGTTCACACACCAAAGTAACAAGGTAGTTTCTGGGAGCCACCACAGCTCGCATAATGTGTATCATATGTTAGGTATTATACCTCAATCCATCACAGCCCATACACCATATAGGGATCCTCAAAGAATCACAACCTATACACATTACACCTATAGTAGTCCATAAAAAACTATATCGATAATATATTTTTGTGAATAACCAAAAGTCATTACATCCCTCTACACACATATATGGGGAAAACTAACCAATGTGCCTTCTAGCACTAGTAACTACCAAGAGAAGAGAGTAGAGCCAAAGGGGGTAGTCAGTCATCCATCCTCCCACCGGAATGTAGGGGAAAACATCCCCCCTCCCCCAGGGCTTAGAATTCCTCGATGTGTCAGTTTCCCTTACTAACTAGGTGGAGTAGCGTATAACAACACAAAAGTTACAGAATATACTATAACCTACAACCACACTATGGGAATAACCTAGTGTTAGACACAACTGCAGCTAAAGTCTCTCAGACTTCGGGCTGCTACTTCTAATACCTGGTATCTTATATGCACACAACAATTTAAAGAGCTTTATTCTATTGCATAGTTCCCTTTTTATTATTTTCACTTTACATTAATTAATTCATTAAAGATTAATTAACCATGAAAAATTCCTCATTAAATCTCATTGTCATCAGACCCAAGTCAATTGTTCCTTCAAAATTACAACCTCATCATTATGTTCCAGCAACTCCATCCCCATGGGTTAACACCAATTATTCAATTATTCATCATATAAAAACTTTTCCACATTCCCAGGAATTCTAGAGAAACATTATATGCTACTAAACACAAGGTCTCAACACGGTGAGTAGATGTACTACTCGTAGGGTCTTTTCCAATTATAGCAAGAGCATATACCCATCCTTCCTTGAGAGGATAGACACTGAAAGCAAGTGTCATACCACACGTGTCTTTCCCTCTTTTGGAAGAAGGATGAGTAAGACCAGCTGCCTTGATGAGTGGGGAAAAGTAAAGATAATAAACAACTAAAAGAAATAGCAAGCATCCAACAATCACATCTATCCCATTCCATCATCCCTAGTGTCCCACCCGACACCCAAATTCATAAACTGATTCATCTCGCCACTCTAGGTGTCTTCTGCTACCACAACAAAAAAGTCCTCTATACCTCCATATATCACAACATCCATCCATGACCAGATCACAACACAAGAAGCGGGAAAACAAACACCACATCAATAGGGATCTTGGCCCCTTTAACAATCAAGAGGGTAACTCAGAACCCTTTAAGGAATTATCAAACAATCAGTTAATTAATTCATCTTGAATTAATAGATTTATTATTCGTAGGTTCCATATTCGGGAAACCTAATTAGTAAGCTATAAAAAATAAATAAACATGCTTATAACACTAACTCGATTAACATAAAATTAAAATAAGAAGAACCAGATTCATTTACATGCCTCTTTATCCAAGGCCAACAATTATCAATTACTTATTGTTCACGTTCTTTACCAATTATCATCAAGAACAAATAGATATTCAAAGCAATCATAGATATCACACTATCTAGAAAAATAAGATTAAATAACGGAAGATCGATATCAATTTATTTTTCCGGTTAAAATATTTATTAGGTCAATTCCATTATCATCCTTTGGGATTAAACATGATATCAATATAGTTTCACATAAAATAAAAGAGAAGCAATGAATCCCCTACCTCTAAACAGTTCCTCTCGTTCTTTATCCACACAATGGGTCACGATCCTCCTCTCACGAAAAATACATCCACCCGAGGATGCCACGGTACGACCGTACCAACCAAACCCCATGAAAAACCCCATTGGATGCATGGATATTGCATGATATAAAATGGAAAGGAGAAATAGGAGAGGATGATCCCCAAAGGAACGATGATAAAACACAACTTATATCAAATATTGAACGATACGGCTCGGATGCATCAAAACAGGGCGGAACCAATCCTAGGAGTAAATTTTGATTGTGCAACCCCTATAGGAAGGATTGAAAGGTTCAAGCTTCTCATAGACGAGAACAAAGAGGAAGAAAAAGGGTGGAATATATCTCATCCCTTATGAAGATTTAATATGGTGACGGTTCAAGAAAAACTTAATTCCCCATTAAAATCGAATCGCATTAACCCACACATTTTGATAATGTAAGAATGTCTCGGGCCTTATAAATAATTAACATAGGATTTATGGACTTTGAATCGGGCTTAAGAGTCCTTAAAATAAGGCATTAAAGGTATTTTATGTCAAAGGAAGCGTCAAAAGGGGAAAAATAGTAGGAAGGTGGAAACATTGTTCACCAACCATTACCGTACACCTACCGATCTGTGAAACCGATCTGTGAAATAGATCTGTGAAACAGATCTATGAAATTGATCTGTGAAACCGATCTATAAAACCGGTCTCTGAAACCAATCTGTGAAACCGATCAGTGAAACTAATCTGTGAAACTGATCTGTGTAACCGATCTGTCAAACTGATCTGTCAAACCGATCTCTCAAACTGATCTATGAAATCAATCTGTGAAACCGATCTGTGAAAGCGATCTGGGAAACCAATCTCTAAAACTGATATGTGAAATCGATCTATGAAATTGATCTGTGAACCCGATCTGTGAAACCGATCTGTGAAACTGATTTGTGAAACCGATCTGTGGAACAGATCTATAAAAGAGATCTCTGAAACCAATCTGCGAAACTGATCTCTGAAACTGATATGTGAAACCGATCTCTGAAACCGATCTATTAAACGGATCTATGAAACATTGTACACCTACTGTTGTTGTACACCTTCCGTTATTGTACACCTACCGATAGAACAATTCATAAAACTGGAAACACTGTTCACAGAACTGGAAATTTGGAAAAGTGTTGGGGATAAGTCACCTTGACCTCATGGAACACCTCCAACACCACATTTTCACAAATTAATGGAGCGGAGAGGTCCGGGCCATTACATCAGATACCTCTCAAATCATTCTTGTCCTCAAGAATTCAAAACCCACCAAAAGAAACGAAGTTCGAACAACCACCCATCAATATACCTATTAAATGAGATCAAGACACAAAAGAAACAAAAGAAAATTCATAAATAAATCATGATAGGTGTAACCACAAAGGGAACATCGTTACATGAAAAGATTTAAACATCAAACAACTCTGGGTACTGAGCAAGTATCTGTGAATCACGTTCCCATGTACTCTCCCTCATGCCACTATGTCACCACAAGACATGAACTAAAGGGATAGAACGCCCGAGAAACACCTTCTCCCTGTGTTCTTGCATCTCTACAGGTTGATCCTCGAAGGTTACATCATCATCAACATCGAACTCCCCCCAATCGATGATGTGAGATTCATCATGAAGATAACGATGGAGCTATGAAACATGGAAAAGGTCATGTGTTCGACTCATATGTGGGGGAAGATCTACTCAATACGCCACATCTCCAACACGATCTAACACCTTGAAAGGCCAAACAAACTGGGGAAAAATCTTACTTCCATGACCGAACCATCGATGCCCATGATGGGGAGTCACCTTCAAAAACACATTATCCCAAACATTAAATTCCAAGGGTCTCCTCCTTTAATCAGCATATGATTTCTGACGATGTTGTGTTGTCTTCATCCTCTCATGAATAACCTGGACCATTTCTATTGTATTCTGCACTAGTTCAAGTCCGAGAATTGCTGACTCTCTAACCCTAGTCTAGCACAACGGAGAACGGCAAGGCCGGCCATACAAGGCTTCAAACGGTTCCATACCGATAGTGGAATGAAAATTATTATTGTAATAGAACTCCACAAAGGTTATGTTCCCCATCCATGAACCTCCAAAATCAAGAACACAAGAGCGTAACATGACTTCAAGAGTCTAGATGGTTCGCTCTATCTGACGATCTGTTTGAGGATGAAAATCAGTGCTAAGGCATAGTTGAGAACCGAAAAAATGTTGGAGACTTCTCCACACCCTAGAGTTAAAACAAGGATCTCGATTAGAATAGATCGTCCTAGGTACTCCATTAAGTCTCACTACCTCCTCTAGATACTTCCTCGACAAGACTTCCACTGAGCTCGACTCCATTATTACTATGAAGTGAGACAATTTTGTTAAACGATCCACTACCACCCAAATAGCATCATGTCCTCCTGGAGCTCGAGGTAAACCAGTAACAACGTACATTGAGATGTCCTCCCACATCCACTGAGGAATCTCTAATGGCTGGGGAAGACCCCCTAGAACACAGTGATCGACCTTCCCCTTCTGGCTGACTAAACGTCAAGACACAAACTCCTCAACGGCACAATTCATCCCAGGCCATGAAAACTGACTTTTCAAGGATCGGTACATCTTTGTCACGCTAGGATGTATTGCTAAAGGAAAACTATGGAACTCTTTGAGAACCGTCCCTCACATCATCAAGGGAAAAAAATCCTTCCATGATATAACACTCGGTGTTGTTCATCCTCTGACCAACCATTAGGGGCCTCACCATAAACAACTCGGTCTCTCCAAATCGCCACCTCTATATCTCCCAACTGGGACTCTTCCACATTATTCATTAGGGATGACTGTACCATCATCTAAAAAATACAACCTCTACCCCCAACTTCTTCCATATCAAGATGTAATTCTAATAGTTATTCCATTACTCTCCAGGAATCACCAGATTCACGCACAGCATCACTATGTGACTTTTGACTCATTGCATCATCTACAACATTCCCCTTTCCAGGTGTATATGATATCTCAATGTCGTATTCATGCAAGAACTCCATCAACTGACATTGTCGTAAGTTCATGTCACGCTGGGAGAAAACATACCTCAAACTCTTTTGATCAGTGAAAACCACAAAGCTCTCACTAATGAGGAAATGTTTCCACAACATTAGAGAAAACACCACGGATTCCAACTCAATATCATGGGTTCCATAGTTATGTTCATTGGGATGAAAATGCTAAGAACCATAAGAAACAACTGGCATGTACTGCATGAGAATATATCCTAACCCTAGATGTGAAGCATCGCATAAAACATCAAACTGAACTCCCTCATCATGAAGAAAAAGGACTGGAGCACTTAATAAATTCTAATTTAGATAATCGAAAGCTACCTGAAACTGATCAGTCCATATGAATGCCTAATCCTTCCAAGTCAAAGCTGTTAGCGGAGTTACAACTCATTAGAAATCAGTTACGAACCTCCTGTAGTAGCCTGTGAGACCAAGGAAACTTCGCACCTCTGACACTGTATTAGGGGATTCCCAAGACACAATGGCTTCTATCATCAATGGATCTATAGCTACTCTATATTGGTACACAACATGCCCCAAGAAACAGACTTCTCGAGCCCAAAACTCACACTTCGACAATATCCCAAATAGCTGATGTCGACGAAGACTTCCCAAAATAGCTTGTAGATGCTCTGCATGCTCCTCTTCAGATTTGGAGAATGCAAGGATGTCGTCGATGAAAACTACCACAAACTTGTCCAGGAACTCACGTAACACAGAATTAATCAATCCCATGAATACAGCTAGAGAATTCATCACACCAAATGACATTACAACGAACTCATAATTCTTATGATGACAATGGAAAGTAGTCTTCGAGATATCATCATCCTTCACATGCATCTGATGATATCCTAACTACAAGTTGATTTTTGATAACCGACTTGCACCCTTCAGTTGATCGAATAAGTCATCAACACATGGAGGAGGATAGTGATTCTTTATTTTCACTTTTATCAAGTGACGATAATCAAAAAACAACCGCAAAATACCATCAGCCTTCTTCACAGACAAAATGGGTGCACCCCACGGTGACACACTTGGCAGAACAAAACCGCACTATAACAAACTATCAAGATGTACACGTAGCTCTCGTAACTTATAAGGGCCTATCCTATATGAAGACATAGAGATAGATGATGCGCCTAGCTGCAGATCGATCCCAAACTCGTTCTCTCTTTGAGGGGGTAATGCTACAACCTCTTCTGGAAAGACATCAGGGTACTCCTCTACGACCCTTAGAAACGCCAACTACTGAACCTCTGATGAACTCAACATCATCTCAGCCATCATGGATGATAAGGGTGGAACACAGCTATAACCCATCTGAGGGTCTCTCTCACAAAAAAAACACCACTTTCCCTCCATCCACACCATTGAAAATGACCTTCTTCGTGAATCAATCAATGATAGCCTGCACCGAATACAACTAATCCATTCTAAGGATGAAATCATATGGTTGTATTGGTAAAAATAGAAAATCTCCCCAAGAGTGGTGTTTCCCAAGAACTAGCTCACAGTCTCTCTATACTTCAAACAAGTCATCTCGACCTCCAACTGGCATAGTCAACTCCAAGGGCACTGGAAGCCTCTCTACCTCAGGTACCAAAGCATGGAAAAGGGTAGGTGATATGAAGAATTGTGTCGCTCTTGAGTAAAACAAGGCATACACCAAGGTAGAAAACAAGAAAATGGTACCTCAAATGACGTCTGGATCACCTGGAGCTGGAAACTCTAGAGCATAAAGCTGACCATGACCTCCTCTATGGCCCCTCTGACCCTGATGACGACCACCACCATGGCCATGCTCTTCTCTCTGAGGATGAGGAGCGTCATGGGGTTGTCCTCCACCTGCCACATATATCCTCAGATGATCTGAAGCTAGTGCAACTGGATGCTGCTGCCTCGGATGGAAATCCTCAACAGAGGAACCTGAAGCATAGCGCCTGGTGTATGATGACCACTCTAAAAGGTCGCGCACTCTCGCTAATGATGGCCATGACCAATACAAGAAAAACAAGCACCTGATCCCTTGGTATAATCCTTGGAGTTTGTGCCTATGGAGAAACGTGATGTGAAGGGCTGGGACCTACCCCCTACTGAACGTAGATACTTCTTCCATGAAAACTGGGAACCCTAGACCACAGCTCTGGTTCGGGAGGAATCATGCTGATTCCCCCCTCATGATGATTCGGTCCGGGCCAAAGTCCTCTCGACAACCTCTACCCTCGCCAACACCTCAATATATTTTTTCATCCTATATGGGGTGACCTGGCACTCGATCTCTGGATGCAAAGCCACCTAGAAATGAATTTCCTTGGACTCCACATATGCTAATAGATCCGAAGAATATTTTAAAAGGTTCCTGAAATGGATTCCAAACTTTCGAACACTGGAGATCCCCTGTCCAAGGGTAAGAAGCTCTTGGCGATTGGATTCCTTCGCAGTCGAAGAAAGAAACTCGACTCTAAACCTATCTTGGAACTCCTCCCATGAGATCGATCACTCCTCATAATCCCCGAGGAACAAGAACCACCATTTCCTCACTGATCCACGCATCATCGTCACAACCAAGGACACCCAATGCTCTTCCGAGCACGAATCAAACTAAATCCAATCTCAACATCCTATAACCAGTATTCTGTGATAGCATCTCAAACAGAGCCTCATACATTTGCAGACTATGGTGCTAAAATTCTCAATGTGTCTTCCTCCAAGTTTCTTCATTGTCAACCTCTACCCTTTGGCGATCTACTGGAAAATACTACTAGACATTTTCTGTGAAAACCTGGCGAAGATGTCGACCTAGATCCATACCTCTGAAATAAAAAATTGTTAGAGTTCTTAAACATGGAATATGGAAGTCTCAAAATTAATTAGTTAATTGTTTTATTTTATTCATTTTATGTTAACTTATCCCAATGTCTACCCATTCAAACACATGCACAAATAATAATGATGCATGATCCATTCTTAGGTCTCTACCCTTAAACTACTACCACCTTGTTTAGTAGCCATTATAAACTTAAATGTTTGTACATCAGATCATATGGGGGCGTAAATTCCTATATTTCAATCGGTCTCCATTTTTTACCTCACTTGCTAAACATTAATGACACAGTTTCCCTACCAACCCATGCAACCTCACCTATGCATAACTCCAAACTCCATCCAATCCCTCAACCAGACCTCTGATACCACTCTGTCATGGCCCCACCCCACAAAGTGTACCCTCCTAGGATGGCAATGTGAGAAGGGAAATAATGACCCCTGAGTCCCACCTCCAATAGGCCCTAGGTTGGAGACTGGAACTGAGGGTGTAATAAACACACAAATATGAGGAATTACCCTCTAAGAGAACACATGCGGAAGAGAGAGATAAGATAGACACCAACCAAATCCAACTCAGAACTGAAAAATAAAAGAAACCCAAGTGCACATATCTAATTTCATGCCAAATTACTACAACAGGAAGGGAAAAACTTCAAGTACCCAAAAAAAAGTAAAAACAGTAGCCACTACAGGCTCGAACAGCTCTTGCAACCCCAAGCTATTAGAAACTAGCTTGATCTCCAACCTTCTCCATGTGACCTAAAAAATAGTTTGTATATACATAGGGTGAGTGTAATAGTATATTCAGTAGGATCCTCCTCAAAGCATCTTGTGTGAATGTAAAGAAATCATGCTAAAGCATAGTTAACAACAAGTAAAACTAACTCGTCACCAAAATAGGTATACTATGATACCAACCTCACCTTGGCTACTCTCACCAAGTAACGCATACAAGAAAATATCATATAATAAAGAATATAAAGGGTACCCTAATACTACTTCCCCACTGGTTTGCTGCTTTTCCCCGACGTCGCACATCCTGAGCATCTCTCTCCAAAAAGGATTGCCCGCAGAAACCTGGGCGAAGCACCATAATATGCACCCCTTGCAAGAAAACCACCATGTCCACACACCAAAGTAACCCGGTAGTTTCCAGGAGCCACCACAGCTTGAATAATGTGTTTCATATGTCGGGTATTATACCTCAAGCCATCACATCCCATACACCGAGTAAGGATCCTTAAGACATCACAGCCTATACACGTTACAACTATAGTAGTCCATAGAAAACCATATCCAGAATATATGTGTGTGAATAACCACAAGCCATTACATCCCACTACACACATATGTGGGGAAAACTAACCAATGTGCCTACCATCTCCAGTAACTACCCAGTGAGGAGAGTGGGGCCAAAGGGGGTAGTCAGCCATCCATCTTCCCACCAGAATTTTGTGAAAAACACCCCCAAGGGATCAGAATCCTGAGGGTGTCAGTTTACCTTACTAATTTGGTGGATTAACATATAGAAACATAAAAAGAACAGAATATACTATTACTCACAACCACACTATGGGCATAACCTAGTCTCAGACACAAGTGCAGCTAACGTCTCTCAGACTCTGGGCTACTACTTCTAAGACCAGGTATCCTATATGCACACAATTATATAAATAGATTTATTCTATTACTTCATTAACTTTTTATTAGTTCCACTTTATGTTAATTAATTATTTAATAATTTATTAACAACGAACAATTCCACATTAAATTTAATTAGTATCATACCCAAGTCAACTGTTCCATCAAAATTAAAACCTCATAATTATGTTCCAGCAACTCTATCCCCATGGGTTAACATCATTTATTCAATTATTCGTTATAGAATTACTTTCTCACATTCCCAGTAATTCTATAAAAACATTCAATTCTACTAAACACACGGGCTCAACATGGTGATTTGATGTACTACCTGTCGGGTCTTTGCCGCAAAAATAAAGTGCATATACACATCCTTCCTTGAGAGGCTAGACACAGAATGTATGTGGCATACCCTGCGTGTCTTTGCCTCTTTCGGAATATGGATAAGTAAGACCAACTTCCTTGAGAAGTGGGGAAAGGTAAAGCAGATAAACAACTAAAATAAATAGCAGGCTTCCAACAATCAAATCTGTCCCATTCCATCATCCTGAGTGTCCTCCACGACACCCACATGAATAAACCCATGCATCTCTCCACTCTAGGCATCATCTGATGCCACAATCAAAAAGGCTCTATGCCTCCACATATCACACTAGCTATCAATGATCACATCACATCACAAGAAGCAGGAAAAAAACAACACATCAGTAGTGATCTTGGCCCCTTTAACTATCAAGAAGGTAACTCATAACCCTTTAATGAATTATAAAAAAATCAGTTCATAAATTCATCTTGAATTAACATATTTATTATTTGTAGGTTCCAAATTTAGGAAACCTAAGCAGTAAGCTATAACAAATAAATAAACATGATTACTTCACCAATTTTATTATGATAAAATTAAAACAAGAAGAAGCAGATTCATTTACATGACTCTTCATCCAAAACCAATAATTTTCAAATACTTATTTTTTACGTTCTTTACTAATTATCATTAAGAATGAACTACTAATCAACAAAATCATAGATATCACACTATCCATCAAAACAAGAGGAAATAACATAAGATCGATATCAATTTATTTATCAAGTTAAAATATTTATTATATCAATTCAATTGTCATCCAATGGGATTAAACATGCTATAAAAATAGTTTCACATAAATGAAAAGAAAAGCAACAAATCCCCTATGTCAAACTATTCCTCTCATTTTTTATCCACACAATGGGTCACAATCCTCCTCTAGAGAAAACTACATCCACCTGAGGATGCCATGTTACGAACGCACCAACCAAACTACAAGAAAAACCTTATTATAGGAATTTATATTACATGCTATAAAATGGAAAGGAGAAATAGGAGAAGATGATCCCCAAAGGAACGATGACGAAACACACCTTATATCAAAGATTGATCGATACAGCTCGGTTGCATCAAAATAGATCAGAACCAATACAAGGAGTAATGTTTGATTGTGAAAATCCTAATGGAAGGATTGAACGGTTCTAGCCTCTCATAGCCGAGAACAAAGAAGAAGAAAAGGGGAGGAATATATCTTGTCCCTTTTAAAGATTTAATGGGGTGACAGTTTAAGATGCGCTAAATTCCCCATTAAAAGTGGATCACATTAACCCACGTGTTTTGACCATGTAAAAACATCCTGGGCCTTTAGAATAATTAATATAGGATTTATGGCCTTTGAATCGGCCTTAAGATTCCTTGAAATAAGGCATTAAATGTATTTTACGTCAAAGGAAGTGTCAAAATGGGAAAACTGTAGGAAAATGGAAACATTGTTCACATACCGTTACTATACACCTATCGATCTATGAAACCGATCTGTGAAATAGATCTATGAAACAGATCTGTGAAACCAATCTATGAAAATGATTTTTCAAATGGATCTGTGAAACAAATCTATGAAACTGATCTCTGAAACTGATCACTGAAACCGATGTGTGAAACTGATCTGTGAAACCGATCTCTAAAACCGATTCGTGAAACTAATCTATGAATCCATGTACACCTACCATTACTGTACACCTAAAGTTACTATACACCTCCCGATAGAACAGTTCATAAAACTGGAAACACATTTCAGAGAACTAGAAATTTGGAAAAGTGTTGGGGATAAGTCACCTTAACCTCCCGGAACACCTCCAACACTCCATTTTCACAAAGTAATCGACCAAAGAGGTCAGGCCCATTACATAAAAAATTATGAATTTATTAATTAACAATTATTTTCATCAAACTATTTTAAAAAAAAAATAGAGATATAACTCCAATAGATTAAGTAAAATAAGGGTGAATATTTCATGACATGTGAGGAAAAATTCACTAGATATATAATATAAGCCGCTAGGATTATTATCAATAGAAATATAAAAGTAGATATTTCCTTTCATGGATTAAAACCAAACATAGGAAAGGATACTTCCATTTGAGACATTAGGAGTTACGTATAATTAGTTTGATGTTTTCTGAATATATTTATTTTTTTTAGAGAATGAATCCATGGACATGGAGATAATAAAAGAATAATAAAAATTTATGCAAGAAGATCCAATAAAAAGGGAGGAAAGAAGATAAACCAACAAACATAAAAAAATATGGTAAAAAAGATTTTAATTTATACAATGTCATAGGGAAATGATTTATGATTAGGGGATAAGTTCACTAATATCATGAATGTCAAATATACATGACAAAGGCAACCATTGAAATGGAAGAATAAAAGGAACCTCCAACTACACCAACCACTATTCAAGGCTTCAATTTCACTTTGAATGGGCCTTATGCTAGATTGTTCAATATAATATGGGTTTTCATGTGTAATTAGTGACAACAACTGCAAAATCCCAAGGACAAAGGTAAATCTTATTCAATCGCAACTAATATGGTAGAAAATTAATAAAAAAATAATATATAGCATACATACTATTCAATCATGAATGTGAACATGTTTTATCTAATTTTAGTTATATTCATTCCTTTATATCATATATGGATTCTAAAACTATATAATCAAAAATAAACTCTATTAAAGTAAATATATAAATAAAAAATCCAAGTTGTGTGCTCAGTGCTACCTAAGTGCTGGACTCTTCTCCTGATAGTGTATATTTGATGATTCTTCTATATAATTTCATAATTATTCCCTTGGTGGAATTTTACTCTATACTATGCATGGAGTGTCTCATAATATAGAGTGATCACATCAATTATTATATTCAGAACCATTCTATGCTTCTATAAAAAAATAAAGGGATATATTTAATCATATTTGGAAAATACCTCAATGGTGTTGGGGTTGATACTATGAAAAGTGGAATACCATTACAAAATGGTTTATTTGAATGAATTTATTAACCCTGGGAAAATTAAAACTATGGCGGAATACATAGATAATTTCTCAAATAGTTATATGGACTTTACCCAAATAACGAGGTATGTGTAACTATACGTATTATACTCAGATCTAATCTTATATCCATATCCCCCTAGAGGATGACCCTAATCAATCATGAGGAGTTAAAGAAGAATTTTTAAGAGGATTTAGAAAATGGTTTTGTATGCACTATTGAATCATTTTATGGATTTTATGAATTATTTTTCAAGAACAAGGATTGATAAATGTAGTTGTGTATCACTTATAGGGATCTAAAAAAGATCACCATAAATAATTTATATCCCCAAACAAGGATTGATTACTTTATTAATGAACTATGATGATTTTTATATAGTTAAATGGATGATCCTTATTATTTATATCATTAATTGAATGTAATGAATAAATATATTCAAAATATAGCATTTCGAATAATGTATTTACATTATGAGTTCATAGTGATTCTATTTATACATACTAATTCCACCAAAATATTCATGTATTTGATGAATAGAGTATTTGGATATGACAATGAAAAATTTATTTTAGAATGAATTTATGATATTCTAATTTACACTAAGATATATAGGGACGATTAATAGTGTTTATGGATTATTCTAGTGAAATTAATAAAGGATGCAATATATGTTGTATTTAGAATGAAATACTTTTGGATGTAGGACATCACATTCCATGGGAATATGATCTTAAGTGAATTAATTTTTATAGATACTATAAAGATAGTGTAAATTGAAGAATATCTTAGAACCTAAAACTTCATTAATAATTTTAGTTTTAATGGCGTAGGTGGGTACTGTAAAATATTTGTGAGAAATATTACATGATTGAATAGACAACAATCTAAGATGACAAGAAAATTGGGAAATTATTTTTGGATGTGTTAATTTGAGGACGATTTAACAAGATTAAGAATAGTCTATTAAATAAACCATAATTGACACTACAATGATGTGGAGAAGTATTTTTGATATATAGTGGAAATTCATTGAAAGGATTTAGGTTTGTACTCATGGTGAATGAGAAAATATTAGCCTATACCTCATGATTGTTAATGAACCATGATAATAACTACATGAAATGTGATCCGAATTTTGAAGATGTGATCTTCACCTTATATATTTGAATGATATAACTCCTTGGTGATTGGTTTGGTACATATATATAATGATCACAATTATCTAAATTATGTATTCTAATAGAAATAGATTAAAATTTCTCTCTGATGATTTGTAGAGATGAATAAGTCCTATGATTTCTCTATTTACTAAAATCCTAGAAAAGGGAACAAGTTAGCTAAATAACATAGAAAAAATAGAACTACTACTAAATCAATGATGTATATTTAACAAAACCTATATTTAATGATATAACATTGATGGATATAGAAATAAAAATATAAATAATTTTATTTTACCTCTCACAAATGATTTTCCCACCATCTATCCAAGAGAATATTTTACTAGCATAAAGGTATGATATAAATCTTAAAAAGATGGAAGAATTAGTCATGTATTAGAATATTCCGAAATTTCACATAGATGAAGATAGTGCCATTGGGCTTAGAAGTAGAATTCTGTTCCTTAATTAGATTAGATAATGATAGATCTATTGGATAATGCACATTGCACATAATTCATTATCCATCCTAAATTTACCAAGATGTATTATGATATTCAAGAGAAAATTTAGTGGGAAAAAATTAAAAAGGATATCATGTAATACACCTCAATTATCTTAGTATGTAATCAATATAAATAGTAGAGATATAGTTCCTAGGGGATGATGCAAAAATTTTCCCTGACCACATAAAAATGGGAGAAAAAACTCATGGAAATTATCACTGGTAAATATATTCAAAGGAAGCAATGAATTTGGGGTTGTGGTGGATTTACACAAATACTACCCACTTAATATCTGTTGATTAATTTATCTACCATAAATAACATTATATTCTATATGTAAAGGATGTGGCAATTCAACATGGGGAACAACTTTTGATCATCTATTATCCTTATCCATGGTTAAATTATCAATTCATGAGAAGTAATCAAAATATTATGAATACCAATTTGAATTTAATTGTGGACTATCACCCCAACCAAATGTATCATCTAAACAGACCATTTAGAAACTCATGGAAATGATAAGAGCCTTCTCAATATACTATCATGGTGGTTGAGATCAATGTCTTCTATTAGCTGATTTTTCAAAAAAAAACATCTGACACTGGATTTTTCAAATGAATCAACATGATGATTTGTGGGAAGAGATAGTGAATTTTTTCTTATTGAAATAATGTTATTGAAAAAAAAGATACTTGGTCCTGATATTGTGCTAGATAAGATAGAGAATGATTGATCCTTAAAACAACATACAAATAATTCTCAGTGTCAGAATAACAGCTATGCTGAAAACCGTTGAAGGGACTTAGATATTGATATTGGTGAAAATTATTCCATTTAATATCACCAATGAAAAGATTCATTTTAGTTAGATGGAAATATATTCTTAAAACTATCTATATTTTCCCTTTTATAATCTATGATCACATAGGTGTATTGGCCTATCATCTAATACATTAACCAAACATGGATCGAGTTCATGATGTGTTTCCCATATCTATCTGAAGAAAGTAAATACTTGATCATGCATGGGAACTAAATCTTTATTTAGTAAAACTAGAGCATGGAATCTCTTATGAATATAATCCAGGGTGGTTATTGAAATGCATGAAATATGATAATTGAAATTATAAAATATCTATGTTGAAACAATAAATATGATGTGTTTATATAGGAACCTGTGTAAAAGATGAAATAAACTTATCCTCATCCATTATCAACCGAGAATATACATTTAAATTTTAAGGATGGAATTCATAATTGGGGGAATTATGTAAGAATCTAAAGGTTGTAAGTAATAATTTTCTATTAAATAATTTTGTGTTAGGTTATATTTTATAGAGTCATATAAATGTAACACATAAAGAAACCAACAAAAAAACCATTTATAAATATCAATACATTAGACAATAACTAAACCCATGAAAATTACAAAAATTATAATTTGTAAATTAAGAAAAAAATAAAAGTAGAGTGATAAATTTTGGATCCATCCATTAAGCTATAATCATTTCCCCCCATGAAAAATGGAATAAAAAATAAATAGAATTTTATTAATCTAATAGAAAAATTTGAAAAGGAAGATATAGAATATTGGGAGTAATTTTAGTTAATATTTAAATTATGAATCAATTATTATTTATATAAGGTGTTATGACCATTGGAATAGTAATGCGACTAAATTATTAGCATCATGACCATTTGGAATAAAAACCCACCCATAGGGAATAGTTACTAGAATGATGGAATAGCAATTTGATCTCCTGAAAACCAAATACAATATAAATTTTTTTCATTATTAATTTAAGAAAATATAAGCTTTATAATTTCATAAAATATATCTCATGATTTAAAAATCAATTAAAATATAATAACTTTTTAAATAAACTGAATTTTATTGTATTTCATAAAGATCATATTTTTTGATTTTATATTTTAATATTACTAAATATAGAATATTAATTCAATAAAAATAATTTCACTTTTATAATTATCATGGTGAAAATTGTTCGGGGTAATTTTTTGTAATTTTTTGAAATACATTCATTTTTAGATTAATAGAAGAAAATAATGTTTTTTCATAATAGTTTATTTTAAATTACATTATTCGTGATATAATAATGAAATAATATTTTCATTAAATATTGGAATAACCAAAAACAATTATAATATTTAAAATGAATAATTAAATTTTGATTAAATTTTATTTCAATACAAAATATTTATTTCCATTTTCTAATCTCCAAACTAATCCATTAAAATATTTTTTTCATTTTACAACTTTTATTTTCAATTAAAGTAATAAATTCATTTTATTAAGTGTTTAGAATTATAAAAATAATGTTATTTTATTCAAATATATTTCATGATGTAAAAAATTTTACAATTTAAAGGTTTACCTTATATATCATCTTTTATTCATAATTTTAACTCAAAAATAACAATCTATTCTTGTATAAATAACCCCTCAAATATCCCTTAGAAAACCACTTCACTTCTACATTTCACAGATAATGATATGACAAAATCCCCACTTTCTTGTCCCTTATCATCCTAAGATAATTTTTTTATTAATTAAAATCCAATAATTCATTAGCATAACCGAAATTAATAATGAACAAATTTTACAGTGACATATTTCTGTTTCGTCATTTTATTTTATTTTTCCCCTTCTTAAATTTTATATCAACAATTTTTATGATAGAAAGTATCATAAGAAATTATATTTCATGTTAAATTAATCTTTATAATGTTGAATTTTTATAAAAATATTATATTCAATATTATAAAATTTCATATATCATGAGCCTCCTATTTGTAAAATGTTCTATTAATGGTCAGTTAACTGCAAAAAATGATGATTCCAACTCCATTATTATTTTGGAAGGTTATAATGAAATATTTAATATTTATAAATTTATAAATATATTTATTTAAATATTATATAAGTAATTGGCTTGTGAATTAATGACCCTGAATAAAAATAGTGAAATCCTAAGAAAGAAATATATTTTTATGGATAATATGATATCAAAAAATTTCACCTTTGACATAGTTAATTATGTAATAGAGTACAGTGGCTATAAAATATCAAGGTATAAAAAATGAATGTAATTGACTTCAAGTTTTAGATTTTATTAAAAATATATATTTTATTTATATACTAGATAAGTGGTGAAATTGTGCAAGATTTATGGTATGAGGATTCTAAAACCCAACTCTATATCTTTTGGTTTATAAAAACTTTCACACAATATTCAGTTTGTTTGTTACCCTAATACATAGAAAATGTAGTTTTAATATTATTTCCCTTTTAAATATTTTTATATTTTTTTTACCTTGAAAAAATGATGTATGTGGAAAATATAATGATTTATTATAAAGACATTATTTTTAAAAAAACACATCTTTCAGTCCACTTGAGAAGTTTCATTCTCAAAGAACATTATATCTTTTATGCCATATTCTGAACTCCATTATTCAATTTTGATCCCAAATTATTATTCCATGAAGTATTATCTGTGAAATCCTTTATAAAACACATTCCTTTATATGGGATTATTTCATTTCTATGATTTTTATATATATTATTTCCATGGGGAATGTTAATATTGAGAATTTTATGATAAAATGGATGGCCCAAAATTATATTTACTTCCACTGTATTTGGTAATGTGTTATATCTCATGAGTTTTTTAGTATTATTATTTTACATGATGATATATTTGTTAATAGTTAATTTTCTACGAATTATGCACATTTGTCATTTGTAAACATGATGATATCTTTGTTCACCACTATGTGTCGTATTTTAACATAGTGTTATGATGATTCATTCTTATGAATATATATAACATTTCATGCCATTATAATATTTTTTATTCCATTCATATGATGATGATTCAATGATTACTAAATTATGATGACAATTATACTCACCCATGTACTATTGGTTAATATATCATATTCCTTCTATGTTATCCCTCTACTTACTGAGATTTTAGCTCAACGATTTCTTTGATGTATATCCTTGGGTGATTAAATTTTCTATAAATAATGTTAAATTTATGGAGTATATTGATTAAGTATTTAAATAATGATTATGTATTATTCTATACAAGTTACGTGTGATAATAATTTTCCCACGATACTAAAACTTTTGATCCTTGATTTAATTATCATTATTTTATTTTCATAAACATGATGTAATAGTAAGGACTAAAAAATATTGGCTGCTATATTATGTTATCTATAACAGATTAATCCAACATTCAATGGATAGTCTTAGTATTCTGTAGGGGATATGGTTCATTTTATCTGTTAGGATATAGTGAAATTATCGAAGGTACTGTAAGTTTTAGGATGTTTGAGATTATGATAATAACAAAACAAATAATATATATATATATAATAACATTGTAGTGGAAAAACTATAGAATGGGATAATAACCTCGTGTATTATGGAGTAGCCCACAAAATTTATCTAAAATCTCAAAAAAAAAATATTTCATTTTTCATATTTACATTAATATAAATTTGGTGAGAAAAAGTTTTATCAATGCAAGTGGTTTGTATGATACCTGGTCATAGCGTTTATTTAAATTAATTAAATTATTCAATTGGTATGAATATTATTGATTGGAAATTTCAGTACTTATCTTTGAAAAGGATATAAAACCTCAAATTTTTGAATAGTAGTAGTGTGATAACATTTTAATGAAATAATTTCTATATATATGTGAAAATATAATTCTACTTTAATTAATATCATTGGGTTTTTATTTTCATGATGCAGGTTAAGTGGGATTTCTATCTATTCAATATGTTTTGAATGTAGGATTTATTTATAAATGAAACCTTGATGTTGATGGAAATTCTAGGAATTATGATATTATTTCTCACTCTATGAATGTGTTTTATGAAGTGATAGTATTACAAACTAATAATTAAATTTTTTAAAATTATGATTTTAGTTATAAAAGAAATATAAAAGTCAAGGGAGACAGGTAAAAAATTTAAAAAAATAGGTTTGAGGATATAAATATAGTCAAGGATGGATCCATTGATGATTACCCCAACAGAGTGCATGAGACAGTGAGTAACATTTGGGGATTTTTTGAGAAAATTGTATGACCATATTATTGGAACAAGACTCATGAGAAACTAATCTAACAAATTTTATCCAAAAAATATCACTTTAATATATTAAATATCTCTATTTAAATAATTTACAAAATATCCTCATTTCTATTTATATGAGAAATAAACATACCACTATGAATGAATTAAATGATAAAATGGATTTTAATGTTATGAAGAGGTTAAAGTTAAATAAATACAAACATGATCTTTTTAGTAGGTCTGATTGTGATGATGGTGAAATTTTTTAATGTTTATAGGTTAATCATGTCTCTCATTTCTATAGATTTTTTAAAATGAAATAGATAGTATAGGGGAATAATTCGAAAGAAATGATTCAAACATGGTGGTATTAGGCACATTGTAGTCAAGTTCCCCAAATGAAAAATAATGCATTTGATTTTGTTAATTAAGAAAAGAAAACACAAAATAAGAAATGAGAAATAATATCTAGATTATTGGTTTCATCTACTAATATCAAAAAGAAAATCCAATTTTTTAAAAGGATAAGTCTTTTTTTTGAGTAAATAGTTAGATGAAGAAACATCTTATGGAAGAAAATAAAAGTGTAAAAAACCTAAGAAAATATCAAATTCTATATAACATAGATTCAAGATCCATGTATTCATGGTGCAATAAAACAGTGACTAAATACATTAAATAAATCAAAATGTGGTTTATATTGAAATATATGAATCCCACATTTATTATGTGAGTTCAAAAAGGGTTAGAAGCAGCCCGAGACCATGAAGGGAAACATTGATATTATATCCCAAATAACATTACTCTAGAGTCAATCAAAAACTTTTTTGATTCCCTATAAGAATGTGACACAATCTAGTGAAACTAATCATCATTATTTAAACACAAAATATAGAATTTAAGTATTTTACACGATAAATATCTAGTACTTCTCCTCAATTCATCCCCAATAAGTTTAGTCTCTTATTTGATCTAGATAATATTTCAGTGTGATGGGTAAAAAAATTAACATCTTGAATCATTACCCAAAGCTCAAACTTAAAATAAAAGCACTTCCCAATATAATGGTCTAATAATCCTTTGAAAACCAAATGAAATATTTGGATAAAACAACCACAGCTTAGAGGACCATTTATTCAGTATGATACACTGTCAACGTTTACATTAAGCCAAGATGGAATCAGAGGAATTCAAAATTAGAATTTCATTACAATAGGCTTCTTGGTCCTTCCATCCATGAAATAAATCTGAAACATAATTACTGTTTAATTTCTTTTCTCATTGAACCTATTTGAATTTTGGGAGTTTCATGAATATAATTATAAAGTGTAGTAACATCTCAATAAATGTATGCACTATGCATTTTAAATGATGCAGAATTCCTGGCCTTCCATGTAAAATCCATGACCATTGTTGTAGCTAAGTAGAATAGAATATGGATATGGTCATTGAAATCCACCTCATTAAGTGAATTAATTAATCTAGTAATGATAATTTCTAAGAAAAACTTGATACCAATGGATGGTTAAAATTACATACATAGTTTTGATAGAAAATGAGTGGTTATAATTGTGTTTTTTAAGGATTATGTTCCCTTTATGTTGTAAGGGAATGCTGTTACAAGATTAATTCCAATTTGTTTTACCTTTTCATTAATCAATATAAAACCCTCCAAATATTCCATATTAACATGAGTTTTGATGGATTAATGAAAGATATTCTAAACATTTTCATCTATATAGGTGAATTTGTATTTTTTACAAAGTTTAACATGAATCAGTCAATAAAATTGAAATGGTTATTTTCATTATGGTTTTATACATGTGTTTCATGATAAATATATGTGTATTTATAAACCTCTAGACTAATTTGAGGAGGTATGTCATCTGAATAATCATTTATGTCATGCTCTACATCATTTATAGTGATGTTATAGATAACCTATGGAACAATCATTTTATTCCTTAGGGACTTATTCATCCATTGAGTTCTTAAAAAATCATTTCAAATTTCTAGAATATTTTCCTGTTTTGTTATTCTGTAACATTAAATGTGAATAATTATAGGAAGGGAAGATGTATGAATATAATTAGAAGTGTTATCCATTAGTCAACTTCTAAAATAATATTTTATTAATAAACTGAAGAGAGTAATTCTTAGGCAATATAAAGTTTTAATTTAAGTTTATTGAGGACATAATCATTGATTTTTTTTGTCTTTAATGACTATTCCTCCCGTGTCAATAGGTTTGACACACTCCTTCCATGTAACTAGTACCGACTTTCATTTATAGATACATCATTTCTATTCATTTTTCCTAATCTTGAATTGAAGGCTCTTAATTAAGTTAAAGGTCCATTTTTAAATCTAGATAGAATAAAAAAACACTAATGTAATAATAAAGTTATCCATGAAAATTATATCCACTAGATACATGTTTCTCCTTATCAAATTGTAACACTAACATAATAAAAATATAATGATAATGTATTCATTACAAGGACCCTTTACATTAATTTTTTATTCATATAAGTAACCCATTTCAAAATAAAAAAAAGGAATATTTTCCTAATTACGGATTTTCTGGCCACTTTCTCAAAATTTCAAAAGATCTCCATAATATATTACATTGATATTTTAATTTAATTCCCAAATAAGTGAATATCATTATCATAAAATAGATTTGAAAGGGAAATTAAATTTGTTCCACAATTAATTACATTATATTATAATTTAAAATTTGGGTTATATAGAAATATACTTGGTTAATATTCAGCAATGGTAAATAGAATAAAAGAAATGGCATCCCCAAAGTTTTCACCCGAGGTGTATTCAAAGAACTCCTTCCATTGAAAAGAACTAAGATCCATTAACTATTGATTAAGATAAAAAAATTCATGTCGAAATTACATAATCCATGTGTTTTTAGGATATTAAGAACCTATTTACTATATCAAATTCCTTTCAGATATCATTTTTCAAGGAAATTTTTCTATCTTATTATCTCCCCCTCATTAGGTGTATATATTCTAATCCATCGAACAAATATTTTTGATTGATTCTTAAATAAATAAATTATTACTGTTTTTTAATGATTATATAACCACTAACTATCCACAACCTCATGAATAAAATTATACTGATCAGGTTTTGATCAATGGAACAAAAAATTTGCTTCAATTTAGAAAAAATTAATATTGACGATGTATGTAAAAACTACAAAGAACAATGATTTGAAAAAAGTTTATGGAAATATAGAATATCTCAAGATAGGTACTAAAATCATTTATATATCAAGAAATTTAATATTAAGGATAATGGTTATTAATAAACAAATAAATACATTTTGTTATAACTCTTTTTGAAAAAGTAAGATATAAGAATGATAGAATCAAAACATGTTACAGTTTAGTATGAGATAAGAATTCTGTAATAAGACTTCGAAAACACTATCGAAATGAAGGATTGATAATTTAAAATATATTATTTTAATATCATGTAAAAAAGGTTAAATGTTTACTAAAATATTATAAAATGACTGAATATATTATTCATTTTAATAAACGTTATATTTCAATTTTTTTACAATATAGGGTTTGAAAAAATTTTGAGAACCACACTTCAATATGAAATGATGGTTTAAGATTAAAATAAAAATAATCCTCCTTGAAGAATAAAAATAATTAAGGATTTGGATAGATATTGATTGAATATATAATATAGATTTTGAGATAGAATCATGGATTTAAAAAATGATTCATATTGTATTATTATTGAGACTATTATGGTTTCTTTTTCCACAATGTGGATGCATGTCGGTTTGATATATCCTTTCTTAGAATGAGGAATAGATATTGGTAATAAAACTTAATGTGAAAATTAATGAGTCTCTTGTTAAAAAACATATGAATAAAATATCATTATGTTTTCAAACTAAAACATGTTTAAAATATTAAATGAACTATGCTTAATATGTAAGATTCCAGGACACTATGAAAAGATGTTTATGAAAAACCTACATGGACAGTTCACATAATATAAAAAGAGAAAATATGGTGAAAACAATAACCAATATGAAAATTCATTTATTCTATAATTATAGTTAATAAACATAAATAATGGAACTATATAGATAATTGATAGGGTGTATTAATCATATATAAATGGAGATATACAAATAATGAAAACATTACATAACTTGAATGAGGTGTTATTATTATCTTAATTGATAGTTCCTTAAAAATAATGGAGTTAGATGTAATAAAAATATTTCTAAAGGACTCAAGTATTAAAATAGTTTATTTATATAAGGATTCAAACATGATATACATAGTGTGAGGAAACTATGTGATGAGGAAAACAAATTCATCATTTTAAATAACATGTATATCATTAGGAGATAGAATCATTTGAAATATATTAATAGAGTTGAAAGAAAAATTGATATCTTTTTTCAGAAAAGATACCCATCCAATTCATGATACTTGAGTTCAAAGGATAAAATGGTCTATATAATATATTTCATAGCCATAATGGCTGGAAAATCTTGATAATTATTACTAATACTGAGTTACTCAGAGGCTTTCCCAAATTAAAAAGGGATAGAAAAAAACATTGTTATACATGACCAAAAAGAAAAATGATTGAAGTGGTATATAAGAAAATGTTTATCCCATTCGCTAGACAAACTAACACATAAATTCAGACATTTAAGGTACAATTAATAGAAATGATAGCAACAGTGGTATTAATCTCAATAAATTTAGTGATGACTACCAAAAAATGAAAACATTTCACATGATGAAGTTAAAATTAGTGGGTATTTAGATATTTACAGTTTTTATTAGAGAAGCTCTAAATGTCTATATTGTATAAGTTATGAATCCTAAGACTGTTGATGTAATGGAATACTTAGAATAAGGATATTTAGAGTTATATTTCAAATCATGGAATTATTTATTGTTATAGCACACCATACACTCTATAAAAAATATTGTGGGTGAGAGTTAAAATAGGCACTTTGTAGACATGGGAATATTTGTATTTTCTAGTAAAAACAGTTAACTGATTTATAGATTAGATGTGTGATCTATTATTCAAATTCAATATTAATTTTTATTGGTTCCAAAGACACATAAGTCTATATTTTAAATGTGGTTCCATAGAAATATATTTTTTAAATACATTAATGTAGTTGGACGCCCTTTTTACATGATGATTAAGGAATGAAATATTGGAATGTCTAAAAAATATCTATATAAGGGCACTTTTTCTAAAATTATTGCAATGTAATTGGGTAAAAATACAAGATAAAAATCATAATAATGTGTTAATGTGTTCATATATCAAAAACATTGAAAATAAAAATAAGAATATGTGTTTTTTGAGGATAATGTTTAATATTTCATATCTTGAAACACATATATTTTTAAATAATAATTTAAAATATTATATAAATAAGAATTTTATAGTTTATATTGAATCCTATGATTACAATGATAAATAAGAATATTATAATCAAAGGATGTGGTATCAATTGAAAATAAAACATGTATATTATTTTAAATTTTTTTGCAACAAGACACACTTATAAAAAAAGAATAATATTTAAACATGAAGACCAAATTGATATTATCTATCATTTGAAAATTATAATGATTCAAATGTAATTGAAAAAAATAAATATTTCTATATTAAATGAGTGACTTCTTCAGATAGAAAATAATTCCACTTGGGAGGTGATATCAATAGCTAAAAAGCATCATTGGAACAAAATGGTTTTTTAGAAATAAAAGTAACAATATAGGTGATGTCATATGAATTAAAGAAAGTATTAATTTAATGTGGAATTATTAGATTAATTGATTTGACATTGATGAATAATTTTCACCAATAAAAATATATGATACCATTAGGATGATCATGGATGTAACATATCCTAAATGATAAAAGATAATTCAATTGGATTTGAAATATACCTTGATAAGTAGTGACATTGAGTAAAAGTATTGAGTTAAATATATCTATGGTTTTATTTTTAAAAAATATGGGATAATTTTATGATGTTTGAAGAAAATATATTATGTCTTGAAATAAGAAACTAAATCTTATACACCAAGCTAGATGGATGCATGAGATTCATGAATATCTTAAAGGTAAAAGTTGACAGAAATATCTATATGAAGGAGTTGAATTTTGGGAATATTATTATAATTATATATGTGACTGATATATATTTCTTAGGATTCCATGAGAATAGTGAAGATGAATTTTTTGATCAAATAAAGAGGAGATTTTTTAAAACTATGATGGGTTAGAAGTAAAACATTTTCAAATTTTATATCATAGAAGCACATGATTGTGTTTTTTAATCCCAATAAAAGTACACTAAATAATGATTAAATAGTTTTGAAATGGATCAATTTAAATGGATTTATAATACTATATATTTTATCATTATTTTAATCAATGATGAGTCTTGAACTAGTGTAAATCAATGGGATGACATGAAGCTGATTGGCATCATTCTCTACCTAAAATGTTCAAGTATTCACATTCACTTTATTATGAAATTTTGTTCCAAATTGTAATGTGATCCCAAGTAATATTATATATTTTTTTACCAATATGATCCTGAGATATAACAAATTTATAATTGGGTTTTTCATGAAATATTGACATAGTTCTAATATTGTACAAAATTCTATAAAGAGACTCAATGGTCTAGAGAATGTTCTTTGAAAATATCGACTTAAGGTGCAACATTACTCCTCAATGATAGTGGGTGTAATTTAATAATAGAATTAAATGACCAGTTGCATTGATTAAAACAAAAACTATATACATAATAACCATGCATACATACATATATATATATATGATATTGATGTAATTTCTTCTATATAACTTTAGAGTTGTAATTGAGAAGTCATTATGAAATGAATATGACGATAAATGTTCAAATAATATTTTTAATATTAAATTTTAAAACTATATATCAAATAACATTGATCTAAGGTGTTATTTTATCAAAGATAAGGTAAAAATGGGTTTTTAATGATTGACTTTGTTGGTATATAGTGTTTTATTAATGATATATTCCCCAAATAGATTTAGGATGGTTATATTATATTGGATATGGCTGAAATTTTATGTCCATCCTACCACTATCATTTAAATAGTAATAGTATATCCCTAGAATAAAGCATTATATTTTGTTTAAAAAGGTCTAAAAAGGGTAAAAACTCATTAATTATTTCCTTTTGATGGTGGATAAGATATAAAATATATAATGTTAACATATTAGTAATATATTATTGTGGATATTTTAAAATTGTAAGTTTTTTGATGAATTGGGATATATTTATATGGAATAATAATTTGAATCACCCTGAAAATAGTTTCTTTTCACTAAGAAATAATGAATTATATAAGCCTTGATGTTTCTATATTTATTAACATCAAACTCAAGGAAGGTTTTTTCTTTTGATTTAAAATGTTTGAGATTTTTTTGAAGATTATTTATGTGATTGTTATCATAAATTAGGAATTTTTTAATTCAACCTCAAACATGATAAGTTTAAACTACTAAATAGAGATTTCTATTTTTTAAAAAACATCATACATCATATGTGTAATAATCATCTTAAAGGACGAGTCATTTGGTACAATCAACATTTTGGGTCTGCATAAAAATCATTATAGTCTATGTAATCACGAATATTTCTATTTAGGTTGGATTATAATAATTTTGATTTATGAATACACATAATAATAAAAATAGGTTCTTTAACCATCGTGTGAGATATATAACATTAATATTTAGAGAATTTTTTATAAATTTCTTGCATGGAAGAAATATCTTGAAGAATATTTTTTCTAAATAAATCCAAAAATATGACACAATAGATATTCCTTTATTATCAAAACATTACCATTAAATAATAATTTTTGAAATATGAATATTTCTTTAATCCCACATTATAAAGAAAAAAATTATTCCTTATGGGAAATGAATTAGAATTAACTCTAATGAAATATAATATTCTTTATAGAATAAATAATATTCTTATTGGAATAATGGTTTTCTTTTATTTAGTTACTAGATCACAAATTAATCTTGTTGTGATGCTAGTTAAGTGTTTGGAGTATCTAGGATAATTAATTAAGTTGTGTTTTGCTGTGAGTTGTGCCACAACCAACCACTTCATGTAAAAAGAAATTATAATGAAATGAATGACATATTTTTCACTAATGTTGTGAGTAGGTTAGTGATAAATGTATGTGAAGCCTAATTTCTGTTATTATATAAAGTGATCAATTTGTTCAATATCAAGTTTTTTATCAAATGAGTTAAAGAAAAGGGAATTTTAGAACTCTTTTTTAGAATATGAGAGGCCAATTCTCTTGTATGGATTGTGATATTTTCATGAGTATCGTGGATAAATAAATTTAATTAATTCGATAATTGTTTTTTTTGATAGGATTGATAAAATTTATAATATCACAATTTGTCTATATTAATGATATATAATGAATTAATGAAATGGATATAAAAAAATTATTTTTCAAATAAAAATTTAATATTTATACCTGGAAATATCAATACTATAGATAAATGAAGGTGTAATAATAATTAAATATCATCATCATATTTTAAAAATAGTACTATGTGAGACAATGTGAATACTTCTAAAAAAATAGTAGTCCCAAAATCCATGGTTTAAGTAAGTTATGAATTCATTTATACCCATGATTTAAATGTTTAGAAGAATTAGGAACAATTCTTGTAGTCATGGTTGTTTTCATACACACACACACACACATGCACTTATATATATATATATATATATATCAACATTATCTTGGACTATATTTATGAATTTTAGAAAATTTGAAGATGCAAATTAACATAGGGTTATACATTCTGTGAGTTTAGTATTCTAAGATTATTATAGTTTAATTACCATATAGATTTTGAATAAAATATATCATGATGAAGGTGAGTGATGTATTTTAGATAATATTGTGCATATTCAAGATGATTTTACATAATGTTTTTATTATTTAAATTTACTCAATCTATCGGATCTATAATCTAGTGATGTTTTTATTTGTTATATATATTTGGAGATAGTAGAAATTGTTAAGGTACTTTATGTTATGGGAAAAATAGGATCTGGATAATAATAAGCCAAAAAACATTTATTAATATTAATATATTATTATAAAACAAATAGAAAAGGATATGAACCTACTACAATAAAGAATATGCTCAAAATATGTGGTTAAGCCTTTTAAAAGTACTTTTAAACTTTTTTATTATTTATTTTCTACAATTTCAGGGAAGATTGGTTTGTTTTGTATGGGAGGCTCACATCCTTATTGAAATTGTTTTTATTTCTATGGAATGAATTCTAAAAATGATGCTATATTGATTCACCCCTTCTGAGTGTATCCATTGGACTCCTAATAAAACTAATAATAAAATATTCAACATTATATTTAGGAAAAATGAAGAATTCAAGGGAATAAATTTCACCCCTTTTATGTTTTCCTCATAAGACCAAAATGGTCTATTTTTTTAAGAGTTCACGACCCCCCCCCCCACCCGCTCCATATTACAATTGTGAGGGTGATGAAAGTATTTATTGAAAAGGTATTTTTTTGTTATTCCCTAAATTTCCATAACCTTAAAACCATAAATAATAAGGAATTTTATCCGATAACTTACATTATTTCACATTGATAATCTATTCAAGTGTATAGTTTGAGAATATTATAACATAATACACACAAAATGAACCACATCCATACAAAGAAGATACTACTAATACAAATTCTATTTTTCATAATATAAAACAGTACAAAATTCATTGAAAAAACTACATAACAGTCCACATGACTTCCTCCTTTCTCATATACATCCTTATAACATGTTAAAAACATTAAAAACATGGGATTATCACATAAACTTTTAGTAAGGGACATAAAGAAATAATAATTGTTAGTCCAGTGAAAACATGAAAACCCATTATAAAAACTTTTCTTGAAAATTCATAAGCATGTACAAAATATACTCAAATTTAAATTATAAATATTCAACATATAACTCTTAAATTCACCCTTAAACATGGAATAAACATTCAGTCAAATTTCATCTCTAGAGTACCCAATGCATTAGAGAGATCTAATGGGTATCACCTGTTATATATGGAGTAGTAATGGGCTCAAACCAACATATCTTGACCTATAATAGGGCTGAAAACATCATATATTGTAGTATAATGGGCTCAAACCAACATAAAATATGTGAAGGAAACATATCCTGAATACAACACATGATAACTCTTTTCAACCCATGAGAAAAACACATTCACATTTTCAAAATACAATTTTTAGTAAAATAAATCCCTTTTAAAATATAAAAAACATGCAAATAATAATGAAATCATATTCTTCAAAATTAAAAATGATAACATATAATGGAAAAATCATAGTAGTATAGATTTAGGATGAACCAATCACTCTATATATAGAAGAATAATATTTATTAATTTAGTAAAAGAGACATTTGAAATGACTTTAAAAGGAATTTCCTTTACCTTGGGTTCGACTTCCTTAAAATGTTTCCAAAATTCTTGTATAATGGTTTGAATAGTGTTATTAATAAATTAAATATCTAAAAATAATGTTTATAATACCTTACATTTTCTTCTTATTACACTTTCTGCCCATTTGTTAACAATATTTTGTTATTTTCATTGTTTTGGGCGCGTTCTTTTCATGGTTTCAAGGTTGTTTTATTTATGGTATTCCTTTTCAAAATGAAATAATAATCCAAAATTGATAAAATCTATATATATATATATATATATATCATTTTAAAAACTTAAATTTGAAATTAAACATTCCATTATTTTGGTAAAATGGAAATGAAAAATTATCATCCACGAAGGTGGTGAATTAACGCAGCATAGACGATGATTTAATTATTTAAGAAATAAAGTAGAAGATAAAAGGTTTTATGAGACATATACCATAAACACAACAACACTATATTATATATGGGATACAAAAGTTTTCATGAAACATTTAATAAGAGGTTGGGATAAGGTATATGTGAAAAGTAATTTAAAATAGAAGAAAAAGGAACCTTACTTCTTGAAAAATTCTTAGTTGAGAACCCCTTAAAGGGTTCTTGGAAGTGTTATTTTTCTAAGTCGAGAAGCACAAGAATTTGGAAAGAGGTGAGAAAAATAGAATTTTGTTTTAGGTTATCCATAGAATATGGGTTTAGGTGATGAAAAGTTTTGAATGAGGGAGCCTTATTTTATAATTGAGGTGAGGGGTAATATAGGATTTGTTGAAATTATTAAAATATATGCAATTTTTTTTTTGATTTTAATACTTATAAAATGATAAAAATAATATGATATCATATTTTCAGACAAATAATTTAATTTATGTCCTTTTTCAATATTTTTGGAATTTTAAAATATTCAAATTAAATATTATTTTCATGAAGAATGATTTTTTCAAATTAAGGAATATTCATAACTATTGACTTCAAAAACATAAAAAAAGGATTCAAATTAGAATCTATTTTTTATTATATCCAATAAAAGTAATATTAATTTATGTAATTCTTGAATTATCTTAAAACAATAAAATTATAATTATTTTTAATATCATTAAAGTGATGTATTTATTAATTAATAATTACTTTATCTTAATTGTTGAAGAAATTAAGGTAATTATTTACTCCCTAAAAAAATAAAAATAAAATTTCATGAAAAAATTTATTTTATAATATTTACAGAGACAATTATTTTTTGAAAAAAAATATAGAAAACCTCATATAAAAATATTATACAATTTGATATTTATAGTGTGAATAATTTGTATTTATTTTTAATAAAATAATATAAATGTGCTGTTATCATCAATGCGGGATAAAAACATTACAAATTAGAATAATAAAATGATAATGGTCTTTTTTTTCTTATATAACAATTATATCAAAAAAATTTCTTTTAATAATTCTTATAAAATTAATAAAAACATTTTTTTTCTTATGCTTGGACAAACATTGCATCAGCATTGCACATGCATCATTAACGTTAATTATTTCATGAATAAAATTGAAAAATAAAATGACATCATGAAAAAGAATATATTAGTTTGAAACTAACCATTTATATTCATTCATCATTTATATTTACTTATATCGATGATAAGTAAAATTTGTGAATTTGATAAATTGGATTTGCTTTGAATGAAATACTATAAATGGATAAAAATGCACCAAGTGGTTCAAAGTATTCATAAAATTGACACATGGATTCCTTTTTCTACTAAACACTCATCCAATGAAATAATAACAAGTTGTTGGTCAATTTTATAATACTTATAATAATATTTTTACCCTTAATTTCTCGATTTACCCTTACCTACTGTAAACAAACTAAAGTTATTATTCACCAAACATTATGTTTTACATATTAGACAAAAAATTTCATATCAATTACAAAATAATATGTCCTTTTTTAAATTAAATTTTCATAATTAGTTAAAATTGATTCAAAATTTATCGCGTTGACATATTGAGATAATGGGGTTTAAAGTAAAAAAATGATTAAAAGTTTATCATATTTTTATATCCAATTTAAATGTGAAATTGGTTCCAATGAACAACAATAGATTAACAGATATAAAATGATTTATGTTTAAATTAAATGAAATTAAATAGAAAATATGACTATATAAATAAATTAGACCAAAAAGTACTTTGAAATAAAATGTTGTTTTTTCACTATTCATTAATCATTAAACATTTTCATAAAATTTTAAAAAATTAATTTTTAAGAAGATCTCAAGATTGTGAATTCAATAATGAAAATAGTTTTGTCAAAATCAAAATATATAATTTGAAAATTAATTTTTTAAAATAAATAACTATATAATCAATTACTTCTTTTAGAATTACTATTTAAATAAAAAATACTACTAAATATATAAAAACTTATTCTAAAAATATCTGAGTTGTTACATTCTCTGTAACATCCAATGTATGTAATGAATAATAGATATTTTTATCTATGTCTATTAGTGAATTAGATAGTGTTTTAGAGGCTTAAAATGAGAATAAATCCAATCTTAAGGATGGAATACACTAATATTTTTAAAAGATTGTTTTACTGCCTTTTGATGGGAATCCATTTTTAAATCTATATTTTGACAATTTTATAAGATATTTTTGTCAAAATAAACTTATTATTTATGATTGGGACATCAAAATTTAGTTTGTGTGAATTTTTGGTATTTTTCTGATAAAATTCATTTTTAATGAATAGTGAAAAATGTTGTATTTTAATTCAAAACCTCTTTTTAATCTAATTTATTTATATGATTAGATTATCTTTTGAATTGGTTTTAAAGTGAAATTTGAATATATTTTTACCATTTAATCCAATGGTGGTCATTGGAATCAATTTCACTTTGAAATTGGACTTAAACTAGTGCCAATCTTTTGATACTTATTGTTTCATAAAAACACGCTATTTGTCATGACAACATGAATAAATTATTAAATTAATTACTGTAACTTATATGATTTTAATTTTGTAAAATAGACATCATTTTTGAATTCAGAATATCATGTATATCATAGGGTGATGTTTTGGTATTTTTCTGAAAAACATCAATTTTTGATGAATAGTGAAACCACTATGTGGTAATTAAAGAAACTGAATTTTTGTTTAAATGAAACTTTGCCACTTCTGTGATTTGATTTTCAAAAATAAGACATACATGTTTGTCATTAATAAGTAAAATGTGGTTCAATGGGATTAAAATAATTTTTTGGTGAATAGTATCTTATTAAGTTCTTCATCGCGATTAGAGGTAATTAGCGTAGTTTAAGGTAAAAATAATGTTTTAATAATATGAGATGAGGTTGAAACATGTCCTAACCTCATTTTATGTGTCATCGACGACCATTAAAATCCATGGGTCAACTTGGGGACCCCATAGAGACACTTTGTTTGAGAAATTACATAAATAACTTTTTATTTAATGTTAAAGTAAAAATGACAAAAACATGAGATGTTTTATTAAAACAATTTTTACCTGGGGTTATACAAGTAAGATGTTTGACAAGTAATACTCATTATAAATATAAAAAGATTTCCTACATCATGATATTTCTTTTATAATTTTTAGACATTAAATAAATTAAATTATTTATGACATCATGATTATTCAGTGATTACCTCATTAATAAAGGATTTAAATAAAAGGAAAATATAATGTAACATCTATTACCTAAACATGTCCAAAACCTATTTTATGGGTGGATTTCGAACCCTTATCACCTTACCATCTAATTATATCAATGTGGGACCTTTTGAATCCAAAACTCATTTTAAAATAAAGTTACATTTCTTTACTTTCCAAGAGTTCCCTTCCTCTCCTCTTATAAAAGGCCCCCACCTCTACCTCCCTACCGACACTTCCAAAGCTTTTGGATCGGCCAACACCTGCCCATTTTGTCTCTCCACTTCCCTCTATTACTCCTTGAAGCCTCACTTTGGGCAGACGTCTTCCCAAGGAAGCCTTTGAGCTCAAACCAAAGGGAGTTACACGATTTTAAGGTAATGTCTTCACTTGTGTTCTTTTGTTTTATTTTGCTTCTCCAACCCCTAAACTCTTTTTATTTATTTCTTTTGTAACATCACCAGTATATTCCATATACTAGGATGTTTTTATAAGAAGCATTAGAGTTACACTTACACACACCTACATCTAATGGTTAAAAAATATACGGTTTCCGTGGATGGCGAATTTCTGCCTCCCGAAACGATGATTTTTCAACATTCTTTTAACACCTTCAATAGTGTCCATTAAGATGACACTATATTTATATATGATATATAATATGTTTATGGTTTCCTTTAGATTCTTTATTTTTCATTTTGGGCATACCTTTATGGTTTCCATTATTGGTAAACGCGATATCTTAATTTAAGGAAGTGTGGACTACCACCCCCACAAAGTGATTTGATTCGATTATAACATATGTGGGATGTATAAAGGATAGATTTATGATATTATATATGATATTACATTGGAATTATAATATACCATTATATAATTATGATTCCATTTCTTAAAATACGAAATAGAAATGGAAGCAGCGTTCATGCGTACGTACGACTTACCGTCACCATGAACGGTGCATTTCATTTCTTACCTATAAATGATTATGTAATATTGTAAATGCATGTATATACTGGATATATATGATATATACATCATGATTATAACTTTGGATATATTGGATACATGATCAACCTGTAATTATAAAGAACATATTTTGACTCAATTACCAATGATCGTTAAAACGGCTGTTATTAACTAAAATAATTACATTGTGTTCATGAAATGGTAATAAGTGATATAAAAGGAATAATGAACTTAAAAAGGTTCTTAAGTAAGTAGAAATTAACTCTAGTTTATTATTCAGGACATTAAAGGACGATCGAGTCAAGTCGGACCAAAGGTATGGGACTTCGTCTCAATCACCTTTCATTGAGGCATATTTTGTTTTATACACGAACTTCTTTTATACGGTGTATAAACCCCTTTGACTTTTACGTTTATCCAAAAGAAATATTTTTTATACGAAGCATTTTATCAAACGATAAAAGGGAATGTTTTTGTCGTACGTATGCGGTGACAACGACTCCTCCGCCGACGTGGCCATTATTTGAGTTTTGGCTTCCTCTACAAGCCATACCTTATTTTTAAAAGAAATATAAATACCATGTTTTACTTTTATTTTATTTTGGTATTGAAAATGGTTTTCATAATGTTTTTATATCAATGTGTTGTATTGATATCTTGTGATTTAAAGGTGGAAATGTTATGTTTCCTTTATGTATGTTTTATGAGATACCATTATGTTGTCGTTCTTTGGCATTATTATGAAGATGGGTTGTTCCTTGATAAACTAAGGGCGAGCGATCCCGATATAGCTCTCCAATGCATTGGGTAATGCAAAAGAGTGAAACTTTAAGGCTTCTCCGAAGAGATTTAGGGAATATACTGTGATGGGTATTCCAAACGTAACCGAGAGGGTTACTCCCTATGTTAGAATGTTATGAATGCCTCAAGTTACCTTTATGTCTTATGATTTCTATGATTTATTCAAGATTTTATGAGGTATGTTAAAGTTCTTATGTTTTATGGTTAAAGTATAATTTCATTCTTATGTATACATGTACCCATGTTTCCTTTCCATATTTTTATATCCCATACTGAGCTATTTATGCTCATCCTAAGTTTTTGAAAATTTTTTCACAGGTCAAGTGAAAGGTACATGATATGATGACAGTTTATAGGAAGTTTCAAGAAATAATCCATGTTTTATTTTAAATATGTTTCCATTGATGGGAAAAATGAATACTATCTTTTATATAACCACTTAGTTTAAATGTGGAATGTAATGCATGTTTTCTGATATAATTCTCTAATACTCTAAACCTGAAAATATTTTCAAGGTGTAATCTTTTAATAACTCAATATTGAGTAATGTTTAAAGCTAGGGCCGTATAGTTGGTATCAAAGGTTAGTTTAGATAACTTTAGGAGTTAGAATTATGTTAAATGATTATCCAAAATTATTATTTTTTGAAATGATATAGCATTTGAAGATTACCATGTTTCTTCATCTAAGACATGTTTGTTCAGAATGGTTTTCCACAGAGGAAACATGGAAGCAGTGCTAGGAAGGCATACAGAAGGAAATAACCTTCCAAATCAGCATCCTGAGATGGTCAGAATTGGAACCGAACAGTTTGTTACAGTAATGGTGCAGTTGACTCAAGCGATAAATGGTAGTGGTATGAATGCACAAGATCAGCCAGATCAACCACAGAGGAACATGTCAGTGGTAGAAAATTTCATGAGGCAACATCCCCCATCATTCAGAGGATCATCTGACCATGTTCTAGCTTAAGGGTGGATTAAATCACTGGAGAAGATATTCGATGTCATCGGGTGTTCAGACAATCAAAATGATAGTCTTTATATTTACCGTTTGGAGGGTGAAGCAGATCAGTGGTGGTCGATGGTTAAAAATATCAGGGATGCTGATGATATTGATTCTCTCGGCTAGGATGAATTTAAAGGTATGTTACTTGAGAAGTATTTTCCTAAGGCTGTTCGACTTAGGATGGAAAATAAATTCTTGAAATTGAGGAAAGAGGAAGACTCAGTGGATTCCTATGAAGAAAGTTTCATTCGATTGGCAAGGTATGCTCCAAATTTTTTCCGAGAGCTTGATAGTAAAATCAATCGTTTTTACTCAGGGTTAAATCCAAAATATCAAAGGGCTTTAGCTTCTCTTGATTTCATAAGTTATGAAAAGCTTGTTCGATGTGCTAAGAAGGTGGAAATGGAGTTTGCCGATGATCAAGTGTTATATAACAACCAACAAAAGAAGAGACCGAGGTGGCAGGAGAAAGGAATGAATTCTTTAAAAAAGTCTGATGGTAAGAAAACTATGTTTCTAGTTTGTGATAAATGTGGTAAAAGGCATGCTGGGGAATGCATTATGAATTCTGTAATGTGCTACTGATGTGGTAATATGGGACATAAGGCCTGTGATTGCACTGAAAAAGATCAAGGTAATGGTAATACCAAATTTGATTTATAGTTAGTGAAACATTTTAAGTGCAATGAGATGGATCACTATGCAAATGAGTGTCCGAAAAAGAGCTCGAGTGATGGGAAGCAGTTATACTACAAGTAGAAAGGGGTGGTGAAATCCTTTGCAACTACTTCAGCAGATTTCAGGCCATCAAATGAAGTTGTATTATGTACTTTTTTTGTTTTATCAGATTATGCCATTTTGTTGTTAGATTCGGGGTCTACATAATATTTCATCTCTGAAAACTTTTCTAGCAAAATGGGAATACCATCTCAAGAAATGACTCCTAAACTTTTGGTAAAAACACCTGGGGGAAATGTTGAGGCAAAAAGAATTTATAAGAATATTCCTATCCTTATCTGTAGAGAGAACCTACTTGAAAACCTTATTATTCTACCTCTAGTAGAGTTTGATTTTATCCTAGGTATGGATTGGCTCTCTATTTACCATTATAAGATTGACTGTAGAGCTAAATAGGTTTCTTTTCAGAACTACTTTCAGTTTGTGTACAAGAATGAACCCTTACTGTTGATAACTTATCAAGAGGCCAAGAAACTTGTAAAATATGGAAATGAATGTTACCTTGAACATATTGTTGAAAATAAGGGAACTATTCAGATTAATGATGTGCCAGTGCTAAATGAGTATCCTGATGTTTTTCCTAATGAGTTGCCTGGAATAATAGCAGATCGGGAAGTTGAATTTACTGTTGACTTAGTTCCTGATGCTAAGCCAATTTCAAAACCCCCTTATCGAATGGCTCAAAATGAACTTTTAGAGTTGAAAGAGCAATAGCAAGATTTATTAAAGAAAGGTTTCATTCAACCTAGAACATCACCATGGGGTTCTCCTGTTTTATGTGTTAAAAAGAAAGATGGTTCTATGAGAATTTGCATTGATTAATGATCCTTGAATAACATCACTGTTAAGAACAAATATCTTTTTCCTCATATCGATGATTTGTTTGTTCAGCTCCAGGGAGCTTAGTATTTTTTCAATGATTGACCTGAGATCGGGGTACCATCAGCTGAAGGTAAATGAAGTAGATGTTCTGAAGACTGTGTTTCGTACAAGATATGGCCATTATGAATTTTTAGTAGTGCCTTTTGGGCTAACCAATGCACCTTCTCTATTCATGGACGTAATGAATAGAATTTTCCTTGAGTTCTTGGATATGTCAGTGGTGGTTTTCATTGATGATATTTTGGTGTTTTCTAAAAGTAAATAGGAGCATGAAAGACATTTAAGGGTTATTTTACAAACATTAAAAGAAATGAAATTGTATGGGAAATTCAGCAAGTGTGAGTTTTGGTTGCAACAAATTTATTTCCTTGGTCACATTGTTTCTAAAGATGAGATAACCGTTGATTCTACAAAAACAAAGGTTGTTGAAGAATGGCCAAGACCCACAAATTTAACTGAAATTCGTAGCTTCCATGATTTGGAAGGCTATTACCAAAGGTTTGTTAGAAATTTTTCACGGTTATCTAGTCCAATGACTAAGCTAACTCGGAAGGGTGTTATGTTTATCTGGAAAAGAGAATGTGATGATTGTTTTCAAGAATTGAAAAGAATATTGGTGAATGATATAGTTTTGGCACTACCTTCTAGGAATGGAGAGTTTTTTATCTACAGTGATGGTTCATTGAAAGGACTTGGTTGCGTCATAATAAAGAATGATCAGGTAATTGCTTATGCTTCATGATAGTTGAAAATTCATGAGGTAAATTACCCTACACATGACTTGGAATTAGCTGCTATTGTTTTCACTTTAATAATTTAAAGGCATCATTTGTATGGAGTAAAGTGTGAAATATATACCGATCACAAAATATTAAAGTATATATTAACTCAGAAAGAATTGAACATGAGACAGAGGAGATGTCTAGAATTAATCAAGGATTATGATTGTACAATTCATTACCATCCGGAAAAGCAAATAAAGTGGCTGATACTTTGAGTCGAAAAAGTAATGCTTCATTAGCAATGTTGCATTTGGAACGTGATCCTATGGTTAAGGATTTGATTAACTTTGGAATAGAAGTTATTGGTGTAGGTTGTTCTTCTGTTTTGTTTCAGGTATCAGTGAAATCTTCTCTATCAGACAGAATCAAGCAAGTACAGAAGGAAGACAGTGAGTTGTAGAAAATGGTAGAGCTTGTTCAGAAAGGTAAGTTTCCTGAATTCAACATTGATAATGATTGTGTTGTGAGATTTGGGAAGAGATTGTGTGTGCCCTATGATTCACAGTTGAAAAGGGAGTTGTTATGTGAAGCTCATAGTTCTCCGTTTTCAGTTCATCCTGGCAGTACAAAGATGTACAGAGATCTGCGGGAGTATTACTGGTGGGATTGAATGAAAAGAGATATTGTTGATTTTATTGTGACGTGTTTGACATGTCAACAGGTTAAAGCAGAGCAGTAGTTACCGAAAGGGATGCTTCAACCTTTACCAGTGCCAGAGTGTAAATGGGAGAATATATCCATGGACTTTGTTGTGGGATTACAGAATACATCTTGAGGTAATAATGTAATCTAAGTTATTGTTGATCGCTTGACTAAATCTGATCATTTTCTTGCTATACGAGATAATTTTTCCCTAGATCAACTTTCCCATATGTATCTTAAAGAGATAGTCAGGTTACATGGAGGTCCCCTCTCTATTGTATATGATCGTGATCCCAGGTTCACTTCTAACTTTTGGAAAGTCCTTCAGAGTTCGTTGGGTACTGAATTAAATTTTAGTACAACTTTTCATCCTCAATAAGATGGGCAGTCAGAATGAAAAATTCAAACATTGGAGGATATGCTATGTTTTTTCTCTATGGATTATCAGGGAAGTTGGGATAAACATCTTTCTCTGGTTGGATTTTTATATAATAACAGTTTTCAATACATTATAGAGATGGCACCATTTGAGGTGTTATATGGGAAGCGGTGTCGAACTCCAGCTTGTTGGGATGAAGTGGGTGAAAGAAAGCTGATGGGACCATAATTGGTATAAGAGTTGGCAGAAAAAGTTCAGCTGATACAGAAACACATGAGAACAGCTAAGAGCAGGCAGATGAGTTATGCGGACAACAGGAGGAAGGATCTATCTTTTGAGGTAGGTGATCATGTTTTTTCAAAGTATCACCATGGAAAAGTGTGATGCAATTTGGTATGAAAGGAAAGATGAGTCCAAGTTTCATTGGACCATATGAATTTCTGGATAGAGTTGGATCAGTTGCTTACCGAGTGTCTTTACCTCCGAGTTTACCTCTGGTACACAATTTTTTTCATGTTTCGATGCTGAGAAAGTACATGCCAGATCCATATCATGTTTTGAGTCCAGAGGTAGTTCAGCTGGAAAAGAACCTATCTTATGAGGAACAACCAGTCTAGATTCATGATCATAGATAGCAAGTGTTATGGAATAAGGATATTAATCAGGTAAAGGTTTTGTGGAAAAACCATATAATGGAAGAGGAAACATGGGAATCTGAAAATGCAATGAGGGCTAAATACCCCCCATCTATTCGATAAGTAAATAAATTGTGGGGATGCAATTTTCTAAAGTGGGAAGGATGTAACATCCCATGTAAGTAATTAATAATAGATATTTTTATCTATGTCTATTAGTGAATTAGATCGTTTTTTAGAGGCATAAAATGAGAATAAATCTAATCTTAAGCATGAAATACACTAATATTTTTAAAAGATTGTTTTACTGCCTTCTGATTGCAACCCATTTTTAGATCTATATTTTACCAATTTTATAAGCTATGTTTGTCTAAATAAACTTATTCTTTATTATTGGGACATCAAAATTTACTTTGTGTGAATTTTTGGTATTTTTCCAATAAAGTTCATTTTTTAATGAATAGTGAAAAATATTGTATTTTAATTCAAAACCACTTTTTAATATAATTTAATTATATTATTATATTATCATTTGAGTAGGTTTTAAAGTGAAATTAGAATATATTTTTACCATGTAATCCAATGGTGGTCATTTGAATCAATTTCACTTTGAAATTGGACTTAAACTAGTGTCAATCTTTTGATACTTATTGTTTCATAAAAACATGCTATTTGTCATGACAGCGGAAATTAATTATTAAATTAATTAATGTAACTTATATGATTTTAATTTTGTAAAATAGACATCATTTTTGAATTCATAATATGAAATATATCTTAGGATGAAGTTTTGGTATTTTTCTGAAAAACTTCAATTTTTTATGAATAGTGAAACCGCTAAGTGGTAACTAAAGAAACTAATTTTTTAGTTAAATGAAACTTTGCCACTTCTGTGATTTGATTTTCAAAAAATCCGACATACATGGTTGTTAATAATAAGTAAAATGTGGTTCAATGGGATTAAAATAATTATTTGGTGAATAGTAACTTATTAAGTTCTTAATCGCGATTAGAGGTAATTAGTGTAGTTTAAGGTAAAAATAATGTTTTAATAATATGATATGAGTTTGACACATGTCCTAACCTCATTGGATGTGTCATTGCCAACTAAGACAATCCATGGGTAAACTTGGGGACCCCATGGAGCCACTTTGGTTGGGAAATGACATAAATAACTTTTTATTTAATGTTAAAGTAAAAATGACACAAACATGATATGTTTTACTAAAAGAAATTTTACATGGGGTTATACAAGTCAGATTTTGGATTATAAATATTCATTAGAAATAAAAAACGATTTCCTACATCATGGTATTTATTATATAATTTTTTGACATTAAATAAAATAAATTATTTATGACATCATGATGATGCAGTGATTACCTCATTAATAAAGGATTTAAATAAAATGAAAAGATAATGTAAAATATACGACCTAAACATGTCCAAAACCTATTATATGGGTTTATTTATAACTCTTATCACCATACACTCGAATTATATCAATTTGGGACCTTTTTAATCCTAAACTCATTTTAAAATAAAGTAACATTTCCTTACTTTCCAAGAGTGACCCTCCTCTCCTCTTATAAAAGGCCCCCACCTCTACCTCCTTACCCACACTTCCAAAGCCTTTGGCTTGGCCAACTCATGCCCATTTTTTCTCTCCACTTCCCTCTATTACTCCTTGAATCCTAAGTTTGGGCATAAGTCTTCCTATGGAAGCCTTTGATCTCAAATTAAAGGGAGTCACCCGATTTTAAGGTAATGTCTTCACTTGGGTTCTTTTGTTTTATTTTGCTTCTCCAACCCCCTAAACTCTTTTTATTAGTTTCTTTTGTAACAAAACCAGTATATTATATATACTAGGATGTTGTTATAAGAATTATATGAGCTACAATTACACACACCTACATCTAATGGTTAAAAATATACTGTTTCCGTGGATGGCGAATTTCTGCCTCCCAAGACGATGATTGTTCAACATTCTTTTATCACCTTAAAAGGTGGCCATTAAGATGACACTATATTTATATATGATATATAATTTGTTTATGTTTTTTTTAAGATTCTGTATTTTTCATTTTGGGCATACCTTTATGGTTTCCATTATGGGTAAACGCGATATCTTCATTTAAGGAAGTGCGGACTACCGCCCCCTCAAAGTGATTTGATTCGTTAATACCATATGTGGGACGTATAAAGGATGGAGTTATGATATTATATATGATATTAAACTATAATTATAATATACCTTTATATCATTATTATTCCATTTCATAAAATACGAAATAGAAATGGAAGCAGCATTCATGCGTACGTACGGCTTACCGTCTCCATGATCGGTGCACTTCATTTCTTACCTCTAAATGATTATGTAATATTATAAATGCATGTATATACTGGATATATATGATATATACATCATGATTATAACTCTGGATATAATGGATACATGAACAACTTGTAATTATAAAGAGCATATTTTGACTCAAGTACCAATGATCGTTAAAACGACCGTTATTAACTAAAATAATTACATAGTGTTCATGACATGGTAATAAGTGATATAAAAGGAATAATGAACTTTAAAAAGGTTCTTAAGCAAGTAGAAATTAACTCTAGTTTATTATTCAAGACATTAAAAAACGATCGAATCAAGTCGGACTCGAGGTATGGGACTTCGTCTCAATCTCCTTTCGTTGAGGCATATTTTGTTTTATACACGACCTTCTTTTATACAGTGTATAAACCCCTTTGACTTTTACATTTATCCAAAAGGAATCTTTTTTATAGGAAGCAATTTACTAAATGAAAAAAGGGAATGTTTTTGTCATACGTATGCGGCGGCAATGACTCCTCTGCCACCGTGACCATTATTTGAGTTTTGGCTTCCTCTACAAGCCATACCTTATTTTTAAAAGAAATATAAATAACATGTTTTACTTTTCCGTTATTTTGGTATTGAAAATGGTTTTCATAATGTTTTTATATCAATGTGTAGTATTGATATATTGTGATTGATAGGTAGAAATGTTATGTTTCCTTTATGCATGTTTTATGAGATACGATTATGTTGTGGTTCATGGGAATTATTATGAAGACGGGTGGTTCTATGATAAACTAAGGGCGGGTGAGCCCGATATAGCTCTCCAATGCATTGGGTAACACGAAGGAGTGAAACATTAAGGGTTTTCCGAAGAGATTTAGGGAATATACTGTGATGAGTATTCCAAATGTAACCAATAGGGTTACTCCCTACGTAAGAATGTTATGAATGCCTCAAGTTACCTTTATGTCTTATGATTTCTATGATTTATTCATGATTTTATGAGGTATGTTAAAGTGCTTATGTTTTATGGGTAAAGTATGATTTCATTCTTATGTATATATGTACCCATGTTTCCTTTCCATATTTTTATATCCCTTTTTGTGCTTTTTATGTCCATCCCAAGTTTTTGAAATTTTTTTCACATGTTAAGGGAAAGGTACATGATATGATGATAGTGTCAAGGAAGTGTCAAGAAAAAATCTATGTTTTATTTTAAATATGTTTCCATTGATGGGAAAAATGAATACTATCTTTTATATAACCAATTTGTTTAAATGTGGAATGTAATGCATGTTTTATGATCTAATTCTCTAAAACTCTAAACCTGAAAAGATCCTCAAGGTGTAATCTTGTAATAACTCAAAATTAAGAAATGTTTAAGGCTAGGGCATTATATTCTCCCCCACACCTCCATTTTACAATTTAATCATTCCAATTTTTATTCACATACTAAAAAAATGAGGATACTTTTCCCTTGTATAATTTTTTGATTCCCGGGTTTTTTCCATTAATATGTGGTTTCTTTGCAAAACCATAACCTGGAAAATTACCTTGTTCAAAAAAATATTCTCTCCACAATCAAGACTAAGAATGGGTTTCTCTTCATAAGAAAGGTTCTTTTCTAGTTTAATTAATTTTTTTTTTCTCAAAATATTTGATGGATATGGCAGATACTCTCTTTACATCGAAACATGAAAAAAATTGTGTACCTGAGATAAACTCACAGAAAAAGCTACTTGGTAGGCAACTGGCCAAACTATATCAAAGATTTCGAAAGTTACAATGAACCTTGGGCATAACTTTCCACTCATACAAAAATGAATAAAACATTTACAAGGATATATTTTATGGGAAAGGATGATCACCAAACTCTAAAGAAAGGTGTTTCCTCCTATTATCCACAAAAGTTTTCTACCTTCTCTAAGTTGTCCTCATGTGCCGCTGAATCATCTTCTCTTTTTCTACAAATTCTTTTTATAATTCTGGTGCCATAAAAATTGTTTCCCTTACTTCATCCCAAAAATATGGAGTTCTTCACTGATTTCCATATAATGCCTCAAAAGGTTCCATCTGTATTCTAGGATGAAAATTGTTGTTATAAAAAAACTCAACTAATTAATGATGTTGGTCCCAACTTCCCTAGTAATCCATTAAAAACACTTGTGTCATTTCATCCAATGTCTAACATATTTGTTCTCTATTTCCATCATATTGATGATGACACGCTATACTAAAATATAATTTTTTTCTTAATGACTTCTAAAGGCCTTTCCAAAAGTTATAAGTGTTCAAAGATCATGATCGGATTAAATGGAGAGAAGAACCCCATGAAACATGAAATTTTTTTGAGGTATAGTTAAGAAATCTAATTCAAATACATAAGATCTAAAATAGGAATGAAATTTATAGAATCAGTTAGTCATTCAATAGTAACCCAAATCGCATTTTTATCTCAATATGTATTTGGTAGTCCCACCACGACTTCCATGGATATATTTTTTCATCTCCACTATGGCACTAGAAAAGGATGAAGAATCCCCTTTGGTAACCACCACTTTTCTTTAAACTATTTACATGTAAAAAATTTCTTGATATAATATAAAATATATCTTTTCATTTTATCCCACATGTCATACTTCTGATGAATCATGTACACCTTAGTGCTACCTGGATGAACTAAAAACAGAGATTTATATGCTTCACATAACAAATATTTCTTCAATTGTGAATCATAAGGAACATATAATCTCTCAAAAAATATCAAAACACAATCTTTATCAATATTAAATTTATTAATAATATCTTTATTAACAAGTTCATCAATTTTTTAACTCACATTATTCCTTTTATTCTTGTTTAATTTTGTATGATAGTGAAAACTACATTGACACATGAAAAAAAAGATGTATTTCTTCCACCAACAACTTCCAATCTAAAATTTATCAAATCATTCACCAAGGGGTAAAATTACAAACATATTATGGTTAATGTGGGAATATTGTTTCAACTCAATGAATCATCCACTAAATTTTATTTTCCTTAATATTAATGGATAATGTAATCATGATCTTTGATTAGTTACAACCATTTTCTTTGTCTCATGTCCAATTCCTTATGAGTAAATATATACTTTAAACATAGATGGTATGTACATATTTCAAATTTTACTCCATAATAATGATGCCTCTAAAATATTAATGTAAAAACAAAAAAAAATCTATTTCTAAATCATGTGTAGTGTAATTTAACTCGTGAGGTTCTAACTAACGTGAAGCATAAGAAATTACCTGATCATTCTACATCCAAAAAAATCAATTACCCTCAAATAAGAATCAATATAGATTAAAAATTAATCATTTCTAGAAGGTATGATCAATAATATAGCATTCAACAATATTTTCTTCAATTCCTAAAAATAATCATCACATTCTTTATACTAGATTAATTTAGCTCCTTTTTGAGTTAAGGTAGACAGTGGGCAAGATAACCAAGAAAATTTTCCAAAAAACCTCTAGTAATAGCCTTCTGAACCAATAAAACTATAAATCATGGTTATATTTATGGGTATTGGACCCTCTTCAAAAAATATCATTTTACTAGGATCAATATTTATTCCATATATAGATACAATGAAACTAGGGAAATAAATTTATTGAAACCAAAATTCAGATTTTCTAAATTTTCAATAGTGTTTATTTTCTTTTCAGGTTTGAAAACAACCCTTAGATTTATTTCACGCTCTTATTTAATTTTAGAATATACCAAAATTTCATTAATAATAAAAACCACAATCTTATCCAATATCTCCTGAAATATTCTATTCATAATATCCATGAATACAATAAGTTCAAAAGTTTACCCAAATTGCATTACAAAAAAAATCATAATGCCTATATATAGTTTGGAACATAGTCTACATAATGTCTACTTCCTTTATATTAAACTAATGGTACCCTAGACTCATATCATACGTTGAAAAATACTTTTCTCCCTAGAAATAATCCAACAAATCATTAATATGTGAAAATTGATATTTTTCATAATATTGATGTTATTAAAAGGCTATATAATCAATGTAATGTCTCATTAAACAATATTTCGTTTTAAAAAATAAGACAAGAACACCCCAAAAATATGTACTGGGTCAGATGAATCATTTACCCAATAATTATTCATAATTCTTTTTCAACTCTAAATGTTACATTTTATACATTCTAGAAGGGGGTTTAGAAATTGGGTTAGCATCAGGAACTAATTCTATAGAAAAATAAATCGTTCGATCAGGAATAACACTATGAAAATCATCCGGAAATAAATCAAGATACTAATTTACTACTGGAACATCATAAATTGGAACGGTTCCATTACTTTCCACAATGTGTGCAAGATACCATTAATTTCCATCATTTAATATTTTCTTAGCTTCCAGATATGTTATTAATAGCATCAGTTCATTATGGTACACAAAATAAAACTATTTTAGAAAAAATATTCTTTTCGTAAAAAATCTATCTTAACATGATAAAAAGAAAGGTATTCCATTCCTATAATAACATCAAACACTACTATCGGAAATACAAAAAAAATTTGGGTAAACTTTTTCCCTATTAAAAGACATGTAGATTCTTATAATTTCTTTTTGCCGCAATATTTCCACCATGTGTTTTTACCATGAGTTCTATCGTTATTTCACGAGGTGGAATTCCCAATTTCTCAAAGATTTTCTAAAAAATTAAATAATATGTATACCCTAAATCCAAAAACACATTTACAAAATCGATAAAAACAAGATGTGTACCTGATAGTACTTTATTTAATGGCTCAACAACTACTGGAGGGTTGAAAAGGATTTTCCAAAAACATTATGCATCCAATCCGGTTGATTTCATGCCTAAATTACTAGCTTCAGATACACTTTAGCAAAATGACCCAATTTCATATAGTTAAATAATATCACCATTAGCATATTTTTAATTTTTGTATCATTTCTCATTCACTCATGAGACATGTGACCAAGATTTTCACATCGGTTAAATTTCTAATAATTTACAATACATTCGTTGTGATACATTTTACCACCCTTTTCACAAGAAGCTAAATTGATTTTCATAACTCTAAATTTATTTGATGAATTATTATAAAATTCATTCAAACCTGACCTCTTATAATTATTTTCATCATGGAAAAAATACATGTCAGCAAACTTCATCTTAAATTTTTTATCACAACGAACAAGTTTCGTAGAGCATTTAAACACTCATGAAGCCAAATCTCTTCATAAAAGTAGTTTTAAAATATAGTTTAGTCTACTAATTTTAAAATAAAATCTGAATTGAAATATAGAATGTACCTAGGCAGTCTTGTAAAGTTGTTTTCGTATTCTACCACAATATCATCATCTTTATGCTTCAGTTCCATGAATAATTTCTCCATTCTGAGTTAAATAGTTTTAATAAAATATTTTTCCATAAAAATAATCTTAAAATCATCTCATTATAGACTATCAATATCATCCATTTCTCTCTTATTCTTAACCATACGCCACCATTGATGAGATTTACCTTCAAAATTATAGATGTTTAGTATTACCATATGGGGTTCCAAACATACCATGAAATCAAATATCTTTTGAAGAGCATTGATCCATCATTCGGCTATCACTAGATCTGAGGTCCCACTAAATTCTTGAGGATGATGCCTTATAAAATGATCCACAAAATACATATTTTTGCATGGAAGGTCATGTTCTTCCATAGCATGAATTCCACCACCATTTATCACTTGAGTTAACTAAGCCATTACTATTACAAACTGCTCAGTTTCAATTCCTACCATTCCAGTCTTTAGATTTCAGTGGATATCCTTATATCGATGCCTTTCTACTTAAACTTTCATGTTTCTTCTATGGAAAACCATTCTAAATAGTCATATCAAAGGTGCAGAAAAATGGTAATATTTAAATTCAATTTCATTTAAAATTACCCATTTAGTAAAAATTTTTTATGGTATTTTATTAACATTATCCTCGACCCTAATTATATCTAAACTATCCTTTGATACTAAATATATGAAAGAAACCTTAAAACATTATATAATCATGACCTTTAGGAAAGAACATAAATTATTTCACATTGATAATATTTTTAGGTTTGGAGTTTTATAATATTAATACATAATACATATATGACAAACCACATTCATAAAAAGATGATACAACTAAAAAAAAATTCCATTTTTTAAATAATATAAAAAATTTAAAAAAAATATTTTATTTGAAAAAACTTCCTAAAATTCGAATTGACTTCCTCCTTTCCCTTATACATCCTTATAACCTATGAAAAACATTTAAAATCTTTGGATCAGTAGATAAATGCTCATTTAGAGACATAAATAGAGAAAAATCATTAGTCGAGTGAAAATTTAAAAACCCATTATAAACAATTTCCGTGAAAACTCATAAGAGAGCATATAAACATATTGTATTTTCCTAGGTAAATAATTAAAATAAAACTCTTACATTCACCCTTACACATGGAATAACCATTTGGTCATCTTTTATCTCTGGAGTACCCAATGCATTGGACAATTGTAATGGGGCTCACTCGTCAGATCTTGAGATATAATCGGCTCAACCCAACATATATTTTGATGTAATGTTGATAAAACAATAATATAAATAGTTTTAATTGGATCAACCCAACATACACTATATCCATGGAATATATCATGAACAAAAAACTTGATAACTCTTTTAAACCCTTCATCAAAACAAATTCAGAATTTCAAAATACCATTTTTTTATAAAACAAATCACTTTTATAATATAAAAATCATGCACATAATAATTAAATTCTATTATTAAAAAAACCTATGAAAAAAATACAATAGAAATATCATAATAATATATAATCCATAGAATCTATTCATTCTATATAAAAAATAATAATCTTTTCTAATTTTATAAAAGATACATTTAAAAGGATTTGAAAAGTAAAGCCTATTTTCTAAGGTTCAAATACCATTAAATACATTCAAACATCATGTATATTGGTTTCAATAATGTTATTAATATATTAGATAACTAAAATAATGTTAATAAAACCTTTAATTTTCTTCTTATATAATTTTCTATACATTTATTAACAATATTTTGTTATTTTTATTGTTTCAGGTGTCTCCTTTTCATGGTTTACATTTTTGGTTTATTTATGGTAATCCTTGTAAAAATGAAATAATAATATAGAAGTGATAATATATATATATATATGTCATTCTAAATAATTAAAGTTCAAATTAATGTTTCTGTGATTTCAATAAAATGGAAACTAATAATTATCATATGTGAAGGTGGTGAATTAGCGCACCACAAACAACTATTTCATTATTTAAGAAATAAAAAATATGATGAGATATTATAATAAGAATATAAAATAAACACAAAACCACTAAATTATATGTGTGATACTAATTTTTTTATTAATCCTTTTATAAGAGGTGTGGATAAGGTATAAGTGAAAAATAATTTAAAAGAGAAGAAGAAGGAACCCCACTTATTGAAACATTATCCCATTAGAACCCCTAATAGGTTCTTGGAAATGTTATTTTTTGTGAGACTATAAACCCAAGAATATGTAAGGGGATGAGGAGTATATAATTTGGTAGAGTTTATACGAAAATGATGTCTTTAGGTATAGAAAATATTTGAACGAGGGAGCCTCCTTTTATAATTGAGGTGATGGGTAACATAAGAATCTCTCAAATTATTCAAATATAATAAATTTATTATTGTTTTAAGTCATTAATAATATATAAAGAAAGTATATAAAATTATCGACCAAATAATTACATATTCGGTCATGTTCAAATTTTTTGTGATTTTTAAATATTGTAATTAAATATTATATTCTTGAAAAATGATTTTTTAAAGTAAAATCTATTCATAACTATTGACGTTAAAAACATTGAAAAATGTTTTAAAATTTGAATCCATTTTTTTATATCATAAACTTATCATATTAGTGTAGTTAATTATTTATTTATCATAAAAATATCAAATTATATTTATTTTCATTATCATTAATGTGATTTATTCATTAATCAAATAATTATTGCATTACAAATATTCAAGCCATGAAGGAAATTATTTATTGCCTAAAAATAAAAATAATATTCCATGTAAAATATAACTTTATTATATTTAAAATGACTATAATTTTTCAAAAACCTTTTTTGAAAACATAATACAAAAATACTATAAACATTAAATATTATAGTATGAACAAGTCGTCTTTCTTTTAAATAAAATAATATAAAAGAACTAATGTCATCCACAAAGATCCAAAATGTACCAAATTTAAATAAAAACATTATAATGGTCTTTAGTTTCATTTATGAATCGTTTTAGCCAAAATTTGTTTCATTTAATTGTAATTTTAATTTTTAATAAAACATTTTATTTATTTTTCTTATGCTTGCACAAGCACTACATCAGCTTTGCACATGCATTAATGTTAATTCTTCCATAAATAAAATATACAAAATATATCCACCATTAAAATAAATGAATAAGGTTCAAAATAATAATTTATAATTATTTATCATGTATATTTACTTATATACATGATAAGGAAACTTCTTTAATTTGTTAAATTAGATTTTCTTTGACTAAAATACTATAAATGTATTAAAATTATCCATGTTTATCAAAGTTTTCATAAAATATACCCATTGATAAATTTGGTCTAAAAATACTCATATAATGAAATTAGTACAAGTTTTAGGGTAATTTGTTTAATAATTATAATATTATTTTTACCGTCAATTACCCCCATTTAACCATAACCGCTGAAAGAAAAAATAAAGTTAATACTCAACAATAATTAAGTACTTCCTATTAGACCTCAAATTTCAAATTAATTACAACCTTATATGTAATTTTTTTAATATTAAATAAAAATAATTAGGTAAAATATATTTAAAATTTATCTCATTGATAGATTGAGAAAATGTGTTTTTAAAGTTAAAACATTTAAAAGTTCATAATGTTTTTATATCCAATTTCAATGTGAAATTGATTCCATTGAATTAAATTGGATTAACTGATATAAAAATGATTTATTTATACCTTAAATCTAATTAATAGGACAATAAAACTATAAAAATAATTTAGATTAAAAAGTAGTTTTGAAATAAAATGCATTGTTTTTCACTATTCAATAAAAATTACATTTTTTAGAAAAATTGACAAAACTCATTAGTAATAAAATTTCAAAATGAGGAATTATAAAATGAAAAATGTTTTTTCAAAATAAAATTCTATAGTTGAAAAATTAATTTTTTAAATAAATAACCATATATTAAATTATTTGTTTCTTGAATTATTATTTAAATCAAATATTCTGAAAAATATAAAAATAATATTCTCTAAATTTATAGGTTATTGTATTCTCACTTATTTTATTTCATGTATCATTTATGAATTATATTCTTAAAATTTTCCCAAAAATGATGTACTTCTCCCTTTGAGTGATAAATGAATGAAATAGATTTCTTTTGATTATATAATATGATAAAATTGAATATATTATCAGTTTAATCAATTCATTATTATTTGATTAGTAGAAAATAAGATCCATGAAATGTTTGATTTTATTTTCAAATAACCAATTCCAATTTATAGTGTTCTCTATTAAGAGAATAATGGACATCATTTTCATTCAAAATAGTTATTATTCATAACCTGGTTATGTTGTTAATATGCCACTATGTGGTTCTCATCTCTCATTCCTATCATATTTGGAATAAATTTGGTAAAAACATAAAGTCCCTGTAAAAATGGTTATTGAAAATGATCCACCTATTTTCAACCATTTTATAAAATAATTGAAAATTATGGATGAGAATTGAAAAATTAATAATAATTGAAATGAAATACTATGAAAATAGGGAGAATAAATCATAAATTCAATGTACATCTTATATTATAAATTTATATGTTTCAATAAATCATATTCATGGTTTATTTCATTATGTGGTTCTCTAAATAAATGTAACATAATAATATGACATTCTCTAATATAAGTTATATTTACATAAGTGTCATTCATATTAATACATGATAATTAATTTAAATGATCATAAAACACAACCCATAAAACATGAGGTATAGTGTGTTTATGATATTAGATATATAATACATCAATATAAATATAGTCTACATAATATTCATTTAATATCCTATTGTCATATCTCAATAATTTCTCTTACCCATGTACGTTTTCCTATTTAATTGGGTATATCTTGAAACTCTCAAGGATGGAGATAATTGGTTGCGTAAAATAAACAAATATTAGGTTATATATGTTTATTTGAATTGACTGAGTACATGTATATATATAATAATGGTGTTTTAGGGTTCGTCCCAGGTATGGGGAATGCTCGAGTAAGATTGAGATTTTTGTGAAATAATATGGGCATTATGTTGTGTACTAGGAGAATGAATAATGTTTAAATGGTTTATAAAATGAGAAACTAGTCTCTCGACATAATTCAGGATTTTGGTATAAAAATTGAATGTAATACATTCCATTTATGAGTTACAAACAATTTATTAATTAATGGTAATTTTTAATAAAAATACATTAGGTTTTTCAGTGTCGGCGATCCTTGTTGATTACATGATGTGTAAAGGGATTAAACACCATGTACTTTTCACATACTAGACTTTAGGATGATTCTTGGCTTGAATTTTATTTCATTATATCCATATCTCTTATGGCCCTTGTCATAGATGCCTTCTTTAATGATTTTGGGAGTATTACTTCAATCCAAATAGATTCATTCATTATTAGATCATCATTATGGTTAGATAAAATATCCATGGGTGAGTATTTCATTCTGCTTAATCATTTCTCTGATCACAATAGTACCACTGTGTTATGTTATTGTATAATTTTATCCATAGTTATTGTTTATTTTTTTCTCTCTAGATCAATTATACGATCTTATTGTCAGTGCCAATTAATTTATGTGGTGGTGCATAAGTATTATATTCTTGAGGGCATCCATCATTGTTGTTATAATATTCTTGTTGTAGGATCTTTTGTGGGTGTGTATAACCCCATGTTTTAAGGTAGGTTGGTTTGTCTCTATCATGGGTTTTATTAACAATATTGATCTTCTTTTTATAAATTTTTAATAAATAAACCAGGCAAGATTTTGTGGGTGTTTGAAAATAGATTTGTGATAAAATTTCATTTTTCATTGTTTCTGATAAATGGAAAAAATTTTATATTTTAATTTTTCAATGATTTTAGAAATAAAACACATGGGAAGACTTGGGTACATAGGTTGAAGGTTTATCATAGATACATTTTCCATATTACCATCATGATTTTTGTTCATGGGACTTTCCTCTTCTCCTTAGTCATGTTTTTCCTATGACATGAGATTATCATTATTTGGGGGATTCACTCATGGGGTGTTCTTATACTCCTTAGCCATGTTTTGTTTAGACTTTTTGGGAACTAGTCATTTATTTTGGTAAGTAGTGAGTCATTTTACCGAAGGTTTGTTATCGGTGTACCAAATTGTTTTACCCTGACAATTATAGTACCAATAAAGGGTCGATCCACCGGGAAAAATAAGTTATTGTTATCTTTCTTAACTAATTTGTATTTTTGTCTTAGAAAAGATTGATGAATTTAGAGTCGATTTTTTATGTTTCGAAATAAAGTTTAATCGGATTTATGTTTCTTTTAATAAATTTCTTAATGTAGTAAAGGAAGATACGAGAAAATTGGTTTTGATGAAAATAAGGAGAGAAATGTGTTGGGGTTATGGATTTATGAGAAGCTTATTATTAAATAAAATTTACTATAAGTTTCTATTGTTCATAATAACCCAACAATATGGGTTTTAATTTGTAATAAAGTTTCATTGGTCCGGTAAAAATATATTTATAGCTGAAGAAACTAACTCCTTGGTATGGTAGACAGTGCTTCACATTTCGTTATTTGACTTAGTCCATTTCGAGTTGAAGAATACTTCCAATGATTATGAAATTATTTTTCATTAATCTTCTTTTGAATCCTGGAAAATTCTTCCCTTGGTCTGGTTCAGAATTTCCCGTGATAAGATTATGTGAATTAAGAATAATAATAAGAATTTAATAGAACAAACACATTCATAGAAACTAATCTAAATTACAACTCTTACATAACCCACAACCCCAACACACTGGTAATTTAGTTACACATAGAGGTAAAGATAAGTACAAAACCCTTGATACCTGATGTGATCAATGATTGGAACTTCGAGGAGCTAGTGATTCTTTGATAGACGGTAAAATAGCAGTAGTATGGTAACAAAGCTTCTTTATTTCAGGCCTTCAACCCTTCCTCTCCACAATTCCTCCTCCCCTTGGTCTGGGGGCCAAGGCCTCTATTTATATAAAATACAACTACATAGCGTGTGGAAAAAGTACACGACATGTACTTTTGTCAATGCACTTTTGTCATTTTTTTCTTTGCTAGTAGGCGGCCTAACACACCGTCTTAGACTTCGAACATGGATCCACCAAGTAGGTCAATGAACACTGTGTGTAGCGCCTCCAGACACAGTGTGTAGCCTCATTTTCTAGCCACCAACCGCTTCTAGAAAGCTATACATGGCATGTATAGGTAGAACACGGTGTGTCTCTGTCAGCCGGCCACATGGGCGTGTAGACTTCTTCTCATCCGCCAAATACTTCTAGAAGGGTGTACATGACATGTATAGTGTGAACACGATGTGTACTGGCTTATGATTACATGGACATGTACTTGTCCTGGTCAATCCGTGTCTATGTCTGGATGTACACGACGTGTATATAAGTACACATCATGTATACAGTTTGTAAATTTTTCTCATTTCTCCTCCATTTTGTGTATTTGGCCATAAATCTCCTGAAAATGGACAAGATCACCCAAAATAAAAGTATTTTTGTAACACCCCAAGCTTCCACGGTACATTTCCCTTTAAATAATACAATTGCTTATGTTATATGCAACTTCGAGTTCAAACACACCACAACCAATCAAACATGCTGTTATGAATAGTAATACCCACTTTTTGAAATTTTATCAATTTTATCATTCAAAATGGACTTCATTTTTGTGTTTGGAATATTGAAATTATCTTATGGTGAATTTTTGGTCTTTTTCTGAAAACATTCAATTTTTGATCAATAGTGAAACCCATTGAGTTATTGTTCAAAACTGACTTTTTATTTAAATAAATATTTATTTTATTTAAATTTATTTTAGGTAAAAATATATACATAATCCCTATATAAGTTCAATATAATTCATTGGATTCAGTTTAAAATAATTTTAGATATAAAAAAATATTATTAAAATTTTTATCGTCTTTTACCCACCTCCTATGAGCATTTCCAAATTTCTATAAAACATAATTTTACAGCTTCTGTGAATTTAATTTAAAAAAATTGAGAGACATGCTTGATATCAGTAAGTAAAATTTTCTTTATTAAGATAAAAATAATTTTTCTAAATAGTATCTTTTGACTTTTATTTACCACGGTTAAAAGTAAATAGGGTAATTAATGTTAAAAATGATATTATTATTACCCTAACACATATGATAATTCTATTTAATAAGTTTAATTCGACCAAAAAAACCATAGAAATACAATATGAACCTCTTTGGTCGACTTGATTTAGATTAGGAAATTTATTATTATTTTATTTAAAGAAGAGTTAAAAGAGTTAAATTCAATGTTTAATAACTAAACTATTTTAAATATAGGGTTACATAGAATATAAATTAGATTATAAATATTAATTATAAATATAAATATATTTCCTACATAATGGAATTTTATTTATAATTTTTATACATTAAATAAATTAATTTATTTCTTACACAATGATGATGCAGTAATTTTCTAATTAATGAAATATTAAAAAAATTGATATTATAAATACCCAAATAAATGTAATTTGAGAATTCATATTAATTAAACTAATTTCATAGTTTAATATGACATGTTAGGGTTGATTAAATGAATTTTTTTTGAAGTAATAATGTTGTTATAAATTTACCGAAAACAAAATACCAAATAGTGTCAAAATTGACAGAAATGAGTTTTTAAAACAAATATTATATTATTAATTGATATTCTATTCCTAAAATTCTATGTTTCTTCCAAAGGTCTTAAATAATATTTTATATGTCATTAATTAACCACTTTAGTTTCTCTTGGATGTTTATAGTAAGTTTATTAACGATATAATATAAAAATACAAAGAGACATGGTAAATGTCAAACTATTTAATTAACAGTTAAATCTAAAAGATAAAGTTAATATAGTGACCGAAACCTCTATAAAACCTATTGGTTGAGTGTTTTTTGACCCATACCCACCTTGTCCTCTAAATAAATCATTTTGGATCCATTAGAAACAAAAAATGATTTTATTATAAAATAATATTTCAATATTTTTCCTATGGTTCCCCTCACCCCTCTTATAAAAGGGCACATCCCCTTCTCTCAAATTTACACATTAAAAGCCATTTGGATCGGCCATAAACTGCCCAAATATCCTTAAAAATGTCCTACCTATATCCTAGAGGACATTATTTAGTCATAAAGACAACCTAATGACCCCCTTTGATCAAATCAAAAGGAAGAACCTGAAGAAGAGGTAAATATTTCATCACCTCTTTCAAGTTATTTTCTTCTTCCAATTCCTCTTTCTTTGTTGTTTCCATTATAAAATAATAACTCTAGTATATTCTATATACTGTGATGTTATTATAAAAATGGTACAACCATATTAATTATTCTATCCATCCTATAAATTACAAATTCCCCATATGGGTGTATGTATAGATTACCGCCTCCACGTCGTGGTGTTGTTTGTTATCCAAACACTTCATCATTTGGATGGGTATAATAATGAGTATAAATTATGTAAATAATAAATATAACATGATAATTATTCAGTATATATTATATACCATCCAATTATATATGATTTTAATATCAAAATAATGATTTTTTCGCTCGTGCGTACGAACGTATTACCGTCTCCACGAACGCGATGAGATTAATTCCCCATCGTATCCATTCAAGACTAATTTTCATTTGATGATTAAAAATAATGTTTTAAGACTTAATATTATTCTGAATATGAATAATATAGATTGTATCGATAACAATCATTACTTATGTAACAAATAATATAATGAAAAACAAATCAATTAACACCTGAAACGATGATACTATTGAAATATCATTAACAAAGCAATATTAGAAGATCATATATGATATCATATTTATGCATATAGTTCTTGTATAATTTAATAACAATTATTTAACTATTATACTGGAGGTTAATTTACCCTTGACCAAGGAAAATTAAAAGGTAAGAGTTAATTACACAATCTCTTCATTATCTCAGATTGTTTATACGTAATTATCTACTGGGACCTCTTTATCATCCACATCTGTGTATTATTAAATATGTATTTCAAAAAAAATTATATTTACTAAACTATGGGATAAATTCATTTATACCCTTGTTTTAATTTTTATAATATTTTTATAAAAAAATATTTCCATCATTTTCCAAACAAGGTACATTATCACCTTTTCGACAAAATTAAGGTAAGAATGTTTTTTTAACTTATACGACGGGTGTGGCTATTTTTGGCCGTTATAACATCATAGAATATTCCCTTAAAAAATTGTTAGAATATTTTCAAAATAAAATTTTTGTTTTATAATTATATTACTTTAAAATGATTTCAAAATAGAAACAGATATTTCTCTAAAAAATGTTCTGATTTCATCTATGTAAAAATCCATTGATGGATTTTATGCATAATTGAAGTTGATTTATTATGATACAAAACTTCTATATTTTATTGAAGGTTTTGTGATATGTTTGACTGTGGATGTGTTGTTTTCACACCATTAATGGTTTATGGAGAATGTATTGACATTTCGTATGATTGTTTCTAGATGAATGTTTATGTTATGTTTGAACTATTTCATATGAGGAATGCATTGGACTTAGTAAGTGATGGGTGGAGCCCGCTACAGCTCCTCTATGCATCGATAGGTCTCATGAGAAAAACTAGTGTCTTAGAACAAGGAATTGACAAAATATTATTTTTATTATTGGCACAAGGCGTTGAGTATGTGGTTATGAAGTCTGGAATTATGCATTCCATCATTATGAAAGTGGCTATTGATATTGCATGTGATTATTCGACTAGTAGAATATCCATGTGAATAAGTAAATGGAATTATTTAATTTTATCTTTTCCATATTATTCTGAAGATAATGTTTAAAAAAAATTGTTCTAGTCTTACATTGCTTTAAATGTTTATGCTTATTTTGGAAGGTTTCCACTATATTGTTATCCTTACTGGACATCTGAGATCACCCCTTTCTATGTTTTATTTTTTCAGGATGCGAAGAAGTATATAATGACTGACCTTCAGGGATAGTATAATGGATATGTGTGTGGCCTATAGAGACAAAGTTGTTTTAGTTTTTCATTTCATAATGTAATGTAAAACTTATGAATGTATCTAGTATTTCCAAGGCTACTAAACTAATCAGTCCTTCGAGACATGATCTTTTGTGATCATTCCAGTGTTATGTAATAATGCACTGAATTTGGGTAACTAGGGTCAGGGCATTATAGTAGGTATCAGAAGATGTTTAGTAAAAAACTTTGAATCTAGATCTAGATAAACTGTGATTAGAGCTCATTACCCAATGATATACTTTTGGGATTAGTATAGAAGAACTTCCTAAAATTTCGGTACTGTAGAGAATTTGTGAGTTTTCCAAGAAATATATCCCTATCTAGAAGCGATGAGGTAGAGGCATCTCTGGAATAGATGTACCTTGGGGTGAAACTTGAAATCACCACTTTGTGCTAGACTCGATCAAGAAATGGTGCAAGACAACGGGCCTTGTTGCACTCTTAGTTATGACACTCCCAAGGGATATGCTTAGGATAATTCTCATTTTATTTACAAACTATTATAAAGGTTTTATGAGTATATACTTCCTCAAAGAAAACATTTTTATGATTACGGATTATATCCATAAAATTTTCAATTTATGTTAATTGTTTTACAGGTTTGAAATTATTTATTTCTATTCATGAACTAATCTAGTGTATGCCATTGTTTAGAAATGGCACCTAGTGGAAGGAATGGAAACCATATCAATGCACGCAATCCATGTAGAGATTTCCATCTTACTCAAGATAATTATAGTGGAGATGGAGAAGTAACTGGTGATGATTAGCTTATCACCATACTGGGACAACTCACTATGGTTATGTATAATAACCTTACCCGTATGGAGCACCCTGATCCACAACATAGAGGATCAATGTTAGACTGCTTCATGACGCAAAAACCACCAAAATTAAATGGGAGTAAAAATCCATTAGTATCTGACCAATGGATAAATTCCTTGGAGAAAATATTTCATGCTTTGGAGAGTAGCGAAAGGGAAAAAATTTCATGGCAGTTTATCTCCTCATGGGAGAAGTAGATCAATGGTGGTCATTGATTCAAAACACAAAAGAAGATTATGAAGTATCAAATATGGAATGGAAGGAGTTTAAAGATATTCTTGTATAAAAATACTTTTCTCATGACCGTCGAGTAGATATGGAAAGGAAATAACTGATTCTGAGGCAAAAGGAGGATGAGAATGTTTCAATGTATGAGGCTAACTTTACAAGGTTATCAAGGCATGCAGCAGATTATATACATAACACAAGGTGTAAGATTAATCAATTCATTGATCATTTAAAACCATTTATTCAGTGAGAATTAGTCTCACAATCCTTCTTGTTATACAAAGATATTATCTCATGTTCTATCAAGATAGAAAAGAAATTCTGGAAGCCATGCTACTTTAAAGAAAAGAAAGCGAAGAAGAGATCTATAGAACACTCAGGAAATGGAAATAAGGGGAACAATGGAAAATTTGAATATCAATCCATCAGTAAATGTGGTAAAAACACTCAAGTACTTTCCTCAAGGTAATGGAAGTCTATTAAAAGTGTGGTGAAAAAGGCCACCAAGCTCTTGATTTCAAGAGGAAGAAAGAGGTTGTCAATGTTGAATGCTACAATTATAGGGAAAGGGGGCATTAGGAAAATGAATTTTTGAAGCACCAAGGAAACATACCTCAAAAAATTCCAATGGATCAAGGCCAAGATTATTCTATCACTACTACTGAGGTTGAAGCTTCAAAAGACGTGGTGGCAGGTAAATTAATGGTTTCCTCAAGTTTAGAAAATGCTTTATTGAATTCTGGATCATTGCATTGCTTCATATTTTCCCAGTTTTCTAAGAAAATTAGATATTATCATTTTTACTTAATAGGAGAGTTTTCGGTCAAAACACCAAAGGGATGAATCATTGTAAAATTGTTTTGTGAATTAGTTCCCATTAGGGCATATAAATGTTCATTATCTGCTGATCTCATCACCATACCCATGATTGAATTTGATAAAATCCTTGGTATGGATTGCCTTTCAGACCATGATGAAAAAATTTATTGTAAGAAAAAGGAGGTTTCAATTCACGATGATGATAAAGAGTACCTTATCTTTAGAGTAGAAACGTCGCTGCCTAATTATTATCTAGATCCACCCACAATACCTCAACTAAATTCAATTATTGGTGAGGAAGAGAATGAAATAACTTAGGGTGAAGAAAGGAATGTTCAAATAGACGATGTACCTATTGTGAAAAAATATGTTTATGTGTTTCCAATAGATTTACCTAGACATCCTCTAGAATGAGAAATTGATTTTTCCATTTTTTTAATTTCTGGTTCAAGGCCCATATCGAAGACCCCTTATTGAATGGCCAGTGTGAAATTAATGGAACTAAAGAAACAGCTAGACGAATTGAGTAATAAGGGATTTATTCTCCCTAGTTGTTCTCCATAAGGATCCCCTGTTCTTTTTGATAAGATGAAAAATGGATCTGTGAGGTTGTGCATTGACTACAGGGAGATCAATGCTATAACAATAAAGAACAAGTATCCCCTACTTGCCATTGATGATTTATTTGACCAACTTTATGGAGATTAATATTTTTAAAATATTGACCTTCAGTATGGATATCATCAGTTGTGTGTGAAAAATGAAGACATTCCAAAAATAGTATTTTGTACTTGGTACAGACATTATGAGTTTACAATAATGCATTTTGGATTGACTAATGCACCCTCTATCTTCATGGATCTAATGAATAGTTTTTTCAAGGAATATCTTGATGACTGTTTAGTGGTTTTTATTGATTATATCTTGGTATACTTTAGAATCTACTAAGATCATGAAAATCGTGTTCTCATTATTCTAAATACTCGTAGAAGAAATGAATTATATTTGAAATTTAGCAAAGTGAGAATTTTATCTTCAGGATATTTATTCTTTTCTTGGCCATATTGTCTCTAAGGATTGAATCTCTATTGATCCTTCAAATACCAAGGCAATCCATGAATGGCCAGCACTGATGTGTATAACCAAGGTACACAGTTTTATTGGTTTAACAGGTTATTATCGACGTTTTGTCCAGAATTTTACTCAATTGGATAACCCATTAACAAAGCTCACATGTAAAGGGGTAAAATATGTTTGGACAAAAAAGTGTGAATAATTTTTTGGGTAATGGAAGAGAAGATTAGTCAATTCTCTTATATTGAATCAACCATCGGGGAATTTTGGGTTTGTTATTTATAGTGATGCTTTAAAGAAAGGACTTGGTTGTGTCATTGTGTAGAATGATAGAGTTATTACTTATGCATCACAATAGCTAAAATTTTATGAGAAAAACTATCTGACTCATGATGTTGAGTTAGCAGCTATAATATTTTCTTTGATGATATAGAGGCATTATCTCTATGGTGAAAAATTTGAGATATATACCGATCCAAAGAGTTTGATGTATATCTTCTCATAGAAAGAACTCAACATGAGGCAAATGAGATGTCTTGAACTACTCAAGGATTATGATTGCACAATACACTAGCACCTGAGGAAGGAAAATAAGATGGTGGATACTTTTAGAAGAAAGGATCATGGATTTTTTAAAAAGATGAGAGTTGAAAGGGAACCTATTTTCATGGATCTAGTGAAAATCGATATGGGAATAATCATAGAAGGAGAAACATAAATACTTTTTCAAATGGATTCCAACCCATCATTACTAGAAAAGATAAAAAGTTCTCAGGCTCATGATGAGCTATTTAAAAAGAAAATAAAAGTTGTGAATGATGGGAGATTGAGTGAATTCATATATGAAGATGGAATTTTAAAATTTTGGAAGAGTCTTTGTGTTCCTACCACACCTGATCTAAAAAAATAATCTTTGGATGATGGTCATAGATCCAATTTCTCTATACACCCTCGTAGCACTAAGATGTATAGATATTTGAAGGAACATTTTTGGTGGGACAACATGAAGAGGAAGATTGCTAATTTTGTGTCCCGGTGTATGGTTTGTCAACAAATGGAAGATGGAAGGAAACTGCTGGGAGGAGTCATGCAACCTCTTCCCATACCTAAGTGGAAGTGGGATAATATTATGATGGACCTTGTCATGGGGATACCAAATACACCTAGAAGGAATGATACAATATGGGTCATGATTGATCGTCTTACCAAGTCGGCATATTTTCTTTCTATAAGAGAAGATTTACCACTTGAACGTTTAAGAAGACTATATATTAATAATGTTTTATGACTCTATGGTGTACCCCTATAGATTTTTTCTGGCCATGATCCATTTTTACATAAAGATTATGGAAATTTCTTTAGAAATCCCTAGATACTGAACATCATTTGAGCACTGTCTACCACCCTCAAACTGATGGAAAATCAGAATGGACTACTCAAACCCAAGATAAAATGTTGAGATCTTTCTCCCTTTACATTCATGGTATGTGGGATCAATATTTCCCCTAGTAGAATTTTCTTATAACAATAGCTTCCATCCAAGTATTCAGATAGCACCATATGAAGCATTATATGGAATGAGATGTCGCACACCAACTTGTTGGGATGTTATTGTTGAAAGAAAACTTGTATCCCCATAACTTGTTGAGGAAGCAATGGAATAAGTGAAGGTTATCCTTACCCACATCAAAACATCACAAATTAATAAGAATATCTATGCCAATAACCAAAGGAAGGATTTGGAATTTTAGGTAGGAGATCATGTTTTCTTGAAGGTATCTCCATGGAAGGGAGTTATACAATTAGGTAAGAAAGGTAAACTAATTACTAGGTACATCAATCCATTCTAATTTCTATAATGAATTGGGGTCTTAGGTTACCGGTTGGAAATGCCTCCAAGTCTCTTCAATGTTCACGATGTGTTCCACATATCACTATTGAGAAAAAAATGGCTTGACCTTACGCATGTACTCACCAATGAGGAAATTGAACAGGAACCTGAGATGTATTATTGTGAAGAGCCTGTCAAAATTCTTGATACTAGAGAACAAGTGTTGAGAAACTGGATGACACTTCTGGTAAAAGTTCTTTGGAGGAACCATAAGATGGAAGAGGAAACGTGGGAACCCGAGTAACATATGAAGATGAACCACCCAAATCTTTTTATGGAGTAATATTCTAGAAATTTAGAGGATGAAATTATTTTAAATAGGAAAAAATGTAACACCTCAAGCTTCCACGGTATGTTTCCCTTTAAATAATACAATGGATTTTGTTGTACGCAACTTCGAGTTCAAACACACCACAACCAATCAAACTAGTTTTTATGGATAATAATACTAACTTTTTGAAATTTAATCAATTTTACCTTTCAATGTGGACTTCATTTTTGGGTTCAGAATATCCAAATTAGCTTATGGTGAATTTTTTGTATTTTTCTAAAAACCTTCAATTTTTGATGAATAGTGAAAAACACTAAGTTATTGTTCAAAACATAATTTTTATTTAAAAAAGAATTTATTATATTAAAATTTATTTTAGGTCAAAATATATATATAATACCTATATAAGTTTAATATAATTCATTTAAATCCATTTATAATAATTTTAGATATATAAAAAGTTTATTGAACTTTTTACCATTTTTACCCACCTCCTAAGAGGATTTCCAAATATGTATAAAACGTAATTTTACCAGTTTTGTGAATTGAATTTCAAAAATCAAAGAGAAATGGTTGATATCAGTATGTAAAATGTGGTTCAATAACCTAAAAATAATTTTTTCTCAATTGTTAGTTTTGACTTTTATTTACCATGGTTAAAAGTAAATAGGGTAATTAAAGGTAAAAATGATATTATTATTACCCTAACATATGTCCTAATTCTTTTTTATAAGTATAATTCGACCAAGAACAACCTTAGGAATAAAATATTAACCTCTTTGGTCTACTTGGATTTGATTAGGACTTTATTATTATTTTATTTAAAGAAGAGTTAAAAGAGTTAAATTCAAAGTTTAATAACTAAACTATTTTTAATATTGGGTTACACACAATATAAATTCGAATATAAATATTCATTAGAAATATAGAAATATTTAATACATAATTTTATGTTATTAATAATTTTTAGACATTAAATAATTAAATTTATTTATGACGCAATGATGATGCAGTAATTACCTAATTAATGAAATTTTAAAATAATTTATATTATAAATACCCATATAAATTTAATTTGAAATTTTTTATGAATTACAATAATTTTATAGTTAATATTACATGTTAGGGTTGATTAAATGAATATTTATGAAGAAATAATGCTGTTATGAATTTTGGAAAAACAAAATACCAAATAGTGTCAAAATTGACATAAAAGAGTTCTTAAAACAAATATTATATTATTAATTGATTTTCTCTTCTTAAAATATATCGTTTTTTCAAAGGTATTAAATAATATTATATATGTCATTATTGAACAACTTTAGGTTCTCTTGGAAGTTTATAGTATTTTTATTAACCATATTATATAAAAACACAAAGAGACATTGTAAATATCAAATTATTTAACTAAGAGTTAAATCTAAAAGATAAAGTTAATATAGTGAACCAAACCTGTCTAAAACCTATTAGTTGAGTGGTTCTAGACCCATCCTTACCTTATCCTATAAGTAAATCATTTTTTATCCATTATAAATTCAAAATGATTTTATTATAAATTAATATTTCATTCTTTTACTAAGGTCCCCTTCACCTCTCTTATAAAAGGGCACTTCCCCTTCTCTCAAATTCACACCTTCAAAGACATTTGGATCGTCCAAACCCTGACCAAATATCCTCCCAAATGTCCTACCTTCATCCTCGAGACCTTACATTAGTCATAAAGCCAACCTTAGGATCCCTTTTTATCAAATCCAAAGTAAGAACCCGAAGAAGAGTTAAATATATTATCACCTCTTTCAAGTTCTTTTCTTCTTCCACTTCCTCTTTCATTGTTGTTTCCATTATAAAATAATAAATAAAGTAACATATATATAATGTGATGTTATTATAAAAATGGTACAAACATATTCATTATTCTATTCATCCTATAAATGACAAAGTCACCATACGTGCTTAAGTACAGATTATCGTCTCCACGTCGTGGTGTAGTTTGTTATTCAAACACTTCATCATTTGGATGGGTATAATAATTAGTATAAATGATGTAAATAATAAATATAACATGATAATTATTCTGTATATATTATATACCATCCAATTTTATATGATTTTATTATCAAAGGAATGATATTGTCGATCGTGCGTACATACGGATTACCGTCTCCATGAACGCGATGAGATTTATTCCCCATCGTATCAATTCAAGAATAATTCTAATTTGATGATTAAAAATAATGTTTAAAAACTTAATATAATTCTGAATATGAATAATATACATTCTATCCAAAACAACCATTACTTATGTAACAAATCATATAAAGGAAAATGAATCAGTTAACACCGGAAAAGAAGATACTACTAATATATCATTAACAAAGCAATACTAGAAGATCATATATGATATCATATTTATGTATATAGTACTTTTATAATTTAAAAACAATTATATAACTATTATATAGGAGTTTAACATACCCTTGACCAAGGAAAATTATAAGGTAAGGGTTAATTACGCAATCTCTTCATTATCTGAGATTGTTTATACGTAATTATCTACTGGGACCTCTTTATCATACAAATCCATGTTTTTTAAATGTATTTCAAAACATTTTTAATATTTACTAGACTATGGGATAAAGTTATTTATACCCTTGATTGACTTTTTATAAGATTTTTATTAAGTAATATTTCCATTCTTTTCAAAATAAGGTACCTTATGACCTTTTCGACAAAATTGTGGTATGAATGTTTTTTTATATGACAGGTACAAATATTGTCTTCCATTATAACATCGTCGAAGCTTCCCTTAAAATATTATATGAATATTTTAAAATTAAATGTTTTATTTTATAATTAAATGACTTTTAAATGATTTTAAAATAGAAAGAGATATTTCTCTATAAAATGTATTGATTTCAACTATGTCAACATCCTTTGATGGATTTTAAGCTTAATTGAAGTTGATTTATTATGATAAAAAACTTTCATATAGTATTGAAGGTCTTCTGATATGCTTGACTATTGATTTTTTATTTTCACACCATTCATGGTTTATAGATAAAGTATTGATATTTACTATTATTTTTTTATTATGAATGTTTATGTTATGTTTGAATCGTTTCATATGAGGAATGCATTGGACTTAGTAAGAGACATGTGGAGCCCACTATAGCTCATCGATGCATCGGTAGGTCTCATGAATAAAACTATTGTCTTGGAAAAAGGCCTTGAAAAATTCTTATTCGTAGTCTTGTAACAAGGCCTTGACAATGTGGTTATGAATTCTAACATTATGCATTCCATCATTATGAAAGTTGCTATTGTTATTGCATGTGATTATTTCACTAGTGGAATATCCATGTGAATAATTAAATGGAATTATTTGATTTTATCTTCATCATATTATTCTAAAGTTCATGTTTAAAAGGATTTTTTTCTAGTCTTACAATTACTTAAATGTTTATGCATATTTATGAATGTTTCCACTATATTTTTCTCTTTACTGAGCATCTGAGCTCACCTCATTCTATGTATTATTTGTCCAGGATGCGAAGAAGTATATTATGACTGACTTGTAGGGATAGTCTAAGGGATATGAGTATGTCCAATAGAGACTATGTTGTTGTAGTTTTTCATTTTATAATGTAATGTACAACTTATGAATGTATCTAGTATTTCTAGGACTACTAAACTAAACAGTCTTTTGAGGCTTGATCTTTTGTGATCATGCCAATTTTATGAAATAATGTACCGAATATGGGTAAATTGGTTCGGTGCATTATAGTTGGTATCAGAGGAAGTTTAGTACAATTTTTGGAATCTATATTTAGATAAACTCTTATTAGAGTTCATTATCCTAAGATAGAATTTGAGGATTAGTATAGAAGAACGTCCTAAAATTTTGGTACTGTTGAGATTTTGTGAGTTTTCTAAGTAATACATATTTGTCCCGATACATGCATGTAGAGGTAGCTATGGCACATATGTACCTAGGGGTAAAACCCAAAAACACCACTTTGAGCTAGACTTGAATGGGAACTGGTGCATGACAACGAGCCTTGCTGCACTCTTGGTTACGACAGTCCCAGTGGATATGCTTAGGATAATTCTCATTTTCTATAAAAAACATTATGAAGGGTTTATAAGTATATGATTTCTCAAAGAAAACATTTTTATTATTATGGATTATATCCATAAACTATTCAATTCATGTTAATTGTTTTACAAGTTTGGAATTATGTATTATGATTCATAATCTAATCTAGTGTACGATATTGTTTAGAAATGGCGCCTAGTGGAAGGAATGGAAACTATATAAATGCACGTGATCCATGTATAGATTTCCATTCTACACAAGATAATTATAGTAGAGCTGGTGAAGCAACTAGTGCTGATCATCTTATCACCATACTGGGACAACTCACTCAGGTTATGAATAATTACCTTACCTGTATTGAGCACCCTGATCCATAACATGGAGGATCAATGTTAGACTGCTATAAGATGAAAAATCCACCAACATTCAATGGGAGTAAAAATCCATTTGTGGCTGAGTAGTGGATAAATTACTTAGATAAAATATTCCATGCTTTGGGAGTAACGAAAGGGAAAAAGTTGTCAAGGTAGTTTATCACCTCACGTGAGAAGTATAACATTGGTGGTCATTGATTCAAAACACAAAGGAATATGATGAAGTATAAAATATGGAATGGAGGGAGTTTAAAGAGATTTTATTAGAAAAATTCTTTCCTCGTGACCGTCGAGCAGATATGGAATGGAAAAAATAGAGTCTGAGGAAAATGGAGAATGGGAATGTCCTAAAGTATGAGGCTATCTTTACACGGTTAGAAAGTCATGCAAAAAATTATATATGTAACCTAAGGCGTATAATTTATCGATTCGTTGATGGGTTAAAATCATTTATTCAGTGAGCATTAGTCTCACAATGATTCATGTCATACAATGATATTTTCTCATGTGCTATCAAGATAGAAAAGTAATTCTTGAAGTCTTAAGAATATAAAGAAAAGTAAGGAAAGAAGAGATCTTTTGAACACTCTGGAAATGGAAATATGGGGAAAAAAATGAAAAATTTTAATATTCATCCTACAAAAAATGTGGGAAGAAAAACCCCAGTACTTTCTTGAAGTGAATGGGAGTCTGATACAAGTGCGGTGAAAAGGGCTACCAAGCTTGTGATTGGAAGGGAAATAAATAGGTTGTCAATGTTGAATGCTACAATTTTAGGGAAGGAGGTAATTATGAAAATGAATGTACTAAGATACAAGGAAACATACATCAGAAAATTAAAAGGGATCAAGGACAAGATTATTCTATCACTACTGCTCAGGTTGAAGCTTTTATAGACGTGGTGGCATGTAATTTAATGGTTTCCTCAAGTTTAAAAAATGCTTTATTTGATTCTGTATCATCGCATTGTTTCATATCATCCCAGTTTGATAAGAAAATTAGATATTTTAAAGTTGACTTAACAAGGGTGTTGTCAGTAAAATCACCTAAGGGAATTATCATTGTAAGAAAGTTCTGTGAATCAGTTTCTATTAGGGCATATAAATGTCTATTATCTGCTGATCTTATCATCATACCCATGATTGAATTTGATATAATCTATGGTATGGATTGGCTTTCAAAAAATGATGTGAAAATTTATTTTATGAAAACAGAGTTTACAATTCTCGATGATGATAAGGAGTACCTTATCTTTAGAGTAGAAATGACACCACCTAATTCTGATCTAGATCCACCCACAATAGCTCAACTAAATTAAATTATTATGGAGGAAGAGAGTGAAATAACTATGGGTGAGGAAAGGAATGTTCAAATAGAGGCGATACCAATTGTGAAAGAATATGTTGATGTGTTTCAAGAAGATATACCTAGACATCCTTCAGAATGAGAAATTGAGTTTTCCATTGACTTAATTCCTGGATCAAGCCCCATATCGGAAAACCCTTATAGAATGCCACTGTGGAATTTGTGGAGCTAAAGAAATAACTAGAGGAATTGAGTAGTAAGTGATTTATTCTCCCTAGTGTTTCTCCCTGGAAAGACCATGTTCTTTTTGTTAAGAAGAAAGATGGATCTATGAGGTTGTGCATTGACTACAGAGAGATCAATGCTATAACAATAAATACAAAGTATCAAATACCTCGCATTGATGATTTATTTGACCAACTTTTTGGAGCTCAATATTTTTTAAATATTGAACTTCGATCTAGATGTCATAAGTTGTGTGTAAAAAATGAAGACATTCTTAAAACAGAATTTCAAACCAGGTACAGGCATTACGAGTTTATAGTAATGCCTTTTGGACTGACTAATGCACCCTATAACTTCATGGATTTAATGAATAGAGTTTTTAAGAAATATCTGGATGACTTTTTAGTGTATATTTATTGATGATATCTTTGTATACTCCAAAATATACGAAGATCATCAAAAACACTTGCACATTATTCTAAATACTCTTATAAGAAATGAATTATATTGGAAATTTAGAAAGTGTGAATTCTGGCTTTAGGATATTTCTTTTCTTGGACATATTTTCTATAAGGATAGAATCTTTATTGATCCTTCAAAGACCAAGGAAATCCATGAATCGCCAGCACCGATGAGTATAACCGAGGTATGAAATTTTATTGGTTTAGCAGGTTATTATCAATGTTTCGTCCAGAATTTTGCCAGGTTGGCTAACCCATTAACAAAACTCACACATAAAGGGGTTAAATTTGTTTGGATAAAAGAGTGTGAAGAATTTTTTGAGGAAATGAAGAGAATATTAGTCAATTCTCCAATCTTGACACTATCATCGGGGAATGCTGGGATTGTTATTTATAGTGAAGCTTCAAAGAACGGACTTGGTTGTGTCCTTATGTAGAATGATATAGTTATTGCCTATGCATCACGACAGCTAAAACTTCAGCGAAAAACTATTTTACTCATGATCTTGAGTTAGCAGCTGCAATCGTTTTTTTGATGATATGGATAAATAATCTCTATGGTTAAAAATGTGAGATATATACCGATCATAAGAGTTTAAAGAATATATTTGTTCACTTAATGAACTAAATATGAGGTAAAACAAATGGCTTTAATTACACAAAGTTTATGATTTCACAACACACAACTACCCGAGGAAGGAAAATAAGGTGGAAGATGCTTTGAGAAGAAAGGATCATGGAGTTTTTAACAAGATGATAATTGAAAGGGAAACTATTTTCATGGATCTATTGAAAATGAATATAGGAATAATCAGGGAAGGTGAAACATCAATAATTTTTCAAATGGTTTCCAAACCATCATTACTATAAATGATATAAATTTTCTCAGGAACATTATGAGGAGTTTCAAAAGAAAATTAAAGATGTGAATTATGAGAGATTGAGTGACTTCATATATGAAGATAGAATTTTGAAATTTGGGAAGAGACTTTGGGTTCCAAGCATACCTGATCTAAAAATGGAATTGTTTGATGATGGCTATAGATACATTTTCTCTATACACCCTGGTAGAAACTATGATGTATTGAGATTTGAAGGAACCTTTTTGGTGGGACAACGTAAAGAGGGAGATTGCCGATTTTGTGTCACAATATTTGGTTTTGTAAACAAATGAAAGCTAGAAATCAACAACAAGGAGGAGTCATGCAACCTCTTTCCATACCTGAGTGGAAATGAGATAATATTATGATGGAAATTTCCATGGGGCTACCAAAAACACCTATAAGTAATGATGAAATATGATTCATTATTGATTGTCTTACCAAGTCACCACATTTTCATGCTATAAGAGAATATTTTCCACTTGATCATTTAGAAAAACTATATATTAATGAAGTTGTAAGACACCATGGTGTACCCCTATCGATTGTTTCTGATCATGATCCCTATTTTACAAAAAGATTCTAGAAATGTCTTCAGAAATCCCTAGATATTTAACTTCATTTGAGAACTACCTACCACCCTCAAACTGATGGACAATCAGAATGGTCTGTTCAAACCTTAGAAGACATGTTGAGATTTTTCTCACTTGACTTTCAAGGTATGTGGGATCAATATTTCCTCTGGTAGAATTTTCCTATAACAATTACTTCCATTAATGTATTCAGATGGCACCATATGAATCTTTATATGGAAAGAGATGTCACACACAAACTTTTTTGGGATGATGTTGGTGATAGAAAACTCGTAGGCCCAAAACATGTCGAGGAAACAATGGAAAAGGTGAAGGTTATCCAAACCCACATAAAAACATCACAAATTTGGCAGAAGAGATATGTTGATAACTAAAAGAAGGATTTGGAATTTCAAGTAAGAGATCATGTTTTCTTAAAGGTATCTCCATGGAAGTGAGTTATATGATTTAGTAAGAAGGGTAAACTAAGTCCCTGGTACATCGAAACATTCAAAATTCTAGAACGAATTGGGGTTGTAGCTTAAAATAAGGGATTGGCAACAGATGTCATATTTTTGTGAATTGACTTGAAATAAAGTATGGGGGAAGAGCCTCTTTATCATTCGGCGAAAAAAGGGTTCCAAACCTCTATACATGGAAATTATAAAAGGTCCCATTTATATCACTATTATATAAAATTCCTCAACAATGTTTATCAAAATATCTCATCTCCACCATCTCTTTAAGTTAGGTAGGTAGGGTTCACAAACCAACAAGTGAGTATAAGGCACCTTTGTTTGAACCATTTTTTTCTAGTTTTTTTTTCTTATTTTTTTAATAATATTACAAAGGGGACCTTTTATAATTTCCACTAATAGAAGTTTGGAACCCTTTTAGCCCCGAATGATCAAGAGGCACTTCCCCCATACTTAATTTCAAGAAAAGTCGCAAAAATATGACATGTGTTTCCAATCCCTTCTTTTTATCTCAAGTGAATAATCAAAAATAATAATAAAAGAGGTAGGGTAAGAAGGGAAATAGGCTAGTAATATGGCTTTATATAAAGGATATTCATGGTTTCTAGGAGCTTCACGAAGATAAGATGTTGTGTAGGTCTCAATATAAAGTGGTTTAAACAATTTAATTCCTCAATCATTTTAATGTAATTCAAAAAATATCATGTTTTGAAAATCAATAAAATTTTAATAGTTTTGTATATCCTTAAAATATCTCAAGAAAGAGGGTATTATAAAGTATATGACAAAGGGTTTTTAATACCTCTCAAGAGTGGTAAAAATAAAGAGACAATCTGTTCATGAATTTCATATAATTTATTAATCTAATAGATGTAATTATCAAAGGATTACATGTTACAATTTAAACTATATCAGTAATCATATTAAAAAACATAAGAGCCAATATTAGCATGCAACTTTTAAAAATTTCTAACTATCAGCTTTATTATTTAGAAATTTTATTAACGAAAATTTCTATCTTCTAATGAAGATGTCTCCTAGAATGATGATAAGGGTAAAGACTAAGGTGGTCGAGAGATGCTCCCACATACTGAAAGTGCACGTCATCCACCATGTGCTACAGAAAGTGAATACGGGAATGTGGGGAAAAAAATGGACTATAAGAAGGGGAAGTAATGAACGAAGTAAATCCATAAAGAAAAAAGAAATAACGGAAAAAGTAAAAAACAATACCACCCTCATATCTAGGTGAAGAAAGATGAGATGTGGCGGATATGTAGAGTCCATAGAATTCCAGAGTACCTATGATGGTCATGGAGAGATACACTGCAAGCATACACAGCGTACATAGGTACCAGATATCATGAATATATATATAATGAAAAACATGTGCCCAACAACTTGTAATGGGGTCACCTCCGAAGAGACATCATCAAGTACAGAAGCAGCTGGTAGAGAAGGACCATGAGCCGTATAAACTGGAGGCTCAGAAGCTTCACTTGGAAGAGAAGTTTTGTGAGTAGGATCCACAAGAGCTGGACACAAAATAAAAAGCTCGGAATCACTTCTTGGACTATCAGCAGTGGTATCAGCAACTAGGCCCATAGTAGATATTTGAAATGAATATGTGGAAAGTGCAGTAAATGGAGGTGGAGCTATAGAGGATAGGCCAGAAACCGATGCAGGGGAGAGTGGTAGGGGTGATGGGATACCCTGATGCTGAACAAGAAGCCCCAACATTTTCTCTAGTCCGTACTGACGTCGATCGAGATGAACCAAATGCTTCTCCATCATGGCTAGGTGGAGGAAAAAAGAGAGATCGACCGAGGGTGTAGAGGTAGGGATAGGAGTTGGAATAGAAGAATTTAGTTTAAAATATTGGGGGTCAGAATAATGGGATGGGATGGGGAAGACAGAAGGGGTGGGGAAGGAGGAGCAGGTGCATCAGCGGGGGCAGGAGGGTCAGCAGGTGGTCGAGGTGGTGTCAGTGAAAGGACGTAAGAACCCCTACTTCTGGACCAATCTCATGCGAATAAGAATAAGATAGTCCATCCGCTAGGGGGAACCTAACAATTCATGGGGAACAGAAGGCTCAAATACCCCAAGGTGGTGGGCAAGATGGGTGGTGTAAAACCCAACATTTAGATTTCCAGGACGGTCAGTAAACATGGCATGAAATAAGAGGCGACAAGGTACGGGAGGTCCGGGTAGTCTTGCCGGATGACACAAGTAAATAGATCCATGTCACGACCTATACTGACCCCCATATCCTCATGGAGGGGAAAATTAATGGGGCTAATGCACTAATAGGTGAAGTAATGAATAAGTCTAGCTATAATGGTACTCTTTTGGGAGGTAAGGGTATAAAGGTAGTCAGTCCCAGCAATCTACCATCACATAGCAATGAGCTCAAAGTGCTCGGGTCAGGTCAGGGTGGAGATAGGGGGTGGGGTAATGGGATGAGGATTAAAACTGCACCCTTGGATGAACTCAGTCATTGTAAGGGAAAAGGGTTGGTCGCCAAGACGGAACCGGACCACTGGGGCTGCATCACCGAGTGTCTCCTGTTACTCTGCTCCGTCGAACTCAAAGGAAGTAGAAAAATCCCAAAATAAATCTCGAAAAATAGGAGTGCTGACCTAGAAGGTCAAGAGTAATGTATTTTTCCTGAGAGGTTCCTCCAACTCACCCCAGATACCTAGATGCTGAGGGACACTACTATCAAGATCGCGGCTTCTCAATGGTATCGGTTCGCGAGAGAAGCGTCAGACTTTTTCATGTGCTAAATCAGTGACTGGGAACACGTCGCAAGGGTAGGGAACACCTGCAAGGGCTAGTCTAGGTGGTGGTGAAGTAGCAACTAGCTCTGTGGGTGGATTGGCAGCAGTATACGGAGGCTCTCCGGATGGAGTAGCTGAGGATGGACCAGCGGCTACGGAAGAGGGCGCAGGAGGTGTCTCAGCTGGTGGAGAAGAAATGATGGTTCTCAGATACTCTGTATTGAATGGTGGATATGGGGTGGTACTCATACCAGCCTCTGCTGATGTAGTGGGTGGTGTAATGATGGCCAACATAGGGAGCTGATATAGCGGAGAGTACGGATCTAGTAGCATCACAAGCTGGGGTCATATGCGACGATTAATGGGACTCTCGCCATTAGTGGTGGAGGCGGGACGTTTCCCACATGAATGGTCACTATTTTCCATACCCTAAAAAATAATGAAAAACAAAAAAAATGAAAAAGAAAATGAATAAAATGTGAGAAAACTGAAAAATAAAAAATAAACAGCGTTTTTATCCAGAGTACACAACGTGTAGTGAAAGCGGGTTAGCATCATGTGTTCAATGGATTGAAACGTAGAGCGAGCATGAAATTGGCTTGGGAAAGATACCCATCATGTACCGAACACACAGTCCAGGTTCATGAAAAGTGGTCCGGGTCCTGTGTTGGAAAAGACACAGCCACTGGTGAAGCAGTTCAAACAATAGAGGACATATTGTGTACAATTCCAATACAGTGTGTGCAAGAGCAGAGGTAACATGGTCATGTAAAGGTCTAGACATGGGAAGGCTGAAAGAAATGATATACATGGCGTGTACTGAGCACACATGTTGCGTACATGAACATGATGTCTGAGGCTATGTGAACAAGGGACTCGGGCACGTTAGGGGCTGGTACACGGTGTGTACCGAACATACACACCATGTATTTTTAAATCGTGAAGAATTCAGTGTGTGGTCGTGTAAAAGAGTACATGGCGTGTGTTCTTCAATTCATGTCCATGTATCGTGGAAACCGAATGGTCGAGCGATCTAAAAATCACCCTAAATGCCTATGATAACTTGAAATAGAGGGTGTATAAGGGTCTACATGGATCGGGGGATCACAATGCAGCAGAAATCAGAATAAAAACGCCCTAAATCAGTGGATTTGGGAGTGGGGAGGCCAGGTGTCGTTTGGGGGGAAATGGGGGGAGGGGAGGGTGATGTGTGACACAGTCTAAAACCAAGTGGTCCAAGGCTTTTATAGTCGAGGTACACGGTGTGTACAATAGACTACATGTCATGTATCCCAATTTTTAGTTTTTTTAACATATATATATAATTATTCTAGAAAAATATATAATAATATTAATAATAGATATATAGATATATAAAAAATTTATTAAAAATTAAACTATAAACGTAATGTATCGAGAAATACATGTCGTGTGTACTAAAATTAGAAAAGGTAAAGTACAACCTTTGGTCTGGTGCATGGGGCGAGGTTCGAACCAGCGATCGGCCATTCCCAACGGAATCCCTCAACCACTGGAGCAAAGGTTGTACTGCTAATCATATTTAATATATATATATATATAATGTATATGGAAAATACTACATAGGAAGAAGGAAATGAACGGCGTTGGGTTTTTAATTGTACAAAAAGTGATAAAGTAGGGAGATTAGCTGAGTTCAAACCTAGGTCTTTTGGATCCAGGGCCGAGACTCTATCAATCTGTCAACTTCACCTGCATGAAGTTATTTATGTTGAAAACCATTTTAATTTAGTAATGAAAAACATGGCACACATGATTTATATCTAAATACACGCCATGTGGTTCTATTAAAAGGAAAAATGATGGAAATTGGGTGGTTGTCAGGATTCGAACCTGGGTCTTTTGGAACCGGGTGACAACCCTAGCCAACCGATTTATCCCCATCATGGGTTTTCTTATAAGAACTTATATATAATATGAAAAATTCCACACACACCATGTAGGAAAACAAAAAAATTAAAAATAGGAACCCCGTGATGAAGGTTTTTTGGGAGGATTTGAATTGACGATGGCTCGAATAAACTCCAGTGACCATACCATCAGCACCAGCAACATCCCTATTTATTACTAAGTTAAACTATATATTTATAAAAGTTAGAAGATAAAAAAAGGAAAAAAGTACACACCTTGTATATAGGGGGCACACGGCGTGTATCCCTTAGGTTGCCTCCCAAGAAAGCACCTTTGTTTTAGGTCATTGGATCGGCCTACATACCTCTTCTTACCTGAGCTGTATAGTGGACAACATTCCCATCGTGTCGTCAATGTGATGGTAAGCCTTCAACTGCTGTCTGTTTACCTTTAATGGTTGACCATCCTCTCTATATATTTCCACCAATCAATGATGGAATACGTGTATTACATAGAATGGTCTCGACCATCATGACTTTAACATCTCTAGGAATAATAATAGATGATATTTAAAGAGAAGTACCTGATCACCAGGTAGGATAGATTTTCGTGAAATCATTCAGTTGTGAATTTCTCTTGTCTTCAACTTGTATAGCTTGGTGTTCTCATTCGCCGCCAATATGATTTCATCAAGTTCTGATAGTTAGAACTTTTGATTCTCTTCAGATGCCTTCAAATCAAAATTTTGGGCCTTGATGGCCTAGTAGGATTTGTGGTCCAACTCCACTGGCAGATGGCATGGGTTTCCATAGATGAGGAGGAATGGGGACATTCTTAGTGGTGTTTTGAAAGCAGTCTGATATACCCCCAAAGCATCATCTAACTTCATAGACCAGTCTTTCAATAATGTGTTCACTATTTTCTCCAGGATCTTCTTGAGGTCATGATTAGAGATCTCCACTTTTCCACTAGAGTGGGGATAATATGGTGTCATCATATAATGCTTTACTCTAAACTTTGACAGTATTCATCTCATCAGTTTGTTGTCGAAGTAGGTCCCCCTATCACTGTTCATTACTCATGGAACGTTGAACCTGCTAAATATATGTTTCCTTAAAAATCACATGACAACCTTGGTCGTGTCGTCTATTATAGTAGTGGCTACCAACCACTTTGAGATGTAGTCGACATAGACCATGTTGTTAATGTTTCCAAAAGATGGTGGAAAGGGACCCATGAAATCTATGCCCTAGACATCAAAAATCTCGACCTCCGGGATGGGGGGCTAGGGCATCTCAGCTCCACATCCCACATTACTGGTTCTCTGGCACCGATCTCAACAGGAAACAATGGCATGTGAATATTTTTTAATGGTGGTCAAAAAAAAAACCCAAACTGTACGATCTTTGGTATTGTGCGGTCTGGCCCATGATGTCCTCAAACTGGTGAGGTGTGACAGAACTCATGGACTCTTTGGACTTCATTCTCTATGATACAATTGAGGATCTCCCCTTCAACATAGTATCGGAATAGAAAATGATCTCCCCAGAAGTACCTCTTCACATCAAATAAAAATTTCTTCTCTTGCGGGAAGGATAGGTCGAGGTGAACGACACATGTAACCCAAAAATTAGCAATATCAGCATACCATGGTCTTGGTGTTTTGTTGACCAAAAAGAAGTGATCATCAAGGAAATCCTCCCTAGTCATCCAATATTCATCCTTCTATTAATGAGTAAGCTCTAGGCGTGAGATATAGTCAGCAACAACATTATCACTCATTTTCTTATCTAATATCTCTAGATCAAATTCTTGTTAGTGGAGTACCCAGCAGATCAATCCAGGCATCACATCTTTCTTGTTCAATAGATACTTCAGTGTTTCATGGTCAATATAAAAAATAACTTTAGACAACACTAATTACGAACAAAACCTATCAAACGTGAAAACCACTACAAGAATCTCATTTTCTGTGGTGGTGTAGCTTATCTATGCCACGTAGAGCACCCTGCTGGCATAATATATAGGTCAGAAAATCTGGGCAAATTGCTGGCCCAAGACTACTCCACTGCGTAGTCACTATCATCACACATCACCTCAAATTGTTCCTCCTAGTTGGGATAAATCATTACTAGAGATTACACCATGTGGTACTTCAGGTGCTCCAAAGATACGGTGCATGTCTCATCGAACTCAGATACGGCAGCCTTGGTTAGAAAATTAGTGAGGGGCTAGGCTATTTTTGAGAAGTCACGAAAAAACTTCCTGTTGAAACTAGCATTCCCCAGGAAGCTATGGATGGCTCTAACAGAAGACTTAATAGGCAGTGGTGAAATGAATTCTGTCTTTGACAGATCCACCTCTATCCCCTTTGTAAAGATTTTGTGGCCAATAACGATGCAACTTTTCACCATGAAATGACACTTTTCCCAGTTCAAAACCAAGTTAGTGTTTTCACATCATTCCAAAAATAGCTCCAGGTGTCATAATTAAGTGGTGAATGATTTTTTGTAAATGAAAAAATCATCATTTAATACCTATAAGATCTTTTCTGCCTTGTCAGGGAAGATATCCAACATACAGTACTAGAAGGTGGTGGGGGAATTGCACATTCCAAAAGACATCCTTCGGTAAGAAAATGCATTGTACGGGGAAACAAAATAGGATCTTCTCCCGATCCTATGGAGCAATGTAAATCTATTTGTAGCTAGAATAGCTATCAACGAAGCAAAAAAATTTATGCCCCACTAGTCTCTCTAGAATTTGATCCAAGAAAGGCAGTGTAAATGATATTTCCCCGTGGCATCATTCAGCTTCCTGTAATCCACACATACTCACCAGCCCATAATAGTGCGTGTAGGGATGAGCTCATTCTTATCATTTGAAATCACAGTGATACCACCTTTTGGGTACCACTTATAGTGGACTCACCCACGGACTATCTGTGATGAGATAGATGATGCCTTTATCCAAAAATTTATTCACCTCTTTTTTGACAACTTCCTTCGTAGTGGGACTCAGGAGCCGCAATGCTTGCCGATATTTCATGGAACATTCTTCAAGAAGCAGTTTGTTGGTGCAAATGGTAGGGTTTATGACCTTAGAATCCGATATTGTCCACCCAATAGCTTTCTTAAGCTGTTTTAGAACCTGTATAAGTGCATCTTCTTGCTCCTGTGACAGTTCTGCGCTAAATATGACATGCAATGTTTTATGGACTCCCAAATACTCATACATTAGAAAAGATGGAAGAGGCTTTAGTTCATGTTCAAGAAACTTCAAAATATAAGGTACAAGTGGTTGAACCTTGTCCCATTCTAGATTGTCATGAAAAACTGCATGTTTCCAATAGTGGCCACCCTGTCCTTATAGGAATTGCAAGTCCTCTGGAACTTCTTCAATTGGAATGTCTAGAATGATAATGTTATCTGAAGTAAAAGAACATACTAGATCATCCCCTTTTTCACTCAAACAATCACCAATGGTGTTAACTATATGACAGTTCTCATTATCTATCAATTATGCATACTTGATGGCCTTGAGAATGTTGTAGGACACACTTTCATCTCCTACACGGAAAATTAGCTCCCCCGGGTCCACATCCATCAGTACCTTCCCAATGGACAGGAAATATCTTCCTAGTTTGAGAGGTACATTCGGGTCATCCTCCAAGTTTAGGATGATGAAATATAATGGGAGGATTAACCTACCCACTTTTACTAGCACGTCTTCTACTATCTCAATTGGATGATTAATGGATTTTTCAGTAAGATGAAAGGAAACTCGGGTAGGAAACAAATCAATGAGCCCTAGCTTCTTATAAAATTTAAGGGGAGTAAGGTTCACCCTGGCCCCTATGTCACAGAGGGCCTTCCCAAACTGGCATGGTCCAAGAGTACATGGAATAGTGAAGCTCCATGGATCCTGGATTTTGGGAGGAATTGAATGATGGATGACTGTAGAACACTCCTTCATTAGAGAAATGGACCCTAGATCCTCCATCATTCTTCTATTAGAGATTATTTACTTCATGAATTTAACCTATGTTGGCATCTGTGATAGTGCCTCTGCAAAGGGAATATTTATGTGCAGCTTCTAGAGCACATCAATGAATTTTACGAACTGGTGGTCCAGCATTATCTACTTAAATCTCTTTGGGAAGGGTAGGGTAGGCTCAAAGGGTTTGACAACCTCCTTTAAATTTTTCTGTAAAGCCTCTTTCCTTGGGCTTTTGGATGACTAGGGGTCTGAATCTGTAACTTCTTCATCAATATGGGGCGTGGGTGCACCTGGCTGTATTGGTCAGTTATGTTTGATCTTCTTTCCACTCTATAGCGTAACGACATGGGATTCCTCCCTTGGGTTATTCTTATTGTTACCAATTATTGTACTAGGATTCCTCCCAAATATTTTGTTTCCCATTGGAAAATTTGGTTTTCCATTCCTATAATTGAAGCCTCCTGATTTTGGATCCTGTTCTCAGCAATAGAAATATATTTGGTCATGAGATCTTCTAACATTTAGGTGTTCATCTGCTAAGGTGGTTGTGGAGCTGGTGGAGGTGGTGGCTTCCACAGCTGCTATGGGTGTGGGTTTTGATACCCTTTATATTGATAAGAGGCATGTTGGGGATATTTTTACCTTTGGTACTGGTCCTGATAAAGAGGAAGGTTGTAGCTGGGCAGTGGCTAGGGCAGAATATTCTTCTATTTTTGGCACTAGAAAATGTTCTATTGATTACTCCATTGTAGGTTCTAGTCCTACTAGTAATGGTTTGGACCTTAGTTTTGGGAAACATAACTCACCTCACTTGTTGAAGGGCCTCCAACAGAACCCGAGCATTATTCCATGATGTGGTTATCGCCACATTCGCTACACAATGGATGGTTTGCTATATATACTTGGGACATGCCCTTCAGATTGAGCACATCGATCTTTTGGGAAACAATGTCCAATTGGGAATCAAGAATAGTAATAACATCAATGTTATTAATATGTCGTTTCTATGTTACCTGCTCATAATTCCACTAGAAGATGTTGGAATACATGCCTTCCAGTAGTTCGAAAATCTCTTCGGGCGATTTCCTCATTAATGTTCCTCTGCTAGCAGCATCCACCGCACACATTGTAATTGTTGTCATTCCTCTATAGAAGTTTTGGAACTGCATCCAATGTGGAAGTCTGTGGTGTAGGAATTTGTGCAACATCTCCTTTAAGTGCTCCCATTATTCAAACAATGAATCCAAGTCATGCTACAAGAAGTTGTGGATTTCATTCAACAACATCACCGTCTTCGATGGTGGGAAGTATTTAGACACGAATGCACGAGATATCTCTTCATAGGTGAGGATATATCATTGTTGAAAGCCTTTGATCCCGTCTTTTTTTTCTTATCCCTTATATAGAGGGGTAGGAGACAAAGAAAAATGGCATCCGTGAACACTCTGTGGTAGCAGAACGTGTCACATACCTCCAGAAAATTAGAGAGATGGGCATTGGGAGCCTTGTTGGGAATGCTGCTGAATTGAATAGTGTTCTGGTTTAGTTGCATGATAGCAAGCATGATCTTAAAGTGGTGGGCCTGTATCGGTGGATGGACGATGCTGATGTCAACTCCGTGGATAGATGGAAGGTCATACTCCATAAGAGTATGGCGTGGAGGTGGTTGCTGAGGGAGTGGAGCCAGCATGTAATGTTGTTCATAAGGGGAGAAGTATGACCCCTGGCCTGGGTGTAAAAATGGAATGCACTCTAGTTGGAATTGATGGAGTTATTGTAGGCCATACCCTGGAGCATGTGGAGCTTGTTGGTTATGGTTTTCATCCGGACCTAAATTTTTTCCAACTCCTTGGATAACAGCCAGATTTCCTTCCTATTCTAATCCATTGAATTTTTTGGGTTGGGCTCAACCATAATTGCTTGTGGGTTCCTTATGAGCGTCTGTTCGATCATTGGGTCAATTGGAAAAAACCCTGAAGACTCAGCATTCTTGGAACATGTGAGGTATCCATTCATACACCAAAATACATGTACAATATGTAACACACCAAGCGTAAACAATAAAAAATAAAGATAAAGAATAAATGGTATTAAAAAAGATATTTTTGGGAATTTATGATTTCTATTTCCACTAAAATTTGATACAAACATAATCAAAAAGGTCAAAAATAACTTTTCTTTAATCCCCAGCAACGGCGCCAAAATTTGGCGTGTCCTTTTACTGAAGGTATGTTATCATGGTACAAAATTGTTTAACCCTAAAAAGTATAGTACCAGTAAGGGGTCGATCCACATGGAAAAAATAAGTTATTATTGAATTTCTTAACTAGTTTGTATTTGTGTCTTAGCAATGTTTTCATAATTTATAGTCAATTTTTGATGTTTGGATATAAAGAGTAATTGGATTTAAGTTTCTTTTAACAAATTACTTATTAGAATAAAAGAGAATATTGGAAAATTTGTTTTGTTGCAAATAAAGAGAGAAATGTGTTGGGGTTATGCATTTATGAGAAGTTGATTATTAAATAAAATTTCTTATGATGTTGGGTTGTTCATAATAACCAAACACTATGGGTTTAAATTTTTAATAAAGTTTCCTTGGTCTGGTAAACTTATATTTAGAGCTGAAGAAACTAACTCCTTGGTCTGGTAGTCAGCGATTCACAGTTCTTTATTTGGATTTGTCTATTATGAGTCGACGAATACGTACAATTATCATGAAATTATTTGTCATTATTCTTCTTTTGAATCCATGAAAATTTATCCCTTGGTCTGGTTCAGAATTTCCAGTTATATGATTAAGTGATTTAAGTAGAATAAGAAGAAGTTAATTCAACAAACACATTCATAGCAACTGATCTAAATTACAACTCTTACATCACCCCCAACCCCAACACATAGGGTATTTAGTTACACACAGAGGTAAAGATATGTACAAAACCCTTTGATACCTAATGTGATCATATATTGGAACTTCAAGGAGGGAGTGATTCTTCGGTAGACGGTAGAATAGCGGTAGTATGGTAGCAGACCTTCTTTCCTTCGGACCTTCGGTGCATTCTATCAACATTTTCTCCTCTCCTAGGTCTCGAGGAATAGGCCTCTATTTATAGAAAATAAAACTACACGGCATGTGGAAAAAGTACACCATGTGTACTTTTGTCAATGCACTTTTGTCATTGTTTTCTTCGCTGGTAGGAATCCTAACTCTCCGTCTTCGACTTGGAACTCATCGCCGCCTAGTAGGTAGATAAAAATGGCGTGTAGCACAACCATACATGGTGTTTAGTCTCATTTTCATCCACCAAACTATTCTAGAAATCTATAAACGACATGTATAGTTAGAACAAAATGTGTCTCCATGAGCCAGCCATATGGGCGTGTAGATTTCTTTTCATCTGCCAACTTCTTCTAGAAGGGTGTACACAACATGTATAGTGTGAACACAGCATGTACCGGCTTCTGATTACATGATCATGTACTTGTCCCGGTCAATCTGTGTCATGACATGTATATAAGTACACACTGTGTAGTTTGTAAATCTTGATAATTTCTCCTATGTTTTGTGTATTTGGCCATAAACCTACTAAAATGGACAATATCACCCAAAATCAATGTATTTGTCCACTAAGCAGTAGGTAATTGTAGAAAACTTGTTCTTATTTTCAATAAAGTATTTGAAAATGTATACACAAATCAAGTGTATTAGTAAGAGTATTATTCTATCCCGTCCTTTTCAGTTCCTTAGCATGATTTATTTATTCTTGTATTTGTACTATTTTGGATGTGGTATGAATTTTTTGGCTATTGGTTAATTATAATTTAAATTATTCTTAAAATTTATATAACTTCCTTTGTATTGGAATTTTTCGAAAAATGGAAATATTTACCATGATTTTGATAAAACACCCTATCTAATTATCATTAAGTGTTTTTTTAAATTAAAATACAAGACATGTTTTTATATAGATTCATTTTGGAACACATGGGTGGGATCCCACTGATCTTGTTATCTTATACCCCACATGCCTTTTTGAAGGTGAATAGAAATTTAAAGGTCTTTTGATATAGGGAAAGAAAATGAATCACATATAGGCAGAAAGGTTTCTAGACAGGTGGTTTTGGGTAGCTAGTGGTGAGATAGTGGGGGTTTTCCCACACTGTAACATGGAGTAGTAGTTCTAGATTTGTTTTCCACAGATTTTTGGACTTGTACTTGGAGATTATAGATTCTTTGTATTAATGGTTTTCCTCTATTTTTTCAGTTATGAAAAATATTTTTCATCTGTTGTTGTCTTCTATGTCATTATATGTTCCATGTTATTACATTTGGCTTAATGAAATCATTCTCTCTAGTTGTTCTGTGATGTCCGAGTGCCAGTCTCAGGCCCATCGGGATTGGGAATTACCTTCCGATGTGTGATGGGTCAGGTATGCTACTAGTTTTATAGGTTATTTGGGTTATTTATCTACATTTTTGTATTAGAGGTGGAATGTCCTAAAAATTAATTATCATTAGAAATTTGGTAGAATGGAAATAAGATTTTCATGACATGATATGTATATTTCAGGGAGTTCTTGTCCAGCTTTATCTATGATGAGACTCAAGTTTCCATGGGATGTTTTGATGCATGACTCATATTTTTATTTTTTATATTAATCTCAGTTTTTTCTTATTGGTTTTCTTGTTTGAGTTGATATTGTGCTATCATATTATCATTTCATTTTTTTGTCTACCATATTATTCTTGTGAGATGTGTTCTACAAGTTCCTCTAAAGGGTTTAAATAATTATCCTTATGAAGGTCCTCTATTATATCTGAATTTGATTGAGTCTATTATGATATATGTTTGTGTTTTTGATCAAAATGTACCATATATTCAGAATGTAGTTGATTATATGTAACTTAGAGAAGGAGTATACAAATATTTATTGCGATAGTTCTTATGAGATATGCCAAAATCCATTAAAGGTATGAATTAAAATCAAGTGGAAGAGGACTTGATGGAGAAGATCGAAAAATCCTCATCCTTTTGGATCCACCCAAGAGTAATAGGTTGAAGTGTGTAGCACTCCAACTTAATCGTCCTAGAAGGATCTTGTGGGACTCCATGTAATAAGAAGATAAGCATGTGGGATTAGAATAGAATGGTTTTATGACTCACTTCTTCTAGATTTTTTTTTCTAGATCCACTATTGAATGTGAAGTGTCTGGAGCTCATATCTTCACAGTAGGGAGAGCATGATGTATTGTAACACACTAATTATATTTTTATTTTTTCACCAGTGGTGGTAAATAGTGACCAACTAAAATTTCAGTTGTATTTATAGGTTTTGTAACCATATATTTGGCATATGTTTTTATGATAAAACATTTTACCTATCTGGAGATAGTGTACAAGAATACAATGGAAAAATGTACATATAATAAAATTTTGGATCTTCTACCTCATTTCTTTCACCTAGTGGAATATTTCGTGGCATGCCAGGGAAAAAGAGAAAGTAGTAGGATCAATATAGGAGTGGAAAAGGCAGTTCCCAATAGTAGTGATCCTTATAACCTTCAGTTACAACTAACATTTTGAATATGAATATATATTAGTGTGGTAAGGTTAGAAACAATACACATTATTTTCATGCACCAGAAATGATGTATAATATCTATGTTCCTTAAAATCGTCTACAGTGCATCTATATGGCCATATAAACTGTTCAATTTGGTCACGGATCATCAGTTCCAAAGGATACTGTGGTGTAGTCAGATGATTCAAATAGTACAAGGCTCTAGAAAGAGGTCTCATGAGAAATAAAGCTTCATGTAGTAAATGAGTTTGCAGTGGAGGTGGACATGGGTCCAACAATAATGAGAGGTACTATCATTACTATATCCTTAGTATCAATTATTTTATTTGATGATATTATTACACAATGTTTTATATTTGGATATTTTTTTATATGATTATCTAATGAATAAAACTCATTTCCATTGTTATGGATTTAGAGACACATATAAAGAACAGGAAAGAGAAAGAGTTTCAGTTTCCTTCTTATGAACTACCAAAAAATTATACATAGTTAGTCTAGAATTCTGTTTTTCTAGATGTAGATTTGTTTTACATCATCATTGGGAGGGATTTTCTTGTATCTCATAGAGAATATTTTTATTGCTAGCATCAACATTTCTCATTTTTTGTGGATTATGGGAGGTTATGAGTGTTTTTAAGAGAGTGGGATCCATTTTTTTCTATGAAATACCTTAACACATAGAAAAAAGGTGATTTTTGTTTTGATTTTTAGTTGATCATGATGATGCTTGTTTTCTCATTGATATTTCTACCATTTTTGATAGTTTTGTGAAAATTTTTAAAAAATGTTTCTCTAGGAATCCACTAGAGGGATAGGTAGAGTTTTTAATTAAATAGATTCTAGGGACATAACTGATACTAAAAACATCCTATAATATGATAGTAGGAGAGCTCAATGATCTCAAGATTCAGTAGTAAGATATTGGGATAATGTGCTTTTTTCCTAGTGTTCTTTCTAAGGAAACTCCGGTTCTCTTTTCCACAAAATAAGATTTCTAACTTTGATTATGTATTGAATTTTGGAATTTTAACCAAGTAAATATTATGTGTTGGTATACTTTTCCTTTTATGTAGGACTTATTTAATTATTTAGAGTGTTAAAAGTAGTTTCTAAAGAATTATATTTGGTTAGGATGTCATCAGATCAATGTTTGGGAGTTTGATATACCAATAATGGATTTTAGGAGTTGGAATGGAAATAAAAAATATCTTGTGACACTATCGGGTCTTTTGAAGCTCCTAAAATATTTATGGATTTTATAAATCAGATATTCAATTAGTATTATGACACTTTTATGGTAGTGTTTGTAGATAACATTTTGTATTACCTGAGTTCTGATCATGAGAACTAGCACCATCATGGTTTTGTTTTGAAAATCTTGATGAGTCTCCTTTTTTATGGAAATTATTTCAAATATAACTTATGGATTAATTAATTTGTGTTATTATGGAACGTCTTTTTTGAACACGACGTCTTATTTGATCATGATAAGTAAAATTTTGTGTTTTTAATGGAGGATCCATGAAATTTCATTTATATTTGTATCATCCTTGGTCTTATTGTATAATAATGAGGGTTCGCAAATGAATTCTTGAAGTTATCTCACATTTGTACTAGACACCATTATTCCACAAGACTTCCCTAGTAAGGAATGTATTATGGTGGGGTTCTGTAACGTCATGTTACTATATTTCAATTATTTAACATCTCCTTGCTAGTTTTCCTTTTATATAGGATGAATCTTTAGTCTCTCAAGGGTGAAGAGAATATATTGGGAAAATGACTTAATATTTTGGGATTTATATTTGGTTGAATTAATGGATTCTGGGTATAAATGTGTTTAATGAATTGTAGGGTTCTTGTTGAGTATAAAGAATGGTTGAGTTGGTATTGGGTTTTTATAAGAAAATTTTATTTTTTCTATATGTAGGGAGATTGCATGATGTGAAAAGGGTTTACATTACTTGTATATAGTCTCCAGAAACATTTCTGAAGTTTGGTACAAAATATGAAAGTAATAAACACTGTATATGAGTTACTCACCATTTAAGATTTAAAGATCAGTTTTTAACCAAATGGAATTGGATTTTTTATAGTACATGTTCACTGTGGATTAAATGATGTTGAAAGGGATTTAACACCATTTAATTTTCATGGTAATGGAATTTAGGGTTCCATTGTGATGAAATTTTATTCAATTCATTGGAGGATTTAATGGATCGTAACCAATAGAGATTCTTCGAATATTTTTGGAGTGTACATTCATTATGGATTGATATGTTCAACATTGGATCACCATTAGGGTTAGATAACATATATCTAGGTGATTAAGAATGTATACCTATTTTTTTAATTGATTCTAATAACATTATTTCATTACATTATCAGATATGTTGATGCATAGTGATGTTTCCTTTTCTTTCCCCTTGAATCAATTTTGATATCTGGTTCTGATGTTGAATTATTATTGGTGGTAGTATAGTATTTGTTTGTTTTTCAGGGTCTCCTTCTTCTCTATTTATTTCTTATTATAATAGGATCCTTTGTGGGCATGTACAACTTAGAGTCTTCATGGATGTGGTGAAGTCAATAACCTGAGTTAGATGAACTATGTCCCTGTTATTTTTATAAATTTATTTATAAATAAATTTGTAATTATTATATTTTGTGTTTAAATGGATTTTTCATAAAAATTATGTTTTCTATGGTTTTTGGTGAAGGGAAAAAAGTTTTATTTTCTACGATCTAAAATAATTTATGAAATGGAGCATAATATAATCCTTGGGTTTGTAGGTGAAAGATTTAGTTTACTTTCATCATATAAATTACTATCATGAGGTTTTCTCATGAGGATTTCATCTTCTCCCTATTCATGTTATTCTAGGGACTTATTGTTGGCATTGTTGGGGGCTTCACTCATGGGAAATTACTCTTATCCTTAGGCTTGTGTTCAGTGGAATTTTTGTGGATTATTCATTTATTATGGTATAAGTATTATTTTATCCTAACGTGTTGATTTAGTTGGAGTCATTTACCAATTTATGGTTGTGTACTATTTTGGTTGTGATATTCAAGATTTTGATTTTGATAAATGATTATTAAAATTATTCTTCAAATGGATATACCTACCATTGTTTTGAAATTGTTAGAAAACAGATATATTTACCATGCAATTAATAAATCTTATTTACTACTTATCATGATTTTTTTTAATTTAAATATCCATATATGTGTAATTTTTAAAGAGACTTATCATGTTACACTTGGTTGGGATCATACGAAGAATTTTAGCTCCAACACTGTGTACCTCTTTGATGGTGTGTAGACCATTGTTTGTCATTTGATGGAGGGAATGGGAAGGAACCATCGTGAGGTGGCAAGGATTCTAGTCATCTATGTCTTGGTTGATAGTGGTTAGATGGGGGGTTCCTACTGAATGACATGGAGTAGTAGTTTTTGTTTTTATGTCATTTGATGTTTGGACTTGTACTTAGAGATTATAGCTACTTTTATTTGATTGGTTTATACTATTTTTTTAAGTTATAACATTTATTTTTCATCAATTACTTTCTCTTTTATCTATACATATTTCATGTTGTTTATTTGGGATGGAAAAAATCATTCCCACTGATTGTTTTTTGATTCTTGAGTGCTAGTTTCCATTCCATGGGCATAAGGAACACCCATCATGTATGTGATGGGACATGTACTATTTTGAGAGGCATTTAATGTCATTTACTTACACATTATGTCAATATCCATAATTTTATTGATAATTTTATTTCAATATCAATAATTTTATCCTAAACTCCACTATTCTTTTATTTATGTAAATGATTCCATGAGGACACACATTACGGAAATGTGTACTCTTATAATGCCTAGTTGGGGAAACAAACATGATAATGATGTATAACATGCAAGTAAAAAGGCCTAAAATGATATCATAAAAGCTAGAGAACATATATAATCACATGGAAGAATGACATAAGGAATACTATATCATAAGATCATAGAATTATAATAATTATTTATAACAGAAATCATGAAAATTTGTACATAAATGATGTTACACTACCATGAAAACATAATAAAATTTGCTGGGATAATTTCTCATTCACTATAAAGGGAATATAATGGGATATAAATTTACTACTTGTACTTGGAGGAAGTATAATTATAATCCAATTCCTCATATCAGAATAAGTACATGAATATATGTGTTAAATAAGGAAATTATAAATAAATCAATAGAAACCCATAACAAAAAATAAAAGTTCATAATTATTCAAAAGAAAAAAATAGATTATGGATATTTTAAACATTAATGTGTATAAATTTAAATTTATTTCATGAGGGAAGAGAAAAATTGATGAAAATATATTTATAAAGTAGTGAACGAGTAAGAATGATAATGAAATTTGTATAATATTTTTTAATATTTAAGAGAAGAATATTTTTATAAAATTAGTGCATTGGGTTTTCTATAAAACTAGTAATGGACTAAAAAAAATTTCATTAAAAGGGTGACTATTTATTAAAATAATTGAAGATCAATACTTTTATTTCAGTGGTACTTGAAATGAAATGGGATTTAATATATTCACATTATATAAGTACAATTTAGTGAAATGATTGATAAGGGAAGCTGAAACAGATATATATCCCTAGAAATTAATTGAATGTCAAACTAGATATATATATATATATATATATATTTGGAAAATATAAGAAAATATTTTATATTTATAAAAATATAAGAAATATTAAGATAGTTAAATATATATTTCATAAATCAAAAAAAATAAGGTGGTTTGGGAGTTCACCTACATTATGTCCCAACTTTCATGGTATGTACATGTTAACTTCATTATAATCAAGTATAATTTTTTAAATACCATTTTCAAAAAATTATATATATATAATTTTTTTTATAATCCTTTTATAATACATTATGTTCATACTCACTATCTCGTGGATGTTTTATTCTTAGTTCTATAGTCACATTGGTATATATGTAATGATTGATGTTCTTATCGAACGGTCCCATAACTTGAGTGGGGTATATGTATGTTTTATTAATAATTATAGAAGTTAAAATGGTTCCAAATATCCATAAATTTTATAACATAGAAATTGTTCATTGTGTATGGATATAATCTTTTTAGGGTCTATTAATTTTGGTGGCTTTACTGTCTATTATGAACATATTCATTTTATTTAATTTCATGGTTATTTACACATTAATGAATATGAATATATTATATAATATCTTTATTAAATAAATATTTAATTATATAATTATTTGTTATAACCATCCATGAAAGTTGTAATAGTTCGTTAAAAACAATATTCTTATATATAGTTATATTGACCATGAACATGGTTTATTTATAAAAAAATATTGTCACGTAATTTGGTTTTAATATTTATTTTATTGTATCATATTGTCATATATTTTACAAAATAGAACTTTTATTTTATATTTATGGTGTAGTAGAACAATATTTAATGTAATGGAAATGAAAAATAGTTATCAACATTTATTACATTACACTTTTGGATTACTCCATTTTAAATTGAATTATGCCTTTGAACGATTATATTTTTATGAGTCCAAAACCTCTAGAAAGTAAATAAGAGTGTTGGGTAAGGATTTTTCAGGATTTTATACAATATATGAATTTTAATGTGTGAGGATATGTGGGTTGTTTAATGGTGAAATTTATAAGGGTTATAGAGATGTGTGTTTGAATAAAATATAATATCTTCAAATAGTGATTTTTCTTGATGAATGACACCCCTGGAGAGGATTTTCAGAATAATAATGTCAAATAAAAAATTATATTATAAAATATTCACCATAAATTTGAATAAATAGTAAGGTAATTGTTATTTACCAATAAATGGGACATTAAAATACTCATCAAACTTCGAAAAACATTAAAAATTCATTCATAAAACTATAAAAAAATACAACACATATATAATTTATACTATTCACCATCATATTGAATTTTTTATAAAAATTATAAAAAATTAAACATATCCTAATTTTAATTTTATGATTTAAAATTTTAAATCCATTTTGTTGAAATAATTTTTTAAATATAGTTTTGTTATAATAAATTTGTTATTTGTGAAAAAAAATACTTGTTTTATGACCAGATCAAATTTACAACCCTTAGAAAAAAAATTTATTTATTAAATTATTATATTATTTACATAAAATAAAAAAATATTTTTATAAATAAAATTTAAAAAATAAAATTTTATTGTAAAATTTTAAAATTACCAAAAAAAAATATTTTAACGAAAATAAATATTATATGTTTTCAAAAAATACATTAATGATTTTTTTGTGTAACATGTTTATTTATTCTAATTGATAAATATGATTTGTTTTCATTGTTATATAAATTTATGATATTTTTATTTAATAAGATACCTAAATATTATTTAACTATTAGAATGGTTTTATTATTATTTTAACAATGAACATACTTTCCAATAGTCATATTACCAATGGTCATATCTGCTTTAGACATCCTATAAATAGTTTTCATATTAAACATTCATCAAATGAAACAATTATTCAAACTGTTATATATTTTTCATTTTTTGAATTTTTTTTACATTTCTAATGTTTTGTTTCTTTTGAAAACTATTGATTTTGGTTTCGGTAAATCTAAGGGTCCGAATTATCAGTTTTTTATATTTTAGTTTTATTTTAGTACTTATGGTCTATTGTATACTTTTCAATAGTATGGAATATATTTATTCTCCAAAAATAGTGTTTTAATAAAATTAAAAGAAATATTATTGGTCTATATTATTTTATGGATGTGTAATATACTAGACCTTTTTAAACATGGGTTTAATTAAGATTTAAATTCCATACATAATTATACAGGTCATTAAAATATTTTCATTATACTTATACCATCATACATAAATTTCTATGAATGGTATGAGTTCTTTTTTAAATTATCCATATTTTTTAATTCAAAATACATGTAATCTTTTATTAAATTCAACACATATATATTATTATTCAAAATCCAAAAATTCATTGAAAAAAAAAACAAAATTAGTAGGAACTAGCCTCATCAAATACTTCATGGGATTTTAAAGGGATAGAAAAAATTAGTATTTAATTATTATTTTTTTGATGAATTTTTATGAGTTTTTAATGTGTTCTAGCATATATGGTAATAACTAACCTATAAGAATATATTAACAATGCATCATAGATATTTTTATGGGTGACAATCTCATAATATGCATTTTTTTCATGTAAATAAATTTTAATTTCAATTATTATTTCATTATTTAAATATATATTATACTGATTTCATTTTTTACATATATAATTATGAATTTACAAACACATTTAATATAAAATTTTAGAAATTTTGGTTACACTTTTAGGGATCCACACTAAATTTTAACTGCTATGATATTCATGAAGAATCCAATTTGAGTTGAATATATATATGAAAGATCATAAAGGAGAGAGATTAATTATATTTATATCCTATTCCTTTCAAGGTAATAAGATTTATTTAATTATGAACTAATATTCATTATAATGCAATTCTCAAGGACAATTTTATATTTTAGGGGACACTTGGTGTTATTGGAATTATATCCACATGAATGAAAAAATAAATTGGGTTTTCTCTTCACTGGGTAATGTTTTTAAAATAAATTATAATATATTGAATTTATATGTTTATATATATTCTATAAGTTCATTAATATTAAATATTTACTAATATATATGCTTTGGTAGTTAATAGATGATAATACTATATGTCAGGGATGGTGTTTAATAGGGTTCCCTAGTATGAAAAAAATAAAAATGAAATTAGTTACATGTGATCATAGGATGATGAAATATATATGATTCAATGATTATAAATATATATATATATATTGTTTCTTATTTTAAAATTTTTTCTTCATAACTATAGTTTCTTCATCAAAGAAGAAGTGTTGAATAATGTTATAATGTTTTACAGTTCATTTTTTATATTTTCCCAACATGATCAATGATCGATTTTAACATGGATAGTAAAATTAAAACTCTTATAAATTGAAAAATGGTGTATATAAAAATTTATAGAATTTATTACTCATATATTTTTTTAATTACGTTTCATGACATTAAACAGAAGAATTAAACCACCTTTAAGAATTATTTTTAAACTATTTCATTTGCTAGATTAATGTATGGAAATATATCTCAATGTTTCTGTCATGTGTATTATATTTTAAAATATTGTTGTTTTAAAATTTATATTGATTAATTTCCTGTTAATTCTCCTAAATGATTTCTAGATGTAGGGAATGAGTGCTTTTTTGAAAAAAAAATTTTCAAAATTAATCATCTTTTGTTATTAGATATTACGAATCTAATGTTGAAATTTAGTTTCAATGTCAAATTTCATAATTGTATAATGTGAATATAACTATTGACATTTCTTATTTTTATTATGAAAAATAGATGTTGCAATTATCTATCTCTATATAATTTCTCATGATTTTAATATTGGGTTTCAAAAAAAATATGGATGAATTTGACATTTGACATTTGAAATTATAAAAAACATATTCGAGGTGAATTTTTATTTCTATTTTATATGAAAACCATTAATGATTATCTCTAAATATCTATATTTAGTCATGATTTAAATGTTGGTTATTATAAATATCATTTTTTAATGTTAAATTCAACACTGGTTTTTATAAATACAATTTTTAAAAGTTACATTTCATGTTTCATTAAAAAAAATTGACATTGGTTGTATCTCTATATCTATATCTAATTGATATTTCAATATTTATTTTATAATAACAAAATATAAAGTGACTTTATACCTCATATTTTAATAACAGACGTCAAAACTACACATTTAATGCTAGCTTTATTTACATTTTTAACAAATTTTAAAGAAAATAACCAATATTAAATGTTTTACTTTCCAGTACTATTATGGTAAAGAAATGAATCATAAAATACATCAAATAAACTCTTCATTATGTCATAATTTATAAAAATGTGAAAATTTTAAATGGTGTGGCTGTTATTATATATATTGGTTAGGTAAATCATGTAATTAGAAATCATGTTTTGGTGGACAATTAATTATTTATGAAATATTTATTCCATGGAACTCTAAGAATAATTATACAATCAACTTATGAAAAAAACATAGTATATTATAACATCACATGACATGCCACAAACTATGTTTATGACGTCATTGATTAAAGACCTGAGGGTGAATCATTCATATCAATCAATAATTTATTTTGATAATGAATTTAAAATAAACATGTAAAATAAATGGTTGAAAAATATGTTGTTGAATGAAATTGATATTAAGTACCACATTCTAAATCATATAATGGAATTATGATAGACTTCATTGGAATATCTTTCAGTAAAGGATAAATCTATGAATATCATGACGTATCACTAAATAAAGGATAACTTTAATCACATAAGATTGTTGTTGAGAGTGAATTTTTTCCCTAAATTCCTATAATTTATTATATATATTTTCCAACATTTATTCATTCCAATTTTTTAAAAAATTAAATGAATAAAAACAAATCATCTTGAAAATGTAGGGAGCCTTTAATAATTTTTCTATTGATGATGATCAATATGGAAAAGAGAATAAATCATTATAGGTGGAGACATTTGGTTTTGTTAAATTACTCTTCAATTTAAGATTATATATTAATTCTCAGGTTACATAAAATCCAAATGGTGTGATTGGAGAGGCATTCGTAAATAGGTTGTTGAGTTGTAAATTAATGAACCCCAATGAACTGTATTGAAGAATGGGGTGTTATAACTTCATCCAAATAGATATATTGTTAAAATAGTAATGATATTTACCCTATGAGAAAGAGAAGTCTCAAAAAAATTATTTTAACAAATGGTGTGGTTTTTAGTTAAATTTTACATTGGAATCATATTTTTACTTATTTCTTATTGAAATTTACTCTTGATTTCAATAAAATTTTTATGTTGTATTTATTGAACAGAACCCACTACCACCAAACTGGGCAAGGCAGGCGCCTAACTTTATCAGTGCTAATGGAAAAGCGCTGATAAAGGGGTTGGCCTTTATCGGCGCTAAAAAAATCACTCATAAATGCACCCTTTATCACTGCTAAAAAAAGCGCTGATAAAGGGTGCATTAATCAGCGCTTTAAATTTCCCTTTATCAGTGATTTTCTTATCACTGATTTAGGTTACATTTATCCGCGCTTATATTAGCGTTGATAATATTTATTGTATACATTAAACAAAAAACACATGTTATAACTATATATATATATATATAATTAAATAATTATAAGATTAATAATAATTATATTTATTAGATTTATAAAATTTATTAGATTTATTAATTCATTATATTTATTAGATTTATTAATTCAATATATTTATTAGATTTATTAATTAATTATATTTAATATATATATATATTCAGTATATGTGTTTATATTTAATGTATTTGTTTTATTTATAAATATATAATATGTTTTAATATATATGTATAATTATGATTATTGAATATATATGTGTTTTCCAATCAATAGGGGGTCAATGAATATATACATACATATATATATATATATATATGTACATGAATAATGTTCATTTATATATTATAATTATCACATTTATGTGTTATTGATTTATAATTCATTGTGTTACCCATATAATATATATGTTATAAAAAATTTACACTTATAATTAGAATTTTATTATATTTAAAAAATAAATATATATTTTAATATATTTTCAATGATATATATATATACCTTTAAAATAATTTTATAAGTATAAATAAAGATATATTTATTTAGATTTATAATTATTATTATATATATATATATCATTTTAAATAAATATATAAAAATATAAAAAAATTATTTAATTTATACATTTATCAGCGCTGATAAACTATGTCTTTATGAGCGCTACAAAAGCGCTCATAAATGGTGCCTTTATCAGCGCTAAAATAAAAAAGCGCTGATAAAGTCACCCTTTGTCAGTGCTACAAAATTGCTGATAAAGTCCAACCTTTATTAAGGCTTAAAAATCGCTGATAAAGGGGGTCTTTATCAGCGCTTTTTATTTTAGCGATGATAAATACCCCCTTTATCAGCGCTTTTACTAGAACTGATAAAGGTCTGTGCAGGATTTAAAAAATCCATAGAGTCCTCCTCCTCCTCCTCGTACCCTATCAAGCTTTCATGGAAGCCCTACCCAGCGCCGCTGCCTCCTCTCCACCGCTACCTCCTCTCTGCCGTGTTCGTCGCCTTCATCTCCTCCTCCTCCGCCGCGGCGGCCGCCTCCTCCTCCTTCTCCAACGCCTACATCTCCTCCTCCTCCTCCACCGCGGATCCTCCTCCTCCTCCTGTGTTGTGGCCTCCTCTCCATCGATGCTCCTCCTCCTCCTCCTCCACTGCCTCCTCCTCCTCCTCCTCCTCCGCCTACTCCACTACCTCCTCTCCACTACATCTCCTGCTTCTCCTCTCCACTGCGGCCTTCGCCTCATCCTCCTCCACCGAAGCCTCCTCTTGCTCCTCCTCCTGCTCCTCCTCCTCCTAATCTAATGCCTCTACTACCTTCCACTACCTCAGAGTTACCTTTGCTGCCTCCTCTGCCTCCACATTTGCAAAGTGTTGCCTCTGTTGCCTCTGATGTTGACGTCTCCTCCTCCTCCACCATTGGGTCCTCCTCCTTAAGGTGATTAAAACTTAATTTTCATGAATGAATTATTTTTTCATTTATTGTAAATATTGATATTAATTATGATTTGGTGTGATTCTTGGTTGTGATTCTTGTGTGTGTGACACATGTATATGTGGTTGGTTACTTGTTTGACCTTGATTATCTCTCCCCACTTACGGTGGGTCTCACCATGACATCACATAAAAAAAATTTAAGGAGGGAATCTCGATAGACAACCTCTCACAAAACTTCTCCAATCCAATACTAAGTGATCCTCATTTCTATATCTCACATCATATTATCATAAAAAAATGATCTAAGTAGGGAATCACAATATCCAACCTCTATCACAAGTCAAAATCCACCATCAATAAGTGGATCCCATGGAAGTCACACACCTATCCCCTTTGACCACTACCTTCTCACTCAATGTAGGGTCTTACCAACACTTTATCACTTAAATAAAGGTCATCCATCTTGTCTCATGCCATAAAACATATAAATAGTAATCTAAAGAGGGTATCTAGATAGCCAACTTCTTGTACTAGCTAAACCACATCATCAATAGGTGGTCCCCATGGATGATCATACTTCAACTAGGTAAAAGTCATATGAAGTCCCAATCTCTTAGTCAGTCTCACCATAAATGATAAAAGTCACCATCCATTTAGGCTTGCATAATAATCTCCTTAAAACCATCTTGGTTATACATGAAAATTATTCCAAACCAATCAATAGTCTAATTCCACCTATAAGGGAATCTACTAGGTTCTACAAACCTAACCCATCTCTACCCATTGATACCAACACACACTCATCTCTACATGGTAATGTCACAACCCCCATGTTATACTTGATCTAGGCCTCGATAGTCTAGTCTATATCATCTTCTAATTCCCAAATTAAAACTCATTAAAACTAAATAATGACCATCCTAAGAAACTCACACTAAGAGCCTTGGATAACCTATGCTAAGTCATCCAGACTATTATCATGACACTCACTTAGGTACCATATCATATCTCCCCTCGGAGATTTCTTAATCCAATTAGAAGGAGGAAATCCTCTATGTCAGACTTCACCAATCCCTATATGGAATATCATACTCATCACACACACCATGACTCTTATATATCCTTAAGAGGGTGTTCCTCATCATACGTGAGATATAAAACTATATGATCCATCTTTTTTTGGCCTAAGACTCTAATACCTACTCAAATAGAATTATAAAACCTAACTAGGATATAAAAATCTCATACCAAGCCCAATAATCTCATAAACACAACTAATCCATGGAGACATAATCTCTGGATGATCACAAAATCACAAACATTCAATAGAACAATTACTCTATCTCTTGGTGGATCAAAAACAACCTATTTATTTACCATGTTGGCTCTTGATTTCTATCCCTTTCACTGGAACACATATACTCATGCATTAATGCACAGTCATGCATAAATTGGAACATGGTTTTGTATTATAGGGTCCACCTACCTCAAAAAATAGAGTAACCCCCTCACTAAGATCAACTCATCCTTAACCAAGACTATACATGCCTTATCTAATCGTGTACTAATGATTGAGACCAAATCTCAATGAACAATTCCCAAATAATTAATTATAGAAACTTATAATTAATTATTCACCTTAATATAATTAGGAATAATCTTTCAAAAAGTCACTAGGAAACACAACACCACCTATTCCACACAAAACATGGTGCGTTCATCACACAAGGATAACCTCTGGCTAATACAAACAAAATCTACATCATCTGAATTGATTTGAAGATGATATAGTGAAATCATCACACAAATCCTAGTTTAAATCATCCCAAATCATTGGGAAGTAAAGGATAATTGTAATGGAGGAAGTATGAGGGAAGAACTCACTAACTCACTATAAAAAACTCCCAAGAACCTACCCTCATCTGGGGGGTTGAAGAGAGGATGAGAATGGATGAATTCCAAGAACCAAACAAGATTTTCTATTAATGAGCACGCCCCCCCACAATTTTTGATGTATCTAGTTTTTTATCTAAATTATACTCATATTCCTTCTCCTCTAACCTATATTCCCATCCAATGGATTTCAAATACGATGAATATAAATGAAAAATGGATGAATGCCAATCGGTTGACAAAAGAGTATCAAGAAGGCATTAAAGAGTTTATCAATTTTTCAAAAGATCATGCATGTGACCCTTCTCAAATCCTTTGTCCGTGTTTACAATGTTGTTATTTAAAACAAATTAGTCCATAAGAGTTGGAAGAACACTTGATCATTCACAGAATATATCAGAGTTATACATGTTGGAATAAACACGGGGAAACAACGAATGTAGGTAGTGGCTGGGATAACACTGTGTTTTATGGATCATATGATATTATTACAAACATGAACGATAAAGATGATTTAATGGAGGATGTGATTGCAGATGTGAATGATGATGAAGATAGTATTGAGAAAATGACAAAGAACTTCTACAATGAACATAGTGATTTCCCAAAATTGTTTGAGAAGTTAAAAACTTGTGCAAAGATTCCATTGTATGTTGGTTGAACTAGGTCGCTTGCCCAGGTCCGCTCACAGGATAGGGTTTTCGCTGGAGGCGCGGCGCTGGTCAGAGTCCGAAGCTCAAGGCTCCGGCGGGGGCGTCTGAGGTTTTGTGGTGACTCTTGAGGTGATAAGGACAGCGGCGACGGGATCTGGGTTGCGGGTTTCCGCTGCTTGCATCAGTTTCTTGTTTCCCTGTGATTAGGGTTTTTTGGTTTGTGGTTTGTTTCGCTGTTTGCGAGATTTGGTTTTATGGATCTGTACCCAGTGTCCTTTTGTCGGGGATGGTTTTTCTTCATGATGGTCTATGGCTTACGGCTACGGTGAGATCGACGGTGCTTCTGGATGGATCTTCTGGTGTAAGACCGATCCGTCTACAGCATACTCTACGGAGCACTCTGGATCCTTCCCGGAACGCGTCGGCGCCTTCTGCGGCAGTCTGCTCTTGACCATGGGTAATGGGGTTGTGGACGTTAGTGCAACTCATCTTCGTAGCAGTTATTTTGGTTCCCCTGAGGTTCTCTGGTGGGTGTGATGAATAGCGTGGCATGGGCGGTGGTAGTCTGTCACTGGTGATGCTCACCAGTGGGGAGTGTCTGTCCTCCAGGGTTAAAGCCTGCAGCCGCGCGTCGGGGTTGTTCGCTGGTTGTGCTGTCTGATGCGCTGATGGTGCGTGGCTCGAGGTGGCGGCCTATTCGAGACGGCCCAGTAATCAAGACTCATGATGGTATTCTGGTTTGAATTTGAAATTTGAATTTGCGGATGGTGGTTTGTGGTTGTCAGCCTGGTTACCTGTTTTCCTTAAACCGGCTTTGGAAAATATAAAAAATGATTTGCAGTAGTATGTTGGTTGCACTATGTATAAAACATTGTCAGCTGTACTGAAGCTGTGTAATTTGAAAGCAGAAAATGGGTGGAGTGACTCCAGTTTTACGAAACTACTTGCTCTCCTAAATGACATGCTCCTAGAAGATAATGAGCTCCCAAGCCGAACATATGACGCCAAAATAATGCTACCCTCGATGGGTATAATCTCTGAAAGAATACACACTTGCCCAAATGACTGTATGCTATATTTTAAAGACCAAAAATCACTTAAATAATTCCCAATGTGTGGTGCTTATCGATACAAGAATGATGAATCTAGGACTACTAATGTTTTATGGTATTTTCTAATCATTCCTAGGTTTAAGCGCCTATATGGAAGTGAGGAGACTGCAGGACAATTGACATGGCATGCAGATACAAGAATTAAATATGGGATACTATGTCACCCGTCAAACAATCCTCAATGGAAGAGAATTGATCATGAGTATCCTGAATTTTCAAACGAGTCGAGAAACCTTCGTCTTGCGTTATCTACAGATGGAGTGAATACTTTTAGTTTTCAAAGAAAAAAGTCACAGTACATGGCCAGTTATGTTGGTAAATTATAACTTACCACTGTGGTTATGCATGAAATGAAAATGCATCTTTTTATCTATGCATATAGCAGGACCAAAACAATCAGGTAATGATATTGATGTTTATTTAGATCCATTGATTGATGATTTGAAATAATTATGTGATTCATGTTTTGCATTGTATGGTGCTTATAGAAAAAAAGATTTCACTTTGAGAGCCATGTTGTACGGGATGATAAATGACTTCCCTTCTTATGGAAATTTTTCTGGATATAGCATTAAAGGAAATCAAGCGTGTCCCATTTGCGAACAAGGTACACAATCAATTAGGTTGAAACATTCATCGAAAACCATGTTTCTAGGAGATCACCGATTTCTACCTCGACAACATAAGTACCATTCTTGGATGACATCATTAGATAGAAGTTTAGAAGAATGTACAACATCGTCTCCCCTAATAGGCGATCAATTGTTTGAGAAAGTTAAATATGTGGAAAATTCTTTTGGTAAACCGAATTTGAAAAAACTTATGAAAATTAGTGGAAAAAAGAGATCAGCTTTTTTAATTAAATACTGGAATTGTTTGTATGTCACACATTTTCATGATGTTATGTATGTAGAAAAAAATGTATTTGATAGTGTCATCGGCACATTGCTAAATACATCTGGAAAAAAAATATGGAATTAAGGCTATGTTAGACATGGTTGAGATAGGGAATACGAGAAGAGTTGGAACCAGTGAAGGGTGAAAAATGAAAATTTCTTCCTCCTGCTGCTTACACTCTTTCCAGGAAGGGGAGATATCAGTTTTTCAACTTCTGAAATGATGTAAAGGTTCCAGAGGGATATTCGTCAAATATCAGGAACCTTGTTTCAATGAGAGACGTGAAGTTAAAAGGTTTGAAATCACATGACTTCCATGTTTTGATGCAAGATCTCATTCGTATTTCTTTACATTTCATTTTCACCAAGAATGTCTGCCATACATTAACGAAACTATGTTTCTTCTTTAAATAAACATGCAGCGAAGTTATAGACCTGGCTAAATTTCCAACTATGGTAAGAGAAATTGTCATCATATTATGTGAATTAGAAATCTTCTTCCCACCTTCATTTTTTGATATGATGTTTCATATGATGGTCCACTTGGTGAGAGAGATTCAACTATGTGGTCCTGTACATTATAGATGGATGTACCCCATTGAACGGTATCTGAATATTTTTAAAGGGTATGTCAAAAATCAAAATCAGCCAGAGGGTTTTTTTACAGAGCAATATATTGTTGACGAAGTCATTGAATTGTATACCAAATACATGTCTGGTGTGGAAAGCATTGGCCTACCGAAATCTCGTCACACTGGGCAGCTTAAGGGTTATGGAATTTCTGGAAGACAGGTTGTCACTATCAATATTACTAAAAGTTGATTTTATTAACGAAGGGGAGAAATATGAACCATTTATAAGGGCATCACAGGAAGTGAAAGTATTTTATCTTCCAGATCCCACAAATCGAAACTGGTCAATTGTTCTGTTATCGACCAAAACAGCTGAAGGGTCAGATGAAAATTCAATAGAGGATAACCCTTTTATTGGGACTTCACAATCATTTCGTAGTGGTCCCAATGTAGACGATGTTTTGTGTGTCAGAGGAGACAACAATGAAGGGATATGTTTAGTCGATAGAGGGGTAAAATCCCTTCAGCCTTAAAAAAAGTGATTTCAATAATCAGGTTATTTTTTATTGTAATATAGATTGTGTTACATTATGTTATTATATGTTCAATTCTGATTTTATGTGATCTAAATTAAATATTAAATCACTTCTGTAGATAATGACTTCTGCACCTTTTGATGCACCCAATCCCAAGAAATAATAGGTCTCTCAACCTATTACAGCTGGTCCCACTACTGATGTACAACAGGTCTCTCAACCTATTGCAGGTATTTCCACTACTAAGGTACAACAAGTTTCTCAAACCGTTGTTGATGGTCCTAGTGCTGATGCTAGCGCTTTGGAGGCACATAATGATGATGCAGAAACTGAGGAATTGTTAGGAAATGAAACCCCGACAACACAAAAAAACGGGTGCGCCATAGTTTGATAGTTGTAGCCAAAATCCTTAAGGAAACATCAAAAGACATCAAATGTATAAGGCCCCAGCCTTAAACCTTACTTAATCTTGAGTTATTACAAGATTACACATTGAGGATCTTTTCGGGTTTAGAGTTTTAGAGAATTAGATCATAAAACATGCATTACATTCCACATATAAACAAAGTGGTTACATAAAGATAGTATTCTTCATTCCCATCAATGGAAACACATTTAAAATAAAACATGGATTATTTCTTGACACATCCTTGACTCTATAATCTTATCATGTACCTTTCCCTTGACCTGTGAAAAAAATTTCAAAAACATGGGATGAGCATAAAAACTCAGTATGGGTTATATAAAAAAAACATGGAAAGGAAACATGAGTTCATATATACATAAGAATGAAATCATACTTTACCCATAAAACATAGGCACTTTAACATACCTCATAAAATCATGAATAAATCATAGAAATCATAAGACATAAAGGTAACTTGAGGCATTCATAACATTCTTACATAGGGAGTAACCCTCTTGGTTACGTTTGGAATACCCATCACAGTATATTCCCTAAAATCTCTTCGGAGAAACCTTAAAGTTTCACTCCTTCGCATTACCCAATGCATTGGAGAGCTATAACGGGCTCACCCACCATTAGTTTATCACAGAACCACCCGTCTTCATATTAATGCCCAAGAACCATAACATAATCATATCACATAAAACATGCATAAAGGAAACATAACATTTCAACATTTCAATCACAAGATATCAATACAACACATTGATATAATGAAAACATTATGAAAACCATTTTCAATACCAAAGTAAAAAATGGTATTTATTTTTCGTTTTAAAAAAAAGGTATGGCTTGTAGAGGAAGCCGAAACTCAAATAACGGTCACGACGGCGGAGAAGTCGTTGTCGCCGCATACGTACGACAAAAACATTCCCTTTTGTCATTTAGTAAACGCTTCGTATAAAAAATATTCCTTTTGAATAAACGTAAAAGTCAAAGGGGTTCATACACCGTATAAAAGAAAGTTGTGTATAAAATAAAATATGCCTCAACGAAAGGAGATTGAGACGAAGTCCCATACCTCGTATCCGACTTGACCCGACCATTCTTTAATCTCCTGAATAATAAACTTAAGTTAATCTCTACTTTCTTATGAATCTTTTTCAAGTTCATTATTCCTTTTATACCATGTTATGAACATCATGTAATCAGTTAAGTTAATAAGGTTCATTTTGTCGGTATTTGGTTCTTAAGTCAAAAATAGACTTCTTACACTTACATGTTGTTAATTTGGCCAAAGGATAATTATATCCAGAATGGTATTAATGATGTAGATATCATATATGTCATATATATCCAGTACATACATGCATTTATAATATTACATCACATTTAGAGGTAAGAAATGAAATGCACCGTTCATGGAGACGGTAAGCCGTACGTACGCATGAACGCTACTTCCATTTCTATTTCATATTTTCTAGAATGGAATCATAATGATATAAGAGTATATTATAATTACAGTATAATAACATATATAACATCATTAACTTTATCCTTTACACATCCCACATATGGTATTAACGAATCAAATCACTTTTAGGGGGCGGTAGTCCGCACTTCCTAAAATGAAGATATCGTGTTTACCCATAATGGAAACCATAAAGGTATGCCCAAAATTAAAAAAACAGAAGCTTAAGGAAAACATAAACATATTATATATCATATATAAACATAGTGACATCATAATGGCCACCTTTGAAGGTGTTAAATGAGTGTTGAACAATCATCGTTTCGGGAGGCAGAATTTCGCCATCCACGGAAACCGTATGTTCTTTAACCATTTGATGTAGTTGTGTGAGAGTGTAGCTCAAATAAATCTTATAAAAACATCCTAGTATATTTAAGATACAGGTGTTGTTACAAAGGAAGTAAATAAAAAGAGTTTAGGGGGTTGGAGAAGTAAAATAAAACAAATGAACATGAGAAAATGAATTACCTTTAAAAGTGTAACTCCTTTTGAGTTGAGCCTAAAGGATTCATTTGAAAGGATTCTGCACAAAGTGAATCCTCTAGGATGAGGAGAGGGATGTGGAGAGATTAAATGGGCAGGGGTTGGCCGAGCCAAATGCTTGAAGAGTGTGTGAAATGAGGTAGAGGTGGGGGCCTTTTATAAGAGGAGAGGAGGGGCACTTTTGGAAAGTAAAGAAATATTACTTTATTTGAAAATGTGTTTCAGTTTCAAAAGGTCCCAAATTGATATAATTCGTGGATAAGGTGACAAGGATTCTAAATCCACTCATCTAATATGTTTTGGACATGTTTAGTTCATATATTTTACATTATCTTTCCATTTTATTTAAATCGTCAAATAATGATGTCATCGCTGCATCATTATTATGTCATAAATAATTTAATTTATTTTATGTCTAAAAATCATAAAAAAAATACTATGATGTAGGAAATATTTTTATCTTTCCAATGACTATTTATAATCAAAAATCTGATCTTTATAACCCCATGTAAAAATTGTGTTCGTAAAACATCTCTTGTTTGTGTCATTTTTACTTTAACATTTAATAAAAAGTTATTTATGTCATTTCCAAACCAAAGTGTCTCCATGGGGTCCCCAAGTTGACTCATGGCTTGTCTTGGTCGGCCATGACACAACCAATAAGGTTGGGAAATGTTTCTAGGTCATTTCCTATTATTAAAGCATTATTTATACCTTAAACTACCCTAATTACCACTAATCGCGATTAAGAACTTAATAAGTTACTATTCACCAAAAAATTATTTTAATCTCATTGAACCACATTTTACTTCTTAATGACAACCATGTATGTCAGATTTTCAAAATTCAATACACATTAGTGGTAAACTTTCATTTAACTGAAAAATCAGTTTGCTTGATTACCACTTAGTGGTTTCACTATTCATCAAAAATTGAAGTTTTTCAGAAAATTACCAAAAATTCACCCTAAGCTATATTTGATATTCCGAATTCAAAAATGAAGTCTATTTTAAAAAATTCAAATCATATAAGTCACATTAATTAGTTTAATAATTAATTCCCGCTACCAGAGCAAATAGCATGTATTTACAAAACAATAAGTATCAAAATATTGACACCAGTTTAAGTCTAATTTCAAAGTGAAATTGATTCCAATGACCACCATTGGATAAAATGGTAAAAATATATTCTAATTTCACTTCAAAACCAATTCAAAACATAATCTAATCATATAAATATATTAGATTAAAAAGCAGTTTTGATGTAAAATGCAGTATTTTTCACTATTCATTAAAAAATGAACATTGTCAGAAAAATACCAAAAATTCACACAAGGTAAATTTTGATGTCCCAATCATAAAGGATAAGTTTATTTTGACAAACATAGTTTATAAAATTGTCAAAATATAGATTCAAAAATGGTTTTCCATCAAAAGGCACTAAAACAATCTTTTAAGAATATTAGTGTATTCCATGCATAAGATTATATTTATTTTAATTTTAAGCCTCTATAACACTATCTTAATCATTAATAGACATAGATAAAAATATCTATTATTCATTACTTACTTGGGATGTTACATCCTTCCCCCCTTTAGAAAATTGCTTCCCTGCAATTTATTTACTTATCGAATAAATGGGGGTACTTATCCCTCATTGCATTTTCAGATTCCCATGTTGCCTCTTCAATCATGTGGTTTTTCCACAAAACCTTTACCTGCTTAATCACCTTATTCCGTAACACTTGCTCCTTGTGGTCAAGAATCTGGACCGGTTGTTCCTCATAAGATAGGTTCTCTTCCAGTTGAACTACCTCTAGACTCAAAACATGAGATGGATCTGGCATATACTTTCTCAACATCGAAACGTGAAAAACATTGTGTACCTGAGATAAACTCGGAGGTAAAGCCACTTGGTATGCAACTGATCCAACTCTTTCCAGAATTTCGTATGGTCCAATAAACCTTGGACTCAGCTTTCCTTTCTTACCAAATCTCATCACACTTTTCCAAGGAGAATCTTTGAGAAAAACATGATCACCTACCTCGAAAGATAGATCCTTCCTCCGGTTATCTGCATAACTCTTCTGCCTGCTCTGAGCTGTTCTCATGTGTTTCGGAATCAGCTGAACTTTTTCTGCCATCTCTTCTACCAATTCTGGTCCCATCAACTTTCTTTCACCCACTTCATCCCAGAAAGCTGGAGTTCGACACCGCTTCCCATATAATGCCTGAAATGGTGCCATCTGTATACTGGAGTGAAAACTGTTATTATATGAAAACTCAACCAAAGAAAGATGTTGGTCCCAACTTCCCTGATAATCCATAGAACATGATCATAGCATATCCTCCAATGTCTGAATTTTTCATTCTGACTTCCCATCTGATTGAGGATGAAAAGCTGTACTAAAATTTAATTCAGTACCCAACGACTTCTGAAGGCCTTTCCGAAAGTTAGAAGTAAACCTGGGATCACGATCCGATACAATGGAGAGAGGAACTCCTTGTATCCCGACTATCTCTTTAAGATACAAACGGGAAAGTTGATCAAGAGAGAAAGTATCTCGTATAGTAAGGAAATGAGAAGATTTGGTCAAGCGATCAACAATAACCCAGATTGCATTATTACCTTGAGATGTCTTCGGTAATCCAACAACAAAGTCCATGGATATATTCTCCCATTTCCACTCTGGCACTGGTAAAGGCTGAAGCATCCCTTTCGGAAACTGTCGCTCGACTTTAACCTGCTGACAAGTCAAACACTTCACAGTAAAATCAGCAATATCTCTTTTCATTCCATCCCACCAGTAATACTCCCGCAGATCTCTATACATCTTAGTACTGCCCGGATGAACTGAAAACGGAGAACTATGAGCTTCACATAACAACTCTCTCTTCAACTGTTAATCACAAGGAACACACAATCTCTTCCCAAATCTCAAAACGCAATCATTATCAATGTTGAATTCAGGCAACTTACCTTTCAGAACCAGCTCTACCCTTTTCTGCAACTCACTGTCTTGCTTATGTGCTTGCTTGATTCTATCTGATAGAGATGATCTCACTGATACCTGAAACAAAACAGAAGTACTTCCTGCACCAACAACTTCTATGCCAAAGTTCATCAAATCATTAACCAAAGAATCACGTTCCAAACGCAACATTGTTAATGAAGCATTACTTTTTCGACTCAAAGCATCAGCAACTTTATTTGCTTTTCCCGGATGGTAATGAATTGTAAAATCATAATCTTTGATTAATTCCATCCATCTCCTTTGTCTCATGTTTAACTCTTTCTGAGTGAATATATACTTTAAACTTTTGTGATCGGTATATATTTTACACTTTACTCCATACAAATGATGCCTCCAAATTTTTAAAGAAAAAACAACAGCAGCTAATTCCAAATCATGTGTAGGGTAATTTACCTCATGAGTTTTCAACTGTCGTGAAGCATAAGCAATTACCTGATCATTCTGCATTAGGACGCAACCAAGTCCATTCAATGAAGCATCAGTGTATATAACAAACTCACCATTCCTGGAAGGTAGTGCCAAAACTGGAGCATTCACCAATCTTCTTTTCAATTCCTGAAAACAATCATCACATTCTTTTGTCCAGATAAACTTAACACCCTTCTGAGTTAGCTTAGTCATTGGACTAGATAACCATGAAAAATTTCTAACAAACCTTCGGTAATAACCCGCCAAACCAAGGAAGCTACCAATCTCGGTTACATTTGTGGGTCTTGGCCATTCTTCCACAACTTTTGTTTTTGCGGGATCAACAGTTATTCCATCTTTAGAAACAATGTGACCAAGGAAAGAAATTTCTTGCAACCAAAACTCACACTTTCTGAATTTCCCATACAGTTTCTTTTCTTTTAAGGTTTGCAAGATAACCCTTAAATGTTTTTCATGCTCCTCTTTACTTTTAGAAAACACCAAAATATCATCAATTAAAACCACCACAAACTTATCCAAGAACTCATGGAAAATTATATTCATTAAGTCCATGAATACAGCAGGTGCATTGATTAGCCCAAAAGGCATTACTACAAATTCATAATGGCCATATCTCGTACGGAACGCGGTCTTCGGAATATCTGCCACCTTTACCTTCAGCTGATGGTACCCCGATCTCAAGTCAATCTTTGAAAAAAAACCAAGCTCCCTGGAGCTGATCAAACAAATCATCGATATGAGGCAAAGGATATTTGTTCTTAACAGTGATATTATTCAAGGCTCTATAATCAATGCAAAGTCTCATAGAACCATCTTTCTTTTAACAAATAAAATAGGAGCACCCCATGGTGATGTGCTAGGTCTAATGAAACCTTTATCTAATAAATCTTGCAATTGCTACTTCAACTCTAAAAGTTCAATTTGTGCCATTCGATAAGGAGGTTTTGAAATTGGCTTAGCATCAGGAACTAAGTCAACAGTAAACTCAACTTCCCGATCTGGTATTATTCCAGGCAACTCATCAGGAAAAACATCAGGATACTCATTTACCACTGGCACATCATTAATCTGAATAGTTCCTTTATTTTCAACGACGTGTGCAAGGTAACATTCATTTACATCTTTTACAAGTTTCTCGGCCTCTTGATATGTTATCAAAAGTAAGGGTTCATTCTTGTAAACAAACTGAATGTATTTCTGAAAAGAAACTTCTTTAGCTCTACATTCAATCATAGCATGGTAAATAGAGAGCCAATCCCTACCCAGGATAACATCAAACTCTACTAGAGGTAGAACAATAAGGTTTTCAAGTAGATTCTTTCCACAGATAAGGATAGGAAGATTCTTATAAATTCTTTTTGCCTCGACATTTCCCCCAGGGGTTTTTACCAAAAGATCAGGAGTCATTTCTTGAGATGGTATTCCCATTTTACTAGAAAAGGTTTCAGAGATGAAAGAATGTGTAGACCCTGAATCAAACAACACACTGGCATAATCTGAAAAAATAAACAAAGTACCTGATACAACTTCATTTGATGGAACGACATCTACTGAAGTAGTTGCAAAGGATTTCACCACCCCTTTCTGCTTGTAGTCTAACTGCATCCCATCACTCAAGCTCCTTGTCAGGCACTCGTTTGCATAGTGACCCATCTCATTTCACTTATAACATTTCACTAACTGTAAATCAAATTTGTTCTTACCTTCACCTTGATCCTTTTCAGTGCAATCACAATCCTTATGTCCCATCTTACCACATCGGTAGCACTTCCCAGAATTCAGAAAACATTCCCCAGCATGCCTTTTGCCACATTTATCACAAACTGGAAACTTAGTTCTCTTACCATCAGACTTTTTTGAAGAATTCTTACCTTTCTCCTGCCACCTCGGTCTCTTCTTCTGCTGGTTGTTATAGAAAACTTGGTCATCGGCAAACTCCATTTCCACCTTCTCAGCACATCGAACAAGCTTTTCATAACTTTTAAACTCACGAGAAGCTAATGCCCTTCGATACTTTGGCTTTAATCCTGAGCAAAAACGATTGATTTTACTATCAAGGTCCCGGATAAAATTTGGAGCATACCTTGCCAATCGAGTGAACCTTTCTTGATAGGCAGCCACTGAGTCTTCCTCTTGCCTCAATTACAAGAATTGCTTTTCCATACTAAGTCGAACAGCCTTAGGAAAATACTTCTCAAGAAACATACCTTTGAATTCATCCCAGTCAAGAGCATCAATCTCATCGGCGTCCCTGATATTTTTAACCATAGACCACCACTGATCTGCTTCACCCTCCAAACGGTAAATAGCAAGACTAACCTTTTGATTGTCTGAACACCCCATGACATCAAAAATCTTTTCCAGTTCTTTAATCCACCCTTCAGCTAGCACAGGGTCAGATGATCCTCTGAATGATGGTGGATGTTGCCTCATGAAATGTTCCACCACTGACATGTTCCTCTGCGGTTGTTCTGGCTGATCTCGTGCATGGATACCACCGCCATTTATCGCTTGAGTCAATTGCGCCATTACTGCAACAAACTCTTCAGTTCCAATTCCGACCATTTCTGGATGCTGATTCGGAAGGTTATTTCCTTCTGTATGCCTTCCTAGCACTGCTTCCCTACTTCCTCTGCGGAAAACCATTATGAACAAACATGTCTTAGATGAAGCAACATGGTAATCTTTAAATTCTATATCATTTCAAAAAAAAATATTTTTGGATAATCATTTAATATAATTCTAACTCCTATAGTTATCTAAACCAACCTCTGATACCAACTATAAGGCCCCAACCTTAAACCTTACTTAATCTTGAGTTATTACAAGATTACACATTGAGGATCTTTTCGGGTTTAGAGTTTTAGAGAATTAGATCATAAAACATGCATTACATTCCACATATAAACAAAGTGGTTACATAAAGATAGTATTCTTCATTCCCATCAATGGAAACACATTTAAAATAAAACATGGATTATTTTTTGACACATCCTTGACTCTATCATCTTATCATGTACCTTTCCCTTGACCTGTGAAAAACATTTCAAAAACTTGGGATGAGCATAAAAACTCGGTATGGGTTATATAAAAAAAACATGGAAAGGAAACATGAGTTCATATATACATAAGAATGAAATCATAAATTACCCATAAAACATAGGCACTTTAACATACCTCGTAAAATCATGAATAAATCATAGAAATCATAAGACATAAAGGTAACTTGAGGCATTCATAACATTCTTACGGAGGGAGTAACCCTCTTGGTTACGTTTGGAATACCCATCACAGTATATTCCCTAAAATCTCTTCGGAGAAACCTTAATGTTTCACTCCTTCGCGTTACCCAATTCATTGGAGAGCTATAACGGGCTCACCCGCCCTTAGTTTATCACGGAACCACCCGTCTTCATATTAATGCCCAAGAACCATAACATAATCATATCACATAAAACATGCATAAAGGAAACATAACATTTCCACATTTCAATCACGAGATATCAATACAACACATTGATATAATGAAAACATTATGAAAACCATTTTCAATACCAAAGTAAAACATGGTATTTATTTTTCGTTTTAAAAAAAAGGTATGGCTTGTAGAGGAAGCCGAAACTCAAATTACGGTCACGACGGCGGAGAAGTCGTTGTCACCGCATACGTACGACAAAAACATTCCCTTTTGTCGTTTAGTAAACGCTTCGTATAAAAAAGATTCCTTTTGAATAAACGTAAAAGTCAATGGGGTTCATACACCGTATAAAAGAAATTTGTGTATAAAATAAAATATGCCTCAACGAAAGGAGATTGAGACGAAGTCCCATACCTCGTATCCGACTTGACCCGACCGTTCTTTAATCTCCTGAATAATAAACATAAGATAATCTCTACTTTCTTATGAATCTTTTTCAAGTTCATTATTCCTTTTATACCATGTTATGAACATCATGTAATCAGTTAAGTTAATAATGTTCATTTTGTCGGTATTTGGTTCTTAAGTCAAAAATAGACTTCTTACACTTACATGTTGTTAATTTGGCCAAAGGTTCATTATATCCAGAATGGTATTCATGATTTAGATATCATATATGTCATATATATCCAGTACATACATGCATTTATAATATTACATCACATTTAGAGGTAAGAAATGAAATGCACCGTTCATGGAGATGGTAAGCCGTACGTATGCATGAACGCTACTTCCATTTCTATTTCATATTTTCTGGAATGGAATCATAATGATATAAGAGTTTATTATAATTCCAGTATAATAACATATATAACATCATTAAATTTACCCTTTACACATCCCACATATGGTATTAACGAATCAAATCACTTTCAGGGGGCGGTAGTCCGTACTTACTAAAATGAAGATATCGTGTTTACCCATAATGGAAACCATAAAGGTATGCCCAAAATTAAAAAAAACAGAAGCTTAAGGAAAACATAAACATATTATATATCATATATAAAAATAGTGACATCATAATGGCCACCTTTGAAGGTGTTAAATGAGTGTTGAACAATCATCGTTTCGGGAGGCAGAATTTCTCCATCCACGGAAACCGTATGTTCTTTAACCATTTGATGTAGTTGTGTGAGAGTGTAGCTCAAATAAATCTTTTAACAACATCCTAGTATATTTAAGATACTGGTGTTGTTACAAAGGAAGTAAATAAAAAGAGTTTAGGGGGTTGGAGAAGAAAAATAAAACAAATGAACATGAGAGAATGAATTACCTTTAAAAGTGTAACTCATTTTGAGTTGAGCCTAAAGGCTTCCTTTGAAAGGATTCTACCCAAAGTGAATCCTCTAGGATGAGGATATGGATGTGGAGAGATTAAATGGGCAGGGGTTGGCCGAGCCAAAGGCTTGAATAGTGTGTGAAATGAGGTAGAGGTGGGGGCCTTTTATAAGAGGAGAGGAGGGGCACTTTTGGAAAGTAAAAAAATATTACTTTATTTGAAAATGTGTTTCGGTTTCAAAAGGTCCCACATTGATATAATTCGTGGATAAGGTGACAAGGCTTCGAAATCCACTCATCCAATAAGTTTTGGACATGTTTAGTTCATATATTTTATATTATCTTTCCATTTTATTTAAATCGTCAAATAATGATGTCATCGCTGCATCATTATTATGTCATAAATAATTTAATTTATTTAATGTCTAAAAATAATAAAAAAACTACTATGATGTAGGAAATCTTTTTAGCTTTCCAATGACTATTTATAATCAAAAATATGATCTTTATAACCCCATGTAAAAATTGATTTCGTAAAACATCTCTTGTTTGTGTCATTTTTACATTAACATTTAATAAAAAGTTATTTATGTCATTTCCAAACCAAAGTGTCTCCATGGGGTCCCCAAGTTGACTCATGGCTTTTCTTGGTCGGCCATGACACAACCAATTAGGTTGGGACATGGTTATAGGTCATTTACTATTATTAAAGCATTATTTATACCTTAAACTACCCTAATTACCACTAATCGCGATTAAGAACTTAATAAGTTACTATTCACCAAAAAATTATTTTAATCTCGTTGAACCACATTTTATTTCTTAATGACAACCATGTATGTCGGATTTTCAAAATTCAATACACATTAGTGGTAAACTTTCATTTAACTGAAAAATCAGTTTGCTTGATTACCACTTAGTGGTTTCACTATTCATCAAAAATTGAAGTTTTTCAGAAAATTACCAAAAACTCACCCTAAGCTATATTTGATATTCCGAATTCAAAAATGAAGTCTATTTTACAAAATTCAAATCATATAAGTCACATTAATTAATTTAATAATTAATTCCCGCTACCAGAGCAAATAGCGTGTTTTTACAAAACAATAAGTATCAAAAGATTGACACCAGTTTAAGTCTAATTTCAAAGTGAAATTGATTCCAATGACCAACATTGGATAAAATGGTAAAAATATATTCTAATTTCACTTCAAAACCAATTCAAATCATAATCTAATCATATAAATTAATTAGATTAAAAATCAGTTTTGATGTAAAATGCAGTATTTTTCACTATTCATTAAAAAATGAATATTGTCAGAAAAATACCAAAAATTCACACAAGGTAAATTTTGATGTCCCAATCATAAAGGATAAGTTTATTTTGACAAACATAGTTTATAAAATTGTCAAAATATAGATTCAAAAATGGTTTGCCATCAAAAGGCACTAAAACAATCTTTTAAGAATATTAGTGTATTCCATGCATAAGATTGTATTTATTTTCATTTTAAGCCTCTATAACACTATCTTAATCATTAATAGACATAGATAAAAATATCTATTATTCATTACTTACTTGGGATGTTACAAAATATGAGGTGGGATGGAATAAGCAAGGACAACTTGTAAACCCCAACAAAGCCATGTTTAGTAGCTACATTGGAATCGTCACTCGACAACACATGCAGATTGATGTAGAGTCGTGGTATCATGTTGTCAGTGGGATGAAAATATTAATGTGGGAAGAGATTACTGTAACATTATGATATCATTTATTTAATTTATTAAAATAAAATAAAATAAAATACTAAAATATTGACTAACTCTTCATCATCTCTTGTAGAGTGCATTTAAAGTAGTTGTCTCGCACAAAGAATATGTGTTAAGAATGGCAGGAAGGGTTCATATAGTCTTTCACACCATTTTAACAAAACATCATCTGAAAGATGTTAAAGGGAATATCAAGCCGCACCCACCTCTTATTTATGCACACTTAATATCCCAAGGAGCATGGGATGAATTTTACAACCATCGTGCAGAGAAGACTTTTCAGTTACACTGTGTTTGGTTACATGCTGTTTAACATTTCTTATATTCATCACTTTTATTGAAAATTTTTTATTTATGAAATATCAAATGAGTGCTGAAAATAAAGAATGGGTAGCAAAACCAGCACTCTCTAACCATAAATCAAGTTTGGGGTATGCTTCAATTGAAAAAAAATTTAGTACATATTTTAAAAGTACTATAATAGTTTTATGTGACATAAAACAACACTGTAACCATGTTTCTATGTTTATATGCAGATTGATGAATCAAAATCCCAAGACATTTCCATCCCATGCCATGTGCTATGGAAGGAGGCTCTTATTAATAAAGAGGGGAAACTGGTAGATGAAAACACACAAAAAGTGTAGGAAACATGTGTATGTATGACATAATATAAATTTGTATTTCTTTAAATAACTATTACATAACTATCTTTACTAATTTTCCCATATTTTCTATTTGACATAGTCACAGGAATCAACAACACCCGCACTAGATGCAGAAATACATTTAGTGGCCTTGAAACAGCCAGAATAGTATGTCCGCATCAGAGGTGTGGGTTTTGAGGTGACACCCCGGAAGTATTTTCAGAAAAAAAAAGAAAGAGGATAAAAAAACTAACGAAATGAAAATGATGAGAGATAGAGTAACTACCCTTGAATAAATAATTGAAGGTTAGGGAGATTTGATAGCAACTTTGATGGGGGAAAGGCAAAGAGAACAAACAAATCAAGAACAACTCACGTGAGAAGATCCCACCCCACACCCCACCAGCATTGAGGTGAGCCATTCACCTCAAAGACCTGACTTAAATGATGTAATCAATGTTCTAGTATTTTTTTCTATCAAATGTGAATCACATAGACACTGATACATTTTTTGTAATTATATTTTACAGGGTGAAAATTACTGTGATTTATATCTGTCAACACCCACCCATCGCCTTATAGCGAGGGATACAATGTTCAATATGCAGAATGACATGCTACACTCCAAACCAATTCCAAACTGTCATGTCAATGTGTCGATTAACGTATATCATGAGCCGAGCGCCGAGATAACCATGCCAAATTATGATGATGACATTCATACAGTGGAAAAAGCTGTTGGAATACTCGTTGCATGGCTGTCGAATCTTGTAAAACAACATGTCGACCAAGAGGTATTCATTTCCAATTCATTTTTCAAGCAGAACCTTTAACATTAAATTAGAAAAGTGCTAAACCGATGAAGGTTATTACAAAAAAACAAAATGGAGGAGCTAAAATGAATGAACAGCTCAAAAGGATCAAGCAACCGATCAAAACGATCTACTGGGAGCACCTTCACCCCGCCCATTCTATATCCACATTTAATATCATTGCATTCTCATGGGGATACGAAAATGAAAGGCAGAAAGAGTCAAAAAATTTTTTGAAAAGGATATGTACAGAGAGGAAACATTAGATTTCGTTAGTGCTGACGTTGTAGCTAAAATCATCGCATACGACTGGCTATGTGCCTTAGTTATAAATGTATACATGAGGTATGTTTTCATGATTTGATTTTACAAAAGCTGATATACTATGATAATTATGTATAAATACTTTTCATATTTTTCACTGGCATATATATGAAAAACAATTGAAGGGATTTTCCCATGAATACAAATTTGGACTCGTTAGTCCTCACACCACTTCTACAGAACGAGAAGAAATAGATTCTATTTTTCAGGATGAATTAATGTCAAGCCTACTCAGAACGTTTCAATGCAGAATTATGACTGACAGACTATTTTTAATACCAACGTTTCAGGGGTAAAACTCTACATTTTAATCATATAAATTATATTTTCATTTCTATCAGTACTTATTCCTTTTTTTGGTTTTTAGGCAACATTGGATGCTCATTGCAATCAATTTGGATAATCCAAAGATTTATTTTCTGGATTCACTAAATGGATATACAACAAACCGACCACACATGATGGTGATTGTCAATAAATAATACACTAGATCCAACATTTTAGAACTAAATATCTAGTTATATAATATATATATTATCTTTTAATGAGGATTCTGTTATGATAGGGCAGTGTATGAATATCATCTAAAGGATGGAATGAATCTAGGGCCAAAGGATGACAAGGCGCACAAGATCTACAAATGGAGAAGTATTAGGGTATATATAATTATATTTTACTCTAAAAAACATATCTAAACCGATTAATTATTTTACTCGATATTTCTGTAGTGTCTGAAACAATCAAACGACAAAGACTGCGGTTATTATGTTTGTAAATTTATGAAAGAGATCATATTTCATGAACAAACATGAATCCCTGAAGTGGTATTGTTGAAAATAATAACAACTTAATTTAAAATAATTATTAATCCTTTAGGTATTTTAATTTTTTCAGTACTACTATGAATGTCGCAAAAAATCTTATTCAGAATATGATATAGATGTGTTTAGAAACGAATGGGCAGCGTACCTGATGGAAAAATGTAAACAAATATGACAATGAAGGTGAATTCATACTACTTATGTTATCTTTATATGATCATTGATATATCCCTTGTTTACAATTATTGAGAATCTATGATCACCCTTTATTATGTTTCATATACTTAGATTATGAATAATGGTTTTAAAAATGATTTTATTTTCTAGTAAAGAATAACTTAATGACAGACTCTTATGAACTACAGACATATGGAATACCGAGAAGATGCATTTGGATTGTTTTGATAATTTAGGACAACGATCCATGAGTCATTTGTGACATGTACGAATCAACCGCACACCCATACAATGCATGCTGTGACTGGTATGGATAAAAGTGTCTGATTTCAGTTTCAAATTGACATTAACTTTAGAAAACAACAAAAGTAACATACGACAAACCGAGAAAATGCATATAGATTGTTTTGATACTTTATTATAATGATCCATGAGTCATTTGTGACATGTACAATTCAACAGAACCTCAATCCGATGCACGGTGTGACCAGTATGGCTAAAAGTATCTGATATGAGTTTCAAATGGAAATAAACTTAATAAACAACACAAGTAACATACAAAAAACCAAGAAAACGCGTTCGGATTTTCTTTATACCTTAGGAAAATGATCCATGAGACATTTTTGAGGTGTAAGAATCAACCACACCTCAATCTGATGCACGGTGTGACTGTAATGGATAAAAGTGTCTGATATTAGTTTTAAATTGACATTAACTTTAGAAAACAACAATACTGACATAAGGATGACCGAGAAAAAGTGTTCATAATTTTTTGATATTTTAGTACAACTATCCATGAGTCATTTTTGGCGTGTAAGAATTGACCTCACCTTAATCCGACGCATGGAGTGACCATTACGGCTAAAATTTTCTGATATCAGTTTGAAATTGACATAAACTTTAGGAAACAACACTACTGACATACGGAAAACTGAGCAAATGTGTTCAGATTGTTTTGATACTTTAGTAAAGCTATCCATGAGTCATTTTTGACATGTAAGAATTGACCGCACCTCAATCTGATGCACATTGTGACCTGTATGGATAAAATTGTCTGATATTAGATTCAAATTGACATAAAATTTAGAAAACAACAAAAGTAACATACATAAAACTGAGAAAACGCATTCAGATTTTTTTGATAATTAAGTAAAATGATCTAGGAGTAATTTTTGACATGTACAAATTGTCCTCACATCAATCTGACGCATGGTGTGACCGGTATGTAAAAAAGTGTCTGATATCAGTTTCAAATTTAAATTAAGTTTAGAAAACAACACAACTGACATACGTAATACCAATAAAATGTGTTCTTATTGTTTTTATACTTTAGGAAAACTATCCATCAGTCTTTTTTGATGTGTACAAATCGACCGCATCTCAATCAGACACACTGTGTAATAGGTATGGCTAAAAGTGTCTAATATCAGTTTCAAATTGACATAAACTTTAGAAAACAACACTAATGACATACAGAATACTGAGAAAACGTGTTTGGATGGTTTTGATATTTTAAGACAACGATCCATGAGTTATTTGTGATGTGTACGAATTGACTGCACCTTAATCCGAAGCACGGTGTGACCAGTATGGCTTAAAGTGTCTGATATCAGTTTCTAATTGACATAAACAATAGAAAACAACACAAGTAACATACTGAAAACCAAGGAATTGCGTTCAGATTGTCTTGATAAATTAGGAAATTGATCCATGAGTCATTTGGGACATTTATGAATCAATCACACCTCAATACAATGCACAGTGTGATAGGTATGGCTAAAAGTTTCTGATATCATTTTCAAATTGACAAACACTTTAGAAAACAACACAAGTAACATACAGAATACTGAGAAAATGAGTTTGGATTGTTTTGATACATTAATAAAATGATCCATGAGTCATTTTTGACGTGTAAAAATTGACTGCACCTCAATCTGACACACGGTGTGACTGGTATGGCTAGAAGTGTATGAATTCAGTTTCAAATTGTCATAAACTTTAGAAAACAACACTACTGACATATGGAAAACTGAAGAAACGCATTCCGATGGTTTTGATACTTTAGTAAAATGATCCATGAGTCATTTTTGATGTGTATGAATCAACCGCACCTCAATCTGATGCACGGTGTGACCTGTTTGACTAAAAGAGACTGATATCAGTTTCAAATTGACATAAAATTAAAAAAACAACATAAGTAACATACGACAAACCGAGAAAACACGTTCGGATTGTTTTGATAATTTAGGAAAATTATCCATGAGTCATTTGTAACGTGTATGAATCAATCGCACCTCAATCCAATATACGGTGTGACTGGTATGGATAAAGTGTCTGATATAAGTTTCAAATTGACATTAAGATTAGAAAACAACACTACTGACATACGGAATACTGATAAAACGCGTTCAGATTGTTTTGATATTTTAGGAAAACAATACATGAGTCATTTGTGATGTGTAAAAATCTACTTCACCTTAATCCGATACACGGTGTGACTGGTATAGCTAAAAGTGTCTGATATCAGTTTCAAATTGACATAAACTATAGAAAACAACACAAGTAACATACAGAAAACCAAGAAAACGCATTCCGACTATCTTGATACAATAGGACAATGATCTATGAGTCATTTTTTACGTTTACGAATCAACCTAAGCTTAATCTTATGCACAGTGTGACCGGTATGGATAAAAGTGTCCGATATCGGTTTCTAATTGACATAAACTTAAAAAACAACACTACTGACATACAAACAACCGAGAAAATGCATTCGGATTGTTTTTATACATTAGGAAAACCATCCATGAGTCATTTGTGATGTGTAAAAATCAACCACACCTCAATCAGACGCACGGTGTGACTGGTATGGCTAAAAGTGTTTGATATCAGTTTGAAATTGACATAAACTTAAAAGACAACACAAGTAACATACAGAAAATCGATCAGACACGTTCTGATTGTTTTGATACTTTAGGAAAAAGATCCATGAGTCATTTGTGACATGTAAAAATCAACCACACCTCAATCTGATGCATGTTGTGACCAGTAAATCTTTTCATTAGATAAAGAATCAATATTTATTAAATGAGATAAATCATCCAAAAACATATTGATTTTACATTATTCCCTTTCATTGTTATCAGAATGAAAACAATTGAGTTTATCATTTTCATATTTTACTTTCACAATTCCATATTAATGTATTCTTTCATATAAATGTTTTAATTTATTTCATTATTTTATTACTAAAATAATATTTGTTTTCTTGTATAGTTGAATTTTTTTCCTTGAGTTCAGATGCTTTGTTCGGCAACAAATACCATGGATGACAACTTTTTACAGCGGACGACGGATATGACAGGATGAAACATTAATGTTTATAACTATTTTTGGATAATTGTAATGTTAAATATGTAAAACATTGTTTGAAATGTATATAGTAGTGTGTTTTTTTGTATTCATGTTGTTAAGTAAATGTATATAGCATTGTTTGTCAAAATATTGTGTGCGGGTGCTGGTTTATGCAGGTATGCTGGTTTGTGCAGGTGTGCAGGTGTGCAGGTGCTAGATGGGTAGGTGTAGGGGAAGGTAACTTTATCAGCGCTTTTTTGAGTGCTGATAAAGCATACATTAATAGCACTAAAAGAGCACTGATAAAAAACCTATTATCAGTGCTTTGAAAAGCACTGATAAAGGGTATCCTTTATGAGTGCTTTTTTTAGCGTTGATAAAGGTCACCTTTATTAGCGCTCTTCGAAGTGATGATATAGGGGTCCCCTTTATCTATGCCGGCATTAATAGCGCTTTTCTAGTGCTGTTAACATTGGTTTTTAGTGCTGATAAAAGGCCATGTTGTAGCAGTGACCCCATGAATGGTTAAAAATATTTTTTCAAATTTGAGCCATATGAAAATGATTTATACATTTATAAAAATAAATATTTGTGTTGCTGTGATGAGGTATGAAGTTTTTTGTATGAAATCCATTTTATATGTGAATTTGAAGTGGTCCAGTCTGTTGATTGTCCTGTGGTAGACCAAAATCAATCCCAAAATAGTCAATTTTTACAAGAATTATGTCATGAATGATCTTGAAAACGCCAATATTTATTATAGTAATTGTTATTTAATTTTTACTTATAAGTATTAGGGGAAGATAAGATCAGTGACCATAAGAATATGAACTTGAAATTGAAATTTTAGTCCGATTATAGGAAATAAAATAAATATTTCATATGATTTATATAAAATTGACTCTAACTTCTTAGAGTCTATGGATGGTGTTAGAATATTTCATCATGTCCATTTGTCATATTCCATCATGTTTTAATTGTAAATGTTTTTTAGGTGATGTAAAACATATCAAAACATTTATATTTGATAATATATTCTCTAAACAATGGAATGTGGAAGATTCCATCACCATAAGTTTTTGGTGTATATGGTTTGACCCTGGTGGATTTTTTCAATAACTAAATAATATGTTTATCATATCTACATGTGATAGAAAATTGAGGTAATTATCAACCCTTTCCATGTATAATTACCATTTTATTTTGTCTCGTGATAATTCTTAGTAGAAATTTTCTTAGACAAATGTGAATAGAAAGGGTGCACATGTGATCATAATATCATAGGAATATAAAATCAAAATGTATAGATCAAACTTCCAATTGTAACATATCATTATTTTAATTTCTTAAATATAGAACTGCCTTATTATCCATTTAATTGTTATTTTTCTTCACAAATACCTATCTAGTGAAAGTCTACGTTACATGGCTGGGAGATTTTGATTCATCTTTTCTATAGTTATTGTTTAATGGTTTATTAAATTATGATGTTATGATTAAGAATTTATAATTTTACACTTGAGATACTGAGGTAATATGGTTTTCATATGTGTATTATTAATGGTATATAAGAAAACATAATATATGTGTGTTTAAATGTGATTGGGAAATTCTATTTATGTGAATCAAATTTATGGTAAATGTTTTTAGAAAGAAAATATTTAAAAAATAATAATGGTTTTTTCTAATTTAATGTAGGACTACATTTTTTATCTTGAATAACATATTTGGGTAATTTTAATTAATTTAAACCAAAATTATTTTTTTCTAGGAAGTTAATAATTTTTTATAGGTGTGTTGATTTTTTTGTACATTTGGTATAAGACTTCTTTTCATGAGTGAGTATGTGAATTAGATTATTATGTATAGATTGGTGAATAAATTGCATATATAGATTATCATTTATAATAGGGATGTGATTAATTTTTGGGCTGGTAAACTTGAGTGGGTTGGAATGGTATGCATGTTTTCATTTTAATAGTGAGTTATAACAATCCATAGTATAGGTTGTGAAGCATGAAGGGTGGGGATAGTTGTTAAATTGGTAAAGATTTTATTTATGACTAATGGATGAGTGAGTAATTTTTTTCTCAAATTATATTAATATAATTTATTATGTTTCATATGAAATGTGGGGAAAGCGTAATTGTTTGAAATGGGGTTGGTAGAGCATGGACAAATATATTGTTCTTTGGGTGGGCAATTTATTTGTGATAAGACAATTGTTCGGTATTTTTATGAGTATTTATTTAGGAATTGTTAATATGAGAGAAAATGTATTTCCAAAAAATGAGTGTTCCCAATATAATTGTAATTCTTATATAATTGGATAGTTTTGAAATTTTATGATGGGGTAAAAATTACTCTTGAATATTGAGTTTAGATGGATTTTAAGTAAGATTTGGGGTTAAAACACCTATCATAGGGAGGTATAAAATCTAATATATTTTCAAATTATTGGATAGAGGATGATTTTTTTAAAAAAATTTGGGTATGAAGCCTCATTTTATTATTTTAAGAAAAGACCTCTTTAGACTGGGTAGAGGGAGACCAAATACATAGCCTGAAGGTCCAAGGCCCATTGGCCTTAAAACTAGGCATGAAAGCCCATTTTTTTGCCCAAAGAGCCCCTCAATGAGTAGTATTGCTATAGTACCTGGGATACAGTCCCTGATACAGTACCACCACCACTACTGTTCTTACTATAGTTCCGCTACCACTACAGTGTCGTTACCACTACAGTCCCGTCGCTGCTACAGTACTTCTACAGTACCCTACTACAGTACCGGAAATTAGTCCCTACACAGATTTGATCCTGGGTCTTTTGGATGCCAAGTAAAAGCATGTGCTACTAGTGTATAGGCTCGTTGGCAGGATAGAGGCTAATTAGATTCATATCACATGAGGATCCATGGATTCAATTAACCACTTAATTCTAATTCACCAAGTATTATTTTTCTATTTTTCATTTTTTATGAAAAAATTATGGTTTTCAAAAGGGTAATATAAATGCATCCAAAAAATAAATTTATCCAAACACAAAGATGAATCAAAAAATGAAGTCTGAGAGAAATATATGTTTCCACGAGTTTAGTTTTGTGTGTTCCTTCATTATTTAGTTTTTTAAAAAATTAATATTTATAATTACTTTATTAAATTTACTTGAAAAGTTAATATCCTTTAACTTGTTGAGTGTGTAATTTAGCATGCATTTGACATAAAAAACCTCACTTCCTCTAATATCTAAGTATGATAACACCTTTATTTGTTTTTATATTGAATAACATATTGGGGTAATTTTAATTAATTTGAAAAAAAAATTTAAGAAGTTAAAACTTTTTTATAGGTGTGTTGAATTGTTTGTAGATATGGTATGAGACTTCTTTTCATGATTGAGTATAGGAATTAGATTATTAGTTATAAATTGGTGAATGAATATCATTCATAAGATATGGTTTATAATAGGGATGCTATTTATTTTTGTGTGGGTAAAATTGAGTGGGTTGGAATTGTATGCATGTTCTCATTTTAATAGTGAGTTATAACAATCCATAGTATATGTTGTGAAGCATGAATGGTAGGGATAGTTTTTACATTGGTAAGGAGTTTATTTATGACTAATGGATGAGTGAGTTAATTTTTTTCTCAAATTCTATTAATATAATTTATTAACTGTCATATGAAATTTTGGGAAAACATAATTGTTTGGAATGGGATTGGTAGGGCATGGACAAATCGATTGTGCTTTGGGTAGGCAATTTAATAATGATAAGTTAATTGTTGGGTATTTTTATGAATATTTATTTAGGTATTCTTAATAAGAGAGAAAATATATTTCCACAAAAGGATTGTTCTCAATATAATGGAAATTTTTGTATAATTGGAATGTTTTGAAATTTTATGATGGGGTAATAATTACTCTTGAATATTGAGTTTAGATAGATTTTAAGTAAGATTTTGGGTTGAAACACCTATCATAGAAAGGTATAAAATCTAATATATTTTCAAAATATAGGATAGAGTCCGATTAGTTTCATATAAAATGAGGATACATGGAGTCGATTAGATACATAATTCTAATTCACCAAATACAAATCTTTTTTAATTTTCTAATTTTTATAAAAAATGATTGTTTCCATAAGTGTAATATAAATGCAAAAAAAAAATTATCCAAACATTAATATGAAACAAAAAATAAAGTCTAAAAGGAAGATATTTTTCCAAGGGTTTAGTTATGTGTGTTCCTTCATTATTATTTTTTTAATTTATTAAATTTCCTTAAAAATTTAATATCATTTAACTTGTTGAGTGTGGAATTTAGAATGGATTTAACACACCAGAAATCACTTCCTCTAATATCTAATTATGATAAAACCTTGAAAGTGTATTAAAGTTCTAAAAAATACATCTCCACCATATGTTATTTCAACCCTTTAGGAATTACAAACTCAACAATATAAAGTGTTTACCCATAGAAAGGGTATGAAAAAACATAAATTAAAAAATATGAATGAATTTAAATCCATTCCATTGTGTAAAATTTAGGTGCCTAGGTGCATCACTAAAATTCATCTAAAATAGAATAAAAACAATAATAAATTAAAGAAAAAAAGTTTAGGTATACTAAATAACTTCCCCCATGCCAAGCATCAAGGTAGTAACTTTTTTTAGAAAAATGTACATGATCATTGATGAAATATTGGAAGATTGAAAGAAAATAAATTGAGGATATTGGAATGTAAAGATGAAATACGTCTATTAAAACATAAATTACTCTTTTATCACAAAGTAAATTAAAAAAATATAAATGTAAACTATAAGAAGCAATTGAACCATCATCATTAGAACATTATTAAATTTCACAGATTAGCTGATTCATTTTTGAATATCCATTAGCCCATTTTTATGTTTAAATAATTTTTAGGGATTCATAAATAGTCTTATTAATTGGTCTATGGTCATAATGGGTCATCATGAGGAGTAAAAAGGGTCTTATATAATTTATTAAGTTGAATATCCACATTTTATGGTCTATATGAAGGGTTTACATCATTAATAAAGATTTTAGAATTGGAAATGTGTCGGTCTAACTTTTTCATAGATTTTATTCAGGCTCTATAATTTTATTATTTTTAATTGGATGTGTCACATCATGAAACATATAGTATACATCAACAAATACCTTTTTCAATCAAACATTCAATTTAAATTCCAAATCCATCTCGATTCTTGTTTTGAATAGAATTCATTATGTGAATTTGTGTTTTCCAGAAGGGTTTTTCTATTTTCATCCCAATTTTTCATTTTCAGTCTATAAAAATGGTCTTGTACATATCATTCATCACAAACCTTAATTTTCATCATTAATTAAACATTAATAGTTTTGTTTTTTGATCATTTCCAATATTATACAATAAAAAATAATTAAATATTAGTATGGATAATCAATTATGGTGTATAAAAAAGGTTTTTTATTTGAAAATATTCCTGGAAAAAATGACTCTATCACATATTTATATCTATTAATAAAGATAAAAAATGATAATTATGAACTATAGTGGAAGTTATTATTTTCTATATCTCTTGGTGTTTGACTAAGAGAGTGGGTGTTTATTCCATATCCAATCTATGGTCATGTGGTGAGAAGGATTGAATCTTTTTTACATTAAAAACCTCAATAGTATGTGGGAGGTTTTGAGCTAAATTATTTGTTAATAAAATTTTAACAATACATGTTATGAGAACTCAAAGAACGGAATTGAGTTATATTTAATATTATATGTCCTTATTTCCCTAATAGACTTAGTATATTTGATGGAACCCCAATGTGATATGGTAATTGATTAGAAGCAGCGTGTGAAACATGATTATGTAAATGGTAAATTTTTGGTACATATCCTAATTATGTAAAAAAAACATTTGCACAAGTTAATTGAAATGATATATCATCTATAGAATAATATAAAACTTTATTGGGAATAAAATAAAAATGGATTTGAAATCATGTTATTTGGGTAGTTTTGGAATCTATGAAAGAAAGTGTTCATAAAGAAGTTACAAGTGAAATCATATGGTGGATAGAAAAATATTTTGGGTTTAATAGTTTTACCATAATTTCTATAATAATATGGTAGATAGGAATTAATGTTTTTAAAAAATTCTAAAACCTAGGATGGTTTAATGATCATGTTAAATTTTGGAATAGTGTAGGTAAATCCTTTATTAGAAGAACTATTGGTATCAAACTAATTTTCATTTTCGAAATAAAAAAATAATTATACTTAAATATGTTAGGTTTATTATGTTTTTGATTAGTTATTGGAATTTTAGGACTCATATGATATGATGTTATATATAGTTATTCATGGAATTCAAATGGTTGAGGGTTTTTCACAGTGTGAATATTATGTATAATTATACACATAAGATCATCCTATTTATAACTAATGAGTATTACCCTATTTTATAGATGGTTTTAAAATATTAAAACTATAGATCATATTATAAGAATCTTGTAGGTAATTGGGTGTACCAACAATAGTGTCAGAGAGTTATTAGAATGAGTCATATACCATTTATGGAGAATACTATATTTAATGATCATATATGGAAATGAGTGAATCCATATATTTTATGGGTAATAGTATTCAATAAATAAATAAAGTATGACTGGATTTATGGTCATTTCAATTTTCATATAAGGATTACATAAGTGGGGTTACTAAATATGAGATAATTTCCAAGAATCATAATATGAGACAAGCTTATACTAAGGTGTCAGTAAATGGTTATGTTTTTAAAGAAATTTGATTTAATTCATCATGATTAGGATATAATTTTGGTACACTATTACATGGGGATAGTGTGATTGTAGTAAAAATCGGTATCAAAAATAATGATCAAATATTTACTGGGTGTTTTTTATGAAAAAATAGAATTTAAATTAGGTAATCAATATTGGAAATTAATAGTGTATGAAATAGATTACTGAAGAATTTTGTGGAGAAAATATACTTAATGTAAATTTAATTTTCTGATTACATGAAAAAATTAAGTTTATAATCATAAATATAATGTGATAATATATTTTCATGGACAAATAAATTTCTATGATATTTTAATAGATTTTTCTTGTGGATAAAAAGTTGTATCGTGGAATATTAACAATGTACTATGTTTTGTGAGTTGGTGGATTGTGAATAATGTCATTAATGAAATTATATTAGGGATGAGTTTGAATTTTCTATTTTCCATTGGGAGAGGGTATATTTATAGTTGTATAATGTTAAATTATGAGTTTTTTGAAGATAGAGTTTGAGAATAAATGACTATGGATTCATTTTAATATGGCATGAAAAAATAACCCAATCACTATGTTATAATATATCCCAATTTAATATGAGTTAGAGCCCAATTATAGTCCAATGGGAAGGATAATGGAAAGGTAACTCTGGCCCATCCATTGGGAACCAGTTTAAAGATCATATAGAAGTAGGTGGGCCACCTGTATCATCGTGGGGTCTATTGGGATTATGGTGTCCCATGTACCATTTTTTTAGAGTTTAATAATTATTTTTTTATGAAATTACAGATGAAATCCAATCACCATTTCATTATTAACAAAAAATGGATGTGGTGATACCCTTCTACCTTTTCATCCCCCTAATACTAGATCTCTACATGTGGTTTCATGGATGAGAAATCTATGATTGTGTACTATTATAAGAAGGGTGAATTAAATCCTTAATATATCTCACGATTTTTCCTTAAAATCATTATTTATTATGAAGAAATATATATTTGGCTAATTTTTATATGAATCTACAATTTTAAATTAATTGAGATAAATAATCTACAAATATTGGATGTGTTATCTTTTTATAAATCCAGGTTGGTGGTCCATTTTATATTGAACCCAATAACATATTTTTTATGAAATATAGAGAATCCATTAATGGTAAATAAAATTAGGGAGACTTGAATTGGGATTGATAAATTTATAATTTTTTATTTAGATTAGGTGGATAATCCTATTACTGGAAAACATTTTCCAAGCTATCTTTAGTTTCATTATGAATATTACAGACCAATATTACTTTACTTAATGAGTTTTATTAATGTGTGGTCAACCTGGAATAAGTCCCCAATATTGTGATAGATTATGATTAGTTGGGATTGGCTGACCTAGGATAGGTAATGGTTTCACACAGGAATAGTGCTATCATAGTTTTTTGAGGTAATAGGTTTTTCATATAGGTTTTTATAAATTACTTTTTTTGGGAAAATTGAATTCATATGGTATCGTTTTTACTTGTATGAGTCTTTCATTTCTCATTGTATCTCTTGATGGAATACCTTAATGGTTGGTTTAGTGGGTTTATAGTATTATGTGGTTTCACATTATATAAAATATAATATGATGATTTAAGAAAAAATGTATATTTGGATCTTAGGGTCTCTTTATAGGGAGATATAAGGGGTTTTATAAAATTTAATTCAAGAAATCCCAGATATGGTTTAGTGAACATAATAACAAAAACTACCTTATAGAAATATAAAATGATAGTTATATAAGGGGTTCACCAATATTCTATAATAATGGTATGAAATATGGTGTAGTATAGTTTTATTATAGACACTATAGAAATGGATGCTAATTATTGTGAAGAAATGTGAGATTTGTATTGTTTTCTTGAGAAAAAATGGTAAGTCTAGTGGGTTTTTTATTTTCCATAGCAGTATTCTATATGGTTTGGTTTCATTGTGCAATGACCCATGTTCTATCATTCAAAACCATGCTAGAGGGTTTCCTCTAATAATGAAAGGAGAGATTATTAGTTTATCTTATAAAGACTTGTGAGTAGATTTTCTTATTATAGGTTAGCCAATATATGTAAATGAATAGTGGAATATGTTACTAGGGATGTATGCATTAATATTAAGTCTAAGGGAAAATTATAATGAATAACATTCTAATGTAGTGTTGTTTCTTATAATTAGTATGTCATGTTCAACTTCCAAGAAAACTCTTATTCTTTGATGGTTAGATTGTATAGAATCTAGGATACAATATAGATTTTACTCTAGTATGATGAGTCTAGTTAAATGATATGTAATGAATTAAGTTGGTTATGGTGTCATTTTATCCTGGTTAACACATGATGACTCAAATTGGTTTCATGAATGATATATACTATTTATTTATATATTATTATAATATATATAAAGACATCAGATTTACATACATTGATATTACATCATACAAAATGAATATGAATTTCATTATATATAAAAACACATGGGGACCGTATATATTTATTGTCATTGGAAACATTGATATATAAACAACTAGTTTATAACTGAACTACATAATCTTGAATTATGTTACTCATAGATAAAAACCTTATTAGAAGTATTATAAATTATATCTTTATTCATATGATGGGGAAATAAAATACAAGAAAGGATGAACACAAAAGCATGATAAGTGTAGGCATGGGTGACATGTAAATATAACATAGGTGTGAGAAAAAGATCATAAAATTCAAAGACCATAACCAGTATATAAAATTCCATAATCATGAGTCATGGAATAATGCATTCCAAGTCATAAGACATGAATAATAAATAATTATAAGTCATGACCATGATAGAATAACACTAACATAACATATTGTTTTGTGGCATATATATAAACATAGAATGTATCATGTCATGGATACCCCTAGGAAACTCATAAAATTTTTTGGTCCGGCTAACCACACATATACATGAATTAGGAAAGAGAACATCTTTTTTATCCTCTTTTGGGTCTCAGATATCCTTAAGTGTACCCATTTAGGGCTTGGAATAACCTCTATTATACCCTACTTTGGTCATGGGATAACATAAAATGTACTCTTTGAGCTCATTGACCATCAATCATTAACCAATGAATTGGATGGAGATATATGTCACCCCCATCACATAATCTGTATATATTTGTTCCATGAAATCATAAAACATTCAAAAATTCAAAAACTATTAAAAGGAAATAGTTTTCACAAACATTTCATCATAGCATAAACTATGGGAAAGACATAGGTTTCATTAATATTTTTCATCACAATCATAAATCATGTAGATAAATAATAAGGATGGTATTTTTGGATAATATCCCTAGTGAAGCTTATATAGCATCGATTGATGCCTTCTTAGATTGAAAATTATTTTGAAAAATCACTTCGATCATTTCGTATTGAAAATTACTATTCTAAAATGAAATCACTTATTTAAAATTTGAAAAATTATTAAATATTAAATAAAAAATTTCCTTTAAGAAACTTTGGATATTATTAGTGTAATATCAAAATTATTTGGTTGTCATAACGGTGGTAAATTCCATTCATTCAATACACATTACAATAATTATTACTCTTATATTTTTGATAAAAATCAAGAGGTGTTTGTTCAAAAAATGACATGAATATTCCTTTTATACCCTGTGGTAAAAATTCAAAAAAGAGTGAAATTTTATTTAAAAAGAAATTTAGAATAGGGTAAACATTCATAAAGTATATTTTTAGAAAATATAGACATGGAAAAAATAGGATTTTCAACTGAAGAGAGAAATGTAGTATTTTTCCCTCTAAAATATTTTCTTATATGTTTTGTTATTAATGCGAGGAAAATGAATAAAAACATTTATTTTATATAAATAAATATATGGGAATAAAATTATTGATTTTATTGGGATTTAGATCATAATATTTCATCATGAGAAACATAAAAATAAACAATAATGATATGCAATAGGGTTGTAACATAAAACCTTTGCCACATTGGTACTTTTTCATCATAATCCCCCTGGAAGGAATTAAATTATTTGCATATATATATCCCAAAATTTTCATGAGAATAACAAAAATAGATATTAATATTCTGTATATACACCATAAAAAAGAAACAAGTGGTGTGTAAGGCATGTGTCCCAATGAAATAAATATGAGGACAAAATCACTTACCTCCAGTATTCAAATTTAATGTCGTCATTTAGGCCTCATATATATTTTTAATAGTTTTATTATATATAAATATATGTTAGAAACATTTTATATATATCACTACATTAAAGTTTTTTTATGACCTTCAACCAGCATTTTATAAAGAAAATCTTTCTGAAATCACTATTTTAGGAGATGTCTACTTCGTTTTTCTAATAGGTTTTTGGTATGGTAGTTTTATTATTTATTTAGTAAAAATTGTTCCATCTTATATAGAACATTAATAATGATAAAAATTTCAAATATTTTCTTTATATAAATATTTATATTCCTCAATAAAATCTAGATATTAGAAAATGAATTACACCTTTCATAGAGAAGGTATGTCGTATGTATGTAAGAACAGTGTTTCCATTTTTTAAACAAATGGAACAATATAAACGTCAATATAAATTCACCATTAAGTAGTAATTTTTATATCATAAATATCATATATATTAATTAAATATAAACTTATTTACATCCATTAAGAAAAAAATAAAAACATTATCACATCGCTTTGTGGATGTGATAGACCACACGCATTCACAAGGAATGTTATCATTTCCAATGGATTGGAAGTTGAGAAGGTATATGTAATATTATATACCTAAATATGTAATTATATCACTAATATCATATAAATATTTTCAATCCATCAGTATATGAATCCATTGTTGGAAGTGCTGAAAAACGAATTGCACTAGTTCACGAGACGGTAGTCCTTCATACAAATGATTGACAGTTTTGTTTCCTATTTGATGAAAGGGGATGAAAATTTCTTTTATGAAACTAAAATAAAAATATCTTAATATATATATGACAGTGTGGTTATTATTTCATAATATTTGAATAATAATTCAAGAAGTTGGATGAAGAAATAAAATAAAAACACTCGGGTAAGAATGATACCTCTTCTTCAGGAAACATCTTTTTGTTTGAAGCAAAATCCTTCATAATATGGTTTCACAAAAAGTAATTCCTTTTTGAAATTTGGAGGGATTTTATGTATGATATTATTATATTAATTGGATGAACCAAAGGTCTTTTTATTTGTAAATATGAGAGATGACAGGGCAACCTTTTTTAAGTGGGATAGAGGACACATTTAGATATTTTTAAAATAAAAGGTTTTACCCAAGTTTTATACATGTCAACAGACTAAAAAATTTATAATTTAATAACATTATATGAAATAAGGTCTAAATATTTCAATAAAAAATTATTTGGATATGTTTCTTGGAGATTTTAACTTTTATCTTTTAATTTTAACAACTGGTTAACCAGTTTTAACCTTAACCGCAATATTCAATTTTTATAGTTTTTACTATTCATTATGACAAAAAACTAAGGGAATGTTATTATATAATATTAATTAATATAATTTAAAATATACAATCCATTATTCCATATTAAATAATCAAAATTGAAATATTTTAATTTAGAATTAAACATGTATATGTGATGGAAAAATACTTTTCAAATGAAAATGTTATTGTCAGTATATGATGTTTTTTTACAAAATTGACCATAAAATTGATAAAAATGAAATAAATGGGATTAATAATATTATTATTAAACAGAATTTAATTTTAAACCCATTTAAAAAATTTATTTTCTTTAAATACTTTAATGAAAATTTTTTATTTTAATAAAAAAACAGAATTCATTATAATATTTTTTTTCATAAAATTATAAAGACTTATTTTAAATATAATAATTTCATGTTTGTTTCTAAAATTAATTTTAATATTTGAAGTAAATTTAATACAATTGGGAAATCCATTTTATTATTTCATCCCAAAATCAATAAAACTTATTTTCCAAAAAAACTTTTAGAGCATATAAAGAACATACTAAAAATAAATTACATTTTTATCAAAATATTTTATTTGTACGAATATTATAATTAATTTAATAAATTGGGTTATTCCTATTCAAATCAGAATTTTTAATGGGTATTTTATAATATTCTAATTTTAATAATAATATTCACACTTTATTAAGGATTGTTAAACTCATTATTATGTGTAACAGAAGACATCAAATAATATAAATTTATTTCAAAATATATATTTCATAAAACTTGTTATGATACACTATACCCCCTATAAAATGAATTAATCCCTCAAAATTGTATTACTATAGTAGAAATAGTGGAGGATCCTTCTACCTCATCATATCCTTGGATTCCCAGGTCGTTTGACAAAATTAGTGCCTTTGTAATAAACATTGATTAAGTGTGTTGTCTTGTGTCATATATCATTATCTTAATGATCCATAATCTACATATTTTTTCTTATTAGGAGATATCATCTCCCAACACTATGACCTCTGAGATCAGTACATGTCAAGGGTCGGGAATGTACTTCTTTATGGGAGATTCATGGAACACAACATGAACTTATGATAGGTTAAGTGGAACTGTCAAGAGATAGGAAACTATCTGAACTTGATCAAGATTGTAAAAATATTCTATTACACCACAGGTTCATATTTCCATTCATCCAAAAAAATATTAAACAAATTTCATAGATAAATTTTAAAAAAACCCATATCCCTATCAATAAATTTCACAACACACCGAATATTTTCTCCATAACTATTATATTGAATATTAGATTCATTTCAGTGATATTTAATGGCATTGAAATTGTGTAGAAATTCCTAATCCAGATCATGTCCTAATAATTTAATTTCTAGATCCCTATTACATAAATTTTGAGTTCTCCACTTCACACCATAGAAGGATTCATAATGAGTCATCTGAATGTTTGATTGAAAGATATTTTCATACGAAATATCAACTATAGAAACATTTTGGTCTCAAACACCGTTGAACTACTTAAAAATGATATTTTTATATCCTATAGGGTACTAAAAATTATTTTAGACCTTATACCGATCGTGGGACGATACATACTGCAACAACATATCTCTATATCCAAATCATATTGTATAATTCTCCAGAACATTGAGGTAAACCTTGTATCCTTATCAGATATAATAGAATATGGTACTCCTTAAAAACTAACACATATTTAATTTATATACCAGAAATATTATCCAAAGTTAAATATACTCTAATTACTATGGAATCTACTGGAATTATACGGAGATAGACTACAACACAAATATTATTAATCAGTAGAAATATTTTTGGGAGTTTGATGAAAAAATATATGGTTACGTTTTACAATTTTTATTCTAGTATGGATAATGGTTGTAAAATTAACTTATATATCCGTATATCAAGAATAAAATTATGACATACTAATCACAAAGATATAAACTCTATGATATTTCACTTCATTTCGTCCTATAAAAAATAATCTTGCAAATCTCTATACGCCATTAGACTTCTATGAATAATAGAGAACATATAACTATGGTCTTCTACTTATAACTCCTTCAAATCAGTTATAGATTAATACATGGACAATTCTAAATCCTTATCACTCCATCATATTCATGGTTAAATTTTATAATATTTATAAACTTTTATTGGGGTTGTACATTATCCAACAGTGCTTCTTTATTCATCAATGGTGAAGATGGTTGAACAGTCATTTCAGACAGATACTATTTCTCCCATTCCACAATGATTTAATTATATATACTTTTAAAATATATAAATATTTTATATTCCATTCTCCTTATCATGGATTAGCTATTGTGATCATTTTGAAACAAATCATTGACCAGGTTTTTCACCTTCCATGTTATGTAATGCATTGAGAATTTATATTCAATAACCAACTCTGGCAATTTTCATGGTAGCATATTCCAATCCTTCTTTGTCAATATATAATTTATACTTTTTTTACTAGAATATATATCACACCTCTCTCCGTAATGAAAATTCATGCATATATTCAATGAAAATTTACAATAAGTAATTCAAGGTCATCGTTTGGGTATTTTTTTCTCATCAAACATCAATTTTCATGGGGTATAAGCTATCATAAAATTATTCTACATGTGAATTCAACCAAATATATTCTATTTTCAATACTATATTTTGAAAACCCTTTTCTAATATTGGGTAATACAAACATAGGTTCGCTAACTAACCTTCTCTCTATTACTATGAAATTTTCCTTTCATTCATTTGTATAAAGGAACATCGCTCCATTCTTAGTTAACTTTTTAAGAGAATTGGATATCTATGAGGAATTTTCCCTGAAGTTTCTATAATATCTATATAACACATTAAAGGATAGGTTCTCAATCACTTTTTATGGTATGGGCTAACATTTTATAGCCTTTTTCATTAATGGATCAACCAATATACCATCCTTTGATATTATATGACCACAAATTGAAACATTTCACATCCAAAATTTGCACATGTTAATTTTTTTCATTTATATTCTCCTTCCATAGGTTCTTGAATACAGTCACCATTTGATATTAATTCACTTCAATTATCATTGAATGGATATAAATGTTATCTATAAAGATATGCAATGAGTAGATCATGTTAATCTCTAAAGTCTGTATTCATTAAATCCATAATGATTGTTCGGTCATTATTTAGACCAAATAGAATCGCTATATATTCATAGTGTCCATACCTTGTATGAAGTTTTGTCTTGGATATGTCCTCTTTCTTGATCCTCAATTGATGATATCCATAATGATGATCAATTATGGGTAATTATTCACCTCTACATAGTTGATCAAATAAGTGATTAATTTTGGGTAGAGGGTGCATAATCCTTACTAGGTTTTTTTCTATTCCATATAACCAATATAAATCCACATTAATCTATCATTTTTATTAATAAAAAAATAACTTCATACTGAGGTGACACACTTGACCGAATGAATCCCTTGTCAATATTCTGACACGGTTACCTCTTATATTCCGATAACTCAAATGGGTCCATTTTACATGGTGTCTCTGAAATGGGTGTAGAAATGGGTATGGGTTATATTTAGAAATAAACATCACAATATAGTGTATGACTATGAAAATATCTTATAAATACATTGAAAATGTCCATTACAATAGTCAGATCATTGATATTTAGTTTCTCCCCAACTATCATAGAAATAAAACATTTGAATATGAATCCAGAACCATACAATGGATTGGATTTGTAAATAAGGTTTATATTTTTTATCACATTAATGGACTATTATAGTATACTTTCGATTATCAAACATGGCATCTATTCCTTTACAATTGATATGGTCTTTTTATAGATAAATACAATCCATGCCTAAGATAAAATAAAATTCAACCTGAGGAAGAATAACATGATATGATATAATCAAATTCCAATAAGCTCAACCCAATTTATAATCATAGACTTATGATGCGGTCATAGTACCATTCTTGGTTTTCATAGAAAATTAAATGTATAACCATTCAGGTGTCATTTTTATTCTATGATACTATCCTTTTATATGTATTTTTATCTTTGATTTTTTAGGTTTTAGCCTTGGTGGTTGAGTCTTTTTGGGAGATATAGAGCTATTATTGTAGAAATTAACCTAATGTTTATGGATGTATGAATTTACGAATTAATAGAGACCATGTATGAATGGGTTAAGTGTTTCATGTGATCTTGGTATGTTGAGTTGTTGTAAAGGGGGTTTGAGTTTTTTAAAAATAAAATGGGATGAAAAATACAATACCATACATCTATACGTCATTTAAAGAGATTAAATCTCATGTAATTGTTTGAGGGATTTAATAAGATAAATCTTGGGTTTTGGGTTTTCAGAAAATTCCATTAGAAACATTTAAACAATGTTTAGTAACATTACACGCCATATAAATGTCCGACCATCTATTTTAAACATTTTATATGGTTTATTTTCATTTTAATCCACTAGGGATTCTCTCTTATTGACCAGAGGTAATTCTACAGTAAATTTTGGGGTGCCAACTTCCCTTATAGATGTCCTGTTTCTGTGAGAAGTCCCTAGTAAATCCTTTTGGTTGGGTTTCCTTCTTCTATTCCTTATTCTCCATCCATTATGGTTAAATCCTCTAACCAATTTGATTTTTTGATTTTGATCTCAATAATTTTTTATATTACAAGATATTTTCATTCATCCACACTATCTTACTCATGGTATTTTTCAATTGGAAGCATTGTTGGATCATATTTAAATGTAGGGTGTCTAAATCATAACCCTTTGGTTTGATTATTACGAATTCTATGAAATATTTCCAATGTCATGTGCACCCAAATCTGTTAAATAAATGAAATAAATTATTTCTTTAATTCCATTTTTTTTCAATTGATTCTAACCTAGCTTGTGGCTACCCATGGGATGACCAAACAATGATTATAATTGAATTTTAAAATGACCTAATGTATGTTTATCCTGACATGTGACCTAGGGTGATTTATTGTTATAGAATCCCTAAATTTTAACTTATTTCTTATTGATATAATGGTTAATCAATTGTAAATTAAATTTAAAATGGAATATGAAAGAGAAATGGAAATTTGCATAATTAAGAATTGAAAATTGTGATGTGATATTGTGATATCCTTATTGTATGAAAATGATTGTGTTCCATGTTGTACAATTTATAAATCTATCTCATCCCATGAACTTTCACACGTATATATTGTAATGATGATATTGAGTAGCCTAAGCCCAGTACCATGTCTTAATTCTTATTGATAGAGAGATATAACTAGTCCCATGATGTAATGATTATAGGTCTTTGACCTGAAAATGTTATATTGTATTTAAGGATTTTACCCAAATTGATTGTTGTTACTTAACCATGGTAATATGGTGGTGGTTTTCATGGACATAAGGGATGATCAGAGATATTATTACATGGAACCAAAGTATGTTTTTTTAATATGGTTTTATGGTCATGGTTAGAATGGTTTTAAAAATTATTTAGATATATTCTGGTATTAAACTGAATCAAGTTATTTTGCATAAATTATATGGTTATGTGTGGTCTGGTTGAAATACATGCTAAAATATATTCTGGTACATAGATGAAGGAGGTTGTTGTTGTATTTTAATAATTATAAAAATAATTAATACCAATGGATACCTATTTTTTTATAAATGTATTATCAAATTGATTTTGTTTAGGAATGGTGGTGTCGACCAATTGAGTTATACATTGTACTAGTGAAGATTTCTTGGATACAGGTTTGGGCATTGTAAAAGAACCTTACTATTGGATTCTTTTTTCTTTTTGATCTATATTTTTGAGATGTGACTACCATAGGGTTTAAGACATAGGACATTAAGTCTATTATTAAAAGCCTAATTTACTTTTTCTTATATTTTTCTATAATGAAATTTAGTTACATCCTATCATGTCATTATATTATTCCTTATTTATTTATTTGATTATTATGTTAGATTTTATTATTTTCTTCTACAATGTATTTACATTAATTATTCCTATTTTATTATGGATAGTTTCTACTTCCATGACAATTCATGCCAAGGGGTCTAATATCCCCAATTTACTATTCAAACCCCACTACTAGTTAGTAGAATCTAGAATACGGGGAGGCGAGATTGATGTCGCATAACGAACCCTTTCTGGAAACATGAGAGAGTTCAAAATTGGGAATTTACATTTTGGTAGAAAAGGATAAGGTTTTCATTTCGTATACATTACTATTTAATAATGGTATAGAGGATACTAGGTTATGTTAGGAGATATTAATGATCTTGTTAATGGGAGTAACTAACCCATGTATGGGGGAAAATCAGAGTACCCAGGGTTGATATTTTTGTTTGTGTTGTGTGATTATTACAATTGATATTATTTTAGCTTGGGTGATTCACATGTTGTTTGAGGTTATGGTTTTATGATGTTATATTTTCTTGAGATTTGTAATTGAAGACTAATATGATGAGACATGAGAATACAAGCATCATAATAGGTATATAGTGATATATTAACATGCACTACTTATAATATAGGAATATCTATTTTTTCATATGATACATACATGCCTATAAAAATATGATATGAGAAATATATTCTAATAGATGAATGAAATGAGTTTTTTGTCATTCGAAAATTCTTTTGAGCCTTGTCTAGAGAGACCAAGAGCTAGTGGTTCCTTGTTGTAGTCACCTATAGGATTGAATTTGTTAAAAACTAATTCTATAAGCAATTATTTTTCTTGTAGAGAAAATTATGTCTTTTCATCTTCAACAGGAGTGTTAGAAGAGTAGAAATCTATATTCTCCTAACACAGTAGAAACAAATCTTCTTATATTTCTTGAGGATCATGTGTATGTTATGTTTTTTGATAGCTTCCTAATGGTACTGTGATCTATGGAAATGGGACTTTTCATATCATTACTACTATATGTAAGATGAAAATTCAGTTTTAACATCAGTTTTCTCCTATGTTTACATGGGAAAGGGGACCCTAGGTAGCTATGTTCAGGATTGAGATAGTCTAGAAAATATTTAAGCATCTTTAGACACCCATGTATAGGATGGTGAGTCTTGAGGAATATATGATTCATGGACCTGTCAAGCATTTTTGGGATATTCAATAGGACACTGAGAAGAATGATGATCTATCCTATAAGTTCATAGATAATAATTTCATGATCCATTTCAATCCCAAGACACTGAGCAATGAAAAATCTTACGAGTTCATGCATCTGACAAAGGAGGGTTTATTAATGCTAGACTATGATGGACATTTGACTATCCTACAATGATTTTCACCGTCATTTGAAGCAACTGTGATTTATATAGTGAGATATTTATAAGAAAGTATTTATTACGAGAAAAAGTCATAGGAAACCATTTTCTATTTAACCATATTTAAGGAAGTGATGAACCAGCCACTCATCACGGAAGGGAATCTGAGAGAGGCCTCGAGCATTATCCAGAATATTTCAATAGGGTGATCTGGGAGTTCTTATTTGATTCGATAGAAGTTTCATTATAAAGTATTCTATCAATGTAATAATGAGTAGAGAATTAGGGTAGAGGAAAACCATATCATGATCCTATTCAATTCCAGTGTAATCAATCTGTCGTGTTTTTTCAAAAGTGTATACAATGTCCTTATCCTGCAATCGAGTGTCATATATATAGAAGACTGGGTCACAATCCTTGGTTTTTTTCAAACATTCCAAATCAGACTGGTGGTAGAGGATTCAGATATTCACTATAATCTAGAAGGTGATTAGCTAACCCTTAGCATGCTAGTAGCTACAGATCCACATGCTTTTTAGGTTGAGGTAGGGGAAATGGTACCCCAGTGCATGAACAATTGTACGAGGAGTGGGATATAGCTCATTGTAGTCAAAATGAAGCCAATGGAAGAGGGACAAGTCAGTTACACATTATGAAAACTACTCCATCTAATGTGGATTCATGATATTCTACCTTTATAGGTATGAATCATTTATCATCTACCACATAATGTGTTTTTTTTTTGAAACAAGATAATCACATTCCTTTATATCATCCCCTTTTGAAAATATTTTTGTCTTGGATGTGAAAATATTAGATGGTATTTTAAACATTGATTCACTATTGGGAGTATGTTCTGAAAATATCAAACATTTCAAGGCTTGTTCTCTTGGGATTGGTGGTTACTACATAATTTGGGAACCGTTAGTGATGAAAATGATAGGCTTCACTATGAATTGTGGTATGGAAGGGTTAGTTTTATTTGAGTCTCATATAGACTATTACTAGAGGATATTTATTTCCTATATCTATAAGGAATCAACTATTCTCACCATGCTGAGTGGGTTCCTTAGGCTAGTTTTGCGGGACCAGTTCAGTGCACACTAGATTGTCTCATGGAACAATTCGTTGGTCTTGCTCTAGATAATTGTGCAATGATGTAGGATTATTTTCCAACAATGGTATAATATTTTTGGGAATTTTTTATTAATGATTTATATGGATTAACTCATGAGTAATAGATCAAGTTCACAATCGATTTGGTATAGGTAAAAGATCCAGTTTTTATCCCACCTTATCTTATGGAACCAATAGAGCTTTAGGAGTAGAAATTTTAGTTGGATAACATAGAATCTAGAGGATTCATATGATTGAGTACATGTCCTTAGGGTTGTACAATTCTCTTCACTAAAAATTATTATAGATCATTTCTTTTATGTGTGGATTATCACAGGGTAATCCAAATAGTGGTCAAGAACAATTATCCTCTTCTACGCATTAAAAATCTTATTGATCAGATACGTGGTGCTGAGATAATCTCAAAAATTGACCTGATTCCAAGAAATAATCAGTTAAGGGTAAGACTGTATAACATAACTCATTCTGGTTTTTTGATTGTGTATGAATTTTATTAATTTATAGTGATTTTTTTGTTGACTAACTCAATGGTGGTATTTATGTCCTTAATAAATGGGATCTTTCATCCTTTTTGGGTTCTTTTTTGGTGGTTTTCTTTGAGGATGTTCTTATGTATGCCCATTAAACTAAAGATCATTCCAAACATGATGACATAATCTTGATTACATTTTGAGAACATTGTATTTATATCAAGCTAACTGAATTTTGTTTCTAGATTAATGAAGTAAAATTCATGGCCCATGTCATCTCAGAGGCAGGAGTTTCATTTTACATAGAGAATGTTGCAGCCGTGATATCATGGGAATAACCCATGAATTGATTTTAATTTCATAGATTTATGGGATTAAAAATATATATCCTATTTTTTGTGCTATATTTATCCCATTTGGTAACACCAATGTCTAGGCTAACCAGGAAAGGGGAAAAAACATGGGATAATTCTTGCTAGATATATTTTCAGGAGACAAAATGCGGGATTACCTCAACTCCTATCCCCACTTTACCTATTCCAGATAACGAATATATTGTTTACTTTGACGCATATGGAGTTAAAATCAGATCATTTATAATATAGGAGGATTGTGTGGTTAAAAAAATTTGCTGGTATCATAGACCTCAAAAAAAGAATTACCATAATCATTATCTGGATTTGGTAGTAGTGTTAAATTCCATGAGATGTTGGACACAATATCTCATGGGTGATATGTTTTGGGTGTATGACGATCATAAGAGCCTCATGTATATATTTCTTCACTAGGACCTGACCATTAATTAGAGGAGGTGGTTCATTTATCTATATTTCTTCGACATTGATTTGGATTATACATAAGGAAAGGGAAACAGCACTTCTGATTATTTGAGATTAAAGTCTAAGATAGAGGAAATATGATAGTCATCTGATGAGTGACAGATAATGATCCTCTTTGTAGACCTCAAACTAGTTTTTTGGGAATCTCATGGGTGAGTATCTCTTACTTCGGCATCTATTATTCCTATAATTTTACACCATATTAATATATATTTTTTCCGGTCCAAAGTGATCAGTTCTTAGTGATAAATTATATATTGGGGAGACACCATGAGGATGGTCTCTTAGTAGTATAAATTATCTTCTTGTCTAAGGCCAGGAATAGGTTTCTATGGGCATGTGTGTAGAGATTATGATAGAGTTTCATGACTCTATAAAGGTGGAACATCATGGTTTAACAAATATGTATTTTTATATCTGTATACATTATTAATTTTCATGAATGAAGGTGGAGGTGTCCAGTTCATGGAAAGATTATTTGCATGTTTTTGGGTAAAAGTAGAGCATCAAATGAAAGTTAGTATTTTTCATAAATTACCCATTATTGATTGGAAACAGGATTATTTCATAATGGGGTTTTTTACAAGATTACCCATGATGACCCATAAGAATGTTACTGTATCGGTTTTTTTGGATCGACTAGATAAGGTCTCCAACTTCCTACCTATTATTGAAATCATTACATTGTACAGTGTTCCAAGGAGTATTGTTTCAGATAGAGATCTTTGATTCACATCACTTTTCTGGAAGTGTCTTATAAAATCTATGGGATCAGGAGTTCTTGTGAGCACATCCTCTCATCCACATATTGATGGCCAATATGATTGAACTATTTAGGTTATTTATTATATATTAAAACCTCTTGTTTTTTATTTATGTGGTTTGTGAAAAAAATATTCAACTCTTAGAGTTTTCATATATTAATAGCCTCAAGAAATCGATCATGGTTTTTTATTTTAAGACCTTGTATGGTAGGCCATACTATTTTCCACTTTTTTGGCTAGAGCTAGGTGATTCACCACATCTTGGGCTAAGTATCATGCAGGATACATTTCAATGAGCTCATTTGATCATAAAATGGTTAGTAACCATGCAGAGTAAGAATAAATAATATGCTAACCATTGAAGATGACATCTCGAATTCAAGTTTGGTTGATAATTTTTCCTTCGGTTATTGGCAAGGGTTGGTCTAGTGGTATACCATTTTCCCTTCCACATCGATATAGTTCCATGCATGATGTTTTCCACATGTGGAAACTATTAATTTTATCATCTAGAACCTTATAATGTGATAAAAGTAGAATACATTGAGTTTTGTGATGACGGGTCCCTTGAGGATGATACGATGTGGGTTGTGGACTGTATGGAGAAATATCTTAAGGGTAGGACTATAACATTGGATTGAGTGTAGTGGAAACATTAAATAGTTCAAGAGTATAACTAAGAGTGGGGGTCTTATATATGAACATAGTGTCCATATGTGTTCACTGAGACCTCATAGTGATGCTTAGAGCATCTCATGGATGAGCTATTATAATGTGGGGATGTTGTATAATCCTATATTTTTTCAGGTATATCTCAATATGATTTGTTATTCATTTTATCCTTTCTGGACATGTCTTGTATGAATATGGAGAGCCTTTTTTTAGAAAATATCTTAATTTTCAAGTATGTATTCTTGATTGAATTATTAGAGACTAGGTGTTAATTGGTTAAGTGATTCATGGAATCTTGGTAAGTTGAGAATCTTTAAAGAGGTTTTGGTTTGTATAAAAGGAAAATAGGCTGAAAATAAACATTAGAACATTTACATGTCATGTAAAGGGATTACACATAACTAAATTATTTGAGGGTTTTTTTAAAATAAATCTAGGGAGATGGGTTTTTTAGAAATTCCATTAAAAACATTTACACGACATGTGATCACATTACATATCATATAAATGCCCAAAATACTATTTTAAATATGTTATGCATCTAATTTTCATTCTAATCCATTGTAGCTTCTCATGTATTGATCCTACGAAATTTCCTAGGCAATTTTGGGGTTCCAGATTCCCTTCTATAGATTTAGTTTGTGCGATAAATCCTTGGAAGGTTTTTTTGGGTTGGGTTTCTTCCTTCTCTTCATACTTATCCAACCATTTTGGCAAAATCCTTTGACCAGTCACATTTTTTGTTATGATCTAGATCAATTTTTATCTAGAAGCATCTTTTTAATAATCTTAAATATCTTCCTCTTGAGAATTTTCCATTGTAAGCATTGGTGGGTAATCCATTAAAGGTAGGGGTCTAAATCATAACCCATAATTTTGATAATTTCCTTATTTTTGAAATAACTTTGTTGCGAAAATGTTGCATGAAACCGAATCAATTAAATAAAAAATGGTATTACTGGTTTAATTAAAGTGATTTCAATTCCCTTATGACCTAGACTATAGATAACAATGGGGTAATCGAACCATGATTATAATGGAATTGTCAAACGGCATAAAGTATGTTTAATATGACATGTGTCCTAAGGTGATTTCTAGTTATAGAATCCCTAAATTTTCCTTATTTCTTATTTATATAAAATTTAATCAATTGTTTTAACTTACAAATGGAATATTATTGAAGATAGGTAATTTCTATAATTTAACATTGAAAATTTTGATCTGAGGTTGTGATATCCATGTTGTATGATAGGGATTTTCTTCCATGTTGTAATGATTTTATATCTACCTTGGCCCTAGAACTTGCACACTTATATGCTATAACACTGATGTTGTGTAGGCCCAGCCTAGTACCATGATGTAATTCTTATAAAGTGTATTCTATTCCATTTCCCATGTTTTATTGCTAAGAGGGATTTGACACAGAAATATTGTAAGGATTATAGGCCTTTAAACCAGATTGATTGTTGTGAATTTACTAGGGATATATAGTAGTGGTTGGCATGGTCCTCAGAAAAGACTATAGTTATTTTGGCATGGTATCAAAGCATGTTGTCTTACCATGGTTATACGTTTGTTTTTTCTATGGCAATAATACAAGCTTAGAGATATTCTTGCATGGAACCAAAGTAGGTTATTTTTCAATGGTTATATATTTGTAGTTGTAATCGTTATAAGACTTGCTTAGATATATTCTAGAATGGATTTGAAGAAGGTTTTTATTTAATTTTATTAAGTATTAAACTAATTAATACACATTCTTATCATTTTATCACAAATAATTCTTTTTATATTTGTTTTTAGAAACTGTTGTATCAACCTAATGAGTTGTACTCACACCCTATTCAAGTTTTCATTTGATACTCAAATATATTTCATAGATTCGGGTTTGGACAAGGTAAAAGGACCTTATTGTTGATTGATTTTTTATTTTTGGGATAGAGGATTGAGATGGTACTGGCTTAGAGGTTAAGACCTAGGACATTTAGTCTTTCATTTGAGTTTTCTAGTGTTTTTCTTGTATTATTTATGATTATAATTTAGTTTCATTCCAACATCCTATTACATTATTCATTATTTATTTATTCAATACTTATTTGGATTTTATTATTATTTACCACATGTTAATTACACTAATTATTTCCATTTTATGATAAATAGTTTCTACTTCCATGAAACTTCAAACCACGGGGTATAGTCTCCCCAATATACTATTTCCATCACCACTACTAGTCGAAAGCCTCTAGAATATAATAAGGCATGATTGATGTCTCATAACCATCCACTTCTCGCCACATGATAGGGTTCTAGATTCGGAGACTTTACATTTATACACATAAAAAATTTATATATGAATTATTGGGTTGATCTAGAGTAAAATAAGACATTACCAGTTCCTGAGTAAATGGTAAGTGTACCTTTCCCCACATCATTATTTGAACCCTCATCTGAAATAGTCCTCACCTTAGATTACACATTTTCCTTAGCTTAAGAGGTTATTGATGTCAATCATCATCATTAAAATTTATTTTTTTTAGCACTAGATTTTATACATATTATACTCATTACACAAGAAGCATTGTAATCTTAGTAGTTTATTTTGTAGAGATTCCTATCAATGTGCATAATTATACCACTTTTTTCCCATCATATTACCATTCAGTCAATTTTATTTAATAAAGTTTGCGGGGGTTGGGAATAGCTCGTCCTCACACCGTTTCTGTTATTACCATTCAGTCACTTTAAAGCCTTCATTTCCAAAATAAAAATATTTTCTCTACCCCATAATACATTTTTCTTCATGTTTCCCCCCATACATCAAGAATGATTGAAATGTCATTTTCTTCTCTTAATGGTTTTTAGATATTTCTTTGAATTCCATATTTTTTTCATATCAAAACCAAGAGATTAATGGGAAACTCCTATCTCCATTTCCACCCTCATAGCATATAAAATGGATCCATCATTTCAATTGAAGTCCTCTATGGCTAAAACCATTCATAGACATGGTTTTAATACACAAAATAATTTATCAATATTAATTTATTATTAGAGGATAATTCCAGATACATGAATTGAAAGCCATGTAAAATTTTCATCATGTGTACGAACAGATCCATTGTCCTTATTCATTACCTCAAATAATTCGTTCTCTATTTTCATATGAAGAATACAATTAAAGGGTTTTTTGAAAAATATGATCATAAAACCATCCCACTCCATGGGATCTATTTATTTTTATTTCCTCAAATTATTTATTAGAGTTAACTATTTGTCCACTTCTCCTTCCAAATGTTAAAAGACTAAAATGAATATTCCATGCTCTAAAAATAATAGAATGGAAAATAACCTTTCAGTAGTACTAATCCATTTCTCAGAAACAAGTTTATCATTAGAACCCCTAAAATAAGGAAGACGATGCTTCATAAAGGACTCAACAGAACATTGTTCCCTCCTTACCTCAATTGGATGTTCATTAAGATTCATATCATGATAACGTTTTTGTTAGAATAGAGACATTATTTTTAATTCTATATCCCATAACATTTTGTTTCTTAAGAGTAAAATCTTCACATTGTACATTTCATTAAGAATTAATTTGGTTTCTTCTCATTCCATTAGTTGACTAAAACAAAATAACAAAAGTATTTGAAAAAAATCATATTCAGAAACTACATAATCATAAAAAATAACTTATAATATTTCTAAATCATGTCACAATAATTTCAATATATGAAAACTTAGTATTATCCTAGGTCATTCTTGGTCATCATCTATTCATATTATTACTAATAGTTTATAAATGTTTTTTCAATTTGTAAAACATATTCCTTAGGACTCTCAATCATGGTTCTCATAAAGGACTATTGTCCTACACTATGTGATAGTTCATTAAAATCACAATGCACCCTTTCCAGAGTTATTATCCCTAGGTATATATTTTATAGAGCCATATCATCTTATATTATACATATAAGGATTTAATTTCATAGAAACAACTCTCTATACCATTAAAAATAATTCCAAGACACTTTCCTACACTATGATATATCCATAGACTAATCCATAGGGTTCCTAGTAATGTTTTCTCATTAATTTACCTATGTATTAGTAACCCTAACATTGATTATAAGTATATCAACCCATAAATTACATATATAGATATTATATGATCAAATTTAAATATTTAATTAATTATTCAATAACATACATGAGGACTATAATGGATTAATGTCCTTGGAATGATTTACATGAAAATAACTAGTCCATAAGTGAACTACATCATCTCCCACTAATCTAATTATAAATATAACCCCTATTATACATATCATACATAAAATCATTCTATATAATCCAGGGAAATTAATCATAAGAAAGGGTGATCATATAAGCTTAGTAAAGGAAAAATAGGAAGTTATCAACTTAAAAAGTGCTCAAGTGTATGAGAACATGATAATAACATTTGAAAACCAAACAATACATTTCATAGATTATAAATATCGGTTATAGCATAAATCATGGTAGTTCATAACATTGGAATATTAAATTAAAAAAAATATTATAATCCATGAGGCCATAAAATTATCTTAAGACCATGATTTCAGGCATTGACATAAACATAAGAAAATTTCCATGTAAAAGATACAGACCAAGACATTGGTGACAAGTTATTCTTGGGATAACAACCCATGTTCCTACTTTATGATTGGGATAACCTCCAATGTACTCTCTTTTAGGATTATGATGACCTCCCATATCCCTTTTGAACTCATAGAAAATTAATTATCACCCAATAAAATGGATGGATATATAGGTCCTACCTATCATATAGTACATAAATTTTTGTTCTATATTATAAAAAAGGATTCATCATATTATATCATATGCAATGGACGTGAGTTATATAACATTTCATCATATTATATACCTTGGGAAAGAAATGGATTTTCTAAACATTTTCCATCACAATAATAAATCATCCTTAAAAATAATAAGGATTATATAATTTGATTATATCTACAGTAAGTCATATATAACTTCAAAGGATGTAATATTATATGGAAAATGATTTTGAAAGATCAGGTGGGACATTTCTTGATTAAAAAAATCTTTTACACTATGAATTCACTTATATTAAATAAAAAATATAATAAAATATTAAATTAATTATTTTCATTTAATATATAATTAGAATCATTCAAAAGTAATCCTTAAATAATTGAATGATCATTATAGTGGGATATAGCATTCATTCCATACAAATTATAATGAGAATTACTTTCACATTTTTAGAAGATAGTAAAAAAGGGTTATTTAAGGGAAATGGTGAGAATATTAATTCTACAATATATGGTAAAAATTAAATAATGGGGGAAATATCAATTTGAAATCATGGTATAATAGTAAAAATATTTTTTTAAAAAAAATATAACAAAACATGACATGGCATTAAATTGATATTCTACCAAAGAAATAAATAAGGATATTTTTTATTAATCAGTTATTTTCATAAAAATAGTTATTAAAGTTTGAAAAATAAAAATAACAAATGTATTATATAGGAATAAACTCATAGGAATAAAATCAATGATTTTATTTGGAGGAATATCATAATATTTCAACATTGGAGACCTAATAATAATTAATCCCTATAAAATAGGATTGTAAAATAAAACCATTACGAGTATACAAACCATTTAATAATATGACCCATGAATGAATGAAATTTATATAGTTATTAAAATACCATAATTTTCATCAAAATAATTAAAAAAAATACATTCATGGGTATTATATACACCCCAAAAATTTGGGTATAAGGCTATTGTCCCATAGACATAAAATTGAGATGGAAATCCCTTACCCCATGTCTCCATATTATTATTACCCAATAAAACCTCATCTATAATAAATATAGTTTTCAAATACATATATTTCATAAATATAATCATATATATCATACCATATATGATTTAATTATAACCTTTTATCACCCTTTTATTAAAAAATCTTCATTAAATCACTATTCTGGGTGATAACTATTGCATTTTTCATATACGTTTTGGTTCAATAGTCTTGAATAATTTAAATTAATTATAGTTTAATAATCTCCAAAATGTTACATTTGATATAAAAATAATATATAATAATTATATATTTATTTATAGTGAGTCATAATATTTATAGATAGGAAAATGAATTACAATGTTAATAGACATTGTTGGTCATATATATACATGAATATTGTTTACATTTTCTAAAAAGATGTAATGAAATAAAGGTAAATATTAATTCACATTTTTAGATTAATTTTTATATTATAGATTTCAAACATATTCATTAAATACATTATTCTTACCATCCATGTAAAAATAAAATGAAAAATGTATTGCATCACTTCCTGGGGGTAGTATACACATGAACATGAACGATGTAATTATTATCCAATGGAATAGATTTTAATAAGGTAGATGATATATTTTAATTGAAAAAGAATTATTATATAATAATTTTAATTTACTAATTTTTTCCATTATTATATCCATCCATGAGAGGTGTTTATGGAAAACGAAAGATATCAGATCATGAGATGGTAGTTTATAGTACACATGATCAACAGTTTTATTTTCCATTTGATGGAATATAGTTTGATGTTGGCTATTCTACTAAAATAATAAAATAATGGTATACAGTGGATAATAATGTTACCATATTAACATAGTATAGTGATATTTGAATCATTTTGAATAATAAATAAAAAGTTTTCGGATAAAGGACCAAGCATCTTCTTAAGACATCCCTATTAGGTTAGCACCAAAAGACTTCTTAAGAGGGTATCCTAACAAATATGTGGAATACTGGACATGTGTAGGTATATAATTATGATATTTGGGTAGTGATAGGTTGATCCAATATTTTTATGAAGTGGAAATAAGAGTGTATATGGGGTTCCCTTTTATATTTGGGTGAGAGGACACATTTGGGATTTTTGAAAAGAAAAAATTATAAGAACGTTTTAAACATCCCAAAATCCTCCAAAAACCAATAATCCATGAACCTAAGAAGAATTAAATAATAAATATGTCAATAAAAAAGTTTTTGGGTTTGTTTTTAGGTCATTTTAACCCATTCCATTTTAGTTTAACCCTCGGTAAACCTATTTTTACCTTAACTATGATAAATAATTTTTAACATTTTTACTTTTAATTATGAACATAAATTAAGTTGAAATAATTTTGTAATATTAATCAAAATCTCTCAATAAAATTGATCCATTTCAAAAACTTCAACTAATATATGTTACATAATTTAATTTCAAATTAAACCTAAAGACATGGTAAAAAACTGTTTTTCAAATAAAGGGTTTTCAAAAGTATAGAAAGTGTTTATATAAAAATTGAACATAATATTTATTAAATTGAACTATATTGGAAAAATAATTATATAATTAAATTAATATTACATATAAAAATAAATTAAAATAAAAAATAAATTTGTAAATTATTTAATTAAATGAAAATATTTATTAAAAATAAGTATTTTCATTATTCCTTAAAAAATAATTTTTATTGAAAATTAAAAAAAATCACAATTAGATAATTTTTATATTTTGATTAAAAAAATTATATTTTCTATTTAAATTTTATAAAAGTTTAAAAAAAAAAATTTTATTTATACTCCAAATTAATAAAATTTATTTTAGTGAAAAGTGTTTTCAGATTATATAATGATATTAGAAAAATTAAATAAATCTTCATTAACATGTTTTATTTTAATTAAAAATATAATTTATTATCAAAATGTGATAATTAGAATCCATACCACCATGTTTAAATGATAGTTTTTAGAGTCATGTATGAAGAATAATATTAATAGTATATAGAGGTTTATTAGAACTTGTTGTTGCGTGTAACACAAGCCCTTGAGTAAATTAAATATATTTGGGAAAAAATATTTTATAAAATATCATGGTGTAAAAAATGTATAGATTGGATTTAAATTTATTTATATCAATGGCCATATTGGTGGTATTCTATTGATTTTTATACTCACACCCATCCAATGCACTTTGGTGAACAAGAATACCATATACTGATATATAATATTGCATAATGGTTCCTTTTAAATACATCTATGTTAAAAATTTTAAGCCATCCCCTATCATATTTTTATTTAGAAATATATATAGAAATTTCTTCACATGTTTTGTTTTCATCTAATTTAAATAATAAATATTTCCAATCATAGACATATAGAACTCATATCAAATTAATTTAGTGAATTGCACCATTTATTTTAACATTCTTCCATTAAATGTGATATCATAACCATAAGAAAGCTCTATAAATTTAATTTCCATTAATGATTTCACATAGAGGTTGTGATCAATGAAACCTATATTAAAATCAAGCTACATCATGATAAATTCTAGGGAGTACACCTTGCTCACAGTTCTCATTTTCAGTCAAAATGAGCATTTTTCAAATGAAATCTTTTAGATTCATCATATCAAATTTTAAAATCTTACAATTTTTCGATATTTAATTAATAATTTTTCACTCCATTCAATAATGGAGGATTCAAATTTATTTTATAAACATTATATCTCCATTGAATAACTACTGTAATAAAAATTAGTATTGATTCATTTTTATAAAACGACATAAAATATTTCCCAAGTAAATTCCTTAAATATGGGCATGGCCTTTTTCGGCAAGTCCTTCCTCGTTCTGAATCACATTACCATAAATGTCATATTAATTTTTAAAATCCTATAATATTCTTAATGAGATTGTGAATGTATATACTTTTCACAGACTCCCACTTTTGATCATTCTCAATTTGATCTATCTCTTCATTCATAACTTTCACATGTGATTCACCATCCACTACTTCTTAAATATATTCATGTTCAATTTATAATAAATGAAAATTGTGTTCCAAATTTATCATTCTCCATGTATATATATGATGTGGACCAACCATTAAGAACCAGTTTATTATATAATTTCATATAATCGTACATCATATATCATAATTAAATAAATGTCTCATAAACAAATAATATAATATATTTATATATTTATTAAAACCCCATTTATTACAAAATATTACATCAAAATATCTCATAATACATTCCAAAACTTTCTATCTCCTAGAGGAAATCCATATATATTTTCTATGGATAGTATGAAATGAATAAAAATGGATAACAATAAAACACACAAGTAGAAAAGGAATATCAATGAATCATTAAGTATTTATAATTATATCATAGTAATATGAAAAATATGAACCTGAAAGACTTTTTTTATTGAAATTAATGAACGGAATCATAAAATTGAACAAAAATCATATATATATAGTCATTGATTAGTGAATAAGAAAATTGAACCATAAAAGGATCCCCATGAGAGAATAACATTTAACATGGAACATTAACATGAAATCATAAGATAATAATAATGCTCCATGTAAACATAATAATGAAATAATATTGAAGAATGACTATAAAAACTCATAACACAATAGAAATAGCTAATCAAAAATATGAAATTGTATAAAACTGTAGGAATATTTGTCTTCATACTGTGTAAACATAAATTTTATAACATAGTAAACCACCATATGTCAACAAGTGATGTAATCATCTCAAAAGATATAATTCTTTACCCATAATTAAATGGGATACATATTTATGGCCTTACCCATCGCATAATGATAAAAAATTCATTTGTGTGACATAAGAAATAAATGAATCATCTTATCTTGACTTACCCATTATGAGTAAATATGTTAGAAGACATTTTAATAAGATATAAAATAATGGTAATTCATATATTGGATCCATTGATACCTAAACTTGAATCAACCTAAAGATAAATGTCAAAATAAAATTTAGTGGGTGGTATAAAAATAATAATTCTAAATTTAATTTTTTTATAATTAGAGAGGAAAATATTATTCAAATAATAAAAATAGGATTCTTGTTATTTAGTATAAATTGTTTTAAAATAAAAGATTTTCCTTACATTCAAAATAATTTTCAAATGATTATATAGGAATTTTAATTATTTTATTTAAAATTTAATTCATAATAATTGAATTTTAAAAATAAATAAATATAAATAGGTATAAATTTGTAGTATAATATTCAAAATGTATGAATGTTTAACCAAACACACTTTTATTCATTTTATTAGTGATTTGATGTATATCATATTGAAAAAAATGATATAGAATAACTTTTTAATTAGAATTTATGAAATATATAAGAGGTATATATGGTAATACATATTTAAATATTATTTTATTGAATGTAGATACTTCAGGTAAGAACAAATATTGACATGGAAGATAAGTACCCAAAATAGAGAGTGGAAATCATCTATGTCAATGTCATATTTTCATGATGTCTGAATTATTCAAAAGTAGATTTCGATATGAAATTTTAATCTCCATATAAATAAATGTAAAATATAATATGAGATAGATAAAGTCTAAATTATATTTAAAATAAAAGCTAAAAGTGAATTAATAAGGAGTATAACCTAATAAACGTAGATTAAGTAATGAAAAATCTTTACCTTGGATTCTCTCTAGGTCGAACATTCACTATCATTTGTTATTAAAAAAATGTAGGTTTAAATATATTATTTTTTATGACCTTAGTTATATTTATTTAATTTAATAAAATTTATCATTATCTTATTATTACCCATTTATTAACCATATATAGTTAAAATTAGCTGTCGAGTGTTAATTTTTACTTTTCTTCCACATCTACTTTAGTTTTAATGTTTCAACCTTGAAATGTGATCTTGTGTTCATAACCATAATAATAGAAATATAGTTTATATTTTTTAAAGGATCTATTATTCCATGATTATTTCACAGATGTTACTCTAGCGGTTTTTAATGAATTTTATAAATTTTCCTTTCTGTGGATTTTGAATCAATAAAAAGAATATATTTTAATATTGAAAATAGATATATATATATATATATATTAACATTTAATAATTTTGAAATCAATAGAAAACAGTAATTAATAATAAATTGTACCATTATATAGGTGTAATTAATCATTCAGGGTTAAAATATTTTATTATATATTTTTATATTGTAAAACCAACACAAAGACACACATTATAATGAATGAAAAAGTGTGAAAATGATTTAATATTATTTAAATTTCACTTATAAAAAATAATTTTTTATAAAAATCAACTAAAGTTTTTGGTGATATTAATGAATAGGTGGATGAATTATATACATTAAAATATATACATTGTGTAGTTACATTCTATATAGAAACACGAACTCATTCAGAATCCTTCTTTGGTTGTGAAGGATTTCAGAATCCATCTTGAGACGAGGGGCTTCAATATTTTATTGTGGAATGTCAAGGAGATAGTTAGGGTACATAATAGAGATCAATAAGAATTAAATATGTGGTTTTAAGAGAAAAGGGGATTGGTCCTTTTGTAGTGTAATTTGAGTACATATCCTCACATTCTAACTCCTTAATGAGTAAAGAATAAAATTTTACATGGATTATTGATTAAAATGGGTAAGTAATTAATATTTTTCGATAATTACCTCATAAAATCATTTTATATATACAATGTATAGATATTCCACCTCATACACCTTAGATTTACCTTTTCCATCATTTTAACTCTTATTTCAGTAACGTAATATTAATGTTAGTTACTTATTTTTTCTAAAAATTAAATTAAATTTATTTGATAGTGTATAAATGATTATTTAAAAAATTATTTACATTTTATTTTGTTATCTAGATTATATCTATTATTGATTTCTATTATCCTAGTTTTATTTTGTAGACTAATTCACACAATGCATATGTATTTATGAACATCTTTGGATTCGTGGAGAGAAAACTAATATTAAACTACATCCTTAAAATACAAAACAAATAGTCCTAATATGGGAGAAATCAACACCATGATGATATAAAAAAATATATTTTTATATTTTTATAAAATTTTATTATATATAATTATATAAGATTTAATAATGGCTATGTTTTAAATCATTTTATATTTTTATTATTTTAATTTAATATAAAGTATTATTTTTAATAAGTAAAAAATATTTTGAAATCATTAATTATATAACTAGTGACACTATATGATCAATGATTATATATTCCTAATGACCATATCTTCCAAAATATCATATATACTGAATGATTGTATAACAACAATAGTTTCCTTTTCTATGAATATATAATTCCTTGTAATGTTTGATAAAATAAGTCACCTTATTCTTTAATCTTTTATCGAGGTACATATCATATTTATAGTGTTTTTTATTCATTAAATATTAATTTTTGGTTTTATTTTCTTTATGGGAGATCATAATGATGAGCATTATAATCATGTAGAATTTTTATTTACATGTGTTTTTATTTATTTTATAATTTTTCTAATTATATTTCATTTATATATCTTTATATTTATTTTTTTATATATACATATTTAAAATTAAACCTTAATGAAATAATACATTTTTAATTTTAGTTTGGTGTATTTTGTAAGACATGTATTGAAAAAATGTAAATTTAACCCTTTTTTTGTTTTTAAAATCTCCACATATTATAAACAAATCCCTCAAAAATAAAATGATCAAATTAAAATTTATGGGGAAAAATTTACTCATTACATTATAGAGAGGATATATTATTTCCATGAATTTATTATTTATCAAAATAACCTCAAAAAAATGTGTCACCTTGTTTAATTGTGCCTTATCTCTCTGATTCAAGATCTTAATAAGTTATTCCTCATGAAAGAGATAATGTTTTTGTTATAAATCTTATGACTTCAAAACATTTTATTGATCTAGTATGTATATCATCAAAGGGTATACATTCAAAAAATTATACACTTCTGAGATGGTTGATGGATTATCTTTGTTTTATTTATATTTTCATGTCTTTCTATAGTTAAAGAATAAAAATTTATTCAATTACGTGAATTAATATGAGTAAAGAGTCAGGGATGATTAAAATAATGGATTCTAATGGAATCCCTTGTAAAAAGATAATATAGTCTATTTTAGGAGTACCATGCCTTGAATAGATCATCATCCATGCCCCATGGTCACCTATGGACTCCAAGAGATTGATCACCACATTACATTATCTATAAGAGTGTGATAATTTCAACATTTTGAGTAAGTATGGATTTTTCAGCTCTTACCAAATAGTAAATTCTCTAGGGAATGGTATATGAACCTAAAACTCCATTGACCACCATGCTCGAGTCAAAATAAACCACTAAATTATTTTGGTTTTTTTCATAAATAATTTTACCATAATTGTCATTTCATATGCCTTAGCTTTTATGGAACTTTTATCCCCATAGAAGGTCGTGAAATATATAATAATAGAGGCCCCATTTCCCCTGATGATACCACCACCACCATTAATTCCCAAAATAAATGATCCATCAATATTAAATTTTGAAATGTGACTTGGTTCTTTCCATATCTCCCATGCACCTAGAATCTTTGATTTTATATTAAATTCACTAATAGGAAGAAACTAAATATGGTCTTATATGTAAAACATTAGTGAGGATACTTTTATTAGTGGTCAAATATAGGATACATCCTAATAGATCATAATGATGATAAAAAAATTAAATTTATCCCCTAACAAATAGATTTGCAGATAACCATATCACCAACGAACCAACAGTAAATATGTCCATACTCTGCTTAAAAAAGGATTATCACCAAAATTGATATTAAATCCTGAAATCAATAAAGCATCAACTAAATTATATATCTCTTTTTCCAATGGGATATTCCCAAGATTGGTAAAAATAAATATAGACCACTAACTTTTAACAAAAAAATGTTTCAGTGATTTATAATTTGACCTCTCACAACACATGAATTTGGATACCAACTAAATACCCTTACATTGAATTCTATTATCTATTGTAATGAACTGATTATAGAATCTAAAAAAAATGAAACTTTAATTTTTTATGCAAATTATTTACACCACATAATGACACCCATGAATTTAGAGGTATATGAGGGATACATAATTATCAAACAAACTATGAAACTAAAATCAATTGAAGAAGATGTTGTGAATTATTATTGATCTTGTTCATCAGTCATGTTAATGCTAAATAAATATTTTTGTGTGACATTTAATACTACATTGATTAGATGGTGATGATTTTTATATTCATAAATTGTAATGTCATCAGTGGAACATACTAGAAAAAATAGTGGTAATCAGGTCTAGTAATTCTTCTATATGGTGATGTTAGCCTTTCCAATAATCCCTAAAAAGATTTCAAGAAGGATTTTAAGGTTATATTGAACACTTAAATGAAGATGATAATAATAGGGACCATTATGCTAGTTATAATTGGATAAACCATGTTCCATCTTGATATATATAGACCAAAGGTTGGTGCCTGAGACTATATCCCTATTTTTTTTTGATTTCATACAATATATACATTTTTCCATATTTGTGTGGTCAATAACCCCCTCTAAAATATGTTTTGTGAGACGATAAAATACTTCCTTCTATTGGAATCCTTCATGTTGATAATCCTAAATAAAAAAATTTACGATTAATTAAATATTACTAATGACTATTTTAGTGATATGAAGACATAGAGTAAATGCATGGGTAAGGAGGAAATAATTCTTTTAATCAAAATGATTTATCCCTCACATGAATGTAGATGACTCTTCTAGTTTATAATCATATCAGTTATCCCATTAACAATACCATTATAGTGGTGAATTCATTCCCTACCATTAAACATGATATAATATCTATATTAATGAGGAAATATAGTTCCTGTTAATCAGAGTCTATTTTTCATGATCTCAACTCTTCTATCCATGAACATGTTTTAGGTAAAAACACATAAAAATGATGAAGTTAATAAATTTACCACTCATGTATCTATAAGAATTTATAGTAGTATTAAAACATTATATTTAATACAAACATCCATTGATGAAGAAGAGAAGATAAATAGTAAATAGTATGTGATATATTCTGAAAATATTGCACTGACACCTGAAATGGTGGAAAATTCAATAAAAAATTTCTTAAATTAAATTCTAACAGGTAACATAATTAGTTTGAAAAAAAAAACTAATTATGGAGAGAGGTTCCCCTTGATGAATACACCTAACATATTTTATGATACCAAATTTCATGACAATGAGAGAAATAGTGAACAGGGTTGAATAGTAACATCAAAATATTAGATTTCACACAAATTTAGAGAAACCATGCCATCTAAAGACATTGGTGACAAATATATATTTTATTCTATTTTATGCCTTTACAATATAAATTTTAATCATGTTGTTGGATATGATCACATTTTGGTTAATGTGAAAAATCATTTCATGAGACAAAACAATACCCCAATGAATTTTCTTACATTTGATGAAATAATGTAAAATGTTGGATACAAGATTAGGAAAATGAAGTGGAATAGTTTTTTTCAGGACAATGGAAATGGAATCATAGGAGATGTTTCACATATTTATAGAGTGAAACTGTCCAAAGACATTATTTTATCTTGCCTTGGGAATGAGAAAAATAATATTGGTAATTTTGTCTCTAGGAACTGATCCTACTATATAAAATGTTGGAGAACATAGAATAATTCCTTCATTATTATATCCCTAGTACCCAGTTAGAAGGACTCAAGAAACCCATCTATTCTGGGTGTACTTTTTGAATTGAGACACTTGATAACGTCAATGACTTCTTCCTCATTTGGAATATCTCTCATGTTTTTATTAGGACGATCAATAAAAAAGGTAATTTTTCAACAGTAATACCATTTACAATTGTGCCATATACTATCCCTCTAGAAATGATCCATGGACCTGAATAGGGTCAAAGAAGTATGAAACTACAAAGGGTCTTGTGACATCAAAATCACTAGTGTGTGAACCATCAACTATCTTCACATTAAAATTTATGAAAATATTATTCTCTTAGATACATGAATGAAAATATTATTTGTTCCATTCCCCTAATGTTAACCATTTTGTATTATATTTTTATATCATACCTTTTAAATTATGAGAAACTCCTCTTCTATTTCCCCCTCATAGTTAATAAGAGGGTAAATATATCATCATCCCACTAATCTTGTAATCTAATATCCAACTAGTGAATTCCTTATTGTATAATATCTATATTTTAGGCTACACTAATTTTCATTTTATTCCAAGAGACCAATCAGCTTTCAACCATTTGAGTTTTTTTCTAAACCTCCACCAGGGTATGTCCCTAGACCAGATCTATACAATAATCATGGAATGTGTATTTGATATTCTTCATATCTATCCAATGACTAGGGAAACAAATCCCTCACTCATCATGTGCTAACTCATGAATATAGAGAAGTAAATTAGACTTATTAGAGTAGGCTCTTTATTTTTTTATGGATGTAGTATGTAATTATTAGATAGTATAAAAGTTACCTAGGTCTTCCCAACTCTAAAATATACTTCTTAAATTGTTATTATTCCAGTACATGTAATCATCCATTGAGTAACCCAAATATCATAGTCTATTATGGGAATAAAAGTCACTAAATTCCTTCTTGGAGCTGTTAGGTTAGAGTCCAACCCCCTACTTTTATGATGGATCAATAATGATGTTATAATATCCCCCTATGAACAAGGTATTGGAGCTAGGATTTATGGTAGAGAGAGTTTCCCGAATCACTCATCTTTAACTAGCTCCACGTTTAATATAAGCAATAGTCAAGAAGAAAGAGATGAGTGATATCTAACATTGATGGTTTTGTGTTGAGATGAAATATCAATTCTGTCCACATATTTCTGGTTAGTCCAAAAGATCTAGATATGATATTTGGTTTGGATTCAGTGCACATTTTTGTAAAATGATGATTTCAAGAAATTTCATTATTGGATGTCATCTTTTTTTGTTCTAAGAAAAATAGAATGTTAAATTTTCAAATAATTAGTTCACTATAAATAAATTATATTTTCACCTATGATACAATTCCCCTAGAATTCTAGATGACAGGTTTCAGCATTTGGATGGTGAGGGAATGGACTAAGCCCATGCAATGAAATGTGTTTCTAGGTAAGAAGCACCAATATTGTTCTTGAATTTTGACCGATACAACATTTTTCTATGGTAATTAAGTATAATATGAGAGTTATGTCATATTTTAGGAAGTGGAGAAATATCTTGATCATCTCCTAGATCCCCTTGATACCCAAAAAATGGGGGTGTCAAAAATTCATTCATCAAGGGAAGGGATCTGAATCATTACCTAATGGTCTGATAAAGGAATAATCACATTGGAGTTATAGGAGGAATGAACATTATCAACTATCAAAATAGGATGTTCTATGATAGAGGGTATAGAATCCCAAAAAGTTTACTTTGATGAAATATTTTATAGAAGGTTTGCTTTATAAGAAACAACCCTATGTGTGGAGACAACATCTGGTAGTATGGGTACTCCATCAATAATGGTATGAGGAAGAACACCACCATGAGATTTATAAGAAACATCCAACATCTTCAGAGATGAAGGTATTTTGGACACTATGACACTCACATATTCCCCATCCAAGATTGTCGTTTTTCCATTCTAAGAGGGTAAAAATATTTCACCTTCTAAGGTATTGGAAAACCATACTTAAAACTCATTCTCTAGTATTTTTAAATAAGTTTCTCATCTAAATATCTATGAGTATCATCTTCGACATGACCAAAAGTATGTTCATGAAATGAAATCTCTAATGAAGATTAATGATCTATATTTATTTAAGGGTGCATTACACATGTATTTTAATACATTGACACATTGTGTCTTAGAATAGATAAATTAGGATAAATTTCCAGATGACTCATATAGAAGATACATTTTTAGAATGATATGTTTGTCCCAACATAGAGAAAATTCTATGTGTTGGGGGAATGGACATATCCATTTCAAAATAGATTCAAGAAACCTTAGTATGATCCCTATAAAGAGTGGGCCAATCAATAAATAGAATATTAAAAAAGATTACCTACAATTTAGTGTATTTATATATTTTCAAAGGGAATGAGAACTCATGGTAAGAAAATATAATTTACATCCAATTATGATTCCTTATCCTGAAGAGCATATAAGAACTAATGAAGAAGAAGAAACATCCATCATTCATAAGAGTTCTCCATTATTGGTAGGGTCCAAATGATGTCAACCTTAGTGAACATAAGGATTGAGCAAGATTTCTGATTTAAGATAGAAATCCCAACGAGGTCAGGAAGGTTCCATGAGTTGATAAAGTTTGAAAACCCCCAAATATAATTTTAATATGCTATGAATTTGGAAATAAAAGAATAATGATGATTATGGAGGGCCACCACAAGATCATTTATGGATATGTAGAGGGAAATAAAACCATCCACCCAATCCCAAACCTTTTCCTCCCTCTAGATAAAGGGATCTATAATCAACTAAAAATTGATAAGAGTAGTGACTCCGCCTATAATATCATTCTTATAAAAATAATAAAGATAATATTTTGGAAACCAATTCCTCACTATAGAAGTTTAAGGGGCCATGGATAGAGTAGAGAGATAAAATTAATATAAGGTTTTATATAGTTCCATTTAGATACTTGAATGGAAAATACTTTTATATGAGGACTCAACTAATAGAATATTCATATACAAACCTCTATTAACATTGTACAAGATAGATCATAAACCATGTAAAAAAATTAAAAATCATCTATCCGGATTGAAAATCCTCATGAGGATGAAAAAACAAGCTAATTTTCATGTCTATATCCAACATGGAATATATACTTTTCCATATCATCGATTTGGACCTTTAATCTCAATAAGGTACAATTTATTGTTCTTATTTGAAAAAATAACAACTTCTTTTCATATCTTAGTATTTTTTGGATGATAAATCCTCTAGAAAATAAATGAAGTGTTCTTAATTTTTTATTTGATTCACCATAACCATGATGGAATTATTTTCTTTATTATAAATGGGGATTTTTATGAAAAAATCCATGATAATATTATCTAATTTATATATAGGTATAGGTAATCATTACACAATTTAATTATACATAAAATATATAGTTTTTAATTATTGTAAACCAAATTATCAAAATTTATACTTTACAATATACCTATTCCTATAGTCCCACTTGAATTTTTCCTTATAATATTTATAAATTTTTATATATCCTTGGTGAATAGAGAATAACGGTCAATGTGTTTCATAAAAAATATCCTTATTCAGTTCTGGAATGGATGTGACACAAATTTGGTGATCAAAATATTGAAATTACATATTTTTTAATGTGGTACTCCATAATATTTCCCACCTAATTTTTTATATTATTAATATCATTTTGTATCATCTTTAGCTATATATATACAGATGATTGTATAATCAAACAAGTACAGTGGGATTTCATAAATTACCTTTTGATTTCTATGTTTAACCTTTGAAAATTAATGAATACTATATCACTTTCAATACTCATCATGAACAAGGTAGTATTATATATTATACTCATAGAGAACATCACCATGTTTTCAACCCTTATATAGAAATTAATTGTTTAATAATAATCATTGATAGAAAAATCCTTTACCTCTTGTGCATTTTTTAAATCCATCTAAATAATTATAGACATTATAATTTTATGGTCTTCATATATATGATTCTTTTTCATATATAGATTATTCCTCAAAATATTAAATGATAATACTACCACTAATTATCCCAAATTCAAATCCATGTATTTTTTCTCATTGGTCTCTAATTTGGAAAATTATAATCTATCACCATGTCTTGTTTCATTAGAACACATCTAAACTACTTATTTAAACGATCACCATATATCACTAACCATTATACACAATAGGTTTGGGTAAGAATATGTTAAGTTACCAAAAATCTTATTATTCTAATCCAAAATTTTTTATCACAGACCATTAATATTATCTGAACAATACAAGAAAACTAAAACACTCTTTTATAAACGTTGGTATCATCCATTATACAATAAACTCTCATTGAATGATCCATATATATATATCCTCACTTGTGATTATATATCCCTTGAAATATATATTTTAAATCCAAATTTTAACTTTTTATAATTTTGTGCACAATTTATCCTCTTTAAATAGATTTAGAAAAATATTCCAAATTCCATTTAGATTGTACCATTCTCATCAAATAAAATATAATTTCATCTATGAAGTCTGATATAAATTTATCTAGGTAAGAGAGTTGTGATCAAATTAATGAAGATATTTTGGGAATTTGTAAGTCTAAATGGAAAAAATAAGAATTCAAATTTCCCATATATTATGTAGAAGTCTATCTTTCGAATATCATCTATTTTAACCATTTTTCATTATACGTAGATTAAAAATCCAAATTTAACAATTATTGGTCCCCAATAAGTTGATTAAATGGTCCTTAATATATATTAGTTTATACTGATTTTTTATCATTAATTTTTTAAACATACATTAATAAATGAAAAGATGCATTATTCTAATTCTATTTTGTAATAATTAGGTATATAAAATCTTATAGTGAATCCCATTTTTATATAAATGAATTTCAAAATTTACCTTAAAGGTTCTCCTTAATTCCTACAACTCCTTGGGGAAAATTCTATAAGGACTCTTTTTTATAGCCATAAAATGAGATAAGAGTTTATCTTAAAATAATAAGTCTAAATTCAAGGTAAGGCATTTCATCACTCTATAAAATATGTCATCATGTACCATACAATTGTAGTTTCTCCGATGTAGAGTCCATCCCCAACATATTGATCCAAATATATCTCATTATTTAATATCATGAATCATATTATAGAATTAGATTCCAAAGAATTTTAATTTTAATCATTGTGTTGATAATTGATCATGGGTCAATTTATGATATAAAATAATATTTCCCTATTGAGTTAATTTATATTAGATCTACAATAAGACTTCATATTCATACCAAATATCTCATGAAAACCTCAATATGAAGAAAAAATATATTTTTTGAAATTATCTTCCTAAAACCCTTAATAATAAAATTTTGTTAGACTAGGGATATAATTATCATGCTAATGAGTTTTTTATCTGATTGATCAGTACAAAAAATTATCGGTGTTAAATCAATAATGATAGAGATTTAACTAGATTCTTTTTTGAAGGAATGTGAATAAAAATATTTAAATGATATATTTCCTGTGATTGGATAATAAGTATACCATTAAATAAATTATTACAATGATAATATTTGGTTGAAGTTATTGAATAATGTATTCAATTCACCATTGGTTTAATGATCTTCTCGCATTGATTTTCTAAATTTTATCTTCGATTAGTGCATTTATTTTCATAACGCCATAACAAAAAATATGTGATCATTGAAGTGTCAGTGGTCTATTATGCGGTGAATAATTCCTCTATATTATGATAACTAACCTATTCATGTATCTTTTCTAATTATGATCTTAATGGTCTACTCTATCTAAAATAAAATATATTCACATTTTTTGGATAAAGATTCTCAAGGTGATTAATCTAATATTTTCGACACAAGAAGTAAAATATTATTTCTCCTTCGGATTTACCATTTGAGTTACCTTTAAAATCCATTTTTATTTACTGATTACCAAATTAATTAGAATAGTGAGAATCTCCCATTATCATTTTCACATTATGTTCTCAAGAAAAAATATTTCCAAGGATTTCAAATTTACTCATAACTAATATTTTTTAGAGACATAGTTTTATAACACTAATGAAATAGACTATTTTTATTTGTTGATGAAATATAAATCCAATGGTATACCTTATCAATTACATGGTTGTTTATTCTTATAATCTAATCATTTATACTACATTTTATAATGAATAGGAATGGCATCTATGTCTTAAGGAAAACTTTTAAAGGATAATATTTTGTAAAAAATGATCTCTAAAAATACTATAATTTCATTAAGATAGTTTTTATCAATGTTCATAATAAATCTACTTAACCTTCCAAATAAAAAATAAAATATTATCATTCCGTAATTGAATACTTGATGAATAGATAATGTAAATTTTTAGAATGGTCCATTGATTTGGAAAATTTTGACGAAACAAACAGCTAAAGTATTGTCGTTATTGTCACATAAAGGAATTGATAGTGTTTTTAATTAATTTTTGTGATTTAGAGACTTAATAATATTTTAATATTAAAAAAAGGGAGGTGAAATTTTGAAAAACAAATCCCATAATATCCTATCACATTTATTTCTCATTGATACTACCACAACATTATACATCACACTTATTTTTGACAATATTCATCCAAGTTCAATGTATTTTTTAAATAAAAATGTTTCAAAAAAATAATAATTAAAAAAAATTCATAAAATAATAATAAATAATCATATATATTGTGAAAAATAAATCCCACTATGTATTTCTCCATGAAACCTTTAGTTAAATATATGAAATGTTACTTTTATCCAAGCCTTATTTTTTTCACTTAGAATTCATAACTTAATCTAGAAGAATAACTAAACTGAACAAAGGTACTAAAAAATCAACACATTCATGACATAGATTTTTTTGATATTTTTTCATATAATTATAAATTACATATGATAACTATAACACATCCCCACAACCAAAAGGATTTGTGTCATTGGATATTAGTGACATAACCTTATTATTGAATAATAATTATTCAGTATCCCCCAAAAAATTAGTATTTATTACATAATAGAAATATTCCTAAATATTTTTCCATACGGAAGAAGATAACATAAGAATAAATTGATCTCATATTAACTATTATTGAAAATATTAATAATAAGTCATGGTTTATTTATCATTTGATCATAAAAACATGAGAGAAAATGAACTTTTGAGAAATAAATTATTAATTTAAAATTATTATGGACTCATAAAAAGTTATCACGGTACATGATAACATGGTTATAGATAATAATAATGGAATATATCACAATAAAATTATCATAATGACATTATAAAATATATCATATCATAAGACCATGAAGTCACATGACAATAAAAAATATCCCTGGACACATAATAAAAAAATGTTGCATGTGAATAAAAATATAAAATAAAAATGAAATAGACATAGGAAACTATATCATCAACATGAATAACATATTGAACATAAATTACCACATTAGGATAATCTATAAATTAGGGAACATTGTTAACCATATCATGTATTCAAATAATATTGTGAACATAGGTATCCTTATAATTTCATTGAATAAAATAATTATTTCTTATGATGTAAATCATTAACTAAACAATTAGAGGTAAATATTATTCTAGACTCACCAAATAAAAATTATTTTAATATGGTATCACATAAGTAGTAATGAAAAATTGGATCTAATGTGACAAAAATTTACTTTCCCCAAATAAATAAATCACCGGACAATCAATCGGGTGACATATTAAATATAATTCTACAAAAAATAGATATTTTAAAGCTATAGAGTAAAATTTAATAAAAACCATGAAATTATATTTATTTACTTATGGTTTATGTTTTCATAGAAGTAATGATTGATATTTTTTACAACCATAAATGTGTGTTATCCACTTTACTTTTAGGTATTTCAAAAATTTTATTCCATGAAAAAAAATCAAATATTTTACAAGACTTACTTTTGTTTGGTGGGGTTTCTTGAGAATAATGACTTAGAATTGTTTTTATAAATAAATATATTTTTGTTTTTTAGTCACCCATTTTAATTATTTTTATTCAATATATTTTAATTTTTATTAGCCCAAAAATATTTTCTTTCCATTGATACCTAGCATGCGAGCTCAATCATAGAACTTATGGGAGTCTCTTAAACTATGGTTAAGAGCTATCATAAACAACTATCCTTGAGGAAGAGGAGGGAAAAATAATTACAAATATGTTCATTCATGGGTTTTTATAGAGAAAAGAGAACATATTGGAGGTGCATGAGTGTTTCCTCTGAGGGTGTAACATGGCCTAGAAAAGGGAGTGTGTGAAGATATTCTAGTTACCAAAAATTAGTTCATTCTTGATGAATAGATGATACAAGATAATATATTTAATTTCATGGGATAGTGAACAAGTTTGATGGGGGACAGAAACTATGCATGACATTATTCAAGACATAAATTCATATAGACATAATGCAATACATTGGATGGAATTAATTGAATCCATACAATCATTGCACATCATCATCTTCAACCATTTAGTTGAGAAAAATGTTTTCAAATACCCAAAAAACCATAATTAATTGTTCTCAAATATATAATTCAATTTCAATATTCATTTATCAAAAAATTCAAGGAATTAATAATAAATAACATCGAAAATCCATTCATGAAAATCCATCTTGCATGGATTTGATGAGATAATGAATGAGTCCACTGTGAGAACAAGTAAGATCAAAATGAAAAACTTTTATCATGTGATGATCATTTTTTACATGAAAATGTCATATTCATTGATTTGATCACATTTTTGAAATATATAGTTTTTTCAAACTTTTTCATTAGAAGGTTTTAATATGTACATGCTCAATACACTATGAGATCTTATGAATTATTTTATACAACCATGTAATGATAAAATGATCCACAACATGAAAAAATGATGATCATGTGATTTGATGTTGACATAACAATGGAATAAAGTGAAAAAATAGTATCTCATGTCCCATTAAGATCATATCATTTATATATTTCTCTATGTGAGGGAACATGATTTTTTTCATGATTTTTTTCCATTGACAAGTCACATGAACATGTAGAGTTATCATGCAATGAAATTACTCAAATCCCTCAGTGGTTGTCAAGAATTTGTACATAAAGTCTCTAAATGTGAATGTAAATCCCATTAATCCATCATATGAGCTTACTAACATGTGAATCCCATTATTTGGATTGATCATGTGATGCAGAAAATACGTGAATCCTTTTATATGAATTGATTATGCATGTTTGGTGACATGTGAATGTAATCATATGACCTGATCACATGAATCTATATAATTTATACAATGAATTGATCATTAAATCACAAATTGACCACTTAATCACATGAGAATTACAAACAATGAGAGTTTTAGAGCGTGGAAGATTCATGAACCTCTACCCCAAGATGGTACACATGGCACCATACATATGTAAAGTGGAAACTTATTCAATAAACATTTCATATAAAAACCTATTCACAAAATTTAGAAAATATATTATGAAACACATGGTTGAAGGGGGATAAAATATAGAGATAAAAAATAAGAAGATTAATGGTAGATGAATGGAGTGTTGGCTACTACCTTCAGAGAAATTTTAAAGGAAATCACAACAACATAATAAAAGAAACCATTATTCTACCCCCATATATGGTCACATGATTAATATAACATCATACAGTTCCATCATAAAAACAATCCTTTTCATGAACCCTAAATGATTGCCCATATCATTTCCTACCCCTGATATATAAAAACAAATCATGTAAAATTATTTATATCTCTTATCTATAAATCCACTTAACATGAAAATCCCATGTCCTACACCTCACTTCATGTGCTTATTTATGAGTGTGTAGTCTTCTTAAGGATGAATGATCTCCTAATACTAGGATAGTCATGCGACGAATTCATGATGTGACCTTCCATGACATTGTCCATGTGATCTAGCTATGAGGACATGGTAATTTTATCATTTTGAAGTATAAACCCATGTACATGTCTAAATTGTTAATATAATCCCTCTAACATGTCATCCTTTTCAATTAAAAACCATCGAACATGTAATCATGGTCATGTGGATACCCTTTTCCATGTTATATTTTCATGTAGAATCCCTTTCATATATCACCATTTTCATGTGTAAGCCATATGAATAGTAAGTGTTATTAGGAAGACACCCAAAGAAATGCCTGCGTTTTCATGTGGAAGACATCAGATATTTTAGCCTCATTATAAATTGTAAAGACCCAAATGTTCTCATACATATATATTAAATTATAATGGACTAATACTAATTACAAAAAAAATATGAACTGCACCATAATCATATAGGTATGGGGATTTAAAAAACATTTATACATACATAACTTGTTTTTAGGTGAACTACATTATCTGACCATATGTTATTCATTACAAGAACCATTTTTTGACTTATAATACATAATAAAATTCATTATAACCTTCTGAATCGAAACATAATAAATGGATATCTTAGATGCTCAATATGGTTAAATAAGTATATTTCAACATATTATGAGCATAATAGTATGAGAACATGATAATAACATTAGAAACATATACAAGGTTCACTCACAAAAACTTTCATAATGGAAAATTTCTCTTAAAAAATTTGGTTCACTACATTTTCCATTCCAATTTATCTTATGAGTTATCAATCTTTATCCAATTAATTAGAGGGGGATATAGGTCCCACCCATCATTGGTTATACTGTAACCACTATCCTTGGTTATAATGTAACTACAATTATTGGTTATAACATAATGAATTTCATATAATGAAAACCATACATAGGTGTTCTGAAAGATAATAATAGATTCATCATGTTAAAAACAATTAAAATAAAAGGATTTAAAAATATCTCATCATAGCATAACCCTAAGGAAAGGAATGGGTTGAATAAAAAACATGTCAAAATAAACATAAAACTTCTATAGAAAAAATTATAGTGGTATATTTGGATTATATCCTTATAAAATATTAAGTAATAAGAAATGATTTCATCATGGCTGGAAAATGATTTTGAAATATCACATGAAAAATTTCATGAGGAAAATAACCATTACACTTTGAAAATCACTTTTTGATAACTATAATTTTACAAAAAAATTTAGAAATGCTTTTCTTTTAGAATAAACATGGAATGTTATATCTGAATCTTTAATGAATTGTGTGGTTGTGATGGTGGAAAATATAATACATTACGTACACATTAAAAATGATTCATTTAAAAAATTTGGTAAAAGTCCAATGAAAATAATATTCACTAACACATTATAAACTCAATAATGGGTAAATTTTTTTTGAAAAAACATGTTAAAATATAAAAAACCTTCTCTAATTTTTTTTAAAATATGGACAAGGATGAAAACTGACTTTCGGTCGAAGATAAAAAATAATGTTTATTTTTATAAAAACATTATTTTGGAATCTACAGTACATAAATGGAAGAAAATAAATTGAAAAAAAGTTATTTTTCATATTGATCGATAAAAAAGAAAAATATTTTGTTTCTTGAGAGGTATATCATAAGATATATTCATTGGAATCATAATCATAAACAATCTTGATAAATATAGAGACTATAACATAAATATGTGACCTCTTTGGTATCAAATGAATCATAATCCACTTGAAATAATGAATATTATATTGATATTTAAATACCATAATATTAATTATAATAATAATAAAATAAATTCTTGTTCATTATATATAACACATAAAAGAAATAAGTGGTGTATAAGGATTGTGTCTCTCAAAAGTAAAAGTGGGATGAAAATCCCATACCTTAAGTCTCAACATCTATCTCACACATTTGAAACACCAATATAATAAATATATATTTGTTGTACATATATTTAAGATATTTAATTATATAAATCATACCATATACTATTTACTTATGACTTTTAGTACCCATATTTTAACATATCCAAGCTAAAATCATGTTTCGTGAAATAACTGATTTGTTCCTCATGTATGTTTTGATTTGGTATTTTTGGTTCATTTAATTTGATCATGTTTATATAATATCCATAATTTAAACCATGATATAATTATATTGTATCTATATTATATATTCATTTATAGTAGTCTATAAAAGTTAAAAATAGAAAATGAATTACATTATTCATGGATACAGAATGTCATATGTGCACATTAATAATGTTTCATGACATAAGGAATAAAAATAATTGAAAATCTAAATCTTCTTTATAGTGTAATTTTATGTCATTTATATCACATTTTCATTAAATTTATCATTAATACCATATATGAAAAGTGTAATTGATAAACGAATCAAATCACTTTCTGAGGTAGTAGCTCGCTATACACACGAGTGACCTTATTATATACCCAAGGAAGTGAAATTAAAAATGTATAAATGATATTATAATTAAATAAGTATAATTATCATGTGAATGTAACATATATAATTTAAATCCATCGTTAAATATACCCATGAGAGGCGGTGGCGTAAAATTAATTGCATCAGTTGGTGAAGAGATATTCCACCACACACAAGATCAATATTTTAATATCCCATTTATTGAAATATTATATAGATATAATTTATTGAATTAAAATAATAAAATTACAATATAAGGGAGATACTTATTTAATTATAAAATTATATTTGAAGAGTATTTTAAGTATTTTGAAAAATAAATAAACTAAAAACTATTGGTTAATAAAATTACAACTTCTTTGGACAACCATGTTAAATTAGAACCAAAATAATTCATAGGTTCTTTTACTAGTAAAACAAAAGACTATATGATTATAGAGAGTAATTAATGAAGTCATTCTGATAGGTCATGTTCAAAAAAATCTTCAAGTCTGAATAAGAGAGGAGGGGGTTTTCCTTTTATATGTGAGGGAGAGGACACACCTGAAAAATATGAAATGAAAACTGTGTATGCACATTTTAAAATTTCCACTATGCTGATAAATAAATATTGTAAATAATAGATTTTATAATGTTGAAATATCTACATCTAAGATTAATTATACAACATATAATGTGATTTTAACACTTATATTTTTCCTTTAATGCCATATTAAACCATGTTTATCATAACCATGATATTTGTTCCCTATTTTTACTAATCATTATAAGTAAAAAATTAAATTGAACATATCATATAATATAAATTATTCTGATTCAAAATATGGGTTCTATTTTTTCCATATTCTACTCATATAAATTAAAATTTTTAATTTCAATTTAAACAGACAGTTATAATGAATGAAATGTTTTCCAAAGAGAAACTATTGGTAAGTATTTACTATTTTAATATAAAAATCAGTATTGTTTTTATTCAAATCACCAAAATGTATATACTAATAACATAATTGAACAAATTTTACAAATAAGACATTTCTAAATAATATGTATCTTCATAAATTCATTCAATGAAAAAAAATTAATAAAAATTAACATTGTTCATTCTTCCCTAAAAATTTACACTTTTCAAAAAACTATAAAAAATAAACCTAATCAATTTTTAAAATTTTCATTCCAAAATTGATTTTAACATTGTAAAATATATTTAATAAAATTTTAAAAAATTAATTTTATAATTTTTTTTGCAAAATGAAATACGTATCATTTTCGGAAAAAACTGTTTTTGAATAGTATAATAACTTTACTAAGAAAAAAGTATATACTTATAAATTTATTTTATTTATCAAAAAAGTTATATATAAATGTAATGTTTTATTTATTCTTATTCTTAAATAATAATTTAATTTCTAGGTAATAATATTAAATAATGATATCATTAGTATATTATGGTTTGTTAAAACACAATGTTGTGTGTTACGCAAGCTATCGAGGAAATTAAATTTATTTGAAAAAATATATTCCATAAAATCTTAGCGAGTTACATTAAAATTACATTAAACAAAATTTATACCTCAAAATTACATCTCATTGTATAGAAAACTATAAACAATTCGTTCTCATCAAATCAACATTTTCCCATATAGCTTCATCAAGCTGAAGGTTTCACCACAAAACTTTGGCCATGTGAGAAGACCTATTTCGTAGGACTTTCTAGGTATGATTCTGAATCTATACTATTTTGTCTTCATAAGAAATTCCATGTTCCACCAACAAGACCTGTAAGTTTAGATCATGTGATTGATCAATTAGGTACATCCTCAAGAGATATACGAGATCACATCAGGGACTTGAGAGAGATTTAGTGGAATCACCTGTCAATAAGAAACCATCCTAATGATATCAAGAATTTGAAAGGGACTTATATAACTAGGGATTATTTTTTCCTTCATTCTGAATCTTATTACCTTATTCCATGTTGAAATTATTAGAAATTATTTCCCACCAACACTAAATTCTTTACCATTCTAGTGATTTTTATTTTAACTTTTTTGCCGATTTTGTACATCCCTTATGTGTTGATTAATTGATCTAACTTTCTATTCCATTTTATCCATTATCTCAGGTCCCAATATATTTATTTCTCCATATTTATTATAGAAAATTATATTTCTACACATTTATCTATATAGGTATTTTTAATGATGTATTTGAAGGAAAGCTATTATTGTAAGAAAACTCAAGTAGATTAAGGTGTCTATCCAAACCATCTTTTATATCCATAGAACACAATATCAAAATATCCTCAAGGTTTTTAATGGTTCTCTCAGACATTCCATATATCTACAGATATAATTTAGTGGAAAAACTCAAGATTGTATCTAGATATTTATAAATACATTAATATAACATCAACATAAACCTCATATACCAATCAGATACAATAGAATGTGGTCCTCCATGAAAACATAAGACAACCAAAATTTATACTCTCAAAATTTATTAAAGAGTTTAATCTTTATTAACAGTGATGAATTGTGTTTTCCTTTTATGGTGAAATACTAAAACCCATATATAATTATTCCCTTTATATGTTTTGAGGGGTCGAATTACAAAATCCATGGTAATTTGTTCCATGATCAATTCTGATATGGATAATGGTTGTAAAATACCCTTAGAATTGGTATCTCAACTTTAACATGCTGATAAACCAATTACTGAGAAACAAACTCTAAAATATATATGTTCATTTTATCCCATCATAAATACTATTTTAGATCTCTATACCCCTTTTTACTTCAAGGATAGATTGAAAATTGATGATCTTGGAAATTTATTTAATGGATCTTTCTCAAAATATTGTATGGATAGAACAAATATATGGTTATGGAACCTTATCATTTTACATGATCAATTTTATTATTTGGAAAATTTTTCACCCTCTTTTTCAGCTTTATATCATCCTTCTACACCTATTTTAACCACAAAAATATTGGTGGTTGAACACTTACATGATAAAGAAATGATTTATCCACTTCAATTAATATATCAAGATACATCCTTTAAAAATCTATATATATTGGATCATTTTTAATCCTCATCATTTCAATACTATTATGATCCTTTCAACTCAAATCATCGCCCACCTTGACCAAATTCCTAGAATGGTAATGTATTCATTGTTCATAATTATTAATCATCTCTACCCAATTTCTCTGGAACATATTCATCTCACTCTATTTGAATATACACATTAAATTATTTATAATTATATATATAACACATTTATCTATAATGATAATATCTCTATAACATTAATGTAAATTTTAATATAGCTAAATCCAAATCATGTGTTCAATAATTATTCACATGAACTATCAATTTTGATGTGGCATAATCTATAATCAGGTTCTTTGGTATTGGAATGTATCATAATACCTTCTTGAATTAATCCATATGGATTACAATCTCTTCTCTATGACCTTAAAATTTATTTACAAGGTAATTTACTAATATTCTCTTATATTCCATGAAATTTTATCGATATTAATCCTTATTTAGGAACATGGATCCCTTTCATGTTAACTTTCTAAGTGGATTAGATAGTTGTGACAAATTAAACACAACCTATTTATAGTATCTAACCAAACGAAAAAATAGATTCTCAGTTACAAAGGTTACTCTTAGACAACATTCAATATCTTTCATCTTTGATGGATCCACCAATATACCCTTTCTTGATATCATATAACCCAAAAATTATATATTTCTAACTAAAATTTATATTAACTAATTTTTTCATTGAATTTTTACTTCTTCAGGTTCTTCAGTAAAATTATCAAATGATATTCATAATATTCCATTCTCTTTCAATATATAAGAATATAATCAGTATTGTCTTCCAAAAACAAAACCATTTAATCTCTAAATACACAAGTCATTAAATATATGAGGATTTTGGGGGAATTATTAAGACCAAATGGCTTCACTATATACTCATTGTGTTAAGACTTTATATGAAACATTATCTTATGTATATACACCTTCATTAACCTCATTTTTTTGATATCCATAATGAATGTAAATCATGTAAGAGTATTTATATCAATATAGTTGATAATATATAACATTAATACATGGTATATGATACTTTTTCTTGATTGTGATCTAGTTTTATTCAATGTAATAAATGATGAGTCACATATATCAATCTTTCTTCCTAAAAAATTGAATAAGTGCACCCACCAAGGTTACACACTTGGACGAATGAATTTATTTTCAATGTTATACTAGTGATTATTCTTTGATTTGTATAATTCATTATGGTCTATTCTACAATGATTCTTTAAAATACGTGTGGAACCTTGTATTAGTTCAATTATGAACTCAAGAACATGTTTCTATGTAATACTAGGAAGCTCTTCATGAATGAAATCAATAAACTCCAATACAATTTGCATATCTTAGATATTGAGTTTCTTCATAGTCAAATGAAACAAATTCCACTTTTGATAGGGAATCTAGACCCAAAAAATAGATTTTCTAACCTTAAAAAAAATTTATATATATCATCATAGTAATAGAAGAATATAGGTTTATTTGGATTGTCAAATGTAAGTCCTCTTACATGGAAATTTATGTAGAGTTTAGGTAGATAAATCAGTTCCATTCCTATGATAACATCAAATTAAACTAGTGGGATAATAATGAGGTTTGTTGGAAGTACATTCCCAAAAAATTATATTAGAGAATACTCATTGAATTATGTTGTGATAATATCAATACTATAGGATTTCATAGGTAATTCTGCATCTAATCATTGGGGTCATATTTTTATACCCTTATAAATTCTTCAATTATAAAATTGTGGGTAGATCTTGAGTCAAATAAGTTATTAGATGTTCTAGAGTGAATGATAAGTATACCTTTCACCATGTCATTATTGAATCCTTAATAAAAAATAGGGATTAAAAAATATTTCCATTTATATATTGAGTTATTTTCTTACTAATATTGGCCATCATAATTAACCATAGGATTTGGGAACTTTTATCTTTATTAGCGCACTTCTTTTATTTGAAATAGTGGATCGTGGGTGGTTCATTCTATGGAGATTTATCACTATTTACATCATTAGTTAACTTATTCCAATCGTTTCAGTAATAAATTGATCGATAAACTTCCATAAAATTCCTAAAAATTTTATGAATCCCTATGAGACATATTATCTCATATTTCCATCCATGATTTTATCGTGAAGGAAAACTCATATCTTTTCTCTATGTTTTTTTGAGTTTCCTTTGAATTCTATTATTCTTTTATTATAAAAAAGAAGATATTGGTTGGTAATTTCAATATCTATTTTAAAACTGATAGGACATGGATAAATTTATTTATAGTTAGTTAATTCCATTATGTCCAATTCCCTATTGAAACATGGTTCTATGCCACTAAAAAAGTGATCAAATGTACTTTTAATTTAGATGATAAGACATGAAGAATACCTCAATATTTTAATAACATTTTCCACATAGTTAACAACATATTTGTTTTCATTATAATTTATATTAATTAATTGAATCTCCATTTTTATTTTAGTAATTAGCGGAATGTAAAAAAACTGAAATATACACTATCAAATTCAACCCATTCTGTGGAGCGAATTTCTACTTGTTAACTCATATTACTAATAATATTGCACCATAAATATGCTTATCTATTAAAAAATTAGACAACCAAAAGAATTTTTCATTATAAAAACTATACAGAGTGGATAATATCAATTTAATGGTAGTAATTCATTTTTCAATGACTAGTAGTTCAATGGAACCACTGAAAGAATGATTATGTTTCATCATGAAGGACTCAACAAAACCTTCTCCCCTAATTTAATAATTTTGAAATTCATCATGATTCATAATATGATATTCTTGTATAAGAATAGACATGTTATTTTTCATTCCATTTACCATAATATTTGGTTTCTCATGATGACATTCATCACATTTTCTATTTCACATAGAATTAGCATGGTTACTTTAAGATCAATGTATATAGTAAAAACCTAAAATCATAGTGTAAGAAACAGTAATCATAGTGGGAAACATCATAATAAAAAATCATCAATTTCATGTCTAAAACATGACCCCACATTTTCAATCTATGGACCCTTAGTCCAAACCTAGGTCATTCAAGTTCATTATTAAAATCCATCACGATGGATCATAAATATTTTTTTAATGTCTAAAAAATTTCCCTAAGGAGTGTTAAAATAGGTGTGAAACTCGTCTCATTATTTTGTTCTAGGTGATGATAAAGTCTCAGTAAATGTTCTCTTTATGATGTATTACCACTATTTATAACTATTATAGAGCCACATTTACTTTTAGTATCCAAACATGGATGTAATTCATTTGAAACAACATGATCTATCCTTGATACAAATTCCATGATATTTTCATACACTTACACTAATACATAAGTATTTATCTAAATATTGGTAATCATATTTTATAATGGTTTAACTAAAAAATTATATAATACAAACTATAAAGACCTAAATATTATCATACATATATATTACAAATTATAAGATGAATATTCATTACAGAATATAATGATCCACACCAAAAACTTATAGGTCTAGTGCCTATGGAAAACTGGACACAAAAACTACTTGTTCATCAGTGAAATAAATCATATTTTACTGATATCTTCATAAATAACACCCTTATCACAAATACCATACATAATACCTTTCATCATAACCTAGGTAAAAGAAACAAAATTAAGGGTGAGCAAATAATATTAGTAAGGGTGAACAAGGGAAATATCAATATATCACGAGAATAAGTGTATGACAAGAGTATAATAACATTTGAAAACCATACCATAAATACCATAGAATCATAAAAATGACTTTGGGAATAAATATTAGTAGTTTATAATACATTAATAAGAATGTAATCAAATAACATGATCCATGAGAACATAACATTTCAATTGGATAAAGATTTGTGGCGGGCACATAAGTATAAAAAATAATTTCCTTAGTAGTCAATGATCATTTCTAAAATAATGATAGTGGAATGGGATCACTCCCCAAATAATCATAGTTTTCATGGTTCAACCCCAAGACTATAATAGTGTAAAAATTATCACACTAAACTTGGCTCACTTCCCATTCTAGTATTATTTTCGTAAGGGGATAAATGTCTTTACCCAATTCATTAGTGGGAGATATAGGTCCCACCCATAATTGGTTATAACATGACCACCAACCATGGTTATAGTGTAACCAACATAATCAATAAAACATAACCACTATCACATTATTAAAACAATACATTAGTGTGCCACTATATTTTAAAACAACTATCACATCAGAACTATTAAAATAAAATGGGTCTCATAAACATCTTATCAGAACACAACTCATGTAAATGGAAAGGGTTTCATCAACATCATGCGATAATAAGAATAATCTATATAAATAAATAATAAATATTTTATAATTTAATTATTTTCCCAATAAATATTATCTAACATCAAAGGATGTCAATTTTCCTAGAAAATAATTTTGAATGATCACTAGGAACATTTTTTGAGGAAAATAACATGTCCACTTTGACAATCATCTTTTAAAATATAGAATATCAGGTAACATTGAGGAAGTCCTTTTCATAAATAATTTTTATGTAAAATAATAAATAAATTTTTAAAACATTTATTTGGAATTATGGTAGAAAATAAACTTAAGTAAATATGCATTAAAACAATGATTCCATTCACATTTCTGGTAAAATACAAAAGTACCATGTTTAAAAAATGACAAGAAAATTTATTTAAAAAAATTTTCCTAAAATTAAAACATTGGTAAAAATGAATTAAATAATTAATTTAATAAAATCAATTCCTTTCTATAAATCATTTTTAGAAAACATGAACATTAAAGAAAAAGGACTTCAACATAAAAGTGAAATAAAGTCAATTTTTCTTAAAAACATTATATTGGTCTCTTAAGTACATAAAGGGTGTAAATGAAAGGAAAGTGTTTATTATTAAGATATGACCATTGATTAAAAAATTCATGTGTTTAATGATAGATATATCATAATATCTCATAATTGTAATCATAATCATAAATGATATATATAAATAAAGAGATTGGAACATAAAAATGTACCAATTTTGTATATTTTTAATTCTAAGCCTAGGAAGAGAAATAAAATTTTATAGATATTTATATCCCATAGTTTTAATGCTATTAATCCTAATATATTTTTATTTGAATCATATACACCACAAAAAATAAATAAATAAATAATAATAATGTGTCCCATAGAAATAAATGTGAGATGAAATTCACATACCTTAAATCTCGAATTTTGTTATACACCTTTAAAACTCCCTTATAATAAACTAATTTTTATTAAAAAATAATATATAACTATAATTATATATATATAATATCATATATTAATAACTAATAAGATTTTATTTCCTCTATTAACAATTCCATGTTAAATTCATGTTTTGGGTAATATCTTTGTTTTTCTTGTATGTTTGGATTTTCTGTTTTTTTGGCCCTTTTATATAAATAATGGTTAGATAATATACACACTATTAAAAGTGATATAAATTTAATGTATATTCATTATATATGTAGTTAAATTAGTTCATAAAATTTAGATATAGAAAGAGAATCACATTTTTCATCTTAATGGTAGGATGTATGTACGAATGAACGTTATTGTCATTTTCTCCATAGAAAGTTGAAAAGGGATGAAAATAAAAAATCAATATTATATAGTTTTTTAAATTCATATAATACACATATTTTTTTAATTTATCTTTATTACCTTCCTTGTAAAGTAAAATCAAAAAATTCTTAACATCACTTTGTGATATGTAGTCCACCATACACAATAGCGACATTTTGGTATTGAAAAGGAATTAAATGTATGTTATATATTATAATATAAATAATAAATAATAATTTTTGTATGAATATAATATATATTATTTATATCTATCATTATATATACTCATTTAAGACTGTTATGGAAGACAAATATGTCAGTTCGCATAGCCGCAACCCGCCATATAGAAGACTAAAGGTTTCATTTCATATTTGATGGAAGAAGAAATATATTTAGGTTATTTTATTAACATAATAATCTCTAGGTATATGTGAGATAACTATGTTATTGTTTAACATTTTGAGATGATTTCTAGGAGGTGGGAAAATAAATAAATAAAATGATCATTCAAGTATGTTACCTCTATTTTGGATAACCTTATTAGGCTAACACCCAATTCATTCGTAAGTTGGTTTCTCACTAAACTAATTCCTCTAGGATGTGTTTTGGAAATTATGATACCCATGGAAGAAAACATGAATTACACCTCAACTATTGATCTTCCCCCCAGTTCTTAGTCAACATGATTAAATGATAATTTTAATTTAAAACATGTCTCAAGAAGAATGAATACAAAGGCTTGATAGAGCTAATGAATATTAAAACTCATGAAACATTTATATGTTTCAGGTTTTATCATTTAAAAAATCCACCCTCATAAAATGATATATCCCCCATCATATTTTGGTTTCTTAATGTTAGATTAATCAAATATTTATTTGTCACATTATTTTAAAATAAATGACAATGTCTTCATCATATAATGTTAAATAGAACAACAACATCTTTACTGCATGCTATTAAACAACATTAGGGACATCCTTACTAAATGACATTAAAATTATGGTAAAATTATTAGTTGTAATATATTAGACTACATAACATCCCATGTCTTGTTGCATGACCTTAAATTACACAATATCATAGTACCTTATCACGAGAAATTAGGTTTATGGACACCCACATTTTAGTCACATAATGTTAAATAGCATGACAACATCCTTACAAAATGATGTTAAACTAAAACTATATAGTTTTCCTATATCCTATCATATATAATACAACTATTATACAGTATCTCAACAACAAGAAGGGGTTATTCACATCTCCATGACCTTAGACATAAATCACATCAACATACATAGATGGAATATGGAGACCTAAAGTGGGAATATATTCTGATATCAATAAAATAAAAAAGATCGGTATATTCTTATGATGATATTAAGACATCTGTATGTTTCTCTCTTAACATCTTGATCATCATATTACTCTGATCAAAATGAACAGGTGTATGCCTCATAAAAAGAAACTATTTTTACATCTATCTATGAGGATAGTTTTCTTATTCTAATGAATGATGTGGCACATGATAGGGATCATAATCCCATTATGAATGGCTTGATCTAAACTATTTTGGCCATTACTTATAGGCAGGTCCATAATCCCATTAATGAAATCCAGCAACATAAAAAAAAGTCATATGACCAGTATCATATCACCATTCTGAATGGGGTTCATCAACCCAGTTTGGAAGTCACACTATGGATGGATCTTATCCCTACGGATAAAACTAGTCAATATATTTTTGTAGATAAAACGATCCAGACTCATAATACTATTATCTCAAATAAAAGACATAATTTTTATCTTCCAATGTCCATACAATAAGAGTCCCAAATTCCATAACTGATTATGACCATCCACTGTAATTTTTTGAGAGGAATTATTTTATTAATTAGGATCACACTCCTACATTAAATAGGGTTGATGACATATTCTAGGAAGGCCCAAATTTGTTATCTAGTTCTGAAAATCCACTATCATTTCTTTGAGAGGAATGAATTTATTAATCAAGATCATACTCCCACATCAAATAAGGTTGATCGTGTATTCTAGGGAAAAATCATAGGTAGTATTAAATTCTTTTTAAAAGTATAGAAGATCACTAGTATACTCAGGTAGATTCTCAGAAGTTGTATCAAATCCCTATAGTAATATATGGTAATCAACAAGCTCTAATGACTACAACAAAATAGACTCGTATTCCTACTCAACCCCAAAAGGATGGTTGTAATATTCCATCCATTATGAAAGATGAGTCTCACATATGTTCCCTTCTCAATTAATTATTATGTGAGGACATACAACACATATGTACATTTCATAAAAGGTTAGGAGACTCTTAAATTGTTATATAAGGTTGAAAATACCATGAAAGCATTCCTTGAAGTAGTATAAATATTTAATATAAGGATCCATCTCCTCACATGAACAAAAAACAATATTATCATGGTGATATATCTCTGAGATAAGGAAATACTCCCCTAATCAAGACACATTCATATAGAAAGGCTCTATAAGAAATGATGTCAACCAAATATAGTTCACCATTAACCACTATCAAACCCTCACAAAACTCAAAAGGATAACCATAAAAGATAATTTTTTGGTTTTACCAAATAGAGGAGAACAACCATAATATCCTAGATACATGATGTGAAATAAAATAACAACAACCTTATTAGGAAAATATTATGTTCCTAACAAAATCATAGAAATATTATGTAAAATAACATAAAAAACGCCCCCACTTTATGACATTAATGTGCATTGAACATGTCCTTACAGTATAATATTTACTTGTAGGAGGAATATGCTAGTAACACCTTGTTATTCTGGATGAAAAAAATCCTTAATGCAAAAAGTCAAAAAACACGATAGAACACTTATCCCAAGAATATAATCTTCATAATACATATCATAGTAACTTGACATTAATCAATGTGAGATAGTAAGACCTCATTGCACAACATTAATCTACATATTTGTTATTATTGCAAGATATTATACTGGAAAAATGTATTTAAATTTATGGGAATGCATCCCAGTTTGTATTAGAGGTATATATATATATATGGAAAGGGTTCCTAGTGTAATATTTTACCAGATCATGCTGAGTTTACACACATAATCCCACTCAAGAAAAAGTTAGTCCCACCATTAAATTTTCACTGAAACCCCATATTTGATATATTTCCCACCTTATCAATCCATGACACTTCTTTATCATAAATTCACTGTGGATAGCCTATATATTTGTATAAAATAAAAATAACCTCCCTTATGTGAGATCTAGATATGAAAAAAATATCCTATATAAAAACATCATGTTTCTTGATTGTGATATTTATATGATACATAGTAATGATTTGATCATATATTGTAATCCTAGCCATGAATTGTCATCAGTAAAACGCATCTCCCTCCATTATAATTACATTGGTGTAGATATTCTATTCCAAATTAAAATACTAATATCCCCATTATTTCATAGTCATGAATTGTCATATAGTGTAATCAACATCACATTAGTCACTTGTTTATATAATGATAATAACTCATGTGTGCCAAAAAAACTTAAAATTATGCTCTAACTAGTGAGATTGGGATCAATTTCATTAAAATATAGGAAACCAAATCCATGTCACATGATGTAAAACTAAGAAAACATATGGCCCTAAAATATAATTGATCATCTCCCTTGATTATTTAATACTCATGAATTGCATGTTTTATTCGTTCTACTTGAATGTAAATACAATACATGTTTGTGTGACCTTTAAGGTAATTTTAACCTTATTGAGTATTAAATTCTCCATGAAATAACATCATAAATTACACAATTTTGTTAATACCGACCAATGCCTTGAGATGATAATTTTTTCATAGAACCCCATAGACCTCATACCCTTTAACTCTTTGTTCACCATTATAGAATATTAATAATTTGTATATGATGATCTAATGGTATCCCACAAGAATTCATATGAAAATTAAAAAAAACCAAGACCATGTTCCTAGAGGATTTTTTGGTTCTATAGGGAAGGACCCCAAGAATACAAAGAGCTATTATCCTGATTGCACGAGATATAGGATTCCACCATTTATAATTTTTTATCTGTACCCACAGCTCTCCAAAAAAAATTGACTCAAATATTATTGAGTTATGATTTACAAATCCCATAATCCAATTGTTCAAGTGGATTTAGATACGCTTAATTTTACACATCTATGAATCATACACATAGTCAATGAAGATATTATATTATAATATTCATATAACCTTTAATTTAGGTGTTTGTATCTCCAATTAAGGAAAAATTTTCCTTGAGTTTATAAATAATTTTGGTCCACCATTTTACACCAAATATAATTTATACCCCATTTCATTCTGAATCACCCAATTCCATGAGCACATATTCTCTTGAAATTTCATGTACCTTGAGCTGACGTCCTATTTCCTCTCCCTTGTAGTATATTTCAAATATGGACTTACTGGTCTAAAGGTACCTACCAAGAATCATCTTATGAAAAAAAACCAAATATATTGTTTATTAGGGTTTTCTAGTCACCTATAAGGGACCTCTAAGATTCCTTTGTGAATAATATAATTTTGAAGACCTTGTGCCCTGGGGGTGTTTTTTTAATTGTGAAAAGGCCTTCCTTAACTCACGAAGACAATTCCTTAATAGTTTTACATTGATCCCACTAATCATAAATTAATATTTAGTGATAAATGATATTAATGAAATTATTTATTTAAAAAAGTTTACAATATCCAAAAGGGATCAGGAATGACATAGTGAATTATGCCATCATACCAAAGTATTGGAGGAAGTAAATATAACTTCAAATATCCCAGGTATTTATTGTATGACTATAAACTATATGACACCCATGTACTAGTAGAACAATATTAAACTGCATGAAAAATTTATTTTCATGTGACATTGAACTAAACGATACCCATCCATGTAACTTGAGGTTTAAATAAACGACTAATGGTCATATTTTGAGGCCTTCCTCTACTTTATATGTATGGGATATATAAATGTATATGGTATTACTATATGGGTTTACTATCTCTTATGAATTATTATCCAACAACTTCATAAGAGAAAAAATATTACACATATCATCCCAACACAAATAAATTTTTTAAGTAAGGTTTCCCTTTTCAATCACAGGATATATCTTCAATGACATGTTTTTATACATCAAATAGAACTAAATTAAAACATAATTCCACACAATTATTTATGATTCAAATCTACATCGGGAAAAAATATAATAACTATTAGTGGTTTTATTCCAAACATTGTGGGATACATAGTGATTCATGGATCATATATTTCAATCCAATTCATATATCATCATTACATTTGAATATGTTCCACAATAAGAATCAAATATATGTTGGTATCATTGTTCAAATCAAAATGTGAATGGTCTCAAATATTTCCCATCCGTCACTATCATGTACTTTATGTAAATTATCTATCATGTCTTGTTTCTCATGAAGATCATGAAAAAAGTGATCTTATAGATTCTAGATATCCACTATTACTAGTGTGATTGAGATGTGTTTTATTCTTTGATATGGATCCCCATAAATTTCACATGATTTTAAAATGAAGTACAGGTAGCCTTTATGTATAAAAAATTGTACCTTGTAGTGATTATGTACTCAAGAATCACATGTTTTATCCCTTGTCCCCAAAAATGTGTAAAATACACATTGTTGTTGCTTTAGGGTCTTAAAACCCTTCACGAATATCATGTTCATCGAGAACTAGCTTCATGTATATAATATATATATTGATACCAACTGATTCCTTGAGTGTTCATTATATTGATGTTACATTGACATTGATCCCACATATTTATTTTTCTCTCATTGGCAATGTTTCTAACATGAATTAGATAATCTAAAGGGACCCATCTAGAATTATTTATTGAATAAAACAATACATATAATCTTGTTCCATAGGGATGTTATGTTCTGTGAGTAAAGTTCCCCCAAAAAATCAGGAGCTATAATCCTAACTACGTTGGATACGAGAACTTTCCATTACAAATGGTTGACCTATACCAATGTTATCCACCTCGAACTGACTCATATTTTCATAATTTATGATTTACACTTCCCATAACCCAACCATTCAAGAATATTTTAATACCATTTATTTTACAAATATATGCATTGTACTCATTACAAAAGCATGTTAAAAAAATAAAATTTGTTTACCCCTTCATTCCATTGTATCCATCTCCAATAAAGTCCAAAATGTCCTATGTTATTAATTCCTCTTTGCATCTCCCCATTCGCTTTCCTAAAACACCTAAAAAATCTTATAAGGGAAAATCTTATAAGACCCACTTCCTAAATTTGATTTAGGCCCATTGAAATAATATGTGGTTCATATCCATAATTATGATATAGTGTTCAATTTTTCATCCCCATATTAGAATATAGTATATTAATTAATTTTCCCTATGGATGAGATTGATCTATAAAGGGTCCCCTTTTAGCTGATTATGATTTCTTCAATCACTCAGGAAATGGTAAAAAAAATCCACCATCCCCATATATGAGATAAATCTATGTTGGGATTTCATATAAAAAGTATGTGAACCTTTATTACAGTTATCACGATATATCTAATGATACTTATGCTTTATAATCATTGTCTAAGATGCAATTAGAAGAGAAAATTAAATTCATCTCCCCCAGATATGAATTATATCCTTGTGGGGAACTATTTCCTTATGTACTTTGTCTAATATGATTCCCTAAATTTCTAGATACAAATAAAAATGAAATGACAATATCCTTCAATATTGATCCCATCCAAAATATATGAAAAAAATACCCCCTTTTACTATGCACGATTATGATCTCTTCATGGAACCATTCCTTGCAAGAACTATATATGACATGATTTTTATTAGCCTAAGATATGTAGTGTAACCTAGGTCCCCTAACCATAGGTGTATATTCTATTCCAATAATGATAATACTCTCATTTCATTCCCCTATATTCATTCATGGGGTATTCTTTATTGTTAGGTAAGGAATCTTTAGAAGAAAAAACAATGATGTTGTTACTTTAAATTGATGTATTAACCCCATAATTTTAGTGATTTTTGATGTCCCTATATAATACCCATTTTTATCTCATCTGTATATGATCTAGATCAATGAATCCTTTGGAACTATATATGTCTTGATTACAGTCCCTATAGGATACATAGTGTCTCTCAGATCACCCATCACCATTCCTGAACATAAATCTTTGAAATTCCCCCCCCCCCTCCCACCTACCTTGATGTTATAACCACTATGGTTTTACCTCATTTACCTAATAAATATTCACAATTTTAGGACATAATTCCCCATTACACCACATTAGTTGGATCCTTAAATAGGATAACTCAAAATATTCTATACATCCTGAAAAAAAAATCCCCCTCTCTAAATATGATTTTCATCATTGGGGAGATTTATAAGAAAAATAGGTGTGGATTGATTAATTTTGTCACATGATATGTAGTTATATCCTAATCCTTTAATATTGGTCCCAACTACATAACCAAACACAAAATATCTGCCCCCCTCTATGTATGAGCTAGATATATGTGACTAGATGTTATTGAAAGAGTTATATGTGGAATCATTCCTACCACTATGAGATGTAAAATTAAATATAGACAAATCCAAACCATAGAAATTACATATACCCCTATCTCTTTTCAAGATAAAAATACTATAATCTTATTAACAAAGGATGAGTTATACCATATAATTTAACTATGGTATGATTCACATCTATGTATGATTTTATTCTTAATGATATATATATATATATGAAAGGTTGGACTAATGTACTGATATTTACTCATTTACTAATAGAGATATTAAAATTTCACTCCCATTTGAATTCCTCTTACCAATGAAGTGTGTTTGGGAGATATGTTGCATACATTCATGTCAACTCATGGACTCTTGGCCATGTGGTATTAAACTACTCAAAAATCATGTCGTGGTCGCATCATAATAAACTACATAATAGTCACATCCTATTGAAATGATGTCAAACTAAAAAACATTCATGTCCTGGTTAGATGACATTAAAATTCCCAACAATAACATATTGATTTCATGATGTTAATATACACACCAATAAATCCCTGGTTGTATGAAATTAAATTTCAAAATAATTACATACTAGTTTAATGAGGATAAAAAAGCCAAAAAATTATATCTTGGCTACATGATAATAAAATTCATGATAGTTGTGTCTCGTATCATGATGCTAAACTTCATAGACCATCGCCTTTCATCACACCTTATCAATAGAGCATAACTTTCAGTCCTTAGATAGCATATGTAATATATTTTTTAATACTCCCTTGATATAGGAACCACATAAAATGACCTTAAATATTATTACCTTTGGAAAAGGTTTTATGAACAAAAACCCAGTAATCCCAATCCTATGACCTTATACTACTACTGAGAGATTAAAAAAATCAGGATGAAAACCCATAAAGGGATATCTGATAAAAATAATGTTCTATTCTCACTATTAACTTCTTATCTAGATCATTGGAAAAATATATAGAAGAAATATAAAATCACAATTCTCATAGGGACCATTTTTGGGGCTTTGTAAAATCCAATCCATTCTCAGCAGACAAACTATTTCAAAGAATTTTTTTTTGAAATGTCATATCACATCACATTAAAATGATAAAATATTCAATACATGATAGAAGAACATTTATGGTACTATTACTCTTTATTAATATTTAACCATCCATAAACAAACATTGTATTGTTGATGTCAAAGTTAATAGCCCCTAATTACATTATTTTTTAAAATTCTCCTAGAACCCCATTTTGTTGTGCCATTTCTTTTATTTTCTTAAATTTAGTTTATTGGTAATAATGTCTTTTTAATCTGAAAGGACCACACTAGGGTTTAATAGTGAATAACACAATTCCAAAAAGATTTTTCATAAGGGATGTTGTATTCCTTGAGGATATGCCACACTTAAGACCAATTAATATTTTTCTAACTATGTGTGTCATGGGGTTCCATCATTACTCGAGATCAACATGTACCAACTGTTCTTTACCACACATTGACTCTGATAATCATGGATCGTGATTTAAAATTCCCCTTACAAATTTATTCACGTCCATCAAACATCCTCGATGTTACATCACCATGTATTGTACCAGTTATGGAATAATGTTTTTGGGGCCTATTTTTTTTTAAATTTTTAGGGGTCCTTATAATATGATATAGAAACCATGTGATAAATTTAAAATCATAAAAAATATACCCTAAATGCTTCATTTTTTCGGTTAGTCCACAAACTACTCCTAGGGAATGAGAACCCTCCTCAGATAATACTTTTCTCAATACTCTAATCCACTATTCAAGTGTTTAAATCATGTTATATCTTCTATAACTCTTAGAAAGTGATGAAGAACCCTCTGGATGTCCATTAAAGAGTTGGATTTGAAAAAGGGCCTTTAACCCATAATCAATGTGTCTTGGTATTTGGAGAAGGTTCCTACAATTTTTGTTAGATCGTGAAACATAATATCAAAACCTAAAACCTTAGGGTGTTTTGTGATCATTCGGGGCATATGTGCCCCATTTCATCATCATCAATTAAAACTAATTGAGGCTTTATTTAAACATCCCGTAGTATAACTTTTAAAATGGGATCGATGTCATTAATCATCAATCCCAATGATACATCCCCCAATACTATACCCATTTCCAGTAAGCACGAAGAGTGACATAACCCTTCATGAATACTCATCCATCATAGGATGAAAGCTGTAAAAACCCTTGTTTAATAATCTTCTTTCATTGGATATTAGGATTCACACCCTTCATGAATACTTATCCTTAAAAGGATGAAGGGAATCATAAACCTTCATGAAAATCCATCCTTTATAAATATAGTAAGGATTCCAGGTCTCCAAATTCTTCATGAATACACTTCCTTTATTGGATGTAGGTTGTCACAATCCTTCATGAATACACAACCTTAAAAAATATAGGGTGGCAAACACCTTCATTTATATTATTCCTTTATAATATCTATAATGATGAAGGGTTCTCTAAAACATTGTTAATATCCATCCACCATAACCTATTTCATTTCTTATGAATTGGAAGTAAACGAAGTTATGTTCTGGATGAACCCAAACTATAAAAAAATTAGATCCAATCTATATAACCCTAAAATTAGAAAATGGTTCAAGATATATGAATCTAAAACATGGAAAACTATTTCCCTTAAGTTACTAAAAAATGAAGGAATGATCTAGAAATCCATAAAATATGTAGCAATAATGTCTTCTCAATAAAATCATAAAAATAGCAAAGAAATGTATTAGCATTATAACCCTAAACTACAGTAAAGTAATGAATGAGCTATATGACCCTAAACTACAACAAATAAATGACTGATATATATGAAACAAAATTGAAGAAGGTCCGAGCTATATGACCATAAAATAAAAAAAATAAGGTACATGTTATAAAACACTAAACTATAATAATAATACGGTTCTATTTATATGACTTTAAACGGGAGAAATATAATGTTGATTATATAGGACACTAAATTATAGAAATATAAGGTCTGATATATATATCCTTAAACTATAGTAAAATATTGTCAAAAGTATATGTCCCATAACTACAAAATAATATGTTTTCATATATAATGCCTTAAAGGAAAAAATTAGTCCTATGCTATATGAACCAAATTACATCATATGATAGATTGAGATATATCACCCTAAACAATAGAAAAATGATGATCCAAGCTATACAACCTCAAAATAAAAAAATGAATCTATGATAAATATGTACCTAAACTTTTGTGAATTTTCATTGAGATATAATATTATAAACAACAAAAAAATGGTTCAATCTATGTTACATTAAACTAATAAAAAATATGTTTTGATATATATGATGAAAAACAATATCAAAATAAGTTTTGATATATATGAATCAAACCTAAAAAAGAAGAACTTTCTACCCATATGAACCTAAAAACATAAAAATGGTTTGACCAAAATGAATGGAAACTACTAATAGTAAGGTATGAGATATACTAACATAAACTACATCATAAGATGGTTTGAGTTATAAAAACATAAACTACTATAAAATAAGGTATGAGATACATGAACCTAAAATAAATTTAAATAAATAATTGATCTATATAACCATAAACTACAGAAAAAGGAGGTATGATATATATGAACCAAGATTAAATAAAATGAAGGCCATTTATATAAATCCTTAAATTATAGAAAAAACAAGGTCTTAAATATCTGAGCCTAAACTTGAGGAAAATAATATCTATGTTATATGACTCTAAATTGTAACAAAAAAAGTATGAACATTACAACTATAAAATAAATATAAACTTTTATGAGCAATATCACCCTTAACTATACAAAATAATGTCTTTGATATAAGACACTAAAATAAAATAAATAAATGTTTGAGCTATATAACCCCAAAATCCATAAAATATGGGCCACTCTATACAAACAAATTTTAAAAGAAAAAATATTTAATATATAATCTAAATTGTATAAGAAGAAGGTACAAGTAATAGCCCTTTAAATTATTCTAGAATAAGTTCTGAGTTATAAGGCCTTAAACTACAATAGAATAAGTTATGAGGTACATGAACTTAAAATAAAAAATAATAATTTTTGAGATATATAACCCTATAGTATGATAATAGATGTTTATTTCTAGTTTACCATAAAATATAGCTATAGAGGGTCAAATATGTATAACTTAAAATAGTATCACATCATCGATCTATGTGGAAAGACCATAAAATTTCAACTGAAAGGGACAAAATGCACCCATTTCTACAAAATAGAGAAGGGAACCCTAGGAATTCATTCATTTTTCCTCTCTATACATCCATTTTTTGTGATCTATGTAAAATTGAAAACTTTTTAGAATGAGGAGTTATAAAAAAATTAATACTAATATCCATATACTACAACCAAACCAAAATCCCACTCCATACCTACTAAGAATGTCCCTCAATTTCATAGGAAGAAGTTGGGGTAAAAATAGATAGAAAATCATGAGGGTTTCATTATATTATCATAGAAAAAATAAAAGTATTTTTTCTATGTACACTAACCTGGGAAAAAATTAGAGAACATTTATTTTCCTTAGGACCTGTTTGTGGGTACCTTGGATGATAATTTCTTGAACTTATATGAGACTTGGACTATAATTCTTGACCATAAACTACATAGATCATATTACTATTTATGGAATATAATGTGGCTTGAGAGGTAGATACATTTAAGAAACATGGGTCCATACTAATGATTTATTCCTAAAGTGATAAAATCCCTTATTCTACATACTAGATAAATCTACGTAGGAGATCTTGTCAGAGAATTCATCTAATTTGAACCTATATTATCTATGATTTAGCATGATTATAAATTAATTCCTTCCTATGAACTATATATGTCTTGATTCCCATGACCTATAGATACATAGAAATCTTGAGATCCCATATCCTTGATTCATCCAAAAATATTTTATCTATCCATGAATTTATACATTTTCACAATTGAGGATATATGTTCCATAAGCCATGTTTATTCCAATAAGAAACCTAATGGTCTAAGAGGGTTATATTTATTAGAAATGAAAATTTAATCCAATTCGGCATACCATGAACTCAAGGTCACAAATCTCTTCTTGAAAAAACATGAAATACTTAATTCCATACACTCTCCTTTGTAAATCCCCTCATAGGATTTGGTATAAAAGATTATTGAAATCCATGTACCAGAAAATGTGATATAAATTAACCATGGAAACATGCTCAATTCATTTTGAATTAATCCAATTCTAGGGGGATTATGTTGTCACCCACAAATTCTTTTCATTCACTATTCTATTTAGGATTTGAGAAGTGTGACACCCATGTAAAAACCTGCTAATTTATTTTTCACAATAAACATTGGGTTTAGGGGTGAATTTATTGAGAATAATGTCATGGGATTAATTTTAAAAGGGAACATTTTTGGTGTTTTTCTCGCTCATTTTACATATATTTTTATTATAAGTTTTTTAAGTATTCAGTTACAAAACAAATATTGGAAATTAATGGATATCTATCCATCCAACTCAACTAAGGTACTTCCGTGAGTCTCCTAAAACATGTTAGAATACAACGCAATTGGATTGCATTGTTGTAGAGATGGGTGAGCATAGCACCCACTAGGTGACCGTAGGGGTGTGAATTGTATTAAAATAGTATGAAGGAGGATCATTAGTGTTCTCCATAGGGGTATGGAATGAACAGTTCAAGTTAGATTGTATATTTGTATCGAGGGTTGAACCCTGGTGATGGTTTGATGACTGATTGACAAAGGATTACCTATTGAATTTCCCAAGACATTGTAAATGCTATAAATGGGATAGATACCATTCATCATGATATTAATAAATTAAAATAATCTGAACATAATATAGGTAATCCAATTGAATTAATCAAAAATGTATGGTCATGAAATATCCTCATAATCAATATTGGACTTGAGAATGCTATATTCATGAGATTGAGTAAACTTACAATTACTGATAATGACTCATGTGTTAAAAAAATATTTTATGATAGTACTGATGAAGGAATGAAGCATGATTAGTGTAACACCTGAGACTTTTATGAGGAATATTTTGTTATTATATAAATTATCAAAGGAATATTTCACTACACACAACACTATCTTGGCTTTCTTTACACGCAATCCCAACCTTCCTCGATAGCTTGCGTCGTACGCAATACCGAGTTTCACTAAACAACGATATGCTATTAAAATATTATTAAAACTAGCCGTTATCAATAGAAATACCCACTTTTTGAAAATTTTGTAAATTTTATTTTTTAAAATGGAATTCATTTTTGGATTCAGAATATCGAAATTATCCAAGGGTAAAATTTTGGTATTTTTCTGAAAACATTCAATTTTTGATGAATAGTGAAAACACTGGGATACTATTTAAAAACCAACATTTAATTTAAATAATTATTTATTTTATTTAAATTTAATTTAGGTCAAAATTTATACATAATACCTATTTATGTTCAATTCAATTCAATGGAGTCATATTATAATAATTTTAGATATATAAAACTTTTATTGAACTTTTCACCGTCTTTTACCCACCTCATATGAGAATTTGAAAATTTACATAAAACTTAATTTTAATGCTTCTGTGAGTGGAATTTCGAAAATCTGAGAGACACGGTTGATATCAAGAATGAAAATGTGGTTCAATGAGAGGAAAATAATTTTTTCTGAATAGTAACTTTTTTCTTTTTTTACCACGGTTAAAAAGAAAATATAGTAATTAAGGGAAACAATGTTATTATTATTACCCTAAAACATGTCCTAATTCTATTGGATAAGTGTAATTCGACCTGAAACAACCTTAGAAATAAAAAATGACCATTTAGTCCCACTTGGATTAGATTATGACATTTTATATTAATTTATTTAAAGAAGGGTTAAAATAGTTAAAATCAATGTTTAATAAGTAAATCGTTTTTAATATAGGGATATACATTAGATAAATTAAACTATAAATATTAATTAGAAATATAAATATATTTCCTACATAATGGAATTTTATTTGTAATTTTTAGACATTGAATAATTTAATTTATGTATGACACAATGATGATGTAGTAATTATCTTATAAATAAAATATTGACATAATTGATGTTATAAATACCCAAATAAATGTAATTTGAGACTTTTTATGAAATAAAATAATTTTATAGGTTAATATTACATATTAGTACTTATTTAATTAACTTTTTTGAACTAATATTTCTGTTATTATTTTCACAAAAATCAGTTACGAAATAGTGACAAAATTGACATAAAATAGTTTTTAAAACAAATATTATATTATTAATTGTTATTTTATTCCTAAAAAACTAATATTCGGCCAAATGACTTAGATAAGGTTATATATGTTAATAATAAACAACTTGGGGTCCTTTTGACCTATTATAGTAAGTTTATTAACCTTATAGTGTAAGAAAACAAGAAGACACGGTAAAAGTAAAATTATTTAACTTAAAGTTAAATCTCAATGATAAGGTTAAAATAGAAACCTAAACATGTTTAAATTATATTGGATGAGAGGATTTCGACCCATACCCACATTATCTTTGAAATAAATTAATTTGGAGATATTAAAAACCAAATATGACTTTATAATAAAATAATATTTTTTTTTCTTCCAAAGGTGCCCCTCTCCTCCCATATAAAAGGGAACCTCCTCCCTCTCTTCCTAACACCACTTTTAGCCTCCAAGCTAGGACAACCCCGGCCAAATTATCTTCTACACTTCCCTAGAAACATCCTAGAGGTCTTCAACTTCTTCATAGACCAATTTTAGTGCCCTAAAAGTAGGTATGAAAGAGGCGCTTCAAAGAAGAGGTAATGTCCGTTACCGAATCTTTCAACTTTATTTCTTATTCCACTTCATATTATTTAGTTGTTTCATTATGAAATAATAACATCAGTATCATTCATATACTGGTATGTTATTATAATTTTGAAATAATCCTATTTCACCATTTATCCATCCTATGGAAAATGAAATCACTGCGCGTGCATACCTACGGAATACCGTCTCCACACCATGGTGTAATATATTTTCCACCACCACCTTACTTGGATGGGTATAATGGTGTAAATAATAACTATATATGATTATTTTAAAGTGATATTGACTCTTAAATAGTATACATACACTCCAATACAATTCCACGATCATGGGAACGATATCATCGCTCGTGCGTACGTACGGAATATTGTCTCCACGATGTGATGCGACTCGTTCTACATGATATTCATTGCATAGTGATTATATAAATTAATTGAATCAATAAATATTATATATATTACATTAATAATATTCTGTAAATGAGGTATCTATAACCTAAAAATAAGAATAAGAATTTATTCGACAAAACATGCATAAGAACAAAAAGTTATAAACACCCAAATAACAAGTAGAAATGAAATATTACTAATAAGAAGCTAAGAATATGGCCATATATGATATCATAACAATGATTATGATTCTGTAATAAGTCAATGACATTATTTAAATCATTAAACAGGAGGTTCGGACACTTACGAAGCAAATCGGACCTATGGTAATGGAAAATATCACAATCTCATTTTTATCTGAGATAGTTTATACTTTGGTATTTACTAGGGTGTATTTTATCATCGACAACCATGTTTCCTCAATATGTAATATTATTTCCATCCACCTACACTTGTTTAAATCCAATTTTACACTTTGGTGAGTTTTTATTAAAAGATATGAAAGGAATCTTTTGTCATTTTTCGTATGAGGTACTTTTTAACTTTTCCGACAAAAGTACGAGAAGAATGTTTTCTTTAAATTATACGGCATGAATGGATTTTTAAGACATTATTTCCAAGAATCTTCCTTTACAATTTTTCAAATTTATTTTTAATCAAATTTTTTTAGTTTAAAACTGTATGACATGTTAAGAAAGGAAAAATGTTTTTGAAGTAGAAAGGATATTTTCCTCAAGAATGGAGTTCAAGTGTTTTATCAAAATTAATTTCCATATATGATAATATAGGTCTCTGTTTCTTTCCCTATTATTAAATTTATTTTATTATGTTGTGATGGAATTATTTTTATGAATTCCTTTATCTTATATGAATTTTTTTATGATGTCACGATGTTTAGGAATCTAATTTTTATTACATGGGTTATGCAATGATTTTTGATTTTTGATTTTGTGGAACACATAAAAATGGTATCTTTATGAGATGGGTGGGTCCTATATCTCCCTACAATGCATTGGTTAAAGATTTATATCTCATGAGATAGACATGGCTTGAACGGAAGGTTAAACTGGTTCAGTGAAACAGGACTAAAAAGAGTAGTGAACTCAGTTCAGAAATGGACTTTGTCCGCTAAGATAGTCTTGACAATGAGTCTTGACTAATAAGAAATGATTGTCTATGATTATGTGTGTATTCCACAAAGTTTCATGTTTTAAGTTATGATTATTGGGATTACATTTCACTACTATGATTTACCACATGTTATGAAATTATGATCCTTTTTGCTGGTTAAGATTTCCAAAATGATATGTTCTTATGAAAATTATGTAATAGATATTTATTTTGTTTACCCTTACTGAGTATTTGAGCTCACCCTTTTTTATTTTTTCTTTCCCCAAGTCAGGAAGAAGGTTATTAAGTAGGATATTCCAAAAGAGACTCTAGATATGATGAAATAAGTGGGAGACAATGTAGATGGTTTTTGAACCAGTTGTTTATGTTTCCCAGTTTCTAAAGACAGTATACCTATACAGTCCTTTATGGTTTTGTTTTATGTTGTAATAAGTGCACTTCAATTTTGAAGTATTAAAAATGTATGTAAATTATGGGTTGGTATCAGAGGAAAAGGTATAGTCAACCATTGGAAACTTGGAGGTGAAAGCCTTAGTAAGAAACCTAAGGATATGTCTAAGAATAGAACACAATATTAGTGTTTTAGAAATGGCCATGAAAAAATCTAGGATAAGACCTTAAGTGTGAAATTTTATTCTTGATTATGTGTTTTTCCTATTATAATTAGTGTTGCTCACACTATTCTTCTTGGTTTTAGTCAATGGCTGGAACCTGAAGGAACTGTGTTAATGCGGAATGCGACGGGAAATGCAATGATTGTCCCCCTAAGAAACCAAATGTTATGGGAGCTAGAATGAAAAATCTTTTAGCCATGCTCACAAAAATTTCTCAAGCTATGAATCATGCATGACTTCCAAATGAGCAAAAGAAGGAGCAAAATTCTGTTGAATCCTTCATCAGGCAGCATCCACCTTCATTCAGTGGGTCTTCTGATCCATTAGTGGCTGAACAATGGATCAGTACCACTGAAAAGATAATTTTAGTTCTTCAATGTTTTGAACATGATAAATTCATCTTAGAATTTTATCTTTTCGAAGGTGAAGCTGATCAATGGTGGAATCTAATCAAGAATACGAGGTAGAGGGATGAAATTGGGTCCATGGAATGGGACGAGTTCAAGAACTTATTTTTCAATAAGTACTTCCCCCGTATTCTCTGAACATAGATAGAGAAGAAGTTTCTGGAACTAAAGTAAAAGGATGATGAATCTTTTGGTACCTACAAAGAAAATATTATAATACTTGAAAGGTACGCTTCCGGAATTATTATCCAACCCGAGAGAAGGTCGATCGATTCTTTAGTGTCTTAAAACCACGTCTTCGAAGGGCGTTATCCATAAGGGACTTAAATAGCTACGAGGAAATTGTTCGATTTGCTCTCAAGGTTGAAATAGAGATTAGTGTAACCCATCAATCCCATGGGTTTTATAAGAAGAGGAAAATGGAATTCAAAGGAAAATATAAAGACCACACTGAAAAAAAGATGATTTTTCATTTATGATCAATGTTTGGAAAGAAACATGGATGAAATTGTCTTAAGGGGACAAGAAAATGTTATAAGTGTGGAAAAGAAGGTCATCGGAAAAAAAAATGGGAAGAAGATGTCTGATGATACAAACAAAGAAAGGGATACAAAAAATTAACCTGCTATACTTCAATGTTTCAATTGCAAGGATATGGGGCATTATGCCAATCAATGGCCAAATCTAAGGGTTGATGATGATGATCGACGTCATAAAACACTTAAGGCAAAATACAAAGAAAAGTCACATGAAATTTCTATCAGTGATATGGAGTATGATAATGAAGTGGTGAAAGGTACACTTACCATCTACTCTAAAGTAGAAAATGTTTTATTTGATTCTGGATCCACCCACTCTTTTATTTTTGAAGAATTTTCTAAAGGTATAACCGTATTACCTCAACAATTAGATGTTGAGTTAGTTGTGACAACCGCTAATTGAACAACAGTCACATAAAAAGTTTATAATTCTTCTCCTATTGAAGTTTGTGGGAAAGTGCTTCCTGAAAATCTTGTGATCCTTCCTATACTGGAATTTTTTGTGATTCTTGGCATGGATTGGCTTTCTTTATATTGATCTCATATCAATTTCCAAGGAAGGGAAGTCAAATTTCATATTCCCGATTAATATATGATCGTCTATCGATGCAAGGATAAAGATAACCTTCCAGTGTAAATTTCTTCCATCTTATGGGTCTTGATTCCAATAAATGAAGTTTATTTTTCTCAAATGGTCGGTGAGAAACTCACGATTAAGAATATGCCCAATTTACGGGAGTTTGACGATGTTTTTCCGGAGGAATTGCCAGGTCTTCCACCAAATCGTGAAGTAGAGTTTTCAATAGAACTCATACTGGGTGCTTTGCCTATTTCAAAGACACCTTATAGAATGGCCCCAATTCAGTTACAGGAATTGAAGAAGAAACTCAAAGAGAATCTTGATAAGGGATTCATATGCCCTAGTGTGTCACCTTGGGGAGCACCTATTCTGTTTATTAAGAAGAAAGATGGAACAATGAGACTCTGCATTGATTATCGAGAACTTAACAAGATCACTATAAAGAACAAATATCATCTCCCACGCATTGATGACTTATTTGACCAACTACGCAGAGATCAATACTTTTCCAAGATTGATCTTTGTTCAGGGTATCATCAATTAAGGGTCAAAAGGGAGGATATACCAAATATGGGTTTCCGTACAAGGTATGGACACTATGAATTTATAGTGATGCCATTTGGTCTTACTAATTCCCCTGCTATCTTCATGGATCTGATGAATAGTGTCTTTAGAGACTATCTTGATCAGTTTGTGGTAGTCTTTATAGACGATATTCTTGTCTATTCAAAGAGAAAGGAAGAACATGAAGATCACTTGAGAATTATATTGAAGACCCTGAGAAAGGAGAATCTTTATGCCAAATTTACCAAGTGTGACTTTTGGCTTCAAAAAGTTGCATTTTTGGGTAACATACTCTCAAAAGAGGGGATATCTGTGGATCCAGCAAAAACAGAGGTTATCGAAAGATGGTCGATACCAACCAAAGTAACCGAGATCTGATGTTTTCTTGGTTTGGATGGATATTATCGACGTTTTGTGAAATATTTTTCACGATTATCTAATCCACTCACCAAGTTGACTCGGAAAGGAGTTAAGTTTGTTTGGACATTGGAATGTGAAGAGAATTTCAAGGAGTTGAAAAGAAGTTTATCCAGTGCACCTATGCTCACAAAGCCTTATAGTGTAGAAAGGTTTATGATCTACATTGATGCATCCAATTAGGGGATGGGGTGTGTTCTTGTGAAAAATGATATGGTGATAGCTTATGCCTCACGATAGTTGAAAATCCATGACCAAAATTACCGAACTCATGATTTGGAGTTAGCTGCTGTAATCATTGCATTAATGATTTGGAGGCATTACCTTTATGGTGAATGGTGTGATATTTATACAGATCATAAAAGTTTAAAGTATATTTTCACAAAAAATGATCTGAATATGCGCCAAATAAGATGGTTGGAACTGATTAAGGATTACGACTGCTCAATTCATTACCACCCTGGGAAATCAAACAAGGTGGAAGACGCATTAAGTCGACAAGACCATGCTAGCTTATCCAGGATGAGGATCACAAAAGATCCAATATATATGTATTTACAAAGGATGTATCTTCGAATTATAATGAAAGGTGAAAAATCGTATCTTTCTCAATTGAATGTTTAACCATCTATACTTGCGAAGATTAAAGAGGCACAAAAGGAAGATATAGAGTTACAAAAGAAGGTGAGAAATGTTCATGAATTCGACCTTGATTCTGATGGGATAATAATGTTCAGGAATCGGGTTTGTGTTCCTCCCATCCCCGAATTAAATAAGGAGTTACTGGATAAGGCTCATATTTCTTCATTCTCTATTCATCCTGGAAGCAAAAATATGTATAGGGACCTGAAAGAGTACTTCTGGTGGGATGGCGTGAAAAGAGATGTTACTGAATATGTCTCTCGATGCTTGGTTTGTCAGTAAGTTAAAGATGAGAGACAGAAGTATAAGGGGATGTTACAACCATTACCCATACCCGAATGGAAATGGGTAAACATCACAATGAACTTTTTCACCGGACTTCCAAAAAAATCCAAAGGAAATAATGCTATATGGGTCATAGTGGATCATCTTACAAAGTCAACACACTTCATTTCTATTAGAGAGGATTTCTCTCTGGATCAGCTTGCCATGATATATGTGAAGGAAGTGGTAACATTGCATGGTGTACCACATTCTATTATATCTGATCGGGATCCGAGATTTACTTAGAAGTTCTGGCTAAGTCATCAGCATACTCTGGATATAGATTTGAGTTTCATCACTGCTTATCATCCTCAGACAGGCGGTTAGTCTGAGAGGAAAATTCACACTCTAATAGATATGTTGAGAGCTTTATCTATGGATTTCAAAGGTGGTTGGGATCAATACCTACCTTTGGTGAAATTTTATTATAATAATAGCTTTCACTCCACTATTCAGATGGCTCCTTATGATGCTCTCTAAGGAATGAAATGCAGGACTCCAACTTGCTGGGTGAAGTTGTGGAAAAAAATCTATTAGGACCTGATCTTGTTGATGAGATGGCAGAAAAGGTCAGATCTATTCAGCAACACATTAGAGCTGCTCAGAGTCGACAAAAAAGTTATGCCGACAACCTAAGAAAAGACTTAGAGTTTGAATTTGGTGATATGGTGTTCTTACGAATATCTCCTTGGAAGAGAGTAATGAGATTTAGAAAGAGGGGAAAGCTGAGCCCTAGGTATATCGGTCCTTTCGAAATACTGGATCATTTTAGGAAGGTAGCTTACCGATTGGCGCTTCCACTGAATCTCTCCCAAGTTCACGATGTGTTCCATGTATCTCTCTTGAGAAAGTAAATACATGATCCTTCACATGTACTCAGCTCAGAAGTTGTACTGCTGGAGCAAGATCGTTCTTATGAAGAACAGCCGATAGAGATTGTGGATCGTAGTGAAAAAGTCATACGGAACAAGACCACTCACTTGGTGAAAGTTTTATGGAGGAACCACCAATTAGAAGAAGCTACATGGGAGCTTGAGGATATGATGAGGGAGAGTTATCCTCAACTTTTTGCTACAAAGTGACGAATTTCGAGGGTGAAATTCATTTTAAGGGGGGTAGAATGTAACACCTGAGACTTTTATGAGGAATTTTTGTTTTTATATAAATCCTGAAAGGAATCTTTCACTACACACAACACTAGCTTGGCTTTCTTTACACGCAATCGCGACCTTCCTCGATAGCTTGCGTCGTACGCAATACCGAGTTTTACTAAACAATGATATGCTATAAAATATTATTAAAACTAGCCATTATGAATAGTAATACCCACTTTTTGAATTTTTGTAAATTTTATTTTTCAAAATGGACTTCATTTTTGGATTCGAAATATCGAAATTAGCCTAGGGTGAAATTTTGGTATTTTTCTGAAAACATTCAATTTTTGATTAATAGTGAAAACACTAGTTTACTATTTAAAAACCGAAGTTTTCTTTAAATAATTATTTATTTTATTTAAATTTATTTCAGGTCAAAATTGATACTTAATTCCTATTTATATTCAATTCAATTCATTGGAGTCATTTTATAATAATTTTAGATATATAAAAATTTTATTGAACTTTTCACCGTCTTTTACCCACCTCCTAGGAGAATTTGAAAATTTACATAAAACATAATTTTACCGCTTTTGTGAGTGGAATTTCGAAAATACAAGAGACACGGTTAATATCAAGGACTAAAATGTGGTTCAATGAGATGAAAATAATATTTGGTGAATAGTAACTTTTTACTTTTTTACCACGGTTAAAAGTAAATAGGGTAATTAAGGGTAAAAATGTTGTTATTATTACCCTAACACATGTCCTAATTCTATTGGATAAGTGTAATTTGACCAAAAAAACCTTAGGAATAAAATATGACCATTTAGGCCCACTTGGATTATATTAGGACATTTAATATTAATTTATTTAAAGAATAGTTAAAATAGTTAAAATCAACTTTAATAAGTAAATCATTTTTAATATTGAGTTATACATAAGATAAATTCGACTATAAATATTCATTAAAAATGTAAAACGATTTCCTACATAATGATATTTTATTTGTAATTTTTATAAATTGAATACTTTAATTTATGTATGACACAATGATGATGCATTAATTATCTTATTAATGAAATATTGACATAATTGTTGTTATAAATACCCAAATAAATGTAATTTGAGACTTTTTATGAATTAAAATAATTTTATAGGTTAATGTTACATATTATTACTGATTTAATTAACTTTTTTCGAACTAGTATTTCTGTTATGATTTTCACAAATATCAGTTACCTAATAGTGTCAATATTGATATAAAATAATTTTTAAAACAAATATTATATTATTAATTGTTATTTTATTCTTAAAATTATAAGGATCGTTCCAATGACTTAGATAAGGTTATATATATTAATAATAAACAACTTGTGGTTCTTTTGGCTTGTTATAGTAATTTTATTAACCTTATAGTGTAAGAAAAACAAGAAGACACGGTAAAAGTAAAATTATTTAACTTAAAGTTAAATCTAAATGATAAGGTTAAAATAGAAACCTAAACTTGTCTAAATTCTATAATATGAGAGTATTTCGACCCATCCCAACCTTAGCTTCTAAATAAATCAATTTGGAGCTATTAAAAACCCAATATGACTTTATAATAAAATAATATTATTAGTTTTTCCAAAGGTGCCCCACTCCTCCCTTATAAAAGGGCACCTCCTCCCTCTCTTCCTCACACAACATTGAGCCTTCAATCTCGGCAAACCCCTGACAAATTATCTTATCCACTTCCCTAGAAACATTCTAGAGGTCTTGGTCTTCTTAAATGACCAATTTTAGTGCCCTAAACGAAGGTCTCAAAGAGGCGCTTCAAAGAAGAGGTAATGTCTGTTACCGATTCTTTCAACTTTATTTCTTCTTCCACTTCTTCTTCTTTAGTTGTTTCATTATGAACTAATAACATTAGTATCATCAATATACTGGTATTTTATTATATGTATTAAACAAACCTATTTCACCATCTATCCATCCTACAGAAAATTAAATCACCGAGCATGCGTACGTACGGAATACCGTCTCCACGCCGTGTGGTAATTTATTTTCCACCACCACCTTACCTGGATGGTTATAATGGTGTAAATAATAACTATATATGATTATTGTAAAGTTATACTGATTCTGAAGTAGTATACATACACTCCAATACAATTCCACGATCATGGGAACGATATCATCGCTCGTGCGTACGTACGGAATACCGTCTCCACGATGCGATGTGACTCATTCTACATGATATTAATTGCATAATGATTATATAAATGAATTTAATTGAATTAATATGATATATATTACATTAATACCATTCCGGAAATGAGGTATCTATAACCTAAAGATAAGAATAAGAATTTATTCGACAAAACACGCATAAGAACAAAAAGTAATAAACACCCGAATAACAAGTAGAAATGAAATATTACTAATAAGAAGCTAAGAATATGGACAAATATGATATCATAACAATTAGTATGATTATGGAATAATTAAATGAAATTATTTAAATCATTATACCGGAGGTTCGGACACTTACGAAGCAAAGGTAAGGGAAAATATCCCAATCTCATTTTTATCCGAGATTGATTATAATTTGGTATTTACTGGGGTGTATTTTATCATCCAAATCCATGTCTCTTCAATATTTAATATTATTTCAATCCACCTACAATTTTTAAAATCCAATTTTACCCTTCGGTGAGTTTTTAGTAAAAGATATGAAATGAATCTTTTTCCATTTTTCATACGAGGTACTTTTTGACTTTTCTGACAAAAGTACGATAAAAATGTTTTTTTAACTTATATGGAATGAATGTATTTTTAAAACATTATTTCCAAGAATATTCATTTACAAGTTTTCTATTTTATTTTTAATCAACTTCTTTTAGTTTAAAATTGTATGACATGTTAAGAAAGGAAAAAAATTTAAAGAAGAAAGGATATTTTCCTCAAGAATGGAGTTCATGTGTTTTATCAAATTTATTTTCCATCTAAGATAATATAGGGTTATGTTTCTATCACTATTATTACATTGATTTGATTATTTTGTGATGTTATTATTTTTATGAATTCCTTTATCTTATATGAATTGTTTTATGATGTCACGATGTTTAAGAATCCCATTTTTATTACATGGATTATGCAACGATGTATGATTTTTGATTTTGTGGCACACATAATAATGGTATCATTATGAGATGGTTGGGACCTATATCTCCCTCTAATGAATTGTGTAAAATTTTAAATCTCATGAGATAGACATGGCTGGAATGGCAGGTTAAACCGGTTTAGTGAAACAAGACTGAAACGAGAAGTGAACTCGGTTCAGAAATAGACTTTGTCCACTAAGATAGTCTTGTCAATGAGTATTGACTAATAAGAAATGATTCTCTATGATTATTTGTGTATGACACAAAGTTTCATGTTTTATGTTATGATTATTGGGATTAAATTTCACTACTATGATTTACCCCATGTTATGAAATTATGATCCCTTTTGCAGGTTAGAATTTCCAAAATGATATGTTCTTATGAAAATGATATGATTGATATTTATTTTGTTTACCCATACTGAGTATTTGAGCTCACCCTTTTGTATGTTTTCTTTCCCCAGGCCAGGAAGATGGTTATTAAGTATGATATGCCAAAAGGGACTCTAGATATGATGAAATAAGTGGGAGATAATCTAGATTCTTTATAAACCAGTTGTTTATGTTTTCCAGTTTCTAAAGACACTATACCTATAAGGTCCTTCAAGGTATTGTTATATGTTGTAATAAGTGTACTTAAATTTTGAAGTATTAACAATCTATTTAAATTATGGGTCGTTATAGTTGGTATCAGAGGAAAAGTTATAGTCAAACTTTGGAAACTAGGATGTGAATGCCTTAGTAAGAAACCTAAGGATATGTCTAAGAATAGAACACAATCTTAGTGTTTTAGAAATGGCCATGAACAACCTATGATAAGACCTTAAGTGTAAAATTTTATTCTTGAATATGTGTTCTTCCTATTATAATTAGTGTTTCTAATACTATTATTCATGGTTTTAGTCAATGGCTAGAACTCGAAGGAACCATGTTAATGCGGAATGCGACGGGAAATTAAATGATTGTCTCCCTGAGCAACCAAATGTTATAGGAGATGGAATGAAAAATCTTATAGCCATGCTCACAAAACATTCTCAAGCTATGAATCATGCAGGACATCTAAATGAGCAAAGGAAGGAGAAAAATTCTGTTCAATCCTTCATGAGGCATCATCCCCCTTCATTCTGTGGGTCTTCTGATCCATTAGTGGCGGAACAATGGATCAGTACCACTGAAACGATATTTTCAGTTCTTTAATATTTTGAACATGATAAAGTCATCTTAGTGGTTTATCATTTGGAAGGTGAAGCTGATCAATGGTGGAATCTTATCAAGAATACGAGGCAGAGGGATGAAATTGAGTCCATGGAATGGGACGAGTTCAAGATCTTATTTTTTCAATAAGTACTTCCCTCATATTCTCCGAACATAGATAGAGAAGAAGTTTCTTGAACTAAATCAAAAGGATGATTAATCTGTTGGTACCTACAAAGAAAATTTTACAAGACTTGAAAGGTACGCTTCCGGAATTATTATCCAACCTGAGAGTAAGATCGATCGATTCTTTAGTGGCTTAAAACAAAGTCTTTGAAGGGTGTTATCCATAAGGGACTTCAATAGCTATGAGGAAATTTTTCGATGTGATTTCAAGGTTGAGATAGTGATTACTGTAACCCATCAGTCACATGGGTTTGATAAGAAGAGGAAAATGGAATTCAAAGGAAAATATAAAGACCACACTGAAACGAAGATGCATTTTCCCCTATGATCAAAGTGTGAAAAGAAACATGGAGGAAATTGCCTTAAGGGGACAAGAAAATGTTTTATGTGTGGAAAAGAAGGTCATCGGGCAATTGAATGTCAAAATAATGGGAAGAAGATGTCTGATGATGCAAACAATGGAACAGATACACAGAATTAACCTACTACACTTCAATGTTTCAAGTGCAAGGAGATGGGGCATTATGCTAATCAACGCCCAAATCTAAGGGATGATGATGATGATGATCGACATCAACAAACTCTTAAGACCAAATACAAAGAAAAGTCACATGCAATTTCTATCAGCGATATGGAGTATGATAATGAATTGGTGAAAGGTACACTTCACATCCACTCTAAAGTATCAAATGTTTTATTTGATTCTGGATCCACCCACTCTTTTATTTCTGAAGAATTTTCTAAAGGTTTCACCGTATTACCTCAACAATTTGATGTTGAGTTAGCTGTGACAACTGCTAATTGAACAATAGTCGCATCAAAAGTTTATAATTCTTCTCCGATTGAAGTTTGTAGGAAAGTGCTTCCTGAAAATCTTGTGATCCTTCCTCTAGTGGAATTTGTTGTGATTCATGGCATGTATTGGCTTTCTTTATATGGATATCATATAAATTTCCAAGGAATTGAAGTCAAATTTCATAATCCATATTAATATATGATCGTCTATCAATGCAAGGATGAAGATAACATTCCAGTGGAAATTTCTTCCATCTTATGGGTCCTGATTCCACAAAATGAAGGTTATTTATCTCAAATGGTTGGTGAGAAACTCATGATTAAGAATATGCCCATTGTACGGGAGTTTGACGATGTTTTTCTGGAGGAATTGCCAGGTCTTCCACCAAATCGTGAAGTAGAGTTTTCAATAGAACTCGTACCGGGTGCTTTGCCTATTTCAATGAAACCTTATAGAATGTCCCCAATTGAGTTGCAGGAATTGAAGAAGCAACTACAAGAGAATCTTGATAAGGGATTCATACGCCCTAGTGTGTAACCTTGGGGAGCACCTATTCTATTTGTTATGAAGAAAGATGGATCAATGAGACTCTGCATTGATTATCAAGAACTTAACAAGATCACTATCAAGAACAAATATTTTCTCCCATGCATTGATGACTTATTTGACCAACTACGCGGAGGTCAATACTTTTCCAAGATTGATCTTTGTTTAGGGTATCATCAATTAAGGGTCAAAAGGGAGGATATAACAAAGACGGCTTTCCGTACAAGGTATGGACACTATGAATTTATAGTGATGACATTTGGTCTTACTAATTCCCCTGTTATCTTTATGGATCAAATGAATAGAGTCTTTATAGAATATCTTGATCAGTTTGTGGTAGTCTTTATAGACGATATTATTGTCTATTCAAAGAGAAAGGAAGAACATGAATATCACATGAGAATTATATTGAAGACCCAGAGAAAGGAGAAGCTTTATTACAAATTTACCTAGTGTGACTTTTGGCTTAAAAAATTTGCATTTTTTGGTCACATAATCTCAAAAGAGGGGATATCTGTGGATCTAGAAAAAACAGAGGTTATCGAAAGATGGTCGAGACCAACAAAAGTAACCGAGATCTGATGTTTTCTTGGGTTGGATGGATATTATCGATGTTTTGTGAAGGATTTTTCACAATTATCTAATCCACTCACCAAGTTGACTCGGAAAGGAGTTAAGATTGTTTGGACATAGGAATTTGATGATAATTTCAAGGAGTTGAAAAGAAGGTTATCCAGTGCACCTGTGCTCACACTGCCTTGTAGTGGAGAAAGGTTTGTGATCTACAGTTATGCATCAAAGAAGGGGATGGGGTGTGTTCATATGAAAAATGATATGGTGATAGCTTATGCCTCATGATAGTTGAAAATCTATGAGAAAAATTACCCAACTCATGATTTTGAGTTAGCTGCGGTAATCACTGCATTAAAGATTTGGAGGAATTACCTTTATGGTGAAAGGTGTGATATTTATACTGAACATAAAAGTTTAAAGTATATTTTCACAAAAAATGAGCTGAATATGTGCCAAAGAAGATGGTTGGAGCTGATTAAGGATTAAGACTGCTCAATTAATTACCACCCTGGGAAATCAAACAAGGTTGCAGATGCATTAAGTCGACAAGACCATGCTAGCATATCCATGATGAGGATCACAAAAGATCCAATATTTATGGATTTACAAAGGATGGATCTTTGAATTATAATGAAAGGTGAAAAATCATTTCTTTCTCAATTGAATGTTCAACCATCTATACATGTGAAGATTAAAGAGGCACAAAAATAAGATGTAGAGTTACAAAAGAAGGTGAGAAATGTTCCTGAATTCAACCTTGATTGTGATGGGATAATAAAGTTCAGGAATATGGTTTGTGTTCCTCTCATACAAGAATTAAAGAAGGAGTTACTGGATGAGGCTCATATTTATTCATTCTCTATTAATCCTGGAAGCACGAATATGTATAGGGACCTGAAAGAGTACATCTGGTGGGACGGCATGAAAAGAGATGGTGTTGAATACGTCTCTCGATTCTTGGTTTGTCAGCAAGTTAAAGCTGAGAGACAGAAGTCTAAGGGGATGTTACAACCATTACCCATACCCGAATGGAAATGGGAAAACATCACTATGGACTTTGTCACCGAACTTCCTGAAACATCCAAAGGAAATAATGCTATATGGGTCATAGTTGATCGTCTTACGAAGTATGCACACATCATTTCTATTAGAGAGGATTTATCTCTAGATCATCTTGCCAGGATATATGTGAATGAAGTCGTAACATTGCATGCTGTACCACTTTCTATTATATCTGATCAGGATCCGAGATTTACCTCGAAGTTATGGCGAAGTCTTCAGCATACTCTGGATACAGAGTTGAGTTTCGGCACTGCTTATCATCCTCAGACAGACGGTCAGTCTAAGAGGACAATTCAAACTCTAGAAGATATGTTGAGAGCTTGCTATATGGATTTCAAAGGTGGTTGGGATAAACACCTACCTTTGGTGGAATTTTCTTATAATAATAGCTTTCACTCCAATATTCAGATGGCTCCTTATGAAGCTCTCTACAGAAATAAATGCAGGACTCCAACTTGCTGGGGTGAAGTTGGGGAAAGAAAGCTATTAGGAACCGATTTTGTTGATGAGAAGGCAGAAAAGGTCAGATCTATTAAACAACACATTAGAGATGGTCAGAGTCGACAAAAAATTTATGCCGAAAACATAAGAAAAGACTTAGAGTTTGAATTGGGTGATATGGTGTTCTTAGGAATATCTCCTTGGAAGAGCATAATGAGATTTGGAAAGAAGGGAAAGCTGAGCCCTAGGTATATCGGTTCTTTCAAAATACTGGACCGTGTTAGGAAGGTAGCTTACCAATTGGCGCTTCCACCGAATCTCTCCCAAGTTCACGATGTGTTCCATGTATCTCTCTTGAGAAAGTACATACATGATCCTTCAGATGTACTCAGCTCAGAAGTTGTACCGCTGAAGCAAGATCTTTCTTATGGAGAACAACCGATAGAGATTCTGGATCGTATCGAAAAAGTCCTATGGAACAAGACCACTCACTTGGTGAAATTTTTATAGAGGAACCACGAATTAGAAGAAGCTACATGGGAGATTGAGGATATGACGAGGGAGAGGTATCCTCAACGTTTTTCTACAAAGTGATGAATTTCGAGGGAAAAATTCATTTTAAGGTGGGTAGAATGTAACAGCTGAGACTTTAATGAGGAATTTTTGTTTTTATATAAATCATCAAAGTAATACTTCACTACACACAACACTAGCTTGGCTTGCTTTACACACAATCATGACCTTCCTCTATAGCTTGCGTCGTACGCAATACCGAGTTTCACTAAACAACGATATGCTATTAAAATATTATTAAAACTAGAAATTATGAATAGTAATACCCACTTTTTGAAATTTTGTAAATTTTATTTTTCCAAATGGACTTCATTTTTTGGATTCAAAATATCGAAATTATCCTAGGGTGAAATTTGGGTATTTTTCTGAAAACTTTCAATTTTTGATGAATAGTGAAAACACTGGGTTACTATTTAAAAACCGACTTTTTATTTAAATAATTATTTATTTTATTTAAATTTATTTTAGGTCAAAATTGATAAATAATACCTATTTATGTTCAATTTAATTCATTGGAGTCATTTTATAATAATTTTAGATATATAAAAATTTTATTGAACTTTTTAACGTCTTTTACCCACCTCCTAGGAGAGTTTGAAAATTTACATAAAACATAATTTTACCGCTTTTGTGAGTGGAATTTCGAAAATACATGAGACAAGATTAATATTAAGTACTAAAATGTGGTTCAATGAGATGAAAATATTTTTTTGTGAATAGTAACTTTTTACATTTTTTACCACGGTTAAAAGTAAAGAGGGTAATTAAGGGTAAAAATGTTGTTATTATTACCCTATTACTTGTCCTAATTCTATTGGTTAAGTGTAATTGGACAAAAAAAAACCTTAGGAATAAAATATGACCATTTATGCCCACTTGGATTAGATTAGGACATTTAATATTAATTTATTTAAAGAAGTGTTAAAATAGTTAAAATCAATGTTTAATAAATAAATCATTTTTAATATAGAGTTATACATAAGATAAATTAGACTATAAATATTCATTAGAAATATAAAATGATTTCATACATAATGGTATTTTATTTGTAATATTTATACCTTGAATAATTTATTTTATGTATGACACAATGATGATATAGTAATTATCTTATTAATAAAATATTGACATAATTGATGTTATAAATAACCAAATAAATGTAATTTGAGACTTTTTATGAATTCCAATAATTTTATAGGTTAATATTACATATTAGTACTGATTTCATTAACTTTTTTTGAACTAATCGTTCTGTTATGATTTTTACAAATATCAGTTACCAAATAGTGTCAATATTGACATAAAATAATTTTTTAAACAAATATTATATTATTAATTGTTATTTAATTCCTAAAAATCTAATGTTCGGTGAAATTACTTACATAAGGATATATATATTAATAATAAACAACTTGGGGTTATTTTGGCTTGTTATAGTAAGTTTATTAACCTTATAGTGTAAGAAAAACAAGAAGACACGGCAAAAGTAAAATTATTTAACTTAAAGTTAAATCTAAATGATAAGGTTAAAATAGAAACCTAAACTTGTCTAAATTATATTAGATGAGAGTATTTAGACCCATCCCCACATTTTCTTAGAAATAAATCAAATTGGAGCTATTAAAAACCGAATATGACTTTATAATAAAATAATATTTTTTGTTTTTCCAAAGGTGCCCCTCTCATCCCTTATAAAAGGGCACCTCCTCCCTCTCTTCCTCACACCACATTGAGCCTTCAAGCTCGGCCAACCCCTGAAAAATTATCTTATCCACTTTCCTAGAAACATCCTAGAGGTCTTGGTCTTCTTAAAAGTCCAATTTTAGTGCCCTAAAAGGAGGTCTCAAAGAGGCGCTTCAAAGAAGAGGTAATGTATGTTACCGATTCTTTCAACTTTATTTCTTCTTCCACTTCTTCTTCTTTAGTTTTTTCATTATTAAGTAATAACACCAGTATCATTAATATACTGGTATGTTATTATAAGTATGAAAAAAACCTATTTCACCATCTATCCATCCTACGGAAAATGAAATCACCACGCGTGCGTACGTACGAAATATCGTCTCCACGCCTTGGTGTAATCTATTTTCCACCACCACCTTACATGTATGGGTATAATGGTGCAACTAATAACTATATATAATTATTTTAAAGTGATATTTATTCTGAAATAGTATACATACACTCCAATACAATTCCACGATCATGGGAACGATATCATCGCTCGTGCGTACATACGGAATACCATCTCCATGATGTGATGTGACTCATTCTACATGATATTAATTGCATAATGATTATATAAATGAATTGAATGAATGAATATGATATATATTACATTAATACAATTTTGGAAATGAGGTATCTATAACCTAAAGAGAAGAATAAGAATTTATTCGACAAAACGCACATAAGAACAAAAAGTAATAAACACCCGAATAACAAGTAGCAATGAAATATTACTAATAAGAAGCTAAGAATATGGCCAAATATGATATCATAACAATTAGTATGATTCTGGAATAAGTCAATGACATTATTTAAATCATTATATCGGAGGTTCGGACACTTACAATGAAAATCAAACCTAAGGTAAGGGAAAATATCACAATCTCATTTTTATCCGAGATTGTTTATACTTTGGTATTTACAGGGGTGTATTTTATCATCCACATCCATGTTTCCTCAATATGTAATATTATTTCAATCCCCCTAAAATTTTTTTAATCCAATTTTACCCTTCAGTGCGTTTTTAGTAAAAGATATGAAAGGAATCTTTTGTCATTTTTCATACGTGGTACTTTTTGTCTTTTCCGACAAAAGTATAAGAAGAATGTTTTTTTAACTTATATAGAATGCATGGATTTTTAGAACATTATCTATAAAAAAATTACATTACAATTTTTCAAGTTTATTTTTAATCAACTTCTTTTAGTTTAAAATTGTATGACATGTTAAGAAAGGAAATGTTTTTCTGAAGTAGAAAGGATATTTCCCTCGAGAATGGAGTTCAAGTGTTTTATCAAAATTATTTTCCATCTAAGATAATATAGGGTTATGTTTATATCACTATTATTACATTGATTTGATTATGTTGTGATGGAATTATTTTTATGAATTCCTTTATCTAATATGAATTGTTTTATGATGTCACGATGTTTAATAATCCCATTTTTATTACATGGATTATGCAATGATGTATGACTTTAGATTTTGTGGCACACATAATAATGGTACCATTATGAGATGGGTGGGACCTATATCTCCCTCCAATTAATTGGTTAAAAATTTATATCTCATGATATATACATGGCTGGAACGACAGGTTAAACAAGTTCAGTGAAACAAGACTGAAACGAGAAGTGAACTCGGTTCAGAAATAGACTTTGTCCGCTAAGATAGTCTTGGAAATGAGTATTGACTAATAAGAAAATATTCTCTATTATTATGTGTTTATGGAACAAAGTCTCATGTTTTATGTTATGATTATTGGGATTACATTTCACTACTATGATTTACCCCATGTTATGAAATTATGATCTCTTTTGTAGGTTAAGATTTCCAAAATGACATGTTCTTCTGAATATGATGTGATTGATATTTATTTTTTTTACCCTTACTACGTATTTTACTCACCCTTTTGTATGATTTCTTTCCCTAGGTCAGGAAGATTATTATTATGTAGGATATTCCAAAATGGACTCTATATATGATGAAATATGTGGGATATAAGGTAGATGCTTTATGAACCAGTTGTTTATGTTTCCCAGTTTCTAAAGACACAATACCTATATAGTCCTTCAAGGTTTTTGTTATATGTTGTTATATGTGTACATCAATTTTGATGTATTAACAATGTATGTAAAGTATGGGTCATTATAATTATAATCCCAAATAAACACTTGAAAAAACTTCATGCATGCATTGAGTTTTTAAATGAATCAATCCATTGTGAGAAAAATAACTATTTCATGAAAAGCATCAAATACATGACCTTTTATTGTTTATGTGATAGTGCATAATATCATGAATCCATAACCTGTTTAAATGAGATTTAATTTAAAAAAATAATCCAATTGTTTTCAACATGCCCTACCATGAAACTGTGACATCATTTGTAGGATTTGATACATCCATGAAATGATCAAAAGTTTCATCACATGAAAAAAAAATCACATAAGTCCATGCTAACAGTGTTGGTCATTCCTGTGAAAATAGTGTATCTCCTATAATTTTATTGTCCTTTAATTTGAATATTTATTCACGTTATGTTCCGTTGTGGTGGTCAGGAAATTTTCTAATGATATGACATGTAATCACACAAAGAATTATTGAAAAGTGATCATGTGGATCTCTTTGGTTGAGTGATTTTTTTCATATGTGGTCAACAAGGTCATGTAATGCCATCAAAGACATCATGTGATTCTGAATACATGTGAATATCATGATTCAAAAAGATCATGCGAGGTTGGAATCCTTCAAATCCTATCATTTATCTAATCATGCAAGCCTGGTGACATGTGTATCTCATCATGTAACTGATCATGGAAAGATATCTATGATCCACTGTGAAGTGATCATGAAATCACATTTCTGACCCAGCAAATCATGAGTATATGATACGAGTAGCCCAATATGGTACATGTGGAAAACTCACTGTGTAAAGTGGTAAAATATTTGTCCACATTTTCTAATATAATCATTTTCCTCCTCCTAGCTAAACTCATTGAGAACAATTTGTAAGAAGGGGGGAAATGGAGAGTAAAAAAAGATGTAGAGGAAGGAAACATAATAGTAGGGTTTTCTAATAGATTCATAGATATTCTAAATGTAATAATCAGACCCCATCATGAGACCCCATTATAAAAACCTATCATGTCACCCCTTATGAGGTAGTGTGATAAATAGAACATAACATGGTTCCCTCTTGTGATAATTTTGTCTCAAATCCCCTTTATGAGACCCCATTTAGGACCTGGTGTCCCTTATATACAAAAACTAATTATGAAGAAGTATTTTAAACACTAAACCACACAACCAATTGATTTTTTGAATCCCAGTCATTCACTCTATGTTATTCTCTCACATATGAGTGCATGATCATATTAAGATCACATGACCACATGGTAATGATATTCCCATGATAAGTATGTATGTGATAATATTATGTGACATTATGCATGTGTTATAGCCTTGATTCATTTTAATTTTCATCCTTGTTCAAGTGAAATTCCATAGACATTTTATAATTGTCATGAAAAACCACCCTAACTTGTCAGTCTTATCATTAATACACCCTTAGACACATCATCATGGTCATAAAAAGAACCTTGGACATGTAAAACATCTCAGGAATACACACACAGACATGTCAGACTTATTATGAAGAATCACTCATATATTTCACCTTGCCTAGAAAACAACCTCAGACATGATAAAATTTTATTGAATAATCCCTCATACTTTTCATCTTTGTTAGGTAGAAACTATTGAACATGTACCCTCTATCTATGTGAACCAACGACCATGATCCCTTGTTTGGGCATCAACTTCATATGTAAATAGTATATAATGGACTATGTTTTACACTCATGCAACCCCATTCAAGTCATTCCATATAAAAGGACTTAATTTGATATATAAATATTAAATAGACCTATCAAGGTCCTCCCTTTATCTATTATAGGATAATGAGTGAATATGTGAAATAGGAATATACCTTGGTGAGAGTCCCAAAACATTCCAATATCTCATATCTTAGGAAAACCTTCTTCATGATTCTATAAACCTTCCTCATCAACCAAAAAATGAGAAATGGTTTCATCCATGGGAATCCTCTTTGGTTTTATCCTACAACATTACCCAAAGCACCTTAAGTTGGGATGTCTCATTTTTTCCTTATATTGAATCAAGATTCCAAACTCATATTCTATTTCTGGTTTAATCTAATGTTGGCCTACACCAGGTTAGAATTCCTTAAAATATTATATAACTCGATTGGATAACCCTAATGTGCATTAATTCTCTTCCCTAACCAATCGGTTTGTTAGGGATAAACTAATCTATCAACCAAAGATTCCTATGATTAATAGGATACATAAGATCCCTACATCTGGCCTGAACTCTATATGTAGCCAATTCCCATTATCCATTTCATGAGGATATATTCCCCTTGAGGAATAGGTAACATGAAGGAAACCTCATATAGGCCCTACTTTTATATAATATGTCCAATATTACACTATATAATATTTCTCACACTAAGAATGTCCCATATAGGATTATATATTGATGATTTTTATTCTATATGTATGATTTAAATTCACAAATACGGGCCTCCTTTATGATTTAATTCCAATTATATATTATTTTTTATCATAATTCCATAATCCTGATAAAGAATCTTGGGGAAGCCTTATATGTATGATTCACACTAAAGCCTTTGTTGTCTTATTTTTTATGAAACATGTTACTACAGTGGGAAAACTACATTGTCGCTAATTCATGTATTCTCAAGATATATTGTATTTATCCCTAAGGATTTATCCCCATATATATTTCATTGGTGAAATATATTACATTTCATGTTGCATCCCCATTATACGACCTAAAACTATGTCACGCAAATTATGTGGGTTTTGATTCATATTTACCGAGGATAAATATAATTCTTATTTAATGATAAATAATTACTTCAATACACGAACCACCACCATAGATAATAATAAAAATAAAAATTCTTGAATGTATCTATAATCCAAAGAAACATAATTTTATTAGTGAATAAAGGGAAACCAAAGACACACATAGTTGTAACACTTGTTTCTATCCAAGCCATTAGAATAAGGTTAAATTGTCCCATATCAAGCCCAGGTAAGGATTCACCAATATATTACTAATATACATGAAATTTATAGATTATGAAATAATCCACCCCCCCCAATGTGTGGTGAGCCTCACTGCCCATTCTCTCAACCAATGTAGTTCTTAATAATTGTTGGTAAAAAACTATAATGACTACTGGCCTTTGGAATGTATTCCAATATCTTATAAAGGATATAGGTGTTTTATAGAATTTATATAGATATAAAAAAATGAAAAATGGATGATTGTGAGACTATAGTAATTTATCCCATGCACACACATATTTTTTCATTGGTCTCACCATATCAGGTTAAAACAATGTAACATTCAAAAACATTTTCAAATGATTCTAAAAAAATTAAAATTTTTAAATATTAAAAGTTTCAAAATTTTAATATTGGAATGAAATAAAGGTGAAATGGATGAAATATGTAGTGGAAGATGAAAAATTAATGAAATTTAAAAGAAAAAACTGTTTATTAATTTTATTATTGGATTGAAGTATCTTGCGTTAAAAAAGGAAATAAAATGCCATATTCAATACATTATAAGAACAGTATAGGAGGTATAATAGTTTTTAATGGTAATATTGAAAATAATGGAACGAGATAATTATTTTAATATATATTATGGATATGGAAGAAAAAAATATGAAATAAAGAGTGAAAATAATTTATTATAATGACATATTTTTATGATGTATGAACCAATCAAAATAGTATTTTGATAAGAAATTTTAACCTATATAGAAATAAATAGAAAATAAAATACATGGTATGTCATTAGAATACATAAATAATATAATAGAATTGTCAAAATAGTAAATTTGATAACCGAGTTAAAAGAGATTTATTGTTGAAGAAACAATAACACGGATTCCCGCCTGGTCATGGATGCTATAAAATCTTATATAAAAAACATATATTTTTCATTTAAATTTATACTAACCTTTTTTATATTTATTTAACATAGTATAATTTATTTTTAATTTATTATTACCAATTTTATAATCATCTATAGTTAAATTGTTCTTTTAGTTTTGAATTTTCCCATTTGTTTCAGGCATGATTTAGTTTAGAATCATTGGTCCTTTCTCCTTGAACATGTGTTAATCAGATAAAAAATTATCATGCAGTTTATATATGTGTTCTTAATGTGTTCTATTTTTCCATAATTATTTCATATATGTTACATAGATTGTTCTTAATGAATTGTTTGAAATTGGCCTTCTTATTGATTTCAAATCAATAAAATAATCATTTTTATTAATGAATAATTTTATATAACTTACCCTTAAAGTATTATGAAACTAACATAAATTTGTTTTAATTTTAAATTGTTATAATTATTTAGGTTTTATGAATTATTAATAATGTAAAAGTTTTAGAATCATTATTTTAGGTGGTAAAACTAAATAGAAGAATAATATTCCATAATAAATGAATTAGTAAGAATATTTTATTTAATTATTCATGTATACAATTTATAGAGTTATACTAATGTAAATTAAATATTATTAATGTGTTAGATGTTATTTAATAATTTTTTATGAATAATATATATTAAAATAGATAAATGATGATGTTACATATTATATTGGAACATATAATCTATTGGAAAACAACTCTTATTTGGAAGTATTTTTTTATCCATCATGAGACAAGGGGATTCAAAATGTTATAAAGGATTTTTGGTAAGATAATTGGTATAGATATGAGGATGAAAATGGATAAATGGTGTTTTTTCGAAATGGATGCAGGAGGTGTCTTTTTATAGGTGATTTTGAGTGGCATATTCACAAATAAGAATTAATTAATTTTCTAAGAAGGTAATCCTACAAGGAGAGTTGATCTAAAATGGTTGAATAATAAGGTGAGGTCTATAAATACCTCATCCACAAAATATGGATATAATTTTTAGATATATTGTCATACATTACACATTAGAGCATATTTTTTCTCTCATTTTTCCTCCAACCATGACATCATATATTTTAGATTCAAAACTAATTTTTCATCAAACCTAAAATTGAAATTATTATCTAATTTTTTAATATATATTTCAAATAGGAAATAATTATTTATAAATACAATTTCTAAAATTTTTATATTTAATTTGAAAGTAATACATCATAATTTCTGAAAAATATTTTTTAAAATTTATTTTAAACATTGTAGTAATTTAATATTATGTCTTGCCATTTAAGGATAATCATCTGAATGTCAATTTACATTTTATCAATAAACTGTTAATAGATTACATTAACATTAATTTTGAAAAGTGATCAATGTAATTTTCTATGAAAAATAAAAAAAAAACACATAAAAAATAAAATTTTTAAAAAAAACACTTTTTAACATTAAATAATTATATTCATTTTAAATAACAATATATATCTACTAATTATATTTCAATATCCAACTAAATTTAAACCTTATACGGATTCCTTATCTAGCATGTGATAATCCTCGATGGTTATTCAAAATCTCCATAGGCTAACACAAGTGTCTTGGTAACAAGAAAGAACCACATGGTATTTATTTTCCCATAAAAAGTAGTTAATTAAATCGTATACATTTCAAAAAAATCATCATGAACCAACCATACAATGAATGTCCATTCCAAAAAGAAAGATGTTTAAAAAAATAGAACCAAAAATATATGAATGCAGTAATCAACATGATAAAAAAATATTTCATCCTTGGTCTCTATCTTCTTTAAGGAAAATACAATGTAATACCTTTCCTTTTTCCACTAGATGCTCTATCTACCATATATCTATATAAAGTAGTAAAAGTAAAAATTGGTTAATGTGATTAAAGAAACTAAAATGAAACAAAACTACAGAAAAACTAATTATTACTATGCATGAAACTATCTAACTAATAGAACATAAATACCCCCTATGAGAGAGTAGATAATATAAAACACGAAATCAAAAATGTTAAATATAGGTGTGAGAAATAATATTAGTATTCAATATATGTAATTACACAAAATTTAATATAAAATAGCTAGAGGATAATTAATATATTATTTTTAATATAAAATTATAAAAATAGTTTTCATTTACTTAATGAAAGTCACATGTCATTAATCATTCATTAACCATCCAATTTCAAATATTTAAAGGAAAAAATCACTAAGAAAATGTTATAGGTACAACCCACCATTTTTTTGAAAAAACTAATTAAAAATAACTCTTTAAATAATCATTAATAATAAAATTAATAAATTTTGAGGTAATAATTTACATAAAAAAATGTTATGACAGTAAAGGTAGCATTAAATGAAAATACATGCCATCAATTATAAGAAAATATCTCATATGTAATCATGGGAACAACTTATACATTTTTTAGGAGACCCTAGATGTACTTGGTTCAAAACCATGTGTCCTTTTATAAATGTAATCAATTTTCTATAACCAAATTGGCTACACTAATGTAGCATCAACAAGGCGACAACCCACATTGTCTTTCCCAAGCATAAGGATATTTTTGTATAATCATGACTAAATAGAAACTACCTACCAAATACCATTAAGACTCTTAGGATACAATGATAATCTAATAGTATAGGTGAGGAAAAGTTTAAAAATACAACAACTCATTAAAATCATTCATACATACCAAGGCCACCACATGACACCATCTATGTGAATGTCTCCCTATACTATAGGAATACTATAACAGTGAAAATTTATAAGATAAAAATTTTAAAATTACCAACTCGGCCATAGAAATTTGAGCATTACAAATAATTTACAAATAAACATCATTTTTTCAAAAGTCAATTTCCAAAACCAAGGAAAAAATTAAACAATATTTCCATAGTCATATCTGGACCATAGAATTTTATTTAATTATAAGATTAATATAAAAACCAATTTCAAACTAAGGTTAAATTTCCAATTTACATCTCTTTTTTCAACATTATTTATTTATCTATTATATATATATATATATTCAAAAAAATCAATTGACAAAATTAACATATTCAAATATATATTTGTAAACACACTTGTAAATTTAAAACCATGTATATGGTTATATCCATTAATTAGGAAAAAATATATATTTAATCACCACACATCTATTTTAAATCTAACCTTGAAACAATATAGTGTTACTTGGTGTTCTAAATGTTTTTAGACAAACCCACATAAAAGAATTACAAGGTCTATTTAGGATTTCATCCAAAAACAACACATTTATTTCTAAATAGATTTTTAACAAAATTTGAATTTACTATAATACCAATAAATTGATCTTTGCAGCACGTGGAGAATTTTTTTTATTTAAATCATCTCAGTATATAATTACTACTACCAATTTATATTAAAAAAGTGATCAAAAGTAAAGAAAAATAAGGATTTTAAATTTAAATCCCTAAAACATAGGGAAATGTAGATTGAGTCAATGAATAACTCAATACCATTGATGTGTGAGTTCCAAAACTATATAATTTGAGTCAAAAAACCCTGAATGATGGAAAGAAACCCTAAGGTAAAAGTGAGAACAAAAATCAACCATAAAAACACTATAGGGTTCCTCCAAAATAACACCACAATAAGGGAATGAATAAAAAGGAAGAATGAAATTATGGAGGAGGAGAGACACTAACCAAACATGAATGCACAAATAAATGGATGAATAGTTGACCATGGTCATAGTCTAGACCAATTGGTAATGTGTGATAAGAAGTTGTCTATGGTGAGGGTGTGTCACCCTATATTGGAGTGAGGGAGGGTGAGTTTAGTGGTATTATTATTATTATTGTTACTATTATTATTATTATTATTATTATTATTATTATTATTATGTCATATATTATTGGATCCTAACACTATGCATAGATTTATCTTATTATTGTTATAATCATGCAAAAACTGTGCACCTATAGTAGAACCAACAGAGCACCTTGTAGGGTAAGGGTTCACAGTTAGAGAAATTGTGTATGGTTTCATGGTCAAATCTATAAATATTACAGTCTTACTTGTAAAATTTATTCATAGTCTATAATTATTGTGTACTAACCCTTATAATATATTGAGAATCCAAAATTTTAAATTTTCATCATGGTTTGGAAAAAAATTAAAGAATGAGAAAACATTAAACTAAATAACTAATAGTAACTGATAAATTAAGTTTGCAATGTGACAATTTTCCCAATAATAATTTTTCCCCTCCCCCCAAAAATCCAATGGATGGAATGAAAAACTTTACAATCAATGATTTTAAACTCCCCGAATAAAAAACCAATTTTCTAAACATAACGATATATGAATTTTACATTTTATGATTAACAATATCATCCATAATATGGAAATGAGACATATATAAATTTCCAAATACCCGTATCATAGGAAACTAAAGAGTATCTATAATGAGAAGGGAACTATAAAGTAGGGAAAAAGAATACACCACATGATTTAACCTCAACAACCAAGGAACAAATCAATTAAAATAGGATTGAAATAATGAGGAGAGATCCATAAACAAAAAATCATTAATATCTTACCATTTAGTGGGGATGTTGTGGGAAAATCATAGAATAATTCTACATAACCTCAATAATTATTAATCATAGAAATAAATACATAGAATCAAAAATGGTATAAGATCTAATAAAACGGATAACTTCCCTAAAGGTTAACACATGATGGCATTCATACCATAAAATAATTCAAATCAGACACTAAATATACAAGGTAGATGATTATTTCAAATATTGTGAAAGATCCAGATCATTACAGTGAACATGAATATTCAATGGAATTGGAAGGAGATTATTATATCCATTGAAATAAATATATTATGTGCAATGAAAACCCCCACAAAAATCCATAATTTTGATAATAGAATCTATCTTCATGAAATGTGAACAATCATAATCCCAAACATAAAGATAAATGTAGAACCAATAAGATAACTAAATAAACAACTATAATTTCTAAAAATGTAACATTCTTGATGAAGATGAAATTATGAGACCATATGAATAATTTTAGAAGTGGATGTAACTTGGGGCATCATTCCCAAAACACCAAAATCGTGGATAACCCATCTGAATAATCAAAGTACCATCTTAGTTATATCCTACACTTTCAGTAACATTTATCATGGTCATCCATGAATTCACCCAAAACATACAATTTTTTCTCCCCTTAAAAAATATCACATTGAAATTGTAGCATCCCATCAAACCATCAAAAAATAATCAATCATTGAGAAAAACACATATCCATGGAAATAAAAAAATTTCCAATAGAATTTAAATGATACACAAATGACATGATCATCCAATAGTCACCCAAAATCCAATACCTCCAAGAACCACTCCAAAAACTCCATCCACTCCAATCTTAAAAAAAAGTGTCTTAGAAATTGATATAAATCCCTATTATAGATCATGATTACATAAAGGTAATGTAATGAAGGAATCCTAGATGGAAAACACTCACCCAAATCGTTCATATCACCCTAGGAGGCCAAAGAAAACAACATAGACTATAGGCCAAATAATAACTCACTCGATTGAAATAATCTTAAAAAATCCCCCATTTTTTATTTAAAACTATTGGAAATTGAAGAACTATTTTTGAACTGGAAAACTCAAATCTAAAATTTTTAAAAAAGATAAACCCATTATACGTTTTAAAACATGATATTAGTCTAAAATCTCTGTTTTGAAATTTGTTCAAAATTCCAAAAAAAACATCATAAGAATTCAATCAAAATCCAAAATAATTATATCATTATGAAATAATTTATAAAACCCATTTTTTATTTTAAAAAATTTTGTTTACTTTTAAAATATTGTTAATATTTTATATCACCCACATAAAAACATAATGATGCTGAAAAACTATACTAAAACCCCACTTTATTAATTCTAAATCAAATTTCTTCAATTTTCATCCAACATAAATTTGTTTAAAAAAAACCTAATTAAAAATAATGAACTAAGTGCCTATTATAATATATTTATAAAAAATAGTTTATTTTAATTCAAAACCAAAATATCAGCATTTTAAAATGTAGAGATTAATTATTAAAAAACCATCCTAACATAAATCAATATTACATAATAAAAATATATAATATAACAATCTTGTAGCATAATTTCATGAGGGAGTTGTCATTAGTGCTAAACATGGGGACATGTCTTGGTAAACCATCTCCCAACTCCAAAATCAGAACTATGAGTCCTCATAAAAAGTGAACTCAGTATCCACATGGATTTACGTGCCTAGTAATAGTCTAAAAGTACAACATTTTCACTACCCAATTCATCTACAAATCAATCAATAATTAAAATACTCACCCAACATGATACTTGAAGCTTGCCAGCCCATGTCATCTTAGTGTTGTAAATGTGAAAGAGTTACCAATATTATTCCCGCATTTACTACCTGATTCATCAAAGTTTTATATCTATCTACCATTAAATCCCAAATTAAAAAGTGAATTTCACAGCCTTGGATATATTAATAACCTAGGATATAATACTATTTTATCAATAACCAACATAATCTATCCCTCCATTAGATGCCCATTCTAGTCCACAACCTGAATTGAATGGAATTCTCAATCCCCACAGGCATGAAAAAGTTCCTATTAATAATGAAAGAACCACATAGAAACAATTTATCCCCTTAATAATAACTAAAAAATAATTATATATTTTATATAAATTTTTAGGCTGACCCATACATGCATTAGACATCTACTATATAAAGAAAGATGCAGGAAAAAATAAAATAAAAACCAAATATAAATGATGTAAAAATAATTAGAAAAAAATCCTTCCAACTCAATTGATCTCCTTATACATCAAGTAAAAGGTCCCAACCAGGATTTTATTTGTCCACCATTAGCTATATTTACCCTCCATTCATAGAAAGTAGAAAAGTTTTAAATGTTTACAATGGAATTAAAGAAACTAAAAAAAATGCATTACAAACATACCCGCCTTGTACTATGCAAGTCATTAAACAACTAATTGATATTCAACTCTCCATGTGTGGTAATATATAAGATAAAACCTTCAACTAAAAATTATAATGTTGGATGTGAGCTATAAGATCAATAATCATTCCATGTAACCACACACAAATTAAGAGATATTAGATAAAGGAACTCTATTTTGGTAATTTTAAATATAATTCCCAAAATATTTTTTCATTTTTGTCAAATAGATTAACAAATATTTCATATTTACTAAAAATTCAGTTTTATTTTCACTACTTGAATTCAATCTCTAATAAAAAAATTTCAGAGCAATATAACATTTTATTGATATAAAATATTAGAAATATATCTCAAAACACTATTTAGAAATATTCTTTTCAATACATTTTAAGCTAAAAACATCCTAGAAAAAAACATGGTATGAAAACTATTCCATAATCAAATTAAAACACACACCAATAAGTATAATAAAATAAAGAGTATATAATCAGGGAAAAAGCATGAAAATCATGTGAGGAGACCCTAGATGAACTCAATTCAAAACCATTTTATGGCCTATTGATGTGATACATAGTCTATAAATATCTAGGACTCTCCCAAATATTCTCATCATTATCATAGTGAACAAGGACTTTCCCTATAATGTGGATCTATTCTTTCTATTCCATACTAAATTACAGATGTCTCTCACCTTCTACTAATTCACCTTTATTCCCATAATAATAAATTAATGATGTGAGGAATAGTGAAAAAATAAAACAACTCATTAAAATACATCACAAGTGATAATACCACCTCTAAACACTGTCTTTTCGAAGTACCACTCTTGAATAGATGAATTCCATATATTTTTGGTGTTATATAGTAGAAAATATAAATATAACAATATTTATGATTCACACAAGTCGTGGGGTGTGTAAAAATATATTGTTTATAATTTCATAGTAAAGCACAATGGATTACGAGGTAGTCTCACATTAGCATATTCACAATTTAACTAGTTAGTAGTTCTAATCCCAATAAAATTAATTTTTTTTATTTTTTGAAACAACAAAAAGAGACGGGTGAGAAAATAAAAATATAAAATAACACGAAATTAAATTCATAATGGGGGTTATGAGATATATATAACTTTCATCAAGGGTTTTTTTCAGGTTCTATCATTATTCATGATGGATGATTTATATTCATTTTGAAAATTAAATCTATAAATATAACTCTTAAATTACTACCATTTTATTTAATATTTTTAAAATATCAAATACACATGAAAAAATAATTCACCCACCTCATATAATCAATAATTATGGGATGCATCAATTGATAGTGTTTCATTTTCTAGGACCTAACTCCATCATATGTCATTTCATCAACTGGAAAGCTCAAATCTATATCCTGAAGAGATTTTATTCAATATAAAGGAGCTAAAATATTTAAATAATATTATTTATATGTGTTTTGGATACATTCTGTAGTGGATAATATTTATACCCATAAATGTAAACATTATTAACTAGAAAAAGAAATAATAAATATAGAACCTAATAAAATAATTCAAGAACACCTGATCCTTCCCAAAATAAAATCCTTGGGTCAATCTTCTATTTTTAAATGTAAATTTTCATGGTGGAAATAATGAGAATGAGAAAAAAATGGAGGAAAAAAATAAGAATAATAGAGAAGTAAAGTGTGAGAGATAGTTGAATAAAATAGATGAAACACTTTGAATTAGATAGAATAAATGAATTAGAAAAAAAATAATGATACTGAAAACTATAGTAGTAGAAAACAAAGATAACCAAGATGTGTCCTTACCACATTTTTTTGATTCCATCATTTGTAATATTCAATCCTATTATTTATATGGTGTGTAATACACTCTTATTTTATCATTTTAATATCATTTATATTTATACAAGTCGATGAATGTATTTTTATATTAAATCTAATCAAATATATCAGGTTTTTTAAAATTTTAGCATTGACAATACTTTGGATTGGAGAGATAACCTTGAAATTATGAGAATTTGAAATGAATAATAATAGGGATTTTATCTTCCGAAAATTACCATATATCATATTTGGGTATTATTAAATCACAACTTCCTTTGAAATTTTATTCTATATTCAATTCCTTTTCCATGTGTTCTTATATTTTAATGAAGAATAAAATTCTCATATTTACTCATGTGAAAAAACCATAATCATATAGCTCTTTTGTGTAATGGTATCACATAGATTATTATTACATGGCATGTGATGACACAATTATAATTTACATGAATAATGTATTTTAGTATGCCAACCCAGTTCACATATCCAATTTAAGTATTATCCATGTATCCATATCATCTTCTCTCTACGTATCTATTTTTTCATAGTTTTTGGCACTACCAAACCCATTATCCCTCATGTAGCCATTTTAATTGATGAGCTCACATAGCTAAACCTTCAATGTAGTAATGGTGAAAATGCATAGTATGACTCCCAAAACTCTTTCTTCTTTCAACGTTACTAGATGATATTCCTTGACATCATATAGTGTATCAACCTCTTCAAAAAAAGATTTGGCGTGGTTTCCCAAAGTGTTTTTTGGTGAGAACAAGCCTCATTGGTGTTGATTCACTCAAGTTAATGTATTTGAATTGTGAAAATATTTTTATCCATCTAGTTGTAGATGGAAGTGGTTAATGTTGATTTCATAAAAGGTGGAGCTTGTGTGAAGGTTGTTGGAAAGGCATGACTGAGGTGTGAGGGAGGATAGTTGAGTTGCAACGACGCTGTTTCGATAAGTGGTGATCATTTCCCAAATGGGTGTTATCCCAAATAAAATTTTCACTCTCCAAGCCCAAATATATATTATATCCCATGAATAATGTGTTTTAGAAGCATTTTGTTCATATGGACTCCCGTATAAAAATTTCACAAACAAAATGGGATCCTCTGGAAAGTGTGGCTCGCACAGGATCCTCCCAATGCAACCACACTCACCTACCTCTTGAGAAGGGATTCAACCTGGGCTCAAATGGTCATCCAACACTTCATGTGAAGTCTGTAGTTCTTAAAACCATTTCCTTCTAGGATTATCTACAAGGTAAATTGGTTTTCCTGAAAAATGTTCAAAATAAATGGTGAAGTACCACTATAATTTCTTAAATAGAATCAAACATCAAGAATGAAATATTTCTACAAATATTAATCTATTTTAATTATCAAATGTTTTATTCTGAAATTTTAATAATATAATGAAATATATGGGATTATTTATTTAAAATTATTTAATATTGTTTAAATTGTTTAAAAATTTCATGAAAATACATGTCCCACAAATACCACCACACATAAACTATGCTTGTCTACAAAATTTAAGTCTCAACATTGAATTTGTGTAGTCACCAATGTAACTAATATTTAATTATCAAAATAATTAAATAAAATTATTTTTAATGATAAACCTAATCTTTATATTCGATGTAATAAATTTATATAACTTTTCATTTTTTAAAGAGAAAATTAACCCTTGTATTTTACTCCCTCCCTTTCTAAAATGGTAAAAATTCTTCATTCATTGAACCAAGCTTCTCAATTCATTTTTATTAATCATGAAATGTTATTATAAAAATACATTTTAATATTTATATCTCATCACTCATGATAACATGTCAATTTTTTAGGCTCATTTCATGAGAACATGATCATTATGCATATGCTTTGAAAGGAACTAATTTCTCCACATTTAAAAATTGAAATGAAAGGGTCATTTTAATTATGTTTTTAATGATTCATAGGTATAACATTTGAAGGAATTGATGTGGAAAACATTAAGGCACAAATAGGAGGTTTATATCTTAAGAATAAATCGTGTTATCATATGTAAAATCTCAATGAAAATCTCCTCTTCAATTGTAACAATGCCAAATTTCCATGATCAATTTAAGGTCGTAGTCAATTATGGAATAGTGAATTTATTTATCCTTCTTTAATATATATATATATATACATATATATTAATAATTAAATTTTCATATTTTTTAACTTGTTCAAAATTCATTCATGGAATTAGCCTCACATTACTCACCTATCCAAATAAGATAAAATCAACAATATGGTAATAAACTTTTTTGATACTTCCATGCCAGAACCCATTAATTTTTTCTTTTTTTCAAGAAGGTAAAACAATAATGTATAATTTTTTAATTACAAAACCATTATCAATGCCAAAATTATGACCACCACACATTTTCCTCACAATATAGTCGATCCTCCCACCATGTCTTCACATAACACCAATATGTGGATATTTAAATATCATATAAAATACTTGGAGGAGGATAGGAACATATAAAAATGGATTGAAAGCTGGATCATGAATAAAAAGGGAATTTATGGTATCAATTTTAAAAATAAGTATCATTGTAAAATTAATCCCTAAGGGGAAATTCTTACAAATAAAATTTCCATAATCGTTTTTAAATTGTTTATCACAGTCATAGATTTGACATGTTCAAATGAATGTTCTAGAATATGAAATTCCCCAATATCACTCTAGAAATATGCTAGAAATAATATAGCATGTATTTGGACTATAAATCCCATTATAAATATAACATATGATATTAAAAAATCATTCATTTCATTATTAATAATTGTAAATCGATGCACATAAATTTTAAAAATTCAAGGAATTAAAAATAGTTGGGAAATTTCATTTCCGGGAATCTTATAATAATATCAAATCGATATTAATAAATTTAAGGTAAATGATTGACTCTAATAATTAAATTACCCATCTTAATCGTTAAATCTCTTTATCATTGAAATATAAAACACAGAATCATATGTTTCCTAAGTAACTCATATCTACAAGATAAGAAAATAAAAGCTAGAATACTACGCATGTTAATGAAATTTATATCTTTAACAATGATATATAAATTTTGAGACTAAAATAGTCATCCAAGATAAGAAAATTAATGCTAGAATACTATGAATTGAAATGAAATATATATCTTTAACAGAGATAAAGAAATTTTGAGACTAAAATAGTCATTAACGAGTATGGTAATTGAATTATAGAAAATTTAAGAATGAACTACCTTATCCAATTATGATTTTTATCCCATTGTTTTCCATGGTTTTTTTGGGCTACATTGAGACACCATTGTTCTAAAAAAGGAAATCAATCAATTGAAACATAAGGATAATGAATTAACCTCAAATAGATTAGGTGGTGGGATTTTATCTTAGATTATTCATAATAAATAAATTTAAAGTGCTGTAATATTAGTAAATATATAATTCGTGGTTTAATCCCTTAATTTAGCCTTGGACTTTTACTAAGTCTGGATGAGAAGTACATTTTGTTATCCATAGTCTGATAGTGGGTGGGGCTTCTTGGATACGAACCAAAAAAATGTGCCTTTACTCATATTTAACTTCATTACTTTTGTTGAGTCAATAAGGTTTTCCTTATGAATTTTTTTATTCCTTCTTGTTTTGAAAATCACAAACACCTTATACTTAATCAAATCTATATTTTACTTCTATAATGTAAATTTCCTTTTCAAAAGAATTTACCGCTACCATATTGTCATTGCTCATATCAATATTTTTTTTAAGGATAAAAATCGGATTCATACCTAAAACCTCGGAATCATACAATACTTAGATCTGAAGCATTCTGTTATAGGATCTAAATTCTAGATATGAAATCTAATGATGTTCCATCCCAAATTTTGGATACGAACTCTAATGAAGTTCCATTCTAAATTCTGGATATGAACTCTAATGAATTTCTATTCCAAATTCTGGAAACGAACTCTCATGAAGTTCCACTCCGAATTCGGGATACGAACTCTCATATAGTTCGACTCCGAATTCTGATACGAACTCTCATGTAGTTTGGCTCTGAATTCTGGATACGAACACTCATGTAGTTCGACTCCTAATTCTGGATACGAACTCTCATGCAGTACAACTCCGAATTCTGGATATGAACTCCCATGTAGTTCGACTCCGAATTCTGATTACGAACTTATCTATGTTCTTACTCCGTGTTCTATGAATTTAGACTCTGAACTCCAATAAGCTCTGACTCTGAATTCCCATGAACTCTGACTTCAAACTTTGTATGTTCTGGTTCCGAATACTTTTGAAACTAGACTCCGAATTTCTTTGAAATTCAGACTCCGGACTCTACAGAATTCAGGTTCCGAATTCCTACAAAACAGAATCCTAATATCTCTTTATTATAGACTCTGAATTCCATTTTAGGTAGACTCTAAACTTTTATTTTCATACATTCCAAACATCAGTTTTACTTATGCTTACACATGTTTCATTACAAATTGATGTCGTGCTTTCAGTTATTAACTTACAATTGGTTCAGTGACACATGTATAGGTCCCTCCAGAGTTCAAGGAGAAATATGACTGTTGAATGAGGGAGGTGACCATTGGAGCTTCGCCTATAAATAAGAGATCATTTGAACGTGATCACGACATTTGGAATTTTGATGATCATAACTTCCTGAAGTGATTTCTATAGAGAGAGGCTCTTATCAACTCTCAAGCTTCATACAGAAAGTTTGAATGGCTTGTTCAAACTTTGCATTGTGCAGACTTGCTTCTTGCGACTCTGATTGTTGCTGATTACAATCGAGGGAATCCAGGGATAGGAAGACAAAGGTTCCAACACCTTGAATTTGAGGGCTTCCTTACCGAGGAAGATAGAGGTGCCGACTACCTGATAGTTGAGGGCTTGTGGGGATATCAAGACAGACTCCTATCTTCATATATAGGTCTTACCCTGGTGTGGGTAAGACATATTTCTTCAAAGAGTAAATCAAGGGAACTTTATCCAAGGTTGTTGGATACCCTTATCTTTAAGTGAAAAGAGTTATTGTTTGTTACTTGTAGTTTCATTACTTGTTTTTCCACTGCATTTTGTATTTCTAATGAAGGATTAACTTTCTTATACTTCCTTACTTGTACTCAGATTTAGTTAGATTCTATATTCATTAAGGTAGAATCTTAATCTTTGTAACTTTTGTTAAGTTTCATTTCCAGAATCACTTTTCCAGAATTTAGCCAGTGATTAGAACATATATAGGTCTTGTGAATTATCTTGTTTAACATTGTTAAACATAACCATCCTAAAAATTTCTTTAGGAATTTTTGAAAGGTACAATTCACCCCCCACCTCTTGTATCTGAGAATCTAATTCTTATATGGATCCTAAATTTGGTATCAAAGATTATATCATGCTTAGAGTCATACCATCTTATCAATTGTTATCAGATCTGGTGAAATCATACAATGTACTAGTCTAACACTTGGTAACAGAGATTTGTTTCCATCTGAATTAATCTCACGGTTAGATTCAGACGTTTTATCTTCTTCCTTTTCAGATTAATATTTCCAGATTCATATTTTTCAGAATCATAGTTCGGATTCACTTTTTCTTAGAGATACAATTTTTTTAGAATATTTTTTCTTGTTTAGAGACTTATACTTCTAATAAGTTTGTGTGCCAAAGTTTTTCTTAAGAATGGTAGGTTTAAATATGTGTTCTATCGACAACATAAATCCTACCAGACCACCTATTTTTGATGGTAATGATTATGAATATTGGAGAGATCACATGAATACTTTCATTATCAACACTGGGGTAGATAACTTTGTTATTCTTACTAGAGAATAAAAAATTCCATGTAAGGACGTAAGTGCCTTCACTAATCAATAAAAGCATCAATAACAACTGAACTATAAGGTATGCAATAATTTACATTGTTCAATGACTAGGAACATATATATCCAAATTTCTTCTTATGAAATAGCTTATTGTATATGGAATAAACTTGAAGTTGCTCATTTTGGTACATCTAAAGAGATTGAGACTAGAAGATACATGCTTAGAGTTGAGTATCATCGTTTCTATTTTCCTTATGGAGAACTAATTTGTAAGGTGCAGCATATATTCATGACCATCCTGAATAGCTTTCAATCAATGGGAGAGAAAGGTCTAGATGATGAATCTCTTGTTGATAAGATCATAGATATTATTCCCAATGAGTGGGAATCCAAGAGGACTGCAATCGATGAGAATAGAAAGGTTACTCAAATTTCTCTTGATGAACTATTTGGTACTCTTCTTCAACATGAGACTAGAATGAAGAGAGATGCTAACAACATAAAGAAAAAGAATGGGAATGGTAGTGTTTCTTTTACTAAAACTTCAAATCACATGAAAACTAAGACTCCTGAGAGAGTTACTTGATCTAAGTCTAAGAATATTATTATTAAATCTTAATATAGTGAGAGTGAAGTCCTAGAAAATGAGTTAGCTAATCTTGCTCGAAGGATGAACAAGATAGCTGGATAGAGAAATTCCCAATCCAGGTATAAGAAGAAGGAAAGGAAAAATAAAAAAGATTCAGAGGTCACATGCTACGAATGCAAGAGAGATAGACACATAAGCCCTGACAGCCCTATGCTCAAAATAAAAGAGAGGAAATAAAGACATTCTGAAAGGAATAGAAATAAGTATTAAAATCTAAATCTAAGAATGTTCTGAAAGGCAATGACACCTGGAGTGCAAGTGGTGGTGAATCTTTAGATGAATCTTTGGATTATGAATCTTCTGGACAGAAGAAACTTGGTCTTATTGCCAGGATACCTATTGATAATCATTGCTTGATGGCTAAGGTACACAATGTTGAATCATTGACCAATGTCTCTTTAAATTCTATTGATAGTAAATATTAAAACTCATCTGATAAAGAATATTTTTCTGATGATGAAAATACTTTACCTACCTATGAAGAAGTTTCTATGTTTGTTGAAATTCTTGATATTAAGAACTCAAAACTCATGAGAAATCCTGATAAGGAAAATTCTTGGAATACTATTCTTACTAAGGAAATATCATATCTTTCTAAAATCATGATAAGATAAATGCTGATTTTGAAAGTATTTCAAAAAATCTTGAGGAAGTAAGTTCTGATATGAATAAACTTTAAAATGATTTTGATAACGTAATTTCTAAGAAATATGTTTTCGAGAATAGCTCTAGTTCAAATTCTTTTGATGACAAGAACATAGTTATAAAACTCAAATCTGAAATATTGTCTTTGAGTAAGTGTTTGTCAAATTTTACCTTAGGTAATTTTTTTTGATAATATGTATTCTCAAATTTGACCTCGAAGGAATACTTATGGTTTTGGTTACACAAATTCTAAACTGATATTTAGTAACAACTACTATGTTCCTCAAAGTGCCCCATTTTTACAGAGTGTCAATGTGGTGGTCATTGGGTAACTAATTGTTCATTAAACAAAACCCAATCTTTAGGATTTCATAAGGCTTATTTTTCTAAGAAGATGTGGGTACCTAAAATTTTACTTTCTAACCTTTCTGGATCCAAGCAAGTCTATATTATGAAAAACTAAATTTTCTCTTAATTTTAGGAAAATAGGGAAAGTACCAATAGCAATACATGGTATATGGAGAGTGGATGTTCCCAACATATGACTGGTAACAAAACCTATTTTAAAAATATTATCAAGATGAAAGGAGGAAAATTAACTTGTAGAGATAATGCTAAGGGATAAATTATTGGTATAGGTAACATTGTTATTCTTGGAAAAACTTTGATTTCAAATGTTTTCTTTGTTAAGGGTCTTATGCAGAACCTCATTAGTGTAAGCCAGTTATGTGATGAAGGATACCTTGTGAATTTTAGGAATGATAAGTGCTTAGTACACGATTCAAGGAAGAATTTATTCTTTCTACCCATAGGCTAGAGAATTCAACCCACACTCACAAATTATGGCTTGAGCCCTGCACATCACTCCCGTGCAAAACACATAGATATTAGACATCACTTTATTAGGGATCACACACTTAAAAAGAGATATCATTCTTTAGTTTATGGGAACATAAGATCAACTTGCTGACATTTTCACAAAATCCTTACCCTCTGATAGATTTGAATACATTGAACAGAAGTTAGTAATGATAATCATGAGGTAATATTCCTTTATTAACATCATGTTCAACCATTCTCCTTATAGTAATAAACTCCTTTTCATAGGGGGAGTACACCTGTTATTAAGTTTTTTAAATTTATCATAATGACTCTTTCAATATTTTTTGTAATATGTCTTTCAAAAAAAATTGTAATGTGTTTTTCAAAATTTTTGTAATGGAAATTTTTCGGAATCGAAATTTTCGTAATGAAATTTTTGTACTGGAAATTTTCGTAATGAAGTTTTCATACTAGAAATTTTTGTAATGATGTTTTCATATTGAAAATTTTCGTAATGAAATATTCATACTAAAAAATTTTCGTAATGAGAATTTTCATAATGAGAATTTTCGTAATGAGAATTTTCATAATTGGAATTTTTGTACCCATAGTTTTTATACTAGAGTTTTGGTACTCAATGTTTTTGCAATAAAACGTTTTCGTAATTTTTTCTCATAGTGAAATTTTCTTCAAGAAGAATATTACCTATTACGAATAAACTTCCTAGACAATCCGAAAGGCATGTTTTCATTATTAATGTTTTCGTAAGCGTTTTTAGTTACTGGTAGTTTCTTTTTCTTATAAAATTTCTCGTATTCATTTCTTCTTAAATCTGAATGTTTTTTAAAACCTCAAAAGATCGGATTCAAGATTTCCTTGAGGGTATGTTTTAAACCATCAGATCAAATCAAAGAATTTTTTCAACCTTTAGATTGTTTTGTAAGGTGAAAGGTCACCTCCATCACCTATATAAAGGGGACCCCCATAGTTTTCCTGCATCATTTTCAAATCCCTCGTGTGTTGAAGCTCTGCCTTAGTTCTTAAAGGTCATTCCGAATCTTTCAGTGCTCCTCTATTCCGAATGTCTATAGAAGCTGCTTCCCATGATATTTCTTCCATGAATCCTATCTTAAAATGGAAAATATACAAAGAAAGGTTGGTCCATATGAACTTTTACAAGTACTATTCTATCATCTCTAAGAACATCAAGTTGAATGGTTGGGAAGATTTATGCATATCTAAGAAAAGTGTTCAAGATATGTTCTACCCAGAATTTCATGTAGAGTTCTATGAATCAGCATGCTTCTATGATTAAGAGGGAAGGGAAATTTTTTCTTTCATTTGGTATGGGATGACTTACAAACTTACTTTCACCAAGGCAGTAAGCTTTGTGGGACTGACAATTGATGGTGAAGCTGAATTTTTCGCACATAAACTTCTTGTATGTACAAGGCATTTTTGTTAAGGTGAAGGCCTTGGAGTGTCTTGGGTATCATGATGTAAATATAGCCAATAATTCTCACCAATATCATAATAATTTTATATTTCGGTTGTGGGTACAAGGTTTCTTGGTTCCATGAAAGGGTGAAAAAGATACCCTGACGAAAAGTGATATATATTTCTTAGACTTATTGGTGAATCTAAGAAAAATAAATCTGAGGAGGCAAGTTCGTGTGTCGATCAAGAACATCAAGGAGGGAAATTTGAGAGCTCAAATCATCATGTACCCTGGTTTACTATCAAATCTAATAGTTTGGTGTCTGAATTCTTTCAATATTTCATGTAATAATAAGGCTCAGAATTGCAAGGTTATGCTTTTTAGTGATGATACCTTGAAAAGGATGAATATGGCCTATTCCAAAGTAATAGTAGAGTTTTATAAATTCCAGAGGAAGAGGCTAAAACCAATCTAGAAAATACAGAGAAAGCTGAGGCAGTGAAGAAGGTTGGTAAGAAGAGGAAATTGAAAGAAGTAGTTGTTGAAAACAAAAACCCCAAAGATAAAGGAACCCAATCCACACCTCCCAAGAAGAAGAAACAAAAATATTATCCAGATGAGGTGGCTGATAAATGGTGAGAATATAAAGAGAAAAGAAAATAAGGAGATCCACAGTTTGGATTGGACCCTGCTGAGGCTAAGGCCTTAAGAGAAAAAGTTGCGGATGAGTTAGAGAAACGGGACAAAGAGAAGAATATGAATAAGAAGATGTCTGAAGCTGAAGTTGTTCAATCTCTTTTAAGAGACATAGAAATAGCCTCTCATAATATTCCTGTACCGGAAACTTTCCTTGTTGAACCATTACCAGAGACCCCTAGAAAGAACTAATTCACTCCGGAAAAGTCTAAAGGGAAAGAGGCTATCGAAGGAGTAGAGAAAGGAGTTGTTGATGAATTAGAGGTAGAAGTTGTTGAAGAAATATAATTAGAAGAAGAATAAGAAGAAGTATAGAAAGGAAGTGATGATCTAGATGACTTAATTAAGCAAGTTGAGAATTATCAAGAGAAGGAAAACATATAAAAAAACTACCATTCTGAAATTCTGAGGTCGAGTCCTCACAGCATGTAACTCCTAGAAAAGGAGGTGAGGAAAAAGATAATGAAGATGAAGACAAGGAGGAAGAGAGAGAAAATGAATCATCTGAGGAAGTAATCTATGAGAAGCATTATCTTGAAGAAGGAGTAGAGAAGGAGAAACCAGATAAAGATTAGATTGTTCAAGTATCTGAAAGTGAGGAAAAAATCTCCTGATGAGGAACCCATTCTGAATTTTGATAAGGGTAAGCAAGTGATTATGTACACCCCAACAGAATATATAATAAGAAAGAAGGATATTGGTGGCTCTTCATGAAGAAAGTTGGTGGATATTGAAGAACAACAATCCCCATGCATGGTTTCTGATTCGGAATCATCAGCACTGGGTTATGATTTTGTTGATCAGTCTTTGAAGAAGTTAGGGGATACATTTTTTTTCTTTCCCACCATATACTCTAGATGCAAGATGATTCAACATAGATTAAATTAGAAATCAAAATCCTTATCCATGGTTATGGAAAAGTGTGTGATGATTGAGGATGATCCTAGAAACTTCCTTATCAATTATGATATTCACAAAAAATCTTACAGCAAAATCACTATATGGTCAAAGAAAGCTGATGATTACTTGGTTGAGTTTGATTTTTTTCATAATGATGTAAAAGATGCTTTTGATACTGAGGATTCAAAGATTTAGAATCTTCAGGATAAGATAACCCTTGAGAAAAACTCTCAGAATCAACAGGTTTGGGATTTTAATGGAAAGCTTAACTCGGTTGCTCAAAACTGCAAAGGAGAAAGATATTTCTGGATTGAGTTTGAAGAAAATCTGGAAAAGCAAGATGAGCTACTAAAGATGCAAGAAAAGGCAATGAAGTCTCAGGCAGAGGTCCTGAACGCTCAAGATGAAATGATAAAATCTTCGGAGAAGCAAGCTTAGGATGACCAGAAAGACTTGATGAAGCTGAAAACCTTGTTGAAGAAATTAATACCCAAGGAAAAGTAGGACAAATAGACAAATCCAATTTTTTGTTGTAAGTCTTTTTTTTTGTAAAAATTCTATCAACTATAATGAAATCTCTGGTTGCCTGTTTTGTTTGTTGTCTTTACTAATGTTTCAGGTACTTTATTGTTTTTTTCCATTCCCATAAATTCTTTTTGAAAATCACAAATGGGGAGAAGGAATAATAACTACTCAAAAGAGGGAGAAAGAAAAATGTCTACGTCAATAACTATCCTTAAGTAAGGGGGTGTTTCCTATTACGAAGTTTTTCATTCCCATGATAATGAAAACTCTATTATATAAATCCATAATTCAATCCTTAGAGTTCTAATGCCTAAGGGGGAGTTAGTTGTATTCACCATCATCTATGAACAAAGGGAGATAATTTTTAATTTCAAAGTCAAAAGGAATTTTTTCTAAGCCCTTAAATTTCTTTTTCGAAAGGTTGTTTCTGCTTTCCAAAAAGGAGGAGATATTTGGGTCAATAAGGTTTTCCTTATGACTTTTTCCATTCCTTCTTGTTTTGAAAATCACAAACACCTTATACATAAGAAAATCTATATTTTACGTATATAAGGAAAATTTCCTTTCCAATGGAATTTACCGCTACCATATTTTCATTGCTCATATCAATATTTTTTCTTAAGGATAAAAATAGGATTCATACCTAAAACCATGGAATCATTCAATACTTAGATATGAATCATTCTGTTATAGGATCCGAATTCTAGATAAGAACTCTAATGAAGTTCCATTCCGAATTCTGGATAAGAACTCTAATGAAGTTTAATTCTGAATTATGGATATGAACTATAATGAAGATCCATTCAGAATTCTGGATAAGAAGTCTCATGAAGTTCCACTCTGAATTCTGGATACGAACTCTCATATAGTTCGACTCTGAATTCTGGATATGAATTATCATGTAGTTCGACTCTGAATTCTAGATATGAACTCTCTTGTAGTTCGACTCCAAAATCTGGATACGAACTCTCATATAGTTTGACTCTGAATTTTGGATACAAAATCTCATGTAGTTCGACTCCAAATTTTGATTATGATGTTATCTAAGTTATGACTCCTAGTTCTTTGAATTAAGATACTGAACTCCTTTGAGTTTTGACTCCGAATTCCAATGAACTCTGACTCCAATCTTTGTAAGTTCTGGTTCTGAATAGTATTTAAACCAGACTATAAATTTCCTTGAAATTCATACTCTGTATTTCTACCGAATTCAGGTTCCAAATTCCTACAAAACAGAATCCAAATATCTCTTTATTATAGACATCAAATTCCATTTTAGTTAGACTCTGAACATTTATTTTCTTACATTCCAAACATCAGTTTTTCTTATGCTTACACCTGTTTCATTACAAAACGATGTCGTGCTTTCAGTTATTAACTAACCGTTGGTTGAGTGACACATGTATAGGTCCCTCCGAAATTCAAGGAGAAATATGATTGTTGGAGGAGGTAGCCGACCGTTGGAGATTTGCCTATAAATAGTAGCTCATTTGAACGTGCTCACGACTTTTAGTATTTTGATGATCAAAACTTCTTCAAGTGATTTCGAGAGAGAGAGGCTCTTATCAACTCTCAGGCTTTGTGCAGAAAGTTTGAAAGACTTGTTCAAACATTGACTTGTGCAGAATTGCTTCGTGGGACTCTGATTGTTGCTGATTACAATCGAGGGCTTCCAGAGATAGGAAGATAGAGGTTTTAACACCTTGAATTTGAGGGCTTCCTTGCTGAGGAAGACAGAGGTGTCGACTACCAAATAGTTGAGGGCTTGCGGGGATAGCAAGACAGACTCTGATCTTCGTATCGAGGGCTTACCCTGGTGTGGGTAAGACATGCTTTCTTGAATGTATAAATAAAGGGACCTTTATCCAAGGTTATTGGATACCATTCTCTTTGGGTTAAAAGAGATATTGTTTGTTACTTGTAGTTTTACTACTTTTTTTCCTTTGCATTTTGTATTGCTAAGGAAAGTATAACTTTCTTATACTTCCTTACTTGTACTCTTATTTAGTTAGATTCTATATGCTTTAAGGTAGAATCTTAATCTTTTTAACATTCATTAAGTTTCATTTCCAGAATCGCTTTTTCGGAATATAGCAAGTGATTAGAACTTATAGAGGTCTTGTGAATTATCTTGTTTAACATTATTAATCATAACCATCCTAAAAATTTCCTTAGGAATTTTTAAAAGGTACAATTCACCCCCCCCATCTTGTATCTGAGAATCTCATTCCTATTTTGATCCTACGTTTTGTATCACAGATTATATCATACTCAGAGTCATACCATCCTAACAACTTTAGCTATGGAATAATGCATAGAATGAGGAAAAAAATCCCTCCACTTTACAATAAATTATAGATTTCATGATGGGGGATATGATGTATCATTGATCACTATCATTCTTGGATGATGATTTTCTAATATCATATTTCATGTTCAGTACTAACTCATTGTGGGATGTAGGAAATGGGTGATTAAAGGGAATATATAAGGTAAATCTACGTTTAAATTTGTTTTAACATGAATTATCAATAAGAACATTCACCATTTTCATATAAGTAGCTGCTATCTTTTATTCCTCATGCTCTACCACAAGGGTTTCCTTATATAATTTCACTAATTCATGTTTAATATGTTCTTGAATCTATATATGGTACATAATATGTGAATATTCATCTTCATATCCTTCCCTAGAGTGGAATAATGAATTAGATTATTCTTAAAATTCAATAAAGTGGGGTGTTATGATCAAATAGGATTGAATAGAACTATAAAACAAGGATTTGGGGAATAAAACTTTTCCCCGTATTTGTTTGACTACAATATTTTTTTTGTGGTAAGGGGTTCCTAAAGATTAAATTCATTGTCTAAAGGTAGTTATTATATCATTTCCAAAGTATCATCAAATTCCACCACATGGGTGGTGTCTATATTTTATACTTCAATAGTGATATTCAATGCTATAGACTCTTGTATATTATAAGGAATGGGGAAATCATGTTGTTCCTTATACTCATTCAAGAATTTTGATAGATCTTATTGATCTCCTATATATAGTTATGAAATAAATTTTTCATCATCGTGAATCCACTCTATATATTAATGGTCGGTATGGATCTATTATTTATAATGGTCGGGATGTGGATGTTCCCTACGTGTGGGCTCAACCTTTTGGACTTTGTCTATAAAATTGGGTATCCCCATTAATTATTCCCTTGTGGTATTTAGTATTCTATTGTTAGTTTGGATAATATAGACCATGTATTTTAATTCATGAGTTGGAATTCATTTCTCTTGGCCACTCGCCTTCTTTTTACTAGTACCATGAGATCATCATCCCTTTGTTAGAGGGCCGCCTTGGAATTATAAACCACTTTCTCTTGGTACATATATTATAATAATTATTCAATGCATAAAAATATGAAATATTTATACATAATGTGAATATAATCTTTTTTTAATTTTATAAACAATTAATACTATGAAATATATGAAAATAAAAAAATAAATATCTGATTGCATCCCCAAAAATAATGAAATTTTTTGACACACACACCTATCATGTGGAGTGGAAAATATTATTATTTATAATATTATAGTGAAATATAATTGTTGAATGGGGTCTTCTAACTTTATAATCATTGTGGTTTCTTAACAAAATAATTCTTATTCTCTAAAAAAACCTTTTATTTTTTTTCTAAAATAATGATATGTTTCTGGTGAAATAATAAAATCTAAAATAAAATGAAAGGAAAAAAAGAAGGATTGTTAGGAGAGAAATAATATGTCTTAAGGGGTTGGATTTGAGTTCCTTAATTAATCATGTTTTCTATTTAAATTCTGTTTGGTAATACAATTTTGAAATCTGACACTTCAATTACTACCTTTTATTTATTGGTTGTCAAATATTGAATACTTAAGAAAACCTAATTCCATGTCATCCTATAATCAAGTTTAATGACACACCACAATAGAGAGTGTAGAGTATACATGGACATTGCTCCCTCTATTTCTATTTCATCCACTGAACAGATCAACTCCATCCTATGATGTTATTTTTTTCAATATACAGAAGGGAAAATATTAAAAACAATTAAAATAAATTAGTTTTAAATCCATGTCATGGTGGTAAACTTCCTCATAAATAAACATCAACCTTGTTCAACAGAATTAGATATAAAAAATTGAAATTAAAATATAAAATTCATAATAATCATTACTCCTCTGAGGAAAATCCTTAGTTCAGACATTAATTATTTGAAGAAATAAGTCACAGTGGAAATAATGAAAATATGAAAGGAAAAAAAATATTAAAGATGAATGTTAAATAAATAATGTGAGATTTGTAGTTGAATAAAATTGAGGAATAAAATTAAAGTAGATAGAATCAATTAATTTAAAAAAATAAAATAACTCAAAACCAAAAAAGTAGTAAACTATGAAAATAGGGTAGTGTTCTTTCATCATTCCTCTTACTCCCTATTTTGGAAAAAACAACCACTTATAAAAAGAGTTATGAATCCCATTTTCTTATGTAATTTGAATCACATGTATCTTTATATCATCTATTAAATTTATCTTTTTTAACCCATTTTAGATTTTTTTGGTTGTTTCTAATTTTCATCATTGAACACTTTTTTAGAATTGATAGATACCATTGTAAATATTTCAAATTGATGAGTGAAATAATATATCCTTTATCTTCCAAAAATCCCCTCATCTCATATTCGTGTAGGCTTCCATCATACCATCATTTGTCCATTTTTTTAAGATAAATTTGTTTCTGTGTGTTTATCAATTTTTATATAGTAGTGAATTCTAATATTTATTCTTATCTAAAATCTAAGCCCACAAAATCATTTTTTTATTGAGTTCACATAGAGGATTCAATAATCGTGTGTAATTTAAGAAATTATTATTAATTAGATTCACTTATCTGACCATTTCTAGTCCAGTTATTATTTTAAATTTAGGTATTCTCTACATAGCCAAATATTATTCTCCCTATATACATGTTTTTCATGTATGACGATCTGGCCAAACCCATTATCTATATAAGGCCCTGACCTTAAACAATACATATTCATGTTATTTTAACAATATTTAAATTATTTACATTTACAAATATATTTTTTTACTATTTTTAGAATGTTAGGATATAACCCATACTTAACACCAACAAGCATACAAAGTGGGTTCCATTTAAACAGAATTTACCTATTTAAAAACATAAAATTTTAAACACAAAACAAGAACATGATTTGTGTTACAAATCGTAACAACATTTGACATGGATTATTTATTTGACTTACACATCCTTATAACTTGTAAAAATAATTTAAAAACATAGAATGAGATAAAAATATCAGTAATGGATATAAAAAGATGGAATGAAAACATTATTCCATGAATACATGTAAACATATGAAATCATTTTTTAAAAGACATACTTGTTACCCATATATACTGACTTTGTGAAACTTGATATTTCCCTAAGATTTACAGAAAACATAATGAACATAAATAAAATGATAAATGTATCTTGGTAATTACATTCATAATCTTGTAACCCTCTCAGTATCCTAATAATTTGTAACCCTCATAGATACCTTAAAATGTATGCCTCACGGCTACCTTATTGTGTAACCATCGCAGTTACACATGGAGTAACCATATGGCCGACCTCAAACATACACATAAACAATGAATTGGAGGGACATAATGGTCCCAAAATTCGGAAAAAACAACTCCAATGAACCAAAACATAATCATACAATATAAATAATTTCATAAAAATGTTTCTTTCGAATTTTGTAAAACAAAAATTTTAAAAAGGATTTAAAAAGAAAATCCCCTTAAAAATGACTTATAATTTTAGTGAGATTTAATAGAGTGGATGGAATATGTATATAAACTATAAATATAGATAATTAAATATAGAATAAAAAAATTAATTACACAAACAATTTTAATACCACGTAATTAATTATATATAAGATTAATCCAAATAATAAAATTTTTGTTAAGAACACCATTACCTTGGGTTCATCTTATTTAAAATGTGTTAAAACATCTTGTATGATGGTTAAAATTGTGTTATTAATATCTTATATAATATTATTAATGTTTATAACACCTTCTATGATCATTTAATTACATCATTTTACCCTTTAAATATTACTATTTTGTTCCTTCCATTGTTTTGGGTGCGTTCATTACATGATTTCCATGGCCGGTTTGTATTTGATGTTAATGTCATATAGAAATGAAATTTCAGAAGAATAATGAAATGGTATTCATATGTTTCCAAAATATTAAATTATACCTTAAATTATTTTTTTTCATATATTATGATGAATCATTAGATAAAACACTACGGATATTTGTTTAGATCATTTTTGGCGGTTTCTCGATTAACATGAACTTGTTTCGTTATATAAATTAATTTCATGCATATATGTTCATTCCAGAACATAAAATAGGTTACATAATACACTTTAAATTATGTTTCAATCATTAAATCAGTTTTATATACATATTTAACGGAATTAATGTAAATTTAAACCACATCATCCATGATTTTGGTAAATCGACACAATACAGATGGTGTTTTTATAAGAGGGGGAGGAGATGAAGTAAGTTGATTATTTTTTCCATAAATAAAATAACAATACATAATATATACAATAATTTAGTTTTCATTCTTCTTGGATAGGTGGAGGATAATATAGTATATGAAAAAAAGTTTTAAAAAGAAAACAAAGGAAAACGAAAAAAGTTCTTTACCTGTTGATCTTTTCTCCTTGAGATCCTCCTTAAGGAAGTTAGTTTTTTATCGTTGGTGATACCAATACGTATTGAACAAGAGGGAGGGGATTGGGAAGTGTATTTGATATAAATTAGAAAAGGATCAAAGCATAACTGATGTGATATGAAAAGGGGGTGAGGGTGGTATTTATAATGAATGTGGGAGAGTTTTTAATTAATTTCAAAGGACACCTCATTAGTGGTATTTGAAAAACCATGGGATTGCCCTTGATTTTTTTCCCACGGTATTGGCCACATAGGAGACCTAATATAATATTTTAATCATCAAGAGTCAACCAAAATTATTATATCATTATTAAAAAATTATGATATCATTAAATAACCAAAACATAAAACTGTATTTTTTACTATTCATTGAAAATTCAATTATCTCAAAACAATCCCAAAAAAACAACGAAATATTTTTATGACATGTAGAATTAAAAAATGAAATACATTTTTTTTAAATAATTTCCTAAATATTATTAATTTTATTTTTAAATAAAATCATATTTGATTCAAAAATTAACAACTTTAAAACTATAACTAATTTTATATCACCTTAAAAAATCAATCAAGATCTCATTACCATATCCTTAAGAAAATAAAATAATAATATGATTTACTATTCATAAGGTTCATATTACTATTCATATTACTATTCATATTACTATTATAAAGAGTATTTTATTATTCAACAAAAAAATAAGTTGTTTCTATTAGACTCCAAATAACCTACTAATCACAATCGCAGATGCCAATTTTTTAAAATTCAAATCATAGAAGTGGAAGAATTATTTTTAACAGTCAGTTTATAACTATCCACTTAAAATAGAGTTTCTGGAATTTTAATTTATTTTTAAAACCTTGGGTTGTAACATTCTCCCCACCTTTTAGAAATTGCTTCCTCAAAATTTTGTTTACCTATTAAAAACTTGAGGGTACCTTTCCCTCATAGCATTTTCAGTTTCACATGTTTCTTTTACAACCACATGGTTTTTCCACAAATCCTTTACCTATTTGGTTAACTTATTCTGAAATACTTTTTATATTTGATAATGAATATGAATAGGTTTCTATTTACAATAAAGGTTCTCTTCCAATTAAACTGATTCTAGGCTCAAAATATGAGATGAATATAGAACATACATTCTCAACATCAAAAGATGAAAAACATTGTGTACCTGAGATAAATAGGGAGGAAAATATACTTGGTAGGAAACCAGTCTAACTCTCATCAGGATTTCATAAGGTCAATGGATCATGGACATAGATATCCATTCTTACCAAAATGCATAACACTTTTTCATGGTGAGATTCTATGAAAAACATGAGCACATACCACGAAATAAAATACTTTCCTCTTATTTTCTACATAACTATTTTTCCTACTCTAAGCTATCCTCATGTGTTGCTAGATCATGATCACTTTCTCAACCACTTCCTCTACTAATTATGGTCCCATCAACTTCCTTTCCCTGAATTCACCCAAAAAATATAGAGTTTGACACTTCATACCTTACAATTCCTCAAAAGTTGTCATCTGTATACTGGAATGAAAACTATTATTATAAGAAAACTCAACTAAAGAAATATGTTAATCCCAACATCCCAGTTAATCCATTGAGAAAGCTTGAATCATATACACAAAAGTATGAATTGTCTATTCTAACTTCCCATCTGATTAAGGATGAAAATTTATACTAAAATTTAATTTTATTCCCAATGAATTATGAAGGACTTTTCAAAAGTTCTAAGTGAATTTGAGATTACGATCAAATATAATAGAAAAAGGAACTCCATATAATGTGATAGTATCATTGAGGTATAGTTGAGAAATATGGTCCAAAGACATAGTATCTCGAATAAGAAATAAATGAGAATATTTAGTCAGTTGATCTATCATAACCCTGAATGCATTGTTACCTCAAAAAGCCTTTGGTAGTCCCACAATGAAGTCCATGGATATATTTTCTCATTTATACTCTAGCACTTGTAAAGGATGAATCATCCCCTTTGTAAACTGCCACTCTACATTAAATTATTGATGTGTCAAATATTTCACAGTAAAATCTATAATATCTCTTTCATTCCATCCCACCAGTAATACTCATGAAGGTTTTTTCATATCTTTATGATGCTTGGATGAACTGAAAATGAAGGACTATGAGCATCGCACAACAAATATTTCTTCAGTTGATAATTACAAGGAACATATAATCTTTTTATAAATCTCAATATACAATCCATATCAAGGTTAAATTTTGACAACTTACCCACTTTAACTATTTCTTCCTTTTCATGTAACTCCTCGTCTTCCATATTCTCTTTCTTAATTCTGTCTATCAAAGGTGACTACACTAAAACTGAAATAAAATAGAGGAATTTCATACACCAAAAACTTCCAAAAAAAATTCCCCAAATCTTAAATCAAAGGGTCTTGTTCCAGCCATAACATAGTTAATGATGCATGATTTTTTCGACTAAATCCATCTTCCACATAGTTGTCCTTTTTATTATGGTAATTTATCACGCAATCATAATCCTTTTTAAATTTAATCCATCTTCTCTTCCTCATGTTTCATTATTTTTGAGTGAATATATACTTCAAACTTTTATAGTCAGTATATATTTCATATTTCTCTCCGTATAAATGATGCATCCAAATTTTCAAAGAAAAAATCACAGATGCTAATTCCAAATCATGTGTGGGGTAATTTTACTCATGATATTTTAGTTGTCTTGACCATAATCAATTACCTATTCATTCTTCATTTGAACACACCCATGTTCGTTTAACTATGTTTCATAATAAGTAAAAAAACTCAACATTTCTGGAAGGTTGGGTCAAAACTGGAGTATTCACCAATATCTTATTCAGTTCATTAAAACAAACATCATATTATTCTATCGAAATAATTTTAACCCTTTTTCATGTTAACTTAGTTCTAGGTCTAGATAATTGTTCAATGTTTTTAACAAACTGTCAGTAATAACCTATTAATCCAAGAAAACTACAAATTTCTATAACATTCGTAGGTCTTGTCGATTGATCAACAACTTTGATTTTGGCAGCATCAACTTTCATTACATCCTTATTTATAATGATTCCAGGAAACATAATCTGTTACAACCAAAAATCACACTAGATGATTTTTCCATATAGTTTATTTTCTTTTTAGGTTTTCAAAAAAACTGTAGATGTTTTTCATTCTCTACTTTACTTTTAGAAAATACTATAATTTCATCAATAAAAAAACTACAAACTTATCCGGTAACTCATGAAATATTATATTCATATGATCCAAGAATATAGAAGGTTAAATAGTTATCCTAATATAAAAACAAAAAATTCCTAATGCCCTTATCTAGTACAGAAAATATTCATCGGGATGTTTAATTCATTTACTTTCAACTGATGGTTCCCCAATCTTAGGTCAATCTTTAAAGAATATTATTCTCCCTAGAGCTAATCAAACAAGTCATTGATATGAGGAAAAGTATACGTGTTTTTAATAGTGATGTTATTGAAGGCTCTATAATCAATGAAAAGTCCCATAGAACCCTATTTATTTTTAACTAACAAAATAATAGCATCCCATGGTGAAGTTATAGGTCAAATTAATTCTTTATCAAGCGACTCATGCAACTAATTTTTTAATTTAATAATTTCTATTTGAGCCATTTGATATGGTGGGTTTTGAAATTTTCTTAGCATGATGAACTAAGTTAATTGTTAATTCAACTTACTGGTCAGATGTAACGCCGGGTAAATATTCAAGAAAAACATAAAGGTATTAATTTACCTTTTTCATGTCATTAATCTGAACAAATCCCTTGTTTTGAAAAACATGAGAAAGATAAATTTCATTTCCATCATTAAATAGTTTCCCTTCTCCCTAATATGTTATCAATTATATAGTTTCATTCTTGAATACAAACTAAAATTATTTCTTAAAAAAACATTTTTACCTCTACAATTAGTATCATCATGATAAAACAGAACTACAATCCATACCTAGAATGAAATAAAAATCTACTATGGAAAAAACAACAAGGTTTTCAATTAATGTATACCCATAGATAAAAATAGAATGATTCTTAATATTCCTTTTTGTTGTAAAATTTTTCCTGGGTGTTTTAATAATAAGTTTTGATCTCATTTTCTGAGCTGATATTTCCAATTTAACAGAAACATTCTCAGAAATAAAGTAATTTGTAGACCATGTATCAAACAAAACATTAGAAAAATCTGACTAAACAAACAAGTTACTTGATAAAACATCTTTGGAGGGCCCTACATCTATTGGTGTAGTCACAAAAAATCTCAATACACCTTAATGCTTAATTTCTGGATGCTTTTCATCATTTAGATTTCTCTTTGGGTGGGCATTTGTATAATGAACCATCTCACCACATTTGAAACACTTTATTGTTTTCTCATCAGGATTAGTCTTAGGATCATTTTCATTATAATCTTGGGTCATATATCCAAACTTACCATATCAAAAACACTTCCTGGTTTTGGTAAGGTATTCCCTAGGGGGATTTTTTCCACATTTTTTAAAAATTGGAAACTGAACTTTCTTACCATTAGATTTAATTGATTGATTCTTACCCATTGCTTGCCACATGGACCTATTCATATCCTTGTGAACAAAGTGCACAAGATCATCATAAAACTCCATTGTTACACTCTTAACACATCGGAAAAGTTTCTCATACCTTTTTAACTCACAGGATGACAAGGACCTTTGATATCTTGTCTTTAATCCGGAGTAAAAGAAATTGATTTACCTATCATGATTCTAAATAATATTTGGAACATACCTCATCAGTCAGGTGAAGTTATCTTTATACACAATCGCTGAATCTTCTTATTTTTTCATCAGTCCAAGTAATTTCTTCTTTATCCTATGTCGAACCACCTTAGGAAAATATTTATCACATAAAATACCTTCAAATTCATCCCACTCTAAGGCTTCAGTCTCCTCTATATCCCTAATATTCTTGACCATTAACCCCCAATGATCATATTCACCTTCAAAATGATAATTGGAAATATTAACACTTTTGATTATATAAACATACCATAACATTAAATATCATTTCAAGGGATTTAATCCATCCTTCATCCACTACTGGGTCAGAAGATCCACTGAAAGAATGAGGTTTTTGCCTCATAAAATGTTCTGTTATCATCATCTTTCTTTGGGGTAGCTCTGCTTGTTCTCTTGCATGGATCCCACCACTATTCATTACCTATTTCAGTTGATACATTACTATCACAAATTACTCAGTTAAAATTCTCACCATTACTAGTTGGGGATTTAGAATGATATTTTCCTCTCAATTCCTTCCAACTTCAGTTTCCCTATTCCTTCTATGGAAAACCATTCTTAACATTCATGTCTTAGATGTAGCAATATGGTAATATTTAAATGATATTTCATTTAAAAATTAACATATGGTAAAAATCATTTATGGTATTTTGTTTACATCATAATAACTCCTAATGTTATCTAAACCACGCTCCAATACCAACTATAAGGTCCCCTCCTTAAATATTACATATTCTAGGTATTTCAACTAGATTTCTATTATTTAAATTTACAAATATCTTTTTAGTTTATAGTTTTAGAATGTTAGGACATAACTTATACATATCAACCCACAATATTAAAATGTAGATACCATTAAAATATTTTCCACTTCTTCCAAAACATAAAATATTACACAGGAAACAATAACAGGATTTCATTGAAAAATCATCATAACATTTAACATAGATTCTTTTTTTTGTCATACACGTCCTTATAACCTCTAAAAATCATTTAAAAACATGGGATGAGCCCAAAAATATAAGTAAGGGATATAAAAAATTAAATAAAACATTAGTCCAAGAATACTTGTAAACATATGAAATCATTTTCAAAAAGATATACTTGTCACTCATATATACTCACATTGAAAAACATGAGATTTCCAAGAGATTCACAAAAAACCTAACGAAAATAAATAAAAAAATAAATTTATCTTATGGAATTAATTACAGAGTCTTTTAACCCTCTCATCTATCTTATAAATTGTAACCCTCAGGCTACAACACAATATAACCCTCACAACTACCTTATTGAGTAACCGTCACAGTTACCCTTAAAGCTACCATACAAAAAACCTCCAACTTACACATACCAAATAATTTGGAGGGAGATAAAGGTCCCACAATTAATCATAAAAAATTCCAAAGAACTAGAATATAATTAGACAACATTAATAATTTCATAAAAACATTGATTTTGAATTTTGTAAAACAGAATTTTAAAAGATGATTTTAAATAAAAATTCCATTAAAAATATCATATAATTAAAGTGAGAAATAATAGAGTGGATTTAATATTTATATACACCATAAATACACATCATTAAATATAATTTAAAAAAATTAATCACAAAACAAATTTTAATACCACATAATAAATGAAGTATAATGTTAACCCAAAGAATGGAAATTGTGTTAATAATTCCCTTACCTTGGGTTCGTCTTACTTAAAACATGTTCAAACCTCATCTATAATGGTTAAAAGAGTGTTATTAATATTTTACAGAAACAAATTCATGATTATAACACCTTATATGATCATTTCATAACATCATTTCACCCTTTAATTATTAGTATTTTGTTCCTTCCATTGTTTCAGGTGCGTTCTTTAAATGATTTCCATGGTCGGTTTGTATTTGATTTTCTTTTAATATGGAAATGAAATTCTAGAAGTATAATGAAATGGTTTTCATATGTTTAAAAAATATTATATGATACCATAAACCATTTTTTTATCATATATGATGATTATTTATGAGATAAAACATTAATGATATTTGTTTAGATCATTTTTTGGTGGTTTCTCGATAAACATTAACTTATTTCATTTTATAATTTAATTTCATGCATATAAATTCATTACAAACATAAAATAGGTTAAATAATATACTTTAAATTCAATTTTAACCATTAAAATGGTTTAATAAATATTTTTTAAGGAATTAAATTAAATTGGAAACCCATCATCCATGTTTTTGGTAAATCGTCATAACACTGAAAGTGTATTTATAAGAGGGAGGGTACGATGTAATTTGAGGAATTATTCCATAAAAATAATAAAAATACAGAATATATAATACCAGAGCTTTCATGCCACTTTGACAAGGGTTTTAGAAGATACTATAAGAAAAAAAAATGAATCAAAATAAAACAAAAAAATGGAAGAGGATCATTACCTCTTGATCTCTTCTCCTTGAGATCTTCTTTAAGGCCCTTAGTTTTGGAATTTTGGTGAGACCAACAACTCTTGGACTTGGAGGAGGGGATTGGGAAGTTTATTTGGAATAACATAGACAATTATAAAGGCATGATTGGTGTGAGAGGAAGAGGGGGTGAGGGTGGTATTTATAGTGAAAGTTGGGGAGTTTTAAATTAATTTCAAATGACACCTCATTAGTGGTATTTGAACAACCATGGTCTTGTCCATGGTTTTTTCCCATGGTATTAGCCAGATGGGACACCTAATATAATATTTTTATTCTCAAGAGTCGACCAAAATGGTTACATCATTTTGATGTCATTAAACACCAAAAAAACATAAAACTGTATTTTTTAACAATTCAATGAAAATTCAATTATCTCAGAAAAATACCAAAAACACCCTAACAATTTTTCGACGTGTAGAATGAAATAATTAAATCCATTTTCTTAAAAAAATATCCTATATATGATTAAATTAATTTTTAAATAAAGTTATATTTTATTTGAAAAATAACAACTTTAAAACTATAACTCAATTTATATCACCTTGAAAAATTAATTATCTTATAGCCTTAATAATATAAAATAATAATATGATTTACTATTAGTTAGGGTAATATTGAAATTCATATTACTTTTTTTAAGGGTTTGTTACAATTCACCAAAAAAACATGTTGGTTCTATCAGATTCTAAATAACCAACTGATCACAACAGTAGATGTATTTTTTCGAAATTCGAATCATAGAAGATGAAAAATTATGTTTAATGTATAATTTATAACTATACACTTAAAATCATGTTTCATGAATTTCAATTTATTTTTAAAACCCTTGATTGTTACAATCTATCACAAATCCATTTTCATCCATGGGATCATGTAGCAAACAAAACTCATAGTTGTGCAATAATGATATAGGTAGATTCTTGAACCTCATTTGTCTTTCATAGTTGTTGGATGTGATCCCTTAATATCTTAAAGGGTATCTCCCTATGTATATTGAGTATCATGGTAGTCGTCCTAGGTTTCCTAATGTGATTTTTGGAGAACCATATCCTCCAAAGTGATATTTCACTCATGCTCTAGTCTTATAGGTGGAGTAAATAGAAAATTAAATGGAGTTTCAAATAGTGGAGGAAGATGTAAAGGTTTTTTGAGGGAGATCATAGGTAAACAGTGGTGTCATTGTATGTCGGATCAATAGGGGAGTATAGAGAAGGTGTTATGGTTCTATTTCACTATATAGAGAATTTTCCACAAATGGAAGCAACCCCAAATTAATATTTTAATTTTCTTAGAGATCATATATATTATATCCCGTGACTTCTATGGAATGGAAAATTTAGATAGGGTTGAACAATTATATACACATTTCATAAAAAAAATTGTCCCAATTGACACATGTGTCCCATCCAGTCTCTCTCATGTATGGCTCCACTAACCTACTGATAGGAAATACTATCATCCTGGGCTAACTAGGTTTCATCCCTTCATGTGAAGTATAAGTAGATTCCATACCTTAGATCAAGGTCTAGCCTATCTGGTCGATATCATTACCTAAGTGGTGTTTAGAAACTTGGTGAAATACCATAAGAATGTAATAAACCAAATTTATCTTTCAGAATAAAATATTATATCAATTTGAATCCATATTAATTCACTAATTAAAAATTCCATCATTTTAATAAGACAGTAAAATATATGATATTGTTTATTCGAAATCATTTAAAATTGTTAAAATAATTTCTTGAGATTATGTGTTCATCACTGGCCTTAGAACTTTTAGAATTAAAAAACATTTACAATGAATAATCATACATTTAAAAATTCATTTCTTTCTTATTAGGTTGGAATATACAAAGTAACACACAAGACAGGGTGAATTGTTTCTTTTCAACAACATCCAGAATTCTCGCTTTTGACGCCCACTTTGATTTATATAGATATGCAGTGTTTTTCCTTCTATATGAAAATATTCAGAAGATTAACATAAATAAAGAGCTCAACTTTTATAGTGGTTTGGAGCACAAAGATCCCCAAGTACACTCCACCAAATACTCTCTCTATGATCTTGGTGGATTTCATTAGTCAGGTCCCCTTTTCATAAGACTGAAATTACACAACTGAGTGCAGCCGTTTTACACCATACAAACAATAAAAATTACAAAGTCTTCTAGTTTTATAATAGAGAACTGATTATCCACATATTAGATCTAGAAGCTGATACTCCACCACAACTTAGTACAAACAGTTAAAAACTCCAAATGAATCAAAAGAAATTGATTTTTTTGAAAAAGGGTGATCATCACAATTGATGTATCACATAATTGAATGTAAATGGATCTTCTTCTTAAAAAAATTCTAGAAGATTGAAATATTATGAAGTGATCTGGTTGCAGAAAGATATTTGAATGAGAACAGAAACAAAATAGAACAGTTTCAAACTTATAGCAGAATAAGATAGAACATGTATATCTCCAAAATATAGTCTTTTAAATAGTGTTGTTCATTTTCACTGTAATTGTAAATATAAATTAAATAAGGTAGTGTTGTATTTTAATTAATCATCACACATATTTTTTATGAGATATTCTAAAGGAATATATAGATCGGATGAATTGCTATGATATTTTACATCCCAAAGAATAGCCTCGTTGGTCATGGAAATTCAAATTTCAATTGACCAAGAGAGTTGAAACATCCCTTAGAAATAGGAGTGATGTTCCAAAATAAAATTGGTTCTTGGAAACAATCAAAATGAGCCTTTAATCAATCATTAATTCTGACTCGACTGTTGAATTAGTCATGGACTGAAAACATGGCTTAAAAACTTCGATGTTGAGAACATAACGTATGGTTGAGCTGTGTAGCATATGATTCCTTTTCATAGAGTACTCATCCTTTTTGTAGTGTGTGGTTCCACTTCATTGTGTATTGTTCCTTTGCGATACTTTCATTAACACATAACAAGGAGATAAAAAAATTAATATAGGTATGATGATCCATACATTTGTCCTTGTCAGCATAAAATCCATAACATAGAATTAATTAACCATATGTTAAATTTTCCCAAATATATCATTGATTAACCATACGTTCAATTTTCACAAACATAGGGTTGAAAATTGTAAATCCAGACTCCAACATAGGGGTGATATTCCTTATGTTTCTCATTTGCTGAAGGTATGGTTGTCGATCCATATGTATACTCTATATTGTAATGTAGTGTTGATACCATATGTAAACGATAGCTTTGCAGTGTAACATAGGGATGAAAGTAGTGTTTCCAAAATTATTCTCGTAACACTAAATTCTATTAAAATTAGAATATCAATTATGGTAAAATGTACTTAAAAACATCATTAGAAAACATACAGGGGTATTTGAGAACATCCAAATCATCCTAGATTATATATTATTATTGGGACAACACATGCCCAAAAATCTCCCACTTTTCGTGATCACAAAACCCATAAAAATCCTTAATAAAAATTTAAAGATAATATATAATTTTTAAAGCACAAAAGTAGATATAAAAAGTTTCCCAAAATTTTGATTTCACATAACTATTTCGATAAAGAAAATTTTCCAAATAAATTACTGCGGCTGAAAATATTATCCCCATATCCATTATAGATCGTTTCCATTTACAAAATTATATATTCTCCCCATTTTTTAGTATTAAAAATTTGGTTTGAAAGAATAAATGAAAGAAACCATGGTATATTATAGCACAGAACTATAAATGAATAGTTATTTATTCGGGATTAAGAAAAATAAATCTAAGATTGACAGTGAAGAATTGAACCTAAATAAATTTAAATAAATCAAAATACGAATAAAATAAAGTAATTTAAATAGACATTCAAATGTTTGAAATGTTTATAGAACAATCGATAGTCAACTTGTGACTTCAAAAAGAATGGTTTAGAGTTCAGTTTCGACATGGACATAGTGTTCTTCTGTATGAGGAAGGGCATGAACTACACTGCTAATATCAATCAATATCAACAAAAAGATTTTGAAATGGTTGTTTAACACTTATATCCAATTCTGAAGAAACTTATTTGAATAATTTCCAAAAATCACGCTCTCAACCAAATTGATATTTACAGAGGCATTCATATCTTCTTCAGACTTGATGAAAGAGGATAGATTGTCCTTGACTTCATTAATCAGTGGTCCTAACCAAGATTTATTTGAAGTAAGATGACTTATAAAATGCCTATAATTTTCTAAATACACATTCAATGAATTTATATTACACTGTAGAGTGTGTATACTATCATTAAATACATCCAATTAATTGATAATTGCATCAAACATCCTAATAAATTCTACAACTGTTTGCTTTGAAGAGGTATATGCTTTGTTTCTTTCCTTGAGAGACTAAAACTCTCTTCCAATCATTAACTTGAATTCATCAAACTCTATCTTCTTAATAGATTCATCCTTAAATGGAAAAAAATTCTCTTTTACATATTTTCTACCAATTCTTTAAAATCTAAAAATAAAATGATATTTACTTTGAATTTCCTCAAATGAAGCTTCTGAGCTTCAAAATCTAATCTTGGTACTATAATAGGACCGTATTCTTTGAGATTTTTCTTCTTAGCTTCCTACTGATCTCTTAAAAAAGAATTTTTTTCCTCCAATAATTGAATCATTATAACTTGGTCATTTACCTATAAATTTGAAGATTTAAGAGAGTTATCTCATGATTGGAAAACTTCAATTAAATCCAAGATTGTCTCATTATATCCCTCTAGTCTGTTGCCCAAATATGATCCTCCCAAAACACCAAAATCTGGAACAATCTCAGTTATAGGATCAAAGATCTCTTGAATTTGAGCCTCTTACTCAACATTTTTAATCTACCAAGTTATCATGACCATTAGCTTCTCCTTGTTCAATAGGTAAAATGTCATCTACATTTCCATCCACAGCTTCGACAACAGCATCAAGGACATTAACAGATATTCATACTCTTCGGAAAAAAAAAGCCTTATATCCATGAATCTTCTTCATCTTTAGGCCTCTGTCTCACTGAGCCTTTTTAAGGAATAACCCTTTTCTACCCCAGGGAAGCTTCTACAAATATCTATTATTTCTTAGCACCAACTTGTATCAAATCATTGCATGAGTTTGTCCATACAAAACTGAGCTTCTTGACTATCACATCATTCAACATATTGATGTGTTGACAGATTCTTCCAAAAACATATTCGCAATCTTCCCATTTCTTCATAGAATGAAATAAATAATCCCACCATATTAATAATACCCTTCTTGGCATCTAAGTGGTATTATTGATTTTGATAATGAATCATAAATAGAGAGAAATTAAACATAAAATTATTCAAATGTAGAAAAATGATATACATATATAGATAAAGAACCTTCTCAAGATTAGATGTTTTGGGGAAAATTCATAATTGAATAAACTTCATCATACCTTGTTGGTCTGGAAAAAGTTATATTTTAAACACTTTCATGATAACCCTTATTCCAAAAAGATAAATCATAATGTCCTCAAACAAATGTAATCTATTTCCAATGTTCTATAAATCAAACTAAAACTCCCCCTCCTGGGGACATCTCATCATCTCAACTATTTCAATAGACGATAATGAAAATAAATTATTATCAATAAAAGATATAATAGTGTATTAAACAAAACCAAGACTAGAAGAATAATTTTTACAAAACTTTTTAACTTCTATGTTATTAAACATTCGCATGAAATATTTTCCAAAATCATAAATCAAACCATGAAATTGACTAGCTTCTTTAAGAGACATATTCATTGAATCTAAATCTCCCAAATCTATTACCTTTCATTTAAAGACTTTATGATCTTTCCTCATATCATACATACTGTTATCTAACTCATCATCAATGTATCTTCACAAATTTTCCATTTCTGAAGGTTTCTATATAGAAGGGATTGAAGGTTTAGGGTTTTTAGTAAACTAGAATTCAAAGAGTGAGGTACTCTGTAAATCAAATAGATATTAGTATGAGAGTTGGAGAAGGAAAAAAAATTCTCTCGCTGATCAAGGATGTACAAATTATGTTTTTAATTTTAAAAAGAAGAATAAAATAAAATCGAAAAGAAATTCTTTTCAAAATAAATTAAAATGAAATCGAATAAAAAAGATAAAATAAAACTTATTAAAACAAAAGTAAGGAAACTAAAAATAAATTAATAAACAGTAAATTAAACTCAAATATTCCTAACTCCTCCATAATAAAGTCAAAACTAACACTCGTAAGTGGTTTAGTAAAAATATCGGCTAAGTTATATTTAGTATTAATAAATTCTATAAAAATATATTTTTTAAGGACATGATCTCATAGAAGATGATGCATTAAATCAATGTGATTAGTCCAAGAATGACATATATGATTTTTTAAAAATAATAATATCACTAGTATTATCACATAAAATATATATACTATTAAATTTTAGTCTAAAATCCAATATTTTATTTTCATCCACAAAACGTGTGCACAACAATTACCAGTAGACACATATTCTTCCTCATCAGTTGATAGATGAATTGAGTGTTTCTTCTTACGAGACTATGAAACTAAATATTTTCCAAAAAAGAGAAAATTATCTAAGTTACTTTTTCTATCTAATATGAACCCTTAAAATTCAACATTTGAATATGAATTTAAATTAAAATTAGATTTTTTGGGGTAAGGAATATATTTAAAAACAATTACTTATATATATATATATATATATTCTTTTAACAACAGTAAAATGGGACACTTTGGATTTTATTGAAATCTAGCACAAAGTCATATAGAAAATGTTATGTCTGGTCTACTAGTAGTAATAAATAGAAAAATTCCAATCATACCTCTATATAACTTTTTTTCAACTAGTTTTCTAGTTTTATCCAAATCATGTCTTATATTGGTACACATCGGAGTTGTATATGTCTTGTTGTTCTCAAGTCCATAATTTGTTAATAAATTTATAATGTATTTTCTTTGATTTAAAACATTTCCAAAAGCTTTTTGATAAATATATAATCTTAAAAATAAATTTATTTCTCCAATCATACTCATTTTAAATTCATTTTGTATTAGATTTTAAATATCATGACAATGCTTTTTATTTGTTGAAACAAAAATAACATCATTAACATAAATTTCAACTAATAAAATATTAGAACAAATATTTTATTAAAAAAATTGGATCTTCCAAACTAATAGTGAATCTATTTTTCAATATAAAATAACTAAATATTTCATACCAGGCTCAAGGTGCCTGTTTATGGCCATAGAGATATTTGGAATATTGAAAATTAGAATTATGTTTTTGAGATTTTTCAAAACTAAAGGTTTGTTAAACATAAACATCCTCCATTAATAAACCATTTTAAAAGGAAAATTTAACATCTATCTAGTGTAATTTAAAAATTCTATGAGATGCATAGTCTAAAAGTATTATGATTACTTCTAATCTTGCTACAATGGGAAAGGTTTAATCATAATCTATAACTTATTCTTGATTATATCATTTAGCTACTAATCTAGATTTATTCTTATTAATGATCCCTTGATCATCCTGTATATTTCTAAAAACATATTTGGTCCTATAACTGGATAGTTGGTTGGTCTCTCTACTAGTTCTCATGCATCATTTCTTTTGAACTGATTTAACTCTTCTTTCATGGATAACAACCAACTCTCATATTATAATGCTTTTTCAATAGTCATAGGTTATAACTGAGATAAAAAATAATAAAATTCTTCTATGTTTCCTACATTTATTTCAATTCTAATTCATATATCTAGGTCTCCTATAACAGTTTCAAAAGGATGGTTTTTTTGGGATTTAAAATATCTATGAAAAACACCTTTAGGTTCTTCTGTTTCATGTTCTTATTAACTATAATTAATTTTATTAATATCATTTTGAAAATAATTTTATGGGTTTCATGTCTCATGTTATCAAATGTGTCACTGACCTCATCAGTTTGATCTTTCCCATTATTGAAATGGTCAGTTTAATAAAACTTTACATGAACTGATTCTTGAACAATCCTTGATTTTTTATTAAACACACTATAAGCTTTAGAAGAATTAGAATATCCTAAAAATATTCCTTTATCAGATTTTGGATCAATCTTACCAAGGTTGTCCTAAGTATTCAAGATATACACCTTGCATACAAGAACATTAAAATAATTTTCTTTTGGTTTTCTATTATTTCAAAGTTTGTAAGGATTCCTTTTAAAAATAGGCCTTATTAAAACTCTATTCATGATATAGAAGGTTGTGCTTACAGATTTTTTCAAAAAATATGTAGTAAGATTTTATTCATTCAGTGTAGTCCTAGCCATTTCTCGAATAGTTCTATTTCTTCTTTCAAAAATTCTATTTTTTAAGGTGTTCTTGGTGTAGATAAGGTGTGTTTAATACCGAAATTTGAGAAAAAATATTTGAATTCATTATTCTTATATTCTCTACCAAGATCACTTCTTTATAAAATTATTTAGAAACATTTTTTTAATAAATTTTACAAAAAAAATCCAAAATAGTGGAATCATCACATGTCATTTTTACCAAACAAACCTAAGTAAATATAGTATAATAATCTACTAAAACATAAACATATAATATACCATCCAAATATGTTATCCTTGATGGTCAAAAAAATCCATATAGATATGTTCTAAAGGTTTAGTGGTAGCAATTTTGTTAATATGTTTGAAATATGATTTGGAGTGCTTTCCAATTTGGCATACATCACAGAATATGTCATTATCAAACATAAGACTAAGAAAATTATAAACTACATGTTTCTTAGATAATTTTTTTAAAAACTAAATTTTAAAGTTTCTAAGTCCTCTATGTAAAATTCATGATTCGTTTTTCATAGAAGTTAATCAACTCACTTTCTCTATACATAAGGAATTCAATTCCAAAGTATAGACATTATTAGTTATAGGTGCTCTAAATTTATGTAACATATCTGTAAACACAGAACAACAATTGTTAGGAAAATAAACCAAAAATACATCATTAAAACGTTGAGAAATATTTATTAGATTATGATTTAACCCTTGAACATGTAGTAATTTTTTGATTGAGATAGTATTTGTATCTTCAACTGTTCTAACTCCAATTATTTTACCTTTGACATTGTCACCAAAAGTTACAAGACATCTATACATTTCTGTCTGTGTGTGAAAATTTGATGGATCTCCACTTATATTCCTAGAACATCCAGAATCTATATACCATATAGAATTTTTGGTCTTATGGCCTATTACCTGTAAAATTATTTAAACAAATGATTATTTTGGTGCCCATACTTTCTTGGGTCCATTATTGTTATCTAGTATAGATATGGAAATCTAGATATTATTTTTTTTCAATATCTTATATCATGAGATTCATATAATCTCTTTGAAATAATGTCTCTATTAATACAACTAATTTTGGGATTTATCAAATAATAATTATTTGTCATGTTCCCTTTTATTCCACAACACTAAAAAGGTGAATATTTTGAATTGGGGAAAAAATATTTTTTATATAAAATTTAAATGTCTCACCCTTGCTTCCCATTCCATATATTTCTCTTTTAATGAAATTATTTCCCAGAATTTAATTTAAAATATTTTCTCCATTCGAGAAAAAAAGGGCATCACACTTATAAGTTTCTACTTCATATTGTAATGCTTTAATTAATTTTTTATTATCCACACAGTTTTTTGTGGATGAATTGTATTTCTCCATCAACTCTGGATGTTTTTTAAGAAAGTTATCTCTTTCACCTAAAATAGAATCATGATATTTTTTAAATACTATTGCTTCTTTATCAAAGAATCAAATTTTACTTATAACATTATACAGTAGGCAACGAGTTTATCAATTGAGAAACTACTATTATCATAATCAAAAAAATAATATGTTTGTAACTTTACTACTTATTCGTTGTCCATAAAGCACATTTTGGCCATTAGATTTGATTTATCCTTTTAGAAATTTGACATTTAAGGACTTCTATAGTCTTTAGATACCCTCCATGTATCTTTCATTTCTATTTTTCTCTTAGGCTCTTAATCAACATTTTTCTAATATCTATTTTATAATCATTTTCTTTAATCGTATAGTTGAGGAAAATCATATCTGATATGATCCAATTTCTTTCATTCATAATATATGACTTCTCTTGGTTCTTTATCATCCTTCCTTAATGATTTTTTGAATCTTATTTTCTTTTTGTAGAACTTTCTAAACTTTTTAGTTAGCTAATTCAGTTCTGTTTCAAAATCATATGAATCAAGATTCTCTTCTTCTTTGACTTTATATTTTTGTTTTCTACTTTTCTTCCGAGATGTTAACTTCAGAGCTGTATTTTCTTTTTTTATTATACTATTATGATCTTAAACTTCATCTTGAATTTATGCTTCATAAATCAAAAGTGTTTCATTTAATTCTTTCATTGTTAGATTATTGAAAGGTGATGATTTTCATAGAGAAACAGATATTCCATTCCATTTAAAATGTAGTAATCTTATTACTTTAAAATAATGGTCAACTTGTTTGATGGATTCTCCTAAGGCTGTAATATTGTTGACAATTTCTATAATCCTTTCATTCATCTGAGTAATGTTTTCCCTATAAAACTTCTTAAATGTGTCGAATTTCATATTTATTATTTCATACCTCATCTATCATACATTTTCTTCTCCTTCATATGCAACTATAATATATTTCTACATTTCATAGGTAGTACGACATTGTGAAACCCTTTTGAACTCATCTGGTCTTATACAACAAATAATAGCATTGATATCTTTTAAATTCATGTCATATTCAGCTTCTGTAGAAGAATCCCATGTTTCTAGTCTCTCAAGAATTTCATATGGAGTAATGATCATTGATTAGACTCTAAATCCAAGATTCTTTAAATAAATAATCATCCTTCATTTGGAATACCTATAATTTTCACCATTTAAATATGGAGCATAAACCATAGATATTCCATCTCTAGGATCATCCATTGTCATCTTTGTATAGACCATATACTATTTATCATGTTATAAATTTGACCAAAATATCTACCTATGATACCAATTATTAGGTTGGAATATACAAAGTAACACATAAGAAGGGGTGAATAGTTTCTTTTCAAGAATAACAACAATTCTAGATTTTGACACCCACTTTTATTTATGTGGATATGTAGTGTTTTCTCTTCTATATCAAAATAATTAGAAAATTAATTAAAATAATGAACATAACATTCATAATGGTTCTAGGCACAAATATCCCCTAGTCTACTCCACCAAATACTATCTCTACAAGTATGGTCAATTTCACTAGTTTGTCCTCTTATCATAAGACTGAAATTCCACAACTCAGGAAGGCAGTTGACACCTTACCAACAAGACAAATTAAAAAGTCTTCTACTTCTATAATAATGAACTGATTATCAACATCTTAGATCAAGAAGATGATAATCCACCACAACTGAGTACGATCAGTTGAAAACTATAAATGAATTAAAAGATATTGATTTGTTTGAAACAGGTTGAAATTCCTAATTGTAGTAGCATGCAATTGATTGTATATGAATTTTCTTCTTTATAAAACAATTTATTCACGGTTGAAATAGTCTGAATCGATCTGGTTGAAAAAAGTTCATCTATTGGAAATAGAAACAAAACATTACAGTCACAAAATTACAGTAGAATAAGATAGAACATGTATATCTGCAAAAAGTATCCCTTTAAACTGATATGTTCATTTTCTGTAGAACAATAAAAAAATTAAATAAAGTAGTATTGTATGTGAATTACTCCTCACACATATATTTTAAGAGTTATTCTCAAGGAATATATAGATATGATGACTTGCCTCGATATTTCAGCTCTAAAATAATATCCTAATTGGTCACAAAAATTCAAATTTTATTCTACCAAGAGAGCCTTAACATGCCTTAGAAATTAAGATGATTTTCTATGATAAACTCAGTTCTTTAAAACAACCAAAAAGATCATTGAATCAATCATTAAGTATTACTCGACAATTGAAGTAATCTCATATTGAAAACACATCTTGAAAAACATCATCATTGAGAACACAACGTACAGTTGATCAGTGTAGCGTGGGGTTCCTTTGTGCAGTGTAGGGTTCCTTGGCATTGAGTAGGGTTCCTTTATGATACATTCATCATAATGTAATGTCGGGATCAAAATGTAACTTTTGGATGATGATCCATACATTGACCCTTATCAACATGAAATCCCAAATGTATCATTTCTTAACCATGCAGTCAATTTTCCCAAATGTAGCATTGATTAACCATAAGTTCAATTTTCCTAAACATAAGGTTGTAAATAGTAAATTAGAACCCCAACTATGGTTTGATATTCCTTATGTTTATAATTCATCGAATATAGGGTTGCCGATATATATATAAACTCTTTAGCATAACGTAGGGTTGATACCATATGCAAACAATAGCTTTTCAGCATAATGTTGGGATGAAAATAATGTTTCTAGAATCATTCTCGAAATGCTAAATTATTTTAAAATAAGAATATAAATTCTTGTAAAATTTATTTAACAAAACTTCATTAGAAAACAAATAGGGTTATGTGTGAACATAAAAATTATTTTAAATTATAGAGTATTGTTGAGACAATACATTCCCAACATCACCACCTATGGAAAACAGCAGACCAAATTTTTCAGTCCCCACTATGCCTTATAATTTTATTTAATATGAATATCCACATAAAACCAATTTTAAACAATGTTCAATTTTTCATTTAAATCTCAAATTTTAAACTCACATAATTAAACTCTTATACACTTGTATAGATTCATATGTGGTCTATTTCAAAAAATTATTTATTCACATATGGATTTGAGCCTAAACATGTATATATATATATATATATTTATAACCATTTACATAGATATAACATCATATTGAGATAAAATATATTATAAAGGATCACACTTTTAATTTCAAACCACACTCAAAAAAATCAGTCAGTACATCAAATTCCAAAAAAAATCTAAAAAACACATGTAAAACATTTAAAAGGGTAAATTAGACATTCATAAAAAAACCAATTCATAAGATTAAAAATATATTATTAACACAATTTAAATTATGGAAAAATAAATAAACTAAAATTAAAATCATGAACATCATGATTTTTATTAAAGTTTCTTTAAATATAAATAATATTACCCATTTATAAGTAAAAATTGGTAAATACACAATACAAATAATGCTCTTGACTTTAAAGCCATAAAATGTGGTGAAAACATCCTTGAATCCTAGATGAACTCCCATCCATTAATGAGAGAGACCCAACTCTATGTTCATCGAGTCTATGGAACTCCACTAGATGTAATTAAACTCTGTTAACAGAGAAAGTAGAATAATAGGGCCATAATAACAGCCTATATTTTTTTCATAACTCATGATGTAATAAGAGAAATAAGAAAGTGGATGATGGATATGATATAAGAAGAGAGACACTTACAAAATATGATCGAACATTGAAATTGACGAATAAACAATGATGGATGGAGGTCATACCATGCAGGATTGGGAATGAGATGAGGTTTTCCTTGGGGATAAAGTTTCATGCGATAAGAGAGTGAGGGTGGGGAGATTTTAGGTGTATTATTATTATTATTATTATTATTTCAACTTTTTTATTAACCTGAATCTTCACACGGTTTGGCTGCATGTTTGGGAAAACTGTGCAACAACCATGTTCCTATATTAGAACACAACTAGCATGTCACGTGATCAGGGTGCATGGTTAGGTAAACCATATGTTGACTATGTCGTCTACAATGCAATTATTAGAAATACACTTTAATTTTTCCTTCATGGTCCCTACAAAATACACACTAACCATGTGCCTATATTAGAAATCAATATTTGTTAAATTTTAACTTTGTTCGGTCCAATATTCAATGATGAGACCAACAATAATTATATAATAAAAATAATTAATAAATTAAGGTCAGGGTGTTATTCCATCCCAGAAATTTTTTTAGTACATTTTTATTAACATAATCCATTAAATTTTAAATATATAATTAATCAAAAATTTAATAATATGAAACATATTTTGATGTTTATAAAATAATAATAATACTTATTTCTAAACTATCATTTATTAAATTTTTTATTTCATTTTTATATAATCCAAACATATACATAAAATACCAAACAATACATCCACATAAACTATGAAAGTGAGACAAGAAATGATGGTTGTTTCATATAGAGATTTAGCTATCATGGACCTCATAATGATTTTTAGGATCTTAAACTTCTTTCGTAAGTGATTTCACTCTAAACATACTAATTTGAAGTTTAGTTTTGGCTTGGTTAAGTTAAAACATTATTAATTCTACCTCATTCACATGAATGGAAAAATGAGCATCCTATAGAAGACTTCTATAAATTGATTACATAACTTCTCTCTATCTACATAAATTTCACAATGTAATGTACTATATTTAAATAGTTACACACATGATTTTTTTAAGTCGATGTCAAATATTATTTCTACTATAATTTTGAATTATCTAATTAATTACTCTTAAATTCAATATATATATATATATATAAATATATATATTCCATTTGTAACCAACAACCCCATATGAACAACAATTTTCTTTTCGATCCAACTATATAATGACCTTATTTCCATTTTTATTGTATCTAAATTTCCATAAACTCTCTATTAAAATAATTCATCATATTTGTTATTCATTTATGAAGATATTTATCTTATTTAGAATTTTGTTCATACTATATATAGTTATAATAAGTTTAATGATCTTTATGGGGGTCATGATGATGATTGTTTAGTATTTTAGTGATTTTATTTACATGCAGTTTATTCATTTTCAAATTTTCCTACTTTCATCTAAATTATATAATTTTCAGTCCAGTAGTATATTTTAAATTTAAATATTCTACCTTTATATAATAATAGATTTTTATTTTTTAAAAATAATATAAATAATCCATCTAAAAGTGAATTTCACATTAAAAATGTAGTCTGTTAAATCATAAAATAATTATTTTATCATATAATAATTGATTAATCTATTTCGACTTAAATTCTTCTATTTTTGAGTTAGTAGTTGATAATATTCAATAGTAATTTTATCCTTTGATTCATATTCAGAATCCTCCCAATTTTCTATATTTATCGTAAAGATTAAATTTTTAACAAAATCATTAACTTCCCCATAGATATATTTTTATTTTGGTTTTTTTGATTTATGTACAACTTTATTTTCAATCGCATTTACATTATTTCTATTTTTATTTATTTTCTTCATTTTTTAAGCACTGTTAAGAATTAATTTTATTCAACTGGATAATAGATCATCCCTGATGAATTATATTTCAAAACATTCCAAAATTTCTATCCTTATTCAAAATATATAATTAACTTCAACCCACTCTAATGGCTTTTAAATTTAGATTCCTTCCATATCACACCTCATATAGTTTCTTCATCATGTTAGGTCCTAATAAAACTTTATTTCTTATGTAAATGCATTTTACATCCTTTTGTCATTATTTTTTGATATTTCACTTTCAAAAAGAAATGACTTTTCTATATCAATTTCTAATTATTTCCTAAAATCTGAGGAACTGTTATATTATAGAGTTTTCACTGATAAAATATTATATTTAATAATATTTTTTATTATCCAATTTCTTATTTCAATATAAGTATACAAAATTCAATTATTCAAGAATTGGGTTTCATTTGATTATTAACTTTTCTTTTCAACTCCCAAATAGACCCTATTTATTAATATCAACACCTCATTTTTGGTTTTCTAAAAAATAATATAAATTATTCATCTATTTCTATATAAAAAAGTTTTTAAGTATATTTATTTTAATCTTCTAATATGTGAAATTATACCATGAACATTAGTATATTTAATGTCTAGAAAATTATATCCCCACCTTTTCTTCTGTTTATAGTAATTCCTCAACTTATCCCACTCATAAAAGAATGAAATATAAATTCCTTATTCTAATTCATATTTGAACTATCAATTATAGCCTGGTGATATGAAATTTTCTATATGAATTTATGATATATAGGGCATAAATTAGAATACATTATGTTTTTTCCACTTTTGAAGTGAGAAAAATATTTTTTTTTTACTTTTTTATATAATTTTTTTGTTCTCTATCCATTTATTAATGAATATTAAGCCTTTTAATTTATAATTATGTCATTTTGATTTAATAATACTTTTAGTAATTAATATAACTATTTAATAATGTTTAATAGTTTTTTTCAAAGTTAGTGAACATAAATATCTTAAGGTTATTCCACTCATATTCCATATATTGTGTCATGTGTATACCACTTATAATTATTTAATTTGTTTTTTTAACTTATATTTTTATTCATGTTTAATTACCTATTTTTAAATATATTAAGGAAAGAAACTATTACACAAACATGCCATATCATTATTTCCTACACAGAAATCCTTCCCCAATCCTAAATCTATGTTATAGAAAGGAAATTTCACCTGTATGGACATTGTGAGTATAACAACCCATACTTTTCAAACAATAGTATTATATCATATTATTATAATATTCATTAAATAACATTTGGATCCACTATAGAACTATTTAGATTCAGTTTCTTAGGAAACATACATACGTGAAAAATGGTTTCATCAAATATCATCATCATATGTAACATAGTTTTTCCTAACTAAGGCCCTAAATTGAGACATCATACATAGAATGTTTCTTCATATCCTGAGGAATTGAATACATAAAAAATGTGCTCAGATACCATATAAGGGTAAATTAGGGAGAGATCAATTATTTTTTTAAGAAAAATGAGCGCAATGCTATATATTAAATTAAAATAAAAGCTACATGAGTATGAAGAAAGGAATTTTACATTTTTCTTATTAGAAAATGGGGACTATGTCACAAGGAAGGATACTAGATTCGATGAACACCATTTCAACAACTCATTTTTTGGAAATACGATTATCAATTTGGTTGGCTTCTCGATAGATATGAGTGATAATATAGTTCATTGAGGTGATTTTGTCAAGGACGTTCACCCACTTTGCAGCCAGATTCCATGAAAGGTGGATCTTTCCAATCCTTATCTCTTAAACAAGGAGAGTAGAGTCACACTCAAACAATATGTTCCTCCAATTTCTATGGATTACAATATCAACATCTTGAATAAATACCATCATTTCTACTTCTAGGGTAGTAGAATTCTCACAAGGACTAGACATGTATTCAATAATATCATTGATTTGGTCCAGAATGACCACCCCGTAACTTGATGGTCCGGGATTTCCCCTCAAGGATCCATCTGTATTACCCATAAACTATCCAAAAAAAGGAGGAAACCAAAATACCTATATTGTGCCAAGAGAATTAGGGATGTTACCTGGAACATGAAGCCACACGATGATGCAGAGGTCTACCCCATAATTTCTACAACAGCCAATCTAATTCACACTATCCTACTGAATAGAAAAAAGAATCTAATTAATAGAATATCTGAAAATGAAGGGTATACCTTCATGTAGTTCTTTGTTACAACTAGTCAAGACAATATGCAATAGTTCTGTGAAGGAAACCCTGAATAGTACTACAAGTTGGCTGGAGAGTAATACATCAAGTAATGAATTCAGAAAGTGTTGCAGAGAGCCAACATGAAAGGGTGGAAGTTCAGAAATATAAAAAATTACATCCCATAGAGATGGACATATTTGGTAAAAAATAAATAGATGATCAACATATTCATGAAATTTATTATAGAGTAAATATTTAGAGCATATGGAAATTCCCATACATTTTATATTTCCATAAATAGGAATTTCATTAAGATCAATTTGCCAAAATGAGAGTAAACCCGTATGGAAGAATCCAATATTTATTGAAATCTCCAATCCAATGTTTATTCCCTTGAATTAGTTGTTTATAAATTCCCATTGAATCAAGTATACCATTAGGAATAGGTTACTAAATCAGTATATCATCCTACATAATGAAGACCTGGTTAGAGACAATAGAAGAAATATCACTAGGCAGAGCATCCAGGTTCTCCATTTGATATTTTATAGAAATACTATGATAAATATAGTAATTAGAATAATCCATCCAGATAGTTAGAGGTGTCCCGGTCCAATTTTCATACCCAAATCAAATATAGGAATCCCCGTTGACCAAACAGTTTGAATGCCTATACAATTTCTGAAAAACATATTTCATACCAATCCAGATATCAGAATGAATGTATCCTAATTTTCCTTCAATCAATATTGAAATAAATATAAACTTATTGAAAACCAGGGAATAGGAATTCTGATTGACTAACTTCAAAACAATCTTGTCTTGAAGAGACTGATTATAGAGCTCTATGTTTTTTATACTAAGGCCACAAAGAGCATGAGGTTTACAACACTACTTCAATGGGACTGTGATGGACTTCTGTTCTGACAGACTACCATTCAAAAAAAATACTCACCATCTAATAAATGGTTTTAATCATAGAATAATTAATAGAATAAACCATAAAAAATTACATCGGCTTTGAAACAACCACATGTTTAACAAGGAAAATTCAAATTTCCATTAAAAGAGACTTTCCTTTCTGAGAGGAAAGTGTTCTTCTAATATAAATCAACGTATTGTAGAATTGGAAGGCCAGGGTATCCACCAAAACATGGGAACTCCAAGGTAGATTAAATGTAAATAACCATCTCTTATAGCAATGTCATTCATAAAATTAGTTTTTCTAGGAGATGAAAAGTTCTTACCAAAATAGATAAAAGATTTTCTCCCACTGATTTCATAAAATAACACTCTTTCATAATGTAAGAGATATTTTTTTATGTTGACAATGTTTCTCTTATACCCCTGTGTAAAATTGATAATTTCATCAGTGAAGAAGATATGTGAATGAGCAGAAGTGCCTCTAGATACCGCGATAGTTGATATATCTCCCTTGTATTCCATGTGAATAATGATCCTACTAAGTTGATCCTTTAAAATAAAAAATATTATGGCTGATAGAGGGTCCCCTTGTCGCACCCCCTGGTGCAATTGAAGTAAACCTCTAGTAATCCATCGATGAGAATTGAGATGTTGGAAGATTCTAACATGGTCCTGATCCATTTAATGAATTTCATGCTGAAACAAATATTTTTGAAAAAATTGCCTAGGAATCCCCAATTCATAGTGTCAAAGTATTTATTGACATCCATATCTAGAAAAAAATTTCCCTCGGGGGGGATTTTGTAGAAGTTTAACACATTCTAAGTCATTGATCAAACTTTCCTAGATGTTCCTGACTTTCACAAATCCAAATTGATTCCAGGAGATGATTTTGTATGAGTTTCCTGTAATCCTATTGGAAATAATATTTGTAATGACTTTATGGATTTTATTGATAAGAACAATATGTCTAAACAATGTGATGTCACTAAGATTCTCTAGTATAGGAATAAGGGTAATAAAATGAGCATTGATACCTGTATTGAGAGTTCCACCAAAAAAACATTCTTGACAAGCCTACCAACATCACCCTAGATAACATGCTAATAGTATTGGAAAAAATAATTTGTGAACCCATCCAGACAATGTGAGTTGTCATTGTTTAGACTAAAGAGTTCCTCTTTAATTTATGAATATAGGTGAATTGAGGTGAGGAAAGAGTTGTCACCCTCTATGACGAGTTTAGGTATGATTTATTCCATAAGATCAACATTCTATGGTGGTACATAAAATAGCCCCATGTAGAAAGAGACAACAAGATTGAATAAATCTTACCTTCTATCTATTATTTTATCCTCATTCTTAAGTAATGAGAGGAGCCTATTGTTTTTCCTTACCCTTTGAAGGGAATTAAAGAACATGGTTTATATATCCCCCTCTGTGAGCAATATAACTTTGAAGATATTTATATTGATGTTGTACCTAATCCTTAAAAGATCCAACAGTTTAGAGGACATCACAGCTACTTGACTAATAAAAATAGAAAAATTGGTCATAGTAATTATCGTCTAAAAACCATATAGAGAACACTTGAGGTACTCAATGTCTCCATCAAGTGAGTTAAATTTAACCTTGCTCCAATCCTTCAGATTTTTCTTGAGAAGCTTTAGTTTAAAAATACCAATCAGAGGGTTAGCATTGTTGGTACCCAGGCTCCATGTGTCCCGGACAATTTTAGAGAAGTCTAGAAGAGCCACCCAGGCATTAATAAACCTAAATGGAAGAGTTAGTATCTCTATATTTTCAACAAGACTCACCATAATAGTGTGACGATTAGAGTTTTGCATGGCTATAGTTGTTCATGAAAGTGTTTTCTAACTCCCAAGATAGGATTCATTCACAAAGGCCCTACCTATTCTAGTTTCCCTCATGCCATTGAGGTGCATTCTGTACCATGTAAACTTGGGACCAATGAGGTTAATTTCAAAAAGATTATCCTCCCAAACACTAGCTTTGATGTTTCTAATGGAATCAATTATGTAAAAAAGACTTATTTTTTCATCTACATAGAGGAAGGAATTGAGGATCGCAATTCTCATCTAAGGCTCATTGATAACACTAGATAGTCCCTTCAAATGAACCAAAACTGAACTCCTATCATTGTAGTTGTTAAAGGTAGAGATCGTAGAGAAAAAACATTTTTTTCTACTTTTTAAAAAGCTACATTGGATAATATGATCCTCAGTATTGACAATTTTAGTCTTCTCTATAGATTTATGGACCAAGATCCAAAGATTATTAGAAGAAGATACCGGTCGAGCTACTCCCATGACTATGAATCACCTCCCAATTATGAAGATGTAATGATTTAAAGAATTGACATTGGGCTTAGAGAGGCCAAAAAAGTAGTTTTTTACCTACCTAAAAGGAGCCTCATGGAACAATCAGTTCCAGGGTTGGAAATTCCTTGGATATTCCAAAAAAGAGACTTTATTTTAACTTTGACATGGGGGTGAGATCCCCTTTTCCTTTTTTTCCCATTTCCCCATCAATTTTCTAGTAGGTTCCATTTTTAGATTCAGTGCAATAGATTCTTCTCATTTTTTCTACTATCAATGCAGACATGAGTGAAGAGTTATGCCTCCCCATTAATCCTTCCCCTGGCAGGGGTTTCCAAAGTGATCATGGTAGCAATTGTTTTGGCCTTTAGGTCACTAGGGAGATTTTATGGCATTGGAGTATCCACCAAAATAGAAATGTCTATAAACATGAATTATCCTAGTCAAAAAAAATGAGATCGTAAAAATAAGTCCCAGTATTCACTTCAAAAATAGTAGATGTGATCTCTATTGAAAAATAAAATAAATCGAAAGAAAATTATTCTAAGAGAAGTTCTTGTCTATTAGGAGTAAGGGTAAAAATATAGGGTTCATCCACATGATCTTTCATTTATTCTTTTTCAACCAAAATAACCCACGATATGCCTACATTTTTTATTTTCTTCAAAGACACATCATTTGGCTGACCATATTCATCCTTCCTCCTATAAAAAACAAGATTTATAATTTTTGACTTTGAAGCCTTTGTCCATGATGTGGAACTAATAAATTTAATAACTAGCTTATCGATCACTAGACAGTCACTAATAACATGTCCTACCATCTTGAAATGATCACATAACATAGGGTGGTTCTCAAATTAAAATCTAAACTCTAGCTGGTGGTCACTTTCAACCAAGGACACCTGGTATAGAGAAGGAATATCCATATTAATTTCAATAAAAATCCTTTCATACAAGCCCAAATCACCAATGAGAGTGTGGTAGTCTATTTTTAAGGGGTACCTATTCCAGAAGAAAGATAATTGAGGATCCTTTGGTGCTAGTAGACCCAAGGGAGCCCATGAATATTGGTCTACACTAATTCAACTGAGTACCATTGATTAAACAGATTGATGTTGGCATCCCATTTAGAAATTTGGAAGAACCTAGGCTTTAGATTGATGTTGAAAATGTGCCATGCTGCATCAAAGTCTTCCTTTCTCTCCAGAATAAAATAGTATAAACCATTTCAAATTAGAATAAGCCTTTAATGTGAGATGCTCTTGTATAGTTTTAAGTCATCATAGGACCGTGTTTTTTCACCCCTGTCAAAGGATATATGACATGGAATCAAGAACATAAACAGTTCCTTCCATGGCAGAATCGCCTTCGGATCCACAACAATAGTGACATATCCATCACCCAAGCAGTGAATCATAGAATATTCATTTGAGATAGCCAAAGTAGATAATGAACTCGTAAGTGCCTTTACAACTGAAATGGACTAGATTCATAGTATAAGGATATAAAAAAATAAATTAATAACATGATAGGCTTGGGATAACCGCCTGTGTACCTTATTATGTATTGGGATAACCTATAGTTTACACTGTTTGAGTCTTGGGGTAACCTATTATGTACCTTTTTTTGGGCTCAAGATAACCTCTCATATACCCTTGTAGAACATAGAACATTAATAATTACATAATTTATTGGATGGAAAAATAATTCTTGTCCCACCCATCACATAATCAAGAATCCATTCATATGTATGTAACAATATCATTAAAACATTCATCATAACAGAACCCACTGAGAGGAAAATGAGTTAATTGAGATTTTATCATAATAAAAATAAGTAATTCATAGAAATATTAATGATCATATAATTTAGTCATATCACCATAAAATTTATAATAATGTCAAATTATTTTTTCAAGGATGAAAACATCCATTAAATGATCACTATAATATTTCACAGGGAAATTGTCGTGTTCATTTTCAAGTCAAATATTAAAATCAAAAAATAATCAAAAAATAATGAAATATTTTTATTTTAAAATAAACATGGAATATTTTATAGGAATATTATAATAATGGATTTTTTATGATGGTATTAAATTATATTATTTTCATTCACATTAAAACAATGCTTCCTTTAATATTTTTTTTAAAATTCAAAAGAATATCATTTAGAAAATGATTCGAAAAATTATTTTAATGCATATTTTGAAACAATTAAACTTTGATATAAATTATTTTAAAAATTCAGCATATAATATTAAAACATTTTTGTACACATTTTTTGGAAACATGGATACAAAATAAAATATATTTTCAACTGAAGTTATAACTACAGTCGGTTGCCCCATAATTTTTTTCAATATCTTGAGTACTGAAAGTGAAAAAAAAGAAATAAAATTATGTATTCTCATGAAATAATCATTTGATATAGAAATTAATAATATTATTCAGTGATAGATAATTAAATTTTATCACCAGAAATTTTTTTTTAAATAATCTAGATTAACAATGGGATTGTAACATAAATCCATTATAACTTTGGCAGCCTCTGAATAAAATACAAATGGAAGAGTGAAAATTATTTGGAAATGTATATAATTATAATTTTATTATAATAATAAAAAAATATGTTCATTTTAATTATATACACCATATAAAAAATTAATGAATATGGAATGTATCTCACATAACTAACAGTGATATGAAAATCCCTCAGTTTGAGTTCAACATACATAGAGTGAAAATTAAACAATTTTATAATAAATTTAAATTTATTAAATTTATATTAAATATTCCTTTAAAAACTTATAATATAACATATAATCAAATTATAACATTGAATCACCCATTTATAGATATTTCCTTAATAAAATCATTGTTTGCGGGTGATAACTATTTTTGTTCAAAGGAATTTTTTTCTGTATTTTATGTTCTTGTACATTGATTAGGGTTTAGTAATATAAATCCATATATTTATGATATATAAATATATATATATTATTTACTAGATAAATATATATATATATATATATATATTCATCCATTTATGATAAAGATAGAAAAATGAATTGCATCTTTCGTGGAGAAGGTATGCCATATGTATGCATGAATGTTGCTTTCATTTTTTTTACTAAAAAATCAAGAAAAGGTAAAAAATAATTCACCATAAAGATATGTATGATATCATAATATATATATATATATATAATCCATCCTTATAATCATCCATGTAATGAATAAATGAAAAATCAATCACATTGCTTTGTGGAGGCGGTAACATATGCACTACTAAGGTTATAACTTTCCAATGGACAAGAAAGTAAGAAGGTTGATATGAAATTATATTTATAGAACAAGAATAATATATTTAATATCATATATATACATTAAACCCATCATAATAACCATCCATGAAATATGGTCATGAAAATGAATTGTATCCCTTGTGGCGGCGGTTGTCCACATATACGGACAAGTAATACTGTCACTTCCAAAATGATTGAATAAATGGTGGATAATGATAGTTAAATAATCATAACAAAATTTAATTATATTATTTATGTTTAATTTATTATCTTATGATGAATACCATCTATTTATAGATGGTATAATGGGAAATACATTTAAAGAGGCAGCGTAAGAAGAATACAACTTCTTCAGTAAGCCTCATTTATATCCATTTTTAAGGACCCTTAAAATGGTATTTCAAGAATACCAAGACATATAATTAATGGAACGGTATGTTGATAATATAATTAGGAATGGTTATATTGAGGTAGATGGATCAATGTGGAGTAAAATGGTGTCCTTTTATACGGGAGGGAAAGGACACATATGGAATTACAAAAAAAAATTAATTAACTCACTCTAAAGATAAATGATTAAAAATGGAGTTAGATTTTACAAAACAAATAGTATAAAGACTATATATTATCATAAATTCAAATTTATACTGGTTTTGGGGATTTTTCAGACCTTATATTTTAGTTTAAACTCTAGGTTAATTGATTTTAATCATAGCCATGGAAATAAATTTTTATTATTAATGGGTCATAATTTTTCTTATAAGGTGACAATAATAACATAAATGACCAATGGATGAAATTTCTTACAATTTATCATAATAAATTTCCACTTTTAAATTTTTTATGGCTTTTAAATACATGAAATAACATTTTTATCATAAAATATTATTAAGGTGAATTTAAAAACAATTTAAATAATGTGAAATTTGAAATAAAATTATTGTAATTAAAATAAAATAAAAAAATCTAACAATAACAAATATGTTATATTAATCTATGAAATCCATGGTTCACATTAAATTGCCAAAAAAGTAATAATTTTTGTGTTATAAAAAATATTTAATCGATTTTTCAACTGCTTTATCAATAGCCATATTAATTTTTTGTAAGTATTTTTGGAAATTATTTATTTAATTTAAAATGAAAACAAATTAAAATGATATAAAAAATTAATTTATTATTTATATAAACATTTATAAAAATATGGGTTTGAACCCCATTTGGGTGCAAGTACTGTAGCAGTACTATAGCGCACTATAGTGGTGGTGGCACTGTAGTGGCGGCAAGTCAGTGTAGCGGTGGTAGGGTACTGTAGTAGTGGCAGGGTACTGGAGCGACAGTAGGGTACTGTAGTGGCGTCATGGTACTATAGCAGCAGTAGGGAACTGTGCGGTACTATTCAGTGTGGGTACTGTAGGAATATTATTCACAGAATGGGCTTCAGGCCATATATTTGGGCTTATGGGCCATATAATGGGCTAAATGCCCACTGGGCCATTGGGCTATGTAATGGGTCTCCCATTACCTAGTTAAAAGAGGACTTTTCTTTGATTTAATAATAAATGATCCTTCGGCCCCAAACTTTTAAAAAAAATTATAAAATACCTTATCATCTACTTATCCTGATGTATAATTTTTAGGGATATTAAATTTAAGAGAGTGATGTTTTATATTTTTTTTAATATAATGAAATCTTCATTGCTAAGTGGAAATGGAACCAAAATATAATATATTATAATTTTGGAGGTTTATGGTCGAATTTATTTGTTCTAATGAAATAATTGATTTTTTTATTGAAATTTTAAATACATTTCCCAAATTTTTAACCATGCTTTACCCGTTTTTCCCTTACAGTGGTGATAAATATCTTCCAAAAATTTTAAACTACTTATTATAAATATGAGATCAATTTTTTATAATTCAATCAAAGAATTGGAATATATAAATTTTATAATAATCTAGTAAAATAAAAAAGAAACCCCTTTGATCTTTTTCTACAGCAGAAAACTGGATTTACTCATATGCGATGAATGGAAAAAAATATTTTAATACTAAAAAATATGATTGAATATATAGTATACAAATTTCATTCAAATTTACCAATAGTGATTAATTTATTTTATTAAAATTAAAATCATTGTTCTCATGAAAACATTTTTTCAGGAAAACATCTCTTTTAATTTAAAATTATTTTTATTTTCATTTCTAAAAAATTACTAACCAGGTAGTGATTTTTATAAAATTTGAAAATATAAATTTTTCATAATTTGGTTATTTCTATTAATACCCACAAATCCAATGTCTATGAGATAACTATCACATTATATATTAATATTTCAAATGTATATTGCAGTACATTAAAACCTATTGTTGTGTATAAATAAATCTATTAATGAAATTAAATTTATTTAAAAATAAATAGGTTATAAAATCTCAACATGTTACATTCTACTCCCCATAAAATTAATTTTAACAATACAGTTTTTTCACCCAAATAGAATCAAATTTGTATATCTCTATTTCATCATGTTGTGAGGTTCCCAAGTAGCTTTTTTGAATTTTTTATTCTTTGAGAGAACATTAACCTGGTAAGTATTCATATTATATAAAAATTAATCCTTAGGATAAATGTCATCAACTGTTAATTCAAATGTTATAATATTCTAAAATTTTAATAACTATGAGTTCATTAAATGATTGTTTAAGTATATACATACATATGAGTGATACATTGAAAATATCATGAACTAGAGAGAGGTTCTATATAATCAACAACTGATATGCTACCATCCTCACTCTATCAAGAATATAAAAGGTTAAAATATTCATAAATATCAACACTGACTTGTCTTTTATCTAATAAAAATTATTTATTGGAGGAATTTATAAGAATTACATAACACCAACATCAAATTCTAGATGTCACTGATGATTGTTAAACTAACTTTTCAATCGTCTATGAGTTGCGGTGATGTTTACAGAATGGATCTGACATTTAGTTCCATTTCCTCATCTATTTCAAGCCTAAATGACTTTAATTCTATATCTTAATCCCATAATAATTTATTTTTCTACTTCCTTCCAATTAGGTTGTCTTAAGGATCCCTCTAAATTCTTTATTGAAATATAGTCTTGTATCAGAAAACTTACTATAGGAATCTATTAATTGAAAGTAGATTTACAATACATTAATTATGATACCAAGATGTCATCTAGTTTTTTAATGGTAAATCATATTTAACATCTATATAAGGATTAAAAACAACCCTAAAACTCAAATTTGAATCTAGATCTTACTTATATTACATCATGACATCAAGGTAGACCTCGGAGCCCATCCAGATATAATAGAATGTGTACCCTATAAAACATAATAACTATATTTTTCTATATTCTATAAATATGATAAAGATAGAAATATTATCTAATATTAATTAATTTTTCTTACTTAATATGGTTACCCACTATAACCAAAATATCATTATGGCCATTATAATTTTTTGGGAGTTCAATGAAAAAATCCATAGTGATCTTTTACTATTGATATTCTAGTATGCATAGTGGTTATAGAATCCCCTTAGACTTATTTACCTTTTCATTAACATTTTTACATACCATTATCCAAGAAATTTATTCTATAGTAACATATTTCATGCTCTCCCATCATAAATTCTATTTTAGATCTCTATAGATCTTCATACCTCCTAGATTAATAGGTAATTATAAAATGTGAGTCTTATACAAGAGCTCCATCATTAATTTTTTTATGTATATAACTCATACCCTATTTTATAACCTTATCATTACAACATAAGAATGGTTATTATTAGGAACATGTTTTACATTCTTCTATAGTACCAAATATTTTTATGGTCCTTTTTAATCATCACATGGATAGATTTTTGAACAATCATTAGAGAAATATAATACTTCATCTCTTAATTTAGTATTTATAGACACATCTATTCACGACCCAAAAATATTTTATCATTTATAATCCTCATCATAGATAATCTAAAATGGTATTTTCATCTTAGAAATTTTTTTACCCTTTTCACCGTCCTATTATTGTAATGTATTGAACACTCATAATTTTTAAAAAAATCCTACCATATTCTCTAGAGTATATTCATCACTTTCTAATTTAATGTATACTTTAAACTTTTATGATCATTATGTATATCACATCATTCGCTTTAGTGATTATTATTCTATTTAATTAATGAAAAAATTATCAAAGAAAACTTTAATTCACTACTTATGTAATTTTACTCATAAACTATCAATTGGAATGTTGAATAATTTATTACCATATTGTTTTATAAGATTATGCATACCAATCCCTTCATCAGTGAATCACTACTGATTATAAACACTTCTCCACTATAGGGTAATGTAATAATATGACCAATGACTGCCCATCTCTTTAGTTCCTTGGATGTTTCATCACATTCGTTTGTCTAAAGGAATTTTTGGGTAGTGGATTGGATATCAATGACAATTTTTCCAGAAAGAATAAATAATATCCAATAAAATAATGAAAATTAATTTTCTCAATCATAGTGGTTAATTTGTGGAAATGTTTAATAACAATTATCAATGATGGATCCATTGATATATCATCACATTAGATTATATGGCACAAAATGGAAACTTTTTGTTGAAACTATTCACACTTTATAAATTTCCCATACAACTTATCATTCCTTGCGGTCTTAAGTAAATTCCCAATGGGATATTCATGCTCTTTTATTTTATTTTTATATATTAGAATGTTTTTGACGAATACAAACATAAATTTATCACAATAATCTATAAATATTCTATTCATTAAATCCATAAATATTATGAAGGAATTATAAATTAAAAATGGAATCACTGTAAATTCAAAGAATCCATGAATTGTATCGAACACTATAAGGGTTATATCCACATTCTATAAAATATAATTAATGGTATCTAGAATTAAATAAAATCTATAAAAATTTATATTCACATAGTTGATCAAATATTTCATCAATACTTGGAAGTGGATACTTTTTATTGATATATACATTTTTATGTTCTTGGTAGTAAACATAGTATTTCATTGATGCTTATATATTCTAAATAAAAAAGAAAATGTCCATCATAATGTGAATCACAAGGAATAATGAATCAATTATCAAGATTATAATGGTGTTGCTTCATTAAAGAGTATAAATCAATCAATTCCATTCATTAGATATTATTTGAAATAGGTATATTACTATATATTATTTCTAATAAAAACTTAACTATATCATTTGGAGGATGATGAGACAATTCTTCGAAAAAACATCAAAATAATCCAATAGAATAGTAATATCTTTGAAGATTAGTTTCATCTCAAAAATATGAGATAAACACCCCTACTAAATATGGATCATCACCCATAAAATGTGTGAAATTTACATTATATGTTTTTATTTATCATATCAATTATATATGATTATAGGTTGGTTTGAAAAATCAAATATTGCATACCCTCTATGTAAATTTACATGGGATTTATATAAAAAATCTAATTGATGTATATAATAACACTTAATTCAACTTGGTGGATAATAATTCTACTTCCGCATAAAAAAATATGAAAAATATCCATCATATAATAATCAAAGACATGTTATGTGATCATCATACAATTATTGGTGTTCAATTCAAATTCAGAATCTAAACATTTAAGATTTTAAATAAAAATAATGAAGACATTAAATGATATAATGTAATTCATAGGACTAAGATCAACTATGATACATCAATATTTGAGTGATTTTATCACTACCTCATCTTCATCATTATATTTTAAATCCTTTACTAAAACCAAATAGCATTATGTTAGAGAAAAAATAATAGTGGGAAAACAAATAATCTAGAAAAATTATTAATTGAATGTCTAAATCATAGAATCTTATTTTAAATCAATATAACCTTGTGTTTTACTTAGGTTATTAATTATCTTGATATATTCAAATGCTTTATAATTATTCACAAATAAAATATGACTTTACCCAGGTGTATCCTATAGGAGTATCAAACTAGGAGTTATGTAAGGGAACACTAACCATGAACGAGAAGAATTTATGAGATATAGTTGACCAACTATTATCATGGTTAATACCACATGATTAAACAATTCTAAGTCACATGAACTTGATGTATTTAGTCAAGCATGTTTTAATAACAATCCCACTCCCCTTTCTTTAATATAACTCAAGATGTTATTCAATACATAGGATTATAAGAAGTGTTATCACTAATATTTTCTCATCCTAGCTTCAAAATATAAATAAACCCTATTGTAATAACATCTATAGTGACCCACACATTTCATGCATTAATATTAAATATTACTATAGTAATATTCATAACATAACAATATGATCTACTCTAGAACATTATATTTTTATTTTCCTTAGAGTCATGGTAACATAAACAACTTTTTTGTAAAATATCTAAATTATCTCTAAAATAGTTTTTCAAAGAAGCACCCATCATAGAAACATAATAATTAAAACAATTCTAAATATCCCATGTAAAATAGAACATAATAGTGGATGATCTAATATACTCAATATGGGTAAAAATAGAGATATTGGGGATGATTTATAGAATACATGAGTATAATGGGTATGAAAACCTGATATTAACCTTTGAAAATCATAACCAACAATTCTAATATCATAAACATGATTCATTTCATAAATTATGAAAATTCATAAGACATGAATCCTAACAGTGTCAAAGAACAGAAGCCATAAATAAATTAACATTATCATAGTATCATCTTATAAAATAGTTTCTCAAATTATATAATTGTAATAATTATAGAAATATTATTTCAAGGATACCCAAAAAGAAATTTCATTACATGATAGGTTGAGGATAACGAACCATGTACCTTATTTGGGCTTGGGTTAACCTTCCATGTACCCTTTTTTGGGATTGGGATAACCTCAAATGTACCCTCTTCTTTTGGTATTGGGATAACATCCCATGTAATATTTTATATCAAAGAACATTAATATTTCCCCAATGCATTGTATGGATATATAATAATGGGATCACAACCCTATAAATATAAACAAATTCATATATATATTCAAGAACATCACCAAAAAATTCATTGTAATTAAACATGAAGAAATTGAAATGAGTTTCATGAATATTTCAACATCATAAACATTAACCATCAATAAAATGAATAATTATATCATCATTCGATAAGATCCTCATTAAATAATAAGTATCCTTAATTAATGTTATAATATTGTAAATTTTTATTTTAAAGGTCACTGAAATATTTCCTGATGGAAATACACTTTTCATTTTTAAATCACATATCAACAACACCAAATTTCACAAATATTAAGATAAAAATTTTCATTAAAAATAAAACTGAAAAATTATAATAGAATAATAGAATAATTGTTTTTTAATGATAACATGAAATTATATTCATTTCATGTAAATTAAAATAATGATTTCATCCACATTTTCTTTAAAAAATGTCAAAAGTACCTCATTAGGTAAATGGAAAGATGCTTTTCTTTAAAAATTTTGTACAAACGACTTTAAAAAAATATAGAATAAAATTAAAAATAGATATGCTCTAATTATATAGAAAACATGTATATGAAAGTAAGTGGATTATTGACCTAAGAGAGAAATAAGGTCATATTTCTCTAAAAATAGTATGTCGGTATTTTGAGTAATTGAAGGGAGGGAAATGTAAGGAAAAATTTATTCTCATGAAATTCTCAAAGAATAAAAAATTTATGAGATTATGGATATAAATATCTCCAAATTTTATCATCATAAAATTATTCATAAATAATCCAATTTAAAAAATATATTGTAACATAAAATAGTTACCACATTATTATCTTTTTAATCAAAACCCCATTAAAAATAGAACTATATAATGGAAATGTAAATCCACTAAATTTTGTTGAAAATAATTATAAAATGCATTTAGGTTCAGTATATACAACAAATAATGTACACATGTGTTGAATATGAAATTTTCCTCAAATAAGTAATAGTGAGCTGAGATATCTTACCTTAGGTTATATATGATTTGAAATCTCTTTAAACTATAATATATTAACATTATATTTATCATAATTCTTTTATAAATTAATTAAAATATATAAAATATCATATACATTGCATGTTTACTATTTCATTACTTAACTATTATAAATTCAATATTGAAGTCTTTGTTTCTATGTGTTAACTATTCCCTTTTTCATACGAATTTATAGTTAGTAGTCCTAATCCACGTACATTGATCATGGGTCAATCATATCCATAATAATATTTATGATATAAATCTTTTATATATTCAATATATAAATATTTATAACAATAGATAAAAGTTAGATATTGAAAAAAAACAATTACCCTATTCATGGAGATGGTAGGCCATACATATGCATGAACACATCATTCACTTTTTGATAGATAGAATAGAAGAAATTTTTATAATAATCAAAATTTAATTAAAAATTATTATATCATATACATCATATATATATATATAAATTTATTCTTATCATAATCCATATAATTTTCAAATGAAAATGAATCAAATCACATTATAGATGTGGTAGTATACTTTCACACAGGAGCAAAATTATCATTTTCCAATGGATGTAAAAGTAATTAGATAAATATTATATTATAATTAAAAAGGATAAAAATATTTAAAAAATAATATTTAAAATTTAATCCCATCATAATAACAAGTTATTAATGTCAATTATGGAAATTCAATTATATCTCTTCGTGGAAGTAGCAGTCCACACGTACACATGAGTGATATTTCAACATTATAATTAATGGACAAGAGGGTGCATAATGATATTTCATTAATAATAATATTATTTTATATATATATATGATACTTAAATTATTATTTTATGATTAATAACATATATTTATAAAATATAGAAAAAGAAATAAAATGAATGATGTAGGGTAGGATAATTACATATTCTTCTGTAGGACTCCTTTGGATCCCTTGTTAAGGACCTATGGAATGGTATTTCAATAATAAAATATCCACAAATCCATGGATGTAGATGTTTAAAATATAATTGGATATGGATTGGTTGTTCTACAAGGATTAATGTGTTCTAACTAAAATAATGATGAGAATCCATTTATAAGATAGGGAAATGAAACCCTTGGAATTAATAAAATTATTTCAATATAATGAAGTCATTACTAAGAAAAAATATTTCAATGTTCAAGATAATATAATAAAAAGTATTTAAGGATAAAATATCATCATAAAATAAAATTTATATAGGTTTCTATATCATTTTAAATGGTAGTCTTTCAAAAGGAGCTAGAAAAGCCTCTGAGCGGGATGTTCCTGAGCTGACACGGCGGCTAGGGTTTCCCCCAATTTTCATCCTTCTTCCTACCCCCTCTAGCCTGGATCGGCTCTTCTTCTTCTTCTCTCAGATCGGCGAAGGAATGTCTTCATGTTGGAGTCATCTGGGATCCAAGAATTCTCCATCACTTTCTCACGGTGTCGTTGGTCGGTGGTGTTCTGGCATGCATCTTGGCATTTTCCCTTCCGATGATGATTACAATTGATATCTCGTCGGCTCGGTGGTGTTCCAGAATATGGATCTATGTCTGGATCCGTGGCCTTTCGTCGGTGAGTTCTAGCACAGTACTATTGGTTTGGTTTATTGGGCGTCAGAGTCGTTCCTGCCTGGTGCATCCACCACAACATGGCTTCGTCGTGAGTGGCTCTGGAGGGTTTCCAGTGGGGCATGGCTTCGATCTGCTCTTCTTAGGAGGGGGTAGGATCTATTTTTCTTCCAATGTGAGTTTGTGAGTAGTTTCAGGCCTTCTGTTTTTACTGATGTGAGTTTTTTCTACTATGAGATTGTGTTTCTGCTACTGTGAATTTCTGCTATGTTTTTCTGCCGCTGTGAGTTTGATGATTCTAGATTGTGCAACTGTTTGTGAACTGGCTATGAATCTAGTGTTTTTTGGTTTGGTGATTTGATATCGCTGGTTCATTGTTGCATCTCCATATTTATTTGACACCATCGTGACTGGCATGCTTTGGAACTCAGTGAGGGTTCTTCGGTGATCTGAATGAAGTTGATCCATGCCCAGAGCAGCGTTTCTGGTTCAGGACGACCTGTATCCCCCCACGGATGGTGTTCCCATGGCGTGTTGTTGGGTCATCTAGTCCTAGGTGATGATGGATTGAATTTTTGTTCATTGGAATGCCTTCCAAGCCTCTATGGTGGTGGTGTAGGGTGTCTCGTGGACTATAGTGGGATTCGAAATTTTTTTTCCTTGATGGTGGTGCCACGGTCTCGTGATTTCTTTTTTATGGGGAACCCAAATAGCATACAAGGAGTTACATCAGATGAGGATAGAGCTGGTCATCTTCGTCGGGTGTGGCTTTTTGGACATGGATGTTTGAGAGGTTATGGCGCTGCCATCGGTACCGGGCCCGTGCATTTTTTCATGGGATAGCTAGGTGAGCATCCATGCTATGGTGGAGGCGTGCCTCATTGAAATTGTTGTTGGGAAGAAGTACTCTTACGTATTCTTGTGTTGGGTTGCAACACTTTTTATTTTCAGATTTTGTCAATGTATATATGTCCCTTATGTCTTGGTTTTTCCCTTTTACCCTTACAAGGGGGTTTATCTGAAATCAATAAAAATTTCGGACATTGGGCCATTCAGACAGTTATATCATTTTAAACATTTTAATTAGATTTAACCTCATGGATATCAAATTATAATCATAATTTTGGTAATAAAAAATTATTAATGGGTTATATTTTTACATATAAGGTATAAATTTATTAATAAATAAAATAGGGATAAGTTATTTTGATCATTTACTAGTCTAAATGTCATATTTCATGTTTTTATGGATTTAATGTAATATGAAATAATTAATATCATATAATAATATGAATCTAATTTAATGATATATTATCACAATTTTACATTTAATGAAATATAATAGAAATTAAATTTGAATATAAAAACTTAACACAACCATAATATGTCATATGAATCTAAAAACAATTCCAGGACTCTGTATCACAACCAAAAAAAATGAATCTTTTAGAATTTTGAAAAAAAATTCATTATTGTTTTAGTGCTTAGACAAGTAATATATCAGCATTGTGTAAGAGTTTAATGATTTTCATTCACCACTAAAAATTAAAAATAATTTACCATCAAATGGAAAATTAATTTATCTTTCAAGTAAAAACATATTACAAAAAATTTCCCCATTTATCCACAAGTTACATATTTAGGGATATTAAATTCAAGAGAGTGACAGTTTTGAATTTTCATAACTAAGAATAATATAAAATTTATTATAAAGGAAAAATACCCAAAAATAAAATAAAATATAATTTAATATATATATATATATATATATTGTCAAATTTATCCATAAAATTACATAATGTAATGTATAGTGGAAATTTCAATGCCTATCCCAAAGTTTTTAACATGTTTTACCTGTTTTACGAGTACCAAGGTGATAAATATTTAAAATTGGTACTATACATAATGACCAAAAAATTAAAGTGAATTATTTAGAAAAATCATGATTAAAAGCAAGGGATTGATTTAATAATATTAAATTAATAGAATTCATTGAGACTCATTTTAAAATAAGTGCATTAAATGTAATAAAGCGGTTTTTTGAGAAAATGGGTTTTTTAAGAATAATATTGGATTTATTCCTAGAATATATCCTGAATAAAATTATATATAAACATTTTATTTAATATAAAATATATAAATTCCATTAAAATCATTCACCACTAGTGATTATTTATGTATATTAATGTAAAAACACATTCATTTCATAAAAATATTTTTTCATAAAAAAAGTACGATTTTACTTTCACATGATTATTTATTTTATTTTCTAATAAATTGATAACCAATGAATTCATCTTATACATGTGTAAAACATAAGTTATTTATAATTTATTTATTGATATTCCAACCTAATAATCCAATAACTATGTGATAATTTTCATATTAAATAATAAGTTTTTCAATATTATGTTACAGTTCATTTAAACTCAGTTTTTTCATATAAATTAAGCTACCATTTTTTTTAAAATATAAAAATATCATAAAATCAATGGGTGTTATAGATAGTAAGATCATTCATTCCTTAATTAATCAATAGGTTTCATGGGTGTTATGCAACTAAATCTTCAAAGGTTCCACACCCCATAAGAATCACACATCATAATACCAATAAATTCCACTAACTAATGCCACATTCTACCTTACACCCATTGCATGTCACCAACCCCATATACTTTCATGGAAGTTTACATGAAATGGGTGTTCCTAGGATTTTCCCATTGTTTTTTCACCCTAATTAGATGGAATGTTACTGAGATAATAAACCACTATAATGATTCCATGTTTTTTTATTCGTTATCTCATGCGGGGTAATCATAGATAAGATATACTTATCCAACCACTTATACTCATTCGTTGAAATTCCCATTGTGATTAGATATATGATATTCTCTCATAATTAGTTTTAACATGAGTTGTTAATTGAACTGCTTTTCTTTGTAATAAAGATAATTCATTTCCTAATAAATCTGGATTCATCAACATTCATTGAATTATAAAGATACATCCATAAAAGTTATTTTCTCTCATTTATTTTCTATAATCAAAAAATTTATATCTAATGTTATAATAATAATAAATACCAAAAAATAACATTTTCATTGACATTTTGGATATATTATAGAATGAACTTTGTAACTACCATTTTTTTAATTCTAAAGGAATTTGAATTTTAAGATCTAGAGTAGATGGATTTTTTAAAGTTTGTAATGAGATCAATATATTTGTACTGGGTAAATCTATGGAGATATTTTTTTATAATTGTTTGGTTCTTTTGTGTAGTTCGAGAGACGGGTTTGGGGATTTTTCCTTTGTGTGGGATTTTTTTAACTACTAGAGGACTATTATTCCAAAATCAGTGGGTGCTATACATTTGTTATTTTATAGGTGGAATGGTTATGTTGCTGTTACATAATGGCACCATATTTCATGGTCGACAGTTATCGAGTTGGCCCCTGAAGAGGGAATTATATTATAAACCTTTGGTCACACATCAATGCATCACTTAAAGGTGAGGGTTTCACCATTAATAAACTAGATCATGATAAAATCCAATATCACTAAATGAAAATATTGGATTCTAGAATGGATCATTATATAGAAAGGTTTCTACATTATCTTTGTTCATCCAACATAAGATTAAAAATTTTGGACCATCAAAGATCACAATGTAGCATTGGTATTGTACCATGAAGGGTTATTGGGATATAGGAGTACCAAGATTTCTTCTAAAAGGTTTGTTGATTCATGAGGTTATAAGACACCCTCTAAAGTATTTATTATAGGTTTTTATAGTGTTATGCCGAGTGGTTCAATACCATGTTCATTTTTGACATGTTACAACTCAACCCTTGGTTAGGGTGTTTCATTAGTCCATAATGATATATTAACATTATGTATTTTTAGAAAATAAGGGTCATAACTATATTTTCTTAGTAGATCATCTATCCATATCCAATGGATTTACATTTGAGAGGGTACATTTTTTCATCCTCTCCCCTTTACGTTTTCCCCTTGGATCCCTCTTAAATATCCTAGGGATTATATCTGATTATGTTTAATTTCATCACAATAGATTGATTTAATCCACGTGTACTATTCATAATTTTTCATTCTATAATTTGGAAGGGATATCCCTAGGTTTTTTTGGGAAAATTTCACCATAACATAGTGAAGTAATTGTAGAATGCAGGTAAATCATTGTGCAGTATCTTAGAGATGCTGAGAGAGTAGGGATGATTATTGTCTCTATTTGATTAAACATGGCTATGTTTATGATGGATTCTCCAAGTGATTTCCCAAAACTAGCATCAGTGATTGATTGAGAAAAAATTAATAAGGATTTTTGTTTAATGAGTCTTATGGTTATGTCGCGTATCATTAAAATATTGATATTAAAAAGTTTAATTATGGGAGGCCACTTATGATATTTTTACAATTATGGCTCATTGGATTAAATTTTGAAATTAATTATAAATGTATATAATTAATTTTTAATATCATGTGTTATTATTTTGGGGTTTATAATGCTATAAATATTTCAAAAAAACATGGGAATGTCTTTTTCTTTAGCATGAATTATGTATGGTAACTTCTTTTTAGTTTCATGAAACAATTTTTACTTAACCAGTGATTCGGGTTGGTTGGCCAGTGGGCCTTAGGTGCACCTCCCCATACACCAATGTATTATAACTAGCAGCTAGAGTATGGATATGTGATAGTCATGAGATTATACTCTCTAGTGGTGAAAATACTAAGGTTCCATATATAAATATAACATTAAATGAAGGACCATAAATAGCTTAAGAAACAGAATAACATAGAATAATCATATATAAGAAGCACCATAAATAATAAACAACCGAAAGGTATACCCTTTATAGAGAGTAAGCAACATGTATCATTGAAATTAATACAAGATGATAATCATGGTCTCCAATGGAAGACCATATAAGTACATTTATATAAATCATATAAACACTCAAAAGTAAACTCCGGCTAATATAGAGGAACCACCATGGTCCACTACCATAGATTCAATGATAAGTAGTACAACTCGATCATTAAGGTCAATATGCCAAGATTGGTCCCTTACCTGGTCATAGAGACAAAATCTGTATATTCATCTTGATGGGATAGTGTAGAGTGTGAGATTAATATCACTAGGCCACCACCAACGTGTTCCTAGATTAAATAAAAATTTGTGCAAGAGTCTATAGAATACAATAAAAACATGCACATGCACATTAAATAAATTACCCGCTTCCCATAGGCTCAATAGCCACAACAAATTGATCACCTTCTTCGGTCATCACTAGAGAAATTCTGAGTGTGATCACCTAAATATATATATATATATATATATATATATATTACAAAATTTTTTTGGATATGTATATATTCATATTGAAGATGATTCTTGTCCTAGAACCCAAGGAAATGTAAATAAATGGATTTCCATATATGTATACCATTTTGGAAATTCCAAATCATAAAATGGGTTGATAAAACATCCTCTTGAAAATAGGGAAATGGAAATGTGAAGGTACTGTTGAATAAAAAATAACTAGGTTCTAAAAATATTAATTCTTTAATGTGAAGCTAAAATATATAAATTGAAAAATGAACAATGTTCATTATTAATGGAGAGTGATGGATTTCAATGATTAAAAATGAATGATCATAAGAAATATATCGACCACAATAACATAAATCAATAAGGTGTAGAAGGATTATCTATTCATCATAAATTATGGTATTTGAAAAATTTTATTATATAAATAATTTTTTAAAATAGTTGTGGAATTAATTACAATTTATAATATGAAAATAAAGAAAATATACTTACTTGAAAAGTATAGTTTCATGCTTTAATCAATTTATATCATATTCTGATGTTTTTCTCCAATCGATGAGAATTTAAGATGTTGTTATATTACACGAACCATTGGAAAAATATTCTAATATATAAAATAATCCACAAATAGAAAAAAATCTATCTATCCTATATATAGACTTTAACTAAAACAAAAAACTTATATCACAAGTTATGATAATTACCAAAATGAATAAACCTTCATTGGAATAATAGTATATTAATCTCTGAAATTAGACAGTAATACCCAATGTTCAAACTAGGTAATTATATAAAGAAATATACTGAAAATTTTACAATATATTTATAGGTATGACTGAAAAACAAATATTATAATGATTTGATCTCATATTCTTCCAAATTTTATCTCCATATAATGTATGTCACTCTTGATATCTCATACATAAATTGTATATGACATTTTATTATAATCTCTATGATATAGTAATCAATTCCATAAATTTCCCAAATCATTACAAATACACATTAAAATCTTGTATTTTTTTAAAAGATAATATAACCATTATTCCTCAAATAAACTCCCATAAGATTATTTTTATCTAAATTATATAATTTTTTTAAAATATATATTGATATTTATCAAAAAGAACATTAATCACTTAATAGAAATCAATTTTTTGAACCATGGTTATTTATATTATAAATAATATTTTTCCAACATTAAAATAATATTTATTATTTGTTTCATACTAATTAGGACATCATGCATTCTAATGGTTAGAAGAGTCACATTATTATCTTTTTCTTTTGGGAATATTCCCCATAGCCTTGCCAAGTGTGACATGGATTCCTTCCTAGTAAAAAAATTTATATAATTCTGAAAGCCTTCCCAAAAATATGATCATCTTACTCAAAAATACCTATAACCAAGAAAAAAAATTACAGCAATGGTTTTCTATATAGGTCATTGTTTCAAAAAAGAAAATTATCATAATTTAAAAGTTTAACATTTTCATGTTATTTATTTTGTGATAAATCATTGTATGAATCTTATCTATAGGGTACAATATCACCATTGTACCATAAATAGACCCATGTTTCTAGTCACCAGACTCTGGAGTAATGGGAGGCACGTTGAGACCATGTGACCTACAGGTTTGACCACTATATCAATAGTTAGCTGGGATGGGACATTTAAAAGTGGTTTCAGATGAGGATTTCTTTTCCATTGTCTTGATGTTTTGGGCTAGTAGGTAAGAGACTATGAATTTATTGGTTCTTCGTAAATAACTATGTATAAGACTAATCACCCCCCTCCTCAATGGGGAAATGACCAAGTGTCTAGGGATCAGAACTATTGTTTATGATGTTCATTGTTACAGTTGATATGATTTCACCTAGACTGAATGGTTTATTTCCACTACATATTGATTTATTTATTTTTAAAATATATATAATTTTACCCTTTCCCTTATATGGAAAGGATTAATCATTAAAATAATTATATTAGAAACATATAGAATTCACATTCGATTCATATTTCATCCCATGTAGTTGCAGATGTAGGCTTCATGCAGTTTTGATTTTGTGTTTTGGGTGATATTCCATGCTTGTATTTATACATCATGCCTTGACTATTTATATTCAATTCCTCTATATTTATAGAATGTTTCTCAATGTTTATTTCTTATAATAACATGCTTGTTACATTTTAAATTTTTAATTGGTTGCATGGGTTGGATATATATGGTTTGGGAATAAACAAGAACCAGTTTTTGATTGTAATGTCTATAGGTGCCTTATAACTGGGAAATGGTAACCCACATATTCGAACCATTGTAAAAGGTCACTAAATTTATCACACTAAATTATATTATATTTGGTTAAATGAGAGCTAAACTATAATTTATAAATTCCATGGGTGCTTTATGGGCTGCGAAATGACAACCCATATAATCCAACTACTGTATATGACCATGTTGTTTATATAAATGGATATAAATGTGTAATATGTTTAAATTAAACCTAAATGAGATTTTTTACCTTCTAAAATTTTTAAATGGACCTATGTAGCCCATTTGGGACTTCTGACTTATGAGATAACATGTTATCTGTGTTTATAACCTCAATAACTAAGAAACTATAATTGGATTCTATTCTGATGAGCCTAGGTTGGCATAGTGGGAACCTAGTAGGTCATATTCTCTATTAAAATGAATTTAAATAATAAATTAATTAAAATATATTGAATTATAATTATTGTTTACAACTTTAAAATGATGTTTTATGAAACTTTCTTGTTTTTCCTCATCTTTTACCATGTGATTTTGTTTATAATTAGTACATTCTAATTCAAATTAAAACTTTTAAATGTTTAAATATTGAATGTTATTAAATGTAATAAATTTAAAATGGAACCCTTGGTGGTGTCCATTTTTTAGACCCTCATGTAATTGAGGTTTATGTTTCTCATATCAGTTTCCATGGAATGGAAATATATGTGGTTTATTTAGTCCTTTTTCTTTTAGAAATAGATTAGATAATTTAATTTTGAGCCACATAATATATTTATTCAATCACCTACTATTAGGATAGAATTGTTTCCTTTATAATGGTAATGACAATGGTAGGTAACACCCTAGGTATTATAAATCGTTTCCAGTGTTTTCAGCTTCTGGATATTTGGTTTTGTTTAGGTGTTTTTGTCCCTAGTAAGAATCATATATTTAAAAAAAATTTGTTTCTATTGGTTGTCGTGATATCTTTACCCTTTTAATATGTGTGAGCATGGATTAATTCTTATTTTTAGCTAGTTAGACATGTATTTCGAATGGTGGGCCTCTTTTTAGGTGGCTTAACCCTCTCTTCTTCCTTAGTGATGGACGACATGTAATGTCATCATCCGGGCTAAGGGTCATATAGAGAAACACAACTCTATGTTAAATCTCTATGCAAACAATCTAATACATGAATTCATATAGAAGAGATACTATGTGTAGTATTCAAGATGTGTTTTCTTTATTCTAGTCCTCATGGTAGTATGCCTTCACTTATGCAGTGCTCGTAGAGTGTTAAATGTTGTAACGAACAGGTTGAGTTCAGTGGAATCATTGAGACATGAACTGTTGTGTATGGTCCTAGTTCATCTCTTGAGTAAAGTTTCATGGGTGTTAAATAAATATGTTTTCCCAATGCTCAGAAGTACTTTCATGAGAAATTGGTCTTTTGGCATGCCGGTCAGTTCGGTGTAGGTTTTCTCATCTAATGACTTGAATATCGTGAGTGTGACTTGGTGTAGTGTCACATGTTCATTTATGTTAAATACGGCCTACTGTTCTTATGATCGGTTTGTTTGTCTCTTCTTTTTACAACAAGGACACTCCTAATGTGGGAAGCTTCATGTTAAATCTGTTAAATGTTTCCTTCCGAGTAAAAGGAACAAAACCAAAGAGGACCATTGGAGAATGGTTGGGATTTCATAAATTCCCTTGAGGTTTTTGAACTTTAAATCATGTCGGTTCTTACTCATCAGTGCAATTTTGGTGTGGTTTGGTGGTGTTTGAAACCATTGAGAAACACCTTTGTTCATTGGTGGACTTTGGTGGTTAGGATTGGACAACCACGGGATGCCTCTGGTGGTAAAGGCTTGGTGATTGATTATTGATAGTGTTTCAGAAGGTGAATCAAAGTTTACTTTAACAGATATCATCATATAGTTGTTCTACTATTATTCTTATGGTTTTCTTGGTCTCCTCTTACTATACTCTGGTTTAGAGATGATAATTTACTCTATCATAACTTAATACTTGAAACACTAAGAGAGCATTGGTCTTAAACCATGATAATTCATTAAAATCTGTTGAACTTGTTCAGTTTTTTTCTCAGTCTTGCACGCTGATGTGTGGTTTTTATCGAGTTGGTTGTCATGGCTGATCGTTGGGATCCCAAGTATTATCATCTTGGAGGGACTCTTGGGTACCAGAAATATATTTTCACATGACCTCTAGTTGGATGCCGCTATGATCCTAATTTTATATATATTGTGACATTATTAGCCCTTCTCCAACCTATCTTTTCTAAACATGGATTATAAACTACCTCAGGATCATTCAATGGACTCCAGTTTGAAGAATCTAAGGTTATCCCATGATTATAGTTGAAGTAGGAGGTCTTTTTTAAAAGTATATGGATTCTAGTTCCTTGGATCTAAATTACACACTTTTTCATGTCAATTCATAACAGAATAAATGTACAGGTGATGAATTGACCATGGAACATCATTGGAAGTTAGTCATGGACTTCAATGAACATGTTCGTTCTAAGAGAATGATCCTTTAGAAGAAGGGTTTTTTCTGTTTTCATTTAGCTAGATATTTAAGAAAATCATCATCAAAGATGGTCAACCTGAAGTGGATTGACTTATCATCCTTCTTATTCAGTGTTCATGGTCACTAAGATTCTATTTTCAACACGTCTTTATGTGAAGGTGAGTTTGATTTAAAGGTCGGTAGTGTCTTCTTTGAAATCTTGCATGGTCAGTTTCAGTTTCATCGATCTGAATTTGATCGTTGTAACTCCCCAAGAATTTAAAAATAATTTTCATATTTAATGCATTAAACACTAAGTCTCTAAAATATACCACTTTGTTACTATCTATCTAGAAAACATAATTTTTTCACCTCTATGTTTTGAATTTTCAAAAAATAACATACATAGTTGTATTCAGTAGGACATTTAGAGTATGATAAGATCAACTAACATTTTTTGTTAACAATAACTTGACCCTTATAAATAGTAACATACCCTTATGAATAGTAATGTCACCCATATGAATGGTAACCATTCCAATTAATGTATATGTAAAATTTAGGCACCTTATAAATAAAATAGAATATTATAGAAATTAATAATTAAGTTCTGGTATTTTTTTGATTAATAAATGTTTAATTACAATTATAAATAAATTCATTAATAAAATTAATTTTCATAAAATGTATTATTTAATAAATATTTTTTTCCCTATGAATTTAGGATAATTTTATGAGTCCTCTATTAATTTTTGTAATTATTATAAATTCATTTTTAAATTTAAAATATTTATTTTTCAAGTAAATAATAATATTATTTAAAAATTAAATTCCTCTTAGAAAAATATTTTGTTAAAATGGAGTTCATTTTTGAATTATACACCTTGAAATATGGTTAGGGTTAATTGTTTGTATTTTTATGAAATATTTGAATTTTTGTGAATAGTCAAATTTGATAATTTAGGAAATATGCTAAATGGATGAATTTATGCATCATGATAGAGTCATGGATAATATAAATGACCATTGGTTCAAACTTATATGAACATACTACTATTTTGAGTCAAAATAATTAATATTATTCATAGTCTTGAGCAAAAATAATAAAATAATGACAAAAATAATGGAAAAGCCCTCCTCTCCCCCACTATAAAAGCCACTCGTCACTCCCTCTTCTCATCACTCAGCTTAAGCCTTTTTCCTTTTCTAAATTCTATTAATATTTCATCCCAAGATCCATCCAATGACCATAATCCCTTGTTATCTTCAAAATATAAATCTTCTCCCATAAATAGGATCTCAAGGAAGATAAATTCAAGAGTTAAATTCATCTTTTCATTTCTTTTATTTTCATTCATGTTCCTTTCTTTCTTTTTCTTTCCTCACCTGAATTCCTCCAAATGCTATGATAACTCTAGTACATTAAATGTACAAGAATTATGTTATGATAATTTAATATTTCATCATTATCTCTCCTTTCCTATCCTTTTATACTAGAAATGATAACACTATCCAAGATGTGTTAATTTATCACATTCAGGGATTAAAATTTTTCAAATTCTATTACCATCATCAATTATGGTCATGAAAGAATTTTTATTTTTGAACCAGGTCATCATATATGTACTGTATCCTATTTAATGTTATGAAATAATTTTCAATAAAAATGGTATTAAATTATAAAACTAAATTAGATCGTGGTGATCGAAAAACCTCCAAATTAATCCAAGCATTTGTCATTAAAATTTTATCTGTTGATTCATCTTCTCTCAAAATAACAGAAAGATTTATATGATCATTTTAACATATGGATGATCATTAATAACTCAAAAAGAAAATTATGGATTTCAATTTCCATTTTACAAAAACTTCCTTACTCTTATACAAGAAAACTGATCATGAAAACTAAGAAAACATGCACTCTCAAATGATGAAATTGAATCTATTAACCCATAAAAACAACCATAAATGAACATAATAAAATTATATAAATAAAAAACATTTATAAATGGATCTTATTTAAGTTATTAATATATATAATTTTATATTCAAGGACCTTATGTTCAAAAGTGAAACATATTCGGACATTAGGTAATGGTTTTCTACATGATCCTCCATTTTTATTTGGGTAACTCTCATTATCTACTTTCCTTAAAGAAATTATTATATTTTCGTATTTAATAATCATAAATTATGTGATAATGTTTTATATATGTTTACCAAAAAGAATATATCTATCTTTTATTGGTAGTTACGTGTTTTAAAAGGATCATTCAAAATTCTTCCTGAAATACAAACCTGATTCCCGAGAATTTATCAAATTCATACCTATTTTCAAGTTCACTATATATTCTATTTTAAGAAATAATTATTTTTCGAAGACTAATAATTTCATCATGGAAAAAATACCTTACTTACTTTTTGGTTTTATTCAATGATTTTTCGAAAAGAACTATTCTTTTCAAAGTAAAAGTGTATTTCTCTAAAAAATTCCTTAATGAATTTATAGAGTATTTTTGTCTATTTCAACACCTATATTGAATTTAATTTATTTTTGAGGTTAATATATTATGTTTATCATCTAACATATTGTATTAAATTGTTTATGATCAGTTTGAATTTTGATGTGCTTTCTTGATACCATTCACAATATTACTCAAAATGATTAGTGTTTATTTTTTGGAAAAGTTATTTACATTTCAGTTTTTATTTTTAATATGAGTGTATATATTGTTTATGTTTCTCCCCATTCATATAAGGAATGAATTTTATTTAGTAAGTTATGGGTGGGGCTCTCTATATCCCCTCTATGCATTAGTAAGTCTCATGAGACAAAATAAATATCGACATGGCTGAGGCCTTGTCCATTTTCAAATATTCTTTTGGATAAGGCCTTAATAATTTTCAGATGTCTTGGTTGAGACCTTGATGGTATTTTTCAGAATGTTCAAGACTATGAATTAACTCATTATAAAACTATATACTGATAGTCCATGTGATTATTTGACTAGTATAATATCCATGGTTATGTTTTATCGAATTATTTATCCAGTTTTTATTCCTACCATATTATGGTCAAATATATTTTTAAAGGCGTGAATTTTTAGTTATTCATTGTACCTAGTGTTTATATTATCTTCTACTATGTTATTTACTCTTATTGGTCATCTGACGTAACCCCTTTCACATGTTTTATTTTCCCCAAGTTATGAAGAATGATATTATGAATGACTTGCATGGATAATCTTGAAGATTAAGTGGGATTTAAAATAAGTTGTTATGTTGTTTTATTTCCTTTCAAGTTGTAATTTTGAACCCTTGCAAATAACTTGTTTTCCAAAGCTACAAAATTTTTCATTCCTTTGAGATATGAATTCCTTTTTTATATTGCAATGTAATAAAATAATTCATTGTCTCTGGGAAACTGGTGTCAGGACTTTACAGTTGTTATCAGAGTAATTTTAGTATAAAACATGGAAAATTAGATTTAGAAAATGTATATTATGGAACAAAACCCTAATATGTTCTTTGTGGATAAACATTCTAGAAAATCTGGAAATTTTGGTAAGGAATAGATTATATGGATCTTTCTAAAAAATACATCCATGTCTATATACTACAAGTGTATGTGGTTCGAGAACAGATGTACCTAGGAGTAACAACTCCGATAAAGATTTTTGGGCTCGACCTGAGGTATCTGGGTACACGACAACAGGCCTTACTGTGCACATCGTTTGAAACTCTCAATGAATTTTCTTAATATAATTTGAATTTTCTTTACAAACCATTGTGAAGGAAGTAAATTTAATTTATTCCTCAATTAAACCTTGATTATGAGATTGGAAATTGATAGGATTTTAATTTATGCTATTGGTTTTTCCTAGTTGAGGTTATACATTATGATTAATAACTTAATCTAGTTTATACCATTTTTTATAAATGACGCCTTGTGTAAGGAATAGAAACTGCATAAACATGTGTATCCCATGTAGGGATTGCCCTCCAATTCTAGATAATGATATTGGCTCAGGAGCTATGACTGGTGTTGAGAAACTTATAACTATACTGGGATAACTGACCCAGGTTATGAACAATAACATTACCCATATGGAGAATCCTGATCCACAATGTGGAAAATAAATGTTTGACCACTTTATGTGAAAATAGCCTCCATCATTCAGTGGGACTATTAACACATTCGTAGCAGATTAGTGGATAATTTCAGTAGAGAATATATTTCTCTCATTGGGATATAATGATAGATATAATTTTTTCATGGAAGTTTATCATTTATTGGTATATTTGGATCATAGGTGGTCATTAATTCAAAAAAAGGAGGAGGAATAAATAAAATAAATGGAATGGATGGATTACAATGAAATTTTCCTAGAAAATTATTTTACTTGTGAACAATGAGTAAATTTGGAGAGGCAATTCTTGAGTCTCATTCAAAAATTGGATGAAAATGTTGCAATGTATGAAGCCAAATTTACAAGGTTAGCAAAAAATTCTGCAAACTGTATACGTAATATAAGGATAAATATTGATCGTTTCTTTGATGGTTTAAAACCATTCCTCTGAAGGACACCAGTCTCCCAAAGTTTGTCATCATATGAATACATTGTCTCAAGTGCTATCAATATAGACAAAGATTTCTCTATGTCTTATAATTTTATGGGGAAACAAGAGAATAATATGTTGGAGGACTATAGAATGGATAAAGGTAAGAATAAATAGGGGAATTTTACAACATGAGATACTTGTGGAAGGAAACACCTAGGTGCCTACATAAATGGGAAAGACATGTACAGTAAGTGTGGATAGAAATGAAACATTATTGGTGATTTAAAGGGAAATAAATATTCTATCAATTTTCAAATCTATAATTTTAGGGAGATAGGGAACAATTATAATGATTTTCCAAAGCATCAAGGAAATGGTCCTTAGAAAAGGCCAAGGAAATAAGGTCAAGCTTATGTTGTCACAACTGCTAAGGTTGAAGTTACTAATGATGTGGTGGTAGGTATATTAATCATTTACTCAAACTTATCAAATTATTTATTTGATTGTAGATCATTGAATTCATTTATATATTCCTAGTTTTCAAGGAAAATTAGATATTTCTAATTTGATTTAATAAAAGAGTTTTCAATCAAAACTCCTAAGGGAAGTATCATTGCATCAAATATATGGACGGCAGTCCCCATTATGGAATATGAATGATCCTTATATTATGATATTTTCCTCATACCCATGATTGAATTTGATATAATCTTAATTATGGATTGTATTTCAAATTATTATTCAAAAATATAATTCAAGAAGAATGAAAATACAATGTTTGAGGATGGTGTGGAATCACTTATCTTTAGAGAAAAAACATCACCATCTGATTCCCATCTAGATCCACCCTCGGTAGCTCTACTGAATTCAATTATTGGGAATGATAAGAAATCGATATATATGATTTAGGTAATAAATTTTCAAATAGATTATGTACCTATTTTACAAGAATATGTTGATGTGTTTCAAGAGGTTTTACCTTGACATCCTCCAGATTGGAAATTTGAGTTCTCTATTGATTTAAATAATGGTTCAAGACCTATATCAAAGACTTATTATAGAATGGCCACTATGGAATCAGTGTAACTTAAGAAAAAACAATAGTAATTTATTGATAAAGGATTTATTTTTCCTAGTGTTTCTCTATGGGGATCCTCTATTCTTTTTATTAAAAAGAAATATGGAACTATGAGGTTGTGCATTGACTATAGAGAGATCAATGCTATAAAAATAAAGAACAAGTATCCCCTACATCTCATTGATGATCTATTTGATCAACTACATGGAGAAAAATATTTTTCTAAGATTGATCTTTGACATGGATAGCATCAGTTGTGTTTGAAGAAACAAGATATTCCAAAGATAGAATTTTGAATCAGGTATGGGCATTACGAGTTTAAAGTAATGCGTTTTGGACTGACTAATTCATCCTTTATCTTCATGGATCTAATGAATAAGTATTTCCTAGAATATCTTGATGACTTTTTGTGGTATTTATTAATGATATCTTGGTATTCTCCAAAATTTACAAAGATCATGAAAACCACTGGCACATTATTCTGAAAACTCTTAGAAGAAATAAATTATATGAGAAGTTTAACAAGTGTGAATTTTGGATTCAATCAGTTTCTTTTCTTGGACATATTTTCTCAATGGATTGAATATTCATTGATACTAGGAAGAAATATGATGTTAATGAATTTCCTATGCCAACGATCGTAACCGAGGTAAGTAGTTTTATTGATTTTGGATGTTATTATCGGTGATTTGTTTAGAACATCACCCAATTCACCAAACTATTAACCAAGATTAATCATAAAGTGGTTAACTTCATATAGAAAAAATAATGTGAGGAATGTTTTGAATAATTAAAGATGAAATTATTGAATCCCTTGATCCGGACACTATCATATGGGAATGATGGGTTTGTGATCTATAGTGATGTATCAAAGATAGTGAATAGTTTTTTTCCTTATGAAAAATTATAAATTTATTACCTATACATCAAGGTAGTTAAAAATTCATGAAAAGAACTATCCATCCCATGATCTTGAGTTAGTAGATATAATCTTTTCTCTAAAGATATGGATACATTATCAATATAGTGAAAGATGAGATATATATATATATATCTCACACATGATTGAAATACATATTCTCACAAAAAGAACTCAACATGAGGAAAATGTGATTGCTTGAGCTACTCAAGGATTATGATTGTTCCATAAACTACCACCCAAGAAAGGAAAATAAGGTAGTTGATGAAATGAGTAGGAAGTATCATGGACTTATAAACAAAATGATAATTTTCAAGGATCTTATGTATATGGATCTAGAGAGGATGGATATGGGAATAATCAATGAAGGTAAAACATCATTACATTTTCAATTGGTTTATCAATAATCATTATTAGAAAAGCAATCTCAACCTAATTATGATAATCGTAAATGAAAATTAATGTTCTGAATGATGGGAATTTGGAATAATTCATATATGAAGACTGAATTTTGAAGTTTGGGAAGATTCATTGTGTTCCCGCTATACCAGAAATAAAAAAAGGGATTATTGGATGATTACCATAGTTTGAATTTATCTATACATATTAGTAGCACAAAGACGTATAGAGATTTTATGGAATATTTATGGTTGGATAACATGATGAAATAAATTTCAGATTATGTATCAATATGTTTAGTCTATCAACAACTGAAGGTAGAACAACAACATCCTATAGGATTAATGAAACCTATACCAATTCATACAAGAAAATGGAATTATATCACCATGGATTTTGTCACTAGATTACCCAAAACTACAATAAAGAATTATTCAATATGGTTAATTATTTATCACTTATGAAATCATCACATTTCTTCATTATAAGAGAGGATTTTCCACTAGATAACCATGAATGATTCTACATTAATGAATTTGTGATACTTCATAGAGCACCTCCCTCAATTGTGTCTAATCATGATCCATGATAAACCTAAAAAATTTGGCAAAAGTCTTTAGAAATATTGTGATACTAAGCTTCATTGGAGAACAGTTTATCACCAACAAACTGATGGGAAATTAGAAAGGACAATCCAAACTTTAGAAGAGATTTTGAGATCATGCTCAGATGATTTTCAAGGTATGTGGAGTCATTCATTACATTTAGTGGAGTTTTACTACAAGAATATTTTCCTTTATGTATTCAAATGGAACCATATGAAGAACTATATGGAAAGAGATTTCATACACCAACATGTTGAGATGAAGTCAGTGAAAGGAAGCTTATGGGTCCAAGGCTTTTGGAGGAAACAAAAGTGGAGGTAAATACTATTCAAACCCATACCAAAGCTTCTCAAATTAGTAAAAAGAGTTATATTGATAATCAAAGGAAGGATTTGGAATTTCAAGTGGGAGATCTCATTTTCATTAAATTATATTCGTGGAAGGGTGTAATAATATTTGGGAAGAAAGGGAAATTGAGCCACATATATATTGGCCCTTTTTTAAATTCTAGAGAGAATTGGAGTTGTGGCTTATCATTTGGTAATGCCACCTGGCCTGTCTAAAGTACAGAATTTTTTCACGTCTCATTTTTGAGAAAGTACATGCCAGACCCAACGTATGTCCTCATTTATAAAGGTATGGAATTGGAACCCAACTTATCATATAGCGAAGAGCCTATCCAGATTCTATATATTAAGGAATATGTGTTGTGGAATCAGATGACATGACTGGTAAGGGTACATTGGAGAAATCATAAAACTAAAGAAGAAAGATGGGATAATGAGGATCTTATGATGAAGAACTACCCAAATCTTATTATGAGGTAACATTCTGGAATTTCGATGATGGGATTTTTTTAAGGGGGAGAATGTAACAACCCAAGGATTTATAAATATATTTAATATTTAATTCATGAAACACTGAGTCTCTAAAAAACACCACGTTGTTACAACCTATCCAGTAAACATAAATTTTACACCTCTATGTTTTGAATTTCGAAAAACTGACATACACGGTTGCATTCAATAAGATATCTAGAGTATTAAAGGATCAACATAATTTTTTGTGAATAGTAAATTGACCCTTATGAATATTAACATACCCATATGAATAGTAATATGACCCTTATGATTAGTAACGACGCCCATTAAATTATAATGAAAATTTTGGAACCTTATAAATGTAATAAAATATTTTATAAATTAATAATTAATTGTTTGTATTTTTATGAGTAATAAATATTGATTTATAAATCTAAATTAATAAATTAATAAAATTAATTTATATAAAATTTATTCTTCCAAAAATATTTTGTTTTCTTATGAATTTAGGATAATTTTATGAGACCTCTGTTAATTTTTTATAGTATTATAAAATCAATTTAAAATTTAAAATATGTATTTTTCAAGTAAATAATTATTTTATTGAAAAATTAAATTTATATTATTTAAAAAATTATTTTTATAAAATGGAGTTCATTTTTTAAAATTTATTGTGAAATTTTTGTATTTTTTCAAAATACTTGAATTTTTGGTGAATAATGAAATTCAAGAATTTACGAAATATGCTAAATAAATGAATTTATGCATCATTATTGAGTCATAGATTATGCTAATTTCCATTGGTTCAAAATAACATCACTTATTACTATTTTGAGTCACAATAATCTAGAATATTCATAGTCTTGAGCCAAAATAATAAAATAATTATTAAAATAATGGAAAACCCCTCCTCTCCTCCACTATAAAAGCCACCCATCACTCCCTCTTCTATTCACTCATATCAAGGCATGTTCCTTGTCTAAATTATCCTAAAAAATCTTCCCAATATCCTCCCCATGAACATAAACCCCTGGTATCCTCAAAAGACCAAATCCTCTCTCCTAAAGAGGCTCTCAAGGAAGAAAAAATCAAGAGGTAAATTCCTCTTTTTATTTCTTTTATTTTCATTCAAGTTCCTTTATTTCATTTTCTTTCTTCAAATCCTTTACTCAAAATTTTAGGATAACTCCAGTACCTTAAAATAAATAGAATTTTTTTATTATAATGTAATATTTCATCATCATCTCTCATTTACCCTCCTTTAATACCAGAAATGAAAACACCATCAAAGATGTGTTCATTTATCACATTCAAGGACGACAGGTTTTCAACATCTATTACCATCTTCAATTCTGGTCATAAAACCATTTTTATGATTGAAACAGATCATAATATATGTTATATATCATAATTAATGTTCTGAAATCATTTTTATACATTTTATTAAATATAAAATGAAATGAGTTCGTAAAAACCTCCAAATCAATACAAGCGTTTATTATTAAAACTTTATCTATTGATTCATCCTATCCCAAAATAACTAAATGATTTATATCATCATTTAATAATATAGATGATAACTAATAACTACTAACTTTAATTCTGGATTTTAATTTCCATTTTACATGAACTCCGATACTCTTATACAAGTGAACTGGTCATGAAAACTAAGAAAATGTGCACTCCCAAATGATGAAATTGAATCTCTTAACCCATAAAAACAACAATAAATAAACATAATAAAATTATATTAAATAAAAAAAATGTTTATAAAATTCTAAATTAAGTTTTTAATAAGTATAATATCATATTACAGGACCTTATGTTCAAGAGTAGAACATATTGGGACACAAGGTAAGGATTTCCTACCTAAACCTCCAATTTCATTCGGGATACTCTCATTCTCTCTTACCTCAATGAAATTATTATATATTATTATTTAATCATCATAAATTCTTTGATAATGTTCTATATATGTGCATGAACAAGAATACATCTTTTCTCCATGGGGATTTACATGTTTTAAAACGATTTTAAAATTCATCGCAAAATACAAGCCTGATTCAAGTGAATTTATCAAATTCAGACTTTTTTTCAAGTTCACTTTATAAAATTTTTTAAGCAACAATTATTTTTTTTAAACCACTAATTTCATCATGGAAAAACTACCTAAATTAATTTTTGTTTTTGTGAAAAAAAATTTCTAAAATAACTTTTATTTTCAAAGTAAAAGTGTATTTCTCTCAAAACATCCTCGATGAATTTATAAAGAATTTATGTCTATTTCAACATCTCTAATGCGTTTTATGCCTTATTGAGGTTAATATCCTATGTTTATCATGTACCATGTTATATTAAATTGTTTATGATCAATTTTATTGTGGATGTTCTATCTTAATACCATTCACCATATTACTCTAAATGGTTAGTGTTTATGTTTGGGGAATGTTATTTACATTTCATATGTTAGTTTTAATATAATATTATATACTGTTTATGCTTATCCCCATTTATATGATGAATTAATTGGAATTAGTAATTGACATTTGGGGCTCCATATATCCCCTCGATGCATCAGTAGGTCTCATGAGACAAAACAGATTTGGACTTGGATGAGGCATTGCCCATTTTCAGATATGGTTTTGGCCAATGCCTTCATCATTTTCAAATGTCTTGGTCATTGCCTTAAGGGTATATTTAAGAGTGTTTAGAATTATGAATTCTCCCATTATGTAACTAGATATTGATAGTCCATGTGATTATTTGACTAGAATAATGTCCATGGTTATGTTTTATGGAATTATTTAACCCATTTTTTATTCTTTCGATTTTATTCTCAGGTATATATTTAAAGGTATGAACTTTTAGATATTCATCATGCCTAGTGTATATATTTCCTTATGTTGTATTTTTTACACATACTGATCATCTGAGAACACCCCTCTCACATGTTCTATTTTCCCCGAGGGTTTGAATAAGTATATTATGAATGACTTGCAAGGATAATCTACAAGATTATGTATGATTAAAAAGAAGTTGTTATATTGTTGTATTTCGTTTCAAGTTTCAATTTTTAACCTATGTATGTATCTTGTTTTATAATACACTAAACTATTTGTTCATTCAAGATTTTACTTTCTTGTTTGTATTACAATTTAATAAAATAATGCATCGGCTCTAGGAAATTGGGGTCGGGTCTTTATGATCATTATTTTCCAAAGAGGTATCTGATCTGACATTATAAGTAACTAAGTTATCTGTGTTAAAGAAACCACACTATGAGAATATTTATAATGCTTAAGGTTGTTCTTTTTTGTGGAAATTATGATGGTGGATTTATCATGGCTATGAATTGGAAGAATAAAGTATAATCCTAAGGTAATATGTACCTTTGGAAATATGTTTAATGAGATGATGATGTGAAATTTTATCTAGATAAACAAGATCAGGTAAGAGACATCTTAGAGTTTTGTTGTTGAATATAGTGTTTACTGAAGTCTTAATGGCATAAGTGTAGAATGATTAAGTTGTTCTTGTATGTACGTTGGGCATTTTGAAATGAAACAAGACCATTTGAATTATACTTCCAAACCAACATATGTTACGTGAAGTTTTTATTATTCCGGAATGCTTCTCATGGAAGATAATTTCTATTGTGGGGAGGTTGTAATGACCTGTGTTTTTAAACTGGATAAAAATACCAAAGCAAATTGAATTATGGCATTTCTTAGATGGGTTGTTTTCAAAACTGGGATTCAGAATGTAATTTCGATAGTGGGGAAACTGTGATGTTTTTTTAAAAGAAATTTATTTCATTAAAATAATGTTAAAATGAATTTAAATAAAATGGAAATAAATGTGAAATAGAAATAATGAAAAGTTTGAATAATTATAATAATAATAATATTATGATGATAATTATTTTATTATTATTATTGTTGTTTTTTGTAATTATTATTATTTTATTCTTTTAGAGACCTAAAGGGGTCTCTCATTCTTCCATGTGTGTACCCTCCTCCTTGAATCCCTACATACATGTGAACCCCCACCCTCAGAGTATTCCAGTCCATTTGTTTTTACTCCCAATTTCATTAATGATTTCTCTTTGATTCCTCAAGGTATGACCTTCTTCTCTCATATCCTCCCTTTCTTGGATATTTTCCCTCTCCCCATTACCTGGTGAGGTTTAGCCGAACCCTGGGTTTGTGATAACCTTTATTATAGGTTCTTCCTCCAATGTTAGGTTGTGAATAGGGTCTCTCAAGGTTCCCATGATTGTATTCAAGAAACCTCTATCGAAAGAGAAACATTTAGAATCATTTCAGTATGGCATCGTCAATTTGGGGTATGTTTTTCCTTCGTTCCTTGTTTTTTAAAATTTTATAATTGTTTCTTTTCTATTTAATGTGTTCCTAGTAATTTTTCTTTAGTTCATTGGTCTTTTCCTTGGTTTTTTTATGTTTATAGTATTGTTTGAAGTGTGTTGGGTTATCCTTGTGTTGGTTTCGGTTTGTCGTTTTCAATAATGAATGAGCACATATGAATAAGTATATAAATTTGTATGTTACCCCGTTAGATGCATATTCACCCATGGTAGTGAATATATGTATATAAGGCTGGGTGTGATAATGTATATTATAAAAAATGCATATGTGTGTGAGTGTTAATGGGTATGTGCATATATGATCATGTATGTAAGGATCCCCTCACACATATTCCTGGCCATGTGAATACATGAATAAGGGATCAGATTCATTATATAAATGTGTAGGTGCATATTATTGTTTGTAGGAAGGATAATCATAGAGTGGTCACGAATTAATATGACATGTGCCAATGTGTTTGTCTTGTCTTGGTATTCTCTTGAGGTAGGATCCCCCTTCATTTCCCATAAAATGTAATAATGAATTAGTTAACTAATTAATTATTCTTTGATAAATTGAATTTTTATTCTTGAATGAAATTATTAGATATGATAAATTATTTGTTTGATAAAAAATGCATGTTCTTATAATAAAACCCCTCTAATAGAGGTGCACTATCTTCTAAACTAAAAATTATTGGTTAGACATTTATACTTTCTCGGTTTGTTGTGTTGGAGTTTCTTTATGAATTGAGGTTAGGATTTATTTATAGAATTTTTAGAATATATCTTCTAATGGAATTAGAAAATTAATTTCCCATTTTAAATTGTTTAAAGAACCAATGCATTGTCTATGTTCTTGTCATATCATATAAATTGAATGGCTTGGAATGATTATTAAAAAGGGAATCCCCATGTAGGAATTTCTTATGTTTTCTCATGGTACCTTCCATGTACCACTTGAACCTTGAAAAACAAATTTCCTTGGTTTATATAATTAAATAGAATTAATTTAATTGAATGTCTTGACATGATGGATTTTCTTCCATAAATGTTTTAAATGAATAAAATAAATGGAATTTATTTTGGGTTATCTAAACTAAATCCATTTTTATCTAACACAATTATTTATAGTAATTGAGATATGTGTGATCATGTCATCATTCCACAAGCATGATTAGATAAATTGGATAGTCCTTATTAAACTATAATATTTTATTTTTAAAATTCCATTGAATCCCTTCGGGACTATAGGTAAGAAGACTAACACTTGTGACCACCCGACTGGTGTTTGATCATTGGACATTATTAAGACTTTGTCTCTTTGACGTTAAATCCCTATAAAAAATTGGATAAATTGTTTTATTGTTGTCGTACACTTTTTAATTAGAATAATAATAAATTCGGGCATATATTATGGAAGAATTGCCTTGGTTAAAAAGGTTCATTAATATATTAATGAATTTATGAGAGAAAGATTAATTATATAGGTCTAATATAATTATGATGATAATTACGAACCTATATTAAGGAACTGAATTGATTTGACATATTTTAAATTTTTTTTAAATAAATCATTGTGGCTTATGATGATAAGTATGGTATGTTTGATACTTGAATATTTATTTTACTTGCTTATATTTTTATACTTTATATGGTATCAATGTTATCGATGCATGAGGGTTTGATAATGATTATCATGTTGAGTTTTTCTAGATATGACTCGTTTCTAATGTGGACACATGAGGGATTGGTGATTGTTCTTCCATACTGCCTTAGGAAAAGTCAAATAGGTACATGATGCTCGAGGGCAAGATATATGATTATATGGGATGTTTGAGGACTAAAGAAGGGTGTTGATGCCTGAGGGATTGGTACATGTTTCTGTACAATCTAAGGGACAAGGAAATTGGTACTAAATTATTGATGGAAGAGTATATCATTATGGAAGATGCCTGTGGGAAATATGCACATTCAGACAATGTTATGGGTAATGATTCTAGTTATACCTGAGGGTGATATTTTGGTTATCCTGTGGCAAGAGGTCAAATGTTTATGGTATATTCTAAGTGATTCATCCACAATAAGACAATATGCCACTAATTTGGGTTATATATACTAATATTGGAGGATCTAGCCATATAAATTTATACCTGGTAGGGTGCCAAAGCAGGTACAACAACCAAGTGTGCCTTAGAATCTTTGGCGGGTTATTGTTATGCTATACATCACTACATTGTTATTTTTCTAATTATACCTACTCACTACTTTAAACTAAATATCATTAATGGTTTGGCTAGAAACAATGGGTTCCAGCCTACTAAGATTATTATCTCACACCTTGATCAGGCTACCATTGTGCTAAGGTACCTGAGTAGACCTTATATTTGTAGTACCTTGGTTGATTTCTTGTTATTTTTAGCTTTTACTAAGGTGTTAGAATCGCATGACTAATTCTGATCTCAGTATAATAGAAGATAAAGTTGTTGGGATGTTTTCTTTTATTACATTGTATTTATTTTTTAATTCATACTTCATTCACTTGTTTCATCTTCTGTTATACTTTAATTCTTGTAAATTGGCTATTTTTACTCAGATAATATATCATTATTCCATTACTTTTCTTTCTTTTATTATGACTTTCACATTTGTTTGTTATGTATTGTCTGATAAACCACTATAATAATCTGATCTAGTGGGTATAGTCTCCCCATCATACAATCAATAGACCCTTGCTTCTAGTCGGTAGTCTCAGGCATACGAGGAGGCACGCTTAAGGCCATGTGACCCATCAATCGGACCACCATCTTAGTTGTGAGTCTGTCCAGGACATTATAGGAGTACATGATATAAGATAATAATATTAATTCCTAATCAGAACACGAAAATTTAGATTCCTTCCATAAATGATCTTTTCAAGACCTCAATCATCCATATATATAGTTTTGTGCCATAGCCATGTGATCATTTAATATCTTATGTTAGGGGAACAAGTAATGTGGTTTACCTAATTATTATATTTCTTATTATAAATATTTTATTTAGGATACACTAAGAATAAATATCCTAATTTGAAATGCCTAACAGAGGAATAGGGTTTTATTTATTAATATGATTGACTCGGAAATGTTTTTTAGACTAAACTATATATGAATTATAAATGATATTATTGTGATGATTTCAAACCTAAATATCTAAATACAGAGTTGATTATGTAATAGAATCGTAACTTATTAAAATATGGATTATATGACATTAATGGATATGGTGTAATTTTAAAAGGTTAATTATTATAATGGGGTCTCATTTTAGAAAATACCTAATTAATTAATATAAAAATGATACTCATCTAATAAATAATTCCATAATAGATTAAAAGAGTCATTATCATCAAAAATAAAATGTACATAAAACATTGAGAAGGATATTCTGAATGTAAATAACTTTAAAATTGTTAACAAATGATAAAATCTTGTGTGTAAGAGAAATTCAATGGGTAAGATAAACACACTCCTGTTTTATCGAGTATAGAGGTTATTCAAAGTGACAATACAGATTCTTAAGAGAAATAAAAAATGATTAACATAAGGATTCAAGGTAATTAGCTACAAAATATCTTAAGGATCATTATTCCCTCCTCATACTCAAAATGATTCAGTTTTCCAATTATCAGATGAGGCTAGTTGTTCCCTCTATGGATTATTCTGGTTAAATACATCATTTTATTAACAATTATGGAATGATTTTGATAATTTTAATGAGTTTAATAAATTCTTAAAAAAAATAATAAATTAAAATAAAAGGTGAGATGAATATGTGATTTCAAGGAGTTGGTTTTTTCTTAATAGTAAATGAGTGTAAAAGTTCAAACTATAAGAAGAAAATTTTGTTGGAGAGAAAAAATGTTTTTTAGTATCTATTCAAGGTCATTAAAACCAAAAAGTGATATTAATAAATAATTTATATGAATCCATAAAATAAAATGTAATGAAATAACTAATGGGATTTAGGAAAGTCCGTATATTTTGATCCCCCAAATCAAGTTAATAGAAATTAATTCATTGATTAAAAATGGTATGTGATACCAAGGATCTAATTTAAAAATAGTTTAAGTATACATGTGTAAAATAATAATATTAATAATTAAATAATATTTTATTTTTTATTCAAATACTAATGAAAAGGGTTCATAAATACTAAAATTGAATGAAATAGAAAATGACCAAACTAGATAGACATTGGTAAATGATGTGTATCTAAATCATGGCTCTCTTATATATTAATATGAGTTACCTAATAATAATGATTTTTTAAATAGAATATGATATGTTATAAATGGTTCATGATTAATTGTATTCTATAAAAAAAATTAGAAGAAGCAGATAATTTTTTTTATTGGATAAATGTTTTTATCAAAATTATTATTGAAATATATATACTTGAGATTCCACCACCATCAATGGAATATTATAAAGAATAATATTATCTATAGTAAAAATATCAAAATTTAGAGAATACCTTATGTGATATGTGAACAATATTTTATTTTTGAAATAATATTTCTTAGATAAAATTAATGGTATTTTCTAACAAAATGGTGTTTGTGAATATTAGTTTGTTATTACATAGTGGACATCATAAAGAACCAACCCTTAAAAATTACCCAATCATTTGTTTTATTTACAAATATTTAATATTACTACATAAATTAGGATCTTTACAATTTTAAATTTTATATAATTAGATTATTAATCTTATATAAAGAATCAATAAATTATAATCAGTACACTTCGGTATAATATCATTTTTCAATGATATAAAAAATTAAAAAATTGACACTTTTTCTTTTATTGCAAAATATTTATGATATTCAACTTGAAATATTATTTTTTTACCCATACATAAACCATGTGTTAAAAAAATATAGAAACATATTATGAGAATAAATATCTCAGAAAATGACATAAAAGAATGATGAAAGAAACAAGTTAGTTAATGTATGTAATAGACCAATCTGAGTAAAAATGCCAATCCAACTGAGGTGGCCCATCATGGTAATTAGGTAAAATAGTATATGATAAATATTTCTTGAATATAATTATGTAGTAAATATAGTCATAGTAAAATGAGGATAAAATGATATACAACTAGATCAATACAAAACAATAAAAACATGCTAAAGTAGAAAAATAAGAATCAGAAAATACCAACAAGTCTCTATGTGACCTATCATTACCTTAAAACCATCCCACTATGATGTTAATGAAAAAATAGAAGATGACATGATAAATTATTCCCTTACATTTACCTATATCCTACAATACAACAACTACCACCACCCAAAAGAGAAAGTTAGGGTGTGAATGTAACACCCTGAGATTTTATTAAAAATATTCTTTTTAATTTCATTAATGTTTTGTGTTGTACCCTACACCAAAAGGAGCTTGCACAACACACATCCTTGACTTGCCTTGCAATACACGCAATCACGACCTTCCTCGATAGCGTGTGTAGTACGCAATACTGAGTTTCACTAAACAACGATATGCTATTATAATATTATTATAACTAGCCATTATAAATAGTAATAACCACCTTTTAAAATTTTAGAAATTTTAGCTCTCAAAATGGACTTCATTTTTGGATTCGGAGTATCGAATTTAGCCTAAGGTGAAATTTTGGTACTTTTCGGATAACTTTCATATTCTGATGAATAGTGAAAATTATTAAATTATAATTAGAAACAACTTTTTAAATCAAAATAATTAATAGTGATAAATTATTAATTTGAGTGGTTTTAAAGTATATTTAGAATATATTTTTACAATTTAATACAATGTTGTTCATTGGATGTAATTTCACATTTAAACCAGACATAAACAAGTGTCAGTCTTTTGATAGATATTGTTTCTTAAAAATAGGCTATTTGTTTTAACAACGAGATTTAATTAAAAAATTAATTAATTCAACTTCTATGATATGAATTTGGTAAAATAGACTTCATTTTTGAATTCGGAATATGAAATATTTCTTAGGATGAAATTTTGGCATTGTTCTAAAAAACATCGATTTTTTGATTAATAGTGAAACTACTAAGTGGTAGTTAAAAAAATTAATTTCTTCATAAATCTTAATTTTACCGCTTCTGTGAATGGAATTTAAAAAATCCGAGAGACACGATTGATGTCAGTAAGTAAAATGTGGATCAATGAGATGAAAATAATTTTTGGTGAATAGTAACTTTTTACTTTTATTTCCCACGGTTAAAAGTAAATAGGGTAATTAAGGGTAAAAATGATATTAATATTACCCTAACACATGTCCTAATCCTATTGGAGAAGTGTATATAGACCAAAAACAACCTTTAGTGTAAAATATTATCATTTAGGCCCACTTGGATTAGATTAGGACATTTATTATTAATTTATTTAAAGAAGGGTTAAAATAGTTAAAATGAAAGTTTAATAAGTAAATCATTTTTAATATGGGGTTATAAATAAGATAAATTCGACTATAAATATTCATTAGAAAGCTCAAATGATTTCCTACATAGTAGTATTTTATTTATAGTTTCTAAACATTAAATAATTTAATTTATTTATGACACAATGATGATGCAGTAATTATATTATTAATGAAATATTGACATAATTGATGTTATAAACACCAAAATAAATGTAATTTGAGACTTTTTATGAATCCCACTAATTTTATAGATTACTATGATATATTAGTGTTGATTTAATCAACTTGGTTCGAACATATAATTCTGTTATGACTTTCACAAAAATCATATATCAAATAGTGTCAAAATTGACACAAAATAGTTTTTAAATCAAATATTATATTATTAATTGTTATTTTATTCCTAAAAATCTAAGGTTCAGCCAAATGACTAAGATAAGGATATATATATATTAATAATAAACAATTTGTGGTTCTTTTGGCATGTTATTGTATGTGTATTAACCATATAGTGAAGGAATAAAAAAAGACACGGTAAAAGTTAAATTATTTAACTTAGAGTTAAATCTAATTGATAAGGTTAAAATAATACCCTAAACTTGTCTAAATCCTATTGGATGATAGGATTTCGACCCATAACCACTTTAACTTCGAAATAAGACCCTTTGGAACCATTATAAACTGATATTGACTTTAATATAAAATAATACTTTGAGATATTCCTAAAGTGCCCCTCTCCTCCGTTATAAAAGGGCACCTCCTCCCCCTCCTCCTCACACAACTTTGAGCCTTCAAGCTCGGCCAACCCCTGCCATTTTCTCTTCACCACATCCCTAGTATCATCCTAGAGGTCTTGTTCTTCTTCAAAGACCATCCTTAGTTCATTAAGTGGAGGTTAAGAAAAGGCGCGTCAAAAAGAGGTAATATCCATTACCGATCTTTTTCAATTTCTTTCTTCTTCAACTTCTTCTTCTTTAGTTGTTTCATGATAAAGTAATAACATCAGTATTTCTTATATACTGATATGTTATTATAGATATGAAACAACTCTAATTAACCTTCTATCCATCCTATGGAAAAAGGAAATCACCGCGCGCGCGTACGTACGGAATACCGTCTCCACGCCGTGGTGTAATCTATTTTCCCCCATCACCTTACAAGGATGGGTATAATGGTGTAATGAGTAACTATTTATGATTATTATAAAATAATATTGATACTGAAATAATATATATATACTCCAATATAGTTCCATGATCATAGGAATGATATCATCACTCGTGCGTACGTACGGAATATCGTCTCCACGATGTGATGTGACTCGTTCTACATGATCATCATTACATAGTAATTATATAAATGAATTTAATGAATAAATATGATATATTTTACACTAATACCATTCGGGATATAAGGTATATATAACCTTAAAAGATGAATAAGAATTTATTCGGCAAAACATGCATAAGAACAAAAGGCAATAAAGACCCGAGTAACAAGTAACAATGAAATATTACTAATAAGAAGCCAAGAATATAACCATATATTATATCATATCAATATGTATGATTCTGTAATAAGTCAATAACATTATTTAAACCATTATACAGGAGCTTCGGACACGTACAAAGCAAATCGGACCTCAGGTAAGGGAAATATCACAATCTCATTTTTATCCGAGATTGTTTATTCTTTGGTATTTACTGGGGTGTATTTTATCATCCACATCCATGTTTACTCAATATGTAATATTATTTACGTCCACCTAAAATTGTTTAAATCCAATTTTAACCTTCAGTGAGTTTTTAGTAAAGGATATGAAAGGAATCTTTTGTCGTTTTTCATACCAGGTACTTTTTGACTTTTCCGACAAAAGTATGAAGAATGTTTTTTAACTTATACGGCACGAACGGATTTTTATGGTTTTATAAATCCTTATTTTCATGAAGCTTAATCCAAAAGATTTCATGACTATTTTCAAAAAAATCTATTTCTTTTAAAATTTCATGATGTTTTGTGAAAAGAAATTGATTTTGAATAAGAAAGGATATTTTCCTCAAGAATTCATTTCTAGTGTTTTATCGAAATTATTTTCCATATAAGATAACATAGGGCTATGTTTCTATCCCTATTATTACATTGATTTCGTTCTGTTGTGATGGAATTATTTTTATGGATTCCTTTATCTTATATGAATTGTTTTATGATGTCATGATGTTTAAGAATCCCATTTTTTTACATGGGTTATGAAATGATGTATGGTTTATGATTTTGTGGCACACATAAGAATGGTATCATTATTAGATGGGTGGGACCTATATCTCCCTCCAATGGATTGGGTAAAGATTTTATATCTCATGAGATAGACATGGTTGGAATGGTAGGTTATACCGGTTCAGTGAAACAGGACTGAAACGAGGGTGACTCGATTCAGAAAGGGACTTTGTCCACTAAGATAGTCTTGACAATGAGTCTTGACTAACAAGAAATGATTCTCTATGATTATGTGTGTATGCCACAAAGTTTCATGTTTTATGTTATGATTATTGGGATTACATTTCACTTCTATGATTTATCCCATGTTATGATATTATGAGCCTTCTTTTTTGTAGGTTAAGATTTCCAAAAGCTATGTTCTTATGTATATGATGTGATTGATATTTCTTTTGTTTACCCTTAATGAGCATTTGAGCTCACCCTTTTATGTTATCTTTTCCCCAGGATATAAAGAAAGGTTTTAGGTATAAAAAAAGAAGATCTTTATGGGAGATGTTGAAGATCTTTCACCACGATTAGAAGATTATATTCTGAGTTTCCAAAGAAACTAAACTATTATGGTCCATGTGTGTGTGTTTTTGTTATGTACTAAGTATTCTGCAAAAGTAATGTAATGTCCATGTAAGTCAAGCTCCGGGTCTCTATAGTTGGTATCAGAGGAAAGGTTTATTCAACCTTTGGAAACTAGGATGCGAGAACTTTAGTGAGATCCCTAGAGATATTTCAAAGGTATGTCTAGGGATGTCTCTAAGGTTAAGTATACGTATAGTTTATAGTCCTAGAATTGCGCTAACAATCATAGAATTTAACCTAAGATGTTAGATATTGAGGGTACTCCCCCTTTATTATATTGTTTTCCCTAGCATGATTTTTTCCTCTCACACTATTCTTTTTCGGTTTTAGACGATGGCTGGAACCCGAAGGAACCGTGTTGATCAATGCAATGGACAATGCAATGATTGTCCTCCTGAACAAACAAATGTTATGGGAGATGGAGTGCAAAATCTTATTGCTATACTTACACAATCTATGAATCATTCTGGACTTCCAATTGAGTAGAGAAGGGAAAAATATTCTATTGAGTCCTTCATGAGGCGACGTCCACCTTCTTTCAGTGGGTCTTCTGATCCACTTGTTGCTGAACAATGGATCAATACTACTGAAAAGATATTTTCATTTCTTCAATGTTCTAAATATGATAATGTCATCTTAGTAGTATATTGTTTGGAAGGTGAAGCTGATCAATGGTGGAATCTTATCAAGAATACGAGGCAAAGAGATGAAATTTAGTCCATGGAATGGGACGAGTTCAAGAACTTATTTTTCAATAAGTACTTCCCTCGTATTCTCCAAACAAAGATGGAGAAAGAGTTTCTCGAACTGAAGCAAAAGGATGATGAATCTGTTGGTACCTATGAAGCAAATTTTACAAGACTTTCAAGGTACGCTTCTGGTACTATCATCCGACCTGAAAGTAAAGTTGATCGATTTTTCAGTGGCATAAAACCAATCTTCGAAGGGCATTATCTATAAGAGACTTCAGTAGCTATGAAAAAATTGTGTGTTCTGCTATCAAGGTAGAAATGGAAGTTGGTGTTACATATCCATCTCATGGTTTTGACAAGAAACGAAAGATGGAGTTCAAGGAGAAATCTCAAAATAATGGTGAAAAGAATATGAATGTTTCCTTATGCACAAAGTGTGGAAAGAAGCATGGTGGAGATTGTCTTAAAGGGACTAGAATATGTTTTAAGTGTGGAAAAGAAGGTCATCGAGCAGCTGAGTGTCGAAGTAATGGAAAAAGGGATTCTAATGATGTGAATAAAGCAAACACTGCAGAGAACGCACCACCAACACTTCAATGCTTCAAGTGCAAGGAAATGGGGCATTATGATAATAAATTCCCTAATCCAAGGGTTAGTGATGATCAACATGAGAAACCACTGAAGGCAAAGGACAAAGGGAAGTCACATGCGATCACTATTGGCGATGTTGAATATGACAACGATGTGGTGGAATGATTAAGTGTTTATGTAATGGGATTCCAAAATAATGTGGTATCATAAAGTATTGGAATATTTATGTGTTGGTCTAATGTGGTATTCAAGGTGATTGAGATATTTTTTGGAAATAAGATGATATGCGCATAATGAAGGGAAAACGAGAAAATGAAATGTTTAACAGTATTCATGAGCTCATGATTGATATAAGGACTAAGTGATATCATGGTTTGAGTATATAGAATTTTAAGGATTTTGGTATGTGGAAGGTGTTAACTTTTAATTGCATTCATTTTTTCACTAAGGTATTTAAGAGAATACATGAATAAGGACTTTGAATGTTTGGAATGTGACCAACAAAACATATCTTATGATATATGAGGACCAACGATGGTATTAAATCTCTTGTAATCATTTTCACTGTGTTATGAGAGTGGACTGCAGTATTTTAGATAAGCCTAAAGATTAGAATGGATTATGTTGGACATAAGTTAGGATAAAACATTTTTCGATATTATTGATGGGATGTTAATGTAGTTTTAGAAAAAGGACAACCTGCAGGACGGGCGACAACCCATCGTGTCGGACAAGGATGTGGGAATCGAACCCACAACCGAAGTGTGACTGGCCTTTATCGCCTACCACTGGCCTACAGGAAGTCCCTATTTAGTAGAAACTAGTTTTATTATATTAAGCAGTATGATATATTAATTATAAGTCCATTTTAGGAACCATATATGATTAATCTCACTATAGAATGACTTATGTATATTTAATAACTTTTGCTAACCTTTTGTTTGAGACAGATGGAATGACCCGTCATTCTATCACATGATCTGCTAACACTTCACGAATAACAAATTCAACTTCATTTATTTATGAGATGAAGTAGAAATTGTTCAAGGCACGAACAACAGTGAGATTGTACAAAAATAAATTAAGTATTTATTCTAATTCAAATTCTTCAACTTTAGGGAAATGATCTTGAAAACCAAAAATGTTGTCTTAGTGCTCTTATATCTGATGAATCAGATGGTACCTTAGATCGTCACAAATTTATGGCTTTGTGATTGCTAGCTTTTCCATGGCCATGTTCTCTACCACTCTCCATCAGAACATGATGGTTAGATTTCTCTTCCATATCCATATTTTCACCTTTGTGGAAACCTTGTGATTAGTTTATTTGGGTAACCATTATGTTTCATACTCTTGTTTTTAAAGATTGGTTTTGGTATTCATTTTTACGATGTGGGTTTCTATTAAAGAAACTTTCAAGTAGTTAACCATTTATAACCCCGATAAATTTCGAGGGCGAAATTCATTTTAAGGGGGGTAGAATGTAACACCCCGAGATTTTATTAAAAATATACTTTTTAATTTCATTAATGTCTTCTGTTGTACCCTACACCAAAAGGAGCATGCACAACACACATCCTTGACTTGCCTTACATTACACGCAATCGCGACCTTCCTCGATAGCGTGTGTAGTACGCAAAACCGAGTTTCACTAAACAACGATATGCTATTATAATATTATTATAACTAGCCGTTATAAATAGTAATAACCACCTTTTAAAATATTAGAAATTTTATCTCTCAAAATGGACTTCATTTTTGGATTCGGAGTATCGAATTTAGCCTAAGGTGAAATTTTGGTACTTTTCGGATAACTTTCATATTCTGATGAATAGTGAAAATTACTAAATTATAATTAAAAACAACTTTTTTAATCAAAATAATTAATAGTGATAAATTATTAATTTGAGTGGTTTTAAAGTATATTTAGAATATATTTTTACAATTTAATACAATGTTGGTCATTGGATGTAATTTCACATTTAAACCAGACATAAACAAGTGTCAGTCTTTTGATAGATATTGTTTCTTAAAAACACGCTATTTGTTTTAACAGTGGGATTTAATTATAAAATTAATTAATGCAACTTATATGATATGAATTTGGTAAAATAGACTTCATTTTTGACTTCGGAATATGAAATATATCTTAGGATGAAATTTTGGCATTGTTCTGAAAAACATCAATTTTTTGATGAATAGTGAAACTACTAAGTGGTAGTTAAAAAAATTAATTTCTTCATAAATCTTAATTTTACCGCTTCTGTGAATGGAATTTCAAAAATCCGAGAGACACGGTTAATGTCAGTAAGTAAAATGTTGTTCAATGAGATTAAAATAATTTTTGGTGAATAGTAACTTTTTACTTTTATTTACCACGGTTAAAAGTAAATAGGGTAATTAAGGGTAAAAATGATATTAATATTACCCTAACACATGTCCTAATCCTATTGGACAAGTGTATATCGACCAAAAACAAACTTAAGTGTAAAATATTATCATTTAGGCCCACTTGGATTAGATTAGGACATTTATTATTAATTTATTTAAAGAAGGGTTAAAATAGTTAAAATCAAAGTTTAATAAGTAAATCATTTTTAATATGGGGTTATACATAAGATAAATTAGACTATAAATGTTCATTAGAAATATAAAATTATTTCCTACATAATGGTATTTTATTTATAATTTTTAGACATTAAATAATTTAATTTATTCATGACACAATGATGATGCAGTAATTATCTTATTAATGAAATATTGACATAATTGATGTTATAAAAACCAAAATAAATGTAATTTGAGACTTTTTATGAATCCCACTAATTTTATAGGTTACTATGATATATTAGTGTTGATTTAATCAACTTGGTTCGAACATATAATTCTGTTATGACTTTCACAAAAATCATATATCAAATAGTGTCAAAATTGACACAAAATAGTTTTTAAATCAAATATTATATTATTAATTGTTATTTTATTTCTAAAAATCTAAGGTTCGGCCAAATGACTTAGATAAGGATATATATATTAATAATAAACAATTTGGGGTTCGTTTGGCATGTTATAGTAAGTGTATTAACCATATAGTGAAAGAAAACAAAAAGACACGGCAAAAGATAAATTATTTAACTTAGAGTTAAATCTAATTGATAAGGTTAAAATAATACCCTAAACTTGTCTAAATCCTATTGGTTGATTGGATTTCGACCCATATTTACTTTAGCTTCTAAATAAGACCCTTTGGACCAATTATAAACCGATTTTGACTTTAATATAAAATAATATTTTGAGATATTCCTAAGGTGCCCCTCTCATCCCTTATAAAAGGGCACCTCCTCCCCCTCCTCCTCACACAACTTTGAGCCTTCAAGCTCGGCCAACCCCTGCCATTTTCTCTTCTCCACTTCCCTAGTATCATCCTAGAGGTCCTGGTATTCTTCAAAGACCATCCTTAGCTCTTTAATTGGAGGTTAAGAAAAGGCGCGTCAAAAAGAGGTAATATCCATTACCGATCTTTTTCAATTTCTTTCTTCTTCAACTTCTTCTTCTTTAGTTGTTTCATGATAAAGTAATAAAATCAGTATTTCTTATATACTGATATGTTATTATAAATATGAAACAACTCTAATTAACCTTCTATCCATCCTACGGATAAAAGGAAATCACCGCGCGTGCGTACGTACGGAATACCGTCTCCACGCCGTGGTGTAATCTATTTTCCACCATCACCTTACAAGGATGGGTATAATGGTGTAATGAGTAACTTTTTATGATTATTATAAAATAATATTGATACTGAAATAATATATATATACTCCAATACAGTTCCACGATCATAGGAACGATATCATCACTCGTGCGTACGTACGGAATACCGTCCCCACGATGTGATGCGACTCGTTCTACATGATCATCATTACACAGTAATTATATAAATGAATTTAATGAATAAATATGATATATGTTACACTAATACCATTCTGGATATAAGGTATCTATAACCTCAGAATATGAATAAGAGTTTATTCGGAAAAACATGCATAAGAACAAAAGACAATAAAGACCCGAGTAACAAGTTACAATGAAATATTACTAATAAGAATCCAAGAATATAACAATATATGATATCATATCAATATGTATGATTCTTTAATAAGTCAATAACATTATTTAAACCATTATACAGGAGCTTCGTACACGTACAAAGAAAATCGGACCTAAGGTAAGGGAAATATCACAATCTCATTTTTATCCGAGATTGTTTATACTTTGGTATTTACTGGGGTGTATTTTATCATCCACATCCATGTTTACTCAATATGTAATATTATTTACATCCACCAACAATTTTTTAAATCCAATTTTACCCTTCGGTGAGTTTTTAGTAAAGGATATCAAAGGAATCTTTTGTTGTTTTTCGTACGGGGTACTTTTTGACTTTTCCGACAAAAGTATGAAGAATGTTTTTTTTTCAAATTATACAGCATGAACGGATTTTTACGGTTTTATAAAGCCTTATTTTCATGAAGCGTCATCCAAAATATTTCATGACTATTTTCTAAAAAATCTCTTTCTTTTAAAATTTCATGACGTTTTGTGAAAAGAAATTGATTTTGAAGAAGAAAGGATATTTTCCTCAAGAATTCATTTCAAGTGTTTTATCGAAATTATTTTCCATATAAGATAACATAGGGTTCTGTTTCTATCCCTATTATTACATTGATTTGGTTATGTTGTGATGGAATTATTTTTTTGAATTCCTTTATCTTATATGAATTGTTTTATGATGTCATGATGTTTAAGAATCCCATTTTTATTACATGGCTTACGAAATGATGTATGGTTTATGATTTTGTGGCACACATAAGAATGGTATCATTATGAGATGGGTGGGACCTATATCTCCCTCCAATGCATTGGGTAAATATTTTATATCTCATGAGATAGACATGGCTGGAATGGTAGGTTATACCGGTTCAGTGAAACAGGACTGAAACGAGGGTGACTCGATTCAGAAAGAGACTTTGTCCACTAAGATAGTCTTGGCAATGAGTCTTGACTAACAAGAAATGATTCTCTATGATTATGTGTGTATGCCACAAAGTTTCATGTTTTATGTTATGATTATTGGGATTACATTTCACTTCTATGATTTATCCCATGTTATGATATTATGAGCTCTCTTTTTTTGCAGGTTAAGATTTCCAAAAGCTATGTTCTTATGTACATGATGTGATTGATATTTCTTTTGTTTACCATTAATGAGCATTTGAGCTCACCCTTTTATGTTTTCTTTTCCCCAGGATATAAAGAATGGTTTTAGGTATAAAAAAATAAGATCTTTATGGGAGATGTTGAAGATCTTTTACCACGATTAGAATATTATATTCCGAGTTTCCAAAGACACTAAACTATTACGGTCCTTGTGTGTATGTTTTTGTTATGTACTAAGTATTCCCCAAAAGTAATGTAATGTCTATGTAAGTCAAGCTCCGGGTCTCTACAGTGAACACAAATCCTAGATGGATACCATCATAGAGTATGTACAAGGTCTAATATCATAAATTCAATTGTTATATCCTTTAAAACAAAAATATTTTTACAATTCATTTTTATAAAATCCAAACACATTTGAAAATAAATATCTCATTTCATTTTTCATAAAATAATTTTATATTAACTAATCCATGAATATTAATAGTATATGTGATAAGATCAGAAATCATTTCTATAAGTCATAATGTAATCTTGTAAACACGTATCCATGAAATACCATCATGAAAATCTATGTGATACACCCTCATATAAAACTTGTGAGAAACTATCCATCATATAACCTGTCTTTTGATAAAAATATTTATATTAAAATTAATTATATCAATTGGGGTCTAGACTATGGAATAATATGAACTAGACATAGGAAGACACAAAAAATTGGTCAAACATTGGATCCAATCGATATGATGTCATGCCACAATCTATGGATATAAATAAACATTTGTGGTACTACACACAATAAGGGTTCATATACCCATTTCCCAATGTACCCAATGTTACCAATGTTACATACTTGTTAAAATATATTTAAAACCCATTATAACCATTTATAAACCATTTTAAAATCCATGAATAAATACTTTGGAATTTGAAAACCCCAGTTCTGAATCAAAATAAATTCATTATTAAAGAAAACCCCTTTATAAACATTTATATTTTCGTGAAATCCCTTGAAACCAAAAAAAAAATTAATTCAATGAAGAACATAATGGAATCTATTAATGGTGATAAAAATCATCTAATTAATCAATTTCATAGAAACGCATTTCTAAAAATGGTATAAACCTAACCTCCTTCAACAATGGTTATTGGAATCTAATAGATCTACCTTCAAGATACAACAGATGTCACTAAATTGAAAAGGATCAACAGAAAACACTATCTAATCATTAATATAAAAAATAATTGGAACAAAAAACAATTCTATGACCAATTATAATGAAAGGATGAGGTAAATCTTTCCCAGAGAGTCACATTGTAACAAACCAGATGATTAATCAACGAACTATTACTGAAAGAGTGATCTGAAAGAAAGGGAGGTCTCTAAAATCTCTAAATAACTAGAAGGTTTCAAAAGAGAGGTTTTGGGAATGATTTATATAAAAATCATGACTAAAGAAAAGTTAAAACTTTATGTCTTGTGCATTACACAACGTGTAATACCTTTACATGATTTATATTCCCAAGAATTAAAAAAATGCAGAAAAACATGACACCTCCAATAAAAATATAAACTTCAACCATTATACTATGTTATTACAAATCACATAATGTAATGACATAACACCCTTTGATAGATTCATGAAATATTCCAAATGACAATTAGGTGGAATTTAATCCCCTTACATGAGGTGTAAATGCCCCACAGATAGCGTTTCACCCAGATTCTGTATAAAATCCCCAAAACCAACTCCAATGTTCTCTAAAATCATGGAGAATCCTATAAGGCATTTGATAAAATTTATATCCAGACTCTATTAATCCAAACATACATACATTTAAAAATATTATGTCATTTTCCTAGAAAAAAATATTTGTCCCTAATACCGATGCAAACAAACCCATATAAGGAAAGTGGCATAAAAATTAGACAAAGGACTAACTAACATAATTTAAATAATTTTACAACCTTCCCAACATACACAATTTATGTCCCAAAGATAAATGATCTTTAAAAGTATAAGGTCGCTACTTCCTCATAAATTAATTATACTCCCATGTCTTGTGGCCTTCTCTTCCTCACTAACTCAACACCCAGTCAATTGGAATCATTTTACTATATAATACCTTATCCTGAAGATCATTAATATCAACTGGATTCTTAATCATAGTGGTCTCATGCTCAATATAAATATCCTACCATCCAATCACATGGTAATGATCTATTATATAGTTCCTAAACTATTAATTATGAAATAAATTTTGGATATAATTCAAATCAGATAGTAAGTCCAATTTATATTCCACTAAACATATTCATCAAATGTTCTCAAAGGGGTCTAAAACACTCCGTGCCAATATACCCTACATACCCAACTGATGATGTCCTATGTGAGGTGAAACTATGAGGTGGAACTTATCCCCAAACTTTAAATCCAAATTCGTACAATGATGGTCCCCATTATATTTATAACATCTTTATTCCATGAACAATATATTCCAAATCAACTTCACCATCTACATTATCTCTAGAATTAAGACTCCATCCAACCAAGGAATTCTCTCCCAACTCTTTCCAACACAAGGGAGATATACATGGACTCCCATACAAAGAATCAAATGAATGCATGTATACTATTGTAATAGAAATACCTCACTAGTAAATAATAATTTTCCCATGATCCATCGAAATCTATCACACATGCCTAGATCATATCCTCAAGAACCTGGATGTCCCACTCTATCTTTTCATACATTTGTAGATGATATTTCATGCTCAATTTTAATAGAAACCCATCACATACTATAAAACATTCAAAATCCTACATGTAAAACCCAAGTCCCTATTAGATACAACTATATAGGTAACCCCAAGATATCTCACAATCACTCTGACATTCAATTCCCTAATCTTTTTTAATTTGTCATCCCTATTATAAATAAGAAATATACTGATTTCATGAGTTCCTCAGTGATCACACAAACAAAATCCTTCTCACAAGGATTCCATATTAATACAATTAATAAATCCTTATAAATATCATTCCACTTATATATTGAAATGGGTATGTGAATCAACAAACCATCAGGTATCTACTGTTCTTTCATAACTCTCTAACATGTATTCCACCATGATAAAAAATCCAAAATTGACCATCTCATCCATTATGAAAAATAATAACATATCAAATAATGATATATCTTCATAGCCCTATGTTGAACAAACTATAGAGAACGATTCCCACTATTCATAAACTCAAACCATATAAAAAATACCCAACCATCCATAGAAACACAAAGTTCCCCTTGGAGACCAATACCACTAACTTAAGGTCTCCCCACCAAAAAGCCATTTACATAAGAACTAGTACTCAATTTATTTCACCTTTTGAAGAAAATTAAGCTCATCAAAATATGATTCACCATTCATAAAATCCCAGAATACATGTCCACCAAACTCTTCCACTCCCAATCTCATCTATGAAAACAAACTCATCAGAGACCAGTCCACAAATTATTCCATCATGTCTTGTGTGAGTAATTTTATTCTTGAAAAATTATCATCCAAAATCCCTTTCCTAGGAGTGTATGCTATATCATAATCTAAATTCTAATGATATTCCACCTAGAATCTCTATCACATGATCAAATCCGTCTACATAAAAATATATTTCAGTCTTTTATGATCAGAATACACCTTAATAAACTCCCCAAAGAGACCATGACCAGCTATTTTTAGTGCATTCATATATACTACAAAATCATGATCATGGTTAGGTTATTTCTTCTCCAGAGGGAATAAATGGTGTGATCCATAAAAAACACACGTTTCCCATGCATTCCGACACATCTTAAACCCATACCATAAGTATTTTACAAAACCTCATAAACCATACTTAGTTTTAGAAGAATCAAAACTAGTTCTAAAGACAAACTCAACACCATCACCTCAAATATCAACAACAATTTTAATTCCATTTAATAATTAAACCCTTTTAGCGTAAAGAAGTTGTCAATGATGCCAACATGGAGAAATCCTGAACTAACCATCTATAGTGGAAATTAAATCCAAATATTATCCAGAACTAAACCACATTTATGGGTTGCTACTATGAAATAAAATCCCTTCCCTTTTTTGAATCCAATAATATATCCATGTAAGATATCACATGGCAAACAATTTCACGTTATGGATCCAAAATACAAATTAACAAATCATACCATACAGAAAACATTCCATCAATGTTTGATGAATGATTCCCAAATAATACATGTGCTCTTACTCTGACATGGATTTCACCAATATGTTATCCAAAAAAAAGATTCCAATAATTGGAGAAATATTATGTTCATCAAATATATAAATTCCATAGGATCATTAGTAATATTTAATGGAATAAAATGAAACTAAAAATGACCTTATCAACTCTAAAACACTATCATAGGTGTATCCACCTCTAAGACTTTAAAATGGTGAAACCCTGACTATAGGTTGATCATTGAAAAAAAAATCCTCTCTAAGATGATTATATAGACCATAAATCTTTAAAAATTTATATTTTTTCTTAACAATCACCTGATTTATCTTCAAATATTCAATACAAAGTCTGAGCCTCTCGCATGCCTTATTAGAAAATTGGATATTAAAAGACCATGGTTACACATTTGGATGATTAAATCCCTTAGACTCTAGGTATATACAAATTCCATTAAGTTTCAAAATGTTAGTAGGTGATAATTGGTAAGATTTCATAAAATGGGCATCATAATAGGGGAAGGTATATTATAATCTCAACCACTCTCTAGGTTGGTAAATAAGAAAAATTATATTCAAAGACCTCAGGGTAAAGACACATAACCATAGTTAGTTATCTTCCAAGGAAAGGTTCAAATGAAGAAAGAAATGTATCTCCCAATTGGCATAAGTATATCTCTATATAAGAAACAATAGGCCTTTCCCTTCCCAATCTACAGTCTCACTAACCCTGAAAAACATGAGTGACCCCATAAATAGATAATAAATGTACTCGATGGGGAATATTCAGTATTTGGGATGTAACATTGATCACCTAATCCATTCCAATAATCCAGTCGAATATGGAATGATTGAGCAAAAATAAGTCCCACTCTACCTCAAAGCCATCTATCATTATCTGACATGAGATACACTACCGAAATTGATCAGATCTCTTTCCCATCAATTTTGAAAGATCCAATAAAAAAAGAATATGTTTTGAACATAATACCTACAATTAATATATATTTTATGATAAAATACAATTATAAGAACCTTTATGAAACAAATATATCACTATAAAAGGAGAAATAAACATTGTACCTTTAATAGTAGTTGCCCCTACGTCATATTTCTATTATACTTACTGAGTTTCATAAAGTCATCATGTCATAGCCACATGAACATCCCACATGGCCAATTTAATTGACTCACTACCCTTTGAAGGTTTGAAAATAACCTATGAACCTATTTTGAGAGTGGATATAGCCTTAATTCTCTATGATGGCACGTCACAAAATGTTTCAGATGTCCATAACGTAAAAAATTAAGACAATTCTCAGGAGACACCACAAAAGTTTTCTTGGTATGAAATCACCTTTCCATATCAGTATTAGACAACCAACAATGGCCTTGAAGTATCCCCAGAAAATATTCCTAAAGATAATTGACCACTATTGTGTTTTCATTTTGGGATAGAAGATACACTCTGTCTAACAATATAATCAACTAAAGCTCAAACTAACCTTTTTTCCCATCTATGACTTTATTAGACAATGATTATTTTTTAAGAACTTCCACAAAGGCTGGAAGTCACAATAAAATCAGCATCAGCTTAATATTCAGCCTCAATGCTAACTCAATAATTCTAGCCTATTTTCACTCATTCATGAAATGTTCAAGAACTAAATGCACCAAACTCATAAAATGGGTGGAATACTCCATAACATTATACTTCCCCTACTATAAGGTTATAAACTCCCAATCCTTCACCACACATATCATCATAGGGTAAAAATTTGGTGAAAAATTTTCTATAAAGATTCACGCATAAGATCTACATTAAACATATGTTTCATAATAGAGTCCCATCATCTTCTTCAAGAACCCTAAATCTTGTTTGTGGAAAACCCCACCATATATACTTAAATATTATTAATGTTTCTTTCACAATTTTTTGACACTCTCCATCCTGTATAGGTATTCATCTGATTCCTAGGTTCTCTTTTCAGCACAGAATAGGGTGGATAATGCTTAGTAAACTCATATCCATGATCCACCAAAATTCTTGGGTTACTGACATCCACATAACCCAGAGTATGAATAGTATAAATTACTAATTCAACTAATAAATGGTCCACTGGAGGAATAGCTTATCCAAATAATGTTGTAGCATCCTCTCATGGATATAAAAGAGCTTGTCTTGAATTCTCTATTTAATAAACTAAATATAATAACTCATTAGATCATGATAACATTCTAAAATCATAAGTCCAATTTTAGAATAAAAAAATTCTTTAAATAAATAATAATTAAATGAAATTAGGTATTTTACCATTTAATGAAATTTATTAAAAATTAATCGGTCAATTTAAGTAAACTTCCCATACAATTCATTAAGATAGGCTAAAACTCAAATTACCAAACCTAGTATAAGTCCTTGAACACCCATGGTAAATTGGGTTTAGTTATAGAATATATAAATTTATGACCCTTTTTGACACTTAGTATCTAGATTCTGGTGGTTCTAACTCATGTATACCAGTTAAATAGAATAAATTTCTGGTAGTGTTAGCACGCTTTAGGTTGAGGTTTTCCCTCTGATACAAAATTTTAATAGACAAGCCTAAGTAAACTAGTGAATCAACCTGAGTCATCCCATCAAGGTCATGATGTACAAAAGAATATGAGAAATAAGTATTTAATATAATGAAAAAAGAAATAAAACATAAGAATAAATAAGAATAAAAGTGGTATAACTAGATCCAAACATACCTAAGAAAATAAGATAAACTAAAAATATTATGAGTCATAAAAGGCCATACAGTTTCCTTGTGACCTATAATCACCTCCAAACCATACCTATATAAATGATATGACATAATATAATGGGACAAGCTAAAAAATTCCCTTCCCTTTACATTGATATTTAAATACAACATCTAAAACTGACCAGATGCAAGTGTTGGGTGCGACCCTAAAGCCCAATAAGATACAAGAATAGATTCAATAAATTATCTTATATCAATAATGAAATAGTTATTGACTTTAAAAAGAAAACATATTTACAAAGAATCTTAATAAAATCCAAATATATTTCCAAATAAGTGTTTCTTTTGTTTTTCATAATAGACATTCATATTCACAAATCTAGGAATATGAAAAGAAAAAATGATAAAACATAAAATCATATCTAGGTATCATCAGTCAATAATGTAAACATATATCCATGAAATACCATTATTGGAATCTATATAATACAAACTCATATAAAACTAATAAGAAACTATCCATGAAAAAAACAATCATGTGATGAAAATCATTAAATGAAAACAAAAATATCATTTGGGATCTAAGCTATTGTAAAATACAAACCTGGCCTAAATAGAATCATAAATATGGCCAAATGTTGAATACATATGATATTTAATCCTACCATAGTCTATTAGTATCAACAAAAAACCACTAGGAGTTCTAAAGAAACTAAGGTTTACAATGTCGATTTCCCTATTCACCCAAGTTTCCCAATGTATCAAAATTTTCAAAATACATTTCAATAAAATGAACACCATTTATATAATATTTTTCAATTATAATAAAAAATACATAGTTGTTTGAAAAAATCATTTTTGAATCAAAAAAATCCATTTTTAATCAAATCCCATTAAAAACATTTATATTTCCAATAAATCCATTGAATCGACAATTTACTTTAATGGAATGAAAAAATGAATTAAAATAATTAATAATGATAATACATTCATCAAATAGACCCATTTTATAGAAACACATAAATCAAAATGGTATAAAATTATCCTCCTTCGACAATTATGATTGGAAACCAAGAGACTTGCCTTCGAAAGAGAAGGTACTTCAATAAAATCCATAGGATCGATAGGTTGCACTATCATATCATGAAACTGAAATGTAAACATGGCCAAAACCACAACTACAATGAATGAAAGAAAATGAATGATGGAACACTTACCTAGAGATGAAGACCACAATAGCTCTAACAATTTACCATCGAACAGTTTATATGAAAGAATCATAAGTCTCCAAAATCAACCAAAATACCCTAGAGTTTGAGAGGGGGGGATTTGGACTAAATGAAACATAAATACTAAGTGAAGTTCAATTTTAAATGAATTTTCTTGTGTAATACACGTCCAATAGTCCATTTACATAGTATGTAATCCCAAGAATTAAATGATGTTGAAAAAAGCATTACCTCCAATAAAAATCTAGAAATCAGCCATTACATGACATGAATCCAATTTAAAAAATGTAAATCATTGATTCCCTATATGATATTCAAAAAATTTTCCCGGTGATATGTTAATGATGTGTAATCCCTTTACATGATGTGTAAACACACTGTAGATGTTGTTTCACCCCGATTATGTACTAAATCCCCAAAACCACCTCCATCATTCTCCAAACTCATGGAGAAAACTTTAATTCCAATTACATAATTAATACCCATAATACATTTATCCAAACACCCACACATCATTGAGAATTAGGTTAATTTCTCAGTAAGGTCTCTCCATTCTAGAGCATCCTGTAAATAGACACATATAAAAAATATGAAATAAAACATGTTTTTATGAGTGACTAAAATAAGTAATCGTATGTTACAATGATTATTAATAAAAAATTTAACATTTGAAAATAATATTTTGGCTCAAAATAAAAATGTTGTTACATACAAAATTATCTTTACTACATTAATATTTTCATAAAAAATTTATAATAAATCATTAAATTAAAATTAATGACATAATGGTTTCTTTAATGTCACGAAAAAAACTGGATAAATTTCTCAAAAACATATTCTTCCTACCCTCAAGAAGTATAATATACTTTTTTAAGAATTAGAAAATTTTATTTCACTAATAAATAATAATATTTTGGTAAAAACTATTTAATTATTAGATAAGTGTATATATATTAGTATATATCTCTTCCTATATCACTCTTATAAAAAGAATCATCAATACAGATGACTTCCATACCTAATACACCTGAGGGATATCATTGACCCTCCCATCATTTGATTATAACTGAACCAATCATCCTTGTTTTATAGTGGAAAAATATATTATTTTCTTAACATAAAATCAATCATAATCATAACAATTTCCAAAAACTAAAACATAATCATAACAAAAAATCATGAAATTTCCAAAAATACACGTGTACAGATATTCTTTGCAACCATAAGAAAAACATTGTTTGGATAATGAAATATATATTCCAGTAAAAATACTTTTTGAAAATGACTGAAATATAGGGATGGATTTTTGGATGAAAGCATGGATGATTATAAGGATTTATAGATATTAGATAATGGTTATAGTAGATGAGAAACGTGTTTTCACTATCAATGTTGAAAAAAATCCATCCTTTTGACATTTATAATGAAAGTAAAAATATTTTTTATAAAATATGTTAAAAGAATATTCTTGAAAACAATTTAAATAATATAAAATTTCCATTATTATTTATTTATTTCCATGTTCACACATCTATAATTTCTTTCATATCCACATTTTTAAAAATTTGTATCCCATATCATATAAATATAGAAAATAAATTATTACAAAAATATATAGGACGTTCTGATAGAAAATGAATTAGACTAGTTCGTGAGGTGATACTACACTGTACAAATGAACGCTAGTTTTGTTTCCCATTTTATGAAAAAATAGATGAAAATTAGTTTTTTAATTAAGATAATAACATATCTGTATATGTAAGATACTACTATTATTAATTCATTATTTTTATGAATATTTTATGCAGGATGAAAATGATTCAAAACAAAAATTCTTTGTTAATAATTATAGATCTTCTTTGGTAAATCTCTTAATTGTTACACAAAAATCATTCATAGGATAGTTTTGTGATCAATAAAAGACCTATGGGAAGTGTGGGGGGATATTAGTATGGGATTTGGGTAAGTTTTTTAAAATACAAAAGGATTTTTATGAGTGAAGGAAATAAGAGAATAGGTTATCTTTATAAGTATAGGGATGAGCACACTTAGAATTTATTAAAGTATTAAACTAATTAAATTTATTTTTCTTATTCAATAGGATTCAAATTTATTAAATTTAAATATAATATAATTTTTTGTTGAAATAATCTCATACAATAAATATTGTTTTCATTTTTTTTTGATGTTTCAACCCTTATATTTATGTTTTAATGTAAGCTAATGGTTTTTAATAATTACCCCAAGAATAAAGTTTTTACATTTTGGGGTTAATAATGTTACTGTATAAGAAAAAAAGACCCATAAAGGGACCATGGTTGATATTATAAACAATATACCATTATATTTTCGAAATAAAATATTTTTAGTAATTTATATAATTTAATAAATCATTATTTGTTAAAAAATATCATTTATGTCAATATTGATACAATTGATTTAATTTGAATTTAAAAATATAAATACAAAGATGGAATTTGAAAATATACTTTTCAACACCCCAAATATATTTCATTTGTATAAAATAATTCATCAAACTAATTCATTCAAATTGTTTTTGTTAAATAATTATAAAATCATTTATTTTATTTTTCTTTTAATTAATTAATTTTTGTGTCAGTTTTGCATATGAATTTAAAGAAATTATTAATTTATTAAAAATTAAAAAAAATCCAATGTTGAAAAAATTATTTATCATTAATATAAAAATTTAGAACCATCCATGCATCATTTTTATCCTTATGTCTATAATATTATGATAATAAATAAAAGAAAACGAAATTTTGGACTTATCTTTACAAAATGTATAATAATTGTCGCTATCATGGAAAATATAATAAATACAATATATTTTAAATTTCAATGATTTTTGGTGATAATTTATCACATACAAAAATAATGAAATTTTTAGTCTTATTTTTTAGTATTTTTCAAATTATTTCACCTTTAATTAACTCATTTGACCTTGGTCGTGGTAATAAATATTAACTACAGTAACTATTCATAATAACTGAAAATAAAAGGGACATATTTTATCTTTTTAGAAATCATGATTCCAAATATTGAATCAATTTTTCAGTATTAAATTAACATTAATAGAATAATTTAATTAATAATTTAACATGTAAAAGACTATAAAAACATTTTTTCAGACAAATTCATTTTTAGTAAAAACATTATTTATACCATCTTCAAATATCAAACACATTCTAGGGAAAATAGTTGTAATATGTTTAATAATAATTTGTAAATTACATTTTAAAATAATTATTAATAGAATATAACTTTGTAAATAGTTTAAAATAAAATAAATTTTTCATTAAAAATCAGTATTATACACTATTCAATAAAAAATAAAACTTTTCATAAATAGTTATAATTTCACCATAAGATAATATTGATATTATTGTTTCAAAAATGGTTCATTTTTTATAAAATAAATTTTTAAAAATATTCATTAAATTATAATATTGACACCACACAAAAGAAAAAATAATAATTGCTGATGAAATTTTTTTTTTATAAATAAAATGACTACCAAAAATTGATTGATTATTTAGTAATTATTTATCAATACATTTATATTAGGAGGAACATTATATATATTTCATAATTTAATTAATTCTATTCATACTCACCAATTTTATGGGTAGGTTATACCAACCATAATTATACAATAATATTTTATTATTCTTTTCATCACTTTATTGTGTATTTTATATTCTATCAAACATAGATCTATTTTTAAAAACATAGTGTGTTAAATTCTCTACACTTTTAATAAATTGTGACCTTGAAATTTTAACTTGATATTGGTAATCAATGGATTTACATATATGTATACCATTTTTGAAATTCCACATCATAAAAGGGGTTGATAAAACATCCTCTTCAGAATAGGGAAATGGAAATTCGAATGTACTATGAAAAAAATAACTATGTTTCCAAAATAGTAAGACATTAGTGTGATGTTAAAATATAAAAATTATAAAATGAGTAATTTTCATTATTTATGGAGAGTTATTGATATCAATTATTGAAAAAATTGAATGATCATAATAAAGATATCACCCACAAAAACATAAACCAATGAGTTGTGGAATGACTATAGATTCAGTGGAACTGATGGTATTTAGATTAATTTTTTATTTAAATAATTTTTTCTAATGGTTTTAAAATTACTAATAATGTATACTATGAAAATAAAAATATATATACTTATCTAACACGTATAATTTCATCCTTTATTCAATTTCTACCATAATTTGATATTTCTCTCCAATCGATGAGCAATTAAGATGTCATTTTCATACATGAAGTAATAAAATAATAAAATAATATATAAAATAATCCACAAAAGGAAAAAAACTACTTATCCGATATATATACTAAAAAAAGAAAAAATTTATATCAAAAGTTATGATAATTAACTAAATAAAAAACGTTCATTAAAATAATAGTACATTAATCACCAAAATCTGAGAGTAATACCGAATTTTCAAATGAGATAATTCTATAAAGAAATAGATTTATAATTGTAAAATATATTCATGAATATGATTTAAACAAAAATATTACAATTATTTTTTTACATATAATTCCAAAATTTATCCCCATATATTGTCGGTCACTCTTAATATCTCATAAATAAAATGTATATGAAATTGTAACACACTCTCCATGATATGGTAATAATTTCCATAAAATACCTAAATCATTACAAATACACATTTAAATACTATTTGATTCCACAATATAATACAACCCTTAATCCTCAAATAAAATCCCATTAGATTCTTTTTACCTGAATTATATAATTTTCACAAAAAACATAGTGATATTTAACAAAAAATAGCATTAATAACTTATCAAAAAATAAATTTTTAAACCCATAGTTAATTTTATTATAAAAAATATTTTTTTCAACATTAATGTAATATTTATTTTTTATTTCATAATAATTAGGAAATCGTGTAGGCAAACGGTAAGCAGTGCCCCATTATAACCGTTTTCTTTGGGCCCAAGCACCATGGCCATACTGGATGTGAGATAGTTTCCTTATTACTAAAACTACATTTATATAACTCTGGAATCCTTTCCACAAATATAATCACCTTACAAAAAAATATCATTAATTTATAAATAAGTTTTTTACCTCTTTGGTATTCTATATAGATAATTATTCTATAAAATAAAATTATCATAATTGATAATAATTTCCTTTACATCAATACCATATTATCTCAACCGGTTTATTTGTCCCATTATCCTAATTCCAACAATTTGTGTCTCAAAAATTTAACACCATTTTATACCCCACGTTTCAGAGGTAATGAGTCTCTATAACCTATGATTCTGAATTTGAAAAAAAAAACTACTATAGAAAAATCCTTAGCTAATTCATGATTTCCATAATATTTATAATATTTCATAATATAATTGATATACCAATCCTAGTTTCAAATTCCTTATAAAACTAGGAATCATTGTTTTCATGGAATTATATAAATAACTAAAACAATACCATGTCATATGATATTTGAAACAAGAAAATACAATACTCAAATAAAAGGTAAAAAATGCTATGTTAATGCGAATTTCATGTGTCTACAATGAAACAAAAAGTAAAGACACAATGACTCCTAAGAGGGCCCCAAACTACATCGGGTTCCCTCTCCCATCCACCAATCCCAAATAAAAATCTATCCTAGTGCCTGGCCCTTATCCTATCCCACAACAAAAAATATTACTTGGGTGCTGATCAAGAATCCTCAATAAGGTTTGAGTACAACTCAGTAGGTCACCATCAACTGTATCTAAAACAAGTCCTGTCAAAAGATAGTGTATGCAGTTTTATGAAGCAATAAATATAATGAATAATTAAACTGTTATCACATTGTCATTTAATCATTAATCATCACATTAGGCCCAATTTCAATTTATGTTTTCCATCTAAATCATCATTCATTTAGTTTTGAACGTCATGACAATCACCCCAATCTCATTCAGTTTAGGTCGCCATGTCTAACACTCCATATCTAATTCAGAGTAGGGTGTCATTCCTAGCACCCCAAAATCTCAATCTTGGATAACTATTGGAGAGGGGCATCATTTCTAAGTCCCAACATCTAATTTTTCTATAACTCAATGTCTAGCACCACAAAAATATCATCCATCTAATCATTATTTAATCAATAATAATTATCCACACCATTCCATTACTAATCTAATGATTAGTTAAAAATTTCAAAGTTCATTAGTTAACTCAATAGTTAACTAAGAACATAACCCAATAACTTATTCATCAATTATTTAATCAGTCAACACAATTCTCATTCCATAATTAATTCTTCACAATTAATTATCAATATCAAATCTCAACTTGTCATAAGTAATTCTCCCAATTAAATATCTTTGATCAATATCAGGGCACATAATTAATTCAAAAATATAATTATCTTACATATCCAAACATCATTTCATAATTAATTTCCCCCAAATAATTATCTTAAAACAATCAATTTAATATCTCAACCCATAACCAATATCCAAAACAAAAATATTTTTGGGAAACCCCCTTTCATTTGTTCTATGATTCAATTATCAATTAATCACCAAGGGAATCACAAGTCAATTCCACATTCTTAATTACTCGAATTTTGAAAATCAATTGTCAAGGGAAGATAGAAAATTCATAAACTCTCATTCAAATATCAAATTTATGACTATGGAAGTTCAATTTAGACCACCTACCTCAGTTTATTGACGGATGTCATCTCAAAGGAAATCCCCAAAATTCGAGAAGCACAATATCATCGATCATGCTCTGGATCCAAATCCCTAAACCATAAATTAAGATCAAGGGCATCTAGATCATTCAAAACAAGATCTATGTCCACAATACAAGATCTAAATCTCAAATCATAGTTTTAGATACATGGAAATGGTAGAGATATTCCATCAAATGATCAAGAAAATATAGAAGAATGAATAGGCGAAGCAATGGGATGAAATCCACTTACCAGGAAGAGAGAGGATCATTAACATAGGCTTTTTATCTCAAAAAAAGATGTTTTATCACCTTTTAATCCCACCAAAAGGCTCTAGGATCACCTAGAATTTTTCAACCTTGAGCTAAGGTTGAAATATTGGAGTCTTAGTGATTCAAGTGGTTTTAAAATAGATTTCTAGATAATTAAATAATACATATACAGTTTTTGGGTAGGGTAACATGGTTAGGGAAAATTGTATGACAACCTTGTGGGCCTCTCTCTCCAAATTTTCATGGTTGGAACGGTTTAGTCACATAGTTTTACAAATTATGAGCAAACCTTGTGGACCTCTCAATCCAAGTTGGCATGCTTGGCATGGTTTAGTATCACGGTTTGTCAAACCATGTACAACCCACTATACATTCATTTTTCATAAGACATCACCCCAACTCACCACAAGACACTACCCCAAAACAAAGGTAATTAAAAACCTAAAAAGTAACTGAAAACACACCTGAGATAACTCCAAAAATGGTCAGGATCTTACAATCTATCCAACTAACAATAGCTCGTCCTTGGGTTGCAATACTGAACTTCTCTATGATTCTGAGCCAAAAATATTGTGAAATTGAGCCCTCAAGTCTGCTTCTCCTTCCAAAGTTTCATATTGAACACTTCCAAGTTCCCATAAAACATGAACTAACAATAAGTTATTTCCCTGTAACACTTTCTCATAGTGACCCAGCACATATATCGGATGCTCCTCAAAGGGCGCATATATATCGAGGTCAACCTATTCCAAATCAATCACATGAGAAGGTTCGGGGTGATACTTCCATTGTTTTGACACATGGAAAAAATCATTCACAGTGCTGAATTTCTGTGGAAGGTCTAATTGGTACGCCACTAGACCGGTTCTCTCCAGCACCTCAGATGTTCCTACAAACCAAGTCGCTAACTTGTCATGCCTATATATCCTATGGTGAATCAATCTAGGAGACACCCGATGGAATACATGATGACCCTCTTTAAACTCTAGTGGAAATCTCCATATATCAACATACGACTTCTTCCTACTCTAATCCGTAGTCATACGTTTCTGAATCAACTACACCTGCTCTGATGTCTCCTGAACGAGACTCAGTCCCAAAAACACTAACTCACCTACATATAACCAACATAATAGTGATCTAAAAGGTCTACCATAAAGTTCCTCATATAGTTCCATATGTATATATTCCTGATAACTACTGTTATAGGTTAACTCCACTAAATCCAAGTGCTTCTCTCAAGAACCACCAAAGTCAATCACGCATGCTCACAACATATCCTCTAACACCTATATGGTACGCTCTGACTACCAATCTATATGTGGGTAGAAGGTTGTGCATAACCAAACCTATATACTATTCACCTTCTGTAATCCCTACCGAAAGCATGAACTAAATCACAAATCGAGATTAAAAACTATAGTCTGTAGAACCCCATGAAAAAGAACTATCTCTCGTACAAACTGTTCTCCCAACTTTTCTACTATAAAGGTTTCCCTGATAGGAAAGAAATATGTTACCTTCATTAGTCAATCCATAGAGACCTAAATAACATCATTCTTCCTAAGTTTCATTCAAGGTCCAACCATGAAATCCATAGTCATGTCATCCCACTTCAATTCCAGAATTGAAAACAGCTTTATTAGGCCTCCAGGACATTGATTCTCTTCCTTCACCTACTGAAAGATGAAACATGTTATTACGAATCATGCTATCTCCTTTTTCATGAATGGCCACAAAACCTTCATCATAGGTCAGGGTACTTTTTTTGTTACCCCATGATGTACTTCTCACTTTGAGGTATGAAATTCTCGCATGAGTTCCTCTCACATACTCATAGGCACAACAACCTGATTTTTCATATAGATGATATCATCATCATCTATTATCCAATCTAAAGATGTATCCCCACCTTGAAGGATTTACCTTTAGGATAAACACTTCATATCCTCAAACTTCCTATCCCCGATCTATCTCAAGAGTGTAGACCCAACTACTATAGAAACCAAAGTCATCCTCTCCTGACTCTCCAAAACATCCACAAGCATTTTTACCAGAAAAGTCATCATCTTCTACTCTACACTTGAATAATATTCCAATTGAGTATGACTTTTCTTGATCAATACATCATCTACACTATTCCATTTTCCATGTGTATATTCCAATTCAAAATCAAAGTACTACATATACTCCACCCATCCTCGCTACCAAAGATTCAAGTCACACTGTGAAAAGATATACTTCAGGATTTTTTGATCCGTAAAAACTATAAACTTTTCACCCAAAATATTGTGTCACAAACAATTATTATTATAAAACACTAATTCCAACTACAGGTCATCTGTAGGTTAATTCCATTCATGTAGACACAACTTCCAGGACACATAAGCAATGACTCAATCTCCTTGCATCAACAAAGCACTGGTTCTGATCCCATAAGTGTCACAATAAACTATATACTCCTCACTGGAATCAGGTAAGACCAAAATTGGTGCCGATGTCAATCTCTTATTCAACTCCTGTAATGTATTCTCACTTGCTTCTATCCAAATAAACCTTATCACATTATTTTTCAAACTTGATAGCAGTGCTTCCGATCTATAAATGATCTAAATAAACATCTTGTAATAACCAGATAATCCCAGAAATCATAAGATATCAAAAACATTCTGGGATTAATCACAAGAAACCATTACTTGTGCTTTTTTTTGAGTCCAATACCACACCTTCTACTGATATGATATGCCCCGAAAAGTCTACCCTGTTGATCAAAAACTGACATTTAGATAGCTTGGCGTATATCAGATTCTCTCTCAGTGTACTATGGTTGGTATCAAGAAGTTGGGAATGGTCATCATGAGTCTTAGATTACACTAAGATGTCATCCACAAACAACACTAAAAACTGATCTAGGTACGGATGAAGGATATTGTTCATCAAGACCAAAAACACTACTGGAGAGTTTTTCAACTCAAACGACATTACAAAAAACTCATAAAGGCTATACCTACTTATGAATATAGTTTATGGTATATCAGAGGTCCAAAATCTTACCTGATGACACCCTGATATCATATTGATCATTGAGAACAAATAGACCCCTTCAACTGGTCAAGCAAATCATCGATACGAGAAAGAGGATATTGATTCATCACAGTCATTTTATTCTGCATATGGTAATCGACACACAAGCATAAACACCCATCGGACTTCTTTGCAAACAAATCAAGTGATCCCCATGGGGACCTACTTGGATGGATAAACCCTTTAACCTCCATGTTCTCCAGCTACATTTTGAGCTCTTGAAGCTCAGTCAGTCCCATTATGTAAGGTGTAATAGATATTGGAACAAGTCCCAGCATGATCTCAATAGTGAATTCCATGTCTCTCTTAGGTGGGAACCCTAAAAAGTCTCAGGAAAGGAATCCTGAAACAATTCTACTACTGGGGGAAGGATTTCTTTCCTACCAATCCTATTATCTATCAAAAACTAGAAACGTGGGTTGTGAGCTCTCCCAATTGCTGAATAATTGGCCCAGCTCAACCTATACAGATATCTCATTATTCACAATGAACATACTAGTCACCCTTAGGATATAAAAAGTTCACTCTCCCGCGGTAACAATCAATTTGGGCTTGGTATGCAACTCTCCAGTCTATACCCATAATTAGGTCAAAGACCATTATATCAAGAACATAGATATACCAATGAATATGATACTATCTGATCTCAAGAAAACATCCCTTGCATAAAAAAGATATCCCCAGACATTGTTCCCAATGGTGTATCAATATTAATCACCCCTCTTATGAACTCAACTTCTAGTCTCAAACCATTAACAATATTTTCAGATATAAAGGAATGAGAGGCACCCATATCAAATAAGACACTACCTAAAGTTGAAGCTGTTAGAATAGTACCTCTCATTGTCGATGTGTCAACCTCGCTCTCTACAAGTAAAGGTTTTACTGTATGTAATTTCCCACCCCTCTTCCTTGTGGAATCATATGACTCCCTTGAGTATCACCACTCTTATGATAAAGGATCTCATACCTTGAACCACTATGTCCACTACCTCTACTGGCTCTGTCCGTAGAACTCCAGTTTCCTGACCTTTATGGTGTAGAAGACCCCCTTCCCACACTCTGTCTTTGAGAAGATGCGCCCTCAGCACCAGCTTGTTGCTGCTTCTTAGAGAACATCTATAGGTTCCCCATCTTTCCCCAAAACCAGCACTACACTGGTGGTCAAGGACAATGTGTACGATAGTGTCCCATCCTATCGCACTGGTGTAAAAGAACATGAGTAAGATCTGATGCAATTGTTCCTCCTAACTGTCCACCTTTCATTCCGCTATCCTGACAATGGTTCTCATAACAATGATTCCTTCTCTTGGAAGGAACACTCCATGATCGTCCAGTGACAGCTACCTGTCCAGTACTGGAAGCCTCCTTCAGGTTATTCTATGAAATGAGATCCTAATTAACCACTTTTGAGAACTTATTCAGCCTAAAGATAATAACTTGGGACATAATTTCACACCTAAGTCTGTCCAAAAAAATTTTTTCCTAAGAATACTCATCTACCACCAATGTTGGAGAAAATTGTTGTAAATTTTTGAAACATTCAATGTAATCCTTTACAAACATGCTTCATTGGGTTAGAAGCATAAAATATGAATCTTTATCTTTTATCAAAATCTATGGATAGAAGTTCTCTAATAATGTATCCATAAATTCTATCCATAACATATCATCAATCTTTCCAGATCGTACATGAATGTCCCACCATCACATCCCTGACCCCAATAGCATATAAGCAGCCAAATTTACCCTCCTCTCAATAGGAGTCTTCAAATGGTCAAGTATCATCTCTATGGATTCAATCAAGAGTTTAGTACCCCCATTTCCAACCTCTCCAGTAAAAGTTGGAGGGTGTTGCAAATGAAACTACCTTAACAACTTATACATGCCTTTCAGAACCCACCCTGGGTCTCTCTACATGAATTTCATGAAATGATCAAAGTTATATTGGAACATATCCCCTTCCTCTTCATATTTCACTAATAGTTCCTCAAGTTCCCTATCTAAGAGTTCGTTCCAGACCACACCCCTCGGTCTCCCTCTCAACAAGCATCGTGGAGGAATATATCTACAAATCCAAACACACGTATTAGGTCCCATAAAACAACTTTAGAACATTTATGTAAGAGGAAAAACTAACACAATAAGTTTTAGCATGGCCTTTAACCCTTTTAACACAACATGGTCAACACTGAGGCCTTATCACTACCCTTAACCATTATACTTCTAGGTTATTTTTAATAAGGGTACAAACATTAACATTAATTAATTAATTGATTGATTATTCACATTATCTAAAATTAATTAATCCAATAATTACTTAATTAATCATAATCATTGCATCAATAAAGTTTCTCATTAGACACCCATTTATTCTCATTTTGCATCATAATTTCAATCTCATGACAAGGAAAAATAGTTCATGTTCAACAAATTACCCATAACCTATTTTACCATGAGTTCCTAAAATGATGCATGTCCCAGCAACCCTAAGTGCCTAGAATGATTCATGCAGTCTCAACTATAATCAATATTTAATCCACGAATCAAAATTCAACAATTGTAAAAACAAATATCACACCACACCACAAGTGCATCACCCACGTTGAAATAATATCCATCTGTAACAATAGAAACCAATCAAAACAATCCCACCATAAGTACTCAGATTTTCCTCCGTACATGGGTTTGCAACTCCCATGCATGATCTCATTACTAAGGCTTGACTCTTCCTAGTCTCCTGTCTAACTTTCCCAAAACAGTATGTCAAAAGGAGAAGAAAGAATAGAAAACTCATTTGATACCACTTTATGATGTCCCGGCCCAGGTTCCACTAAATTTTCCCTGAGCTGGTTGTCCACATGCCCTTAATCTAAGCTCCCCATATGCCAGAGGGTGTCGACTAGCAGTGTGGGTCTAGTAAGTCGGTCTTGGGGAGATTATACCCTATTTTATCAGAATAAAACATCAGAAAAATAAAACAACAATAACCAAGTGTGGAAGTGTATAAATAACTATAACAATGCCATGTCATATGATATTCAAAATAATAAAATACAACACTCAATTGAATGTTAAAACATGATATGTAAATGTGAATGTCAACTGTCTATAACGCAACTAAAATTAAAGACACAATGACTCCCAAGAGGGTCCCAAATCACATTTGGTTCCCTCTCCCATGCTCCAATCCCAAACAACAATATATCTCATGGCCTTTCCCCTATCTCGTCCTGCAACAAAAAAGTCTACTCGGGTTTCGATCAAGCGGTCTGAATAGGGTGTGAGTACAGCTTAGTAGGCCACCACCAACATTGTCTAAAACAAGTGCAGTCAAATGATAGTGTATATAGTTTTATGAATCAATAAATACAATGAATAATTAAATAGTTATCACATTGTCATTTAATCATTAATCATCGCATTAAGTCGAGTTTCAATTCATGTTTTTCATTTGAATCATCATTCATTATTATCATAAATTTGGTGTTGAACATCATGTAAAGAACCCCAATTGCATTCAGTGTAGGTCTCTATGCCTAACACTCCATATCTCATTCAGTGTAGGTGATCATGCCTATAACCCCAAAAGTGCAGTCTGGGATAATTATTGTGGAGGAACGCCATGTCCAAGTCCCAAATTCTAATTGGTCTAGAATGCCATGTCTAGCACCACAAAAATATCATTTTTTAATCATTTTTTAATTCACAAGAATTAGCCACATCATTTCATTACTAATCCAATGATTTTTTAAACATTTCAAAGGCCATTAGTTAACTCAACAATTAACTAAGCATATAACCCATTAATTAATTCATCAATTAATAAATCAATCAACACAATTCTCATTCCATAATTAAATTTTCACAATTAATTATCCATATAATTTATCAACTTTTCATAATTAATTCTAAAAATTAATTATCTCTATTCAGCATCATGGCACATAATTAATTTTAACAATTAGTAATCTTACATAGCCAAACATCATTTCATAATTAATTTCCCCCATTTAACTATCTCAACGCAATAAATTAAATATCTCAATTATAATATCTCAACCAAAATAAATCTCTAAAAAATATCTATTTGGGAATCCCCCCTTCGTTTTTTTTCGTGATTCAATTATCAATTAATCACCATGGATATCATAAGTCAATTACACATTCCTAATTACTCCAATTTAGGAAATCAATTATCAAGGGAAGCTATAAAATCTCTAAACTCACATTCACATATCAAATTCACATCTATGGGAGTTCTATTTATACCACTTACCTCGATGCATTGATGGATGTTTGCCCAATGGAAATCCCAAAAATCTGAACTGCACAACGTCATCAATGAAGCTATATATCTAACTTCCTAAACCAAAAATTAAGATCAAAGGCATCAAGATCTTGAAAAACTAGATCTCGATCCACAATCCTAGAACTACATCTCAACTCATAGTTTTAGATCCATGGAATTTTGGAGATCATTATTAAAAAGATCAATGAATTATATAGGAATGAATTTCAGAAGCAACGGGATGAAATCTACTTACCTAGAATAGAGAATATCTATAATCCAAGAATTCGGTCTTGATGAATTACATTTGGATCACCTTGAAATCCTTCCGGAAGGCTCTAGGATCACCTATAATTCTTAATTTCGAGCCAAGGTCAAAATATGGAAGTCTTAGCAGTTCTGGTGGTTTTAAAATATATTTTCAAATAATTAAATCCCACACGCATGGTTTCCTAGGCAGGGGTGCACAGTTAGGGAAACTGGTAACAAACTGTGTGGACCTCTCAATCTAGGTTTGCGTATATAGAATGGTTTAGTCACATGGTTTTTCAAACTGTGCGCTAACCGTGTAGACCTCTCTTTCCAAGTTTACACACTTAGTATGGTTTAGTTGCACGGTTTTTCAAATCGTGTGCAACCGTGAAAATCCCATTGTACATTAGTTTTTTTAAGAGTTCATCCAAACACACCCCAATCCACTATAAAAAACAAAGGTACTTAAACACCTAAAAAAGTACCTAAAAATATGACTGATATGGCTCTAGAAAAGGCTAGGATCCTAAAATTGTAGTGACATGTTACAACATTTTCTACATATACCATTCAAATTAACTAACCAATGTGGAATAATTCTATAACCGTTTTATTATAGGGATATCATGAACCAACCTATCCTTGGTTTATAATAGAACCACATATAATTGATTTATAAAAAAACCATCGATCCTTAGTTTATAATGGATCCACCATCAATCATAATAATTCCAATTAACCATTACATAATCATAACACATAAAATATTTAAATTTACAACATTTATCTTATACAAATACTCATTCCACCCATAAGAAATCATTTTTAGTTAATAAAATATACATACCTTAAATTTTTCTAAATAACCAAAACATAATGATGTGGGTTTTTCTTGGAATAAAAAATATCATATTGTAAATAAATTCAAATATAAAATTAAATTTATAGTGGTGGTAAATGTATTTGTTCTTTTATATGTTAAAATATAACATTCATGTTGTATTTTTTAAATAAAGTCAAAACATTCCTTATAAAATATTAAAAAAATCCCTAAGAAAAACAATGATAGAACAAAAAAAATATTTTTATATCATTTACATCCATATAATAACATCCATAATATAATTTAAAAATATTGACATGTATGAAAAAAATAGTTTTAAGGGCATCTGTAAATGATGGTTTTCAAAATAATGTCTATTATATTGAGTCCGACTCATCACATACATTATTTATCATCCTAAATAATTAAATTCTAATAATTATTTATCTTTTTAAGAACCTTTAATTATTTTTGTTCTTTTTACCATGTTATTATCAATTACTTGATCAAAAACCGTCTTTTTGGAGGATTTGATGATATTTTCTGCGTATTTCTATAATGACATCAATATGTTGAAAATGGAAAAAATATCATCATTCTATAATCTAAAAAATTTATTATAAAATAATTAAAATTTTTATACATATATTATTATACTTAAACAAACCATGATATATGGTTACAAAGAATATGTACTTTCCCATCCTGGAGATTGTAGGTTATACAAAGATACAAGTTAGTTTCCATTATTCAATGATCCTTTTGGAATTAAAGTATGGTTTATTTTTAGACCACATAATATGAGTGACAAAAACAAGGAACAAATGGAGATAAGAGCTAAGGGATTTCATAATGATGAATAAGGATAATACTAAATGATATAAAACACCATTAGAAAATTATACTTTCAAAAAAACATAATGAAATATTTTTTTTGAAACCAAACATGATTTAAATCCCCCAAAAAATCCATTTTGTTAAAAATAATTCTAGTAGAATTTTAAATAGATACGTTGTGGAGAAGACATTTGTTTTGTAGAATTATATATAAGGAATCTATAAAACAACTTCAATATAACATGAAATCAACATGGAATTAATGACATACTATTCAAAATGACTTATAAAAAATATATGGAACAATTTTATAATAAAATCAATATGGAAAAAATGAAATAATTTCTTAATTCTTTGTTATAAAATATTGAATGTAATTATTATTTAAGGAATCAGTTTTCAGAACTCAATAATCCTTGACTATAAAAAAAAGAAGGTAATGATAGAATAACATAGCAGAAAAAAAAACATTATCACCTTAAACAATTAATAGTTAATACAGAATATATGAGATATAAATAACCCTTTGGCCTTAAAATCCACTTGTTACTTTAGAGTGTCGTTGGGGGTGGTTATTAGAAAAATAAAAAACCTAATATGTTCATGTAATGATCCCTAGGGAATGAGAAATCATGAGAATTATAAGAAGTGGATAAATAATTATAGTTAAAGGAGGATCAAAATATTGTTACATTGGTATTACTATAAGAAATTATGAGAAAATATTATGATAGGTGTATAAGAAAGAAGGAATACTCATCCCATTATTAGTGTCATGTGAATGGGATAAATGAGAGGAGTGTATTCTACTTTTACAAGGCATCACCACTTAATAGTAATAGGAATACAATAATATTATAAATATATTTATTATCTCTAACAAATTCAACTAATTGTAAATTTTTATTACCATTTAAAAAAACAAACACAAGTATGATTCCATTTAAAAGAAATAATAATTAATTTAAATTCCAATATCAATGAAATGTTAATAATAATGATGATAATATAATTAAATAAATAATGTATGTAATTTTAGATGTATTTTTTATGTAAAATCACAAAAATTATTACAACACAAGAACAAAATTACTTAACCCTAAAAGTTATCTAATAAAATCAATTTTCTATCCTATAAACCAAAAATGAAGTGTCTCATGACGTTTAAATAAAAAACAAGATTGATTGGCCATCATTTCAGGTATTTGATAAATAATAATTATATTTAAATAAAAAATTTTAAGATGTTACATGGTAATATATGTAATAAATATTCATATCCCTTAACACTCACTTGAATAAATAACATAACTATACCTATAAAACATAAATCCATGCTTGGCATCTGATCTTCAATTGATAATGATTTCATAAGGGTTGAATATATTCACTATAACTAGGGGACAAACCCACTCCTAATGGTGAACCTTATTTAATTATATGAACTACATAAAACATTGAAACATTATGCATGTTTAACCAATCCATACCATTGATGATACCATTGTGTGTCTTCTCTTCCATGATGGAATCACATGACTAAAATTTTCCTCCACCTTTGGTAGTTATCATATATAAAAGGTAGGAGTTGAAGATGATAAAAAATAGTGGGAATATCATGGTTTATAAAGTTTCAATTCTTTATAAACATGGATATATAACTTATAATAAATGGTGTATTAAGTATAGAATATATTGCACCATTATTGAGGAGTATGAGAATCCATGATTGGAGAACATGAATTATTTTATGAATAGTTCTTGATGTCAAAAAAACATAACAACCTATTGAATATAATGAACTATAAGTTGAATTTTAGGTATTCAATTCTTGTGAAGACCAATTTTATATTGTTAATGGTGTGAGTGGATTAATGTTGCATTTATCCCCAACATCACTAACACCACCAGCTTTTAAAAAAAATCCAACTCTAGATAGGTCACTATTCCTTTGATGCGAGAGTCTATAGTCTCAAAAATATATCTTAGGTGTTGGTATCCCATAACACCAATATATATATATATATATATCCATATATAATACATTTTCTAAAACCCAAACCAGGGTGTGTCTATTCCAGGAATCTCTTAACAGCTAATTCTCATTGGCAGATTAATGTTTTGGATGGTCATTATAAGATCACAACCCCATCCTATATACTTTTTCAAAGAGTTCAATTAAAACTCATAAAGTTGAAATAATAAAACATAAAACATGTTAATATAATACCTCATGAGTTTCTTTATCCTAGATTAATAATCAAAATCGGCCATGTTATCTTGCGGGGGGTCCAACATCTGGAGAACTTGAACTATCCTATGTATCTCTAGTAATATGAATTAGAACTCAAAATCCAACCCTAAGGGAGTATTTCTATTTTGAGATTGAGTTATAGTATTATACACTAACTTATTATTGTTCCATGTATATAACTCAATTAATTAATACACATGTTGTCAATAGGTATATCAATCCACAATGAAATGTGTGAGTCACTAAATTTTACTTCCCCTATGCCATTGAAGGATTATGGTTATCTCAGAATATTAGAAATAATAATTACTATAACTACAACATAATAAAATTCTATTGGTTTATACTCATATAACTATGTGAGAAATATATTACTCTCTCTAAGAATTTTTATACATGAAAAACAAGTGGATAAACTTTCTCTAATCATGAGGAAATGATATTTATAAATGGTGAATCTAGAGTTATTCCTCATCACTCATTTGAACAGTGATAGAAATTAAAAGCGCTAGCATGGGCTCACAATAATCCTTCCACTATGATCGATCTAGAAATCCATATGTGGAATCCTTACATTGGTTGGATGAAAAAATAGTTAATTGAGCATATCTATGTGAGCTGACACGTGACTGATATGAAAGATCACAACTAAACACTACATGATGCATGAAATATCATTTATATAATTTATATATGATCACTTATAGTTATATTTTGATCAATAGAAGAACATTTTCCCAATGAATGGATATGTTAGACACTTTGTAAATAATATGTTTCTAGGTTTCAAAATAGAACTAAAAACACATTATTCTAGTTTTCGAAAATTTCTAAAACCAAAATCATAATACTAATAACTCTAAACATTGTCCCTAGTGATCGATTGAATTTTATTACATTATTGCAACAACTAACACATATATACACTTCCTAGGATGTAGGAAAGTTGATTGTGCTACTTAGAGCCCACTTCAATGAGGATATGGTTTAAGGATTATCACAAATAAGGAATAAATGTATATGGTAGGCCATATCATATAATAAACTACAGAATATACACAACACAACATGAATAGTATAAGCAAAAACCACCATTAGAATATGTAAACAACTAAACTAAGTAAAAATTGATTCTTGTAAAAATAAATATACAATATATTTAAGTTGAATCGCACCACCAATCCACTTAATGGTATGTATAGTGGACATCAATAATCCGAATATATAGTCAATTTTGTGTTACCCTTCATCATTTGTGTACCATATGATATAAAGTCAATTCACCATACTACTTACCCCAAGGTGATATCCTCCAACCCTTAAACATACTAAAAAATCTAATAATATTAAAATATATTAAGAAAGAACTACATTGAATAATAAAATTATGCACAACATCTATAGTTGAATGCTACTTCATTCTTTATAATAATTAGGTAAAATGTGGATTTAGAAACAAAATCGGTAGATACAATCAATATTAGACTAAATTGATTCCATGTCTCTAAGATTGTGTGCAAGGGGACCCCCCCCCCCACACTTAAATAGTTGGCCCCAACTAAGAATCCCATTACAACACTACATGAGATTCATACATGAAATATAATTAAAACCCAATGATCAATGAGAAAATGTATCTATTGGAACCAGACCAATGATGATAGTGAACATTACATGTTACCCAAAACTATTAAGTTACATTTAGTAATATATAACAATATAACCACTAAACTATTCATTTCCATTGTATGAACGCATCATCCAACCATATTATCATCACTATAAATCCCCCCAATTGTTTCACATAACATATCAATGAATCTTTTTATAGTTTTTCTCATTCTAGTAGACTTATTCCAGTAAAATAAAACATGCATCATTATTATATGAATATCCCACTAGATTATTATTTCAAGAAAACTCTTATAATCTCTATAACACATTGGAGAGAATTCTACATTTTTCTGATAAAAATGTCTCATCCTCTTCTATCCAATGAACCATGTCCCATCATGGTACGTATTTTCCTCTAATTTTCAATGAATAAAACATTGGATAACGTATCCACTAGATTTTTCATCATATAGAACATTTATATATTAATCAAATTTTTCTCTAGAAATATCCATATAAACTGATATTTTAGGTCAAAGTGCATTATCTTTCATTCGAAAAACTGAATCTATGATAAGTGAATTAAAAAATGAATGTATTATTAGAGAAAACCACGAAATTAGATTATTCCAACAACCTTTAGAAAACATGTTTTCTATATATATATATATATATATATATATATTCTTTCCCTATATCCATTATTCCAATGTATTCTTCTTCTATTATTTACATAGAAATAATTAGATGTAGAATTGTCTCCAGATCCCTTTCATACATCTAAATCTGAACACAAAACTACATGTACACTTTCATGTATTTATATCTCCTAAATATTTTTCATCAACATACCCCACCAAAATACTATATATCAAAAATAATTTGGTGGTATCTTGAACTAATTTCATTTACCAATTAATCTAATTATATTCTTCAAAGTATTCATTCACTATATTATACATGAATCAACTAACCATTCCAATTTTAAATGAAATTTCTATGAGAGTGCACACAATAATGTAGATTATACTTCTAAACATTGATGAAAATGAAAAACATTCTGTGTACAAAACCTCATAATTTTCCAGTTTTAGTTATAGTTTAGAATGCATTATTTTTCTAAAAAGTGAGATTGAGGCTTACTTTAATCCAAAAATACAACATCTCTTAGTAATCATCTAGTCATAATCCATATGTGACAGTATCAAGATCCTAGATTTCATATCTTTCACTATCCTTATCCCTAAAATAATTATTACATCATCAATTTATTTAAAATACATTCTTTTATTAAACTCTTTTTTAACTTATGAATCATTCTAAAATCTGAACCTTCAAGAATCATGTTATCCTTATTGTATAGAAACATGATGAATATATCATATTCAAAATGATTTTTATAGAAACATTGGTCCACGTTCCTCCAACAGAAACCTATCTAAATCAATAATTCATCAAACTTCATACTTTAGTTTTTTGTTCTTATATCAATAAAAAAATACATTTATTAATCACACATACTAAACCATAAACCCCAATATTTATTTGATGTAAATTTATTCATCTAAATATATTTTCAAAAATTTCCATATTTACCTATATTTTTTTTAAAAAATATCTTTTTATTTAACCAAAAACATCACTATACGGATGTAAGAATGACTAAATACCAATGAGAAAATTTTGGAGAAATCAATACCCTACTACTATTAAAATCCCTCACCCATAGACATTCTTATACCTCTTCTTCCCATTAAAACATTTCATTTAATAGATTTCACATTTATTCACATGGTTTTTCATCACATGTGTAGAAACCATTGGATACAATGTCTTATTTTTAAATATTGAATCAATTTTTTTTCTTTTATAAAGAACATGAACACTTCAAAGTAGATGATATTTAATTTTTATTATAGTATATTTGGATCCCATCGATCAATTTTCTACTAATAATGGAATTCATGACTATACCTTTGAACCAGTCAGCTGACTCGGGATGATCTCAAAATATTATCCTATAATTCTTGTTTATTCGATGCAACCTCATCCAATTCACTTAACATTAAATACATAGAATCTAGTGCTACCAATTGATCCTCAACATCCATTTAGGTCACTATTAAATATTTATTAGTCTAATATACACACATTTATTACCCTCTAAATAATTTACAACATTTGTCTGTTTGGTGTTCCCAATCAGATGATCTTAAATTTTATCTTCTAAAAAAATTCCTCTAACTTCATTCACCAAAAAAATTTAGTCATTTTAAAATATTCTATAAATGAATAGAATTTTATAGTTTTTGATTACTTGTTTCTTTCTATCATTATAAATTAGAAATATTTTTTTAATTTTACATATAAAAAATTCTTTGGATTTTGCCTCTTCTTTATGTTAATCATTTCCATCCATAATGATATATACAGCACTCAAAAAACATTGTTTGTTTTGAGTGACACTAATTTACTCCACCATAAATTTTCTAGAATATCCTACCCCATTTTCGATGATAGTATTTAATTAACTAATTTTTATAAATATTTTATAGCCTCCATTCTAATTTCCTTTAGAATTAATTTATTAAATCTCATTTTTTACTCCTCTCTTAATGTATGATTAATATTTCTAGCCATGCCATTATATAATAATTTTCCATGTACATTCTTCTTCTGTATTATCCCTATATACTTATATAAGTTGACAAATCTCCTTCTTACCTACCCAATACTTTTCTCATATTACAAGCACTTCCTCTTACTTCAACTCACATTATCAATCATTTCTTTCTTCTAAAGATAACATCAAATGAACCATATTTGTGAAATAATAAGTAAACTCAAATGTTCCTTTTGGATTCATAAATTAACATAAAAAAGAATTGAATCCATTTATGAGATCAAACATGGGTGGTTTCCATAATTTCAATGTAAACAAGCACTACCACGAAACAGGATTATAACAACCCATACTTTACATACATTGTTAATACTTGAAAATTGAAGCACACTTATTACAACATATGTCAAAACCACAAAGGACCGTATAGGTATAGTGTCTTTAGAAACTGGGAAACATAAACAACTGGTTCATAAATCTTCTACAGTGTCTCCCATTTATTTAATCATATCTAGGGTCCCTTTTAGCATATTCTACTTAATATCCATCTTCCTGACCTGGAGAAAAGAAAACATAAAAGGGTGAGCTTAAATGCTCAGCAAGGGCAAATAAAGGAAATAAAAATCATATCATATCTTTTTGAAAATCATAACCTGGAAAAGAGATCATAATATCTTAACATGGAATAAATCATAGAAGTGAAAATGAGATCCCCATAATCATAACATGAAACTTGAAACTTTGTGGCATGCACACATAATCATGGAAAATCATTTCTTGTTAGTCATGACTCATTGCCAAGACTATCTTAGTGGACAAAGTCCCTTTCTGAACCGAGTTCACTCCTTATTTCAGTCCTGTATCACTGAACCGAAATAACCTTCCGTTCCAGCCATGTCTATCTAATGAGATATAAAATCTTTACCCAATGCATTGGAGGGAGATATAGGTCCCACCCATCTTATAATGAATCCTTTCTTATGTGTGCCACATAATCATAAACCATACATCATAGCGTAACCCATGTAATAAAAATGGAATTTTTAAACAACATGACATCATAAAACAATTCATATAAGATAAAGGAATTAATAAAAATAATTCCATCACAACATAATCAAATCAATGTAATAATAGGGATAAAAACAGAACCCTTTATTATCTTAAATGGAAAATAATTTTGATAAAACACTTGAACTCCATTCTTGAGGAAAATATCCTTTCTTCTTCAAAAACATTTTTCCTTTCTTAAAATTTCATACAACTTTAAACTAAAAGAAGTTGATTAAAAATAAACATGAAAACTTGTAAAGGAAGCATCTTGGAAATAATGTTTTAAAAATCCATTCATGCCGTATAAGTTAAAAAAAACATTCTTCATACCTTTGTCGGAAAATTCAAAAAGTACCTCGTACGAAAAAACGACAAAAGATTCCTTTAATATTCTTTACTAAAAACTCACCGAAGGGTAAAATTGGATTTAAACTATTGTAAGTGGATGGAAACAATATTACATATTGAGGGAACATGGATGTGGATGATAAAATACACCCCAGTAAATACTTACGAAAAAACAATCTCGGATAAAAATGAGATTGTGATATTTCCCTTACCTTAGGTCCGATTTGCTTTGTTCGTGTCCGAAGCTCCTGTATAATGGTTTAAATAATGTTATTGACTTATTCCAGAATCATACATATTGATATGATATCATATATGGTCATATTATTAGCTTCTTGTTAGTAATATTTCATTGTTACTTGTTACTCGGGTCTTTATAACTTTTTGTTCTTATGCGTGTTTTGTCGAATAAATTCTTATTCTTATCTTTAGGTTATAGATAATTCATTTCCAGAATGGTATTAGTGTAGTATATACCATATTCATTCATTCAATTCATTTATATAATCATTATGAAATGAAGATCATGTAGAACGAGTCGCATCACATCGTGGAGACGGTATTCCGTACGTACGCACGAGTGATGATATCGTTCCTATGATCGTGGAATTGTATTGGAGTATATATATATTATTTCAGTATCAATATTACTTCATAATAATCATATATAGTTACTCATTACACCATTATACCCATCCTTGTAAGGTGATGGTGGAAAATAAATTACACCACGGCGTGGAGACGGTATTCTGTACGTACGCACGCGCGGTGATTTCATTTTTCCGTAGGATGGATAGAAGGTGAATTAGGGTTGTTTCATATTTATAATAACATATCAGTATGTAAGTAATACTGATGTTATTACTTTATCATGAAACAACTAAAGAAGAAGAAGTTGAAGAAGAAAGAAATTGAAAAGATCGGTAATGGATATTACCTCTTCTTTGGAACGCCTCTTTGAATCCCCCACTTAAGGAACTATGATTGGTCTTTGGAGAAGAACAGGACCTCTAGGATTATTCTAGGGAAGTGGAGAGGAGAAAATGGCAGGGGTTGGCCGAGCTTGAGTGCTCAAATTGGTGTGAGGAGGAGGGGGAGGAGGTGCCCTTTTATAAGGGAGGAGAGGGGCACCTTAGGAATTTCTCAAAATATTATTTATATTAAAGTCAAAATCGGTTGATAATGGTTCCAAAGGGTCTTATTTCGAAGCTAAAGTGGGGAAGGGTCGAAATCCCATCAACCAATAGGATTTAGACAAGTTTGGGGTATTATTTTAACCTTATCAATTAGATTTAACTCTAAGTTAAATAATTTAACTTTTACCGTGTCTTTTTGTTTTCTTTCACTATATGGTTAATACACTTACTATAACATGCCAAACGAACCCCAAATTGTTTATTATTAATATATATATCCTTATCTAAGTCATTTGGCCGAACCTTAGATTTTTAGGAATAAAATAACAATTAATAATATAATATTTTATTTAAAAACTATTTTGTGTCAATTTTGACACTATTTGATATATGATTTTTGTGAAAGTCATAACAGAATTATATGTTCGAACCAAGTTGATTAAATCAGTACTAATATATCATAGTAACCTATAAAATTAGTGGAATTCATAAAAAGTTTCAAATTACATTTATTTTGGTGTTTATAACATCAATTATGTCAATATTTCATTAATAAGATAATTACTGCATCATCTTTGTGTCATATATAAATTAAATTATTTGATGTCTAAAAATTACAAATAAAATACCATCATGTAGGAAATCTTTTTATCTTTCTAATGAATATTTAAAATCGAATTTATCTTATGTATAACCCCATATTAAAAAATGATTTACTTATTAAACTTTGATTTTAACTATTTTAACCCTTCTTTAAATAAATTAATAATAAATGTCCTAATCTAATCCAAGTGGGCCTAAATGGTCATATTTTATTCCTAAGTTTGTTTTTGGTCGAATTACACTTGTCCAATATAATTAGGACATGTGTTAGGGTAATATTGATATCATATTTACCCTTAGTTACCCTATTTACTATTAACCGTGGTAAAAATAGTAAAAAGTTACTATTCACCAAAAAATTATTTTCATCTCATTGAACCACATTTTAGTCCTTGATATTAACCGTGTCTCTCGGATTTTTGAAATTCCATTCACAGAAGCGGTAAAATTAAGTTTTATGCAAAATTCACTTTTTAACCTACCACTTAGTGGTTTCACTATTCATCAAAAATTGAAAGTTTTCAGAAAAATACCAAAATTTCACCCTAGGCTAATTTCGATATTCTGAGTCCAAAAATGAAGTCCATTTTGAAAAATAAAATTTATAAAATTTCAAAAAGTGGTTATTACTATTCATAACGGCTAGTTTTAATAGTATATTGTTGTTTAGTGAAACTCGGTATTGCGTACGACGCAAGCTATCGAGGAAGGTCGCGATTGCGTGTAAAGCAAGCCAAGTAAGTGTTGTGTAGAAAAAGATTCCTGTGATGATTTATATAACATAAAAGTCTCGGGTGTTACAAGGATTGTATCATCACTAAAAAATACCTTTATCAGTGGTAAAAAAGCACTGATAATAGAGCCACTATTAATGGGGGGATCCCTTTATCAATGCTAAAAAACTGATAAATGGGGTCTTTTATCAGTGCTATTATTAGCATAGATAAAGGAACCCCTTTATCAGTGCTCCGAAATGTGATGATAAAGGAGAGCCTTTATCAATGCTATTTGAAGTGCTCATAAAGTCCCCATTTTTTCAGCACTGCAAAAGGGGTACCTTTATCAGTGCTATTTGAAGCACTGATAAAGGCTTCCCTATCTAGGTGTGTTGTTTATGTAATAGCACACCCAGCAACCTGCAAGAAATAAACAGTACACAAATAGTAGACCAAAATAACCAAACTAGCAAAAATAACCTACACAAATCAACATAAACCAACTCAAAAATAACCACCCATAGTTTATACAAAAGAACCACATACACGGTGTAAATGATGAAAAAACAAGAAGCGCACACAAAGGTTTGGAAAAAAATTATATATAAATTTAATTGAAAACATGAATACAAAAATATTCACCAATGGTATATACAAAAAAACACTTCTATATACATTTTGAACAATATTTTATAAAATTACATTTACAATTATCCAAAAAATAGTTAAAAACATTAATGTTTTCTATTTTGAAATATGTAGTCCCCATTAAAAAATTTCCTCTAATGGTAATAGTCACCGAAAAAATCATCCCAACATGAAAAAACGTTTCCACCTATATAAGAAGACAAATATTATATTAGTAATACTATAAAGAAATAAATTAAACATCCATATGAAGGATACATGAAAAAATGTAAATTTTTAATAAAAAATAAACATTTGGTGTTATACTAGTCGCATTGTGAGTCGTATTGAGGTGGGGTTGATTCAAACATGTCACAAATGAATAATAGATCATTTTCCGAAATTATAAAAACAATCTAAATTCATTCTCTTAGTTGTCAATATGTCAATTGTGCTTTTTTTACTAAAATATCATTTCAAACTGAAAACACACAATTTGAGTCATATAGGTTGCATCATGCATCATTTTTATGGGAGACTACTTAATTCATGTCAAAAAGAACATATGAATTTCGTTCCTTAATTTTGAAGATAATATGAGTGTGTTTTCATGTTTTTCAGTGAGTGACACGTTTTGAGGTAAAATGATAATTTTTAACAGATAGCAGACACTTTTAGTCATACTAATCACACGGTTCATTAGATTGGGGTGGGGTTGATTTCTACACATCACAACTAACTCATGGATCATTTTAATAGAGTATCAAAACAATATGAATGTGTTTTCTTGGTTTTTAGTTTGTCAACTGTGTTTTCTTTACTTGAATTAATGTCAATTTTAAATAACAATACACATTTGGAGTCATACTGATGACATTGTGTGTTGTATTGTGGTGTGGTTGATTCATACACTGTCACAAATGATTTATAGATAATTTTACTAAAGTATCAAATCAATCAGAATGAATTTCCTCATTTTTCAGTATGTCATCATTGTTGTTTAAATAAAATGTCAATCCAAACCAAAAACATGAAATTTAAGTCATATCGGTCACATCGTGTGTCAGTTTGACATGATACTACTTCATACACATCATAAAGGAATTATGAATTTCTATCCTTAATTTGGAAGACAATAGGATTGTGTTTTATTTGTTTTTAGTGAGTGACATGTTTTTAACAAAAATGTAAATTTTAAACTCATAACAGACACTTTTAGTCATACTGATCATACGGTGCATTGGATTGAGGTGGGGTTGATTCCAAAATGTCAAAAATGAATATTAAATTGTTTTTCTAAAGTATATAAATAATTTGAATGCATTTTCTTGGTTTTCAGTATGACATTTGAGTTTTTTTACTTGAATTAATGTCAATTTTAAATAACAAGACACATCTGGAGTCATAACGGTGACATTGTATATCAGATTGATATAGAGTTGATTCGTACACATCAAAAATGACTGATAGATCATTGTCCTAAAGTATCCAAAACAATAAGAGTAAATTTTTTCTATTTTAAGTATTTCATATGGGTTTTTTTACTTGAATTAATTCCAATTTTAAATAAAGACACATTTGGAGTCATATTGGAGACATGGTGCTTCAAATTGAGGTGTGTTTGATTCCAAAAAATCACAAATGACTCAGGGATAATTTTTCTAAAGTTTGATCAAATTCGAAGTAAATTTTTCTACCTAAAAATCAATGCACCCTTACCTCAGAAACCTAAAAAATAGACCTGAAATGTTCAATATGATCAATTTACCTAGTTTATAAGGATTATGGAAAAACCTTGGATCTATGTACAATTGAAAAATAATAACATCATCCTTCTACTACATTTCCTTAGTCTGCCTCATGAAGAATCATCTATCATATATTCAGGTCCTCCGAATTAATATATGACAGCCGGTTCTTCATTGGGTCGACTAAAGAGGGGAACTGCCAATGTTGTAGATTGAATCAATGTTTTTTGGAGAAAAAAACTTGTCGTTGTTGAAAACGGGTAGAATGGAGTAAGATCTCGTATCTTTTATGTCTCATGAAATTACAATAAACTCAATGTATGGGGAAACCCCTTCTAGATACTCGCTATCTATTGTGGTCTATCAACAAAACACATACCTTGTAAATGAGGACCAACAATTTATTTTCAAAAACCAACCAACATCCAATCCATTTAGTGTGAAAACAAAGACCACCAACGGCCCTAATTTTTAGCAGGGTGTTTAGCCCATACAAATCACAAAATTAATATCAAACAAAGATAAAGAGAAGGCAGACAAGATTATTCAAGTCAAAATTATTTGAGAAGTTGACCATCTTCAATCTATTCTTGTACATTCTTCAATCAGGTATGATACCCATTAGTTTCTAAGCATACTTATATTGTCTTGTGAATACGATTGTTTTTTGCAGTCATGGTAGTACTGAATAAATATTAATACACAAATAATTAATCGGTATTTTAAATGAAATTGTAATTATCTTCAAAAATACCTCTTTATAGATGCTGTTTTGTTCATGTAATATGATCTATTTCATATATTTACAAACATATTAACCATAGTCTTTATCATTTGTTTGTTTCGGTCACATCAGAAACATTAAGAAAAATAAGTAATTTTTCTATATGTGTTTGGATAGTGAAGTCTTATTATATATACCCTGATTTTTATCTAGTTGTAGTACTTATCATGTTTCTTATCCGTTTCCTCTGTCCTTAATCCATGATGTATATGATAGTTATGCACCACCCTATCATAAAAAAATCATCATTAAAAGATAATATAAATTATATAACTAGATGTTTAGTTCTAAAATGTTGTATGTAGTGTATTGAAAAGTGAAACATTCCATCATCTGTGGTCGGTTTGTTAGATATCCATGCAATGAATCCACGAAATAAATCGTTGGAGTATCCAAATTGACTACAATGAGCATATAATGCTTCCTAAAAACACAAAAAGGAATAAGTAGGGAAATAAGTTAAAATATATTTGATGTGATTAAATTTTATAGTTTTACCCATGCATCGTTGGGGTTAAGAAGAGTTTATCATCCGTAACTTTTCTATTAAATGATTTGAGAATGCCTACCACTATTTCGCTCACTTTTGTGGATTGTATATCTGTTAGTGGTGTAGAGTTGACTTGAGGACTAATGAGTCCAAATTTTTGTTCATGGAGAAATCCATTCAATTGTTTTTCATATATACTCTTGTGAAAAATATGAAAATTATTTAGTCATAATTATCATATTATATAATATTTTGGAAAATCAAACCATGAAAACATACCTCATTTAAACATTTACAACTAATCTCCCTAACCATTCACAATTAAGGATTTTAGTTACACTCTCAACACTAATAAAGTATAGATCATCCACTATATACATATTTTCTTCAAAATTAATTATGTGAGTACCACCATCTTTCATCTTTGTATATACATGAGACTTCAATTATAATAAATGTATATATATAATGGTGGGGGTTATGGTTCTTTAGGTAGATCATTTTGATCATTTGGTTGATCCTTGAGATAGTTTTGAACCGGTATTTCATTTCACCCCTACCCATTGTTCGTTTGTAATTACATGAATCCGTTTAGACATTTTTTCATTAAATGTTTAAGGTTTAGCTGTATAATTAAATTGGTAATGAATACCTCATTGTCGACATGTTTTTAACAAGATTTTATAGCCATGCGATGAATGTTCTAAGAGCTTGTCTGGCCGTAAGAATATTTGTATCATCAATTAGAACAGTTAGCTCAGTGCTATACTCTAGGGATGTAGTAATTGAAAGTCTGATATGACATGTTGATGTGGTTTGTTATGTAGATTTTCATTATAGATATTTAAAATTGTATCCCTCCCTACAAGGCATTGCGTGGGCGTTGATAGATATAAATCACAGTCATTTTCACCATGTGGAATATAAATGTAGGAAATATATCAGTGTCTAGTGTCTATATGAATCACATTTCACATAAAAGTCTGTTATAAAATTGACTACCTTAGTTAAGAATTGTTTTTTATGGGAATGGATCGTCTCAAAATGGGTGGGGGTTTGGAAGGATCTTCACACACGGGTTGTTCTTGATTTGTTTCTTCTCTTTGCCTCCTGCCATCAAACTTGTTGTCATATCTCCTTGGTATTTTATTTCTTCTTCGAAAATGGATAATATTTCTCTAGATTTTTCATTTCCTCAGTTTGATCCTCCACTTGTTTTTTTTCCTCAAAATATGTTTGGGGTGTCACCCTATTATCTGCACCTCTAATGTAGCAATACGTTTTTGGGTGCTTCAAGGAAAATGAAATTATGTATGCATCTAGTGTTGGTGTTTTTGATTCTTCTGACTATGATAGATACCAAATATTGGAAAATAAGTAATCATATTTATGTAATAGTGATTTAAAGCAATACAAATTTATTATATCATACTTACACATATTTCCCAAACTTTTTGTGTGTTTTAATCTATTAGTTTTCCATCTTTAGTTACACATGCCTCCTTCCATAGAACGTGGCTTGGGATGGAAGTGGCTTTTGTTGTGGACTCTTAAAGATGCATATAAACAAATGAATATAGTTATTGTTTTGTTTTATATCACATAAAACGTATTATGGTATATTTATAATATGTAACAAATTTTGTTCAAGTGATGTGTACCCCATCCTTGCTTTACAGCAGGGGTACGCTGGTTTTGATACTATTTGTTTATTTTTAGCACTCACTTGTTGTTTCATAAATAAAAAATTTCCAATCAATGTGATTAATACATGTACCATAAAGAAACATATTACAAGACATGATGTACCTGAAAAAGACTACTTTGTAAGATGGCCAGTAAACACATACCACAATGCTTTTATTATCATGTGTGAATAAAGAAGAGGTGGGTGTAGTATTATTTTCCCTTTTGTGTCATTAAGATTATATTTCATTAAAAGTGTGTGAATACCCTTTTGAATCCTTCCAGAAACACTTAAGATATAGTCTTTGTGCGAATCATCTACTATAAATTCACTCTACAAGATATTATGAAGTATAAGTCAACGTTTCATTATTTAATTTTTAGTAAATTAAAAAAATGGATATCATAATGTTACCATAATATCTCCCACATCCGTGTCTTAATCTCAGCCAAAAAATGGTTCCATGCAGTTACATCAATCGGCACACATTGTTGAGTGACGATTCTAATGTAAATAATGAACATGTCCTTGTTGGGGTAAACATGTTGGCCCTACTTATTCCATCTAATCTCGTATTTGATGTCTTTCAAATTATCCATAATGATTTTATATAATATTTTCATACTATGGTGCTCCTATTTTTTCATTGTTGGTGTTTCATCACCTTTCAATAACTCATATCCACCATCGTTAATATGTTCCTCTAATTTTGGAGGGCTAGAATAGACAAGTTCAGATGGCGGTTGTACCTCTGCACTAGGAGCAGCAACAAATTGAGAAACCTTTTGTTCATCTACACTGCGAGCAGTAACCGGTTGAGAAACTTATTGTGCCTGGGGATTTGGAGCATCATTACATACATAATTCATTATATGAAAAATTGTTTTAAAATTTAATTTAGATTACATAAAAGAAGCAGTGAAAAAATATTAACATAAAGTAACATGGTGTATATTTGAAAAAATATATAACCTGATTACTGAACTATCTTTTTTTTAAAGGATGAAGGGATTTGAACCCTCTATCGACTATCCAAATCCCTTCATTGTGGTCTCCTACGAAATACAAAATTCCATCTACACTAGAAATGATGAAAAATGAATGTGATGTCCTAATGAAAGGGTCATCAACTATTGAATTTTCATCTAACTATTAAATGGTTTTTGTCAATAACAGAACAATTTACTAGTTTTGGTCTGTGGTGTCTGGAACATAAAATACTAGTACTTCCTGTGATGAGATTATAAATGGTTAGTTTTTGTACCCTTCTTTCCTGAAAGAAACTTTCACAAATCCCAACTCATATATTTTAATAGAAAATTTGTTATCAGCACACTTGCATTGAAAAATCAGCACTTGTAATGTCATATAATCCAACTCCCTTATTTTTTTGATCATTCAACTATATGAAATATTCGCGTAAATTGGATTTTTTTCCCTTATAACCAAAAACATGCATCACTTCTGCCACAAGTGTAACTATTCTATTCAGTATGGTAGTGTCTTAATCATGTACACTAGTATATAATTTATAACCATTAATTACATAAGCATTGTAAGATAATGTGTACACACTTGGTCCTTCGTCTAGACATCAAATTCATTTTGAAATTGAGTATGGATTTTCATTTGAATTATTAAAAATATAGTCATAAAACCTTCTTATAAACTTTTTATTATGTTTATTTGATATCCATTTTTCATTTCTTGATGAATTATAATTCCTAAGAATTTATTTATGGGTTTCAACATATGAGTCTATGTCGAAAATATTATGAAAAATGAAAAGGTGGTCCTGATGTTGATTTGTAATATTTATGGTGAAAACATACTTTCCAGAAATTCCTTCATTTGTAAGTCACACATTGTGATGAGATTTTGTTAGACCAATGATTTTAACACCAGAAAGGTATTTAGTAATTAATTCAATAGCTTCCTCAACAATATATATCTCTGTAATACAACCCTTTGGCCGACTTTGATTTTTCACATACCCTTTCTAAATCTTCATATATCGTTCAATGGGGTACATTCATCTATAGTGCATAGGACCATATAGTTGAATCTCTCTCACTAGTTGAACCATCAAATGAACCATCATATCAAATAATATACCCAAGAAAAACATTTCCAATTCATATAATATGATGATAATTTTTCTTTTCATACTTAGAAATTTCACTGGGTCTATAAATATGCTACATATAAGTTTTAAGAAGAAACAGAGCTTCATAAATGTCTGATATACATTCTTGGGAAAATAAAATGTAAAGCTATAGGAATTAAATATTTCATCAAAACATGGAAGCTATGTGATTTCAGACCTTTAAAATTTAAATCGTGTATTGACACGATGTTCTTGATATTCGATGAATACCCCTATGGAAACTTATTGCCATTTAAGAAGCTGAAAATTTTATATCATTCATTTCTATATAGAGTGTATGAATTAGGAGAAGAAATTATTGTTTTTCACCCTTCACTGGTACCAAATCTTCTCGCATTCCAATGGAAACCATGTCAAACCTAGCCTTAATTCCGTAATTTGTTTTTGCAAGTGCATTTAGAAATGTGCCAACGACACTATCACATACATTTTTTAGACATGCATAACATCAAGAAAATTTCTGACATACAAACAATTACCGTATGGTAATTCAAAAAACTAATTTCTTTTTCCAACTGGTTTTCATATGGTTTTCCAAAAATGGTTTACAAAAACTAGTGTCCACAAATTTAAAATTATCAAATAGTTGATCACCGATTAGTGGATACGGTGGTGTACATTCTTCTGAACTTCCATCTAATTATGTCATCTAGGATTAGTACTTATGACATCAGGGTAGAAATATGTGATGTTCTAAAATGTGGTTTTTGATGAATGTTTCAACATTATTGATTGTGTACCTAGTTCACAGACGGGACACCCAAGAGTTCCTTTAATGCTATATCCTAAAAAATTTCTATAAGTAGGAATGTCATTTATCATCTGGTACAACATGGCTCTCGATGTGAAATATTTATTTCTCTAATCATCATACATCGTAACACCTGAATCCCACAATAATTTCAAATCCATGATCAATGGATCCAAATAAACATCAATGTCATTACCCAGTTGTTTTGGTCCTGATATAAGCATAGATAACATGATGTCTTTTCATTTCATGCATAACCATAGTGCAAAGTTATAATATACCAGCAAAATCGGCCTTGTACTGTGAGTGATACTTTGAAAACAAAAATGATTCAATCCACATATAGATAACACAAGGTGAGGGTTTCTCTGCTTGTTTCCAAAGATAGGTTACTCATGATCAATTATATTACTCTAAGGATAGTTTTTTGGGTTTCATAGTTTTCTATATTTATTTCATCTATCTATGTGCCACTTCAATTCCCCTAGAGTCTCCTTGCATCAATATAGGAGCCTAATACTTGTAATGATTGGAAAGTACCATGCAAGATTCATAGGACCAGATTCATCATTCTAGTATCAAGAAGCACCACACTTTGGGGATTCTTTAAGTGATTTATGGTCCCAATAAAATACTATACAGTCATTCGAGAAGGTGTGTATTATTTCAGATGTCATACTCATCGAGCATAGCATTAGTTTGCCATTGTATGTTTGGCTTGGTAGGTTATTATCTTTTAGGAGCATATCATTCAAGAGAGAAAGTAATTCCATAAAATTGGCATTACTCCATCTATTTCCTGCTTTCAAATTATACAGCTTCAGTACAGATGGAAATTCTATATATTTATTGAACCATCATACAATAGTGTCTTTTCACAACTCTTTAACTACAAAAACAATTTTGGGAAATCACGACGTTTATGTTCAATTGTTCTTGTCATTTCCTTAATACGATCTTCATCATCATGCACATCTGCAATCATGTCCTAGATACAGTATTCTTTATTGTACACACTTGTAATCATATAAAATGATCTATAAAATGTTGTTTTATCTCAAAATCTATCTACATTATCTTTTCCCCATGTTCATTCCATAATTCATAACTTCGATCTATCCCGTGATAGATCATGTGTTCTTCCAAATCCTCTGGACTAACTTGTCATGAATAACAACAATGTAAACATGGAAAAGGATTTGAGAAGGATTGTATGTATGATATTTTTCAAACTTGATGAACTCTTTCACTCCATATTCATACTCTTTTGTTAGAGGATTGGAATCTATCCATTCTTTATTCATATCCATTCTATTTGATTCGGTGATATTAGTATTAAAAAAATACACAAAACATTGATATAAAAATTATCCAAGGATAAAATAATACACTCTTTTTAAAACTCTTTATAAAATAACAAAGAGATAATTTAGAAATACTATTTACATAGTTGGAATACCATTAAAAACTATTTATAAAAAATCAATCTCTTTGAAAATAACAGTTAAAATCCAATAAAAAAATCACAGTTGAAATACCATTAAAAAACCAACCATTTACACATATTCCTTTTTAAAGTAACACGGTATTTTTAATATAAACCCATTAGATCCAAACATTCTTTCTCAATACCCAAATTTCTTTTTTGAAACCAATTAATGTTATTTAAAACCAAAAAAGTGTCTATTGAACACATATAATATTTTAAGAATCATTTCAAAACAGTTGAATCATTTTAAAAGGACCAATTAGGAATTTTCACAATGAAATGAATCCCAAGAGAGACACTTTATACATTATGTTAAACTATACAAATGTCAGTCCTAAATTCACAACCATACTTGATACATTATGTTAGATCCCCATTTATTGGGTTCCCTCCCAATGCATAACACTCTCACAGTGATCCTATCTAATGTTTTAACCCTCAATTATACTAACATGCCACATTATGTTCTCAATTCATTATGGTGTAATTTTTCCACTCTCCTTTATTCTATTAAAATTCAAATTTCATCAGCCTTACCCCATCAAGTAACTACACGTACCAATAAATAAAGTCATTTTTGTAGGGTTCTTCCCTAACCAAGCTCCCAATTTTTTGTGATTCCTCTATTAGCCAATATGTAATTTCAACCCCAAAACATTAGATTCTTTTTTGAGCTCTTTTATAACATAATTAGTGTTTATATACTACCTATTTCCCACACCTAGCATGGATAATGTGGACTTAAATTTCATTAGTGTATTATTTCAAAACATAATTGAGGGCTTCTATATTTATGATAGGGTCTCTACTATATCTCCTTTTAATCCATATGTATACCCTAAAGAATATTCACAACCTCTATAAAATACCCTCATTTAAGAGAAACCAGAAAACAATAGGGAATACATAATATAATATTTACCTCAATGCCTCAAGACATTCCAACTCCACAGGTACAGATTTCAAAATAAACAACCACCCAATTCCACTTTGGGTAATTCAACTCAAGGGAATATAGAAAATAACCTAACCAATTAACAACATTAAGAGGACCTTAATCACCATGTAATGAAGGATGTAAATTTAAGAAACCATAAAGAAAATAATTATAGGGATTCAACACCCCATCTAAAGTTTGGGTAAATCCTTCAACCCAAATAGATATACGTATTAATGAGAATAATCCACCTTAGGGGATGTTTATTCACATCTTCTAAAGAACTTTTTGAGAGGATAAAATTCTACATAGTAAATATGGATTTATCCAATTCATATTTCATAAGCTAAAAAAAGAATCTCAATGCACATCAAGTAAATAAATCAAATATAAAAAATTTATTGAGGTCAAAACATACAAAAAAGTCATTAAATATATTCACTCTTTTTTAAACAATTCCCCTTCTATAAAAGTTCTATGTTAATTATTTTTAAAGACACACACTCTTTTAAAACAATCCAACCCCTTCTAAAAATGATTCACTAAAATTTGAACACTCACAAAAATAAATTTCCTTAGGATTTACACATTTAAAAGGAGTATAAAGAATCCTTTCACCCAAAGCACACACATGGTTTGGAAATATTTCATTTTAATTTAAAATAAAAACCCACTTTAACTTCTAATTGTTATGAACAATAAGGTCATGTATACCCTGAGAGGGGGGGTGAATCAGGGTATGGATGATCTTTTTGAAAAATCTTCCTGTCCCACTAGATCTTGACCTCTTTATTACAAGGGTCACTTTTTTTTCACTTGTGTGTCTATTATGATAACATCTTTTCTTCTTTATATAATGATGATGCTTTGAATGTAATGAAAGGAAGCAAGCAGGCAGACACATAGATTTTTACTTGGTTCACCCTCACTAGGCTATGTCCAAGGAGCATACACCGGTGATTTCTTGATGTACCAAATCCACTAAAGCTCACTACCAATTTACAATGATCTGGCCAGATCACTTCTATGCCTAGGCTCACTGCCTTTACAATGTTTAGGGTTAGCTCACTACTTTCCCAAGGGTCAATCCATGTTTCTCTCTCTCTAGATCAATGTCGGTGGAGAGGATCACCTTCTTCCTCTTCCTTTTCTCACTACTCTAGAAAATATACACTCACAATTTATAGACCATTAGGTCTTTTCATTACAACTAATGAATGCATCTTATATTGTATGTAGATGCTCTATTGAAGTTAAACTTCCACCCATAGATGAATCTCACATTGTACCGAAGGTATCGGGCAATATTACAGCTTTCACGCAGCCATGAATCACTCCTGTGCTTCAACCATACCTTGTACCCTTCTCCAAGTCGGTGCACAAATCTCGGCGTGCACGTTAAAACTGGCACACAAGTCCACCTCAACCACTTGCGCGACACAAGCTTTTGTAACTCCAAACTTGTGTGACTCACACCCTTTTATGCCCAAACCAATATTGGCATGCAACCACCAACTATCACGCTTCTTGAAAAACCATGTGTGCAAGTGTCACCAAACCACTTGCGTGACACCCCCTTTTCCAACTCAAAACATGGGTGATTCCCTTCATTTCTCTCCCAAACCACTCTGGATGTGCATCAATCAACTGGCGCGTAATTTCTACTTTCATGACCACACCACCACTTGCACGAACACCACACCTACATGACAGGAGACTTGATTTTCTCTAAGTGTTTAACATGTACCTAATGAGGAGGGGTCGACCTCTATTTATAGGAATTTAGACACCCTGCGTGACGGCACACAAGTCTCCTCTCAGTGCGCAAGTTTCAGCGTGAAAGTTTCTCCCGCGCAAGTCACTTGCACGATCAACCCTAAAACTTGGGCGCCCCTTATCCCTTTGCCATATTTTGATGCTCTAATATTGAAAAACTTAGGTCACACAAGTTTCCTCTCCTTCATGTCAACGGCGTTAAAGTCCCTTTTCCAAAACCACTTTTCTCCATTTGTCGATTTTCAGGCCCAAAATTTTGGCAAACACTAGATAATAGATATACCTTGTATCTGCACCGTTTGTACCGCCTCCAGATCATCCATTCCTTTGTCGACGTTCTTGAATCAAACATGGATCATTAACCACAACCATTGAACTCGACATTACACCATGAAATCCTCTTTGTCAACAAATTTGTACGTCCTGATTTTCTTTGTCAACAATCACAACACAGATGTCCACTTTGTCAACAAACACAATCACCTCAAAAATTCTTCAATGATAACTTGATGGATTTTTTCCAAACACTAATTATTTTAATAAATTTAAATCATTTGAAAAACATTTCTATCAATTATAATTTAATTTTAAATTTATATAACGAAATCAAACATTTTTTATAAACTTTAAGATAATCAAAAAATTTGTAACAAAGAAACTAATATGCCTAGTTTTATAAACCAAGACACGTAAAAAAATTTCAATTCAAAAAAATCCCCCAATTCAAAATGAAGAGGAATACTACCATTTCAAAACATTTTATGGACACAAAAATAAACCTTTTCATGCAAAAAATAAAATTATTTATTACATAAAACCATCTTTTCAAAACACAAGGCCACACAACAAGACCTGGATAATTAATTTAACCATCACACAATAATGTAAAACCACCATAAGACTCCCTTATTCAACCACACACCAATGGTAAGAACCATCGAGATTAATGAAAAATACAAGGGATCCAAAACTAAAAATATATGGGGAAGAGTAATGGTGCATGGTTTGACCAAATGGGTTATATAACCATGAACTAACCATGAAAAACCCCTCGCAATGGTTATAGTACAAACTTCATGGGGTCTACATAGTTTTCTAGACCATGCGAGTTTACCCATAAAGATCAAAGTGACCCTAAAATCACTTGTACACTCAATATGGATCAAAATACCACAATATCATATCACGATATATTGAGACTAAATATGAAAATATATATAGAACCACCAAGCCAAGAGAACAACCAAACAGAGGCCGTTATTATTATTTCAAGAAGCCGTAGAAGAAGAAATGAAGTTAATTTGGAAGGGAGAGTACCCTTACTGGTTGTAGCAGCAATGAAAGAGTCATAGGAGTTAGCGGCAGAGGAAGCAATAAAGGCAGTGGTGATGGTTTCAGTGACAACAGTTGTAGTAGCGGCAGCGGAGGAGGATGAGGAGGTGGTATTGGTAGTGTAGGATGATTAAGAGGTCGAAAAAATGGTGGACGAGAAAGGGGACATGTTCACAGCAGCGACAATGGAGGAGGAGTCCACAAAGGAGGATGAGGAGGAGGAAAAGATGGTGGTCGCAGCAGTAGAGGAGGAGGAGGATCGTGTAGCACAATGATAGGGTTTCACGAGAGCATGAGGGGTTCCAATGGAAGGGGATGCAATTAGGGTTCATTTATAAAATCAGGGGAAACATTTATCAGTGCTAGTAGAAAGCACTAATAAATGTATGTTTTATCAGTGCTAAATTGCAAGGCGTACATAGAACATAACATTTATTCATAATTATAAAATTATAACCAATATATTTATTACATTTATAATTTTATAAATACTAATAATTAATATATTTATTATAATTTAATAATTTTAATTTTAATTAAATATATAAATATATATTTATTTATTTATATTTCTGCCTGTGTATAAATTATGATTAAATAAAAATATATATATATATAATTTTATAATTTATATTATAATTAAAAATATATATAAATATATCTATGAATGGATATATTAATTTTAATTTTAATTTCTTAATTATTTAAATATATATATATATGGATTTGTCTATGTATATATTCATTGAAGAATTATATTTATAAATAAATATTTTCAAAAGGTATTCATAAATATATATTTATCATTTAAAATACTATTTTTTAATTTTTTAATTATTTTAAAATATTTATATTTAATTATTTATATATAATTATAAATATATATAATTATAATCATATATAATATATTTAAAAAGTATATAAGTATATATAACTAAATATTTATATTTTTAATTATAATAAATCCATTTATTGTTTATTTAAATATTTTTATTGTGATTTTATGTATTCATGAGAACATAAAGATTCATATATATAAGAAATGAATAAATTCACCATGTATAGTACTATAATATATATGGCCAACATTAAGGTGAATAATTAACATATATATTAGTGAGATTAATATGAACGTCTATTATGCATCAATTGAAACATTCATTTGTAAACATAAATTTATTTAAATATATATATATATTATAATTATTTATATATATATATATTAAAAAGTATTTATATATAATATTATAAACATATAGTATAATTAATATATAATAAAGATATAACTGAAACTTATAAACATAATAAACATAAATAAAACGTAAAAATAATAAACATGTGCTTTTTATTTAATGTATACATATAATAATTATTTTTTAATATAATTAAAATATTTTCATATAAATTAAAAATATTTTCTATTAAAAACTTTTATCAGCGCTATTATTAGTGCTGATAAAGTCTCATTTTTATCAGTGCTTTTTATTAGTACTGATAAATGGGGGCCTTTATCAGTGCTTATAGTAGTGCTGATAAACGGTATATTTATCAATGCTTTTTTTACCACTGATAAATCCCCCCCCCCCATCAGTGCTTTCTGATTAGCACTAAAAAACCGAGCGCTTCCCTTGACCTCATTTGTGATAGTGATGTTCCAAATTATGGCTTATAGGTATCCATATACTTTGACTGAATGAAACCAAATGATTCATTTTGACTATTAAATTCTCATTATATTTGATGTAAAAATGTGTTTTCATAAACAAATAATTAAATACTACAAAATTTATTTTCTTCTTGATGTGATGCCTTTTTTGAAGATGTTATAACTCTGATATATTAGATTCCATGGTACTAGTACTTAACACTCCATCTAATCATATGCTCAGATATATAACTTTTCATTTATCCCTTTGGAAACATCCAATGAACATTATGATATCATGAAAACCGTAATGAAAAATAGTCCTTGAAACCCTTCGTTAATCAATCATCCTAGCTGAACCAATATGTACTAAACTTCTTCGAGATCATGGAAATCATCATTATTCACATATAACCACACATCTTAATTCCTTGTGATTTTTATAGATAAATCCTTATCCAAGTGTAAAATACCAAAAATACTCAAAATGAAATTTTCCAAGACTCACATAACTACAATAGAGTGACATGATTACCGATAATTAATGATTCGTGATTCCACTAGAATATGATTGCATTGTAGTAAACTAGTCATTTCAACCACTATTGTAATAATAATGTAACATGTACTTCTAGAAGATAATCATTTCCATTTTACCCTTGTTTTCATATATTCCTTCTTGATATTCTCTCTCTTATCATAGTTCCAATAGATTGGGGCATGAATAATCGATTTACCACAACTTATTCAATATGAAATGACTTCTAATTTCCACTCACTTATATTCAAATGAAGATACAATCATATTCTATATGTAATGAGTATAATACATAATAGTACATGATCCACTCTACATAGAAAATCTTTAGAAAGTTTATTCCCCTGAATTTCCTCAAATACTATGTGAAATTTTCTATAATAGTTTCTTACAGTAGTTATGATTAGTTCCCAACTCTCCATAAGTGATGATACTAACAGTAGTTCCAATATATCCTCTATGGACATCACATTAAAACATTAAAACTGACATAAAATCATACTAAAATAATTTATATGTACATGTACAAATATATCTTTTGAAAACCTCATGATAAACTATCAAGACATAATGAATACCTTTTTTATTATTGTAGGGTTCTAATACATGGTTGTCAAATATTTCATCAACTCCACTGACATATTCACCTAATATGTGATAAATGGTGTGTTCTTATTTAATAATTTTTGAATGAGATTTTGATACTTCTTATCTATTCAATTACATATAAATTTCTCCATTTCCTCTATAATGATTCTTGTAAGCTGATATTCTATGTTTTTCTAAAACAATTAAATCCTACATGCATATTCTAAAGAACATAAAATCCATCAAATCAAAATTATCAACCAAAAAATAATACAATAATCCAACACAATCCATCCAATATAAATAAATCATAATGGAATAAAAAAATGAAAGATAATGTTACCTGATCTATTTTTATATTTGGACATCCATTATCTGAATGAAACTATGATACTACTTGTTGGGATTTCACCGCACCACCAATCCAATACACGAACCCCAATATATTCTATGCACAAGGGTAATCAAGTTCTATATGATCATCTAATTATAAATTACCCCATTGATAATGACTTATTTAAATTTAGGAAGACAAATAACACTTCTCATTACCCCAAGTCGATCAACTTTAGAAAATTTAAAAATCAAAAAACAAACATTCCAATAAGTGAAATTAATTCAATGTAAGAAATAACACTTTAGCTTTAAATAGTTAAAATAATTGTATCTTTTGACTACGAGAGAATAATTATATAACATTTATAACTATAAAATGATACAATATTTATAATAACAGTCAATAGATAAAACCAATATTAAACTTAATTGATTCCACATCACCAAGAATGTGTATAATTTTCCCGCCTTAATTAAATATTCATTCCCAGCTAGTCTAATTATTAGACCACAAATCTTGATTTATGAATGACACATCATAGAAACCCAATAACTTTTAATTCCCTATAATAATAAACACATTACCACCAAATACAATGTAAATTTCAAGTTACTCAAATCTAGAATCTTTTTATCACTTATATATGAAAGACTCGGTAATTCCTATTATACAACCATCAGTTGAAATCATTATCTTGCAATATTTTCATACATAAATATATTTTTCTCATTGACACTTAAATAAATACTAAAATATAATCTATATTTTATTCACTATTTAAACCATTATTAGTTAATTAAAATATGCATCACAATCCTATGAGAATTAATGGATCACAATGAACTCTAAAAATAAATCTCTATGCATTACTAGAATAAAAAAATAAAAAATTAATTAGAAAATCATATCCTTTCTAAAAATTCTCCAAGGAAAATTTCACCACTAGTAATTTACACCATTTAGTGTAACCATTTACCACCAAGAATCATCTCCACAAAAAAACAAGAGCTACCTAATTTTATGGAAAATAAAATTATTATATACCAGTTTGAAAAAAAATCATGTCTGAGTACAAGGGATATTCTAAGGTGAGTATTAAAATACTCAATATAATTACCTAAAAACATAAAGTAATGATGATACATCAAGTAAACATAAACAAACAAACAATAATGGACTAAAAATAATATTTATAAACCCAAATATTTCTTATATAATAGAATTACATGGATATAGAGAAGTCTTATATCAGCATAGATTGACTCTATAATGGAAAATATCTTCTAGGCCACTTGGTTTGATGTAAATTGTGTATTATATGATGTGTATATATTTCATATCCCCGATACATGATAATTTATGTTGGTGATATAGGGTATAATAATAATCCAATAGCTACTAGATTCAATAACCACAAATCTCAAGTTGGGATTTTTAATATCCTTGTAGATAATAATGGTATAATGAGTGGGGTGAATAGGTAGACACTTGTTTTATTGATTTACTCTCCATCACTTTTACCCCTTTTAAATTTGATCTTCTACACTTATGATTATGAATATATTTTACCCATGAAAATTTATAAATGTAACATCTAATCACTATTTTTAGGTACTTCTAAACCACTTTTTTATCATTATTTTGTCAGGTATTGTTTACAGGTGATTCGAGAAGGAATTTGAAAATTATAAAAGGATTATGTGTTGTTCATGGTTAGAGCACAGTTTATCAAAACTTTATTCCCTCATAGTGGAATCCATGTAAACCCAAATAGTGTGGTTTTTCATAGATGGTACATAGTTTCAAAAAAATGCACCCAACTATTAAAAACCATGAAACATGGTAAAGGGGTTCACTTTAGGGTGCATGATTTTTCTAACCATTTGATCCTCACTAAACATACATGAATAAATATTTAATTCTAAAAAAATTATTATAAATATCATAAACCCCATTTTTACCTCCCCCTCAGGCCTCAATCCGCATATCTCATTTTCCAATGTGAAAAAGGCTCTAAAGGACCCTTTTTAGCTCCTCCAAACATATTTCTAGTATGATTTGAGTGTGGATAATAATGTTTGATCTTATATGGGTATGTGAATATTATCATATTGGTCTCTCCCGATATCTATCACTCTCCTTCATAAGTTTTAGTAGATATCCTTGTTGTTAGAGGATCTAATCAACTTTTTTTATATCGATTATAGGGTTGATTTATTGATCTATATTAATGATAGTATTCATTGTGAAATCTCATTATGAAAGTTGTGTTACTTAATCCTGTGATCTATGGTATGTGGTTCAATTTTAGATTTCCAGAATAATTTAAATTATAATTTCTTCATTTTTCTAATTTCTTTCAATTAAGTTTTGAATAACCCAATTGTAATGAATTTTGATTTTATTTTGGTTTCATTTGGATTGAAAAATTTGGGAAAAACCCCTAATTCCACTGAATTGGGGTGTTGTTTGTATTTGATGTAAATTACATAATTTTATTTTTTTTGAAATTGAATTGGGAAATTGACTTTGAGAAAATGGATTAAATTATTTTAATAAGATCCCATTTGTTTTATATTGGAAAAATACATTAATTCATTAAAAACCCATTTATGGGTTTTTAAAGAGAAATTAACATATTGAAATGGAAAATGAGTTAATTATATATTGAAATTTTTTGAAATAAATTCATTATTATTGATTATTGTTTGATCACATACATGCCTAGGTAGTTAGCGAGTTATTTGGTATAAAATTCTATTGATGATTTACAACTCTAAAAAAACATTGTGAATCAAGGCATATCCCTAAAGGTATGGTTATGAGTCCTCTTTGACCAATGTCTTAGGGATATGCGTACACATACTATTGTGATCATTGATTCAAATGTGTGAGGATCCCATAAAATTAAACTATAATACCTGTTTTTAGATGAATATGTTTCACATTTGTGATTATTTTGTTATATATCCCATGTTTATAAAAACTTTTTTCACATTCCTTTTTAATTTATATAAAAATATTTTGTATAAAATTATTATTGATCCATTATTTAAAATGTTTCCATCATTTTAAATAGAAAGCATGATTTTTATTATTATTATTTTGTATGATTATGTTTGCTTATTTAAAATTGAATGAATTATTTCATTAAATAAGGTGGAATCTCATTATGAAATCCTTGGTAATACCCTACTAGAATTTTACCTCAAGCCCTACTTGTGCCTTCAAGTGTTCGTATATTTTCATCTTCCATGTTTGAATAAGTGTAAAGCACCAATTGGAGGTGGTTCTTATTATTGATCCTTGGGATAAGGAAAGATGTGTCCATTGGTACTGGGGTTGTTATCTTCCTATTATTCAGTATTGTTTTATTTACTTTTGGTTACTTATACCTATTTTACTTCCAGTACTATTTTCTATGTTGAGTTTTGTTTATAATACTTAATTGTATTTGGTTCATCCACTATTTTGTGGGGAAAAATTCACTTTTTATCTTGTATGTTGTTGGGTTCTAGTCAATATCCCGTGAGAATAGGGAATACCATTCAGGTTATTTTAGTATCAGCTCAATTATTTGAGTACCCAGGTATTCGGTATAATTCATGACAAAGTGGTATCAAAGGTGCAGTTTAGCATCTTTCCTTAATTTCATTATATATTTGAGGAATATTTTTGGGAATTATGATGTTTTTCAATTCAGTGTATGACTATATCTCATTGAATTGATCCTTATGTTACTAGGGGTGGTTTTGGGAATGATTTAATGATGATTAGTTCTAGTATTTTCCTTGTATATGATATGAATTTTTTGAAATCCAAATCTTGTATTCTTGTCTTGTGGGATCAATTCCCCTTCATTATTTATATGAGTGTTAATATAATATCTTCTATGTTTTTACTAATTTTATGTAGTATTATTCCTCTAATAATATGTGTAAATTATATCCATGAGTAATATATGGATAAGCTATAGTGAGAAAATATTCTTGTCGACTGGAATTTGGTAAAAGTTTCTATGCATGGTGTCCAAGCTCTAGGATAGGTAGCTACACCCATTACCATTTAGGATCTCACTATGGAACCTTAGAGGTATGTCTTTAGTATTATTAATCAAGAGTTTCTTCACAAAAAAACACAATAATTCCATATATATAATGATCCTAAACTAGTCATTGAATGGTTGAGAAGTTTTGCGATTCTGTTTGAGTTCTTCGAAACTCTGGACGAAATCTAGGTGAAATTTTCCACCTTAAAGGTAGAGAGGCATACCTTAATATTGAATGATATGATGGTGATGTAAGTGAATCATGAGGTAATATATTAGAAATAATTTAATGTTATCTTCATAGACTAGTTCTATCTAGAGTTGATGGTGTTGGGAAAGGCATTTATGTTTTTCATGCATGAGCAGGTTGATAGGACTGTGATGGAATATGAAATTGCTTTACTGATATTGTGAAATTTATACAAGAGATTTTATAAAATGAGAAGATGAATATTCAATGGTTCAATATGGGACATTGATCTGATATAAGTTCTCTGGGTTTCTTGATAAAGATGACTTCTTATGCTGATGTGCTTGATATAGCATTAATAGTTGAGAAGGACCATTTTGGTATGTCAAGGATGAAGGGAGTTATTTTTTATACTAGTGGTTGTTCTATAAATTCCATTAAATGGAATAAGAATCATGATGATTCTACTAGTGGTCCTCAAAATAATGGTTTTTGTAAACCTCTAACAGTGTCGCTCCGTAGGCCATTGATTTTATACAAGTGTGGTAAACTCGAGCCCACAAAGCGTGTTTGCACTATGGAACCAAAGTTATGTGGTTACTAGGTATTCTTAGTCCCCATAAAGATGTTCTTTCATGTATTTTATGGTTCAATTAGTTTCACAGGATCATCAAAACAAAATAAAACTGTAGTTCTATCAGATTATTGACAAAAAATTGTGTTCTATCCATAAGAATCTGGAATGATGCTTCTTCATATTATGGAAGAGTCTCTAAAGGAATTATATATCAATGTAGTGTCCATGATTGGTACCATAACTATTTATTCATCATTATTGAATATTATATTTGATAATGGTTAATCTCATTTGTTAATTTCAACTCGTTTTTTGAACCTCCTAAATCATCTTACAAAGATTATATCTCATGGGATAGATATTACTACACCCCTCGAAATTAAGATAGATAAGGGAATCCATAGTCCCGCTTGGGTTTTATCATTATTTTTTTGACCTTGATTGTAATTTTTATTTTCTTGAAATAAAACTGCATGATTTCATTTTCGAGATGGATTGGATATTTTTTAATAAATCTAGGATCGATTATTATCTTTGACGGGTCACTTTTACTATGCTCGATGGTGTTTGGGTTATCATTCACAAAAAATGAGACCCAAGGTCAAGTAGATATAGAAATTATTATCCCGGGTTTGGGAATGTGATATTAGTGTTTGATTTTGATCTAGATCATGAATCCATGAGTGATTATCTCCCTCCAGTTTTCATTGAGTTTCCCGACTTTTTCCCTTCTAACATCTCTAGATTGCCACCGGTAATGGAGGTAGATTTTTCTATTGAGTTAGTGTAAGGTACTCAACCCATATCTATTCCTTCTTACAACATGGAGCTAGATAAAATAAAATATTTGAAGATTCAGTTTGATGACAATTTAGAGAAATTATTTATACACCTAAGTTTCTCACATCGGGTGGTTCCTATTCCCTTTATAAAGAATGATGATGTGTTGCTTCTCTTTTGTGTTGATTTCAAATAAATCAAGGAAGTTTTGATATATAAATAATATCTATTTTAAAGTATTGATGATCTTTTTTACTAGTTAAAAGTTCTGATTTGGTTTTCAAAGATTTATTTTCAGTCTGGTTACCATCAGTTGAGAATAAACAGAGTAAAAATTCAGAATACCTCCTTTTGGGGTAACTATGGCCATTTATTCTAAAAACGTCTCTTGTAGTATTATATATTTAATTAAAATGGTCTCCCATTAGTGTATTTATTATTTTGAGGTGGTATTTATGGATGAAATCATGGTTTAATTCAAGTCCAAGAAGGATCATGTGCATCATTTTTTACAAGTTATAAAATTGTTGATAAATCATAGATTTTTTTCCATGTTATTATATTTTGATTTCTGGATTCTGGGAGTGAACATATTGGGACACATCATGTTGTAATATGGTATCTTATTTGATCCTGATAAGGTGAAACCTATAATGACATGACCGTAATAAAAATAATTGATATCCAGAGCTTCTTGGGTTTGGGGGGGTATTCTCATCATTTCATAACGGACTTTTAAATGTTGGATTCTTCTATGGAATATCTAACTGAAAAGGGAGTAAAGTTTTTTTGGGGATGAGAAATTTCATTATTATTTTGTTGATATAAAATGTATTCTGACTTCCTTGTCAATGATGACTCTTTTATTGGTTGGGCATAGCTATGTAGTCTTCTATAGTGCATCACGTTCAAGTATGGGCTATGTTATTATGAAGTGTGATAATTTAATTTCTCATAGATCTCACAATATTAGGAAACATGATATTAATTATCCTACCGATAACCATGAGCTTTCCGCTATGATGAATTCAATTAAGAGTTGGTGGAATATTCTTTATGTAAAATGGTTTACTATATATTCTGACCACAGTAGCTTGAGATATATCTCCTATAAAAAATCTAAATCTCTTCCAGAGGTTTTGGGTGGAGTACCCATAGTATTTTAATTTTGACATCACATATACTTTGGGGAAAGGTAATATAATCGAAAATGATTAGATAAAGAAATGTCTAACCCATACCATGAAATAATCTCTGAAAGAGTGGAAATTGGTCTTCCTTTTTGTATAATTTTATATTGGAGTATAGAAAATAGGGCCTAAGGTTTTTTTTTTGCTAGTGTTTAGTAGACCTAAACACTTCATTAGATGATTCTTTTGGAATAACATCTGGATGATGAGTTGTGTATAATTAGAGACTGTATTTATAGTGGGAGACCATTTATAAGTGGTCATTCTTCATGAAGGTAATTATTTTTTATCATAATCAATTGTTTGTACCATTATTTATTAGGAAATATGTGATGGGGTATTTCCATAATTCTCAGTGGGATGTTTACCTAGGAACCATGAAGATGTTCTTTGACATGTTTCATCGATTTTGATATAGATGTATGAGATGGGGAATTACTCATTTTGTCTCTTGTTGTTATCCTTCCGAATAGGGCATGGAAGAGAACCAGAGACCTATGGGTTTACTTCAGAAACATCCAGTCCCAACATTGATGTGGGATGTTGTCTCTATGAACATTGTGGTTGGGTTTACACATACCCATATAATGATGAATTCAATATGGGTTTTGGTAGAAAGGCTGGCCAAATAGGCTAACTTTATAACCATTTATGATAGAATCAAAGTTGAGGAGTTGGGAAATATCTATAAAAAAGTGATTTTTCTTTTTCATGGAGTTTCATATATAACATTTTCTGATAGATATCCTCAGTTTACTTCTCTGTTTTTGAGTTTCCTTCAGGATGCACTGAGCTCTCAGGTTTTTTTGAGTTTATAATACCATCTGAATATGGATCACTAGATAGAACATGCTATATATTTTCTTGAGTATATGCTTCATGACTATGTTATTGACATTTGTGGGGCTTTGGATTACCATTTGGGATTAGATGGTTTTTCTTATAATAATAGTTACAATTCTTCAAATTTAATGGTTCCTTTTGATTCCTTGTGTTTCCAGCCTTCTAAATATATATTGTGTTGGTTAGATGTTGGTGAATGTTCTTTGGTTTGACTAAGAAATGATCAAGTGATGACAACAAAGATTCATTTAATTAATCATCAAATTTTTATGGCACAGTTCCTGTATAAAAAAATATTGATCATCATTAAATATTATTTGAATTTTTAATTACTGATATAGTGTTCTTGAATGTTTCATCGTGGTTGGTTCATCAATGGATTGGGATACAAGAGAATATTACTCCTAATTTTTTGGGACCTTATGCGATTTTTGAGACTATTGGGAAAGTTTATTACCTTTAATCGCTTCAACCATAGATGAAATCGATACATAACATGTTCCTTGTATTGCAGATGATAAAGTATATTTCAGATCCATCTCATGTGTTCAGCTAGAGGGATATTGATGTTCAGCCTGCTTTATTCATATTTGATAATCCAGTCATGATAGTTGATTTTGAAACAAAGATACTTAATGGGAGGGTGATACCTTTGGTTTGAGTGTTATTTTAGCAAAGTTCTGATACTCATGTGACTTGGGAGGGAGAGGCACCAATGATAGAATATAGGCCTAATCTTTTTGTGTGGATGTTTCTTTACATGATTTATAAGGAAAAAATGTTTCTATGGTGATGATTTTTCATAATTTTATTTATATTTTCATATACTCTAAAACCCCTCTATTTATCATTGTTTTTTTGTCTCATTTAAGGGTGTTTTGGGAAGATAATTGAAATTTTTGGACATTTCTGTGTTGTGCATGGTTGGCACAAAATTTTCCCAAACTGTGTACCCTTCTAGTAGAAATTATACAAGCCCAAATTGTGGGGGTTTTCATGGATGGTGCATGGCTTGAAAGACCATGTTCCATCCTAGTAGAATCTTTCACCTTAAAAAAAGGTGCAAGGTTTGTCTTATCATGCAGCGCTTCCCAGATAATTTTGCATGTCAAATTAATTTATTCAGAAAATTGTTTGAAATTGTTCTGATCCTCTTTCTACCTCTCACTCAGGCATAAATAACAATTTATCATTTTCAAAGGTTGAAAAGGATCTCAAGGAACCTTTTTGTCTCCTAAAACCCCATTTATATGATAATAGAATCACCTAGAATCACATTGAATCTCATACGGGTATCTGAATCTTCTCCTCTTGGTCTCTCATGATCTATTACTCTCTCTCCTCCTTAGGGTTTGGTAGATCTCCATGTTGTTGAAGTATTTAATCCAATTTTTTGGGATCTTGGATATAGGGTTGATTTCGTGATCTCTTTTTAGATGTTCTTCATTAGAGAATTTCATTTTGGATGTTATGTTACGTGATCGCGTGATCTATGATAGGTGGTTTTATTTAAGATTGTCTAATTAATTTAACCAATAATGTTTTTGATTTCATTAATTGATTTTATTTAAATTGTGAAAACCCAAATATTAGTGAATTGGGATATGTTTTTTATTTGGATTGAGAACTTTGTAACCCCCCCCCCCAATTTCATTGAATTGGGGTGTCATTTGGATTTGATGGAAATTATGGAGCTTGATTTTTGTGAAATTGAATTTTGAAATTGATTATGCGAAAGTGGATTTTTTTATAAGAACCCATTAGTTTTATATTTGAAAAAATAATTAATTGATAAAAACCTCATATATTGGGTTTTAATGATAAATTTTCATTTTGAAATTGGAAATGGGTTTAATTTATTTTCAACAGTTTTTTGAATAAATTTTACATTATTGAGTATTGTTAAATCATATGAAAGACTAGCTTGTTAGTGAGTTATTTGGGAAAAAGATACGGGCACATGAAGCGGGAATTTCATTTTCTAAGAAGGAAGAATGAGCGTGCTCAAAATAAAAAGGAAGACAGATGAGTTCTGGATTCGGGGAGCTCAGCACACATTTGTATGATGAGAGGTACAGTTGATACTTTTCAGCAGGTGCGAGACTCGGTGTGACTTGGTGATGGGTCAACATGAGAGGTTCGAGTTTCCATGTCCAACCAAGTGATCAAATGATCTTAAGATGATCAAACGATGAAACTATTGCAGGGACAAACTCGCGATGGGTTCTCATTCTGAGGCCACCCTAATTACTTAGAAAAATCTCCAAAGGTGTTGGTTGGCCCCTTCTCCCCTCGGTGGTTTTTCTCCGCTGTCCCTTCTTTTCCAGAGCTCCTCTCCTTCACTTCTTCACTTACATGCATTTTTCTTGATGGGAGGTTTATATTGGTCGTGTGAGGCTGAATCTCCTGCTGCTTTAGACGAAAAGGACTGCACGTTGCGCCAGCACAGAAGTAGAGGAGGTTGCATCACATGATCATTTAATTTGATCATGTGATGCCCCTATCATTACTTTGTGGCATCACATGATTGAAGGAATCCTGATTTAAATTAGACGGAAAATCCTTCAAAGGCAGAAGGGGTTTGTGGTCAAAAAAAGGTTTCAGACAACTTTGGGGACTACCCCTGCTTCGGTCGCATGATCAAAAGGTGATCATGCAACGGCCTTGATTATTGTTGGGGGGCTTGAGAAAGCCCACTGGGGTTCATAGTTTGGGTATCGTGGTGGTTTCGGCTTGCTCCGACACCGGCGCATGACTTGAGATGGCAGCGATGGAGATCATCATGAGATCATGCGATTACTTTCGAGTTGCCATGTCCAACCAATATTGAGGGCGGTGGGTTGAAGGTGAGGGTTATGCGGTGCGTGAGTTCGCACTTGAGCATAGCACATAGCTTGATTTTTTCTAAGGCCATATGATGGGCACAATACTTGAGTATAGCGCATATCTTGATTTTTTCTAAGCCCATATGATGGGCCTAGCAAGATTTATATCTCTTTGTTTATTTGTCCCTAACTTTTTCCTAAGATTCATATGGAGGAAGACTTAATGGGAATGGAATTCCCTTTTTGTGAAGATCTATGTTTTGGTGAATTTGAGTTCCCACTGACATGAAAAACCTCGCACCTACTCTAGTAGTCATGAGATCATCTCATTTACAAGGACGGTTTGGACATGGTATCCTTCTCGAATGCTCTAACGTTTCCCAAGTCAAGAGAATTAGTGAGCATAGCTTGATTTTTTCTAAGGCCATATGATGGGCCCCGCAAGCATCTTATCTCTTTGTTTATTTTTCCCTAACTTTTTCTTATGCTTCATATGGAGGAAGACTTGTCGAGAATGGACTTCACTTTGGCTCAAGCCCCCTTCTAACTCTCATCGGTGTGGTCAACCTTTGTGACAAAACCGGGGTTGAAGATCTATGTTTCAATGAATTTGAGTTCCCACTAACATGAAAAACCTTTCATTGATGCACCTACTCCAGTATTCTTGAGATCATCTGATTTACAAGGAAGGTTTGGACATGGTATCCTTCTCGAATTCTCTAAAATTTCCCAACTCAAGGGACTTAGTGAGCATAGCTTGATTTTTTCTAAGGCCATATGATAGGCCCTGCAAGCTTTGTATCTCTTTGTTTGTTTTTCCCTATCTTTTTCATATGCTTCATATGGAGGAAGACTTAGAGAGAATGGAATTCACTTTTTCTCAGGCTCCCTTCTTACAGGTTCTCGACCCGACAAGTTTTTATGCCTCTTCTTGGGCTCACATAGAGTGGAGTTCCTTTATCACAAGGAGGTGATGCCTCCAGTTGGTGTGTTAAATCTCTTATACATCGATAGCATGGCCAGACAAAGCTGATCTCCACTATGTTCCAAGGTCTATGGTAGGTTTATGGAAGGAAATACGGTCGAAGATGAAATGCTAGAGAAGCTAGGCCCGCCTGGATACTTGGAATGTGGGTGATGTAAATCACAACTTAGAAGTTTGAGCCGAGTAACCACTACTACAAAAATGGTCTTTATCAGCACTCAAAATGAGCTTTATCAGCACTAAAAAAGCGTTGTAATGCTTGGTGCTGATAAATGGGGGTACCCTTTCTCAGCGCTTACTGAGCGCTGATAAAGGGGTACATTATCAGCGCTAAAAATGCACTGATAAAGGTGGACTTTATCAGCGCTAAAAATGCGCTGATAAAGGAGGACTTTATCAGCGCTAAAAAACGATAATAAAACAACCCTTTATTAGTGCTAAAAGAGCGCTGATAAATGTGTGTTTTATCAGTGATCCTTTAGCACTGATAAACTGATCCTTTATTAGCGCTTCTTTAGCACTAATAAAGGTGCAGTTTAACAGCGCTATTTTAGCTCTGATAAAAGCTCCATTTATCAGCGCAAAAAAAGCACTGATAAATCCCATGTCTGCTGCTACGAAACAATCTGCAGCAGCACACCCGAACAACTGCAAAAAAAATCAGCATCTCAATAAACTAATTAGAGCAAGTATACCCATACAAAATTGACACATAAATAATAATCTAATTAGACCAAGTATACCTATACACCATTAACACATAATTCACAAGTTAATGAAGTTCATAAAGAATTCAATTCAAAATTCTGGGGGTTGGGGGGTTGTTCAAGGGATTGGGGTGGCTGTCCAAGTGGGGTTAGGGGTGTCCGGGGGGTGGGGGATGGGGGAGTCCGGGGGGCCTTTCCAAGGGGTGGGCTGGTGTCTAGGGTGTCGGGGGGGGGGGGGGGTTTATAGGGGGCTGGGGGTATCCAGAGGGGTGGGTGTGTCCAGGGGGCGGGTTGGTGTCCAGGGGGGGTGGGGTGGTCCAGATGGTTGGTGTGGTTGACTCGTACATGTCACAAAGGACCCATGAATCGTTATTCTAAAAGATCAACACAATCTGAATGCGTTTGGTCAGATTTCCGTAGGTCAGTTGTTGTTTTCACTTAAAATTGTGTCCATTTTAAACCAAAGAGAGACCATTTGAGTGCTACCAGGAACACCGTGCCTCGGATTGAGGCGGGGATGACTCTTACACATCAAAAATAACCTGTGGATCATTCTCTTAAAGGATCAACAAAGTCCGAATGTGTTTGGTTGTATTTCTGTAGGTCAGTTGTTGTTTTCACTTAAAATTGTGTCCGTTTTAAACAAAATCGAGACCCTTTGAGTGGTACCGGCCACACCGTGCCTCGTATTGAGGTGGGGTTGACTCGTACACGTCGCAATGGACCCATGGATAGTTCTTATAAAAGATCAAGACAATTTTAAGGCGTTTGGTTGGATTTCCATAGGTCAGTTTTTGTTTTCACTTAAAATCATGTCCATTTTAAACCAAAGAGAGACCATTTGAGTTCTACCGGCCACACCATGCCTCATATTTAGGGGGGAATGAATCGTACACATCACAAAGGACTCGTGGATTGTTCTTCTAAAGGATCAAGACAATTCGAATGTGTTTGGTCAGATTTCTGTAGGTCATTTGTTGTTTTCACTTAAAATTGTGACAATTTTAAACAAAAGGGAGACCCTTTGAGTGGTACCGGCCACACCGTGCCTCAGATTGAGGCATTCTTAAAACTTACACATCAAAAATGACCCTTTGATAGTTCTTAAAAAAGATCAAGGCAATCCGAATGTGTTTGGTTGGATTTCAGTAGGTCATTTTTTGTTTTCAATTAAAATTGTGTCAATTATAAACCAAAGAGAGACCCTTTGAGTGCTACCGGCCACACCGTGCCTTAGATTGAGGCTTATATGACTCTTACATGTCAAAAAGGACCCATGGATCATTCTCCTAATGGATCAACACAATCCTAACATGTTTGGTCAGATTTTCGTAAGTCATTTGTCGTTTCTCTTAAAATTGTGCCCATTTTACACAAAATAGAGACCCTATGAGTGCTAATGGCCACACCGTGCCATATATTGAAGAAGTGGTGACTTTTACATGTCACAAATTACCCTTGGATCGTTCTTATAAAAGATCAAGGCAATCTGAATTTTTTTGGTTGGATTTCCATAGGTCAGTTGTTTTTTCACTTAAAATTGTGTTCATTTTAAACAAAATAGAGATCCTTTGAGTGATACCGGCCACACCATGCCTTGTATTGAAGCAATGATGACTCGTACACGTCATAAAGGACCCATATATCGTTATTATAAAATATCAACCCAATCCTAATGTGTTTGGTTAGATTTCCCTAGGTCAGTTGTTGTTTTAACTTAAAAATCAATCCATTTTAAACAAAAGAGAGACCCATTGAGAGGTACCTGCCACACCATGCCTCATATTGAGGTAGGTATTACTCTCACACATCAAAAATTATCCTTATATAGTTTTGATAAATGAATAATGAAATCTGAATGCATTTGTTCGGATTTCCGTAGCTCAGTTGTTGTTTTCACTTAAAAATTTGTCCATTTTAAACAAAAGAGAGACCCTTTGAGTGATACCAGCCACACCGTGACTCGGATTGAGGCGGGGATGACTCATACACATCAAAATGGAACCATGGATCGATACTATAAAGATCAAGGCAATCTGAATGCGTTTGGATGGATTTGCATAGGTCGTTTTTTGTTTTCAATTAAAATTGTGTCCATTTTAAACCAAAGAGAGACCCTATGAATGTTATCGGACACACCGTGCCTCGAATTGAGTCGAGGATGACTCTTAAATGTCACAAAGGAGCCTTGTATCGTTCTCCTAAATTATCAACACAATCCTACAGGGTTTTCTCAAATTTCCATAGGTTAGTTGTTGTTTTCACTTAAAATTGGGTCCATTTTAAACAAAATAGAGACCCTTTGACTAATATCGGCTACACCATGCCTTGGATTGAGGTAGACATGACTCATACATGTCACAAAGGACCTGTGGATTGTTATTATAAAAGATTAGCAAATCCGAATGAATTTGGTTGGAATTCCATAGGTCAGTTGTTGTTTTCACTTAAAAATCTATCCATTTTAAACAAAAGAGATAATCTTTGAGTGCTACCAGCCACACTGTGCCTCGAATTGAGGCGGTTATGACTATTACATGTCAAAAAGGACCCTTGGATAGTTCTCCTAATGTATCAACACAATCATAATTCGTTTGCTAAAATATCTGTAAGTCAGTTGTTGTTTTCACTTAAAATTCTGTCCATTTTAAACAAAATATAGACCCTTCTAGTGGTAACGGCCAAACCGTACATTGTATTGAGGCATGGTTGACTCTTTAATGTCACCAAGGACCCTTGTATAATTATTAAAAAATATCAAGGCAATCCAAATTCTTTTGGTCCGATTTTCGTTGGTCATTTTTTGTTTTCAATTAAAATTGTGTCCATTGTAAACCAAAGTGAGACCCTTTGAGTCCTACCGGCCACACCGTGCCTCATATTGAGGTGGAGATGACTCATAAAGGTCAAAAAGGACCCGTGTATCGTTCTCCTAACGGATCAACATAATTTGAATCCATTTGGTTGGATTTCCGTAAGTTAGTTGTTGTTTTCACTTAAAATTGTGCCCAATTTAAGAAAAATATAGACCCTTTGAGTGATATAGCCACATTGTGCCTCAGATTGAGGAGGTGATGACTCTTACACATCAAAAAGTACCCATGTATCATTCTTATAAAATATCAAGGCAATCCGAATCCGTTTGGTCAGATTTCCATAGGTCAGTTGTTGTTTTCACTTAAAATTGTGTCCATTTTAAACAAAATAGAGACCCTTTGAGTGCTACCGGCCACACCATGCCTCAAGATGAGGCGGTGATGACTCTTACATGTCACAAAGGACCCATGTATTGTTTTTATAAAACATCAATACAATCCTAATGTGTTTGGTTGGATTTTTGTTGGTCAGTTGTTGTTTTCACTTAAAAATATGTCAATTTTAAACAAAAGATAGACCCTTTGAGTGGTACCGGCCACACCGTACCTCTGATTGAGATGAGGATGACTCGTAAACATAAAAAAGGACTTGTGGATCATTCTCCTAAGGGATAAAAATGATTCTAATGTGTTTGGTCAGATTTATGTAGGTCAGTTGTTGTTTTCACTTAAAATTGTGTCCATTTTAAACAAAATAGAGACCCTTTGAGTGCTACCAGCCACACCATGCCTCGGATTGATGCAAAGATTACTCTTACACGTCCCAAAGGTCCTGTGGATCGTTCTTATAAAATATAGACACAACCTGAATGCATTTTTTTGGGATTTCTGTAGGTCAATTGTTGTTTTCACTTAAAAATCTGTCCATTTTAAACAAAAGAGAGACCTTTTGAGTGGTACCATCCACACCATGCCTTGGATTGAGGCGGATATGACTCTTAAACATCCCAAAGGACCTGTGGATTGTTCTCCTAAAGGATCAACACAATAAGAATGATTTTGGCCTAATTTTCGTACGTCAGTTGTTGTTTTCACTTAAAATTTTGTCCATTTTAAACAAAATAAGGAACCTTTGAGTGGTACCAGCCACACCGTGCCTCGGATTGAGAATGGGTTGACTCTTACACATCACCAAGGACCATAGGATCGTTCTCGTAAAGGATCAACACAATCCTAATGGGTTTGGCTGGATTTCTGTAGGGCAGTTGTTGTTTTCACTTAAAATTGTGTCCATTTTAAACAAAAGAGAGACCCTTTGAGTAGTACCGGCCACACCGTGCCTCGGATTAAGGCAGGGATGACCCTTACACATAAAAAAAGACTATTGGATCGTTCTTATAAAATATTAACACAATTCAAATGCGTTTGGTTGGATTTACGTAGGTCAGTTGTTGTTTTCACTTAAAAATCTGTCCATTTTAAACAAAAGAGAGACCCCTTGAGTGGTGCCGGCCACACCGTTCCTCGGATTGAGGCATGGATGACTCTTACACGTCAAAAAGGACCCTTGGATCATTCTAATAAAAGATCAAGGCAATCCAAATGTGTTTGGTCAGATTTTCGTAGGTCAGTTGTTGTTTTCACTTAAAATTGTGTCCATTTTAAACAAAATAGAGACCCTTTGAGTGCTACCAGACACACCGTGCCTAGGATTGTGGCAGTGATGACTCTTACACCTCAAAAAGGACCCATGGATCGTTCTTATAAAATATAAAGGCAATAAGAATGCGTTTGGTCGGATTTACACAGGTCAATTTTTGCTTTCAATTAAAATTGTGTCCATTTTAAACCTAAAAGAGACACTTTGAGTTATACCATCCACATCATGCCTCAGATTGAGGCGAGGATTACTTGTAAACGTCACACAGGACCCATGGATCATTCTTATAAAATATAAACACAATCTGAATGTGTTTGGTCAGATTTTTGTAGGTCAATTGTTGTTTTCACTTAAAAATATGTCCATTTTAAACAAAATAGAGACCCTTTGAGTGGTACTGGCCACACTGTGCCTCAGATTGAGGTGTGGATGACGCGTTAATGTCAAAAAGAACCCATGGATCGCTATCCTAAAGTATCAACACAATTCTAATGGGTTTGGTTGGATTTCCATAGGCCAGTTGTTGTTTTCACTTAAAATTGTGTCCATTTTAAACAAAATAGAGACCCTTTGAGTGATACCGTCCACACCGTGCCTTTTATTGAGGCGGGGATGACTATTACACATCAAAAAGGACCCATGGATCATTCTTATAAAATATCAACACAATCCGAATGTGTTTTCTTGGATTTATGTAGGTCATTTTTTTTACTTAAAAATATGTCCATTTTAAACAAAAGAGAGACCCTTTGAGTGGTACCAGCCACACCGTTCCTCGGATTGAGACGAGGGTTGAATTGTAAACGTCCCCAATGAACCCGTGGATCATTATATTAAAGGATAAACATAATCCAAATATGTTTGGTCGGATTTCCGTAGGTCAGTTGTTGTTTTCACTTAAAAATTTGTCCATTTTAAACAAAAGAGAGACCCTTTGAGTGGTTCATCATTCTTGAATGTTGTTGGTGCATATCATTTGATAAAATGGGAAATTGACTCATTGGAGAAATGATGTTTTATTTAATAACAATTACAATATTCCTATGAACATTTACATAAAACAATGTTTCATTTTTGATCCCCTAAACCCCTCTCAAAAATGGCCACCAATTGTACACGTCCCCAAGTCAGATCTTCATGTTATTTGTGTACAATCTATCATCAGGTATATGGCCCAATCATTTCTGAACACATCTATATCATCTTCTGAGTATGAGGCTTTTGGTAGTTAGAGTTGTTCTGCAAAATATAAAAATAATTAATTAATAAATAAATTATATGAACTAGTCATTTTTTTGATAAAACCTCTTTAGACATACTAGTTTGTTGATGAAAAATGATCTCCTTAATAAATTTACAGACATAATAACCACAATCATTATCATTTTTTGTGTACACTGCAAAAAAATTGATCATTAGGAGAACAAGTATCTTGTGTTGAGATGTATTTGGATAGTGAAATTTTATTATATATACCCTGATATTTGTCCAGACGTAGTACTTGCTCACCTACTTATGCTTAGCCCCTATCCTCATTCATTTTTTAGACAATAATGATACACCTCCCTATCATAATAGAATCCTCAGTAAAAGATAATATAAATTATATTAATTGATGTTTACACCTAAAACGTAATATTTAGTGTCTTAAAGATTCACAAACTCCATTATGTGTGGTCGGTTTGATGGATATCCTTGATTTGAATCCAGAAAATAAATCTTTGGAGTATCCATGTTCACTGCAATTAGCAACCAATGTTTCCTAAAAACACAAAAAGGAGTAAGTAATAAAATAAGTGAAAATATAATTGATATGCTTTAATCGTAGAGTTTTACCCCTGCATGGTTGGTATTAGGAAGAGTCTGTCATCTTTAATATTTCTTTCAAATGTTTTCGGCAAGATGTTCACTATATCATCTCTTTTTGATGGCTCTAATTTTTTTGGTGTGTTGATGTGGTATGAGGTCTAACGAGTCCAAATCTTGGATCATGGAAAAATTCCTTCAACTGTTTTTCATAAATGCATCTATCAACAATATAAAATGCATTTAATCATAATTTTCACAATAGATCAGATTTTAGAAAATCAATTCATGGAAACACACCTCATATATACATCTACAACTCTGATACCTAGCCGACCATTTTCGAGGATCTCATTTACATTTTTAGCAGCAACGAAATCTTGACTTTCCTCTCAGTATATATTCTCTTCAAAAACCACTATATTACTATTACCATCTTTTAGCTTCGTATCGACATGAGTCATCAATGCTACTAAATTTGGATAGAGAAAAGGTGGTGTTATTGTGATTTCAGTAGCTCCTTGGGATCAGTTGGTCGATCCATTAGATGGTTTTGAGCCGACGTTTGTCACACCCTTCCCTTTATCCATCTATAACTAATATCATTGGTTTAGACCCTTTTTTCATTAATTTTTAAAGGTTTAGCTTGAAAAAAAAGGAAATAAATACCTCTTTGTCTACATGTACTCATACAATTTGTGACGGCCATGAAATGAATGTCCCAATAGCCTTTTTGACCGTATGAATATCATCATCTTCAAGTGGAATTGGAAGCTCTACATTTGGCTCATGAGCTATAGTAATCGTCAATTTTAGATGGTCTTTCGAAAGTTTTCTATTTTGAAACGTGGAATCTTGGATATTGAACACTGTATCCCTCGCTACAAGGTGATAGGTGGGTGTTGATAGATATAAATCACAATCATTATCACCTTATAAAAAATCAGTACAGAAAAATTATTAGTGCTTGTCTGCTTCACATTTCATGGGAACAATTATTAGAATATTGATTACAATGGCTAAGCCAGTACTTTGACGGTAATAGCTCACCACAAAGCTGGTGGGGGTGGGGTGGGATGTTCACACGCTGGTTGTTCCTAAGTTGTGTCTTCCCTTTGCTTCTCACCCATAAAAGTTGCTAGCAACTCTCCCTACAATTGCAATCATTCTTCAAGGGTTGCTATTTTTTCTCTTTTGTTCCACTTTTTCTTTTGTATCATCCGTTTTTTCTTCTTCTCAAAATATACTCAGGGTGTCACTACAAACCCTGAACCTCTGACACGACTGTATTTTTCTGGCTGCTTCAAATCGATCGATAGTAGGTATGTATCTGCTATAGGAGTGTCTGATTCATATGACTGCCGAATATAGAAAAATAACTAATTATTTTTATGTAATAGCAATTTAAAACAAATATTTTTATCGTTTTGTCAGACTCACACATATTTCCCACACTTTATGTGTGTTATCTTCTACTAACTTCCCTTATTTATTCACACATGCCTCTTTCCATAGCACATGACGTGGGATGGAAGTGTATTTATTTTAGACTCATCAATCTATATATAAACATAGAAAGATAATTATGATGTTTTTTATTAGCACCTAACAATATTACTATAAATTTAAAATATGTACCATTTTTTTCTAATGAAGCATACCCCATCCTTGGTTTATGATATGGGTATTTTGGTTTTAATGCACGTTCCTTATTTTCAGTACAGAGTTTCTATTTCATAAATGAAATATTTACAATCAAAGTGATGAATACAGGTATCCTCAAAGAACGTATTATCGCCCATAATGTACCTGAAACTTCTCATCCCCACGGTAGCCAATAAATTCAAACCATGCTTCTTGGGATATCAGGTGAGCATAGACAATGGGTGGGTGTAGGTTTATTTTACCTATGCAATCTTTCAAGTGACATCTTGTTAAAATAGTGCAAAAACCTCGATGAATCCTTTATACAAGCCTTAATAGATAATCCTTGTGTGAATCGTCTACTATAAATGTACTCTATAAGAGATTGAGAAGAGTAAGACATTGTTTAATTATTTGATTTTCTAGTAAAATAAAAAATAAATTCATAATGTTACCATAATTATTTCCCAGATCACATCCATCAGCCCTTACACAACATGGTGCCATGAATTTATGTCAATCGACACACATTTCTGAGTGACAACCCCAATGTAGCTGCTAAACATTGCCTTGTTGGGATTCACATGTTGGCCTCGTGCATTCCATACAAATTCAAATTTGATGCCTTTTCTTTTTTCCTTAAGAACATTGGATAACACCATCAAACTACGATGCACCTGTGTTTTCTACGACGTTGGTCTTTCATTCCCGACCATTTCATCAATATCAACATAATCTATATGTTCATCTGAAATGGTATCACTGGAATTTTTTGATGGTTATTAAACCTCAACACTAGGAGCAGTAGAAGCCGCAGCAGCAGGAGCAGCAGCAGCCGCAGTAGGAGCAGCAGGAGCCGTAGCAGGAGGAGCAGTAGGAGTAGCAGGAGCTGCAGTAGGAGCAGTAGTAGGAGTAGTAGCAGCTGTAGGAGCAGCAGCAACAACAGCAGCAGCTTGAGAGACTTGTTTAGCCTCAAGGTTATGAGCACCAGAATGTGTAGAAGTCATTATCAACAAAAGTGGTTTAACAGTTAATTTTGATTACATAAATTCAGTAATGATAAGATAATAACATGAGATAACAAGATCTATTTTACAAGCAAAATATTACTTTTTTATTGAACTCTCTTTCTTTTTTTCAATGGTTGAAGGGATTTGAAACCTCTATCGATTATCTAAATCCCTTCATTGTGGTCTCCTATAACATACAAAACATCATCTACATTGGGAGCTCTCCAAAATGATTGTGACATACCATTGAAAGGATCGTCCTCAACTAAATTTTCATCAGAATCTTCAGCAGTTTTGGACGATAACAGAACAATCGACCACTTTCGGTTTTCGGGATCTGGAACATAAAAAACTTGTACCGCTTGTTATTCCATTATAAACTGTTCGTTTTTGGACCCTTCTTTACTAAAATCAACTTTCACAAATCCCCATTTATTTAAGTAAACACCACTATTGTTATCAACCCATTTTCATTGACAAATCGGCAATTGGAATTTCATATAATCCAACTCCCATATTAGTTTGATAATGCCAAATTATGGCATATTTGCATAAATTGGATTTCTGTCCATACTACCAGAAACATGCATCGCTTCAGCCACTAGTGTAACTCCACAATTTTTAAAGGTACTATCTTAATCATGTTCATCTGTATTGAATGTATAACCATTAATTACATAACCACTGTAAGATAATACATACACACTTGGTCTAGTGGCTAGCCATCGAAGTCGTTATGAAATTGAATTCGTATTTTCATCAAACTACTTAAAAATATGGCCCTGAAATCATCCTATAAACTGATGATTATGTGTATTTGATAACAGTTTTTCATCCCTTGATGGATTCAACTGCCTAAGAATTTCTTTGTGAGTTTCAATATATGGAGCAGCCTCCCAACTTTTATGAAAAACATAATGATGGGTCTGCTCCCGATCTGTAATACTGATTGTCACACCATCTCTTCTATAAATTCCCTCACCCTCAATGCATCTAGTGTGATGAGATTTCAAGAGACCAATGATTTCCACATCAGATAGGTATTCGGTACAAAATTCAATGGCTTCCTCAACAATATATCGCTCCACTATACAACCCTCTGGCCGACTTTTATTTTTGACATACCCTTTCAAAATATTTATATACTGTTCAACAGGATACATCCATTTAAAGTGCACAGGAACACAAAGTCGAATCTCTCTCACCAAGTGAATCATCAAATGAACCATCATATCAAATAATTTTGGTTGGAAGATCATTTCTAATTCAAATAATATGATGAAATTTTCTTTTTCCATAGCTGGCAATTTTGTCGGGTCTAGAACTTTGCTACATATAGCTTTGAAAAAGAAACAATGTTTTGTTAACATATGATGAAGGTTCTGGGAAAAATGCAGCGTAAAACTATAGGAATTAGATCTTGCATCCAAACATGGAAATCATGTGATTTCAAACTTTTTAACTTAAAATCATTCATTGACACAATGTTCTTGATATTTGATGAATACCCCTTTGGAACCTTTCATCATTGAAGAAGTTGAAAAACTGATATCTCTCTTCCCTCGAAAGTGTATAAACAGCTGGAGGAAGAAACATTCGATTTTCACCCTTCACGGGAGCCAACTCTTCTCGTATTCCCATGTCAACCATGTCCAACTTTGCCTTAATTCCATATTTTATTTTTCCAGGGGCATTTAGTAACATTCTGATAACACTATCACATACATTGTTTTCCACATGCATCACATCAAGAAAATGTCTGGCGTACAAACAATTCCAATATGGTAATTCAAAAAAAATTGATCTCTTTTTCTAACCAATTTTTGTAAGGTTTTTCGAAAATGGTTTACCAAAAAAAGTGTTTCGATCTTTTACTTTCTCAAATAGCTGATCACCTGTTAGTAGAGACGATGTTGCGTGTTGTTCTGAACAGCCATTGAATAATGTCGTCCAAGATCAGTACTTATGCCGACGAGGTAGAAATCTACGATGTCCTAGAAACACAGATTTCGATGAATATTTCAACCTAATTGCTTTTGTATCTTCTTTTCACATGGGAGACACTTGACTTCCTTAATGCTATAGCCTGACAAATTTCCATAAGCATGGAAATAATTTATTGTCACATACAACATTGCTCTCAATGTGAAGTATTCACTTTTATTAGCATCATACAACATAACACCTGAATCCCACAAAACATCAAATCCTCGATCAAAGGAGCCAGATAAACATCAATATCATTACCTAGTTGTTTTGGTCTTGATATAAGCATAGATAACATGATGAATTTCTGCTTCATGCATAACCAAGGTGGAATGTTATAATTTACCAAAATAACAGGCCATGTACTATGAGTGCTGGTTTGAAAACCAAAAGGAGTCACTCTATCTGTAGATAATGCAAGACGAAGGTTTCTTGGCTCTTTTCCAATTTCAGGATACTCATGATCAATTTTCTTTTATTGAGGAGAGTCGACCGGATGACTTAATTATCCATCTTTATTTCTTTTATCTGCATGCCATGAAAATTTTCATGCAGTTTCTTCACTTCCATATAGACTCCTAAACCTTAGAATTATTGGAAAGTACCATAAAAATTTCATAGGATTGGATTTATCTTTATTGTATCGAGAAGAACCACACTTTGGTCATTCTATAAGTGATTTGTTCTCCTTGTGAAACAATATAAAGTCTTTCAGGCAGACATGTATTCTTTCAGAAATCATACCCATCGAGAGTATCATTCTTCTAGCTTCATATGTCCGGCTTGGGAGCTCATTATCTTTCGGGATCATGTCATTCAAGAGAGCAAGTAGTTCTATAAAACTGACATCACTCCATCCATTTCATCTTTCAATTTATAAAACATCAGTACAACTGACAATTTTGTATACTTAGTGCAACCAACATAAAATGGCATCTGTGCACAACTCTTTAATTTCTCAAACAGTTTTGGGAAATCACGGAGTTCATCTTCTATTGTCTTTTTCATTTCCTCAATACGATCTTCATCATCATTGACATCTGTAATCACATCCTACATACATTCTTCTTCATTATCCATATTTGTATTCATATCTGATGATCCATAAAATGGAGTTTTATCCAAGATAGTATCTACATTCGCCTTTTCTCCATGTTTATTCCAAAATTTATAACTCCGATCTATTCCCTGACATATCAAATGTTCTTCCAACTCCTCTGGAGTAAGTATTCTAGAATAAAAACAATGTAAACACAGACAAAGGATTTCAAAAGTATCCTTTGCGTGATCCTTTGAAAACATGATGAACTCTTTCACTTTATTCTCGTTGCATCTATCGATTCTTTATTCATATTCATCCTATTTGAATCTCAAATATTAGTATTTCTGGTTCAAGTACACAAAACAAGACTTCCAAATACAATAGAATAGAACCACTTCCTTATAAAAATAGAGATTACTAGAGCCTAACCATTATTAATTATTCATCTTCATTAAATATAATTACTTTAGATTCATTATAGTTTCCTCAAATCACCCCAGACCAAACACAAGAATAATAAAGAATGATACATCTACCACTCCTAGGTCTCTACCCTACATTTAATATCATCATGCCTAAATACCCATATATCCACACATACACATGTCACAAACACATAAAAACCCATATCCACATCAGAACCAAAGTACCAATATGGATTTCAATCAGGTTACTCGACTCAAGTGGTGGTGTGTAAGAAATAATAAAAAATTATAATAAGTATATAATCACACATAAATCTCAAACTGGTGTTAATAATCCAATAAACCCAAAGTATCATTACATCTATCAGAATACTCTGAAGGATCCCATATTTGACAGTAGTCCCAGGTGGTGAAGGTTCCTGGGGATGAATGGGTGAACACGCACCTATCGGGGATCGATTTCATGTCACTGAGGTTGAAGGTGGACTGATACATCTACAAGGGTTCATTCCATATTTCACAAACCATGTTCTGGTACCCTAGGATGTTAACCCACTACTGGTGGAAGTGAAACCGTTCCTGATCATCATGCCACGAAGAAATGGAAACTAAGTGGGGGGAGTGAATCACAATACCTCAAGTAAGATGGAAGAACATTGAATTTGTAAACAGTTTAGTGGATTTCATGTTGGCTAGACACCTATCCAATAGACTCCCAAAGCAGTGATGGCCCCTGCTGTTGTTGCACTAGCTGAAACAGTCACCTGAGAAGTTGAGATCAATGAGGCCCTTCCTAGCCATGAACTGAACAAACTCCATGATGGTCTTCCTCTGGAATGGGATTCTAACTTTTCTTTCCTTTGGTTTGTAAAAGAAATTAAACGTCACCCCCAAAAAACAATGGATGGTGGTTGGGATCTAAGGTATTCTGTTCACTCCATAGGGATTCCCTTTGAAGAGGGCCATAGTTTCCAGAAACAAAAGTTATAAGGAAGGATGTGTCACCATTATACACCTTGGTAGTGATGAATTGATTGCAATCTTGAACAGTCTCACCAATATATATATTATGTCAAAATACCCATTTGTGTCTGTTGGAGGGGTTAGAGTGTAGAAATCCTTGCAACATAATCTTCTAGAAGAATAATATGATTATTATAGGGTTTTTTGTGTTATTTGACAACAACAACAATGACATTATGCTTTTTGATTTCTATAGTGAGGAAGTACGATTTAACATGGGCACTAAGACCATGAGAATTATATATGAAGATAATAATAATGGGTAGGGCAGGGCTCTGGCATTAGATCTAGAGCTAGTAGCCTTATTGAAGTGGGAGGATGATCTCTCCTTGAGGTCCCTTGATATTGAACATGTTCATAATCCTTTCTGGTTGGTAAGATTCATATGAGTTGGAGATGAGGATCCAAAGGAGAAGGGGAAGGATGGGTAATGAAACATGGGGGATGGTGAGGTATTTCTCTCTGGATCAATAAGTATTTGGAGCTGGATGATAGGCTCAGAGCCAAGGGAGATAGAACAAACACTGCTAGGAAGGGTCCTGGCCACTACAGAGAAGCAGTCAGTAACCTCCGTGAGGGAGAAGGACATAGATGGAGGTAGGGGTGGCATGTCTAGAAATCATGGTGGTCTGGGAATCATGCCATACAAGTTCACTACCACACGAAGTCACTTAGATATCATGAAGGAAAGAATAGGGGAACCCCTCAAAGAAAATCGGGTTCAAGCATTGGATGACTTAGAAATGCATCAGAATCGGGTGGTGTTGTCCTTAAAGAAAAATAGTATCCTTCATTCCATACATTATGGTGACATGGTGTTGGATCTAAGGGAATTGATGATACCTAGGAGGAATCTAGTGAAACTGGAATCCAAGAGTGAAGGACCTTAAATTTTTCATAAACTTAACTCTGATAGTGTAATCTCATTGATCGCCATTGATGATGATCATATCAATATTTCCAACAATACAATGCTTCTTAAGAGATATTTTACATGAATAAACCATCCATTTAGTCTGAGATATATGGATTTTAACTAAATATCCAACAACCTATTTATATGTTGTTTCATGTGGTGTTGAGCCGCTACAAGCCCCTTCTCACATCAGGTCATTATTCTTGCATGACATGCCAAAAATTCTAGGACACACTCCCTTTGGTCCATGAATCATGAACGTAAACCTTTTTCATCCTCTGCCCATATTTCACATGGTGTAGGGACTCTATGGATAGAAAATTCACCTCACCCTCACTATATGTTCTAGTTGCATGATATGAAACCGTGTGACATTTTGGTAAAATATATTCAAACGTAAAATACATTATCATAATCCTAATCACAAGATATTAAAATGTGTGTCCAATTTTCTCATTGCATGATGTTAAAAAACATGGTTCATTTCCCTGCTGTATGATATAAAACTTTGAAATGAATTTATCCTTCAACTGAGAGGGATCCCTCTTTTTGATGCAGATCACTTACCGCACCATGTTGAAGAACTAAATAAGGATTGATTCCCATTTAATATCATGGGATATCAAGAGATTGAAAAATTATATATCATTGGATCAGCTCACTCATTGAACTACCTCAACACTTCCATCAATGAAAACAAGATTTTCTATCACTCACAGATGCACTCCATCTATTAGAAAAATGCATTCAATATATTAAAAAAACAAAACATTGTGGTCAACCATTTTTTAAAATATATATTTCATTTTTTATAAATAAAAATATCACAAGGAATTATATTTTCCTAAGTTAATATACTTTTATAAAAATAAAAACACACATATTAAGAAATCCCTTTTAAAGAAAATCAACCCATGTCAAGCATTCCCCAAGGATTCCACATTTTGATTTACAGTAAAAAAATAATACTAATAAAAAATCCTATAATAATGGAGTAATGATAAAAGAAAAAATAAATAATCAAGGTTAGATAAAAACTAAACTATAGATAAAGTAAATAATAAAGTTAATTAATGGGAGTAACTCATAATCACCAAATCATACATTAAAATAATTTTGCGAAAGAAAATAATTTTAATTGGAGAAACATAGGATGATATCTGACCTATAGGTTCTAATGGAAATTGACTCGCTCACGGAACACCACCTGGTTATGTGACCAGACAATCAATATAAACGAGGCCTCTTGGGGACATCAAAAATAGACTAAAGTGATCACCTCAAAGATAACTTGAGTAGAACACATTTGATTACTCACAAATCTAAGGTCTCTCATGTACCTACTACCAAAAATAACGAAAAGTATTCATCACAATCATCAATAGTAAAGTCTCCAAATCAAAATAAACCATTCATCCTATGATAATCCACTACAAGGGGGTTCATTGATTTTTCCAAACGTTCAAAGAGAAGCTCGAAGGGTAGTGGAGGTCCAGCACGCAACGCTCAGTGGGTGGTAGAGGACCGGCAAAGAGAAGCACGAGGGCGGCAGAGGTCCGGCAATGTGAAGCTCAGCGGGCGGTGGAGTTCTGGCAAAGCAAAGCTCGAGGGAATTGGAGGTATGGAAACACGAAGCTCAGCGGGCGACAAAGGCCCAGAAACAAGAAGCTTGAGGGTAGCAGAGGTCTGGAAACGTGAAGCTCAGTGGGCAGCGAAGGGGAGTCGCAGGGTTCCAGTACTACGAGAGCATTAGTTCGCGATGAAATGAGGGCACTATGTGACCGAATTTAAAAAAAATGGACTATGGTTTTATCAGTGCTAACAAAGCACTGATAAAGACAACCTTTATCAGCACTAAAATTTTAGCGTTGATAATGGTCCTCTTTATCAGCCCTAAAAAACCACTGATAAATACTTCCTATATTAGCGCTAACATTTTAGCACTGATAAAGGGTTTCTTTATCAGCGATTTTTGCTTAGCGCTGATATAAGGTGGCTCTTCCCCTGCCCGTTTTTTTAGTAGTGAACATGGAATTGGGAAGACATGTTAAGTATGTCCCTTAACACTATGGGGTGTCAAGTTCCACCATAGTGTCATTGAGGCTCATAAGGATCAGGAAGCCCTTTATACAGTGCCATGATGTCTCTGGGTTGGTGGGTTTAATCCCGTTTATGTCATTATCATGGTCAAACTGAGAGATCTCTTTAACTTTCTAGAGCCTGTGAAATATTTTTGAAGGCTCAAACATCTAGATGATGAAGTTGGGCATGGAAAGAAGGTTATCTATAAAAGGTTCTAGTACCCTAGTGAAACTTAGCTCCAATTGAATAGATCATTCCCTACACCATGTGGTTTTAAATCATGGGGTTTGGGCCACCAAAAGGTTTAAGAATGAAGGGTCTCATTATGACTTTGAGAAAGGGTACAAAACATGGCGGTGCAACGTTGAGGATTTTAGATCCACTTGGATAGTCTGATATTGAGACCCTAAATCATAGTCCAAAGTACTCAAGTTATGAGGAAGGCTTGGGAAAATCACAATAGGGATATCTTAAAACACAATGGGGTGATAGGTTTCACTGTGATGATTCCAGGCTCACAAGAACCAGAAATACCTTTATGGTGGGCCAAGATGTATCTGGTCAGTGGGTCTGAGCCCTTCTGCATTAGTAGCATAGTCAAGCTGAGAGATCTCTTTGTCTCTCCTGGGGAAATGAAAGGTTTGCGATGAAATGAGATGCTTTTGATCATGAAGTGGTATTTATGGGAAATGTAAAATCCAAGAAGGGTTTGAGAACCCTAAAATTTTCACTAGCACCTATTGAACATATTCTCATGGTGCGAAGATGCAACAAATCATTGCTCTAATTTTTCCTGGACCAGGGGGTCCAACGAACATAGATTGGATTTTACTAGGGCTACAGAGTAGACATTATGAGCTTTATGATTTATTTATTTGTGCCCGAATTTTTTCCTAAACTCTAAATATAAAGAGTTATCTGGGAAGATACTTGAATTTTTCTCAGGTTTCCCTTTGTAGGTTTTAAACATAAAAAGTTATGTGTCTCTTTGCTAATAGTTTAGGATCTTTCAATTTGGACCATTATAGTCCAGATTTTAAGGTCATATAGCTTTGACCTAGTTATGGTCAGTTTAAGGTCGTAAATCACATGGACCTAGTATGGGAGATGTTACACAATATCCTAATTTGGATATCGGGGGTCAAGAATACTCCAACATCCTTTTGAGTGGGAGGTTTAAATGTTGTAAATCATATATCGGGTTCCTCATATCATGTGAAATGATATAGGAAAATCATTTTGGGGATAACTTAAAACATAATGGGGTGTTAGGTTCCACCGTGATGACGTTAGGATCACAAGAATCAGGAATCCCTTTATATTGTACCAATATGTCTTTGGTTGGTGGGTCTAAAGCCCGTTTTCATCAATAGAATGGCCAAATGAGAGATATATTTTTCCCTTTTCAAGGGAAATGAAAGTATTTTTGAAATATGCAGCATACAATATGTGAAGTGTGACACATGGTTTGAGGTTCTTTTAAAATATAGTAAAAACACATGTACTCTGGTTGTCCAGGGTAAGTCTCTTATGATCCTTTGATAAGGAATGAAAAATGGTAGATGACCTGCACTGTTTATCATCATATAGTGGGGAAATTTTTCATCCAATTTTAATGTCATGCGACCAAGATATTTTCCATACAGTTTAACTTCATGTGGTAAGGACGCATTTCCATGCAGTTTAACGTCATTCTAGAAGGATGTAAGAACCAATGTGAAAAGTGGTAATGTTGTGGCTGGGCCCAAATACGGGAGTTTGGGTGTCACTACATATCCCATGATAATGAGAATCAAGACACATGTAGTTCTGGAGGACTATGCAGTTTAATGTCTTGTAGTGACAAATAAGGTTACGATGTAGTTTGTTGTCATGTGGCTAGGATGATGCAATATAGTTAAATGTCATATTTCAGGGACTTGTGCAGATAGTTTAGGATCATGTCGGTTTGATTGTAATATGAATTTCTTAATATGGAGACACACAGTGTGATCTAATGAAGCAACCCAACGTGAATGAGGACCAAAGTGGTCTCATCCACACTACGCATCTATCTAAGAAAACTCATGCCAAAGTTCAAAAAAAGGTTATGGTTGTGGCTGGACCTGAAGACAAAACATTTGGGAATCACTAAATATCTCATAAAGATGAGAATCATGTTATACATAGTTATGGAAAAGGAAATACAATATGCAGGTCTAACCCATATGTAGAGGTGGGAATTATTTCTGTTGACAATTGAAACCGGGCCTAGGATTGGTGATCTAAGGTGTCACTACACATCCCGTATGGGAAGGAATCAAGATACACATAGTTATTATAGTTCCATGTATTTTAACGCCATGCGGTGAGGATGAAGGTGGAGCGATGTTAATTGTTGGGGACATCATGGTTGGACTTAAGGATAGAATTCGGGGCGTCACTACGTATCTCATGGGTATGAGAATCAAACCACACATAGTTTTTAGAGGACTATTCAATTTAACATCATGTGGTAAGGACTTGTGGCATCCCTTTTATGGTATTACACTCAAGACCGTAATGGATCCATTGTGTACCATTATGCATTTCTCATGAGGGTATGTCCCTACCGCGATTCTTAAGCTCGCGTGAGCTATGCTCGGTGTGAGAAAGAAGGATCTACACATGTTCCTCTATAGTAAAGAGACAATAGAGGGGTATAACATGAGAATTTTGTATGATTCAGTGGATGGACCAAGATATAGGATAAGGAATCCTTTCGTATCTCATTAGGAATGAGAATCAAGTCATACGTTGTTCTGGATGGAAATATGTAGTTTTACATCATGTGGTAAGGATGATGGATTGCCCGATGTGAAGGGGAAGGGGAGTTGTAGATCCATGTAGTTTTATGTCATGCAGTAAGTATATTAAACATAAAATTTACCATCATGTGGTTATGACAAAATCCATATAGTTTAACATCATGTGGTTAGGATGATGACCATGTAGTTTAACATCTTATGGTAAGGTCATTGGTCATGCAGTTTAATGCCTTACAGTAAGGATTATTTTCGTACAATTTAACGTCATGTGGTTAGGATGAACTCCATATAGTTTAACATCATGTGGTAAGTATAATGGCCATGTAGTTTAACGTTATGTGGTAAGGATGTTGGTCATGCAGTTTAAGATCATGTGGTAAGGACGAAAAGGTGACTCGACATGAATAAAGACCACGAAGGCCCATTCCATGCTATCAGTTCCCAAGAAAGGACTATGGTTGGGCCTAGAAACAAAGTGTATGGGCGTCACTATGTATCCCATAATTATGGGAATCAATCCCTACATAGTTCTAAAATGTTGGTGTAGTAGAAAACTGACTCAAGTAATATTGTTCATCTCTAATGAGGTTTGTAGAAACATAGTGTTTTATGCCGTGTAAGGGACATTAATTGCACATTTTAACGACATGCGGTGGGGAATAATCATGACTAAAATGAGCTTATCCCAATCCTTCATGCTTCATTTTGTGCAGGAAAACCCTTACAAAAATTCCTAAGGTTGTGTGATCTATGCTTGGTGTGAGAAACAAGGAATTTCAAGGGTTCCTTTTACTATTAAGAGGCAATGGAGGATAGGATAAGAGTATTTTATATTGTGTGGTGGATGGTCCAAGACATAGGATCAAGTAAAACCTACATATCTCATAAAAAATTAGAATCAACTCATATGTAGTTCTAGGTGAATTGTGTAGTTTAACATCTTTCCATAAGAATGTGATCCATGTAGTTTAACACATTGTGGTAAGGAAATCTGTTGTGCAGTTTAATGACTTTTGGTAAAGAAATGATCCATGTAGTTTAATGTATTATGGTAAGTAAAATTTCCATACCATTTAATATCATGTGGTGAAGATGATGGCCATGCAGTTTAACATCTTATGGTAAGGATGTTGGCCAAGTAGCCTATCAAGGGAGTATCTCATTTGAAGGACCTTGCACAAATTTTATGAATATTGTGTGAGTTTTAGGATCTTTCAACTCTATCGAACTTGCAAACACATTTTCCTCTAACCAATATTTGAAGTCAAATCATCTTTATATTGTGTTCCCGAGACGTTGATGGTAGGGGAAATAGTTGTCCTGGCCTATCAAACCTACCTCATGTGGATTTCTCATTATTGGGAGTTCTTTTAAACCATTTTCCATGGTGTAGTAAAAATATTTTGATACATTATTCATTTCAAAAGAATAGGGCTTGTTAAATGTCAATTTGAAAGATAGTTGGTTACCCTTGGGAGGTGGGCAGCTCATGTTTCACTACACAATTGGTTCATCCTATTTAGAGTGATCAGGTAAATGGAGTGGGGATTTATGTGTTGGTGGATACAGTATTACAACATCTATCTACAGTTGAAGCTAGTATTTAAAGGAAAATAAACCTCCTATGGTATGCCCGATACATCTATGGTAATGGAAATAATTATCATGGCCTACCAACCCCACCTCACTCGGCTTTCTTTCCATCGGGAGATCTATCAAAACATACTTCATGGCATAGCTGAAATACCTTGGTACATGTTTGACTTGTAAGAAATATACTTTTTGATTCTTTTCTTCATGATATGAGCGACCAGACTGCTTCTCCCGCATGCTATTTGTACCACTATTGGTGTGGGTGTGTGACCGAATAAGGAGTCTAGGATACAGAATCCTAGTCTCTATTGATCCAGGGGAGGGTACTGGAGATTTTGGAGTCTTGGTGGATGAAAAAACATTCCACATATTAAAAGATCCTACCTCTCATTAGGGTTTTGAGGAGATCCCTGAGATCATATGGTTTCCAAAATATACCTGATGAGGAGGTGGAAAATATGGAAATTCCCCCAGCACTGCAGGATGTGGTGAGGTTGAACAATTTTTGGATATCTCCTGATGAGAGCATAATAAATATGAAAATTCCTCCAGCCATGTGGGTTAGGTCCTGTCACTGCAAGGCAGGATTTCATAAGTGGACATAGGCACTGATCGCACCGCGATTTACTGTTTCATTTTCACCCTTATACCATTGTGCTAAACTAGTTTTATATTGAAAATTATAAGAAACAATAACAAATTTCATTCCATGTTTTAATCATTTATTTTTTTATCACTATTAAAAAAGGAAATGTAACTTGTTTTAATGATTCCATTGTAGGAGGAGGTGATTTGGAGGGCCCATGATGATGTTTAAGAAAAATGGGTCACACTGCGCAGGATCCATGCACACCAGTGGACTCATTCGCACACTTCTACTGAACCATGCATCCAAATTGGCTAAAATTTTGTGGTCTGGTCGAAACATCATTGGGATACATTTCCCCTAAAGAAATCCAAGACACATTCACCAATATGGTGGCCCAAATGACCTGACATCACACTGAATCTGCACGAAGCCCAAAGTCGTGTGTTTTGATTTGTCCATATCTCAGGATCTACTTATCCAAATGGTTCTAGAAATTCAGTGGATACATTCAAGATTTGGGGATACAACTTTTTTATTTTATCCAAAGTGAGATAAGGTTATCTAAAGGTTGAAACCCATGTGACAAGTGGTTTTAAGAAATATGTGTGCTCAAAACCACCTTCCAATTTTCCTATAAAATGGCTCCTTGGGCTCCCCATTTGTAAGTTCGGCCCAGAATTGAAGTGCTGAAAATTTAAATTCCTAGAGGATTAATTTCATCACCTTGGAGGTTCTGGAGGCCCCTATCCTTATAAGGTGTGTAGGATCGAAATATAATATGAGATGCTCAATATACAAGAGGGGGGGTGAATTGTATACTTTAAAAATTCCATTGGAACCTTTAAAGTTAGTTATGAATAACTAAAGTTTCCTTAAGAAAAGGAAAGGACTAAGTTTAACAAAGTTAAACTAAGTAAATTCACAACACCTCTAACACCGAACTAAACTTGGAAAGAGAATCCAAAAGTAGGTTCCGGAAATATGGTTCCGGAAATTGAAACTTAACAAAAGTTACAATATGAGATTCTACCTTAAAGCGTATAGAATCTAAATTAATCAGAGTAAGTAAGGAAGTATAAGAAAGTTATACTTTCCGTAAGATACAAATTACAGCGGAATAGAAACAAGTAGTAAAACTACTAGTAACAAGATAATAGTCTTTTAACCCAAAGAGAAGGGTATCCAACAACCTTGGATAAAGGTCCCTTGATTTATACTTTCAGGCAAGTCTGTCTTACCCACACCAGGGTAAGCCCTCGATACGAAGATCGGAGTCTCTGTCTTGCTATCCCCGCAAGCCCTCAACTTCAAGGTAGTTGGCAACCTCTGTCTTCCTCAGCAAGGAAGCCCTCGAACTTTAAGGTAGTCGGCACCTTTGTCTTTCTCAGCAAGAAAGCCCTCGATCTTTAAGGTAGTCGGCACCTCTGTCTTCCTATCCCCGGAAACCCTCAAATGTAATCACCAACATTCAGAGTCACACGAATCTTTGAGAGTTAATAAGAGACTCTCTCTATAGAAATCACTTCAACAGCATGTAAGCACTTTTTCAACAAGCAGCACATGCATCAGCCATCAGCACCGAGCTCTTTCAAATGAGCTCCTATTTATAGGTATGGTCGGCTCCCTCTCCAACGGTCATATTTTCCTTAATGATCGGAGGGACCTGTACACATGTCACTTAGACAACGGTTAGTTTATAACAAAATGGACGACATCGTTTTATAACAAAGTGTAACAGAATGCACGTCATCGTTTTAAACTCTAACATAAAAGTTCGGAATAGAAATTTCGGAGTGAAAGTTCGGAGTGAATAAATTCAGAGTGTATAAAACAATGATAATCAGATTCTGTTTAATAGGTGAATTCGGAATGAGAATTCAGAATAGGAATTCGGAATAGGAATTCGTCATCAGAAATCGTAACGAGAATTCGTCATCAGAATTCGTAATGAGAATTCATCATCAGAATTCGTAATGAGAATTTATCATCAGAATTCGTAATGAGAATTCATCATCAGAATTCGTAATGAGAATTTATCATCAGAATTCGTAATGAGAATTCGTCATCAGAATTCGTAATGAGAATTCTTTATCAGAATTCGTAAAGAGAATTCGGAATGAGATTTCTTCATTAGAATTCGTAATGAGAATTCTTCTTCAGAATTCGTAATGAGAATTCATCATCAGAATTCGTAATGAGAATTCTTCTTCAGAATTCGTATCCTGAACCTGGAATAGAACTTAGTCAGAGATCATATCCGGAATTCGGAATGATACTTCCTTATAGTTCTTTATCCAGAATCCGAATACTAAACAGAATGCTTTATATCTAAGTTTTAATGATTCCGAGAAAATGAATCTGAAACTCATACTTAAGAAAAATATGAATGAAAATATGATAAGGATAATTTTTCTTATAAAAGCGATTTTCCTTAAGAAAGCAATTTTCCTTATAAAAGAAATTTTCCTTAAGAAAGCATTTTTCCTTATAAAAGCGATTTTCCTTAAGAAAGCATTTTCCTTATAAAAGCAATTTTCCTTAAAGATAAGGTGTTTGTGATTTTCAAAACAAGAAGGAATGGAAAAGTCATAAGGAAAACCTTATTGACTCAACAATCTCCCCCTTTTTGGAAAGCACAAACATCCTTACGAAAAAGCTATTCTAAGAAGAAAGAAACAAATTAAAGCTTATCTCCCTTGGTTTAAGAATATAGATGAATACGACTAACTCCCCCTTAGGCTTTGAAACTCTAAGGATCGTATTCATATTTCCGGAGTGATGTTTCTTTAAGAAAAACTCCCTCTTAAACAAACTCTTATTAGAGTTCTTTTTCCTTGGGTATTTTCCTTTCTCCCCCTTTGATAAGCACTTATTTGATTTCCTCTTTTTCTTAAGGATCTTTTCCATCTCCCCCTTTGTGATTTTCAAAAAGAATTGGAGGGAATGGAAAAACTAAACAAAGTACCTGAGATATTAGTAATGACAACAAAAGAAACAACAAGCACAATTCTCATTAAATTTGGAATGTCAGCAACAAAATAATTACAACAAAAAGATCGGATTTGTCATTTCGGATCTTTCTCCTTCGACATTAGCCCCTTAAGAATCGTCTTGATATTCTTTAAGTCTTTGTGATCTTCCTCTGCTTGCTTCTCTAAGACGACTATTCTTGCTGACTGAGCTTCAATTATTTCTTCTTGAGCCTTCAACTTTTCTTCCTGAGCTTTCATCTTCTCTTCCTGAGCCTTCATCCTTTCTTCAAACCCGATCCGATAATCCCTTTCATATTTCCAACTTTGATTAACGGAATTGAGCTTTCCATTCAGATCTCTCACTTCCAGAATCCGAAAGTTCTTTTCCTCTGTCAATTTCTCTTCGAATGACGCAGTCAGCTTATGAAACTTCTTGTCCTCGGTTTCAAATGCATCCTTAACGTTATCCTGAAACTCATCGAAAAGCCTCATCTATTCCATAGTTTTCTTAGACCAGCTTGTCATACTTTTGCAAGATCTTTTATGTGCTTCGTAACCGATAAAGAAATTTTTGAACTGGGCTTCAATCTCAACACATTTATCCATAACCATTGATACGGAGTCAGTTTTCTGATTCAGCTCATGTTGAAGCATCTGGCATCTGGAGTCTATACTAGAGAAGGTTGGAATGGTTCCCACCATCTTCTTCAATGACTGGACAACAAAATCATGCCCCAACGAAGATGACTCCGAATCTGAAACTTTGCTAGGAGAATTTTCTTCCTCAATAAGCTTCAACTTCCTCTTCGAAGAACTACCAGCTTCCTTCCTCATCCTCTTTTCTGAACTCGGGGTATCAGCAAGAATTCGTTTCCCCTTATCTTTTTCTGGAATAGAAACCTGTTCCGGAGATTTCTTCTCGCTATCAGAGACTTGAACAATATAATCTTCCTCATCAGCAACTTCTATATTTTCCTTCTGAGTATCATCAAGTAAAAGATGTTCTTCTTGTCCATGATAGGCAACTTCTTCTTCCCCTTTCTCTTCTTCCAATTCAGGAGTAACAAGCTTTGAAGATTGAGCTTCAGATGTTCGGAGCGACAGGTGTTCCGAAGGAGTTCCTTTGTATTCATCTACTTGTTTGAGCACATCTCCTATCTCACCACTTCCTTCAGCAGCTTCTTCAACTTGTTCCACATGCTCTTCTACCTCAGTATTCTTAGCAACATTCTCTTCCGGAGCAGCAAGATTTCTTCCTGGAGTCTCAGGTAGAAATTCCAGAGAGAAAGATCTCGGAACGGGAATGGTTGCTAAAACCATTTCATTGAACTTTAACAATGCTTGCACAGCCTCGGCTTCTGACATTTTCTTCTTCAGCTTCTTCTCCTTTGCTTGCTTCTCAAGCTCATCAGCGGCCTTCTCTTTCAGAGCTTTAGCCTCTGCAGGATCCAATCCGAACTGCGGATCCCCTTCTTTCCTCTTCTCTTTATCAGCTCTCCACTTTGCTGCAACCTCATCAGTATAGGTTTTCTTCTTCTTAGACTTAGGAGGTGCGGAGTGGACTTCCTTGGACTTGGGTTCCTCAGCTTCGACTACGACTTCTTTCAGCTTCCTCTTCCTTACCGGCTTAGATGATTCCGGATCAGCATCTTTCGGAGCCACTTCTTCTTGAGGAGGTAGATCAATAAACATTCCAGACTTCCTGTCGAAAGCTACATTCATTCTCTTAAGCGTGGCATCGCTGACTAGCATGATCTTTCACACCCTTGGTTTTGAACTACAAGCAACCTTGAAAGATTCTAGGCACCGAACTATGAGCTTTGATAATATTGCTGGGTACATCACGATCTGAGCTCTCAGATTCCCCTTCTTCAAATTCTCAATATTAAGAAGAATATGCTTCATCAAGTTGAACTTCCTTAGATTTATCATGAAATCTAAGATATATATCTCACTTTTCTTCACGCTATCCTTATCTCCTTTTCTTGGTACAATAAGCCCTTGTACCCATAACTCTAGCATCCGGAAGATTGTAGATAGGCTTGCTATTTTCGGAGCCTTGTCATCATCCAATCCGAGAATTTCTAAGGCTTTCTCCTTGTTGAAACTACCCAAAGAGTCTGGCAACACGTGTGAAATAAACTCGGCTTCTCCTTCATAGGATAGCCCTACCAAGCTTGCAGCCTTGGTGTGGGAAAGCTTATATGTCTTGCCATACGATTTGAAAGAAAACTTCTCTCTATTATCTTCGTTGAAGAAAACAACTGACTCATAAAACTCGACAAGAAAATCTGAGTAGACTTCATCTTGGTTGCCGGTTTTTGATACCGCAACACCTTCCCAGCCATTCAACTTGATATTCTTTGAAATGATAGAATCATAGTTGCTGAAGAAAGTCGGATGGACTAACCTTTCTCTGTAGACTAACCACTGAGAAATGGGCTTGGTTAAAGACATTTCTTGAGAAGCTAACTCAGCAGACATTCGGATCTGAAGTCTCGGAGAAGTTCGGAATCAAGAAGACTGAAGTTCGGAATGGCCTTAAATCAGAGAGTCAGAGCTTCAACACGCAAAAGCTTGAAATCGATGTGGGACTCGAAAATAGGGTTCCCTTTATATAGGAAATGGGATGACGGTTCAACTTCCTCGGTTGATCTAACGGTTTAGAATGATCTGAGATCAAATCTGACGGTTGAGAGCTTGAATCCGATCTTCTTGAGGTTTTTATTAAAGTAACGAATTAAGAAATCCAAAAACCGAAGACAAACTATAAGAAATTGCCAGCAAGTAAAATTTGATTACGAAAACTTCAGTAAGGAAAACATACCTTTCGGATTAGCTTAGGAAAGTTATTCCTAATGGGTAATATAAAGACGACTACGAAAAACTCAATACGAAAAACTAAATACGAAAAACTCAATACGAAAAATTCAATACCAAAAAGTCAATACGAAAAAGTTAATACGAAAAAGTAAATATGAAAAACAAAACATGGTACGAAAAAAAGGTTATGAAAGTCCCAGTACGAAAGTTGTCCATTCCGGAAATTTTCAATACGAATACTTTCATTCCAGAAGTATTCTGTACGAAAATATCCATTCTGGAAAAGTTTCATTCCGGAAGTTTTCATTCCGGAAATCTTCGTTCAGAAAAGTTTGAAAACAAATTTTGAAAAACTTTTTTTTTAAAACAACCAAATGTACTCCCCCTATGAAAAGGAGTTTATTACTGTAAGGAGATTTTTTCAACAGAAAGTTAATTAAGAAAGATTACCTTACAGTTATCATTCCTAACTTCTGTTTAATATATTCAAATCTATCAGAAGGCAAAGATTTTGTGAATATATCAGCAAGTTGATCTTGCGTTCCGATAAACTGAAGAATAATATCTCCTTTAAGTGTGTGATCCCTAAGAAAGTGATGCCTAATATCTATGTGTTTTGCACGGGAGTGATGTGCAGGGTTTTTACATAGGGCGATGGCACTTGTGTTATCACACAAAATTTGAGTTTTAGTAAAACTCAAGCCATAGTCTGTGAGTGTGTGTTGCATCCACAACACTTGTGCACAACAACTTCCAGCTGCTACATATTCAGCTTCAGCAGTGGAGAGTGCAACAGAATGTTGCTTCTTGCATGACCAAGAAACTAATGAATTTCCTAAGAAATGACAAATTCCGGATGTACTTTTCCTATCCATTCTACATCCACCAAAGTCAGCATCAGAAAAACTTTTTAGGACAAAATCATTTCCAGAAGTATAAAATAATCCTAGATCCATGGTTCCCTTAAGGTAGCGAAAAATTCTTTTTACTGCCTTTAAGTGAGATTCCTTAGGATTGGATTGATATCTTGCACATAAGCATACTGAAAACATTAAGTCTGGTCGACTAGCTGTTATGTAAAGTAGACTTCCAATCATACCTCTAAAAGATGTTTGATCTACTGGTTTCCCAGCTTCGTCAAGATCTATAGTGTTTGAGGTACCAATGGGAGTACTTATACTTTTAGTGTTGTCATAACCATACTTTTTAAGAATATCTTTAATATACTTATGTTGAGATATGTATGTTCCTTCTGATTTTTGAGAAATTTGAAAACCATGGAAAAATGTTAACTCAACCATCATACTCATTTCAAACTCAGATTTCATTAGACTAGCTAAAGAGTCAGTCAAAGATTGCTGAGTTCAACCAAATATAATGTCATCAACATAAATTTGAACAATCAAAACATTTTTCTTATCTTTATTTATAAAAAGGGTTGGATCTGCATTTCCCTTAACATAGTTATTTTGAAGCAAAAATCCAGTAAGTCTATCATACCATGCTCGTGGGGCTTGTTTAAGGCCATACAAAGCTTTGGTAAGTCTAAAAACATGATCTGGATGTTTTGTATCTTCAAAGCCAGGAGGTTGTTCAACAAAAACTTCCTCTTAAACATAACCGTTAAGAAAAGCACATTTCACATCCATTTGAAATAGTTTGAAATTAAAGAATACTGCAAAAGCAAGTAGAATACGGATAGATTCAAGTCTAGCTACTGGAGCATAGGTTTCTTCATAGTCTATTCCTTCTTGCTGATTATAGCCTTTAGCAACAAGTATAGCTTTATTTCTAACAATGACTCCATTTTCATCACATTTATTTCTGAAGACCCATTTTACTCCAATAACAGAAGTTTCCTTAGGTCTTTCAACCAAGGTCCAGACTTTATTCCTTTCGAATTCATTTAGTTCATCTTGCATTGCTTTGATCCAATCATCATCACCTAAAGCTTCATCAGTGCTTTTAGGTTCTAATTGGGAAAGAAATGGTAGATGTTCTATTTCATTTCTTAAGGAACTTCTAGTCCTTACAGGTTGATTTACATCACCAATGATACTATCACTGGGATGATTCTTAAGAAACGCCTGATTTGGGTTTTGTAAAACCTGTTCATCAACATAAGGTAGAAAGTCTTCTGGGGTAAATGTTTCAGAAGTATCTTCTAGAACAATTTCCTTACCAGAAGGTTCTTCTATCAAAGGTTGATAATCAGTTTTTGAAAACACATCCGAAGATGTAGGTTGGGAGGTTTTAAAAACAAAAGGGTCTGATTCATCAAATTTTGCATGTATTGTCTCCTCAACAGTGCATGTATTTTTATTAAAAACTCTATATGCCTTAGAGGTTGTGGAAGAACCTAAGAAAATTCCTTCATCAGACTTTGGTGCGAATTTATGTAAGTTATCTTTAGTATTCAAAATGAATACTTTGCAACCAAAAACCTTGAAGTAGGAAAGTCTAGGTTTTCTACCATTCCATAACTCATAAGGAGTTTTATTAAGAAAATGTCTAATCAAAACTCGATTTATAGTATAACAAGCAGTACTTACAGCTTCAGCCCAGAAATGTCTAGCAATAGAATATTCACTCAACATGGTTCTAGTTATCTCTTGAAGAATTCTATTTCTTCTTTCAACTACACCATTCTGTTGAGGAGTTCTAGGTGCTGAAAAGTTTTGAGTAATACCTTTCTTACTACAAAAAGTTTCAAAATCTGAATTTTGAAATTCTCCTCCATGATCACTATGAATAGTTTTCAATGGAAGGTTTTTCTCATTTTTAACTTGAGCTCTAAAACTTTTGAAATAAGAAAAAGCTTCATATTTCCTTGCTAGAAAATAGAACCAAGTAAATCTAGTGTAATCATCAACTAGAACAAACACATAGTATTTGCCTCCAATGCTTCCAGTTTGTGTTGGACCAAAAAGACCCATGTGCACCAACTGTAATGCATCGGTTGTTGAGACTTCACCGATTGACTTAAAACTAGATTTATGTTGCTTGCCATATTGACAAGGATCACAAACTTTAGAAGAATCAAATCTAAGCTCTGGTAGATCCTTAACAAGTTTCTTCTTAGAGAGTTTACATAGGTTCCTAAGATTACAGTGTCCTAATCTTCTATGCCATAACCAAGAATGATCTTCCATTGCACTTAGGCAAGGTAAATCTTGGCTTCTTAGGTCTTCTATGTTTAAAGTGTAAACATTCTCTTGCCTATTGGAAGAGAGAATAAATTCTTCCTTGGAATTGTGAACTAAGCATTTATCATTCCTAAAATTCACAAGGTAACCTTCATCACATAACTGACTTATGATAATGAGGTTGTGCTTAAGACCTTTAACAAAAAGAACATTTGAAATCAAAGTTTTACCTAAAAGAACAATATTACCAATACCAACAATGTCTCCCTTAGCATTGTCTCCGAAAGTTACCTTTCCTCCTTTCGTTTTGATAATCTTTTCAAAAAAGCTTTTGTTACCAGTCATGTGCCGGGAACAACCACTATCCATGTACCAAATATTGTTGCTGGAACTTTCTTTATTTTCCTGAAATTAAGAACAAAGTTAGATTTTCGGAATCCAAACTTGTTTGGATCCGAGATTTCCAGACAATAAAATTTTTGGAACCCACATTTTCTTAGAAAAATAAGCTTTATGAAAACATAGAGATTGGGTTTTGTTTAAGGAACAACTTCTTGCCTAGTGACCACCACATTGACACTTAGTGCAAAGTGGGGCACTTTGAGGAACAAAATAATTGTTACTGAAAACAGGTTTTGCATGGGTATAACCAAATCCAGATTTATTTCTTAAAGGTCGTATTTGAGAATACATTTTATCAAAATTTTATTTACCATGGGTAAAGTTTGATAAACACTTCTTTAAGGAAAAAATTTCGGACTTGAGTTTTACAACCAAGTTTTTATCCTCAAAATCATCAGTTTTGGAAGTAGAGTTAGGCTCGAAAACATTTTTCTTAGAAATTACTTTTTCTAACTCTTTAGAAAGTTTGTTCTTCTCAGAACTTACTTCCTCAAGATTTTTTGAAATATTTTCAAAATCAGCATTTTTCTTATCAAGATCTTTAGAAAGATCTGATATCTCTTTAGTAAGAATAGAATTCCTAGAATTTGCCTTATCAAGTTTCTTGTTGAGTTTGGAATTCTCAATCTCAAGAAGTTCAGCAAACCTAGAGACTTCTTCAAAAGTAGGTAAAGTATTTTCCTCATCAGAAGATGATTCTTCATCAGAAGAGTTATAATATTTACTATCATTAGGATTTAAAGAAACATTGGTCAATGATTCAGCATTTCGTACCTTAGCCATAAGACAATGATTATCAATAGGTAATCTGGCTATAAGACCAAGATTCTTCTGTCCTGAAGATTCATATTCAAAAGATTCATCTGAAGAGTCCCCACCACTGGCACTCCAGGTGTCATTAGCTTTCAGAACTTTCTTAGCTTTGGCTTTGTAATACTTCTTCCTGTTTCTGTCTGAATTTCTTTCCTTTCTTTCTTTCTTTTTGACCATAGGGCAATCTGGTTTAATATGTCCAGCTCTTTTACATTCGTAACAAGTAACTTCTCCATCTTTCTTATCTTTCCTGACCTTCTTCTTATACTTGGATTGAATGTTTCTCTGTCCAGCTATCTTGTTCATCCTACGAGCAAGATTGGCTAATTCATTTTCTGAAACTTCACTCTCACTAGATTCGGATTGGAAAATAACTTTCTTAGATTTGGATCTAGTAACTCTCTCAGGAGTCTTAGCTTTCATCTGATTTGAAGTTGTAGTAAAAGCAACAGTACCATTTCCATTCTTCTTCTTGATGTTGTCAGCATCTCTCTTCATTCTGGTCTCATGTTGTAGAAGAGTTCCAAATAATTCATCAAGAGTAATTTGAGTGACTTTCCTGTTCTCATCTATTGCTGTTCTCTTGGATTCCCACTCATTGGGCATAATGTCAATTATCTTGTCCACAAGAGCTTCATCATCTAAACCTTTCTCTCCCATAGATTGTAGACTGTTGACAATAGTCATAAATCTTTGTTGAACTTTACAGATAGGTTCTCCATAAGGAAAATTGAAGCCATGATATTCAGCTCTAAGCATAGCTCTTCTAGTCTCAATCACTTTAGAAGACCCAAAGTGTGTTACCTCTAACTTCTTCCATATAAAGTTAGCTGCTTCACAAGGAGAAATTTTGCTATATATATTTCTAGTCATTGAACATAATAAAGTATTGTGTACCTTATAGTTGAGTTGATATTCTTGCTTTTCCTGGTTAGTAAAGGTTCTGACTTCCTTGTCAGGAATTTTATAGTCACCAGTAAGCATGACAAAGTTGTCTACTCCAGTATTGATAACAAAAGTCTTCATACGATCTCTCCAGTATTCATAGTCATTACCATCAAAGATAGGTGGTCTTGTAGGATTCAGATTGTCAATCGAACCAACATTAATTCCTGCCATACTGAAAATAACTTGGATACAAACTTGTTAGTAGCAAAAGATTCGTAATCACAATGTTCGGAATGGGAAAAGTTGAGCAAGAAAAACTTGTATGTGAGTACAAGAATTTCAGTAACCTCCTCTGATACCAATTGTAAGATCGAAATATAATATGAGATGCTCAATATACAAGAGGGTGGGTGAATTGTATACTTTAAAAACTCCTTTGGAACCTTTAAAGTTAGTTATGAATAACTAAAGTTTCCTTAAGAAAAGGAAAGGACTAAGTTTAACAAAGTTAAACTAAGTAAATTCACAACACCTCTAACACCGAACTAAACTTGGAAAGAGAATCCAAAAGTAGGTTCCGGAAATATGGTTCCAGAAATTGAAACTTAACAAAAGTTACAATATGAGATTCTACCTTAAAGCGTATAGAATCTAAATGAATCAGAGTAAGTAAGGAAGTATAAGAACGTTATACTTTCCTTAAGATACAAATTACAGCGGAATAGAAACAAGTAGTAAAACTACTAGTAACAAGATAATAGTATTTTAACCCAAAGAGAAGGGTATCCAACAACCTTGGATAAAGGTCCCTAGATTTATACTTTCAAGCAAGTCTGTCTTACCCACACCAGGGTAAGCCCTCGATACGAAGATCGGAGTCTCTGTCTTGCTATCCCCGCAAGCCCTCAACTTCAAGGTAGTTGGCAACCTCTGTCTTCCTCAGCAAGGAAGCCCTCGAACTTTAAGGTAGTAGGCACCTCTGTCTTTCTCAGCAAGAAAGACCTCGATCTTTAAGGTAGTCGGCACCTCTGTCTTCCTATCCCCGGAAGCCCTCGAATGTAATCACCAACATTCGGAGTCGCACGAAGCTTTGAGAGTTAATAAGAGACTCTCTCTCTAGAAATCACTTCAACAGCATGTAAGCACTTTTTCAACAAGCAGCACATGCATCAGCCATCAGCACCGAGCTCTTTCAAATGAGCTCCTATTTATAGGTAAGGTCGGTTCCCTCTCCAACGGTCATATTTTCCTTAAAGATTGGAGGGACCTGTACACGTGTCACTTAGACAACGGTTAGTTTATAACAAAATGGACGACATCATTTTATAACAAAGTAAGTGTAACAGAAAGCACGACATCGTTTTAAACTCTAACATAAAAGTTCGGAATAGAAATTTCGGAGTGAAAGTTCGGAGTGAATAAATTCAGAGTGTATAAAACAATGATAATCAGATTCTGTTTAATAGGTGAATTCGGAATGAGAATTCGGAATAGGAATTCGGAATAGGAATTCGTCATCAGAAATCGTAACGAGAATTTGTCATCAGAATTCGTAATGAGAATTCATCATCAGAATTCGTAATGAGAATTTATCATCAGAATTCGTAATGAGAATTCATCATCAGAATTCGTAATGAGAATTTATCATCAGAATTCGTAATGAGAATTCGTCATCAGAATTCGTAATGAGAATTCTTTATCAGAATTCGTAAAGAGAATTCGGAATGAGATTTCTTCATTAGAATTCGTAATGAGAATTCTTCTTCAGAATTTGTAATGAGAATTCATCATCAGAATTCGTAATGAGAATTCTTCTTCAGAATTCGTATCCTGAACCTGGAATAGAACTTAGTCAGAGATCATATCCGGAATTCGGAATGAGACTTCCTTATAGTTCTTTATCCAGAATCCGAATACTAAACAGAATGCTTTATATCTAAGTTTTAATGATTCCGAGAAAATGAATCCGAAACTCATACTTAAGAAAAATATGAATGAAAATATGATAAGGATAATTTTTCTTATAAAATCGATTTTCCTTAAGAAAGCAATTTTCCTTATAAAAGAAATTTTCCTTAAGAAATCATTTTTCCTTATAAAAGCGATTTTCCTTAAGAAAGCATTTTCCTTATAAAAGCAATTTTCCTTAAAGATAAGGTGTTTGTGATTTTCAAAACAAGAAGGAATGGAAAAGTCATAAGGAAAACCTTATTGACTCAACAAGGTGATCAAGGATGAAGGCAAAGTCCCACCCAAGCCTTCTCCTCCTCTTGATGGCGAGCTAAACGGTGGAAGATCATTTCGAGGGAGCTACACATACTTGGGAGGGAGTTCCGACACTTTATACTCTAATAGAATTTTTTAATTTTTGTGTGTATTATCTTACTTATGTTTTATCTAAACATTATCTCCTCTGAATTCATTTCTTAGGTTTAATTAAGGGAACCTCTTTTCATTTCAACATCAATTGGGTTGAAATTTCAAGTGGGAAACTTGGGTTGTTTCGATTGGGAAACACAAGGATCCTTTTTATCTCACAAATATAAAATATATTATTATGATTTGGTATCCTTTAATATATTCTTGAATTCCAAACCTTGACAACATGATTGTTGTGTCATGGGTTGGTACTTTGTGCAATGTTTTTAGAGGCAAGAGGAAAATCAAGATCTTGATAACCCACAACCAAAGAATTAAACAAAACCATGTGAAATTTTAAGAATAATGAACTATCCAAGATGTGTATTGAACTTGAAGTGATCTTCTTCTCTCATAATTATTAAATTACCATATTAATCTATCAACTATTAAACTCTTTAAGTTAATTTGTTTTCTTAAAACTATTTTCAAAATCACCCCTCACTTTTAGTAATCATTATTAAAAATACACACTATATGTTACCAACGATGACCTAGGGTCTTCCCTAGACTAAAAAATATTCGTTAAATAACTATAAATTTTACGTGTCATGAAAATCCAGTAAAATTTTGGCGTCGTTTCCAGGGAGCGCTTTGGCTTATAGTGCATGTTTTTTATAAGATTTTTGTAAATTTTGTGAAAATTTATTTGTTTTATCTTATACCTTTACATATATATTTGTGTTATGATTTATTTATTGTGTTGGTTTTGTGATTGAATAATTCTAATCTAGAAGATTTACCACCTTTAGAACCAGAACTGGAGAGGATCTTATGTCAGCGGGCCCAGGATGCACAAGAGAACCCTTTGAAGGAGGACACACAAGACAACAACACTCTTCTTGATCCTTCATCTTATTCTTCTAGAACCAACTTGAAAAATGAAATAAAATTGTATAACATGGATGAAAACAATAGAACACTAAATGAACTAACATCTACTAGTGTCTATATCCAACCCACATATATTCAATTACAAGGCGAGGCACCCAATTTTGAACTAAAATCTGGTTTAATTCATCTGTTACCAAGATTCAATGGTATTCCTGGAGTGGATCCAAATAAGCATTTAAAATAATTTCACACTATTTATTCAAAATTAAAACCTGTTAATATGGATGAGTAATAAGTAAATCTTATATAATTACCCTTTTCTTTAGAAGATACAGAAAAAGAATGGATTTATTATGTTAATTCCTCAATAAGAGGTTGGGTGGACATGAAACATCTTTTTCTTGAAAAATATTTCCTAGCCTCTCAAACTACAACAATAAGAAAAGAAATATGTGGTATAATTCAATCATAAGGGAAAATATTACATGAATATTGGGAAATCTTTAAAAGGTTATGTTAAAGTTTCCCACACCACCAAATAAGTGATTAACTTTTAATTTAGTATTTTTATGAAGGTTTAATTTAAATTGATTGTAACATTATTTATGTTGTTGCAGGTGATACGCTAGTAGATAAAACCCTAATCTCTATAAGGACCCTGATTGAGAACATGACACAGAAAACTCAAAAATTTGGTAGAAGGTCTAGTGTACCCATTTGAGGTGTCCATGAGGCGCAAAGTACTGAATTTCAGAAGAAGGTTGGCACAATGTTTGAAGAGGTAAGTACCCTTATATGACAACTCACTCTCTCCCAAGGGAAATCTCAATATCCTCCTCCAATCAATTGTGTAATCTACTCTTATAACACCCATTATTTTGACCAATTCCCCCAATTGAGTGAAACTTCTGAGAGTTGTGAGGAATTCTTCCCAGGAAAACCCTATAACCGACCCTTTAAGAAAGAACCATACTACCCATCCATCTCCGAGTGTAAAGAAAACCAAGATTATAGAAAAGGGGGTATTCAAACTCACCACATCAACCATTGAACCAACAAGGGAACAATAGTCATCTACCACCCCCTCCTTGAAATCCTCAACCACCTCAAAGGCCTTTCCAACCTCCCCCTCCCAAGCCCAAGCCTAGACTAGAAGATATGATGAAACAAATGGATTCCAATAATCTATAATTCCAAAAAACCACTAAAGATGCCATACAAGACCAAAAGCCCAATTAGGCCAACTAGCTTACTTGGTGGGGGAAATTAAATGTTCTGGATCGGGTAAACTACCCTGTTAACCAGTAGTTAACCATAAGGATAAGTTCAATGTTGGTTCCATCACCCTTAGAAGTGAGAAAAAACTTAAACCCCAACTGAACCTTCTATTATATTCATCCAATCCTAAGGAAACCACCATCCCAACTGCTAAAAATAGTCCAATAGAAGAAAATACTTATCTTAAGAGAAGCTATTCTAAAAGGAAGATGTGTATGTTGATGAGTCACATATCCCAACCATTCCTCTTCCATTTCCCCAAAGGGCCACCCAACCTAGAAAAAAAAGGAAACTGAACTTGATAGGGAAATATTAGAAACATTCAAAAAAGTGAATGTTAACACTCCTTTAATGATGTCATGAAAAAAATTCCATGATACATTAAGTTTTTAAAGGATATGTGTACACATCGAAGCAGACTTCATGGTGAAGAGAAGGTAATATTGGGGTGGAATGTCTCAACATTGATATAACCATCACTACCTACCAAATGCAATGATCCTGGAACCTTCTCAATTATGTGCACCATAGTGGAGTATTATTTTTTAATGATATGATTGATTTTGGTGCCTCTATTAATGTGATGTATCACTCCATTTACACGTTATTGTAGGTTGGTGAACTAAATCCCAATGGAATAGTCGTTCAGCTAGCAAATCAGAGTACATCACACCCTACTGGTTTGTTAGAGGATGTTCTTGTGACGGTTCAAAATTTAATTTTCCCACTGATTTTTATGTGCTTAAAATGGAAGATGATAAGATGAATGGACATGCCCAAATTATATTGGAGAGACCTTTCTTGAAAACCACCAAAACCGTAATTAATGTCCATAATGGTATATTATCTATGCAATTTGGTGGTGACATAGTCCATTTCAACATCCTTTATTCCATGAAGAACCCCATAGAAGAACATTCCTCTATCTCGGTAAATTCAATTTACGTACTTCCTTCCCCTAAAAACACTTCTTTTCATTCCCATGATCCCCTTTCTGAGTTTTCATCCTTGGTTGAAATTCTTGGTAATGAATCATGCATTTATTTTTGTAGTGGTCTAGAAAAGTGTCATGCATGTTTATTAATTGTTAATTTCTTGAAAACTGAGGATCCAATGCCCATCAATGATACTGTGAAGCTTATAAAATGTTATACCTTTATTGATGATGATACCACTGAGTAGTTAGATGAGATCAGTGACCTGTCACTTTCACACACAATCCCATCAATCCGAAATCCACCTGAATTGGAACTGAAACAACTACCTCAAGATTTAAAATATTCATATCTTGAGAATGGGAATAGGTTTCCGATAATTATTTATAATTCAATCCCTCCTGAGCATGAATTGTGACTAATTAAAATTTTTAGGGAGTATAAAAAAAAATTAGGATGGAAACTTTCTGGCATTCCTGGTATTAGCCCATCAATTTGCACACATCATATTTTATTAAATGATGAGGCTAAACCAATGAGGTAGTCACAATGTCGACTAAACCCAAACCTCCTGGAAGTTGTGGAAAAGGAGGTAAAAAAATTATTGGCTACCAGAATCATTTACCACATCTCTTACATTCAATGGGTCAGTCTCGTTTAAGTAGTTCCTAAATAAACATGCCTTACAATAATCAAAAATGAAAACAATGAATTGGTTTCAACTCATGTGTAGAATAGTTGGCGTGTCTACATAGACTATAATTGAAAAAACCAACACGCTAGGAGGAACCATTTCTCAGGGCCATTAATTGACTAAATGCTTGAGAGGCTACCAGGGAAGTCCCATTACTATTTTATTGATAAGTATTCTGTATATTTTCAAATCCATAGTTCCCCTAAGGACTAAGAAAAGACGACCTTTACTTGCCCATTTTGCACATTTTCATATAGAAGGATGTCATTTGGTCTCTACAATGATCTGATTACTTTCCAGTGATGCATGGTTAGTATTTTTTTCAGATTACCTAGATAATTACTTGGAAGTATTCATGAATGATTTCACTATTTATGGATCCCCTTTTGATGAATTTTTTAGTATTCTTGCTTCAGTCCTACATCACTGTATTGAAAATAATCTCATATTAAATTATGAGAAATGATATTTCATGGTGTGATAAGGTATAGTTTTGGGACATGTCATTTTTGGGGACAATATCTACGTCGATAAATCAAAAGTGGATGTCATTTCTTCCCTACCATTCCCCAAAATTGAACAAGATGTGTGGTATTTCCTAGGTCATGCTGGATTTTACCATTGTTTCATTTATGACTTTAGTAAAATTTCACCATCTATCCGGATTAATCCAAAAAGAAAAAGAATTTTTTTTGATAAAGAATGTGAGGAACCTTTTAATAAGTTAAAATGGTGTCCCATGTCACCCCTAGTAATCAAAACACCTCGGTGGGATTTACCATTTGAGATCATGTGTTATGCCTCTAACTATGTAGTTGGGGAAGTCTTGTCACAAAGGTTCAATCAAGATCCACATGTCATTGCCTATGCCTCGCATACTTTGGACCCTGTCCAAGAAAACTACAACATAAATGAAAAATAATTCCTTGCCATTATGTTTTCCTTGGACAAATTTAATTTATACTTTTTGGGGTCCAAAGTCTTTATGTTCTCAGACCATGTAGCCCTCCGGTATCTCTTTAAGAAACTAGAAGCTAAACCACATCTTGTTTGCTGGATTCTTCTCCCTTATAAATTAAATTTTGAAATTAGGGATAAAAAAGGAGTAGAGAATGTAGTGGATGACTATATCGACAAGATTCATCCATCCTTGGACATTGAATCATCCCTTAGTATTCTCATAAATTACATGTCTCCTGATGAGAAACTGTACCAAGTACAATATGTTATTCCTTGGAATGCTGAAATTGTAAATTATTTGGTCGCATCTTGCATTCCTGCTGATTTCAACAAAAACTGGGTCGACCGTCTAAAACATGAGTCTCGTTGGTACATTTGGGATGACCCCTACCTCTATCACACCTATAGTGATCAAGTCCTTAGGCATTGGGTTCCCGATAGTGAGATTCAGTCTGTCCTTAGGTTCTTCCAAACTCTTGATTGTGGGGGGCCAATTTGGTCCCCAATGGACTGCTTGCATGGTCCTCGATTTTGGTCACTTTTGGTCCATATTGTTTTGGGATACCCATGAAATCTGTAAATCTTGTCCTCAATGTAAAATAATGGGTAATGTCTCTAAAATAATTGAGATGCCACAACAACCCTTGCTCTTCCATGACATTTTCAATGTTTGGGGCATTGAATTTATGAGACCATTACCCAATTCATTTGGGAACCTTTAAATTCTTCTAGAAGTGGATTATGTTTCAAAATGGGTAGTTTCATGAGCTAAAAGGACTAATGATTCTAAGGATGTTGTAGAATTTTTGAGAACCTAATTTTTTTGTAGGTTTCTCTTACAAAGGTTCATCATTAGTGATCAGGGTTCTCATTTCTGCAACCGAACAATGCAATCTCTTTCTCATTGGTATGGGGTCAGACATTGAGTGTATACTTCTTATCACACACAAACCAATGGTCAAGGCAAGGTGTAAAATAGATAAGTAGAATAGATTCTTGAAAAAATGGTTCAACCCAATAGAAAATATTGGATTCTTAGACTCAATGATTCATTATGGACTTACTATAATTGTTTCAAAACTCAAATTCTCATGTCACCACATCGGTTAGTGTTTGGAAAGTGTTGTCACCTTCCTGTTGAGATTGAGCACTAGGCATATTGGGATATTAAACAATGCAATTCTAGTCATTCTGGTGCAAGTTCTCAAAGGAAGTTACAAATTTAGAAAATGGAGGGAATGTGTAGAGATGCATATGAGAACTCCAGGATTTGTAAGGAGTGAACCAAGTCTATCCATGACCATCTCATCCTTTGTCGTCAGTTCTACATTGGGTAGAAGTTACTACTTTACAATGAAAGGTTAAAGTTTCATCCAGGTCAGCTTTGTTCCCACTAGTTTGGACCATACACTATTACTAACATCTATCTATTTAGTGTTGTCCAGGTTCAAAATGAAGAAACCTAGAAAACCGTCACTGTGAATGGGTAGCAGCTAAAGCACTTCCATGAATCCATTATAGAGTCGTTGATGGAGGAAATCCAAGTTCAAGAAGCAGTCTATGAATGAAACTTAACAGGTTTTATCCTTGCTTACCATATTCTCTTTTATTATAGTGAGGACACTGCACACTTTAATTATGGGGGGATGGGTATACTCTTGGGTTAGTTGGAAATGTTTATCATCTTTATTATTTTTCTCTTTTTTGCTTGCTGAATTGTATTGTCACTTTTCCCCATTTCCTTCCCACTCACATTTGTGGCAAAATATTACTTTTTTATATCCACATTATCATGGAAAATGATGCTCATTTAATCATGGGACTTATTGAATATTCATGTGGAATTTTCGTATTTCATGTTGTTTTAGCACTCCAAAAAATATGATGCAATGTGAATTTCAGAAAAATTCAATAATGTGGTGTGACTTTCATTTGAAATTTAGTTCTTTGTCAATGATATAAATGGTTGCGTCATTTTGAAACCTTTGAGAATAATGGTTCCCTTTTTTGTTAATAGTTTATGAAAATATTGTGTCATTTAATTTCTCTACAAAACATTGCACCCAACCATGATGTTTGATAATTTCTTCTTAATAAACGGTAAATGTAATTTACTTTGATTTTTCTCTACATTCCAAAATCATTTTCCATACATTAGTTCCTTATTCGATCTATTTCATTACTGTACCAGATTGACCTATGAGTGTGTACCTGTTATCTAACTATTGTACGCCATAAAAAAGGGGGGTTGTATATTGGGTATGTCAAAAACCACCCATCCTCGCCCTTTGATCTTTTTATAACTATTACAATTAGTGTCATTAGGAGATCAAACATGTGTTGGGAGACGAGTGTGAGATTTGTTCTAAGTAAAACTTTTGAAAAATTTATAAAAGAGGAGAGTGATTAAATGTACAACATATGGGGATATCTAGGTCGAGAGCTTATGGTTTGACGTATGGGAATTCTTAACTGAGTGGGTCTTGAAATTTTATTACAAAGGATGTGGGGAAAGATTAGTGGAAAGGATCTTGTAAGTAGAAAATTATTAAAATAACTAATATTTACTCAATAAAAAGTGGAAAAAATAGCATTAAATGTTTGTCACACACACACATAGAGAATTATTGACATGATTAACATTTTATTTATTTTCTTTGATTGGTATCATGCATCTCTTAGAATTTCATTTGGATAAAATTTTGAGATGTCTTTTTCCATGATCACTGAGAATAACTACTTGGTGTGATTTTTTCTTTGATCACATTTCTATAAGGAATTAAATTTTCATTGAATGTTAAATATTTATAAATTTGAAAATATATACATGTAAAAATTTTGTAATTATTACTTTTCCTAGGAGTGAAAATGTTTAGGTGTGGGGGTTGAGATTGCATCGCGATTCACTTTTTCATCTTCACCCTTACACCACAATTCTAAACTTGTTTTATATTGAAAATTATAAAACAAATAACAAATTTCATTCCATATTTGACTCATTTATTTTGTTTTTATCACTATTTAAAAGGGAAATCTTACTTTATTTATGATTCCATTGCATGAGGTGGTGATTTAGAGGGTCCATGATGATGTCCAAGAAAACTGGGCCAAATTGCACAGGATCCATGCACACCAGTGGACACATTCACACACTGCTAATGAACTATGAATCCAAATGGGCTGAAGTTTTGTGGTATGGTCCAAAATTCATTTGGCTACATTTAATCTGAATAAACCCAAGACTCAATCATATATATAGTGTCCCAACCGACCTAATATGTCCAACACAACAAATCTACATGAAGTCAAAAGTAGTGTGTTTTTATCTATCCATATCATGAGATTTACTTGTCCAAATTGTGAAAACTTTTGGTGGAGATAGTCATGATGTGGGACTACAGCTTTTTATTTTATCCAAATTGAGATAAGGTTGTCTGGAGGTCTACACCCATGTGATAAGTGGTTTTATGAAATTTATGTTCTCAAAACCACCTTCCCAATTTCCTATAAAATGGAACCTTGGGATCCCCATTTGTAAGTTTGAACCAGAAGTGCAATGTTGCCAATTTTAAGTCATATAGAATTTATTTCATCACCTTGGGGGTTCTGGAGGCCCCTATCATCATAGGGGGATCAAGGATGAAGGCTAAATTCCACCCAATCCCTCCCATCCTCTCAATGGTGAGCTAAACAGTGGATGATCATTTCGAGGGGGATACAAATACTTGAGAGGGAGTTTCAACACTTGATACTCTACTGGTTTTTTGTAATTTGTGTGTGGGTTATTTCACTTGTGTTTTATATAAACATGTTTCTCCACTGAATTCATTACTTGTGTTTAATTAATTGAAACACTTTTCATTTCGACACCAATTATGCTGAACTTTCATGTGGGAAACATGGGTTGTTCCGATTAGGAAACACAAGGATCCTAATTATCTCACACATAAAAAAGCCATTAGTATTATTTGGTAGCCTTTAATCTATTATTGAAGTCCAAACCTTGACAACACGATTTTTGTGTCAAGGGTTGGTAATTTGTGCAACATTTTTAGAGGCAAGAGCAGAATCAAGATATTGAAAACCCTCAACCAATGAATTAAACAAAAACATGTGAAATTTTTAGAACATTGAAATATCCATGATTTGTAGTAAACATTAAGTGATATCCTTCTCTCATAATTCTTAAATCACCATATTATTCTATCAACTATTAAACTCTTTAAGTTAAGTTTTTTTCTTATAACTGTTTACAAAATCACTCCCTATTTTAGTAATATTTATTAAAAATATACACAATAAGCTACCAATTCCCCTTGAGGGACATCCATGGGTCTTCCTTAGACTACAAAATCTTCTTTAAATAACTATAAATTTGACGTGTCGTGACAATGCGGTCAGGAACACCATCCATAGGTAGATATATAAGGAGTATTTCCACAATTATCTCTTAGAGATTCTGGTTCTCTTGTTGGAGTTGAGTGATCGGTTATTCTAGAGAAGCTTTCATGTCATTCTCAAGGGGTTGGCTGGTGTGATTTATGAAAACACCCTTTCTTTTATCAGTGTTAGAGAGAGTGGAGGATGATGTGGGTTCTAATGTGGATCCAAGAGAATGAATCCACTACTTCAAAAATCCATTTGATTTCATGGTATTATCCTTTGAAATTACACCATGATCAGTAGCACCTTCTATAAATGTTTGGTGGATGTTGTTGATACTTTCAGCTCTTATACCCACAGCAAAAGGTAGGTCGGCCCGTTGTGATTTAGATGACAACAGAAGTGTATGATTTCACCCTTAAAGAGTATGATTGTTTGAGTATGATGAGGAATATCAAGATCCATATGATGTCATATTGAATGAAACAAATCCAAGATAGTTCTCCTCATTGATGGAGTATCTCGTTTGAAAGGTCGGTGCCTGATATACCGTTATATGGGTCAGTTCCCTTGATACCGTTTGAGGGGTCGATGCCCATGATAATATTTGAGAGGTCAGTGACCATGATAAAGTAAATATGGTAAAAAGTCCCCAACATTGCATGTTGGGGAGTTCCATGGGACTCTACAATCCCTATGGGTAGCTATGATGAATCCAGAGGCTTTTGACGAGCAGTGATTTGGGATTGATCCTAAGCCACCATTGAGATGAACTAGTGCACCTCAGTCAGATTGGTAGTAGCAGGGATATGATCCTGCTCTGGAGATATATTGTCTAGATGCCCCAGGTGGGTCCTCTTTCTAGGTTCTTTATCATGGATAGCTGGCGTAAGCATGACTTCATTTGCAATTCCTTATGGAATCATGGTCGCATGTCTATGATGATGATCAGAATGGATGGGATCCCTCCTAGGTAGCTCTTGGGTGACTGAGTTATCATGTTGACCATCCTCATCCACCTCGTAAAAATAGGGAATTTGTACGTTGTTTCCTTCTAGTGATAGGTTCTCGAAGCGGTAGAACATGGAAATAAGGGTCACTTACTCTCCCACAACCTATCGTGGGAAAATTTGATTGTGGGGAATCATCCTTCAAAGGATTGCATGATCTGATTCTAGAGTCATGATAGAGTTTTTAATGTGATACTCTTATCCCAAGACATTCACCAAATGATGACGGGAGTGGTGTGTTGGTGATAATGTATATTGAGGCCTCAAGGCTAAAGCGGCTTGTCCAACGATCTTGAGAATTTTCGGCACATTCGAGGATGTCATTTCGATTGTAAAGAATCTTGGGAAGTCCTATAGGAATAAAAATAAGATACCATTTCATTGAAAAATCATTTATAAGAGTATATGTTCGATCAATTACTTTAATAGTTAAAAGACAATGAGGCAGTCACTTATTTTTACGTGAGGCCTTCTGTGGTTAAAAGAAACATGTTAGGTCCACTGTATTTCTGTGAGAAAAGTACAACATAAACTGTCACAATAGGAACTAGAGAAATCTATCCTTCTTGAGTTGTGAAAGGGATAACACATTTAATTTCATTCACGTTAGTTTCACCATTTTTGTTTCGTCAGGATATGTGGTGTGGGATGGGTGTCACTCATATTGTTTCCATTGTTACTTTTCCCTAAAACTCCCAATGTTCCCCCATCCATTTCTAGGTACAAACTTGCTTTCCAATGACTAGTGGTCATTTGGGTTTTTAGCCCAGTGACTCTTAGGGACTCTCATTGGTCAAGAGGATGGGAGGTCAGGCTCATCACAACCCTTTGAGGTTAATTGTTGCCTATTTTGTGGGTCTTTTATAGATTTAATATATGTTCAAAAATCTCTTCATAATCCTGATATGGGGCTAGTTACCTTGACAAAATTAATTTAGCCCAATTAACTTTTATATGAAAAAGATCGAGATCTATTGGGTAAATCTATCTGTATGTGTTTGAGATTCTTTATCATTCCCTCATAACATGCTGCTACTTATATACTGAAACCATATAACTGAGTGCTTCCGAACATAGTCCCATATTAGAAGATGATTAATATGACAGGGATAGGATTGGTCCATTATGAGGCATCCTACGTATCCTTGTTATTTTAGGAATCAAAACTCACATAGTTCGTTTAACCTGTGTAGTTTTACATCATGTAGAAGGATTCATATGGATGCTCTAGGGAAAAATCATGCTTGGGCCCCAAAGGGACGTCCTATATATCCTGAATATAGTGATAATGAGATTTTTCATAGTTTACTGTTTCAATACATATATATTACAGTTTCATGTGTCATTATAGAGACTCGTTATGAAGATTACATGATTTCTTCAACTCCCTAAGCTTATGTGATCCATGATCGGTGTTAGAAACAAGGGATAACAAGTATCCAATGTTATTTCTTTGAGTAAGGGACTTAGATGATTGGATTCGCCTAAATAATCAATATTGAGGTCGATATTCACATGGAGGTAGCCTATGTATCTTGAGTATGGAAGAAATTAGATTCATCATAGTTCCCTTGATGTTGGGGCTTACACACATAGGTTTCCATGGGTGATGGAGAATTATGATGCCAATGACATGTTCATTGTATCCCCCTAATCCCATGTGATCCATGCTCAGAGTGAGAAACCATAGGGATCAGATGGCCAACCTCATGGCATATGGGTATGTGACTTTAATATTATAATAGTCCTTGGGGTGTGTGGTATAAAGCTCATGCCTTAGGGAGGCATCCTACGTATCTTGGATATGGAAGGAATCATAGTTCTCGTAGTTCATTTTATGTTGGGGCTTACACATTAAGGTTCCCCTATATCATTGTAGGGGTTTATATGGCAGATGATATAACCATTGTAACTCCATAAGTCCATGTGATCCATGATCATTTGTGAGAAACAAGGGATATCAGGTGATAAATGTCATCATTTTGGTCAAGGTACTCATATGTTGATCCCTCCATGGATTATTGATATGGATCTCGGGCCTCATAAGGAGGTGGAATACATATCCTGAGTATGGAAGGAATCAGATTTTCCACACGTATTGGTTAACACATATGGATGGTGTCACGAGAGCGAATTTGGAACAATCTAAGAGGTGTCGCATGTCTTGGATGACACCTCTGGGAGACATCATGAGACCTGGCTAACATGTCCGGAGTATTTCATTAGTCTTAGTTACCGTGAATAGGTGACGTTATATGAGTTAGGCGATGTTTCTAAAGGATGTTATAAGTCCTTGAAGATAGACTGATAGGGTTTGATAGATCAAAGAGGAATCTAATGAAGGGACCTTTTGGCTTGTTCTAAAATTTCTTGAGTATTTCTCAGTCCCCGATGGCATGTCGAAAGATTTTCGCAAGATCTGAGCGATGTGTCTCAGTTTTTTCAAGTGTCCGTGTATTATTCACGTGAAGCACATGAGGTCCAATGATCATGTATTTTGTTAAGTCTTATACCTCTGATCTTGGTTCTAAACCGTCTATTTTTAATTCCTTTATTTTTTTAGCATTAGTTTCTTTGAGTCTCACATGATTTGAAGGACTTACGCTATGCTCTACACATGTCTTTCTAGAAGTCCTTTGCGTGATCTATGAGTGATCATGTGAAGCACATCATGTATAGTGCTTGAATAATCCAGTTTCATGATGGTATATTACATGATGTAAATCTGGACGATTGTGTGATCAGTTACCCTAAGAAGTTTGTAAAAGTCGAGAGCCAAATACTATAGAGCATAGGGATCCATTCGATCAAAAATACAACCCTTTATTCATGTTTGGATGGGGAATTTATCAGCATTGCCACCCCTAACACTCACTGGTGTCTAAGGTGTATCTAGCGTAATTTTATCCTGTAGTCGACAAAGGGGCATGGTGCCACGTGGTTTCGTGAGTCTCTGTCGTGGACTACTTCATGCCCACCGCCGGAATATCAGCGATCATGAGTCTCGTTCTTCAATGAGTCATTTATCATATTATTTATGATTATCGAATATTTGTTCGATCATGTGTTTGTGTCAAAGTACCTATATATTTTCTTGATGACATGTTTGAGGGCCTTTGCAAGATTCAAATTCCTATGGGAAGACATTCGTGAGACCTTGGGTGACTTGTCCTAGGATTTCGTGGGACAGTTTTGCGGGTGTGTCGGGTGTGTCACATGCCTTTCCTTTACCGTGAGTACCTCTCACTACCTCATTTTTAATCCACATTGTTTTATGTAACAAAATTTGGGAGTCATTCAAGATTTCATGTGTGTTGTCACGATTAATTATTTTATTTTTTGGATATGCGTTGTGTGACCAATATCGGTCGCATGGGGGTGTGTGATCATTCTGTGGATGAATTATATCCATTTTTCCTTAAGTGTCGTGGAGTTGTTTGGGGTACTTCGCATAGAGAGAATAACATGACAAAGGTCTCTCACGAGGTCAGGTGGAAATGTCGTTGAGGGCTCGTGGTACCTTGCAGTTCATCAGGTGTGTACGTCGCATGCCTTTTAGTTACTGCGTCCCCTCTCAACTCCTACCTTTCGATCTCCTTTGTCTCATTCTCTAGAGGTTAGGGATTATGCGAGTATTTATGAGTAATCCATATGACTTTTACTCGATTTTCAATGATGCTTCGCATGACCAATATGGGTCACATGAGGAGTATGCAAGCATTTCATAGACAAGTCTGTCCACTTATTATTATATCATATTACAGTTGTCTAGAAATACTTGGGAACTTCGATGCAGCGAGGCCGCTACCACAAAAACAGGTTTTCACAGCGCTAAAAAACACTGATAAATGGGATATCATTATCAGCACTAAAAAACACACTCATAAATAGTACTTTTAACAGCACTAAAAACACTATTAAAAGTTCCCCTTTATCACTGTTTTTTATCACTGATAATGGTACCACTTTATCAGTGACTTTTTAGCACTATTAACGAGGCCCCCTTTATTAGAACTTTTGTTAGTAGCGTTCATAATGGGGTGTCTTTATCAGCACATTTTTACAAGCGCTGATAAAGGGTATATTTCAAAAAAATCATTAAAAATAATATATAGATATATAAATATATAAATATACATATATTGATATAAATATAATATATATTTATAAATATGTTTTACATAAGTATAAATATATATTTTCACTTAATATATAAGATATCTAGTGAAAATAGCTTATAAAATATTTAAAAAAATATTATTAATTAATAATTTTTTAATTATTATCAATTAATAGTCAATTAATGATAATTTGGAGACAAAAAATCAGAATAATAATAATAAAAGATCTAAAATAAGTTGAAAACATAAATCAAACTTAAAATGACCATAACTTTTGATCCGAGTTTATGTTTGAGCTGTACCATGTATCAAATCATAGCCTAAAGCGAGATCTATGCCATGGAGACTCAGGATAAACACTCTATCATTTTTTTTCAAGGCCAAAAAGGGCCCAAAAGTACTCTAAAATCGAGTTCTTAGTCGGGGTATCCAAATTTTTTAAAATTCATTAGAATTTCAGCTTCATTTAAGGGGAGCTTTTTTCCCTTTCAATGGGGATTGGATTTATTCTGAGAGATTAAATTCATATTGATATCATGGATTTGAAATTTTATCGTCTTTCAAAATGTACTGTTATTTATAATCAAATATATAGCTATATATATATTCACATATAAAAATTTAATTTTATAAATAAATAATTAAACATATTTACATATAAAATATATTTCTCAATATATAAGCCTTATCTAAATAAAAACTAATATCCATTTTATTTAAAATAAAAATATATGAATATTTATATACATAGATAATGTGTGTGTGTGTGTCTGTATTTGTGTGGGTTTGTAGTAACAAATTGATAATATATATATATATATATTCTAACATATGTATATACATATTAATATATAATATTTTGAAATATATCTAAAAATTTATAATTTTACGTATAGATACACATATATTAAATATGTGACTGTGATTGTGTGTGTGTTTATGTTGTATATATGTATTTTTTTATTTATTTAGAAAAACAAAAAAAACATATTTTATAAATTTATTTTAAACTGATCTTATAAATATATATTAATATATGAATAAATATATAGATACAAAAAAATAACTAAATATATAAAAATAAATAGATATAAATATATATTAATATACGAATAAGTATATAAATATATAAATATAACTATATATTCTTAAATATATTAATATATATATTCCTATATATATTAATATATATATATTAATATACAAATATATATATATTAATATATATATATATTAATAAAAATATATATATATATATATTAATATATGAATTAATAAATATATATTAATATAACTATATATATATATTAATATAAATATATAGTAATATATGAATAAATATAACTAAATATATATATACATAAATAAATAGATATATCATTAAATGGAGAACAAAGCAATATGGGGGAGTGGTAAAGGGTCGAGGCATGTATATGGGAGGTCTCGAGTTTATATCCTTGGAGGGGTAGGGGCGCACGCACATGTGAAATTAGGGGTAGCATTGTTAAAGGGTGAGGGTGGCTTGGGTGTGTGGGAAGGGGTGGCTGGGGCGTGTGGGTAGGGGTGGAGGGATTCACATAATGATGTTGAAAGGGGTCAAGTGCTATTAAAACCCTCCTATTTGTAGAAATCTTTTTTAATTTTTTTTAACTTTTATCACCTCTAGAAAGAGCACTGATAAAGGAACCTTTTATCATCACTTTTTTAGCACTGATAAAAGGGGTCTTTATCAGCGCTTCTTTTATCACTGATAAGAGGGACCCCCTTTTAATAGCACTTCGATTATTAGTTCTTTTTTAGCATTGATAAAGGTATTTTTAGCACTGATAAACCCCTGTTTTGTAGAAGTGGATGGACATGTCAGGGGTCCTATGCATGACCAAAATAGTCCTGATTATATGCCATTGCAAGATAAATCTAACTTTTCCTCATGTTATCGCATGTCGATGCAGTCATACCTATGGAAATTGCATGATCCTTCCCACACGTTAATGACTTCATTGCAAGATCATACAAAATAATCTAGTGCTTGACTTTTGAAAATGTGGATGTGCCAAGGGGGCATTGCCTGATCAATTTGGCTTTCCCTATGGTTCGTCGTATGACCATGGTGACATGTCAAAGGGGTGTCACGAGACCTACCCATCTTGTCTGAGGCTTATCTTGCGATGGCATTTCCAAGGTTTCTTAAAGACATCAGTGAGACCAATAAAGGGTCTCGCGATCGCATTTCCTAAAAATATTCATGCAGCGGAGTCTCATGGATATGCTTAAGGTCTTGCGACAATTTAGGTTCCACAAGTATTCATCCAAAGAGATTATTCCTTAACTCTATCTATAAAATATTTTCCTAGGCAGATGCATGTATACCGAAAGGGGATTACCATGGAATCATGGGTGTGCCAAGGTAACACACATATCTGAGGGGGAACACCCTATGTAAAGGAACCATATGGTGCTTTTCCACTCATGTGATCGCATGTCTTCGATCACAATCCTACGATCTACTCGGTGGTGATACCCAGGGGGAGGGGGTTATACCAAAACCATAACGTATATGGGAAAAAGAATGAATAACATGGTGAGGATTGCATGGTCGTGGGACACACACTCTCATTATTTATCTTTATGCCAAGGGTTTATGTGGGGATACCCCATGTCGAGGCAGCCACTTTTAAGGCTACATGCAAATGTTGTGGGGCACAGGGGATTCTCGTATGATCACGGGTTTGTGAGGACATCATGCATCACTACCACAAAACATGATTTTATCATTGATAAAAAATAACTTTATCAGTGCTAAAAAAGTGGTGTTAATCGAGCCTATATTAAAGGGGGTCCCCTTTATCAGTGCTAAAAAAACACTCATAAAGTGGGTACTTTATCTGCACTATTTTTAACACTGATAAAGCCCCCCCCCCCATATCATCACTATTCAAAGCACTGATAAAGGCTTCCCTATCTAGGCATACTGTTTATATAATAGTACACTTAGTAACCTGAAAAAAAGTAAACAGCAGACCAAAATAACCAAACCAACACAAATAACCTACACAATCTAGCAAAAACCTACTAAAAATAATCACTCATAGTATATACAAAGGAACCACATACATGTTGGAAATGATGAAAAAAATAGAAAACACAATATTTTGGAAAGAAATTCTATATACCTTTAATTGACATCATGAATACAAAAATATTTAGTCATGGTATATACCAAAACAACACTTCTATAAACATTTTGAGCAATGTTTTATAAAATTACATTTAAAAATATCAAACAAACAGTTAAAAAAATTAATGTTTTCTCTTTTAATGTCTATGGTCCCCTCTAAAAAATGTCATCCAATGATAATAGTCTCTGAACAAATCATCCCAAATAAATAAAAATGTTCCACCTATATACCAAAACAAATATTACATTAGTAATACTATAAAGAAATAAATTAAAAATTAATATAATAAAAATGAAACATTTTTAGTTATAATGGTCACATCATGCATCATATTGAGGTGGTATTGATTCCTAAACATAAAAAATTACTGATTGATCATTGTCCTAAAGTATTAAAAAAATTAGAATTCATTTCCTTGGTTTTCAGTATGTCATTTTTGTTTTTTTACTAAAATGTCATTTCAAACCGAAAGCATGAAATTTGATAATATTGTTCATTAGATTTATGTGATACTACTTCATACACATCAAAAATGAACTTAAGAATTTCTTTCCTTAATTTGAAAGACAATCAGAGTGCATTTTCTTGACTTTTAGTGAGTGAAATATTTTGAGTTAAAATGTCAATTTTAAACTAATAGCGGACACTTTTAGCCATACCAGTCACACCGTTCATAGGATTGAGGTGAGGTTGATTCCTACACATCAAAATTGACTCGTGGATTGATTTACTAAAATATAAAAACAATCCGAAAGTGTTTACTTGGTTTTCAGTATGTCAGTTGTGTTTTTTTACTTGAATTAATGCCAATTTTAAACAACAATACACATTTAGAGTCATACCACTGACACCATGCATCATATTGATGTGAAGTTTATTCTTAAATGTCAAAAATTATTGACAGATTATTTACCTAAAGTATCAAAATAATCGGAATGCATTTCCTCAGTTTTTAGTATGTTAGTTGTGTTTTTTTACATAAATGTCATTTCAAACCGAAAACATGCAATTTGAGTCATACTGGTCGCATCGTGTGTCAGTCTAATTTGAGACTTCTTGATACACCTCAAAAAAGACCTACAAATATATTTACTTAATTTAGAATACAAGCAGATTGTGTTTTATTTTTTATTAGTGAGTGACATGTTTTGAACTAAATGTCAATTTTAAACTCATAATGGACACTTTTAGTCATAATAATCACACGGTGCGTCAGATTGAGGTGAGGTTGATTCCTAGATGTCACAACTAACTCATGGACTTTTAACTAAATTTTCAAAACAATAAGAATTCATTTACTCAGTTTTCAGTATGTCAGTTGTGTTTTTTTACTTGAATTAATGTTAATTTTAAATAATAAGACACATTTGGAGCCATACCGGTGACACCGTGTGTCGTATTAAGGTGTTACTAATACCTACATGTCATAAATGACTGATATATAATTTTACTAATGTATGAAAACAACTAGAATACATTTCCTCAGTTTACAGTATTCCAGTTGTGTTTTCTTACTAAAATGTCATTCCAAACCAAAACCATGAAATTTGAGTCATACCGGTTGCATCATGCATCGATTTGAAATAAGACTAATTTATACTTGTCAAAAAGGACTTATAAATCTCTATCCTTAATTTTTAATACAATTGGATCATGTTTTCATTATTTTTAGTGAGTGACACATTTTTAACTAAAATGTCAATTTTAAACTCATAACGGACACTTTTAGCCATACTGATCACATGGTGCATCAGATTGAGATGAGTTTGATTCCTACACATCACAATTGACTCATAGATCATTTTCCAAAAGTATCAAAACAATATGAAAGTGTTTTCTCAGTTTTTAGTATGTCAGTGGTGTTTTTTTACTTGAATTATGGTCATTTTTAAATAACAAGACAGGTTTGGAGTGATACCGGTCACACCGTGCATCATAATGAGGTGTGGTTTGTTCCTACACATAAAAAATGACTGATAGATCATTTTTATAAAGTATCAAAACAATAGTAATGCATTTACTTAGTTTTTAGTATGTCAGTTGTGTTTTTTTACTAAAATATCATTTCAAACCGAAAACATTCAATTTGTGTCATATTGGTTGCATCGTGCATTGATTTGATGTGAGACTACTTTATACACATAAAAAAATATGAATTATTTTCCTTGATTTGGAAGACAATTGGAGTAAATTTTATTTGTTTTTAGTAAGTGACACGTTTTGAACTAAAATGTAAATTTAAAACTGATAGAGAACACTTTTAGTCATACTGGTCACACCATTCATCGGATTGAGGTGGGGTTGATTACTACATGTCACAACTGAGTCAAGGATAGTTTTCCTAAAATATAAAAATATTACGAATTCGTTTGTATAGTTTCAGTATGTCAGTTGTGTTTTTTTACGTGAATTAATGTTAAATTTAAATAACAAGACACGTTTGGAGTCATACCAGTGACACTGTGCATCAGATTGTGGTGTGGTTAATTCATCCACATCAAAAATGACTGATAGATTATTTTCCTAAAGTATCAAAACAATCAGAATGAATTTCCTTGATTTTCGATATGTTAATTGTGTTTTTTTACTTGAATTAATGTCAATTTTAAATAGACACATTTGGATTCATACTAATGACATTGTGCATCATATTGAGGTGAGGTTGATTCCTAAATGTCACAAATGACTCCTGGATTTTTGTCCTAAAGTATCAGAACAGATTTTAAGTACATTTTTCTACCTGAAAATCAATTCACCCTTGCCTCTGAAACCTAAAAAAGAGACCTCACCTACTCAATTTTCTCAATCTCCCCAGTTTAGAAGGATTATAAAAAACCTTTGATCCCTTTACGGTTTACACGGATTAACATCCTCCTTCTGCAACATAGATTTAGTCCGTTTAGTGAATAACCAACTCTCATATATTCAGGACCTCGGAATGAACATATGACAGTTGGTTCTTCACTAGGTCAACTCAAGAGGGTAACTTTCAATGTTACAGATTGATTTGATGTTTTTTGGAGAAAATCCCTTCTCGTTGTTGAAAAAAATAGTAGTGGAGTAAGATTTTGTGCCCGTTATGTCTCAATATGTCACAAAAAACTCAAGGGATGGAAAAACCACTTCTGGATACTCGTTATCTTTTGTGGTCTATCAAAAACACACATACCCTATAAATGAAAAACACCAATTTTTTTTAAAACAAATAAATGTGAAATTCATTTATTTTTTAAATAAGGACCACCAACAACATGAATTTCAGTGGGGTATTTATACCATAAAAATTACATCATTTCCATCAAACAAAGAGAAAGATAAAGAAGATAATATTATTAAAGTCTAAATTATTTGAGAAGTTTACCATCTTCATTCTATATTTCTACATTCTTCCATCAGGTACACTGCCTATTCATTTATAATAATATCTATATCATCTTGTGGATATGACTATTTTTGTTAGTCATGGTAGTACTGAAAAAATATAAATACAAAAAGGATTATTGAGTATATTAAATGAAATAGAAATTATCTTCAAAAATACATCTTTAGGGATACTGGTTTTTTCATGGAATATGATCTATTTCATAAATTTAAAACAATAATAACCACAATATTTATCATTTTTTTGTTTTGAGAACTGCAGAAACAATGAAAAAAATAAGTAATTTTTTATATGTGTTTGTATAGTGAAATATTATTATATATACCCTAATAATTATCCAATTGTATCACTTAACATGTATATTATCCTTTCCCTAGCCTCATTCCATGATGTAGACGATATTCACACACTGCCCAATCATAAATGAATTCTCATTAAACGATATTATAAATTATATAACTAAATGTTTAGTTTTAAAATGTTTGATTTAGTGTATTGAAAATTGACAAATTCCATCATTTAAGGTTAGTTTGTTGGATATACATGCATTGAATCCAAAAAATAAATATTTGGAATATCAAAATTGACTGCAATGAGCATATTATATTGCCTAAGAACACCAAAAAGAAGAAGTAATGAAAAAAATTAAAATATATTTGATATAATTAAATTGTAGAGTTTTACCCCTAGGTATTAAGAAGAGGCTGTCATCTGTAATATTTATATTAAATTATTTGAGAAATCCTGCCACTATTTCACCATGTTTCCTGGAAGTTAGATCTTTTTGTTCTATAGATGTGACATGAGGACAACCAAATCCAAAATTTTGATCATGGGAAAACCCCTTAAATTGTTTTTCATATATACTCCTGTGAAAAATATGAAATGTATTTATTCATAATTATCATAGAATATCATCTTTTGGAAAATCAAATCATAAAAACATACCTCATTTAAGCATTTACAACTGAACCGCCTAACCAATCATAGTTGAGTATTTCAGTTGCACTCTCAACACCAATAAATTCTGGATCTTCCCCTCCGTAAATATTTACTTCAAAATCAATTATGTGATTACCACCATCTTTCAACTTCATATACACGTGATCCTTTAATGATAATAAATGTGGATATAGAATGGGGGTTAAGGTTCCTTGGGTAGATCATTTTGATCAGTTGGTTGATCCTTAAGATGTTTTTGAATTAGTCTGTCATTTCAACCCCTTCCCTTTGTCTGTTTGTAAAAACATTCATTGATTCATACCTTTTTTTATTAAATGTTTACGGATTATCTTGGAAATTATATTGGAAATGAATACCTCATTTTTGACATGTTTTTTACAATATGTTACATCCATGAAAATAATGTTACTAGAGATTGTTCAACCATATAAATATATGCATCATCAATTGTAACAGGCAGCTCAGTGCTCGGCTCTAGGGATATAATAATTGACACTATGACATGATCTGTTAGAAGTGGTCTTTTTTGTAGCATGTCATTCTGGATATTGAACATTGTTGCCCTCGCTACAAGGAAATTGGTTGGTGTTGATAGATATAAATCATAGTCATTTTCACCATGTAGAATATCAATACATGAAATGTATTTTTGTCTAGTGTCTATCTGATTCACTTTTCGAAGAAACAATTTTTAGAAAATTGACTACCTCGGTTAAGAACTGTTTTTTAGGGGAATTGCTCATCTCAAAACCGGTGGGGGTGGGGTGGGATATTCATGCGTGGGTTATTCTTGAGTTTTTTCTTCTCTTTTCCTCCCCCCATCAAACTAGATATCAGCTCTCTCTGATATTTTAATTCTTATTGAAACATAGACAATATTTCTATCATATTTTTCATTTCCTCAATTTGATCCTCTGCTTGTTTTTTTCTCCAAATATGTTTGGGGTGTCACCCAAAAACCCACACCTCTAACACGACCATACTTTTATGGCTGCTTCAAGGCCATTAGAATTATGTCTACATCTGATGTGTGTGTTGTTGATTCTTATGACTATGTCAGATAGAGAATATAGGAAAATAAGCAATCACTATTATGTAATAGTGATTTAAAAAAAACAATAATTATGTCATACTTACACATGTTTCCCACACTTTTTGTGTATTTTTATCTATTAGTTTTCCATCTTTAGTTATATGCACATCCTTCCATAGTACATGGCATGAGATAGAAGTTTTTATGGATTTGGACTCTTCAAGATGTATATAAATAAAATAAAATAGTTATTGTGTTGTTTTATGTTACATAAAAGTATTGTTATAGATTTAAAATACATACTAAATTTTTTTCAAGTAATGTGTACCCCATCCTTGCTTTACAGTAGGGGTACATTGGTTTTGATGCCCGTTGTTTATTTTCTGCACTCAGTTGTTGTTTCATAAATAAATCACTATCAATCAATGTGATGAATACATGTACTATCAAAAAACGTATTACCAGACACAATGTACTTGAAAATACTGCTTCACTTGACGTCTAGTAAATGCATCCCACGATGTTTGGGTTATAAGGTGTGCATAAATAAGTGGTGGGTGTAGTTTTATTTTCCCATTAGCATCTTTTAGATGACATTTCATTAAAATTGTGTGAAAAACTCTGTGAATCCTTCCATAAAACCTTAAGACATAGTCTTTGTGAGAGTCATCTTCTATAAATGTAATCTGAAAAAGATGATGAAGTTTAAGTCAATGTTTCATTATTTAATTTTTATTAAATTAAAAAAATTATATCATAATGTTGCTGTAATATCTCCCCACATTAGTGTCTTAATCTCAACCACAACATGGTGCCATGAAGTTACATCAATCACCACGCATTGTTGTGTGATGATTCTAGTGTAACTACTAATCATGGCCTTTTGGGGTTAACATGTTGGCCCCACTTATTCCATCTATTCTCATATTTTATGCCTTTCTCTTTAGCCTTAATGATTTTTTCTAATACCATAAAACTATAGTGATCCTATTGTTTTTGCATCACCAGTGTTTAGTCACCTTTAATTTCCTCAGATCCACCATCATCAATATGTTCTTTTAGATCTGGAGGGCTAGCATTGGCGTGTGTAGATGGTGGTTGTACCTCTGCACTGGGAGCAGAAATAGGTTGAGAAACCTATTGTTCATCTACACTACAAGCAGCAGCAGGTTGAGAAACCTATTATGCCTGAGGATTGGGAGGATCATCACGTGTAGAATTCATTATCTAAAAAAGTTCATTAGCATTTAATTTATATAACATAAAATCATAAATGAACAGATATTAACATAAGGCAACAGGTTGAGAAACTTGTTGTTCGTCTGCACTATGAGCATCAGTAGGTTGAGCAACCTATTTTGCCTGGGGATTGGGAGCATCATCACATACAAAAGTCATTATCTGAAAAAGTGGTTTAACATTTAATTTAGATAACATAAAAGCATAAGTGACAAGATATTAACATAAAGTAACACGATGTATGTTAGAAAAAAATATAACATGATTAATGAACTCTTTTTTTAAAAGGTTGAAGAGATTTGACCCCTCTATCGACTATCCAAATCCCTTCATTTTGGTCTCCTCTAACATAAAAAATGCTATCTACATTGAGACCACTAAAAAATTATTATGACATCCCAATGAAATTGTAACACCCTAAGCTTCCACGGTATGTTTCCCTTTGAATAATGTAGTAGCTTGCATTGTACGCAACTTGGAGTTTTAAAACACCACAACCAATAAAACTAGCCGTTATAAATAGTAATAACAACTTTTTGAAATTTTATAAATTCCATTTTTCAAAATAGAATTCATTTTTGAATTCTTAATATCGAATTTAGCTTAGGGTGAAATTTTTGTACTTTTCTAAATACTTTCAATTCTTGATGAATAGTGAAAAATACTAAATTTTAATTAAAAACAACTTTTTTAATCAAAATAATTTATAGTGTTAAATTATACATTTTAGTGGTTTTAAAGTATAATTATATTATATTTTTATCTCTTAATATAATTTAGGTCATTTTATATAATTTCACATTTAAACTGAACATAAACAACTGTCAATCTTTTGATAGTTATTATTTCTTAAAAACACGCTTTTTGTTTTAACAACGGGAATTAATATTAAATTAATTTTTGCCACTTATGTGTTTTGAATTTTGAAAAATGGATTCCATATTTGGAATTAGGAGGTCCAATTTATGTAAATAGTTAACATTTGTTTTCGGAAATTATGAATAATTACTTCAGTAAATATTTTATTTACCATGATTAAAGGGTAAATCCGGTAAATAAGGGTAAAAATAATAATATAATAATATTAAATTACCCTAACATGTGTTCTATTCTGATTTTTTGATACATTTCCGACCATGGGAATCCTTGGGTCGATTTTGGGACCCCATGGAGCCACTTGAGAGTGATAATGACATTTTATATTAATTAATATAAAGTAAATAAAAAAATGACATAAACATATATCTTTTGGTTAAACATTTTTTAAATGGGGTTATATAAGTTATATTTTCGACTATAAAAACTCATTATAAATATTAAAAGATTTCCTACACAATGATATTTTATTTATATTTTTTATACATTAAATAATTTAATTATTTTATGACACAATGATGATGCGGTAATTACCTTAATAATTAAATATTATAATAATTTATATTATAAATATCAAAATAAATGTAAATTGAGACTTATGATGAATTAAAATAATTTTATAGATTAATATTACATGTTAGGGTTGATTAAATAAGTTTTATTAGAATTTATAAAGTTTTTATGGCTTTCAAAAAATCCAATACTAAATAGTGTCAAAATTGACATAATTGAGTTTTTAAAACAAATACTATATTATTAATTGATATAATATTCTTAAAAATATATTTTTCGACCAGAGGACTTAGATAAGGTTATATAAATTAATAATGAACCACATGGGGTTCTCTTGTCTTGTTTTATAATGTTTATTAACCATAAAATATAAAAATACAAAGAGAAATTGTAAATGTCAAACTATTTAACTAAGAGGTAAATATAAAAGATAAGGTTAATATGGTAATATAAACCTTTACAAAACCTATTGGTTGAGATTTTTTCGACCCATACCCACCTTATCATAATAATAAATCATTTTGGAGCCATTATAAATCAAAAATTATTTCATTATAAAATAATATTTCCAGCTTTTCCTAAAGTGACTATCACATCTCTTATAAAAGAGTACTTACCCTTTTCTTAATTTCACACCTCCAAAGCCATTTGGATCATACAAAACCCGACCAAATTTCCTCCCAACTTTTCTACCTTCATCCTATAGGCCTTACTTTGGTCATAAAGCCAATTTAAGGAGCCCTTTTGATCAAATCAAAAGGAAGAACCTGAAGAATAGGTAAATATTTCATCACCTCTTTCAAGTTCTTTTCTTCTTCCACTTCTTCTTTCAATTTTGTTTCCATTATAAAATAATAAATCCAGTATATTATATATACTATTATTTTATTATAAAAATGGTACAACCATATTCATTATTTTGTCCATCATATGAATAACAAAGTCACCATACGTGTGTACGTACAGTTTATCGTCTCCCCGTCGTGGTGTAGTTTGTTATTAAAACACCTCATTATTTGGATTGGTATAATAATGAGTATAACTAATGTATATAATAAATATAACATGTTAATGATTCTGTATATATGATATACCATCCAATTAAATATGGTTTCCCAATCAATATAATGATATTGTCGCTCGTGCGTACGTATGGATTACCGTCTCCACGAATGCGATGAGATTCATTCCTCATCGTAATAATTCAAGAATAATTTTCATTTTATGATTAAAAATAATGTATATTAACATAATATAATTCTATATATTAATAAAATACACCCTATCTATAAAAAACATGACTTGCGTAACCAAGAATATAAGGGGAAACAAATCTGTTAACACCTGAAATGATGATACTACTAAAATATTATTAACAAAGAAATATTATAAGATAATATATGATATCATATTTATGTATATGATTATTTTATAATTTAATAACAAATTTTTAACTATTATACAAGAGGATAAAATACAATCGACTAAGGAAAAGTTCATGTTAAGGGTTAATTTCACAATCTCTTTATTATCCGAGGTTGTTTTCACGTAAGTATCTATTGGGACCTCTTTATCATCCACATCCATGTTTCTTAAAAATTTATTTCAAAACATTTTTATTATTTACTAGACTATGGTTTAAATTTATTTATGCCCTTTTTTGATTTTTTATAAAATGTTTTGAATGGAATCTTTCCATCATTTTCCAAACAAGGAACTTTATGACCTTTTCGACAAAATTAAGGTCAGAATGTATTTTTTAACTTATACGGTGGGTGTGGCTATTTTCCATTATTATATCATCATCGAAGCTTCCCATAAAATTTTATAATAATATTTTCAAAATAAATGTTTTCTTTTATAATTATGTGACTTTTAAATGATTTCAAAATAGAAAGAGGTATTTATTTCAAATAGTTTTCATTTCATCATTGTCAATATCCTTTGATGGATTTTAAACTTGTTTGAAGTTGATTTATTATGTTACAATTCTTCCATATTTTATTGAAGGTTTTGTGATATGTTTGACTATGGATTTGTTATTTTAACACCATTCATGGTTTATGGATAAAGTATTTACATTTCGTATGCTAGTTTTAATACGAATGTTTATGTTATATTTAAACCTTTTCATATGAGGAATACATTGGGATTATTAAGTGACGGGTGGAGCCTGCTATAGCTCCTCGAGGTATCGGTAGGTCTCATGAGACAAAATAGTGTCTTGGCACAAGGCTTTGACAAAATCTTATTTTTAGTCTTGGCACAAGGCCTTGACTATGTGGTTATGAAGTCTGGCATTATGCATTCCATCATTATGAAAGTGGCTATTGATATTGCATGTGATTATTCGACTAGTAGAATATCAATTTGAATAGTTAAATATAATTATTTGATTTTATCTTTTCCATATTATACTGAATTGTACGTTTAAAAGGATTATGTTTTATTCTTATATATTTCCTTAGATGTTTATGCTTATTTATGAAAGTTTCTGTTATATTTTTATCCTTACTGAGCATCTAATATCACCCCTTTTTATGTTTTATTTTTCCCAGTATGTGAAGAAATATTTTATAGTTGACCTACATGGATAGGACAAGGATATAATTTTGGTCAATGAGGAAAAAATGTTGTTCATTTTTTTATTTCATAGTATAATGTAAAACTTATGAATATATCTAGTACTTCTAATTCTTCTGAACTGATCGGTCTTTCAGGACATGATTCCTTGTATCATGACAATGTTATGTAATAATGCACCCAATCTATGTAACTGGGGTCGGGGTGTTACAGAAAGGGTCATCCTCCATTGAATTTCCATTTGACTCTTTAGTGGTTTTGGTCGATAACAGAAAAATTGATCAATTTTGGTTTGTTGGGTCTGGAACATAAACTTATAATTCACGCGATGCCATTATAAACAGTTCATATTTGTACCCTTCCTTACTAAAATAATCTTTTACAGATCTTAAATCATCTATTTTTACATTAAATCTATTTTCAACCCCCTTGAATTGAAAAATTATCACTCAGAATTTCATATAATCCAACTCCCATATTTTATTGATGATGCCAAAATATGACATATTCACGTAAATTGGATTCTTGTCCTTAGAACCAGAAACATGCATCGCTTCAACCACAAGTGTAACTCCACTATTTTTTATTGTATTGTATTAGTCATGGTCATTAGTATATAATGTATAACCATTAATTACATAAGCATTGTAAGATAATACTTGCACACTTGGTCCTTCGGCTAGCCATCAAAGTCATTGTGAAATTGATTCTGGATTTTCATTTGACTCCTTAAAAATACGGTCATGAAACCAACCTATAAATTGTTGATTATATTTATTTTATATCCATTTTCCATCCCTTGATGGATTAAAATGCCTAATAATTTCTTTATGGGTTTCAACATATGGATCAACGTCCAAACTATTATGAAAAACATAAAGGTGGGCCTGATCCTGATCTATAATATTGATTGTGATGACCTCCTTTCTTGAAATTCCTTCACCCACAAGCTTCCTAGTGTTATGAGATTTCATTTGACCAATCATTTTCACACCAGAAAAGTAATTGGTACAGAATTCGACGACTTCCTAAACAATTTATCACTCCATAATACAACCCTCTAGTCGACTTTTATTTTTGACATACCCTTTCAAAATATTCATATATCATTCAATGTGGTACAACCATCTACAGTGCACATGACCACGAAGCCAAATTTCTCTCACCAAGTAAACCATCAAATGAACCATCATAAAAAAAATATTGGTAGAAAAAACATATCCAATTCATATAATATGACGATAGTTTCTCCTTCCATAGTCGACAATTTCACTGGGACTATAACTTTGTTACATACAGCATTGAAGAAGAAATAGAGCTTCGTTAATGTATGATAGGAATTCTTGGTAAAAAATAAACATAAAGCTATAGGAATTATATCTTGCATCAAAACATGGCAATCATGTGATTTAAGAAGTTTTAACTTTAAATTGTTCATTGACATGATGTTCTTGATATTCGATGAATACCCCTCTGGAACCTTTATATCATTCAAAATGTTGAAAAACTGATATCTATCTTACCTAGAAAGAGTGTAAGCAGGAGGAGGAAAAAATGTTCATTTTTCACCCTTCACAGGTGCCAAATCTTCACGTATTCTCATGTTAACCATGTCCAACCTAGCCTTAATTCCATCCTTTGTTTTTTCGGGTGCATTTAGCAATGTTCCAATGAAACTATCATTTACATTTTTTTTAACATGCATAACATCAAGAAAATGTCTTATGTACATACAATTCTAGTATGGTAATTAAGAAAAACTGATTTATTTTTTCAACTAGTTTTGATAAGGTTTTTCAAAAATGATTTACCAAAAGTAGTATCCACATATTTAACTTTATCAAATAGATGATCACCTGTTAGTAGAGATGGTGTTGTACATTCTTCTATAATTATATTGAATGATTTTGTCCAAGATCGGTACTGGTGTCATCAGGGTACAAATCTTCTATGTCCTAGAAACACAGTTTTTTATGAATGTTTCAACCTAATTGATTGTGTACCATGTTTGCAGATGGGACACCCAAGAGTTACTTTAATTCTATATCCTAAATATTTTTCATAAGCATGAATGTCATTTATCATCCCATACAACATGGCTCTCAACATGAAATCTTCATTTTAGTAAGCATCATACATTGTAACACTCGAATCCCACAATAATTTCAAATCCTCGATCAACAGATCCAAATAAACATCAATGTCATTACCCAATTGGTATTGTCCTGATATAATCATAGATAAAAATATGTTTTTTTGTTTCATGCATAACCACAGTAGAAAGTTATAATTTACCAACATAACTGGCCATGTACTGTGAGTGCTACTATTAAAGCCAAAAGGATTCACTCCTTCTGTAGATAATGCAAGATAAAGGTTTCTCGACTCATTTACAAAGTCAGGATACTCATTATCAATTCTATTCTACTAAGGAGGGTCTACTGGATGTCATAGTTTTCCATCCTTATTTCTTCTGTTTGTTTACCATGTCAATTTCCATGTTGTCTCCTCACTTCCATATAGGTGCCTAACACTTGGAATGATTGGAAAGTACCATGAATCTTTTGTAGGACTAAATTCATCTTTCTTGTATTGAGAAGCACCACACTTTGGGAATTCTCTAAGTTATTTATGGTCCTTGTGAAACAGTATACATTCATTCGGGAAAATTTTCCTTCTTTTAGAGATCATACCCATTGAGCATAACATTTGTTTGGCGCTGTATGTTCATCTCTAGAGATCATTATCTTTTGGGATCAAGTCATTCAAGGGATGAAGTAATTCCGTAAAATTGACATCACTTCATCTTTTGCCTACTTTCAAATTATACAGCTTCATTACGGCTGATAATGTTGTATATTTAGTGCAAACATTATACAATGGAATCTTTCCACAAATCTTTTATTGCTCCAACAATTTTGGGAAATTATGAAGTTCATCTTCAACTATCCTTTTCATTTCCTTAATACGATATTAATCATCATGAAAATCTGTAATCACGTCCTTGATATGGTATTCTACATTTTCCATGCTTGTAATCATATCAAATGATCTATAAAACGCAGTGTTATCATAGTCACTAGGTACATTCACTTTTTCCCCATGCTTATTCCAACACTTTTCACTCCAATCTATTTCATGATAGATCAAGTGTCTTCAAACTCCTCTGTACTAACTTTTCTTGAATAAAAAAAGCGTAAAAATGGATAATGAATTTCAAAAGGATCATATGCATGATCTTTTTCAAACATGATGAGCTCTTTCACTCCACCTTCATAATATTTTTTTAGATAATTGGAATCCATCCATTATTTATTCATATTCAACCTAGTTGATTCGATGATATTAATATTTAACAAAATAAATACACAAAACATTGATATTAAAATTAACCAAGGCTAAAAAAGTTATAGAATTTAACTCTAATTTGAAAACTATTTATAAAATCACAGTTTAAATCCCATTAGAAAAACAACCATTTACACAAATTCCTCTTTAAAATAACAAAACCTTTTTAAATTAAACCAATTAGTTCCAAACATCCATTCTCAAAACCCCAATTATTTTTTTAAACAATGTTAAAGCAATTTAAAACCAAAAAAGGGTATGTTTAACACATATAATTTTTTAAGAAACATTTCAAAACACTTGAATCGTTTTAAAAGTGAACCCCCAAAAAAATCACTCTATGCCATTGTCACTTCCCTCTATCTATCAAATTCAAATAATTGATGGTTTCATGCCTTATATGTCTCATGAAACCCCCTATCTAGCTTGGATCACTAGTTTTTAGTGTTCCTCCCATCAACATTATTGATTGGCCAACCCATCACTGGTGGGTGAAATCATGTTTCCAGTGTTCTGCCCCCCCCCCCCACGGGCTTCTCAAAACCATATTCACATTTAAATTTATTGTTAGAGATTAACACCATCACACTCACCCATGAACATATAATCTTGCTAACTTATTCGCTTGTTATATTGTGAGTAAAGATTAACGCAATCACTCTCACCCTTTTTAAACCTATAGACTTACTAACCTATTTACATAACATTTATAAATCATGATATAAAATATTTTACCCAATGCATTGGTTGGAAATATAGGCACTACCCATCTCATAATACATAAATTTGTTTTCGACTTGAAAATCAAACATTCATTATCTCATAAAGAACCCATATCAACTAGAGAAAATAAATTTACAATGAATAAGTTAACCATGTGATCAATAAAGAATATAATATTAAATAATACTAATATTAATAGTTACACTAATAGAGAATCATAAGACAGATGTAATCAATATAATAATTTAATCCTCTATATAGAACCACCAATCAAGGAACAAAATGTCATGTGATATACCCTAGGTACTAGTCTGTGATGATCCAAAACAACACTATAACTATATGGACCATCATCTGATATATGTTTTATCCAAAAAATAACATGATCCACCTAACTAAACCAGAATTAACTCATCATAATGGAACCTTCCCACTATCCTTGTCTAAAACACAACTAGGGGGGACCATAGAAGTGTGTGTACCAACTAGGGTAGCATGAATCAAGACCTCCCACCTAGACAACAAAGTTACTGTAAACAAACAACCATGTAGGTGAGAAAGAAATCAAGATAATTACTAAAAATACCTCTCACCTCACCTCCAACACCAACACATATAACATCCCATTTTCACATCATGCATCCGTCATATAAATAATCAATAACCCATAACTGATGAAACAAGTATAGGGGAAATAATTGAATGTCACATGAGAAATAAACCAGTAACTTTTTAAAGTGAAAAATGGGTGTTCACATGAAAACCAGTTTATTTTTTAGTGTCTCACTCCCCTTCTTTAAATTCTCATCATTTCAATGATTTTGGAAGAAATTGAAAAAAATCCCTTTTTCTTTCCAAAACATTCCCCAAGCACCTGGAAAATTCCTTTGAAAAACCAAAAAAGGAATAAGGCATAAATTTACTATAATAACATTTAAATGACCATATGAACCTTTAAAAATAAGATTTTCATTAGAATTAATCTAATTTAAAAATAGTACATGAAATTATTATGAAAAAACCCTTATGAAAATCCTATAATTTAATAATGAAATTTATAATTTCACCCAAGAACCCATACATTAATATACTTTTATTGAAAATAAATTTATAAATTATACAATTTCCATGAATTATAAAATAAAATAAGAGAAAAAACACCTACTTTAAATCAAATGGTAACCAATACACAACATGTCACGTTCCATGGAAAACACTCAAAAAACCTGAAGCCAAAAATCCTCATGAAAAATGAATTTTAGTTCCTAGGAGAATGAGAAACCTATGGGAAATAGAGAAGAGAAGATGGATGGGGGAGATAAAGGATAAAAAGTGGGAAGAATATTTAAAATTAAAAAATTATTTTCGTAAATAATTTAAAAAAAATCACATAACATGAACATAAGAAATAATATAACATTATAATTCTAATTTTCCAAATTAAATCATATCAAAATAATATATAAATTATTACTAAAATATCATTAGATGGAAAACAATCCTAAGACAATAAATATAAGTGAAAATACATCCCTTTTCATAAATTTTTTTAAAACTTTAAAGTGAAAGTTATATTAAATTTTTTTAATAGAAATAGATTACTATAGAAAACATTATTATAAATAGTTCCTAATAAAAGGTTATTAAATAGACACAAAGGTTTTAAAAATAATAAGTAAAAATAATTTAATAATGATTACTTTTAATAGAATATTTAATAATTCAAACTTGAAAAATAAATAATGTATTCATGGGGAAAGGCCTCTGTAATGTGGTAAATAAGAGACCCCTAAGTAATGGTGTTGTAGGTGTGTGAGACAATCAGTTTGTTTAGAGAAAGATCTATGACCTATCAAGGGATGAGTAGTGTGGTGATGAAATCCAAGTTTGGAAATTCATTGTGAGTGTTAGCTCATCATGATAGTTTGTAATTTTAGTAATGATAATTTGTGGTTCATGAAAATCCAATAAATATTTTCTTCCCTAACAAGACTATGTGAGGATGTGGAGAGTCAAACTGTAAGAGTCATGTCTGGATATGTGGATGGGTCCTTGAGTTATTTCATTAGGGTTGGTGATGTGATCATGTATAGGAGTTATTGTAAATGATTGCGAGTGTCAATATTCAGATAACAATGAGATATGTTCATGCTTATATTTTGGTAGTGATGGAATTTCTTACTGCACATTAAGAGTGGTGTGTATGTGAACCTAACTCGTAGGTAGAGGTGGTTGGTTTTGTGTGTGTACATAAGTGGCTAAGTTGCACTGGTAGATGATAGATACTCATGTAAGGGTATCGATTAGAGGATATCAAGAATGAATCAATGATGTCAACTTATAGAGAGGGGATTGGGTTGTTAGGGGAATTTGGTGATGAGAGCTATTATGGTTTGTCACTTATTTCATGGGTTGAATCATGTGACAAATCATAATGAAGTTTTATTTAGACATCTACACATGGGAATGTAAGAAAACATGGTATTACTTAGACATTGTTTGAGAAACATACACTATGAATTATTGATTGGATTGAAAAGGTATTGATAAGGAAGACGGTGCCTAACATTCGAGTTTTTTGAATCATGGACGTATTCAAGAAGAATATTGGAATTGGGAGTCTGATGTGCAGGCTCAGTGTCCCAAGATGGTCAAACAAGTCCTCTAGAGACACTTCTCAGGGATGATAACTCTTTATAGGGGGAGATTGTAATGGACTCGGACTTTCTTGGCATGTTATTCCTTATTTTTATCCTTTCTTTTAAGTGATTTTAGTTATTATCTTTTAGGGTGAAATCATTCCCATAGTTATGTATGTCGATACCCATTTGGTTATCGCCAACCCATGGTGATCTGGAATGGGCTTTAGGCCTTGTCCCGATCCATCTTGGGTGACATGTCATGTCGACCCGTGTTTGGTTGTTACATATATTCACTTGTATACTTTTGGAATGAACATTTTCATCACCATCTAAATCTTGTTATCTTCTATAACCTGGGGCTCAACCCTAATCTACTACATGATGTGATACTCTTTATTATAGATTGTAATTATTAACCTCAAAATTTCATAGCTCACGGAGAAAAACATGTTACGTAGAATATCTCATAATTAACCTTTTACTAGAACATGACAACATGACTTTCTCTATCATAGTGTGTTTACATGGACTCCATGTATACTTAATCATTCATATTGAGATGTCCTATATGGCATGGAAATCACAAAGTATGTAGAACCACCAAGGTCTTCCTAAGCCACTTCAAGAAATGTATAAACTCCCCATGACATGAATAACTCTTACACATTCCCCTAATTGCATGGACATTACTACCATTGCATGAACAAATCTTATATATAAATGGAATTATCTATATTCCCATTAAAAAGTTCAAGAATATTGATATTCCATCTCCCTTAGTGTGATCAAAAAGTCACCTTCAAAACATCTTGGATCATAATTATCATGGGTACCTCTACATGGTGTGAATTATTCCTCATGAAACCAACAATAGAATTATGTAGATTTATCAGAGTGAATTAGGTTGTTAGGATTTTACTTATATCCTATATATGGAATTTATATAATTGCATCCCAAAACCATCCAAAACTCTACTAGCCTTCTCTATGACATCATTTTCTCTTTTGGAAGTACCTTACACCTAGGTATAGGTGACCTTCATGTATCACCATAATGTTCTCTATACATTTCCATTTCATTAAAAATGTGGTCTGCATAATTTTATATATACAGGGATTATTATGTATTTTTCATTTTTCTAGGAACTCCACTCATGGTGTAACACTTATACTCATTCCATGGTAATTTCTACAACTTCTAAAATTTATCTAATGAACTCCATCCAACTCAACTACTTTATCAAAATTCTAGAATTATTATTTTGAACATCTTCCCCAACTCTTATAGAATAACTTCCAAAAAATATCAAATACTTCTTTTCTAGTAATTTTCAGAACAACCATATATCATTCCATAAATATACTTCCAGAACAACAGCCAATAACCAATCGTGTGTTGATAATAAATCCAACACCAATAATCAACATATGTTGAAAACAAATTTATCACTATCCATAATTATATAACACATGTTTATTACATTTTTTCGTTTAAATCCATCTCCAAAATGTTACAAAAAAATCCAATACTAACCTATATCCAATAAATAAAATATTAACACATTTCCAATAAATTCAATACAAATACCAATTCTCAATTAAATCCTGAAAATATCCCCCTATTAATTATTTGGCACCACTATCATGAATCCAAAATAACATCACATCGTGCTCCATACTCCACATTTAAGGGACCAATATATTCGTGGATTCATCTTGATTCATACTACCCATTTCACAAAAAAACCAAAGAAAACACTCATCATCAAGGAAAGATATAGTCTTTGATAAATCCTCTACCTTATGAAATAAGGGTGTCACTTTCCAGTACATTATCACTCTCCAAAAATTGTATTTGTGTAAAAAAATATCAACTTCACTTCCTTTGATACCTTTTATAATAGTATTTGATGAAATGATGACACTTATTATATTAATTTCTCCTTGCAATTATTCTCGGAGTGGACAAAAAGGATTAGTACTACTTTTTTCATGGAAATATTCTCTACTAATTTTCATAAGCATGGGGAATCATCAATAAATCTTCTCTTACATTATTAGAATATTCCTTTCATCACATTTATTGTGGGTAGGCTCCCCCTTTTACAATTCATTTCACGAATATTGTAACTTCCAGCTCATTTTCCACTTATTTAACAAAAATCTAAATTTGAGTTTCACGCTTAAGAAGATTGTTCAAATATTACTAAATCATAAAATATTTTTATAGAGTAATCTTACCACATAGAATTATACCATCAAAAAATATATTCAACTATGTCATAATTTGATATAGGAAACAAAATATTAGACTAATAAAACCACTATAATAAATTGAACCCAGTTAAATCCATAAGTTTCAAGCAATAACAATATTTATATTCTACCATGATGAAAACCCACATTGCATTGACGATTTTTAAATCAACCAATTCAAAATATGGTATATGCAAAATGAATATTACCGAATATAACTAGTACGCAAACAAGGACCACCAATGGTCACAATTTTCAGTGGGGTTTTTATCATGTACAATTCACAAATCATCATCAATATCAAATTGTAATTAGTGAACCCAATGAGAAAGAGGAAAAACTAACCGCAGATGTGTGGTTAAGCACGCGGGTGAGATTTAGATGCAGACTCAAGTAGGAAGCCCATGCGGGTGTAGTGTTTCCCTCTAACCAGATTTAAATAAAAATAGAAAAATTAAGTATATATGCATTTTTTTTACATATTAGTCAACTCAAAAAAGGGTTTTTCTATAAAAAAGTTAATAATAAAAAATTTATATAATTTCATCATGAAAATATAATATTTAAAAAGTTTATTTTATAAATTTAATTTTATTTATGTAAAGTGTGAAAAAATACATGAATTTCTCCCTCTTGAAAATTCTAGGACAAAATACTTTTCATGGACTCTGGATGCGGAGAGGCACGTTGACACAAACAGCCTTGATGAAACAATTCTGTGAAAAAATTCGCCTTTCAGGTCGGTTATCAGATAATCAACGTGAACAATTGACGCGTTAAAGGGGTTTTCATGTCGGTTATCAAATAACCGACCTGATAAACCAATTTTTTTAAAATAATTTTCTCTTACCCACTCCACAACAGACAAGAAGAGTAATTAGGCAGAAAACCCAACAGAAAACATGCAAAAGTAACATCAAAACAACCAGAAAAACACATTTACAATTAAACATTAAAAATTACAATATATTGTACAAATAAACTAAAATCCAACCACACTTGTAAAATGATTTTCCCATTCATTTAGTAAGTATCTTATCTCCTGTGCACTATAAGGTCGAAGGCCATACAAAACTACAATTTAAAAGGAAATCATTTAACATGTATTATGAATAAAAAAAATTAAAAATTAATGAAATATTCATAATGAAATCCAACCTGGTGGGTCTTCTTAATTATCCTAGTTGAAATTATTTCACACATAAATATTAAAACATAATATCAACATTCTTTTATTCCTTCATTTTAAAGACAACACTATTTATAATAGTTTCTAAATTCAAAATAACATTATTAAGAAATATATCCAAAAGTTACTAATTTTAAATGAAAACTCATCTTGTTTTTTACATATTTGATCTTGACGCTCTTCTTTCATATGATATCTCAAAAGAAATTTCATTCCCTATTTGAAAATAATACGAATTAAATAAACTTAAAAGTCATTATAATAAAAAAAAATTATAAAGAAATTCAAACTTACATTTCCAATAGATTCTTATTTTTTTGCACATCATCATGGTTAGAGCACAACCAATAAAGTGCAGTCTTCCTTAGATAAAAAACACCTAACATTCAATGAACACTGATATAAAAGAAAATTTAATGTTAGTGATTATTATATTGAAAGATATATAACACTTCGGGAGATATATGTTTCACCACTATAGGTGAAATAAACTATGGTTCCATAAATCCATATAAATCTGTCTTGTCATGGTCCTTACACATTATATAAAGAGATCAAATACAAAACAAACATAAGTATAAAATTTCAATAAATTAAATGTATGAAAATATTTATGTTAAGAATTTCACGGAAAAAACTTGCATCGTGTTGATGCCCAAATAATCTCCAATTACAATCTCCATGATATAATTTTTCGAAATCTCCAATGTCATTTCCAGCCCACAAACACCACCTTCAATTGGAATATCATAAACATCCAAAAAAATTTTGAATATGGTAACAATCTATCAAGACTACTAGAATTTGCATCTGAAGTCATAAAAATTTTTATTTGTTGTTGTCTATACAGTATTCCTTTAACTTTAAAGTATTACTGTAAAAAATATATAAATATATAAAATTTAAAATTATAAAAAAAATTAATACCAAAATTAAATAAAAGAAAAAATATACACATACCAATATGGTAATATGTCGAACAAGTCTAGATGGTCAAACTAAAAATTGGATGATACTTTTTTCAATTGTACTGACCTCATATGTAGGTAATGGTAATCCAACTGATCTATCTATAGGATCCTATAGAATGTGTAACATCCCAAGTAAGTAATGAATAATATATATTTTTATCTATGTCTATTAATTATTAAGATAGTGTTATAGAGGCTTAATATGAAAATAAATACAATCTTATGCATGGAATACACTAATATTCTTAAAAGATTGTTTTACTGCCTTTTGATGGCAAACCATTTTTGAATCTATATTTTGACAATTTTATAAACTATGTTGTCAAAATAAACTTATCCTTTATGATTGGGACATCAAAATTTACCTTGTGTGAATTTTTGGTATTTTTCTGACAATGTTCATTTTTTAATGAATAGTGAAAAATACTGCATTTTACATCAAAACTGCTTTTTAATCTAATTTATTTATATGATTAGATTATGTTTTGAATTGGTTGTGAAGTGAAATTAAAATATATTTTTACCATTTTATCCAATGGTGGTCATTGGAATCATTTTCACTTTGAAATTAGACTTAAACTGGTGTCAATCTTTTGATACTTATTGTTTTGTAAAAACACGCTATTTGCTCTGGCAGCGGGAATTAATTATTAAATTAATTAATGTGACCAATATGTTTTGAATTTTGTAAAATAGACTTCATTTTTGAATTCATAATATCAAATATAGCTTAGGGTGAATTTTTGGTAATTTTCTGAAAAACTTCAATTTTTGATGAATAGTGAAACCACTAAGTGGTAATCAAGCAAACTGATTTTTCAGTTAAATGAAAGTTTACCACTAATGTGTATTGAATTTTGAAAATCCGACATACATGGTTTTCATTAAGAAGTAAAATGTGGTTCAATGAGATTAAAATAATTTTTTGGTGAATAGTAACTTATTAAGTTCTTAATCACGATTAGCGGTAATTAGGGTAGTTTAAGGTATAAATAATACTTTAATAAAATGAAATGACCTAGACACATGTCCCAACCTCATTGGTTGTGTCATGGCCGACCATGAAATGCCATGGGTAAACTTGGGGACCCCATGGATCCACTTTTGTTGGGAAATGACATAAATTACTTTTTATTTAATGTTAAAGTAAAAATGACACAAACATAATATGTTTTACGAAAACAATTTTTAAGTGGGGTTATACAAGTCCAAATTATGATTATAAATAGTCATTGGAAAGATAAAAAGATTTACTACATCATAGTATTTTTTTTATGATTTTTAGACATTAAATAAATTAAATTATTTATGACATAATAATGATGCAGCGATGACATCATTATTTGACGATTTAAATAAAATGGAAAGATAATATAAAATCTATGAACTACACCTGTCCAAAACCAATTGGATGAGTGGATTTAGAACCCTTATCACCTTATCCACGAATTATATCAATGTGTGACCTTTTAAAACCGATACAAATTTTCAAATAAAGTAATATTTCTTTACTTTCCAAAAGTGCCCCTCCTCTCCTCTTATAAAAGGCCCCCACCTCTACCTCATTTCACACACTCTTAAAGCCTTTGGCTCGGCCAACCCCTGCCCATTTGCTCTCTCCACATCCCTCTCCTCATCATAGAGGATTCCCTTTGGGCAGAATCCTTTCAAAGGAAACCTTTAGGCTCAAATCAAAAGGAGATACACTTTTAAAGGTAATTCATTCTCTCATGTTCATTTGTTTTATTTTGCATCTCCAACCCCCTAAACTCTATTTATTTACTTATTTTGTAACAACAACAGTATATTCAATATACAAGGATTTTGTTATAATATTTATTTGAGCTACACTCTCACACAACTACATCAAATGGTTAAAGAACATACGGTTTCCGTGGACGGCGAAATTCTGCCTCCCGAAACGATGATTGTTCAACACTCATTTAACACCTTAAAAGGTGGCCATTATGATGTCACTATTTTTATATATGATATATAATATGTTTATGTTTTCCTTAAGCTTCTGTTTTTTTTCATTTTTGGCATACCTTTATGGTTTCTATTATGGGTAAACACGATATCTTCATTTTAGGAAGTGCGGACTACTGCCCCCTAAAAGTGATTTGATTCGTTAATACCATATGTGGGATGTGTAAAGGATAAAGTTAATGATATTATATATGTTATTATACTGGAATTATAATATACTCTTATATAATTATGATTCCATTCCAGAAAATATGAAATAGAAATGGAAGTAGCGTTCATGCGTACGTACGGCTTACCGTCTCCATGAACGGTGCATTTCATTTCTTACCTCTAAATGTGATGTAATATTATAAATGCATGTATGTACTGGATATATATGACATATATGATATCTACATCATGAATACCATTCTGGATATAGTGAACCTTTGACCAAATTAACAACATGTAAGTGTAAGAAGTCTATTTTTGACTTAAGAACCAAATACCGACAAAATGAACATTATTAACTTAACCGATTACATGATGTCCATAACATGGTATAAAAGGAATAATGAACATGAAAAAGATTCATAAGAATGTAGAGATTAACTCAAGTTTATTATTTAGGAGATTAAAGAACGGTCTGGTCAAGTTGGATACGAGGTATGGGACTTCGTCTCAATCTCCTTTCGTTGAGGCATATTTTATTTTATACACAACTTTCTTTTATACGGTGTATAAAACCCATTGACTTTTACATTTATTCAAAAGGAATATTTTTTATACGAAGCGTTTACTAAACGAAAAAAGGGAATGTTTTTGTCGTACGTATGCGGGGACAACGACTTCTCCGCCGTCGTGACCGTTATTTGTGTTTCGGCTTCCTCTACAAGCCATACCTTCTTTTTAAAAGAAAAATAAATACCATGTTTTACTTTTCTTTTACTTTGGTATTGAAAATGGTTTTCATAATGTTTTTATTATATCAATGTGTTGTATTGATATCTCGTGATTGAAATGTGGAAATGTTATGTTTCCTTTATGCATGTTTTATGTGATATGATTATGTTATGGTTCTTGGGCATTATTATGAAGACGGGTGGTTCCGTGATAAACTAAGGGAGGGTGAGCCCGTTATAGCTCTCCAATGCATTGGGTAACGCGAAGGAGTGAAACGTTAAGGTTTCTCCGAAGAGATTTTAGGGTATACTGTGATGGGTATTCCAAACGTAACCAAGATGGTTACTCCCTACGTAAGAATGTTATGAATGCCTCAAGTTACCTTTATGTCTTATGATTTCTATGATTTATTCATGATTTTATGAGGTATCTTAAAGTGCCTATGTTTTATGGGTAAAGTATGATTTCATTCTTATGTATATATGAACTCATGTTTCCTTTCCATGTTTTTTTTATATAACCCATATTGAGTTTTTATGCTCATCCCACGTTTTTGAAATGTTTTTCACAGGTCAAGGGAAAGGTACATGATAAGATGATAGAGTCAAGGATGTGTCAAGAAATAATCCATGTTTTATTTTAAATGTGTTTCCATTGATGGGAATGAAGAATACTATATTTATGTAACCACTTTGTTTATATGTGGAATGTAATGCAAGTTTTATGATCTAATTCTCTAAAACTCTAAACCCGAAAAGATCCTCAATGTGTAATCTTGTAATAACTCAAGATTAAGTAAGGTTTAAGGCTGGGGCCTTATAGTTGGTATCAGAGGTCGGTTTAGATAACTTTAGGAGTTAGAATTCTATTAAATGATTATCCAAAAATATTTTTTTGAAATGATATAGCATTTAAAGATTACCATGTTGCTTCTTCTAAGACATGTTTGTTCAGAATGGTTTTCCGCAGAGGAAACAGGGAAGTAGTGCTAGGAAGGCATACAGAATGAAATAACCTTCCGAATCAGCATCCAGAAATGGTCGGAATTGGAACCGAACAGTTTGTTGCAGTGATGGCGTAGTTGACTCAAGCGATAAATGGCGGTGGTATCCATGCACGAGATCAGCCAGATCAACCGCAGAGGAACATGTCAGTGGTGGAACATTTCATGAGGCAACATCCACCATCATTTAGAGGATCATCTGACCCTGTGCCAGCTGAAGGGTGGATTAAAGCACTGGAGAAGATTTTTGATGTCATGGGATATTCAGACAATCAAAAGGTTAGTCTTGCTATTTACCGTTTGGAGGGTGAAGCAGATCAGTGGTGGTCCATGGTTAAAAATATCATGGACGCCGAGGAGATTGATGCTCTTGACAGGGATGAATTCAAAGGTATGTTTCTTGAGAAGTATTTTCCTAAGGCTGTTCGACTTAGGATGGAAAAGCAATTCTTGGAATTGAGGCAAGAGGAAGACTCAGTGGCTGCCTATGAAGAAAGTTTCACTCGATTGGCAAGGTATGCTCCAAATCTTATCCGGGACCTTGATAGTAAAATCAATCGTTTTTACTCAGGATTAAAGCCAAAATATCGAAGGGCATTAGCTTCTCGTGAGTTTAAAAGTTATGAAAAGCTTTTTAGATGTGCTGAGAAGGTGGAAATGGAGTTTGCCGATGACCAAGTTTTCTATAACAACCAGCAGAAGAAGAGACCGAGGTGGCAGGAGAAAGGTAAGAATTCTTCAAAAAAGTCTGATGGTAAGAGAACTAAGTTTCCAGTTTGTGATAAATGTGGCAAAAGGCATGCTGGGGAATGTCTTCTGAATTCTGGGAAGTGCTAACGATGTGGTAAGATGGGACATAAGGCTCGTGATTGCACTGAAAATGATCAAGGTGAAGGTAAGAACAAATTTGATTTACAGTTAGTGAAATGTTATAAGTGCAATGAGATGGGTCACTATGCAAACGAGTGTCCGACAAGGAGCTTGAGTGATGGGAAGCAGTTAGACTACAAGCAGAAAATGGTGGTGAAATCCTTTGCAACTACTTCAGCAGATGTCGGGCCATCAAATGAAGTGGTATCAGGTACTTTGTTTGTTTTTTCAGATTATGCCAGTGTGTTGTTTGATTCGGGGTCTACACATTCTTTCATCTCTGAAACCTTTTCTAGTAAAATGGGAATACCATCTCAAGAAATGACTCCTGAACTTTTGGTAAAAACACCTGGGGGAAGTGTCGAGGCAACAAGAATTTATAAGAATCTTCCTATCCTTATCTGTGGAAAGAACCTACTTGCAAACCTTATTGTTCTACCTCTAGTAGAGTTTGATGTTATCCTGGGTATGGATTGGCTCTCTATTTACCATGCTAAGATTGACTGTAGAGCTAAAGAAGTTTCTTTTCAGAAAGACTTTCAGTTTGTTTACAAGAATGAACCCTTACTTTTGATAACATATCAAGAGGCCGCGAAACATGTAAAAGATGGAAATGAATGTTACCTTGCACACGTCGTTGAAAATAAAGGAACTGTTCAGATTAATGATGTGCCAGTGGTAAATGAGTATCCTGATGTTTTTCCTGATGAGTTGCCTGGAATAATACCAGATCAGGAAGTTGAGTTTACTGTTGACTTAGTTCCTGATGCTAAGCCAATTTCAAAACCCCCTTATCGAATGGCACAAATTGAACTTTTAGAGTTGAAGGAGCAATTGAAAGATTTATTAGAGAAAGGTTTCATTAGACCTAGCACATCAACATGGGGTGCTCCTGTTTTATTTGTTAAAAAGAAAGATGGTTCTATGAGACTTTGCATTGATTATAGAGCCTTGAATAAAATCACTGTTAAGAACAAATATCCTTTGCCTCATATCGATGATTTGTTTGATCAGCTCCAGGGAGCTCAGTTTTTTTCAAAGATTGACTTGAGATCGGGGTACCATCAGCTGAAGGTAAAGGAGGCAGATATTCCGAAGACCGCGTTCCGTACAAGATATGGCCATTATGAATTTGTAGTAATGCCTTTTGGGCTAACCAATGCACCTGCTGTATTCATGGACTTAATGAATACAATTTTCCATGAGTTCGTGGATAAGTTTGTGGTGGTTTTCATTGATGATATTTTGGTGTTTTCTAAAAGTAAAGAGGAGCATGAAAAACATTTAAGGGTTATCTTACTAACCTTAAAAGAAAAGAAACTGTATGGGAAATTCAGCAAGTGTGAGTTTTGGTTGCAACAAATTTCTTTCCTTGGTCACATTGTTTCTAAAGATGGAATAACTGTTGATCCTGCAAAAACAAAAGTTGTGGAAGAATGGCCAAGACCCACAAATGTAACCGAGATTCGTAGCTTCCTTGGTTTGGCGGGCTATTGCCGAAGGTTTGTTAGAAATTTTTCACGGTTATCTAGTCCAATGACTAAGCTAACTCGGAAGGGTGTTAAGTTTATCTTGACAAAAGAATGTGATGATTGTTTTCAGGAATTGAAAAGAAGATTGGTGAATGCTCCAGTTTTGGCACTACCTTCCAGGAATGGTGAGTTTGTTATATACAGTGATGCTTCATTGAAAGGACTTGGTTGCGTCCTAATGCAGAATGATCAGGTAATTGCTTATGCTTCACGGCAGTTGAAAACTCATGAGGTAAATTACCCTACACATGATTTGGAATTAGCTGCTGTTGTTTTTGCTTTAAAAATTTGGAGGCATCATTTGTATGGAGTAAAGTGTGAAATATATACCGATCACAAAAGTTTAAAGTATATATTCACTCAGAAAGAGTTAAACATGAGACAAAGGAGATGGTTGGAATTAATCAAGGATTATGATTGTACAATTCATTACCATCCGGGAAAAGCAAATAAAGTGGCTGATGCTTTGAGTCGAAAAAGTAATGCTTCATTAACAATGTTGCGTTTGGAACGTGATCCTTTGGTTAAGGATTTGATGAACTTTGGCATAGAAGTTGTTGGTGCCGGAAATCCTTCTGTTTTGTTTCAGGTATCAGTGAGATCATCTCTATCAGATAGAATCAAGCAAGCACAGAAGCAAGATAGTGAGTTGCAGAAAAGGGTAGAGCTGGTTCAGAAAGGTAAGTTGCCTGAATTCAACATTGATAGTGATTGTGTTTTGAGATTTGGGAAGAGATTGTGTGTGCCTTGTGATTCACAATTGAAGAGATAGTTGTTATGTGAAGCTCATAGTTCTCCGTTTTCAGTTCATCCGGGCAGTACTAAGATGTATAGAGATCTGCGAGAGTATTACTGGTGGGATGGAATGAAAAGAGATATTGCTGATTTTACTGTGAAGTGTTTGACTTGTCAGCAGGTTAAAGCAGAGCGGCAGTTACCGAAAGGGATGCTTCAGCCTTTACCAGTGCCAGAGTGGAAATGGGAGAATATATCCATGGACTTTGTTGTCGGATTACCGAAGATATCTCGAGGTAATAATGCAATCTGGGTTATTGTTGATCGCTTGACCAAATCTGCTCATTTCTTTGCTATACGAGATACATTCTCTCTTGATCAACTTTCCCATTTGTATCTTAAAGAGATAGTCAGGTTACATGGAGTTCCTCTCTCCATTATATCGTATCGTGATCCCAGGTTTACTTCTAACTTTTGGAAAGGCCTTCAGAAGTCGTTGGGTACTGAATTAAATTTTAGTACAGCTTTTCATCCTCAATCAGATGGGCAGTCAGAACGAACAATTCAGACATTGGAGGATATGCTACGAGCTTGTTCTATGGATTATCAGGGATGTTGGGACCAACATCTTTCTTTGGTTGAGTTTTCATATAATAACAGTTTCCATTCCAGTATACAGATGGCACCATTTCAGGCATTATATGGGAAGCAGTGTCGAACTCCAGCTTTCTGGGATGAAGTGGGTGAAAGGAAGTTGATGGGACCAGAATTGGTAGAAGAGATGGCAGAAAAAGTTCAGCTGATTCAGAAACACATGAGAACAGCTCAGAGCAGGCAGAAGAGTTATGCGGATAACTGGAGGAAGGATCTATCTTTCGAGGTAGGTGATCATGTTTTTCTCAAGGTTTCTCCTTGGAAAAGTGTGATGAGATTTGGTAAGAAAGGAAAGTTGAGTCCGAGGTTTATTGGACCATACAAAATTCTGGAGAGAGTTGGATCAGTTGCATACCGAGTGGCTTTACCTCCGAGTTTATCTCAGGTACACAATGTTTTTCACATTTCAATGTTGAGAAAGTATATGCCAGATCCATCTCATGTTTTGAGTCCAGAGGTAGTTCAGCTGGAAGAGAACCTATCTTATGAGGAACAACCGATCCAGATTCTTGACCACAGGGAGCAAGTGTTACGGAATAAGGTGATTAAGCAGGTAAAGGTTTTGTAGAAAAACCACATGATTGAAGAGGCAACATGGGAATCTGAAAATGCAATGAGGGATAAGTACCCCCATTTATTTGATAAGTAAATAAATTGCGGGGACGCAATTTTCTAAAGGGGGGAAGGATGTAACATCCCAAGTAAGTAATGAATAATAGATATTTTTATCTATGTCTATTAATGATTAAGATAGTGTTATAGAGGCTTAATATGAAAATAAATACAATCTTATGCATGGAATACACTAATATTCTTAAAAGATTGTTTTACTGCCTTTTGATGGCAAACCATTTTTGAATCTATATTTTGACAATTTTATAAACTATGTTTTCAAAATAAACTTATCCTTTATTATTGGGACATCAAAATTTACCTTGTGTGAATTTTTGGTATTTTTCTGACAATGTTCATTTTTTAATGAATAGTGAAAAATACTGCATTTTACATCAAAACTGCTTTTTAATCTAATTTATTTATATGATTAGATTATGTTTTGAATTGGTTTTGAAGTGAAATTAGAATATATTTTTACCATTTTATCCAATGGTGGTCATTGGAATCAATTTCACTTTGAAATTAGACTTAAACTGGTGTCAATCTTTTGATACTTATTGTTTTGTAAAAACATGCTATTTGCTCTGGAAGCGGGAATTAATTATTAAATTAATTAATGTGACCTATATGTTTTGAATTTTGTAAAATAGACTTCATTTTTGAATTCGGAATATCAAATATAGCTTAGGGTGAATTTTTGGTAATTTTCTAAAAAACTTCAATTTTTGATGAATAGTGAAACCACTAAGTGGTAATCAAGCAAACTGATTTTTCAGTTAAATGAAAGTTTACCACTAATGTGTATTGAATTTTGAAAATCCGACATACATGGTTGTCATTAAGAAGTAAAATGTGGTTCAATGAGATTAAAATAATTTTTTGGTGAATAGTAACTTATTAAGTTCTTAATCACGATTAGCGGTAATTAGGGTAGTTTAAGGTATAAATAATACTTTAATAAAATGAAATGACCTAGAAACATGTCCCAACCTCATTGATTGTGTCATGGCCGACCATGAAATGCCATGGGTCAACTTGGGGACCCCATGGATCCACTTTTGTTGGGAAATGACATAAATTAATTTTTATTTAATGATAAAGTAAAAATGACACAAACATAATATGTTTTACGAAAACAATTTTTAAGTGGGGTTATAAAAGTCCAAATTTTGATTATAAATAGTCATTGGAAAGATAAAAAGATTTCCTACATCATAGTATTTTTTTTATGATTTTTAGAGATTAAATAAATTAAATTATTTATGACATAATAATGATTCAGCGATGACATCATTATTTGACGATTTAAATAAAATGGAAAGATAATATAAAATCTATGCACTACACAAGTCCAAAACCAATTGGATGAGTGGATTTCGAACCCTTATCACCTTATCCACGAATTATATCAATGTGGGACCTTTTAAAACCGAAACACATTTTCAAATAAAGCAATATTTCTTTACTTTCCAAAAGTGCCCCTCCTCTCCTCTTATAAAAGGCCCCCACCTCTACCTCATTTCACACACTCTTCAAGCCTTTGGCTCGGCCAACCCCTGCCCATTTGCTCTCTCCACATCCCTCTCCTCATCCTAGAGGATTACCTTTGGGAAGAATCCTTTCAAAGGAAGCCTTTAGGCTCAAATCAAAAGGAGATACACTTTTAAAGGTAATTCATTCTCTCATGTTCATTTGTTTTATTTTGCTTCTCCAACCCCCTAAACTCTTTTTATTTACTTATTTTGTAACAACACCATTATATTAAATATACAAGGATGTTGTTATAATATTTATTTGAGATACATTCTCACACAACTACATCAAATGGTTAAAGAACATACGGTTTCCGTGGATGGCGAAATTCTGCCTCCCGAAACGATGATTGTTCAACACTCATTTAACACCTTCAAAGGTGGCCATTATGATGTCACTATTTTTATATATGATATTTAATATGTTTATGTTTTCCTTAAGCTTCTGTTTTTTTCATTTTTGGCATACCTTTATGGTTTCCATTATTGGTAAACACGATATCTTCATTTTAGGAAGTGCGGACTACTGCCCCCTAAAAGTGATTTGATTCGTTAATACCATATGTGGGATGTGTAAAGGATAAAGTTAATGATATTATATATGTTATTATACTGGAATTATAATATAATCTTATATAATTATGATTCCATTCCAGAAAATATGAAATAGAAATGGAAGTAGTGTTCATGCGTACGTACGGCTTACCGTCTCCATGAACGGTGCATTTCATTTCTTACCTCTAAATGTGATGTAATATTATAAATGCATGTATGTACTGGATATATATGACATATATGATATCTACATCATGAATACCATTCTGGATATAGTGAACCTTTGACCAAATTAACAACATGTAAGTGTAAGAAGTCTATTTTTGACTTAAGAACCAAATACCGACAAAATGAACATTATTAACTTAACCGATTACATGATGTTCGTAACATGGTATAAAAGGAATAATGGACTTGAAAAAGATTCATAAGAAAGTAGAGATTAACTCAAGTTTATTATTCAGGAGATTAAATAACGGTCTGGTCAAGTCGGATACGAGGTATGGGACTTCGTCTCAATCTCCTTTCGTTGAGGCATATTTTATTTTATACACAGTTTTCTTTTATACGGTGTATAAAACCCTTTGACTTTTACGTTTATTCAAAAGGAATCTTTTTTATACGAAGCGTTTACTAAACGACAAAAGAGAATGTTTTTGTCGTACGTATGCGGCGACAACGACTTCTCCGCCATCGTGACCGTTATTTGAGTTTCGGCTTCCTCTACAAGCCATACCTTCTTTTTAAAAGAAAAATAAATACCATGTTTTACTTTTCTTTTACTTTGGTATTGAAAATGGTTTTCATAATGTTTTTATTATATCAATGTGTTGTATTGATATCTCGTGATTGAAATGTGGAAATGTTATGTTTCCTTTATGCATGTTTTATGTGATATGATTATGTTATGGTTCTTGGGCATTATTATGAAGACGGGTGGTTCCGTGATAAACTAAGGGAGGGTGAGCCCGTTATAGCTCTCCAATTCATTGGGTAACGCGAAGGAGTGAAACGTTAAGGTTTCTCTGAATAGATTTTGGGGAATATACTATGATGGGTATTCCAAACGTAACCAAGAGGGTTACTCCCTACGTAAGAATGTTATGAATGCCTCAAGTTACCTTTATGTCTTATGATTTCTATGATTTATTCATGATTTTATGAGGTATCTTAAAGTGCCTATGTTTTATGGGTAAAGTATGATTTCATTCTTATGTATATATGAACTCATGTTTCCTTTCCATGTTTTTTTATATAACCCATACTGAGTTTTTATGCTCATCCCAAGTTTTTGAAATGTTTTTCATAGGTCAAGGGAAAGGTACATGATAAGATGATAGAGTCAAGGATGTGTCAAGAAATAATCCATGTTTTATTTTAAATATGTTTCCATTGATGGGAATGAAGAATACTATCTTTATGTAACCACTTTGTTTATATGTGGATTGTAATGCAAGTTTTATGATCTAATTCTCTAAAACTCTAAACCAGAAAAGATCCTCAATGTGTAATCTTGTAATAACTCAAGATTAAGTAAGGTTTATGGCTGGGGCCTTATAGAATGAACCTATGATGTATCTATCTGGTGATAATAATTAGTATATTGAATATAAAATATCCTTCCATATGTAACAATATGATGTTGGGGATCAACATCAAATGTATCACAATAAATGGGAAGCTGTGGAGGAGGGGGTGTAGAAGTAGGATAAGATGGAGTGGGGTCTGCAGGCTGAGGTGGAGGAGTGGGAGCTGCTGACAGAGGTGGAGTGGGAGCTACATTCTAAAACTGTCTTTGCATGTTTATTAACATCGATTGTACCAAAGCTTGAATCATACCCCCATCACCACACGAATTTCCTTAACATTAGATTCCAAAGATTCTATTTTTTTTTATAAAATCCTCAATTAAAGAAGATGTAGAATTTGGAAATACTTTTTTAATTGATACACATTTTAAGTATCCTCGTACATGCCCCGGTTGTTCGTGATGTACTAATGCTGTAGCTAAACTATCCTTCATACCTTCTGCTAAAATACCCCTTTTGTTCTATACTCCTCAAGATAATTCTATATGAAATATTTGAAAAAAAAATCAGTAATGAATCACAACATATTAAGAATTGAATTAACTTAAATAAATAAATAATGTAAACATATTACAATCCTATCAACTATAACCCTCTACTATTCTATCAGATATTATCCTTTTTTCTCATTTGAGTCCTCTTTCATTTTTGATGTATAGCTGGGGGGTGTGGAGGGGCAACCTCTGCAGAGCCTGAAGAATCAGCCCTCAGTTTTTGAAAAATTTCAGCCATCAGTTTTTCTTCCAATAATGTATACCCTCCTCGAGATAAAGTATGAGGGTATACATTTCTAGATTAGATCTCCTGAAGATATATCCTTGATTGCTATAAATTAAGAGTAAAAAATTCATTAATAGGATCATTAATACAAAAAAAATTCTAAAAAGAAACATTTCACTTACAAAAAAATTCTTATCGTCTTTTACTTTAAAAAATTACTTCCATGTATCTTCATCAATAAAGGGATATATGTCACGTGGATTATGATGTTTCTTATGCCTAAATATGAAATCTGGTATGAGGGTTGATTTAAAATCCCTCTACCTCTTAAAAACCAATGATAAACACTTCCTCCCAACTCCTCCAGTATCATGTATATCATATGTCATCTGATAAGAAGAGGGGAAGATTCTATTACTATAAATATTTAAAGATAAGTAAAATAATAACAAAAAATCTTACCAAAATAGTGTCCCACAAGTGAGATAGTTTCAATTTTTCAACACTTCTCCAATCATCAATCAAAATATTAACTTTTATATTAACCTGCATTGATATAAAAGTCTATAATTATTTGGAATTTGGCCTTCTTGGAATATCATTATCATCAAAGTCTACCGGTATCCTATGTTCCTGTCTATAGGAAGATGATAATTTTTGTAAATGAATTTTTCCACGTTAACCAACCCCAAACTCTTCTTTGGCCTTGTGGGAATAGATGTCTCTTGTAGAGAAGGATGGGGATAATCCATAAAAGCATGTGTACATTCTTCCATAGAGGTATGAGTACGATCGTATCTAGAAGTATGTGGTAGATCAGTTGATTGATCTATCATTATCCAACAAATCAAAGCAATAAACAATTAGTACATAGATATGAAAATTCAACTATCACATACTAATGCAAGTAAAAAATAAAAAAATTCAAGAAAAAAAGTAAACTAAACTAAACATAACACATTTTTATTCATATTTTTTATAGATAATTAAAATTCTAAAAACATTAATGAGATATGAAATAACATATAAATAATTAAAAAAAATCAAAAAATGGTGTGCGTGGAGTAAAAATTCTAAAACGTAATAAATACTTTTTTACACCAAAAGAATATTATTGGAATATAATATTATAAAATATTTTTGTTTTTATTTAACATATTAGATTTAAAAAATCTTTTTTTCAACAAAAAAAATTAATAGATAAGTTATGTAAGGGTAAACATGGTAAAAAACCAATCAAATCAAAACTAATATAAACAAACAATTTAAATGATTAGTTATAATAAATGTTCTAATAATGAAAATAAAATTCAAATATCAAAAATTTTATGAAATTTAAAAAGTAAATGAGAAATAAACATATTTTACATGTAATATTAGGAATGTACTAAAAGATTGTTTTCCCAAATTCCATCATCATGATCATTCTGTATAGAAAAAACCATGTATATGAAGTGCTCATCAATATTATATGTTAATATTTCTATGGAAGTAGGGATCTCACATAAATCATCACCTTATTTAAGTTTATCATCACCAATATACCATTTTTCCCTTTTAAAAAAATAGACCACTACATATCAGATTGATAAAGAACATATAGTTTTTTCATGTGTTTCCATTATAAAAATATCATCTATGTATTCTAATCTATTCATATTAACTAGTGTAACTCCAAATTCATCATGTATGATACTATTTTTACTGATAAACCATTTGTAGTTAAATAGAAAAACTTGAAATTTAATGTAATCAACCTCCCATATTTCTTCAATAAATCCATATTATACAATTGATGTGGAAATTGGGTTTTTGGATTTGGCCCTCAAAAAATGCATTCCTTCTATAAGCACCAATACACTGCTATTCTGAACTACACTTTTATTGTTCTGATCTTTCATATGAAATGCCTTTCCATTAATTCCATACTCAGACCATGTTATCAAATTAAAACTTGTACCACCCACTAACAATCTCAATATTTCTGATGCCTCTAATCTACCAAACACAATCTCTTTAAACCATGTCAGCAAAGATTTGTTATGCTCATTCAAAATCCATGTATCTTTTTGCAATTGGATAAAATTGTTTCAACTCATTAATATAAAATGTTATATATGGATGAGCATCATCTATGTTATTCAAGATGTATAATTGTACATTCTTTATCTATTCACCTTTCAATGATTTGGCTTTCAAGTCACATATCCCCTTTCCCCCATAATTAAATCATTCATGGTGATATGTAGACAAAACAATGTGCTCCACAATAGATAAGTAGCTTGAAAAAAACACCACAACCTCCTTAGAAATATAATTCTCAACAATGGAGGATTCAAGTTGATATGGATTATTAATATACCCATTCAATATCTTTATATACCTTTTAAAAGGATACATCCAACATAGATTTAAAAGTCTGCAAATCTTTTTTTATCACACCAAATGGACCGTTAATTGCACCATGATATAAAAAAAATGGAGAAAAATACATTTCTAATGGAAAAATTATAGAAATCAATTCATTCTCTAAATATTTGAAAGCATTCAGATCAACCACCTTATCAAAAATTGAATTCAAAAAATAAAATGAATTCATGATAGTCATGTTGACATAGATAGGAAATATTCCATGCAATTTAACTAGTAGGAGTTGTTGAATCATTAAGTGACAATCATGTGATTTCATACCTGTCAACTTCAAACCCTTTAAATAAAAACAATTTTTTTACATTTGATGAATAACCCTACAACACTTTGGTATCTTGAAGACAATGAAAAAACATAATTCTGTCCCTCGTGGATACTTTATAACAAGACAAGGGTAGGAATGTTCACCTTGTATTAGGAGTGGGACCTAAGTCCAAACATATTCCCATTGAGAAAAAGTAAAATCTCATCTTAAACCCTTATTTAGTCTTTCCTTTAATATCTAACAATGTTCCAAATAATACATCACATATAATCATCTCCACATAATTGAAATAAAAGTTATATTTGAACTCATGATATCTCTAATTTGGTAGCTCAAAAAATACTGACAGTTTCTTCCAAATATTTTTATCATTACTAGATTTATGTTATTTACAAATGTCACATTAATATTTTCACCCTCTAAAAATACTGATAAGTGGATAATGGTTTTGGAGAAATATTAAATTATTGCGACCCATGAAATGCCTTTTTTAAAATTTAATAAGATTTATCCATTGAAAACAACTTTTGATGACCCATGTATATTGTTTTTCTCTCATGATGCAGTTGATTATAAAATTCTATTATTCACAAATTAGGCAAGCTTTATGCCGGTGAAAACTCTATCTAGAAAAATTTCCATACATTTGGAATTCATTTATGGTGAATATAATCATTTTATGTGGTTGAAAATATTACATTTTATAATAATCATACATCCTAATAATATCCTCCCATAATAGTTCCAAATCATAAATTAATGGTGACAAGAAAACATCAATATCATTTTCGGGTTGTTTTGGTTCATAGATCATTAAACTCAACATGAAATACTTTCACTTCATAGAAAATTCTGGAGTTAAGTTGTAAATTACCAATAAAATAATACCGGAGATATGCGCACTATTGGGGATTTGATATAGATTAATTCAATCTTTGTATAGTCCAAGTCTGATATTTATTAATTCATTTCCAAATCTAGGAAACTACAGATAATTTTTCTCCACTGTGGACAATCAAATGCATGCAATAATTTTCCATCACATATCCACTCATATACACGACATCCTAACCTTTTTGAACCATGCTAATTTGAAAATAAAAATTTCAAATGAGGAATTAGAAGAATATACAAAAATTAATTGGTAGGGATCTTTATAACTGCTAAATAATCTTGTGATTTTTCTTTGAACTTATACCATGACGTCCCACATTAAGGACACCCTGATAGAAATTTATATTCCATCCCATATAACACAAAATAATTTAGATAGACATGTATTTTGTGTACCCTAATCTCATTGGGTATAATATTTTCTTTTCTATATAATGTGAATTGGAATATCATTGTCTTTTAGACAAAAATCGCTCAACAATTTTATAAATTCTATAAATCTCATGTCACTCTATCCATGCTTCCCCTCCAAGATAATCAATCTTAACACCATCAGTAAAACCATAAATTCTATACATCCCGGATACAATGGGTTTGTATCATCACTATATAGATGATCAAATCTAAATTATTTATCAATTTTCTCAACTTCATTATCACAAATCATTTCATCAATTTAGTATGAGTTATCATCTTACAAAGCATCATAATCAATAGATATGAAATTTTTCCTAGTTTCACTATGCCAAATCTGAGGGCTATAAGGTGGATTAAAACCATGAAAAATTAAATTATTTTTGATCTCTCTACTTTTAAACTTCATCATATTTAAACATTTTAGACATGGGAATAAAAACATGTCGTTATTAGTAAAATTTAATTTAGAAAATTCCAAAAAATAATCAACAAATTCCTTATATTCATCAATTATTCAAAGTGACATAATCTAACATAGACTCATTATTATCTATAGAAACATCAAAAATAATTATATTTTCAAAAGAATATAGTGGTGAAAAATTTGAGTAAGAGGGGAAATAATTGATTATTTCAATGATAATCAATAAGAAACACTTGTGGTAGAATTAATCAGCAAAATGTTTCTATGAATTTCAATAATAGTGAATATAATGTTTAAAAAGTTTATAACATTAGAGATGAAATTGAATTTTAATTGGAATGATTAAAAAACAGTCAAATAGAAAATAAAACAAATTTATATCAAAGATGTCATAATTTAGAAGTAATAAAATTTTGAAATTTAAAAAAATTATATGTATTTGAAAAATATAATTATAAATTCTAGACAATAATGGAATATAAGTTTGAACATTATTCGTAAATAAGAAAAAAATTCATGGAATTAATTTAAAAAAAATATAGTTTGGCCATTCTCTCATTTTTCATTTTCTTTAGAATGAAATTATATGAAACTTGAAATTGAATATTATTGACCCGAATCCACTTAGATAACTTATATAAGGGACCCACTTCCCAACGTTTTTTTCCTTTACATGAGTAGAATTTCATTTTTCCAGTTCAAAAATAGAGAATTCGTCATGTATTTCATAGAAATGTATATTATCCCTTGTGATTTGGTTGAGTGAGTTAATTTTTTTATTTCTTGAATTCACAATGAAGTGATCATCTGTTTGAATAATAAATGGGGATAGGTACTCAGTGTTTTTTAAATGGGGATATTGAATCATGTACAATTTTATTCTATCAACCCTCTATGTTATAGTGCTTTTTTATAATGTGTGTAGTGGTAGTCAGTTCAAATCCTTGGTGGTGGTACATTTTTTTGTAATCAATTGTTTTTGTTCGTCTTTATAATACAAGGGTTGATTGTTCCCATAACATAAGTGAATTTATTAATGGATTTTAATTAATTTTTCAATATCATATGTGCTATGGTGAACTCAATTTTTTGAATTTCAATGGACTATGAAAACCTTGAACATTACCAAGTATTCCTAAAATTAGCACATACTTCACAAAATTATTTAGATATGAATCTAAAAGTTTAGACTTTAACCCTAATCTCAACTAAGATATTGATCATAATCCAATATCATTCATAAAGGGCATAATAATTCATGAATAATTGTGTAATTGGTTCCAATAATTCATGTATTCCACATAAGTATCCAGATATTTCACTAACCCATTACATATCTAATTATGTACAAAATGTTAATTTTTGAAAAATTGATTCGGGTAAAGCTATCAATCACCATTTATTCCCATTCTATAATAATATAATAAAGATATGTAAAGGATCCAATTGAAAGTTCCTACTGTGTATCCACCAATAATTTCAACATTATATTGATAGTAACTCATAATATGCAGACTTCATATTTAATATATGAGTTATCAAGATAATAATATGCTCAAATCACAAGAAAAGTGTTGATATGCATATACATTACTTATATGACATTATATATTAAACTATATACAAATTGCAGTGTATGTATATATTACATTTTATGATTACTAAGTCTCTAAAAAATTTATAATAGCATTTGAAATTTACCCATAAAAATGGAAGTGCATGCATAAACAATGAATGAATCAAAAAATCATCCAAATAAACAATATTTAGAGATTCAATGCTCAAATTTAAGATATGATGCAATATAAATGTATGTTAAATAATTCAATGAAAACACATTTCCATATAGTATTAACACAAAAAATTAATATATAATGAGTAAATTTATGATATAATATAATATATTAAGATATAATGAATTGAATAATAGTTCTATACTCAAATTGAAACATATCTAAGGTAAATGAAGTTTGCATTGAAAGATTTGAAATGTGAAAATTTATTTTTGAACATGCAACAATGAGGATGAAAAAACCTAAGGGTTAATGAATATGACAATGTGAGATTTGAGTCCTTGGAATCAAAACCAATTGAGAGTTAGGGATAAAAATCCATTGAATGATTGAAAGAGAGGTTTTATGTGTTAGTATTACTTGAGATATGAGTAGATTAAATGAACAATAATGAGTTGATGATAATTAAGGATGTATGGTGAAGGAAATCTATGACTGGAGTACATAAGATTGAAGAAAAGAGGGTAAGGGATTCTGTGTGAGAGAAATGTTTCTATGTTCATGATAATGAATAACCCTGAAATGATTAAAAAAGATTCTTCATAAAAACATAAATGGTATATAACATCGTTTATTATATAACCAACATTAAAAATATTTCTTTTGACATTAGTTATAGGATAACTGACATGATAAAGTAGTTTTCACTAAATTTTCACATCGTTTATTATATAATTGAATTGAAAAAGCCTCTTTATCACATTGGTTATATAATAATCAATGTGATAAAGTGACATATATATCTTATTCATGTCAGTTATTTAATAACCAACATGATAACAAAAAAACAAGGCCTTTTCATGTTGGTTATGTATAACTGACATGAAAAAGCTGATGTGATAAGTAAATTTTGTACTAGTGTGGAGATCATTATTGATATCACATTTTCATTCAATGTGGCCCTTGAAATTATGGATAAGGATTAAGAACCTAAAATTGTTAATTTATATGATGGAAGACTAGATTGGGATCAATGGAAAGAAGCAATACAGTTTGAGCTTTACCCACTAACTAAACATGAGGTTTTTGGTTAGATTGTGAGAACCCTTGAAGGGATCAATCATATGGGATATAAATGGGTATTTGTTAGAAAATGAAATTAAAATAATCAATTCATGAGATATAAATCACGACTAGTTCCTCAATGATTCTCATAAACACCCGGGATTGACTATGATAAAGCATACACTCCTACAATGGATACAATAACCTTTTGGAATCTCATGTTAATTGTTGTACACAAGAAACTTGAATTACTCCTAATGAATGGTGTGACCGTATGTCTTTATAGTCATATTGATAATGATATTTAAATGATATTAACTGAATGATTCAAATTTCTATTAAAATATAATGGATCTCAATATCTTTATTCAGTTATGCTAAATAAATCATTATACATATTAATGTAGTTAGGTTGTATGTAGTATAAAAATCTGAGTAAATATTTGATAAAGGATGGTTATAAAAATGATATAATTTTTCGACATCTTTGTTGAGAGGTATGAATCTAAATTTATGATCATTGCGGTATACGTTGATGATTTAAATATTATTGCGGCTAATGATGAAACTTCTAAGGCAGTTGAATATTTGATGAAATAATTTTAAATGAAAGACTTTGGAAAAGAAATATTTTTCTTTGGTTTAAGATTGAACATATTAAGGACAAAATCTTTGTTCATAATTTATGATATACCACAAAATTTATATAAATATTTAATATGAATAAACTATATAAAATAAGTAAACCAATGGTTTTATGATCTCTTGATCGAGGTAGCGATCCTTTTAAACCATGAGTGGATAATAAAGAACTAATTTCTCTTGAAGTACCATATCTAAGTGCTATTGGTGAACTGATGAACCTTGAAAATAATACAATTATAGATATATCATTTTCAGAAAATTTATTAAAATGGTATAGTTCTTCTCAAACTCATTGACATTGGAATGAAACCAAACAAGTATTAAGATAGCTTCAAGGATCCAAAGACTGGGGTTTTCTCTATTACAGATGTTCAGAGAAAAGATGTTTGGTTATGATAATTCTAGATACAAGTATGATCAACATAAATAAATATCTTAGGCTCAATATTTATTTATATATAGTGGAACTGTTATTTATTAGCATTTTACAAAAAAAGCATTTATGTTACTTATTCCATTCATACCGAGTTGATTTCTATTCAAGAAGGAAGTAGATAATGTGTTTGGATGAGATTCTTTATTAACAATATTAGATGTAACTAGGGATTAAATATAAATAAAAATATTCCCACTATATTATATAAAGATAATGCTTCTTATATAACACTGTTAAAGGATGGGTATATTAATGGTTATTGGACAATGCATATCAAACCAAAATTATTTTTCACTTATGAAATTCAAAAGATTTCTGAGATTGATATTAAACAAATAAGGTCTTACGATAATATCGTATATTTATTCCTAAAATCATTGAAAAGTTAAAAATATGAGAAATTGATTTATATGATTGCGATGAAAAAACCGAAAATTCTATCATGACTTTATGAGGGGGAGTTGGGAACACTGTAATATATTTTCCTTAATCAAGTTTTTTCCACTAGGTTTTCCTAATGAGATTTTTAATAAGGCAGTACAGTTTGAAATAATGTTAACTTAGCTTCACTTTTTTCCCATAGGGTTTCTTAATTGATGATTTTTATTAGATTCCATGAAATTTTAACATCCAAGGGGGAGTGATATAAATTATCATTTATGATATTGATATCATAAAATTAGAATTAATGTAGACTTTTCATTACCCAAAAAAACCCTTCACATAGAAAATCTTTTGATATTACCACCATTGGATAAGATTTTTAGAGATTAATCTTGACTGTTGGATTAATTCATATTTACTCTCTATATACGGTGATATGTTAATAGTATTTGTGTGATTTTTCTGGCCATATACTTATATTCTTTCTCTCTTCTTCTATTCCTTGTAATTGATTGGTTTTAATTCCCCATCACCATCCTAAACATTTATTGTCATTATATTCTTGTATTTTCTTCACATCCAATTGAAATTTTCATGGTTCATAATGCTTCTAATTGACTAGTTTCACAACACAATAAACAATTCCTAATATTTTAAAAGCACCTCTTTATAATCATTATTTATAAAGATCTAATAAAATTATATGCGTTTTTATTGGAGTTTGTTTTAAAAAATCAATGATAAAGGTCAAAAAAATCTTTATTCACATATTTTACTCCTTAATCCCCACTAAGACCTTAAATCACTATTTATATTGGCATGAGGTATCAAAAAACATCTCTATGGGATGAAAATTAAGAACAATATTGATTTTTTGAAGGTCTAAATTCAAATTTGAAAAATTATTTACTAATATTATTCCAAATATCAAGTATTAATCGCTTTTTTACAGACATAATTTTTTGTAAATATAATTTTGAAATATAATATTTTTTAATCACGTTTTTTTATGTTTTATACTTTGTGTTCTTCATCTACTTTCAATTTTATTCATCTATCCATGCATGTTCTTCATTGGAATCATCATTTTATTCATACAGTTTAATATTTTTTTCATCTGGATTATGTTTTCCATCCAATTTGTGTGTTTTATGTTGTCTTAGAATTTTATTTTCATAAATAAACATGTATAATGACTAGATTCTATATCTGATAAAAGTCTAATTTCATCTGTGATATTTTTTAGAAATGATAAAATCAAATTAATTTTATCATTTTTAGTTTTATCAACACTTTTAGAATCATAAATAAAGAGAACACTTTAGCATTTATAAAATCCTATTTTGTGACAACTGTCTTTTGAAATTCCATAATAAATAAATAAAAATATTCAACAATTTTTACATGTTATTTTTTTATTCTTAAAAAAATCAACTCTACCATTATTTTGACGAGGGGAACCAATAATGAAATACCCATAAATGATAAGTATAATTAACAATATGAAGTGTTAAAAGAAGTAAAGAAACAATAATAAAAAAATAAACAAATGACTACAGACACAAATAAAGAATGAAAGAAGAAATATTAATAAATAAAGAATACAAGAGATTTAATGTGGTTTGGTACTAGTCAGTCCAACTCCACATCAAGAACATCACCCTACTAATTATTTTTTATTAACACTCAAACAACTTATATTAAAAAAAATTAAATAGAACTAGAAAATTAATATAATAATAAAATTGAAACAAACAAACATGAAATAACTATGAAAATAAAATTATCACTCATGTAATAATATTTACCAACCAATCGAAAACCAGATGTACTTTGTTAATCTCTTGGGGTGTTGATGAAGAGGTGAAAGGCACACCATGTGAACATGAGAAAAATATCTATTAGAACACAACATCAAGGAATATTCATTCTTCATTATTAAAGGAAAAAACAATTCTTACAGGGTACAACGCGTTACGATCCAAAACTAATTCCAATGGATTAATATCTCTCTCTCTAAAAGCAGTACAATAATATATTGGAAAACTTCACATGAATTAATCTATCTCTTGATATGTTGATGGGTTAAAAGAATTCCATCATTGTTCCCATACAGTTTTAATGTCCCAATAATATTAATAAATGAATAGTTAAAAATAAAACAACCCTAATAGCCTGAAATAAACCAAAGTAAAGGTTAATAAATGAGCCGTGTAAAGGTATATTAAAATGAATATGGAATGGTATTTCCAATACCTATATATGGGTAGAATAACCATTATGTAAGGATTATTAATATTCCATGTAAGGGTCAGAACCACTGTGTTAGGGTATATTACTTACTACGTGAGCGTAGACAACCCTTAGAATCTCTACATAAGGGTAAAAATTGCATCGTAAGGGTAACATACTGGAAATCGTATGAGTATTCTAGATCTCACATAAAGGTAAAAACTCTCACATAATGGTAAATAATAAAACACATAATGGTAACCCATGGATCATGTAAGGGAAACACCCTAAATACACAGGCCATATAAGGGTACACCCAAGCTCACATAAGGGTACACCATGGATATGTAAGGGTAAATTGAACTCATATAAGGAAAGTATGACTAAAAAAATCTATGTAAGAATCATAAAAGATTCATGTAAGGGTAAATTTATCCATACAAAACTTATATCAGGGCCAGGGGAAACCCATGTAAGGGTAAATCTAGAGAAATATAACTTGCATATGGGTCTCCATAACCACACTAAGGGTAAAAGACACTTCAAATGGATTATGTAAGGGTAGAAAAACAAGAGAAAAAAAATTAAATGTTGGAGATAAATAATAGATAATTATAAGTAAACATTCCAAAAGTTAAAATAATAATATAATGGACATATTGGTTGAAATTAGAAACCAATCATGCTAAAATAAAAAAAATATCCACTATTTTAAAAATAAAGTAAAACTAAAGGATGATTTTCTTGTACCTAAGGGTTATTCTAGAAGAACTAAGTTCAAGTTTCCTAAATAATGATTGATTTTAGACAAATATACATCCTTAGTCAAACTATCAATTGAATTTTCATCTGTGTGTATCTTATTGAAACACACTATTCTACTTTCTATAACCTCTCTGATAAAGTGAAGACTAATATCAATGTGCTTAAAATTACCATGTAAAAGTAAATTTTTAGACATATAAATGGAATATTGATAATCAAAATGTACAGTAATAAAAAAATTACTTATATTGAGATCATAAATCAAACTCTTAAGCTATATAGATTCTTTGATATATTTTTTCAGTGCTATATACTCAACCTAAGTGGTTTAGTTGGCCAACATCAATTTCATATTGCACTTCCATGATATAGATCCTCCACATGAAGTTAAGACATAACTGGTTAGTTATTTCTAAGTATCTATATTTCTATTATATTAATAATCCACATAATGGGTCACTAATTTAGAATAATTAACATTCATACCATATAAAGTTAAAAGGTATGAAGTAGAAGAAATGTACCTTAATAACCATTTAAGAGCATTCGAAAATAGATTTCCCAGATCTTCCAAAAATATAATCAAAGTAATGATAGGAAATGTAATATCTAGTTTGGTATAAATCATAGGATACATAACACTTATCACTATATTAACACATAGGATTCTACTCATATTGTCAATGTCAAAAGCTACAGTAGGTGATTGAGACAATAAAAATTGAAAATTCTTACCAAAAGGAATAGAAACAAGTTTTCAAGAATAAAAAAATAACTCTCAATCACTTTGAGGATATAAGAATGATGAGATAGTTAATTAATCTTACAATTCCTATCCTTAATAATTTACATAACCAAAATTTTCTTATCACAACCTATATATTTTGTTTCTAAAACTAAATTTAAATTAATTTTTACATGGGTGATTAATTTAATATCACTAGATATGAGTAACATGTAATCAAAATAAATCAGAAAATAATTCATGCAATTTTTAACTGATGTAAAATATACACAAGCATCAACATGACTCCTTCTGAAACCATCTTATAACATAAATGAGTCAAAATTCTTATACCATTGTCATGAATCTTATTTTAACCTATATGATGATTTACTAAGAAAACATACTTTATTAGATTTGAATCCATGATAAAAAATAGTAGGATAATTCATTTATAATTATTTTAAATCACTATCCATGAAATCAGTTTTGACATATAACAGTTCTATATGCATGTATAAATGGGAAGAATAATAAATAATAATTCTTATTGAAGAATTATTAACTATAGGTGAAAAATTTCAGATTAATAAATTTCCTCTCTTTGAAAAAAACACTTTGGCTACAGGCCTAGATTTATAATGAAATTTATTTCCTATACTATTGTCCTCTTTTATCTTATTGATCCATTTATAGCTAGTCACCTTGAAAGTATGTGGTTTATTGACTGTAGACCAAATATGATAATTTCTTAGGGATTCCATCTCATCTTCCATGGATGAAATCCAATGCTTAGAGTTTCTATCATTTACAACTTGATTATAGATTTTGGGATCCTCTCCACGGAGATCCTTTTCCGTATGTTTGTAAAAGGAAATCATATCAACATTATTGTACCCAAAATGAGTTCTAATAAACCCCATCTTCTTAGCCCTAGTGAGCTGATAACCTCTAAGGTCTTTATGAGGTCCATCTGTAGGATAATCATCATAATCAAACACATATTCTAGCTTTGTATGAGAAAGGGGTAGTAGAGAGGTACATAGAGGAATCTTAATAGGAAAATCACTAACATTGGGGGGATCAACCACAATATCCCTCTTTTAAGAAGGATTATCAATAACATAAATGGGAGGTTCTAATCTAGGATGAAAAGACTCTTGGAACACCACATTCTGTCTAAGAATACACTCCTAAAAGATGAGTTTATCTATAAAAAGATTATACCCATTCACCCCCTCAGGATAACCCATGAAAATGTATTTAAAAATCCTAGAAGTAAGATTATCATTATTTTCATGAGCATAGGTAGTGCCTCCAAACACCCTAAGATGTCCATAGGGTGGTGGATGGTTACTCCATAACTCTATAGGAGTATTACATACATTGGAAGATGAGGGAAACCTATTTATCAAGTAGAATACCATAGTGAAAACATCTAGCCAAAATGGCTCAGGAAATCCCATGCATGTAAGAATTCTACAAACACCCTCAAGAATAGTACGGTTCATATTCTAAACTATACCATTCTATTGAGGAGTATGACTCACAATTTGGGTATTTAAAATTCTATCATCATCGAAAAACATAGTGAATTTAGTATATTGGTATTTAAGGACATTACCAGTCTTTATGGCCTTTAATTATTATGAAATTTATTTTCTATAAATGATTTCTATGTTTTAAAGACCTCAAAGTCATTAGATTTATTATAAAAAATATAAACTCAATATTTCCTTGAAAAATAATATATAAAAGTGACAAAATAGGAGCCTACAACATGGGAGGTAGTCCTAGATGGTCCCCAAAAATTATAGTGAACATACTCATGTGTGAAACTATCTTTAAACATAAATTTATGAAAAATGATTATTTTATGATAACTCATAGAACAATCCTCACAAATGGGTAGTTTACTTGGTGTAAATTGAGTGGGAATCCATTTCATGATCAATTACTCTATTCCTTTAGCACTCACATGTCCCAAATTTTTATTCCAAATCATAGTGCTATCATTATTAGTGACATAGGTTCCACCCAACAATTTTACATGTGTTCTTCCATCTATACCATACAACCAATTTATCAAAGATCCTTTTATAACTATTCAAGCTCCCTTTGAGATTATTTGAAAACTAGAATCTAATTTAAATTTGTAACCTCTATGATCCAAGACACCTAATCAGATAATATTACATTTTAAATAAAAAACGTATTTAATATCCAAAAATGTGACTAGAGAATTATTTTAGAGCTGTAGCATAACACAACCTCTATGCATGACACAATATCTCTTTTTATTGCCTAAAACTACCTCTCATTCAGCTCCCTTGGTTAATCTAGAAAATGAACTCTTATTGAGATACATGTGGAAGGGGAATCCTAAGTCTAAAACATATTCCACATTAAGAGTATCTCCAGACAGATAGAACAACTCAGTACTTTCAAAGTCTTGTTCATAAAATATTGAATGACCAATAGACTCCTTAAATGGTTTACTATATTTCAAATTAAGTAATTTGGGTCTAACATGATTTGGTTTTCCATAATTATATAATATAACCTCTTTCATATTGAATTTATATTGATAATACCTATATTGGATATAGTTCTAGCCACACTTCATTATTTTATGTTTATTTTTACCTTAAAACTCAGAACAACCACTTACATTTAGACCATCATCCTCAAATTTAACCTTACCCTTCCCATGCAACTCATGAGAAAAAAAAGAAAACATGAATTCCTTTATGGTCAAAGAATATCTATCATTCATCAAAACATTCAAAATATATTCATATGAACTATCTAAAGAAATTAAAATTATAATGTCTTGGTCCTCATCTTAAATTCTAATATTTATATTGGCTAAATCTAATAATATTTTATTACAATCATCATGGTGTACCAAAATGGAAGTTCCAGGATTCATCTTGAAGGTAAAAAATTTATGATTCTTATGTAGATGAACAAATAATGAGGTTTTAATATATTTTTTTCAAATTTAGACCAAATAATAGTTGTAAAATTTTCATAAGTGATCTCCTACAAGACTTTATCACCTAAAGACAATTTTAAAGAACTACGAGCTTTCATAAAAAGGTTGATAGGGACATTTGAATATATTTTCACTATCTATCCTTTGGATTAATAACTTATATCGGGTTTATTATGTTTTTAAAGTGAAATTTTCATCGCCTACTGAACTAACATGTCTCACATCTTTAATTTTCAAAAAATAAAATTGTTATTACCATAAAATTTCTCAATTTCATACTTGATAAAATCTAAATCCAATGTGTGAGGATCTGATACCAAATGATGAGGGGGACTAACACTGGTATACCACTAACTTCCAAGGATCACACACAATATCGAGGGATTAAATTAGTAAAGAAATTAGAATCATTAATTAAGCAAATGGTTATAGTGGCTAACAAAGAATAAATGAATAAATAAAGAAAATATTAAAGAGCACAATATATTTAACATGGATCAATACTAGTTGGTCTTATTCTACAACAATAACACCACTGTACAATATATTTTTTATTAATTCTCAAAAACCTCATATAAAAAATAAATAAATTTAACCAATAAAATAATGTACTAAGAAAACTGTAAAAAAGAAATGTGAAATAGTAGTGAGAATAAAATTATCACTCATGCAATCATCTTCACTGATCGATAAAAAACCAGAAGTCCTTCATTTATCTTTTGAGGTGTCAATGAATAGGACCAAGGATAACCTCATGAATATGAGATAAATTTCCACCATAACACATCTCTAGGGAATCTCAGTTCTTTAATGGAAAAGGTGATGGCATGTCTGGAATGATATGAGACCTCAAGCTCCAAAATGACTTCCAATGGCTAAAAAACTCTCTCCCGAATGTCAGTAAAACCATCTCTTAAAAACATTATATGAATCAATCGTTATCTCAATATATTTATGTATAGGAAGGAGGGTCCTATAAGTTCCCACATAGTTTCAATGACTCAAAACCATTCAAAAATGAATAACTGAAAATAAAACCACCCTAATAGCCTAAAAAAACCCACGTAAAGGTTTATTAAAGAGATGTGTAATGTTATATTAACAAATATATGTAATGGATCATCATGACCGTATAATGGTGGAACACCCACTGTGTAAGGGTAGAGACCCACTGTGTAAGTGTCATCAACACGCTGCATAAGCATCAACCCCACTATGTAAGGTTAGATTAATCGCTGTGTAAGTGTACACATCCCCTATGTAAGGGACATCATCACTACATAGGGGTAAATGATGTGGTGTAAGTGTAACACCCTAGATCACCCAAGTGTCTTCCATATATCATGTAAAGGTAATACCTCTCACATAAGGGTAAACCTTAGATCAGATAAGGGTAACCCATGGTTCACATAAGGGCAACACCTTAAATATACAGGCCATGTGAGGGTACACTGGAGCTCATGTAAGGGTACATTGTTGCTACATAAGGGTAAATTAAACTTACATAAGGGAAGTATATCTAAAAAAACCTATTTAAGGTTCACCAAGGACTCACATAAGGGTAATGAAAACTATATAATTCTTATATAAGGGTTAGGGGAAATCCATGTAACGGTAAAACAAGAGAAATAATACTTGCATAAGGGTCTCCAGAACCTCACATAAGGGTAAAATCCACTTAAAAGGGCTTACATAAGGGTAGAAAAACAAGAGAAGAATAAAATAAAAGGTTGGAGATAAACAATAGAGAATTATAATTAAAAATATTAATACTTAAATAACAAACTAATGAAAAAGATAATTTCATTTGGAAATCAAGCATACAAAAATCAATACATAAGATAGTTGATGATGATTTTTTCGGGTTTCAACATAGGAAAAATATTAAGGAATATTTTTTTAAGATTTTATAAGAAACAAATGAACTAAATTATGAAAATAAAAACCGAGTCAACTGGACAAGTCACTCAATTCATCCTTTGACAAGATAAAGAACGAACCATGTCTCATATATAATAAATTCAAAAAAAAAGATTACAATTACAAAGAAAAAGATACAACCATGAGACATAAAACATCAATCCCAATGGGATAAATCTAAAAAAACATACAAGTCATAGGTTGAATATTTGTGACCAAATGTCACCACAAAACCATCCATCTAAAAATGAAACAAACACCAAGAGAATCTGAAATGCTACATAATAACCTTACCTTTACCCAAGTCATACAAAACCACATCTAAAAATGACCAATGGAAAAAATAATATGTGATAACAAATACTAGTAGGATTTCACAAAATAATCTATAAAAATTCAAATGCCATAAAAATTTTATCTATAGATTAAAAAAAATCTATTTTATAAAATAATTTCATAATGTAAAACATTTTTTAAAAACTAATTTTGTTTTTCATAAAATCCATTCATATTCACAAATGTAAGGAATATTAAAATTATGTAAGAAAATATATGATCACAATCTAAACCATGCACAGATACACTATAAGATAAACTAGTGATCAACCAATCATGAAATATACAATAATGTTTATAACCAAGATTATATGAAAAATCACAATATTTGGGTTATAGAATTTGGGAATACATGCTAGACAAATAATTAATCCTAAAAAGGGAATAAAGTGGATCCAACTAATATTGAGTCCCATAACATTCTATCAATATCACAAAACCTATAGTGGAAATACACACACTAAAGTAACATGTCCATTTTCTGACACACCCAATGTTTAGAATATGCTATGATTGAAAAAAACATTTTAAATCCTTTAAAAAAATTTGTACATCATTTTTCACAACAAAGAATCTCCACTTCCATGATTAAAAACCCATTTTCAATCAAAACTACCTTTAAGGCATTTTATCCAAACTTAGTGTTTCCAAAACTATTTTTAAATAAAATGCCTTAATAAACATATATGCCCTGAAGAAAATACATCTTTATATAAAATCCATCCATTTTATAACACAAGACAAGTAAATAAAAAAGAAAATCACGTTTTTCACGAATTAGAACCTTATTATAGAGACACCTACCTTAAGAACAAAGAGAAATCACTAATAATCAATCCAACAAAGTTTGAGGTAGTATCCACTCAAAAAGGGGTTCAAAGTCATTGAAAATAATATATTGAGTTCTAGTATTTCCAGAGAGAAACATTGAAGATAGAATGAATTCGATGGGATTTGAACATTTATAGGTAGTCTGGAAGTTAAAAGACCATAGAGAAGCCTCCTAAACCACATTCTAGATCCTTCATAGCACAATTCAAAGCAAAAAAACATTCCACATTCACCCCAACCAACTTTATTATATAAAAAATAATAAAGACCTCATCTAGATCCTATTATTCTAGGATAAGGCTATAACATATCCCATACACCATGCCACAACTACCACAAAAAATGTTAAAATCATCAAACTCATCCCCATGGAACTTCACGCCATAACCTCCACCTTCACACAATATAGTTTAACTGAGTAGAAGACCTATGTCATAGCCTTTTTTCCATGGTCAAACTATACTAGAATTAGTAGTTTCTCCAAAATATTAATCCTAGATCTCCATAACATAGCCGACTCCCTATGTTGTAACCATGCCCGTATTGGAAGAGGCATTGATATTTTCCCCCATGAAACTATGTAATAGCTCACTAGTCCACATCATAATGAGCCAAATCCATGCCATAGCTGATATCCTCCATGGTGCAGCCTCATTTAAAATTATAACAAAACTAAAAATTACCTTCAAAACTATCAGGTATTTATGTATCGAATATTAAACATAAATGAATAATATACCAAAACCCAAAGGGTGTAACATTTCTCCACACCATGAAATCATTATATCTCCAGAAATTTCTCATGATTAGGGACTCATAATATGGGAAGGCCACTTATACCTCAACAATTCTTATTTCTCACACATCTCATGGCTATCATGTCTGTATTTCCATAATACATAGACTGGGAGAATTGTTTTACCAGGAAATACATTTTCTCAATGATCCATAATCTAAACTAGTTCCTTAAACATAGTGGTTCTAGGATCAAGATCAATATATTCCCATTAAATCACATGGGAAGGGTCCAGTTGATACCTTATAATTTGAGAAATATAAAACACATTTTGAATCGACGTTAAGAGAGATGAAAAGTCCAACCGATATTCCACCTTCCCAACTCATTCAATTATCTCAAAGGGTCCAGAAAACCTTGATTCCATCTTACCCTACTTACCTAGTTTATAGTGTCCCAAGTGAGGTGAAAATCAAAGAAAGACCCAATCACTAACCTCAAACTCTAGCATTCACCACCAATAATATGCATAATATTTATGATGACTTTTTACTATGATCAATCTCTTCATGATCAAATACATATTTTCCATCATCTCTTTAATAAGGATCGATCCAACCAATGAGTTCTCTCTCAAATCTTCCCAACACAAGGGAGATTGACATGTATTCCCATACAAATATTTAAAGGGAACCATCATAATATATGTCTAATAACTATTGTTATATGAAAATTCAACAAGAAGAAAATTATTTTCCCAATAACCACTGAAATCAAGAACAAATTCCCAGAGAATATCTTCAAGAACCTGAAAAGCTCTCTCTATATCCCCATCTATCTACAAATTATATACAATGCTCAATTTCAATTAGGAAACAATTATCCCTTGAAATAATTTATATAACCTAGGTATGGACCATATGTCCCTATAATAAACACTCGTAGAGGGAACCCCATTAATTATCATAACCTCTCAGATATACATGTGCCCAAGATATTACACCATCATCGTCTCATTAACAAGAAAACTGTAATCATCTCCCACATCCCTATCCAAAAAATACAAACATCTAGAATCATGATACATATTGGTAGTTCCTAGGTGTATGGACCAACAAGACCGGTGTCCACTATCCATAAATTCCCACCTTAGATATATAAGAACAACAAACCTACCTCAAAATCAAAAATTACCCATGGGAGACTAATAATGCTCACTCGAGGTTTCCCCAACATTTAGGATTTTACTAAAGTACTATAAATAGGTGTCTAAAAGTTGCTTGAGATGAACACTCTTACCAAATGATGATTCATCCTTTACCAAAGGTAATAACACATGATCAATAGCCTCTTCCACTTCCAACCTCATACCACTAAAAAGCTCATCAAAGATCACTCATCTACTGATTACTTTAACGATTGAGTTAGCTCGAATGGCCCGAAGGCCTTCATTTTTATTGATTTTTTATAACACCCCTTTCAAGGGATAAGGGGGAACCCTTATAAGGCCCGTAGGCTCAGAGATACAAAGCCCATAGGCTTAGGAGTTTACATGACCCGAAGGTCTTAGGGAATTCAACCAGACTATCTACAAGGAACTACCCTTCCCTAGCATATGTGTCATGATAGTATCTCTCCACATTTTCATGGTCGTCTGGCTAGGCTTCCTGTGAAAGCACAAGCTCGTACCGATGGAATGTCTATACCCTCTCATTCTGAAAATCCATTTGGATCTGCTCTGGTGAGTGCACGTGCTCTAAATCATCTTCTAGGACTGCTTCTTTTTTTGTACTGTGTCTAGGGAAACTGCATGTAGCCCGAAGGCCTTGAGGTGGCCCGAGGGCCTTAAAGGTGGCCCGAAAGCCCTACTAACTCGATGGTCTGGGTGTCCTGAAATCCTTAAAGACTCCAAGCCCAAACCGGTGGCCCAAGGTGAATAGTTCTAGCTGATACAATAACAGACAATACCTACTACAATAACTACTAGAGTTCCTGCAACAGTACCCAAATAGTGTATAGTACTGCTACAATGCCTACTACAGTTCCTGTTGTAGTACTACTACAGTACCCCCAGAAATATGCCTCTACTTGGTTTTGAACCTGGGTCTTATGGATGCACCTAAGGATACCTCACCAACAGGACTGAGGCTCATGTGCAAGGCTTGAGTTAGTATTTTCCATATCAATGCATCAATGACCATATTACCTTTCATATAAGTATAAAAAATATTAGAATCAAATGTTTGGTTATAATCAACCTAATGTATTTTTTAAAAGTTTAGATCCTTATAAGTAAAAATATAATTAAGGATCTTATGATTATTATATACTGCAAATCTATCCCAAAATAGATAGTAAAACCACATTTTGAGTGAATTTATAATTAGTTACAACTCAAGATCATGGGTAGGGTAGTTCTTCTCATGAGGGTGTAACTAATGAGATCCATATACCCACATGTATTTCCCCTACACTAAGACACACCCTAAACCCATACGATAATAATTATAGAAAACATCATAACCTGAATCCAGTTCCATAAGAATCAGAACTAGAGCTGAGTCAACATTACCTTCAGTCCCCCAATAGAAACATTACATTTTTCATTCCACTCAAACATTACACCCTTCCAGTTCAAAGATGTCTTCAAGGATACAATCTTCAAAAATTCTTGAACAAATTGCCTATAGTAACATGCCAAACCCAAGGAACCTAGGATCTAAAAGACATTTCTTGGCTACTCCAAGGACATTACCACATGTATCTTTTTAGGATTCACTAATATGCATCTATCAAATATAACATTCCATATAAAATTTACTTCCAAGATACAAAATTCACACTTAGAAATATTACCATACATGTGATGTTCTCTCAGGATTTCAAGGATGATATCCAAATAATCCATGTGTTCATTCTCTATGACATCCTAGACTTATCTCACTCCTATGTAGATGAACTTGGTAGGACACATGAAATCATGTGCATCTCCACATATTCCAGAGTCTGTCGACTAGTAGCAATGGACTAGGGTGTGATAGTGGGAAGACTATGTGCTCTGGTTAGAGTGGAGCACAATAGAGATAATAGATGAATACAAAGTAGAATAAGTATAAAAATTAATAAGGTGGTATAAAGAAAAAAAAATCCAAGTAGTAAATAATAAACTCAAGCTATAAATTGTATCATATACAAAAGATATTTTAATGTCATGTCTCTAAAAAATGAAAACATATATTCATGGAAGAAGGAAGGCAATATAATACATTATATAAAAATAATAAAAAAGAATAAAAACTATCCAAGAACCCTAAGCTCTAGATCTACCATATACTACCAATCTCCCATCCTAAGGTAAGAAAGTCAACTGTCCAAAGAAAGATTCTTCCCATTGTCTACTCCTACGATCATATAATCTCCATGGGCACTAATGAATTCCCAGATAGGATGTGAGATAAATCATAGTAGTACACCAATAATGATTTCTATATTATAGTCTATAAATATAAATTGTATAGTGTGTATGTATATATATAAGTAAAGTAGTGATAAAATAAATAGCTCATACCTTCTTTAGCCTCAGTTGGTGTCCGAAAATGTAATCATTTAATTATTATTTTTAGATTCAATTTATATCAATGGAAACTGAGAAAGTGAAAACAACACTAAAATAGATCATATTAATAATAAAATATGATCCATGGTGAAAACAAGGTATCCATGACCTCAGGGGTTGAGCTAACTCATAGTAGTAACTCATGTTATCTAGTATTAAGGGGTTTGAGTGTAATCTAAGGGGTAAACCAAAGGCATTCCACTGTAAAATATTCTAACGAAGTTTATAGATCTCGTCCATGGTAATCTTGATATAAGCATGATTGGGACTAATGGGGTGAATCCATGGTGTCGTGTGTCCAAAGATATCAAGATGAATCTAATGAGTGTATCTAGGGAATTATAATATCTGAAAAAGATGTCAAGTGAATCATATGTAAAACACTAATACATTCACATAATAAGACAAAGAACAGATTATACAATGGGTATCTCCCATGAAAAATGGCTAAACGAATCGAAATGGTGTCATCTGAGTGGTTAAGTCCTTACCTAGGGAATATAAGGCTGGTTCAAGTTTGACCATTCCTATAAATATGAAATAACTACAAAGAAATAGACACCTTATACTCATTCCATTTATGTTATATATAATCATAGTCTATGTAATACTCATTACATTTAATAATTCAATAGGGTTATTCTGTTTTCTTTCATTAATCATGAAGTAGTGAATCTAGGATATGAAACCATCAATTTAATTTATAATCATTTAATAGGTTCATTCCATTATCTTTCATTTAACATGACAAAGGGTATTAAGGACATGAACCCAAATTCAATTAAATTCATAATCATTTCACTAGGTTCATTCAATTACCTTTTATAAAACATGACAAGGTGGTTTTAGGACATGAAATCAATAACAATTTAATTACAAGGGACAAGGCCAAGTGATATCTAAAAATATATACTTTCTATAATATGCATTTAAAGATTAATTAATTATAAAGACCTCTTACCGTATCAAAGGTGAAGTTAAACACACCTGAATGATGTTATATATAATCCCAACATAGTTCACAAAAGGCATAATAAAGAACACACCATACATGGGGTGGTTAAAAATGAGGTATTAACCACCAATGGTGTAAATAGGTCAATATAATAAAACCCAGACAATTAAAATTTAGAGTATATGAATTTAAAGAGAAATTCCCAGTGTAACCGGTGTGAACACAATAGAAAAAATTTATAGATGGTGATACTTTAAGGTATAATTCAAAGACCACCTACCTTATGTACGTAGTAAACTCCTCATCCAATATCATCCCTTAGTTTGGCATGGATCGGATGAAATCTTAAGAATGAATGAACTCCAAAAAAACAGGGCATAATATATCAAAACAAAATAGCACCATCGATATAAAGAAGAATGATGAAAGGAGCCTAAGGATTGTATCACTTACCAAGATGAATCAAACAAGACAAACAATGCTTCGATCGAACACTGAAAGGGAGATATCTCTAAGAACCTAGGTAGAGAGGTATGAGGAGCTTCAATAGGAGAAAAAGAGACATTCTACTTGCTAGAAACAAGAAGGTAAGAGGGGTATTAAAAATATTTTAAAAAAGTTAAAAATGATAATTTTACCCAATTTAAAGGGGTTTGTATGGTTTTTCTACATGGTTCGAAAAATTGTGTGAAAACCGTGCACCATGAACTACCTCAAACCCCTCCTCACATAGAAATGGAGTACAGTTAGACAAACTGTGCACCAACTATGAATTTTTCCTCTGTTAAAAATTATAGTAAGACCACACAGGCATGCGACTAGATTCTCATGGTTAGGGAAAATTGTGAATCCCACTTCTTCTCACAAAACACTCTACACAGTTAGAAGAAACCATGTAGACAGGGAGGTACACTTTCTACTATCCATGAAAACTAGATTTTCCTTCCATCTGTTGGGGTTCCAATCTTCAAAAAATCCCCAAACACCCCTTTTTCTTCTATAACCTCACTAGGAACTCATAGTAGGTCAAAATCAAGGAATTAAACTAAAGGTAAAAGGATGTATACCTCATAGATAAACTAAGTTCTTACAGTATTCCCCCCTTAAAGAAACTCATCCCGGAGTTTCCCATCCAGGTGTGGTAAAACACTGTCTAAGAACAACTATAACCACTAAGAATGTACATTAGCCTCCCACTACCAAGTCTCATCATGTACATGTTTGTGATTCCATAACACCCATAATAAAGTGATAAACCTAACTTAGAGAGAATTTTTTCTTTGATCAGTGATTTGTATGGGATACTCCTCAAAAGAATAATTAGTATCTAAATCAACATCCTCAGGATCAAAAGTATGAGATGGGCTGGGATGGTAATGAAGAAACTGTGAAACATGGAAGACATTATGCATGACATGGTGCCTCTGAGGTAATAGAAACCGATAGGCTACTGGAAAAAATTTATATAAGATCTCATAAGTACCTAAAAAATGATTCTAAAACATCCCTTTCCTCCATATCTGTCTATACCCAATTCTGGGTGATACACGTAAGAAAAATGATCCTTCACCTCGTACTCCAAAGGTTTTTGATAATGCCTGACATGTAATTTTTATCTAGACTAAGTAGTATAAATATACTTCCTGGTTAACTATACCCACTCTTAAGTCTTATACATGGGATGAGGACCTAGTCGCACTACCTCTCCTACCTCTATCAAACATAGGGGTGAATAGAATGACCCACCATATAAGGCCTCACATATATCCATGAAAATTTTTTCCTGATAGTTTTTATTTTAAGGGAACATAATGATAAGTATATTATTTTACCAAGAACCACTATAATAAAGGAAGCACTCTTAGATCATGTCCTCCAACACCTGTATAGTCCATTCTGATTGGCCATAGATTTGCAGGAGAAAATATGTTCTCAAAAGTACCTATTTTTCCATTTCTTTCTGTAACCCTTTCTAGAGAATCGATGTCAAACGAGCATCCCTATCTAAAATTATAGTGCGAGGTCCCTACATTGCCATATAATCTCAAATACATACAGTCTTCCTAGATCATCAACTGAGAATGTCTACCAAATTGGAAGGAAGTGAGATACTTTTTTCAGTCAATACATGGCTACCCAAACCACATTTCTACTTCAGGGTAACCTTGGTAATCCAACCACAAAATCCAACGTGATGTCTTCCCATTTGCATTCTAGGATCGGTAACAACTATAAAAAACCAATAGGCTACTAGGGATCCACCTTTACCTGGTGATATGTGGAATACCCAATGACAAAACCTACAATCTAACATTTCATCCTGGGCCACCAATATTGGTAAAACATATCATGATACATGTTGAAGATACCTATATACACTTCCCACTAAGAATCATGGGAAGCCTACATAAGACCCTCTCACATATCTATAAGAACCCATATACACCATGTATACATAGGATGTTATCTCCATCGATAGACTAATCTGAAGGTGGGTCCTCACCTGAATTACTTTCCCATAGGAAAAAAAATTTAGGATTTGAAAAATTCATTCTATTCACCCTATCAAAGAGTGAATAAGTAACTACAAAGGTTATAATTAATGTATTCTCATGAATATCCTGAACCAAAAAATGCATCTCATAAAAAGTTCTATCAACATACATTCATCACAGGCTTCCTAACTTCTTGTGCTTGAGTTTTCTGGCTCAGTGAATCATCTACCACATTAACGTTTTTATGCAAATAAGAAACCTCATAGTTATAATACTAAAGGAATTTGACCCATATTCACTTTCTAAGATTCAAGTCACACCATTTAATGATTTATTTGAGGATCTCTTGGTATGTATGCACCAAAAATCAATCTCTCATTAGATAATGTCTCCAGCAATGAAAATCATGGAAAAACCCTAATATCTTGAGGTCTTGTGTTTGGTAATTATTCTTGTGAGGTCTCAACTAGAAAAACTCATATTCAATGGGTCTATCCTCTAGCATCAATATTGTAGCTACCCTGATTCCTGATGCATCACAGAACACTGTATAACCTCTTACAGGATCTAGAATAATTAGTATAGGTTCCAAAGTAATCCTACCTTTTAGCTCCTTAAAGGATTTATCACATGCTTAAGACCACAAGAACTTCACACCATTCTTAATCAAACTAGTAAGATGTGCCGAAAGGAGTTATAAGTCCCATATAAAATTATTTTAATATCTAGATAGCCCTACGAAACATCATATATCAAGAATGTTCTTAGGATTATCCTAGTAAAAAAATCTCATTCTTTTGGTCAAATGATACACATGATTCTAAGATAATATGACCCATGAAGTGAACCTTTTGATCTAGAAGTGAATTATTGTGAGATTATAATAAAAATGTTTCTATCTCAATATACTAAATAAGATCTCAATATGTTTAGCATATTCACTTTGAGTATGATAGTACACCATGATGTCATCATCAAAAACCAGAAAAAAGGAATCCAGGTATTGGTTGAAAATCCTATTCATCAAGGCCATGAAAATAGTGGGTGTGTTTATAAGACTGAACTTTATAACTTGATAATCATATAAAATATACCAAATTTGGTAAGATTCACAAGGTATGTATGAATGTATGACTCACACATGATGATATCCCAATCTCAAGTTGATTTCTGAGAACACTCTAGCTCCTTAGAGGTGGTTGAAAAGATAATCTATTTGAGGAAATGGATATCATTTCTTAATCATAGTCTCGTCCAACCATTGGTAATCCATAAAAATCCTCAAGGTCCCAACCACATTCTTGAAAAACAAAGGATGAACCCTAAGATGATGTGTTGGGCTAGATTAAACCCTTAGATTCTAAATCCTATAATTGTCTCCTGAGAACATGAAGCTCAGTAGGCAGCACCCTGCATATAGGAATATATATGGAGATGATCTTGGAATTAGATTGATCGTAAACTATACTGCTCTCTTGGGTGGTAGTATAGAGAAGTTTTATAGGAAGACATCCCTAAAAAGATCCACCACTGGTGTGAAAATGTCCTGAATTAATCCATGATCCTACAGATAAAGGCTAATAATCTAGAATATCACTCCACCTAGCCCATAATTCTTTGTTCCATATCCACTTTCCTAGACATCCCACACACCCCTATGAAGATAACTATTGCCCTCTGGTGATGTAAACAATACCCTACAATGATAACAATCCACATATGTGTGACATGGGACTATCTAATCCATTCCAAAAATGACATATAAGCCTGTAATATTGAGGATGAATAGGTCCCTCAAGAAACTATAACTACCTACCTTATGGTGAAATTCCTTACATCGGCATATACCCTCTGAATATACACCCAAAATGTATCTAGGGTTATCACCCCACAAAATTACTGAATTTATTACTCAATACGATACACAGTTGATACATAGATAAAGGAGCGAGATTCACCTATATCTAATAAAGAAGATACAATAGTAGAGGATACTATATTAGTACCTTGTATAATAAATGGTCATGCACTTTGATCCTTAGGTATTGGATGTAATGCATGAAACTAGCCTAATCTAAGACCTTGATCTATAACTAGACTACCCTGAGAAGGTCCACTATGATGGCGCAGATAATCATATGTCTGGATACTACAACCACAACTTCCTCCTCATCCTGTTTGGCCAGTGCTACTATAGCCTTCTGCTTGATATGGTGTAACTGATCCTGCTCCTGAAGGTGGATCTAGTGCATACCCTCTTCCAATAAAAACAAGTAAAAAGGCCTGATAATAACTATAATGATGACCCATATGGAGGAAATAATGACACTCAAGAGGATCTCTATCACACTGTGGCTTCACATTCCCCTACCATCCACACTAATTGAATATAATGGAGCTATTAGTGCAGATACTGTAGCCGCCATTGCTCAGACGAGGAATCCTCAAAGATACACTTCCTGCTATCGAAAGAACTACTCCCCTATCTCAGTACTGAACCTCTATGACCAGTACCATCATATTCCCTCAAGTTGTTCTCAATGATAAGATCATAGTTCACAATATCAGAAAAGTTTGATAGGTGAAATACATTCAAAATAAATCATATAAAATACTTGAGACCATCCTCAAAATGTCTCTCTTGTAATAACTCATCACCAGAAAGAAGTGGTGTAAATCCTTGAAACTAGATGACATGCATTAAATAGTCCATGATGAACATAACACCTAGCTTTGAGTGCCTGAAATCCATAAATCAATCATATCTCAGCTTCTAAGGGAAAAAGAAATCATAGAAGGAAGTCTAAAAGACTTCCTAGACCATGCCCTAATGAGGACTAGCATGGGTAATCAAATCCCACTTGTGCTTGGAATAATCATGAAACATGTAGGTTTTTAGATTGACCCTCCTCTCTATAGGTTTCTCCAAATTCTTGAAGGTAAATAAGATGGAATCTAACAATGATTCAATAGCTGGAGGACAACCATCCCCCAAAAAAATGGGATCACTAAAATAGCTATACAAATTACTATAACACTCTTTAGAACTAGATTACAAATAGACATGATCAATAATATAAGAAAAACAAAATAACGTATTACTACCGAAAATACTACCCCAACTACCCACTTAGAAGGCCAGAGTATAATTTAGTGTTTAACATTTGATTTATAGGGGTTTTGGTATATGGAAGTACAATTTAAATTTAAGGAGGGAAAAAATATTTATATTAACCTTGGCTTCCCTATTTATAGGGAAAAATCATTTATAAGTCATAATTTTATATTTTATATTTCTATGTTCACAAATAAAGAATATAAGGTTTAATTAAATAGATTACAATTCCTGATTTATAAAATCTCATAAACATCATAAACTGAGACAGATACACATGTAATTTAAAATAACCCCATTAAATTAAGTCTAAGAATGTAATAGGCAAAATTACAAGGACTCTATTTTCATTTTTAAGGGCCTATACACCTAATAAATTGAAGTTGGTAGTCATGTAATCATAGCCAAATCCCAGCTCATACAATAGGGTTACAAAGATTATATGGTTCAAAATTAGATATTTTAGTTACCACCCTTAATCTATATGGGAAAACCATTTAGGTTTATACTAACACTTTAAACATCCAAGTTCCCTTTCCCATAAAATACATCAATGATACATGCATATATGATAACCAAAGTTCAATCAACAATCAAAAGAAACATAGGAAATGAAAGAAATAAAATGCACCTCTATGACATGGCATGTGAAACCTAGGCTCCAATAATGATGTATGAAACAATAATCAATTCCATATCATCCAAGTTAAATCTAAATAAATCTTATCCAATACCATAATTCATGAGAATTAACCAATGGTGAAATTATATAAATAGTAATAAGAAAAATATAGAACAACAATTCCCCATTCCTAAGAAACTTGGTATTTACCCAAAATGTGGGTTATCTACTCCCAAACATAGATTATAACCATGTTTCACCATATTTCTAATATCTTTTCTAAATTTCTCATATAATAAGGCTGAATAAAAGAAAATTCTCTGATACCACTTTGTGAAATCTTGGACCCATCTCACTTCCAAGTTACCGAACCTGGTAGGCTATATGGACTCAGGCGTGCCTCCCCATATTCCAGTGGCTATCAAATACAAGTAAGGGACTAGGGTTTGATATTTGGGGGAATATTCCATCTATTCAGAGTGGTGAAAAATAGAGATTATAGATGAATAAACAATATAAGTAGTATAATAATGAATAAATCATCAGAAAGAAACAAAATCATCGAAGATGTAAAAAATAAACTAAATCTATAAACTGTATCACATAAAAAAGATGATGTAGTTTCATGTTTTCAAAAAAAGGAAAACATACATACATAATAGAAGGAATTCAGTACAATACATGTTATATAAAAGAATAGAAAAAATTAAAAAACTATCCCAGAATCCTGAGAAATGGCTCATTCATCTACTACCATGATAACATCCAAAATAAAGTAAGTTAGGTATCTATAGTGGGATGCTTCCCCTTATCGACTTATATGATCATATAATCTTCCTGGGTACCAATGACGTCCCAAATAGGGCGTGAAATAAATCATACTAGGCCACCGCTAACGATGTCTATATAATCAATTTTGTCAATATAAACTATACAATGTGTAGGTATATATAAAATAAAGAAGTGATAAAATAAATAATGCATACATGCTTCAGCCTCAGCTGGTGTGTGAACATGTAACCATTGGATTAATTTATTTAAGATTCAGTTTATATTGATGGAACATGAGAAACTTCTAACAGAACTGAAATAGATCAAAATAATAATAAAATATGATCTAGGGTTAAACCAAGGCATCCTTGACCTCAAGGTTTGGGCCAACTCATAGTGGAAATTCATTATTTTTGGAAGTAATGGGTCCAAGTATAATCCAATGGGTACACCCAAGGCATTCCATTATAAAATATTCTAACTAAGTCCACAGAATGTGTCCCTCGTAATCCCAGACTAACCATGACATAGCGCAATGGGGGTAAATCCATAGCACAACATGTATAAAGACATCAAGATTAATCTAAGGAGTGTATCCAAGGCATTATAATATCCACAGAATATGTCAAGTGAATATTTGGTACAATTTCAAGTCATTCATGTAATAAGACAAATACTATATTCTATGGTTGGTATATCCAATGATGATGGGCTCCATTAATTGGAATGGTATCCTCTGAGTGCTCAAGGAATTCCCTTGGGAATCCATGGATGGATCATGTCTGTCCATTACAATAAAGATTAAAAAGGTCCAAATCATTATGCACCTTATACTCATTCTATTTATATCATATTTAATCATAGGCCATGTAATAATCATTCCATTTAATAATTCAATAGTATTATTCAATTACCTTTCATTAAACATGTTAATGTGTATCAATGATATGGCATCAATATCAATTCAATTTATAATCATTTAATAGGTTAATTCCATTACCTTTCATTAAACATGAAAAGGGGTATTAAGGACATGAAATAAAATTCTAGTCAATCCATAATCATTTTATTAGGTTCATTCCATTACCTATCATTAAACATGAAATGTTGGTTTTAAGACACGAAACCAATATAAATTTAATTATAAGGGATAAGTACAAGTGATATCAATAATTATATACATTACATAACATTAATTTAAAGATTAATTAATTATTAAGAACACTTACATTATCAAAGTTCATGTTAAAGGCACCAAAATAATGTCACAGATAATTTCAAAATGGGTCACTAAAGGCAACGAAAATAATCCAACATAAGTTGGGAAGTTAACAATGAGGTCTCAACCCCCAATGGTGAAAATATGGTATTAAAATACAACCTAGAAAATTAAAATTTATATCATATGAATTTAAAGAGAAACACCCAGTGTAACCAGTCTGCACACAATAAAAAATTTATATATAGAATGAATTTATGGGATAAGTCATATAACACCTATCTTATGCCTATAGTAGATGCCTCATCCAATATCAGCCATTTTTGACTAGATTGAAAAAAAATAATAGATGAACACCCTAAAAATAAGGCATAATATATATCACCAAAAAATCATCATCAATAAAAAATAATAATGAAGAAAGTGGCCTAATGAGCCTATCAATTATCAAGAGGAATCCAATGAGATAAATGGTGCTTTGATCAGACACTGAATGTGAGAGATATCCAAGAACCTGGGTGGAGAGTGAGGAGGAGCCTCAATGGGAGAAAAAGAGACATTATGCCCACTGGTAATAAGAAGGTAAGAAGGGTGTTAATAATTATAATAAAATAATGGAAAATGATAATTTTACCCAATTTATAGGGGTATCATAATTTAGCCACATGGTTGGCCAAACCATGTTCCAACCATGTGCCATGAAGTACCTTAAAAAACCAACCTCGCATAGTTATGGTGTAAAACTAGAAAAACCATGCATCAACCATGAATTTTCCATCTATTAAAAACTGTAGAAAGATTGTATGGATGTGCATCCTTGGTCACATGGTTAGGGAAAATTGTGTGGCCCGCTTCTGATCACTAAACCCCCTGCATGGTTAGAATAAATTGTGTGGATTGGGCTACACAATTTCTACTAACTGTGCATCCAAGATGTACCTTCCATCGACTAGGATTCCAGGCTCCAAAAAGTCCCCTAACACCCTCATTTTGTCTATATCCTTACTGGGAACTCAAATTAGGTGAAAACAATGAAATTAAACTAAAATGAAAAGAATCTACACCTCATATAAAAATCGGGTTCTTACATACTTTTAATTCGTGTAAAATAAAATATGAACTTGAATTACACTAAAAAAGTGACCAATAAACATTTAAATACCTGATTCATCAATTCCATAAATACCACATGACCATTATTGAGGCCTAATGACATGAAAAATAACTTAAAATAACCATACTAGATATTAAACACTATTTTAATTATATTAGGTTCTCAGAATCTCAACCGGTGGTACCCTAATAATATGTCAATCTTTGAAAACCAACATTATTCTTTGAGTTAGTAAAATAGATCATCAATTCTTTAAAATGGATACTTGTTCTTAATAGTCACATGATTTAAATTTTGGTAATAAATAAAAATTTTGATGTTTTTTTTCATCTTTCTTGGAAAAGATAACAAGTGATACCCAATATGACATACTAGTTTGAATAAATCCCTTAGACTAAAGTTCTGTAAGATACACCATAAGTTCCTCTAACTCAGAAGGTTCCATATGATATTTTGGAATAGAAATGGGAATTGTACCTAGGAAAATGTCAATAGTGAACTTGAACTCTCTATATGGATCTAACCATGAAAATTAAACTAGAAATACCTCATAGTATGTACATAACACTATAAGGAGTGGACTATTCAAGTGAGATTCAAAGACATCAAGGAACATATTTGAAATCTTTTATGAGATTAATCCATCATAAGGAAAAAATGCCCCTCCCTTCTTGATCTAGATTACCTCTCACCCTAACTGACTTGAGTAACCCCAATAGAAGACATAAACTAGACATGAAAACAATAATATTCGATCTGTTCATTAACATATATTATTGAATCCATTCAAATAATTAGGTCTAAGATGTCAAGATGAAGAACTATGAAATCCCACCCCACTTCAAAGTCAGATATCATTTCCCATCCCATGGGAAACTTGAATCCTTTTTTGAACCTCTTTCCTAATGGTGTGGAAATATCCAACAAATACTACATTAGATCCAAACATAATCCTAATGCATCGACAAAATTTGATGATATAAAAGAATGAGTATAACCTGTATCAAATAAATTTAGTACGATAGAAAACGAAATAAACACCATACCAATAACAATAGCCAGCCCTACCTTATATTCATCTAGTGTATACACAAATGTGTAAATACATCTAGTATCAAATCATCCATGAGATTTATTATCCACATGAACACTCCCCTTGGATTGATGATAAGAACCACCACCCTTGTAACCATCAAAATGAACTTGTGAATCCTTAGGGAGAGTGGATCTATCCTTACTTATATCAGAAATCCTTCCACAAAATGATTGAGATGAATATACTTTTAACAACGATGATAATTCTGTGGTAATTCTGTATAATTAGCCTCTATATAACCAGGCCTTCCACACTAATAGAAGACAACTTGCTGCTATCTTGATGAATCCCATGAAACTATTGATCATGAAAATTAAGCACCATTGAATTTCCTTTTCTATCTAGAAGACACACCCCGGATAATAGTTGCACCAACTAAAGCTCTACCCAAACCTATTATCCTAGCTATGTCTGCCTCATACATAACTACTTTTTCGACCACCTATAAAATTAATAAAATGAATAAGATAATTTACATTGACCAAATATCAACCCTCAGACCCATCTCAAACCTCTAAGCCTTATGGTAATCATTTGTAACAAGCTCGGGTTATAAGTGTACTAACTTAGAAAATTATTTGGAATATTACAAAACTAACTTATTCCTTTTCTATAAGGTCATAAATTATAGATTCTTGACTCCAAAAAATGTTTTTGGATAAAAATAATGATTGGATATTTTATTTAATGAATCCCAGGTAAGATCCTTATGAAACATAGCTTGCACAATGGAGTCTCACTATCTCGTTCTTGGTCCCTCAAGCTTGTAAGTGGTGAAACCCACATAAGAGTCCCTAGAAGTTATCCAAAAATGAAATAATGTTTAAAAATGATCATGAAATTCCTTATATTCCTTGGGTACTTTGTCACCATATAAGATGGGTGGATTCTACATCATAAATTCTAAGTCATGATCCAATGCTCATCCCTAGTGCCAAATACCCATCTAATCTAGAGTCAGAACAATGAAGATTACAAATTCTACTAAAGAAGGGTCCACTAGAGGATATTCTTGTGGAAATTTTATTGAAACATCCTCAATTGTATTTATAAGATCTCTTATATTAAGATCAAATCTACAAATCATAAGACCGAATTCAAGAATCCATACACAACTGGAAAAAATACCTATTGTCACGGTTCAAAACCGTGGCAATAAGCCCCAAAACCATAGCCATAGGCTATAGCCATGGTTTTGGACAACCGTGGCCACTATCGTCATGGCAGCAGGTCCCAACATATTTCCACAGTTTTAACCGTGGCAATAGCTGCCTATGGACACAGTTTTGAAAATCTTCGAAATAGGCCTTAAAAACTGCCACCATGGTAGTTGACCTATGGCCACACTTTAAACTGTGAATATAGTAATCTATTTCCATGATTTTAACTATGGCTATAGCCTTGGTAAACCATGGAAATAGCCTAAATATAAAATGTCACCAGCATGTTTCGATCCCTGCACCTTTTCTCTACGAACCAGAGTCCTTACCACTACAACGAGAAACATTACAAGTATATATATATATATATATATATATATCATGATATATATATATATATAAACTGTGGGAATATCCTCTAAACCATGGTGGTAGGTCTTCCCGCAATTTTTTTGGTGGGAATTTTTTTCCAGCCAAAGCGCAAGAACCCTGTTTCCACGGTTTTGAAAAACCGTGGCAATAGGCCATTGAAAAAAGTGGCCTATAACCATGGTTCTAAAAATGTGGCTATAGGACAAAGAACCATGTCTATAGCCACATCCTATTGCCATGGTTTTAAAAATTGTGGCCATAGGCCATGATAACTATCCTATTTCCATAGTTTTAAAACTGTGGCAATAGGTCAAAAATACCTTGGCTATAGACACCTATAGCCACGGTTTTAAAACCACGGTTATAGGTCCATAGTAGTAGCCTCATTTTCTAGTTGTGATATTAATTCATTTAAACAACAATAATTTATGTAAATAATAGATTCTATGAATAAAGTAAAACACCTCAAAAATGAATAGATCCTTTTAAATAAAACCCATATTCAATTTATTCAAATGAACTCAAACTACAATTCTCAAGATTGGTAAAAATTCATGAACACCCATGGTAACATAGGGTTATACAGAAAAGTGATTTTAACATGAACCCTCCCAAAATTATTATACAAATTTAGATGATCCTAACTTATGTCTACCAATGAAACTAAAAAACCTAGGAATATTTATAACACATATGGATGGTGAATTACCTTGATTCTATTTTGTAACAAAATTACCAGGGTTAAACCAAAATGTCACCCAAATCAGATCTCCACATGATAAAGAATCAATCATGTCACATGTATAACAAAAATAAGTCATAACAATAGATTAAAAAAAATAACATAATATATAGCCATGAGATGTAAAATTTCAGGACCAAAGGTCTAAACCTAGAAAATAAACATGAAAGGCCATAGGAGGAACCACCATGTAACAAACTGACACTATCATACCATCCCACTCTGAAGAAAATAACCACCAAGAGAAGATAGAAAGATACATAATTTTCTTCGGTTTACCCAATTATAGATAAACCACGTCTTAAAACCCCCCCAAAAAAGTTGGTTGTGATCAAAAATCCTAGTAGGATTTAACTACATAATCAATATAATTTATAATTCCATGAAAACATTAGCTATAGATTTAAAAAATAAAATTATTAAAAAAATTCATAAGTTAAAATAATTTTGAAAAACAATATTTGGTATTTCATAAAATAATTTCATATTCAAACAAGAAAGGAATATAAAAAGTATGTTATAAAACTTGTGAGCATAATCGAAATCGTCTAGGGATAAGACATAACATAAACCAGTGAGAAACCAAACATGAAATATAACATCATGTGTAAAACCAAGAATATATGAAAAAGCACATAATTTGGGATCTAGAATATGGGAATACGTACTAGACTTAAAAAATAATCCTAAAGCAGAAATAAAGTGGATCCAATCGATTTTGAGTCCCATAATGGTAAGACTATATCAAAAAAACTCTATTGTAATTATATATACTAAAGTGACATGTCAATTTTTTTAATGAACCTAAGCTTCCCAATGTGATTTTCTTTCCAACAACCCTTTGAAAAAATTGATCAAAATTTGTAAATAACTTTTCATAGTGAGGCATCTATGCTTATATGCTTGAAACCCCATTTGTAATCAAAACCATCTTTAAGTAATTTCATCCACACACAATGTTCCAAAAACCATTTTTTTTAAAAACATCATTAAATACATAGTCATCATGAATAAAATACACCTTGATATAAAATACAACATTTTCATAACAAAAAATAAAAAATTGAATAAGAACATCAAGTTATTAAAGAATTAGAACTTTTGTATAGAGACAACTACCTTAAGAATGGATAGAAATCACCGAGAATCTATCCCCCAAAGCATGAGGTTTAATCAAATAAAAAGAGGTTCAAAGGATTATGGAATTCTCTCTTGGATTCCTAGATTTCCAGAGAAAATAGTGAAAGATCAAATTTATTTGAGGGTCTTTGAACATTTATAGGAATTATGGAAGTTAAAAGACCACGATGCAACCTCCTGAACCATACTACAGAGCCTCCAGAACATGTTGTAGTGCCTCAATTCATCAACCAGCCACCCATAGCCAACTGGCCTAAAACAATCATGACGCATACATCATCCAAAACCTATTCTCCCATGAAATGGTTAAAAATAGCCCATATACCATGACAAAACTACCCCCAAACAATGGAAGAACCATCAATCTCACCACCACTAAACTCCATGCCACAACCTCTTCCTCTACGCTATAGGGATCAACCGAAAAGAAGTCCTACATTGTAGCCTTTTCTCCATGGTGAAACTATTCTGTAATTGTAAATAGATTAAAATTCTCCATATTGGGCTTCCATTTCGTAGTTGACTCCTTCAACAACTTCTATGGACAAATTTCTAGAGGAAACCAAATTATTCCTCCATGTCACTACATCACATCCCATTAATCCACACAATAATGATCCCACTCCACACTATATTAAATACCCTCCACATTGTATTACATTATAAAATTCCAAGAAAACATTATATTACCTTTAAAACTCTTGAGTCTCAAAGTACCAACTATTAAATATAAATAATATGGCATATCCAAACCCAGAAGGCATAAAAAATCTTAAATAAATGGATAAAATGGGAAAAAATTGTTAAAAAATGATGTCCAATGGTAACATAAATAAACAATTATGTATTTATGTTCTTCTCCAGTTTATTCATTTTGTAAACTTTTTTATTTAAATATAATTTGAAATATAATATTTTTTTAAATAATTATAGAAACTATGAATATTATATTTTTTAGTACTTATTATCTTCTAAAAAATCACATAAATTAAAAATTATTTTATTCGGAATCACTGGTCATTAAAGAAACACTACACTCAATATTCCATGAGACACGAATTATATTATTTTTTCAATAAATTCCTAGAATAATTTTTTTAAATATATATTATGTATATTTTTTAAAAATTTTAAAACAGTATACATAACATTAATTTGATTCCTTGGAAAATTGATTTTATCAATGAACTAAATAATTATTCCCCATATTACCCTAGGTTGATAATGTATGAAGTCTTTTTAAAAAAAATAAAAAATTAGGTTTAATTAACTATTATTTTGAAATATGGGTTTGAAATACATTAAGGGTGATTTTCTTTTCAAGAAATATGAAATGAATTGATGCTCCAAATTCATATTTCTTAAATTGATAACCCAACCAAGAAATTGAGGGTGGAAACACATTTCATGTTTTTATGATATAAAGGCATCACTTCCCTTAACAAATATTATTTTAAAAAATGTGAAATGAATTGGGGGTGACACATTTATTATCACCCTGCCTATAACTGTGGACCCCCACCCACTCCACTAAATATTCTTACACATTCCCTCTATCTATCCACTATGGAAGAAATGGGATTTTATAGCTCTATAAATAGACTTTTTCAGCACTAAAAACAACTAATTTTGTAAGTGCCTTTAAAATTCGATGGTTTTTATCAATACTATAATCAACATTGATAAAAGGGATCTTCATCAGTGCTAAAAAGAGAAATGATGAAGGGAGTCCATTTTAGATCTAGTTTAGTGGTAATAAAGGGGACCCTTTATTAACACTTTGTATGGTGTGGATAAATGGGACACATTATCGGCTTGTTTTTAACACCGATAAAGTGTCCTTTTATCAATGATATTCCAAGAGCTTATAAAATTCATGTTGTAGTAGTGGGATTATAAAATTAAAACACACTACAACAAAAAAATATAAAATTTAATTATAATCAAATTTATATCACATATACAAGAAAAAACACTATATTTCAAAAAAATTAACCATTGGTTTGTACAAGTACATTGGTATATACAATTTATCACAAATATCCACAAACTGAAAAATATTAATGGTTTATTGCCTTTGGACCCCGAACCCCTCTCAAAAGAGTTTAATCATGATACCAAATTCTAAAAAAACTACCCCAACTATAGAAAAAAGAGTGTAACTATATAAAAACTATTTCTACATTATTATTAATACAATGATATAAATTAAACATAAAGGCAAAGTAATTCATTAATAGAATTTCACTTTTGAACTGAAAACATACACTTCGATTCATACAGGGCACACCATGTGTGGGATTAATGTGAAGTTTATTCCTACACATACCAAATGATTTATTGATAATTTTACTTAAGTATCAAGAAAATATCAATACATTTTATAAATTTTAAGTATGCAATGATTGTTTTGATCTATAATATCAAATTTAAATAAAAATATTCACTTTGATTCATACTGATCACTCCTTGTGTAGGATTTATGTGAGGATGATTCTTAAACATCAATAATGATTTATGGATACTAAAAAATTATGAAAATCCCAATGTGTTTTCTTAGTTTTTATTGAATGACACACAATTTTAATTAAAATTTAATTTTAAAACTGAAAAAACACACTTCGAGTCATACCGATCACACCATGTGCAGAATAATGTGCAACCAATTTATACATGTTAGAAACAACTTATGGATTTTTTTGATAAATTATCAACACAATTCAAGAGTATTGGATCATTTTTCAGTTAGTGAAATGTATTTTTAACTAAAATTACATTTTTAAACTAAAAACACACATTTTGAGTCATATCGGTCACACATGTATTGGATTGTGGTTCAACTGATTCCCACACATCACAAATTATTTATAGATTATTTTACTAAAGTGTAAATGCTATCTTAATGTGTTTGATCAATTTTGAGTATGTCACACATCTTTTTAACTAAAATGTGAAATTTAAATAAAAACACACACATTAAGTCATACCAATCATAACATGTGTCCAATTGATGTGAGATTAATTCTTACATGCTAAAAATGAGTTATGGATCATTTTACTAAAGTATAAATATGTTCCAAGAACATTTTCTCATTTTTGAGTATGTGTTGCATGTTTTGAACAAAAATGTCAATTTTAAATAAAAACATGCACTTTAATTCATACTTGTCAAATCATGTGACAGGTTGACATGTAGTTGATTATTACACATAAAAAATAATTTATGAATCATTTTAATAAATTACCATGAAAATCTACGCAGGTTTGATTTTTTTTTCATTGAGTGACATGCGTTTTTAACTAAAATGTCATTTTTAAACTGAAAACATACAATTTGAGACATAACGGTCATACAGTGTGTTAGATTTAAATTCAACTAATTCATACACATCAAAAAATAATTATAGATTATTTTCCCAATGTATCAATATAATCAGTGTATTTTTTATCAGTTTTTAGTGAGTGACATAAATTTTAAAAAAAATATGATTTTTAAACTAAAAACAAGCACTTTGAGTCATATCAGTCACACTGTGTCAAATTGACATATGATTGATTCCTACACTTCAAAATTGTATTATGGATTTATTTACTAGTTTATAAATACGATATGAGTGTGTTTTCATGATTTTTAATGAGTGACACATGTTGTTAACTAAAATTTCATTTTTAAACTAAAAAACATATATTTTTAGTCATAAGAGTACCAATATGTATTGAATTGAGATTTGGATGATTATTATATCTCACAAATGACTGATGGATCATTTTCATAATGTTTCAGAAAAAATATGAATGTGTTTACTCAGTTTTGAATATGTCACATATCCTTTGAACTTAAATGTATTTTTTTAAAATAAACTATTTGAGTCATACTGGCCACACTATGTGTCATATTGATGTGATATTGATTTCTACACATCAAAATTGAATTATGGATCATTTTAAAAAATTATCAAGACAATATGAGTGAATTGTCTTGGTTTTGATTATGTGATGTATTTTTTGAACTAAAAAATCATTTTTAAATAAAAACACACACTTTGAGTCATACCTATGACACCATGTATCAAATTGATGTGTTGATGATTCTTACACATCAAACATGACATAACTATTTTTTTTATAATGTATCAAGACAATATGAATGTGTTTTCTTAGTTTTTAGTGAGTGAGACACATTTTTAACTAAAATGTCATTTTTAAACTAAAAAAATATAGTTTGAGTCATAATGGTCACACTGTGTGTTAGATTGATGTGTGGTTAATTCCTACACATAATAATGACTTATGGATCTTTATAACAATGTATTAAGATAATAAAAGTCTATTTTCTAAATTTTAAATGAGTGAAACATGTTTTTAACTAAAATTTTATTTTTAAATTAAAAACTCACACTTTGAGTCATACCGATCACACTATGTGTCAGATGGACATGAGACTTATTCCTACACATCATAAAAGAATTATGAATCATTTTTCAAATATAAATATAATATGAGAAAATTTTTATATTTTTCAGTAAGCGAAGCATGTTTTTAACTAAAATTCCATTTTTAAACTGAAAACAACCACTTTGAGTCATATCGGTCACACAATGTGCCATATTAATGTAAGTTTGATTCCAAAACACCATAAATAAATCATGGATCATTGTAAAAAATTATCAAGATAATAATAGTGTGGTTTCTTAGTTTTTAGTGATTAATACATGTTTTGTACTAAATTTCATTTTAAACAAAAAACACACACAATGCGTCATACCGGTCACACCATTTGTCAGATTAACATGTGGATGATTATTACACATCACAAATGACTTATGGATCATTTTTATAAATTATAAAGACAGTATGAATTAATTTTATTAGTTATTATTATATCACATGTCTCTGGAACTAAAATGTCAATTTTAATTAAAAACACACACTTTGAGTCATACCGCCACACCGTGTGTCAAATTGATGCACGATTAATTTTTACACATTAAAAATGATTTATGTATCATTAACCTAATTTATTAATATTATATATGTGAATTTTCTTGGTTTTGAGTATGTGACATGTGTTTTGAAATAAAATTTCATCTTTAAATGAAAACATGCACATTGAGTCATAATGGTCACACCACTTGTCAAATTGACATGTGATTAATCCATACTAATAAAAAAGTACTTATGGATAGTTTTCATAGTGTATCAGGACAATTTTAATTGTTTTCTTGTTTTTTAGTGAGTAACACAGATTATTAATTAAAATGTCAATTTAAACTAAAAACATGTAGTCTAAGTAATTTGAAAACAAAAAACACACACTACTGAACCTAAAAAGATCAAATAAAAAATATCTTTATAAGGAAAATAAATGGTACCTCAGTTCATAATCCTTATTGAGTACTTCGTTCATAATGTTTTTCTACAATAATTTTTTTCTCTTAATAGAGAACAAAATGGTCACAAAACAAATTCTCAATAGTGTTATTTATTCATAATCACTTTAAAAATTAACTAAATAAGTATTATAAAAAAATTATAAGGTAATTAGTGGTTGGTCAGATTAGTACAATCAAGAGGGGGGTTAATTGAGTTCCTATAAAAATTTATATCTAAAAAACTTATTTAAAATTTCCCCAATTTGAAATAAAAAAGGGCCCAATTAACCATAGTAGAAAATTTATAAAAGTTTTGATCTTGTAAAATATTTCTTAAAGAGTGAATTGTTCTATGTTAAAAAAATTTATATTATTATTTTATATTTTGAAATAAATATACTAAATAAAATTATAATATAAACACTATCTAAGATTAACTGTCAAAGTAAAGTGAAGTTTTTTGAATTAATAAATAGAGTAGAGAAAACTAAACTTGAAATAACACAGTGAAAATAAAATAAGAGGTTCAGTCTCAAGTAGGGACGTAATCCTCTCCCCTTGGGGATCACTTGACACCAAGAATTTTATATAAATAAACTTTTATCCACACCCAAGATTAGGGTAAACAATAGTATAAAAACTGTTGAAGTCAACAATAACTCTTCCATAATTTTTGTAGGAGTGCTAAAATAACCAGGCCATATAGGGACATCCTCCACTGTTATCTATGGGAGTGTAAGATGGTTTGTGAAGTTATGAGTTTTTCATAAAGTTTTAAATAGGATTTATTGTGTGTTAATATAAAAAATAGACACACACTACTTGAAATGTTGAAACAAGACACAATTAGAGAAAAATATTGAGAATAGAGTTTCAAGGGCTCTGTGTGATTAACAATGCAGCTTGCGACTCCTTTGAAGTTGTATCTACAAGTATTTTTACAACATCTGCCAATGAATCTCTACAATCAGAAGAAAAATTTTAACAATAGAAATTGTAGCAGCCAACTCATCACTCAATCTCTTATTCTACATTATTTCTTTTTGATGTTCAAAAATAATCTGAGGTTGAATCTAATGGTAAAATTTCTATGCAATCATAGTAGCATATGTTTCACTAATACTTTCCATAGGTGAAGATTGAGGTTAAAGGATTTCTCTAAAAATGAGAAAGAATACTCTTTAATGATGTTGAAGACATGTGGGGTCACATAATATGTACTCAAAAGTGAAATCAAATGAGTAGGAGTAAGAGTAGTTATAATAGGAACTCTATGAGCATTAATCACTATTTTAGCCAAGGATCCATTTGGATCAAATGTCTCATAATCTGAATATGGATAATCCAAGGCTAAAGTGACATATTTAGGGTACTTCTCACATCTATCTACAGTTACATTAAAATGAGTAAGGGTAAAATTTTTAACTCTTTGGGACTATTGATCACACTAAATAGGTGTTTTCCTCTCAATATGTGATTTCTTTCTAGAATAAACTAGTTCTTTCACTTGAGAAACTGGAGCTACTTATTTAGATAAAAATAAATCACAATATATTTGAAGTTACAAAACATTTTTCTCAAAAGAAACCGAGTCTGGGGCATCTTGAGGTTTGAAGACTGGTTCTTGTTCCACTGAACCAATTTCAGATAGATTTGTAGGTTCTCCCCAAACACCTTGATCACTTATATAAAGATTAGGTTCTCTATCAGCTTTACTATTTTCCTCCAGTTCCTCATCATATACATTTTTATCACTTCCACCTTCTTCTTCAGACTCATATTCTTCAAACTCTTTATTTTCTTTTTTTCTTTCTCTTCTGCTTTAGCTTCCTCATCATCATATTCACTATTCTATATCTCTTATTCACTTCCACTTCCATTTTCACCACAACTAGCATACTTAATATCTCTATATTACTCTATCTCTTCATCAAAATCATTATCTAAGATAGGTTATTTGTTAGGAAGCCTTTTGGAGGGCTAGGAGATCCAAAAGTAATTATTTATGGGCTACCTACAATATCTATATCACTCTAGTCATTAATAAGAGATAATTTTTCTCTATCTAACTCAGCATGATCGTCTTCCATATCTGAGCACACCGCCACTTAATTTGGTCCTAGACAAGGATCAACCATATCTTTTGGCCTAGAAGGATGTTGCACTTGATCAATTTTTTCATAAAGTTTCTCATTATCCTCAACCCACTACCTCTCCTAGAGATTCTAAGTAATATTCATTCTATTTCATATGGATTTGGTAATGAAAAAACCATCACAATCAGTCAAAGTTTCTTCTCCAACATTTACAACTCCTTTAGATTTCAGAATCGCAGAAATCAACTTAGAATGAAGTAGGGAAGTTAAATTGGAAGGAGGTTTAATCATATCACTCATGTGGACCATAAGGTATCTACACAAATTGATATTTTGACAATCCTTCATCAGATACAAAAAATAAACTTCATGATATTTGAAGGAAGCAAATTCCCTTTTACTAGGACGCAGTTGATGCTAAATAAACTTAAATAATCACATATGTTCACCATATTGATCAGTTGCAATTGTTATTCTTTGAATAACAACACAAGTCATCTCAGTTAGGGATATTTCATAATTGAAAATATCAATTGTAGGAGGATCACTACCTTGGTAATAATTAAAAATACCTTCATGAGGTACCTTCAAGCATTCAACCCACTACTTAGAAGAGAATGCAATCCTTTTTCTACTTATTCAGGACTTTATCTAGAACACATCAGTTACTTCAAGAATAAACTCAACATAAATATAAAAATCAGGAACTATTTTTGGATAGAGAGGCCACATGTTATTAGAGAACCACTCCAACCAACCTTGTTTTGTAAACACTTTCAAAATGCGAGACTTACTTGATAACAACCATTCTTCATACACTTTTGTTTCAGGTATGAATATTCAATTAGAAAGATATGGGTTAATAGGTTCATGCTTTAGGGAACTTGATTCCGCTTTCTATTTCTTTGAAGGATGATGCACTTCTGTAGACATATCAAGAATGTTCTTAACTTGATCCATGTGAATGATTCAAAAGGTTCAGTTTGAGGGGAGAATGTTGTGAAGGTTTGGGAGTCAAAGGTTCAATTTTGTGAGAGGTTTAAGTGATATTATGATTCATATCAATTCAATATTTATCATTTAGGGATTTTAGAATCTAAAATAACAAATTAGTATAAAATAATGTGATATAAATAAAAGATAAAATTTACTTTTGTGCTATAAAAATGACTATGTAAAGACCAACGGTAAGTCACACTGGTTAGTGAAAAAAATTAGTCATTAATAGCGAGTCATCAACAATGAATCATCAAAGTAGAGTCATTAACGTTGGGTCATCAATGATGAGTCATCAATGGTGAGTCAACAATGGAGAGTCATAAATGGTGAGTCACTCAATGGTGTGTCACTAAATGATGATTCACTAAAAAATGATCATAACCAACTCATGTCTGATGTATCTCATTCTCTCATAATTTAAAGGCTTAGTAGAAATATCAGCAAGATAATGTTTAGTGCCAATGGATTCAAGATTTATATCAACTTTTTGATAATGATTTCTTAAAAAGTGATATATAAGATCAATATGATTGTCTTTGTATGAGAAACTAGATTCATAGAAATGTTAATAGCACTTGTGTTTTTACAGTTTATAGGGAAATTACTAAATTGACTTCTATAGTCTAGTAATGTGTGTTTCATCCAAAAAATTTGAGCACAAACACTACCAGTAGATATGTATTCAACATCGACAGTAGATAATTCAATAGAATTTTGTTTCTTACTACACCATGAAACTAGAGACTTTCCCAAAAAGTGACATGTTCAAGAGGTTCGTTTTCTATCCAACTTACAACTACCAAAGTCAAAATCAAAATAACTAAGTCAAATGGTTTCCCTCTAGGATAGAATAGTCATAAGTTGGTAGTATATTTGAGGTACTTGAAATTTTTTTAACAGTAAGTAGATGCGACTCTTTAGGATTTTCATGAAAACATGAACACAAAAAAAACACTTTAAAAAAATTAGGTAGGCAAATAGTTATGCAAAGAAGACTTCCAATCATACCTCTATAATTGGTTGGATCCACTGATTTTCCATCTTCATCAAGATCCAATTTATAAGTGGTACTCATAAGAGTTTCACAACTTTTAGTTCTATCCAGAATAAAACATTTTAAAATATATTTATTATATTTAATTTCATTTAAATAATACCTTCCTTATTTTGAAAAATATGGAATCCATGAAGTAATTCTATTTTTCCCATTAAACTCATTTCAAACTCATTTTTCATCATTTTTTAAAAATCAACCCATAATGATTTTTTTGTAGATCCAAAAAAAAATACCATCAACATATATTTGAACCACTAAAACATCTTTATAAATTATTTTTATTAAAAGAGTAGGATCAATTATACCTTTTGTAAATGCTTTAGATATAAGAAAACTGTTGAGCCTATCATACCAACCTCTTTGAGTTTGTTTTAAACCATTCAAATTTTGTGTTAATTTGGAGACATGATTTGGAAAATTAGGATTTGTAAAACTAGTGGGTTGTTCAATAAAAAAATCCTCAACTATAAAAATATTTAGGAATGAACTTTTGAAATCAATTTGATAAAGTTTGAAATTAACAAGTGATGTATAAGCTAGATATATTCTAATGGATTCAGTTTGGGCCATAGGTGAAAAGGTTATTTTATAGTATATTCCTTCCTCTTGAATATAACATTGTGCAACTAGTCTGGCTTTATTTATTACTATTTTACCAGCTTCATCTACATTTCTTCTAAACACCCATTTAGTTCTTATTGGTAAGTTGTCTTTGGGTCTATTAATAAGTTTACATCTTTTTTTCATTAAAAATATTTTAATTATTCTTGTATATCCATCATCTAGAATTTGTAATTTATTGAATCATTGATGTTCATAGGTTCATGCTGTGAAAAAAAGACTTGATGTTTAACGTGGTTTCTTATAGAAGATCTAGATTATGTTACTTTATTTAAGCCTCCGCCAAAAAAATATAAAGGATGTGTTTTATGGGTTCCAAAATACCTAGAAAAAGAAGTATGTGTCACTTCATGTTCATCTATAGGTTTGGGTTCATTTTGGTTAGAATATGGAGAGTTTCCAAAACTGGGTTTTTCTTCTTACTTAACAACACAACCAGAAGGTTTAGTATTTATGACTAGACTGGACTGGTTATCCTCAACATTTTCTAGGGAGGTTTTGGACTCATGTGGATATTTTTCATCAAACTTGACATGCATAGATTCTTCCACACATTTTTTTCTCTTATTGAAGACTCGATAGGATTTAATAGAGATTAAATATCCTAGTAAAATTTATTTATCACTCTTGGAGGAATTTGTTTCAAGAATATCTTTTGTATTAAGGATAAATACTTTGAACCCAAAAAAGTTGAAGTAATTAACCTTATTTTTCATATTATTCCACAAATCATAGGGGGTATTCTTTAGGATATGTTTAATTAAGACTATATTGATTATATAGCAAGAAGTATTCATAAATTCTACCCAAAAATAAATAGGTAAATCATATTTATTAAACATAATCTGGGATATCTCTTGTAAAGTTCTATTTATACATTATACAACTCCATTATACTCTAGTTTCCAAGGAGATGATAAGTTATTACTATATCCATTTTGTTATAAAAAAGCTTCAATTTTTTGATTTTCAAACTCATGTCCATGTTGACTTCTTAAGGTTTTAATCCTTAGTCCCCTTATTTTTCCTACTGATCTAGCATACTTGGTGAAATAAGAGGAAGCCTTACTTTTTTGAGATAAAAAGAAGGTCCAAGTATACCCAGAAAAGTCATCTACTAGAACATAGACATAATGATTCCCATTTAAAAATAAAACTCTAGATATTACAAACTATTCCATGTGAACCAACTCAAGAAGTTGAAAATTTGAAACTTCTTTCATTGGTTCAAAATATATTTTATATTGTTTTCCTTTTTGACAAGGATTAGAGGATTTATCATTTGGAAACTCTAGTTTAGGTATATACTTGAATAATAATTTTCATGTAAGATTTCGAAGAGAGTGAATGTAATAGTGGCCTAGTCTCCTATTACATATCCAAGACACATTATGAAATGAACTTGTGTAAAAACATTATGCGAGACAAAGTAATCCTGATTAATAGTATATACATTTTTATTTATAGAAGTAGTAAAGGCTAAATCATTATTAGAATTGAAAAAATTACAAGAATCATTTTGAAATTTAACATGAAACCCATCATCACATAACTATTAAATTCTAATAATGTTGTACTTAATACCACCAACAAAATGAAATTTTGAAATTAAAATTGTGTTAGTGTTATGAATATAGACAAGGAAAATATTTTTCCTTTTTGCATCGTCACCAAAGGTGACATTTCTACAATTAATATTTATGAGATTATTGATGCTTGAGTAGTCCCCTATCACATGTCTTGAACACCCAAAGTCAAAGTGCCATAAACATCTACAGGAACTATACAAATAACATTCCTACAAAAATAGTTTAAACAAGAAAAGATTTTGGAACCCAAACTTTCTTGGGTCCATTAATATTTGTAAATAAAGATTTAGGAACCCACATTTTCTTCATGTGTTTTCTATAAGAAGTTTATAATGTCTTAAAAAAATGAACTCTATTAGGTCCAGCCAAACTAGAAATAGTAAAAGAATTTCCACTGTTGGAACTTGAAGAAAATTTTCTAGAACTGGTCATAAAATCAAATTTTCCATATTTGGATACAAAGTTTTTTTTAAAAAAAAATTCACTTCCCTGGTTGATAACCAACACCAGTATTACATTTAAGATAAAAAATTTTCTCATAATTTGTGTAAAAGTATAATTTCCATTTTTAAATTTCTAAATATACTTCTTTAATTGTTCATTATAAAATTTATGTTTATTATTTTCGTTGAGCAGTTGAGAATTATTTTCCTTTTTTATAGTGAGTTATAATTTAACAGTAGTAGTAAGAGCATGATGTTTCTTGAGGGATTTATATTTATCTTTCAGTTCATTTCAAGCATCCTCAAACATTTAACAATATTCAAACACTTATTTATTAGTCATAGTTTTAGAGTTGTCAGATTTAGATTCATCTCCAGAATAATAAATGTTCTGTAAAAGTGATTCTAGGGTTACCTCAGATGTATTTTTCATAAAACACATGTTGGCCTTGTTTTCCTTTTCATCTTGAGATTGTTTGGATACATTGGTGTTATCCTTAGAATCACTATAGATAGACTTCTTTTACTTTCTATCCTTTTCCCCATACTTCTTCTTATACTTAGTTTGGGAAATACATCCTTCACATTTCCTCTTATTTTTCATTCATAGCATACTATCTCATTGATATTATCATTTCTTTTCCAATCCATTTTCTAGATACCTTTATTGTTATATTTTCCTCTATAGCTAGGATTTCTAAAGAAATTATTCTATCTATAAAATTTCTTAAATCATCTGGATAACTGAGACATTTTCTCATCACTATCACTTGATATATCTTCGATGCGAGATATTTTAGTAAGAAATTGAATTTTATCCTTTTTCATGGATGTGGTAGTTTTTGAAGCCACTTAATTTCTTTTAAGTTCATCGTCTTCATCTATGTAAAACTTTTATCTCTCCCTCATATATCATCATCTTACCTATTAGTTCCTTTACATGAAACTTTCTGATATCACAATATTATCTTATTTATACTGAGGTTCCTCTCCACTATTCTGGTAAAAATCCAAGTAGCCATATGATTTGTTCCTTGTCATCAACTAGCTTTCCCGGAGTACTCATTGTATTTAAAATTTAATTAAACCTGGTATACATGTAATAGATATGTTTTTAGGATTCATTTTGAAGTTATCATATTTAATAGTATATGTGTTAAGCCTCATTTCCTTAACATTAGTGGTTCCTTCATGTGAAATAGCTAAAGTGTCCGAAATTTCAAAGGTTGTTTTACATACATAAATCCTATTGTATTTTTCATCATCCAGAGAACAATATAAGGAATTCATAGATTTTTATTTATTATTATATTCTAACTTAGTTTCATCATTCAAAGTTTTTCTAGTAGTAGAAGGAATCTTATATTCATCAACTATAACATTCCATATTTCAAAAACTATACTTTCTAAAGGCATTTTCATTTTAATTTTCCACTGGGAATAATTTGTCCCATTGAAATAAGGAGTTTTTTTGGTAGCAACACCAACCTATCTATTTTCTATATTAAATAATAAAAACATGTTTTAAAGAAATACATATTTTAAAATGATAGAAATTTTGAGATCTCTAAAACACAACTAAAATCACAGTTACAAAGATTTCAAAACTTTGAAAACGTTGAACCTCGGAAATTATAAAAAACCTATGATATCAACCATTGGATGGAGTAGGACACTCAAGAGGGGTGAGAATTGGGTATATACAAAATTTTATATCTAATACACTTATTTAAAATTTCTCAAATTCGAAATACAAAATAGAATAGTTAACTAAAATAGAATATTTATAAAAGTTTTGATCTTTTAAAATATTTCTCAATGTGTTATTAGTTCTCAGTTAAAATAATATAAATTTTTTTTAACTTTTGAAAGAAATATACTAAATCGAATTCTAATAAAAACACTATATAAGATTAACTATCAAAGTAAAGTGAAGTTTTATGATTGAATAAACACATCAGAGAAAAATAAATTAGAAACAATACAATGGAAATAAAACAAGAGGTTCAATCTCAAGTAAAGACTTAATCCTATCCACTTGGTGATAATCATCCCCAAAGAAGTTTATATAAATAAACTTTGATCCACACCCTTGATCAGGGTAAAAAATAGTATACATTTTTTCCAGGTCAACAAGACATCTTCCACAGTTTTCATAGGAGTACTAAAACAACCAGTCTATACAGGGATCTATTCAACTATTATCCATGGGAGTTTAAGGTTTACAAAGATTTTTTTTGAATATATGAGTGTATCTTGTAGTTTTTCACAAGATTCCATGTGTGTTTATAGAACAAAGGGTCACACACTTCTCTAAATGTAGAAACAAGATACAAGTATAGAAAAATATAAGGAATAGAGTTTAGAGGGATCTATGTGATTGGAAATGCATCTTGAAAATCCTTTGACATTATGTCGAAATTTAACTCAAGTAAACATCTAGAAAAAGATTGTAAAACAGAGTGTCATGAGAGCTTCTGTATTTTGATTTCAGGGAGTTATGAATGGTCATGATGAGTTACTCTCCATTCTTCGATTATAGCTACATAATGTTCTTCAATTTTAGTTTTTAGTAGTATTGCTTATTGTTTACAACAAGAATTTCTTGAGTTCTACATAAGAACATGAGAATATCAGTATCTCTTTCTTTTTGATATGGGATTTTTCTTTATACACTGTAGCTGATAAGAAGCATGTTCTTGATTGTGTCGAGGTACCTCACACATCACACTACACAATATCATTGATATAAATTTTGTTTACAAAAGACATAAAAATTAATTAAAATACTAAATGGTACTATGTTTCATAAATATGACCGTTATAAGGAAATTTAATTTTAAATGAAAAAGTAAGAGTTGACGGTGTCTCCATAGTGGTAGTTTAGGAATGTAATATCATACTTAATGCATTATACAATTATGACCAGTAGGTTAAGTATAAGTGACTTAGAATTAGTAGGTCTCTTTGACGGTAGGTCCTATTAATGGTGACTCATGCTACTAGTAGCTCATACTTAGCGAAAATTTTGATGCCACCGATAAGTCATTCTGTCGGTAGGTTGAACAAAGATGACTCAGTGCATTGGTATCTTGAGTGATGGTGAGACAACTAATAGTGAGACATATTATCGATAATTCCATGTCAATGTTAGCTTATACTTATCCATTTTTTATGTCATCAGTATGATTTCTAACCATGATTCCACCTTAACGGCGACTCAAATTTAGTCAAATATTGGAAATATATCTTATGATGTGAAATACTAACATAATAGATTAATATGATAATTAATTATGAGTAAATATTTTTTTAACTTAATTTTATCAAATTAAGCATGATTTGTGAGCATTAACACTAGAGGAGGCAAACATTAACTAAAAAAATTAGATAAAATGTTGATAAAATCAACTAAATAAGTAGTATGATTTCACCTATTCATAATGTATCTATAAATTCTAACACTATATATTCTTCCAATTCATTTAAAAAACATATAATTCTTATTTTAAATATGTGGACTATAGAAATTCCTAGTACTATTGGAAAAATATAAATAACAAAGGATTAATAAACATTTTAAATTAAATTATAATTATCAACGGAAATACCTCTTTAGGGATAATTGTTTATTGATTTAATATGATATATTTTATAAATTTCGAAATGTAATAACTAAAATCTTTTATATTATATATTTTTAGAAAATGAATAAATATTGAGAAAAATATGTAATTTTTTAATATATGTTTTAATGGTGAGATATTCTTATATATATCATTATAGTTATCCCTTTTTAGAATTAAATATGCTTTCTTTTTTCTCATGGGTCATCCTCATTCTAGGATTTTGTTGATTTTGAAAGACCACCATATTATATTTTTTATTAAAAATTATATAAAATGTGAAACTTTTTTTTATTTGTAAAATGTTATATATAATGAATTAAAAATTAATTAACATCATTATTTGTGGTATATTTATTTAGTATCTATGCATTGAATTGAAAAAAATAAATCTTTAGAGTATTCAAATTGATTAAAATGAGAAAATAGTTTCCCTAAAAAATGAATAAGTAATGAAAGGAATGAAAATATATTTGATATGATTAAATTGTGGAGTTTTACCCTTGTATCATGGGTATTAAGAATTGAATATAACTTGTATGTTTGTTTTCTAACATTGTAGTCTGTTTTTCCACTACTACTAAATATTACTATTCTTCTAATGACCTTTTTGTGCTGATGAGATGTGATTACTAATAATTTTATTTTTTGTTCATGGGTGTTTCCATATAAATAGTTCTGATATATATGCCTATAAAAAATATGAATAGTATTTTACTATAATTAACTTAGTAGATCAACTACTGGAAAAAAATTATAAAAACACAAATCATGTATACATATAAAAATGAGACACCTATCCATCCATGATTGAGGATTTAATATACATTATCAAGACCAAGAATGTCTGTAATGGCCTCCCTTTACATTTTTTCTTCAAAATCAATGTTGGTTATATCAACATATTTGAACATTGTATCTTCATTAACATGTAATATTAGTAAATGTAGAAGTTTAACTGGTGGGGAAAAGGTAATTTATAAACGACTTTTCAATTTATTAGGGGGTCCTTTAGATTATTTTATACAACCACATATTTCTCCTTAATTTTTTCTATCTCTAATAAAATTCCTTAGTTCTATAATTTTTTTCATCATTTTTAATGTTTTTTCATAAAAAAACTAGAAATGAATTCCTCATTGATGAAATATATTTTTACGTGATCAAAAAAATGCTACCAAAGTTATAATAGTAATTTCGACCATGTGAACATAAAAATCATAATAGGGAACATATACCTCATATCATGAACGAACATTGGTCAACCCTAAACTGGTCACATGAGCCGGATCACGACAATGCCCGAGAGACATTATTGATCCTCTTGGGATAGAAACTAGTAACATAAATCAATGATAAAGTAATTAGAAATTATTTGAAACATAAAAAATTTAAAAATAAATAAATATAAATAGAAAAATAAAAATAATCACTATAAATATAAATAAATAAAACTGAACATACCTCTACGTGACCTTACAGTTCATGAACAACCACAAAACCAATGTCACACCATGATGACCAAGTCTAATGTAGAAGCATCACTATAATCTAAAAAAGACAAAGCTATAGGACTGAGTATTAAAACATAGTCGGAATGCCTAAATAAACTATTCCCAAGGCATTTCCATTCAATCAAATATTCATCTACTATTAGTTTGAAATACATATATCAAGATAATGATTTGGTTCTATTTTTAAGATAAGTAACAAATTTATAATTTCAAGAACCATTTTAATTTCTATTTAAAACCCTATTTATAAATAAAATGCCTTTACAAATCCCCTTTTTGAAAAGTAACATGCGATGAAGAAAAATTTTGGTGGAAAACATAATTGTTTTAAGTGATTTTTTGGAAAAATCTAGATAAAAAGAAATTAGAATGAATATGTAACTTTCATCATGGGATGTACCTAGACACCAAGTTAAGAGACACTAGATGTACTTATTTTGGATCAATCTTCTGTTATATGATGTAACTCCATAGGCAATAACAAACATTCCTACTCTACACTAGCCTCACTGGTGGGAAACCCCACAAGGCCTATCTCTACCAGTGGGATCTAATCTATTTAGTCAAGACATAGATAACAACTGTCTCTCAACTATCACTATGAAACCTAGGATTACATGTCTATATAAAACATGGGAGGTGAGGAAACAAGTATGAATAAAACATCTCAACCCTGAAGAGCCACCATACATGAGGAGGCCCACCTCCCCGCACTATCCATGTGAATTCTCCTTAAAATATAGAGTATCCATGGAGGTACCCACTCTTTCATGAAAACAAAAAAGGTACCAAACATGCCTCATTATTTTAAATCACAACTTTTCCATTTTGAAATCCACCTTAAATATCATTAGTAAATAAAAAAATCATTTAATCCTTTTCAAAACACATTTTCATTAGTTTATCTAAACCAAGCACACCACCTATGAATACAAGTTATATTTAGAAATCCATTTGAGAAACCCAAATAATCATTTGGAATCTATAACACATTTACAAAGTCAAAACCATGCTTTAGGTACTACAAACCATGTACAAGGGCCAACTGAGCATTTCGTCAAACACTTGGTGTGTGAGGTTTCGTAAAAAAATTTCACAAAAGCTAATTTCAAATGGAAAAACAAATTTATTAATTTCAAATGATTATTAAAAATAGTATATTTTAGTAATTATCATCAAAGAAAGGTGTGAAAATTAATAAATCAATGTTTTCTTAAATTTGAAGGCGAAATGCAAAGGAAACCTACTTCAAACTCAAGGAACACTAATTTAAATTATGAAAACTCAAATTTTCATTTTTTTCAATTTCATTCATATATATATTCACATATATATAAGGAAACATATCCTCTATGTACATTTTTTCATGGCCAAATATCTATAAGGGGATCCTTACATATATTATAATACTTCCCTATACCCCTTTACACTTACACACGTATGAATTTTCATATATATATAAGCACACCTTGCCTCAATATATATATTCCATGGGTGAATATGTATAAAGGGAGAAATTACACCCACATATATATATGCATAAAAATATAAGTTTTAACAATGATGGCCTGAACCCACTTCAATGAGGTCCAAGGCAAACTAAAATAACAATCAGAACCCCAAAATTACAAACAACCTAATTAGAATTGGGAAAAGGGAATGGAAGAAGGAAAAAAGTCTCAAAAATGGTTTTGGGTAGACCAAAATGGTACGAAATGTTTCACCTTTAGTGGTAGATGTTGAAACATGGTTGAATCTGAACTGAGAGACCTTCTACACACCCTAACAATGGAAGAAAACTAAAAAACTATGTCAAACAACACCCTAGGGTTTGAATGAAATGATAGGGGTGATGGAGAGAACAAAAACACCAAATAAAGGGTTTAATAGGGTGACTAAGTTCTTACTTCTAAACATAGACCACAAAAGCGGAACAAATCTTGTGGATTTTCCATACTAGTGGAGGCCTTGAGGAGGGAGGGGTCATGCTCCATGGGGGTTCAACCATGGGGGAGTCGTGTGAGTTATAGTGGGGGAGGATGACACAAATTAGGCATAAAAAAAATAAATACAAAGAAATAAAAAAATTAATAAAAAAGAGAAATACCATTTTTTTAAAACCGTGCAACATGCACTGTTTGCACATGGTTTACCAAACCATGCACCAAACGTGCATTGGCCACTACATACGCCAACCAATCTCACACTATTACCCCTAAAAAGATAAAAATTTGAGAAAACCATAATCAAACCATGCCACTCAGTAATACCAAACTCGTAGAGCCAAGATGCACACTTGCTGCTCATTTTAACAGACCATTCACACGCCATGTGCCATGACACTATCTCAATGGTGCACCCACATGGGAACCACATGGTTACTCCTAATTTTGTGACCTAACTATGAAACAACTAGAAAACCTCTAAATATTTATATCCTCTCCCAAAAACTAATTAAATTCAAACCCAATCAATAGCCAAATGGAATAAAACCAAAAATAATTAAAATAATTTAGAGGTTTTGGGTTGAGGTGTGACAATTATCCCCACTTTTAACACTTCATTCCCCTATAAAAGCACCCTTATATATGAGGAAATTAACATGAGCTAGAAATTGAATAAATAAAAGCAAAACCATTAACCACGGTGTGCACTTTCAACTCCCCATGTCATGCCTAACTAGCCCTAGAGAAAACCACACAGAGATACATTGGGGAAATAGCGAGGTCTCCCCACCATTAAGGAAATAACTAACATAATAAAACCCACATGGGAACTCCCAGATTAGTCCAAACAACATAGACTAAACATGCCATAACGAACCAACCAATACAGGCTGATCCCCAACACAAGGGGGTCCCAATGAAAGAAACTAAAGCAAACACCAATTAATGATTCATTATTTCCTCAAGACATGAGAATTTATAAAATGAAAACAACCCAAACCAATATCAATACAAAATAAGGATAATCAAACAAGTTCCAAAACTCCAGGAACAACCACAAAAATTTTATAACAAAGAGAGACATTAAAAAACAAAGAAATCCACAATAAGGGAATTTGAACTGTTTCTATCAAAACATCATAGACAAAAGCTAGAACATGTTCCTCCACACCCCTATGATTCCTGACAGTGCACAAGATTCACTCTAGTGCCTATCAATGGAGCCCTAATGTATTGAATCATCCACTACCTCATATATAAGAGTTGAAATCCTCCGTCTAGGACTTCCTCTTTTGATGATCCAACTTTTAGAATGTTTCTAGGTGATCAAAATTGCCACACCAATTATAAGTCTTCATAGGATGATGATAAGACTAATTAGAGTGCCCAAACTAACCACACTTGGAGAAAAATAGAAAGTGTTCCAATGAATGAAATACAGGAACTAACAAGGAGACTTCCTAAAATAGGTTCCTCTAGTTCAAACTCCACACCAAATGGGTAACCTACAAAAGAAGCAAGAGAAAACAGTCTATGAACCCTAGACAAAGATCCCATATGAAAGGAAGAGCTTATAACTGATTGGTCAACACTATATCTAAATAAAAAGAAACCAATTCATCAAAACAGTCAATATACCCCTTCACCGTTAGTTGACCTTATCGATCATTCATGAGAACTGCCACTTTATTCTACCTCACTTCCTCAAGATTTAACCACTAGATGAAATTGGTCTTGAATATCACATGATACATCCCAAGTCACAATGAGAATGGAGCGATCACCTTCCACTGGCCCATTCCGAGTCCTTAAAACACACCCAAGACAACTCACACCATCATGACATATGAAGTTATCAAAAAAATTAAGACACCATCAACTTCCGAAAGTCACTCCAAAGACCCTAATATACCTCAATAACTACATACAATATGAAATTATTGATAAGAGCTTAGTTCCACCACTCAACTAGGAGTCTGAGAAGGGTCAAAGACTGAAAGAGAATCCTTGGAAACCTTCCGGGTCATTCTAGGAATCATAATATAAAAAATATAAGGCATAAAACCAAATCAAAATAGAACTAGAACTCAACCAATTAATATTTTAAACCAAATACCAATCTCTTAAACCAACACATCACAAAATGAAATAAAATATAGATAAAATCTAAACCAAAAAAAACCACAAAAACATCGCAAAACAAGTGAAACCCCTCTTTTAGAAATCACCATTTATAAATTCATCCATTATAAAATTTAATTCCCCATTTTAGAATAAAAATCCATATAGAAACTCTACTTTTCTTACATGATTATTACACCATTTTAATGAAAAACAACACAATACAATTACAAAAACCAGGATGAAAATGTTTATTGTATAGGAAAAATTCAGACCATACATAAATTTTACATAATATAACCTAAAAATTATTTAATTTATTATTCTATAGATTCTTAGTGGCCCTCATGCACTCCTTAGTTTATTTAGTCACATGAAGATATTGATTAATGAAAGTGGTGAGATAAAATCCTAATTAGAGGATATATAAGAACATGAATCAATATAACATGGGTTAGCATAATCATCATATTAATAACATAATCATGGGTTTATAATTATAATAACTTTAGGAATAATTAGATAAAGGAATGGAATGTGTCAATGCATAAAAATGAAACATCATGTCATAGTGGTCAAATACCACACATTGTTGTGAATAAAGATTGAATCATTTTCACGCATAGCATATGTGCATAATCATAACCTAATTATCATTGTGAAAAAATATAGCATCATGTTTAAACATATATAAAATTATCTCATGAGATATATCATATAAACCAATGCATTGAAGCACTATATAATTCTTGGCACACCCACCACATCATAACATTTTCATAATCATACATGCCACATGACTATATCTGCCATAATATAAACCTTGGAATTGAAATGAGTTTTATGAGAACTTTATAGATCATAATTTTATGAATTAAAAATATGTTTCTCAAAATAAAAATGTAATAACATACTTGGTATAAGTATCACTGATCTTGAGTGAAGAAGAAACAATCTCAAGATAAATAAAAGATGTGTTTTTTTGGAAAGAAGTGTTCTTTTAGAAAGATATTTTCATGTGTCAAAAAATAAGTTTTAAAATATGTATATACCATAAAAGAAAAGTTAATAAAAAATAAATTATATTTTTGTAATATTAAAAGAACATACACACTAAAATTTGGCATGAAATAGGAATAACCCAAAGAAAGGAAATTGGGTTGGAGAATCCCATTACCTTGTGTCTGAAATATTTATTAATTTTAATATCCTATAAAATCAAATTAGATTCAATAATTAATAAATCCAGAACCACTTATACATTTATTTGATTCATTATAATTTTATTATGTTCTTTATGTCCATTTGGATGAGTTATAGTGTTCAATTTCATCATTCAAGAGTGTTCATTTTCTTGATTCTCAAGATCGATTCACTTGTATACATGTATGGAAGATCGTGTAAAATGAGGGTAATTATCCAAAATTTAAATTATATGTTATTAGTGAATTTAAATTTTTTTAATTGGTCTTATATATTAAATTTTCCCATAAATTTGGATGATTCCTTTGATAAAATTTAATGATAATCATTAAGAATAATTTTGGCGGTTTTCGATCACAATGAACTCATTTTTATTATTATTTAATATTATGTAAATATGTTAGAAATAGAATATAAAAAAGGTTATAAAATATATTTTATGATTTTTTCCATCCATTATAATGGTTTTATGACCATCCTTTAAGGTGTTTAATAAAATTCAAAACATGTTGTCCTCAAAGAAGATAAATTAACACCTCACAAACAATGTCTTCATTTTTAGAGTAAATGGGAGAGTAGATAGATTATACCATTAACATAACAACATTATGGTATACCTAATATACTATATTTATCATTCCAATAAGATAGGGGGAGGTCAGGAGAGAATAATAAAATAAAAGAAAATAAAATGAAAAGAAATTAAAAGAAAATAAAAATGGATTTTACCTCTTGAATTCTTCTCCTTGAGAGCCTTATTAGGTTAAATGGGTTTGTTTTTTTAGGACAAAGGATTTTGGACATGGGGGAGACACTTTTTAAGAATAATGGGTATAATTTGGACAATATTTAAATCTTTGGATGTGCGAGGAGAAGAGGTGGCAAGGGGTGGTATTTATAGGAGATGATATGGGTTTTTTTTTTATTATTTTATTCATTAGTTTATAGTTTTGTTTCAAGACTACGAAGAGATTGAAAATTATCACTAAATATATTAAAATAATGAAGGATATTTCAATATTATGGATTACATCATCCATACATCATCTATGACTCAATAATTCATGTATATGTTAAATACCATAAATTACTGTATTTCGCTATTCACCAATAATTCATCTATTTAAAAAAACCAAAAATCCATCATAACCATTTTTAGATGTGTAGAATTTAAAAATTAACTCCAATTTATGAAAATAATTTTATAAATATGATAAATTTATATTTTATTTAAAATCATCATTTAGTCAAAAAATATATATTTTGAAATTATAATAGATTTTATGACACTTTGAAAATTTAATTAGGGTATAATAAAGTTATATTATAATTATAATAAAAAAATTCAATTCTTGAATAAATATTCTGAAAATACATTTTATTTTAAATTATTATGTTAATTATAAAATTATTATTAACTATTTATGACTTAAAAAAATACCAACACTTAATTTATCATTTTTAAAACATTTATTTATTTATTCTTTGAAATAAATATATCATATTTTCATTTATAAGATACATAAATTTTATTTATAATTTCATAGGTGACATTACAATTCTATTGGCTGAATTACTATTCATAAGGGTCATATTACTATTCCAAAGGTCAAGTTACTATTTCATTGTTGTAGGTTCCTTAACTTATATAAATTCCTCTCACTTAATTCATTTTTTATATATAAATTGTGTATTGTTTTAACTATTTGATTTTATATGATTTTTACTATATAAAATAATTATAAGAAGGTAAATTTCATTGATAAAATCATGGGTTGTTACATTCTTCCCGCATTATGAAAATTTTCCCTTGAAATTTCTATTTACATACTTTGGTGAAAAAAAGTGAGGGTACTTATACTTCATCGCTTCCTCTGATTCCCATGTTACCTCATTCTACTTATGGTTTCGCTATAATACTTTTACCAGAAGAGTAGTCATGTAGAATAGAATAATATCTATATTTTAAAAGGTCTTCACCAATTACTCCTTATATGAGAGATCATTTTCCAACTGTAGCACTTCTGGATTTAGTACATGTGAGGGATCTGGTATGTACTTCCTCAAGAGGGATACATGGAATAAATCATGTATTTGAGACATGGTAGGTGGAAGTTCTTATCAATATGACAGAACATCGACATGATCATGAATCTCAAAGGGGACGATATACCTAGGACATAAATTTCCATTTTCCAAAATCTCATGACCCCTTCTGTGGAGATATGGAGAGGACTACCATGTCTCCAACCTCAAAATCTATGCCTCATAAATTATTTTATTCATAAATCTTTTGTCAATTTTGGGATATCTTGATGTTCCAGTGAATGGTTATCACCTTCTCCTCTATTTATTTGGCCATTTTAAATCCTAGTAGCTTACGTTAACCAAATTCATCCTAGCATGTTAGGGTGCTTCATATTTTCCGATAAAAGGGATTCATATGGAGCCATTTGGATGCTCGAGTGGAAACTGATGTTTTAAGAGAACTCATCAAGAAGATGATGATGGTCCCATCCTCCTTTGAAGTCCATAGAACATGCTCTTAGCATGTATTCCAATGTATGAATATTCTACTAAGATTGGACATTAGTTTGGGGATGATAAACCATACTAAAGTTCAATTATGTGTTTAGAGCATGTTGGAGACTTTTCCAAAACATAGAGGTTAATATTGGATCTCGATAAGATAAAATTTATAGTGTTACTCCATGAATCCTTACCACTTCTCTTGTGAGAAGTCCTCTTGAATTGTGATAAAGTGAGCTGTCTTTTTATGATGATCCATAATAACCTATATTGCATTATTTCTTCTAGATGTATTCATAAGTTCAATGAAAACGTCCATGGTTATGTTTTCCCATTTACATGTTGGTATTGGTAATGGTTTCATCATCCCCTTAGACTTTTGTCTTTTATCCTTCACTATTTAAAATACCAGTCACTTTGAAGTATATTTAGTAATGTCCTTTTTTATATTATCCCACCAATAGTTCTCTCAGAGATCTTGATACATATTTTTGATCACTAGGTGAATAGAGACGGTTGAGCTATGTGAATCATTTATAAGCTCATTCTTTATCTCTGGATTGGATGGTACATGTCACAAACCAACCTGGGTCGACCCAGAACAGGTCAATCGAGATGATCCATAGAAATCCAGAGAGGTGTTTCTAATTATTCTGGGATAGTGACAAGCACCAAGGGCATCATAAGAGATAATGTGAATGGTTTTTAAAAATTAAATAAACAAAGGAAAAAAATAAATAAAAATTAAAACTAAACTAAAAATACTTTTTAAACATTACATTCTTACATCTCAATTAATGTTACAAAAAACTGTACCAGAAAAACTAAACAGATCCTGGCACCCAAAACAACTCCATGTGATCCTGAGGGTCACTCTCCAATCTATGACCAACTATTTCCCATGGTGACCGAAACTGAGCCAAACCAGCAGTAAGATCTAAAAACAAGAAAACATTATAGGCATGAGTATCAAAACTTAGCAGGTAAGTCCAGAGAAATCTATTCCCAATGCACATTCTTTATGCATTGAAACATTGATTTTTAGGTTTGAAATACAATATGTAAATATAATTTTCCCCACTTTTCATTTTAAATAATAAAAATCACAAATCCATTTCCCTCACAATTTTGAAATAAACTTGACACATGGGGGAGAGTTAGGTTCATAGAGTGGAATGAAAAAGGAACCAATTTGGAACCATTTATTTTTTTTAACCAAGAGAAAAATAAGAACACTTGTTCTTTCAAACATCATTCTTGAAACCTTTTTAACAAACTATACATTCCCAATTTACCAAAATAAAAACAAAAACCGAGCATAAGGATCATGATTCCACACAACGAGGGAAATGGAACTAATAGTACTAGCATTAGAGAAACATGAGAATACCTAATAACTCAGAGAAGAACCAGAACATACTATACATGCAACTCATCCTAAAAGAAATTCACAACCTGACTATAAAAACCTTGGTTTTTAGAATGGGTTAGAATCCTGAAGTTGTTTGATATTTTGACTTGTTTCTGAGAAAATTGGAGAAACTGGGTAGTTTCTAGAAAATTCCAGAATTACACATCACGTACCTTCAGTACACGCCATATACCCTTGACCGTGTGGAGGCCATATATGGTGTGTTGGCCTGTTGGTGGGACATAATGTTTTTATCAAGAACACACCTTGTAATATTTTTATATTCCATGTAGAGGGGTCGTGTATGGAGATATACTTATCATGATGGGGATGTCGGCTGGGTAGAGCAGTACACGCCGTGTACACCTAGGTACAGATCATGCAGTCATTCGGAAAGTCCTCTACAAAATATCAGATCTTATATGAACAATAAAATGATACATGCCACGTAGTCTAAGTACACATTCTGTATTTTATTTATTTCACTAAAATGGTTAGTATCCTCATTTTGAGGCAAAAACCCAAACCCTCAATGGGTTTGAGCAGGGAGAGCCGGATGGATCTCGTTTTTACTCTCGATCAGCCGCCAGAACTCTGTTTCGATCACCGTCAGATGCATTAGAACCCCTTTAGTATGGACCTGATTTCTCTTGAGCCATACATATTGTTTTTTGTTCAAAGACAAGTAATAGGGGTTTGAGTTTCTTTGTTTATTTCGTAGATCTACTGCATTTTAGATCTGATTAGAGTCTTTTATCGGAATATTATCATTGTACTAGTATGAGGTCGATGGTATAAGGCCCCATCCTTAAACCTTACTTAATCTTGAGTTATTACAAGATTACATATTGAGGATCTTTTTAGGTTTAGAGTTTTAGAGAATTAGATCATGAAACTTGCATTACATTCCACATTTAAACAAAGTGGTTACATAAAAGACAGTATTCATTTTTTCCCATCAACGGAAACATATTTAAAATAAAACATGGATTCTTTCTTGACACTTCTTTGACACTATCATCACATCATGTACCTTTCCCTTGACCTATGAAAAACATTTCAGAAACTTGGGTTGAGCATAAAAAGGTCAGTAAGGGTTATAAAAAGTATTGAAAGCAAACATGAGTACATATTTACATAAGAATGAAATCATACTTTACCCATAAAGTATAAGCACTTTAACATACCCCATAAAATCATGAATAAATCATAGGAATCATAAGACATAAAGGTAACTTGAGGAATTCATAACATTCTTACGTAGGGAGTAACACTCTTGGTTACATTTGGAATACCCATCACAACATATTCCCTCAATATCTTTGGAGAAACCTTAATGTTTAACCCCAACGCGTTACCCAATGCATTGGAGAGCTATATCGGGCTCACCCGCCCTTAGTTTATCACAGAACCACCCATCTTCATAACAATGACCAAGAACCATAACATAATCATAGCACATAACTTAATCATAAAGGAAAGATAATATTCCCACATTGCAATAACAATATAACATTTTAAGATATTGAAATAATGAATCCATTCTAAATACCATTTTCAAAACCATTTAATACATTTAATAAAGAGATTTTTGAATCAAAGTGTCGCATACCACTTTGAAGCTTTTATCATTTTAAACCATTAACATCCATATAAATAAATTCTTAAAACCATTTTAAAAACATGGATATTAATGAGAAATATTTATAAGATTAAATCATTAAAACATTTAAAACAATATTTTAGTAAAAGGGTTTTTAACAAAATGAGAGACACTTGAATACAATAATTGAGGAATAACATTTAATCAAAACATTATAATATCATGAGAATAAAGGGAATCATGAAATAATTTTCCAAAGGACATTATATAACCCATACAAGAGTGAAATGGTGCATAACAACAATGAAGTCTCAATAGAAATGTAAAATGAGATGAAAACCATTATAAAGAAGGTATCCTTAAATTAAGGATAAATAAATCTCATTTTGTGTGTGAAAAATATAAATACACCCAATATATGTGGATATTAAGTGTAAAATAATCAAAGGTCATTCACACATATTCAAAGGATGACATATTCAATAACTATATGTTGAACCCAAAGAAATCGAAATTGGGTTAAGAAGTTCCCTTGACAGCCTAACATCGTCGCATACAATTTTAGAAAAAGAGTTTATGAGAGAGATAAAGGGTATATCATCACTTGAACATAAAATTTACGGCAATAAGGATATATAAGAACATCTCCTCACATAATAAGAAGAAAATGAAAAGACATAACAAAATAAGTCTTTTAAAAAGAGGAGGGTGAAAGGTTCCATTACCGACTTGGGTAACTTTCGAAACGTACACCCCATTGAAGAAGGGTCATACAATGAATATGTAAATACACATAAATGAAATTATATTACACAAAGAGTATAATAATAGGCATAACATACAACAATCAAAGGAAATAGTGGAAAATGTAGCATAAATGTCACAGGAATAAAAGTGAGATGAAAAATCCCTTACGAAAATTCGGCAGCCTAACAGTGCCACTTAAAACATCAAAAAATGGATTGATGAGATAAAATAGGGTATGTCCAAATATGAACATAAAAAGTAAAAAATGAAAAATATAAAATAACATCCCCAAAAATAATAAATATGAGTTTAAAAGAAATCACATAAAAGAGAGTACTTAAAAAAGAAGAGAGAGGTAGGATCCCTTACGAAAATTCGACTGCCTAACGATACCAGTCAAAACTTCCAAAATGGATTGATGTGAGAAAATAGGGCCTCTCATCATGTGAAAATAAAAAATAAAGTTAGATTAATATAAAATAACATCCAAATCATAAGAAATATGAGCTTAAAAGGAATGACATAAAAGGGTGTACATTAAAAGAAAGAGAGGGGTCAGATCCCTTACCTTGTGTCCGAAATGACTCGATCATTCTTGAATCTCCTAAATAATAAAATTTGGTCAATTTATAATTTCTTAAGGACCTGCATTAAATATTATTATTCAGATCATATCACATATTATAATTTTATAATAATTGGTTAATAAAGTGAGTTCATATCATATGTTTTTGTCGATGTTCAGTACATGAGTAAAAATTGAACTTGTTGGAAAAGAATTTTCCATGTAGTTATAGGTACATCATCTCCAGAATAGTATTTATGTTTTAAATATCATATATATCCAGTATATATTCATTTTATATTATTCCATATCATTTGGAGATAAAAAATTAAAAGCACCGCTCATGGAGACGGTAGGCCGTACGTACACATGAACGCTACTTTCATTTTTTTGTCATATTAATGTAATTAAATCAAATCAGAGATATATATATTAAAATTACAAAATGATATACATCATTTAGATGTAAATTATTACATATATATCCATTATATATATGTACATAAAATAGTTCATAACATTTGTATATAAGATATGAAATGTACCGTTCATGGAGACGGTAAGCCGTACGTACGCATGAAGGCTACTTTCATTTCTTTTTTTTTGTATTTAATGGAATGAAATAATAATGATATAAAGGTATATTATAATTCCAGTAGGATAACATATGAAATACCATTAATTCTGTCCTTTATACGTCCCACATATGGCATTAACGAATCAAATCACTTTGAGGGGGCGGTAGTCCGCACTTCCAAAAATGAAGATATCGTGTTTACCCATAATGGAAACCATAAATGTATGCCATAAATGAAAAATACAGAAGCTTAAGGAAAATATAAACATATTATATATCATATATAAATATAGTGACATCTTAATGTCCACCTTTGAAGGTGTTAAAAGAATATTGAACAATCATCGTTTCGTGAGGCAGTAATTCGCCATCCACAGAAACAGTATGTTCTTTAACCATTAGACGAAGGTGTGTGTAAGTGTAGCTCGAATCCTTGACATAAAAACATACTAGTATATTTAATATACTGGTTTTTTTACAAAATAAAATAAAAAAAAGTAATGTTTATGGGGTTGGAGAAGAAAAATAAGACAAAAGAACGCAAGAGAAGACATTACCTTTAAATCGGGTAACTTCCTTTGATTTGAGCTCAAAAGCTTCTTTGGAAAAGATTCTGCCCAATGTGAGTATTAAATGATGACTAGATGGATGTTGAAAGATGAAATGGTCATGTGTTGTCTGATCCAAAGGCTGGAGAGGTATGTGGTAGGTGGTAGAGGTGGGGGCATTTTATAAGAGGAGAGGAGGGCACTCTTGGAAAGATATAAAATATTACTTTATTATAAAATGATTATCAAATTTAAATGGTCCCAAAAGGATATATTTCTAGGATAAGGTGATAAGGTTTCAAACTCCACCCATACAATAGGTTTGTGACACGTGTAAGTTATAGTTTTAACATTATCTTTTCATTTTATTTAAATCCCTTATTAATGAGGTAATTGCTACATCATCATGATGTCATAAATAATTTAATTTATTTAATTTCTAAAATTTATAAAACAACAATCATTATGTAAGAAATATTTTTAGATTTCTAATGAATATATATAGTCATAAATAGGACTTTTATAACCCCATTTAAAAATTGTTTTAGTAAAACATCTCATGTTTGTGACATTTTAATTATAACTTTAAATAAAAAGGTATTTATGTCATTTTCCAACCAAAGTGGCTCCATGGGGTCCCCAAGTTGACCCATGGATTGTTTTGGTCAGCCATGACACATCCAATGAGGGTAGGACATGTGTCAAGTTCATTTCATATTATTAAAACATTATTCTTACCTTAAATTACACTAATTTCCTCTAATCGCGATTAAAAACATAAAAGTTACTATTCAACAAAAAATTATTTTAATTCCATTGAACCACATTTTACATCCTAATGAAAGCCATGTATTTCGGATTTTTGAAATTCAAAACACATAGGTGGAAAAGTTTCATTTAAACAAAAAATCAGTTTTTTATGTACAACTTAGTGGTTTCCCTATTCATCAAAAATTGATGTTTTTCAGAATAATACCAAAAATTCACCCTAAGCTATATTTGATATTCTGAATTCGAAAATGATGTCTATTTTACAAAATTCAAATCGTATAAATTACATTAATTAATTTAATAATTAATTCCCGCTGTCATGACAAATAGAGTGTTTTTATGAAACAATATATATCAAAAGATTGACACTAGTTTAAGTCCAACTTCAAAGTGAAATTAATTTCAACGACCACTATTGGATTAAATGGTAAAAATATATTCTAATTTAAATTTAAAAAAAATTCAAAAGATAATATAATCATATAAATAAAATATATAAAAAAGTGGTTTTGGATTAAAATACAACATTTTTCACTATTCAATAAAAATGAGCTTTATCGGAAAAATACCAAAAATTTACACAAAGTAAATTTTGATGTCCCGATTCCAAAGAAGAATTTTATTTTTTCAAATATAACACATAAAATTGTCAAAAAGTGGATTTAAAATGGGTTCGCCATAAAAAGGCGTTTAATCGATGTTTTAGAGAATATTAGAATGTTTATGCTTAAAATTGGATTCATTCGCATTTTTAATCCTCTAACATTTATTGTAAAGCGTAAAAATATTTGAAAAAAATATATAATCATTTTGTAGTTAGTTCTGTTCAGTCCCACCATTACAACGGCTAGGCGTTAACTACCATTTAAAATAATTTTATTTTATTATTAGAGTGCAACGTAAGATTCCCAAGAAACTCGTTATTGCGTATTGGGTACGCCATCGCGCATAGCGTCCCCTTTAAAGTAATATTAATATTTTTTTCAAAATTATGGATAAATGTGAAAATGTTATATTCTTTATTTACTTGGGGTGTTACATCCTTCCCCCCTTTTGGGAATTGCGTCCTTTTAATTTTAAAATTGGGCTTGGAAACTACATTGAAAATCCCAAAACTAAAAAATAGTCTGTAAAACAATCACATTAAAATAAAGAAAGAGAAGTACACAGGTCACCCGAGTTAACCCATACAAGGATTCCATGTAATAAAATATGGATATGGAGGAGAAAAAAAAGGGTCATGTTCTGATGGAGATTGATAGTAAACATGTCTAGGAGAAAGTTAACCAGAAGAAAATCACAAACATGGGATGGGTTAAACGGTACTCGATTCCCCAGCAGGAAAAGTTAATAGACAACATTTTTGTTTTAAGTTAATCTTCACTGAGGAATTTATTTTTGAACTTAACTAAATCATAATGAAACATACTTACTTGTCACGTATACTTTCAACTTTTACTAGATTTCTTAATAAAACTCATATTTTCTCCAAAAGACGAGTATTTAAAAAGACTTGTTCGTATTAAGAGTACTATAATCAACTTTTTGAGAATCACCTAATTAACAAAAGAGAACTATATATTTCCCATGTCTTTAGACAAAATCCAAAACCAAAATTGTTAGTATGAGGTTAGAGAATCCACAAAAGTATAATCCTTTATAAAAAGAAAATCTATTCTTAATCTCCAAAATTTGTCCAAAAAAACCCAAAGATCAACGAAGACCATTCGATAAACAATTGTCCATAAAATTCTTCAAAGTAAACGAAACTAAGATTGAAACCCTAATATTTGAAGGATTTAATCACATAGCCTTCCAAGGTACAAATTAACTTTTATCTCCATATAACATCAGTTGCTCTTAAATTCTCATATTGAAAAGTAATTTACCTAATCACATATCCTCCATGATAGGATAATCATTTCCATAGATAACCCAAAATAAACATACTCTTGATTCCTAAAATCATATAACTAAAATGAATTATTCAAAATAACCAGGGGCATCACATAGTCCAGTGGTAGGCGATAAATACCAGGCGCACTTTGGTTGTGGGTTCGATTCCTGCAGCTTTGTCCGATGCGACGGGTTGTCACATGGTCCGCGTGTTGTCCTTTTTCCAAATCTATATAATTCATAAAACATTCCCCAAAATGAGATAAAATCTTCAAAAATAATCATAACATATTTTAACCTCATGTTTCTCTCATTCCTTTCATTTTGCATCATAACATATAATAACCCATAATTACCTCAAAAGTAAGGATCATATAAAAGCTAATGGTTACCTTTATAATTATTACCTGAACTTCCACATTGATTGGTCATCTCGTACATGATGCATTACAGAACATACCAAGGTTCAAGTGGTTGATCATGACTCCTTGATAGTTGGTTTAGAACAACCACACGTTTCCTCATTGAATCCCCCATTTCATCCAGTCTCTTAATCAGAGAACCACCACAGTTTCCTTCAAACCTATTGTCACTTTGGTGCCTGCTAGATCCATCCATTCACTAAAAACAGAAATGTCAGTGTGAGTATTTCAAAAAAACCATCATGTACTAATGAGGAAGATATACTTACTCATTCACTTTATCTAATAACTATGACTCTTTCTGAAATACTAACCATTATGGTAATTTCACTTATGCTTAAATAATACCCTAACCTCTAAAGTTATCTAAACCGACATCTGATACCAACTGTAAGGCCCCAACATTAAACCTTACTTAATCTTGAGTTATTACAAGATTACACATTGAGGATCTTTTCAGGTTTAGATTTTTAGAGAATTAGATCATGAAACTTTCATTACATTCCACATTTAAACAAAGTGGTTACATAAAAGACAGTATTCATTTTTTCCCATCAATGGAAACATATTTAAAATAAATCATGGATTCTTTCTTGAAACTTCCTTGACACTATCATCACATCATGTACCTTTCCCTTGACCTATGAAAAACATTTCAAAAACATGGGATGAGTATAAAATGCTCTGTAATGGTTATAAAAAGTATGGAAAGGAAACAAGAGTACATATATACATAAGAATGAAATCATAATTTACCCATAAAGCATAAGCACTTTAACATACCTCATAAAATCATGAATAAATCATTGGAATCAAAAGAAATAAAGGTAACTTGAGTCATTCATAACATTCATACGCAGGGAGTAACCCTCTTGGTTAAGTTTGGAATAACCATCACAGAATATTCCCTAAATCTATTCGGAGAAACCTTAACGTTTGACCCCTTCGCATTACCCAATGCATTGGAGAGCTATATCGGGCTCACCCGCCCTTAGTTTATTATGGAACCGCCCGTCTTCATAACAATGACCAAGAACCATAACATAATCATAGCACATAACTTAAGCATAAAGGAAATATAACATTCCCACATTACAATAACAATAAAACATTTTAAGATATTGAAATAATGAATCCATTCTAAAAACCATTTTCAAAACCATTTAAAACATTTAATAAAGATATTTTTGAATCAAAGTGTCCCATACCACTTTGAAGCTTTTAACATTTTAAACCATTAATATCCATATAAATAAATCCTTAAAACCATTTTTAAATCGTGGATATTAATGAGAAATATTGATAATATTAAATCATTAAAACATTTAAAATGATATTTTAGTTAAAGGGTTTTTAACAAAATGAGAGACATTTCAATACAATAATTGAGGAATAACATTTAATCAAAACATTATAATATCATGAGAATAAAGGGATTCATGATATAATATTCCCTATGATAGTATATACACCATATAAGAGTGAACTGGTGCATAACAACAATGAAGTCTCAATAGAAATGTAAAATGAGATGAAATCCATTATAAAGAAGGTAACCTTAAATTAAGGATAAATCAATCTCATTTTATGTGTGAAAAATATAAATACACACAATATACGTGGATATTAAGTGTAAAATAATCAAAGGTCAATCACACATATTTAAAGGATGACATATTCAATAACTACATGTTGAACCCAAAGAAATCGAAATTGGATTAAGAAGTTCCCTTGACAGCCTAATGACGTCACATAAAATTTTAGAAAAAGAGTTGATGAAAGAGATAAAGGGTATCTCATCACTTTGAAATAAAATTTATGGAAATAAGTATATATAAGAACATATCCTCACATAATAATATTAAATTTAAAGGACAATACAAAAGAAGGCTTTTAAAAAGAGGAGGGTGAAAGGTTCCCTTACCGACTTGTGTAACATTCGAAACATACACCCCATTGAAGAAGGGTCATAAAATGAATATGTAAATACCCATAAATGAAATTATATTACAGAAAGAGTCTAATAATAGGAATTACATACACCACTCAAAGTAAATAGTGGCAAATTTAGCATAAATGTCACGGGAATAAAAGTGAGATGAAAAATCCCTTACGAGAACTCAGCAGCCTAACGGCGCCACTTAAAACATCCAAAAATGGATTGATGAGATCAAATAGGGTCTCATAATATGAACATAAAAATTACATAATGAATAATATAAAATAACATCCCCAAACATAAGAAAGATGAGCTTAAAAGAAATGACATAAAATAGAGTACTTAAAAAGGAAGAGAGTGGTAGGATCACTTACGAAAATTCTACAGCCTAACGACGCCAATCAAAACTTCCAAAATGAATTGATGAGAGAAAATAGGGTATCTCATCATATGAACATAGAAAGTAAAATAATATTAATATAAAATAACATCCCAATCATACGAAATATTAGCTTAAAATAAATGACATAAAAGGGTGTACTTTAAAAGAAAGAGAGGGGTCGGATCCCTTACCTCGTGTCCGATATGACTCAATCGTTCTTTAATCTCCTGAATAATAAAATTTCTTCAATTTATAATTTCTTAAGTAACTCTTTGAAATATTATTATTAAGTTAAAATCACATATTATAATGTTATAATAATTGGTTAATAAACTGAGTTCATATCAGACGTTTTTGTCGATGTTCAGTACATGAGTAAAAATTAAACTTGTTGGAAAAGAATTTTCCATGGAGTTATAGGTACATCATCTCCAGAATAGTATTTATGTTTTAAATATAATATATATCCATTATATATTCATTTTATACTATTCCATATCATTTGGAGATAATAAATTAAAAGCTTTGTTCCTGGAGACGGTAGGTCGTACGTACGCATGAACGCTACTTTCATTTTTTTTCATATTAATGGAATTAAAAAAATGAGATAGATATATATTATAATTATAGAATGATATACATCATTTAGATTTAATATATTACATATATATTTATTATATATATGTACTTATAACAGTTCATAACATTTGGAGATAAGAAATGAAATGTACCGTTCATGGAGACGGTAAGCCGTACGTACGCATGAACGCTACTTTCATTTTTTTTATTTAATGGAATGAAATAATAATTATATAAAGATATATTATAATTACAGTAGGATACTATATTTAATACCATTAATTTCATCCTTTATACGTCCCACATATGGCATTAACGAATCAAATCACTTTGAGGGGGCGGTAGTCCGCACTTCCTAAAATGAAGATATCGTGTTTACCCATAATGGAAACCATAAAGGTATGACATAAATGAAAAATACAAAAGCTTAAGGAAAACATAATCATATTATATATCATATATAAATATAGTGACATCTTAATGGGCACCTTTTAAGGTGTTAAAAGAATATTGAACAATCATCGTTTCGTGAGGCAATAATTCGCCATCCACAGAAAAAGTATGTTCCTTAACCATTAGATGAAGGTGTGTGTAAGTGTAACTCAAATAATTCAAATAACAACATCCTCGTATATTGAAGATACTATTTTTGTTACAAAAGAAAAGTATAAAAAGAGTTTAGGGGGTTGGAGAATCAAAATAAAACAAAAGAACACAAGGGAAGACATTACCTTTAAATCGGGTAACTTCCTTTAATTTGAGCTCAAGGGATTCCTTGGAAAGGATTCTGCCCAAAGTGAGTCTTCAATGATGAAGATATGGATGTGGAGAGATGAAATGGTCAGGGGTTTGCCAAGACAAAAGCTTGAGGGGTGTGTGTAAGGTGGTAGAGGTGGGGGCCTTTTATAAGAGGAGAGGAGGGAACTCTTGGAAAGATAATAAATATTACTTTATTATAAAATGATTTTCGGATTTAAAATGTCCCAAAATGATATATTGTTAGTATAAGGTGATAAGGTTTCAAAATACACCCATCCTATAGGTTTGTGACAACTGTAAGTAATATTTTTAACATTATCTTTTCATTTTATTTAAATCCCTTATTAATGAGGTAATTGCTGCATCATCATCATGTCATAAATAATTTAATTTATTTAATGTCTAAAAATTATAAAACAAATATCATGATGTAGGAAATATTTTTATCTTTCTAATTAATATTTATAGTAAAAAATATGACTTGTATAACCTCATTTAAAAATTCTTTTAGTAAAACATCTCATGTTTGTGACATTTTAATTTTAACTTTAAATAAAACAGTATTTATGTCATTTTCCAACCAAAGTGGCTACATGGGGTCCCCAAGTTGACCCATGGATTTTCTTGGTCGGCCATGACACATCCAATGAGGGTAGGACATGTGTCAAGTTCATTTCATATTATTAAAACATTATTTTTACCTTAAATTATACTAATTACCTCTAATCGCGATTAAAAACATAAAAGTTACTATTCACCAAAAAATTATTTCAATCCCAATGAACCACATTTTACTTCTTAATGAAAACCATGTATGTCGGATTTTTGAAATTCAAAACATAGAATTGGTACAGTTTCATTTAAACGAAAAATCAGTTTTTTAAGTACCACTTAGTGGTTTCACTATTCATCAAAAATTGAAGTTTCTCAGAATAATACTAAAACTTCACCCTAAGCTATATTTGATATTCTGAATTAAAAAATTATGTATATTTTACAAAATTCAAATCGTATAAGTTACATTAATTAATTTAATAATTAATTCCCGCTGTCATGACAAATGGCATGTTTTTATGAAACAATATATATCAAAAGATTGACACTAGTTTAAATCCAATTTCAATGTGAAATTAATTCCAACGACCACTATTGGATTAAATGGTAAAAATATATTCTAATTTTACTTTAAAACAAATTCAAAATATAATCTAATAATATAAACAAATTAGATTAAAAAATAGTTTTGAATTAAAATACAACATTTTTCACTATTCATTAAAAATGAACTTTATCGGAAAAATACCAAAAATTTACAAAAAGTAAATTTTGATGTCCCGATTCCAAAGAAGAATTTTATTTTGTCAAATATAACACATAAAATTGTCAAAAAGTGGATTTAAAAGAGGTTTTCCATAAAAAGTTGGTTAATTGACCTTTTAAAGAATATTAGAATGTTTACGCTTAAAATTGGATTCATTCGCATTTTTAATCCTCAAACATTTATTGTAAAGCGTAAAAATATTTGAAAAACATATATAATCATTTTTTAGTTAGTTTTGTTCATTCCTGCCATTACAACGGCTAGGCGTTAACAACCATTTAAAATAATTTTAATATATTATTAGAGTGCAACGTAAGATTCCAAGAAACTAATTGTTGAGTATTAGGTATGCCATCGCGCATAGAGTCCCCTTTAAAGTAATATTAATAATTTATTAAAAAATATGGATAAATGTGAAAATGTTATATTCTTTATTTACCTAGGGTGTTACAGATGGTGCATACTTTGTTTTTTGTTTTTGTGGACATTTGTGTGGTGCGGCCTTTAGAGCGTCTTTAGGTATTTTTGAGGGGGACTCATTTTAATATGCTATTACATATTGAATTAATTGTTAGACCCATGGGATGCCTTTGCGCATACCCTATTGCCTATATTTCTTGAGCAAGGCTAGACGAGATGCCGAAACACATTAGGACCTTTTGGCCAGGGGTTCCAAAATGGTTATAATTGGTCTTCTTTGTTTAAAATTGGTATGTTTAATCTGTTAAATCATGATTATATTGTTTAGAGAAATTCAAGACCTCAGTGAGGATATGTGATAACTGTTGGTCTAGTGCAATTAAACTATTTAGATTGTTTTTCCTATTTGTGTGATTTGTTTAAATGTGCTATATATGTAATTGCTGAATTGCATATGATGGAAACCATTGGGTTGTATTGGGAATGGCCCGAATATTTATTGAGTGATGTTGATCATAGGTTAGGCTTGGTCTAGATTACTATGGGTGGTTTTGATCATGAGATTGGGCATCATGGACGTCGAGATTGAGGCAGTGAGATTGTCAGGTTTGGAATGACTTGATTTACTAGGATGGAAAGGCCATCAGATATTGAGTGACATGGTCGTAGGGGCATGAGGTGCCATAGATGTTGTGGCATGGGTAGTATTTTGGAGATTACTACGCACCCATAATCATTGAGTAGTGTTCACACAGAGAAACTCTATGATGAGGTGTTTTTGACCACTCATGTGGGTAGAGGCCCCCGTTAGTTATGATTTAGGTACTATTGGTTTTGGGGTGCATTTCGTAGTAATCCATGTAGAAGGCGAGGAGACTTCATGGGATAGTGTTGAGGCTATCGGGTTGGGGCAGAGGCTTGTTGTTATTTGAGGGAAGACATCACTGTCCCTCCAGTTACATATTTAAGGACATACATGGTTGTTCCTTTGGGATACTACTATTTGGCAGTGCCTTCGGGACGTCAGTACTTGAGACACGAGGTGTCAATTGGCACATGGCATCGGTCTACATGACAGAGATTCTGGAGTTGGCTGAAGCAGGTGACACTCCATGGTGGCTGTTGAGCAGTAGTGGAGTTTGTGTTTATTTTTGCATCATAATGTTTACTGGTTTCCTTAAAACCACATTCCATCTTAAACACTTATAATAGGTACACACCATTGGGTGGTATCCTATTTAGATTCGTCTCACACGCTGCACAGGACCTTCGGGACGCGTGTAGACTTTATGGATTTATGTACCAGAAAGAGGTAAGCTTCAGAAGTTGGACTGCTTTCACTATTGCATGGAGATGGTTTGGACCTTGAGGTCATGCCAGGCTAGTGTTTACTTTGTTTAGTTTCCATTCTTTATCAACATGATTACTTGTTATTGTAGCTACTATTGGTTAGCCATTGACACCCCTTTATATACAATGACTTTATATAGACGGTTTCTTGGTTTGTTTAGTAGTTACAAGTGGTGTTCAACATGATGTTCTATTTACTTTCTCTATTGTTGTTTATATTCATTACTTCCACTGTTTATTACTATTGATTGTGCTTCCGCTATGAGGGTCTGGTTCAAGTCTACTCAGTCGTTTATTTTTTTTGTATTCTATATATTATTGCTTAGACCAGTACCATTATTTTCCTCTGAGAGGGTATAGCCTCCCCACTATACCTATTAGACCCTCACTTCTAGTCGATATCCTTTGGAATTTGGAGAGGTGCATCTAAGTTAGTAAACCCGACCCTTTTAGCACTGTTTGAGTGGTTGTTCGGGGCTAGGTCATTAAAAAGTGGTATTAGAGGAGTTTTTGATATGGATTTAGTAGGCTTGTTTTGCTGGATTCTAATGAGATTGAGAGTTCTCTTTTTATTTATTCCGGTTTTACTATTTGGGATATGGTAGACTAGAGATTGGTTATTACTGGAACTGGGTTTCTAGCTTGTGCTTGGGTGCCTAGAGCCCCATGTATGAGGGATGCACCAAGTTTCCATGGGTGGGAATTACTGTTTGATTTTTCTCAGATTACAGTTTATATGATTTCCACCTCAGAGCCTCAATTGGTGTGTGATGTTATTGATTGTGATATAAAACCCTTAACCCGGTGCATTAAGGGAGAATTGGACCTTATCCCAGTAGGGAAAGGATGTTTTCTTTTCTTTTAATAGGCACATATTAGGGTATTTCAATGTCGTAACTACATGTATGCTTTGGGAAGTGACAATGCCATGTGAATAATATCAATTCCCATGAATTATATTATTTCGAAATGTGAATTGGTGAAATTAATGATAAAATTGTTTGTTTATTTAAATGTGTTATTACATGCTTTATAATTTTGTAGAATTACATGTAGCAGTATATTTGTGTCTGGATCTTGTATGAGCTGGCATGTACTACGGTTGAAGTGATTTTGATCATCAGGATTGGATGACTCAGTCGTCGGTTTGAGGAAACATTGGTTGTCAGGAGGAGCATGGACCGAGGTAATTTTGATACTTTTCTCTATTGAGGGGTGGGTAAGGAGGCCATGAAGCTAGGATTCCATGGGCATGGGATGCGGTGGGATAGAGTAAGGGTAGTAGTTACATGCTTCCTTTTATTGCTCTTCTTATCTGCATGAATATATTGTTATATAAATATGTGTGGGATGTATGACCATTTATGATATTCAATAGGTTCGTATTATACGTCTCGATAGAGTGTCACGTGGGTGGTGATACAGTGCCGCATGAGCAAGATTAGATTTAGGATCCGGTGTAGGCAGTGCATGAGCCACAGGTACAGGCTCATGGACATGATCGGGTTCAAGATCCAGTGTAGGTAGGACAACAGCGGGGTTTGGAAGCATTCGGACCATGGCTCGATGAACAACTCTGATATATCCTAGTAAATGTCATGCAGGGGATCGAAAAAGGTGTGCAGTGTACAAATCCATCTATGGAATATCTGATGTGGGAGTTCCAGTCGCAACACCCACCACTTTTTTAGAGTGAGGGTGGTCCATAGGTGGCAGAGAACTGGATAGAGAGCATGCAGATGATCTTTGAGCAGGTCGAGATGTCTCTAGGGCGGAGGGTCAAGCTAGAGACGTACATGTTGTGTGGACCGATGAAGTGTTGGTGGGATGTGCATGTTCAGGCATGTAGGCATGAAGGATGGGCATAGAAGGACTTCAGGTACAAGTTCTTTGAGAACTTTTACCCAGAGACACTGAGGGTAGGGAGAGCTCGGGATTTCTTGATCCTTCAGGAGGGAGACATGTCCATCATGGACTAGGCAGCTACTTTCACTGAGATGTATTTATTTTCAATTTGCATGGTAAGAGATGAATTAACAAGGGTGAGGCGCTTCAAGGATGTCTTAAAACATGCCATTTAGATCCAGGTAAATATCTGCAGGCTGGGTATGTTCTCAGAGGTGGTAAATCAGGTGCTCATAGCGGAGGGGAACAAGAGGGATATGCCCCAGGTTTGCTGGGTGATGACATTAGGTGATGGTTTAGATAGTAGGATGTGAGGATGGAATGAGTTTCACCAGGACAATTAGGCTAAGGACTTAGCTAAACCACCTCTTATTAGTTCTTTAGTGGTTTTATTTCAGTGTGTACAATCAGTACATGTTCAGACCCAGAGAAATAGGCCCCCAAAGGATTGTCAGGCATGTTGACAGGTCAGACATTTAGAAAAATATTGAAGGAATCCTTCTCAGACAGCCAGCAAGCAGGGACCAAGACCGATGGTGGCATCTGGAGTTGGTTCATGTTCGGTACCAGGAGAGGGTAGCCAAGTTTCAGCTGTACGTGGAGGACACATCAAGGATAGTGGAACCCTACTAAGGGGTCAGTGGACGGTGACTGAAAAAGTACCATAGGGAGGTCAGGAATCAAGAAGTCGTACTTCAGGCAAGGTGCATACTATAGGGATACCAGGGGCTAAGCAGGCTGGTGAGACAATGATGGTTAGAGGTACACCGCGAGTGTGGCAGTGGCTTTCTTGTTTTTTTTTTGTCGTGACCTTTTGAGGCATGTCCGCTTTCAGTGCATGAGGTGCACATGATTCATGTGGACTAACTAGATGTTGGTCATTAGGATTGATGCCATATTGGGTGCGTGATATATTTATATATATGTATTAGATGTGTGGTTTTGGTACATCGAGGATGCAGGTTACTTAAGGTGCCTTGGGAATCAGGACATCGAGGATGAATGTTACTTGAGGTGTCATGGGCATTGGGGCATTGAGGATGTGGGTTAATTGAGGTGCATGGAATCAAGTTTTACTTTGAGCATCCATGGGATGCAGGACCTCATGGTTCTTGACACCGATGTAGTTTGGGATATGTTTGGGTGTCAGAAATGACATAGGATCACCAATGGGACTCAGGAGTTATGATGCGTTACGAGAGGACCATGGGTCCAGAAACAGGTTAGTGAACCGTTTCTTGATTTGAGTGTTGTCGCATTTAGACCGAGTTAGGAAAATCCTAAGGTGAGGAGTCCCTTGAAAATTTTATCTAGAACATTTAAGACTAGGGTAGTCTAGGTTACTGTGATTGGGGTGGTATGTTCGATTCCATCTCCGGGTTTTCTTTGATAGCTCTAGGACGAGCTATGTTAAGGTGGGGAGATTGAAAGAACCCGAGTTTTTAGAACGAGTCATAATCCTGACCCTATCTGAAATTTTGACTTGTTTCTGAGAAAATTTGAGAAACTGGGTAGTTTTTAGAAAATTCTATAATTACAAAATGTGTACCTTTAGCACAAGCCATGTACCCTTGACCGTGTGGAGACCATACATGGCGTGTAGGTCTGTCGGTGGGGTAGAATGTTTTTAGCAAGTACATGTTGTGTAGAGGGTCCATGTATGGGGATATACATGGCGTATTGGGGATGTTGGATGGGTAGAGCAGTACACACCGTGTAGTCAGTAAGCAAGTCCTCGATGAAATATCAGCCATTATATGAATAGTAAAATGATAAATGCCCTGTAGTCTATGTACATGTCGTGCATTTTATTTTTCTTCTCTAAAACGGGTAGTAGCCTCATTTTGAGATAGCCCAAACCCTTGACGAGTTTTAGTGGGGAGAGCCGACTGGAGCTCGTTTTTTCTCCCGATCGTCTGTCCAAACTCCATTTCGATATCCATCAGATGCATTAGAACCCCCTCAGTAAGGTCTTGATTCCACTAGATCAGTTCTACTCGTTTTATATTCTAATTTGCATTATAGGGGTTTGAGATATTTTTATTATTTTATATATCTACCGCGTTTTAGACCTGATTGAATGCTATTATCATAAGAGTATCATCATACTAGTATGAGGTAGGTGGTTAATACCTTGTTTTGTGTTTTCATGGTCTTTTGGGTGGTAAGGCATTTCACACGTCTTTAGGTATTTTTGAGCGAGGACCGTTTTAATCTACTATTACATATTGAATTAAGTATTAGACCAATGGGATGCCTTTAGGAATACCCTATTGCCAATATTTCTTGATAAAGGATGGGTGAGAAGTTGACGCTCATTCAGACCTTTTTTCCTGGGGTACCAAAATGGTTATAATTGGTCTGATTTGTTTAAAATTGGTATGTTTAATCTGGTAAATCATTATTACATTGTTTAGATGTATTAAAGACCTCAGTACTGTTGTGTGATAACTGTTAGGATAGTGCAATTCAATTGTTTAGATTGTTTTTCCTATTTATGTGATTTTTTTAAATGTGTTATATATGTAATTGATGAATTACATATGATGGAAACCTTTGGGTTGTGTTGCACATGGCCTGAATATTTCTTGAGTGATGTCGATCATAGGTTATGCTTGGTACAGATTACTTTGGGTGGTTTTGACCATGAAATTGGGCATCACGGATGTCAGGATTGAGGCAGTGCAATTATAAGGTTGGGCATGGCCCAAGTTACTTGGATGGAAAGGCCATCAGATATTGAGTGAAATGGTCACAGGAGCATGAGGTGCCAGAGATTTTGTGGCTTGGGTACTATTTTGGTGATTATCGTTCACCCAAAGACTTTGAGTAGTGTGCACATAGAGATACTGTGTGATGAGGTGGTTTTGACCACTTTTTTGGGTAGAGTCCCCCGTTAGTTGTTGTTTAGGTACTATTGGTTTGGGGGTGCTTGCCATAGGAATCCACGTGGAAGGTGAGATGCCTTTAGGGGATAACGTTGAGGCTATCAGGTTGGGGGTAGAGGCTCGTCGAGATTTGAGGGTAGACATTGTTGTCCCTCTAGTTACTTTATTTGAGGGAAGACATCGTTGTCCCTCTAGTTACCAATTTAAGGAAAAACATAGCTATTACTCTGGGCTAATAATATTTGGGTGTACCTTCATGATGTCGGTATTTGAGACATGAGGTTCCAGGGGGACATGGTGTCGGGCTACATGATAAAGATTCTGGAATTGGCTGAAGCAGGTGATAATACATGGTGGCTATTGAACATCAGTGGAGTTTGTGTTTATATGAGCATCATATTGTTTACTAGTTTCTTTATAATTTTATATCTTCTTAAACACTTATATTAGGTACACACCATTGGGTGGCATCCTACTGAGATTTATTTCACACCCTGCATGGGCCCTTCAGGACACATGTAGTCTTTATGTATTTACGTGCAGGAAAGAGGTCAACTTCAGGAGTTGGACTGCTTTAGCTATTGCATGGAGATGGTATTGGCCTTGAGGTCATGCCAGGCTAGAGTTTACTTTTTTAGTTTCCATTTTTTTATCAAAATGCATACTTGTTATTATAGCTACTATTGGTTTTCCATTGGTGCCCCTTTTTATAAATTGACTTCCTATAGATGCATTCTTGGGTTGTTTAGTAGTTACAAGTGGTGTTCAACCTGTTGTTCTGTTTACTTTCACTACTGTTGTTTATATTAATTGCTTCCACTATTTTTTTCTATTGATTATGGTTCCTCTATGCGGGCTTGGTTCGAGTCTGTTGAGTCATTTATTTCCATTGCATGTTATATATTATTTCTCGGACCAGTACCACTATTGTTCTCTAAGAGGGTATAGCCTTCCCACTATACCTATTAGACCCTCACTGCTAGTCGGGAGCCTTTGGTGTTCGGGGAGGTGCATCTATGGTAGTAACACCTGACCCATTTAACACTGTCTTGGTGGTTGTTTGGGTCCGGTTTGTTACACTGATGACATCATAATGCCCAAAACCTCGACCGTCACCCGACATGGCTTGGTCGAGGGGCCCAATCCCATGGAAACAATAAAAACAAAATATCCCCCTGTTATGGGCCACTAGCGAGTGCATAATCTAAAATAATTCAACAATAATTCTTAGTAATCCTTGTTGTTATGAAATTTTCCAATTTTAATTTCACATAGGGATTTTCTAAAAAATCCAAACAACAAGCCATATATACATACCATCATATAGTCACAAAACCGGCACCACCCCACTCACCTTGAGAAGTAGTCCATTTCCTTAAAATAACTATCACACAAGTGGAGTCCCAAACTGAGGATATTCCCACCTCTTTGCCGACCATAAAGCAGGTGACATATTCCAAGAATGGTTTTTTTCAAAATGAAACCATTCAAAAAAAATGCCAAACGAGCCTCACGACACTTTCACATATCAAAACTTTCTTGAAAATGTATACAAAACCTACTTTCAAGAGAAATAAATTTTAGAAGTCCATTAGGAAATAACAATCACCATTTTTTACGTCACATTTACATATACATTACCAAAAGATGCTTTTAAATATTATAAACCATTTGACAAAACAAAACAGGCTATTTATCAAGCATATGGTGTTCCCAATTCAACAAGAATCACACCACATATTCAAAATAATTGTGAAACCACCTCATTTCTTATAGAACAATTAATCTAAAAGTCATAAGTCGCTATTTAGGTATTAAGTAGGTTGAAAAAAACAATAAATCAATGAAATAATAAATTTAAAGGCAATGTACAAATGGTTCCTACCTCAAATGATGACAAAACATCCAAAAATCAGTACGAAATCCTGATCACACCTCAACCAAACACAAGGGGAGTTAGATCCAAACTAAAACACAAAGATAAAACCCAACATTTTAGGTTTCAACCCTAAAAATAGGAACTCTATCCATAGAATTATCTCAAACCAATAAGAGGTAGAAAGTACTGGAGGGGAAGAAGGTAGGCCACTAGTTGGGGTGGCATGCTAGAGAGGGCCACTGGTTGGGGTGGCACGCTACATAAGGGAGGCTGTCGAAGGAGGAGCCAGCTAGTAGGGGAGTTTGCGCACTGGAGAGGGGAGGCACCGGCTAGGTGGTGTGCACCAAATAGGGGGGGCACCGGCTGGGTGGTGCGTGCTAGTAAAAAGGAGGACCTGTAGATGGGTGCAGCTATTGGAGGGAGCACAAAATGGTGGAGGTCGCATGAGTAAGGGGTGTGCAGTGGGTCGTATTGCGTAGGATGGGGAGATGAAGGGAAGGGGATGAATGGAAGGTAATCGGGAGAGAGAGATTAGGGTAATTTGTTTTCTTTTTCTTAAAACACTATTAATATAATAAATAAATACTAATACTAATAATGATTACATAATAATAATACTAATAATATAATAATAATGATAATAATATAACAATAATAATAATATTAATAATAATAACAATAGGCTTAATAATAAAAATAATAATAATAAAACAAACATAACAAATTATCAACAATAATAATAATAATTAATAACATTCACAATAATAATATTATTCATAATAATAATAATAATAATAATACTCCTAATAATAATATGAATATTATTATTATTAAACATTCACTTAGTCCTCTTTTTTTTCTTTTTCATTCCACTTGTTGTAATTTATTTTTAATTATTTTTTGATATATCTTCATGAAACGGACTGATTACCCTGCATGGCTGAAGCGATCGTGCGTGAACCATGAGATAACTTCTACACTTTCCAGAAGCGACTACACATGTACCTAGGATGACCATGTGGTTTTCTCTAACCATGTGGTGCCCGCACACCAGCCTAAATCCCACCGAAAACTCCTAATACTTAAAAAAATAAATCAGGAACCAAAACCAAGCTTCGACCAAAGGTCCAACATAGAGAAATAATTAAAAATAAAATAAAACTATGGTCGAGGCTTAATAATTCTGCCTACCATAACGTATTCCTCCCTCAGAAAGCCATAATAAGGTTTAACCAAAAAAATAAAAAACGCCAATCCTTCATAATTTAAGGGGATCCCCAAATATTGGAAAATAAGATGAGGCAATATCACCATTAAAATTAAAGATACATACATAATAGGCCGGGGATACCCAGAATGGAATTTCTGCTAAGTTTCAACCCTCATAAGCTAAGACACATCCAGTTGATCGATCATAGGAAATCGACTATCATGCTACAATACAACATATTAAACAATAATGCCTCAAAAATTACCAAATGAAACCCATACCACTTGCCTGAAATGGGATGTCAAGTTGAAACCACATCCCAACTTTAACAAAACTGTTGAGATAATTTTTAAAATCTTACTTCAATGAAAGTGTTGGGTGAGCCCCAATCCCAACATTTTCACAAGAGAGGAGCTTGAGGTTAAATAACTATGAATGAGGATACCTACCTCCAAGATGACCCTAGGAACGAAGTCGAAGTACTGACATAGGGAGACCCTAATAGACTTTCCATCATTAAAATCAACCTAACCACTTATGTGAGACTGAAAGACCAACATGGGGAGGCCCAATCGGACTCCTGACCATCAGGAACAAACTATAATCCAAGATAGAATCAAAATCCCCATAGAGGGGGAGGCCTAAACAGACTCCCCTCCATAAGGATTAGGATAACACTAGATTACTTCAGGGGAGACTGTATGATACCCACTGTGGGTCTCCATACCTTAAGGACTAACTAATTCATCCAACAAGCATGAGCTGACAAAGAAACCAACATGGGATAACTTGGAAACTTCCCGCACAAACTAGATCATATATCATAATGGATTCAATGAAAGAATAATCTAGGCCTATTAGAAACACACAACATAGTTCTATATTCACAAGGGGCATCACCATCATCATATGAGCCCAAACCAAAACTGAGGTCGATTCACAAGGCTGCCCATACAAGGGCCACCAAATGGAGACTCAAATCTAGTGAGGTACAACCACTGATGTTTTAAGAAAATGAGATGGGAACATCTCTTTCTAGATGAGGAGAAACTCTTCCACCCACATGGGTCACAATATGAAAGAGGGGTCCCCATGACTCTTTCCGCCAAACAGAATCATTAGAACGAACTACTACATAGGGCTTAAACCATCTCTATTTCCCATGCAGAAAACAAATGTTAGACTAAGATTACTTAAACTCCTAGGATTCATGACTGCATGTCAGCTACACTCTAGGACATATGGATGAAGCTCTAATATTTGAAGCTTATCCTACCTCACAGTTAGACATTAGAAACCAAAAAACATAACACATGGATCAGAATTTCACAAACATGCTTCCCTGAAAATGGGAGTTTTGAATGTTTGAAAAACATCCATTCCTACAAGTTAAAGAGAAATAAATACCAAAAAATACCACCAAATATGACTATTACATCCAAGGAACATTAAACAGAGAAAACCCCAAAATTATCCCAAACATCGCCTTACTCATGTGAACAGGAAGGGGTGACCTTTGAAGGGTTGGGTCTGGATTCACGGTGCTTCTTGAAAACACCCTGACAGAACTACTATAAGTGACCAAATCATCCATAGGTGTGGAATATTATTGGATCACTTAGTAACATTGGAATCTTGTGATCGATCTGTCCTTACTGATGATAAATCACGGTATTGTTTCTTAAATAGGTTGTTGAGAGTTCTGAAGGCCTCTTAATTCCCCATACCATCACCACTAGCATTAGACCACTTCCCATTCATCTTACCAGCATCATCTTAAACACTTTAAAAATCAAGAGGATAATTCAACATCTCAATCCCTCATGACAACTCTGAATTAGTCCAAAACTCTTGCATCACCACATTGAAGAAGGTGGTTAGTTTGATCTCTACTACTTTCAACTGCAGTTTAGGGAGAATCCCAAAATCCAAATTTCAAGCCTTTATGAGATCATTTTCAACATACCCTAGGTCATATAGAATTAGGTCCCAGATTCCATGATAGAATTATAACACTGATTGAACACCTTGCTTAAGGCCACACAACTCCATCTTCCTCCTCACCCTCATCATCTCAGAAAAATATAGTTGGATGAATGAAGACTTGAAGAAATACCAGGTAATATATTCTCTAGGATTTCTTCAAGACACAAACTTACACAATTTCCAAGTTGGACCTTCTATTATAAAGGTAGAAAAATTCACCTCTAATGAATCAAGCAACAAAAGGAAACTGAAGTCCCTCTCAATCCTCTACATCCACTCCCTCGCTTTAAGAGGATCTTCCTGACCATAAAATTGGAGAGGATTAAACTCCTAGAATTAAAGAACATAGTCTATGGATTGATCAACTAGAGTGTTTTCTAAAGATGCACCATCCAAAACTACACCTTGGGCATCCATATAATCTTTATGGGGGTGGACACTACGAAACATGGAAACAAGGAACCCGATCAAGACTAATCCAACAATAGGGATTCTTCATCTCAAAAACCATAAAAGAAACATCAATCCCAAAATAAAAGGGATACACCACAACAATGTAGGCTAAGAAAAATTTAGTTCCCTTTAAAAGAACTTTTCAAAAAAGAAAAAATATTTAATGATTTTACACCCACGAATGGAATCCTATGTGCCTCAACCATGCATATACTCATGCCTCACTAGGAAACCATCCACTTTATAATACATACCTATGTATGCGGTCACCCATAGAAACAACAAAGGTCAATAGCACATTTCAAGATAAAAAATCAAATCACAATTCGTTTTCAAACCCCAAAAATACTCTTTTCAAAAACTACTAACCACAAAACCCAGAACACAAAACTAAATTCAAAGAATACAAATTTTCCAGAAAAAATCCAACCATTCAACAGAAAACCCATTTCTAACATTTTCATATCAAATATAATATATTTAATTCACTTATAAACTCCACACCTTTATTTTTCAAACATCTCATCCAACTATAAATCATTTCCAAATACCAATTTTCTAGTTCAAAACCTTTTTAGTTGTTTAACACGTACCGTTAAAACTTTTTCATTGTAACCCAAAAATTCATTTCACAAAAAACCCATTTTTCTAAGAACATCTTAAGATAAGTCCTGAAAATCCATTTTCCACTTTCCAAGACAATTTTTCCACCATTTGAAATTTATCTTTTACTAATTCCAAAGTAATACTTTTTAAAACAATTTTTTAAGATTAAAAAAAACCCAAACAGTCTATGAGGGGAAACTATTGTCAGTGGGGAGGATATGACATATGGTTGGTGGCCATATGCCAATCATTCCACCATCATATAGAGAATTATAGGGAAATGTCCCCAACTCCACAAGTATTTTCAAGCCCAATGAGCTCATAAATTCCAATTTCAAAACATCCTTTCCATTTCTCAATACAAAAAAATCACAAGAATCAAAGGACACCAACAAACCTGGACATCACATAGTTACCTGAGGTTTGAAACAAGAAAGAGTTAATGACATCCATCCTTTTCCAATATCTCAAGCCCTAAAAATCCTAATCCTTCTACCTTGACATCCAATGTAATGATGGGCACTTTGAAAATAATGGTCTTCAAAATAAACTACCTTCCCTAATAGCATTTTTTTCATAATACAAATCAGGTCGACCCTAAACCGTTCACCCAAGCTATTCCATGGAAAGGCCCGAGAGGCATTCCCAATCCTCTCAGGCTAGAGATAATCACCAAGGGAATAATAAGAGACAATGGGAACTATTTATCCCAATGAAATAAACAAAGGAAACAAAATAAATTATCTGGAAAACCAAACTAAAAATAATTTTCAAACATTACATTCAAACATCATAATTAAAGTTACAACAAATTGTACAAGAAAAACCAAAATTAACCTGACACCCAAAAAATTTTCATGTGTCCATGAGGGTCAGAATCCAATCCATGAACAACTATTATCCAAGGTGACTGAACCCAAGACAAACCTTCTTCTAGAACTAAAAACAAGAAAACATTATAGGCATGGGTACTAAAACTCAGTAGGTAATCCTGAATAATTCTATTCCCAATGTACATTATTTAAATAAAGAAACATTGATTTTTTAGGTTTGAAATAAAATTTATAATTTTACCACAATTTTCATTTTAAAGAATACAAATCACAAATCCATTACCCTTACAATTTTTAAATAAGCTTCACACATGGGTGAGATTTAGGTTTATAGGGAGGAAGTAAAAAGGAAAAAAATTGGAAACATTTAACTTTTTTCAAGAAAGAGAAAACGTGTAACACTTTTTCTTTCACACATATTTCCTGAAAACTTTTTAAAAAACCACACATTTACAATTTACTAAAAGAGCACCAAAAACCAAGCTCAAGGATCATGAGTCTACACAACAAGGGCAATGGAACTAACAATACTATAATCATAGAAACATGGGAATACCTAGGAAATCAGAGGAGAATCAGAACATACTATAAATGTGACTCATCCCGAAGGAATTCCCTACCTGATGAAATCATAACACCCAAATGCCTGACCATCACCCTACCTGAACTGGTTGACGGGCCCAATCCCATAGTAACAATAATAAAAAAATATCCCCCTGCTACGGGACACTAGCTAGTGCATAACCTAGACTAGTGAAGTAATCGTTCTCAATAATCCTCAAAGCTATGCTAGGTTCCAATGATAAGTTCACAAAGGGATGTTCCAAATAATCAAAACAATAATCCATATATACATTCTATCATATAGTCACACAACCAGAACCAACCCACTCACTTTGAGGAGTAGTCACATTCTTTAAAATAATTATCACACAAGTGGAGTCCCAAACTGAGGACATTCCCACCTCCTTACCAACCATAAGGTAGGTGACCTATTCCCAGAAGGGGTTTTCCAAATGAAACTATTTCAAAAAAATGAAAAATCAGCCTCATGAAACTTTCACATATCAAACCTTTCTTTAAAAAACTACACACAATCCACTTTCAATACAAATAAATTTTAGAAATACATTTGGAAATACCAATCACCATTTTTGGACATCGTATTTATATATACAAAACCAAAATATTCTTATAAAATTATAAAACACCTAAAAAAGCCAACTGAGCTATTTATCAAGCACATGGTGCTCACAATTCAAAAAAACTCACACCACATATTCAAAATAATCACTCAAATCACCTCATTTCATGTAGAACAATTAATATAAAATTCACATCCCACTATTTAGCTATCAAGGTGAGTTCAAAAAACATGAAATCAATGAAATCATATATTTAAAGACAGTGTACAAAGGGTTCCTACCTCAAATGATGAAGAAACTTCCAAAAAGCACTGTGAAAACCCGATCTGACCTCAACCACACCCAAGGGGAGTTATATATGATATAAAACAATATGATAGAACCAAAATTTTAGGTATCAACCATAAAAATTAGAACCCTAACCGTTGAAGAGTATAAAACCAAGAGGAGTATGAAAATACTAGATGAGAAGAAGGGAGGCCACCAGTTAGGGTGGAATTCTGAAGAGGGTCGTTGGCTGGGGTGGTGCACTGTGCAAGGGAGGCCACTGGAAGAGGGAGCTGACTAGCAGGGGATTCTGCACACTAGAGAGTGGAGGTGCTGGATGGGTGGTGTGTGATGGAGAGGAGAGGCGCCAGTTGGGTGGTGCGTGTAGAAGAAAAGGAGGACTGCTGGAGGGGTGTGACTGCCAGATGGAGCGATGACCAGTGGAGGTCATGTGAGAAGGGGGTGCACAGGGTGTCATATCGCATTAGAGGTGGAGAGGAAGGGAGGGGGATGCATGGAAGGGAAGGGGGAGAAAGAGATTAGGGTTTTTTCCTTTTTATTAAAACCCTATAAATACAATAAATTAAAACTAATAATAATAATGATAACATAATAATAATAATATAATGTAATAATAATGATAATAATAATATTATAATAATTATATTACTAATAGTATTAATAATCTTAATAATAATAATAATATAATATACTTAATAATAGTAGTAATAATTAATAATATTCACAATAATAGTATTATTAATAAAAATAGTAATACTCATAATATTAATACGAATATTATTATTATTAAACATTATTTGAATCTTCTTTTTTTCTTTTTCATTCCACTTGTCTTAATTTTTTTTCATTATTTTTATATTTATCTTAAGTGTTGGGTAACCCCGTGGTTACCCGACATAACTCAAGTGACCATGCATGAATCATGTGGTAGATTTTACCCTTTCCAAAAATGGACCCATGGCTACATTGGATGATTGTAAGGTTATTCTAACCGTGCGGTTCCCACAGACCAGTCTAATGCCCACAAAAAATCCAAATCCTTAAAAAAATAAACCCAAACCCAAACCTGATCTTTGACCAAAGGCCCAAAATTGATAAATAATTATATATAAAAGAAACCCATGGTCATGGTGTGACAGTACACATAGTCATGAACCAAATATTACAACTCCTTTCTCATCAATTTTGAACTCTCAGGATTTCCCATTTTAGAAAGCTTCCACCTTTTTCTATATTTCTACATCATACCTTTTAGCATCATTTATTTTCTCTATAAGAGATAGTTGAGCAATAATTTGATAAAGGATTGATAATGTTCCTTCCTTAGTGACACCTATGTATATCCTTTTTTAATATAAAATTGTTGGATCCTTCTTAATTCTCATCATTAATAATGTTGCAGGACCCTTTCCACATAGAGCATCTGCCACTTTATTCACTTTTCCAGGATAGTAGTGGATTGAATAATCATAATCCTTGATAATATCTAACAATATTAACTGGTTCATATTAAGATCTTTTTGTGTGAATATATAATTAATATTCTTATGATAAGGATATATTTCACACTTCTACACATATATTTATTTATGATAATTTTTAATGTAATGATCACAACCACCAACTCCAGATCATGTGTGGGATAGTTTTTCTCATGAATTTTCAACTGCCTTGATGATTAGGCTATCACTTAATGAATTTTCATTATTAAAAAAACCTAATAACTTCTTTTAAGAATCACTGTATACCACAAAGTTTTCCCCTATATCTATTAGTGTGAGTTCTAGTGCAGTGATAATATTGTTTTCAACTCTTTGAAGCAGTCTTCACATTCACTCATCCAGAAAGTTTTGTCTCCCTTTCGAGTTAGCTTGGTTATTGGGTTTGAAAATCATGATATATTCTTCAAAAAATATCAAATAATACCTATCTATACCGAAGAAACTATAGATATCTTTTATATATGTTGTCCTAGGCCACTATTCAACTACCTTTTTCTTGGAAGGGTTCAAAAATATTCCTTTTATGGCGATGACATGCCCCAAGAATGAAACTTTATCAATCCTTAAATTACATTTTCTGTACTTTTCATATATATTCTCTGTTATCAAGGCCTTTATAATAGTATTATAATTCTCATCATGTTCCTCCTTACTCTGGGAGGATATCAAAATATCTTCAATAAAGACTACCACAATTTTATCAAGGTAATATCTAAAGAAACTATTCATTATGCCCATGAATATTGTTGGATAATTAGTGATTCTAGAAAGAATAACTATGAAATCATAGTTTCTATAAATTGTTTGAAAAGGTAGTATTGGTAATATATTCCTTCCTCAACTTCAATTGGAGATATCCTGACCGAAGGTCCACCTTATAGAAATAAAAGGGCTACAAAGTTAATCAAACAAGTTATATTCCCTTGGAAGGGGGTACTTGTTCTTTATCTTTATTTTTTTGATCTCATGATAATAAATGCGGAATAACATTGATATATCCTTCTTCTTGATGATGGGGACTGGTGCACCCCATGGTGAAGCACTTGGGCATATAAATCCATTGTCTAGACTCTCTTGTAACTACTTCTTTAGTTCTTCCAACCCAATGGTCTCCAATCTATAAGGTGTCCTTGATATAGGAAGAAATCCAAGAATAAGTTCAATTGAGAACTCATCCTCTTATTCAGGAGGAAGACCAGACAATTATTCATGGAACACATAAGGACATTTCCTCCTAATGGGAATGTACTCGAGCATGATTCTCTCCTTTGTAACAATATTTTGAGCTAGATATGTTTAGTTATATGGTAACAATATCCACAATTGATATGATGATTACAAAAGAGATTAATCCTCCTCACTAAACCTATACAGAATTGTGATATGGCTCTGTATTTGAAGAGTAATATCCCTTTTTTGATAGTTGATGTTGGCTTTGTATAAAGGTATCCAATCCATGCCCAATATAGCATCAAACTACATCAAAGTACCTAAGATAAGACTCTCTAGAAGGTTCAGTCCACAAAAATTAATGAGAGAGGATTTATATACTTTGGATGCAATAATTTCCCCATTTATTGTTCTCATAGATAACTCAACTTTCATATTTTGAGGTGTTGTTTAAATTTTTCTACTAAACATGCAAGATATGAAAGAATTCATAGAAACATAATCAAATAGAATGTTCACTATTATTGAATGAAAAACCATCATACCCATCACCACATCATTATTGAGATCCACATCAGAAGTATTGATGGCATAATATTTCCCTTTCTCCTTTTGATTTGGTAGTTTCTAACACTGATTACCCTCAAGGATTTGAGGTTTAGTTCACTGTCTTTCATAGTTCCCTTTCCCCCTAAAGTTAAAGCATTAAACTATGGGTGGTTCTCTCCTTTCCTCCATCACATTGTCCAACTTCCTTATATCTATTTGACATTAGTGGGCTTATTGTCCTTCTCTCCCATACTTGAAGTATTTCCCCATTCCTTTGGGGCATTTCCCATGATTCTTCTTCCAATATTTTTGACATGTGAGTGGTTGAGTTTTTTTCCACCTTTTTCATTTGATCCTCCATCTTGAAACTCCATATTTTGTTTTTTTATCTCCATGGATATGGGACCATTATAAAAACTCCATATTCACTTTAAGATCCCATCAAACTACTTCTTCATAATTATCAATGTCTCGAATAGCTATATACTTTCAAAGGTGTGGTTTTAAACCACTATAGAATCTATCGATTTTATATCATTTTTGACAACAAAAACTGAGGAATACCATTAAATACTTGTGAAGTTTTCTTCGTAAGAAGTGAAATTTTCACCTTCCTTTTTCTTGAGCTCTAATAATTCTCTCTCCATCATTGTATGAATATTTTTAGGGAAATACTTGTTAAGAAATATTTTCTTAAAGACTTATGACTTTATCTCTTCAATTTCGTCATTTGTATTATTGTTATTAATCAATTCCCACCATTGATCACCCTCTACATTTAAATGATAAATGTGAAAAGTCACCTTCTCTATCTCAGAATAGTGAAACATATAAAATATCTTCTCTATTGAGTTAGTCCACTATTATTTGACTAGTGGATCATAAGATCCACTAAACATTAGTAGTCTTTACTCCATAAAAGACTCAATAGCTAGTTACTCGCTCTATGGAGAAGGAGGATGATCGACATTATTTAGGGTATTGTTTAGAGCCAGAGATAGATGGGTAAGAATTACCCTGAAATTTTGAACTCCACCTCGCAAGGAATTGGGGATGTCGTTTAGGAATTTGCTGTATTTTCCCTCACACAATTTTTGTCGTGGTTTCTCCTGGTTCCCACTATTTTCTAAAATATTAATGTTTTGAACAAAGCATAAGTCAAAAAATCATTAATAAATAATTTATTTATATGTAAAATTAACTCTAAAGGAAAATATTGTGGGATACTTATGTTCATCATTTCTCTAAAATAAATATTCTTGGGTGCCTGTATATATTTAGCCTCATAATACGGGTTTTCACTAAAGTTCTATAATAAAAATTCCCAAATTAACTAAATAATTCCCCAACACCTAATATAGTTACTCTAATTTCTTACATTATTTTTACATCATTTTAATGGAAAAAAATATAATAGAGTTGCAAAAACAGGAACCATAGGTTTTGTGTCTTGGTAAAATAAGGAGCATACACAAATTTTACAAAATAAAACATAAATATTATTTAATTAATTATTTTCTAGATTCTTAGTGGCCCTCATGTACTCTTTAACATATGTAGTCACCCAAGGATATACATCAATTAAATTGGTGAGCTATTATCCCAGTAAGAGGATAAATAATAACATTAATAAATATAACATGGGTGGGCGTAATAATCATCATCATAACATAAGAATGGAATCATCATCATAATATTGAGAGGAAAAATTAGATAAATAAATGGAATGTGGAAATTATTAAAAAAGAAACATCATGTCTTAGTTGTCAAATACCACACATAGTTGTGAACAAAGCTGACATCATGTTCACACATAACATATGTGCGTAATCATAACATCATCATCATTGTGAACAAATCTATAATCATGTTCATGCATATTGAACATTATCTCATGAGATAAATCACATTAGCCAATGCATCATAGAGATATTTAATTATTAGATCACCCATCAAATCATAACATTTACATAATCATGCACACCACATAGAACATATTCCAATATCAACCATAAAATAACCCATTGAATGAAAATGGGTTTCATGAAAACATTATATAGAAAAATTTAATTAATAAACATTGGGTTTATTAAAATGAAAATGGAATAACATATTTGGTATAAGAATCACCAATATTGAGTGGAGAATAAAAAATCTCAAGAAAATTATAAGATGTTCTTTTTAGAAAAAAAGGTTCTTTTGGAAAAATATTTTAATTTTTCAAAAAGTAAGATTTAAAACATTTATATCCCGGAAAAAAAATTAAGTAAAAAGAAATTATATTTTAGGAATATAAAAAGAACATCCACACTAAAATTTGGCATGAAAGAGGAATAAACCAAAGAAAGGAAATTGGTTTTGAGAATCCCCTTACCTTGTGTTTGAAAGATTTATTAACTTTAATATCCTAGATAATAAAATTATATTCATTTATTAATAAATATAAAACATATTAAATATTTATTTGATTCAATATAATATTATTATGTTTTTTATGTCCATTTTGATGAGTTATACTATTCAATTTCCTCATTTGGGTGTGTTCGTTTTCTTGATTTTCATGAGTGGTTCACTTGTATACATGTATGGAAGATCATGTAAAATGAGGGTAATTATATATAATTAAAATTATATATTATTAGTGAACTTACATAGTTTAAATTGGTATTATATGTTAATTTGTTTAAATATATGAGGATAATTTATTGGATAAATTTAATGATAATATTTTAGATTAATTTTGGCAGTTTTTGATCACAGCGACCTCGTTTTGTTTTGTTATTTTATATTATGAATATATGATAGATATAGAACATAAAAGAAGTTTATGACATACATTTTAAAATATTTTTCAACCATTATAAATATTTTATGACTAAACTTGAATACGGTAAAGGAAAATGAAAATTTTTCATCCTCAATCATGATAAATTAACACATCATGGATGATGTTTTCATTTATTGAGTAAATGGGAGAGGAGAAGAGGTTTGATGATAGATTATTCCATTAACATAATAAAATTATATTATATGTAATATAACGGAGTTATCATTCCATGTGGATAATGTTAGGTGAGTAGGGAATAAGAAAATAAAAGAAGTTGGAAACAAATTAAAAGAAAATGAAATAGGATTTTACCTCTTGAATTCTTCTCTATTAGAACCTCCTTAATGAAATTGGATTTGGTGTTTTTTTGAGGAAAAAGGATACCATAAATAGAAGATAGGCCTGATAAAATTATTGGGTAGATTTTGGACAAGATTTAATGCTTTGGAGGTGTGAGGAGAATAGGTGGTGAGTGGTGGTGCTTTTTTTATTATTTACATTAGTTTACTATTTTGGATCAAGAATATGAATTGTTATATCCATATCAATACATATATTCAAATAATAAATGAAAGATCAGGTCTATGGTCTTACATCATTAATAAATCATCTATGACTCAATAATTCATGTACTTATTAAATAATATAAATTACTGTATTTCACTATTCATAAAAAATCAACAATTTTAGAAAAATCCAAAAAAGTAAACCTAACCATTTTAAAATGTGTAAAATTCAAAAATGAAATCCATTTTATGAAAATAATTCTATAAATATGTGAAACTTAATTATTATTTAAAATGATCTTTTACATCCAAAATAAAAATTTTAAAATTATAACAGATTTTATAACACTATGAAAAATTAATTAAAACCTTATAAAATTATATTATAATCATAAGAAAAATAAATTAATTTATGATTAAATTATATGAAAACAAAATTTTTTTAAATTATTATATTAATTATTAAATTGTAACTAAATAGTTATGAATTAAAAAAATACCAACACTTAGTTTTTCATTATTAGAATATTTATTTAATTATTCCAAGAAATAAATATATTCATAGGATAACTAAATTTTATTTATAATTTCATTGCTAAGTTTACTATTCTATTGGCCTAATTACTATTCCTATGTGTCATATTACTATTCTAAATGTCATGTTACTTTTTCTATTGCTATCCATTCCTTAACTTCTAGAAATACCTCTAATTTTATTCATTCTTCATTTATAATGTTTTTATTGTGTTCTATATGTAATTTTATGTGATTTACAATATATAACATAATTATAAGAAGGGAGATTTCATTGATAAAGTTCTGGGTTTTTACAATCATTTTACATTTTCAAAATCATTTCAGCACACCTACTTTAAAAATTCAAAAAACTACATCTCTTTTCCCATTAAAATTAAAAATTCCAATTATAAATAATCCCACTTTTAATAGAAACCATTTTCCCATTCAAAAAAATACTTTTGAAAAAACCAACTCCAACCTTTAATTTTATATATTCACCTATGAATTCCTATGAGATTTCAGATATGTGTGCATCCCACTTCCTATTATATCACCCACGAACACGTACCAATATTCACATTCCTCACACACACACACATGTATATGTGAATGTTTATAGGAAATATGAAGGGTTACACATACCATTTTACCATCAAAACTATGCATTTCCAATTTAATTTTAATTTCATATTTTATAAAGTCATTCAAACTTTAAAATATTTTACCATTCCATTTTCTGAATAACCCATGTATTTTTATTTTTGAAATATTAATTTATCAAATAAATCCTCCTTTTATAACTCAAGGAAATCACCCCAAAACCAATTTAAACTCATTAAAACCAAAACCAAACCAAAGCATCACCAATACCAAAATAACCGGAAAAGTGTACTAGTGGTCTTGCATATCCCAACCACATGGTTTAACAGGCCATGAAGTGAGCATTCACTGACCACTAGAAGCATATTGAATCCTAAAAATGAGATCAACATGGGTTTCTACTCCATGTAATCTCAACGAGTTGCACCATCCCACTTTCACTGTCATCCCCCAATATACAGAAGCTCATCAAAATTAAAAAATTCTAACAGTATAAAACAATACCAAAAATAAATATTTGAAACCCAACTACCCCTGGAAATTTAGGTCTCGTCAAGACTTGTGGTGATCAGGCACCGAACCATCTCACACCTCTTGAGATTTGACAATCCTATCTATGATCTCATTGACATCTGAAATAACAAATGGTCTATTTTGATACCATTTTTTCATGAACCAACCTATTTTAAACCAAAACCAGTCACCCAATCCTTCACACAACAGTGCCCAAGAGGAATTCTCAATCATCCCAGGCTGGAAACCAGTGTTGAGAATAAACAGTAAAGTAATTGGGAATGATTTGGAAAATAAAAAAATGAAAAATAAATAAAATCAAAACAATAAAAATAAATTCTAGTAATTGAAAAAAAAATAAAATCATACGTACCTCAATGTGACCCTGTAGGTCACCACCAACCAATAAACCTACATTGCACCATAGTGACCATGTCTGAGATAGAAGAAAAACTATAAGCTAAAAAATGATAAATATATAGTCAGGAGTATTAAAACTCAGTAGTCATACTCCAATAAACTAATCCCAATGTATTTCCTTTAAATAAAATATCTATCTACAACTAGTTTGAAATACATATATTAAGATAAGTATTTATTTCAATTTTTAAGACATATAATAGATTAATGATTTCAAGAATAATTTTACTTTCTCTTTTAAAAACATTATATTAATAAAATAAATTTCATAAATCCCCTTTGTGAAAAGTTACATGAAATGAAGAAAAATTTCAGTGGAAATCAAAACAGTTTTAAGTGATTTTATGAAAACATTCCAAGACATAAGGAAATAATAATGAATAAGTAACTATTATCTTGGGATTTAACAAGACACCGAGGGAATAGACCCTAGAGGTTCTTGGTTTGGATCCATTTGTTAGCATATGATGCAACTCCATAGTCAATAACCTACCCAGCTGCTCTACACAATCCTCACCTGAGGCACAACCCATAATGAAATTCTCTACTAAAGGGATCTAGTTTGTCTAACCAGTACATAGAGACAGTCCCTCAAATCTCAATATGACTCCTAGGATTCCATGGATATTCAAAATTTGGGAGGTGGGTAAGAAATAATGAACACAACATCTCAATAATGAAGAACTACTATAGATGCTAATGCCCACCTCTAATAACATCCATGAGAATTCTTCCTAAAATAGAGAGTATCTGTAGAGGTTTCCTCTCTTTTAAGAAATCATAAAAGAGGTACCAACTGTGCCTCATTATTTGAAATCAAACCTATCCATTTTGAATGCCACATTAATTATATTTGTAAAATCAAACAAATCATAAACACATTTTCTAAAGTTTATCTAAACCGTTCACACCACTTTTGAATCCAAATTCCATTTATAAATACATTTGAGAAATTTGTATCATCATTTTGATACCAAAAAACATTTACACATTCAAAACCATGCTTCAAAGACTACAAATCACATATAAGGGCCTACTAAGCATTTTGTTGAACACTTGGTGTGTGAGTTTTTGTTAAAAAAATTCACTTATACCAATTTCTAGGGAAAAAACATCATTCCTTTCAAATTATTATTCCAAATAGTATATGTTACTAATTAACATCAAGGAAAGGCGAAAAAATCAATGTTTTATTGAATTTAAAGGCCAAAGGAAAAGGGAAACATACCTCAAACTCAAGGCATGCTGCTTTAAATGATGAAAACTTCAATCATTATTTTTTCTCTTGCACACATATTCATATTCACACAAATATATATATATATATAAGGACACATAACCAATATATACAAATTTTCTTGGAAAAATAATTATAAAGGTATCTTTGCATATATTCTTATACTTGAATATACCCCTTTACACTTACACATGTATGAATTTTCATATATATATATAAGAACACCATTCCCCAGTATATATATTCATCATACCATGGGTGAATATATATAAAGGGTGAAATTACATATAACTATGCCTACCTATGCATATGCATATAAGTCTTTGACACTGGTGGTTCAAACCCACCTCAACAAGGTCCAAAATGAACTATAACAACACTAGGAACCCAAAAATTAAAAATAAACTAATTAAAATTGGGAAAATGGAAATTAATAAGGAAAACCTACATCAAAATTGTTGTGGGTAGACCAAAATAGGCCGAAATGCTTTTCCTTAGGTGGAGAATGATGAAACATGCATGAAGATGACCTAAGAGACCCTCTATACACCCTAAAAATGGAGGAAAATAAAAAAAACAAGGCCAAAACACACCTTAGGGTTCAACCAAAATGATAGGGGTGATGTGGAGAGAAAAAAACCAAATCAAGGGAGGGGGAAGGATCTAGAGTGGTTACCTTGAAGGATCAACCACAAAACCAGAATAAATCTAGTTTATTTTTTACATCTAAGGAGGATGTGAGGAATGAGGGGTTTTAAACCATGGGGTTTTAGTTGTGGGGGAGTCTCATGACTAATAAATTGTTGCGGTGCAAAGAAATCAGGGATAAAAAATAAAAAAGAAATAAATAAAGGGAAACAAGAAAGAATTAATTAAAAAAACAATTTTTTATAAATGGGAAACCCACACTATTTTTCCACAGTTTACTAAACCATACACCAAACATGCTTGGCATACTACTAAGTCCATTCACTCTCACACTATTACCCCTAGTCACACGAATAGTTGAGAAAACCGTGCTCAAACCATGCCACTCGTCACTACTAACTCATAGATCCAAACCAAATGCTTACCGCAAAGTTTACCAGATCATACACAAGTCTTGAACCAGACCAATTTCTCACATTGAAACCCACATGGGCACCGCATGTTTACTCCCAAACATGTGGGATAATCATTAAATATCTATAAAACCTCAAAAAAATAGATAAATCTTGACCCCAAAACTACCAGAACTCGAACCCACTCAAGAACAAAGTGAAATAGATAAAAAAAATATGTATAATAAGTGACATGTGTCTGGTCAGGGTGTGATGGATTGGTGATCGACTCATGAGCTATTTTAATACCCACTCTCACTAGACCCTTTGAATGTTATTTGTTGTGTGGAATATCCATTTAGAAATTGTACAATTTTGACCTCTCAATAAGAAGATGGTTGGATCCTAATAAATATAAATAACAATTATTTTCCCCCTATAGAATATTAGTATTTAAAATGTATCATTGTTTACTAGATTCAAATTTCATAAAAATAGTCTTAATAAAATCAATTATATCGGGTAAGGCTATCCTTTTAGGGGAATGAATCACCTCAAAGATGGAGGTTATCTTCTTGTAGTGTTTATTGATGTTTTGTTTCTTATATTTGATTCATTCCCACAACTTTTTTTAACAACATAGACTTAAAAATAAGATTTTTTTTCTAAACAATTTATTTGTGGATTAATCTCCTCCATTTTCTTACATTTATACCCTAATGCATATCTTTTATTAAAATATGCTCAGGGAGACACTCCAAAACCCAAACCAATGATGTGACTCTACTATTCTAGCTACTTCAAGGCCACTAATAGTAGTCATTCATTATGTATATTCAATGATGATTTTTGTGTCTAAACTGAATATAAAATATTGGAAAATAAATAGTCATTTTTTATGTAATACCTCTTAAAAATAGAATAAATTTTCATTATGTCATTCTTATTCATTATTCCCATAATTTCTATGTGTTTCATCTAATAATATCCCATCTCTATATACAGGAGCATATTTCCATAGCACATGATGTAGTATAGAAGTTTATTTGGATTTTAATTTATCAATATGTATATGCAAAAATAAACATATTTTTTTTATTACATGGCACATAAAATTATTTTTGTTGAATTAAATCACATACCTTTTTCTCTAGTAAAGTATACCCCCATCCTTTCTTTATGATAGGGTTATTTTGGTTTTGTTTCATGCTACTTATTTTCAGCACTCAAATTTTATGTCCTAAATTAAAAATTCTTAATCAAAGTGAATAATATGCATATTTTCAAGTAATGTATTTCCAATCACAATGTACCTAAAAAGATACCTCCTCAAAATGAATAACAAATACCTTTAGTGTTTCTTGGTTTATTATGTGTACTCACATTTATGATGGGTGTGGGAATACTTTCCCTTCAACATCCCTGAGATGATTCTTTTTAATAATCATATAAAATCCTTTATGATTCTTTCTTGTGACCATTAATACAAATTTTATTTACAATTCCTCTAGTATAAATGAACCTTATAATGTATAATGAAGAGTAAATCAATATTTCAATATTTTATTTTTTTGAGTAAAATAAAGAAATTATATATTAATGTTACCATAATAACTTCCACAATTTATTCTTAACCATGGTCACAACATTGTTCCAGGTATCTATACTAATTATAAAATTAATTCTAGTGGTGAATCCAATGTAACTAATGAAAATAGACTTGTTGTGGTTAAATGTCCAATCATGTTCATTCCTTCCAAACTTTAATTAAATGCCTCTACTTATAGCATCAATATGTTTTTTTAACGTCATTGCACTATGAAAAACCTTTTTTGGGATATAGGTTATTCACCCTCTTCCATTAACTTAGCTGTATCATTGTCAATATGTTGTTCATAAGGATTTGTATCATTGACATGTGAAAATCCTGTTGTTCCTATTGTTTGGGAGCATCTTCATGTTAAGTAACTTGTTGTCCCTCATAATTTTGAGCATCAGAATGTATATAATCCATTATCTATATAAGTGGTTGTACATTTAATTTATATTACATAAATTCTGTAGTGAACAGATAATAATATATGGTAACACAATGTATATTACAATAAAAAATTACCTAATTATTGAACACTCACTATTTTTTATTAAAAGGTTAAATGGATTTTATCCCTCTAAAAAGTATCCAAGTCCCCTTATTTTTATATCCTCTAACATTTAAAACCCCATATACATTGATACCTCCATGAAATGTTTGGGATGTTCAAATAAAATGGACATCCTCAACAGAAGTAACATCTAACTCTTCCGTGGTTTTTGTTGATAACAGAACAATTGAATACATTCTGTTTGTATTATTTGGGATATAAAATACTTATACTACCTATGAATCCATTATTAACTATTCATCTTTATACCCTTCCTTACATAAATTCACTTTCATAAATCCCAATTCATCAATTTTGATTACATTATTATTATCAACCCACTTACATTGAAAAATCGACAGTTGAAATGTTGTATAATCCAACTCCCATATTTGTTTGAGGATGAAAAAGTATTGCATATTTTCATAAATTGGATTAATATCCTTAGACCATATACCTGAATTACTTTAGTCACAAGTGTAACTATACTATTTTTCATGGAACTACATTCATCATGTTACTTTTTATAGAATATATAACCATTAATTACATAACTATTATTAGATAATAAATGAACACTTGGTAATATGTCTAGTAATCAATGTTGTTCTGAAATTGAATTCATATTTATAGTTGAATTATTAAAAATAAGGTCTAGAAACCATCATATAATCTATTGATTTTTTTTGATGTCCATCTTTCTTCCCATGATGGATTCAAATGCCTAATAATTACTTTGTGGGTTTCATAATATGGAGAAACCTCTAAACTATTATGTAAAATGTAAAGGTAATCCTTCCCAAGATTTGTAATAGTAATTGTGAAATTATCTATTCTAGAAATTCATTCACCCATAAGTCACCGATGTAATGAGATTTTGGTTGAACAATTATTTCCACATGAAAATGGTAGCCATTACAAAAGTAAACATCTTCCTCAACAATATATATCTCCATAATACAACATTAAATACAGATTCAATTTTTTACATACCCTTTAAAAATATCTATATATCATTCAATGGGGGTACATATATAAATAATGTATGGGTCCATATAGCTGGATCCCTCTAACCGAGTGAACCATCAAGTTAACCTTTAAATCATTTAATGATAGTAAGAAGAATATCTTCTACTCACATAATATGAAAACAATTTTATTTTCCATAGTTTAAAATTTTTTTGGGCTTATAAAATTAATACATATAACTTTTAAAAAGAATAAAATATTGGTTAATGAATGTAAAACATTCTTAGAAAAATGTAACGTAAAGGTATAAGACATAAATATTGCATCAATACATGAGATCCATGTGATTTTAGTCCCTTTAACTCTTAATTAGTCATTGAAATGAAATTGTTAATATTTTATGAATACACATATAGAAACTTTATATTATATAGGAATTTAAAAAACTGATATTGTTCTTTTCTAGAAAGAGTGTAAGCAGTTTTAGGAAGAAAATGTTGTCTTTAACCCTTCATTGGTGCCAAATCTTCCTATATCCCCTTGTCAATCATGCCTAACATAGCCTTGATGTCTTCCTTTCTTTGGGTACATATAAAAACATACCAATAACACTATTAGATACAATTTTACCACATGCATTGCCTCAATAAAATTATGATGTAAAATTAATTTTAGTATGATAAATCAAAAAATTGATCTTTTTTGTAAACAATTTTCATAATATTTCTTAAAGAATGTTTTTTAAAAAGTGGTGGACATATCCTTTACTTTCTCAAACATTTGATCACCTATTAGTGGATATGGTTTTGTATCTTCTTCTTAATTCTTATTGAATGATGTAGTCTACTATTGGTATTTATGTTACTTGTCTAGAAATATACGATGTCCTAGAAACGTAGTCATTTATAAATGTCTAAACCTAACTAAGTGTGTTAATTGTTCAAAAATGGGAAACCCTTGAGTTCCCTTAATTATATATCTAGAAAATTTTGATAAACAATAATATCATTTATTATCTCATATTGTAAGGGTCTCAAAATGAAATATTCATTTTTGTAAGCATCATACAACATAACACCTAAATCGCACATTAATTTCAAGTATTTATCAATGGATCTAAATAAACACCAATATCATTACCCAGTTGTTTTGGTTCAGATATTAGCATAAACACAATAATGTATTTTTTCTTCATGCATAATCTTGGTGTAAAATTATAATTTACCAACATAACTATTTATGTACTATGAGAGATTTTATATAAACTAATAGGATTCATACCATTTGTAGATAACGCAAGATAATGGTTTATTAGCTCATTTGCTAATTATGATACTCATGATCAATTTTATTCCCTAGAGGAAAGTTTAATGGCTGATGAAGTTTCCCATATTGATTTATTGTATTTGTGTGTCTCATAAATTTCTTTGTAGTATCCCCACTTCCATATAGGCACCTAAACCTTGGAATGATTGGAAAATACCATACAAATTTCAAGAGACCTAATTTATATTTCTTGTATAGAGATACACCACACTTTGGGAATTTTTTAAGTGATCCATGGTCATTATGAAATAGTATATAGTCATTTAGACATGCATGTATTCTTTTTGAGATCATACCCATTGAACATAGTGTTTTTTCAGAATCACTTTTTTTAAAAGAAAGATCATTATCTAATAGTAGCATATCATTTAAGAGAGTAAGTAGTTTTGTAAAGCTGGTGTTACTCTATACATTTCCATATTTTATATTATACAACTTCAGTATGACTGAAAATGTTATATATTTAGTACAACTAGTATTCAATAGAATATATTAATAATACCTTAGCTTTAGATTTTTTTTGGGAAATCATGAATTTCATCTTCAACTTTCATTATCATTATATCAATATGATATTCATTATCGTTCACACTTGTAATAATATAATTGATGTGGTATTCATTGTTTTTCACACTTGTAATTATATCAGATGATCCATAAAACACAATGTTATCCCAATAACTAACTATATTCAATTGTTCCATGTGTTTAGTCCAATAATTATGTCTATGATATATTCTATGAAAGATTAAGTGCTCTTAAAAATCCTCTGGACAAATCAGCCTTGAATTAAAACAATGTAAACATGGAAAAAGGATTTGAGAAGGCTTATATGCATAATATTTTTCAAACATGACGAGCTGTTTCACCACATCCTATTAATATTTTGTCATATTATTGATATCCATCCATTTTTAATTAATGTCTACCGTATTTGGTTTAGTAATATTCATATTTAACCAAATAAATAAATACAACGAATGTATGATCTGAGAACCCTAAAATGATATTACTTATATATACCCACATAGAATAAGCATATTTGATATAAATTTTCATAGAATCAAAATCTGGTTAGAACATATAAATACAAAGAAACACATGAATTTCAATTATTATAACAGTTATTTTTTTATTAGAAGAAGTCACATATTATAAATCATTCTTTTTTCTGAAATGGATTAATCAAGGGTGATAATTCACTCCTTATCACTATCAATGTTCAAAAAAACATACGAATTTATAAAAATTGATAAGTACTGGGTTATATATAATAATATTTCATGATCAAAACATATATAAAAAAAATTACTTTTTTTCAATGTTTCTGTAGTGTTTGAAATAAAGTAATCACATCGATTATGGTTTTTACATTTGCAAATTTATGAAAGATATCATATTAAAATTATTTATTTGGTAATAATAAAAATAAAAATTTTAATATGCCCTGAGATTTTTGAAAATAGTCAGGATTGTGGGTAGATTAGAAAAAATGAATTCTTTAACCAAAATACTGAAAATTGTCAAATTTCAAATCCATGAAGGGGAGGTATTTGATCAAAAAAATAATTTTAACAAGTCATAGAATTCACAATAATAAACAACCTTGTTTAATAATATTGGGTGAATTATAATAATTATAATTTAAATTTTTAATTGATTTTAATTTACAATTCCCACACTCAATTTCATTTGTTTATCACATTTTTTTTGTGTTTTAGAATATTTTGGAGTTAAAATTTTCAATGCATTAATTTAATGCATTATATTTCTTTATTATTTTTCAAATTAATTATAGTATAATCCTACACTTTAAAATGACATTTTCATTTATTTTCATGTGTAAAGTGAATCTATATATGATTTATTGAGATTTTCATGGGTTATGGATGAATAAAATGGTAAATAAATACTTGTGTGTAACTGAAGTGAGTTCTTCTATCTCACCTAATATTAAACACACTCTCAAAAATTATATGTTATTATCCGATGATATTCAATCAAATTTCCATGGATTGGGTGATATTAGATGGAATTTATAGTAAAAAAATCATGAAAAACATATGAAATATTGGCTGAGATTCCATAAAAATAAGTTTAAAATTTCTTACCTTTAGTTTGGTTGTTTGATTTGTCCAAAATAATCAAATTTGGCTACAAAAGACCTTTGGTTATATAAAATATTGAGTGCGGTGTGAGGAAGACGTGATCTGTTAGGATTATTTTATAAAGGGAGTGAAGGGTTTTATCAGTACTTACTAAAAAATGTTGATAAAAGTGTATTTTATTAGTGCCAAAAACATAAATGCTGATAAATACTATATTTTCCTGGGCTTTATTAGCACTAATAAATCATAACTTTTATCAGTGCTAAAAAACTCTCACAAAAGTATTATTTTGTAGTGCGGATAAAAAAAACTTTTACCATCCATAAAAGTAGTGGTTAAAAAATATAAAAAAATGAATAAAAATGAATAAATAAATAATATTAATGATATAACTAATGAAATTATTAAAAATTAAATATACTAAATATTTAAAATACAAAAAATAGTACAAAATTTTTTTAAATGAATTAATTATAAAAATTAAAAAAATATTGAAAATATTAACAGTTAATAAATAAATATGTATCAATAAATATTAAAAAAAGAATAAATTCAGTGATTATTAAAAATTAATAAATAATATTAAATGAATGAATATTAAAAATGAATAAATATATTTGAATAAATCTTAAAAAGATTTTAAAATGGTGAATACATAATACAAATTAAATAACTTACAAACACATAAAAATGATTAAATAAATAATATTAATTATATAAATAGAAAATTATTAAAAATGAATAATATTAACTATTTGAATTATAAAATTATTAATAAATGAATTTAAATAAAAAAATTATTTAAATTTCAAACAAATTAAAAATGTTAAAACATAATAAACAAGAATGAATAAATATTATTTATATAAATTACAAACATATTATAAATAGAAAAACATTGTAAATAAATATGTATAAATAAATATCAGAAAATGATTAATTTCCAAACAAATAAAGAATAAGAAATACTAAAAATTAATTAATAAAATTATATGAATGAATATTAAAAATGAAAATAAAATTTGATAGATAACAAAACTTTTTAAAAATTAAATTCATAAGATTAATTTTGTGAATTGTAAACACATATAAAAATGAAGAATAATGATCAAATTAATAATATAAATCATATAAATGAAATAATTTTTATAAATTTGTTATATTAACTATTTAAAATACAAAAATATTAAAAATAATATTTAAATAAATTAATTATATAAATTTTAGACATTTAAAAAATATATAAACTTAATAAATAAAATTAAATGAATACATACAATATATATTTAAAAAATATTGACAATTCTAAAACTTTGTAAATTTTTTTGTATAAATTAATATTAAAAAATGAATAAATTCAAATAAATTAATAATTAATAAAAATAAAAAATGAATAAAAATTATAAAACTAAAGGATATTAAAATTGAATAAATAATATAATATAAATTACAAAAATAATCATAAAAGTGACTTCATAACATTAATTACATTAATTATAGGTGAATAAAAATGGATAAATAGATAATATTATTTATATAAATAAAAAATTTATTAAAAATAAATTATATTGACTATAAAAAAATATTAACATTAGAATGAATTTATAGGAATCAATAATATAAATTTTAATCTTATTAAAAATATTTAAAACTAATAAATAAAAATAAATTAATATTAATTATATAAATTACAAACATATATAAAATATTAAAACTTTGAAAATAAATATGTATAAATTTTTAAAATGAATAAATTATAAAAAAATATTTACAATTATTAAATATCAGAACTAAAAAATAAAATTAAATGAAATGATATTAAAAATGATTAAAAAATTAAATAAATTTAAAAAACAATTTTTAAAAACTGAATTCATAACATTAATTTATTGAATTCTGAACACCTAATAAATAAATAAAAATAAATAAATAAATAATAATTTTATTACTAATTATTAATATATGTATTGTATTAATTTTATATAAAAAATATAATTAATTTTTAATGTTTATAATGTTTAATAATAATTAATAATATTTTTATTTAATGTAATTTATAAATATTTAAAAATGTATAAATAACTATCAAAATTGAATATATTAAATATATATTAAAAGAATATTTATTAAAAATGAGTAAATATTAAAAATAAATAAATGACATAAAATATTATAAATGGTGTAATATTGAAAATGAATAAATAATAATAAATCAATAAATAGATATACACATAGACATACATGTACAAGTACATACACATATGTATTCACATATATAGATACACATATGCATGCACGTATACATACATAAACACATACACATACTATAAGGACCTTGCCATAAACATTACATATTCTAGTAACTTTAAAATAGAATTAAATTTCTTTCATTCCCAAATATCTTTTAGGATTTAGAGATTTTGGTATAACTCTTACATAACAATTCCATGTGTTACATACAAATCCATGTATTACTATGATATCATTGTTTTGTACTCTACGGGGATAATATAGTTACTATAAAATAAAAAACGGCCCATAAATAGACCAATGATTTATTTTTTTCAACCATATACTAATAACTTGGATGAATATAATAATTTTTGGACTTTTAAATCTTTTAATAAAATATTATTTGTTATAAATTATCATTAATGTCAGTTTTAGAATTATTCATTTACATTAAATTTAATAACATTAAAAAATAAAGGAATTTGAAACCAAAGAATCAAAACCTCTATAAATTTTCATTTTTATCTAAAACTTATTGGATCCTAATAACTATTTCAAGCTATAAAACTTTTAATATTGTCAATATCATTTATTTGTTTCACTATTAATTGAATAACTATTGTGTCAGCGTTGCGTAAGCTCTTAAGGTAATTTTCTATTTACTAAAAATTAAAAATAAATTACCATGATGAATATACATCATTTATACTTATAAATATTATTTATAAACAAAATATACTCTGGTTATCCTCATATTGAATGTATTATAGTTATTAAAAGCAAGAGTGTGATGTTTTCAGCTTTATATTCACTTAAATATTATAAAGGTCAAAATCAAGTACAAATGGAAATAAATGGCCATATAATCTACTTTCGGATGATTACAGATGATATATAACCATTCAATAAAATTAAGGCATATGTGAGGGTCATTATTTAGTCCTTATCATTTTATTTTTAACCTTAATTACTTGATTTAATCTTTAACGTGGTGACAAAAATTATCGAGGTTACTATTTATATTCTCTAAAAATAAAATGGACCTATTAAAAATATTTGGACCCACTAATTCCAAATATGGAATACATTTGTCAAAATTCAAAATAAAAAAGTGGAATAAATTAAAATTAAATGAGAAAAACACGTTGAAATTCTTTTTTTTAGAAAAATGATAATTTTACGTATAAAATATTGTTATACTAAATTCATCAATTAATTTCATTTATTAAACCATAATTGGATTATTAAAATTCTAAATTAACTAATAAATAAAAAAATCTAAAAATATAATTTTAATTTGTAAATAATAAAAAAAATACAATTTTCAATAAATATCAGTATTTTTTACTATTCATTGAAAAATTAATCATTTCAGAAAATTCAAAAAAATTAATATTAGGATAATTTTGAAATGATTTATTAAAAAATGAAATTCATTTTTTCAAATTAAAATTCTATAATTTTAAAATTTAACTTTTAAATAAAACCTTATAAGAGATGAGTTTGATAAAACTATTTCCTTTTTAATTTTAAAAAAATTACATAATATATTTATAATAAATATAAATATCTAATTTATGAATAAAAATAAAAAATAAAAATATTTATTCTATTATTACATGGGTTGTTACATTCTTCCCCCATTTGTAAATTACATCCTCCCATTTTTATTCACTTATCAATAATTAGGGATATCTTTCCCTTTTAATATTTTCAGATTCCCATGTTTCCTCTTAAACCATATGGTTTTCCAAAAATACCTTAGCTTATTAAATCAAAATATTCCATAAATATTTCTCTCTATATTCAAGAAGCTAAATAGGTTATTCCTTATAAGAAAGGTTATCTTCCAACTAAACTACTTCAAGACTCAAAACATGAAGTGAATTAGATATATATTTCCTTAACATAGAAATATGAAATATGTTATATACTTAGGATAAACATGGGGGAAAGTTTACATAGTAATAAACTGAACCAAATTTCTTCAATATTTATTAGGATTTAATGAAATGTGGACTTAGCTTCCCCTTTTTACCAAAACACATCACATTTTTCCATGGACATAACTTAAAAAAATGATTGATTACCTAGAAATAAAAATATTCCTATGATTCTCCTCAAAAATTTTCTACATACTTTGATCCATACTCATATACTACTAAATTATATTCTCATTCTTAATAGTTTAATTGACAGAATATAGTCCCATAACTTTATATCTTTTACTTTATCCCAAAAAATAGATTTCTAACAACACTTTCTATTTAAATATTCAAAAGGAATCATATGTATACTAGAATGAAAATTATTATTGTAAGAAAATTATTCCAATGAATGATATTGATTCCAAATTCCCTGAAAATCTATTAAAAACAATGAAGTTTGTCTTATATGGTATTAATTGTTCTCTTATACTGTTTATCTGCTTGAGGATGAAAAGATGCAATAAAATTTAATTTAGTACTCAACAAATTCTGAATCCCTTTCCACAAATCTGCAGTAAACTTGGGATCATGGTTCGATACTATATAGAGATGAAATTCATGTAATATAACTATATTCTTGAGGTGCAATCTGGAAATATAATCCAAAGTTATTATATCTCTAATGTAAAGTAAATGCATAGATTTAGTTAATTGATAAAAAATAACACAAATCACATTATTACCCAGAGAAGTGTTTGACAATACCTCTATGCAATCCATGGATATATTTTCTCATTTCTACTATGGTATTGGAAAAGGATGAATCATAAATTTTAGTAATTTCTATTCTTCTTTAACCAATTGAAAATTCAAAAATTTCATGGTAAATTTAGTAATATATCTTTTCATTCTATTTCACCAATAATACTCTCAATGGTCTCTTTAAATATCATTGCTTCTAGGATGAATGGAAAATAGTAGACTATGAGCTTCACACAAAAATTATTTATTCATATTTGAATCAAAAGGAACATATAATGTCTTTCCAAATATGAAAAAAATTCATTATAAACATTAAATTTAGGTAACTTTATCTCATTAAACAATTTTACCTTTTTCTTTTACTCATGATCTTCCTTTTTGAGCTGGTTTAATTAATTTTGGTAGAGATTATTGTACTAATGCCTGAAAAAAATAGAGGAAGTTACTACATCAAAAAATTCTATTCCAAAATTCAACAAATCATTTACCAAAGGTTCATGATCCAAATGTAACATGGTTAATGAAACATTATTTTTACAACTCAAATCATCAGATAATTTGTTTTCATTTCTAGAATGATAATGAATCATATAATCATAATCCTTAATTAGTTATAGAAATATTCTCTACCTTATGTTCAAATAATTATTATTAAATATATACTTCAAACTATTGTGATTATTGTACATTTCACATTTTAATCTATATAAATAATGACTCAAAATTATTAAATAAAAAACCCAATATATAATTCCTTATCATGTATAGGATAATTTAACTCATGTAGTTTCAGTTTTCATAAGGCACAAGAAGTTAACTGATCATTAAAAATCATAACACAACCAAGTTCCTTAAAAGAAGCATCACTAGGGAAAAAAGTCACCATTTCTCGAAGGCAATAAAAAAAATAAAAATTTCACTAATATTGTTTTTAGTTCTTGAAAACAGTCAACACATTCTTTCATCGAGAATAATTTAACTTTTTTTCAAGATAACTTATTAAATGGGCTAGATAAAAGAGTAATGTTTTAAAAAAACTAACGTAGTAACCTTCTAAAACTAGAAAACTAAAAAACATTATGTTCTTTTTTGTTTTAACCATTATAGTATGAATTCAGTTTAAGCATTGTCAATAATTACTCCATATTTATAAATATTATGACCATGGAAAGAAATATATTGTAACAAAAATTCATAGTTACTACATTTTCTATATAGTTTCTTTTATTTTAACATTTCCAAAAAAATATCAGGTGTATTTCATGTTCATCATGAATTTTCGAATAGGACAATATTTCATCAATAAATACAATACAAAAATTATCAATGAATTCATGTAAAACTTTATTCATAATATCTATAAATATATATGGTGCATTAGACGACTCAAATAGTATAATTAGAGACTCAAAAGGACCATATCTAGTCCATTATCCAATTGTAAGAATATCTCTCTCTTTAAATTTTAATTGATTGTACCCCAACATGATATCAATATTTGAAAAGTATTGCACTCCCTGGAGCTAATGAGAATAATAATAGATATGCAGAAAAGGATATTTATTGTTAACAATGATTTTATTGAAGGCTCTATAATCAACCAAAAGTATCGTTAAACCATATTTATTTATAAAAAATAATATACAAGAACCCCATGGTGAAGTTCTTAGATAAATAGAAAACTTATCTATAAAATAATGTAAATTATTTTTTAATTCAAAAATTCTACTTGTTTCATTCGATAAGTGGGGTTTGAAATAAGATTAGCATCAGTGTAACACTAAGAGATTAAAAAAGAAGAAAGTTATGGATAATTGCTTATAAGGCATGAAATAATGATATTAGATGAGAATGAAATACCTTGAGACATTATGATATATTTATTTTTAATTAAATTGAGTATATTTGATAGATTTTAGTACACGCAACCCCTAGATCTTGAGTTTTCGATTGTGTATATGACACACAACACCAATCTTAAATTACTCACAAAATATATAACATAAATACTAAATTTTTGGGTATGAATAATATTAACTAAATTATAAAATAAATAAGAATATGTAATTATAGTTCAAAATATAAATTATTGATAATTTTTAGTAAATATTTAATCAATTTGTAGTAATGTAATTTTATTCAAAAAAAAATACATCTTCTCCAAAAAGTTTTTTATCAATTTTCATGAAAAAATATTATAATTAATTTTTTGAACATTTAGAATTTTTTTTGATAATATTAACCTCATTTAAGAAATATTAATATCAAAATTTACTTTTCCTCAAAATTTTTTATTTTTTTAGAAAAAATTTATTTTCCATTGAATAGTGAAAAACACCATTTATTTCTAAAAATGGTACTTATTTACAATAAATTACGAAATTTAAAAGTCCTAATATATTTTTGAATATTATTTAAAATAAAAAAAGTATTATTTAGTTATATTTAATATACTTAATATATTTTAATCATATTTTTATTCATTTTTAGTATTTGTTTGTTTTTGGGTACAAAACAGTATTTTTATAAAAACTGTTTTAAAGTGAATAATGCTTCTCCTTTTTAATTAATTAAAAAATAAATAACAAGGAATGATTTAGATGAATTTTATAGATATTATATAAATAATTATTAATTTAGATTCATTAAATTAATAATATTAGTTATAGATTTAATATAAAATCATCATTTTCTTGAAAAAAATACACTTATTAAAAAACCACTTTTTGTCGTGTCTGCATGTTTAATTTTCAATAAAAAATTTCCATGTAATTGAATTTTATTGGGTAAAACAGACTAAATATTTTGAATTATAATAATATATATTATATAATACATCTAACTTAGTTTTTGACCCAAATTAATAGTAAAAATAGAAAAAAAATAATTTCTATGGTTTATGTAAAAATGGATATACCGGAGGTTTAAACTAAACCATAAGTGTAAAAATAAACATAAAGTTGTATAAAATATTAATTATTTCTATATTTTGAAATTATAATATCTAATTGTTGAGAATTATCTATTTTGGATCCTTTCTTCTTGTGAAAAATGTGAGTACACATTTTTATTTAAAAAAATTACATGTGTGCCACCCACCTCCCTTATGGCATGTTACCAAATCTACTCTCCACTTCACATATTAAAAACAATTTTATTGGAAAATAACAGAACAAATTCTTTCCTAACTTCCCTACCCACATAATATAAAGAATTGTTTTTACTATAAATCCATCCTAATAAGTCTTTTGGTTCTAACCTAATAAGGCTGTTTGAAGAAGAGGTATCATGCTTAACCAAGCTTTTTTATTTTATTTATTCGTCCACCAACTTAAAATATTATTAAATTTTGAATATATAATAATAAAATTGTATCCAATATAAACATACTTTAGTATATAACTATAATAACCTAAATCAATCTTCCCTTACATCAAATGGGATACAAAATCATCATTCATGTGTATGGTGGACTTAAGCCTCGCAAAACGATGTAATTCTTTTATGATAACCACCGATAAAAAATGTTGTAATGATGGATTTAAATTATATATATTATATTTTAAATATATTCATACTTATATTTTTATGAAATAATATATAACTTCATAATTTATATTCTATGGGGGACATGATAATGTTGATCGTGTTTATGACAGACCACCATCTCACGAAGCGATGTAATTCATTTTTAACTAACACTTTACATAGAAGGTAATAAGGATAAAGTAAAGGAATATATGTGTATACATGAAATAATTATGATATTAATGACATATTTAACATTCTTAAAATGTAATATATCCTTTTCTTTCTTATATAGAAAATTGATAATGTCATTTGTACGGATGTATGGACTACCGTCTCCATAACGAGATGTGACTTTTTAATCTTTGAATAACACTGATGATATATATAATTATATTTAATAAAATAATATATTATTTATTATATTATTATATTTATTTAAATATAGAATAATAAATACCTACTTTTTATAGTGATAGTTAAAAAATTTGAATGTTACTCATGCATACGTATGCCCTACTGTCTCCATAACCGTAACGTTGTTCATTTTTCATAAATATAATCCATGATTGAATTTAAAATTATAATTGATGTAAAAAGATTATAAATATTTCATGATAATTATTATTTTTATTTTAAAACTATGACCTCATTTACCATGGTAAACACACAAAAACTATTTTGAAATAATGAATCGAACAGCCTAAAAAACACATGATGTAGACATAACTGTTTAAATATTTAAATATATAATTAAAAATAAATAAAAAAATGATTTCTATCTAAGGTATTAAACCTTCATAATGATCTTAATAAATAAAATAATTGATTTATGATTTTTAAAAATGAGTTAATGGGCATATAAGGAATGTTTGGACTCAAGGTAAATGTTTTATTGTCTCACTTTTACTTTTGTGAGACATATGTCATTTTCCACACTTATTATTATTATGTGGTATATATAGTGATAATTAATATATACTATTATTATTTTTGTGAAAATTATTGTTATTTAAAAATCTATATGATCTTATATATTTTCTTGGGTTTTTGATATAGATATTACCAAAGTCGCAAGGGACTTCGTCTCAATTTCCCTTCATTAAAGAATATTGTAATATTACACCCCTATCTTCTTTTATGTGGAGTATATACTTCCCATTTGAAAGTTTATATTGTGAAAATAACTATTTTCATTATATTTATCGTTTTATTTGAAGTTATTCTTTCATATGGCTTACGGTTGAAAAGATTACGAAAGAGACAAATGATTTATGTTACAATCTCTTTTCTCTTCAAGTTTTTTTATGATCAAGGTTATTTTCGAGGAAAAATATGAAATTATTTTCTTGAACCATATATATTTATTATAATATTTTTATCAATGTGTTTAACATGTTTTATTTCAATTTACTTCTTTATTGATTAAAGAAACATCAAGAAAGTCATTTGTAGATGATATTAATCTTGTATTTTCTTTTAGATCATGTATTTTTCTGTTCCATATCCATTGTTTCTAATATGTTATAAAAATAGTATTTATAAAAAAAATAATTTCATAAAAATAATTTACATGGTCTTTGATATTATTTTTAATGTTTTTGAAAGGAAATTTCTTAACATTTTCCAAATGAGTCACTTTTGACACCCTTTTACAAAATATTTTGAAATGAATGTTTATTTTTAACATTTACATCATTAAGGGATTTTCCCAACATCATAAAAATTATTTTCTTTGAAGATTAATGTATATGTTTAAAATTGATTTTTCAAACAAAATTATCTTTTCAATATTTTAGTAATTTTAATTTTTGTATTGATTTTCAAAATGAAAGGTTATTTTCTTGAAGAATGTTTTAATGATATTTTAATGGTATTTCCATTCATTAAAATAAATAACCCTTATTTTTTACTTATGATCCAATTGGGATATTTTTTAATGGTATCATACTCATTATTTATTTCCATAGATTAAAAGTTTTTCAATGATATTAACAATGAACCTGTTTCTTTTCCACGGGTTAATCATGTTTCAAAGAGATTGTTATGGAAACCATTTCTTTTAAATGAGGTAATAATGATTCAAAGAGATTGTTATGGAATAGGTTTAGTTTAAATATGATAATCATGTTTCAAATATATTGTTATGGAAGTGTTTATTTTCCATAGGTTCATCACGTTTCAAAGAGATTATCATGAAATCGATTTCTTTTCCATGAGTTAATCATGTTTTGAAAAGAATAAAGGTTTTTCTATGAGTTTCTGATGAAATGAATTATCTATGTAATTTATTCATGAATGGTACTTGGAAATTACTGATTACCATGGGTGACCCCCAGATAGAACTAGGTGAGCCTGATATATCTTATATGATGGGTGTACCTAGATAGCACCAGGTGAGCCTGATATTGCTTATATGATGGGCACACCAAGAAAGCACTATAATGTATTAGGTAATTAATATATCTTATAAATAATTATATTTGAATTCATATGTGTGGTTATTAAAATTTTAATGATTCTATTATGATGATGTCCCAACATACCAACACATTTTGGTTATGCTTTCTCTAGGTTACAAATACTTCCCTTGATCAAGATTGATATCACCTGGCTCGTGATTATTGATTTTGATGACTCTTTACTTTATTAAAGCAGTATTATATGTTATCATGGTTGATTATCTAGGTATTTGTGTGTATGGATTCCCTTATTTTCTGCTCATCCACTTTTATTATGTTATTATACCCTTATACACATCTTATTATCATCGATGACATTCAATTGTTAATGGTTATGTTTATACTTACTAATAATTTTAGCTCATCATTATTATGTTTTATATTCCCCTAGGATATCAAAATTGATTTTAAATTAATTATTTCTATAATGTTTTTATATACATTATGATGAAGACCTAATGTGAAAGAAATAAAAGTTATGTTAAGTGGGAGAAATACTTATTTAAAGAAATTATTATTATTTATGTAAGTGTTCATAATAATTATATAAAACTCTAAAGCTAAAAGAATTTTGATAATGTAAATGATATAAAGTTTTCCTTTTGATATTGAAAGTTTTGGATAGTGAAAATTATGTCACTTTCATTGGTAAAAAACTCTGAAATATAATATTTTTTATTTTAGCAATGAAATTGCGAGTGTGGGTTCATGGCTATGATAGTTGGAATCAGAAGAAAGTTTTATATTAATTTAGAGATTAATAGATTTTGATAAGATGTTATCTTAATATTTTTGGATACTATTATAGGTGTATAAGATTATGGTTGATCATATGTTCAAAGTCTTAGACACCCCTTTTGATGGTTTAGGTGGTGAGATCTTAAATTAATTAATGAAAGTTTAGGAAATATTTTATTGTGTTGAAGTACATGAAAAGTTTTAGTTTAATGTGATGTATTACTTTAAATTTTATAGACATAAGTTTTATGGTATTGATAAAATTTTGGATTTATATAATCACAGATATTGAGGTAATTTTCGAAACACAAGTTTTGTCTTATAGATGACCATGAGATTGAAAATTGATTTAGTGATAACTGATTAAAATTATTTTCAGAATAAGATCTCTAAATTATTGGTCTTATAAGAATAAAGGTATGAGGTAACATTTGAGGATAAAACACTATTTAAGTTTATGTTTATTAAGGTTATTTGGGATCTAGGGTCATTAATATATGAAATGATTTAGTTTTAACTTAGGTTATTATTTTTGAATTTTTGAGATGAATGTATTATTTGATCATATAAAGGTTTATTAATTTTTGGAACAATCTTACCATAATATATATTTTTTATTTTTGGTTAATTTATAAGGATATGTGAAATAGATTTATTATCCCTTTTACAGTAATTTGTTCCTTTAAAAGTTGATTTCAGTGCATTATGAAAAACAATTTCATTTTAAAAACTAATTGTTTGGAGAAAAGGATGATATTATGGTAGAAATTGATAAAAATTTGAATTTATACTCATAAAGTACATATAATTCCTTATATTCATAGTCTATATGGAAATTTAATTCATCAACTCTAGGAAAAGGAACTTGACACAAAATGTTATCCAATTACCATCATTTCTGATTATTTCAATGAAATTTGTCCCAACTATTTGTTTTATAGTTTATTGGTTGTTTATTTTCTCGTTGTAATTCACTTTGTTGTTATTAATGATCTTTATCACTCTCCATAATTATTTACACTTTTCTTTTATATCCTTATCTTTATCTCCCTTCAATGTTCTCCTATATAGAAACCTAGTTATGTGATGACCTTCATCTTTCCCTTTCTCTCATTTTAAGAGAATGTTTTATTAATCCTTTTTTCAATGTGGGTTTACAAAAATGGTATTTTTAAATATCAAAACATTTATTACATAGATAAAATTCAAATTTTAAGTATGAAATTTATTAAAAGGATGTGGGAGGATGTAACACCATGAGATTTTAAAAGAAGAAAATTATATTTGATAGCGTATAATATATGAAACATCAAGGTTAGATAAGATTGTAAGAACCTGATACATTATTATATTTTTATTTTTAAATAAATTTAATATATTTGATAGATTTTGGTATTCACCACACCATAATTTTTTTTTTCGACAGTGTATATGACACCCAACACCGTGCTTAAATGACCCACAAAATATATAACTGTTATAACATAACTTTTAAATTAAAAAGTATGAATAATATTAAATAATTTATGAATATATATATATATATATATATATATATATAAATTTGATACTCAATATAAATTATTTATAAATTTTCAATAGACTATAAAGAATTTTTAGTAAAGTCGCTTTATTCTTCAAAAATATGTTCTATTTAAAAATGATTTTTACAACTTTTCATAAAAAAATATTATCATTAATTTTGAAATTTTTAGAAACTTTTATTTATAAAATTAAATTAAATTTTCAAATTATAATATAAAAATTTAATTTGGTTGAAATTTTTGGATTTTTTAAAAAACATTGATTTTTCAAAGAATATTGAAAAATAACAATTTTTCTAAAAATGACACTTATTTTTAATAAATTAGTAAATTTAAAAGTACCATTATGTTTTGAATATGATTTAATGTAATATAAGTATTATTTAATTATATTTAATCAAATTAATTGGTATTTAAAAAATATTATATAGGTTTTTAGTATAAGTTTGTTTTTGGGTTTAAAAACAATATTTTTTCTGAAAACTTTTTCAAAGTGCATATTGTTTCTCCTTTTAATTAATTAAAAAACTCATAATGAGAAATGATTTAAATTAAATTTATATATTATATATTAATAATTATTAATTTATATTCATATTATTATTATTATTATGAGTAATAGAGTAAGTATAAAATTATTTTTTCTTAAAAAATACACTTCTTGAAAACCATCTTTTTCATAGCGTTTATGGGTTTAATTTTAAATTAAAATTATATAATTATGAGAGTTGAATTTTTTAAAATTTATTTGATATTTTGAATAATTTTTTTATTATATAATAATTAAAAATTATGTTTTGAACATAATGATTAGTAAAAAAAATAAAAACTAATTACTGCTGTTGAAATTAAAATGAATTTACCGAGGGGTTAAAACAAAAATATAATTGTCATAAGAATGTAATTTTTTTTCTAAAATATGTTGGATGGAAATATTTCAACCTTATAATTTATATGTATTAATAATGTTCTAATTTGGATCCTTTTTTCTTGAAAAAAACATGTATACAAAGTTTTCTTTTGAAACATTATAATTGAACCACTCACATCACATATAAAAGGAAACCCACTATCCTATTCTATTCACACTATAAAATTAATTTGAATCTGCCAATAATTACCCAAATATATTATTCTTACAAAATCCTACAGCTCAACTTCTACTTGTCATCTCCTTATTTCCATGTTTCCCCTACATTTTTTTCATTCCTTGCTTCCCCTATCTTTCCATCGGGCTCTTCTACTCATCCCCATCTCCCTCTCCTTGACATCCACATCCATGATGCCTCATCTCCCCCTCCCCTACCTCTGCTACCCGGTTCATCTGCTCCTAGCTCCTCACTCCCTCACACCCCATTTCTGACTCTCCTCTCATCGTAAAGATCTGACTCCCCCTTCCGCCTACCTGACTCCACCTTCCACCTACCCATATCTATCGCTTCCTCCGACTTCATCTTCGCCTTCCGGATACCCATATCCACCTTCCAGCTACCCGCCTCTACCTACTTCTCTACCACCAGACTACTCGGAAACCATCTGGAATCAAATGTTAGGGTGAACCCTTTTCTTACTCACGAAATAAACAACCAAATGGAGAACCCTAGGTCATGCATCTCGGTTCTCAAATAAGATCTACAACCAAGTGATGGAGTCTTAGTTTATTTTTAGGATCTACACTCCAAGTATGGGGTTTCCTTTTGTTCATTATTTTATACTCCAGAATCTTCTCGTACATCCCGATGTCACTGATTTTGATCATGTTTTTTCTTGAATCTTCCATTCATGAAGTCAAAATAAGTTCTATAAATCAGATTCTTTTTTTCCCAATAAGTTAATAACGTGATCCACAAATTGTTAATAATCCATTAATATTTTTTGATAAGGATATGAAAGTGGTTATATTTGAATTCTTTATGAATGGATTGGAGCCAGTTTAGCAGGACTCACATCCTGGGGACCTTGTAGTGTTTTAGGATGAGGTTCTATAATTGGCGGGGCATATGGTTTACTCCAAAGATGATTCCATTTTATACATGTAACACACTAACTTTATTTTATATAAGTGATACCACTACAGCAATCATAACAGGAATAATCAAGTCATCGACATATTGGGATTCATGCTTTAACAATCAAAAAAATCTAGAACTTGAAATAATTACTCGGGTATGAAATTATTTTCTATTTAATTCTTATTTCCATGTTCAATTCTTTCATATTCGTAATTTATATATTTTTATTTCCTTAAATTTTATTTATTCCATTAATTTTTCATTTTATTTTTGATTTGTTTTCCTATTTACATTGTACTCCACTTCATATTAAATCGGAAGACAGTGGAGATCATACTTGGGGCGCACTAGGCATGATATTTGTGGTGATTTTCATTCTATTCATGAGGGGCTTGGTAAAAAAACACAAATATTTTTATATTTAATGGTTTCATTATCGATTCAATACACTTAAAAAATGATAATGTTGATACAACTATAACAAGGGATAATTTGTTGGGTTTTCGAATCATCATAGATCTGTTTAGATATTATTTTATAATTTTTAGCTCATACTTGAGCTGAGATCATAATCAGTTATGGTTTTTCCCAATCCAATTGAGTTATTGTTTTCATTGATTTGGTGTTTTGGGATGGGATACAAAAGGGAGAAAATCAACTATAGAAGTTAAATTTTATTTACTTTTGTTCATCAAGAAGCATAATTATTAGGTATGTTTTCAAATTTCTAACGCATGTTTTTTCTAAATTCAAACTTCTAGAATAATATCAATTCATATATAATATGATTCTATTTCTTCAATGATATACATTCATATTATATTTAAATTCTAAGTATTTTATACAATTTTTTAAAAATAGATGTTTTATAATTAAAGATAGAATCTAAATATATGTAGTTGGGATTAAGAATATCATCAATTGGTGAGTGAGGATGTAACACCCCTGGGTTAAGGAATTTCTCTATTTTATTATGTATTATTTATTATAACAGGGTTAACAAATTCATATTTATTCCTAATTTGTTCTTTTTTTTAAACTAGTCTATATTTTAATCCGTACAGGTATGAATATTTTATTCATGATTACTGTCATATTTCCTACTTTGACGAGTTTGTATGGAGTGAATGGAGTCAATGAATATTTTTCCTTTCATGTACGTATCTGTTTCGCATCATTTTCCCTCTTTGAAACTTTCTTTTCATACTCAGAATATAGAACATTAATGTGGCTGAATGAAGAAGGGAATCGATGAGAGGCCCCATATATATTTAATATTTCCTTGCTTTTGTGTTTTTCAAAGGGATGCAGAATGGAAAAAATCAACTTTAAAAGTTAAATTTTACTTAAGTTCATTCATCAGGAAGCATAATGATTAGGTATGTTTAAAAATTCTTAATACATGTTTTTTTAAATTAAAACATCAAAACTAATATCTATTCATATATAATATGAGTATATTTATTCAATGATATGCATTCATATTATATTTACATGAAATATATTTTATACATTCTAAAAAAAAATAGATTTTTCAAAAATAATGTTAAAATATGAATATAAGGAGTTGGTATTAAAAATATCATCTACAGGTGAGTGAGGACTACTCGAAAACCGTCTCGAATCAAAACTGAGGGCACACCCTTTTCTTCCTCATGAAATTGGCAACCAAAATCGGAACCCTGGGTTAGGAATCTTAGTTCTCAAACAAGATCTCAAACCAGGTGATGAAGTCTAAGTTTATTTTAAGGATCCACACTCCAGGTACACAGTTCCTTTTTATCATGATTTTCAACTCCAAAATATTCCTAGTGGTCTTATTGTCACCGATTTCAATCATTTTTTGTCTTGAATTTTCCATTAATGCTGTCAAAATAAGTGTTATAAATTAGATTCTTACTTTTCCCAATAAGATAACAACATGAGCCCTAAATTGTTAATAATCAGTTAATTTTAGTTAAAAAGGATTTGAAATTAGTTAGATCTGAATCATTTTTGAATGGATTAGTGTCGTTTCATTAGGACTCGCATCACGGGGACCTTGTAGTGTTGCATGATGAGGTTATATAACTGGAGGATCATATAGATTACACCAAATTTGATTCCATTTTACACATGTCACCAAATGATGTTATTTCGTATAAGTGCTTCCACTATAAAAATCGTAAGGGGAATAATCAATCCATCTACATAGAGGGATTCATGATTTAACAATTAAAAAATCCAGGACATGAAAATATCACTGGGGTATGCAATTATATTCCATTTAATTCTTATTTGTAGGCTCAATGCTTTTATATTTGTATTATATATGTTTTTATTTCATCAAATTTTATTTAGTCCATTAATTTTTCATTTTATTTTTGATTTGTTTTCCATTTTACATTATACTATGCTTCATGTTCAATGGGAATATAACTTTGATCATACTTAGGGGGTACTGGGCATGGGATTTGTGGTGATTTTCATGCTGCTCACGATGTGCTTGGTTAAAAATCACAAATATTTTTATATTTAATGGTTTCTTCATCGATTTCATACATATAAAAACATGAGAAAGTGGATACAACTATAGAAAGGGATGATGTGTTGGGTTTTTAAATCTTTATAGGTCTAGTTAGATTTTATTTTATAATTTACTGCTCATACATTCCCTGAGATCATAATTAGTTATGTTTTTTAAGCAAATTGACTAATTGTTTTCATTGCTTTTGTGTTTTGTGTAGTGATGAAAAAAAAAATCTACTTCACAAGTTAAATTTTACTTAGGTTAATTCATCAAGAATCATAATGATTAGGTATATTTAAAAAATTCTAATACATATTTTTATGCTAAATTAAAACTTCTAAACTAATATCTATTCATATATAATATGACTCTACTTCTTCAATGATATGCATTAATATTATATTTACATTTAATATATTTTATATAGTTTTAACAAAATAGATCATTTAGAATTAAAGTTAAAATATGAATCTATGTAGTTGGTATTAAACATATCATCAAAAGGTTAGTGAGTATTTGGCACCCCTAGCTTAAGGAATTTCACTATTTTATTAACTATTTTTTATTATACGAGTGTTAAAAAGTTAATATTTTTTCCTAATTTTTACTTTTTTTAAAATACCTATATTTTATTCCATACAAGTACTAAGATTCTATTTGAGATTACTAACCTATTTCCCACTTTGATGAGTATTTATTATGTGACCGAAATCTTGGTTTCTGGTGATTTGCAGCGTTCTGTGATGGATTCACGGTGGCAGATCATATTTTCTTGGACTTGCTGTAGCGTTTTTTCAGCATGTTGGATGAATCTGTGTTTGTGGGTTGATTTTCTGTTGGTTCTTTGTGAATTATTGGTATGATGTACGGCTGTCTGGTTTGCGGTCCCTGATGGTTGGAGTTCCCGATGATTACATGACAACATCAGTGGAGAATGTCGATGATGAGATCAAGAGGTAGATGGGATTGGAAATCGGTGATGTAAATGGTGTTTTGTCTATTTTTTGTAGGTTCTCACTAACCCAAAATGCGACTCGTTTGAAAATAAAAAAAGAAATTTCAGTAGTATAACATTAATATGGCTAGCTGGAAAACTAAATTGATGAGAGGACCCATGTATTTTAATTATTTAATTTCTCTGGTGTTTTTCACGGGGATACAAAAGAGAAAAAATAAACTTTACAAGTTAAATTTTACTTAAGACTATTCATTAAAAAGCATAATGATTAGGTAGGTTTACAAATTTGTAATACATATTTTTTTCTAAATTAAAACTTCCAAACTAATATCTATTCATATATAATATGAGTCTATTTATTCAATGATATGCATTCATATTATATTTACATTCAATGTATTTTATATAGTTTTCACAAAATAGATGTTTCGAAATTAATGTTAAAATATTAATCTAAGGATTTGGTATTAAACATATCATCAAGAGGTGAGTGAAGACTACATGATGACCATCTCAAATCGAACCTGAGGGAATACCCATTTCTTCCTCATGAAATAGACAACCAAAAGGGGAACCCTAGTCCGTGCATCTTAGTTCTTGAACAAGACCTAAAGCCCATTGATGAAGTCTCAGTTTATTTTAAGGATCCACACTCTAGGTACACGACTTACTTTTGTTTATGCTTTTCCACTCTAAAATATTCCCAATCATGCTACTATCACTGATTGCGATCTTGTTTTTTCTGGAATATTACATCCATGAAATCTAAATAAGTGTTATAAATTAGATTCCTACTTTTTCCAAGAAGACAACAACATGAGCCATAAATTGTTAATATTCAGTTTATAATTGGGGAGAAGGATCTAAAATTGGTTAGATCTGAATCCTCTTTTGAATGGATTGGTATTGGATTGGTTGGACTTACATCTTGGGGACCTTATAGTGTTATCAGATGAAGTTCTATAATTGGTGGGGTATATGTATTACTCAAAATATGATTCCATTTTACACTTGTCAACCAATGAGGTTATTCCACATATGTTATACCACTACAAGAATCATAAGGGGAATAATCAAGTCATCAACATATTGTGATTCATGATTTAATAATAAAAAAATCTAGTCCTTGAAAAAATTAATTGGGTATGTAAAAATTTTCCTTTTAATTATTATTTTCATGTTTAATGATTTCCTATTTGTATCATATATATTTTTATTTCTTTAAATTGTATTTTGTCCATTAATTTTTTTTTATTTTTTATTTTTCTTCCTGTATACATTATACCATGCTTAATATTCCATGATAAGAGATTAGAAATCATATTTGGGGGTGCACTGGGTGTAAGATTTTTGGGGATTTTCATGATGTTTGTGAGGGGCTTGAAAAAAAACAAAAATATTTTTAGATTCAATGGTTTTTTCATCGATTTCATACATGTAAAAACATTATAAATTGGATACAACTATAGAAAGGGATGATTTGTATGGTTTTTGAATATTCATATATATTTTCAGATATTATTTTATAATTTACTACTCATGATTTCCCAGAGATCACAATCAGTTATAGTTTTTTTAACCTAATTGAGTTATTTTTTTCATTGCTTTGGTGTTTTGCGTAGGGATGCAGAAGGGAACAAATCAACATTATAAGTTAAAAATTTCATAAGTATTTTCATCAAGAATCATACTGATTAGGTATGTTTAATAATTTCTAATACAATTTTTCTCTACTAAATTAAACCTTCTAAAATAATATCTATTTATATATAATATGATTCTATTTTCAGTGATATGAATTCATATTATATTGAAATTCAATGTATTTTATATATATTTAACAAATACATGTTTCATAATTAAAGTTATAAGTATGAATAAAATTAATTAGTATTAACTATATCATCAATAGGTGAGTAATGATGTAACACCCCTTGCTTAAGGTATTTCACTATTTTATTTTGTATTTTTCATTATAAGACAGTTAACAAGCTTATATTTTTTCCTAATTTGTTATTTTTTTCAAACATGTCCATATTTTATTACATAAAGATATACATATTCTATTCATAACTACTATCATATTTACATCTTTGATGAGTATGGACAGAGTAACTAGAGTCAATGAATATTTTTCCTTTTCTATACATATGTTTTTTACACCATTTTCCCTCTTTGACAGTTACTTTTATGGCTTTGAATATATGAAATTAATGTGGATGGATAGAAAAGGGAATCGATGTGATTCCCCATGTATATCTAAGATTTCATTTCTTTGGTTCTTTCAACAGGGATGCAAAATGGATAAAAATCGACTTTACAAGTTAAATTTTACTTAAGATCATCCGACAAGGAGCATAATTGTTAGGTATGTTTACAAATTTCTAATACATGTTTTTTTTATAAATTAAAAATTCTAAACTATTATCAATTCATATATAATATGAGTCTTTTTATTCAATGATATGAATTCATTTTGTATTTACATTCAATGTATTTTATAACTTTTTAACAAAATAGATGTTTCAAAATTAAAGTTAAAATCTGAATCTAAGGTGTTGGTATTAAACCTATCATAAATAGGTGAGTGCGGATGTAACACAACTGGATTAAGTCATTTCACTGTTTTATTATGTATTTTTTATTATAAGGTAGTTAACAAGTTCACATTTTTTTCTATTTTTTTCAAACATATCCTTATTTTATTCCATACTGTAAATAATATTATGTACATGATTACTATCTTATATACCACTTTGATGAGTTTTTATAGAGTTTTTTGATTCTATTAAGATTTTTTCCATTTATGTACATATGTGTTTCGCATCATTCCCCCTCTATGACACATCCTTTTATTGTTCTTAATATAGAACATTAATTCGTCTGGATGGAAAAGGGAATCGATGAGAGGCGCCATGTACCTCTAAGATTTCCATTAGTTTCGTTCTCATTGAATGGGTTTTAACCCTTTATCTACAACATATGTCCTAGGTTTTTTTATTTAGTTTAATTAAAGAATAGGTTCATATCATGTTTCTATTTTAATGTTACTTATCTATTTATTGTCATGTATTGACATTGATTTTATCACATTGACATTTTTTTCTATGTCATTAAACCATTTTGAATTAATACACCTCATTATTAATGAATAGGTGATGATTTTAAATATGTAGTTTCCATAAAAACAATTTCTTTTTTAGGTGTTGGTAATGTTTTTAATTCATCTATAATGAAGATTGTTTCAAAGGTGTATAAGGGTTCTGTAGGCCAGTGTTTATATAGCTCTAAATCCATGGTTGTTCCTCCTATTTGAGGTTCTCTATATTAAGTGATTCATTTACTATAATGATATTGACAGTGTGTCTTATTTTATCACATTTATTGGGAGCTTCGTTACTCTCAATGTTATAATATTGGGAAGATGCCATACATTTGTTGTCTTACAACTAGATGAACAAAATAAAGAGACTTGCATTCACTTTTCATTTGGAGGTATTTACCTACACATTATTTTGTTATATTCAATATCATTATTCAATAATATACATATAATAACGTTTAATTTCAATTTCTATGATAAAATTTTGAATGATTCCATATTTTAAATTACAGAACACAAAATGACATTTTTATATCACAATTGGTCTGCTAAGATAATCTCAATTTCATCAGTGGAATGGTAAATGTCCTATTTGGGAATAATCTATATGCATTTACCATGTGTGAAAAAGTTATCATCTAATTCTTTTGATGTGAAGGTATGTTACTACTATAATAAACTATATATATTTTACCATGTGGTGTATTTACTGTTTCTTTTTGTGACCCTCCTTTGTTATCATGGTATCTTACTACGATAATAATTTCAATTTCCTCACTGATACATTACAAATTTTATACTATTCTATTTTAATTGGTTATTTTTTATTTATTGTGAGATGATAATTATTTACATTCTAATTTGTTATTAAATATTTTTAATTTTTTACTCAATATTCATCACAAATTTAGATTTTTACTATGGAATGATATTTAGGTACTACAAATATTTAGGCATGTGATCCATAAGTTGTATTAAGCTTTATTTCTTGTACAAGTGAAAATAACATGCATGTTTTAGGAGGCCTTTTTCTAGGTTCTTATTATTACTTCACAAGGGATCCTACAAATTAGGTATAATTTTTATCATCTGATGCTACTATTTTATTATTTTATTATCAAATAAACTTCTAATATTAATGATTTGGTGGTTCATTAACATTTTTTGTAGTTTGATGTTGGTAATATATGATTCTGTACAATCCATCATTATGTATTTTTTTCTATAGTATAGTCAATATCCCATTTTATATTTCTCTTGAGGAAAAATCAGAGTAATATTCATTCATTGTACATAATGTGTTTTCAAAGTATTATATGTTTTATCTGCTAATAAAATTTTAAATTTTTTTACTAGTTTAATCTGTTGTAAGAATTTTACAATTTCAATGAACCTAGTAATTGATTCTCCTCCTTCCAAATGGACCTATAATTATTTTTATTTTCCTATTTACTTCAAACATAATTACATTCCAACTATTAAAAACTATTTTTATAATTTGGTTCTGTTTAATTTATAGAATGATTGAGCTGGTTTTTGTGGATGTTTTGACTTAGGTGGACATTGATAATAATCTTTCTACTAGACATGAGTCATTGTTTTCTCCTCTAAAGTTTATTTCAGAGTTGAGACCAAGGTGATATCTCTACAAATATATTTGATGTGAGATGGATTTATTTTTAGTAGAAGTTCATGAGATCTAATGGGGTTAATAGAAATAATTTTTTTCAATTTTGTTTGGTTTTTTGGAGCTCCTCGGCCTGAGGAAAATGATACCGGCAATTAATTTTATATGGTTTAGTTCGATAATAAATTAATAAATCCAAATTCATATTTTATTACAAAAAAATTAGCTAAAAAAGGTAAAAGTCATTATTTGTTGCAATTTTTACAAATTCAATACTATTTTAGAAATTGAATCAACTATCAAGTAAGGGACACATTTGTATTAATTTATTAATTCATTATACTATGTTGTGTTTTGTAATGTTGTGATTCAAGTTAAAATTTATCCACATTCCTAACATGAAAAAAATGTAATTGAGGCATGATTGACTTCAACAATGGAAAGCATTTAAATATTATTCACATTATTTTAAAAATCCTCAATGAAAGAAAGGATCATTAATAAATTATTTTTCCCTTATCACATTGTCAGTAAATGAATTGTTTTTCCCATATAACTTACCCCTTGAATATTTAATCAAATAAATGAAATTATATTATATCAGACCTCATCATCAACCTACTCACCATTTCTTCATTTTTGAAATGATCATAAAGGTAAGGTTATATACTTCAAATTTATGTTCCGCGATCATTTTACTATTTTGACACAATATGTTAATATTTTTCATTTCTCAACACCACCATATTAATTCCTTTTTAATATATTCTCTAATTATATTCATTCAATAATCTTTTATTGTCATCAAGAGTTATAATTTATCATTTATGTGGTAATTTATTTCTTCTCTGTACTCTTAATACAAATTAGGTTTCCATAGTGTTTCATTCTTAAAGGAAAGCTATGACTTATAACACCGTGCGAATCCATGGGAGAATTACTATTTAATTCCTAAATTTACTCTCGATATCCTAAAATCATTTTTTGATCAAAGTACTATCCTAAGAAGAATTTGTTTTCTATCCCAAGGATATTGTCTAAAGAAGAGGTATCATTTTTAAACGAGCTTTTTTATTTTATTTTGTCTTCCACCTCATTCAAATATTCCTAAATTATGATTATATAATAAAAAAGAATATAACATATAATTTTATTTTATTATTTTAACTTAATAACCTAAATCTATTTCATATTCCATCAAATGGGATATGAAATCAACATTCGTTTGTGCGACATACTATCGGCTCGTGAACCAATGTCATTTTTTACATCATCATTTCTCACAGCTTGTTATAATGATGTACTTAAGGTATATATTATTATATATATATAATATTTGTGACATATTTATTCTAATAGTGTTATGATATCATATATAGCTTCTTAATTGCTATTCTGTTGGGGATACAATAACGTCTCTTGTGTGTTAGGAAGACCACCACCTCACGAAGCGATGTGATTCATTTTCACTAACATTTTACATAGAAGGTAATAAGGATAATGAAAATGAATATATATGATACAAATGAAATAATTATTATATTCATGACATATTTATCATTATTAAAACATAATATATAATTTTATTTCTTGCACTAAAAAATGATAACATCGTTCGTGTGTATGTGTGGACCACCACCACCACAAAGCGATAAAACTCTTTTTTTTCAACACTAAATCACATGGAAGATATATATCATTAAATTTTAAGAAATAATATGATATTTATGATATTATTAAAATCATTAAAATTTAAAATAATTCATCCTTAGTTTCCATAATTATCATTTAGAAATGGAAATGTTACTCATCCGTACGTACACCTTACTATCTCAATGAATGTATTATTTTCCAATTTTGACAAACATAATTAAAGATTGTTTTTAAAACTATTAATGAGGTAAAAATATAATAAATATGTTATTATTATTGTTTATACTTTTAAATTATTACATTTTTAACATAATCTACAGGTTAAATCCATTTTTAAATAATGAAACAAATATCCTAAAACACACACGATGTGGACTTAACTGATTAAATAATTAAATATTTAATTAAAAATAAAGAAAACAAATGATTTAAGTATAAGGTATTAAACTTGAAAAATGTTATTATGAAATAAATTAATTTATGTAAGATTATTATATAGGATTTAATGGATAATGAAAGAATGTTTGGACTCGAGGTAAAGGTTTCCTCATCTTGCTTTTACTTCCATGATACATCTCAATATTCACAAATTATTTTTATTGTGTGGTGTATATAATTAACATGAATTTATTTTATTATTATATTAATAAAAAATTATTTTTATTTAAAAATACATATGAGGTTCACTCTTTTGATGGGGATTTTTTCAAGAGACTACCAAATTTGTAAGGGGCTTTACCCAAATTTCACTTTATTGAGGCATATTGTAATGCTTCACTCCTATATTATTTTATGCGGTGTATATATTTCACTATAAATATATTATATCATGAAAATAATTATTTTCATGATATTTAATTTTAATTTTATGTTATTCTTTCATTGTTCTTATGATTGAAAATATTACTAAAGTATAAACAACATTATATAAAAATCTCTTTTTTTGGGATTGTTTATATTGATGGTTATTTTTGAGGAAATCATGTGATATTTTCTCTTGAACCACATATATTTATTATAAAATATTTATTAATGTTTTTCAAATATTTTATTTCCATTTAATTCCTAATTTATTAATGAAATATTAAGAAATCCATTTTATGTGATACAAATTGTGTATTTTCTTTTAGATTAGGTGAATTTTTCTTCCATATCCATGTTTTATTAAATGTTTTAAAAAATGTTCTTTATAAATATAAATGATCTCATAAGTCTATTTTACATGGTATTTTTTCTTATTAAAATGTTTTTTGAATGGAAATTTCTTAACATTTTCTATATGAGTCACTTTTGACACCCTTTTACAAAATATTTTGAAATGAATGTTTATTTTTTACATTTAAAACATGAAAATATTTTCCCAAAATCATGAAAATAATTTTATTTTAACCTTTATATTTTTCTTAATTAATTTTCAAAGAAAATTATTTTTTCAATATTTTTTGTGATTTTTTAGTTTTTAAAGTGATTTTCATAATAAAAAAGTTATTTTCCTGATTAATTTTTTTAATGATATTTTAATTGTATTCACATTCATCAACATCAAAAAACTTGTTGTTACTTATGATCCAATGAAGATATTTTTGTAATTATACCATTCGTATTATATATTTATTTTAAAAATGTCTGAAATATATTGTCAGTGAATCCATTTCTTTTATATGGTCTAATCATGTATCAAAGTTATTGTTATGTAAACCATTTCATTTCCATAGATTAATCATGTTTCAGGGAGATTTTATAGAATAAATTTATTTTCCATTCGTTAATCATGTATTTAATAGATTGATATGGAACCTGTTTCTTTTCTATAATTTAATCATGTTTCAATGATATTATCATGAAACCCATTGTTTTCCTTGGGTAAATCACATTCTAAAAATAATAAAGGTTGTTTCTATGAGTTTATGATTAAATAAATGTTCTGTGTACTTTATTCATGAATGATACTTGGACATGATTGATGATCATGGGTGCACCCAAAGAGCACAGGGTGAACCCATTATAGATTACACGATGGGTGTGACCAAATAGAAATTGGTGAGACTGATATATCTTATACAATTTGTGTGATCAAATAGCACTACAATGAATTGGGTATTGATAATGTTTTCTAAAGAATCATATTGAAATTAATCAATATATTTATTTCAATTGTAAGGGTTCTATTATGATGATGTTCCAAGAAACCAATATGTTTTTGTTATGATTTCTATGGGATATAAATGTTTCCTTTGATCAATATTGATATCACCTGGTTCATGATTATTGATTTTGATGAATCTTTAATTTTTTAAAGCCTTATTCCATATTTTCTTGTTTGATGATACATATATTGATGGTTATGATTTATCTTATGTTATTATTATGCGTTTTGATTATTTCATCATACCATTATAATCTTCTTTATTCACATTGATGACATTCAATTGTAAGTGATTATGTTTACCCTTACTAAGAATTTTAGCTCCCCCTTCATATGATTTATTTTTCACTAGGTTATCAAGAATTATGTTAAATGAATAATTTATATAAGAGTTTCTTATATATGATGATGACCTAATTTAAAAGAAATAAAGGCGTAGTTATGTGGGATAAATTCTCATTTAAATACATGGGAATTGCACATGAGCCTCAGCCTAGTTGGTGAGGTCTCTCTAAGTGCATCCATGAGACCCGGATTCAAAACTAGGAGAAGGCATAATTCCGAGGGTACTGCATCAGTCACAATAGTAGGTACTACAATAGGTACTATTCTGTACTGTAGTAGATGAAAATATTCACCTTGGGCCACCGGTTTGGGCTTGGAGTCCATAAGGCCTTCGGTCCACCCAATAATTTGAGTCAGGAAGGATTTCGGGTCACCATTAAGGCCTTTGGGAAACCTCAAGGCCTTTAGGCCACATGATCAGTGCAGTTTCCCCATAGAGACTCTACAAAAAAGAAGCAGCCATAGAGGAGGATTCAGAGTAAGATCACTCACTAGAGTAGAACCAAATGGATTTGGAAGAATGAGAGGATATGGCTAAGCCATCGAGACCAGCATATGCTTGCATGGGAAGCTTAGCCGAATGGTCATGCAAAGGTCGAGAGGTACCATCTTAATGCATATGCTGTGGAGGGGCGAATACGTGTAGTTATAGTCTACTTGAATTCCATAAGACCTTCAGTTCATGTAATATCTCTAATCCTATAGGACTTGTAAGGGTTCTCCCTCATCTATTCAAAGGGGGGTTATAAAAAATCAATAAAAATGAAGGCCTTCAGGCCATCCGAGAAAATACATGGGTATTGTTGTTGTAAGATTTTATCATAATTCTCTAAAAATATAAAACTACAAAAACATTAAGAATATAACTAATCCAATATTTTCCTTTTATTTTGTATGATTTGGATGGAAAAAATTACGTCACCTTATATGGTATCAATGCTATAAATGTTTCATTTATGATTTTATCAGTAGATCTAAGAGTGCGAGTTAAAGGATATTAAAACTAGGAACTAAGTAAAGCGTGATTTCCACTTACCAATCATGTATAAAACCAAGGAATTCATCAAGAAAAAAATCTATACACTCATTCACTACTGGAACATAACTAATTTGAATAGTTTCATTATTTTTAATAATAGTAGCAAGGTAACTTTGATTTCCATATCTAATTAATTTCTATGATTCTTGGTAAGTTATCAAATTTATGAAATCATTAAATAACAATTCTTGTCTCTGAATTTTATCTTATAATGATAAAATAAATGGCCATCTGTACCCAAAAAATATCAAACTCTACCATGGGAAGTTCAACCAGAATTGTCAAAATGACCATCCCACTAATAAAAATTGGAAGATTCCTATATACCATATTTTATTTAATATTTCTACATGGAGTTTTCATCAAAAGTTATACCTTATTTTCATGAGGTGATATTCCCAATTTTCATGAAAATTTCTCATAAATAAAGTTAATCAATTATTTAGAGTCAAATCAGGCATGGTATAAGTTTAATAAACAAGTATCATACCTTTAACCACTTCACTAGATGGACCAACATCAACTGTAGTAGTAGAAAATGATTTTTCCACACCTGTGTGGTTATGGACATGATTGTTTCTATACAATGAGACTAAATTATGACACATGTTAGTATAATTACCCATATCATTACAACTAAACATCTCTCCATTATATAAATATCTATTCCCCTATTCTTGATAGTTTAAGATTCAATTCCATGAAGTCATGATCTTTATGACCAAACATAACCAAATAGGTAACACTTCCTAGAAATTATAAAAAATTCTGCAGAATTATTTTTACCATACTTACCACAAGATTTAAAATTGATTTTCTTACCTCCGTATTTCATTGATAGATTCTTCCCCATTGTCTTTCATATGAATATTTTCTTACTCTTGTCATCTTGAGGAACATATGGGTCGGAAAACTCCACCTCAACTTTCTAATCATAATGAAAAACTTTATTTTATATTTTAAAGTCTTATGAAGATAGATCTCTTTATAAAATTGGTTAAAATCATGAGTGAAATATATTAATTTTACTCTCAATATCCTAAATAAAATATAGTATATAGCTATCCAATCTTTTTAAAGTTATATTCATATGACACTATTGAATATTTATATTTTTTACTTAGTTCCAAGAATTGTTTCTCCATTAAGAGTCAAATGATCTAAGGGAAATATTAATCCAAAAAACTATTATTAAATGTTTCCTAATTCATAGAATCAATATTATCTCTCTCTTTGGTATTATTAAGAAATTACCACCACAAATTAACCTCACCTTAAAAATTATTAATAGAATTCTTTTCATTTTATCATTATAAACACCCCGTAACTTCAAATATCTTTTCATGATTAATGGTCCAATCTTCATCAACCACTGGTTTTGAAGAGGCACTGAATGATGGAAGATGTGGTATTATAAAATTATCCACTATAATCATGTTCCTATATGGTATATATGGATGATATCTAGCAATGATCACACCACCATTTATAGTCTGGTTCAACTGATCTATCATAATAAAAAACTATTCAATTCCAATTTCATCCATTCCGGGTCGTAGTTTTGGAAGGATATTTCGCTCTTGGTGCCTTACCACTATAGTTTCCCTATCTTTTTTTGGGAAAACCATTTTGAATAAAAAATATTGTAGATGAATTATTATTTTATTATATAAATTCTATATTCTTTCAACTTAACCAAAAAGTAAAATATTTTAAGGGAATGATATTATCATTATCCTAACCCCTAAAGTTTTCTAAACCATTGCTCTTAAAAAAACTATAAGACAATGACCTTAAAAATTACATTTTTAAGTGACATTAAACTATAATTTACTTTCCTGAATTATAAAATATCATTTAGATTTATATTTTTACAAAATTATTTCATTAATATACCTATAAACCCATGTATTGCAAAGTGGAAAATTCAATTTAAAATTCATTTTTTTAACAATTTTTTTTTAACGAATTATTTTTTTATTTTCATGAAACATCTTCAAAACATTGAATTTGACCTAATGAGTGTTCCTACAAATCATTAAACACTATGAAAAACATTTTAAAAAATATAATGGGAAAAAATCATGTTAAGGTACATAAAAAGAAAAATCCGTTATTTTAATGAAAAAACAAAAAGACATGAATTTTTTTTTTCTCAAAAAAACATACATTTCTACCCTAAAAGGAATATTATATCATTAATAACCATCATCTTAGATTTTTAAATCAATTTATTTACATGAAAGTTCATAATAAAAAAATATAAATATCATGTAGGTTCTTAGGGATATCATTATTGTAAAAACCTTATAATTACCTTATAAGAAACCTTATAATTAGAATAACCATGAATTTGAGATCCAATATAGTTATATTTAGAACATACTCATTATCCAATGTACTGGAGTGCTATTTGGGCCTACACATCATATAATCCATATCATGCTCATCTGTGAGCTATAATAGAGATTAAACTTTCTTATAAGATATATTAGGATCATTCATGAGCTTTCATGGGGCTCAAAACTACATAAAAATATCCAATGAACATTTTAGGAATAAAACACTTGAAAAAACATTTAAACCCATATGCAAAAATATTTTTGGATATCAAAATATAATTTTCTTTTGAAAACTCAATTTTAATATCAAATAAAAAAATATAATAAGAGTTTTAATTGGAATAAAATATGAAATATTATAAATGAAACCTAAATAAAATTAATAGTTATGGAAGTAGTAAAATCAAATTATGTTATATACATAAAAATATAAAATTCCTATTTTTATTTCTGTAAAAACATTCATTATAAAATATGTCAATAGATTAATTTTGAAAACCATTGAAATAAAGAAAAAAGAGAAATTAGATTTACACTATGATTATTTAATGTATATATAAATACTTCCATAAAATAATTTTAAGAAAAATAAATATGGAAGAAAAAGATTTGGAAAAAAATTTAAATTAGATTTTTTCGAAAAAAGTCCCTTACACTATGCCCAACTTGTCACGTGCGTTTCTTATCTTCCTAAATAATAAAACTGTGTTAAATATTTACTTTCATTAGAAACTTGTTCATGTTTATTATTTATTTTATTTCAATCATTACCTAGATATATAAAATTAATTAATCATTTATTTTCATGTAGTATGTTTTGATGATATTTGAATCATATGTCCAAAATGACTTTGGTACATTCATTATTGTCAAAGAGGTCATTATTCCATCATATCTGAAGTAATAATCATGAAATAATTCTATTTTTATACATAAATTATAATTTTAAAACTAATCATGAATGATTGTTCTGAAAAATGAACTATGTTATAATCATGGATATAGTAGGCCGTACTTAAGCATGAGTAACATTTCCAATTTTAATGATCAATATGGAAATAAGGTAAGTATTATATTTTATTTAAAAAAATATCATCATATATTGAATAATAAATTATTTATTTAAATATAATCACAAATACACACACACACATACAATCCATGTGATGTGGTGATAAAGAATGAATCACACCACTTTATGGAGGTGGTAGTCCACACATATACATGAATGACTATATAATTTTTCATAGAGTAGAAAGGTAAGAGAGTAAAGGATATATTATATTTATAGAATGATAAATATGTCATGAATATGATATATAAACATTAATTCCATTATTATAACCATATGTGAGATACGGTGATGGAAAATGAATGACATCGATTCACATGGTGGTAGTTTTTGTATGAATGAACAACAAATTCCTTTTCCAATTGATGGAAGAGAATATCGATATTGATTATTACATTAATAAAAAAAATCAGTATATGTAATATAATTTTGTTATTATTTTATCGTGGTTAAGGAATATTTTAAGGCGGTAGAAGAAGAAATAAAAAAAATGATTGGTTAAGAACTACACCACTTCTTTTGAAATCATTTTTTACACCCTAAGACCTCTAAGGTAGGTATTATGCACCAACTAAATCCTTTTGGACATGTGTATAAATGTAATAAAGAAAATTTATTTAGTTATTTTTTCAAAAAAAATTTTTGATGTGTAGAAAAATGAGGACAAGAGGTTCCCTCTTCTATTAGAGGGGAGGGGTACTCTTGGAATTTCATAAAATATTAAATTAATATAAATTAATTTTAATGTCAAAAGATAAAAAATTGATAATAATTAAAGATTATATAAGTATGAGTGAAAATAATCCAATTGAATAAAATTTGGGCAGGTTTGTATAATATTTTTCCCTTATCTTTTTTTAATCCTTCGATAATCCTTTTGACAATTATAATGATACCAATATTTATTTCACTTATGTAAATACTATATTTTATATCAAGGTAAAAGTGACACAAAAATGGACCATGGACAATGTTTTCAACCATATCATAATCAATTGAATGAATATATGATTTTTAAGAATTTTAAATCATTTAATAAAATATTATTTATCATAAAATATCATTAATGTTAATTTTTGAACTATTGATTTACATTGACTCTAATAACTTGAAGAAAACAAAGGAATTAAAATCACATGAATCAAAAACAATCTAATATATCATTTTTATTTCTAAAAAACTTATATCATAATAATTTTTACAAATTATATCACTTTTCTTAATTTCAATATGTACGTTCTTCATGAAGTTCATTACAAAAATAATTGATCTGGGCATAATGGAGATGAGATGGACAATATGAACGGGTTCCTTCATGAATTTTAAAAATGAATAGATCTCAACCTAGCTTTGATTTTCCTAACTATGGAGTCGTTCAATCCTGAGTGGGAATTGGATTTCAAACCTCCTCAACATGAGTCTGCAGTAGCGGCTTCTTCTACACTAAAATAAAAAGAAATATTCTTTTCAGAAGCCCTAATAGGATATAAAAATGATGATTAGAATCAAAGTCCTATTATTAAATTTTTGGGATACAGTACCATTATATTGGATGTAGACTCATATGCGGTAAAGTAATTTTTTATAGATTTGCAGGTATTCGGTGCTTGATTGTATTTCCTATGAGAAAAGTGGTAATCCATAGCCCTATGTCGATTTGAAAACTCAAATATCTAATTGTTGGAACCTATTTAAATGGAAAATTATTTTGATAAGAAAAAGATACTTCTATTGTATATTATAGAGATAGTATGTTTTCAATGCAATATGGCACACTAAAACCATCAATTTGTAACTAGTACTTCTTCACCTTTAAGAATGGGATAATAAATTTAATCCCTTCACCCTGAAGCACTCTATTACGCAGGTTGGGCCTAGATCCATGGACTTCCATGGATTTATTGGCCCCCAAAAAATATAAATGATATGGCCTCTAGTATTGGTACTCCTCTCAAAATCGAGCATCACGCAATCAATGGTGATCTATGTTGCATGATCGAGTTCTTATTGAAGTTGACATGGAATCACATACCTTAAATTCAGTCTCCGTAAATGTAAATTGCCATATAATTGAAGTATATTTTTTATTTGAGAATTTACCCCCATATTGTGAGCATTTAAAATTGGTATTTCATGTGATCAAGAACTATCATGTGTTAAAAAAGATTATAGAACCTATCAAAGACAAAATTACTTAGACATAAGTGATATGAGGAAAAAATCTAGGCTCTATGGTATATGTCCGGATGGATGCACCTGGATAGCCCAAAGGGGTACAATAGAGCAACCATGTTGGCACTTTCAAAACATGGGAAACCTTGGTTTAAGTAGAACAACAATATTTCTTATGTATGAATAGAAATTCAGATATCGAAAGAATTCAAATCATGGAATAAAAGATGTGTCCTAACATTGATGATTCTCTTCTCTTAGAGATATTATATGACTCTCTATCAACTTCTTTTATGATTCAATCTGAGTATTTTAGTCTTGAATTTATCTACTCTGATATAAATGATTCCATGCACAAATAACTCCCTTTGATTTATGAAAATCATATTGAACCTGATGAAAAATAGGAGTCAGACCCTAAACAGGTGCAACATGCAGTTGACTCCTTGGTACAAGATAATTCCAATGCAAAGTAGAAAGGAACGAGTTCAAATGTAATATAGAATGATGATTCCTTAACAAAAATGCAACCTATGAGTACATCCAAAATAGATGGGCCCTGAAAATATAGGCGAAGGAAGTTTTTGGAATTAAAAGAAAAAGTGGGAGTTACCCCCAAAGAAAAACCAAAATGAGGATTATGTTTTGGAACTGCTTGGGACTATCCAACCATGGCCCCTTAGGCTCCATCATGATAATTGTAGGTAGATATAAACCCGACATAATTGGTATTTCAGAACCAAAGAAAACTACAACTACCCAAGCCCCCCTGAATAGCTTTGGATACAATATTCTGGGAAAAGTTTATAACTCTCCTTGCGATGACATGCTATGGTTTTTAGTCTATAATAGGATTGAAATTGCTTCCCTCATTCACTAGGAAGACCAAATAATTTCATGACATTTTCAACACATGAACAGAACATTCTTTTTTCAAAGGTGTATGCCTACACCAATTACATTTAAAGGGGGCTTTTTTGGCTTCACATTTTGGACATGTCCTGTGCTCTCTTTGATCCTTGGATTATCATAAGGGATTTCAGTTCAATTATTCAAGATGATGAGAAACTCAGGCCTATTTCTAACACAATATTGACTAAGGAAATTAGATCATGTGTTGAGGAAGCTAATATGACTGAAATCAACCACATTGTTTTCAAATATACATGGTACAAAAGGATCTTGGATTACATGAGGGTAAGTAGAATTGATAGAGAATTTTTTAATGATGCCTCTCTAGGAAATTAGAGAGTGATCTCATGTGTCGCCCTAGAAATACATAACTTGGATTATCATCCTATTCTGATGAATTTTATTGAAAAAAAGGTTAGGTAACCAATTCCCTTTAGATTCAACAATTCTTGGATGACCCTTCAAGAACACACTCAAATTTTTAATGACACTTGGGGAATATAAAATCATAGTTTTAACCCCCTAGTGTGCATTTTCAAAACTCATAATGCTCATGGAAAAAATTAAATAATGGATCAAGAAAAATTTCTGCACACTGGATGGGGAAATAAATGCCCTCGAATGATCACTGCATGATATACAAGAGGATATAACCAAAAATTATTTTTCTAGGGACTTTTTTTTTTCAGGAAGCTATGATTTTATCCAATATGCAATGTCTCATCTTGTTGGGAAATAATAATCAAATGGATATTTCCAAGGCTATATGGCTCATAGATGGGGATAAAAACAAAAAATATTTTAATTCCCTTCAAAGGGTAAGATGGGAAAATAAGCCCCTGTCACTTATTAAGGATGGAGACAACATCCTGAATGATAGAAAGGCTCTATCAAATCACATTGTTTCTTTGTACAGAAATCTCTTTATTGTCCCATATATGAATGTGGAACTTATTAATGGAATCATTTAAAAATTGATCACTTAGGAGGATAATAACTCTCTCACCTATACTCCTTTGGATTTTGAAATTTGGGATGTTGTTTTTGTTCTCAATATGGGTAGTTCTCTTGGCCTGTATGGATTCACCAATCCTTTCTTTCAATTATTCGAGGAAACAATATTAAATGATGTTTATAGGCTAGTCAAATATTTCTTCATATGTGGATCTTTCTCTTAGGGATTCAATGCCCAGTTCATTGCCTTAATTCCTAATGTGGATAATTTAGGATATAATAACCAATTCAGGCTGTTATCCCTTGAAAATACTATTAATAAATTTGTCTCCAAAATCCTCACCAACCATATTTCCCATGCCTCAGCCAAAATTATTTCAGGTAATCAGTTTGGCTTTATATAAGGATGGAAAATACAGAACATCCTTTTCACTACTTTTGAATGCATGAACCTTCTTAAAAAAACATTGGGAGGAAATATATATCTTATGATTGACATCAGGAAGGAATTTGATACATAGATGAGGATTTTATTGGGAAGATTCTACTTGAGATTGAATTTAATAAAAGATGATTCCAATGGGTTAAATCCCTTCTTGGGTGGGCACACATTTCCATTCTTATAAACAGATCCCCGAATGGATATTTCAAATGATCAAGGGGTGAGATAGGGTGATCCTATTTCTGCTATCATTGTTTCTATTATCGAGTACTATATTTGTAGACCTATACTTCACATGGCGAAGAACAGTGATATTAAAATAATCAAATCGTCCCCAGGTATCTCTTCTCATTCTCACTTGATTTTTGATGATGACATTATTATTTTTACATAGGGTGATAATAGGTACATTCAAAACATCAAGAATATCTTAATTCCTTATGAAAGTGTTTTGGTTTGGGAAATCAATTGGAACAAATCATTCATTTATTTGGGAAAGAACGTTTCCTCTGCCAGGAAATCTTATATGGTGAATGATATAGGTATTATAGAAGGCTCTCATCATTTTATCTATCTTGGAGTTCCCATGTTCCGGGGAAGGTCGAGAGATTCTCACTTCACTAATATAGAAATTCAAATTAGAAGAACTCTCTCTAGGTGGAAGGTAAAATACCACTCAATGGCAGGAATAATTTGCTTGTTCAAGAATGTTGTGGCCTCAAATATTGTGTATTATTTTCGTGGTGTATTTTTGGCATTCCTCTATCATCAAATCCATTAATACTATTATACAATTTTTGTAGAGTAGTAGTATTCTAGAAAAGAAAAATTATCATAGTTCCATAGAAGTAGTGTTGCATGCTTCTGGCTTTGGGAGTTCCTGGCGTTAAAAATATTGATCTTTTCAATCAATAATTTCAAGAAATTTTTATGTAGACTTATCAATGACCCCACCTCTATGAATTTTCTCAGGGTGAGACTCTTAGATAGGCTAATTGAATGTATGCTTAGCAAAATACAATCTTCTATCTGGGATGGTCTTAGAAGAATCTTTCATAAAATATACTCGAACTCTCATTGGATTATTATTGTCAACTCCCCCCTCAAGTTCTTGAGGATAATTGTTTTGTATCTCCATTCCTTTATCGTTTTTCACCCATAATCTATACATATACAATATCATCTCAATCAAGGCTCAGTTGACCAATCTGAATACATTGTCAACCCATGTTGTTCATTGAATATCTTCATATGATTTTCTGAACAAAGAAAATATGCTCATCTGGGAGTGAAGAACAAATGGAATTCTTGATTCCCAGAAAATATACAGGCATTTGAATTAATGGGAATACAATTGTATTGGGACTTTTGACAAAAAATAGTTATCTTTATCAAGATTCTTGTTACATTGGAGAATCACCATGAATAAATTTCTAAATAATATCAACCTACTATGAGTTGGAATCTCTCTCTGATCACGTTGTATTTTATGCCTTCAACATCACAAAGTCGTTGATCACTTATTTTTGTGATAAAATACTATGTTATTCATTTGTTGGGCTGTATTTTATTTCTTTGAGTTACAACTAGTGAAGACTCACAATATCCAGAATTTAGGGCACACCTTGTTGGGTCTCAAACTGTCCATCCAACACACCATTTTATTTAAAGTGGCCTGTGTTGAAACTTTTCCTGTAATATGGGGATGGAGAACCAAATGAATCTATGATTGGAATCCCTTAAAAACACATTCTTCTCCTGCATAAATCATGACTATAGTTCAAAGATCCATCCTAATACATGAGGTGTGCTGCAACAATTCGGTTAGTGATTTCACTATTCTTAAAAAACTAAACATTTGTGCTAATTATCCTAATCCTCTTAGAACTCTTGAACTTTGTTGGATTCTACCATTTGTGGGATGGATTAAGTGAAACTCTAACAGTTCTTTTTAGGTGATTTCGGGACCATATGGCTTTGGTACTGTGTTTAGAGACCACATTATAAAGCTTATGGAATGCATTCACGATCCCTGTGGTTAGGTCACTTCTCTTGAGTCAGAGATTATGGGACTTATCAGTGATGTCTTAGTGGTGCAAAAACGAAATTGGAATAATATCTGGTATGAGAGTGACTCCACTACCATCGCTCAAGCAATCAGACTAGGAAAGAATCACCATCCATGGATTTTGACAGCAAAATGGGCCGACTGACTCAACACGCTTGCTTCAATGAACTATATTATCACACATATCTTTCATGAAGAAAATCAACTCACAAACAGCCTATCAATACTCTCCTTCAACAAGATGAGGGAAGGGATATAATATTTACAAACCCTTCTTTCCTCAAGTTTAAAGAGAGATAACTCCCCCCCCAAGACCTGCCTTCAATAGGCCCCGGAGTGGCGACTAGAACCAAGGGTATAAAATCACACGTAATAAGGAGGGAATTGCCCTTTTTATTTAGTAGGATTGGGATATAAGATAGTAAATCCCAAAAAAAACCAAAGTTGAAAGTAGAAGTAAATCCAAAAAAATCCATTACCGTATGCATGTTCCAATAATAACGTTCTAAAGAACACAAGAAAAACTCCAAAGGAAAGTACCAAAAGAAAAGAAAAACAACAATGTCAATGGTCTCTGTGTCCGAGCTAATAGGGTCTGGCACTATCCTAAAGGTCCTCCTGAAAACCTAAATGAAGTTTTTTATACATTTTGTGAGTATACTAGTATACTCAGTAGGGAAAACCAAAAGCTATCCTTCACAAGTGGGAAGGAATTCTAATGCCCCATGACAAAAGGAGTTAACCAAATCACCTGGTAAATAAACTATCCTCCCAAACCGCACCAAGGAAAATTCCCCCAAATAATTCAATTCAAGTATGGTAATAGTAATAATACATCAATGTTTGGGTGCCTCATACTAGTTTACCACTGGTTATTGAAGATATCCTACGCGTCAAGCATTCCCCGCCATTTTCACCACAGTCCCACTACCATACCCCACCCACACACACATGGGCTACCAAGATCACATACCCTGCCTATAAACACCTGGGCCACAACCACATGTAAACATGTCTGCAGACACCTGGGACAGAACAACAACGGCCACGCCCAAAGACACCTGGGCCTGAACAACTATTGCCATGCCCAAAGACACCTGGGCCTCATCCTGAAGACACTTAGGAAACAACCTGCCCGCACACACTTGGGCCAACCACTACAACATACCCTGACCAAAAAATCTTGAGCTATAATGGATCTCAGGCCCTCACAGCCTGCCCGAAGAGTCTTGGTCTACTCGGTAAAGGGAGGAGAAAAGGAGCTAATAACCAGCCACTCATAATAGTGTTGGAAAAAACACGCTCCCCCATGAAATGGGGGTGTTCGGAATGATGTGCTCAACTTGGGTGGGGCATGAATGAGAAACATAAGAACTAAATTATATTTATAGGTAAAAAATCACTCATCCTAACCTAGGGGTTCCAAAAGTATCCCATACACAAACACCCTTGTTATTATTCATTCATAAAAAGAACAATAGCCACAACCAAGTCACAAATCATTCCCTGAAAACAATTACCCATTGAACCCATACTTTTTTTTTCGTATTCAAGTGATTCCATTTAAGTAATTCATCACTACTGGGAAACTAAGAGGCATACACATAAGCCAAGACAAAAAACAATCAAGTGGAAATTCAAGCATTCACACCCGGTTCTCTTGTAAGTCACAACAACAAATGGGATCCGTGGGATCCCTCAAAGTACAAGAACCAAACCAAGCCTCACCATATGGCCCCACACAGCCTTAGCTCCACAAACCAAAAAGTACACCATAATAGGGGATCCCATCCCCATCTATGTCACCCCAAAAGAATCAAGTAGAACAACCACACATATTACCAAGACAAAGAAAGGGAGTTCTAGATTTAAACACACCATTCATTGAGTTCCTTATTTTTTGTTGGGTTAACCAGGGTGATCACACAAGGATTCTTGTCCACTGGACATCAATTTAATCAATCTAGCTTATGTGATTAACCAATTTCCATGATACAACCTTTCAATAATCACAAAAGACAGGGGACCTTTAGTGCTCATGGAAAGACCACCAACAACCATGATTTTTAGTGGACAGAAGTCTATATAATTCACAACATATAAGCATGGGTAAAATAGTACAACAACATCATCAAACATACCCCTTTATTTATTAAAAGTCTTTTTATTATCATCATTATGGTTTGGTTTCATACATCCCCATAGAAACATTAGCATACCAACCCTGCATGATAAACAGTAAAGGGAGACAAAGGAAGAACCCTACCTAGATGATCAATGATTGATGTTTTTCTTTACATGCCAAAAACTCAGGATGCGTGACTTACATGGGAAGAACTCTAGAGGATCCAAGAATGGGAAGGAAAGGATCCAACAAAGGTGCACCATTATCCTTGGTAAGGGGGACTCCAAATACACCAAGGAAAGGAAATGAGACCAGACCAGAAGAAGAAAGAATTCTTGTGTGATAAAAAGGTGAGATCCTGGAGTTACAGGATGTGGATTTTGAATGGATTTAAAGGAGAATTGTAGTTTCAACACATGGTTGGATGGTTACACATGATATAATTAATTTTTATTTAATAATTCTCCTCACATAAGTGGACATAACAACTATGAGTTAAAGGGTTTCTTTTAAATAGAGGAAAACGCGTAACAGGGGAAGAACTATGACGTATGGGAAAAGTTTGTGACATTGAGAAAAAATAAACATGTTTTGGTATGTCAAGGGTCAGCTATATCTTGGGGGATTTTAGATATCATTTAGGGAATTTAAAGGTATTTTAATGTGGTATTAAAACAATTATACGTCAAAAGATACATTATGGGAGTGGAAAAAGTCGGAAATTGGAAAAGATCAAGGGTGTGACACCATTTGGTGAGACACTGTAATGGTGCCATGGTCACGGTGCCACCATAATAGTGCCACCCTCATGGTGCCACCATCAAGGTGCCACCATCACGGTTCCACCCACACGGTTCCACCATCACGGTGCCACCGTCACGGTGCTGCCCTCACAGTGCCACCGTCACGGTGCCACCGTCATGGTGCCACCCTCAGGGTGCCACCGTCACTGTACCGCACTCACGGTGCCACCCTCATGGTGCCACCCTCACGGTGACACCATCATGGTTCCACCGTTTCATTGAGTGACTACGGCGGTGCGAATGCCCTGGTGCCACCGTCATGGTGCCACTGTTTCGGTGGAACCGTTTGATGGGACTGAGTTTTTGGAAAAGTACAAGACTAGGAGGTTCAGGGCCATTACATCAGAAGATTAAAGATTTCATGTGTGATAAAAAGGCGAGATCCTAGAGTTACAAGATGTGAAGTTTGAATGGATTTAAAGGCGGATTGTGGTTTCACCACATGGTTGGATGGTTAAACATGATGGAATTAATTTTTTTTAATAATTATAATCAGAGAGGTGGACATAACATCTAGGAGTTAAAGGGTTTCCTTTAAACAGAGGAAAAGGCATAATAGGGGTAGAACTGGGAAGTACAAAACAAGTGTGTGACATTTAGGAAAAAGCCACATGTTTTTGTAAGTCAAGTGTCACCTAAATCTTGAGGGATTTTTGATATCATTTATGGGATTTAAATGGATTTTAAAGTGTTATTAAAACACTTATACGTCAAAAGATATGTTAAGAGAGTATAAAAGGTCAGAAACTTGCAATAGAACAAGGTTGGGACACCATTTGGTGAGACACCATAATGGTGCAATGGTCCCGGTGCCACAATTATGGTGCCACCATCATAGTGCCATGCTCAGGGAGCCACCTTCAAGGTGACACCTTCACGGTTCCACCATCACGGTGCCACCATCATGGTGCCACCATCACTGTGCCACTGTCATGGTGCCACGCTCACTGTGCCTCCATCACGGTGCCACCATCACGGTGCCACTATCACGGTGCCACCATCATGGTGCCACCATTTCGTTGACTGACTGCAATGGTGCGACCGCCATGGTGCCACCGTCATGGTTCCACTGTTTTGGTGGAACCATTTGATGGGACCGAGTTTTAGGAAAAGTACTGGACTAGGAGGGTCTGGGCCATTACATCAGATACCTCTCAAAGTATTCTCATCCTAGAGAATTCAAGGATAAACTCGAAGAAAAGATAGGGGTCTGAACAACCACCTCTAAGATACCTCTTAGGAGTAGACCTCATTGACATCTAGGAACAGCTACCCCTCATGTAACCACAAAAACATATATAGGTCATACCATCCAGTGATATGGATTAGGTAGTCCCTTCTTCCATGTCATGATACTATCCACATTGGGCGGCATTGGCTCACCAGTATGGGTTTAACCACATCCCCATTAATGCATCTTGATTAAAGATCAGTTCATACCCTCCCCACTATCAGAACTCTTCACACACATCCAGATAGAAAGTAAAAAAGTACATTTTATTATTAACAAGGTCATACACTACATCACAAACATGTACAAAACAAAAAGAACAAACTCAAAACAACTCTAGGTATTGGGTTCACATTTGTGCCTCTCATTCCCAGGTACTCTAATTGAGGCCACCATGGCACCATAACGCACAAACCAAGAGGATAGTTATTCTATAGTGAACCTTCTCTACAAGATCCTCTATCCTCACTGGTCGCTCCACAAATATCACTTCATCCTAGATATCCATCTTTCCCCAGTCGAGGACGTGTGAATCATCGTGTAGATACCAAAATAGTGGAGACACATGGAAGAAGTTGTGAACCCTCATAAGTGGTGGTGTTAGTGCCCGCTGATAAGCCACTTCGATGACCAGCTGAAATACCTCGAATGGTCTGAAAAACCTTGGAGAAAGCTTACTCCACCTGCCAAACCTCTGTTGCCCATGCCGAGGGGAGACCTTCAAGAAAACACGGTACCCAACCTCGAACTCTAGTGTTATCCTCCTATGGTCGACATATGAATTCTACCAATCCTAAGCTGCCTTCATCCTCTCTCGTATAAGCTGAACCTTGTCTGTCATGCTCTGCACTACCTCCAGGCCATGAACACCTACTTCCCCAACCTCAGTCCAACACACAGGTGAGCGACTTGGCCTCCTGTAGAAGGCTTCAAACCGAGCCATGCTAATGGTAGAGTGATAACTATTGTTGTAGGAAAACTCTACTAAAGGAAAGTGTCATACCCACAATCCCCCAAAGTACAAAACACATTCCTGTAGAATATCCTCCAATTTCTGGATGGTGCGCAATGTATTCCCATCTATTTGGGGGTGGAATGTAGTGTTAAGGCATAGCTGGATGCCAAAAGAACGTTGGAAACCTTTCCAGACCCGTGAGGTAAACCGAGTATCCCGATCAGAGAATATGGACCTCAATACTCCATACAACCGCACCACTTCATCTACATACTACTTTTCTAGGGATCCATAACACTCGACTCCTTGATTTCTTGGAAGTGAGATGATTTTTTTAGACGATCCACCACTACCCAGATAGCATTGTCAACCCCTTTAAATATGGGTAGTCCCATGATTAAATCCATTAAGATATCATTCCACATCCACTCAGGGACATATAAAGGTTTTAATAGACCCCCAAGGATGTGATGTTCATCCTTTACCTACTAATACATGTGGGACATCGACACAAACTTTTCCACTTCCTGCTTCACCCTAGGCCACCAAAACTGACCCCTCAAGCCCAGTACATCTTGGTAACTCTTGGGTGCACTGCCAGAGGCAATTTTTGGAACTCCCTAAGAACTATCTTGCGCATTTCCATTGGGAAAAACATCTTCCCATGAAACATCATCTGATTATGACCGTCTTCCATCCATCCACCTAGAGCATCACCCTTGCTTACACAATCGTGCATTACTTCAGCCTCTAAGTCCCCCCCACTAAGACTCCTCCACCTACTGCAACAGGTCGGACTATACTGTCATATGAATGAGATAGTCTCTTCATTCCACTACCCTTGCATCCAAGTGTAGGGCATCCAACTCCTCCAATGCTCTCCAAGTATCTACTGATTCTCGAACCACTTCCTTCTGTGACTTCTTGCTCAAGGAATCAGCCACCATGTTCCCCTTTCATGAGGTGTATGGAATTTTGAAGTAGTAGTTCTGAAGAAACTCCATCCAACTCTGCTGCCACAAGTCTCGATCTCACTGAGAGTATATATTACTCAAGCTCTTTTGAACTGTGAAGACCACAAAGCGCTCCCCTATGAGGTAGTGACACCACAAAATTAGTTTGAACACAACCGCTACATGATCTAAGTTGTGGGTGGAATAGTTATCCTCATGGGGATGTAATTTCCTAAACCCATAGGATATCACCCTTGATGTTGCATCTGCAGACACCCCATGCCTTGGACTGAAGCATCACAGAACACCTAAAACATCACCCCTTCTACTGGAAACCTCAGCATTGGAGCACTAACCAACTTCCCATTTAGATAACTAAAGGCCTCCTAACACTTCTAACTCCACATGAAGGCCTGGTCCTTTTTGGTCAAAGCTATTAGAGGAGCTTCAACTCAAGAGAAGTAGGGCACAAAACTTCAGTAATAGCCTAATAGACCTAAAAAACTATGAAACTCCATCACATTACTAGGTTCTTCCCAAGAAACAACCCCCTAGACCTTTGATGGGTCCACTGCTATCCCTTTATTAGACACCACATGTCCAAGGAAATGCACTTCTTGTTTCCAAAACATACAAGTGGACAACTTCCCATATATTTAGTGCTACCGAAAGAACTCTAAAACCTTCCTCAAATTCTCAGTGTGATCGTCCTATGATCCCGAGTATATCAGGATGTAGTCAATAAACATGACTACAAACTGGTCTAGATATTCTCGAAAGACGGACTTTATGATCCCCATGAACACGGTTGGGGAATTCATAACACCAAATGACATGACCACGAACTCAAAGTGCCCATATATGCACCTGAAGGGAGTCTTCGTGATGTCACCCTAATTCACCCTCAGCTGGTGATATCCGGACCATAGTTCAATCTTGGAGAACCACCCTGACCCCTTTATCTAGTCAAACGGTTGTCTATCCTCAGGAGAGGGTAATAGTTCTTGACTGTTACCTAATTCAGTCTCCGGTAGTCAATTCACAACATGAGACCACCATATACCTTCTTTGTGAACAAGACTGGAGAACCCCATAGTGACGCTCTTGGTCGAACAAAAACCCTTATTCATCATATCATTAATCTAAATTCGTAAATCCCATAACTCAAGAGGTGATATTTGATAGGGAGCCATCGAAATCAGACAGGAACTGGGTTGAATGTCTATCCAGAACTCAACATCATGTTAATGGGGGTAAAGTCACCACCTCTTCAGGGAAGACGTAGATGAATTCACTGTCGATCCCTGGGACTTCCACCACCTCTAATTATGCTGACTCCACTAACAGCTCAACTTACAAGGAAAGAAGGGGATCCACTCGCTAGCTGCCCTCCTAGCAATCGTGCCCTCTGATGAAAGTCACACATTGTCCTCCCATATCTGAAAACATGACCCTACATTGGAAGCATTCGATAATAGAACATATATAGAAAACTAGTCGATGCCTAAAATGAAATCATACAATTGCATCTGCATAAAAAGAAGGTCCCCACTAGAATGATGTGGTCCTAACATCAATATACATCTTTGACAAACATGAGACAAGCTGGTATGACCTCTGACAGACATACATAAAACCAAAGGTATGAGAAGTCTATTTCTATCTAGACCCATGGTATAAGATAGAGTGGGTGAAAAAAAGGAGTGTGAAGCTCTTAAATTAAATTATGCACAAACAAGGGTACTAAACAATCTGATCGTACCTCGGATGACTTATAGCCCTGTTGGAACTGCTGCCTTTATAGAATTCAACTGCCCATGCCCAGCTCCTCTACTCCTAGGCTATTGAAATCCTCCCCAACCACACCCCATTCAAGGTCCCTGATGTTCACCCTGAGGTTGGCCCCATCCTACAACTTCTTCTCTCATAGGAGTGGGAGCTCCCTGTCCCTGATGCTGATGCAGAAAGGGCCTAGCTAGAAACTACTGATGCTGAGGTGGGCGATGAACCTTACCACCTTCACTGTAATTCCCTCAGTCTAGGAACTGATTTTGAAGATTCCCACGACTTCCAAAAATGAATTATATTATTCTTGGTCCCACAAAGAAAGGGAAAGGACTCGGAGATCAAAACTGGAATTACTGGGGCCTACTTCTCACTAGTCGAAACCTGGAAGGCCCTGACGCTGGAGGCCTGCTGCTGACTACCTTTCCCTTTGATTAGCCCAACTGGATCCCCTCTCAGGGAACACCTCCTAGCATGTGCATCCTCTCCACTACATTGTCCTTCTTTGGACCTCTAAGTATGTCGATAGAGTCAAGGGAGTAACAACATACTGAAGAGAAGGTCGGAGTGACTCCTCTAAATATCTCACATGAGACTCCTCATCCGGGAAGAGGTCCAGAGCAAAACAAAGGAGATCCTTGAACTTGATCCCCAACTCCATCACTAACATGCTCCCCTGATGAAGGATGATTTGCTCCAGCCTCTTCTGTACCTTCATCTTGAAGAGAGGAATTTCACCCAGAACTACCTTTCAAATATAGTCCACAAAAACATAGGCACCCTTTTCTCCACAAGACAGAGCATCCACCACTGATGTGATACTCCTCACATTTGTCTTACATCCAGAAGAACCCAATACTCCTTTGAAGCCGAAATCAAGGTGAAAGCTATCACTAGCTCCTCAAGCTATCTCTCTATCTACATGTCTGAGATGATGCCCTTGTACTTCCCAAGGCTCTATCACTGAAAGGTATGAAGTGTCTTCTTCCATTGGTCATCCTCCTCTCAATCACCCCTCTACTGATAAAATAAATCAGCCTACTGGTCCTTGATCTCTCACACTACTCGTGGTCGTCGTCCGGGTTCCATAATTGCAAGGTAAACAAGGAATGTCTAAGCCCAAGTAGTGTCGAAGATTGTTTTTAAAATTTTATTAAATGTTTTATTTATTTTGGATCCCCAAAGTAAAAAATACGCACAATAAAACAATTCATTATGATGTGTGTACCTTTTCTAGGGTCTCTACCCTGCAATTGGTGTAGCCACACTTGGTGGTTTGGTAGGTCCAGAGTCCTTGTATCGGATCATAGGGGGACCTAAAATCCCATGTCCTAGCCGATCTTCCCTGACCTATTCACATGCTGGGATTTCCTAACACTGTTACCCTACCATCCCATGCAATCCTCATTGTGCCTAACTCCGAACTCCATCCTATTTTTCATCCTATCTCTGATATCATTCTGTCACGACCCAAATTCACCATGATGAGGGAAGGGATAACAGATTTCCAAACCATTCCTTCCTCAAGTTGAAGGAGAGATAATGACCCATGAGACCCACCTTCAATAGGATTAATAGTGGCGAATAGAACCAAGGGTATAGAATCAAATGTAATATAGAAGGCATTACCCTTTTAATTTAGTAGGATCTAGAGATAAGTTACTAAATCGAAAACAACACCAAAGTAGGATGTAAAAGTAAATCCAAAAAAAATCCATTCCCATATGTATGTTCCAATAATAAAGTGGTACAGAGTACAAGAAAAACTTCAAAGGGATGTACCAAAAGAAAAGAAAAACAACAACGTCAATGGTCCTAGCGGCTGAGCTAATAGGGTCAGGAACAGTCCTCGAAGTCCTCCTAGAAACCTAAAAGCAGTTTTATATATGTTGGGTGAGTATAAAGGTATACTCAGAAGGGAAAACTAGAAGATCTCGTGCACAAGTAGGGATGCATTCTAATTCCCCCTGAGAAAATGAGATAACCAAAGCACCAAGTATGGAAACTATCTTCCCAAACCTCACCAAGGCACATTCCCATAATAATGAATGTCAAGTAATGTAATAGTAATAAAACATCGGAGTTTGGGTACCCTGCATTACTTTCCCACTGGTTATTGAAGAAATCCTACCCGTCAGACCTTCCCACCCATTTTCACCACTGTCTCACAATAATACCACACCCACACACACCTGGGCTACCACAACCGCACATCCGACCCATAAACACCTAGGCCACAAACACATGTAACCACGCCCGAAGACACCTAGTCTAGAAAAACTACCGCCATGCTCAATGACACATGGGCTCGAAGAACTACTGCCACACCTGAAGACACTTGGGTCTCATCCTGATGACACTTGGGAAATAACCTGCCCACACACACCTGGGCCAACCAATACAAAATACCCTTCCTGATGAATCTTGGGCTATAATGGACCTCAACCCATCACACCCTACCCTATGAGTCTTGGGATACTCGGGAAAGGGTGTAGAAAAGGAGATATTAACCATCCACTCAGAAGAGTGTTGGAAAAAACATCCTCCCCCATGAAATGGGGTTGTTCGACACAAAGTTCTCATCTTGTGTGGGGTGCGAATAAGAAACATATGAACTAAATTATACATATAGGTAAACAATAACCAATCCCAACCTTGGGGTTCCAACACTAGCCCATACACAAACACCATCATTACTATTCATTCATAAAAAGCATAAGAACCACAACCAAGTCACAAATCATTCCTGGAAAACCATTTTTTATTGAACCCATTCTTGTTTTCTTATTCAAGTGATTCAATTTAAGTAATTATTCACTACTAAGAAACTCGCATGCATAACCATAAGCTAAGTATAGAAAAACAATCAAGTGACAATTTAAACATTCACACCCAGTTCTCTTGTAAGTCACAACAATAAAAGGGATCTGTGAGAACTCTCAAAGTACTAGAACCAAACCAAGCCTCACTATATGGCCCCACACGACCATAGATCCACAAACCAACAACTGCACCACAATAGGGGATCCCATTCCCATCCATGTCACCCCACAAGAATCAACTAGAACAACCACACATATTTCCAAGACAGAGCAATGGATTTTCCAGATTTAAACACACCATTCATTGAGTTCCTTATTTTCTACTGGGTTAACTGGGGTGATCACACACGGATTCTTGTTCACTAGACATCCATTTAATCAACCGAGATTAGGTGATTAACCAATTTCCATGTTACATCCATCTAATCATCAAAGAAGATAGGGGTCCATTAGTGTGCAAGGAAGGACCACTAATGACCATGATTTTTAGTGGACAGAATCCCATACAACTCACAACATATAAGAAAGGGTAAAAGTGTACAACATCATCATCAAACACACCCATTCATTCTTCAAAATTCTGTTTATTATCTTCTTTAAGGGTTGGTTTCATCCATACCTATAGAAACATTAGTATACCCACCTCGCATGATACACAGTAAAGAGATATGAAAGAAGAACCCAACCTAGATGATCAACGATCGATGTTTTTCTCCACGCGCCAAGAACTGGGGAAGCATGACTTGCTGGGGAGGAACTCGAGGGGCTCCAAGAGTGGGCAGGAAAGGCTCCAACACCGGTGCACCACTGGCCTCGGGAAGGGGGAATCCAAACACACCATGTAAAGGAAAAGAGACCATCCCTGACGAAGAAATAATTCCTATGCGATAATTGGTGAGATCCTAGAGTTACGAGATATATATTTTAAACAGATTTAAAGGAGGATTGTGGTTTCACCACACAATTGGACGATTACACACGATGTAATTAATTGTTATTTAATAATTCTCATCAGGGAGGTGGCCATAACAACTATGAGTTAAAGGGTTTCCTTTAAACAGAGGAAAACACGTAACATGGGTGGAACTAGGAAGTATAATAAAAGGGTGTGACATCGAGGAAAAAGCCACAAGATTTGTTAAGTCCAGGATTTCCTGGCTCTTTGGGGATTTTTGATATTATTTATGGGCTTTTAATGGATTTGAAAGGGGAATTAAAACACTTCTACGTCAAAATATATGTTGTGGGAGTGGAAAAAGTCAGAAATTGGAACAAGAACAAGGGTGGGACATTGTTTGGTGAGACACCGTAACAGTGAAATGGTCATGATGCCACCCTCACGGTGCCACCGTCACAGTTCCACCCTCACGGTGCCACCTTCACGCTGCCACTTTTTCATTGAGTGATCGTGAAGGTGCGACCGCCACAGTTCCCCTCTCACAGTTCCACCTTCACAGTGCCACTGTTTCATTGAGCAACCGTGACGGTGCGACCGCCACAGTGCTGCTGTCATGGTGCTGTTGTGACCAGTTCCACCATCACGGTGCCACTGTTTCGGTGTAACTACTTGATGGGACTGAGTTTTTGGAAAAGTACTGGACCAGGAGGGTATGTGCCATTACACAAACTTGCAACTAAAGGAGTTTCTGATGAGGTTTTCACTTTCTCTCCTACGATTCACGGTGATATGATCCCTATTTTTCAATGAGACAAATATCAAATCCTCTCCTTCAATCTTCTGTAACTTTTGTTTTATTATATTTCAAGAGCCTCTATGATCACTTTTCCAAAATAATTTCAATTTTATTTCTTTTATTTTTCTATTAATTGAATAATAATTGCGTTAGAATTGCATAAGATCTTATGATATTTATTTCATTACTAAAAACTAAAAATAAATTACTATGATGAAGATAAATAATTTATATTTAGAAATAATATTTATAACCGAACATATCCACTGGGCATCCCCATGTTAAAGGTGTTATATTTATTATAAGCAAAAGAGTGACATTTTTTCCTTCATATTCACGTTAACATTATAACGGTCAAAATCTTGTCAAAATTAAAATAAAAGGCCATATATTCAATTTTTTGATGCTTATGGACAAGATATACGCATCCAATAAAATTAATTTAAGTGTGAGAGTCATTCTATAGTCCTTATAATTTAGTTTCTAACTTTATTACCCGATTTACAATTTACCATGGTTAAAAAAATTACTAAGGTTATTATTCATATCAATCAAAAATAAAAGGGACCTATTTACCAAATTTAGACCCACTAATTCAAAATTTAGAATCCATTTTAAAAAATTCAAAAAAAGTGGTATAATTTAATTTAAAATTAAACAGAATAAACATGATGAAAAATAGTCTTTCAGAAAAATTTCTATTTTAAGAATAAAATGGTTTTATACTAAATTAAAGAATAATATTAATTTCAAAAACCATAATTAGATTATTATTCGTCAAAAAGAACTAATGAAATTTTAAAACAAATATAAAATAATATTTTTAATTTTTAAATAATTGAAAATAATATACAATTTTGAAAAAATCATAAAATTTCACTATTCATCAAAAAATCAATATTTTTAGATACTTTTCAAAAATTTATCTTAGAATAATTTTAACATACTAAATTCAAAACTGAAATTCATTTTGTCAAATTAAAATCCTATAATTTGTAATTTAAACATTTAAATAAAACCTTATAAGAAAAGAGTTTCATAAAACTATTTCCTTTTTATTTTAAAAAAATTACTTAATATATTTACAAAGAATATAACTATCTAATTTACGAATATGAATAAATATGAAAAAGATTTATTCTATGATTACCTGGTGGCTACACAGACACATACAAATACAAATATAGATACAGATACAAATACAGATACCGATACACATACACTGATACATATACACACAAACACAGAGACACACACACACACACACACAAACACATACACATACACATACACATACACAAACATATACACATACACACACACACACAGACACATAGACATAGACATACACATACAAATACACAAACACACACACACACATACACATACACAGACATTCACATACACATACACATACAGATACTGATACACATACACACACACATACACATACACATTCACATACACATACACATACACATACACATACAAATACACATACACATACACATACAAATACACATACACATACACATACACATACACATACACATACACATACACATACACATACACATACACATACACATACACATACACATACACATATACATACACATACACATACACATCCACATGGACATACACATACACATACACATACACATACACATACACATACACATACACATACACGTCCACATACACATACACATACACATACACATACACATACACATACACATACACATACACATACACATACACATACACATACACATACACATACACATACACATACACATACACATACACATACACATACACATACACATACACATACACATACACATACACATACACATACACATACACATACACATACACATACACATACACATACACATACACATACACATACACATACACATACACAAACACATTGACATAGACCTACACATACACATACACATACACATACACATACACATACACATACACATACACATACACATACACATACACATACACATACACATACACATACACATACACATACACATACACATACACATACACATACACATACACATACACATACACATACACATACACATACACAAACACAAACACATACACATACACATACACATACACATACACATACACATACACATACACATACACATACACATACACATACACATACACATACACATACACATGCACATACACATACACATACACATACAGATACACATACACATAAATATACACATACACATAGAGATACACATACACATAAAGATACACATACACATACACAAACACATTCCAAGACACATACACATTCTAATACACATACACACAGAAATACACATAAAAATACATAGAAACATACATATACACACATATTCATGTACATCCACAAACACACACACACACACATAAGAACATATATGCACACACTTACATACATACCCTCACAAACATAAACAGACATGCACAAAACAAATACACACACATAACACAACACATGAATTTACATACTACACATATATACATGCACATACACATACATCCACATACATACACATGTATATACATACATACAAATACATGTGTGAATATTTTAAATTATTTTATATCACTACTACAAAATCATCCTTTAACAGCACTAGAAAATGCCTTTATTAGTGCTAAAAAAGCACTGAAAATCAAAGTGTAGTTAAAAGCCTGAAACTTTTATCAGTGCTAAAAAAGTTCCATTAAAGGACCCCTTTCAAAATGCTAAAAAAGAGATATTAAAAGGATCATTTAATAGTTATTTTTAGTGTTGTTAAAGGCCCACTTTATTAGCACTTTTTTTGTACTGTTAATGGGGGCCTTTAAAAGTGCTGAAAAATCACTCATAAAGGTTATATAAATTTTGTTCCCTACACCACACCCACCTCCCTTTATTATTGCCTCCCACTCATGCACCCCTTTATCAGTGCTTCCCCTACCCCATTATGAGTGCTTTAGATAATCCCAGCCACCCGCATGCACCCCTACCTCTAGTGAGTTTCGAACCTAAGACCTTTTGCTTATACATCCAACGCCCTTACCACTACCATATACTGTTTTTTACATTTAATGATATATTTATATACATTTAGTCACATTTTTTATCCATATATATATTTATATGTTATATATATGTTTATGTATTAAGTAATATATTTTATATTTATTTATATTTAATCTATTTATTTATAAAATTAAATTTTTATATGTGGACATATAATATATATATTTATATTTACATATTTGATTACAAAAAAAATTAAATTTTGAAAATTCATAAAATTTAAAATCCATAATATCAATATGAATGTAATATCTAGGAATAAAATCATTCCCTACCAAAAAAGTGAAAAAATAACCCTATAAATGAGGCTTAAAATCCATTGAAAGTTAAAAAATTTGGGTACATCGACTAAAAACTCAGTTTTTGTGGCCTTTTGTAATTTTTTGGCCTTAAAAAAATAGTTTCCTAGGCCCCCTGAGTCTGACAGTGTAGATCTCATCACATGATTTTATTTGATATGTGGTAGAGCTCAAACGAACACCCAGATCAAAATTTATGGCCGGTTTAAGTTTAAGTTATGTTTTCAACTTATTTGATATATTTTATTATTTTTTTTATTTTTTTATCTTCAAATTGATTCTATTGATTATTTTTTAGTAATAATTAGAAAATTATTAATTAAAAATATTTTTTAGATATTTTATAAGCCATCCTCACAAAATATCTTATATTTTAAGTGTAAATGCATTTTTACCTTATCTAAAACATATTTCAAAAAAAATATATTATATATTATATTTATATCAATATCAATATATTTTTATTTTAATATATTATTTTAATGAAAAATATTAATTTTTTGAATTATAATTTTATTAGTTGTTGTCAAAAAGTGATGATAAAGGGGGACGTTTATCAACACTTCTAAAAAATCACTGATAACCCCCCCCCTATCAATTAATTTTTACAAGTGATGATAAATGACCCCATTTATAAGTGCTTGTAAAAAATCACTGATAAAGGACTCACTTTAAAAGTGATTTTTTAGCATTGTTAAAGACCCCCTTTAACATCGCTAAAAAACCACTGTTAAATACCCCTTTTAACATCAATTTTTTTAGAGTTGACAAAGGGGATCATTAACAGAATTTTTAGCTAGTGATTTTAATGTATTAGTGATGGATAAAACCAGTTTTGTAGTAGTGTATGGATATAAATCTATAAATTTAAATACGAATAACATATTTAAATAAAAATAATCATTTATATATTTATATAATTGATTATATAAAATATTAATATATCATTTTAATATTAATTATATATATACATTTTAATTAAGGTTTATAAATAAAATATTAAGAATTTTTATTAATTGATATAAATTTGAAAATTTATATATATAAAAGTATAAAAATAAGAATGATAGTAGTTCTTTAATATAAGTTATGTAAACCATATTCATATATTATATTTTAATATACATATATATTGTAATATATATCTTATTTAAAAATATATAAATATGTATAAATAAATTAAATCATTCATGTTTCTATTTATCAACGCTTTTTTTGAACTATTAAAGGTAACAATTTCATAGCCTACATTATGGTGTCTAGATGGTAGATATTCACTAAAATGGGAATATAAAATTGTATGGTACACCCTGTTTTATAGCCTAAATTATGGTATATAGATTCCTCTATAATAGCCTATGATTAGTGTCTATTATAGAGTACGATATATATGTGATATGTGATATCAAGTGCATTTCTTATTCCACATCTCCCATATGGAATCCTTCAATTATAAATTAATGATTAATTCATTTATAGTTATTTGAATTTTTTATAATCATTTGAAACATTCAAAAAATCATGTACTCAATAGAAACATATTTTTATAATGTATGTCAGCTGTCCGGTATTGGAAACTGATGCTCATCTCCATTCATTAAAAGGATAGAGTATATATAAAGGGATAATATCCCCTTATTGATTATGTGTGACTTTACCAATCCATATAAGAAGATCTCTTCTACCCAGATACTTCATTTTTATTCCTCATGAAGGTGAAAACATATATTTATAGATTAGGGGTTCTCTCATTTTGAATTAGTATTTTAGTGGCTAGGGGAATCCTCATAGAGAAAATATTCCAATTACTATTTCTTGATGATAGCCATCAAGAAAAATCCCAAGTGTTAAAATTTTAGAGACATTTCTACATATCAAGGAAACCTATTATATATATGTTATTCAAACTACATATTGATTCATGATGATATATCAGATAATTTAAGTATATTTCTTCCACTTTCATGAATATAAAATGATCCACAAAAACCCATAAACGGTATTTGATTTAGGTTCATCAATGAATCAACATTTTTTTTACTATTTTTATACAGATACCACGTATCATAATTTTAAAAAACTCATATCATAATGTATGATATGACATCAATGAATGTAAACCACTAAGTCACTAGATTTATTTTCCTAACATTATATAAAAGGATAACACAATGTGTATTTATTTGTTATATGGTACGACTGATATGTATCATAAAGTATAATACATTAAAAACCAATATTTTTTATCTGTGCTATATGATATGATATAAGTGATATCATAGGCTATAAAAGAAACCTAGGATTAATGAAAATAGAGTAATGGATCATAATTGTGATATTGGTAATATCATTGATTAAAATTTACACATGTTTAAGGGCTACACCGTAGGTAACCTTTACATATGATTATGTATTAAGAAACCATTGCATAACCCTTTTTCATAGAAGTATAAATTATGATATGTAAAGGTTACCTGGATTTTTCCTACAATACATAATGGTTACTCGATATATAAGTGTAACACACAAAGATTTTACTATATGTCTCATTTTAAATAAATTTAATCCCTTCGATAGCTTATATCGAGCTTAAAAGAACTCCAAAATATCATTATTTTAACATGGACATTATAACATTGTTGTTAAATTGGAGGGAATACATATTATTAACCACATTATGAAATATATAATTTCTAAAACATTATTAATGTATTAATTAATTCTTTTTGAACATGCACATAATATTTAGCAAAGTCATTTTATTCTTCAAATATATGTTTTCTTCAAGAGATTTCTATTTCTTTATAGGAGAAAATAAATGTAATTAATTTTTGATATTTTTATGAAATTTATTTGATAATATTAAAAACATTTTCAGATTAATCATGCTAAAATTATCTTTGGATTAATTTTTGATAATTTTTCGAAAATTTTAATTTTTCATTGAATTGTATAACAATACCGTTTTTTAGAAAACCCTCCTTTTCTTTATCTTTAAAAGTCATTTTATTTTTTTAAATTGATATCAAAGTAATTTTTTCAATTTTTAGTTATAATTAATATAATTAAATACATTTAATTAATATTTATACCATATTTTAGTATAAGTAAATTTTTGGGCATTAAATCTCATTTTTTCCAAAATACTTTTTTTCATTGTGTTTGGAAGATTTAATTTTAAATATAATTTTGAAACATATGTGTTTTGAATTTTTAAAAATGTATTTTTTATTTTTAATCAAGATGTAAAAATTATTTTATAAGTTACTTTTCATATTTATTCATAAAAAATTTACCATGGTAAAAAAATATATTTATTGTAGTATAAGTAAAATAAATAAACAAGATATAGTAAAAATATAAAATCTTATAATACCTAAAAACTAAAAATTTAAATGGTTAGTTGATGTGTTTATAGGACATAACCATTAATGAAAACATTAAATATCAAACTAATTTGTTTTAATTAATTCCACCATAATGTGGTTGTCTTTAAATATAAAATAACCAATATTTAATAACCTAAAACAACCCCTCCTCAAGAATAAATACCACTCCTCAACACCCCCTTTCTCCTAAAAAGCCTTGGATATCGTAAATTATCTACCAAATCATATCCTAACCACTCTACTCGCCTCCAAATTCTATTGGTCTCACCAGAAGACTAATTCATTGATCCTTAAGGGGTTATTTAAGGAGATGATATTAAAGAGGTAACTTTCTCAAACCATATCTCTCAATTTCTTTTATTCTTATACCTTATCCCCAAATAATTCATACATAAAATAATAATAAATCCAATATCATGTATATATTTTAATTTTATATTTATAATGTAATATCTTATATCAATAACTTTTATTATCTTGTCTTATTCAAAGAAATGAAACCATAGTCTAAATTATGGCTGTTATCCATCACCATGGATAATAGGATTTTTTATTCCATTACCACCATCATGATTAGTCATATAACTATTATTATAGTTACATAAGATTTTAATAAGTATATTATAACTTATTTCATGTCATTTAACTAATATATAAACATAATATTAAAGAAAATTAAACTAGATCATGATGGTCAGAAAAACCGCCAAAAATAACTAACCATTTGTCATAACATTTTTATCAAATAAATCATACTAATATAAGAATGAAAAATGAAATATGTGACCATTTATAATTTTTTACATGAATTAATTCCATTTCATTTCACTTCTGGAGAGATGTTCCCATTTGAAAAGAACATCCATAATTATACTCCAGTGAACCGACCAAAAAACCATAAAACCAGTGCTCTTAGAAAAACTAAATTGAACTTTATAATTCACTGAAATAGACATAAATGAATTTACCAATTTGATAATAAATCTAAATTATGTGTAAAATTATTTGAACTAAGTATTCAATTAATCTGATTTTATTATACAAGATATTGAGAGAAAGTGAAGAACCTTCAGACACACGGTAAGAGACTCTTTAACAAAAAAACCTCATTTTAAATATTATAAAGTTTTTCTAAATGATTAACTTACATATAGATTTCTATAAAATGAAAATTTTAAATTTATTTATATGAAAATTAATTAATTTTTTTCTATTTTCTTTCAAATATTTTCCAAAAGGGATCTATTTAAGGTTTTATATAAGGAAATTCTTAACCCAATTTCCTTTTTTTGGTTTAAACATATACTTTATAATTTTTTAATGATAATATTATGTGTAAAATTACTTTTTAATGTCTTATGTTGTTTATAAACATGTTTTATATGTATTTATAGTATATACACATAACAGAATCATTTGACCAATGCCCACTTTAATGATATGATATTTTAAAGAGACTTTCCTTTTAAAAAAACTTACTCTAAACTTTATTTTTCAATAATTAGAAAGTATTTTTTTAATATATATAGAAAGAACATAATTTCATTCATTAAGGTCAATTTAATATTATGAAGATTACATTATAAATTTATAATGTTAAGTTCAAATAATTTTTTTCCAATTGTACGTACATATTTTTTCATAATGAGTGATTTCAAAATAGAAAGTTCATTTTCTTACAAGAGTGTTTTTGATCCAATATGTCATGATTTTTGGGACTAAATCCCTCTAGGTATCATTGAAGCATTTTTGAGGACATTGGGTTTGTTGATAAAGTGGGCCTCCATGTTGTGTTTGTTTACAAAGCAGACCATGATGTACAAATTTGTTGAAAAAGGTTGTTTAAATGGTGAGTTATCAAGTTCAAAATATTCTTCCAACAATCCATGTTTGATTGAAGATCCTAGACAAAGAAATGGATGATCTGGAGGTTGTACAAAAAGATCATATACAAGGCGACACCATGTTTTAGTTTTTGCCAAATTTTTGGGCCTCAAATTCTAAAAATAGAGAAAAGTATTTTTGGAAAAGAAAATTGCACGCTAGTGTCTTGGCATCTTTGAAACATGCATGTCATATGTTTTTCATGATCAGAACATAAAAATATGGAAAAGGAAAGAGGGGCGCCCATGTTTGGCTTGGGTGAGCAGGTGACTAGGGTGAGACTTGCATGTTGGCACTCAGGGTACCCAAAATGCCTATAAATAGAGGGATACCCCTCGTAATTTTTTCCGAACGTTCAACACATAGATTAAATTAGAGCTCCAGTCACGTAGGTGGTTTGGACGCGCAAGTGGTGATTTGGTCGTGATAGTATAAAGATACTCAGAAGTGTGTGCTGGTTGATAGTTTCGTGCCAATATTGGTTTGGGCGTAAAATGGTGTGAGTCACCCAATGGTTTCACCCACGTTTACCCAAGTTCTAAGGTTAAAGCAGTCTCATGCAGTGTTTCTTGGGTTGTCGAATCTTCATATACCTAAGAAGAACCTTTAGACACTAAATAAAAAGAGATGGATTTTTGGCTATGAAGTGGAAAACTAGGGTTGATTTTAGATGGTTCTAAAATATCACTAAAAGATCTATGTGAATTAAAATTATGAGAAAATGAGTTGATCAAAGGTTATTGCTCCGGGTGGATTGGATGAATTTTCTTTTGTTTTACGATTTCAATTTCATTAAATCAAGAAGGATTCATTCAATGAATTCAAACTAACCTCATCACTTACTGATTAAACACCTTCCCAACACATGATAATCACCTATACACTTGTACAGTCATTTTCATGAGCACCCCAAGGTAAAGGATATAATTAGCACATAAAAGTGGGGCAAATAAACTCAATAAGGAAGAGGAAGAGAGAAAATCATTGAATGAAAGAATATCAAATTAAAGAAATTAATTACATTTGTATTATGAGAAATAACATCCAATCCAGCCTCTATCTACTCCCTTGGATCAAACCATAAAATATCTAGCCCTCCATTGATGATATGTTCTCAATGGAAGCGGGAATTAGACTTATGAGGATGGAATTGAATAAGTAAAAACAAAAAAATAACGAACACTCCACCATTGTGTGAAAAAAAATCACAAGGTTTGGTGTGAACAAGTTCACACCTTGAAGAAAAGGTATCAAGGTGATATTAAGAAGATAAAAATAATATAAGAACTTTTATTCAACACTATGGTGATTCGAACAACTTTAATGAGAAGGAAGAACATTACAAATACAAATTGGCATAATAACATTACAATGAAAACAAAGTTCCAAGATCCTCCAAATCCTCCACCACTACTGCCTTAAATAGGCACTGTGGAATACATTGGCCGAGACCCCATCATCCCATGTGTATTTAATTAATCGTGGTTGGGAAAGGTGGGTGAACAATTAATGGAGATGAGACTTTTCCACTCTTCCCCCGAAATGACAGCCAACTTGCATCCATTGGAAAGATGCACCAAAAGGGCCTTCTATATGAACGAATTAAAGTGGACCATCGAAGGATAAAATATATCCCCGGATATCCTATAAAATCATGTAACATATCAGCCCAAAATAATATGGGGTTCGTGAGATATTATTTAAATGTTGGGATGTTTTTCTAGCCCTTAGAATTTGGCCCTGAATTTCAAAATCAACTTGGGCTGCCAGGAACACCATTAAAACATCCTAATTAGCTTGGGACACTGTTAAATTAAATATTCCTAATAATATCCTCTATCTTAATTTAAATTGTCATTATCATTGGGATTCAATTCCGTCCTCTACGAAACTTTTATTGGGCTGCTGTCTATATCACTTCACCCAGAATGTGGTTGGTTCAAAGCCCACTTTGGTGGTCTTCCAAATTGAATCTCTGAGTGCTTCAAAAGAATTAATTGTTTCTTATATCATGGGAGACCTTAAAATAAAATATAATCATAAAATCAAGACCATTATGTCTGTTATGAGATGTTCAAGAAGGTACCATGTAATAGTGCATTTTAAGAAGGAATTACAATCATAATGTGAAATAATGTTCAAAGTGTAAAATTCACTAGTAATGGTGTCTATGATTAATAAATAACATGAATATTATAGTATAATAATGATTATTATCCTATTTTAGTGGCTAGTAACACCCCCAACTTGAGTTTTTCTAGTCCTGAGAATAATATTTCTCAAAAATATGAAATTCTAATTCCCTTTTCCAAAAACATTTTAATACACATTTCTCACCAAAAAATCTCATACCAAAAAAATTATGACACCCATAAATATCATTTAAACCAAGATAGGTTAATAGGAATATCCAAATCCCAAGCCCATTCCTTTTTTCAAATTAATCGCCATATTTCATCAATTTTCAATTAATCATGATGATGTGTTGTGTGTCACAATAGACATGGGGGTTCATTTTCATTCGAGGGAGAAAAGATTGATGTTCTAGGACGAATCAAAATTAAATATAAAGTTGATTATTCATTTTTCTAATTTTTTTTGTCTTTTTTTTCAATTTTTCCATGGTAATTGAAATTGAACTCAATCGAGTCAACCCATGTAGCAAGACTTTGCCGATGACTCCCAGGCTCAACGACCTTAGGGCACCAAGTGAATCTCAAAAACTCGGGAATAATATCGAGTTAACTCAATCAAAAACAAATTCTAATTACCACAAATAGAGGTAAAATTCCCAACTCTGGGCAAGAAAACTACGGAGTCATAATCCCCATGTGCTGAAAGCCACACATTAAGTCAATCCATTGCTTTATGCGCAATTGATTTTTTTTGAATACTCTTGTTAAAATTAAAATGATCACCAACCATATACAATATATTTTGGACCCCAAGAATTCAAAATAACACCCCATAATATATAGGACATGAATTTTGTTTTTTAAATAAATGGATGAAAATATAAATAGCGAAAAATCGCATCAGACAACTGCACTTTCCGAAATCTATGTTCATGAACTTAATCTTGCATTAAAATCAGAATCAAGGCACTAAAAATTATTTGATATCCAATTTTAGAGTTTGAAATGTGTGTTATCATGATCATGGTTTATGAAAATTTTCCTTCCACACATTTTAGGATGAAAAAAAAATCAATTCTTTTATTTTATCTCCCCCCATCATAGAATAACACTACCCTAGTGTTTAAAGAAATAAAAAATTAGAAGGGGGTAGGGTAGAAGTTCAAATAAGACATTGATACTTAAAATCATGGAATGAAGTCACCTCATGGGTGATGTTAAAAATGTGTTCCCCAGTCTCCCTTCAGACCTAGTTCGAGTCCCAATGGCTTGGATTGTTGTGACAAGATTTTACCAATGACGTACGACATGCCTTTAATTTTTTTTATAATGTATATATTTTTGTATTTTTTAAACCTAAATAAAGCATAAAAAATAAAATAAATAAACTGATGATACATTGCCTTCTCAAAAAATTTCTTGTTAATTATTACTCAGGGTTCACACCACATGACATGGATGAATATGGTGCTCCCATTTCATACCCATCCTTATGCATAAAAGAAGAACATGTAAACAATCCAAATTATTATTATTTTATTATTTTTCTTTTAACATACAAAAACATAAAAAAATAAACTGATGATACATTGTCCTCTCTTAAATTTCTGGGTAAAGTATTTCTCAGGGATCACACCACATGACATAGGTGAATATGGCGCTCCCCTTTCATAACAATCCTTAAAATAAGAACATGTCAACAATCTAATGAATTTTTTCTTGTATTTTTCATTTAACCTACAAACACATAGAAATAAAACACCCTGATGATACATTGTCTTATCTTAAATTGTTGGGTAAGGAATTACTCAAGGATCACACCACGTGACAGAGGTGAATATGGTTCTCCCCTTTCATACCCATCATTACTCATAAAAAAAGAAAATTTCAACAGTCTCTGGGTACTAATTAAATAAAATAAAACATGAAAACCATGGGTTTCTCTCATGAAACTCTTTTGTTTAACGTCTCTAGCTCGACATGAACCCCCTAACTTACCCAATACCAAATTTCAAAATTTCAAGGACCCCATATTTATCCACTTATACATTATTGAGATTTATTCTTTGTTTATAATTTTTGTCATGTACAATCCTATGTTCTACAATGATTGGGAAAATCCAAGGAATATCAGAAATGATTGATCTAGATTCTTCTGTAGTCTTTCCTAAGAAATAAATGCCCTTTCCAACTTTTTTGGTTTCAAGAGAAGAATGAATACCAATTTAAAGCTCATGATTATACCCTATGAAGGGATACTTGGGTTTTGAAGGAAGGATAGTAATTTTGATATTGGGTTGCATAGGACATTCAAACACAGGTTGAGATTTTTAACCCTACTCAGTTTCATTTTCCAAATTTATCAACAAAATTGGTTCCTTTAGAATAGAAGATTCAGACACCAAATTAGAGAGATTAGTGTCAGGAATGGGTATAGACCAATTTTTTTTAATTTACTTCAATGGTTCAGTGATTTGTGTTTTTGAAAAATCATCAATAGAGTTATACATAGGAGACTCAATCCACGATGTCAAATTTCCCTCTTGTGAATACATGAAATCAATTTCCTCCTAGTTTAAAGACCCTTCAACAATTTCTTGATTCACTTCCCCTACCCCAAATCCAAAGTTAGGTTCTTCAATAAATTCATGATAGGTTTGTGGGAAACTAGACATTACACATAAGGTTTTGGAAGGTACAATTGTTGTTGGGATGAGTTCCTCACAAGTATTAATGCGTTGTAGTTCTAATCTCAAAGATGATACCTCATAACTCATTATATCCATTTGATTACAAAATTTTTCAATTATTGTTTGAGGAATATATTTTGTATGTGGTTGATCATCATTTACTTCCCCAAGATTCATCTCTTCAACCATCCTTGAGAGGGCTGGAAATTTTTCCATTCAATATTCATCATCCCAATGACTGTACATGTCACCAGGTGATTGGTAATTAATCAAGGATTGTTCAAAGAAATTTTATAATTTAGGGGATTCCCAATATTTATTTTCCATTTGATTCCAGCATGAGTTTGTGACATGGTAATTTGGTAGATACTCCATTGGAGAAAACAAAACGTTCGATTTTAGATTCTCAGGACACACACAAACAGAAAGGGGTAAAAACAAGAGAGATGGGGTTGATAATAGAGAACTTGGGGTAAGAAAGGATTATAGTGCCTAATATAACTTACTTGGGTCCCCAGAAATGACAGCAAAATTTGGTTTTGCCAATATTTACCCAAGTTCTAAGGTTAAAGTGGCCGCTTGTAGTGTAGCTTGTGTTGTCGAATCCTCAGAGACCTAAGAAGAACCTTTTGACACTCAATAAAAAGGATGGATTTTTGGCTATGAAGTGGACAACTAGGGTTGATATTACATGGTTTTAAAAGATAAATAAAAGATCCATGTGAATTCAAATTTTGAGAAAATGAGTTGATCCAAGGTTATTTCTCTGGGTGGATTGGATGAATTCCTTTTTTTACGATTTCAATTTCATTAACTTGATAAGGATTCATTAAATGAATTCAAACTATCCTCACAACATACTGATTAAATACCTTCCCAACACACTCTAATCACCTATACACTTTTAGGATCATTTTCATGGGTACTCCAAGTTAAAGGATATAATTATCACATAAAAGTGGGGTGAATAAACTCAATAAGGAAGAGGAAGATAGAAAATCATTAAAAGGAAGAATCTCAAATAAAAGAAATTAATAACATTTAGAAAGTGAGAAATAAAATCCAATATATCCCCTTGATACTCCCTTGGATGAACCCATAAAATATCTTTCTCTCCATTGATGACATGTTCTCAACAGAAGCGGGAAGTAGACTTACGAGGATGGAATTGAAGAAGTAAAAACAACAAAATAACAAACACTCCACCGTTGTGAGGACCAAATCACAAGGTTTAGTGTGAAAAAGTTCACACCTTGAAGAAAAGGTATCAAGGTGATATTAAGAAGAAAAGAATAAGATAAGAGGAATAACTTTTATAGAAAACTAAGGTGATTTGAACAACTTGCATGTGAAGGAAGAACATTACAAAGACAAATTGGCATAATAACATTACACTGAAAAAAAGATCCAAGATCCTACAAATCCACCACCACTACTACCTTAAATAGACATTTTTTAAGCCTTTGTCCGATCCCCCATCATCCCATGTGCCTTTAATTAATTGTGGTGGGGAATACTGGGTGGAAAATTAATGGAGATGAGACTTTTCTACTCTTCCCCCAAAATTGAAGCCGGATTGCATGCACCAGAAAGACACGCCGAAAGGACATTCTAGATGAATTAATTAGAGTGGACCATAAAATGATAAAATGTAGATGTATATGTCCTCCAAAATCCTATAAAATTCCATCCCACAATAATGTGCGATTCGCGAGATATGATTTAAATGGTGGGTTGTGTTTCTCGGCCTCAGAATCTAGCCCAGGATTTCATAATCAACTTAGGCTGCCTAGAACACCATTATAAAATCCGAATTAGCTTGGGCCATTGTTAAATTAAATGTTCCCAATAATATACTCTATTTGGATTTAAATTTTCTGAATCATTGGTCTTCAATTATGGCCTCTACAGTACTTTTATTGGGCTGATGTCTAAATCACTTCGCCCCGAATGTGGTTGGTTTAAAGCCCACATTGGTAGTCTTACAAATTAAATCTCCAAGTGCTCCAAAATAATGAATTGTTTCTTATATCATTGGAGTATATAAAATAAAATATAAACATAAAATAAATACCAATATGTTTTTTATGATATGTTCAAGAAGGTACCATGTAATAGTGCATTTTAAGAAGGAATTACATTCATAATGTGAAATAATGTTCAAAGTGTAAAATGCACTAATAATGGTGTCTATAATTAATAAATAACATGAATATTATATTATAAACAATGAATATTATCCTTTTGGGGCTAATCACCCATGTTCAGAGTTGTAGAAGGGGTGTCATGAAAGTGGTTTGGTGACACATGCACGCTAGGTTTGGGGAAGTGTGCCAAAGTATAGAGATGTGTGCTAATCATAAAGAAGTGTGTATGTTATTCTAGGGATGAAAGAAAGTTGGATGATTACCTATTACATCTGTGGTAAAGTTATATTCATTAGTGGATGAAAGGGGAACTTCAACAGAGCATCTACATACATAAAAAGATGCATTCATTTGTGATAATTAAAGGACCTACAAGTCATTAAACTATGAGTGGATATTCTGAAGAAGTAGTCGGTACACTTCAGTTGAGAGATTAGTGAGATTTCATATTATGATTTGTTGTAAACTAGGAGGGATAGTGATTCTTCTCTGATCTTTTTAAACAACAGTGCGCTTTTAGTAGATTTGGTACATCGACACATCTTCTGTGTATTCTCCTTGGACATTGATTAGTGAGGGTGAAACAAGTAAAAATTATTGTGTCTTGTACATGATTTAATTTTTGTTTATACATTTCTATGGGGAAGATATAGAAGAGTGTTTTTCTTAATAGTGAAACAAGATCAATAGGGGAATTTGTTTTAATCTGTTATACCCTGATTCACTCCCCTCTCCGGGTATCTAACCTTGTGGACCTAACAATGAATTTTGTTATTATTATGGTTCTTGTGAATTTTTTATAATTATGGGTTCTTCTATTATAAGATAATGATGGGTGTTTTCATGACAAACTAAATATGTGGGGTTATATTATTAACCAATGTTGGGTGGTTTCATGATAAAACAAGGATGGGTGGTTATATTATAACCTCTAATACATTGGGTAATATGGAGATGGAAGTTGACCAAATTGGTTATTCCATTTATATGAAGGGTCGATCCCCATTATAGCTTATGGAGAGACTGATATAGCTTATACGAATGTTATTCCCCATTATAGCTCATAAAAAATAGGTGATCTTGATATAGATTATACGAAGGGGTTGATCCCCATTATAGCTCACGAGTGAGTCCGATATAGCTTCTATGAAGGGTGATCCCCATTATAGATCATGAAAAATAGATGATCCTAATATATATTATATGAAGGGTTGATATCAATTATAGCTCACATGTGATCCTGATATAACTTATACGAAGTCTGAGCCCCACTATAGCTCTCCAATACATTAGTTAATGATTATATAGGAATTAGGCCATATGATTATTCAAATTAAAAGGGTTTTGAAAGGGTTTTATGAATTTGATGCTCTAAGTCTCCATAAAGTGTTTTATTTTTCTTACTATTGGTTTTAATTATTATATTTGATCTAACAGTGTGTTTCTTTCATATTAAAATGAATTATATATTTTTCTCTAAGATCATTGAAATAAAGGTAAATATTTCATGAGCTTTCTTTTTTTTCAATAGAATAACAAATATCTTATTTTTATATCCCTTACTAAGATTTTGTGCTCATCCCAATTTTTTTTAAAAATAATAGTTTTTAATGATGGGTATGAGAAAAAAAAATAAGACACATTTATAGTTGTGAAGATTCTTCATAAAAGTAAATCACGATATATTTTAAAAATATTTTTTTGGTGAAAAAATGGATACTGGGTATAAGTGTCAACTTGTAATTTATAAGTTTATTATATAAGAGTTTATGCTAATTTTATAAAACTATAAACCTAAAATATCTTGGGGGAATGAAATAAATACAATTATAGTTTAAAATCACTAGAATATGTTATGTTTAATGGCGGGTCCTTCCAGTTGGTATCAAAGTAGGATTTAAACCAATTTAGAGAATATGACTTTTTTAAAAAAATAGTTTAAGCTTCAATGCACATTCATCTTGTAAAATTCCTATTTCTAAAATTTTTTAGATCACAGAAAATCGGTTAAAAATGGATGGAGGATGAACTCAAACAACATTTCTAACTCTTTCTAATTAATTTTATCCAATAATTATTTCAAAGTCACGTCCTTATGATTTTTAAATTTCATTTAACAAAACAATCTCCTATAAATAGTTGTTTGAAATATCGAACACTTCCTATATACCTCAATATCCCCATGGTCCATGGCATGGTCTTAATCAAATTCTAGTTTCACAATATTATATTCTCTCCCAAAATAGTAAATATCATCATGCAATTTTAAAATATATTACCCTAACATAGGAATTTGAAGACTATTTTGATCTCAAAATGGTTTATGAAAAAGGAAACCCTTATCAAAAATATTTATATTTGGTTTTAACTTATATTATTACTTGTTATACTTATGGTATTTTAATAGGACCCTTGAATGAATTATTCGAAAACAAACATGATCTAAATGTTTTATAAAAATTAAATTTTATTATATGTTTTAAAAATATATGTCATAAAAAATGATTTTCCAAAACTATTTATCTACCAAAATCCATACAACCTATGTTTTAAAAGTTTTATTTGGGAAAAGGAAGTAAGGGAAATTGAAGAAGCTCTACATCATTATTGCAATGCATGGAACTTCTATCTATGTGAAAAAAACAACAACGAAATTAGGTGGAAACCATCAAGGTATAAATTTAATTCATTTTGGCATAGTTTTATTTAAATTATTGGAAGATAAAATGTAAAATGTTGAGATATAAAAAACATCATGAATTAAGATGTTGAGGTAATTATATATCAATATTAAAAAATAAATGTATAAGATAACCTTTGAGGATAAAACATACTATTAGTGGATGAAATTATACTTCTCAAATAGGTATGATTCATTAGTATAGGTAGTAAAATAATTTCTCAACTATAGAAAAAAGAATTTTGAAACAAAAATGTCATCTATTTACTTTTTTTATTGAGAAATCAGTATACTTTTAACCCATTAGAGATTTATGGTTTTGTTATGGTCAACCTTCACATAACCATGTTATATATAATTCTACATCACAAATTTATAGTTATAATTATCTTTAATGTTTATATTTTCCCTTTCTACTAATGTTCTCATCATTGGAATCGTAGTTTTGTGGTGACCTTCACCTTTTAATTTCAATATTTTAAGAGGAAGTTCTATTGACGATTTTTACAAGGAGGCCTTACCAAAAAGAAATTTTCAAATATCCAAATTTTATTTTGGAATTTAATTTTAAATTTTTTAGGACAATGTTTTTTAAAATTCTTGATTTTATCAAGACTATAGCTTATCCATTGGTGCTTCCATTTAATATCTCTAATGTTCAGGATGTTTTTCATGTATCTATCCTAAGGAAATACATACCTGATACTTAATATGTACTAAAATCAGAGGTCATACAACTATATTAGGATATTTATTATGAACGGAAACCAATAGATATTCTGGATCGTAGCGATAAAATGAAACAAGAACACTTACCTGCTTAATGTTTATTGGTGAAACCAGCACTTTGAGGAAGCTATGTGGGAACCTAAGGATGTGATGTGGCAAAGGTATCCTCATATATTTGTATCTGAGTGATGAATTTTGAGTTATAAATTCATTTTAATGAGGGTATAGTGTAACACCCCAATACTTTATGGTATGTCTCTTTTTAAATAAATTTAATATCTTTGATAACTTACACATAGCTTTAACGAACTGAAAAATATTATTATTTTAACATGACCATTATATTTACCAACGGAACTAAGGCCTTAGATTTTTTTTATTTTATAATAAAACCCCATTTTAATGGAAGAAGGGGAACCTGAACAAACTTCATATACTTAAAACATTACATGACCCAAGGATCAAGAAAATAAAACCCAGACTAACAACATGGAGTTGTCTCTCCCCATAATTTAAAACATGGTAATGCTCTCCACTGTTGAAAGACTGTATGACTAACATGAATCATGTGTCAAATCACAGGCCTGATCCAATGGTTGGTTCCATACCCTCTCAAACATCCAATTCTGTGAAGCCTCTTCAATCTAGCCCCTCTTCCAGCCAGAACCAGCATACAATGAACTCCCCTATGCATCAGAATCATGAAACAACCTCCCCTCTCCAATTCTAGTATTTTAATTCTAACAAGCATCATGTCGCTACCTCCGCTCTAGAATTATTGTACAAACTGAGGGATCAAGGAGCACTAGATCAAGCAGTAATTAGGTCAACCTCTGAAGAAAATCATATAATCCTTTGACGGATGTCAAGAAGACTATCCACATTATGAAATATATTATTTTACAACTCATTATTAATTTATTAATTAATGCTTTAATAATATGCATATAAATTTTGGTACATTCATTTTATTCTTTAAATATATGTTTTCTTCAAAAAGTTCTTTTTATTGATTTCGATGATGAAATAAATATAATTAATTTAAAAAAATGTAAAAAATTTATTTTCTAAAATTAAAATTAGGTTTGTATTCATCATTTCAATATTATCATAGGAAGAATTTTTTATAATTTTCTGAATAGATTAATTTTTCAGTGAATAGTAAAAAATACCGATTTTTATAATACCCTCATTTTCTTTTTATTTAAAAGTAATTTTATTATTTTAAATTATTCTCAAATTAAATTAGGTAATAATTATTTAGATAAAATCTTATTAATTAAATTATAATAATTTTATACCTTATTTTATTATAAGTACATTTTTGGGCTTAAAAACACATTTTCCTAATCAAAACAATTTTGTTTCTTTTTAACGTTTTAATTTTCAATATAATTTTTTAACTTTTGTGTTTTGAATTTTTAAAAATGGATTAATTTTTTTTTATAATTTGTTAAAAATTAGTTTATACGGTCATTTTAAATTTTGTTCATAAAAATGTTATTGTGGAAAAGAAAAATGATTTACTTCAATATTGGTAAAATAACGAAAGAGGATAAAGTTAAAAGGTAAAAGATTAAAATAACTAAAATATAAACCATGAAATTATTTTTGATGTTTTTATTGACCTTAAACTTCCTTAAAAACATTATTTATCAAAATAGTTTATTATAATTAATTCCACCCAAATGTGGTTGTCTTTAAATACAAAATAAAAATTATTTACTCACTTAAAACCACCCCTCCTTAAGTATATATACATATCCTCACCACCCCGTTTCTAATAAAAATCATTGAACCTCTAAAAATATCTGTCCAAAAATATCCTACAAAATTTCCCATGACCAAATTCTTATGGCCTCACCAAAATACCAATTCCAAGATCCCTAACGGGGTCCTTCAAGGAGGTGATATTTAATAGGTAACTTTATCAAACAACCCCTCTTAATTTATATTTTTATTCTAACTTCTCCTAACCTACTTCATACATGATGTAATAATAACTAATTTATCATTTATATAATATAATTTTATATTACTAATATATTATCTCAAATACAACCCTTTTATTATCTCCTATTATTTAATTAAACAAAACCATTGTCCAAATTATGGCTATTAACCATCTCTGTGGATAATAAATTTTCGTTTTCCATTACCTCTTTCAAGTCTAGTCATAAAAATATTATTCTAGGTAAAAAATATTTTAATATGTATAATATAAATTATTACATATTCTATAACTAATATATATACAAAATATTATATAAAACTAAACTAGTTCGTGATGGTCGTAAAAACTGCCAAAATAAACTAACAATTTGTCATTAACATTTTTATCGAATGAATCATCCTCGTAGAAGAAATAAAAATTATATATCAGAAAATTTATACTTATTAAATTTAATTAATAAAATTTCATTCCAATTATTGAATATTTTTACCATTTGACAAGAACATCACTAATTATACTCAACTGAACCGATTATAAAACTATAAAATAAACACTTTTGGAACAATGAAAATAAACTTTATAACTCAAAAAATGACCATGAATTAATTAAATAATATTATAATAAATCAAAAATAAATTTAAAAGGTTATTAAGTAATTAATTAATTAATCTAAATTGATTATTCAAGAAATTAAGATAAAGTAAAGAACCATCATACACAATGTAAGAGACACTTTAACTAAAAAACCTCATTTTAAATGCCATAAAAATTTTATTTTCTAAATATTTATATTTAATATATATGTTATTAAAATTAATTATGTGAATGTATTTATATGTAAATTAATTTTTTTTAATTATTTAATATTCTAATTTAATCCAAATGTTTTCAAAAGGGATCTTTTTGAGGTTTTATGCAAGGGAATTCTTAATCCAATTTCCAATCTTTGGATTAAAATTATCCTTCTTGATTATGTCATGAAAATTATATATGTGAATTTACATTAGAATATATTATTTTTTATTTACACTTTTTTTATGTTTATTTATATTTGATTCACATAATCGATTCATTTGATTACTGCTCACTTCATTGATATGATAATTGTAAGAGACATTTCTTAAAAAAACTTCTTTTAACTTTTATTATTCCAAAGGTCAAAAGGGATGATTTTTCGAATATATGGAATGACCAGAATTTCCCCAATTAATTTCACCTTAATATTTTAAAGCTCAATTAAAATTATTATATGGTAACTTTAAAAGAAAATTTTTTCCATCGTACATGCACAGTTTTTCAAAATCAGTGATTTCAAAATTGAAAGATTATTTTATTAAAAAAGTGTTTTATAATGAAAAATTTCATGATTTAAGATTATGATTTTTTTCTGGTGATTTATTTTTGATGATAGGTGGTTCTGTTATAATCCAATTATGTGTGGTTTCGTGATAAACCAAAGATGAGTTGTTACATTATTAACTAATGACAGGTGATTCCATGATAAGGATGGGTGGCTATGTTATAACCTCCATTGCATTGGGTACTAAAAATATAGAAGTTTACCATATTGGTTATTCCATTTATACGAAGTTTTGATCCCCATTATAGATCTCAGTTGAGCCTAATGTTTCTTATATAAAGGGTGAGCCCCATTGTAGCTTAGAAAAAATGGGTGAGCCCAATATAACTTATAAAAAGGGTTGATCCCCATTATAGCTCACGGGTGAGCCTGATATAGCTTATATTAAGGGTAAACCCCATTATAGCCCATGAAAAATCTGCGATCCTGATATATCTTATACGAAGGGTTGAGCCCCATTATAGATCACGGGTGTTCCTGATATAGATTATATGAAGGGTGAGCTACATTATAGTTGTCTAATATATTGTGTAATGATTATACTGTAATTGGGACATATGGTTATTATAATTAAAAGGATTTTTAAATGGTTTTATGAATTTGATGATCTAAGTCTCAAAAAAGGGATTTATTTTTCTTGATATGGGTTTTAATGATTTTATTTTAGGTAAAACTGTCTGTGTTTACATATGAAAATCAATTATTTGTTTTTATTGAAGAACATTGAGATAAAGGTAAAAATTTAATAGGATTTCATGTTATTTCACTAGACAAAAAAATCCTCTTTTTATGTACTTTACTAAGATTTTGTAGTCATCCAAAATATTAAAATGTTTTTTCACATGGTTAAAGGATGAGTATGAGAGAATAAGAAGAGGAGTTTAAATTTTTTATGCTTATTCAAGAAGATAAACCATGTTTTATTTTAAAAATAATTTTTTGGTGAAAAAAATGTATACTGGGTATAAGTGGGCACTTGTAATTTATGGGATTACAACATTAGGGGTTTTCCTGATTTTCTAAAACTCTAAAACTAAAATATATTTGGGAACTAATGAAATATAATTTTAGTTTTAAATCACTATAATATGTAATGTTTATGTCTGGATCCTTATAATAAGGGTTCTTAAATATGTAATGGTTATTTCCATTTCACTATAGACTCATAGATAATGTTAACTCAATATATAAGGATTACCTAATATGTATAGGTTACTAACTTAATGTGATATCTCTTATTAAAAGTATGATATAAATAGAAATGAAAAAATAAATATTTTGGCTCAAATTATTATAGTTAATTATAAATTTTTTATAATAGATAATTGTTAGGCATTGTAAAGTAAATATTTTCGTGCCTAAATAAATTATGAAATGCTTATATTAAAATACTATGTTTATAATATAAATAAAATTTTTATTTATTTTTTAAACAATTTTAATAATCATGTTTATAAATTGATGATAGAATATGAATATTGTTTATTTTTTAATTTATGTGAAAAATTATTTCTTATAAATATTCAAGACATGCATTACATTTAAAGAGTGACAATATAATTTTTTTTTTGTTTTCAACTACCTTGAACTTAGTTTGTATGTAATGTAACTTCTTTTAATTTAGTTATTTTATTTAGTTTATATATGTTATGTATTAGAGTTATGACGAGTTATAATATATCTTGAGTCAAGTATCCAGGAGTATAGTTATTTGACCCTATAATTTCATATATATATATATATATTAAATAATTTTAAATGAATATTCAATACATCTAATAATAATTAAGATTCCAAAATCGTAAAGGATTAGTGAATTTGAAGACAATATGAATAATAAAATTATTTCATGAAATATATTCAACATATTCAAGAAATTTCTTTTCCTGTAGTAACCATATTATACATACCCTATATAACAACTTTATTCATAACCATGAAAAAAGGAAACATAAGAAAGGGTGAGCTCATAAGTCCAGTAAGGGAGAAACATTGGTGGTAATTAATGATCATAACTATGAATATGATAATCAAAAGGGCATGAGAACATGATATAAAACTATAAAACACCCAAATATTCATAGATCATAAATCATGATTCATGGAATAAGGTTTCTTGATAACAAAAGTCGATGAGTCGTAAAAGTGAAAAATCATTAATAAACAATCATGAGTTATGATATCATATCATAAGCATAAGACATAATTTTTTTCGATAAACATAAGTATAAAAAACAATTTCTCCAGTTAAGGATCACAACCAAGGCTATCATAGTAGACTAAGACCTATAATGGATCCATTTCACTCCACATTTTCTTCATTTCCCAACGCTCACTTCCAGGACTATCATAGTGGAAAAAGTCTCTTACTGATCCAAGTTTGCTCCCCATTCAAATAAAAATTATCTCATGAGAAATAAATATTTACCCAATTAATTAGATGATAAAAAATTATAGTCCTACCCATCATAGAATGAAAACCATGCATAAGTTTTCTACAAAATCATTAAAATACACATGAGAGAATAACATGTGGAAAATAAAGATGTTTCATAAATATTTCCTTATAACATAATTTATCCCTAGGAATGTAATCGGTTTCATAGGATCGTCCTTAAAAAAATAATAATCATAATATATACATAGAAATAAATAGAATTTTAACATATGTTCATATAAAAAATAAAGTATAAAAACTATTAAATTATGTTGACATAGATAAAAAATCCATTTTATAAAAGCATTTAAAACAGTATTTGAAAATCAAGAGGAAACATCCATTTTCATTTGATAACTTTTAAAAACTAAAATTTCTATAAAAATCAGAATAATATTTTATTTATAAATCCTTTTAAACTTGTAAAAGAAACATCTTGATGAAATAAGTATGCGATGATTAGAAAATCCATTCATATCATATATGTGAAAAAAAAGAACACTCTTTTCAAAAAAAATTGAAAGTCAAAAGTGATTCATAATGAAAATTTATGAAGAGATTATTTTTTATAATTTATAAGTAAATTAAATTCTAGTGAAGATAAAATATCTTAAAATTTTAATTTTATATATAAACTAATATAAAACATTTTGAACAACATATACATGGAAGAGAAATATTCATGACCAAAAGTTAAAATAAGGTCACATTTCATTAATTGTTTTGGTATGTTTGAGTAAAAAAGGGGTATAAGGTTAATAATAATTTAAAAACATATAAATAACCTTATAATAATAATATAATTTTTTTAAAAAAATATAAGTATCATATAATTTTCCTCAAAGAAAATTTTAACTTAGAAAATCTTGAAAAGAAGTGACATTATGTCATAAACCCTTAACTCATTGGAATGTTTTGAATTATAAAAACCCAGTATGAAATAAATTAAAATTAAAATTAAAAAACAAGGAATATTAATATATTATAGATATAATATATCAAGGGTTTTTTATACACCATATAAACACAAATAAGTGCATCACATGAAACATGAATAAATGAAATAATATTGGGATGAAGAAATATTACCTCAAGTCCTCACTTTCTTTGTATGTGATATTATCCTACTTTATAATAAATTTAGATATAGTTTAAATCCATAAAAAACCATATCCATACTTATCATACCAGATATGATTCACTTATAATATCTTATCACCCTTTTTGTAATAGTTCATCATTAAAATCATTATTCAAAGTGTTAATTGTTCCTTTTTTCATATATGTTTTTGTTTGGTTGTTATGGTCATTGAAAAATGATTATATTTCTATAACATCTTTAATATTAATCATTATATAAATAATATATATTTATTAAATATATATTTGAAAAAAACTATAGAGGGTAATGATAAAAAATGTATAATATTACTTTGTGGAGGTGACAGTCCATATGTATGCTTGAGTAATGCTTTCATTTTTGAATGAATGAAAATAAAGAAAGATAAATAATAATTTATCTTCACATAATGATAATTATATTATTTATATATATATTATATTCATAAAATCTATCTTTATGACCAGGTATGTAATGTGGAAAATAAAATTGAATCAAATCACTTCGTGGATGTGGTAGTCCACACATACACACGAGCGACATTATCATTTTACAAAGGATGAGAGGATAAGAAGTTATATAATATATTATATTTACATAAAAAAAATTATGTCATAAATATAATATATAAAAATTAAATCTAACAAAATAATAATTAATTAATGGTGGCGATGGATAATAAAATACATCGCTACATGGAGATGGTATTTCGTACGTACACATGAGAAATGATTTCATTTCCCATTGGATAACAATATTGAAGATAATAGTTTTTAAAAAAACATAATAACATTTAAATATATTCATGACAGTTAATTTATTATTTTATTATTAATACAATATATTTTAATGAGGTATTATAATAAATAAAAAATCAATTAAGACTTGTACCTCCTCTTTTGATATCATTCTTTCTATTGAGAAAAAGGCCTCTGAAGGAGAGAATTATAGTAACTCCAAGGGATTAGATATATGGTAATTAAATTTTATAGAGGAATATGGGAATATTATTGAGAGAATATATAACTAATATATTCTTCTAAATATCATAAGTTGGGTCCCTTTTTATAGAAAAAAAAAATGAAATTTCCATAATTGTTCAATATTTAAGGGCGTGGAATGTAATTTTAAAAATTAAAAGTGACATATATATAAACTATGAATTCTAGGATTGATAATTTAATATAGAATTTATTCATTATATAATTTTTTATTATTTTATATTTATTTAATAATAATTTTTAAATATTAAATATCATTCAAGGTCATCTTCAAGACTATTTATAGAATTTGAATTTAAACGTATCACAACTATGATGGATTTTAAGATAACAATTTTCACCATAAAAAACAAATTATAATTTTCCATAAAATTATTATAACACCATAATTAATCAAAAAAATATTAATTTTAATATTTTTAATATAAATTACTTATTTTTTATACTTATTTCACAAGCGCTGCATCAAAGTTGCATAAGCATTCAAAGTAATTATATCATAAAAAAATTAAAAATAAATTTATATGTTAAAAAATCTTAACAAAACATTAAATAAACATTTATAATCATTCATAAACTAGTTTTATCTCTATGAAAATATAATAGAGATATTGAAAAAAAGAGAGTGACATTTTGTTATTATTGTAGGATCAAAATAGTATATGTAGATGCTCAATTACAAGAGGGGGGTGAACTGTAAGTTTAAAAACATTCATTTTTAATGTTAAAGAAAACTATGTTTAAAAAAATTAAACAAGGTAAATTCTAAAACCCTATTTTAGTTATAAACTATAAAACAATCTTTTTAGGGTCCAGAAATTTAAATCCAGAAAAGAAACTTAAGAACAATTTTATTAGAGAAAAATTATAACATAAAGCATATAAAATCATATTTATCAAAGTAAGTAAAAGTATAAGAAAGTATAGGAATATTATACTTTCTTTATTTATCAAAATAAAATGGAAATAATACATGAAACAAGAACAAGTAACAAGTAAGAAATGTTTTAACCCAAAGAGTAGGGCATCCAACAACCTTGGATAGTGGTATCTTGATTTATAATTTCAAGAAAGTCTGTCCTACCTACACCAAGTTAAGCCCTCGATAAGGATATTGAAATTTGTCTTTCTATCCTTGAAATCCCTCAAACCATAAGGTAGTCGGAACCTCTGTTTTACTATCCCCAAAATTCTTTTATTATAATCAGCAACAATTAGAGTCACATGAATCAAAATGAAAAAGATGTTCACAGCTGAACAATATGTTCATGAAACACACAAGGAAAGAGAGTCTCACTCTAGAAATCACTTCACATCATCACAACATGTAATATATAGATCAATTGTTCAATACTAATACCATTCAAATGAGCCTTTTTTATAGGAAAAACTTCAATGGTCAGCTCCCTCCTCCAATGATAATATTTTTCCTTGAATCTCGAAGGGACTTGTACATGTATCAATCAACAAACTGTTAGTTAGTAAAAAATTGTACGATATTGTTTTCATTATAGAAGAATGTGTATGGAAAAATAAGTATCTTAACTAAATATGAATATCTAGAATCTAAGGAAAAGTACAATTCAGAGTCTAAATATATAAATAATCAGATTTTAGAAACATAGATATTCAGATTTTGTTTTTTCAAAGAATTCAAAGTCTGAATTATGAGGAATTTATAGTCAGAATTCAGATAAATTAAGAGTCCAACTTATGTGGAATTCAGATTTTGAATTATGAGGAATTTGGAGTCTGAATTCTATGATATTCAGAGTTTGAATTCTAGGGAATTTGGAATCTGAATTCTAAGGAATTCTAAGCCTGAATTCTGAGACATTATATGTCTTAAGTATGAGAAATTCAGAGTTTGATTTTCATATAATTCAAAGTCTAAATTTTAGAGAATTCAGAGTTTGAATTTATAGAATTTGGAGTCTGAATTTAAAAGAATTCAGAGTCTAAATTTCAGAGAATTTGGAGTATTAAAATAAATGGAATTGATATCTAGGGAACTAAAATATTCCAAGGTTTTAGATATGGATCTGAGTTTTTTACTTAAGAATAAAATGAACATGGTTTTGAGAAGATATTAGATAAGATAATTAAATATAAGGTAAGGGTAAAATTTTCCTTAGAGACATAAAATTTCCTTTTGAAAATGATCCTTAGAGAAAGATATTTTTCCTTAAGATAAAGTGTTTGTGATTTTAAAAACATAGAGGGATGGAAAATTCATAAGGAAACCAAATTTACTTAACAATCTCCCCCTTTTGGGAAAGCACACGAAAACTTTCGAAAAAGAAAATAAAGAATAAGAATTTGTTTATGATCTTTTAAAAGAAAAAATTATTTCCCTTTACTTATGAACCATGATGAATATGACTAACTCTACCCAGTGTTTTGATATCCCTAAGGATCGTATTCAAGAATTCCATAGAGAGATTTTAATTTTTCTTGCATAAGAAAATATAATTTTTAGTATACTCCCCATTTTTTAAAATCTCCCTTACACAAAGCATTCTCTTCTTTTTACTAAGTATTATTTTGATCATTATTTCCCCCCCCCCCCTTTCTGAATTTCAAAAAGGATTAGAGAATGGGAAAAAATTGTACATGAAATATAAGAACTATACAAAAAACAGTTGAAAGATATAAAAAATTTCATTATGATAGGAAAAATTGATACAGGGTAAAATTCAATAAAAGGTTAGAATTGATGCCAAAAATTATTCATCGTTCTTTTCCATCAGCTTGTTCTTCCTTAAGGTAGCCTTTAACTTTTTGAGATTATTTTGATATTTCTCAAACCACTTGATAAACTGTTCCTGATCCTGCTTCTTATTTTAGAGAGCCTTGATTTTTTCATCTTAAGATTTTAGAATTTTTTCCTGAGACTTCACTACTTCATATTTCTGATTGAAATTTTATTGTAACTCTTCCCTATGATAAATTTCTCTCTTTAGATTTAAAAAATCTGAATTTAACATCCCATTCAGATATTTATCCCCTTTATTTCATGCCATTTTCTCAAGATTTAGATTCTCAGAAAAACTTTTTGAAATGTTTTTTATTCTATCATCTGACTTATCAAAATAATATTTCACTGAATCTTGGAAGTCATCAATAATTCTCATGTATTCAATTGTTCATTTAGACAATTTTATAATTTCCTTACACGATCTCCTATGAGCATCATAACCAATAAGGGAAGTTTGAAAATCTCCCTCAGGCTTGATGAATTTTTCCACGAGCATGCTTACTGAATCTGTCTGCTGATAAAAAGAGTCTTGAATCAACTAACATCTTGAATAAACACTTATAAATGAAGGAATGATGTTCACTATCTTCTTTAATGACTAAATAACAAAATACTAACCCATTGATGATGAGGATTCAGAATTTGATTCCCTTACAGGGGAAGATTATTTGTCTAGATCTTCAGCTTTCCTCATGGATAAACCACCAACATCCTTATTAACAACCACATCTTTCTTAGGTGTATCATCAACCAACTTTTTTCCTTTTTCCACGTTGGAAATAAACTTATCACCCCTTGGAGACTCATTATCACTATCAGAGAGTTGGACTATTTTATCTTCATCAAACTCCTCTTTCTCACCATCTTTCTTATCATAATTAGGTTGAATGAAATAATATTTTCTACTCTCATCATTTGTAGGTTTTTCATGCTATTCTTGTTCATCATCTTCTTCCCCTTGAGAACCAATTTTGGTTGACTCAACCTAGGAAATAAAAATTGAAATCTTGTCAGAAGGACTTTCCTTCTTATGATATTATTATACTTACATTCTCACATCATCACTTTTATCATCTATTACTCTTGTTATTATTCTACTTCTTCATCTTGGACTATATCTTATTCCACAGTAGGTTCCAAAATTTGAATTTTATTTCCCTGAGTCTCTAATAACAATGATTATTAGAGAAAGAATTCAGGTACCTGAATTTGTTCAGAGGGTTTCTCAATATCCTTGAGAAATGTTTGAACAATCTCAGCTTCAGAAAATTTATTTTATAACTTCTTTTGTTTTTCTTGCCTTTCAAAATATTTAGAAATTTAGATTTTCCAGGATTTTGCCTTAGTAGGATCTAACCCAATGCTTGGATCTCCTTCTTTCTTATTCGTTTTCTTTTCCCTCCATTTTACTACCACTTTATTAGGGAATGTTTTTTGATTTTTGAGATTTGGTGGTGCTTACTATGTTTCCAAATCTATAAATTTTTCTTTTGTTTATGGTTCTTTCTTCCTTTCTATTCTTCTTTGATTTCTTGTATGTTTATCCTTCTTCACATGTCTTAGATAAATCTTTAATCTCGCTTTTAGAAAGATTATAAAATTCTCTTGATTTTGTATTGAAATCTATTTTCATTCTTCTCAAGGTATCATCACTTAGTAATAATATCATAAAGGTTTTTGTTTCAGAACTGCATGGAATATTGAAGGATTCTATGAAGAGAACTATATTTTTAGACAAGATGTACAGATAAATGATTATATGGGATTTGAGAGATCCATTCTTAATATTGTTGATTTTCAGAAGAATTTACTTTACCTTGTTTACCTTTATAAGGTTAACCAAAAAAACTACCGTAAAGATACCACTTTTCTTTAAGGATTCCTTGTCTCATTTTCTTGGAATGAGGAAACATTGTACCCAAAAATCTAACATTGTGAATTGTTTTGAAAGGTGGTTGATCTTTAGTGACTTTATTCATTTTAGTACAAGGCACTCTATTTCTTTTTTACTTCTCAAAACTTGCTAACTGATTTGGAAACTTGTGATTGAAGAAAATTGCATCACCTTAATACAGAATTCCAAGAATATGTGATGCCATATTAAAAGATAGGGAATAGGTATTCCTATATATTTTGAATAAATACATATCTCTTACACTGTCCTCATAAAAACTTACTGAATCATAGAACTATATAAGTAAGTTACGGTAAATTGGATCATAACTCTTTGGTTTGCTACACAAAAACTCTCCCATCCATTCAGCTTAATATTCTTTATGATCAAGGAATTATACTTATAAAATAATTTTGGGTCAACCGAAATTTCCCTATAGATTTTCCAATCCTTGATTTCCTTAACTAAAGACATATGTTTATATGGGGAAGCTTCAAGAGACATCTAGAGTCTAAGAAAACTTGGAAAAACATAATGAATTATTTGAAAAAGAGTAGAGCTTCAAAATTCAAAGTATTGAAAACCAATGTGGGACAATGAATAGGGGGCCTTTATATAGGTGTCGAAGTGACGGTTCAAATTCCCAATTTGATCCAATGATTGAAGTAAGCATGATCTGTTCTGATGGTTGAGAATAATGCCGGAGAACGATTTGGTAGGTTCTGATCTTTTGAGGTTTTAAAGAAAAATTAGATTTAAGGAAATTGAGTCCAATAATGTTTAGGATAAAAATAACAACAAATAAAAAATTCAATTATTAAAATTTAAGTAAGGATACATATCTTCCAGATTTTCGAAAAAATTATTAGTAATGAAAAATATATTTCATGAAGAACTTTAGATTCTGTAAAAAAATTTAAACGAAGGAAATTTTAGGATCTAGAAAATTGAGTTCCAAAAAAATTTTATTTTAAAAAAATTGTTATGAAAAATTTGATTAAAAAATTTTTGTTAAAAAAATTTGATTCAGAAAAAAAATTAGGTTACAAAAAATTTGATTAAGAAAAAAATATTTGGTTACGAAAAATTTGATTAAAAAAACAATTTGGTTAATAATCAAATATACTCCCCCTATGAAATGACGTTTCTTAATGTAAGAAGATAGGTTTAAAAAAATAATATTTGAAGATTACCTTATGTTTATCATTAATAACATTAGTTTAATGTAATCTAATTTATCAGATGGTAAATAATTTGTAAAAATATCAGTAAGTTGATCTTGTGTTCTGATAAGTTTTAGAATAATATATCCTTTAAATGTGTGATCCCTCAAAAAGTTATGACTTAATATCTAGGGGTTTTTTCAAAACAGTGATGTGCATGGTTTTTAATTAGGGAAATGGCACTAGTGTTATCGAACAATATTTGTGTTTTGGTAAAACTCATACCCTAATCTGTTAGTGTGTGTTGCATCCACAACACTTGATCACAACAACTTCCAGCTGCTATATATTCAGATTCAAAAATTGAAAGTGGTAATGAGCATTTTTCTTAAATGACCAAGAAACAAATGTATCTCCTAAATGAAAAGTTCTGAATGTAAATTTTCTATCCACTCTAGATCCACCAAAATCAGCATCCAAAAATCATTTTTTAAAAAAAATCATTTCTAGAAGTATAAAAAAGTCTTAAATCCATGGTTCCCTTTAAATAGAGAAAAAATATTTTCACTACGTTTAAATGGGATACCTTTTGATTAGATTGATATCTTTCATATAAGCATACTGAAAACATTATGTCTGAACGACTAGCCATTAAGTATAATAAACTTCGTATCATACCTATAAATGAAGTTTGATCTACTGGTTTCCCAACTTCATCAAGATCAATATAATTTTAGGTACTAATTAGAGTTCTTATAATTTTAGTGTTTTCATATTCATACTTCATAAAAATATATTTAATAAACTTATGTTGAGATATATAAGTTCCTTTTGGTTTTTGAGAAATCTGAAAACCTAATAAAAATGTTAACTCGCCCATCATACACATTTCAAACTCAGATTTCATTATATTCACTAAAAAATAAGTTAAAGATTGATGATTTGATCAAAATATAATGTAATAAACTTAAATTTGAATAATAAAAACAATTTTTATATATTTATATATAAAAAGAGTTGGATGAGTAGTTCCTTTAACATCATTGTTTTGTAACAAAAATCATGTTAGTTTATTATACCAGGCTCTAGGGGCTTGTTTAAGTCCATATAAAGCTTTGGTAAGTTTGAAAACATGTTTAGGTTGTTTTGTGTCTTTAAATCCAAGAGATTGTTCAAAATATACTTCCTATTAACCATATCCATTAAGGAAATCACAATTCATGTCCATTTGAAATTTTTTGAAAATAAATAATTCTGTAATGGAATGTAAAATGAGAATATATTCAAGTCTAGGAACTGGAGTGTAGGTTTCTTCATAGTCTGTTCTTTATTTTTTATTGTATCCTTTAGCAGCTAATATATCTTTACTTATAACTATGATTCAATTTTCATCACATTTATTTCTGATGACCCATTTTACTTTAATTATAGATGTTTCATTAATTCTTTTAACAAAGGTTCAAATGTTGTTACTTTCAAATTTATTTACTTCATCTTGCATGGATTTAATCCAATCGTCATCACCTAAATCTTCATTACTCTTTTTTGGTTCTAATTGGGAAAGGAATGCTTGATGTTCTACTTCATTTTTTAAGGAACTTATAGTCCTTACAAGCTCATTTACATCACTAATGATATGACTACTAGGATAATTCTTAAGAAACAACAGATTTGGGTTTTTTAAAACAAGTTCATCAACATAAGGTAGAAAATCTTCTTGGGAAAATACATCAGAAAAATTTTCTTGATTATTTTCCATATTAGAAGAATATTCTATCAAAGGATGATAATTAGTTTTTTAAAACACATATGAGGACGCAGGTTGGGGTTATTAGAAAAAAGGACCAGTTTCATCAAATTTAATATGCATTGTTTCTTAAATAGTACACATATTTTTATTAAAAACTCTATAAGCCTTAGAAGTGGTGGAGTAGCCTAGAAAAATTTCCTCATTAGATTTGGGTGCAAATTTAGGTAAGTTATCTTTAATATTCATAATTAATACTTTACAACCAAATACTTTGAAGTAAGAATGTCTAGTTTTACGACCAGTCCAAAATTCATAAGGTGTTTTGTTATGAAAAGGTCAGATTAAAACTCAATTTATAGTATAACAAGTAGTACTAATAGCTTCAGCCCAAAAATGTTTAGCAATATAATATTTACTCAATATGGTTCTAGTTATCTCTTGAAGAATTAAATTTCTTCTTTCAACAACACCATTTTGATAAGGACTTCTTAGAGCTGAGAAGTTATGAGTAATGCCTTTCATACTAAGAAATTTTCAAAATCTAAAATTTGAAATTCCCCTTCATGATCACTATGAATAGTTATCAATGGAAGATTTTTCTCATTTTTAATTTGGGCTATAAAATTTTTTAAATAAAAAAAAATATTCACATTTCATTGCGATAAAATAGACTCACGTAAATCTAGTTTAATCATCAACTAAAACAAATACACAATATTTTTCTCCAATACTTCTTATTTGTGTTAAACCAAAAAACCCACATGAACTAACTATAAAGTATTATGAAGTTGAGGCTTAACCAATTGATTTAAAACTTTATTTATGTTTCTTTCCATAATAACAAGGATCAAAAACTTTTGAAAAATAAAATCTAAGCACGGGTAGATTCTTAACAAGTCTTTTATTTGAGTGTTTGTATAGGTTCCTAAGGTTATAGTGTCATAATATTATATACCATAACCATGATTGATCTTCAATTGAACTAAGGCAAGGTAGTTCTTGGTTTCTAAGGTCTTCTATGTTTAGTGTTTAAACATTCTCTTGCCTATGGGAATAAAGAATAAACCCTTCCTTGAAATTATGTACTAGGAACTTTTCAATCCTAAAATTCACAAGGTAACCTAAAACACATAATTGGATTATGCTAATCAGGTTTTTCTTAATACCTTTACTAAATAAAACATTTTAAATCAAATTTTTTCTAAGAAGAACAATGTTACCCATACCAACAATTTCCCCATTATCATTACCTTTGAATGTTAATTTTCCTCATTTCATATTGATAATATTTCCAAAGGTGTTTTTGTTACCTGTCATATGCAGGGAACATCCACTATCTATGTACCATGTATTTTTCTTGGTACTTTATTTTTCTGAAAACAAAAATATTGGACTTTCAGAATCTAAACTTTCATGGATCCAGAAGTTTCAGAAAATAAAATTTTAGGAATCCACATTTTCTTAGAAAAATAATCTTTATGAAAAACTAAAGTTTCGTTTTTATTTAAATATTTTTTCTCTCTTAATGTCCACCACTTTTGTACTTAGTGTAAATGGGATCAATTATGGGAACAAAATAATTATTACTAAAAACTTGTTTTGAATGAGTATAACCAAATCCAAAATTATTTATAAGAGGAAGAATTGGTGAATACATTTAATCAAAGTTTTTTTACCAGAATTAATGTTTGATAAAAGTTTATTAAGATAAAAAATTTCATTTTTAGTCTGATGACTAAAATATTATTCTCAAAGTCATTAGTTTTAGAACATGAGTTAGCCTCTAAAATATTTTCTTATAAATAACCCTTTCAAGATCCTTAGAAAGTTTACCCTTATCAAAATTAACTTTCTTAAGGTTTTTATAAATACTTTCAAAATCAATTTTTTTATCATGAGCCTTAGAAAGATATGATACTTCTTTATTTAAAATATAAATTCTAGAATTTTCTTTCTCTAACTTCTTTTTTATCTTACAATTTTCATTTTCAAGTAGTTTAGAAAATCTATAAACTTCTTAAAATTAAGGTAAGGTATTATCTTCTAATGCGGAAGATTTATCATATAAAGATACATAATATTCTTTATTTAGAAAATCAGCATTTAAATATATATTGTTTAAAGATTCATCATTGTGTACCTTATCCATAAGAAAATTATTTTCAATAGGTAATCTCGCTATAAGACTAATATTATTCTAACTAAAAGATTAAAATTCTAAAGATTCATCTGATGAATCACCATCACTAGCAATATCGGTGTCATTTCCTTTGAAGATATTATCAGATTTAGATTTGTAATACTTCTTTTTGTTTCTCTCAGATTGATTTTACTTCCTGTCTTTTCTATTAAGTATTGGAAAATCTGGTCTGATATATCCAGCCCTTTTACATTCATTACAGGTTACATTAGAATCATTTTTGTCTTTTCTATATTTCTTTTTATATCTCTTCTGAAAATATTTCTTTCCCACAATATTGTTCATCCTTCGAGAAATATTGGCTAATTCATACTCTGAATTGTCATTGTCACTTGAATCTGATAAAAAATAGATTTCTTAGATTTAGATCTAATTACACTTTCCTATGTCTTGGCTTTAGATGTAGTAGTGAACGCTACACTTCCATTACCATTTTTTTTCTGAAATTATCATCTCTCTTCATTCTAGTTTCATGCTGAAGAAGAGTTCCAAATAACTCATCAAGAGTAATGTTAGATAATTTTTTGTTATCCTCAATAGATTTTATTATTGATTCCCACTCATTGGGCATGATCCCAATTATTTTATCTACAAGAAAATCATCATCAAGACCTTTCTATCCCATAGACTGAAGATTGTTGACAATGGTAATAAATCTTTGAGTTACTTTGTAAATAGGTTCTCCACAATGAAATAAGAATCCATGATATTCAACACTCAACATAGATATTCTAGTTTCTATCACTTTAGAAGTCCCAAAATGTGTAACATCATGTTTCTTCAAAATACAGATGGTAGATTCACAAGAAGATATCAGACTATATATATTCCTGGTCATATAACACAACAAGTTATTTCATAACTTGTAATTTAGTTGATATTCATGTTTCTCTTGGTTAGTGAAGGTTCTGAATTCCTTGTCTGGGATTTTTTAGTCTCCAGTGAGTATTTTAGAAATTTATACTTTGGTGTTAATGAAAAAAGTCTTCACTCTATCTCTCCAGTACTCAAAACCATTACCATTAAAAAATGGTTGTCTGTTAGAATTAAATTTGTCTATAGAATCGACATTTATACCTACCATTCAAAAATAAAATACATTTCCTTAAAATTTGTAATAGTAAATGTTTAGAAAAAAAGATAAAAATCTATAATCAAAACATGAACAAGAAAAGTTAAGAAAGAGGAATTTAGAATAATGATAACTTGAGAAAGAAAACGTATATGTTAGTGTAAGTATTTCAAACATCCACTCTGATACCGATTTTAGGATCGAAATAGTATATATAGATGCTCAATTAAAAGAGGGGGGAAGGGTGAATTTTAATTCTTAAAAACATTAATTTTTACCCATAGGGAAAAATATGTTTAACAAACTTAAATAATGTGAATTCTCAAACCCTCTTTTAGTTATTAATTATAAAACAAACATACTTAGTGTCCAGAAAAATAAATCCAGAAAAGAAAATTAAAAACAATTATTTAGAGAAATATGTTACGTTAAATCATATAAAATATTATTTATAAGAGTAAGTAAAAGTACAAGAAAATATAGGAAAGTTATGGTTTATTTCCTTATCAAAATATAGCAAAAAACTTGAAACAAGAACAAGTAACATGTAGGAAATCTTTTAACCCAAAGTGTAGGGTATCAAACAAACTCAGATAATGGTCCCTTGATTTATACTTTCAGTAAAGTCTGTCTTACCCACACCAGGGTAATCCCTCGATAGTGTAATGTCTTGACCCATATCACCTCTAAGATAGTTGCCAGACCGGTGGGTTACATGACCTCAAGCGCTTCTCCCCGAATTCCAGGGGTTGTTGACTAGTAATGAGGGCCTTTTTCATGTTTTTGGGAAAGACTATGACTTCATAGGTAATAGGTATTATAAAAAAATAAGTGAAAAGAAATTAATAATAAATAGTGGAGGCATATAAATGAATAAACTGCAGCAGAAACAATATGGATAATCCAAGTGAATTAGAATCATGTACAAAAGCTCAGAAAATAATGTCATGCTATAAAATCTGTCCAAACTGAAAGTAAAAAAATAGAAACCCAAGCATTATATGAACTAAAAAGAAAAGACACAAAGTGTGACAACTACATCATGAGAAAGGCTCAGTCCTCTACCCCAGTCTCCATCTAAGTAGCAAGAAACAATCAAGCATTGGAAGCAGCACGCTTCCCTTTATCAATACCTGTAAGAATATAATCTACTCAGGTGTTAATGATACCCGAGAAGGTTGTGAGATAAAATCTAAGTAGGATGACACCCATGGTGTCTAAAACATTCCATTTCATGCAGTAATAAAACACAGTGTGTCATTATATACTAAATGCAGATAATTAACTAAGCACAATAAAATAATTAACTTGGTCTTGGTTTCCAACCCCACCCGTATCTAATCACCTGCTTCGGTCTAAGCTGGATGTCTGATGTAAGTACCTTTAAAAATTAGGATGAACATATACAAATATAAAAATTTATAAATCATGGTAAATAAGGAAGAGGTACACCCTATGCTTGTTCTTTAACTTGGGGTCTAATTCATATGTCAACTAGGTGTGCTTAAACATACCAGAAAAATATGACAAATCTAAAGAGACTGAAAGGAGCATTAGTATAGACCTTTAGTGAATCATTATTATGGTTCATGTTGAGAGTTGGGTCCGAGCCCATCCCAAATGTATCACTATGGAACGTCCTTCAATTATATAATACCATCGACCCCATCAAAGGAAATGTTTCAAAAGACCATGTATCACTCAAGGCATGACATTACCATGAGTCCTTTTCGATCTCAAAAAGGGGTCGAGCACCATCCAAGGTTTGCTTATCCACATTTCCAATAGATTTTTCTCGATGGGACCTTTTGGAACTAGTGTCACTCATAAGTATTATAAGGCCCGAGGAAGTCTCAGTTTGGAAACTCCAAAGATACTGCCCCCAATTCATAATAGTAACTAGTTAAGAACAAAGGGTCTAAGAGTGGCCCTTAATATGGGACCAAATATCTTTCCCTGCCCTAAATTTAATTAATAATTTCATAGCAGCATATAGGACATAGTATGCATATGAAATTGAAGTTTGAAATCTAAACTGATACAACCTTGCAACACAAGGTATAAATTAAATACTACAGTGTAACAACATGACAAGGCAATATACCACATCAATATAAGTATCTAAATTCACATTTAAAAAAATAAATAATTTATATCAAACAAATATTGAAGATCCAATAATTTAATTTTCATAATTAATCTAAATTAATTATTTCATTTAAATATAAAAAATGGGCTGCGCAATACATGTAGTTAATTAAATTAAATACCTAGGCTAACATAAATTATACCAACCATTCCGGAACTCCCAAAGGGGTGTCCAAACATGTTGTAATAATATAAAAAATTATTTTATGATAAATAGGGTTACAACAGTTAAGAGGAATAATTAAAATGAAAATATTGTTTGAGTTTACACAACGTCGGGAGACACCGAAGAATGACAAAACCACTCATTTTTATAAAAAATAAAATTGGAGGGAAAGTGATTAAAACCCATACCTTATGGTCATAGCTAATTCTATGATCCATGGTAGGATTTTATTTGATCTAAAACAGAAGAAAACAGATGATTTTTGAAAAACTCCAAACAAGGGTAAAATCCTTCTGCGGTAGATTGTGCGAAGGATTCTGACCGAAACTCTACGATTCCAAATGTGTAAGATTATAATTTTTTTAAGGTTTATAGTGCACATAATGGTAAAGAAAAAAATGAAAAATGGAGGCTCAATGATATTTCAATGTGGGGAGAAGGTGGTGTGCACCACCAAGGGAGGGGGGTGTGCCACACATAGGAGAGGGGATGAGAGGTGGAGAGGAAAGAAAATAAAGATATAAAAAGGAACGAGAAGAAATAAAAGAAAAAAAGTAAAAAGTAAAAAGGAAAAATAAAATAAAATAAAATAAAATAATAGGGAAGGAAGGAAAATAAAAATGATTAAGAAAAATGGTTGGACCCATTTTTAATTATTTTTCTACTCTCCTCATTCCCTCTTTTACTTTTATTTATTTAGGTAAATGCCACAAAATTCTTTAAGATATAATCTAATGATTATTTTACAACTAAAACAATGAGAAGATATTTATCCAATCCCTTTTTTCTAGAGACATGACTATGTCACCATCTCATTAACATCTAGTCAAACTTACATCCCACCTTAGGATTTTATATTAGAAATAAGAAAAATTCCAAGTCACGACACCTTCTAGCATCAGAATTTCTTACAAGGCACACCTTTAATCATTCTAGTGATGTTTCTAATGTGATTTCTAAAATGGATAAAATAGTAGATTCCCTATCTCCCTTAATGCCCAATTCAAGCTATCTTTTTATAAAAATCCCAAGTTGACACAAACCGCACTCATCACATCTGACGATGTGCTAGGAAAAGTTCTTTCACTGACCGCTTCATTGAACAAGAGAGATAACTAGTAGAGCCACTCTGACCAACCATTTTTTGAAGATTCTCAGCTTATACGGTCAGCGTTTTATGAACTGAACTATGATGTATTCTTCCAAGTTATCTCTCATTCACCAGAAACACGTCCACCGAAATTCATAGATGACTTCCGATGATGATCTCTAATTTAAGCATCACTGATTCCAAAAAACAAGTCTTGGGTAAACATGGATTGGAAATACAAGAGTGAATAAAACTAATGTAAGGTAGTCAATATTCCATGCTTAAGAGTGAGAAATTGATAAAAGGACAATATTCCCATATAAAAACTTTGACCGAGCCTCAAGCGGAATCGGTCTGGCTGTCTAGTTAGATGAATCAACTGGTGTATAACAGTTCAATAGGAATTCCTACATAGAAATACAAAGGTCACTCAAGACTAAAAAATCCATGATAAGAATTATGTTCCATCATGAAACATTGATAAAACCACTATAAACAAGACCAAAAACGTTTAAAGCATTAGCACGATGTATGATCGATTCTTTCTTAGTGTATCAAGGATGAAGGAAAATATGGGACATTATCGTCACTTAATGAAGAATGCACTAAGAAGATTAGAAGATTACCATAAAGAAAACATTTAAACAATTGGCATGAAAGCCCAACAAAATTGACCAGTGTGTCAAAACACCATAGTATATGGAAGTCATCCCAAGCATTGGGAAAAGCTTGATTCTTTTGACACATAAATCACAGTAGTAGGATATTACAAGAAAATTATTTAACAGTGAAATAATTTAAGATTACACTAAACTCAACTGGTTCTTCACAACGTTAAGCACTCTACGACACCACGTTCTTGTATCCATACTACCCAAAGGTGATACATAAGAATTATGACTTTTAACTCAGATGATGATATACCAAGTCATCCATCGCTTTGGAGACGAGAAGGTCAAATGACCTATGAAGAAACTAACCATTACTAAGGCATTCCTAACCTAATGTAAATGATCATTACCAGATGATGAAGCCTGAAATAAAAGTCAAGGAAAACATGACTACCCGTCTGAACAATGGTGTCATTTTAAGAAAGGGGGTCTGACTGGGGACAATGACATGCGAATGGTTCTTCTCCAAATCAAATCAAAGTGAAACTCAAACAACCCTTATAACATTTTATTAAATAGAGGACATCTCTACATGTTCCATATCTAATCCCATTGTATTCAATCACATTTAATCTATAATCATCAAAAGATTTAATCAAAACAACATGTGCCATTCTCAAAAGAAAACATTAGGTACTTGATCTTAACCAACACCTCAAGGGAAAAATAGGAAAGTTTTATAACACTCTATTTTAAAATAGTATACATTAATTGACATCCTGTCCTTAATTAGGAAATATATCACAAATATTCCTTTTAAAAAGATAAGGCGACCTATAAGGGTCCCACTAAGCTGACCAGGGTTCATTAGAATGAAACCCAAAAATAATTATTTAATTATTAATAGTCACAACCCCTATACTAGGTTATCTCATAAGGAACATGCACCAACAATCCTAATAGGTCCAAGTTATGCCTTTAGGTAGTTAACCAAAATCATTTGAAATTATAACATGCTCAAATACATATCATCCTAGATATATGGGTGGATATCAAACTAACAGGTGACTATACACTTTATAGTTTTTTTCATTTGGATCCCATTCAAAGGTAACAAATAAATTTTAGCAAAGCATCCAATTACATAAAAAAAAGCTAGCAGGTCAATACAAGAAGCTAACAAAGAGATAAAAGTTGTAATCATATAAGCATAACATTTTAAAATTAGAGACATGCTAATATGAATAGAAGCATGATACAAGGAAAACATGGAATTAAACAGGAAGAATGGGAACATTATAGCATGCTAAATATATCACTGAAACTTGGTATCTAGAGAGGCATGTTAAATAATTACAAGACATGGAATTCATTCAAGGAACACAATTCAGTCAATAGGAAACCTAGAATGAAAATACATGGCATGAAACTATGCATTAAATGTGACTTCATTTATTCCTGTTATGATGCTTGCAATGATTCATCCTTACCTTAATATGCAAAGGGTTAAATAATATAAGGTTCATAAATCATAAGGAGTGCAAATTACACCAATCACTCGAGATGAAATCATATCAAATGTAATATCAAAAATCATGAACATCGATTCCCAGCCCTGGCCACTTGGTCATTTCCCATATGTGGGGTGATCAGTCCCAGATATGACAATTAACCCAGTGTCGACACATTTCTTGTCTTCTATCTACCAACCCAAAATAGCAAGACAAAGTAAAATACCACCTATGATACCACATTGTAACATCCCAACCCGGATCACCTTTAAGACATTGGTAGGACCGGTGGGTTACATAACCTCAAGCGCATCTCCTTGAAGGCTAGAGGCTGCCAACTAGAGGAGAGGGTGTTTTTCATGTTTGTGGTGGAGATTATAACCTCATAGGTAATAGGTATTATCACAAAAAAAGTAAACAACAATTATTAATAAATATTTGAGGCATATAAAAGAATAAATTGAAGAAGAAGCTATATGGATAATCCAACTAAATAAGAATCAAGTGAGGAAGCTCCCAAAATAATGTCATGCTATGATGTCTGTCTAAACTGTAAGTAAAAAAAATTGAAACCCAAGAATACTATAAACTAAAAAGAAAAGACATAAAGTGTGACAATTGAATCATGAGCAATGCTTGGTCCTCTTTTCTAGTCTCCATCCTAAGCAGCAAGAAACAATCAAGCATCGAATGTAGAACGCATCCCTTTGTCAATACCTGCTAGCATATAATCTACTCGGGTTTCAATGATTCCCAGGTAGGGTGTGAGATAAAATCCTTGTAGGCTGGCACCTACGGGGTCTAAACCTTTCCATTTCATGCATTAATAAAATATAGTGTGTCAATATATACAAAATGAAGATATCTATCTAAGTTCAGTAAAATAAATAACTTGGACAGGGTTCCCAATGACACACATCCCTAATCACCTGCAATAGCTTAAGCCGGGAGTCTGAAGAAAGTACCTATAATAAGTAGGTTGCACCTATAAAAATATATAAAATTGTAAATCAATGTAAACAAGGAAGATCTACACCCACCAAACTTGTTTTTTAACTTAGGGTTTAAGTCATATGTCAACCAAGTGTGCTTCAACATACTAGAAAAATATCACAAATCTCAAAAGACTTAAAGCGGCATTAATATAAACCTTCAGTGCATTATTACTAAGGTTCAAGTTGAGTGTTGGAGTCTGAGATCATCCTGGAGGAATCACTACAGAACATCCTTCAATTATCCAATACCATCGAGCCTGTATAAGGCAATCCTTTAAAATACCCTGTATCGCTCGAGGCTTGGCATTACCATGAGTCTATTCCAATCATGCAAAAGGGGGTTGATCCCCATATGAGGCTGGATTAGCCAAATTTTCAATGGATTCGTCCCAATGGGCCCTTTTGGAATTTGTGTCACTCATAAGTATTAGAAATCCTAGGGAAGTCCCAGTCAAGAAAATCCAAAGACACCACCCCCAACGCAAAATGGTAACCAGTTAGGAACAAAGGCTCTAAGCGTGACCCTTAATACGATACCCACATTCTTTCCTTAACCTGAATTTAATTAAAAATTTCACAGCAAAAGATATGAAAAAGTATGAATATTAAATTGTTGTTTTAAATCTAAACAGATACACCCGTGCAAAAAAAGTATAAATTAAATATTTGAGTGTAAAAACATAACAAGGCAATATACTACATCAACATAAGCAGATAAATGCACATTTAAATAAATAAATAATTCATCACAAACAACTACTAAATATTCAACATTTCAATGTTCATAATTAATCTATATTATTTATTTAATTTAAATACAACCAAAAAATAGGTTGCACAACAAATTCCGTTAATTAAATATAATTTCCCCACTAATAGAAATTATACCGACCACATCGGCACACCCAAAGGGGTGTCCAACAATGTTGAAATAATTTAAACAATTTAATTTATGATAAATAGCACTGCAAAAATGAAGTGGAATAATTAAATTGAAAATATTGGATGAATTTACAAAACGTCGGTAGACACTGACGAACAACACAACCTTCCATTTTTATAAATCACAGCGAAATGGAGGGAAAGAGATTAGAGTCCTTTCCTTATGGTCACAAATGATTCTATGATCCTCTGTAGTGTTTTATTTGACCTAAAATGTAAGAAAACAAATGATTTTAGAAAAACCGCCGAAATAGGGTAAACTCTTTTCATCATAGACTGTGCAAGGGATACTCAATGAAACTCTATGATTCCAAATGCATAATATTATCCTTGCCTTAAGGTTCACGGTGAAACTGATGATGAAGATAAAAGATGATGAATGAAGACATGGCGATCATCTGAATAGGGGGGAAGGTGGTGCGCACCACCTAGGGAGGGGGGTGAGCCACACACATGAGAGGGGATGAGTGGAGGAGAGGAAAGAAAAGAAAGAAGGAATAAAGGAAAGGAAAGAAATAAATGAAAAAAATGAAAAAGGGAAAAAGAAAAAATAAAAATAAAATAAAATAAAATAAAAGGGTATGGAATGAATATAAAAATAATAATAATAAAAAAGGTTAGACCTATTTTTAATTATTTTTTTTCTCCCCATTCCCACTATTAATTCTATTTATTTATTTTTATTCCTTTTTCCGTAACATATAATTTCATTAAAATTTCATTAATCAATTTTTTTAAATATTTTTAACCGACAAGCTACGCTAGGGCGCAAAGTTAAATTTTACATAATGTCTGAGCAATCATTTAGTTAATTTTAATAGTTGTCTCGGACCAGCAACAAGGCATGTTGGCATGCGCCCTGGGTCACTTTAATGATTTGGACTAAAAACATAAACTTTATATACCTTTTTTTAAGTAAAGGTGTTAAATGAATTTATATAGGTAATTAATAATATTTTATATAACCCACCAACAAATATTGACCCATGTATATACGTGTTATATATATGTATACACATCTGTATATTCATATATATACACCCACACATGTATATATAACTATATATATATATTTAATCCCATATATATATATACAATTTATATATATATATATCAATATTTTTGTGTTAATATAATAATATTAACAATAATTAAAATAATTATTATTTAATTCAAACCATCAATGATACCACTAATAATTTAAAAACAATAACCATAAAGAAATATAACTGTTATTAAATTGATATTGATTGAGCATTTTTATTTATTTGAAACAATTAATAATATCACATTTATTACATTTCCCAATTATTATTTTCACCACGACACAATTTATTAATTCTGAAACTAAATTTTCATTTTTTATCATCATCATAAATAATAATATTCACAATAAGATTATTATTATTATTTATAATTGTCCAAAAAAATTATTTAACCTAATTAAATTATCATTGGGTGTGATATAACCAAACGTCTGACAATCGAAAATGTTATATTGTGCCTAGGGTAAACCCCACATCTTGGAAGTATTGGTGGTCTCAGATTTCTCATTTGAAGCACCGTTTGTGAGAAAATAATTATTTATTATATAAAAAATATAATAATAAATTAATTAACAAAAAGAGGGTATTATCATGTGCGAGGGTTTCATACACCCAACACACCTCAAGATTATAACCTGCCTAGGGAAAACCCGGTGCTTTGGACCTAATGGTGGTATCCAATTTCTCATACGATGCATCATTTGATAGTTATTTTTATTTTTTTTGAAAATAAACACACATGTGTATGAATAAAATATATTTTATATTTTTATTCTATCAACGTCGAAGGTCTACGGGTCACAGAACCCATGCTGACTCATTATCTAACTCTCGCTATATTTAATTCAATATTTCAAAGTTCTAAAGAATACTTTTAACCTTTATTTAATTTATTTCCATTTTAATTTTAATCTAACTTATTTAAAATACACGTCACAATGTCAACTATCGGAAAAAAAAGTTCTGATGCTTAGTTTTAAAACCGGCCAGCCCAACTAATGGAAAATTTTAATTTCCTTCTTTTTCATTCAGTTCAAAACACGGAATGTTACATCCTTCCCACCTTAAAACTTCTCTCCCTGGGAAGGCTTTTGGAATAATGTAACCTTCATCTGATCCTCAAGGGTTGTGATGTCTCACACAAAAGGTTGTGTCACATATCTAAATGCCAAACACATGCTCAAGAATTGGTTAGGCAAACAACATAATTTTTTTAGATATGATCCAACAGTTATTTTCCAACTAAAACACTAAGATGATATTTATCCAATCCCTTTTTCCTAGATACACAACTATGTCACCATCTCATTAACAACTGGTCAAACTTTCTTCCCACATTAGGCTTTAAAATTAGAAAAGGGGAAACATCCAAGTCACAACACCTTCCATCATCAGAATTCCATAAAAGTCACGCCCTTAAGAATTCTAGCAATTCTTCTCACATCATTTATAAAATGGATAAAATGGTAGATTCACCTTCTCACATAAATACCAATTCGATTCATCTTTTTATGAAATGCCTTGGTCAACAAAAAATGCACTCGTCACATCTGACGATGTGCCAGGAAAAGGTCCTTCACTAGCCACTTCATTGAACAAGAGAGATAACTAGTCGAGCCACTTTGACCAACCATTTTAGAAGATTCTCGGCTTAAAAGGTCAGCATTTTATTAACTGAACTGTGACTCCTTCCATGGAATCTCACATTCACTAGGAACACGCTCACCAAAATTAATAGCTAACTTCCGATGATGATCCCTAATTTAAGAATCACTGATCCTGAAAAAAATGTCCAGGGTAAACTTAGATTGGCACGAAATGAGTGAAAGGAACTAACACAATGTAGTCCATACTCCATGCTTACAAGTAAGATGTTGATACAAGGACAACATGTCCATATCAAAACATTGACCGATCCTAGAGCAGCATTGGCCTGGCGGTCAAGTTAGATAAAAGAGACGTTATACAGGAGTTTGAAAAGAATTCCTTCATTGAAATCCAAAGTTCACTCAAGAATAAAAAATCCCTGATAAGAATAACGCATCAATGTGAAACACTAAGAAAACCACCCTAAACAAGACCAACATCTTTTAAAGCTTTAGCATGTTGTAAGATTGATGTGATCTAAGAGGAATAAAATATTACCAAAATGAAAACATTTAAACAATTGTCATTAAAGCCCAATGAAACTGACTGATGCGTCAAAACACCTGAGTCTCTGGAATTCATCATGAGCATTGGGACAAACTTGAATCCTTTAATATAAAAGTCACTGTTCCACATAGATGACACGAAACATAATTAATAGCGCAAGACTTGATGATTACACCGAACTCAAATGGTTTTCTCACAACGTTAAGCACTTAACGACACCACATGCGTGAACACATACTACCCTGAGGTGTTACAGAAGCAAGATAAATTTTAACTTGGATGATGATGTACTGAGTCATCCAATGCTGTGGAGATAAGAGGGTCGAATGACCTATGAAGCAACAGACCATTCCTAAGGCATGCCTAACATGATGGAAATGAGAATTACCTGATGCTCAAGCCTGAACCAAAAGTCAAGGAAAACATGAACACTCATCCGAACAATGGTGTCATTTTATGAAAGGGGGTACAACTATGGACAATGGAATGTGAATGGTTCTGTTCCAAATAAACTCAAGGAGAAAATCAAACTACCCTTATACCAGGGTCTTAAATAGAGGAAATTGCTACAGGTTACATATCCAAGCCCTTTATATTAATTCACATTTAATCTTTAATCATCAAAATATTTAATCCATCCATCAAGTTCCTTTTTTCAAAACAAAACACGTGGTAATTAATCTTAACCAACTCATCAATGGAAAACAAGAGAGTTTTATAAAACTCTATTTTAAAACATTTTACATTAATTGACATCCCATACATAATTATGAAATCTATCACATAAATTCCTCTTAAGAAGACAAGGAGACCTATAAGGGTCCCACTAAGACGAACTGGGATCATTAGAATGCAACCCAAAAATAGTTGTATAATTATTAAGAGTCACAACACCCATATTGGGTTATCTCATAAGGAACCTGCACCAACTAGCCTACTGGTTTCTAGTTGCGCCTTTAGGTAGTTAACCAAATTAATTTGAATTTATAACATGATAAAAAACATATTATCCTAGATATATGGGTGGATATCAACCTAATAAGACACTATAATCATTATAGTTTTTGGAATTTGGCTCTCATTCAGGGGAAATCAATAAATTTTAGCAAAGCAAGAAAATACATAACAAACAGCCTAACAGGTCACTACAAGAAGCTAATAGAGAGAGGCATGTTGTAATCATAGAATTATATCATTTTAATCACAGATACATGCTAATAAGAACAAAAGCATGATGCAAGGAAAAAATGGCATTAAATAGGAAGAATGGGAACATGATAGCATGCTAAATATATCACTAGAACATGGTATCTAGAGAGGTGTGCTTAAAAATTATAAGACATGGAATAAATTCAAGGCACACAATTTGAATCAATATGAAACCTAAAATGAAACTACATGGCATGGAGCCATGCATGACATGTAAATTATTATGTGCCTATTATGATGCATGCAATGCTTCATCTGTACCGTAATAGGTCTAGGGTTAAATAAAATAAGTTTTATAAATCATAAGTAGAATAAATTACACCAATCACTCGAGGTGAAATCAAATGAAATTTAATATCTAAAAGCATGAACAATAATTCCCAACCCTGACCACTTTTTCATTTCCTATGCGTGGGGTGATTAGTCCCAAACATGACTATTAACCAAGCACTGACACATTCCTGGTCTCCTATTAACCAACCCAAAATAGTAAGACAAAAGAAAATACCACCTCTAATACCACCTCTTAACGTATTGACCCAAATAATCTCTATGACAGTGGTCATACCGGTGGGTAACATGACCTCAAGCGCATCTCCCCAATTGTCAGAGGCTGATTACTAGCAGCAAGGGACTTTTTTTGTCTGTGGGGGAGACTATGCCCTGATAGGTAATATGTATTATGACAGCAAAATTAAACAACAATTAATAATAAATAGTGGAGGCATATAAATGAATAAACTTCAGTAGAAGCAATATGGATAATCTAACTAAATAATAATCACGCATGGAAGATTACAAAAGAATGTCATGCTATTATTTCTATCTAAACTGAAATTACAAATACTAGAGATCAAAGAATACTATCAACTAAAAAGAAAAAAATGATATGCGACAAATGAATCACGAGAAAGGCTTGGTCCTCTACCCTAGTATTTATCTTATGAAGCAAGAAACAATAAATCATCAGAAGCAACACACATCCCTTTGTCAATACCTACAAACCTATAATCTACTTTGGTGTCAACAATGCCCCAACATGGTGTGAGATAATATCCCAGTAGGCCAACACCCATAGTGTCTAATCCTTTCCATTTTGTGTAGTAATAAAATAAACCAATCCATTATATACTAAATGCAGATAATTAACTAAGCATAGTAAAATAAATAACTCGGCCCGGGTTCCCGATGACACTCGTCCCTAATCACCTTCTTCACCCTAAGTCGGGAGTCTGAAGGAAGTACCTGCAATAAGTATGATTCACATATATAAATATATAAACTTGGAAATCAAGGTAAATATATAAGAGGTACCTCCTCCAGTCTTGTGCTTTATGTTGGGGTCTAAGTCAGATGTCAACCAGGTGTGTTTCAACATACCAGAAAAATATCATAAATATAAAGAGACTTAAGGCGATATTAATATAATCCTTTAGGGTATCATTATTAAGGTTCATGTTGAGAGTTGTATTCTGAGACCGTCCCGAAGGTGTCGCTATGGACCATCCATCAGTTATCCAATACCACTGATCCCATCTAAAGAAAATATTTCAAAAGACCAAGTATTTCTCGAGGCATGTCTTTACCATGAGTCTATTCCAATCTCACAAAAAGGGGTGAAGCACCATCCGAGGCTGGCTTGGGCACATTGCTGACAAATTTGTCTTGATGGGTCCTTTTGGAACTAGTGTCACTTCTAAGTATTTGAAAGCCCAAGGAAATCTCGGTCAGGAAAAGCCAAAGACAACGCCCCCGGATGCATAATGGTAACCAGTCACGAATGGAGGGTCTAAACGCGACCCTTAATACGGGAACCACCTTATTAACCCACCCTGAATTTAATTAAAAATTTCATAGCAGTAGATATGACATAGTATGCATATGAAATTGCAGTTTGAAATCTAAATAGATTCACCCATGAAACATAAGGTATAAATTAGATATTGTAGTGTAACAACTTAACATGGAAAGATACCGTATCAACACAAGAAGATAAATGAACATTTAAATAAATAAATAATTCAGAACAAAAAACTACTAATGAATCTTCAATTCAAATGTTCATAATTAATCTAAATTAATTATTTAATTAAAATACATCAAAAAAATTTATTGCGCAAGACATGCAGTGAATTAAATTAAATAACCAGGCTAACCGAAATTATACCGACCACGTTATCACACCCAAAGGGGTGTTCAACCAAATTTAAATAATTTAAAAAATATAATTTATGATAAATAAGGCTACAAAAATTAAGCGAAATAATTAAATTGAAAATATTTGGTGAATTTACACAACATCTGTAGACACTGACAAACGGCACTACCGTGTGTTTTTCAAAATCACAACAAAATGAAGGGAAAACAAGTATACACCCTACCTTATGGGTGCAGATGATTCTATGATCCATGTTAGTCTTTTATATGACCTAAAATGGAAGAAAACATATGATTATAGAAAAAACCCAAAATAGGGTAAAATCCTTCTGCGACAGACTGCCCGAAGGATAATCAACAAAACAATATTATTCTAAATGCGTAATATTAGCATTGCCTTAAGGTTTATAGTTCTCCTGATGATGATGAACACATACAATGAATGTAGGCATGAAGATCTTCTGAAGAGGGGAGAAGGTGGTGCACACCACTTAGGGTGGGGGGTATGCCATGCATAAGAGAGGGGAGGGGAGGAGGAGAGGAAAGAAAAGAAAGAAGGAACAAGGAAAGGAAATAAAGAAAAGAAAAAAAAGAAAAAGGGAAAAAAAGAAAATAAAAATAAAATAAAAGGGTAGGGAAGGGAAATAAAAATAAAAATAAAAAAATTGGATAGACCCATTTTTAATTATTTTTCTCTTCTCTCCATTCACTCTTTTAATTTTATTTATTTATTTTCATTCTTATTTCCATCTATTTTAGTTTCTTTAAAATTTATTTAATCCTTTTTTAATTATTTTTAACTCGAACGCTGCACTAGGGAATGATGTAAAATTTTACATAAAGTCCATCCAATCATTTAATTAATTTTAATTGCTCTTTGGGACCCACAACAGGGTGCGTAGATGGGAACCCTGGGTCACTTTAATGATTTGGAAAAAAAACATAAAAAGTGCAAACCTTGATTTAAGTAAAAACTATAAATGAATTTATGTAGGTAATTAATAATATTTTATTTATCTCGAAAATAAATATCAACCCATTTATATACGGGTTATATATATACACATTTGCGTATTCATATATATACACCAATAAATGTATATATAACTATATATATATATAATCCCACATATATATATATAATCACTTCATATACATATATATCATTTTTTTTCTTAATATAAAAACATTAAAAATAATTAAAATAATTATTATTTAATTAAACCCATCAATGTTACCATTAATAATTTAAAGAAATTACTATAGAAAAAGATAACGGTTATTAAATTAATATTTTTTAGGCATTAGTATTTATTTGAAACTTTCAATAATATAACATTTATTACATTCCCAATTATTATTTACTCCATGAAACAAATTATTAAATATGAAAGTATATTTTCATTTTTTATCTTCAACGTAAAAAATTATATTCATAATAATATTATTTTTATTATTTATTACAATCCAAAAAAATTATTTAACCTAATTAAATTATCTTTGCGTGTGATATGACAAAATGTCCAATGCTCATAAAGGTTATTCTCTACCTAGGGTAAACCACATGTGCCAGAACTATTGGTGGTTTCATATTTTTCATTCAACGCACCGTTTGTGATAAAATAATTATTTATTATACAAAAAAGGGATTAATAAATTATTTAAAAATAAAGAGGGTATTATCATAGGCGAGGGGAAAAACGCCCAACAAACCTCAAGGTTATACCCTATTTAGGGTAATCCCGACGTTCCAGACCTAAAAGTGGTCTCATATTTCTCATACAATGTGTCGTTTGAGAGTTATTTCATTTTTTTGAGAAAAAAACACATGCGTATGAATAAAATAAATTTAATATTTTTATTCTATCAACGTCGAGGGTATACGGGTCTCAGAACCCCTACTGACTCATTATCTAACTCTAAAAGTATTTCATTCAATATTTAAAAGTTCTAAATATGACTTTTAACCTTAACTTAATCTATTTCTATTGTAATTTTAATCTAATTAATTTAAAAATATTTATTTAAAATAAAAATCGTAGTTTCATCTATCGGAAAAAAACGTTTCGATGCTCTGTTTTAAAACTACCCTACCCAGCTAACGAAAAAATTTAATTTCCCTAATTTTTTCATTCGGTTCAAAACATAGAATATTACAGATAAGAATACCGGAATATATATTTCTATCCTCGCAATCCCTCAAACATTAAGGTAGTTAGAACCTGTATTTTTCTCTCTCTGAAATCCCTCGATTGTACTCAGCAATAACCGGAGGCCCACAAAGCAAGATGAATAATATTCTCATGATTGAACAAGAATCTCATGAAATGCACAAGGCATGAGAGTCTCTCTCTAGAAATCACTTCACATCATCACAACATGTAATATCTAGATTTATAAATTGTCACTGATCTCATTCAAATGAGATGTTATTTATATGAAAACCTTCAATAGTCGGCTCCCTCCTCCAACAGTTATATTTTTCATTGAATTTTGGAGGGACCTCTACACATGTAACTTAACTAACGGTTATTTAGAAACAAATTGTATGAAATCGTTTTAGTTACTAAAGCATGTGTATGGAAAAATAAGTAGCTTAACAAAATATGAACTTCTGGAATCTAAGGAAAATTTGAATTTGGAGTCTAAATATATAAACAATCTGATTCTATAAACATGGATATTCGGATTTTGGTTTTTCAAAGAATTCTGAGTCTGAATCATAAGGAATTCAGAGTCTAAATATTGTGGAATTTAGAGTCTGAATTAAGAGGAATTGGGAGTCAGAATTCCTAAGAATTCAAATCCCTAATTCAGAGGAATTTAGAATTTGAATTCTGAGGCATTATGAGTTTAAATTTTGAGGAACTCAGATTCCACATTTTAGGGAATTCAGAGTTTGAATTTTATAGAATTTGGAGTCTAAATTTTAGAGAATTCAAAGTCAATATTTTAGTAAATTCAAAGTCTAAATTTTAGAGAATTTGGAATCTGAATATTAGAAGACTCAATATCCAAAGAACTAAAAGATTATGAGGTTTTAGATAAGGATCTGAAATTTTGACTTTGTAATAAAATGAACTTGGTTTTGAGAAGACATTGGATAAGATAATGAAAACCAAGGAAAGGATAAAATTTTCTTTTGAGAAAGAAAATTTTCATTATGTTAATAATACTTAGAGAAATACAATTTTCTTTAAGATAAAATGTTTGTGATTTTCAAAACATAGAGGAATGGAAAAGTTATAAGGATACCGTATTGACTAAACAATTATTCTTTACTTAAAATAATATAAGGGTCATAATCAAATGATCGAAACACAAATTTCCATAATATCAAAATATGATAATTATGGTAGATATAAACTCACTCAATGAAATAAATTAGAGTTTTTTATGTATATTTTGAGACATTATCCCATAGTTTAAATCCTATTTAACCTATTTTACTATTTACTATGATGATAATATTTTACCATGTTTACTAATAATTATGACTAAAAATGAAATGTAGAATATTATTTAATTTTAACATAATGATAATAAATATATAATAAATTTTTAAATTATCAATTACTATAAATTTTAGATATTAATTTTAAAATAATTCCATAAAATTCCATGAAAAACTATTTTTAGAAAAAAAATTATTTTTATACGTACAAATGAATTTATAAAAAAATAAATTATAATTTTTATTATAAAACAATTAACTCAATTATTTTAAATAAAATTAATCTTAATTAAATTTTAAAACCAAACTAAAATAATAATTATGAGTACATGATTAAAATGGAAGATCAAAAAATGTTCTTATTTATATTAAAACATTACTTAAACTTTCAAAATGCCAAACATATATTTATACGTTAAAATTTACATTTTAAAATGAATTATACTAAATATTAAATATATATCACGACAATAATTTTTTTATAAACTTTGATGTCATTCTTATACCTTGATAGTTTCTGAAAATTGATTTTATTTAAAAAATCTATATTTCTTTTCATTAATGGAAAAAACTATTATTTCTAAAAAACCCAAAAATATTACTTTAAGATAATTCTAATAATTAAAATTAAAAAATTAAATCATTATTTATCAAATTCAATATAATAAATCTATAGATTTACCTTTCAAATTAAAAAATTTACAACCATACTGCTTTTATAGAAAAATGATCCTTTTATATTTTAACTGTTCTCAACCTTATATGGTTTTATTATTATAATTATAATTTGAGAACTTATTTACTAAAAATTAATCATTTTAATAAGGAAATAATTTATCAATATATTTCATAATTCATTTAGTTCTATCCATACCTACCAATCCAATGGCTATGCGGTAATAGTCATATTTAATAATAATATCTATATATAAAGTGTAATTTATTTAAGATCAGTGTTTCATGCATCAGAAGACATTTAATTCATTGAATTTATTAAAAAGAAATATATTCTAATATTCTCTAGGTGTTACATATACTTACTTTCTGTGGGACATCCCATCAGCTTTGTGGATCATGCCTTATTTGAGAAAGGTGGGGATTGGTTATTTATGGTTCCATTCTTACTCCAGTATAGATTCCAAATTTTTTATTATTATACGAATTTATAGAAATAGATCATATAAATTAAGCATAAAATTAATTATTATATTTGAAAATATATTTGGATTCCGTTTTTGGGTAACTGAAACAAAGTGTGGATTTCATAAAAAGAAACAAATTAATATGGTCTAAATGTTTTAATTTGGTGGATGGAATAATGATTCCAAAACTAAAAAATAAAAATAATGATTACAAAAAGGAATAAAAAATTAAATAATAAATAATTCAAGTTATGTAATAATTATGGATTTGAAATAAATGTGATGTATATTAAAATTGTGATATTTTAAAATAAAATCTGACAAATACTAAGTGTGAGATTACTTCTAAAGCAAGCACCTTTCAAGACCTCAATGATCCTACTAGGTAATTTCATACCATAGCTGGGTTCCCTTGGATTATCCTATATATGTAATGCTAGGTATGCATTACCATTATAGGATTAAATTCCCATATTAAATATTTATATTTGGGTTAACCTTCATTGAGAGACTCTAAGATTTGGTTACCAGAGGAATAAAATTGAGTTTATCCATATAAAGGATTGGGTAAAGAGTTATTTACTCAACAATCCAAGATTTATATATGATTTAATTAAGATGATTCCTTACCTAAATAACTAAGTGGTTGGATAAATTCTATAATAGAATCATTACTTAGTTAAATAAAGATATTTGATCACTAAAGGTAATGATGCACGGGGTCATCATTTTAGTGGGAGTACATTCCGTAAAATTCATTGTCAAAAGGGTATAAAAAATGATAATCACCCATAGATATATCTTTTTATATATTATTAATTGCATAATGTTTATAATTTTTTGGTATCCTATAGTTGTTACCAAAAACAATATTCTTTATTGATATCTATGGTTGAAAAGTGTTCTAAAAGAAAAGCATTTGGAGTGTCTAGATTTGAATACTATAGAAATCAATTTTTACAGATATAAATAATGTGGATTATATAGCAGGTGTGTCTCACACATTTTCACTGATCATAAATAACTCAAAGATATGTGATTATTAAATATAACACCCTAATATTTTTTTGAAATATTTATCTCTTACTAATTTGATTTCTTTTCTAGATTGTGTTGCACGCAACACCAAGTTTAAACAAACCATAATATAATATTAAAATATTATCATGAATGTTGTAACCTAGATACTGAATTTTTGCGAATGAATAAGAATAAACATATTATAAAATATATCTGTTAATTCATTGGAAATTAAAATTTATTTTTTAAAAGATAATTTATTCTTCAAATATAAATTTTAATCAAAATTCAAATTTATTACATTCTATGAGAAAATAAATAAAATTAATTTTACTAAATTTATAAAATTTATTTTAAAAAATAAACTTGATTTTTTGAAATTTTATTGTAAAAATTATCTAAGGGTGAATTTTTGATAATTTCCAAAATGTTTGGAATTTTAATGAATAGTGAAAAAATACTGATTTACATTGAAAACTATATTTTCTTTTAAAGTATTTACAATGTGGAATTTATATTTTCGATTTTTTTAAATATTTATTAGTTCATTTTGATTAAAAATAATATAATTTTTGTCTTTTAAATTAATTTTATACCTGAATTTAATATAAAATCATTTTATATTTAAAAGGCCATTTTTCAGAAAAATTATTTTTCGAAGTGTTTTTCCAATTTAAATTTAATTTTAATTATATAATTTTTCAATTTTTAATTTAAAAAATGTATTTAGTATTTATAATCATAACTTCTAAATTTATTAAATATACCCCTTTTATTTTTGTTCAATTTGAATACTAACCATGGTTATTTTTGTTACCACAACTAAGGGTAAATTTTGTAATTAAGGTTAAAAGTAAAATTATAAGGGATAAAAATGACCAGAACACTTGTCCCTCCTCTATTGGATTAGTAATGTTCTACCATAATCATCCATGGGTAATATTTCGGACCTTTTAGAGCCACTTAATTAAAAATAAATCCCTTATAGTATTTTATTTAAAACAAAGTCAAAATTCTCACACTATTATTTTTATTAAGTATAAAATTATTAATATATAGTTCCCTAGAAGATATGTTTGACCATTAATAGTATTTTGAAATATATAATATTTATATTTTTCATGTAAATTTATTATTAAGTTTTAGGAAATAAAAAATTACATTATATTCTTACAAAATGGTGATGTAATAATTATTAAATTAATGGAAAAATCAAATAAATGATATTACAAATATTAGAATAAATATAATTTGAGAAAATAAAACTGATCCCAAAATTCTATATAGAACTATTATATTTCTAGAATATAATAAAATATTTTTCTTGAATTAGACTATTTTTTTCATTTTTTTAAAGTTATAGTAATTAATAGTATCAAATTTGAAAAAATGACATTTTAGGAAAATAATATTTTCTTAAATTATTTAAAAATGATAAAAATATTAAATAAGGGAAAAGGGAAAATTTAGTTTTTACAATATCATCCCATTTATATTTATATTTCATTTGGAATCATTTTCTTCTTGAATAATCTTAGTATGTTTTATTATTTTAAGGAACCCAAAAGTGCCCCTCACCTCAATCATAAAAGGACATCCTTTATTTCACTTCATTTCACCATTTTGAGACTTTAATATCAACCATACTCTTTCAAATTCCCTTATAATCATCAATAGCTATAATATGGATGTTTTTATATCACCCAAAGTCCAATTACAACTTCTTTAAGGGATCCTTCAAGGATGTGATATTCAAGATGTAACTTTCTTAGACCACCTATATTAATTTATTTTATTATTCTACATTATCCTCACATACGTCACCATAAAATCATAATAATTAAAGTATTATTTATATAAATTAATTTTATATTTATTATGTAATATCTTATATCCACCAATTTTTCTTATCTCTTCTTATTTAAAGAATAGAAACCATTGTCCAATGTTTGACAATTAACTATCTCGACAAATAATGAGTTTTTATTTTATATTAACACCTTCATGGATGATCGTAAAACTATTATTATGGTTAAATAATATTTTAATAAGTATATTATAATTTATTTAAGGTTCTTGAACTAATATATAGACCTAATTTTAAGTAAAAAAACTAGTTTGTGATGGACTAAAAACCTGCCAAAATAAACTAATCATTTATCATTAATGTTTTATCAAATAAATAATCCTCAAGTTAGAATACAAAGTTATATTTTTTGGAAATTAATAAATACAATTTAATTTCACTTTTGTAGTTTTATCTCCATCTATAAAGAAGTTCCATAATTATATACAAGATAAACGACCATAAAACCATGAAATGAACAATCCTGAAACGATGAAATTGATCTTTATAACTCCACAAAAATTTTCATAAATAAACTTATTAAAATTATAATAGATCACACAAATTTTTAATAATTTTTAAATTATTTAATTATGGAATATAATTTTATTATCTAGGACATTATGTAAAAGTGATGATTTGTTCTGGACATAAGATAAGGGAACATTCCGAACCTCTAAATTTCCTATGGGTTACACATTCTTTCTCTTTAACTCAATGAAATTATTCATTATTATTATATAATTATTAAAAATTCTTTTTCTATGTTCCAAAAAATTTTATATATCTCGTTTAATTCTTTTTAAATGGGAAAATACATGTTTTAAAAGGTTATCTTCTCAAATTCCTCCCAATAATCAAGCCCAATAAAAGAAAAATTCCCCATTTCTTACCCATTTTAAAGTATAATAAATAAAATATTATAAGAAACCAATATTTTTCTATAATAAAAAATTTTATGCTGAAAAAATATTTAGTTCATTTCCAATTTTATGAAAAAAAATATTCTTTTATCCACTTTAAAGGCTCTTTATTGTTTTCCTTAAAACTGTTCTAAAGTGGCACATTTATAATGTTACCTAACCACACTTTTTAATATTTTCATATCATATAGACTTAATTATTCACGATATATTATTATATTTCCTTTATGAAGGTATAATAATTATTTAAATCCCTTATTTAAGGGAAATATTTGTAATATACCCTTTGGTTATTCCTTAGGAAATGATTACGATACCCATTTATTTCCATTGGTAACCCTTATGTTTATTCCTTATATTTTATTATTTATATGGAACACATACACATGAACATGTTATAATGGGTGTTCCCAGATAGTGCTCTAATTAATTGGGTAATTTTTAGTCTCATGAGATGTCATGTATTTGATTATTGAGTAAACCTAATCCATTATGTGACTTTGTCCCCCATGTGATATAGTCTTGGTAGTTATCCTTAATGTTAATGTCATGTTATATGTTCCTTCCATATCACAATATTTCCATGATAATATGATTCCATGTTCTATATTTTATGCTTTTACATGTTTATTTATGATCCATTCCTTTTATATTATAATGTTTTTCCTTCGAACTAATGTTCTATGCTTCATTACCATTTTTATTCCCTCACTAAGATTTTTTGCTCTTCCCTTTTATTTATGTATTCCCCAGGTTATCCAATGAAGATATAGGAGAAAAAATAAATTTTGGAGTCATTGTGGAAGATTAATAAATATTTATTTGTAATCTAGTTCCATGTTTTAAATTTTAAATACCTTATACTCAAAATACACCAGACATTATGATCCTAGGTTTTCATTTCATGGATAATTAATCTTAAAATCAGGTAATAGTAAGTGTACAAGGCTTACGTTGCTATAGTTAGTATTAGATGACACACTAGTTATTTTTGGGATTAGGACAAGAAATATTTAGTATGAACCATATGGATAATTTTATCACCATGGATAACATAGATTAAAACTTATGGAATCAGAAATTAGGATATAATTTTCATTTTAAAGATCACCATTCTATGTTTATATTTTACTTTTTATATAACCCTTATCTTAGTATTAAATCCATTGCCTATTTTGACCTTATTTTAAAAAATGAATTTTTAGGGATAAATTTCATAAGGGAGGTAGAATATAACACCCCAAATATTTTTATGAAATATTTCTCTTTAAATAATTTGATTTCTTTGGAAGCCTCTGTTGCATGAAACACCGAGTTTAAACAAACCAAGATATAATATTAAAATATTATTATGACCATTATAACCTAGCCACATAATTAATGGATATGAATATGAATAACCATATTAGTTAATATATTTATTAATTCTTAGGAAATAAAAAATTATTTTTTTTGTAAAATTTTTTTACTCATCAAATATATGTTTTAATCAAAAAGTGATTTTATTGATTTCTATAAGAAAATAAATATAATTAAACTTTCCACATTTAATTTTTTTTCTACAAATTAAAATTCATTTATTTTTATTTTTCAGGTAAAAATTATCTTAGGATGATATTTTGAGGATTTTCTAAAAAGTTTGGAATTTTAATGAATAGTAAAAAAATACTGATTTACATTAAAACAAATATTTTATTTTTAAAGAATTTAAAAATGAAAATTATATTTTTGACTAGTTTTAAAATTTTAATATTTCATTTTTATTATAACTTTTCTAATTTTGGTTTTTGAAATTAATTTTCTTCAAAAATTTATTATAAAGACATTTCATACTTATATTGGGAATTTTTCTGAATTTTTTATAGTGTTTTAATTTTTTAAATTTAAATTAAGTCATGAAATTATTTGTATAGAAATTTTAAAAATTATTCAATATTTTTAATCATATGTTTTAAATTTATTAAATAGACCCCTTTTATTTTTTGTCAATACGAATAGTAACCTTGGTAATTTTTTTACCACGATTAAGGGTAAATATGGTAATTGAGGGTAAAAATAAAATGATAAGGGTTAGAAAATGACCCTAAAACTTGTCACAATTCTATTTGATGAGTAATTTTCAACCAAAAACATCCATGGGTTTAATTCAAGACCTTATTTATCCACTTATTTTCCATTAAACTCCTTATAGTATTTTATTTATAACAATGTTAAACGTATCAAACTATTATTTGTAATACGTATAACAATTTTAATATATGGTTTTATAGATTACTTGTTGGAATATAAATTTTATTTGTAAATATAAGACTTATATTATATATTTAAATTTGTTTTAATTTTTTTATGGAAGAATAAATACATTAAATACTTACAAAATTGTGATGTAAGAATTATTACATTAATGAAAAAATCAAATAAATTATATTAAAAATATTATACTAAATATAATTTAAGAAAATTAATATGATCCAAAAATTATATAGATGAATATAATATTTTTAGGATATAATATAATAATTAGTTCAAATTTGAAACTTTTTTTTGATGTTTATAATGTCATAGTAACGAATAGTATCAAATTGGACAATAATGTTATTTCATTGATATCAAATTTTATCAAATTTTTTAAAAATAATAAAAATATTAAATAAAGAAATATGGGTTAATATAAGGATTAAAATATAATACTATTTATATTTACGGTCTATTTGGAATCATTTTTCTTCTAGAATAGTTATATTATATTTTAATATTTTATAGAATTCCAAAATCTCCCCTCACCTGAATTATAAAAGGACACCCTTTCCTTCACTTTATTTCACCACCTTGATCCTTTTAGATCAAAAAACCACTTCAAAATTCCCTTACCCTCATCCCTATCTACATTATATAAGATATGGTCTCACAAAAAGACCAATTCCAATTTGTTTAAGGGATTCTTCAAGGAGGTGATATTCAAGAGGTAACTATCTTAAACCCGCTCCCTTAATCTATTTTATTCTTCTACATTGTCCTCACCTTATTCACCCATAAAATCATAATAAATCCAGTATCATTTATATGATATAATATTATATTACTAATAAAATATCTTATATTGAACCTTTCTTCTCCTCTCCACTTATTTTAAGAAATGAAACTATTGTCCAAATTATGGTGATTAACCATATTCGTGGATAATGAGTTTTCATTTTCTATTACCACATTCATGGATAGAAATAAAACTATTATTATGGTTAAATAAGAGTTTAATAAGTAAATTATGACTTATTTTATGTTCTATAACTAAAATATAAACATAATAAGTAAAAGAATACTAGTTCGTGATAGATGGAAAACCCGTAAAAATAAACTGATCATTTATCATTAATGTTATATAAAATGAATCATACTCAAGTAAAAATACTAAATGATATTTTTCAAATAACATAAATAAAAATTTATTTCACTTATTGAATTTTATTTCTATTTTTGAAGAACTTAAATTTTTAGACACAAGTGAAACGACCATAAAACCATGAAACGAACAATCCTAGAATGAAAAAATTGATTTTTATAACTCATCGAAATAGTCATAAATGAACATCATTAAATTATAATAAATCACATAAAAGTGGAATAGGTTCTGAATTAATTAATTAATTAGTCCAATTTTATTTTAATTACATAAAGTATAGGTGAAGAACACTTTCAAACATAAGGTAAGAAATATCTCTGGACCTCTATATTTCTTTTGGGTTAAGTTTTCTTTGTCATTACCCCAATTTAATTATTAATTATTATTATATATTTATACTAAATACTCTTTATATTTTAAAAAATTTTGTAGATATCTAAATTCAACTTTCTCTCAGGAGTTAATATATGTTTTAAAGGATCTTTTTTTCAAATTCCCCCGATAAGAAAGCGTGATTAAAGATAACATATCTATTTCTTACCCATTTTAAAGTACACTAAATAAATTATTTTAAGAAACCAATAATTTTCTACAATCACTCACTTTATCGTGAAAAAATATCTTAGTTCATCTATTTTTTAGGAAAAAATTATTCCTTTATCTTATTTAAATACACTATTTGTTTCATTAACACAGCGCTAAAGTGTTAGATTTCTAAAGTTACGTAACCACTCTTTTTAATGTTTTCACATCCTTTTGAATTATTTATTAATGATATATTATTATTGTTTCCTTTATTAATGTCATAGATAGATTTAAATCCCTTATTTCATGGATACTATTGTTATATGTCATTTGGTTATGCCTTATGACATGATTATGATACCCATCACTTTCCATGGGTAATACTTATATTTATTCCATATGTTTGATTATTTATGTGAAAAACATATGAATAAAAATTTTATTATGGGTATTCCAAGATACAGCTCCAATTAATTGGTTAATGTTTAGTCTCACGAGACATCATGTTTGGGATTAGGGAGTAAACCTAATCTACTATGGGACTTTTTCCACCATGTGATATAATCTTGGCAGTTAACGTTGACTAATGTTGATATCATGTTATATGTTGTTACCACATTCAAATATTTCAATGATCATATGATTCCATGTTCTATATGTTATACTTACATATGTTTATTCATGATCCATAGCATTTTGTTATCATGTTATACCTTCTAACTCACGTGTTATGATTTATCTTCATGTTTATTCACATACTCAAATTTTTAGTTGATCCCTTTTATCTGTGTATTCCAAATGTTATCATTTATAGATGTAGGAAGTAAAGGATGTCAGTACCTTATTATAGAATATTAATAAATATATTTTTTATTCTAGTTCCATGTTTTCAATTTTATATACATAGTCTTCCAAATACACTAGACTTTACGATCCTTAGTTTTTTTCATGGATAATTGTACTTAAGATCATGTAATAATATGTATAAATGGCTTGGGTCAATATATTAAAGAAAGGTTAAGTAGACCTATTTTTTAGTAATGGGTAAAGAGTAGTTCCATTATAAGTTAACACTTATGATATATGTTTACCTATTGAAATACTTCTAGAATTGAAAAAATATTATTATATTATTTCAATAAATATACATTTCATTTTAGTATTTTCTGTAGAAAAGATCAGATTTTAATTTATTATTAAAATCAATAATCATTCAATATATATGAATAAAATTTTTATTGAATCAGGAATATAGTAAATAGTTTATACATTATGGATTTAAGTAATAATATTTATATGATTCAAAATAATAATTCCAAGGATGATTCTGTAACATCCTGACCAAACATCCACTTAATTGGGCCCCCGATCTGGTGGGTCACATGGCCTCAAGCATGCCTTCCCGTATACTAAAGACTGAAAACTAGATGTGGTGGTGTAATGGTGGCACAATGGGGTGACTTTACTCTTATATTACAGTGTAAAAGTAAATAAAAACAATAAAAATACAATATAAGAAGAATGATATAAATTGAAAATAAATGAATGGACCTATAACCCAATCACATTAACGAGCATGTCAATTTTTTTTAGTTTTTATTATAATTTCAGTAGTATAGAAGGAACCGTAAGATATCTATCGATGGAGTATTAGATAATTAATTTAAGAAAAAGGATTTTGATTATGAGAAAATATGGGAAATCAGTTTTTTGAAAACATGGGGTTTAATGATTTAAGAATCCAATATAATATGTAAAGAAATAAAATATAGAAAAACTTAATATAATTGATTAAGTGTGACCTACCTAGGGAATTTTCATGATTCTCATCCTTTATTGATTCAATAAAAAGTGAATATAAATTTATTTCCTGGATTAAGAAACATAGAACCAGAATGTTTCTGATTTTATAGCAGGATTCCTATTAGGGTTTATTCAGAAATACTAAATGATTCACCAGTAACAACCTATGACTGGGTGATTTTTGTTTGACTTCATAACCAAAACTCACCAAGTAAAAAAATGAAGAACTAAATGTACTATCCAGGTTTGTATATTAGTTAAATGTGTTACCATGAAATGAAATTACATAGTTGTGGTAGTGTTTATGAGATCTCAATTGACCAATATGAACCACACAAACATAGGAATTGAAAGGAGGAAGAAGTAGTAGTGAACAATGTGTGAAACATCACATGAATGAGTTCACCCAAATATACTCATATGAATTGAGTATGAAATACTAGTACATAACTCAATAAATAAGAATATAATTTGAAGAAAAAAAACATAAAAAAATAGAATAAAAAATATCATTCAACTATTACAAACAAGAAGATCAGGATTTATATCATGTTCCTCACCAGGTGATCATAAAGAGTTTCAAACTCAATAGATAGGGAGGAAGTCATAGATGTTTCAGTATCACTTACCATATCCTCAAAAACTAATAGAAATTATTATATGAATCCATTGGGTCTCCAAAATGGTAGCACCTTCCCTCCTGGTTGAACTTCTAAATAGGGTGCCCTAGGTACTATTTTATAGGAAAAGTAGATGGTAGTTTTGTGCACACAAATTTTGATAAACCAATTTTCCCATGGTTTTGGGTGGGTAGTAAACATTATATATATTTAAGGAAAACTAATTTTTTCCCCACCTATTTAATATATTCACTAAAATTTTGTCTTTATTTGATGGCTAACATCTCTAGATATGGCCAAAAAACAGAACAAAAAATTTGAAATCATGTAAATTTAGTGTCTTAGATAGATCAATTAGTTTTGGAAACATAATTGATGAATTAATATTTTGTGTCTTATGAAGAGTTTTATCACACCTAATTACTGGCCATCTTAAAAAAATTCATCCCAATTAGATTCATGTATTAGTTTAATTGTCCATTTTAGTCCATTGGGGTGCTTGGAATATTGCACAGTTTGGCCCATTTTTCTTCAGCTTCATCATGTCCCTCCAAGTCACCTCCAAGTACAATGAAAAAATAAAAAAAAACTGAAATATACCATTTAAAATGTGATAAAAATCAAATTGTCTAATCAAACATAATGTCCAATTTTTTATAATAATAGGAATTTACAATACAAATTCAGTTTAATATAGTGGTTTAAAAGTGAAATTGAACAATGAATCGCAGTACGATCACACCCCCACAGCTAAAATTTTTCACTCCTAAGGAAATTAAAAATTTTAGAATCTATGCATAGAGATATTACAAACTTCATGAAGATTTGGCATTCAATGAAAATTTAATTTTTGATATCAATGTGATCAATGAAATAATCACACCAAGGAGTTATTCTCAATGATCATGGGAAAGGATGTCTCATAAGTTTCATCAAAATGAATTTCTAAGTGACACATGATACCAATATAAGTGAATAGTAAAAAAGTTAACCATGTTACTAATTCTCCATGTGTTTGTGCATTAACCATTCATGATATTATTACCACTTTTTATCCATTTAATATTGTTTATTTTACAAAATTTCCACTTTAAAGATTTTACCCACCGAACCATACCTACATCCTTTGTAATCAAATTTCACAACCCACTCAATTAATAATTCTTGAAATTCAATCCTTAAGCTCCAAATATAGATACCCCATATTCTTTATATTTCATCACTCCCCTCATTTACTATTATTTTTGTTGTTTTTTTTTTCAAAAGTGTCACTTGGAATAAATCTCACACTCACCACTAAATCCTTGTTTGATATCCTCATGAAACTAATTATAATTGTTATAATAAGATAAAAGGTCTTGGAATAGTGATTTTTTACCTTCCCAAAACAAAACCCATGTTTTATTTTAATTAAATTATTTTTTATTATTTTTTTGGTTTTTCGTTTTTTTAGGATGTACAGCAGTCGAATAATAGGTACACACACATGGTTTAATCTAGTAAAGTAATGAAACAAATCAGATAAGGAACAAAGGTATGGAAAAATCATTTTGGAAAGCTGATAAATATTAACATAACTTGTAATTACATTCTATTATTAATAAATATTCACACTTTATAGTTTGGTGAAAAATGTGTGGATAAATTAAGTTGCACAATTTTTCCATAAACAACTAAAATAAATGTTTCCATTCTTCTCAGAGGTATTAAAATTATAAAACCATTAATATCATAAAAAATACAATTAACTAGAAAAATTCACACCTTAATGTGAACTTAATAGAAAAACACAAATTCAATCAATGAATAATTGTTTTTAAACAACTTGAAATAGGGAAATTGCATATGCATTTGAAATAACATTCATGATTATGTGGTCATCATTTTCCATGATTAAGAGGTCATCATTTTCAATGATAAAGTGGGAACCAAAAATGAATATTTTGTCCTAGAAGTTATGGGGAAGGTAAAAATGCTATCTAAAAATCAAAAAAGAGAAAATAATAATGATTATGAAATTTCCTAACTAACACAGGAATATACCCACCCCACACCTAGAGTGCGTATTTTCCTCACTATAATAAAGGATAATGTCGAAAGGATGGATAAAACCTAGTAGGATTCACTGGTATGTTGCTTCTTGAAGGTGTATTTCCTCCACCAGATGCTTTAGAAAATCTTCATTAATGTGTTTAAGTATATTTCTATTAACTATAATACTATGACCACTCTACTCATGAGAAACCAATATTTCACCAAAAGGGTAAACAATAGTAACAATATAAGGACCGAGCCATTGGGAATGAAGATTACCTAGATGGAGATTTAACATTAAATTATACATGGGGACCTTATCACTAAATCAAAACTATCTTGGATGAATCATCCCATCATGGATATCCTTTGTCTTCTCTTTATAGATTCAAGAGTTCTCATATTAATCACGCTAAATTTCTTCTAACTATTTAATATGCAACTTCCCATACTCACTTTCATTTGAGAGATTCAAATTACATTACTTAACAACCCACTATTTATGGTTCTCTACCTCAACTAGGAGGTTACAAGCCTTTACAAACAAAATATTTTATGGTGAAATTCCAATCGAGGTTTTAAAAGATGTAGGGTATGCCCAGATTGCATTATCCAAGTGAAAACTCCAATCTTTCCTATTGGGTTGTAGTGTTTTTTTAAAAATAATCATAACTTCATGATTTTAGATTTCATATTTTTTATTAGTTTGGGGGTGATATGTAGTAGATACTTTATAAACTACCCCATACTTACAGAGCATGTTTTTTCATTTTGTGATTGAAAAAAATGTGAACCTTGATCACTAATGACAAATCATGGAAAAGAAAACCTACTAAAAATACGGGACACACAAAATCAAAAACCATTAAAGAGTAATCGGTCCTGGTATCCTTTTATTGCACCCATTTATAGACATAGTTAACAACTAATAATATGTACATGAAGCAAAATGTATTTGGAAAAGGCCCCATGAAGTCAATTCCCCATGCATCAAATATTTCAAAAAATAACATGGGATATTGGGGAATCTCATCCCTCTTGGAGATATTCCCTATGAATGTAAATTGAGTACATGATTTAAAAAAACAATGAGAAAATACTCACAATATTGGCCAAATATTCCTATTCCATGGATCTTACAAGTTGTATGTTGGGAGCTAATGTGGACCCCACAAGCAAAAGTGTGGAAAAATCTCTAAATTGGGGGTAAAATAATGGCCGTGGAGACACCTACATACAACTTAGTAACTATAAATTATCCACAAATATGGGTCCTCTCAAATGTATCATCGATAATCATGCACAAATCTTTGATATTGTGAAGTGCTGAAATCATTGGTGACCCATGATGTTGTTAGAAAATTCACAATGTCTGCATACTAGGGGGTAAGTTCCACAACATCACAATGGTTCTCATGAGGAAATAATTATCCAATGGGGAAGAATGAGTCAACATGGTGGTCCAATGGTTGGGAAATACTAATAATGTGGTTACATAATTATTTTTAACTCTTATCATATCATGAATCTCAAGGTCAAACTTCTAGAGGAGGAGCATCCACTGTATGAGGTAGGGCTTTACGTCAGCTTTCTTAAAAAGAAATTAACGGGCATCATGGCCAGGAAACACAATTACTTTTGAACAAAGAAGATATGAATAGTACTTTGCCAAGGAAAACATAATAGAAATGGTATTTTTTAGTGTTTCCGTAATTTATGTGGGTAGGGTCATGGGTACATGGGAAATACCCAATGACATAACGAGCTTTCTCAAACCATTGTGATAAAACATTCCCATATACAAAGATAGAACAATAAGTTAAAAGGGGAGATCCCACCATGGTGGTTAGATGATGGGAGGTGATGTGATTCTCCTTTTTAGTTAATTCAATTCATCCTCAAAATTTTCATCAAACAAAAACATAGAGTCTTTTTATAATACCCAGGACAAGGTAAGTGTGATCTTACTAAAGTCATTAATGAATCTGCAGTAAAAACCAGAATGAACCAAGAAAGATCACAACTCAAGAACAAATTTATGATATGGAATAGATGATATTAATACAATATTTTATTTATCTAATTTAGTTACATCATTTTATATAACATTTCTAATAACTACCCCTCTATAAACCATAAAATATAATTTTTCATAATTTAATACATGTTTTTTTCCAATGCAACATCAGAGGATAGAACCTAGGCATGAAAAATAGTCATAAAAGGAAGATCCATAAGTAATTAAGTAATATATAAATAATTCCATATAATTCTCAAGGAACTCAAAAAAATACTCAATATAAATAGATGAAATATATGAGGAGCATTACATAGACCAAAATGCAACATTTTGTATGAAAATGTGCCAAATGGATAGGTAAATTTTGTCCTTTTTAATCCTCAAGGGATATATGGATTTTGAAATAACCTGAATAGCTGCCAAGGAAACAATGATTTCACAAATAAGACAATATATCTAACATTCTTTCAATTAAAAGTTTAGGAAATGTTTCCTTTCATATGGTTTGATTTAGACAATAGTAGTAAATATAGAATCACGAACTGTTTCACACATGTGTTTGACCAATTCATTTATTTCACTTTAAACTACTATTATTCCATTTTTTGGCACAATTTTCATTGGGATATCCCATTTACTATCAAATATTGGATAAATGATCAGGCAATCAAGTAATTTACTGACTTCAAATTTTACCACTTCAACGAGAGTGGGCTTTAAAAAGAGTTGTGCCTACATTATGGGCTTAGACTCATCATATAAAATTATATGGTGCCTACAAATTGGTGGGATAGTCTTGGGAATATTATACAATTTGAATCCAATTTCCTTTTTAAATTCTCTAAAAAGGTCTAACAGTTTTTATTCTTTCTATAGAGAGAGGTTTTTGGAAATAATGAGGGGAAAGTGTTCTATACCCTCTAGATATGTTTATTTTAAATTATATGGAAGTTGTTTTAATTACAAAATCTATGGTCTTTGGATTATTGTATGGGACACTACTAAAAATGTAGCATATCCCAACGGTTTTAAAATATTGGAACATTTGCTATTAGGATAGCCCTATCCCAACAGTTTATAGTAAACCATTGGAATAGGCTAGTTTAAAATTAAATTAACCTACGGTTTAGTGTATTCTGTTGGGATAGATATATCCCAACGGTTGCAAACCATTGGGAAAACCTATGATAATAGTTCCATATGAAATGATTGAATACTGTCTAGATGGATGGAAGGAATTCATCCTACTGGTTTCCAAATAGTTGGGAAACATAGTGAGAATAAAACTATCCCAGCAGCTTGAAACCATTGATATAAGCCTTTTACAAGGATAGATACATACCAAGGGTTATGTAACTATTGGTATAAAACACCACACTTCAGTTACAACATCCATAATATACACTACCCCATCATGGCCCATGCTGCAGCATCCTTGGTGTACCCTCCCACCCAACCTACAATGCCCACACTGCAGCACTACCCACTATACTACAACATCCCCTAGTCCAATGTAATATCCCACCACTCCAAACTCTTCTACAACATACCCAACCTCCACTACAAAATCCCCACTACCCAATCCACTATAGCATCCTCCACTTCACAACACTCCACGACTGACACATGCCACCAGCAATCAAACACACACAACACTCCACTTCCCCCAAATAACATCCCACATATAATAAAAAATACACAATAAGTAGCATCCCACATTAAAAATGAGTGACTTATGATGAATAAAAAGATACAATATTCCTACCTATATTTAATTTATGTCCCATATCATTGAACTAAAGAATCCACAAAAGTAATCTTCCATGCTTTCTAATCCAGTTGGTCGTGCACTCTGATGTACAGAAGTGATACACATAGGTCAAGTAGTGTGTAATATGATGCATGTACATAGGGAAAATAGTGTTTACTAGAAGTGTGGAATGCGATATATACAGGCCATGTGATGTACTTTAAAGCATAATATGAGGTTATTATAGAATCAAAGGCTAAACATTTTGTATTGGGAAATACACACGCTTATAAGACTACCATGATTTCTAATTCAGGCCAATGAGTGTGTAAGGGAAAATAAAGAATCCAATGATAAAGATTATAGTACCCCTGCAACCCAAAAACCACATTACAGTATAAGGAATAAGGGTCTCTACATGAGAAACTATAGTATAGAAAGAAAAATCATCATATGTTTTCTTATTATTGTCCAACGCATAGTTTTTTTATGAATAACTAGAAACCCCATTCCCCCCTCAATTGAATTTAAATTATATATCACAGAATAAGAGACTACATAGTAGTAATCTTCCATGATTTCTAATTCAATTGTCCCTATATATGGTTATATAAGAGTGATATTTCAAGACAAGCAATGTTCATTATGATTCATGCACATAGGCTAAGAAATGTTTACAAAAAGTATGTAATGTGATCTATATAGGAAAAATAACATATTTAAAAATAGAATAGGAGGATGTGATATAATCATAGGATAAGCAGCATGTCCCTTGAAATACACATTCCCTATATAATACCATGCTTTCTATTTCGGGAAAAGAAGTGTGTATCTGAAAATAAACAGGCCAATGATAGAGCATGTGTCACTCTTATATAATGGAAAACACATTACAGAAGGGGGAATAATGGTCACTTGAGTTGAAATTATATCCTAGAAAAAAAACAAAAACAATTGGGGTTTTAGGGTCCCCTTAGCTATTTCTTAGTGGTCCCTTGTTTGGAATAATGGGAGGCGATGCTGTTAAAAGGTGAGGGTTGGATATTGTAGGGGTAATATTACTCTAAAGGAATCAACTAGTTTTATTAAATAGGATATACGAATGTCCTATTGTGTATTTCCCTCATTATCCATTTCTATTCCCCCCCTTTTTTAGTGAGAAATATAGGGGAACTATTTCTTTTGAAGAGTTGATGTTGAGCTAAAACAACATCCAATTTTCCTCTACCACTATTAAAGAATTTATGGAATTTGGATAATTTTTATAGAGGATAAGGATATATATATTCCTAATGAAAAAGTATCATATACAGACCTTTTTAATTATTTCCAAGGAGGATATAAAAGGAAGCACTTTCATATACATAATGTGAATCCATAAAATCTGTATGACTCTCAGTATCATAAAAAATTATAAGTTACCTCAAAAAGACCTAAGATACCTCAAGATAAATCATATTTGTAATGACCCTTCCCTAGTTACCTAGATTTAGTGCATTATTACATAACATTTGCAGGATCAAAAGAGATCAAGTCCCGAAAGACTGACCAGTTTAGTAGCCTTGGAAGTAATAGATACATACATAAGTTTTACATTACATTATGAAATGAAAAATCAACAATGTGTCCCTATAGAACACACTCATATCCATTATCTTATCCCTTCATGTCAGTCATAATATACTTCTTCACATCCAAGGAAAAATAAAACATAAAAAAGTGGTGATCTCAGATGCTCTGTAAGGATAACAATAAAGTGGAAACTTTCATAAATAAGTATAAACATTGAAGGAAATTTATAAAACTAAAATACAAGCCTTTTATACTTAAAATTTAGCATACTATGGCAAAGATTAATCAAAAAATCCATTTACTTTTTCATATGGATATTCTACTTGTTGAATTATCACATGTAATAAAAATAGCTAATTTCATAATGATGGAATGCATAATGCCAGACATCATAACCCCACAATCAAGGCCTTGTTCTAAGACTAAAAATAATATTTCTTTCTAGGCCTTGTTCCAAGACAATAATTTGTCTCCTTAGACCTACTGATGCATCGATGGGATGTAGAGGGCCCCGCCCGTCACTTACAAAGTCCAATGCATTACTCATATGAAAAGGGTGAAACATAACATAATCATTCGTATTAAAACTAGCATACAAAATGTCAACATTTTAACCACAATCCATGAATGGTATAATAATAGAACATCCACATTCAAACATATCACAAACCATAAATACAATAGAAAAGTTTATATTTTAATAAATAAACATCAAACAAGCGTAAAATTCAATAAAGGATGTTGACATAGATGAAATAAAAAGTATTTGAGAGAAATATATCTTTATTTTTTGAGATCATTAAGAAGTCATGATATTATAAAAGAATACATTTGTTATGAAAATATTCTTATAATATTGTAAGAGAAGCTTCGAAGGTGTTATAACATCTGAAAATAGCCACACCAGCCATATAAGTTTAAAAACATTCTTTCCTTAATTTGTCGAAAAGGTCATAAATTACCCTATTCAGAAAATGACGGAAAGATTCCTATAATTTTTTTATAAAAATTCAAAAAGGGTATAAATGACTTTAACCCATTTTCAAGGAAATAGTAATTTTTTTGAAATACATTTTAAGAAATATGGATGTGGATGATAAATTAGTCGAAGTAGATACTTATATATAACAACCTTGAATAATAAAGAGATTGTGAAATTAACCCTTACCTTGTACTTTTACTTAGTCAAGGGTAAAATAAAGCAAGTATAACAGTTAAATATTTTTTATTAAATTATACAAGAACCACATACATAAATATAATATCATATATGATCCTCTAATATTTCAAAGTTAATAACATTTCAGTAGTATCATTGTTTCCGGTGTTAACTGATTCATTTTCCATTATATGTTTCGTTATGTAAGTCATGTTTGTTATGGATAGGATTTATTTGATTCATATTCAGAATTATATTAAGTTCATAAAAAATATTTTTATTCATAAATTGAAAATTATTCTTGAATGGTTACGATGCGTAATGAAATCTCATCGCGTCGTGGGGACGATAAGTCGTATGTACACACGAGTGACAATATCATTATATTTATGGTGAAACAGTATGTAATTGGATGATATATTATATTTTTAAAATAAATAAAATTTTATATTTATTATTTACATAAATTATACTCATTAGTTTAGCTATCCAAATAATGAAGTGTTGAATAACAAACTACATCATGATTGCGAAACGGTAAGTCGTACGTACGCACGTATGGTGACTTTGTCATTCATAGGATGGAAAGAATAATGAATATGGTTGTACGATATTTATAATAAAGTCAAATTATGTATAAGGTACTGGGGTTATTATTTTGGTATGGAAACAACAAAGAAAGAAGTAGTGGAAGAAGAAAAGACCATTGAAATAGGTGATGAAATAATAACCTCTTCTTCAGGTTCATCCTTTTGATTTGAATAAAAGGGATCCATAGGTTGAATTTATGATAAAATTAAGGCCTATAGGTTAAAGTGAGGGTATTTGGGAGGATATTTGAGTAGGTTTTTTATGAGACAAAAGGCTATGGAGGTGTTAATTTAGGAGAAGGGAAAGTACCCTTTTATAATAGAGGTGAGAGTAACTTTAGGAAAAGCTTGATATATTAATTTATTAAAAAATAAATTGTGGTTTATAACAGATAAAAATTGATTTATTTAGAGGATAAGGTTGGTATTGGTATAAAACCTATCAAAAAATAGGTTTAAGATAAGTTTAGTTCACCATTTTAACCTTATCTTTTAGGTTAACCTCTTATTTAAATAGGTTACCATTTACCATGTCTTCTTGTATTTTTATATTACAGGGTTAATAAACATACTATAAAATTCCAAGGGAACCTCAAGTGGTTCATTAGTGACATATCTAAACTTAACTAAGTCCTTTGTCTGAATATTATATTCTTAGGAATATTATGTCATTTAATAAAATACAATTTGTTTTAAAAACTTATTTATTTCAATTTTGACACTATTTAGTATTTGGTTTTTGTGAAAGTCATAAAAAATTGATTAATTCAAAAAAAATTAATAATCTCTGACATGTAATATTCACCTAAATTTTTTTTGGATAGAATCCAAAGTTTCAATTTACATTTATTTTAATATTTATAATATCAATTATTTTAATCTTTCATTAATAAGGTAATTACTGCATCATCATTGCATCATATATAAATTTAATTATATAACGTCTCAAAAATTATAAATAAAATATCATTATGTAGTAAATATTTTTATCTTTTTAATGAATATTTATAATCAAATTTATCTTAAGTATATATCTATATTAAAAATGGTTAAGTTAATAAAATTTGAAATTAACACTTTTAACACTTCTGTAAATAAAATATAATAATTGTCTTAATCTAACCGAAATGGATAAAAAGGGATCTTATTTTTGTCTTAAGGTTGATTTGGGTCGAAATAAACTTATCCAATATAATTATGACATGTTTTGGGGTAATTATAATATTATTTTTACCTTTAATTACCCTATTTACTTTTAACTGTGGTAAATAAAATTCAAAAGCAACTATTCACAAAAAATTATTTTCATCCCATTGAACAAAATTTTACTTACTGATGTCTACCGTGTCTCTTGGATTTTTTAAAATCAATTCATATAAGTGGTAAAATTATGTTTTATGCAAATTTTCAAATGTGCGTATAAGGTGGGTAAAAAACTGTAAAAAGTTCAATAAAATTTTATATATCTTGTATTATTATAAAATGACTACAATTAATTGAATTGGACTAATATAGGTATTATGTATCTATTTTTACCATAAAATAAAATTAAATTAAAGAAATTATTTAAATAAAAAGATGGGTTTAAACAATAACATAGTGTTTTTCCCTATTCATCAAAAATTGAATGTTTTCAGTAAAATAACAAAAAAATCATCTTAAGATAATTTTGATATCCCGAATCCAAAAACAGATTCCAATTTAGAATGGAAAATTTATACAATTTCAAAAAGTGGGTGTTATTATTCCTAACTATTTTTTAAACGTCTAGTTTGATTGGTCATCGTGTGCTGGAACTCAATGATGCGTACAACGCAGGCTATTGTATTATTAAAAGGAAAACATAACATGGATGCTTGAGGTGTTACATTCTTCCCTACTTCAAATAATTTTATCCTTGAAATTTCTAAAAAACATTACTGCATAAAATGATTTTGGTGTTTCTTCATCATAATTTCCCCAAGTTCCCACGTTGCATTTTCCATTTTATAGTTTCTCCAAAGAAATTTTACCCAACAAGTTGTTTGGTTTCTCAGCACTTGTTTTATGGTATCAAGAATTCTGATAGGCTCTTCACAATAAGACAGATTGAGTCCTAGTTCCATATCTTCATAATTGTGTACATGCATTGGGGTAGGCATCTATTTTCTCAACAGTGATACATGGAACACATCATTAACTTTAGAGAGAAATGGTGGCATTTCCAAATTGTAAGTTACAACTCTGATTCACTCTAGAATTTCAAAAGGTCTGATGTACCTGGGACTTAATTCACTCTTATTATTGAATCATATAACACCCTTACCTTGAGATACCTTTCATAAAACATGATCTCTTACATGAAATTCAAAATCCTTCCTTCGGTTATTGACATAGAACTTTTGCCTACATGGAGCTTCTTTGATATTGGTTTGGATAATCATCACCTTTTCTATAGTTTCCTCAACAAGTTATGAGCCTATGAGTTTTATTTCATGAACATCATCCCAAAAATTTGGTGGTCGACACCTATTTCTATTTAATGCTTTATATGGTCCTATCTTAATACTTGAATAGAAGCTATTATTATTGGAAAATTCTACCTGAGGTAAATATTGATCCCACATACCTTGAAAGTCTAGTGAGCCAGATCTCAATATGTCTTCTATGGTTTGAATAGTTTTTTCTGATTGTCCATCAGTTTGAGGGTGGTAGGCAGTGCTCAAATAAAGTTCAATATCCAAGGATTTTTGAAGACTTTTCCAGAATCTTGATGTAAAACAGGGATCACGATCAGAAACAATCAATAGGGGTACACCATGAATTCTTTAAAATTCATTAATATATAGTCTTGGTAAATGTTCATGTGGTAAATCTTATCTTTTAGTAAGAAAATGTGTTGACTTTATAAGACGATCAATAATGATCCATATTGTATCATTCCTTCTATGAGTCTTTGGTATCCCCAAGAAAAAGTTTGTCGTAATATCATCACATTTCCACTCAGGTATGGAAAGAGGTTGCTTGACTACTCCAGGATGTCATCTTCTAGTCTTAACTTATTGAAAACCCAAAAATCTGGACACATAATTAGCAATTTCCCTCTTCATGTTTCCCCACAAAACATGTTCCATCAAATCTCTATACATCTTAGTGATACAGGGTGTACAGAGAAATTAAATATATGAGAATCATCCAAAATTTCCCTTTTTAGGTCAGGTATGTCAAGAACACAATGCCTCTTCCAAAATTTCAAAATTCCATCTTCATATACAAAGTCAGTCAATCTCCCATCATTCAGAGCTTTAATTTTCATTTGAAACTCCTTATCATCAGTCTGAGAACTTTTTATCCTTTCTAGTAAATAAGGTTTGGTAACCACTTGAAAAGGTATCGGTGTTTCACCTACCATGATTATTCCCATATATATCTTTACTAGATCCATGAACATAGGATCCCTTTCAACTATCATCTTGTTTAGAACTCCATGATCCTTTTTTCTCAAAGTATCTGCCACCTTAGTTTCCTTTCCTGGGTGGTAGTGTATAGTGAAATCATTATCCTTGAGTAGTTCAAGCCATCACCATTGCCTCATTTTGAGTTCTTTCTGTGAGAAAAAAATATACTTCAAACTCCTGTGATCAGTATATATCCCACATTTTCACCATGAATATAGTGTCTCCATATCATCAGAGTGAAGATTATAGTTACTAACACAAGATAATGAGTAGGATAGTTCTGTTCATGAATTTTTAGTTGTCGTGATGCATAGGCAATGACTCAATCATTCTGCATAAGGACATAACCATGTCATTTATTTGAAGCATCACTATATATAAAAAACACATAATTCCCTGATGGTAGAGTCAAGATAGTATAACTAAATAATATTTTATTCAGTTCTTCAAAAAATTCTTGAGACACTTTTTTCCAAAAAATGTTTTACCCCTTTACTTTTGATCATGGTTGATGGGTTAGCCAATCATGCCAAATTCTGGATGAAATTCCAATCATAACCAGCTAAACCAATAAATCTATGTACCTTAGTTATACTTGTCGATGATGGCCATTCTTGGATTGATAATGTCTTAGAAGGATCAAAAATACACCATCCATAAAGACAATATGTCCAAGAAAAGAAATCTCCTGAAGAAATAATTCACACTTTCTAAACTTCCCATATAATTCATTTCATCTAAGAGTATTTAGAATAGTGTGCTAGTTATTTTCATGATCTTTGTATATTTTGGATTATACCAAGATATCATTAAAAAATAACACTACAAATACACCAAGATATTCCTTAAAAACCTATTCATTAGATCCATGAAAATAGAGAGTGGATTATTTAGTACAAAAGGCATTACTATAAAATCGCAATTCCCATACCTGGTTGGAAATTTTTTATTTACAATTTATTACTTTTTCACGCACAACTGATGTTATCTAGATTGAAGTTAAATATTTAAAAAATATTGACCTCTATGAATTTGATCAAATAAATCATCAATGCGAGGTATGGGTTACTTGTTCTTTATTATTATAGCATTGATTTACCTATAGTCAATGCATAACCTCATAGATCCATATTTCTTCTTAACAAAAAGAATAGGAGCTCCCCATGGAGCAGCACTAGGGAAAATAAATCCTTTATTACTCAATTCCTCTAGGTGTTTCTTTTGTTCCACTAATTCCATAGTTTCTATTCTATAAGGTTCTTTGATATGGGACATGAACTCAGAATTAAGTCAATGGAAAACTAAATTTCTTATTCTAGAGGATGTCGAGGTAAATCCTCTTGAAATAAATTGACATATTCTAGAACAGTACGTACTTCCTATATTTGAACATTCTTTTACTCACCCAAAGTTATTTCACTACCTTCCTCCCCAATAATTGAATTTAGCAGAGATACTTGGGGTGGATCTAGATGATAATAATATGGTGACATTTCATCTCTAAAGAAAAGATATTCATTATTATCATTAAAAACTGTAACCTTATTCTTCATACAATAAATTTTCAAATCATGGTTTGAAATCCAATATATACAGAGGATTATATCATATTAAATCATGGGTATGACAATAAGATCAGTAGATAAAACATGTTTATATTCCATAATGACAACTGATTGACAAAACTTTTTTCAATGATACATCCCTTAAGAGTTTTGACTAAAAACTCCATTGATAAGTCAAATTGGAAATATCTAATTTTATTGGAAAACTAGGAAGATGTGAAAGAATGTAATGATCCAAAATCAAATAAATCATTGCCTAATTTTGAGTAAATGATTAAAGTACCTACCACCATGTCATTAAAAAATTCACCCTCAGTATTAGTGATCACATAAGCTTTTTCTTTCTCCCTTGGACTATTTTGAGGTATGTTTCCTTGGTGCTTAGGAAATTTATTTTCATAATTCCCCATTTCTCTACAATTGTAGCATTCAATAATGATAACCTCTTTTTTTCCTTTGAAATCATTATCTTGGTAGAATTTTTCTCCACACTTATAAGAATCTCTCATCCCCTTCAGAAAAGTACTGGGATGTTTATTCCCACATTTAATACATTGTGGAAGGTCAATTTTTTCATTCTTACCCTTATCTCATTTTTAAGAGTTATTATAAAATCTCTTCTTCTCTTTCTTCTCTTTAAATTCATAAGATTTAGAGAATTCCTTTTTTGTCTTAATAGCACATAAGACCATATATTTGTACAATTAGAAGGATTGTGAGACTAATGATCAATATATAATAGGGTTTAAACCTTCAAATAATTAGTCAATATTACTTCTTAGGTTATGTATATAAGCTGCATCATGCCTTGATAACCTTGTAATGTTATCCTAATACTTTGTGAGCTTCCCATCCTCCTATTTCCTCAAACTCAGAAATTTCCTTTCCATATCTGCTTGATGTTCATAAGGAATGTATTTTTCAAAGAAAATATCTTTAAAATCCCTCAATGATATATCTGATAATTCTTCATCCCCATTTGTGTTTTGAATTAATGACCACTATTGATCTGCATCTCATGTGAGGTTATAAACTACCATGACAACTTTTCCCCTTTCGCTACTCCCCAAATCATGAAATATTTTCTCTAAGGAACATAGCCATTGCTCAGCTAAATATGTATTTGTAGTCCCATTGAATTTTTGTGGGTTTTTCCTCGTGAAGTTGTCTATTATTGATCCTCCACATTGTGGATCAGGGTGCTCCATATGGGTAAGGTTATTGTTCATAACCAGAGTGAGTTTTCTCGGTATGGTTATAAGCAGATTAGAACCAATTTAATCACCAACTCAACTATAATTATCCTTAGTAGGAGGGAAATCCCTACATGAATTTCCTATATTGATATGGTTTTCACTAGTTTCCATTTTTAAATAATGGAATACACTAGATTTGTTTATGAATCAAAATATATAATTCCAAACATGTTAAATACCTATCATAAATTGAATAGTTTATTCATATAATCCATAATAATAAAAATCTTTTCTTTGGGGAAAGTATTTACTCATAATTCATTCATAATCGTCTGTAAAGAAAATTTGAATTATCCTAATAATATCTCTGAGGAGTGTCAAACCAGTTATGTAGTAAGGCCCATTGTCATGTACATGGATACCCCAGGTCATGACTGAAACTCCTTGTCAATGTTTTTACTCCTAGGTACATTTGTTTTAGAACCATGTCCACTTGTAGTATCTTGTCAGAGATTTATTACTTGGAAAAATCAAAAAATATATAAATTACCAAAATTCTAGAAATTTATTCTATACTAATATTTAAATTCTATCATTGGGTTTTGTTCTCTAATCATATTTTTTATAAATCTTGATTCATAGGTTTGTACTAAAATTCCTCTAATACCAACAGTAACACCCCAAACCTAGTTATATAGAGTCACTGCATTATTACATAACATTAGAATGATCACAAGATATCAAGTCCCGAAATACCGATCAGTTTAGTAGCCTTAAAAGTACTACATACATACATAAGTTTTAAATTATATTGTTAAATGAAAAAGCAACATTGTTTCTTTGTAGAACACACTCATATATCTTAGCCTATCCCAGTAGTTCAGTCGTAATATACTTCTTCAAATCCTAGGAAAAATAAAATATAAGAAAGGGGTGAGCTCAGATGATCAGTAAGTGTAAAAATATATAGAAAACATTTATATATAAGCATAAACATTGAAGGCAATGTATAAGACTAAAAAGGCCTTTTATACATAAACTTCAACATAATATGGAAACGATAAATCAAATAATTCCATTTAATTATTCACATGGATATTCTACAAGTCGAATAATCACATGTAATATCAATAGATAATTTTATAATGACAGAATGCATAATTTTGAACATCCTAACCACATAGTCAAGGCCTCATGCGAATAATAAAAATAAAAAATTTGTTTAGAACTTGTGACAAGACACTAATATGTCTCATGAGACCTACCGATGCATCGAGGGGCTATAGCAGGCCCTTCCCATCACTTACATACTCCAATGCATTCCTCATATGAAAATGGTGAAACATAACATAATCATTTGTATTAGAACTATCATAAGAAATGTTAATATTTTAACCATAAACCATGAATGGTATAAAAATAGCACATCCATAGTCAAGCATATCACAAAACATCAATACAATATTGAATATTCTATCATTATAAATCAACTTCATACAAGTGTAAAATCCAAAGAAGGATGTTGATATAGATGATATCAAAACTGTTTGAGAGAAATATATCTTTCTATTTTGAAATCATTGAAAAGTCATGTAAAAATTAAAGAAAACATTTATTTTTAAAATATTATTATAAGCTTGTAGGGTAATATTTTAAGGTTTTATAAAGGCAGAAAATAGCCGCACCTACCATATAAGTAAAAAAACATTCTTTATTAAATTTTCAAAAAGGTCCTAAAGTACCTTGTTTGGAAAATGACAAAAAGATTCCTTTCAAAACATTTTATAAAAAGTCAAACAAGGGTAAAAATGACATTAAATTTTTTTTTACTACATATTATAAATGTTTTTAAATAAATATTAAGTAACATAGATGTGGATGATAAAGAAGTTCCAGTATATACTTACATATAAACAACGTTAGATAATAAAGAGATTTCAAAATAAAACCTTACGTTGTACTTTTAAAAAGTTGAGGGTATGTTAAAATCATTTATAATAGTTAAATCATTATTATTAAATTGTATAAGAACCACATACATAAATATGATATCATGTATGATCCTCTAATATTTCTTAGTTAATAATATTTCAGTAGAATCATTGTTTCTAGTGTTAACTGATTTGTTTTACTTTATATGTTTCATTGAGTTAGTAATGATATTTATGGATAAGATGTATTTGATTCATATCCATAATGATATTAAGTTTTATAAATTTTTTTTAATCATTAAATGAAAATTATTCTTGAATGGTTATGATGGGGAATGGAATCTTATCATGTTGTGGAGACGGTAAGTCGTATGTACGCATGAGCGACAATATCATTATATTGATGGTGAAATCATATGTAATTGGATGGTATATTATATTTATAGAATCATTAACATGTTATATTTATCATTGAAATCAATTATATGCATTATTATACCTATCCAATTAATTAAGTGTTGAATAACAAACTACACCATGACGTGGAGATGGTAAGCCGTACGTATGCACGTATGATGACTTTGTCATTCATAGGATGGAAAGAATAATGAATATCATTGTACCATATTTATAATAACATCAATGTTTGTATAAGTTATTGGAGTTATTATTTTGGTATGTAAACAAAAAAGAAATAGGAAATGGGAGATGGAAATAACTTTGAAAGAGGTGATGAAATAAATACCTCTTCCTTGGGTTCTTCCTTTTGATTTGAACAAAAGGGCTCTGTATGTTGGATTTATGATCAAATTAAGGCCTATAATTTTAATTTAGGGTAGTTTTGAGGAGATTTTCGTAGGGTTTGTCCATGCCAAATGGCATTGGACGTGTGAATTGAAGAGAATGTGAAATACCCTTTTATAAGAGAGGTGAAAGACACATTAGAAAAAGCATGAAATGTTAATTTATTCTAAAATAATTTTCAGTTTATAATTTCTCCAAATGGATTTATTTCTGGGATAAGGTGGTTATGGGTTGAATAAATCTCAACCAATAGGTTTTAGAAAGGTTTAGTTCACCATTGTAACCTTATCATTTAGATTTAACAATTCGTTAAATAGTTTAACATTTAGAAAATCTTCTTTTAATTTTATATTGCATGGTTAATTAAACTAATATAAAATTTAAAGAGAACCTAAAGTGGTTCATTAATGACAAATCTGACCTTATATAAGTACTTTGGTCGAATATTAGATATTTTGGAATATTATATCATTTAATAAAATAGTATTTGTTTTAAAAACATATTTCTGAAAATTTTGACACTATTTAGTATTTGGATTTTGTGAAAGTCATAAAAACTTGATTATTTCAAAAAAAATACATTGAATCATCCCTAACATGTCATATTCACCTATAAATTTCTTTTATGTCATCAAAAGTTTCAATTTTCTTTAATTTTAATATTTATAATAGCAATTATTTTAATCATTCATTATTAAGGTAATTACTGCATCATCATTATGTCATATATAAATTTAATTATATAATGTCTAAAAATAACAAATAATATATCATGATGTAGAAAATATTTTTATATTTCCAACAAATATTTATTGTCAAATTTATCTTATGTATACCTCTATATTAAAAATGGTTTAGTAAATAAAATTTGAATTTAACACTTTAAACACTTCTATAAATAAAATATAATAAATGTCCTAATCTAACCCCAATGGATCAAAAAAGATCTTATTCATCTCCTAATTTTGATGTTTGTTGAAAAACACTTATCCAATATAATTAGGACATGTGTTGGTGTAATTATAAATTCATTTTTTTCTTTAATTACCCAATTTACTTTTAACTGTGGTAAGTAAAATTCAAAAGTTGCTATTCAAAAAAAAATATTTTCATCCTACTGAACCAAATTTCACTTACTAATTTGAACTTGGTCTCTCAGATTTTTGAAATTCAATTCACAGTAGTGGTAAAATTACGTTTTATGCAAATTTGCAAATGTGCCTAGAAGGTGGGTAATAGACGGTAAAAGTTCAATAAAATTTTATATATCTAATATTATTATAAAATGAATCCAATGAATTAAATTGAACTAATATAGGTATTATTTACATATTTTGACTTTAAAATAAACTTAAATTAAAAAAATATTTATTTAAATAAAAACTGGTTTTGAACAATAACAAAATGTTTTTCACTATTCATCGAAAATTGAAAGTTTTTAGAAAAATACCAAAAATTCACCCTAAGCTAATTTTGATATTCCAAATCCAAATATGAAGTCTAGTATGAAAAATTAAATTTATAAAATTTTAAAAAGTGAGTATTCCTATTCATAACTACTTTTTAAACGACTAGTTGGATTGGTCGTGGTGTGTTAGAACTCAAAGTTACGTACAACACAAGATATTGTATTATTGAAAGAGAAATGTACCATTGTTGTTTGGGGTGTTATAATATTTTTGAAATGTTTTAATAAAAATAAAAAATAAATAATTATGTCTCTATATCTAATGAGTTTGAAATGGAAGTACCGAAACAAAATTTAATTAATAAACAAAGGAAATAGGAAAATAAGGCAAGGAAAAATATAAAGTAAGAGAAGGATCAACCACTTCATGAAATTGAACAAAGTGGTAAGTGTAGATCTATAGAATATATTTATAGAAATCCTTTTGATAATTCAAGTAAAATATGTGGAGAGTATAAAGATATCAAAATAGTTAAATACATTTACTACCATATTATAGATTGTTTTTATAAGGTTTATTTTGATGTCATAGCTTATAAAATTGGTTTTTTCATGGAATTATTTGATAAAAAATAATTTTTATTGGAAGAAGTTTTCCAAATAGATCCCAAAATAAGTGGTGAATCTAACTAAAAATATAAATAATGTCAAGAATATTGTTCCTGATAAATTGATCTTATAATATAAAAAATGTTTATGGGAAAATGCTACTATTATTAAAGATTTTGAAACTTTTCTATATATATTTAGTATATTAGATCACTAGAGAAGAGATTATAAAAAACAAAAGTAAACCCAACCCATGTAGATTTAGTATGACATTTTAGTAAAATAATAAAAAACCAAAAAAGGATTCAATTTATTATTAATCCAATTTAAAACTAGTAGCATCTATCCCATGATATGAAAGCACATTAAATGAATGCAATGTCATTTTTATAAAAAATGATCTCATGTAAGATTTGGATTTAAGTTGAGTTTTTTTGTTATGTCTTTGTTTTCATTGGTTTAGAGGAGTGAATTTGAGATATGTATGAAGGTTTAGAGGATATAACCTAACATAACATGTAATATGTGCATAAAGGTTTAGAGGAGATGCATGAAGGTTTAGAGGAGAGAACCTAATAGAATATGTAATAGATGCACGAAGGCGAAGAGAAGATAAACTATGAGAACAAATCATTCAAATCTATGGAATCTACCATAGGTTTAATTTATCGTTAAAAAACTTAGTCAACTATATATCTTGATAATAGGCTCACTAGAATCTATATTTTTTATTCAATAATAAATTTGGTCATTTATATTCTTCTTGTGGTTGGGATGGGGAGTGAAAATCGAAGGGTATTAGAAAAGGTACACACAATTTTATGAATTATTCCAGTGTTAAAATATATGATGGACATGGAGATTTAGGTCATGTGTGAATGAATATGACTATTTGTGAGGCTAGGCAGAATTAGACTAGAGTGGACCTTTGGGCTCCTTCTTATGAAGCTCTTGGATCTAATGTGGTCGGTTGCATCTAGATGGAGAAGGCAAAGACCGAGAAGATGATGTATATATTAAGTAAGTAATGGATCTATATAATTATCTTGGAGATCTTCCTTTCAAGAGGTTGGTGTTTCACTTGTTGGGGGTGGTTTTCATTTTGATTCTCTAGCTATAACTAAAAAAGAAGTTTAGTTTCAGATTGTTGGTATGCAAAATTTTGGTCCTTCCTTTGATATTGTGGGACAAATTAATAAACATTATGAGGTTTTTGATATTAATTATTCAACTATTAAAGGTAATTTGGATAAATACTTTTGTTTTATCAATCACCAGGTGAAAATCCCGATTGTTGACTCTCAAGGATTTGAGATTTATCAATCGAAGTTCTCATAAAAACCACTCAGGAATGCAAGATACTATCATAAAAATTTTAGTTTCTCGAGAAAAGAAATCCATAAAGATATTATGCTTCAAATCTATCATATGACATCCTAACAAGAAATATTCATTGTGGCATGAAAGGTAATGGAATTATAAAGAAATATATAAAATAATTGTTTTGATGAGAATAACAAGAATCCATGTTAAAATCACCATAATGTTGATAATGCTATGATAATGTTCATAATAGTCGGTCAAAGTCAAATGTAAATGTATTAGAATATAGAAATAGAAAAATTAATCTCTTGTGCTGGTGGAATGATGGTAGTTTCAGAGTAAGGTCCTATCCAGACCATAAGGATTAGTTATTTTCACAAATCAAATTCCCAATCTCTTAAGATAACAATAGAACACATGCATGCCTTGGGATATTTGAAGGAGAATCATTTTCATGGGAATTTCCAACACATAAGAAATTATAAGTTACTAAAAAACAAGATTCTTCAACAGTAATGATATCCATATCATGAGTTCCTTAGAGTTTTTTACTCTTAGATTATCTTAAGTTAAATTCATTTTTTCTAATAGTACATGTTTTAAAATTAATTATAAACTTGTTTGAACTTAGATGATAAGTTTGTGGAACTCATACATGAACAAGTAATAAATAAATATGACAGTAATACAACTACCCATAATGAAATTACAGGCTTGAGTTTTATCAAGAAATTAGAAATAGTTTTATAGACAAACATAAAATCAATTTGAAATGAAAAATTTTCAAGTATTATTCTGATATTGCATGGTGTTGGGAAATAAATCCTAATATTGTTGGTTAAACATATCATTACTAGTTGAGAGGCATGAAACAAGGGGATATTTACTAATTAAATGAGGATAAATTCATAGATAAGAAAAATTGTTTCCCAAAGTTCATTAAATATTCCAAAAAATATCACATTTAGATGCTTTAAAGAAGTTTGTGGATGATGGGTACTAGAGTTTCATAGACTAGATGAATATGTGAATATCCTAACAATAAATGTTCACTATGGGGTAAAAGGAAAGAAAATTCTATATAAAATTAAAATAAACTATTTTGTTGAGAATAAGAAGAATCCATGTTAAAATCCCCCTGAAGTTGAGAATGCTAAGATAATATTCTTAATAGTTTTCTGGCTCAATTGTAATTGTATCCAAATATAGAGAAAGAAAAAATAATCTCTCATGGTGATGAAATGAAATTGAGTTCAAAAGAATTGTTCCAAGAATATTAGGGGTTGTCCAAAAGTGGCAATCTAAATATTAATGGAAATGTTTATAGAAGATGTGAATATGATGGATATTATATGAAAATTTGTGAGACTATTCTACCAATGAAAGTAGAATTAATAATGAAGGTGACAAAAGTATCATGAAATTCAGTTCCTTTAATGTATTTTTTTAAATAAGAAAATTCCACACAATGAGAATAAAATTATCATGAAATATATATATATATATATTGATGAAAAGAAAAGGTTTATAAATAATTCCTTCCATACTGAGATCAGATGGAATGAGGGGTTTAGGTTGAGTGGGAACTCTCAGCCGTTTTGTTTCAACTGGGTATATAAGTGGTTCATAATAATTAGTTTTTTTATTTCTACTAACATGTAATAAATTAGTGAATTGCTGAAAATGATTTTTAGAATATTTTTGTATACGTTGTACAGTAAAGAAGGTGTAAATCCTGGGATTCCCCAAAAAACCTATGATAAAGAGGGAATGCATCCCTTGTGGGGGGGATTTGAAGAAGCTCCACAAAATTACCATTATTTAGTGTATATAGAATATTTGGATAAATTTATTAAACTATAGAATAAGGTAATATATTTATAATTAATTCCATTGTTTATATTATATGAAATATTTTTTATAAAGGGGGAGTGTTTGGTGATGAGACAGAAGGTAAGTTCGACATCATGCACTTGATCATTCGGTGTGTGTGTTGGTATGAGAGAAAATGGAAGTTTGAGCCTATTTACTGGTTGGGTTTGAATACTTGTTGCTATCCCTTGGCATATTAAAGCTGAACTAAGTGAGTTTCGTTGCATGAAATTTAGGATGTGACAAATGTTTTCAAATTTTTTGGAAAAATTTAAGAGTTAGAAATAAAATTTTGGCATGACCCATCTGTATGTCAGATATTCACATTGAAGGAAAATAAAATAAAAAGAAACAAAATGGCATAAAGGAGAACAAAAATTAAACACACTAATAAATCTCCCCACCACCCCAATCTCCCTCCCCTAAAAATAAAATCGTATAGCCGCCTCCATTGCCCTTCTATCTGCCTTCACAGAATATAACTACGCTCTGTCCATAGAAAGCAGAAAATGGCCTAAGTGGCCAATGCGATAAATAAAAGAAAATAAAAACAATACTAAAACATTGTTGTCTCATGTGACTATACATGTCACCACCTAACATATAAGAACCAAATTTCCCCATGGGTCAAATAATTTTCCTACAAGCAAGGGGGAAGAATATCCAAGCTTCAAAACGATACTATCAAATAGTAAATTCCTATTAATTAACAATTACTCTTCCTATTAATGGTATATAATCAGTTTTCCTTGAGTTTTATCTTAGTTTGGTTTTGTTCAATACAAGTTTGTTTGGGAAATTTCCATTAGATTTATTTTTTCCTATTTTTGTTTATATTATCTTACAAAATTTCATTCATTTGGGTTCTAGTAGATTTATTTTAATGACATTTAATTCATATCTATTTTTGTTTAGTTCAGTTTAGTACATGTCAGTTGGGTTCATGAATCTTAAAACCCGGTACAATAATTTGAGATTTGAGATAATATATATATTTTCATGAATTTAACCAAATTTGTCATTATATAATCAACACTAAAAGGACGAGTCCCTTTAGGTTTATTAGAAAAAAAATTATTGATGTAAAAGGCAACACACTTGGTTAAATGAAGCATCGGAAAATTGATTCATTCCTCATATCCATTAACTGCATCTTTTTAGCTAGTGTAATCCTATAATAGGTAATAGATATATGTAGCATACTAGGCTAAAAAATTGATAGGGGACTTTATCTACTTATCTTGTAAAAACACGTAAATTATGATAAAGAAATATAAAAACTCATATTCTATAAATGGATTTTCACCACATGAAAATCGCCACTCTAATTCAAAATAATAAATGGATATCATCATACCCAACAATAAAATAGATGATTGTAATGTCTATAACCTATGTTTCATTCTCCTGGAAAAACATGAGACCCCCCATCAAGGGAAGTAATGTGGATTTTTTAAAAAAATACTCGATCATGGAATTAATAATAATTAGTCAATCCATATTACTAATTATATCCATTGGTTCCATATCTGGAGTATAAAATAAATAAAAATTAATGATATCGTATAAGAAAAACCATAATAGGGGAATATAAGACCTTTATCTCTCCTTTTACCTTGAGGCATTGCAATTTAAATCACACAATGCATGAAATCAATAAAATGATTTATCATGCACATAATATAGGTCTAAATAATATAATTAGTGGAAATATTTTCAAATAAAACACTATATAATGATAAATAAATATAATTATACCTCTCACAAGTATTGGACCTACATCATATATCATTGTATTATCATATACCATGTGATTGAATTTCATTCCTAATTCATGTGGATAAAACTATAAAATTCATGATTTTTCTAAAAACCCCTCATATACTCTTGGTATAGAAAACCCCATATTAGTATGCATAGTGGTATAAATTTAGGAAAAAACTCTAAAATCGATCTTAGTAATTGAAAGATATTTAGATCGTTGAGATATTTATGAAATGATACATTTAGTACCCAAATTTTTAATATTAGTAACAAGTCAATGGCCCTTTAGTAGACACTACAACCATTTTATAGAATGTTTTCTATTAAGGACCATAAGTACTTTTTCCACCATGAGATTCAACCATATTCATCATTCCTTTAACAGAACCACTAAAACTTACTATGTGAGTAGGAGGAAGTTTATTCTATCCTAACATATAGGCTAGATGATTTTTATCGATCAAATATATGTCCAGAACATATGAATACAATGAATGATTCAAAATAATTACCCGAGACAAGATATATGATGAATAACCCAAAAAACCACCATGCTATTAACTTATCAATATATATTGCATTTGGTGATAAACGGGAATGTTCATAAAATGATTTTTATTGTTATTTATTGTCCTATACCATTGATTAATGTGAAGGTACTCTATTGAAATATCCAAATAAATTGGAAATAGTTAAAATTTCTCTATACAAATAATCACAAGGCATTCTCACTTCATGACCAAATTCAAAAATAGAAGAACTATCACTCCCCACCATTTTCAACAAGGCCTATAATACTTGAATTCATGTAACCATACCGTAAAGGAAGATATCATCTCCATGAATTCGAAAAGTATCAAAATATTATACAACTATTCCACTACCTATTTAGGATCAGTCACACCATATAATTATCATGATTTATACTGATGATATTCTTATGAATGATATTTTTTGCATCCCTCTATGTTACATCATGTAAAACAAAAATAGATGAATGTGAAATATCTTATCCTAGAAAAAGGTGACATTCATTCCAACCACTACATGTTTTAGGATGACCAGGGAATTCGCTCGCTATAGTTCATCAATAACACTTTCAATTAATATTTTAGGAAATCTTCTTGGGTGGATCATACATTACAACATTTACATATAATTAGTAAATATTGTTTAAGATAATCAAGAGAGTCAACTCTAATATTCAAAACTCAGTATGGGAACTCAAATATGATATAAATTATTAGAAAAATTCAACAATATGATAAAAAATCATTGGATAAACTTTTTAACAATAAATATTTATATGTTAATGTTCATAATGAGGTGATTATAACCAACATTTTATATCAAGAAAATCATACCTCCAATATACCATGACACAAAAAATTATTACCAATATTTTAGAAAATACATAGAGAATATGGAAATAAATTTATAATGAATAGACCAACATATCTTTCTTAATTGTTAACTAAACTGGTCCTGACATGATCTGAATAAATCTCTTGATAACTGTCAAAAAAAATTAGATTACTTACCTAAACGTTACCTAATCTACTCCATACACAACCTAATGGAACTTTCCAACCCCCTGGGTAAGCCACATTCTCCTAGGTATTAAAAACATCATTGAAATAATTATTTATATTCTAGAACAACCAATAAAAAATAATTGAATATAAAACATCAACAATCAGTATTCCAATACAGAAAACATGACTAAATATTCGATACTATAGATAATTTCATTAAATAAAAATATTAATTAAAATTATAAAAAAAATATTATATCTTATAATAACAAGTGTATCAAATAATCCACCGACCACCACCATCTACCATTGTCCCCATAAAATGAACTATTTCATCCTCAAGACCATGTTAAAGACATTTAAGTTTTTTTTGAGAATCTATAATGGGTCACCCATAGATTGGACATCCATGAAACATCAAACAAAAATAAGTAAAAAAAGATAAATAACCCAAATGAGATCAAGATAATTAACATCAATTCCAAAATAAAAAAATGAATCATTAAAATAATATTTAATGAAATTAGAATCAAACATACACTAGGCCGAGTTGACAAATATAATAGCACATACCAAAAAAGAATAAAAAAACAATTATACCCATATATTCATTGTAATATATCATGTTTCTAACCACATCCAAACTCACCCATGGATAAACGGACATTACATGATTATTCCAATGGATGAATCTTGAACATATACACATAATATGAGCTACAAACAAACAAAAATAGATATGAATAATATATAATAGTATTTTTTATTCAATTAATAACTAATATAGATTTTTCATGGGCACATAAATATCCAAAACCACCAAATTAAATTGGGCCAAACAAAGAGGAAGAATAAACAACCTCAAATGGTGGAAGATTCTTGTAGATGATCCAAGATGATCCAAACCTCTTTTCCTTGGGCAGTAGATTCCAAATGATGTTTGAGGTGGACCCGAAAGAACCATGATACATTATAGAAACAAGGATCAAAGTTAGAATTGGATAACCTCAAAACCCATTGGGTTTGGACAAATTAAACCTCGAAAAATGAGACAATAAACCTTTAAGAAATTGAATAATTAAATAATATTAATGATGACCTCAATGTACCGACCAAGAACCCTTAAGAAACTGCAAATAAATGGTGGGAGGAGAGGTTGGTGAGGGAGGGGGTGTCGGGAGGGGTGTTCGGCGATGGGGGTTCTTGCATGTGACTCAAAAGGATAAGGGGTTGGGGAAAATCACCGGAGGAGAGGGAGCCGAGAGGGATTGAGAAATGTCACTGGAGGAGAGGGAGCAGGGGGGAGGTCACTGGAGGAGAGGGAGCTGAGATCAGATGGGGGCCAGGATGTAGTGGTCGTAACGTTGAGGTTGAGGTGGAGATTGGGAGGTTGAGGTCAATGAGGGGAGGAGAGGGATGAGAGGTGTTGGTTAGGGATGAGATCCTAATAAATCATCCTTGTATTCTTATAGCTAGTGGAAAACTGTAAGTGTAGATGAGATGGTATTATCTATAATAACCATTTTTATAAATCATTGGTATCGAAATGTTGGTATAAACCCATTTTCCAGTAGTGGTATTTATGGTAAGTGACATCTGTGAAACTGTCTATTTGCTCAGATTTATTCTCTATGTAAAGAGAATCTATAGAAATTATATTTTCATAATCATTGATGATCATGGTAACCTTAGAATAAACACACTAATCAATTAAAGAACAAAATTTACACTTTTACAAAACCACAAATCAATAAAAACATGAATCAAAACTCAAATCATTCAAATATGAAGAAGTGGAAAATAAATTAGAGTTTAGATCAAAGAGATAATTGTGTGTGTGTGTGTGCATCATCAGATAGAACATCCATTAAATAGTAAGGAAGAGTGGAATGCTCTTCAATGCGGTGTTTCATTGCATCAATGAAATTAAAACATATATCTTCTCCACCAAACTCCATTAAAAACATACCATTGTAGAAGTTGATGATCATATTTGTTATTTTTAGGATGGCCTGCCAAGTATAAATGGGGTATTTACTTGTGTTCGGGTATCTTCTTTATCAAGAATATAGAAGTCTTCAGGGGAAGATTTGATTCTACACTCTTACATGAATGTCCTTGATCACTCTGGTGGGTGTGTTGTGTTCCAGTTGGCAAGTTGCCTAATGATTCCCAATGCTGAATCTTCCCAGGAAAAAAAGAAGTGTATACAGTTTAAAAAATCACTTTAATCAAATCACCAAAATCTGTCATTCCATCTAAAAATAAGGTATCCAATATGGTGAAAGGTATCGCGAAAGTTCATGGATACTTGAATTTGATTGGAATTTCTAGTTGAATTAAGGTTGAGACATTACTTCCCAAGTTGACTCTTTTATTATCCTTTAGTTTTTGTCTATGGGTGAAATATCATTAAGAAATTTTGTATACTGAGGGATCTATTTAACTGCATCTAATAAAAGAATAGTAACTTGTACTTTAATAAATGTGTCCATTATTTAATTATCAATAACATTCTAAAATTCTTTCTTATATTTAGAGAGTCTTTTGGGGAAAGGAATTAGAATGGATTGTTCAGTCGAATCCTCAATGATAATTTTTTTACTCTTTTTCTCGTGTTTTTATTCACTTGAGAATTTTGTGTGTAGAGAAGAGAGTTACCAAGAGGAGGGAATACATGTTGGGTAGAATCATTGGAAGAATAAAATTCTTGACCACAATGAACTAGGATTTCATAAACATTACCTTTTTTGGATTAGAAACAGGTTGGGAAGGCAGTTGTCTATAACATTGAATATTTATCTCACTGATGGTGTTTTCAAATTTTCCCAATTCAGTTTGTGGGTCTTGAATAACTGATTGTGTGTTCTATTTGAATAGGAGGTTTTGGGTTTCTATTTTCTTCACCATTTTCTCAAGGATTAGTTCAGATTTTGGAGGAGGATGATTTTTTTGATATGTTGTAGGATAAGAAGGTTGAATACATTGAACTTGTTGATACCAATTTTGTTTAGTGTAGCTCGAGTTTCCTCTGTGTTGGTACCGTGGATGTACTTTCCACCCAGGGTTTGGATTTAGCCTGAATGGTTCTTGCTTGATGGGTGGTACTTAAGGAAAAGAACACCTTGGGAATACTACTATACAAGACATAGATGAATCCAAAAGTTGTGAGCATTGGTCAAAAAAATGAGTGTTATTTGAACAAATGCCACAATGTAATGCAACATAAGGAGAGTGTGAATTACCTTATACTTTATCTAATTACCTTAAAATGGTATGGATCTCATAAAGTTTGTGATATACTATTTTTTATAGGGACAAATGATTTACCTCATGAACTCCTCAGGTTGGTGAAATTGTTCATGTACCAAATTATTATGTATTTTGAGTTATATTGGCTATTAATTCACGAGTGGAGGAAGGAGTTTTATCAACTAGGGAACCACCAAATGAAATATCTATCATACCAGGATCCATGGGGAAAAGTTGCTCATATATGTATTGAATTATAAATTGTTCACTAATTTTTTTTGTGGGTAAAACTTGTACAAAGTCTTTTGAATCTTTCCCAATATTCATGAAGTGTCTCCCCTTGTGATTTCCTAATGCCACATATTTCATCTCTAAATGAAGATGTTTGAGAGGAAGGGAATAACTTCTCTATGAAGAGTCTTTTCAGCCAATTCCATCCCCCAATTAGGGTAGGTATATATTATATTCATTATTTGGCTACACCATCAAGGGATAAAGGGAGGACCTGAAACTTAATGAGGACCTCAGAAACATTTTTGGAATATCATCATGGAGAACAATATATAAAACTCTGGGTGATTTTTGTGAGGGTCCTAACGAGGGTAAAAACGAAATTTAGGAAGGAAGTGGAGGAGGCTATATATTATTACAATTTTGGATGCTTCCTCAGGATATTGTGTGTATATAGGTTAATGCTCCACATCTAGGGTGGTCAGTTCTTTTAAGGTTCAGTTATTTGATACCATGTTTTATGGGGTTTTATTTGGATCATTTTTTGAATTTTTTGGGACCAATTTAGGTTCCAAAATTGTATCCTTAGTGTTACTTGATTTTCCTACTCTATTTTACCTAATTTACGAGTGAAGATTCTTTTTAATTTCTAGTTTAATTCAACCAGTGTTTCTTTTTCTTATTGGGTCATGCAAGTAAGTTTTGATGTGTGTTTTTTTGTATTTTTTTCTATTTAGGATGAAATATAGATAAAATAAAATTTCCTAAAAATAATGAATGAATAAAATAATAGATAATGTGATTCTATAGAATTATATATAGAAATAGAGAAGAAGAGATAGAGAGTGTGGACATGAAGAAACAAATAAAAACAATCAAAAACAAACAAAAAAATAAAAAGGTAATAAGGTATATTGAAAGGTGTAATAAATAAAAATGAAAATAAAGAAATATAAGGAAATAAATAGAAAATAAATCATCTTGGATCCCTGACAATGGTTCCCAAATTTGATCACGTTATGGTGCACATCAAATTATTTTTTGAGTTTTTACTAGAATTTTTACAGTGTTACATGAACCCTAGGCAGTATCTCCACAGAGCCATAGATCTTTAATTTAATAAATGTTTTTTGACAATGAAAATAAAAGGTAAATGGTATTTTTGAAAACTCGAGGTTTATGATTTATGAATCCAATATAAAAAGTAAATCTATAAAAGAAATATAAAATTCATAGAATTGATTAAACTTGATCGCCTAGGGAAATTCTCATGATGCACATCCTTAATTGGTTTAAGAGAAAGGGAATAAATCTTTTAATACATAGTTTTAAACACATATAACCCAAATTTTAATGATATTAAACTAGGATACCTCCTAGGTTTCATTCAGAAACACAAAAATGATTCATCGATTATCACCAATGATTATTTGATTTGTGTTAACTTTTATAATCAAAACTCACCAAGGAAACATATTTAAACTCAACGCACTATAAAATTTGGTAGATTATTTTAATATATTACCATTAAATTAAATTAAATTTACATGAAAGTTTTTATGATATTTTAATTGACCAACATAAATCACACAAACACTGTAATTGAAAGGGGAAGAAGAAGTGGTGAACGGTGTGTGGAACAACACATGAATAAGTACCCCCAAACATGATCATATGAGTTGAGTATGACATTAAAAAACATAAATCAATAAAATAATAATATAATATTAATAAAAAAAACATTAAATCTTGTAATTAAAAATATCATTCAATTATTAAAAATAAGAATCTTGGGATTTACAACACGTTCCTCCCCAAATGATCACAAGGAGTTTACAACTCTATGGAAAGGGAGAAAGACATAGATGCTGAATTATAACCTCCCATAGCCTCAAAAATTAATAGAAATGAGTCATGAAATCCATTGGGTATCCAAAACAGAAGAACCTTTCTTCCTAGTCAAACTTCCAAATGGGGTACCCAAAGTACTCTTTTATAGGAAAAGTGGATGGTGGTTTTGGGCACCCAGATTTTGAGAAAGCACCTGGAACATGATTTTGGGTGGGTATACTGAATTATCAAGATTTTTAAAAACTTAAAAGTTGTTTAAACTATTATTAATTATCTCCAAAAAATGTTTGGAATCATTTTGAGGCTTACAACTCTAGAAATGACTGAAATACAAAATAGAACTTTTGACTTCATATAGATTTGTTGACTGTAACAGCCCCAGATTTTATAAAAAATATTCTTTTTAATTTTATTAATGTCTTGTGTTGTACGCTACACCAAAAGGAGCTTGCACAACACGCATCCTTGACTTGCCTTGCATTACACGCAATCGCGACCTTCCTCGATAGCGTGTGTAATACGCAATACCGAGTTTCACTAAACAACGATATGCTATTAAAATATTATTAAAACTAGCCGTTATGAATAGTAATAACCACTTTTTAAAATTCTGTAAATCTTATTTTTCAAAATAAACATCATTTTTGGATTCGTAGTATCGAATTTAGCCTAAGGTGAAATTTTGGTACTTTTCGGATAACTTTCATATTCTGATGAATAGTGAAAATTACTAATTTATAATTAAAAACAATTTTTTTTAATCGAAATAATTAATAGTGATAAATTATTAATTTGAGTGCTTTTAAAGTATATTTAGAATATATTTTTACAATTTAATACAATGTTGGTCATTGGATGTAATTTCACATTTAAACCAGACGTAATCAAATGTCAATCTTTTGATATATATTGTTTCCTAAAAACACGCTATTTATTTTAACAGCGGGATTTAATTATAAAATTAATTAATGCAACTTCTATGTTATGAATTTGGTAAAATAGATTTCATTTTTGAATTCGGAATATGAAATATAGCTTAGGATGAAATTTTGGCATTGTTCTGAAAAACATCAATTTTTGATGAATAGTGAAACTACTAAGTGGTAGGTTAAAAAACTGAATTTTGCATAAAACTTAATTTTACCGCTTCTGTGAATAGAATTTTGAAAATCCGAGAGACACGGTTAATATCAAGGACTAAAATGTGGTTAAATGAGATGAAAATAATTTTTTGGTGAATAGTATCTTTTTACTTTTTTTACCACGGTTAATAGTAAATAGGGTAACTAAGGGTAAATATGATATTACTATTACCCTAACACGTGTCCTAATCCTATTGGACAAGTGTATTTCGACCAAAAACAAACTTAGGAATACAATATGACCATTTAGGCCCACTTGGATTAGATTAGGACATTTATTATTAATTTATTTAAAGAAGGGTTAAAAGAGTTAATATCAATGTTTATTTACTAAAACATTTTTAATATGGGGTTATACATAAGATAAATTCGATTGTAAATATTCATTAGAAATCTAAAAAGATTTCCTACATGATGGTATTTTATTTGTAATTTTTATACATCAAATAATTTAATTTATTTATGACACAAAGATGATGCAGTAATTATCTTGTTAACGAAATATTGACATAATTGATGTTATAAACACCAAAATAAATGTAATTTGAGACTTTTTATGAATTCCACTAATTTTCTAGGATACTATGATATATTAATGTTGATTTAATCAACTTGGTTCGAACATTTAATTCTGTTATGACTTTCACAAAAATCATATATCAAATAGTGTCAAAATTGACACAAAATAGTTTTTAAATCAAATATTATATTATTAATTGTTATTTTATTCCTAAAAATCTAAGGTTAGGCCAAATGACTTAGATAAGGATATATATATTAATAATAAACAATTTGGGGTTCGTTTGGTATGTTATAGTAAGTGTATTAACCATATAGTGAAAGAAAACAAAAAGACATGGTAAAAGTTAAATTATTTAACTTAGAGTTAAATCTAATTGATAAGGTTAAAATAATATCCTAAACTTGTCTAAATTCTATTGGTTGATAGGATTTCGACCCATCCCCACTTTAGCTTCGAAATAAGACCCTTTGGAACCATTCTAAACCGATTTTGACTTTAATATAAAATAATATTTTGAGATATTCCTAAGGTGCCCCTCTCCTCCCTTATAAAAGGGCACCTCCTCCCCCTCCTCCTCACACCAATTTGAGCACTCAAGCTCGGCCAACCCCTGCCATTTTCTCCTCTCCACTTCCCTAGAATAATCCTAGAGGTCCTGGTCTTCTCCAAAGACCAATCTTAGTTCCTTAAGTGGGGGATTCAAAGAGGCGTTCCAAAGAAGAGGTAATATCCATTACCGATCTTTTCAATTTCGTTCTTCTTCATCTTCTTCTTCTTTAGTTGTTTCATGATAAAGTAATAACATCAGTATTACTTACATACTGATATGTTATTATAAGTATGAAACAACCCTATTTCACCATCTATCCATCCTACGGAAAAAGAAATCACCGCGCGTGCGTACGTACGGAATACCGTCTCCACGCCGTGGTGTAATCTATTTTCCACCACCACCTTACATGGATGGGTATAATGGTGTAAAGAATAACTATACATAGTTATTACAACATCATATTGATTCTCATATATTGTATAATCCACTCCAATTCAATTCAATATTTATAGAAATGATATCATCGCTCGTGCGTACGTACGGACTACCGTCTCCACGACGCGATGAGATTCATTCTCAATGATTAACCATTCATGAATGATTATAAAGTATATATAATAAGTACTAATTAAATATATGACATAATAATGATACTGTATTTATGTATATTTATATGTATGTCATCTACTTAATTCTATTCAATTCAATAAGGAAACGAAAACAGCGTTCATGCGTACGTACGGACTACCGTCTCCATGAACGGTGTATTTCATTCCATTTATCGATATTATATATATATATATATATATTCTGAATATATATTATATATAAATCATGTTTTACATTCTGGATATAAGTAATCATGATCCAAGTAATCATATTAATAATTACAAGTTAAAAACACGAACAACAAATGAGACGATTTTACCCAAAACGCTACTTTAACATGAATTTACAAAAGAACAGGTAATATAAAGTCATAAGTGGACCATATATGATATAATAACAATGAATATGATTCGGTAATAAGTAAATAACATGATTTAAATCATTATACAGGAGGTTCGGACACTTACAAAGCAAGTCGGACCTAAGGTAAGGGAAATATCACAATCTCATTTTATTCGAGATTGTTTATACTTTGGTATTTACTGGGGTGTATTTTATCATCCACATCCATGTTTCATCAATATGTAATATTATTTTCATCCACCTACAATTCTTTAAATCCATTTTTACCCTTCGGTGAGTTTTTAGTAAAAGAAATAAAAGGAATCTTTTGTCGTTTTTCGTACGAGGTACTTTTTGACTTTTCCGACAAAAGTACGAAGAATGTTTTTTTAACTTATACGACATGAATGGATTTTAAAACATTATTTCCAAGAAGCTTCCTTTACAAGTTTTCAAGTTTATTTTTAATCAAATTCTTTTATTTTAATGTTTTATGACATGTTATGAAAGGAAAAATGTTTTTGAAGAAGAAATGATATTTTCCTCAAGAATGGTGTTCAAGTGTTTTATCAAAATTATTTTTCATCTAAGATAATAAAGGGTTCTGTTTTTATCCCTTTAATTACATTGATTTGATTATGTTGTGAGGGAATTATTTTTATGAAGTCATTTTCCTTATAAGATTTGTTTTATGATGTCATGATGTTTCAAGAATCCCATTTTTGTTACATGTGTTATGCGATGATGTATGATTTATGATTATGTGGAACACATAAGAAAGGATTCATTATAAGATGGGTGGGACCTATATCTCCCTCCAATGCATTGGGTAAAGATTTTATATCTCATGAGATAGACATGGCTAAAATGGTAGGTTATACCGGTTCAGTGAAACAGGACTGAAACGAGGGTTACTCGATTCAGAAAGGGACTTTGTCCACTAAGATAGTCTTGGCATTGAGTCTTGACTAACAAGAAATGATTATCTATGATTATGTGTGTATGACACAAAGTTTCATGTTTTAAGTTATGATTTTTGGGATTACATTTCACTTCTATGATTTATCCCATGTTATGATATTATGAGTTTTTTTTTTGCAAGTTAAGATTTCCAAAAGCTATGTTCTTATATATATGATGTGTTTGATATTTCTTTTGTTTACCCTTACTGAGCATTTGAGCTCACCCTTTTATATTTTCTTTTCCCCAGGATATAAAGAAAGGTTTTAGGTAAAAAAAATGGATGACCTTTATGGGAGATATTGAAGAACTTTCACCACGATTAGAAGATTACGCTCGAGTTTCCAAAGACACTAAACTATTACGATCCTTCTGTGTGTGTTTTTGTTATATACTAAGTATTCCGCAAATGTAATGTAATGTCAATGTACGTCAGGCTCCGGGTCTCTACAGTTGGTATCAGAGGAAAGGTTTAGTCAACATTTGGAAACTAGGATGCGAGAACTTTAGTGAGATCCCTAGAGATATTTATAAAGTTTGTCTAGGGATGTCCCTAAGGATAAGTATACGTATGGGATACAGTCCTATAACTACGGTAACGATCTTAGAATTTAACCTAAGAAGTTAGATATTGTGGATACTCCCCCTTTATAATGTTGTTTTCCCTAGCATGATTTTTGCCTCTCACACTATTCTTTTTGGGTTTTAGAAAATGGTTGGAAACAAGATGATTCACGATAATGGAGGATATTATGGACAATGGAATGATATTATTCATGAGAAACCAAATGAAATAGGATTTGGAAGTCCAACCATCATTATTATGCCGAATCATTAATCTCATAATATGATCAATAAACTCAAATTTGGTAAGTTTCCTGACTTGGCTAATAAGAGAAAGATGGAGTTTCATGATGATCATAGAGGAAAGAAAGTTCAATTTCCCCTATGTAAATCATGTGGGAAGAGGCATCAAGGAGAATATTTCAAGGGAACTGGAAGATGCTTTGGGTGTGGAAAAGAAGGACACAAAGCAAGTAAGTGCAAAAGAAAAGGGTCGGTTAACACCATGGATGAGAATAATGGTATTCCTACGACATCAAAAATGTTTAAGTGTTTTAAATGTGGAATGTATGGGAATTATGCAAACAAATTCTCTAAGGGAAAGACTCATGAAGAGAATCAGTATGGTCATATGGGTAGTATTTATGTGGATGATGATGAAGAGACTACAAATGATATGTGAGATGAAAGAATTTTTGAAGCTCAGTCAATGGTTTAAGAATGTAGTGGAATTATTACATGTTTATCATGTGTAATTTTGTATAATTAATCTCATGCTACTATGAAATAAAGAGACATCTATGGATTGTTACACTGTTGTCTTTCCTTGTGTTTTGAAAGTGTATGATTAATGTAACCAGTATCCATGAAAGGTTATTCAGATATTTTAGGAATGTAGATGATATGCACATAATGAAGGGATAAGGAGAAAATTAAATGTTTGATAGTATTCATGAGCTCATGACTGATATAAGGAGAAGGTTATATTATGGTTTGAGTATATAGAGTTTTTGGATTTTGGTATGTAGAAAGAGTTAACTTTTGACAGTATTCATGTTTTCACTAAGGTTCAATGGGTATTCATTCTTCAAGAGAATACATGATTAAGGCCTTTGAATGTTTGGAATGTGACCAACAAGACATATCTTATGATATATGGGGATCAACGATGGTATTAAATCTCTGGTAATCATTTTCACTATATTAAGAGAGTGGACTACAGTATTATGGATAAGCCTACAGATTGGAATGGATTATGTTGGACATAAGTTAGTATTGTTTAAGGATAGAAGTTTTTCGATATTATTGATGGGATGTTATAGTAATATAGCTTTAGAAAAAGGACAACCTGCAGGACGGGCGACAACCCATCGCGTCGGACAAGGCTGTGGGAATCGAACCCACAACCGAAGTGCGACTGGCCTTTATCGCCTACCACTGGCCTACAGGAAGTCCCTGTTTAGTAGAAACTAGTTTTATTATATTAAGATGTATGTCATATGATGTATAAGTCCATTTTAGGAACCATATGTGATTAATCTCACTATAGATCGACTTATGTATATAATTTTTTTTTGCTAACCTTTTGTTTGAGACAGATGGAATGACCCGTCATTCTATCACATGATCTGCTAACACTTCATGAATAACAAATTCAACTTCATTTATTTAAGAGATGAAGTGGAAATTGTTAAAGGCACGAAGAACAGTGAGATTGTACCAAAATAAAGTAAGTATTTATTCTAATTCAAATTCTTCAACTTTAGGGAAATGATCTTGAAAACCAAAAAAATGTTGTCCTAGTGATCTTATATCTGATTAATCAGATGGTACCTTATATCATCACAAATATATGGATTTGTGATTACTGGCTTTTCCATAGCCATGTTCTCTACCACTCTCCATCAGAACATGATGGTTAGATTTCTCTTCCATATCCATATTTTCACCTATGTGGGAACCCAATGATTAGTTTATTTGGGTAACCGTTACGTTTCATACTTTTGTTTTTAAATATTGGTTTTGACATTCCTTTTTACGATGTGGGTTTCTATTAAAGAAACTTTCGAATAGTAATCCATTTATAACCCCGACGAATTTCGAGGGCGAAATTCATTTTAAGGGGGGTAGAATGTAACAGCCCCAGATTTTATAAAAAATATTCTTTTTAATTTTATTAATGTCTTGTGTTGTACGCTACACCAAAAGGAGCTTGCACAACACGCATCCTTGACTTGCCTTGCATTACACGCAATCGCGACCTTCCTCGATAGCGTGTGTAATACGCAATACCGAGTTTCACTAAACAACGATATGCTATTAAAATATTATTAAAACTAGCCGTTATGAATAGTAATAACCACTTTTTAAAATTCTGTAAATCTTATTTTTCAAAATAAACTTCATTTTTTGATTCGGAGTATCGAATTTAGCCTAAGGTGAAATTTTGGTACTTTTCGGATAACTTTCATATTCTGATGAATAGTGAAAATTACTAATTTATAATTAAAAACAATTTTTTTTTAATCGAAATAATTAATAGTGATAAATTATTAATTTGAGTGGTTTTAAAGTATATTTAGAATATATTTTTACAATTTAATACAATGTTGGTCATTGGATGTAATTTCACATTTAAACCAGATGTAATCAAATGTCAATCTTTTGATATATATTGTTTCCTAAAAACACGCTATTTATTTTAACAGCGGGATTTAATTATAAAATTAATTAATGCAACTTCTATGTTATGAATTTGGTAAAATATATTTCATTTTTGAATTCGGAATATGAAATATAGCTTAGGATGAAATTTTGGCATTGTTCTGAAAAACATCAATTTTTGATGAATAGTGAAACTACTAAGTGGTAGGTTAAAAAACTGAATTTTGCATAAAACTTAATTTTACCTCTTCTGTGAATAGAATTTTGAAAATCCGAGAGACACGGTTAATATCAAGGACTAAAATGTGGTTCAATGAGATGAAAATAATTTTTTGGTGAATAGTAACTTTTTACTTTTTTTACCACGGTTAATAGTAAATAGGGTAACTAAGGGTAAATATGATATTACTATTACCCTAACACGTGTCCTAATCCTATTGGACAAGTGTATTTCGACCAAAAACAAACTTAGGAATAAAATATGACCATTTAGGCCCACTTGGATTAGATTAGGACATTTATTATTAATTTATTTAAAGAAGGGTTAAAAGAGTTAAAATCAAAGTTTATTTACTAAAACATTTTTAATATGGGGTTATACATAAGATAAATTCGATTGTAAATATTCATTAGAAATATAAAAAGATTTCCTACATGATGGTATTTTATTTGTAATTTTTATAAATCAAATAATTTAATTTATTTATGACACAAAGATGATGCAGTAATTATCTTGTTAACGAAATATTGACATAATTGAAGTTATAAACACCAAAATAAATGTAATTTTAGACTTTTTATGAATTCCACTAATTTTCTAGGATACTATGATATATTAATGTTGATTTAATCAAATTGGTTCGAACATTTAATTCTGTTATGACTTTCACAAAAATCATATATCAAATAGTGTCAAAATTGACACAAAAAAGTTTTTAAATCAAATATTATATTATTAATTGTTATTTTATTCCTAAAAATCTAAGGTTCGGCCAAATGACTTAGATAAGGATATATATATTAATAATAAACAATTTGGGGTTCGTTTGGCATGTTATAGTAAGTGTATTAACCATATAGTGAAAGAAAACAAAAAGACATGGTAAAAGTTAAATTATTTAACTTAGAGTTAAATCTAATTGTTAAGGTTAAAATAATATCCTAAACTTGTCTAAATTCTATTGGTTGATAGGATTTCGACCCATACCCACTTTAGCTTCGAAATAAGACCCTTTGGAACCATTATAAACCGATTTTGACTTTAATATAAAATAATATTTTGAGATATTCCTAAGGTGCCCCTCTCCTCCCTTATAAAAGGGCACCTCCTCCCCCTCCTCCTCACACCAATTTGAGCACTCAAGCTCGGCCAACCCCTGCCATTTTCTCCTCTCCACTTCCCTAGAATAATCCTAGAGGTCCTGGTCTTCTCCAAAGACCAATCTTAGTTCCTTAAGTGGGGGATTCAAAGAGGCGTTCCAAAGAAGAGGTAATATCCATTACCGATCTTTTCAATTTCTTTCTTCTTCAACTTCTTCTTCTTTAGTTGTTTCATGATAAAGTAATAACATCAGTATTACTTACATACTGATATGTTATTATAAGTATGAAACAACCCTATTTCACCATCTATCCATCCTACGGAAAAAGAAATCACCGCGCGTGCGTACGTACGGAATACCGTCTCCACGCTGTGGTGTAATCTATTTTCCACCACCACCTTACATGGATGGGTATAATGGTGTAAAGAATAACTATACATAGTTATTACAACATCATATTTATTCTGATATATTGTATAATCCACTCCAATTCAATTCAATATTTATAGAAATGATATCATCGCTCGTGCGTACGTACGGACTACCGTCTCCACGACGCGATGAGATTCATTCTCAATGATTAACCATTCATGAATGATTATAAAGTATATATAATAAGTACTAATGAAATATATGACATAATAATGATACTGTATTTATGTATATTTATATGTATGTCATCTACTTAATTCTATTCAATTCAATAAGGAAACGAAAACAGCGTTCATGCGTACGTACGGACTACCGTCTCCATGAACGGTGTATTTCATTCCATTTATCGAAATTATATATATATATATATATATATATATATTCTGAATATATATTATATATAAATCATGTTTTACATTCTGGATATAAGTAATCATGATCCAATTAATCATATTAATAATTACAAGTGAAAAACACGAACGACAAATGAGACGATTTTACCCAAAACGCTACTTTAACATGAATTTACAAAAGAACAGGTAATATAAAGTCTTAAGTGGACCATATATGATATAATAACAATGAATATGATTCTGTAATAATTAAATAACATGATTTAAATCTTTATACAGGAGGTTCGGACACTTACAAAGCAAGTCGGACCTAAGGTAAGGGAAATATCACAATCTCATTTTATTCGAGATTGTTTATACTTTGGTATTTACTGGGGGGTATTTTATCATCCACATCCATGTTTCATCAATATGTAATATTATTTTCATCCACCTACAATTGTTTAAATCCATTTTTACCCTTCGGTGAGTTTTTAGTAAAAGAAATAAAAGGAATCTTTTGTCGTTTTTCGTACGAGTTACTTTTTGACTTTTCCGACAAAAGTACGAAGAATGTTTTTTTTTACTTATACGGCATGAATGGATTTTAAAACATTATTTCCAAGAAGCTTCCTTTACAAGTTTTCAAGTTTATTTTTAATAAAATTCTTTTATTTTAATGTTTTATGCCATGTTATGAAAGGAAAAATGTTTTTGAAGAAGAAATGATATTTTCCTCAAGAATGGTGTTCAAGTGTTTTATCAAAATTATTTTTCATCTAAGATAATAAAGGGTTCTGTTTTTATCCCTTTAATTACATTGATTTGATTATGTTGTGAGGGAATTATTTTTATGAAGTCATTTGCCTTATAAGATTTGTTTTATGATGTCATGATGTTTCAAGAATCCCATTTTTGTTACATGTGTTATGCGATGATGTATGATTTATGATTATGTGGCACACATAAGAAAGGATTCATTATAAGATGGGTGGGACCTATATCTCCCTCCAATGCATTGGGTAAAGATTTTATATCTCATGAGATAGACATGGCTGAAATGGTAGGTTATACCGGTTCAGTGAAACAGGACTGAAATGAGGGTTACTCGATTCAGAAAGGGACTTTGTCCACTAAGATAGTCTTGGAATTGAGTCTTGACTAACAAGAAATGATTATATATGATTATGTGTGTATGCCACAAAGTTTCATGTTTTAAGTTATGATTTTTGGGATTACATTTCACTTCTATAATTTATCCCATGTTATGATATTATGAGTTTTTTTTTGCAGGTTAAGATTTCCAAAAGCTATGTTCTTATATATATGATGTGTTTGATATTTCTTTTGTTTACCCTTACTGAGCATTTGAGCTCACCCTTTTATGTTTTCTTTTCCCCAGGATATAAAGAAAGGTTTTAGGTAAAAAAAAAGGGATGACCTTTATGGGAGATATTGAAGAACTTTCACCATGATTAGAAGATTACGTTCCGAGTTTCCAAAGACACTAAACTATTATGATCCTTGTGTGTGTGTTTTTGTTATATACTAAGTATTCCGCAAATGTAATGTAATGTCAATGTACGTCAGGCTCCGGGTCTCTACATTGACATTGATAGATGAGATAATTTGGGATATTTTATGGATATATTGGTCTTGTGTGTCTTCATATGATTCACATCCCACCAAATTTTGGAATAGATAAAAAAATTTCAGCCCAATTGGATGCAAGAATTAGTTAAAGTTTCCATTTTAGTATAATGTGGTGCTTGGAATCTTGCAATGTTTGGCCTATTTTTCATTAGCTTCATCATGGGACCTCAAAATCACCTCTAAATAAAATGAAAAAAATAAAAAAAAGTGAAATAAACATATTTAATAGTGTTAAAATTTAATTATTGAATTAAACATGAAGTGAATTTTTTATGTTAATTGGAATTTACAATACAAATTCAGTTTAATATAGTTGTGTAAGGGTGAAATAGAATAGTGAATAACAATGTGATCATAACCTTGTAAAACTGAATCAAATAAAATTTATGTAATAATAAACTATCAAATCATAAATAACCAAATAACTGAAAAAATAATATCAAAATACACTAGTTAATGTCATATACATGTAAGAATGATATGCTCATTTATAAGGGGAACATGGTATAAGAATATAAAGCATGCTTTACAAAAAAGATAAAAAAAGAAAAAAAGGATGATACACTATAATCTAGAGTATATGATATATCCTTTGATCCTATGATCCATCTATAAGTAAAGAATATCAAATATCTATTACAGGGTGCTTTCCCTTATCCATACTTATAGGAAAGTAATCTAATCATGTACTAAATGTTGCCTGAGTAGGGTGTGATATACAATCCTAGTAGGCCACCACCAATGATGTCTAGAAGTAATAAAATAATTGTATATAACCACAATGACAACAATGTGTAGGTATAAATAGAATAATAAATCTTGATGAATAAATAATAAGCCTTATCAGGTTCCTCAAGGACACCTGGTGAATCTACCTTCTTCAGCTCATGGCCGAAATGATAATTTGTTAAATAACCATATATATATAGTAATAATATAAAAAAATATAGTTACATACTCAGTCCACCTATATTCACTAAGAATGTGTGGATGAAAGAAGCCATATACCTAGAATACTATGTGCTGGCTAGACTGGGATGTAACTCAGGCATCCATAACTAGTCAAAATGAGATTATAAGCTCTAGAAAAATGGTACAATCCCTAAATCTCATAATTAATGAAAGAAATTATGCTCGTCACTAAATATAGTGGGTGATTCATCATGTCAACACCCAAAAAAATGGATGTGGTGTATCATGACAACCATCTAATTAGATTCAATAGTGTGAGATATTCTGCTCCACACTCGATGTAAGGGAGAGTGAATCGTCATGATCAACAATTCCCTTAACCATCATTCCATTTACAATATCCATGGAATAATCATACACATAATAATACACATGATAAATCACCTCTATTTTATTATATTCATGAATCCCATTATAACAAAGGTGTTACAATTCAATTAATTCATTTAATAAATGATTTAATGATCGACTTAGACTTTCCAAGCTTTATAAACTATTTCAATTAATTTATTTATTTAATTAATCAATAAAAACTTCATGAAGTAATATATTCCATATAATCAATCTACTTATTTACCCAAAAATAGGAAAGTCATTTTACAAGGCATAATAAAGAACTTTGATGGTTCCATTATCAATTGGGAAATTACCAATAAAGGAAACTCAATTTATAAGTCAATCCAAACACTTAGAAGGTGATTTTTTTCTATAGAAATTTACTTACTATTGGGAAATTCCATTTATAGTCCACGATGAGTTCTTAGATGGAATTCCAACCATTTAATAATTTAATTATAATGGGTAATTTCTATTCGGCACAACCAAGATGTGTCCATGATCAAGGTTGGAATTCTTTAATTACTAAACCAAGATCCTACAAAGTATAACAAGGTAATTATATCAAAATATAATTAGGAAATAGATTTTAAGGCAATGAAAGTCCATGATGGGTGTGCGACACAATAACATGACTATTCAAATACCATAACAATTGGAAAAAATGATAGGAGCACTTACGTTAGGGTCATTGATGACTCTTTTTCTAATCAAGTAATAAAATTTGAGGTAGATTAGTAGAAATTTATGTAATATTCCAATGCCCTAAAAATAGGAAAAATGAGATTTCACATAAATAACATAATAGATCCAAATATAAACATAGAACATAATGAATAAGACTTCAGAGCACACCTCTAGCTATCAAATGCTTCTTACATAACTCAATTTAGACTTTTTATTGAAGAGTAACTAAAATACCTATGTTGAGGAATATGATAACTCATGGGAGACGAAACCAAGGGATTCCACTAGAGAACAAGTGAAAATAAGAGGAGGCATAGAAATTGTGTTCATTAAGGGAAAATTAGACATTTCACACCATATAAATAGGGGAACATGATTAGGCCACATGGTTGGCTAAAGAGTGCACCAACTATGCAAATGGGAAATATTAAAGAGGTTTTCAATCATGTAAGTTCATGTTCTTGGGGACACACTATTGTAAAAAAACATACGACCCCCAATTCTCCTCAGTCTCACCACGCAAGGTTTATCCAAACCATTCAAAATAGTCTATTTTCCATGTTCCTTGGGTTCTAGGCTCTAGAAAATCCCCCAACACCCTTTTATCCTCTGTGACTCCTTTGCATAACATCATAAGGCCTGTTTAAATGAATTTATCCCAAAATCAAATGATTCTTACCTTCATGAAAGGAAATTCCATTGAAACCTTCCCTCCATAAAGAAAATAATACTCAAGTTGATTTCTGAGGGTAAAGGGGTATCATCAGTAAAGAGTTCTATCCACTGAGCTTGAATATCTACTTCTCACTCCCAGGTCTCATCCTATACATGGTCATGCCACCATAGAACCCATACCAAAGGAAATTACCTGATGTTAACACTCTATTTCGTCAAGGGGATGAAAATATTATTAAGATAACCTTCGGCATGTTAAAATGATAAATAACCCCAAGTAGAATCAAATAGACTTTCCAAAGTTAACCTTCACACACACTTACATATCATAAGCTCAAATAGCCCCCTATGAAACACTCAAAGGAAATCCACCCCTAAGTGGGGTACCTGTGCCAAAAACCTATGCTCAAGACCTATACATACAACCTCCTTCTACCATGGTCCAATATTTTCCTATAAATAGGACACTTGGGCTCATTATTTGCACTAATAGTAATTTAGAAGAATCCCCCAAGCTCTGTCTGTACAACCCCTTCACACAGGTCTCCAAACATTCTTTATGTAACTCTCTAAAACATGATAAAAGAAAAAATGAAGGGGGATAGGTGAATTAAAATCCATTAAAGGTATGAAACATATAGCAACTTCATGAGGTCCCCATCTCCCCTAGTGGAAAATCACCTAAACTAGGTACCTACCCTAGTCAGGGACCTGCACAAGACCCATCCAACATCACCTAATGAGGCCCATGGTGCTTATGCTAAAGCATCACTCAAACATTTTATCCTAGGTGGTCCATTTCACAAGGCATATCTAATTGACACAGTCCTACACCCCATTTAATTAAGAATCTAAATTTCCTCCTAGGACAAACACGAGGCACATTTTCTTTATAAACCAGGACTTGTGCGAGCCCACTTTTGATCGATCTTCTAAGCCACCAATGACAATGATCCTCTTCCTTTAGATTCCTTGTCATAGAGGGAACAATTTGAATTTCTCACAAAAACATTAGGACTTTAGAAACCATGGGAAGAGGTACACAAGTGTTCCTACCATTTGGATATGCATTCCTATGATTAGAGGTTTCCTACACTTGTCTTACTTGATGGTTAGCGTTCTCATGGTGCACATGGATGTGAATTCCTATGGTTAAGAGGCCCTGACCATGAGGGTAGTGTCATAGAGTGTTTGATATTGGGTTCTATGTCTTGGAACATAACCTTCCCTAGTTGTCTCTATGACCTAGAGCCTTCAGTTTTCGGAGGGGAGGGGGAGGATCACACTTGTATTTCCTTTTGTCATGAAATGATGTCCTCCTCTCCCACTGTAGAACCAATTTTTGGTCATCACACTTCGAGTAATACTATATCCTTTTTATTAGAGGTAACACTCTTTCTCCTCCTCACTCCATAAGGGCCATGTCCATATGGGTAGCCATACCTAACAATCTTGGATATACAATAGGAGATGGAATGAGTGCATCAAAGAACCTTTTTCTTCTCCCTTCGCCCCATCCGCTTTCACCAGTAGAAGGGGGACTGTGTGGTTTTCCAGATATTCATGTGGTTTTCTAGATCTTCCACTTCCTATTTCTCACATTTAGTAATGACTCGTCAATACTCACGTGTTCTTATAGGATAGCCTAGATTTTATAATCCACATGATAATATGAATTTATTGGTAGAGAATCGTATTTCAGATCTTCTTATTTCCTTATTAGAGAGGGTATCTATAGGCATGTATCCTAAAACACATGTATCCAACCTTAGAATTATTTGGATGGTGTTGATTCCTTAATCTTTTATCTCTTATTATTTCTTACACCAAGCATGACTCATGTGGGATTATAGGTTGACGGTGGTCATGAAATACACACGATCCAAACCCTTATGGGACTCATCCAAAGTGTATGCCAGTACAAACAAGGGCCTCCTACTAATTATAAGCCCCAAATAATAAACAAACCTTAGGTTATCCTTTTTAGGATTAATCCCCATCCAAAATTCAGATAACCATATTCACTTATGCACCTCCTAGTTTGTATAATCCCAAAAATTCCACAATACATGCATCATTCAATGTATAAGCCCCAACTAAACCCATGGGACTGCAATTTTGTGTAAACCCCAAATTTCCACAATATGGGTGTCCTCCTCAGGTGTAAGCCTTGATCAAATCCATCATGGGAATCCTTCTCAGAAGTAGGTCCCAATCAAAACCCCCATTCCCTGTGGAATCCTCCTTTGTTGTATGACTTGAAATAAAATCATTGGGATTTATCTTCAGGAAAAATCCCCAACCATATCCTCATGTTATTCCATGTGACTCCTACTTAGGTGTAAGCCCCAAAAAATCCTCTGAATCCCCATGATTAGAGACATTCTTCATTGAATCATTCATAGGGAATCTAAATCAAGAATAAAACCCAACCAAATATCAAATCATTTGGTCGTACTATTTAGGAATTAGCCCCAAATTAGTCTTCTCAAAGGGTCATACTCCTTTATGAGACGCATTTAGAGGGCCTCCATAAGCATGGGTCCTTTAAACTGAACTACGTGGTATTTGATTGCCATCCAAATTAGATATGTAGAAAGCATCCCTAAGGCCCAAATCAAATATCCAAAAATCAATCCTACTCTCTCTAGACCACATTCCAAGTAGGGTTTAACTCAAACTGAAAATTCATATCCCTTCCTGGTTCCTTAGGCTACATGGACATAAGTCTCACACCAAACATTGAATCAGTACCATTCATATAAGATTCTTCTCTGCATGATGCTAAACATCATGGTTTGGTACTTATCACATGAAATTAAAACGAATTATGTTCTACATTAAGTGGCAAAAAACTATGTGGGTTCTGATTTTTTCTCACAAGGATATATTGGAAGCCCATTCATGGGTCCAATCTTGATATCAAAACAACACCCACCTCCCTGGATGTTGATAAACTCTAGAGTTCCCCCTGTGTGTCTAGAAAACCATAATTATCGTAATAATGGGAAAGGAATCTCTAATCAGTACATAGTAGTATTCCATTGATGGATAACCTCAGATAAATACAAATATCTCTACTGATGAAGAACCTTGAATACATACATATGATTCAAAATTCAATACATGCTAATAATTGGTTTTTAATCTAAGGAAACCCACATAATACTTGGGAATTAATGAAGGATTCATGCACATATCTTAAATCTACTAGAGTGTCCCAATGTATGGAATAATTCTCTCCAAAAGGGTGTGATGATCCCAAACACCAATCCTCTCAACAAATACAAGTTCATAAGATTCATTTATCAAACTTTTCGATTATCACTTGAATTAGGAAAGTAGGTACCTCATGAATATTGAACATTTGGTTGTTTCTAGTTCCAAGAATAAAACCCATTGAAAATTGATTGGAAATAGTGAACCTGATGTGAGTGAGTGCACAAAACTCAACCACTGCAATTGACCATCAGAGGATGCATTCCTATTAGCAATAAAAAATGGGGAACCAGATGTAAATCCTTAACCATGATGATAGTGTAACCCACCTATTAGGCCCCTTTCACTCTCTTGATGAAAGAGGGAAAAACAATAAAATCAATCATGCATGTGTTCATTCGAATGAGATACAACTTTGATAAGGTTTTTTTGTCTACATTTTTCATTTATTCATGAAATTTATTTTAGGACTCCATTCAATCTAATGGAATCCTTCCTAATTTCACCAATGTATGCACTTATAACAATTCATGTCGGGTATTTGTACATGCAAATGATGCCATAACCAACCAAGTGTGTTCAACACTGGGTCTCAAATGCACTGATCCAGGAGTACCACCAGATTGGTATAGTCCTAACCCTAGAGGCCACCCTACAGGACCTCTAGTTCATGAGTCCGAACCGATCATCCATCCAGTAGTGGATAATGGTCTAGAAGTAGACAACACCTATCACCATATTCAATAATTTAAGGAATTTATCCTCAGAATTTAACAACCACTCCATACCTTATCTGAGGGAGGTGGATTAAGAGGCCATATACACCCTCGTTAATAAAACATAGGGGTCCTTCAAAATAGATCCTTCCAAAAATTTCCACCACCAATGTCACACGATAGTGGGACTTCAACATGATTATGGTGCCTTCCATGGCCCTTTATCCCATGTCATCTAGACCTAGATACACAAGATGAAATTATTGAGGAAACATCCACTCAACGGGAAGTAGGTCCACTCCCATATCCCTTATGGGGAAGGACACTAGTCAATGTTGGTGGACTAATATGAGCAGGCACATACACCCAACCTACCTAATTCAACTAGCCAGAAGATTCACTTGGAAGCATATGAGAAAGACTGATATTAAAATTCACTATATCACCATGAGAAAGAATATAAACCTACCTACACCAACCAAGCCTACCAGAAGACTTTTATGGATGCACTCAATGAAGCCCACTAACCATGTTTGGTGGAAAGCCACAAGAAGTCTCACACACCTTCCTACATTCATCAAGATTTCCATTAGTTTCATCTAGAAACACCCAAAGAAGTCAATCAGAAAGTCCCTATGAAAAATAAGGGGGATACCCAACTCTCTTCCCCCACATATAAGCACTATGAATATCCACATTCTAGAAATGGAGGACATGAACATGAATATACAACTGATCTAGAAATTTAATGGGAATATATCAATATTCCAATTTCTAATGTCATCAATAATATCCTAAAAATGATGAAAGGGAAGATTATAATCCCTAATCACATCATAAAGACTTTTCAGGATGTCATTACGATGGGAAAATTAGTTCCAAAGGTATAGACACATAGCACCATCCCCATAAATAGGATTTCCCAATAGCATGTCACCCCAGAATAGACACATTCCTCTTATCCTATCTGGGATGGTCATGGGAAAAAATCCCCCATAATATACATACAACCGGATCAAGAACACACACTCATACCAATCAGAGGTAACTAGCCTATCCCTATGGCCACTCAAAGGTAGAAAAAAACCCATTCCAAGGAAAATCACTTCACCCAGAAAGTTTCCTAATTCACTTGAAAGAAGAAATCCAAAACTAAGCCTCACCGAATACAGTTGGGAAATGAAGAGATGATCTACAATCCTAATATACTTAATGCTAGAGCTCATGGAGCCATCAATTAGTTGAAAACTATAGGTGATAGTCATTTTATGAACCACCCTTGCTCCACCAACATTCTAGTATAATAGAAGAAGTCCCTACCAATCATTTTTATTTTGATAATATAGTAGGAAAGTGCCCAATTTGGTTAGATCAGGTAGAGGATCCTCTAGCAAAATGAAGAAGATGACATGCTAAACATGAGGAAAGAAACGAATAAATATGAAATACCAATCATATTATATCGCCAAATCACCCCTCAATAAAACATTCTATAGATATTGTAAGATGATTTTATGTATGACATATGCCTAAATATATGGAAGACTCTTCATCACTTAATAAAAATGTATTTCACTATGATGAGTAACAATTTCACATTAAGGTAAAAGAAGGGATGAAACCCCAAATTAACTTGGTGGATCTCAAAGATTTCAAACATCCAGAGAGAAAACAAGGATCCCTTCAACATTCTTGCCTTAGAGCATTAAAAATATTGTGACAATTGGTCAAAAATTCCTTATCTATTTTTCATATTAGGGGATGAGGTGCAATCGTATAGTTACATTTCATCATTCTCCATATTTAGTAAATCCCACAGAATGTGGTGTCATGCAACATAATAGCTTTAGTTTGACTTATAGATGTATACACTGTCCAAAATTGAATATGTGTTCAATAAAAACGTCCCCAATCCAACTCCCATCAACATTGGTCCACAAGGGAGTAGTCTTTTGAGAGACTTTTTCATCAACCATCTGAAAATACTGGGAAAGCTTCACATTTGGGAGAAGTCAGCCATAATATAGTGAAAATATCAGAAATAAGGCAATGGTATTTGGAAGTGGGTGACTAAAGTGCATACCAAATGATTCATCTAGCCCATGTTTAGAAAAAACATCATAAATTTAGAAGGGAATTTGTGCCAATAGTAGCCACAATAGTTCTAGAGAATCCCGATCCCAAACGACTAGGGGATTTTCTAACCAAGCATTGAGGTCAGCAAACCAGGCCTAATTAATTATAAAAACGGGATAGGAATATCCCTATACCTCAGGGATGGAGTTTTTTTCACCCCAAAAACGTCCTTCTCAGTAAAAATAGGCCTCCTCCCAATTAGGGGAAACTCCACAAAATGGATCCTCCGAATTTATCCCATCCCATGATCCTATATCCTCATTAAGGATGTTCAAAATCCAACCTTATGGATATTACCTTTGGATTAGTGTCTTCTAAATATCTCCTAGAGAATTATTAAAGAATATAAAAAGGCCTCATGAAGGGAATATAAAGAGGAAAACTTGCGAAGATGCTGATAAAATGCCTCCAATGCATTCTGCACTACTGAATGTCATCAACACTACCATTATAGATTATATAGAAAATGATGTCAATTCAGAGGAGGAACAAGAATAGTATGTTATGGTTCATAATGTGGTCTACACCAGAACAATTTAAGGATGAGTGCATACCTAGAACCAAAATAGTTCTCTAAATTTGGGTATCCTTTCAAATAATTCAGCATTTCCACCTAAAAAGGAACCCAACAAGGAAAAAGGTAAAGGTTATATTCTGCTTCACCTTACCCCTGGTGAGGTTAAACCCCTTTCACATGAAGAAATATTTTTTCAGAAAACATGAAGAAATATTTGATCAATAAGAGGAAGATATTAAATAAATGAGAGGAATCAATATAGAATTATATTGAGGCAACCTTCCAACTAGATATGTTCTGCAAGTAGATCCTCAATCCGTATTCCTAATTGAAACACCTCAATAAAGATGATTTTATACAGAAATATAATAATATATGTAAAATCCTCTCAATGTGGGATACTAACCACTAGTGTTTTTGGATCATATAACAGTAGATTGGGAGTTCCCTCTATTGTGTGCACAAGCCAAATGGATCCATGCATTGGCTCAATAAGAAATCCCCCAAGGGATCAAGAACATTCTTGTGTAAATAATGAATCAATTAGAATACATGAAGGAATGGTGAGTTCTAATACAACTAGAAAATAATCATTACCCCAAATGGGTAGATCTTACTATTCCCCCATGGAACATCAGGAACCCAATGTTTTCCAATTTTAAAATCTTGGGAGACCCGAGGCAATATTTGATGCATTTAATCTCTTGATATAATCCCATGATGGGGAAAACTAAAAAACATGAGGTAGAAAAACTAAGGATATTCATGAAATCACTATAGGGACTATCCTTTTATTGTAAACAATTTTGTAGGGTCGGTCAATTATAGGATATGAAGACATCTATTTGAAGTTTCTCTTTTTATTCATCTTGATAATCTTGAAGTCAACATTCATTGATCATTAAAACTGAAAAACGAGAGAATGAAAGAGTCTTAGATTTCATTTTTCTATGAAAAGGGTTGACATACTTGTTAAACCTATTATTCACTCATGAATACTTGTTTCCCATCTATATAAGAAATCTCTATGATGAGTTTATCATGCCACTCATACCTCTAAAATACACATGAGGATTTTAGGACCTCAATATAGTTTCTAAAAGAATTAAAGACTCCATTAAAGAGCCCAAAGAGAATTCCCTAGTAATTACACCATCTCAAGGAATAAGAAAAGGGAAGGAAGAGGCCACCACTATTGCAAAAAAGAAGGCCCATATACTTGCTACCTATCTAAGTCTTGTACCATATCATGGGACTGAACCTCCAGAGCATCAATAACAATTCCCACCTAATTATAATGATCAATGATAGAAAAGGTGAAAATAGCTTTAGGATATGAAAGACAAGGTACATTTTTTTTGAAAGGACCAAGGCCCTGACTAATTCATATTGGAATTTTAAAACAATGTGATCATGTTGAGAAAGCCCAAGAAGTCCATAATATATGGCGATGATGATCTCACAAATTATTTCCCCTTTCATCATGTGATGGGGAACAAAATGTAGGTATGTTCTGTTTTGAATAACACTCTAAAAATGATGGTGGATTCTGGGAAAGTAAAGATGAGAAATTTTCCTTCTCATGTGGCATGTGTTTCTATGTAACGACCCAAAAATTTTCAATGGAAATTCCTTTCTTATAAATATGTCATAAATTAACATGAAATCAAAACATAATGAACTATTAAGTGAAAAGTGACCATTAAATATAATTTGGTAACTTCTATGTTAGGAATTTTGAAAATTCGACATACAGGGTTCTGTTCAAGATGATTTTTGGAGTCTAATGAAACAAAAATAATTTTTGGTGAATAGTATTGTACCCTTAGGAATAGTAATATACACTTATGAATAGTTATATGACCCTTATGAATATTAAATCATCCAACATAAGAGTAACATTTCCTATGAATAATAAAATTAAATTTAGACATCATAGAAAGTGACAATTTGACCTTAGTAAACGTTTTGGTAATTTGTATGTCATAAATAAATAATTATAATTAATTAACTAATATAAAAGAATATTTATTCCCTAAAATGTATTCATAAATTATTGAATCAATGTCTTATTTTTTTAGATAATTTTATAATACCCTACGTAATTTTTGAAAGCACTTCAAAATCATTTTTAACTTTTAAAAACTATTTTTTAAGTAAATTACGATTTTAATTAAATATTAAATTAAAAATTATTTAGAAAATTATTTTTGAAAAATAATATTTATTTTTGGATTATACACGTCGAAAAATGGTAGGGGTAAATATTTGAATTTTTTCTGAAATACTTCAATTTTCATGTGAATAGTAAAAAATACAGTTTTTCGCATAATCGGTGTATACTAAATTGCATCATTAATGATGTAATGATCACATAAAAATTCTAAAACTTTATTTCCGGAAACATTATATTAAATATCATAAATAGTTTCTTAAAATACAATAAATCAAATTATCAAACATAAAAAGAACTTTCCAAAGCCTAAAGTCGAAATGTGATTTATTAAAGTGTCATTTTTTCATTCTTTCACTTTCCTTTTAATAAATTAATTATTTCGAATTATAAAGAAGAATTAAAGACTAAATAGAATTATATTATATTAATATATGATTTAGGATGTCAATAAACTACTATTACTAGTCTAACTTTTGATATATTATTTTATTTAATATTTTATACCAAAACACCTCCCTCCTAATGTATAAATAAGACCTCCCCTCCTCTTGCCAAACCACACCTCTCAAGCTTAAATCATTGTCTAATCTCCACCCAATCATCTCTCCTCTCCCCTACCCCACGTCCAAGAGCTTCTGGTCTCATCAAAAGACCAAGTATAGGCCCTTAAGGAGGTTCTCAAGTGAAGGATTCAAGAGGTAATTTCCCAACCTCTTCTCCTTTATTTTCCTTTCAAGTTCAAGTTCATTTCTTGATCTCTCCCCACCTATATCGATCCAAATTGTGTTGTAACTCCATTATTATACATATATTTTAATTTTATGAATCTAATGGGATATTATATCACCCCACACACTTTCCTTCTTCCTTTCATTTTATTAAAGTGAATGTTGTTCATGAGGTGTTAAATTTATCACCTTCAAAAACGACATGCTCTATTCGTTCATTTCTACCTTTGAATATGGTCATAAAACAATTTTTATGGTTGAACCAGAATATTTTATATGTTTTATGTTCTATTTTAAGTTATGGAAATAACCTATGGCTATATTACCAAGTGAAAAGTTAAAACAAGTTCGTTGTGATCCAAAAACCTCTCAAATTATCCCAAATTATCATCATTTAATTATTATCTAATGATTCACCCACATAGATCTAATATAATTCATTATAAAATAATTAAAGCTCCTTTTATATCACTAATAACATGTAATATCATTTCTGGATGTTTACCCATGATCAACCAGAACTTCAATTTAAGAATACAAGTGAACCACCCAAGAAAAACCATAAAAACAAACATCCCCGAACAATGTTTTTAAACTCTATAAGTCATCCAAAGGAACATAATATGACATAATGAAACTAGAATTAACCATATTAATGTACACATGGTTATTTATTTCTAATAAATGAATATAATGTCATTATACATGACATTAAAGAGAAGGAAGCATTCAGGTACAAGTTAAGGGGAAATTCTCGAACCCAACATTATTCCTTCAGGTTCTACCTCTTTCACTCCATTTTTGATATGGTCACTCCTTAAAGATCATTTGTTCATCATTTTATTTCTTTTTCTGGGATATAAAAGTTTTCAAATGATGTTTATGTCAATGAAAATGTTTTCCAAAATAAATCTTCTTTTAAGAACTCAACTTTTACCTCTCATTCATGGTTGATGGTTCTGGTATCAAGTATATTGTTCCCTCTTTCTTTTGGGAACCCAAAGTTATCAATGTGTTCTTATGAGATTAATCCCATTCCTTTTCATGATTTAGTTATGTTCATTTATGCTATATGTTCATTGTGTCATGCATGATAATTGATAATGTTATGATGTGACGGGTGCGCCCGAAATTATATAGCGCAATATGAATGTTTAAATGTGACGGGTGCGCCCAGAATTATACAGCACTCCAATGTATTGGTTAAAGTGATGAATCTCATGAGTAAATTTGAAATTATGTGTGAACAAGATGCTATATTGGTTCACAAGTATGTGTGGTAGTCAACCACTAATGCATTATGTTTCATTTTTATGCATTGCCACATTTCAAGTCTATTATTTATGCTCCTCTCATGTTCATGATCTTTTTCCTACGTTATGATAATGCTGACCCCATAATATATTGTTATTATCTATCCTCTTATTGGGATTTTGGCTCACCCCTTTTGATGTATATCCTCATGTGGATACATGTACTAAGGAGAGGACAAGTTCCAATAAGAAGTTATATGAGAAAGAATTAAATGAATGTTTATGCTCGATGTTGTATTTGTTATGTGTGGTCCTAGTTTGCCCAAGAAACTAAACCTTTGGATCCTCTTTGTGTAATACTATTATGTTTTTTATCTTTGAAATTATGTAATAGTAATGTATGAAAAGGCCGGTTTGCTATAGTTGGTATCAGAGGAAAGGTTTAGTTAATTTTGGAATTTGGATTAGTGAACCCTAGAGAAAACCTCTAGTATGATATTAAGTACAAATATTCACACAAGAGTACTTACCTAGGGATCCCATATGTTATGTTTTTGGTATAAATTGTTTAAATGAATAAGTTATTCATGACTTGTTTACTTATGTTTTTTTCTAACCATTTCTATTTTAGAAAATCATTGGAACCAAGAGAAATTAGGCCAACAACTCTTGTGAGGTCCAATGTAACGATTGCCCGAACGACATCCCCAATGATTTTGGAGGTGGAGTTCAAAACATCACGGCGATTCCTAACAAATTATCTCATCTTATGAACAATAAACATAATAATGGGGAACGTCCTCCTTCACCAAAGAGGGAGCAACTGGCTATCAAATGTTTTATGCCACAACAACCATCGACGTTTGGTGGATCTTCTGATACACTAGTTGTGGAACAATGGGTCAACTCCATGGAGAAGATCTTTTCCATTCTTCACTGTTCTAGGATGGAGAAGGTGACTCTTGTTGTTTATCGTCTAGATGGAGAAGCTGATCAATGGTGGGAATTGATTAAATCCACCAAGCCAAGGGAGGAAATTGAAGATATGGAATGGGAAGACTTTAATATAATGTTTCTTAATAAGTATTTCCCAAGAACTCTTCAAACGAAGATGGAGAGAGAATTAATATAGCTCAAAGAAAAACAAGGAGAATCTATCACAACCTATTAAAAGAATTTCACAAGGCTCACAAGGTATGCTTCGGGTTTTGTTATCAATAATGATAGAAAATTGATAGATTCTTTAGTGGATTAAAACCACACCTTCGAAAGGCTCTTGAAATTCGAGACGTTCGAAGTTATGAAGAAGTTTTTCGGTCTGCTCTCAAAGTAGAGATGGAGTTTGTAGAATGGTCCCATGGATATGGTGATATGAAAAGAAATATGGAGTTTCAAGCCAGTGGATCTAGTGACGAAGGTGGGAAGAAAAATCAATGACCCATATGCCAAAAATGTGGGAACTTGCACCATGGGAACTGCCTCAAAGGGATGGGGAAATGATTTAAGTGTGGGAAAGAAGGACACCAAGCTCAACAGTGTCAAAAAGATATAAAAAGGAAGGAGAATGTATCCGATGAAAGGAGAGAACAGTTCATGGTTCAATGTTACCACTGTAAGAAGCTAGGGCACTATATAAACCAGTGCACTAAACCTCGAGCTCTCGAGGGTAATTAGCGTCAGAAGCCACCAAATACAAAGAAACAATGGAAGGCTTATGCCATCACTACTGCGGAGGTGGAGCATGATAATGAAGTCGTACTAGGTACACTTCCTATTCAATCAAGAATGTAAAAAGTATTATTTTATTGTGGTTCTACACATTCTTTTATATCTTGCAAGTTTGCTAGATCTATATAATCGAAGATGAAAAACCTTGAAGTAGATATATCGGTAAAAACACCAACCTGTGCAATCATTGCAACCCAAGTGTTTGACTCATCTCCTATTGACGTATGTGGGAAGATTCTTCTAGCAAATCTTGTAATACTTCCCTTGGTGGAATTCAATGCTATAATGGGAACGGACTGGCTCTCATTATATAGAGCACATATCAATTGTCGGGAATAGGAAATATCATTTCATATTCCGAACCATCCCATATTCCTCTACAAATTCAAGTAAGATCATGAATCTATTTTGAAAAATACTTCAATGGTTTGGGTGTTGATTCCCTATGAAGAAGCATACCTCACCCAAATGGTTGAGTCGAATGAAAGTTCCAACCTTGAGGAAATGCCCATCGTGAGGGAATACGATGATGTATTTCCCGAAGAGTTACCCGGAATTCCCCCAGATCGTGAGGTAGAGTTATCAATTGAACTAATACCTGGAGCTACTCATATCTCTAAGTGCCCCTATAGGATGGCTCCAATCGAACTGGAGGAGTTAATGATGCAGCTTCAAGAGCATCTAGACAAAGGATTCATACACCCTAGTGCATCACCTTGGGGTACGCCAGTTCTCTTTGTGAGGAAGAAGGATGGAACCATGCAGCTGTGTATTGATTATTGGGAACTCAACAAGATCACCATAAAGAACAAGTATCCTCTCCCAAGGTTTGATGACTTGTTCGATTAGTTAAGAGGAGCTCAATACTTTTGAATGGTGGATCTTCATTCTCGATATCATCAGGTAAATGTAAAGAAGGAAGATATTTAGAATACTGCCTTCCGTACAAGGTATGGTCACTATGAGTTTTTGGTGATTCCCTTCGGACATACTAATGCCCCTGAAATCTTGATGGATTTTATGAATAGTTTCTTTAGACATTACCTCAATAAATTTGTTGTAGTTTTTATCGATGATATTGTCATCTACTCCAAGAGCAAGGAGGAACATGAAGAACATCTAAGACTTGTGTTGGAGACATTGAGAAAGGAGAAGTTGTACGCCAAGTTTATCAAGAGTGACTTTTGGATGAATCAAGTCACGTTCCTGGGACATGTGATTACAAGTGAGGGAATTTCTGTGGATCCTTCAAAGACAAAGGTGATTGAGGAATGGCCCAGGCCCTCTAGTGTCATAGAAATCTTTAGTTTTCTTGGATTTGTTGGGTACTACCGAGGTTTTGAGAGAAACTTCTCACGATTGTCAAGCCCGCTAACTAAGTTAACAAGGAAAGGGGTAAAGTTTTTCTGGACGGAAGAATGTGAGGGAAGCTTCAAGGAGCTAAAGAGAATGTTGATCACTACACCTGTACTCACACTACCGAAAAGTGGAGAAAGATTTGTGATATACAATGATTCTTCAAAGAAAGGCTTTGGTTGTGTACTCATGAAAAATGATAATGTGATAGAATTCGCCTCACGATAGTAGAAGATCTATGAGTAGAACTACCCGATGCATGATCTAGAGCTGGCAGCTGTGATTTTTGCCTTGAAAATCTGGCAGCACAACCTTTAGGGTGAGAAGTGTGATATATACACCGACCACAAGAGCCTAAAATATATATTCACACAAAAGGATCTCAACATGCATCAAAGGAGATGGTTAGAGATAATCAAGGATTATGATTTCTCTATTCACTATCATCTTGGAAAGGCGAACAAGGTAGCTAATGCTCTAAGTAGAAAAGAACCTGCTACTCTATCCATGTTGCGGATTGAGAAAGACCATATCTTCATGGATGTGAAAATGATGGATTTGGGAATCGTAAGGGCAGGGGATACTACCTACCTTTCCCAAATGATTGCACAACCATCCATCCAAGAGATGATTAAGGAAGCACAAAGGGATGATGTGGATATACAAAAGAGGGTGAATGCAGTAAAGGAAGGGAAGCTGCAAGAGTTCCATATCAATGATGATGGTGTGACTCGGTTTGGAACGTGGCTTTGTGTGACTTCATCACCTAAGATAAAGGAGCTATTGGAAAATGCACATAGCTCAACATTCTCTATCCATCATGGGAGTACCAAGATGTATCGTGATCTCCGAGAACACTTCTGGTGGGATAACATGAAGAAGGAGATTGCAGAATATATATCAAGGTGCTTGGTATGTCAGCAAGTTAAACCTGAGCAAAAAAAAGTACAAGGGTATGATGCAGCCATTGCCTATACCCATGTGGAAATGAGAAAATGTTACTATGGACTTTTTCATAGGTCTCACGAAGACTTCAAAGGGAAATAATGCGATATGGGTTGTGGTTGACCGACTCACCAAGACTGCCCATTTTATCGCTATTCGGGAAGACATATCGCTTGAACAAATTGCAAAGATATATATGAATGAAGTGGAGAGACTGCACAGTGTTCCACTCTCAATTGTCTCTGACCGTGATCCAAGGTTCACATCTAAATTCTGGAGGAGCCTTCAACATGCTTTGAGTACTGAATTAAATTTCAGCACGGCCTATCACCCCCAAACTGATGGCTAGTCTGAAAGGACTATTCAGATGCTTGAAGATATTCTAAGAGCCTACTCTCTAGAATTCAAAGGGGGATGGGATCAGCATATCCCATTGGTTGAGTTCTCATACAACAATAGCTTCCACTCGAGTATTCATATGGCTCAGTATGAAGCTCTTTATGGGAAGCAATATAGAACTCCAACCTGTTAGGGATGAAGTTGGAGAAAGAAAGCTACTTGGGCCCAATCTTGTTCAAGAGATGACCGAGAAGGTTCAAGTCATCCAGAAACACATCAAATCTGTACAAAGTTGTCAAAAGTGCTATGCTAACAACTGTCAAAGGGACTTGGAGTTCGACGTTGGAGATAAAGTCTTCCTTCATATATCTCCATGGAAGAGATTCATACGATTCAAGAAGAAAGGGAAGCTAAGCCCCAAGTATATTGGCCCCTTTGAGATCCTTGACTGCATAAGAGATGTGGCCTATCGTCTATCACTTCCACCAAATATGTCTCAGTTTCACGATGTGTTTCATGTATCACTATTGAGGAAGTACATACCAGACCACTCACATGTACTAAACTCAGAGGTGGTGTAGCTGGAAGATGATCTCTCCTATGAGGAGAAACCAGTAAATATTCTGGACCGAAGTGATAAGGTTCTACGCAACAAGACAACCCATCTTGTCAAAGTGTTGTGGAGGAACCATATGTTTGAGGAAGCAACTTGGGAACAAGAAGTGGCAATGAAGGAGAAGTACCCTCACCTGTTTGTGTAAAGTGAAATTTTAGGGGCGGAATTTCTTAATGGGGGAAGAATGTAACGACCCATAGATTTTCAATGGAAATTCCCTTCTTATAAATATGTCATAATTTAACATGAAATAACAACACAATGAACTACTAAGTGAAATTTGACCATTTAATATAATTTGGTCACTTCTGTGTTAGGAATTTTGAAAATTTGACATACACTGTTCTGTTTAAGATGATTTTTGGAGTCTAATGAAACAAAAATAATTTTTGGTGAATAGTAACGTACCCTCAAGAATAGTAATATACCCTTATGCATAGTTATATGACCCTTATGAATAGTAAATCATCCAACATAAGAGTAACATTACCTATGAATAATAAAATAAAATTTAGACATCTTAGAAAGTGAAAATTTGACCTTAGTAAACGTTTTGGTAATTTGTAAGTCATAAATAAATAATTATAATTAATTAACTAATTTAAAAGAATATTTATTCCCTAAAATTTATTCATAAATTATTTTATCAATGTATTATTTTTTTAGATAATTTTATATGACCCTGTGTAATTTTGGAAAGCACTATAAAATCATTTTTAACTTTTAAAAACTGTTTTTTAAGTAAATTATGAATTTAATTAAATATTAAATTAATAATATTTATAAAATTATTTTTAAAAAATGGAATTTATTTTTTGATTCTAAAAGTTGAAAAATGGTAGGGGTAAATTTTTGGATTTTTTCTGAAATACTTCAATTTTCGGGTGAATAGTAAAAAATACAATTTTTCGCATAATCGGTGTATACTAAATTGCATAATTGATGATGCAATGATGAAATAAACATTCTAGATCTTTATTTTCTGCCAAATTATATTAAATTTTATAAATATTATCTTAAAATACAATAAATCCAATTCTCAAACCTAAAAAGAACTTTCCAAAGCCTAAAGTCAAAAGGGGATTTATTAAAGTGTCTTTTTCTCTTTCTTTCACTTTCCTTTTAATAAATTAATGAATTCGAATTATAAAGAATAATTAAAGCCTAAAACGAATTATATTATATTAATATATGATTTAGGATGTCAAAAAACTAATATTACATGTCTAAATCTTGTTATATTATTTTTATTTAGTATTTTATACCAAAAACACCTCCCTCCTCATGTATAAAAAAGCCCTCCCCCTCCTCTTGCCAAACCACACCTCTCAAGCTTAAATCATTGTCTAATCTCTACCCAATCATCTCCCCTATCCCCTACCCCACGTCTAAGAGCTTCTGGTCTCATCAAAAGACCAAGAATAGGCCCTTTAGGAGGTTCTCAAGTGAAGGATTCAAGAGGTAATTACCCTCCATCTTCTCCTTTATTTTCCTTTCATGTTCAAGTTCATTTCCTAATCTCTCCCAACTTATCTCAATCCAAATTGTGTTAAAACTCCATTATTATACATATAATTTAATTTTATGATTATAATGGGATATTATATCACCCCAAGCCCTTTCCCTCTTCCTTTAATTTTATTAAAGAGAACGTTGTTAATGAGGTGTTAAATTTATCACCTTCAAAAATGACATGCTCTCTTATTGCATTTCTACCATAAAATCTGTTCATGAAACCATTTCTATGGTTGAAACAGAATATTTTATATGTATTATGTTCTATATTATGTTATGAAATAACTTATTTCCATATTACTAAGTGAAAAGTTAAAACAAGTTCGTTGTGATCCAAAAACCGCTCAAATTAACCCAAATAATCCCCATTTAATTCTTATCTAATGATTCACCCACATGGATATAATATAATTAATTATAAAATCATTAATGCTCCTGTAATATCACTAATAACATGTAATATCATTTCTGTATGTTTATCCATGATCTACCTGAACTTCAATTTAAGAATACAAGTGAACAACCCAAGAAAACCCATAAAAACAAACATCCCCGAACAATGTTTTTAAACTCTATAAGTCATCCAGAGGAACATAATATGAAATAATGAAACCAGAATGAACCCTATTAATTTACACATGGTTCTGGATTTATAATTAATGAATATAATGTCATTATACAGGACATTAAAGAGAAGGAAGCATTCAGGTACAAGGTAAGGGGAAATTCTCGAGCCCAACTTTCATTCTTCGGGTTCTACCTCTTTCACCCCATTTTTTGATATGGTCACTCCTTAAAGATCATTTTTTTTCATAATTTTATTTCCGTTTCTGGGATATAAATGTTTTCAAATGATGTTTATTTCAATCCAAATGTTTTCCAAAATAATTCTTCTTTTAAGAACTCGTCTTTTACCTCTCATTCATGGTTGATGGTTCTTATATCAAGTATATTGTTCCCTCTTTCATTTAGGAAACCAAAGTTATTAATGTGTTCTTATGAGATGAAACCCATTCATTTTAATTGGTTAGTTATGTTCATTTATGTTATATGTTCATTGTGTAATTCCTGATAAATGATAATGTTATGATGTGACGGGTGCACCCGGAATTATACAGCGCTCCAATGCATTGGGTAAAGTGATGAATCTCATGAATAAATGTGAAATGATGTGTGAACAAGATTATAGATTTTTTCACAAGTATGTGTGTTAGTTAACCACTAAGTCATGATGTTTCATTTTTATGCATTGCCACATTTCAAGTCTATTATTTATGCTCCTCTCATGTTCATGATCTTTTTCCTATGTTATGATTATGCTCACCCCATGATATATTGTTCTTATCTATCCTCTTACTAGGATTTTAGCTCACCCCATTTGATGTATATCCTCAGGTGGCTACATGTACTAAGGATATGACAATTGCTAATAAGAAGCTATAGAAGAATGAATTAAATGAATGTTTATGCTCGATGTTGTATTTGTTATGTTTGGTCCTAGTTTGCCCAAGCCACTAATCCTTTGGATCCTCTTTGTGTAATACTATTATGTTATTTATCTTTTAAATGATGTAATAATAATGTATGAAAAGGCCGGGTCTCTATATTCTACCTCTTATCCAGAAGAGGATAATAAATAGCATAAAGTTAACTGAAAGGGTATGTGGATGTTCAATGACTAGATGGTTAGAAAGATGATCATCCAAAAATCATGGTATCCTCTAAGATTAGTTACAACATCTAACTGTTCCTCTATTCACTTACACAACAACACAACCATCTCCACTGAAATCTAAACCCTTTGAAATTCAATCTCTAAAAAATTGTTATGTCTATAAGAGTATGAAGAAAAAGTAGGAAGACAACCCTATGTCAATTTCAACGTTATCCTTGACTTTAGAAGACTTCATACTGATAGTCTCAATAGCATGGTAACCACACCACTAAATTCTATAACATGCATCAACCCAATAGAACAAATCTAAATTAGATAAGGAGTTAATCTCTAGCTCCCATCATGTTATTCTCTTAATGGATCCCTTTTTAGGTTATGTGCATGATTATAAACCCAAATTCCTTCCACTTGATTGGTTAACCAAGGGAAGAGTCCATCCGAGTTGATGATATAGAGGAAGACATGATCATGCCCAAAGTCACTACATTAACCACATCCCTACCCAAACCATCTGAGAAGATAAATTTAATGGGAGATATCTCTAGCATGCTTAGAAGAAAAAAGAAAGTTCCCCCACACACATCAGAGTATTTCTAAACACCATAATCCTAGAAGATCGACTAGAGAATATTCCATCACCTAATCAACATCAATTTGTAGGAAGACCTAGACAGACTAACCCACTAGGCAAGGAAGGACCTTCATCTCATATTCCATGGGAATGATAATCTACATCAGGTAATTTAGGTTTTAAATCTATTCTGAAATAACATACTCATTATGTGAAGTGCTGAAATTTAAACCATATGTATGATATTGTGCTATGATAATCCTTTGTGCTGGATATGTTCTCAATCCTGTATTCCATGAGTTTATCAAAAGATATCCAAGAAGCACTCATAGAGGCCCTGCAGATCCCTTTGGAATTTGAATTTGAGGTTGTTGCTGCTAAAATGTATCATGCATAAAATGATCCTATAGAATTTCATACAGTCATATCTCTCATAGAACATGATGAGGAATCCATCATAAAGTGGCACATCAGTCCCTTATATATATATGGTAGGATAAATGACATTGATATTCGATGATACTTCATTGATAGTGGTTTAGGAGTCAACTTAATCACAATAAGAACACTTCATAAACTGGGTTTCAATGAATCTCACTTGTACCCATATAAACTAATGTTAAAAGGTGATAAAAATAATGAAAAAAATACTCTTGGAGAAATCAAAATCAAAACTTAGTTTGGGGATCTCATGTCATACTCATAATTCATGGTTATTGTGAAGGATATGACCATCAATGTTCTTATGGGAATACCTTGACTACATCATCATGTATCTATCCCATCATCAAACCTCCAATTCCTTATATATGGTATCAATGGTTAAATTGGGACATTTCAGGGCTACAAAGCCCCATTCAAAAACTATGAGTCATAATACATTTAATTAGGATTTTAATATAAAGCAGTGAAAAAACCATGGTTGATAATATCACTCAGATCAATGAACCAAATGGTTTGGTGATGAATCCATCTAATCATTTAAAGCATATCAGTGTAGAGTACATGCTACCCATCAATCAAATCCATGGGATGGGCTTATATTCAGGAACAAATTCCATAACATCTGTGATGTTAGTCATGAAAACTAACCCTGAAAACATAGGAGATGTTGTAAACTCTATGAACAGGGATGGAAGCCTAGTTTAAAGTGTATTTTTTCCAACCGTTGAGCTCCAACAAAACATTTTTCCTTAAACTGGGATGGAATAAGTTTCCATGTCAAGGGTAAAATTTATACTCTCATTTGTAGACCCATGTACCACCTTCAAATCTCTAAAAAGGAATCATACTAGTAAGTTATCCTGAAATTATTTATTCATCCTATGGGTGTCCAAATGTCAAATCCTCCACTAACTATGAGAAACATGCTTCATCACCTACTTCCTAGGAAGATGTTAAAGTGGAAAATCATAAGGAATATGAAGAAGAGGAAGAACTTATGGATCCCCCTCTAGCATTTGAGTAAGTTGTATCCACCATTATTGATGAGATCAGGGAGCTAAATCGGGGTACAAAACAAGATCCATGTTTCACTTTGATATGTGTGTCCATGACTACCAAATAACATGTGGTTTATACTTCCTTCTTGAAGCAACATCGAGATTTTTTCACCTAGAATTACCAAAAGATGTCAGGCCTTGACCTCATAGTGGCAACCCATGACTTGTGTTTTCTAGAAGACCATTAGGGATACAAGTAGGCATCCATAAGGACACACCCGACTCAACCCTCCAAAATTGAGGCATAATTGGATAGAATAATCAAGGATAACTTCATCAAATAGGTACAATATACAAAATGGATATATAATATAGTCCATGTGAAGAATAAAGATGGAAAAATAGTATTTTCATTGACTTTAGATATTTCAATTGACATTGTCCAAAATATGACTTCCTGATTCCACTCAGATAACTACTCATTTTTTTAAATAATAGGTTATGAATCCTTCTCATTCATATATGGATATTTAGGGTACAAAAAAATTTGGATGGACCTATAATATGAATAATTATCTTCCTTTAGATCCCCCCTTGGAGTATTCTTCTATCAGGTAATTCCCTTTCGTTTAAAGAACACCAACACCGCATACCAACGTTACATCTAGCGCATATTAAAACCCATCCTGGTTATGTTTGATAAATATTAATTTGATGATCTAGTGGTCAATTCCCAACAATGTTTTAACAACCTAACTACCTAAAATTCATTTTCAATAATCTCCAATAACATAGCCTGAAGATGAACCCCTTAAAATGTGATTTTGGGGTAACTACAAAAATTTTATTTGTATTGTTGTATGCCAACATGACATCAAAGGTGACCTAGAGCAAAAAAACTATACTTATAATGTCACTTCCTTAAAACCAAAAAGAGTTGAGAGGACTTCAAGGACACTTAGTGTACTTCTGGTGCTTCATAGATAACCATGAAAGAATGTGTTTTCCCTTCAAAAAACTAATGAAGAATGGGGTCACATATTAGTTGAATAGTGACTTATAAGAAGAATTTTAAAACCTCAAGGAATACCACCAGATTCAACAAGTATTAACTCAAACTATTGAGGGGAATTCACTCATATTGTAATTGACAACCCTCGATTGATCTTAATGGTCCTTCCTTGTAAAAAAAGAATGAATTTGGAAATGAAAACAACCTTTATTATCTTAGTTGAACTATCATTAATGCTTGGACTTGTTATTCAGGTTTCCATAAGAGCTTCCTAGAATTTACCTTTGTGGTTTAGAAATTGAGGCACAACTTGAAGTACTCTGAAGTCCAATTGGTCTCTCTCAATAACCCAATCAAACACATCCTTAACCATCATATATTTATAAAAAAATATATTATGGTGGGTGACTATTATGAAATATATCGATATAAAATTCATGCATCAGAAAGCAATGAAAGGTCAGGCCTTAGAAGGTTTCCTAGAAGAACTCTCATATAAAAAAACATAATTAAATACAAAATTATCAAATAAAGAGGTATTCTATTTTCAAGGTGACCCAAAAATGTGGAAATGTATTTTGACAGTGCATCTCAAAGACCAATAAGAAGGATAATAGAAGACCCTAATCTCAATAAAGTAGGGTTAGCGATCATACCCATTTCCCAATTAAGGATAGTTTTACCTCACGCTATCATGCAATCAAGTGGATGTACAAATAATGAGGCAAAATATTAAGCCCCCATTGAAATCATGGAACTAGAACTCCAGATAATGGTGGGTAACTTAGAGGTGAGAGGTGATTCAGAGTTATTAATTACAAATATCAATAATGATTATTCCATCAAAAAAGAAGATCTAATACACTTGTTTCACTCTGTCTCATGGTTGATGGAGAAATTCCACTTGGATCCAATATTAACTCACATATTTTGATCACAAGATTCCTAGGAAGATGCATTATAAATGGTAGATACATCTCTGGAAGATCCAAACTATGATGAAATAGTTATTACTATTTATTATCACCAAATGGTATCACCTTTTGATCAAGTCTGAATAGAGCATTAAATAAACTTAGTCCTATCCCAAAACCATACGGTCCTACCACTGGGTAGATTATACCAATACTGGGCTACCTTCAAGATGGAGTAATCCTACTAGATATATACAAAAAAGAGAAAATACAGTGGTGAGCAGTCAATTTCACTATTTATGATGTCCCAGATCACTAGAAAGTCCTCTATAAATGGTGATTTGATGAAGTACTTATCATATATATTGAATGAGAAGAGATGGCTACTGTCATGAATGAAGTACATACTAGAGCCTATGGTTCCCACCAGTTTGGATAAAATCCTTCAAACTAGATCTGAATTCTTGGGTACTAATGGCCAACTATAACATATAATTGCATAGAATTCACCAAGAAATTCCATTCCGGTCAAGTACATACCTAATTCATCCATCAAACACCAGAGTTTCTATAAACAAAAAATACTCCTAGGAATTTTATAAATAGATAATGTATGTTGTGGGGATATACCCTTGAGCTATGGAAAAGTAGTTTAAATACAACAAAATTTCTACGAATTTCTTCTCCAAATGTGCTGAGTCAATACCCTTCAATGAAGTTGAGACCAAATTTTTTTTCCCTCTGTGAAATATAATATCATATCCATATTTGGTGTCACTAATATAATAGCGATGGACAAAGACAATAATTGTTTCTATAAAGAGTTGGAAAATATAAATCAGGAGTATAATATAAAGTCCAACCATTCATCCCACTACCATAAAGCAGTTATTGAACAAATAGTGGCCTTTAATAAGATCCCATCAAAAATAATCTAGAAGATTGTGGATTAGAATAATAAGTATTTACCTAATAATATCTTTCATGCCTTATAAGATTAGTAGACAACAAACCATACTTCCATACAAAAAACACCATAATCACTAGTATACAGAAGAAAAGTAGTCCTGCTCATTGAGGTCCAATTTTCATCACTCTGTTCTACCACCTGTGATCAGCTATCCGTAGATGAGAAATCCCAAAAATGAAAGGATGAATTTGAAAAGATGGATGAAAATAGATTTCATACCTTGAATTATATGGAAGTATATCAAAATTAAAAAGTGTGATTCGGTAACAATAATTTTTTCCTCTATTCAATCCCATTAAGAGAACTTGTATTGGTCCTCAGAAGACTGATGATAACAAGAACGAATACTCCAAAGCATGAACCAAAGTGGGAGGGACCTTAAATTATAAAGAATTTATACTATAATGGTTATTATTACTTGATCTCAAGGTATGGAGAGATCATTAAAACCCCAACTACTAAAATATTCTTTTATAATTATTTCATGTAATCACATGAAGAACTCATCTCCACTACAAGACTTTAAATAACATAGTTTTTCTTTGTTGCATGACCTTAAAAGGAATAACATAACATCCATGATTAAATATTTTCAACTGTGTAGTTGGTATTTGTCACATGACCTTAAAAGGCATGAAAAAATATCCAAAATGCAAGACCGTAAATTGTGTAGTTGGTATTTTTTGCATGACCTTAATAGGAATGATATAACATCCTTACTACACAACATTAAACTATTTGACATCATCATCTTTATCCCATGATGATAAGATACATGACATGTGGTCTTAGTCATATGACCTAAAACTAAAAAATTCCATTTTTCCTCACTGCATGACACAAACTTCATGGTTAACATCCATCTTATTAAATGTTAAGAAACCCCCAAAGTTCCAGGAGTTGATAAACTCCTCCTATGTCCCTTGAATATGGACCTCCATATCAGGTGTATGCCCCACCCACATCACTACCACTCCATGGTGGTACTTGGGACCCCTTTTTAGGTATAATCCCCAACATAATCACATCCTTACAACAAGATGCTCAATTGCAAGACCAATGTTCTCATTGTATGATGATAAATAGAAAAATCATTTCAAGAACTATGTATGGATTGATTCTCATTTCAATGACATATGTGGTGATTCCTAGACCATATGTCCTAGGTCCAACTATCATTCTAGAGGGGATAAAATCCCATTTCCCCATGTTTGAACCTAAATGACACGTGGAACTATTATCAAGTACAATGTGTGGCCATATTTTTTCTCTAATAAGATACGTAGTGACACCTAGGTCATATCCCTTGGTCTAATCAAAATACACATTTTCCTGATAAGAAGCCTACATCCTTTCAGTGTTATGTTAAACAAAATAACTCTTCAATAACTACTTTTGGACTGATTCTCATTCCATTGAGATACTTAGTGATGCTTAGATCTCATTAGGTCTAGTAGTAATAAAAAAATCCTCCAGTCCCTATGTACTAGTAAGACCTACACATGGAACCTTTTGAGAACTATGTAAGGATTGATTCCTGCCATAAAATTCTATTAAATGGCACCTAAATTTTCATTATTGGTACTAGCCACAACATTTCATATATTTCACATCATTTCATATTCATCCTCACCAAATGAATTTAAACTGTATGGGATTTCTGAACTACATAAGGCTTGATTATCATTTTGATAAGATATGTAGACACACCAATTTATTACATCCTAGTCTAGAAACTCCAAAATAAAAACTCCACTAACCTTATTTTTTATATCTTTTGTGTGGTGGAAGACAATTTTGTCACTCCTTTTTCCTCACACCGAGCATATCTCACGTTGGCATAGAAGTTTTGTTAAAATATTTCCATTTACAAGTAATATAAGATCTTGACCATTTCTAAAGATGTACCGGGTTAATTTACATGTAATATTTTTCTTTTTGAGTAATTTTTGTTTGGGTTTTGTCTTGGTGGTGTTTGGGTGAAACTTTTGAGGACTTAAAAGGAAGAGGGGCAGTGCATGGTTATCGCACAACATTCCCAAACCATGAACCCAACCCAAAAAACCATGCGAACCGATTATAGGGGATTCACATGTATGGTGCACATTTTTTCAAACTCTGTTCCCTTTTAAGAGTAAAAATGAACCCCCTAAAAGAGGTCAACGGTTTGGGAAACTATGTTCCCCTACCTAGTAAACCATTTGTGTAGTTTGAATTAATATGAAAATTATTTTTTAAAATCATGAACCCCTTGAAATTCACCCTATTTTGACATAACTGATACCTATAAAACTTCTACTATTTTTTAGAGGTTATAGGATGAATTACTAGGGATTAATACCTCTATTTTTGTTGAATCAATGGATGTATTGTCTAATCTACACCTTTTAGGGTATGTTCTTTCTTCCCGATTAGGGTTCTCTTCCTCTTTCCTCTCCTTTCGGATAAAAAAGGGTTGGTTTTATATTATTGATAGTATGTTTAGATCAAGGTATGTTTAATGTTGTTTCATTTGATCTTGGATACATTATTTAGATCTATATCTTGTTCTTAAATTCCTTCTTGATCTTTCTACTTAAAATTTGGGATTTCCATTGGAGTGTGTTCATCGTCAAACATGAGGTAGGCGGTCTGTTTTTCAAATCCTAAAGTTTTTATTTCAATAATGCATTTCTAAGGGTAGAATTTCTATTGAAGGATTTGAAATTGATTTTCTGGAATTTAGTTAATTAATATGGTAAATCAATTAATTAAGGGATTATAATATTGGGGATATAGAATTGATTCAATTGAAATAATTAATTTTTCAATTAATTGTGAGGATATTTGGATTTTGAAATTGGATTAATTAATTTTTGAATTAATTAATGGATAATGTTATGATTATGTAATTGATTGAATATGATTAATTAATTATGGAATTAATTAATGGGATTTTGTAATTAATTAATTATCGAATTAGTTACTGGATTTTATGTGATTAATTAATTGTTAAATTAATTAATTGAGTTGATGTGATTAATTAATAGTTGAATTAATTAATGGAGTTGATGTGATTAATTAATTTTAGAATTAAATAATGGATTTTATGTGATTAATTAATCATTTAATTAATTAATGGAGTTGATGTGATTAATTGTTTAATGAATTTATTAATGAAATTTTGTGATCATGAAGTTGTTGAATTGGATTAATTAGTTGATGAATTAAATAATGATGTGTTATGGTACTTGTGACATTTTCAGAAATGTGGAATTGTGATATTGTGATATAAATAATAGTTGTGTGTGGGGAATGGTCTAATGCATCAAAATACCATAGTGATAAATAATGATATTCAAGTGTGGGACATGGTCTACTGCATCAAAATCCCACGGTGATAAATAATGATATTTCCATTTAGGGAATGGTCTACCTCATCAAAAGCCAATTGGGGTGAATAATGAAATTTGTGTGTGGGACATGGTTTTCTGCATCAAAATCCTATAGTGATAAATATTTATATTTATGTGTGGTACATGGTCTTCTAAATAAAATACATATAGTGATCATTTAGATTTGGGATAGGGATTGAGGATCCAAATAACCACGGGGTGTTAGTCATGATGTTTTATTCCCATGATTTGTCATTGGACAATGGTTCCAATTGGCCATCATATTAATTGATATGATATGATATGTGAGAATCATGGTATTGTGATATCTGATATCCCATCGGGATATTTAAGACTATGGAATTCACCAAAGAAGGTATTGATAGTGTGAGTGACCACAGGAACCTAGGGAGTAATGTGGTTTAAAAAAGAGTAATTGAATAAATGAAAGAAGTTTAATTTTTTTATATTTTATTCTTTATAAAACTTCATAATATGTTATTTCCTAAATATTGATTTAGACACCATTAGTGTTAGCCTAATGAGTTGTACTCACACCCTACTCAGGATGCCCGATTGGTACTTGAATTGATTTCATGGTTGCAAGACATGATTAGGTAAAGGGGATTTATTAGATAGTTGATTTAGGATGGAGCATGTATAAACGAAGCATGCATATTATTTGGACCCAATTGGAGTTAACCATGTCTTTATTTATTTTTGTTTTTCATATTTACACTTGACACACATTTGTAATTTCATATCTATTTTTTATTTTGCATATTGTATTTGTAGTTTTGGTTATCATGTGACAGTGGATTGGTCAGGTTATAGTTATATCATTTTGATATTTTTATTTATTTCTGCTATTATGATATTTTGATAAATAGGGTAAAAATTTTCCATGATTTATTTTAGACCCTAATTTCTAGTCAAAATCCATTGGTGTATGGGGAGGCATGCTTGAGATCACATATTGAACCAACTCGGGGCACTGGGGTGTGGCATCTAGGCCGAGAAATTACAAAGTTGTATCAAAATATTTTCCTTTTATTTTATTTTTTACTACTATTTTAGAAAGATAGAACAAATTATTGGATGATTAGGGCCTTGGTTAATTTTTTGTTCATGGGAGTAGCTAAACATTGTACAAGTTTAAAAGTGAAATACCAATGGTGGGATTGTTGTTATGGATATGTGTTGTTACAATTGATGATCTTTCACCTTGAGTGACACACTTATTTTGTGATGTGACTATTGTTTCTGAGTTTTTATGAGATTTTACTCCTGGCTTAGAATGGAATGAGAGTTTAGTATGCATGAATCATTCTAGGTACTCAAGATTAGTTGCGACATACATCATTTTTGGCATTCAAGGGAAAACATGTTTTGGATGGTTGTTGAATTTGAAATGTTTTTTCTTACTTGTGTAATTGAAATTAAAATGGCGCCTCATGTGAATTGAATGTTGTAGAATGGTGATAATGTGTAAAATGGGTATATAATGAGAAACCTAAATAATGAGAATGATTTTACCGTTTGTTAACCATGACATAGATAAAGGATGGACATGGGCAGTGATAATGCTTGAGATTTGATTGTGTGGTGTGGTTTGGAGAAATGATGTGTGATGGATTTTGTGAATACCTCTTGTTAAATGTATCAATAATTTTTTTTTTAATATTGAGATGTTTATTGGAATTGTAGAGATATGATTCCAGGAAGATGCTTGTCGAGAGGATGATAGGAGGACATAGTTGGAGATGATCATCATGTAGTAGAACCTAAGGCACCGATAGTACCTAGTGAGAAAGTAGAAGAGAAGTTCCATGAGAAATTTTCTAACTTTATGTAGTTTATGGATAGACTCCTAGAGTGGGAGGTTAAGAGTATGCATGAACTTACAGGTAAGTTTTTTTTATAACACCCTTCGGTGTTTACCAGAGAGGGTGGTCCTAAGAAAACAGAGTTCTGGATTGAGTCAATCCAGACTATACATGACCAATTGGAGACTAATACTAATAAGATGGTCAATTTGGATGATTATGTGATATAAATATAAAAAAAATGCAGGTGAAAATTTCAGGCTTGGGTTGTATAGAATGATGGTATGTTATTGAAGGACTTTTTGGAGAAGTTTCTAGAGCACTTTAATCAAGAGATATTGTGTCTATAGAGAGATGCAAAGTTCATGAGGTTGACTTAGGGGAGTTTGTATGTGATAGAATATGCTTGGAAGTTTATATATATTTAGTTATTTTCTCTATAATTAAATGGAGATGAGGATACTATGACAAAGAGAATTCAAGATGGGTTTAAATGTGAGATTAATTCTCAGTTAAATATCTACTAGTTGAAGACGTTTTCAGAAGTTGTGAATATAGCTATCATATCTATGGGGAACCTGAAGAAGGCCTCTAGTGGTGGAATTATAAATACTATTGGATGTTCATAATGTAATAATTCCAAGAGTAAGAAGTGTCACTATGAGACTATTATCCAGGGTGATAGAAAGATGAGTAGTTAAGGGGAAAGGTTACTCAAACAAGACCTTACCCAAATTATCTATCACTTGTGTGATAGTTCTGGTCACTTCTAAAGATAGTGACTTAAACTATTGGTTGATTTCTAAGGCTATGGTAATATGGGAAATATACAAAGATTATGTAGGAACCCACAATAGACATTTAAAGATGAAGGAGTTATATATAACCATTTTTTGGGAAGGGGATCTTCTATGCCATATCATTCTGTTAGATGGGATTCTACTATCAATTATAGTAGATTAAGTAGATGTAGTGCTTCTTGGAAAGAGGTTATATATTAGTAGATTGGTTCATCATAGGTGTCTCAGACCATATCATAGGGAAGGGGGGAAATAATGTTGCATGCAGTTCAGCCTAAACTTGAGGATCGAGGGGATAGACCATCGATAGTTAGAGGTACTATTATTATATAATCTACACTTTTTATTTTCTTATTTGATATTGGTACCTCTCATTATTTTATATTGTCACACTTTGTGAATGTGTTGATTCTGGTAGTGGAGTTTGTGAGTGGGATGATAATGATAGATGCACCTTTGGGAGTAGAGATGATAGACATCTATTTGTGAAAATGGTTTTCTCTCATGGTTGGGGAGTATCATGACAGTTGGGATCTGTACATCCATGACATGTTAGGTTTTGAAGTAATTTTAGGTATGGATTGGTTAGTATCATAATGGGAAAAAATGATTGTTACTAGAGGGGAGTGGCTTTTACATCTCTGTAGGGTAACAATTACATTCACCATGGAGAGTGGGATATCAGGGATGGTCGTAGAGGGATAGTTCAACAACTATGGGAGCTTACCACCATTGTTTATAGACTTTTTCTATAAAAATGGAGGGGGTGAATAATGATGTATTCTCACCCTTAGAGGATATGTTTCAGTATGTGTTTCTTGAATTTTTCTCAAGGCTACCACCTAAGAGATATGTGGAGTTTACAATTGATCTCATCGAGCTAAGATAGTTTCTATTTGACTATAAATAATGACACTTATGGAGCTTCAAGTGCTCAAGAATTAGCTATAAGAGATAAAGGATAAAGGATTTATCTGTCTGATTAAGCTTCCTTGGGGTTCTATAGTAATGTTTGTAAAGATGGCTAATAGGACCTTGAACTAATGAATTGGTTATGAGAAGCTTAATTGGATTACTATGAAGAACTGGTATCCCCTTCCACATATTGGTGATATATTTTACTAGATGACATGATCTTGTGTTTTCGTCAATATTGAATTGATATTAGGGTATCATCAATTGTTTGTTCATCCTTATGTTATAACAAGGAATGATTTCTAGAATAGGTATGACCATTATGAGTTTTTCATAATTCTGTTCGGGTGGAAAAACACACCAGTCGTGTTTATGGTGTTGATGGAAAAAATCTTCCATTCATACATAGAATGGTTTGTTGTAGTGTTTGTAGATGGAATCTTGGTGTACATTAAAAATCATGATGATCATGCCCAACATATTGACATCATCATGAGTAAACATAAAGATAATAATCTATATGTCAATATATCTAAATGTTAGTGTTGAATTAATTATGTACTCTTTTTGGGTCACATCATCTTGGAGGAAGGTGTGTCACTAGACCCACATAAGGTTCAATAAGTTGTATCTTGGGGGAATCCCAAGAATATTTTTGATATCCTTTGATTTAGGAGGTTATAAAGATATTATTAGATGTTAATCAAGAACTTCACCCAACAAACATCATCTATTTCAAGATTTAAATTGAAGGGATTAATGTTTGATTGTTCTGGAGCACATGAGAATGCTTTATTGGAGTTGAATAAGTGGTTGACATTGAAACTAATATTATTCCTACCCAGTCCATAGTAGGAGTATAAAATATTTCGTGATACTTCTAGGAATGGGATTGAAGCAGTACTAATGTAGGGAGATTGAGTTTTGGTATATGGGTATGAATATTTGAGGCCACATGGACAGAACTACCCTATGCATGACCTCAAATTGTCTAAAATGGTTTCTTCATTGAAGTGTTGGAAAATTTTTCTACTGGTTGATTAGATTACTATATATAATGACCACAAGAGATTCAACTATATCTTTTTGTATCTATAATTGAATTTTAGTAGTGTATGTGTGTTGACTATATGCATTCATTTGAATTTGAGCTAGAAAATATGCCCAGGAAGGGAAATTGGGTGGCCGCCACATCAAGTAGGAAAACATAGAATATGGTAGTTTATGAGTCTATTCTAGATTGGAAGATGATGAATTTATTGGATGAGATGCATGTTGTATTTCTGGAGAGTTATGAGCATATTAATCTCATATCAGTTTCAATGGAGTCTACACTTTTGAGATAGAATATGGAAAAATAGTATGATGATTTGTAATGTTTAGCCTTTTGGGAATGTTTTGAAGGTGTGGTCTCACCTTTCGATTGGACCATATATGAAGTTGAAATGATCTATGTTAGTAATTAGGTTATTGTTCCTATGAGCATGTGGGAGTAGTGGATGTGTGAATTTCATTCATTGAGGTGGGTAATGCATCCAATTATGACCAACATGTATCGTGAAATTCAATGAATGTTTTGGTGGAAATGGATGAAAAGGAATGTAACAGGGTTCATGACACAATTATACACCTATCGACAGGTGAAGACTAGGCATCAATGACCTGGGAGTTTACTACAACTATTTCCCATTTCAGAATTGAAGTGGGTTAATTTCACTATGGATTTTCGGGTTGTTCTCTTGAGGTTTCCTTTGAAAAATGACACTATTTGGGTGATTGTGGACTAGCTGACTAAGGTAGAACATTTATTTCCTATACGGGAGATTTTATCAGTGGATAAGTTGGGATATTTGTATGTTCTGAAGATAGTATATCTACATGGGGTGCCATATAGTGTTTTTTTCATATCATGTATCATGTTTTACTTTGATCTTCTAGTACAACATGTAGAAGGAATCTGGTTCATAGTATTTAATGAGTATGACATTCCACCAAAAATAATATGGGAAGACTGAACATATGATATTGGTGATTGAGGATATGATTCAGAAACATGTCCTAGACTCTGGGGGAGGGGGTCTTAGGAGATGAAACTTTTCTTTGAGGAGTTTTCTAATAAAAAAAGTTATCAAGTAACTATTCAGATAGAACTATAAGAGTCTCTTTGTAGTAGGCCATGAAGATAATCTCTATATTGGATGAAGGTATGTGATTAAGATTTTTTGGGAATGATTTTCATACAGGAGACACTAAAGAATATTCAGTTGATTCAGAAGCATATGGATATGGATCATAGTAGGAAGAAGTCATATACTGATAGAAAATTATGAACCCTATAGTTTACAGAGGGGGATCATGTATTCCTTTGGGTTTCACCTAGATTGGGTCATTATAGGACACTGAGACAGTAAAACATGGCACCCATGTTTTTTGGAATGATTAAGGTCTTGGAGAGAATTGGGATGGTGGCATATTAATTGCCTCAACCACAGAGGTACAATGTAATACATGTCTTTTTCCATGTGTCACAATACTGATAGTATCACCCCAACCCTTATCATGTGATCTGTGTGGATGATTTTGAGCTTTGGAATGATGAGTCATTTGAGGAGCATCGGATACTTGTGTTGGATCCCACTGAGAAAGTGTTGTGGGGAATGAATGTGCTGATAGTTCATGTATTGTGGAAACATGGACAAAATCAGGAGGAAATGCTGGAGAGGAAGTAGACATGTTGGCGCAGTGGCCCAATATTTTTGTCTAAGAATCCTAGAGTTGCTTGGGATTACTTCTTGGGGAAGAGATATTATAAAGTAAGGAGACAATAAGATCCCATATTTTTCAATAGATGTATCGATATCATTCACATTTACTATTTTTCTTTGTTTTGAGTGATTTTTAGGGGTTTATCTTAGGGGAATTTGGTTGAAAATTTAGAGAATTGGGAGGATAGAGGGGTAGTGCATAGTTGGCACAAAAGTTTCCTAATCCATGCGGCCATCCCATCAAACCATTTCAACTAAAACAGAGGGGATTTAAATGGTTGGAACATGGTTTTTTCAAACCATGTACCCTTTTAGGAGTAACCATGCACCCCCACCTAGAAAAGGTATTTGGTTAAAGTGCATAGTTTGGAAAACTCTGCGTCCCTTCATAAGAAACCATGCATACAGTTTTAATTAATCATAATATTAGTTTTTTATAACACAAAAATCCCCAAACATCACCCTATTTTGACCAAACTTTATCCTAAACAAGTTCCTTCATTTTTTGAGGCTCTTATATGGATTCGTAGGGCCTCTGAACTTCCTTCATGGGAAATCAATGGCCAGATTCTTAGATCTACACCTCTCCTGGTATGTGTTTTCTTCATGATTAGGGTTCTCTTCATCCCATATCTCTTTCTAGATAACAAAGGGCTGGATTTATCTAGTTTGATAGTGAATTTAGATCTAGGTTTTTTACATATTTTTTGTGTGATATTGGATCAAGGATTCAGATCTAGATCTTGTTCTTCGATGTCTTCTTGATTATCCCACTTCAAATTGGGTATTTTCATTGCCATGTTTTCATTGTTAAACTTGAGGTAGGAGGTCTATTATACAAATCCCAAAGTCTTTATTACAAATATGTATATGTAAGTATATAATTACTATTAGATGATTAGAAATTGAGTTTCTTAAATTGATTTAATCAATTTGTTAGATTAATTAATTAATGAATTCAGAAATTGGGGGTATTGAAATTGATTGAATTGGAATAATTAATTGTTAAATTAGTTTTGGCGATATTGGAATTGTGAAATTGGAATAATTAATTATCAATTTAATTAATGGATAATTTTTTATTATTTAATAGATCTAATTTTTTTAAATAATATTTTAATTAATTAATGGGACTGATGTGTTTAATTAATTGTTGAATGAATTAATGGAGTTGACAATATTAATTAATTGTTGAATTAATTAATGGAGTTGATATGATTAATTAATTGTTGAATTAATTAATGCAGTTGATGTGATTAATTAAATATACGATTAATTAATGGAGATGATGTGGTTAATTAATTATTGAATTTATTAATGGAATTGATGTCATTAATTAATTTTTGAATTAATTAATGGAATTATGTGATCATGTAGTTGTTGAATTAGATTAACTAATTATTGAATTAATCAATGGGGTGTTATGGTACATGTGATATTTTAATAATGTGGAATTGTGATATTGTGATATAATGGATATTCATGTGTGGGATATGGTCTGCTACATAAAAATCCCATAGTTATAAATAATGATATTTTTTTGTGGGACATGGTTTGGTACATCAAAATCCCATAGTGATAAATAATGATATTTGCGTGTGGGACATGGTCTACGATATCAAAATTCCAAAGTGATAAATAATGATATTTATGCATGGGACATGGTCTGCTTCATCAAAAGGTGTGGGACAAGGACTGAGGCTCCAAATACCCATGTGTTGTTTGACATAACATTCTACACCCATGAGTTGGAATTGGACCATGGTTCCAATTAGCTGTGATATGAATTGAGGTAATATGATATATAAGAATCATGGTATTATGATATGTGATATCCCTTGGGGACAACTCAGAATCTATAACAGGTCGAAATAGGAATTGCTGGGGTGGGTGTCCATGGGAACCCAGGGAATTATGTGGCTAGATAAAGAGTAATTTAATAAATGAAAACTATTCAATTTTATTGTATTTTATTCTTTATACAACTTCGTACTATTTTATTGATTGGAACTTATATTATACACTATTGGTCGTGGCCTATTGAGTTGTAATCACACAATACTCAAGCTTCTCGATCAATACCCAAATAGATTTCATGATTGATGGATAGGATAAAGGAAATAGCCTTTTTTATATGGATCATTTTGGATGGAGCATGAATGAGGGAACCCGATTTGGTATGAGGATCCTCTTGGAGTTATTAATGTATTAATTTATTTTGAGTTTTTCATATTGTAACCCTTCATGCATTTGAAAATACTCATCTACTATTTAGTTTGGATATTTTATTTCCTATTTTGGTTATCATATGATATTGTATTGGTTTTTTGATGGTTATTTCATTGGGATATTGTTATTCATTTCCACTTTTGTGATACTTTTATAAAGAGGGTATAGTTTTCCCATGATTTATTTTAAACCCTCACTACTAGTTGATAGCCTCTCGTATATGGGGAGGGGCATGTGAGGTCACATAGAAAAATTTCCCAGGGAACTAGTGTGTGACACCTAGGTCAGGATGTTACAAGTAATTCATATTAATTCACATTGGGGTTTTCATGGTCCGAGCTGAAAGACCATAAAAGGAACACTCGATGTCTTCATTAAAGTATTATCTATAGATTGATTCTCCTTCGAATGAGATATGTAATGATGACCATATTTTCAGTCCTGGACCCAGTCACAACACAATATACGAAATTCCCTTACCCTCTTTTATATGAGTTAGTTCACCATAAGAGAATTCTATATGGTGTCCCACCCCATGTGTGATCCCATATCCAGAAACCCCCAATCATTTTATATCTATACATGAATTCAATTAGTATGGGTAATCCTTTCTAAAACTATATGTGGCATGATTATTGCTGTAAAAAGATATGTAATGACACCCAGGTTCTATACACTAGTCTAACTAAAATCATGTCAAGTCACCTTCATCCTGACTGCATGAAAATAAACTGCACAACTAATGTCATGACCGCATGAATTTAAACTTCATGATACCCCTAGAACTATCTGTGGATTGATCCTCATTCCAATAAGATATATAATGACACCTAGGATACATGTCTTAGTCCCAGGAATGGGGTAAAAAGATATTCCCCTTCTCTTATATGCGAATAAGGTTCTATGAATGATATTTTGATTTGGGTCCCCTCATTAGGGTTTCCACCAAGGAAACAAAGATGTACCCCTTCTATATATGAGTTAGATATATGAAATGGAATGTATAGTTCATGGGAAATATCAGTCCTAATGCTTCCTTTATGCTCAAAAACCTCCCTTCCACACGTCACACTACTACTCTTGGGAACTTCTTCAGATGTTCATAATCATCCTCCACCTACTGATGATAATGTTTATGATACTTGAGGAATATTTTTCCTAAATATTCTATAACACAGCCTAGTTGTATTTTTAAGATGTATCCCACAAAATGGGTTTTTCCGTAAAAGTATTCCACTATTTGACTATGCAGCAATACACCCCAATTGGATTTGCATAAAATAGCGCACAGAATGGGTTTTTCAACTAGCAGTAAATTATCCCTTAGGAGAAGCCTCCTATGTCCTTGTATGATTTGAGGACATTATGCTTGAAACCTCTATTCAAATTCATTATACAATCAACCATCTCATATTTTTCCCATATCATTTCCCCTGATCTAGAAACCCTAAAGACCACGGTTCAAAATTTCTTCCTTCATGTCTGAAGTTTGCTTGAACAATCCTGGTCTGGTAGCCCACATATCACCTATCATTTCATTAATGTCTTTGTTTTATTTATATGTCCAAAAACTAAAGGAACCATATTTCCCATACTTGGGTTCAACCTGTTTAAGGAACCAATTCCAACAATTCTTTGGTTACCTTATCTTCAAATGATTCTTCCATATTCAGGTAAATTTTTCCCACAAAAATAGACTATATATCCAGGAAAATCCTATTCTCCCTAAAATTCATTCGACCATTGATGTTAGAATTTAATAAATCCCGAGAACTCCATTTTTTTAATATACTATAACACACCACAGTTGGATTTTCATAAGTCTCCAATGAAACAGTCATGTCATCCAAAAGATTCCACTATTTGACTATATAGTAGCACACTCTAGATTCGCTTGCATAATATAGCCCATAAAATGGGTTTGTCAACCAGTGGTAAAATCATCCTCAGGAGAGAACTCCTCTATTACCATGATCCCTATTACTGACACCACTCTTCGGATTCAGGAATCCATATATTGTATCTTACAATATTCACACCCTCATACTTGAAAGTGATGGCACATTCTCAGAAAATTACCATGAAAAAAATTAAATTTTTAGTTAAAGATAAAGACCTTAAATTATATCCCCCCAATTTCCTTTCTGAATGAAGTTAAAATTCATAGCATTAAATCCCAGTCATAAGTTATTAAACTACATGAAAACATCATTGTCGTAAGACATTGAACTAAATAGTCAGTGTCATAGTCACACGACGTTAAATTGAATGATTCTTTTACCCTTTTCAGAAAGGTCCCATCCTCCACAAAATCACTCATTTAATAAAATGAACCCTCCATTATAGAAGACAAATTTGTATAGGATCAATTTCTCATTCATGGAAAATTCCAACACATATAATCTTTTCATTATCATTCACATTCCTTTGGAAAAATCACTCATCATTGTCTTTAGAAATATGAGTCTCATTAAACATCCTTCTATCATCAATGATAGAATATTTGATACCAGGGGAATCCTTCCCTTGAAAATAATGTAACACACTTGAGTTTTATTTTCACAAGTCACCCACAAAATGTGGCTTTCAGTCAAAGGATTCTATCAGTTGACTATGTTGTAATACTCCACAATTGTATTTTCATAATTTATATCAAAAATTGGTTTTTCAAAAAATGTTAATTTCCTCCTCAGTAGAGACCTCATATATTCCCTAATATCATTATTTAGATTCAAGAGCCAACAAATTATGGCTCAAAATTTTCCATCAGTCATCTGAAAATTTTTAGAAAATTCTTGGACAACAAGACTTGTTAGGGGGTCATTGCTTCAAGATGTATGGACAAAGATGTTTGACCCAACACAACATTATCATTAGTTTGGTTTTCATGACACTAAAGTACCCACATGAAGATATATTGTAATCACCAGATTTATAACCCTCAAAAAAAATCTTGGTAAAATTAGAGTCTTGAAACACTAGGCCAGTACTCCATGTGGTTTAAGAAAAAAAGATATATGCGCTGATAAAATGGTAGAAAAATTATTAGTATGAAAACAAGATAATTTTTGTCTAAGAAAAATATAAGTCTCACTCACAAGATATTCCTTATATTTTAATTAGGAGAAAAATTAGGGTGATGACATACAAATAAACAAAGTTTGTAAGGTTTGTTTATATAAATTTAGAAATTTTCAAACTACACTCACTATGCCTCATTGATTAGGATAAATATTAGATCAATTACTTATCTAGATCATTATAATATAACACTATGACATTCAATCAAATAAATCATTTTTAGTGTTGTATTTCAAGTATAGTAAGGATTTAAATACAATAAAAAGTGATTGGGAAGAAGAATCCTTTTAATTTATGTTTCAAAGTGTAGTGAAATTTATAAATGCTAGATCCTCTCTACCAAATTTTACAATTTATACTCAACATATGATTTGATAAGTTGAACTATACCTCGTGCAATTTCTATATATTTCTTAATTTTAATTATTTGTGTAGCATCAAAATATTTGGATTTATGGATATTCTCTTGATCAGTGCCAACAATATCTCTTCTTTTGCCCAAACCCCTGCCAAGGATCGATGTACTTGGACTACCTTTTATTGAAGATATTTAACTCATATTTATGGTTAATTATTTGGAGATAATTCTAATTAAGGTGATCTTAGTAATCCTCCACATTATTGGAGTTGATAACTTTAGCTTGGGTTATAGAAGCTCTCAGTTCTTAAAATTAGATCCCAATTGTGCCTTGGTTTACTATGATCATCGCTCCTCCTCCATTTTCTAGATGGTCACATTCATCACATCATGGATCTTTTGGTAATTAATTATTGCATATTCTAATATGGAAAGCTTTACAAAACATATAAAAATTCAAGAATACATTTATTCAAGAGGAGTACCCCTAATTATCTTCCAGATATTCAATGAGAAAAAAAGGCCTATAGAGAGAAAATCCTCTTGCATCTCTAGATTAGACTTAAAGATGATCTTTGAGGGAGAGACATAATCTAATATTAGTTAACTCAATGAGACTTCTCATTCCACTCCCTCTAAATTAGACTTAGTCTCAACTATCAATTTTTTAGGAACTAGAATAGAATCCCCCATATCAGGCCTAGTCCTCTAAGCTAATGGAACTAAATAAAAGGTGACAATTCTCCTCAATATCATGTTTTCAAAAAATTGAAAAGGAAATGAGGTGAATAAAACATATAATAACAATCACCCTTAGTTGGGCTAACTATTGGAATCAATATATCTCTAGTTCCCTCTACCTCAATTGTTGGAGCAGGGACCTCTTGATGAGGAACATCCTCTTGAATTTTATTAGTATTTGGGATTAGAGAATCTTGTGATTCTCCCACATTGGGATTCTAAATCTTTAATCCCTCAGTGATAGAAATAGGGTGGACATTGATGCCTAATTCCTGAAGTGACTTGGAGATGTTCTTTTTAGAAAAAGATACACAAATTGAGCTTTAATATGAGGCATCCAGTGAAAGAAAATCAGTTTTGTTTGGAAAATAAAAGAACAATAAAACTAATTTCTATCCAATTCTCTAGGAAAATTCTTAAACTCCTTGAGGGAACTTGGAATATCAATTTCTATATTAATTAGATCCATCAATTCAGGATAAATAACCTCAAGGTTCAAAGAATTATCACCAGAAGGGGAATCTGAGGCACATTGATTGGGACCCAAATTGGCTCCAATGTTGATCCCCTCCAACGAATTATACATAGTAATAGAATCCTTAGTCCTCATAGACTCAAGGTATGCATCAACACCTTAATAGGACTATCTGAGATCCCCATTAGTCACTTTCAAAGTGACAGTGGGACCAACATTGATAGTCGTAAGGTCCTTTTGTGTAGCAAATGTATCTGAAATATCATTAGAAGTGGAAAGTTAGAAACAACACTTGACAAAGGAGTGTATCTAATGTTACCTTATACCTCTCCCCTCTCTGCATGAATAGTGGTGGACATGTCTGCATCTATTGATGCTTTTTCCTTTAAAATGACATATCCATCAGCATGGGTCAGCACCTCTATTGGGGTGTCCTCCTTATTTCATAAAGGATTATTTATAGACCCCTTGAGGTAGGAAATCAATGTAGATTCTGAAAAACGAAAGATAAATTCAATGATTATGTCAAGAAATTCATGATATCGAGTGGCAACAAAAATACACAGTATGACTCATGTGCCTGAAAAACATTAATGCACCATTTCACTTCCTCTCTCAATATGGATAAGGTTCAACCATAATCCTCTTGGAAATAGAGACTTGATTATATGGTCTAGGGGTTCCCACCACCATATCCACCATCGTGGTCCTTTGTCCCGATGATAATTCTGGGGCCCCAAGGGCCTCATTAAATTCCCCAGTTGGCATGCCTATGGGCCGATACCATGGTGAACAATACACTTGTTCTCCTCCTCCATATTCTTCTACCACTTCTTCTCTTTTGAGAAAAAAAATATATCCCCTCACAAAAAATAACAATAGATAGAAGATAATAAAAGGGAATATAGAGAACCAAGATACACCAACATGGTTAAGGTAGCCATTCTATTCCTTATAGAGATGAAAATTTTCCCCATTATGCATTCCTTGACCAAACATGTTAGAAGCTTAATTTGTAACCTATGTCTAATCATCATTTTTATATATTTAATCCTTTGGCTTTATAAGATACCAGATTACCTCATCCAAATAATTGTTAGGGTGGATATCAGAGGTTGCTCTGATGACACCTTGCTATGGAATTATCATGATTGCCTGTAAAAAATCCATTCACTTCTAACATCAAAAGTCATGCTTTCCTAGTTTAGTATCAATAATGGTCACACATAATATGTATATGATGTGGCTGGATATGAGGAAGACACAATTACCTTCAATTTGGAAGCCTATTCAGGCCTCTTTTCTCTCATGGAAGAATGGATGGTTTAAAAATGAGTCTCCTAAAAATGGTGATGATCGACCTGACTTGGTAGAGGAGACATTTTTTTCTTAACCCAATTTTTCTCAGTAGTATTTGCTCATGATCACCTTGAAGGTTGTAGAGATTCAACATCTTCATATTTAGATCAAAAATTCATACCACACATAAAAAAATCACAAGTATTGAAATCCATGACCCAATAGACTCCTTTTGTCAATACCCCACGAGGGTATTAAGAGATCTACGACTTGGCATACCAATCCTCTAGCTAATTAATGCATCAGACAGATGCAACATGATTTAAATTTTGGAAACCTTTATGGCCATCATGATACAAAACTATTTGGCTATCATCGATTGTATCTCCATACTAAAATTCATATGGGGAAAGATTCTTGACTATTGAAAACACTAAAAATTGTGAGAAAATTGATATAGAGCATAAAAATTTCAAATGATCTCACTATAAAAGTGATCCACTAGTAAACTTTCTCAGAATTCAATCATGTACAACCTCAATTCATAATTTTTTCTTTGACATCATCAATTAATGTCCCCGACAGTGGGTTACCATGTGAAAATTATCCTGATATGTTTATTATCCTTAACACATCATCATACATCAGTTTTAAGGGTTAGATAACAAAGATAACATAAAGAAATGGGTAGAATCAGCTGTCATGGATTTTAACTTATCTCAACACTACATAAGAATTGAAATACATTGCAATACACACCCAAAAAACATAAAATATCCCTAAAAATCTAAATGCGTCTTTCACATTGTATGTATAAAAAAAACTCTGGTAGATTATTTCTAGTAAAATAGAATACAACCCTATGTACCTCCCCTCTACTAATTTTTCTATGATAAAAAAAACAATTGCCTTACTCCACCACTATATTAATGGACCATGGATAGATAAATTATTATCCACATATCAAGGAATTCATCAAGGAAAGTCTTCACATCTACCTTGGGACTGACGTTGTAACTCTAATGGGTATATCTTTCATTCTACAATGTTCGATATAACATTACCGAAGCACCCTGATTCACTATAGTGAGGCATAGTGTAGGGTTCCTTAAAGTAATACCTTCTCCTATAGGTTCAAAAAAATAATTCATCCACATTGAAGGATGGATTTCACCCATGGGGAAATGATATTTGTTCTATAATTTCCTTGCCACCTTAAAAAGATCATGGTCCAAAGGTGTCATATTTTAAACATCATCTCATGTTGTATTTAGTGGCATGAACCCATCATATATCTTCCCCATAATGGGGGATCAAAAACTTTTTCAGATGTCCCATAGGACAATACCGACCTCGCCATGTGTCAAATGGAATGAATTTGTCTGTGGACTCCATTAGCTCAGTAACCTAGGGATGATTTCCAAGTTCATGTAAACATATGTTTTCCCTGCCCAAATATCCTCATAGATATAGACATCTTGTAGATCCTTTTGGAATTTAGAACATGTTTGGGACACCTAGTACTCCCACATCCACTCAAGCCTAACTCCCCATCCAGAATGGAAAAACTAGTCTCTCTTACAACCTTATGTATGATCTATCTGTAAATCAAGGATGGTTGATTCATAACACTGAGGATTAATTTCATGGATATAATAATTCAAAAATGGAGTGTAGCTTCTGTGGTGCATGATACATCCAATTGGAATAATTCCTTTCTTAAAAGAAACACCCTTAGAGTAAATGTTGGTAGAATGGTAGTTGGTTTACTTTACAAACCAGGGCATCAGAATATAACTCTAAGCCCTAGGGATGAATAAGTCCTTCAAACGTTCATGATAATAAAGTGGAAGGTAATAACTTGATGAATATTCAAATTGAAATAATGCCAAATACTTCACCAGATATTACAGAGCAGGATCCACCACATCATAGTAATTTGGCCGGACAACATTGATCATCTTAGAAGAACATTCATCAACTTGTTCATTTTAAGTAATTAGGGTAGCCATTGAGAACCTAAAAAAGGTCATCGAGTTCTCCCATGATGTTAAAATTTTAACTTTTAAGAATTTAAATTTTTTTACCAAGAAAAGGACTTGCACATGCCCTTCAACCAGGTTCCACATAAAAACCCTCGACCAAGTATCTCTCAAAATTCCCTCAACAAGATTCCTCATCTTGGATAATCATAAATGTTAGTCCACACAACACCATTACTAAATTAGTTGTACTATAGGAAATATTTTGGGTAACATTCATAAAAAGGGAAGAAAGACACAGCTCGGTGGATGACCTATGAGTTAAGAGAAAAAAATCACAAACACTAAATGTGAGAAAAATGAAAAAGAGGCCAATAAAATTTATTGATTACATTGTCCTATGCCACTAACCTATGTCAGAGTTCTTTGCTGATTAACCTACAAACTGATCCTTTTCCAACTACTTTCACAAATGAACTAAATTATTTATTATCCCCACCTTCATAATCTTTTCCCTATTCTACCTCAAGACAAGACCATATTCATTTAATCAGATCAAATCCTTGGGTGGTGGTGGTGGGGGGGGGGGGGGGTTGTTAACACTCCATTTTGTTAATGGGGATAAAAATATTGTTAATAGAACCTTGATACTATCAAAACACTAAATGTCAGCAAGGATAATCAAATGTACTATAACAAGATGACCAACAACCAAACAACAGCACATCCAAAGGCCCATGAATCCCCCTGCACAATGGTAAAAAGAAATACACCCCTACATAGGGTACTTAGGTCGATCACCTATGTCTGGGACCTGGGTGAACAACCTCATTTGGCTAGGGTACCCTATTTCCCTTTAAATAGGACCCTTAGTCTCTTTATATTCTCAAATGGAAAACCATATGAAGCCAAGAAGTTCTGGTCACACATCCCCTTTGCCTAGGTCTCTAATAATTCTTCAGGTAGGTCTCCAAAACCCAGGAGGAGAGGTATCTAAGTGTTATAAGTGAAATAGAAATCCCATTAGGGTCTTTAAAAAAGACACCTACACAGGAACCCTTTATCCCTTAGTGGGAAATCACATGTGTGAGCTCCCTTCACTAGTTAGGGATCTGCAAAATACCCATCTAGGGAAACTCAAGGAGACCCATTGTTCTTTGGATAAAGCCTCTCCCAATTGTTTTAAACTAGGTGTTCTATTTCCCATGTTATATCTTGATCATGTAGGCCTACACCCCCTATGTGTGGAATCTTCAGTTTCTCCTAGGCCTTAAATGAAGAAACTTTTCTCTCTAAACTTGGACATGCACATGCCCACCTGTGATCCTTATTCCAGGCCACCAATGGTAGGTATACTCTTCATTTGGATCCATTTTCATATTGGGACCATGTATAAAAAACCAAGACCCTAAACCTAGGGTAAGTGTTTGGGAGTTACCAGTCTTGGTTACTAGGGCTTGGACCACATCTTTCCCTAGTCATCTCTAAGACCGAGAGCCTTTGGTTCTAGGTCAGGTGGGAAATGATCATTCCTTCATTTACTTTTATCGTTGAATGGCTTCCTCATCCCCTACTATAGTACCAATTTTAGGGAACCCTCATAGATTAGGAACCTAGACTTTTTTGGAGGAGGTTACACTATTTCTTCTCCTCGCTAATTAAGGGTCATGCCCATATAGGTGGTCAGACCTAAATATCTAGGATACACAATAAGAGAGGGTACACGTGAATCCAATCCACTTATTCTTCTCCCAACACCCATTCATATTCCCCTAGTTTAATAGGCTCATGTGGTTTTAAATATCTTCCTCTTCCTCTTTGTCACATTTATGAATGACTCAACATGAATCATGTGGGCATAGAAGATAGCCATGGTTATATAATCCAATTGATGAGATGCATATTTTGGAAGAGAATATACTTTTAGATCTTCCTCTATCCTTCCTTTAGAGGGTCTCTATAGGAATGGATACTCAAGTCCATATATCGAACCTTAGGGAAAATCAGATTGTGTGGTTTCCCAGATCTTATGTATCCTCTTGTTTCTCACACAAAGCATGAATCACATTGGATTAAAGGTTGGATATGGTCATGATATTCATATGATCCCAAACCTTATGGGCCTCTTTTGAAATGTATTCCCCAACCATATAGGGCCGCCTATTCGGTATAAGCCCACAATCATAACCAAACCTCAGGGTATCCTTTTGAGGAGTAAGCCCCAACCAAACTTCAAATAACCATATTCACACATGGGACTCCTACATGGTATAAGGCCCAACAATCCAGAACACAGGCATAATTCCATGTGTAAGTCCTAAATGAACCCATTTTCCTCCTACTTGGTCTAAGCTGAAACCTTCCATATTATGGGAATCCTCTTCTAGAGTAAGCCCCAATCAAAACCATAAATGGACATCCTTATTAGGAGTGATCCCCAATCATAACCCTCATTCACCAGGGGATCCTCATTAGGTGTTGTAACACCCCGACCCCAGTTACCCAGAGTCGGTTCATTATTACATAACATTGGAATGATCACAAGAAAGATCAAGTCTCGAAAGACCGATTAGTTTAGTAGCCTTGGAAACACTAGATACAATCATAAAGTTTTACATTACATCATAAAAAACATCTTGTCTTTATATCCCCTCATACTATCCCTGCAGGTCATTCATAAATTATTCCTTCATAATCCTGGGGAAAAAATAAAACATTGAAAGGGGTGAGCTCAGATTCTCAGTAAGGATAACATTATAGCATAAGCTTTTATAGATAAGCATAAACACTTAAGGTAGTTTATATCTAAAACAAAAGCCTTTTTAAACTTGAACTTCAGCATAAAATGGCAAAGATAAAATTAAATAATGCCATTTACTTACTCACATGGATCTTCTACTAGTTGAATGATCAAATGAAATATCAATAACCACTTTCATAATGATGGAATGCATAATGCGAGACTATCATAACCACATAGCCAAGGCCTCGTTCCAAGACTACAAATAATATTTTGCCAGGGCCTTGTGCAAAGACACTAGTTTGTCTCATGAGACCTACCGATGCATCGAGGAGCTATAGCGGGCTCCAATCATCACTTATTAAGTCCAATGCATTCCTCATATGAATAGGTTTGAACATAACATAAACATTCGTATTAAAACTAGCATACAAAATGTCAATACTTTAACCACAAACCATGAATGGTATAAAAATAACACATCCACAGTCAAACATAACTCATTAGATACAATATGGGAGATTTTATTGTATCACATTAACCTCAATCATGAATAATTAAGGATGTTGAAATAGATCAAAATAATCATCAAAACTATTTGAGAGAAATATCCCCCTTTTTCTTGAAATCATTTAAAAGTCACACTATTTGTCAAGAAGCTGTTTAAAAATTGATTTTTGAATCAAAGTGTCCCATACCACTTTGAAACTTTCAAAAGGAGTTTTAACTTTAAAACATTAATTTCCATATAAATAAATCCATCAAACCATTTTTTAATACATGGATATTAATGAGCAAGATATAGAAGAATAGGTCTTTAAAATATTTAAAAATGGTATTTTAGTTAGAGTTTCTCACCAAAAGAGAGACACTTGAATACAAATAATTGAGGTAATAAAAACATTGAAATATCATGAGAATAAAGGTATTCATGATATACTATGTCAAATTACATTATATACACCACATAAAAGTGATTTGGTGTATAACAATAAAGAAGTCTCAATAGAATGTAAATTGAGATGAAATCTCTCATAAAAGCCGTATCCTTAGGTTAAGGATAAATCAACGAGATAATTATGTGTGACAAATATAAATACACTAAATATGATAGGATATTCAGTGTAAAACAATCAAGGTACATTCACACATATTCTAGTAAAAACAACACCATTGAATTGGATGTTTATCTCAATAAATCGAGATTGAGTAAAAATTACTCTTATCAAGTTCATAACGATGACTTGAGAATTTATCAATGGAGTGATTATGTGTATAAATGTATATACACAGAAAGGGGAGTGGAAATTATGACATAATCAAATGAATAGTGATTCCACACATAATCTTGGAATAAAATAATCAATGAAGTATGCGTAAAGCCGAATGAGTGGAAATTGAAATTTCAAATTCCCTTATTGATTTGGTAACATACAAAACATAGAACCATGAAAGAAGGATCATAAAATGATGATGTAAATATACATGAATTAAAGTATATTACACAATGAATACAAACATGGGCAGTACACACACCACATGTAATAAATAAGTGGTGAACAATGGAATTCTCACGGAATTAAAAGTGAGATAAGAAACCCCTTACCTTGTTCTTTTCCTTGGTTGGGGGTAGGTTAACCTCCTGTATAATGTTTAAATAATTGTTATTAAATTATTCATGAATCATATACATTAATCTGATATCATATATGATCTTTTAACATTGCTTTGTTAATAATATCTTAGAATTATCATCGTTTCGGGTGTTAACTTACTTGTTTTCATTTATATGTTTTGTTATGTAAGCCATGTTTTTCATGGATAGGTTGTATATTATTCATATCCAGAATGATATAAAGTTCTTAAACATTATTTGTAAATCATCAAATGATAATTATACTTGAATGTATATGATGGAGAATAAATCTCATCGCATTCGTGGAGACGGTAGTCCGTACGTACGCACGAGCGACAATATCATTCTTTTGATATTAAAATAAAATATAAATGGATGGTATATTATATATAAAGAATCATTATCATGTTATATTTATTTTTTACATGAATTATACATCATTATTATACCCATCCAAATAATAATATATTGAATAACAATTACACCACGACGTGGAGACGGTAAGCCGTACGTACGCACGTCTGGTGACATGTTATTCAAAGGGTGGATATAATACTAAATATGGTTGTACCATATTTATAATAACATCACCATATATATAATATACTTTTGTTATTATTTTATAATGGTAATAACAAAGAAAGAAGAAGTGGAAGAAGAAAGGAACTTGAAAAGAGGTGGTGAAAACATTACCTCTTCTTCGGGTTCTTCCTTTTGATTTGATAAAAAAGGATCCTTAGGATGGCTTTCTGATCAAACTAATGCCTCTAGGTTTTAGTGAGGGAAGTTGAGAGAGTATTTGGGCAGGGTTTGGCTAAACCAAAAGGCTTTGAAGGTGTGAAGTAATGAGAAGGAGGAGTGCCCTTTTATAAGAGGGGTGAGGGGCACCTTTGGAAAAGCTATAAATATTAATTTATAATAAATTAATATTTGGTTTCTAATGGCTAAAAAGTTGATTATTCAAATGTTAAGGTGGGTATAGGTCGAAAAACATTCAACCAATAGAATTTATACTGTTTTGGGTTACTATATTAACCTTATATTTTAGTTTTAACTCTTAGTTAATTAGCTTGACAATTACCATATCACTTTGTATTTTTATTTTATATAGTTAATAAACGTACTATATACATCCAAGCGACCCCCAAGAGGTCAATTAATGATACACCTATCATGATATAAGTATCTTGGCAGATCCTTATATTTTTTTGAATTTAATATCAACTAATAATATAATATTTGTTTTAAAAACTCTTTTATGTCAATTTTGTCACTATTCAATAGTTGATTTTTGTGAAACTCATAACAGAATTATTACTTCAAAAAAATACAATTAAATAAATCTTAATATTTAATATTCTCCTTGAACAGTAGTGTAATTCATAAGAAGTCTCAAATTATATTTATTTTGGTATTTATAATATCAATTATTCTAATTTTTCACTATTATTGTAATTATTGCATCATCATTGTGTCATAAATAAATTAAATTATTAAATATCTAAAAATTATAAATAAAATATCATTATGTAGGAAATCTTATTATATTTATAATGAATATTTACAATCGAATTTATATTATAGATAACACTATATTAAAAATGTTTTAGTAAATAAACTTTGATTTTAACTCTTTTAACTCTTCTTTGAATTAAATAATAATAAATGCCCTAATCTAATCCAAGTGGACCTAAATGATAATATTTTATTCCTAAAGTTGTTTTTGGTCGAGATACACTTTTCCAATAGAATTAGGACACGTGTTAGGGTAATATTAATTTCATTTTTACCCTTAATTAACCTATTTACTTTTAACTGTGGTAAATAAAAGCAAAAAGTTACTATTCAGCAAAAATTATTATCATCTCATTGAACCACATTTTACTTCTTTATATTAACTGTGTCTCTCAAATTTTCGAAATTACATTCACAAAAGTGGAAAAATTATGTTTTATGAAAAATTCAGTTTTTTTAACTACCACCTAGTAGTTTCACTATTCCTCAAAAATTTAATTTTTTCAGAACAATGCCAAAATTTCACCCTAAGCTATAATTGATATTCCGAATTCAAAAATGATGTCTATTTTCCAAAATTCCAAACATATAAGTTGCATTAATTAATTTTATAATTAATTCCTGCTGTCACAACAAATAGCGTGTTTTTAAGAAACAATATATATCAAAAGATTGACAATTGTTTATGTCAAATTTTAAAGTGAAATTAATTATAATGAACACCATTGGATAAAATGGTAAAAATATATTCTAATTATAATTTGAAACCACTAAATAATAAAATTTATCACTATAAATTATTTTGATTTAAAAAGATGTATTTAATTATTTTTCACTATTCATAAAAATTGGAAGTTCTCACAAAAATACCAAAAATTTATCGTAGGATAATTTAGATATTCCGAAACCAAAAACGAAGTCCATTTTGAAATATAAAATATATATAATTTCAAAAAGTAGGTATTACTATTTATAACGGCTAGTTTGATTGTTTGTGGTGTGTTAGAACTCGATGTTGCGTACAACACATGCTATCGCATTATTCAAAGAGAAGCATACCGTAGAAGCTTGGGGTGTTACATTCCCCCCTCCTTCAATAAATTGCATCCTCGTAGTTTTTAAAAATTGTGCATGGGAATATAATGGAAATTCCCACACCGGAAAAAGAGTCAATAAAACTATCACTTTAAAAGAAAGAAAGAGAGGTATAAAGGTCAACCATGATAACCCATACTCGGATTCCATGTAGGAAAACATGGATATGGATGATAAACTAAGTGTCATGTTCTGATGGAGAGGGATATAAATCATGATCAGGAGAAAGTTAACAATAAGAAAACCACAAACTTGTGTTGGGACAGATGACCATTAGTCTCCTCGTAGGAACATAAATGGACAACATTTTTTTGTTTTAAGTTACATTCATTTATGATATTGACTAAGAATATAAAGATATATACTTACATTTTAGGTAGAGTTTCATTATTTAATAAATTTCCACCACTAACTCATTTTTTTTAAACGATGAGTATTCAAGAAGTCTTGGTCACACTGGAAGAGCGAGAATAAACTTCTATAGAATCACATGATCCATGCCGGATGAACTATATATTTACATTGTCTTTAGAGATTAATCAAAACCAAAATGTTTAGTATAAGATCTAATGATCCCCCAAAGGGATATTCCTTGAGAGAAATAAACACTAATCTTAATTTCCAAAATAAAACCAACATTACCCCAAAGTTAAATAAATACCATTCAATAATCAATTGTCCTTAAAATCCTTCAATATAATCAAAAGTAATATTGAAAACCAAAACATATTAAGAATGTAGTCTTCAATGTTAAATTGTATCTCCAAATGTCATTAATTACTCTTAATGTCACATACTTAAAAGTAATTAACCTATTCATTTCAATAATCAACCCAAATCACTATAAATCCATAATAAAAACATAGATAAAAATCCACCATTACTCTTCAAATAAAATCCCATACTATTCTATTTTCCTTGGGCATATAGTGTTCACAACAAAGCGAACAACTTCCAAAATAACACCTATCACATAATCACAAAATCATTTTCCTATACCAAGGGTATTTATTTAATAAGTCATAAGATCCCAAATCATCTTATTATTGATCGATAAAATCATTTAACTAAAAATAATTAGTAACACTATCCAGGGACTTCACGTAGTCTAGTGGTAGGCGATAAATCCCAATCACACTTTGGTTGTGGGTTCGATTCCCATAGCTTTGTCCGATGTGACGGGTTGTCACACAGTCTGCGTGTTGTCCTTTTTCAAAAACTATATTTTAAAATTTTACCAAAATTAAATAAATTCTTCAAAATAACCATAACATAATTTAACCACAAATCTTATCTCATACCTTTCATTTTCATACAATATTATGATAACTTATAATTTCCTCAAACCCAATGATCATATAAAACCAAATGATTATTTATAACTTTATCCACAAGAGAAGAGATAATTCTTCCTCAAATATCATTCTACCATGGAAAACTGCAGGGTTACAAATATAAGAGAAAATTATTCCCAAGTAAACCCATCAACAAGGAGCACTAATACTTTTTAAACATTTCTCCAACCATTTATTTCCACATAGATTTTTCTTTGACCATGAAAATATCCTATAGAATAGGGCATTAACTCGGGTAATGGCCAGGTCCCCTACATTTACGGAAAATGACTATAAATGGACTCTTGGGACCATTTTTATCTTCTTCTATAGTACTCTTCATTTTTCTTCGGAAATTCATCACTTTATGTCCTTCCTACCTGCAAGTAAAGCATTTCTTTGTCCCATTGAGACACTTTCCTGGGTGTCTCCTTCCACATTTCCTACATGATGTAAATTGAGGATTCCTTTCTCCATGGTCTCCACTACTGGAGCTCTTATCATTCATCACCTTTCTCTTCTTTTTTGAGTCCAGGAATTGGTAAATATATATATTTTTGATCATATTTTTGGAAAATTGGTTTGGCTTAAATACGAAATCTTTTACGCCTATCAACATTCCATTTTGTTGCTCACTGCCACCACCATTCCTACCTTGTACATCATTTTCAATGTCACTATGACTTCCTTGGAATCCAGCCATTATCTAAAACCATAAATCATTGTGTGAGTAACTGTAGTCATAAAATCATTTAGATATTAACATGTCACCATATTCTCAATTTGAAACACATTAGGATTAACCAAGGTCATTTACCCTCATCTTATATATATAATACTTCAAATCGGTTTGTAAATAAAATGTAAATTATCCTAAGCATATCCACCAGGAGTGTCGTAACCAAGAGTGCAGTAAGGCCCGTTGTCGTTCACCAGTTCCCGTTCGAGTCTAGATCAAAGCGGTGTTTTTGGGTTTTACCCCTAGGTACATATGTTCCAGATCCGCCTCTACCTTCTCGTATCCAGATAGGGATGTATTGCTCGGAAAACTCACAAAATCTCTACAATACCAAAATTCTAGGATGTTCTTCTATACTAATCCTCAAAGTTCATCTTAGGTCTACGTGATCTAATAAGATTATATCTAAATCTAGCTTCCAAGGTTTGTACTAAACTTCCTCTGATACCAACTGTAACTCCCCGACACCAGTTACCCAGAGTCGGTGCATTATTACATAACATTGGCATGATCACAAGAAAGATCAAGCCTCGAAAGACTGATTAGTTTAGTAGCCTTGGAAACACTAGATACAATCATAATGTTTTACATTACATCATAAAATACATCTTGTCTTCATATCCCCTCATACTATCCATGCAGGTCATTCATAAATTATTTCCTCACAATCCTGGGAAAAAAATAAAACATTGAAAGGGCTGAGCTCAGATGCTCAAAAAGTATAACATTATAACAGAAGCTTTCATAGATAAGCATAAACACTTAAGGCAGTTTATAACTAAAACAAAAGCCATTTTAAACTTGAACTTCAGCATAAAATGGAAAAGATAAAATAAAATAATTCCATTTACTTACTCACATGGATATTCTACTAGTGATTCAATATCAATAACCACTTTCATAATGATGGAATGCATAATTCCAGACTATCATAACCACATAGCCAAGGCCTCGGGCCAAGACTACAAAAAAGATTTTGCCAAGGCTTTGTGCCAAGACACTAGTCTGTCCTACGAGACCTACCGATGAATCGAGGTGCTATAGCGGGCTCCACTCGTCACTTATTAAGTCCAATGAATTCCTCGTATGAATAGGTTTAAACAGAACATAATCATTCGTATTAAAACTAGCATACGAAATGTCAATACTTTAACCACATACCATGAATGGTATAAAAATAGCACATCCACAGTCAAACATAACTCGTTAGATACAATATGGAAGATTTTATTGTATCACATTAACCTCAATAAAGAATAATGAAGGATGTTGATATAGATGAAAATAATCATCAAAACTATTTGAGAGAAATATCCCTGTTTTTCTTGAAATCATTTAAAAGTCAAACTATTTGTCAAGAAGCCGTTTAAAAATTGATTTTTGAATCAAAGTGTCCCGTACCACTTTGGAACTTTCAAAAGGATTTTTAATTTTAAAACTTTAATGTCCATATAAATAAATTTATAAAACCATTTTTTAAAACATGGACATTAATGAGCAAGATTTAGAAGAATAGGTCATTAGAACATTTAAAAATGGTATTTTAGTTAGAGTTTCTAACCAAAAAAGAGAAACATGAATACAAATAATTGTGGTAATCAAAACACTGTAATATCATAAGAATAAAGGGATTCATGACATACTATGTCAAAGTATATTATACACACCACATAAAAGTGATTTGGTGTATAATAACAAAGAAGCCTCAATGGAATGTAAATTGAGATGAAATCTCTCATAAAGGTCGTATCCTTAGCTTAAGGACAAATCAATGAAATAATTGTGTGTGAAAAATATAAATACACTAAATATGATTGGATATTCAGTGTAAAACAATCAAGGGACATTCACACATATTCTAGTAAAAACAACACCAATGAATTGGATGTTTATCTCAACAAATCAAGATTGAGTAAAAATTACTCTTATCAAGTTCATACCGATGACTTGAGAATTTATCAATGGAGGGATTATGTGTATAAAAATTATATCCACAGAAAGGGGAGTGAAAATTATGACATTATCAAATGAATAGTTATTCCACACATAATCTTGGAGTAAAATAATCAATGAAGTATGCGTAAAGCCGAATGAGTGGAAATTGAAATTTCAAATTCCCTTATTGATTTGGTAACACACAAAACATAAACCCATGAAAGAAGGATCATACAATGATGATGTAAATATAAATGAATTAAAGTATATTACACAATGAATACAAACATTGGTAGTACACACACCACATGTAATAAATAAGTGGTGAACAATGGAATTCTCATGGAATTGAAAGTGAGATAAGAAACCCCTTACCTTGTACTTTTCCTTTGTTGGGGGTAGTTTAACCTCCTGTATAATGTTGAAATAATTGTTAGTAAATTATTCATGAATCATATACATTAATATGATATCATATATGATCTTTTAACATTGCTTTGTTAATAATATCTTAGAATTATCGTCGTTTCAGGTGTTAACTTACTCGTTTTCATTTATATGTTTTGTTACATAAGCCATGTTTTTCATGGATAGGTTGTATCTTATTCATATCCAGAATTATATAAAGTTCTTAAACATTATTTTTAAATCATCAAATGATAATTATACTTGAATGGATATGATGGATAATGAATCTCATCGTGGGCGCGGAGACGGTAGTCCGTACGTACGCACGAGTGACAATATCATTATTTTGATATTAAAATAATATATACTTGGATGGTATATTATATATACAGAATCATTATCATTTTATATTTATTGTTTACATGAATTATACATCATTATTATACCCATCCAAATAATAATTTATTGAATAACAATTACACCACGACGTGGAGACGGTAAGACGTACGTACGCAAGTATGGGGACATGTTATTCAAAGGGTGGATAGAATACTGAATATGGTTGTACCATATTTATAATAACATCATAGTATATATAAGATACTCGAGTTATTATTTTATAATGGTAATAACACAGAAAGAAGAAGTGGAAGAAGAAGGGAACTTGAAAAGGGGTGGTGAAAACATTACCTCTTCTTCAGGTTCTTCTTTTTTATTTGATCAAAATGGCTCATTAGGTTGTCTCTATGATCAAACTAAGGCCTCTAGGTTGTATTGAGGGAAGTTGAAAGAGTATTTGGTCAGGGGTTGGCCAATCCAAAAGGCTTTGAAGGTGTGATGAAATGAGAAGGAGGAGTTCCCTTTTATAAGAGGGGTGAGGGGCACCTTTAGAAAATTTAGAAATATTAATTTATAATAAATTCATATTTGGTTTATAATGGCTCCAGAGTTGATTATTCAAAGGTTAAGGTGGTGATAGGTCGCAAAACATTCAACCAATAGAATTTAGATATGTTTGGGTTACTATATTAACCTTATCTTTTTGTTTTAACTCTTAATTAATTAGTTTGACATTTACCATGTCACTTTGTATTTTTATATTATATAGTTAATAAACATACTATATACATCCAAGAGACCCCCAAGTTATCAATTAATGCTACACCGATCATGATATAAGTCTCTTGGCTGAACCTTATATTTTTATGAATTTAATATCAATTAATAATATAATATTCTTTTTAAAAAACTCTTTTATGTCAATTTTGACACTATTCAATATTTTATTTTTGTGAAACTAATAACAAAATTATTACTTCACAAAAAGTCAATTAAATCAATAATAATATGTCATATTATCCTATAAAATTAGTTTAATTCATAAAAAGTCTAAAATTATATTTATTTGGGTATTTATAATATCAATTATTCTAATTTTTCACTATTATTGTAATTACTGCATCATCATTGTGTCATAAATAAATTAAATTATATAATGTCTAAAAATTATAAATAAAATATCATTATGTATGAAATATTATTATATATCTACTGAATATTTACAATAGAATTTATCTTATGGATAACCCTATATTAAAAATGTTTTAGTAAATAATCTTTGATTTTAACTCTTTTAACTCTTCTTTGAATTAAATAATAATAAATGTCCTAATCTAATCCACGTTGACCTAAATGATAATATTTTATTCCTAAGGTTGTTTTTGGTCAATATAAAATTGTCCAATAGAATTTGGACATGTGTTAGGGTAATATTAATATCATTTTTACCCTTAATTACCCTATTTACTTTTAATCGTGGTAAATAAAAGTAAAAAGTTACTATTCACCAAAAATTATTTTATCTCATTGAACCACAGTTAACTTCTTGATATTAAAAATGTCTCTCGGATTTTCGAAATTACATTCACAAAAGTAGTAGAATTATGTTTTATGAAAAATTCAGTTTTTCAACTACCACTTAGTAGTTTCCCTATTCATCAAAAATTGAAGTTTTTCAGAACAATTCCAAAATTTCACCCTAAGCTATAATTGATATTCCGAATTAAAAAATGATGTCTATTTTACAAAATTCCAAACATATAAGTGGCATTAATTAATTTTATAATTTATTCCCGCTGTCACAACAAATAGCATGTTTTTAAGAAACAATATATATCAAAAGATTGACAATTGTTTCGGTCCAATTTCAAAGTGAAATTATTTCTAGTGAACACAATTGGATAAAATTGTAAACATATATTCTAATTATACTTTTAAAGCACTCAATAATATAGTTTATCACTATAAAATATTTTGAATAAAAAAGTTGTTTTTAAGTATTCTTCACTATTCATAAAAATTGGAAGTTCTCAGAAAAATACCAAAAATTCATCTTAGGATAATTTCGATATTACGAAACCAAAAATGAAGTCCATTTTGAAATATAAAATATATATAATTTCAAAAGGTAGGTATTACTATTCATTACGGCTAGTTTGATTGGTTTTGGTGTGTTAGAACTCGATGTTGCGTAAAACAGATGCTATCGCATTATTCAAAGAGAAGCGTACTGTAGAAGGTTGGGGTGTTTCCAGTGTATCAACCAAAATTCAACCATTGGGATTCCTCTTGAAAAATAAACCCCAAACATATCCCTATATTAATCAATGGGTCTCCCCCTTAAGTGTAAGACACAAAAATGCCTCTAAATCACTATGAGTTGAGACATTCCTCACGGACCATATCATAGGGGATCCTCAGAAGGAATAAGACCCAACCAAATTTCAAATTACTATGGAATACTCCTTAGTAATAATCCCCAGATTAATCCTCTCAAAAGGCCATGTTCACTTTCTAAACACATTTATAGGGAATCCATAAGAATGAGTCCTCAGAATTGAATCACATGGAATTTTATTTCCATCCAAATGGGATACATAGGAAGCCTATATGAGGTTTAAATCCAAAATACATAATAAAAACTACTCTATATAGACCACATTCTTAGTAGGGTCAAATTCCACCTTGAAATTCACATCCATTCCGGGTTCCCTAGGCCACTTCCGCATAATTCTTGCATGAAACATTAACTAGGGACCTTTCACTTAGACGCCCGTGCCACATGATGCTAAAAATCACAGTTAGGTACCCATCACATGAACTAAAAAGCTATGATATTCCCCATTAATAGGAACCGAACTATGTGGATTTTGATTCCTTCCACAAGGCTATGTAGGATCATGGGTACGATCCTGATAACAGAAAGACTCCCATATTCCAAGATGATGATACACTCTAGAGTAACCCAATGGGTGGATAGATAACCAAAATCATCTTAATAATGAAAAATGAATATTTAATCAATGCATAAGATAATTCCATAAATAGATAACCTTAGATATATATATATATATTTCTCCACTAATGAATAACCTTATATACATACAGATGATTCCAAATTCCTTACAGGAAAATAATTTATTTTTAATCCAAGGGTGACCCATATCATACTTGGTAATTAATGAAGGTTTCATAAACAAATATTAAATATATATGAGATTCCCAAAGTAGGAAATAAATCCCCCAAAAAGGATTTGATGATCCTGACCTCCCATCCTCTCAACCAATGTGAGTTCTTAGGTATTATTGGACAAACTTCCAAATGAGCGCATGCATTTGGAAAGAAGGTCCCACATGGATATATAACCATTGGTTGTTTCTGCTTCAATGAATAAATATTTTTGGAAACCATTTGTAAATATTAATCCCATGTGAGTGATTGAAAAAAATTGAGCCCCCTAGAATTGGTCGTTGGGAGACGCGTCTCCATAAAAAATACCTACCTCTGAGTATTTCATGATTCGATCCATGATATGAACTGAATACTCCTCAAAATAAGAATAAACATATAAATAAATCTCATGAGGATAAAACAAATGGACTGTGTTAGTATAATACCTGACAAGAAGGTATATATGAAAGACATCATATATAGACCCATATCTCCAAGGAATTTCTATCTGATAATCCATTGGTCATATTTTCTTTATAACTGCAAGAGTTAAAATGTATCTAGGAAGGATATTAACTTATCTAAAAATATATTTTTGTCCCAACCTATGAATTACTCTAAAAAACCCCAATATCTGACCTCCAACTCAAGATCTCACCAATATCAACTGACATATGACTACTGTCTGGACTGAGTTGACATCGCATGCTTTTTGATAATCTGGACATGATTTGTAGTCTCTTGAATAAGGCGTTGACCAAGAAAAGTTTTTCCCCTACCTATAGCCAATATATAGGTGAAAAAAGGCCTACCATCTGAAGATTAACAAGGATTCATGTCAATGTTTGCAGGAAATATGTTATTATAAGAAAACACAACAAGGGGAATGTTTTCCTCCCAGGAACTCCTGAATTCAAGTACACATGAATGAAGAATGTAATATAACAAAATAATCATAAAATTTTTCTATCAATTAGTCTATGGGTGATAGACTATTCTCGTAATCACTTGTGTACGCCATACCTTCTGCAACCTATTCTAAAATCGTGATGTAAAGTGATCATCTCTATGATAAATGATAGAAAAAAGAGTTTATTGGAGATGTATGACCTACCTGATGTATAACCTCTATAGATCATCTATCTATAAGGTATCTCACATAGGTAATTTGTGCGAGACCTTCTTCAAATGATCAAAAAAATAAACCAGGCCATATCATTTCTCTAAGGTGATATGGAAAAACTAGTCATGAAATCAAATAAAAAAATTGTCCCATTTCTTATCGATAATGGATGGTGGAAATTAAATCCATAACAGATGTTGGTGTACTACCTGAACCCACTGATAGTTGGAACACTGAGTGATAAATCCAATAATCTCTCATTTCTTACTAAGTCACCAATACTGGCATCTTAAGTATTGATACATCTTGGTGACACTAGGATGTAATTCCCATACCAAGACATGTAATTCCTGCATCATCCCATCTCTGATGTCTACTGGGACCCAAAAACATCCATGGAATATTAGAGTATAATCCCCATCCATGATCTAAGCAAAATAGTTATCATCATCCTAGACACTTTTCCTTAGGATAAGTACATTATAATCATACTGTTTCCTCATTCTTACCCATTCTAGAAGAGTAGATGTCACTACTAAGGCTGTGAGGATAGTTTGAAAATGATCCTCTTGAATGTCAATGTGAATCTCTATGAATAAATACATGACCTTACAATTCCCATTTTCCACTAGAACTTCATGATTCTGAGTCTTCTAGCTAATAGAATCTGCTACAACATTACCTTTCCTAGGCATGCAATAAATCCTGAAATCAAAAAACTATTGGTACTCAACCCATATGAACTACCTGAGATTTATATCACGCTATATAATGATGAACATGAGAATTTTTTGATCAGTGTATACCAACAAACACTCTCCAATTAGGTTGTGTCTCCAAAAACATATAGCATGAACTAAAACATCTAGCATATGTCGTGCGTCAGGTAATTCCACTCGTGAGGCCTCAAATGATGAGTACCCTATGCGATAACTCACTTATCCTGCATCAGGATAACTCCAAGTCTGATACATGATGTGTCAGATTAAATAGTGTATCTCCTATCGATTTTTTGTAGAATTTGAAATAGTACTAAAATTAATCAGTTGTTCAACTCCAGAAATCATTCTAGAAAACAGTCTGACTATATTAATTTCACACCCTTCTTTTTCAAACAATTAATTAGTGATACAAGATGTGAGAAATTGTGGATGGGGAATATTTAATATTTGTATATCCCTAAGAAAATTTTTATGTTAGAGACATTCTTGGGCTTCTCCTAAAAATCTATAGCTCTCACATTATCTGGGTCTACTAAAACTCTTATCTTTAAGATAATGAGAACCATGAAGTGGACTTTGTCATTACAAAAAATGGAATTTTCTAAGCTTTGAATAAAGAGGATGATGTATCATTACAGTCATCATGATCTTAAGATGGTTTTCATAGTCTTTTTTGGGCCATGAATAACTAAGATGTATTAAAAAAAGACTACCATGAAAAAATGTAGATACAATGGGAAAACATGATTCATTATACCCATAGTTCATGATACTAAATGACATGGCATGGTACTCATATAGACCATACCTACTATTGAAAGTTGTGAGAGGTATGTATGATGACCGAAGATGAACTTGATGATATCCAAAACATAGATCTAACTTTGAAAAAACTCATTCTCCTTAGAAGTGATCGAAAAGTTCATCTATTTGAGGAAATGGACTATGGTACCTTACCATAAGCTAGTTTAATTGAAGGTAATCCATTAAAATCCTGATGGTACCATCTGCCTTCTTTTAAAAAAAGATTGGTGATCCCTAATGAGAAGTACTGGGGTGTATATGGCTTTTAGCCTCCCGATCCATTAACCATTTCTTGATCTCCAGAATCTTTATATGTGAAATCCTATAATAGGGAATTATCACTTGTTCTTCTCTTGGAACAAGATCATTGGTAAATTCAACCCCTTGAAAGAGAGGTGTCTTAAAAAATTAATTAGGGAATACGTCCTTGAAAGGATCAACTATAGAAGGGAAAATAGTGATTAATAACCCTTGATAATCCATGAAAATATTGGCATTATGAGTTATCACATTTCCAATACTCTACTGACCAGATCCCATTCAAGTTGAATGAACATAAAATGCTCCCTTATATATATACATACCACCCTCTAGTGATGTAAATGTCACCCTTTGATGATAGTAGTCTATGTCGGCTCGATAGTGAACTAACCAGTCCATATCGATGATCACATAAAATCTCACCAAGATGAGAATAAAAATATTCCATATAAAGATGTTTGCACCTATATCAAGTTGATAAGAATTAAACTGAATTATGCTCTCTAATTAGATACTGAATGGGGTATCAAGTGTCATCACACCACAAATGCTTTTGACGTTGAGGACCATACTCTCTGTGATTTCTATAGATATAAATAAGGGAGACATAAATATTTCAAATAAAGAAAAAATTAAGTGGAGTGTACTTGAATAGTCACAAAAACTATAGATGGTTAGTTGCTCTTCTCCTATGGAATATGATGTAATTAATGTAACTATCCAATATTGTGTCCCTAAGTCACTAACTGAAATCCCCAAGAATGCCCATTATGCTAGAATATATAATCATGAGTCTGACTACCTCTTTCTCGACTACCACCTTTGTCTAAGTGGCCAGTCATATTCTAACTTCCTTCATGATGAGATCCTATTAGCCTCGCTTCAGAATATGGGGTAGGAGTAGATCCATACTTTCTAGAAACTGATGGAAATGTAATTTAGAACCACTAGATATGATCCTTCTACCATAGCCACTGCATTCCACTAAATCCTATAATCACTAAGGTTTTGTATTTCCCAAAATACTGCACTAGTGAAATAGCAAGAAAATGTCTATATAATGAGCCAAACTACCATTATCCCAATGATAAAACTTGAAGTGATGATTGTGTCTTATATAAGAATAACTGATAGATTTAGGTGCTAAACCTCCCAGAATCACAGCAACATTTTCACTGAAACTCCACTCTATAATAAGTTTGGAGTTGATGGTTTCATAAATAGTAGTCAACCTAAATACATTGAAACGCGATCAGATGGTGTATAACATTGCATCCTAAAATCTCTTGGTGGTCATAAGACAATAACACGCTAGAATCAGAATAAACCATTATATCTTAGTAAAATGAGTATAATACTCCATGACATACATTGATCTTTACTACAGGTTCATAAAATCTCTAGTCTGATTAGCCCTTAGATTTTTCCTAAAGAAATAGTGATAAAGGATTGTCTGGAAATCCGCCCAAACCATATTATGACGACCATTTGTCTGGGTAATAATATCCCACCATCTTTTAGAAAAACCACATAGCATATTTATATCATGATTTTCCCTCCACTTAGGAGGCATCTCTAGATGCTTGAATATAGAAAGTGTATCTTAGAGCCAAGACATAACAGCATGTGGTACTCCATTATCTGAAAAGGTGGGAGGATGCTGATGTTGGAACTCTATAGTCTACTTCGCAAGTCTGGGTAGGTTGGGTAATTCCTTGTATAGATTGTATCATGTGATATAATCCTTCACAAAGAAAGGCATTAATAACCATATCATGAATAAGAAGAGGTTCCATAGGTGGCACTGTTTGAGGAATAATTGGCGTCTCATGGCCCACAACCTCTGGTGCGTGGTCTTCCCCACCTTCAGGGTGTACGACTAGTGGAAATCATGGTGTCATGATGCTACAATTCCTAAAAAACTACTTAGAATAGAAATTTAAAATTTAAAAGATATCATATATAAAACCAGGAAAAGTGTATATACATCCTATAAACATATCATAACACTCTTCCTACTCCTGAAGCCAATATGGGGTTTTAGATAAAGACTGTAGCATGCCATAGAAAGTATTAGACACACTAACTACCCAATATTAAGGCATGATTCTGGTCTAGGACTTTTTTTCACATGTATAAAAATACAATTTTATTCTAGAAACAATATTCATATTTATGTTCATACTCATATATGTATTTAAACATCATTAAATGGTTGAATTAGATGGACTACCATTTTAAATCCACAAGGTCCCATACTTCTCATGAAAAAAATACAACATTCACTTATCTCACACCATAACACGTTCCATCCCCTGTGACCAATGGAACAGGGATCAATGTGCCATAATTAATTATTTAAGTTTACTACATTATCCATTGAAGGAATATACTGTTAGATTATGGTAGGAATATTAAGTGTAAATTATGTTTTCTATGTCTTGCATGGAATTTTAGAACAATTATATAGGTAATAACAGAATTAATAATATAAAATAAAATAATTCATGCTAAAAATAAATGTGGCCAGGAAAAATGCTTGACATATTAGCCTATTTATCATATCATGATTTATGTAACGAAACTCCCTCATTTCATTGGTCCTAGATGGAAAAAAAATAAAATTTCAATCATATAAATAATATTAACACAACAATACATGTGTTTCACCCATCATTGATGTTATATAAACCATAATATACATAATCAATAATAGCTATTTACCATCCTAGTTAATTTTGGTTTCCCCTGTACATGGGTAAACTACATCAAAGAACAGGGTAATTTCCAAATTCTCATAACTCCTAAACTCTTATCTAATACACAAACCATAATAAAAATAAAAAATAATCCTATGATTCCATATTGTAACATTATGAAAATGTATGCACTTAACTAGGACCATGAGCCTATGGGTCACATGGTCACAATAACACCTCGCCATACACCAGAGGCTTCTGACTAGTAGAGAGGGTGTAAAGGTGGTATAGTGGCAAGACTATACAATCATATCAGATTGGAATAATGGATAACAACAATAAGAATAAAATAAATTAATAATGATATAAATATACACTTAATGAATGGACCAGTAACCCCCATAAATGAAATCACATACAAATGATAAAATTATAAACTGTAGAAGAATCAATAACTAAAAATCTGAATAATAATAATATCAAAATCCACTAGGTTGTGTCATATACATGGATCGATGGAATGTTTATGTACAAGAAGACTACGAGGCAAGAATTTATAGAATTCAATTTAAAAATACAAAAAGAACAAAAGGCTACTCCACTAGAATATGGGGAATATGCTCAGTACTCTACTCCTATGCTCCATCAATCAGTAAATCATTTCAAATAGCTGTACCAGGGTGCTTGCGCATATCCATAACTACAGAAAAGTGATCTACTTGGGTAAAAAAGGCTTCCTGAGTTGGGTGTGAGATTAAATACCAGTAGGCCACCATGAATGGTGTCTAGATTCAATCCAGTAAGTGTTTATAGAAACTATGATTTTCATGTATAAATAGAATATAAAATAATTTTGAATAAATAACCAGCCTACTCAGGTTCCTCAAGGACACCTGGTAGCTCTACCCGCTTCAACTCATTACCAGATAGATGATATGATTGGTAACAATATGTATATTGAAGTAATATATACATGTATAGTTATATACTATATCCACCTATATGGACTAAGTACATACTGACCTAAATAGCCATATAATTGGAATACTAGGTGATAGATAGACCTGGTCGTAACTCATTCATCCAAAACCAGTCTGAATGAGCCTATAAAGTCCATCGAAAGGGTAGTTTCCCTATATCTAAAAATTAATTGGAGACATCATGCTCATCACTCGATATTGTGAGTGAGTATTTATGTTAACACTCGAAACAAGGGATTTAGTGTGTCATTCTCACCATCCAAATAACATTAATGGTGTGGGATGTCATACTCAACACTCGAGGAAAGGGAGAGTGAATCATCATTTTCAAAAATTCACTTATCTATAATTCCACATCCAATTTCAATGGAATAATCATGCCAATAATAATATACATTAGGCCTCACCTATAATACATAATATTCACCGGGTTGATTATAAACAATGCACTATAATTCAATTAAATCATTTAATAAATCCTAGAACAATTGACGTGGACTACGGACCCTTTATAAAACATTTAAATGAATAAATTTAATTATTTTTGAAATAAAACCCTCATGAAGTGATCCATTCAATATAATAAGTCCATTTGATATACAAAAACATGTAAATTAATTTTACAAGGCTCAATGAATCACTTAGAAGGTACCATTCTCAGTTGGGAAATTACCAAAAAGGGAAATAACCATTATATATCAATACAAGCACTTATGAGGTGATTTGGTTAAATAGACATTTATTTAATAGTGTGACATTCCATTTATAGTCCAATACAAACACATAGAAGTCATTCTAAGCCTTGAATAATTTACTTATAAAGGGGAATTTCAAGATGTAACACCCAAGGGTTTCCATTATTGAGGTTGGAAAACTATAATTACTAAACAACAATACTTGTTAATATAATAGTGTATGTATAACAATATATAATGAAGAAATCAATTTTAAGGAAACACACGACAAAGGTCGTCATGTGTCACAACAACTTGGCTATGAAAACATCATAATGTTTAGTGAAAATGGCATGACCACCAACGTTAGAGCCATTAATGACTCCTTAACCTAGGAAAGCCTCAGATTCAATGTATATTGGGAGAAATTAAAGACATTTTCCAACACCTTAATAATAGGGAAACTGATATTTCACCTAAATAGAACAACAAATATAAATATAAAATTATCATGGAAGGAAGAGGCCTCTGGAGAATACCTCAAGAAATCCAATGGTTCCTTTGGAACATGATTCAGAGTTTGGATTGGATAGTAATTGAAATACCTAGGTTGAGGTGGATGAGAGATCATGGGAGGATAAACTACGTGAGTCTGCTATAGAATGAGGGAAAATAAGATGATTCTTGAAAAATAGGTTCATTAATGGAAAATTTTACATTTCTCCCATAGAAATAAGGGAACATGGTCTAGATGCATGATTTTCGAAACATTGCACCAATTTTGCAAATGGTCTCTCTGAAAGAGCTCTGTAATCATGCATGGTCAAGTGTATGGGGTCACAGAGATTCAAAAAAAAACTTCCGGCCCCCAGTTCTCCTTTGTCTCACCAAATATGGTTACGAGACACCCTTTTTACTGGGTGACATAGTTTCTTAAAACCATGTGGCCCAGTCTATCTTTAAAATTCTTGGGGTTTTGGGCTCTGAAAAATCCCTAAAACCCTTACAACCTCTTTGACTCTTTTGGGTATGATCATAAGGGAAATTTAAGGGTATTAAACCCAATAAGAAATAGGTAAAACTTTTTTGAAAATACAGGTTGTCATAGATTCTAACTCTATTTAGCTATATCATTTTTCCATGGGCATATACAGGAGAAACAAATCCAAAGAATATATAGATATTTATCAATGTAATAATTCAATTATGAATAGTCAAATAACTACAAATATTGTTTATTAATAAAATGACCAAAGTAGAATCTAATGGAAAATGTTAAAGGGATAGTGGACTATTAGATCTTGAACATAAAGATTTATGTCGACCAATGAGTTTACAAGAAAGTGGTTGGGTTATGTACTTCATATCCTTTACCAATGACCTTAGTCATCATTGTTATGTGTTTATAATGATACATAACTATGAAGCTTTAAAAATTTAAAAATGTTTCATAATAATGTATATAATCAATTAGAAACAATAATTAATAGTATTTGATCATATTGGGGTGGTGAATACCAAATGCAAGAATTCACTAATCATCTAAGATATTGTGAAATTGTTTGAATAACTCTCTCATCCTATTACACAATGGTGGAATAATGTGTTTTAGAGGGGGAAACAAATATTTTTGGACATTTCCCAATCAATGATGAGTCAATGTGACCTATCTATTTCATTTAGAGGATATTATCATGATAAGTTCTCCATTCCTACTTAACTATGGTTCATGTAAAGTATCTATAAAGAAACCAAATGAGATATGGTATGGTAAACACAATGGTTTGTATTTTATAAGTATTTATAGTTGTGAGAAACTTGTATGATGATTCGATTATGATAATATTAGATCTAAGTTAGATAAATTCTTATTTTTTAGTTATCATAAGGAAATTTAGGGAAATTATTTCTATAATCCCAATGAACATGATTTTTTTGTGTCCTAACACGGTGTTTTCATTAAGAGGAAACACATAATTCATGGAGTTAGTGGGAGTAAAGTTGAACTTATATAAGTTTAATACCCACAAACAAGAGTTTTTATTAATATGGAAGTTGATATGGTTATAAAAATAGCTATAAAATAAGAATAGACAAAGGTTTTAAAAAAACCTCAAATGTATGGTATGATTTGTCAGGATCCTAATATATGTGGATTTATTTTAGAGAATGATTATAAAATAATGATCATATATTATGAAACTACTTCCAAATAATAGGCCATTAAGAATTCTAATCATTAGAAATAGATAAGAACTATGATATTTTATATGAACTTCATGTGAACTAACCAAGTTTAAGACTTGTTTGATGCACCTAAAGGAGTGATCCGCATAGGGTTCAAGAGGGGTTTCCATAAGAAAATAGACATGAATGGTAAAAAATTTATCTATAAAGCTCACCTGGTAGTAAAGGGATAAAAAAAGTCAAGGTATTAACTATGAATATACCTTTTCAATATTTTTTATTATAAAGTCTATTTGAATATTTCGTTCAATAATAAATCCTTATGATTATGAGATATATCACATGGATCACAAAGACACTTTCCTTACTGATAATTTATTTTAAGAAATTTATATGATATAAACTAAAGGTTTTGATGTTATAAATTATTCTATTATAATATGTAATTTTTAATGATCCTTTTATCGATTGATTCAAGTTTCTTGGAGATGGAGCATACAATTTGATGATGAAATAAAGTTTTTCAGTTATATAAAAAATGAAAATTATTCTTGGGTATATAAGTAGATTAGTAGGTTTGTGGTGGAATTTTTGATATTTAATTTAGTTGGCATTCTCTTTATTAGAAATGTATCTTGAATTTAAAATTTATAAATATGAGGTTGGAAAAATAAATCTCAATGAAAGACACTGGCGAAGTAGTCTACACACTAGGTTTAAATAAATTTATAGAGAGATCTATGTGTCTTATATTGACTTAGAACACATATTTTGGTAAATTGATGAAGTGGATTATCATAGATAACTCCAAGAAGGAGTATATACTAGCATCTCATTGAATAAAGATTAGGAATATTCAAATTACTTGTAATGAGTTATAAATTAGGGATACAAATCCTTATGCTTCCACTATTGGAGATATCATGCATGAAATTTAATGTACTCAACCTGATGTCACTTATTATTTTATAGTAACTATTAGATAGCAATCTTATCCTAGTGAGAGTCATAATATTACTCTCAAGAACTTATTTAAGTTCATAAGAAGAAGTAACCTTATGTTTTTGGTTATTGGAGGACATTATGAGCTCATTATAAAGGGTTAAAAAAAGAATTTTTCTAATCCAATAAATATATAATGTGATCTTATTATGTTTTTTTCCTAAATGGTGGATCTATCAATTAAAATATTAATAAGGAATCCATCATAGAAAACCCAAAAACAGAGGTAGAGTATATTTATACATCAAATTCTACAATGGAATCTATTTGGATTAAGAATTTTATTTATAGTATTATGGTGGTTCTTAGAATTGAGTAAGAAATTGAGATTTACTATGAAAATAACGAATTTATTTCTTGGGGATAGGAAACCATCTCATACTAAAGGAACCATCGCATCATTCTCATGTACCATCTCATTTGGGAGATCATTGAAAGGGAAAATGTGAAGTCATGTTGGGGGGATACTGATGAAAATGCAGTAGATAATTTAATTAAACCATTAGCATAGAAAAGTCATTATTGTTTTTAAATCAATTTTTATAAGATACATGAGTGATTCGATGTAATTTTTGTAAAATGTATAATGGTTTTATAATAAAGTAAATCTCAAATTATTATTCATTAATATGTGTTGTATTTTTGTTAGATGAAAAATATAATTCTAGTTTTAAAGTCCTCACCTTTCCTCACTATATAATAACTAAACCATGTATCCACAATAAAAAAATGTGCCTCCCCATACAGAAAAGGATACTAATTAGTAGAAAGTGTCTAGTAATATCATGTGGAAAATATACCCCTAGGATTATACAACCATAGATAATAAAACAAGTAATGAAAATGTCAACCAAAAAAATAAATCAAAACATACAACCATACTGATTAAATTCCAATAAATAATATAAATCAAAACATGTTATAATAGTTATAATATTATAAATGTCATATATGTCAGAAATATATAATCTATATCCATTAAGGGTGGATTATATATAATAAGACAAGATATAATAAAAATAATAAAACTGGGAAAGTACTGTAAAACTAATCATGAGTTATCATGAACCAACCCAAATACACTGGTACACTGATACCTTATATAGTTCTGTCATATTCTAAATGAAATTCCCAATACCCATGGATTTGTGAATAACACCTGAAATCATTTCATAAATAAAAGATAATGGTCACAATAAAAACCCATGAATAAACACAAATATAAGATCAAACACAACAGAGTTGGTCTTCCAAACACTCCTAAAAGAGAAATTTACCACAAGAAGTCAGATAAATACCCCAATGAAAAGCATCATCCAAAATATGACATAATATTCATCAATAATAACTCATATTCTCTTTGTAAAGAGTGGATGATAGTTCCACTAGCCACCACCATCACCTAAGATCCCATTCTCAAGCACATCCACCACTTCCTAGTGGTGTTTTCCCTTTTCCTAGACCTAGAATAACATGATCTACAACTGTATGAATGTAATGGTTGTGATTGAGCTCAAAATACAATTAGGAACTCAACAGGTGTTCCCTAAGTAGTTATAATACAAATAAACCATTTTATTCTTCAATTTAATTAAATAAAAAGACTAATAATTTATTTCATATTTTTAGTGAAAATAATGCTTTCAAAATAGATAGATGGTTGGTGTGTCAAAAATTATCTTAAAATAACATTTTATACACAACAAACGAGCATGAATAAAAAAATTCTATAATAACTAGAATGTAATAATCAATTCAAAACTAAGAAACATGTTCATAATCCATGAAATAAGTATGTTTCTCACTATAGGATCCTCAAACTATTCAATAAATCATCACAAATCAAAGTGTTTGAACACACACCTATGGTTATGTCATTCAGGAGAAATAATCAACACCCTATCAGGGAAATAAATCCTTATTTGGATTAGTTAAATATTTTGTCATCAATTAACTTCATAGGGAGTCAGACTCCTAAAATAATTTACCTAACCATCTACTAAATACCCAAGATCACATGTTATTTCAATTAATTAATCCATAAGGGGAAAATCATTCATTTTAATTCAGTTAATTTTTCCTATTTTAGAAGACCAATTTCATGTTTAACATGAGATTTCAATTTCAAAACCAAAAAAGTGGTTTTCATTAAATTCATTCCATTCCAAACAATCCTTCATTTTCATAAATTTTCTCAAAGATCAATATCAAATAATTTCATCAAATCAAATTCTAATTTCAATCCATCTCACTAGAAATAAATAAAATTTATCAAACCATTGAAAAATGTATCTTATTCCACAACTTTATTCCTTTTAAAAATAAAACATCAAATAATATCAAATAAACAGTTTTTAATAAATTAAAAACACATTTACAATAAATCAAGCAATCAGTGTTTCAATTATAGGAAAACCCTTATGGAACCACCAACTTGTTATTATGAGATCAATCAACCAGTCAAAAATTATTCAATATAAACATGAATCACCAATATAGATAATGAAGAGGAATATAAAAGATGAATACCAAGAATTAGAATTCATAAAATCAAAGATGCAATCCACCAACAATGTAAGGAATCCTCACTCTCAAAGTAGGAGAGAAGATAGAGCAATATGAATTCTAAATCATAGTGAAATCAATTATTGGAGCAAGATCAAACACATCTATTAGCAGTTTGATCGAATAAGAAGAGAATTTATATGACAAATTTACATCTTGAGAACCTAAAAAAGATAAAAAAACTAATTAGTTTTGATTTGGAGTGATTTAAAATTTATTATGAGGGATCAAGATTTTAATTTTCATTTTTAGGGTGGGGGCGGGGGTTAAAAAACCTATTTCATGGTTTTTTGTGTTAGGAAACATAGTCAATATCGACCATGTGAAATACTATGCACTCTCACTAGGATTTTGGAAAGGGTTAATGGTTAGAAAAATCTCAACCCAACCATGTGATCTCTCATGGGCCACTGGGAAAGGGTGCACGGTTTGACTGTATTTTAAAAAAAACTGTGCCCCAACCACACATTCCCCTATGTCCATGTATGTATATTAGAGGGGAGGTTGCATAGTTAGTACTAACCATGCACTGACCATGGAACACAGTACAGAACCTCAATGTACGGAACACAATTTTTAGGTCAAAATTTCATGGTTTTCTCTAACCATGTTCCGACCAAGTACAACTTATAAAACATTCAAAATTATTTGAAAACACAGAAAATTAACCAAAAGATGACCTATAAAATGGATGGTCAAAAAGGGTTAATAAGTACCTAGAATTGGGTAACATGATGTTATAATATCCCCAACACAAAAAAATTTTATATCCCAAAAAGATTGTCAAGAAGAGTCCATGTCAAATAGATGTGTCCACTGCTCTCTCAGTAGTGCCTCACACTCCTTAGTCTCGACAAATCAAAACCATGGTGCCAAAACACTCGAACCATGGGTAAAGAATCTCAATTAAGAACCTTCATCTCAAAATCAAAAATCTATACTGGTTTCTCAATCATTGATAAACTAGGTTCCATATTTTAGGATTGAAATAATGATTTAGATGCTCAATATACAAGAGGAGGGTGAATTGTATAATTTAAAAATTCTTTTGGAACCTTTAAAGTTGGTTATAAAACATTATATGTTTAAACAAGTTAAACAAGGTAAATTCACAAGACCTCTTATTTCTAAAAACTTTCTAGATTAAGAAAATATGGTTCCAGAAATGAAACTATAGAAATGTTTACAAGAAAAAAGATTCTACCTTAAAGAATAAAGAATATTACTAATCATAGTATACAACTATAAGAATGAATAAGATAGTTATGCATTCCTTAATAATAAAAATTCAGCTGAAAAAAACTTGAAACAATAGATGTAACAAGAATGAAATCTTTTAACCCAAATAGTAGGTTATCCAACAACCTTGGATAAAGGTTCCTTGATTTATGCATTCAATAAAGTCTCTCTTACCCACACCAAGGTAAGTCCTTGATAAGAATATCAAAGTCTGTCTTGTTATCCCTATAAGCCCTCAAACATCTAGATAGTCAGAACCTATGTCTTCCTTATCAAGGAAGTCCTCGAACTTTAAGGTAGTCGACACCTCTATCTTCATATCCCCAGAAGCCCTCAATTGTACACGACAACAATCAGAGTCGCATGAAGCAATATGAACAAGATGTTCAGGATTCACAAGGAATGAGAGTCTCTCTCTCTCTAGAAAACACATTAGTAGCATGTAATCTCTATAGTTAAAGAATATTGAATTGTGATTGTTCAAATAAGCTCCTATTTATAGGAACATTTCCAACGGTCGACTCCCTCTTCCAACGGTCTTATTTTTCCTTTAATTTCAGAGGGAACTATACACATGTCACTCAAACAACGGTTGGTTAGAAACAGATTGTACAACATCATTTTATAACTATAACAAGGGTATGTAAAATAAGGTTGCTCAACCAAATTCATTTTCAAAGTCTAAGGGAAAAAATAACGTTTGGAGTCTAAGTGGAAAACATTCGGAGTCTTTATTACATGGATATTCAGATTATGATTACCAAGGAATTCGGAATCTAAATTCTGTAGATTTTGGAGTCAGAATTATGAGGAATTTGGAACCTGAATTCTATGAAATTAGGAACGTATATTCTATGGAATTTGAAAGCTGAATTATGAGGAATTTAGAGTTTGAATTTAAGAGACTTTGGAGTCTTAGTTGCAGAGAATTCGGAGTCTGATTTTCAGAGAATTCAAAGTCTGAACTTCAGAGAATTCGGAGTATGAATTTCAGAGAATTTGGAGTCTAAATTTCAGAGAATTTGGAGTCTGAATTTCAGAGAATTCAGAGTCTGATTTCTAAGGAATCCAGAGTCTGAATTCTAAGGATTTCGGATTCTGAATTTTAGAGAATTCGGAACCAAAAATTCAGAGAAATTCAGAGTCTAAATTCTGATCCTGAAAACAGAATACTATATATAAGAGATTATATAATTTTGAGGTTTTAGATGTGAAACTGAATTTTTCACTTAGAAATAAAAATTATTATATTTAGTGAAACTAAAATATGAACAATGAAAAATAGGTAAGGATAAAATTTCCTTGCAGAAGGAAAAATTTCCTTAATAAAAAAAATCTGAGTAAAGAGAAAATTTCATTATAAAAAAACATTGAGAAAATAAAATTTTCCTTGAGATTGAGTGTTTCTGATTTTCAAAACATAGTGGAATGAAAAATTCATAAGGAAACCTTATTTACTCAACAATATACCCCTTTATGGAAAGCACAAGCATCCTAACTAAAAAGAATATAAAGACATTGAAATTTTTATGAACATGAAAATAAAGACTTATCTCCCTTTACTTACGGATCATAATGAATATGACTAACTCCTCTGTAGGCTTTGAAATCTACAGGGATCTGATTCTTGATTTCATGAATGAGATTTTACATTTTCTTGCATATGAAATTCATCACGATAAAAACATTCCCTTAGATGAACTCCCCCTTAGGGAAATTTATTCATTACTTAGTATTCTTTTTTGTCATTCCTTTCTCCCCCTTTGTTATGTTCAAAAAGAAATAAAGGGAGTGGAAAATAAAATATGGTGCCTAGAATATTATCACAAAACAACAAAAAATATGAAGAGCATTGAAAATTTCACAATGATTGAAAGAATTTTAACAGTAGGAAAATACAACAAAAGATTAGATTTGGAATGAAATTATTCTTCCTTTTCTTTTGGCATCATCTTCTTCACAATAGTCTTAAAGTTATTGAATTCCTTATGATCATCTTCCAGGCGCTTGAGTAGCTGATCCTGATCTACAATTTTCTTTTCCTAAAGCTTTAATTTTTTCATCCTGATCTTTAAGCATATCAGTCTGAGTCTTCAAGGCTACTTCTTATTTATTAATTTTTTCCTGATGCTCAATTCTAGTATCCCTTTCCCTCTTCAAAATTTGATAAACTGAATACAATTTCCCATTCAGATCATTCACATCTTGCATCCAAGTAGTTTCTTTAAAAGATAGATTTTCTTCAAAAGACTTGGTGAGATATTTGAACTTAGCATCTTCAGTTTCAAAATAATCCTTAAATTATCTTGAAACTCATCGATAATTCTCATCTCTTCAACATTTTTCCTTGAACAACTTTTCATCTTCTTGCAAGATCTTTTGTGGGATTCATAATTAATGAAAAAATATTTGAAATCAGCCTAGTGTTTATCACACTTATCCATCACCAATGATACTGAATCTGTTTTTTCATTTATGGAATGATGAAGCATTTTTCATCTTGAATCTATGATTGGAAATATCAGAATAGTACCAACCAGCTTCTTCAAAGACTGGATAATAAAGTCATAGAAAAGAAAAGATGATTTTAAATTCAAATGCTTTGATGATGAGGATTCGTTCTCAACCACATCAACTTTTCTCTTTGATGAAGCACCAGCATCTTTCTTACTAACAAAAGACTTGGTATGAGTATCAACCATCACCTACATACCCTTATCTTTTATTGAAATGATCTGATCATATTTTGGTGATTCATGCTCGCTGTCTGATAGCTCAACAATTTTATCATCATCAAAAAAAAATTTCTCAGCTTCTGCATGAGGTTATCCTTGATGAATAATACCATGATTATTATTTTCTTCCTCAAATTCCATATTGACTTGTAGCTGATCCTTTTCATCATTTCTAGGTGTAGCAATCTTAGAAGATTTGACTCCAGAAATTCAGATGGACATCTTCTTGGAAGGACTTTCCTTCTCTTGATAATCTTCCACTTGTCGTATCATGTCATCAATGTTGCCACTTCCTTTTTCTTTTTCTTCATCCACTTCTTGTTCTATTTCTTCCTCAAATTCCTCTTATACTTATATTTCTACTACTTCTTATTCTTCTTCTTCTTTATGTGGTTACAAAATCACCAACATCTTTCCTGGAGTCTCTGTAAGTAATTCATTGAAAAATGATTCTAGTATAGGAAAATTCTCAGAGGCATTTTCATCATCCATAAGAATAGATTGAATGATTTTCGCTTTAGAAAATTACTTTTTTAGATTCTTCACTTTCTCTTTTTTATCACGATCTTTAGCATCTTTCATCTTCAGGGATTTGCCACAGCAGGATCCAAGCCAAACACAGGCTTCACTTCTTTGTAGATTTTCTTGTCTTCTCTCCACTTAGCCACTACTTCATCAGGATAGTATTTTTTATTCTTTGATACTGGAGGTGGAGACAGAATTTCCTTGGCAACAGAAACTTTTTCTATCTCTTGAATTTCCTTCAATTTCCACTTCCTTCAACCTTTCTTGGATGTTTCATCTACAACATATTTCTCTGATAAAGCTTCAACTTCTTCATTTGATAAATCATAAAACTCTCCAGATTCACCAGAAAATCTAATTTTAATTTTCCTTGGAGTGTCATTTCATAGCAACAGATCTGTGAAATTTATTGAATTTGATTTGCAAGAAATTTACATTGCTTCTTAAAAAGAAACAATAATCCTTGATAGGATTCATGGATACCTGATAATCTGGGACTTTAGATTCCCATTCTTGATATTCTTAATCGTAACCAAAATATACTTAACCAGATTCAGCTTCTAGAGGTTCACTAAGAAATCCAAAAAATACATATCACTTTTATTTAGAGTATATTTTTCTCATCTCCTTGGAATGATAATGCCTTTAACCCAATGTTCCAGAATATACAAATTTTTAGAAAGATGAAGAATCTTCATAGTCTTAACTCCAACCAAACCAAGGCACTCTGTGGACTTTTTCTTATTAAAGCTTCCTATATCATCAGGTAACTCATGGGAAAAAAATTCAGATTCTACTTTATAAGGTATTCCAATCAAAATGGCTACCTTAGAAAAAGAAAGAGAATAAATCTTACCATAACTATTGAAGGAAAATTTTTCTTTTCCTCCTTCATTGAAAAAAATACAGATTTATAAAACTATACTAGAAAATCCAGAATCACCGGATCCTCTACCTTGGGTTTCGATATAACTATAATTTCCCAAAAAGTTAACTTGATATTCTTTGAGATGATTGAATCATACTAACTAAAGAAGTATGGGTCTACCAAACTTTCACAATAAATCTGCCATTCATAGATTTCCTTTATGGTAGAAATTTTTTTCTGAGGAGAGGCTTCTTTAGACATTCATAACAAAGGAAGACTTGAGAAATTCAGAACGGTCTTAAGTAGAAAGGGCAGAGCTTCAACACGCAAGATCATGGGATTCAATGTGGGATGACCATGGGGGTCCTTTATATAGGCAATTTAAGTGACAGTTCAGCTTCCCTGATTGATCCAACAGTTGATATATTCTTGAGAATATCTGACGGTTGAGATGATAGCTGAAGAATGATTTTGATAGATTCCGATCATTTGAGGTTTTTAATAAAAACATTCAGATTTAAAGAAAAGTGAATCCAAAAAATTTAAAACAAAGAAAATACCAACAAGTAAAATAAGATTATGAGAATTTAGGAAAGGAAACATACCTTTCAGATTGTTAGGAAGATTATTCGTAATGAGGAAAAATGCTTTTTGAATAACTTTAGTTTCTAAAATTTTGATTACGAAATTTTTTTTAGACTACGAAAAATTAGACTATGACAATTTTAGATTATGAAAAAAAATTAACTACAAAAAAAAAATTACTACGAAACATTCAATAAATAAAATTTTTACTACGAAAATTTTGACAATGAAAATTTTTTACTACGAAAATTTTGACTAAAAAAATTTATACTAATAAGAAAATATGATCCCCTAATGAAAAAGAGTTTCTTACTGTAACGAGATAGGTTTCAAAAAGAAGTTAATATGGAATATTAACTTGCGTTTATCATTCCTAACATCTGTTTTATGTATTCAAATCCATTGGAGGGTAAAAATTTTGTGAAAATATCTGCAAGTTGATCTCGCATTATGATAAATTGAAGAATGGTATCTTCTTTTTGAGTGTGATCCCTAAGAAACTGATGCCTAATATCTATTTGTTTTGCATGAGAGTGATGTGAAGAGTTTTTTCTTAAGTCAATGGCACTAGTATTATCACACACAATTTGTGTTTGGGTAAAACTCATACCATAGTCTATGAGTGTGTGTTACATCCACAATACTTGATCACAACAACTTCCAACTGCTACATATTCATCTTCAATAGTGGAAAGTGCTACTGTGTTGATTTTTTTCATGACCATGAAACTAATGAATATCTTAAGAAATGAAATGTTCTGGATGTACATTTCCTATCCATTCTACATCAACAAAATTCATCATCTGAAAACATTTTAAAACAAAATCATTTCTATAAGTATAAAAGAGTCATAGATCCCTAGTTCCCTTTATGTAGTGAAAAATCTTTTTCACTACCTTTAAATGAGATTCCTTAGGATTGGATTGATATCTTGCACATAAGAATATCGAAAACATTATGTTTGGATGACTAGATGTCCAGTAAAGTATACTTCCTATCATACCTCTAAAAGATGTTTGATCTATTGGTTTCTCAGCTTCATTAAGATCAAGTGAATTTGAGGTACCAATGAGAGTACTTATACTTTTAGTGTTTTCATATCAATACTTTTTAAGAAGATATTTAAAATACTTATGTTGGGATATATAGATTCCTTCTAGTTTTTGGGAAACTTGAAAACCAAGGAAAAATTTTATCTCACCCATCATAATCAAGTCGAACTCAGATTTTTTAGATCTGCAAAGGAATCAGTTACAGTTTTTTGATTTGAACCAAATATAATGTCACCAATATAAATTATAACAATCAAACCATTTTTCTGATCTTTATTTATAAAAGGGATGGACCATCATTTTTCCATAATATAATTGTTTTGAAGAAAAAATCCTATAAGTCTATCATACCAATATCTTGTGGATTGTATAAGTCCATATAAATCTTTGGTAAGTTTAAAAAAATGTTCCGGAATTTTTTTATCTTCAAAAAAGGTGTTTGTTAAACTAAAACTTCTTATTGAACATAACCATTAAGGAAATCACATTTAACATCCATTTGAAATAGTTTGAAAGTAAAGAATGATGGAAAGGTAAGTAGAATATGAATGGATTCATGTCTGGATACTGGAGCATAGTTCTCTTTAAAGTCTATTCCTTCTTGGTGATTATAGCCTTTAACAACCAATCTAGTTTTAATTCATACTATGATTTTATTTTCATAACACTTATTTTTGAAGACCAATTTTACCCTATTAAAAGATTTTACCTTAGGTCTTTCAACCAAGTTCCAGACTTTATTCCCTTTGAATTCATTTATCTTATCTTGCATATATTTTATCTAATCATCATCACCTAAAGCTTCCTCAGTGCTTTTTGGTTCTAATTGGGAATGAAAGGCTAGATATTCTATTTCATTTCTTAAGGAAATTCTAGTCTTTAAAGGTTGATTTACATCACCAGTGATACTATCATAGGGATGATTCTTTATAAATTACTAATTTGGGTTTTGTAAAACATGTTCATCAACATCGGGTAGGAAATATTCTGGGGTAAATGCTTTAGAATTATTTTCTTCGACATTTTTGTTATCAGAAGGATCTTCTATAAATGGTTGATAATCAATTTTTTAAAACACTTATGAGGATGTAGGTTAAGGTTGTTTAAAAAATGATTAGTTCAAACAAATTTTACATGTATTATTTCATCAACAGTACAAGTATTTTTATTTAATACTCTATAATTCATAGAAGTTATAGAATAGCCTATAAAAATTCCTTCATCAGATTTTGGTGCAAATTTGTGTAGATTATCTTTAGTATTAAGAATGAATACCTTGCAACCAAAAACCTTGAAGTAGGAAAGTCTAGGTTTTCTACCATTCCATAACTCATATGGAGTATTACTAAGAAAAGGTCTAATCAAAACATGATTTATAGTATAACAAAAGTATATACAGCTTCAACCCAAAAAAGTTTAGCTATTGAATATTCATTCAACATATTTATTGTTAACTTTTGAAGAATTTTGTTTCTTATTTCAACAACACCATTTTGTTGAGGAGTTCTTGGTACTAAGAAGTTATGAGTAATACCTTTTTTACTACAAAAATTTTCCAAATCAGAATTGTAAAATTCTCTTCCATGATCACTATGAATAGTTATCAATGGAAGGATTTTCTCAATTTTAACTTGGGATCTAAAAAATTTGAAATAAGAAAAAGCTTCATATTTCTTTACTAGAAAATAGACCCACATAAATCTAGTGTAACAATCAACTAAAATAAAATACATACTATTTTCCTCCAATGCTTCCAGTTTCTGTTGGACCAAAAAGATCCATATACACTAACTGTAAATCATCAGTAGTTGAGACTTGACCAATTTATTTAAAACATGATTTATGTCTCATTCCATATTGAAAAGAATCAAAAAAATTTGATTAATCAAATCTAAGCTCTGGTAGATCCTTAAATAGTCTTTTCTTATAGAGTTTACATAGGTTCCTAAAGTTATAGTGTCCTAACCTTCTATTCCATAACCAAGATTGATCTTCCATTGCATTGAGACAAGGTAGATCTTGACTCCTAAGGACTTTTATGTATAGTGTGTAGACATTCTCTTGCCTATGGGCAAAAAGAATAAACTCTTCCTTGGAATTGTGTACTAAACACTTACCATTCCTAAAATTCACAAGGTAAAATTCATCACATAATTGACTTATGCTAATAAGGTTGTGCTTAAGACACTTAATAAATAAAACATTTGAAATCAATGTTCTTCTAAGAAGAACAATGTTACCTATACCAATAATTTCTCCCTGGTCATTATCTTCAAAAGTTAAATTTCATCCCTTTGTCTTGTTAATATTTTCAAAGAAGTTTTTGTTACCAATAATGTGTTGGGAATATCCACTATCCATGTACCATGTATTGTTGGTGGTAATTTCTTTACTTTCCTAAAAATAAGAGTGTTAGACTTTTAGAACCCAAACTTTCTTAGATCTGGAAACTTCAGAAATAAAAAATTTAGGAATCCACATTTTCATTGAAAAATAATGTTTATGAAAACCTAAAGACTAGGTTTTGTTGATGGAACAATTTTTTCCCAATGCCCACCACACTAACACTTAGTGTAGAATGGATCACTTTGAGGAAAAAATAATTATTGCTAAAAAACTATTTTCAATGACTATAACCAAAACATGAATTATTACTTAGAGGTCGAATTTTGGAATACATTTTATCAAAGTTTTCCTCACCTAAGGTAATGTACGAAAAACACTTCCTCAAGGAAAATATTTATGAATTTATTTTAATAACAATGTTTTTATCTAAAAAAATAGTTTTAGAACTAGAGTTAGTCTCAAATAAATTTTTTTAGAAATTACTTTTTCTAGATCCTTAGATAGTTTATCCTTCTCAAAATTAACTTCCTCAAGTTTTTTTGAAATACATTCAAAATCAAGGATTTTATTATCAAGATCTTTAGAAATACTTTATATTTCTTTAATAATAATATAAATCCTAGAATATTCCTTATCAATATTTTTCTTGACTATAGAATTTTCATTCTCAAGGAGGTTAGCAAACCTAGACACTTCTTCATCAGTAGGTAATGTATTATCTTCCTAAGAAGAAGATTATCCATTCAAGGATTCATAATATTTACTATCACTATAATTAGCATTCAATTATACATTGGTGATGGATTCAGCATTGGGTACCTTATCCATTAAACAATGATTTTCAATAGGTAGCTTGGCTAATAGACCAAGATTCTTCTGTCCAGAAGATTCATACTCTGAGGATTCATCAGAAAAGTCTCCACCACTGGCACTCTCGGTGTCATTAGATTTCAAAACTTTCTTGGCTTTAGATTTATAGTATTTGTTTCTATTCCTATCAGAATAATTTTCATTTATATATTTTCTATTAAGCATAGGATAATCTGGCCTTATATGCCATGCTCTTTTCCATTCATAACAAGTGACTTCTGAGTCTTTCATGTCATTTATTTCTTTCTTCTTGTTTCTAGATTGAATGTCTTTCTTCCTAACTATCTTATTCATCCTTTATGAAAGATTAGCTAGTTCATTCTCAGAATTTTCACTTTCACTTGATTTAGATAAAAAGAGTTACCTTTTTCGACTTGGATCTAGTAACCCATTCAGGAGTCCTGGATTTCATCTGATTTGAAGTAGTTGTAAAAGCAACACTTCCATTTCCATTCTTCTTCTTATTAATATCTGCATCTCTTTTCATTCTTGTCTCATTTTGAAGAAGAGTTCCAAAAACCTCATCAAGAGTAATCTATGAGACTTTCTTATTCTCATCAATAGCTTTTCTCTTTGACTCTCACACATTAGGCATGATGTTTATAATCTTGTCCACAACTACCTCATCATCTAAACCTTATTCATCCATGGATTGTAAACTATTAACAGTGGCCATAATTCTTTGTTGTTCCTTGCACACTGGTTCTCTATAAGGAAAGAAAAAACCATGATACCCAGCTCTAAGCATAGCTCTTCTTGTTTTGAAAACATTGGAAGTTCCAAAGTGCGTCACTTCAAGCTTATTACAAAGATAATTTGTAGCTTAATAGGAAGAAATTTGGCTATATATATTCCTGGTCATGGAACACAAAAAAGTATTGCATGCCTTATAGTTAAGTTGATATTCTAACTTTTCTTTATTAGTAAAAGTTATGACTTCCTTATCATGAATCTTGTAATCTCCTGTAAGCATGAAAATTTTTTCAACTATAGTGTTAATGAGAAAAGTATTCATATGATCTCTCATATATTCACAATCATTCCCATAAAATATAGGTGTTCTAGTAGGATTATGATTGTTAATCGAACCAACATTCACTATGACCATCTTAAATAAAATATCCTTCCACAGAATCTTGTTAGTAATAAAAGACTGTAAACAAGGATAAAAATCCTAATCAAGGAAAAATAGATCAAAGAAAACTAGGCCAAGAAAACTTATATGTGAATATAAGTATTTCAGAGACCTCCTCTGATACCAATTGTAGGATCAGAAAAATGATTTAGATGCTCAATATACAAGAGGGGTGAATTGAATACATTAAAAATTCCTTTGGAACCTTTAAAGTTGGTTATAAAACATTCTATGTTTAACAAAGTTAAACAAGGTAAATTCACAAGACCTCTTAGTTCAACAAAAATGTTAGTTTCTGTAAATATAGTTCCAAAAATGAATCTTAATAAAAGTTTAGAATGAAAAATATTATACCTTAATGTATATTGAATCTTACTAATCAGAGTATACAAGTATAAGAAAGTATAAGATTTTTATACTTGCTTTAATAATCAAAATGCAGTGGAAAACAAACATGAAATAATATAAGAAACAAGTATGATATCTTTTAACCAAAAGAGTAGGGAATCCAATAACCTTGGATAAAGATCCCTTGATTTATACTTTCATGAATGTATGTCTTACCCACACTAGGGTAAGCCCTTAATGAGAATATCAGAGTCTGTCTTACTATCCTCACAAGCCCTCTAACATCAAGGTATTCAGAAAATCTATCTTCCTTATCAAGGAAGTCCTTGAACTTTAAGGTAGTTAATACCTCTATCTTTCAATCCCCCGAAGCCATTGATTGTACACAACAACAATCGGAGTCACACGAAGCAATCTAAACAAGATGTTCAGTACGCACAAGGCATGAGAGCCTCTCTCTCTCTAAATTACTTTAGCAGCATGTAATCTCTAGAGTTATATAATAGTGTATTTATCTTGTTCAAATGAGCTCCTATTTATAGGCACATTTCTAACAGTTAGCTCCCTTCTCTAATGGTCATATTTTTCCATGAATTTAGGAGGGACCTGTACACATGTCACTCAAACAATGGTTGGTTAGAAACAGAATGTACGACATTTTTTAACTATAACAAGGGTATGTAAAATAAGATTGCTCAAAAAAATTTATTTTTTGGAGTCTATGGAAAAAATTATGTTCATAGTATTAGTGGAAAACATTTAGAGTCTTTATTACATGGATATTCAGATTCTTTTTTCCAAGGAATTCGGAATCAAAATTCTATAGACTCCAGAGTCTGAATTCTAGGGAATTTGGTACCTGAATTCTATGGAATTCTGAACTTGACTTCTGTGAAATTAATAACCTGAATTATGAAGAATTTAGATTCTGAATTTCAGATAATTTAGAGTTTGAATTTCAGAGAATTTGGAGTCTGAATTTCATAGATTTCAGAATCTAAAATTCAGAGAATTTGAAGTCTGAATTTTAGAGAATTCAGAGTCCGGATTTTAGAGAATTGAGTGTCTGAATTTCTGAGAATTTGGAGTCTGAATTCTAAGGAATTCATATTCTAAATTCTATGGAATTCAGATTCTAAATTTCAACGAATTAGAAACCTGAATTTCAGGGAATTCAGAATCTGAATTCATAGGACTCAAGAGTCTGAATTATTATCCTGAGAACATAATACTCTATATTTAAGAGTTTATAGAATTTCGAGTTTTAAGATGTGAAACTAATTTTTTCAGTTAGTAGTAAAAACAATTAGATTTAGAGAAAATAAAATATGAACAATGAAAAACATGTAAGGATAAAATATCCTTTGAGAAAGAAAATTTTCCTTATTATAGAAAATATGGGTAAGGAGAAAATTTCCTTATAAAAAAACATAGAGAAATTAAAATTTTCTTTGAGATAGAGTGTTTTTAATTTTCAAAACCTATAGGGATGAAAAAGTCATAAGTAAACCTTATTAAATCCACACATATCAATTTCCTCCAACCTCAAAACATGATATGGGCCATAGATATAATTTCTAGGCTGTGATATCTGAAACTTTTTATAAATCAATAAAATTCAACAAGGTGGAAAATCAAAATAGTATGCATCCTCTCTAATATACTCAACATGCTCGAATAATCACATGTATTGTAGAGAAATATTTATTTATTTCACAATCTATTGATGAAACTACTGAGGTGAAACTCTCAAAACACATGATCAGCATATAAATACTTCAATGTGATTGTTGGATATCAATATAATATTTATACTATCTTTTTACATCAAAATTATTTGATGAATCAACTAAATCAAAACTTTTGTCTCTTGAAGCATACTAGGTCCAACTAGAGAAGCCTCACCAATCACCATCTGAAAAAAAAAATATTTCTAGATGAATCCATACAATTACACAAAGATCTCCATTTGAATGGATGGTTGAAATATTTTTTATTGAAAAAATCAACCAATACCAAGTGGTTATCCTAAGAATCACCAAAACAAAAAAATGTGCACAGAAAGTCTGTCTTCAAGAATCTTTAGAGCTCATTATATCTATCCATACATCTTAAGATGATATTCTATGCTCAAACTAACATTTTATCCCATTACCTCCTAAATTCATCTAAAAAATGAGAAGTGAAGTGGGTATCCATATCAAAAACTACAATAGGTGGACGTTTTTGAAATATGAAAACCTTATGCTCATAGTAATTTTTGAGGTCATTGATGTACTTATATTTTCTTGAAAAAATGTAAACAATTTCTAATGATGTTAAATTAATTTCAATCAATAATTCATGTTGTCTAATGTTTTATTAAAATATGTATATTTAAAATTAAATAATTAAATTGAATTTCAATGTGTTCATTTAATGATTTATTTTATTCATTATTTTTGGGAAATTTATCATGTGTTTTAATATAAGAAAAAATATGGTCTACCATGATCCATCCCTCAACCACAAAAAAAATACACTCATCCAACACATTTTAGTGGTCAACCACCCTGAAAGGCCTTTGGAGAGCATGATCCTGGAGATATTGGAAATCAAGCCCATGGGTAGGAACCCATGGGTGTATAGGTTGGGCCTAATCCTATGCGAGCCATGTGAGGAGGCACAAAAAATATTTGTGTGTCCATGTGTTATGGGATCACATCCCTATTACAATTTTATTAGTTGGTGATGAGATTAGTTTCATTATAAACAAGTTCTCAAAGTAGATTCATTTTGATATTGTCCACAATTGTACTGTGTATTTGTCAAACATACCAATATAGTTTCATTTTACCATGTCCATGAAAACCCTACACCTCGAATACATCATATTATTTTCTTCTCTACTCGATGCCACCGACATCATCTGAAATCACTAAAAAACACCATGGATGTTATTGGTAAAACTCTAGGTCAAGTCAAATGAACTCTCTTGGGGACTGAATTAGCATGGATCTCAATTAGACCCTGGAATGATCTCAATGTTTCTCTTTTGAATATAAACAAAGTCATGCATTCCAATGTGAGATCCCTTTGGACACTATGAATTACATTGGAATTGACCCCTAACTCTGATACCTCACCCAACTGAGATGATGCCACACTGCCACCTGACATGGACAACCAATGCATTCCATGTACATGATGAAGGGCACTACCACATAGGACTACGCTAAAAAGATAAAAGAAACCACTAATATGGTGTGGAGATTTTTGAAAAATATTTATTCCAAGATGGTATCTGAATTTTAAAATAATAGAATGAAATCTGCCATCGATATAATAATAAAATTTGAGACCCTTGAAATTGCCTATAAAAAAAGGGGCCCACCCATAACCCACTGTGTGAACCCACCTGAGCGAGGGTTCATTACTACATCTTTATTTTTTTGTTTTACTATTTCATAATAAACTTAAATATCATTAACTATTATTAATTTTAATTAATTAAATCGTTTTTTAATCTATGTGTTCCACAAATTTTCTCAGTTTTTTTCATCTTCTTCATCCATTCCCATTCTATTTATTTTATTTTATTTTATTATTTTATTATCCTATTTATATTCTTCCCTATTAGTGATCTATTACCCACGATAATAGTAGTTTGACCCAAGGCTTGGCCATGGTGGAGGTTAGGTGTTTTCTAAATCTAGTACTTAAATTATTATATGAATTCAATCTATTTGCGTTGGATGTCAGTAAAGTGCATGAGTTCGGAAATTATCCAATATGACATAGAACTCAACCTCACTTAAATTATTTTTTCCCTCCCTTACATTAAACACACAATCTTCAATGGTGTAGTTGATCCCTTTAATGGATTAAATAGAATATTAAAGAGAAAAGTTTAAGAATGTTACACCATCTCGTTGAGGTATATCATCAACCATGAGTATAGGTGGAGGTTCAATTTAGTTTCCTTTGGCATTCAAGATTTTAAAAACAATAAATAATAAGATATAAGTTTATAAATGAGATTTCTTGATTTTAATATCAAAAAAAATTTAATCAACAATAATAAATAAATAACTTACCAAAAACAAAACATAATTAAAGGCACTTTTTTTGACCTCATATAGTATTTTATGTTAGTATTGTCTTATTTTATTACATTTCATTTTTTCCCAAAAAACCAAATAAAAACCCAAAATGTAAATAGTTTAGTTGAATTTGAAAAAAGTGAGTATATAATTATGAAGCTCCTCAAGTGAGATGACCCTAGTCAGCCAATATGATACACTAGGAAAATAGAAAATTTTCTTTTTTAACACCCCGCGACATGTGTTTCCTTATAACCGGTGTCATTTTTTGGATATAATCCATAATTTTCTTGTTCTTTATATTTTTAATATATATATATATATATATATTATTTTCTTTAACTTTTTTACCATGATGTTTTGAAATGATTATTTATTTAATTCAGGGAACAATAAACCACATGCGGAGAAACAAGAGAAAGAGGTTGAAGTTACAATGGATTCCCTTTATCAAAGGATTAATTAAATCACTAACCTATCCAAGAATTTGTTATGTGGGAATGAAACTGGTATCTGACATAAAGAACTAGTGACTTTACTCAATATTTTCAAGGATGATATTAAATGACTGATGGCTAATAAGGATGTACCACTAAAGATTCCCATTTTTTCTGATGATATACACGAAGTTGAGGAATCACTTGAATACCATCGGTTACATAAAAATATGTAGATATATATTTAGGAATACCATGAAGACATATAGAGTGAGGATAAATAGTCATGTAATGATAATAATATAGGAAAATACTCATAATAATTTTTAAGTGAATGGGAAGATGAAGAAATGTAATGAGATCTCTCTATTTAGAAAATATAAGGATCAATACCAAACTTATAGGGACATAAGATTAGAATACATGGATATTAAATCATTTTACATGAATATTAATTACATTACAAAAATACACAAATAAGGACCATAATAGTTTACTGCCTTTGGTAACATGGAAAATTATTTTCTTAATTAATTAATGTTATTAAATGTTTCATATAAAGATCTCCCCTTTATTACTATTCACAACATACCATACATAAATTATTTCCTTATAACCTAGGGAAATGAAAAATAAAAAGGGTGATATGAGATGCTCATTAAGGGTAGAAAAATGGACATACTTAAGTATAATAAGAATATAAGTGTATGAGAACATTAGTAGAATATTTGAAAACCATACCATACATATCGAAGATCATAATCTTGAGTCATGGCATAATTATTGGAAGATAACAATACATGAATCATATATCTATCAAAAAAAATTATCCAAGAGATAATTACATTGGAATAAGACATATAATTGTGGAATATACATAGTCATAGAAAATCATATATCACGACTACCCACCAAGACATTCATAACATGGTAGGCTTGGTCTAACCATCTGTGTACCTGCTTTTGGCTTCGAATAAACTCTAATTTACCCTATTTTTGGCTTAGGGTAACCTCCCATGTACCCTATTTTAGGTTTGGTATAACCTCCCATTTTCCATTTGATATTATATGAAGTTAATAATTACCCAATTCATTGGAGTGAGATATATGTCCCACCCATAACATGATGAAAATCATATATATATGTGCTATACAAACATAAAAAATTCATCATATCACAACATGTGAAATTAAAATGGGTTTCATAAATATGTCATCATATCTTAACTTTTTGAAAAGATAAATGTTTCATAATAATTTATTTGTTTAATCATATCATAACACATGAAACGAATCCTAATTCATAAGCATTTCATGTGGAATAACCCAAGTAAGAGAAATGGGTTCCAGAAAATGCTTATCATCAGAAACATAAACCATTTAGATTAATAATAATAATAGTATCCCTGGATCATAACCCCATTAAATCATAAGTAACATCAAAGGATTTTATATTAAAAGGGAAAGAGATTTTTACATATCGCATCAAACATTTATTTGAGGAAAAATAACCTTTTCACTATAAAAAACACTTATATGAAACATATATTTTTTAAAATAATTTTATTTTGAAATAAAAATGAAAATGTATAACGTAATATTAAAAGAAAATAATGGTCTTGATGTTGGGAAATTACTCTCTTTCAATACATGTTAAAAAAAATACTCATTTCACATTTTTGACAAAATCCTGTCATTCATTCTTTTTCAAAAATAATACAAAAAATAATTTTAAATTATTTTTAAAAATTATAGAATGGGTAAACAATAATTTTAATAAATCCTTTTGATAACATTAAAATAATTTTTAAAAAACTTCTAGAAACAAGGTTTTAGAAGAAAAAAATGTTTTCGACCGAAGAGATAAATAAAGATGAGTTTTCTTAGAAACATTATTTTAAACTATCGAGAATATAAAGAGGCGAAAATGAAGAGAAAACATATATTCTGATGATATAATAATAGTAAACATAAATTAATGAGTTTCTTGAGAGATGGGTCATAAAATTTCATCATTATAAGAATAAAAAAATAGTCCTTAAAAATAAAGAGATTGTACCATAAAACAATTACCACATTGGTAACATTGAATCATAAGCCACATGAAAGAATAAAATTAAATGAATCTTAAAATATCCTGAGAATAAAAAAATTCATGAAATTAAATGTCAAATAGGTTTTACATAAATGTCATAAATAATAATAGGTTCATAACATGAAATAAGTCTCAAAGAAAGAAAAAATAAACAAATATACCTTACGACTTTATTAATCTTTTGAATTATAATCCTAAAAACATAAAATAAAATGAAAAATTAAATATCATTAAAAGAGTGGGATTCATGACCTTAAAAGTAAAAGAAAAAATATATACACCATAAAACAATAGTGATAAATTTTCATATGTATCCTATAAATAAAAGAGTGAGTACAAAATCTATACAATAACTCTAGACTTCCTTCTTACTTGTTCAAACATCATCTTATTCAGGTAACTTCCTTAGGATTGCATCAAAACACTTCCTAAGTTGGATTTTACAAAAATAAGGCTTATAGGACGAGATTAGGGAAGTTTGGAAGGGATTTGGGTAGATATTTACTGAACCAAAATTGTTTAATGGTGTATAAAATAGAGGTTAGGGGGTGTCCATTTATATGTGAGGTGAGTGACACACTTGTAATTTTTAAAACAAAAGGTCTACACACATTATTTATTTGAATAGGGTAAAAATGGAGTATTATTTAAAATTATATGTTACTGGGTCAAAATATGGACATCCGATAGATTTTAGACAAGTGTTTATGTAATTTTAACCCTTATCTTTTTAGTTTAATCACTGGTAAATCCATTGTTACCTTAACTACAATAAATAATTGTTACCTTTTGTACAATTAATTTTGGTCTAAATTTATGTTGAAATTATTAAATAATATAAATTATACTAATTCTGAATATTAGATCCATTTATCCAAATTCCATTGATATAACTGGAAAATTTTAATTTAAAATTAACCCTATAGATGTGATGAGAATGTAGGGTTTTACAAAAAATATTCAAAGGTTTACAAAGTTTTTATATCTCAATTAAATATAAAATTGATTATAGAAACCTAAATTTAATTAATGGATGTATACTTGAAATAATTTTACTTTAAAACCAGTTTAAAATATTATTTATATTTATAAATAATTCAAACAAAAATATAGTTTTCAATTAAAATTCATCATTTTTCCCTATTCACCAAAAAATTAATATTTTCAAAAAATTATCAAAATTTCAACCTAATATAATACTGATATTATTATTTAAAAAAATTGTTTTATATTTTCAAATAAATCATCTTGAAGTCTAAATAATTATTTTTAAAATGAGGGCTAAAAATGCAACAAAACTTCTTTTTTTTTTTGAAAATTACACTTTTTAAGCTTACTTCTTGATTTATTATTATATCATGTATAGAAAAAACTCAAGATGAGTGTTAAATATTTTTTTTAATATTTAATATATAAATTTTATTAAAATTATTCATTAATTTTTTTTTTAATTTATTGATGTTAATATGTTTTTTTGGGATAAAAATTGTTTTTCTAGAAAAAGATTTCATTTATTTTCAGATATTTCTCATTTTCATTTTTAATTAATTAATCACAAAATATTGAATTATATATATATATATACCTTATATTTGGATAATTTATTTAATCCTATTCATACCCACCATTCAAATGGCTTGTAGATTCCTATCATTTTGAATAATAACATTTGGTAGTATGCTACAATTCGTTTAATCATAGTGTTGTGTGTAACACAAGTTAAACTAAGTGTTGTGTGTAAAATTAAATAAAATAGGTGTTTCATATAATTAAATCTATATATTGTGTTTTATGTAATGAAAAATATCTAAAAAATTAAATTATTTTGAAAAAAATATATCAAAAAATCTCAGGGTGCTACATTCTACTCCCCTTAAAATGGATTTCTCCATAAATATTCATCACTCTAATGAAAACTAATGAGATTAATAATTCCTCAAAATTTTATTAGGTTTCTAGATAGCTTCATCAAGATTTTTGTCTTATAAAAAACCATTGACTCGGTGAGTGGTCATGTTTCATAGAACTTTATCAATTCAATCAATAATCTCAACCGAATATTCTTAATTAGAAATATCATTCTCTAGTGGTATGATCTCTATGTTCAGAACATGTAATGGATCAGGTATATTCTTACCTTGTTGTGATACATGTATCACATAGTGATCCTAAGATTGGTTAGATGAAATCTCTAAAGGATAAGCTACTTTTCCAATATAATCAAGTATTTTAATAAGACTAATATACCTAGGTCTTAGTTTTCCCTTCTTTCTTTCATAGAGAAAATCATTGAAAGTCCTTATTACTAACATAAAATTATTGACTTCATTGAATATTTTCAACATAAAATTTCTATCAACTATTGTAATTTCATAAAATTTTGTGAATATATTGAACCTTATCTACCATCAGATTAACTACTCAGGTCCCAATAGCTTTCATTCAGTAGCTTCATCCCATTACATTGGAGTTCTACAATTCATTCCATAAAGTGATTCAGAAGGATACATATGATTGTTTGATTGAAAGATATTGTTTCATAAAAACTCAACAAAAGGAAGGTGTTGATCTAAACCTCTTTTTAAATCGATAGAAAAATATATTAAAATATCCTCTAGTGTTTGAATTATTTTCTCAAACTGGCTATATGTTCATGGATGATACACAGTGATGATAATCAGATTTAAATCCAGAGATTGTTGAAGACTTCCCCAAAATATCAAGCTAAAAATTATATTCCAATAAAGTACCACTGAATGTTGTACTCCATTCAACCTTACCACTTCTTTAATATATATTATAAAAATAAGATCCAAAGAGAAATCTTCTTTGATAATAATAAAGTGTGCTAAATTTTTTAAGGTGATTGACTATAACCCATAATTATCTAAACACAAAAGATAAGATAAACCCTAAATGTTACCAGTACCTTTAATAATTTGTCCACAAAGTATAAAGGTATTTATACTCAGATAAACTTTTCACAATATATAAAATCAAATGGTTTCATTTCCATAAATATATAATGACATATACTTAATCTTGATAAACTTTCATCACATAAAACAAAAAAATGGTGATAAGGAATTAGAACTTATGATAAAGGTTAAAATCATAAACCCATAATGTTATCCATAACATTGAAGTTAATATTACAAGGAGACATAAATTCTTCCAAAAGATAATTCACCCTTTATTCACCAAATAATCTCTTATATTATACAAAAACATTATATTGGATGTCTAGATTGAACCCTGTATTAATATAATTTAAAATGAGATTTTGTTATTCCAAAACTCATGTCGATAGAGATAATCAAAATTACTTTCACTAATGTACGATCAATCATATTTTCATTAGGTTCATTCATAAAATACAAAACATGATATTTCTAACTAAGGAGGAGAGGATTAGTCTGACCTAATTATCATTATTCACTTCAACCATCATGATTGCATAAGATTTCCCTTTGTATATTATAATAAATGGGTTTTGGCATTGATCATCGTTATTAACCCTCATAATTGTTAACATATTAGTATAATTACCATACACTTTTAAATTTAAGTACTAAAGTGTAAGAGGTGAATTCTGTAGAGTTTCCTCATCATTTTCATTAATATCAAAATTCTTCAAATCACTTAACTATTCATTCATTTTATGACCTTAATTTCTAAACATAATACATTTAGTAGTACCATTTATATAATTTCCACCAAGATACATCACAGACTTTTAAAATATAGGAAATTACATCTTATTCTCTCCCCAGTTCTTATATTTTCATTTGAAATGCATTTTATCTTCTTATAAAAACCATAAGATCCATATGTAACAACAACCTTTTTTCCACCTTGATATAACATCAAAAAATATCTTAATATATAATAATGTATCTTAAGGATAATTCCATTTGGATACTTGGTTATAATCCAATGAAGAAATGTTCAACTATAATTTCATATCATATGATAATACTAGAAGCATACCTCCCTAGTCATATAGAATTTTCTTCATAGATACCCACAGATTCCAGATCCTTTTTCCTTAGCTCAAGGAACTACTGCTCTATATTTGTATTAAGAATACTAGGAAAGTACTTATTGAGAAATAATTTCCTAAACACATTCTAATCTATGGATTCAATTTCACGATGTTTCTTCATATTCTTGATAAGAGTCCACCATTGATCTATGTCACCTTCCAAATGGTAGACAAACAAATTGACCTTCTCATGCTTTATAAACTAGAATATGAAAAATAGATTTTTAGTGGTACTAATCCATTTATCAATAACTAGTGAATAAAAAGACACATTGAAATTAGGTGGGAATTTACTGATGATGGACTCTATAGAATTTGATTCCCTCGTTTTCACATTTGTAAGTACAACATGATTTATAGATCGAGAAAATTGTCTCATAACTGAAACAAATATTTTTGTATTCCATCTCCCATAATTGTTGGTTTCTATAGAGGACAATCATTTCTTTTTTCATCACACTCTACATTAACATAGTTTCTTCATGTTTAATCGATCTACTATAACCAAAACATAGTGTGACAGACACTAATCACATTGTGGAACCACATAATCATGAAAAATAACTTATATAATGTGTAAATCATGAAACCTTATTTTTAATATATGATATATTAGGTTTATCCTAGTTCATTCATAGTTATAACCTATTTAAACCATTCATGGTGGTTCATAAATAGTTTGTGAATATACAAAGAATACCCCCTAATAGTGTCCAAAAAAGTGTGAAAAGAGGGCCATTACCATACACCAGGTGATGAAAAATTCTAGATGAATTCACCCTTTTCGGTGTTATTACCCCTAGGCACCTCAATAACAAAGGCACTTCCACTTATAGTATACATATAGAGGTCTAGTTTCTTATAAACCACTCACTCAATCCTCCACCAAAATTCTAGGACATTTTCCTTTACATTGAATCATCCTTAGACTCATCCTTAGACACATCCTTAGACGCATCCCTATATATATCATTATAAATATCCATAGAGATCTCACTGAAGTGTTCTCAGTCTAGTTTCCAATGGTAAACTAAACCTTTCCTTTGATACAAACTATAGATACATAGGATTCTCATACAAGGATAATATATATTTTTAGATGAGTATTCCTTACAATACACAAACACTCACCTGAGGAGTATAACAGTTTAGTTCCTTGGGAATCATGGAACACAATCTTCTTAATTCATGAAATTTATTTAATAACACCCATAAAGATATTCCCCTTTAGTTTTTTTGACAAAATACCATACATAAAATATTTCTTTAAAACGTGGGAAGAAGGAATCATAATAAAGGGATAGATCATATGCTTATTAATGGTAAATAAGGAAGACACATAATCATAACATGAACATAAAGGTCTGAGAATATAATCATAACATCTAAAAACCATACACTGCATATTAAAGATCATAATACTAATTTATGGAATAAATATTAGTAGTTCATAATAGATAAATCATAAGAAAATCAAAGATAATGAGACATGATTTCACAAATTTTTTATAAGACATAAAATTCTAGAATATATAATCATAGAAAATATAATTCTAAGGCTACCCACCAGGATATTCATAACATGTTCGGCTTGGGCTAACCACCTGTTTACCAACTTTGGGCCTGGGATAACTTCCCATGTACTATCATTCATGCTTGGGGAAACCTCCCATGTACCCTATTTAGGGATTTATATAACCTCCCATATATCCTTTGAGATCTTATAACATTAATCATAACCCAATGAATTAGAGGGAGATATAGGTCTTACCCATAACATGATGAAAATATTACATAATTGTGCAATAAGAACATAATAATTTTATCACATTAGAACCCATGAAATTAAAATGAATTTATTAATATCATAAAACATGGAAAAGAGATAGGTATCATAACCATTTAATCATTTCATCATAGAATAACTGCTGAAAAGAAGTGGAATTCATAATCATTTAATCATGGAATAACACATGGAGGAGATAAAAGTTTCATAAAACTCATTCAATCATAAAAATAAAACATTAAATGAAATAGTCAAAATGGTTTCTTTAGATCCCGAACCTAGTAAATAATAACTAAAATTAATGTATTTAATCTTATAAGGAAAATTATTTTCAATGATCACTTGAAACATTTATTTGAGTAAAAAAACCTTTTCAATTTAAAAAAACCTCTTTCCAAAACATAAAACATTTTTAAAATACATTTATTAGAAAATTAACTAGAAAACATATAAAGAAGATTAAAATTAATTAATGATCATAAAAGTGGGATGTTCTACACATTTGATTCATGTTAAAATAAATATTACTTTCACATTTTTGGTCAAATAAAAATGGTAATAGTTTTTTGAAAATGACTAGAAGATTCCTTTTATTTTTTGAAAAAAGTATAAAATGGGTAAAAATGTCTTTAGTAAATTACTTTGAGATTGTTAATTTTTTTGTTTTTTCTAATAAAAATGTTTTTGGAAGAAAAATTGGGTTTTGATTAAAGAAATATATTAATATTTTCTTTATATAAATATTATTTTAAACACTTAAGCACATAAAGATAGTAAAATGGAGGAGAAAAAAATATTTTCAATAAATAACCCGAGTAAAATAAAATTACTGATTTTTTTATATGGATCATAATATTTCATCATTGAAATAATAAACACAAATAATCCTAATAAATGATGAGATTTTACCACAAAACCATTTCTACTTCGGTAAAATTGAATCAAAAGCCCCATAAAAGAATAACATTAAATGGAACTAAAAATATCATTAGAATAAAAAAATTTAGGATACTAAATGTCAAAGGGTCAATATATACACCTCATAAAAGCGGATAAGTGCATAACATGACATAAGTCTCAAATAAGGAAAACTGAGACAAAAATCACATATCTCTTTACTATTCTATTGATTTGTAATCCCCAATAAATCATAAAATCTAAATAAAATTAAATGTCATGAAAATAATGGTATTCATGAAAGAAATCATGAAATGTGTAGTATATACACCAAATAAAATAAATGGGTGGTGAATTTTTATACATTTTTAGAAATAATACAATGACTAGAAATCCCATACTGTAAGTCTCGACATCCTTCATACTCATTCGAACCTCCACTTATTTAGGTAACCTTCTTAGGTATTTTCTAAAGACATACTAGGTTATCATTATAAAAAAATTAATCCTTATGAGATAATAGTAGGGATGTTCGGAATGGATTTTTTGTTGTCATGGATGAACTAAAATTGTTTAAAGCTGTGAAGAATAGTGAATAGGGGTTGGCCTTTTGTAATTGGGGTGAGTGGCATATTTATAATTTTTGAAAGAAAAAGGTGTACAAAGTGTTTTATATTCCACAATGGTCCGAAATATATTATTCGAGAGCCCTATACATTGTAGGGTCGAAATATGTCCATACAATTGATTGTATATAAGTGTTTAGGTGATTTTCAATACTATCTTTTCTAGTTTGACCCAAAAAACTCATTTTTACCTTAAATGTGGTAAATAATTTTTATTTGTTATGATTCATTATTGAAAAAAATTAAGTTATTATTATTAGATAATATATATCAAGCTTATTCCAAATATGGGATCCATTTTCCATGTTCTATTCAAAAATGTTGAAAATTTTAATTTAAAATTAATCCTATAGATGGGATGTGAAAGTTGGGGTTTTAAAGAGAAAATATTCAAAAGTATATAATGTTTTTATAAAAAAATTAATTTTAAAATTTAGTCCAATTACCTAATTAACATTAATGGATGTATAATTGAACTAATTTTACTTTAAAAAAATTTAAAATATAATTTAAATTTATAATCAAATTAAACAAAAAGGAAGTTTTCAATTAATGTTTAGTATCTTTAACTATTTACCAAAAACCTAATATTTTTAGAAATTTATCAAAAATTAACCCTAAGATAATATTTATATTATTTTTTCAAAAAATATGTTTTTTTTAACGAATTTTTTAAATGTTTCAAAAATTATTTTTATAACATGTGTGAAAAATGATGCAAAAACTGATTTTTAGAAAATATAGTTTTTAAGAATAAAATTAGATTTATTCATATATATTGTCTAGAAAACACATAATCTTAATGTTAAATGGTTTATTGATTATATGATAGATTAATTTCAATAAAATAATTCACTAAAAACGTTTTTTAATTTATATACCCATGTAAACTCTGTATTTTAATAATTTATTTAATAATAATCATATACTCCATTCCAATGGAAAAGAGGTAACTATCTTTTTGAATAATAACATATTAATAGTATATCATGTTTTGTTTAAACTCGGTGTTGAGTGTAACATAGGATAAACTCAATTTTGAATGAAATATAAGATAAAATCAGTGTTTCATATAATTAAATATAAACTCAGTGTTGAGTGTAATAAAAAATATAAAAAATATTAGATTGTTTTGAAAAAATATTTCAAAAATCTCAGGGTGATACATGACTACGTGTTGTTGGTAGTGGAAGAAGAAGAAGAAGCCACCCAAGTGATTAAATTAGAAGAAATAATATAGGATCCTAAAAAACTTCATCCATCTAGCGAAGATTGAATCTATGAGGAACATTCAACTATATATTCAATTTAAGCCAAACAAACTTTGGGAGTTGACCACTTCTTGAACTCAATTTAATTTAATTTCATTAAAACTAAATTAAGTATCACTCCTTACTATTTTGATTTTATAGATTTATAAAAAAAGTATTTATCCTTGTGTTAATACTATGATAATGAAAATGAACATATTGAGGAAAAATTGGAACTCCCTAAAGAAATTGAAAATTTACTGGAGGGAGAACAAGAAGATATCCTAGTGGATATTTTATACATGAAAAAGACACAAGCTTCTTATATTAAAAGGAATAATTTGATATTGAATTTTCAAATTTAAAAAATGTTAATTAATGTTACACTCTCACTCTCCCTTTAAATATTATTTTAATTCATCATAACTCGAGAAACCACTGGTTAGTGAAGTAGATGTTTCAGAAGTAGAAACCAAGAAGAAGGATGATCCATAGATCCTCATACCCACTCCATGAAAGATATAACTTATTATAAAGTTAGTGGATTTAGTGTACTATATCCCTGGAATAATCAAGAAGAATATTGAATTGTGAGTTGGGGAAAAACATGTGGTTGTTCAAGTATATAAAACTCCACCCACCAATAGACTATAGATGATATTTGGTAATGCCCGTTTAGATTCATCCAAAACCTAGAGCCCACATGGGAGATTGAACCAATTATTATCATTAAATTTTATTTCAAGTAATTTAAATTACAATTTCATTTTTATAAATTTGATTCATCCCACTAATTCTATAATTTTGAGATTTAATGAAATAGTCCTTCAGTTATAATGATTGATTATCATTTGTAGGTCAATGATTGCATATAAAAGCCCCCAAATAGTAGAGGAAGAGGACCAAAGAATTCATGAGAAAAGGGAGTTCACTTGTAATTTTTATCTTCCAAACTCATGACTATTTTTTCTAAAAACCTATTTTGAGCTTTGTAATAAAATTTCCATGACCATACTTCAAATTTACTCTTTACTCAACTTTAATAGGAGTCAAGAGTTTCTTAAGAACACTACGATGGCATGTTTTATATTTAAATGATAATTTTATTTAATGAGTAAGGTGAAGAATTTAATTATTAGAGAAAATAATTATATTGGAATGATTACTCATTATTTGAAGGGATTAGTTGGTTAATGTAAATAAAATTTACCTAAAAAATTTTTATACATTGAATTTTTAAAATTCTTGTGAATTTATTTTTTATTATTGGTCATACCATGAGTGATTTCCCCACATCATACATTCCATTCTCAAAATTATTTCAATAGAAAAATTTCATATTTCATCGTGATCATATTTGTTGAGTGATCTTGGGGAATTCCACCTTCTATAACTTTCATTATAACTTTTCAAACCTAGTCACTGTGTAAAAAAACCATTTAAAATTATTAATTCATTTTTATATAAAAGCCTTTGTCTTTGAATACCACCTGATACATTAATACTTATTTGTCTCATAAAGACAATGAATGATATTTTTAGGAATTATCTATATTTCAATCAATTTTTATCCATTCCTACCCTCCACTTAGTATTTTTCATGATATTTTAATGTTTAATTGTGTATATACAGGAATTCATGACTAAAGGTATGCATTAAATTGTAAGAAAAAATTATGGGGGTAATATTTCTGGTTATTTAGAATGTTTTTTTATTCATTCATTATAATTTATTTTTTCCCTTCTTCATAAAAATGGAAAAAATATAGGAATATATTTTGACTTGGAAGAATAAAAAATTATCATTACTAGACTAATGATTTTTATCATATTTGGTTAGGTGGTGGATGTGAGTATTTTTCAATGAAAGGCTTTTGAAAAAATAAATAAATTATTAAATATATAAATATATATATATATATATGAAAAGGTAGATTTAAAAAAATGTAAAAAAAATTATAGAAAATTCAAGAAGGTGTAAACCATTCACTATGATTTTAAATTAATCATAACCTTTTCATTGAGCTTGGGAAGTGTGTTTTTTTCATTTCAAAGGGGATATTTTCATTACAATTTTAATTTTGATATCAAGATTTATATTTTAGAGTAAACATACTCATTTTAGGCTTAATTATTCCCATATATTCGTACCAACTTTAAGCCTCAATGTTATCATAACCATCAATACCAGAAAAAATGGCTTCTGTGCCTGCCGAAACGGGCGAACGCCATTGGCGGTCACTACAAAGAGTATTAGTGACTGCCATTGGCGGCCTCTAATGTCGACATAAACTGGGTGGTAATTTTCCTGCCCCCGCCTTCCCCTGCCGCTGCATCCCCCCCCCCCCCCCGCCGCCGCTCTGATGCCCTTGGTCACCCCCATAACAACCACACATCACCTCCCATAGCCTTCCCTTACCCGCCGTGAGAACTCCCCTGCCGCTGCCCTACCACCCAATCCCTCACTGACGTACCTACCTCTCACTCCGGCCACCGTAGATCCGCCATGGCCGGCGAACCGAGCTCGCATCTACCGGTCATCCCCACGGGTTCATCGCGTCGCACCCACCTATTGTCCCGCGGGTATGAAATCTGGATTTTTTAAAAGGACCAAGAGCGACCGCCATTGGCGGTCACTATTGGTCTTTACCAACAAAGCAAACACGACCTCCAAAAGCCGTCGCAAGGTGGCCGCTACAACCCTTTAGCGACCGCTTTTGGCGGTCGCTAAAGGTCTTTATTCTAGTAGTGCATGATTGAAAATTCCTCCTCATTTTATATGAGTTTTTGAATTTACAAGGTGGATAAAGTAATTCCTTTGTATGATGATATAAAAGGAACATGCTATCATGATATGATAATAACTATAATTTAATTTGAGTCATGAGTGAAGAGTGAAAATATTCAAAAGGAGGTAAATCATGACTTTAAATGTTTAAAAATTATGAATTGAAAAACTTGAATGGATTATAAGAAAAGTTCCACTATTTTCAATATTAATAATGTAAAATATGTTTCTTTTAAAATTCAAAAATTAAATTAATGTTTTATTTGAAACATGAATATTTAGTTTTATATTAGTAGTCATTATTTTATTTCATTGATATTTTAATAAATCTAAAAATGCTACCCACTATAATTCAACGTTGAAAATTAATTCTTGAGGAAAATAATAGTTTATTCATGGGGGAATTTGATGTAGTGATATTTTCTATGAAAAAATGTAAACAATTTCTAACGATGTTAAATGGATTTCAAGTAATAATTCTATTTATTATAATTCTTTATTAATATATTGTTATTTATAATTAAAAAATTAATATTTATTTAAATATGAGGTTTTGGTGATTTTTTATTGATTATTTTGTAAACATTTTATCCATTTAATTATAGGAAAACATATGGATCATCCATAAGATAAACCTCAACCATAGCCCATAAGCCCCTTAGACACCACTTTTAGGTTTTGGATGGCCAAGAATGCCTAAGGAGAGATCGCTCATGGAGGTAGAAGAGATTAAGAATATGGGGATAAACCTGTAGGTGGATAGGTTAGTCCTCTTCTTGTGAAGGATGTGTGACAATGCACTAAACATAAATATGTGTGCGCGTGTTGTGGGAGAACATCCCTACTATAGGCATCTGAGCTAATTATGAGAGATGTTTCATTATAAACAATCACTCATACCAGATTTATTTTTGATGTTGGAAGCATATGTGTTAAGAACAATTCATGGTTACCAAAACAATTTCATGGCACTCCATCTACACAAACTCCATTCCTTGGACACACTCTACAACCATATCCACTACTCATAACCACTACTCAATGCCACCACCCCCATCTTCAATCACCCAAAAAGACTATGGTAGATATTGGTAAATGTTGGGATCAATAAAAATGACCTATCCTATGTGCAAACCACTATGAAACACATCTAGAACCTATAATGATCTCAGTTATTTCATTTTGATGATGAATGAAGCCATACATGCCCATGTGAGCTCCGTGATGCCACTTTGAAGGAAATATAACTCAACCACTTCCTCCACTACCACGCCCCCACCCCATGACAATTATACATTGCCACATTCTATTATTGACTATTTCATGCCATTTACAAGATAAAGGGTATTTTCTAACTTGTCTATGTTGCAATGATAAAGGAATCCATAGATATCTACATGATATTTTTGAAAAATCTTTATCCAATTATGAGATCAAAATTTTAAAATAAGAGATGAAAATATATCACCTATATGATAATAAAAGTTGAGATAGTTTGAAAGTATATGATAATACTTTTGCATATAAATAGAATAGGCTAGCCCACTGTTGAGATTATGACCCCATCAGGGGAGGGTATTATACTGCTGATTTCATTATTTTGTATTATTTTTTTATTATATAATTTAATTATTTTAACTCTTATTCATTTTTATTAATACATTACTTCTATAATTTATGTGTTCCATTGATTTTCTCCACTATTTTATTCTTCTTCATTTATTCAAAATCTTTTTCATTTTATTTTCTTTTTTTAGTCTCCTATTTCTTTTATTTCCACCAATGGTATCTTACTCTAGATATGGGAGGAGAAATTGAGGCCTGACCTCAAGGGAGGTTTAGTGTTTTCTAAATTAACTAAATAAATTATTTTATAGTTTGAATATTTTTACAGTAGATTGTATAAAAGTTCATGAGTACAGATGTTTTTCACTATAACATGGAACCCAACTTCACTTCCATTATTTTGTTTAAATAATTTCCCACCCTTCTATTGAACATAGTCTCTTCACATGATAGAGTTGATCCATTCAGGGGATGAAGTAATATATGATGAAGTCAGGTCCTTGATGATACCCTAATCATGGATGTGGTGTTTCATGAACATTGATTATAAGAGGAAGTGGAATTTAGTTTTCTTTGGAATTTGATATTTCACAACCAATAAATAAGTGGACAGTATTTCATTAATGGTATTTTATGATTGAACTATGAGAATAAATTAAAAAAACAATGAACAATGAAGAAACATGAAACCAAACCTAAAATCCATGTTATTTCTTTATAATATCATACTTCATTTCATGTTAGGTTGTTTTTTTTTACTTATTTAATTTTCCAAAAATAAAGTAAAATTTATTTCTTTAATAAAAAATAAAAACATAAAATGGTTTTAGTGAATTTGAAAAAAGAGAGTAGAAAAATAAGAAGACCCCCTTGTGATATAACTCTGGTTATCCACTATATTGCACTAAGAAAACATAAATAATCACTTTTCCACACCCTGAGACTGGTGTGTCTTCAGTCTTTGTCTTTTTTTAACACGAGTAATGGGGATGAAGTAAAAAAATTTAGTCATCAGATTGATCACTACCCATAACACATTATTCCATTAAAGGGTATGTGGAAATTTTACCACAAAACATATCGAAATCATGTCCCCCTTCAAAGTCATCATAAGAAGGTATTAAAAAAACTTGAGGGTTTCTAATACTCGTACATGTCCACATTATAGATACAAAAATGATAAAATATATTCAAAAAAAGAGTTCTCCCATAACTAGCCATAAAAATCATCACCGAATGTCATAAAGAATATTCATTGTTCCTGGTTTTACTACCCAATGGGAACTATTTCAGTCTCGAATCACATATTTTCTCATGGGAAAAAGTATATCACACCAATTATGAAAACATTAGATACCCTTCGAAGAAATGGAACCCTCATAGATGGTTTAACCACCATAAATAGAGTCCCTAATTCCTTGAAACTCATTATCAAGTTGTTTCTCTTGAAGAATCATCTCTATAAGATATGAGGTTAACTAAAAAAGTTTTCAAATATTTATAGTCTCATATTTTTTAATTTTCAAATGTATACATGAATAGAGGGCCATCAAAACCCACTATTTGGTGATTCTTTTGAGGTATGGGTCAAATGTTTTCTTCTAAAAGCATATGTGACAACAATCACATTACTAAGTGTGAATTAAATGCCAAAATCAAAATATTATAGGTACTCCACCCATAACCTTTGATTAAGATTAAAATTTTTTTGATATAAAATATAAATCAACATTTCTGTGATCATGATAGATTGTAAACTTTTTTAAAAAGAGGTAATTCCCCAAAATCCTATGAGAATGCCTCATAGCTATGAGTTTCGGATCATTAGTAGGATTGTTCTTCTAATGTGGGTTTAGATTTCGAGAAACATAGTCCAACACATAATCACCCTTCTTGAGAACACATCCCAAACTAGAGCCGTGTGCTTCACAAAATACCACATAACCTTGTCCCTCCTCTAGAATACACAAAAATAGAATAGAAATGAAATTATTTTTTAACTCATCAAAATAATTTAAAAAAAATTAAATCCCTTAAGAAATTTACTCCTCTTTTCAGTGAGAGTGGTCATTAGGGAATCCAAATTTGATAATTATAAAATTATTTATAAATAATACCATACAAGACCCAAGATTCCCCAAATATAAAAAACATTACATAGTTGTTCCCATGTCATAACAACCATAACCTTTTTTGGATTAATTTAAGTACAATGTTCTGAGACCATGTGTCCCAATAAAAAAACTTTAGGAATTAAAAAAATACATTTCAATAGTTTAGAATTTATCCAATGAGTTCTCAAAAATTACATAAACTTATCTTGAATGATGTACGTAATAATCCATTTTCTTAGAGTAAACCAAGATGTCATCTTAAAATACCACCATGAAAAAATCAAGATGATCATGGAAAATCATTCTCTTCAACACTATAAAAAAATAATTGGTTGGACAAAAAGGAATAACAAGATACTCATAATGTCTATACCAACTTCTAACGGTATTTTTCAAAATAACATATTATTTAATTTTCAATTTGTGGTAACCTGATCAAAGATCAATATTTAATAACTGTATCACCCCTTTCAACTAGTAAAACATGTCATCAATCCGCAGTAACATATTTGTTATTTACTTTAACATGATTGAGTTTTTAGTTTTCAACCCAAAGGAAAATATTTCCATAAAATTTATTTAAAAAATAAATTGGTGCCACCTAAGGTGACACACTAGGTTGAATAGATCCTTTATCGAATAGATCATCCAATTGAGTTTTCAACTCTTGAATGTTCATCTTGTTCCATAAGGTAATATAGAATAGTGTTTGGATGAGTAATTGGTACGAATTCAATAGAGAAAACTACCTTTTTTACTAGTATAAATAAAAAAAAAGTCACATGGAAACCTGTTGGGTGTAACATGATGGTTTTTTGAAGAAGGTTTAAATCCTCAACCAGATTTAATTTTTAGTGTTTGATGGTCAAAACAACTTTTTCTTGACTTCATAACCTTATTATGAGAGTTCCTTGAACCCAATTTCTTGATTTTGGATGGGATTTAATGATCTGAAAGTCTTGTGGCATTTCATAAGGGTTTCAGGTGTGTCAGACACCAAAGACCTAACTTTTCAGAAACCCAAACTAAGGTGCATGGTTTTGGTAAATTGTGTGGCCTCCTAGGAGAAACCATGCTTACCTCTTTATTCATTGTGAACAGTTTGAATAATAATGAAGTAGGGGTGACATGGCTATGTAAGGAATTATGCAATTTTAAAATATGCTTCACACATGGTAGGCACATGGTTTGGAAAACTATGTGGGCTAACCATGTCAGGTTTGGGACCTATATATAAGGGCTCATATTGTTGAGGCATGGTAATCCAAACCATGTCAACAAACCATGAAATTCACTTAAAGAGGTGAAATTACCAAATTTACCCTGCCCCTATTTATGTTTTTCCTTCTTTTTTCCTTCTGCACCCACATGAACAACAGAGGGGATCCCTCATTTATTCATCCCTTAGGATTTGAGATCCACTCTTCATATGAGATTAATTTTGATCGTTATTATTCTCATTATAACCACATTAGTTAGGGATTGGATCCCCTTATTTACTTTCTTATTTTATCTCACCGTACTGTGCACTAAATCTGTTTGAGTTGTTTTACCATTTGCCCAGGATATTCATCTAAAACTCTAATTTGTTCCAAATCGGCTTGAGTTGGAGGATGATATCATATGAGATAATATCTACCAGTATGAGGTAGATATTTCCTAAATTTAACTTCTATTTCACTTTCATTTAGGGCGTGTTCATGATGAATCCCTTGGGTTATCTGAGAGACAGCCTCCCAAATTAAAATTTTTTCTTTTAAATTAATTATTTAACCTTGTGAAATGTCTATGGGTATGATCCTCCTTTTTTAGTCATACTAGTGTTCTAGTAAAAGAAAAAAACAAAAAAATTATTATATAAAAAAGGGGGGTTATAAAAGTCTAAAAGATGGTATTTTGTTTACATCCCACAAATAAAGATGAAGAAGATCAGGGGGAAGATCATCTCTCCAGGTACTGTCCTTATCAATGCCAATATTAGAAAGGGAATCTGCAACTCTGTTTGCTTCCCGGTAAGCATGCTTAGTAATGAAGTTGAGGGAAGAGAGAGAGTGTCGACATTCAATCCAGCCGGAAGTGAGTTTCCAAGCCAGGTTGATGGTAACCTTCCAGATTTCCTGGACCGTAGTAGATGAGTCACTTTCAATACATATGTTGTCCCAGTTGTGCATCTTGGAAAAAAAGATCGCATGAATGATGCTGAGTATCTCGGCTTCTAAGGATGTGGCCATACCACATGATCTATAGAAGCAACTGAGAACATAGTCCAGATGATTCCAGAAGATGGCTCCACAACATTCTAGGTAGGGGTTGCCTTTAGAAGCTCTATCTATGTTGATTTTGATCCAACCTGTAGGGGGGGCTTCCAAAAAACATCAAGCATAAATTTAGGTCGAGGATAATTACCTACAATCCCAAGATGTCGTAGGATCACCAAATCTCTGACTGAGTTTCTACACTGATCATTATGTATCGAGGCCGCCTCTCGGGTAGCGATAAGAATTCTCATTTTTCTTGCATTAAGACTAAATGAACTATTGTGAAAGGTATATTCATTCATGCCATACCAGATCACATGCAGAAGCTCTATGATTGCGGTGACAAAGAGGTTCTTGATTTTTTGAGAGTTGGATTTCTCTAGTCATTTTTGGAAATGAGATATTAGATAAATACAATACAACCAGTCGCATTCAAAGATATCAAAAATATAATGCCAAAGAGCAGTATCCGTATCACAAGAAAGGAAAAGATGGTTAATATCTTCACAATGTTGGTTACACATATGACATTTAGAGCAAAGGTTGATTCCAAAAGTTTGTAAACAGGATTCAGTTGGAATTCTACTATGATCAATACACCAAACAATATTAAATCTTGAAGGTTTAATCTAGTATTTATTGAATTTGTTAAGCCATCTAAAGTTGTTCATATCTTTGGTGTAATAATTCTTGTAAATGTTCATCAAGTCAAGAATCCCATTATGGGATGGTTCCCAGATCAGGAAATCCTCATTAACAGAGAAGTCGTAATTCTCAATAATAGTTTTAATCTCTTCAGGAAGGGGAGTGTGTTGTATATATATGTTGTCTTTAATGGTGTCATTAGTGTGCATAGGGAGATGTGAGGGAGAAATTAAGGATATCAAGGGCTTGCGAGTTTAGTTATCTAGCTAAAATTTTAAATTCGAGTCTCTGTTGGAAATCCATCTAGAGTTGGACATAATGGAGTTAAAAGTACATTTGATGGATGTCCATATGGAAGACGTGAGATAAGTATGGTTGTTGAATTTGAATTTTCCAAGGAAACGAGCCTGAAGGAAGTCGGTGGAAGGTGATTTATTACAAATGATATTCTACGTGAGCTTCTCCTAGAGGGCCTGGTTAAAGTTTGTGAGTTTTTTTCTTCCAATACCACCCTTTTCAATAGGTTTACATCATGTGGACCAAGGTATGGTAACTAATTTCATTTCCAGAGTGCTTCCTGTCCAGAAAAAGTTTTTAATGTCAATGATGACGTGCTTTAAGAGACTAGCCGACCATTTATAGATCATCATTGAGTTGAACAGTTTAGAAACAATTGTTTATTTAACAAGGCAGACCCTCGCTGCCATTGAGATAATTTTTCCTTTCCAAGAGGAAAGGTGTCGAAGTGTTTGATCAACAATGGTAGAGAAATTAATCTCTTTTGGTCTACCCCAGAAAATGGGAACCCCAAGATAGTTGAAAGGTAGAAATCCCTCTTTTATACCAAGAATATTTGTAATTCTACTTTTTCTACTAGGGGGATATTTTTTTCCAAAGAAAATAAATGATTTCATCCGGTTGATATGTTGACCAGAGACTTCTTCATAGTGAGATATGATGGTTTTAAGGTTTCTTAGTTTTCTTTTGTATCCTTTTAGGAAAAGGATTATATCATCAACATGTAGCAAATTGGAGGGGGAATTCAGGCTTCTGGATGCAGGAATAGGCATAATATTACCATTTCCAATAGCTTGGGAGATGAGTCTACTAAGGTAGTCTTCAGCGATAGAGAAAAAGATAGCCGATAGGGGGTCTCCTTTCTTTACCCCTTTAGAATAATTGAAGTAACCTCTAGGTGTACCATTTAGCAGAATAGGGATATGAGAGGAATTAAAAAGAGTGTTAATTCTGTTGATAAAGGTCCCATTGAAAACAAAATTTCTAAGAACTTTAAAAATAATGTTCTAGTCAATGGTATCAAAGGCTTTCGTGATATCGAGTTTAATGTCCACATTCCCACCTTTGGTTTTCCTATTCAAGAGGTTAGTGGATTCAGAGGCTAAACTAATAAAATCTTGTATTTATTTGCCTTTAATGAAACCAAATTGATTCCATGAAATAATTCTATTGCTAATGTCGGCAATACAGCTGGAAATAAATTTGGTTATAATTTTAAAAAATGAGTTAATAAGGGTGATGGGTCTGAAATGATTGATTTCTTCAGCATTTTCTGATTTAGGAATGAGGATAAGGAATTTAGAGTTTAGACCATGAAGAAGAATGCATTTATAAAAGAAATTTTTAACCATTCGGCATACATCATCCTGAATGATGTTCCAATGTTGCTGGTAGAACCCATTATTAAAGCCATCCGGACCTGGGGAACCGTCTGTGTTAAGACTAAATACAGCGTCTTTGATATCATGATCTAGTGGGACATTATTAAGTAGGAGATTATCCTCAACTATGACCAATTGAGGAATAACTTCAGGCAGAATATCATTATCAATATTAGGGAAATTAAATATATTTTTAAAGTGAGTGATTACATGATTTGCAATGCTTTCATTAGTGTCAAAAATTTGTTCCCCATCCCTAATATATGAGAGAGGTTTACAAAAAAAAATTAACTCTTTGAAGAGAATTTTAGAACATTGTGTTTCTATCCCCATCATTTAACCATTTAGTTTCAAAGATTTTCTTCTTAAGGTTATGTTTAAAGTTAAGGAGAGTAATCAGTTTGGATAAAATATTAATTTCTTGTTGGGGGTTTTGGTAAAAATTGGATAAGGTGTTATGATTTTGAAGTTGATTAAGATCTTTTTCAATGGTGAAAATGTTGTTATTTATTTCCTATAATTTTGATTTAAACCAGTTTTTGAGGATTTGTTTTAACATTATTAGTTTCATAGGACAGGAAAAAAAATCATTATTAGTATTCATGTTAGTCGAAGACTTTTTAATAATATTCGCACAGTCTATGTTAGAAGACCAGGAAATGTTATATCTAAAAGGATATCTAGGTTCTATGTGGTAAAAGGAGAAACTAACCAAAATTGGATGGTAGTCCTAAGACACCTTGTTAAGTGTGATACTGGAAATGTTTTCCCATTTATCTAGAGCAAGATCGTTAGTGAAGGCTCTGTTTGCTGGCCACAATTTTTTTGTAATGATGTATGTACCAATTAAACTTAGAACCGCTTAGATTAATCTTAATAAGATTACTATGTTCAATGCATTCATTGAATTCTCTAGTAGACATTGAATCATGCGGCGGGCCTAGTTTTTCACTAGCATCTATATTGGCATTGAAGTCCCCAACAATAAACCTGGGTTTTTGAATTAAGATACTAAGCTGGGTGATTTCAGTCCAAAGAGACCTTCTTTCTTGATATCTATTATAAGAATAGACAAAACCAGTGAAAACATGTGTTTGTTAAAACATGTAATCACAAGTAAAATCTTGATTTGAAGTTCTGAAAATATTGAGATTTTGAAGGGAGGAGTGATCTAAAATACATAATGATTCAATTGGGGTGTTATTAGTGTAAGCTCCTACTAAAGAATAAATTGGGGGACAATCATGCTGAAATCTAGAAGAAAAATTTATTTTGGGCTCAGAGATAGAAAATATATTTGGAGTGTGAGTAAAAATAAATCTTTTCAAAATGTTGGTCATGTCAGTGTTTTCTATCCCTTGACAGTTCCAGAAAAGAACATTCATTTATACCTCTTTTTTGTGGGTCTGTCCCTTTTCTTTTTAGAGGTCGCGACCTTTGCTCTAGTTGCAACTCCCGTGTTGTTGTTCTTGTGTTTATTATCATGTACTCTCTGTGTTGTCATAGGAGGATCCAAATATATGTTAGCAGAAACTGAAACAATATTTGTCCTATTCTCACCTTGTTTTTTCGCATCTAATACAAGCGGAATGCCTGTCTCTGTAGCCGGTGAAAATGTTATGGACATAGCCTCTTGGGGTGCGGCTTTCTCATCAAGAGGTGGGGATCTATCTAGTCTAGTTTTTTCACTTTTCCATGAGACTTGATGGGGGAGGATATCAACGCCATATTGGAGCCTTGTATCACCATGTTAGATTTGTAGTCTTGCATAATTGGTGTCAATATACCAATTTCAGAAGTGTTTTGTGAGTCCAGTGTGACAGAGTGCAATAGGTTCAACAGGGGGGTCTGTTCAGCGATGTTCAGGTCTGTTTCTTTTAGGGGTGCTCCTAAAATAAGGGCAGTATCCGCTGAAGGGTATTCAACTTTTCCAGGGGTTTCATGGGGATGTGAAACAATTTCAAATATCTTATCCTCAAGGTTATTTTGATGGAGCTGTTTAAGATTTTCAGACTCTTGTTCATCCACCATATTAGCCCAGGATTTCTTTTTTTCAGGAATCAAATGCTCTAATGGGTTTCTTTGGAAAACCCATTTATTCTTTTTATTTTTGGGAGATTCAGGTTTTTCTATAACCTTTTCATTTCCCCTTTTATTTCTCTTAACCTCTGTCCATTCACTGGGGTTCTGTGGAGGGGGATGTTTTTACACAAACCTGAAATTATAAACTTTATGACCAACTAGTTTACAAAATTCATAGTAGGGTGGAAGCCTCTCATACACTACCTTAACATCAGTTTTATAATCAGTGGAATTTAAAGTGATTGAGGAGGGTATTTTGTTCTCAAGATTGACCTCTATGAGCACTCTGGCATAGAGGCCAAGGTCTCCATTTCGTGTTCTTTGGTCCACTTTCAGTGGTGTGCCAATACAGGATGCTAGGTCATTGAGAATTTGTTGGTTCTAGTAAAATGAATTTAGATTATGTAACCTATCCCAAACATGTGCTATGTTATTCCGGTGCAAAAATGGGTTGAAAGCAGCATCCCATTCACACAATCAGGGGATACCTTGTTTAAGATTCATAATACCAGTTTCCAGGCCTTATTGAGGTCCTCTTGCGAAGAAAATAAAATATGAAAATAACCCTTATTGAGCAGTACTAATTTCTGGTTTGAATAACTCCAGGAAGCAGCAATTCTTGGTTTCAAATTAGTGCAAATCCAAGGTTTTTTACCTTTGATATACGCGATTCAAGCCATTATAGAGAATTTACATATCTTTGCTCTTTGGTGTACCGTGTCTGCATCTTCCTCTACACAGAAGCCTCCATCGTCCAATCTTATGATCCTAGATGTCTTCATCGGCATCTTAATGGTGTCTATACCCATCAGGGATTCGAGAAAATAAATTTATTCATATCGTCGGTTAATCACGGTTCTTGGTTCATATTTTAATGAAATCCCCGCTTCCTTCTCATGTTGATCCTAGATGAGATTAGAGGAAGCCATATTTCATGAAGTGGAACAAATCAGCGGGCTCCATCGCATCTGCGGTAATTAGGGTTTTCAGGCTTCGAGCATCACGATTCGAGAGCCCACAACACCATCTTTCTCCTTCATGGGTATGATCCTCCTTGAATACAAATTTTATGAGGCTTATTAGAGGCTTGGGACCTTGGGAAGATTAGGCTATAGGGTTTTATTATATATATATATATATATATATCTCTCTCTCTCTCTCTCTTGAGATAGTTCCCTGGGAATATGATGGGTGTGGCCCGAGGATTGATATGGTGTTGACCATCTTGTTGAGGTGATGTGGTACGTTATGTTGGGCTCGGCCCAAAAACTTTAGGTGATATTTATCACTAGGTTGTGAGTAATGATATTTAGATTAAGGTGATGAAGTCATTGGGTTATAGGCATGAACCAAGTGTTATATGATGGTATTGACCATCAAATTGAGCGACATGGTCGCAGGTGCATGAGGTGTCAGAATGATGTGGATTAGGCAGTATATTTGGGTGATTGTCACCCACAATGATCAGAAGACATGTATTCAGAGTCACGTGCATACTGAAGGACTCAGATGATGAGGTTATATTGACCACTAATGTGGGTAGAGGCCTTTTTTAGTTGTATATTAGGTTGGTGTTGACCATCAATGAGGTTAGAGGTGAATTTAATAGAAATCCATGTGGATGATGAGGATCCACCCATTGAAAGTGCATAGAAATTAGGTTGGGGGACAAGGATCACTTTATATTGATTCCTTTATGTTAGGATTATATGGTATGATGGACATCTTTTCTCCTCAGGGTGTCAACAATTGAGTCGATGATGTTTATTATTTGGAGAACATACATCATTGTGCCTCAAACATCAAGCATGGAGCAAATGAGTATTTCTGAGTTGATGTTTGAGGGACCAGCTATTTGTTTGATAATTCCTTTAGGATGTATACTACTTGTTTTAGACCTGAGGTGCTGGTTGGCATGCAACTATGGTATTATATTTAATGTAGGTGCATGAGTGCCCTCTTGATCGTTATGTGGAAACATGGAAAAATGTCATTGGACAAAGCAAGTGTTTTCATTATTGTGGAATTTGAGCACAGTATAAGAAAGTTAATTGTATCAATGTGAATTTCATTCATAGTTTATTTGTAGTATACACCTACTTTATCACAGATTTATGTTAGGCACATGTTGGTGCAGGCCTACAGACATTTATTCTCACACCCAACATGGCCTCTTTGGGATGGTTGTAGATTTTATATTGTTTTGATCAGGTGAGGGTTTGGTCTTAGGAGATGAGACTTAGTGATCATGTCATATTTATTATCATTATATGGATGTTAAGGGACCATATAGTTTCCTATATCATCTAGAGTTTATCTTTCATGTCCCTGTTTTCGTATCGGAATGCTAATATGTATATACTGATGGTCAGCCATGGAAAAAATACTATTAATTTATTTTTTATGTTTGACCTGATGTGTATTCATGTTACTAAAAATGTGATCATTTTTTGTTTTATTCAGAAAATATTATGTGGGAACTTATTGATCATTATTGTTGATTCTTGTGTTTTTGGAATGGCAGGTCACTAGTGCTGTCGTTCTATGGTCTTTTCTTCCACTGTATTATATTTATATAGAAAATTATTATTATCAAAACTATAGGGTATAGTCTCCTCAATACCACCTCTTTACACCCTCATTGCTAGTTAGTAGACTTTGGCTTATGAGGAGGCTCACCTAAGGCCCAATGGTACTCCATTCATGATCATTATTCAGGTATAAAGATGGGTTAGGGAGCTAAAAGTGGTATCAAAATGGTTTTTATTTTACCTATTTTTTAGTATTAATATTTGGTTTATGGTATATTGAAGACTTTTATTTTTTCAGAATTGGGTTTAGAGCTCGGGTTTGGGTTCCTGTTTTCCCATGCACAGAGGATAAAGAATGTTTCTAGGAGTGGTAAATTTTTGTTTTGCTTTTCTATTTTGAAACTTAATTTGATTTCAACCTCGATTGGTTCACATGGGGGTGATTATTACTTATTATGATATGTGAACCTTTACCTGATATGATAAAATAGGAAATATGGACCCTTGGCCTCGTATGGTGGGGGATGAATAATTATTATTTCATGATAGGAACATAAGATAATTTATATATATATATATATATATATATCTGTCTATGTGTGTTCTAGGGATAAATTTAATATGAATTTCATTGGGAACTGAGATTTTACTAAGAGGATTTAGGTTATTTAAAGTGTCAATAATGGAATCGAAACAATGTTTTCTTGCTTAGCCTCTCTTTGGTGGAATTTTACTCAGCCATCCCAAGCATGTGGTTCCAATGAAATGAATAAAAAAATTTATTTGATGTGAAATATATGATATATATGGCCTTGGATTATATAGGATCATTAATTGATTATTAAATGGGGTGAGTCGATTAAAATGTTAATAAAAAATCTAAATGTGTTTTCTAGATTAGCCACTTTGGTGGAATTCTACTTAGGTACCAGAAATTTGTATGTTATGATTAAATCTTTTAAGGGAAGGTGAGGGGATATGAGGTTGAATTAATATTTTATACATGGCGATAATATAGGTGTTTAAGTGTTAATGAGTCTAGATATCATGTGGTTCGGTTGCAATGAGCGAGTGTAACGATAGTGAGATTGCATTCCCTGTCACATATTTTCCTATCTACATTATAAATATACACTATTATGAGTGTCTGACCATGATATTTGTATTCAATGGGATACCACCTAGATGAACTCTAATGGATAGTTTAGAGGGAGGTGACATGGTGTCGTATGAGCGTGCATAGGATGAGGCCCCTAAGGGTTGGTAGGAGGCCTCGAAGGATCATGCTGATCATGATACATAGGTACAAGAACATGTACCAGATCAGGTACAAGAGGGTTATCTACATGATATGATATATTTTGGGACATTGATTGATGATAAGATTGTGTAAATATTGGTTCGGGTCATCAATGGTATTGGCAGGGGAGCTGAAAGAGCGGAGCCTTCTATAGAATTATTGAATCATGAGTTCTAATTGTAGTAACCACCGCTATTTCAGTGTTATGGTGGACCAAGAAAGGTATATAATGAGATATAGGCAGTGTAAAAAATATTTTACCATCTTGAGGCACCCCTAGGCTAGAGGGTGAATATGGAGATTTACATTATCATAGGATGGGAAAAGTGATGGTGGGATGTATAGGTTCAGACATACGTACATGTGGGACTTTCCTAGAAATACTTTAAGGATTGGTTCTTTGAGAATTTCTTTCCATAGATTCTAATGTAAGCGAGGGCTTGTGAGGTATTTTGAGGATGGAACAACATGCCATAAGGGTGGAGGTAAACATATTATATTTGACCTCATTCTCAGACAGTGCGAATCAGGTTATGATAGATGAATGAAATTCGATGGAATAGTCATATTTGATATGGGTTAATGTGTTTGGTGATTAAAATGATGATTCATTAGATAGTAGGAAGTGGGGATGAGAGGAGTCTCAACATGGTGTTTAGGCCAGAGACTACAGTAGGTGAAAGAGGAGTGGTTTATTGATGGTGTTCTTCCATTACAGGTAGCTAGGACATGTGAGGACGGTATGGTCTTACATCGAAGTAGTTATGAGTATACAGGTAGTCCGAGTATCTTGAGAGGTACTACATGAAGTCTTTTTGGATAGTTGGGAGGTAGGGACTAGACTAGACTCAGACATCCATGGTTTGACTAGGAGAATTACTAGGAGTTGGTAGCCTAGTTTTAGATGCACATAGAGGTCTTGGAAAGATAGTGGGAGTCAATAGCGGGGTCAACGGCTGATGGTTGCTAAAATACTATTGGGAGGCCATTCCACAAGTAGTTGGGCTTTAGGCTTGGTGAACATAGTGGGTCTTTCATGATCAAAGTACGATGGTGACATGACAATGTTTAGAGGTACGAGTTGGGAATGAATAGGTTTTTTTAATTTGGTCATGGACCTTTTTGTAGGCTTGTTTATTTTTGGGACCACGAGGTGCACATGTTGTAATTTTGTTCTAACTTATCATTGGTTATTAGGTTGGAATTGGATCTAAGGAATTATATATATATATTGTGTGTGGAAACGAGATTTATTATCGGATTGATGTGATGTGGGATATATAAATGGTGTATAAAAATATGGGAATCGACATAATTCTAATTATTTATAAGTGCATGATACCCAAGTAGATTGTGGGCATCTGATTAGATGTGGGACCTTAGAGGTTCCATGTGTGACATGGGAATGATGCGTATATCTGGTGATATGTGGTACTTGATGGGTGTCTGATGTGACACACACATGATTTTAGACACCTATGGTGATTAGGAGGGATCATGAATCATGGTAGGACTTTTGAGTCCAGTGATGGTTAGTGGACCATCACATTATTTTAGTTTTGGGCCCGAAAGTGACAAGGGTAGGTAACTACTAAGGTGGAGAGTGCCTTGAGATAGTTGACGTATGATTTTATGATTGGGGTAGACCATGGTAATTTAAAAGGGTTAGGTATATTAGGTACCATATTTGGGTAATAATTTATAGATAATGGGCGAGATATGTTATGGTGGGGAGATTGTAACGTCCTTGGTTTTTTGAGCGGGTCTAAATCCTAAACCTGTTTGAAATTTTGTATTATGGTGGTCAGAACAACTATTTTTCTGACTTCAGAACCAAATTGTGAGACTTACTTTTACCAAAGGACTTTATTTTGGATGTTTTTTAATTCCTGGAATGTACCCTAGGGATTTTGGTGAGTTAGGCTCTGAAGACACAATTTTTTTGAAGTCACGAGTTGTGACACATAGTTTGGGTAAACTATGCGGCCTCCCAAGAGTAATACTGCAACCATCATTCTTCACTATACATGATATTAAAAACTATAAATGAGGGGTCTCATGACCTTGTAGGGATTTCTAAAGTTTTATAAGAGTATTAATGCATAGTTCGCGCATGGATTTGAAAATTTTGTGGGCCAACTAAGTGAGATGTGGTTCCCAGATTGTGGGTTCCTCACGGTTGGTGGACAGTTAGCGAAACCACGTGGACAAACCATATAGGTCTCATAAATAGAAAAAATCTCCAATTTTTACCTCCCTCAATTTAGGTTTCCTTCCCCACCTGCATTGAAAATAGTGGGGATATCCTTATTTATTCCTCCATTAGGAATTGACGTCCTCTCTTCATCTAAGTTCTGTTTTGATCATCGTCATCCTCATTTGTACCACAGTGGAAAGCAATTTGATCCTCTTTATTCCTTTTTTATTTTCTATCACCAAATAGTGGACTAAATATATTTGAGATATTTTATTCATTTTTAATTCATTCCTCTAAAATTACAATTTCTTATCAATTGACTCATGTTGAGGCTAATATTGGATGAGATAACATCTACTAGTATGAGGTTGGGGGTTCTTAGATTTCTATTTGATTTATTTTGTGTTTGGAGTGAATTATTGAGTACTCAATTGGGTTGTCTGAGAGATACCCATAGTAATTAAATTCTTTCATTTAAATTAATTAATTTAATGTTTTAGATGTCTATGGGCATTCTCCTCCTTGAAATAAATGGAATGAGCATGGTGAGAGAATTTAGACCTTGGGAATATTATTCCAGGGGTTCTTATTTATTAAATTGAATTATATATATATATCTTGAAATAGTTCAATGAGAATGTTATGGGCATTGCCCAAGGACGAATATGGTGTTGACCATCTGAATAATTTGATGTGGTTCTCTAGGCCAGGCTTTTCCAAGATACTTTGGGTGAATTTTATCACCAAGTTGGGGGATGCTAGAAGCAAATTCATGTGAAAATCTTATTAGCATATAGGCATGGACTTTGTGTTATTGGACAATTTTTACCATCATATTGAGATACATGGTTATAAGGGAACATGTTTCAGGGTTAATTTGTATTAGGTACTATGTTTGAGTGATTTTAGCTCACTGTTATTGGCCAAAGCATCATTGGGGTCATGTGTATATAGATATGACTCAGATGATGATGTTTTTTTACCACCCATGTGGGTAGATACCTCAATTAGCTATTTCATAATAATATTTTTACTATCAAGGAGGTTTGAGGGGATTTCCATATAAATCCACATGGATGGTGAGGAGACATCAGTAGAGGGTGTTTAAATCATCAGTTGGGGGATGATGTTCACTGTATATTGAGGATGTTGGGATAAGATTATGTGGGAGGATGGACATCACTACTTGTTGCTACATCAGCTATTGAGATAAAAATGTTTATTATTTCTAGGATAGACATCACTTATCCTTGGATGTCCGTCTTTGAGCCGAAGGGGATTTATGTGTGGAGGACCAATGGACTGAGTATTTTTTTGGGAATTCTTTCAGAATGTCACTTACTTGTTTTTGAAATGAGGTGTTGTTTAGAATGAGGTACTTATGTTCAATTTACTAGAGGATTTTTAGGGATCTCCTACTTGTTATGTGGGCACATGGAATACCACCATTGGTGAAATATGGTGATTTATTCATTATGGCCATTGAGAATAATGAAACCATGTTATTTTTATTAATGTGCATGTGTTGTTTTTATTACTTTTATAATAAAATTTCTCGATCATGTATATATGTTATACACATGTTGGTGAAGGAATATTGATATTTATTCTTACAACATATATAGGGCCTTTGGTATTCATGTAAATTTTATGTTGTTGTGATCAGGTAAGTTTTCGAGCATAGGAGATAGACCCTAGTGATCATGTTGTACTTCTTAGCATGGGATGGATGGAAATGGACATTAGAGGTTCCTACATCAGTCAAATTTTATCTTTTATGTCCACATTTTTATAATAATATGCTTATGTATATATACTAATGGCCATCTATTGGTGACCCTACTATTAATTTATCATTTAATATGACCACATTTGTATAAATGTTTCTATAAATATTATCACAAGGTTTTTTAATATGAAAATGGTAGGTTTCTAATTATTGATCATTATTCTTACTTCTTGTGCCTTCTCTATGGAAGCTTACTAGTCCTATCATTGTATGATATTTTCTCTACTGTGTTATATTTATATAGACCATTTTTATTATCACCACTATAGGGTATAATCTCCAAACTATCACCTCTTAACACCCTTTCTTATTTTCAAAAACCTTTGGAGTATGGGGAGGCTCACCTAAGGCCTTGTGGTACTCTGTCCCTGAGTACTATTCGACTTGAAAGAGGGGTTGGGGTGCTATATTGGGAGACTTGATAACCAATGGAGGAGGATCACCACTGAAATATTCTTGCATGAGATAAAATTAAAACACATATATTACTCGACCTAAAACTAAAAGAGGTGGTTCAAATATACTTGATCTCGAGTCCCATTATCCCTTGGAAACACAGAACACCCCATCGTTGGTAGAAAATAAGACACACCAAAGATAAAATTCAATCAATTATTTATATGAAATCATTTAATCCATATTAATAATTAAATATAAAATTTTCATGTCCACAAACAAAAAATCCTAGATGATTTGAATCTCTATTAAAGAGAGGACAAAATAAATGCATCTGAGACCCTACTCTCTCTTCGTTATGATGGGCATACCTATATCGATAAAATAAGTATTATGTTATATAGGAATTATTAACAAATTAATGACACAAGATGATATAACTTAATTATAGGCACTGATATCAAATAAATTAGTCCCTAAAGTTGAATATATAGTGATGGTACCTCTCACTATAATTGGACATGCATTAGATTGATTTATAGGATCCTATACTACAAGATGAATTTTCATTTTGGATTCCTGGTGTTGGGACCAATTAGTTCTTGAAGCATCTAATTACAATGTAGTAACATTAGGTTCTTATGATTCCATCCACTATGTATGGAATAAAATTCATGATAAAACTTATATAGATGGCCTGGGAATAATCAAAAACAAAAAATATTCAGTTCCTCATTAAGAAATAATTTCGAAATCCCTATCTTTATATAATAATAGAAATTCAATGGGCCTCTACCAAATATCTATGAAGGTTTGGATGATGCATACTATTGTGATTTATGAAAACACACATCATAATTCCTCTTTCCCATAAAGGTACCAATATAAACTCCACAAGGAGTAAGAGGGACACTTGTGAACCCTAACATACTTGCTAGGTCAAGCTTATCCATTAGTGATCTATCTATTATATCCATATACGAAGTGAGAATCAGTATAAAAACCTAATATTGGATTACAGATCGAATAACCTTCTTGAAACTCTAAGCCTCTATCTTCTCTTGCATCACTACATCAAGAGAACACTGAACAAGTTTAGTGAAGTATTTTTCATACTATTTTATGGTCCTATCGCCTTATTGAAGGATGATAAAGTCCGTAAACATTGACAAAACCACCGAATCTTAACAAAACTATTCTATAAATAGGGATATGAAGTCCTTGCACTCCAATAATTTATTTTTATCCATTATAACCATCAAATAGCTCCACCTCCTATAATTAATTTCATGTTTTAAGGTAGAATATCTCAACATTATTGAATCTGATGATTCCAAAAACTATAAAAGTATATTGATCATTTTAAACTAATCATCTTCATCTTGATGTTCATTCATGCCTTAGAAAGATTATTGCTTTTGATTAAGAAAATAATAAGAATAACATTTAAATTCATCTTGCCAAGGTTCCACTACAAAATCATGACTCGAAATAGGTGTAGTTTCATGCACCAAATATTGGAAATCACACACAATATCTAAACTAGATTATGATCAACTGGAGGGTACACTTCCCAGGATTCATTGGTAGCTCTCTCCCGAGTCCTATTCAAATGTCTTCTTGGTGGAAGGGTACAACAAAAAATCAATAGGAATCAATGAAACTTTAACAAGGATACTCATATTATAAATTCAATTAGGATATATAGGAATATCATTTCCATCAGATAAAATTCACAATTTTAGGAATTTAAATACACTCAGATCAAGTTTATAAAAGACTAAAATCAAGTCAATACATTCCTCAAAGACGCTTTTCCCAAACTCTCAATGTGACATAAGGATTTATAAGACGAGAGATGACTAAACAATCTCTTGAATCTACCAATAATTTTCAAAAAATCATACCTCTGGTCTACTAGGACATCCTATTTTATATAGTAAATTCTAGGAAAGACATTCAAACTTTCACTTGATTCCATTTTTTTACAAACCAAACCAAATTACCTGGTACATCAGTACCTGATCTAGTGGTAACATATCCCAAAGGGTGTTTCTGATCCCCGTAGGTTAGAGAATAGCACATAAAATCATTATAATTATCAAAGGGAATTATTTTTCCATAATAAAAACCCATAAACATACAACAATAGAAGATAAAACATTACACATTTGTTATCGAAAAAATCATCAGGGAGAAAAGTACCACTAGAATTCTGATAAATATCCTAAAATAAAACATCATCAAAAAGTTTATACACTATCCACAAAGAATAAACTCAAAATATATGTGGAATTCGTGGATTAGAACTCCACTGGTAACTTATATTACCCAAGGTCCAATGATCATTCACATCCACCAACTCCAAGTGGTGTTTTTCCATTCCATATACTTTACAAAATATAATACATAGATTACAAAAGTAAAAGGTAGTACGTGAGATAGATAACCATGTTGGATCTCAACAAGTGTTCTATATGTTATTCCAATAAAAATAACCATTTCATGTTTCAATTTAAATAAATTCAATTTAATAAAAATCAACTCACATTTTATTCAAATCATTATTTTAAAATAGATAGATGGGAGGCATAAATAAGTCTTAAATGAACATTTTATGTATCAAAACATGCATTTATAAAATAGTTATATAATAGATATCATGTAATAATCTAGTAAAAATGAAGGAAAATGATCACATTCCATTATATACATTAGTTTCTTTCAATACGATTTTAATAACAAACAATCAATAATCATATATAAATGTCCATGTACATGACCCTAAGGCTTAGGCCTTTGGGATAATTAATCGAAAACCCATTAGAGAAATCATGTAGATTTTTTTAGTTGATTTTATCATCATCAATTTAATTTATAAGTAGTTATATTAACAGAATGATTTTCCTAATCACTCACTCACTACCCAAGATCACATTTTCATTTAATAAACTAATAATTTCTAGGAAAATCCTTCATTTGTATTCAATTATTCTTTAATAGTTCAAATTAAAAATTTCAAGTGTAACATCCCATTTCAAATTCAAAACAAAAAAATATAGGTTTTCATCAAATTCATGAGTTTCAAAATAATATTTCATTTAAATAAAATAGAAGAAAATGATCTTATACTGATGGTTTTTCTAAAAACATGGTATATGTTGTAAATTATAACCTATACCCATGTTTCATGAAGAAACATGGGTATATGAGGTCATATACCCATATTTTTAGAAATACCATTATTATAGGGTTAGGTTAATGACATATACGAACAATTATAAAAAAACATGGGTATGGGTTTTTGATAAAACCCTATACACACGGTTCTCAAAATCCGTGGGTATAGCTTTCTCCAGTATGTGTAGAAAAAAAATTCTGTAGGAACAAAAATATTTCATGGGAAAACCTTGACCCACAAATTCCCCCCTATAGAAATTGTTTTTGAAAAAAATATATAAGTAAATATACATTTATATTTTCACAGTCGTATGTGGGGTAGTGGTTTGGTGTGTCATTTGTGAAGAGGTGGTCCATTATTCGAATTTATCCAAAAATATTTTTTTAAAATCTAATAGCCATGGTTTGAGAACCTTCGGTATAGGGATGTTTACAGGGTGGACAATTTACCGTATACCTATTCTCCATTTCATAACTATGGGTATATAATTTTTTACACCATGAGTATTTCTCAAATCAATACTTACTCATCCCACAACCAGGGTTCCTAAAACTGTGGTTGTAGACTGTACCCACTGTTTTTTGGGCTATAACCATGGTTTAAAACTATGGGTATATTTTTCTTTTCAGTTTCTGATTTTTTTTTAAAGATCTACATCAAATAATTTCATCCAAAAAATGTCTTATATCAATCCATAATTCAAAAAATCCACCCAATTTATTAATCCATTGAAAAATGAGTTTTATTTGAAATATTAATGCATTTTCAGAATCTAACATCAAATCATATCAGTTAAAGGATTCAAATTCAATTGAAAAAAAATCAAATTAAGAATTAAATCAAGGTTTTAAATATAGGAAAATACTAATAGAATCACCAGATCAATTGATCAAAAATTAATCTCCTAAAACATGAAACACCAATGAAAATCCAAAGGTATGGAAGACCATATCAGAATTCATATAACCACAATACAAAAAATTAATGATCCAATCCATCAAAAATGTGAGTAATAATCTCTCTCAAAGTACTAGAGAAGAGAGGAAAAGAGAAATTTCAAAATAAAGGGAAATAATTTGACGGTGTGAGATCATATGCATCTATTGAAACATTAATATGATATAAAGAGAGGTTATAGGAGTCAATTTACCTATTTAGATCCTCTAACTGAAAATGAATTAGTTTATGGATGATAAGGAGTTATTTATAATTATAAGGGGGGAGGGTTGATATTTGAATTATAATTTTAGTGGATAAAAATCCATTCATAGAGTTTTCTGGGTTAGGCCTCATGATTAATACTAATTATGAACCTTACCATGAACCCAAATATTGATTACAAAATTGGTTCATGGATTATCCACATGGTTAGATAAACCAGGTGTCAACTTCGAACTCACTTATGGGCCAATGGGAAAGGGTTCCTGGTTTGTCTAAATTATTTAACAAACCATGCACTAGATGCAAATTACCATCTTTACATGGGGGAATAGTTTATATGGGAGGCCACTATATTATTACTAGCAAAGGTACATCCATGAAACAACCTTCAGAACCTCTATATTAGGCTTACAACTTTCTGGTCCTGACCAAATAATTTTCTTTAACTATGTGCCAACTGTGTACAACCTCTAAAACATCCAGAATTATCTAAAAACCCATAAATATTACCTAGAATAATACCCAAACAATGGATAGAAAAAATGGTTCAATAAGTATTTAAAATTAAGTAACATGATATTACACTATTCCTAGCCCGATACCATCTCCCATGATCTATCCCAACTCTCAAATCAACCATCAATCAATGGGTCATTTCTCATATCCTAACTCACAACTATGAATTCTGATTTAGTACCCATGGTGTCTTGAGTAGGGTTTGAATATAGTTTAGTATCCCAAAACCAATGGTGTCCCTATAAATATATATTTTGAATAATTTTCAGGAAAATGTGAAATAATAAAAAATTAAATCATGTATAAGTAAATCACTTTTGGTCTGTGAGTTTTATATTGAACCTAAGGATATACTTTACCTGCTTAATCTAGAGACAGATATATTTGAAAATGATACATAACCATTAAATGAAATTACAACCCTTTATATTACCATCACTTCAATATATTTACTAAGGGGATAGGCTCCAATCCATGTAACAATATCCTCACATCATGGGGTGAATGGTTCCCATCCCCAGAATAGTTACATCACATCTAGAAAAATGAAATCCCTCCCAGAAACCATATAATCATATTTGGGGGAATTAGACCCCTATCTATAACCATTTCATCACCTTGGGGGGGGGGTGACCCTCCAAATAACAATCTAGCCACATCATTATGGAATGAAACCCCTCATTGGAACTATATCATCATAAGTAGGAGGAATAGTACCCATCCCTTATACAATCTCATGCTATATAATTAAATAATTATCCTAATCACCTAATTTTCATGGTTTAAAGATAAGATGATCCATTCCACTCTATTATTATAACATATTTTTTTCCAATCAAGAGGGTCACATTTCCTCCTAGGTTCTTAAACTATACTCTCTGAGAGATACCACCATGTTAGGCCACATTTCTCACACATATTCAACCTAGGGATTATCCTAGTTAATATATCATCAAATAATTTCTCACAATATCATATAGGGTATCTATAAATTTATCTATACTATTTCCCATTAAAAAATTTCAAGGAATGCATCACTTTGTCGCCAAAGGTTCCAGATCTACATTTATTAACAGTCCACTCATCACCTGAATATTTTTATTTTCTCATAAAATTGAATTATAATTTTCTTAAAATTTTAGCTCAATCACACATTAAGCAAGAATGAACACATATTACACACAAATATACATAAAATTATTTAATAAGGATAACTTAATCACCATATACATTATTCTTGATGTAAGTTAATCAATGAAATTGATACCTAATCTAGGCTCAGTAAGAATATATTTAAGGATTGAGAGAAACCCCAAAATAGGGAATTAATGTCTATAACTAGAATAACGATATTAAATTTCATTTAAAATTATGGATTATTCAAATTAGAGTGATATAATTACCACTACCTATCACCCATAGAAAATAATATAAATATTTGACATCAATAAAAGAAGAGCTTCCAAGAGAGTTGAAGAGAAGGATGAGATAATGTTTTGGTTATACCCTCTATATTTTGGTCAAAAAACCAAATTTATATCTGATATAATTTATCTTAATTTATGAATTAATATTTTATATGATTATAGAATTTTTTATCTCATAGTAAAAAAATTATAAAACACTGGATCTTTTAGAAACCATTCACATCACCGAGATAAAAACCCTATGTATCATTTTATAAAAACCTTTTGTATCATTTTTCTCCCATAAATAAGTTTTTACCCTTAATAAAAATCCCATTTAGGAGTTTTTACAATCATAAAAAATATTTTCTCCATGTGTTAGGTTATTCCCTTAGGAAAATTCTATATATAATATTATACCTCACACTTAACATGTTCTATTTGCACATTATATATATATATAATATAACATTTTTTATTTGAATAAAAAACTATAAATAACATATTTTTATACATGTGAAATAGTTTTTCTATGTACATAAGTTTCATTCCCTTACGAAAATTTAATATTTAATATATCACTATATATATAATAATTTTCACTTGGGAAAAAACTGTATATAAAATTTTAATCTATAAATAATCATATTACCTTAGAGAAAACATATATGTAATATATTTCATCTGATACATAATATATATTTCTCAAAAATAAGTTTTTACCCTTATGTGAAACCCCTTTCATAATATCTTATTTGATACAAAAGGTTTTTTCACATTGGTAAAAACCATATCAGTAATATATCTTCTATATATACTATATTTCCTTTACAAATAAGATTTTTTCTTTAGATATATTATGAATAAATAATATATTTTTCAATACATAATATATATTTTCCATATATTGGATAATTTATTTGGATATATTTCTAACCCATAAGGTGTTGACCACATACTTAATATAAATTTCATATTTATGGTTTTTCCCTTAGATGAAAATCCCATATATAATATATATATCCTGTATAAAATATTTTTTCATTACATAATATAAATTTCTCTTACATGATATCTTTTCCCATGTATATTTTTTAGAATATATTTTTTTGAAAAAATAATGCAACTTCAAAAATACTAAAATTCACTCTAAACACTCAAATTCTTCTCAATACCTACATGCTCCATCGAAACACATCAAATATTAAAAATAATTGAAAAATATATCCCTAATATAATAAAAATTATTGAGACTTGATTTACAAAAAAAAATCGTCACCATTGATACCTCTATTGGGATCCAATACACATTATCGACCAATGGTTCAACCCCAAATTACTATTTTCAAATAACCAACCTTATATGATAACCTGAAAAATTTAGGTTTACATATTTTTTGTAAAAATTCTAATAGTCCAATTTTTAAATAAAATCACAAATTGGTTCATAAATCCACTCGGTCCTAGGTATTACAACATTCTCTCCATATAACCGCTCATCCCCAAGCTATGCTCTTTGATATCACTATGTGTCATTGACTATGAATATAGGAACGATCCCCATATATTTGAATCCATCTCAGACATATGCTCCTGGATATGACTATACTATTATTTCACTTTTATTATAGGAACCATCTTCCCATAGAGGGTCTTCTCACTCTAATCCATAATACGAATCAAGTGACCCTCAAAAGACTTGATGACCATAAGATAAAAATCATCAATATGAACCACATGATATGTTTTGGGATAATATCATTAAATATCTAATACATGAAATACATTTTTAATATCATTGAAATGGTATGGAAGAACCAACTAAATTCTATTATATAGATTCTCTCCACAATCTCAAATGATCCCACAAACCTAGATATTAATTTCCCTTAACATCGAATATGGTAATGACGTAAGCAATGTTATATCCATAAAAATACTTGGTCACCCACCTCAAAATTTAGAGTTTTATTTTATCTGTCAACATGAAACCTCTTCTTTTCTTGATTAGTCACTTACTACTTTCCAACAAACGAGATATGGTCTAATGTCTCTAATACGAGACTCAATCATATAATCACTAACTCTCCATCCATTAGCTAGTATAAGGGTGATCAACATGTAATACTATATAAATACTTATAAAACCCTATCTAAATAAATTCTTGATATCTATTAGTGTAGAAAAAATATACAAAATATATTTTTTCTCCCATGACCCTCCAAAAATCTTGTACACACACCCATAAAATGTTCTATAATATCTTAATTATATGCTCTAACTACCTATATATATGAGGATAATAATAACTTCTCATATGGAACTATGTATTAAGTGCCTTTTAAAACCATCACTAGAGGAATTATGTAAAGATAATCATCATGCTTGAAATGATTCTTCAAGGTACCCAATAGATATGTATGTTTTACCATACATAGATCCTACCAGACTCATCAATATATAAGATATCTCTGAATGGTTGAAAATGATCCACCTTACTCAATTTTTCCATAATAACCTATAATAAATCCCTACCATAGTGAATACATATCAACCATAACAAAAAATTCATAGTCACATCATACAACATTTACACTGTAATGGGTACCAATTAAGGGAGACCAATGAGCCACTGGTTCTCGACCTTCACCCACAAACTGGTGTTGCACTATATGTGAAAATTAATATATCCATCTTCATCTATGGTTACCAATACTACCCACTAATATCATGGTACTTATGCATATTTTATGGAGTGAATATCCCATATCAAGGTGTGTGATTCCCTTATTAGATAACCACACATTCTTGTAGGAACTATAACACAACCTTATACATAAATGAAATCATCTTAATCAAGATATAAATCTGGTAAAGTCTCCCCACCATACATACTATAACACATCACAAGATAATCCAAATATAATACATGACTATCCTTTAACCTATTTAGAAGTGAGGAAGTGGTGTTCAAGGACATAAGGGTTACTTAACCCTAATAATCATGGACATACAAATGAATCTCAGAAAATAGTGATATCTTCTCCCACTCAATGACCGAATAATATACTATCAATGATTAGGACTTCATACTCAGAATAGTATCAATGATATTTACCTTCCCAGGGGTATATGAGAACTCAAAATCAAACGAAATTAGATATACGATCCTCCTTTTTTTGAAGGTTCTGGTTATAGTATGAAAAAATTCACTTCAGGCTCTTGTGGTCAATATATGCCACAAACCCCTTTCCCAAAAGATAGTGCCTGAAATATATCAATGCATTAAACCCCCCCCCCCCAATTAAAACTCCAAGTCATGTTTTGATTAGTTCCTCTCATTAAAAAGCAATATCCTAGACCCATAAATGAACACACTTCTCTTGGGTATCAGTATCGCTCCAAGCATGAATCATAATGTATAACAATATATTATATAATACTTATATGAACCTGGAATGGTTATGATCGATTCTATATTAAACCTCCCGTTTATTTCATTAAATACATTTTAATAAGAATTTAATTAAACAAACATATCCTCCTTCATGGCTAGGCCTATCATTATCAATGTCAAGGAGGAGTAGTCTTGAATATATTTACATTAGTATACATCATATTCAAAGAATCCATGGATATAAAAATTGTTCTTGGGACTCTCCCAAGAAACCACATCCTCAACCTTCTCAAGTAATATTATTATATTATATTTTCATATTTCATAACCTATGGAGAATAATTTATTGATCCAAAAGTGACGCTTTGATATCTTATCATAAAATTTATTTTCATTAAGTAAACTTAAGAAAATACTATAATTTCAAGAAATCTACTATTTTTAATGGATGTACATGGAAATTTCGTCAAAAAATATAACCACAAAAATATTCAAATAAGGATTTAGAAACCAATTAGTGGGGGATATAAACACTTCTTGTATATTTTTCCAGTAGGTCAATATCATAAGGTACTCGTATAGGCCATATATAATCCTGAATATTTTATGTGGTATATTAGAGATCTACACTCTCAAATGATGTTAATTAAACATAAATTGAATCTTAGAAAAAACACGGGAACCTCTTAGTTGGTGAGTCAAATCATCAATAAATATTTTTGGATATCATTTCTATATTTTCACCTAGTTAAACATACAATTATCAATACATAATCTAAAGAAAAAGTCTGTTTTCTTGGAAAATAATAGTAGAAAAACTGAAGAGTATGTACTTGGTTGTATAAAAACCTTCACCTATAAATATCCTAAATGAGACATTAATTATTGAATCTTTAAATGATCCATTCTATAAGGTGGAATAAATATGGAATTTTTTCCTAGAAAGAGATCTATCATAAATCAAATCTCCCTCTTAGGTAGAAATTCTGAGAATTAATTTGGGGAAGCTGTATAAAATGGTCCCCTATATAAAAATCACTATCTAATAGATCATCTAATCACCCAAAATAAGACAATATATCTAGGATATAACCCCACAAACCATGTAATGGTCAGGTCCTCCTTGACCTACCTATATATCCAACATTCTAATGTATACATATATGTCACCCTCAACAAACATAAAAAGCATGTTAGTGATAAAATTTGATATAGTCTCGGTACCATGTCAATAAATACATTATAAAGATCATGTCAAAGCTCATAATATATAGAATAAATAATTCCAAATGTAACCTACAATCACTAACCACTATAGTGCACTCCAGAAACCATTTAATACCCTCTATCATGTCCTTAATAGTGTGTTAATAAATGTTATCCCAAAAAACACTATATAATTATACCTAATCCATCATAAAACTGAGAAGACCTAAAATAACTTTATGCAACTTATTAAAACAGAGAATGTTTAAAATTAGAATGTATTAAAACAATATCTCAATACATTGATGGTCTAATATCTATACCAGTAGTAGTATGATCAATGGCCTGAAATTGTCCCGAACCATAGACCCATGATGATGCTTGAATCCCTTGGAATGAAATCCCTTATTGTCTTTACTTCCTATTCCCTTGTTCACTATACAATCCACCATGACATGATTAGTTAGTGGAACTCCAGCTACCAGTATGCTATAATGCACTTGATCCATCTCTTAACCCCTATACCATTCAATGTTATTTTCCACTAGCTTATTATTGAGCTCTCATATAGTAATATTATAAGTTTCCCATCACCCCACACAATAAAAATATGAAAAGTTATTAGATAAACTATATATTAACTTGAATGGGGAAACTGCACTGGTATCACTCCATATAATTTCCTCCCCAAGGAGGAAGATCTGGGCCAAAACTCTTAATGCCTTGTCCACTTCCTCCCAGGAATAAACCTTCAAATCAGGAATTATTAATATGTTCCCACTAATATCTCCCACAATAGAATCTATGTACCCAGATCACATTCCCTCAATTATATTCCTCTATATGTTGATAAATTTATTCATGAAATATAATAAATATGGTAGGTGAAAAATATATGAAGCGCCTATACCACATTTTTGACACCATCCTCAAAACATATTACCCAAGTTATCTCATCCTTAATTAACATCAATGAAAAACACTATAACACTATAAATATTGAAATATACTCCTTGAATTTCATCCCTCCTTGAGTGAGATTCATAATCTCACAAGCTCTATCTTCCTTGAAAATAGCTGGGATGAAGTTATCAAAAAACTATGTCTATCAATCCTCCCATGTTAACCCCACTTTCTAATTTGATCATACCAGATTTTCCCATAATTACTTGGCTAGTCCATGTAACATATAATCCACCAAATTCAATATCCTCTCATGGGTGTCCCTAAAAGATAAAAAATATCATGAATATACTTTACCAAAATATCATTACCTGGGGGACACCCTCACCTATAAACAAATGTGGCAGATGCATCTGTAACTTCAGTGTGATCTCTCACATAGAAGTGATAGCTCATGGGTTTCCCCTCACTATACACTATATAATAGAAATCGACATCTAAATGATCTGATCATCAATGGATGGTCCCAGATAAATTGTGGGTGTCAGTCCAACAACTAGTAAGGAATGTTAATCCCTACACTCACAGCACTCAACTGAAGGTCATCAAGGTGATAGGAATCTATAATACCAAATAAACAATGTAGAAAAACCTTCCATAACTATTATTGATTCCACAATTTTATGGGATGTGACAATATTTATAACATCGCATTATTCTTTTCATCTCATATCATATATGTTTCATAACCCAAGTTCTCACTCTATACCCATATACAATATCCTAGGACTAAAAAATGAATATAAGACTCATATCATCATATATTTTCCTTTAATAGAAGTATTATAAATGTGGTTCAGTTAAATGAAATTCTAATAAAAATTTATAAAATAAAATAATTTATAAATTTCCTTTAACATTTTACTTATATAGATGAATTATTAAATATAATAATTAACCACTAGAAATAATCCTAAATTTCTAAATAATCAATTAGACAAGACGCCACTATAAATTTATATATGAAAGAATAATAAATGTTAATGATGAAAATTTAAATAACCAAAACTAGTACTATAACCAAGGTTACCAATCATATTCAAGCACATGAATGATATATTAATACTACATTAATGATATGATTCGTTAATTCACATCCTCACTCCATCTCAAACAAAGTGTAAAATCCCAAAATCATAAATAAAAATAAAATTGCATCATAATTAGTGAGGTAACCCAAACATAAAATTGGAAACCCATAATAACATCCCCATCCATTGTATCATGGACTTCTCCCATATTTGGGTTAGATACACCAAGTGAAAATATCTATACCAATATCTAAATCATCCTATATACTCTCTAATTTTCCCAAATAATAAGGAAACAAATTGTCTATAACCTAACTTTGTAATGTATTTCACCTCAATTACTCTATAGTAATTAAAAATGTTCACTAAACAACCTCACTCAAGACTCCTTGTATTCCATAGGCTACTAACTATCTACAAGGGTATAATAATATCATGGGGAGAATATACCCCATGGATCAAACAACCAAGGATAAAAAAATAAGGTAACAAAAATATAAACCATCTAAATAAGTAAATAAAAAAATCATGTATAAAAACTAATAGATAATATAAACCATAACATTTTATAATAATACAATTTTACTAATTGTCATAAAATTCATGAATATATAAATGAGATCCTCTATGTTAATATTACACACAATAAGACAAAAAATATATATATAAATTGGGTAAAGACCAAAAAACATACCCTGCATCCTGGTTTAGTCCAAATCCCCCGATCCATCCAAACTCCTAGATCAACTATCAATTATACAGAGTTTTCTCTTATGTCGACCCTTGACCATGATGATTACTTAGTTGCACATGGAAGACAAAGTTGGGTGTGAGTATAATGAAGTACTCCACCACCAATGTGCACCTATAAATATTTAGTATGGACAAAGAGTATGATGTGGTTCCATAAAAAATAAATTAATGTCTAAATAAATAAAAAATCATCAATCCAGGGGTTCTATAATGGAACCTAATATCAACCATAAATTCTTAGACCAGTTTCAACATCTCTAAACATGATTCATAACAATTCGGGGGAATAATTATGCTCCCTATAATGATCACCTTGAAATGTAAACTACGATGAATTTTTACCCTCCTAAGAATCATCTCATAACATCAGGGGGAAATGTTGTGCCTCCATGGAACCATCTCATTACATCAGTGGGGGAATGAATTCCCTCCTTGTAACCATGTCATAACATCAGGGGGAATGACACCCCTCCTTCAAAAAATCTCATCACATTATGGGAGAAGAGAACCCCTCCTTAGAACCATCTTCATATAATAATTAAGGCTTAGACCTCATCACATAATTTTCATGGTTGAAAGGAAATCAAAATAATTTTACATTCCTATTTTAACAACCTAGGTTTACTCTCATGAGTTTCACACTTCCTCCCAAGAATGAAAACTATTCCTTCTAAGGATACTGCTATGTTAACAAATATTTATTACACATATTCATGTTAGGTATCATCCTAGGGACCATCCTAAAGAATCTTTATTGAAAAGATTTTGTGAAAATATCATCTAGAGAACCCTTTGGGTTGACCCCAACATTTCAAATTATAATAGTTCATGGAACACATCACTTGGAGGCTAATGTTTTCGGCTCAATAAATTTTAATACGACACCCACTATCCATGTTTTGTGATTTTAAGATAAAATTGAAGTATAAAACATTTTTTTAAATTTTTAGTCAAGTACACATTATGTAAGTGTGAATTCACATTCGAAACACATAGAAATGAGAGTACAACATTCATATAACTCTAGGACCATCTATATTATTCTGGAAGGAAGATACACTTTGAATATACACAAGAAATCTGAGTTTAGATGAAAGAAATCAAAGATTATGAAAATAACCCTAAAATAGGCTATAAATGATGATAAATTGGATAACACTATGAAATTTCATTTAAAACTAAGGAATAATTGAAGAGGGTAATAGAATTAACACTATCTATCACCCATAAAAAACAAAATAAAAACTATGAATCAATAGACAATGATCTTGTAATAGATGACAAAGAGAATAATAAGTGAATTTTTTGGTCAAACCTTATGTATTTTGGTTGAAAAACCCAATTTAACCCTTTTATATTTAATCTAAATCAATTGATTAATATTTCATAACATTATAGAAAAGCTTTATCATAGTAATTGTTTTGGAAAACACTTGATCTCCCAGAAACCATAGATGCAACGTCCTAGATTTGGGAGCCGCTCAATGGTTCCTCGAACTCAGTTGGTCACATAAAATCAAGAACATTTCCCCAAATGCCTGAGGATACCAACTAAAAGTGGGGGATAAGTTAAGACATTGTGGAAACTATTCCCTCATTATTATAGTATTCCTAAGGAAATATAAATATAAAACTATAGCAGAAGTTGTAATACCATACAACAAAGTAAACAACGAAAGACTGATAATAACATAACAACTGGTGCATATAAATATGATACATGTCACACGTGTCTAGGAAATCCTCCAAACAAATCATAACTTTGGAAATACAATACTGAATCCAAAGTACATAAAAATAGTAAACTCCAATAGCATCAAAAACCTCATCTTGGTCCCACACTATCTAGCTCAAACATCCATCAAGTACCTGATGATGAAGGGTGCTTTCTCTTATCTGTACCAGCAACCATATAATCTGTTTGGGCCCAAAAGAATGACCCAAATAGGCTGTGAGATGAATCCCAGTAGGAAACCACCAAAAGATCTCTTCCTAACTATCAATATATATATATAACAGGTAATATTCATAATGAAGTAATAAATAAATAATTACTCAAAAGTAAACAATCATATAGTTTCAATTATATTAATTTACATTTATTAACTATTCAATCCATAATATTGAAATCTCAAGATCTAGGCTATTCTTTATATCCCCTTGTAAAATGATAATAAATAGACGTCTCAAAATACCAATTAGTCAATCAAGTAAGATGGAGTCCAAGCTTTTGATTTGTCTTGGAAGACTCATCACAACCATTAAAATATTCACAAGAAACTCTCTAGGGAATTTATCACAGTTTAACCCCTCTATTTTAACATATCATCAATTAAATATGTAATAATGACCCTTTGAGAAAACTTACACAGTCTGACCCCTTTGTCCCCACATGGAAGTAATCATTTACAAACAACCTCCTAGGTAGCTCTCACAGTCAATACCCCCTTGGTCTTCATAGAAACAATTAATCATAATGACCCCTGGCATCTCTCACATTCAATTCCCTATGTCCCAACATTCATTTAATAAATACCCTCTAGGTAGCTCTCATGGTCTAACACCTCTGGTCAATGACCACCTGATAGATCTCACAATCAATTCCTTTGGGCCAATATAACAACAATTATAAATAAATGATCCTACCTTGGGATGTTATCACTGTCAATTGCCCTTGTTCAAAATTTCATAATGAGAAACACATGCATTTAATATAATTCGTAACTCCATCCTAACAACATGGGGCATGGAAAACAATTCAATCCTAATAGTCAATTCTATAAAAAACAACCATAAACAATCAAACATGGTAAATACATCAATGATCATGGTATTAAACCTTAAACCTAAGAAATAAAACTTTCTCAATCAACCAAACCCTAACAGGTATTAAACAAAGTCAAATTCCAAACCACATAATACCCAAAACATGGGTATTTAGAACATTTATCATATATAGTCCAAAGACAACCATGGAAAGTCCCAAACCACTTACCTTGATGTTGTATGATAAATAATATTTAAAATCAGCCCTTGAATCAGCCTAGAATAACGTATATATATTAAAATAGTAAAAATGATCAACCGTAGATAACTCAAGAAATAGTAGAAATCGTGAAGAAATGCTCTAAGAGAAGAGAGAACTCACCGGTGGGAATCCAGCGCACCGGGCAATGTCTCAATTGGAGATTAGATGAAGGAATGTAAGGAGTTCAAAGATCTACAGCCATATGTCGCTCTCCTGTATGAAACACGGGGACAAGAAAATAATTCTGGAGATGAGCCACGACCCCTCTCCAACTCATCAAATAAAAAAAATGTACATTCCTTGTATAAGCCTCAACCATTCCTCGATTTATGAGGACATCAAGGTCACCTACACGACCATGTACTAAGCCATTAAATGGCCCATACATGTCTACACACATTAAATGTGTATGCGACATTTACTCAAGATTACAAGGTGTGTACTTAGGAAATTTCAAAATTCTTCCTTTTTCCTAAAAAACCCTAAATTAAGATCCTTACCTGAAATAGAGATTTGGGTTCTTATAATCTTCCCCCCCTTAAAGAAATTCATCAATAAATTTCCCTTCCAAGGGTGGTGAAGAAGAAGTTTCAAACAACTCTAGCCACTGTGATCGTACATCAACCTCACTCTCCCAGGACTCATCCTGTACTCGCCTATTATACCATAGCACTCGTACTAGTGGAACATACTAGCCACAATGAACCTTTGTGCTGCTATCCACAATTCAAATTTGGTTCCCATTTAAGGATCCATCCACCTCCAACTCAACCTCCATGGGTTAATAAACCTGAGATGGGTCAGAAAAATAACAATGTAATTGGGAAAAATGGAAGACATTGTGCATAGCATTATACCTCTGAGGTAACTGTAACTGATAGGCCATAGACCCAACTTTCTCCAAAACCTCAAATGGCCTGACGTATCATGGTGAAATCATCCCATATATCATAATCCTTTTCTGTCCCAACATTGGTGTGACACATAAGAAAACATGATCTCTGAACTCTAACTCAAGATGTCATCTCTATTGATCATCATAAGATTTCTAGCAAGACTGTGTAGTAGAAATCCTCTTCTGAATCAAACCTACTTGATTAGTGGTCTCCCGGACAAGATGAGGCCCCAAAATAGATACCTCTCCTACCTCCTTCCAACATAGGGGTGATCATCAAGGCCTACCGTTCAATGCCTCAAAAGGTTCCATCTGAATCGCCGCTCGAAAACTATAATTGAAGCGAATCTCAACTAGTTGTATGTGTCTCTCCCAAGACCCCCCCCCCCCCCCCCCCCGAAATCTAGGATGCACGCTCAAAGCATGTTCTCCATCACCTGAATTGTGAGCTCGAACTGGCCATATGTCTGGGGATGGTAAGCATTACTCATATGTCCCTATGTACCGAAATCCCTCTATAGTCCCTGCCATTCATGAGAAGTAAAACGAGCATCCCTATTTGAAACGATAGAGTGAAGAACCCCATGAAAATGTACAATCTCTCAGATGTACAAACTTTTGAGCTCATCAACACTAAATGTTTTTCTTTATTGTAAAGAAATGTGCAACCTTCTTGAGTCTATCAACAACAACCCAAAATGCATCATTCCCTAAGTTGAACTTCGTAAACCCATTATGAAATCCATGACAACATTATTCCACTTCCACTCTAGAATGGGTAAATATTGTAAAAGTACTACATGATACTGATTCACCACCTTCACCTTCTGATAGGTATAATATCTCATAAAAACCCAACAAAATCCCTCTTCATACGTAGCCTCCAATACTGACAGTGTAGATCTCGATACATCTTGGTGACACTAGGATAAACAGTCCAAACCAAGGAATAAATATCAAGCATCAACTCACCACGTATGTCTCTCGAAATCCATACGTGCCCATGAAAATGAAAGATCTAATCGTCGACTACATTCCACCTAGGAGTAGGGTCCTCTCCGGAAACACTCTCCAGTAAAACTAGGCCTTTGGAATATGATAGATTCATCATTCACACTCGATCTAGTAAAGTAGAGGTAACAACTATAGAAGAATGAAATGACTTCCCCTATCTATCGTTCACCTCCAAATGAATCATAGATAAAATATCCATAAGTTATAACTCAATGCTGGCCCCATGAACTGCATGTATCTTAGTCCTCCTACTCAACACATTAGTCATTGCATTTACCTTCCCAGGTGTGTAGGCAAGATCAAGGTCAAGAGACTGAAGGTACTCAACCCCCATTTGCTGTCTCAAATTCAGATCACGATGAGTAAAAATATACTTTAGAATTTTTTGGTAAGTGTATACCACAAAATTCTCTCCCAAAAATAATGTATCCAAAAACATTAATCATGCACAACTGCTGCTAACTCGAGATTGTGCGTCGGGTAATTCCTCTCACGTGGCCTTAATTTTTGAGACCCGTACACAATGAAACCTTCCCAGTGCATACTCATTACTCCAAGCCCGATAATTGATGTATCATAGTAAATGGAGTAACTCTTTCCCATATATAGTAAAACATATATCTATGTTGAAGTCTATATCCCTTTTATCTCCTAAAAGGCTTAATCGTAGGAATCTGTCAACAAGTACTCTGCACGCTTCTTAGGAAAGCCTATCAGTGGTGCTCTTAAGTGTGAGAAGTCCTATATAAAGATCCTATAGTAACCATCCATCCCAAAAAAAACTCCATACCCCAAAGACTTTATTTCAATTCTCCAAAAAACTACTTATTTCGCATTCTTTGGGTCTACTAATACTCCTGTCTTTTTGGTAACATGTCCCAAGATATGAATATGGTCCATCCAGGATTGGATTTTTAATAACATATCATATAGATGATTCTCTCTTAGTATACTCAAAATGATCTTATGATGGGTGGAATTATAGTATCGAGTGTGATAGTACACCAAGATATCATCTTCAAAGACCACTAAAAAATAATCCAAGTAAGGATGGAACACTCGGTTCATCAGTTTCATGAAAAATGTCGAAGAATTCATGAGACTGAACGACACAACCAAATACTTATAAAGACCATACCTACTCTGAAAGGCTATAAGAGGTAAATCTATTAGTCTAACATGAAACGGATGAAAACCGGATCTCAAGTCAATCTTTGAGAACACCTGGGATCCTCGAAGCTGATCAAAGAGATTTTCAAACCTTGTAAAGGGATATCAGTTCTTGACTGTCAACTAGTTCAGCTTCCAATAATACTCGCAAAGTCTAATGGTACCATATGCCTTCATCCAAAAAAGTACAGGAGAACCCCAAGGAGAAGTAATGGGTTATATGAAGCCCTTTTCCTACAACTCCTCCAACTAGTTCTTGAACTCCTTTAACATAGTTGTAGCCATCCTATTAGGAAAAATGGACACCTTTGACACTACTAGAAAAAGATCAATAGATAAATATATCTCTCATTCTAGAGGTAATCTTGAAAAGTTGTCTGGAAATACATGCTTGAAATGATCCACCATCAGAGGAAAGTCTCTTCGTGAAGTCCCCTGGTCATCCAGATATAAACTAGCAATCTGTGCTCTAATTCCTCCCAACCCATGATGCTTGGGTTTATCTTTACTCGCCTGGATATCACATTCTCCCTTTTGTAGAAAACACATGCCCTCCATTGACATTACGATCACCCTACTATGATAGTAGTGAAGAATGTACTGAACAGAGACTAACCAGTCCATTCAAAAATGACATTGTAACATGTCATCTCTAAGACATAGAGGTCCCATAAGAAGTGACACCTTCCAATCTCAAGATGGCACTCCTTGCACTGACGTACACTATCCATCCTAATCCTCAATAGAATGAATAGCATCATAACATCTTCATATGTAATGATACAGAGCCATAGGCTCTCCACAATGGAAAAAATTTAAGACTATTGGAAGCCCCTATGTAAAAAAAGAGGATGATAAAACTGAGGAAACTATAATCGAACCTCTAACCATAGAGGGTCCGGGATCCTACCATTACTAGGTCTGCTCCACTATAAAATTCTGACCTATACTGCAGCCCTATGACCCTAAGTTAATCCACCATGCTATCGCTAAAATCTCACCGACTATCTTCCATGGCCATGACCTCCTCCTCAGCCAGAACAGACAACCGAAATCCAATTCCCCAACTACTGTGAAACTAGTTGTCTTGTCCCTGAAATAGGAGTCATAATAGATCCTATATCAGTCGCTTCTGGTGAAAACACCTAGAAAAAATGATGAAGGTGACCCATACTGTTGCAAGACCGAAACTCAAATGGGTTTTTAGGGAAATGTGGTATCATATTCCCACTCTTCACACACTAGTAGCACAACACCGGGATACCTGATGAAACATCAAGTGAAAATATCTACGACCATTCCTACTAACTATCGAAGATGTACCAGCACTAGATACTAAACCACCATGGATCACAACTCCTAAATCCCTAATATTATGCTCAATAATCCGCGCCACATTCACTATTGTCATCACTGAAGTCATCTTGAATACATTCAACTCCGATCAAATGTCATACGTGAGACCATCCTGAAATCACCAAGACAAAGATAACATGTCACATCCCAAAACAGGTTTGAAGAGCTGAAGATCTATGAAACGAGAAGATTAATCCATAACTAAAATAGAACCCTTCTCCAAATGAATGAACTATCTTGCTCGACTGTACCTCAATGTATTTGGATAGAAGTAATCAGATAAGGTCCTCTGAGACTCTTCCCAAGCCCTATCTCCATGAACTCCTGCCTATGAGGTAACATCCCACCACTTCTTTATGGAATCATATTTAATGTATGTAGCATGATTCACCCTACTCTCTAGAGGAATCTCTAGATGCTCAAAGATAGCAAGCATTGACTCGAACCCTGACTCTGTAGTCTGTGGTCCTCCTTCCCATGAAAGGGTGCGAGAATGCTACTACAAGAAAACCCTTGTCAACTCTTCCATAGATGGGGAAAGATGCGATGCTCCCTAAAAGGTATATAAAATCCTCAAAATTCTTTCACGGAACTATTCATCAGTAGCTTCATCCAATATAACTTTTGTTTCCAAAATGGGCAGGACGGGTGGATCTTCTAGTAGTCCCTAATCTAAAATTTCTAGTGTCTATTCACCGCGCTATACCCGGTGTACAACCAGAGGATGTCTCAGTGCTTGAATCTACAAGGTAAATATCACACCTCAGTATAAGGTTATCAAGGACTACAGTTTAGAAGTGCACAAATAGAAAAAGAGGGAAAACATTCAACTTTTTCCAAGAATGGAAACACAACCTGTATAACATCTACATGACATGTTCCCTAAAGCATTAAACAAAGAGTGTAACTCTTCCAAAATTAATCGTGTAGCACTCATACACACAATGTGTTCATCCTAGGATATGACATGTACTTGAATATTCCCTCTAGCCTGCATTATTCTAAATGGCTATAACTATAGGGTTCTCTTTTGGGTAACACTACACGACATGTTCACCCTACACACAGCACGAACTAGTAATGTTACAAATGCTCATGTCGTTAGTCACACAGTTGGTTACATGGTCGACACTACACGATGTTCATGAACACGACCCATTGTGTACAATCTAAGTTTCATCTTCCCGTGTCATTGGTCATGTGGTTGGATACACAGTTCTATACAACACAGTGTGTGCATCCGGTACACGTTTTGTTCCACCAAAGATTTTAAAACCCTTTGTCTCTACCAACACAGCCAGACACATGGTAAATCACTACACAGTGTGTAGATCTGGTAAACAGTGTGTACTTAAGAAAAGTTTTTTCCTCCAGAACAGAAGAACACATGGCGTGTCTTCCTAAAACTGCACGCTATGTTGTCCAGAATTCTGAACAGTAATCATATGAAACTTCTGCAAAAACCTCAAAGACATATAATTTTGTCAAAGTCATGAAAAATTCTAACCCATGAGAGCCCATACTCCCATGAACCAATGTTTTGAATCCTTATTCAGATCATAACTAGAGAAAATTCAATTTAAAGTTCAAACATGATCTACAAAATTTCGATCCAGGACGTCCCATAACACCATAGGCACTAAAGTTTGGAATCTATAAAATGAAACATTACATATTACAATACCCAATAAAAATAGTAGGTATTCTATCATGGAATCTATCAAAAATCATGAATATCTATCCCAACATCTATCACAACAACAAACAATTAGTAATGCACCCTAGATGGCAGGACAATAATGCATGACAAATTATCTCTAACAAGTGCCTATATGAACATAAGATGGAATACCCTAATATAATCAGGTTTAAATTGAAATAGAAGCTCAATAATATCAACAAAAACATCACAATACAAGTGAATCACCCAATGATGAAATAATATCAACTATATTAATTGAAAAACTAGAATAATTTCAATATTCGAGGTATCTTGTCTTTTCCCTTTACACAGGTTAGCTACTCTCCAGAAAAACTTATTACCAACTACCCATTCCTTCTTATACATGTGTATAGGATCCAAATAGTAAAACAAAGTAGAAAAGAAACTTTTCTAACACCTCTTTGTAACATTCTATTTCCGGGTGCCGCCCAAAGGTTCCCTGAACCCAGTTGGTCACATAACGTCATGTGCATCTTTCCAAATGCCAGATGCTATCGACCAGTAGAAAGGTCCAAGGTAAGACATTGGGGAAACTAATCCCTCATTGGTAGAGTATGCATAGAGGAATCTAAATATAAAACCATAGAGGCAGTAGTAATAACACACAACAATGTAAACATCAGAAGACTGATAATAATGTAACAATTGAAGCATATAAAAATGATGCATGGAACATGTATTTATAAAAGAATCCAAACAATTCACAATGTTGGAAATACAATACGAAAACAAAATTATAGAAAAATAGTGAACTTCAATAGCATCTCAAGCCTCAACATAGTCTCATGCTCTCCAGCTCGAACAGAAAGAAAGTACCTAATGAAGAAGGGCGCTTTCCCTTATGTATACCTGCAAATATATAATCTATTTGGTCCCAAAAGCATGACCCAAATAGTGTGTGAGATTATTATCAATAGGAAACCACCAAATGATATGTTTCTAAGTATCAGTGTGTGTATATATATATATTGTAGGTAATATTCAGAAATGAAGTCATAAAGAAGGAAGTACTCAAAAGTTAAAAATACTAAAGTTTTCAATTACACTCATTTACATTTGTTAATTATTAAAGCCATTGAATAATGTAACCTTGAGATCTAGCATGTGCTCTGTATATCCTTGTAAAAAGTTAATAAATTGACATCTCAAAAGACCATTTAATCAATCAATTAACAATGAGTCCAAGCTTGTGCTTTGTCTTGGTAGAATCATCACAACTATTAAAATATTCATAAGAAATCATCTTGGAAAGATATCACAGACTAACCCCTCTGGTTTAACATATCAACAATTAAATAAGTAATAATGACCCTATGGGAAAGCTCACACAGTCTAACCCCTTTGGTCCCATATGGCACAAATCATTTATAAACGACTTCCTGGGTAACTCTCATTGTCAATACCCCCTTGTTCTGCATAGAAAAAAATAAATTATAATGACCTCAGCCATCTCTCATAGTCAATTCCATATGATCCAAAATTCATTTAATAACGACCCTCTAGGTAGCTCTCATGATCTGACAACTCTGGTCAATGACCTCCCACCCGCTCTCATAGTCAATACCTATGGGTCAACATAATAATAATTATACATAAATTTCACTACCTCGAGAATCTCCCACGATCAATTTCTCTTGGTCAAACTTTCATAATGTGAAACAAATTCATTTAATGTAATCATTTAATCCATCCTAACAACATGATGCATGGAAAACAAGGCAAGACTAACAAGAAATTCTAGAAAAATGACCATAAACAATCAAACATGGGATACACATCCATAATCATAGTATTAAACCTTATGCCTGAGAAATAACCCTTTCTCAATAAAAAAAACCATAACAGGTATTGAATTTGTTTAAATTACAAACCAAAAAATACCCTAAACATTGGTCATCAGGACATTTAGCATATATAATGAAAAGACAACCATGGAAAGCCACAAAACACCTACCTTGACACTGTACAATGAGCACTCTTGAATGTCGGCCCTTGAATCAGCCTATAACGATGAAGATATATAAAAATGGTAAAAGTGATCAACCCTTTATCACTCAAGAGAGAGTAGAAATCCGGAATAAATGATTTAGAAGAATAGAGAACTCACCAGTGGGAATCCAACACACTTGGAAACTTCTTAATTGGAGCTCGGACGAAGGAGCGAGAGGTCCTTGAAGATCATAGGTCATATGTCACTCTCCTGTAAGAAATATGGGGAGAAGAAGAGCGTTATGGGGATGAGATGTGACCCCACTCTGACTCATCAAATAAAAAAGAAAAGTTCATGGTGTTTTCATTTAATCTACAAACCATGTATAATCCTCCATTGTACTCTGGTTTAGGCGGTCATCCAGTAAATGGCTACTACAGAAAATGGGTACATGATGTGTACATAAGAAATTTCCAAATGCATCATTTTTCCAAAAAACAACCCAAAATAAAAATCCATACCTAAAATGGAGATTCTGGTTCTTACAATTGACATCACCCAAATAAAAACCCCATATATAATTTTATAAAAACCATAAGTATGATTTTTCTACTAATTGTATTGTTTTTTCAAAAACTTAAATATCATTTAGAAGGTTCTCCCCTCACATGTAACATTTTTCATCTATATGTAAGGTGTTTTCCTTTGAAAAAATTATTAAATAGTATTTTAACTCATATATAACATAGTTTTTTCATACATGTTATATATTTATTATACATAATGTTTTACCTTGGAAAAAAATTATGCATAACATATTTTTTCTATAAGTAACATTTTTATCTATGTAAATTTTTTTTTTAATTAAAGTTCATACATTATGTATTACACCATACATCAGGATTTGCACTTAAGAAAAAACAATACATAACATTTCACTCTATACATAATATTTTTTCCTTTAGAAAAAACATATACATATTATATTTTCCATGATATGTTACATATATATCTCATACATATTATTTTCCCATAAGGTGAATATCTATGAGAAATATTATTTTTCAATATTTATGTTTTTTATCTTAGGAAAAAACCCTATCTATAATATAGTTTCCATACGTAATGTATTTCCTTCAAACTTAATGTTTTTTCATTATATAGAAGACCAATATATTATATATTTTTTAATTTATATGATATTTTACTATGAAAAATTTCCTATATGTATTATATTTACCCCATAAATAATATAAGAATTTTATACATAAGGTTTTCCCCTTAGATGAAAAATTGATACATTATATAAATATCTTTTATCCAATGTTCTTTTCCAATTTGTTTCTCATATATAACATTTTTTATGTGTACGGTCTTAGATATAATTTTTCTTGAAAAAGTTATACAACATAAAGAAAACTCTAATCCACACCAAACTCTCCCATTTTATCTCAGAACAAATGGTATCCCTCCAAACAAACCAGTTTCTGTAAGTAGAATAAATTAAATCATTTTGCCCAACCAATTATCAATACACAATTCATAAACCATTTTGATCACCCAATTGACTTATATGGGTTAGAGTACACATGATTGACCCATGTTTATACCCCAATTTATAATTCCCTAATATCAAATCATATATAAAATCCCAAAACATTTAATAATATAATATTTTTGAAAAAAAATCAAATAAACCTGGATTTTAAAAAATCCAAATCAGTTTATATCTCCACCCATTCTAGGGTGTTATAATAATATCCCTCAAATTAAATCTTTATGTTATCTATTATCGATGATTATCCATCATTATTATGGGTTGTGTTTAAATTTTAAGGCTAGTGTGAGTAAAATCTAGTAATTAATAAAATATTTTTATATGATATACGAATAAAAGATTTATGAGATATAAACGTTAAGCTTGTTATTTAGACTAAATGGAGAAATTATATCACATGGAATTTAATACGATCGTTGATATACATACAGATATAGGCTTATTATAAATCCCCATTACCCGAGGTTAGTGAGATACATATAATGGGAACTATCATACATTTATACATTTCTTACATAAGCCTTGAGGCCTAGCTAATCATAAGTTTTCTAATTATGTATTTGGTTCAAGCTCTGAGAAGAATAGATTTGACCACTTATATGACTTGTTAAATACATTTGATCCCTTTATTTAATTAGATATAGTAAATTCATGTCCATTATTTTTTATGTGACATGTGATGAAATTTACTACTTAGATGAATGAAATGTGATGTATTCAACCATAATAGTAGGTTTACTTCATAGAATACTGACTTTTTGTGTTAAACAATACTAGACTAATATTTTCCACGTATAGTGGTCACTTGATCTCATTAAAAAGGGATTATTTATTTATAAATATAATATATATGATAAATCATATGCTGTAAATGTTTATATAGAGATATGAGTATTTTTGATTGGGGTCACCCCATAACCCTTTATAGTTTGAGTAACAATGTTGTTTTTCTAGATGCCACTATTTGAGTACATCTATGAAATTAAGATTTCATATTTTTTATCACTGATACAAAGGATTTTAGGATCACATAGTTTGGTTCTAGAATAATTACTAATGTGTGTACAATGTTTTTTCCAAAATTAAGAGGGTTTGATATAATGTATGGAAAATCATTTTGATGTATTTATAAAAAGTTATAAAGCTTCAAATAAATCCCTTCTAAAATTTTAGTAAAAGTAATATATTTTAGATATGAACTGAAATTGTTTTATTTTATTGTATTATACAACATGATTCTAATCCTATGATTTGAAATAAATATGCCTCTATCATAGAATATGATCAGAATCTATCATAGAATATAATAGATATGAAATATAAGATATTGGGTGCATGGACCCTTCCATATGTCCCAAATTAGTTTATTTAGTTATGAATTAATTAGTTTCCATATTTATATATATTTTCATTTATTATAATCATTTTAAATTTTTAAATTATTATATACTCAATATACACACATTTTTACAATGCATGTTGGTTGTCAAGTGATGATAATCGATGTCTGGCTCTATTCATTGAATGATAGGATCCCATATAATTGGATAGTATCCCCATATTAAATAAGTGTGATACTAGTAATAAATATTTTAAGCTCTATTCTACCATAATGTTTCTAGAATAAATTTAGAGATAATGGGTCTTCTTATTTCAAATGAGTATTCTAGTGGTCAGTGGTATCCCTAAGGAGGAAAGAGTCAGATAGGTGTTGCTTAGTAATCTCAATTAAGAAACCTCCATCATGTATAATAGTGATGTATCTTGGTAAATTTTAGGTATTATTTTTATATTTATGTTATTTATACTATATATTTATTCTTGAAAATGGATTAGGCACCTTAAATTGGTTTATTTCATAGTAATGAAAATAATATGTTCCACCCTAACCCATAAATAGTAGCAACTGATTACTAGTTAAAATAAATTTTTATTGTCAATTTAAGATTATAAAATGGTAAATGAAAAAACTTTATTCTAATTTATATTTATTAGTGAAACATATTCCTTAAAAATGTAATAATATTATCAATTCTTTTAAATAAAATTCTTTATATATTTATTCAGTGTGAGAACATTGGGTAGTGGGGAATCTCTTTCGACCTCCCCCATGTACATATGGGAATTTCCCTTAACTATGTTTGGTGAAATGTCTTGTACTTACTCTACCAAATAACATTAAGTAATACCTTTAGAGGCGATTCGATAGAAGTGTAAAATTTTTAGGAAAATATAAATTAATTGTTGTGCCAAGGACCCAAATTCCAGACAACCTTTTTGAACCACACTTGTGAAACAAGTTTTTGAATATATATAAATATAATAATTAAGATGAAATGTTTATATAAGGGAAATTATATCTAATTTATCATGACAAATCACCTCAGTCACAATAAATTTCTAGGGCACACAAAAGTGAATAAATAAATCAATCACACACAACATGAAACGACAGAGGGGATTTACATTATTTAGAACATAGCCCTACTCTATAGAAGAAACAAAACTATATTTTATTAATAATTGGAGTTAAATATTCAATATTATAAATATATTATTAAACTCAAATGATCCTAACCCACTAATTTATAGAGGAGTTCCATTATATGGTATCATCATGTTTTTATCTATGTGGGAGGTTCTCTATCTAGATCGACTAATGCAACATCATAAATTTTTAAAACCAATGAATTATCTACATGAAAACCCTTATATATTTTCACACATATCCTTCAAAAAACCACCATTCTATCCTCAATTGATTCTTATCGAGTTAATCATATATTAATCTGATCTCATTTTATTCTCAACCATCTTAATCTATATCTATCTTTCACTTCTGGACACATTGGTTGCACTGCTAGTGTCTTCGTCCATTTTTAGAAAACATACTCTAGAATAAAACCTACTAGATGATGTAATATATGTTTTAAAAATTATTACTCATAAATTATAATAATATACCACTTGGGAAATTTTTTCTATATTTCACCAAGTCCCCAGACCACTTAGGAAGTCCTTCCTTCCTTATCCCGACGAAGAAACTCATTAAATATATATCTTTCCTTACCAGTTACCCATGTACCTCTATGGTGTAACACAACCTCTGAATTGACAAGAGGACAACCATTATTAGCATATTACACAAACTCTTAATTTCCTATATCATTCATAGCTCTCGCACACCCTCATCTCTATGCTTCTGGGTAATTTAAAAGCTTATTTAAATGTTTTTTATCCTTGAGTGAAGCACTATATTATTTATATGATAAAGTTCACCATGACTATCATAGAATAAAATTTCATCCCCTTACCTAATTTTATACTCCTCCAATAAACCCTTTAAAAATGTTGTCCCCATCCCTACTTCGATTGTACCAACATACTCATTTTTCAAGGTCAAAGATGAAACTAATGATTGAAGTATCAAGATATAAATTATGATAAGAAATTTATAGTTAAAAAATTTCCAAGATAATTCTATAAGTATCTGTATCGCCTCTAAATTATACATCAACATTCCCTTATAATGACTCATCTGTTCAGAAGCATAATAATAGTACATCTCAACCATTAAAACACTAGATAATAAACTTCCCCACTTTCCATTACAAATTTTCCATTTTTTCAGGAACCTACATAAAACCCCTACCACTTAAGAAATGTCATATTGAGTACAGATTAGGAAATACTCAAACTTATGACAACTTATTCATATGGAAACTTTTTCTTATACTTTTCCACTTCCTCTATCTATGATACCTTCTCATTGGATAGTGAAGTAACCTTTAGTGTGTGACTATATTGACTATCAATGAAGAATTTAAATCTGTATATATTCAATGAGAATGTATTAATGGGAGATAGATAATGTATCCACCAAATAATAAAATTTTAATGTGTTTCCCATACATTACAGACAAAGGAGAAGAGTTGGAATCCCTTAATTTGAAAAATGATTTCTATATTTTGGAAAAGGATTTTGGATGGGATGAATAATTAGTGAGAAACCCTAAAATTGAGATGATTTTTAGAGCCTTTACTCATGTAATTAAGGGACTAATGATGATGAATGAAGAACCACCCATCAAAAATAGTTGAAAAAGAAGTGGGATGTTCGAAGGAAAGTTTATATTTAATAACTATCATTAAAATGTACCTAATGATTGATGATTAAGGGGTTTAATGGTCTAAGTTGTTAGAAAAATCATCCTAGTGTTATTAATCATGAAGGATTTTTATTTCAATGTTAAAAAACACTAATAAGAATTTGGAAGACTAATTTTGAATCTTGAGTATTAATATTTATCAAGGGTTCTTATGAATTTAGTTAATGTATCTTAAGAATAGTTTATAATTTCTAAAGGAGATTTTGATTAGATTGAGATAACACTGAACTTACATAAAGAGGTTAACATTTAAATATAAATAATTCTAAATTTTACAGTCAAATCTAAAAAATTTACTTAGTCAAGAGCTGTGTATGATTCTTTTGGAATGTTGGGTTATACTCATTCCACACCGTGTATGAGTTATTCCATGTAGTACATACAAGTCATGATTCCTTGTCTATTAGTCTCTCAGAGTTTCATATGTGTCACGGAGACATGTATTTGAGTATTTTTTTGGGAAAATTACCTTACGTAATATTGAAGCATACTCTACTTATGTACAATATGAGATGCATATGTTTCATTAAGCCACTGTATATGAGTTGACACTTGTTGAAAAGTTTTAGACTTTTGCGTACAGAAATATGAAGTTTATAGATTTTATTTTTAAATAATGAACTTAAATTTTGTATTATTATTAGGTTGACATTAATTTTTTTAATAATTAAAATATCCTAATTTATTATTTGATTAAAACATGACATTTTTGATAATTATATCTCGAAGATGAGGGGAAGAAGATCATTGAAAGAATGAATTTTAAAAGATTAAAATACAAACTGAATTAGAGATATTCTAAAATAAGAAGATATAAAATATTATTACATTAGAGTTGATCCTAATTTTTTTTAAAACCGTAAAAATACTTGTTATCAAATATAGTTTTGATAAATATTTGTTGTGGATAACGGAAAATAGATCACTATTCTTTACCAAGTAATTTCAAAAAATAATTTTTGAAAATTATTATTTGTGATCACAATAGGGACATAAATATGATGTTATGGGAAATGAATTAAATTGATCAATAAATAAAAAGTTATTTATTAACAATGCTAAAAATAATGATATGATTGTTGTGGAGTTTTATGAAAATATCCATGCCATCTAGATTCTAAGGGATTTTCAAAAGTTTTCTCACTAAAATGAATGATGATCCATGGCACAAATATAAATTAATTTATATTTCAAATATAATCATGGGGAATTTTTGTGTGTATTTATATGATAAGATGAAGAGGAATAATATAATAAATTTTATTATATAAAATATGTGGAATATATATCCATTAGACAAATTTATAATGAGGAGGAAAAAGAAAAGGTCACTCCAATCATTTTATATGAGAGAGACATTGAGTTAGAAAGAATAAATGGACCATGAGGGACACCCATTTACATGTAATTGAGAATGAGGAGGATCAATATAATAATTTTAGAAAATTTTATAAATTCTAAAAAATATAAAATATTACTCCCAATGACCTATGGATAAAAATAAAAAGAAGAAAACGAGTGAGATATCATGATTAGAACCCTGAGAACCAAGAGCATATATATAGTGAGTAATAATCAAGTATCATGAATTAGAAATAGAAGAAGGTGGATCAAGTAATTAATTGAAGAAAAAATCTTTCAGGTATTGAATCTAAATGAATAATAAGATCCTATGACACTTAATATTTTATAATTTTAATATGAAGATATAAAAGAGTGAGGAGAGGCCATCACAGTTATTCTATACCTATATATTAGGTCTATAATTTTCAAAAATAAAGATATTAATGATATTTGACTATCATTAGAGCATATCTTTCAGTTGAGAATGTATGTTGAGAATGTTCTATACAAGATCCATAAAGTTAAACTAAAACAAGGAATGATTTCATGCATTTATCTTAAAAAACTAGTGAAATTAAAAGACTCTGTAATGAGAAGAAAGATATTTATTTTAAAGATTTTGTCACATCCCATAGGTTACCATAGATTTACATTATAAGGGTATAAAAAAATTAAAAATTTTCATCATTTTGGGAAGCTTTGTTACCAAAATTACTTTGGGTATACATGGAAAACATGGTGCATTGATATAATTATAGTGATAATTTTGCTGTGAGATGTCCAGTGAGATATTGGAAATTATATGCATATTGAGATTTTATGTAGTTATGAGATGACCACATGAATTCTAATTTTATATTGATCATAGTAAATAAACTATAGTCAAAGTGGGTAATAAATCATTATAATATGTAGGTTTCCCACATTGGGGTCGTATCTTGTAATAATATCTGAGTCCATATTTATATTATTTACTCTCATTTGATGTGGTTTTTTTAGGGTAGAGAAAAGTTATATAAGATTAAATCAATTTAAAAATGTTAAAAATGATTCATGTACTAAGGTGGTAGAACAAATAAGGGAGAAATTTAAATTTGTTAAAATAAATAGTCAAGATCTAATTCACCCACCACATTCTCATGCGTCTCCACCTAATATTAGGTTAATTTCAATTAGTATTAGGTTTATGATTTTTTTGTTTGATATAAGTTTAATTTATTAATTAATTTTATCTGAATTAGTTAAAGGTCATATATGAATATAATTTGGAATTTCATCAAATAGATAACTCTAATATTATTCATATTAGTGTAGAATTGGATGCCTTATCCATGGCTTTGAGATATAGGAAAAAATAGACAAAGAAGTTGATGGAAAATTTAAAGGTGAATGATGAACCACCACTATCTAAGTGTATTTAGAGTGTTAAATATTCACTTAAATGTATTGAAGACGATTCATCATATAAATCGAGTTCAAGATATCAAGAGAATCATATTTTTAAAAATGATAAAGACCTATTCCTTGAGGTTATAAAATATATAATAAAATCATTTATCCTTTTTTACATTCCTTTTCTAATTTATATAGGGTTTATATAATTATAAATCATAGAAATAAGATGATGATAAATAAATTAAACAAGAATTAGGCGGTTAATTTCTCAAATTATACTCTCTAATTAAGGATTAGAATACCAAGGATATAACCTTACCAATTCGCAGGGAGGAATTTTAAATGGTTGAAGGAAATTTGTAAGTCTCTATTCATAAGAAATTTGATGTTATTAATCTCACTAAAGAAAATATCCATGCTATTTATGTAACACATAATGCTCTTATGGTTTTTAAGAAATCATAGATAAATATTAAATACAATAAAATTAAAAAGTAGAAAAGTACCATGTAGGAAATTAGAAATTTTCATAAAGATGAGAATATAATGATGAAGAAAAAATGGTAAGATAAATTGGACATAGTTGTGATTGAGAATAACACACTAAGTTTAAATTTCCATGAGCTTGATGTCAAGTTGAAAATTTTGGAATCAACCATAACTAGACCATACCAAATGGAAGAGAATAATTTTTTTAACACTCAATTTTATAATAAAATTTTCTTCCAAAAGAACTCCATGCTAATTTTAAAAAGTTATTTATTTCATTAGGAGAATCATCCACCTCATTCTTGAGGAAGATGGTATCCCACTACTTTCAAAAATATGATTTCACTAAATCTATTTTGAAGGAAATTGCATAACCTAATCCAAATTATAGGAAAACATAGATGAAAAAATGATGGTAAACTAACCAATACATGAAGGATTGAGGTAATAGTTTCTAAGAGGATACTATCCCTAAATAGTGTCTAAAATGTTTATATTCCAACCCCAAATTTTCAAGGAAATGAAAAAAGAAAAATCTAAACAGACCAACCATAAAAAACAAATAAGATGTTTTTTTGGGTCACTTATGGTGATGTTTTAGGTTTGGGACCGTGTTCATAGATATTTGGAAAAATATATTAGTGTATGTAAGTTAGATAAGTCCTAAATATATGTGATTATTTTTGTAAGAAATGGAAAACTTACTAGATTGAAGTCGGATACACGAAAGAATAAAAATATTACATATAATAAAAGATATGAATATCTTGAAAATTTATATAACTATTGAAATAAAAGTAGATACAAATATGATGAATTATTATATCTATTAACTCAATACATATCTCATTCTTATGAAAGGATAATTCTATCATAACAAGATTTAAACTAAAATAAATGGAATTTTTCATTGAGTAGTGATCACTTGGAGTAAACTATTGGTAATGTTACTCCCTATAAGTCATTAATGAAGAATAAGAAAGATTTTGAAGAAAATAAGATAATATTAATCTACTATAGTAGTAAATGTCACATCATGGACCACTTTAAAATGTCTATAACGATAAATGGTCATTAAAGAATGATTTATTATAAAATAGAGTCAATTAAAGAATGGTATAAGAATATTTTCATGTTATAAGGCATAAAAATGATGTGTTTGAGAGCATACCTAAGAAATTAATCTGAAAGGATATTGAATAAGTGCAAGGAATGTGTAAGAAAAAAGTTCATATTTCCAACAAATGTATGATATGGATTCATAGTCAAAATAATATTAAAAGTGAAAATCAATAAGAACTAATGAATTGAAGTTCTCTAACTTATGTTGTAAAAAAGAAATAGAAATACACAAAAAATATAAGATAATCTAGAATAATGCTTAAACATATATATAGATTATTTATAATAGGATAATAAGTCTTATTAATATGAAAATAGTTGATGTGTATTTTTGATCACGAAAAAAAAAAGAAATTCAACCTATAAAGTACGTGAAGAATAAAAATAAACCCATATAACCAAAAAATTCTCAAAACATTAAGTCTAACGAAAATGGAAGAATGAAGGTGTCTTGACACATTATAATCTTAAGTAAAAGAGACATTGAGTTTAGAAACAATTCTAATCCCAAATGATACAGTTAAAGAACATAAGGAGAACCAACCTTTTCTTTCATTTTAGTGGTTGTGATTTATGAAAAATAATTAATGGTGAATAATAAAAGAAGAAAGTTAGTGAAGTATTTGAATCCTATATAGAAAAAGAATAATATGTCATAATTTACTAAAATTTAAATTGGAATTTATTTTCAAGTGTAATAATACATAAATTGGTTTAAATATTTCTTGAAGATTATTTGTGGAACAAAACATCCACGGTGAAGGATAATGGAATGAATAACTTGAAGAGAATCTAGAAAAAATTGTGATGTTGCCTGAGATTTATATATTTATGCTGAATTAGGAAATATTGACATCCCCACAAATTATCAAATTTTTAGGTATTAGTTTCACTCCCCTTTATCACATGGTTTTTACCTTTTACAATTATCACGAGGGAGTGAATATATATCGAAATGGTTAATAAAAAAAACATTCCGTTGAATGTTTTTGATGTGATGTATGGATATATGAGTAGGTTAATACACACTATTAAAAATATTACTAGACAATAAAAAATAAATGAATTTAAGTTAGTGTCACATTTAGTGAAATATAAGTAAATATTTTTCACTTTGGTAAAATAAATATTTTTATCTATACTAGGTTATTCCATGTAGGCTCTGAGTTGACTTACTTAAGGCTCATTACTAAGAATCTTAGGGTTACATCCATCTCTCAAAATGATTGAGGTAGTTCGTAATTTTTAGTGGGAGAATATTTTTTTTCTATATGTGATATAATGAGAATAATGCATCCCTTTTATTTATGGTATGATTAAGGGGGAGTAAATTTTGTAACTCCTTTGTATTTATTTTCATTAAGGGGGAGTGGAAAAGTTAATTTTTTATAAATTATTGGATTGCATTAATTGTATTTGGATGTGAAAAGTACTAAAAATAAATATAAATGGTGACATTGAAGTGTCCCTTGTTTTGTGATTGTATTTATTTTCAATTAATCTTGTAAATATGTATGTGGGAAATGATATTGGAGTAAGCATCCACCCAGTAAAGACAAGCTGAAGATTATTCCCATGCATTATGGGTAAATTTGAAGAACTAGGTGACATCGTATATTCGGAGGGAGTGACATATATATGAAATCATGTTTGGTATAGAATTATTCTTGAAGAGAAACCTCAAACACAATAGGATTTATAAATATGGTCCTCGTCGAATTTCATAACTAGTGTTGATAGAATGAGGAGAAATTTTCAAAAATAGTTTATAGAAGAGTAAGAAGTTGGTTGTTAAGTACAACTTCAGATTTGTCATTAAAATGTGTTAAAATATATAATATTGGGAGGTTGAGGACTCATGGTGGTGTATAAATAATAACAGTTTCACTTACCATTAAGGATACTAAATTTAGTGTTTAAAACACTTAGATTATGGTTTTTAAGACTCATTTTGAGCATTGAGTATTAATAATATATAAGAGTTATTGAAAATTGAGAAAAATAGTCTAAAGATTATTTTATAATTCCTAAAAGGTGTTACTAAAATCTTGGAGATGACTGGACATTGATATAAATAAATTAAAATTAAATTTTGAATAATTTTACATTTTTTAGTTAAGGGTGAAATATTTCTCTAAACAAGAGCTACATATGTGGTATTTTGGAAAGTTATGCATGAGATGTTCTACACTACATGTGAATCATTCTATGCACCATGTATGAGTCACCCCTACATATGTATGAGTCATTCAGAGTTATGTAAGTGTCTTGGAGACTTGTGTATGAGTCATCTATGAGAAAATTATCTCATGTGAATGTGATTGGGACTCTAAGTATGAGTAATGTGAACTATGTATACATTATTGAGCCACATTGTACGATTTAAAACATATTGAAAATTATAATGCTGAGGAAGAATGAAATATGAAGTTTCTATAATTTATTTTTGAAGTTGTAATTTAAATTTTGGAGGACGATTAAGTTTATATTCAGTATTGTAAACATTACAAACACCTAAAAGTGTGTGTGATTCAAGATAGAAAACTGTGAGAATATTATCTCCAAGACGAGGAATTGAAGATCAAAGAAAGATGGAATTATAGAATATTTCAATCAAAATTCAGTTTGAGATATTCCATAATATATAGAAATATATATATTGATGTTTCTGAAATCCTAAAAGATTTTAAACATTACAAAACAGTTGTGAACTATCTTACATATGATTATGATTCGATGAGGAAAAAAGAAATAATATCATTGTTCTATATCTTGGAATTACAAATCAGAATATTTGAAAATCGTCATTTTTTATCAAAATAGATAAATAAATATGATTTTGGTGGAGATAATTTAATTGATCCAAAAATGAAATATTACTTGTTATTCAAGCTAAAAATTATGACATAAGTGTTGTGGAGTGTTTTAAAAATATTTATGCAACCTTGAGTCTATGTGATTTTAAGACGTCATGGTGAAAAAATAATATATGATCCCTTCCACATATCTAAAATGATATATGTTTTTAATAAAAGTATATTTTTTTTTGATATTTTTGTGAGGATATAAAGTGGATTACAAGACTCTTGAATTCAATATAAAATATCATGAATATTTATTTTTTATACAAATATAGAATGAGAATATAGAATAAAAGGGAACTCCTATTATTTTATCAGAGACACATGATGAGAAAAAAGTAATAACTAGATCATGGTGGACACCCACATACAAGCAATTGAGAAATATATAGGATCATCATAATTATTTTAAATGATTTATTTTATTTTTCAATAAAGAAAATTTTATTTTTGTTGTTCTACATATCAAAATAAAAATATAATAATGTTTTGGTGTTTGTGACTAGAACCATGAAAACAAAGTTTCAATGTGTAGTGAGGAACACGTGAGTCTCTCAATGTGGGTGGTGAAGATATTGGGTATGATACTGAACTGATGGGAACATCATTTTAGTATCAAAGCTAAATGAATAATGGGATGCTTCAACTCTAAATATTTTTTAATCTTGAGAATAATATGAAGAAGAAGATGTGAGGAGAGATAAAAACCACTATGCTATTATTTTTTATTGTGTCAAAGCTTTTAGATATTGAGTAGTTCGTATGTATCTGTATATTATAACACACTAACCTAAACCATTGGGTCAAATAAAAAGTGTTGTAATATCTCTTGTATGCATATTCTTACGCAAGAGGTTTCCAACTAGTATTGAGAGTTTGAATGTCATTAGTGGGGAGACTATACCCTTAGTATCACATCCATACATAAGAAAATATAAATATAATATAAAAAACACTAAGTAATCAAGGTGGATGAAATATAATCATAATATTATAAAAGATGGAACACAAGTCATACAAATAAATAAATGGTCTCCCGGCATGATAATCCCAACCAGAGTATAATATGTAAGAAAATAAGTAAATAAACTTTCTATAAATCTTCCAGAGTCTATCCAATTTATACTATCAACTCCATGATACACAACTTAGGTATCTACCATAGTCTCATTTACCTTACCTAGATCCCTAATCATTATGTCTTCACACACATCAATATTACCATGCAAAGTGTGAGGAATAAAACCTCATAGAAACCACTAATGAATCTCTAACATATATGACTAGTCTTAATAGTTGTATTAGACAATAATCAAAAAAATTCAAGAAACCATAACAATAATATACAGAGTACCCATGTACCAACCAATACATAATTATCAATGAATATACTATATTCAGCTCTATGCAAGAAGGATAAAAATAGGTGTCAGAAGTGGCCAAGAACTAGCCACAAGGTTATTGGTATCATTTCTCAAAATCCTCAAGGAATTTTGAGAACATGCTACTCAATATACACTAGACTTCAAGAAAATCATGTTACTTGACATCCACTAGGGATAGAGTGATCTTGATACTCACAATCTACTAAAAATAAAGTGAACATACAACTTGTAATTCTCTAGTTCTAAAGTTAATCATTATAAAAAAGCATCCATGAGGCATCGTAATACCCCTACCCTATGAAGAAGTTAATATTTTCCATCATCACAATTCTTAAATTGTCCCCCCTAAGGGATAAACATGTCATGATGGTCCAACAATTCGAACCACTAAGAAAATTACTTCCAATGAATAAAAACACACATAATTGGGTAGAGTGTACAAGGAAAGAATAAAATGTTATCATTAGAATATAATAACAACATTTAATACATGTGATCAACATTAAACATGGTTAAAAAAGGTATATGCATATTCATGGAATCAAGCCTCATAAATGGGTCTCATAGGATAATCACACTCCCACATGTGATCACTATCAAGTATGATGAACATATTATTCCAAAAAAAGAATCATACTCAGGAAAAAATTCTATAAAAGAGCCCCAAATGGTAATTAAATTCCTAAACAATGTTTTTGAATAAGAACTCAAAATTTCATCAAAGGATGAAAGGAAATTTTTTTTACCCATAGAGAACTAGATATCACATCAGGGATGAATATATAAGATTATATTTCATCACAAAATTCTTTTAGAATTGAAATTTGATAAGATTCCATGACAATAATGGCAGTTATAGAATCACATAGATTATGGTGTCTGTTTACAAAACCAATTTTGAGGAATGTTGAATGAGAGGAATGAAATTCATGAGATCCATTTTTTGATTCAATAATGGATAACAAAATTTTCATCAATTATAGAAGATAACTTTAGGTTTAGAAATTCATCATTTATATATCTTTAATTTTTGAACAAAAAACTGATTAAATTAGAATAGAGTCTCATGATGATCAATCTAATAAGAATTCCCCAAAAACATATACCATGCATAAGAGTTCTAGCTTAAGTTAAGAGGAGTTATTTTATACACATCAAGTGCTCCACTAGTATATAAATGAATCATCAATAGAGTGAAGGTATATCTTCAATTATCCCAAAATAATATGTTTATGAAGTTGATTTATAAGAACATTCCCATTAAATGTCCATAATCAATGGTAGATCTTGGTTTGACTAAGAGAATGTTTCAAAACACTAGATCCACTACCATTACATGAAAAAATGAATAATTAATCATTGAGTCAACATAGAAACCATAAATCCATCCTAGATCCATGCACAAAACTCTAACATGAAGATACAATCCAAGAATATGTAGAGAAAAATTACCATTATATCATCACTAGATCAATCCAATTATGAATATTTAAGGGGTGATGAATGAGAGAGATCTAGAGATAAGAGGGGATATCTGAAATATTAAATAAGAGGGATCATTTTGGAATTTGGTAATAAAGATTTCCAAAAAAATTTGAATGAAATATTTTGGGTTTCATTTAATGAACACCCGACCAGTCTTCACTAGTGAGTTGGTGGGCTAATGGGTAGCCTCCGACCAGTTGGTGTATCGTGTAGAACCACCATAGCTATTTTATGATGACTATTAGGATAATGTAATTCCACCAGACATTGTTTTTTTAGAAATTTTGAGACCTATAGTAATTCCAGTGATGGGATGATGGAGTCCAACCCATGGTTACTGAAATTATATTTCCACAATAAGGCTAACCATTACCTAACTCTCTATATATCGATCCCCATACACTTTTCATATAAATAATCATAAAAACCATATTAGGTATGAAATATCAAAGTAATAAATAATTTTATAAACATTAAAAATCTCATACATCAAAAATAATAAAGGTTGTCTCAAATCCCCATATTAAATGACTTATCATACTTGAGAAGTACCTTAAATAGTACTACTCAAACATGTACATCCATTGATTCCAAAAAAACCTCCACCCACTCAAATGTATCCTCCAGGATATTTCTATACTACTATAGAATTTGGTCATGTAGAACCTTTTTCCTTATAGTAGTTTCTTTTTCTTTTCTAAAATCTATGTCAGGGAATCCACATATATTGTGTCAGTCTCTAGCACAACGTCCCCATAATCAATGGAATGTGTGGAACTAATAATTTTCATATTGAATATAGATACATGAAACACATTTTTCATAACATGATAAGTTGAAGAAATACCCAGACGACACACCACTGTTCCAACTCATTTTGTAATCTTGAAGGGTATAATATAAAATAGAGCAAGCTTCCCTTACATTCCCAACATCAGTATCTTAACCATGAATTCAACTTTAAGAAATCCTAGTTGCCTATAAAAATACCATAGGTCACATTATATGGTTGGTATAAGACCTTTTCCTACTCTGACCTATGGTCAAAGTCTTACAAATTAGTTACACCCTTTCTAAGGTCCCCTATACCATAAAAGGTCCCCAAAACTAGTAATTCACTAACCTCGTGCCAAAAAAGTTGTGAAAAACATTGTAAACCATTGAGAACATCATAAGGTTCTATCACAATTTAATCCTAGTAAATGTTTTTGTATTCGAACTCATCCAAGGCTAGGTGATCATCTCTCACTCCACCAATGTCTTGGATGCATGATCAATTCATATCGTCCTGTAAAACACCTAATATTATCAATGGAATTTCTGTTTGTATTTCATAAAAAATAGCACATAAATAACAAAATAATATTTTTTCTAATAAATTAATAATGATACTTTATTCATAAAATAAAAAAATAATAATGGATGATATTTCAATGTGAAAATAAATAGAAAATTATATAATAATAATGGTAAAATTTGGATATTTTGATCTACTGGAATGACCACACTCATGTATAAAGATGTAGAAATAAAACATGATGTTAATAAAAAAATATTTACTTTTAAGATTAATGTATATATATATAGATAACATTAAGATAAAATATAATTGAATTAATAATGAATGAAATAAGAGGTATTTATAGAAATTGAGGAACCTATACCATTGAGATAGTAACCTGAATGTTGGAATAGTAATCTGACTATTTGGAATAGTAATCTAGCCATTAGAATAGTAACAACACATATGGAAGTATAAAATAAAATTTATGAATCCAATAAATAAAAATAATTATATAAATATATCATGGTATAAGTAAATAAATTTTTAAAAAATGATAAATTATGTGTTGGTATTTTTGTAAAACCTAAATGTTTTTTACAATTTTATAACTAATATAATGATTTGGAAGAAAATTAATCTTCATAAAATATATAAATATTTTAATAATGTGTTTTATTATAATTATAAGATTATTTTATGAGATATTAACCAACTTTTCAATAGAAATAAAATCGAATATAATAATAAAATTGGTATTTCTTGAAAAAATGACGATTTTAATTAAAAAATAAATTTTCCATATTTAGAAATTTATTTTAATAAAATGGGTTTCATTTTTTAAATCTACACGTTGAAAATTGATCATGGATATTTTTTGGTATTTTTATAAAATAGATGAATTTTTGGTAAAGTGGGAAATACGACAATTTTTGGTATTTAATATTATAAGCTCAATAAATGAATTTTCAATTCCTAGATAATTTGAGAATGACTTAGAAACACATTTTTTTAAAAAATCATAAATTATTTATTATATTTATTCATATAAATAAATATTATCGATAATATTGATCAAAAAATAATAAACTATTGAATATAATAATAAAAAACACTCCTCATCCCCTATAAATTCCTCCCCTCATCACTCTTTAACCTTAAACCATAAAATAATTTTATCCTTTCAATTTTATAACCAATTAAATTACCAATCATCTTTATCCCACTTATAATATATACTGGTCTTAAAAAATTACCAATCCCAAGTTCTTTATGGAGGTTCTCAAGGAGAAGACATTCCAGAGGTAAAATCCTCAATCCTTCTCATTTAATTTCTTGTGTTTTCTTATGCTCTCCCCAAATACATATTCCAAAGAATAATGATAACACTAGTATAATATATATAATATAATGTTTTTTTAATATAATATCCTTCAACAAATATCTTGTTTCTTCATTTTATTCTAAAAATGAAAACATCTTCTATGATATGACGTTTCACCCCCTTTATGTATAATGAGTGCTTGTTGTCCATTACCAACTTCAAGGCATGTTAAAAAAACCATTATTATAGTTAAAACAGATTTTTATATGTTAATTAATATTTTTTTCATGTTTTGTAACTAATATATAGACATAAAATTAAATAAAATGAATCTAGTTTATGCTGACCGAAAAACCAAAAAAATAAAAAAAACATTTATCATTAACATTTTATCAAATTAATCATCCTCGTATCATTAAAAAATGATATATGGGGCCATTTAAAATTATTTAATTTCATTAATAAAATATGATTTCACTTCTAGATAATTATTCAAATTTTGATAAGAACTTCAATAATTATATATAAGTAAATTGTCCATGAAACCATGCAAACAAATGCTCCCTTAGTTAAGAAATAAAACATTATAACTCATAGAAATAGCCATAAATAATGTTAATAAAATTGTAATAAATATAATTTTTATATAATAGGTTCTTATTTTATTACTTAATTAATATAATATTATTATATATGGAATTACGTGAAAATACAGAACACATTCAAACGTATGGAATGATATCTCTGTGAACCTCCATTTTTTCGTTAGGTTACACTTTCAATATCTTTAACAGATTTTATTTTATAATTATTAATATATAATTATCTTAAACTATAAGAAGATGTTACAAACATATTTATCCATATCAATTAATTTTTTTATGGGTAAATACAAGTTTTAAAATGTTCCCTTCTCAATTATTCTTAATAAGAAAGCCTGATTGAATGGAACTTCTCTATTTCTTAACTATTTTCACATTGAATCCATAAAATATTTTAAACCACCAATATTTTTATAAAATACATTATTTTATCAGGAAAAAATATTTTAGTTCATATCTATATAAAATCCTGCTTTTTTCCTCTTTAAGGACTCTTTAATATCTTCTCTTAAACCACACTAAGTGGCTCATTTCTAATGATTCTTAAACACGATTTTTCATGTATTTAATTTAGATGGAAATAATTATTCATTGTCATTTTTTTAATTTTATGATTTCCAAAAAAAAATTAATCACTTCTTTCATGGAAACCATTATGATACACCCTTTGGTTATTCCTTATGACATGATTATGATACACATTTATTTCCATGGGAAACCCCTATGTTTATTCCTTATATTTGATTCTTTATAATTCACACATATACATGAAAATGTAATGATGGGTGTTCCTAGGTAGATCTCCAATAAATTCATAAATTTTTAGTCTCATGAGACATTATGTATGTGATTATAGAGTAATCCTAATCTGTTATGGGAATTTTTATTACCGTGTGTTACCATCTTGGTAGTTAGCCCTGAATCATGTTTATGCCATGTTTTGTGTTGCTTAGAAATTATAATATTACCATGATAATATGAGTCCATGTTCTATATTATTTGATTTCATATGTTCATTCATGATCTATTCCTTTTATGTCATCATATCATACCTTTTAACTCATGTGCTATTATTTATTCCCATGTTTATTCACTTACTCATCTTTTTAGAAAATCAATTTTCTCTATGTATTACCCATGTTATCCTAAGAAGTTATAGGATATCAAAGGTAGTTAAGACTCATTTTGGAGATTCATAAAATTATTTTTTATTATATTTTCATTTTTTCTCATTATGTACATAGTCTTCCAATGATATAAGATTATTTGATCCTGTGTTTGTATTATTCTAAATATCATGAAATATTATGTGTAAAAGGATAGGGACACTTCAGTTGGTATTATAGTATAGTCTAGTTATTTTTGGGGATTATGACTATAAAACATTACTAATAATTATAAGTATAATTATATCATCCTGGATAACCTATATTGGGACATATGGAGTCATAAGTTAGGATATTATTTTTATTTTTACGTTAGTCCTTCTATGTTCATATTTTCATTTTTATATGATCATTTTCTTAGTATTCAATAACCCCAATGAAATTTTATTCCTTTTTATTTGTTAATGGAGGGAAATAGGATAACATCTTGCAACAATCAATGTGACATGTAATGTGATGATTTCCATATTTATATGTTAAGAATTATTGGAATGGGAGCCCAGAAATTCATGAATGTACTATATCAACTGCCTCAGGATAAGAAAGAAAATTCATTTTTGGGGAACTACATCCTACTCCTAAGAAGGATTATGTTGTGGTAGAATAATTTATGTGATAAAATTCCTCCTATATTTATTGGATATTATGATCCCCTCATTGAGGAATAATTGGTTAACTATATTGAGAATATATTCTATATTCCTAAATGCTCATAAGAAGAGAAAGTCTCACTGGTAGTCTATAAATTTTATGGGTAAGCCTATTTGTGGTGGAAAATGATCAATAACAGAAAGACTGTATCAAAAATGGTTTCCCTGGATATTGAAGGATTCATGAAAATATTTTTCAATAAATATTTTCCCTAAACTCAACATCTTTATATGGAGAGGTAGTTCATCTGACAGAAGAAAATAGAAGATGAATCTATTGAGGAATATGAGTAAAACTTTACAATTCCTACACAAAAAACCTCAGGATTATTCTTGAATATTGAATGTTTTTTGGATCATATAGTTAGTGGTTTGACGTTGAGTCTATGAAAAGCCTTAGTGATTTGATATTTTGACTACTATTAGGAAATTATAACTAAAAAATTGACTAGATTAGAGGTGGTTATTTTTTAGATTAAAAGGGGTTATAACCCCTATAAACACATTCACAACAGTTACGAGGAATAGTCAATAATTTCCCCACCTACTATTATTAGAGGCAGTTTTGAGGAACTGTTGGTAATGTAAGGGGTAAGTCAACGGCAGTTGTATTATAGGGGGTTAACACCCCCTCTAATTTAACAACATAATCACAGTTTATAGGTGTTTTAACCCCTATAATTTATTTATCAAATTAGTAGTGGTTAGAAACCACTATTATTTGAGTTCTATGTTATATATTTCTGGTGGTTTTGGAAATTTCTTCTATTTATGGTTAAATTAAATTCAGTTTTAATCTATCATATAGAGTGACATATTATAGGTAGTTTTCATAGCTACCTATAATTTTTTATTTAATTTCAAATACAATGAATGTTCCCATTCCTTGTCCCCACCCCTCAAATTCTCGTCCCCCTACCCCGCCCCCTCCTATTCACCTATATTTAATTATTTATTTTAAAAAACACAACATGTCCCCATACCCCACCCGCCCCTCTCATTTTCATATGAGACCTTCCCCCTCCATTTGATGTGTTATCCACACCACCACCCTCTAATTCCATTTCACTACCACCAACATCCTATCAATGAGTGCCTCTGTATCCCCTTCATAAAATTTATGGCCACTAGGTTTCATAGCCTTGACCTCCAGCATATACCAAATTTTCCTTTACCACCATGCCCATTAATTTTTATATAATAATTACACATTATTATATTTATATATACTTGGAAGCTGATTCAAAAATATATTATTTGAATAAATATTTAAATAGATATAAATATATAATATATATATAAATTAATATCTTTATAGTATGTATTTATGTATTTATGTTATAGTACATTTATATTATATTCAATTTATAAAAATATATAAACTGTATATTTTATATGTGTATTTACAAACATATGAGCCAATATATTTTATAATTCAATTTATGTTATGTATATACCCATATATTTATGAAAATTATTTTTATACTTACTTATATATTCATATATTATGTACATGTTCATTTATAATATATATATATGTGTGTGTGTATTTATTTATTTAATATATTTATAAAATTTATTTAAAAATAAATTTATATAATGTATTTTAAAATATATTTTTATAATGTATGTTAATACATATATTTATTTTTATTCAAATTATTATATATTTATTTATATAGATTGTAAAATATTATATATACAATTAATAATTTATGAAATACATATATTTTCAAGACAACTTAAACAAATATTTATAAAATGAATTTCAATTCATATATTTATTATTTTTCCCATTAATATATATGTATTTCAATAAATATAACTGTAAAATATTGGGTACATTAATATATATTTATTTCTATAAAATTTATATCATATAATATTAATTAAATACAATATAATAACATAACCACATTGTTTAAAATATATATTATTATAATATAAATTATAAAAACTAAGATATTGGGTTTTTATACGATATATATTTAAATAAATAATATTTATTTATTTATTTATTGATATAACTTGTTTACACTTTTAAATTATATATAATTAATATTGTATGAAATAAAATTTATACAAATAAATATATATTAATGTACATAAAATTATAAAAATATATGTATGTATATAGATAAATATAATTAAATGCCATCATATAAATAATTTATTTAATATGTTCATATATTGTATCTAAGTACATTTATATACAATATTTTAATAGTATAACTATATATTATGAAATTTGTTTTTTATTAAATAGAAAGGGTTCACAACCCATGTAATTTAAGATATTAGAGTGGGTTTTGAACCACCTCTTATTTAAGACATTAGAGGGGGGGTTTCAAACCCCTCTAATTTAATACATTAGAGGATTTTTTTCAAACCCCTCTAATTTAATACATTAGAGGTGGTATTCGACCCCCTTTAATCTAAGACATTATAGGGGATTTTAATGCCACACTAATTTATGATCTTAGAGTGGGTTGTGAACCACAACTAATCTCATTAATTAGTGATGGTTATGAACCACCTATATTTTCATAAATTAGAGGTGGTTAAAAACTCAAATAAAAAGCATACTATATTTTAAGAAAAATAATGTTAAAAATATAGCGGGGGTTCCAAACCACCTATAATTTAAGAAGTTTGAGTGGGTTATCAACCCCATATAAATTTCACGATTAGAGAGGGTCGAAAATATCCCCATATAATTTAGATAGAAAATGATTCTATTTGGTATTCATAACCCCTATAAATTTTATGATTTTAGGGGGTTATGAATATCTCCATCCAATTATACAAAAAATGAATTTAGAGGATGTTGTTCATTTCCCCCTCTGAATAACCACCTCAAACATAATGTTTTTTATAGTGTGTCCAATGTTACTTAAAGGTTGAGATGTATATTGGTAAGCCTTAGTCGTATCATCAGATTAGGTGTAAATAAAGAAAATGGAGTTTAATATGGTTGGATAAATATGTAAATCCCATTAAATATAGAAAAACCAACATCCACATATCAAAAGTGTGGTAAGTAACATCTTGGGAACTGCCTAAAGAAAAACAATATATTCCTCAAATGTGGATATAAGGGGCATCAAGATAATTATTGTGAAATGGATTTGAAGAATCCCGCTATTTTGGAAGAAGAATGGAAGGTTCAGGTCAATACTCATCTTCAAGTACAATGCTTCAAAAACATGGAACGTATGAATTATGTGAACCAATGCCCTAAGACAAGGGTTATGAAAGGAAGTCAACAACATCCAATTCCAAGGTACTAAGGATGGGAATATGTTATCACTATTTCTGAGGTGGAGCCCGATAATGATGTGGAGACTGGTATTCTAGTTATTCACTAAATAATAGTGAATGTACTATTTGATTTTGGTTCTATAAATTCTTTAATATCCTGAATTTTTAGTAGAACTATTCAAACACCAACTAAAAATACGAAGATTGAGTTATCTATGAGTATATAAACTAGAGAAATTATTGCATCTAATGTATATAACTTCTCCATGATTAATCTTTATTAACTAAACCTATAAAATAATATTTTATTCCCTCCTTTGGAGGAGTTGATTCTATATTTGGCATGGATTAGATATATTTATAAAAATCGAACATCAACTGTCAAGAAAGGGAGATCACTCATCCCATCCTGAGGCACCCCCCAATTTTGTAAAAATTTAAGGAGGATGATGAATCTCTTTCAGAATCATTATCTTAATTGTGGATATTTTTTCTTTATAAGAAATAATATGTAGATCAATTGATTGAGATAAAGGAGAGTATCATGATTGAATATATGCATATTGTGAGGGACTATACTGATGTTTTCCCTAAATAATTTCATGGTCTTTCTCTTATATGAGAGAATGAGTTCTCAATTGATCTTATACCTAGATCTCTAACCATATTATAGAATCCTTAAATAATGGAAACTATTGAGTTGTGAAAAATAAAGAGGAATTTACACACAAATCTAGGAAAGTTTTTCATATGTCTGAGTGCTTCACCACAAGGTGCTCCAATCCTCTTGGTTAGGTAGTGGGATAGATCAATGCACCTTTTCATTGATTATCATGAGCTCAACCAAATCCCGATAAAGAACCAATATATCATACCATGGATAGTTGTATTTTTTGATCAAATATGAAGGTAAAAGTATTTCTATAAGGTGGAACTTCATTCAAAATATCACCAATTACAGGAAAAAAAGGATGATATTCTGAATACTTTCTTTATAACGAGGTATGAACACTATGAGTTCATTGTGAAAACCCTTGGACTCAGTAATACTCTATAAATTTTCATGTACTTAATGAATATAGTCTTTTAAAATCACCTGAAAAATTTTGTGGTACTCTTTATAGATGATATTAAAATATACTCTAAGACAAAATAGGAACATGGAGAGAATTTGAATTCCAGTAAAAAAGACTTTATGTAAGGAAAAACTATATGAAATGTATAGTAAATAAGAGTTCTATATGGATGAAGTTTCATTCATGAGGAATGTTATCATCGATAAAAAATTATATGTGGGCCCCTCCAAAATAAAGGCAATAAATGTTTCAAGAACCAACCTTGGTACCCTCGTAGCTTGATAACTTAGCAAGCCCTGACATATTCTGAAGGGTGTTCATGATCCCTGTGGGTTGGAAACAAGCATATGGAATCCTATAACAAGTAAGTGAGAATGGATTTTCTACAAATTATAGAGGATTCAAGATAAGAAATCCCACATGAATACGAAATAAACTCCACTAGTAGCAATTTACCGGATGTTAGAAAGGAATAAAATACAAAATTAATACAACCAGAGTTCAAAAATAGAGGAAAACACCCTATTTCCTTAAGGAAACAACTCAACTCATCCTAGGTTCAATAGCCGGATCTAGCTCCAAGGGATCATTTCACCTTTCTCAAACACGGAAGGATATAATCTACAAACACCCGAAGGCACTTGTGGGGTGTAATTTAAAAAACCCATTAGGGTCTCCCCAACAATTCCATAATAAATACCAATATTAAATTAACAATATAAATGCTTTCAATTTTTAAAATAAATTGGATTGGCTTTTTCAAATCATATTTAGAAAAATTAGTTCAAATGACGGAAAAACTCATTAATCAAATGCTTTACAAGTGATGGAATATTTCTAAAATAATATATTAAATAAAAAATTTATATAAATGGTTTATATAAATTGAAAATGAATGTAAAGTAGTTTTACAACATTTTAATACATTTATATCTCAAATATAAAACAAGCGAGCAACATGGCCATCTTCAAAATAAGTATGCATGTTTCAAGATATAAGACTTCACACCCTCTAAGTGATCTAAAAAATATCTATATAAACACATCCTCCTAAAACATTCCAAAGGAGATTCATCACCATCCCATCCAGGATATGACCCGTTTCTTGTATATTTTAGAATGTTGTAATAGCGTTGAGTGTGTCTAAATAACTCACCAATAAGATAAGGCGTGCGTGTTCTCTTACACAATCAATGATGGGTAATTTATTTTAACACTACCTAAAAAAATTAATTCGCATTCCTCCATTTCAATTCCAATTTTATATTTAATAATAAAATGGGTTTTAAACCAAAACATCCCTCTTAATCAAGATAAAACCACTGGGTTTTTATCAAAATAATTTATGCCATTTTCACTAGTTCGAAATCCATTAAAACACAATTATTTAATATCACAATTCATTTCCCAGAATAAATTAATCAATTTAATTGAATTATTTTCCATCAAAACTCAAATTTAAATTAAAACTGGTAAATCAACCAATTTCTATAAACACACCACAATTCAATGAAATTGGGAGTTCTCCTAATTCTCATATGGAAACCATTTCAAATATCCCAATTTACTGAAATTTTATTTTATTATTGAATCAATTGAAATCATGTTTTAGAAATTGAATTTAAATTAACAGTTCAAATAAATCAACAAAATTAAAATTTAATCCATTTGGATAAATAGGATGAAATCACATACCTTTTCCTGAAAATCAACCCTCACAAGGACACCCATCAATGAGAAAAAAGTTGTATAATAACTCAAAAAAAGCCTGGAGATGAGATCCAATTACACAGATCGTATATCCATAATTTTCATGGTGATCTATTGAAATACCAAAGGAAGAGAAAGAGAGAAAGATGAAGAATGAGGGAGAAATCTTGCTTGATAATCACACCAAAAGTGAAATGGTGATTAAAAACAGAATGAGAGGATCCAGAAGGGATAAAAAGCTCCAAGATCTCTTGGGGAAGGATTTGAGTCAAGGGAAGTGAAACTAAATTGGAGGGGAAAAGAGATAAAAAATGTGCCAGCTATTAAAAAAATGTAGTCAGGGTATTACACAACATGTAATCCTACTACACATCGTGAAATACTTAATATCCAAAACTGTAGAAAGAGAGGTCTACTTGTTTTAAAAATAGACATTCCAAATTAAAACCTGATTTAGATTCATTGTTAATATGTAAGGGATATTCATATCATGTACCCTTCACAACATAAAACCTTTCATGACTTGCCTCCAGAAAACATTACACGTCGTATAACCCAGATACATGACATGTAACCTTCGGGAAGCCTGCAGAGAAGGTTGGTTAGAGATGAGATTTCAACAAATATATAACTTCACCATTATAGGTATTCTACAAATTCACTATAAAACCTACATACTCAATTAAATGTAAAAGCGATGAAATGGTTAGAAGCATAATTTTTTTATCAGTAACAGGATGTTACAACCTCCCCACCATAAAAACTTTCTATCCCGAGAAAGCACATTAAAAATATTCCATGCCAAAAAGTTGAGTCCAATAATCTCTAATTAGTGTCTAATGTTTGTATGTATAATAATTATATGAACCATGCTTCTATATCACAAAAACCAAAGGTATCATCCTCCCATTAATCTCCTTAGTTTGAAAATAAACTATCATGACTGGTTGATTAGTCAAAGATAAACCATGTTTAATCTCAAGATCACTCCAGATAAAAACATGAGATGAATTAGACAAATGATTTCCCAATTTTGATACATTGAATACATTATGTATCAATGTATGTTGTGGTGCAGTGATAAATGGTATGCAACTTTACCTATATTTTGAACAATGTCGAAAGGTCCCACGAAATGGAGAGAAATCTTACCTTGCCTCCCAATAAATCATTGACCCAACTAGGGTAAAACATTCAATAACACCTAGTCACCAACTAATAACTCTAAAGGCCTAAGACGAAGATCAACATAATAATTATATCGGCTATGTGCTGCCAACATTCTCTAATGAATCATCTTAATATTATTTTTCATCTATTACACCTAGCTTTGTCCGACCATGGATATCTTACCGATATCCAACAAACACAATAATGATTTACAAAGACTTCCATAAAATTACTCAATAGTTTCCATTCTAATCATGAAATAGTAATTATTGTTAAATAAAAACTCAACCAACCCCAAATGATCATCCCATGCCCCATCGAAGTTGAGAACACTGGCATGACTCATATCCTCTAGATCATGTATAGCTCAATATATCTGGCCATCCAACTACAGTTGGTAGGCCATGCTAAAAAAGGACTCATATTCTTTTTTTGGACACCGCATTACCCCATAATTTTACTTCTCAAATCAATAAATCACATTTAAAAATACTATCATAAATTTTTTTATTCCTCCACAGACTCAAAACTGTTCTCAGTTGATGCACACGATCGACCTTGGATTTAGTGTAAATAAAGATTTTGGTCACAAAGAGTACCAAAAATGTGTCTAGATACTCATGGAAAATCCATTTCATTATATCAATGAAAACTATAGGAAAATTTGTTATGAAAAAGGGCATAAAAAGGTATTCATAATGGACATACATTCTCTAAAATGCGGGTTTCTGAATGTTAGATTATTTTATCCTATATTGATGGTAATTATATCAAAGGTAGATATTTGAATACCACTTAGCCCCTATAAACTGATCAAAAAAACATCAATATGTGGAAACATATACCTTTTCTTCACTATAACTATATTTATCTCTAGATAATCAACACATATGTGAAGAGAACTATCAACCATCTCAACGGAGTGAATTAGTGTCGTCCATGGTGACATAGTTGGGCATATAAATCCATTCTCAAGAATATTATCCATTTATGACCATTGCCCTTTCATTTCATCTAGATCAATTAGGTAAGAGTTAATTGAAACTGGTTGAGTACCGGGTATTAAGTCAATGGAAAACATGACCTTCCTTACCAATGGAAACATAGATAAATACTAAGAAAACACATCAGGAAACGAAAAGACAACTAAAGGGAGATCACAACTCAAATATTACCTCTCTATATCCAAATAAAACAATGATATTACCTTCCTAAACTAAAAATAATAAGGTTCAGACCTACTCGAACTTCTGTCCCATTTTTATTTCAATACAAGAGACACACCACTGGGTGTAGTATGGTAGAACCATCTAAGGTAAAAATAAATCCATGATTTATTGGAAATAATCCAATCCATTATGAAAATGACATCAATTTGTTTCATGTGGAGGACATAAAATTCCAATCCAGCTTAAAATACGATACAGGGAAGAAAAAAAGCAGTACTATGGAGAACCCACTCTCTCTTCCTTTCAAGGGGAGTAGTAATATCTATTTCACAAGATATAACCTCTATAAGAATATTCAGCAGATAAAAAATACGGGTTGAAATAAATGAGTGAGATGCATGAGTATCAAATAGTGTAGTCACTTATGATGAATCTATAGTAATGGTACCTATCAAAGTTTCTAGACCCATGTATTATTCCTCTAAAAAATCTTCCACTGTGTGAAGTAGATTCATTCCAGATGCATATGGATGGAAGCCTTTTATACACGAAGTATGTAAATTCACCACATTTTGATGAGGATCTAATGATCCTATCCCACTAAATGGATTAGAGATGTTATAGTAGAATCTCTATAAGTGTCTTGAACATCCACATGAGGTACAGTTCTTGGGTGCCTTTGTACAAACCCTCTTATAATTTCCTAGCTTTCCACATTGATGTCAAACAAAATTACTTTCTCCTGGAATTGTAGAAAGACTGGAAAGTCTCTTTCATCAAGAAATTCCATGAGAATCATAATTATTCCACTTTTACTTAATGGAAATTAAATTTACACTTAGAGAAAAAGGAACTCCCATCAAACCTGACTTTCCATCCAGGTCCATCTCAACCATCATCGCCATATCTAGCACATCATCATAAGTTGGTAGATATTTAAAGAAAACTGGAGAAAGGATATTTGATAAAAGTCCCAACTCAAACCATAAATCCTTAATTCTCTCATGAGATCTAACTTCAATAAAATACTACATGAGTTTAGAAAATTGATTTGAACACCGAATCACGGTTCATTCAGACCACTCAAAATTGAAAAACTCAAGAGCCTTAGACAACACTATTGACTCTAGATAGAACTGGTAAGTGAAAATAACCTTGAACTCCTTCCAATATAATCCCTCATGTTTCTTCTATATCACTGTCATATAACACTTTCTTCTGCTTGGTCCTTCTTGGATGAAGGTGGCACATTTTATCTTGAACTCATATGGGGTCTCCAAGAACTCAAACAAACATTCTATCTTTCCCAACCATTCCCCAACATCCTAAGGATTAGTGAACCTTTGAAAACTGATGGCTTTGGGTGAATAAACTACTAAGGATGAATTCACATAACACCCCTTGAGGATCTACATCTTGATCCTAAATGGGAACTGGGGGTGGTGTCTGTCCAAGAACTTGGACAGTGCGCACATTCACCTCAACTAGATCGAGGTCCACTGGAGGATTCACGCACTATGGTTCAACAATAGCTTCCTCCTAGATCTGAGTCACAAATCTTCTCAGAGGAATGATGCTATATAACATGATAATAAAAGAAATAAGTCATTAGTTTAACACTCAATATAAAAAATAGTGAAATTTAATCCCAACATATAAAATAACTAGATTTGTATCAAACTCAATCCAAATAAAAATAGGGAGAAGATTAGAACTAATACATAAGGAATCATTCCCTAACTACCCATAGAGACATAAGGTTCATTATAGTGAGAAATGGCTTGGAACAATATCAAAAATATCTCCTAGGTCCTGAAAAAATTTCAAAAAAATGCATACTGACTTCAAGAAAAAATATCAGAAACCAACCTGGCTCTGACACAGTTTTGTCATGAACTAGCATGGGTACCCCCAGTAACCCGATAACCAAGCTAACCCTATCATAGCCCAATGGGTGTTCTAGATCCCCACTATTTATAAACTAGCACCTGGAATCATATAACTTGCAAGTGGGAATGAATTTTCCACAAAACATAGAAGAACCATGATAAGCAATTCAATATGTACACAAAAGAAACTACACTAGGAGTAATATACCAAAAGTGAACAAGGCATAAAATCCCAAAGTACTATTTCCCATGTACCAAAACACAATAAAACACCCCAAGTCCATAAGTAAAAAACTCACCACGTCTTAGGTTCAATAGCTATATCCACCTCTAAGATATCATTTCCCCTTACTCGAACACAGAAGGATATAATCTACAAACACCTAATGGAACAAGTTGGGTTAGAGATAAAAATCACAGTAGGGTCTCACAAAGGAATCAATAAGAGATAAAATTAATTTATTAACCAAATAACTGCTTTCAATTTTTAAAATATATAGGTTTGTAATTTTCAAAGAATATTAAAAAAATCATGCTATACAGTTAAAATGATGAAAAAATACATTAAGAAAAGGCATTAAAAGTAACGGAATATTTCTAAAATAGTGTATTAATAAAAAATTATATAAAAAAGTTTATATAAATTCATAATTCATGTAAACTAGTTTTACAAAATTGGAATACATTTATATGTCAAATATAAAACCAATGAGAAATATATTCATATGCCAATATAGGTAAAAAACATTTAGGCTCTAGGACTCCACACCTTCTAAGGGATATCAAAAATCTGTGTATACACATGTCCCCATGACAATTTCAAAAGTCAACTAATCACCATCCCATCGAGGATGTGACCCACTACATGTATGTTTTAGAAAGTCGTAATATCATAGAGTGTGTCAAAAAAACTCACCAACTTTTGTAGGATTTCATGTGCTCTTTAAAAAATCAATGATGAACAATTTATTTTAAAACTAATTAAAATAAAATTAAATATAGTTCTTCTATTTGAATTCCAATTTTCCATTTGAAAATAAAATGTGTTTTTAGAAAAAAAACATGCCACTTTAATAAGATAAACCCACTAGGTTTATATCAAAAGTTTTATGGCATTTTCACAAGTTCGAAATCCATTCAAATCCAATTTCATCAATCTCACAATTAATTTCCACAATTTAATTAATAAATTTAATTTAATTATTTACCATCAAAACTCTAATATAAATTAAACTATTTAAATGAACAAATTCACTTAAACACACCTTAATTCACTGGAATTGGTGATTTCCCCAATTCTCATGTCTAATCCATTTCAAATATCCCAATTCAACAGAACTAGACATTATTATTGAATAAATTGAAAAAAATGTTGAGGAATTTATATTAAATAAATATTTGAAATAAATCAAGAAAATTCAAAAGTTAATCAATTGGGCTAAACAGGACGAAATCACCTACCATTTCCCAAAACTCAACACTTGAATAGACACACATCAATGAGAACAAAGGTGTAGAAGACCTCAAAACACAACCTAGATGTAAAGTCCTAGTTCCAGAAGCCACCCAGAGGCACCCCATACCCAGTTGGTCACATTGCCTCAAGCGCATTTCCCCCAATGCCAGAGGCTGCCGACTAGCAGCGTGTGCCTTGGGTGTGATAGTGGGGAAATTATGCCCTCATTGGCAGATTACACAACAGAAATAAATAAACATGAAATAATGGAAGCAGTAAATAACCAACACTAATAAACAGCCGAAGACTAAATCATCAAACAACTGGATCACATATGTATATATATGAAATGATGCATGTTACATATCTAGGAAAACAGCCAAAAAAATCACAATGTTGGAAAACACCACAATACCAAAATAAGTACAAAAGAAAGAAAAACAGATCCTCTACATTACAAGACAAGGCTTGGTCCCTTGATCTCATGCTCCAAGCAATCAAATACCAGAAGTCGAAGGACGCTTTCCCTTTTCTATACCTACAAGAACATAGTCTGTTTGGGCCCAAAAGCATGACCCAAACGTGGTGTGAGACTAAATCCCAATAGGCATCCACCTAAAGATTTGTGCCTAACATTCAGTGATTATATGGCTGGTAAAAGTATAGTAAGCAGTAAACAACAACAAAAAAACAACAGGCAGTAAACAGGATGATACACAATATCAATCACCACAAACAACAACAGTAGTGAAGCAAATCAGCTAAGACAAACAGGAAACCCTCTGGGAAGTACCCGCAGTCATCCCCTCTGGTCCTAACCAGGATGTACCACAACCCTCTGGGTAGTGCACTTAGCCTAACCCCTCTGTCTTGGTCATACTAATATATGAGACTCTATGGGGAAGCTCACTCAGTCATTTCCCATTTTAGTCTAGGATAGTCAGGGACCCTATGAGGAAGATCACATGGTCGAACCCTCTTAGACCCAAGGTCTAGAGACTCTCTGAGGAAGATATCTCGGTCAATTTCTCCTATAGCCTCAAGTATACCACATACACTCTGAGGAAGCTAACTCAGTAAATTCCTCCTCTAGCCTGGATGGTTCTTAAAGAGAAATCAAACATGGTAAGACTCTCTGAGGAAGCTCACTCGGTATACCCTCCTGTAGTCTGTAAAATCTAAAGGCACTATGGGTAGCTCACTCGGTCTATCCCCTATGGCCTATAACATCTAAGAATCACTAAGGAAGCTCACTCGGTATACCTTCATGTAGTATATTATATCAAAGACTCTCTAGTAATCTCACTCGTTCTATCCCTTATAGTCTATAGCACCAGGTTCTCATAGCCTCATACCAGTCAGTGCATGATAATTCTATAAGACCAAAGTACACCTATAGAGCTACTTGGCTAACCAAAGTACACCTATAGAGCTACTTTTATAACATTCTACAGGCCAACAATCATGTTATGAATCTCACCCCATCCTATTGTCACAAGGCATGGAAATAGGTGTAACATCCAAAGGAAAACGAAACCCGAAGGTTGTAACTAGAAAAAAGCATGGAAAAACATTGAACAACAACAAAATATACTCTAACATGATTAATTTACCTCTACAAAAGAATACAAGCAAGGCAGGAAAAACAACAATGGAAAAAATGTAAACACGCAATACCCTATTCACGGGTATTGGTGGAATTTGTATATAAATATCAAATACATTGAGTGGTAAGGCACAAACCATTTACATCGATCCTAAGAGATCGATATACTTGAACCACTACAACTAATTCTCCCTCGAACGTCGTATATCTGAGAAAACATCCAAAACGATCAAACCATGATATCTTGAGGAAGAGGAAAAATCAAGGAATGAAACTCAAGAAGAAGTAATAACTCACCGCTGCGGTTCCAATGCAATTGACAGCGGTCGAATTGGCCAAGAGATGGAGGCTCGAGAATCTGGAGAAGCTTCGCGGCCGTACAACGTCTCTCGGTCGAACCAGACCTAGAATAAGATATTTCTTGGGACCGGGCACACCCCCAGTTTGTTTAATGAAAAAAAAAGTACACAGCGTGTGCTTTTAGAGTACATGGCGTGTAGTGTGTTTTTTTAGCACTCTTTTTAAATCAGCCTCCACCTCACCCCTACACACCGTGTGTGTGGCCCGGACATGGCTAGAAAATGGCTTCGAGCAAGAAAAGAGTACATGGTGTGTACTCGGAATGTACATGGCCTGTACTTCAAAAATTTCAAGAAACTTCATTTTTCTCAAAAAATCCAGAAAAAAAGAAAGCTTACCTGAAAAATGAAGATCTGTGTTCCTACAAACTTCCCTCCTTAAAGGAATTCGTCCCCAAATTTCCCTATTGTGGAGTAAAATAAGAAAGCCTGAACAGCTCCGTTCATTGCGATCATACAATGGCCTACCTATCCCAGGTCTCTTCCTATAATTGCCCATGATGCCAAAGAACCCGTACTAAAGGAACAGACCACCCACGGAGAACCTTCGTACTGCAATCGACAATCCTAATGGAATGCTCCAAAAATGATGCATCCTCTTCGAGCTCACCCTCTTTAGGCTGAAAGACATGTGACAGGTCTGAAAAGTAACGTCGGAGATGAGACATGTGGAAGACGTCGTGTATATCCCAGTACCTCCGAGGTAACTACAATCGATAGGCAACAGATCTAACTCTTTCCAAAACCTCTAATGTACCGATGTACCGTGGTGAAAGTTTACCCTATCTCCGAATCCTATTGTGTCCCAATCATGGTGCGACACATAGGAAAACATGATCCCCGACCTCGAACTCCAGAGGTTGTCTCCACTGATCAACATAAGACTTCTATTGAGACTGTGCTGTATCCATCCTCTTCTGAATCAACTATATCTGCTCTTAGGTCTCCTAAACAAGACAAGGTCCTAGCAGAGCTGCCTCTCCTAATTCCAACCAGTATAAGGGTGATCGGCATGGACTACCATACAAAGCCTCATAATGTTCCATCTGAATGGTCTCCTAAAAACTATTGTTGTAGGTGAACTCCACAAGAAGAATATGATTCTCCCAAGAACCGTCGACATCTAGAATGCAAGCTCAGAGCATATCCTCAAGCACCTGGATCATGCGCCCGGACTGGCCATCTGTCTGGGGATGGTATGTTGTACTCAAAAGTACCCATGTACCCAAAGCCTTTTAAAGTCTCTGTGAGAACTGAGAAGTAAAGCTCGCATCCCTGTCTGAAACAATGGAGTGTAGAACTCAATGTAGATGTACAATCTCTCAAAAGTACAACTGTCCCAGATCATCAACACTGAAATTATCCTTGATCTGAAAGAAGTGATCAACCATCATAAGCCTATCGATGACAACCCAAACAGCATCATTTCCTTGATGTGATCTTGGAAACCCTATCATGAAGTCCATCGCGACATCATTCCACTTCCACTCGGGAATGGGTAACTGCTATAAAAGCCCTACTGGCCACTGATGCTCTGCTTTCACCTGTTGAAAAGTAGAACATCTCATGGAAAAACTAGAAACATCTTTCTTAATACCTGGCCACCAATACTAATGGTGTAGATCACGATACATCTTGGTGACGAAAGGATGAACTACCCAAAATGAGGATTGAAAATCTTGCATCAGCTTCTCATGTATGTCTGATGGCACCCATACACGTCCCTGGAAATGCAAGATCTCATCATCGCCCACTATCTATCCAGGAAGAGGGTCCCCTCCTGACACACTCTCCCATAGGAATAAGGCCTCCAAATCTAATAGCTGCCTCATCCGAAACTGATTAAGAAGTGTAGAGGTAACAACTACAGAAGATAGGATAGTCTGTCCCTGCCTATCATGAACTTCCATGTGCATATCAGAGAACAGATCCATAAGCTACCATTCACTACTGGCCTCCTAAACTGTATGAATCTGAGTTCTTCAGCTCAAAACATCTGCCACTACATTTCCCTTTCATGGCCTATAGGCGAGCTCAAAGTCAAAGGACTGAAGGTACTCAACCCACCTACGCTGTCTCATATTCAGATCAAGCTGAGTGAAGATATACTTGAGACTCTTGTGGTTGGTGAGAACCACAAAGTCCTCTCCCAGAATTTAATGTCTCCAACAGCGTAAGGAATGAACAACAGCTGCCAACTCCAGATCGTGCATCGGGTAGTTCCTCTCATGTGGCCTCAACTGCTGTGACCCGTATGCAATGACTATATCCCCCTGCATAAGCATAGTTTCCATCCCCATACCTGAAGCATCACAATAAAACATGTAGCTCTTGCCTGTACCTGGAAAGACTAGTATCGGTGCGGACAAAAACCTTCCCTTAATCTCCTGAAAGGCTGACTCAGAAGGATCTAACCATAAAAACCTCACCCCTTTCTTGGTCAGACCTGTCAACGGTGCCGCTAGGTACGGGAAGTCCAGAATGAAGCGTCTGTAGTATCCAGCCAGCCCTAGGATACTCCGCACCTAAAAAACATTATTTGGTTGCTCCTAGGAAACTGCAGCCCTCATTTTCTCTGGGTCTATAGATACTCCTGCCTCTGAGATGACGTGACCCAAGAAGTGAATCTGGTCCATCCAAAAGTGTCACTTTGAGAGTTTATCATACAGTCGATGCTCTCTCAGTGTACTTAGAATGATCTCAAGATGTATGGCATGGTCGTGTCGAGTATGAGAGTACACCAAGATATCATCCATGAAGACCACGAAGATGCTATCCAAGTAAGGATGGAACACTCGGTTCATAAGTTCCATGAAAACTACAGGCGCATTCATAAGACCAAATGACATGACTGTATACTCGTATAGACCATACCTACTTCTGAAGTCTGTAAGAGATATATATGATGGTATAACGAGAAACACATGAAAACCGGACCTGAAATCAATCTTTGAGAACACACGGCCTCCTCAAAGCTAATCAAAGAGGTTATCTATCCTCGGCAAGGGATATCGGTTCTTGACCGTCAACTGGTTCAACTTCTGATAATCCACACAAAGCTGAAGGGTAGCGTCTGCCTTCTTCGCAAATAGGATAGGAAAACACCAATGAGAAGTACTGGGTCAGATGAAACCCTTTTCCTACAACTCCTCCAGCTGCCTCTTGAGCTCCTGCAACTCAGGTGTATCCATCTTATAAGCAGGAATGGACACTGGTGCCGCTCCTGGAATGAGCTCAATCGAGATGTCTACCTCACGCTCTGGAGGCAAACCTGAAAAGTCCTCTAGAATGATATCTATAAAACGATCCACCACTAGGGGAAAGTCTAAATATGAAGTCCCCTGGTCATCCAGATAAAGACTGGAAATCTGGGTTGTAGCTTACCCTAGCCCGTGATGCCCTGGTCCAGCTCTACTCGCCATGACATCCCAATCGCCTCTATGAAGGCAAGATCTACCCTATGGTGATATGGAACTCACCCTGTGACGATAACAATTGACAAATTCCTGGAAGGGAACCAACCAGTCCATCTCAAGAATGACGTCATAAGCCGCCATCTCTATGACATAGAGGTCCCATAAGAAATGACACCCCGCAACCTCTAAAGGGAACTCTTTGCACCGACGTATACTAGATGTCCTGGTTCCCAATGTCTTGTCAAGATTCAACAAAATGGCAGATGAAGTGATACAAAGCCCAAGGCTCTCCACGACCGCAACAGAGATAATGCTATGGGAAGCACTAGTATCGAAAAGAGATGAAGATAAAAATGAGGCTACTAAGATCATACCTCGAACTGTAGATGTGCTGGGATCCTGATCCTGATAGGTCTACTCCACGACGAAAGACTATCCTGCACCATGGTCCTGCGCAACTGGTTCAATGCTCTGAGCTGATCCACTCTGATGTCGCAGATGACCTGGTGACTGACCACCACGGTTGCAACCTCCACCTAGGCATGAATGGCTGGTAGAACTCCAATACCCAGACTCGTGGGAAACTGGCGAAGCATCTTCATAACTCGTGGTCATAGAGGAACCCCTACCACCAGCTGAAGGTGAGAAGATCTTGCAAAAATGCTGAAGATGGCCCATCTTTCCGCAAGATAGACACTCCATAGGATCTCTCTTGCATTGAGGCCTGGTATGCCCACTCCTACTGCACTGGTAGTATACAACATGGCTACCAGAAGACACATCCCTAAAACACGGATCTCCTCGAGAAGACTCTCTAGGATGTTTCCTACTGTCTGTAGGAGGAACACTAGCTCTGGATGTCGAACCGCCCTGGCCCACTTTTCTAGAATCCCTCATATTGCACTTAGTAATCAGCACCTAGTTAATGATGGCGGATATATAAGTCAACTAGAAGATATTCACCTGCGAGTGGATCTCCTTCCTGAGACCATCCTCAAACTTCCTAGCATGGAATACCTCATCACCTATTGGGATCGGTGAGAAATGCTGCAGCTCAGTAAAATGGGTCGAGTACTCCATGACAGAAAGAGTACCCTGCTGTAGACTCATAAGCTCCTGGGCTCGATCATCCCTCAGGGTCTCCGGATAGAATTAGTCATAGAAGGTGTGTCGAAACTCATCCCATGACATACCCTATTGGTGTCCTGAATGTGAGATCACCTCCCACCACTCCTTGGAGGTGTCCCGAAGCATATAGGTGGCCATCTTTACCCTCTTCTCTGGGGGTATCTCTAGATGCTAAAAGGTAGTTAGGGTGGCCTCAAACCATGAATCTGTAGCCTGGGGTCCTCTATCCCCTGAAAAAGTAGAAGGATGCTACTGCTGAAAGACCCGCGTCAACTCAGCCATCGACGGGGCAGGAGGCGGTGCTCCCTGAAAATTCTGCATCATCCTCAAGAAATCCTCCCTAAACCGTGCATCAGTGCCTACGACGGGTATAACAGCTGGTGGCAAGGCTGCCATAGCAGGAGGATCAATAGGAGGTCCCTAATCAGCCATAATTGATGTCTAGTCACCATCTGACAACTGATGTATTACTGGAGGACGTCTCAGAGGCATAGCTCTGAAATATCAAAATCACACTATAGATCAGGATTAACAAAGACTGAAAACATAGGAGTACAAAATGGGAACAGGGGGAAGAACATCATGTTTTTACAAAACATGACTACACGGCATGTATTAAAACTACACAGTGTGTCCGTTGAAGCCATTAACATGGGCGTATACTCCTGCCACTACTTGTCGTGTAACACCCCAAACTACACGGTGTTTTGTTCCCACACACGGCATGTACTTGAACTCTGAACCCCTACCCAAGTCTCCTTACATGGCTAACCCACATGGTCCAAAATAACCCCTAGACTACACAGTGTGTTCCCTAGGGACACGACATGTACTATACAAGTTCTTGGCGGCCCGTGTTGTTAGTACATGGCCGTCTACACGGCTGCCCTTACATGGCGTGTCCGGAACAAACACGGCGTGTATAGGAGAATATAACACCGACCCGTATTGTTCGTGACACGACCGGATACCTAGGAAAAAACTTCACAGCGTGTTCTTTACCAAAACATTGTGTTCTACTCGAGCTTCTCTGGCCCGTGTTGTCAGTGAAACGACCGGGTACACAGCTCTAAACTACACGACGAGCACCTACCATACATGGCGTGTTCCTGAAGTTATTTTCATGACATGGTGTCTCTACTCACACGGTCAGTGACACAGCCTGAAACTACATGGTGTGTATGCAGAATGTACACACCATGTATTCTGGGGTTTTCCAGGCAGTAGCTCTGAAACTGTACAGAAGCCCAGAAAACACAGAAAACAAAGCAAGGAGGTGCCAAATTCTGACCCGTGAGGGCCCATACTCCCCGCGAATCAAAGCTTGGCATCCATCACAATCATATATAAGGAAAAATAGGTTGATGATACACCAAGTTCCAATTAATGAGGTCCCATAACACCTCAAGAACCAAAATTTGGCGTTCATTTTAAGCAATGTACAAAAAAACAGTTTCTCTATCAAACTGCAGATATTCTATCAAACATCTATCACAACAGCATGCATAATCTACACAAAGCCTATCAGAACAAAATGCAATCATTAATTCACCCTAGATGGCATGGAAAGAATGCATGGAATGTGATTTCTAACAAGTGACGATATATTGGATGAGATGGAATACCCTCATCTCATCGGGTTGCGACAGAAATAGAAACGCAATAGCCAAAAAATAATAACAACACAAGTCACATGAATCACACTAGGTGAAATCATATCTACTGTAAAATCTCAAAACTAGAAAACTACAATTATGAGGTAGTATGGATTTTCTTTATACACAGGTTAGCTACTCCCGGGCACAGATTATTACCAAATACTGAATCTGTCCTATCCCAGGATAAAGACTCCAAATATTAAGTGAAGAGAAAAGAATCATCTGATACCACTTTGTAATGTCCTGGTTCCGGAAGACACCTAGAGGTGCCCCGTACCCGGTTGGTCAAATGGACTGAAGCGCATTTCCCCAAAGGCCAGAGGCTGCCGACTAGCAGCGAGGGCCTTGGGTGTGATAGTGGGGAAATTATGCCATCATTGGAAGAGTACACAGTGGAAATAAATAAACATGCAATAACAGAAGCAGTAAATAACCAACACTAATAAAAAATGGAAGACTAAATCAGCAAACAACTGGAGCACATATGTATATATATTAAATTATGCACGATACATATCTAGGAAAACAGCCAAACAAATCACAATTCTGGAAAACACCACAGTACCAAAATAAGTACAAAAGAAAGAATAACAACTCCTCTGCATTACAAGCCAAGGCTTGGTCCCTTGCTCTCCTGCTCCAAGCAATCAAATACCAGAAGTCGAAGGGTTCTTGTCCTTGTCTATACCTACAACAACATAGTCTATTTGAGCCCAAAAACATGACCCAAACAGGGTGTGAGACTAAATCCCAGTAGGAATTCACCCGAAGATCTGTGCCTAAGAGTCAGTGAGTATATGGCAAGTAAAATTACAGTAAGTAGTAAACAACAATAGCAAAACAACAGGGAGTAAACAGGATGATACATAACAACAATAACCCACAAACAACAGCAGTAGTGAAAGAAATCAGCTTACACAAATAGGAAACCCTCTGGGATGTACCTGCAGCCATCCCCTCTAGTCGTAACTGGGAAGTACCACAACCCTCTGGGCAGTGCACTCAGCCTAACCCCTCTGGCTTGGTCATACAAATTTATGAGACTCTTTGGGGAAGCTAACTCGGTCAATTCCCCTTATATTCTAGGGTAGTTAGGGACTCTCTGAGGAAGATCACATGGTCTAACCCTCTTAGCACCAAGGTCTAGAGACTCTCTGAGGAAGCTATCTCAGTCAATTCCTCTTATAGACTTAGGTAAACCATAGACTCTCCGAGGAAGCTCACTCGGTCAATTCCTCCTCTAGCCTAGGAAGTTTCTTAAAGAGAAATCAAACAAAGTAAGACTCTCTGAGGAAGCTCACTCGGTCTACCCTCTTGTAGTATGTAAGATCTGAAGTCACTCTGGGAAGCTCACTCGGTCTATCCCCTATGGCCTATAACATCTAAGACTCACTGAGGATGCTCCCTCAGTCTACTCTCTTATATTCTATAGTGTCAAAGACTCTCTGGGAAGCTCACTCGGTCTATCCCTTATAGTCTATAGCACCAGGTTCTCACAGCCATGTGCCAGTTAGTGCATGATAATGCTATAAGGGCAAAGTACACCTATAGATCTACTTGGCTAACCAAAGTACACATATAGATCTACTTGGATAACAATCTACAAGTCAACAAGCATGTTATGGATCTCACCCCATCCTATGGTCACATGGAATGGAAATAGGTGTAACAGCCAAAGGCAAACGAAACCTGAAGGTCGTAACCAGAACAAAGCATGGAAAAACATCCAATCACAACAAAATATCCTCTAACATGATTAATTTACCTCTACACAAGCATACAATCAAGGAAGTATAAACAACAAGGGAAAAAATGTAAATATTCAATACCATGTTCATGGGTATTGGTGGAATGTTCACATAAAACACAAAGACTTTGAACGGTAAGGCACAAACCACCTACCTCGATCCTAGGAGATCGATATACCTGAACCACGATGACTAATTATCTCTTGAACATCGTAGATCTGAGAAAACGTCCAAAACGCTCAATCCACGCTAACTTCAGAAAGAGGAAGAATCAAGGAATGAAACTCAAGACGAAGGAAGAACTAACCACTGTGGTTCCAACAAAATTGACAACGGTCAAATTTTCCAACAGATGGAAGCTCGAAAATCTGGAGAAGTTTCGTGGCCGTATGGCATCTCTCGGTCGAACCAAACTTAGAAGAATAGGTTTATGGAAATCGGGCGTGACCCTGGTTCGTTTAATGAAAAAAAAAAGTACATGGCGTGTACTTTTAGAGTACACGACGTGTAGTGGGTTTTTCTATACTCCACTTAAATCAGCCACCACCTCACCCCTACACACCATCTGTGTGGCTCGGACATGGCCAACACATGGCATAGAGCAGGAAAATAGTACACGGTGTGTACTCAAAAAGTACATGACATGTACTTTAAGAATTTCCAGAATCTTCATTTTTCTCAAAAACACCAGAAAAAGGAAAGCATACTTGAAAAACGAAGATCTGTGTTCTTACACTAGAGATTAGATCCAAAAACATAGAGCATAGATCCATAAATTTCACATTGATGAACTAAAATCAAAAAAGGGTAGAAAGATAGAAAGATGAAAATGAGGGATAAAGATTACCCGGGAATCACACTGTAAGAGAAATGGTGATCGAACACCGAAATAGAGGATCTGAAAGGGTTGGAAATCTCCATGATCGCATGGGGAAGGATGTGGGTCAAGAAAAAAAACTGTGGAGGGAAATTTTATCTTAGCCAGGCTATCCATTTAAGAAATTCAGTTGGGGTATTACATGATGTGTATCCTACTACATGTCATGAAATAGTTAATATTGGAAATCACTGAAAAATGTGTCTCCTTGATTTAAAAACTGGTGGTACAAATAAAAAATTCATCATTAATTAATTAATGAAGTGTAAAGTATCTTCACGTCATGTGCCATTCACCACATGAATACTTTCATGACTTTCCTAGAGAAACCATTACACATCGTCTTACCTAGTTACACAGTGTGTAACCCTCTGAATTCCTATAGAAAAGGATTGTTAAAACTGTGAGTCCAAAAAATCACTGACCTCACCATTATAGGTATCCATCCAATTCATTTTCAACCCCTCCCATTCATCTAAAACGAAAATCTACGATAAGGTTAATCGCATACCTGTCTGATTAGTAATGGGATGTTACACAAAGAGTGTCCCAAGACAACATCTGCAATAGAGATTCATAGTTTCCTTGTTCTATTTGAGAATTACCGATGATTTTTAGGAACATATTAGGATTTTAAAACTCACTAACCAATTTTACATGTAAGGTAGTAAATTTTATCCGAACCAGTGAATGTTAAGACAACATCAAAGAGTTTAAAACGAGGCTTATCACTACACCGGTACTTAAACTACCCATATGTGGGGAACTCTTATGGTGTAAAATGATGCATCAAAGAAGGTATTAGAGTATATACTAATGAAAAATGGAAAATTTATAGCTTATGACTTAATGAAGTTATCCATTCCTTAGAAAAACTATCCAATACATGATTCGGAGTTGGCAGATATGATATTCACAACAAAAATTTGGTGGTATTATATCTATGGGGAGAATTGGCAGATATGTATTGATCATAAAATGATCAAATATATATACATATAAAAAGTGAATAATATAAAATAGAGAATATGGTTAGAGCACATAAATAATTATGACTACTCAATCCACTACCATCATAGTAAATAAAATAAAGTGGTAGATTCTCTATGTAGAATTGATCATCCAACATTATCAATGGTCAGAATTAAGAAGGATCCAATATTCCTGGATGTTCAAAGGATAATAATGAGAATACTAAAGGAAGGTTCATCATCATTCCTTTCAAAAGTTATTGATTATCCATCCCTTATGGATAAAATAAATGATGGTCAATGAAATGATATGGAAATTTAGAAGCAGGTGGAATCTATCAAAAATGGGAAATCCTCAGAGTTAAAAATTTATGAAGAATTAGTTATAAAATCCCAAGGCATACTCTGTGTAACATTAAATGTGGATATAAAAAAGATATTTTGAATTATGAATATAGCTCACCATTCTCTAACACCCATGGATTACAATGATGTATCAAGATTTAAGAGAGCTTTAATGGCGGGACAATATAAAGAATGAGATCACTGAATATAAATCAAAGTGCTCAGTATGTCCAAAATTGATGGATAAAAGTAAACATTATATGGTAATGATGCAAACATTACCCAAACCAACCAGAAAATGGTAAAACAACACCATGGACTTCTTCACTAGACTTCCAAATACATACAATGAAAAAAATTCTATATGGGTTATTTTGGATTGACATACAAATACTAGTCCACTTATTGTGATTCAAGAGGACTTCTCAATTGACAAAATTTCATAGATATACGTTATAGAAGTTGTAAGGCTACATTGAGTACCATTATTTATTACATCAAATCATGATTTAATATTTAAATCCATGTTCTAGAAGAGTCTCCAATATTTTTTAAGTACAACGTTGAACTTCTATACAAGTTATCAACCCCAAACTGATGTCCAATCTTAGTGTACAATTTAGACACCAGAAGATATGATAATAGAATGCTCAATGGCCATCAAAGGAGAATCAGATAAAAATCTACCACATTCTAAGTTTTTTAGAATATTAGTTTGCACTCAAGCATCCAAATGGATCAATATGAATCCATTTATGGGAAAAGATGTATAACACCTACATGTTGGGATGAAGTTGTTGAACATAATATGCTAGGACCTGAAATAGTCCAGAAAATGGAATAAAAGGTGAGGACCATCCAAATTCATATTTGGGCTACTATAAGTCGAAAAATGAGTTATAAATATAATCATTGAGGGGAATTAGAGTTTGAGGTTCATGATATGGAATTCTATTGTATGTATCAATATAAGAGGGTCATGAGATTTGTGAAGAAAGGATAGGTATGTACCATGTACATTATCCCCTTCGAGATTCTTGATTGGCTCAAAGCTATAGCCAATCAACTATCACCTCCACTAACAACGTCTCAAGTAAATTATGTATTTAATGTATACCTCCATATAAAGTACATACCATAACCCTCACATATAATAAAATTAGAGTATGTACATGTGTAAAATGATATCTCTTATGAGGATTTTCTGGTGAAGATCTCGGACCGTAGAGATAAGGTTCTACGTAACAAGACCACTCACCTAGTCAAGGTACTCTGGAGAAACCATAAGTATGAAGGGGGACATGGGAACCAAAGGAAGTGATGATGGAGAAATAACCTCACATATTTTCACCTTATTATGTAAAATGAAATTTATAATGTGAAATTTCATATGGGGTAAGAATTTATTGAACAACAATTTTATTAATAGAATTTCCATTTTTATGTCATTAAATACATACATCACATAGTGAACACAATAAAAAATTATTCTCAAAAATTAATAATGATAATTTATACGTAAAATAAACTAGTATGAATGCCATTTATTACAATAGAACAATAAATAGATTATAAGATAATAATAATTGGGAAATTTAGATCCGATTGATCCACTAGAATGACCAGACTCAGGAAGAAACCTATATAACTAAAACATAATGTAAATAATATTTCTTTTGAAGATGAAATTACATATATAAAATTAATATAAAATAAAAGTGAATGAATAATGAATGATATAAGTGGTATTTATAGAAATTAATAAATATATACAAATTTAATATTAATATGAAATTTGGAATAATAATCTGACTGTTAGGAATAGTAATATAGACGTTAGAATAGTAAAAACACCTATGAAAGTATAAAATAATGTTTAGGTATCATATAAATAAAAAATTATATATTTATATCATAGTATAATTGAATAAATATTATAAACATGAAAAATTTTGGGTTGATATTTTATTAAAATGTAAATGTTTGTTTATAATTTTATAATTAATATAACAATTTAAAAGAAAATTTATTTTCATAAAATAGTTTCATATTCTTAATATTATGTTTTTTATAATTATAATATACGCTTATGATACCATAGTTAATATTTAAAAGGGTTATAAAATTGACTATAATATTATAATCGATATTTTTGAATAAATGAGGATTTTGTTTAAAAATTAAATTTATCACATTTAGATTTTCAATAAATGGATTCTATTTTTGAAATCTAAAGATAAAAAAATTATTAGGGTTAATTTATATTATTTTTCTAATTTTTTTAAATTTGGTGAATATTGAAATACCTTAATTTTCAATATTTAACATTATAATCTAAATACATGAAATGTTGAGATAAGGATATTGTAAAAATGATGTAATAACCCATTAGTTTTAACTATTCTGAGTTATTTACTATATCTAGTTAAATGAATCCACATTATTGATAGTCTTGAGTTAAAGTAATAACCTAATGAATATAAAAAAACACCCCTCTCCCCTATAAATTCCACCCCTCACTAGCATTCCACCTCACACCTTAAAATCCCTATATATAGTGAATATTCTCCCAAATTCCCTTACCAAACCTCTTACCCACGTACAATATCTTCAATTCTCAACAAAATACCAAACCAAATGTTCCTTATGGATGTTCTCAAAAGATGATATTGGAGAGGTAAAATCCATCATCCTTTTCTTTTCAAAACCCATCCTCACCTATTTTATCCCAAGTTGAATGATAACATTTGTATAATATATATAATGGAATATTATTTTTTTAATGGTATATCCCTCATAAAATCTCTTATATTCTTATTTTATTCTAAAAATTAAAACATCATCTGTGATATTCTGGTTCAAAACCTTTGTGGATGATGAGTTTTCATTTTCAATTTCCGCCTAAACAGTAGGTCATAAAACCATTATTATGGTTCAACCATATTTTAATATATATTATAACTTTTTCCATGTTTTGGAACAAATATATAGACATAATATTAAAGAAAAATAATCTAATTCATGATGATCAGAATGATGCCAAAATAATCTAAAGATTTATCATTAACAATTTATCCAATGGATCATCCTGACAAAATAAAAAAATGACATATCAGACCATTTAACTTATATATCTCATTAATACGTTATAATTTTAGTTATTTATAATTATTCCCATTTTATACGAACATCCATAATTAAATACAAGTAAATGGTCCATGAAACCATGAAAACGAATGCTCCTAGAATGATGAAATTGAACATTACAACTCGTTGAAATGGTCATAAATTATATTAATAAAATCATAATAAATTAAAAATATATATAAGAGGTTCTGAATTAGGTAATTAATGAATCTAATTTTATTATCTAGGACATTAAGTGTATGTTCATAATGCATTAAGACATAAGGTAAGGGATCTCTCGGAACCTCAATTTCTTCCTTTGAGTTACGATTTCTCTCTCTTTACCCAAATGTATTTATTAATTATTATTATATATTTCGCCTACATTCTTTAAAAATATTCCAAACATATATATCTATCTCAATACATATTTATTTGATGGGGAAATACATGTTTTAAAAGGTTCCCTTCTCAATTAGCCTTAATATGAAATCCCAAATAAAAGGAATTTATCTACTTCTATACCAATTTCAAGTACAATGACTAAACTATTTTAATCAACCAATATTTTTATAAAATATAACTTTTTATCATAAGAAAATATTTTAGTTTATATCAACAAAAAATTATTCCTTATTAACTTTCTAAATATTCATTAATATTTTCCCTTCAACCACACTAAGTGACTTATTTCTAATGTGTAACGCATCGACCCTAGTCACCCAGAGTCGGTGCATTATTACATTGCATTGGCATGATCACAAGAAATATCAAATCTCTAAAGACCAATTGGTTTAGTAGCCTTGGAAACTCTAGATATATTCATATATTTTTACATTACATCACAAAGTGAAAAACAACTACAACAACATAGTCTCCATATTCCACACTCATATCCCCACATACTATCCCTGCAGGTCATTCATAAATTACTTCTTCACATCCTGGGAAAAATAAAACATAGAAAAGGTGTGAGCACAAATGCCAAGTAAGGATAACAATATAGCGGAAACTTTCAAAAATAATAAGAAACATTTAAGGAAATGTATAACTAAAACAAAAGCCTTTTAAAACATAAACATAGTTTGGAAAAAGTAAAATTAAATAATGCCATTTACTTATTCAAATGGATATTCTACTAATCGAATAATCACATTCAATATCAATAACCACTTTCATAATGATTGAATGCATAATTCCATACTATCATAACCACATAGCCAAGGCCTCGTGCCAAGACTACAAATAAAATTTTGTCATGGCCTTGTGCCAAGACACTAGTTTGTCTCATTAGACCTACCGATGCATCGAGGAGCTATATCGGGCTCCACCCGTCACATATTAAGTCCAATGCATTCCCATATGAAAAGGTTGAAACATAACATAAACATTCGTATAAAAACTAACATACTAAATGTCAATACTTTCATCATAAACTATGAATGGTATAAAAATAGCACATCCACAGTAAAACATATCACAAAACCTTAAATACAATATACAAGTTTTTTATCATAATAAATCAACTACAAATAAGCATAAAATCCATCAAAGGATGTTAACATAGATGAAATCAAAACTCTTTTTTGAAAAATATCTATTTCTATTTTTGAAATCATTTAAGAGTCATATATTTATAAAATAAAACATTTTATTTGAAAATATTATTATAAGATTGTAAGGGAAGCTTCGACGATTTTATAATGGTGGAAAATAGTCACACGTGCCGTATAAGTTAAAAAACATTTTTACCTTAATTCTGTCGAAAAGGTTAAAAAGCACCTTGTTTGGAAAACGACGGAAATATTCCTTTATAAACTCTTAAAAAAAGTCAAACAAGGGTATAAATGACTTTAACCCATATTATTTTAAATATTAAAAATGATTTCAAATTCATTTTTAAGAAACATGGGTGTGGATGATAAAGAGATCGCAGTAGATTATTACGTATAAACAACCTCGGATAATGAAGAGATTGTGAAATAACACTTACCTTGTACTTTTCCTTGGTTGGGGTAGGTTAACCTCATGTATAATGGTGAAATAATTGTTATTAAATTATACAAGAATCATATACATTAATATGATATCATATATGATCTTTTAACATTTATTTGATAATAATATCTTAGTATTAAAGTTGTTTCGGGTGTTAACTTACTCGTTTTATTTTATATGTTTTGTTACGTAAGCCATGTTTGTAATGGATAGGTTGTATATTATTCATATCCAGAATGATATCAAGTCCTTAAAAATCATTTTTAAATCAGAAAATGATAATTATACTTGAATGGATACGATGGAGAATGAATCTCATCGCGTTCGTGGAGACTGTAGTCAGTACGTACGCACGAGCATCAATATCATTATTTTGATATTAAAATAATATATAATTTGATAGTATATCATATATAAAGAATCATTATCATGTTATATTTATTATTTACATGAGTTATACATCATTATTATACCCATCCAAATAATAATATATTGAATAACAATTACACCATGACGTGGAGACGGTAAGCCGTACGTACACAAATATGGTGACATTTTATTCAAAGGGTGGATAGAATACTGAAAATGGTTGTACCATATTTATAATAAAATCCCAGTATATATAAGATACTGGATTTATTATTTTATAATGGTAATAACAAAGAAAGAAGAAGTGGAAGAAGAATGGAACTTGGAAAAAGTTGGTGAAATCATTACCTCTTCTTCGGGTTCTTTCTTTTGATTTGATCAAAAGGGATCCTTTGGTTGGCTTTATGATCAAACTAAGGCCTCTAGGTTGTAGTGAGGGAAGTTGGGAGAGTATTTGGGAAGAGTTTGGCCGAACTAAAAGGCTTTGAAGGTGTGAATAAATGAGAAGGAGGAGTGCCCTTTTATAAGAGGGGTGAGGGGAACCTTTGGAAAAGCTAGAAATATTAATTTATAATAAATTCTTATTCGGTTTCTAATAACTAAAAAGTTGATTATTCAAAGTTTAAGGTGGGGATAGGTCTAAAAAAATTCAACCAATAGAATTTAGATAGGTTTGGGTACTTATATTAACCTTATCTTTAAGTATTAACTCTTAGTTAATTAGTTTCACTTTTAAAATGTCTCTTTGTGTTTTTATATTATATGGTTAATAAACTTACCATATACATCCAAGATACCCCCAAGTGGTCCATTAATGAGACAAATATCATGATATAAGTCTCTTGTTCGAACCATAGATTTTTAGGAATTTAATACCAATTAATAATATAATATTTGTTTTATAAACTCTTTTATGTCAATTTTGACACTATTCAATAGTTGTTTTTTTAAACTCATAACAGATTGATTAATTCGAAAAAAGTCAATTACATAAATACTAAATTCTCATATTATCCTAGAAAATTAGTTTAATTCATTAAAAGTTTCAAATTATATTTATTTGGGTATTTATAATATCAATTATTTTAATTTTTCACTATTATGGTAATTACTGCATCATAATTGTGTCATATATAAATTAAATTATTTAATGTCTAAAAATTACAAATAAAATAACATTATGTAATAAATCCTTTTATCTATCTAATTAATATTTATAGTCGAAAATCCAACATATATAACCCTATGTAAAAAAATTTTTTCTAAAAGATATATGCTTGTGTCATTTTTGTATTCATTTTAACTTAATTAAAATAAAGTGTCCCTATCACCTACAAGTGGATCCATGAGGTCCCAAAATCTACCCAAAGATGCCTATGGTCGAACATGTATCAACCAATAAGTTTAGGACACGTTTTAGGGTAATTTAGTATTATTATAATATTGTTTTTTAACCCTTATTTACCGGATTTACCCTTAACCATGGTAAATAAAATATTTACCGCATTAATTATTCAAAATGTCTAAAAATAAAAGTTACCTATTTACACAATTTGAACATCCTGATTCCAATTATGGATTAAATTTTTCCAAATTCAAAACACAGAAGTTGAAGAAATTAATTTAAAATTAATTCCCGTTGTTATAACAAAAAGCGTGTTTTTAAGAGATAATAACTATCAAAAGATTGGCACTTGTTTATGTCCAGTTTAATTGTAAAATTATGTCCAATGACCAACATTATATTAAATGGTAAAAATATATTCTAAATATACTTTCAAACCACTCAAATTCATAATTTTCTTACTATTAATTATTTTGATTAAAGAAGTTTTTTTTAATTAAAATTTAGTAATTTTCACTATTCATCAAAATATTAAAGTTATCTGAAAAGTACCAAAATTTCACCTTAGGATAAATTCGATATTTAGAATCCAAAAATGAAGTCCATTTTGAAATATAAAATATATATAATTTCAAAAAGTAGGTATTACTATTCATAACGGCTAGTTTGATTGGTTATGGTGTGTTAGAACTCGGTGTTGCGTACAACACACGCTATCACAATATTCAAAGAGAAGCGTACCGTAGAAGCTTGGGGTGTTATATTTTCCCCTAATTCAAATAATTTCGTCCTCGAAATTTCTAGAATACTTATCTCATGAAAAGACTCGAGTGGTTCTTCATCATAAGTTCCTCGGGTTCCCACGTTGCCTCTTCCATCTTATGGTTTCTCCACAAAACATTTACCAGACGCGTCGTCCTGTTTCTCAGTACTTGTTCTCTCGTATTAAGAATTCTGACGGGCTCTTCACAATAGGACAGATCGGTTTCCAGTTCTAATTCTTTATAGGTGAGTACATGCATTGGGTCAGGCATGTATTTCCTCAATAGAGATACGTGGAACACATCATGAACTTTGGAGAGAGTTGGCAGCATTGCCAATCGGTAAGCTACAATCCCAATTCGTTCTAGAATTTCGAAAGGTCCGATGTACCTGGGACTCAATTTACCTTTCTTACCAAAACGTATGAATCTCTTCCATGGAGATACCTTCAGAAAAACATGATCACCAACTTGAAATTCCAAATCCTTCCTTCGATTATCGGCATAGCTCTTCTGCCTACTTTGAGCTGCTTTGATGTGATTTTGGATTACCTTCACCTTTTTCATCGTTTCCTCTTCCAGTTCTGGGCCTACAAGTTTTCTTTCACCAACGTCATCCCAACAGGTTGGTGTACGACATCTCTTTCCATATAACGCTTCATATGGTGCCATCTGAATACTCGAATGGAAGCTATTGTTATAGGAAAATTCTACCGGAGGTAAATATTGATCCCACATACCCAGAAAGTCATGTGAGCAGGATCTCAACATGTCTTCTAAGTTTGAATAGTTTGTTCTGATTGTCCATCTGTCTGAGGGTGGTAAGCAGTGCTCAAATGAAGTTCAGTATCCAGGGATTTCTGAAGATTCCTCCAGAATCTTGAAGTAAAACGGGGATCAAGATCTGAAACAATCGATAGGGGTACTCCATGAAGTCTCACAACTTCATTAATATATAGTCTTGCTAGACGTTCCACTGGTAAATCTTCTTTTATAGAAATAAAATGTGCTGACTTGGTAAGACGATCAACAATAACCCATATTGCATCATTCCTTCTAGGATTCTTTGGTAGTCCCATGACAAAGTCCATTGTAATATTGTCCCATTTCCACTCTGGTATGGGAAGAAGTTGCATGACTCCTCCAGGCTATTGCCTTACAGCTTTCACTTGTTGACAAACCATACATCTTGACACAAAATCAGCAATCTCCCTATTCATGTTGTCCCACCGAAAATGTTCCTTCAAATCTCTATACATTTTGGTGCTCCCAGGATGTATAGAGAAATTAGAACTATGAGCATCATCCAACAATTCCCTTTTTAGATCAGGTAAATCAAGAACACAAAGACTCTTCCAAAATTTCAAAATTCCATCTTCATACACAAAGTCTCTCAATCTCCCATCATTCATAGCTTTAATCTTCTTTTTAAATTCTTCATCATCGGCCTATGAACTCTTAATCCTTTCTAGTAAAGATGTTTTGGCAACCATTTGAAAAATAATTTATGTTTCACCTTCCCTGGTTATTCCCATGTCCATATTCACTAGACCCATGAAAATTGGATCACTTTCAATTCTCATATTGTTCAAAACTCCGTGATCTTTTCTGATCAAAGCATCTGCCACCTTGTTTTCCTTCCCCGGGTTGTAGTGTATCGTACAATCATAATCCTTGAGTAATTCAAGCCATCTCCTTTGCCTCATGTTGAGTTATTTTTGTGAGAAAATATACTTTAAACTCTTGTGATCAGTATAAATCTCACATTTTTTACCATAGAGGTAGTGCCTCCATATCTTCAAAGAAAATATCACAGCTGCTAACTCAAGATCATGAGTAGGATAGTTTTGTTCATGAATTTTCAACTGTCGTGATGCATAGGCAATAACCCTATCATTCTGCATAAGGACACAACCAAGTCCTTTCTTCGATGCATCACTATAAATAATGAACCCATCATTCCCCGATGGTAGAGTCAATACAGGAGCATTGACTAAAATTCTCTTCAGTTCTTCGAAACATTCTTCACACTCTTTTTTCCAAACAAATTTAACCCCTTTACATGTGAGCTTCGTTAATGGGTTAGCCAATCGAGCAAAATTCTGGACGAAACGTCGATAATAACCTGCTAAACCAATAAAACTACGTACCTCGGTTATACTCATAGGTGCTGGCCATTCTTGGATGGCCTTGGTCGTAGAAGGATCAACAGATATTCCATCTTTAGAGACAATATGGCCAAGAAAAGAAATCTCCTGAAGCCAGAATTCACACTTGCTAAACTTCCCATATAATTCATGTCTTCTCAGAGTCTTCAGGATAATGCGCAAGTTATTTTCATGATCTTCATGGCTTTTGTAGTATACCAATATATCCTCAATAAATACGGCCACAAATTCATCAAGTTACTTTTTGAAAACTCTATTCATCATATCCATGAATATAGAGGGTGCATTAGTCAATCCAAAAGACATTACAGTAAACTCGTAATGCCCATACCTGGTTCGAAATGCTGTCTTCAAAATGTCTTCCTTCTTCACACAAAACTGATGGTATCCAGATCGAAGTTCAATTTTTGAAATGTATTGAGCTCCATGCAGTTAGTCAAATAAATCATCAATGCGAGCTAGGGGATACTTGTTCTTTATTGTTATAGCATTAATCTCCTTGTAGTCGATACATAACCTCATAGATCCGTCTTTCTTTTTAACAAAAAGAGGAGGGGTTCCCCATGGAGAAACAATAGGTCGAATAAATCCCTTATTACTCAATTCCTCTACTTGTTTCTTTAGTTCAACTAATTCTACAGTGGCCATTCTGTAAGGGGTCTTTGATATAGGCCTTGATCTAGGAATTAAATCAATGGAAAAATAAACTTCTCGTTCTGGAGGATGTCCAGGTAAATCTTCCGGAAATACATCTACAAATTCTTTCGCAACAGGTACATCCTCTATTTGAACATTCCTTTCCTCACCCACAATAATTCCATTCTCTTCCTCCCTAATAATTGAATTTAGTTGAGCTACTTGGGGTGGATGTAAATAAGAATTAGGTGGTGACGATTCTGCTCTAAAGATAAGGTGTTTCTTATCATTATCATCAAGAATCGTAATCTCTTTATTCATACAATAAATCTTCACCTCATAGTCCAAAAGCCAGTCCATACCGAAGATTATATCAAACTCAATCATAGGTATGATGATTAGATCAGCAGATAAAGAACATTCATGTGCTCTAATGGGGACTGATTCACAAAACTTTCTTGCAATGATACTTCCCTTAGGAGTTCTAACTGAGAACTCCCTTGTTAAATCAAATTGGAAATATCCAATTTTCTTAGAAAACTAGGAAGATATGAAACAATGCGATAATCCAAAATCAAATAATGCATTTGCTAAACATGAGGAAACCATTAAATTACCTGCCACCACGTCTTTCGGAGCTTCTACCTCAACAGTAGTGATAGCATAATCATGGCCTTGATCCCTTGGCCTTTTCTGAGGTAAGTTCTCCTAACTCTTAGGAAATTCATTTGCATAATTCCACATCTCCCTGCAATTGTTGCACTGAACGTTGGTGGCTTCCTTCTTCCCCTTGCAATCACGAGATTGGTGGCCTTTTTCACCACATTTGTAACAGACGCCCATTCCCTTCAAGCATGTACCGGGGTGTTTCTTCCCACATTTACCACAGGATGGATATTCAACATTTCTTTTATTCCCCTTATTTCCATTCCCAGGCTGATCAGAAGGTCTCTTCTTCTCTGGCTTTTTTTTAAAGTCATAAGACATAGAGAATTCCTTTTCGCTCTTGATAGCACATGAGACAATGTCTTTGTACGATGAAAAGGATTGTGAGACTAATGCTCGACGGAGAAATGGTTTTAACCCATCAAAGAAATGATCAATATTACTTCTTGGGTTACGTATATAATCTCCAGCATACATTTCTAACTTTTTAAAGTTAGCCTCATAATTTGCAACATTCTCATCCTCCTTCTGTTTCAGACTCAGAACTTGCCTTGCCATATCTTCTCGATGGTCGCGAGGAAAGTATTTTTCTAAAAACAGGTCCTTGAACTCCCTCCATTCCATATTTGATACTTCATCATCTTCCTTCATATTTTGAATAAATTACCACCATTGATCAGCATCTCTAGTGAGGCGGTAAACTGCCATGAAAACTTTTTCCCTACTACTACTCCCCAAAGCCTGAAATATTTTCACTAGGGAATTTATCCATTGCTCAGCTACTAATGGATTTGTACTCCCATTAAATGTTGGTTGTTGTTTCCTCATGAATCGATCTAAAATTGATCCTCCACGCTGTGGATCAGGGTGCTCCATACGAGTAAGGTTATTATTCATAACCTGAGTGAGTTGTCTCAGTATGGTGATTAGCTGATCAGCACCAGTTGCATCACCAGCTCCACTATAATTATCTTGAGCAGGAGGGAAATCCCTACCTAGAGTGTGTGCATTGATAAGGTTTCCATTTCTTCCACTAGGTGTCATTTCTAAACAATGGTATAAACTAGATCAGTTTATGAATCAAAATACATAATCCCATACTTATAAAACACTTAACATAAATTGAACTATTTATGGATATAATTCATAATCATTAGAATGTTTTATTTGAGGAAGTATATACTCATAAACCCTTCATAATGATTTGTAAAGAAAACGAGAGTTATCCTAAGCATATCCCCTGGGAGTGTCGTAACCAAGAGTGCAGCAAAGCCCATTGTCGTGCACCAGTTCCCATTCGAGTCTAGCTCAAAGTGGTGTTTTCGGGTATTACCCCTAGGTACATCTGTACCAGAGCCGCCTCTACCTTCTCGTATCCAGACAGGGATGTACTGCTCAGAAAACTCACAAAATCTCTACAATACCAAAATTCTAGGAAGTTCTTCTATACTAATCCTCAATGTTCATCTTAGGTCTACGTGCTCTAATCAGAGTTTATCTAAATCTAGCTTCCAAGATTTGTACTAAACTTCCTCTAATACCAACTGTAACTCCCCGACCCTAGTTACCCAGAGTCGGTGCATTATTAAATTGCATTGGCATGATCACAAGAAAGATCAAATCTCGAAAGACTGATTGGTTTAGTAGCCTAGGAAACACTAGATATATTCATAAAGTTTTACATTACATCACAAAGTGAACAACTACTACAACAACATAGTCTCTATATTCCACACTCATATCCCCACATACTATCCCTGTAGGTCATTCATAACTTACTTCTTCACATCCTAGGAAAAATAAAACATAGAAAAGGGGTGAGCTCAAATGCCCAGTAAGGATAACAATATAGCGGAAACGTTCAAAAATAAGCATAAACATTTAAGGAAATGTATAACTAGAAAAAAGCCTTCTAAAACATCAACATAGTATGGAAAAAGTAAAATGAAATAATGCCATTTACTTATTCACATGGATATTCTTCTACTCGAATAATAACATGCAATATCAATAACCACTTTCATGATGATGGAATACATAAGGCCAGACTATCATAACCACATAGCCAAGGCCTCGTGCCAAGACTACAAATAAGATTTTGTCAAGGCCTTGTGCCAAGACACTAGTTTGTCTCATGAGACCTACCGATGCATCGAGGAGCTATAGCGGGCTCCACCCGTCACATATTAAGTCCAATGCATTCCCATATGAAAAGGTTTAATCATAACATAAACATTCATATTAAAACTAGCATATTAAATGTCAATACTTTCATCCTAAACTATGAATGGTATTAAAATAGCACATCCACAGTCAAACATATCACAAAACCTTAAATAAAATATAGAAGTTTTGTATCATAATAAATCAACTACAAATAAGCATAAAATCCATCAAAGGATGTTGACATAGATGAAATCAAAAATCTTTTTAGAGAAATATCTCTTTCTATTTTTGAAATCATTTAAGAGTCATATATTTATAAAATAAAACATTTTCTTTGAAAATATTCTTATAAGCTTGTAAGGGAAGCTTTGACGATTATATAACGGCGGAAAATAGTTGCACCCGCCGTATAAGTTAAAAAACATTCTTACCTTAATTCTATCGAAAAGGTTAAAAAGCACCTTGTTTGGAAAATGACAGAAAGATTCCTTTATAAAACTCTTATAAAAAGACAAACAAGGGTATAAATGACTTTAACCCGTATTCGTTTAAATAGTAAAAAAAATTTGAAATTCATTTTTAAGAAACATGGATGTGGATGATAAAGAGATCCCAGTAGATTATTACGTATAAACAACCTCGGATAATAAAGAGATTGTGATATAACCCTTACCTTGTACTTTTCCTTGGTTGGGGTAGGTTAACCTCCTTTATAATGGTGAAATAATTGTTATTAAATTATACAAGAATCATATACATTAATATGATATCATATATGATCTTTTAACATTGATTTTATAATAATATCTTAGTATTAACGTTGTTTCGGGTGTTAACTTACTCGTTTTCTTTAATATGTTTTGTTACATAAGCCATGTTTGTAATGGATAGGTTTTATATTATTCACATCCATAATGATATCGAGTCCTTAAATATCATTTTTAAATCAGCAAATGATAATTATACTTGAATGGATACGATGGAGAATGAATCTCATCGTGTTCGTGGAGATGGTAGTCCGTACATACGCACGAGCGACAATATCATTCTTTTGATATGAAAATAATATATAAGTTGATATTATATCATATATACAGAATCATTATCATGTTATATTTATCATTTACATGAGTTACACATCATTATTATACCCATCCAAATAATAATATATTGAATAACAATTACACCACGACGTGGATACGGTAAGCCGTACGTACGCACGTATGGTGACATGTTATTCAAAGGGTGGATAGAATACTGAATATGGTCATACCATATTTATAATAACATCATAGTATATATAAGATACTGGAGTTATTATTTTAGAATGGTAATAACAAAGAAAGAATATGTGGAAGAAGAAAGGAACTTGGAAAAAGGTGGTGAAATCATTATCTCTTCTTCGGGTTCTTTGTTTTGTTTTGATCAAAAGGGCTCCTTATGTTGGATTTATGATCAAACTAAGGCATCTAGGTTGTAGTAATGGATTTTTGGAGAGTATTTGGGCAGAGTTTTTCCAAACCAAAAGGCTTTGAAGGTGTGAAGAAATGAGAAGGAGGAATTCTTTTTTATAAGAGGGGTGAGCGGCACCTTTGGAAAAGCTAGAAATATTAATTTATAATAAATTCATATTCGGTTTCTAATGGCTCAAAAGTTGATTATTCAAAGGTTAAGGTGGGGATAGGAAGAAAATCATTCAACCAATAGAATTTAGACTGGTTTTGGTACTTATATTAACCTTATCATTAAGTATTAACTCTTAGTTAATTAGTTTCACTTTTACAATGTCTCTTTGTGTTTTTATATTATATGGTTAATAAACATACCATATACATCCAAGAGACCCCCAAGTGGTCCATTAATGAGACACCTATCATTATATAAGTCTCTTGGACTATCTTTATATTTATAGGAATTTAATACCAATTAATAATATAATATTTGTTTTAAAAACTCTTTTATGTCAATTTTGACACTGTTAAATAGTTTATTTTTGTGAAACTCATAAAAGATTTATTACTTCAAAAAAAGTCAATTACATCAATTCTAATATATCATATTATCCTATAAAATTAGTTTAATTCATTAAAAGTTTCAAATTATATTTATTTGTGTATTTATAATATCAATTATTTTAATTTTTCACTATTATGGTAATTACTACATCATCATTGTGTCATAACTATATTACATTATTTAATGTCTAAAAATTATAACTAAAATTGAATTATTTAGGATATCTTTTTATCTTTCTAATTAATATTTATAGTCGAAAATCCAACATATATAACCCTATGTAAAAATCGTTTTTCTAAAAGATATATGTTTGTGTCATTTATGGATTCATTTTAACTTAATTAAAATAAAGTGTCCCTATCACCTACAAGTGGCTCCATGAGGTCCCAAAATCAACCCAAATACGCCTATGGTCGAACATGTATCAACCAATAAGGTTTGGACACGTTGTAGGGTAATTTGGTATTATTATAATATTATTTTTTAATCCTTATTTACCAGATTTACCCTTAACCATGGTAAATAAAATATTTACCGCAGTAATTATTCAAAATGTCTAAAAATAAAAGGTACATATTTACACAATTTGAACATCCTGATTCCAAATATCTAATCCATTTTTCCAAATTCAAAACACAGAAGTGGGAGAATTTAATTTAATATTAATTCCCGTTGTTAAAACAAAAAACGTGTTTTTAAGAGATAATAACTATCAAAAGATTGGCACTTGTTTATGTCCGGTTTAATTTTAAAATTATGTCCAATGACCAACATTGTATTAAATAGTAAAAATATATTATAAATATACTTTAAAACCACTCAAATTCATAATTTATCACTATTAATTATTTTGATTAAAAAAGTTGTTTTTATTTAAAATTTAGTAATTTTCACTATTCATCAAAATATTAAAGTTTTCCGAAAAGTACCAAAATTTCACCTTAGGCTAAATTCGATATTCCAAATCCAAAAATGAAGTCCATTTTAAAATATAAAATATATATAATTTCAAAAATTAGGTATTACTATTCTTAACGGCTAGTTTGATTGGTTATGGTGTGTTAGAACTCGGTGTTGCGTACAACACACGCTATCACATTATTCAATGATAAACATACCGTAGAAGCTTGGGGTGTTACATAATGTTTCTTAAAAAATAATTTTCATGCATTCAATTTAGTTGGAAATAATTACTTAAATATTCTTATTATTATTTTATGATTGTAAATTAATTATTTAATCCCTTCAGTCATGGATACCATTATGATACAACCTTTTTTATGACTTATGAAAAGATTACGATACCCATTTCTTTCAATGGATAATCCTTATGTTTAGTCCTTATGTTTGATTATTTATATATAACACACTTTCATGATCATGTTATAATGGGTGTGAAAAGATATTTCTCCAATTCAGTGGGTAATTTTAAGTCTCATGAGACGTTATGTATGGGATTAGGGAGTAAAGTTAATACATTATTGGACTTTGTCCACCATGTGATATTGTCTTTCAAGTCAGCCTTGAATCATGTTTGTGTCATGTTATGTGATACTTCCACATCCTAATATTTCAATGGCCATATTATTCCATATCTATATGTTAAGATCTTATATGTTTATTCAAGATCCAGGCATTTTATGTTTTTAAGTTATTCCTTCTAAATCATGTAATATGATTTTTCCCATGTTTATTCCCTTGCTGGGATTTTTAGATCATCCCTTTTGTATATGTATTCCCCAAGAAATACTTTATATTTATAAGAGTTCTATGATAGTTAGGAACTCATTAAGGGGATTAAAAAATTATTCTTTATTCTATTATATTTTTTATAATAATATACCTAGTCTTCGAAATAGACTATACTATTTAATCCTTGTTATATATTATTGTTAAAATCATCTAATACTATGTGTAAATGGATAAGGTCACTATACCTCCAATTGAAGGATCATCCTCATGGAATTTTATGTCTATCAGGGGGTGGTATAATGTTCTCAATTTCAATTGAGTAGTTAATGCCATCAGTAAGGCCAACCCAAACTTTGACATAAAACATGTATGTATATTAGAGTTAATGATAAATGCAACTCTATGTATGTGTATAATGTCATATACATAAATTTTGCTTTGATAATCCACTTATTGTGTCACAAAAATCATTATTAAATGAGAAACTTATGTTAGCTGATGAAAAACCACCTAAACAACATCATGGATCCTCATGTTATGGGAATAACCCATCGAAAAAGTCTATTGTGATGTTCTAAAACATCTACATGAGCTTAGTAAGTGGCTGGAGTAGTCCACTAAAACATTTATTATTTGGACATTATCCTATGGTAGTTAAGGAATTGGCAAATAAATCTAGAAAATTCTATCTTCATCCCAAGATTCCATATTTATCACCTGAATCCATGGTACTTATTTTTCACACAAGGATGCAATGCCTAATTGGATGTGTTAAATTATCTCATCATATTTTCCCTGATAGAAGTAGGGACTACAACTCTCCATATACAATGATCATATCATCACCATCTGAAAACAACCCAGGTATCTGGTCACCACCCACCTGGTGTTCCCATGTCATAACATACTTAGGGTATGAGTTTTGACCAGCTTACACCAAGTCTACTTGGGAAGGCATGATCACTAATGGTAAGAAAATCATAGATCTATGGTCCTCAAAATTATCCACCATCAATTTCTACAATAAGCCAGACACCACAATTCTTCCAAATTCTATCCACAAAGATCTTAAGATACATATATCTTATATCTAAGAGAGTCTATAATAACATTATCCTACAAGGTGCATATGATATATCCAAATATATTGTATTTAGGTACTCTAATTAGTTTCTTTACACCATGTTCACATCTGAATACATTATTATATAGCGGTGGTTGTTATGGTCTGTGTAGACAAAAAACCTCTTATTGAAGATATATTGTTTCCATCACCTACAATAATAGTCCATGACTTCTAGATTTATGTTTTTTGTAGGATTGTTGTGATCATGTGATCACTAATGATGTGGACCATAAGCTATCACCCTCTATTTCAGTATTTCACCCAAAACAACTCTTTATTCATCATGATATACGAATTATCCAATCTCAGGATTATGATTAACCATCACTAGAGCTATAGTCAACCTCTTATTAAGCTTAAGAAACACCTCTTCACATTGATATTACCATTGAACCTCCACCCATTTCTTTGTCAGCATAGTTAATGATGATGAAAAATTGGACAAGAAATGAATAAAATTTTGACAGTATTCCAATAAACATAGAATTCTCTTGATCTCAAACACATTTCGAGGACATGTCTAGGAAATCACTACCTTAAAATTCTATGGCTCCATAGATATAATAGTCTCATAAACCACATACTCTATCAAATTCACCTCATGAAGCCATAATTGACAATTCAAAATCATTTCATAAAGCTAATGAACATGTAGTGTAGTTAGGAATATCTTAAGATTCCATGCATGTGGCTCCATGGTTACTAATTAGAGGAAGATTTCATCATTGACCAACATAATGAACAAGTTAAAACATTGTTGGAAAATCCTTTTCATGAAGGATATGAACACCTTAAGTTCCTTTTCCATACAATCAACATCATCAAGTATTTTTTAGCCTATAACTACTTCGAAAAACCTTATTTGGGATTTCCTCATCTCTAACTCACAACATGTGATAACCCGATCAGATATCGATCATAGAGAACCACTGGGATCCCCAAAAATAGATGGAAAGATCATGGATCCGGGAAAAGGATATATATTCTTTACCATTACTAGATTTAGCTTTTTGTAATCTGTTAAAATTTAAATACTACCATATGTCTTCTTAGTGACTAGAGTTGGTGAACCCCATTGTTATATACCTTACATAATAAATCCCTTATATACCAAGTCCTCAAGACATACCTTGATATCCTTAAACTTGTTCAATGCCACACGATAAGGGTGCTAACAAAATGGGTAATACACCACGAATGATTAATATATCAAACTCAAATCCTATATTAGGGGGAATTACTATAAAGTAATTGATAATGATTCCCTAATAGTGATCTAAAACTAGAGGAAAAGATGAGGGGGCTATCGATAATCCCATTGAAAGTGCCAAGCCTAAAATATGCATCTTAATTGTATCAATATAGATCATATCTTGACCAAATCTAAATTATCCCAAAGTATATTCACTAGGAATTACAATATTCTCTCCCTTGGGTGTTTTAAATGATACACATCTATAATAGAAAAGAATATGGTATTAGAAACTAGTCAACTGGTCTCAGTAAAGAATCACATCAAAGCTCAGCATCTCCAAAATCATGAAGAACAACATATGTATATAAAAGGAAATGACTATAAGAAAATATGAACATCATTGAATATGTTATACTTTATTTCCCAATGGTGTATCATGGGAAATAAACCATAAGAATAATTGACCAATAATTCATGTCCAAAAACAAGATGTGTATATATAATGGAACTAACGGTACTCGTATCAAAATAATTAGTAGAAGATGTCGATATGATCACGGTAGTACCTTAAATAATAGTTGGTCCCCACCACTAACTACTAGAGTAGTATCCACTACATAATATCTACATGTATCAGCTTAGTGACCCAAAACCTGATGTATGTGACTCACCTGAGTCATCATTATCAAAGCTTGCTATGAAGGACCCCATATGGATCTCTGGTTCCCTAATCAAATCAATCTTGATCCCCTATAATACATTTTCTTCAAATCCATGGTTATAAATTACTATAGATGCCACATATTTCCACACGGATGAAACTAGCTTTGAGGTATCATGTAGACGATATGAAAATGTCTGAACTTACCAAAGTTGAAGCAATATAGAACTCCTCTTATGCAATGTGTATAATAAATACTCTACACCGTCCAATTACCACTACCATGCTTTGCATACTGAGTATTCTTCATCCTATAACAAGAATTGATACTCATCATAAAAGTAGCAGATCTAGGTTCCAATGTATTGAAATGTGGAAGAACACCAACCACTTGATCCTCATCCAGACCCTTCTCGATAGTCATGGACTTGCACAAAACCTCCATGTATGTCACCTCATAAAATATTCAAACTTGATTTATGATGTTAGTACAAAGTTTGATCTCAGAATTCATGGCCTTATATGCCTAATTTCCAACCAAGCGAGGATCAAAGAGAATTAGATTAGTGAAATAGGATGAGTGTGTGGATTCTATCAAGGAACTATACTATAGTTCTATTAACTCCTTTTTTTAGTCCAACTTCTGAGTGTTAGAAAAAAATCCTAAAAAACTATCCTTGAATGCTTCCCAGGTGAGACCCTCATATCTTCTAGCCCATCCCATGATACCCCACTATATCCTATAAGGTCTCTATAGAATGAATGATTCCAAATTTAAATAAATGTGCTAAGTTTTCATAATTATGTCAAAGACACCCTTATTAACATCTATATAGTCCTCAGTATCATATGACCCTCTAGTTCCATTAATGACTGGTGGATTCTAGAGCTCTAATATTCCACTATAGTAAATTATCGATCTTGTTGCCCCTCCACATCAGGAAATAAATGTTGGAAGGAGACCCAGCTAAGGTAGTCCTACTTCCTACACCACCAAAGTTGGTTTCAGAGTGTTATCTACTCAACCCTCTTATAAAACAGGATCTAGTACCATATAATCCTCTATATTATGGGTATCTCAACCCACATCAGTTAGTGGTCCCAAAATTATTCTTCGAGGAAACATTGTATGGTGCATTAACATTATTGTGATAACTCCTTTTTTTTTGTAACTCCCAAACCTAAACTCTTGGGTCCAAGATAGAGTACCATAAGGCCTCATGCATACCTCCTCACATTATCAAGGCTTCTAACTAGAAGTGAGGGTATAAATGCTGTTAGTGGAGATACTATATATTCAGTATCATATCCATACTCCAAAATAGAAAATAAAATATAAAAAAATTAGATTAATAAAGTAAAAATATAAAGAATCATATTTTAATAACAGATAAAACAAAAGTTGCATAGAGAAATATCCGGGCTCCTAGCATGGAAAGCCAAACCATAGTATAATATGAAATAAATTAAATAAATAAACTCTATAAAGATTATATAGAGCCTCTCATGGTTCTGCTATAATATCTATGATCCACAACTTAGTTGTCTTCCATGTGACCCTTCCCCTTCATATATCCCTAATCACAATTTGTTCACATACATTGAGATAACTAAGAGGCGTGTGAGTAATAAAACCCACCAAGACACCACCAATGAATCCTCAATAAGTGTTAACATGTATAAATGATGTGTTCCATTATAATAATAAATTTTTATGAAACCATCATAATCGTCGAAGGTTTCGAAAGTGATCAAGAACTATCCACAATGCTAGTGTATGCATTTCATGGGATCCTCAAGGAATCATGAGAAAATAGTACATGGATTCTACTAGTCCTCTTATGAATCATTATAACCAACATATACTAGTCATTGAGTTATTTTACTACTTATTATTCAATGATAAGAGAGTGACCCTGGTACTTATAATCCACTAGGCTTTGAGCGAATCATGCTACCGAGCATCCATAATTTATTGGAATAACAATACCATATGCGTAGGTCCATAATTTATATTTTTGAAAGCTCTACACACTACCCTTATAATAGATAAACATGTAATGATGGTTAACATATTCTGAACATGAATCAAAATAACTCCAAAGGCATGGAAATGAAAAAAATAGGGTAAATAATTCAAAGAAAGTAGATAATATCACCATGAGTTCATAATGGGAACATTTAAACTTGTTCAAAATTGCTCCACGCAAACTAATGTCTTCAATTATTGTAAATGAGGATCATCGGAAATCACACTCCGATTTTAAATAACAATATATAATGGTCAACAAAGTTTGAAAACACAAGAATAATACCAAAAAGGGTATACAAGATCCCAAGATGGTAATGAACTTCCCACCTCAAGGTTACTAACAAAGAATAAAAAATATCATGAATGGTTCGAAGACCAAAATATGATTCACACCCATGAATAACTAGAAAAAATGCCCAGTATGCCTAACTTATTGGTTAATTAATAAAGTGGTTTAAGAAATAAAACCATGAAGATTCATTATCAGGAAGGGTGATTATAAAATCCGGTACCTTATGGTTCCAATGAATGGAACTAATTTTTATGTATGTATAAGGATAGGACATCGATTCATAAGATCCACTTTCAATTAAAAAAATAGATCATGAATTCATCATCAATTCTAGAAGTGAACATTTAGTTCAACCAATGAGAATCGATCTATCATTGATGCATCAATAGAAAATAATTCAAGAATAAGGGAGTCTTAAGAATATTTATCTATAAAGACTTACCCAAAAACATCCACCATCTATGAGAGGACTATATTTGGTCAAGAGGTGTTGTCATTAACACATCAAGTCCCAAAATAATCTACAAAAGTATTATAGACGGATTAATCTTCTATCACCAATCCTATATAAAGAAGAGGTCTATGAAGATAATTCATAAGAAAATACACATTGAACATCCATAATAGATAGAAGATCCTAACTTGATCAATATACATTGTCAAAATGCTATATATTACACAACTTTAAGAATAATAGAAGAATTTTTGATCATATAATCATAGAAAATATATATCCATCATAGATACACTCACAACACTCAATTGGGAAGGAGAAATTGGAGTAGATCTTGAGAATACTCACCATTATAGAATCTCAAAATTTATCCCACCTTGAGGAATAAAGGGAAGATTAATGAGACAATTGTAAATCCATGAAGAGATGTATTAAATTAGAAATAGAGGGTCAAATGTCAGAATTGTGTAATAAAGAGGGTCATAACTGAGTTGGAATTAAAACTTATGGGGTGAATTTAGTACACACCAGTCTAGACTTTAGTAGTGATCTTGTGTCCTCATCATCTGACCAGTGTGATGGGAAAATCCACATTTTTTTTCTAGTACCACTAGCTAGCTAGTTGATGTTTACATCCTCCACCATGCCAAGACTTAACCTAACTCTCTAGTGATTGATTCCCAATCACTTTTTATGAAAAAAATCAACCTCTTAATCACCTATACCAAGGAAAAGACATCATATTAATGGTTAATTTTATAAAACTTAATCATCTCATATATTGATAATATGTGAGGACGTCCCAAATATTAAACAATCTCATGTTTGAGTTGATAAATCTGGGAGAGTAGGATTTTTGCAAGATTAATGAATCTAAGTAGGAATAAAGACTTATTTTCATGGATCTATGATGAAAAAATTCTAGAATTAAAAACATTAAAAATAAGACAGATATCTATATTGAGGATTAATTGAAATCTATGAGATGATTAGAGATTGAATTCACAAGCGGATGAATGAATTCACATTTATATCTACTTTGGGATGTTATAAAAACATTTCGACTCTGAGTATACAAGGAAATTATGTTTCATCACTATGATTATAATGAGAATATAGTTGTGAGAAGTATAGTGAGATACTAGAAATTTTATGCATAGTTGGTAACTATATAGGCGTGAGATGCACAACAACCATTATAATATGAGATAGATTATATTGGAGAATCTGTGACTGGGATCAATAAATAAACACCACCAATAGTTGATTTACAATATCTGATATGAAGCTTATAATAATATAATGTGCCTTTTGTAGTTTCTTTACATTCATTTAATGTGGTTGTTATATATTGGTTAACATTTAAAATATATTCATTCAAACTCTAATAGACAATATAGGTTCAATTTCTAAGTGGGTAAGTACTTAAATAAGAAATTGGAATTTGGTAAAAAAATGAAACAACAAATCCATACCACACTCTAAGGTATCTACACCTTATCATAAATTCATTTAATATAGTTTTTAATGAATTTATTATTGGGGTTAGATAGGATTGGTTCCAATCATTTCAAACCTTACTTCTATATTTTGAATGTTCTCTGAACAAGACAACATTATAGATCTATGATTCCGTTCTCTTCAAGTCTTCATCCTGATTATCTATTTAGATTCCTTAAGCTCCTTACTCTTAATCATTTTGAATAACTCAACATATATACCTTTAATATTTTTAATTCATGTCACCAAGAGCATGTTATCAACATATAAGAGAAGTACGAGAAAGCTTTAATCATTAAAAAACTTTTTGTTGTAACAATGATCCACATTTAACTAGATGAACTTTCATTCTACCATAAAGACATTGAACATCCCCCTCCATTGTCTGGATGTCAACTCCCACCCATGATCAATCTATTTAAGACTACACTCCAAGATACAACCAATTTATCTAAATCCTTACGATTTATCTATATATACTTCCTCATCAATGTCCCCATGTAGAATGGTGTTTTTCACATATAATTATTTAGGATAAAAACCTTCTTATACATCCATTCCAATAATCAGAAATATTATTGTTCATTTAATAATTGAGGATAAGATTTAATTAATCTAAACGTCATCCATATTTTTTATTTTTTTCAAAAATAACCATTCCTTTTACGAATTTCTTCAATCTATTTCATCATTTAATTGGTTGATCCAAATTTTAGGAGGATCCTTCTATCCTAGTAGATGTTCAAAAATCTACCAATCTTCAAAATCATTTAAGGAACCTATCACCTACTTAATTTATAACTCCCTCAATTTTTCACCATTTAGACTTTATTCCTCCATTTGGGATTTCATGTTACCAACTATATTTTATAGGTAGATAATTTATGTTATACCCATACCTCTGATAGAAGCTCATAACCCTGGTGGATTGCCTCAAACTCCTTGGATTTCCCCCTTCAAGAAATTTAAATTAGATTTCTATTCACCGTGATATTTTAGTGTAAAATATTTTCTATACATGTATCCTTAGCACAACATTCACAATCCAATCTCTATCAAAAACACATCCTTTCAGACTATTAGGTTATTCCAAAATTTGGGTGTTTCCTCAACTAGTGATAACTTCTAGACATATGTTTAGTTGAACCTCAGCATGTGATGATTATTTTTCTCACATATATATCTTCTAAATGGTTTTAATACATCCACAGGATACCTTCATTGAGTTGAAAATTCCTTATTCTTATGACTTTACAAATTTCATTATCCTAGAGAAAAAATCCAATGCATTAATTTCAATAACTTATAAAGACACATGATAAGAACTTTGATTCTAAATAGTATATATTGATATCAACAATAAGGATATAGTAAATACACCAATAGAATTTAAGGTAGAATACATTAAACTTTTTTCAAGACCATAATTATTTCATAAGATCCTTCTATAATGAAGCATATGGACATTAATTGATGATTTATTCCACCCAATTCAATGATTATATAAAAATTTCGTTATGAATTTTATAATGAATCCTCATGATCATGCATCTCTCATATAACATTGAATTAATTTTCAACACCACTAAATTATGTTATATATATCTACAAACTATATTATAAAAATGAAATCCCTTATTCCCATAAAAATTATAGAACTCTTTGAATCCAAACTCCCACATTATTAGACCTTTAGAACATAAAATTTATTCTTTCATTTATTTTTACCTTTGATCTTTATCAAATGAAGGATATAAATACCTCAAACATGTGATAAATAAAAACAACCAAACATTTTTTGTCTCATCTTCTATGAATTTATGATAAGATAATGTACCTCGATGAGATTGAACAAGTGATTACCCCTATACACACATATGTACTAGTTTTAATTTTGGGTTCTTTAGTTTTCTTCATTTAATATTGATATATACCTTCCAATACTTCCCATTTTTTTAATCCTCACATGTTATATACTCCAAATGGTTGAGTTTTTGAATTTCCTTCATAGTGGGTACCTTCAACCCTTTCTCACCTATGTTTACTAAATGGTAATTCCACAACTTCGACATTTTAGAAGTTTTTTGGACTAGTGATGTATCTCTCTAACTCTTATTAAAATACATTGTTTGGAATTACCCTCCTCTGGTCACCACCATAGAATAATGTGAAATCATTTATCATATTTTTTCAAAACAAATATAGAAACATACATCATCATGTTTTCAAAATAAAATTAAAATCTTCCTTAACTCAGAAATGTTTCCTACCCCCTATAACTCTAACAAATATGTTCTCTTTTTTATTAGGTTCACATAAACTTTTTCAAAAAATATAAAGAGTGTTATCATATTTTAAATTTTATTTTAAAAATATTCTATAAATATAATGATTTATAATTCCTATCTTGACACATGAGTGAAATAAATCCCCAGATTTAGTGACCTAATATTTTATCAGATACATGTATCTTAAAAAAACTTTTCTCCTCCTTGGATATGGTACTTTTAGAAGAAATCCCCCAAAACCCCCTCTATAATTTTAATTCTTTCCCCAATATTATTTCATCAATTAGCCATTATTTCTATAGTTTTATTAGGTGGTTGTAAGTACAGTCGATTTAACTTAGATCTAATCTCCTTTCACATTACACACTTTTTTGAATTTTGTTTTCCCTTCAACCGAAATGTCCCCTAAAATCCACACAAAATTTCATTATGGTAGAACCCTAAAAATTATTCATATAAATATCCTCATTCAATACTAGATCATATATTTCATCAAACACTATGTATCTATTTCTGTTGGATTTACTAAAATTAGTCAAAATCACATCCCATGATTTTCTAAGTGATGATAGAAGGATTAAATTCCATATTAATTTATAAAATTCATCCAGAATTGATACAAGTTGTCTTAAAATAATGTTGAAGTCATTGAGATGACCATAGACTATATTTCTTTTCAACATTCACATGTCAAACAATCCCTAAAAAGAGATTATTTTTTTTATTTCAGATGGTTTCACATACTTATTCCCAAGCTTCTCCATAAGTTCAAAAAATAATTTCACAACACATATGTTGAATGTTAAATTATATGCTAACATCATCTAAACCACCCCATTTACTTTATATTAAAATATTTCCCTCTATTATTTGTCAATCTGTTCTACTGTAATTCCATATAATAAATCATTAATAACTTTTTGGTATAAATTATATTTAATTTTCAATACCCAAAATCTGAAGTATGAACCATTGAAATTCTCAATACTAACATTTCTTTTCTAAAACAACCTTCCTTCAAAATTTTTAACCTCATATTGAAATGAATAATTCCAATTCAATGACCTCTAGAATTATACTTCTATTATCCGATACTAGGGGCTTTATTAAGGATCAAAGTTATGGGTGACCTTCAAAAAACTACACTTATGAAATAATTTTTCAAGATCATGGATTATTCACAATAGATTGCAATGTTTGGATGAGGGAACTAAAATAAAAAATATCAAACATAATTTTCTTGATCACCCAAATGTTTTGGAACACACACACAAGTGGAGGAAAAAATCACTATCAAATAGCATGAAACAACAAAATGGATTTTCATGTTTCAAAAGTTAATGCTATTCTATGGGAGTAACACTATATATCTTTATTAGTAATAGGAGATGATGATTACCTGATTCAAATTAGTTGATTAAACACAAATTACCCTAACCCGTCGACGTAGAGAGTACTTCAATCATAAGATATAGTGACCCCACCTTCTAATCTATATAGGAAGTCATCTATCTATACTAAATATTATAATGTATTATATATCCAAAATCTGTGTAATGTTTTCTTAAAAATTCCCCATTAAATTCTTACATTGAAACTCTAAAACAACAATATTATCCTTATATGAGTTGTCAAGAATTAATCCAACACAAGTATAATATAATTCTATTATCTACATTCTATTTCAAGTCATCATCTTCAATTAATTCTAGATTCTAATTTTGGAAATCATGGTTCAACTACTGGCAACATCATCTGATTCTACAATACATCATCTGGAAAAAACCTATCGAAAGATATAAAGTATTCAAAGAAAAAAACATTTCATAGAAACCTAAAAAAAATTATAAATTATTTGTAGTAAATAGTTATTAAAATGAAATGTAACATGTATTAAGTTAAAAATTAATTAATAAGAACCACAGTTTAAGTAAATAAAAATGAAAATTTAAAAACTCCATTATTTGACTGATTTTTCTTTTAAATTTTAGAATTATGATTACATGAAATTATTTAATATAGAATATTATGTTTGTATGTGTTTAATTATATGGTGATGTTATTTAGGAAAACAAGGTGCTTCATATAGTAGACGACCAATATGAATGGTAATCATACAATATTGTTTTACCCTAGTATAATTTAATACAAGAATCAGTGGAGAATTATATAAACACTTGATCAAGAGATATAATCTATTAGATATGTACATTTTGTATACTGATATAGGATATACTACATTTCATTTCCACTACATAATGATGGGGGATGGCTGTAATAAAAAAATTATTCAACCAATGGTATGATAGTAGTTTAATAGAACTATTCATGGTGGTTTATAGTTTGAAACATCAAAATACTAATTTATGAAAACATTGTTATACTTGAGATATATAATAAGGTCTATCATAGTAATATGTTACTATTATATATTCTGTGGAAGAAGAAAACCATGTTAAAACTCTAAATATGATGCATGATAAATTTAATGATAATGTGTCTCATAAAAGAATATTAGGGAAAGAAAATGATGATGTCACAAACTGACCTTGTATACCCTTGAATTGGTACCTAATCCAATTCATGATAAGGCACATAGGGAATTATTGATCACCAAGGATTATACAATAATGCCCGAGTATCAATTTTATGACATTGAGAATAGTCTCACCTAATAAATCAACCTATCAAGTTCTAGTTATGGGAACCCAGCATTACCCTCACCATATATTAGTGTGACAAGTAGTTAAATAAACAATTAGGGAAGTATAAATAAAAATAAGACAAAACATAATTATAAATGATAATAAACCAAAATAATAATATAATATTAGATCACCATCCAAATCATTTTACATAACCTCCAAATCCTGTATAATTTAAAATTACTATCAAAAAAAGAAAATTTAAAATAGGATTAGAAAATGATATGGCGATAAAATAGAATAATTATATAACCAAATAAAATCCAAAAATTAACTAATAAGTTGTTACTCATTTCCTTGTGACATGTGGGATAACTCACACTATGTCACCACATCTAAACCTAAACTCAATTGACATGAACATCTACCACCTCCATGTGTAGCGTTGACTTTACCCGAATCATTCAAAACATAGTCTCTATACACCAAAGTGTGTATATAGTGTGTGATTATAACTATCCCAGTATGATACCACCAAGTGTTCCATGAGTGACCTTTGATAGATAATCCAAGCATGATATTTTGAAAACAAACATACAAAAGGTAAAATTTTATCTTTGAGGAATTAGGTACAATTGGATAATAAAATAAACTATATTTACTAAAAATTAATAAAAGTAGTAAAGAACCAAATATATAATAATTTCTAACCAATCTTCAGGGGATATCCCCTAGGGTAACTAAGGTCAAGAAAACTTAGGATAATTATACTTTCCCATATCAAAAACAAGATTATCAAACAACAAGTATGCTACTAATCATGTTGGAATCCTAAACAAGGGGAATGAATAAATATATAGAGTTGAATCATTCACTAGTGATGTATTCCAGAATTTATTAGGCAGAGTGAAACAAATACGTTGTTATGTACTTCTCCAGGGATACCAACCCAATCACACAAGATAACCCTAATGAAAAATCCTTATAAAAGGATTTATCTTCATCATAAATTAATATCACTTCATAAAAACATGTTTTACCTTTTCAAAACCATTATAAGAAATAAATTTTATTGAAATAAATATTTTACCAATCAAAAAATTCCATAAAAATAAAAATGAATAATTTCTACCAATAAATTATATCCATTATAAAATATGATATTAAAAGTTCACTTTGAGAATATTTTTAATATACCAAATCAATGAAAATAATTAGAAAGTGATTATATAATTTATAATAACCCTTAAAAACAAATTATAATATTTTAAAATCATTTATATCATAAATTTAGAAAAATATAGCTCATATGGTTTTTCAAAAGAAGGAAACACATGGAACCAACTACGTTAAATTGATTAATCAATTAGTATATAATTTGAATCCACTAAAAATGGGAGAATGGGACCTTAATACTTGATTAGAATCCCAAAATATGAAAACCCTAAAAATAAAAATTTTACAACATAAACCCTTGGCCACCATGAAAATAATATTAGAATAAAATAAAATACATGAAACAAATAAGATAATTGAGAAATAGAGTGATCACATACTAGAAGATTTTTGGAATTTTTGGATGATAAAACAACAAAATATCAAGAGTAAATGGAGGTTTAAAATGTAAATCGAGGAAGGAGACCTATAAAGTTATAATGGGGATAAAGGAAGGCCAAAGGTGGGTTAAAATAAAATAGTTGATGAATTTTAATTTCATAATTTTAATTCCTAGATTGTCTATATTGTTTGATACATAGTTTGGTAAATCCTCCAACAATTGTTTCAATAAATATGGAATACATTAATAGACTCACCCAGTTTTCTGTGGATATATTATTAATTCACATGGTTACTCTAAACCATACTCTATCAATGTACTTCTCACCCATTGTGATGTTAATTCACATTGGTTTTACTTACCCACGTATGATTGAGATGAATAGTTTCTATAAACTATGTGCTTAGTACCCACCTCAGACTACCATTTGGTCTCCCTAAGTATGATTAAGGTACATGGTTCTCACTAAATATGTTCTAACTGTGATCTAACCATAAAGATCCAACTTCTCCTGTATTTTTCCAATTTGTTTTAATAAATTCAACAATAAACTAATAAATAAGTACAATAATCAATAAATAGTAATTTTTTTAATATAAAATGACATAATGGGTGTGAAAAATGACTAATAGAAATAAAAATAAGGAATAAAAATGTTTTTTTGGAAAATAAACAGTCAGAAACTATCCTTAATGCATGATAAATCATCTACCACTATTCATGTCTTTTTTAGAAGTTATGAAACATTTACTGGAATTTTACTAGAATATTATAATACATGAAAATGTGATTCGTAGATATTTAGATGATATATTTGTTTTAATATAAAACATTTTATATTTTTAAATATATTTTATTATCAAAGATACCCCAAAAAGTGTAATAAATAAATTTCATAGAGTGACACTAACAATATTTAGAGGATTCAAAATGGTCAAATTACATCTTATAGTGTGATAAATATTTTTATGATTTTATATTTATCTTATGATTCATTCATAAATTTATCTTTTAAGGTAGATTATTTCAATGATTATGTCATCTCATATCTATGATCATACCAACAATAAGTAGGATCAAACAATATTGGATGTTGAATTAGTGTTATCTATTATTGGAGAGTTGATTACAACTTTCCATGTTTAGAATCAATCCCTTATGAAAAAGTGGATACATCAAACTTTTGGTTACTTGATTTTATATGGGAATTTTTTTGTGGAACAAATTGAAGGAAATTATTAATTTTTAACTGATTGGGATTACCCATCTCAATTGTTATTGTAATTTTTATTCATAATAAGCTAAATCACATAACTTTTCTACCACCTTGACATAAAAAACGTGACTCAAGGTAATTTGGTTGATTCTTTTCATTTTTGATTACTTTACTTATTCTTGAAATTTTATCTATGTAATTGTTTATGTAAATTGTATTTTTAGATTAGTATATTTTTTATAGAAATTTTAGTCAAATACTACTGATTGTGAAAACCCATGATGGTAACTATGTGTCTATGCTTTTTCCATTCATAGTAGTTTTGAAGTAAAACTATGATTGATGGTATTGGATTATCACTAGCATCAACTAGTATTTGTCCAATATTCCGAGGATATGTATGATACTAGATCATTACCAGGTAAAAAACTAGGAAATAAATAAAGATGATTTTACCTAGAGATCAACAAATTTATATCATTGATACTTCATTAGACACATTTTCAGTAATGTGAAAAATTATTTTCATATAGATTCAAGGGAGAGGTCCATTACCCAGCTTGGTATGTAATTTGGTTGTCATTTTATTTTATTTAAATTCAATTATGAAATTAATTTTATGGAAATTGTTCATTTTTTGTGGTATATGATAAATATCAATGAATGTTTGAATATTTATTTAATTCTATTCATAGGACTACTCAGGGATTTTATGACTACATTATGCATATATTTAAAGAGAAATGGTCATTGAAATATAATGGGGGGGGGAATAGGCACATACACATGACCATATAAATTTTTAGCAAAGAAATGGTGGGTTGAAGGGGCTATGCATGTCACATATAAAAAACCAAGTTATGGAGAAATTTTATCATTATTTGAAGTAATTCATAAAAATAAGAATTTAAATAGCTGATGGGATTCATAAAGGGATATAGTACAAAAGTAACCTTTATCAGTGATTAAATATAACATCAAATACAAATTTTATTTTATAATTTAGTTGTTTAACTAATAAGATTATCTGTTAGAATTCAAAAAGTATCAGGACCCCAATGTAGGTAGTAACAATTGAGTATTGTTGGTATTGCTATACTATAGGCAATGCGACTATAAAAACATTCCGGAATTAAGTTTCCATGTGCACATGTCATTATTACATGAACATCAATGAACTTCTCATGAAAATATTATATTGGTTTAAGGTTTTAGATATACACCAATTCTAAATACTATAATGTATTATTCATTCCTATTAGTGAGTTTTGAAATTTCTATATTCCTAATAAAAAACCTATCTTGATACATGGAACCTATAGGTTGTGCCAGCAAGGTAGACTAAGGTTTAGTAGAAATTGGAATGATATAGATTGGCCTCAAGAACAAGGACAACATTTGAGATGAAATATATATCATGAGGATGTCCATAAAAATAATTAAGGACCAAGAATTACTAGAATGAGTTTTAATTATTAGCAATGGTGATGCATAATCTTTTGATAATATTTCTCTATCCATGTGTTGGAGAAGATTTATTTGTTTCCTTTTATCCATTGCCCATAAAAATTGAATCTAACATTGATAAAAATACGTATAATTAAGAAATTTTAAAATGATATATGAGAGACTATAACTTAATAAATCTAGTCCATACTTATTTTACAATTAATGTTACCATTATTTATAACATTATACTTAGAATATTATTGAAATTGTGATTTTTTTATTATTTAACAATTCTTTTATTTTTATTCTTATAGATAAAGGATTATAATATACTCACTCAATAATACATGCATATTTCATGTGCGGTAATGATGGTATTTTAGGTCTAATATGTTAGAGTTTTTAGCGGGCCCATGATCATCACATTCCACTTCTACAAGCTGTTTTCAAACACATACATCATGATCATTTTTACATTTTTATTTTATTTGATTTCATTTTTGTTGATCATCATCTCATTATTTCCATCAATGAGATATGGAGAAATAAGAGTATAACATCCACTTACCTATGTGGGATATTACCATTAACTCTATGGATACAACATTTATACCAATCATTCATGTTCTTGGGGTTGCAGTTATAGGATCCAGCCATAGAGAATTTTCTAAGCATATACATCGATTACGAGGACAATAAATTAAATTATATGAGATAAAATGACAGGAATTCAGATACATATGATATGTTTTGAAATTAATTTCACAAATTTGACTAATTATATCAATGAGAAAAAATTTATGATTTACACACATTAATATAACTTGTAGATCATTAGAGGGACAATGTGCACTAATGACTCAAGCATGTAGGTCTACATGATGTATCTAGGGCTATTTAAGGACTTCGATCAGGTTCGAAGATACTATTAGGAATATGTATTCTTAGAATAAACATATATATCATTATAAATTGTATTCAAATAAAATCATACAGATCTTAAAGGATGTTTTATCCCCATTGTTATATGGGAAAGGTAGCACATCCCTCCCTTGGACCCTATGGTTAATTGTCTAAATCTTCCCATGGATGTGATCTGTGGTTCTCAACAGGGATGCTGGTAAAATCCCCCATATTTTATAATTTTAAATGATAATAAGTGTTATATTATTTTAATATCTTATTATTTGTCAATTTCTATAATATACATTATAGGTAGAGTCTAGCATACCATTTTATAATGATAGTGGGATATAATTTTTCATCATACCATCTCAGGTTGGATATTCTACTACCCATTTATGTAACTATATACATTATTATATTTACTAATCAATTTTTATATATTATACTATTGGGAAATTTATATTAAAATATTTTAAAAAACATTCATGTATCATTTTAGATTTCTTGGAAGCCATATTAGGGACACTTTGACTATTTAATGTATACTTCACTATTTGGATTAATGATTCCATTGTTTTTAGTTCTTTTCATGCACATTCATATTATTCATTGTTCCTATCGCGATAGATTTATGAATTAGATTGGATGAGTCCAACATATTCCACTGGAACTGAGATAGATACGGGTACTTCCTTCTCTAATGCTTTTAGGGAGGAAGGATAACAATTTGATGTGAATACATGCACAATTTATGGACATCTAGGACAAGTGTAAAATATTTCATATTGAGAGGATGACTATAAGACAACACCATTAATCAAATTAGATTAAATATTCAATGTGATATATACTAAAATTTATACAATATCTCATAGGTCATGGTAGTGAGATTTAGGATTTGGTAGTTAAACAAAATTACAATATATTATTTATTATAGTTTCTTTGTAGTTAAATTTGTATTTTTAACAGAATACTAAACTACATCATATCATCCAAATATCTAATACCATGTAGGGTTTAGTTTTTATTCAATAAGCATACCACTTTGTAATGTAGGACATGTTATGTGCGCTTCTTATTGTACAAGATAATAACATTGATCATCTTGATAGGAGAGAGGAGTCCTTCTCAGGAACCTCTTATGGAAGATCTTGATGTTGAAGAGCTGTGAGGACAACATAAATGGAATTTTACAACAAATTAGACATCACATGTTCTACCAATAGAGGATGTAATTATTTCATATGAGCCTTATTTGGCCAATGATGTGAACTTATAGAAATGAGATACACATATTTTATTAGGATTTCCACATTATTCACATGGTCTAGGGAATCTATGCTCATATCATCTATCATTTACCAGTTTTAATTATTTCTGAATGAGAATTAATAGACATAAAATAATAATTAGAGTATTTCACATAATTCAAATTTAGTTTTGAACCAACATTAATAGAAGTAACCCATCAAAACTACAACTACACAATAATTTCCATAACATTCGGAAATGGATGAACTTGAATACTCAATGTTCCAAAATTGAAAAGGAAAAAACACCACATCCACATAATTTAATTTCCATATTCATACAATAAAAAATATTAGGACAATAAAAAGTGAAAAAATAAACAAATGAAAAAAAATTAATTCTAGTTGTTTAGAATTTAGTCCTATGACATGGTAGAACACAAATTATTTCGTTATTCTAACAAAATGGAAGGATAAAACATTATGTTACATTACAATTGACTACACCCCACTGATTTATAGTGTGTACTAGCTGGTTGATTAGGTTCTATAGCATTTATAGAATAACAGATACCCCAACATTAATCACTATCACCTTTGATTACTCTTGGATTGCACCACCTTGACCATTGTCTTCTAGTGAACAATGCATGTCAAACTCACATATCCCTTTGAATAATTTTATGAGTCCCTTAAAGATCCAATAAAACACATTAAATATGATCTTTGAAAATATCTCTATGAGGACCGAATCTTTATATTTTATCACTATTCATGGTAACATTGCATTTGGTTTTAGAATAAGAACAACCAAACTAGCTATCCCCTGCTGATCGTCCTTCTACAACAAGCATCCCACATGATTTATAACTCAATTTATCAAGCCAATATTTCTAGACACATAGAATTTGAATCATGAAACAAGTATTCCAAAATCATAAAAATCTCCCATTTGAAGACTACATTAAATGATTCAAAATAACAACCAACAGAAAGGATAAAAGAAAAATTCATCATCCATCATAGTCATTGTCATTGTCACCATTTCCACATTCTAGTCAACAAGTTCCAACTGAAGAAAAATTATACAATATAATTTCAAAGAATAAGACCTTGTTTAATATTTCTATTAGATTCTATTTTCTTTCAATCTAATGTAGTTCAAGAACATTATCTTTCAGTAACTTGTAGGTGAAATGATACATGAGATCAATGTTCTTCGTTCTTGAATGAAACACCAGATTCTATGATAGGTAAATTAGGGTTTTAATATCTCTAAAATAACCTATTATAATAACTTATTTTGAGTTATTTTAATATTAAATTATGTCCTTGATTTCATGTAATTGAGAAGGATTCAAACGCTCTCCTGCCTGTTGCTCCGGTACCTTCAGGGGTTCCCTCTGTGTTTGGATCTCTTGTGATCGGCATGGATTCGGGTCATTCTCTGGGGATCTCTTTGAAGGATTTTCTACTGTGGAAGCCCCCACGTTTGGATCTGCTTCATGATTTTTCGATGGCTGGTCCAGAGGTCGCTTCGTCTTCCTCGAAGAATGGTTCCCCCATGCTCGAGGTGTTAGCAACTTCCTTTGATGCAACGACCATGAATCTTCAATGGTTCCTAATGATGAGGTTTGATGCGGACAAGCCTCCGCTTGAACTCTTTAATGATTTTTTTAGGAGATGGGGTATATATCTACCGGCTAGGGTGTCTATATTGGATCGCAAATCCACCTGCATTGTGATGGATTCTAGGGCAGATTTTGTTTCAGATTGGAGTAGGTGCCCACGTTTGTCGGGGCGGTGGCGGTTTTCCCTATCGCAATGGTCGAGGGATTCACACTTTGGCAAGGAATGTTCTAGCGCAGTGGTGTAGATCTCTTTTCCAGGGCCGCCCCTTCCTCTCATGAATGAAGACTTTCTTAAGGTCATTAGGGATTTGCTGGGGACCTTTTTGTGTACAGATGATCGGACTTTAAGTCTAGCGGAGGCCTCAATTTCTAGGATATGTGTCGAGATGGATATATCTCATCCAATTCAGGAGCATCTTGTGATTAGAATCGAAGGGGTGAAGGAATTGATACAATATTTGGCTTATCCGGTCTACCCTATGATTGTTTCTTCTTGTTATATTTCTAGGCATACTATGTAGGTCTGTCATAAGGATCGTTTGAAGGGTGTTGTGCATAAGGAGCCTCCAGGGCCCTCTACTCAGCATCAGCGTTCTCCGTGGCTCGGTGGTATGAAGTGTTTCGGTCAAAGCGAAAGGGACCCTGATGTTTCCTCTGTGTAGGAAGCTCAGGCTTCATCTTACTCTTCTAAGGATGGGGGGAGTTTGGCTACCCGTCATGTCATGGATCCTACCTTTCAATGCTCGAGTAGAAAAGCTTTGTTGAAGTCTTCGGAGGAAGGTCCACCCCTCTTGGGTGTGTATTTTTTCAATGGGCTCAACCTGTTGAATGTGTTTGCAGAGAAATGGGTTCTGGTTTCAGTGCTCATTTGGGACATTCCATGGTGTTTTCAGGCTCGGGAGCTCTAGATGCTTTTCTCTCGTCTGAGCGTACTCCCTCTTTGTTGTTGGGTTCCAGCCCAGTGGTGTTCACTCCCCTGGCTTCGACCTGTTCTCCCTCACTGCCCTCTTCTCCAAGCTCTTCTGCAGTGTCCCAGTTATCAGAACAAGTGAAGTTGGGGAGTATGTATTTTGTGTCTCTAGAAAACCATTGTGGGGATTGTATCATCAAGGGGGTTTCTCCAGTGGTAGTGACCTCACAGATGAATTTGGCAGTTCGGACTTGTTCAAAGGCAAAGCATGAGGCATCAGCAGGTGTTTTTCCCTTGTTTCTTGATAATGGCCAGGAGTTTGGGTCCAAAGAAAAAAATGTTCAATCCAATATATAGATTTATTTTATGTAATGGACGAGGCCTAGGTGTCAGGGTCAAGACTGATTTTATCGCCAGTGAGATGAGAAATAATCATGTTTCTTTGGTGGCTATTCTGGATCCCAAGTAACCCTCTAGAAAATTTCATGAGTTTTATCTCCGTCTTAGAATGAGGGGTTTCTTGCATGGGGATCCACCCAACTCTCATATATGGCTTTTTTGGAAGGATCATATTAGTGTTGATCATCTGAGCTCGTCGGATCAGGCTCGGAATACTAGGATCACTGTGGGGATTCAGGTGTTTCTTTTCTCCTCCATCTATGTGAAGTGTACAACACAGGGCAGGGAGGCCTTATGGAATGCCTTAGAGTAGTTTAATCCTGGAAGTACCCCCTAGATCATTGGTGGTGATCTTAACATCCTTATGAATACAAAAGAGAAAAAAGAGGCATACCCTTTCCCAGGAATATCAGCCATGCCTTTGTCTCATTCATGGAAAAGAACGGTCTTATCGGTGCTGGTTTTGAGGGCAGAATTTTTACATGGTGTAATAACCAATGCGGAGGGAGATGATCTTACTCCTGGCATGATAGATACTTGATGAAAAATTCTACCATTGATATGTTTCCGGATACCATGGTCTGTCACCTGACTAGAGGGTTGTCTGACCACTCTCTGATTCATATTCTTCTTGGTACATGGGTGCTGAGCGGGGATCATGCACAATTTTCAAAATCATGGATTAATGAACTGAGCTTCATTGAGGTGTTTACGGAGGCTTGGGTTGTGCATCATTAGGGGAATCTATGGACTGTTCTACACAGAATGTTGAGGAGGACCAAGTCTCGCCTTTAGGCTTGGAGGAAGGCGATTCCTGCCTAGGATAAGGAGGTGTCTTAGCTTATAATTGAGGTGGACCATTTGGAGGGTTTCCTAGAGCAGGGCTGGGATGACAATTTGTTTTCTGATCTGTAGATTAAGAAGGTTAATTTAACTGATTTCCTTTTGAAACAGGAAAGGATTTCACGGAAAGGAGCTTGGGTGAAATGGCTTTGTGAGGGAGACCAAAACACGGGGTAATTCCATGCTTGCATCAGAGAACGTCGACATGTTCAAAGGCCTGATATTTGATGGGAGGATGGTTCCTTATCCTTGGATAGAGATGAGGTGGGGGCCATGGAAAATAGGCCTCTTCAGGATCTTCTAGCTGCTCCCAACCCTGTGCTGGCAGGGGGATATCCGAGCGTTGTTTTTGAGATCATTGAGGGCATTCCAAATATCATTATTGAGGACATTGATGAGGGCATGAGGAGAGAACCGGAGAAGGTTGAGGTCCAAGAGGCTGTTTGGACTCTGAATCCAGATAGTGCACCATGGCTTGATGGTTTTCCTGGATCTTTCTATAGGGCGACCTGGGACATCATCAAGGGGGATATGGTTAGTGTTGTGCAGGACTATTTTCAAGGAGGGTACTTACCGCTTATAGCTTGTGCAACAAAGATGGCCCTCATTCCCAAGGGGACTAACCACCAGTCTATTGATCAATACTTCCCCATTAGTTTGTGTAATATTCCGTATAATGTTTTTCCTAGAGTTCTTAACAAGCGTCTTTCTGAACATCTGGATTCTTAGATGAACTATGAACAGATTGGTTTTATCAGAGGGAGGTCGATTCAGGGGGTGATTGGAGTGGCCCAATAGATGATCAGTGGAATACATAATAAAACCTTTGGGGGTAATTTGGTGGTCAAACTAGACATGAAAAAAATTCTATGACAGGATGGAGTGTGTATTTGTCCTAAATGTTCTGGATAGTATGGGGTTCTCTAATTTGTCCAGGGATCTCCTCTTTTGTTACATTAGCTCAGCTTGGATCTCTAATTCCTTCATGGGCAAATAGTTTTGTTTCTTTAAGTCATATCGGGGTCTTAGGCAGGGCGACCCTTTGTCCAACACTTTATTCATTATTTCCCAAAATTCTTTCAGCCATTATATTAATCAGGTTCTTGGTAGGGGTACAATCCTGCCTTATCATATTAGGCATGGCATAAGGGGGATCACTCACTTGATGTTCACGGATGACACTATTATTTTTACTAATGGTAGTAGGCGGTCAGTGTGGGGGTTGATTGGAATAATTGGGGAATATTGAAAGTGGAGTGGTCAGGTGGTGGATAAAGAGAAGAGTCTCTTATTGAAAGTGGAGTGGTCAGGTGGAGGAAAAGGGAAAAAAGTATGTGACTGCAAGGGTAAGAAAATGGTTTCAAATGTACAATGCTTCATTTGCAAGGAGTTTGGACACTACGCGAACCTATGTCCCAGTCATCAAACTATGCCTCAAATGATGCTATTGGATAATAATCAAGTTATGATACTACCATAGATGAAGAGGAATGATTACAGTTCTTATGTTGATTGTGTCATTTGAGTGTTGTATCAACAATTTACTTATTATAATAATTATGGAGTATATAAGGATTGTACTGCAGTACTATTTCATTAACGACTTGAGATTGTGTGGAACAATGAAATGTGACTCAATAGTAGGATAAATTTTTGGAAAATATATGGTTGAGAGAATGATAAACCATAATATAGTTTTGATACTGAGGTAGTGATTTTGGAATAATACATGATTGATTTGGATAAATTATATTGGATATTCTTGACTACCTTCAAACTGATTAATGATTTGTATATTCCATCATTGTTGGGGTTTAAAACATTTTTGGATTGAAGGAGTATATCTATTATTCTTTAAGGAATATGGGATCTTGAATGTAATCAATAAGGTTTTATGGTAATTCAGGATGTTGCAGTGTTTTAAAAGAATACATGACGAAGATGTTCACATGTTATTACGCTGAAAAAAGGGATCTTTATTGTGTTTACCTTCCTTATAAATTTTGGACTGAAGTATTTTGGATAGTTCTAGTTTGGATTATTTTGGACTGCCATAAAAGAACAACCCGGAGGTCGGGCGGCAACCCGTTGCGTCCAGCAAGGCCGCGAAACATGAACCCACAACCAAAGGGCGACAATGGTGTATCACCTACCACTGACCCACGTGATGCCTGGGATTAAATAATGTAGTTTTTTTAAAGATCTGGTAGATGAATTATAAATTTGTATTTTTGGAACCCTATATGAATAGGATAAATAGAATATATTTTTTACGTTCTATTATCTTTTAGAGTGAAAGATGAGTTTGTGGTAGAAATTAGTTATAGGATGGAACTCTACTTGTCAAGAATATATTTTTCTTTTTATCTTATTCTATGAAGAAATTAATTCTTATACTTTATTTAAGGAATCCTAAAACCAAAAATGTGTTATCCTAATACCCTATGTTTTGTTGAACCGATGGTATTTCAAATCATCATAGATTGATGAATTTAAGGACCTCAATTTTACACTTGTTTGTGATTGATGACCTCAATCACTACCTATAAATATTTACGTTTTTCCTCCAATTATATGTCTCTAATTGCCACCAATGTTCTCTTAATCGAGGTCATAATTTGGTGGGGACCCTTTCATTTCTCTTTTCCTCATATTAAGACTAAATTTTAGTAACCCAATTTCCGATATGGGTTTTCCCACAAAGATATTTTCTATTTTCAACCTTTTATTTCCGAAGAACAATTTCAAATTGTGAGGACGCAATTTATTGAAGGAGGGGAGAATGTAACACCCCAAGATTTCATAGGGTGTTATTTCTTCAAAATAATTCAATAACTTGCACTACACGCAACACCGAGTTCAGGTGCACCATGACTTACCAAACAAGCCGTTCAAAATAGGTTATGAATAGTATTAATTAAATTTTAAACTTTATATAATCATTATAATTTTATAATCCATATTATGAGTTTCTTAGACATAATGAAAGAACAAATTCATTTTCAGTTTTGCACTTTTACCAACTTTTAATAGTGAACCATTTTTAAATACAATATTTTAAACTTTTTAAATTAATGGGGACATCAAAAATTTAAAATTAAATACCCCAAGCTTCTACGGTACGCTTCTCTTTGAATAATGCGATAGCGTGTGTTGTACGCAACATCGAATTCTAACACACCACAACCAATCAAACTCGCCGTTATGAATAGTAATACCTACTTTTTGTAATCATATATATTTTATATTTCAAAATGGACTTCATTTTTGGTTTTGGAATATTGAAATTATCCTAAGATGAAATTTTGGTATTTTTCTGAGAACTTCCAATTTTGATGAATAGTGAAAAATACTTAAAAACAAATTTTTTAATCAAAATAATTTATAGTGATAAATTATATTATTGAGTGGTTTTAAAGTATAATTAGAATATATTTTTACCATTTTATCCAATGGTGTTCATTATAATTAATTTCACTTTGAAATTGGACCTAAACAATTGTCAATCTTTTGGTATATATTGTTTCTTAAAAACACGCTATTTGTTGTGACAGCGGGAATTAATTATAAAATTAATTAATACAACATATAGGTTTGGAATATTGTAAAATATAAATCATTTTTGAATTCGGAATATCAATTATAGCTTAGGGTGAAATTTTGGCATTGTTTTGAAAAACTTCAATTTTTGATGAATAGTGAAACTACTAAGTGCTAGTTAATAAAAACTGAATTTTTCATAAAACTTAATTTTACCGCTTCTGTGAATGAAATTTCGAAAATCTGAGAGACACAGTTAATATCAAGAAGTGAAATGTGGTTCAATGAGATGAAAATAATTTTTGGTGAATAGTAACTTTTTACTTTTATTTACCACGGTTAAAAGTAAATAGGGTAATTAAGGGTAAAAATGATATTAATATTACCCTAAAACATGTCCTAATTCTATTGGACAAGTGTATCTCGACCAAAAACAACCTTAGGAGTAATATATTATCATTTAGGTTCACTTAGATTAGATTAGGACATTTATTATTATTTAATTCAAAGAAGAGTTAAAAGAGTTAAAATAAATGTTTATTTACTAAAACATTTTTAATATAGGGTTATACATAAGATAAATTCGATTGTAAATATTCATTAGAAATATAAAAAGATTTCCCACATAATGATATTTAATTTATAATTTTTAGACATTAAATATGTTAATTTATTTGTGACACAATGTTGATGCATTAATTAACATAATAGTGAAAAATTAAAATAATTGATATTATAAATACCCAAATAAATATAATTTGAGACTTTTACTTAATTAAACTAATTTTCTAGGATAATATTACATATTAGTATTGATTTAATTGGATTTGTGCGAAGTAATCATTCTGTTATAAGTTTCACAAAAATCAACTATTAAATAGTGTCAAAATTGACATAAAAGTGTTTTTAAAACAAATATTATATTATTAATTGATATTAAATTCCTAAAAATCTAAGGTTCGTCCAAGAGACTTATATCATGATAGGTGTATCATTAATGGACCCCTTGTGTGTCGCTTGGATATATATAGTAAGTTTATTAACTATATAATATAAAAATAAAAAGTGACATGGTAAATGTCAAACTAATTAACTAAGAGTTAAAACTAAAAGATAAGGTTAATATAGTAACACAAACCTGTCTAAATTCTATTGGTTGAATGGTTTTAGACCTATCCCCTCCTTAACCGTTGAATAATAAACTTTTAAGCCATTAGAAACCGAATATGAATTTATTATAAATTAATATTTCTAGCTTTTCCAAAGGTTCCCCTCACCCCTCTTATTAAAGGGCACTCCCCCTTTTCATTACTTCACACATTCAAAGCCTTTTGGTTCGTCCAAACTCTACCCAAATACTCTCTCAACTTACCTCACTACAACCTAAAGGCATTAGTTTGATCATAAAGCCAACCTATGGATCCCTTTTGATCAAATCAAAATGAAGAACCCGAAGAAGAGGTAATGTTTTCACCACCCTTTTTCAAAGTCATTTCTTCTTCCACTTCTTCCTTCTTTGTTATTACCATTCTAAAATAATAACTCCAGTATCTTATATATAATATGATGTTATTATAAATATGGTACAACCATATTCAGTATTCTATCCACCCTTTGAATAACATGTCACCATACATGTGTACGTACGACTTACCGTCTCCATGTCGTGGTGTAATTGTTATTCAATATATTATTATTTGGATGGGTATAATAATGATGTGTAACTCATGTAAATAATAAATATAACATGATAATGATTCTATATATATGATATACTATCCAATTATATATTATTTTAATATCAAAAGAATGATATTGTCGCTCGTGCGTACGTACGGACTATCGTCTCCACGAACGCGATGAGATTCATTCTCTATCATATCAATTCAAGTATAATTATAAATTGATGATTCAAAAATAATATTTAAGGACTTGATATCATTCTGGATATGAATAAGATACAACCTATCCATGAAAAACATGTCTTGCGTAACAAAAAATATAAAAGAAAACGAGTAAGTTAACACCCGAAACGAAGATAATACTAAGATATTATTAACAAAGCAATATTAAAAGATCATATATGATATCATATTAATATATATGATTCTTGTATAATTTAACAACAATTATTTCACCATTATACAGTAGTTTAACCTACCCTCAACCAAGGAAAAGTACAAGGTAAAGGTTTATTTCACAATCTCTTCATTATCTGAGGTTGTTTATACGTAATTATCTAATGGGATCTCTTTATCATCCACATCCATGTTACTTAAAAATGTATTTAAGAACATTTTTACTATTTAATAGACAATGGGTTAAAGTCATTTATACCCTTATGTGTTTTTCATGGAATCTTTCTGTCGTTTTCCAAACAAGTCACTTTTAACCTTTTTGACAAATTTAAGGTAAGAATTTTTTTAAACTTATACGGAGAGTGCGGCTATTTACCGCTGTAATAAATTTGTCAAAGCTTCCCCTACAAGCTTATAAGATTATTTTCAAATTAAATGTTTTATTTTTTAATTATGTGACTTTTAAATGATTTCAAAATGAATATTTTAATAATTTTTAAAATGTACTATTTTTCAAGATCGTAATTTTAAATGTTTTAAAGATTTATCTTTCTAAATATTTTAATTAATGTCCATGTTTTCAAAATGATTTTAAGCATGTATTTATATAGACATGAATGTTTTGAAAAGATATTTCTTTTCAAAAGTTTCAAAGTGGTATGGGACACTTTGATTCAAAAATCTCTTTTAAATTACTTTCTTTTCTAAATGTGTGACTTTTCAATGATTTCGAGAAAAGAGGTATTTCTCTCAAATAGTTTTGATTTCATCAATGTGAACATCCTTTGATGGATTTTACGCTTATTTGAAGTTGATTTATTATGATACAAAACTTCTATATTGTATTGAATGTTTTGTGATATGTTTGACTGTGGATGTGCTATTTTTATACCATCCATAGTTTATAGTGAATGTATTGACATTTCGTATGCTAGTTTTAATAAGAATGTTTATGTTATGTTTAAACCTTTTCATATGGGAATGCATTGGATTTAATATGTGACGGTTGGAGCCTGCTATAGCTCCTCGATGCATCGGTAGATCTCATGAGACAAACTAGTGTCTTGGCATAATCTTATTTGTAGTCTTGGCACGAGGCCTTGGCTATGTGGTTATGACAGTCTGGCATTATGCATTCCATCATTATGAAAGTGGTAATTGATATTGCATGTGATTATTCGATTTGTAGAATATCCATGTGAATAAGTAAATGGCATTATTTCATTTTATTTTTTTCCATACTATGTTGAAGTTCAAGTTTAAAAGGCTTTTGTTTTAAGTTATACATTGCCTTAAATGTTTATTCTTATTTATGAAAGTTTCCGCTATATTGTTATCCTTACTGGGCATTTGAGCTCACCCCTTTTCTATGTTTTATTTTTTTCCTAGGATGTGAAGAAGTAATTTATGAATGACCTACAGGGATAGTATGTGGGGATATGAGTGTGGGATATGGAGACTATGTTGTTTTAGTAGTTTTTAACTTTATGATGTAATGTAAAACTTTATGAATATATCTAGTGCTTCCAAGGATACTAAGCCAATCAGTCTTTCGAGATTTGATCTTTCTTGTGATCATGAAAATGTTATGTAATAATGCACCAACTCTAGGTAACTGGGGTCAGGGCGTTACAATTTTGATAAACTCATAGGCAAAATAACGATTCACATTTATAACTGGAAAAACAGGTTATTATCCTTTGGAGGTCATATCACTTTGGTGAACAGTGTTTTGGTTTCCATCACTGTGCATATCCTCTCAACTCTTAAGGTTCCAAAGAGTGTGGTGGTCATCATGGAGAGGATTGTGGTGTCATCAATAAGGGATGGACAATTTGAAGGTAGGCATCAATGGGACTTAGGAAATCGGTTGGCCATGCCTCTATCGGAAGGGGGCATTAATATGAGAAGTGTTTCCTCAACTATTCAAGGGTTACATGCGAAGCTAGCTTGGGAAGATCTAGAGGGCAGGTCTCTTTGGGGTAGAATAATGCAGGGAATTAACGATATGAATGTGAATGCTCAAAGGAATCATCATTCTAGAATTTGGAAGATGACCCACAGATACCTTGAGGATATTCAACAACATTCTCACTGGATCGTGGTAAAGGGAAATATTAACTTTTGGCAACAAGAGTGGGGGGAGGGTAAGCTGTGGTTTCTGGGCTACCCTACCCCGAATATAACCTTTAGGGAGGCAAGTAGGCATCCCAGGATTGTGCAAGTTCTTTTGGAAAATGGTTAATTGGAGGTTTTCAACAACATTGTTTCTAATGATGAGGATGATAAACTTGTGTTCAATGGTTCTGCGACAGGTGCTTTTTCCATCCAGGATTATGTTGGGGTTGCAAGGGTCTCCTCGGGTAATGATCATTGGGGGGAGGTGATGTGGTTCATGGAAGTAATTTCCAATTCTAATTTTCTATTATGGTGCATGAGGTATAGGGCCTTACCTACGGATGATAACTTGCAGCGAATGGGAATTAAAATGTCCTTTAGATGCTGGTGTTGTAGGGCCTCTAATCAAGAGTCAGTGGGACATCTATTTGTCTAGAGTGAATGGGCTAGGAGTGTTTGGAAATCTTTGGGGTCCTTCTTCGGGTGGATAGGCTTTGATGGTAGGAATGGAGATTTTTTCAGAGACTGGTTTAGGGGAGCTGGGAGTCATGGAGTTGAAAGAAAAGCAAGGGCTATCATTTTTCTTTCAAGGTGTTGGACGATTTGGAAAGCTAGGAATGATTGCCAACATAGCAATGATTCAGGATCACTGGTCAGCATTCTATTCAATATGAAGAACACATTTCTGGATTTGACCAGGCCGTGTCTTGAGTGTTGTGATGCGCCGTCTGTGCACGCCATCACCTCCAACCTTACTCTAACGTTTCGGAATGGCTCTCTAAGGCAGGGTAAATGGGTTTGATGGAGTCCTCCGAGCATGGGGTTAAAGATTAACATGGATGGGTCGGTGATCCAAGGGGAGATGCATGGTGGGGGCTCGTTCATGACCGGTCATGATCTGTTATTGCTACTTTTTTTGGGTGGCTCGGGAGAGGTGACATGCTATAGGCTGAATCCCTGGCCTTCGTTACAGGTCTATAAATTTGTGTAATCAGGCGTTTTCATCTGGATCGGGTAGAGACAGATTCCTAAGTGCTGTATATTGCATTATAGGGACTGGGCAGGATTCCGTGGACTATTTCTCACATGGTTAGGTAGTGCAATCAGTTAGTGGAGGCTCGTACGGTGGCCTCTGACACTTGGAGATAAGGTAATATGGTGGCTGATTTTTCGGCATCCATGGAAACTTTGGATCACAATATGCTCTATTTATATGACTTGGGTTCATTTCTTAGCATGAGGTTGAGCTTTTTAGTCAATGATGCACTGGGCTTGCATTACTTTAGTCCACCTTAATATGTTCTATTGTTTGTGGTTTGTAATTTTTGTTTTCATATAAATAAAAATGGTAATTTTAAGTCAGTCAATAATAAATTCAACCAAATAAATTACATCCCTACTTCTATGATGGCTACATGCTCTATTTTTATATTTGGAAGTGTAATTACCATTGTTAGCCTTAACATCTAACTTATTGATGCTCCTATGAAAGTGAAAAAAAAATATGTGGTACTCTTCCATGGAACTGTATTACCTCCAAAATATATATCAAAATATCCTTGAACAAGATCATTCATTCCTAAACCCAAATCTATATTTTAGGAATATTTAAGATATCAAGGAATCCACTTTAGTATTTCTTGGTTCTCCTTTACTAAATTCACTATGAAATGCTCAATAAATACCACTTTAGGAGAAATTTCTAGCCACAGAAAATCCATTAGATATAAAAATCTCTAATCATTAATTTATATGTAAATTTCACCATGTAAATTGCATCATATTTTTTATAGGTTCATTCTATTTGGATAAAATGAAATGTCTAGATAATAAGGTTAGGGCAGGTTTACATCCACTCATTATAAACATATTTGAGATCTTATGGATATACTCCCTATAAGAGAGAACCATTTTTATAACTTCCCATCCCTCCCAATATATTCCCCCAAAATAACATTATCCTTACAAAGATCATTCATCTCCAAACTTTTGAAAAAAGTATTTTTTACCACTGTAAATACCTGAAATTTCCATGGAAATGTTTTTTCTTAAATACATGGGAATTCTATCAGTCCACGAAAACTGACGGTGCATGATTTCGAGGCTCGGTGTTCCCAAAATCAATTTCTGAAGTTTTGTTCGGGTTTATTCAGTAAATGTATGAGCGAGATTTTATAACTTTTGAATAGGTGCTTACAATTGAAATCTGGGGGTACCTTTGAACTCGAAGCACCGGTGTTCACTTAAGAAGACTTTCACCTCGGCTGTAGATAGATGGGAATAAAACATAGTTTTTTGGTTTTTAATTATTTAAATAAAAATAAGCTTGTGTAAACTTTATTTTTATTAGTTGGATAAAACTTCCATGTGGAGGTTGGAGGTGGGGACCGCCACACCATGACCTCCCATGAGAGGTTATGGTGGTGGGGCCCACCAGAACTCAACCTCCGTTGTAAGGATTAATTTTGTGGGGACCTCCTGAGGTTATAACCTCTTTGACTCCCCATTAAGTGGGGAGAAACCTCTTGAGCTCCCCACTTAATGTTTCCACCACCCTTCATATTAATTGTGCCAACCAATTGTTTAATAATTCTTTTTGAATTTCTTTCGAACAAAATAATAGATAATATAATCTATTATTTGGCACGTCTTTTCACTTTGGTGATTTGAGTGGAGGATTATTGGGACCATATCCCAACAAATAATGCTCCTCCCAATAAATAATGTTTTTTGAATAACGAAGAACACTTCATCCACCGACGACGTACATCTTCTTCTTCGATCTCCTGCCAGAACATTGGAGGATGCACCGTCCTTGAATAATGTTGATGTCGTCATTCTCGACTTCTTAATCTTCTTCTCCAATGATAAAAAATCTGAGGTACGGGTTCGAACTTTACATTTTTTCCCATTCTTCATTTTCCTTCATGGATTATAAATCAAAGTCGCATAATATCAACCTAATGCAGAGGGTGTGGGCCCAACAAACAAAGCCCGAACCCTCCGCCCTCTTGGTGGAATTTGACGTTAAACGTGATGTGACACCAGGTTGAGCAACTATCATAAACGATGAATGCGGATTAAAGGTGACATCCTGAGGAGAGCGCGACTTCTTCTGGAATGAGAATCGAACCACCGGAACTCATCTACTGATCCACATAAAGCTTGCTGATGGATGAAGCGACAATCATCACTGCATGGATGGCGACGGTGCAATCGTGCCGTCAGAGGAGTAAACCGTGGATGACGGACCGCAACGGTGCATCAGACCAAGTTGGGCCCTAGTTCGGACCTGTAGAGACTCTGTTTTTACCCTATAAGACATTAGAATAATTCTACATATAATTCCAGAGCTAGGCGTGAAGATGGCGTGCGATTCCGAGACCCGGTGTGCCCAAAATAAATAATATAAAATTGTTAACTATTTCTATAATATGCATGTGGTGGGGCTATGTTTCCTTCTAAAAGGTAGCTCGGATCAGAAATATGAGGGCACTGTTGTGTCCGGAGCGTGCCGTTTACCCTTGGCGGGGGTAAAAGTTGCGAGCACGGGCCTGCTGTGAGAGATGTCACCCAGGGGAAAACTATTTTTTTGAATTAATGACTTCGTGATTTTTTTTATCACTGACAATCATTTAGAATAACTCTCGAAAGAAGCCTTGGAATGGAAATCTGAGACTTCCGTTGAGTTCGAAATGGGGCGTTTTTCCTAGGTGTGACATAAAATGAGTGGGTGCAGAGGTTTCATAGTACGCACCAGTCGGCGGAGTTTCCAAAAGTAATAAATTCCATGTGTTGGAATTATGGGAGGGGACCCATTTTTCACTTCTGTATCTCTATCTCTCTCACCCCCTCTCTCTCTCTCATATGTCCTTCAGTGTTCTTCATCGTTCTTCATCGAATCATGGTGCAGTCTTCACCAAAACATTGGCGAATCAAGGCAGGAGCCTCACAGATGCATCGCCTAGGACATGCATCAAAAACGAAGTAGGATTATTTCTACTTTTAAGTTTCAATTAATGTTTTTAAATTAGATATCCTTTTTTGTCCATTTGTTACATCATTTTAATTATTTTCATTGATGGCTGCACGAAAACGACCATCGATCTCTGTTTGGAACCCCATTCTCTGTTCTCTTCTTTGCAAAACCCAGCTATAATTTTTGGATGCGTTAACCGACTATCGAATCATCGATCATAGGTAGGCGCTGTGAAGGTCTCTTCATAGGGATCACAAAAACGTCCTCAGATCTGGAATCGGGTGTCTGATCGAGTCGTGGTGATTCGCCGAAGGGACCGTTGGAGTTCATCCGCCGGTGGAGGCGGAGTGCGGTAGACCGACCAGGGGGCGCGATAGAGGAGCCGGGCAAGCCAGGAAGAGCCATCTGTGCTGGCGGCGGAGCGTGGTTGTTCGAGCAGGGTGAGGCGGCCTCGTACAGTGGTCCAGAGGTGATGGCGGTGTGCAATAGGCTGTAGCGGCCACGACGTTCGGACGAGGAGACATCGGCGAGCTGTAATGCATGTTGTTGTTGCGGTGTCAGTGGCGTGTGAGGGTGGCACTGTGGCTTCAGCGCTATCATGCTCAGCCGTCAGGGAAAACCCTGAGGCGTTGACCTCTGGGGTTGTGGAGAAGATAGGACCTGCCTCATAAGGTTGCTTTGTGCACGCAGATACTGGCCAGGATGGATGGCGGCTTTCGAGAACCGAACACGAGGTGGGTCTGGTGTGGCTGGAGCGGGCCACAGCCAGCGGGCCGCAGCGGTTTAGGCCAGACCCTGGCTGGGCCGTGGGAGGGTGATTCAGACCAGGCTGACTAGGGTGAACCGGCCCAGTTGGTCCCCCTTGCATTTGGGGGGACGTAACTTCTAAAAAGCGCGCCCGTTTGACGCGCTGTCTACGGGTGCAGGTCTTTGTCAGTGAGACAGACTATTTGAAGTGGGTTTCGGGGATTCTGGGTTCTAATCTCGAAGGCGGGTAACCTGAAACGCCCTAACATAATAATATTACATTATTATTAAAGATCGTGACAGACACACATCACAAGCCTGATGTCCGTTTGACACGTCGTCAGAGGTGCTATGGCCCTGGTGTTGAGATGGTCCTTCCAAAGTTGGTTCAGAACCCTTGGTGTTTGGTTTCGTAGCTCGGCGGCATGAAACGCTTAATAAAAATAAATAATAAAAAATTAATTAATTATTCATATGTCGGACCTAACTCTTGTTTGGGAAGTCCGATTGATGCACCTTCAGCAGCAACATGACCCCAGTCCTCGTGCGGACGTTTTGAGAAGCTTTACGAAGCGTTCGGGTTGGAGAAATGGTGTGGGTCCTATAGGCCCATGTTCGTGCATTTTACGGGAAACACCACTTTTTCACCCGACATCCATTTGGGGTGTTTGAGTACTCGTTTCTGAGTATTTTTCCAAGGGGATTTCAATGGTGCAGTCTGCCCCCTAAATTCTGGCCCGAGGTGTGGGCCCCATGGGGCAGCTTTCGGACGTATGATGTGTTTTTACGACTTACGCTACATAAGTCCGTTCAGGGAAAATGAATAGCCTATCTCGCATGGTTATCTGCAAGGAACATAATGGTACGATCTGCGTGACATTTTTCAGGGTCAAGGTGTGGACCCCACAGGGACCCGCTTGCATGTAACGCGAGGATTTGCAGCATCTGCATATGATGTCCTTTTTAGGCACTGTCAGAGGCATTGTGATCCTGGACTCGAGTCGATGTTGACCAAGGTGGTTTCAGGATTTGAAGTCGATTTTGCGGCATGGCCCCCACGGTCTGTCTTTTAAGATGTGTGCAGCGTTTTGAGAATTTTTCATCAAGCGTCTGTTTGGGGTGTATGAGTAGTCGTTTTGGTGTGTTTTTCCAAGAGCATCACGATGGCGTAGATCGCCCGATATCTTTTCGGACCGAGGTGCGGGTCCCATGAGACGTCGTATGAGAATAACGTGTTGTTGAATAACTTTTCCACCGGGAGCCCTTTTCTACCAAGTAAGTAGTATATCTCGTGTGTTTTTCTATGAGAAGTATAATGGTGTAATCTGTTTGGGTGAGCAGAGAATTTTTTGAGAACTTACTAAATGTGGAAATATGAAACGGAATTGTTTATAGGTTACTTTGATGCACTCCGAACCTATGCATGTTAGTGGTGTTAGTGACACCCAGTGATGGAACGAGCATTGTGGAGTTATCAGACTAGTTCTTGGTTTACCCTCCAACGGGGTTGGGCAGTGGGTTACTAGATGACCATTTCTGGTTTACCCTCCAACGAGGATGGGTAGTGGGTTACGAGATGACCTTTTGCGGTTTACCCTCTAGCGGGGCTGGGCAGTGGGTTACCTGACGACCTTTTGTGGTTTACCCTCCACCGAGGCTGGGCAGTGGGTTATCAGAAGACGTTTTGTGGTTTACCCTCCATTGAGGCTGGGCAGTGGGTTACCAGATGAACTTTTGTGGTTTTTCCTCCAGTGGGGCTGGGCAGTGGGTTACCAGATGACCTTTTGTGGTTTACCCTCAAGCGGGGCTAGGTAGTGGGTTACCCAATGGCTCCTTTCAGACTGGTCCCTTTATATAAGGCTATTGAGTGACTTTTCTCTGTGATTACCGGAGCGGGACCCTTGGTTGTACAGTTTAGTGATGAGACAGCTTTGGCATGCTGAATTGTGGGGCACCAGTGATGGATATCCATCGAACTGTTATAGAATTTTCCCGATCTAAGCTTTTATATTGTGATCCCATCACACACTCATTCGGGTTTTTTGTTGAGCATATATATATATATCATACTTTTGATCCCACTCCGTGGGTTCAGTTACTCTCCTTCTAAGAGGGGCGAAGATGCACGTTGTATGCCCCGTGCTTTCTGTGTCTAGCTTCTATTGGTTGGATGAGCCTACTTCCTTTCTCTTGTTGGGTTGAGCTGCACACTCCCCTTGTACTCTTACACTATTCCGGATCCGTCTACTTCTCACCCTCTTTAGTATATTCTTTGTTTCTCCATCGAGCTTTCTGGGCATCCTATTGAGTATCTTTATACTCACCCCTGCTTGGGCTTTGGCCGCACTTGGTGTGCCCTTGCAGATGATGGACAGGTTGATCGAGACTACGGAGGAGCGTAGAGGACACATGAGCTTTGGCCGCGTTCAAAGGACGTATGAGGATATCTGGGCATGAGACTCACTATCGGTTTACTTTCGTTTTACATGTTGCCGGGTTGTGGAACCTTTCTGGTTGGGAACATGTTTTCCCCTTTTACTATTCAGTTTACTTGTCAGTACTTTTCAGCACTTTACTTGTACAGGTTAGAGGTCAATTCATGTGTGTTTCTTTCCCTTATGTAGCAGTGTTGTATCGTTCTTTCCTTTCTCTTACATTTTTTATTGAGTTGGATGCGTGTGTGTGTGTATAGTTTCTTAGGCAAAGCCCTCCCCAAGTTTTTTATGTGTTTGACGCTAGTCGCCAGCCCCTGGCCTATGGAGGCAGGATTGGGGTAGTTGCAACCCAAGCCCCGGTATGGGGCGAGTCATGGAAAAGTGGTACCAGATTTGGTTCGTTCCTTGGGGAGTTGTTCAGACATCCCTAAAAATGAATTGGTTGAGTTTTAGGACAATAACATCAATGTGTCTCGAGAGCGGCTCTCTGGCCAGGGAGTCCAGTGATGGTGCAATGGCAGACGTATCCATTCACCAGGACCCTGATAACCCACTTGTCGACTCGGCACACTAAGACACTTGTAGTTGGGAATTTGGTCTGTGCAACATATAGGATCGAGTCTTTGATTGTCCATCCTTAGTCAGCTCCCCATCACAGTGGATTTATATGTTCTCATTTGACTGCATTACTCCTTCATCGGATTCAGGATGTCTCCATGATGATAGCCATCTTGGATACTAGCTATGGTTCATGACGACGACTCTGTGAGAGACGAGGCCTTAGTTCAAGATCCATCATACGATTACCCTTTCTCCAGGAGGACAGGCAGTAGCACCTCCACCTATGGTGTAGCAGATAGTTCTAGCAGTAAAGGCCGAGGACGAGCACAGGCTGGGCACGCTATGTGAGTTCCAGCGTCAGATACCACTGAGGTTCCATGGTGACACATACCCTCAAACAGTGAAGGGTTGGATAGTGTCGGTGGTTCACCTCTTCAGGCTTGTTTGGACACTGACAGGTTAGATGGTGGCTTTGAAAGCCAGTCTTTTTCCACCAATAAGTTTGGAATTATTAGAGCCAGGGTAACTCAGATACATGATGAGTCGGTACTCTCATGGGATTACTTCTAGCAGCTATTTCTTGAGGAGTACTACCCATCCTACATATGCTTTTTATGATTCCGGGAGCTGTTGGAGCTTCAACGGGGAGTGATGGCAGTGGAAGAGTACACGACTGGGTTCACAGGCCTTACTCGGTACTCTTTGGACGTGTTCCATGACGGAAACTTCCAATCACAAAAGTTGATCAAGGTCTCTATAGAGGGGACTCGTGATAGTGTAGTGCTGTTGTGCATCCTCACCCATCTCGGGGTGCTGGAGTAGGCACTGGTGACAGAGAAAATTCTATCAGAGGGACATCGGTTGGTAGGGCCTCAGTGTCGGATGTCTCCCCTTTATGAGACTTAGGCACTCGGTCGGGGACAACGTAGAGCACTGAGATAGCCCATGAAGGACTAGTGCTATGTTTGTGATGTGTGAGGTCATGTGGTGTGAGGCTACCCGACCAAATGTGCTGAGTTTTCCAGATAGTGGGTAGATGCACTGCCACAACAAAGGTATTGTCGTGATCAGAGAACCCCCCGGTGGGGAAAGGGTGGTCCCCAGGGAGGTGGTTTCGGCAGAAAAACAAGAAAAGATGTGGTTTGCGGATGTTGTTTTGAGGTCCTTCTACCACCACTAGGCAGCCCATGTCAGGCTCAGGGAGTTGACAGATGGGGTCGTGGGCAGTAGTGTGCTATGGATGTATAAAATCCTACAACGTAAGAGATGATAAGAGGTACGCTCTGTGTATTTTTCTAATTTTCTCAGTATAAATTTTTAGACACTGCGTGAGGTACTTTTTTTGTCTAACTCTTTGTTTGAGGGGTTACCGAGGGTGACACAAGGAATGAGTGTACCCCTTCATTGGTGTTATCCAACGTATCTTTGAATGCACATGAAAGAGGGGTTCTTCCCCCACTGAGACGTGTTCTTGTGATGAAATAAAATCTGTGAGGGAGAGTCAGTACCACCCAAAGTGGATAGTATTGAGGTGCGGAGGATGAGTCCCTCTGACATGTGAATTCATGGCGGGGTTGTGCGGTGGAGTGTCAGAGATAGTTCTGGATTTTCTAGTATGGATTTTCTACTTGACATCCCTTTTCTTAGGGTTCCACTAGTGGATTTCACAGAGTGCCTATTTTGTTGATTACTCTCCTTCCAAGAGAGGCAAAGACATGTGGGGTATGCCACGTGCTTTCAGTGTCTAGCCTCTGGCGGTTGGATGATTTTGCTGGCCCATCTGGTTCATTGGTACCTTGCGTTCTCAATGCCAATCTTGACACTGTCATCAAGTACAGGTCGAGGTGATGGAAACTCCATAAACAGAGCTACGCATTTCACTATGTGGTGCTGGTGGTGGTGTTCTTTTCCCTGAGAATGTGGAGATGTTATCTTCTAGGAGAGCGATTTGTGGTTTGATCAGACCACCAGTGTATCCGGTGCGCCCTCACCCAAAGATTCATGAACATGAGGCAACGATGCTGGTTGAAATTCTTGTAGGACTGTGACTTCGAGGTAGTCTATGTTCCGGAAAATGGAGGTGTTGTAGCAGGTTCCCTTAGCAGGAAGTCCCAAACTCGGGAGGCGCGAGATGATTCATAGTAGTTTGCTTCCATACGTCTTCCCTTGGTGGGGCAGGAGGGTAAAGACTTTCTACGGTCGGTGATGCTGACTCCTTCGTTTGTTGAGTGTGTAAGAGAGACTCGATTGTGATACACCGACTATGAAAGCTTGTGTGACCGGATATCCTTGGGTGTTTTACCAGATGGGTATTCTGAAGGAGGGAATCATGAGACCACGTTCTAGGAACAAATCATTACTTCGGTCATGACGTGGAAAGTAAAGGTTTGGCCAGGGAAGTCCCCCGATTTTCTTTGGGCCATTTGGGAATCATACAAGCAGTTGAGAGTTTGCCTACCATCATGCCCTACCATCCCAATAGTAGGAGTGGGTGCACGATGTCTTCCACGTGTCACAGCTGATGAGGTGCGTGCGTATTCCTACGTATGTCATCAAAAGTAGTAGACCTTATGAGTACAAACCATCCATTTGGTTCGCGTGTTGTGCTAACATGGTCTTGTGCCAGTTTTATTGGGAGTGGGAGAGCTAGGTGTGAGCTCTGTATCTCGAGTGGGTTTTACTACTTTTTCTTTTTGGGGATGAAAAGATTAAAGGATGGAATGGTGTAGAGACCTAGTTTTTACCCTGTAAGCCTTTTGATTATTTCTACATATAATCCCAGAGCTAGGCGTGAAGACGACATGCGATTCCGAGGCCCGGTGTGCCTAAAATAAATTTTATAAAAATGTTAAGGGTTTTTATACTATGAATGTGTCGGGGTTGTGTTTCCTCCTAAATGGTAGCTCAGATCGGAAATCTTAGGGCACTGTTGCGTCTGGAGCATTCCGTTTACCCCATGCAGGGTGTAAAAGTTGCGGGTACGGGCCTGCTATGAGAGATGTCACCCAGGGGAAAACCCATCTTTTTTAATTAATGACTTTTTTATTTTTAAAATCACTAATGATGTTTTCAAATAACTATCAAATGGAGCCTCCGAATGGAAATCTGAGACTTCTGTTGAATTCAATCTTGGGTGTTTTGGCTAGGCACGATATAAAATGAGCAGGCACAGAGGTTTCAGAATCCGTGCCTGTCAGTGGAGTTTCCAAGAGTTATAAATTCCAAGTGTTGGAATTAAGGGAGGGGACCGATCTTCCCCTACTCTCTCTCTCTCTCTCTCCCTATCTCTCTCTCTCTCTCCCTATCTCTCTCTCATCCTCCCATTAGTGTTCTTCATCATTCTTCATTAGTCCGAGGTGTATTCTTCGCCAAAACTTTGGCGAATCAAGGCAGGTGCCTCACGGATGCATCGCCTACAACGTGCATCGAAAACAAAGTAGGATTTCTTCTAATTTTATGTTCTAATTCATGTTTTTAAATTAAATAGTTTTCATTGTCCATTTGTTTCATCATTTTAATTATCGCCATTGATGGCTACAGGAACACGACCATCGATCTATGTTTGGATCCTCGTTCATGGTTCCATTATTCACGAATACCCGCTATAATTTTCGGATGTGTCAACCGACTGTCAAATCATCGATCAGAGGTAGGAGCGATGAAGGTATCATAGCGGGGATCAAAAAATCATGCTCAGATCTAGAATCGGGTGTTTGATCCAGTCACGGTGATCCTCCGAGGGGACCATCAGAGTTCATCCACTGGTGGTGGTAGAGCGTGGCAGACTAGCAAGGAGGCGTGATAGATGAGCTGGGAAAGCCGGGTGGAGCCGGCTGTGCCGGCGGCAGAGCGTGGGGTTTTGTTTGAGATGAGGCGGCGTCGTGCGGTGGGCTGGAGGCAACGACGGCATGCGGTAGGATGCGGCGGATGCGACGTTCGGACGAGGAGATAGCGGCGTGCGACGTTGCATGCTACGGCTGCGGCATCGACGGCGAGAGAGGGTGGCGCGGTGGCTTTGGCGCTATCTCGCTCAGCCGACAGGGCAAGCCCCAAGGCGCTGACCTCGGGGGGTGCAGAGAAGACAACACCCACCTCCAACGGGTCCTTGGCGCACGTGGAGACTAGCCAGGATGGCTGGTCGGATTTGGAGAACCAGACCCGATGTGGGTCCGGTGTGGATGGAGCGGGTCGTGGCCAGCAGGCCACGGCGGTTCGGGCCGGCCAGGGTGAACCAGCCCAGTTGGGCCCCCTTACGTTCGGGGGGCCATACCTTCTAAAAGGCGTGTCTGTTTGATGTCCCGTCTACGGCTGCAGGTCCGTGTCAGCGAGAGTGACTATTCAAAGTGGGTTCTAGGGATTTTGGGTTCTGCGCTCGAAGGCGAGTAACCTGGAATACTCTAACTTATTAATATAAAATAATTATTAAAGATCGCGACAGATGCACTTTTCCAGACGGACGTCCGTTTGACGCGCCGTTTGAGGTGATGTGGCCCTAGAGTTGAGATGGTACTTCCAATGTTGGTTCGGAACCCTCAGGGTTTGGTTTCGTTGCTTGGTTGCACGAAACACTTAATGTGAATAATTAATTAACAATTAATTAATTAATTATTCTTACGTTAGACCTATCCCTTGTTTGGGACGTCCGATTGACGTGCTATTAGTGGCAACGTGAACCCATTCCTCATGTGGATTTTTTGAGATGCTTTTTGAAGCGTTTGGGTTAGAGACCTGGTGCGGGTCCCACTGGGCCTAGTTCGCACGTTTTATGGTGAAATGACATTTTTTCACCCGACATCCGTTTGGAGTGTTTGAGCACTCGTTTCTGAGAATTTTTCCGAGGGGATTGCAACGGTGCAGTCCACTCGCCTAAATTCAGGCTTGAGGTGTGGGCCCAATGAGGCGGATTTTAGACGTATGCTGTGTTTCTACGACTTATGCTACATAAGTCTGTCCAGTGAAAATGAATAGACTATCCAACATGGTTATCTAAAAGGAAAACAATGGTACGATCTGGGTGACATGTTTTGGTGTCGAGGTGTGGGCCCCACAGGGCCCCGCTTGCATGTACTGCGGGGAGTTACAGCTTTCGCATCCAAAGTCCATTTTAGGAACCATCATTGGTGTTGTGAGCATAGCATCGAGGTGATGTTGACCAATGTTATTTCAGGCATTGATGTCAGAGATGAGGCATGGGCCCCATATGCTGTCTTTTAAGCTGTGTGCAGCATGTTGTGAACTTTTCATCAGGCGTCTATTTGGGGAATATGAGTAGTCGTTTTTGTATGTTTTTCCAAGATCATCACGATTGCGCAGTTCGCCCGACCGCTTTCGGGACCGAGGTGTGGGCCCCATGAGATGTCGTATGGGCATAAAGTGGTGTTGAATAACTTTTCCACTGGGAGCCAGTTTCCAGCGAGTAAGTAGTTTATCTCGCGTGTTTCTCTGCGAGGATTACAAAGGTGTAAACTGTTTGGGCGAGCAGAGCCTCTTTGGAGATCTTATTAAATGTGGAAATATGAAAGGGCATTGGTCGGAGGTTCCTTTGACGCAGTTCGAACCTATGTTTGGTAGTGGTGTTAGTGACACCCACTGATGGTACATGCAGTGCAAAGTTATCAGACCAGTTCTGGGTTTACCCTCTATCGGGGCTTGGCAGTGGGTTACCAGATGACCATTTTTGGTTTACCCTCCAACGGGGCTGGGCAGTGGGTTACCGGATGACCTTGTGTGGTTTACCCTCCAGTGGGGCTGGGCTGTGTTTTACCTGACGAATTATTGTGGTTTACCCTCCAGCGGGGCTGGGCAGTGGGTTACCAGACAACCTTTTGTGGTTTACACTCCATCGGGGCTGGGCAGTGGGTTCCCAGATGACCTTTTTGTGGTTTTCCCTCTATCAGTGCTGGGCAGTTGGTTACTAGATGACCTTTTGTGGTTTACCATCCAGCGGGACTGGGCAGGGGGTTACCAGATGACCTTTTGGGGTTTACCCTCTAGGGGGCTGGGTAGTGGGGTACCCAACGACGTCCTTTAGACTGGGCCCTTTCTATGAGTCTATTCAGTGACTTTTCTCCGTGATTACCAGAGGGGGACCCTTGGTTGTACGATTTAGCGATGAGGTAGCTTTGGTGTGCGGGATTGTGGGGGCACCAGTGATAGATATCCATAGAACTGTTGGTGACTCTTTCTGGGATGAGCTTAGAGATTGAGATCCCCTTACACACTCATTTGGGTTTCTTGTTGAGAATATATATATATATACATTCTACTTTTGTTCCCACTCCTAGGGTTTAGTTACTCTCCTTCTTGGAGAGGCGAAGACACGCGGGGTATGCCACGTGCTTTCTGTGTCTAGCTCCTCTTGGTTGGAAGAGCCTGTATCATTTTTATTATCGGGTTGAGCTTCACACTATCATTGTACTCCTAAACTGTTATTTCTCAATCTACTTCTCACCATATTTAGTATCTCTTTTGTTACTCCCTTGAGATTTCAGGGCATCTTACTGAGCATCTTTATACTCACCCATGCTTGGGATTTTCCCGCACTTGGTGTGCCCTTGCAGACGACGAATAGGTCGATCGGGACTTCAGAAGAGCGTAGAGGACATAGGAGCTCGGGCCACGTTCAGTGGACATAAAAGGATTTCTGGGCGTGAGACTCACCATCCGTTTACATTCGTTTTACCTATTATTGGGTTGTGGCACCTTTCTGGTTGGGCGCATGTTTTCCCCTTTTATAGTTCAGTTTACTTTTCAGTAATTTACTTGTACTGGCTAGAGGTTGATGCATGTTTTCTGGTTTCACTTTTATAGCAGTGTTGTATCTTTATTTCCTTTCGCGACCCTTTTGCATTGAGTTGGCTCCGTGTGTGTACAATTTCTTAGGCAAAGGCCTCCCCTAGTTTTTTGTGCCTTCGTCGCTAGTCACCAGCCCCTGGCCTATGGGGGTGGGCTTGGAGTAGTTGCGACTCGAGCTCTGGTACAGGTCTGTTCATGACAATACCCAGGTCAGAAACGCATACCGGGTCGGACCCGCGGGCTGGGTCGGTCCGACTAGGCCGGACCGGACCGAGACCCGTTTTGGCCTATTTCCATACTTTTGCCTGTAACTTGAGCTACGAGCATCCGATTGACAAACCGTCTATGAAGATGGAAAGCTTGGAAGGAGATGGTTCTTTTGGTATACCCCAGTTGAGGTTTGGACCTAGTTGGGTTACATCCCGGTTGGATTTGAATGAAAATCCAACTGAGGCCCTCGGAACATAAATTCCAATAACTCTCAGACCGGACGTTTGATTGACGCACCATCTGTCATGTTGGGTTTCTTATAACAATGCGGATCTTTTGGATACTTGAACATTGGAATTCATGTGTGTTTATGTATTGACACTTGGCATGAGGAGCAGACCCTCCCGGATTCAAGCATACTTTGTGAGGAACCCTATGGCTGGATGCTCTCTAACGACTATTCCTAGATCCTGTGTGGGTTTGACTACTCTGACTACTATTCCTGGATCCTTTGTGGATTCGAAAATTCTAGCCACTGTTCTTGGATCCTATGTGGGTTTGATAGCTCTGAATATTATTCTTGAATCCTGTATGGGTTCGACAGTTCTGGATCCTGTGTGGGTTCGATAGCACTGACAACTGTTCCTGGATCCTGTGTGGGTTCGATAGAATAGAAGATTTAGTGATTGCATCTTATCATCACTAACTCTCTATAAAAGCTGTATACTTGTGTGAGTTGAGTTAGTAACTTTTGTGTTTAACTCATGATTGAGATGGGTTATTTCATAACTTAGGTATATGTATGGGCATATACCTAAGTGGGGTTATCTATTGATTTCATACTCTGTGGATTATACATGGTGGATTTTGAGAGACGTTGAGGGTCTCGGGGTCCCTAATGAGTATCGTTATACTCACCCCTATATAGGATATGCACGCACCTCATTGTGTTGGATGAAGATGACGGACAATGCTGACCGAGGCTGAGTGTACGAGGACTGGACTATACCCGGAGGTGGACCTCATGACGAGTCCGTACCCGGGGGAGACTGATAGATGTAGAGTGCTGAGGAGGCTATATGTACCTAAACATTAGGTAGAATATATGGTGGATGATCCAAGATCTTCTTTTCATCTTTCAGCTGTTTTTTCTTGCCAATTGTACTTGTACTTTATAGATGGGCTTGGATTTCCTACCCCTTTACATTTCAGCACTCTCTCTTGTTATACAGTTTTACTTAGTGTTTTTTATCTAGCTATGTGCTCTGTTGTGTGTCATTATAGTTATAAAGGAAATTCTTTCCCAGTTTAGGTATTTACACCTTTGGTTCTTGTCACCAACCCTTGGTCTTTGGAAGGCGGGATTAGGGTTTTCACGACATGGGCCCCGGGGGACAAGCCATGACAAATTGGTATCATTGGAGTCGGTTCTATCACAGAACTTAGGGTTATAATATTTTCTATGAATCAATAGTGTTAGGGGTATTGAGTGTGGTTTTCAGTTTAGGGATTCTAGTGTTTGTGAAGCAGCCGACGTATCCATACATCAGGACCCTGACTTCTGATTTCTGACTCAGTGAATGAAAACAATGATTTCTTGTGTGTTTTGAAGAGTCTTCTTTGTGATCTCTTTTGAGTCAGCTCACCAGGTATAAATTATTAACCGTGGGTCACCTTTCGTTTTCAGGATGACCCCACGTAGACAATAAGCCAGGGTTCCAAGTTTTTTATGAGATGATAGCCCACCGAGCAACGATGCCTCAGTGTAGGGCCATATCACAGTGGAGGCACCAGCAGTACCACTACCCGTTGGGCCGCCAATGCCACCAGCCCTAGCACCAGAGAGTGCACGCTGCCTGAGCGCGTTGTACGAGTTCCAGCGCCAGAGGCTACCTAGGTACAGGGGCGCGACAGACCCACAGGTAGCCGAGGATTGGCCGAAGTCTATGGTGAGATTCTTTAGACTGGTAGGGACACCAAAATACCTTATGGTGATCCTTGACGTGATTATCCTTTAGGAAGTAGCAGGAAGATGGTGGAGACTGATTCTCCAGGTGCATGACGAGGCGACACATGTTTGGGCAGACATTGAGAGCCTGTTTCGGGTGGAGTTTGTCCCAGCTACCCAACGTGCAGTGTGGATACAACAGTTTCTGCATATACAGCAAGGTAGCATGTCGAAGGCAGAATACTCAGCGAGGTTCACTGACCTATCAATGTACCCCACAGATATGGTACATGACCCATTCTTCAGGGCTCAGACCTTTGAGCAGGTGCTCAAGTGAGAGATCAGGGCTTCTATGATCGCCCTCAGCATTCCAACACCGTCAGGGGTTTTGGAGCAAGCCCTTTTAGTAGAGAGTTTCCTTGTTGAGTAGACAATAGCATAAAGACCCACCCCTAGGCAACACATAGGGGAGTCTTCTACAGCTGGTAGAAGAAAAATGTCGCAGAGGTCCAAGCGGACCAAACCATCGATTAGACGACCTTAGGACTCGGGTTTGGTTTTCCGAGTCACACAAGATAGAGCCAGACATTCGAGGAACATGCAATGTTTCACATGCGGTGGGTAAGATGACATGGCTCTTGACTATCTGACCCGCCATTCGGATGATCAGTTGATATTTGAGAGACCTCCCAGGCAGAGGCAGATGTTCAATCGAGGTGGTTCGTATGGAGTAGACAGAAGTGGCAGATGAGCTGTCCATGCAGCTGGCGGTGGATGACGTTACGAGGTGTTACCACTAGCACCATAGGGAGGTCCACCGCGACTACAGGGAGCAGGTGGAAAGGGGAGAGCTAAGATCTAGGAAGCTGAGTCTTATGATCACAACACTCCAGATATGATTTGAGGTATGATCTATGTCTACTCCACCATAGCTGCATTTCTTATAGACACAGGTGTCAGTCACTCTTTCATTTCCACTTCCCTCATTTGGTGTTCGAATATTCCGACAGATTCATTGGATCGATCCTTACAGCTAGAGACTCTTACAGGAAGACTCGATGATTATGCACTGGTGCCAGTATTTTGAGCTTACTCTAGGAGGTGAGAGTTTCGGCTGGGATCTCCTTGTAGCGGAGTCGAGGCCTTACGACATCATCTTGGGTATGGACTGGTTGTCTACAGTCCATGCTCAAATAGACTGTATTAGGAAAAAATTGTGGTGTGTACACACAGATGGGACCAAGTTTACCTTCACCTATATGAAGGGAACCTTTGCATCACAAGACGAACTTACTCGGAGGAGGGTGCAGCCGATCACTCATCAGTTGTCCTACCGTACCCTTGGAGTAGTTGATGTGTAGAGTCTGACTTACCCTGTAGTGGTGGACTAGTACACAGATGTTTTCCTAGAAGATGTCCCAGGTCGACCTCCTCACAGAGAGTTGGACTTTTACATTGACCTACACCCTGGTACAACACCGATATCGACACCAGCATATGGGGATGTCTCCCGCTGAGCTTTGTGAGCTGCGCGTATAGCTGGAGTACTTGTAGGGGAATGGATTCATCTGGCCTAGTGTTTCTCCCTGGGCAGCCCTGATTCTGTTTCCCAAGAAGGTGGATGAGAGCTTGAGGCTTTGTATCAACTACCGTCTCCTAAACCAGGTGACTGTGAAAAAACAAGTACCTACTCTCAAGGATTGACAACCTCATTGATCAGATGAAGGGATCACAATGGTTCTCGAAGATAGAACTCATATCTGGCTATCACTAGATCAGAGTTTGATATGAGGATGTGCAGAAGATGACCTTCAGGTGTCGGTATAGCCACTACGAGTTCTTTGTTTTGCGCTTTGGAATAACCAATGATCCAGCAGTGTTCATGGGACTCATGAACAAGATCTTCCAGCCATACCACGATCACTTATTTGTAGTCTTCATCGACAACATTTTGATCTACTCGACTACTGAGGAAGAGCATGCCTACTATTTGAAGGTAGTACTGGACATACATCGAGAGCACCAAATTTATGGTAAGCTCTTGTAGTGCCAGTTAAGGATTTGAGAGTTTCACTTTTTGGGGCATGTCATCTCAGAGGCTAGATTTGCAGTGGATCCAGCGAAGATTGAGGTGATACTTGCTTGGGAGGCACCCAGAAGTGTGACGAAGTTACGGAGTTTCCTGGGTTTGGCTGGGTATTACCGGAGGCTCGTACCATACTTCTCTAGAGTTAAAGAACCACTATCATCCTTGACGAAGAAGGGGAAACCCTTCGTGTGGTCAGAGAGCTACCAACAGAGCTTTCAGGAGCTAAGGTAGAGGCCAACTAGTGCACCCATCTTGAGGCTTCCAGAAGAGGGAGTAGGGTACGTAGTCTACTGCAAGACATCAAGGACCGAACTCGGGTGTGTCCTGATGCAGGAGAAAGTAGTGATCGCATATGGGTCTCATAATATGAGACAACATGAGCATAACTATGCCACACATGACCTGGAGTTAGCAGCAGTGGTCTTCTCCTTGAAGATATGGCAACACTATCTGATGGGTGAGCATTTCACAGTCTACTCTAACCACCAGAGTCTCAGGTATATATTCACTCAGAAGGACCTGAACACAAGATAATGACATTGGTTTCAGTTCATCCAGGACTATGACTTTGAGATATTCTATACTCCTGGGAAGGGAAACGTTGTTGTAGACGCAGCCTACCAAAGATCTGGTATACAACTACTAGGCGAGGTGATATAGTAGCTAACCACATTACAGATGTCCTTTTTGGATAGGGATGGATCAGTTTTCCTTCAGTATCTTATAGTCACTCCCCCACTTCTTCAGCGAGTCAGGGAGGCACATCGTGGAGATGCTAATTTCAAGACACAACATGCTTAGATATCCATAGGGCATGCACCTGATGTATTTTCTTAAGGTGGGGAGCAAGTCATCCTCTTCAGAGGACGTACCATGGTACCTGTGTCACTTCAGGAGGAAGTGTTGAAAGAATCTCGTACATCTCATTTAGCGGTACATCAAGGAGTGGCGATGATGTACTAGGACCTTTGATGAAGCACTGGTGGTTAGGTATGAAGAAGGAAGTAGTGGAGTTTGTCTCTTGGTGCCTCACTTGTCAGCAAGTGAGGATGGAATATCAGGTACCAGTAGACTTGATTCAGCCTTTAATGTCCTAGAGTGGAAGTGGGATGGGATATCCATGGTCTTCGTGATAGGTCTTCCACGTACATCTAGGGGTCACGACTCGATTTGGGTGATCCTTGATTGACTCCACAAGTCAGGCCACTTCCTACTGGTCAAAGAGCAGGGATTAGTAGAGAGCTGGGGACGCGTCTACATGATGGAGATTGTGCGACTACATGGAGTACCTTCATCTATTGTCTCTGATCGTGACACACAGTTTACTTCCTCATTATAGAAGAGGTTTAAGGAGGCTTTTGGGACACAACTTTGTCTGAGAACCGCCTTCCATCCTTAGATGGATGGTCAGATGGAGTGGATCATTTAGATCCTCAAGGACATGTTGCGTGCTTGTGTCCTCTACTTAGGTTGCAGTTGGGAAGATCACTTAACTTTGGTGGAGTTTGCATACAACAACAACTATCACTATACCATTGGGATGACACCTTTTGAGGCATTATACGGGTGACCATGAAGATCGCACTTGTGTTGGACTAACTAAAGGGAGTCAGCACTAGTGGGCCCAGAGATGGTATGAGCTACCACGAAGAAGGTTCAGATCATCCAGGAGTGGATGAAGACTGCACAGAGTTGACAGAAGTCATATGATGATAGGATACAGAGACCTATATAGTTCTAGAATGGTGACCACGTATTTCTATGGGTCTCACCCCGATGAGGTTTACAGAGATTCAGTTGAGGCAGCAAGTTATCTTTGTGTTTCATCAGACCTTTATAGGTAATCAACAGATTAGGCGAGGTGGCTTAAGGCTTGGATCTTCCACCTCAGTTGCACCGAGTGCACGAATTCTTCCACGTATCTCAACTGAGAGGATACGTGCACGACCCTTCTCACATCATCGACCATGGGGAGATTAACGTTGACGATGAGGATACTTTCACAGACGTTCTAGTGGAGATTGAGGATCGAAATGATCAAGTCTTTTGGGGGTGGTCTATAAATCTGGTGCACATTTGATGGTAGCACAGGAACCTCCAGGAGAGCACTTGGGAGAGAGAGGCTCAGATGTGTGCTCAGTACCCCCATTTATTCTCGTAGTTTGAGTTGTAGCTTACGGGGACGTAAATCCCTAAGGTGGGGAGAATTTAATGACCCGAAACTTATGTGGAATTTTATTTCATAAAGACATGGTAATTTTATGAGTCTGTGAAAATAGATGGTGCATGATTCCAAGGCCCGGTGTGCCCAGAATCAATTTCTAATGTTTTTTTTCGGGTGTGGTTAGTAAACGTATGAGTGGGATTTTATGACTTTTGAACCGTTGCTCGGAATTGAAATTTGAGGGAACCGTTGAACTCGCAGTGCCAGTATTTGATTAATAAGACTTTCACCTCGGTGGCAGATGGTCAGGAATAAAAGATAGTTTTGTGTTTTTAATGATTTAAATAAAAATAAGGTTGTGTAATATTTATATTTATTAGTGGGTTAAAACGTCCATGTGGAGGTTGGAGGTGGATATCACCACACCGTAACCTCCCATGAGAGGTTATGGTGGTGAGGCCCACCCAAACTCAACCTCCCACGTGAGGATTAATTTGGTGGGGACCACCCATGGTTATAAGCTCTTTGACTCCCAATTAAGTGGGGAGAAACCACTTGAGATCCCTACTTAATGGTGCCACCACCCTTTACATTAATTGTGCCAACCAAGTGTTTAAGAATTATTTTTGAATTTCTTGCAAGCAAAATAATAGATAATATAATCTATTATTTGGAACGTCTTTTCACTTTGGTGATTTGAGTGGAGGATTATTGGGAGAAGCACCCAATGAAGAACACTCCTCCCAACAAAGAAGGACCATCGAAGAAAGAAGAATGCTTCATCCACCGACGACAGATTCTTCTTCTTTGATCTCCAACTAGAACAAGGGAGGAAGTACCAACCTTGAAGAACACTAATGACGTCATCCTTGACTTCTTCATCTTATTCTCCAAATGCAATGAATCTGAGGTAGGGGTTTGAACTTTTCTTTGTTTATCGATCTTTGTTTTCCTTTGTGGATTATAAATCAAAGTCGCATGATATCACCTAACGTGGAGGGTGTGGGCCGAAAAAACATGGCCCGAAAACTCTGCCATATTTGTGGAATTTGATGTTAAAAGTGACATGAGACAGGGTTGATCAACTCTCATCAATGATGAATGAATATCAAAGGCGACGTTCTGAGGAGAGCGCAACTTCTTTCGTAACAGGAATCGGGCCACCAGAACTCGTCCGGTGACCCGCGGAAAGTTCTCCGATGGATGGAGTGATAATCATCATTGCATGGATGGTGATGGAGCAACCACACCGCCGGAGGAGTAACCCACAGCCAATGGACCGTAGCGGTGCAACGGCCGCTGGCTCAAGCCTGGCCGCAAAGGAAACCGGTGGCCCAAGTCATCGGGTCGCCGAAGAAGGCGCGGCGCAACAGCGCTGCGCAGTGGTGCACAAGGTGGCTGTGGCAGTGCAGCGGAAGCCGATGCAAGGCCGACCGCGAGGAAGATGGGTGGCCCGAGCTATTGGGTCATCGGAGGCGGCGCGACGCAGCGGCACTGCGCGGGAGTCGGTTGGCTGCTCGGCCAGCCGAGATTAGTCGGACTCACCACTGGGTCCCGCATAACATGGAACGGCATCACGTGGCACCGATTTGTCTCCCACCCAAACAACATAGCTGTTCGGGATTTCTAGGGGGTGCAGCTTCCCCCCTGGTCGTTGCAAGGGTGGACCCCGCGAGCCACCTGGCCGGACCCAGTGCAGGCTGCCGTTCCAAACCCAGTGCGGGTCGGGCCGGCCCCGTAGACCAGGTAGGACCCGTGGACTGGGTCAGACCCGTGGGCTGGGTCGGACCATTGTCTGAACCCGTGTTGGGCTGGGTCAGTCCGACTGGGCCAAACCGGACCCGAACCCATTTTAGCTTGTTTCCATACTTTTGCTTGTAACATGAGCTATGAGCATCCGATTGAAGAACCATCTACGGCGACAAAAACCTGGGAAGGAGAAATTATTTTGGTATTCCCCACTCGAGGTTTGGAAATAGTTGGGGTATGGCTGGGATAGATTCGAACAAAATTCCAACCAGTCCCTTGGAACGGAAAGGCCAATAACTCTCAGATCGGGCATATGATTGACGCACCGTCTGTCACATTGAGTTTCTTATGGAAAGAACGAATATTTGGGATACATCAACAGGGGAATTCATTGTAGTTGATTTATCGACACTTGGATTGAGGAGCGAACCCTCCCAGAATCAAGCATGCTTTGTGCGGAACCCTGTGGTTAGCTGCTCTCTGATGACTGTTATTGGATCCTGTGTGGGTTCCACAGCTCTGACTACTGTTCCTGCATCCTGTAGGGGTTTGAAATTTCTGGCCACTATTCTTGGATATTGTGTGGGTTTGATATCTCTAACTACTATTCGGAATCCTGTACATGTTCGACAGTTCTGCCTGCTGTTCCGGGATCCTATGTGGGTTCGACATCAATGATGACTGATCCTGGATCCTATGTGGGTTCGACTGTTCTAATTTCTATTCCTGGATTCTGTGTGGGTTTGACAGAATATATGATTTAGTGATTACACATAATCATCGCTAACTCTCTGAAAAAGTTGTATACTTGTGTGAGATGAGTCTGTAACTTTTGTGTTTACCTCATGATTGAGATGGGTTACTTGATAACATAGGTATATGTATGGGAATATACCTAAGTGGGGTTACCTGTTGATTTCATACTCTGTGGATTATCCATGGTGTATTTTGAGAGAACTTTAGGGTCTCTGTGTCCCTACTCTGTATCGTTATACTCACCCCTACACGGGCTATGCCCGTACCTCATTGTGTTGGATGTAGATGACATATAGCGCTTACCGAGGCTGAGTGTAAGAGGACTAGATGGTGCCTGGAGGTGGACCTCATGACGTGTCATTACTCGGGGGAGACTAACGGATGTGGAGTGATGAGGAGGCTATCAATACCTAACCTTCAGGTAGGATCTGTGGTGGACAATCCAAGAGCTTCTTTTCACCTTTCAGCTATTTTGTTCTGTCAAGTTGTACTTTTACTTTACGGTTGGGCTTGTATTTCTTTCCCATTTACTTTTCACCACTCCCACTTTTTATATAGTTTTACATAGTGTTTTCTATCCAGCTATGTCCTCTATTATGTGTGTTGACAGTTATAAAGGCAATGCCTTCCCATTTGAGGGATTTACACCTTCAGTGCAAGTCACCATCCCCTGGCCTATGGAAGGCAGGATTGAGGTATTCACAACACGAGCCCTAAGGGATGGGTCCTGACAACCACCACAATCTATTTCTTGTCTAGATTTACAAAGATAATATCATCTTTTTAGAATATAAGAATAACATAACAATTATTTTTTATTAATTTTAAATAGTAAAAATAATATGCTTTTATACATATTAACCATTTTTCATTTATAAATCCATCAAACTTTTGGTTCCACAACCTTGGTGCTTGCTTGAAACTGTATATGACTTCATTCCATAATCCAAACTAGGACCTCATTTTTTCCATAAAACCCTTTAGTTAATTTATAAATATCTCCTCATAATGATATTTTAAACCATTAATTATGTTTTTTTATTTATTTTTAATACATAAGGATGTTAATTTGAAGTGAATGAGGAGGAACAAATAATTTTTCAGTGATATAGTGATTAATTTTTTTGTCTTTTAGAGTTATAGTTTGATAAATAATTGACCAAGGAATATGTAGATAACAGTCTTGTTGAATATTACTTACATATATAAGAGTAACGTTTACATTACTCTGGATATTAATGGGTTACACACATTATATTGAACTTCTGTAAGGTAGAAAAACTCAATTATAATGGAAATCAACCTATATGTAAGTGTATACATAAAAGCCATATTAATTCTATAGTATATTTGTAAGGGTTCATCTTAATTTCTAAATAGATATATATGATTCACTCTAAATTCTCACTATGTCTATTAGATTTATTCAAAAATGATGATGGATACATTAATTTTTTTTAAATGATGTCAGAGTATTTATGAGATACAAATTGAAAATTTGGAAATTTATTTAGGTGCATAGAGATATGGATGGGTAAGACAATGTCTTGAATGAATTCATAAGAGTCAATAAGGAGATCTATAAAATTAAATTATATTTTTAGTGCTTATAAAATATTTTTTTAAATTATTATTCCGAAATTTTATAAGATATATTTCTATAAGAATAATTCATATGATGCTAAGATATTCATTAGGTCATAAACTAGATAATGTTGTAGGATTGAGATGTAACTAAAGATAAGGTATGAATGAGAAAAAATTAAGATGTACTCAATTGAATTTTTGGAGTTTTCATATATAGATATTTAAAATATCTTTTGGAAATCATATTTGGATTAATTTTCATGAAAATATAGTTTTCCTACTATTAATCATTTATTTGTGAAGAAATTTAGATAATTATAATTGTGAAAACCCTATCCTTTATAGATAAAATTCCCTTTGAATTAATTTCCCTATCATGTATTACGGTTATAGAAAAAACATGTACTTATATGGTTTTATTATATCCTAATAGGTTTTATAGAACATTAATCAACACAACTGTTGATAAAATATCCATCATGTAATGACCATATGATTAGTATAAATATAGGGTTACGATAAATCCAATTGATACAGAAAAAAAGCATTGAACTCATCCAAAATAAGTGTACCATATGAAGAAATTTTTTAAATCTTACAAGTGAGACAGAATCACTATTATTTTCATCATACCATTCCCAAACCTAGACACAACAACTAAATCCTAAGTTATACTATTTATGAGGGAAGTTCCAGCTCATCAAGATTATGACCCCAACCATTTACGCCAAACCATACCATTAAAATCTCACTATAAAAAACCTTACCCTTAGAGAGTTTTTTTGGTGTAATAAAGGGTTATGTATCAAGACGGTAATAATATGATTATTTATACTTTATTTTCTATTATATAATGGTTATATTTATTGCCTATTATTTTTACTTTATAAATTATTTTAATTTTGATATGATAAAACTCATGTTTTATTTTTGGGCAACATGAAATATCTATCAAGACATTAATTTTTGATGAATTAATGTATTTTGAAAATAAATTATATTAAAATAAAATAATATAATTTTGTTAAAATATAAATTATAATGTTATTTTTTTGAACTCAAATATAATTTTTATAATGGATTAAAAACTATTATTGTCAAAAAACATAGCATTTATCAATAAATATCTATTCTTATTTTAAAAGTCAATGTTTACATTTTTAATTTTTTTTTGATAAAATAAAAATTATTTTTGCAATCATCACATTGAAATTATCCAACAGTGAATTTTTCATAATTTTTCAAGACAATGTTATTTTTGTGTTAAAATATTAAATATTGTATAAATATGAAATGTGTATTATAAAATTATATTGACCAAATATTGAATTAATAAATTAACTAATGGTTATCCATGACCAAATATAAGTTCACCTTCTCAAATAATGTGTTTTATGTTATTTTATTAATTTTAAAAATTCATTATGAATCCTCCAAGACCTATATTATATTTTATTATTTTAAAATAAATTATTTATAAACATGACTCACTTCCACCTCAATATGTTTAATATTTTACTGATTTAGGAACCTCAACTTATAAAATAAAGAAAACCACTCTACTATTTATGAAACCATTGGAAAAACCATAGCGGCGTTTTTGGGTTTCGTAATGTCCCGTGTTTTTTTTCAAATGTGAAATTTTTAGAATATATTTTAATATTTTCTATTAGATATTTATAATTGATAAAATATTAATTTTCACCTATTTTATGATCTCGTATAATTTTTTCGATGAATCTATTGGTCCAAGAATAGATTTTTTACCCTATGATATGACTTTCGTGGAATTCCGAGCCATTGGAATTTTAGTAGAATAATTAATAATTAATATTTAATAAAATAAATATTAAATCAATCATGAAATTTCATTAGAAAATTTCATTTGAATAGAGCATCAGTTTGAGATTCTATTCCCACCATTGAGTTCAGAACAAGGATATTCTCCTTGGGGGCATAAACTCAAGTTGTGCATCGGGGCTGACCACAACCCCCTATTTATTTTATTTTATTTTTCTTTTTTTTAGTTATTTTCCTTTTCTTTTATTTATTTACTCTTGGGGATCTTGTATATGCACTTGTGGATGCTCCTTCATGTGGTCTAGATATTGAAAATGGTAGAGGGAGATTTAGATAGAAATGTACGGGAATATGGGCACTATTACAGAGCTCGAGACATCCTAGATCATCATACTATAGCCAGAGTGTGTGGGGACGAGCAATTATTTTTAATATTCCACCTTAAGGTAGGGAATTTTTATGTTTTTTCATAAATAAACATGTTTTAATCTCCATAATCTATAAAATCTGTATTTTTATTTACTTATATTTTTAGTTGAGTCTCTACTTAGCTGGGTATATTGATTTTTCATGAACTTATAGAAGTGTATGTATATGTTCATCAATGGGGTGGCCTACTGAGATTGATTTCTCACCCCTTCATGTGAAACTTAGTGCACGTGTAGACCTTATGAATTCTTATCATGATAAGCATAGTTTCGTGGTGGATTGGGATGCGTCCCAATGTTTCATGGTCAAGCAGAGCTGCTTGAGTGAGTTCTTATGATCTTATTGGTGCAATTCAATAGTGTCTGGAGACCGGGTACATGGTATTTCTTAGAGTTAGTAGTAGATCCCTATAATTTTATATCATTTTCTTTTGTACTCTTGTATCCACATGCTCTACCCACTGGGTGACTAGTGTTTTATTTTTGACATATCTTTTTGCGATTTTATATCACAATCATTTATTGTTAACCATGTTCTATTTCAATTTATTTAAATCTTACGGACTCTATTTGTTTATTTATTAGAGGTTATATAGACACATACACTATTTTATAACTCTAATTTGATGGCATAGTCTCTCTATTGTCACACCCTAGGCTTTTACTACTATTCTGTAGCCTCTAATGTATGCAGAGCCACACTCGAGTCTTCGTAACCAACCGAATCAAGGAACTATTTTAGTGACATAATGGATAGGAAATTACAAAGTTTCATAAGGGGTTCTTGGTATTTACTATGTGGGATATGGTAGAGAAGAGTTTTGGGAATGTGTTGGAACTAGTGAAAGATTTCAAACCAGTGAATCAAGAACACTTATTTCGGTAGGAAGACCATGTTTCCAGTTGTATGAGATTGATGTTCTGATATGCGATGTTATAGATGTATATGATTTTATCATTGAGTGATGCACATGTTTTGTGTATGTTATGATTTTAGATAGATTTATGGTGCTTGGTCATTAGAAAAGGGCCTTAGATATATTTTTACTCTTGGTTGGAAAAGGAAAGAGGCATCTCATTCATCATTTTTTGATATATAAGATTCACATCATATATGTTTTCTAGTGTGTTATTTATACATATGATCGAGGCCTATTAAATTGGTCCTACTTATATATATATATATATATATATATATATATATATATATCATTCTTATGCCATGTTATGTAGATCTATGTTGATGCATTGTTGTTGAGGCTCATGAATCAGTCTTCATGCACGATTGGTTTAGTGACCCTAATAGGTAAATATTGCATGTGATTATCTTCAGTTGTACCCTTTTTAGGGTTTTTTGAGGTCTTTGTTATCCAGTCGGATCACAGAGTACGATGATGATATATACAATGAATTCTCTTGTGTTCTTGACCTCCAAGGGTATTAAAATGTACGGATTCCCAATGAGGGCCAATTTAGGATCTCATTTGTGCTATTGACCTAACCACTAGGGAGTAGTTCTTTATGAGGATTCTTGGTGAGGATCATTCCCTTGTACATAATGTTTTTAGTTTCAATCCCCATAGGTCCACTTTCTATTCACCTTCTTTGGAGTGGTTGATCATTTGGGCTACATGGTTCGACCTTATGACCCAATTTTGAGACTTATTCTATCAGGCTAGGTGGAAGACATATAGTCCATTAATTTGACTCAAAAACTTGTAGGATGAAATCCATTATTATTTATGGAATCCTACATTATAGGTAGGTTGAGTTCTTTTAGAATCCCTTTTCAACAGTGAGTTTGGATATACGCTCATTCTAACAATGGAGCATGGTAGGTGCTCAAGATTTACAATATATTCATGTTGATTCATTCAGCTATTGATAATAACATTTTTTGCTATGTAATTAAGACTCACATCAATGAGAATGACATTTCAGGTTCCTATATCAGTTGATCAGTATTTCCACTATTACTATTGTAGTCCAAGAATGGGTAGACACTCATGAAAGGAACAAAACTAGGTGAGAATAGATTGCAAGAGTAAAATCGTGGCATAGGTGAGGTGATTTTTTGAAGGGGAGTTCCTAGAAAGCTTCTAGATTAATGAATTTTACATTCCATGTAGCAAAATCAAATTAGAATGTAATGGATAACTCGTAAGATTATGAGTCTAGAAAAAAATCTTCATGTTAGTTGTATGCGGTATCATTTCAATCATAATTAGTAAGTGGACCTATGAGATATGAGTACCGATGTTTACAAGGATTTTCATGGGAATTTCTTCCTTGTTTTTATGTAAATTGATAAATTTCCCTCCGCGGTAGAGGTGACATCGAGAATGACTGGGTACTGCAAGACAATTGACCTATGATAGAAAATGGACTTGCATTTTTAGAAGGAATGGTGTTAGGTGTTGGTTACAGAAGAGTTAGCCTATTTTTTCAGCATAGATCAGAAGATCCATACTTGATTTTTTAATGTTAGTGTACTCTTGGTTTGAGATGATTAGGTTATATCTTTAATTCATCGTATGTATGCTAAGAGATCATCAACCCTATGCTGAGTTTATTTTATTATAAATATTTTTCCCTAGTTGAGAAAGAAAACCTATTGATGTTATGATTAGGTAGTGGTATAAGGTAATCCTTATGGTGGGGAGTGTACCATTGGATGTTTTAGGGTGGTGAATCCTATTTTCTATTGAAATTTAGTGTTTTTCATGGTCCATTTGGCTTGAGGTTTTCTTCTGAGATGATGATATGTTTATTCAAATGGCAAGGAGTACCAGATTGGTTGTATTTAAACATCATTCATGTATGAGAAAATTATAGATGCTATGAGGATTTCATTGGATAGTACATATTACTTATTGTGAATATTATCTTGTTGATAGTATGGATACTATTCATACCACCGGGCCTCTTTAGAATGGGAAGGATTATGGTGAGGATATTGTAAGTTCCCGTGTTTTTTTTGGACATGAAATTTTGTGGAGAAATCTATATTTTTTATATCAAATGATTTTAGTGGTAAAATATTAGTTATCCCCTAGAATATGATCTTAGATAATTCTTTTGAACACTCCATTAGTCCTGGAAGAGGGTGTTTACCCTAGTATTATAGTTTATTAGAATTTCGAGCCGTTTAAATTTTAGTAGAATAATTAATATTTAATGTTTAATAAATGAAATATTAGTTTATTCGTGTAGGTTAATTTGAAAAAATATTTTGAATAGATCATCATACTAGGGTTATATCGACACCATTGGTTTTAAAAATGATAGTTTTTTCAAGGTGGGAAATAAAATCAAGTTGGGCAGTTGGGCCGACCTAGGGGCCTATTTTGTTTTCTTTTATTTTTATTCATTATCTTTCTTTTCTTTTTTCTTTTCTTCCATTACTCCATGGAATTTATCATACACCTATATATAGACTCTTTAATGTGGATAAGATAGAGAAAATGGGTGGCGAAGTGAGAGAAGAGAGAGGGGAAGAAGGGTACCATCATAGTGCTCGGGATACGCTGAATCATCATGTGGTAGACACATATCATGGAAATTGAAAAAGCTGTTGAGGATTTTACCCAATGGTAGGAAATTTTTATGTTTTCCTTAAATCCTCATAGTTTAATCACATTTCAGTTTTAAATCCTTATTATGATTTATATGTCTTTTAATTTGAGCCTGTGATTTGGCTGGATATTTTTCTTTTTCATAAAATTTTGAAGTGTATTTATAGGTTCATGATTTTGGTGGCCTACTGAGATTTATTTCTAATACTTTCACTTTAAACTTGGTGTTTCTATAGACCTTATGTATAATTTTTTAGTTTTAACATAGTTTCATGGTAAATAGGGCTAAGGCCCATATGTGTATGATCAAGAGGAGCTACTTTAGTGTGTTCTTTTGATTGGGTTGGTGTAGTTTGACAGTGTCTAGAGACATGGTATGTGGCTTGGATCATAGTTAGTAGTAGAGACTTGTACTTTTATTTCTGCTTCTTTTATAATCCTATATCTATATGTTCAATAGAGTGTTTGACCGGTGTTGTATATATGACATAACTGTTTGTGATTATATAGATTTTTTATTTATTATTAGAGCATGTTCTATTTCATTTCATTTACTACTTCCAAAATCTATTTATTTACTAATTGGATGTTATATTGTAAATTTCATTTATTTCTCACAATAATATTAGGGTATAGTCTTCCCACTATCAAACCCTAGGACCTTTCTTCTAGTCAGCAGCCTCAGGGGTATAAGGAGGCATGTTTGAGGGCTTACAACAAACCTTGTTAGGGAACCATCTTACTAGAATCCAGGACAGGGCGATATATTTATGATTACTTTATTATATAGAGTCAAAAACCTATGTTTAAGATATATTAAAGAACTCCCAAATATTTTCCTATATAAAAAATAACACACCAAATATTTGTGGTATGTTTCTTCATAAATAATTTCAATTCATTATATATCTTATATTACACAGAACACTGGGTCACTGTAAAACAACACTCTATTATTATAATTACGTAAACATTTTAGTTATAAACTAGAAAAAAACAAAATTTTTCTACTTATGTGAATCAAATTTTTGAAAATGGACATACATAGTAAGGATTTTTAAGTTATTAAGAGTCTATTAGGGTAAAAAAAAATTTGGTGAATACTAATGAGAACTTTTGGATAGTAATATTAATCTTATTAATAGTAATATGACCCTTATGAATAGTAAATAAAATAATAGAATAGTAACCTCAACCATGAATGTATAAATAAAATTTAGGCATCTCATATATGAAATTATGATATAATTATACTAAATAAATGTTTTATAAATTATTAATTAATTATTAGAATTTTTATATAATGTAAATTTTTATTTACAATTTTATAATTAATATAACTATTACAAATAAATTTTATTCTCATAAAATATATTCATTAACTAATAATTTTTTTCTGATGATTTAAGGATAATTTTTTGAGACCTTAATTTTTCAGAGTGTTATAAAATGATTTATAAAATTAAAATCTTTATTTTTTTGATTAAATAATGATTTTAATAGAAAAATTAATTTTCTTATATTTATAAAATTATTTTCGTAAATTATGGTTCCATTTTGGATTTTAATTGTCAAAAATATGATTAGGGTTAATTATTGGTATTTTTTGAAATACTTGAATTTTTTGTGAATAGAAAATACGGTAATTTAAGGAATATATGCGTTATAAGTTAAATACATTGTACATTGAGTCATGAATTATGTAAGAACAATTAGTTAGAGCTCACATGCACCAATTAATTAAATTATTCACTATAATCAAAAAAATCTTGACTTGAACAAAATAATAAAATAATGAATTAAATAATGAGAAATCGCCTATCTTCTCCACTATAAAAACCATGCCTCACCCACTCTTATCCTCTCTCCTCTTAGACATGAATTATATAAAATTTCATCCCAAATAATATTATCTATTCTCTACCCATGTCTATGATCTCTTGGTCTTACCATAAGAACAATGCCCCTTCTTTAAGGTGGTTCTCAAGGAAGAGTATTCAAGAGGTAAAACCCTTTTCCTTTTCCTTTTATTTTCATTTGAAGTTCATTCTTTTACACTCTTCTGACCTATTATGTCCAAATGACCATGATAAATCTAGAATCATCTATATTATAAAATGATATCTTTTTAATTTAATACCTATAATGAAACTCCTCTCTCTCTCCCTCTCTCTTATTTTAAAAAAAATGAAATCTCCGTCCGTGATGTGCCAATTTACAACATTCGTAGACGACAGATTTTGGTTCTTCAATTTCACTTTAAATATTGGCCATAAAACCATTTTTTGGATGAAAAAAATTATTAAATATGTATTAAATACTATTTAATTTTATGTAACCATCATATATACATAATCTTAATTTATTAATCAAAACTAGTGCGTAATGGTCGAAACCACGCAAGAAATATTCTAAGCGATTATCACTAAAAGTTTAACTCATGATTTATCCTAATACCATTTTACCAAATGATATATATTACCATTGTAAAATATATATTAAATATAATTTTGGAGAATTATATTCATTTTACGTGAAATTAATTACATATAAATAAGAAAACTAATCATTAAAACCAAGGAAAAGAACGCACTGAACGCCCATTTTTTTCCTTCAGGCTACACTTCCTATTTATTTTTCACCAATTATTCCACAAATAATAATTAATTTAATTAATTATGTAGTAATTTAACTACATATTAATGATGTTATCCTACTTTAACTATCATAAAACTGTATATAATTTTTTTTAAACATCTTTGTCCCACTCTCTTGTCAATATCCAATCAAAGGCTGGTCAACCACAAATGGAGTCATTTATAGGTCAACACATAAAACAATACTCAATGTTGGATGATATAAACTATATATAATATATAATAATATAATTATATAACTATATAATTATGTATTTAATTATATTTATTTATAATATTCATTTAGAAAAAATAAAAAAATGTTGCAAAACTAGAAAATTTTAATTAAAACAATATATAAAATGATTTAATTTGCATTAATGTAAATTAAAAAATATAATCCAATTATTATAATTGATATATATTTATATAAATTTATATAATTAACATATGTATAAGTCTTTTAAGAAATAGTTTTTTGTTGTTTAGGAGGCTCAAACACGACAAAAATAAGGATGAATTATGGTATGAGATTTCATTTCGATATATATTTCTTTGAGACTTACATGGTATTATGAAACTAATCATGTTTATGTGGTTTTTATAATTCTTCCTTTGTGATCATTTTTCATTTGAAATTTCATTTCTATTAAATATCCATATTTATTTGTCATGGATATGATTATTTTCTTAATTGTATACCATTTTTCATACATTGTTTATTTTGAATATTATTTTAAATGGGGAAATATTGATGAATCTATATCCTATAATCAATATATATTTTTATGAGTCATATTTTTATTAAATAAAATCTATGTATGGAGAATTATTTGTACTTAACGATATAGGTGGGGCCCACTATATTCCCTCAATGCATTGACATGTCTCATGAGACAAAATTGTTGGCAAAAAACCTATCAGGTTTATTTTCAAACAGAATCAAATGGGTTTCTACCCAAAAAAATTAAAACATCTTTACAATATTATGGTTCATGTGCTAGATACATGAATTCCACTAAATACACTTTTTCTTCATTCAATGCTCATTTATTACTTTTCATGATATTTTCACTATGAATAAATCTATGGATCCATTTTCATTCATAGTTTATTGATGGATTGTTTTTTATATATTATTTAACTTTCCATTATTTATATTCCTTATTTACTATAATTTTATTATTATTTCTTCATATTACCCTTACTGATCCTTTGATCATACCCTTATTATGTTTCCTTTCCCATGGTGGTGAAGAAGAAAACTTTGAATGAGATTTCAAGGATGCATTTATTTCATTTAGTTATGTATCATGTTGTATTTTTAAACCTTACCAATGTAATATGAGTATCATGTGTCTAATATGGTGTTCCAAAAATGATAATCTAATCATTCCATAGTGATTTTATACCTTGTAATCATGCCAATGTAGTAAAAAAATCATCGACTCCAAGATTCTAGGGTGTGGGTGTTCCTATTGGTATTAAAGGATGTTTAGAAGCAACCTTGGAAAAAATATTTAGAAAAAATAGTTTAGAGTACATAACCTTATGAAATAATTTGAGGTTAATAATAGAATAATATCCTTGAATTCTGGTAAAGTATAGATTATGTGGGATTTCCTAGCAACACATCTTTGTATGTATACTATAAGTGGATGTGGTTCTTGCACATATGTATCTAGGAGTAACAAATATAACAAGGTGTTTTAGGACTAACTCAGGGTAACCCTATACACGACAATAGGCCTTACTGCACACCTAGTTTGAAACATTCCTGGGGTATGCTTAGTTTAAATCAAATTTCCATTACAAACCAGTATAAAGGGTTTTAAAGTACATATTTCCTCAATGAAACCATGTTTACGATTATGATATTAAATATAAAAACAAATTTCAATTTATTTTATGAGTTTTAATAGTTTTAAATTATTCATTATAATTCATAACATAAATCATTATATTACATTTTTTAGTGATGGCATATAATGGATGAAATGTAATTAATACCCGAGAACAATGTAGGGATTACCCAACTGAGATAGTCAACATAGTTAGTGTTGGATTTGAGAAGATCATGACCATATTAGGAAAAATTACTATGTTTTTGATGAAAAAATATGGTAAACTTATGTTAGATAATTTCAGGTGGAAGTAAGCTGCATCATTTAGTGGTATTATAATCTAGTAGTAGTTGAGTAGTTGACCAAGTCCCTTGAAAATATATTTCCAGCTTTGAAGTGCAATGAAAATGAAAATGTAATACCGGTAGTATATTGTCTAAAGTGAGATGACGATTGATGGTGGTCATTGATCTAAAATAATGAGGAAGATGAGATAGAAGAAATGGATTGGATAACATTTAAAGAAACATTCTTAGACAAATACTTCCCTCATGAGCAATGAACTAAAATGAAGATAAATTCATTATCACAATGAAAAGGGAGGAATAGAGTGTTGTGGAGTTTGGTTCTACCTTCAAAAAACTAGTCATTTATAATATTTATTACATACTTGATTCAAAAGATAAGATTGATCCTTTATTTTAAGGTCTTAAGAAAAGTATCTGAGGGCACTAGCTTCTCAAATATTTTGATGGTAGGATGAAATAATGTTATGTGCCATAAAAATAAAGAATAAATTTTCTAGATCGAGTTTGTTCAAGGGAAATCAAGAGAATAATAGGTATTCTTATGACCATGGAATAGCTGAAGTACCAAAAAATAATAAGTTAATTAAGTAATTCCCATTATGCAAAAACTGTATAAAGAATCGTCCTGGAAAATAATTGAAAGGCATGAGAGTTTGTTATAATTTGGGGTAAAGGATTACTGATAAACTTAATGTAAGAGGAAGATACAAATCAAATATGTTAAATTCTATAATTTTATGTATATGAGATATTATGAAATTTATTTTACTAATCCTTAAGGAAAATTTCCCCAGAAAGGGCCACAAGAGCAAGGAAAAAAGTTTATGATCACAATTGTTGGGGTTGAAGTTCCTAATGATGTGGTGGCATGTACTTTAATCATTTCCTCAAAAATAAAAAACTATTTATTTTATTACAAATAATCATATTATTTTAAATATTCCGAATTTTCCAAGAAAACTATACATTTCCCATTCGATTTAATAAAGGAGTTGTCAATAAAAAACCCTTATGGGATGTAACATTTCCACAAAGATGTGTCAGTAATACCCTTTCATGATACATAAAAAATATTTATTTTCTATCCTTTCAATCATACCTACGATTTACTTTTATATAATCCTCAATATAAAATAGCTTTCAAACTATGATACAAAAAAAATCTAAAGAAGAAGGATGTTACAATTTGTGAGAATGATGTAGAATCCCTTATGTTCAAAGAAGAAACCTCATAATCTAATTCTTGTCTATAACTACCACTAGTAACTCTACTAAATGAAATTATTGGTGTGGAAGAGAAAAAAACATATAGTGATGAATAAAGTAATATTCAAATTGAGTATGTTCCAATTGTTAAAGAATATATTGATGTATTTCCAAAGGATTTACCCGGACATCCTCATGAATGGGATATTGAGTTTTCAATTGATTTAATTCTTGGTGAAAGAATATCATCAAATAATCCATATAGAATGTCCACTATAGAATTATTAGAAGTAAAGAAACAATTATAGTAATTGAGATACAAGGGATTCATTGTCTATAGTATTTCTCTAGGGGATCCACTATTATATTTGTAAATAAGAAACACAGATCCATGAGGATGTGCATTGAATATAATAAAATCAATAAAATTATAAAAAACTACATATTGTCTAACCCACATTTATGACTTATTTGATCAAATTCATAGATCTAAATATTTTTCAAAGATTGGACTTAGATATGGGTATCATTATTTTTTGTGAAGAAGAAAGATATTCCAAAGTCATCATTTCGAACTAGGTTTGGACATTATGAATTTATAGTAATGCCATTAAACTGACTAATTCACCCATTATTTTCATGGTTATAGGGAATATAATTTTTGAGGAATATATTAATGATTTTTATGGTATTTATTGATGATGTATTGATGTATTCCAAACGCTATGAAGACCATGAGACCCAATTTGGGGTTTTTCTAGAGACTATTAATAGAAAAGAGATATATGGAATGTTTAGTAAGTGTGAATTCTGGAATAAAATAGTTTCTTTTCATGGATATATTTATCTAAGGATAGAATCAGAGTTTATCCTTCAATGAAAAAGTAAATCCAAGAATTGCCTACATGAACAAACATAACCAAGGTACATAGTTTTATTGGATTAAAAAGTTACTGTCAGAATTTCATATAGAAATTTTTTAATTTGAAAACCTACTAACCCAGATCACACTTAAAGTGTTTATGTTTGTATGTGCAATGGAATGAATAGAATATTTTGATTAATTGAATAGAATATTTTTCAATGCTTCAATTGTGAATCTTTCCTCTGGAAATGATGGGTTTGTGATATAATATAATGCATTAAGGAATGGATTGGGTTGTGTCCTTATGAAAAACAATAACGTTATTCTTTATGAATCAAGGAATTTGAAGAAATATGAAAAAAAAATTATCCAAATCATGATCTCGAGTTACAAGATGTAATATTTTCTCTGAAAATATAGAGACACTATCTAAACAGTGAAATATGTGAGATATATATTGATCATAAGAGATTGAAATAAATTTTTACACATAATGAACTTAACATGATATAATGTAGATGACTTGAGTTACAAAAAGATTATGATTGTTCAATACACTACCACCCATTAAAGGAAAATAAGGAAGAATATGCATTAAAAAGGAAAGGTCATGGACTTCTGGCCTAAATAATTATTGAGAGAGATCTTATGTTGATGGATCTAGTAAAAATGGATATGGGAATTATTATGGAAGAGGAAACATCATTTCTTTTTCAAATGATTGGTAAACCATATTTACTAGAGAAGATAAAAATCTCTCAATTCTTGAAATGATAACCATCAAAATAAAATTAATGTCATTAATGATAGAAGATTGTAAGACTTTGTGTTTGAGGATGATTTTCGGAAATTTGGGAAGAGGTTATGTGTTCCATAAATACTTGATCTAAAAAGAGAACTATTAGATGATGCTCAAAGCTCAAATTTCCATATACACACTGGTAGCACCAAGATGTATAGATATGTGAAGAAACGTTTTTAGTCGGAAAATGTAGTGGGAAATGGTTGGCTATGTGTCAAGGTGTCTAGTTTTTCAACAAGTGAATGCTGAGAGACAATATCCAAGAGGATTTATACAAACTATACCTATTACTATGTGTAAGTGTAATGAAATTATGATGGTGTGAAAGGACTACCAAGAAAACCTAGAAATAATGATACAATATGGGTATTTGTTGCTCGTCTTACAAAATCAACACATTTCGATACAATAATGGATGATTTTCCTCTAGTGTCTCTAGCGAAACTCTACATTAATGAAGTTGTAAAACTTCATGGTGTACCTCTATCGATTATTTCTAATTGAGATCCATGATTTAAATTAAAATTATAGAAGATTATTCAGAAGGATTTGTATACTGAGCTTCACATGAGTATTGATTATCACCCTCAAACGGATAGATGGTCTAAAAGTACTATTCAAACATTATAACTGATGTTGTGATCATGGTCATTTGACTTTCCAGGTATTCTAGATTAGTACTTACCATTGGTGGAATTTTACTACAATAATAGTTTCCATTATTGTATCTAAATGGAACCATATAAAGCATTATATGGAGAGATATGTCGAACTCCATCTTATTGGGATAATGTTGCTCATAAGAAACTTATAGGCCCATAACATATTGAAGAGAAACCGAAAATGGTAAAGAAAATTCAGGACCATGTTAATGGATCCCAAATAAAGGAAAATATTTATACTGAAAACTAGAGAATGGATTAGGAATTACAAGTTGGAGATTATTATTTTTTTGAAATTATTTCTATCGAAGGGCGTCTTAATGTTTGGTAAGGAAGGGAAACATAGCCTCAGGTACATTAGACCATTTGAAATTCTAGAAAGGATTATAAATTTAGTTTACCATTTAAAAATTCCACCAAGAATCTCCCAAGTTCATGATATGTTCCATCTTCAAATATTAAAGAAGTACATGCCAGATCCAACAAATGTACTCACCAATGAGGAAATAGAACCGGAAACCGGTTTATCTTATTGTGAAAATCCAGTCAAGATTATTGAGAATAGAGAACAGATATTGAGAAATCAGACAACTCAAGTGGAAAAAGTTCTTTAGAGTAACCATTAAATGGAGGAGGAAACATGGGAACCTAAAGATGTTATGAATAAGAACAACCAACATTGTTCTAGAGGGAAATATACATAATTTTTAGGAAGAAAATTATGAAGGAGGGAAGAATACAATAAGAATTAAATTTAAGGTATGTTTCATCATAATAATTTTAATTCATTAGATAGCTTATATTATACAAAACACTGAGTCACTATGAAAAAACACTCATTAACTATAATTATGTAAACACAATAGTTATTACCTAGAAATTAAACCTAAATTTTCTACCTCTATGAATCGAATTTCAAAACACAGACATTAACGGTTGTGACCAGTAAGATATTTAGAGTCTGATATGACCAACTTACATTTTTGGAGAATAGTAACTTGACACTTTTGAATAGTAATGGTTCCCTTAGGAATAATAATATGGCTTTTTGAATATTGAACCAACCAAATGAATATGAACCTTGCCCATGAATCTATAAATAAAATTTAGGCATCTAATATATGAATGTATGATATAATTAGTGTAAATAAATGTTTTAGAAATTATTATTTAAATATTAGTATTTTCTATAATATGTAAATGTTTAGTTAAACCTTAATAATTAAAAATAATGATTAAAAAATTATTTTCATAAAATTTATTAGTAAATTAATTTTTTTCTGATGATTTTAGGATAATTTTGTGAGACCTTGGTTAATTTTTTAGAGTGTTATAAAATAAGTTAGGAATTTAAAATATATATTATTCGAGTAATTGATGATTTTAATTAAATATTAAATTTCTCATATTTAAAAAATTATTTTAATAAAATAGAGTTCATTTTTTGGATTCGACACACTGAAAAATGGTTAGGGTGGATTTTTGGTATTTTCTAAAATTGTTTATTTTTTTGTGGATCGTAAAATATAGTAATTTACGACATATATACATTATAAGTTAAATAAAATATTCATTGAACCAAAAATGATCTAAGAACCATTAGTTGAACTCAATTTCACCAATTACTTTTTTTCAAAAGAATCAGCACTATTTATTTTTTTATAAAATTAATAAAATAATTTAAAAAATAATGAGAAATCACCCCTCTCATCCACAATGAAAACCACCCCTCACCCCCTCTTCTCCTCACTCTTCTAAGCCTTAAATCTTGTCAAAGTTCTACCCAAATCTTCTTTCCTATTATCTCCCCACATCCAAGAGAAATTTTGGTCTTAACAAAAGACAAAAACAAATTTTTTTAATGATGTTCTCATGGAAGTGTTTTCAAGAGGTAATATCATTTTCCTTTTAATTTTATTTTCTTTTCAAGTTATTTCATTTATTACACTCTCCTCACCTCCTCTAAAAAAATGATCACGATAACACCATTATAATAAATATATTGGAATTGTATAATTTTAAGGTAAAACCCATCATGAAACTTATTTATCTCTCTCTCTCTCTTTTATATTAAAAAAAATTAAATCATCATCTTTGAGGTGCTAATTTACAACATTCATGGGCGAAAAATTTTCATTATTCAATTTATCCTTCAGGGATGGTCATTAAATAATTTTCATGGTTGAACCATATTTTTAAATATTTATTATATCTTCTGTAATATTTTTAATCATTATATATACATAATATTAATTTATTAAAAATAACTAGTGCATAATGATTGAAAAAAACCCAAAATAATCAAAGAAATTATCACTAAATGTTTATCTAATAATTCATTATAATACCATTTAACTAAATGATATATATAACCATTTTAATATCTGTTTGAATTCCAATAATGGATAATTATATGAATTATACTTTAACTTCAAATCTTATAAATAATATAATAAATCATTAAAATAATGGGAAGGAACGCTCCCGACCCCACCTTTTTTCCTTCGGGTTACACTTATTCTTTATTTTTTCATCAAATATTCCATAATAAATCATTAAATGAATTGATTAGTAAATAATTTATGTATATATTAATTATTTTAACCTACTTTAAATGTTATAATACAATGTATAAAATTTTAAAACATCTTATTCCCACTATCCTGTTAATGTCTCGTCAATGGTCGGTCAACCACCAATGGAGACATTTCCATGTCAACACATAAAACATCATAAAAGGTGGATGTTATAAACTATATATAATATATAAAACTATAAATGTATTCATTATATTATTATGTATTTAAATATTTTAATATATACTTTACATTTATATAAAATAGATAAAAGTATTGTAAAACTAGAAATTTGTAAGTAAAACATGATATCAAACGATTCAATTTTAATCATGAAAAATTAAAAATTAAAATCCAAATATTATAATAGATAGATAATTATATATATTAGTATATTTCAGTTAGTTATAATTCTTTTAATAAATATACATTTATTGTTCGTGAGGTGAAAATGCAACAAAATTAAGAAGGAATTAAGGTAAGGGATTTCATCTCAATTTATATTTCCATGAGACTTACTTGGTATTGTGCACCTAATCAATTTCATGTGGTGTATATAATTCCACATTTTACATAATTTTTCATTTGAAATTATATTTTTATTATATATCTATATTCTTGTGTCATGGATATGATTATTGTCTTAGCCATATAACATTTTACATACAATGTTTGTTTTGAATGATTTTGTTACTATGAAATATTAATGAATCAGTATCATATGTTCAATAAAGATCGTTAATAGATATGTATTCCTGAATTAAATCTTTGATGAATTATTTAGACTTATAGTGATGGGTATGGACCGCTATAGCCCCTCGATGCATCAAATGGTCTCATGAGACAAAAATGTTGGCGACAAACCCTTCTTGTTTGTTTCCAAATAGAATTAAATAGATTTATACCCAAATATTTAAACCAACTTTATGGTTTAATGGTTAATGTTAGAGATACATGATGTCCACTAAATAAGAATTTTATTTAATCAATACACATTTATTACTTTACAATATATTTTCACTACCACAAAATCTATAGATGCAATTTCATTTCCATTTTATTAATGGCATGAGTTTTTTTTCATATTTTTCAACTAGGAATAATTTATATTCCGTATTGAATTTAATTTTATTGTTATTGTTTCATATAACCCTTACTGATTTTTTTCTCACACCCTTATTATGTTTCCTTTCACCAGGTTATGAAAAAGAAAACATTGAATAAGGTTTCAAGGATACTGTTTATTTCATTATGTTATGTATCATGTTGTATTTTAATTTTTCACAATTTACTATGAGTATCATATATGTAATATGGTCTTCAAGAACTACTAAACTAATTGGTCCTTCCTTATTTTATTCCTTGTAATCATACTAATGTTGTAAAATAAAGCACCAGCTCTGGGCTTCTTAGGTCGGGGTGTTACATAAAACATCTCAGGACCCCATTAATCTTCACTCAAAAAACCTTAGAGAATAACCTCACTCTTAAATAAACTCTCCAAATTCCACCCAAGGTACCACCAAGCTCTCAATAATCTCCTCCCATTATTTTAGAATCCCCCTCCCAAGCCAAGGGACCTCTCTGTCTCTCTATTTTTTTTTCAATTCAAGTACCTTCTTTATATTTAGTATTTTTATTATCAATTAATTATGTTTAAACAAACATATAAAGATACAATTACTATATAATTTATTTTATAATAATGATATATCATTTATTCACTCATATTATAAAATCAAATTATGTTGTTACTATGCAATATTTTTTTAATGGTTTTCTCCAAACTTTTATATTTCAATTTCTTAACATGTTATCACCCTTTGCCTCATTTTAAATCCTAATTATTCTCGTAAAATTCTATTATATAATATTTATTCTTTAAAAATATATATATAGCTCAATTAAACTTTATTTTATGGGTAAATACATGTTTTAAAAAGTTCCCTTCTCAATTCCTCCCGATAAGCTAACCAGATTTAATATAGTTTCCCTATATATTAACCATTTTCATGTAAAATTTATAAAATGATTTAATACATGAATATTTTTATAAAATCACTCATTTTATCATGAGAAAAAAATTTATTTCATTTCTAGGTTTATAGAAATAATTATTCCTTTATCCTCTTTAAGGACTCTGAATTCTTTTCCCAAAAACTATACTTATGTGGTACATTTATAAAGACCCATAGAAACTATTTATTATGTTTACAATTCAGTTGGTATTAATTATTCATGTTATATTCTTATATTTTATTTAATTATTGAAAATAATAATTTAAATCTCTTCTATAATTGATTACATTATGATAGACCATTTGGGTTTTCCGTATAACATGATTACAAAACCCATTTAATTCAATGAGAAACCCTATTGATTATTCATTCTGTTTTATTTTTTTTATGTGGAACACATATTCATTTTTTATGATAGGTACACCTAGATAGTGCTCTGAGGCATTGGGTAATGTTTTAGTCTCATGGGACGTCATGTATGGGAATAAGGAGTGAACCAAATCAATTATGGGACATTGTCCCTAATGTTATCATGTATTGGATGATAGCCTTGACCTATGTTTATGATGTCATTTTTAATGTTGTCTCCACATTTCCATGTTTTCTTTTATGGTATTGTGATATTCGATGCCTCAATATTAATATTTAGGATTCTCAACCCTTTTGTGTCATAATTAAATTTCTATTATCTAACATTTAATACATTCTTCATGTTACGGCTTATTAATTCCCTTACTCGGATTTAAACCTAACCCCTTTGTTATGTATTTCCCTAGGTTATTCCCTTTAGTTTTAAAAATGGTGGAAAAATATTGGCATGTTGAGGAATTTCTCAATATTGATGATGGACTCCATGTTTTATGTTTTGATGTAATTTACCTAATTAACCAAATACACTAGTCTTATCGATCTTTTGGGTTCTATTATTTATATTCATAGACAATAAATCATGAATTAATGTCTAATAAAGATTTGGGTTTTCATAATAGGTATCAATGTAATGTTTAGTTATTTTTTATATTATAATTTGGAAAATCTAGTGAAATCCTTGTGGATAAGACTAAAAATAATAAAACATCCCTAAATTTTGGTATAGAATCGATTAAGTGGTTTTCAAGAAAATACATCCATATTTGGATACCACAGGTGGTTGTGGCTTTGAATCTAATGTACCTAGTGTTAATAATACTAAAATTGTTGTATTTACCTTGACTCAATCATCACCTAATGCACAATAACTGGCCTTGCAACAATCCTTGTTTGACACTCCTAGAGGATATGATTTCATAAATTCACAAGCATGTTATGAACCATTATTAAGGGAACAAAAATTCCAAAAAAGATTTTTCTTTAAGAGATATATTATGGATAACAAAGATTGAAGCCAATAAATTCATAAGATAGGGAATAAATTCAATTTATTAATTACCCCATTAATTTGTTTGGATTCCTAATTATTTTTTTGAAATTTATCATCCCAAAATTTACCTTCATTCTTTAAAATTATTGTAAATAGGTGGAATCGAGTAAACAACCAATGTGAAGGAAATTGGAATGTCTTCCCAAATGAGTTGTTCAACCTGATAGGAGGAGGAATAAAAAACTATGGGAAGACACTATCTTAGTTGATTAAGGTTCTAAATGGAAACCTAAATTAAGAGGAATGACCAAATCAACATAAGAAATTAAAAGTTTCAATTGAGAAATTCATTCAAAAAAGGCCTCATACATTCTATGGAGCATTCGATCTCTTAATCATAGAACAATGGACAAACTCTCTTTAGTAGATCTTCTCCATCATTAAATTTTTCATGAATGATAAGGTCATAATGTTGGTTTATCATATGGAAAGATACATTGATAAATGGGTTAAATTGATCAATAATATGAATATTTAGGAATAAATCAATGTGATAGGGTAAAGGTAATTCTAGAAAATGTTTTTTGATAAATATTTTCCTCAGACTCTTCGACGTAAACTTGAAATGGATTTCATTTGCCTCAAGAAAAAATACAATGAGTATGTTAGGGGATTTAAGAAAAACATCAAAAGACAGTCCTGATATGCCTCCAGATTTTTTTGACCCTTGAATGAAAAGTTGATAGGTTATTTGGTGGGATAAAACAATGTCTTCAAAAATCTATTATTATCTAGGACATTGATAGCTATGAGGAAATTTCATGATGTGTTGTCAAAGTCAAAATGGAGATAAAAAAATATCAAGGATCCCATAAGTATAAGAATCAAAAACTAGAGTTTAATTTTAGTGTTTTGATGGTGAAATCTAATAGTGAATGAATTTTCAACATCCCACAAGTCAAAAGTGTGTAATAAATCCCCCTATAAATTGGCTAAAAGGGACAAGGAAAATCATTAAGTGTTGGAAAGAAGGGAACCTATCTAGATATGTCTGATATACGAAACCCAATAATGTGATGGAGGAATGAAATGATCTACTAAGTCCTTATCATATCATTAATTATTTCAATTTCACTTAAAAATGGATCTTTGTAAACCAATCCACTAAGACAGTGGTGGTTGAAGACAATGAATTCCAGCATCCTATATTGTAACAAGGGTAACATATTTCATCATAACTATTGAGGTAGATTGTTAAAATGAAGTGGTGATATGTATATTAGTTAGTCATTCAAGAATAGTGAATGTAATTTTTGATTCCTTTTCTATGAATTCTTTATATAACAGAAGTTTTGTAGAATTTTACAAACACCACCACATAACACAGAAGTATAGATGCCATTGAAAACAATAAATGGGGAAATTATTCAATTCCAAGTATATATATCATCCATTATAAAAATTTATCACATTAACTTCTTATTGAACCTTGAGATACTCTATTTAGTGTAATTTTATTCCATTCTTGGAATATTTTATCTTTATTGACATTAATCTAATATAAATTGTTGTAGGAAGGAAATCACTATTGGAATCAAGAATTTTCCTCCAATTCTGTACAAGTGAAAGGAGGATAATGAATCTTCTTTAGTTAAAACATCTAAATAATGGATATTATATCCCTAATAGTAATTATATATATCTCAATTATTGAGTTTAGTAAAAATATCACCCTTGAAAACATGAAAATGGGGAGGGAATATGTAGCTTTGTTTCATGATGAATTACCTGGTATTTCCCCTAGGTGAGAGGTTTAATTTTCAATTGGGATTATAAATGGGAATTTTTTAATACCCCAAACATCTTATAGAATGGAGTTTGTGGAAATTGAGGATCTAAAGAAGAAACTATATGATAATATGGATAAATGGTTCCTACACCCAAGTGCTTCACTATGAGGTTCACTAATATTATTCATCAAGAATATGGATGGGTCGATGTGGATTGACATTGACTATAATGTACTCAAAAAGATCATGATAACATATAAGTATCCTATTGATATGATTATTGACTTGTTCAATCATTTACATGGATCCCAATACTTCTAATAAGAGGATCTTTGGTCATAGTATTATTAAGTAATTGTGAAACAGGCATGGGCTGTATGAATTCCTTGTAATTCTATTCAGACTCACTAATGCTCTATAAATCATAATGGAAATGAGGAATATAATATTTAGGGATTTTCATGAGATTTTTTGTAGTATTTATTGATGATATTCTAAAATGATCAAAAATAAAGGAGGAGCATGAGGATTATCCTAGAACTGTGCTAAAAAGATCCTGAAAGGATAATCCTTATGAAAATTATAGAAAATAGGAGTTCTGGATGAGGAAAGTTTCTTTCATGGGTAACATTATCACAATCAATGAGATATCTATTTACCCTTAAAAGATAGAATCAATTTAATGATTATTGAGGCAGAAATCTGTGATAGATACTGGTAGTGTCCTTAGACTTTCTGGGTATTATAGATTATTTATAATAAATTTCTCGTGATTTTCAAACACGATAACCAAGATAACTCGGAAGGGAGTCATTTTTTTCATTAATAATTAATTTTAAGAGAGCTTCAAGTAGATGTAAAAGAATATTATAATTGTACATATACTTATGCTACCCATAGTTGTGAAAATTTTCATGGTATACAATGATGTGTAGAAGAAGGGATTGGGATATGTTCTATTGTAGAATGACGAAGTGATATTCTATTTCACAATGAAATTGATTGTTCATGAATAAAGTTAACCAAAACATGATTTAGAGTTCATTATAGTAATCTATAAATTGAAAATATGGAATCATTATCTCTTTGGGTGAAATCAGGAAATATATAAAACGCATAGGAGCCATAAATATATATTCATAGATAAGGAGATGAACATGTGATGATAAATATGGTTAGATTTAATAAAGGACTATGAATTCTCAATCGACTATCACCCTTATAAAGTGAATAAATAGGTAGATTATCTATTTCAAACAAATCTACAAATTTTATCCTTGATGATAATTTAGAAGGATACAATCTTCATAGAATTTAGAAGGATAGAAATGAGAGTCATAAAGGAATGAAAATAATAAATCTATTTAAAAATTATTTCTCAAACATCCCATCTAGAGAAGATAAATGATTACCAAAGATACGATATATAAATTTGGAAGATGGTGTAATCTATAAAAAATGAGAAATCATTTGTGTTCAAAATTAATGAAGAAGGAGTAGTAAGATTTGGATCACAACAATGTGCACCATAAAATCTTGGGTTAAAGATTGATCTATTTGATGATTCCTATAGCTCGACCATCTCCATCCACCCATGAAGAATAATGATGCATTGATATCTCTAAGATCACTATTAGGGAAAAATATGAAAAAGTATATTAAATAATATACATCATGGTGTCCTGTATGTCAGAAAGTGAATGGTGAAATGAAAAAAATATAAGGGGTTGATGTATCATTACCCATACATATAAGGAAATAAGAAAAAATAACCACTAATTTTTTTATTGGTCTTCTAAAAAAATCAAGAGGAATTAATTTGATATGGGATATAATCGATTTTCAAAGAAATAATACCTAATCCTTTCAATCTGAGAGGAATTATCAATCAATACACTTATAGATATATTCATTATAGAAGTGGCGAGGCTTCACGGAACACCACTATCAATTGAATCTGATCAAGGCATAATATTTACCTCTGTGTTATTGAAGAGTATCAAATATGATCTAAATAAAAATTTAAACATTATTATTTCTTATCCCTCAAACCACCATACTATCTAAGCAGAATTTCCATACACTGAAAGAAATATTAAGAACATGATAAATGGATATCAAAGAAAGATGAGATCAACATCTTCTTAAGGCCTAATTATCACATAATAAAATTTTCCCTCAAGAATATATATGGATCCCTATGAATCCCTTTATGGAAAGTGATTCAGAACACCTTAATGCTGGGATGAAGCTAGTGAATGAAAACTGATGGGTCTTGAAATGGTTGAAGAAATGTTGGAAAATGCCAAGATAATTCATCCTCGCATTAGGGATTCTCAGATTCAACAGAAGATCTATACTCACAATCATCAATGAGATGTGAATTTTGAGTATAGAGATAAGTTATTCCACAATATATCTCTAATGAAGAAAGTCATGAGATTTGGGAAGGATGGAAAACATAGTCCAAGATACATCCATCCCTTAGAGACCCTTGATTGCACCGGAGTGGTGGCCTATCTAATAACACTCAAACCTAACCAATCATTAGTGAATTATCTATTCCATCTATGCATATTGATAAAATACATGACATAATCCTCACAAGTTCTGAATCCAGAGGTGGTACTGATGGAGAATTATCATTAATTTGAGGAGTATCAAGTCAAGATCTTATAACATAGAGAAAAATTTCTACAAAATATGGAAATGAAACAGTTCAAAGTGATATGGAGAAACCACAAGTTTAAATAAGTGACATGGGAACCATATGAGGTGATGAAACATAATTAAACTCATATAGTTTAGTGTATGAAATGAAAATTTTGAGGGTAATATTTCTTAATGGGAGAATATTTTAATGATCTGAAAATTTATTAATATAATTTCCTTTGAATTAAATTTCCTATTATGTATTATGGTTATATAAAACACATGAAATTATTTGGTTTTATTATATCCTTGTAGATTTAAGAGACCATAAAGCATCATATCCATTGATAAAATAGTCATTCAACAATGATCTTATAATTATTATAAATTAAGGTTATGATAAATATAATTAATTTAGAAAAAATAATAAATGACCTAAACTAGTAGGATCATACACTATGAATCACATTTATCATAGAATTTGAGGGAGATAGAATCAATTGAATTTTACCTTGACCAATCCCAATCTAATATCCAATAAATAATGTATGATTAAAACCGTTTATGAGATATGTTCAAGCTCAATGAGATCACAACCCAAACCATGTATGCCAAACCACCCCATGAAAATCTCACAATCACACACCTTACAATGAGGGTGTTTACTAGTTTAATAATGTGATATATTTCAAGGCCCTAATAATATGAATATTTATATTGTATTTTCAATATAATAATGATTATATTTACTTCTTAGTATTATTACATTATTAATTATTTTCATTTTGATACAATAAAACACAAATTTTTTTTGGATAATATTCAATTTCAAAGTAGACATTATTTTTTAATAAATTCATTAATTTAAAAAATTATATAAAAAATAAAATAACACAATAAAATAATTTTTATTATATATAAATTATAATATATTTTTTATGATTTCAAATTTAATTTTTATTTGTGTTCAAAAAAATGTTATCGTAAAAAAACCCAAAACTTCTCATTAAATGTAAAATATTATTTTAAAAGTGAATATTAAAATATTTATAATTCAAAAAAAAATTGAATCTACATGCCTAAATTATCCTACAATTAATTTTTCATAATTCTTCAGACATCCAATTTTTTGGGTAAAAAAATAAAATATGGTATAAATATATTGTTCTTATTAGGAAATCATAATAACCCAAAAGTGATTTAATAAAGTATATAAATGGTATCCTCAAACAAATATATGTTTTCCCTTTAAAATAACTTGTTTTTTGGTTATTTTAATAATTATTTAAACCCTCGATGAATCCTCTAATACCTATATTGTATTTAATGGTTTGGAAATAAATTTTTTATAAACAAGACTCACTTACACATCAAGAAGTGTAATATTTTTTTCATTACGGACCTTGTACTTATAAAATAAATAAAAAGAGTCTTATTTTGGAAAAAAGGGAAATACCCCTATTAAGGTTTTTTGTTTTAATTGATTTATTATAGAGAGTCCAAAACCTATGTTTTAGAAATAATAAACAACCCCTCTCTTTTATTATATAAGCTCACACCAGATCCCATTACACTTACCTACAAAAACCTTGGATAAAATACTTAGACTTTAACACCATATCTAGATTCCTCCCAAGGTTCCACCAATCTCTCATGAATATCCTACCAAGATTTTGGAATCACCCTCTCAAGGAATGGGGCATCTCTCTATACGTTTCAATTCAACCACATTTTTTGTATTTATACTATTGATCCTAAATTTTTTATGTCCCCATGACTTTATAGAAAAACCCTATAATGTCCAATTTATGTCCAAATAATGATAGATAATTCATCATGTCTCATTATAGCATTTACCTAAGCCATTACTTTTCCAAAATTTAGTAAGGGATCACTCCGAAACTCTATAATTCCTTTGGGTAAAACTTTATATCCCTTTGAATCAATTTAACTCTTCATTATTATTTTTCAATTATACTATATTTTGTTATATATTCTAGAAAAATATATCTAGCTCAATAAATATTTATTTTATTTTCAAATACATGTTTTAAAAGGTTCACTTCTCAATTTCTCATAATAAGAAAACTTTATTAAAGAGAAATTCTCTATTTTATTACAATTTCATGTACAGTCCATAATTTTTTTTAAATCTGTCAATAGTTTTTAAAATCACTCATTCTATCATGAAAAATATTTTTTGTTCATTTATAGTTTTATGGAAATAATTATGCCTTTATCCTCTTAAAATAATCTTAATTCTTTTCCCTAAATCATTACTTTGGAAGCACATCTCTAACCTTACCTAGCCACTTTTTTTTGTTTTCACATTAGTTGGACTTCATTATTTTTGGTCTATTGTAATATTTTATTTATTAATTACCTATAATAATTTAAACACCTTCTCTCATGGATACAATTATGACACACCCTTTGGGTTTTCCTTATGACATGGTTATGAAACCCATTTATTTATATTGACTACCCTTACAATTATTCCTTTTGTTTAATAACTTTATGTGTAAAACATGTGCATGTATGTTTTGTGATGCATGTGGATAGATTGTACTCCAATTAATTGGGTAATGTTTTAGTCCCTTGAGACTTCATGTATGAGAATAGGGGGGAACCTAATACATTATGGGACTTTTCCCACTGTGTTATAATGTCTTGGTAGTTAGACATGACCTAGGATTATGATCTCAATATTAATGTCATTTTAAAATTTTTATATTTCCTTTATGTTATCATGAAATTCCATTCTTCATTGTTCATATTTATTATTCTCACCGCTTTTATGTCTCATTTAAATTCTGATTATGTAACATGTACTACTTTCTTCATGTTATTATTTGTTTATTCCATTATTGAGATTTATAGACCACCCCTTTCTTATGTATATCCCCTCATTATCCCAGGTAGTTTTAAGTATGATGGAAAATTATATTTATGTTAAGGATGTTTTCAATAATTCCAATGTACCCCCTATTTTATGTTGTTATGTAATATGCATATTTACCCAAATAAATGAGACTTATCGACCTAGTAGGTTGTATTCTGTGTATTCCTATGTCAAATATCATGAATTAATGTTTAATAAAGACTAATATTTTCATATTCATTGGTTTTAAAGAAGGGAAATATTTAACAAGTTTATTATATATTATGTATCATTAAAGTAAATACACATGGTTTTGTGATGGAATTAAAATTTACTGGACCACACTTATCATGGTATAATTAGAATTTACCTAATTTAATTAAAGGGTTCTAAAATGGTTTGGGTAAGAGAATATAATACAGTGAAGAAGGGGAATAATAATTTAGATAGAGATAATGTTTAATGGATTCATCAATTAATCAATGTAAAGAAAAAAAGTGAGGATTGTTGTATAAGGAAATGAGGAAGAAGATAATAACCAGATAAGTCCTTGGTGTCTCACACTTACACTAGATATCATTATTTAGGAAGGTTTCTCTTATTTAATTGTGTAAAAAGTTACTTCTTATTTTAATTGGTTGGTGCTATTGATTGGTGCAGGTTCAAGGAGACACCCTCTCTTGTAGCTTTATATTGATAATAAAATGGGAGTTATGGGTGGGAAGATAAAATCCATCACACATTGGAGACGTAATCATCCAATTTTAAGGAGAACCTTGTTATCAAATATAATATGTCATTTTATATTTACTGTATAGTTATGAGTTTGTGAGATTGCTAATAAATAAGTAGGATTCCATTAGTGGTTTGAAAAAGAATAATTAGTAATAGTAATTCATGTCCCTATAAGTATTGATCATGTCACCTAGTGGTTCTTAAAATGGGCATCAGAGAATGGTTTTCTCTAAAATATTAATATTTTTAATACTATGGATCAACATAAATTGACCAGTATCAAATGAATTCATATTTTTGGAAGAAAATGATTTCACATTGGTAATAAGTTTATGGTATGTCATCTTCCCTCACATGGACTTGATTTTCCTAACTTTATTTTTTAAGGTTTCAAAATTCCAAAAGAAACATTTTTATGGTGTCAATTTGATAAGAAAAATGTGTAATGTGACTAGAAAACATGGAATTCTCAACTATACTCATTATCTACGAAGGATATAAAAAATGATATATAATATTGATTATGAGACATTAGAAACAATTCAAAATATTTATGATTGAGACAAGAATGTGAATGAAGGTAAGTTGCAATTTATAGGAAACAATTTGATAATATTAGAATTCGTGAAGTTGAATCTATTGAATATTTATTTACCAGACTTAATGTGATTATCAACACTATTCGAGGAAATGGTAAAAATTTTTATTACTCTACCATGGTAAAGAAACTCATTTTTATTATACAAGAAAATTTTGATGTCAAAATGTCAACAATTCAAGATAAAATATTTGTTGAATTTAATATTTATGAACTTAAAATAACTATAAATAATTATACCAGGAGAATATGAGATACTCTAAAAAAGGATAGAAAATATTATTAAATTTATTTTAACTATTTCAAGAATATGAATATTTAAAGTGGACACAATTGTCACGACCCCACCCCACAAAGTGTACCCCTCTTGGGTCGGTAATGTGAGAAGGGAGATAATGACCCCTGAGTCCCGCCTCCAGTAGGCCCCGGGTTGGCGACTAGCACAAAGTGTATAGTAAACACACAAATGGGAGGCATTACCCTATAAGAGAACACATGCAGAAGAGAGAGATAACATAGACACCAACCAAACCCAACTCAAAACTAAAATATAAAAGAAAACCCAAGTGGACATATGTAATGTCCTGAAAAAGTGCTACAACTAGAAGGGGAAAACCGCAAGTACCCAAAAGAAAGTAAAACAGTAGCAACCACAAGCCCAAATATCTCCTGCAACCACAAGCTAGTAGAAACCAGCCTGGTCTCCAACCTACTCCAAGTTACATGAAAAATAGTTTATATATACATAGGGTGAGTATAACAGTATACTCAGTAGGCTTCTCCCCGAAGCCTCTAGTGAAAAATTAAAGAAAGCATGCTAAAGTACAGTGAACAACAAGTGAAACTAAATCGTCACCTAAACAGGTATACTAAGTTCCCAGCCTCACCATGGATACTCTCACCAAGTAACACATACAAGAATATATCATATAATAAAGAATATCATGGTTACCCCACTACTACTTCCCCACTGGTTTTCCGATTTTCCCCAATGTCGCACGTCCTGAGCATCTCTATCTGAAAAGGCTTTCCCATAGACACCTAGTCAAAGCACAACAATATGCACCTCATTAAACAAAACCACCATGTCTATGTAACCAATGTAACTAGGTAGTTTCAGGGAGCCACTAGAGCTCACCTAACGTGTATCACACATCGAGTATTATACATCAAGCCATTACAACCCATACACTGAGTAAGGATCCTCAAGCCATCACAGCCTATACAAGTTACACCTATAGTAGTCCAAAGGATACTATATCCAGAATATATGTGTGTGAATAACCACAAGCCATTACATCCCTCTACACACATATATGGGGAAAACTAACCAATGTGCCTGCCAGCACAAGTAACTACCAAGAGAAGAGAGCGGGGCCAAAGGGGCTTGTCAGCCATCCATCATCCCACTAAAATGTTAGGGAAAACACCGCCCCTAGGGGTCATAATCCCCGAGTTATCAGTTTCCCATACTAATAGGGTGGAGTAGCATATAGAAACACAAAAAGTACAGAATATACTATATCTCACCACCACAATATGGGCATAACCATGTCTTATACTCAATTGAAGCTGACGTCCCTCGGACTCCGGGATGCCACTTCTAAGACTAGGTACCGTATAAACACACACCACTTAAAGAGCTTTAATAAATTATTTCATTACCTTTTTATTAGTTTCACTTTACGTTAATTAATTCCTTAAACATTAACTAACCAAATACAATTCAACTTTAAATTTGATTAGCATCACACCCAAATTCTACTGTCCCCTTAAAAATTAAAACCTCGTCATTATGTTCTGGAAAACTCCATCCCCATGGTTTAACACCATTTATTCAATTATTCATTACAGAATTTCTTTCCCTCATTCCCAGATATTCTAGAAAAATATTCTATGCTACTAAACACAAGGGTTCTCAACACGGTGAGTAGATGTACTACCCATCAAGTCTTTACTACCTATAGCAAGTGCATAGAACCATCCTCCCATAAGAAGCTAAACACGGAAATCACGTGGCATACCCCACACATCTTCGCCTCTTTTGGAAGAAGGGTAATCAAAACCATCTTGCTAGAGTAGTGGGAAATAGTAAAGAATATAATCAACCAATAAGGATCAGAATGCATCCGACAATCACATCCATCACATTCCATCATCCCTGGTGTCGTCCCTGACACCCACATGCATAAACAGATGCATCTTGCCACTCTAGGCATCATCTGCTGCCACAACCAAAAGCCTCCATGCCCTTACATATCACAATGGCCTTCCAGGATCACATCACAAGACATGCAGTAGGAAAACAAACATCACATCATCTGGGCACTTGGCCCTTTGACAATCAAGAGGGTAACTCAGAACCCTTTAAGGAATTATCAAACATTTAGTTTTTTAATCCATATTTAAGCATAGAGATTACATGTTACAATATGGAAAGGAGAAACTTTAGAATATGAACCGCAAAAGAACGATGATAAAACATACCTTATATCGAAGATTGATCAATACAACTTGGTTGAATCAAAATAGAGATGAACCAATCTGAGTAGGAAATTTAGATTGTGCAACTTCTATTAGAAGGATTGAATGGTTCTATCATCTCATAGCCGAGAACAAAGAGGATGAATTAGGGATGAAGATATCTCGTCCCTTTAGAAGATTTAATAGGGAAATGATTTAAGATACGATTTATTTACCATTAAAAGAGGATCACATTAAACCACGTGGTTTGACCAAGTAAAAACATCCCGAGCTATAGGAATAATTAATAAAGGAGTTATGGCCTTTGAATTGGCCTTAGGGTCCTTAAAACGAGGCTTTAAAAGTCAAAGGAAATGTCAAAGGGGCGAAACTATATGAATCTGGAAACACTGTTCACATACTCAAAATTTGGAAAAGGAAAAACACTATTCATAAACATCACCTTAGAACCTCACCATTCTGGAAACATTATTCATGAACTGAAATTAGGCAAAGGAAAAAAAGGTTACCGATAGAGGTTACTGATATAAGTTACTAATAGAGGTTACCGATAGAGGTTACCGATTGAGGTTACCGATAGACCTCACCATTCTAGAAACACTATAGGCCTACCGTTCTGGAAACACTATACACCTACCATTCTGGAAACACTATACACCTACCATTAGAGGTTACTGATAGAACATTGTTCACTGAACCTCACCAATAGAACACTGTTCACTAAAACTCACTGATAGAACACTATTCACTGAACCTCACCGATCGAACACTGTTCCCTGAACCTCACCGATAGAACACTATTCACTGATGGAACTATTCACAGAATTAGAAATTTGGGAAAGTGTTGGGGATTAGTCACCTTGACCTTCCATAACACCTCAAATACCACATTTTCAAAATGTAATGGACCAGAGAGGTCTGGGCCATTACATTAAATACCTCTCGAAACATTCTCATCCTCAAGAATTCAAAACCAACCTAAAGAAAAAGAAACGGGGTTCGAACAACCACCCATCGAGATACCACTCAAAAGAGAGAAATCCACAAAAGAAAAAAAAGAAATTCATAAATAAAACATGAAAGGTCTAACCACAAAGGGGACATCGTTACATGAAAATTGCTAAACATCAAAAAAACACGGTGTACTGAGCACGTATCTGTGACTCACATTCCCAGGTACTCTCCTCCATGCCACCATGTCGCCACAAGACATGAACCTAGGGGATAGAATGCCCGTGCAACACCTTCTAGTTCTGGTCTTGGATCTTCACAGGTCGCTCCTCAATGGTTGCATAATCATCAACATCGATCTCCCCCCAATCGATGATCTGAGAGTCATCATGAAGATAATTATGGAGTTTTGATACATGGAAAACATCATGTATCTGAATCATCTGTGGAGGAAGTGATACTCGATATGCCACATCTTTAACATGAGCTGACACCTCGAAAGTCCCATAAAATCGAGGAGAAATCTTACTTCCATGACCAAACCTTCACTGCCCATGACGGGAAGTCACCTACAGAAACACATGATCCCCAACATTAAACTCTAAGGGTCTCCTCCTTTGATCGACATATGATTTCTGACGAACTTGTGTTGTCTTCATCCTCTCAAAAATCACCTAAACCATATCTATTGTATTCTACAGTAGTTCCGATCTGAGAATTCCTGTCTCTCTGACCCCAGTCCAGCACAACGGTGAACGAAAAGGTTGGACATACAAGGCATCAAATGGTTCCATATAGTTAGTGGAGTGAAAACTATTATTGTAAGAGAACTCCACCAAGGGTAATTACATCATCCAAGAACCTCCAAAATAAAGAAAACAATAGTGTAACATGTTATCATGAGTATGGATGGTTCATTCTGTTTGACCATCCATTTGAGGATGAAAATCAGTGCTAAGGAATAGTTGAGATCTGAAAGCATGTTGGAGAACTCTCCACACCCTAGAGGTAAAATGAGGATCTCAATCAGAAATTTTCTTCCTTGGGAATCCCTGAAGTCTCACCACCTCCTCTAGATACTGCCTCATCAAAACATCCACTGAGCTCAACTCCTTGATTGCTATGAAGAGGGATGATTTGGTTAAATAATTCACTTCCACCCAAATAGCATCATGTCCTCCCGGAGCTCGAGGTAAACCAGTAACCATGTCCATTGAGATTTCCTCCAACATCCACTAAGGAATCTCTAATGGTTGGAGGGGACCACCAGGAAGATGGTGTTCGGCCTTCACCCTCTGGTAGACCAAACATCAAGACACAAACTATACAACTGCACGCTTCAACCCAGGCTACCAAAACCGACTCTTCAACGCTTAGTACTTCATTGTTATGCAAGGATGCACCACTAAGGGATAAATATGGATCTCTTTGAGAACTGTCTCGCACATCATCAAAGGAACAATATGCCTTCCATGATACAATACATGGTGTTGTTAATCCTCAGTCCAACCATCAGGGGCCACTCCACAAACAACTTGATCTCTCAAGACCTCCACCTCTAGATCCCCCAACTGGGACTCTTCTACCTTCTGCATCAAGGAAGATTGTACCGTCATCTGAAAATTACAAACTCTACCCCCAACTTCTCCCATATCAAGATGTAATGCTGATAATTCTTCTATTACTCTCTTGAAATCATCAGATTCACGCACAACACCACTATGTGACTTTCGAAACAATGCATCAGCTACAAATTTCCCTTTTCTAGGTGTATACGATATTTTGAAGTTGTATTATTGTAAGAACTCCATCCACCGATGTTTTCTTAAGTTTATGTCATTTTGGGAGAAAACATACCTCAAACAATTATGAACTGTGAAAACCAAAAAGCACTCACCAAGGAGGTAATGACTCTACAACTTAAGAGAAAACACCACGGATGCTAATTGAAGATCATGGGTAGCATAGTTACATTCATGGGGACGCAAATATTGAGACTCATAAGAAACAACTGACCTATACTGCTAGAGAACACAGCCTAACCCCAAATGTGAAGCATCACAGAAAACATCAAACTGAACTCCCTCAAATTGAAGACAAAGACCTGGATAACTTACTATCTTCCCCTTTAGATACTCAAAAGATGCCTGAAACTGATTAGTACATATGAATGGCTAATCCTTCTTGGTCAAAGTTGTCATAGGAGTTGCAACTCATTAGAAATTGGCTACGAACCTCCTCTAGTAGCCTGCGAGACCAAGGAAACTTGGCACCTCTGACACTGTCATGGGGGATTCCCAAGACACAACTGCTTCTATCTTCGATGGATCAACAGCTACTCACTGTTGGGACACAATGACCCAGGAAACGGACTTTTAGAGAACAAAAATCACACTTCGACAACTTCCCAAATAACTGATGTTGATGAAAAACTCCCAAAATGGCTTGTAGATGCTCTGCCTGCTCCTCCTTAGATGTAGAGTACACAAGGATGTCGTCGATGAAAACTACCACGAACTTGTCCCAGAACTCGCGGAACACAACATTCATCAATCCCATGAACATAGATAGAGCATTCTTCACTCCAAACGACATTAAAACAAACACATAATTCCCATGATGACCATGAAAATAAATCTTCAGGATATCCTCATCCTTCACACACATCTGATGATATCCAGACCGCAATTATATATTTGAGAACGAACTTTCACCCTTAAATTGGTCAAATTAATCATCAATCTATCGAAGAGGATAGCGATTATTTATTGTAACTTTGTTCAAGTGACAATGATTGACAGACAACTGTAATCTGCCGCCAGCCTTCTTCACGAAAAAAAATGGTGCACCCCACGGTGAAAAAATTGGCTGAACAAAACCACACTCTAATAGACCATCAAGCTGTATATGTAACTCTTGTAACTCAAACGAGGCCATATTATATGGAGACAAAGAGATAGGAGACGCTCCTGGTTGTAGCTCGACCCCAAAATCGATCTCTCGTCAAGGGGGAAATGCTACAACCTATTCTGGAAAGACATCAGGGTACTCCTCTATGACCCTAGAAAACGCCAACTGCTGAAGCAAGGAAGAACTCAGAATCATATCATCCATCATGGATGATAAAAATGGAATGTGCCTATGACCCATCCGAGGATCTCACTCACCAAAAAACACCACTGGCTCTCCATCCGCACCAATGAAAACAGCCTTCTTCTGGAAGCAATCCATGATAGCCTGCACTGAATACAACCAATCCATGATGAGGATGAAATCATATGGTTGTATTTTTAAACATAGGCAATATCCCCAAGACCATTGTTGTACCAACAATAGCTCATAGTCTCTTCATATTTCAAACAAATCAGCTCGACTTCCAACTATCATAGTCAACGCCAAGGGCACTGGATGTCTCTCTACATCAAGTCCCATAAAATGGACAAGGGTAAGCGATCTTAATGAGTGTGTAACTCCTGAATCAAAAAAGGAAAACACAAAGGTAGAAAAAAAAGAAAGGGGTACCTTGAATGACATCTGTATCACCTAGAGCTGGCAACGCTAGATCATGAAGCTAACCAAGACCTCCTCCACGGTCTCTCTGATCCTGATGATGGCCCCCACCACGGTCATGCTCTGCTCTCTGAGGATGGGGAGCATCATGGGGCTATCCTCCACCTACCCCATCTACCCTATGCTGATCTAATGTTGGTGAAAACTGCTACTGCTTCTGTCTCAGCTTCAATTGCCTCAGTGGAGGAACCTAGAGCGTAGCACCAGGTGCACGATAACTGCTTTGAAAGGTTAGGCACTCCCGCTGCTGATGACCACAACCACCAAAAAAACAAGCGTCGGATCCCTTGGCATAGGCCTGAGAGTTTCTGCCTCTGGAGAAACGAGATGTAAAGGGTTGGGACCTACCCCTAGTTGAAAAGAAACACTTCTGCCCCGCAAACCAGTAACCTTGGACCACAGCTCTACTTCGTGAGGAATCATGATGATTCCACTCTCATGATGATCCGGTCATGTACAAATTCCTCTTGAAAACCTCTACCCTTTCAAGCACCTCAAGATATGTTTTCATCATACAAGGGGGGACTTGGCGCTGGATCTTTGGATGCAAAGCCTCCTCAAAATGCCTCGCCTTGGCCTCCTCATCTGGAAGCAGGTCTGAATCATATCATAAAAGGTTCCTGAAAAGGATTCCAAACTCTCAAAAACTGGAGCTCCCTTATGGAAAGGTAAGAAGCTCCTGGAGACTAGACGCCTTTGTGGTTGAAGAAAGAAACTCGACACAAAACATGTATCGGAACTCCTTCCATGAGATCACTGACTCCTCACAATCCCTGAGGAACAAGAACCACCACTACCTTGGTACTCCACATAGCATCGTCACAACCAAGGACAACCAGTACTCCTTCTGAGCACAGATCAAACTGAAACTGATCTCAACCTCCTCTAACCAGTTTCCTATGACAGCATCTGAAATGGAGCACTTTTACTTCTGCAGACTCTGGCGGTAAAACTCTCGGAGTGTCTTCCTCCATGTGTCATCGTCGTCAACCTCTACCCTGCAGTGATCTGCTGGAACAACCTGCTGAACATTTTCTGTGCAAACCTGATGAGGATGTTGACCTGGAGGCATACCAATAAAATAAAAAACAGTTAGAGTTCATAAACCAGGAATATGGAAGACTCAAAATTAATTAATTAATTGTTTTCATCCTTTGAGTTTATGTTATCTTATCCCACGGTTTGCCCATTCAAACACATTCATAAAGAAGAATGATTCCTGGTCCTTTCCTAGGTCTCTACCCTGCAACTAGTATCACCTTGTTTAGTAGCCATTGTAAATGTAAATGTTCGTAAATCAGATCATAGGGGGCTGTAAATGCCTATATCTCATCCAGTCTCCTATCTTCACATCACTTTCTAAACACGAATGACACCATTTCCCTACCAACACATGAAACCTCACCTATTCCTAACTGCCAATTCCATCCTATCCCTCAACCAGACCTCTGATACAACTATGTCACGACCCCCTCCCCAAAAGTACACCCCTCCTGGGCCGACAATGTGATAAGGGTGATAATGACCCCCCCCCCCCGAGTCCCGCCTCCAGTAGCCCCGGGTTGGTGACTAGCACCGAGGGTATAGTAAACACACAAATGGGTGGCATTAACCTCTAAGAGAACACATGCCGAAGACAGAGATAAGATAGATACCGACCAACTCCAACTTAGAACTGAAATATAAAAAGAATACCCAATAGAACATATGTATTGTCATGAAAAAGTACATAGGGAAAACCACAAGTACCTAAAAGAATGTAAAACAGAAGCTACCACAAGCTCGAACAGCTCCTGCAACCACAAGCTAGTAGTAACCAGCATGATCTTCAACCTGCTCCAAGTGACCTGAAAAACAATTTATATATACATAGGGTGAGTATAATAGTATACTCAGTAGGATCCTCCCCAAATCCTATCGTTCAAAAGTAAAGAAAACATGCTAAAGCACAGTGAACAACAAGTGAAACTAACTCGTCACCTAAACATGTATACTATGTTCCCAGCCTCACCATGGATACTTTCACCAAGTAACACATATAAGAATATATCATATAAGAAAGAATATCTAGGGTACCCCGCTACTACTTCCCCACTAGTTTTCCGCTTTTCCCCAACGTTGCATGTCCGAAGCATCTCTCTCCAAAATGGCTTGCCTGCAGACACCTGGGCGAAGCACCACAATATGAACCTCATGCAACAAGACCACCACGTTTACATAAGCAATGTAACCAGGTATTTTTTTGGAGCCACCACAGCTCTCATAACATGTATCATACCTCAGGTATTATACCTCAATCCATTAAAACCCATACACCGAGTAAGGATCTTCAATCCATCACAGCTTATACATGTTACATCTATAGTAGTCCATAGGATACTATATCCAGAATATATGTGTGTGAATAACCATAGGCCAATACAGCCCTCTACACACATATATGGGGAAAACAAACCAATGTGCCTACCGGAACAAGTAACTACTAAGAGAAGAGAGCGGGGCCAAAGGGGGTAGTCAACCATCCATACTCCCACCGGAATGTTGGGGAAAACACCCCCTAGGGATCAGAATCCTGGGGGTGTTAGTTACCCTTACTGACAAGGTGGAGTAGAGTATAGAAACAGAAAAAGTACAGAATATACTATATCTCACAGCCACACTATGGGAAAAACCTAGTCTTAGACTCAACTGCAGCTAACTTCTATCGGACTCCGAGCTACCACTTATTAGACTAGGTATCCTACAAACACACAACCACTTAAAGAGCTTTAACAAATTATTTCATTACCTTTTTATTAGTTTCACTTTACATTAATTAATTCCTTAAACATTAATTAACAAAAGACAATTCCACAATAAATTTCATTAGCATCACACCAAAAGTCCACTATCTAATTAAAAATTACAACCTCATCATTGTGTTCCAGTAAATTCCATCCCCATGGGTTATCACCATTTATTCAATTATTCATTACAAAATTACTTTCCCACATTCCCAGGCAATCTAGAAAAACATTCCGTGCTACTAAACACAAGGGTTCTCAACACAGTGAGTAGATGTACTACCCATCGAGTCTTATCCACCTATAGCAATAGTGTAGACCCATCCTCTATTGAGAAGCTAAAAATGGAAAGCACGTGGCATAGCTCGTGTGTCTTCGCCTCATTCAGAAGAAGGGTAAGAAAAACCAGCTTCCTTGAGATGTGGGAAAAGATAAAGTAGATTATCAACCAATAAGGATCATAAAGCATACAACAATCACATCCATCCCATTCCATCATCTTTGGTGTCCTCCCCAACACCCACATGCATAAACCGATGCATCTCGCCACTCTAGGCATCATCTGCTGCCACAACCAAAAGCCTCCATGCTCCAACATATCACAACGGCCATCTAGGATCACATCACAGCACAAGCAGCAGGAAAACGAACATCACATAAATTAGGCTCTTGGCCATTTGAAAATCAAGAGGGTAACTTAGAACCCTTTATGGAATTATCAAACAATTATTTTTTTAATCCATATTGAATTAACATATTTATTATTCATAGGTTCCAAAATTCGGGAAAACTAATCAGTAATATATCACAAATAATTAAACATGATTACTACAACAATTTGATTAATATAAAATTAAAATAAGAAGAACCATATTCATTTACATGCATCTTCATCCATAGCCAATAGTTATCAATTAATTCCGATTTATGTTCTTTACAAATTTTTATCAATAACGAACAACAAAGCAAAGCCAGAATGGATATCAAAATATCTATAAAACAAGGAGAAATAACATATGACTGTTGATGCTCCTTTCGTCACATAATCTAAAGATTGTAAAAGGGGAATATCTGAGCTCAACATGATTCACCCTTTGAAAAAATCATTAAAAATCGACAAAGGCTTGAAGAAGGCTTCAAAATCACAAGGGTCGCGCAAGTGACTTGCGCGCCCAAAGGATAACCACTCGGGGTCTTCCCCAGCCTATAAATACCCCCGGTGGGCCCCCCATTTGAGGAGGAATTTTTCTAGAATTCACAGACAGAGCTCTGAATGCCCAAGTCTCTTCTTCAGGTCTTTCGAACTCTTATATGGTAATTATTTACCTAGAATGGAAGGTCTAAACAAGAGGAGTAAGGTCTAAGTGTTAGAATTCACTAACACATGCACGCCTAAGTGGTTATACCCTTAAGGGAAATGGACACACTTGCACGGCACCCAACTTATTCAACAGAACTTGTGCGCCATCTTTTGGAAACCTCTAGGGATGATACCATGGTTTTGAGCCAAGTCTCTCCCAAATATTACCCTAAGGGATGAAAATCACGCAAGTACCCATGTGGCGCGTAGGTATACCTGTCCGACCAGGGCTTGCGCGCTCACGTAGTACCTGCGTGCCCCTACCTTTTTGGGTGACTTTCCTGCCCATTTCACACCTCTTATGTCATTCCACCTCTTCTATTCAAGATTCAGTCTTCAAGACACTCTTCAAAGCCATTTATGGCGTGATTTCTTGATTTGGCTTCCTTATCTGAAAGGAACTCCATGGAAAATCTCTCAAAATCTAGTGATTTATAGATCTTTATGTCACTAAAGATTGAGATTTCATTCAATCAACCCCATCCTCTAAGATGAGAGAATCCTTAACCTGGGCCTCCTTTTCAAGAATAATCCCCAGTCCTAATTCTCAAATATGGGCCTCCTTTTCAAGAGTAAGCCCCAGATCCCCTATCATGGGCTTCCTTTTCAGGAGTAATCCCCAGTCATAATTCCCCAATTTATGGGCATCCTCCGCAGGAGTAAGCCCCAACCATAATTCCCTTAACCTGAGCCTCCTTTTCAGGAATAAGCTCTAGTCATATTTCTCAAATATGGGCCTCCTTTTCAGGAGTAATCCCTAGATCCCCTAACCTGGGCTTCCTTTTCAGAAGTAAGCCCCAGTCATAATTCCCCAAATTATGGGCATCTTTCTCAGGAGAAAGCCCCAACCATAGTTCCTATAACCTGGGCCTGCTTTTCAGGAGTAATCCCCAGTCTCAAATATGGGCCTCCTCCTTAGAAGTAAGCCCCATGTCCCTTTAATTTTCATATACCTTTAACCTAGGCCTCTTTTTCTGGAGGAAGCCCCGGTCTTAATTTCCTTTTGATCTGGGCTTTCTTCTTAGGAATAAAACCCAGTTATAAGTCCCCTCTTAACTTGGGCATCTTCCTTAGGAGTAAGTCCCAAGATTTGAGTATCCAAATCTTCATAAAGTACATATACCTTTATGGACAATGTTCCTAGATTTCTTCCCTGATGTAAATCTTAATCCTCATCTATTTTGGGCAGTCATATATACATAAGACCCACATCATTTCTTATGATTGCATCTTCCATGGCACAATTGACTTGTTTTACCAATACCTCTTGTTTCTCAAACCGATCATACATCACGTGAGCTAAGAGTGTTACAGTAATTATGGCATCTTTATTTGAGCTATCAATCATAAAAATCATTCTCCCTTATTCTAACTATGTGGGTCTAATTCATTTTCCAAAACAAAGGATATGTAGGTAGCCCATCAGCAGGTACGATCCCAAATCTGAATTAATCCATGTCCTCCTGAATGACAATAAATTTCAAGTGTCCCACTATGTGACTTTAAAACCAGTATGGTAATCATAATGACCAAGAGACTTTTTATGTATTTTTAAGGATACCATCAAATAATAATCTTTAACAAATACAGATGATTCTTAATCGATGAAGACCCTCGAATAAATATTAAATATTCTTTGAATTTCTTACATATCAATCATTGATTATTAGACTAAAGGAAATATAATTTTATACTTGGTAATGTATAAGGATTCACGAACATAACTTAAATCTATAAAGAGAGTCCCGGAGTAGACAATAATTTCCCTCAAAAAGTTGTGATGAGTCCGACCGCCCATCCTCTCGACCAATGAAAATTCCTAAGACCTATCTGTCCACAAATAATGAGCGCCTACCTTTGGAAAGTAGGTATAAATGGATATGTGATCATTGGAAGTTTCTGATTCTATGAACAAACTCGTTAGAAACCTATTGGAATGTTTGAACCTTCAATCAAAGAGGTCATCCACGATTCCAGAGGAAAACAAAAAATGGTGAAACCGACGTGAATCCTTAACCATGTTAAAATGATGTTTTTCTTATTTGTTAGGCCCCTGTTTAAACTCAATGAGAGGGCCAACAAAAACAATACATTTACACATGTGCTCATCCAAAAGATGTAGTGGATGAATTTATCTTTATTACATCTGTTATATCAAACAGGAACTCTTTTCCAAGATTTTATGCATTCTAAGAAATGGCTGCTCTCAAGTTCACACCTGTGAATACTACTGCTGGGAATGCCACTACTGCCACTACTGCTGGATCGTCATCCATGTTGAGGATGACATCACCTACTCAGCATCTTCAACGTGGGGTATCAAATGCACTTGTTAAGGAGTACCATCAAAAAAGTACTATTCCAACTCTGGAGGCTACCCGACAAGCCCTCTAGGTAAACAATTCACCCTGGCCGTCTGGACAACGACGAACAGGGATCAAGAAGAAGGTAGTGCTAACCACTGTCTCCAACCGTTTCGGGTTGTTATCCCTGGAACACAATCACCATTCACTCCCATTTTCGGGTGAGGTGAATGAGCAAGTACCTCAGGGCCTTAATTCAAGGAAGCATGAGTCCTTCCCGAGGGCTCCCATCAACAATCGCCACCAGACTCATGCGGAAGTGCGCCCTCAACATGATGAGGGTGTCGACTCCAGGCATTCGGCTCGGGTTCCTCGACCTGAGAAGGAAAAACGAATCGCCAGAGGCGAAATCTGGTCAACAGTGAGCATGTTCTCATCTCTTTCATCTCCGAAGAAGTCAACCAACCTAACTTGTTGGCAAGTAACGAGCGGGCACATACACCTGCCCGTTTTAATTCTGATGTCCAGCAGACTCATCTAGCAGCATCATGCCAATCCCACCAGGCAATTCCGGTGGAGTACTATAGGCAGGAACAAACACCTATTTATACATCATCATCTACTCAGTAGTCTCGTCTGACTACATATGATGGAGCTCGTCAACCACGTTCGGTGAAGTACAATCAGCAAGCACATACACCTACTAGTATTAATCAAGCCTACCAACAGTCTCGCTCGGTAGAACATGGAGAAGTCAGTTGGAAATCTCCGATGACAAACAAGAGGTAGACTCAACTCTCTACCCCCACACTTGAGTACTGGCAGGATTCATTGACAGGAAAAGGAGGACAGGAGCAGGCACATACACCTACTCCAAGAATGGAATGGACGTATATCCCCGTTCTGGCAGCTAAAGTAACCAAGAATATTATATCAATGGTGAAAGAGCAGAAGAAAATCCCTTCTCATATTCTGGATGTTTGCCAGGATATTATGACAGCTTCAGCGGAATCTCAGGGAAAGACACATAAATCTATCCCTTCCAGTGGAGTGAAGCATCAACTGTTCACTCCGGAATAGATGCACACATCTGTTCCAGTCCAAGATGGATGTGGGGCATACTCCCCCATATCATACGGACAACCAAGTCAGGCACATACAATTGATTTGAGTAGAGATCATCGTCCTAAACTAGCCATCTCTCTTGATCAGGAACATACACCTACTCAGAGCAGCCACTTTCATCAACAAGTTTTTTCCAAGGAGAGTAAGAAGGCGTCTAAGAAGAAGACATGCCCAACATAGTCAGGAGATCAAGTGCCAATATATAACAAGGCCTTGCTCGATGCTGGAGTTCTTGAAGCCCTCAGACACTTATCTGTTGGAATTCAAGATTCTAATCCCTCATTTCCCAATAGAGGGAACATTAATTCCGAAGGTCTTCAACAGACACTTCCTCATGAAGGAATTCTTCATGAAAATTCAGCCGATCATGAAGTTTCATCTTCAGATGAGAGCCAAAAGAACCCTCTGTGTGGTTAGGAGACCAAGGAGCAAGAGATCATATGTTTTCCCGTATCCCACCATGGTGGTCCTCCACATGATGTAAAATTTTGCTGCAAAATTACTCTCTACAGTAGTGATGCACATTGCCCGGAAAATAATCCAGTGGACAATGTTGTCCAGAGAAAGCCCTCGTATCTTGAGGCATTTGAAAATGCAAAACCAGTCATGTCTGATGATTCATCGCTAGAAGGTGAAATAATTTCTCAATCGGAAAATAGCCCAGGGTGTAGGTCACTCTCCAAACCACCCCTAAGTCATGCATCTTCTAGTTTGATCAGTGATTTCTCTACCAATATTATTGAATCCAATGAAGAAACAAGGAATCACCAGCTCTGGTCAAATCAGGTAGACGAATCTTCATTGAATGATAAAGAGGAAATACTGAACATGAGAAAACAACTGGCGAAGGGTGAAGTGCCAGTCATGTTTTGGCCTATGGCTGACTCTCAGTATGACATTCCAGAGATGTTGACGGAAGATGGAATTCATGATATTCGCCTCAAAATATGGAAAACTATTTGTCAGTTGAAAAATAAAGTATTATCTTATGATGAAAATTAAAATCATGTTAAGATAATAGAAGGGTTACAACGTCAAATTGACTTGGAATCTCTATCAGTCTCTCGATATCCAAAGGCTGAAAAGTAGCAGAGATCCCTTCAACGTTCATTCCTTGGCGCACTAAGAATATTTCCCTAGTTAATTGCCAATTCCCGATCTGGTATTCATGTCATGGTTTGGGGTGTTCATGGAGCAATACATTTCACGGTGCTCTCCAGTTAGCAAAGCCTGCCGAAAGTGGTCTCATGCAATGTTATTGCCCGTGGCCGGCCACAATCAACAGACCTTGTTTGTAATCAGAGGCTTGCCCAAGAATAGACCTCAACTAGTTCCTCTCAAAATCAAGAATAAAGAGAACAAGTTGTTAAATTAATCCTACATCAAGAAAACGAGAATATTGAACAGGCCTCTCGTATAGAGAAAGCACATAATCAAGTGACAAAAGTGTCATAAATCATCCAACAGTCTTTTGAACCGGGTGATAAAAGTGGATATAGGTTGATGCATCCGACTAATTTCTGGACTAAGGTCCATAAGATCAGGAGAGATTTTACGAAAGTCTCAGACATAGCATGTCAAGTGCCACCCCAGCTTTTCCGACTGGGGAATCTTTTAAACCAACCCTCAGAATCAATAAATAGGATTCGAGGAGTTGAGCAGAGACCGCAGGAACAACCCCAGTTCACCGGACTGGGGAATTTTTCAAATCATCAATCCCCTCCACATAGAAAGTCTGTCTTTTCTTGATTGGGGAAGAATACTCAAGAGGAAAGTAGATCCCTATTATCAGTAGATTCTTTCCAAATTACGGTTCTTCAAGAAGTTCTTGAGGGATTGAATCAACAAAAGGCAATGTCTCATCAAAGACATGGATGAAGACAATATCACAGAAATGCTGATAGAAGGGATGTGATGCGTTATGCATCAATCAATGTCATCAATGCCATTTTTGATGATCTACCAGATGAGGCTCACACATGGGACTCAGATGAAGAGGTTCCTACTCAGGAATTTGTACGCACAGACACAAATGAAGAAGGTGTGTGTACAAAAAATCATAGGATTATCCAAAATCTGGGTTTTCCTACAAATAACCCACTCCCCCTCTCCAAAAGGGATCAAAAAAGGGGAAGGGAAAGAATCCGGTTACTTATCCTTCCTCTGGAGAAGGCCAATCTCTCTCACTAGAGAAAAGATTTGCGCAACAGGAGGAAGAAATGAAAGAATTGAGGAGGTTGAACATAGAACTACTTCAAGGTAGTCTTCCTCCTAAGTGTGCTGGAGTCAGTCAGCCAAGGGAGTTTGTTGCAGCTACTGAGATGGATCATGAATATCCTCCTTTATCAGTACACCCTCACAGGTCTAATCTTACGGGTCAAGTGCGACAAAAATTGGCAGTGCTGCCATCAGTTGCAGTACCAGCTGCCATACCTGTCTAGACTCCAGTAATTACACCTGCCCAAGTCCATGTTCAACCAGATGTTTTGCAAATGTTAATAACTACCATTGATTCATTAACAGCTCAGTTAGAGACTATGGAAGGGAAGCGTACACAGCTTCAATCGGAAAAGAAATCTTAACATGAATGGGTAGATTCAATCTCTCCCCCATCAAGTTTTGGGAACCTTGTATTCACCTCTTTTCAATGGATCATGCGACCCTGAATAGCATTTGATGCATTACATGTCTTGTTGTTATTCTATGATGGGAACTTCAGAGTAGCAAAAGTAGTGAAACTCAGATGCTTCGTGCGAACCTTTCAAGGACCAGCTTTTGTCTGGTACACAATCTTGAAATTCTGGTCAATTACCAGATGGGAAGATCTCCATCAATGATTTCTTCTTCAATTCAGATCATCTTTGCCAATGAAAATAGCCTTTGATCTTACAAACTGTAAGCAAAGGGAGAATTAAAGAGTCTCTGATTTCATTGCTTGCTGGAAGAGATTAACATATTCCATGAGCATAGAACTCCCTTAAGAGGAACTATTGCCAATCTGTGTGGAAAATCTGCGTGACGAATTATACACACCACTGATCCCTATGAAATACACAGGAGGGTTTCGAGACCTTACTTCAATCGCTCAACAGATTGAGGATTCTCTTATACAAACTAAGGCTAAATCTCGTGTAATTCCATCAGCTCCAGGAAAGATAATGGGTAAAGCAGAAACAACTACAGTTATGCTTAAACAAGCACCTGTACCTGCTTTTACTTCCAAACATTCATCTTCTCGAAGGTCTCTACCTTCTGAGCACCAGAAACAAAGGTTGTTTCGTCAAGAATATCAAGGAGATCAAAGACAAAAACAATTTGAGGTTCTAAAAAGAAAAACACACTCTTTCCAAAATGAACCTGTTCCTGGTTACTTCATTTTGGCTCTGGAAAATAAATTGGTTCAGTTGACACGACCCAAAAAACAAGGAAGGAGATGAAGACTGTCACAATTATTTCCCCTTTCATCAAATGTTGGGGTATCCCATCCAAGAGTGTTTTGACTTCAAAAACCTCCTACAAAAGATGGTCGACTCAGGACAAGTCAAACTAAAAGGCTCTTCAGCCAAGGTAGCATGTGTTACTGCTATAGTTCCAGAAGAGGAAGGCAGGTGACAAAAAGTAAAAATAAAAAATTCAAAAAAATATGATGATTGGATGGTCAGAATGGCGATCAACCGAACTCATGATATTTTGAGAACACAATTGATGAAACCAATTGTACCTTCTACCATGAATACTGCAGCAAAACCCTCTTCATCAGAGAGAGAATCCTCAAAGAAACGAAATGATACAAAGAAAGAAAAAGAATCAGAAGAATATGAGTACGTGTCAAAGCCTAAGTTGTATTTTACCCTGGTAGACTTCATGCCATCTACTTCAAATCAACGGGCACCACCCCACCAAATGGAACAGCCCAAATTGGCTAGTCAGGCATAATCCTCATCGGATAAAGAGTTGATTTTCAGTTCAGTTAATATGATTCAATTAACAGATCCATATTCCAGTCGTAATTTTGATTTCTATGAACCTGAATTCCGTGTATCAAACAGAGGAATCAGAGGAAGTTCCAGAGGCTCAGGATATAGGGGAATACGTGGATCTTTTAGAAGTGATTATTCCAATTCTACCCCTGCTAGAACTGTGTATGTAGAAAAAAATCGTGGTAGAGCCCTTCAGTGAGCTCAGAAAGAACAAGAAAGATCTTCTACCAACAGCAAATTCAGTCCTGGAATAGTTATTTTGGAAGACCGGTTGAAGGTTCCTTCTTCTTCATCTCAGCAAATAAATGGATCTAATCGGTCTAATCTTCCAAAACCAAGAATATTGCCAACTTTTATCCCAATGTATGACGCATCAAATTCCAAATCATCAACTTCCAAGGCACCTGCTAAACCACATATTCCTGTTGGTAAACGTAGACCTCTGGATCAAAAGTATGATGTATTGAAACACATGGCCCAAGTACCAGCCACGTTATCAATTCTGGATGCTTTGAATCTGTCAAAAGATCTCTGGGATGCACTCATCGAGGCTTTGTCAAGTTCTCAGGATTTTGCAACTGAAATTGCTACAGCTGATGTATATCACATAGAGAATAATCGTGAAGAATACCATGCAATAATATATTTTACTGACGAAGATGAAGATGATATTGTTCATGGGAATATTAGACCTGTGTACTTATCTGGCAAGGTCAATGGTGTAGAAGTCTGAAGAGCATTCATTGATATTGGTTCAGAAGTCAACCTCATGCACATTCGTACACTTCAGTGATTGGGCCTCACAGAATTTGATTTATCTCATTCTACCATGATGTTACAAGGATATGATAAAAATGAACAAGAAACACTGCACGAAGTTACAATCAGAACTCAGTTTCGAGATCTTGTATCCAATTCATATTTCAAGGATTTTTATCAAGACTCAGCTTTCAACATCTTTCTTTGAAGACCCTGGCTACATCAACATGCGACTATCCCTTCATCATACCATCAATGTCTCAAATATTTTTTCAATCGTCAAGTCGGGACATTGTATGGTGATAAGGCCTTGTTCAAGACATGTGAGTATCAATACATTGAGGCGGAATTTTATCACATGAAGGGAAGGGAGAAATCCACAACAAAGGAGATTACTAGAATTAATGCTCCATATGGTTTGGAGAAGATTCTAGTAAATCCATTAGCGCATGTGAGTAAAGATTATGTGTTTCCTATCAGTCAAATTGATAGGATATACCCTAATCAAAATAATTTTATGGAATGATACATAATGTCATTTACGGGAATTAAGCCAGAAAACATGGGAGAAATTGGTGATCCTCTAATTAGTGATGAAAACCCAAATGGTGACGTCTTCATTTCATCTGCTGAAATCCAACAAGTCTATACTTGTCCAATTAGGCCAGAAGAAGTTATAGAAACATCAGAGGTGAACAATAATGTTGATTCTCAATCCATCATCTCCTCTTTATTACCCAAAGAAGACCCTTCATCATCAATCAGGTCAGAAATGGAAGCTTCTTCTTCAAGATGATCAAAATTTGACATCTCTTCTGATCATGAAAATTCTGCTTCATTATCTACTATGCAAGTAGAAATGGAAGAAATAACACATGTTGAAGAAGAAGAGGAAGATTTCAGAGATTCTCCTCCAGCATTTGAAGATGGAATCTCTACCACTGTGGATGAACTGAGAGAAATAAATTTGTGTACAAAAGAAGATCCATGCCCCACTTTAATTAGTGCGACCATGACTCTTGAAGAACAAGAGATGTATGTTTTCTTTTTATAGAAAAATTGAGGCATATTTTCTTGGAACTATACAGAAATGCCTCTGCTTGATCTTGATGTTGCTACTCATCATTTGGGTTTACCAGAAAACATCAAGGATTTAAGCAAGCTGCGAGAAGAACACACCCTACTTATGCTTCCAAAATTAAAGCTGAAGTGGATGAGCTTATCAAAGATAACTTGGTCAGAGAAGTTCAATATCCCAAGTGGTTGGCTAATATTGTCCCTGTAATGAATAAGAATGGAAAAATTAGAGTTTTCATCGATTTCAGAGATTGTAATTGGCATTGTCCTAAGGATGATTTCCCAGTTCCGATTACAGAACTTTTAATTGGTGCAACAACTAGATATTAATCACTTTCCCTCATGGATGGATATTCTGGATATTATAATATCTGAATAGACCTAGAAGATGAGGAATCCACAGCCTTCAGAGCCCCTCAGGGTGTGTTTTGCTACTGGGTAATGCCCTTTGGCTTAAAGAATGTAGGTGCAACATATCAGCATGTCATGCATTGTATCTTTAAGCCCTTTCTAGGGATGTTTCTTGAATGCTATGTAGATGAGTTTGTGGATAAATACAATCAACGTTCTAATCAATTGGTTGATTTGGAAGTCATATTCTGCAAGCTTCGACAACATAATTTGAAGATGAACCCCTTAAAATGTTCTTTTGGGGTAACCTCAGGAAAATTTCTTGGCTTTGTTGTATGCCATCGTGGTATTGAAGTCGATCTTGAGAAGACAAATTCAATCCTTGGTATGTCACCTCCTCGAAATTTGAAAGAATTAAGAGTACTTCAAGGACACTTAGACTATATTCGGTGTTTCATCGCCAATTTGGCAGGAAAAAGTTTACCCTTCACCAAATTGATGATGAAGGGAGTCACTTACTAGTGGACCAAAGAATGTCAAGAAGCATTCGATATTCTCAAGAAATACCTCTTGAGTCCACCAGTACTCATGCCACCTGTTGAAGGAAGACCACTTATCCTCTACGTGACAGCTTTAGAGCGATCATTGGGTGCCTTTCATGCTCAAAAGAATGATGCTGGGAATGAAAATAGCATCTATTACCTCAGTCGGACTATGCTTGAAGCAGAAAACCAGTATTCAAGTATTGAGAAGTGCTGCTCGGCTTTAATCTATGTAGTTCAGAAGTTGAGGCACCAACTGCAACATCACGAGGTCCAATTGGTATCTCGCAATAAACCGCTCAAATTCATCCTTAGTCTTCCAATGCTTACAAGACTTCTGGCAAGGTGGGCAGTTATTTTGCAGCAATTCGATATTCAGTATGTGTCTCAAAAGTCAATAAAGGTTCAAGCTTTGGCTGATTTTCTGGCTGAACTCCCTTCAGTGGAAGACACATCTTCAGATATTGAACTCCCTGATGAGGAATTCTTCTGTATTCAAGAATGTCCTCATGCATGGGAAATGTATTTTGATGGTGCGTCCAGAAGTCCAACATGGAGGAAAATGAAAAATCCTAAATTTAACAAATTTGGCTTAGGAATTGGGCTCATTTTTCCAGAAAAGGCAGTGTTACCTTATTCCTTCTTATTGTGGGAAGGTGGTACCAATAATTAAGTAGAATATGAGGCTCTCATTGCAGGATTGGAATTGGCGCTTCAAACACAAGTGAATCACTTAAAGGTGAAAGCTGATTCAGACCTGGTAATCAAGAATGTCAATGGGGATTATGCCATCAGAAAAGAAGAGCTAATCCCTTTTTATGATTATGTCAGAGAGTTAATGGAGGAATTCCCTTCGGAACTGACATTTTCTCATGTCCCAAGATCACAAAATTCCTAAGCTGTTGCACTGGCTAATATAGCCACAGCTCTGGCAGATCCAAATCGGGACGAGACAAACATCAGTATTGCCCACCGTCGTACAATTTCACCTTATGTTCGAATCAAAATAGAGGAAATTAATGAAATTAGTCCCATTCCTAAACTGTATGGTCATACTACAGGATGGAAATTACCTATTTGGGAATACCTTCAAAATGGAATACTTCACCCCGATAGAGCCGAGAAAGAACAAATCCGGAAACATGTGGTCAATTTTACTCTTTAAGATAGCCTAGATGACTTTGAGAAAATTCTCTACCAACATGTTTTTGATGGAGTTCTCTTCCGATGTATTGATGGTGAAGAGACAATGGATGTCATGAAAGAAATGCATGCAGGAATCTGTGGTGCCCAGTAGTATGGACATAGACTGTCTGATCAGATTCGAAGGCTTGGATACATTTGGCCTTCAATGATAAAAGATTGTGTTGATTTCACAAAGAAGTGTCATTCATGCCAAGTACATGACAACTTCATTCATCAACCTCCATAGTTGCTTCATACAGCTAAATACTCATTTCCATTTTCCACATGGGGAATGGATGTGGTGGGACCATACCCTTTAGCTACAGCCAAGCAGTTTAAGTATATTCTTACAGCTACTGATTTCTTTTCCAAATGGGAAGAGGCAACACCTCTCAAGGAAGTTAGTTTTAAATGCATTTTTAGCTTTATCAAGTCTAACATCATTACTAGATTTGGTGTCCCTCGTTCCATATTGACGGACAATGGCACCAACTTCTGTTCAACTGAGGTGATGAAGTTGTATCAAGAATACAACATCCAATCTAACCACTCATCTCGGTATCATGCAGTGACAAATGTCCAGATAGAAGCCTTCAATAAGACTGTGTCAAATATAATACAAATGATGGTGGATAAAGATAAGAAATCATGTCCTGGTAAAATCATCCATGCTTTATGGGATTATTGGACTACCACCCGCACTGCAACGCGGTCAACTACATATTCATTAGTATATGAAACGGAAGTAGTCTTGCCAATTGAAGTTCAATTGTCTTCTCTTAGAGTAGCCATTTGTGATCAGTCATCTACATATGAGCAATCTCAAAATAGATTTAATGAATTGGAATGGTTAGATGAGAAAAGATTGTGCACTTTTCACCACTTGGAAGTCTATCAGAATCAAATAGCATGCACTTTTAACAAAACAATTCGTCTTCATTCATTCACTCAGGGAGAATTGGTATTGTTTTCAGAACTCCAATGATACCAAGAAAGAAACCTCCCAAGCATGAGCCAAAATGGGAAGGACCTTACTAAATACATAGGGTATACTCCAATGGAGCTTATTCATTAATTTCGTTGGATGGAGAACTTATCACTACTCCAACAAATGCTATATTTTTTAAAAAGTATTTTGTATAAACACAAATTATATCATCACTGGTCCGGTATGACCTTAAACTACACCACCGTCCAGCAAGACATTAAACTGCATCATCCACGATTCATACATATGACCTTAAACTATATGTGTTAATGTCATCCCACACGATGTTAAACTGTGAAACAAATTCCCTAATTTGTCCTCACTACATGACATTAAACTGCACAGTCCCCCTTCCTTCCAGTATGACGTTAAACTGCACCATCCACGGTCCATACATATGACCTTAATCTATTGGTACTTTCGCCCAACATGACGCTAAACTGTATCGTCCCCTTTTCATCCAACATGACGTTAAACAATGAATCAAAATTCCTTAATATGTCCAACATGACGTTAAAATGTGTTCTATTTTGTCCTTATTTCATGACATTAAACTGCATAGTCCCCTTTTTGTCCAACATGACATTAAACTGTGTTGTCCCCATCATCCTAACTACATGACGCTAAACTGTACAGAAAGTCCTTTGATACACCCTACATGACATTAAACAATACTTTTTACCTGCTACATGACACTAAACTGTGCAGCACCAATAGTCCTAACTGCAAGACTTTAAACAGCGTAGTCCCTTTATATGTCTTACATGACATTAAACTGTGCATCATTAGGGTTGTTGCTACCTCTTGTTTCTCACACTGAGTATGACTCACGTGTTCTTAGAGAAAAATTCAACCATAACTCTCTCTCTGGGCTACTAACCATGTGTAAGTCCCAACAACATCATTTTTTAGGTCGTTATCCCCAAAAACAACTTGATCATTAATTCATTCTTTAATTTAACTATGCGGACTTTGATCCTTGCCTTCCAGGCCGGGTACGTAGGCAACCTCCCAGGGTTCTAGCCCAAAATCAATCTCTTCACATTGGTTCACCTCCACCTCATATGATGTTGATTCATGAAACTGCCCCTAGAATCAATATCTTGACATTGGTTCACTTTCATCCATTCTATACGGCATTAAACTATAAATCACTATTTTGTGCAGTATGACAATAAACTAAAAATATTATTTGATACCCTCACCTGAGAGGGAATCATTATTTACATTTATTTTCAATCATTTTATTTTCTAAAGACTATGTGCATACATGGCAATGCACAAAACTTTTATCTTGGGTTAAACTATCATTGCACTAAAGTCCCCTTTCACCCTTCACGTGTATGAACCAAATTTTAGCGAGGGTATTTCTAGAACCATGTGGGATTGATCCCCATCCTTATGGGATACGTAAGAATGTTAGAGTGTCCCTAGAATTCGGCCCCAAGTCTTTTGGGCCTAACCCCAGATTCCACTTTCAGTCCCCTGGCTGAAAAGTCCCCATGGAAACACACACTATGTATTTCTTATAATGGTCCAAGCTCTATGACCCCAAACTAAGATCTCCAATAATTTTGTCCTGCACGACGTTAAACTGTAATTTAGAACTATGTATGGCTTGATTCCCATCCTTATGGGATACGTAGTGAAGTCCATCATTTATATTCAGGACTCAGCCACAATATGATTATGGTTATCATTCATACATGTATCTCTGCATATATTGGACAATACCCATATTTATGTGTCATAATCCTAAACTTGAATACTTCTAGATCTTCATAAACCCTTTTATTGACTTCTAATCACAAAAGGCCTGAAATATTTGAGAGTTCTTTTGCCTGACCATGCAGCATGTTCCCTTAGGTGGCCTTGCATAAACAATCTACAAAACAGACCTGTCAGCCAAAAGATGCTATTATTTGACTATGCAGTCAATGCCCTTAGGTGGACCTTCATAATTTAACCCCCTAATAGGTTTTTTAAATACTAGTAAATTAATTCTTGGGAATAAAGATTCATTTGTTCTTATTTTTCTTAATGACAATATGTAGGGATCAGAAAAAATAACCTTCCTTAACATACTTGTCCCATGTCCTTTCTCATGATCTGAAAGTATTAAATTCTATGGTTTATATTATTTTTCCCTACGTTTGGGTCAGACCATCGTAGGAGTGATATTCGTCCAGTTCTTTGATAATCTTTTTTGGAAATATCTTTTCCATATTCAAGTACCTCTTTCCATACAGCAAACACAATACTTTAGAAACATTGAATCTTCATAAACTTTCACTAGCATTTTTAGCACTAGGAATGTAAATTTCTGAGAGTTCTTTTGCCTTACTATGCATCACGTGCCCTTAAGTGGCCTTGCATAAATAGTCTACATAACAGATTTTTTAACCAAAAGATGCTATTTATTTGACTATGCAGCCAATGCCCTTAGGTGGCCCTGCATAATTCAACCCCCTAACGGGTTTGTTAAATAATGGTAACTTCATTCTTGAAAACTACATATTCTAATTCCTTTTAGCTCTTTTTCATATCATTCCTCAGATTCAAATATTCTTAAGTCATAGTTTACATATTTTTTCGCTCATACATGAGTATGGTAATATGTTTTCAGATAAATTGTCCAGGAATTGAGTCAATTTTAATCCATTTCGGTTAAATCTATTTCGACCTTAAAACATTAGCCTCTTTTTGTCCAACATGCATGACTTTAAAATGCCCACAAAAGACAAAGGAACTCTGAATAAAAGTCAAGTTCCATCTCACTAAACATACATTTTGTATGATTTAGGTAATATTGATCAATTAAAAGATTCAAAGTTTGTAGGGTTATTTATAATAATCCTAGATAAATAAAACTATGCTTACTAGGCCCATTGGATTAGGTAAAATATGAATCATGTAGTAAAAGAATGCAGGTACAAATGATTGAAGATGAAAGTGTTTTTCATTGATACACAGGAGATAGAAGGACATCCACAGACTGGAGTCTCTTCCCTTTTTCAGGAATTACAAAAGGCTTTCAACATAACTCTTAATTTGATTTACGGTATCCTGAGCTTCATTAGAAACCACCTGGAATTCATTCATTCAACTGGATACAATAAAAGATGCAGTGATACCAGCTCTTCTTGGAACAATTGTAAAAGGATGTTCTTGAGTGCGGTTTGAGAAAATTTTCTGCTGATCAAATAGGGACTCTGTTTATGTCCAAGAGACTTGGAATATGGATACATGTATTTGAGAATGGGGCATTGGAAGTAAAGATCCATTTTGAGAGAGTAATATTTTCAGATATTTCTCTAATGCCATGTTTTCCTTCTCTCCACCAACCGGTAGCGGAAAACATTTCAGCCCATGGGTTTTCCATTTTCTTATCTGCAAGGAAATGGCATGGAGGAAAAATTTGAATGTTCACACCAATGTTGTTGCTCTTAATGAACAGCATAGCCAGAATAGAAGAGTAGTGGTGCAGCTGCATCTTAGGAATATAGTTATTTTCATCTGGAACATTTAATCCTTGTATATGACCATGGCCATATAGAGGTAGGTAGATGCTTTGTGTACAATTAATATGATATTTCTTCAAGTACTTAGCCAAATATGGGAATGTTCTATCGCAGATATCACAGTAATCATGGGAAAAAATGTTCATCATGTCATCAATACGCTTGCTAGCCAGTTCATCAGCAGTTCCTATTCTGTTGGGAGCCATTTAATCTGCACAATAATTGAATAATTAACTCCTAAGGGATGTTAATTTTTCATAAAAGTTTTGAAGGATTTGAAGAAATTGGCTAAGTCATTAAGGCGCGCAAGTCTCTTTTGGTCGCGCAAGTATCACCGCGCAATTCAAAATACCATAACAGAAGCGCAATGCAAGAAACAAGAAGTGAAAAATAGTGGATTCACTTGCACAGACGAGGAAAAGCCGAGAGCCAAGCTGCGCACCGAGAGCGTGAAATCCGTGAGAGCCGAGTGCTTTGTTCAGAATTAAGCCCCCTATTTATAGACGCTGGCATGACCCTATGCACTGTACCCTGCACAACTAAAGGTCGTCCCCCTATGCGCTAGACCCTGTGCACCTGAAGCTCATTTGTGTGCCCAACCTTAAGTGCCCCAATTTCCTTTTGATTATCGATTTCCTCAGAGTCAAATCTTCATTTCTTTTGGATCCAACTCTGAGGGGGGAATTTTGTTGACACTGCTTTCATCACAGAATCTAAAGATTGGAGAAGGGGAATACCTGAGCTCAAAGTGATTCATCCTTTGAAGAAATCATCAATAATCGACAAAGGCATGAACAAGGCATCAAAAGCACAAGGATCGTGCAAGTTTCCTCACTGTCGTGCAAGTATACTTGTGTGCCACCTAATGGTCGCGCAAGTGACTTGTGCACACTAAAGGATAACCGCCCGGGATCTTCTACAGCCTATAAATACCCCCGATGGGCCCCCCATTCGGGGATGAATTTTTCCATAATTCACAAACAGAGCTCTAAATGCCCAAGTCTCTTCTTCAGGTCTTCCGAACTCTTATAAGGTAATTCTTTACCTATAATGGAAGGTCTAAACAGGAGGATTATAGTCTAAGTGTTAGAATTCACTAACACTTGTGCACCTAAGTGGTTTTACCATTAAGGGAAATCGACACACTTGCATGCCGACCAACATCTTCACCAGAACTTGTGCGCCATCTTCTGGAAAGCCTCTAGGGATAATACCAAGGGTTTGAGCCAAGTCTCGCCCAAGTATTAACCAAAGGGATGAAAATCGCGCAAGTACCCATGTGTCGCACAGGTATACCTATGCACCCAGAACTTGTGCGCCCACGCAGTACCTACACTCCTGCCATGACCTACGTGCCCCTACCTTTTTGGGTGCCTTTCCTGACCATTTCACCCCTCTTATGTCATTACACCTCACCTATTCAAGATTCAGTCTTCAAGACACTCTTCAAAGCCATTTATGGCATGATTTCTTTATTTTGCTTCCTTATCTGAAAGGAAGTCCATGGAACATCTCTCAAAATTTATTGATTTATAGATATTTATGTCATTAAAGATTGATATTTTATTCATTCAACCTCATCCTTTAAGATGAGAGAATTATTAACCTGGGCCTCCTTTTTAGGAATAAGCCCCAGTCATAATCCTCAAATATGGGCCTCTTTTTCAGGAGTAAGCCGCAGATCTCCCAACATGGGATTCCTTTTCAAGAGTAAGCCCTAGTCATAATTCCACAAATTATGGGCATCCTCCTCAAGAGTAAGCCCCAACCATAATTCTCTTAACCTGGGCCTCTTTTTTAGGAATAAGCCCCAGTCATAATTCTCAAATATGGGCTTCCTTTTCAAAAGTAAGCCCTAGATCCCCTAACTTGGGCTTCCTTTTTAGCATTAATTCCCAGTCATTATTCCCCAAATTATGGGCATCCTCCTTAGAAGTAAGCCCCAACCATAATTCCCTTAACCTGGGCCTCCTTTTCATGAGTAATCCCCAGTCTCAAATATGGGCCTCCTCCTTAGGAGTAATCCCCAAGTCCCTTCAATTTTAAAATCCCTTTAACCTGGGCCTCCTCTTCAGGAGTAAACCCCAGTCTAATTTATTTTTGATCTGGGCTTCCTTCTCAAGAATAAAACCTGATCCTAAGTCCCCTCTTAACTTGGGCATCTTCATTAGGATTAAGTCCCAAGATTAGAGTATCCAAATCTCCATAAAATACATATACCTTTATGTACCCTGTTCCTGGATTTCTTCCCAAAAGTAAATCTTAATCCTCATCTATTTTGGGCAGTCATACATACATAAGCCCCACATTATTTCTTATGATTGCATCTTTCATGGAACAATTGTCTAGTTTTACCAATACCTCTTGTTTATCACACCGAGCATGACTCACGTGAGCTTAGAGTGTAAAAGTAATTATGTCATCTTTCTTTGAGCTATCAATCATAAACAGCATACTCCCTAATTCAAACTACATGGGTTCTGATTCCTTTTCCAAAACAAAGGATATGTAAGTAGCCCATCAGTGGGTACGATCCCAAATATGAAATAATCCATGTCCTCCTGAATGAAAATAACCTTCAAGTGCCCCACTAAGTGTCTTTAAAACCAGTTTGGTCATCATAATGACCAAGAGACTTTTTATGTATTTTTAAGAATACCATCAACTAAGAATCTCTAACAAATAAAGATGATTCTTCATCAATGAAGAACCTCAAATACGTATAAAAGATTATATGAGATTATTATATATCAATAATTGATTTTCAGACTAAAGGAAAGATCATTTTATACTTGGTAATGTAATAAGGATTCATGAACATAACATAAATCTACAAAAAGTGTTCCGGAGTAGACAATAATTCCCCTAAAAAAGGTGTGATGAGTCCAACCTCCCATCTTCTCGACCAATGAAAATTCTTAAGCCTTATCATTCCACAACTAATGAGAACCTACATTTGGAAAGTATGTCGAAATTCATATGGAATCATTGGATGTTTCCGGTTCTACAAACAAACCCGTTAGAAACTGATTGGAATGTTTGAACCTTCAATCAACGAGGTCATCCCCAATTCCAGAGGGAAACAACGACCGATATCAATTTATTTATCCAGTTCAAATATTTATTATGTCAATTCCATTATGGTTCAGTGGGATAAAAGATGCTAAAAATATAGTTACGCGTAAAAGAAAAGAGAAGTAACGAATCCCATACCTCAAACAGTTCTTGACCTTCTTTATCCACCCAATGGGTCACGATTCTCTTCTCGCATCAACTGCATCCACCCGAGGATTCCATGGTATGACCTCACCAACCTAAAACCAAGAAAACCCCATTAGAATCATGGCGATTACATTATATAATATAGAAAGGAGAAACATGAGAAGATGAACACAAAAAGAACGACGATAAAACATACCTTATATTGAATATTGATTGATACAACCTGGTTGCATCAAAACAGAGAAGAACCAATTCAAGGAGGAAAGTTAGATTGTGCAACTCCCATGAGAAGGATTTAAAGTGTCTAGCATCTCATAGTGAGAAAAAAGATGAAGAATTAGGGAATAAGATATCTCGTGCCTTTAAAAGATTTAATGGGGCGACAGTTTAAGATACGGTTAATTTCCCATTAAAAGAAGATCACATTAAACCACGCGGTTTGACCAAGTAAAAACTTCTCGAGCCATAGGAATAATTAATATAGTAGTTATGGCTTTTTAATCAGCCTTAGAGTCCTTAAAACGAGGCTTCAAAAGGCAAAGGAAATATCAAAGGTTCAAAATAGTAGGATGCTAGAAACACTGTTTATATACTCAAAATTTGGAAAAGGAAAAACACAGTTCATAAACCTCACCGTTAGAACCTCACTATTCTGGAAAAATTATTCATGAACTCAAAATTAGGAGAAGGAAAAATAGGTTACTGATAGAGGTTACCAATAGAAGTTACCGATAGAGGTTATTGATAGAGGTTACCAATAGAGGTTACCAATAGGGGTTACCGATAGACCTCACCATTCTGGAAACATTGTAGACCTACCATTCTGGAAGCTCTATACACCTACCATTATAGACGCATTGTACACCTACCGTTAGAGGTGAGCAATCGAACACTGTTCACTAAACCTCACCTATAGAACACGGTTCACTGAACCTCACTGATAGAACAATGTTCACTAATCCTCACTGATCGAACACTCTTCACTGAACCTCACCGATAGAACACTGTTCACTGATGGAACTATTCACTGAATTGGAAAATTTGGAAAAGTGTTGGCGATAAGTCACCTTTACCTTCTGGAACACCTCAAACACCACATTTTCAAAAAGTAATGGACTAGATAGGTCCGAGTCATTACATCAGATACCTATCAAAACATTCTCGCCAATGAGAATTCAAAACCCACCTATGGAAAAAGAAAGGGGTTCGAACAACCACCCATCGAGATACCTCTCAAAAGAGAGAAAGCCAAAAAAGCAACAAAAGAAATTCATAAATATATCATGAATAGTCAAACCAAAAAGGGGACATCATTACATGAAAACGGTTAAACATCGAACAACTCTGGGTACTAAGAACGTATCTGTGACTCACATTCCCAGGTATTCTCCTCCATGACACCATGTTGCCACAAGACATGAACCAAGGGGATAGAAATCCCACACAACACCTTCTCCTTGTCGTCTTGTATATTCAAAGGTCGCTCCTCAAAGGTTGCACCATTATCAACCTCGATCTCTCCCCAATCGATGATGTGAGAGTCATCATTATGATAACGGCGAAGTTGTGATACATGGAAAATATCATGTATCCGACTCATCTGCGAAGGAAGTGCTACTCGATACGCCACAACTCTAACATGAGATAACACCTCAAAAGGCCCAAAAAACTAGGGAGAAAGCTTACTTCAATGACCAAACCTTCACTTCCCATGACGAGGAGTCACCTTCAGAAACACATGATCCCAACATCAAACTCTAAGGGCCTCCTCCTTTGATCGTCATATGTTTTCTGATGATCTTTCACCGTCTTCATCCTCTCACGAATCACCTGAACCATATCTATTGTATTCTGCACTAGTTCTGGTCTGAGAATTGCTGACTCTCCAACCCTAGTCCAGCACAACGGAGAACGGAAAGGTCGGCCATACAAGGCTTCCAATGGTGCAATACTGATGGTGGATTGAAAACTATTATTGTAAGATAACTCCATAAAGGGTAAGTTCTTCATCCACGAACCTCAAAAATCAATAAAACAAGAGTGTAACAAGTCCTCAAGAGTCTGAATGGTTCGTTCTATTTGACCGTCCATGTCTTGATGAAAAACAGTGTTATGGAATAGTTGAGAACCAAAAGCATGTTGGAGAACTCTCCACACCCTGGAGGTAAAATGAGTATCTCGACCAGAAGTTATAATCCTTGGGACTCCATGAAGTCTCACCACCTCCTCTAGATACTGGATTGAAAAAAAATCCACTGAGCTCATCATCTTGATCGGTATGAAGTGGGCTGATTTTGTTAAATGATCTACTACCACCCAAATAGCATCATCTCATCCTAGAGCTCAAGGTAAACCAGTAAAAAAGTCCGTTGAGATGTCCTCCCACTTCCACTAAGGAATCTCTAATGGCTGGATCAGACCACCAGGAACACAGTGTTCACCATTTACCCTCTGGTAGAAAACAATATCGATACACAAAATTTGCAGCCACATGGTTCTGTGCAGGCCACCAAAACTGACTCCTTAAGGCTCAGTACATCTTTGTCACGCCTGGATGCACCGATAAATGAGAACTATGGCACTCTCTGAGAACCGTCTCATGCATCATCAAAAGAATAAAAAGATTTCAATGATACCACACTCTATGTTGTTCATCCTCAGTCCAACCATCAAAGGCCTCACCACAAACAACTCAGTCTCTCCAGGCCTCCACCTTTGGATCCCACAATCGGGACGCTTCCACCTTCTACATCAGGGTTGAATGTACCGTCATATGAAAAAGACAACCTCTCCCCCAACTTCTCCCATATCAAGATGTAATGCTGACAGTTCTTCCATTACTCTTCAAGAATCACCTGATTCACGCACAACACCACTACGTGACTTTTGACTCAGCGCATCAGCTATAACATTCCCTTTTCCAGGTGAATATGATCTTTCGAAGTCATATTCCTGTAAGAACTCCCTCCACTGATGTTGGCGTAAGTTCAACTCACGCTTGGAGAAAACATACCTCAAACTCTTATGATTAGTGAAAACCACAAAGCGCTCACCAATGTGGTAATGTCTCCACAACTTTAGAGAAAACACCACATATTCCAACACAAGATCATGGTTTGAATAGTAATGTTCATGGTAAAACAACTGCCGAGACCCATAAGAAACCACTGACCTTTGCTACATGAGAACATAGCCTAACACCAGATGTGAAGCGTCATAGAAAGAATCAAACTAAAATCCATCAACTGGAATACAATGAACTGGAGCACTTACTAACTTCTTCTTTAGATACTCGAAAGCTACCTGACATTGATCAAACCATATGAATTCCTGATCCTTCCTAGTCAAAGCTATCATAGGAGTCACACCTCGTGAGAAATTGGCTATGAACTTCTTGTAGTAACCTGCGAGACCAAGGAAACTTCGTACCTCTGACATTATGTTGGAGGTTTCCCAAGACAAAACTACTTATATCTTCGATGGATCCATAGCTACTCCCTGTTGGGACACAAAATTCCCCAGTAAATGAATTTATCAATTCCAAAACTCACAATTCGACAACTTCCCGAAGAGCTGATTTTGACGAAGAACTGCCAAAACGGCTTGTAGATGCTCTGCATGCTCCTCCTCAGATGTGGAGTACACAAGGATGTCATCGATGAAAACAACCACAAACTATTCTAGGAACTCATGGAACACAAAATTCATCAATACCATGAATAAAGATGGAGCATTCATCACACCAAACGACATTACAATGAACTCATAATGCCCATGACAACAACAGAAAGAATTCTTCAGGATATCCCCATTTTTCTCACGAATCTGATGATATCCCAATAGCATGTCTATGTTTGAGAACCAAATTTCATCTTTTAGTTGATCAAATATATCATCAATCTGTGGAAGAGGATATCAATTATTTATTGTCACTTTGTTAAAGTGATGATAATCAACACACAACTATAAACTGTCGCCAGCCTTCTTCACGAACAAAACTAGTGAACCCCACGGTGACACACATGGCCTAAAAAATTCGCACTGTAACATACCATCCAGTAGTATACATAACTCACATAACTCAGAAGGTGCCATCCTATATGGAGACATTGAGATATTAGATTCTCCTGGCTATAGCTCAATCCCAAACTCGACCTCTTGTCGAGGGGGTAATTCTACAACCTCTTCTGGAAAGACATCAGGGTACTCCTCTAAGACCCTAGGAAACGCCAACAGGTGAACCTCTAAATAATAGAGCATCATCTCGTCCATCATGGATGATAAGGATGGAACACAACTATGACCCATCCGAGGATCTAGCTCACTAAAAAACACCACTAGATTTCCATTTTCACCAATGAAAATGACCTTCTTCCTGAAGAAATCCACAATAGCCTGCACTGAATACCACCAATCCATGTAGAGGATGACATCATATGGTTGTATTTGTAAACATAGGAAATCTCCCCAAGAGCAGTGTTTCCCCAACAATATCTCATAGTCTCTACATACATCAAACAATTCCGCTTGACCTCCAAATGGTGTAGTCAGAACCACGGGAACTTGAAGCCTCTCTACCTCAAGTCCCATAGCATGGAAAAGGGAAGGTGATATGAAGGAGTGTGTCACTCCTGAATCAAAAATGGCATACAACAAGGTTGAAAAAAAAGAAAAGGGTACCTCGAATGACTTCCGGCTTGCCTGGAGCTGGCAATGCTAGAGCATGAAGCTGACCACAACCTCCTCTAAGGCCTCTCTGACCCTGATGACAACCACAACCATGGATGCGCTCTGCTCTCTTAGGACGGGGAGCATCATGGGGTTGTCCTCTACCTGCCCCATCTACCCTCTGCTGATCTAATGTTGGGGAAACCTACTGTTGTTGCTACCTTGGCAAAAACTGCCTCAATGGAGGAACCTGGAGCATAGCACCAGGTGCACAATGACTGCTCTGAGTGGTCAGGAACTCCCACTACTGATGACCAGGACCACCACAAGAAAAAAATCATCTGATCCCTTGGCATAGGCCTGAGAGTTACTGCCTTTGGAGAAACGAGATGTGAAGGGCTGGGACCTACCCCCGGCTAAACAGAAACTCTTCTGCCCTGAAAACCGATAACCCCAGACCAAAGCTCTACTTCTTGAGGAATCATGATGACTCCCCAATCATGATGATCAGGTCCTGGAAAAAGTCCTCTCAACATCCTCTTCCCTCTACAACACCTCAAGATATTTTTTCAGCATATATGGGGTGACCTGGCACTGGATCTCTAGATAGAAATCCTCCTCAAAATGCCTTGACTTGGCCTCCTCATTTGGCAATAGCACTGAAGAATATCGTAAAAGGTTCCTGAAATAGATTACAAACTCTCGAACACTGGATCTCCGTCGTCAAAGGGCCAGAAGCTCCTGGAGACTGGACACCTTCACTGTCGAAGAAAAGAAACACAACTCGAAACATTTCTCAGAACTCCTCCCATGAGATCGCTGACTCCTCACGATCCTAGAGGAACAAGAACCACCACTGCCTCACTGATCCACACAAAATCGTCACAACCAAGGACACCCACTGCACTTTCGAGCATGGATCTAAATGAAGCCGATCTCGACCTCCTATAACCAGTCTTATGTGACTGCATCTGAAACGGAGCCCTCGTACTTTTGCAGATTCTGACACTGAAACTCTCAGAGTTTCTTCCTCAAAGTGTCATCATTGTCATCCTCTACCCTAGGGCGATCTTCTGGAATAGCCTGCTGGATATTTTCTGTGAAAACGTGATGAGGACGTCGACTTGGAGCCATACCTATAAAACAAAAAACCGTTATAGTTCCTAAACCTGGAATATGGATGAATCAACATTAATTAATTAATTTTATTCTTTAATTGATTTTAGGTTATGTTATACCAAGGTCTACCCATTCAAACACATGCACAAAAAATAATGATACATGATCCTTTCCTAGGTCTCTACCCTGCAACTAGTATCTCCTTGTTTTGTTTCCATTGTAAACGTAAAGGTCCATACATCTGATGATAGGGAGCCATAAACACTTATGTATGAGATGGTCTCTTGTGTTTACATCACTTTCTAAACACGAATGACACCATTTCCCTACCAACCCATTCAACCTCACCTCTTCCTAACTCCAAACTCCATCCTATCCCTCAACCAGACCTCTGATACAACTTTGTCATGAACCCCTACCCACAAAGTGTACCCCTCCTAGGGAGGAAATGTGATAAGGGAGATAATGACCTCTGAGTCCCAACATCAACAAGCCTCGGGTTAGCGAATAGCACCAAGGGTATAGTAAACACACAAATGGGAGGAAATACCCTCTAAGAGAACACATGCAGAAGAGAAAGATAAGATAGACACCAACCAACTCCAAAAAAGAACTTAAATATAAAAGAAATCCCAAGTGTACATATGTAATGTCATGAAAAAGTACTACAACTAGAAGGGGAAACCACTAGTAAACAAAATAATGTAAAATAGCAGCAACCATGTACCCGAACATCTCCTGCAACCACAAGCTAGTAGTAACCAGCATGATCTCCAATCTGCTTCAAGTGACCTAAAAAATAGTTTATATATACATAGGGTTCGTATAATAGTATACTCAGTAGGATCCTCCCCAAATCCTCTCATGCAAAAGTAAAGAAAGATTGCTAAATCTTATTGAAAAAAATTGAAACTAACTCATCACCTAAATAGGTATACTAAGTTCCCAGCCTCACTGTGGCTACTCTCACTAAGTAACGCATACAAGAATATATCATATAATAAAAAATATAAAGGGAAACCTGCTACTACTTCCCCTCTATTTTTCCGCTTTTCCCCAATATCGCACATCCTGAGCATCTCTCTCCAAAAAGGCTTGCCTGCAGAAACCTGGGCGAAGCACCACAATATGCCCCTCGTGTAACAAAACCACCACGTCCATGTATTAAAAGTAACCAGGAAAATTTTCGGAGCCACCACAACCCGCATAATGTGTATCATACATCGGTTATTATACCTCATGCCATTACAGCCCATACACCGAGTAAGGATCCTGAAGTAATCAAAACCTATACATGTTACACCAATAGTAGTCCATAAGATACTATATCCAGAATATATGTGTGTGAATAACCACAAGGCATTACAGCTTTCTACACACATATATGGGGAAAAGTAACCAATGTGCCTGCCAGCACATGTAACTATAAAGAGAAGAGTGCAGGGCCAAAGGGGGTAGTCAGCCATCCATCCTCCCACCAAAATGATGGGGAAAACACCCCCTAGGGCTCAGAATCCCCAGGGTGTCATTTTCCCTTACTAATAGGGTGGATTAGTGTATAGAAACACAAAAATTACAGAATATACTATATCTCCCAACCACAATATGGGCATAACCAAGTCTTAGATTGAACTGCAGCTGACGTCTCTTGGACTCCGGGCTACCACTTATAAGACTAGGTATCCTATAAACCAACAACCAATTAAAGAGATTTAATAAATTATTTCATTATATTTTTATTAGATTCATTTTACATTAATTAATTTCTTAAACATTAATTAACCAAAGATAAATTTGACATTAAATTTCATTAGCATCACACCCAAAGTCCATTATCCCTTTAAAAATTAAAACCTCTTCATTATGTTCCAGCAAACTCCATCCCCATGGGTTTACACCATTTGTTCAATTGTTCATTACAGAATTACTTTCCCATATTACCAGGCATTCTAGAAAAACATTCTATGATACTATACACAAGGGTTCTCAACACGGTGAGTAGATGTATTACCCGTCGAGTCTTTTCCACCTATATCAAGAGAGTAGACCCATCGTCCCTTGAAAAGATAAACATGGAAAGCACGGGGCATACCCCTCGTGTCTTGGCCTCTTTTGAAATAAGGGTAAGCAAAAACAGCTACCTTGAGCAGTGGGAAAATGTAACACAGTTAATCAACCAATAAGGATCAGCAAGAATCCCACAATAACATCCATCTTATTCCATCATCCCTGGTGTCTTCCCCGACACCCACATGGACAAACCGATGCATCTCACCACTCGAGACGTCATCTTCTGCCAAAACCAAAAGCCTCCATTCCCCCACATATCACAACGACCATCAAAGATTACATCACAACACAAGCAATATCAAAACAAACATCAAATAAAGTGGGCTCTCAGACCTTTAACAATCAAGAGGGTAACTCAGAACCCTTTAAGGAATTATCATACAATCAATTTTTAATCCATCTTGAATTAACATATTTATTATTCATAGGTTCCAAAACTCGTGAAACCTAATCAGTAAGCTATCAAAAATAATTAAACATGCTTACCTCACCAATTTGATTAATATCAAATTAAAAAAATAATAACCAGATTCATTTACATGCCTATTCAACAATAGCCAATAGTTATCAATTAATTCTGGTTTACATTCTTTACAAATTTTCATCAAGAACGAATAGAAAAGAGTAGTATGCATGGATATCTCAATATCTAGAAAACTAGAAGAAATAACATACGACCGATATCAATTTATTTATCCAGTTCAAATATTTATTATGTCGATTCCATTCTGGTATAGTGGGACAAAACATGCTAACAATATAGTTTCACATAAAAGAAAACATAATCAAAGAATCCCATACCTCAAACAGTTCTTGATTTTCTTTATGCACCCAATGGGTTATGATTCTCCTCTTGTGTCAACTGCATCCACCCGAGGATGCCATGGTACGACTCCACCAGCTAAAACCCCAGAAAACCCCATTAGAAGCATGGAGATTACATTCTATAATATGTAAAGGAGAAACATGAGAAGATGAACCCCAAAAGAATGAAGATAAAATATACCTTATACTGAAGATTGATCGATACAGATTGGTTGCATCAAAACAGAGAAGAACTAATCCGAGGAGGAAATTTAAATTGATCAACTCTTATGAGAATGATTGAAAGGTTCTAGGGTATCCTAGACAAGAACAAAGAGGAATAATTAGGGAGGTAGATATCCTATCCCTTTACAAGATTTAACGGGGCGATGGTTTAAGATACACTTAATTTCCCAATAAAAGCAAATCACATTAAACCACACAGTTTGACCAAGTAAAAACATCCTGAGCCATAAGAATAACTAATATAAGAGTTATGGCCTTTGAATCAGCATTAGAGTCATTAAAACAAGAATTTAAAAGTCAATGGAAATGCCAAAGGGGAGAAACTGTAAGAAGCTGGAAACACTGTTCACATACTCAAAATTTGGCAAAGGAAAAACACTGTTCATAAACCTCACTGTTAGAACCTCGCCATTCTGGGAACATTATTCATGAACTCAATATTTGGAAATGGAAAAATAGGTTACTGATAGAGGATACCTATATAAGTTACCGATATATGTTATCGATAGAGGTTACTGATAGAGGTTACTGATAGACCTCACCGTTATGGAAACACTGTACACCTACCATTTTGGAAACACTATACACCTACCATTAGAGGTTACCGATAGAACACTGTTCACTGAACCTCACTGATAGAACACTATTCACTAAACCTCACCAATAGAACATTGTTCACTAAACCTCACTGATCGAACACTGTTCACTGAACCTCACTGATATAACACCGTTCACTGATGGAAATGTTCACAGAGTTTTAAATTTGGAAAAGTGTTGGGGATAAGTAACATTGACATCCCGAAACACCTCAAACACCACATTTTCACAAATTAATGGACTAGAGAGGTTCGGGCCATTACATCAATGATTTTGATGATGAAGAGGATATGGAAGGTTTCTCTATAGCTATCATGTTGATATCAAAAATCATAAAAATGGGAAAGGTAATTATTGAGGAAAAATAATCCTTAAATATTTAAATTGTAGATGGGTTGTTCATTTCTCTACTAGGTTTCCTATGAAAATATAAAATTAAAATGAAGATAATTAAGTTATTAAGATATCATTTAAGACAAGATACAATTTCATGAGAAATTAATCTCTATAAAATGTAAAGGATAAAATTGAATCTGAGTTTTTCAAAATGAATTTTTTATCTATTAAATAAGAATTTCTTATTATTATGTGATCATTGATAGTTATTAAAATTCTAGAGAAACATCATAATAGGTGATTGTGTATTAGGAAAAATAATAAGATAATGAATCCCTTGTTGATAAATTACAAAAAAATAGTGATTTTTACATCGAATAAAGAGAATCACCAAAGGAGTACACCCTGATAATGAAGATTAAGATGTTATTGAATGAGATTTGAAGGCTAAGAGATGAAAATTCACACCTCAAATGTAACTATGATAAGATTAATAAAATATAAATTGACTTAAAATGGTTGCTCAATGAATTTTAGAGGTTAAAACATGCGAATGATAAGAGAAAGAATATTATTGATGATGTGAATTCTCTAATCATCTTTAGGGATTATGTACTAAATAATATAGATATGATTTTTTAAACTGATAAAAAGGAAAAAATTAAACAATGATTACCATAGTGTTTTCAAAGGAGTAGGTGAATGTTCTAATCATTTTGTGAAGAAAACCGATAGCACTGAGCAGTTGAGTGAGTTTTCCTAGAAAAAAATGTCAACATTTTTTTCCTTATGAGATGTTGGAAATAATGTTGTGAAGACTAATAATCATATTCTTCAAGGGAAACACTGCTGAAAAAACCCACCTATACTGACATTTTAAAACTGTTAGTATATCCCTAGGAACTATTGGTATAGGCTATACTAATGGTTCCCAAAACCGTTTGGTGTTTTTTTCAAGATTGGTCTATATAAATGGTTATAAGAAATAATTGGTATTACCCTATCAGGATTTCCTTAATATAATGGTTTTCGAGAATCATTGGAATATATTTATACCAAATTTTCATAAACAATTGGTATAAGGAAATTCTACTAGCCAACACACCAAACTTATCCTTCACTACATATAGAAAATATAATAACCTAAAAATATACTAATCATAATACATATTCAAAATATTAAACATACCATATATTCACCATTTAATCAATACATGACTTAATAAATAAATAATAACATAGATATGAAATTAGTTTTTGTCATAAGACACCATTCACATGGTTGGAAGTGTCATAAAACTAAAGTAAACAATATAGTATGTTAATATATACATCCAAAAAGCATCATCATTAACATCAGTATCATCACCCTCAACATTAACATCCCCACAAGAATCATTATCTTTTACATCATCATAAATATCATCATCAGAAGAGTTATCACCCCGACCTCCACTAGGACTTAATCGACATCACCCAATGCATCATATAAGGAGTCCATCATTGACATTGACGTAACAAAACCAATAATAGTATCTAATTAAGTTGATGTATATAAATATTTCATAAAACTCATTAACTAGATAGAAAACATTTTTACTTCTTTCACACTCCTCAATAGTTATTTTTTGGCGTCATATTACTTTAGAAGATCCTCCTACAACTCAGGGAAACCAAAGGTGTTTGAGTTTCCTAAAGTAGGATAATACCTTATGGAGATGGTTTTCTTACTTGGTCAATAATAGACTCTCCCCTTATGTAAAATTTATGTTTTATGAATTCAATTTCCTTTAAAATGAATAAATCCTTTTTTAATGATGTTATAAAAACAGATACACCACATTGGTTATTTTGCACCATTATAAGTGAAAAACTATTATATTTAAAAGGAAATTACAAATTGTCACTGTTGATAACATAGTCCTTGTATAGTGACTGTTATGATTAGTATATATTAAGGGTTATGAAAAAAATCCAATTTTCAAATATAGAAGAAGTGATGCCCTTGAACAATAAGATTTTACCCTATGAATCAAATCTATCAGAGCTTTTGATGGAGATGGAATCACAAGATTTTTTTTAACCAGTCCCAATTTTAAATTCATCAATTGATGCATGAATGATACTATTATTCTGAAAAGTTCCTAATGATAGAGATCATGAACAAAAACATGTTCACTGAACCACCCAATGAAAGCCCCACTATCGCACACATTACCCTTAGGGAATACGCTGGTGTAATAAGTGGTTATGTATCTATACCCCACTATTATGAAATTTTATATATTCATTTTTAATAAAAAAACATCATATTTACCCCTATTCATAGTTTTAATTTTATATGATTTGGTGTACATTATATTTTCATATGAAGAAATTAAAATTATATTTTACACTAATAAATAGTATACTTCTACGATTAAATTAACATTTACATAGGAACTTTTGAGGAAAAGTGGAAGACGATATAAGTTCAATCCCAAAATCATTAGCCATAGTAAGAGATCAAAAAGTTATTAATAATGAGACTAAAAAAATTGGAATTGCCAACCTTATATATCCCCCAATGAAGGTCGTGGAACTCTGTATCTAGGATATATTTGATAGGGTCTTCAAAGTTTCTAGTAAGCATGCCCCATGTTTAGATGTAATCCTCCACGTTATTATTTCATTTGTTGAAGTTACATGCTAATAGATGGTCTTATTATTTTGTTCGAATATTTTTGTTCTTTGTTGAAATCACATCAATGTTCCCTCTCTAAGATTTTTTCCTTATCCTCTTTGGAGGTTAAGATAATTATGACCTCTTCCATCATTTATTCATTTAATGATATATAGATCTATAGATGTTCCTTTCTATTTTCATATTCTACATTTATAGATTTGAGGTCCTAGCCATCATCACGTACACCCTTCTTGGATGACCATATTTTTATCGGTATAGAAAAAATGTGAATAGTCATTGGGTCGATTTGATGTTTCCCCTTGTCAACAATTCATATAACTAAGTCTCAATTATCCTTTCTAACCTTTCTTCCTCTTGTGATGTGGATTCCTTTCCATTGCATTCATTTAAAACTGCCCATTAAAAGTTGTTTATAACTATCGTCACCTGATTCCACCTCACCATGAACCTAAAACGGATCATAGACATCCAAACCATCAAAGTAATTGCCCAAATTTAGAAATGGGTATTCTTTGATGGGGATCATCCTGTTTGTTGACTTCAAATTTCCCTCATTTACCTCATAGGTGAACTTCAATACAGATTACATAGCCTCTGAGTTGGATGGGACATTTGAGATGAAAGTGTTTGGGTCCTAGGAACCCAAAACACTCACATCTTCAGACCCCATATTCATTTTTGTGATTCTGGTAGGTGAACATGCTCCTTATGACACAAATTTAATTCCAATCCTTCGTTAATAGAGTCCCCATGTACTACCTCATCATGTAAAAACCCCTCATTTAGTTCAGTTCAAGATGGATTTTCCTCAACTCTATTATCAAGAAAAAAACATCTTTCCCATGAGCACCCCTATGAGAAAGTACATGACCCTTCTCATATGTAGAAGCACATACTAAAGAAATCTAACCTTTACCAAATAAAATTTCCTCTATCCCTGAGTCCACTAAACTGGAATCCTATTCTTCTTTATCTCTAGGGGATGTATCCAGATTTGGAAACCATGGTCCTCTTTTAGGCGGGAAACAAATCTACCATTCTTTGGTTATCAATAAGCCACACATGAAAAATAGAAATATTGGATGGATTAGATGCAAAATGGTTTTCTAAAGTTGACATTATTTTCAACAGCATGACTTCATGATGTTCCTCCCTGGAATAACTTAGCTAAACCACACTATGTTCATCACAAATAACAAACCTATCCTTCAACATTTGCACTCAACTAAACCTATACTCGTGATGCCACACTGAGGCCAAGTTCCCTAGTTGACCACATGAGACACAATAGTTAGTCCATGAATTGTAGAAAACCACCTTCTTCTACGAAATTTTCTATCCAACTAAAATAAAAACCCAATCTAGTGGAACCTTCTAGAAATCAACCTCTATAATAATACATGGAAAAACATGATGGCTAATAGATACTATTCAGATGCCTGAGAATAGGAATCAACCAATAATATTCTCTAGAGACTTCAAAGTAGAGGTATTTTGAATGGGAAGAGGGTGTTCTATGAGGCGTACCCAAATCTCTATAGTTAGGGGATACCACTCCATGTGGAAATCAAAAGACCACCAAAAGAGTAAGAAGAAACAACCATTTCATTTAAGAGGGGCACTCGACCTCACATAAACCATATCCAACTCAGATGAAAGCCTAATCATGATGTGGAGTCTATCAAGGATGTCAACCATGAAAAGATCCTTTAAACTCCATGACATGATGTTGAACCAATAAAACTCATTTATTGAAGGTATTCATTGAAGAAAATGAGACACCCGAGTTATGTTGAAGAGATTTGAAGCATTGGAGAACTCCAAAGGCGATATTTGAAGTTAAGGCAAGCCTTCATGCAAATTTGGAACGTTTAGGTTGAGATCAATCTCTAGGAGTATTGGGAGAGTGTCTGGGAGAGAGAAAGGAAGCACCTCAAAATTACCCCATTGTGATTTTTTTATAATTTTCTGAGACAATCGATTTTTTGGGTAAAAATATATTATGTTATTAATATACATTCTGTATTATGACATCATAAAGAACCAAATGTGTTATAAAAAATTTGATAAAATTAATTCTTGAATAAATATACATTTCACATAAAAAACGGTTTACTAGGTGATTTTATTTATTTTATTATCCCTTAACGGAATCCTCTAAAACCTATATTATATTTTATGGTTTTAAAATAAAATATATATGAACAAGGCTCACTTTAATGTCCCCAAGGGTATTATTTAAAGAAGTTATATTCTTGAAAATATAAAATATTTAAAGCCAATAATTTTTGTTGGACCCATGGTCAATAACTATGTAAATGAATGTGGTTTTTATTACTTTATTATATAGACTCTAAATACTATATTTATAAATTAATAAATAATTACCCAATTTTTATATAAATACTCAACCATACTCCCACTTATCTTCACTAAAAACACATTTATAATGATTTTACTCTCGAAATCCATATCTAAATCAATCCTATGGTGTTTTTTAATATCTTAATTGGTATATCTAAATATTATAGAAGTGACATCTTAATGTAATTGATCCTCTCCTCTCCCTTTCTATTTTAAGTTAACTCTTTATACTAATCCATTTGTTTTCAAATTTTACATTTTTAATGTAATTTTATAGATTCTATTTATCATCATTATGATTCCCATGTAATGAGAGAACACTTTTTTCTCTAATTAACCCCTTTTATGAACTTTAATATACACCAGTTATGCTGCCGAAATTATCCCATGATTTCCCTTGCCAAACTTTTTGTATTGTAAGTACCCATCCTTATTTACCAACAAGGGTATTCAACTATAATTAACTATACTTCATTTATATGGGAATATCTTGTACGCAACCCACACTCATCAATAATGGTATTAAATGTTATTAAATATTCTCTTATGTTTTATGATAGATGTGAACACAAATTATTGTACATGATATGAATGTGATGTGTGGGCCCATAATTATAAAGCCCTCTAATGAATTGTATAATATTTTTATCTCATGGTATTTTATTATTGGTTCGTGGGAGTTTTGCTATGAATGCTATGTTTCGATATATCAACAGTTATTCCTGTCTTATTATTGTGATGGAATGTTTTATTTTATTACGACATTCATTTGTTTCCTGGATATTATCATCATATATCATGATTAGTGTTCATGTTAATGATTCACACCAATTTTATGTTACCTAATATGAATCATGTCTAAAATTTATTACTTTTAACATTTAATGCTTTGATTATTCCCTTACTCAGATTTATATCTTACCCCTTTCTTATACATGTTCCCAGGTTATCTCATTTAGTATTAGATGATTGATAAATTTTAAGATATTTTTAATGGATTTTTAAATAAAAATGTTTTATTCATGTTCTATGTTATTTTTATATAAATATAATTACTGAAATAATATATTTATAACTATCTTTTTTGATTTAATTATGTGTATATTTATGTAATAAATCATGAATTATGGTTTATAAAACATATGGGTTTTCATAGTTGGTATCAGAGTGAAATTATAATTATTAGTGGGAAATATGATTAATTATCCTTAGTGAAGGCCTTATAAACCAGAATAAGTAAATGAAACCATCCCAAAAATTTAGAAAAGTATAGAGTGAGTAGTTTCCAACAAACAAAATCCAAATCTGGAAACAACAAGTGGATATCTATCTAGAACAGTTATACCAAGGTCTAATAATCTCAAAAAGGGTGCATTTGACTTTGAATCGATCTTCATGAGGTTCATGAAAAAAGACCTTACATTACAGCTAGTTTGATCCAATCGATGAATATTCTTTGTTAAAAACAAAAAATCCATATGAAAAATTATGAAGGTAACAAAAATACACATAATATTTCTTGATAAGAAAATGATCACAGATAACATAGACTGAATCTTATAAATTCATAGGTTATAAAATATATTACATTTTTGATTTTCCACATCAATGATCATAGTTTACCTTTTATGTGTTTAGTGGTTTTAAAATTATCATCCCTAATTTTCCCTTTATTTTAGTTAATGGATGGGAATAGGGGGAATTGAGTCAACAACTAATGTCAGGGGCAATGTGACAACTACCCAAATGAGATACCAAACCCTTTAAGAACAAGAATCCAGAAATTCATGATGACACATTCTCAATTTAATCATGATATGAAGATAAACTAAAATCAATGTGAAAACCCACATCCTCTAAAGAAATATAAAATTTTAATTGATTATTTTATGTGACAAATTCCTATAACATACAATGGATCTTATGATACTTTAATTGTGAAAATATGGATGAACTCAATTGAAAAAATATTATCCATCATTTAATACTCAGTGAAAAATAATATTTTTCTATCTATTTATCATATAGATGGAGAATCTGGTGAATGGTAGATGTTGTTAAAAAGTACCATGCCTGAGGAGGATATCAAAGTGATGGAGCGAAAATAATTCCAAATTTTTTTTTGATCTATATTTTCCTCCCACTTTCTAATTTAAATTTGAGGAGGATTTCATAGGCCTATGGAAAAAGGATGATGAAACTACCAGGGTGTATGAGTTGAGCTTCACAAGACATTCATGACACACCATTAGCATATTCAACTCCCTTATAATTAAAGATAAATTCTTTATTTGTGGGATAAAGTTGAGTCTATAAAAAAATTTGGAGATTCAAGACTTTGATAGCTACAAGAATTTTTTTTAATGTTCTCTCGAAGTTGAAATGAAGATCAGTGAATCGCATGTGTATCATGGGTATAGAGATATGAATAGGAGAGTGGATTCTAATTCTCATGGTGTAATGGAGAAATATGATGGGGAAAATAAATTTCAACACCCCAATTGACAAATGTGTGTGAAGAAGCATCCTAGAAATTTCCTAAAGGGGAAAAGGAAATGCTTTATGTGTGGGAAGGAAGTGAACCTAGCTAGAGAATGCCAATGAGAGAAACCCTCCTATGATATGCAAGAAAGAAATGTTCCCATAAAACCTCATCATTCTGTGGAATGTTTCAATAGAATATAGCAAGGTTACTATCTTAATCAATGAAATAATCATGTGGTTATCAATTATAATTGAGGCAAACAAACTCTAAGGCAAAAAGATTAAGGTAATGCTTATTCCATCACAATAGCCAAGGTGTATTCCAATATTTATGTAGTAATTGGTATTCTCATTATTGATCCAAGGATATCAACCATAATATTTTATTCTGGTTCAACACATTCTTTCATATCACACAAGTTTAGTAGAACTGTCCAACTCAGCCCCAAAACATTGAATTAGAGATATATAGAAAAACAAAAAGTGGGGTAATTATTTCCTCCAAAGTATATAACTTATCCTTTATTTTTATGTTAAACATCATAGTAAACCTTGTGATACTACCATTAGTGGAATTTAATATAATTTTGAGTATGGATTAAATTTCATTATATATAGATCCAAAATAAATTTTCTAGAGAAGGAAATCACCCAGTATATTTAGAATCATCCTCTAGTTTTATACAAGTATAAGGAAGAGTATCAATCACTTTTGGAATCATCATCTCAATAATGGATATTATTAACTTATTTTAAAGCTTATATTAATAAAATTATTGAGACTAAATAAAATATTATCCATGATTACATTCCCATTTTAATGGAATATGAATATATTTTTCCCAAATAACATATTGGTCTTCCTCAAATCCATGAGGTTTAGTTCTCAATTAGGATTATACTAGGAGTTTTTCAAGTGTACAATACCCAATATATAATGGATACTATTCAAATTGAGTAGATGAAGAAGAAATTATAGAAGAATATAGATAAATGGTTTATATTCCCAAGTTCTTGACCTTGGGGTGCACCGATCCACCTCCTAAAGAAGAAACATGGATCAATAGACCACTATATTGATTTTCAGGAGTTCAAAAAGATCAAAATAAGGAACAAGTATTGTATTCCAAGATTTATTACATGATCAGTCAGCTATATAGATCATAATACTTATCCAAAGAGGATCATTGGTTGAGATATTATCAAGTAAAGTTGATGAATGATGATATCCCCAACACTACGTTTCATATAGGGTATGAAAAACATGAGTTCATAGTGATTCCATTTTTACTTAATAATGATCCAACTTTCATCATTGAATTAATAAAATATAGAATTTATGGATTACCTTAATAAATATGTGATATTATTTATAGATTAAATTATTATCTACTCTCGATGGTGTTTCGGGTAGCGGGAGCCTCCTCCCTCGATGATGGATTATAGGGTTTGTCCATAGCCATTCCTCATTAACTTAACTTCAACCTACTTCCTCCCAGTGGCGCAGCGTCAGCGGATTTTCTAGATCATGATCAATGACATCTAGCTACTTCCTTCAACCCTATGGATGCACTGAAGACTGGCATCCCAGCATGTCCTAGTTCGGTTTCTAATCCACCGAAAAAATCTTATCATGTGATGCATGATCCCTGGAATTTCGTGAATACCTACAACCCTATGGATGCGTTGAATACTCGCATCTCAGCCAATCCTCGGTTGGATTCCGATCCTCAGGATCGATATAATGATATGCAATGTTCGACTGTAGATCTCTTTATGAGATCTAAGGATGCACTGCATGGGGCTGCTGAGACTGTGATTCCGAACCGTGGTGAGTCACGGATGCCATCTACCCTGAAAGAGAGTGTGTCGATGCGGGATGCTAGGGTGGATCCAACCAGTGGTAATAAGTTTCCTTCTAAATCTTATGTTGCAACAATTAAGAATACAATTTCAGGGCCGAAGCTGTATGGAGTTAGTTCTTTGAGTATGTTGAAGGACTCATGCCCTGGTCTAATCCTTCATAAGGGTTCAGCTGCTCATGTTGAAGCTAACCCTGCAGCGCTCACTGAGAGAATGTCAATCAGGTAAAATTCTTTGATTTCATGAATTGTTTTGCCTAAAGGTGAAAAAATTTGGAAGCTTGATGATGTGATTCGTAGAACCACGATCTTATGGGGCTTCTCTAACTGGAAATGCATCTCTCTTGGATGTAATTTTTTTCATTGTCTATTTCCTTCAAATGATTTGAAGCTTCATGCATAGAGCTTTGGGACTCTGCTGTTGAAAACTGGTTGGCTTCACTTACATAAATGGTCTTTGGAATTTAATGATTTACATGCAAGAAATGCCTTTTCTCAGGTCTAGGTTCGTCTCCATGGTCTCAACTGGGTCTTTTGGAATCCAAGGACTTTGTATGATATTGCCACGGCAATTGGTACTCCTATTAATCTTGACAAGGAGACTGAAGATGTTTGATTTTTGTCACTTTTCGAGGATGTTGGGGGAGGTTGATCTTAGTTCTATCTTAATTGACAAGGTAACTCTTTCTAAACCTTCTGACAACATTCAAATTGATGTTTATTATGAAAAAAAACCTTTTTTCTGTAATGAATGTATGGCCGTTGGACATGCTCTGGGGATGTGTTGGAAGCATGTTTCATGTCAGGAATGTGGAGTGAGGGGTCATCTCACAAATCATTTCCAAATGAAGTCAAGGTAGAATGATGCAGCTTTGTCAAAGCCCATCATTCATGATGGTGATGCACTTAAGGAGCCAACGTACCTTGTGGCTGATGTGAGGACTTCTAGGAAATCTGATTCTCAAGTATCTAAAGGCAAGATTTATCTGGTGGATGTGTCCTTAGAGAAAACTCATAGTGGCCCCTCGGACCCTTAGGTTGATTTGGCTAAATAGGTCACTTCAGCTACAGAAATCTCTGGGTAGTCTTCAGGATGGATGATCTAGGGTCAATCTCAGGTTGATTTCCCCAATCATATTGATGCGCAACAACATGTTTATTGTCACCAGGAAACTCAGAAGTAGAAGCATGTTAATTGTCACTAGGAAATTTAGAATCTCTTTCAATCTTATGATTTATCCTTGAAATGGGGAAACATTCTTGATAATTAATGGTGGATTGGTACCCCTTGTAAGGCTTCTGGAAGTGGTGGGTGTGCTTCCTTTAAATAAGTAGTCTTGAGTGGAAAGGAAAATATGGCTCATGGTGAGGGCTTCACCTCTATTCATTCAAAGAAGTGACCACACAATGATTATTCTATCCTTCCAAGGAACGTGTCTACCAGATCATTTGGAAGATTTCTATGAAGGTAGACACAGAACATCTTAAGATTTTCAATCAGGATAAGTCTCAATCTGAATGGGAGCCAGCTAGTGACTCTGATAATGGTAATGATTTGTCATACTATGATATTTAGACCTGGTGTTTGGTGGATGAGGACTTCTATTGTTTGTTTGATCCCATATTCCTTATCTGTACCATTTATTTCCTTTTAATAAATGGTCATAATCATTGCTTCTAACATCACTTGCTGGGTAAATTATTATCTACTCTAAAATCAAAGAGAAATATGAGGAGAAATTGCGGGTTTTACTAAAGTCCTTGGAAAAGGAAAAGACATATGTGATGTACAATAAATACAAATTTTGGATGGAGCGAGTAACTTTAATTGATAATGTTATCACCAAAAATGGGATTAATGTGGATCCTTAAAAAATAAAAGCAATTCAAGGATGGATCAAACCAAAATCCATGATGGAGATCTATAGTTTCCTTAGATTAGTGAGATACTGTCATCCTTTCATGAGAAACTTCCCATGATTTTTAGTCCCACTAACTAAGCTAAATTAGAAGGGAGTTAATTTTCTCTAGAATAATAAATGAAAGAAAATATTTAAAGAGTTAAAGGGGAGACAAATCATTTCACCAGTTCCCACATTACCCCCTAGTGGGGAAGGATTTGTGATTTGAAATGATATATAAATAAGGTATAGAGTTACATACTCATGAAATATGAAATAGTGATATATTATGCCTCCCCCCAATTACATATCCATGATTAGAGCTACCCAACACATGATATAGAATAGAATATAGTGATACTCATGTTGATTTTTGGGACATTATCTCTATGAAGAGAAGTGTAGAATATATATGGATCATAAAACTCTCAAGTATATTCATAAAAAAGATCCCATTATGTTTCAATGAAGGTAGTAATAGATATCAGTTATTATTATTGTCCAATCCCTTAACAACATAGGAAGGTGGGAAAGGAGGTAGATTCCCTGAGTAGAAAGGATCTTACAACCATATCCATGACGTGTATTAAAGGGATTCAATCTTATTGGAAATGAAATAAATGGAAATGAGGATAATAAAAGGACCTCCATTGAATATTACCCAAATAATTTCTCATTCATCCCTTGATAGGATCTTGGAGGCCTAAAAAAGAATTTGAAGATATAGAAAGTGGTAGCTAATATTTTGGTTTACAAATTTATATTGATGGATTTATATGGTTTTGAACCAAAAAAATCATCCCATAAAAATCCAATTTGAAGATGGAAATTTTGGATGTTTTTCATATATCATCCTTCTCTATTCATCAAAGAATCACTAAGTCTATAGATATATAATGAACAACTTATGGAAGGATTACATGAAGAGGGAGCTTGTATAATTTTTAACATAATGATTTGTATGCTAGAAAACAAATTTTGAAAATATAAGTCTAAGGGTATGATGCAACCTTTTACCATGCCAGTATAGAAAAGGGAAAACATAAAAATGAATTTCATCACTGGAATCTTCATGACATATAAATGTAATAATCCCATCTGGGTGGCAGTCGATATCCATTCAGATTCAGTTCATTTCATTATTATAAATGAATATTTATCTCTTAACCAACTCTCTAAGATATTAATAAGGGAATTTGTAAGACTACATTGAGTGACACTCTCCATTGTATCTAATCTTGATCCGTGATTTACCTTAGGGTTCTAGAGAAGCCTTTAACAAGTGTTGGATATAGATATATTTTTTATTAATACTTTTCACCCTTAAGATGATGGTAAGAATGAGAGATCCATTTATACTCTAGTGGATATATCAATATAACGTTATATATATTTCTAAGGAATTTTGTATCATCACCTTCCTCTAATAGAGTTCTCATATAACAATATTTTCCATTTTAGTATTTAAATTATACCTTACGAGGCTCTATATGGGAAGATGTGTCATATATCTACATGTTGGGATAATGTTGGATAGTTGAAGATTATGAGACCTTATTTTATCTAATAGATGACAAAGAAGGTTCATAAAATCCAATATCATATGAAATACATGATAATCTGATTGAAATGATAAGAACAAAATCATCTATAAGAACTAAAGTCTGAGGTCAAAAATAAGGTGTTCATTGTTATATCCCTATGGAATACCATCATTAGGTTTGGGAAGAAGTAAAAGATTATTCCAAGATATATCTCCCCTTTTGAGATCTTTGATCTCATTATAGATGTAGCCTAAAAAATTACAGTCCCACCTAACCTATTTCATGTACATTATATGTTCCATGTATCCCTATTGAGGAAGTACAGACCCTACCCCTCATATGAAATAAATATAGAGGTGGTACCATTGGATAGTGATATTTCATACAAGTAACATATAACGAATACAATAGATCATAAATAAAATGTTCTATGAAACATGTCACATCATCTGTTCGAAGTGATATAACTATTATAGGATTGATGATTTTGTTACCAGATCAGTTGATGTGGGGTTTAGTGGACCTTGAAACTGGGTGGACAGACCACCTGAGGTCATCACATATCAACATCCCATAATTGTGGAAAAAATAGAAATTTCACGAATTATGGAATGGTATGATGCCTGAAATGCACATTGACATCTAATGGTGGTGAAATCGCTCAATATTTATGCCAACGGTGCAAAGAAGATTGTGATGGGGATATTTGATGTGGGTGGAAAAGATATATCTACTTATGCAAACTTAGGGTTTAAGGGTCAGTCTTTTGGGATTGGATCTTGTTAGGTTGAGAAGATAACCAGGACTATATTGGGTCCCATGGATAAAACATCCAATTCTATAGAAGTCACCATAGTGGCAGTTCACCCTAATGTTCACATTTATGTTAATATAAATACTACTTCAATAATTTTTTGTCTTATAAATGATGTATAGAATTAAAAAAATAAGTCATTTTAATAATTTAAAGGATTTCATTCTAGATCGTATTGTGAATATGGGAGATACTACTCGAGTGATTGCTAATAAGGATGCTATGTTTGATAAGGTTAATGTTGGAAGTACTAAATTATTTCTAGGTTGGTTCTCCCTTATGGTTGAATGTTTTAGAAATATGATGACTTGGTTAAAATGTTATCCTCTGTCTGGAATTATTATGATTCATGTCACATACCATTGGGTAAGTGTTTTTTTCCATATCATCTGCCCTTTAGAGGAAATGAAGTGCAGAGCTTAGTGTATCGGTTCAATTACCATAAAGATAGGTATGGTTTTCTTTGATGAGTGGGATTTAAGGTTTAACCCAATTTATTTTGAAAATAATAGATCTCGGGTATGGATCAAAATTGTTGGTCTTAATTGGATCCTATGGCATACCAAGATCTTATTTGACATTGCTTCTACTTTTGGAATTCAAATTTAAATGGATAGAGCCATTGACACATCTAAATTGTAACATTTTTCTAAGATCCTAGTGGAGGATTATTAAAGCATGTTCTTGATTAATAATATTTCTCTATTATCCTTTGATGATGATATCTCTCTAAATGTAGAATATAAAAAATGGCCTTGTTTTTTACATATTTATAAACTTTTATTCATGTCAAAAAACATACAGTAAAAATGTGGTCTTCTCCAATTCCTCTATACAAGGGAACCATGAGAAAATTTTTAGAATGAAATTGAAGAGGCAGAAAATGCAGAATAATGTGGAACCTATTGGTGAAATTCATTCATCTTAGAAGAAATATATGTCTTAGGTGAAGAGGTGAGCTTATTCCTTAGAGTTGAGGCCTGGTCATATATATATTCATGGTCTAGTTAGTGAAATTCATAGCATGAATGCTTGTACTAAGTCTGGTTTTCAACAAGGGAAAGAATAGAAGGATGGTTATAGTCTTGTATTAGAGGGTAATGTGGAGGTGGGATCATCTATTCTTGATCTGAGTGATGTTGGTATACATTAGGAAATGGAAATTTCAGATGATGGGATGACATGAATGGTATTTTATAGGATACCTATACATAGTTTATTTTAAGGAAAGGGTGCATAAAATTGATGAAATAGGTCATTATAACTCCTCTGGTGGATGTTCTTTATTATGATGATGCTCATCAATATGTTTATTATCATCACAAGATCCAAAAAAAATTTAATTCCTCTAAATTATCTATGAAATGGGTAAACATCTCTAATGATTAAGGGGTGAGTGGTGGAATTTATCCCAAGTCATAGGTTAGTGGTGGCCATGCATCCTTTAAAGATTCAATCATAATTGTAATGGAAAAAGTGGTCAATTTTGAGGGTTTCACCCCTTACCCTTTGATGACAAGGCCTCTAAAATAATACTATGATGTGCCATAGAATTTGTATACTAGATCAACCTCTATGTAATCAAAGAAAGAATGTGCCTAAATTCTTAGTATCTTCAATCAAGGAATGTATCAATCTGAATGAGAAAATGATGATGACTCTTAATATGGAAATGAAAGTTCCTATTCTGATATTTAGATATGTAGACTGATTGATGAGAGAAATTTTCTTTATTTTACCCCATACCATTCCTTTTTTACTTTTTATTCCTTTTAATAAATGGTCATAATATTTTTCTTGTAGTTGTAAGTTTCTAGTAAAAAGTAAAGAATGTATTTCATACATTTTAGAGGATGTTTGAGGATTATAATTTTATAAAAAAACTCGTATACAAAAAATTCACATGATGTTAAATGAGTATTTCTACAGCTAACCAATTTTTTTAACATTAATACATCATAATTATGCATCTGAAATACTTGATTGACATAATTTGTTCAACATAATTATTGAAAAGCTGGATAAAGGAAACATAAAAAGGATGATTTTAAATTATTAGTAATATTTCATAAGGGTATGATAACAATATCACCTTCCATGAGTTATTAATAAAAGAACTCATTCCCATCAATAACTAGATCATCAAATATGAATACCTAAAAACAGAAATTGTCATCAGAAACAATAATCAAAATCCATGTGATATAAAACTCAATCATTAAAAACATTGTAAATCCATATCCTGAATAAAGGAAACATGTATTTACATGGGACATCATTTTCACTTCACACTTACAATAACTCTTACAAATAGAAAAACTATATGGTAGAATTGTATGCCTAATTATTTTTAGGGCTATTATGGAACCACCCCAATTAGTTTATCACATAAACACATGTCATTGGTTTATCATATAACCAACCATCATTGGTTTATCATGTAACTACCTTTCATTAGTTTATGATGTAAAAACCCATAAAATTTCTATGTTTCATTAAAAAATTATAACACATTAAATCATTCAAATAATCATAAACCAATTTGAATAACCATTAACAATTCATAACTAGATTAACCTGTGTAAAAAAATCGGTACCATAAGAATATCATGAAACAAGATTAACCCATGTAAAAGGAATGGGTTCTATAACAATATCTAAGAAACATGATTAAGACCTGAAAAGGAAATTTTATCCAAAAAATGACCATGAACAAGAGTAATGAAAAGACAATAATGGGTTCCATAATAATAACATTGGAACTTGAGTAATCCATTGAAAATAAATTGGATCCATAAAAATCTATTTGAAATAAGTGTAACCCATGGAAAAGAAATGGGTTCCATAAAAATCTCTTAAAAATGATTAATCCATGGAAAGGAAATGGGCTACATGAAAATATCATTAAAACATGATTATCCCACGGAAAATAAAGGGGATCCATAAAAATATCCTTAAAACCTAGGTCTCCCATGGAAAAGAAATGGGTTCCATAACAATCTCATAGAAACAAGATTAACACATCGAAAAGAAACACGTTCCATAAAAATATCTTAGATAAAATCATAATCTATCCTAATAAAGAAGGAGGATTATATAAATAAAAAATATCCCACTGTAGGATAAGTAAAAACATGTATTTTTGAAATTTATGAATGGAAATAACATTGAAAAGATCATTAAAAACATTCTTGAGGGAAATAATCTTTAAAAATTCTAATGTTTCCCATTAAACATTTAAACCTTTGAGTCACAATACCCATGAATGGAATAACATTAAATAAAACTTGTAATATCATGATTATAAAAATATTCCTTATATTACATGTCTATGGATCACTGTATACACCTCATAAAATAATATAGGTGTATAAGATAATAAATATCTCCACAAAGGAAAATTGTGAAAAAAAATCCATTATCGCTTTGGTAACATAGAATTGATGAACCCCATGAAAGATAGATTATAAAATGGATATCTATATAAAAATAAATTCAAGTACAGGAATCATAAAAAAATTCATGGGATGTATATAAACAATTTTAAAATAATTTGTTTCATAATAACCAATAAATCTCAATGGAATGTAAATTGATATGAAACCACTTTCGGGGAGAAGAAGCCGTCACATTATTGATTCAAGTGGTTCGTGGGTCTTGGGGGCTGCAGGTGGAGGCTCAGGTTTCGGTGCTTCATAGGTGTTCCTTATTCTCCGTAATGGTGTCTGAAGAGGACTTCGTTCAGGCCTGGTACAATGCCCCTCTGGCTTTCAGGAGGTGTCGCTTCAATTTAACTCGTTGGTCGATGGAGGTGCATCAGGGGAAGGAGGACTCCTGGGCGGCAGTTTGGGTAAGCCTGCCTGGTTTACCTCTTCCTTTTCAGAACCATACATTCCTCAGATCTATTGGCGATGGGTTGGGGCGATTTCTGTGCGTGTACGCGCGTACCTGCAGAGGAGTGGAGTTGATGGTCCCGCAAATCTGTGTCATTCTGGATCTGTCCATGTCTCTTCCGAAGAGTCTTTCCCTGAAGTTGAAAGATGAGGTTTCATGGATTTAAGTCATTATTTACCCGGTGTTCCATTGTTTCTGTGCAGGTTTCTCTTTACATGGGCATTCAGAGCAGTGCTATAGGAAGAAGCGTCTAGGGGTGCGTCTTCTAGGTGCTTGTGATATCCAGCCTGAGGGTTCTTCCTTTTCTGCAGCTGTGGTGCCCAAGCTTGTGCCAGCACGACTGGCCTCGCTTGTTTTGAATTTCTCCTCCAGAGGTAGTTCCCCCTAGAAGCGGCCTATGATTGTCTTGGGTTGGCCCCTCTGTACGCTGAGAGTTCCAATGGGCTGGGTCTGGTTCAATCATCTCTGCGCAGCTTCAATGAGGTTCCTCTGGCCTCTTCCCAGGCCTTGGCCTTTCTCCCGGGTGCTCATTATAGGCGAAGGGCTGGTTTCTCTATTTAAGGTGGCCCCTGAGTTGAAACGGGCTTTGCCTCAGGGTCCTTTTCTGTTTCAATTGACCGCCTGTCCAAGTGGGGTTCTTCAGCCCAAGATGGTGCTAGGTCTGGAAGATGGTGTATAGAGGAGGGCAGTTTTTTCTGGGTACAGGGAGCTGGGTTTCAGCAGTGAGGTCAGAGGAGCGGAAGGGCCTCGGGAAGCTTGGACCCCCCCCCCCCCCCCCCCCCCCCCGAGAAAGGGATATTGGTTAGTGATAGTGGTTCTTTTTCTTTGAAAGGTAAGGTCATTCTGCAGGAGGTCTCCATGTCCGGTTTTCCCGGTCAGGCGGTGCATGGGAAGGTGCCCAAGTGATCTCCCGATCTTTCTCGTTCTCGAACTATTCCTGTGGAAAGAAGTTTGGGAGTGAGCATGAGATACTCCTTGAGGAAGTTGAATGCAAGAGATGGTGTTCTTTCCCTCACAAAAGCCACCACGTCACTTGGGGTCAATTCTGGACAGCCCTTGTTTCCTTGAATCCATTTCTTATCTAGAATTCCCGAGGGGTTTGGGTGAGGGTCAAATTTGATTTAATTGCCTCGGATGTTAGGAAGCACAAAGTCAAAGTGGTTGTGATTATCGAGCCCAAAAAACTATCTACCAAGATTAATGAATTTTCTCGTAAGGTGAATATGCATGATTCAATGCAGGTGGAGCCGGTCAATAGGTATATATGGATCCTATGGCACAAAGAGGTTTCAGTGGATTTGATTCAAGCTGGAGATCAGCATATCACGATGAGGGGTTCCTATGACAGATCATCCCTTTTTGTCTCTTTCATCTATGGTAGTTGTGATGCTCAGGGGAGGGAGTACCTTTATAATGAACTGAATGGGTTTGATCCGGGGGATCATATATGGATTTTCGGTGGCGACTACAATGTTGTAGCGGACCAAGTGGAGAGGAAGGGGAGAGGGGAGCTCCCTAGGTGGGCTAGCAGGGCTTTCGGGCAATTTCTGGCAGGGAAGGGGCTTTTGGACTTGGGGTATTCAGGGGATCCTTTCACCTGGTGCAACAACCGAAGGGGCAATGGTCGTTGTTGGAGAAGGCTCGACCGATGTTTGGCCATTGTTCATGCAGTTTCTATGTTCCCAGATGCGAGGGTGTTCCACTTGACTCGGAGTCTCTCTGAGCACTCCCCCCTCTTTTTGGCTTTGAAAAGGGGCAGGGATCCGCAGTTGGGATTCTGTTATATGAGGCACTGGTCCAGTGTTCCAGGTTTTCACCAGGTAGTGAGAGAAAGCTGGGAGGCTCCGATCCAGTGATGTTTCTGGGTGGGTCTGCATGGGAAGTTGAGGAGACTCAAGCAGGCTCTGCATACTTGGGGCAGGGGTATTCCTCTCATTGACCAGGAGATGGATGAGATAAAAAAGGATATTGAGCGGCTTGAGACAAGCATTGAAGAGGTTTGGGATGATGATGTCTTCGGCGATCACTTGGTGAAGAAGAAATCTCTAGAGGCTTTCTTACTCTCATAGGAGAGCAGGGCAAGGGATTGCACAAGGGTTAAATGGATTAATGAGCGAGACAAGAATACAGATTTTTTCCATGCCTGCATTATGGAGAGGCGGTGTACATTCAAACCAAATATGGCCCTTGAGGATGGTTCCTTCACTGATGAAAGAGATGTGGTTGGGGGCATGGATTTCTCGCATTTTAAGGTCCTTCTGGCGGGTCCTAATACAGATAGGCCTCAAGGGTACCAGGCGAGGGGTGAAGATTTTTGGGAGAGGGTTCCATCTCAGGTTTCTCCCCAAGATAATGAATTGTGGGAGAGAGTCCCGAAGGAGGAGGAGATCAAGGCGGCAATGCAAAACCATAATCATGAGTGTGTAGAAGGGCCCAATGGCTTCCCTGGATCGTTCTAAAGTCATTCATGGGAGGTGTTTAAGGGGGGTATCATCAACACTATTCATGAATTCTTCAGATGGGGTAGTATCTCGAGGATTGCATCGGCCACAACCCTTGTTCTGTTACCAAAGATCAAGGATCCTTCACCCCTTCAACATTATCGGCCTATAAGTATGTGTAATTTCACTTACATAATTCTGGCTAGTATCATCAATAGGAGGTTGGACGATAATTTGGATCGATGGATATCCAAGGAGCAACATGGTTTTATGAGAAATCGCTCCATTCAAGGTGCCATAGAAATGGAACATGAGATGTTAAGAGACCACTCCTTCATGTCTTGGGGTTCCAATTTGGCCATCAAGCTTTATATGAACAAGGAATGTGATAGGATTGAATGGGGCTTCATCGACAGGGTCTTGCGAAAGATGGGCTTCTCCAGCTGGTCTTGTGACATCATGTTCAAGTGTTTTAGTTCAGTTTGGATGGAAGTGTCCTTTATGGGTCATACTCATGGTTTCATCAATACGGTGAGAGGTCTTAGGCAAGGTGATCCGTTATCCCCGAGCATTTTCATCCTTATGTAGGACACATTGATTAGGTTGATCGACAACGGTCTTGCAAGAGGGGATGTTCTCCCTTATCGGAGGAGACTCAAGCTTCCTCCCATTTACCATTTGATTTTTGCGGCAGATACCGTTATTTTCATTAACGTGGGTAAGTGATCCATACAAGGCATGATCAAGATTCTTGAGTAGTACTGTCACTAGAGTGGTCAACAAATTAACAGAGAAAAGAGTGGCTTCTATGTGGCAGAAACATGCACTCCGAGAAGGGTGGATGATTTGGGTTATATCTTGGGAATGAGTCATGGCCTTTTTCCGATGGAATATATGGGTACCCATGTGTCTCTGGGACGTATGTGCATTAGGGACTTTGATCGAGTGGTGAGCATGATTTACAGTAGAATTCTTAATTGGAAGAATCACTTTTATCCTTTGGTGGTCGGATCACTCTCGTGAATAGTTTCCTCTCAACCATTCTTGTGCATGCTCTCTTAGCCTCGAATGTGCCAAAGGGGGTCATTAGAGCCATTGATAAACTCTTGGCCCGGTTCATTTGGGATGCACCGTTGGAGGGGAAGAGGTATTGTGTCTCCTAGGGGAAGATGGATTGTCCCATTGCGGAGGGAGGGGTCAATTTCAAAAGTCTTGAGAACACCATCGTTTACATGCACACGAAGCTGGCTTGGGAGGTGATTGAAGAGCGTACCATGTGGGGAAAGATGATGGATGTTCAGTATGGGGCCAATGCTGATTTTTCTTTGGGGAGGGAGTCCCCACTTTGGTCTTTGGTGGGTAGCATTATCCCGATCTTAATAAATTCCTCGAAGTAGATTATTGGGGAGGGAAATGTCCTCTTCTGGCATCATAAATGGGCAGGAAGAGTCCTTGGTTATATGGGATGTCCAGCCCCAACAAATCTCTTTTAGGGAGGCGAGTCTATTACCTCTTTTCTTCAGGGGATTTCTAGATGCAAACTAGCTGGAGCTATATGACTCCATCATATTGAGCCCGGTCCCGGATCAATGTGTTTTCACCCCATCCTCCTTTGGCTGTTTCAATGCGAAAGACTTTCACAGGCTCAACCCTCTCCAAGGTCAGCAAGAGGGATGGTTTGGTCAGGTTTGGTGCAAGAAGATTTTAACTAAGTATAACTTCTTAACGTGGCACATTTAGCACCAGGCCCTTCCAACTAATGAAAATGTTAAAAGTCTTGGGATTAGTATGGCATCTTGTTTCCATTCCTATGAGAATATAATAGAGGAGATCATCGATCATCTGTTCTTGGAAGGGGAGTGGGCCAGGTAGGTCTGGAGTTTCTTCCGGAGATTTTCTGGCTATTCCCCTATAGCGGAAAACATTAGTTCCATTCTAGAGAGTTGGTTTCAGGGGGCCTCCAGGCAAGTGAAGGAGAGCTCGGCACAGGCGTGTATCGTTTGTGCGGGGTGGTGGAGTCTGTGGACCACGCAGAACCAGTCGAGGTTCGAGGGATTACCAGCCTCATGATACAGTATCATCACTAACACGCATTGACACCTGCTCGACTGGTGCAGGGTTGAGGGTCTCTGGTCGGACACTCTTTCTCTACGTAGATTGAACCTACATCGTGATCCTGCCCAGCAGATGGTTCACTGACAGCAGGGGTCCTGGGTGAGGTGGCACCATCCTGTTTTCAGCCTCAATCTAAATACTGATGGGTCCTGTGTGTCGGGTGACATGCGCAGTGGAGGTGTTATATGGGATTGCAGGGGTAGTGTGCATGTAGATTTTATGGTGCATTATGGTGAAGGTTCCTCTTTATAGGTAGAGGTGTAGGCTGTTCTTTCGGGCATCACCCTATGCAGGAAACAAGAGCTTCATATCACCCATGTAGAGACAGACTCAATGACCATCTGCGAAGCCTTTCACGGAATTGGTATGATACCTTGGTCCATTATTTACAAAATCCGAAAATGCAGGGCTCTCCTCGATAGTAATACTCAAGTCACTAACACGAGGAGGGAGGGTAATAAGCTGGAAGATCATTTGGCTTCTATGGCGACCCAAGGTAACCTGTTACAATGTATTTCCCATGTTTCTCATCTCAAACCTGAGGGGGTGAACTGGATCTGGGGGGATTCCCTTGGCCATCATTATTTCCACCCTCCTTAAACCATGGGTTCCTTGTTTGATGTTTGTTTTTGTTTTGTGTCCCTTGGAATAAAAATGGTTTTATGAGTGTGGTGAATATGACATTTATCTCACAAATGTACTAAGTGAGATTAAAACCACATACCTTGAGTATGATTTGTCATGATTTTCTTATATATTCCTAAATAATAGACTTATAGTAATTATTTAATATCTTCATAACCTTTTACAATTTTATTATTAATTTTATATCACCTAATAAATAGTTATATACAATTGCTTAATCAATAATATTTAAGTAAGATGTTTTTTTACCATTTTCGGCTTATGTGTCAAAACTAACTTTGATAGATCAACATTGGTCAATGAGATCATTATGTAAAAATCTCAAGAATAATAATAATGAAATAATAATAATAATATTTATAAATAAATTATTATTTTAAAACCAATCATGGAATGTGGTTGTGTAAAATGAACCAATTTTACAGTCATGGAGACGGTAGGTCATAAATATGCATGATTAATATTCCCATTTATCAATGATTGTTATGAAAAGAAGAAATGAAAAATTTACCATTATAGAATTATAATTATATAATAAATAAAATAGTTTTTAATTATATATAATTATATATATAATTCTCATGATGTGGTGATGAAAAAGGAAGAATCACATCGCTTTGAGGAAGTGGTAGTTTGGACGTCCACGAACGATATTATAACTTTTTCAGTGTCTGCAAAGGTAAGAAAAAAAGAGATATATTATATTTATAGAAATATAATTATGTAATTAATATTATATATATTATATTTATATCACATATTTTTATTGAAACCATCCTTAATACATTCCATGTTAAGCGTGACTGAATCGCATCGCTTTGAGGAGGGTGTAGTCCACACATCTACAAACAAGGTTATCATATTCCCAAAAAATAAAAATCATGAAGGTATGAGTTATATAATAATTAATTAATTTTTAATAAATTATATATATCGTATTTACCACATAAAACATAATTTCCATCATAATTCCCAATCATAATATGTGATAAAGGAAAAAACGAACGACATCCTTTTGTGAGGTGGTAGTTTGATGTACACACGAATGGTGATTTCGTTACCCATTTGATGAATGTATGTGTAGGATTATGTAAAGAACATAATATAAAAACATCTTACTATATTAATGATTCTTATCATTTTATATAATAATGAAATAATAATAATTTATGTGGAGGATAAATAAATAAAAGAAAAGTTTTCATCAACTAATGTTACCTCTTATTCAGGTAACTTTTATTAGTTTTCACCAAAAGACTTCCATGGTTTGAATTATAAAAAATTTTAGGCCTCTATTATGAGAATAAGTATGTTGGGAATTTATTTGGTCAGGGTTTTGATGAGAAAAAGTTCTTAAGAGGTGTGAATATGTGGTGATAGTTAGTGTCTTTTTATACTAGAGTGGAGTGGAAATCTCGTAAATAAAAAAGAAAACCACTCACTACAAGAAAACCGCCGCGAAACCCGTTTTTGGGCCATCATTTCGGGGCGGTTTTAAGAACCGCCGCGAAAAAACCGTCGATAAACGGCAAAAAAAATATTTTATTTTTAAATTTTTTTAATTTTTTTTTATTTTATTCGAGGATTAGCGGCGGTTTTTTTAAAAACCGCCACGAAATAGTGGTGGTTTCGGTAAAACCGCTGCTAAATGAAATGAAAAAAATAAAAAACGTGAGAAACCCTGAAATCACTAAAACGACTATAACTTTTGATCCGGGAGTCCGTTGAAGCGCCACAACCAGTCAAATCGAAGCTCATGAAGAGATATAGAGGCACATATAATCAAAACCGTGAGATGGTCTAAGGTGTGGAAGATATTAGAGTTATAAAAAAGTTGAAAAAAGTTCTCCAACTTCAAACGGTCATAACTTTCACTCCGGGTATCCGTTTGGGCTCTACCACATATCAAATCAAAGCCAGCGAAGAGAGCTACGCACTAGTTGGACAGAAGCAAGCTTCTGTTAGGTTTTTAAACCCCAAAACCCCTCTTATGGCCTTCAAAACCCCATTTCCGTCACCGGTGTCCCGTCGAACTTGCCTTCAAACAGACCTAACTTTCAATCCGCGTGTCAGTTTGGCCTCCTCCACCTGCCAGATCATAGCGCGTTCCCTGAGCTTCAGTTTGACTGGTCGCGGCGCCCACATGCACTCCTATATCATATGATATGGCATTTTTAGGGGGTATCGGGTTTGTTATGTTTTTCGGTGTCTCATTTCTAGCACCCGTTCTCCATCAGCTTTTTTTAAATGGTCATAACATCCGATCCATCTGTCCATTCAGACTCTTTCACCTTTCAGGTTGAAGAGAGTTTCGGGATCTTTGATTTGACAGGTCGCGGATCTAAAACGGACTCTCGGATCATAAGTTATCACTGTTAATGTGAGTCCAATGTTTTTGTCTCTTTATGACCGTTTTGACGGGTTTCAACAGTAGCTTCATTTATTACTGTTTATTTGGGTTTCCATGACTTTTTATCTTTATCAATGGATTTTTATGGGTTATTATGATGGTTATGTTAAATTATTAAGGAGTTTTCCAGAGTTGTCACGTGTTTTCATGCGTTCTCATTTTTTCTAATGCCTCATTCTTCATATGTTTCTCCATCCCTTTTCATGCGTTTTCATGATTTTTCATCCCCTATCATGTCTTTTCATACTTTTTCATGTGTTTCCATTATTATTTATTATTTATTATTTATAATATACATTAATTTATTTATTATCTATTATTTGTAACTAGTTATTTATTATTTATTATTTATTATTAATTATTAATTATTTATTATTTATATTTATTTATTAGTTATTATTTATTAGTTATTAGTTATTATTTATTATTTATTATTTATATTTATATTTATTATTTATTATTTATATTTATTTATTATTTATATTTATATTTATTTATTATTTATTATTTATTATTTATATTTATTTATTATTTATTATTTATTATTTATATTTATTTATTATTATTTTTATTATTTATATTTATTTATTATTTATTATTTATTATATATTATTTATATATTATTTATTATTTATATTTATTTATTATTTATATTTATTTATTATTTATTATTTTCTATTTATTATTTATTATTTATACTTCTTTATTATTTATTATTTTCTATTTATTATTTATTATTTATATTTCATTATTTTTTTTTTTTATTATTTATTATTTATTATTTATTATTTATATTTATATTTATTTATTATTTATTATTTATTATTTATTATTTATTATTTATATTTATTTATTATTTATTTTTATTTATTATTTATATTTATTTATTAATTATTATTTATTATTTATATTTATTTATTATTTATTATTTATTATTTATCTTTATTTATTATTTATATTTATATTTTTTTATTATTTATTATTTATTATTTATTATTTATTATTTATTATTTATTATTTATATTTATATTTATTTATTATTTATTATTTATTATTTATTATTTATATTTATTTATTATTTATTATTTTCTATTTATTATTTACTATTTATTATTTATTATTTATTATTTATTATTTATATTTATTTATTATTTATTATTTTCTATTTATTATTTATTATTTATATTTATTATTTATTATTTATATTTATTTATTATTTCTTATTTATTTTTATTTATTATTTATTATTTTCTATTTATTATTTATTATTTATATTTATTTATTATTTATTATTTATTATTTATTATTTATTATTTATTATTTATATTTATTTATTAGTTATTATTTATTAGTAATTATTTATAATTTATAATTTATAATTTATATTTATTTATTATTTATTATGTATATTTATTTATTATTTATTATTTATATTTATTTATTATTTATTATTTATATTTATTTATTATTTATTATTTATTATTTATTATTTATTATTTATTATTTATATTTATTTATTATTTATTATTTATATTTATTTATTATTTACCCACCACTCTTTATTTATTATTTATTATTTATTTTTATTTTTCCTTATTTATTATTTAATATTTAATATTTAATATTTAATATTTATTATTATTGAGTTTATATTTATTATTTATGTATTATTTGTTTTTTCAATTAATATATATAAGTATATTAAATTCTGTTTATTAAACACATGGCGAGCTTGCTGGAGTGGTAAGTCTTTGGAAAATATGCAAGAGGTTAGGGGTTGAAATCTCACCAAATGCAGAATTTATTTATATTGCATGGGTATGCATGTGCATGTGCATGTGCATGTGCATGGGATGTGCATGCATGGATAAATAAATAAATAAAAAAATAATAAATAAAATAAATACGAAATAAAAAAAAATACAGAATTAAATAAATAAATAAATAAATAAAATAAATAAATAAATAAAATAAGATAAAAAATAAAATAAATAAAATAAATAAATAAAATAAATAAAATAAATAAATAAATATGAAATAAATATATAAATAAATACGAAAAATAAATATATAAATAAATATATAAATAAATAAATATATAAATAAATATATAAATAAATAAAAATTAAAAAAAATAAAAAAAAATAAAAAAAATAAAAAAAATAAAAAAAATAAAAAAAATAAAAAAAATAAAAAAAACGCCGCTAAATCATTTAGCGGCGGTTTAAACCGCCTCTAAAAAACCGCCGCGAAACGTTCTGTGATAGTTTTGAAAACTGCCGCGAAATAGTTTCCCGACGCACAATTTAGCGGCGGGTTTTCAAAACCGCTGCCAATCGATTTAGCGACGGTTTAAACCGCCACTAAACGAAAAAACCGCCGCTAAATGCCTTTTTTGCCGTAGTGACTATTGGGAGGTCTTACTTATATAATATGCATCCAATAATGATCCAAATTCGATAAAAGATGGTATATGGTCTATTAATGGACAAAAACTTGGTTTTGGACATATTTCTAGGTCATTATAACCCATAAGATTCAATTTTAACCGTTAAGTCAACTCATTTTTTACATAATCACTGTAATTAATATTAATTACTTCCACAAATATTTTTGTTAAAAAATTTGAAAAAATTTGAAAATATAAATTATTATTATTCCAAACATTTAATGCATTGTCAAAATTACAATAACATAAGTTTCAGAATTTAATTTTAAATTAATCCCACTAACGGAACAAAAATGAAGTTTTTAATGTAAAAAGTTCAAAAGTTAGAAAAGTTTTTATATCCAATTTCAATTTAAATTATTTAAAATTACATAAATTGAATTAAATTATATAAAAAATATATAATTATACTTTAAAACATGTTAATAAAATAATATTAAACAATAAATTATTTTGAAGAAAACATTTTTCAATTAAAATCAAGTATTTTTTTTACTATTCATCAAAACATTGAACTTCACAAAAAAAATATCAAAAATTCACCCAAAGTAAATTTTGATATTCTGATTAAAAAAAGATTATTTTTTCAGATAAAATTTATAAAAGTTTCAAAATTTAGTATTAAGACAAGTATGTCATTAAAAGGTGGTAAAAATTAATTTTAAAATTATACAGCTTATTATGTTTAAAATTGGACCTATTATTATCATAAGCATATCAAAATTATTGGATACATTTAAAAACATTTTATTAAATATATAAAATATTAATTTCATTAATATCTTTCACTAATATTGATTAATTTTACTTATTATAATATAACTCCATTCTGTTCATAAAAATAGTCTTTCATCAAAACACATCATTTTTATTCAATTGGTCTTTGTTCCCATTTCAATTTAATTGGTTACCAATTAATTTACATTGTAAGTATGTGTAAAAAATAATTTCATAATATAGTTAGTCTCAATCAGTCCTACAATTCCAATTACATGGTGATAACTATCTTGTGAAATAATAATATTAATAATATATTGTTGTCCGGGAAGACTTAGGCTTGTGTGTAACAAAGTTCATAAAAAACTCGATGTTCTGTAAAATGAAAGATAAAATTGATGTTTCATGAGATTAAATATAATCTATATATTTCATGTTACCAAATTTATTAAATAATTTAAATTAATTTGAATTAATAAAATTTATATAATATTAAGATGTTACAACATACCCACTTAAAATTAATTTTTCCCTCAAAATTTTCTATGGTTATTAGAGGATTAACATTTTTAAAACTCCTTTATTGAACCCCACATAATAAAATAAATTAACAACACATAATCGTTAAAATGTATGTTTTGGAAAAAAATGGTCTCAAGAATTTTGGAATATCTAGGATTCCAAATAGAGAGAACATTGGTGGGAAATTAAAAGATTTATTTAGAAATAAAAACTAATTCCCATGGACAAAAAGAGAGTGACAGAAAATGTGGTCAAGAGGAAGTCAATTAAAACAAATCCAAAAACCAAATAATTTTGAAAAATATGACTAATATGAGGGAAAAATATGGTAATATGATAACATATTATTTCAATATCCTTTTTCCCAAGTTAAAGGGTTTAGTTCACTATCTAGATGAGAGAATATGGATGTATACTTACTTTAAGATTGGAATTTCATCAATTTTTCAATTTCCACCACAATCTAATATTTTCAACAAATGATGAGTATTCAAGATGAATTTTTAATTCATAAATCACTAATATAAAATTTCTAATAACACATAATTATAATAGGGATAACAAACTATTACTCGAGTATTTAAACATTAACTAAACCCAAAATTGTTAGTACATGGTGTGATAATTCCAAAAACTAATAAACCCTAATAATATATTATTAAAAATTTAATAGTAGTAGAAAATATGAAACTAAATCATGCCATAAAATTTTATCACAAATAACCCTAATAACCTCAAAATTAAATAATGTTTTAAACATAAGGGTTATCTCATACAATCCATATTTCAATAAAAAAATATGATGATATTCTTTTCAAGTAACATTACATGTGTTCCCATAATTAACTCAGTATCTTAGATCATATTAAACATAAAGGTTATCTATATATTAAAACTTATTTCCACAAAAAGTAAAGTAATACTTTACATTAAAAAAATGTTTTACATATACTTCAACCAAATAAAATGTTCTATAAAATATCATTGATAACCTCAATGTTTTTACTACATAAAAACCTAAAATAATGTGTATAATACTTTGAACATATAATCATACTTAATCTTATTGAACTATTATGGTGTATATAACTCCTAATAAAAACTCTTGTGAAAAATTCATAATCTAAAAAATTATTTAAACTGACCTTCGATACCATCTATAATATTATAGAACCCACACTCCTAGATCTAGTGCTAAAATTTATAACATTACATTTCTGACGTTGATTCCAATAATTAAAACCCATAAATGTCATCTTAAAAATTCAATATAAAAAGGATAAATTTGGTAACTTATATTATAGAGGACATTTTAGGTTTATAGTTTTAGAAAATTAGGATAAAGTTTTACATAAACAATTTACAAGATTTTAAATGATCATTTCTATTCTTATCCTATCTTTTATTTTTCACATTAATATATCATCATCATCGTAATAAAATACCTACTATATATAATTTGATCGATATCATTATTTAAAAAATATGTAAAGGGAAACATAATAAGGGTTATCTTAGATGTTACATAAGGGAAAACATTAGAATTACTAAGCGAATTTCATCAATGAGCATTAGAGTGCATAATGATAAGCTGAAATAATCAAAGTGCATGATCGAGTCATTAAATAAATGATACCCATAAATAAATGAACAATTAAATTTGAAAACATGGAAAATGAAATATGCAACACCTAAAGATTTTTTTGTTAATTTTCTTTTTAAAACATTTTTATAGCTTACATTGCACGAAATATAAAAAATAAATAAAAAACTAAATATTATTATTTAAATGTATCCATTTTAACCTAGACATTATATTATTAGTTGTTAATAGTATTTTTTTTTTGAAAATATATGGTTTTAAAAAATATATGACGAATATGTTGGTTACCAAATAATTAGAATTGGAAATATAAACCAATTGAATATAATGATTTTATTTATTTTTATGATCTTAAAGGTTATTTTTTTAATAAATTAAATTAATTATAATTAATAAATTATATCATTGAAGTTTATTTGTTATATATTAAATCAAATAATTTTTATATTCATCCAAAATATTTTTTAGGTATAACTTTAAACACACCAAATTTTATGCATAAAACCTATATTATTCTAAAGGTAGTTTTACCCCCTTTTAATAGAGTACCTATCATAAATCCAAATTTTGACACTATTATATATTATTTTTTAAAATATAGACTTCTTATTTTAAATGATAATAGAAAAATTTTCTTTGGTTTAATTTTTGGTATTTTTCTAATAAGTTCAATGTTTTGATGAACAATGAATAATACTAAATTTTAATTGAAAATAGATTTTTTCATTGAAATAATTTATACTGTTAAATTATATTTTTATTTGTTTCAAAGTATAAATAGATTATTTTATCATTTAATACAATTTATTTCATTTTAATTAATTTTATATTAAATTTATTTATAAAAATGTTTCAATCTTTTGCATGTTTAATGTTTAATAACTTGTTTTCTTACTCCTTAAATGGGATTTATTTTAAATTAATTACCAAAAATTAGTTGTTTTTTTATTTTTAAAAAATAATTAATTTTTTTAATTGGGTCGAATTATTTATATAGGTTTATTTTATTTTTGGGCATATGAATAGAACCATTAACAATATTTTTTATTATGACGGTTAGGGGTAAATTGGGTAATTAAAGTTAAAATAATTTTATAAATATTATAATATGTCCCTAAAATATGTTCTAATTTCATTGGATGTGTGGGTTTTGATCAAAATCATCCTTGGGATAAAAGTATAACCTTTTTTAATCCAATTGGGTAAAGGTATGACATTTATTGTATTTTATTTAAAGACGAGTTAATGATTTCATACTTATATGTTAGTTACTATGGAATTTTTAATACAGGTTTATACAAATGGAAAATTAGGGTACACAAATTAATTTGAAATATAAAATTACTTGCATTACCATGTTAATTTATCTTTAATTTTAAGAAATAAATAATTACTCAAAAGGATTATACAATGATGATGTAGTAATTGTTTAATTAATAGAAATATGAAATAAATGATATTAAAAATAAAAAAATACATATAATTTAGAATAATTAATGTTATGTACAAATCTTATAGATGACGTAGACATAGTACAGATATATTAATGGTTTTTTGATGTTCTATTATGTATCGATATTTATAAAATTGTCAATAACAGATAGTATCAAAATTGAAATTAATGCTTCTTTAAAATAAATAATATTTTGTTAGATGATATAAAATTCATTAGAATATAAAATTAGGAAAAATGTTTGATATAAGGGTTATTGTTTATTCAATGATCCAGTTTGGGTTCTCCTTGTTTTTTATAGTATCTATATTCACCCTTAAAGAGTAAAAGACCAAGATGTCATTTTAACAGTCAAAGGGTTTAACTGAGTGGTAATTCCAAAAGAAAATTCTTATAATGTGACATATTTTTTTCAAAAAATTATTGGTTGAGACTATTTCAAACTAAAATATTATTAAATTATAATATAATTACTTTTGAGAAATTTTTAATACAAAATGATTTTATATTAATTTAATAGTATGAGAGTTTTTAAAAGTATCCCTCACCCCAATACATCCTCCCTCACATTCTCTCACCTCTCAAAACAATTTTTATCAACCAATATATTCCCAAATAGAATATAAAAATTCCTCCACTCCTCCTAAAATCCTTCATTTTGGAATAAATCCATAAAAGGAATCCCTTTGTGGTAACCTAAAAGGGGGTTACCCAAAGAAGAGGTAACATCTTTCCTTATGCTCTATAGTTTTATTTCCATTCTCCACCCATAAACTCTCCTTATTCTATGATTATATTAAAAAATATCCTTAATGTACTGATATTTTTTTTTTGAAAATGGCTCTTTGTAAACATACACAAAATTCATCCAATGGGTAATGAATATACTTCTTTTGTGTATGGAGAACTACAACCTCATGAAACGATGGTTGTTCGGTTTTCCATTACCACCATTAATGGTTAGGAATTTTGATGAATCAATTTGTTTACATATGTTATATATTATATTTACTATGTATTTATAGTTATTTAATTATTTTATAACACATAACCGTATGCCTTCTTTTTTGTATGAATACGATAACATCATTGGAGGAAGTGTGTGGACTATTGCTTCCTCAATGTTATGCAATCCATTCACGATATACATGGAATTTATAAAAGATGATTTTAATAATAATATTTGGAATAAATTACATAAATATGATATTGGAATTATAATATACATATATATCATTTACTTTTCATTCTATTAATCTGAAAAAATGAAAGTATCTTTCATGCAAACATAAAGCCTACTGTCTCCATGAATGGTGCATTTCATTTCATATCACCAAATTTTATGGATTAATATAAATAAATATATACTGAATATATATATTATTCAAATCATATTTTACATTATTTATATTAGTAAACGATGATCTAATTAATAAGAAAAACAAATAAAAAGTCCAAACATACTCGAGAAACTAGACAATTATTTCAGGAAATAGTAAAAATGATAATGATTATTAATAAAAGAGTAATAAGATATTATAATATGATAATATATGATATAATAAATATTAGTATCATTATTTAATAAGTTATTAACACTATTAAAACCATTATACATGAGGTTAGGGGACATTCACCCAAAAGTAAATGCACGATAATGGTTTCCCCTAATCACATTTACTTCTATGAGATATATGCCTGGTTCACCACATATTTCTCGTGTGGTGCATGTAAGACCATTTTATATGTCATATAATAAATATACCTATTCTAATGATATTATATTTTTCATTTAATATAATTTCATTATAGGTATTATAATTTAAATTTTTCAATGTGTTATGATACACTATAGAATGTTAAAAGATTATTATAATCAAAAAAAATATCAATGGTATCATTTAGAAGTATCTTCATCTATGTCAAAATACTTGGATGAATATTTTAATTCATTTATTTTTATATATTATGATAAAATATATCATATTTTATTGAACGATTTATGAATAGTTTTATTATAGATTTGTTATTTTCATTCCATTCATAGATTATTGATAAAGTATTCAAATTTCTTATGTTAGTTTTTCAATAAAAATATTTATGTTGTTTATGATTCACACTTTTCATATGAGGAATGAAATGGAGTTATTTTATGATGTGTGGTGGCCTCTATAGTCCCGTGATGCATTGTCAGTCTCTTGAGATAAAATTAGCCAATGATAAACTCTTCATGTTTATTTCTAAGTAGTTTTAAATTATTAAGAGGATAGATCGTGACAGAAATTAGACAAATTTCTACCCATAGACTTAAAATATCATGAGGATAGATCGTTATAGTAACTATATTGAGGATAGATCAAGATAGTGAATATGTCTAACATTATTAATTCTATTATCATTATTATTCCATGTGTTAATTTGATTAGTTAAAATATCCATGGTTATGTTTCCTTGCTCATGTGATCATTTAAATTAGATGTGTATTAATTATTTACATTTCCATATTTTTTATGCCATATTTACTCATATATTTCCCTGTACTATTACCCTAAACAATAATTTGATCTCACCCATTTCAACTGTTTCATTTTCCCCAAGATTTTGAGATGAATGTTATATTTGATATGAAGGGTTACACAAAAAGAGAATAATGAAAGGCTCAGTGAAATTATTTGTCAATTTTTTATGTTTCAAAATGTGATGTGGATTATAAGTATCTATCTATTTTACCAAGACTAGAAACTATTGGTTCCCTTAGTATTCTATTCATTATATATTATTCCAATGTATTAAAGTAAGGATTTGGTCCTGGATTCTAGGGTCAAGGTCATTACAATTGGTATCAGAGAAAGTTTATTTGAATCCTTAAAAACTAGATTTAGGAAACAAAGATTAGGGAATATAAACCTAAGATATAAATTTGGGATAAGAAGAGAATAGCGTACTTGAATTTTTCAAAGTTATAGATTATGTAGTTCTTCCTAGAAATACATCCATGTCTAGATACTACAAGTGTAAATGGTTATAGAATATTTATATCTAGGGGTAACAACTCCAAAAAGGTGTGTTGGGACAAAATCGGTGTAAATATTTAGATGACAACAAACCTTACTGCTCACCTGGTTTGACACACTTGGGGATATACTTATGATAATTCAATTTTTCATTATAAACCATTATGATGGATTTAAATGTAACATTATTCCCAATGAAACCATGTGTATGATCATGAGATTAGATATGAATTTAATTTAATTTTATGTTATGTTTTTTACTAGTTCAAAATTATACATTTTGATTCATAACCTAATCTAATGTATTCCATTGTTTAGAAATAACACCTATTAGAAGGAATGAAAAATGTATCAATGCATGTAATCCATTTAGGGATTTCCCTCCAATGTAAGATAATGATGTTGGACCTGGAGCTGTAACTAGTGATGTGAAACATATAACTATACTAAGACAATTAGCTCAAGTTATAAAAAATAACCTTACCCATATAAGGAATCCGAATCCACAATGTGGATGAATAATATTAGACCAGTTCATTAGAGAAACAAATATAACATTCAATTTGACTAAAAATCCATTTTTAGATGAACAATGGATAAGTTCCATAGAATAAATATTTCATTCATTCATAAGAAATGAAAGGGAGAAGGTTGTCATGAAATTTTATCACCTTAAAGGAGATGCAGATCAATAGTGGTCATTAATTCAAAACTTGAAGGTAGAAGAAGAAATTGAAAGAAATAAATGGAATGGTTTTAAGGAAATTATCATAGTAACATATTTCCCTCATAAATAATGAGAATATATAGAGAATAAATTTATAAGTCTAAGGCCAAAAGAGGATGAGAATGTTTCTAAATATCAATTCGACATTACAATGTTAAAAAAGAATGCTACATAATACATATATTACACAATGAGTAAGATTTAACATATTATTGATTATTTAAAGACACTCATAAGAAAGGAATTGGTCCCCCAAAAATTCTCATCATATAAATATATAGTATCATGTGATATAAAGACAAAAAATAATTCTCTATGTCTTATTACTTTAATGGAAAGCAAGAGAAGAAGATGATGGTGGAGCAAGATATGGATAATAGTAAGAAGGGAATGAATTATTTTACCATATGTGATAATTATAGAAAGAATCACCTAGGTAAATGATTGAAAGGATTGGGTGTTTGTAATAAGTGTGAAAAAAGGTCACCATGAAAAAAAATGAAAATAGAAGAATAAAAAGGATAAAATTTAGTTTTTCAACTATACTGAAATGGGGAACTATGCCTATAAATTTCCTATTCATTAAAGAAATATTGCTAAAATATATAAAAGGGATGAATATGAAGATTATTATGTTACTATTGTAAAAGTGGAATAATTAATGTATATGTGTATTTTCATTTAATAATTATGTTATTATATTATGGTTATAATATTCATGAGATATATAAGGATTGTACTGTAGTACTTATTCATTAAGGATTTGGAGGGCATAGTGATTTAAATATGGTTTTTAAGGTGGTTAAATATATTTTATGGGTTAATAAGAGTTACATTAAGTGGTTTGGGAGAATCTGGTGTTATGATAGATTTGGTAATTTTAGTTACCTTTTCAGATAGTTAATTTTGACAGAAGTATTTTTGATTAGTCTTATAATTGTAATGGAGTAAGTTGAATATTGGATATTATTTTTTGAGGTTAATTTATAATGTTTTAATAATTTGGTATATCCTCTTTGGTTTCATCAAAAATTTAGAGGATGAATGATATAATTGCATACCTCATGATTCATTAAAAGTCTTCGAGTCTGAAAAAATCATTTTGAAATTCATTACCATGTGTAAGGGATGAAGTTAATATAAATAGAATCACAAACAAAGGATGAGATTATGAATATGATAGAGAAAGAAATAAATAAATTACTTATCTTAATAGAAAAATAAATCTTCTACTCTAGGGAAAATATGAAGAATAAAAAAGGTTATCTTAGTACCTTCTTTTTTGATGAATCAAACGGTCCCTTAGATCATCACAGATTTATAACTTTGTGATTCTTAACATTCTCTGGACTATGCTCTCTATCATTCTACCTCAGAACATTATTGTCAAATTTCTCTTCCATGTCCATGTTTTCCAATACGAAACCATAGTATGTGTTATCTTCAATGAGCTTTGTAATTCACTTTCTTTATTTTAATGTGGATGTTTTATCGACCGTTGTTCTGATGTGGGATTTCAATAAAATTAATTTGAATATTTAAATATTAGTTACCAAAACAAAATCAGAAAATTACGAGGAAGAAATTTATTGAAGTAGGGGATAATGTAACACCCCATGATTTTTATGGTACGACTCTTTTGAACCTAATTTTTTTTTGAAATCAAACATTGCACGCAAAAAACGAGATTAAAAAAAACAGCTATATATTATTATTTAAATGTAACTATTATAACATATCCATTATATTAGTAGTTATGTATAGTATTGAATAACTTATGAAAATATAAAATTTATAATAATATAAGATTAATTCATTAGTTACCAATTAATTAGAAACAAAAATATAACCCAACTGAATATAAAGAAAATATTTTTATTTTTATGCTCCCAAATGAGTTTTTTCTTAATTAATTAAATTAATTAAAATTACTAAATGATATCAATGAAACACAATTTTGTAAATATAAATCAAATATTTTTTTACTCTTATTCTTCCAATTTATTTTTCTGGTATAACATAAAAAAAACCTAATTCTATGCATAAAACCTATAATATTATAAAAGTATTTTCCCCTTTTAATGGTGAAACTATCTTCAACAAATTTTTTACACTTTTATATATTATATTTTATTTTGTAATGGAAAAAAAATATTTAATTTGTTTTTTTATTTTTCTAATAAGATTCACATTTTGATGAATAAAAAAAATACTAATTTTAAATTGAAAACAACTTTTTATTGAAATAATTTATAGTGGTAAATTATATTTTTGATTGGTTTTAATGTTTATCTAGGTTATTTTTTTAATAATTTAATCCAATGATGGTTATTAAAGTAAATTTTACATTAAATATAATTATAAAATTGTTTTATTCTTTTGCATGTTTAAATATTTATAACACATTTTCTCTCCCCATCAAAAAGATTAATTTCAAAATATTTACTATAACTTCTATGTTTTGAATTATGAAAAATGGATTCCTTATTTGAGATTAGTGGTTAAAATTTATATAAATAGCTATATTTTATTTTTGTGCATAAGAATAGTAACATTAATAATATTTTTTATTTACAGATTTGAGGGTAAATTGGGTAATTAAGTTTAAAAATAATATTATCAATATTATAAAATTACCATAAAACTTGTCAAAATATCATTGGGTGTGTGGGTTTCAATGAAAATAATCCTTGGGATGAAATTATAACCTTTTTGAAGCCAAATGGGTGAGAGTATGACATTTATTATATTTTATTTATAGATGTGTTAAAGATATCATACATATTTTGATGATTATACCATTTTTAATAAAAGTTTATATAAAAGATAAATAATAATATAAATAGTCATTTGAAATATAAAATGTTTTTCTTTGTCATGGTAATCTATCATTTAATTTTATAAAATAAATAATTACTTTAAAGTCTTATATAATAATGATGTAATAATTGTTTAATTAATAGAAATAACAAATAAATGATATAAAAAATGTTAAAATAATTATATTTTTGAATAATTAATGTCATAGAATAATTTTATAGATAACCTATTCATATTAGGTATGTAATAATTTTTTTTTCTAAGTTATCTTATTTATTAATTTTCTAAAAAAAGTTTATAATTGAATAGTATGAAAATTGATATTAATGAATATTTAAAATAAATAATATATTATTAAATCCAATAAAATTATTAAAAATATAGAAATCATAAAAAATGGTTGGGATAAAGTTAATTTTTTCCTAAATGATCAATTTTGGGTTCTTTTGTAATTTTATTGAAACTATATTATCCCTTAAATAATAAAAAACCAAGTTGTCACAATAAGAGTCAGAGGGTTTAACTACAGGTTAAAGCCAAATGATATGGGCTATAATGTGTCCTAAATTTTTCAAAAAATTAACGATTTAGAGTATTTAGACCCATAATCATCTTATATTCTAAATAATTTAATTTTGAGACATTTAGAATAGAAAATTAATTTATATTAATTTATTTGTTTGGGATTTTCCAAAGATATCACTCACCTCATTTATAAAAGGGAACCTCCTCCCTCAATTACTCACACATATCAAGCCACTTTTTCTCCACCAATATCAGCCCAAATAAATTCTAAATATCCCTAAACATGTCATATAAACCTATATTTTAGAATAAATCCATCCAAGGAATCCCTTTGGTAAAAACCAAAAGGAGTTACCCAAAGAAGATGTAACATCTTTCCTCAAGATCTATAGATTTATTTTCATCATCCACCCCCTAAAATCCCATTATTCCATGATTATATAAAAAAATAACTTAAATATACTGAAATTTTTTAATTCTAAGGTCGATACCTAATCTTACAAACAATTTCATCTAATGGTAAACAAACAAGTTGTTTATGTGTACGGCGAAATACTGCCTCACGAAGCGATGATTGTTTATTTTTTCCTTTACCACCTTTCATGGTTGGGAATTATGATAGACACCCTATTTATATATGTTATATATGATATTTATTATTTATTTATTATATTTTAATTCTATTTTAATTCTTTTATTACACATACCCTTATGATTTTATTTTTAATAAATATGATAATATCGTTTGGGGAAGTGAGGACTACCACATTCCTAGAGCGATGTGATTTTTCACTCTATACATGGAATGTATAAATAATCATTTTAATAAAAATATGTGACCTACATGAAATAAATTTTATACTATAATTATAATATACATATATATCATTATCTTTTCATTCTTTTAATACGATAAAGAAATTAATGTAGTGTCAATGCATGCGTACGACTTATCGTCTCTATGATCAGTGCATTTCATTTATTTTCTACAAATTTTATAGACTATTACAAGTAAATATATAATAAATATATATAATATTTAAATAATGTTTAAAATTATGAATATTCTGAGGCCAAGATCTAATTAATATGAATAATAAATAACAAGTCAAAGCATTCCCCTGAAACTGGGCAATTAACACATTAAATATTAAAAAATAATGAATGATTATTAATAAATAGTAATAAGATATTATAATATGATCATATATTTTACCAAAAATATTAATATGGCTATTTAATAAGGTATTAAATCACATAAAATCAATATAAATGTGGTTAAAGTACATTCACTCAAAAATAAGCCTATGGTAATGGTTTTCTCATCTCACTTTTACTTTTTTGAGATAAATGCCTTGTTCAACACTTAATCTTTATGGGTGTTTTATTTACGTCACATTGATATATAATATAGTTAATATAATTATTATAATAATATTATAATATTAAATTAAGGTTATTACTTCATTAGGATTATGACTTAAATATTTTAAATTAGTATGCGACACTTTGGAATGTTTAAATATTATTTTCCTCGAGAATATTTCAATGGTCTCATTTATAAGTATCTACATTGAAGTCAAAATAATATATTGAATATTTTTATTCATTTATTTTTATCTATTATGATACCATATACCATATGTAATTTAATTTTTTATAATCATTTTGTCTGTGGATGTGTTATCTTGATACCATTCATTGTTTATGGTTAACATATTCACAACTCATAGGCTAGTTTTTCAATATGAAAATTTATGTTGTTTATGTTTCAAGATTTTCATATGAGTAATGCAATGTAATTAGTATGTGATGGGAGAGGCCTACTATAGCCCCTCAATGCATCATTATTCTCATGAAATGAAATTTGTTGGTGAGAAACCCTTCGCATTTGTTTCCAAGCAGTTTTAAATTTTCTAGAGGATAGATGTTGACACAAATTAGATAGGTTTATACACATAGACTTAAACTATAATGAGGATAGATATTTATAGTAATTATCTTGAGGATATTTATTGATAGTTTATACGTCCAACATTATTCATTCTGTAATTATTATTATTCCTTGTGTTTATTTTATTTGATAGAATATTCATGGTTAAGTTTCATAGCTCATATGATAATTTAAATGGAGTGTATATCAGTTATGTAAGTGGATATATTTTTTATTCCACATTTAAACATTTCTTCTAATGTACACTTACCCTTAATGAGAATTTCAGCTCACCCATTTTATATTTTTTATTTTTCCTAAGGATTATGAGAAGTATGTTATGATTGACATGCTAGTTTACGCAAATGTGGAAAAAAGTAAGACTCAATTTTGTTTATTTTATTATGTTTCAAAAAATAATGTGAATTATACATATGTTTCTAGTTTAACAGGAAAACTAAACTATTCACCCCCTTGGGATGCGATTCCATGTATATTATGACAACGTATTAAATTAAGGAACCATCTTCAGGCTACTGGGGTTAGGGTCATTAAAAAATAGACCTCAGAATAATTAATCAAAAGCCATGTGATATCAATATTTATCATTAGAAAAATTATCAATACACTATGAGAATAAATAAAACATGTACGTACATAATAAATCATTTTCACCTAACTCTTACATCCTGTCTTACAAATGGAAGAACCATACTGTCGACTTCCATACCCAACGCATTAGAGGGATTTTATAGACCCACCCATCATTCGCTTTTCACATAAACTCCCATCATTGGTTTATCATGGATATAACCATAACTGGTTTATCATAGAACCACTCTTCATTAATTTATCACATATCCACCCATAATTGGTTTAAAACGTAACCACCCATTAAATTTCAATGTTCCATTACAAAATAATAACACATAAAATATATCATTTCATCATAAACTCATAAGAAAAATAATTATAAAATTCATAAATTTATTATCCTTTGGAATGAATGGGTTCCATAACAATATAATTGAATCATTATTATCCAATAAAAAATAAATGGGTTCTATAATAATATAATTTAAACTTGATTAACCCATGAAAATGAAATGGGTTCGATAACAATCTCTTTGAAAAATGAGTAACCAATGGAAAAAATATGTGTTACATAATAATATATTTTAAACATGAGTAGCCCAGGGAAAATAAATGAGTTCCATAAAAATATTTTTGACATGTTAGAAACCTGTGGAAAAGAAATGGGTTCCATAAAAATATCTAAAAATGATTAAACCATGGAAAATAAATCGATTCAAAAAAATATCATTGAAATAAGTTAATAAAATGGAAAATAAATGGGTTCCATAACAATATCATTGAAAAATGGTTATCACATTAAAAAGAAATGCCCCCCAACAAATTCATTAAAAAAAAGATTAACTAGTGGAAAAGAAAAAAGCTCCTTAAAAATCACTTCATAACAATCTTGATCCATCTAATGAAGGAAGTAGGATGGTATTAGTAAACAATATACCATGTTTAGAATAAGTAAAAACAAGGTTAGTTGATTTTTATGAAGGAAAATACCATTAAAAATATCATTACATACATTCTTGAGGAAAATAAAATTTAATCATTACAAAGTGTCCCATAACACATTGAAAATTTTAAATTGAAATCCCCATGAATAGAATAAAATTAAATAAAAATAATAATAATATTAGAATAATTATATTTATGGAATAACATTTCAAATGAGTAGTATATACCTTATAAATTAATATAGGTGTATAACATAACAAACGTCTCAAAGAAGAAAATTATGACGAAAATACAATACCATTTTGGTAACTTTTAATCTATTAACCCAGTGAAATATAGATCATAAAATAGATATGTAAATACAAATAAATTAATGTAAATTAATATTAAAATAAATTATTTGGATGTATATACATTATATAAAAATAAGTAGTTTCATAATAACAAATAAGTTTTAATAGAATGTAAATTGAGATGAAACCCCTAACAACTATGGTTTAATCTGAATTGGAAACTAGAAAAGTAATAACACTCAAATGAAATATTTAAATAATATGAAGATAAAATAATTCATTATATAATATATCAAAATGCATAATAGATACACTACAAAAAATATGTAAGTGGTGAATATGATATTTATCTCATAGATGTAAAAAGTGAGATGAAAATCCCTTAACTTGGGTCCTATTTTCATGCTTGTACTCTATCATCCTGAATAATAGACTTATGTTAATTATTTAATTACTTCATAACCATTTATATGTTCATTATTAATTTAAATTTATTTATATTTTTTTAATTACATAATCAATAATATTTAATTCAGATGTTTTTTACTATATTCAGCCTATGTGTCAAAACATACTTTGATAGGTTGACTATAGTCAATGAGGTCATTATTTTTACATATAAAGAATAACAATCATGAAATAATAACCTTATTTATATTTAAATTATTATTTTAAAAATAATCATGTAATATGTTTATGAAAAATGAACCAACGTTACGTACATGGTCACTGTAGGTTGTACGTACGCATGAGTAACGTTCCCATAATTAAATTATCATTATGGAAGGAATTCATGTAAAATTTATCTTTCTATAATGATAATTATATAAAATATACCATATTTTTTAATTATGTTTACTTAAATATATCATTCTTGTGATGTGGGGATGCAAAATGAAGAATCACATTGCTTCGAGGAGGTAGTAATCCACATGTCCATAGACAACGTTATCACTTTTTAGTGTGTTGAAATGTAAGAAAGAAAGTGATATAATATGTCACAACCCATCCCCAAAGGCTCATGCCATGACTACCCCAAGCCCGCCTACCATAGGACATGGGCTCGTGACTAGCACCGAAAGGCGTATTCCCTAATACCAGGAACACATTGCCTTTATATCCTGTAAACACACACAACCATTCCCACAATAAGATACAAACTCAAGTAAACTGAATAGTAAAAAGAGTGTGTATAGTAAGTAAAAGGGGCCAGAATACAAGTCCAACAAGAAAGTACAAGAAGAATGGAAAGCTCCTATGAACCCCCACCAAGGATGCTACCTAAATGGTAGGTACAGCTCTCAAATGACCATCTATGTGGTACACCGTGTCTATTTTCCACCTCTGAGCTACCTACAGTCCTGGTACTCTCTTCTTCAGTTAGCATTGTCTGTCATCGGCACCAAATACAACAAGGTGCGGGCATAGCCCGTGAAGGGGTGAGTATAATGACACTCATTTGGGACCCCGAGACCCTTGAAGGTATCATAAAAACCACAAAGGATAAACCACAAAGCATGAAAACATATGAAAACCCTACTTAAGTATATGACCATATATATACCTAAGTTATCAAGTATACCCATCTCAATCATGAGGAAATAGAGGGTCCAACCCAAAATCCCAAAGCTCAAATATTCCACAAAGGAAAGAATACCAAAAAGGTAAGTACCACATAGGTATGCCACACAGAAGAATACCACCAAGATATTACCACGAAAGAAAGTACCACACAAGTATGAACTCAGCTCACACCAGGTATAACATAGGTACAATAATAGAGATGATTAGATGTAAATAGTGAATCATCATACTCAGTTAAGAGGTAGACCCATGAAGGATCCAAAATTTCAGACCCACACAAGATCCTAGTACATCGTCAGACCCACAGATGATCCTTGTACATCATTAGTACATCGTCAGACCCACACAAGATCCTAGTACATCATCAGTACATCCTCAGACCCACATAGGATCCTAGTACATCATCATTACATTGTCAGACCCACACAGGATCCAAGTATATCTTTAGTACATCATTAGACCCACACAAGATCCTAGTACATCATCATTACATTGTCAGACCCACACAGGATCCTAGTACATCATTAGTACTTCATCAGACCCACACAAGATCATAGTACATTGTCAGTACATCGTCAGTACATCGTCAGACCCACACATGATCCTAGTACATCGTCAGTATATCGTCAGACCCACATAGGATCCTAGTAAATAGTTAGTACATCGTTAGACCCACCCAAGATCATTGAACATCGTCACATCTAGCTACAAGTTACCCGCACTAAGCTTGCTCTCCTCCGAGAGAGTCCGCTCCTCAAACTACTGGTTGATACTCCAACTACCATGAAGATCCACAAACGAGTACCCCAAAGGACCTCCAGGTCGTAAGGGTTCTAATGCAAAAGACGACACGTCAAACGAACACTTGGTCTGTACGTTATATGCATTTTAGTACCGAGGGCCCGGTTGGATTCAGGTGCGATCCAGCCCAGTCGTACTTCAAATGACAACAGATAACCAAACGGGTCACACCATTATGATTCACACATGAGATGGAATACCCTTTTTTCCAAAATAGATACCTTGTGAAAAAGTTTCATTTCATCACAACATGTGCGAACCGGGCCTCATGGGGCCCACGCCTCGACCTCAACATACATATCCAAAATTGGTCTTAAAACAACCATCTTAATTTAAAGGTCGCAACATCACAGACGGTTCGTTATTCCGACATTGTATGAGAGAGATATGTCAGATACATGATCCTCTAATAATAATAATAATAATATTGGGTGTTTCGTGGACCTAGGCCACGAACCAGAATTTAGTATCCAACATTAGACTTGAATTGACCGTATTAATGACAAGATCACATCACCACTGATGGCAAGTCAATCAGACGTCGCACGCAGGAGTTATGGCGGGTCGAAGATTTAATCATAATATTAAATCTATTAATTCCTGAACATTTTGGGTAACCGATCCAAAATGTGAAAATAGACATCTAATATTGGACTCAAAATGTCTATCTCAGAGTTAGGGTCGCACTACCGCTGACGGTTCGTGAAACTGAGGTCGCAAGGATATGTTACGGACGAAATAGTGTTTTATCAACAAATTTAATAATAACAATATTTTATTGTTATTATTAATTGTTTATTTATTTATATTTCATAACTCCAAACCCATTCTATGCAGGGAATCTATATTTTTGCTCGATTATCCATCACAACTCTCTCTCTTTATTATTTTCTTATTTATTTTTCTTTTAATTTATTTCCCTTATATTTTTCTCTCTCCAATCTAACTCTTTCCACACAATCTCCTCCTGCAAATTCATGGTGTCTCTCCCAGCAACCCTAGAACTCAGACTTCCTCTACACAACTAGAATTTTCTCTATTGCCTTTGACTAGTGTCGTTACTCCTCTAGCCAGTCGCACCGCTTGTTTCTCGCATGCAGGCCACCGGTTGTACCTCCGCCGACCTTCACTGTCCTCATCGCATGCCACCGCGCCTGGAACCACATCCCTTCGGCCTATATAAACCATTCTAGACTATCATTGTGCCCTGGAAGGAATCACACCACCATAATACCCCTTCTGCAGGCCATCAAAGCTTCATTATAAGGCCAAAAAATGTGAATAGCACAGTTTTGTGATCCTCTGGTCGAGACCTACACGTCCGCATGTCACACTCAATGAAACATTAAGTTTTTAGCATGCCTAATTATTTAGAAATGAAGAACGCATGAAGGATGAAATGGAAAGGATCATGGTCCTTTTCTGGATCGATGACCATGTTTGTTTTCCCAGCATCGCTGAGAATCAAAAATAATAGGAATTAACAAATAGATATTTATCATACTTCAAATTAAAACCCCCTATAGTGTTTGCTCGTTTGAGACGGCTCGAGGAAGGAGATGAAGATGATGAAGTCACTGACATCCGTCGCTCCCGCAAAAAGCTTGAAAGCCAGTTCCTCATTCTTGATCCATAGAACATTCTTCATTGGAGGATGTTTCTCCAAAGGGTCTCCTTTGACAATCCTTTTCCCTGTGAGAGGTGTGGTTCCAAATTAATAAGTTTATATTTCATGTTGGCACATCAATGAGGAATTCCAAGAGTTAAACAAGTTGATTCATAAATTTATGGATTATTGAATCCTATTAATTAAAGAAGAATGTGGTTACACATTTTGTGTAACCGGGCATTTAATGCCCAACATTAAATTCCTTACCACCCTCGTGTGGTCCTCGCCTTCTTGATTCAAGTGGGAGGGTTTAAAAATAAAATACAAGTAATTATTTTATTTTATTATTTGTGTAACCCTTCCACGAAAAATCCAAAAAAACTAACTTCTACCCTTGAACTACTATGGTTGAGGTAGAGGTCTCCTTAACTGAAGATCGGTGATGCGAGTTCAACCATGTCCTCAGATTTCAAGTTCGAGTATCGGTTTAAAAGTTACAAAATGTCCCTCGTGCGTTTTATGAACGTACCCAAAAAAAATTTGAAAAATTATTAATAGTCACCCTTGAACCACACCGACCGAGGTTATGCATGGTCCAAGTGAAACACGCCCAAATGAACCCAATGGTACTCTCGAATTTCCAATCCGAGTTACCATTTAAATGTTATCGAGTTTACTATAAAATAATTGTCACTTAATTATTTTATTTACGGACAAATAACTAACACTCACTAGTGGCCCACGCTGGCAAGATTTAGTATCTACCTAAATAAAGGATACCCTCACAAGTTCATTGGTTAAGTCATATTTTCAATCCAAGTAACCATTTTTGAGTTATAAGTATTTGGAAAATAAAATAATTTATTTAATTATTTTATTTAAGATTTTTCAATTTTTGAGTTTTCTTATAGGAGGCCCACACCGACCAAAATTAAGTCACACCTAGGGAAAACCCATCATTATGAATGCAACGGTGCCCTCATATTTCTGATTCAGGCAACCATTTAAGAGTTATTCCAATTTTTCAGGAAAACTACTTACACGTGCTAATTTAAGCGTAACAAAAACTTCGTAGGATCATTCAGGGCACCCAAAGCCTTGGAATCATGCACCGTCAGATTTTGCGGTCTTGAAATAATTCAATATAATTGAAAAAAAATTATACGGAATTTCCGGGACTTTACATTCTCCCAACATTAGGAATTTTCATCCTCTAAAGCCACAATAAAGGAAAAACAACCAAAAGAGGGTACTGAGCATTAATCCAAGACTCCCACTTCCATGTGATCTCCTAGAGGTTCCTGTGCCGCCAACGTACACGTACCAAAGGCATCAATCGCCCATGAAGGACCTGCTTTTGTTGATCCTCAATCTCTACTAGAACCTCCATAAATTTCACCGCATCGTCGACGTCCATCTCTTTGTGGTCGATGATGTGAGAAGGGTCATGCACGTATCTCCTCTGCTGGGATACGTGGAAGACGTCATGAACCTAGTGGAACTGTGGGAGAAGTGATAGGCAGAAAGCCACCTCGCCATCTCTGTTGAGGACCTCAAATGGTCCAATGAACCTCAGAGATAACTTGTCGCCCTGGAAAAATCTCCACAAACCTCATCGAGGCGAGACCCGTAGAAAGACATGGTCGCCATCCTCAAACTCCAGAGGTCTCTGTCTCCTGTCGCCATAAGACTTCTGCCAACTCTGTGTAGTCTTCACTTTCTGACAAGTGAGACATCGTGATACAAAATCTACCACTGCTTTCTTAATCTCTAGCCACCAGTACCGACACCAGATGTCTGGGTACATTTTCACTACACTAGGATATACCGCCAGAGGGGACGTATGGAACTCCATCAATACCTCATTTAAAAGTTCCAACGGTACCATGGTACATCTTCTGCAGTGGACTACGTGCTCCCCACATTTATAAAATCCATCATGTGCCTGCCCTGATGATATCTGAGCCCGTTGAGCCTCACAGTCGGTGTCCCCACGTTGCACCTCCTTGACTCACTAATGAAGTGGGGATTGATTATAAGAGACTGAAGAAAATCTGCTTCATCTTGATCCACAAAGGATATCTACAAAGAGGCTAGTTGCTATATCGACTCACTCAGCAGCTACAGGATAGACCTCTACTAAGTTCATCTGCTACCATGTTTCCCTTCCTAGGAGTATAGACTATCTAAAAGTCATAGTCTTAGAGAAACTATAGCTACTCCTTTTGGGAACTGAAAATAGAAAAATCTTGCTACCATGAGGTGAGGTCGGCCGACTCACGAGTGATCAGCCACACCATCCTATGCAGGAGTTTATCCAGTGCTGCCTGGGATTAATTTTTTGCCGACTAAGGAAAACCTAATCCTGAAATTGTAGATAAACCACAACCTTTTGCCTCATACAGTCAATCTGAGAATGAATTTTGGATGTCCAGTTAAACCCAAACTAATGTCGTAAGGCCTCGACACTACCACCAAGAGGTTCCAACCGAAACTATCACCTCAAGGGTCAGATCAAACCATCGACATAAGTGTGATTATTGATTCTCCTCAAAAAAGGTATCACCAGAAGTGAGGGTCAAGTCAACGGTTTAACCAGAAAATCTAGGACATGGACAAGATTCTTGGGAGGTTGAAATGATTGGTACCTATGCCTTTTTTATACGGCATCTAGTAGGATACATAGACCGTACCTAGAATCATTCCTAGAGTCCTTGGGCTAGACTCTTTGACCACATGCAGCTACTCTCTTCCCATTTCCTCTAGATCTCTAAGCCTGGAAGGGACCACAATTGGGGGGGGGGGGTTGTAACATGTTGAAATGTACACCACCTAATCCTTCTCCCCTAGCTCTGTTTCCACATTTTCAGCCCTATAGATTCATCTATCCCTAATAATTCCTCTTCTTGAAACAGTTTTAGATTCTCTAGTCTCTATGAATGGAACCAGTTTCATGCTTTCTCACTACTATCATTCACTGGCTGCATCCACTCAGCAAAATAATATTCAACCACAAAGGTTCTCTCTAGCACCCTAACATAAGTAGGAATTCATAGAGGAATACTACTAGCTCAGTTGTCCCTAAAGAAACCTCACTCAAAGGACAGAGATATGAATCACTAATCGTATGGTATTCATTGTGTACCAAGAATTATAGGTATGTCTCAATGAACACTCAGCTACCAACATGTCATCCCGCTGAAGCTGTAGAAGCTCTAGAGAATTCTCAGCCACCTTCTCAAGCCAGTCCTCAGCCACCTGTGAGTCGGGCTCTCCTCGGAACCTGAGGGGTATCTGATGCTCAATCACGCGTAAGGCACTAAGCCTATATTTATCCTTTACCTGTACCACCAATTGTATCTACTGACCAACGGGTAGTGATATAGCTGACACACTACCCGAAGGTACTCTCTCGGGTAATGGTCTGCATACCGATGTCTCATCACTATGCAGAACATCCTCATGGTAACTCACTTAAAAAGACTAGTAGGTAAGATCACGATCGTTTCTACAGGTGTCTCAAATAGGCAAGAAAACTCTATAAATCACCTCCAGCTAGCCCTCAACTACGTGGGAAACTATCTCGCCTCAAAACCTCAGAGGTCTCTACTGCTAGAACTCGTTCAATGCACTAAGTCGGCGTGCATTTTACACCGATGCGGCTAGTGGTAACTACTTCCCAATGGGTGATGGTGCTACTGGTACACCCCCCAAAGGTTCCAATGTAGTAAGAGGGCCCTACAACACAGCCTCATTGCTCGGTTTGCCATCATTGTGTACTCTCTCAGGAATCCTGGTTGGCTGTCTACGCAGAGGAATCCTGATAAGAAACAGGTGTTCTAAGGTCATTTAGTTATACCTGGTGAGATGACTCTAAAAAACACAAGAAAACTTTTCCAAAAACACACGTAATTAGTGTTTTCATGCACTGAGTTAGAAATCAGAAGTCATGGTCTTGTTATATGGATACATCGGCCGCCGAACCAACACTGGATTCCCTAAACTGATAACCACACCGAATAAACTTAACACTATTTTCATTAAAAATATTAGAGTCCAATCTTCTATGTTAGAACCGAATCCTCTGATACAAATTGGTCATGACCCGTCCCCCGGGGCTCATGCTGTGACTACCCCAATCCTTCCTTCCATAGTCCTGAGGCTGGGGACTAGCATCGACACGTGTATTCCCAAAAATTGGGTATACGTTGCCTTTATATCTTATAAACACACACAACCAAGCACACAGCAAGATACGAACTCAAGTAAATTGAATAGTAAAAAGAATTTTTACAGTAAGTAAAATTGTCTAGAATACAAGCCCAACTAGAAAGTACAAGAAAACGGGAAAGCTACTATGAACACCAGCCAAGGATACTACCTAAAGGGTAGGTACATCTCTTGGACAACTATCTTTGCGGTACGCCTCGTCTATTTTCCACCTCAAAGCTACCTCCAGTCCTGGTACTCTAGTCCTCAGTCAGTGATATCTGTCGTCTGCACCAAACACAACAAGGTGCGGGCGTAGCTAGTGCAGGGGTGAGTATAACGATACTCAGTGGGCACTCTGAGACCCTCAAAGGTCTCACCAAACCCAAAAATGATAAACCACAAAGCATGAAAACATCTGACAACCCTACTTATTTATATGCCCATACATATACCTAAGTTATTAGGTATACACATCTATATCATGAGGAAACATATGGTCTAACTCAAAATCCTAAAGATCAACTGTTTCAAAAACAATGGAATACCACAAAGGTAAGTACCACACAGGTACGCTGCCCAAAATAATACCACCAAGGTATTACCATGAAGGAAAGTACCACATAGGTACAAAATCAGCTCACACTAGGTATAACATTTATACAATAGTAGAGATTATTAGATGTAACTACTGAATCATCTTACTCCATTAAAAAGTATCCCCATAAAGGATCCCAAATTGAAAACCCACACAGGATCCTAGTACATCATCAGACCCACATATGATCCTAGTACATCGTCAGTTCATCGTCAAACCCACACATGATCCAAGTGAATCGTTAGTACATTGTCAGACCCATAGAGGATCCTAGTACATCTTCTGTACATCATCAAACCCACACAAGATCCTAGTACATCGTCAGAACATCGTCAGACCCACATGGGATCCTAGTAAATTGTCAGTACATCGTCAGACCCACACAGGATCATTTTACATTGTCAGTACATCATCAGACCCACACAGGATCCTAGTACATCATCAGTACATTGTCACACCCACACAGAATCCTAGTACATCATCAATACATCATCATACCCAAACATGATCCTAGAACATTGTCAGTACATCATCAAACCCACACAAGAACCTAGTACATTATCAGTACATGTTCAGACCCACACAGGATCCTAGTACATCATCTCAACCAGCTATAGGGTACCCACACTAAGCTTTATTGTCTCTAGAGGAGTCCACTCCTCAATCTTCTGGTCAATACTCTAACTGCCATGAAGCTCTAAAAATGAGTAACCCAAAGGACATCCATGTCATAAGGGTTCCAACGCAACAGAAAGAGCGTCAACCAGACACTCTGTCTGTATGATATATACATTTTAGTACCGAGGGACCGGTTGAATTCCGGTGCGGTCCAACCTGTTTGTACATCAAATAAAACCGGATAACCAAACAGGTCACACCATTACTAATCACATACCAGATGGACTACCCATTTTTCCAAAATGGATACCCAGTGAAAAAGTTTCATATCACTACAAAACGCATGAACTAGGCCTCGTGGTGCCCAATCCTCGACCTCAACTTAAATATCTAAAATTAGTCTTGAAAAATCCATCTTAATTTCATGGTCGCACCGTCAAAGATGATTCTTCATTTCGACCCCATATGAGGGAGATATGTCAGATTCATGATCCCATAATAAAAATAATAATAAATATAATAACAATAATAATAATATTGGGTGTTTCGTGGACTTGAGCCATGAACTAGAATTTAGTATCCAACACTATACTTGGATTGACCGTATTAATGAAAGGATCATTAACCACTGACATCATGTCAATAGGATGTCACACACAGGAGTTATAAAAGGTCCAAAATTTAATAATATTATTAAATCACTTAATTCACGAGAGTTTTGGGTACCCTATCCAAAACGTGAAAATTGACATCAAATATTGGACTTAGAATGTCTGTCTCGAAGTCAGGTTTGCACTGCCACTGACGGTTTGTGAAACCGAGGTCGAACAAATATGTTACGGTCGAAATAGTGTTTTATCGACAAAGTTAATAATAACAATATTTTATAGTTATTATTAATTGTTTATTTATTTATATTTCATAACTCCAAACCTATTCCATGCGTAGAATCTCTATTGTTGCATGAGTCTCCATCACAACTCTATCTCTTTATTATTTTCTTATTTATTTTTCTTTTTGTCATGACCCGTCCTCGGGGCCCATGCCGTGACTACCCCAAGCTCACCATCCATAGGCCAGGGGCTGGCGACTAGCAACAAAGGCGTAAATCCCCGATAATTGGGAAGGCATTGCCTTTATAAAAGAAAACAAGAACCACAGAGTACAAGCGGAAACAAAACACTAAGTACAAAAGAAATGCTGAAAAGTAAATGGGCCGGAATACAAACCCAAAAAGAAGTACAACTACAACGGAACAAGGTACAACAGCAAAAAGACAAACAGCTGGAAGAAGGAAGCAGATCCCGGGTCGTCCTCCTCGGATCCTACCTGAAGGGAAGGTACAGATAGCGCAGCTCCTGGTCGTCCACCACGGATCCTACCTGAAGGGTAGGTATAGATAGCCTCCTCCACGCTCTCATCCATCAACCGCCTCTATGTGTAGTCTCATCGTGTAGTCCACCTCCGGGTACTGACTCGTCATGTAGTCCACCTCCGGATACTGACTCGTTGTGTAGTCCACCTCTGGGTACTGACTCGTCGTGTAGTCCACCTCTGAGTACCGACCAGTCCTTGAACACTCGGCCTCCGTCAGCACTGCCCGTCGTCTGAAACCAACACAACGAGGTGCGGGCATAGCCCGTGCAGGGGTGAGTATAACGATACTCATTAGGGACCCCGAGACCGTCAAGGTATCGCTAAACCAACAAGGATAACCACAAGGAAGATCTCAACAGATACCCTCTACTTAGGTATATGCCCATACATATACCTAAGTTATCAAGTAACCCATCTCAATCATGAGGAAACACAAGGATTGTGAAATCAACGGATAACCACTACCCAGGTATATGCCCATACATATACCTAAGTTATCAAGTGACCCATCTCAATCATGAGGTAAACACAAAGGTCAAAAGTCTCAGCTCAAACCAGGATTTCCATTATCGAAACCGTAACTGCTGAAGAGCTTCGTCTCTAGAGTGTACAGTGGTCCTGTCATGACTCTGAGGTACTGCTCACTAACCTAAGTCTGCTGAGGTACTCCTCCTGTCGAGTACCGCGGGCCTGCCACCTCACACAGTAGTGCTTCCCCCAGGGGTCTGCCACCCAACAGAGTAGTGCTACCCCCTCATAGCCTACAGAGGTACTCCTCCTGTCGAGTACCGCGGGTCTGCCACCTAACATAGTAGTGCTCCTCCGCTATGGTTCTACCACCTCACAAAGTAGTGCTCCCGCTTGGGCTACGTAAGTCACTCCGAATCGAATCAGACAAGCAGTCTTTATGTCTCGGCCGACTACACGGTCTCCGTACTCCGTACGCTCGTCTCTGGGAGGGTCCGCTCCACAAGCTACAAGTCGATACTCCATGTATCTCAAAGTTCCACGAAGAAGTATCTCTCAAGGACCTCTTCGCTACTAGGGTCTCAACACAACAGATGCGTCAATCGGATGCCCGATCTGTGAGTTATTAGTCTTTTCGTCCCAGGGGCCCGGTTGGTTTCGTAAGCGAACCAACCCAGCCGTATCTCAACTGTACCCTTGAACTATCATGGGGTATTCTCATAAGGACCGCTTCTTGATGATATCACCAACACCGCTGACGGTTCTTCAAACGGACGTCCGGTTTGAAAGATATCGTCTTTTTCCGTTCTAGGGGCCCGGTTGGATTTCGGGTACAACCCAACCCGGCTATAACCCAACTGCATCCAAAACTCGGGCAGAGGATGCCAAAAGTTCCGTATCGTCAAGAGGAATTCAACGAAATAGACGGCGCGTCAATCGGACGCCCGGTCTGTTAGTTATTGGCCTTTCCGTCTCACACCCACCCTTGGAAACTTCCCAGGAGGTCACCCATCCTGATCAATACTCTAGGCCAAGAAAGCTTAACTATGGAGTTTTAACCACGTAGGCTCCCGAAAAGGAAGGTGCACCTTGAGAATAGTATACCGAAACGACCGTCTCGATCCAAGGATTGCTACGCGACTGACGGTTCGTCGATCGGATGTCTGCAGCCCATGTTATGGGCATTTGAACCAATCCTGTCCGAAGACGGGGGGGGGGGGGGGGGGTCTGGGCCCGGTCCGACTCGGCCCAGTACCCCCTGGGCCGGCCCGAACCAGGTCGACCCGGCCCAAGTGGCGGCCCGACCTAGCGGCTCGGCCCGAATAGTGGTGCGGCGGCGCGGTGGCGCGACGGCTCGGCGGCTCGGCGACGCGGCGGCTCGACGGCACGGCAGCTCGGCCAGCGCGGTGCGCTAAAGGGAGGGGGCATTGCCCCCCTTTAATTTTTAAAATGGGGGCCCTTTAAGGGGCCGCACCATGTGTATTGCCGGGGGGTTACACCCCCGGGCTCCCCCCTGTAACGGCCGGCCAGCGCGGGGCTGGCTGGGTTCTCGCCGTGGGACCCCGCGGTCCCGCTCCTTCCGGCGCCGGCGGCCGGATTTCCAGCCGCCTCCTTCGAGTTCTCCGGCGGCCGGTTTTTCCGGCCGCCACTTCCAGGATGAACGTGTATCCGTTCGACGCGGCGTGACGACACCGCGTCCTTCCGCCGCGGTCCGTCTCCGGCCGTGTTTTCTTTTGTTCCTGCGCGGTGCGACGACACCGCGATGTCTTCGCTAAAACAACACCAAAGATTAGAAGGGGGAGGAGAATCGGCTGTGATCGTGCGGTCCGGTCTCCTCCCGTTATAACGATAACAGTCGTCCAATCATAAAAACACAACGAAGAACTTTTCAAAATTTTTAATAAAATTTGGAACAACGTCCAACAGATTATTCTTTCATGTTCGTGGGAAAGAAACACATAATTTGAAAAAAAGACAAAACCCCTACCTCGGATTCGAAGTTCATTCGTCACCGATGCGGAAATCAGTGTCGCGGAAGACATCCTCGAAGAATGTGCCTCCGTAATCGTCATTGACGAAGTCACAGATCTAAGCGGTGCCGGTTCGTTGACGTCGGGAAACGTTCGAAGATGAAGAGTCATCGATGTTCCTTGCAGACGACGCCCATTCATTCAACACGGAAGGAGGTCGTGGAAAGGAAGAAGAAGTGTTGTCTTACTGCTTTGGAAAAATGCATTCTTCGTTGAAGAACTCTAATTCTCCCAAGTGTTGGGCGTCGCGGTACTTTACCAGCGTTCTGTCGCTTGGTGAAGCCGTCCCCCAAACCCTCTCCCAAGATCCCTATATATAGTTGAGGGGGAGAGGTATGTAACCATCGTGGTTACATTATTTTTTTAAAAAAGGGGGTCGGGTGAAATAAATTGTGTTGACGCAATTAAAGAGGTCCGTTGGCACCACTTAAGAGGGGAGGGTGACAAGGAGTTTCTCCCAATTTAATGGGGAGTTGAGGAATTAAGAGGCTCTCCCTCATTAATGAGGGAGAGTTGGGAGGTTTCCTCTCCTCCCATTAATTGGGGGGTTAAGCCCCGTGTGGTCCCCACCACAATAAACCACCCATGGGAGGTTTAGTTTGGGTGGGCCCCACCACCATAACCTCTCAAGGGTGGTTAAGGTGTGGTGGCCCCACCTCCAACCTCCATGAGGAGGTTTCAACCACCTCACTCCCAATGGCGGCTGAAATAAAATAAAGTGCAACATGGCACGTTATTTTATTATTACACTTTTAAAGAAAACCCAAAAAAAAACAAACCTCCGCTCTTGATAAAACGCAACTACGGAAAAAGTCTCCTTAAGCAAATACCGGTGTTGCAAGTTCATCGGTGCCCTCAGATTTCAATTCCGAGCACCGGTTCAAAAGATAGAAAAATCCCGCTCGTTCGTTCACTGAACGTACCTGAGCTAAACTTCGGAAATTAATTCCGGGCACACCGGGCCTCAGAATCAGGCTCCTTCAGAAACTGCGTTCTTGTAAAATTCCAAAGAAAATTAAGAGAAAAAATTTTCCTTGAAATTTCCGGGTCTTTACATTACTCCCACCTCAGGGCTTTACGTCCCCATAAAGCTTCACAACAAACATAGGGAAACAAAGGCGGTACTGAGCACACATCTGAGCATTCCGCTCCCATGTGCTCACCTCGAGGTTCCGTACTGCCAAAGAAAGTGTACCCGAGGAATCAATCGTCCTCGTAGGATCTGCTCCTGTCGATCCTCGATCCCCACTGGAACCTCTGTGAAAGACACCCCATCGCCATCGTCCAGCTCCTCATGGTCGATGATATGCAAAGGGTCGAGCACGTATCTCCTCAGTTGAGATACGTGGAAGTCATCGTGCACCTGGTTCAACTGCGGTGAATGGTTCAAGAGGTAAACCACCCTTCCTACCCAGCTGAGGACCTAAGAAGGTCCGCTGACCCTCGGAGATAACTTGCCGCCTTGGCCACATCTCCGTAAACCTCATCGAGGTGAGACCCGTATAAGGACGTGATCGTCAACCTCGAACTCCAGAAGTCTCCAGTTCTTGCTAGAATTGAAACTCAAAACAACTGCTGCCACGAGGTTGACCGACTCAAGAGTGATCGGTCGCACCCTACTATGCATGAGTTTATCCTGTGCTGCCTGGGGTTTTCTTTCCGCCGACCAAGGAAAACCCATCCCGACGTCGTGGTTAAACCACAACCTTTTTGCCTAATACCGTCAATTTGTGTATGAACTGTGATTGCCCAGTCCATACTCAAACCAACGTCGTAAGGCCTCGACGCTGCCACCAAGAGATTCCAACCGAAACTCTCGCCTCGAGGGTCTGACCACACCGTCGATGTAAGTGCGATTATCGAGTCTCCTCCCAAGGCATCTCCAGACGTGAGGGTCACGTCCACGGCTTACCGGAAACTCTAGGTCTGTAACAAGATTTGTGAAAGCAAGGAATGATTCATATCGATGTCCGTTACTACAACAGCTAGTAGTGGACACAGACTGTCCCTTGAATCATTTCTAGAGCCATTGGGTCACACTCCTTGACCGCATGCGCCGCACTCTTCCTCCGCCATCCAGCTCCCTGAGCCTGGCGGGAATAACTAAGGCGGGTGGTTGTACCATGATAGGATGTACACCACCTCATGCTGCTCTCCTAGCTCTGCCTCCACGTCTACTGCTTCGTAGACTCATATTTCCTTTAATATTCCTCTTCTTTAACATTTAACACGCCCAAGTCTCTAAGACTGGCACCGGTTTCCTCTTTCTTACTGCACTGTGCAGTCTTCATCCGCTTTTGGATGACATGGACCTCCTTTAGTCTCACAAGAGCTGCTATGATTTCTTCTTTTCCAATAAGAGAAACCCGGTCTCATCCCTTGGATGAACCACATTCGTTGCCTAATACAGTCAATCCTGACATGAATGATGCATTCATGCCATGGATGACGTCGTAAGGCCTCGACATAACTACCAAGAGATCCAACTGTCACTCTCGCCTCCAAGGGTCGAGTCACACTGTCAGCATCAGTGTGAGGTCACTGGGTCTCCTCTAGTAGAAATCTTGAAAGTGAGGGTCAAGTCAAAAGTTTTAACCGGGACCACTCAGTATCAACCAAACAAAAGGACAGGAAAGAAAACAAAGATAAGTGTCTTTTTAATATTGCAGCTCATAATACAAAGACACAAATACAACAGCAACATGGAACTAGAAGTACAAGGGACGTATCTACTAGTTCCGTTCCTGTCCACCTGCTCCCAGAGCTCTACTGCCTTGTCCACTGCTCGACTGTTGCTCAAGCACTCGCCGCTGCTTTTGCCTCTGTGGCTCTTCCAAATCCTGCGGATCAACTATACGAGGATTCGGACAGTCACGTGCCAGGTAACCCTTTCTGCCGCATGAGTAACACAACCTACTTCTGGCACGCCTAGCTCTGTTCCCACCCCGGGTGCCCCACACCACCGGTCCTAAAACCCGAGATCTCCCAACAGCTGGTCTGGTCCTCCTGGATCTCTGCACCATCTGTCTACTGCCCACAGATGACTCGGATACTGATCGAAAAACACGCGGCAAAGGCAGCAGCTCCTAAACACGCTCGGGGTGTAGAGCTACTGGCACAAACTCCACCCTGAAGAAGGTCTCGAAGTCTTCCCATGTGAAGACCATCCCATTGAAAAATGGGAACAAGTGGCTCCACCACCTGCCTGCTGCTGCCTGAAGAAGGCTGGCAGCAAAGATCACCATGAAGTCTGTCGGCGTCCCCACTAGCCTGAAGACTCTCACCACAGCCTCCAGCCAACCCTCAACCGCCATCGAGTCCGTCTCTCCCCAGAACCTGGGTGGCCTCTGGTGCTGGAACTCGTGCAGCGCACTCAAGTAGCGTGCATCGCCTACTGCTAGGGCTGGTGGCATCAGTGGCCCAACATATGGTAGTACCGTTGGTGCCTCCGCTGGTGCCTCAACTGCAAGAGGGCCCTGTACCGAAGCCTCGTCGCTCGGCAAGCTGTCAGTACGCACATCCCTCTGGGCTCTAGCTGGTCGTCCGAGAAAAGGCATCCTAAAAGAAACAACGTGACCCGGTCAAACGATTATACCTGGTGAGATGACCTGGTTCGAGCTGTTTTAAGGGAAAACCTTTGAAAACACACACACAATCAGTGTTTTCGTGCACAAAGTCGGAAATCAGTTGTCAGGGTCCTGGTTTATGGATACGTCGGCCGCCCGCACCAACACTGGACTCCCTGAACTGAAAACCACACTTGGTACCCTTAACACTATTGCTTCATAGAAAGAAAGATCAGAGTCTACGGTAGAACTGACCACCTCTGATACCAATTTGTCATGACCCGTCCTCGGGGCCCATGCCGTGACTACCCCAAGCCCATCTTCCATAGGCCAGGGGCTGGCGACTAGCACCAAAGGCGTAAATCCCGATAATTGGGAAGGCATTGCCTTTATAAAAGAAAACAAGCACCATAGAGTACAAGCGGAAACAAAACACTAAGTACCAAAGAAATGCTAAAAAGTAAATGGGCCAGAATACAAACCCAAAAAGAAGTACAACTAAAACTGAACAAGGTACAACATCAAAAAGACAAACAGCTGGAAGAAGGAAGCAGCTCCTGGGTCGTCCTCCTCGGATCCTACCTGAAGGGTAGGTACAGATAGCGCAGCACCTGGTCGTCCACCACGGATCCTACCTGAAGGGTAGGTACAAATAGCCTCCCCCACGCTCTCTTCTGTCAACCTCCCCTATGTGTCATCTCGTCGTGTAGTCCACCTCTGGGTACTGACTCGTCGTGTAGTCCACCTTCGGGTACCGACCAGTCCTTTAACACTCGGCCTCCGTCAGCACTGCTCGTCATCTGCAACCAACACAACGAGGTGCGGGCATAGCCCGTGCAGGGGTGAGTATAACGATACTCAGTAGGGACCCCGAGACCCTCAAGGTCTCGCTAAACCAACAAGGATAACCACAAGGAAGATCTCAACAGATAACCTCTACTTAGGTATATGCCCATACATATACCTATGTTATCAAGTAACCCATATCAATCATGAGGAAACACAAGGATTGTGAAATCAATGGATAACCACTACCTATGTATATGCCCATACATATAACTAAGTTATCAAGTGACCCATCTCAATCATGAGTTAAACACAAAGGTCAAAAGTCTCAGCTCAAACCAGGATTTCCATTATCGAAACCGTAACTGCTGAAGAGCTCCGTCTCTAGAGTGTACAGTGGTCCTGTCACGACTCCGAGGTACTTCTCACTAACCTAAGACTGCTGAGGTACTCCTCATGTCGAGTACCGCGGGCCTGCCACCTCACACAGTAGTTCTTCCCTCTGGGGTCTACCACCCAACACAGTAGTGCTCCCCCCTCATAGCCTACAGAGGTAATCCTCCTGTCGAGTACCGCGGGTCTGCCACCTCACATAGTAGTGCTCATCTGCTATGGTTCTTCCACCTCACAAAGTAGAGCTCCCCACTGGGATACGTAAGTCACTCCGAATCGAATCGGACAAGCAGTCTTCAGGTCTCAGCCGGCTACACGGTCTTCGTACTCCGTAGGCTCATCTCTGGGAGGGTCCTCTCCACGAGCTACAAGTCGATACTCCAGGTATCTCAAAGTTCCACAAAGAAATATCTCTCAATGACCTCTTCACCACTGGGGTCTCAACACAAAAGACAGTGCGTCAATCGGACGCCCGGTCTGTGAGTTATTAGTCTTTTCATCCCAGGGTCCCTGTTGGTTTCGTAAGCGAACCAACCCGGCCGTATCTCAACTGTACCCCTGAACTCTCATGGGGTATACTCATAAGGACCGCTTCTCGATGAGATCACCAACGCCGCTGATGGTTCTTCAAACGGACGTCCAGTCTGAAAGATATCGTATTTTTCCGTTCCAGGGGCCCGATTGGATTTCGGGTACAACCCAACCCGACTATAACCCAACTGCATCCAAAACTCGGGAAGAGGATGCCAAAAGTTTCGTATCGTTAAAAGGAATTCAACGAAACCGACGACGCGTCAATCAGACGCCCGGTCTGTTAGTTATTGGGCTTTCCGTCTCACACCCACCCTGGGAAACTTCCCAGGAGCTCACCCATCCTGATCGCTACTCTAAGCCAAGCACGCTTAACTATGGAGTTTTAACCACGTAGGCTCCCGAAAAGGAAGGTGAACCTTGAGTATAGTATACCGAAACGACCGTCTCGATCCAAGGATCGCTACGCGACTGACGGTTCGTCAATCGGATGTCTGCAGCCCAAGTTATGGGAATTTGAACCAATCCTGTCCGAAGACAGGGGGGTCTGGGCCCGGTCCGATTCGGCCAAGTACCCCCTGGGCCGGCCCGAGTGGCGGCCCGACCCGGAGGCTCGGCCCGGCCAGCGGTGCGGCGGCGCAGTGGCGCGACGGCTCGGCGGCTCGGCGGTGCGGCGGCTCGACGGCACGGCGGCTCGGCCGGCGCGGCGCGCTAAAGGGAGGGGGCATTGCCCCCCTTTAATTTTTAAAACGGCGGCCCCTTTAAGGGGCCACGCCATGTGTATTGCTGAGGGGGTTACACCCCCGGGCTCCCCCCTGTAACGGCCGGCCAGCGCGGGGCCGGCCGGGTTCTCGCCGCGGGACCCTGCGTTCCCGCTCCTTCCGGCGCCGGCGGCCGGATTTCCAGCCTCCTCCTTCGAGTTCTCCGGCGGCCGGTTTTTCCAGCCGCCACTTCCAAGATGAATGTGAATCTGTTCGACGCGGCGTGACGACGCTGCGTCCTTCCGCCACGGTCCGTCTCCCGCCGTGTTTTCTTTTGTTCCTGCGCGGTGCGACGACACCACGCTGTCTTTGCTAAAACAACACCAAAGATTAGAAGGGGGAGGAGAATCGGCCGTGTTCGTGCGGTCCAGTCTCCTCCCGTTATAACGATAACAGTCGGCCAAACATAAAAACACAACGAAGAACTTTTCACAATTTTTAATAAAATTTGGAACAACGTCCAACAGATTATTCTTTCATGTTTGAGGGAAAGAAACACGTAATTTGGAAAAAAGACAAAACCCCTACCTCGGATTCGAAGTTCATTCGTCGCCGATGCGGAAATCGGTGTCGCGGAAGACATCCTCGCAGAACGTGCCTCCGTAATCGTCATTGATGAAGTCACGGATCTAAGCGGTGCCGGTTCGTTGACGTCGGGAAACATTCGAAGATGAAGAGTCATCGATGTTCCTTGCAGACGATGCCCATTCATTCAACACGGAAGGAGGTCGTGGAAAGGAAGAAGAAGTGTCGTCTTACTGCTTTGGAAAAAGGCGTTCTTCGTTGAAGAACTCTAATTCTCCCAAGTGTTGGGCGTCACGGTACTTTACCAGCGTTCCGTCGCTTGGTGAAGCCGTCCCCCAAACCCTCTCCCAAGATCCCTATATATAGTTGAGGGGGAGAGGTATGTAACCATCGTGGTTACATTAGTTTTTAAAAAAAGGGGGTCGGGTGAAATAAATTGCGTTGACGCAATTAAAGAGGACCGTTGGCACCACTTAAGAGGGGAGGGTGCCAAGGAGTTTCTCCCCATTTAATGGGGAGTTGAGGAATTAAGAGGCTCTCCCTCATTATTGAGGGAGAGTTGGGAGGTTTCCTCTCCTCCCATTAATTGGGGGGTTAAGCCCCCTGTGGTCCCCACCACAATAAACCACCCATGGGAGGTTTAGTTTGGGTGGGCCCCACCACCATAACCTCTCAAGGGAGGTTAAGGTGTGGTGGCCCCACCTCCATCCTCCATGAGGAGGTTTCAACCACCTCACTCCCAATGGTGGCTGAAATAAAATAAAGTGCAACATGGCACATTATTTTATTATTACACTTTTAAAGAAAACCAAAAAAAAACAAACCTCCACTCTTGATAAAACGCAACTACGGAAAAAGTCTCCTTAAGAAAATACTGGTGTTGCGAGTTCATCGGTGCCCTCATATTTCAATTCCGAGCACCAGTTCAAATGATAGAAAAATCCCGCTTGTTCGTTCACTGAACGTACCTGAGCTAAACTTCAGAAATTAATTCCGGGCACACCGGGCCTCAGAATCTGGCACCGTCAGAAACTGCGTTCTTGTAAAATTCCAATGAAAATTAAGAGAAAAAAATTTCCTTGAAATTTCTGGGTCTTTACATTACTCCCACCTCAGGGCTTTACGTCCCTGTAAAGCATCACCACAAACATAGGGAAACAAAGGCGGTACTGAGCACGCATCTGAGCCTTCCGCTCCCATGTGCTCACCTCGAGGTTCCGTACTGCCAAAGAAAGTGTACCCGAGGAATCGATCGTCCTCGTAGGATCTGCTCCTGTCGATCCTCGATCCCCACTGGAACCTCTGTGAAAGACACCCCATCGCCATCGTCCAGCTCCTCATGGTCGATGATATGCGAAGGGTCGAGCACGTATCTCTTCAGTTGAGATACATGGAAGTCATCATGCACCTGGTTCAACTACGGTGAATGGTTCAAGTGGTAAACCACCCTGCCTACCCATCTGAGGACCTAATAAGGTCCACTGACCCTCAGAGATAACTTGCCGCCTTGGCCACATCTCCGTAAACCTCATCGAGATGAGACCCGTATAAGGACGTGATCGTCAACCTCGAGCTCCAGAAGTCTCCAGTTCTTGCTAGAATTGAAACTCAAAACAACTGCTGCCACGAGGTTGACCGACTCAAGAGTGATCGGTCGCACTCTACTGTGCATGAGTTTATCCTGTGCTGCCTGGGGTTTTCTTTCCACCGACCAAGTAAAACCCATCCCGACGTCGTGGTTAAACCACAACCTTTTTGCCTAATACCGTCAATTTGTGTATGAACTGTGATTGCCCAGTCCATACTCAAACCAACGTCGTAAGGCCTCGACGCTGCCGCCAAGAGATTCCTACCGAAACTCTCGCCTCGAGGGTCTGACCACACCGTCGGTGTAAGTGTCATTATCGAGTCTCCTCCCAAGGCATCTCCAGACGTGAGGGTCACATCCACGACTTACCGGAAACTCTAGGTCTGGAACAAGATTTGTGAAAGCAAGGGATGATTCATATCGACGTCCATTACTACAGCAGCTAGTAGTGGAAATAGAATGTCTCTTGAATCATTTCTAGAGCCATTGGGTCACACTCCTTGACCGCATGCGCCACACTCTTCCTCCGCCCTCCAGCTCCCTGAGCATGGCGGGAATAACTAAGGCGGGTGTTTGTACCATGATAGGATGTACACCACCTCATGCTGCTCTCCTATCTCTACCTCCACGTCTACTGCTTCGTAGACTCATCTTTCCTTTAAGCTTCCTCTTCTTTAACATTTAACACGCCCGAGTCTCTAAGACTGGCACCGGTTTCTTGTTTCTTACTGCACTGTGCAGTCTTCATCCGCTTTTGGATGACCTGGACCTCCTTTAGTCTCTCAAGAGCTGCTATGATTTCTTCTTTTCCGATAAGAGAAACCCGGTCTCATCCCCTGGATGAACAACATTCGTTGCCTAATACAGTCAATCCTGACATGAATGATGCATTCATGCCATGGATGACGTCGTAAGGCCTCGACGTAACTACCAAGAGATCCAACTGTCACTCTTGCCTCCAAGGGTCGAGTCACACTGTCGGCATCAGTGTGAGGTCACTGGGTCTCCTCCAGTATAAATCTTGAAAGTGAGGGTCAAGTCAACAGTTTTAACCGGGACCACTCAGTATCAACCAAACAAAAGGAAAGGAAAGCAAACAAAGATAAGTGTCTTTTTAATATTGCAGCTCATAATACAAAGACACAAATACAACAGAAACATGGAACTAGAAGTACACGGGACATATCTACTAGTTCCGTTCCTGTCCACCTACTCCCAGATCTCTACTGCCTTGTCCACTGCTCGGCTGTTGCTCAAGCACTGTAACACCCCGAGCTTCCATGATACGCTTCTCATTCAATAATGCAATAGCTTGCATTGTACGCAACTTCGAGTTCTATAACACCGCGACTAATCAAAGTAGCCGTTATGAATAGTAATAACCACTTTTTAAAATTATAGAAATTTTATTTTTCAAAATGGACTTCATTTTTGGATTCGGAATATCGAAATTAGCCTATGTTGAATTTTTGGTATTTTTCTGAGAACTTCTAATTTTTTATGAATAATGAAAAATACTTAAAAACAACTTTTTTAATCAAAATAATTTATAGTGATAAATTATACTATTTAGTGGTTTTAAAGTATAATTAGAATATATTTTTACCATTTTATCCAATGGTGGTCATTATAATTAATTTAACATTGAAATTGGACATAAACAATTGCCAATCTTTTGATATAAATTGTTTCTTAAAACACGCTATTTGTTGTGACAGCGGGAATTAATTATAAAATTAATTAATGCAACTTATATGTTTGGAATTTTGTAAAATAGACATCATTTTTGAATTCGGAATATCAATTATATCTTAGGGTGAAATTTTGGCATTGTTTTGAAAAACTTCAATTTTTGATGAATAGTGAAACCACTAAGTGGTAGTTAAATAACTGATTTTTCGTTTAAATGAAATATTACCACTTCTGTGATTTGATTTTCAAAAATCCGACATACATGGTTGTCATTAAGAAGTAAAATGTGGTTCAATGAGATCAAAATAATTTTTTGGTGAATAATAACTTTTAAGTTCTTAATCGCGATTAGAGGTAATTAGTGTAGTTTAAGGTAAAAATAATGTTTTAATAATATGAGATGAGCTTGAAACTTGTCCTAATCCTATTGGATGAGACATGGCCGACCAAGAAAACCCATGGGTCAACTTGGGGACCCCATGGAGCCACTTTGGTTGGAAAATGATATTAATATATATATATATTTAATGTTAAAATTAAATTGACACAAACATGAGTTGTTTTACTAAAACAGTTTTTAAGTGGGGTTACACAAGTCCAAATTTTGATTATAAATATTCATTAGAGAGCTAAAAATATTTCCTACATCATAGTATTTTTTTTTATAATTTTTAGACATTAAATAAATTAAATTAATTATGACATCATGATGATGCAGCGATGACCTCATTATTTAACGATTTAAATAAAATGGAAAGATAATGTAAAATCCAAAACGTGCACTTGTCAAAAACCTATTGAATGAGTAGATTTAGAACCCTTATCATCTTATCCTTGAATTATATAAGTGTGGGACCTCTAAAATCTGAAACTCATTTTATAATAAAGTGACTTTTCATTACTTTCCAAGAGTGCCCCTCCTCCCCACTTATAAAAGGCCCCCACCTCTCCCACCTCATTCACACTTTCAAGCCATTTGGCTCGGCCAGCCTCTGCCCAAATACTCTCCCAACTTCCCCCTATTACTCCTAGAAGCCTCACTTTTGGCATAATTCTTCCCAAGGAAGCCTTTGGCTCAAATAAAAAAGAGTTACCCGATTTTGAGGTAATGTCTTCTCTAATGTTGTTTTGTTTTATTTTTCTTCTCCAACCCCATAAACTATTTTCATTCCTTTCTTTTGTAACAACACCAGTATCTACAATATACTAGGATGTTGTTATGATAAGGATTTGGTTTACACTTACACACACCTTCGTCTAATGGTTAAAGAACATACGGTTTCTATGGATGGCGAATTTCTGCCTCACGAAACGATGATTGTTCAACACTCATATAACACCTTCAAAGGTGGCCATTAAGATGTCACTATTTTTATATATGATTTATAATATGTTTATGTTTTACTTATGCTTCTGTATTTATCATTTATGGAATACTTTATGATTTCCATTGTGGGTAAAACGCGATAATTTCATTTTAGGAAGTGCGGACTACCGCCCCCTCAAAGTGATTTGAATCGTTAATGCCATATGTGGGATGTATAAAGGATGGAGTAAATGGTATTATACACTATATTATAATGGAACTATATTATACCTTTATATAATTATGATTTCATTCCATTAAATATGAAATAGAAATGAAAGTAGCGTTCATGCGTACGTACGGCTTACCGTCTCCATGAACGGTGCATTTCATTTCTTACCTCTAAATGTTACGTAATATTATGAATGAATGTATATACTGGATATATATGATATATATGAAATCTTAATCATGAATATAATTCTGGAGATAATGGATATTCTACCACATAAACAACTTGTAATTATAAGAAGTTTATTGTTGACTCAAGTACCAAAGATCGACAAAACGACCGTTATTAACTTAAATAATTACATAATGTTCATAAGATGGTAATAAGTGATATAAAAGGAATAATGAACATGAAAAAGGTTCTTAAGTAAATATAAATTAACTCTAGTTTATTATTCAGGAGGTTAAAGAACGGTCGAGTCAGGACAAGACGCAAGGTAAGGGAATTTCTTAACCCAACTTCCATTCTTTGGGTTAATCTCCTACTTTCAAATTATGTAATGATATTATTAGGTCCTATTTTGTATTTTTACTTTCATTATGTGTACCTATAGTGAATACACATAATAGATCTATTTTATTTTAAAAATTAACTTTTTAAGAACTTCGTCTCAATATCCTTTCATTGAGGCATATTTGGTTTTATACACAACTTTCTTTTATATGGTTTATAAACCCCTTTGACTTTTACGCTTATTCAAAAGGAATATTTTTTATACGAAGCGTTTTACTAAAAGACAAAAAGGGAATGTTTTTCTTTCCGTACATATGCGGCAACAACGACTTCTCCGCCGCCGTGACCATTATTTGAGTTTCGGCTTCCTCTACAAGCCATCACTTTTTTTAATGAAAAATAAAAACAAAGTTTTAACTTTCTTTTATTTTGGTATTGAAAATGGTTTTGAAAGCGTTTTTATTACATCAATGTGTTGTATAGATATCTTGTGATTGAAATGTGGAAATTTTATGTTTCCTTTATGCATGTTTTAGGTGATGCGATTATGTTATGGTTTATGATATGTTTGAACCTATTCATATGAAGAATGAATTGGACTTAATAAGTGACGGGTGGAGCCCGCTATAGCTCCTCGATGCATCCGTAGGTCTCATGAGACAACTAGACGTGGAATTGGCCGAGGCCCTTTCCCAATTTTATTTATGGTTTTGGCAGAGGCCTTAATCATTTTAGATGTCTTGGCCGAGGCCTTGACAAAATGTTTCAGAATGTCTGGCATTATGCATTCCATCATTATGAAACTGGTTATTGAAATTGCATGTGATTATTCGACCAGTAGAATATCCCTGTGAATAAGTAAATGACATTATCTCATTTTACTTTTGCCATATTATGTTGAAGTTCATGTTTAAAAGGCTTTTGTTTTAGTTATACATTGCCTTAAATGTTAATGTTTATTTATGAAAGATTCTGCATTATTGATATCCTTACTGAGCATCTGAGCTCACCCCTTTCAATGTTTTAATATTTTCCAGGTTGTGAAGAAGTATTTTATGAATGACCTGCAGGGATAGTCAGAAGTGGATATGAGTGTGGACTATGGAGACTTTGTTATTGTAGTTTTTCACTTTATGATGTAATGTAACGTTTACGAATGTTTCTAGTGTTTCCAAGGCTACTAAACTAATCGGTCTTTCGAGACTTGATCTTTTGTGATCATGCCAATGTTACGAAGTAATGCACCGACTCCGGGTAGCTGGGGTCGGGGCATTACAGTTGGTATCAGAGGCAGTTTAGTACTAACCTTGGAAGCTAGATTTAGATAAACTTTGATTAGAGCACATAGCCCGAAGATAGACTTTGAGGATTAGTATAGAAGAACTTACTAGAATTTTGGTATTGTAGAGATGTTGTGAGTTTTCCGAGCAATATATCCCTATCTGGATACGAGCAGGTAGAGGCGGCTCTGGAACAGATGTACCTAGGGGTAAAACCCAAAAACACCGCTTTGAGCTAGACTCGAACGGGAACTGGTGCACGACAACGGGCCTTGCTGCACTCTTGGTTACGACACTCCCGGGGGATATGCTTTGGATAATTCTCATTTTCTTTATAAACCACTATGAAGGGTTATGAGTATATACTTCCTCAAAGAAAACATTTTTATGGATTATATCCATAAATAGTTCAATTTATGTTAAGTATCTTACAAGTATGGAATTATGTATTTTGATTTATAAACTAATATAGTTTATGCCATTGTTTAGAAATGGCGCCTAGTGGAAGGAATGGAAACTGTATCAATACACGCACTCCGTGTAGGGATTTCCCTCCTGCTCAAGATAATTATTGTGGATCTGGAGATACAACTGGTGATGATCAACTTATTACCATACTGGGACAACTCAATCATGTTATGAATAATAACCTTACTCGTATGGAGCACCCTGATCCGCAATGTGGAGGATCAATGCTAGACCGTTTCATGAGGAAAAAACCACCAACCTTCAATGGGAGTACAAATCCTATAGTAGCTGAGAAATGGATAAATTCCTTAGAGAAAATATTCCATGCCTTGGGGAGTAGTGAAAGGGAGAAGGTTGTCATGGCAGTTTACCGCCTCACTGGAGATGCCGATCAGTGGTGGTCGCTGATTCAAAACACAAAGGAAGATGATGACGTATCGAATATGGAATGGAGGGAGTTCAAAGAGCTTTTCTTAGAAAAATACTTTCCTCGTGACCATCGAGCAGATATGGAAAGACAATTTCTGAGTCTGAGGCAGAAGGAGGATAAGAATGTCGCAAAGTATGAGGCTAACTTTACAAGGTTAGCGAGGCATGCTGCCGATTATATACGTAACCCAAGGATTAAGATTGATTGTTTCTTTGATGGGTTAAAACCATTTCTCCGTCGAGCTTTAGTATCACAATCCTTCTCATCATACGAAGATATTGTCTCGTGTGCTATCAAGACAGAAAAGGAATTCTCTAAGTCTTATGACAAAAAAGTAAAGTAAGAGAAGAAGAGAACGGGGGAACAAGAGACAGATAAAGGGAAAAAGGGAAAGAAGGATTTTCCATTATGTGATAATTGTGGGAAGAATCACCCTGGTACTTGCCTGAAAGGAATGGGAGTTTGTTATAAATGTGGAGAAAAGGGTCACCAGGCTCGTGATTTCTAGGGAAAGAAAGAGGCTGTCGAAGTTGAATGCTACAATTGTAGGGAAATGGGGCATTATGCAAATGAATTTCCTAAGCGTCAAGGAATCTTACCTCAGAGAAGGCCAAGGGATCAAGGCCAATCTTATACTGTGACTACAGTTGAAGCGGAATAATTAATGTATTGGTGCTTTTGGACTCAAGGATTATATTCTGGTTATAAGAATAATGTGATATATATAAAGATTGTACTGCAGTACTTTTTTATTTCAGTAAGGTTTTAATATGATTAAGGTAATCATATTTTTAGTATGTGACAATAAGAGAAACTTTTCTTTGTTTGGGGAATCTGATGTTACAATTGATTTTGGAATATAGAGACCTTTTAGAGAATGTCTGGACAGAGGTATTTTGGATAACTATTAAGGTTGGAATGGATTAAGTTGAACCATGGATAGTATTGTTTAAGGTTAAAGCATTTCTGAAGATTATTTTTGGAATATTATAATACTATAGTTTTAGGAAAAGGACAACCTGCAGGGTGGGGAATAACCCGTCGCGTCGGACAAAGCTGCAGGAATCGAACCCACAACCATAGTGCGACAAGCCTTTATTTCCTACCACTAGCCTACAAGAAGTCCCTGGTTATTACAAAATAGTTTTATTAATCTAAATGGTATGTGTTAATATTTGGAACCTTATACAATTAGGATAAATAGAATATTTTTGAGTTCCGTTACCATTTGGAGTAAAAGTTGGGTTTGTGGTAAAAATTTATTAACGAATGAAAGTATACATAACAAGTATGTATATTCCCTTACGTTCTTAGTAAATCCCCTAAATAAATTCCTCAACATTATAAAAGGTAACTTAAAACAAAAATGTTGTCGGTTAAATTTTCCAACTGGGGATTCAATGACCGTTTAACCAATCACAAGTTTGTGATTTTCTTGTAGTTAAAATTTCTCCTAATCCTGTTTTCTATAACTCTCCATCAGACCTTGATGGTTTGTTTCTCCTCCATATCCATATTTTCATAGAATCCTAGAATGGGCTATATTGGGTGACCTTTGTACTTATCTTGCTTTCTTTTAATATTATATATTTATTAACCTTATTTCCGATGTGGGTTTTCCACAAAAGTATTTTCTATTTTCAACCTTTTATTTTCAAAGAAAATTTTCAAATTGCGAGGACGCAATTTATTGAAGTAGAGGAGAATTTAACACCCCGAGCTTCCATGATACGCTTCTCATTCAATAATGCAATAGCATGCATTATACGCAACTTCGAGTTCTATAACACCGCGACTAATCAAAGTAGCAGTTATGAATAGTAATAACCACTTTTTAAAATTATATAAATTTTATATTTCAAAATGGACTTCATTTTTGGATTCGGAATATCGAAATTAGCCTATGTTGAATTTTTGGTATTTTTTTGAGAACTTCTAATTTTTTATGAATAGTGAAAAATACTTAAAAACAAATTTTTTAATCAAAATAATTTATAGTGATAAATTATACTATTTAGTGGTTTTAAAGTATAATTGGAATATATTTTTACCATTTTATCCAATGGTGGTCATTATAATTAATTTAACATTGAAATTGGACATAAACAATTGCCAATCTTTTGATATAAATTGTTTCTTAAAACACGCTATTTGTTGTGACAACGGGAATTAATTATAAAATTAATTAATGATACTTATATGTTTGTAATTTTTTAAAATAGACATCATTTTTGAATTCGGAATATCAATTATAGCTTAGGGTGAAATTTTGGCATTGTTCTGAAAAACTTCCATTTTTGATGAATAGTGAAACTACTAAGTGGTAGTTAAATAACTGATTTTTCGTTTAAATAAAATATTACCACTTCTGTGATTTGATTTTCAAAAATCCGACATAAATGGTTGTCATTAAGAAGTAAAATGTGGTTCATTGAGATCAAAATAATTTTTTGGTGAATAGTAACTTTTAAGTTCTTAATCGTGATTAGAGGTAATTAGTGTAGTTTAAGGTAAAAATAATGTTTTAATAATATGAGATGAGCTTGAAACTTGTCCTACTCCTATTGAATGAGACATGGCCGACCAAGACAACCCATGGGTCAACTTGGGGACCCCATGGAGCCACTTTGGTTGGAAAATGACATTAATATATATATATATTTAATGTTAAAATTAAATTGACACAAAAATGAGTTGTTTTACTAAAACAGTTTTTAAGTGGGGTTACACAAGTCCAAATTTTGATTATAAATATTAATTAGAAAGCTAAAACGATTTCCTACATCATAGTAGTTTTTTTATAATTTCTAGACATTAAATAAATTAAATTAATTATGACATCATGATGATGCAGCGATGACCTCATTATTTAACAATTTAAATAAAATGGAAAAATAATGTAAAATCCAAAGCGTAAACTTGTCAAAAACCTATTGGATGAGTTGATTTCGAACCCTTATCATCTTATCCTCGAATTATATAAGTGTGGGACCTCTAAAATCCGAAACTCATTTTATAATAAAGTGACTTTTCTTTACTTTCCAAGAGTGCCCCTCCTCCCCACTTATAAAAGGCCCCCACCTCTCCCACCTCATTCACACTTTCAAGCCATTTGGCTCGGCCAAACTTTGCCCAAATACTCTCCCAACTTCCCCCTATTACTCCTAGAAGCCTCACTTTGGGAAGAACTCTTCCCAAGGAAGCCTTTGGCTCAAATCAAAAAGAGTTACCCGATTTTGAGGTAATGTCTTCTCTAATGTTGTTTTGTTTTATTTTTCTTCTCCAACCCCCTAAACTCTTTTAATTCCTTTATTTTGTAAATAAACTAGTATATACAATATAATAGGATGTTTTTATGATAATTATTTGGTTTACACTTACACACACCTTCGTCTAATGGTTAAAGAACATACGGTTTCTGTGGATGGCGAATTTCTGCCTCACGAAACGATGATTGTTCAACACTCATATAACACCTTCAAAGGTGGCCATTAAGATGTCACTATTTTTATATATGATTTATAATATGTTTATGTTTTACTTATGATTCTGTATTTCTCATTTATGGCATACTTTATGATTTCCATTGTGGGTAAAACGCGATAATTTCATTTTAGGAAGTGCGGACTACCGCCCCCTCAAAGTGATTTGAATCGTTAATGCCATATGTGGGATGTATAAAGGATGGAGTAAATGGTATTATACACTATATTATACTGGAACTATATTATACCTTTATATAATTATGATTTCATTCCATTAAATATGAAATAGAAATGAAAGTAGCGTTCATGCGTACGTACGGCTTTCCGTCTCCATGAACGGTGCATTTCATTTCTTACCTCTAAATGTTACGTAATATTATGAATGAATGTATATACTGGATATATATGATATATATGACATCTAAATCATGAATATAATTCTGTAGATAATGGATATTCTACCACATAAACAACTTGTAATTATAAGAAGTTTATTGTTGACTCAAGTACCAAAGATCGACAAAACGACCGTTATTAACTTAAATAATTACATAATGTTCATAACATGGTAATAAGTGATATAAAAGGAGTAATGAACATGAAAAAGGTTCTTAAGTAAATGGAAATTAACTCTAGTTTATTATTCAGGAGGTTAAAGAACGGTCGAGTCAGGACAAGACGCAAGGTAAGGGAATTTCTTAACCCAACTTCCATTCATTGGGTTAATCTCCTACTTTAAAATTATGTAATGATATTATTAGGTCCTATTTTGTATTTTTACTTTCATTATGTGTACCTATAGTAAATACACATAATAGATCTATTTTATTTTAAAAATGATCTTTTTAAGAACTTCGTCTCAATCTCCATTCATTGAGGCATATTTGGTTTTATACACAACTTTCTTTTATACGGTGTATAAACCCCTTTGACTTTTACTCTTATTCAAAAGGAATCTTTTTTATATGAAGCGTTTTACTAAAAGAAAAATAGGGAATGTTTTTCTTTCCGTACATATGCGGCGACAACGACTTCTCCGCCGCCGTGACCATTATTTGAGTTTCGGCTTCCTCTACAAGCCATCACTTTTTTTAATGAAAAATAAAAACAAAGTTTTAACTTTCTATTATTTTGGTATTGAAAATGGTTTTGAAAGCATTTTTATTATATCAATGTGTTGTATTGATATCTTGTGATTGAAATGTGGAAATGTTATGTTTCCTTGATGCATGTTTTATGTGATACGATTATGTTATGGTTTATGATATGTTTAAACCTATTCATATGAGGAATGTATTGGACTTAATAAGTGACGGGTGGAGCCCGCTATAGCTCCTCGATGCATCGGTAGGTCTCATGAGACAACTAGACGTGGAATTGGCCGAGGCCCATTCCCAATTTGATTTATGGTTTTGGCCGAGGCCTTAATCATTTTAGACGTCTTGGCCGAGGCCTTGACAAAATGTTTCAGAATGTCCGGCATTATACATTCCCTCATTATAAAAGTGGTTATTGATCTTTCATGTGATTATTCGTCTAGTAGAATATCCATGTGAGTAAGTAAGTGGCATTATTTGATTTTACTTTTTCCATATTATGTTGAAGTTCAAGTTTAATAAGGCTTTTGTTTAGTTATACATTGCCTTAAATGTTTATGTTTATTTATGAAAGCTTCCGCAATATTGTTATCCTTACTGAGCATCTGAGCTCACCCCTTTCAATGTTTTAATATTTTCAGGATGTGAAGAAGTATTTTATGAATGACCTGCAGGGATAGTCAGAAGAGGATATGAGTGTGGACTATGGAGACTTTGTTATTTTAGATTTTCAATTTATGATGTAATGTAACATTTATGAATTTATCTAGTGTTTCCAAGGCTACTAAACTAATCGGTCTTTCGAGAATTGATCTTTTGTGATCATGCCAATGTTACGAAGTAATGCACCGACTCTGGGTAGCTGGGGTCGGGGCGTTACAAGCACTCGCCGCTGCTTTTGCCTCTGTGGCTCCTCCAAATCCAGCGGATCAACTGTACGAGGATTCGGACAGTCACGTGCCAGGTGACCCTTTCTGCCGCATGAGTATCACAACCTGCTTCTGGCACGCCTAGCTCTGTTCCCACCCAGAGTTCCCCGCACCACCGTTCCTAAAACCCGAGATCTCCCAACTGCTGGTCTGGTCCTCCTGGATCTCTGCACCATCTGTCTACTGCCCACAGATGACTCGGCTACAGATCGAAAAACACGCGGCAAAGGCAGCAGCTCTTGAACACGCTCGGGGTGTAGAGCTACTGGAAAAAACTCCACCCTAAATAAGGTCTCCAAGTCTTCCCATGTGAAGACCATCCCATCGAAAAATGGGAACAAGTGGCTCCACCACCTGCCTGCTGCTGCCTGAAGAAGGCTGGCAGCAAAGATCACCATGAAGTCTGTTGGCATCCCCACTAGCCTGAAGACTCTCACCACAGCCTCCAGCTAACCCTCAGCCGCCAGCGGGTCCGTCTCTCCCCAGAACCTGGGTGGCCTCTGGTGCTGGAACTCGTGCAGCGCACTCAAGTAGCGTGCATCGCCTACTGCTAGGGCTGGTGGCATCGGTGGCCCAACATATGGTAGTACCGCTGGTGCCTCCGCTGGTGCCTCAACTGCAAGAGGGCCCTATACCGAAGCCTCGTCGCTCGGCAAGCTGTCAGTATGCACGTCCCTCTGGGCTCTAGCTGGTCGTCCGAGAAAAGGCATCCTGAAAGAAACAACGTGACCCGGTCAAACGATTATACCTGGTGAGCTGACCTGGTTCGAGCTGTTTTAAGGGAAAACCTTTGAAAACACATACACAATCAGTGTTTTCGTGCACAAAGTCGGAAATCGGTTGTCAGGGTCCGGGTGTATGGATATGTCGGCCGCCCGCACCAACACTGGACTCCCTGAACTAAAAACCACACTTGGTACCCTTAACACTATTGCTTCATAGAAAGAAAGATCGGAGTCTGCAGTAGAACTGATCACCTCTGATACCAATTTGTCACGACCCGTCCTCGGGGCCCATGCCGTGACTACCCCAAGCCCGTCTTCCATAGGCCAGGGGCTGGTGAGTAGCACCAAAGGCGTAAATCCTGATAATTGGGAAGGCATTGCCTTTATAAAAGAAAACAAGCACCATAGAGTACAAGCGGAAACAAAACACTAAGTACAAAAGAAATGCTGAAAAGTAAATGGGCCAGAATACAAACCCAAAAAGAAGTACAACTACAACTAAACAAGGTACAACAGCAAATAGACAAACAACTGGAAGAAGGAAGCAGCTCCTGGGTCGTCCTCCTCGGATCCTACCTGAAGGGTAGGTACAGATAGCGCAGCTCCTGGTCATCCACCACGGATCCTACCTGAAGGGTAGGTACAGATAGCCTCCTCCACGCTCTCGTCCGTCAACCTCCTCTATGTGTCGTCTTGTCGTGTAGTCCACCTCCGGGTACTGACTCGTCATGTAGTCCACCTCCAGATACTGACTCGTCGTGTAGTCCACCTCCAGGTACTGACTCGTCGTGTAGTCCACCTTCGGGTACCGACCGGTCCTTTAACACTCGGACTTCGTCAGCACTGCTCGTCGTCTGCAACCAACACAACGCGGTGCGGGCATAGCCCGTGCAGGGGTGAGTATAAGGATACTCAGTAGGGACCCCGAGACCCTCAAGGTCTCGCTAAACCAACAAGGATAACCACAAGGAAGATCTCAACAGATAACCTCTACTTAGGTATATTCCCATACATATACCTAAGTTATCAAGTAACCCATCTCAATCATGAGTAAAAACAAGGATTGTGAAATCAACAGATAACCACTACCTAGGTATATGCCCATACATATACCTAAGTTATCAAGTGACCCATCTCAATCATGAGGTAAACACAAAGGTCAAAAGTCTCAGCACAAACCAGGATTTCCATTATCGAAACCGTAACTGCTGAAGAGCTCCGTCTCTAGAGTGTACAGTGGTCCTGTCATGACTCCGAGGTACTGCTCACTAACCTAAGACTGCTGAGGTACTCCTCATGTCGAGTACCGCGGGCCTGCCACCTCACACAGTAGTGCTTCCCTCTGGGGTCTGCCACCCAACACAATAGTGCTCCCCCCTCATAGCCTACAGAGGTACTCCTCCTGTCGAGTACCGTGGGTCTGCCACCTCACATAGTAGTGCTCATCCGCTATGGTTCTGCCACCTCACAAAGTAGTGCTCCCCACTAGGCTACGTAAGTCACTCCAAATCGAATCGGACAAACAGTCTTTAGGTCTCGGCCGGCTACACGGTCTCCGTACCCCGTTGGCTCGTCTCTGGGAGGGTCCGCTCCACGAGCTACAAGTCGATACTCCAAGTATCACAAATTTGCACGAAGAAATATCTCTCAAGGACCTCTTCACCACTGGGGTCTCAACACAAAAGACGGTGCGTCAATCGGACACCCGGTCTGTGAGTTATTAGTCTTTTCATCCCAGGGGCCCGGTTGGTTTCGTAAGCGAACCAACCCGGCCGTATCTCAACTGTACCCCTGAACTCTCATGTGGTATACTCATAAGGACCTCTTCTCGATGAGATCACCAACGACGCTGACGGTTCTTCAAACGGACGTTCGGTCTGAAAGATATCGTCTTTTTCCATTCCAGGGGCCCGGTTGGATTTCGGGTATGACCCAACCCGAATATAACCCAACTGCATCCAAAACCTGGGCAGAGGATGCCCAAAGTTCCGTATCGTCAAAAGGAATTCAACGAAATAGACGGCGCGTCAATCGGACGCCCGGTCTGTTAGTTACTGGGGTTTTCGTCTCACACCCACCTTGGGAAACTTCCCATGAGGTCATCTATCCTGATCACTACTCTAGGCCAAGCACGCTTAACTATGGAGTTTAAACCACGTAGGCTCCCGAAAAGGAAGATGCACCTTGAGTATAGTATTCCGAAACGACCATCTCGATCCAAGGATCGCTATGCGACTGATGGTTCGTCGATCGGATGTCTGCAGCCCAAGTTATGGGAATTTGAACCAATCCTTTCCAAAGACGGGGGGGTCTGGGCCCGGTCCGACCCGGCCCAGTACCCCCTGGGCCGGCCCGAGTGGCGGCCCGACCCGGCGGCTCGGCCCGGCCAGCGGCGCGGCGGCGCAGTGGCGCGATGGCTCGGCGGCTCGGCGGCGCGACGGCTCGACGGCACGGCGGCTCGGCCAGCGCGATGCGCTAAAGGGAGGGGGCATTGCCCCCCTTTAATTTTTAAAACGGCGGCCCCTTTAAGGGGCTGCGCCATGTGTATTGCCGAGGAGGTTACACCCCCGGGCTCCCCCCTGTAACGGCCGGCCAGCGCGGGGCCGGCCGGGTTCTCGCCGCGGGACCCCGCGTCCTTCCGCCGCGGTCCATCTCCGACCGTGTTTTCTTTTGTTCCTGCGCGGTGCGACGACACCGCGCTGTCTTTGCTAAAGCAACACCAAATATTAGAAGGGGGAGGAGAATCGGCCGTGTTCGTGCGGTCCGGTCTCCTCCCGTTATAACGATAACAGTCGGCCAATCATAAAAACACAACGAAGAATTTTTCACAATTTTTAATAAAATTTTGAACAACGTCCAACAGATTATTCTTTCATGTTCGAGGGAAAGAAACACGTAATTTGAAAAAAAGACAAAACCCCTACTTTGGATTCAAAGTTCATTCGTCGCCGATGCGGAAATCGGTGTCGCGGAAGACATCCTCGCAGAACGTTCCTCCGTAATCGTCATTGACGAAGTCACGGATCTAAGCGGTGCCGGTTCGTTGACGTCGGGAAATGTTCGAAGATGAAGAGTCATCGATGTTCCTTGCATACGACGCCCATTCATTCAACACAGAAGGAGGTCGTGGAAAGGAAGAAGAAGTGTCGTCTTACTGCTTTGGAAAAAGGCGTTCTTCGTTGAAGAACTCTAATTCTCCCAAGTGTTGGGCGTCGCAGTACTTTACCAGCGTTCCGTCTCTTGGTGAAGCCGTCCCCCAAACCCTCTCCCAAGATCCCTATATATAGGTGAGGGGGAGAGGTATGTAACCATCGTGGTTACATTATTTAAAAAAATGGGGGTCGGGTGAAATAAATTGCGTTGATGCAATTAAAGAGGTCCGTTGATACCACTTAAGAGGGGAGGGTGCCAAGGAGTTTCTCCCCATTTAATGGGGAGTTGAGGAATTAAGAGGCCCTCCCTCATTAATGAGGGAGTGTTGGGAGGTTTCCTCTCCTCCTATTAATTGAGGGGTTAAGCCCCATGTGGTCCCCACCACAATAAACCACCCATGGGAGGTTTAGTTTGGGTGGGCCCCACCACCATAACCTCTCAAGGGAGGTTAAGGTGTGGTGGCCCCACCTCCAACCTCCATGAGGAGGTTTCAACCACCTCACTCCCAATAGCGGCTGAAATAAAATAAAGTGCAACATGGCACGTTATTTTATTATTACACTTTTAAAGAAAACCCAAAAAAACAAACCTCCGCTCTCGATAAAACGCAACTACGGAAAAAGCCTCCTTAAGAAAATACCGGCGTTGCGAGTCCATCGATGCCCTCAGATTTCAATTCCGAGCACCAGTTCAAAAGATAGAAAAATCCCGCTCATTCGTTCACTGAACGTACCTGAGCTAAACATCGGAAATTAATTCCGAGCACACCGGGCCTCAGAATCAGGCGCCATCAGAAACTGCGTTCTTTTAAAATTACAAAGAAAATTAAGGAAAAAAAAATTCCCTTGAAATTTCTGTGTCTTTATACTTTTAATTCATTTCACTTATTTTTTTTCTCTCCAAGCTAGCTCTTTCCACACAATCTCCTCCCACAAATTCACGGTGTCTCTCCTAGCAACCCTAGAACCCAGCCTTCTCCTGCATGGCTAGAACTGTCACCACCACCTATGACTAGCACTTTCGTGCCTCCAGCCAGTGGCATCGCTTGTTTCTTACATGCATGCCACCACTTGTACCTCCACCGACCTTCACTGTCCTCATCACACACCGCCGTGCCCGGAACCACATCCTTTTGGCAAGCCGCAACTGCGTAGGACTACCACCATGCCCTGGACTAAATTGGACCGCCACAACACCCCTTCAACGGGCTACCACAGCTTCGTTCTAAGGACAAAAAATGTAACGACATCAGTTTCACGATCCTCGGGTCGATTCCTCCATGTCTGAATGTCACACTCAGTGAAACATTATGATTTTAGCGCACTTAATTATTTTCTAATAGAGAAAGAATGAAGTAAAAATGGAAAGGATCATGGTCTATGTGTGGATCTATGACCATGTTTGTTTACCCATCATCGTTGAGAATCAAAAACAACAGGAATTAACAAATAGATATTTATCACACTTCAAATTAAAACCCCATACCTAGTTTGCCCGTTGGAGACAGATCGAGGAAGGAGTTGAAGATGATTAAGGAACCAATGGTAGTCTCTCCATAAACAAGCTCCAATGTCGGTTCCTCATTTTTGATCCAGAGATTGTTCTTTGTTGGAGGATGTTTCTCTAAAAGCTATCCTTTTCCAATGCTATTCCCCGTGAGAGGTGTGGTGCCAAATTAATAAGTTAAGATTTAATGTTGGAGCTTCAATGGGGAATTCCAAGTGTTAAAAAAGTTGATTCATTAGTTCATAGATTAATGAATCCTTTTAATTAAATAAGAATGTGGTTACACATTTTGTGTAGCCGGGCATTTAATGCCCAACATTAAATTCTTGACCACCCTCATGTGGTTCCCACCTTCATGATTCAAGTGTGAGGGTTTAAAAATAATGTAAAAGTAATGATTTTATTTTATTATTTGTCTAACCCTTCCACGGAAAATCAAAAAAAAACTAACTTTTACCCTCGACCCATTGCGATCGAGATGAAGGTCTCCTTAAGTAAATATCGGCACTGTGAGTTCAACAGTGTCCTCAAATTTCAATTTTGAGTACTGGTTCAAAAGTTACAAAACTCTGCTCATGCGTTTACTAAACATACCCAAAAACGTTTTTGGAGAATTATTAACAATCACCCTTGACCAGAGATGATTGAGGTTAGGCTCTGCCAAAGTGAAACATGTCTCAACGAACCCAATGGTACTCTCAGATTTCTAATCCGAGTTTCTGTTTAAAATTTATCTATTTTACAATAAAATAATTGTCACTTAATTATTTTATTTACAGCCAAAAAACTAACTTTCCCTGGTGGACCGTGATAGAAAAAGTTAGTATCTGCCTAAATAAATCATTCCCTCATGAGTTTAGCAGTTGGTTTAGATTTTCAATCTGAGTTACTGTTTGGGTGTTATAAGGATTTGAAGAATAAAAAAAATTTATTTAATTATTTTATTTATGATTATGCTCAAAACACATTGGGTGAAGGTACAATAGTAGTACTATAACATACTATTGCGTCAGTAGGGTACTGTAGTAGTGGCGGGTACTGTGCGGAACTCTTGCTGTGTGGGTACTATAGTAGTACTATTCACAGAATGGGTCTTGGGCCAAAAAAAATGGGCCCACGGGCAATGTAATGGGATAAATGCCCACTAGGCCTTTGGGATATGTAATGGGTCTCCCTCTACCCAGTTAAAAAGGTATTTTCTTTGTTTTAATAATATATTAGGCTTTATCTGCAACCTTTTAAAAAATATTTATTTACAATTATGCCTTTTTTGGGATTTCTCACAAGAGGCTCGCGCCGTCCAAACTTAAGTCGCACCTATTGTAAACCCTCAATTTTGAATGCAACAGTGCCCTCATATTTCTGATCTAGGAAACCATTTAAGAGTTATTCCACTTTTTTTAGGAAAACTGATTACGTGTGCTAATTTAAGCATGAAAAAAACTTTGATGGATCATTCCGGGCACTCCGGGCCTCGAAATCACGCGCTGTTAGATTTTTCAGTCTCGAAATAATTCCATATAATTAAAAAAAATTATACAGAATTTCCGTGACATTACATAATATATTTATAGAAATATAATTATATCATGAATATCATATTTATTTAATTTATATTAAATTTTATATATTAAAATCATGATTAATACAATCCATGTAAAGCATGAACAAATCACATCATTTTGAGGAGGCGATATTCCACACATCCACAAACAATGTTATCATACTTCTAAAAAAATGAAATAATGAAGTTATGTGTAATATAATAATAAAATAAATATCAAGACCTTATAAATATTGTATATATGATATTAAAACATAATTTACATCTTAATTTATATCCATAATAGGTGGTGAGGGAGAAATGAATGAAATCATTTTCTGAGGCTATAATTCAACGTACACATGAATAGAGATTTTGTTTCCCATATGATTGAAGTGCGTGTAGTTTTTGGTATAAAACATAACATAACAACATATAAGTGAATTTAGGATAAATAGGTTATTACATAATCTTGTAATAAGAGTAAATTAATGGGATTAGAAATAAATAAAACAAAAGTGCTCTTTGAAGAATGTTATATCTTCTTCATATAACTCTTTTTAGTTTGCACCAAAAAACATACATTGTTTCTTATATTCAATATTTTAGGCCACTAAGATTAGAGTAAAAATTTTGGTTGATAATTTGGGTAGGTTTTGTACTATACAAAGGGATTTATACTTGTAAAGAAGTGGGGAGAGAGAGTTCCTTTTTATAGTGGAGGGGGTGATATTCTTGAATATAAAAACATGTAAAAAATATTGGGAGGTTTCCCTTAATTCATGTTCCTAAAATAATGATATCAATTATATATAATAGAGTATATTTTTGAATAATTTCCATTCAATGGGGTTTCTACATATTTATAGGTATTTGGACCCTTACGAGCAACATTTAACAACTAAGTTAATTAATTTTTATCTTAATCATTGTAATTAATTTTAACTTCATTCACTAATTTTTTTTGCTAAAAAAAGATGAACATAATATAAATTATAAATTATTATGATTTTAAATTTGGAATATATTTTCCAAAATTCAGATAATAGAAGTGGTAGAATTTAATTGAAAATTAATCCCCTATATGGAATAAGAAAACAGGTTTTAATGCAAAAACATTCAAATGATTGAAATGTTTTTATATCCAATTTCAAGGTGAAATTGATTAAAATGACCTAAATTTTATTAAATGATATACAATTTAACTAATATTAATTTAAAACCATTTAATAATAGAATTTATCACTATATACTATTTTGATGAAAAAGAAGTTTTCAACTAAAATACTATATTATTAAACATTTATCAAAACATTAAACATCTATGAAAAAAACAAAAAATTATCCATAATAAATTTTGTTATTACCATTTCATAAATTCATATTCTTTTTTCAAATAAAATTTATAAAAGCGTAAAAATTTTGTTTTAAGAAAAGTGTTCCATTAAAAGGTTGTAAAATTACCTTTAAAAAATATATAGCTTTTTATGCTTAAAATTTAAACTATTCTTATCTAAACCCTATCAAAATTATTAGATAATAAAAAAAATCAACAAATATAATATAAATTAAATTAATATTTTTCACTACTATTTTTTATTTGTATTTATTAAGATAAAATTAAATTTCATTCATAAAATAGTTTTTCATAAAATCAGATCTTTTATATTCAGTTGGACTTTCTTTTAATTTTTAATTAATTGGAAAACAATGAATTAATTTTACAAAAAAAAATTATACTATAATTTTTATATTTAGTTAATATCATCCATTCTTCCCATTCTAATGGATATGTGATAATAATCATGTTAAATAATAATATTAATAGAATATCACTGCTTCGGAATACTCAGGCTTGTGTGTAACAGATGTCATCAATGAGATTTGATTTTGTGTACAACAAAAGATAAACATTTTGTGACATGTGATGCTAGATAAACTATGTATAATGTGTAACCCAATATATTAAATAATTTATATCAATTTTAAATATGATATTTTATATAATATCATGATGTTACAATGGTACAACAATAAGTGTGGGGATGAAACTTGGGAACTAGGATTGGTGATGAAAAAAAAGTAATGTCATCTATTATAGTGTATGAGATGAAATTATAAAGGAAAAAATATCTGAATATGGGTAGAATGTAATTACCTAAAGTTTTATAAATGAATTTTTTTTTCAACTGAGTAAACCACATATTATGTAATGAATCTATAAAAAACAAATTCACTACTTTAGTTATTTTGGACCATTATGAGTTATACCCTATCAAATTTAAAATAACATTAAGTATCATAACCAATGATAAAATAAATTTCATAATTAACATTAGGATAATTATATATTACGGGTTATGATAAAATACAATTTCCCCAGACAAAAGAAGTGGTGATCTCAACTAGTAGGATTATTCCCTGTAAATCCCCTATTGAAGCTTCCAAGGGAGGTTACATCATTGGGAATTTAACTTGACTTAGCCCAAGATAAAATTAAACAATCGAAGCATGAAAAAAAACTTTTATGGTATAATTCACAGATTTTTTATATCCTAACCTAAACCATGTTTTCCTAACCATGCAACGAAATCCCCACAATTTCAGATCTTACCCTTATGACATATGCTGGTGTAATAAAGGGTTATGTATCTATTCCTAAGTAGTATGAATTTTTATATTCTCATTTTTAATAAAATAATGATTATATTAGTACCTTTTTATTAGTACAATTATATATGATTTGATGAAAATTATATTTTGATACGAAGAAATCAAAATTGTATTTTTAGAAAATATACAGTTTTAATTAAGTCACTATTTTGATAAATTCAATAATTTTTAAATAAATAATATTTTAAAAAAATATTCTTATTGGATAAAAATTATTTAATGATAAATGATAATATAATTTTTTTAATTCCATTGTAATTTATATATGTGCCAAAAAGTTGTTAATATTTTAACTAATAGTATTTTTTAGCAAAAGTGGTTTTTGTTTAGAATTGAAAATAATCATATTTATAAAATTATTCTTATAGAATAATTCTGATTTTTGAAATCATCATGTTGAAATTAGATATTGATGAAATCTTTATAATTTTTGGAGACAGTCAAAATTTTCAACAAAAATTAAACAGTGTATAAATATACAGTCCGTATAATGACTTCATAATGGACAAAAAGTGATATAATAAATTACTTAAAAGGAATTCATGAAAAAATTATATTTATCCCTTTAAAAATTTGTTTTTGATGTTATTTAATTAACCTTACACACCATTAATGATTCCTCCAAAACCTATAATATAATTTAAGGATTTTAAATCAGTTATTTATAAACATGACACACCTCCATGTCACCAAGGGTATTATTTTGTGTTTTTCAGTTAATTTCTGTATAAAACATTGAAAACAACTTCTCTTTGGCAGAAAAATAGGACACAAACCATGTGAATGATTTTGGTTTTTTATTATTTTATATTATAGTATCAAAAAATAATGTTGAGAAATTATTAATGAATTCTATAATATTTTCAACAAATATCCTCACATCCTCCCATTTTTATTTACTAACAACTAATAGGGAACCAAATTACTATCTATTTACAACTATAAATCCCTCCTATGGTGTTCCAAATCGAGTAAAATGTTCTTCCCATGATTTTAGAAGCAACCTCTCATGGAAAGGGATCCTTTGCTCTCCCATTTTATTTCTAATTCTCTCTTCGTACTATAGATTTTGATTTCCAATTGATAAATTTGTAATGTATTTTTACTCATCCTTTTTACATTCCTTATGATTCATATGAAATGTGATAATACCTTTCACTCCCATTGACCCCTTCTAGGATCCTTTACGTACACCCATTATGCTTCCATAATTATCACTTTCTTTACCATGTAAATCTTTTGTATTGATAATACCCTTATCCATTTATAATCATGGTTATTCATTTATAGGGACCTTTACTTCATTTATTTGATACATCCATATATTTAACTAAATATTATTAATCAAGGGATTGATAGTGATTAAATTTTTTCTTACGCTGTGTGATCTATATGCATGTACATGAAGTGAATGTGGTAGTGGGATCAGAATTATATATCCCTAAAATGCATTGGTTAATTTTTGTATATAATGAGAAGAAATTTAGTGTTAGTGGGAGGTAATCCAAAGAACATTATTTTATGATGTCTTGAAAATTTTCCATGACTTATTTTGAGGATGTACTGTTTTATATAATTTCCACATTCCTATGTTGCTATGATGTTATTATCTTATATCATGATTAAATTTCCATGTTTATGATACTCACCCATTTTAAGACACCTTTATATTGTTCCTTACTAACAAGTATTACTATGAACATTTTATTCTTTGATTATTTCCTTACTGGGATTTATATATCATCTCTTATACATTTCTCTAGGTTATCTCGTGCAGTATTATAAGATATATGAATTAAAGAGCATGTTATGAGATTTATATATAATTTTATTATACATATGTTCCAAGATATCATGCTATATTGTCACGACCCATCCCCTAGGGCCCGTGCCGCGACTACCCCAATCCCGCATCCCAATGTCTACGGGCTGGCGGGTAGCGCCAAAGACATTATCCTACAATTGGGAGACATTTTTTGAGAACTTGTACACACACGCACACACACTCACAACCCCAATATATAATATGAAATGTAAAACACTAAATTCATCCACTAAGAAAACCAAAACCAGTGTACAAAAGCAAGTAATGTACAAGGTGGTAAACTTTGCCAGTATAAAATTCAACCAAATGAAAAATAGAACACATGTACACCCATGGTCTCTTAAACTCATCCACCGAGAACCCTTCCTAAAGGGTAGGTGGAGTGTAGCTGCCAGAAGTCATAGGAGTACACATTGTCTGAACTCTATCACTAAACACCATGTTGTCCTAGCCCTCCCTGGACTCCTTCAAAGTGTCAGTCATCTGCAATAGACACCACACTTGTTGGAAATGTCCATGTAGGGGTGAGTAATACAATACTTAGTAGGTGACACTAAAACCACAAAGGTAAATCACAATAGGGAAACCACAATGAATATGAATAGTCTAGTCTATACAGGTATATGCCCATACATATACCAAGAACATCTACATATACTCGTCTCTCCCACTAAAAAAACATGTGGTCCCAACCACATAGTCTGCTTCAGGATTATCTTTAAAGGATCATGTCATAACACACAAACCAAGAGAACACACTCCATGAGCTCATCCATCCCGGATGGAACCTGTCTGAGAGATGTAATCATTTCGGTAAAATCCTACCACTCTGAATGGTATGTTTGAGAGAATGTGCTTCATCGAGAACATTCTACTAGGTCCTACTCTAGTGGCTGGTATGAGAGGTTTAGTCATCACAATCATGCACCCCATGCAAGATTAAGGAAAACCAAGTGGAGAGGCCCACCCTCACCACTATAAATGAAAGAGGGAGCCCTAATCCTAACCATCTCATGAAACCACTACCGCTCCTATAAAGTGGGGCCCACACCTCATTCCATCGAGGGGGAACTAGCTCTTATATAGGTATCATTTTCTGTAAGTGGATGGGCCTGCTCCTCGATACTGTGTCTGACAGTCGAGGGAACCTCAATCCCCAATTCAGGACTCTCAACATACATGGTTGGAGAGTACTATGTCGTGACTAGAGTACCCATTCCTTGGTACAATTAGGGGTACCGACCCAGTCAGTTCATGTGTGGAGGACCGGTTCCCTATAATTGAAGGGGAGTACTACATCCTATCATAGAGGACCTTCACCCGACCCGATAAGGAAGTACCAACATTATATGATCCTGATTTAAGGACCTGTGCCCTAAAATAGTAGGGGATTACCGAATCCTATCATAGAGTACCCTCACCATACATGATAGGGGAGTGAAAACTCTATGTACATTATTTTTATGGAGGACCCACACCCTGGAATAGTACGGGAGTACCAACACCGATCATAGAGGACCAGAACCATACCCGATAGGGGAGTACTGACTCTATGAGGATTTGATGTGGAGGAACCATGCCCAATTCCCATAGGGGAGTATAGACTCCACTAATAAAGGATATAATCCCTATTCCCATAGGAGAGTACTTACACTACCTTTAAGAACATCTCTGGTAACCCACACAACAGTCCTCCAGGTGAGTATCACTCCCAAAATAAGATACCCAATGGAAAACGAACATGAAACCATGATGTGGAGAGTACCATATATGCCTAAGTTGAGGGGTAAGGAGTACCTGCACCCTGAGTCATCATGGGAGTAATCGTCCTAACATCTATTCATAATAACCACCCTGATTCTGCTCGAAGTCTGCTTGTATTAGGAGAGACAACTATTCAAACCTGTAGGCCATCCTCCAAATTCCTAAAAATATAACATAGAGTATCTAAAATGTAAATATTCATATCAAGGTCCCCAACACAGCATACAATTCATCAATCAGATGATCTTTTTAAACGATATAAGAGTTTTAGGAAAACAGGGGCTGGTTGGGTTTGGGTCTAGCCTGACCCGGTCAGACTGACTCAGACCGCTTGGCTGCGCATGGCCCTCTAGAACAATCTAAACACACATTATAGTGGGACGACACCTCCAGCTCAGATGTGGCTTTGTCATGTCTGCTTTGTCACTAGGCGGCACCAGCTGGCTTTGCCACCCCGTCCATCTGATCTATTTGAGTGGACTAGAAATATTGAATGCATCCTGACCAAGTGCATCCAATCACATGTCACCACCACATTCTACATGATGATTCACCTTTCCTATAAACTCCATGGAGGATGCTGCTGGTTCTTCTAGAATCCACCTCGTACTGTCGCCGATGCCTGTGTGCTGACGGGCAGTTCCTCGAACTTGAAGACACACTCTGGTGGTCCGTTCTTTAAACTAGAAGGTGTTTTCAAACCCTCGGGACACATTCTTCATCATCTGGGGTTCAAATATCTATTGCAATCCCTTCTGCTAGAAAACAATCGACTGTCATTATTTCATGCACTTCTTCAGTCCACCCGCTGTTTCTCGTCGTCGCACCTTTGTTGTGATGTGTCCATTCTTGATCCAAGCTATCGAATCATTGCACTAAGGATATTGGTGAAATGATCAACTGTTCACCAACGAATAAAGAATATGAAGAATGTGGTGGAGAAAAACCCAGTAATCAAACTAAAGATTGAACCTTACCTGTTTGTTCATTCTGGCCTCGACCCAATCCCTTAGAAGGATTAAGAAGATGAAGCAAAAATCATCCCACAAGAATGATCAAACTGCATATCAATATGTTTGTGGGTTGATCCACATATTTTGTTTAAAACCAAGAACGATAGTGTATTTAATTCAAAAAATATCCCCTACCTAGAACATGGATTGCTGGAATTAATTGATTGAAGTTGTGCCACCACGTTGATCCTCCTTCCACCGGGGTTTGTCGATCATCAACTGTCAATGTCTTGTTTGATCCCTTTCATTGATACCAACATAATTTTTTGTTCATCAATGAATTCTTCAAGTATTTTCACCAAAATCTAGCACCCCCTAAACACGGGTCATTACTAATCCATTAAATGGTGAATCATGATTCAAAATTTTCTGTTATGTAGTGTTACAAAATCATTATTCTATATCATTAATGATATAGTGTTTCAGTTTCAATGCATTACACACCATTTCGCTGCAACATATTCTAATTTTCATGAATAAAATAAGAAATCAACTTTATTTTAGTTTAACTTTTTCTTAAAAAGTCAAAAAACTATATTTTTCGGTCGACCTGCGCTAGTCGATGTTATGTCCATTCTTAGGTAATGTTGTTATTTCAGATGCAATGGTGCCCTCTAATTTTAAATATGGGTACCCATTTAGAAATTTCCAAAACTGTACATTCTCTCCATTTAAACTTAGTTAAATAACTCAGAAACTTCTATTCACCCTTTACTCATTATGGTTGAGTTTAAGCTCCACCTAAGGAGAGCATGCTCTCATGAGCTCAAAGGCACTCTCTGATTTCCAATTTGAGTTTCTTTTAAGGAGTTATAAGGATTTAAAAATAAAATAATTGTTATTTAATTATTTTATTTATGTCCAATAATTAATTTCCACTATTGGCCCATGTCGGCTAATGTTAGTCCATTTTTAGGTGAATCCGAACATTCTAAGTCCAATGGCACCCTCAAATTTCCAATCAGGGCACTGATTCAAAATATAGGAAAACCCACTCACACACTTAATTAATAAGCTTAAAAAGATAAATATTCTATTCTTGTCACTCTAGGATTCATAATTACATGCCTTCCTAGAGCTTGGTCTTTTAAAAATCCCATTTAATTTTAATTAAAATTGCATTGAACTCTAAGTCATTACATTACCCTCACCTTAGAAATTTTCATCCCCGAAATGAAATATCCTATTCTCCATAGAAGAAAAAAAAGATCATCAAGGGTCCATGCACTACTTATAAGTATGTGCCTCTAAGAACCACCATGATCTACCACTATCATGCCTATACCTTTCTACGTCAACATCATGTAATGAAAGGAACATGTTTCTTTAGGTGGGAAAAGTGGGATAATCGAACAAGCACCATGATCCATCTGTAATCATGGGGTTTAACGGATCACCTCTGCATTAACCTATCACATATACAGAAAAAACCCACAGTTCACATCCACCCTTGGATTAATTGGGCTAAAAACTCCACAAGAGTTACACATTTAGGGTTAATGCTAAAAACACAAGCATATTTACAAAAGAAACAGGGCTACCTATGAGAGAATACTAGGACTTAATAGGCCCCCCATCTACAAACTCTAGTGGATAAAAATCTTTCTGAAATAGGAACACTACCACAATCACTAGTGGTATCCCAGCTATGTATGGATGGTTAGAAACCATTCCATACTACAAAAAGATCGTGGGGTCTAACTCTACCACCACAGAATGATCCCTAGCATGACTCATTGTGAGAGTCCTAACTGTGCTGCCCAGGTATTCCCTTTTACTATAATGGACAAATTTTTTTTTTACTATTTTGGACACACCAATTCCATTGCCAAATATTGTCAATCTAGGTATTAATAGTAGTAGTCCATACCTAGAATGACTTTTTATGTCCTCGAATACATGAATAATATAACCAAACCATAACTCTCACCTCCAAGAGTCCAGTCAGACTATCAGCACTTGTGTTTGATCAATGTGTCTCCTCTAGTGTAAGTCTCTAAGAATGAGGGTGAAGTCCACGGTCCAACTAGAACCTCAACGTCTCAAATAGAACTCACTGGGAAAAAAAGAACATCAAACACTTGTGTCTATTTAAAAATGCATCCAAAAGAAAAGATGCAGATCGTACCTCGAATCTCTCATAGAAGTTCTTGGATATAATCCTTGAGTGCATGCATTTGTCCTCGACCTCGCTTTCTAAATCCCTAAGCATGGTGTATACCACCTCATACTGCTCATCCAGAACCTTTTCCTTTTCCTTCGACCTACGGAACTCCTTGCTCCAAGTGCTGTCTCTTCCAAAGAGGCTCGTCTTCTAGATCTATCTCAAGGGCACAGCAGGTCAGACCATCTCTAGGGATATGTCCCTGACCATTGAAAGCATAACAGTACCCCTCCTACGGATGATCTACACCTTGGCGCTGTTCCTACTCAACAAACACACATGTCTATGTTCAAGCATTATTATGCCTCCTACGCCATGATCCAATCACTTGTTGTATGTTATCTCCCCCAGCTGCCTCTACCTCATGACCTCCGATGTAGGTCACATCCACCTGCTCCTCCACCTAGAAATTATCATCCACCAGAGCTATGTCCATCACCCTAGCATATGAAAAAATGATAAGGGGTATCACAGATGCGCTAATCATCCAGAATAGTCCCTGATCAAATGTATAGTCCCTAAAATAAGGGTCCCACACCATATTCGTCGAGTAGCAAGAACGATTTGTGAATCTCACTGAGTACTCTTCTACCGTCATGCTTCCCTGCTGTAGGTACAATATCTCCTATATATGCATAGAGCATAAAGTCACCAGAAAGAACTCCTCCCTGAAGAGGCGCTCGATGTATGTCCAATAGAGGGTTGTCTCCTCATTTGTTTGTATCACCAAGCACCACCATCGTCCCAGTAATCTTGGTTAGAGTCCCATAGCTAGTACTTTCATATGGTCGGGCGGTGTCCTCACTATCCAAAATACTCTTGTAACCACCTCAAGCCAATCCTTAGATACCAGAGGATCTATCTTGTCTCAGAACTTAAGAGGTCTCTAGCTCTAGAACTCTTATAGTGCACTCATCCTACATGCATCCTCAACTAGTAGCACTAGTAGCAACTGTTGATTGATGGGTGGTTTCATCATTTGTGCACCACTCAGAGGTAACACCTCAGATTCAGTGCCCTATAATGAAGTATCCACTCAAGGTTGATAGTCATTAAAATCACATTGTAGAATACCATCTGTCTATCATCATGGTGGCATCTTAAAATATATCAAGATGAACCATGGTTAAAGAGAATATATGGAGAGTTGAATCAAGAAGGAAAAGGAAATCACAACCATTCAAACATGATGCACATACCCTTTATTTCCCTGAAATGAGTGTTTCTATGTACCGAGTTTGAAAACATGTGTCTGTAGTCCTGGTGTATGGATATGTTGGACACTGCACAAACACTGGAGTTCCTAGCATGAAAGGAAAACTCAAAATAGTAAACAATGTTACCCAAAACCAAAAACAATAGAACCTTGATCTTTGAGGCAGAACTGACCACCTCTGATACCATTTTATCAAGATCTTTCCTCTGAGGCCCTTTCCATGACTACCCCAAGCCTCCCTCCCAAAGGTCAAGGGTTGGAGACTAGTGATGAAGGCATTATCCTTCACGTGGGAGGCATTTTCTGAGAACCGGTACACACATACACTCACAACCCCAAGCCAGAAGCTGAAGAGAAAAAACTTTTATGCATCCACTATGAAAACCACAACCAGAGTAGAATAACATGTAAAGTAAAAGAGTGTATGCTGGACTAGTATAAAAGTACACCAAAAGGAAAAACATAATACAAGTACAACCCTAGGGACTTAAAACTCATCCATCAAGAACCCTAACTAAAGGGTATGTGGAAGGAATCTCTCTGAAGTTGAAGGAGTATTCCTTGTCTGTCTGCTCTCACTAAACACCACCTGGTACATTCCCTCCCTAGACATCATCAAAGTGTCGGTCATCCACAGAAGACACGACATGTGTGGGATAATCCCATGTAGGGGTGGGTAAAAGAATACTCATTTGGGGACCCCAAAACCAAAAAGGTTAATCATAAGAGGGAAACCAAAAATAATATGCAAAATTATCTCTATATCAGTATATTCTCATACATATACCAAGGAAGTCCATATATACTCATCTCAGCCACTAAGAAAACATGTGGCCCCAAACACACAAGATGCTCCATGATTCTCATCGAAGGCTAAAGCCATAACACACAATCCAGGATATCACACACCATGTGCCCAACCATCCCAGATGGTACCCGTCCAAGAGACACACTCTATAGGGTACAATCCTACCATTCTGAATGGGACATTCAATAGAACATGATCCAATGGGAACATTCTACTAGGTAGAACACTAGTTCCAAACACTAAAGGTTTAGTCGTCACAGTCTTGTACCCCATTCAAGACTAAGGAATCCGAAGTGGAGAGGCATTACCTCACCACTATACACATAAGAGGGAGCCCCACTTCTAAACATCTCGCGAAACCTCTATCTCTCCTATAAATAGAGGTCTGATCCTCAGTCTGTCAAGGGATCACTAGATCCTATATAGATATCATTTTCATCAAGTTGAGGGGCCCACTCCTCGCTAATGTGTCCAACTATTGAGGGGGCACCAATCACCAATTGAGGACGATCATTCGACCCGGTATGAGAGTAATACTTAGTGACTAGGGGTCCCAAACCCTAGTATGACATGGTAGTACCGATATTTTTTAGTTCATGTGTGGAGGACCCATGCCCTAAAACAATAGGGGAGTACCTGATCCTATCTTAGAGGACCCACACCCTTCTCGATAAGGGAGTACTGACTCTATTTGATCATTCGTGGAGGATCTGTGCCATGAAAGAACATGGGAGTAATGACTCCCATCATAGAGGACCCACACCCTACCCGACATGTGAGTACCGACTCATTGTACAATATGTTTATGGAGGACCCGTTCCCTGGAACAATAGGGAAGTATGAACACTGATCATATATGAAACACACCCTGCCCAGTTGGGGTAGTACCAACACTATGTGCATTAGATGGGGAGGACCCATGCCCTAGTCATATAGGGGAGTACCGAATCCACAGATAGAGGACCATTTCCCTAGTCCCCCAAATGAGTACTTACTCTACCTTTACGAACATCACTGGGAACCTACACCCTAGTCTTTAAGGGAGTATCACTCCCGGATGAAGCTACCCAGCGGAAAAATGAACCCACACCTATGACACAGGGAGTCTGATATCTACCTAATCATATGGGTGAGGATTACGCGCTCCCTAAGTCATCAAAAGAGTAACCTTCCTAGTATCTCTTCATAAAAATCTCCTCGAATCTTCTCAAAGTCTGCTTGTACCAGGAACTCCTACTCTTAAAACCCATATATTGTCCAGCAACATCATCAAAAACTCACATAGAGTATCTCCAAAGGATCAACTCATCTCAGGGGTATGAATGATGTAGACGGACCATCAATCCGAAGATCTGTTTGAATGTTACGCGAGTATTAGTGAATCAGGGGCCGGTGGGTTCCGGGTCCGGACCAACCTGAACGAGCCGACCTGACCCGACCCAAGCTTGGGTTAATGACCCGACCCGACCTACTCCAGGTCCAAACTCTCAACCTGGCCTAATGGGCCAGGCCCACTAGGAAATGGGTCTGGCCCTTTGGTCTTAGCCCGCTAGGCTGTGGGTCCGGCCCGGACCACCCGGTTGGGTGCGGCCCGGTTGCACCAGTCTGACCTACATCAGAGTGAGTCAGCTCTTCCAGCCCAGACATAGCTTACAATATCTGCATCTACACCCGACGTCGCTATCTTGCACCACCACCCCACCCAGCCATTTCGCATGAGCAGACCGAAAATACCACACACGACCCAACCTTGTGCATCGAGTCGAGCTCCACTGCCATGGTCAACGCAGTATTTCACTACATCCAGTAACCCCGCAGCAGATGCCAGGATTTCTTCTTGTCACCACCACAATGCTATGCAGTCACCACCGTATGCCACCACTGGTCGCCGATAGCACTTTCACACCGGCGAGATGTTCTACAGACAACCAGATGTGCTATGATGGTATGTTATTCAAAACCAAAGGTGTTTTGAAGCACTCGTGTTGCGTTCTTAATCACTTGAGGATCAAATCTCAATTACAATATCTTCCACCAGAAAATGCCCAATTACTGGTATTTCACTCATCATTTTGGTCCACCTTCCTTCAGTCGTCATCGTACATTAGTCGTGCCTTGTATACCCCCGATATAAGATGTTGAATCATTCTACCAAGGAAAATTTCACAATGATGGATAATTGGAATACCCACAAAGAAGATGAAGAACATGGGGGACAAAATCACAACAATCAACCCCAGGATCGAAGCTCACCCATTTTTTCATTCTGGCCTCAACCAGATCCATTAGAAAGATCAAGAAAATGAAACAAAAAACATCCCACAAGAACAATCAAACCATGGGTCATCCTATTCTTGGATTGATCTAAATTTTTAATTTAAAACTGAGAACATGGGAGGACTTAATTCAAGTAACAACCCCTACCTGGAGCTTTCTATTTCATGAAGGAATAGATTGAAGTTGAGTCTCCAGGCTGATCCTCATTCCAGCAGCATTCTTTAAACACAAACTATCGATGTCTTGTTTGATCTTAATCATTGATCCCACCATCTTTGTTTATTCGACAACAAATTATTCAAGGCTTGTCAAAAAAATCCAATGTCCTCCTGACCTTGGGGCCTTACTAAGCCATTATGTGGTGAGTCGTGATTTAACATTTCTGTTACAATGCATTAGAAAGTCATTACATTTCTTCATTAATGAAATAAAAAATTAGTTTCATTGTGTTATGCACCATTTATTTGCAACGATTTCAAAAGATCAAAAGTAAATTAAAACATCCTCTTTATTATATTTTAACTTTTTCTTAAATAGTCCAAAAACTATCATTTCGGGTCAACCCACACCAGTTGATGTTAAGGCCCTTCATAGGTAATGTCGCCATTCTGGATGCAATAATTCCCTTAGATATTCAATCCTAGGCACCCATTTAGACGTTTTCAATTCCGCACATGCGCAACATTTTAATTTTCTTAAAAATACTCAAAATCAAACATTCACAATCATCCCGTGCCAGTCAAGGTTATGCTCCTCCCAAGTGAAACACGCACTCACAAGCTCAGTGGTACTCTTGGATTTTCAATATGAGTTACCATTTTGTAGTTATATGTATTTGAAAATAAAATAATTGTTACTTAATTAGTTTATTTGTGACAAAAAACTAATTTCCACTATTGCCCAGTGTCGGACTACTTTTGGAATTTTCTAGGTAAATCCTGACATTTTCAGTTCAATAGTGCCCTCATATTTTTGATCTAGGAACTGGTTCAAATTATATAAAATCCCTCCCACATGATTAATTAATAAACATGAAAAAGATTAAAATTCCATTCCAACCACTCTAGGTCTTAGAATTACATGCCATCTCAGAGCCTGGTCTCGTAAAAATCGCGTTTAATTTAAAAAAAATCATGGAATTATGGGCCACAAAATATATATTTAATTCACCAAAGTCACTAGGAATCATGATATTCTGTGATTTTATTAAGTCTATCATTATGTAATAAATCATTAATTAAGGTTAGGTTGGCAGACACCATGTTCTCATCACCTAATATTTTTTATAAATAGTAGTTTTGATCTATGTTTACATCTTTATTCTCTTCAAGGGACTATAATTATTATTGAAAATAATATAAATGATATATTTATTAATTAAATAGTTATTAAAATTTAAATTTAGCAGAATAATTGTTACATAATTTTCTTTCATATCTTTATTCACAACACTCACTTTTTTCTTATTTGTGTAAGAAAAAATATTCTCTCAATGTATTTGTCCATCAATGTAAAAACACTGATTTTGAAAATGAAATTGAATTTAAAACAAATTTATTCAATAATATTGTATTTTTGATCAAAATTAACTCATTATAACCAATATTTGATAGACCAAAAAAAAATAAACTTAATTTCATTAAAATTAATCATATCATCCTCAACTAAGAGAAAATAGAATAAATTAATTGAAAATAAATAAATAAGGATCATTTTGGTTAAGAAACGTTAATATTAGTTTTATTATTTTTGTGTTTCATCTAGTTGGATGGATTTAATTGATTTTAGTGCCTTATATTTTTCAGATTGTATCAATTTGACTATGTTTTTTGGAGTTCAATTTAAGTAAGAACTTTTTAGGTCAATTTAGAACATTTAAATCCACTACATCTTCTTTTTGGGTTACTTATGAATAAAATATTCCAATTTAGTTTAATCTAGTTCAATATGGTTTAGTTTAGTTTGGTCCATTTAAATACATGATAGTTTTTTGGGGTTTAATTTTGTTTTTTAATCTATTACTATTTTGGGGTTTTAATTCAAATCATGTTTGTAAAGATCAATTAAATTAAATTTCATTTGGTTTAGTTCAATTTTAGCCATTTTTTATTTCAAATTCATTCCATTTTGTGTAGTTTAATACGATATATTTTAGTTTGTTTTTATATATGTTGTTACATATTAGTTTATTAAATGATTGATTATTTTTTTTGGTTTAATTTAATTTGATTCTGTTCTAGTTGCTTCACATCTATTAGGGTATGTTTGTTCCCTTTTGGTTTAATGTAGTTTCGTTATGTTTATGTTGGATTGGGTTAGGTATGTATAGTTATGTTTATTTATATTTAGTTTCATAATATTACCTCAAATTCATTTATGGTTTATAATTTACATGTTTCTATGTTTATATTAAATAAACCGATTAACTTGTTTATATGTTAATATTAATAAAAACTATGTACATATTAATAATGTGTAGATTTTACATGTTTACATGTATAATTTTTTCATGTTAATATATATTAAATTATTTAATATTTATATGTTAATATTAAGTGAAGATATTTTCATGTATATATGTTATTATTAATTTAAACTATGTATACTCTAGTTGGGGTGGCACCTGAGTGGTAAACCATGTACTTCTGCATCCAAAAGATCTGGGTTCAAATCCTGGAAAGTCACTTTGTGTAGTTACGACGCAGGCCATGACACATTCATGATGTGAGTTGGCATTGACATTTTCACGATGTTGGAAAATGGTACCACATGCATGAAACATGCCTGGTGACGTAGGAAGGATGATGCATGCTTGTTGCTGCACTAAGACATTAGGCCATGTTCATGGGCCACTTGGCCTTGGGCCTACTGGTTACGGAATGGGTCTCCCTCTACCCATAAAGAAAGAGGTCTTTGATTTCATAATAAAAAGTTGCTCCATCCCAAACAATAAAAACAATTCATACTTTTTATAATATATTAAGTGAAACATTTAATGATTATATCAATGTATTTATACTAGTAAACTGTTTACATGTTAAAATATTTTACATATTATTATGTAAACTGGTAGTTTATTAATAGAGTTTATATTTTATACTTTTAACCTCCATCAATTTTAAAATAACAATAATACACGAATTTACTCTTGTATTTATAGTGGTTTGAATTTTTCTTCCATAATGTTCCCTTATTTTGGGATTAACCTCAACATTTAAATCGAGCCTTCTTTTTATCCAAATTTTGTTTTTTATAGAATTTATCATGAAAGTAAATATTATCTCAATAACAATTTTCTATGTTTCCCCTTCACAAGATATCATGACTTGTTTTTTATTTCAACTTAACTCTTAAATAACGACCTTGATATATGATTCAACATTTCAAGAATCATTATGTGATCTAGTAACTACTTGAGATAAATGTTTACACACATTATATACTTTAGAAAACATGATCGTTTTATTGATTGATTAAAATGTAAAATCTAAACTATAAAGAGTGTATATTTTATTTTGACTTTGTTTCATTAATATTCATTTGAGTGTGTTCAGGTATAATTATATTTATTTAATTCAATTAAATTTAATTATTTTCATTCATTTTATTATTGAATGATTCATTCATTATTATTCAATTAAATATTGGTAAAATCTAATAATTTCTATTCATTTTATTTTTCTGTTATCCAATTAATGTTGGTTTTGTTCAATTTTTCGTCTATTTGGAATTTTTTGTTAGCTTAGTTATATTTGGTATGGGTCGTATTAGTTTTATATTAGATGGGTCACATCTTCCTTGATATAGTATGTACATTCCAATTCAGTTTCTCTCATTTATTATATGTTTAATTCAATTGAGATAACATATGGTTGATCCATGTCAAGTCTTGTCAGGTCTGGTAGGTTTTATTTGGTTTGTTTCATCTATGATGATAACTATTTTATCTTAGTAGTACAAAAATAATATCTGGTTTCTCTCATGCTTCAATTTTTTACTCCAACCAAACATGTCTATATTCTTCATAACACAATTATTTATTAATTTATTTATTACAAATTATCAGAATTAAATTTTAGTAATTTGAAATACAATTTTAATATGATTTATAAGAATTTTTAATCAAAATCCATTAATGTTGAATAATACCTTAAACATACCACCCTTCCAATAAGAAATAATCCCCTTACAATGTGTTATGAGAAAATCTTTGAGGGTTGGTATACCATTTAAATATATGAAATTTATACCTATCCATCCATTATATAAGCAGAGATTATATTCTATCCATAACTCACCAAATTCAATTAGTCATTTGTCCCTCACTACTCAATATCAAGAATATTATGGCGAAGACACATCTAAAATACAAATTCTTTTAAATGAAATAATAATATAAAAAATTCATTAATATATATTCTTATCCATATATTAGACTATGAATTGTTCTTTATTTAATCTATAATGTGTCTCCGAGAGACATATTACATGAGAATGGTGTCGCTATATTTATCATGCATCACCAAAAAAACTCTAACATCCTATTATATATTTTCCAATCATTTGATTATATTCATTGTAGTTGACCATTACTTGTGTCTCCCAATTACACACTTCATGAAAGTGAGTACTCTCAAAAAAACTAATTTTTGGTGATCCATCTAGGAAAGAATAAAATAAAAATATAAAATTGATAAATGATAAAATAAAATAGGAATTTATGGGTACAAAATTTACTATGGTTTTATACAAATACATGAGGATTGCTGATAAGTGGGATCTTATGGATCCTTAGGCTATGATGGATTAATAACCGGATTAGTGTTAGTGAGGTATAATATGTTCCCATTATTATTATTACGAATAGGTTGGTCAACTATAATAGTAAATAAGTCACTGAATCTTGTACATTAATGCTCGATGTGAATGGAAAAGATGGAAATGGTTGAGACATAAAATTTTGTGAAAAATGATAATATAGATGAGGAGTGAGAGCCATCATTATATAAAAAATGGTAGATGATAAACAAGACCAAACACAGCTAGTGGTGAAAACATATGCTTCCATAATATCCATGGTTCCTTTTAGTGAATGGTGGGATGAGAAACTGTGCAATATTTCTTATCTGGTAAAGGGTATGACTCTGATCAAGTATAACGAGTGTTGTGAGTAGTTTTAGAACCACCCCATGAAATATCTGGATGGTCACCCCTTTTAATAGTATAGTCAATGAACTCTTTTATATTGGATGGTGGTTCTAGATAGAAAATTTAATAATGATTAAGAACATGGAATTATAAGTTATACAATTGATATATATTTGAAATAATATTCATACAGTGAGAACCATAGCATGAATTCCAATCACTCATATTTATCGATCATCGTCATACATTCTCTTCCTTCATATCTCTTAAATAATTTTCAATTATTATATTGTAATATAAGTATAAATTTATTTATAAATTCAATACTAATGTGGAAATATAAGAAAACATAATATGTGACATGAAATAATAAAGGAAAATTAATTATCAAGAAAAATAAAGGATAATATAATATTGTCATATTTAGTGGTAATAAAAAATAGCAAAAAAGGCATGCAATAAAATAAATTACACACACTAATTTACATGTTAATGAAGGGTAATATATAATTTTAATCATATATGCTTAATAATTTCCAAGTATATATGCATTAGGTTGATTCAAATTATATTATTTTAGGTCGGTTAATTTTTCTTTGATTTATCCTTGAGTTTTTTTAGTTTTGTTATGTTTTAGATTGTTTGGTTTAGTTTATATGATTTTATGTTGATTTGGTACAAATTTCTTTTGTCAATGTTTATTTGGGTTAGATTTTGTTGGGTCTATATGTTTTTGTTCAAGTTGAATGATGTTATTTCATTTATTTATGAATTTTGATTACTTTTTTTATTTTTTTGTATTTTTTTATATTTTTTCCTTATTATTTTTTTTGTATTTATTTTTTCATTGATTATATCATTTATTTATTTATTATTTTTTATAATTATTTATTTATTTTTAGTGGATACTTAACATTGTTTTGTTTATGCAATTTTTTCTTCATGCCCATGTTCTTTTTTTATTTATATCATTTTTAATAATATATTTACTTATATACCTGTTTTTTCTTCTTTTTGATTACATAATGTTTGAATTTATTCATTTTGGATCTTTTGGGTTATGCCATATGGTTATTTTTAGTCACGTGGTTAATTTTAGTTATTTGGATATGCCATTTGGTCATTTTTAGTTATTTGGATTAAGTTATTTAGTTCATATTTGGGTTATTTTATTTGATCATTTGCTCATTAAGTAAGGTTATTTGGTTCATTTTGGGGTTAGGTATTTATATTCATTTATTGGATAAGTTATTCAGATCATATTTTTTCCTTTGGTTCATTTTGGTCCAATCCATACCAAACCAACCGGAAACCAAATGGACCAAACAAAAGAAATATAAATGAAATGAAATGAAATTAATTGAATTGAAATTAAATAAACAAAACTAAATGGAATGGATATAATGAAAATATAATTAAATTCAACCAAAATAAAATTACCATCAACTGGAAATAATATATTTTTATATTAATCAAAATAATTATATTCATTTCATGGAATTTTCTTCCGCACCTGGTATTTAAAGAATCTTTCTGGTGGAACACTACATAACAGTTACGAAGAACATATATTAGGATATTGAATGATGAAAATAAAAATGAATGTTTTTCAATGTCTAACCATGTTTTAGTAGAGTTAAATAATGTTTTGTGAACCTGTTTTAGTGAAGTTACACTATGTTCGGTGAAATCTATCTTTTTTAGAAGCCAATTTAAATTTTAATTATAAATCTACATAAAATATAATATATTTAAATCTATTTAAACCTATTTTAGTGAATTTTAAAACTATTTTAATATATTATGTTGATGTTTAAATATATTTAAACTTTTTTAGTAAAATTAAGTGATGTATAATTCTATTTTAGTATTGGTTCACCCTGAATTTTGATTGGGTTTTTTTAGTGAATTTATAAATCTTTGTAAAATTATTTTAATTCTAATTTAAAATTTTTTCTGCTTGAATTTAGTTTATTAATTCATGGTGAAATTTAATCTATCCATTCAGTGTTGTGATTTGTACAATTAATATTATTACCATTAATAAAATATCAGCAAATAACTTCAAAATGTCAGACACACACATTTTTATGAGTGTGTTATTTTATTAATGAATGAAATTTGAAGATGTTATTTTTAATGAACTCATATCCCTGGAACACACTACAATTCCTTGATTAGTGTGATATACAAAACCATAGGTTTGTATATTCATATGAAAGAACCAAATTTAAATAATAGAAACACATACCAAAACTGCACATATGATGATCCAAATAATGTAAACATGTCATGAAAGTCATAAAAATAATCATGATCACCCATGGGATGATCAAAAAATAGATATATAAAATAACTAGAATAAAACATTATTCTAGAACTGAAAAACCACCCGGTCCATCAATTGAATCCTACATCTAGCCAGTGCATCATCAGCACATTCCAATCCCCCAGGTTTCAGAAATACAATCTTTTCCATTACCTACACCAAGAACTATAAAGATTGTACAGGTCCTGAAGGGCCTATATATCTTGTGATTCTAAACTAAGTAAGCCCCCAATAATGGCGTACCATGCTTTAATCCACATGTATACCATTTTATTCCCAATCATAATAAATTATAATTAAAAATAAAATATAGGCAACTCCAAATGGGCTCAGTCATCCTCGAGTGAAAATTTACCAACCTCAGTAAGTTCCATAGTATAACAATATATATAAATCTTATCAAATTGGGAGATCCCCCATAGTTCAAAAAATATCCATATTTTACAACATCACATGCTAAGTTAACAATATAATAATTTTCAGTCATCATTATTCTGTAATGTAAAATCTAAAAACCATATCACAAATCCTAGGGAATTCCACACTTTTAACCATAAAATTCTAAACAACACAAAAAAATATCAAGGAATGATGATACCCATCCATCCAAGATATCATTATATCAGCCTCAACATAAATGGTGATCCTCAAGCCCCCCATCTGGTGGTCTCATCTACCACCAATCATAGAAATATATGGTGCTCATCTCCTCCAAACTGATGGTAAACAAAAACCCCCAATCCACATAATCTATAGAGGCCTCAATACATATAGAGTGTTAAACACCCCATAATGGGGTTTTCTATGTTCTTATATGAATCCAACAACCTCATAATCCCCCTACAGTTGGATAAATCTCTAACATTATATGTCACACCAATGATGGACCTTTGTCGCTACTTGTTAACCATTCTGCCGACTTGTATAAATTGCCAACACCATCCAGAAAATCCTAGAGAACCATTTAAACCATCATCTAATGATAAAAATAACTCATAATAACATATCCTATTTCTAACACGTTCTTATTGAAAAAATAGTCATCTTATCCCAAAAAACATCCAAAACCAACATCATCAAACCCCCAACCATCAAATAATACAAAACATGATCCATGGGATACGAGGACTAAAATCATTTTATTACACATGGATCTTCAATTAATGACCCCAAGTAGAGTCTTGTAGAGGAATGTCTTATGAGGAAATACTTGAAAAATTCTTGCTCTAAAAGTATTACTCAAAACAATTATTACTTTATCTTGAAAAAACATACTAGATCTAAAAAATCTTAACCCATGAAATTTACTACTCAACCAAAAAGACCTACTAAATTTATCAAGAGTCTTTATCAACCTTGTAAAAGTCTTACTTGGAATAGTGACTCTAAAATAAATCTTTAGTAATTTCCTTATCTGATTTTATAAAAATATACTAAAAGTACCAAAAACCCTCAAAAATACAAAAATTAATTTCCTTACCATCCTAAAATGTCCAAAATAATTAATAACTGTAGATTCATATTTAAAAACCCATAAACAAATTTATAAAATTAAACACCTGGGTTTGCACCAACTCTAATGATTTTTCCTCAGCATATACTAAAAAATCCAACAACTATATGGGGTGCAAAGTCACACATTCGATCCAAAACCCATACCAAATCACTTTTTCGAATGAAAAACAATTTAAAAACTCACCATAATACAATATCTAATCCTAGAGTTATCTCTACCACTTACCAACCAAATCATTCTAAAACTTGAACATCTTGTTCTATGCATTCTCAGAACACCGAGACAATGCTGAACACATACATCTCTTTCCCAAAAACAAGGATGAAGACAAAAACCCAAAATAATAAACTGATAATTTCTATGGAAACTCCCCACTATACAAATCACGTACCTTATCTCATCTTGTCCCATTTACTGAACACGATGAAGACATCACACTCATTTGTCCCACCGACATTGGATCTCTATATAGACACCAGCCATTATCCATCATCAAAAAAAATTACACTAAAGATTATATCTCATGACATATCATACATGAATTCAAATTCTAACCGACATCATACATAGTCTTTAATAAACTAAGATTTTATGAAATATATTTTAGATTAAATTTAATTTCATTGATTTCTTCTGTTTTAGGCAACACCAAGTTTTAATGAATCATGAAAAACTAGAAATATTATTATTTAAACTAAAACATTATAACCTAAATGTTATAAATAGAGATTTTAGTTGTAATAAATAAGTTTTAAAAATTATTTATATTGTTTTTATATAAATATATAATTATTTTAAAAAAATTAATTAATTTTGGATAAAGTCTTCATATTTTTCAAAAATACAATTTTCTCAAAAAAAATATTTTTTATTTTTTATTTAGAACTAGAATAAACTAAATTTTCTAATCCATTATTAAATAAATTTTATAAAATAAAATTAGGTTTTGAAATCATTATATCAAAATTATCTTAATTTTTTTATTTATCTGAAGAGATTAATTTTTTGATGAATAATGAAAAATAATGGTTTATATTGAAAATTACCTTTTCCATTTAAAGAATTTATAAACTTCCATTGTTGTTTAAGAATTGGTTTAAAAGTAAAATTGGTTCAATTATATATAAATTAATTTAACTTATTTTATTGGAATCATTTTCATTTTGAATTTTTATATAAAATATTATTAATATTTTTAACATTTTCTTAATGGAAAGCAACTTTGTTGTTGAGACTATGGGTTGAATTTGAAATTAAATCTTCCAATTATATGACATAAATTTGGAAAAAATAATTTTATATATGATATCAGAATAATTTATAATACATAGTGATATTAAATTATTTTTTTACCAATAATAAATTTTAACAATCCTAAAAATTATTTTCCACAGTCAAAGTGAATATGGGTTTACCGAGGGTTAAACTAAAATGATAAGGTTTAAAAGTGACCCTAAAATTTTTAAACACATTTTTATTATTATTTAGTCTATATAATTTTTAAGGTTCACTAATAGTATATTTTTAATCCTTGTTTCATTTGAAAAAATGTGGCTATACACAACAAAAAAATGGGAAATTGACATAGTTGAAAATTGTGGCAATATGGTGCAAAACCATGGTTATAGACTATGACCACATTTTCACCATATGTGGGATCTATCATTGTTGAAATAGGTTTTTTCAATTGTGGAAGTTGACCAATAAAATAAATTTAAACCATGCCTATTGTTTCCACGGTGGAAAACGTTGACTATAGCCTAAAAATAATGTGTCCCCATCCAGATTCGGTCCCTACACTTTACCTTTACGAACCAGCCACCTAACCAGTACTTCGCTGATTATTTCAGGTGTATATATATATATATTATGTTATATATATTATTAAAAACTAGGGAAAGTTCCTAAAATCAATGGAAATATCGCTTCCCACTTTTTTTTGCAAGCCCCATAGAAGCGCGAGAGACATATAACCGTGGTTCTATAGATCTACCGAAATAGGCTATGAAAAAAAGGCTATGGGCATTTTTTTTCTAAATACATGGATGTAAAATACATATAGCCATGTTTTTATAAATTTTGTCTACATATCCATTGAAATAGCCCATTTTTCTAGATGTGTACAGATTTTTTTTAAAAGTACAAGTGTTCCATTCACATCACTTATAAAAGGCCAACCCTTATCCTCTTAAATTAACATATAAAAAACCATTTAGTTTAGATAATACCTCCTCAAATTTATTTATTAATTCCCCAATATTATCCTAAAATCGTTATTTTTTCCAGAAAATTCTCTTAGGAAGTCTTTTAGTGCAATCCAAAAGAAGTTGTCTAAAATAGAGGTATCATCCCTAACCGAGTATTTTATTTTATTTCTTCCACCAACTTCATAAATTATTACTAAATATTGATGATATAATAAAATATATATTAAATATAATAATATGTTTTTATGTTATTTTAGTGACATATAAACATCTCCAAATCCATCAAATGGGATACAAAATCATCATTCGTTTGTATGACGGACTGCCACATCGCGAACAGATGTTATTTCTTTTCCATAACCACCTCCAAATAGTAGATAAAAGATGAATTAAATATTTATATATGATATATAGGATATTATTATACTCATGTAATTGTTATATCTCATATGACAACTTATTTTTCATTATGCGGAAATAATATAACATCGCTCATACGTACGACGAACTACCACCTCACAAATCAATATGATTTGTTCATGCATTACATGGAAGCTATTATGAATTTGCTTACAAAAATACTATATATATATAGAAATAAAATATTTTTAATGGTAATATATTATTTATCTTTATTTCTTTCAATGCGTTGACAAAATTTTATCAATGTTCATTCGTACGTATGACCCATCGTCTCCATGAACAGTGTATTTCATTTTCTGTCACTAAATTTTTTGTATTTTTAAAAATAAATATATACTCAATATATTTGATATTTATATCATGTTTAAAATTATTTATATTATTCAACTATGATCAATATAATAGGTCCAAAAATTAAAAATCAATACATACATGAAAAACAATGCAGTTATTGATGGAAATATGACTTTTTCATGGAATTGTCAATAAATGGGTCATAAAAGGGCATATATAAACCATATAATATATGATATATATATATAATTATGTTAATTTATATATTTATAAAAAACTTATGTTTATTATAAAGGTGTTTTGAACATAAATGAAGGAATTTAAGAGTTATGGTAAGAGATTTGTCTCTCAATTTTCATCCTTTGAGTCATTTGTTATATTATGCACTCATCTTCTTTATTTATGTTTATATAAAATCCATTTGAAATTTAATATTATGAATTTTTTTATATAATGGTATTTTAGGTTTTATTTAATGTTATTCCTTCACAGGGCTTATAATTCAATGTTACCAAAGTGGTAAGGGTTTTGTGATATTATTTAATTGTTTGTTGAAATTATTAATGATTATGATTACAATGATGAAATATTATGATCAATACCTTAAAAAATTCATTTATTTTATTCTACTATGGTTATTTATGAAGAATAAATATTTTACCTACATTTTCATCTCTTTATGTACTTTTTATCGATGCTTTCATAGTCGGGGTTGTGTTTCATCCCTCCACCCGACTATGACCTGTGATGCTTTGTTTCATGACATTCACCCTTTCTTATGGAAGGTAGATTCAATCAATTTAATTGAAAATTTCAGATCCTTGATCAAAATGGTATTATGGGATGTCATTTATCTATTTCATGGATTCTTCCATGGAGATAATCTCTTAGTCTAGGTCTCCTTCATAGATTTAAGTAATGTTTGTGAAATCCATTACCAATGCCATCTAAAGGTAGATTCTAGTTAATTACACTACTTTGGGATCAATAAGGAAGAAACCTTCTGTTAGAGTAGATACTAATTTTGGGAGTTTCTGGAAATTTCTAGACATTTTTCAGTTTGGGAATCGATAAAATCTTCCCCTTTTTAATTAGAATGCATCTCATATGAGACATTTTATGCATGAAACATAAGGTATCCCATAATAGTCATGAGTTTGTTGACCCTAGTGGTATAAGTCTTATAAGGACTTTTACCGAAGGAATCCCATGGTAATTATTAGGGTTGAGATTTAGGGTTTAATTGTAATTTCATCTTCTTGTGCGGACAGTTGGGTTGTATTTTTAACATCTTGTGTGGAAATGTTGGTTTTAGGTTTAGTGTCTCATGGGGGAAGGAGGGGCACATGTTTATTGTATTACAGGGATTGGTTTTTCATAGTATTAGAATCTTGTGGGGATATGTTGGTCACATGTTTTTCATATTGTGGATACATATGGGTCATATTCTTAACGTATTTCATGGATTGAATGGTTTCTGGATTAGCATCTTGTAGGGACAATTTAGTTGATGTTTTAACATCTTGAGAGGATAGATGGGTTGTAGGTTTAATGTTTTGTGAAGGGAGGTTTGTTGAAGGTTCAATTAATTACAAGGATAGATGGGTCTCATGTTTAATATAATGTGGGGACATGTTTTCAATAGGATTGACTTCTTGATGAGATAAGTGAGTTGTAGGTTTAACACTTTTAGGGGTAGGTTGGTTAGAAGTTTAGCGTATTTTAGGTAGATAATAGTCGTAGTTTTAAAATATTATAGGGACATGTTGGATAGATAAGTGTTTCCTAGAGGGGGAGGGGGAGATATTCAAACTTAAGGGTTCGATGAAGATTTGGGGGTGTTGGGATTGAACCATAAAGAGGATTCCAACACACCCTGTTTAAGAGATAGGGATGAAAATCCATGTAGTTTGATGGTGAAGTTTGATGTTTTGTGACAAGACCATTCTATGTAGTTTAACATCATATAGTAAGGATGATCGTGTCATGGAAGGGCCATCATCTAGGGATAGTTTGTGGATTATGCATATGGGATTCTTGATGTTGGAGTCAATGGTGGTGATTGGCTCAAGTATGGAGTAGATTTCATTGGGTGTGTCATTCCATTATTATCATACATGGTTCTCCCCCTAATAATCACACGAAGAATGGATAGTTTTTAATGTAGTGTTATTTATATGTTGTCCTATCATTCAACCTTGTACAACTAGTATGTGGAGCATGGTAGTTTTATTTCATAAATCTCAAACGTGGATGAGGATAAACTCTGAGGTGGATCATGTCAAGTTGACAAGATGATCCAGAAAAAAGGATTCATTACCCAGTTAATAATCTTTTCTCTTAGTGATGAGACCATTATTGATTATGTGTATAAGGATCATGCACCTCTAGGTGGGGCATGGCGTAAGAACTACCATGGAGGAATGAAAAGCGTGGTTCCCAACATTAATGTTCCTATTCATAAGAGAAATATCCATTAGGGTAACTATGATTTAGAAAAAAAGGTAGGGTAGAAGTCCAGAGCCTACTTGAAACAAAACAGATGGACAAGAGGGTTGGTGGTATTGGTTATGTGACATTTTAGGGTGTTGTTGAAGTAGTTTTAAATTCATATATTGGCCTCTGGAACACAATTTTCATGAAACTGTATTAAAAATAACGAACCATGGGTAGGCATGAGGGATCAGGTTTTTGAAAGTTGGGGCTTCTCAATTGTTAGGGGAGTTACAAAGTCTAGGGGTCTTACGAAGGAGATATTTTTTAGAAAATTGGTGACCATTCATCAGCGTTATGTATTGGTTCTTAAAGGGTTGGTTTCATAAAATATAATAATACTATGAAACTCCAAGAGCTAGAAAGACTTTATTTTTTTTAAGGCTATGAATCACTGCAAAAAACATCTCCACCATGGGTTGATTTTCTAAAAATACAATGGGAATTTATTTTGTGTAACATGACTACCTTTGAAAATCAATTTTCTCTCTTGCTTATAATGCAATTGAGTTTCATGAATTTAACACTTTTCTCAAAATCTGAAATTTTACATCCCACTGAATAGTCTGGCATGGAGAGATATTTATAGTCATTGAGGAAGAAAGGGAATCAAATTTTTAAAGATTTATGCTTCTTTGGAACATTATTACCTAGAAATTATGATGGGTTTTTACAAACTAGAGTGTTGTTATGGAGAGGTTGTCATGTTTATCTCTACATGATTGGATAGATTACATGAATTGAAGTTATGCTTGGCTGAGGTTACCTCCTCAAGATCTGCATGGTTATGAAATTTTTTTAACCTATATTTATGCTTCATGGAGGTTTCTGGCTCAAGTTCTATGCGAGAATTGTACTTTCATGAACTAGAGTTACTCTTTGTAGAGGCTACCATCTCAAACTCTATATGATTGGGAAAATTCCCTAATCTAGAGTTATGTTGCATGTATGTCACCTCTTCAAAAACTATGAATTTGGATAGATTTTGTGAACTAAAGTTACAATATGTGTAGGTTACCTACTCAAGATTCATGTGGATTGGAAAATTCCACAAATGGGAGTTATGATGTGAAGATTTTACCAACTTAATCTCTACCTGACTAGGAATATTTTGTGAACCATGGCCATTCGAGTAGGTTTAGACCTTCACAAACCCACTCCATTAGGTTTATTTTTATCTATTTTAGCATAATATTTCATCAAATAAAAAATTATATCCTTGATATATTTGGTGACCCACATATATCGTTATAAAAAATTCCAGCCTCAAAATTGGATCTGACTAGGTAGAGGAAAATCAGATTCTGAGGCAAAAACAATGAAAATGGGTGTTTAAAATACCCATTTATGAAAATTGATCTAACAGTGTGCTTAAAAATAGTGTTTATGGTTTCCAAGGGGAAACAATATTTTCAGAAAATATAGTCCAAGGATATATTAAAAAAGACTCAATACTTTTATAATATTTTTTTTGACATCGATCCTCACCCCTCATGAAAATCCCTCATTCGTGAATTGAAGTTCCACAAATAGACATTTTTGTGCTTCAAAATGGAACTAATTTGACATCCATGATCTAACATGTTTGTACTAGATCCAAAAATTATCTATGTATTATAGAAAAATGGCCACTAAAGATACTAAAGCTTTCAATGATCAGTGAATGGAGATAGCTAACAATGTAATTAATGAGGAGAGAATCCAAACTATGTTAAGAAATGACACACACACTTCAATACTAAAGGAGGATCAATGAAAATACCTATTCTATAATAGGACACTACTGTATGGTTTTGGACTAAGGGATGATGTGTTCATCCCCAATTCAAATTACGATGAGCCTTCCTATTGGTTTAAGAGTATGCATAGGCAGTACTAGTGGAAAAGGGTTATTGGAGGCCCCATTAAGATGGCCTAAGAATCTCTTACCACTCATAACATATAGAAGCATGTGAAAATTTTTAATGGGTAGGTTTTGGTGGTGGATTCATCTCCTCCTCAATATGATAGAATCATGCGGGTAGGTTTGAAAAAGCAACTCCAAGTGTGGATAGAAGGGTGAGAATGAAGATAATGTGGTAAACCCATAAATGATTGGTCCTAGGTGTACTAGGTATGACAATATATTCAATATATTAAGATCGAGTTGAACTGGGTTCAGATTTATTAGTTGACATAGACCGTAAAGTTCTATGTTTATCGGTACCTAGGAATCATGCTAGAGTTATTGATTAAGTGCTCACCAGTGACCAACACCTTTCAAATACATCATAGAGAGGTTGAAATAGGTTTATAGTACCTGTACCACATTTCGGGGACCCCCCCAACTAGGGGAGATTCATAATGACAATATAACAACTGAGGACTTCAGGTATGACTATGAGAATATTCTTGTGATTGTAAGGGTGTTTCTGTGATTGGTCCATTGGGAGAGTGACTATAAACCAGGGATGAAAGACGTAAACTTCATGAAATGATTCAATTATTATCTAAATAAAATAGTTTAAAAATTACCCATGAGGAAAGATTAGTTTACAATGGAATATCAAGAATGTAATTATTACTCATACTGAAAGATACTAGAGGCGATCTATTGTAAACTATCTGGATACATCGTGATGTCTGAGGTTCCCATGTTCATGATGATATGATTTATTTCCACCCTATTTTTAGGGTGGATGATCATAGTTTTTGCTTCAAACATTAGGGTAAAACTGAGATCCCTAATCATCATGGTGACCCTGGAAATAGAAAATTAAATCAACCTAGAAATCATGTTCATGGAATAGTTGAATAGGGTGTTGTTCCAAATTGGAAAGGATAAAACCCCCTCAATATTGTGTGACATTCCGTTTTTTTTATGTTTGGATTTTCACATAAATTGGGTGGACACGGGTATCAGAACACCATTTACCCTCCTAGCACAAATCTTTGGTCATCTATACTCAAAATTTTCTAGAGTTTTCCTCTTTACATGTGCTCAGTGGACGTCCTAGCGTGTATCAGGTTGGAGAACCACATAATTATACTTCATTTTCTCCCTTCTAATAGGAATGGTCGATGAATATGGATTGGGTTACATTGAGAATTGATCATAATAAATGTTTTTTGGGTAGGTAATCAGTAGAAGGATGGACTATAATGTGATTTGTGAGCCATATTCCCCACACCTCTTTGCAAGAAATTCTAGTGCCTCTAATGATTGATCCTAAAGGTGTATATAGGAGTAAGAAGTGAACACCAACCCACTATTCACATGTAGATATATTTAATATTTTACTATGAATATGGTAGGGAATAAATGAGCTTCTACCACTCATTTCACATATGGGCTCATCCAAGAATTTGCGTTGAGTTGGGAGACTTCATACCCTAAGGAAATATTGAGGTATAGAACATCTAGGTCTGATGAGGAAGGATGAGTCCCACATACATGAATTCACGGTCGATAAGTTGTTAGGAAACACTATAGAGATAAAATCAGTATGGTTGGTGGAGTAGCAGGTACATATATGGAAATTCTAGTTCGGAACAGGTGGAAACAACTATGGGGGCAGGGGAGGAAAAAAGGACCAAAACTACTGGTTAAATGGATTTGGGAGGAAGGTGGACCCTTTAGAGTATTTCTAAGGGAACATGTAAAAGGTTCGATAAGATATTTCATCACTCAAATGTTCCCAGTGTCACTATTTTCCCAAATTCCCAGGAGAGTAGGGGGATATAGAAAAAATAACCTTTCTTCATGAGATATTATAGCATCTTAACTCATAAGGAATATTACTCATTGAGTTGGGTCATGTGGGGGTAGGATTCCATTTTCCCAAATTAAAGGTGATGTAATACATGTATGAACATGAATACTTAATCTATTATCACTAGATTGGATGTCCCTTGACCAATTGAGTAACAGTTCTATTGGGCATTCCATATTCTTTAGATCTTCTTGTTGGCCAAATGGACACCGGTGCAGCTGGGGGAGAGGGATTGAAATAGGAGGAGTTATATGAGAGAGATGTTGAAATAAATTCCCAAGGTTGAATAGGCCCTACTACTAATCCAGAAAATTTTCTGAGTTGGAGTGATTTGACAACTTTACAACTATTAAGGACACAATCTAACTCATTTCACATTTTTAGGAATCAAAGAGTAGTGAAGAAGAGGAGGTTCATGATGTACCTCGAGTGTAGAATAAGGGACCCCAAACCCTTGAAAGCGTGGGATAAGTGTCTCTACCTAGTGTTGTAGTTAAAAATGGACTAACATATATTGAATAGGGTCTCACAACTAGGGTACAAGTTGATTTCAAATAGTTTGGATATTTTCTATGAACCTCCCTATGTTGCTGGTTAGATTATACAAGTCATATAATCCTTCTATCATTTTATCATTATCCTTCCAATGTTTCCTCTCTTAGTGATTATTGAAGGACCTGTATATAAATGGAATTTCAAACTGTGTATATATCATAGATGACTATGGTGATCCCTGAGTTTGAGGTAGTAATGGAGGATGAGGCAATGACTTAGATGAATATGGTTGAGGAAGATTTATGAGAGGGCCCTTCCATAGAACTTCCACTAGTGGTGACCTATAAAGTCTAATCCTCAATGGATGGGTGGGAAATCATTCCATCAAAAAATATTATTAGGGAGTCTATTATGTCACTCCTATCTCAAGAGTGTCATTGGTTGTGGTTCCTAGAGTTAAGACTACATCGGGAGTGCCACATGTGGTGGTTGGGGCTCCCTCTATTGGAGAATGACATAATGAGGAATCATTTTCACTAGAAATGGGAATTATTCCACATGAAGACATTCCTGTAGATGATCCCTCTATAGATGTGTTGGTTTTATTCCCTTAGTACAAGCCTATTCTGCTTGGGGATTCCATCTCAGACATTTCTGAGGGGAGCTAATTTTTGAAAAAAAAAGTTTAAAGAAGTGTGTATAATTTCTTCATCTCACCTGAATGGATAATCTTCCAAACAATTTGGGATTTGTATTCTATTGGTTAGTTAGCATGGTAACTAGTGCTGAGGATTATGAGAACCACCATGCACTAGCTGAAGACATTATAATTGAGCAAGAATATTCTTAGTGGTAGGAGTTTTTCATTAATTAGAAAAAGAAGAAGGATATAGTTACTCAAGCGCTCCATGAATCTGAATAGAATATCACATTCCTGGAAGATATGGTTTGAGGGAATTCATACATTATCACTACTCAATATGGAATCATTGTACAACAAAGGGATTAGTTGTAGTGGCCCAGGCTTTGGTAGTGGTGGAAGAATATCTGGTGGACAAGTTCCAAGATAAGAAAAATATGGTGTTAATCAGGGTAGAAGAAGTTCACCTGATTATAGAGGTAGAGGTGACTGATATCACATAGAAGGATTAGACTCTTGAGGATACATGATTGATGTTTTTTGAGCTTGAGAACATAGTTTATGGGGTTTATCAACATGAAAATTTATCTTATACTAAAATAATGTATAGGGTCCAACATGTGGATGAACCTCCCAATATTTTGGAATAGAATGTTTAAACATACCACTTGCTTCAATGGATTTTTTGGTTTAATGTCTATCATATCCTCATGGAAACTAAAAATGAATCTCAAATCGCATTTTATTCAAGATAGGTGTGAGAGAAAAATATTCAAACAAAAGATAGAACAATTATATGAGATTACTAAATAAAGACCGAACAATTTGGGTCTAAACATGTTTATCAATCTCTAAAAGTTTCCTTACTCTATATTCTATTACTGTATGGAAAGGATATCTATACATATGAATTTATTTCAAAATAATGACTATTTCACTATTTGGGTAATTACATGAGTGCTGAATTCTACCCAAAAAAGGTTGGGATGAAGACTATGAATCGAGATGCCCATGACATGGAAACCAAAGGGGGTTGTGTAAAATTAGATGATGACTTCTCGACATGTTTGACACATATATTACTTTATCTATTTTCCAGGGATTCAGAAAAAATTAGGATCAAACAGTTTCCATGTTTGAAACATGGGACCAATCTCAATATGGTGTCAAGAGTCGTTTTAAATGTTCACCTAAGATTGTAGGTGAGCCAGAGTGGCCTAGGACCATTTCCTTTAAGGGATCCCATTCAGACATGAAAGATTTATCAGGATCGAAGATAAGCGATATGAAAAACATGGCGATGAATTGATGGACTATTCTAATGGTGTTCAAAACTCATTGAATTACACCACCATGGATTTGAGAACATTTAGTAGATGTATCAGTCTGTGAAAATGATATACTTATCTTCCATTAGGAGAATCATCTCAGATGATGAGAAATGGTCTAGAAACTTTAATAATGATGTATGTGACCACCACCAAAAGGGGAAATGGCTTATCAGGTGAGGGACTAAGATGGTTTACATTTTTATATCCTGAAATGAGGATGATAGACATTTAGTTTAACATCACATAGTGTGTAAAATTCACTTGTAGTTTAAATTATTATAGAATGGATTATGTATACACAATTTAACATAATATGGTGAGGTTGATGAATTATATAGATTAATTTCATGTTATTAGGGAGGTCATAAAATATTTTAGTGTCTGGTGTATAGGAAGTTTGAATTGACATGACTCTAACACTCATATCAAAGGTGTTGGGGGTCATAAGAGTGTAACAAAATGGGGGTACCTCTTAGAGGATTTGAAAAGGAAAACATATCATAAAAATTGTCTACAAATTTTCTTGAACTGATGTGTTCAGTGAGAATAGAAATGATTTTTTCATGGTCTATAGTAGGTCTCAGATTTCATTGTATCTCATTCTTTGTATATATTTATTTTTTCTCAAATCACGGGAGAGACCTGGTGGGGGGGTATGAATCTTTCTTAGGATTTCTCTATTGGATTTCGACCTAATACGTGTTTTTTCATCTTGAATTTGGATGTTTAATGTCATACCAGTTAGCCAAAGAAGTTTATAATAGTTTAATTTAATAATGATCTGACCATGAATCCTTGTTTATGGTCATAGATCAATAAACATCGTGCTCCAAATAGTTTAAGTTCAAAATCCTTAGTCTTGAGGTGATATCCTTCCATAAAGGTTCTTATGAGTTCGTAGGGTTTAAAATCAATGGGGTTGGTTGTACTAGGAGGCCCTTAAACAAGTGAAATAATTTGGGGTGTGATTTATATAGTCAGTAGTCGTGATTCTTAGATCATGGGTTGTGAGTCTCAAAGAAATGCCAGTGGAATATGGTAAAGGTAACTCGATGTGAATGTGGAGACTAGGTGGCCCTTTCACATGAAACATATCTAATAAAACATTCTTAAGATTTATGGTATAACACCCCAACATTTCATAGTATGTTATCTCATTAAATTAATTCAATAGCTTACGCTACACGAAATAACGAGTTCGAGCGCACCATAACTTTTCAAACTAGCCATTCAAAAAGTGGTTATGAATAGTATTAACTGAATTTTGAATTTTATATACTCCATATAAATTTGGAATCCATATTATGTGTTTCTTAGACATAATATAAAAACAAATTCATTTTTTTAGATAAAAGATGTATTTTTTAAAAAAAATTCAATTTTACCACCTTTTAAAGTAGAACCCTTCTTAAATCCAATATTTGAAACTTTTATATATTCAATTTAATGAAAATAAATTATTATTTATAATAATTACATAAATATTTAGTTTAGATAAATTTTTGGTACTTTTCTGATAACATTCATATTTTGATGAATTGTAAAAAATACTAAATTTTAATTAAAAACAACTTTTTTTAATCGAAATAATTTATAGTGTTAAATTCAACATTTACGTTGTTTTGAAGTATCCTAAGATTATATTTTTATCATTTAATATAATTTCTGTCAGTGGATGTAATTTCACATTTAAACTGGACATAAACAAGTGTCAATCTTTTGATAGTTATTATTTCCTAATAAACACGCTTTCTGTTTTGACAACAGGAATTAATTTTAAATTAATTTCTTCCACATATTTGTTTTGAATTTGGAAAAATGGATTCCATATTTTGAATCAGTAGGTCCTAATTGTGTATATAGTTATCTTTTATTTTTAGACATTAGGAATATTATTTCAGAGAATATTTTTTTACCACTGTTAAAGGGCAAATCTAGTAAATAAGGATAAACAATATAATAATAATAATATTAAATTACCTTAAAATTTGTTATATTACTATTAGATGATACCTCTCCGACCATGACAATCCTTGGGTCGATTTTCGGGCAACATGGATCCACTTGAGAGTGATAATGACACTTTATATTAATTAATTTAATGTTAAGAAAAGAATGACATAAACATATATCTTTTAGTAAAATAATTTTTACAATGTGTTATATAAGTTTTCATTTAGACTATAAATATTAATTAGAAATATAAAAACATTTCCTACAAAATTGAATTTTATTTATAATTTTTAGACATTAAATAATTAAATTTATTTATGACATAATGATGAAGCAGTAATTACCTTGTTAATGAAGGAATCAAATAAATGGTATTATAAATATTAAAATAAAAATAATTTCAACGTTTTTATGACATAAAATAATTTTAAAGATACATATTAAAAGTTATTATTGATTAAATGTATCTTGTTCTATGTAATCTAGTTGTGATGACTTTCACATAAACCAAATACTAAATAGTGTCAAAATTGACATAAAAAATACTATATTATTGGTTGATATAATATTCCAAAAAATATAAGGTTCAGCCAAAGGGATTAAATAATATTATATATGTCATCAATTAACCAATTTAGGTTCTCTTAGAAGTTTATAGTAATTTTATTAACCATATAGTATAAGAATACAAGAAGACACGGTAAAAGTTAAACTATTTAACTAATTGTTAAATCTAAAAGATATGGTTATAATTGTATCCTAAACTTTTCAAAAACGTTTTGGTTGAGCGTATTTATACCCATAAACACCTAAGGATCTAAATAAATTTATTTATATCCATTATGAACCGAATATTATTGTATAATAAATTAATATTTTAATCCTTTCCTAAAGTGACCCTCACCCCCTTATAATAGGGCACTTCCCCTTCTCTTAATTCCACACCTCCAAAGCCATTTGGATTGGACAAAATATAAGGCCCCAGCCTTAAACCTTACTTAATCTTGAGTTATTACAAGATTACACATTGAGGGTCTTTTCGGGTTTAGAGTTTTAGAGAATTAGATCATAAAACTTGCATTACATTCCACATACAAACAAAGTGGTTACAGAAAGATAGTATTCTTCATTCCCATCAATGGAAACACATTTAAAATAAAACAGTGATTATTTCTTGACACATCCTTGACTCTATCATCTTATTATGTACCTTTCCCTTGACCTGTGAAAAACATTTCAAAAACTTGGGATGAGCATAAAAACTCAGTATGGGTTAAAAAAAACATGGAAAGGAAACATGAGTTCATATATACATAAGAATGAAATCATACTTTACCCATAAAACATAGGCACTTTAACATACCTCATAAAATCATGAATAAATCATAGAAATCATAAGACATAAAGGTAACTTGAGGCATTCATAACATTCTTACGTAGAGAGTAACCCTCTTGGTTACGTTTGGAATACCAATCACAGTATATTCCCTAAAATCTCTTCGGAGAAACCTTAACGTTTCACTCCTTCGCGTTACCCAATGCATTGGAGATCTATATCGGGCTCACCCGCCCTTAGTTTATCATGGAACCACCCGTCTTCATAATAATGCCCAAGAACCATAACATAATCATATCACATAAAACATGCATAAAGGAAACATAACATTTCCACATTTCAATCACGAGATATCAATACAACACATTGATATAATAAAAACATTATGAAAACCATTTTCAATACCAAAGTAAAAGAAAAGTAAAACATGGTATTTATTTTTCTTTTAAAAAGAAGGTATGGCTTGTATAGGAAGCCGAAACTCAAATAACGGTCATGACGGCGGAGAAGTCATTGTCGCCGCATACGTACGACAAAAACATTCCCTTTTGTCGTTTAGTAAACGCTTCGTATAAAAAAGATTCCTTTTGAATAAACGTAAAAGTCAAAGGGTTTTATACACCGTATAAAAGAAAGTTGTGTATAAAATAAAATATGCCTCAACGAAAGGAGATTGAGACGAAGTCCCATACCTCGTATCCGACTTGACCAGACCGTTCTTTAATCTCCTGAATAATATACTTGAGTTAATCTCTAATTTCTTATGAATCTTTTTCAAGTTCATTATTCCTTTTATACCATGTTATGAACATCATGTAATCGGTTAAGTTAATAATGTTCATTTTGTCGGTATTTGGTTCTTAAGTCAAAAATAGACTTCTTACACTTACATGTTGTTAATTTGGTCAAAGGTTCACTATATCCAGAATGGTATTCATGATGTAGATATCATATATGTCATATATATCCAGTACATACATACATTTATAATATTACATCACATTTAGAGGTAAGAAATGAAATGCACCGTTCATGGAGACGGTAAGCCGTACGTACGCATGAACGCTACTTCCATTTCTATTTCATATTTTCTGGAATGGAATCATAATTATATAATAGTATATTATAATTCCAGTATAATAACATATATAATATCATTAACTTTATCCTTTACACATCCCACATATGGTATTAACGAATCAAATCACTTTCAGGGGGCGGTAGTCCGCACTTCCTAAAATGAAGATATCGTATTTTACCCATAATGGAAACCATAAAGGTATGCCCAAAATGAAAAAAACAGAAGCTTAAGGAAAACATAAACATATTATATATCATATATAAAAATAGTGACATCATAATGGCCACCTTTGAAGGTGTTAAATGAGTATTGAACAATCATCGTTTCGGGAGGCAGAATTTCGCCATCCACAGAAACCGTATGTTCTTTAACCATTTGATGTAGTTGTGTGAGAGTGTAGCTCAAATAAAACTTATAACAACATCCTAGTATATTTAATATACTGGTGTTGTTACAAAGGAAGTAAATAAAAAGAGTTTAGGGGGTTGGAGAAGCAAAATAAAACAAATGAACATGAGAGAATCAATTACCTTTAAAAGTGTGACTCCTTTTGAGTTGAGCATAAAGGCTTCCTTTGAAAGGATTCTGCCCAAAGGGAATCCTCTAGGATGAGGAGAGGGATGTGGAGAGAGCCAATGGGCAGGGGTTGGCCGAGCCAAAGGCTTGAGAAGTGTGTGAAATGAGGTAGAGGTGAGGGCCTTTTATAAGAGGAGAGGAGGGGCACTTTTGGAAAGTAAAGAAATATTACATTATTTGAAAATGTGTTTCGGTTTTAAAAGGTCCCACATTGATATAATTCGTGGATAAGGTGATAAGGGTTCGAAATCCACTCATCCAATTGGTTTTGGACATGTGTAGTTCATAGATTTTATATTATCTTTCCATTTTATTTAAATCGTCAAATAATGATGTCATCGCTGCATCATTATTATGTCATAAATAATTTAATTTATTTAATGTCTAAAAATCATAAGAAAAATACTATGATGTAGGAAATCGTTTTATCTTTCCAATGACTATTTATAATCAAAATTTGGACTTGTATAACCCCACTTAAAAATTGTTTTCGTAAAACATATTATGTTTGTGCCATTTTTACTTTAACATTAAATAAAAAGTAATTTATGTCATTTCCCAACAAAAGTGGATCCATGGGGTCCCCAAGTTGACCCATGGCATGTCATGGTCGGCCATGACACAACCAATGAGGTTGGGACATGTGTCTAGGTCATTAAATTTTATTAAAGCATTATTTATACCTTAAACTACACTAATTACCACTAATCGCGATTAAGAACTTAATAAGTTACTATTCACCAAAAAATTATTATAATCTCATTGAACCACATTTTACTTCTTAATGACAACCATGTATGTCGGATTTTCAAAATTCAATACACATTAGTGGTAAACATTCATTTATCTGAAAAATCAGTTTGCTTGATTACCACTTAGTGGTTTCACTATTCATCAAAAATTGAACTTTTTCAGAAAATTACCAAAAATTCACCCTAAGCTATATTTGATATTCTAAATTCAAAAATGAAGTCTATTTTACAAAATTCAAAACATATAGGTCACATTAATTAATTTAATAATTAATTCCCGCTGCGAGAGCAAATAACGTGTTTTTACAAAACAATAAGTATCAAAAGATTGACACCAGTTTAAGTCTAATTTCAAAGTGAAATTGATTCCAATGACCACCATTGGATAAAATGGTAAAAATATATTCAAATTTCACTTCAAAACCAATTCAAAACATAATCTAATCATATAAATAAATTAGATTAAAAAGCAGTTTTGATGTAAAATGCAGTATTTTTCACTATTCATAAAAAAATGAACATTGTCAGAAAAATACCAAAAATTCACACAAGGTAAATTTTGATGTCCCAATCATAAAGAATAAGTTTATTTTGAAAAACATGGTTTATAAAATTGTCAAAAGATAGATTCAAAACTGGTTTGCCATCAAAAGGCAGTAAAACAATCTTTTAAGAATATTAGTGTATTTCATGCATAAGATTGTATTTATTTTCATTTTAAGCCTCTATAACACTATCTTAATCATTAATAGACATAGATAAAAATATATATTATTCATTACTTACTTGGGATGTTACATCCTCCCCCCCTTTAGAAAATTGCGTCCCCGCAATTTATTTACTTATCAAATAAATGAGGGTACTTATCCCTCATTGCATTTTTGGATTCCCATGTTGCCTCTTCAATCATGTGGTTTTCCCACAAAACCTTTACCTTCTTAATCACCTTATTCCGTAACACTTGCTCCCTATGGTCAAGAATCTGGACCGGTTGTTCCTCATAAGATAGGTTCTCTTCCAGCTGAACTACCTCTGGACTCAAAACATGAGATGGATCTGGCATATACTTTCTCAACATTGAAACGCGAAAAACATTGTGTACCTGAGATAAACTCGGAGGTAAAGCCACTCGGTATGCAACTGATCCAACTCTCTCCAGAATTTCGTATGGTCCAACAAACCTTGGACTCAGCTTTCCTTTCTTACCAAATCTCATCACACTTTTCCAAGGAGAAACCTTGAGAAAAACATGATCACCTACCTCGAAAGATAGATCCTTCCTCCGGTTATCCGCATAACTCTTCTGCCTGCTCTGAGCTGTTCTCATGTGTTTCTGAATCAGCTGAACTTTTTCTGCCATCTCTTCTACCAACTCTGGTCCCATCAACTTCCTTGATAATCCATAGAACAAGCTCGTAGCATATCCTCCAATGTCTGAATTGTTCATTCTGACTGCCCATCTGATTGAGGATGAAAAGCTGTACTAAAATTTAATTCAGCACCCAACGACTTTTGAAGGCCTTTCCAAAAGTTAGAAGTAAACCCGAGATCATGATCCGATACAATGGAGAGAGGAACTCCATGTAACCTGACTATCTCTTTAAGATACAAATGGTAAAGTTGATCAAGAGAGAAATTGTCTCGTATAGCAAGGAAATGAGCAGATTTGGTCAAGCGATCAACAATAACCCAGATTGCATTATTACCTCGAGATGTCTTCGGTAATCCAACAACAAAGTCCATGGATATATTCTCCCATTTCCACTCTGGCACTGGTAAAGGCTGAAGCATCCCTTTCGGTAACTGCCTCTCTGCTTTAACCTGCTGACAAGTCAAACACTTCACAGTAAAATCAGCAATATCTCTTTTCATTCCATCCCACCAGTAATACTCCCGCAGATCTCTATACATCTTAGTACTGCCCGGATGAACTGAAAACGGAGAACTATGAGCTTCACATAACAACTCTCTCTTCAACTGTGAATCACAAGGCACACACAATCTCTTCCCAAATCTTAAAACACAATCACTATCAATGTTGAATTCAGGCAACTTACCTTTCTGAACCAGCTCTACCTTTTTCGGCAACTCACTGTCTTGCTTCTGTGCTTGCTTGATTCTATCTGATAGAGAAGATCTCACTGATACCTGAAACAAAACAGAAGGACTTCCTGCACCAACAACTTCTATGCCAAAGTTCATCAAATCTATAACCAAAGGATCACGTTCCAAACGCAACATTGTTAATGAAGCATTACTTTTTCGACTCAAAGCATCAGCCACTTTATTTGATTTTCCCGGATGGTAATGAATTGTACAATCATAATCCTTGATTAATTCCAGCCATCTCCTTTGTCTCATGTTTAACTCTTTCTGAGTGAATATATACTTTAAACTTTTGTGATCGGTATATATTTCACACTTTACTCCATACAAATGATGCCTCCAAATTTTTAAAGCAAAAACAACAACAGCTAATTCCAAATCATGTGTAGGGTAATTTACCTCATGAGTTTTCAACTGTCGTGAAGCATAAGAAATTACTTGATCATTCTGCATTAGGACGCAACCAAGTCCTTTCAATGAAGCATCACTGTATATAACAAACTCACCATTCCTGGAAGGTAGTGCCAAAACTGGAGCATTCACCAATCTTCTTTTCAATTCCTGAAAACAATCATCACATTCTTTTGTCCAGATAAACTTAACACCCTTCCGAGTTAGCTTAGTCATTGGACTAGATAACCGTGAAAAATTTCTAACAAACCTTCGGTAATAGACTGCCAAACCAAGAAAGCTACGAATCTCAGTTACATTTTTGGGTCTTGGCCAGTCTTCCACAACTTTTGTTTTTGCAGGATCAACGGTTATCCCATCTCATTGCACTTAAAACATTTCGCTAACTGTAAATAAAATTTGGTCTTACCTTCACCTTGATCCTTTTCAGTGCAATCACGAGCCTTATGTCCCATCTTACCACATTGGTATCACTTCCCAGAATTCAGAAGACATTCCCCAGCATGCCTTTTGCCACATTTATCACAACTGGAAACTTAGTTCTCTTACCATCCGACTTTTTTGAAGAATTCTTACCTTTCTCCTGCCACCTCGGTCTCTTCTTCTGCTGGTTGTTATAGAAAAATTGGTCATCGGCAAACTCCATTTCCACCTTCTCAGCACATCGAACAAGCTTTTCATAACTTTTAAACTCATGAGAAGCTAATGCCCTTCAATACTTTGGCTTTAATCCTGAGTAAAAACGATTGATTTTACTATCATGGTCCCGGATAAAATTTGGAGCATAGCTTGCCAATCGAGTGAACCTTTCTTCATAGGCAGCCACTGAGTCTTCCTCTTGCCTCAATTCCAAGAATTGCTTTTCCATCCTAAGTCGAACAGCCTTAGGAAAATACTTCTCAAGAAACATACCTTTGAATTCATCCCAGTCAAGAGAATCAATCTCATCGACGTCCCTGATATTTTTAACCATAGACCACCACTGATCTGCTTCACCCTCCAAACGGTAAATAGCAAGACTAACCTTTTGATTGTCTGAACACCCCATGACATCAAAAATCTTCTCCAGTGCTTTAATCCACCTTTCAGCTAGCACAGGGTCAGTTGATCCTCTGAATGATGGTGGATGTTGCCTCATGAAATGTTCCACCACTGGCATGTTCCTCTGCGGTTGATCTGGCTGATCTCGTGCATGGATACCACCGCCATTTATCGCTTGAGTCAACTGCGCCATTACTGCAAAAAACTGTTCAGTTCCAATTCCTACCATTTCTGGATGCTGATTCGGAAGGTTATTTCCTTTTGTATGCCTTCCTAGCACTGCTTCCCTGTTTCCTCTGCGGAAAACCATTCTGAACAAACATGTCTTAGATGAAGCAACATGGTAATCTTTAAATGCTATATCATTTCGAAAAAATATTTTTGGATAATCATTTAATATAATTCTAACTCCTAAAGTTATCTAAACCGACCTCTGATACCAACTATAAGGCCCCAGCCTTAAACCTTACTTAATCTTGAGTTATTACAAGATTACACATTGAGGATCTTTTCGGGTTTAGAGTTTTAGAGAATTAGATCATAAAACTTGCATTACATTCCACATACAAACAAAGTGGTTACAGAAAGATAGTATTCTTTATTCCCATCAATGGAAACAAATTTAAAATAAAACAGGGATTATTTCTTGACACATCCTTGACTCTATCATCTTATTATGTACCTTTCCCTTGACCTGCGAAAAACATTTCAAAAACTTGGGATGAGCATAAAAACTCAGTATGGGTTAAAAAAAACATGGAAAGGAAACATGAGTTCATATATACATAAGAATGAAATCATACTTTACCCATAAAACATAGGCACTTTAACATACCTCATAAAATCATGAATAAATCATAGAAATCATAAGACATAAAGGTAACTTGAGGCATTCATAACATTCTTACGTAGGGAGTAACCCTCTTGGTTATGTTTGGAATACCCATCACAGTATATTCCCTAAAATCTCTTCGGAGAAACCTTAACGTTTCACTCCTTCGCGTTACCCAATGCATTGGAGAGCTATATCGGGCTCACCCGCCCTTAGTTTATCACAGAACCACCCGTCTTCATAATAATGCCCAAGAATCATAACATAATCATATCACATAAAACATGCATAAAGGAAACATAACATTTCCACATTTCAATCACGAGATATCAATACAACACATTGATATTATAAAAAAATTATGAAAACCATTTTCAATACCAAAGTAAAAGAAAAGTAAAAAATGGTATTTATTTTTCTTTTAAAAAGAAGGTATGGCTTGTAGAGGAAGCCGAAACTCAAATAACGGTCATGACGGCGGAGAAGTCGTTGTCGCCGCATACGTACGACAAAAACATTCCCTTTTGTCGTTTAGTAAACGCTTCGTATAAAAAAGATTCCTTTTAAATAAACGTAAAAGTCAAAGGGTTTTATACACCGTATAAAAGAAAGTTGTGTATAAAATAAAATATGCCTCAACGAAAGGAGATTGAGACGAAGTCCCATACCTCGTATCCGACTTGACCAGACCGTTCTTTAATCTCCTGAATAATAAACTTGAGTTAATCTCTACTTTCTTATGAATCTTTTTCAAGTTCATTATTCCTTTTATACCATGTTATGAACATCATGTAATCGGTTAAGTTAATAATGTTCATTTTGTCGGTATTTGGTTCTTAAGTCAAAAATAGACTTCTTACACTTACATGTTGTTAATTTGGTCAAAGGTTCACTATATCCAGAATGGTATTCATGATGTAGATATCATATATGTCATATATATCCATTACATACATGCATTTATAATATTACATCACATTTAGAGTTAAGAAATGAAATGCACCGTTCATGGAGACGGTAAGCCGTACGTACGCATGAACGCTACTTCCATTTCTATTTCATATTTTCTGGAATGGAATAATAATTATATAAGAGTATATTATAATTCCAGTATAATAACATATATAATATCATTAACTTTATCCTTTACACATCCCACATATGGTATTAACGAATCAAATCACTTTCAGGGGGCGGTAGTCCGCACTTCCTAAAATGAAGATATCGTGTTTTACCCATAATGGAAACCATAAAGGTATGCCCAAAATGAAAAAAACAGAAGCTTAAGGAAAACATAAACATATTATATATCATATATAAAAATAGTGACATCATAATGGCCACCTTTGAAGGTGTTAAATGAGTATTGAACAATCATCGTTTCGGGAGGCAGAATTTCGCCATCCACAGAAACCGTATGTTCTTTAACCATTTGATGTAGTTGTGTGAGAGTGTAGCCCAAATAAATCTTATAACAACATCCTAGTATATTGAAGATACTGGTTTTTCTACAAAGGAAGCAAATAAAAAGAGTTTAGGGGGTTGGAGAAGCAAAATAAAACAAATGAACATGAGAGAATCAATTACCTTTAAAAGTGTAACTCCTTTTGAGTTGAGCCTAAAGGCTTCCTTTGAAAGGATTCTGCCCAAAGGGAATCCTCTAGGATGAGGAGAGGGATGTGGAGAGAGCAAATGGGCAGGGGTTGGCCGAGCCAAAGGCTTGAGAAGTGTGTGAAATGAGGTAGAGGTAGGGGCCTTTTATAAGAGGAGAGGAGGGGCACTTTTGGAAAGTAAAGAAATATTACATTATTTGAAAATGTGTTTCGGTTTTAAAAGGTCCCACATTGATATAATTCCTGGATAAGGTGATAAGGGTTCGAAATCCACTCATCCAATTGGTTTTGGACATGTGTAGTTCATAGATTTTATATTATCTTTCCATTTTATTTAAATCGTCAAATAATGATGTCATCGCTGCATCATTATTATGTGATAAATAATTTAATTTATTTAATGTATAAAAATCATAAAAAAAATATTATGATGTAGGAAATCTTTTTATATTTCCAATGAATATTTATAATCAAAGTTTGGACTTGTATAACCCCACTTAACAATTGTTTTCGTAAAACATATTATGTTTGTGTCATTTTTACTTTAACATTAAATAAAAAGTAATTTATGTCATTTCCCAACAAAAGTGGATCCATGGGGTCCCCAAGTTGACCCATGGCATGTCATGGTCGGCCCTGACACAACCAATGAGGTTGGGACATGTGTCTAGGTCATTAAATTTTATTAATGCATTATTTATACCTTAAACTACACTAATTGCCACTAATCGCGATTAAGAACTTAATAAGTTACTATTCACCAAAAAATTATTATAATCTCATTGAACCACATTTTACTTCTTAATGACAACCATGTATGTCGGATTTTCAAAATTCAATACACATTAGTGGTAAAATTTCATTTATCTGAAAAATCAGTTTGCTTGATTACCACTTAGTGGTTTCACTATTCATCAAAAATTGAACTTTTTCAGAAAATTACCAAAAATTCACCCTAAGCTATATTTGATATTCCGAATTCAAAAATGAAGTATATTTTACAAAATTCAAAACATATAGGTCACATTAATTAATTTAATAATTAATTCCCGCTGCCAGAGCAAATAGCGTGTTTTTACAAAACAATAAGTATCAAAAGATTGACACCAGTTTAAGTCTAATTTCAAAGTGAAATTGATTCCAATGACCACCATTGGATAAAATGGTAAAAATATATTCAAATTTCACTTCAAAACCAATTCAAAACATAATCTAATCATATAAATAAATTAGATTAAAAAGCAGTTTTGATGTAAAATGCAGTATTTTTCACTATTCATAAAAAAATGAACATTGTCAGAAAAATACCAAAAATTCACACAAGGTAAATTTTGATGTCCCAATCATAAAGAATAAGTTTATTTTGAAAAACATGGTTTATAAAATTGTCAAAAGATAGATTCAAAAATGGTTTGCCATCAAAAGGCAGTAAAACAATCTTTTAAGAATATTAGTGTATTTCATGCATAAGATTGTATTTATTTTCATTTTAAGCCTCTATAACACTATCTTAATCATTAATAGACATAGATAAAAATATATATTATTTATTACTTACTTGGGATGTTACACAAAACCTCCAAAAATACATTCTAAACTATCCTCCCTTCAACATTGAGGCTTTAATTTGATCATAAATCCAACCTATGGTGCCCTATTAATCAACTCAAATGGAAACACCCGAATGAGAGGTAATAATTTCACCACCCTCTATCAAGTTCTTTTCCTCTTCCACTTCTTCTTTCTTTGTAGTTTCCATACTAAAAAAATAACTCCAATAAATTCTATATAATGTGATTTTATTATAAATATGGTACAACAATATTTTTTATTCTATACAACCTATAATGACAAAGTCACCATACGTCTATACGTACGGCTTACCGTCTCCACGTCGTGGTATAGTTTGTTATTCAAACACTTTATTAGTTGGATGGGTATAATAATGATTATAAATGATGTAAATAATAAATATAACATGTTAGTGATTCTGTATATATGATATACCATCCAATTAAATATTATTTCACCATCAATATAATGATTTTTTTATTCGTGCGTACATACGGATTACTGTCTCCACGACGTGATGAGATTCATTTCCACGTTCACCATTCAATGATGATTATAAAAATATATATTATTAATAAGTATGTAATATATGAAATAATAATTCTCTTGGATATATATATATATATATATATATATTTATATATATATACACACACACACTTACATATATCTTATTAACTTACTTCCATTCAATACGATATGAAAACAGAAACATCTTTTATGCATACGTACAACCTACTGTCTCCATAAACAGTGCCTCCCATTTCATATATATATATATATATATATTATAAATATATATATTATAAATATATATGATATATAAATGAATTATTATATTCTGGATGTATTTAAATCATTATCTAAATGATACAATCAAGAATAATAAGTTAAAACACGTACGATAAAGAAACTGATTATTACCTGAAATGTTAATTTAACAAGGAAATATTTATTAAATGGGTAGTATAAATTCATAAATGAATCATGTATGATATAATAAATATGAATATGGTTCTGGTATAATTTAATAAAATACTATTCTCATTATACAAGATGTTAAACTTACCCTCGACCAATGGAAAGTGAAAGGTAAGGGTTAATTCTAAAATCTCTTCATTATCTGAGGTTGTTTTTACATGAGTATCTACTAGGACCTCTTTATCATCCACATAATTGATTCATAAAAATATTTTCAAAAGGAATATTTATGGTTTTATGGAAGGGACACTTTAACTATATCATTATTTTAAATGGTTTAAATATTTATTATTCTAAATCATTCTCATTAATGTCCACATTTTCAAAATGGTTTTTAAGGATTTATATATGTGGACATAAATGTTTTTAAAATGTTAATTCCTTTCAAAAGTTTCAAAGTGGTATGAAAAAATTTGATTGAAAAATGTATTTAAATGTCTTTATTTCTAAATTGTGTGACTTTTAATTGTTTTTATGAAAATGGTATATTTCTCTCAACGAGTTTTACAAATAATTTTCATCTATGTCAACATCCTTTGATTGATTTTAAACTTGTTTGAAGATGATTTATTATGATACAAATATTCCATATAGTATTGAAGGTTTTGTGATATGTTTTACTATGGATGTGTTATTTTTATACCATTCATGGTTTATGGATAAAGTATTGACAGTTTTCATGCTAGTTTTAATATGAATGTTTAAGTTATTTTTAAACATTTTCATATGAGGAATACATTGGACATAGTAAGTGACGGGTGGAGCCCTCTATAGCTCCTCAATGCATCAGTAGGTATCATGAGACAAATTTGTGTCTTGGAACAAGGCCTTGACAAAATCCTATTTGTAGTCTTGGAATAAGGCCTTGAATATTTGGTTATGAAGTCTGGCATTATGCATTCCAACATTATGAAATTGGATATTGATATTACATGTGATTATTCGACAAGTATAATATCCATGTGAATAAGTAAATGGAATTATTTTATTTATCTTTGACAAATTATTCTAAAGTTTAATTTTAAAAGTCTTTTGTTTTCGTCTTATACATTACCTTAAATGTTTATGTTTATTTATGAAATTTTCCACTCTATTTTTATCCTTACTGAGCATCTAAGCTCACCCCATTCTATGTTTTAATTTTCCTATGATACCAATAAGTGTATTATGATTGATAAGATAGGTTAAGCTATGAGATTAATGGAATTATCAAAGTATAATTTATGTTATGTTTTTATTTTCTAATGTGTAATGTAACGTTCATGTATGTAATCGATTTTCCAAGACTGCTAAACTGATCGGTCTTTCGGGACATGATTCCATGTAATCATGCCAATGAATAAAAATAATGCACAGACTCTAGGATTCTAGGGTTAGGTCATTACATAAGGTTGGCATTATTTTAATCCTAGTCTAAGGTATCACAGTTAGGACCAATGGGTTAATGTCAGAAATTTATATTTTTATAATAGAATATTGGAAACATGATGTGAATGGAGGAACAAAGAGCCATGAATCCACATGAAACATTCCCAAGGATACATTAACATAGTTTAATGTCATTATGCTCATACATAGGATCCAAGTTTATGGTCATTGATTTCAGAGAAAAGAGGAACCCATACGTCTCAAACTTTATTAAGTAGAACTCCCTCTTAACTCATAATCTTGCGTGAGCCAAGTTAGATGTGAGAAAAAAAGGATATGTGTGGATTTATAATTATTTATAGGGGAGACCGCAAAAAGAAGAAAAATGACCAATTTAAGGAAGTTCTATGAATGAAGATCATTAATTTCAAGTACTAGATAGTGAAAATGGGATGATCAATGGGTAGGGAACAATAGTGGACCATGTTGGAAACATAGGTTCCACAGCTTCTCTAGTCAGAGATGGGAAAAAAATGTGGAATTGATTATTGAAAAAGTTAAAAACATAGGAACCACCAACTATTATATAGATATTTTGAAGAATGAGCCTAGGATGGTAGCTGAGCTAGTGTGGTCAGGCACCATTGTTGTTATGGAGACCATTTAGATTGAAAGGATGATGATTCTCTAAATCGGAGAAAGCATGAAGTACGAAAGTGTATGAAGTGAGAATGTGGAAGTGGGGAATGTCCCAAAGGGAATTTTGAGTCCCAAGTGAACTATTCTACCACACATTAAAATGAGCTTGGTGGTCATGTCAATAGGTGAGGTTCGAGCCATTCTTAAAGGGGGGGGGGGCGCAAAATGAGTTGGACTGTACTAAATATATGTTATACAGACACCACTACCTATCCCATGGGAATAAGAATCAAGATATAAGTTTTTCTAGAATATATAGAGGTATGATATTAATTATTAAGAGTTTGTGTACTCTCTGGAGAGGATATCAAATCATCCAATACTATTCATATGGGGTGTTTTATAATCCTTTAATAGGGTAAGACTGTAGTTTAACATCACATGTTGAGGATTTAAGTTTTTGGTGATCCCAAATTTTCTACATGAGGCATCCTATTTACACATGGTGTATGAATAAAATTTAATTTTATGTGGTGAGGAGGTCGGTTCATAGCCATCCTATATATTTTATATAAGGCATCCTGATTTCATATGGGGTATGGATATAGTTTCACAATGTGTGATGAAGACGTTGGTTTTTTCTAATCCATTAGTTTTCAAACGAGGAATACCAGTTTCATATAGGTCAATTCTATTGTTTAACGTCGTGTTATAGGGATTATAGAGATCCATTTTTTCCTTGTAAGAATTTGGAATATTACTATATACATTTCATGATCCATGCGCTGGGACAACATCTGATTCTAAGGCATGGTGTGCCTGAAATAAATTTTATAAAATCATTTAGTATATATTATTCTATATACATGTAAGCAATGTGATAACTCTAAAAGAATAACCCAAATCATAAATAAAATAACATGGTTGATTATGGAATATGGCATTTACCCAAGCCAGGACATAACAATTTTAATCATAAGACTTTTGTGGAAAATAAAAAAGAGAGAGAAATCATAAATAAAATAATTAAATTTAGTTATTTTATCTTTGGCTTCGTATCAAATAACTTTTTAATGGGGACATGGATGGGAAATTTGAGACCACTGTTGAGTTACTAATGAGATGTTTTACATAAGAATGTCCTAAATCAAGAGGGAACAAGATGCTTGGATCTCAGGAAAATTGGTAGGTATGGTTAAGAGGTTTACCCTAAACCTAGTTAAAACCTATAAATACATGTTTATTAATTATTTTTTATGGTTTCCCCTTCATCCTCCCACTAGTGAAGAGGTCCCTTCACTCCTCCCATTGGTGATTCCTTGACTATGCTTCAGTGGATCGTAGTGGAGGCATGGTGAACGTGTTATCCATAATGAATTTATCGAATCGAATATGTATTTCATTCCTTTGAATATATGATTTATGTTTTCATTGAAAATATATTCATTGTCGACATGATTCTTTGTTTTTGAACACTATCGTCGATGGAGAACCAAACATAGCTATCTATACATGCTTTAAATCATTTCTTTAACTCGTTCTTCATCAGTTCATTGTGTAAATTTCCCTCTAATTTTGGACACGTCAAATCATCGGCAGATCATGGAGAAGATCTCAGTTATGTGATGTTCTTGATATAAGGGTTCTAGATCAACTTTCTTTGTAAGTTTTGGAAAATAAGAGGTAGTCTGGTGGTTTAGGGAAGAGACCAAAAATTAGCCAACATTGAAAATATAGTGGGGCGGCGATGAAATAATATGGTAGGTGGTGGGTCGCAGGGCGTGACCCGAGGTAGCAACACTCACTATAGAACATGAGGGAAGTCAGCCACATTGACATGGTGGTAGACACCATCTGACAGGTCGTGCTAAGGTCGGTAGGTGGGTCAGGTTGGACGTGGGCCAGGCAAGAAAGAAGTAGGTCAGGCCATCAGATTGGGTCAAGACCTGCCAATTGGGTTAACTCAATTCAGCCAGAGAGGACAGTGCAGATGATCAACCTTTAAGCCCTAACATTTAGAGCTGGTGCGGGCTAGTGGCCGCTACTAGTCCAGACGGTTGACCATGGCGGTCGACTGTACTGGCTGGTCGATGTGGCTAGTGTAATTACCTCATAAATTAGTCCATGGGTGTCCATTCCATGGATGGTCAATTATGGTAGTCAACTAACATAGTAGGTGGACCAACCATGGCTGTTGGTCCACGGTCGGCCATCTGTGAGTCCCAGCTATTTTTCATGCGGCCTCTCCAAACGAAATTTTCATATAAAAGGAGATTCCAATAGATGTGTTGTCTATGGAAACATGAACCTCTCTTTGAGATGGACCTTTAGAAATTAGTTTAAGAACTTAATGTTCTGTGCTGATATGCAAGCCCCAAGATGTCCCATTCGGCCCTATTGCGGTGAAAAGTTCCCTTTTCACTGGTTATCTTTTTCAAGCATGTAAATATCCTATCTTTCATGTTTTTATGAATATAACATATTGGTGACCTAAGTTTTTTATTTTGGGATACAATTCAATGTGTTATTAACATGATGAATCTATAGGAGGTGTTCGACGACAACAGTGATCAAGCATGAATTTTAGAGCTTTATGAGTGGCACCCTACAGATAGTATGGGCATGAGTCATTAGGATAATAGTGTATAATTCTCTATCCGGACAAGGAATGGGCCCTTTAGGACACTATTGTGGCATCCCCCAAGCAGTTTGGGCATGGGTCCTCAATGACACTAGAGTGGCACCATACAGCTGGGCTGGGTATGGGTCTTCAACCTGTTGATACAGTCTCTCAGCTATGCTAACCAATGATAAGATATAAGTTTTTGTAAATTTTACTCAAGAGTAATAGGGATTCTTTTCCTACATAGACACATCTTTGTGACATGACCTAAACTTTACGGGTGAGACAGATCTTCCCGAAGCGGACAGTATCAAGGTGTGGTGATTGAGCCCCTTTGACTTGTGTCTTCAGGGCAGTTGAGTTTATTGATGGATATCCTCTTACTCTCTCATTTGGTTTTGTTTTGACTGTATATATATATATATATATATATATATATATATATATCCTTTTTTCAATACCCACTATGTTTGTTTTGGTTACTCTCTATACAGGAGAGGATAATATGAATGGGGTATTCCATGTGCTTTTTATTTCAAGATTATCATGGTTGGACAGGTCTAATATCCTAATATATGCAACGAAAACTCAATGACAAGTTCATTTTCTCACCATCACTAGCTCCTTGTGTTTTGATAAATTTTCATCAATCTCTTGTTGGGTTGAGTTTCACTCTTTCACTGTAACATGTTATATCTATGATATTCTTTTTTTATTGTATCTCTTACTACTCCCCCTCCAAATTTTAGGGAATCATATTTGGTATTTTTATACTCACCCCTTCATTTGATTTCCCCGCATGTATTGTGCCTTATTAAGAAGACAAATAGTTTTGATTGTTTCTTTATAGGAGCATGGGGATACTGGTTCATAGAACATGTACAGTGGCGTTAGATTGGGATCTAGAAGCAAGGTTCTCTTAGTTATTTTAATTTTCCAGTTTCTATCAGTTAGTGACATTTTTCTAATTGGGTGTGTATTTTTTCCCTCTAATTTTTAATTTTCTTTATGATACTAATATTGTTTAGTGTTCCATGCATATCTGGTTTACTAATAGAAGTGATGTATCTTTTATTTCCTTTCTCTATGAAATTTACCATCGATTTGGGTGTGTGAATCTGTACAGGTACTTGAGAAAAGGACTAACCATGTTTTTAGTGTCTTTGGTGCCTTTGAACACCCTCTAGCCTATTGAGGCAGGCTTGGTTTAGTTGCATATCGATCCCCGACATGAGTCGGGTCATGAAAAATTGGTATCAGAGGTGTTTTGACCATTGGGATGTTATTGGAAGGTTTCCCAAAACATGTCTTGGTTGGGTTTAGGGAACACCATAGAAGTATCTTTAGATCCTCTCTCGGGATAGGGAGTTTAGTGATGGTACTGGCGGCCGGCGTATCCATTCACCAGGACCCTAATTACTTGGTTGTCAAATCGACACTCTAAAACACATATTGCAGGGAAAATTGGTACATGAATAATATATTATTGAGTCTTTGAATGTTCTTCATGAGTTATATTGCCATATTTATTATTATATATATATAAATACTCATTTAACCGTGATACTCCTGGATAACATTTTGGATGCCTCCACGATGACATTCAGCTTGGATACCAACCACGATTTATGAAGTTGATCGAGTGATAAATGAGGCCTTAGTTTAGGGTCATTCTTGTGATAACCTTCCTATAGGGAAACTCGTCCTAGAACCTCCATATGTTGGGTAGTAGATAGTCTCAGAAGAATATGTTGAGGAAGAGAACAAGGTGAGCGCACTTCGTGTGGTTAAGTGATTGAAACTGTCGAGGTTTCATAGTTATCCAGATACTAATGGAATGGAGGATTGGATAAACATGTTAATCCACCTATTTAGGCTTCTATAGACACCAACCAATAAGATGGGGGCTTTGGAAGCCAGTATTTTCCATGAGAAGACTGGATGTTAGAGGAGCTTAGTTACCCATAAGCACGATAAGTCTGCACTCTCATAGGACGAGTTCCAGCATCTATTCTGTGAGGTGTACAACCCATCCTGCTTATGATCCATTCAGATTCAAGAGATTTTAGAGCTTTAAAAGGGAGGTATGAAAGTGGAAGAGAACTCAAATAGGTTCACAAAATTTACTAGGTATTATTTTGACCTGATCTGTGATGGATACTTAGGAGAACAGAAGTTTCATATGGGACTACGCAAGGTGATTTGTGCTACCATATTACCCTTGTGGCTCCCTACCCATGATGGGGTGCTAGACCTTTCCCTAGTGATTGAGATATTTCTGTTAGAGGGGTGCCGGTTTGATGGGTCTGGAAGTGGAAACTATAGAGGTGGGACTTTTATGGAAACTAGAAGATGTCAGTTGCCCGAGCCTCGATGCAGAATAAATCCCCAAGATCAGAATTGGGCATGTGGTCTAGCTGAACCAAGGTAGCACAGAGCATTGGGTCATCCTAGAGAGGCATGATGCTATTATTTTGATAAGAGAGGTCACATGGCATGAGACTGCCTGACCAAGCATGTTGAGCATCCCCGGTAGATAGCAGGTGGACCACCACGGAAGTGAAAATGTGATAATTAGGGCTCCCCTAGGCGAGGATAGGGTTGTACCCAGGGATGCAGTGCTGGAAGAGGAGAAACATGAGCTATAGGTTGGAGAATACAAAAATGAGATTATCCCACCACCACCACTGGGTGGCCCTAGTCAGGCTTAATAAGCTAGTGTCCAGGACCACAAGCAACTTTAGGCTATGGATGTTTGTCATCCTCCAACGTACAAGATGATACATGGTACACTCTATATTTATACTAATCTTGGTTCAGTAATAATATACATACATTCTAGTTAATCATTTATCTCATTACTTTTATTATGGGAGTTAGAGCTCATAGTAGAGGAACTAGCACACCAACTTTGTCTCAAGGTTCCTTCATGGAGTGCTTCTACTATGTCTTTAATCTACTGGTAGTGTGAGCTATTGCTTACAATAGAAAGGATCATATAGGACCTACTAGTCATCACGATGGATCCTTAAAATGTCATTTTGGTCATGGATTGGATTTCTATGGTTTGATCTTAGATTAACTGTCACCACAGGCTTGTCAGATGCCTTTACATTGATGGGATAAGTCTCTTTCTTAGTGAAAGAGACCTCATTAAAGGGTAGACATGTGATGTGAACATGTGGCTATAACCTTTTATCAATTAGTTAGAGAGTGAAACCCTTGGTGTAAGATATTCTTCATGAATATGGGGTTCTTTAGTTGTGGAGGACTATATGTACGTCTTCCCCGAAGATGTTTTTGGAATACTGTAACACCCGAGACTTTTATGTTATATAAATAATCAAAGGAATATTTTTCTACACAACACTTGCTTGGCTTTCTTTACACGAAATCGTGACCTTCCTCGATAGCTTGCGTCGTACGCAATACCGAGTTTCACTAAACAACGATATGCTATTAAAATATTATTAAAACTAGCCGTTATGAATAGTAATAACCACTTTTTGAAATTTTATAAATTTTATCTTTCAAAATGGACTTCATTTTTGGATTCGGAATACCGAAATTAGCCTAGGGTGAAATTTTGGTATTTTTCTGAAAACTTTCAATTTTTGATAAATAGTGAAACCACTAAGTGGTAGGTTAAAAACTGAATTTTGCATAAAACTTAATTTTACCGCTTCTGTGAATGGAATTTCGAAAATCCGAGAGACACGGTTAATATCAAGGACTAAAATTTGGTTCAATGAGATGAAAATAATTTTTTGGTGAATAGTAACTTTTTACTTTTTTTTACCACGGTTAAAAGTAAATAGGGTAACTAAGGGTAAATATGATATTACTATTACCCTAACACATGTCCTAATTCTATTGGATAAGTGTAATTCGACCAAAAACAACCTTATGAATATAATATGACCATTTAGGTCCAATTGGATTAGATTATGACATTTAATATTATTTTATTTAATGAATAGTTAAAATAGTTAAAATCAAAGTTTAATAACTAAAACATTTTTAATATGGGGTTATACATAAGATAAATTCGACTATAAATATTCAATAGAAAGATAAAAAGATTTCCTACATAATGATATTTTATTTATAATTTTTAGACATAAAATAATTTAATTTATTTATGACACAATGATGATGCAGTAATTATCATATTAATGAAATATTGACATAATTGATGTTATAAACACCAAAATAAATGTAATTTGAGACTTTTTATGAATTACACTAATTTTCTAGGTTACTATGATATATTAGTGTTGATTTAATCAATTTGGATCGAACATATAATTCTGTTATGACTTTCAAAAAAATCATATATCAAATAGTGTCAAAATTGACACAAAATAGTTTTTAAATCAAATATTATATTACTAATTGTTATTTTATTCCTAAAAATCTAAGGTTCGGCCCAATGACTTAGATAAGGATATATATATTAATAATAAACAATTTGGGGTTCGTTTGGCATGTTATAGTAAGTGTATTAACCATATAGTGTAAGAAAACAAAAAGACACGGTAAAAGTTAAATTATTTAACTTAGAGTTAAATCTAATTGATAAGGTTAAAATATTAACCTAAACTTGTCTAAATCCTATTGGTTGATAGGATTTAGACCCATACCCACTTTATCTTCGAAATAAGACCCTTTGGAACCATTATAAACCGATTTTGACTTTAATATAAAATAATATTTTGAGATATTCCTAAGGTGCCCCTCTCCTCCCTTATAAAAGGGCACCTCCTCCCCCTCCTCCTCACACCAAATTGAGCACTCAAGCTCGGCCAACCACTGACATTTTCTCCTCTCCACTTCCCTAGAATAATCCTAGAGGTCCTGGTCTTCTTCAAAGACCAATCTTAGTTCCCTAAGTGGAGGATTCAAAGAAGCGTTCCAAAGAAGAGGTAATATCCATTACCGATCTTTTCAATTTCTTTCTTCTTCAACTTCTTCTTCTTTAGTTGTTTCATGATAAAGTAATAACATCAGTATTAATTACATACTGATATGTTATTATAAATATTAAACAACCCTAATTCACCTTCTATCCATCCTACGGAAAAATGAAATCACCGCGCGTGCGTACGTACGGAATACCGTCTCCACGCCGTGGTGTAATCTATTTTCCACCATCACCTTACAAGGATGGGTATAATGGTGTAATGAGTAACTATTTATGATTATTATAAAGTAATATTGATACTGAAATAATATACATATACTCCAATACAATCCCATGATCATAGGAACGATATCATCACTCGTGCGTACGTACGGAATACCGTCTCCATGATGTGATGCGACTCGTTCTACATGATCATCATTACATAGTAATTATATAAATGAATTGAATGAATAAATATGATATATGTTACACTAATACCATTCTGGATATAAGGTATCTATAACCTTAAAATAAGAATAAGAATTTATTCGGCAAAACACGCATAAGAAAAAAAGGCAATAAAGACCCGAGTAACAAGTAACAATGAAATATTACTAACAAGAAGCTAAGAATATGACCATATATGATATCATATTAATATGTATGATTTTGGAATAAGTCAATAACATTATTTAAACCATTATACAGGAGCTTCGGACACATACAAAGCAAATCGGACCTAAGGTAAGGGAAATATCACAATCTCATTTTTATCCGAGATTGTTTATTCGTAAGTATTTACTGGGGTGTATTTTATCATCCACATCCATGTTCCCTAAATATGTAATATTGTTTCCATCCAATTACAATAGTTTAAATCCAATTTTACCCTTCGGTGAGTTTTTAGTAAAGAATGTGAAAGGAATCTTTTGTCGTTTTTTCGTACGAGGTACTTTTTGACTTTTCCGACAAAAGTACGAAGAATGTTTTTTTAACTTATACGGCATGAATAGATTTTTAAAACATTATTTCCAAGAAGCTTCCTTTACAAGTTTTCAAGTTTATTTTTAATCAACTTCTTTTAGTTTATAATTGTATGACATGTTAAGAAAAGAAAAGTGTTTTTGAAGAAGAAAGGATATTTTCCTCAAGAATGGAGTTCAAGTGTTTTATCAAAATTATTTTCCATCTAAGATAATAAAGGGTTCTGTTTTTATCCCTATTATTACATTGATTTGATTATGTTGTGAGGGAATTATTTTTATGAAGTCATTTACCTTATATGATTTGTTTTATGATGTGATGATGTTTCAAGAATCCCATTTTTATTACATGTGTTATGCGATGATGTATGATTTTTGATTATGTGGCACACATAAGAAAGGATTCATTATAAGATGGGTGGGACCTATATCTCTCTCCAATGCATTGGGTAAAGATTTTATATCTCATGAGATAGACATGGCTGGAACGGTAGGTTATACCGGTTCAGTGAACAGGACTGGAACGAGGGTGACTCTTTTCAGAAAGGGACTTTGTCCACTAAGATAGTCTTGGCAATGAGTCATGACTAACAAGAAATGATTTTCCATGATTATGTGTTCATGCCACAAAGTTTCAAGTTTCATGTTTTGATTATGGGGATCTCATTTTCACTTCTATGATTGGTTCCATGTTAAGATATTATGATCTCTTTTGCAGGTTATGATTTTCAAAAAGATATGATATGATTTTTATTTCCTTTATTTGCCCTTGCTATGCATTTGAGCTCACCCTTTTATGTTTTCTTTTCCCCAGGTCAGGAAGATGGATATTAAGTATAATATGCTAAAAGGGACCCTAGATATGATGAAATAAATCGGAGACACTGTAGAAGATTTATGAACCAGTTGTTTATGTTTCCCAGTTTCTAAAGACACTATACCTATATGGTCCTTTGTGGTTTTGTCATATGTTGTAATAAGTGTGCTTCAATTTTGAAGTATTAACAATGTATGTAAAGTATGGGTCGTTATAGTTTGTATCAGAGGAAAGGTATAGTCAACCTTTGGAAACTAGGATGTGAAAGCCTTAGTAAGAACCCTAAGGATAAGTCTAAGCATAGAACACAATCTTAGTGTTTTAGAAATGGCCATGAATACCCTAGGATAAGACCTTAAGTGTGAAATTTTATTCTTGATTATGTGGTTTTCATATTATAATTAGTGTTGCTCACACTATTCTTCTTGGTTTTAGTCAATGGCTGGAACCCGAAGGAACCGTGTTAATGTGGAATGCGATGGGCAATGCAATGATTGTCCCCCTAAGCAACCCAACGATATGGGAGCTGGAATGAAAAATCTTGTAGCCATGCTCACACAACTTTCTCAAGCTATGAATCATGCAGGACTTCCAAACGAGCAAAGGAAGGAGCAACATTCTGTTGAATCCTTCATGAGGCAGCGTCCACCTTCTTTCAGCAGGTCTACTAATCCATTAGTTTCTGAACAATGGATTAGTACTACTGAAAAGATATTTTCAGTTCTTCAATGTTCCGAACATGATAAAGTCATCCTAGCAGTGTATCGTTTGGAAGGAGATGCTGATCAATGGTGGAATCTTATTAAGAATACGAGGCAAAGGGATGAAATTGAGTCCATGGAATGGGATGAGTTCAAGAACTTATTTTTCAATAAGTACTTCCCTCGTATTCTCCGAACAAAGATGGAGAAAGAGTTTCTTGAACTGAAGCAAAGGGATGATGAATCTGTTGGTACCTATGAAGCAAATTTTACAAGACTTGCAAGGTACGCTTCTGGTATTATTATCCAACCTGAGAGTAAGATCGATCGATTCTTTAGTGGCTTAAAACCAAGTCTTCGAAGGGCGTTAGCCATAAGGGACTTCAATAGCTACGAGGAAATCGTTCGATGTGCTCTCAAAGTCGAGATGGAGATTGGAGTAACCCATCAGTCATATGGGTTTGATAAGAAGAGGAAAATGGAATTCAAAGGAAAATCTAAAGAGCACACCGAAAAGAAGATGAACTTTCCCTTATTCTCAAAGTGTGGAAAGAATCATGGAGGGAGTTGTCTTAAAGGGACAAGTAAATGTTTTAAATGTGGAAAGGAAGGTCATCGGGCATTTGAATGCCGCGATAATGGGAAGAAGATGTCTAATGATGCAAACAAAGGAAGGGATACACAGAATGAACCTACTACACTTCAATGTTTCAAGTGCAAGGAGATGGGGCATTATGCCAATCAATGCCCAAATCCAAGGGTTGATGATGATGGTCGACGTCAACAAAATATTAAGGCTAAAGACAAAGGAAAGTCACAAGCAATTTCTATCAGCGATGTGGAGTACGATAATGAAGTGGTGAAAGGTACACTTACCATCCACTCTAAAGTAGCAAATGTTTTATTTGATTCTGGATCCACCCACTCTTTTATTTCTGAAGAATTTTCTAAGGGTATCACCGTATTACCTCAACAAATAGATGTTGAGTTAGCTGTGACAACACCTAATGGTACATCAATCGCATCAAAAGTTTATAATTCTTCTCCGATTGAAGTTTGTGGGAAAGTGCTTCCTGCAAATCTTGTGATCCTTCCTATAGTGGAATTTGATGTGATTCTTGGCATTGATTGGCTTTCTTTATACGGAGCTCATATCAATTGCCAAAGAAGGTAAGTCACATTTCATATTCCAGATCAATCTATGATTGTCTATCAATGCAAGGATGAACATAACCTTCCAGTGGAAATTTCTTCCATTTTATGGGTATTTATTCCACTAAATGAAGGTTATTTATCTCAAATGGTTGGTAAGAAACTCATGATTAAGAATATGCCCATCGTACGGGAGTTTGATGATGTCTTTCCAGAGGAATTACCGGGTCTTCCACCAAATCGTGAAGTTGAGTTTTCAATAGAACTCGTACCGGGTGCTTTGCCTATTTCAAAGACACCTTATAGAATGGCCCCAATTGAGTTGCAGGAATTGAAGAAGCAACTCCAGGAGAATCTTGATAAGGGATTCATACGCCCTAGTGCGTCACCTTGGGGAGCACCTGTTCTATTTGTTATGAAGAAAGTTGGATCAATGAGACTCTGCATTGATTATCGAGAACTTAACAAGATCACTATCAAGAACAAATATCCTCTCCCACGCATTGATGACTTATTTGACCAACTATGCGGAGCTCAATACTTTTCCAAGATTGATCTTAATTTAGGGTATCATCAATTAAGGGTCAAAAGGGAGGATATACCAAAGACGGCTTTCCGTACAAGGTATGGACACTATGAATTTATAGTGATGCCATTTGGTCTTACTAATGCCCCTGCTATCTTCATGGATCGAATGAATAGAGTCTTTAGAGACTATCTTGATCAATTTGTGGTAGTCTTTATAGACGATATTCTTGTCTATTCAAAGAGCAAGGAAGATCATGAAGATCACTTGAGAATTATATTGAAGACCCTGAGAAAGGAGAATCTTTATGCCAAATTTACCAAGTGTGAATTTTGGATTCAAAACGTTGCATTTTTGGGTCACATAATCTCAAAAGAGGGGATATCTATGGATCCAGCAAAAACAGAGGTTATCGAAAGATGGTCGAGACCAACAACAGTAACTGAGATTCGAAGTTTTCTTGGTTTGGCTGGATATTATTGACGTTTTGTAAAAGATTTTTCACGATTATCTAATCCACTCACCAAGTTGACCCGGAAAGGAGTCAAGTTTGTTTGGACAGAGGAATGTGAAGAGAATTTCAAGGAGTTGAAAAGAAGGTTATCCAGTGAACCTGTGCTCACACTGCCTTGTAGTGGAGAAAAGTTTGTGATCTACAGTGATGCATCCAAGAAGGGATTGGGGTGTGTTCTTATGCAAAATGATATGGTGATAGCTTATGCCTCACGACAGTTGAAAATCCATGAGCACAATTACCCAACACATGATTTGGAGTTGGCTCCGGTAATCTTTGCATTAATGATTTGGAGGCATTACCTTTATGGTGAAAGGTGTGATATTTATACTGATCATAAAAGTTTAAAGTATATTTTCACACAAAAGGAGCTGAATATGCGTCAAATAAGATGGTTGGAGCTGATTAAGGATTATGACTGCTCAATCCATTACCACCCTGGGAAAGCAAACAAGGTGGAAGATGCATTAAGTCGACAAGACCATGCTAGTTTATCCATGATGAGGATCAAAAAAGATCCAATATTTATGGATTTACAAAGGATGGATCTTGGAATTATAATGGAAGGGGAAAATCTTATCTTTCTCAAATGAATGTTCAACCATCTATACATGTGAAGATTAAAGAGGCACAGAAAGAAGATGTCGAGTTACAAAAGAAGGTGAGAAATGTTCCTGAATTCAACCTTGATTGTGATGGGATAATAAAGTTCAGGAATCGGGTTTGTGTTCCTCCCATCCCCGAATTAAAGAAGGAGCTGCTGGATGAGGCTCATAGTTCTTCATTCTCTATTCATCCTGGAAGCACGAAGATGTATAGGGACCTGAAAGAGTACTTCTGGTGGGATGGCATGAAAAGAGATGTTGCTGAATATGTCTCGATGCTTGGTTTGTCAACAAGTTAAAGCTAAGAGACAAAAGTCTAAGGGGATGTTACAACCATTACCCATACCCGAATGGAAATGGGAAAACATCACTATGGACTTTGTCACAGGACTTCCTAAAACATCCAAAGGCAATAATGCTATTTGGGTCATAGTTGATCGTCTTACAAAGTCTGCACACTTCATTGCTATTAGAGAGGATTTCTCTCTAGATCAGCTTGCCAGGATATATGTAAAGGAAGTGGTAAGATTGCATGGAGTACCACTTTCTATTATATCTGATCGGGATCCGAGATTTACCTCGAAGTTCTGGCGAAGTCTTCAGCATACTCTGGATACAGAGTTGAGTTTCAGCACTGCTTATCATCCCCAGACAGACGGTCAGTCTGAGAGAACAATTCAAACCCTAGAAGATATGTTGAGAGCTTGCTCTATGGATTTCAAAGGAGGTTGGGATCAACACCTACCTTTGGTGGAATTTTCTTATAATAATAGCTTTCACTCCAGTATTTAGATGGCTCCTTATGAAGCTCTCTATGGAAAGAAATGCAGGACTCCAACTTGCTGGGATGAAGTTGGGGAAAGAAAACTATTAGGACCTGATCTCGTTGATGAAATTGCAGAAAAGGTCAGATCTATTCAACAACACATAAGAGCAGCTCAAAGTCGACAGAAAAGTTATGCCGACAACCGAAGAAAAGACCTAGAGTTTGAAGTGGGTGATAAAGTGTTCTTACGAATATCTCCCTGGAAGAGGGTTATGAGATTTGGAAAGAAGGGGAAGTTGAGCCCTAGATATATCGATTCTTTCGAAATACTAGATCGTGTTGGAAAGGTAGATTACCGATTGGCGCTTCCACCGAATCTCTCTCAAGTTCACGATGTGTTCCATGTATCGCTCCTGAGAAAGTACATACCTGATCCTTCACATGTACTCAGCTCAGAAGTTGTACCGCTGGAGCAAGATCTTTCTTATGAAGAATAACCGATAGAGATTCTGGATCGTAGCGAAAAGTCCTACGAAACAAGACCACTCTATTGGTGAAAGTTTTATGGAGGAACCACCAACTTGAAGAAGCTACATGGGAGCTTGAGGATATGATGAGGGAGAAGTATCCTCATCTGTTTGTTACAAAGTGACGAATTTCGAGGGAGAAATTCTTTTTAAGGGGGGTAGAATGTAACACCCGAGACTTTTATGTTATATAAATAATCAAAGGAATCTTTTTCTACACAACACTTGCTTGGCTTGCTTTACACGAAATCGTGACCTTCCTCGATAGCTTGCGTCGTACGCAATACCGAGTTTCACTAAACAACGATATGCTATTAAAATATTATTAAAACTAGCCGTTATGAATAGTAATAACCACTTTTTGAAATTTTATAAATTTTATCTTTCAAAATGGACTTCATTTTTGGATTCGGAATACCGAAATTAGCCTAGGGTAATATTTTGGTATTTTTCTGAAAACTTTCAATTTTTGATGAATAGTGAAACCACTAAGTGGTAGGTTAAAAACTGAATTTTGCATAAAACTTAATTTTACCGCTTCTGTGAATGGAATTTCGAAAATCCGAGAGACACGGTTAATATCAAGGACTAAAATGTGGTTTAATGAGATGAAAATAATTTTTTGGTGAATAGTAACTTTTTACTTTTTTTTACCACGGTTAAAAGTAAATAGGGTAACTAAGGGTAAATATGATATTACTATTACCCTAACACATGTCCTAATTCTATTGGATAAGTGTAATTCGACCAAAAACAACCTTATGAATATAATATGACCATTTAGGTCCACTTGGATTAGATTATGACATTTAATATTATTTTATTTAATGAATAGTTAAAATAGTTAAAATCAAAGTTTAATAACTAAAACATTTTTAATATGGGGTTATACATAAGATAAATTCGACTATAAATATTCACTAGAAAGCTAAATATATTTCCTACATAATGATATTTTATTTATAATTTTTAGACATTAAATAATTTAATTTATTTATGACAAAATGATGATGCAGTAATTATCTTATTAATGAAATATTGACATAATTGATGTTATAAACACCAAAATAAATGTAATTTGAGACTTTTTATGAATTCCACTAATTTTCTAGGTTACTATGATATATTAGTGTTGATTGAATCAATTTGGATCGAACATATAATTCTGCTATGACTTTCACAAAAATCATATATCAAATAGTGTCAAAATTGACACAAAATAGTTTTTAAATCAAATATTATATTACTAATTGTTATTTTATTTCTAAAAATCTAAGGTTCGGCCAAATGACTTAGATAAGGATATATATATTAATAATAAACAATTTGGGGTTCGTTTGTCATGTTATAGTATGTGTATTAACCATATAGTGTAAGAAAACAAAAAGACACGGTAAAAGTTAAATTATTTAACTTAGAGTTAAATCTAATTGATAAGGTTAAAATAATAACCTAAACTTGTCTAAATCATATTGTTTGATAGGATTTCGACCCATACCCACTTTAGCTTCGAAATAAAACCCTTTGGAACCATTATAAACCGATTTTGACTTTAATATAAAATAATATTTTGAGATATTCCTAAGTTGCCCCTCTCCTCCCTTATAAAAGGGCACCTCCTCCCCCTCCTCCTCACACCAAATTGAGCACTCAATCTCGGCCAAACCCTGCCATTTTATCCTCTCCACTTCCCTAGAATAATCCTAGAGGTCCTGGTCTTCTTCAAAGACCAATCTTAGTTCCCTAAGTGGAGGATTCAAAGAAGCGTTCCAAAGAAGAGGTAATATCCATTACCGATCTTTTCAATTTCTTTCTTCTTCAACTTCTTCTTCTTTAGTTGTTTCATGATAAAGTAATAACATCAGTATTACTTACATACTGATATGTTATTATAAATATTAAACAACCCTAATTCACCTTCTATCCATCCTACGGAAAAATGAAATCACCGCGCGTGCGTACGTACGGAATACCGTCTCCACGCCGTGGTGTAATCTATTTTCCACCATCACCTTACAAGGATGGGTATAATGGTGTAATGAGTAACTATTTATGATTATTATAAAGTAATATTGATACTGAAATAATATACATATACTCCAATACAATTCCATGATCATAGGAACGATATCATCACTCGTGCGTACGTACAGAATACCGTCTCCACGATGTGATGCGACTCATTCTACATGATCATCATTACATAGTAATTATATAAATGAATTGAATTAATAAATATGATATATGTTACACTAATACCATTCTGGATATAAGGTATCTATAACCTTAAAAGAAGAATAAGAATTTATTCGGCAAAACACGCATAAGAACAAAAGGCAATAAAGACCCGAGTAACAAGTAACAATGAAATATTAATAACAAGAAGCTAAGAATATGACCATATATGATATCATATCAATATGTATGATTCTGTAATAAGTCAATAACATTATTTAAACCATTATACAGGAGCTTCGGACACATACAAAGCAAATCGGACCTAAGGTAAGGGAAATATCAAAATCTCATTTTTATCCGAGATTGTTTATTCGTAAGTATTTACTGGGGTGTATTTTATCATCCACATCCATGTTCCCTCAATATGTAATATTGTTTCCATCCACTTACAATAGTTTAAATCAAATTTTACCCTTCGGTGAGTTTTTAGTAAAGAATATGAAAGGAATCTTTTGTCGTTTTTTCGTACGAGGTACTTTTTGACTTTTCCGACAAAAGTACGAAGAATGTTTTTTTAACTTATACGGCATGAATGGATTTTTAAAACATTATTTCCAAGAAGCTTCCTTTACAAGTTTTCAAGTTTATTTTTAATCAACTTCTTTTAGTTTATAATTTTATGACATGTTAAGAAAATAAAAGTGTTTTTGAAGAAGAAATGATATTTTCCTCAAGAATGGAGTTCAAGTGTTTTATCAAAATTATTTTCCATCTAAGATAATAAAGGGTTCTGTTTTTATCCCTATTATTACATTGATTTGATTATGTTGTGAGGGAATTATTTTTATGAAGTCATTTACCTTATATGATTTGTTTTATGATGTCATGATGTTTCAAGAATCCCATTTTTATTACATGTGTTATGCGATGATGTATGATTTATGATTATGTGGCACACATAAGAAAGGATTCATTATAAGATGGGTGGGACCTATATCTCCCTCCAATGCATTGGGTAAAGATTTTATATCTCATGAGATAGACATGGCTGGAACGGTAGGTTATAACGGTTCAGTGAACAGGACTGGAACGAGGGTGACTCTTTTCAGAAAGGGACTTGTCCACTAAGATAGTCTTGGCAATGAGTCATGACTAACAAGAAATGATTTTCCATGATTATGTGTGCATGCCACAAAGTTTCAAGTTTCATGTTTTGATAATGGGGATCTCATGTTCACTTCTATGATTGGTTCCATGTTAAGATATTATGATCTCTTTTGCAGGTTATGATTTTCAAAAATATATGATATGATTTTTATTTCCTTTATTTGACCTTGCTGAGCATTTGAGCTCACCCTTTTATGTTTTCGTTTCCCCAGGTCAGGAAGATGGATATTAAGGATAATATGCTAAAAGGGACCCTAGATATGATGAAATAAATGGGAGACACTGTAGAAGATTTATGAACCAGTTGTTTATGTTTCCCAGTTTCTAAAGACACTATACCTATACGGTCCTTTGTGGTTTTGTCATATGTTGTAATAAGTGTGCTTCAATTTTGAAGTATTAACAATGTATGTAAAGTATGGGTCATTATAAATACCTCTAAGGTAGGAGTTGGATTTTTCCTTTGACTTGCAACTAGGGATATCCCAGATATCTTCTATGGTGTATCAGGTGTCACCGACCAATCTTTTGGAGCTACGATTATAGTTGGAGGACCATTACGAGAAGGGTCTCGTCAAACCCATTGTGTCCCCTTGGGTAGCACCAGTTCTATTCATAATTAAGGCAGATGAGAGCTTACTACTTTGTGTAGATTATTTTCTCCTTAACCATGTCACTATATTGAATATGTACACCTTTTAGAGGATCTATGGTCTCTTCGACTAGTTGTGAAGTGTGATATGGTTCTCTAAGATCATACATAGATATGGCTAACACCAACTACGAGTTCACAAGAATGATATTCCAAAGTTTCCTTTTTTGATGTCACTATAGGCAGTACGAGTTCCCAGTGATTGCCTTTGGTGTGGAAATTCCCTCTCAATCTTTATATCCTTGATGAACCAGATATTCAAGCCATAGTTGGATTAGTTCATTGTTGTCTTAATCGACAAAGTAGTTTTCTACCCTGCATCAGTGGAGGATAATTCATTGCACTTGAATATGGTTCTAGATTTACATCAAGTGAAATGGATTTACAAAAATATCTCAAAGTGATATTTATAGATACATGAGGTCCAATTTCTAGGGAATGTCATATTGGAAGAAGGTTTATACCTGGATACAACATAGATTGATGAAGTAATTTATGGGGATCCACCCAGGAATTTGTCAGATGTGTAATGCTTTCTTGGATTGGCAGGGTACTAAAGGAGATTTGTGGAGGAATATTCCAGGATTGTAGCCCCTTTGATTAATCTAATGTGGAAGGGATAGTTATTCACTTGGTATGGGAAGTACTAGATGGCCTTCGAGGAGTTGAGGCTTAGGCTGATGAGTGCTCCAATTTTTAGACTACTAATGGAAGGTGTCGAGTTAATAGTGTAATTCAAAGCCTCAGGAGTAGGTCTCGATTGTGTGTTGATGGAATGATAGGCATACATCACATAAGAGTAAATACAGTTGATACCTACTGATTAGAACTATGATAATCATGTATTAGTGATCATAGTGGTAGTATTCTCCCTATGTATGTGGAGAAACTATCTTCTGGGAGGGATTTTTTTGTTTACTAAGACCACCAAAGCCTCGAGTATATCATTATCCAAAGAGATTTGAATTTGAGGTAGGAACGGTGGTTGGAGTTCTTGTAGGACTACGACTTCGAGATATTCTATACTATAGGGAAGGACAAAATTTATAGTAGATTCCCTTAGCAGGAAGTCACATGCTTCCCTAATGTGGGATGCATCAATGTAGTTAACTTTCCACAGCTGACACTGATAGAGCATGAACGTATAGTCTTTATGTAGTAGATGGTGCTGACTCCTACACTCATTGAGTGTGTGAAAGAGTCCCATATAGGAGACATTTACCATGATGTTCTATATGATCATATATCCACAAGAGAGGCACCATATGAATATTCTAAAGGAGGGAGTCCTAAGATTTTGTTCTAGGGGTGAACCATTGTTCCAGTAGTAGTTTTAGAGGAGGTGATGTGGGAGTTCCACAGTTCTCCTTTGACTATACATCCTGATGTGAGGAAGATGTATAATCAGTGACAATTTTGGTGGTCTGACATGAGATGAAGCGTAGCTGAGTTTGTCTCCTGATGCCTTTCATGTCTGCAAGTGTGGTTTGATCATCCGGTTCCAACAGGTTTGTTACAGTCTCTTGAGATCCCAGAGTAGAAATGGGATGGCATGTCCATGGACTTTTTCACAGGGCTTCCACATAAAACAAAATCTTATGAAATCATATGGGTGGTAGTTGAAAAACTCATGAAGTCATCAAACATCCTTACTATTATAAAACAAATTTTGGTAGAGAGGATGGGGAAGTTGTACATAATGGATATTTCCCTCCATCACATGGTACTCTCAATGAATGCCTATAATCAGGACCCACAATTTACATCCAAATTGTAAAGAGGCCTAGAAGAGGACTTTGGGGCCGAACTTTGGATGAGTACTACACTTCACCCCCATACCGATGGTAAGACCATGCATAATATCTAGGCGTTGGAGGATATGAAGAGGGATTGTTTGTTAGATTTCAGCCAAAATTGTTAGGATCACCTGCCTTTGGTAGAGTCTGTGTACAATAATAGCTACCACTCAACAATAAGTATGGAACCTATTTAGGCCATATATGAAGGACCCTCTAGGTCTACATTGTGCTGGACAATGGATGGTGATTCATCCCTCATGGGCCCAGAGTTGGTGCATGTGATGATGGAGGAAGTGTATGTCATCCATGAATAGATGAAGACGACCTAGAGTAGATAGAAATATTACAAAGACTGCCATCATAGGACCTAGGAGTTTCATCAGGGAGACAATTCTTTCTTGTGAGTCTCCCAATGACATGGAATATGGAGGTTTTTCTACAGAGGCAAGCTATCCCTGATGTTTATTGAGTCGTACTTGATCATGTGGATGGTTGTCTAGGTTTTATACTACCTCTACCTACCCCAATAGTTGGAGTGGGTGCACAACGTATTCCACATGCTATAGATGAGAAGACACATGAACGATATTAAACACATCATCAATTGGGGAGATTTGGTCATCAAAAATGGAGCCACCTTTTCAGAGCACCCAGTGGCAATCGAGGATTGATAGGAGGGGACCTTATGTGGATGGACCTTCCCATGGATTCACATGTTGTGGAAACAAGAAAACATTTATTAGAGTTCCTAGGAATTGTATATCCAGATGTAAGCTCAGTATCTCAAGTTGTTTTTGTAGTTTTTCCGTTCGTTGATAAAATTATTGAAAGAGGGAATGGTGTAGAGGCCCGTATTTTCCTTGTAAAACATTGTAATATTTCTATATAAATTTCCAGTTCTCGCTGCTGATACCGACTGTGATTCTGAGGACCGGTGTTCCCTGAATAAATTATATAAAAATATTAAGTAATTTTTATACTATGAACATGAAGTAAATGATATAACTCATAAATGGTATCCATAATTAGATATCTAAGGGATATCCAAGTCCAAAATGTGGAATTTACCCTAAGTGGGACATAACATTTTTTGGCATAGGACTTTGATGGAAAAAATCCACATTAGAAAAAATCATAAATAAAAAAATTTAATTTAATTATTTTATCATGGAAATCATATCAAATAACTTTGGAATGTGGACTTGTATTGTAAATTCAAGACCACTTTTGAGTTCATAATAGGGTGGTTTTACAATGCACATCCAAATGTGAGAGGGAGAGAGATGTTTGGATCCCAAAACCATTGGCAGGTATGGTTAATTAGTTTCCCATAAAACTAGTTAAAACCTATAAATACATGTTTATGAATTCTAGGTTAGGGATTCGTCTTCCTCCTCCAACCACCAACGATCTCCCTGATCTTCCCAACATGGTGATTCCTCGATGAAGCTTCGAAAGATCACAAAAGATGTGTGATGAACACGAGAACGAACAGATTGAATCGAAGTATGATTTCTTTCCTTTGAATCTAAGATAGAATTTTCTATTTAAAATTATTTCATTTTAAATATCTTTATTTATTTGAACACTATCATCAATGTCCAACCTAACACAACCGTCTATCCATTTTTGTAATTGTTTTGTTTACCCATTTCTTTTTCCGTTGTTCATGGAAATTGTTATCTGCCTTTGAAAACATCAAATCATCAATGGATCATCAAGAGGAGCTTGGTTATGTGATTTTTTCAATGAAAAATTTCTTGATATACATTCTTTACATGTTTTGTACAATTAGAGGATGCCTATTGTTCCATTAAAGGGTCCACTGCTGAGTCGTTGTTGGCAGCAGAATAGTGTGGCGATACCTTAGGACTGAAGATGGTAGGTCACGGGGAAAAACATGAGGGGTTGAAACCCGCCAAGTAACACAGAGGAGGTTTACATGTGGAATCAGTGGAAAAAATCAGGTGGAGGGCTAGGATGGAAGTGGTTGTGCTCGAAGGAAGCGGTCCAAGCATGAGTAGTGGGTCATGCCTAGGAAATTGAGTTGAAACTAGGTTGGGTGGAGCAGACCTTGGCCATGGTAAAATGCAATAGTCAACTATTCCATCTAGTAAATGTGACTAGTGGACTGACTGTAGTGGTTGTTCCATGGGAAGCCACACCATGGATGATCAACCATCGTGGTAGGTGGAGCAACCATGGAGGTCAGTCCACGGTCGGTCACCCATGGATCCCTACTACATTTCATACGGCGTCTTCAAATGTTCTTTTATTCTAAATAGAGTGTCCAATTGATGTTTCACCTACAAACACATGACCCTCTCTTTGATATGGACCTTTTGAGATCTGTTTGGGAATTTTATGTTTTGGGTCGAGACGTTGGCCACACAATGTCCCACTGGTGCCTATTATGGTGAAAATCCCCCATATCATTGGTTATCTATTTCAAAAAAATAAATAGACTAAACTACATTTTTTTCCATGTAGAACATGATGGTGACCTCATTTTTGGATTTCAAGATATGATACGAGGTACTTAGAGCATGATGCATCTTCAGGCGCTATTCAACGACAGTTGTGATGAGGAAAGTATTTCAGATATTTCCAAGTGGAACCATCCAGCTGGGTGGAGCATGGGTCCTAAAAAATACTAGAGTGTCACTCTCCAGACATTCTATGCATCATTCCTTGACAACAGTAGAGTTGAACCCTCCATCCGAGCTAGTCATGGGTCCTCAAAAACACGAGAGTGTCACCCTACTGCCGATTTGTGCTTGGGTCCTCAAAGATACTAGTGTGATACCCTATATACAATCTAGTTATGGGTCCATAATCTTGTGATACACTCTATGACCTATGAGGATTAGTGATGTCATATACATTGATGTATCATTTCACTCATGAGTAATAGCGGCACTTTCCCCCTGAGATGCATTATTATGATGCGACCCCAAATCATGCAAGTGAATCAGAGCCACCCAAAGTGGATAAAATCAAGGTGTGATGATTTATCCCCTTTAACTTCAGTGTTAGGGGTAGATACGAGGGATACTGGGATTAATTGGTGGTTACTTCTGGAACTATTGGAGACTCATCTTATTGGGCTATACTATGTGATGGAGATCCCCTTACTCCCTAATTTAGTTTTCTTTTCACTAAGTGTGTGTGTGTGTGTGTGTATATACTTTTTTCATACCCACATCATGGGTTTTGGTTACTCTCTTTCCAGAAGTGGTGAGGATGCATGTGGAATGCCATGTGTTTCCTATGTCTAACATCTCATGCTTGGACAAGTATACTCTCTTAATATAGGTAGAAAAGACTTGGTGATAAGTTTATCTTCTCCCCATATCTATATCCTTGTGTTTGGATGATTTTAATTTACTCTTTTGTTGGGTTGATCTGTTCTATTTTACTCTACCTTGTTCTATCTACTGTATTCCTTCTCTAATGATCTCTTACTACTACCACTCAAACTTTCGAGGAGTATTACTGGGTATGTTTATACTGACCCGTATATGGTATTTTCCCACATGTATCATGCCTTATGCTTATGACACATAGGTTTGATTGTGACATCATAGGATATTGGGGATACCAGTGCTTTTTCCACATATGGTGGTGTTAGCTTGGGAACCAGGAGTGGGACCATATCAGACATTTTAATTTTATAGTCTCTATCTAGCGGAGAGACCTTTCTGGTTGGGCGTATATTTTACCCCTTTATTTTTCAGTTTACATTACCATAATTGTACTGTTTATCTATCCATGAATGTCTTGTTTACTTAGAGTATTATTGTATCTTTTATTTACTTTTCCTCTGCATTTTTTCATTGAGTTGGTTGTGTGCATGTGTATCGGTACTTAGGGAAATGCCTCCGCATGAATTTTGTGCCTTTGGTGCTTGTCACCACCCCCAACCTATGGGGGCATGCTTGGGGTAGTTTCAGCTTGAGCCCCGACATGGTTCAGGTCCTGAAAAGTTTTTAGGTCTTTGTTGTTTAATTTTATACAATTTGGACTGTGGATGTTACATGTTTAAGGTCATGTATCATATAAAAAAAGGGTTTTATGTGTTTCAAATATGATTTTGTGGAAATAAAGGGTGATAGAACAACATGAATAGAGGGACATTTGAAACCATTTCCAAACAAGATTCCAAGCTAAACTGCACACAAGTTGACATCATGATGCTGATGGAGAACGGCCCTATGATGATTTGATAATTGGGAATGGCCCAGGATATGAGATACAAGTGTCACTACGTATCCCATATGAATGGAATTAAAGCTACACATTTCTATGGAATATGATATTGTTGGAAAACAGTGATGGTAAGGTGACATCCTCTTCAGTGAGGGAATTGAATCATCTCATACTTGTGATATGTGGAATCCTACACTTTTTTCACAATGTAAATATATAAATTATGTTTATTTTATGAGGAGTTTTATTTCTTGTTCATATAATATTTTTCATATGATGCATCACATGTTTATATGTAGTATATCTATAATATAATATCTTGGGCTGAGGACATGTGTGATTCTTTCACATTGAGATACCCATTATTTATTACACATTTGAGGTCATTAGGGTGTATCAATTCATTGGAATGACAAGGTACATGATTTTTATTATAGATTAAGATGATGCCATAAGGGTATTTATAGAGAGTTAGTTTAATAGGTAATAGATGGTTTTGGGATGAATTTTTAGTTGGGATCAAATAAATGAGGTTTCTGTATCATTATAAATCCCATGGGAATTGGAACCATGCCACATGTACTTATAGAACATGATTTTGTAGGAGACCAATGATTGAAGAGTGTTGTACTCTATGGAAATGATACATTGAAAAATGGATAGGGTCATTGGTTTTGTGAATCACAAGGTATGAATAAACCCATGGGAATGGGGGGTGGGGACAAAGTGTTAGATGAACATATTTTAATGTCATAATTCTTGGACTAGGATTAGGTACTTTTAGGATGGTCTCGTGGTGACTAATATTTAAACCACGATGTGAAATAGGGGCCAAATTGACCCTATAGCAGATAATGTATTCCTAAAACTAGCTGAACTAAATTTAAAGTCATAAAATTCGGACCAGAGGAATCTATAAATTTTTATGAAGTCATGATTCTAGGAATAGGGAATGTTTGTTTTAAGGATGTTTTCCTTTAATAAAATATGTAAAAACTAATAGGAATAGTGGGAGATAGAAGGCCTTGTGTCATATAAATATCATGAACAAACTACATATATTTTAAGGTCATAATTCTTATATTGTATTTGGGGACACTAGTCTAAATGTTAGTGATCGTAGCTCCACCAGGGAATGGTTTTATGATGAATTAAAATATGGTACCAATGACATGGATCAAGGCATCACTACATATCCCAAAAAGATTGGAATCAATACACATGCAGTTAAATAACATGGTCTGGTAGAATACTGATGCTGGAAGGGGGGTTATCTTCTCTTAAGAGATAATTTAGGAATTCCACTTCTATTATAGGGAATACTCTATTTTTGAAATTGGGTAAGGGTATAATGTATCTTCGTGCTCTGAGGAAGTTTTATTTTCATCTCACACTTGGTATGTTAGGCATCCCATGTTTATTGCATGGGTATGACTGCAACTTAACATCATGTGCTAAGGAATTTGGGCAATAAAGTTTGATGTCATACAAATTTGACTACATCTATTAGTAGTTTAAGGCCATAGTGATCATACCATAGGGGATTATGTTATTTTTGAATTTATTCTCCAATAAAATATATCTTATAGATAATGTATGGTCCTTCCCATTTGTTATCCAACTTTTTGTTTTTTTTTCAGGTATCATTATCATTCTAAAAGCTATTAGCACTTTACCCTAGAGGAAGTAGTGGAGGTGAAACTTCTTATTCAATTCTCTAACTATCCTGTTCTGGTGCCTCTTTATGTTAGGTAAGTCTGGAATCCTATTTTTCATGAGGGATTCCAACTTAATTAGAATTAATTATTCCAAATTTTCTGCAATGTTTTGGCTGTTAAAAGTCATTCAGAGTAACCAAAACTAAACATCAATGGGACATACTTCCATTATACCATAAAATAAGTGGTATGGGTTTTCCTGGGTGGAATTTTGAGTCTTAGTTTGATAGGACCAGAGGAAACATGCATGTTTATCGGGCCAAATCTTTTTGTTTCGGCCCACCATTTTTTGAATGATGTTAGAGAGGGACTTATTGAATACATCATTCATTCCATTTTTCGATACATGTTAGTGGGATGTATAGTTGGGATAGATGTTATACCTGGCATAATTTTTCTTTATCAAAACATCCTAGAACATGGTTTTATTATCTATGAGAATAGTGTGAGGAACCTTATGCTAATAGATGTTGTGGGAGCTCACAAACAACATCACACACTATTTTGAATTCATTGAGGGGAACCAATTGTTTCCATTTAGAAAATAAGTTTTTTTTTCAAACAGAACCTAAAATATCAGGTTGTCATTGATATGTATATTCCTACAACATCAAGTACCAATACTAAAAAGGGAAAATTTATTTGGTATTATGGAGATGCTCTGGTGGTCGATAAAAAAAGTTATCATGGATTTAACTTGAGTGAAACCACTTGGGGATCTCATTGTAGTCATGTACCATGGTGGGTAAAAATTAACCCAAACATTGAATTTAGTGGGAGATATTCAATCCTACATGGTTGGAACCACAAGATCTAGCATGGACTTCCTGTATGACCTGGGGAATCTCATCTCCATAGATTTAATGGAAGATAATTACATCTAACCCATTATTATAGAGGTTTTTCTCCAAGATAGGCCCACAATATATGGTAAATCTCAATGAATAATAATGGATTCACTCACACTTGGCTTGATATGGTAGGATAATTCCATACATAAGATACTTGAAAAAAATTGGTCATCCAACAAGGTGTTTCTTCAACTGTGGGGGGATTTGAGGGTTGTGGAATATAAGAATCAACATCCACATGATATAAATTTTGGTCACCATCATAAAAATTGGAAGGTGAAATGAATCTTTAGGGTGGGACATGAAGAACCGGGTTATCCTTGTTGGATGTTATAATAGATGCATCCGTGATTTCTAAAGAATCAACCTGGCCATTTTGTGACTGTGGTACATGGGTCATATCCAGCTGTGAAGTGAACTCGGATATCAACTGATTGGTACATTATAGTAGGGGTATAATATTTTAAATTATAGTGATGTAGTCACCATTTATCTATATAATGATTATCTTGGAGTCTCCCTTCACATGAAAATAAGGGAAATCAATATCGAGGGAAAAATCAAGGCATAAATGAGAGCATGACATTATACATCATTTTTAGTGTATCCTTTTTAAAACAATAATAAATATTCTAAAATGCATTGTGATGGAGTTATAATGGTGATTATTAGGCCTACCCTATTGATCATGGGGGGTTTGAGCCGTCTATTTGTTAGAATTCAAGAGGAACCTTAAAAAAGTGTCTGATGAAATGGTAAATCATTATCCATTAAGAGAATATAATGATTTTAAATATCAAAACACAGAGGTAGTTATTTAGTGTATGGATGTGCATATAATAAGTCTTCTAGTACATAGCCTTTGGAAGCCTTTCATTGTAAAAATGTGAAGTTAAGCTACACGAGGATTACCTCCCACTATAGAAATTATCCTATAAATATGGGGTTATTGAGGATACACATTAGTGGGTATGCTTGGGAAATTATCTGTATCTCTTAGTACTGCAAATAATGTTGAAATTTTTTCACAATAAATTCTAGCATGAGACAAATCTTCTCAAGGGGAAATATGCGGCCTTCATGTCAAGGAGAATTCTACTAAGACACTATAGTCTAATTTCCTTACCCTCGTAGATTTTCAAGTCTATAATAGAATCTAGTGACCATTCTAGAGAAGTCACATAAAAGACAATAGTTTTTTTTGAGAAGGGTGATACAAGAATTGGAGGATCTAGAAGGAAATACCAAATATCATCAATGGTAGTTTTGAATTCCTCAACCCACAAGAAAACATTTACTTTTTTCAGAATCCATGAAAACTGATTACACTTTAAATATAGATTTTAAATAAATGGTGAATATTGGCTATGTGTACTTTGAGTCATTGTATCACCGAATGATTAATTGGGGACTTATATGATTGAAACCAATGATTTTATCTAGGACAATATTGATTCATTTGCTTCTTACGAAAAATATAAATTTACAAGAGGTAACCCTAATATAACAATTCAAGGGGTTCACATTAAAGTGTTTAGAGTAGTAGAAGATTAACGGTTTATAAATATTCATGATATTGTCGGGATGATGGTAGGGTTTTACCACCAGATTATCAATGTAACTATCCACTTATGTCTTCATAATTTTCTTAAAGATGATGTACATGGCCTACTGGTAATTTGATCAGACATTCTTTAAGCCTAAAGGAATCAATTGGAAAGAGAATGTTCCTAGGGTTCCATGAAGGTAGTGGACTCCCCATCCTCATTGTCCATCCAAATTTAATACCACCAGAGTATCCATCCATAATGAAGAGGGTCTGTAATCCAACATTAGCATCAATCAATAGTTTTTTTTCATTGGAAGGGGAATGTCAACTTTCAAAAAATGGTGGTTGAGGTCCAAACAATCAATACAAACTCTGATCTATCAATTCTTATTCATAACTAGGAAAATTTTGGCTATCCACCATGTGTACTAAACCTCAATGAAAATATTTTCCTTAGTAATATTGTCACCCGTTTCCAAGATATGAGCACCCTGTGAGTGTTAGGTTAGAATATAAGAAACACACAAGAGGTGGGGGGTTGTGTCTTTTCAGAAACTCCTATAAAATTTTGAAATTAAAACACCTATTTTAATTAGCATGGATAATAAGTGTTTCAATTCTGATTAAAAAACAAGCAATATAAAATATATATATAAGAAAAAAAATTTATAGTGGTCCAGAGCACAAATATCTCTAAGTCCACTCTACTATAATCTCTCTTCGTTAGCTTAGTGAATTTCACTATTTTGGTCCTGTTAACACAAGACTGAAATTCCCACAATTGAGTGTAGGTAGATGACACCATTACAATTAAGATTAAAAAAAGTCTTTTGGTTTTAGGTACATAACTGATTATCCACAACTTAGATTGAGAAGCTGACATTCCTCATTAATTGAATATGAGTAGTCAACAGTCAAATAAATCAAAAAGAGATTTCGTTTGTTGAGATAAATTTATTTTAATAATTACAATAGGATGAAACTGATAATTTATGGATCTTATTATTTAGGGAAAAACTATACAATATGAAATAAGTTTAAACAGATCTGATTTCACAAGAGATACTCAATTTAAGAAAACCAAAAAATAGAGTATTTGAAAACTTACAATAGATCAATATAGAACATGTATATCTCCAAAATGTACTCTACATCTTAATTCATTTGATTAATTTAGTACTATGAAATGAATTTCATTAAAATGAAGTCTTTTATGTGAATTAATTATCATGCATATTTGAAGGGATATTCTAAAAGAAAATATAGAATAGACATCTTTCTTTGATATTTATGATAAAAAAGAATAGACTAATTAGTCACCGAAATTCAAATTTTAATTAACCTAGTGAGTCAAAACATCACATAGAATTAGGAATTGTTCTCTCAGATAAACTTGGTTATTTGAAAGAATAAAAAGATCCTTGAAAATGGTCGAAATGTTCATTAAAATAGTCAGCATATCTTTCATTCCATTGCAAAAATTACAAAAAATATCGCGAAAGTAAACCTCTGACGGTGAAAAGAAAAACGTAGGGTTCCTTCAAAATGTGAAAAAATATAGAATGTGTGGTTCAACTATGTAGCATTCATCTTTCAAATGTATGGTAGAAAAGATTAGGATGATCATAAAAGTAATGTTTATGATCCATATGTTTTTCTTTAGAATGTATGGTTCATTAATTATGTAGGGTTTATAACCATGATTTCTTCCCATTCCAAACATAATGTTCCTTTCAGACATAAGGTTATTTTATCATACTTTTCTGATTACATAAGGGTGATTAACCAAATTTACTGATATGAACATAGGGTTGAAAAACCATACCTTCTTCTTCTAGGGTATGGTTGAAGACAAACATAGGGATCATGATCCACACACACTGTACACAACATCGGGTTGATACAAAACATTACAGTAAACCACGTAGGGTATAAAAAATGTTTAAAAAATGTTCCAAAACATATCCCAAACACATTTAATACATATTTATTTCAAATTAAAATCTTGAAAATAATGCTAGTGTAAATAAAAAAAGAATAATTCTCTAAAATAAACTGAAATTAAAAATATTATTGAAACAGACAAAGGTATATTTGAGAATAAAAATCATAATAAATTATAGATTATTGTTGAGAAAATACATGAAGAATAGTATATCCCTTTTTGATGATCAAAAAACCCATAAAATTCATAACATAATTTAGAATTTTGGAAATATTTTAAATAAAATAATTTGATTTAAAATAATTATTTTTATAAAAATAAATGTTGTATTTATCAAAATTTTTCCCCCTTTTTCAGATATAAAAAACTATAAAAAATGGATAAAAAACATTAAATTTTTCACAGAACATTAATAAAACGTCAGAATTTACTATTTAGATAAATAATACAAGATTTTTGGACATAGACTAAAATATGAAAGAATATCAAATGAAGCACAGAAAATAAGGATAAAGATATTTAATTAATAAAAAAATGTATAAATACAAAATTTAGTTTCACTGGAAAACAGGTTAGCCAATTGATGTGGTTATGGTAAAAGAATTTGGTTAGGGTTTGGCTTGATTTATGGTTTTGTGGGAATTTGATAACCTTGAACCCTTTCTTTCAGCTCTTTCTTATATGTCCAAAACCTTTTCATAAGACTATGTCCCAACTTTATAATAAAAATATATGGAATTATGAATAACATACTGATTTTCTATAGGATTGAATTTCAAAATGTCTTGAAAACTTACCTCCTACCACATAAACTGGTTTTACATATCAGTAAATTTATTGATTAGAATCATGATACTGGGTTCACCTAAAGTCAATTTCTAAATCAGATATCACTTATTATCTAATAAAACTGATAATCGATCATTATTTCGCTGATGTTTCTGCAGATGGTCATTCATATTAGCTATAACATTTGTAATTCCTTGAAATCTTCTAATTAAATTTGGAGAGGTTTAAGGGGTAGAGGTAGAAGCTCTTGAATGAGAAACAAATTATTTAATGGAATCAGATTATCTTCCTAAATACCACTTCAACTCCGCAAAATCTATTTTGGAAATAGATTTAGGTTGAATTTATCCAAGTTCAGCTAACATATCTCTCTTCAAAGCATAAAAATTCTTCATTAAGACTGAATTTTATTTAAATTCAATAAGATGAGTCTGAAGAGACTCAAAATATAGACTTGGAATTGATGAATTCTAGAAATCATAAAAAAATTTCCTTGAGACCTCTAACTCGCGAATAAGTAAATTTTTCTTCCTGAAGTTTATTAAATTTCATCACAAGATCTTTAACATGATTATTAAGGGAATTAAATTTCCCTTCTTGTGGATTCTAGGACTGACCAAAAGACACAATCGCTAATGGACTTGAAGCAGAAATCTCAACTAATTTTTTAATAGACTTGTCACTAGGGAAAGGTTCATTATCAAGAACCTCTATCTTGTATATTGAAACCGATTCTTCTCTATCAAACAATTGAACAAAAACTGAGCAATCCTAATTGTGAAAAAAATTATCTAACCACATTTTCAGATCTGATCAATTTTTTTTTGTTCATGAATAGAAACTTCCATAATTTCTTCATGAAAATCCGTTTCGTGACTAGCTAGCTCTTTTTCATAAATATTAGGAATATCAACATATTGCAATCCTTGAACCTTTCTTTCAACCTGTTGATCTTCTTGAAAAATTGGTTCTTCTAAATTAACTAATCTAGTAGCTTCAAATAAACCCAACATAGGTTCTTTAATAGGTGGTTCTTCCCTATTCATTGGCTTTATAAAAAACTCATCCATCACTTCTTCTTCTTCTTCTTCTTCTTCTTCTTCAATATTAAAACATAGTTTTTTCTGAGAATATTTGCAAACTCTTTCAGCTATGTATTCTTTAATACCTTCATTTCTAATAGCAGTTTTCTCCCCCTGAGAAAATGATATTGAGTTTTGTTGGTCATGTACACCGACTGGTATAAGCTTTCCTTTCACAGTACTCTAGTAAAAAGAAAATTTTCTAAGAGTACCAATATTCAATAATTTACTTTTATGAAATTTAACTCTTTAACAAAAAAATGGACCATATTATTTCTAAGAAAATGAAAGACAATATCCTTCTATAATGATAAAAGGAATACAAGCCTCTTATGGACAACAATAGCTCAAATAACTCAACATATAACTTTCTAAATTCAACATGATTGCACTTATGAAAAATAAATAAAATACATGTCTGGATTTAAAATTTTCGACATCTCAGCTACTCTTGGGGATATTACTGTCTGAATTAATTTATCCAAAACATTTTGATCAGCCTCTTGGTCTTTAACAAACAATGTTCTAATTTTATCTGTTTCAAACAGAAATGAAATAATATCCAAAGTCTTATGATCATTATTTACAGTAGATCAATGATTAAAATGAAAACACCTTCATGTGGACATTTCATGATTTGAGCTATTTATATAGAGGAATTCAGAAATTTCTTGTCATTTATATTTGCAGAAATAGTGTCTTCTCTATCAGCAAAACTGAACTAAACACTATTAAATAGACACTTCAACTCTATATCATAAAATAATTCTATATTTAATTTGATAAAAAGAATATCCATACCTTGAAATGTGAATTATTTCTTAAGAAACAAATTGGTCTCATACAACCACTAGAAATCGATGAATTTCCTTACAGAATCATTCTTTAAGAAACTCACTAACACTTCGGGTCTCTGAGTTCACCCTCATTAGTTCGCTTAATTTTTCCCTCTATTAAAAATAAAAATATCTGGGGTTCTCAATTTATAGGGTTTCAATGGTATGCTAAGTCTTCGATAGATGAAATGGTTTGAGAAACAAAAAGTTATGGGATGATGAAAGGTTTTTTTTAGAAAAGTTTCGGACACACCTTATTTCCTCTTTGATTACGTAAGATAATTAGATTTTTTTGAAAATATGTGAATTTAAAAATTAAAACAAAAAATATTTACAAAATTACTAGTGAAAATAAAAAAATTGTATATAAGTGAAAAAATACAATAGAGATAAATAATCATAAAATTAAATAGAATTTAGTTAAAAATTTAGTAAACCTTACTCCCCATTACTAAAATCAAATCATGTATTAAGAAGTTGTTTGGATAAAATATCATCCAATTGATATTTATAATTAACAAATTATAGAGATATATCATATTTAAAGACATGATCTTTTAGAAAAAACGACTTATATCAATTTTCTTAGTCCTGGAATGACTTATTGGATTTTATAAATATTAATAGCATTAGTATTATCACATAAAATGTGAGTACTATTAAAATTCAGTCCAAAGTCTAGTAGAGTGTATTTCATCTACAATACTTGTGTCCAATAACTGCTAGCAGAAAAATATTCTACATAAGTGGTTGAAATAGCAATGTGTGATGATTTTTACTAGACCATGAAACAAAATATTTTCCTAAAAAGTAAAAAATTCATTAGGTACTTTTCTATCTAATCTAAAACCTCCAAAGTCAGCATATAAATATGAAACTAAATTAAAATATGAAATTTTAGGTTAAAGAAGAGATTGAAAAATAGTTCCTTTTAAATATAGAAATATTATTTTAACAATAGAAAGGAAAAATTATTTGGGATTTTATTGAAATATATCACAATAAAATACGTAAAACAGAATGTATGCTCTACTAGCAGAAATATATAACAAATTAACAGTCATACCTAAATATAAATTGTTGTATACTGGTTTCCAATATTCATCCAAATCAATTTTTATATTAGTACACATGGTAGTTGTATATGTAATGCTATATTCTAGCCCCAAATTTTTCAATATATAATATGATTAATTTGATTTAAAACATTTTCATTATATTTTTGATATATTTGAAATCCTATAAAGAAATTTTATTCTCCCATCATACTCATTTAAAAAATTTTGAATTATATTTCAAAAATCATGACAAATATTTTTATTAGTTGAATAAAAAATAACATTATTAACATATATTGAACTAATTAAATATTATAACAAACAGTTTTCTTAAAAATTGTTGGATATGCCAAACCAATAGTGAAACGATTTTTCAAAATAAAACAACCCAATCTTTCATACTTAGCTATAGGTGCTTGTTTAAGACTGTACAAAGCTTTTGTAAGTTTAAAAATAGAGTTTTAGATTTGGGTATTTTCAAAACCAAGAGGTTGTTAAACATAAAATACCTCCAATAGATAGTCATTTAAAAATCTAGAATTATCAACCATTTTATAGAATTTAAAGTTAATATGAGATACATAAGCTAGAAGTATTATAATAGATTCTAATATAGAAACTAGAGAAAATGAATTTTAATAATCTATACCTTCTTCCAGATTATAACATTTGTCTACTAATCTAGCATTAATCATAGTGATGATTTCTTGATCATCTTGTTTGTTTCTAAAAACCCACTTGGTTCCTAAGACTGGATAGTTGGTTGGTCTCTCTATTAGTTCCCACACATTATTTCTATTTAACTGGTTTAACTCTTCCATCATAACTATCATCCAACTCTCATCTTTTATGTCATCTCAAATAGTATTAGGTTCTAATAAAGATAGAAAGGCATTTAATTCAGATATGATTCCTACATTTCTTTTATATATTATTCGTATGTATAGGTTTCGTATAATTGTTTATAAAGATATGTTCTTTAGGATTCTCAACATTCTTGGAAGAACACTTTTAGGGTCATCAATTTAATTTTATTCTAAATTAGACTAAACATTATTAATATCATCTTCATAATCATTTTTAGAGGAAAAAATTCTCATGCTATCAAAATAGTCAGTGAATTCATCTGTTTGATCATTTTCATTAATGAAAGAGTCAGTTTCAAAAAAAATCACATGATCATATTCTATAACAATCCCATAAATTTTAATTAAACAAACTATAATCTTTAGAAGTAGAATAATATCAAAAAATATTTTTCATCAGAATTTTGATCAAACATACCAATATTATCTCTAGTGTTCTGGATATACAACTTGCATCCAAAAACATTTAAGTATATTACTTTAGTATTTCTGTTATTCGAATGTTCATAAGGTTCCTCTTTTAAAATAGGTTGAATTAAAACTCTATTCATGATATAGTAGGCTATACTTATAGATTTTGACAAAAATTAGGTAGGTATACTGTATTCATTCAAAATATTCCTAACTATTTCTTGAATAGTTCGATTTATTCTTTCAAAATTTCCATTTTGTTGTGGAGTTCTTGGTGTATATAAAGTATTTTTAAAACCCAAATTTGATCAAAATGAATAAAATTATTTATTCTAAAAAGCACCACCATGATCAATTATTAATAAAGTTATTTTGGAAACTTTTTAATTTTGAAAAAGTTTACAAAAAATTCAAATATAGAGAAAATGTTTCCCTTAATATTTAAAAAATAAACCTAGGTAAATATGGAATAATCATCATCTACAACATAAAAATACAATTTAGTAGACAAAAATACTATCATGGATGTTTTGATTAAATCCATGTGGATATGTTCTATAGGTTTTGATGTAATAGTATTGTTAATAGATTTGAAGGAAGATTTGTGTTGCTTGCCAATTTGGCACACATCCCGGAATCTTTCATCATAAAATTTAAGAGTAGGTATATGATAAAACACTATTTTGTTGAATATTTTATTGATAATAAATGATATAATTTCCTCACATTGTGTTACATATGTTTACTTATAAAATATTTGGGATTTGATCATTCATTTGAAAATTTGGCAAAAATTCCAGTTTTACCCTTTATAGTGCACTGTAGTATTTCGAAGATACATATTTTTTTATTTATTATTTGAATATAAAATTTTGTAACAGTGTTCCTAACTTAATTTTATACAGCTTTTATTCAGGACACTAGAGCTAAATAGTGCATTTGGTTGTTGAGAATGGGCCATGAAGTCAAAGTTGGGTTGGACTCTCCAGAATGGAGAAGCTTCTGTATTTTGGCCATAACTCCCTCATCTAGGCCTGGATTAAGCCCAAACTGTTAGAGGATATATAGGATCCATATACGCACATATTATCCTTCTCGAAGGCCGACCAAGTCATGCTTTTGTGGTCAAATGGGCGGTGCAAGTTTGAATAAAATATTTGGCCGAATTTCCACATTCACACTTGAAACCACTTGTAACCTCTCTTCCAGTCCCCTCTATAAATTAATGTTTTTCTAATTTGGTGGGGTTTGGGACGTGAATTAGGAAGTATAGGGAAGAGGAGAAGAGGTTCCACTCTAATTCTCCAAGCAATTCTATAAGGGTTGCTCATGAAGGAAGGATCCCTTCGTCGAAGCCCTATTTTTCTTCCTCATGTTTTAATGTTTGTGTTTTCTTAATAAACTTATTTGTTCTTCTTTTATTTATTATCTTTTCTTCTTTTTTGTTTAAATTTATTTTTATCTTAATATTCCTCTTTGGTCTGGAATTCTTGAGTAGAAATGGTATTGGGTTATACCCATTATAAACCTTTGCACATGCAAAACGCTTCTACGATGATTACGCCACCAATGGAAGAGTAGTTATTTTTAGTAATTGATATACCTCTCAGCTTCTTCATTCATTTATTTTGAATCAATGATATACTGTAATTAAATTAATATGATCCATGAATTGTGTTTTTAAATTGTAAGAAACTAAGCAAGCAATTGAACAATTAACAGAAAAACACGTGAGATCGGGATTTTGTGTCAATTATGAGAGCACGATCTTAGTCGGTATTACGAGACCATACAGGATAAATTTGTAGAGTTAAAATTTAATCCTTAAAGACAATTCATCTTCATTTCTAGGGTGGATATGCTCCTTAATTCACCACTGACCATAATCTAACCTTAGAACATCAATCAAAGCAGGGTGTTGCGATTGCATGTTCTGAAGTTAGCCTAAGGTTAAATTCACTTCATTTTAGTGGTAAGGTTAATTCTCGTGGGGTTCTGGGGTTAACAAATTAAGGGATCATAATTAAGTGAATATTAATTTAAATTATAATTATTAATAAATGGTTGAATAGGTAGAGTTAGATCGATTATGCCTTTTGAAATATTTTCTAAAAAAACATCTTCTTGTTGTGTCTTTTTAATCAAACATCATTTCAAAATTAAAAACAAAAAAATGAAATCTTCTTCCAGCAAACATCTTCCAGTTTTATTAACTATAAAGAACCACCCCAAATCCTTTCATGTAGTTTTTTTATTCCCTTGTATTTTTAGAATACCTCTAAAAAGTTGTTTTAATTCACTTCCTCCTTTGAGAGACGACCTTGGTCAGCCACTATGTTGCACCCAAGTACCCCAAAATCACACCAATAATTTGAGGGCGCCCACGAAAACACTCTTTAAAATTGACGCCGTTGTCGGGGAGGCAGGTAATTTATTCAACCATTTAGATGTATTTTTTTTATTTTTCATTTTATTATTTTCTTCACCTCTTTCTTTCATCTTTCCCCTTTCTGAAGTTTTCATTTTTTTTTCATCCTCTTCATTTCTTTTTGGACCATCAACTGAACTTCTCATTTTTAATTTACTATGGTCCACTCACTTTCATTTCATTTTTATTTGATTTATGACACACACTAATCATGATGATATCTTAGATCTTGACCCTGAGATTGAACGTAGCCTTAGTGCTCGAATCAGACATTCTCAGTCTACGGGAAGTTTCAATATTCAACCAGTTGGTGAATTCCTCTCTTCTGGAAACATTGAAATTGGAAGCAATTCAATTTCAAACATAAAAGTGGAACCAATGGCTGGAAATAATGGAAATTAACTTAATAGAACCATTCGAGAATTGGCTGCACCAGATATTAACAATCAAAAAATTGTATTGCATACCCGAATCTCGAATCATACTTTGAGTTAAAATCTGGGTTAATTCACCTTCTTCCAAAATTTCACGGCTTATCTGGTGAGGATACAAACAAACACCTTAAATAATTTAATGTGGTTTTCTAAACCCTTAAACCAAGAAATGTTTTTGAAGATCAAATCAAATTAAGAGCATTCCCATTCTCACTTGATGGAGCTGCGAAAGATTGGATGTATTATTTACAACCCGAGGATGTAACTTATTGGAACGATTAAAAACATCTTTTCTTGCAAAGAGTTTTTCCAGCATCGAAGACCACTTTCATTCATAAGAAGATCTCGGGAATCAAGCAAGCACAAGGGGAGTCAATGTATGAGTATTGGGAGAGATTCAAGAAGTTGTGTGTAAGCTGTCCACATCACCAAATCAGTGAGCAACTCCTAATTCAGTACTTCTATGATGGACTCACACTTATGGAGAGAAGAATGGTGGATGCCGTAGTAGGAGGGGAATTGGTGAACAAGACACTAGTATCTGCATGTTCATTTATTGACAAGATGGCACAAAACTCCCAATAGTTTGGAGATCGAGGTACACCACATGTCAGGGGATTACATCAGGTAAGTCCTTCTTCTCTTGAAAGTCATTTAATTAATACCAAGTTGGAAGAATTGACCACTATGGTGAGGCATATTTCATTGGCTCAAAAGACATCTGAACCCCCTCCTTCAAGGCCATGTGGCATTTTCACTGAGACATGCCACCCAACTGACTGTTGCCCATAACTATAAGAGACAGAGGATTGTGCAGCAGTATTCCTATAGAGACCATTTCAGCAAAAACAACAACCATATCACCAAAAGAAGATTGATTAATTTTCTCGAACATACAACCAAGGGTGGAAAGATCGACCAGACATGAGGTATGCTTCTGGACAACAACAAAGTCCACCCTTTCAACAAAACTTCCAGCGGCCTCCGCCTTACCAGCAGGGTTTCCAACAACCCAAAGGAGATTTGAATCCCAAGCATCAACAAGACAACAAAAAGGGAATCCCCCACCAAAGTTAAGTTCTAATACTGATGATCTTTTGAAGAAAAGAGTTCTTAATCAACAGAATGAGCTGAAGAGTCAATGTTCGGAGTTGAGGGAGTTGAAGACTCAAATGAGCCAGATTTCCACTGCCTTCCATGAACTAGTAAGTAAGAATTCTGTAAATATTCCTTCCCAACCCACTCCAAATCCAAAGGGGAATGTTAGTGCCATCACATTGAGAAGTGGGAAGCAAATGAACATTACATATGTACCTACCATTCCATCAGGATTCACCTCTACTCTAGAGAAGCCCAATTCCACATCAACTGATGAGAAACCCAAGGAGAAAGATAAAGGTAAGAAAACTTTTTATGATGTTCTTCCAAAACCCCTTCCTTTTCCAAACAGGGCTATTCAAACCAAGAGGATGGGTGAAAAAGCAATGCAAAAGGAGGTTTTGGAAACATTCAAGTGTGTTGAGATCAATATCTCTCTACTTGAAGCCATCAAAAAAAATCCCAAGGTATGCCAATTTCTTAAAAGAAGTCTACACTAATCAAAAAGGGCTCAAGGGAAATGAGAGGATCAACCTTGGAAGGAATGTCTTAGCATTTATTACACCATCTCTAGCAATTCCAACAACGTGGAAGGATCCCAAGACATTCACCATCCCATGTACCATAGGGGAGTTGCACTTCTCTGATGCTCTTTGTGATTTAGGAGCTTCAATAAATGTGATGCCTCACTCTGTATTGTATTCCTTGCAGGTTGGTGAGTTGAAGCCAACAAGAGTAGTGGTGTAGTTAGCGAATAGAGCTACGACATATCCAGTAGGAGTCCTTGAGGATGTACTTGTCCGGGTAAGAGACATGTCCTTTCCAGTAGACATCTATGTGGTTAACATGGAGGATGATCAGGTAAGTTCTCATGCCCCCATTATCTTAGGCAGGCCCTTCCTCAAAACTACAAAAAATATCATAAATGTCAATGAGGGTACACTTTCTATGGAGTTTGGAGATGAAGTTGTGGTATTTAATGTCATGGATTCTATAAAGTACCCCTTAGAGGGTCATTCTGCATTTGTTATCTCCCATTTTGAACCACCAAGAAAAAACACCATGGAATTGGATTGTCCTATGCTTAGGGAGATTAAGAGTATTGGTTCTAGTTTGATTTCTAAGAGTACTTCCACACCTGTTTCTAAAGAACAAGACTCTATAAGATTTGATTTTGAAATGGAGTCATATTCTGATTTTGATCATGTGAACTCTGATTAGGACATGGCTGTTGAGTATGCTGATGGATTTGATGCTTTATTCTCTGATTTTGATGATGTCTATTCTGATACTACTGCAATTTGTGCACATATTTCAGTTCCTTTAATGTCTCCATCCATACTACACCCTCCTTCATTAGAACTCAATCCATTGCCACCCAATCTGAAATACTCATACTTGTTTAGTGGTGAGAGATTACCTATTATCATTGCTAACAATCTCACTTTTGAACATGAAGAAATGATTTTGAATATTTTGAGGGAGAACATCAGGGCGATTGGGTGGACCTTGGATGACATATCAGGTATTAGCCCCTCCATTTGCATGCATAATATTCTCTTTGAGGATGGGGCTAAACTGGTGAGATAGCCACAAAGGAGACTCAATCCCACCCTTTTGGAGGTTGTTAAAAAAGAAGTTAAAAAATCACTCGAGGTAGGTATAATCTATCCCATTTCATATTCTCAGTGGATAAGTACAATTCAGGTTGTGCCTAAGAAAAGTGTTGTTACTATTGTTAAAAACGAGAAAGATGAGTTAGTTCCAATGAGGGTATAAAATATTAGGCGTGTGTGTGTTGATTATTGGAAACTAAATCATTCCACTCGTAAAGACCATTTCCCCCTCCCATTTATTGATCAGATTCTTGAGAGACTAGCTGGGAAGACACACTATTGTTTCATGGATGGATTTTCGGGATATTTTCAGGTTCCTATATCTCTGGAGGATCAGGAAAATACTACATTCACCTGTCCATTTGGCACATTTTCCTACCGGAGGATGCCATTTGGACTTTTCAATGCCCCATGTACCTTCCAGAGATGCATGGTGAGTATTTTTTCTGATTTTATTGAGACCTACATGGAGGTATTTATGGATGATTTTACAGTGTATTGGTCCTCATTTGATGAATGTTTAATTAGTTTGGGAAAGGTGTTGAATCGTTGTATTGAGAAGAATCTGGTCCTGAAATTTAAAAGTGTCATTTCATGGTAGATCATGGCATTGTCTTAGGGAATGTAGTGTCAAAACATGGGATAGAGGTTGATAGATCAAAGGTAGATATTATTTCATCCTTACCATATCCTTCATGTGTGCATGATGTTAGATCCTTCCTAGGGTATGCTGGATTTTATTGACACTTCATCAGAGATTTTAGTAAGATCGCTCTACCCTTATCTCGACTACTTCAAAAAGATATTGACTTCAATTTTGATGATTCTTGTAGGACTTCCTTTGATGAGCTAAAGAAGTGTCTGACCACTCCACCTCTCATACATCCCCATGGAGGGAGATTCCTTTTAAGCTTATGTGTGACGCCTCCAACTTCGCGGTTGGAGCCGTCTTATCTCAGAGGGTGGAAGGATGTTCACATGTGATCACCAATGCATTTAGGACACTGGATTCAGCCCAATTAAATTACACAACCATGGAAATGGAGTTTCATGCTGTCATATTTGCTCTAGATAAATTCCTTTCATATTTATTGGGCTCTAAAGTAGTTGTTTTTTCTGACCATGCAGCTTTGAGGTACCTCCTGAAGAAGCCAGATGCAAAGCCATGACTTATCCGTTGGATGCTCCTTCTTCAAAAGTTTTACCTTGAGATAAAGGATAAAGAGGGGTCAGAGAATTTGGTGGAAGACCACACGAGTAGGCTTACTCACACACTAGAGGATGACACCTTGGACTAGGTACCATTTTGAGACACTTTTCCCTATGAGCATCTTTATTCCAACTCTGGTACGCATCCTTGGTATGCTGATTTATTGAACTACCTTCTTTCCTCTGAAATCCCTGCAAATTTGATGAAGCATCAAGTCCAAAAATTAAAAACTGAGTCTAGGTATTATGTGTGGGATGATCCTTACCTCTAGCGCATGTGTAGTGACCAATTCATTAGGAGGTGTGTTCTTGATCATGAGATTGATTCTATTTTGCATTTTTGTTATACACTTTCTTATAGTGGACAATTTGGACCCCAACAGATAGCTAGGAAGGTTTTGGAATCTGGATTATATTGTCCTAGCTTATTCCATGATGCCCATGTGTTTTGTAAGTCATGCTCTTGTTGCCAACACACTAGGAACATTTCTAAGAGACATGAGATTCCCCGAAAACCCATATTATTCTGGGAGATTTTTGATGTACAGGGCATTGATTTTATGGGTCCTTTTCCTAGTTCATTTCGATTTTTGTATATTTTTGTTGCTATTTATTATGTGAGTAAATGGGTGGAGGCCAAGGCCACGAGGACTGACGATTCTCATGTTGTAGTGGATTTTGTCAAGGCTGAAATTTTCTGCAGGTTTGGAGTACCAAAGGCCATCATAAGTGACCAAGGGACACACTTTATCAATAGGAATTTTGCTTCCCTCCTTTGAAAGTATGGGGTTACAAACAAAACATCAACACCATACCACCCCAAAACAAATAGTCAGGCTGTGGTTTCAAATCGTGAGTTGAAACAAATATTGGAGAAAACCGTGCAGCCAAATAGGAAGGATTGGAGTAAGCACTTGGATGATGAATTGTGGGCTTATAGGACAACATAAAAGACACCCATTGGTATTTACTAATTTCAGATTGTTTTTGGGAAAGCGTTCCATCTCCCTGTAGAAGTTGAGCATCGGGCTTATTGGGCTATAAATAAATGCATCATGGATTTGGCCCAAGATGTAATCGAAAGGAAGCTACAAATTCAAGATCTTGAGGAGATTAGATTGTCTTCACATGAGAACTCGAGGCTCTATAAGGAAAAATCAAAAGAAGCTCGTGATAGAATGATCCAACAAAAGGATTTTCATGTTGGAGAGAAAGTCCTTCTCTACAGTTCACGACTGAAGATGAGGCCTAGTAAGTTGCATTCCAAATGGTTAGGTACTTATATTTTATCTAATGTATTTCCTTATGGTGAAGTGGAGATCAATCAACAGAACACAAGAAGGAGATTTACAGTAAATGGGAAACGTTTGAAGATATACATTGAGGGACTTCCTACTGATGTAGTGGATTTTATCACACTACATGACCCCATCATCACTTGAGCACATCAGTCTGTTCCTAACCCATTCACTTATATATTATTTTTCCTATTTAATAATTCTTCATTTCATGTGCATATATCATCTCATGGTTTCACATTGAGGACAATGAAATATTTCAAGTGTGGGGGAGGGAACCTTTTAGTTTTGTAATTTCAATTGTTTTCCTGTTTAAAAAAATTGTCTGTTTTTCAGATTTTTTGTGTAAATTTTTCAATTTTCATTGTGTTTGTAAAATTTTTTATCTGAAATGATTCTTATAAAAATTTTGAAATGCATATCAATGAGTTAAACAATTTATCCCATGAAACTGAGATTAAATGAATGCTAAAATGACTTTGTTTCAAGTTCAAATATTTAGTAATTTCATGAAAAGTACAATGAACATTGAATCCCATGCCACATATCACTGACTTTATATTTTAAATCACTTTCCTGTGAGGCTTTTGAACCATTATTTTCATATTATGTACATTCACCTCACTTCTTGAGAGAAACAAACAATGCTTGATTTGACCAGAATTCGATTTATTCCTATCAAAACGTGAGGGTTTGAGGTACTTATGTTTAAATGACTGAGGCATTTGTTTGGTATTAAAGCCCATACTTCAAAAAATCCTTTTTTTATAATGGCCTACCTTGAAAATTTAATCATTTTAGCCCTTAAAAGCCATGCATAGTCTGTTAGGTTAGCCACATTACAAGCCAATTTTCCCTATCCAACCAAATCTTGAAGTGAAATTGCATAATATAGTTGAGATTAAGTGTGGGGGGAGCTATCTTGTGTTGTGCTACCACATTATGTGATACTTTGGGTGGAAAATTAAATTTTGGAGAGATGTGTTTTCTATAGAAGAAAATAATTATATTGAAAGTTGTGCCTTTTCTGGAGCTTTCATGACAAGTGAAGCTGTGCCTTTTCTAGAGCTTCTAATTGAGGTAGAAAGTTGTACCTCTCTGGAGCTTTCAAGAAAATCATGTTTGAGAAGATTGACATTTCTGTTGCTAAATTGAAGAATGGTGAAAACCTTCCATGAATTTTCATGATGATGGATCTGAATTGATACTAAGGGGATTAATGAGGAGACCATATTTAAGTGAAAATTAGATTAATGCAATTTTTCTTCAAAAAGAGTCAAACCCTCCTCATTCAGCCTTAGAAGTTTTCACATCAAAATCATACCAACCGAAAGACACATAACAACCCTGAAATGTCCTAATGATAAACATACGTCCTTGACTCACATTGGGTGGGGATGTAGAAATTTATCAAGCCTATGGTGACCCTTGTATGAGTTTGGATGAGAAAGACATTGCAAAAAAATTGATATTTGAGTGATGAGAGAAAATTCGGGCGAGGTAAGTGTTTTGTGCATGAGAGGATAAATTAAGTTGAAATATATTCAATGATACAAATAGAGAACTTGAAATAAGTTTTTTTATGAGGCATGATATATTGTGATTCTTGGGGTGAAATTGATTGATCTCGATGATATATGTTTAAAAATTGGTTTTGATTTGAAATTGATGTTTACTTGACATGAGGTTTTTCCCAGGAGTGAAAAAGTGTAAGTGTGGGAGAGTTGATAAAACACTATTTTTTTGAATATTTTTTTGATAATAAATGAAATAATTTCCTCACATTGTATTAAATATGTTTATTTATAAAATATTTGGGATTTGACCATTCATTTGAAAATTTGGTGAAAATCCTAGTTTTACCCTTTATAGTGCACTATAGTATTTTGAAGATACCTATTTTTTATTTATTATTTGAATTTTAAATTTTGTAACAGTGTTCTTAACATAATTGTCTACAACTTTTATTCGGGACACTAGAGCTAAATAGTTCATTTGGTTGTTGAAAATGGGCCATGAAGTCAAAGTTGGACTGGACTCTCCAGAATGGAAAAGATTCTCTATTTCGGCCATAACTCCATCATCTAGGCCTAGATTAAGCCCAAATTTTTAGAGGATATATAGGACCCATATCCTCAAATATGATCCTTCTGGAAGGCCGGCCATGTCATGTGTTTTGGTGGTTAAATTGGCGGTGCAAGTTGGAATAAAATATTTGGCCGAATTTCCACATTCACAGTTGAAACCACTTGTAAACTCTCTTCCCCTCTCCTCTATACATTGAAGCTTTTCTCATTTGGAGGGGTTGGGGACGTGAATTGAAAATTTTAGGGTAGAGGAGAATAGGTTCAACTCCAATTGTCCAAGCAATTCAAAAAGGGTAGCTCTTGAAGTAAGGATCCCTTCGTCGAAGCCCTATTCTTGTTCCTCATGTTGTAATGTTTGTATTTTCTTAATAAACTTATTTGTTCTTCTTTTATTTTTTCTATTTTCTTCTGTTTTGTTTAAATTTCTTCTTCTATTAATCTTAATATTTGGTCTTGAATTCTTGAGTAGAAGCGTTATTGGGTTATACCCATTATAAACCTTTGCACTTGCAAAATGCTTCTACGAGGATTACGCCACCCATGGAAGAGTAGTTATTTTTAGTAATCGATATACCTCTCACATTCTTCATTCATTTATTTTGAATCAATGATATACTGTAACTCACTTAATATGATCCATGAATTGTGTGTTTAAATTGTAAGAAACTAAGAAAACAATTGAACAATTAACACAAAAACACGCGAGGCCTGGATTTTGTGTAAATTGTGAGAGCGCGATCTTAATCGGAAATACAAGACCATACGGGATAAATTTGAAGAGTTAAAATATAATCCCTATATACAATTCATCCACATTTCTAGAATGTATATGTTCCTTAATTCACCACTGACCATAATCTAACCTTAGAACATCAATCAAAGCAGGGTGTTGCGATTCCATGTTCCGAAGATAGCCTAAGTTTAAATTCACTTCATCTTAGTGGTAAGGTTAATTATCATATGGTTCGAGGGTTAAAAAATTAAGGGATCATAATTAAGTGAATATTATTTTAAATGATAATGATTAATAAATGATTGAATAGGTATAGTAAGATTGATTACTCCTTTTAAAATATTTTTTTTAAAAACATTTTCTTGTTGTGTCTTTTTAATCAAACTTCATTTCAAAATTAAAAACAAAAAAAATTCAATCTTCTTCCAGGAATCATCTTCAAGTTTTATAAACTATAAAAAACCACCCCTAATCCTTTCAAGTAGTGTTTTTATTCTATTTTATTTTTAGAATACCTCTGAAAATTTGTTTTAACTCACTTCCTCCTTTGAGAGACGACCTTGGTCAGCCACTCTGCTGCACCTAAGTACCCCAAAATCACACTAATCATTTGAGGGTGCACACGAAAGCACTCTTTCAGTAAACTAGAAACTAACTGTTTATTAGAAAATTTTTGTATGGAATAAATATTACAATTTCCAAGTCTCATATGGTAGATCCATGACTCATTTTCCTTTATAGTTAATAAATTTACTTTTTGAGTACACAACTATTGTTAGTCAAGTGTATAATCACTATCAGTTTTTAGTGCTCTAAATGTATGAAATTTATCATTAAACCCAATAGGAATTTTTAAAAAAATCATCACAAAAAACATGATCACATAGATGAGAAAAGATTATCAGATTGTGCTTCAATCCTTGAACAAAAAGTACTTCATTAATGGATATGATTTTTTGATATCCAATTATTCCAATTCCAATTATTTTCTATCTATAATTATTACCAAATGTGAGAAATAATCTATCCATTTTAGTTAGTGTGTGATAATTTGATGGATCTCAACTCATATGTATTGAAAATACACTTTCCATGTACTAAATAACATTTCTTTTTTTTGCGGTATTTTACCTACAAAAGAAGTTAAACAAATGTATGTCTTGGTACCCATATCTTCTTGGGTCCAACAGTGTTTTCTATAAGATATCTGGGAATCTATATCTTCATTATTTTTCCATAACTCATATAATTTTCATTTAATAAGTTTTTTGAAATGAAATCTCTTTTAATTCCACTTATTTGAGTATTTTTGAAATTAACACAATTTTTTATATGTCATTTTGTTTCACAAAATTAACAAGTTTCTATTTTCTAATTGGGGAAAATAGATTTTTTACAGTTTAGACTTCTCGCCCTTACTTCTTATACCAAATATATCATTTTTAATAAAATTATTTTCAAGGATTTCACCTGTTATTTTTTATACTTTAGTAAAGACTAGAGAAGTATTATTATATGTTTCTACTTCATCATGTAATGCTTTAATCTTATTTTCATGATAAATGTAGTCTATAGTAGATGAGTTAAATTTATCAACTAAATCTTGATGTTGTCTCAACATGGAATCCCTTTCTCCTAAAGTAGTATTATGAACATTAATTAGTGAATTTTTTAATAAAGGGTCATATTTCACTTCTAACATAGAACAATATGAGAATAATTTACTATTTGAGTAATGTGAAAAATCCAAATATGAATCAAAACTGGATGGGTAATAGGTTTTTACCTTTTCCTCTTCATCCATGAAGCATATATTGGATTTAAAATTTCATTTTTCTTTTTTTTGAATGAAATTTAGATAAACTACTAGATTCTTCAGAAACATTCCTTGATTCTTTCATTTTTCTTCTGCCTTTATTTTCACAATCAGCAATTTTCTGATATTTCATATCTGAATTTCTCTTTTTATCTTTTAGCTGAGTACAATCAAGTCTTATATGACCTATTTTTTCATTCGAAGTATCTGAATTCTCTTTAGTCTTTCTCATCCTTTTTGAAGTAATTTTTATCCAATTTTCTTCTTATAAAAATTGATATATTTTTTAGATAATTGAGCTAGTTCCATTTCAGAATCAAATGGATCTGATTTTTTTATTTTCTATCATCTAGTTTAATTTTTCTGATTAGCTTATGAGATGTTACCTTAAGAGAAGTGTTATCCTTTTTCAAAATTATTTTATGATCTTCAACTTTGACTTTCATTTTAGCATCTTAGATTCTCAGAGTCCCAATATATTCTTTCATGGTTTGGTCTTTGACAGGTGATGATTGTCTAATAGTAGAATATATTCCATTCAATTTGAAAGTAATTACTCTCAGTACTTTTAATGATTGTTTAGATATTATGATAGGTTTTGTTAAGGCTGTAATATTATTGAAAATTTATGTAAGCCTTTCATTTATCTATGTGATTCCTTCACTATCAAAAATTTGGAATGTGTCAAATTTTAGCTTTGCTGTTGCATACCTCATCTATCTTATAATATCTATTCCTTCATAGGAAACTGCAATAGTTTTCCACATTTCATAAGTCATTGTACAATGTGAAACATGATTGAATTCATCTAGTCCAAGACTGAAGATATTTTGTAACACCCCAGGTAAATAAAGAATATGACATTTTTATATTTATCCATATTTTTGAATAAAATATTAATATTACTTTAAAGGGAATCCTATGATCGATGGCGTACCCAATACACAACAACGAGTTTCTTTGAAATCATACGTTGCACTCTAATAATAAAATAATATTATTTTAAATGGTAGTTAGTGCATAGCCATTGTAATGGTGGGAAATGAACGGTAATAACTACAAAATGATTATATATGTTTGTCAAATATTTTTACTTCTATCCAATAAATTTTAGAGGCATAAAATGCAAATGAATCCAATTTTAAGAATAAATCTTCTAATATTCTTTAAAAAATCGATAAACCACCTTTTTATGGAGAACCCTTTTTAAATATACTTTTGACAATTTTATATGTTTTATTTGACAAAATAAAATCCTTCTTTAGAATCTGGACATCAAAATTTACTGTGTAAAATTTTGTTATTTTTCCGATAAAGATCATTTTTATTGAAAATGTAGCATTTTAATTCAAAACCTCATTTTAATCTGATTTATTAATATGGATATATTATATTTTTTAATTTATATTAAAGTGTATTTAGAATATATTTTTACCATTTAATCTAATGGTGGTCATTGGAATTAATTTCACTTTGAAATTGGAGTTAAACTAGTGTCAATCTTATAATAGATATTATTTCTTAAAAAACACGCTATTTGTTTTGACAACGAGAATTGATTATTAAATTAATTAATAAAACATATATGTTTTAAATTTTTTAAAATAGACATCATTTTTGAATTTGGAATATCAAATATAGCATAGGGGGAATTTTTTGTATTTTTCTGAAAAACTTCAATTTTTATGAATAGTGGAACCACTAAGTGGTAGTTAAAGAAACCGATTTTTCGTTTAAATGAAAATTTTCAACTTCTATGATTTTATTCTCAATAATCTGACATACATGATTTTCATTAAGAAGTAATATGTGGTTCAATGAGATTAAAATAACTTTTGGTGAATAATTACTTTTAAGTTTTATTAATCACTATTAAAGGTAATTAGTGTAATTTAAGGTAAAAATAATGTTTTAATAATATTAAATTACCTAGACACATGTCCTACCCTCATTGGATGTGCATTGCTGACCGAGAAAACCCATGTGTCAACTTGGGAACCCCATGGATCAACATTTTTAGGAAAATGATATAAATAACTTTTTATTTAAAGTTAAAATAAAAATGTCACAAACATGAGTTGTTTTACTAAAACAATTTTTAAATGGTGTTATACAAGGCATATTTTTACTATAAATATTAATTAAAAAGATAAAACGATTTCCTACTTCATGATAATTTTATTATAATTTTTCGACATTAAATAAATTAATTTATTTATGACACCATGATGATGCAGCGATTACCTCATTATTTAACGATTTAAATAAAATTAAAAGATAATGTTAAATATAAGACCTACACATGTATAAAACCAATTGGATGGGTGTATTTATAACACTTATCACATTATCCTATAAATATAGAATTTTGGGTCCTTTAAAATCTGAAAAGAATTTTATAATAAAGTAACCTTTTATAACATTCCAAGAGTGTCCCTCTTCTCCTCTTATAAAAGGCCCCCACCTCTACCACCTTACCCACACCTCTCTAGCCTTTGGCTCGACCAACCCCTGCCCATTTTGTCACCCCACATCCCTCTATTACTCATATATGCATAAATTTTGGCAGAAGTCTTTCCAAGAAAGCCTTTCAGCTCAAATCGAAAAGAGTTACCCGATTTAAAGGTAAAGTCTTCCCTAGTGTTCTTTTGTTTTATTTTGCTTCTCCAACCCCCTAAACTCTTTGTATTCCTTTATTTTGTAACAACACCAGTATATTTAATATACAAGTATGTTTTTATATGAATTATTCTAGCTACACTTACACACACATCCATCTAATGGTTAAAGAACATACTGTTTCTGTGGATGGTGAATTACTGCTTCACGAAACGATAATTTTTCAATCTTCTATTAACACCTTTCATGGTGGCCATTATGATGTCATTGTATTCTATATATGATATATATGGTATTTATTTTTCCCATATGATTCTGTATTTTATATTTAAAACATACCTTTATGCTTTTCATGTTGTGAAAATGCGATAATTTCATACGAGGAAGTGTGGACTTCCGTCCCCTCAAGTGATGTGACTCGTTCATGCAATACATGGAATGTATAAAGAATGAAATTAATGAACTTATGTGACCTATAAAACATGTATATTATAATTTAATTATAATATATATATATATATATATATATCAATTTTTTTAATTCCATTAATATGGCAAGGAAATGAAAGTAGCGTTCATGCGTACGTACGGCTTACCGTCTCCATGAACAGTACATTTCACTTCTTATCTCCAAATGTTATGTACTATTATAAGTACATATATATAAAGAATATATATTTCATATATTACATATAAATGATAGATATCATTCTGGAACTATAATATATATATCTCTCTTTTAGCTTTAATTCCATTAATATGACAAAAAAATGAAAGTAGCGTTCATGCGTACGTACGACCTACCATCTCCATGAACTGTACATTTCATTTTTTATTTCCAAATTTTATGGAATAGTATAAAATGAATATGTACAAGATATATATTATTTTTGAATCATTAATACTATTCTGGAAATGATTTACTTATAACTACATGGAAAATAATTTTCAAACAAGTTCATTTTTGACTTATGTACCAAACATCGATAAAAACGCCTGATATGAACTCACATTATTAACCAATTATTATAACATTATAATATGTGATATGAACTGAATAATAATATTTAATGGAGGTCTTTAAGACATTTTAAATTGACCAAAGTTTATTATTCAGTAATATAAAGAAACGAACAAGACAAGATGGATTTGAGGTAAGGGATCCAACCCCTCTCTCTCTTTTTAAGTACACTCTTTTATGTGATTCATTTTAAAATCATTTTTGTTATGATTAGGATGTTCTTTAATATTAATATTACATTAATTTTTATGTTAATATGATGAGATACCATATTTTCTATCATCAATCCAATTTGGATGTTTTGATTGGCGCAGTTAGGCTGCCGAATATTCGTAAGTGATCCAACCTCTCTCTTTCGTTTTAAATACTCTCCATTATGTTACTTCTTTTAATCTCCCCTTTTTATGTTGGGGGATGTCCTTTTACATTACTATTGCTGTAAATTTATGTTTATATGATGAGAGACCCTATTTGATCTCATCAATCCATTTTTTGAAAGTTTTAAGTGGCGCCGTTAGGCTGCCGAGTTTTCATAAGGGATTTTTCATCTCACATTTATACCCATGAGATTTATGCTACATTTTCCACCATTTACTTTTATTGGTGTTTTTACTACCCATTATTATACTATTTGTGTAATATAATTTCGTTTATGATTATTTACATCAATGTTTTATTGCCCTTCTTCAATGAGGTGTACGTTTCGAAAGTTACCCAAATCGGTAAGGGGACCTTTCACCATCCCCTTATTTAAAAATACATATTTTGTTAAATCTTTTCAATTAAATATTATTATGTTGGGAGATGTTCTAATATATCCTTATTGCTATAAATTGTATGTACAAGTGATTGGATACCCTTTTTATCTCTCATCAACTCATTTTATGAATTTTGAAGTGACGCCGTTTGGCTGTCAAATGTTCTGCAAGGGATCTTCTCAACCCAATTTTGATTCTTTGGGATAAACTTTTACTCCTTGAATATGTCATTCTATGAATATTTCTTAATCACCTATGATTGTTTTACACCTAATATCCACTTATATTTGGTGTATTCATTTCTCACACATAATTATGTAATTGACTTATCCTTAATCCAAGAATACCGTCTTTGTACGGGACTTCGTCTCAATCTCCTTTCATTGAGGCATATTTTGTTCTAATACAGTGCTTTCTTTTATTTGGTGTATAAACCCCGTTGAATTTTAATTTTATAAAAAAGGAATCTTTTTCTACGAAGCGTTTTATAAAACGACAAAAAGGAATGTTTTTTTTAACGTACGTGGTGACAACGACCTTTTCTGCCACCGCGAGTATTATTTGGTATTTGGCTTCCACAACAAGCCGTAATGTTTTTTAAATGAAATAAGTACCATGTAATCTTTTGTGAATTTTGGTATTGAAAATGGTTTTGATAATGTATTTGTTATGTCAACATATTTAAGTGATATATTGTGCTTGAAATGTGGAAATGTTTTCTTTCCTTATAATTGTTTTATGTGTTATGATTTTATAATGGTACTTGGACATTTGATGGGTGGTTGCGTGATAAACCGTATTACAGGTGGTGCCATGAATACCAGGATGGGTGGTTACATTACAACCTCCAATGCATTGGGTATTGAAGTCGGCCGTATTGCTATTCCATTAAGTATGTGTGGAAGTCAACCGTATGGTTATTCCATTGAAGTATGTTTATGTCCCAAGTTACCTTTATATGTTATGTGTTCTTTATATGGGTTTTATGGTAATCATTTGGTTACAAATGGGTAAGTAATGGTGTTTTATTCAGTTATGAGTTTTTACTACTTCATAATGGTGAAAAGTATTACTTTGGTAAAGTACTCATGGTTTACTTGTTGTTTTGAAAAACTAACAGTTATCCTTCTTTGTGTATCCTTTAATGGGATTTTTATGCTCATCCCAAGTTTTTGAAATGTTTTCCACATGACTGAAAGAAGAATAGCGTCAAGGATGGGATCAAGGAAAGACATTCTATCTAAAACATGGAACGAGATATGTTTCTTTTTAAGTGTTTTTTTATTATTTTATGGAAACTTATTAGAAGTGTCTACTATATAATCTTTTGAGATGTAATAGTTATGACCTAATTCTCTAAAACTCTAAACTTAAAAATATCCTCTATGTGAATTATTCATTTAATTCATGATTAAGTAATGTTTAAGGCCGAGGCCTTATAGTTGGTATCAGAGGTCGGTTTAGATAACTTTAGAGTTTAGGGAATTCTATAAGCATAAGTGACATTACCATAATGGCTAGGATTTCAGAAAGAGTCATAGTTTTTAGATAAAGTGAATGAGTAATTATATCTTAGTGTTTATATTCTTCATTAGTACATGATGATTTTGTTGATATATGCACACTGAATTTTCTGTTTTTAGTAAATGGATGGATCTAGCAGGCACCAAAGTGACAATGGGTTTGATGGAAACTGTGGGGGTTCTCTGATTAAGAGACTGGATGAAATGGGGGATTCAATACAACTATCAAGGAGTCATGATCAACCACTTGAACCTTGGGGAGTTCTCTAATGCATCATGTACGAGATGACCAACTCGATGTGGAAGTTAACGTAATAATTATAAAGGTAACCATTTGGTTTTATATGATCCTTAATTTTAAGGTAATTATGGGTTACTATATGTTATGATGGAAACTGAAAGTCATGAGATAATATTGAGGTTAAATTATGTTATGGTTATTTTTGAAGGTTTTATCTCTTATTATGGAATGTTTTAAGAATTATATAGTTTTGGAAAAAGGACAACACACAGACCGTGTGACAACCTGTCGCATCGGAGAAAGCTGTGGGAATCGAACACACAACCAAAGTGCAACTGGTATTTATCACCTCCCATTGGACTACATGAAGTGCCTGGTTAGTTCGACAAATTCTTTTTAGTTAGACGATCTTATGAATCTAGAATAAGTTTATTTTGGGTTATCTATGGAAATTATTAACCTATCATGAAGGATATGTGATTAGGTTAATTAATTTTCAGTATGAAACTTTAAGAGTAACCGATGTTATTTGGAGATAAATGTTAAGGTTTATATTGGAAGACTATGTGATTAAATCATTCAAATATTTGGGTTTCAATATTAGTTTTGTCTACTTTGAAGAAATTTATGGACAATTGTTTATCGAATGGTCTTAGTTGAACTTTGGGTTTTGTTGGACAAATTTTGGAGATTAAGAATATATTTTATTTTTATAAAGGATTATCCTTTTGTGGATTATCTAATCCTGTACTAACAATTTTGGTTTTGGTTATGGTCTAAAGACATGGGAAGTATATAGTTCTCTTTTGTGGATTAGGTGGTTCTCTAGAAGTTGATTATAGCTCTCTTAGTGCGAAAAAGTCTTCCTAAATACTCGTATTTTGGAGAAAATATGAGTTTGATTAAGTTATCTAGTAAAATTTGAAAGGCTACGTGACAAGTAAGTATGTTTCATTATGATTTAGTTAAGCTCAAAAATAAATTCCTCAATTAAGAGTATCTTAAAACAAAAATGTTGTCTATTAACTTTTCCTATTGGGGAATCAAATACCGTTTAACCCATCACAAGTTTCTGATTTTCTTATGGTTAACTTTCTCCTAGACATGTTTACTATCACTCTCCATCAAAACATGGACCTTTGTTTTTTCCTTAATATACATATTTTCATACTTGTAATCCTAGTATGGGTTAACACGGGTGACTTTGTATTTCTCTCCCATTCTTTTAAAGTGATAGTTTTACTGAATCTTGTTCCGATGTGGGATTTTCAATGAAGCTTCCAAGCCAAATTTTAAAATTGTGAGGACGCAATTCCCAAAATGAGGGAAGGATGTAACACCCTAGGTAAATAAAGAATATGAAATTTTCATATTTATTCATATTTTTGAATAAAATATTAATATTACTTTAAAGGGAATGCAATGCTCGATGGCGTACCCAATACACAACAACGAGTTTCTTTGAAACCTTACGTTGCAATCTAATAATAAAATAATATTATTTTAAATGGTAGTTATCTACTAGACGTTGTAATGGAAGGAATTAACGGAACTAACTACAAAATGATTATATATGTTTGTAAAATATTTTTACTTTTATCCAATAAATATTAGAGCCATAAAATGAAAAAGAATCCAATTTTAATAAAAACTCTTTGAATATTCTTTAAAAGGTCGATTAACCGCCTTTTTATGGAGAAATCATTTTAAATATACTTTTGACAATTTTATATGTTGTATTTGACAAAATAAAATCCTTCTTTAGAATCTTGACATCAAAATTTACTTTGTGTAATTTGTTTTCGATAAATATCAATTTTTTTTAAAATGTTGCATTTTAATTAAAAACCTCATTTTAATATGATTTATTTATATGTATATATTATATTTTTAATTTAGATTCATGTGTATTTAGAATATATTTTTACCATTTAATCTAATGGTGGTCATTGGAATTAATTTCACTTTGAAATTGGACTTAAAATAGTGTCAATCTTTTAATAGATATTGTTTCTTAAAAACACGCTATTTGTTTCGACAGCGGGACATTATTATTAAATTAATTAATGAAACATATATGTTTTTAATTATGTAAAATATACATCATTTTTGAATTTGTAATATCAAATATAGCTTAGGGTGAATTTTTGGTATTTTTCTGAGAAACTTCAATTTTTGATGAATAGTTAAACCACTAAGTGGTAGTTAACGAAACTGATTTTTTGTTTAAATGAAACTTTTACACATCTGTGATTTGATTTTCAAAAATCCGACATAAATGGTTGTCATTAAGATGTAAAATGTGGTTCAATGAGATTAAAATAAGTTTTGGTGAATTGTAACTTTTAAGTTTTATTATTCGCGATTAAAGGTAATGCGTGTAATTTAAGTTAAAAATAATGTTTTAATAATATGAAATGACCTAGAAACATGTCCTACCCTCATTGGATGTATCATGGCTGACCAATAAAATCCATGTTTCAACTTGGGGACCAATGGAGCCACTTTGACAGAAAAATGACATAAATAACTTTTTATTTAAAGTTAAAATAAAAATGTCACAAACATGAGTTGTTTTACTAAAACAATTTTTAAATGGGGTTATACAAGTCCTAATTTTGACTATAAATATTAATTAGAAAGATAAAAGGATTTCCTAAATCATGATAGCTTTTTTATAATTTTTAGACTTTAAATAAATTAATTTATTTATGACACAATGATGATGCAGAGATTACCTCATTATTTAACGATTTAAATAAAATGAAAAGATAATATAAAATCTAAGATCTAAAAATTTCAAAAACTTATTGGATGGGTCGATTTATAACTCTTATCACCTTATCCTCTAAATATATAATTTTGGGACCTTTAAAATCCAAAAATAATTTTATAATAAATTAACCTTTTTTTACTTTCCAAGAGTGCCTCTCTTCTGCTCTTATTAAAGGCCCCCACCTCTACCCCCTTACCCCCACCTATAAAGCCTTTGGCTCGGCCAAAACATACCCATTTTGTCTCTACACATCCCTCTATTACTTCTAGAAGACTCACATTGGGTAGAAGTCTTTCCAAGGAAGCCTTTGAGCTCAAATAAAAAAGAGTTACCCGGTTTAAAGGTAAAGTCTTCCATAGTGTTCTTTTGTTTTATTTTGCTTCTCCAACCCCCTAAACTCTTTTTATTCCTTTATTTTGTAACAACCCAGTATCTAAAATATAATAGGATTTTTTAATAATAATTATTAGAGCTACACTTACACACACATCCATCTAATGTTTATAGAACATACTGTTTCTGTGGATGGAGAATTACTGCTTCACGAAACGATAATTGTTCAATCTTCTTTTAACACCTTTCATGGTGGCCATTATAATGTCACTGTATTTTATATATGATATATATGGAATTTAATTTACCCATATTCTTCTGTATTTTATATTTAAAACATAACTTTATGCTTTTCATGTTGTGCAATTGCGATAATTTCATACGAGGAAGTGTGGACTACCACCACCTCAGGTGATGTGACTCGTTCATGCAATACATGGAATGTATAAAGAATGAAATTAATGAAATTATGTGACATATAAAACATTTATATTATACTGTAATTATAATATATATATATATATATATCTCTCTCAATTATTTTTGATTCCATTAATATGGAAAAGAAATGAAAGTAGCGTTCATGCGTACGTACGACTTACCATCTCCATGAACGGTACATTTCATTTCATATCTCCAAATGTTATGTAGTATTATAATTAAATATATATAATGGATATATATTTCATATATTACACATAAATTATGGATATCATTCTGGAACTCTAATATATATATATATCTCTCTTTTAGCTTTAATTCCATTAATATGACAAAAATGAAAGTAGTGTTCATGCGTACGTACGACCTACCATCTCCATGAACAATGATTTTAATTTTTTATCTCCAAAAGTTATGGAATATTATAAAATGAATATTTACTGGATATATATGATATTTCAATCATTAATACTATTCTTGAAATGATTTAATTATAACTACATGGACAATCATTTTCAAAACAAGTTCATTTTTGACGCATGTACCAAACATCGACCAAAACGTCTGATATGAACTCACATTATTAACCAATTATTATAACATTATAATATGTGATATGAACTGAATAATAATATTTAAATGAGTTCCTTAAGAAATTATAAATTGACCAAAGTTTGTTATTCAAGAATATAAAGAAACGAACAAGACCAGTCAGACTTGAGGTAAGGGATCTTACCCCTCTATTTCTTTTTAAGTACACTCTTTTATGTCATTACTTTTAATCTCATTTTTCTTATTATTGGGATGTTATTTTATATTACCCTTAATTTAATTTTTATGTTCATATGATGAGATACCATATTTTCTCTCATCAATACATTTTGGATGTTTTGATTGGCGCCGTTAGGCTGCCAAATTTTTGTAAGAGATCCAACCTCTCTCTTTCGTTTTATGTAATCTCCTTTACATCACTTCTTTTAAGATCCCCTTTTTTTGTTGGGGGATATTATTTAATATTCCTATTTATGTAAATTTTATGTTAATATGATGAGAGACCCAATTTGATCTCATCAATCCATTTTTTGGAAGATTTAAGTGGCGCCGTTAGGTTGCCGAGTTTTCATAATGGATTTTTCATCTCACATTTATACCCATGAGATTTATGCTACAATTTCCACCACTTCCTTTGAGTGTTGTATTTACTGCCCATTATTATACTCTTTGTGTAATATAGTTTTGTTTATGAGTATTTACATCAATGTTGTATTGCCCTTTTTCAATGAGGTGTACGTTTCGAAAGTTACCCAAATCGGTAAGGGGAACTTTCACCCTCCCCTTATTTAAAAAGACTTCTTTTGGTAAATCTTTAAAATTACATATTATTATGTTGGGATATGTTCTCATATATCCTTATTGCTATAAATTTTATGTCCATGTGATGAGATACCCTTTTTATCTCTCATCAACTAAATTTCTGAATTTTGAAGTGACGCCGTTAGGCTGTCAAATTTTCTTCAAGGGATCTTCTTAACCCAATTTTGATTCTTTGGGATAAACTTTTACTCCTTGAATATGTCATTATATGAATATGTGTGAATGAACTCTAATTTATTTACACTTAATATCTACTTATATTTTGTGTATTCGTTTCTCACACATAATTATGTAATTGATTTATCCTTAATCCAAGGATACCGTCTTTGTAAGGGACTTCATCTCAATATCATTTAATTGAGGAATATTTTGTTCTAATACAAGGCTTTATTTTATATAGTGTATAAACCCCTTTTAAGTTTAATTTTATACAAAAGGAATCTTTTTCTACGAAGCTTTTTACAAAATGACAAAAAGGAATGTTTCTTTTAACGTACGCAGTGACAACGACCTTTTCCGCCACCGTGACTATTATTTGGTCTTTGGCTTCCTCAACAAGCCGTGATGTTTTTAAAATGAAATAAATACCATGTACTATTTTATGAACTTTGGTATTAAAAATGGGTTTGATAATGGATGTGTTTTGTCAATATATTTAAGTGATATATTGTGCTTGAAATCTGGAAATGTTTTCTTTCCTTATAATTTTTTTATGTGTTATGATTTTATAATGGTACTTGGACATTTGAAGTGGGGTTACGTGATAAACTATATGATGGGTGGTGCCGTGAATACAAGGATGGGTGGTTACGTTATAGCCTCCAATGCATTGGGTATGGAAGTCGACCGTATGGCTATTCCCTTAAGTATGTGTGGAAGTCGACTGTATGGTTAGTCTATTTAACTATGTTTATGTCCCAAGTTACCTTTATATGTTATGTGTTCTTTATATGGGGCTTATGGAAATATTTTGGTTAAAAAATGGTAAGTAATGGTCTTTTATTCAGTGAAGAGTTTTTACTACTTCATAAAGGTGATAAGTATTACTTTGGTAAAGTACTCATTTTTTACTTGTTTTTTTGAAAAACTAACAGTTATCCTTTTTTGTGTATCCTTTACTAGGATTTTTATGCTCATCCCAAGTTTTTGAAATGTTTTCCACAGGACTTAAAGATGAATAGGGTCAAGTATGGGGTCAAGGAAAGACATTCTATCTAAAACATGGAACTAGACATGTTTCTTTTTAAGTGTTTTTTATTATTTTATGTGAAATTAGTAGAAGTGTCTACTATGTAATCTTTTGAGATGTAATAGTTATGACATAATTTGCTAAAACTCTAAACCTGAAAATATCCTCTATGTGAATTATTCATTTAATTCATGATTAAGTAATTTTAATTGTCGTGGCATTATAGTTGGCATCAGAGGTCGGTTTAGATAACTTTAGAGGTTAGGCTATTCTATAAGCATAAGTGACATTACCATAATGGATAGGATTTCAGAAAGAGTCATAGTTTTTAGATAAATTGAATGAGTAAGTATATCTTAGTTTTTATCATCCTCATTAGTACATGATGATTTTCTTGATACACGCACACTGACTTTTCTGTTTTTAGTAAATGGATGGATCTAGCAGGCACCAAAGTGACAATGGGTTTGATGGAAACTGTGGTGGTTCTCGGATTAAGAGACTGAATGAAATGGGGGATTCAATGAGGAATCTCGTGGTTGTGCTAAACCTACTATCAAGGAGTCATGATCAACCCCTTGAACCTTGGGGAGTTCTCTAATGCATCATGTACGAGATGACCAACTCGATGTGGAAGTTCAGGTAATAATTATAAAGGTAACCATTAGGGTTTATATGATCCTTACTGTTGAGGTAATTATGTGTTACTATATGTTATGATGGAAAATGAAAGGAATGAGATAATATTGAGGTTAAATTATGTTATGGTAATTTTTGAAGGTTTTATCTCTTATTGGGGAATGTTTTAAGAATTATATAGTTTTGGAAAAAGGACAACACGCAGACCGTGTGACAAAACATTGCATCGTAAAAAGCTGCGGGAATTGAACCCACAACCAAATTGCGACTGGTATTTATCACCTACCACTAGACTATGTGAAATCCCTGGGTAGTTTGACAAATTATTTTTAGTTAGATGATCTTATGAATGTTGAATAAGTTGATAATGGGTTATCTATGGAAATTATTAACCTATCAAGAATGATATGTGATTAGGTTAATTACTTTTCAGTATGATACTTTAATAGTAACTAATTTTATTTGCAGATAAATGTTAAGGTTAATCTTGGAAGAATATGTGATTAAATCCTTCAAATATTTGGGTTTCAATCTTAGTTTGGTTTACTTTGAGGAATTTTATAGACAATTGTTTATCAAATAGACTTTGTTGAACTTTTTGTTTTGTTGGACAAATTTTGGAGATTAATAATAGATTTTCTTTTTATAAAGGATTATCCTTTTGTGGATTATCTGATCTCATAATTAAAATTTTGGTTTTGGTTATGTTCTATAGACATGGGCAGTATATAGTTCTCTTTTGTGGATTAGTTGGTTCTCTAGAAGTTGATTATAACTCTCTTAATGAGAACAAGTCTTCCTAAATACTAATCTTTCGGAGAAAATATGAGTTTGATTAAGGAATCTAGTAAAAGTTGAAAGTCTACGTGAAAAGTAAGTATGTTTCATTATGATTTAGTTAAGCTCAAAATTAAATTCTTCAATTAAGAGTAACTTAAAACAAAAATTTTGTCTATTAGTTTTTCCTACTGGGGAATCGAATACCGTTTAACCCATCACAAGTTTGTGATTTTCTTATGGTTAACTTTCTCCTAGAAAATTTTTCTATCAATATCCATCAGAACATGACCTTTTTTCCCTTAATATCCATATTTTCATACTTGGAATCCTAGTATGGGTTAACTCGGGTGACATTTTTACTTCTCTCCCATTCTTTTAAAGTGATAGTTTTACTTACTCTTGTTCCGATGTGGGATTTTCAATGAAGCTTCCAAGCCCAATTTTAAAATTGTGAGGATGCAATTCCCAAAAGGGGGGAAGGTTGTAACACCCCAGGTAAATAAATAATATGAAATTTTCATATTTATCCATATTTTTGTATAAAATATTAATATTACTTTCAAGGGAACGCTAATATGCAACAACTAGTTTCTTTGAAATCTTAAGTTGCACTCTAATAATAAAAAAATATTTTCATAAATGGAAGTTAACGCCTATATGTTTTAATGGAGGGAATGAATGGAAATAACTAGAAATTGATTATATATTTTTGTCAAATATTTTTACTTTTATCCAATAAATGTTAGAGGCTTAAAATGCAAACAAATCCAATTTTAAGCATAAATCTTCTAATATTCATTAAAAGGTCGATTAACCGCCTTTTTATGCAGAACCCTTTTTAAATATACTTTTGTCAATTTTATATGTTGTATTTGACAATATAAAATCTTTCTTTAGAATCTGGACATCAAAATTTACTTTGTGTAAAATTTTGTTATTTTTCCGATAAAGATCATTTTTATTGAAAATGTTGCATTTTAGTTCAAAACCTCCTTTTAATATGATTTATTTATATGGATATATTATATTTTTAATTTATATTAAAGTTTATTTATAATATATTTTTACCATTTAATCTAATGGTGGTCATTGTAATTAATTTTACTTTGAAATTGAACTTAAACTAGTGTCAATATTTTAATAGATATTGTTTCTTAAAAAACACGCTATTTGTTTCAATAGCGGGAATTGATTATTAAATTAATTAATTCAACATATATGTTTTGAATTTTGTAAAATAGACATCATTTTTGAATTCAGAATATCAAATATAGCTTATGGTGAATTTTTGGTATTTTTTCTGAAAAACTTCAATTTTTGATGAATAGTGAAACCACTAAGTGGTAGTTAAAGAAACTAATTTTTTTAAATGAAACTTTTACACTTCTATGATTTGATGTTCAAAAATCCGACATACATGGTTTTCATTAAGAAGTAAAATGTGGTTCAATGAGATTAAAATAATATTTGGTGAATAGTAACTTTTAAGTTTTATTAATCAAGATTAAAGGTAATTATTGTAATTTAAGGTAAAAATAATGTTTTTATAATATGAAATGACCTAGACACATGTCCTACCCTCATTGGATGTGTAATGGATGACCAAGAAAATCCATGTGTCAACTTGTGGACACCATGGAGCCACTTTGGTCAGAAAATGACATAAATAACTTTTTATATAAAGTTAAAATACAAATGTCACAAAAACGAGTTGGTTTACTAAAACAATTTTTAAATGGGGTTATACAAGTCATATTTATTACTATAAATATTCATTATAAAGATAAAAATATTTCCTACATCATGATATTTTTTTATAATTTTTAGACATTAAATAAATTTATTTATTTATGACACCATGATGATAAAGCGATTACCTCATTACTAAACGATTTAAATAAAATGAAAATATAATGTAAAATATAAGTCCTACAGAAGTCAGAAACCAATTGGATTGGTGGATTTAGATCTATTATCACCTTATACTCTAAATATTTAATTTTGTGACCTTTAAAATCCTAAAAGCATTTTATAATAAAGTAACCTTTTATTACTTTGCAAGACTGCCCGTCTTCTCCTCTTATAAAAGGCCCCCACCTCTAGCACCTTACCCACACCTCTCAAGCCTTTTTCTCGGCCAAACCTTGCCCATTTTGTCTCTCCACATCCCTCTATATCTCATAGAAGGCTCAATTTGAGCTGAAGTCTTTCCAAGGAAGCCTTTGAGCTCAAATAAAAAAGAGTTACCCGGTTTAAAGGTAAAGTCTTCCCTAGTGTTATTTTGTTTTATTTTTCTTCTCCAACCCCATAAAATCTTTTTATTCCTTTATTTTATAACAACACCAGTATCTTAAATATACTATGATGTTGTTATAATAAGTATTCGAGCTACACTTATACACACATCCGTCTAATGGTTAAAAAACATACTGTTTCTGTGGATGACGAATTACTGCTTCACGAAACGATAATTGTTCAATCTTCTCTAAACACCTTTCATAGTGACCATTATGATGTCGCTGTATTATATATATGATATATACGGTATTTATTTTTCTCATATGCTTCTGTATTTTATATTTAAAACATACCTTTATGCTTTTCATGTTGTGCAATTGCGATAATTTCATACGAGGAAGTGTAGACTACCGCCCCCTCAAGTGATGTGACTCGTTCATGCAAAACATGGAATGTATAAAGAGTGAAATTAATGAACATATGTGACCTTTAAAACATTTATATTATACTGGAATTATAATATATATATATACCTCAATTATTTTTAATTCCATTAATATGGAAAAGAAATGAAAGTAGCGTTCATGCGTATGTACGACTTACCGTCTCCATTAAGGGTACATTTCATTTCTTATCTCCAAATGTTATGTACTATTATAAGTACGTACATATAATGGATATATATGTCATAAATTACATAAAAATTATGGATATCATTATGGAACTATAATATATATATATATCTCTTTTAGCTTTAATTCCATTAATATGACAAAAAAATGAAAGTAGTGTTTATGTGTACGTACGGCCTACCGTCTCCATGAACAGTGCGTTTCATTTTATATCTCCAAATGTTATGGAATAGTATAAAATGAATATTTACTGGATATATATGATATTTTAATCATTAATACTATTCTAGAAATGATTTACTTATAACTACATGGACAATCATTTTCAAACAAGTTCATTTTTGACTCATGTACCAAACATCGGCAAAAACGTCTGATATGAACTCACATTATTATCAAATTATTATAACATTATAATATGTGATATGAAATGAATAATAATCATTAAAGGAGTTCCTTAATAAATTATAAATTGACCAATGTTTAATATTCAAGAATATAAAGAAACAGACAAGACAAGTCAGAATTGATGTACGGGATCCTACCCCTCTCTTTCTTTTTAAGTACACTCTTTTATGTCATTTCTTTTAAGATCATTTTTCATATTATTTGGATGTTCTTTTATATTAATATTACTGTAATTTTTATGTTCATATGATGAGAGACCCTATTTTCTCTCATCAATCCATTTTGGATGTTTCGATTGGCGCCGTTAGGCTGCCGAATTTTCCTAAGAGATCCAACCTATCTCTTTTGTTTTTAGTACTCTCCTTTATTTCACTTCTTTTAATATCCCCTTTGTTATGTTTTGGGATGTTATTTTATATTCCTCTTGCTTTAAATTTTATGTTAATATGATTAGAGACCCTATTTGATCTCATCAATCCATTTTTTGGAAGTTTTAAGTGGCGTTGTTAGGCTACCGAGTTTTCATAAGGGATTTTTCATCTCACATTTATACCTATGAGATTTATGCTAAAATTTCCACCATATCCTTTTAGTGGTGTATGTACTTCCCATTATTATACTATTTGTCTAATATACTTTCTTTTATGAGTATTTACATCAATGTTGTATTGCCCTTCTTAAATGAGGTGTACGTTTCAAAATTTACCCAAATCGGTAAGGGGACCTTTCACCATCCCCTTCTTTAAAAAGACATATTTTGTTAAATCTTTTAAATTACATCTTATTATATTGGGATATGTTCTCATATATCCTTATTGATATTAATTTTATGTCCAAGTGATGAGATATCCTTTTTATCTCTCATCAACTCATTTTCTGAATTTTAAAGTGACACCGTTAGGCTATCAAATTTTCTGCAAGGGATCTTCTTAACCAAATTTTGATTCTTTGGGATAAACTTGTACTCCTTGAATATGTCATTCTATAAATATGTGTGAATTACCTCTGATTGTTTTACACTTAATATCCACTTATATTTGGTGTATTTGTTTCTCACACATAATTATGTAATTGATTTATCCTTAATCCAAAGATACCGTCATTGTAAGGGACTTCATCTCAATATCCTTTCATTGAGGCATATTTTGTTCTAATACAAGGATTTATTTTATATGGTGTATACACCCCTTTGAATTTAATTTTATACAAAAGGAATCTTTTTCTATGAATCGTTTTATAAAACGATAAAAAGGAATGTTTCTTTTAACGTATGCGGTGACAACGACCTTTCCCGCCACCGTGAGTATTATTTGGTCTTTGGCTTCCTCAACAAGCCGTAATGTTTTTAAAATGAAATAAATACCATGTAATATTTTGTGAATTTTGGTATTGAAAATTGTTTTGATAATGGATTTTTTATGTCAATATATTTAAGTGATATATTGTGCTTGAAATGTGGAAATGTTTTACTTCCTTATAATTGTTTTATATGTTATGATTTTATAATGGTACTTGGCCATCTGAGGGGTGGTTACGTGATAAACCATATGACGGGTGGTGTCGTGAATACAAGGAAGGGTGGTTATGTTATAACCTCCGATGCATTGGGTATGGATGTTGTCCGTATTGCTATTCCATTAAGTATGTGTGGAAGTAGACCTATGGTTATTCCATTTAAGTATGTTTATGTCCCAATTTACATTTATAGGTTATGTGTTTTTTATATGGGTTTTATGGTAATATTTTGGTTACAAAAGGGTAAGTAATGGTGTTTTATTCAGTGCAGAGTTTTTACTACTTCATAAAGGTGAAATATATTACTCTGGTAAAGTACTCATGGTTTACTTGTTGTTTTGAAAAACTAATAGTTATCCTCATTTGTGTATCCTTTACTGGGCTTTTTATGCTCAACCCATGTTTTTGAAATGTTTTCCATAGGAATTAAAGATGAACAGGGTCAAGGATGGGATCAAGGAGAGAAAGTTTATCTAAAACATGGAGCTAGACATGTTTCTTTATAAGTGTTTCTTTTTTATTTTATGGAAACTTAGTAGAAGTGTCTACTATGTAATATTTGAGATGTAATAGTTATGACCTAATTATCTAAAACTCTAAACCTAAAAAGATCCTCTATGTGAATTAATCATTTAATTCATTATTAAGTAATGTTTATGGTTGGGGCCTTATATAATTTCACTCCTTGATTTGGAGTTCATATCACATTCTACATTGTTTGTAGAGTCCCATGTTCACGACTTCTCTGGAATCTTATAAGATGTAGTAATCTTTGAATAAACTCTAAATCCATGATTTATTAAATAAATTATCATCCATGATTTCTAGCACCCATAATTTTAACCATTGAAGTATAGAGAGAAAACCATGGACATCGCTTCTCTAGGATCAAAAATTTCCATCATTGTGTTGACCTTTAAACCTTCAACTTGTTATACCTTCATCTAAAAGCATTTAATTGATACGAAATGTTAGGTTGTAATATACAAAACACACAAGAGGGGTGAATTGTGTATTTTAAAAAACACTTACACAATTATGAATTTAGACACACTATTTTAATTAGCATAGATAAGCAGTTTTTCACTTCTGATAAAAAAATATGCAGAGGAAAAACAAAAATAAAAGATGTGAATTTTTATTGTGGTTCGGGGCACAAATATCCCCTAGTCCACTCTAGTTGATGCTCTATCTGCATGCTTGGTGAATTTCAGTAGTCTAGTCCTCTTATCACAAGACCAAAATTCCAAAAAACATTGTGCAGGTGGTTGACACCATTACAATTAATACAAAAAACAATGTCTTCTAGTTCTAAACAATGAACTGATTATCCACAACTTAAATTGAGAAGATGACACTTCACTTCAACTGAGTACGAGTAGTCAAAACTAAAATAAATAAAAAATAGATATGATTTGTTGAAACTAATTGATCTTCATAATTGTAGCAGCACAAAACTGAAAATTGATGGACACTCTTCTTGATAAAAAAATATTAAATATAAAAGATGTTTGAAGAGACCTAGTTTCAGAAGAGGTCACCAGTTTTAAAAATAATAACAAAAGGAGAGTTATCGCAAAATTACAGTAGAACAAGATAAAACATATATATCTCCAAAATTTAGTCCTATTCATTAATAGTTATTTCACTATAGCACTATGAAAATTATTTCAATAAAATGTAGTCTTGTTTGTGAATTAATTATCCAACATATTTGAAATGATATTCTGAATTAATATATAGAGCATATAACTTGCTTCAATATTTTAGATCCCAAAGAACAACCTGATTGGTCACATAAATTTAAATTTCAATTGACTAGGTGAGTCAAAACATCATTTAGATATAGGAATTGTTTTCTCTGATAAACTAAATTCCTTGAAAAAATGAAAATGATCCTTGATAATTATAAAAATTGAGCTTTAAAATAGCCTATATATCTATCATTTCTGTTGAAAAAAGTATGGAAAATATCACAAAAATAAATACATGATGTTGAAAAGTCAAACATTAGGTTCATTCATTGAGTGAAAAAATATTGAATGCAGGGTTCAATTATATAGATTTCATCTTTCGAATGCATTTTTGACAATTTAGGTTTGATGAAAAAAGTAACGTGGATGATCCATACGTTTTTCTTTAGAAGACAAGGTTCATTACTTACATAGGGTTCCTCAAAAATACTTTCTTTTATTCCCAAATGTATGGTTCTTTTCAAATGTAAGGTTATTTTACCACACTTTTCTAATAACCAAAGGTTTATTAACAAAACATATTGATCTGAACATCGGGTTGATAATTCATACTTTCTTTTTCCATTGTAACATTGAAGAGAAACATATAGATCATGATCCATAAGCATTATACATAGCGTAGGTTTGATACCATACAGTACGTTAAACCATGTAGGGTATGAACAATGTTTCCATAATATTAAAAAACATAGCCGAAACAATTTTAATAAAAATTGCTTGTTAATTTAAATCTTGAAAATAGTTTCAAAATAAATAAAAAGAATATTAATTCCGTAAAATACACTTAAAGTAAAATCATTAGTAAAACAAACAGGGGTATTTGTGAGCATCAACATCATCATAAATTATAGAGTATTGTGGAGGAAATACAGACCCAATAGAGTGGTGTTCAACTTTATGTGAGGATATTTAAACTTTTAATGAACCACTATGAGGGAAATGTGATGAATGATAATATGAGGTTCTAGCCCTAGCTTCTCATCACAACTCTAAAATAATATGTCATTATATTGACTTAATAAGTAGACAAACTTATATTGTTCCTCTAGGTACATGGCTATACTGATCAAATTTGCCTCATATCTTCTTTATTAGAAAAGACCACCTGGGTTATCTCATCTTAATTTGTGGAGACACCCTCTTAAATTGTAGTTGGGGTACCTTCCAAATAATATTCATCACCTGTGACATGGAATCATAGGGAGAATGTGTCTATTTTAGGATAAAAACCATAGGTAAGCACTCATGTCTTCTCTAGAAGATATAGAATCCCTAATGAGGGGTTTCCATTCTTTAGAGGCTACGACTTCAAAATATTTTGATCTATTTCTATTGGGTTTCTAGGAATGAGTCAACTCTTGATATCGAAGAAATGGTGATGCGTCAATATCCATCAACTCATCCATTATTTGGGAAATATGAATGAATTTCGTGTATCAAAATCCATGGGGAGAACTTCATGATACTCAACCAGAGTAGGTTATTCTAATGTTAATTGGGTCAGCCCACTATAGGAGTACAATGAAATCCATGAGCACTCCTTTTTCATAGAGACAATGAAAAAACCCTATAGTTTAGCATTATAGGATCTAACGGATGAATTTTGAGAAGAAATCCATATTTCAAGAATACCCATATATTGGCTATAGTGACTGTTACATCATTACAGGAATTTATTCCCTTTGCCCCACTATTATATAACTTCTTTATTTCCCTTTTTTATAACTATTATCTTGATTGTGGGCCTCACATGATTCCATTGGGGACACATTGCAATGGTGTACCTATAGTCGATTATCTACGGAGAATTTGGGGAACTAGTGGTATGATGATGGGAATAATATGGGAAAATGAACCCAAGGACATCATGATACTATATTTTAGGTATTATTCTGTGAGACTACCTTAAATTCAGTTCCCACTGAATTGAGTATTTATCTGAATTTTAACATCTCAATTATTATCACTCTTATCATAAAATTCTGATATAAAATTGAAATATGTTCACCTAAATTATGAAACCCTCTTATTCTTAATAAAATGATATAATGTATCTAAATTCCTCTTTCTCAACCTTATCTATGTTTTATGATTCAGTGGTAGTAACCTTAGTCTCAAACTAGAGGGGGGTTTCAAAGTATTTGACAAAGGCATCACATATTTACTTTTAAAAGAGGAGAACCTCAAGGATTGGTATCCTTGTAGGTATTCTAAAAAGGTTCTTAAGAATATCATACTTCCATGAAAGGGGAATATTTTTAATTTTAGAGTGTTTTAATTTTTTAGGGGAACAATTGATTTTGATGGCTGAAGTAATTGGACTTCTTTAATAAAGGAGATATTATTTTACTATTTAACTTTTCTTACCTGAAGAACTGATGGATGGGTAGATTTTTAGTTATTCTAGGACCTAGAGAGCAATAGGAGATTGTGATGTGATCATGGATGAGCAACATAGTTAACCAATAATGTTTGTTGTCTAGGATTTCCTGTTAGAGTAGCTTGGGCAGGCTGCACTTATAGATCCCTAGGTAAGGCTGACTATCTATTTTCAATCACATGAATAGACTAGTTTCAAATGATGAAACAATAATTCCATATGTTGGAATGTCATTTACCTCTACATCAACAACACCATTAAGAGGTTTCTGAGGGGTCTGTATGAAATTCCTCATTGTTGGGTGATGTGATGTAGTGAAATAATTAAACAGAATTCCCAAAGGATTGTTGTTTCTCATCATCAGTGGAATAGTACAATAATGGGAAAACCCTGAGTGAATATCTCAACAAAGGATGCATGAAGTCGCTGAGGGAGTGATATGACTATAGATCTAGAGATGAAATCAGATTAACCTTATACCACAAAAGTCTATTTTTCCATGACTTGCTAGGTTTTAGTGTCGATGTAAAGGTAGTGGTATGAGGTGTTGTGATAACCATATGATGTTATAGATTCCTCATGTATCCAAAAATGATACCATGGGTATTGGTGAATGACTTATTAAGAAACCATTCATTATACTCTCATGTCTCACTGGCCCCTTCCCAATCACTATCGGGGTCAACAGAGATATGTGTCACATGTGATGGGATGTTACAAAATCTGACCAAACCACAATATACTAGTTCCTAAAGATTATCATTGAATACAAATCATTATTTTATGGAATTTCTAGGTATTTTATGATATGGGTAGTGATTGTTGCAGCTAGTGAGTGTGGCCTCCTATGGTCTTCTACATTCTAGAAATCGGAGGATCACTTTTTCAATAGTATAGATTGAGTAACCTAGAACTAAAAATACATTATGATTTAGGTGTCATTGGTCCTTTTTCTGAAAGGTATCATGGGAGTCTGGACTTAAGGGGGGACCACATTTTCTCGAAGAGGCAGAAATATTTGGTGAATCTGTGCTTGGCGGGGCAACACTAGGTGAGACTACACCTGGAGTGGATCATCCAATAAAGGGGGTAGTAGGTGAATCACATCATGAACATATATATTATTAATAGAAACTATATATTCTTTTATGATAATTATAAATAAATTTGGAAGGGGAAATAGGTTAGATTGTTTTTCAGTCAGCTACCATGATTCATCAAGACACTGAGATTTTTTGGGGAACTCTAGAAATCATCCTTGGTAGTTTTGGGAGTAGGAGGCTAGGACCAGGGCATTCGTGACATTATCTACGCAAATTTTATGCATATTTTCATTGTAAAGTGACATGTTAAGAGAATATGTGAGTCTCTTCTATCTGGTTATGAAGTTAGTGACTTGATCAATAGGCCTCTGTTTGCCCGTGAAGAGAAAGACGATGCTTGTCTAGCACAAAGTGCAGACAATCTATTAAAGGAAGTATCTATGGAGGTCTTACCAAAAGACAGTAGACCATATGTCTAGTTCACTATACCATATTATTGTAGTTACTTCCAACATATAAAACAACCAATGGATCATATCAGCTTCCTAAAATTCTAGAATCTACAAAATTGGATCGCACATTGATGAGAAATGGGCCGAATATTTTATCAGATCACCCATACTATTAGATGGGGTGAATCTAGGATTTCCAAATTTTGGGGGTGTTTGAACATGCTCCACCCAAGTTGGGAACCACATTCCTTCAAGAGGAATGGCCACATGTTGCATTTCTAGATATGCAAAATAGGTGACAAGAGAAGATATCTCATCATCTGAGAATGTATTTTTGGAGAAAAATGAGTTGAAATGATCATAAAATTACATAGCATCATTTCATTGATCTTGGTTCAGATAATCATCTCCTTAGGCGAGGTGGATGACCCATATCATGGTCATTTTCTATATCCCCTGAATTCATTCTGTACTCATCGTTTAGGGACACCAAGTTCTAATTAGGGTTCTTGGTTGAGGCAGACTAAGTACCCCACTAGAGGATAGATGGGGTCCCTTTTAACATTTTTAGGGTCCAAGAAGTACACCTAAAGAAGCTCAATAGTTAGGGTTTTTGTATTCCATAGTATCTTGAAGAAAGGTGGCAATCCTGGGGTATAAATTAACTTTTGGCGAAACCTATAATGGGTAGGTGGGATAATAATTTCCCTTGAATTTTTCTATTTATCAACTAAAATATGATGAAACCTCCATAGGGAGACTCAAAAGGGAAAATTCCTATCACTACTGATGAGTACAAGCACCTATCGGGGGGAGGGGACTTCTTGGTGCTATGAGATCTATTAGAGTGGGGTTTCCCTATCATGTGCCATGTCAATGGTTCAATTTCTACTATCCAATAGTGGTTCGATAGTGACAAAATGCATGGTGTTGGTGGCAAGGGATAAACCATCACTATCAGAAGGCTTGAAAGATTGATATTCTTTTCATTTCTATATGATATGGATAAATGTAGCGTAGCATGCCACCCCCAACCTATGATCATCTAAATGTATTGAGATTCCAATTTCATGACCCATATAAGAAAAAAATGGTTTTTAAAATAGGGATTTTTGGATATTTTTTTAATATTCATACAATTTTGGAAGCTAATCTACTTATAGCACTAAGATCTCAAGTAAATTTCAATATTGGTGAATATAATTGGTATACTCGTGTCTTTAAATATAGGTTGGCTGATGGTCTTGAAGGTATTGAAGCATCACCCAAATATTTTAGTGAAAAAAACAACATAATTCTCATTAATGGATTCTAGTATTAGAATAATCTGGAGATACATGTGGCTAAAACATGACGGATAGAAGGTCAATGGCTAGGAGTTCCCAAAAATCATCTTATTCACTACTTTGGAAATTTTCCTACTCATAGTTGGACTAAGCCTCGATTTTCACAACATGAGATAATGGTGGAAACACTAATAAAGACTAACTTTTCTTCCGATTTATCAAAGGAGTAGTTGCAGCAGGGGACCAATATCAATGACATGATAGAACGTCTCTTGAAGGTGGATCCAAAATCAATATCATTTCTATGTTGTATGGGGTATTCATCACTTCCTTTTGTGAAAGGGAGGTACTATCCATTTATGTCTTAACAGTGAGATCACCATCGTACGAGGGTATCAAACTTGACCCTGAAATCTCTACAACTTCTAGTGTAGAGGTAGGGAGGATGTAAAATGGCGATGATAGAGATGGTTGAATTATTAATCATTGGAAGTATTCCAAAATGTTATCCACCTAGAGGTACCTATGGATAGATTTGGGGACCTTATTAACATCTAATTACAATATTTTTAGCCTAAATCAATGAGATTATACCCTAGATATGGAAGTGGGGGTGATGGTTTCCTCATCTATCCATCCATCACTTGGGAGTTAGAGAGAATGATGGTGACATGAATCCTCCTAGGTTCAAGCCTCTAACATACTAGGGATTCTCCATGTGTGATTTTTAGAGAGTCTCTCAGGTTTATTCTATGCACGTTTTAGCCAATTCCATCGGAATTAACACTATGGTATGTGTTTTCCCTCCTACTCTAGGATTACTCTTTAGAGTTGGGAACATTTCTATCATAGGGAGGGCCTCTGTAAGGGTATTACTCATCATGGATGGATCGTAATGGAAACCAGTAAATCTGGAAACTGAGAGAGTCGGCCTAACCTTCCTAAAAGGTGGTTAGGGTGTCAATAATAGGTGGGTGATTATGGATACCCATTCAATAATTATGGGGATGTGATGGGATTTTATGGTAGTGGTATGGGATACTAGAGCATCAAAAGATTTATTCCATTAGGATTTTTTTAGTTTTCCCTTAAATCGACGTTGAGGGTTTTGAATTGAGGGTGGTGGAGTGAAGATGGAGGAAACCCACCAGTTGACCTATGATCCTAATTAGTGTTGGTGATGATGTAACCAGATGGGAGATCTCATAGGGAGCTCCTATAGAGTTACCATGATCGGTACAAATAAAACATTCCTAAATATAGAGCATATGGGAGAGATCCATTATAGCATTCCTAGGAGAGGTCCTCTATGTGGATCCCAATTATAAAGGGGGGTGGTTTCCCCTCTGATATCCCTTAAGGGTGGTAGTTCTAATGAGCCACTAATTCCCTGTGATCTTGTCAGAACATATCCCTTGTGAAAATAACCCTTTACTACTCATATCAGAAAACAATGGTGTCAATAACCATCCTTTGGATGAGGTTAATGGGTGAGACAAGGAATGGGTTCCCAAAAGTTGTATATGTGGTGGTCAATGTGGTAGGAATATAGTTATATGGGATTTATGACCAAACATTTCCCCTACCCTTATGCCTACTCATGTTAGGTAGCTGAACTCCTATAGCTTGATCCCTAAAATGTTTTTGGAATCATCAATCAATACAGATATAGTGAAATTGATGCCCAATTCCCCAAGGATGTCCATTATTTCTAACTCATATAATAAATCCATGTTAGATATGTCACAATCCAAGGACACCCAACATTATCTTGCCCAGGTAGTAGGAGAGTTTCATGATGGACCCACCACATGTCTTGTGGTACATGGTTCTATTTATTTGATTCTCTTGATTGAAAAAATTGATGTTTACCAAATGTTACTAGTCATTATAGTGCATGGAGAAAATTTTCACACTGGGTTCATCATTTTTTCTAATTATTTTGTAGTTGGAGATATGTTTCGTCCCACCATCTAGTAGTAATGTGTGGTACTTTGTATCCCCACACTCCTACTTTCCAATGTGTGAGACATTCATCAATTTTATTTTCCATGTCATCTTCATGATTGAAACAAGATGATGGGACGTCCGTTCATCCTTTAATGAATTAATCCTTGGGGCTTTCTTCATAGAGCTGGTCACCCTCATATATTTATTTCATGTTTGTGAAACATGCTCCCAGTGCTATCTCATGGTGGATTATAGCTAATTACATTTTTTCTATCGTAATAGGGAAGAAAAATTCAGTTAGAGTCGATAGTAACATTGAGAATTTATGGGTATTTCTGGACATTTGGTAGGTTTGGAATCTATAAAATCTTCCCCTTTCAATTTCATATGAATATCATATGATAGATATTAGGCACAAAACCTAAGGCATCCGATACCCATCTTGAGGAAGATGATTCTAGGAGAATAAGTCTAATGGTGATTTTTTTACTTTAGGGTATCCATGTTTATAGTATAGGGTACAAATTCAGGGTTTCATCATATGTTTATCATCTTGCAAGGATGGGTGGGTCCCATTTTTTTGTCTTTTTTGGGTAGGTTTTTTAATGGAATAATGTTTTATGAGGATAAGTGGGTCACAAGTTTAACATAATAATGAGAGAGATTGGTCATAAATTTAACATATTTTGGGGACTAGTTGGTTGTAGATTTAACATCTTGTAGGGACATATATATAGCATGTTTAATATATTTTTAGGTAAAAGTTGGTCATGTTTTAACATCTTGGGTGGATATTTTTGTCAGAAGTATAATTTCTTATGGGAAAATTTGGGTTGTATGTTTAATATCTTGTGGGGAAAGGTTATTCGTAGGTTTAACATGTTTTATGAATTGATGGATTTCCAGTTTAAAATCATGTTGGGATAGGATGGGGGTAGGTTTAATGTCTTTTGTGGACAAATGGGTCACATGTTTAATGTCTTGTAGAGACAGGTTTATCCCATGTTTAACATATTTCATGGAATGAAAGGGTTTCATGTTTATTATGTCATGGGGATAGGTTGAGTGGCTATAGCTATCATTAGTGGGAGGATTATCACACTTGATAGTTCAATCATGATACTAGGGTGTCACGATGGAAACTCTGGGATGTTTTTTAAATACACCATTTAGGATATTGGGATCAAAACCCTTTTTGTTCGATGTTGAACATTAATGTCAAGTGACATGACCGATCTATGAAATTTAATATCATGTGGTAAGGATGATCATTTTTTGGGAAGAATATCAACAATGGAAGGTGCATAGATTATATATATGGGTTTCATGGAATATGAGACTACAGGGTTAGCAGATCATGCCCAAGGTAGATTTATATGCGGTGTCATCCCATGTTGATCATACATGGGGCATCCCATGCTCATCACATGAAGTAAGGCTATAATTTAACATCATGTAATGAAGATGTTATCATGAATGTTTAGGCATTAGGACAAAGAAATTGAGATACAAAGTTTTATGCTATGAAACTCTGACCCAAATGGGGCTACACCAAGAGGGGGACCATACCAAGTCGAGGGGAAGATTCAAAAAATGATTATCTACCTAGATAGGAAATCAATTTTTCATGATGATTTCAAAATTAGGGATTATATGTGTATGGATCATGAGTCTTTTGGTCAGGCATAAAGTAAGTGTTACCTTGGAGGATTTGAAATCAGGGTTCCTTATGTTAGGGTGCCTATTCATAGCAGAAAGATGAATTAGGGTACCAATTCATAGGAGAAAAATTAAGTGTAATGGTCATGGATGTGCTGGAAACATAGAGGGAAGACACGTTGTTTAATGGTATAGTCGTAGAGAGATTTGGGGTGTGGTTTAACATGTTATTAATTGTTATAGGGGCCCTGATCACTAGAATTTCATGATATGGTATTTGAATAATGGAGGAAGCATGGAGAGGCCTAGAGGATGGGTTTCAAGAAAGTTGGGCCTTTTAAAATGATAGAGGATTCATGAAATACTTGATTTTCATGAAGGAAAATGTGTTTCAAAACATAGTGACCTGATGTCAGAGTGAATTTTTGGTTCCTATAGTGTAGGTTTCATAAAGGATAATTATCTCATGAAACCAAAATATCTGAAAACAGATTTTTTTCTGATGTGTATTCCATGGAACTTCATGAATGTCACCTCCAACGTGGGTTGAGATTCTCCAAAACCCATGAGAGTCTGTTTTGGAAAATATCACTGCCTTTATAAATCAATCTCCTCTCTTTCTTGAAAAGATTCTCAAATTTAAAAATTGAGATATTTTCTCATTAGATGAAAGGTCATGTCCCCCTTAAAAATTATACATGAGGAGGTATTTATATTTCTAATAGAGGTAAGGGAATTATTTCAAAAAAGATTGAGGCTTTTATGGATGATTATGAGAATTGAAAAGTGACGGTGTTCCACAAAATATAGTTATAATATGTGGAGGTTACCACCCTATACTCTATGTGACCAGAGAGATTCCAAAAATTATAGATATGCTATGCTTAGGATATCAACTCCAGATTCATGCAGTTGGGAAAATTTTTTGCAGTAGAGTTTCACCCCATAAGGGTTACAACATCAACCTTCATGCGGATAAGCTACTTCCATGAACCGAAGTTACGATGTAAGGAGGTTATAGCCACAATAATTGCACAACATGGTGAATTTATGAACTAGAGTTTTAATGTGTGTAGGCTAATGCATTTTTATATTCACAACTAGGAAAATTATGCGAATGGGAGTTACACTGCATAGAGGTTACCTCCTCAATCTCTGCAGATTCGGGTGAATTCCATGAACTATGTCCACTCACTGAGGTTTACACTTTCACAAATGTAATACCATAGCTATATTTTAGATATATTATCTCAAATATTTGAATTCAAAATTCCTTCACCGATCATCTCCATGAAATTTGTATTTCACTATCAACAGTACTCAATATTTTAAAATAATATGTTTAATAAAAGAATCATCATTATTCTTTCAAAAACCAATTTTCATCATTTTTCTTGTTTATAAAAATGTTTTAATTTTTTTTTCACATTCCCCATAGGATTTATAAAAATAAAATCTTAACATTTCTTGCTTTTAATAATTTTATTAAAGAGGAATATTTATGTCATTTTCTAAACATGACCCCTTTGGATTTTACAGAAACTATCAATTATAGCGACCCTCACTTTCCATACAAAGACATTACATATTTCTTTTGGAAAACATAAAACATTACACAAATAGAAGCCCAAATACCATATTTTTTTGTACCTTTGGAAATATTGAAACATAATCACTAGTACATAAATGTGTTACATTATCTCTCACAAACTTCTTCTTGAATATCACCCTTCTTAGATGCATCAACAATAATACATATCTTCATATCCTGGGGAAGGAAACATAAAAAGGGTGATCTCAAATACTCTGTAAGTGTAAAATAGTGAGATCTGTAAGCATAATCCTGAACACAAGGGTACAAGAACATGGTCATGAAAATACAAGATTATACCCTATATAATAAATATAATATTCATGAATCATAGAAAAAATCTTAGAAGTTTATAAGAAATGAATCATAAGGAATCAAAGAACATAATCCATGAAAAAATAACATAGGAATAAAACATGGAATTGTGGGAAAAACATAATCATATAATATGAGTTTCACAGTTTACAAGGAATCACTGCCAGACCATCTTAGTTGTAATGTTTCACTCCTTATACCATCTTTGTTGTCAAGATTTACTTCCATGGACATACTAGTAGCATGAGTTCACTCTTCATACCGTGTTGGTAGTCATGGTTCACCCCCATGACCATTTTAGTATCATGAGTTCACTCTTCAAACCATCTTCATAGTCATGGTTCACAACCATGGATATCTAATTAGTTAAGGTCCACTACCATGCTATATTTTTCTAGGTCATAGGAAACAAATCTTTACCCTATACCTTGGACGGAGATATAGGTCCCACCTGTTTCCTAATGAAATCATACATATATGTTCCACAGAATTATATACAATAATATCACTTCCCATGAAATGAAAGGAGTATCATAATAATTCAATCACATCTGGGATTTTAAAGAAATATATAGGTTTCATAATCATTTCATCAAAAATCAAAACTTGTTGAAGAGAAACGGATTTCATAAACATATAACCAATTAGAGAGTAAAAAATTTTATAAACATATTACTACTGAAAGAGAAAAATATTTCATATACATATAACCACTGAAATAGAAATGTATTACATAAACATAAAACCTATAAAATAGAAACTGGTTTCATAAATACCTTGACATCAATCATAATCCATTCAAAGAAGGAATATGAATGGATCCTTTAGATAATTTCAAATAAAGGCACGAGTAACATCAACTGTACTGACATTAGATGGAAGATAACTTGGAAAGATATTTTAAAAAAATTTATTTTGGAAAAGAACATTTATTAATGAAAAATACATTTTAAAAAACATATAACCTTTTTAAAACCATTTTCCTTGAAAACATATAGAATAATTTTGATTTTTTTGAAATCAATTTCATTAAAAATAAAATAAAAAATATAAATTAATAATTATAAAATTATAAAAACATTTTCTTAAAATTTATTCTTTTTAAAATGAAAAGGAAGATTCATAGAAATGATGACGTGTAAATATGTATATGTTGTATGAGGTAAAAAGAAAATTCATTTTTCAAGGTAAAAACTTTTGAAATGTTCCTCATCCAGAAAACAACAAGAAGATTCCTGTGAAAACATCAGTAAAAGAAAACTAGTTTTAAAATGTATATTAATTATAATAGGAGAATAGAATAATATTTTTTAAAACCATTTTAGAAAACTTGGTTCTTTAAGAAAAATATATTTTCGACCAATGAGATGGTAAATTTGGGATTCCTTAAAAAATCATTATTAAAAAACATGAATATACCAAAGAGTAAAAAATGGTAACAATACATGACTATTTAATTAATAAATATTGGTCAATAAAACTCATTAATTATATTTAAAATTGGATTATATTATTTTATCAATAAAAACATGATCATAAACAATCTTGATAAATGGTGAGATTGTTTCAATAAACTCTAACCACAAGGTAAATTGGAATTATACTCACCGTGTAGGAGAATGAAATTACATTATGATAAAAATATAATTAAAATAATGAGAATCATTATATAAAATTTCAATGGTAGTTAATACACCTCATATTACAATATAGGTATATAACATGGAATGTGTCTCAAAGAAGTCAAATTAAAACAACATAAATTCACTGATTTGGAAACTTTTGAAACATAAACCCCATGATAGAAAGATCGTAAAATGGTTATGTAGAAAACTATAAATTTGAGAATAATAATCATATAATAAATTCATGGACAAAATATAAACCACGTATAATTAATGGGTTTTGAATAAAAAATTTATCTCAGGGAAATAAAATGTGTGATGAATTACCCTAACCTATTGTCTTGACTCTATTAATACTCATACAAACCACATGTATAATAAATATAAATTTTTTACAAATATTTTAACGAACCAAATTATTATATCTAATACCATATATGGTTTGATTATGACTATATATTACCCTCTTGTTAAAAATCCAATGTTTAGTGTTTTTAGTTTCTGTAATATTCACTTTATTCTTAAAATGTGTCTTAATTTATAATATTTTTGGATGTTACGGTTATATAATGAGTTCCATAATGTATAAAATGTTATAAATATCATTTATATTAATTATATTTATGTTATAATAATCTATATAATATTGAAGTATAAAATGGAATACAGAATTCATGGAGACGGTAAGTCATACATATGCATGAACAATGATTCCGTTTTTATTATTTTAGTAAAAGAAATAATGCAGTTGACAAATTTATATATATATATATATATATATATATTAAAATTCCATTAGAATTTTTATTTCATTTATACCATATAATTTCACTAAAACAATCCTTAATACATTCCATGTAGTGTGTAACAAATCACATCGCTTTGAGGCGGTGGTAGTCCACTCTTAAATGAAATTATCATATTTACACCAAGTCGAAAGTATGAAGATATTTGTTTTAAAAGTCTTCAAAAAGATAAAATACATAATAAATATAATATATAACATATATAAATAAATTTTCCATCATAATTTCCACTACGAGAGTCGGTAATGGAAAAAATAAAAAATCCTCGTTTCAGGAGGTGGTAGTTCACCATATAAAAAAATAGTATGTTAGTTACCCATTAAATGTAAATATGTGTACATTTAGGTCAATACATTAGTTTTAAAACATAAAAGTATATATAGGATATTGTTTTTTATACAATCATGGAATAAAGATATTTTAATAGGTGGTGAATGAAAATAAAATGAAGGAGCTTGAGGGAAGATGTTACCTCTTAATCAGGTAACTCCTTTTTGTTTTTGCCAAAAGGATTCCTTGGATAGATTTCCACCAAAAGGGAGTATTAAAAAAGGAAATTAGTGATTTTGGGAATTTTATTTTGAAGATATTTTATGACCCTAAGTGGTTTGAGAGGTGTGAAAAAGAGGGAGAGGTGGTGGCCTTTTATAGGGAAGGGAAAATACACACTTGGCGTTTTTTAAAACAAGTAAGGTGGACCCCCATTTTTACATAAAATATGTTTCAAAAAGAAAATAAAACTCAATAATTGAAGTTTAATGGATGAATATTGGATATAAAATTGGTTTTTATAAGTGTATAAGTCATTTTGGGTCTTAAATATAAGGTTTATGACTTTATTAACCAATTTTTTCTCTTAACTGTTGTAATATATTTTAATCACTTTCACTAATATTTTTTGTCAAAAAACAATGTTAACCATATTATTAATTATGATTATTCCAAATATATAATCCATTTTCACAAATTATAATCATATAAGTGGTATAAATTAATTTAAATTTAATATCACTAACTAGATGGCACTATGGGTTTTTAAAGATAAAAAAACCAAATGTTTTCTATGTTCTTATACCCAATCTAAATGTGAAATATATTCTAATGAAAAACATTGGATAAATTGGAAAAAAATATTATCCAATTTAACATTGAAAAAAAAAATAAAAATATAATTTAACCTTATGAATAATTTAGATGAAAAACATATTTGAATCCCGTATTTTTCACTATTCATTCAAAAATTTTGTTTCATGGAAGAATTTCAAAAATTCACTCTAAGATAATTTTTAAACTATAAATTTAAAAATTAAGTTTATTATATGGAATTAAATTTATGAATGTGTCTAAAACTAATTTTATTATTTTTCACATAAGGACATGAATAGTATTTTATTTTTGAAAATAGTATTTTTAAACATATAAGAAATTTCCAAAAAAATTAAATTTCATTATAAACATGTTTTATTTATATAAAACCATTATAGTCAACATTTTAAAAGAATTTATCTTTATTAATATTACTATTTGTAATGTATAGATTATAATCATATCATTTATATAATTATATCAATAAAAGGATGTTTCGTAGAAAATCAGGTTTGCATGTAATGCACGACATGTTGGTGCTACGTTCAGCAAGTTAGAAGCTAACCTCGGTGTTTCATGTAGACCATGATAAAATTAATGTTGTTTGTAGTGCATTATTTACTTGGTTTTGCATATTATGCAATCAAAACATAGTTCTTTAATATAAAATAAATTTTTTTATGTGTTACGTGAATTGAAAAATATCACAATGGTTAAATTAATTAAAAAAACAATTAATTCATGAAATCATATGATGTTACTTGAATGTAATATTTATTTTAACATGTACACCACGAATATAATTTCTATCCATCATGAACAATAGTTTATTTGAAGGTTCATTTAAAATTTTTCAAGGTTATGTTCCTGGAAAACAAATTCGATAATTGTTTATGAGTTTTTAATTTTAAAAATGTGATATTAAAAGAAATTATTTTCCCAAATGAAATGTTATAAGTGATATTTTTTTCAAAATCATTTTCTATATATGATAACATAATTTTATATTATTAATTCAATATTACGGATGTGATCCAAGGATACAATTTTTATTATATCTCGAGCTTATTTATGATTATAATGAAATGATATCTATGAAACCCTTTTCTCTTCCATGGGTTATTCCATGATAAAATCATTATAAAATCGACTTCATTTTCCATCGGTTATTCCATGATAAAATTATTATGAGAACATATTATTTTTCTATAGGCTATAGTTTTATGAAATGATGAAATTATTATACAACTTGTTTCTTTTTTATAGATTATGTTAAGATGAAATTTTTATGAAACCCATTTATTTTCATGGGTTTTGATTTGATGAATGTTTTATTACATTTTTCCATACATATGTATGATTTTTATTATCTAATAGATGGTACTTATATCTCTCTATAATGCATTAGGTAAATATTGATATATCGTTATTTCAAAAAATGGTGGGTGAAACGAGTTCACTAAGGGACTTTTTCCACTGCGATAGTCTTGGGAGTGAACCTTTACTACTATAATGGTTTGGGGAGTTAACCCATTCCTCTATGATTATCTTGGTAATAATTCCTATACTACCAAGGAAACTATTTTCTTTGCTAACATTTATTACAATAATCAATATCTTATTCCAATGCTATTTTCTCATTCTTTTTGTTCTTTGATTCCATTATGATTCATGTATTATGAAATTCCAATATTTATTCCATTACTCAAGTTTATGATCTATGATACTTAGGCTATAGATTTAAATTGTAATTGATGTTCTCATTTCCCTTTGCTCATGATATGTGGATATCTCTTTTTTTTTACTCTTATTGAGCATCTAATGTCAGCATTTATTATTTTTGTTCCCCTAGTTCATGATAAACCATATTTTATTTTATTTTATTTATTTATTTTTTTGACCGAATGGCCCGAAGGCCTTCTTTTTTATTGATTGTCTGATAAACCCCATTTCAAGGGATGATTGGGAACCTTTACAAGGCCCGTAGGATTAGGAATTACATTGACCATAGGCTTGGAGGCATTACATTACCCGTAGGTCTTATAGAAATAAAACAGACTATGACTGCTTGAACCAGATCCTCCCCAACATCTGCATCGTGATCAGATCTCCACCTTTGCATGACTGTTCAGCTAGCATGTATATGTGAAGGGGTACACAAGCGCGGTACCAATGGAAAATTCCACACCCTCTCATTCTTCCAAAGTCTGTCTAGCCCAGCTCTGGTGGATGTGCCCTGCTATTCCCTCCTCTAGAGTGGTTCTTTGTAGAATATGTCTGTGCAACTGCAAATCAGGTGGCCCTGAGGGCCTTGAGGTGTCACAAAGGCCATGAGGTGGCCTGAAAGTCAAACTGACCTGAGGGCTTAGGTGTCCTAAAGGGCTTCAAGACTCCAAGAGAAAACCCATGGCCCAAGATAAATAGTTCTTGCTACTACAACAACTTCTACAGTGGCTTGTATAGTACTGCAACAGTACTACTACAATGACTGCTATAGTACCCCCAAAAATTATTCCTCCGCCTGGTTTTGAACCTGGGTCTTGTGGATGCACTTAGAGAGACCTCACCAACTGTGTTGAGGCTCATGTGAATGATAAAACGTATTATGTAAGATATGTTTAATAAGTTTGTTAGTTATAAAGAACCTAATGGTAGATAAATATCAATATAAAGGCATTATACCTTTAAGATTCATAGGCGTGTATTTTTGTAATGTAATGAATATTCATATAGAAGGATATAATATCAAGGTATGAGATGTTTTAGTCTTTATATTTGGAATCATTGTATGTATTTAGATATCCTTGGAAATCTAGGATGAGAAAATATTAGTGATATTGATAAGGAAATGTATAAGGATGATTCAAAGTAAAAAAAATATCTTCGAATTTGGGTAAAGGATAAAGAAAGTGGTTTCTAAGAAATTAGAAACTTATATGGACACTACAAGTGGGAGTGGCTCTGGAATAGATGTACCAATGGGTAATAACTCATAAAATGGGATATTTATTTGGAATTGAGCATCACGTAGTTCACAAAAATAGGCCTTATTGCACACCTGTTTTGACACTCCATAGTGATATTATTGGGAAATCAAAAAAATTATTTATGAACCACCATAAATGATTTAAAAAGATAATGACTGTGAACGAAGTAGGGTAAAGGAAATATGTCATATATTAAAAAGGAGGTTCCTTGGGTTTTCATGATTATATTGATCCCCATTATGAATATTGTTTCTTACACTGTGTTTTTTAGTTTAGTAAATTTATGGAACATAAAAGAACCATGTTAATGCATAGTGAAATGGTAAATGAAATGAATTACCTCATGAGTATCAAAATGTTATGTGTGTTTGGATGAAAAGTCTTGTTTTTATAGTCACATGACTTTCTCAAGACATGAATCATGTTACACTTCTTAATGAAAAAATGAGGGAACAATGATCTATTGATTCAATAATGAGGCAATTTCCACCTTCATTCATTGATTCCACTAGTCTAAAAGATATTTATCAATAGATAAGTACTAATAAAAATATATTCTCCATTATCCAGTGTTCAAAACATGAAAAATTCATTTCGGATGTCTATCCTTAGGAATGTGAAGTGGATCAACTGTTGATTCTAATCAAGAATAAAATGGAATATTATGAAATTGAATCCATGGAGTGGGATGAACTTAATAATGTTTTTTAGTAATTAATTCTCTAATATTATTCATATAAAAATAGAGAATGAATTCTTCGATCTAAATAAGAAGTGTGATGAAATGTGTTGGTACCTATAAGGAAAATTTTACAAGACATTCATGGAAAACTTCTATCATTAACATATAACCTGAAAGTAAGGATGATCTATTCCTAAATAGATTAAAACCAAAGATATGAATGGATTTTCCATAATTTACTTCATTATATATGAATAAATCATTCAATGTACTATGAATGTCGAAATCATGAAAGGTGTTACCCATCAATATGATGATTTTGAAAATAAATGGGAGATGGAGTTCAAATGAATGTTTACAAACCATGGGAAGAAGAGGATGAGATTTCCTTCACGACCAATGAATAGAAGGAAACATGGAGGAAATTATATAAAGGGGTCCACTAAATGTATTAATTTTGGAATGTAAGGTCATTGGAAAATTAAATGATGATGTGATTATAAGAAGTCAGATAATGGTGAAAATAGAGAGAAAACATCACATAACACACCACCCACACTTCAGTTTATCAACAGAAAGGAGTATAGTAATTACACTAAGTTATTCCCAAAACTAATGGTTAAGGATGATTATTGTTGTCAAAAAACCTCTTAGTATGATATATAAATTTAAATCTCACATGATTAATATTTTTGAGGTGTTCCTTGTATCTATAATGAGGAAGTAAATAACAAATCCTTCAAATGTACTAATCTTATAGGTTATACTGCATGAGAAATATATTTCTTATGAAGAAAAATTGGTGGAGATTTTGGATCTAATATAGAAAAATCTATGAATGAAGGTAGTCACCTAGTCAAATCATGTGGATAATCCACCAGTTTAAGGATGCTAAGTGGGAACTTGAGGTTATGGTAAGGTAGAAGTATCCTCATTTTTTATATCATATTGAGGGAATTTTGAGAAATAAATTCATATTTTGGGATATATAATGTAACACAATTGGAAATTATGATTGTTTTAAAAAAAACTAAATTTATTCGATATATTTCATTATATAGAAAACCGATATTAAATTAACCATGTATAAATATTAATATTATTTAAATTAGAACATTATTACTATTAGGACCCATCATTAAAACATGACATAATCTTGATTTACGTTAATAATATTTATTTCTTTCACATCAAGGATCCTTTCATGTTTAGTGTTTTGGAGATTTAGGCCATAAATCATACATAAAAAAATTAACAAAATATAAATTCAACAATTTCAAATAGTATCCATTTTTCCATAATATAAAACTTGTAAAATAAAGAATGATCTCTTTAATAAAAACTTTTCACAACTATCAATATGAATTCATCAAATCCCTCACTTATCCATAAGTCCTATGAAAAAATAAAAAATGTGGGATGTGTATACAAAGAATAGTAATGGATATAAAAAGAATAAACTATTAGTCCATTTATAACAATTAAAAATATATGAAAACTTTAACAGGAGGTAATACTTTTCACCTTTATAAGTAGTAAACACTTCCCTTTGATAAAAATCTCAATTTATACATTTTTTATAATCAACGGATTACCATAAAACCAATAACAAGAATAGAAAATATGTAAATGTAACTTGGAAGTTAATTATATGTATCTCTCTTATAAATGTAATAAACATACAGTCAACTTCAACACAACTCACTCTTATAAATGGAATATCGATAAGGCCAACTTCCAGGCCCAATGAATTGGAGGGATATCAAAAAACCACCCATTATTGGTTTATCATTGAACCAACCATCATTATTTTATTATGGAACCATCCATATAATTTCCTAAACAATTTATATAATCATTACACATAAAATATTTTAATTTTTGACATTTCACTAATAAAATTTCATTTTCAATCAAAATAAAACATTTCAAGATGTTGGAATTATCAATCTATTTTAAAAACCAATTTTGAATAAAAAATAAATAAAATAAGGGTTTTCAGTTAATAAAATAGTAAATCTTTTAATGTAATTCAAGAGTAAAATAATTCCCACAGTGGAGAAAAATTTAATGTCACTATGTGTGTTAAGAACATAACGTTCCTTTTTTCGTTTTTTGAAATGTTCAAAAAAACATGTAAAAAACTACACTAAAAAATAGTAATAAAATTTTCTTGTAAATCCATATGTATATCCATATAAAATAAATATGAAAAATAATATCAAAAATATTGACCTAAGGAATGGATTACATCTTTAAACATTTATGGTGTCTGATACCACTATGGACATTTAAATCATAATCTACAAGATAAACATACATTTATGAAAACATTAAATTAAATTTTAATTAATAAAAAATGGATATAGAATTTAAAAGGTTATATATATATAAGTTATAAAAGAATAAAATTTCATATAATCAATAAATTCCTCCCTGAAAAGAGATTTAGAAAAAAACCCCTTAAATTGGGTTTTACTTATCTCGTGTGACTTTAAATTACTAAATAATAAACTCAAATTAATTATATACTTTATTGAAATCCTTTTAAAGTATATTTTATCTTTTATTTCCCTTATTAAAATGTTTTATATAACTACTTAAAATATTATTTTTATGTCCGATGTTTTGACCATATTCAGTTTATGTGTCAAACTGACCTTGGTAGGCTTGGTATCGTCAAAGGGGTTATTATATGATCATATATAGAACAATAATCATTACTTAATTGTCATATCTTTACATAAATTATAGTTAAAAAATATCATGAAATATCATTATAAAAAATTAGACATCATTACAATCATGTAAATGGTAGTCTATACACACACATGAGTAACATTCTCTTATTTCAATGATCATTATAGAAAAAAGCAGAATAATAGTTTAAAATTATAGAATTATCATTATATCATATATACCCTGTTATTATTAATATATACACATATATATAATTTTTGTTATGTAAAATGAATCACGACACTTTGAGGAGGCAGTTGTCCACGCGTCCATGAACGACATAATCACTTTTTCACTGTGAAGAAAAGTGTTAAATAAAATTGTGGGTTATATTTATATAAATTTAATTATGTCATTAATATCATGTAGAAGTTATTTATGTAAAATATATTTAATTAAACTCATTCTTAATATGTTCCATGTTGTGTGTGAACGCATAACATATCTTTGAGGAGGCCATAGTCCACACTTCCACAAATGATGTTATCATAGTTACACAAAATGTAATGTATAAAGGTATGTGTTATTAAAGAGTTATAGATTGATAAATACATAATAAATATCATATATATCATATGTAAAATTATTATCCATCATAATTTCCAATGATGAATGGTGGTAAAGGAAAAACGAACAACATAATTTCATGAGTTGGTAGTTCGTTGTACACAATAACGGTATGTTCTTTACTCATTAGTTAGATGTGTGTATAAGTATAGGTAAAAATATTATCATAAAAACATTTTAGTATATTTATTATACTGATATTATTATATATTAAAATAATTAAAAAATTTATTACGTGAAGGATGGAAATAAAATTTAAGAGATTGAGGAATGGTGTTTCCTCTTATTCTGGTTACTCCTTTTGGTTAGCACATAGGGACTATTTGGATATATTTATTACAAAGTAGATGATTCTAGTATTAAAAAAGGTATGTTGATTATATATTTTGGATGATCATGGTCTAGCCAATGTGTCTTGAGAGGTTTGAGGAAGTGGGAGGTATGATTGCCTTTTTATAGTGGAGAAGGAGTGGAACTCCGGTAAATTTTTTAAAATGGAATTCTACCCATGTTGTTAAAATGTAAATTAAATACAATAACAGTGTAAATTAGAGATATGGGATTATAGGATTTAAATATGTCAATAATATGGATTTTAGACAAGTGTATTGATCATTTGGGCCATTAAGTTTTTGGTTTAATTACATGTTAAACATATTTTTCTCTTAATCATTTTAATTAATTTTAATTAAATTCATTAATATTTTTGGTAAAAAACTAAGTTTACCATATTATAAATTATAAATTATTCTAATAAAAAACATTGGGAAATTTTTTCAAAAATCAAATCAAAGAAGTGTTATAAATTAATTTAAATTTAATTCCACAAAAGGGATGTGACAACGTGTTTTTAAAGTTAAATCATTTAAATTTTTTATATGTTTTTATATTCAATATCATATTGAAATTGACTAATATATAAAAAGTTATGTTAACTGATAAAAAAAATAATCAAATTTAAATTAAAAAAATTAAAAATATCGTTTATCCCTATAAAATAATTACATGAAAACATGTTTTGAATTAAAACTCATAATTTTTCAATATTCCTTAAAAAAAATTATATAAAAATTAAAAAATTAATATCAACATAATTTTTATTTTTTTATTTCAAAAAAGGATGTTTATTTTGATATAAAAAATAAATAAAAGTTAAAAAAATTGGATATAAAGTGGTTTCACCATTAAATGGTGCTAAAACAACATTTGAAAAATATAGATATTTTTATTCATAAAACTAGATCAATTTTTATTTGAATCCAATAAAATTTATTGGATGAATGTAAATTTCTTATAATAATGTACAAGTAAATATAGTTACCCATGTTTATTCCCTCTTATACAAAGGCTGGTCGATAACTACAACTTAAAATTAGAGATAACATCTATTTTCTGAAGTAAAATTTCATTCAAATTCAAAAATAATAATAAATAGTAAAAAGAATTATTCTAGAATTACCAAAGATGTTACATCCTTCCCGCTTTTTGAAATTTCAACCTTGTAATTTTATTCACTTATCAAATAAGTTGGGATATTTTTCCTTTATATAATTTTTAGATTATCATGTTTCATCATGAAGGATATTTCTTTTCTATAAAGCATTAACCTAATGAATTAGTTTATTATGAAACACATTCTTTATGTGTTTAGTAATCTAAAACTCATAGTTCCTCACTAGAAGGAATCTATTCCATATGAACTACTCCAGGTCTCAAAGCTCGATATGAGACTGGAACATACTTTCTTAACATTAAAAAACGAAATATGTTGTTTTATTAAGATAAAATAGAAGGTAAGGAAAATTTGTAGAAAACTACTACAACTTTATCTTTTATTTATTACGGTGTAATAAACCATGGACTTAGTTTCCACTTCATAAAAACATGTCACACTATTATAGGGTGTCACTTTTTGATGGACATGATCACCTACCTTGAAAGAAAGATCTTTTCTCCAACAATCTGTATAACTCTTCTGTCTACTATGAGTTTTCCTCATGTGTCACTGAAACAAATGAAAATTCACTATTATTTCCACTACCAACTCTAGTCCCATTAACTTCCTTTCTCATACATCATCCAAAAAAGCTAGTGTTCCAAACCACTAACCAATATAATTCCATGAAAGGTTCCATCTCTATACTAGAATGAAAATTTATATTTTATTAAATATCAACCAAATAAATACATCGATCCTAAATTTTATGTTAATATGTTGAGAAAGAATGAAGTAGATTTTCTAAGGTCTGAATCATCAACTCATACTGTCCATCAGATTGAGGATAAAATGATGTACTAAATTTTACCTTATTACCCATTGACTAATAAAGTCTTTCCAAAAATTGGATGTGAATATAGTATCATTTTCAGATACGATGGAGAGAGGCACTATATGTAACTTTATAATCACTTTTGGATACAGTGTATAAAGTTGATCTAAAAATATTATATTTCAAATGGGATAGAAATGTAATTATTTAGTTAATTAATCGACAAAAATCTATATAATTAATACCTTGAGAAATATTTTTCAATCCCTCTAAGAAATCTATTGTCATATTGTCCCATTTATATATTAGAACTAGGAAAGGCTGAATCATGTCACGAACAGACCTGAGCTAATATTGAACTAGTCACCCGAGTCGATCGATGGAAAGGCCTAAAAAGTGTTCCCAATCATAATGGGCTAACTTCTAGTGTTGGATCATCAACATAGAGACAAGGGAACGATTTATACCAATATAAATATAAAAAAACAATGAAAAAAATATGGCTACCCAAAATAATTGATACCATGTCAAATTGAACACCATTTTTATGAACTGAAAAGACATAAATAGAATAAAAAATACTAAACTAAACTATATGACCACAATGTCTCCATGTGGCCCAAAGGATCACACCACAATAAAAAGACTAAAACATCACCCACGGTGATTGATACCGTGATGAAACCTACACCACTTGATAAAAATAAGAAATAAATATAAGAATGAGTATTAGAACTCAATAGGTGTTCCCGAAAAAACCTATTCCCAATGCACTTCATTTAGAATAAATAAATATTAACTTTAGGTTTTGAATACAATATATAAATGTAATATTTTCCACACATTTTCAATGTTAAATCAAAAAATGGTCTGTTACAATTTTTTTCATTAAAAATACAGATTCATTACCAATAAATATACATTAGAATTTTAATGAATAATGATGAAGTTCCATTTAAAATGGGGATTAATGGGGTTCAAAAAATTTTCCAATACAATTTTCATAAAATTTTGAGAACCAACTCATTACACTCAAAGAAAAACACCTCACAAGAAAGAACCATTACTGATAACATAATAAGGCCCATGGAAATAATCACACAAGAGTATCTAATAAATAATGCATGAAAATCATTCTCCACATACAACTATGTTCCAATAGACATGGGTGAAACCTAAGAGAACATGAATAATTCAGAAAATAATATACATCTTCAGTCAAGATAAAAAGCATGCCTCACTCAAGGACATAATATTTCTCCCACACGCTCGATCATGCTATAAATTTCACTATTGAGGGGAACTCTCCAGTAATAATAATAAACAAACATATCATATCCCCTGCTATATGCCCCTAGTTAGAGAGTAATCCTATATAGTTAATAAATCATTCTCTGAGAATTTTCTAGCTATACTAGGTCTCCATGTCAATAGTATAAGGGGGGTGATCCAACTGATGACAACCAGACATCCAATCAGAAGCACACATATCATATATAATAATTCACAAAATATGCACCACCATTAGTTACCCTAATGATCAATCTCTTTCCATAAAAAAATATCTCAAAGGAGTCCACACTAAGGGTCTCTCATTCCACTCAACATAAATGGGTCACGGGGAGTCCACTGTGAGGACTACCCACCCATTCAAAAAATGGATCATAAGGATTCCACAGTAAATACATACCACAAAGTAAATATAAACAAGTCAATATGGTTATCCAAGATGGTTTTTCATGTTAAAAATTTTCAATCCTTTCAAAATAGTGTCAAATGGGCTTCATGAATCCTTTATCAAGGAATCAAAATCACATCTAAAAAAAGAAATTTTTTTTTGCAGTTATAAATAATTTTTTAATGTCCCATTTAGGAACTCGCACCACTTGAGCAAACCCAAACCATTTTAATCAAAGAGAAAATCTGGCCACACAACATATTCACTTGCCATTCTATTTTAAATGAACAAAATAAACACCACTTTCTAATAAAAAATCATTTAAAAAATCATTTTACAAGTTAAAAAAGACCATTCAGACATCTAAAATATATTTGAGATCCCAATTCATGTTTTTTATATTAACGATCACTCAAAAATTCGACCAATCATTTTATCAATCACTTTGTGTGCATCACATAAAAATGTCATATAATTAAAAAAACCATAAAACCACATTATTTAATTTTTTTCCAAAGACCACACATCTAAATTTAATAAAATAAGAAAGGTTCAAAAACCAGGAATCCTACAAATCTTAATTTCAAAGGCAATTGAAAAGGTAAACCAACCAAAAACTCACTGCTTCTTAAGAACTCTAACCCAAAAAAAACCTCGACAAGGTTGAAAGAGCTAAGAACAAATAAGAGAAACCCATATAAAGAAACCCCCCAACATAAACCAATGAATTAAAGATCCCTAGATCCACATGACTATTGTAGAAGATGAACTCAAGGGAAAATATAAGGAAGAGGAAGGGGTAGAAGAGAAGAGGAGAATTACCCTGAAGATCTAGACCAAAACCTTTAAGAACCCCTAGATCCACATCATGGGAGGGAAGATGAATCCTTGATGAGTATGGAGAAGCCTCAATTGGGTCACAAAATATAGGAGGAGAATCATTTGGGCGTTTTGGATTAAAATTCCATAAGGAAAAAGGTACCTTTCACAATTTTTAATATCAGGGTATCATGCATAGTTTTGTTGCATGGTTTCCTAAACAATGCACCGAACGTGCACTCCACACTAGAATCACAAGGATACATGAATGATTTGGATGCATGGTTTGAAATATATTATACAACCGTGAGAAATTTTTCTGCCTCAACACAAATGCCACATACACCCTTTCTACAAGGTTTTAAAAATAATGCACAAGGTGTGTGCCAAAAAACATCCATCAAACATCAAGCTTTACAGTGTCCTCTAACTGTGTTCCAACTGTGCACCATCTTCTGCCATGCCCAAATATGAATATTTTAACAAAAAAAACATGAGTAATAAAGGAATGAACACATAACCATAATATAGACAAAATATTAACTCAATAATTAAAACTCATCACACCCAAAACTTGAGAGGATGCCTAGGATCAAAAAATGAACAGAAACAAAGGGTGAATACCAAAAACTGGTTGGGAAACTTTTCCCTACCATAAATCTCTGTATCTTTATAAATCCATACAGTTCTATAATTTATTAATCAAGTATGAAGGATTTCTTCAACCACATGATCCAACCACCCAAATAAAGAACAACTCAATCACCTCCAAATGAAACTCATACAATTTCTCCAGAAATAAGATGAAACTCAAGCTACAACCCAACCACATATGGAGTTATTTGGTCTTATCCAAATACCCAATGTTTTCCCCAAATAGAGGGGGACTCAAAGTTAGATAACATTAAATAAAGCCACAAATTTCCAAGAGAAAACCATAATCTAATATAGATTATCAACATGGGAGACCCTAATAGACACCCCACCATTAGAAATCAAATAGAACCAACCAACACTAGAAGAAACCACAATGATCCCCAAGGTGGGTCTCCCCACCATTAATGATCAACCATATTAATCCAACCATCATCAAAATATCATAAATACCCCCCATCGGATACCCAGAAATTTCACATAAGACAAAAAATTAGGAAATTTCCACACATGCGTACAAACCCAACAACAAGGAAAAAACACTAACCTATAAATGGATAGAACCAAAGAAAATTCATGAAGGTCAACCACACAAGGATAACTAGTCAATGGATTGAATAAATAAGGCACACCACTAGGCTTCTAGGAAAATTGGACCACCACACCTCCTTATAACCAAGGAAGAACTCTTCAATCCATAAGGATCAAAATAAAGAAATGGGTTCTCTACACCTATTTTAACCAAATGGGAAAGTTTAAGACGATGTAGATACAATAAGGAAGTTTAAACTATCCCCATTCATTATCTAAAAATAAAATCTGGACCAATGTTCCTCACCCCATCATTCTTGAATACACACCAGCATTACTCTGGGGCCTATGGATGGAGCCCTGATATTTTAAGAATCTATTGCGTCATAGTCAGGAGATGAAAATAACCATACATAACTCTGTACTTCTACCAAAACCATGATTCAAGAGACACATTTTCACCATATCTTTTCACTTCGAATGAGAAATATTAGAGACAAGACACTCGATAAAAACCCCCTCCTCTTAGAACAAAAATATTCTATAATATATCCAAATAAAAACACACATCGATTGAAATAGAAGGTCACATGAGATCCAAAACACCCACTTCTACAATTTATGGAGAAAAAAACTATAAAACATGACCATTAACAAACATAATAGATGAAGATAAATACAAATAAATGGACTCTAAATAGAGCTTAAACAGCACAATACTACTCTAAACTAGCTATACATCTTTTCCCAGAAACAACTTGAAAAAACCATTGCAAGTGACCTAATAATTAACAAGTATAACAGGTATTTAGGCCATTCAAACACAAAGGATTCTTAAGATCTTGAATTACACAATTATGAAACATCATAATCCAATTGTTGGATGAATCTAAAGAAAGATCAATAGTACTTTTAATTATATTAACAACATCAACAACATTAGGTAGATTCTTAATCTCTTTACTAGAATCCCCTTCACTGCTTCCAAAAAAAGGAGGAATATTGGATTCTTCAAGTACAACAACAAACATATACTCAAAATGAATAGCTTGACTAACTACATTAGTAAAAGAAGTTAGGAAGAATTTGAACACTGTAGATTATAGATAAAAAAATAATACTCTCAAATGTCGATCTTTCACGGAATCATCCATAGTAAACTCTAAAAGATAAGGAACTAGTTCCCTAAAACTACAGATGAACAGAAACACTAACCCATCAAATTTTTGCAGACATCACATCTTTATCCCCTCCTCACCTTCACCCTCTTTGAGAAATACTATCAGATCAACCAAGCCTTAAAGAACTCCCATGTAATATCATCCCAATGATTGTTTTTAGAAACTCACTTCCACCATTTCTAGGTCCAACCCTTAAGAATAAAGGTAGAAAACATTACCTATAACATCTTAGGTAGCACAAGGAGACTTAAAATCCTTTATATTTTCCACATAAACTCTTCCTTTTTGAGAAGATCCACTTGACATTAAAATAGGGGTGGATTTAAATTTTTAAAATAAATAAGGAAACCATTAGATTCATCGACTAGAGGGTTTGATAATAGTAAACCACCCATAACATGACCTCAAATATCCATCAAATATTTTTGGGGGAGAACACTAAACAATAAGAAATCCAGGAGATCAATAAAAAACAACTAATCATAAAGTGTTCTAAGACTCAAAAATACCACATAGGAAACATTCCCAAATCATCAAAAAAATAATCCACCCAACCATTGGATATAAAACTAAATATTTTCCTCTTGAATAAATATTTTAGAATCAAAACATGGTGTATTTTACACTCACAAATGGTACTCAATGGAGACTCACACATGCCCATTAACATGCCACCCTATGAACCAATCAACTATAACGACCCAAACATTTTAAATAGTATATTAACTTACTCTTAATGATTTAATAGAGATATTAATGGTTAATGTAGAAAGAGGAGTCGATGGATTCATCCAGTAGACTCGAACCTTATGAAGCCCACTTATCAGAGCTTGGGAAGGAGGTGGCATCTTTGGGCTTCGCTTTGGACCAAGCCCAAGCCGAACTCCAGCGTTTCAAGATTGAACGGTGACACCTGCGGGAGAAGTTCAAGTTAGTCAAGATTACTACTTGGGCAATGTTGTCTGAGCCTCCCACATATTCTCTCACCACAGCACACCTTACACTTAGGTCATATGCCGATGTTACAAGAGGATATGTGTCGAGACCGTAGTTTCTTTGTGTAATCCTTTGGGATAAATAAATTGATATTTCTTCCTTTAATGAAGTTTATGAATTTTTAAATGTCCATATAAATATAGTATGCATATTTTTAATGAATTTTGAAAAAAGGGATATTTTAAAAAATTTATGTAAACCTTAAATAATTAATGATGTGTAATAATTTTCAAACAATGGTCTTCTGAAAAAGTGTTATGTAAGGAATATGGAGTATAATAAGATCAACTTAATATTTTATAAGAGTAAATTATGAATAGTGATTTTACGCTTAGGATTAGTAATGTGACCAAATGGATTAGTAATATCACTTAAATAATGTTTTAATATAATTGAGACACCTTGATTAAGTAATGTGGTTTTATAAAATGGTTAAATAATTGTTTCATAAATTATTATTCAAGTATTAGTTTTTTCAGGTGAATAGTGTTTTTTATTTAAAAATCTAATTAAAAATATTTAGAAAATTATTTTTATAAAATGGACTTTATTTTTGAACTCAGAGAATTGATATTATGTTATGGTAATTTTTGGGGATTTTTAAAAAAAATGAATTTTCGATAAATAGTGAAAATACAGTTTTTAGGTGATGGGTGTTTAATGACATCAATAAATGATGTATTAAGTATGTAATAAATATGGTCGAATTAAGAATAGTAAGATAAGGTTTGAGGTGTACCAAGTGGCCAATACCATGGGCAAAGACCATGGGAAAGACTATGGTTTTTCCAAAACCACCAATGTGGTGTCCCTTGGCCATTAATGCCTTGTCCCTCACTTTCCCTATAAATACCATGCCATCATCTCATCCATTGGACTCTAAAATCATCCTGAACTATGTTCTGGTCTCTTTAACTGCCAATGAGTCCTTCCAAGGTTCCCTCAAGCCTTTGAAGGTCCCAACCTTTGATTTTTAAAAGTTACGTTTAAGGTAAGGGATCCGACCTCTCTATTTCTTTTCAAGTGATCTCTTTTTATTTCATTCCTTTTATGATCCATGTTATTATGTTGGAGGATGTTATTTTATATTTAAAATACTTCCCTTTTCATGTTTATATTATGATATTCCCCCTCCTGTGCTAATCAATTCGTTTTAAGAATGTTTAAGTGGCGCCATTAGGCTGTTGAATTTTTAAGGGATTATTTCACCCTTCTCATTTTTCAAAAATCTACATTCATGTCAAGTCTTTAAAGTTTTTTTTATTATGTTAGGGTATTATATCTATATATATCATACTTAAATTTTATGTTCATATGATGAGAGACCCTTTTTGATCTCATCAATTCATTTTTTGTTGAACTTCAAGTGACGCCGTTAGGCTTCCGAATCTTCATACGAGAAACCTAATTTTTGTCTTCCTTCCATGTTTTTCATTTCAAATGGTATGTCCCTAAAATTTCATTACCATGTTCATATATCCTTCATATTCGGTCCCTCTACTGTTTTATGGGTCATTTATGAATTTTTGACCCATGTACCCTCTCTTTTCAATGTTTTCTAAAACCCTGAAACATAGCCATTATTCTGCAAAATTTCTGTCTCAAAATTTCTCTCTCTTTTTCTAAATTATTTTATTTTATTAAGTGAATACTCAAAGATCTCTCTTCAATAGGGTAATTCACATATATAACATGTTTTTCTATTTTATATTCTGGGATTTACATTCATGATACCCGCTTTCCCTTTCTGTGGGTTTAAAGCGACATAAAGATCATGTCTTTAAAGCAGTTTTAAAACATTATGATTATGAAATGAAACCCATTTCTTTTATGCTATATGGGTTGTTTATGAAATGATTTATGATGATATATGTGTCTCACATGATAATAAATACATGTCAAGGGTGATCCCTGATAGCGCCTTAATGCATTGGGTAAATACTTAATCTCCATAGATGACTATTTTTAACGATGCCTTGGTGAATAACCTTGGTAATTTTTAATGACACCTTGGGGCGGACCTTGGTGAAACAAAAATTATTTTCAATATTAAATTTTGTAGCCACATCTTCAATTTATGAAAAATGTTATTTTTATTATTATATGCCTCATGATTTATTTCTCATGCCTTATAGTTCTTTTCATGACCTTATTGAAGTATATCAAGTTAACTTGTAAAACTTTTCTTTTGTTTCCCTTAATGGGTCTTCTACTCACCCTTTATTTTGATGTATGCCCCCAAGTTATGAGATGCATTAGTGAAACTAGTATGAACTTAAGGATAATCCTTTCAAGTGTTTTAGAAGAATGTTTTAAGATTTTTTCATGTATTATGTTCCTAGTTTCAAAGACACTAATCCTTAAAGATCCTCAGTTTTGCGTAATGTAATGAAAGTTTATGTTATATAAAGTCAGGATGCTAGAGTTGGTATTAAAGTATGGTTTAGTTATTTTTGGAAAATAGGATATAAAAACATTAGGAATAACCCTATAGAAAAGTTTAAATATAGGAAAACTACCTGGTATTTTGGTAAATATTGAGTAAGTGGTTTATCAAAAAAATGCATCCTTGTCTGGATACGAGCAGGTAGAGGCGGATCTGGCACATATGTACATAGGGTTAAAACCCGCAAACACCACTTTGAGATAGACTCAAATGAGAACTGGTGCACGATAATGGGCCTTGCTGCACTCTTGGTTACGAAACTCCCAGGGGATATGTTTGGTTAATCACAAGATTTTTATGAATCATTACGAAGGAATTATAAAGAAATGTAATTTTCTAAGCATGAAGTCTTAGTTAAAAGATTCATAAATGAAATAAGATTCTCACTATGGATTTATTCTTTTAGAAAATGGCGGGAAATAGGGGGAACCATGCAGATGGTGACCGCAATGCACCATGTGATGATGGCCCTCCGATGGAAACTGGAATGGAAACATTCATGCGAATGTTGAACCAACTGACTCATGTTATGAGTAATAACTTGAATCAAGCAGAGAGGCCGATCTCACCACAAAGGGAACAAATTTCTATTGATTCCTTCATTCATCAATGACCACCAACATTCAGTGGATCTACTGACCCATTGGTTGCCAATCAATGGATAAGCTCCACTGAAAAGATCTTTTCTATACTCCTTTGTTCGGAACAAGAAAAAGTCACCATGGATGTTTACCGCCAAGAGGGAGAAGCTGATCAGTGGTGGTCATTGGTCAAAAAAATGAATCCTAGAGGAGAGATTGATGCTATGGAGTGGGAAGAGTTCTGTGGAATATTCTTTAATAAGTATTTCCCTCGTTCCATGAGAATGAGAATGGAGAAACAATTTCTCAAGCTGAAGCATAAGGAGAACGAATCTGTCGGAAGCCATGAGATGAACTTCACCTGACATTCACAATATACCTCTATCTTTGTCGTGGATCCAAGTGGGAAAGTTGATAGATTTTTTAGTGGACTGAGACCTCATCTACGTAGGAATATATCCAACCGGGACTACGATAGCTACGAGGAAATCGTGCAGAGTACAATGAAAGTCGAGTTAGAGTTTGGTGAGACACAGTGGTCTCATAAATCAAATGACTAGAAGAGATCATTAGAGCCCAGTTTAAGGAAGACTTTTGATCAGGGAAGTGGTTGAAAGAAAATGCAACTTACCACATGCAATAAATGAGGGAAGAAGCATCCAGGGAACTACTTGATCAAAAGTGGCAAGTGCTACAAGTGTGGAAGAGGAGGCCATATTGCTCGGAATTGTCATAGTGAGGTGAAGCCTCAACTCCCCAACACTAACGACAGAGGAAAGATGGTTCTGGACCTACCCAAAGTCCATTGCTTCAAGTGTTGACAGCTTGAGCACTTTGCTAATCACTGTCCAAATCCAAGGGCAGTGGTGGGGAATCACCATCAACCTCAGAAAAGTCCAGGGGAGAAAGGTCGTGCTTTTTCTATCACAAAAACTGATGTTGAAGCTCCGAATGATGTGGTAGAAGGTATTATTGTTTTCCTCTCAAAACTAGCAACTACATTGTTTGATTTTGGTTCTACGCGTTTCTTTATTTCCTACAAGTTTGCAAAGAATATAGAATCAATCCCCGAACATCTTAAGGTAGAGTTGTCTGTCAAGGCTCATAGTGGGATTATCCATGCATCAAAAGTGTTTAGAGACTCTAGTGTTTACTTTAGTGAGAAAAATATTATTTCCAATCTAGTTGTCATTTCCATGTTGGAATTCGACGTTATACTAGGGATGAAATGGTTCACAAACTATAATGCTAAGATCAAATGTAGAAGTAATGAATCTCAATGGTCTTGAATGAATGACCTGCAATTATCTTCCAAGGAGAGATATCCCGAATAGTGCCCCATCTAGAAACACCTCCTATAGATTTTTTTATGGATTTAATCGGTGATGATGAAGAAGGAAAAGGGAGTATACAAATAAAAGATGTTCCCATTGTTCAGGAATACATGGATGTATTTCCTAGGGAGTTACCTCGACCTCTTCTAGAAAGAGAGGTAGATTTCTCCATTGAAATCGTACCTGGATCTCAACGGATATCAGAAACCCCGTATAGAATGGAAAATGTGGAGCTAGAAGAGTTAAAGAAGAAACTCCATGACTTGTTGGAGAATGGGTTTATCCGACCGAGTGTATCTCCTTGGGGTGCACAGTTCTATTTGTGAAGAAGAATGATAGATCAATCTGGCTATGCATTGATTATAGTGAACTGAATGGGATCACAGTGAAGAAAAAATACCCTCTTTTAAGAATTGATGATTTATTTGACAAACTTCATGGGGCTCAATTCATCTCCAAAATTAAACTTCGATCTGGTTATCATCAACTAAGGGTGAAGAAGGAAGATATTCCAAATACTGCCTTCCGATCAAGATAATGGCATTATGAGTTTACTGTTATGCCCTTTGTCTTGACTAATTCTCCTACTATTTTCATGGATTTGATGAATAGAGTCTTTAAGGACTACCTTGATAACTTTTTGGTAGTTTTTATTGACGATATTTTGATATATTCAAAAATTTATAAGGAGCATGAAGATCATATGAGGGTTATTTTGAAAACATTGCGGAAGGGGAGGATCTTTGTAAATTTCAGCAAGTGTGAGTTTTGGTTACAAACAGTGGCTTTCTTGGGGCACATCGTAACCAATGAAGGAATCTCGGTTGACCCTGCAAATAAAATGGTTGTCTAGGAGTGGCCTCAACCCACAACAATAACTGAGATTTATAGTTTCCTTGGTTTAGTAGGATATTATCAGAGGTTTGTGAAAAACTTTTCACGGCTTTCTAATCCACTAACCATGTTGACTCGCAAAGGGGTTAAGTTCATCTGGACAAAGGAATGCGAGGAATGTTTCCAAGAACTGAAGAATAGATTGGTTACTGCACCTGTGTTAACACTTCCCTCTATCGGAGAAGGATTCGTTATTTTTAGTGATGCATCCTTGAAAGGGCTTGGGTGTGTCCTCATGAAAAATGACAAGTTAATTGCTTATGCATCTCGATATTTGAAGATTCATGAGCAGAATTATCCTACACATGATCTAGGGAGAGCGGTAGTTGTTTTTGCTCTAAAGATATGGAGGCACTATCTTAATGGGGAGAAATGTGATATATACACTGAACACAAAATTTTAAAGTTTTATTTCACGTAGAAATAATTGAACATGGGACAAAGGAGATGGTTGGAGCTGATTAAAGACCATGATTGTTCAATTCCTTATCACCATGGAAGAGCAAACAAAGTCGCGGATGCGTTAAGCAAGAAAGACCTTGTTGTTCTGGAAAAAATGAGGATCCTTGGAGATCCCTTGATTAAAGACCTAGTAAAACTGGACATGGGAACTATAAGGGAAGGGACATCATCAACCTTATCCCAAATTATTTCTCAACCTTCATTTCAAGAGAAGATCAAGAAGGCTCAAAAACAAGATCCTTTGCTGCAGGAGAAGATTGAGGCTATAAAGGATGGGAATTTCCCTAATTTCAATATTGATCAAGAAGGTGTATTGAAATTTAGTACAATACTATGTGTTCCATCTATTCCGGAGATAAATACTGAACTGATGGATGAAGATTATAGCTCTACTTTCTCTATACATCCGAGAATCACTAAAATGTATAGAGACCTTTGTGATCATTATTGGTGGGATAAAATGAAGAGGGAGATTGTTGATTACACTACAAGGTGCCTAGTGTGTCAACAATTAAAGGAAGAACGACAACTTCCTAAGGGGGTATTACAACCACTACCCATACCGGTATGGATGTGGGGTAATATCACTATGGAATTTTTAACTGGTCTCCCGAAAACATCCAAAGGAAACAATACGATATGGGTTATTGTGGACCGTCTCACCAAGATCGACCATTTTATCTCTATTCGGGAAGATTTTTCTCTAGATCAACTTTCCAAGATATACGTAAAGGAAGTGGTAAGGCTGCATGGGGTACCACTATCCATCGTGTCTGATCGTGATCCAAGATTCACATCAAAATTCTGGAGAAGTCATCAACATGCTCTAAATATTGAATTGAATTTTAGTATGGCCTATCATCTGCAAACTGATTTCCAATCAAAAAAGACTATTCAGACACTCGAAGACATGCTGAGATTATACTCAATGGAATTTCAAGGTGGATGGGATCAACACCTCCCATTAGTTGAGTTCTACTATAACAACAACTTCCATTCGAGTATTCATATGGCACCCTATGATGCTCTATATGGAATGTGATGTAGAACTCCTACTTGTTGGGATGAAACTGGTGAGAGAAATCTTCTTGGGCCTGATCTTGTGCAAGATATGACAGAATAGGTTCATGCCATCCAACAACACATAAAGGCTGCTCAGAGTCAGCAGAAGAGCTATGCTGACAACCGTCTAAGGGACTTGGAGTTTGGTGTTGGCGAAAAAGTCTTCCTTTGAATTTCCCCATGGAAGAGAGTCATGCAGTTTTGGAAGAAAGGGAAGCTCAGCCCTAGGTACATTGGCGCCTATGAAATCCTTGATCGCATAGGAGCAGTGGACTATCGACTAGTACTTCCACCAAACCTAGATCATGTTCACAATGTCTTCCATGTATCTCTCTTGAGGAAGTAAATACCCTACCCTTCGCATGTACTGAACCGAGAGGTGGTACAACTGGAACATGACCTCTTTTATAAGGAGCATCCAGTGGAGATCTTAGAACGTAGAGACAAGGTTCTATCGAACAAGACTACCCACCTTGTGAAAGTGTTGTGGATGAAGCATAATTATGAAGAAGCGACTTGGGAGCCTCAGGAAACAATGAAGCAAAAGTACCCTCACCTTTTCAACTAGGCCTCATGTATAAAATCTCAGAGATGAAGTTTCTTCAGGGGGGAAGAATGTAATGACCCAAAATCTTTAAATAGTATATTAAAATAATCTTAACGATTTAATAGATATGTTAATGGTTAATGTAGAAAATGGAGTTGATGGTTTCATCCAGTAGACTCGAACCTTATGAAGCCCACTTATCATAGCTTTGGAAGGAGGTGGAATCTTTGGGCTTCACTTTGGACCATGCCCAAGCTGAACTCTAGCGTGTCAAGCTTGAACTGAGACACCTACGGGAGAAGTTCAAGTTAGTAGAGATTACTACTAGGGCAATGTTATTTGATCCTGTCACGAACCAACTCGGGTCGACCCTGAACCGGTCACCCGAGCCGGTCCGCGTCATGGCCCGAGAGGCGTTCCCGATCCTCCCGGGCTGGCGACAAGCACCAGGGCATCAACAGAGGCTATGGGAACGATTTCGCCCAATATAAATAAATAAGACAGCGAAAATAATACAGAGCAGTGCAGAAAATATAAACCAGATAAAGTGACTAAACAGGAACAAACAAGAAACAAAGTAACCAAACACGACGTGCGAACAAACTCCGTGCGACCTCGCGGGTCGCTCTCCGACTCAACGATCAAGCGTCGCCCTAGGCGAGCGCACTCAAGCTATGGCCTGCACAAACACTAAAAATAGAAAAGAACTATAGGCGTGAGTATTAAAACTCAGTAGACTAGCCCGATATCTATTCCCAATGCACTACCTTTAAGATAAAAGAAACATCATTTCAAGTTTGAACTACAATCTATAAAAGTATGTTTTTAATAATATTCTACTTAAAAACAAAGTACGAACCATTGCCCTTAGCCACTTCCAAATTCGGGTTTATTTCATTAGTGTCAATGACATTTCAGGGAAAGGAAAGTGATATTTGAATTTTCAAATTTGTACAAAAGGGATTAAAAACTTTCATTTGAAAACAATTTTTAGAAACCTAATCAAAATCACTTTACCATTTTCCAAAGAAAACAATACACCAGAATGCACAAAGTAAAACACACAGCAAGGGAATGTAGGTATACATGTGAGCATCATAATCATTACTGCAAGCTACAAAAGCTGAATAGACATGGGTGAACCTAGGAGATCGAGAATAAACAAGAAGACACCAATACATGAGAAATCATCCTTATTGACATGTCACGATGAAATCAAAACGCACAATACGCTCGACCATCCACTCATGGGCAGGTCGAGGGCAAATCCCATAGCAATAAACCCAATATATCCACCTACTATGGGCCACTGGTCAGTACCATAACCTACCAGTGCAGCAATCGTTCTTAGAATATTCTCTCAATATGCCAGATTCCCATGTCTCAAGTGTTTCAGAAAAAAGGGGTGAGCCAACCGATGCCAACCAAGCATCCAATCAGATATATCTATATATAAATAACAACAGGCATTCCCCGAGCCACTCCATGGGACAACCTCTTGCCTTTAACTACTAAAGTACCCAGGAGCCTCTAAGCGCGGCCTCCCAAACAATCAATTGCAACCAAGGCATGAGAGTCGTCCTAAGAGGGTTTTTATAAAAACATTTCCATCGCTTTCCATAAAGTGCCAAACGGGAATTTAATACAGTTCACAATTACTACCAAAACCAGTTTAAAACTATTTGAAGAATCCACAAAACACTACTTCACAGATTGCCAGTATTTTTATAAACCAAACCAAACCATTTTCTTTTCCAAATAATCTTTAAGAGCCAACCGGGCAATTTCTCAAACGAACCAAAGTATTTGTCCATGCTTCAAAAGAAATCATTTCTCATTAAACCAGAACTCTGTTTTACATTCCGTGAATTATGTTTAAAAGCCAAACGGGCATTCTTTCATTATTGGGTGTCCGCTCGTAAAAAGGATGTTTCATGTGTCGTGTATAAAATAAACGGCTCCTTTTGACATTAAATAATCATTTAAAAATTAACAATCTTATAATAAAATTTAATTATCGTATATTATCTCATATTTATTACAATTAATAAAATGTTGATTTTGAACAATTAGGGTGCGCAAACCGCATGAAATAATATAACTTAAATTTTAAAAGCAGTGCAAAGGGGACCTACCTCAAAATCAAAGCGCGACGACAAAACAACTTTGGAACCAAGGCGCGATGACACAACGCGTGTCCGAAGCCACGTGATAAAGTCTGACACTCTGCATAATCAAAACCAAGGACTCAGACACATCCAAAACTCACCAGAGCATTCGAAACCAAGCGGCGGGAATAAACGCTCACCTTGAAACCAAAGTGCGGCGATGACGGGACCTCGGAAACAAAGCGCAGCGATGTCGCTCACTCGGAAACGCCCTGCGCGGGTCCTAAAAATCCTAAACCAATAAATAAAAACCCACCATCAATTAAAACCCATGATCCAACAAGAGTACGGTGATGAAGATAATAATAATAGTAACAATAATAATAAAAATAATATTAATAATAACAACAAAATGATAAAAATAATAATAATAATAATAATAATAAAATAATAATAATAACAATAATGATAAAAATAGTAATAATAATAAAAATAATAATAATAATAATAATAATAATGATAGCAACAATAATAAGAAAAATAATAATAATAACAATAATAATATTAATAATATCTTAATTAATAATAATAATAATAATGATAATAATAATAATAATAATAATAATAGTAATAATAATATGAAAAACAATAATAATAATAATAACCATGATAAGAATAATATGAATAATAATACTAATAATAAAAGTAAAATAACAATAATAATAATAATATTGATAATATCAATAATAATAAAAGTAAAATTAAAATTAAAACAAAACAAACCTTTGGGGGGGGCGTGTACTGGCCGCGACGTGCAGGGGAGAAGTAGGAAATGCAGGGTATCGCTCGGCCTGCACATGCGCAGCAAGGGGGGAAAACGTCGAGTCGTCGGAAGCAGGGTTCACCGCGTGGAGAAGGAAGGGTCGGCGGCCAAACGACGCTGGTGAGGGACTCGACCAGACTGGAAGTGGTGCGCGGTAGATCGGACAGCGCTGGTGAGGACTCGGCCGGACGGAAGGTGTTGCGACGGAAAGGGAGGAGGAGAAAGGGTGAGAAGATTTGCCAAGAGTAGGAGATCGCGGCGCCTTTATGCGGGTGCGCAATGCGTAGGAGGAAGATGGGGGCTACGGGCTCTCTACAGGTGAGCGAGAGCAGGGGTGTTCTGTGCGGCCGGTAGGGGGGTGTCGCGGCCACTGAATGTAGCAGGGAAGGAGGGCACCAGCGGGGGTGTTCGGCAGCGGACAGGGGGACGGCCGAGGCACCGGGTCCTGTGGGAAGAGGGAGGTTGCGGCTGGAGGTGGTCTGGTCAGGGGGTTGCGGGCTGCAGGAGGGCAGGCTGGAGGCGCAGCCGGAAGACTGCACGGGGGAGGCCGGGACGCCGGCTGGGTCTTGTCCAGGAGGCAGCCGCGCGGAGGAAGATCCGGGTGCTACGACTGCTGGAGGAGAGGGGGGTCGGGGCATACAGGGGGCGCGCGCTAGACGAAGAAGAACGAGTAGGGTGCGGGGGAAGGAGGAAGAAGAAAGGAGAGGGTGAAGGTGGCGGCTCCCGCGGGGGAGAGAAAAAAAAACATATATATATATATAGGGGTGGCCCGCTAGGGTTAGAAGAAAAAGAGAATGAAAGATAAAATAAATAAATAAAAATTAAATTAATCAAATCAAAATCATAGTAATAATAAATTACCATAATAATAATAACAATAATAAAGATCAATAACAAATCATTTTTAATAATGATTATACTAGTATCCGCAACATTAACAATTTCAATAATTATTTATTTATAACATAATGATAAAAATAATAATGATAATAATAATCATAATGATAAAAATACAAATGGTAAAAATACTCATTTCCTCTTAAATAATAAAAATAATTATTAACTGATAACAATAGATGTGCGCGTTAAATATAAAGACTATATTTAAAATTTTTTCCAAAGACAACGGGATGCGAAAATACACCGGGCAGGGACGAGCGGGGTTTCCAGAACAGGCTCCGCTCACGCGCCCAACGACGTCGCGTCAAAAAGTGCACTTTTTAACAAAAACTCAAAAACCTGGTCCGATACTGAACACGAACCGCAGCAATATAATTTAAAGTCAAAGAAATCATAAAATAAAATAACCGCGCGTGTCGGGGTGTGACAATTCTCCCCACCATAACGCTTTCCGCCCCCGGAAAGCCACCACACCAACCAGTCGATCGATCAACACCTAAGGATTCCACACAACACGATCCGACCTCTTAACCAAGGATGTCACAACGACTACCAGCGGGACTGAACCTCATTGCCCAAAGTAAATCACCAACAGAGAGAGGCCCGAACGGGCTCCCCACCATAAAAACTCCACTAGAATTTAATAACGATTTAAGAGAAAACCCAAAGAGACTCATGGTGGGTCTCCCCACCATAAAGAACTGACCTCTTAGCGGCCAACCAGAAAACTAATTTGGACCTGCATCAAGCCTTACTCGAGCTAGAAAGAGCTCAATAAGAACATTTCAAACACTTACTCTCATCCGAAAGGGATAGAAGCTTAAATGGATACTTTGCGCAACTAAAACCCTAATCCCATGGGCGGGGAGGGTGGGCCCAAGGATCAAATCACTAAAACTACGACGTACGACTACTCACGACTCATCACTTCGGGGTGGACACGAACCAGGGCCGCAACTGATTTACATCAGTGGCCCACGCAAGGTCACTGATCAGCAACTTACATCCAATAGGCACAATTCCCGACGTTACACGAGGGATAAGTCCATCACGCACTTTGCGACAAGAGAGAACTACAACGACAGAGAAGCCAGAGCAACCACACCAAAACTATCTCACCACGACGATAGAGGCACGACTTTAACCGGACTCTTTAAAATTTTCCCCCGGGGGTTCCTGACTACGCGCCGGCTTCACTCCGAGACCTTTTGGCTGGAGCTCTGATGGATGAAGCATCTACTGCCTCGCAGTCAGGTTCTGATAAACCCAATGAGGTACATACATCTTTTGATCTGACAGATTGAAGGACAAGATTTTAAAATTAAAACATACCAGCATTGAAAGCTGAGGTTCGTCAAAAGACCCATGAAGTTCCCATACATTTCAAACCCAAAACAACACTCATACATAGGCTACGATGATAGATCACTTACACTGAAAGGAAACTAACACTAGAAACTTTGAACAAAGACCCTACAACACATTACTTCTGAGAACTTCCTCTGCGACGCTTCCTTGCAACACCCCGAAAAAATCGTCGCAAGTGACCCAGGCGTCCACATGCCCGGCAGGGCTTCGGAGTGCTTGGGCACGATGACTTCTTGTGACCCCGCTTGCCACACTGATAACACACAATAATATCTCGCTCCGAAGAGGTTGATAAAAGATCTCGAGGCCTCTTGATTCAACGACCTGATCCATCCACTTCCATTTGCTTACTCATCTGCTTTCCAGAACCTTCACCAGTGCTCATAGGGATCGAAGGAGGGAGAACTACTTCGAGCACTCCTGCCATCGCAGCTTCGATACGAAAAGCTTATCTTGCCAAATCGACAAAAGAAGTTAGGTTGGACTCTGAAACCTTCGACTGTAGATCAGGGCGGAGACCCGCCTCGAAGCGTCGAGCCTTCACGGGGTCATTTGTGGCATACTCTGAATCATAAGGTACTAGCTCCCCAAAGCGATGGAAATATTCTAACACGGATCCGTCGCCCTGCTGCAGACAACACATTTCTATCCCCTTCCTCACCCTTTCTTCCTCAGAGAAATACTGGCGAATGAACGAGGCCTTGAAAAACTCCCAAGTAACCTCTTGACGGGGCTTGTTCCGAGACACTGACTTCCACCACATCCACGGTGAACCTTCAAGCATGAAGGTCGCAAACTTGACCTTCAGCGACTCGGGCAACCCAATGAGGTTAAAGTCCCTTTCAACCTTCCGCATCCACTCCTCTGCCACGGAAGGGTCTGCTTGACCATAGAAGAGAGGTGGATCGAGCTTCCGAAACTCAAGCATAAAATCCTTAGGTTGATCAACTGCACTACGATCACCCATCGAAGCTTCAAAGGGATAACAGCTGGACAAGGAAAAGTCAAAAACCCAATCAACGCCAACTCAACGAATGAATAAAAACCTCAAAACCAAACACTACATAGGTGACAAGCTCAAAATCCGAGAAAACAAGTTATCATAACGTCAAAAATTTTCTCTTTGAAAACATCTTTAATTTAGAACAAGCTTAGTGGGTTAAACCTTCGCCATTGGTATTCTTTAGAGCCTCACTCACATGCATGTATCCGTGCCACCCAGGGCATCCATCCACCATACCAGAAATCCATCCACATTTCCAACATACCACAATGCATGTGAGCACTCATCAGAACACCAAGGTCAAAACAAAGAAACTTCATTTTCCAAAAACAATTTATTCATACCACTTCTTTTAAAACAATATACAAATTTAACATGTCATTTCAAACAACCATTTTTTTTTCAAAACCAACTTTTCTAATTCAAACCACTTTCAAAAATCAAGGGAAACACAAAACAACTCAAACAGGGAACTAGTGTCAGTGGGTGACTTGACCATATGGTTGGCGGCCATATGCCAAACACGTCACTGACACAGAGAGCCTTCTTGGACCATGCCCCTAGCTCCACATGGCTTGCCAGGCCATGCGGCTTAGGACTATTAGCCCAACTCCATTTGTCGTACCCCAATCGCAAAACATTTCTATAAAAACCCAAACAAACCAATTAAACCGGACTTCCCATGGAAACCTGAGGATCAGTACGGGCAAGAGTTCGCGACGCTCTTCTCGCACCTACCCCTCAAGTCCCGACAATCCTACTCCATCTACCTTGACATCCCAAATAACAAAGGGCGCTCTGAAAAGTGAGGTCTGCTAAGAGCAAACCTCCTCTGATACCATTTTGTCACGAACCAACTCGGGTCGACCCTGAACCGGTCACCCGAGCCGGTCCGCGACATGGCCCGAGAGGCGTTCCCGATCCTCCCGGGCTGGCGACAAGCGCCAGGGCATCAACAGAGGCTATGGGAACGATTTCGCCCAATATGAATAAATAAGACAGCGAAACTAATACAGAGCAGCGCAGAAAATATAAACCAGATAAAGTGACTAAACAGGAACAAACAAGAAACAAACTAACCAAACACGACGTGCGAACAAACTCCGTGCGACCTCGCGGGTCGCTCTCCGACTCAACGATCAAGCATCGCCCTAGGCGAGCGCACTCAAGCTATGGCCTGCACAAACACTAAAAACAGAAAAGAACTATAGGCGTGAGTATTAAAACTCAGTAGGCTAGACCGATATCTATTCCAAATGCACTACCTTTAAAATAAAAGAAACATCATTTCAAGTTTGAACTACAATCTATAAAAGTATGTTTTTAATAATATTCTACTTAAAAACAAAGTACGAACCATTGCCCTTAGCCACTTCCAAATTCGGGTTTATTTCATTAGTGTCAATGACATTTCAGGGAAAGGAAAGTGATGTTTGAATTTTCAAATTTGTACAAAAGGGATTAAAAACATTCATTTGAAAACAATTTTTAGAAACCTAATCAAAATCACTTTACCATTTTCCAAAGAAAACAATACACCAGAATGCACAAAGTAAAACACACAGCAAGGGAAATGTAGGTATACATGTGAGCATCATAATCATTACTGCAAGCTACAAAAGCTGAATAGACATGGGTGAACCTAGGAGATCGAGAATAAACCAGAAGACACCAATACATGAGAAATCATCCTTATTGACATGTCACGATGAAATCAAAACGCACAATACGCTCGACCATCCACTCACGGGCAGGTCGAGGGCAAATCCCATAGCAATAAACCCAATATATCCACTTACTATGGGCCAATGGTCAGTACCATAACCTACCAGTGCAACAATCGTTCTTAGAATATTCTCTCAATATGCCAGATTCCCATGTCTCAAGTGTTTCAGAAAAAAGGGGTGAGCCAACCGATGCCAACCAAGCATCCAATCAGATATATCTATATATAAAGAACAACAGGCATTCCCCGAGCCACTCCATGGGACAACCTCTTGCCTTTAACTACTCAAGTACCCGGGAGCCTCTAAGCGCGGCCTCCCAAACAATCAATTGCAACCAAGGCATGAGAGTCGTCCTAAGAGGGTTTTTATAAAAACATTTCCATCGCTTTCCATAAAGTGCCAAACGGGCATTTAATACAGTTCACAATTACTACCAAAACCAGTTTAAAACTATTTGAAGAATCCACAAAACACTACTTCACAGATTGCCAGTATTTTTATAAACCAAACCAAACCATTTTCTTTTCCAAATAAACTTTAAGAGCCAACCGGGCAATTTCTCAAACGAACCAAAGTATTTGTCCATGCTTCAAAAGAAATCATTTCTCATTAAACCAGAACTCTGTTTTACATTCCGTGAATTATGTTTAAAAGCCAAACGGGCATTCTTTCATTATTGGGTGTCCGCTCGTAAAAAGGATGTTTCATGTGTCGTGTATAAAATAAACGGCTCCTTTTGACATTAAATAATCATTTAAAAATTAACCATCTTACACTACTGGAAAACCAGGTATTTGCGACGGGGTCCCGTCGCAAATAGCCCGTTGCGGAAAACGCCGTCGCAACTAAACTTATTTGCGACGGGACCGTCGCTAAAGTCCTTTTTTGCGACGGGCATTCGCCCCGTCGCAAATAGTATTCCGTTTTTTTGTAAAAAACTTTTTAAACAGTTATTGCGACGGGCCCCGTCGCAAATACCTTTTGCGACGGTACCCGTCGCAAATTGTTTTTGCGACGGGCCCGTCGTAATAACGTTTTTTTTTTTAAAAATAAAAAAAATAATAATACTAGTATTTGCGACGGGAACCGGGACCCGTCGCAAATACTATTCACAGTAATTGCGATGGGTCCCGTCGCAAATACTCTTTTTAAAAAAAAATAAAAAAATATTAATAATACTAGTATTTGCGACGGGCATAGTATCCCGTCGCAAATACTATAAAAAAAATAAAAAAAATAAATTATTAATAAATAATTTTAATTAATATAATAATAGAATTATAATTTACAAATGAAAATAATAAATTATTTTAATTAATATAATAATAGTAGAATTATAATTCAAAAATTAAAATAATAGAATACTAATAAATAATTTAATTAATATAATAATATTATAATTATAATTCATAAATAAAAAAAATATTAATAAGTTATTTTAATTAATATAAAAATAATAGAATTATTTTACATTCAAATATTAAAATAATTCAAGTATTACAAAAAAATAATTAAATTATAATATTATAAAATTTTAATATATATATAAAATTTTAATATATATATAAAATTTAATATTATAAAATATAAATATTATTATTATTCATATTAATATTGTTATTTAAAAATATAATATTATTAATTTTTTATAATGAGACAGAAACTACGAATAGAAAAAAAAAATATTTTGATTTCACAAATTTTATAACAGAAATACAAACTCTAATCTGTAGGAGGGGGGGGGGGAGGTGGGGGATCTGCAGATGGTGGTGGAGGAAACTCCATCCCTAAAGCATGAGTGAGTCGGCGCATGTACTCCATCTGCTCCTGATGCTGCTGCTGCCACCGACTCGTCTGCTCCTCGTACAGCTGCTGCTGGCGTCGACGCTCCTCCTCATGCTGCTGACGTATCTGCTCCTGCTCCTGTCGGAGACTCTCTATCTGTGCAGTCTGAGATCGCAACTGCTCCTCATACTGTGTAGAAGAAGATGCACGAGCTCCCCTCGAGCTGGACGCCGACATCGCAGCACTGCCATAATAATCTCCGGGAGTCAGTCGAGAGCCGATACCAACTACCCGGCCCTTCTCGAAGGCATACTGGGTGGCCTGCATCCATGCCGCCTCATCAAACTGACGGGCAGTGGTCTGATCTGATGACTCGGCCTGACTCTCAGGCCGGGCCTGTGCCGCTGCGGCCTCATATGACTCCTATAGTTGCAATTTAAAATTAAAATTGTGAATATATTATATGCAGTTAATTTTTAAACTTGAAAACAAATAATACTGACCACGATGTGATGCTGACGATCACCTCTGAGCTCCCCAGTAGCAGGATCACTATACATCCTCCGATATACGTCGTACTCTGTAATATCGGGGTGCTCGACAGCCTATAAGAATAAAAAATAAACTGTTAATATTTATAGTTATATAAAATATTTATAAATAATGTACGTACCAGATGCTGTCTATGAGTACTGAAAGAACGACTCCCAGCTCGATGAGTCACCTCCTGCCTCCCCCGATTCTGCCTCCCCACCGATGATCTCCTCTGAAAGGCACCACTCAACCAGTGCGCACATAATCCATCCCATACATGGGATGAAATGTACTCTGGTCGGTGTGCTCTACATGACTCCTCAAAATCTGACACTCCTGATTTCTTCATCGCAGCTTTTCTTAAATTGTGCAAAAACTGACGAAGGCGATCACGCATGGCCACCTCCCATGCCTCGTGGATGGCGTCACGCATGGTATCCTCGATCGGATACCATAAACCCTACAAATAAATCAAAATATCAAGTTAGAAATGAAATAATTTTCAAAATAAAAATTATTTATTTACGTACGTACCAACCAATGGTCGAACATGGCCTGCTGCACATCAATGGGAATCTGCTCCCATGTGGTCCACGGCTGAGAGAAATAGTTGCGCAAAATAGCGCTGCCCTGTCCGACTGCTATATGCGAAAAACTGAAAAAATAATAAACATTTATTATGTGAATAGATTAATGAAATCTTAGTCAAATTCACAGGTTATTACACAGGTTATCACACCTCCGGGTGCGCGGATCAAACCCAAGACGTGGACGTCGCTCGGGGACGGGGTCAGGAATCATCAATCGTGCAAGACCGCGCCCCCTCCGCGTACTCCCTGAAGCGCCTGCAGGCTGAGGGTCATCTGCCAGCAACTCATCCGCATCGAAAGGCAGGTCAGCCTCCGTCAACTCACGAAATGTGGCCTCCTCCATCTGAAACAGAAAATGTTAATATTAGCAAATAATTGATAATTACTATTATATATACATATATATACATATTATGATTGTATATAAATACCATGGAATTCTATAAGTGTTCATCTTCATCATCATCTTCATATATGTCAATGTCATCTTCATATTCCTCCTCAACATCATCGATATCCATTCGAGTTGCAGTTGCTTCATCTCTTACCATTTCAAATTCATGTGTGACATCATTAACATCATCGTCATCACCGACTCTTAAATGTGGGGTGTCGTCATCGATACTCATATCTCTTTGTAAAAAAGATTGATTTTGAGTACTTTCTTGAAAAACTTCAATTCTTTGCACATCAGTGAAAGCACATTCACTTTGACTAAACTGATTGTCTCGAATTTTGATTTTTATTACACTCCACCAATCAGTCAAGTCTCTTGATGTTGCACAGTACTTTGCATAATAAACTTGATATGCCTGTTGAGCCAATAAGAATGGTTCATTTACTGCGAGAACACTTTTACATTTAATATCGATGATTCCATGAGTCGGATGAACACGCACGCCTCTCTCTGTATCCAACCACCGACATTTGAACATGGTTATGTAATGTTGTCCAAGATAACAGAGTTCAATGATTTCATCAAGCATGCCATAAAAGTCAACTTCATTTTCTCGATGATGAGATCCTCTCAAGCTAACTCCACTGTTCATTGTTTTTTTCGATTCCCCATATGCATGCGTGTGGAATCGAAATCCATTCACCACATATGCATTATAAGTTTTAACAAGTTTGGAAGGTGGGTTACTCAATACACAGAGCCGTTTGTCAATTTTATCAGCATGTCGAGACACCTGAAGATTTGTGAAATAATTATCAATATAGTAAACTATACATTGAATGAGTTGCTAAATGATAAAGAATTTATGTTACCAGTTTTTGAAACCACTGAGAGAAATTTTTCAGTCGCCGTTCTTCGAGAGCAGCTGCTGTAATTTGTGGAATTTGTTTCTTGATATGATTATCATACAACCTATAAAAACCAAAGTTATTTACTGTAACATAAATGATAGAATAAGTGATATAAACACTTACAGTACAACTGATGTCATCTCTTCACAGTTGAGCAGAACATACGTATGAGCTCTATGATGTTCATCATCTGAAAGCCAGCGTTCAGAAACTCCACCAAAACCAAGCTCTGACTGGTTGAAAACAGATAATTGATTGTCGATTTCATCAATATTCCTCTCATTCCGTCCCATTCGGTTGTGTTTTGAAGGATACTCAGATTCAAAATAATGGGAGCAGAAAAAAGATATTTCCTCTTGCAAATAAGCTTCTGCAATAGATCCTTCAACAGATGCTTTGTTGCGTACTTTTCTTTTCAATTTTTGCATGCATCTTTCAAATGGGTACATCCATCGAAACTGTACCGGACCTCCACATTTGGCTTCATATGGCAAATGTAACATCAAATGTTCCATTGAGTCGAAGAAAGACGGCGGGAATATTTTTTCCAGTTTACATATAATTACAACAACATCTTTTTCAAGTTTGCCTAGAGCATCATAATCTGCCGTAGCCGCACAAATTTCCCGAAAAAAATGAGACATGTCTGTTATGGAATCCCAAATCACAGAATTCAACAGACCTCTTAATCCAATTGGTAGAAGTCTCTCCATTATAACATGACAATCATGACTTTTCAATCCAGTAATATGACCATTCTTTACACATCTACCCAAATTGGAAGCACAGCCATCTGGAAGTCTCAAATCTGCAATCCACTGACAAAATAATAAACGGTTTTCTTTAGACAGTGTATAAGCTGCTTTTGGTTTCAGTAACCTTTCTGTTCTGACATTCTCAAATAGTTCCAATTCTGGACGTCTGCAAATTTGGGCAAGATCTAAACGTGCATTTACATTGTCTTTGCTCTTTCCTGGCGTATCCAAAACTGTATGAAACAAATTATCAAAACAGTTCTTCTCAATATGCATGACATCTAACATGTGTCGGACCAACAAATCAGACCAATATGGCAAATCCCAAAATATGCTACGTTTAATCCAATTGTGTTCTTTCCCAAAACCAGAAATTTTCTGTTGGTTTATTGTGGGACCAAAAGTGATGGGAGGTAATGAAAATACAACCGATTTTAACTCCGAACCTGATAGCATTTTTGGAGGTCCATCCCTTTCAACTGTTCCTTTTCTGAAATGAGATCTGTTTCTGCGAAAAGGATGATCAGCTGGAAGAAATCTGCGATGACAGTCAAAATAACAAGGTTTCTTTCCATGAATGAGCATAAATGCTTTGTTCTCTCCCATACAGTAAGGACATGATTTCTGACCATGTGTACTCCAGCCAGATAACATCCCATAAGCCGGGAAGTCACTTATTGTCCACATCAATGCTGCTCTCAGTATGAAATTCTGTTTCGTTGCAACATCATATGTACTGACACCAGTACTCCACAATAAATTTAATTCATCAATCAATGGCTTCAAATAAACATCAATATTTTTCTTCGGATGTCCTGGAATTAGTAAAGTCAAAAAGATATATGGCTCCTTCATCAACATCCATGGAGGTAAATTATACGGAGTTAAAAAAACAGGCCAACATGAATATTGACTACCATAAGATCCAAACGGACAGAAACCATCAGTGGAAAGGCCCAGTCGAACATTTCTAGCTTCTAAAGCAAATGATGGATGCACTCTATCAAAATGTTTCCATGAATCACCATCGGCTGGATGATTCAAGCTTTTATCGGTTGAAATATTCTCTTTATGCCATGACATCATTGTCGCTGTATTCTTAGACATGAATAAACGCTGAAGTCTGGATGTAAGCGGAAAATATCTCAACTGTTTTACAGGAATCAAACCAGACTTCCCGTGTTGTCCTTCTTTATATCTCTGTTGCCCACATGTGGGACAACTATCCAACGACTCATTTTCCCCTGAATATAAAATGCAGTCATTTGAACATGCATGAATCTTCTGACAAGTAAGCCCCAAATTTCGAACCAACCTCTTACTTTCATAGTAATTTGCAGGTAAAACATTTCCTTCGGGTAACAGTGTTTTCAGCAAAGAAAATATCTGGTCAAAACATGTGTTTGACATTCCGTTATCTGATTTGATAGCCATAAATTTTGCAACTGCTTCTAATTTGCTCATCTTGCAGCCAGGATATAATGCATCCTCAGCAGACTTCAACAACTCATAAAATTCAGACGGTCCCAACTCAGGATTTGAAGCTATATCAGCCGGAGTTTCTGTATGTTGAACAGATGAACCTGCAACATCATGTACTAAATCTTGAAACTGGGATGGATCCAGAATCAAGTTGGTATCATCTGCTCTGGAACTGCGTTCACCGTGTTGATACCAAAAAACATAATCTGCTTAAAAACCAAAACGCAAGAGATGTTCCCCCACTTTGTCAAACGTGTCAAACGTTCTCAATGCACATTTTCTGCAAGGGCATTTTATCTTTCCTTCTGAAACAAATTCTGAATTTGATGCCGCAAATGATAAAAAAATCTCCACACCCTCTATATATACTGGATTTAAACCAGAACCATTTGGATTTCTACGTTGATTTATCCATATGCGGTCATCTAATAATGACTGTTGACGACCTCGCTGTTCCATATTTTTCTATAAAATATAAAAGCATTACTGGTTTTGAATAATTTGTTAGAAAAAACACTCAAGCAAGGATTACTAATTATTACAATTTATTACTAATTATTACAATTTATTGCTAATTATTACTATTTATTACTAATTTAGCAATACTTAGCAATACTTAGCAAAAGGAAAACTGCTTGAATAATGAAAGGAAATTTGATAATCATCGTTGTGGAGATGGTTATAAATTTTCCCTTCATTATCCAAGCAGATTTCGTTTACTAATTATTAGTAATAAAAAAAATATTATCAATATTTACGAAAAAACAATATTAATATTATTAAAATAATAAAAAAAATTAAAAAATATTAAAATTATCAATATTCAGAACAAACTTTGTTCTATTATTAACATGTTCAAATCTTAAAGGGTCGTCAATTGTCAGGTCATGCGCAATAAAAAGTTTGTGTCAGCCATGTCTAATGTAAACTCTATAATTGTCCTTGCATGGTTGATCACTTCGCAAGTAATGTTGCAATCAGACAAACCAAGTCATTCCCTTCTTAACTATAAGAATTATCTCACATGAACCTTTACATAGATCATTCTTCCTTAAAAATTTGAGGGGATATCATTATTTTTCCCTTAAATTTTCAAGGAAGAATGGTCTATGTAAAGGTTCATGTGAGATGATTCTTATAGATAAGAAGGGAATGACTTGGTTTGTCTGATTGCAACATTACTTTTGAAGTGATCGACCATGCAAGGACAATTATAGAGTTTACATTGGACATGGCTGACAGAAACTTTTTATTGCGCATGACCTGACAATTAGCGACCCTTTAAGATTTGAACATGTTAAGAATAGAGCAAAATCTGTTGTAAATATTGATAATTTTAATATTTTATAAATTTTTATTATTTTAATAATATTAATATTTTTTTCATAAATATTGATAATATAATTTTTTTTGCTAAGTGTTCTTGAGTATTCCTGAGTATTCCTGAGTATTCCTAATTATTTGTGAGTATTCGTGAGTATTTGTGATTATTCGTGAGTATTCGTGATTATTCGTGAGTATTCGTGAGTATTCGTGAGTATTCGTGAGTATTCCTGAGTATTCCTGAGTATTCCTAATTATTCCTAATTATTTGCAATTATTCCTAATTATTTGCAATTATTGGTAATTATTGGCAATTATTGGTCATTATTGGCAATTATTACTAATTATTCCTAATTAATCCTAATTATTCCTAATTAATCCTAATTAATCCTAATTAATCCTACTTATTCCTAATTATTCCTAATTATTACTAATTATTCCTAATTATTGCTAATTATTACTAATTATTGCTAATTATTTCTAATTATTGCTAATTATTTCTAATTATTGCTAATTATTTCTAATTATTGCTAATTATTGCTAATTATTGCTAATTATTGCTAATTATTGGTAATTATTTCTAATTATTTCTAATTATTGGTAATTAATACTAATTATTGGTAATTAATACTAATTATTGGTAATTATTGCTAATTATTGGTAATTATTGCTAATTATTGGTAATTATTGCTAATTATTGGTAATTAATGCTAATTATTGGTAATTATTACTAATTATTAGTAATTATTACTAATTATTGGTAATTATTACTAATTATTGGTAATTATTACTAATTATTGGTAATTATTACTAATTATTGGTAATTATTACTAATTATTGGTAATTATTACTAATTATTCCTAATTAATACTAATTATTCCTAATTAATACTAATTATTCCTAATTATTGTTAATTAGTCCTAATTATTACTAATTATTGTTAATTATTCCTAATTATTACTAATTATTGTTAATTATTCCTAATTATTACTAATTATTGTTAATTATTCCTAATTAATACACATTATTGGTAATTAATACTAATTATTGGTAATTAATACTAATTATTGGTAATTAATACTAATTATTGGTAATTATTACTAATTATTCCTAATTAATACTAATTATTGGTAATTATTACTAATTATTCCTAATTAATACTAATTATTACTAATTATTGTTAATTATTCCTAATTAATACTAATTATTGTTAATTATTCCTAATTATTGGTAATTAATACTAATTATTCCTAATTAATACTAATTATTCCTAATTAATACTAATTATTCCTAATTAATACTAATTATTCCTAATTAATACTAATTATTTCTAATTATTACTAATTATCGTTAATTATTCCTAATTATTACTAATTATCGGTAATTATTCCTATTTAATACTAATTATTGGTAATTAATACTAATTATTGGTAATTAATACTAATTATTGGTAATTAATACTAATTATTGGTAATTAATACTAATTATTCCTAATTAATACTAATTATTGGTAATTATTACTAATTATTCCTAATTAATACTAATTATTCGTAATTATTCCTACTTATTGTTAATTATTCCTAATTATTACTAATTATTGTTAATTATTCCTAATTATTACTAATTATTGTTAATTATTCCTAATTATTGGTAATTAATACTAATTATTGGTAATTAATACTAATTATTGGTAATTAATACTAATTATTCCTAATTAATACTAATTATTGGTAATTATTACTAATTATTCCTAATTAATACTAATTATTCCTAATTATTCCTAATTAATACTAATTATTGGTAATTAATACTAATTATTGGTAATTAATACTAATTATTGGTAATTAATACTAATTATTGGTAATTAATACTAATTATTGGTAATTAATACTAATTATTGGTAATTAAGACTAATTATTGGTAATTAATACTAATTATTTGTAATTAATACGAATTATTTGTAATTAATACTAATTATTGGTAATTAATACTAATTATTGGTAATTAATACTAATTATTCCTAATTAATACTAATTATTCCTAATTATTCCTAATTATTACTAATTATTCCTAATTATTACTAATTATTCCTAATTATTCCTAATTATTACTAATTATTCCTAATTATTGTTAATTATTCCTAATTATTACTAATTATTGTTAATTATTCCTAATTATTACGAATTATTGGTAATTAATACTAATTATTACGAATTATTGGTAATTAATACTAATTATTGGTAATTAATACTAATTATTGGTAATTAAGACTAATTATTGGTAATTAATACTAATTATTTGTAATTAATACTAATTATTTGTAATTAATACTAATTATTCCTAATTAATACTAATTATTTGTAATTAATACTAATTATTCCTAATTATTCCTAATTATTGGTAATTATTACTAATTATTCCTAATTAATACTAATTATTCCTAATTATTCCTAATTATTACTAATTATTCCTAATTATTCCTAATTATTACTAATTATTGTTAATTATTCGTAATTATTGTTAATTATTCCTAATTATTAGTAATTATTGTTAATTATTCCTAATTATTACGAATTATTGGTAATTAATACTAATTATTGGTAATTAATACTAATTATTGGTAATTAATACTAATTATTGGTAATTAATACTAATTATAGGTAATTAATACTAATTATTGTTAATTATTGGTAATTATTACTAATTATTCTTAATTATTGATAATTATTAGTAATTAAATGAATAATTATCAATAATTAGAAATAATTACCAATAATTACAAATAATAACATTATTAATATATTTTATTATTAATATTAAAATAATATAATTTTCTAATTTATATACAGTTCTTTTTTCATCTGTGCGTTTTCTATCTCCACATACAAATAATACATGTGAAGACAGCAAACACACAGATGAAAAAAGAACTGTATATATATAAAAAATTATATTATTTTAATATTAATAATAAAATAAACTAATAATGTAATAATGTTCTTATTCCTAATTATTGGTATTTATTACTAGTTATTAATATTTATTCTTAATTATTAAAAATTATTACTAATTATTCCTAATTACCATATAAACAATACTAATAATTTAAATTTATTAAGTAATAAAACAATGTAAACATAATTAAATTACAACTAATTAATAATAATAAAAACTAATAAAAAATTAAAAATAAATAAAAAATTAAAATGAAGATAAATACCTTGAAAATTGATCTGTTCTGATCGTTCTTCAAAACTTTAATATCGGCTCCGGAGAAAAAACTTAAACTGGAGAAAAACTGAACTCTAGAAATATGATTCTGAGAGAGAGAGAAGATAAGGAATGAGAATGAAATGAAAAAAACGGATGGGGGTATTTATAGGTTAGATTAGTTGCGACGGGCCCATTTGCGACGGGAATCCCGTCGCAAATAGTATTATTTGCGACGGGTCCCGTCGCAAATACCTTCGCCAACATTTATTACGGTCAACCGGTAAATAGTTATTTGCGACGGGTCCCGTCGCAAATAACCCTCTGCCGACATAGTATTTGCGACGGGGGAATATTCCCGTCGCAAATACCATTTACCGCCGCCGGTTATTTGCGACGAGAATATTTCCCCGTCGCAAATAAGTTTCCCGCGATTTGGCGCGCATCGCGGGAAAACTATTTGCGACGGGGAAAGCAATCCCGTCGCAAAAGCCTCCTTATTTGCGACGGGGAAGTACCCCCGTCGCAAATAAGTTTTTAACATGACTATTTGCGACGGGAATAAATCCCGTCGCAAATAACCCGTCGCAATTGCTCATTTTTCCCGTAGTGTTATAATAAAATTTAATTATCGTATATTATCTCATATTTATTACAATTAATAAAATGTTGATTTTGAACAATTAGGGTGCGCAAACCGCATGAAATAATATAACTTAAATTTTAAAAGCAGTGCAAAGGGGACCTACCTCAAAATCAAAGCGCGATGACAAAACAACTTTGGAACCAAGGCGCGATGACACAACGCGTGTCCGAAGCCACGTGATAAAGTCTGACACTCTGCATAATCAAAACCAAGGACTCAGACACATCCAAAACTCACCAGAGCATTCGAAACCAAGCGGCGGGAATAAATGCTCACCTTGAAACCAAAGCGCGGCGATGACGGGACCTCGGAAACAAAGCGCAGCGATGTCGCTCACTCGGAAACGCCCTGCGCGGGTCCTAAAAATCCTACACCAATAAATAAAAACCCACCATCAATTAAAACCCATGATCCAACAAGAGTACGGTGATGAAGATAATAATAATAGTAACAATAATAATAAAAATAATATTAATAATAACAACAAAATGATAATAATAATAATAATTATAATAAAATAATAATAACAATAATGATAAAAATAGTAATAATAATAAAAATAATAATAATAATAATAATAATAATGATAGCAACAATAATAAGAAAAATAATAATAATAACAATAATAATATTAATAATATCATAATTAATAATAATAATAATAATGATAATAATAATAATAATAATAATAGTAATAATAATATGAAAAACAATAATAATAATAATAACCATAATAAGAATAATATGAATAATAATACTAATAATAAAAGTAAAATAACAATAATAATATTGATAATATCAATAATAATAAAAGTAAAATTAAAATTAAAACAAAACAAACCTTTGGGGGGGGTGTACTGGCCGCGACGTGCAGGGGAGAAGTAGGAAATGCAGGGTATCGCTCGGCCTGCACATGCGCAGCAAGGGGGGAAAACGTCGAGTCGCCGGAAGCAGGGTTCACCGCGTGGAGAAGGAAGGGTCGGCGGCCAAACGACGCTGGTGAGGGACTCGACCAGACTGGAAGTGGTGCGCGGTAGATCGGACAGCGCTGGTGAGGACTCGGCCGGACGGAAGGTGTTGCGACGGAAAGGGAGGAGGAGCAAGGGTGAGAAGATTTGCCAAGAGTAGGAGATCGCGGCGCCTTTATGCGGGTGCGCAATGCGTAGGAGGAAGATGGGGGCTACGGGCTCTCTACAGGTGAGCGAGAGCAGGGGTGTTCTGTGCGGCCGGTAGGGGGGGTGTCGCGGCCACTGAATGTAGCAGGGAAGGAGGGCACCAGCGGGGGTGTTCGGCAGCGGACAGGGGGACGACCGAGGCACCGGGTCCTGTGGGAAGAGGGAGGTTGCGGCTGGAGGTGGTCTGGTCAGGGGGTTGCGGGCTGCAGGAGGGCAGGCTGGAGGCGCAGCCGGAAGGCTGCACGGGGGAGGTCGGGACGCCGGCTGGGTCTCGTCCAGGAGGCAGCCGCGCGGAGGAAGATCCGGGTGCTACGGCTGCTGGAGGAGAGGGGGGTCGGGGCATACAGGGGGCGCGCGCTAGACGAAGAAGAACGAGTAGGGTGCAGGGGAAGGAGGAAGAAGAAAGGAGAGGGTGAAGGTGGCGGCTCCCGCGGGGGAGAGAAAAAAAAACATATATATATATATATATATAGGGGTGGCCCGCTAGGGTTAGAAGAAAAAGAGAATGAAAGATAAAATAAATAAATAAAAATTAAATTAATCAAATCAAAATCATAGTAATAATAAATTACCATAATAATAATAACAATAATAAAGATCAATAACAAATCATTTTTAATAATGATTATACTAGTATCCGCAACATTAACAATTTCAATAATTATTTATTTATAACATAATGATAAAAATAATAATGATAATAATAATCATAATGATAAAAATACAAATGGTAAAAATACTCATTTCGTCTTAAATAATAAAAATAATTATTAACTGATAACAATAGATGTGCGCGTTAAATATAAAGACTATATTTAAAATTTTTTCCAAATACAACGGGATGCGAAAATACACCGGGCAGGGACGAGCGGGGTTTCCAGAACAGGCTCCGCTCACGCGCCCAACGACGTCGCGTCAAAAAGTGCACTTTTTAACAAAAACTCAAAAACCTGGTCCGATACTGAACACGAACTGCAACAATATAATTTAAAGTCAAAGAAATCATAAAATAAAATAACCGCGCGTGTCGGGGTGTGACAGATCCTGCACCATATTCTCTCCCCATAGCACACCTTACACATAGGTCATATGCCGGTGTTATAATGGGCTATGTGACGAGACTGTAAATTCATTGTGTAATCCTTTGGGATGAATAAATTGAGATTTCTTCCTTTAATGAAGTTGATGAATTTTTAAATATCCGAATAAATATAGTATGCATATTTTTGATGAATTTTGAAAAAATGATATTTTAAAATATTTATTTAAAACTTAAATAATTAATTATGTGTAATGATTTTCAAAAAATGGTCTTCTGCAAAAGTGTTCAGTAAGGAATTTGGAGTCTAATAAGATCAACTTAATTTTTGATGAATAGTAAATTATGAATAGGGATTTTACACTTAGGATTAGTAATGTAGAAAAATGGATTAGTAATCTCACTTAAAGAAAGTTTTAATATAATTTAGACATCTTTATTAAGTAATTTGATTCAATTAAATGGTTAAATAACAGTTTCATAAATTATTAATCAAGTATTAGTTTTTTCAGATGAATAGTGTTTTTTATTTAAAAAAATTATTTAATAATATTTAGAAAATTATTTTTATAAAATGGATTTATTTTTGAACTCAGAGCATCGATATTATGTTATCTTAATTTTTGGGGATTTTTCCGAAAAAAATGAATTTTCGATAAATAGTGAAAATTTAGTTTTTAAGTTACAGGTGTTTAATGACATCATCAAATGATGTATTAAGTATGTATTCAATATGGTCGACTTATGAATAGTAATATAAGGTATGAGGTGTCCCAAGTGGCCAATACCATGGTCAAATACCATGGACAATCCCATTGATTTGAGAAAACCACCAATGAGGTGTCCCTTGGCCATTAATTCCTTGTCCCATCACTTTCCCTATAAATACCAAGCCATCCTCTCATCCATTGGACTCCAAAATCATACTCAACAAAGTTCTGGTCTCCTTACCTCCAAAGGAGTCCTCCCAAGGTTCCCTCAATCCTCTCAAGTTCCCAACCATTGATTTTTAAGAGTTACGTTTAAGGTAAGGGATCTGACCTCTCTCTTTCTTTTCAAATAATCTCTTTTATGTCATATATTTTATGCACCATGATCTTATGTTGGAGGAGGTTATTTTATATTAATCTTACTTCCATTTTCATCTTCATATGATGAGAGACCCTATCTTTCTCTCATCAATTCGTTTTAACAATTTTTAAGTGGCGCCGTTAGGCTGCTGAATTTTTAAGGGATTCTTTCACCCTTCTCATTTTTCAAAGTTCTACTTTCATTTCAAGTCTTTGAAGATAATTTTTATTATTTTTGGTATGATCTCTATATCTATCATACTGAAATTTTATGTTCATATGATGATATACCCTATTTGATCTCATCAATTCATTTTTTGTTGAAGTTCAAGTGACGTCGTTAGGCTGCCGAATTTTCATAAGAGAAATCTAATTTTTGTCTTCTTTCCATGTTTTTCATTTCAAATGTTATGTACTTAAAATTTAATTACCATGTTCATATATCCTTCATATTCGGTCCCTATACTGTTTCATGGGGAATTTATGAATTTTTGACCCATGTCCCCTCTCTTTTCAATGTTTTCTAAAACCTCGAATCATAGCCGTTATGCTACAGAATTTCCGTCTCAAAATGTGTCTCTCTTTTTCTAACATTCTTTAATTTTATTAATTTAATACTCTAAGCTATCTCTTCTATAGGGATATTCACATATATACCATGTTGTTCTATTTTAAATTCTTGTATTTACATACATGAGACCCGCTTTCCCTTTCTGTGGGTTTAAAGTGGCATAAAGATCATGTCTTTAAGAAGTTTTAAAATGTTATGATTATGAAATGATACCCATTTCTTTTATGATATATGGGTTGTTTATGAAATGATTGATGATGATATATGTGGCTCAGATGATAATAAAGACATTTCAAGGGTGCACCCAAATAGCGTTCCAATGCATTGGGTAAAGACTTAATCTCTAGAGATGACTATTTTTAACGACGCCATGGTGAATAACCTTGGTAATTTTTAATGACACCTTGGGGATGGACCTTGGTGAAAGAGAAATTATTTTCAATATTAAATGTTTTAGCCACATCTTCAAGTTATGAAAAACGTTATTTTTATTATGATATAACTCATGATTTATTTCTCATGCCTTAAATTTCTTTTCATGACCTTATTGAAGTATCTCAAGTTTACATGTAAAATGTTTCTTTTGTTTCCCTTACTGGGCCTTCTGCTAACCCTTTCATTGGATGTATGTACCCAGGTTATGAGATGCATTAATGAACCTAGGATGAACTTATAGAGAATCCTTTCAAGTGTTTAAGAAGAGTTTTTTATGTTGTTTTCTTGTATTATGTTCCTGGTTTCCAAGACACTAAACCTTAAAGATCCTCAGTTTTGTGTAATGTAATGAAAGATTATATTATATAAAGTCGGGATGCCATATCAACTCATGACAAAATTGGAACCTATCCTCCCATGTCATCATCCATCCACTTTTATATACATATCCATGCATATGAATACCCCAGGAAAGACCAATGGTTAAATCAAAACATTTCAATTTTCTAAAACAAATCATTCCACCAAGGTTTTTCACTATACCTATCCACTTCCCCTTTTCTAATTTTAAAAAACCTTTTTTCAAAAAACTACTAACCATTTAATAAAAAATCATTTTTTAAAATCTATATTTAATTTCATTTTATCATGTTCAAAATAAAATCTCATTGATTCGATCCAAAAATTCAAATTCACAACATTCAAAACATTTTCATCAACTCAATAAATACAATTCCAACAAAATCATTTGATTCAAAACCCACTTATTTGCATTTATAAAAAATTTCTAATACCCTATTTAACATATGATTTCGTTTCTCAAGTTTTTTTGGATAAACTCTATGATTTTATTATAAAAATCCAAACCCATTAAACCATCCCATTTGATCCCAAATGTTCATTTTATAAAAAAAAATTTTTATAACGCCTTCCTCAATGTTAATTATGAAAATAAATTTTACTTTTTTCCAAAACAAAACCATTATCACTAAAAAACACATTTTTATAATTCCAAAATAAGAGTTTTAAAAGAAGTTTTTAGAATTAAGAATGACCCAAAACAACTCTTAATGGGTAACTAATGTTGATGGGTGAATTGGACATACAGTTGGCAGCCATATGCCAGTCACCATCAGAGAGATTTTTCTTGAACCATGTCCCCAGTTCCCCAAGTATTTATAGGACCTATTATCTCACTAAGACCATCATAACAACTCCCTATTCATCTCCCAAAAACATGAGAAACCAAAAAAACTAATGAAACCCAAAAAAAACTACTTCCTAAAGGATATCATGTTTCGGACCAGAAAGTGTTGTCTAAACACTCCCTCATACATGCCCCCATGATCCGAATATTCTACTTCCTCTTCCTAGACATCCCATATAATAAATGGTTCTTTGAAAAAAAAATTCCTTGAATAAATAGCCTGGCCTTTGATTCCATTCTTTCATGAACCAACCAGAGTCGACCATGAAATAGTAACATGAGTTGATATGTGTCTTCACATGAATATAATTAATGATCCTCATGTGATAAAATATAGTGCCACGACATCAATAGAGAGGAAAGAAAATGATTTATTCCAATATAAATTTAAAAAAATACCAAAAAAATGAAGTATCTCAAAAAATGATAGAATATCAAACTGAACATTATTTTTGCATCAACTAAAAATAAAAAAACTAAATAAGATATCCCTAACTAAACTAGACGATGAAAATGTCTCCATCTGATCCTAAGTGTCACTATACAATAACAAGTGCAACGATCACCCACATGGATTGATACCAAGTTGAAACCTTCATTTCAAGTTAAAAACAAAAAAAACAATAGGTGTGATTTTTAATACTCAATAGGCATGCTCAAAAAAACTATTCCCAAATAACTTCATTTAAATTAATGAAACATCAACTTTAGGTAGAAATGAAAAATATAAAAGTAAAATTTTCTACACATTTTCCACATTAAATAAAAACATAGTCCATTTACCTTTTTCTTTATAAATTTACATTCTTTACCAAGAAGGATACAATATAATTTTAAATAAGAATGATGGAATTCCATTAGAAATGAGAGGAAGGGTTTGAAAAACCTTTCCAAAATAATTTTCATAAAACATTGAAAAAAACTCATTACTCTCCAAATAAATACACCACACATGAGAGTGCCAAAAATGATACTGTAATAAGGGATATGAAAAGAAGAACATAAGAGTATCCAAAAAATAGTGCATCACAATCATTCTCAAAATAAATCAATGTTGCAATAGACATGGGTGAAACATAGGTTCTTAGGAAAAATCCCAAACAATCTATATATCCCTACTCATCCTGAAAGGAATTCCTTAGTTGACGACATTAAATTTCTCTCACATGCTCGATCACACCCTAAATTTATTATTCAAGGGTAACTATTACATATAAGTAATAATCAAACATATCATATAACTTTTTATGGACCCCTAGTGATAGAATAATCCTAATTAGTGCAGAAATCATTCTAAAAAAATTCACTAGCTTTTAAAGGTATTTGTGCTAAGAGTAAAAAGGGTTTGATCCATCTGATGCAAACTGAGAATGAAATCAAATGCACATATATTATATATAATAATTCACACAACAAGAAACACCCCAAGTCACCCCAAGAATCAACTTATTTCCATAAACAAATAGACACTAAAGAATTCTACACTGAGGATATCCGATTCCACTCAATGTAAATGGTTCACGAGGAGTCCACCACAAGGACGTCTCACCCATTAAAAAAATAAAAAACAATTACATCCAATACATTAAATATAAAAAATGTAAGAAGATTATCCAAGGAGGTTTTTTAGGATAAACGTTTTTACCCCATTCACAAAAGTGACAAACAATCATCATGTAACCATTAACACAGAATAAAAATCACAATTCCAAAATCATTACAAACACATAGTTTTCCAATTCAAAATAATTTAGAAAAATTACATTTATTTAATAATTCTAGATGTTCAAACCAATTCCATTTTCCTCAAAGTTCCAATCTGTCCACACATCGTTATCACATGCCATTCCATTTTTAATGAACCAAACTCCCACCACTTTAAAGAATAAAACCATTTATAAACCCATTTTATAATATCAAAACCAATATTTAGACTTGAAAAATATACTAAAAAATACAAACCATTCTTCAAATATCAATCATTAGTCACAAAATATAACTAGGCATTTTATCCAACACTTTTTTGTGCATCACATAACAAAATAATGGCATATACTTCCAAGAAAACCAAGAAAACAACCTTATTTCACCACAACAAATTCATCCAAATATCACACATAAATATTTAACATATAATAAATGTGATAAATGAATGAAACCAATGATGCTTAAATATAAAAAAATGTGAAAACAAAAACCCAACTCAAACTCATGTCGCTTTAACAACGCACCCCATGAAACAACTTGGCCAAGGTTTCAAGAGCCAAGAACAAGAAAGAGAAACCCCAACCAAGAAAAAACCCCACCCAAGAAAAAACCCCACCATAAACCAAGGTAATAATGGAAAATAAATCCAATGGCTTAGAGGGAATACTAAATCAGGATAAAATGGAAGGAATAGGAGGATGGAGAAGAGAAAATGGGAATTAATTTTTGGATCTATCCCAAAATCATGAAGAAACCCTATATCCACTCCATGGGACGGAATTGGAACCTTGGGGAAGGAGGGAAATGACTCCTTTGGGTCAAATAAACTAGGTTAAGAAAAAAATGGGTGTTTTGGGTTAAAATAATAAGAGGTAAAAAGTGAAATTTTTCAATTTTTCTAATCTGGGCACCATCCACGGTTTGGCCGCACAGTTTCCCAAAACATGAGCTAACCATGCACGCCATACTAGACACACAAGAAACCCTAAATGGATTAGTAGAATAGTTTTTAAATTATAAAAAATTGTTCTTTATCAATATATATCTTTCTCAAATTCTTAAATCATGGTTTGAAAAACTGTGTGCAAGCTGTGTGCAAAGCCATTACCACTAAACCTCACCTATATCACATGGTTTCCTCACAACATGCACCAACCCTACGCCACCTGCTATCATGACCGAAAAAAGAAACTTTTCACCAAAAAATAATATATGAACTAAGGAATAAACATGAATTTAAAATATAGATAATGTATTATTTGAAATTTTAAAACTCATCACACCCGAAACTCGAGAGTAAAACATTGATACAAAAATGAATTGGAACAAGGGGTGAAAACAATAACCTAGCTATGATAAAGAAACCCATTTAGTTACTATATTTATGTTTTGACATATTAACAAGTAAAAAACTTCAGGGTAAATTTATAAATATCACATTTTATTCTATCCCACATGTAATACTCTTGATGGTCCCTTTATATATTAGTGTTTCCCAGTGGAATAGAAAATAGTGAATAAGGAGCTTAAGTCCACAACTATTTCAAAAACTGTAAATCAGAAGGAACACATAATATTTATTAAAATCATAAAACACATTATTCATCAACATTAAAATATGGAAACCTATCATTTTTGAAAGATTTTACTTTTTCATACAATAATTAATCCACATTATGAGTGGTCTTATTTATTTATAACAAATTCAACTACTTTGAAACCAGAAACAAAACAGAAGATGTCCCTATATTAAAAAATTCTAAACCAATATTCATCAAATCATTAACAAATGGGACACATTCCAAACATAAATTGTTATTGTATCATTACATTTTAGACTCAAAGCATCATCTACCTTGTTTTATTTTCCGAGATGATAATGAATCGAGTAATCAAATCCTGGATTAGCTCTAACCATGTCTATTATCTCATGTTCAACATTTTCTAAGTGAATATATACATATTTTTTTGATCGGTATATATTTTACACTTCACTCAATAATAATGATTCCTTTAAATTTATAATGAAGAAAAAACAGTAGATTATTACAAATCAGGTGTGTGGAATTTTAACTCATGAGTTTTTAACTGATGTAAAGCATACAAAATTACCTTTTCATTCAACATGAGGACATAATAAATAAATTTTATTGGAGAATTAATATAGATAATGAATTACACATTTCTAAAAGATAAGGACAAAATATGACCATTGACAAGTTTACATTTCTGTTCTTAAAAATGAACATCTCATTCTTATGTCCCTAAGAACATAACTTATTTTCAGGTTATCATAGTAAATTATAAATATCACCAAGGAAACTTTCCAAAACACCTTTGGAAATAACTGGCTAATACATGAAAACTACGAATCTCAGTGACATTGATAGGTATTGGACACTATTCAAAAACATTTTTCAGAAGGGTAGACAGTTATTCCATCTTTAGAAACAATATTTCCATGGAATGATATTTTTTGCATCCAAAATTCACTCTTACTAAAAGTTACATTTAATTTATATTCATTAATGTTTTAAAATCAATACTTATGTTCCACTCATGTTTCTTTATGTATTTTAGAATATACCAAAATATTATCAATAAAAACATCCACAAAATGATCTAAAAACCAATGGAAGAGTCTGTTCATAAGATCCATAAATGGAGAAAGTGTATTAGATAACCCAAATGGTATAAATACAAACTCAAAATGGACATATCTCATCTTAAATGATATCTTTATAATGTCATCCTCTTTTACCTTTATGTGATGGTACCCTGAACTTAGATCAATTTTTAAAAAATACTGAGCTCCCAAGAGCATATCAAACAAATCATCGATATGAATCAATGGATAATTGTTATTAATAGTGATGTTATTCAATGCTCTATAATAAATGAAAAGAATAATAGAATCATATTTATTTTTCTCAAATAAAATATGGGAACCCCACAGTGAAGTGAAAGGTCAAGAAAAACCTTTATCAATTAATTATTGCAATAGGATTTTTGATACAACAAGTTTTACTCGATCCTTTATTTAAGTGGGTTTAGAAATAGGCATAACATAATATAGTAAATAAATAATAAATTAATCTTTCTTGATCAAGGACAAATCTAGGTAGTTCATCGTGAAAAACATCTATAACTTCATTCACTACTATGAACTTACTAATTAGAATTGTTTCATTCTTTTAAAATATATGAGAAAGATAAATTTAACATTCACCATTAATCAATTTATCATCTTCTTGGTATTTTTTCAAAGGTATAAAATCATTAAAAAAACTCTCTTGGATTTTAAATCCATTTTTGCATGATAAACTGAAATCCAATCCATTCCTAAAATGATATCAAACTCCCCTATAGGAAATTCTACAAGATTTACTGGAATGTCCATTTTCATAATGTTAATAAGAATATTCTTATAAATAGTTTTTCTCTAACACTTCCACGTGGTGTTTTTAACAAAATTTCTACCCTACTTTCATGAGGTGATATTTCCAATTTTGTATAAAATGTTTTATAAATGAAAGAATATGATGATATATAACAAAAAATAATATTGGAATAATTAAAATAAATGATTAATATACCTATGAAAAATTTTTTTGACCACCCAAAAATAACTATAGTAGTAGAAAAATATTTTCCACAATATTTTTATTTTGATCTTGTTGGTTTCTAGCCTAGAAAATCAAATTTGGACACGCATCAGCATAATAGACTATCTCATTAAAATTAAATAAATGGATTTTCATTTCTTGTGTGATTTTCTTCCTTTTAGTCATGAACTATATATCTAATATTACCATATCGAATGAGCTTCATATACCTAGGAGAAAATTCCCATGGATTCATTTATCCACACTTCTCACAAGTTGGGAATTTGGTTTTCTTACTGGAAATCTTTTTTGGTGAATTACTTCACATTACCTTCCAACATTATCTCATCTTTTACTTCTTATCATGGGGAATATGATCATCTAAAAACTATATTTTCACCTTCTCAACACATCAGACAAGTTTATCATCACTATTGAAATAAATATAATAAAACACACTTCTATATATTGTCTTCAATTATAAGTAAAACTGATTTATCTTTCCATCAATATCTCAACTAAAATTTTGTACATACCTCGCCTATTGAGGGAAGTTTTGTTCTTATTAAGCTACTAAATTTTCCAGCATTTGTCTCAATTCCATCATTTTATTTTCTATTTTAAATCAAATATCCTTAAGAAAATATTTTTCAAAGAAAATATTCTTAAATTCATCCCATTCTGAGGCGTCAAACTCTTTACATTCTATTACATTCTTAACCATTAACCACCACTAGATGGCTTCAAATTCAAAATAAAAAATTTCAAGAGTTACCTTTTTGTGTTTATAACAACCCATGCCATCAAATATATTTTTTGTGGATTTAATCCATTCTTCATCTATCATGGGGTTAGATGGTTCTCTCAATGAAGTGGGATCTTATCGGATTAAATGGTACACTATCGTCTTGTTTCGTAGAAGTACATCAGGTTTCTCTATTTCATAGAGACCACCACCATTAATATCCTGAATCAACTGAGACATCACTATAAAAAACTACTCCATTTTGATTCAAAAAATCTATGTATACTGATTCTGAAGGATATATTCATCATGGTGCCTACCCACTATATCTTCCTTGTTTCTTCTATGGGAAACCATTCTAAAAAAACGTACATTAAATGATGAAAAATGGAAATCATAAAATTCCATATCCTTTTATCTTAACCATAACATAAAATATTCTAAGTTCAAGTTAATAATATTAATTGAAAATCTAAACTTATATAAACATTTCCTACGATACCAACTCTAAGGAACATTCCATAAAACATTACATAATTTTAAGTTAATTCAATAATTTTTATTTCATTCACATTGAAGATATTTTATGGTTTAGAGTTTTTGATATTTTGGATATAATTCATAAATAATAAAATAACGAAATATATATTTTACACTTCAGAACAATATCTATTTTTTTTTCATAATCTAATTTTTTTAAAATAAATCAGGATCTCTTTAATGAAAACTCTTCAAGACTGTCAACATGATTTATTACAATACCTTAATCATCCTATATTATTATGAATAACATTAAAAAATGTGGTATGAGCATAAATATCATAGTAATGGTATAAAAATAAGTAAACCATTAGTACATTTTTAAACATTAAAAACATAAGAAAACTTTAAAATGAAGTAATAATTTTCACATTGATAAGCATTAAATACTTTTCTTCGATAAAAATCTCATTTCATACTTCTTTTGTATCCACATGATTACCATAAAACTATAAAAATCATAGAAAACACAAAAAGGTGACTTGTAACAACATTATTCTTGTTACTCTTATAAACCAAATAAATATACGATCAACTTCTATACATGTCACTATTATAAGTAGAATAGGCATAAGGCCGAATTCTACACCCAATTCATTAGAGGGAAATAACAGACTCACCTATCATTGGTTTATAATGGATCCACCCATAATTGGATCATTAAAGAACAACCCATAAAATTGTTTTGTTTAATTTTCATAATCTCAACACATAAAATATTCCAACTTTCATTATTTCACTTAGTACATTTTATTTGCAATCAGAAGAAATCATTACAAGTTATTTGACTATTAAATCCATATTAAAAACCGATTTTGTATAAAAAATAAACTAGAAAAAGGGTTTTAATTCCAAAAAAATGAAATCTTTATAAGGAATCCAAATTTAAACTAATACACTCGATGGTGGAGAAGTCATTATCACAGTGTATGGTAAGAACAATGAATTTCCTTTTTAGTTTCTCGAAAGATTCATATAAATAATGTAAAAAGATTTATTTTAAAAAATATTTAAATGACATTAAAAATAGACTTAAATTTAATATAGAAACCTTTTTATATCCATATAAAATAAATATGAAAAGTAATATCAAGAATATCGACATGATGAAAGGATTACATTTGTAAATATTAAAAGAATCCCATACTAATTTGGACATTTAAATCATAATATATAAGGAATTACATTATTTAATAAAAAATTAAATAACATATAATTGATAAAATATGGATATATAATGTCAAAGTTTCTGTATATACACCTTATAAAAAAATAAAGGTGTAAATAATCTAGAAATTCTTTAATTAAAGGAGACCAAGACAAAATCCATTAACTTGGGGTCCGAATTTTATCATGTGTCTTTACATTCTTGAATAATAAAATAATATTACATATCTATGTACTTAATAAAATTTTCAAGTTTATTTTTACTTTTATTTCACTTAATATATTGTTCTACAAAACTAATTGAATAGTTAATTTTACATCGGGTGTTTTGGCCATATTCGATTTTTGTGTCAAAATGACTTTGGGAGGTCAACTATGGTCAAAGGCGTTATAATATGAACATATCCAAGATAACAATCATGAAATAATTATAATTATATATTCCAATTACATTTTTGAATCCAATAATTAATGATGGATATGAAAAATGAACCAATTTTTCAATCATGGAGAAGATATGTCGTACATACGCATTCGTAACGTTCTCATTTTCCAATGATCGTTATAAAAAGAATGTAAATAAAAAATTAACAATAAATAATGATAATTATATAATATGTACCAAAATATGTAATCATATATACTTATATATATAATTTTGGTGATATAAAATGAATCACATCACATCGAGGAGGTGGCGGTCCATCTGTCCACGAATGACGTTATCACTTTTTTAGTGTATGGAAAAGTGTTAAAGAAAATGACGTGTTATATTATTAAAAGGTTAATTATGTAATGAATACGATATAAAAGATACTTATTTTCCATATATTTAATTAAGATCACCCTATATATGGTCCATGTAGTGTGTGAATGTATGACATCGCTTTGAGGAGGGGATAGTCCACACTTCCGCAAATGATGTTATCATACTTTCAAAAAATGGAATATATAATGGTATTCAATATAAAATAGTTAAAAAAGTATAAAAAATATTAAATATCATATATACAATATAAATTTATTTAGCTATAATTCCCAACCATTAAAGGTGGAAGAAAAAACAAACAACATCATTTCGTGAGGCAGTAGTTTATCGTACATAAGAAAGGTAAGTTTGTTACATATTCGATGGATATGTGCACAAGTATAGATAAAAATGATACCATAAAAAACATAAAAGTATATTTATTATAATTATTTTATTATTTATTCTTATAATAATAATATTTTATGATGTGGATAATGACAATAAAATAAAAGAGCTTGAGGATGGTTACTAACTCTTATTCAGGTAACTTCATTTTGCTTTCACAAAAGGCATTCAATGGATGGATTTATTAAAAAATTGAGACATATATAATGAGTGTTGGGATGTTTAAGATATATTTATCATTTATTGGTACATACAATGTGGATTGAGAAGTTTAATGAAGTGGGAGGGGTGAGTGCCTTTTTATAGCGGAGGAGAGGAACTCTTGCAAATTTTTTAAAAGTGAATTCCACTAGCATTTTTCCCAAGTCGGGTGGATCAAATAATGGTAAAAAATATATCAATGGGATTATAAGGTCTAAATATGACCATAAAATCTATTTTTGACAAGTTTTTAGGTTAACTAGTCCCTTATTATTGTGGTTTAGTCCCTTGTTGAGCTAATTTTTCTCTTAACTTCTCAAATTAATTTTAATCACATTCACTAATATTTTTGGTAAAAAACTAAGTTGAAATTATTATAAATTATAAATGATCATTATTCTAAATATTTAATCCATTTTATTAAATTCCATTAAAAGAAGGGTTAAAAATTAATTTAACGTTAATCTAGTAGATGATATGTGACAACATGTTTTTAATATAATAACGTTAAAAAGATTGATATGTTTTTATGTTAAGTTTCAAATTGAAATTGATTCCATGAGCTAAATTGGGTAAATTTGTAAAAAAATAATCAAATTAGAAACTAAAAAAAATCTAAAAATATAATTTATCCCATATAATAAATTAGAGGAAAAAGCTACTTTGAATAAAAATTCATTATTTTAAATATTCATTAAAAACTAAAAAATCACATAACAATAAAAAATTCACACTAACATATTTTTCGATTTTTTCATTCAAAAATAATGTCTATTTTGACATATAAAATTAGTAAAATTACCAAAATTTATATTTAAAATTAGTGCGTCATTAAAAATTGGTAAACAACCTTTTAAAATAAAGAGATTTTAGGAATTGAATTGGATTTATTGTTATTTTAAGACTATAAAATTTATTGTATTAATTTAAAAATAATTATAGACATGTTTAAAGATCCTATAGTGATCTTTGATCATTCTCCCTGATGCAACAACTAGGTTATAACTATGACTTAAAATAATAATACTTACAGTGTAATATTTTTCGGTGTAACAAATTATTGCGTCCAATGTAATATTCATAACAATCCCATTTTTGTTTCATGTAAATAATTATAGATAGTTTCCCTTTTAAGGTAAAATTATTATTTAATTCAAAAATATTAATAAATATGAAAAATCCTTATTCTATCCTTACTTGAGACGATACAATAAACAACCTGTTAAAATTAGTGATATGAGTAGTAATATATAGTTCCTTAATATTACATATAATTATTTTATATAATGAAAAAATATTTATAAACGAGTGATAATTTTTTGGTAAAGTCTTTATATGTTTCAAAAATAATATTTTCTCAAAAAAGTATTTTTTATTTATTTTTGGGAACAGTAATAAAATAAAATTAGGAAAATTTTAAATAATCATTTCAATAATATCATAACGTGTTTTTTTGGTTTCTTCCAAAAGATTTTTTTTTTGAGAAGTAATGTAAAATATTTATTTATTTTGAAAACTGACTTACTTTTTAATGATTTTATAAGGAATAATTTTTTAAAAATTTAGATTAAAAGTATAATTAGGTCAATTTTATATCGATTTATCCAACATTGTTCATTATAATAATTATAATATTTATTATTTATATAATAAATTTTTAAACATTTGAAAAGTTTCTCTTTGTAAAACAGCTTTATCATCATGTATATGGGGTTATTTTTTAATTAATATTTTCTGCATATGACAGTTTAATTGATAGAAATGGATTCCATATTTATAATAATATTTATTTTTAATATCTAAAAATGTAATCATAATTTTTTATACTAACCAATAGTAGAAATAGAAAAAATTATTTGCAATGATTAAATTTAAAACGGGTTTACTAGGGGGTTAATCTAAAAAGTTAAGTGATAAAAATGAACAAACCATTTTAGAAAAAAAATTTATAGACATATATAGACCTTATAATGTATAAGTTTCACTATTGGTCTATTTTAGTTCCTTGTGTAATGTGAAAAAATATAGGTACACCTTTTTCTTTTCAAAAAAATAAATATATGCCACTCACCTCACTTAAAAAAGGCCACCCATTAACCATTCAAATTAAACATAAAAACCATTTTTATTTATTAATAAATAAACAAATATAATTTATAAATTCATTATCTTATCATACAATCCTCAAATTTTTCATAAATATAACCTTTTAATGTTTTCTACAAAATAAAATTAACTACCTGAAAAAGAGTTAGTGTCCCAAACAGATAATTTTATGTAATTTCATCCTCCACCTACTTCAACTATTATTTAACCATGGTTATTTAATAACCAAAAAATCATACATATACTGAGACATTTTTAAGTTAAGTTAATGACCCACAATCGTCTCCATTTCCATCAAATGGGATACGAATTCATCATTCGTGTGTATGGCTGACTACCGCCTCATGAACTCATGTTAGTCATTTTCCAGCACCACCCCCATGGATGGATATAATGACGAATTAAATTTTTATATAAGAAATAAGTTTTATTATTATAATTATGGATTTAGTATATCACATATAACTTCCTATTTTCCATTTTCTGAAAATGCAACAACATCACTCGTGTGTACGATGGACTACCGCCTCGTGAAGTGATCTGATTCGCTCAAACTTTACATTGAACATATAAAATATTATTTTAATTAAAATATTATATAAATACGAAATTAAAATGAATATTCAATGCATTTATATTATTTACCTTTATTTATTTGAATCTACTGATAAAATGGAAAAAATGTTCTTACGTACGTACGACATACCGTCTACCTGAAGCATTCTATCTCGATCTTTTATGGATTATTATAATACAATATAATTTATAATTATTATATTTATATCATGGTTAAAATTATTTATATGACGTAACCATGGTCAATGTTATTTGACCAAAATAATAAATCAAAACATACAATAAAAATGAAGCAGTTATTGGCTGACAAATGGATTTAACAAGGAATTATTAGTAAATGTGTAATTAAAGGTCCTAATTAAATCATATGTGGTATGATATTTATAATTATGGTTATTTAATATATTCATAATAAATATATATTTTTTAATTATGATGTATTAATGTGTATGAAATACGTCAAGACTTAAGTTAAGGTATTTTTGCCTAAATTTTCGTTCTTTGAGACCTATGTTTTGTTATAAACCTATCATATTTTACGTGGTGTATATATGTCCACTTTGACATATAATATCATGAATTATTTTTATTATCATGATATATTAATTTTCATTAAATTTATTCTTTTATTGGGCATATAAATAAAAGTTACCAAATATGTAAGGGTTCTATCTACAATCCATTCAATTATCGAAATTGTTCTTGATTATGATTCTAATGACCAAATGTTATGAAATATATTTCAATAAAATAATTTATTTTATTTTTTATTTTTTATTTTTTTACTAATACATGTTTTCCTTCCATTATTCTCTATTTATATACCCAATAGTTTAAAATAATATTTTTATGAAAAAAATCATCTTTATTCGGTCCGAAAAACTAACTGTCTTAAACATCATTTTATTATAAAGAAGTTTTGAATTTTTTTTTCATTCCCTAACAGATTTATTAAAATAAAATCTAATCCGTGTTTTAATTTTAAAATTTTTTTCTAATGAATCTCTATATTATTTTCCAAAAAAGGAAAGTTTGGGTTATACTAGAAATGTGAATGTAATATTTATTTTAAGATATTCGATAGGAATTAAATTTCACACTATCAGGACCATTATTTTGATTTAATATTAAGTTATAATTTTTCTAGGATATTTTGAATGAATATTATATCCATAATATTTAATTAATCTTTAATTCTAAAAATTATATTTTCAAAAAAAAAAAATAATATTTTCCTCAGGAAACATTCCAAGTCATTTTTCATTCAAAATAACTCTAAATTTAAGGTGAAATGATCTGATGATACATATGATTTAATTGGGATATGATCCAAGGATATCATTTTTGTTCTTTCTATTAGTGGTTTATGTTTACACTGACACAATTTTTATGAAACCCATTCCTCTTCCTCCATTTATACCATGATGAACTTCTAATGAAACCCAATGCTTTTCTTATGGGTTATAACATGATAAAATTATAATGAATCCCAATTATTTTTCAAAAAATTATTATTTTATAAAATAATTAAATGAGTATGAAATCTATTTCTTTTCTACTAGTTATTTTATACTAAAATGTTTTTGATATCTATTTCTATTCATGGGATCTAATATAATGAATGTTTTATGATATTTTGGTACACATATGTTCTATATTTATTATGTGATAGGTGGGACATATATATACCTCTAATTCATTGGGTAGATATTTTTATCTCATGACTTAAATAGGACTGGAATGGGGAGTAAACCCACTTCAATATGGGACTCTATCATCTATGATAGTCTTGGTATATAACCTTGAGTACAACGACGGTTTAGGATGTGAAACCCATCCACTATTATAATCTTTTAATGGATCATGGACTACTCTGGAAATGATATTATATGCTTATTTGTGGACCACAAATGTATTCCTTATTTCATTGTTATGTTATAATTGTTCATTTTATTTGATTTCATTATTATTCATTTCTTATGAAATTGAAATATTTATTCCTTAACTCAAGTTTATGATATATGATATGAATGGTTTGTTTTTCAGATGTTATTCATTGAATCACCCCCATGCTCTCAATATGTTGATATCGATGTTTTTTTCCCTTACTGGTCATTTGAGATCAAACTTTTGTTATTTTTCATTTCCCTAGGTTATACTAAAAGATTATATGTATGATATGTCTAAGAAGGGTTCTAGTTAAGAAGAACATAGTGGGGGATGACATATCACACAGTTTATCCACTTAATTATGTTACTATGTTTCCAAAGTAACATTACCTTTAACATAATTAGGTGTTATTTTTTTAATGTAATGATTAATAATTTAAAAAATATAATATATATGTATGAAAAGAATGGTTCTTTACCCAATTCCTGATAAGATACATAATGAAAATGCATCCCATTTACAATACATTATTGTTGATTCTCACCAATTAACTTGAAAATGGTTAATCCATATATCCTATATGAACCTAATATAATAAAATTCATTTTATAAATACAAAAAATCATAGTGACTTGGTCATGAGATAACACTCATTTTAATTTTCTCTATGTACTCCTTTAAAAAATTTCACTTATCCATTAGTATTTGTCATGAAGGACAACAACCTGATGCCAAACCCCTTTATAGAGTTTCAATCCTTATAAACTAGTAAACCCACCTATATGAATCTCTACCTCTACCATATCCAACCCGTATAGATGAATCTAAACTACTAAATCCTAATATTTTTCTTGATCCTACCTCATATCCTATATTTTTACCTAATCCAGAACTCTGAGATGACAATTAGGTCCAACAAAATAACATCCCCAAATTCCCCATTCTACAAAATGAAATGGACTCCTTTTTCCATCAATCATAATAGGCCCAAACATTACTCATCTACACATAGTGGAAAAAATCATCAATGATTCACTATATTGTGACATCATTCCACCTCTACTTTGAATGCCCTACTAGGCCTCTTCGGGGCCCCACTTCTTCTAATCAGAGATTCACTACTTGTCTTACTTGATCCCGCTATCTAGATCAGGATGGTATTATTTATTATGTTCCACTCATCATTAAATTACATGTTTATTACCAATTAGAATGAATTTCACCTGAATCTCACCACCAACACCCTGATAACTATAATTTCCTAGAAATGATTATTGTATCACTAAGAGGGAGAGGTGGTGAATCAGTGATTTCATTTTCTATTATGTTTACATTATTTTTAATCAATATTTTTATAATATTAAAGATTTATTTTTCTTCCAAAAATAAAACTAACACGCATCCATAGGAACACATGAATTTTTAAGGTTTACTACTCAACAAGAGTTTCCATACCCGTTGACTAGTTTTGAAACAATCAAATACCACGCAATCAACTAGAAGATAATTATTGTTTGTGTAATAAAATGAGATGGATATTCCCTTACACTAATGTAGCATGATGTTTAATATAGTGATTAATGTACTTCAAGTATCACTATGTGATGTAATACATTTTTTATAAAAAAAATTTATGGTTAGGCTAAATCAACATTCACAAATATGTTATTCAAATAAATTCTTAACTTTCATACACATCAACATGTAATAAATTATTTTGTAATCCACAAGGATACTCAGTATGATTTACTAATTATATTAAAAAGTATTATTTAATAAATACCCAAAATATAAATCTATCAGAATACTACTAAAATAATTCTATATTTCTTCTTCCTCAATCCAGAAATCACAATACCATTTTCCTGGTCCGATTATCCAGCCTAATACGATAAATGGACGAATAAAATGTGTTCTATTATTCTTTATTCACATGTCCAAATTATCCTTAGGTAAGAAAAATCCATAATCATATTCTCCCTATAAATTCATATCTTATCTCTCTTCTTCTTAGTAGTACATCTATGTTATTAAAGTACAAACTACTTCCTCATATTATATAAATCCCAAAACAGTTAGGCAAGGATTACTAAAATATTATCCCGCTCTTCAAAATTGCATGAAATTGATATTTTCCTTGAATTAAGAATGTATTTGTTAATTTTCTGACACTTCTAAACTCATCTCAAACCTTGTTGAATATTATCACGACATCAACTTTCATCAAAATTCTTAACAGACTTCAATTCGATTCTATTTCTGATTCTGTTTTACCATTACAATTTCTCTATTACAAAATGAACTTTGGTAACTCTAATTTACTTAAACCACATGGAAAAAAAATCTGATCATATGATATCTCATTATACTACTCTGAAATAATTTAAATAGTAATATTCTTATTCAAATTTCCATATAATGATGATAATAGAAAATTATTCAATATGTTTCTCGACACCACTTGAAACATATGAGAAAGAAATGTTTTCTCATTATGATGGAAACACATTAGTATTAGTTTCAATAATTCATTAGACATATATCACCCCTTGATAACTATTTATCTATATTTCTTCTTTCTATTCACCCTCATGAAAAATTCTCAAAAAAAATAAGAGTTTTTTTCATTCATGAACCAATTGAAAAATATATTTTTCTTTCTCTTGACCCAATTAAAAAGAAACCCACAATACATATCTATGGAAATGGTTAAATAAATTATTGATTGATCTATGATGATAATTTTCATGGGTCTTAGTAAATTCACTTATTTTCATTCCTTTTCAAAAATTACCAATATAAAAAATCCTACCGCCAATTGATCTATCGCACTCTATGTCCGACGGACCGGTTTCAACAACTTTGACTTCTAAAACATATTTCTTTCATAAAATTCTTCTTTTTTAATGTTATTCAAATTATTTTTAATACATTGAGGTCTTGTAAAAAATAATATGATTTCATTAAAAAATACTACAACTTATCTTTCTCCCTACTACATTCTTTCCTACCATGTATTAATACGATTGGCCTGAATACAATTTATAGCACTCCCATTTCTTTTAAATGGATACCATCAAAAGTTTTTTAGATGTATTATGATTTTTATGGATTAAAAAATAGGAAATAATCATCATATTTTCCTCAGGGTCATTCGGACTCTGATTCCCTTCCATATTATGATCATCACATCTTTACTGAACTCAAAGTGAGTCTAATGAACCATTTCTTACAACAAAATATCTACTCAATATGATGACCTTTTTAATCATTGTGAGTCTGATTTATTTAATATGATGGTTCTTCCAATATTTATATTTTACAAAGTTACTTTATTTCTATATTCCATGAAATATTTTGGACAAAAAAAGACAACTCATTTGAATAAAATTATTATAACTTCCAAAAACATTCTCCAGCTAAGTTATTCCCAACAATATTTCCCTTTGTATTTTTTTGTCAAACAAGATTCATAAATCACTCAATATTGTATCCTTAATATATGGATTATCTATAAAAAATTATAAAACTATGTGTGCTAACTAATTGTAGGAAATAATAATTATTGGAAAAAACCACGTTGTTCAAGTGTAATGACTCCTAAAACATCCCCATCATTCTTTAAATATTTCTTTACTTCTTGAAATTTTTTGTAATAAATTTTTTGTTCTCTACAACCACCCCAAAACATAGTTTGAATAGTTCACACACATACATGTTACAATCACAACTTACCCAAAACTAACCCTTTAGACATGATTCCTTAAAATGTTTCACACATACACTATGGATTGATTTATGAAACATTCTCCCCCTTGACAACAATATCCAAATACAAACGGAGAGATGGGAGAAAAAAATAGATTAACCATGAAAATAAGGAGTTTGGACACCCAATTTCATCAACTACTTATGAAAAGGTTATTTTTGTTATGGTTTTGTGAAAATGGTAGTAACACCTTCCAATATAAGAACACACTCTAGTTTCAACTCATTATTCTCAAAATGTTCTTTGATGAAGTGGTACATGATGTCAATATGTTTCGAATGATAATTTTGTATTAGATTTTTTATAAGGTTGTTTTGACATTGTTTATCACAACCCAAGACTAGAGGTAACTTTACATCAATGAGTAAATCATCTAAACGAGTCTTAGTCCTCATAATTTGAGTAGTGGATTGAGTTTTAGAATCATACTAAACTTCATCCATGATAAGAGTTTCATAATTGTGTTTTTTTATTGCAACTAACTCAACCTTTCACTAGAAATAGTACTCCACAAGATGTGGATCTTCTATCATCTACATTTCGTACCCAATCAAAAACTAAATATCCAGAAAAATTAATATTTTCTAATCTAACATAAAATATTCCAAAAACATTTATGTCTTTGACATATCTGAGAATTATTTCTCCATTAAATATGTGTGATTGCTTTAGAAAACTCTGAAAACTTACACATAATTTAATATCACAAACAATGTTGGGTCTTGAGGTAGTCAAATATAACAAGCATCCAATCAGCTTTCAATACTATTTTCGACCAAATTCATTTCATTATCCAACTTTTGAAAACTTGGTTTCAATTGGAATTAGTTTGGAATCTAATTTCAAAATTTCTATGATGAACTTCATGAGAATTTATTTAGCATACATTTCTTGAGAAAGAAAGATGTGTTTCTTCTTCTATAAATTTTTTAACCCAATAACGTATTTTGTTTCTCCCAACATAGACATTTCCATAATCTTATTTATCTCTTCAAAAAATCATTCAAAAGATATTTCATCATTCCCAACAAAAGATAACGTCATCAACATAAAAATTTATGATGTGGGAAAACACTTAAATTTCCATGATGTAAATATTGTTATAAAATCCACCTTTTCTAAAATTTATCTTTATCAAAAATGTATCCAATTTGGAATGCCTTGCTCTTAGAACTAATTTTATCCCATATATGGATATCCATAGACTACACACATAAATTTTATCTTTCTCAACAAAAAATCCACAAGGTAGTTCATTGTCAACTTCCTTATAAATATCCCCATTAAAATTTAATATTTCATATCAATTTGAAAAATTTTGTAACTTCATTGTATTGAAAAGGAATGAAATATTCTATTTTTTAAATCTTTCCATGAGTGAAATTTTTTAATCAAAATCAAAAACATAAGTTTTTGCTTAACCAATTCACACTAATTATTCTTTTTTCCTTATCACTTTACTTCGTTCATTCTGCTTGATCCAGAGAACCCATTTTGTACCAATATCATTTTTGTTACCCATCTTGGGGTTAAGTTCCCATGTATCATTCATTTCTATCTGATCAATCTATTAATTAATATCCTAAACCCATTTTAAATACTCAAAAGCTTCATTCACAACTTTTGGCTTAGCATTTGAATAAAAAGAAGTATGAGTAACAAATATTTATGTTATTATTTTTTGATCCTCTAGATGTTGATCACAAACAAATTCATGAGAAACCACTTTCTCCATCATCCTATGATGAGATTTTCAAGTTTCTTCGTCATTAATAGAAATATTTGAGTCCAATTATTCTTCTTGAGTATGGTTACTATTGTCAATATCCTTATAATAATTGTTAACAATAATTTATTACCATAATCATTTTCATTATTAGGATGAGTTTGTTTATCTGCCTTATACTTTTTAAGAAATATCATATTATTATATTACATAATAATTTTTTTCTTTTTTGAACCATCTGTATCCTCTTCCTACCAGAGCCTAGCCATGAAATATTCTATTTTCACCTATCTTCTCAAACATTCCATAGTTTATACATTTCATCTTTATAATGCAAGGAATCCCATAAACACTTATGTGTAACAAACATGGTTTTTATAATAAAATAATTATTATGGATTCAAATCTTATATTTTTATATAGTAACATATGTTTTGGATATACACAATAGTAGTTATGTATTTCCACCAAAAGTAATGACAACAACCATTTTCAAATATTATAGTTCTCCATATTTATACCAAAAATTCTATTCTTACATTTAGAAAACCCATTTTTTAGGAGTATGTGATGAAATAACATCATGATGAATTCCATTTTTCTCTATAAAAAATTCAAAATTTTTTATTTGTGTACTCACCACCATTATCAAATCTCATCTTGTTCACGAAATAATCACATTCCATCTCTTCTGTCCTCCTAAAATTTGTAATGATTTTCATAGAATATGATATATATTTTTAATATACATAATACAAGTAATGTGGTAAAAGTTTTTAATGAATGTGATGGAGTACTGATATCCATTAGTTAATTATTTTCTCATTGGCCAACAAATATCAGAATAAATAATATATAGTGATCATTCTAAAAAAATCTAAATTTATTATGCACTAAGATAGCCATTTCCACCTTTTAAAAAATATTGAACCACAAATCTCTTATTTTTGAAATATTTGAAACATCATGAAAATTATCCCACTTTGATAACATTATCATATTTCTCTAATCCATGTTTCCTAGACTTTTATGCCACAACTGATTTTCTTTCACTATGGACAAGTATCAAGAGTTTTATATTTAACTAACATTAAATATGATTTATTTTGTATATTGGTCTATTGTAACTATATTTACAACCTTCTCACAATTCGTTAAAAATACATCTTTTCTGAAAATATCTTTTTTACCTTCATCACAGAGTTGTGAAACACTTATAATGTTGTGTTTCATCCCATTAACATACAAATATTTCTTTGACATTCGATTTTATTTTGCAATAATGGATAATCCAACACCTTTGTTTCTCAAAGATTCATCATTGTCAATTTTCACTGTTACTTCTTTACAACCTTTCACATTATTCAAAAACATTATGTATCGTATAATATTTGAATAATACCCAATGTCAAGAATCCATGTAAATTCTTATTTTTTTCATTGAGGGTGGTCTCAAAGATAAGAGATTCTTCATTACCTTTATCTCTCTTAACTTACAACATTTGAGAATTGTTAACGAACCTTTGTTTTACCAGTAGAAAAAATAAAAAATACTTCTACAAGGTGACCTGATTATTCACATATTTCAAAAATAGCTTCCAATATCTGAATCCTATTCTTGATTTTTACAACAATAGTTTTAGGTATCTTCAAAACATCCTTCCCAGAGTTCTTCCTTTGGAAGGATTGACTCTCTATTAAACTTCACCTTATGTAGTTTGTGGAATTTTAGAAATGTTAATTAATTAAACCAAAACATATTCTATGTGTCTGAATCCACCGCAATACTATAAGTATTCATATAATGATTACATTCCTATGAATATTGCTTACTGACTGGAGTCGTGATATTTTTTATCATTAATATTTTTTTCAGAATATTTTTTACTGAATAACTTTCTATTATCATCCAAAATCTTATTCTTTAGCTTAGTTTTATTTTTAGAAAAATTAGAACTAGAAGAAATAAAAACTTTTTTGGAATCAGGTTTTTGGAAACTTTAATCTTCTATACATTTTTGGTATTGCCCACATATGTAACATTAATAGCTTTATTCTTATCAGAATTTTTTTTGACATTCTTAACATCCATTGAAGGAAATCATTTATTGTTATCATGTTTAAACATCCCAAAGCCTTCACCAACATCCAAGATAAAATTATTGAAACTATTAACCCTCTATTCAGCTTTAAAAATATTTTTTTAAGTTCAAACTATTATTCTCTTTTCCTTCAACATTACTCCCAGATGTTCATTATGATTTTTTATTTCTAAATTGATTTCTTCAAATTATCAATATCTTCCATAAAATGTCTTTTCTCAGTATCAAAAAATTAATTTTTTGATAATGAATATTAATTTTTTAGCTTCCTCATTTCCTTTCTAATCCACCCAAACTCCCTATGACATGATTTTAATTCTTCTTTATGATGAAATTATAATTGGGTTTCCTCTTCTTAGAAACTACTCATTCTGAACACTTTATTATTCACTATTGTAATAAACGTATTCTCTCTAGAATGCTCAATAGATTATTTAGATTCAACTTCAATTCCTTCTTCATTATCATTTTTAGATAAGAAACTTCTTATGTTGGACTTAGATAAATTTTAATCTTCCCATATGTAAAATGATTTATCCTTATCATACTATTTCTTTTATGACCTTCTTGTCATTTTTTATTTTTCATCATCATATTCATAATTCATTATTTGAGGATAATTATATACAAAGTTCCCAAAGTTTAAACAATCAAAACACTGTAACAGAAGTTTCCCTTTATATTTAAATTTATATCGTCTCACATTTTTAGAAAATGAAGAAAAAATTTAATAATGATTTTTACATAACTCAAATTTAGTTTCTGATGAAACATCTTCTTCTTAATGAACCTTATTAACAATTTTGTTATTGGTGTCTTTAAATGATATTTCCCTATCATATTGTTTCCCTTTATAACATTCTCCCTTATCAATTCATAAGTAATGAGGGTACTATAAAGATCATCATGATTTAGAGTTGTAGGATCACTATCTTCCAATGAGTATATTTGGCATGAAAATTTTAAGATAAATTATTTTCAACAACTATAGAATCCACCGATTTCTCACCAAAACAAATGATAGTACTGAAAATGTCATTTACCATAGTAAATAAGACCCCAAAATATTCATTCTCACCTATATTTTAATATCCACACTTCATCCACTATATTTGTAATTTTTCCATCTTCACTTTTGTAATGCTTTTGTATATGGTTTTCAACTTATCTAATATACCATTGGAAGTTGAAACACCATTCACTCTTAAATACTAAATTTTAGCATGTCATGAGAGAAAAGTATTATTGGCCCTTCTATTATTCTCAAGATTATTCCTTCCAAAAGATCTAAGAATAAGTTTATCATAAATTGGAGGAGATCCATGTGTTGTAGTTTCCCGAAAAACATAACCAATATACATAATATAAGGAAATAATATATCATTATAGATATGATAATTCTTTCCTTCAATGACCGAAATACCTTTAATTTTTACACAATTCAGATTCCCTATCAACATCTAATCAAATCATTAGAAATGAAAATACGAAGGGAAGCTTTAACTATGATACCACTTGTAATTTCCCAGACATGAATTTTGTATCAATGATAGGGGATGGAGTGAATATATTATATACTGTTCATTAATGTTTCTTTTATTTGAAAACAACCATTTCATCCAATTAATTATTTTATTCTATAGTAAAAACAAACCAAACACACATCAATTAAAAAATAATAATTTACAAGGTTCATTACTCAACAAGAGTAGTTATGTCCTTTATATAGTTTTGAAACAATCTAATACCAAACAATACACTAAAAACCACCATTTTTATGGAATAAATTTTTTAGGATATAACCTTACACTCATTTAGAAAAAAGTTAAATACAATAGTTCATGTTAATTATGTAGAACTAAATGATGCAAGATATTGTTTTATCAAACATGTTACAATTATACATAATCACAAATCACAAATATGTTGTTCAAAACAATTATTCACTTTCCTAACCTAACAATATGAAAGAACTTATTCTAGACATCATAATGTTACGTAGTCAAATTTCCTAGTCATATTACCAATTCCAATTTTTAAAATATGGAAATTCCATCAATTTAATTTTTTATCCCAATATGATAACAATATGAATACAATATTGTCATTTATCCTTTCATCTTATGTAACAGAACTTATTTAGGTAAGAACAATCCTGAAACTACTTTTCCAAGGAAATTCAAACCTTTTATCTCTTCTTATTAATAGTATATCCATGTTAGTAAATTTATAAGTATTACTCTTTTTATATGATACACTTAATGGTTTGGGATGGATTTATGAAATAGTTTCATTCTCATCGAAATTCTCCAAAATCTCTGTTTCCCTTAAATTCTAGAAACATTTATGACTTCATCAAATCATATAAACTCTTGTAAAAAATTCTTGAATATAATTATGGATTCATATTACTTAAAACTTATTAGATAAATTCAGTCTGATTCTAATTATAATTGTAATTTCTAAATATGATATCTCTATTATGATTATGTCATTTGGATACTGTAATTACTTTGACCCAAATGCAAAAAAATCATCAGTAAAGATATATTATTATATTGCTCTGCAACAATAGAAAGGATAATCTTCCAATTCTAATTTTATCATTATGTTGAAAAAATAATATTCTTTAATACATTTTCCCCACCACTGGAAACATATGAGAAGGAAATTGTTTTTCATTATGATGAAAGCACTTCAGTATTACATTAAATAATTATTTATTCTTCGATATCCCCTTGAAAAATATTTCTCAATAGGTCTTATTTCTATTGAACAACTTGATAAAATCATGAAAACAAATTAGAGTCTTTTTTTCATTCGTAACCAACATGAAAATGAGATTTTTTTTTGTTGAACCACTAAAAATGAAATCATCAATTCATCCGTATAAAACTGGTTGACTAAATTATTGATTGATATCTTCTCTAATTATTCACGGGTCTCAACAACCTCACTTGTTTTATTGCCTTTTCATTTTTCCAATCATTTCCCAATATGAAAAATGTTGTATCTAATTGATCTGTTCCACTCTAAGTCTGATAGATAGGTTTCCGCACCTTTATCATCAAATTATTTCTTTCACAAAAAAAACATCTTGGATCATGTCTTTCTCATTATTTTTAATATGGTTACGATCATTACAACATCATATAACATTCATTGAGAAGTATTATGACTTATATTTTTCCTGACAACATCTTTATTTAGTAATTATTCTAAATATTATTTGACTAAATATGATTGGCATCACTACCCCATTATTTCATATGGATAACATCACAATTTTCTAAGAGGACTTATGATCTTGGTTAATTGAAAAATATAAAAGAATCATCATATTTTCATCAGGGTAATTAGAAATCTAATTCCATTTTTCATTATTATCAGAACATCCTTACTAGAATCAAAGTGAGTCTGATGATGCCTTTTCCCAAAAAAACATCATCTCAATACAATGGAATTTTTAATTATTTTGAGTCTGGTTTCTTAAATATGATGGTCAGTCTTATTTTTAGATTTTATAATTTTGTTTTTATTTCAATATTATTTGACATAATCTTGATTAAAAAAGGACAACAAATTTGAACAAAAAACATATTGTAACTTCAAAAAACATTCTCCATCCAACTTGGTCCCAAAAAAACATCTTAAACCATACATAAACCATCACACCCCAAAATTAAACCTCCCATCATCATTGGCATAAATCATAGATATTATGTGAACTTCTCTACATAATCCACAACTGAGATCTCTCCCTTTTCCAGGTATATGGACTCAAGAGATTAATCCACCCTCAATATCATGGGAAAAAAGTGAAAAAGAAACACATAATCTAATTAATTCCACATCAACCCATGATGTTTTCTTATCTAGACCTATACACCACACTATAGTTTTTTCTATCCCTATGAGCGTATATGTGGAAAATATCACTCTCTACCCATATTGTATCATAAAATGGTAAAATTAATTATATATATATATAGAAACTATAAAACACTCCCCCCAACAATGGTACACCTATATAATTAATGAATGGAGCAATATAAAATTTAATATTAACATTAAAAAGGTTAAATGGGGGAAACAAACAGAAGAATACTACGAGACATAGATATTTTTATGGTTCAAGAATATCCATGCATCCGTAGAGAGGAATAATAATTTCACTAATTTTTTCATAGTAGTACATTTCTATTTTATAAAATAACACACAGACACTTAAACAAAAAGAAAAAACTATCTTAAATGAACTCACAATGAATATAGTGGAACTATGCCACCAATTTCACAGTAAGACCACAATTATAAAATAATCGATGGTTAAAAGTCAATGAAGCAACTATATCACTATCTCTAAAGACCATGATACTATAATTCCATGTCAATAAAGTCACAAATCTATAGTTCCCTATAATTTTCCATGGTAAAAAAATATATAGTGATTTAAATTTAATATATTTCCCCAATATTTTTCTCAAGGACCTTCAGAACACGGACTCCAGAGAAGGGGCACTCTAAAAGGTGAAACAACCCAAAGACCACATCATGCAGGTCAATCTATAGGTTTTAAAGCCTACTATAAAATATGGGATTTCAATATTTGGACTGAAATCATAAAATTATTATACAACACTAGTATAACACCACCCCTCCCCAAGAACAAAGGAGTATCGTGTGACTGGAACACTCCGGTCAGGTATTCTATGTTACACCCCAAGATTATAGAAGAGGATCATTATGATTGATAGAATATATGAAATGTAACACCCTAGTTAAAAGAGAATTTAACAACCTAAGACTTTAAAATTTATAAATATTTTATATAAATCCAATCTATTAATAGATTTTGATGCATGAAATACCATGTTTAAACAGAACATGATAACCTATTATAATATTATTATCCAAACAAGACCATTATAACATAATAATTATCTTTAAGTATATGAATAAGACTAAATAAATTATTAAAATTATATGTTTTAAATATGTTTAAAATAATTTTAATGGAAATATACTATTTAGAAATAAAAATAGAACAATTAGAATGAAAAACGAAATGTTTTTAGAAAACATAATTTTTCTACTTGGTGGTTTAGTCACGATTTGAGTGAATATCTTAAAATTTTTATTTAAAATTTTAAAAAATGTATATAAAAGAATAAAAATTATATCTTAAATATATATTTCAAAATTATCATTGGGTGATTTTTTTGAATTATTTGAAAAAACATTTTTTTATGAATAATGAAAAATATTGATTATTATTGAAAACTAATTTTTCATTTAAATTATTCAAACTGTTAAATTATATTTAAAATTGGTTTTAAAGTAAAATTAGTTTAATTTTTTTACAATTTAACTAAATTAGTTCATTATAATCAATTTACTATTTATGTTAATATGAAAACTTTTTAAACTATTGAATATTTTTGTTTGGAAAAATTATTTTTTTGAAGCATCTACAGGTTAAATATTAAATTTGATTATTCAAATTAGTTGATATTATTTGGAGAAATTTATTTCATATTTTGAATTAGAATAATTTAAATTATATAATATGTACAATGTCATTTTCAACATAAAAAATTATAATTTTTTTTAACACTATTAGGGTTAAAATCGGTTTACTAGTGGTTGAACTAAAATGATAAAGGTTAAAAGTGACAGAAAAATTATCCAAATAATATTTCATGGGCATATTTTTATATAATATCTTAAATGTTTTTATAATTTCCCACTTTTTAGTTTTTTTTATTGTGAGAAAGTGTCAGTATCACTTTTTATTATAAAAAATTCTAAATGTGTCTCCCCCCACTTATAAATGGTCACCACTCTACTCTACTCTTCCCACTCAAAAAGAAATTTGTTTGGGATAATAAATAAAAATATATATTTCTTTAATATTAAAAAAACATATATTCCATATTTTTATTATAAAAAACATAGGAATGATTTTGGTTCAACACTAATGAAATTGTCTGAAGAAGAGGTAACATTCTAAAACACAAATTTTTATTTTTCTCCTTCTTCCACATCCTTAAAATCTTATTAAATTGTGAATATATAATAAAATAATTAGCATAAATACCATAATATGTTATACTGTTATGATCACGACCTATAAGAATCTCATCTTCTATCAAATGGGAAATGAAACAATCGATCAGGTGTGTGGCGAACTACCACCTCACGAACCATGTAATTTTCTTCCATCACCAACTCCCACAGTTGGATATAATGATGTATTTAAAATATTTATATTATATCTATATAATTAATATAATTATTAAATTATAATATCTCATATTCTTTATTACCTTCCATCTCAATGGAAAATAATAATATCGCTCTTGTGTATTACAGAATACCACCTCACGAACTGATGTGATGTGTCTTTTCAAATTTCCATTTTATTGAAATGATAATAATTTTATATTAAATGATTGTATATTATATTTTTTTTCATAATTATACCTACATGATTATGATATCACATATACATTCTTACTTTCCATTCTGTGGGTGATACGACAATGGAACTTGTGTGAAAAGTGGACTACCGCCTCACGAAGCGATGTAATTCATTTTTCATTAATGATATAATTGGAAGGTAATGAGAATAAATTTATTTAATATTTTTTATATATGGGACATTATAATGTTTTTGTAATTTTTTATATATTATTCATCATTATTCTATCCCATATATCAAGAAAAATGGAAACAATGTTCATTCGTTTATACAGTCTACAATATCCATTAACTATGTAATCCATTTGTTGTTTAAAAATTTTATAGATGAATATATATACATATATAATTATTATGTAGGATATTTATATATTATTTAAAACTATTTATATTATCTTATTGTGATCAAAATAAAAGGACCAAAATTATAGAAACAAAACATACTTGAGAAAACACGACATTTCTGCCACGAAATTATGATTTTAACAATAAATATATAATAAATGGGGGATAAAATTATATAATTAAATAATATATGAAATTATATATATGATTATGGTTCTATAATCTATCTATAATAAATTTATGTTTATTATATAGGGGGTTCAGACACAAATGAATGAATTTGAACCAAAGGTAAGAGCTTCCCGTCTCACTTTTACTTCTGTGAGACATATGTCAAATTCACCACTTATTAATTTTTTGGTTTATATAAATCACCTATGTTATTTTATATAATTACAAAATTTTCTTAACGGTATTAAATTTCTCATTAAAATTTAATTCTTTCATGGGGGTTTCGATTCCAAGGTTACCAAAGTGGTAAGGGCTTATCTCCCAGTCTCGTCAATATTATGGATTGTTTATGTTTAAATCTCTCTTAGGGGAACAATTAATTTTTTCTATATTAAACAGAATATATTGTATTCTACTCTTTTTATTAATAAAATTTTCATGTAATTTCCACACATCAATCTATTTGGAACTTATAGTGATTGATAAAATGTTTTTAAGAAAATATGACATTATTTATCTCTTCATGCAAAAATCATTTTCATCCAAATCTATGTTTTCTAAAAAAATAAAAAATGGGTTTAGCATTGTAAAATGATTTATGAAATTAATTTTTACCCATTTTATACAATTTAAAAAATAATTTAGAGGAAATATTGTTTTTTAAGAGGTATTTTAACCATTTTTCAACAGTATGATAGGAATGTTTTTTACTTATATAACATGTATGAAATTTACAACCATTGTGACCAAAAAATGTTTCTAATATTAAATTATAAGTTTTATAGGTTATTTTTGAATAATATTATTTTCAATATATTTTGTCAAATTTTAGTTTAAAAAAAATAATGTTAAAAGGTTATTTTTCATCCAAAATATTTTTAATGTCAATTTTTTGGTAATTCTATTCATCAACGACATAAAATATTTATTTTAATTATGGTACACTAAGGATATTTTGTATTAATATAATCCATATTATTTACTTGGATGGTCCATTCTCAGATTTAATAATGATATAAAATTATATTACCATTTACCACATTACTATAGCTAATTTGAGATTGTGTTTTTTGATTGGGGTATGTATTAAAATTTTTAAGATAGTTTTTAAAAATGAATGTTTAGGTTTAATATGTATCACCCCTTTAATAATATAAATGAAACAAAATTTTTTTGTGAAGGGTGGATCTTATAATTATACATCACCTTGATGCATTAGTAAGTTTCATGAGGAAAATCTGTTAGCCAAATTACCTGATGTTTTACTCATAGTTTGAAATTATATTATAAAATGTATTGAAAGTAAATTTAGGATGTTTTAAATTATAAATTACCTCATTATGAGATTATTTATTTATGTTTATGTGGTTGTTTTATTAGTTAAAATATCCATGGATAAATTTTAAGACCATGTGAATATTTATATGTCTATATTTGACCCTTATTTTTTTTGATTATGATCATGTTATTGTTTAAATGACATGTATTTCAATTATTTATCATTATATATTGATTTTTATTATTTATACATAATATATTACATTGTTTACATACCCTTTGTGAGCTTCTGATCTCAACTCTTTCTTTATTTTTCCCCACGATACCATGAAGTGGTTTGTGATTTTTAATCAATGATATTATAAGGGGAATAATTTAATTATAAATGAAAACACAATTGGTATTTTATGTTTTAAAATATAATGTGAAATACAATATGAATCTTGTTCAACAAGGATTCTAAAATATTTTTCACTTCCGTATAAATGTCCTTATATATAGTTCAAATGTATTAATATAGACACTAAATCCAATTTACTAGAGTCAGTGACTTTACAATTGGTATCAGAACATACTTAGTAAAAAAATTTGGAAAAAGAATTATAAAAACATATATGAGGGAATATAAACATAGGAATTACAATAAATATATGTATAAGTATAGAAAAACATATTAATTTTTTAATGTAGACATTATATGGGTTTACTAGAAATACATCTCTATTCGGATACTACAATTCGATGTGGATTGGGTACATATGTATCGAGGGTTTAGAACTTTTAAATTTAATGTCGTGCTTGATTTTATCATCACCTAGTAAATTAAAATGGCCTTATTATGTATCTATTTTGAAACTCTTTGGTGGAATTAATGGATTAATAATAATTTTATTTTAAAACCATAATGAATGATTTAAAAATATTTTTATGATTTGAAAATTTTCCCAAAGATTTCAAGCTTATAGTTATCAAATTATACATGCATTAATTTATCAATTTTGTTATGTGTTTCAAACATTTTGTTATTATAAATTATGTTTCATAATTTTATGACCTAATATAATGTATTAAATTTTGTAGAAATGGCTTTTAGATGAAGGAATGGTAACCGTAAAATTCATGTACCACATGTAGGGATTTCCCTCTTGGATAGTATAATGATTATGGAGTTGGATATGCAGTTGGAACTAATAAAATTATAACAATACTGGGGTAAGTATAAGGCCCCGGCCTTAAACCTTACTTAATCTTGAGTTAATACAAGATTACACCTTGAGGATCTTTTTAAGTTTAGATTTTTAGAGAATTAGATCATAAAACATGCATTACATTCCACATTTAAAAAAAGTGGTTACATAAAAGATAGTATTCATTTTTTCCCATAAACGGAAACATATTTAAAATAAAACATGGATTCTTTCTTGACACTTCCTTGACACTATCATCATATCATGTACCTTTCCCTTGACCTATGAAAAACCTTTCAAAAACTTGGGATGAACATAAAAAGCTCTGAAAGGGATATAAAAATATATGGAAAGGAAACATGAGTACATGTACACATAAGAATCAATGAAATCATACTTTACTCATAAAACATAATCACTTTAACATACCTCATAAAATCATGAATAAATCAACGAAATAATAATACATAAAGGTAACTTGAGGCATTCATAACATTCTTACATAGGGAGTGACCCTCTTGGTTACGTTTGGAATACCCACCATAGTATATTCCCTAAATCTCTTCAGAGAAATCTTACCGTCTCACTCCTTCGCATTACCCAATGCATTGGAGAGCTATATCGGGATCACCAGCCCTTAGTTTATCATGGAACCACCCGTCTCCATAACAATGCCCAAGAACCATAACATAATTGTACCACATAATACATGCCTAAAGGAAACATAACATTTCTACATTTCAATCACAAGATATCAATAAAACACATTGATATAAAAAACCTTATGAAAACCATTTTCAATACCAAAATAAAAGAAAAGTAAAACATGGTATTTCATTTTATTTTAAAAAAAGGTATGGCTTGGAGAGGAAGCCGAAACTCAAATAATGGTCATGGAGGCGGAGAAGTCATTGTCGCCGCATACGTATGACAAAGACATTCCTTTTTGTCGTTTTGTAAAACACTACGTATAAAAAATATTCCTTTTGGATAAATGTAAAAGTCAAAGGTTTTTATACACCATATAAAAATGGTTGTGTATAAAATAAAATATTCCTCAATGAAAGGAGATTGAGACGAAGTCCCTTACAAAGACGGTATCCTTGGTTTAAGGATAAATCAATTACATAATTATGTGTGACAAGCGAATACACCAAATATAAGTGGATATTAAGTGTAAAAAAATCAGAGGTTATTCACACATATTCATATAAGACATATTCAAGGAGTACAAGTTTATCCCAAAGAATCAAATTTGGGCTAAAAAGTTCCCTTGCAAAATTTGACAGCCTAACGGTGTCACTACAAAATTTAGAAAATGAGTTGATGAGAGATAAAAAGGGTATCTCATCACATGGACATAAAATTTAAATCAATAAGGATAAATAAGAACAAATCCCAACATAATAGTATGTGAATTAAAAGACGTCACAAAAGAAGTCTTTTAAAAAGAGGAGGGTGAAAGGTTCCCTTACCGACATGGGTATCATTCGAAACATGCACCCCGTGAAAGAAGGACAATAAAAAATTGATTTAAATACTCACAAATGAAATTATATTACACAATGATTAATATAATGGGCAGTACATACACCACTCAAAGTAAATTGTGGCAAATGTAGCATAAATATCACGAGAATAAAAGTGAGATGAAAAATCACTTACGAAAACTCTGAAGCCTAATGGTGCCACTTAAAACATCCAAAAATGGATTTATGAGATCAAATAGGGTCTCTCATCATATTAACATAAAGTTTAAAGAAAGATTAATACAAAATAACATCCCCTAACAAAACAAAGCAGAGCTTAAAAGAAGTGACATAAAGGAGAGTACTTAAAAAGAAAGAGAGAGGTTAGATCTCTTATGAAAATTCGGCAGCCAAACGGCGCCACTCAAAACTTCCATAATGGGTTGATGAGAGAGAATAGGTTCTCTAATCATATGAACATAAAAATTACAGTAAGAGTAATATAAAAGAACATCCCAATAACAAGAAAGATGAGCTTTAAAAGTAATGACATAAAAGAGTGTACTTAAAAAGAAAGAGAGGAGTAGGATCCCTTACCTCAAGTCCAACTTGTCTTGTTCATTTCATTATATTCCTGAATAATAAACTTTGGTCAATTTATAATTTCCTAAGGACCTCCTTTAAAGATTATTATTTAGTTCTTATCACATATTATAATGTTATAATAATTGTTTAATAATGTTAGTTCATATCAGACGTTTTTGCCGATGTTTGGTACACGAGTCAAAAATGAACTTGTTTGAAAAATGATTGCCCATGTAGTTATAAGTAAATAATTTCCAGAATAGTATTAATGATTAAAATATCAAATATATCCAGTACATATTCATTTTATACTATTCCACATCATTTGGAAATAAAAAAACGAAAAGCACCGTTCATGGAGACGGTAGGCCGTACGTACGCATGAACGCTACTTTCATTTTTTTCTTTGTCATATTAATGGAATTAAAAATAAAATATATATATATATATATATTATAATTCCAGTATAACATATATGTTATATTGGTCACATGTGTTCATTAATTTCATTCTTTATACATTCCATGTATTGCATGTACGAGTCACATCACTTGAGGGGGCGGTAGTCCACACTTCCTCATATAAAATTATCGCATTTACACAACATGAAAAGAATAAAGGTATGTTTTTAATATAAAATACAGAAGCATATAGTAAACATAAATGCCATATATGTCATATATAAAATACAATGACATCATAATGACCACCTTTGAAGGTGTTAAAAGAATATTGAACAATCATCATTTCGTGAGGCAGAAAATCGCCAACCATAGAAACAGTATGTTTTTTAAACATTCGATGAAGGTGTGTGTAAGTGTAGCTCGAATCCTTCTTATAAAAATATCCTAGTATATTGAAGATACTAGAGTTGTTAAAAAATAAATGAATAAAAAGAGTTTAGGGGGTTGGAGAAGAAAAATAAAACAAAATGACTCAAGTGAAGACATTACCTTAAAATCGGGTAACTCCCTTTGGTTTGGGCTCAAAGGCTTCCTTGGGAAGACTTATGCCCAATGCGAGGCTTCTAGAAGTAAGAGAGGGATGTGGAGAGACAAAATGGGCTGGGGTTGGCCGAGCCAAAGGCTTTGAAAGTGTGGGTAAGGAGGTAGAGGTGGGGGCCTTTTATAAGAGGAGAGGAGGGGCACTCTTGGAAAGTAATGAAATGTTACATTATTGTAGAATGAGTTTCAGATTTAAAAGGTCTCAAATTGATATAATTCGAGACTATGGTGATAAGGGTTGTAAATATACCCATACAATAGGATTTGGACATGTTTAGGTCATAGATTTTACATTATCTTTTCCTTTTATTTAAATCCTTTATTAATGAGGTAATCGCTGCATCATCATGATGTCATAAATAATTTAATATATTTAATGTCTAAAAATTATAAAAAAACTATCATGATGTACGAAATATTTTGAGATTTATAATTAATATTTATAGTAAAAAATCTGACTTGTATAACCCCATGTAAAAACTGTTTTAGTAAAACATCTCATGTTTGTGTCATTTTTACTTTGACATTAAACAAAAAGTTATTTATGTCATTTCCCAACAAAAGTGGCTCCATGGGGTCCCCAAGTTGACCCATGGATTGTTTTGGTCGGCCATGACACATACATGAGGGTAATACATGTTTCAAGCTCATCTCATATTATTAAAACATTATTTTTACCTTAAACTACACAAATTACCTCTAATCGCGATTAAAAACATAAAAGTTACTATTCACCAAAAAATTATTTTAATTCCATTGAACCAAATTTTACTTCTTAATGAAAACCATGTGTGTTTGATTTTTGAAATTCAAAACATAGAGGTGGTAAAATTTCATTTAAACGGAAAATCAGTTTTTATAAGTACCACTTAGTGGTTTCACTATTCATCAAAAATTGAAGTTCTTCAGAAAAATACCAAAACTTGACCCTAAGATTAATTTTGATATTCCAAATTCAAAACATATAAGTTGAATTAATTAATTTAATAATTAATTCCCGCTGTCAGAGCAAATAACATGTTTTTATGAAACAATAAGTATCAAAAGATTGAGACTTGTTTCAGTCCGATTTCAAAGTGAAATTAATTCCAATGACCAAAATTAGATTAAATGGTAAAAATATATTCTAATTGAACTTTAAAACCAATTCAAAATATAATCTAATAATATAAATAAATTATATTAAAAATTGGTTTTGAATTAAAATACAACAATTTTCACTATTCATTAAAAATGAACTTTATCGAAAAAATACCAAAAATTTACTCAAAGTAAATTTTGATGTCCCGATTCTAAAGGAGAATTTTATTTTTTCAAATATAACACATAAAATTGTCATAAAGTGGATTTAAAAGAGGTTCTCTATCAAAAGGTAGTTAATAGACCTTCTAAAGAACATTAGAATGTTTACGCTTAAAAATTGAATTCATTCACATTTTTAATCCTCTAACATTTATTGTAAAAAGTAAAAATATTTGACAAACACATATAATAATTTTGTAGTTATTTTTTTTCATTACCACCGTTACAATGGCTAGGCGTTAACTTGCATTTAAAATAATATTATTTTATTATTAGAGTGCAACGTTAGATTCCCAAGAAACTCGTTATTGTGTATTGGGTACGCCATCGAGCATAGCATCCCCTTTAAAGTAATATTAGTATTTTATTCACAAATATGGATAAATATAAAAATTTCATATTCTTTATTTACCTGGGGTGTTACATCCTTCGCCCCTTTTGGAAATTACGTCCTCACAATTTTAAAATTGAGCTTGGAAACATCCTTGAAAGTCCCACATCAGAACAAGAGTCTGTAAAACAATCACTTTAAAATAAAGAAAGAGAAGTACAGAGGTCACCCGAGTTAACCCATACTAGGATTCCATGTAGGAAAACATGGACGTGGAGGAGAAAACATAGGGTCATGTTCTGATGGAGAGTGATAGAAAACATGTTTAGGAGAAATTTAACCACATGAAAATCACAAACATGTGATGGGTTAAACGATATTTGATTTTCCAGTAGGAAAATTTAATAGACAACTTTTTTGTTTTAAGTTACTTTTTATTGAGGAATTTATTCATAAGGAAATATAATCACTTATCATGTTGACTTTCAACTTTTATTAGATTCCTTACACAAACTCATATTTTCTCCAAAAGACGAGTATTTAGGAAGAATTGTTCACATTAAGAATACTATAATCAACTTCTAGAGAATCACCTAATCCAAAAAAGAGAACTATATACTTCCCGTGTCTTTATACATTAACCAAAACCAAAACCAAAAAGGTTAGTACAAGATCAGATAATCCAGAAAAGGATAACCCTTTATAAAATGAAAATCTATTCTTAATCTCCAAAATTTGTCCAACAAAACCCAAAGTTCAATGAGGACCATTTGATAAACAATTTGTCCATAAAATTCTTCAAAGTAAACCAACTAAGATTGAAACCCAAATATTTGAAGGATTTAGTCACATATTCTTCCAAGTAAAATCGTAACATTTATCTACAAACAACATCAGTTACTCTTAATGTCTCGTATTGAAAATTAATTAACTTAATCACATATCCTCCATGATAGGTTAATAAATTTCCACAGATAACCCAAAATAAACTTACTCTTAATTCATAAAATCATCTAACTAAAAAGAATCAGTCAAACTAACAAGGACTTCACATAGTCCAGTGGTAAGCGATAAATACCAGTCGCACTTTGGTTGTGGATTCGATTCCCACAGCTTTGTCCGACACGACGGGTTGTCACACGGTCTGCATGTTGTCCTTTTTATAAAACTCCAAAAATAACCCTAACATGTTTTAACCTCAATAGTTTTCTTATCCCTCTCATTTTCATCCATATTAGTTACCATCTTATCATATTAATTCTCGAAGTCTTATTTCACCACCATAAGCTAAAATAAAATGATTCCCAAAATGAATAACATCATACCTTGATCATGGAGTCCACTCGGTTTCATCGTCATCTTGCCCACGTAGGTATAAGTCCCATGCATTACAACAATGATTTAGAGATATTTCAAAATCATTTTCTTCGTCCATCCAAATACACCTTGTACAACATGGGTCATATGGGTGTTCACAGAAAAACAGTCTTGAAAAATAATCAGTATGACATATAACTCCAAAACATCTGATAAAACATGATTTCTATAAAATAGTCTGACAGAATTTGAGTTGAAACTTTCTATTATTGGTCCTTTTAAAATAACATAAGTATTTGTTGAGAGACTATATTTTAAAAGCAAATATAAATAGGTTGTGCAAGGGTCTCCTTCCACGGCACCATTTTTAAAATCATAATATGCTTCAAATTCTTGTGATAAGGTAAAATATTTTAAAATACCTTGATAATATTTACCTCTCTTGAAAATATTAGAATATTGTGAAAATAGTATTTGTCTAAAAACAGCCCATGATCCACGATGATAATGAGGTATGGTGGAGGTGTTTGATATCTCAAACAACTGCTTGCAAGTGAGTTGTATGCTAGAAAAAGTTTCACAATCATCTGAACATGACTTTGCAATAATTATTGCAAGCATGTCATCAGGAAGAGATAGGAATGTCGTTTGAGATCCTTCTCCTTCCATTCGTAACTGACTTTACTTGAACTGAAAAAAGTTATAAAACAAGGATTTAACTGAAATAATAGATATAAGGACTAATCATGTGTCTAACAAAAAATCCTAATCCCTAAAGTTGTCTAAACTGACCATTGATACCAACTATAAGTCCCCAGTCTTAAACATTACTTAATCTTGAGTTAATACAAGATTACACATTGAGGATCTTTTAAGGATTAGTGTTTTAGAGAATAAGATCATAAAACTTGCATTACATTCCACATTTAAACAAAGTGGTTACATAAAATATATAATTCATTTTTTCCCATCAACAGAAACATATTTAAAATAAAACATTGATTCTTTCTTGACACTTCGTTGACACTATCATCATGTCATGTACCTTTCTCTTGACCTATGAAAAACATTTCAAAAACTTGGGATGAGCATAAAAAACTTAGTAAGGGATATAAAAATATATAGAAAGCAAACATGAGTACATGTACACATAAGAATCAATGAAATTATACTTTACTCATAAAACATAAGCACTTTAACATACCTCATCAAATAATTAATAAATCCTAGAAATCATAAGACATAAAGGGAACATGAAGTATTCATAACATTCTTACGTAGGGAGTAACCCTCTTGGTTACGTTTGGAATACCCACCACAGTATATTCCCTAAATCTCTTCGGATAAACCTTACCGTTTCACTCCTTCGCATTACCCAATTAATTGGAGAGCTATATCGGGCTCACCCGCCATTAGTTTATCATGGAACCACCCATCTTCATAACAATTCCCAAGAACCATAACATAATCTTACCACATAATACATGCATAAAGGAAACATAACATTTCCACATTTCAATCACAAGATACCAATAAAAGACATTAATATAAAAAACCTTCTGAAAACCATTTTCAATACCAAAATAAAAGAAAAGTAAAACATGGTATTTATTTTTCTTCTAAAAAAAAGGTATGTATTGTAGAGGAAGCCGAAACTCAAATAATGGTCACAGCGGCGGAGAAGTCGTTGTCACCGCATACGTATGACAAAAACATTCCTTTTTTCGTTTTGTAAAACGCTTCGTATAAAAAAGATTCCTTTTGGATAAACGTAAAAGTCAAAGGGGTTTATACACCATATAAAAGAAGGTTGTGTATAAAATAAAATATGCCTCAATGAAAGTAGATTGAGACGAAGTCCCTTACAAAGACGGTATCCTTGGTTTAAGGATAAATCAATTACATAATTATGTGTGACGAACGAATACACCAAATATAAGTGGATATTAAGTGTAAAACAATCATATGTTATTCACACATATTCATAGAAGACATATTCAAGGAGTACAAGTTTATCCCAAAGAATAAAATTTGGGTTAAGAAGTTCCCTTGCAAAAAATTGACAGCCTAACGGTGTCACTACAAAATTCAGAAAATGAGTTGATGAGAGATAAAAAGGGTATCTCATCACATGGACATAAAATTTAAATAAATAAGGATATAGAAGAAAAAATAAAAACATAATAGTATGTGAATTAAAAGACATAACAAAAGAATTCTTTTAAAAAGAGGACGGTGAAAGGTTCCCTTACCGACATGGGTATCTTTCGAAACACGCACCCCGTGAATGAAGGACAATACAACATTGATGTAAATACTCACAAACATAAGTATTTTACACGATAAGTAAAATAATGGGTAGTACATACACCACTCAAAGGAAATTGTGGAAAATGTAGCATAAATATCACGGGAATAAAAGTGAGATGAAAAATCCCTTACGAAAACTCGGCAGCCTAACAGCGCCACTTAAATCTTCCAAAAATGGATTTATGAGATCAAATATGGTCGCTCATCATATTAACATAAAGTTTAAAAAAATTGGAATATAAAAGAACATCCCCCAACATAACAAAGAGGAGCTTAAAAGAAGTGACATAAAGGAGAGTACTTAAAAAGAAAGAGAGAGGTTAGATCTCTTATGAAAATTCGTCAGCCTAACGGCGCTACTCAAAACTTCCATAATGGATTGATGAGAGAGAATAGGTTCTCTAATCATATGAACATAAAAATTACAGTAATAGTAATATAAAAGAACATCCCAATAACAAGAAATATGAGATTTAAAAGGAATGACATAAAAGAGAGTACTTAAAAAGAAAGGGAGGAGTAGGATCCCTTACCTCAACTCCGACTTGTCTTGTTCGTTTCTTTATATTACTGAATAATAAACTTTGGTAAATTTATAATTGCCTAAGTACCTATTTTAATGATTATTATTCAGTTATTATCACATATTAAAATGTTATAATAATTGTTTAATAATGTTAGTTCATGTTAGACGTTTTTGCCGATTTTTGGTACATGAGTAAAAAATGAACTTGTTTGAAAAATGATTGCCCATGTAGTTATAAGTAAATAATTTCCAGAATAGTATTAATGATTAAAATATCACATATATCCTGTACATATTAATTTTATACTATTCCATATCATTTGGAGATAAAAAACGAAAATCACCGTTCAGGGAGATGGTAGGCCGTACGTACGCATGAACGCTACTTTCATTTTTTTCATTGTCATATTAATGGAATTAAATATAAATGATATATATATATATATATATATATTATAATTCCATCATAATATATATGTTATATAGGTCACATATGTTCATTAATTTCATTCTTTATACATTCCATGTATTGCATGTACGAGTCACATCACTTGAGGGGGCGGTAGTCCAAACTTCCTCATATAAATTATCGCATTTACACAACATGAAAAGAATAAAGGTATGTTTTAAATATATAATACAGTGGAATATAGTAAACATAAATACCATATATATCATATATAAAATACAGTGACATCATAATGGGAACCTTTAAATGTGTTAAAAGAATATTGAACAATCATCGTTTCGTGAGGTAGAAAATTGCCAACCATAGAAACAGTATGTTCATTAACCATTAGAAGAAGGTGTGTGTAAGTTTAGCTCAAATAATTCTTATAAAAAAATCCTAGTATATTTAATATAATGTGGTTGTTACAAAATAAATGAATAAAAAGTGTATAGGGGGTTGGAGAATCAAAATAAAAAAAATGACTCAAGTGAAGACATTACCTTAAAATCAGGTAACTCCCTTTGGTTTGAGATAAAAGGCTTCCTTGGAAAGACTTATGCCAACGGTGAGGCTTCTAGGAGTAATATAGGGATGTGGAGAGACAAAATGGGAAGGGTTTGGCTGAGCCAAAGGCTTTGTAAGTTTGGGTAGGGAGGTAGAGGTGGGGGCCTTTTATAAGAGGAGAGGAGGGGCACTCTTTGAAAGTAAAGAAATGTTACTTTATTTTAAAATGAGTTTCGAATTTAAATGTTTTTACATTGATCTAATTCAAGTCTAAGGTGATAAGGGTTAGAAATATACCCATCTAATAGGTTTTGGACATGTGTAGGTTATAGATTTTACATTATCATTTCATTTTATTTAAATCCTTTATTAATGAGGTAATCGCTCGATCATCATGATGTCATAAATAATATAATATATTTAATTTCTAAAAATTATAAAAAAAATATCATGATGTAGGAAATATTTTTTTCTTTCTAATGAATATTTATAGTCAAAAATCTGACTTTTATAACCCAATGTAAAAATTGTTTTAATAAAACATCTCATGTTTGTGTCATTTTTACTTTAACATTAAATTAAAAGTTATTTATGTCATTTCCCAGCCAAAGTGGCTCCATGGTGTCCCCAAGTTGTCCGATGGATTTTCCTGGTTGGCCATGACACATCCAATGAGGGTAGGACATGTGTCAAGCTCATCTCATATTATTAAAACATTATTTTTACTGTAAACTAAACTAATTACCTCTAATCGCGATTAAAAACATAAAAGTTACTATTCACTAAAAAATTATTCTAATTCCATTGAACCACATTTCACATATTAATGAAAACCATTGATGTAAGATTTTTGAAATTCAAAACACAGAGGTGGTAAATTTTCATTTAAACAGAAAATCAGTTTTTAGAAGTACCAGTTAGTGGTTTTACTATTCATCAAAAATTGAAGTTCTTCTGAAAAATACCAAAGGTTCACCCTAAGCTATATTTGATATTCCAAATTAAAAAATGAAGTCTATTTTACAAAATTAGAAACATATAAGTTGAATTAATTAATTTAATAATTAATTCCCGCTGTCAGAGAAAATAGCGTGTTTTAATAAAACAATAATTATCAAAAGACTGACACTAGTTTAAGTCCTATTTCAAAGTGAAATTAATTACAATGACCACAATTGGATTAAATGGTAAAAATATATTCTAATTGAACTTCAAAACCAATTCAAAATATAATATAATAATATAAATAAATTAGATTAAAAAGTGGTATTCAATTAAAATACAACATTTTTCACTATTCATTAAAAAATGAACTTTATCGGAAAAATACGAAAAATTTACACAGAGTAAATTTTGATGTCCCAATTCTAAAGAAGAATTTTATTTTATCAAATATAACACATAAAATGGTCAAAAGGTGGATCTAAAAGAGGTTCGCCATCAAAAGGCGGTTAATCGACCTTCTAAAGAACATTAGAATGTTTACGCTTAAAAATTGAATTTATTCACATTTTTAACCATCTAACATTTATTGTAAAAAGTAAAAATATTTGACAAACATAAATAATCATTTTGTAGTTAGTTCTGTTCATTCCCACCATTACAATAGCTAGGCGTTAACTACCATTTTAAAATAATATTATTTTATTATTAGAGTGGAACGTAAGATTCCCAAGAAACTCGTTGTTGCGTATTGGGTATGCCATCGAGCATAACTTCCCCTTTAAAGTAATATTATTATTTTATTCACAAATATGGATAAATATAAAAATTTCATATTCTTTATTTACATGGGGTGTTACAGTAAGTGACTCAGGTTATGATTAATAAACTTTCTGGCATGGATTATCCTACTAATCCACAATGTGGTACGACAATGCAAGTTGGATTTTTGCATCAAAAACCCCCATAATTTAATGAGAATAAAAACATATTTGTAGTTGATTAATATATAAGTTCATTAGAGAATACACACCTGACTTAGGGATGTAATAAAATGGAGATGGGTTTGATGGATTTTTATCATCTCTCAAGAGATGCAAATAAATGGTGGTAATTGACTAAAAAAACTAAGGATGATGAATAATTTAAAAACATAGAGTGTAAGGAATTTTAGGTACTCTTATTCGTATAGTATTTTCATCCTGAGAAATGAAAAGATATGGGGAGAAAATTTCTATGGCTAAGACAATCCAGAGATGAAACTGATTCTACGTATGAATCCAGCATGACAAGTTAATCAGGGAATGCTACAAACTATGTACATAATCCAAAGAGAAATATTGAAAATTTCATTGATGGGAGCAAACAATTATTTAATGGTAACTAGTCCCCCTAACCATCCCATAATATGAGAATATAGTATCATATGATATAAAAATAGAGATATAATTATACATGTCCTATGGACTCAAAGGTAATAAAGAGAGGAATATAATGAAATAAAAAAATATAAATCATGTGAATAAATGAAAGAAGGATTTCCCAGAATTGATAATTGTGGAACGAAATACCCTAGTGCTTTCTTAAAGGGAATGTGAGTTTTATTAAAATGTGTAGATAAAGGACACCATGATAAGGATTTCAAGGAGATGAACTATGTTTCTAAAGCACAATTATTCATCATTAAATAGATGGTTCATTACAAAAAATATTTCTATTTTCATCTGAGGAATATTCCTCAAAATAATCTAAGAAATAAAATTGATGCTTATGATATTAATATAATATTATTACATTGATTACTATTCTTTTGTATTTGGAATCAATAATTATGTTGTATAAGTACATTATCATTGATATTATTGAAACATATAAGGATTTTTCTATAGTGGTTTTTCTATAAGAATTTAATGACACATGTTGAATGGTAAAATGAATTGTTATTCAGTGGTAAGTTGATATTTTTTGAGAACATAATAATTTGGGAAGATATACCTTAATATGTTACGAATGTTGAGATAATAATGATAAATAGATTCTTATGGGATAGTATTGGAGAAATTGAAATTGGTGAGATTTTTAATGTTTTATGTTATCATTGAAGGAGTTAACTACATTATTTGAATTATGGAATATATTCAAGAATATGATATTTTATTTTTGGAAGCGTACATATTTTCATTAGGTTATTATGGTGATCAAAGTGTTCAAATTTTTGTAATGTTAGAGAAGTACTATCATTAATTTTTTGAAGAATATAATGTCAAATTTTTTTAATTTAGTGACAATCCTTCTAAATTAATAGACTTTGAATTTGTCCAGACATTTTTTTTCACGAGTCTTAAAGTTAACCATTTATTAAATTGAGTAAGTTGAATTTTGGGAGTTATTTTTATGATATTAGTGATTAATTCATTATATTGTGAAACTTGTGCTAACCATTTTATTTTTATTAAAGAATGGAGGAAAAACATGATTACTCTTTTTAAGGATATTATGGTCTCCTGAAAGTTAATTTTAGTGTGTTGAGTATAAATAATTATCATATTATATTTTTAGTTTAATAACTAATTAATGAAGCATAAATTGAAGAAGCCTAACAAAATGATTAAATTTATCATAAAAAATGTCACGTAAGTGTATTTTTGGTGTCCTCTATCACGCGAGTATATAAATCCGTTAACTCTAGGAAAGTGATCTTGAAACAAAAATGTGTTCGTATTACCTTTGTATCTGATGAACATATGTTATTTTAAATTATCTCTTATTTAATCATTTTAATTTACTCATTATCATTCAAATTATTTTTATCAATGATCTTTATCACTCTCTATAATTATGTATGTATTTATTTCATGTTCATATCTTTACTTCCTAATACCGTTCTCCTATTTGAGAACATAGTTATGTGTTATTCTATATGACCTTCACACTTCACCTTCTATTTTATAAAGATGATGTTTTATTAACCATTTTGATTATTTGGTATCCCAAATATAATAATTTAAAATGTTAAAACCCTTATTAGCAAGAGAAATACTAAATTGTGAGGACATAGTTTTTCTAAGGTGGAAGAATGTCACACCCTGAGATTTTAAAATAGAAACTTCATGTTTGATAGAAAATATGACACAGAACCCCAGCAATAGAATATAATTTAATACATTGAGAATTGAACTATATTAATTTTTAAATAAATTCTACATCTTCGATATCTTGTGATGTACACAATGCCGTGTTTAAATAAAATGAGATAATCGATCAAAATATATTTTTTGAACATGAAGATTACAACCTGGAAGTTAAGCTGACAAGAATGAATATGAAGAACTAAAATTTTAAAATCATGTTTTTTATACCAGTATTAAATAAAGGAAATGGTTTTACAATGATTAAAAGTAAAATAAGAACAATTTGAAAGAAACATAAACTTTTTCATGAAAATGTAATTTTTTAAAAGGCGATTTAGTTTGCATTTGAGAACATAATTTAAAATTAAATTTAAAATTTTTAGAAAAATTAGAAGAAAAGTGGTAATTAATTTTTGAGATATATAAGAAAAAATTATATTTTTTTAATTTTTTTAATTTTTAGAAACAAAATATTTTTTTTGATAAATAGTGAAAAATACTAATATTTATTTGAAACATCAACTTCATTTATATTTTTTATAATATTAAATTAAAATTATCTTATAATTAATGTAAAATTAGTGAAATAATATTAAAATTTTACTAATTTATTTCATGAAATCAATTTCATAATGAATTTTTATATAATAACATTTTAAACTATTGAATGTTTTTTCTTCGGGATAATAGTCTTATCAACCAATCTGTGGGTTTAATTTTAAACCGGATTCGGACACTTCTCTTAGTTGAATTTTTTCCAAAAAAATATTCCATACTTTGAATCATAATTATTTATATTATATAATATGGTCAACATAATTTTTTTCCTAATGAAAATTAAAAAAAAAATCTTTAATGTGGTTAGGTTTAAAATATGTTTATCAATAGGTTAAAATAAAAACATATGTGTGAAAAATGACACAAAAAATATATAAATTTTATTTAATGGGAATAGATCAGTATTATATCTTCCATGTTTTGATAATGACCCTTTTTTTTGTTTTGGTATGTAAAAAATATGGGTATCACTTTTTATTTTCAAAAAAACCAAATGTGTCAACTGACTCTCTTTTAAAAGTCCACCCCTCTTTTATCTTATTCACACTCCCAAATACATTTTATTTGGATAATACCTATTTAAAAATAGTCCTTAAATCTATATAAAATTTCTATAATCATTGTACGGATCATAAATCTATCATAAGAATTAGTTTAGTGTTACCCTAATAAAATTTTCTAAAGAAGAAGTAATATCCCTAAATGCGAATTTCTATTTTTCTTTTTATTCCACCTCCTATAATTATTTTTAAACCATTATTATACAATAACCCCAATACCCACTGTATTAAATGTTTTTATTATGTTATGGTAATGAACTATAACCATATCTTATTCAATCAAATGGAATGAATAAACTATCGATCATGTGTTTGACACACTACCACCTTGAAAAATTATGACATTTTATTTCCATCTCGACATCCATCAATTGTATATAATGATTGATTTATCAAAGTTATATGAAATTTATAAAATTAATATACTTATGTATCTATAATATCACGTAAAAATTTTTATATACAAAACATTATAAATTAATAATGTCGCTTGTGTGTATGGGGGACTATCACCTCACCAATCTATGTGATGTGTTTTAATCGATTTACATTTTACATGGATGGTAATAAGGATATATCAAATGAATATATATTATATTTGTAACCTAATTATACCTCTTGAGCTATGATATCCAATACTCTATATTACATTCCATTCTATGGGGGACATAATAACATCGCTCATGTGTAGGGTAGACTACAACCTCACAAAGTTACCTTACTTTCATTCTAACTATTCAGATAAATTGAAACAATGTTCATGCGCACACACTTTCTACCATATCAGTGAATAGTTTAATCCTTTTTTCAGTCTATCACATTTATAAATTTCTATAAACAATACATAAGGAATATATATGGTATTTATATCATGGTAAATATTATATAGATGATGAAACCATGATCATTGTAAAAGGAATGAAATTACTGAACCAAAACTTACGTGAAAAAACAATTAAATTATCACATGAAACATGGATTTTAATAATGAATTTGTAGTAAAAAGGTTAAAAATCAATATAGTTATGTCTCATATTTTATTATATGTATGATTATAGTTCTTTAATATAATTATAATAAACCAATATTTGTTCTATAGGATGTACAAAAACATACGAAGGAAGTCGAGTACGAGGTAAGGGTTTCTTGTCTCACTTTTACTTCTGTGAAACATATGCCATATTAACCACATATTTCTATTTTTTTGAATATAATACCTCTTTTATATGTTATATCCTGAATCTATTTATCTTCATGGTATTTAATTTTACATTTGATGTTATTTCTTTTATGGGGATTATGATTCAAAATTTATCAAAATGGTAAGAGTTTATATCACAATGTAATAAGTATCTGAGATTGTTTATATTTATATATACCGTTGATGAATTTTTTGATATTTCTATATGAAAAATAATATATTATTATACTTATGTTATTCATGATCTATTGAGGTAATATTATAATTAATTCTATTTGTTACTTAATGTGATTGAAAAAATGTTTTAAAAAATATCCAACATTATTTCACTCTTCACATGGAAATCCTTTTTCATCCAAATCCATGCTTCAAAAACATTATTTAATTTTTTTAATTATAAAAATTATTTATTAAATATATTTTTAACCATGTTATAATTTTAAAAAAATTATTTTAATGGAATAATATTGTTGTTTTCTAAAGGAGTAACTTTGTAACATGTTTATAATAATGTGAAAGGAATGTTTATTAGACTTATATGAATTATATGGAATTTAATACCTTCATTTCTACTCAATTACGTGAATTATATATTATAAGAGAAAAATTTAATATTTAATGGATGTTATTTTCATAATATTTTGTCATCTTTTAGGTTTAAAAATATTTTCAATGAGAAAAGGTTATTTTCCTTAAAAAAAAATTTGTGAGATTTTTATTGTATTTGTAGTCATCAATTACATCTACCCATTATTTAACTATGGATACATTATGAATATATTGTATTAATAAAATTATTATTATTTATTGGGATGGTTCTTTATTGGCTTCACTAAGGATATTCAATTTTATTACCATTCACAATATTACTATAAAAGGTTTATGATTATGTCTATTGATGGGGTAAGTATTAAAATTTTCTTTATTAGTATTTCTATATGAATGTTCTTATTGATTATGGTTCACCAAATTAATTTATGGAATAAATAATAATTATTTAATGATGGGTGGGGCTTAAAATTACATATCCACTTAATACATTATTATGCCTCATGAGACAAATCAGTCATCCATATTATATTAGTATTTACCCATAGTTTTAAACTATCTTGTAAAATGTCTTGATAGTATGATTATGATGTTCAACATTATGAATTACCTACTTATGATATTAGTAAATATTGTCTATGAGATTATTCAGTTAGTTAAAATATTTATGGATATGTTTCAAGCCCATGTGATTAATTACATGGAATTATTTGACCATTATTTATTATGGATATATTATATTAAGTTATAATTTAAATGACATGTTTTTTAGTTATTTTCCATTCCATATTGAATATTATTATTTATTCATGATAAATTTTTCTATATACATTCCCTTTCTAAGATTCTGATCACACCCCATTATTTTTCCTTTCCCCCAAAGATACCATGAACTGTTTTGTGATTGATATGCAAGGATGTACTAAGGGAATTAATGGAATTATCAATGAAAACACATTATGTATTTAATGCCTTAAAATATTATGTTAATTTATTATATGTATCTATTTTACTAAAATTATTAATCTATAATACCCTTGGGATTCAATTTCTTATATCTAGATCTAATTTAATAATGTAGACTCTAGATCAATGTAACTTGAGTTGGATTCATTACAATCCATTGAGGCTCAACTCCCTGAGCTCCTTAATCAATAATCTAGATAGCAGACAATTAATATAACTATGATAAACTCATCTAGACACTACCACCATCTTCTTTAAAAATTGTGGTAGTCCTGCCTACCTTGGAACCTCTACATGAGGCTCTTGATCACTCCACACTTATGGGTCTTAGCCCATGCATGCCCCAACTAAATGAAATTTTATTTAATTTTATTACCCAACCACTTTAAAGGAAATGTGAGAATCCACCTAGTCCAGAAAAACAACTACAAATAATAGCACAAAAAAACCCAAACAAAATATCGGTTCGTGTGCTCCCCAACAACTACATCATGTTAAGGACCACCAACAAATCATGACCACTTGACAAATAGTCCCGTGATAAAAACAATAAAAAATAGAAATATAATATCCCAAATATCAAGAATGGGGTAATATATAAAAGGTTGTGAAACCCACTTTCCCTTGCACTTCCCTACCACACCTGAATCCCACATCATTTATAATTTTATCCCCCAACAACCCATATTTGGTTCAAATACCATACAAACCATACACACATAGGATCATATTCTAGGGATTACTGAGTCAAATTTCACTAAAAATATATATAGAAAAACATTTTATAGGTTTTTGATAACACTATAAATCATTGAACCCCTTTTGATTTAAATAGCCTATAAGCATTTTGGGTTATCTGATTAGAGTTACAGAAAGCGACTTCGTAATAAATCCCTCTTAATCCCAATGTGGAAACATTAATCAACTAACCATTTCATTCGCATCCAGGTCCCAATAAACAATCACAAGAAACAGACATATGTCTTGGGATACCTAAATTTATAAAATGATACAAGATTACTCACACTTTCTTATCAGGGAAAAGATCCCAAAATAAAATTCAGTAACCAAAAATACCAACTTATTCAATATAAATAACCCAAACATAACCCTGAATTCCATACAATAATTCCATCTTCCCTGGGAACTTGGACATCATCTCATTCAGGTCTTGTTTAGACACACAACGTGACATTTACCAAAATTTTTGAAACTTCCATAGATCTCCATCATATCACAACCAAAAAATAAACCACAATAACCTTGATTTAACACCATAAGGGGATACCAAATTTCAACTTCCCTACTTGAGAACCATAAGAAATAAAATAACTCTCTTACCAATATGTAATTGTCCCCCATCATTTGACTATTCACAAGTTCCCAGACTGAAGGGAGAAACATGAACTTAGGTACACCTCCCTATGTTATAAAGGCGTCCAACTTTAAGTTAGGGTATGTTGGTTGATAGTGGGGAGAATATACCCTATGTTGATAAATAAAAATATAGACAAATTAACATAAAAAAATTAATCAATTTCGACACATACTGATTGTTTACATATGATAATATAATTAATACCTACCATGTCATGTTAGTCATATAAAATGGATAGGGTTTCTTGTGGGCTGATCATATATATATACATTTATAAAATAAATATAATAAGCCTTCATCATAACACTATGTAACCACCCAAACCATATGAAAAATCCATCATCTAGCCCATTTACTATATTCACACCCATTTCTATTATGATTTAGATATCAAATCATTTTCTTTAATTCCCATATGAACTATAAATTCTTCAAATGTCCCAAATAGCTCATACATGGTGTGAATATGGTCTCATAAGTCCACCATCGTTGGTGTACTACACATAATATATATATATATATATATATATATATATATATCATTGTATGAAAAAAAATAAACTGCAATAAAACTAAATAAAAAATCCAATCCACTCAGGATACACTAGCCTCGTGTGAGTTTTTACCTATAATGAATAGTGCCAAAGTGAATTGATATATCTACTGTCTATGACACCTAGAGATCTATCAATCATACAACAAAATACATTCTATATGATATAATAAGAAAACATAACTATATAAATTTTTTGATTAATCCACATGCACAAAAGGAATATCCCTAAACTATATCACATGTTTGGGGAACTTCCTAATTCTTTTCCATAGTTGGCACAAAATCCTAAAATTTTTGAAGGAATTAGGATACCCCCTTAAAAGATCCCAATATATCAATTTCAAAATAAACAAAGATCCTCACTCCCCTATTTGGTGGTCTCATATACCACTAAATGTTGCCTTTTATGTTGTAATCCCCTTCTATATTTATGGTTAACACCATCCCCTATATCAACTAATTTAAAAAGGAATCCCCCAAAAATGAGTTGTAAAACCACCACATGGGTGATTACCAATGTGAAAAAAAACAATAATGACCCCATTTACAACCCTAAATGAGGGAAATAACTAACATATTAAGATACACCATTGGTAAATCATTTCATCCACTTTAGAATGAAATCCCGCACCCATGAAAACGGTAAACACCATCAACATCATCCGAAAAAACCATGTCACTATATTTCTAAATATAAATATGACCCATAGATATATAGAAAATTACCAAAACATTCATAGGGAACCACAACATTCAAGATATATGATTCAAATATCCACAACCAGCATCATCAGACCCAACTGACCATGGTACAATACATTACACAAGATATTACTTACCATTGCTAAATCCATATATCTATAAATAGGTCCACCATTATAACCCCTAAAATAATTGAAACTCAAAGTAAATTAATCCCCCTTCTTACCTAAAATGGTCCATGCACATGTGTTTAATAATCATTACATAAAACACATATATATTAGGAATAATCAAGACAACTAATACCTAGAATATTATTGATAGCACTTGTTAAAAATATCTACCTAGTATGCATATAATTAGAATATTAGCTATAATTTTAAAAATGCTTTGAAATTAGGGTTTTTGGAGTGGTATGAATAAATAGATTAGAATATAGAAACTGGTTGCATATAAATTGTAATAGTTTCTATTATCTTCCCCCTAATTGAAATGACATGAGATTATATGAATAATAAAATGTTAACTCCCATGAAGATGAATAAAGGAATAATAAATGGGATAAAATTGTTTTTTATAGGTTGAGACAAAACTCTCTAAATGTTTTATAACCATGTTCTACATTAAATAATCATTTTAAATATTTTTTTATAAATCCATAAAATAAAATCATCACAGAAAAAATTGGGTCAAAAAAGTGTCTTACTCAGCCCAGAATAAATATTTCTCTAACATGTCTTAATACGAACATCATACATAGAAACGTATTCCTAGTAAATTATTTTTAGACAAAGTCTTACCTTGAAAGTTTCACACAATAAATTCATACTCTAAAATATTCAGTCAGAAAACTATTATAATATCTAGAACAATAATACTATATTGAGTAATGTTGTACTCTAACCAATACAAGTATTACTTTTCCCAAATGTCTTTTTTATTACAAAAAAAATTTACTTACCCAACAAAGTGTTACTTGGAATAATGAATCCATAATGATTATTAGTCATGGAATTTTACATTTTTTTAAAAATCTAATAAAATTTTCAAAACACTTAAATCTCAAAAAATTCATTTTCAATCCTTTTAAGAATGTAAAACCACACAAATAACTATATTTTTTTTTGCTGAATACACAAACCAAATAATTTTTTAATAACAAAACCCTCAAGCCCCAGATAACTCCTGAAGCTCATTATTTTTCCAATACCAACACTTATATCGCCTATAAAATGTCTAAATTCACATGATTAATCTATGACATAGTCCAAATCACTTTTCCAAAAACCAAAGTCCTAATATTTTTTAGGAAGATACAATTTAAAACTAAAATATGTTATATTTTAATAGTGGATGATAATATTCAATATAGATATGGTAAAAGAATATTGTATAAAACTATAATTATGAGTTGATAAAAATAATTCATAATAAATGGTGCAGATTTTTAGAGATGTTTTTAAAAAATTTATAAAAAAATTACCTGGAATATTTTTTAAATTAAATCTTGATAAGTGAAACTTTCAAAATTATAATGTTCAAAATAAAAATTAAGAAAACTCTAATAAACAGAATTATAGTTTGACATGTTAATTAATTACTGTATAAATTTCAAAATGTCCAATGTTCATATTGAAAATAAACCACTAATTAATTGTGAATTTTTAAATAATATATTGAAATAATGATTATATTTATCATAAATTGATTCAAATATTAAATTTTTTAATAAGAAATATAATAACTTTATATATTAAAACATTAAAGTATATCTATTTAAAACATTTCAGTTTTGAGTATGTAAAATTATTATTTAACATATTCAAACATTAATTTTATTAAATTTATCACAGAATTATATCATGAGAATTGAAATATACAACATATTCTATTTTAATTGTGGAAAGAACTCATGACATATCATAACACTAGTGGAGAGACTATAAAATTTATAGAGGATAGTTTCTATTAGAAAAAATCATCCGTTTAGAAATAAAAAAAAGAAACCAAAGTCGTGAAACAATTGTATTGAAATTATACTAAATAATTTGAATTTATTTTAAGTAATTATTATAAAATAGTCTTATTTTTAACAATTAAAGGATGAAGATTTAAATTAAAAATTTCTATTTACCAAAAGGAAAATATATGGAAAATAATTTATTTTTTTAAATCATGTAAAGAATTTATAAAAATAAAAAAATAGTTGTATATGTCAAAATAATTATGAAAAAAAGAAACTTATGTAGGGAATATACAAAGGAAAATGAAGGTTTAAAAAAATCTAGGGTTATATCCAATAGAAAATATAAAGTAAATATAATAAAATATCCATAATAAAAAAGGTTTAATTGTACATTTAATTTTATTTCAATATTTTGATGAGGATAATATTTAAAAAAATATTGATCAAAATGAGATTGGATCATGATTAGTAACATTTAAAATAATTACAAATTTCTTAAATAATTATGTTAATCAACAATTTTAGAATCTATAAGTATATAAAACTAATATATATTTATAATTATATCATATGTATTTAAAGATTTTTTAAATGGTTATATTATAGACAAATTTGTTTTTCAAACAATTTTCTTATTTTGAACATGAATTAATACAATTGAATGTAGAAAAAACAAACAAATATAAACCAAATAAACCCTTTTAAACCAAAATTAAGAAGAGAAAATGTGAACATTCCAAAATTTACCATATGCGATGTCATATTCTAAAATATATTAATACTGAATGAGACCTAAAAAAGTTTAATACAAAAAATAGAAAAAAACTAATGCATATTGTTAGATATAATAGTGTAAATGAGTTACTATTAAATGAACTATATTAATTTCCAACATGATAATTCAAGCATTTCACACTACATTAGATAAAAATTAATTATAAAAAAAATTAATAATCAATTGATTAAAGTAAATTTATTATATTAACAAGTTAAAAACACCTTATTATATTAACAATTAAACACAAAAATTATTAATCACATAATTTCTTAACATAAATTAAAGAAATAAAAATAAATTTTTTGATTTTGTTAGAGAAAATGTACAAGTAATTTTATAAATTACATCAAATAAAATAACATTTATTATTATATTTTATAAAAAAATATAATCTAAAAAACCATAGTTAATGTATTAGGAAGAATCATGACCTAATAAGATCTTAGTTGTTGTTTGATACCTTTATAAAAATGAATATAATTCTTAATATAATGGATTGTGGAATTAGAACTCACCGATTTTATATAAATGATATTTTTTATAAAGAAAATAATGGATAAAGGGAGCTCACCAAGAATAATTGCGGTGAGGTTGCTATTTAGGTATGTGGAAATCAAGGGTCATGGGGGGAGGGGATAATGCATTCCTCACTTTGTTAGAAACTATACCAATTTTTTTTAAAGACCATTGGTATTGTCGACACTATACCAATGGTTTTTTAAAACCGTTATTATAGGGTATTAGTTTTGACTCTATACCAATGTTTTATAAAAAATGATGGTATATGGTCCTTTGTACCCATATTTCAAGAAAATCAATTTTATATAGTTATTGTTATATTAGACATTTCCACTAGTGAAAACAATGAATTTATAATAATCAAGTGGAAAATAAAAATATTTATTAACTAGTATTACTAAAGAAAAGGAAAATTTTATTTTCTATAGAAGGGGAAACTTTCTATAAAAATATTCACACTGACCCTAAATGATCAAAGAATAGATTCAAAAAATGGGTTTTTTAAATAAACTCATTGGAGGTATAAGAATAATGTTGGTAAAAAACCCATGATACAATATACTTTCATTCAAAGAAGATGATTTCAAGGGTACTATTAGTGCTATGGAATTTTTGGACACAATTATTATAGTTTCTTGTATAATATTTTTTATGAGAAAATTAGGATGCTTCAATCAAATGGGAGACCATAGTATCTGAAGATAACCATTATAATCTCTAATTTACTTGGAATTAGATTTAATTGAAAAACATTTCAATATTTCTAAATAGGATTATAGTGGGTGTGATCAAAAAGTAAACGTATAAAACAAATATGTCACATTCAAACCAATAATATATTATATTTGTCAAAGATATGAAAATATTCTAAATAAAAATTTGTTTAGATAGTTGAAAAATTTGTTTTATGTTGTATATAAGGTTAATATACCATGTTGAGTTTGATGAATATTTTCATTGGGTGGATTCGTTGTTAATATTTTAAAGAGGAATAATAACAGAATATGCTAAAGATGGGTGGTGGAAGAATATATCAATGAGAATGAGGAAGATGTTTCCTTTCACAATGGGAAATGGAATATTTTTCATTCCAATATTGGATAGATATATTCTTAGAAAAAACATATAAATATGATGATTTCTATGATTATTTGTACATAATAATGAAAAGGTTTGATTATATGATTGGATAAATTTCATTTGTAATTTTGATGATAAGAGTGTGAGGGATTGATGTTGAAAAATATTAGGATATATGATTAAAGAGGTAAAAAGTTATCTAATATATTGAGAATCTATTTAAGGATAAATGACCATGAATAGAATTATAATTAGTAAATAATATAACATGGATGAATGTTTGAGAATTATAAAAGTTAATTTAGAATTAAAGTGGTAGTGAAGGGTTACCCCCACCATTGGTGGTGGGGTGGTAAGTGATTGGGGGGTGAGGGGCAGGTTGTGGGGTCAAGTCCCCGGGCTTGCGATTTAATGTAATTTTCTTACTTGTGTGTGTGTCTCTTTCACGGTTGTACCAAATTGATTTCAAAAAAAGGGGTAGTGAAGGGTTATTTAAACAATTATATTTGAGTATTTATATGTTGAAAGAAATTATAAATGTTGATGATGAAATCTATGAATATTATCACCTTTTCTAAAGTCATTTAAAGGGGTTTGATATGTTTTTGGAAATATTGGAGAATCACTAAGGATACTTGAAGAAGTTATGATGTGATTTATGATTCACTTATGTGATTATGGTATTTACATTATTTTAAGCATATTATAATGGTTGTTCTGATCAATTATGATGTTTTTATAACCTAAACATGTCTTGAAATGTTGAATTTAGTCATCAAAGGAAGGGCATAGAATATTTGGCAAGAAACAGAAAATTAGACGCTTTTTACCCTTTTATAGGGTACACGATTAACCAAACTGTGAGGGCCATCCAAGAAAAGAGTGTGACACAAAACCAAAGACATATCATTAAGCATGGTCAACACACAATAATCTCAACTGGATCACCAATTTCTATAAGCCATGGATAAAACCTTCTCGACATACCCTCATTTGGTGAATTTCTCACCAAAAAATTCCTAACGATGGTTGTCTTCAGTCTTATGGTTTTAATCTTTGATTTAAATGTAGATTTTGCAACCAACATCGGGAGGACATAAACCACCTATTTTTATCTTGTGATACTACAACTGCTCTTTGGAATCACATTTTTTGACCTTTTTGAGGGCATATAGATTTTGTACAACTTTATTTTCTCACAGTTGAAAAGGATAATTGAGCTTCCGAGGTCACCGCAAATCAAGAACCTTTTTCTCATTGTCATTGCAGAGCTTCTGCATATCCTCTAGTATGGTAGAAATGATTTCATTTTCAACAATATCTCTTTTAAACCAAATGCAGGTAAAATGAGGATACTTCTTGCCATCAAAGAGGTTTCTATGATCCAAAAAGAACATTGTGACAATTCTTTCATTGATATTGAAATCCTCTGCAAGATTGGAGTAACTGGTATATATCCAAAACCGAATTACACTATTGATGTCTTATCGTAGGTTCCTCCTCCTAGATAGAATAAAATCAATGTTGATGGAGCCTCGAAATGAAACCCTAGACCTTTGGGATACATAGGTGTTTTTAGAGGCCATCTTGATTAGATTCTCGGATGTTTATATGGTAGTTGCGGCATTGCTTCTAATCAAGAGGCCGAAATGTTGGGTTTCATTCATGCCATCAATTTTACAAAGCTTTTCAACTAGAGAAACTTTTGGATCGAGACAGACTCTTCTACCATTTTGAAAGCCAACTGGAAGGGTCTGACTCACCTTGTATGGACTCTCACCCCCTGATGGATTAACTGCCTTCACTCGCTCAATAGTCTAAACTTCATTGCAACACACACCTTCCATGAAGCCAACAGGATCGCCGATGGTCTCACCAACATGGGAGTCTCATATGAGATCACTTGGAGGAATGATCTCCCACTATATTTGATTCCTTTTTTATTAGAGATTCTAGAAAATTTCCCTCATTTCGACTTGTGTACCGTGTATGATCCTTTTGTTTGAATAAATTGCAGGGTTATGGACTTTTTTCCAGAACTCATCCCCCCCCTCGAAAAAATTAAAATAATTATTCACCTATATCATGTGAAGGTCCACAAGGAGTCACCCACTTTCAATCTACCCCTTAACTATCATTCGACACATGAGTTGGACACCAAACCACCCCTTGACACTGAGGGACTAGTAATTAATGATCCACAGACTATTTGTGAGGATGAGGGTCATCCAAAGGGAATCCATCTTGGAAGGAGGAGATCTTGAAACTCATTCTAAGTATTATTGTATATTTTTTTGTTGCTATTTTATTGAAAAAAATTTCAATTAGTTCTCAGCTATAATTAATCACAAATGTATGAAGACCATGTTTGGCTTATTTTTTCAATAAGTAGATAATTACTTTAATGTGTTGGGGTTGTGTGGGATGAATATTATTTGGTAATTGAATCCACTTTTTTTGATAGTTTTTTTGGTATCTCATAATTTTTATGCATCTCCTTTTTTTCTTATAGTGGAAACTGTGTAGCAGATCAGGAACAGAGCATCAATAGATCTCTAGGGGAATTAAAATGAGGAATCCCATGAATATTAGGTGCACTAATCCTCTAAAAAATGGTATATTTTTAGGAATGTTTTTTTAAACCAATTCATAGACAAATAATTTTATTTTTATTAACTTAATCAGAACTGACTAGACCTAGGGAGTACTATTTAATTAAAATCCTAGTGATGTGATTTATTTTGAACAACACAAGATAATAAAATTTTCAATTTTTTTATCTTCAAAATCATCCCAAGACCTTATTCATTTCATATATTAATTTGAAAAAACAGGTTTAGCATCTTATTGTTTATATTATACCTTAAATAATTTGGAATGTGAATCACTCAACCATCTGAAACAACTCCCATAAACATCAAATATTTATTTTAATTTCAGAAAATATTCAGTTAAGTATTCTCGACTAATGGTACATAACCCTTAAAATATCCCTATAGATCGACCCCATACTTGCACTATACAAGTTGTGAAAATAGGTAATTAAATTTGGGCTACTAAAAGTAACACTTTTTCCTATACAAAGACAAGTTATGGTATATTTTCTGTGGATTAATTAAATGATGTTTTTTCTAATTGAGTTTGTATAGGTTACATGAAAAATAATAATAAAAAATTATACTCTTAAACCTATTTTTATTTTTTTGTTATTTTTGTTTTTACCTTTTATTCTTGGTGTTTCATTTGGTGTTATGCAAGACTGTAGGTGTATGAGTTACCATATTACTCGTTCTAATAGTGATGAGTCAGCAAAAACAGTTTTTTTATCTTGAAATAGAATAAGTGTTATCCTGGTGACGTCAATCACATCTGGGAGAACACAACTGTAAATCACCCATGGAAAATATGGAAGCTGATGAACATGATACTATCCAAGGAGTTGAACATCATTTCTCATGCTATGGGAATCATGACAAAGAACATTCCCCTAATATTGATCCAAACTAGCATCCACCTGCCTATATTATGGACTGTGTTCCACAAAACCATCAATGAACACCATATCAATTTCTGTGATTTTATGGACAACAAAAACTATAGAAGTATATTCTTTAATAATGATTAATGTACATGACTATGAATCAACGAAAAAACTTTTGGCAGGATCAAAAATATTTCCCTCAACCTTATTAAGAATCACTGCCTCCACATCATACTCTGATGTAGTATAAGTTTCCTTAGATTCAAATAGTGGATATGGGCATTGATAGGTATTTGGTGAAAGACCAAAATTTTGAAATTAATATACAATTATACATCTAATCCTGAATATAGTTCAATTTTTTGTTTTTAATCGGAATATCCCAAATACCATCACGCATATATTTTAGGGAGATGTGACACATTCTGTTACCACAGAGTAATGGATGATTCCATTCATCATCATTTATTTCCATTCACTTGTGGGAAAGAGAAAAATATTATATCAAAGGAATACCCCATTGCTCCATCCTCACATGGGAGGCACTGGCTCTAGAATTTTTTTCCATGTACATCCCCATAAAAATGGTGTTGTTAAGGATTGATATTGGTAACATTCAATAGCTTGAGTCGGAATCATTGTATGAATCGTGGGAATGTATCAAAGAGATTTTAAGGAATTTTCATCATCATGGACACCATCTATGGATGAAAATTTAAAAATTTAATTTGGGTATTACAATGAAAACAAAATCATTACTGGATGCATCCACTAGAGGAACTATCATGAGGAAATTTCCTAATAAAATGTTTGACCTTTTGGAATATATTTCAACAAATAGTTTCCAATGGAATCATGAGTGGGGAACTCAAAAGAGAGTAATGTATTATTTTTATGCCACTATTATGTTGGATTCTCAACTAGATTCCATGTCAAAGAAGATTGACGTGTTGAATTTGAAAACAACTTCACAAGTTTAGAAGTAAACCATCCGACAAGTAGTGAATGTGATGAAAAACAAATCATCAGTGAATGTAAATGGATATTTTTAACCACTTAACATATGAAGTGAATAATTTTTCTCATAACTAGGGACCAAATATGTTCCCTTGATATTAATACCATACATGGATAGACAATTCACCTATGGGTTGGGGGACATCAATATAAAAAATCCTCAAACACGACCTCAAAAACCTATCAGATATTGGAAATAACAATAAAATCCATATCCATGACAAAAAAGGAAATTTATACCAAGAAGTCTCATATTAGAATCATGGGTATCAAAACCCTCATCCATAACAACCTCTTCGGAAAACACAACAACAACAGGTTTTTCATCAACAACCTCAGTAGGAACAACCATTAATGTTAGAATAGATGATGTAAAAGTTCATCAACATAGTTTAAACTATATTTTATCATAAAAAACATCCACTAGAATCCTAAAAATCTTGATCGAGCTGTTATCCAATCAACTCTATTCGAGGACACCCGGTACACTACTGGTTAACATTGAGAAAACCCATGGGAGGGAGCTAATGAAGTAAACTTGAGAAGTGGAAATGATGTCCCTCAACAAGTGACTCAAAAAATGAGACGTTGATATTGAAAATCAAGGAATATCATCCATATATTTGGACAAAAAAAATTGAAGAAGAGGAGATCACTTAAAAAAGAGTAATCCAAAGGGATGGATGAAACAAATGAAATTGATGAGGTGGTGTTCAAACCATAGGTTCCCACCATACCCTCACTAAAATATATGATACAAAGGAAACTGGACTAGAAATTTGAAAATTGCATGTAATTATCATAGAATAAATAAATTAACATTCTATTTTCAAGGGAATTAACTCAAATGCCCACATTCAAAATTTTCCTGAAGTAAATTATATCAAATAAAATAAAAATATAATATTTTGGTCTATTCCTCTCAATACAGAGCGCTCTATAGTGGTTTAATATTCAGTTATTAAATAGCTTCAAGATCATGGGAGATTCTCTATTATGTATACAATAGACTCTTATGAATTTGGAAAGGACCTTAGTGATTTGGAATTCAGTGTTTATTTAATGCGTTTTTTGGTTTTTAGGAAGATGGGACTGAATTAATTAATTCCTACTGATGTGGTGATAGAAATTACAGATCGCTCAATAAAATATTCAAAAAGGATACATGAAGATGTTATGCGGAATTTTGGGAAGTTGACTATCATGTTCTATTTAATGATACATAACATGGAGGAAGAATAAAGAGAATCATTGATTTTAGGGAGACCATATAGAGATATGGTTATAGTTTTGATTTTTGTTTATCAAGTTTAATGGATCTTTCGAGTGGGGGATGAAAGAGTGTCTACTGATGTTCTAAAAGTTTTCTAATAAGATTCATTTGTGGAATGTGAGGACTATTGCACCTTATCCATGATCAATGATTATGTTACTTACTCATTAATTGACAATGTAAAATTTTCTTATGTCAATGAACTAGATTCAGTTGAAAACCAACATGAACATAAACAAGAGGTGTACTAGTATATATTAGGCTAGAGTGATCATTATTGATAGTGAACAGTAATCCTAGATAGTCAGTAAATGGGAGATTTTTAAAAAATTGTGACTTCGATTCATAAATCCACATAATGTGAAAACAATCCTCTCCCATTATCTTCAAAGTTTGATTATTTGGGTGAAAATGACACACTTCCTATTATTCTCAATGCATCCCAAACATAGTAGAAAAGGGAACACTTTAAAAGGTTCTCAAAATATGAAATCAAGAACTTGTTTTGAAGGTGGTTAACCATACAAGAATTAGTGAAACCATTTTTACCCCTAAGGTACTTCTTGAAGAAGGATTTATACAATTATGACAATATAAAATATGGATAAATCCTCCAATGAAAGTGGTTTTAAAAAGTGATGTAATCAAGTTACCTGATGGTGTAATTATATACCCAATTTACGATAGTTTTTGGGTCATCGCCTGGAAAGTGGTGCCCAAAAATGGGGGTATCACATTGAATTCAAATAAGAAGAATCGTTTGATGTTGACTCGAACTGTTATGGGATGGTGGGCATGTGTTGATTATAGAAAGATAAATAACGCCACATGGAAGGACGGCTTCCCACTCCCTTCCATGGATAAAATTTTGGATCATTTGGCGAGGAATTAATTATATTTCGTCCTATATGGTTATTCTTGATATAAACAAATACCTATTTACCCTAAAAATCATGATAAGAGAACCTTAACATACCCATATAGAATGTTTTCCTATGGTCGTATATCCTTTGGTAATTTTAATGCTTGTGAAACCTTCTATCGGTTTATGTTATCTATTTTCGATAAAATAGTTGAGCAAAATTTATAAGTATTCATGTGTGACTTCCCTATACGTGGGAAGTTATTTAAAACGTCCTTAAATAACATGTAAATGTTAGAATAATGGTGTGATCATACAAATCTAGTTTTGAATTGGGAATTTCCATTTTATATTGAAAATGGTATTAATGTAGGAAACCAGATTTCTCAGAGAGGAATTTAAGTGGATCTTAGGAAGATTGATTTAATAGATACTTTTTTCCATGTAATATAGAGCTTTTGAGGACATCGATGATTTTATCAAAAGTTTTATTGAGACTTTTCCAAGATATCCCAAACCATTAATTAATCCTATTTACTAGGATACAATCAGTTAATTCAATAAATCATTCATTTGGAAATTTGAACATTTGAAATAAAGTTTTTTGGAAGCTCCAATAAAAATTTATAAAAATTGGGATGACCAGTTCGAGACCATGTGCGAAGCTAGAAAATTATGCTATGGGGAAATCCTTGGGAAGCATCTTGATCAAATATTTGGCTATTTACTATGCTAGTAATGATTTAAACAAAACTAAAATAAAATATACCGAAATAGAGAATGATTATTGGTAGTGGTTTTTTCATTTGAAAAATTTTGATCTCACTTGGTGCTGACAAAAGTCATTGTTTATGTTGATCATGTCACACCCAAATTCCACTTAAATAATAAATATGCAATAACATTATTGGTTCAATGGGTATTTATTCTCAAAATTATTTTATTTGGTTATAGTTGATAAAAAGTGGAGAGAGAACTTGATTGATGATCACCTCCCCCACTTAGAGTTGCCCCACATGGAAAACATAGAAGGAAAAGAGACCATAGAATAATTTTTAGATTAGAACATATTCTCATTCGTTGCTACACTAAATTCATGGTTTACTGATATCACCAATTATTTTTACACAATGGCGCTTCAATAAAATCTATCTTACTAGGAATGGAAGCATTTTTAATTATTGGTGAAGAAGTATTTTTGGGAATATCCACTTCTATTTCAATCTTGTGGGGAACGTATAATTCATAGATGCATACCCAAGGGTAAAATGAGTAGTATTCTAAAACTTTTTCACTCATCTACCGCTATAGGGAATCACAGGAATGACCACAAAATTTAATAAATATTAAAATCTAGATTCTTTTTGAAAAAAATGCATAAGGATTCAAGATACTTAGTGGAATGGAGTGATTTGGGCCAGTAGACTGGTAATATTGCGAATAGAGACATGATGCATAAACACACCATACATAATGAGGATGTCATTGATGTATGAGGTATTTATTTCCTAGTGTTTTTTACAGCATAATATGTTAATATATAATTTTTGGTATTTGTGGATTATGTTTCTAAATGGGTTGAACCAACTTCCACAACCCAAAATATGGTGAAAAGTTTCATCACATTTCTGAAGAATCACATAATCATCCTATTTGGTGTTCTTAAAATACTCATCAGTGACATGGTCACACATTTTAATAATAATATGTTTAGAAATGCTCTCAAGAGATGTGGCATGTAATACAATAAGGGGACACCACAACATTCCCAATCTAGTGACTAAGTGGATATCTCCAAAGAGGGCCTAAAAAATATTAGAAAAGACAGTGGGATCATTAAGTAAAGATTAGACCAAAAATCTTAATGATGATTTATGGGCTTACCAAGATCCATTCAAAACACTTTTGGGAATGTCCCTATATTGGTTGGACTAGGGAAAGCCTTTTCCCATTCCTATAGAGCATAAGTATAATGGGTACTAGGATGTTAAAGCACTAAATGATTATCTAAAATCCTCAAATGAAAAATGAAAATTACAATTGTATGATCTTGATGAGGTCTAGTAGGAAGAATATGAAAATAACAGGCTTCACCAGGAGGAAACAAAGACAGGTAATGACTGAATGATTTCTAAAAAATCCTTACAGACCAACAATTAGGTATTGTTATTTAACTCATTATTGAGTTCATTTTCTAGGGAACTTATGTCATAGTGGTCGAGACCATTCAATGTGATCTATGTTTTCCAAAATGGTGTTGTGGAAGTTTATGGAAAGGATGTAAAAACATTCAAGGTGAATATAAACCATCTCAAAACAAACTTTCAAATGGAGGAAATGGAGGGAATAAACACCACTATAAAATTTATTTAAAAAAGAGGTCTAGGTATGTTTATAATGAAGAAATAAACATATTCATGATTCAAAGGCAATCCATAATGTTTAAATATTTAACAAAATATATGTTTTTTGAGTGTTTCATAGGGTATCATGTTTTTTTCATTTTTCTGTGTTTTAGTTATAGGATTCAGGAGAATTTATAGATGTATCTTTTAATCATTATTATAATCTACATAAATGTCCTATGGAAATCTTAAATAATCTTTTAAAATATTTGGAGAAAATGTGTTTTAGTTTTAAATGTTATCATTTTATTCAAATAGAGAAAAATAAAAAAAAGGATTCTAGAGGAATATATAGGGTTTGTACAAAGTTAAAAAACAGTGCACATTAATCATGCACAAGGAAGACCTCATTCTAAAGGAAAGCACATGGGAATCACACAATTAACCAAACCATGCTATCAAACCATACAGGAAGTGATCCACATTCCAATATCATGATCATGGTTATCATATTATTCAATAAACCGAAAAATTTAATTGTGTGCCACTTAAAAAGAAATAATTTTTAAATCCAAAAAATCTACTACCTCATTTTTTACTCCCCAAATCTATAATTTCCTTCCCTCTTTGAAGTTTTCAGTCATGTAACCTCACTCTCCATTAAACCTCAAGATATATTCTTTATTTTTCTTCTATTGGACACAACTCCAATGTAATTTCCTCTTAGTACTCTCTTACTTCATTCCCCCTTTATTAATCCTCTTCGTTCTTACTTATTTTTCATTGCCTTCTCCTCCTTTAATTGGGTTAAGGAATCCATATATTTTTCTCCATCCCCCATTTCAATTTTCCTATTATTTTAAGTCTTGGGTTTTCGTCAACCTTTTTCAAACCACTTCTTTCCAATACCTCCAACCACAGACTTGCACAAATGTATTTTCCAAAAATCCTTAATTTATACACAATAATTGTCCATATTAGTGTGTTTCCATGGATTATTTTGGATTTTAATAATAATAATTTAAATTTATATATATCATTTTTTCAATTGTTCCATTTCTAGGAATTGTATTCCACTACCTATAGTGAAACCTACCCAATCTCTATGGACCCTTCAAAATGTGCCCGCACATTCAGATTTGACAATCTTCATGGTTCCCACCTTAAATTAATCAAGAAATACGAGCTTAAGAATTACCATGTTCTAGTCACTCACGAGTTCAACACTTAAAATTGCTTCACACTATAACATCTTGAGGCCTTGGGAATTTTTGATGAACTGAAGTGGCTAATTTCTCATGGCCACCTTACTGAGGAACTTGCTGTTCACCATCCAACTTATAAGGATATAGTGATGGGGTTCTCTACCGCATTTAAATTTCAGGAATAATATTCCATTGATGAACAATATGAATAAGAAGAAGATACATTAGATGTCACTTCCTACCATATAAAATGTTTCTATAGTTTTGACTAGGATAATTTACCAAATTTTCTGACCTTAATGATCAAGACAATTTTCATAGGATTGAGTTTTATAAGGAAGTTCGAAATTGGGACCGTTACACTATTGGGGATATTTGGGCTACCATTTACCATCCTGGCCCCCTATTTCCAATAATCTTCCATGGAATCTTTGCTTCTAAACCTCACACATCATCTTCTCCATCAGATCACCACCACCTATTGCACTGCCCAATTAGATATCAAAAGAAATTTCATCTCATAGGACTTATTCGTTTTCAAACCCTTTATTACCAAGAAAGTAATCAACAATACCTTTTCCTTTACCCAATACCTACAATAATTTTTTTCAAATCCCAGAGGTGAAATTTTCAATGGTCCTTAAATCACTCTCCATGTTGGGAGACTTGGGATTCAATTTGTTGACAATACCTTCATTGAGATACCACCTCCAATCCCATTCGATATCAATATAGTAAATCACATGGGCTTGATGGAATTTTATTTACACCATATTCGGTTTTAATGTCAATAAGAGGAAGCCCTAGATGAACCCCATCTAGTCTCATCATAAACCAGGTATTCCCCCATCCATCCCCAAATGACGAAAACTGCCTCCCACCCACTCCAACCCCCTCTTTTCACTTCCAAAACACTCATCCTATTCCAAATGCACACACACTGAGGTAACCCCATTTGGAAACCCATATATCCTCTGGAATCTGCACCAAGATATGTATAATATGATCAACTAGCAGGTTGAGGCTGTAAGGTGATAGATAACATGCATCATCATGAAAGATATACCTACCCCTGCTCTCTTCCATTCCATAACCTGATACCCCCCTTCAATCTACATATATGGGGATGCATCCTCTCACCTGAATCCTACATAGGCCACTTCATTTCTAGTGAACCCTCCATCCACACATCCTATGAACATATTGGACTTTGATTAGGCCACCGTTTATCCATCATGGGAAGAATCCACCCTATCTCAGTTTCAAGACTCCATTGGCATTGGTGGACCCATAGGATAACACTTCTCTTCTTATATATTCCACTATTTTTATGACTTAATTTTCATTTTGTCACTTTATTTTTACACATTCCTTTTCATATTGTCGTTTGCATTATTTTTCATGATTGGTGTGATTTTGTGCTTCTTTATCATTCCACTTGCTGCTAATAGGGTATTATTACATCATTTTTTATTCTTTCATTATCAATACAATTGGTGGATTGCTATTTTTGGAATGAAAACACTCTTATGCTTTGTGGGATCTCACACAACACCTAATGACATGACATTAACTTTTTTCAAGTGGAGTTTCTCTGTTCAAAAATCTTTTCACTTCATTTCACTATTTCTCTCTACCATTTCATTAAAATTCCTTTACCAGAACACTCCACCTTACCTCATTCATGGTGGATAGTTCTTGGTTTTATGTAGGAGGATGGATCCCACTTTTGGAACCCCATTTTATCATTTAATTAACATTACCTTGGATGAAATATTTTAAATATGTAATGTTTAAAGGGATATTATAGTTTCCACACAATTATATAAACTAGAAAAAAATGGATCTTAGAGATTTATCATTTAAATTCCTCTTATGTCCAGATTGTTAGACCTATTTTTTATGTGAATAATAATTATAACACTTGATGAGAAACATTTAGATATTAATTGATAAAAAAATTTGTTTAAAAAATGAACATTGTGATATGATAGTTTTAATTATTGAACCGATTAAAATGGAAATCAACTTGTTACTTAAGAAAAGTGAATTATTTAAATTGTTAATTCCACACTAGTGGTTATTACACGATCTTAATTTAATGAAATCTTGACATTATCCCTGAATTAATAAAGAAAAAACACGAGAAATTTGGGCCGTAAATTTCAATTCTACGATCTAACCCAAATGAAAACAATTTCATATTTTCCGATGCATGTCAAAAAATGATTAAAAAAATTCATCATTATATAATGTGGAAACTCAAGGAGTTTCTGTGACCAATAAGGTGATATCCCTCCAATTAGTGTCATCAAATTTTTTTATTAACCTACCTATGTGTGTGATGAAATGGAATTAGATGATGAAACATTCTTTTAATGAAGAAGTGGAATTTTTGTTTTATATAAATAAGATTGAAGAAATAATTTTGGAAGTTATGAAATGAGTTTACTTTGCGGGATAACTTCAATGATTTGTGACTCATGAATAATGAATATAAGAATATCAATAATTACTCATCCCAAGTTCACATTCATTTAGATGATCTAATATATGAAATTTTATACATGTTTCATTGGTGACCCCTTTGAGATGGGTTTACAGGTATTATTTTGATGAAAAACACCTGATCAAATGTAAGAGAGTTTGATCAACTTATATACCTATGTAATTTAAATTATTTCAAGAAGATTGAAAATGGTTTTTTGGATAAATATTTATGTTTTTATAATCTAGACAAGTCTTTATAGGTGGAGTTTTGTCATAAAAGGAAGGGTCACAGAGATTTGGAAAGAATTGGGAAATTCGGGTGGAAATTAGAGGCTTTTGGACGCTTTTTTAGGGTGCAAGGATACTATAATGTCACCAAAACCATGAACCCCAATCTATATAATCATGTTAAACTAGGATAAATGAGAAGGAACTAGTTGCATGCCCTCAACTTGGTCTTCCAAACCATGTGTATCCTCCAAGAAACCATATAAAATTTTCTCACAAGGGGGAAGTGGCCTATCACATGGTCTCCACATGGTTAACCAAACAATATAGACCATCCCAAGAAATTGTGATCCTCAAATCACCAAGATAGAACCTTAAGTATGGTTATTCCATAGTTAAACTAACTGGGTGTCTAAACTATGTGAAGATGAACAAGAATCCACCCACATTATATTAACCCCTAACCCCCATTTAAACTAGTATTAGGACTCTTAACCTCTCCTTGACATTGGGGGATGACCAATTAATGATCCCAAAACTATTTCAATGATAGAGGATAATCCATTGGAAGTCCATCGTAGCAAGATGAGATCTTTAAACTCATTCTATTCACATTTGGAGAGTTTTAGCTTTTGATTTTCTTGAGAAAAGTTTCAATTCATTCTCCACTATAATGAACACCAGAGTTATGAAGAGCTTGTTTTTCATCATTTCTTCAGTGAGTAGATAATTCTTTTATTTCATTTGGATATGGGTAATGAACATTTTTTGTTAATTGATTCCACTTATTATGTTTGGGTTACATATTTTGATCTCTCATAATTTCCCTATGTCTCCTTTCCTTTTCACGCTATAAACTCTATATTGGATGAAGAACAAAGCCTCCATGAATCTTCAAGAGAATTACGATGAGTAATCCCATGAACCATGGGACAAATTGACTTCTCAAAATTGGGTTTTTTCAAGAATTTTTTTAAAAACCATTTATTTTAAAAAGGATTTATTTTATTTTAATTTAATTTGAACTCACTGGCTAAAGAGAGTTATGTTAAATTTGAATACAAGATATTTGTATTATTATGAACAAAAAAACCAAGTAATCTTATCGATTTTCGATGATCATCATAATAATCCACAACCATGATTTATTTCCTCTATTGATTATTAAAAAAAGATTCGATATATACTTTTTTTAGTAATCCTTAATGAATTTGGATGGTGATTAACTCAAATTTCGAAAACAACAATCATCAACCTCAAATATCAGTTCTAAAATTAGAAAACATTAGGTTAATGAATAATAACTCAAGTTATATAACACATTAAATCTACCCGTGGATCAACTCCATGCTTAAAATATAATAGTTGTGAGAGTGTGTAAATCTACATGGGTTCCCAAAATTTACACTTTAGTCGAAAAATTCCAATTTATAAGCGTTTTTGAATTATTTTTTGATGTAGAATTTTTTCTATTGCATTGAATTCATAATGTATCCACTTTGAACCAAAATATTGGAAAAATATTATACTTTACTATATCTTATAACATTTTATGATTTTTATTTAAGATATTCTCTAGAACCACTATGTAATTTAGCTATATATGTATACTATTCTATAATATTTATATATTATTTCAATAAATCTCCTATAAAAACATCACAAAGTTATTGGATGTGTGTGTTATTTCTCAGAAGTAGTGATTTGGAAATGGTTCATGAGGTTTCATTGGATATGTGAAATTTTATATATAATTTATAATATATTCTCTGTAGGTGATCATAATCCTAAAATCACGCACATTAAATAATAATATTATAAATATTATCTATAAACAATCCATTAGAGTAAATCCAGATAAATTTAGATTCTCATGGTGATGTGTAAAAATGTTTGTTTCTTATGCACATGTCAGCATAAAAAAGATATTAATATTTCAAAAAGGCCTAAAATCTTATGTAGTGTGTAATAAAACTCTATGCATTTGTAATAAAATTATATCCCATATAACTGGCATATAAGAAATTATATTTTCTATGTATTTTTTAAAAATTTATAATTAATGAGGTGATTGACTATTTTTTGACAAAAAATTCTATAAGTAAATCTATATTAGGAAAAAATATATATATATATATAAGGAAACAATCTTTCCAATTATTAAAATTAACTATGATTCAAGTAGAGGAGTTGATCTACACTCTATTAAGAAGAATATAATGCCATGAAGTTGTTTTAGTAAGTGATAAATATAAAAGGTAATTTGGAGAATTTAGAAAGTGTTCCTCTAGATATAAGGACCATATCACAGTGACTAGAAAATATAAAGGCGATGAGGGACATTCCAAGTTAATGCCATGGTGAATCCCGGTTCAAATTCACATCTTGTTATGAGATACCACAATGATACATTTTAATATATGTGATCATGCATTCCAACAAGGAGAGAATTAAAATACCTATAGATATTACGGTGAAAATTGAGCCAAATTATTTATATAATTAATGTATAATATTAAAGGACCAAGACTTATGGATTAGTTTGAATTATAATTGAGGATAATAACATGCTGTAAAAAATCAAGGGATGATTTTTGTAAGATACAAAGTCATTGAAATCCCACAATCTTCAATACTTATTTGTATAGTGGGTTATGAATGAGTATATTAATATTAATATTTTTTTAAAATGTTTTTTTTAAATGATATAGTAGTTTTAAAATGGTTTTACAATTTAAAGATGTACTTTAAAAAGATAAAAATTATTTTTAAATTAATCTGTTAGTTTTTAATCTGTTCTAATATATTAAATTCGTTTTTACGATTTTAGAATTGATAAAAAATACTTTTCTTAATTATTTATAGGTTATTGAAAATGGAAATTAAATTTTTTTAAGGTTACTCTTACCCTTATGCATGACTATTACACTACGTGAGGGTAAATCAGGTTTTTACAGGGGTGTATTTGGGTGTTGGTTGTTTTCAATGGCTTGAATTAGGGGCATCAGCCTATGTAAAAGCCATATATTACGTTTTTAAGGGTGATGAATGGTTTCAAATACTCATGTTATTGTATTATCAACCATGCATAATGGTATTTGGGTGTTTATATGCATTTTGTAAAGGTATTTCACAACCTTCATAATAGTAATTCACTGTAGTATAGGGGTAAAAGATAGTTTTAAAGGCTCATATAATGTTCTTCAGTTGTTTATATATGGGTAATTTATGGCTCTAATAATGAAAATTATTGGTTTCCTTTATTTTTATACATGTAACACTATGTTAAAAAAGGGTACCTCCATATTTCTCGTTCTCACATAAGGCTAGGTCAATGCTATCTTGGTTTGCGTCAGCATCAAATGGTTTTTTCAAAACTCACAAAAGGGTAATGTATACCATGCATAAGGGTAATTTGGAATTTTAAAATCATTCATAAGGTTACGGTCAAGCTACCCATACATGATCCTGTTATAGTTCTGTGTAATGGTAAAATAAGTTACCCATATAAAGAAACCATAACCTATGTATTGGTTTTGGTTTTACATTTTTTGTCTAGTTTTCTTCTTCCAATAAAATCTCTAAGCCCCCATGATCCATTTCAATGTTTTTAAATTTATTAAATGATAGCTTTAATTTCCTTAGGAACAATTAATAATTTTAACACATTCGGTAATATTTTAATCAATCTATAATTATATTTCTATCTACAAACCATTTGGAAAATTAAATGGGGGTTCAACACTGTATTTTTTTGGATACATGTATATGAAGTTTTAAAATACCTAAAATATTATCCCTATATTTTTCCTACATTTTACTCTCATCTTGATGACCCCAAAACCCTATCTTCAAGTCGATAATCTTCATTTATTTGTGGAAACACTCTTTATATTCTAGGAAAAACCTTCTCAGCCCATTATTACTTAGATACAACATTTCACAAGCGAAAATACAATGCAGGGGTTATTTATCCATACAATAGTTACATATATGATAGGTATTGTTCTTTATTTATCCTTTGGGAAGGTTTTATACACATTTTAAAGGATTATAATTAAGTGGTCAATTGAAATTTAATGATAAGGGATGAAATCTTATAAGTTTTTTATTTATTTTGTTTTTTAAATCTATTTAGTGTATATTTGTTTCTTCCATCCATGGATTATATTGAGTTTTATTATATTGTTTAGAATGGTAAAATGTAAAACAATGTTGTTGTTATTTCAAATAACAGCACACATGAAAATAGCCAATAACATATATAAAACTAATAAATTTGTTTCTTGTGGATCACTTTCATGTGTTGGAATGACCTTTTAAATATTGAATTAAATAAAAAACTCATTGTTTAATATGAAATAATATATGTGAAAATTGCGGTGTGATGAATATTATGTGTGGCTATTATGATGAGGAATTTGTTTATTTGAAAACTCTGTAATTCGGGGCCTGTTGACAATAGTAATATGGTTTTTTTGTGGTTGGTATGTGTTGTTATAGTTTCCAAATAGTAATGGAATTAAATTATAATGATAATGATTTAATGGATAATGGGTTGGAATGCATAATGAATAGTTAAATTGAAATAGGAAGTGTGTCTTAATTGGATTTTGTTAAATATGAAATGAATGAGATTGATAAATTGGTAATGGTTGGTAATTGAAAAATATATAAATTGGATGAACTTTAAAAAAGGTGGAATGTGGCTTGTTGACTATGACCTATTTTTGTGGTGTTATGCATTTGAGGTGGCCATGAAAGTGGTGGAGTTTGTGAGACGTTGTCCTAATATTGAGGGTTGTGAAGGAATTATTATTATGAACCCATAGGTCGGGATTGTCTATGTTCAATATATACATATTATATGTTATTTTTGGTTTCTATAAGAACCACAATGGCATTGGGAACAATGTTCAAAAACCCAAATGTTTTTAGGGGTCATGTGTTTTACAACAACAAAGTTATTGAGGAATAATAGATGGATACCTCCTCTTTTTCAATCTCACATCATGGTGAGGATCTTATGAACTTGTTGTGATGTCTTGAAGATTGTAGTTTAGTGTTGGTTATGTTTAATAAGATTATTATACATTTTATAGCAGGGATCATGCACATTAGGAAGATGTAATGAGGTTCATTTTATTCAATTTCATGATACCCTACTATTTTGGTTATGTGGAATTGGATATGAGAGGATGTTTATGTGATTACTAGTTACATTTAGGGTGATAAATATGATGTGATTTCAAAGGTTTCCTCGGGGGGGGGGGGGGGGTGAGATATAGTTTCTGGGGTATCATCAGGCTTGAATGAAGGGATGGTAAGAGAATTCCAGGCTGTTTGACACTGGGATGTGAGAACACAAAATTAATGGGAAAGTGGTGTGTGGTACTCTTTTTTCGATATATTTATTAATAGTTTATTATATGTGGATGTGTTTCATAGTGAGCATGATATAAGGAAGATGATATTTGGTAGATGGGTTGTTTTGGTGCTCTTAGTTCTACTAATTTTAAATGGGTCCATTAGTATTCTATTTTCATATGTGAATGTGTGTTTTTGGTTATAATAGTATTTAGTATACATGTTAGGATAACCACAAATACATAATTTTTTTTTCATGTTACCAATAAGACATTGTAAAACATACTATACATTACTATCTCAAATGTCATAGTAGTTTTTGGTATTTTATTAGGAAATTAACTTGTGTTTTTTAGAGACTCTTTGTATTTATTTACTTTACACATGCATTGTAACATGGTATTTGTTTCATTTATTTTTATATTTTAAAATAGTGTATTTGATGATTTTTTTCTCATCTCCTGATCCTATAATATAATAGTTTTTAATACCTTCCTTATGTGAGAATTTTATAACCACAATGCATGTTGCCTTCTTTGGACTTACTGAAGGATAGAATCATGTGTCATTTTCTCCCTTACATTATTTACATCAAATGAGGGGTACCATTGGTGGGAGGCGTCAGGAGAGAGTGGTATAAATGATTTTTTTTATAAATAAGATGCGGTTTGGAGTTAAAAACAATTAATATTTCATGGGTTGTTTGGGAAATGATGTCAGTTGGTCAAGGTGCATGACACAATATAGATAATAACGGATATGAAACATAATTTTTGTGCCCCCTGTGATCCTATGGATGGAATATAAGACAATTTATTGACCAAGACAAATGACTCCCTTTATAGGGTAGATACCAATGGGATGTATATGCATTATGATTTTTTATGTTCTTATCTAAATTTGGTTATTTTTCAGATGTTAAAATGAATTAAATGACTATTAATAGAATTCCTTATGACTAGAATTAGTATTTATTTCTATTTTCATCAATAGATCTTGGAAATAACATATGAATGGTTCATTATAGTGTAATTTACCAGTATGAATAGATTGATAGTAAAATGTTTGATCCTACTGAGGAGGTGGATCAATTATATAGATGTTGCGATCCTTTCAACAGTAATCTTTGGTGAATTTTGTGGGAAGTGTATTTGATCTGGAGACATATAATTAGATGTAGAATCTTAATATCACCTTCAGTATTATCTATGATTGGGTATAGTTTTGGGTCCCATTGGAAATTAGTTAGATAAGAGGTTCATCACACCAGTAGTGGGGATTCTATCTTGGTCATTGGGATTTTCTAAATGTTTCTTCAGAATACATTTAGAATGATTTCTTCTTAGGGTTCCTGTCATTAATAATGAACGAGTTCAATATATAAGATAATCTCTCTATTTAGAGGAGGATTGTGTCTTTGGGAGATATTAATATCATTTTCAATGATCATTTTAATTTCACCCACAATCCATTTACAAATGTAGAGTCCCCTATGTGGAATCTTAATGAGGCAATCAACCCTTTTATCTAGTTTGTATTTATTACTTTTATAGTGTATATATACATATTAGTATAGAAGAAGGTATATGAGATCAAGAGTATGAACTCATGAAGATGTTTACCATAATAGGGGAAAAAATATTTCCATGAGGAGCAAATTTTTAGTGACATATCTCAAGAACCAAGGCTTTTGAGGTTTCAATCTATAGGGAGTCAACCTTTTATGTTTCCATTCCAGACATCTGGGGATATTTGTTTTTTTTATTATTTTAGGGGATTTCATATAGTTTTTTTGTCTATGGGGATATCGTTATTTCCAAAATCATTGAGTCATTGTTCTTGGAGTTCAATATAGTGAAGGTTGTATTGTTCAACATCAGCCTCTGCATCCTCTACTAGTGAAGAAAGTTAAGTAGTAAGAGATGTATGCTTATTCTAATAAGCTAAGAGATACGATAGATGATGGAAACCCAAAGGATATTACTAATATTTTTCAACCTTAACCTATGTGTGAGTATGTATGTGGACATTAATTTAAAGGAATGGGTACTATACATGTATAATATCATGCAATGAGGTTCCATTTCCAGATGGGATAGAGATAAGTCGAGTTGATACTATCTAATCACCCCACATGTAGAAAATTTGGAAATTTCCACACTTCAAAATTGTGACTATAGGGGTGAAAAATATGTTTATAAGCTATATCCAAAATTCCAATGGTCCTTGGAACTAATTTTAATGGCTATAGAAAAAATATATTGCTATTTAACTGATGGGTTGTAGCCATAGTCTCCACCATGGCAGAATGACCTATAACTGTGGTTTTTGAAACCATGGAAATATCCCTCCCAGTTTCCCATCATTTATATAGGTCCATATAATTGGTTTAAACCTTAGATATATGGTCTACTTCTAAATTGGAAAACTATGGATATAGCCTCTAAAATATGGGGCTATATGTGGAAAATAAATTGTCTTCATTGGTACTTGATTTGTATACCTCCACCATGGGATACTGACCACACTACCACTATCCTAGAGCCATATTATGCTATGTTAATATATATTATATTATACATATCTTTACAACTCATGTTAATTGGTAAAACAACATGGCAATATGTCTTTCTATATGAATATCATGTGAATTTTTTGTCACTGTGCTTATGCAGGAAACCTATAGCCATGGTAAACACAAACTGTGGCTATAAGTACAAGACATAGCCACATGTTTAGATAACTATATCTATAGACATTTAAAAATATCTACATCCACAATTTAAGAAATCCATGACTATAAACTACCACTATATTCATGGTTTTATCAAAACCTTGGCTACAACCTTACCATAAATACTTATAGCCACAATTTTAAAAAACCAAGGCTATAGGTCCATGGGTATATGGCAGTTTTCTAATAGTGTTCACACTTTTATATTCTTTGTATGATTTAGGATATCTATAGTCCATTGTTTCACCCACCCTAGTTCATGCTCTTGGTCTGGATGTAGGGAGGCTTCTGATGCTCTTGATGTTGGTTATTCTAGCCAAAGGATAGACTAGCTTATTTGATGTATTCAAGGGCTCAAAACGTATGTTGGGGAAACATCATTACTGTGTGAATATTTTATATATATATATATATAGTTTTAGGATGTCATCCCCTACATATATTTCTTATATTCCCTGAATTAGAATTTTGATAAATCCCATATGATTTTTTTGTTTATTGATGTGGATGGTCATCATATAGTTTTCATTTGCATATAGGGTTATTAGTTAGAGAGTCATTGAATAGTTCCCCTTATTTCCATGATGGAATAATTATTAGTGAAATCAGTGGGAATTGGGATGGTGGAGGATCTAAGGGACATCAGGGAGTTTCTAGATGCCTTCCCTAAGGAGGTTTTAATGCAAACCCCTTGATGTGATATTGTGTATATGGATGGATTTTAATCCAAGAACTTCTTTGGTATCAATGAATCCTTATCATATAGAACCCTCTTAGATGAAAGAGTCTTGGATTTTTTTAAATGATATGATGAAAAATAGTTTCATCCAGCATAGTGTGTCACAGTGGGGTGTTTTAGTAATGTTCCTTGAGAACGTGGATAGTAGTATTAGTTTGTGTAAAGTATACTGATGATGGAATATGGTGATAATAAAAATATTTCTACCCCCTTTCAAGGATTGGAAATACATTTGACTAGTTGAGTGGAGATAGTTAGTTCTTTAAGATCTATTTGTGGTTTGGGTATCACCAATTGATGGTAAAAGACGATGATATCCCATAGACTGCATACTAATGTAGGTATTGTTACTTTTAGTTAATGGTAATGTCATTTAGTGTAACATATTAACTAGTTGTGTTTATGGGACTCTTGAAATCCATGTTTTGAGAGTTCATGGACATGTTTGGAGTCATTTTCATCGAAGACATCTGGATCAAATAAATGTCAGAGGAGGATCATGATAACCATCTCATTGCTAAAGGCCTTTTGAAAGAACTAGATCTAGGGGATGATATCTAAGTGTATGTTTTATAAATGAGTGGTTCATTTTCATGGGAATGTTGAATACTCGAATGGCCTTTCCAGAAACCCATCAAAGAATGTGGTACTATTTCGTCAGCAATGGACATGAATGTGGAAGAGGTTCACATTTTCCTTAGCCTCTTGGAATATTACTCGATGTTTATGTCTAATATATAATTTATTGTATCCCTATAGATAGATATGACTAATAAATAATAGGATTTAATCTAGATAGATCTATTTCATGAATCATTTAACTACATAAAAGGGATATTTATCTATGATAAAGTGATTCTGTTTTTTGGAGGATGGTGATATTTTTTAGTTGTAATAGGAGGAATCACATATGGTATTGAGATGCATATTTAATAACAGAAGTTAATGATCAATTATGGGTGTATGAACATATCCCCACACCATTGTAAATATACCACCTATCATCAGTAGATAACATCAATTGTGTTTTCATTGAAGATATTGAAAAAATAACTCAATGGAGATTGATTTATGGTCTTCACTGATCCCAGGAGCTTGAGGGTTATTTTTATTGGAACGACCTAAATCTAAAGTAATATATTCAGATGGGGTTTGTCCTATACAATGACTTTTAGAACTCCTACTCCTCAGAATGGAAGAATTTTGTGGTTGATGCATTATGTGGGAAGTCATGAAGGGATTTTTTGATCAGTTTGAATATTATTCTATAGAATTTGGGGTGTTAGTAGACCTACGCCTAAATGTAGGAGTGGTTGATTAAAGATGTTTTCGTTTGATGAATGTTTATTATTATCTAATGTAGAAGGTGGTGGAGTCTCAGTGGTGAGACTTAGTGGTGTCTTTGAAGTGTGACTATGTGGACCAAAATGATGTCCCATAGGTATGTTCATAAGAAGGTTTAAACAAGATGTAGTTAAAGGGGTGGCAATTAATTTTTGTGGTGATTCATAATAAAGTCCTTCATCAGTTTCATATAAAACTTTTCCATTTCACTTGGTATTATCTATGATGTACCATGGATTGAGGATGTTGTTTTGGTGTCCTAAGATGAAATGGTAGTGTTAAGTTTTTCTATGATATATATTTTTCTATAGGAAAAGGTATATATTTATAATAATAGTTGTTTATTGAAACACTTGGATGTTCTAAATATGTAGTCGGATGAAAAATATATGGAATTCACCATAGGGTAACCCCAAGCTTAGAGAGGTTATGATGTTATATAGGTAATCATCAACCAGTTGATGATTTCATATCATTTTCTATAAATCGAGTATTCAGACACCAAGGATATTTTAGCAAGGATGAATGTGGTTGGGGTTCTGTGGAAACATTGAGTTCTATGTACCATTATCTCAGATCATGATGTTTATTTTTCATCATGAGTTTGTAGAGGATTGCTGTATGATTTTGGTACTCAATTTTTCCTCAATATTGATTTCCACCATTAGATGGATGGGTTGATGGTGAGAAACATTAATTTACTAGAATATATGTTTCGGGAATGTTTCTAGGAAAATTGAAGGTATTTTGAAAAGTAATTTATTTCATTTCAGTTTTATTAATTAAATAGATACCACTTATCCACCGACATAGCCCTATTTGAGGCTTTGTATGGGTTGTATTTTCATTCTCTAGTATACTGGGTTAAGGTTGGGGACTGTTAAGCTCTTGGATCTTATGTGGTACATAGAATGATAATAACACTGAAGTATTTTTAGAGGGTTAAGAGTGAAAAGGATCAATAGAAGTTTTATATCAATAACAGGGGGAGGCCATTGGAGTGTGTTGTGTAAAACCATGTGTTCCTCAAATTTTCTACTCATTGTGGGACGAAGAGGCCTTTTTAGGGGATTAAGATCTTTCCCTAATTTGACTGTCTATTTGAGGTGTTGGTTCATGCTAATGAGGTGGCTTATCAGTTGGTTATTCTACCATTACTGGATAAGATCTATGAAATACTCAATGTTTCCTTGATACATTAGTATCATCACGAAGACTCACTTGTCATTAAATGAGATGACTTAGATAGGAAGAATCACATGATTTTTTTGGAGTGACCAATAGATATCCAAGACCATCAGTTGAAAGATATGCATGGATATAAATTCCTTTAGTCTGTGTGCTATAGTGGCATGGTGGCATGGGGGAGAGGACATGGGAGTATGAGATACAAACTCATTACTAGTACTAAACACTATTTTTTTCAATATTTGTTTTCATTCACGATGTCATTCATGAATACTTTTGGTTTTAAAATTTGTATTTTCATTGAACATTATTTGTGATTAAATCTTAAATTATATAAGGAGGAGAGAATTATTTCTTAATCAATACAATTTATACAATGACACATTATAAATTTTTTTGGGAGAGTATGTTTTACCTAAAGTGGATAATATCTTGATAGGGGAAATAGATTTAATTTATTTTAATGATTAGATTAATTATATGCATAGGTCTTGGTAATCATTGGAATGTGTATTGTAGATGATTGAATGGTGGTGCAGATGGTCAAATAAAGAAGGTGAATTGAGTTTGATGTGATATTGTGGTCATTTTTTAGTGGTAATGAGTCCCTGAGAGGAATCTCATGAGATGGTTGTGCATACCATTCCATTAAATTCTTTTCGACATAATCTTTTTTGTTCTTTGGGATGAGAATAGACTTAGAGGAATATGATATAAGGTAAAAAATAATTAAGATCCATTCGTTTTCCATTTTGTGGTATTTGGTTTTCCAAAAGTGGTTTCATAAATTTTGGAAATTGTTATAAAATGTTTTGCAAAATTATATTGTAGTTTTAAATGATTTTAAAAATTAAGGAAGTGATTTTAGGTGATAAAACTTTATTTGAATATTTATTTGGAATTTATAAATAGATTTTAACATTTTAAAAGTTTTTTTGGCAGTTTTAAAAAGTGATACTGAATCCTTTTATTTATTATTTATATATTATTTAAATGTAAATTAAGGAATTTTTAGGTTTATTCTTAACCATATGCATGTCCATACCTCTTCATAAAGGTAACTCTTGTTGATATAGTGGTGAATAAGGATACTTTTTATCTTCAATTACATGCACAGGGGTTCTAAATCAAGTAAGGGACATCTCTTATTTTTAAGGGTGCCATTTATTTTTTAATACCTAAATAATGGTAGTACTCACTTTTAGTATGAGTATGGGGGTGTTTCCATATATTTCATATAGGTATGACCCTTCTTTCATAAGTGTACTTCATCACTATGTAATGGTAATTGAGTGTTTCCTTGGATTATTTAAAGGTGGTTATTTTTTTATGTAATGGTAATATGCAAGTTTCATAAGAGTATTATTTGGTTTCCTTTATTTTTATAATGGAAACCCTTAACTATTTAAGGTTATCCTTTGATTTATTTGATTAATGTAATGGTAGGCTGATCCTTTAGGATTTTTTATAAGGATCACATGGTTTTCTAAAAACACATATAAAGGTAATGTGTACCATGCATAAGGGTAATACAGAATTTTAAAATAATTTATAATTATAAACTCAATCTACCCTTACATTATTCCTTCTATATCAATACATATATGATAAATAAGTTACCCTTATACATAGCACCTAACCTATGTTTGGGTTTCGTATTACAATATTTTTATATTTTTTCATTTTCTATCATCTTGTAACCCTATAGGTTCCATTTTAATGTTTTTAAATTCCTAAAATCATGAAAATAACAAACAGTAAATAATTTAATTATTTATAACTCATTTTTAATATTTTAATAAATCAACAATTATGTTTCGATCTGAAAACCCTTAAAAAAATTAAATGGTGATTTCAACATGGTATTTTTCAGATACGTGTATCTATAATTTTGAAATACCCAAACCTTTTCCCCCTATTTTTTTTGTTTTGTCTCACATATGGATGACCCAAAAATTAAATTTTCAAGTTGATGAGTTTCATTAGTTTGTGGGAACTCTAATAAATTTCTAGAATGACCCTTCTATATCCTATATTATTTTGCAAAAACATTTTACGAGAAAAAAAACATGTGGGGATAAATAATATTTTTATACATATAAATATTAGAGGCATCTATATTTTTTTAATATTTTTGGATGATTTTATACACCTTCTTAATTAAGATAACTAATTAGTTTATTAAAATTTTGGGGTAAGAGAAGAAATTTCATGATGTTAAATGTTCTTAGGTTTTTAAAATATTTTTTTCATTTTTGTTATTCTTCCCTCCTTGTTTTGCATTGAATTTTTTTATATATGTTGAGGATATTGAATTATTAAACCATTTTGTGCTTTTTTATAAAAACACAACATATGAAAATGGATAACATAATTCATCTAACAAACTAACTATTTTCACATGGAATAACAACTTTTATGAGTATGAACTTGAGAATATTGAATTAAATTGAATATTACTTGATTAATATGAAATAACATTTGGGAAAAGAATGGTGTGGTGAATATTTAATATAGTGGTTGGGATGAAGAAGTGGATGTGATGTGAAAGGGGTGTAATGTATGACTGGTTAATATGAGAAATATGGGTTGTTTTTTGTTCTGATATGTTGTCATAGCTTCCCTATTGTAGTGGAATTAAATGATAATTATCGAAATAGAATGGATAATGGGTTCGCATGGATAATAAATACATAAATTGAAAGTGAATTTCTGTCTAAAGTGCTAGTTTTTAAATATGAAATGAAGGGTATTGATAAATTGACAATGGATCGTAATGAGATAAAATAGAGATTGTCTTAACATGAAAATAAATTTGGAATGTGACTTGTGTATTATGACAATATTGTGTGGTGATATGAATTTAGTGGTGGTAGTGAATCTAATGAAGGTTGTGAGGCCTAGTAATGATGTTGTTTATTGGGATGGTATTATTGTTATGAACCATTGGGATCGGTGTGTGTGTGGGTTTCATATATAAATATATATATCATATTATTTATGATTTCTATTTGAACCCCTATAGTATCGATCACTCTGTTCTAACACCCAAATGCCTTTTGTGGAATGAGGGATTATTACCAACATCCATGATGGTGATGATAAAATACTGAATACCCCATTTTCCATGAACTCCTTTCTAGGTTGTTCATGTATGCATGGGATATTATGAGATGAATAATTTAGGGCACTTATGGTTGTGTTTTACAAGTGGATGATGTGGTTTATGGTGGGGGTCATTTAGGGTAGGATGAGAGAACAATGTTGATTTCCTTTAGGTTCATGACACCCTATTTTTTTATTAAATGGAAGTGGTTATGGGAGGATGTGGATGTGAGTAGCAGTTTCAAGTGGGATTCCTAATATGTTGTTTTATCCATGGTGTCTTCGGGGTAGATGTAATATTATTGCCCATGTGCCTTCAAGAAGGATTGTATAGATGCAACAGAGTTCCATAAAGTACAATATTGGGGTGTGATAATGGAAAATTAGTGGGAAAGTTGTGTGGGGTACCAATTTGTCAATATGATGGTTATTATATTATTATATTTGGAAGTATTACTTGGAAAACAAATTAATGTGAGGATCAGATTTTTTGCTGACATATTTAGGTGTTGTTAGTTTTAAAATTTAATAATGGGTGCCTTTGTATTCTCTTTCCACATGTGAATGAGATTCTTAAGGTACGATCCTATTGAGTATACATATTTTTCTTACCGCACAAATATGAAAACATTTTTTTTGGTTACCCGGAGCCCTTCAACGACTATTATAGACATTACTAGATTATAATTTAGACGTTTTGTTTAGTCTCCACCTAAGGAATTTATGTTGGTTATTTTATTGGAGTATCATTGTATTTTTTACTTCATACATGTATTGTGGGATAGTTTTAATTTTAATTAATTTCCTAATATTATAAGGAGTAATGTGGTGGTTATTTTTCCTATCTACTAATCCTATACAATTATAGGTGGTAATTCATTCTGTATGTGATCTTTCTATATATTCAGTGCATTTCTCTTACCTAGGACCTACTGAAGGTGAGCATTGGGGGGGGGGGTAATTATATTTTTCCATTATTGTTGTCCCATGAGGAGTCCCTTTAGAGGGAGTTGGTCCTAAAAACATCCATATTCAAGTTATGAAAAAATATATTGTAATTAATTTGTATGAGTTTTAATATATAGTTATAAGAAGTAAAAGTGGATTTGTTAATAATTGAGATCATATAATACTATTGTTTAAAAAATATTATAGAATCGAGGAGAGAATTAGACGAAATCACAGAGAGATTATTATATAAATAAAAAAAATAAGAAGTTGATAAAATATCAAATCCACACCACATTATATATATATATATATTATAGAAGATTATTCAGAAGAGAAGTTGCATAATACTTCTACTACTCTATATAGGCTACTATTGAGAGTCAATATAATGAAATATTTGAGAGACTGTAAACCGAAATAAGGTAGTATAAAAAATATATCTAGTGATGGTAAATTTATTATGGGATATAACACATTGTATTCAATTATATAATATTTAGGAAAACTATGTCTCAAACTCAATAAAAATTCAGCATGATGTGAGGACCCATATTGGAAATTAACATCATAAAAATATTGTGTGTTTCACTTTATTAATTTATATCATACTTGTGGTGTGAATGTATTGTGCGAAATTGTTACCGTATTTTTATGTTATCTTAAACAATAAATGAAGATTTAATATATTGAATGGATAATTTATAAATATAAAATTAATTTGGTAAATCATATAACCTTGATTCACTTCTTGATGATCACACAATCATAATATAGGCTAGGAGTTTTTATTAGATCCAATTTTTCCTATGATTACAATTTATATTTCATTATGATTTATTTTAATTTGAATTGTATGAAGTTTATATTTTTTTATATATCATCTGTTAATCATATGTAACATTTTTTTCCTCTCAATGTCACTACATACATAAATGTATCTTCTCTAATCATGAAGAATATATAGACGATGGATGAAGAGAAGTTTAATAGGATTTCAAAGAGTAAATAGGGGTCAACACTAATTGAAGGTATTCAATGTATTATATTAGTAGATAATTTTTTTGATAATAATTCTATTGATGAATCAATATATAAATTTGAAATATAAGATAGGAAAGATTCTAATTAAATTGTTTAATACCTCTAATTTTATGTAATCAATTATTTTTAAAAAGTACCCATTGATGTTTTCACATTTATTTGGTTTTATCAAGGGATTACTTGATTGTAAACTATATCTAGTTATGGAAGTGGAATATGTGTAAATATAATTTATAGGAAATTTTCTAAAGTGAGAAAATCTAACTGAATGGTCTAAATACAATGAATAATGTTTACAAATTTGTGAAGAAAATTTTCCCATGTTTGCGGAATCATTTCAAAAATAAAGTGGTTAGTAAATTGATATTCATATAAACATAACAGAGAATGTTAAAGAATTATAATAAGTAAACAAAACATATATCAATGTCAAATATACTCAATTGAAATTAAAATAAATGATTTTAATGAATCTTGATAATTTTATATAAGTTGTAATAAGGGTTCATGGAAATTAGTTTTATAAGGTAAAAATAAAATGGGAGGAATTCATGAAATAAGTTTAATATTTTAATATTCATCATAACAAGTAGTGTTTTTAATTAGAAATTAAAATAAGATATCTAGAGTCAAAACATTCGAATACTTTATAAACCTTAACTAAAAAAAATATATAAATGAAAACTTTTCAAAATAGTCTTCTCTCTAAAAGTACATACGCATTTGAAAAAAAGGAATTGAAATCAACAAGGGAAAATTTCAAAATAAGATCATGAAATTTTTTTCCCATGTCCCAAAAATTCATATATGTAGTAATGTTTTTTTATCTACAATTACATTTTACAAAACTAAATTTAAAAAAATATAGGTTAATAAATGTAATAATAAATATACCATAACAGCAATGGTATATATGATCATGAGAAAGAAGAGGATCTTTCTAAGAATAGACAATAAAGGTAGTGTTTCAATCAAAAAATTACAAGGAAAAAAAACTTTTCAAAATTAAGACAAATATAATAGAACATGATTCATTAGGATTTATTAGTTTTTTGAAATGGTGTAGAATAAGGAAACTGATGATAAGTACAAAAATTAAACTTAAAGAGATTATGGAATTCCTTCACCATGGGCGGGTTATGATTTATAGAGGAAAATATCTCAAATTAAGATAAATACATCTATTAAGAATACACTTTGAAGTGTATAAAATTTATATGGAATTTACAATAGAATTGGTCATTGTGATGACATGTACTAGTATAATCCTACCATGAATAATTTATATACTTATGTAAATACAAGACAGCCAAAAACATTGAAGGATAGAAATGAAGGTGATATACATTAGGGTGTAAGTATGTGATGAAAATAATTAAAAAAGAGACATATTTGAAGAATGCTAATAGGTATATTTCACTAAGGCAGAGATGCTTCTTTTTTTGGAAGAAAATATCACATAATATAAATTTGTAAGCAATCCATGAACATCAATGTTAGACGATTAGTTTGAAACTTGACATTCATGATGAAGTATATTATTATTTTTGAAATAATGTTGACTCAAAATTAGTAGAGAAGATGCGTGGAAGGTAAAATATCATTCTTCACACCCCTAAAAACTTAATGACATGGATAACTCGAAAAAATATTTTTTTAAAGATAATGATAAATCACTGGGGATTCCATGTGAAATATACACTACAACGAAGAAAAGTGAGACAATAAAATAATATTGATCACATTCCTATGAAATTCATAATTATTTCCCAACTAAGTTAGATTTTATATGGAATTTTGATCTAGTCATTAAGAGAGAATGTATAATGTTAGTTGATGTGAAAAATCCAAATACACATTAGAAGATAGTTAAACAAAATTGGATACCCATTATTCCCATGTCAACTAACTACAATAAAGTCAAAAGGGTAACATGGTTGAAGAGTCATCATGGATTTAGAGATATAATGTCAGGAGTTACAGGGTTTATAATAAAATTTATAGCATGTTTCTCTAAATAAGGAGGGATACAATATTATCTTATTACCATATTTGTTGGGATTTTTACTTTCTATAACATGTATATAATTTGATTTATGAACAGAGATAATTGATAGATATTTTCATAGAAAAATATTTTGGTGTTTCATCTACCGTGGTTTATATTAACCCTCATTATATTACAAAAATCGGTATCAGAAGATGATAAGATTTAATTTATGATAAAAAATGTCCATTATGAATATTTATAGAGTGTATCTCCTTATTGGGAGTAGAAAATATGAGTATGAAACCAAATTAAATTAATTTATGTGAAAATGAAATTTTTGACATTTCTCAATCAAAATAAAAAATTAAGGTAAAACAATTACTGGTCCCATCCTAGTTTTTGGATAATTCCAAAACCGATTAATAATTGGGAGTGTATGTTGAGATTATAAAATGGGTTGATGCATTCTTAAACCTTAATATTGGTGATGTGTTAGTTGAAGATGAGTGTTTTTTGGGAATTTATTGAATATTAATTTAATGTGCCTCTGATAAAGTGAGTTTTGAAAATTGTGTCACACATATACCATGTTTATAGAATCCATTGAGGTTTGAGTTGATCAGTATTATTTTATAAACCACAAATTTATCACATAGACTGGATTTTGGTTAATTTCTTACCAATTTCTAAGTGATTTAAATTGCAGCCTCCACCCAATTATTAAATCAAATTGAAAGAAGTTAATGGTGAATGAAGGAGAGAGTAAATTGTTTTCCCAAAACTATTAAGAAATCATGATGTAAATATAAAATTCCCTACCCTATTTTCCATTTATTTTATTATCAATATATGGTAGAAAAATATTTACATTAAATATTAAAATGTGTATTTAAAAAAATAGAAAGGGAGAGATAGGAGAAAACTTTTGGATTCTGATAATAAATTTCATTAGTTTTATTTTTTGTGAAATTTTTAAATAGGAATAACAACAATATTTTTCAAATATGGGTGATGGTAGAAGATAAAAATTAATAAAAATAATATTCTACCTTTGATAAAGAAAAATGACTATTTCTATCTTTGATTACATTGATGTAATTATTCTATGAAGTAACATTTTCATATAATGATTATTGAGTGCATTTTTATGGATTTTGGAAAAGCATGGAACATATTGTGTGATATCTAATTTTAACATTATCTAAGTGTATATATAGATGGATAATGAATCAAAATGATAGAAATGATTAAATATGAAAAAACATAGCTGAGATGTCAAGAATCCATTCCAAGGATAGTGAATATGAATTCTATTATAATTCATGAAGAATATTACATGGATTAAGGTTCTTGAATGGTAAGTTTGAATCTTTATTTAAAGGGGAAGTGAAGGGTCATTAAAATACATAGATTTATGTACTGATATTCAATATGATTATACAAATATGGTTTATAAACTATTGGAATATTTTGATATTTTTTAAATTAATTAAAACTGGTTTGATATGTTTTGGTGTGGACTACAGAAGGACAAAAAATATTGACTGATATTTTTATATTATGTAAAAGTTTTATAATTTTGAGTTGAAATTATAAAAAATCTATAGTATGGAAAGAATATAATTTTTTCTCAAAAATAGGATATTGTTAAAGGACCTGATCATAATGTAATTTTTAATACTCTCATATTTGTATGTAATATTATCTCTGGAATTATTGAATAATATGACTCATTATTTATGTATCATGTATGCATAGAATTATTTGATCAATAAAAAAGATTTTCTTGATTATTATCTTGAAATACCAAAAAAGTATTGTATGTGTTTTTTTTATCTAAAGTAGTGAGTTAGAAAATTCCTTGTAGGATACATTGGATAAAAAAAGTTATATATGGAATACAATATTTTATTTAGAAGCATGTAAAAGTATAAAATATTTTACAATGTGTATGAGTATAAAAAAATCATACATATAAATCATATGTTATAAGAAATTCAGCTATATCTAGAATCACACCCAGATGTGTATGAAAAACAATTTCTTACCCATATGTCAACATTTAGATACCTAAATATTTGGAAATGTAAACAAACCTTAAATAGTGTATAAAATACATCTATGAATGTGTAGTATATTTGGATTCCATATAATTGATTTATACCAAATTACATTTATTATGGATATTTTAATATTTTTTTAAATGTAATAAGATTAAATAAATTCTAGAATTTGTTTTTCATAAATAAAATAAGATAGTGAAAAGCAACTCCCTTATAGAAAAAAATGAGATATCTATACATGGTGGTTATGATTTATACTGGGGAGGTAATCTAAACACCATAGAGAAGAAGACCACATAATTATGAAATGTGATTATGAGTTAATAGTCAATGTTCATTATGAGAATTTAGGATGAGTAATTTCATAAAAAAGGGCTCTATCATGGTGACAATGAAATGAGGTGGATATAAGGGACATGTCATAATTGACTATGTAGTGAATCATGAATCATAATTTAACAATTTTATGGGATCTCAAAGTATTAAATTTCAATTACATGTGAGAAGAAACCTTGAAATAATTAAAATACTCCTAGATTTTTTAGAGAAAATAGAGTTAGATATCTCTAGATAACATAGAGTTTTAAAAGACTCGGTCTTCAAAATTGATTTGAAGGGGAATTGAGGAGAATATCATGCCACTAATAATAGATTTAGTATTTATATATTTTAATTATCAAAAACATTTGACAACATTAATTTATATTGGGGCTAATACATCAAATAAAATGGAGAAGTGGTTCTCTTAATAATTAAGATGATATAATACTCTTCTTGAAAAACTCTTTGAGTATTGAAGACAAAAGTTGATGAATTCATGGAAAGATAAACTAGTGAATCATAGAAGAAGAATAAGTATAATTAGGTATAAATATATTCTCTTTGATATATCTGTATCATTGAATACTATTGAGAAGAGAAGAGGGTTGGATTTTTTGGTTTTGGTGTTGAGGTGTGTAGAAAAATGAGAAGCAGGAACAATGTCTGGTCCTATGATATATTCGTTAAATTAGGAGAAGATTTAAAGAATAACGATAATGTGAATACTATATAAGAATATAGTAGTATCCAAATAACTTTTTTTAAATAATAATATATAATCGTTGAAACTGCAATGGAATCTGATAGATATGGACGATCTTATTTAGGGAGTATTATATGGCCTATTTGACACCCGTTGGATCTGTAATGAACAATCCATAAGTTTATTAATGTTATAAAGGATTTAATAACAACTCAAGAGGTGGGGGTTAATCTGTAGTACACTTTTAAAAAAAAAATTAAATTTATTAAATTTAACCCCTTTAACTTGTTAGTGTAAATTTGTTATCAAATTTTAGAAGACTCAAGTGAATGAATAAAATAGAAAAGTCAACAAAGAACACAAAATTTAAAAGGTCTAACCTCACTGTGTGAACATATATCCTTTCCATAGAAACTCTAAGGGTTCTATTAAAATTCAATTTTATGAATAAGGGAATAAAACTTGTGCCAAATTCCATTAGACATGTTATATCTCCTGACATGAAATATTATATCAAATACTATTTGTTTAAAATGTTTTTCTTATAAAAAATTAGCCACAAAAAATGAAACATTGTTAAATATTCCCCACTAAAGGTCTGTATGGAATTTCATTATATTATCCTTTGTTTTAATTTTATAGAGTCTGGTGTCTTGCATCTTAAAACAATATAATGGTATAAGTTTTTCAATACGATCAATTCTAAAATACTTATCATAGCTCAAATAGTTCCCCTAAGTCTGGTTCTCTTTGTCTAGAAATCTGAACGATCGACAATCCAATTTTTTGATGAGAACATCCATTATAGATACTATTTGGTTGGAAAACTCACTTATCAAAAAAATTCTACAGAGTATCATCTTTTACACATGGGTGAAATGTATTAAGTACCAATGATATTTCTATCTATATTTATGGGTGATTCAAAAATATTAATAGTGGGAAACTGAAATATTTTCCCACTCACCCAAATACTATAACACTGAATTTCAATCATGTTTGAATTTTACATTGACTGCTTAAAACCTTCCCATAACTTTTAGTTTCTTATCAATACAAATTTTTTATTTTAATATCTTATAAAATTTACAAAATTCAAACAATTTTGAAAACAATTTGAAAGAATTAAAAATTCAGTCTGAAAATGGTGATCCAGAAAACTATTCATTAGTCTAATATCATTAACCTAATTAAAATACACTTAAACATAAGATCACACATTAAAAAATATCCAACAAAAATTAAAATGTACATAAAATATTAATACAAAACTATATTATTCATTATAATCATCTTGGACTAAGTGAAATACAGGAAAATCAATCATTAGATGACAATTTTTGATTTAACCCACTAAAAAAACATATTTCTCACTCTAATTCTTCAATCCAACTGAAAATGGTTAAAATATTTGATTAATATTGTAAATACATCAGAAAATAATGTATAATATCTAATTATAAGTTCAACCTATCATGTATTTTACTTTTCTAGGTACATTGGAATGTTCATCTTAATTATTCACATGTTTTCAGATATTCTCTTTATATAATAAATGTGTGACCTATGAAACTCCATATCCAATTTCTTATCAATGTAAAATAATCATCTGATGTCTTAGTTTCCACTAAACATCTAATGTATAAGTATCTACATATGATTCCTTTAATAAAAACTTTAATTTATATAAACTCAAAAATGTATCTTGTCTAATCAGAACCATGTGATTGGAAACATGAAATTTTCTATCATTCAACAAACTCTAGATCCCATAAAATATATATTATATAAAACATGAACTCCCCATTTTTGTTTTCAAAATTAAATAAAAATATTTTTTGAGGCATCTCATTTCTTCACCAACTCATCCTTAATTTTCATATTATATCTCATTCTAATGGATCGATGTTAATAGGCCATTAGATAAATATTCTTCATCATTCATATTTTTTTTAGAACCACATGATCTCAACTACCACAAAATTTTAGACATTTTGAAAACATATTCATCTAAATATGATTATCTTATTAGGCATCTCATGATGAATCCCACGGTTCATATGATCATTAATTTTTTGAAACATTAAACATTATTATATTCATACTTCCAATCATATGATAAGTTCTGACTCTAATTTTTCTCATTCCAATGATATGTATCTAAAAAACATTAAATTTGGAAACTCCAAAAGATATCAATTCTCAATCCTTCTACAAACTACTGATTTTATCTTGACTTCTTCATGTTTTTCAGAAACATGGAATAATAGAAGAGTAGAATCTGACTTTTTTTTAAAGGTTCTAAAAATTCCCATCAAAAACATTAAAACGTACTTCATTTGAAAAACTCTTAAATTTCTTCATTTTAAAAACATATTACCAAACAATTTCTTTGTCTCATTCATTTCACCTTAAAAAATCAATTTTATATCCAAATCATCATTTAATGAATTAATTCTAGCATATATTCTAATCGCCAACTTTGAAAATCAATTTATATATCCAAGTTATCAAAATATTCATAATAATAATGTTTTAAGTTTCAAGAAACAATTAATTCACCTTATTTATAAAAAAAATCTTTTTTACAAAAAGTTGGTTGTCAAAAAAACATTGAAATCATAAAAATGTATCTTCAAACTCATCATTTGGATTTTTTTTATAAATATCATTAATTCTTTTTCAACTCACCATTTTTTATCACTTGTCCTTTCTCCAAACCCCATTTTTAGCATTTACCAAGATATAAAATTTCTCAAAAGAGTGTGTCATGACACTGAACATCTGGTTAAAGTTTTGTTTTTGAAGTAATTCCAACACTCAGTGATAAGAATATTTGGATCCCAATTATGATAGACCCCCTTATTCTATATTTATTATCTCCTATATTTCTCTCCTCCATTTTATGATAACCATAGCATCGAATTCATAAAATTATGAAAAGTAATTATCTCCCCTTATAAGATAAAGATGTACAATTCTCTCCATTCTTCAACATAATCCAGAGTGTGGTGGGGGTATTAAATAAGATATTTACGAATACTTTATTGGACTAGGAACATGAACTTGTAACCTTAGTTTCATAAATCATTCTGTTGGAATTGATTTTTTTGAATATATTATGCATTTGATATATCATTAAAATATATTCCATTACAACATCTCCACTAATAAATTTCTCTTCTATGACGTGAAACTTCTAGTCAATATATTCTGATCATGAAAGTAGGACAATATTTTTATAAAGAAAAATATCACTTTGATTATCACAAAATATATTTAATGGTTTTAAAATTAAAATTTAAAATTTTCTAATTAAAACATTTGTCCACCAAATTCATGTAATAGTTAATATTAATACAATATATTTTGATTCTGATATCCAAAATTTATTGACCTCATTTTCTTACTATGTGAACATATAAAACTTTATCCAAATAAAAATGTTCTACAATTTTATTTTCTATTTTTTCAATCTCAATCCTAATCTAAATCAATATAATCATAAAAATACATTTCAAAACATCATTTTTTTTGTTTCCCATGTGATTTTTTCCATTAAAAATATCAATATTTTCTTTTATTCTATCATATTATATTATTTCATATCAATTTAATATCCAGAACACAATTTATTTCATAAAAAAATCTAGGTCTTGAAGCTATAAGATAACAAAACTTCATACTAGCTTTTGGAAATCTTTTTGATTCAAAATTTTATTATTCTATCTTTACCCAAATTTGTACTATTTTAAATTATAGCTAAAAAATTGTTTTATTATTTTATACCAAACTTCTTTAATAATTTCATAGAATACATTTCTTGATATAAGAAAATTTATTTGTCCTCTTATTGAAATTTTAAACCAAGAAAGAATGTTAATTATACCAACATTGAAATCTCAATGTCCTTCATTTCCATATAAAATTCATAACAAAATTTTAGTTCATCTCTAGAAAAAATATATTAACCACAAAAATAATTACAATTAATTTGATGGTGTTAACTTATTTCACATATATGTTTCTATAAACCATTACTTTAGAAAAATACAACATTAAAAAATATTTTTCATGTTTAGAATACAAATCTTATAGATATTTTTATAACATATATAAGAATTTCTTCAATTTACAAACTATTCATCCATCATTATCATGTATTAACATACAATGATGTTCAATGTAAATATCTTCTTAAATATCACCATTATAGAAATATGAATTTATATGTATTTGATAATCATTTTAATTCTGATGTGCTACCCCTACTATGTATATTCAACTAATTTCTAATGTTGGAACAGGGTCCATCATTTCTAAAAAATCCAAACCTTCCACCTACACATGCATTTTATCAAAAATGATTTCTTTTTTTCATGAAATATTTCCATGATAATTAAAATAGTTTCAATACATGCATTTTGTTCTAATAATATTTTTATTTTTTGGATGTGGAAGAAGTTTGCAAGTTTTTTTCTCAATCTAATCCAACTCATCATTTATTTCATAATCTCATTCTTTGTTTTCATGTTCTTCAAAAATTTATTATGGTTTAATTTTGGAATTGAGTGATATCTAATTTTATTATAACAACTATATTCATATATGAACTGGAGCTTTTTTATTTTCAATAATGATTTCTGTTTCAACAATTTTATCATGGAATGAAATTTCAATGTTTCTCTTCAAGATTGAGTTTCCTTGAATCATTATTCTTCTGAATCTTGACAGATCTATTTTTTACTAAACTTCAATTTCATTCGAAATTATTAGTTTATCCTAATAATAATTTTTTGTATTCTATGTTAATAAATTCTTGTTTTCAATAACATTTACAATATAGGAGTCCCTAAAACTTTTGAATTATTTTATTCTTAAATTTGTAACTTCTTACATTGGGTGAATATCCGATTAAATTTACTCTACATTTTTCATATCAAATTTTCCAAGATCTATATTTTTTTATAAGATGCTGACTCCCAAAAACATTGAAGTACATAAAGGAATGGTTCTTTATACCATAACTCAAAGGATCCATATGGTATTTCGGCATCAATAAACATCATTGATGAAAATTCAATGAAGTAATAGAAGCTTCTTTCTAATAGAAATTTTAATTTTTGTATTACTCTAAATTTATTCTTCCTATTTCCACCAATATTATTTTTAATTTAAAAATATCCAATTTTTTGTCCATTGTGAGGTGTATGATAAAGATTTTTTATTCTATTATTTATCAGATATGATTAAAAGGTTTTTCATGTGTATTATGTACCATTATCTATTCTGAACGTCTTTATATAAACCCCCCATTTTCTCTAAACATCTCCACTAAAGAATATATAAATATCTGTATCCTAAGACTTTTGTTTCTTAAAAATGATGACGTTAATTTGCGTGAAATCTTCATTAAATATTATATAGTAAAAAATAGCATTTTATAATAGATGTATCATCAAACCACATTAATCGGACTGAACATGTTCAACTATTTTGGTAGACTGAATCACCAATTTATTATGACTATTATTATTAATTTTATATTTATAAAAAGTTATAAAAAGTATTCTTCATTTATATTTAATTATGAAAGAATTTGAATCATAAAAATATTATAATTTTTTTCCAACTATTCTACCCACGGTGTGATGTCTATGAATCCAAAACATATTTTCAACTTGTGCACATAGATTACATGATTTATCAAGTTCATTGATTTGAAAAAAAATACACTACTTATATTTTTTAACTTCGATATATTCATCACTTATGATGATATAAGAATATTTTAGGAAAATAACTTGTTTTCCATCATCAAAATGATGACTCATAGTAATTATGTTTTGTTTTAGTCCATCAAAAAATAGAACTACCTTAGTCTTTAATTTTTTTTCTTATATCTTAGCTATTTTTATTCCTCTATTTTTTAATGGACTATTATTCCCAAAATAATTTATACTCATTCACAATTTTCAATATCGATTTTTTAAGTCACATTTCATGTGTTATGAACAACCACTTACATGTATCTTCGGTTTGTTCATTTTTTCAAATGAAAAATCTATCTCAACAATAAACTATTTTCCCTCAAAATTATTAATTATAAATTACATTTCTTTTCTATAATTAGAACCATTTTCAAGAATTATATTCAAAAAATTTTCCGAAAAGTGACTTGATTGATCACATAGTATAAGAACGTCTTCCTGGTAACAAAATAAATTTTTTATTAAAGCGTTTTTAGCATTGTGAGATTTAACTTTTTTTTAATTTCATTGACTTCGTAAAGTTAATCATTTTTCATTGACCATATGAAAACCTATTTCTTAGAGGAAACATGTTATGAAAATAGTTATAAGCACTACACCTATAAATTCCACAACACCTATAGAACCCATAAAATAATAGTTTCTTATAGAGAAATGATCTTTCTATGATATATTATTTGCAAGTATCATAACATCTTTCAACATTAGTCAGCTATGGGTTTGTGATAACATTACTCAGGGTGTAATTTTCAACTTTTGTAAATGTGATACATTTTTTACATACCTTCTCATCATAATATTTCAAAACCATTTTCTTCAAAACTAAACTATTATAAAAAGTAGATAAATTTTTTATATTAGTGGGTGTAGATTTCACCGGATTCATGGAGTGAGGTTTCCTTCAACTTTATATTATTCATATTTTACTTTTAATTCCTTGATAAATTTTTTATTCAACTTTCATAATGAACATTAGGCCTTAAGAATATTTAATTGAGACTTGTTGCCTTCATATTCTCTGGCTTCCAATTATGTAATAATACATTCAACCATATTTCATTATTCAGTGGAATTTGTATCTTATGACCACTTGGATGCATTCTTTTTTTTTATGACTACATTTTTTCCACCTCCATTAAATTTTACACTACATTTCTTTATTATTCTACACAATTTCTAGATAGATATATTTTTTCTCATGACATGCAAAAAGTTCTAGTTTGAGCTTATACACTATAAAATTATTCACTTATTTCTTCTTCTTTACTATTTGATTAATCATTTATTTTCTAAACTTTTTTAATGAATGATTTGAACATTTTAAACATTTTTTGAAAAATAATTGTTATCAATGGAGTCTAATTCTAATTTATTACTCAAAATTTATATTTTTTTATTGTGAATGACTTCTTTTATTTTTGGGGTTACTTTTATTCTTTAGAAATTTTGTCCCCCTTCTCCTATCAAGGTTTTTCATCACAGTCTTCTCGATATTCTGAAACTTTCTTCTTAGGGAAATTAATAGAAAAATAAATGATTCCACTACACTCAAAACATTAAAGATTTTGTTTTACTCAATACTTTCCTCTTCCTCTCTGATTTTTCTTAGTGTTATGAGACCTACTTTTTTCATTCAAGTCATCCTCCTCCTCATATTTAAAATCACTAGGATAAACATCTTCAACATCTTGAATTTTTTTCTCTCTTATAGCTTCATAATCTGTAATATATTTCATATTCTTTAGTAAAAGTAGATATTTTATCATTTAATGAGAAATTAGAATGTTAAGTAATAAATTAAGAGATAAATCATATTTATCTTCTATAGTGTAAATTTTAGAATCAAATTTATCACAAAAATTTCTCCTAATTTTCTTCACAATTGTAGAACCTTCAATGTATTATATAAAACCTATAATAGTGAAAAAATAATTTACTATAGTGAATTACGAATCAATAGTTTCATCATCTCTTGTTATTATTTCGTTGAAATTGATATGACAGACGTGTAGCTTTTCTCCATTCACTTTAGTATTACATTTGAAATTACTTTTGATATTTTTCATTATGATATTTTCTATTATGAGACTAATAACCATAATATAAATATTTTATTATAGAGACATAAGAGAAAAATTCGTTATTTTCTATCAACTTCAATAATTATATTGTTCTGAAAATTTATAGAAGCATCTTTCTCAATGTGTGGAAGCCCAATTATAGAATCATCAATAAATTTCTTTTTATGAGATAAAAGATATTGATTCAACATGTTTCTTTGGTCATAATAATTTTTCATCAAAAGTTGGAATTATCATACTGTTGAAAAACTTGAGGTTATCCATGATAAGGACTCAAAAGTAAATCCTCCACTCTGATACCAATTGAGGTTCCAAATGACCAAATAACAACTAAGAGTGGGGGTGGATAAATCAATTTTTACATTTTTTTAGATTTCAACTTTATTATATTTATCCCATGAAAAATGTTAGTGTTCATTCCATGTTAATGTTTAGAAAACATAAGGGAATATTGAAAAAGAATAATATATAAGGAACTAAATATTTATATGTTTCAACCTCATTTCAGGAATTTACATCCTTTCTATATCCATTCCAATGGGTCAATATAAATTAACTATTATTACTAAATGAATACAAGTTATGTCAAATCCCCTTAAATATCTTCTATCTCCATAAAGGAATAATTATACCAACTCCTTTCAGTTTAGATAAAAATATTTGAAACATTGATCCTTTAAAAATGATACTTTGTTCAAATTTCTCCACCAAATGTATATATAAAATCTTTGTTTGATCTATCCATGTTTGATTTTTAGTGTCTAATTTCTTGCATCCAATATCCTCAGACTGATATTCTTTTTCTTAATCATTTTTCAAAATTACTTCGTATAACTCAAACCGACCCCCTTAGTCTAATTTTATCTTTTAGATAATCTAATATATCCTCTCTTTGGTCTTCTAATCAGAATACCTTTTCTAGAAATTTTTCTTCAAGTTAAAACAACTTTATTTAGAAAAATAAATGCTAACACAAAATCTATAGTGTATAAAATCTTACACATGGCTGAATATTGATAACCACTATTGTACATTGCAACTACAGTTGTAATTGATCGAGAAATAGAAAAGGAGGGAATGTGAAATATTATCCAACTAACACAAATTCTGAAACTTATAATTTTAGTGTCATTTGAACATCCCATTTACGACATCAAACCTTCTCATATTTACTATTTTATTCAATATTCTCGATTCTTTACTAATTCTCTTGAAATTGAAATATTATAAAAAGTTAGAAAATGATTTTAAATAAGAAAACTTCTGTTAATAAATAGTGATCCAAAAAACACTTTATCTATCTTATCTTAATGACATAATTAAAAAACACTATTCCACCATATCACATATTAAATTCACTTTCAATAATTTTTAATCCTTCAAAATCCAAGTCTAAAACACTATTAATCATTCTATTTATCTTGAAACATTTGAAATAAAGAAAAAATCAATCATAAGATCACACTTTTTCTCTTGACCCACTGAAAAAAACAACTTATTGATTTATATGATGCTTTAATCCAACTTTAAATTGCTGACTACATAGTTGAAACTAAAAACAAGTTCATAAAACCACAATGGCTATCTGTTAACAACATCAATATTCTAAATATTTTCTTCATCTAGAGACAAGAACTCTACTACTTATTTTTTCCAATTCCTTAGAAACTCCAAACATATTATCAAAATGTGTCTAATAGACTCTTCATTTAATGAATTATTATTGTAAAAAAGTTCATTTCATGACTCTGTATCAATATATTGTCCAATGGATTGGCATCTTTGTGTAATTCCTTTGATCAAAACGTCCCTTTGTATAAAATCAGCTATTATATCATGTCTAGTCAAATATGTCTTATAGGAAACTAAAACTTTTATATTTTTCAACAACTTCTATATCCAATAAAATCAATCGAATAGAAAAACTCAAACTCCTACTATTTTATTTTCTTATGTAAAAAAATTATTTCATGAGTGATCATGTTTTATTAAATACACGTCTTCAATTTTAATAATGGATTTCTTTCTGATGGATACGTTTTTATAGATTATATGATAAATAGTATTCATTTTTAATGTTTTATTTTAGAACACTATAATCTCAAAAAACACAAAAATTATGAATTTATGACAACTTCTTCATCAAAATAACTGTATTGGATGGTGAATCTAATGGCCCATCTAATAAGAAATGTTGAAAACATTAAAATTTATAAAACTCATATATGTAGTATTTTGATAACTTCTGTTTCTGGTGATTCTCCTTCTAATGACTTAAATCTGTTAAATTTCTACTTTGGAAACACAAAAAATTATCACTTCTCATTCTTTCTAAAAAAGGATGTTTGTTTCATCGCTTCATTAATATATTTGTTAATAATAAGGGATGAAAGAAACATCCGACTTGTTTTATAAATTTCTATTACTTCCCATAAAAAAATTTCAAACATGCTTAATTTAAAAAACATAGGAATTTCGTAATTTGAATAACTTAGTAATCGAAAACTTCTTTGTCAGATGAATTTTATATTAGTAAAAACATTTGATATCTAGCCAAAAAAACATCTAATGAACTAATTCTAATAGACCATATTATTTCTAACATTGAAAATAACCTTGTATTTTTGGATTCTCAAACTATTCTTAAGAAAGGATATACGTTTCTAGAAACACTTTTTCTACCTTAATTTAAAAAACAATTATTGGAAAAATATACTTCTATATTTTTTAAATCATCATAATGGGTCTTCAAGTATAGTATATATAGAGTTAGTATAAAAATATTATTGATAGGTATTATGGGGTTTTTAGAGATATAACATTATATTCAGTTATATAAAATATTTAATTCCTACATATTAGACTTTACCACAACACATTATTAACATGGTACTCATATTAGAACAGAGCCTTATAACGATATGGTGTTCTTTCGTTCTTACATTCTATCACGTATGTGGTGTGAATACGATGGGTTAAATCATGAGATGATATCTTATCGTATAGTAGTGGTATGGATATAGGTATGAGATATTTAGATAAATGTTAAAACATTTGATAAAATAGGTGTCCCTAATTCACCCCTGTGGTAATTGTACAATCTTATTAGGGTACAAATAGTTGTATTAGATCCTAGATTCTCTTTTATAGGATTCAATTTACTTATTATGTTTATCAAAATTATATAAATATCATATTTTAAAAAAACATTAAAAATTATTCATATGGAATATCTAGTTCCCATCATTTTCAATACCAATATTGAGGTTTAATCTAATACTTCTAACAAAAGACATAAGAATGTTGAAAATAACTTAAGTATGAGTCCAAATAATAAATAGGGGTAACCACTACTAAAATTTAATAAATTTGGTATTTAGTAAATTATTCTGTATATAATATTCATCTTAATGAATAAACATCATGTTAGGATGATTATATGAGAATAAGTTTATTAAAATATTTGAAAACCTCTACTGTAAAGCAAAGACGTATTTAATGAAACCCCCTATTGAAATTTTCACTTGCATATTTGGGTTTATTAAAGGGTTATTGTATTAAAAATCATAAATAGTGATGGATGCTGAATATATGGAAATAAATAAAAAATATTTTGTACAAGAAAAAAACTCCCACTCAATATATTAAATCAAAGGAATGATCTTTCTCACTTTATAGAGAAAACCCATCCTTGGACGAGGAAGAATTGTAGAGAGAAAGTAGTGAAAACTTTAATATTAATATAATCTTAAAAAATAATATTCGAGCAATGGAATAAGTACATAAAAAAATTATCAATGAAAAAGATAATTATGTGGAGATAAATGAAAAGGAACTACTGTTTTAACAATTTTTGAAAATTGAAAGGAAATATGGATATAGATAAGATTATAAAGACAAAAGTGATGTGGGAAAAAATGTAAAAACTAGTTGAAAATGAGAAGCATTTAGGGGATTACCCCAGTTTTTAAGACTAGATGTAATCCTATATAAAACATCAGTTCAAAAAATTATGGGGATGAGTTTTTTAAGATATTGTACTAGTTCTATAGACATGTAATATTTACTATGTGAGGTACTATAAAAAACATATTATTCACTGGACCTGATATTTTTTTCCTTATATTGGGCCTATAGGCCACAAGGCCTCTAGTTCATCAAAAATTGGGAAATTTTACTATAATAGAGCATCCTCATAAAGATGGAGTAGAGCATTAGACTTCACCAGGAATATATTAACAGACACATGATAGTGGATGGACTACATAGAAAAGACATAGGTGCATGGCCTATGTATATATATAAAGAAATAAATAGATTTCGGTATTATTGAGTGATGATCTAGGTGAATACAATGAGGATGATATTGTAGAGGGGTTGTTTTAATACAGTCAAGTTAACTATGTAATGACCTATACTTCTCTAGGACATCATATCATGTATTATGGGCCTTTAGGATATATAAGGATTTTGACTAATCCTCTGTAAAAATATGGTTTATCAGAAAAATAAAACATTGGAATTAGTAATTTTAATATTAGAAGAATTTTTATAACATGATGTGTTTTGGATATGAATTTAAAGAGAGAAATATATAATAAATACACGATGATAAAGCACTAAAATAAGTAGAAAATATATCGTGGAATTATCAGGGGAAACATACAATGGATTATATTTGAGAATAATACCCATATAACAAAACATATATTTCTACAAATTAATTTTTAATTATTTATAGGTTACATTACTATATATATAAAAATATATGTTATTAAAAGTTAAAATAATTATTCCATAAATAAATGGATAATATCATAATGATAAAGAAGATAACCCCCCATGAATATCCTAGAGGGGCTATGTTCTATCCAAAAACAAAAAAGGAAATAAATATTTCCATATATCTACCAAAGTGGAGAGAAGAATTTTCATTAGACATTGTTGATGTTATTGGTGGTATAGGAATAATAAAATGGACTATTATAATAACATATCGATTTATGAATATTATCTAATTCCAATATCATGGGGATGAAAGTCTGATTAGAGCAAAAAATATTAGAATAGGGTAAATCTATCCATAAATAACAGATTTAAAACCCTTTAAAATTTCTATAATATTTTTAATAGAAGTGGTCATTGTGATGATGTTTTCTCTTATAAATTTACCATTAATAATTCATACAATTATATAAATAGAATAGAAAAATATGAAGAGTCAGATAAATATATATTGAGTTTCTATTGGATAGTAAGTTTGTAGAGAGAAGTAGTAAATAATATACAACCAAGAAGAATGGTGAAAATGATGTTTCACTAAGTTATATATTCCTACTTTGTGGAAGAAAGGATACATAATGAAACAATGTAAATAGGCCATGAAAATAATTTTATGAAGAAGAAATGTGATTCAAAATATGGTAACAATGAAATAAATATACAATAGTATATTTTTAGTGCATGAAATCCAAGATATAGGACTTGAAATGTTACAAAATTAGGTCAACTCAAAATCAGTAAAAAAGCTACGTGGAAGGATCAACATTTCTAGTCACACTCTTAACAATAGTTTGATATGGATTCCTATAAAATAATATTTCTTCAAATAGAAATAAATGGAATAAGTAATTCAATGTTCCTTGAATACAACTTTGACGAATTATTCCATAGTCAAAAAATGTTGTGCATTTTCCGGTAGAATTTTTGACTCTTTGGCGTACCCAATAATAATTTATCGATAGTTTTCTCTAATTGAAAAAGGGGATTGTCAAATGTCAACTATAGTGAAAAAAGAATCTTCAGATAAGAATAAATATAATTAAAATAATAAATCCATACATATTTTGATTTATAAATCTTATCAATTCAAAAATAGAACTCGCATGAAGATTTATTAGGAATTTAGAGTTAAAAGTAAATGATTAACAAGGTTAATAAAAAAATTACATCATTGTTAATATCTCTGAGGATCAATGGATAATCATATCATTATTATATTAATTTGTTTATAATTATTTGAATGTGAATTTAAGGTGATAAATGAAAAGGGATAAATAAGGAATGTTTTGATAACAATATAACATTGTATTCCATCCGTCATGGTCTACTTGAAGACTCCATGCTTCACAAAAATAGGTATCATAAGATACTTGATATTTGTTTATGATGAAAAAATACCATCATGAATATTTATAGATTGTATCCCTTTATGGATGTAGATAATTTGAGTATGTATGCAGATTAAATTAATTTATTTCAATATAGAATTTTGGATATTTCTCATACAAATAAATTTTTTTGGTAAAATAATTTGTTTTCCCATACCTAGATTTTATTATCCCAAATTTTATTATTAATGGAGAGTGTATCATGAGATTATAATATGTTGAGAGTTATTATTTTACTTAAATGTTTTTAAGGTGTTTTTAATGAGAACATGGGGAACAAATTTCCTGAAAATCAATTTAAACATCCTCTAAATAGATATTATTCATATTGGTATCGCATATTAAGTAAGATTATAGAGAACCATAATGTATGAGTTGATCAATGATGATTTATACACATAGAATTATTATTTTAGACATAGGGGCGGTTAATTTAAAACTCATTGATAAGTGAAATGTGATTCCACTCTTATCTTAATTATTAAATCAGGCTACAACCATTGAAGGTAAAATGAAGGATAAAATATGTTTTTTATAAAACAAAGATGAACAGATTAAGTGAAGAGAAATTTCCCACATGAAACTACTATCTCATTTATTTTCAATTAGGGAGACAAAAATAATGGCATTAAATATTAAAAAAATTATTAAAAAAATTGAAAATTGAAAATAATGAACTCAATTTGATTATGAAATAGAGTTTCATTGATTTTATTTATTGTGAATATATCTCTATGGAAGAATATTAATATATATTGAACATTGGTGATAATGGAATATGCCAAATACTATGAAAAAGATGATACCTTTCATAATAATAAAGGACTATTTTATTCTTAGAATTCATTGATATATATACTCTTGGAAGAGGCATTTACATATGGTAATTGTTGATTTGGTTTTTGGTGTTCCCCAGGAATGGGTGGACTGCAAAGAGTGGGGTGAATTAGGGGTTCATTATTTTAAGATTTATTCATATCAAAATTATAATATGTGATCTGTTAGGATCTGAAATACTCAAATATATATCTCAAACATTCCTAAATGAATTTTAAATGAAATAAGAATAGGAATACAAAATTTTGAAAGCACTCATTGTTAGTATGGTTACTTACTCTTTACTATGAGCCGAAGATACTTAGTAACACATTTTCCCCTAGATAATAGTGACAAATACCCTACATGATTATGAGATTCATTAGAAAATATTGAAGGTGATCTACATCTTCTAACATTGATATTAAATAATTTATGATATAAATATTACATAATTATTTACAAGAGGGGTGGTGGTATTTTATATTTTAAAAATAAAAATTAAAATGTTTTCCAACCCCACAATAAAACTTTATCAGATAAAGATTTGTAATGAAACAGAATATGAATATAGTTTTAAATATTTTATAATAAATAAAAAAAACATTCCTATTACATCCATAGTCTAAATTATAAACATATAATGAACATGTAAAAAAACTATATAAATTATTCCATAAAGCTTATAGAATAGTTATAAAAAGGTATCCACACAAAAGCCACATGTGTTAATGAAGTCTCAAACTCCAATTAAGGTATCCCTAATATTAACCTTATAATAAGGTCTTCCTTCATTACTGTGGAATCCATCAATCAAAACGAATTGTTATGGATATTTTTTCCCTTTCCTTGAAAACCCATAAACAAATTAAGCAAAGTTGTCCTTCTGTGTATCAAACCTTGAGAGCCCAGAATCAACATGATCATACACATCAATTAAAAAGTAAAAAATAAAAAAAAATTACAATGTTATCCTCATAAAGGAACAGAATAAGGAAAAACATTTTAATGTTTACAAAGAATCACTCTCAAGTAACAAGATGATACAAAACACTTCCTATATAATTTAGATCACTAATGTTAAAAAATAAAAATATCTATTCTCCTTCGACATGTGACACTATTAAAAGGAATACATTGAATTTCAAATTCTACATTTATTGGAGATGATATTAGACATAGTTATTTTCTAGAAATATTTAAAAAAACATATCTATCCAATTATCCTCTTGTTTTCCACAACACCATTTTATATAGGTTCAATACGGATAAATCAAAATATTTGTATGGAAGAAATTATAAAATAATACATCAAGTATGTTTGATAAAAGTTCATCTAGTAAACATGTATTCCTCTATTAGATTAACTTATCTTGATAAACTTGAGTAATGTTTACAATGAGAATTTGTTATTTTTTGATGGAGAAGCATTATAAAACATAATCGGAGGAACATGGTATCAATATGTATGATTTAAAAAATACATATATGTTTTATATATTTAACAATCTTCAATATATAAGAAATAATAATCTATTTACAGTATGATTGTAAAATTTCCAAAAACACAACTTAAGAACATGGGATGTGTACAAGATATAAACATGAAAGAATATAAATATTGGATATTATTTATAAAAATTGCATTTATAATGTGTAAAAGGTATTATTTTGACTCAAAAGTCTCCCCCATTTTTAAAAGAAGAAAACATAACATTTTTAAAGAAAACCTGAAAAAAAAAAATTTAAAATTTTATCCCCCTGAAATTTATAACTATATGGAAACTTAAATTTCTCCATTTCTCCCAAAATATTTTTAACTTTATACCTTTCTCAGACATTGTGATTTTCACAAAGGAATTTTAGTAGATATAAAATGTTCCTTATACTGTTAGTGAAAAATAATATATTAAGTAAATACTATTCAAGTAAAAAAATTTAATATTCATCAAAAACAATATTAAAAATAACCACCAATCATAAAAAATATCCACCCTAATAGTTTTCATTTTATTATAATAACATCTTAGAAGAATTATAAAAATAAATCTTTCTTTCTGTGTTTTTAATGAACACATTCATATTTCTAATAAATTCTTTTGACTTTTCTAAATATGAAATTTAGGAATTTAACATTAAAAAATATTCTTCAACAATTTCAATTTTATTTACTTATTAATAAATCTTTTTATCTTGCATCATAGAAATATAATTTAGATTATCAATCACTCTTTCCCCAACAAATTTTTTTAATGCTTTATAAAAATACGAAAAAATGTTTTTTTGATATTTTAATACCATAAAATTTATCATAACTAAATTTTATTTCTACCTCTATGTGTTTTATCATCGATACAAGACATTTAAGATTGTTGAATTAAAATTTGTATTTTCCCATAAAATCCAAGAACTATTCTTTATTTTGAATAACTATTTCTTCAATTTGTTTGAGAGAACATGAATTAGTTAACAGATCAAATTTTCCATTGATGTAATTTAATTTTTATTGAATATTAGGAATGAAATAAAAAAATATCCTCATATTTAAATTAATTCATTGATGTAATTAATTTTCATTACAATTATAATTGAACTAGTGATTATAGTGGAATTTTTTTAATAACTTGAAACTTATTATTTATAAGTTTTTGATGCTATTAAGGGACCATATTATTCACTCTATATGAAATGATATTGTGAAATTATAATTACATAAACAGCTACATCATTACGAGGATGTTCAAATGATTTTTATTTAGATTCATTGTATTCACTTTCATAATATTCTCTATCATTGTGTATTTGAGAATAGTATTTATTGAACTACGAAGTGAAGTAATATTATATATGGGAAAAAATAACTTCAATGTATAATTAATTATTCATCTATTGGATAAAAAAATATGTATTCTTGGTTTCTCTCTTCTTAGGTACTTTATATTATTCATTGTGACTAAAAAATATTCATTTTAGTTTTCTACTATTTATTTCTAACTCAACATGACCCTCTTACTCATGGATTTCAATAAGAAAATATTTTTTAACATTCTCCAAAAAAAATTATAAATATTATTATATCTTAATGGTTAGAGTAGTTATAGATAAACATTCAACTAAAATCTTCACCTTTAGATCATTCTCAATAAAATCATTTTCTTAAAATTACCATACACATCCTTGAACTCTTGAATAATCCTTTTTAAATCTATTTAGAAAATATATTTTTAATTCTAGTTTATTATATATTTTAGTTTATATTTTATTCTTTTATAATTTTCCAAGAGTCTTATAAAATTATTCCCATAAGGTATAAGTCTCCATAACATTCATCCCAAAAGATGGCATGTAAAATTTCATTTCTAATTTTTTTTAATAAACTCATAATAAACTTCTTCTGAAATTTCCATAGTTTTCATCCTTGGAATAAGAGGTAATTTATCACCATTTATTCCTTTATTTATTTATTTATTTCATAACTGTTGAGCTTCATAAATAGATAATCCTTTAAATTTATTTTATAGAAACCATTTCAATGTAGTAACAAACATCAGTTTCATTTTTTGATTCTTTATTCTCCAAAATATGATGTTTTTTCATTGACTAGTACAAACTCATTGTGAATTTCTTTCCTAATATGTTGATAATTATTTTATATAGAAGGTTATTTATCATTAATAAAAAGTTAATTAGTGTCTTTATACTCCTGAACATAAACATTATTATGTTATACTTTATCAGATTATAAGAAAAGTCTATAACATAGATTTCCTACAATTTTAGGTTAAATTTATATTCTTCCATAAAGATTATAATGTTTTATTATCCAAAGGAAATATATATTTTGTCTTTTGAGGGGATGGATAACTTTCATACTTTTTCATATGAAGGAAATAAAAGACATACGGTAAAAGAATCTCAAAATATTATATTTATTCTAGAAATTTATTGGAAACATGGATTATTTCTCTTTCAAGTAAAATACCAATTAGATGAGTAAATTTTGTAATATTGAGATTATAAATCTTTCAAAATAATTAATGAGAAATTTATATGGCCATAAACCTCATTAACCTCATTTTTCTTATTTAAATCTATATAAATTATAGGATAATAAAAATCAAAATACTCATTATAAATGAAAATGGATTCACATCCATTAAATATAATTTCTAAAATTAAAAAATAATTCTTCCATTCAAAATTAGTCCTTTTAATGAATATTTCATTTTACTACTTCCCTATTTGAAAAATCATTAGTAGATGACATATATTCTAATCGGATGAACTGAGAACAATAGTTGAACCAAAATATCAAATGAACAGATGGGGAATTAAATGGAAAGATCAATCTAGATAATTATAGGCTGTGGGGAGGAATTAGTGACCCTTTACTACGTTATAAATACTAGGGGATAGAGACTATTCATCTACAAATTAGATCAGATGATTAAAAATAATATTTGAGAAACCATTGGATATGATCTGATTTTAGAAATATAATGATTTAGACATTACAATAATGTTGTATGTTTTTAGACTCACAAAAATTTGAAACATTTTTCATGAAATCATTGAGTTTTATCAGAAATAATTTTCTTCTAATGATTCTCAAAAGGTTTTAATTTTTTTTAATTTTTTATAATGATTATAAATATATCATAAAAAGTTATAATAGAAGATAGAAAAAACTTACCTCATAAATAAATTTTTGATAAATAGACTTTCCAAATTGTGGCTGATATTTTGAACATCTTTACAAAAAAATTAATAAATGACCTTGTCCAATGAATCATTTCAAAAATCTCAATTTGATGAAATATAATATGTTCCAAAAAATAACTATATGTACTTTTTGTTTAAATGATACAGAAAACATAGAGAGGGAAATAAAATAAGAAAAATAAGTCCTCAACATTTTTCAGTGTATATTTACTATATGGAGATTGGTAAAAATGAATTAGATAAATAGTTACACTATGTTAATCATTCCTATATTCTATTTAATATATTCAAATATGTTAGAGTTAAGGAGTTTTTGTCACGACCCATCCTCCGGGGCCCGTATCATGACCACCCCAAGCCCGCCATCCATAGGCTGGCGGCTGGTGACTAGCACCAAAGGTATAAATCCCTAAGTTGGAAAGACACTTCCTTTTTAACTTTATAAAAACACATCAGAGTACACAACTAGAAGGAAAACACAATGTAAATCTGTATACAAAAAAGTGATGGAATGTAAAAAGGGGTTGGATATACAAGCCCAACTGGAAAGTATGTGTACAAATGAAAAATGGACAAATAGTGGAATAGTGAAGAAACTCCTGGATCGTCGACCACAGATCCTACCTAAAGGGTAGGTACAGATATCCTCCTAATCACTCCACATCCACCAGAATCCTCTGTGTACCATCTTGTCGTATGGTCTACCTCCGGGTACCGTCCAGTCCTGGCGCTCTCAGCCCTTTCAGCGTTGTTCTCCATCTGTATCTAACAGAATGAGGTGCGAGCATAGCCCATGCAGGGGAGAGTAAAATGATACTCAGCAGGGACCCCTAGACCTTCAAGGTCTCAAAAAATCCAACAAGGATAATCCACAAAATATGACATCGACAGATTATCTCACTTAGGCATATGCCCTTACATATATCTAAGTTATGATGTAATATATCTCGTTCATGAGGAAAACCAAGATTTGATGACTCATCACACACAGGTATATAACTTTTGTACAGTGATAAAGATGATCAGATGTAGTCACTGATTCATCTATGCTGTCAAACCCACACAGGATCTAAGACCAGCAATTAGAACAGTCGGACCCACACAGGATCCAGGAACAGTAGTTGGAGCTGTCGGACCCACACAGGATCCAGGACCAGCTAAGCTGTCAGGACCACACAGGATCCAGGACCAGCTATTTTTTCGGACCCACATAGGATTCAGGAATAGAATTTAGATCTATCGGACCCTCATAGGATCCAAGAACAGTCGTTAGAACTGTCGAACCCACACCGGATCCAGGAATAGTCGTCAGAGTGCAGCCAGCCGCAGGGTCTCCACAAAGTATGGTTGATTTTGGGAGGGTCCGCCTCTCAATCCAAGTGTCGATACATCAAATTCCATGTCATCCCAAGTTGATGTATCCCGAAGTTCTGTCCCATCATAGGGGTCTCAACACGACATACAACGTGTCAATCAGACTCCCAGTCTATGAGTTATTGGCATTACCATTCCAAGGGGCCGGTGAAATTTTGGTTCAATCCAACCCTACCATTCCCCAACAATGTCCAATCCTCAAATGGGGTATGCCAAAAGAACCATCTTTCTCCTATATTTATGTCACCGCAGGAGGATTTTCGATTGCACACATGTAGCCCATGTTATAGGTGAAAAGGTGATATCAGGTCAAACAGGTATTAACAGGGGTTCGAACCGGTCCGATGGTCCGACCCAGCCCAATGGGGTGGCTCGACCCACACTAGGTCCGGCCTGCATTGGGGCCGAACCACACTGGGTCTGGCCCATCGGCCCGCGTGGGCGGGCTGGCGGCCATCGTGGCCCAGCTGGCCAGCGGCTGGTGGCTCCCTACGGAGCCTTCCCTACCCGCATAGGGGGGGGGGGTGTCTCACCCCTGTCCCTTGAATAGACCTGGCTCTAGGCGCTGGTTCGGTAACCCATGGGACCCGGGAGGGTCCCGCCAAGTCCGTCTGGCTGAGAAGCCAGCCGGTTTTCTCCCCCGGCGACCGGCCCAGCCGGCCACTTTGGCTTCACCGCCATGGCTAGGGGGGCGCGACTCCTTCCTCCGTGCGGCACGATTACATCACGCCCAACTGGAAGCCTAATGTTTTCCCATGGGTACCACCAAATCCAAGGGCCACGACCTCTTCCTTTGCATGGAACGACGGCGTCGTGCCCTTTCTGTGACCCGGTAGCCCTGCGCCGCCTTCTTCGCGGTCAGCCCGACGCCGGTCTCCATTTCTCCTCCACGGCCCACTGGCCGCGGTACGCTTTTCCTGAGGTGTCATTGCGCCACCGCCCTTGTCAACATGTGATGAAAAATGGAGGGGGTCTATCTGAGTTCGTGCAACCTGCACCCTCCGCGTTATAATGATAACAATTGGAAAAAAACAAACCATGTTTGAATAAGATAGAATGGGAACAAAATTAATTCAAATCCCCTGCCTTGTATCGTTGTTCGTTTACGATGTAACGAAAAGGTAGACGTCAATTCGTTAATGTCGAAAATGAAGAAGACGAGGATGGAATTTTCGATGTTCTTCAAGGACGACAGTCCATCCTTTTTTCCGGTTGATGAATGAAGAAGGTGTATATCATTCTTTGGAGGTCGTTCCTCATTGGAGAGTTCTTTCTTCCTTGGTGTTCTATCTTCAAGAGCTCCTCAATTCAACCTTCCATCAAAAGAATAATGCCAACCAAATGAAATAATATATTTTCTATTATTTTAATTATTGGCATGAATTCAATATGTGGTGTTTAATTAAATAATATAACTCACTTAATTAATGGGTTAGAGTTGGATAAATTAATTAGTAGGGAAGGTCAAGAGTTTTGTCTACATTAATGGGAGTTAGAGGGGTTAAAAAGCTCGGGTGGTCCCTGCCAAAATTTATCCTCCCAAGGGCGGTTATGTTCGGGTGGGCCCCACCACCATATCATCTCATGGGAGGTTAAGGTGTGTTGTCCCCCACCCCCAACCTCCACTTGGAGGTTTTAACCACCAAATAAAAATAAGCTACACACATTATTTATATTTAATTTATTCTTTAAAACCCCAAAACTAACTTTCATTCTCAACCAACTGTCGTCGAAGTGAAAGTCTTCTTAAGAGAATACCAACGCTGTGAGTTCAATGGTTCACTCAGATTTCAATTTTGAGAACTTGTTAAAAAGTTATAAAATCCCTCTTGTACGTTTACTGAACGTACCCGAAAAAAAACTTTAGAAATTGATTCCGGGAACACTGGGCCTCAAAATCAAGCACCGTAAATTTTTTTCGGACTCGCAAAAATCTCATGTATTTAAAAAAAATCCAGGGAATTTCCAGGTCCTTATATTTTTAATAAAATACAAAATATTGATCTAGAGTTTGGATTAAATATAAAATAATATCTCTTCTATGTTTCCAGTACTGAAGAAAAATCATGTCTTCTACATATGTGTTTGGATTATGAGTGATTTGTTATAATTTTACATTGAGACATGGAACTTATCTATCAGACTACATCTGTGTTTTACTAAAACTCTTGTGAATATGAGGAAGAACATATTTCATCCACACTGCCTGATGATAAAATGTTCATTTACTACATATTCGATTTCAGTAGTGGAATGTTCTACCAAGAATTTATATTATCATGATAGAAATAAAATAATATTTCTCATGAGAAATTACATTTTAAAGATTTTCATTTTCAATCCATTTTACACCAACCATAACCTCTATCTTTATTTTTTTAGTTAGAAATAATTTCCAATGTAATAAAAGAATCCATGATCCATCGTTCCCTTATGGTAATTAATAAGTCATTTAAAAACTATAATAACTTGGTGTTTATATAAAGTATGAATCCTTTAGAATTTGGTCTATTTATTTATTTTGTACCTCATTTGGATTCCGTGTGATGTTAAAATGTTTCTAAGGGTATTTGGGACTTTTTTTAGAGCCCATAATACTGGCTGGTGGAGAAAAACTTTGGGTCACATAGTTAGTAGAAACTGTGTTCCCATACCACACGGTCTCTCCAAACATTTTGTGTTTAGATAGTGGTTTGAAGAAGAGAATTCAATATTACCTTACCGTGTGCTTAGGGACATACACCCATTTAAAATTCCTTTAGTTTTTAGTGGATAATATTCTCACAATTGGCACCCACTTTCCCTAACCATGTGGCCAAAACATGATAATTACATCCTTAAGCAGTGAGCCACGCACGATTGGTACACTAGTTGGAAAACTATGTGGAAAAACCATACATCTCTGTTTTGTAGGTCAAAATTAGTAAAACACTGTTGATGAAATTTTTAACTCATATGATTCCTCCTTGGTTCACTTAGGCGAACAAAATCACACCAATTCTAACCTTTTGAGCTCACTAATCCTTCTTCCATATGTTTTAATCTGACGCTATGATCTAGTGTAATATTGGATCCCCATTCATCACGTTCGATGTGCATAAATATGCACTTAGGTCATCTTGAACAGTTTTTTCTTATTTATATCGATGATGCTATTTTGATGTTGGCACATATACCATATTTTCAAGATGTTGATCAGTAATTTATATTTATTTTAATAGAGGAAAAAATAAAGGCAGGTACTATATGAGGAGAGTTTTTTGAGTAGGAGGTAGGTGGTCTATGAATCATCACCCATGTCTAACAATTTTACAAACTGTATTTTTTCTATAAATGCTGATTTCATCAAGCGTTGCCTATTTAATTCACATGTATTTATTATAGTCATTAAAATTGTATTAAAAACCATTTTTATATTTGTTATCCATATTTTTAGGTTATAAATTCAACATAAACCACCCAACGTAGGGTGACTTCATTAATTATTCCTTTGTGGTGATTTGTGATTATCTATGCCACTATTCGAGTGATCCACGACATTGTCATGATTGATGGTAGTGTTTAATTAAATTAATGAACTGAAATGGTTAGACATGGATGTGATAGTGCCACTTGAAACTTATAAGGAATTTTTTTGAATCAATCAATGAGTCTTTAAATGATAAATGGAATGCATAATGGTATATATCACCTGTATAATTTTATAATAATTGAAACGTTAAGGTAATGTCCAAAATTTTCATCATGGTATGGACAATATTTATATTTATATTTGTTTTTTGGCCATTATAATGATTCTTAATTGAGTAAAGAATGTTTTGGGGGGTGTTCAAGGATCATTCAAATCCCAAAGCCCCCTATTTTATGGGGTAGACTGGGTTTGAAAATTAATAGAAACTATGCATCATAGTTTTTATGGTTTCCCTAATCTGGGAAGCTACAGAGAGTGCAGTACTGATAGCCTCACAGTTATTCAGAAACCATGTGACTATAGGTTCACAATCATGCATGATTGAAGACTCATGAGATAAATTTGATTTAAATAGGTTGTGTAGGGTTATCCAAAATATGAACCTAGTATGTTCTTGGTGTCCTTTAGAGCAAAACATGGTGCATGGTTTAGACAACCATGCAGAAAATCCATGTGCCCTTTTTTTTACGGTGAAATTCAAAAAATTCCCTTGATGAATTTTTTCATTAAATCCTTCATTATACCTTACTTTTATTAATGGGATCCTTTTCCTCCTAAATTTGAAGTCCTCCTATTCATCTACATTGGTTTTGTGATAACGTATTCATATTAACTCCAAATCAATTCTTGTTATATCCATCAGGAAGATTGAGGTGAGATATTAATTGTTTTCCCTTAATTTTTAATATTATTCAATGCACTTTTGTCCTATCAAGGTTAAATGTCATTTCCCTCATTTTCACAAGATTTGATTAATTCCTTGATATCTCCAATTCTAGCTCGAATCAAAGGACAACACCATATTAGGGAAGCACTACGAGGCTGTGGTGGGTGTCCTGGGTTATTTTCCCTAATTTCAATGTTTTATAGAAATTATTTCACTGTTCTATGTGCATGATTTTCTTGATGATTCATTATAATATCAAATTAAATTAATTTGAATACCATTTCATTCCATTTTCCACCCGAGTTAGTGGACAATCATCCCATTGGGTTTGCAACCATTATTAATTTCACCCAAATGTGTGTAATTCTCCTTTGATCATTATTTTTCCGTCTTCCAATGTTATTAGAATTACATTGAGCATGTCGTGTTACAATTTATTTGTTGAGATACTTATTTAAGTTGAATATATTGAAATAGTATTTAGATTAGTATATGTGCCTTATTCCTTATGACATAAATGAATTTCACAATATAATTGCTTGACTAAAATTCATATTATGATATAAATTCTTAAATTAAATGAAATGGAATTTCAGTTGGGCTTGTTGTATGAGTATTTCTTATTTAACACCATTCTCCTTAGTGTTTTGGGTGATATAAGGGGTTCATGCTTAATGAAACTATGGAAATACTCTTCATGCATTCATGTCATAATTCTTGATGTTTATAACCATGATTCAGGGAAACACTAGCTATGAATCATACAAGATAACCAAGTATTTATTCCTTTACCACCAGACAAGGGGAACTGGTTCCCCTGAGGAGATCACATGGATGAGATTGATGGAAGGATGGTCGTAACATTCCATGAAATAGACATAAGCCCCTACATGTGATACTGGGGGAAAATCAAAGGTTAGTTCATTAATGTTCACACCATGTTCGATTTGACCCTTGAGATGTCATTCTTGATTCACCTTGGATAAAATATCTAGGTAATTAACTTATACTGATCCCCTAGATTGGTATGTGGAATTCCATTAGAATTTTATTGGATAATATTAGGGTGACTCTTAAAATTTTATAATGATTTTTTAATTGAATTAGAAATCATGCGAATGTTTTAAATTAAGAAACAATTTTTTAATATTTAGAACATAGGGACGTGTCCCCCAAGTATATTCAAAATTTTGGGGATCAACCATCTTCTTACATAATTTTATCACTCAATTTACTGTTGAAGTATTCTTTAGCTCAGTCTCCCTGGATTATGTCAAAGCTGGAAAATTGGATGGGTGTCCTATCATAACCCATTCCAGTTTATCTATTTTTTTATGTTATACATTAATTAACAAGGTAATAATTTTCATTTTGTATTAAATAATATGGATTGATCTAGAAACCAGTGGTGGTGGCCTCTGGTGATTTTATCTCACATCCTACTTAGTATGGCTTTCATACCTGAGTATAATTTATTATTGTATGAATAAAAAAAGGGTAGCAGCAAACTCCTGGTTCTTTATTTTTAGTTCTAGGATTAAGTATGGGGGAAGTGGAATGAGCATATTCATGATATTCTACATTTGTAAATCTTTAACCTTATTATATGTCTTTTTAGGTAGTGGATATGTCTGTATCCCATATCCATTTAATATTGACCTTTTTATAACATCATCAACCATGCCATCTATTTCTTATTCGTCTTCCAATTGATCACTTATATTTCCGAGTTATTTCTATTTATTCTGTCTGCAATCTATTTCTTATTTCTATTTCTACTATATAAGGTTATTGGTCTAGTAATATAGTGACTACTTATGCTATTTTTCTTTTATTACATATTTATAATGTCAACTATAATCCTTATGGTTATAGTTTCTCCATGGGAACTCTTTATGCCCTATCTTCTAGTCAGTTTCCTCTAGCATTTATAGAGGCACACTTAAGATATTCTATCCACCGTATTGGGGCACTGTGGAGCGGAATCTAGGGTGTGACACTGCAGAGTGGTATCAGAGTATTTTTTAATTTTGTGTTACTATTTAGTCTTAAATAGGAGACAATGATAATGGTATTTGGTAATGATCTTGTACCAGGTAGTAGCTACCCCATATACATGGAAAAACAAAATTACCCGGGATGGGTAAATGTTGTTATTGATTTCATTGTTACTATTTCATGGATTTCACCATTGGATGACTCACCTATTTTGTGTGCTTATTTTTTTATTATTGTTTAAAAGGGGTTGGTAAGCCATCGACAGATGACATAAGGTCACATTTAATCATGCATCATACAAGGAACCTTATAATTTAAATTTTATCCATTATGTCATGCCATATTTACTTTATTAATTAATATCCTGTATTGCATGTGATTTTTTTGTTCCTTGTATTTTATTTCTTTTATTTCCTTGATTATTACATATAGAAATGTTCAAAATATCCTTACAGAATTAAAAAACATAACTAACTCTTAAATAACCTTCATTAACCTATCATCATTTTCATTAATAGGTTAAATTAGGTTGGTTTTGTAGTAGGCTATTGAATGTTGATCCAAATAACATCTATCACATGGTCTAGAACTTTTTATAGTTAGAATAAAGTGGATTCCATATTTCAATTTATATGGTGTAATGTCCCCTATAAATTAAAAATAGTGATCCATCTAATCCAAAAATTTAATGTGAATTTACATAGATAAATAAATTAAAATGAATACAACTATTAAATTGAAATATACATCATATAAGTGTACTACGTGACCGTGCACTGGACCTGACCTAGTAGTAGGTAGTTTTCCATGTCCCCTATTATCTTTGTGTGACCTATTATAACTACCTAGGCCTAACTCACATAGGAGACTAAGGGTATAATGTGCTCACAGAAAGAATTTGTATATATTCTTTTCTTATCACATTCTATATATATAAACTGTTCTATTTGATGAGTGGAATTGTAAATTTTAGAGAAATTCCACCCCAATGATCTCATATTGTAGGCCAAAAAAGTGGGAATGAATATACTCAAGAGGTGGTGGGAGCTAATCCATTCATGATACCACCTGTAGTGAAACCTATGGAACCTCTTTTCGATCTTCCAGAGGGTGTTGATGCTATGTTTTGGGACAATTTCCTTCTGTTTATAATGTCTATTTAGTTTGAGACATTACCTACCCCTACCATGGAAGAGTTTCTCCATGAGTTCAAGCAGTAGAAACATCCCACCTTTTTAAGGGATAATATAGCTAAATATTCTATTTCATGGATGGAGGATATGTTATATATCTTTAAGCACATTGAGACACCTCCAGAGTTGTGGGTCAATCTTATGAACCACATTATATGTGATTCTACCACGTTTTAGTGGTATATTCTCACTCAGGATAGTTGATAACCAGGTATGGTCTAGGAAGATATATATATATCCTTCTTTGTGTAGTACTTTTCTCATACCTTGAGAGTATATCATGTTTTGGAGTTCATGAATGTAAGAAGCCGTGTTTTTCTGGACTATAGTTTGGAGCAGAAATTTGTATTTTTTCTATTAGATGATCATGAGGGGTAAAATGGTCATTTGACCCTACCATCTGATCTCGGAAATTTTTTTGACAACTCTGATGGTCTAAGAATAGGGATTTTACCCTAGGACATGAGTTCTGTGGAAATCTGAGATGTTCGAATTTTAGCAGAATATTTAATATTTAATATTATTAAATTAATTATTAAATTATTCACGTAGGTTCATTTGGAAATAACTTTTAAATGTAATTTTGGATTGAAATTATGTCTAATCCATTGAGTTCGGAATGGAGAGTTTATCCTAGGGAAGGCATAAACTCATGTCGGGCGTCGGGCCGGCTCGGGCCCCTTTTTCTTCTTTTCATTTTCTATTCTTTTCTTCCTTCTCTTATTTCCTCTCCATCCTTGCACACATCTCCTAAGCCACCTACATGGTCGTGAACTATGGGAGAAATTGGATTTCGATGAAGAGAGAGAGTTGAGAGGCAAGAGGGGTACTGATTCGAAGCTCTTGATGCACTCAGTTGGCATGCGACAACCAGGAGCCGTGAAATCAACCAAAGCTTCAGCGGTTTCCGCCCGAAGGTAGGTAAATTTATGTTTTCTCCATATATCCCATTTGAAAATGTTTTTTTAAGTCCTTAAATCATTATATGTCTTTCTTGTGGCCTCTTAAGGCCGTATCTATTGTTTCTGTGCTGAAAACAGGTGTTTCTGGCGTTTTGAGGGATTTCCCATCGGAAAACCCAGAATACACGGCATGTGTTACAGGAGTACCTGTTGTGTGTTCTTATAGTTCAGGGAAGAAGATGTTTTCTTAATTATATTTTTTGTACATTTAGTACACATTGTGTAGTGGGTGTCCGTGTGACTGGTCGTGTGAAATAGAACACGAAATAATGGTTTTTATGGAGTACTCAAATTGTACAGTAAATTACACACCGTGTAGTGGTACATGAGCATGTGCTTAGGTGAAAACACACATGGTGTACCTTTTTATGACTATTACATGCCATGTATAGTAAATTACACACTTTTTACTATTACACAGGCAGACCCCATGGGTCTGGCCTTGCGTTCCGGCTATGTACTACTTCAATTTAGTAGTTTTGGGGATATCTGGGGCCCTGGAAGTCAGAATTGGGAAAGTGAGTACTCGATTCAGAACATTTTTCCATGTAGATCACCATGGTGGAATCATTTTGACATTTATAGGTCATCCAAATTCTGTATTTCGGGTTTATATATAAATGTAGAGGTTCTTCCTCCAGTTATCGAGTTTTTTTATCACTTGGGAGTGAGACTTGCGGTGGATGATAGGTTGGGTGTTCAAACCAACATAGTTGAGACTTTTGAGATGAGATGAGGTATGTTCTATCTCTTGTGACAACTAATTTTAAACATTTTTCAACTTGTGAGATTTTCCCTTATGGCTTATGAGGCCGTGAGACCAGATGCATCCAAGGATCCCCTGAGGGATGCATTTACTTATGTGCTATCCTAGGGAGTCCCTTGTAGGATCTCTCTCTGGTTCTTACTTTGATAGGACCCATGTTATGGAATGCCTATGTTTTCCTTCATTTGAAGATTCCATGTATGATTCCTCCCTTACTCTTCACTAAGGATCCCATGTAGGATTCCTTCGTTCATGGTTACATGAAGGATCTTGAGTTTGATGCCTCATCAGTGTTTTAATTGAGGTACCCATGGGTACCTGTTGTTTGATTTACCATGAGTTGTAACATCGGGTTTGGGTAGAGATGTTGATCAGGTGTCCCCAAGAACTCGTTTCAGACTTGTGATTACTTTGGGATTTGGATGTATTGCTAGGTTGGGCGTTTGGTCCACTCACACTTGTTTTTCTATATCTGACATGGTTTTGTGATGATGTAGTGGTTAGGAGAGGTACTTCCTGGTTTGTGGTTGTTGAGCCTGACATTAGTCATCTTCTTATTTTTGGGATGCCTAATTTTCTGTGTGTTCCTATGTATTGGCGGTTTGTTCGTGAATGGGGTTATTTACTTTGTTGTGGATGTTTTTTCCATGTTACTTGATATTGACCATTTGGTCTAGCTTTGCTTATTACGATGCTTTGTTTTCCATGCCTAGTATTTTTAAGATGAATTGATTGTATCAGACAAGCTTTATATTCTATATATGGTTTAGCCAAGTAGTTCTTGAGGTTTACTTTGGCCATGTTGCATTGCTATGCTCATTTGACTTGCACAGGGCCGTGACAACCTGGTGTAGTAGACTATAATGGGAACTAATTATGTGAGCTTCCTCAGAGAGACCTTAAACACTACTAAGTATAAGGGGAATTAACTACGAGTGCTACTCAGAGAGTCTATGGTATAACATTAAAAGACTTTAGGGGGAATTTACTATGAGTTCTTCCTCAAAGAGTCATTGTCTGCATGAGACCAAAGGGGTTAGACTGTGAGAGCTACCCAGGTGGTCGTATACTAAGTTGGACCCATGGGTTTTTGACTATGAACACTACCCAGAGGTCATTCATAATTTATTTGATGCTATGTTAGACGCATAGGGTTCAGACCGTGAGGTCTACCCAGGTGGTTGTGTGAATTTGATTGATGGCTTGTTGAACAAAGGGGTTAGACTGTGAGAGATTTCCTAGTGGGTTACTTGTTTTTTGATTAGCTTGCTCAAGGATATAATTCTCGAATTGTCTGAAATAGGTACATGTCGATGGGATTACAAACCCAGAGATCGAATTAATGATACACGGCTTTAGTGGCATGACATCCAGATCAATGACCTTGTAGAGGATTTCTAGGAGATCCGGCTTATGATCCCATGGATCGACTAGTATTGTTGTTTCTTATTATTTAATTCACCTAATCATGAATATTCATATTTATGTATATGTGTATAGGTATGGGACTATACATGTGTACATATATATATATGGACATCCATGGCGGCACTTTCCCAGTTGACAGAGATTACTTACCTTGAGTTCGACTGTGGTTTCATGTTTGGTTTACTATATTTGTTGTGTTCAAGCTCGGCTGAGAACATTGCTGTTGCATACAATTAGCTGCACAGATATATGTTGCTTGTCGAGGTGCCCTTCTGAGATTATTTCCCACCCCTGTATGTGCAACTCGGTGTACGTGTAGAACTTATGTCTGCTTTTTATGTTGACCATGAGTTTCATGGTGGATAGGGCTGAGGCCCAGTGTTGCATGATCGAGCAGAGCTGCTTGAGTGGTTCTACTGATTGGGCTGATACAATTTGATAGTGTCTGGAGATCAGGTATGTGGGCTGGCTTGGAGTTTGTAATTGAGCCCTTTAATTTTAATTTCACTTTCTTTTATACATGTATCTGTATGGTCGGCCCAATGGGAGACCAATATTGTATTGCATTACATTGGTGTTTGGGACTTTACAACATTTTTACTATTACAACTTGTTCTATTTTAGTTTTTTACTGCTTCTGCACTCTGTTTACCTTACGATGTGTTTTATACCAAGTTATTTACACAGTTTTCTTACTCTAGTATACAGTTATAGTCTCCCCACTATCACACCCTTGGCCCTCACTACTAGTTAGGAGCCTCTGGAATATGGGGAGGCGCTCTTGAGGGATTATGGTGAACCGGCTAAGAGCACCAGTTTAGTGGCTTTCAGGTCAGGATGTTACAAATTGGCATCAGAGGAGTTTTCTTTCCTAGTCTTTACTATTTGGGATATGGTAGACATGAGTATTAGGAATGTATCATAACTTGTGATGGATATCGGGCCAGTGCGTCGAGAAAACTTTTTCCGGTAATATGTTCTAGTTTCTATGGTTTGGGATTGTCATTCTGATTTGCGATGATATAGTTTTATATGATTTTCACCTTGAGTGATGCACATGTTGTGTGGTGTTTTGATTTAATATGGATCTCTATCTCTTGGCCATTGACAAGATTCCAGGGATGGATTTTGACACTTGGCTGGAAAAGGCAAGAGGCGTCTCATGCATCATACTTGGCATGTAGAATTCACAACATATGGGCATGCTAGTGTCTTTTTTTACTGACGACTGAGACCTTTGAGTCTTCTTACTCATGATTTTTATTGTAATGGCAGGTTTTTTGCTACTATGTTGAGGCATTAGTGTGAGGATGATGACTCAACCCTCATGAAAAAGTGGTGTAGTGACCCTATTTGGTCGATGTGGCACTTGATACCTTTCTATTTACACCCTTTATTTGGTGTTGTCTCTCAGGTCTATGGTAATCTAGCCGAATCGAAGAGTATGATGTCGATAGATACCAGGGCTTTTCTTTTGAACTGGACCACTTTGTGATTTTTCCATATACGGATACCTGATGAGTGTCAGTTCAGTTTCTCTTCTACATGGGTTCTGAAATCTAGGGAGTAGTTCCTTCTAAGGATTCTCAGAGAGGATCTGGGACCTTGTAGGTTGTGTTTCGTCATTGACTTTCATTGGCCATTGTTATCTTTACCATCTTCTGGGAGGTTGTGGATCTTTTGGGCTAGGTGGTTAGACCTTGTGACCCATTTGTAAGGATTTTTCTGTAAGGTTAGGTTGAAGACCTAGAGACCCTTGGTTTGGACTCGATCACTTTTATGTCGATGTCTGTTCTATTATAGGGTATCCTTTGTGAAAATGTTTGACCCTTGCTTAAGTCCTTGTCGGGTTTTGGCAGGATGTTGGTGTGGCTAAGAGGGAGATGAGAACGCCTTTAGTGAAATCTCAATGTACTCCAATTAGAGACGATCAAGCACTATCTTGATTCATCTTGAGTATGTTGAGAGATCTTTGACCCTATGTTGAGCTACTTTTTCTTTCTTAATGTTCATCCCTATTGAGGATGGAACCTATTTTGGTTGTGCTCACGGAGTGTTGTAAGGAAATCTATATGGTAGGGAGTGCACCATTGGCCTTTTGAGGTTCGTTTTCCTTGGTTAGGTTAAACTGTGTTGTTTTCCAGTGAGCTTTTGAGAACAATGTTTTCTTTTAAGATGATGACAAGGGTAATCCTATGGTGGAGTGTACCAGTTTGGTCGCAGTTGAATATCTTCTGTATAGAATGTGGTTGTTAATTCTATAAGGTAGATTTTCAGATAGTCTAGATAGCTTGGTTGTGCAGATTCTTGGGTTACGAGCATGGTTGTTGGTTCTTTCACTGGGCTTCTCGGTGACGAGAAGGTTTATGGTGGGGAGTTTGTAAGAACCTGTGTTTTTCTAGATTATAGTTTTGAGCAGAAATTTTAATTTTTGCTCTTGGATGCTTGTGTGGGTTTAAATGGTCATTTTACCCTACCATATAATCATGGATATTTTTTTTGACAACTCTATTGTTCATGGAAGAGGGATTTTACCATAGGACAGTAGTTTTATGGAAATCTGAGTCATTCAAATTTTAGTAGAATATTTAATATTTAATATTATTAAATTTAATTTTAAATTATTTGCATAGGTTCATTTGGAAATAAATTTTAAATGGAATGTAGGATTGAAATTCCATATGCTCCATTGAGTTCGTAATGGAGATTTTATCCTAGGGAAGGCATAAACTCATGTTGGGCACAGGGGCCGGCTCGGGCCACCTTTTCTACTTTTCGTTTTCTTTTCTTTTTATCCTTATATTCTTTCCTCCTCCTCCTTACGCACATCTCCTATGTATCGTCCTTTTTTGTGACTAATGGGAGAAATTTTATTTTGTGTAAGAGAGAGTGTTGGGAGGATAGAGGGGTACCGATTGAAAGTTCTCGATGCACTCAGTCGACGTGCGACCACCGGGAGGTGTGAAATCAACTGAAACATCGACGATTTCTTCCCAATGATAGGGCCGTTAATGTTTCCACAATAGATCCCCTTTAAAATTATTTTTTATGTCATTAGTGATTTATATTTCTTCTTTGTGCCCTATTAAGTCTAGATATATTGTTTTGGGGGCCAAAATGGGTGTTTTGTGCATTTTGAGGAATTTCCCATCGGAAAACCCAGATTACCCGGCATGTGTTCCAGGGGTACACTCCCTGTGTTCTTCCTGTTCGGGGAAGATGAAGATTTATTAAGTACACGACTTTTACTTTTAGTACATTCCGTGTAGTGGGTGGTTGTGTGACTTGCCATGTGAAATAGAACACAGAATAGTGGGTTTAAGGAGTACACGCTATGTACAGTAATGTACACACCGTGTAGTGGTACATGGGCATGTGTTCGGGTGAAAACGCACACGGTATAACTTTTTTTCAACTTTACACACCATGTACAGTAAATTTCATGTCGTGGAATATTACACAACCATACCCCATGGATCTGGCCATGTTTTTTGGCCATGTACTACATCAGTTTAGTAGTTTTGGGGATATCTTAGGCCCTGGAAGTCTGAATCGTGTGTGTGAGTAGTCGATTCTATGAGTTTTTATGTGTAGATCGCAATGGTGGAATCATTTTGTCATTTATAGGTCATATAGAGTATTTTTTCTGGGTTTCTATATAAATGTATAATTTCTTCCTCCATTTATTGAGTTCTTTTGTGACCTGAGAGTGAGTGTTTGCGTGGATGATAGGTTGGGTGTTAGGAAAAACATAGTTGGGAATTTCTAGATGATATGAGCTATGATATATCTCCTATGACATATGATTTTGATCATTTTACCTCTTGTGAGATTTTCCCTTCTAGCCTATGAGGCCGTGAGACAGGATTCTTCTAAGGATCCCCTGAGGGATTCCATTAATTGTGTGCTAACCTTTGGAGTTCCTTGTAGGATCTCTCTCTTTTTCATCCTATCATAGAACACATGTTATGGAATTCCTCTGTTTTCCTTCATTTGATAATTCTGTTTATGATTACTCCCTAACTCTTCTCTAAGGATCCCATGTAATATGCCTTCACTTGTGTTTACCTGAAGGATCCCTAGTATGATGCCTCCTTAGTGTTTGGCTTATGGGACCCAGGGGGTACAAGTTGTTTGGCCGACCATAAGTTGTTATTTTGGGTCTGGGTAGAGATGGTGATCGGGTGTCACCTAGAACCCATACCAAACAGGTGATTCCTTTGGGCATTGAATGTATTGTTGGGTTTGGCATTCAGGCCACCAGCACTCATTTGTTTATATCTGACTTTCTTTCTTGATGTTGTAGTGGTTACCATTAGTGCTTCCTGTTTGGTGGATTTTGAGCCCGACATAGGGCATCTTCTTGTTTTTTGGGATGCCTACTTTTTCTTATGTTCCTGAGTATACTGGATTATTTGTGAATAAGGTTATTTACTTTGTTTTGGATGTGATTTTTATGTTGTTTAATATTGAACAATTGGTCTATCTTTTCCTGCTAGGCTACTTTGTTTTGAATTCCTAGTATTTTTAGGATTGAGTGGTTTTATCTAACATTCTAGATATATGGTAGATGGTTTAGAAAAGTTCTTCTTGAGGTTTACTTTGTCCGTGTTGCATTGCTATGCACGTTTGACTTACAGAGAGCCGTGAGAACCTGCTGTAGTAGACTATAAGTGGAATTTACCATGTGATCTTCCTTAGAGTGTCTGTAACCAATTTTGACTATAAGGAGAATTGAATTTGAGTTCTTCCTCCTAGATTATGTATTTTAACATTAAAAGGCTATAGGGGGGATTTACTATGAGTGATTCCCTAGAGTGTCTTTGTCAACATGAGACTGAAGGGGTTAGACTATGAGAGCTATCCATGTGGTCATATACTATGTTGGACCCAGGGGGTATTGACTGTGAGAGCTATCCAAAGGTCTTTCATAATTTATTTGATGCTATGTGAGACCCATAGGGTTCATACCATGTGAACTACCCAGGTGGTCATGTGTATTTGATTGATCGCTTGTTGAACAAAGGGGTTAGACTGTGAGATCTTTCCCAGATGGTTGCTGGTTTTTTATTTTATTTATCAGAGATATAATTATGGTGTAAGAAAAATTAGGTACATGTTGATGGGATTACATACCCATAGTTCGACTAAATGATACACAGCTTGAGTGGTATGATGTCCAGCTCAATGACCTTGCACAATATGTCCAGGAGATCGAGCTTATGGTCACTAGGATCGACTGCTGATGTGGTTTCTTATTATTTAATTCCCCTAATCATGAATATTCATATTTATGAATATTTTTAGAGGTATGAGACTATACATGTGTACGTATATAGATATAGACATCTATGGTTTCATGTTCCCAGTTTACAGGGATTACATACCCTGAGTTCGGCTGTGGATTCACGTTTGGTTTACTTCCTTTGTTGTGTTCCAATTAGGCTTAGCACATTGTTGTTGCATAACGTAGAATCACAATTATAGGTTGATAGTCTGAGGGCCCTACTAAGATTATTTCTCACCCCTGCACGTGCACCTTGGTGTACATGTAGACCCTATGTCTGCTTTTTAGGTTGAGTACGAGTTTCATGGTGGATAGGGCAGAGGCCCAGTGTTGCATGATTGAGCAGAGCTACTCGAGTGGTTCTACTGATCGGGCTGATGCAATTCCGACAATGTTTCGATATCAGGTACATGGGATCACCCAGAGTTAGTAATTCAGCCCTTTACTTTTAATTTTAGTTTCTTTTGTACTTGCACTTGTATGGTCGGCCCGATTGGTGACCAGTATTTTATTGTATTGCATTGTTGTTTGGGATTTTACAACATTTTTATTATTACACATTGTTCTATTTTAGTTGTTTACTGCCTCTTCACTCTGTTTACTTTTCACTATCTATGATACTTAGTTATTTAATCTATTTTCTTACTCTGGTATGAGGACATAGTCTCCCCACTATCACACCCTAGGCCCTCGCTGCTAGTCGGAAGTTTCTGGCATATGGGGAGGCACGCTTGAAGCTTTGTGGCGAACTGGCTCTGAGCACCTGTTTAGTGGCTTCCGGGTCAAGACGTTACAATGAACCTTCAATATTGTGTCATGTTTAGGATGGAATATTCATCTTGCATCACTAAATTACAACAATTTATACTGACATTGACTGTGGATGGGATGGATAATGTGAGGCGATTGAAGGATGGTCTTGCATATGACATCCACTCCTCGGTGAAAGAATTTTCGATGACCAACATTTCATAGATTTTGAAAAAATTCCATCCTCATAAAGTGGAACCTGAGGGAGTAAGGTGACGTGAGACATGGAAATTTATTTTCCAGAAAGAGTAGCAGATTATTCAGATGTCAGAAGTGACGTTTTAAGGAAACTCATTGGGTAGTACAATCTAGGTTTTAGGAACTGACAATGATGTGTGTTTCACTAGTACAGCTGGTCATGCCATAAAATATCCCAATGTCTGAAGAATCTGGTGCCATGATTCTAGTAGGATGGGTCACATACAACATTTATACTAATCCTTACGTCTAGTTCCAAGTGCATGGATTTTTTTCAAGCACCGCCTTCAAGTAAAGGATCAGTGACAACATGACAAGATATAATTTGGTATTCAACAACATATTCGGGTTAAGTAGGTGATCATCACTGAGGTGGTCAGGCCCTAGAGTTTCAGAACCATTAGAGTATCCATGATTATTTTACTTAGGTAGCATCTTAATTCCAGAGTTATAAACATAATTATGCAGTATAGCCTATTCCATAGGATCAGATTCGAAGGAAATCTATAGTTAGAGGTACTATTCTGGGATCCTCAACTCTAGTTTCATCTTTTTTTTGACATAGGTGCATCAAACTCTTTTCTATTTATTGCAACTATGGGATGTTTGGAATTAATTATCGAGTACGATAGTGGAATTATGTATCTTAACACATTTTTGGTATTTTTAGATGAGGTTATATGATTATGAAAGGAGTCCCCCTAGAAATAGTGGTTTCTATTTTTTGGAGTTTCTTCATCCTCGAGATGACCTATTTTTACTTCATTCTTGGTATAGATCGGATTGTGCCTTATCAAGTCCATGTGGATTATTATTTTAATTAAGTATATATAACATCACCCAAGTGTAGCACATATATCTTTAAGGGATAGTCATATATACATGAATACCAAGATGAACCCAAGAGTACATGGCTGTGTAGAGTGATATCCCAGATGGCTAGTCTCTTTATGTGAGATTAGGGATTGTAGTTATTAGAATTACCTTCTATGTTGGATCATTTCATGGATTTAATCCCAGATGATTTCTCTAGATTACCTCTAGAGATAGATGTTGAGTGACAATCAAGCTTAATCCATGTGTGACACCAGTGTACATTACTCCGTATAGGATGACAACTACATTGCTCCTTGAACTATAGAAGTAAATTGAATCTCTTGAGGCTAAGGGTTTTATCAGACCAAACACATACGTATGGGGTTCACCTATCATTTTTTCAATGAATCTGGATGGTAACCATAGATTATTCTTGTATTACTTCTGATTATACTATTTTACACTAAATAATTGTCATCCACTTCCACAGATGGAAGACCCCATTGACCGTCTTCGAGGAAAAACTATTTTCTTTAATATCGATTTTGACATCGAGCTATAATCAGGTATCAGTGATGTATTCATACATATCATGTATAATTTTCTAGTGCATGTACAACTTGTATGAGTATCTGGTCAAGCCATTAGGCCTGAAAAACTCACCAAAAGACTTCTTGATATTGATGAATCAGGTTTTCTACCTGTATATTGATTCTTTTTTGGTAGTTTTTGTATACCACATCATAGTGTATTCTCTAATGACACACATCCATGACAATCACCTTGAAATAATTTTTAATGCATTGAGATATTTCCATCTATTTTTAAAAATAAAAAATACCACTTTTGGAACAGTGAGGTTCACTTATGGCGTCATATCATATCTGAATTAAGTATATTCGTGGTCCAAGAGAAGCTGATCACTGTGATTTCTTGAGGGAATCCCAATCACATTTTATATATATATATATATTCTTAGGGTTAGATGAATATTATAGGTTATTAATCAAGGAATTATCATGATTGGAAGTGCCACTTATGGTCTTTACTAAAAATGGAGTGAAATTATACTAGACTGAATATTATGAGAGCCATTTTCATGAGTTAAATGGAAGACTAAATTCAATGACGATCTTAATTATACATGATCTAGGAAGAATATGTACTATATAATATGATGTTTTAAGATTCATTATAAGAACAACTATGATGTATGGTGATCAGGAAATTGTGTATGGGTCCCACAAACTGAGCCCTTTTGAGAGGAATTACCATATGCATGACCTCAAGCAAGTAGATGTGGTTCAAGATTGATGCGGTTGGAGCCAATATTATTTGGGTGAGTGGGTAAATATCTACAAGGACCATAAAAGTCTCCAATAAATATTCACATAGAGATACTTCCTCTAATACATTTTTATTATTTTATAAGAAAACACTTTTTGTTAAGTGGGAACCATACAAACACCTCCACATATCACTGGCCCATAACCCAAAATTCAAAATTCAAAAACACTGCAGGAAAACCCTACCAGCACTATAAACATCCAAAGATATGCCAAAATAAAATATCAAAAAACAAGATATCATCACCCATAGAAGAATAAGTGATCTCTATCCCAGAACCTAGAGACTCGCACCCTGCCTCGAGTCACAAACCTAACTCGACAGCCTATTCGCATCCACGATGGCGAGCTCCACCAGTGGCTGTCATCACTATCGAAGGAATCACTATCTCCGTATTCACATCAACACAACACCAGGGTCTTCAACTTCCATGCCTCATCACCACCGACTGCTCTGAACCAAACAACTTCGACGCTGAAAGAATCACCATCATCGTCTTCACTCTCTTGTAGTTATCATCATCAGCCAAAACAGTATTGAGCACCACCTCCGTCAAAAACATCGTTGAATCCAATCCACCATCATTGCATACAAACAACCCACCAGAATGAAAAAACCCATCAAGATAATCCACAGTCAGGACTATTTGTCACAAATAACTAGCACCAGAAAATGACCACCAACGAAAGAAAAAACCATCATCGACAAAGAATACCAAAAAAGAAAGCATGGAACCGAGGGAAAACCCTGAAGAAGGCTGGGAATGAGACAAGGTCGGGGATGAAAACAAAAAAAGATATCTCGACGACCATAAACCGTATTCCCAAAACCCCATGTACCCATCGATCCAATTCCAATCTAGAGAGGATCAAAGAAAACCTAGGTCAGAGAAGATTTGGGTAGCTGAGGATGAATGAACGACTCTAGTAGTAGCTAGAAACCCAATGTCTACCAAACCACAATCCCAAAGTCTCGATGTTTACTCCACACCATCCCTGAAATAGATAGGAATGAAGAAATTATAGTCCAGAGAAGGTTAAGGTAATAGAGTGAGTCCAACTCACATACCTTTATTGGAAGAAAAAATTAAACCGCAGAAGAAATCCCATTGTGGCATGCACAGGATAAGAGGAGAGAAGTTGAGGATGAACACTAAAACCATAGAGTAAAGATGATATATGGAGAGTGACCCCCCTAGAAAGACATGAACTTGAGGAATCATAGTTTGGGAGAATACTAACAATCATTTGATATTGATTTTTCTTATAAATCTTGAAAGGAAAATGTCATATTTGATTCCTTGAGCATGAAGACGTAGAATCGGGAAATGAAGAAGGCCGGTAGTGAGTTGTAGTTGATGGATCTATCTTCTAAGATGCAACTTGATTTTTAGGAGTAGCACTAGAATCTAGTTATGGTTCCTCCAGATGTTACATCCTCCCTTCTGAAGAATTTCCATAGAAAAAATTATTTAATTTTGAGGTCCTAATAATTTGGGAGAGCATCAAAGTAAAGATGTAACGACCCAAATCCAGAGCCACTCAATTGATGCTCTATACCCAGTTCTCCACATGACCTCAAGCACATTTCCCCAAACTCCAAAGGCTTTCGACTAGCAGAGAGGGTCGTGGTGAGTCATTAGGGAAAGTATGCCCCCATTTGGAAAAGTATACAAGGGAAAGGAAATAATAGTCAATAGCGGAAGTAGTAAACAACATACAATAACTAGAATTAAATAGAAAAAGCAATGAATATATAGTAATTATGATAATGATGCAGTAGGTATAAATATCTACAGAAAGTAGAAAACACAATAACGTGCTGAAATACAACTGAGAATCAAAGTACTAAAAGTAAACGTCAACTCCATCAGCATCACAAGCCTAAGCTTGGTCCTATTCTCTACAACTCCAACCAGAAATCATGTTCCTGAAGTAGAAGGGCCATAATCTCTATCTAAACCTGCAACCTTATAACTTGGTTGGGCCAAAAAGCAGGACCCAAACAGGGTGTGAGACTAGTCCCAGTACGCAACCACCGTAAGATATGTGCCCTACTTTCAGTGAGCAATATAGAAAAAGTAAAGGAAATAAATGCAGTAGAGAAACAAAATTACACTAAAGTAAACAATCCTACAAATATCCATTTATATTTATTTATTAATTCAATCCAATCATTAAATTATCAACCAGTGAATCTAGCAAACAACTCTATATTCCCGAGGCATTGCAAGTAACATGACAGGTATTTCAGTAGAGTACGTTAACAAAAAATAGTACAAAACCCATGCTTGTTCTTTTTCTCGGTGGACTCGTCACAACCAACCAAAAAATATTCACACTGACTCTCTAGGTGGCTCACACTAGTATAACCCTCTATTCAAGTAATCATAGAAAGGAACATACACTCTAGGAAGCTCTCATTATCTGTTCCCCTGCGGTCTTGGAACGATAGCTATAGACTCTCTAAGGAAGCACTTACTTCTAATTCCCCTTGTAGTCTCGATAGGTAACTAAGGAAACTCTAGGGAAGCACAAAGTCCAATTCTCTTAGGTCCTGCGAATGATACTAATTTATAACTGACTCTCTAGGGATGCCTTTAATTGTCAATTTCCTCTTTAGTCTACCGCATCAGGTTCATATAGCCCTGAGCAGTCTAGTCGTCCGTAATCGACTGTCAAAAGCCCTAAGTAAGTTCAAAAACTACTTGGATAATAGCTAAAATGCATCAAAAGCATATAAATAGTAGTAAATAGATGCAATAATTTATATCAAGGTTGGAAATCAATGCAACAAGTTCTGCCTCACAGGTAGCCTATGCCAGATAGCGATAAAAATCCATAACAAGGGAAACAACAATGGGGTAATCCTCAAATGTGCTTACAAGGAATCATTATTCATCTAATAGCCTCAATAATACAAGAAATCTATGGAAGATAGTAATACATGATCAAAACCCTAACCAGAGATACCCGATACATGGGAATCTGACACTTTTTCACAAAAACTCAAAGGAATTCAACGTAAGGCAACAAACCACCTACCTCGATCCTAGTAGATCGATATACTTGAACCTTGGCCCATGAATCAGCCTAGAATAGAGTAGATCTACAAAACGGCTAAAAAGTTCAACCCACAATAACTCTCATAAGAGAAAGAATCAAGAAACATGTCCAAAGAAGAACCAAGAACTCACCACTGCGATTATATTGTAACTGACAATGTTCGATTCATATAACTGGTGATAGATCAGTGGCTCGGAGAAGATATTCGGTTTTACCCTCGCTCTCGGTCGAAGTAGCTAAATAAGAATATGTTTCTGGGGTTAAGATGCGACCTCGGTCTGTTTAATGAAAAAAAAATACATGGCGTGTACTTTTGGAGTACACAGCGTGTACCAGGATTTTTCATACTCTACATAAAGCGGCCTCCACATCACCACTACATTGCCGTGTGTGTTGCCATGACACAGCCAACACACGACCTCGAGCTGCAACAATGTTCTTGGTGTGTACATATAATGTACACGGTGTGTATTTCAAAAATTTCTAGAAACTCATATTTTCTCAAAAACTCTAGAAAAAGGAAAAACATACCTAAAAGGAATATCCTGGTTCTTACAAACATCCCCCTTAAAAAAATTCATCCCCAAATTTCCCGAACAAGGTGGCAAAGATGAAACCATGAACAACATTGGCCGTTATGATCACATATCGGCCTCCCTCTCCCATGTCTCATCCTGTACACGACCATGCTGCCATAGCACCCGTACTAGAGGAACAGACTGATCACAAAGTACCTTTTCACTACGATCAACAATCTGGATAGGATGCTCCTAGAATGATGCATCCTGATCCAGCTCAACCTCCTTGGGTTGAAAAACATTAGACGGGTCAGAAAAATAGCATCGAAGCTGAGAAACATGGAAGACGTCGTGCATAGCCTGGTACCTCTGAGGTAACTACAACCTATAAGAAATTAGACTGACTCTCTACCGAATCTAAAATGGCCCAACGTATCTCAGTGAATGATTGACCTCTCTACTGATCCTCTTGTGTCCCTACCTCAGGGTAACACGTATGAAAACCTGATCTCCGACCTTGAACTCCAAAGGTCATCTTCGCTGATCAACAAAAGATTTCTACCGAGACTATGCAGTTGCCATCCTGTTTTGAATCAACTCCACCTGTTCTGTGGTCTCCTGAACAAGACGAGGTCCCAACATAGCTGCCTCTCCTGCCTCCATCCAACACAAGGGTGATCGGCACGACATACCGTACAAAGCCTCGTAAGGTGCCATATGAATAGTTTTTTGAAAACTATTATTGTAGGAAAACCCTAATAGAGGTATATTCCTCTCCCATGAACCTCCAAAATCATGGACAAATGCTCGTAGCATGTCCTCTAGCACCTGAATCGTGCACTATAACTGGCCATCTGTCTGGGGATTGTAAGTTGTACTCAAATATACATGTTTGCCCAAATGTCGGAGGATCGAAACCTCCCTTTGATACCACTTTGTAATGACCCGAATCTGGATCCACTCATCTGATGCTCCATACATGGTTCACCACATGACATCAAGCACATTTCCCCAAATTCCAGAGGCTACTGACTAGCAGTGAGGGCCTTGGTGAGTCATTTGGGAAACTATGCCATCATTTGGAAAAGTATACAAGGGAATGGAAATAACAGTAAATAGCTGCAGTAGTAAACAATATACAATAACTGGAACTAAACAGAGGAAGCAATGAATATATAGTAATAATGATAGTGATGAAACAGGTACAAGTATATGAGGAAAGAAGAAAACACAACAACATACTGAAATACAATTGTGAATCACATTACTAAAAGTAAACGTTAACTCCAGAAGCATCACAAGACTATGATTGGTCCTATTCTCTCCAACTCTAACTAGAAATCATGTACCTGAAGTAGAAGGGCCAGAATCCCTATCCACACCTGCAACCATATAATGTGTTTGGTCCAAAAAGCAAGACCCAAACAGGGTGTGAGACTAGTTCCAATAGGCAACCACCACAAGATCTGTGCCCTACTGTCAGTGATAAATATAGAAAAAGTAAAGGAAATAAATGCAGCAGAGAAATAAGAGTACACTAATGTAAACAATCCTACAAATCTCGATTTACATTTATTTATTAATTTAATTTAGTCATTAAATTATCATCCATGGAATCTAGCAAACAGCTCTATATTCCCAAGGCATAGAAAGTTACATGACATGTATCTCACCAGACTACCTAAAAAATAAGCAGTACAAAACCCAAGCTTGTTCTTTGGCTTTGTGGACTCGTCACAACCAACCAAAAAATATTCACACTGACTCTTAGGGTGTCTCACACTGGCATACCCCTCAAGTCAAGTAATCATGAAAAGGCACAACCACTCAAGGAAGCTCTCACCATCCATTCCCATGTGGTCTTAGAACGATACCTATAGACTCTCTGAGGATGTACTTATGCCTAATTCCCCCTATAGTCTCGATACGTAACTATGTACACTCTGAAGAAGCACATAGTCCAATTCTCTTAGGTCCATCAAATGATACTAATTTATAATTTACTCTCTAGGGAAGCCCTTAATCATCAATTCCCTCTTTAGTCTACCGCACCAGGTTCACAAAGCCCTGAGTAGTCCAGTCATGCATAATCGACTATCAGCATCCCTATGTAAGTTCAGAAACTACTTGGCTAATGTATACACTGCCTAAAATTCATATAAATAATAGGAAATACATGCAATAAATTATATCAAGGCAGGCAATCAATGCAACAAGGCCTGCCTCACAGGCAGCCTAAGCCAAATGGTGATAAACAACCAGAACAAGGGAAACACCCAAGGCGTAATCCTCAAACGTGCTAACAAGAAATCATTATTCATCTAATAGACTCAAGAAGACAAGCAATCTAAGGCAGATGGTAATACATGATCAAAACCCTATCCCGAGATACACGATACATGGGAATCCAACACTTTGCAGAAAAACTCAAAGACAATCAATGTACGGAAAAAAACCACCTAACTCGATCCTATGAGAACGATATACTTGAACCTCGGACTGTGACTCATCCTAGAACAAACTAGATCTGAAAAAACATCTAAAACGTTCAAACTATGAAACTCTCATTAGAGAAAGAATCAGAAAACGTGGCCAAAGGAGAACCAAGACCTCACAGCTATGATTATATTGCAACCGACGGTGTTCGATTTGGATAAGCAGTGATAGAACGGTGGCTTAGAGAAGATCTGAAGCCGTACCCTCGCTCTCGATCAAAGAAGCTGGAGAAGAAGATGTTTATAGGGTTAATATGTGACCCCGATCCATTTACTAAAAAAAGAAAATACACGGCGTGTACTTTTGGAGTACACGGTGTGTACCGGGCTTTTCCGTACTCCACATTAAGCGGCCTCGACATCACCCCTACATGGCCGTGTGTGTGGCCATGACATGACCAACACACGACCTAGAGCGACAACAATGTACATCACGTGTTATTATAAAGTACATGGCGAGTACTTAAAAATTTCAAAAAACTCCTATTTTCTCAAAAACTCCAGAAAAAGGAAAAATATACCTAAACAGATGATCCAGGTTCTTACAAAATAACACACCTCCATGTTGGGTTATTAATGGAAGTGAAACCCTTATCTTATGTGAATGTGTATGGGTCCGTTATGATATAAAAAGAATTATGAGGTAATATAAAGCCTTTTTATAAGATGTTCATCTTGTTCTAACCAAGATGTACCGAGACACCAGACATCAATAATGGATGCTAGGTATGAAGAGGCAAACAGTAGGCTTTATCACCCAATGCTCTTCTCAAAAGATGGTGAAGTAAGAGATCAGGAAACCTATGATAGTTTTATAATATTTATCCATTATTGAGTGGAAATGGAACAACATCACCATAAACTTCATGATAAGATTGTCAAGATCCCAATAAGTTAGTGATGCGGTATGGGTGGTCATCGATTGGATGTCCACAATTTTTCATTCCCTACCAATCTGGGATACCTTCTATATTTATGAGAAAATAAGGATTTAAATTATTGAGGTATTTTTACATCATAGTGTTCCCCATTCAATCATATCATACCAAGATTCATGTTTCACCACATAGTTCTAGAAAGGGTTTCAAAAGGCATTAGGTTCATAGGTTCTCTTCATTACATCATATCTCCCTCAAACCAATGGGTAGTTCAAGAAAACAAGATAGGTGTTAGAAGATATGATTTGATCCAATATTATAGATTTTGGTGGTTCATTGTAAAATATTATACATCTGGTTGAGTTTTCCTTGAACAACAGTTTTTAAGAAACCATTTAGTTGGATCCGTATGAAGAACCTTATGGTAGCCCCTTTCGTTCAGCTCTATGTTGGTTAAAGATTGGTGAGGCAAAACAATTGGGTCATAATCTTGTTCCAGAGGCCTCAAATAAATTCTAGGAGATCTAGAATCATATGTATAAAACTCATTCTAGGGGGAAATATTATACTGATCATCATTTTAGACCTCCAACGTTTGAGGTGGAACATCCTGTCTTTCTGCGTGTTTCACATAAATTGTGTCATAGGTGAATTTGGAGGTAGGAATTGTTATCACCTCTATATTTTGAGCCTTTTAAGATAGTGGAGATAGTTTTACTGGTATCCTATTGGTTTTAGATACCTCAAAGGCAACGTTCCATTCAAGAAATCAACCACATATCTCAACTTTGAGAGTATCATGTCTGCATGTCTCATTCATTTAACCCAAGGGATGTCGAGCTGGAGGCAGATTCCTTTTTTGAGGAGCATCCGATATGTATTGTTGATCAGAGCATACAGTCTCTCCAGTTAATGTTATCAACTCTAGTTTGGGTTCTATGGTAGAATAGACACATACAAAACAAGACCTTGGAATGGAAAGCTGATGTATATGCGCAGTGTCCAGAACTCATTACAAAAACATTTTACCACCCTTGGAAGGGATTCTCAGGGACGATTTTTGTTAAGAATTAGAGTTTGTAACATAGTGTGTTTTCTATAAGGTATATAAAATTTGTTTTTTTAAATTGAGTTTCCCCTAATAATGATTAGTAAGGAATAGAATGACATCTCGAGGGGTGTCTGGGGTTCATTTAGAGCTCTAAGAGCCAAAATTGAAAAGGCAGACTATATTTCATTATTAGTAGAAATTGGGCATCCTAGTCCATACAGTTTCCCAATATCGCACGATTATAGATAGTGGGGTGTTATGGACGGCACGATTGGTCTACAACCGTGTGACCCCGGGTGCATGAACATGAATAATTTTTATAAGGCCCAATCCTTAAACATTATATAGCATTGAGTTATGTCAAACATTTGACATTATTTAACATAGAGGATCTTCTCAAGATTATATTATCACATAATTAGGCCATAACTATTACATAATAGACCAAGGCATTACATGTGGGTAGTTACATTCAGTATCGAGTTTTTTCACCAAAGAAAAACCTTTAAGAAAAACCTGACTTCTTTTTCTTGATAAAAATTTTCTAATCTTTTCCCTTTCTATTACCCATACTTATTCCATATGTGAAACATTTCAAAAATAGGGGATGAGGATAGAAAATAATAGTATGGAATATAAAATAATAAATTAAACCATTATTCCATGAATATTTAACACCAATGAAAACATTTTCACAAAATCATACTTTTCGCCCATAAAACATAATCTATTTAGATTACATCATGTAATCATAAGATTCCTAAAAAACATCATAAAAATCATAAAAGACAAATATTACTTGTGGAATTCATATCAAATATACATTTTATCTTGCACAACTACATAGGTAGTAACCTTCATTGTAATGTTTAGAATACCCATAACAATATATTCCCTAAATATCTTAGTATAAACCCAAATGATTACATCCATCATGTTACCTAATGCATTATAGATCTATCTCGGGCTCACCCACCCTAGGTTTATCACAGAACCACCCATATACCAAAATAATTACCAAGAACCATAACATAATCATAACACATAAACCATGAATAAAGGAAAATTATCATTTCTATATTACAATCATAATATATCATTTAAATATATTGATATAATAAATTCAATCTAAAAAAACACAGTTAAAACATTTAAAAAGAAGATTTTGGAATCAAAGAGTCTTATACCACTTTGAAACACTTTATGAAACTATTATTTCATACAATTAAAATATAAATAAATTCTTAAAACCATTTTGAAAACATTTACATTAATGAGAAATATTTTTAATAATAAATCTTTAAAACATTTAAAATGATATTTTAGTTAAATAATCCCTTACCACTTGGGAAATAATTTAATAAAACAAATTGAATAATAAAATAAAATTAAACATTAAAAATCATGAGAATATATAAATTCACGATATAAAATGTCAAAATGGTTGTATATACACCTTATAGGACAATAGAGTTTCAAAATATCAAGAAATGCCTCACTGAAAAGAGAATGAGATGTGGTCCCTTACAAGAATCATATCATTAGTTTAAGGATAAATGAATTCAATAATTATGTGTGATAAATATAAATACATCCAATACAAGTGGATATTAAGTGTAATAAGATATAATTCCATTCTAATATATTCTTGGAATAACAAAACCAGTGGCATAGACATTTAACTCAATGAAAAGAGATTTGGTTAAGATTTCCCTTTCAAAGATCATTTTTTTAATAAAATAGATTGATTAGCTATAATCACTATAAACAGAAAAAAATATTTATAAATACAATATAGGATATCAAAATTTATTTCTCACATAATCATAGTATGACATAATCTTAAAGTAGAAGATTAACACAAGGAATGTAAATTAGGTTCAGATGTTACCTTACTTCGAGATTGACTTGTCTCGTACCATAATTATGTTCCGAAATAATAATATTGGTAAATTTATAATTGATTTAGTACCTTTTTCATGTTTATTATTCCTTTTATATCACCTATTACTTTGTTATAAAAATTAAATAATTATTTATGTTCATATCTGTTGTTTTTTTGATATTCGGTACATGAGTTGAAAATGAATTTGTTTTGATATAAATTGTGTGTGTGGTGAAAATTACATAATCTCAAAAATATTATTCATGATTTAAATATCACATATAACTAGTATATATTTACATATTATTTTCCATGACATTTGGAGATATTAAATGAAATTCACCATTTTTGGAGAGGGTAGGTCGTACGTACGCATGAACACTACTTTCTTTTCTTTCTCATATTAAAGGAATAAAAACTAATTGATACATAGGTATATTGTAATTATATTATAATATATAGTTATATATGCTACATAAGTTCATTAATTCTATCCTTTATACATTCCATGTATGACATGAATGAGTCATATCACTTGGAGGGGTGGTAGTCCACACTCCCTCAAATGAAATTATCATATTTACACATTATGGAAAGAATAAAGGTATTTTGTAAATAAATATTTCATAATCATATAGACAATAAAAATATAATATATGTCATATATAAATATATTCCATCATAATGGCCACCACGATAGGTGGTAGGAGAAAATTGAACAATCATCGTTTCGTGAGGCAGTAGTTCACCATACAAAGATATAATATGTTCTATATTAATAAGATAGAGGTGTTTGTTATTTTTGGTTGAAAACATGTAATAAAAATATACTAGTACATTTAGGATACTATTTGTCTTATAAAAATGGAATAAAGAGAGTTAAGGGGGTTGGATAATGGAAATAAATGAAAGGATCCTGAGAGAAGACATCACCTCTATGTCTGGTTAATTCTTTTGATTTTACCCAAAATGCATTCTTGAATTGCCTTCTGAACATAGTTTGGATTACAGGAGTAAGTGAGGGAATTTTGGAGATTATTTTATCAGAATTTTGATGACACAATGGGCTTGAGATGTCTGAGTATCTGGGTATAGATTATGGCCTTTTATAAGATGGAGGAGTGGCACTTTTGGAATGTCTTGAACTATTATTTTATTCTAAATTTATTTTGGAATTAAAATTGTTTCAAAGTGATAATTTTAGAGTATAAGATGATGATGGGTCTAAATCCTATCAAACAATATGTTTTATATAATTTTATGTCTGAAATATAACCTTATCTTTTGGCTTTAACCCTTAGTTAAATAAATTGACTCTTACCATGTCTTCTTGTATTTTTACACTATATAGTTAATATGGATACAATAAAATTCCAAAAGATCCTAATGTGAATAATTATTAAAATTTTTACATTTTATAAGTTATTTGGATTAATCTAATATTTTTATGACTATTATATCTTCTAATAAAACATTATTTGTTTTTAAAAACTCATTTATGTCAATTTTGACTCTAATTATTAATTGATTTTTGTTAAAGTCATAAATACTTGATTAATTTGAAAAATCTACATTAAATCCAAGATAAAATGTCATAATAGTCCTTAAAATTCTTTTATGTCATCAAAATAATAAAATTACAATTATTTTAATATTTATAAAATCATTTATTTAAATCATTCATTAATAAGGTAATCATGACATCATCATTGTGTCATAAATAAATAAATTTACTTAATATATAAAAATAAAAAATAAATTACCATGATATAGAAAATATTTTTAGGTTTATATTGACAATTTATAGTCAAATATATCAATTATATAAACCCATATTAAAATTGTTTTAGTAAAAATATACATGTTTATGTTAAATTTCTCTTTACTTTAAATTAATTCTTCAAACATGTCATTTTTACGCCCATGTGGCCCATTGGGTTGTAAAATAGTCTTGAGGATAAAAATGATTGGAAATATCTCATACAGTAGTATTATGACACAATTTATGACTGTTTTATATTATTATTATATTGCTTTCTACACATATTTACCTATTGTACCCTTTAACCATGGTAAATAAAAATAATTACAAAAGATACTATTCATAATTTCGCAAAATAAAAGGTATATTTTTACACAATATGGACCTTATAATTAAAAATATGGAATCCATTTTTCCAAATTCAATGATTATAATTTTCAGTAAATAATTTAAAAATAATTCTCATCGTCAAAATGATAAAATATGTTTCTTAAAAGTAAAAATTATCCAAAGATTAACACATGTTTATATTAAATTTCAATGTGTAATTACTTAAAATGGACTTAATTTGATTAAATGATAAAAACATAACCCAATTAAACTTTAAAACCAATTAAAATGATAATATCACAATATAAATAAATCAGATGAAAATTCATTTTTGAATTAGAATGAAGTATTTTTTAATTTTAATTAAAATATGAATTTTATCATAAAAATACCAATAATTAAACAAAGTTAAATTGTGATGTACCTATTTTAAATAATAAGTATAATTTAGAAAAAACAACATATAAAAGTGAAAAATAATCGATTTAAAAATGGTTTTTCATTAAAAGGCGGCAAAGCTACATTTTTTTGAAAAATACTTATTTTATTTGAAAATATTGGATTTGTACTAATATCATATCTATAAAACATATAAGATGAATTTTAAACATTAAATTGAATATATAACATATAATAATACATAATATGTTATATGATTTTGTAAACACAATTATTACCTTTTAAATATGTTTTCATAAAAACACACCCTTTATATTCAATTGGGTTTTATTTCCATTTCTAATTAATTTGGAAACCATGGAATAGTTATTTAAACATGTGTAAAACATAATCTTATAATTCTGTTGATACTATTAATTCCCTCCATAACAATAGCAAGGTTATAATGGAAGCACATAAATAATAATATTTGTTTGTTTATTTAAGCTTGATGTAGTGTATCATGTATGATATTGAAAATAGTGTTTACGACATAAAACTAGGGATGTTACATCCTCCCCCTTTAATAAATTACATACTAAAAAATAGAATTTGGGGTTATCAACTAGTGTTTGACATTTCAAAATAACTTTCTTGATAACCAACAACGTAAAAAAGGGTTAATAATAAATCCACATTAAAAGATAGACTGTGATGTACAATGGTCACCCAAGATAACACATACTAGGGTTCCATGTAGTAAAACATGGATATGGAAGAAAAACTAACCATATTGTTCTGATAGAGAGTGATAGGTAAAATACTCTGAAAAATGTTAATAATCAAAAACAATAAACTTTTGATGGGTTAAATGGTATTTGATTTCCCATTAGGAAAAGTAAAAAAACAACATTCTTATTTTATGTTCCTTTTCATATATTTGTGGAATTATTTTACTACATAGAATAAGAACATCAAGAAATTTACTTACCTGAAAATTAGAGCTTTATCCTTCAATCAAATTCCACAAAAGACTCGTTTTTTTGTCCAAATGAAGAGTATTCATGAAGAGTCAACTTATTAATCCACTAAAGATTAAATATCTATTTCTAATTACATGAAACATTAACCAATGCCAAAATGGTTAGTACAATATCCGATAATCCCCCAAAAAATAATAATCTATATTAAAGATAAGGACTACATTTAATATTCAAAATTAAATAGTAATACCCAAAGTCAAACATAAAATACTCTGCAAACAAATGCCCTTATATTTACTCAAAATAACTAAACTAAGATTAGAAATCAAAACACAAAATAATATGATAACATAATCTTCCAAGATATATATTTAAATGTACCACCATAAAACATCATCTACACTTAATTTCTCATACAAAAAATTAATTAACCTAACCACAATTTTTTCATGATTGGTTAATCATAACCACAAATAACCAAATTCCCATAATTGAACTATTAAAATCTTAGATTCTTCTGAAATATAATTCAACCACTACTCCATTAAAATCCCACTGTGTTCTACTTTCCTTAATCATATAATGTTCCCAAAATCATGAATGTCATCCCAAATAACATTAATCACTTAATCCTCAAATCATTTTCCCACTATCGTGGTTATCTATTTAATAAAATATATATCTCCCAAATCAACTTATTCATAATCCATAAGATCATTTAACTAAAATGAAAAGGTCATATTATCCAAGGACATCCTGTAGGCTAGTGGTAGGTGATAAAAACCCATCACTATCAGTTTGTGGGTTTGATTCCTATAGTCGTTTCTGACAAGATAGTTTTTCATACAATCTATGTGTTTTCCTTTTTCAAAAATGGTATAATTATTATATCATTAAAAAAATGAGATAAAATCCACAAAAAATAACCAAAACATGTTTTAACCTCAAATGTTTTTCTATACCATTAATTTTTCATCCCCAAAATTACTAACCCATAACAACCTCAAAAATAAATGTCTCCAAAAGTACCATTAATAAAATTGAAATTTAATAACATATACCTCAAACAGCTTTTCCAAGACATTGAAATTCATTAAACATTAAATTTATAAACCGTTTATCGCATCTATAACTCTTAAGAAAACATCCTACTCTCCAAAATTGTATAAACGATCCTCTGATACCAACTATAAGGCCCCGACCATAAATATTAAATAATCTCGAGTTAAGTCAAAAATTTAAAATTATATCACATTGAGGATCTTTACAAGTTTAGAGTTTTATCGAATTAGGCCATACCAATTACATAATTGACCCAAACATTACATGTGGATAGTTACACTTAGTAACCATTTTTTCCACCAAAGGACACCCTTTAAACAATAAATGACTTTTTTTTGATAAAAATCTTCTTCAAATAATTCTTTCACTTACCCATCCTTATAGACTATGGAAAACATTTTAAAAAATATAGGGTGTGAATAAAAACCTCAGTAAGGAATATAAAATAAGTAATAAAACCATTTGTCCATTAATATTTAACACCCTTGAAAACATTTTTAAAAAATCATACTATTATCCCATTAAAAATAAACTATTTAGCTTACATAATGTAATAATAATATTCATACACTACATCATAGAGATCATAAAACATAAAGGTAACTTGTGGTATCCATAGCATACTTACATTGTATCATTCATTGCTACATTGGCAGTAACATTCTAGGTTATGTTTGGAATGCCCATCATAGTATATTCCTTAAATCTCTTAAGAGTAACCACAATGTTTACCTCTGTCATTTTACCCAATAAATTAGAGAGCTACCACTAGCTCTACCACCCTCAGTTTATCATCAAACCACCTGTATACATTAACAATTCCAAACAACCATAACATAATCATAACACATAAACCATGAAAAACAAAAAAAATAACATTACTACATTGCAATAATAATATATTATTTGATGATATAGATATAATAAATACATTCTAAAAAACCCATTTCAAACAATTACAATGAATATTTTTGAATCAAAGTGTCCCATACCACTTCAATAATTTTAAAGATATTATAATTTTAATATATTACTTTACATTTAAATAAATACTTAAATCCATTTTGAAAACATAGACTTTAAGGAGTAATATTTAGAGGAATAAATATTTAAAACATTTAAAATAATGATTTAGTTAAAGAACCCTTTACCACTTGAGAAACACTTGAATAAGAATCAATAATGAATAACATAAAAAATTAAATATCATGAGAATATAGAAATTCTTGATACAAAATGTAAAAAGGGATGTATATACACCTTATAGTATAATAAAGGTGCACAATATCAAGATATGACTAAATGAAAAGAGATTGAGACATAGTCCCTTACAAAGATTGTATCATTAGATTAAGGATAAATCAATGACATAATTATGTGTGAAAAATAAAAATACATCCAATATAAGTGTATATTAAGTGTAAAAAAATTAGTGGTTATTCACAAATATTTTTGGAAAAACCAAACCAAGGACTTATATATTTAACTCAATGAAAAAAGTTTGAGTTAAGATTTCCCTTAAAAAGATAATTTTTTTAATAAAATAGATCGATTATATATATTCAATCTAAATAAAAATAAATAAAGTATAAATAAATGATATGATATCAAAAGTTATTTCTCACATAATAATATCACAACATAATCAAGATGTCGAATATTAACCCAAAGAATGGAAATTGGGTTAAAAAGTTCCCTTACCTCGTGTCTGACTTTTCTCATGCAATATTTATGTTCTTGAATAATAAACATAGGTTAATTTTTATTTTCTGTATAAGATTTTTCAAAAATTATATTACTTGTATATTAATTGTAACCATGTTATAAAAATTACATAATTATTTATGTCAATATTAGTCGTTTTGTCGATATTAGTTATTTGAGTCGAAAATGAACTTGTTTTGCTGTAAATTGTACATTTGGTAAAAATTAAATCATCTCCAGAATATTATTAATGATTTAAATATCATATATATCCATTATATACATATTTATAATATTCTGTATCATTTTTATATAAGAAATGAAAGGCACCATTCATGGAGATGATAGGATGTATGAATGCATGAACACTGCTTTCATTTATTTGTTATATTGATGGAATGAAGAATAAATGAAAAATATGTATATCATAATTTAATTATATTATATATATTATATACATTGAATAATTTTGTTAATTTCATCCTTTATATGTTCCATATTTGGCATTAATGATTCATATCACTTTGAGGGGGTGGTACTCCACATTTTCTCAAATGAAATTATCATATTTACACATTATAAAAAGCATAAATTTATGTTGTAAATAAAAATTTCCAAAGAATAAAGTAAATATAAATAAAATTTATATCACATATATATATAGTTCCATCATAATGGAAACCATGATATGTGCTAGGATAAAACTGAACAATTATTATTTTTTAAGGTAGTTGTTTGGTGTACATAGAAAAAGTATATTCTATATCCATTAGATGGAGGTGTGTGTAAGTGAGGAAATAAAATTAGTATAAAAACATCCTAGTATATTTAGGATACTTTTTTTATTATAATATATTGTAATAAAGAGAGTTTAGGGGACTGTAGAATGCAAATAAATGAAAGGATATTGAGAGAAGTAGTTACCCATAAGTCGGGTAACTCTGATTCATTTTTGCAAAAATGCATTCTGGAATTGTCGTATGCCCAAGGTAATGAATTTAAGAGGAAGTGTGGGATGTTTGGTGATTTTCTTATTATAATTAGGTCGAGAAAATGTTCTTGGGAGGTGTGATTATGTGGGTAGAGGTTATGGCCTTTGATAAGAGGGAGGAGTGGCAATATAGAAATGTCTTGAAATATTGTTATATTATAAATTAATTTAAGAATTATAATAGTTAAAAAGTGATATCAATAGAGGAGAAGATGAGGAGGTGTCTAAATACTCTGAAAAAAATTATTTTAGACAAGTTTAAATCACAAAACTAACCTTATCTTTTTTTATTAACCCTTAGTTAAATTAATTTACTCTTACCATGTCTTCTTGTATTGTTACACTACATGGTTAATATTATTACTATAAAATGATAAAAGAAGGTCAAGATAATAATAAATAACTTTTTTAACATTATATAACTCAATGTGACTAATATAAAATTATTATGACTATAATATCAATTTATAAAATAGTATTTCTTTGAAAAATTCATTTATGTAAATTTTGACACTATTTAGTAATTGATTTTTGGTAAAGCCTTAAATAATTGATTAAATCAAAAAACTACATTAAATAAAATATATAATATCATAATCATCAAAAAAAAATTTATTGAATATTAATTTTCAAATTAATTTTATTTTAATATTTATAATAACATTAATTTGAATCTTTCATTAATAAGGTTATCACTGCATCATTATTGTGTCATAAATAAATTAATTTATTTTATGTATAAAAATAATTAATAAAATGAAAGGATATATTAATTTTTTTCATCTTTATATTAAATATATATAGTCAAATATATCAACTATATAATCCATCATTAATTATTTTTAGTAAAAATATATATGATAGTGTTATATTTCTCTTTACATTAAATTAATTGTTATAACATGTCTTTTCCACACCCATATGGATCCATGGGGTCCTAAAATAGACCCAAGGATGACAATGGTAGGATATATATCATAAAATAGTATTATTTCATATGTTATTATAGTTCAATATTATTATAATATTATTTTTTTAACCTCATTAACCTGATTTACCCTTTAACCATTGTAATAAAATAATTATTAAAGTTACTATTCATAAAGTCCAAAAAATAAAGGTACCTATTTAAACAATTTTTAATTATGATTAAAAATATGAAATCAATTTTGGTAAATTCAAAACATATAATTTTCAGTAGTTAATTTAATATTAATTCCCTTTGGAAAAATTTTAAAACAAGTTTTTAAAAAGTAAAAATCATGAAAAAATTGACACATGTTTATATCAAATTATAATGAAAAATTAATTCCAATGAAAATAATTTGATTAAATGATAAAAACTTAATCAAATTACACTTTAAAATGAATTAAAATAATAATATAACAATATAAATAAATCAGATGAAAAGCATATTTGAATGAAAATGGAGTATTTTTCACTATTCATTAAAATATAAATTTTATCATAAAAATAAAAAAATTGAACCAAAGTAAATTGTGAAGTCCCTATTATAAATAAAAAGTTCTTTTAAAAAATACAGTGTTTATAAGTGGAATATACTCAATTTAAAAAGGGGTTTTCAATCAGAAGGTAGTAAAACATCATTTTTTTTGAAAAATACTTCTTTTATATGAAAATATTGGACTTATTCTTATATCATATATAGAAAAAATATAAGATGAATATTGAGAATTACATTGAATATATAAAATATAAAATACATTATTATTTATATGATTTTATAAACACAAGTATTTTCGTTTAAATTTCTTTTAATTAAAACACATCTTTTATATACCATTGGTTTTTATTTCAATTTCTAATAAATTTGGTAAACAATGAATCATTATTTAAACATGTGTAAACCATAATTTTGTTATTTTGTTGATAATATTATTTAATATCATTGAAATGAGTAGTATATAATGGTATAATTTAAATATTAATATTTAGTTGTTTGTTTAAGCTTGATGTAGAGTATCATGTATGATATTGAACATAATGTTTGTCTATAAAAAGTAAGGATGTTATAATTTTAGATGGCTAAGAAAGATCTATTTGTTGGGGTTGTGCATAGTTATTGAAACTGTGCACCAATACAATGTGGGGTGCCCCATGGATCAGAACATGGTGCATGGTTGGCACAAGGTTTTACCAACAGTGTGACCAAACCATACGCCCCGCTTTTTTAAGAAGAAATTCTTAAACTTCCTTTAATGAATGTTATCATTCAATATTCATTCTTCCTACCTTTTTCTCTAGTAGGCACTTCTTCCTCCCATGTTCCAAACCATCCTCCTTCGCTCCATTTGTAACACCCCAGGTAAATAAAGAATATGTCATTTTTATATTTATCCATATTTTTAAATAAAATATTAATATTACTTTAAAGGGGATGCTATGCTCGATGGCGTACCCAATACGCAACAAAGAGTTTCTTAGGAATCTTCTGTTTCACTCTAATAATAAAATAATATTATTTTAAATAGTAGTTAATGCCTAGCCATTGTAATGGTGGGAATGAACAAAACTAACTACAAAATGATTAAATATGTTCGTTAAATATTTTTACTTTTCACAATAAATGTTAGAGGATTAAAAACGCGAATGAATCCAATTATAACCGTAAACATTCTAATATTCTTAAAAGGTCGATTAACCACCTTTTAATGGAGAGCCTGTTTTAAATCCACTTTTTGACAATTTTATGTGTTATATATGAAAAAATAAAATTCTTCTTTAGAATCGGGAGATCAAAATTTACTTTGTGTAAATTTTTGGTATTTTTCCGATAAAGTTCATTTTTTTTGAATAGTGAAAAATGTTGTATTTTAATTCAAAACCTCTTTTTAATCTAATTTATTTATATGATTATATTATCTTTTAAATTAGTTTTAAAGTGAAATTAGAATATATTTTTACCATCTAATCCAATAGTGGTTGTTGGAATTAATTTCACTTTGAAATCAGACTTAAACTAGTGCCAATCTTTTGATACATTTTGTTTCATAAAAACACGCTATTTGTTTTGACAACGGGAATTAATTATTAAATAAATTAATGAAACTTAAATGTTTTGAGTTTTGTAAAATATACATCATCTTTAAATTTGGAATATCAAATATATCTTAGGGTTAATTTTTGGTAATTTTCTGAAAAACTTCAATTTTTAATTAATAGTGAAACCACTAAGTGGTACTTATAAAAACTGATTTTCCATTTAAATGAAAATTTTCCACCTTTTTGTTTTTAATTTCAAAAATATGACATACATGGTTGTCATTAAGAAGTAAAATGTGGTTCAATGGGATTAAAATAATTTTTTGGTGAATAGTAACTTTTTTGTTTTTAATCGCGATTAGAGGTAATTAGTGTAGTTTAAGGTAAAAAAAATGTTTTAATAATATGAGATGATCTTGACACATGTCATACCCTCATTGGATGTGTTATGGCCGACCAATACAATCCATGGGTCAACTTGGGGACCCCATGGAGCCACTTTGGTTGGAAAATGACATAAATAACTTTTAATTTAATGTTAAAATAAAAATGTCACAAGCATGAGATGTTTCACTAAAACAATATTTAAATGGAGTTATACAAGTAATAATTTTAACTATACATATTCATTAGAAATCTAAAAAGATTTCATAAATCATTATATTTTTTTTATAATTTTTAGATATTAAATAAATTAAATTATTTATGACATCATGATGATGCAGCGATTACCTCATTAATAAAGGATTTAAATAAAATAAAAAGATAATGTTAAAACAATAACATACACTTGTCAAAAACCTATTGGATGAGTATATTTATAACCCTTACCACCTTATCCTTGAAATAAATCAATGTGGGACCTTTAAAATCCGAAACTCATTTGAAAATAAAGTAACATTTTGTAACATTACAAGAGTGCCCATCCTCTCCTCTTATAAAAGACCCCCACCACTACCACCTTACCCACACCTCTCAAGACTTTGGCTAAGCCAACCCCAGCTCATTTTACCTCTCCACATCCCTCGCTACTTTGGGCATAAGTCTTCCCAAGGAAGCCTTTGAGCTCAAATCAAAAAGAGTTACGTGATTTTATGGTAATGTCTTCACTTGTGTTCTTTTGTTTTATTTTGATTCTCCAACCCCCTAAACTCTTTTTATTCATTTCTTTTGTAACAACTACAGTGTATTCAATATACTAGGATGTTGTTATAATAAGCATTCGAGCTACACTTACACACACCTACATCAAATGGTTAATGAACATACTATTTCTGTGGATGGTGAATTTCTGCCTCACAAAACGATGATTGTTCAACACTCATATAACATCTTAAAAGGTGGCCATTAAGATGTCACTATATTTATATATGATATATAATATGTTTACGTTTTACTTAAGCTTCTGTATTTTTATTTTGTGGCATACCTTTACGGTTTCCATTGTGGGTAAACACGATAATTTCATTTTAGGAAGTTCGGACTACCGCCCCCTCAAAGTGACTTGATTCGTTAATGCCATATGTGGGATGTATAAAGGATGTATTTAAAGTTATTATATATGATGTATGTTACAAATAAATTATGAATATAATTCTGGAATTAAAATATACATACCTCTCATTTAGTTTTAATTCCATTAATTTGACATAGAAATGAAAGTAGCGTTCATGCGTACGTATGGCTTACCGTCTCCATGAACGGTGAATTTCATTTCATACCTCTAAATGATTATATAATATTATAAATACATGTATATTCTGGATATATATGATATATATGATATGAAAATCATGAATATCATTCTGGTTATAATGAACCTTTGACCACACGAACAACATGTAATTGTAAGAAGTCCACTTTCGACTTAAGAACCAAATATCGACAAAACAAACATTATTGACTTAAATGATTACATAATGTTTATAACATGGAAATACGTGATATAAAAGGAATAATGAAGTTGAAAAAGGTTCTTAAGAAAGTTGAAATTAACTCATGTTTATTATTCAGGATGTTAAAGAATGATCAAGTCAAGTCGGACTTGAGGTAAGGGATCCTACTCCTCTCTTTCTTTTTAAGTACACTCTTTTATGTAATTCCTTTTAAAGCTAATATTTCTTGTTATTGGGATGTTCTTTTATATTACTCTTACTGTAATTTGTATGTTCATATGATGAGAGACCCTATTCTCTCTCATCAATCCATTATGGATGTTTTGAATGGCGTCGTTAGGCTGCCGAATTTTCGTAAGAGATCTAACCTCTCTCTTTCTTTTTAGGTACTCTCCTTTATGTCACTTCTATTAAGATCCTCTTTGTTATGTTGGGGGGTGTTCTTTTATATTACTCTTTCTGTAAATTTTATGTTAATATGATGAGAGATCCTATTTTATCTCATAAATCTGTTTTTGGAAATTTTAAGTGGCGTCGTTAGGCTGCCGAGTTTTCGTAAGGGATTTTTCATCTCACTTTTATTCCCGTGAGTCTTATGCTACATTAGCCACCATTTCCATTGAGTGGTGTATGTACTTACCATTATTATACTCTTTCTGTAATATAATTTCATTAATGGGTACTTACATATTCATTGTATGACCCTTCTTCAATTGGGTGTACGTTTTGAAAGTTACCCAAGTCGGTAAGGGAACCTTTCACCCTCCCCTTTTTAAGATACATCTTTTGTTATGTCTTTTAATTCACATAACATTATGTTGGGATATGTTCTTATATATCCTTAGTGATTTAAATTTTATGTCCATGTGACGAGATACCCTTTTTATCTCTCATCAACTCATTTTCTGAATTTTGTAGTGACACCGTTTGGCTGTCAAATTTTTGCAAGGGAACTTCTTAACCCAATTTTGATTCTTTGGGATAAGCTTTTACTCCTTGAATATGTCGTTCTATGAATATTTGTGAATATCCTCTGATTTTTTACACTTAATATCCACTTATATTTGGTCTATTATTTTGTCACACATAATTATGTAATTGATTTATCCTTAATCCAAGGATATCGTCTTTGTATGGGACTTAGTCTCAATATCCTTTCATTGAGGGATATTTTGTTTTATACACAACCTTATTTTATACGGTGTATAAACCACTTTGACTTTTATGTTTATCTGAATGGAATCTTTTTTATACAAAGCGTTTTACTAAATGACAGAAGGGAATGTTTTTGTCATATGTATGCGGAGACAACGACTTCTCCGCCGCCATGACCATTATTTGAGTTTCGGCTTCTTCTACAAGCCACACATTTTTTTAAAAGAAAAATAAATACCATGTTTTACTTTTCTTTTATTTTGGTATTGAAAATGGTTTTCATAATGTTTTTATATCAATGTGTTGTATTGATATCTTGTGATTGAAAAGTGGAAATGTTATGTTTTATTTATGCATGTTTTATGTGATACGATTATGTTATGGTTCTTGGGCATTATTATGAAGACGGTTGATTCTGTGATAAACTAAGGGCGGGTGAGCCTGATATAGCTCTCCAATGCATTGGGTAACGCCAAGGGGTTAAACGTTAAGGTTTCTCCGAAGAGATTTAGGGAATATACTGTGATGCGTATTCCAAACATAACCAAGAGGGTTACTCCCTACGTAAGAATGTTATGAATGCCTCAAGTTACCTTTATGTCTTATGATTTCTACGATTTATTCATGATTTTATGAGGTATGTTAAAGTGATTATGTTTTATGGGTAAAGTATGATTTCATTCTTATGTATACATGTACTCATGTTTCCTTTCCATATTTTTATATCCCTTACTGAGCTTTTTATGCTCATCCAAAGTTTTTGAAATGTTTTCCATAGGTCAATGAAAGGGTACATGATATGATGATAGTTTTAAGGAAGTGTCAAGAAAGAATCCATGTTTTATGTTAAATATGTTTCCGTTGATGGAAAAATGAATACTATCTTTTATGTAACCACTTTGTTTAAATGTGAAATGTAATGCAAGTTTTATGATCTAATTCTCTAAAACTATAAACCTGAAAAGATCCCCAATGTGTAATCTTGTAATAACTCAAGATTATGTAAGGTTTAAGGCTGGGGCCTTATATTTGGTATCAATGGTCGGTTTAGATAACTTTAGAGGTTAGTTTATTCTCTAAGCACAAGTGACATTACCATAATGGTTAGGATTTCATAAAGACTCCTAGTTTTAGATAAAGTGAATGAGTAAGTATATCTTAATGTTTACCTTCCTCATTAGTACATGATGGTTTTGTTGATATACTCACACTGAAACTTCTGTTTTTAGTGAATGTATGGATCTAGCAGGCACCAAAGAGACAACAGGTTCGAAGGAAACTATGGTGGTTCTCTGATTAAGATACTAGATAAAATGGGGGATTCAATGAGGAAACACATGGTTGTTCTAAACCAACTGTCAAGGAGTCATGATCAACCACTTGAACCTTGGTATGATCAGTAATGCATCATGTACGAGATGAAAAATCAATGTGGATGTTCAGGTATAAATTATAAAGGTAACCATTATAGTTTATACGATCCTTACTTTTGAGGTAATTATGTGTTATTATATGTTATGATGTAAAATGAAAGGCATCAGATAAACTTGAGGTTAAAATATGTTATGATCATTTTTGAAGATTTTATCTCGTTTTGGGGAATGTTTTAAGAATTATATAGTTTTTGAAAAAGGACAACACGTAGACTGTGTGACAGCCCATCGCGTTGGAAAAATCTGCAGGAATCGAACCCACAACCAAAGTGTGACTGGTATTTATCACCTACCACTGGACTACGTGAAGTCCCTGGTTAGTTTGACTAATTCTTTTTATTTAGATGATTTTAGGAATAAAGATTAAGTTTATTTTGGGTTATCTATGGAAATGATTAACCTATCATGGATGATATGTGATTAGGTTAATTACTTTTCAATATGAGAATTTAAGAGCAACTGATGTTTTTTGGAGATAAAAGTTAATTTGTACCTTGGAAGACTATGTGATTAAATCCTTAAAAAATTTGGGTTTCAATCTTAGTCTGGTTTACTTTGAGGAATTTTATGGACAAATTTTTTATCAAAAAGTCCTCGTCGAACTTTGGGTTTTGTTGGACAAATTTTGGAGATTAAGAATCAATTTTCTTTTTATAAAGGGTTATCCTTTTCTGGATTATTTGATCTTGTACTAACCATTTTGGTTTTCGTTTTGGTTAAAGTATAAAGACATGGGAAGTATATAGTTCTATTTGTGGATTAGGTTATTCTCTAGAAGTTGATTATAGTGAACAAGTCTTCCTAAATACTCGTCTTTTGGAGAAAATATGAGTTTGTGTAAGAAATCTAATAAATGTTGAAAGTCAACATTATAAGTAATTATGTTTCCTTCTGAATAAATTCCTTAATAAAAATTAACTTAAAACAAAAATGTTGTCTATTAACTTTTCCCATTGGCAAATCGAATACCATTTAACCCATCACAAGTTTGTGATTTTCTTATGGTTAACTTTCTCCTAAACATGTTTTCTATCACTCTCCATAAGAACATGACCCTATGTTTTCTCCTCCATGTCCATGTTTTCCTACATGGAATCATAGTATGGGTTAACTCGGGTGACCTCTGTACTTATCTTTCTTTATTTTAAAGTGATTGTTTTACCGACTCTTGTTCCGATGTGGGACTTTCAAAGATGTTTCCAAGCTCAATTTTAAAATTGCGAGGAAGAAATTCCAAAAAGGGGGGAAGGATGTAACACCCCAGGTAAATAAAGAATATGACTCCATACTTGTGAATACAATATTAATATTACTTTAAAGGGGATTTTATGATCAATGGCGTACCCAATACGCAACAACGAGTTTCTTGTGAATCTTACGTTGCACTCTAATAATAAAATAATATTATTCTAAATATTAGTTAACACCTAGTCGTTGTAATGGTGGGAATGAAAAGAACTAACTAAAAAATGATTATATATGTTTGTCAAATATTTTTACTTTTTACAATAAATGTTAGAGGATTAAAAACGCGAATAAATCCAATTTTAAGCGTAAACATTCTAATATTCTTAAAAGGTCAATTAACCGCCTTTTGATGGAGAACCTGTTTAAAATCCACTTTTTGACAATTTTATGTGTTATATTTGAAAAAATAAAATTATTCTTTAGAATCGAGACATCAAAATTTACTTTGTGTAAATTTTTTCTATTTTTCCGATAAAGTTCATTTTTTTGAATAGTGAAAAATGTTGTATTTTAATTCAAAACCTGGTTTTAATCTAATTTATTTATATGATTAGATTATATTTTGAATTGGGTTTAAAGTGAAATTAGAATATATTTTTACCACATAATCCAATAGTGGTCATTATAATTAATTTCACTTTGAAATCGTACTTAAACTAGTGTCAATCTTTTGATACATTTTGTTTCATAAAAACACGCTATTTGTTTTGACAGTGGGAATTAATTATTAAATTAATTAATTCAACTTAAATGTTTTTAATTTTTTAAAATAGACATCATTTTTGAATTTTGAATATCGAATATAGCTTAGGGTGATTTTTTGGTAATTTTCTGAAAAACATCAATTTTTGATGAATAGTGAAACCACTAAGTGGTACTTATAAAAATTGATTTTCCGTTTAAATGAAAATTTTCCAATGTTGTGTTTTGAATATAAAAAATCCGACATACATGGTTGTCATTAAGAAGTAAAATTTAGTTCAATGGGATTAAAATAATTTTTTGGTGAATAGTAACTTTTATGTTTTTAATCGCGACTAGAGGTAATTAGTGTAGTTTAAGGTAAAAATAATGTTTTAATAATATGAGATGAGCTTGAAATATTTCCTACCCTCATTTTATGTGTCATGGCCGACCAATACAATCCATGGGTCAACTTGGGGACCACATGGAGCCACTTTGGTTGGAAAATGACATAAATAACTTTTTATTTAAAGTTAAAATAAAAATGTCACAAGCATGAGATGTTTCACTAAAACAAATTTTAAATCGGGTTATACAAGTAATATTTTTGAATATAAATATTAATTAAAAATATAAACAGATTTACTACATCATGATATTTTTTTTATAATTTTTATACATTATATAAATTAAATTATTTATGACATCATGATGATGCAGTGATTACCTCATTAATAAAGGATTTAAATAAAATGAAAAGATAATGTTTAAACTATAACTTACACTTGTCAAAATCATATTGGATGAGTATATTTCGAACCCTTACCACCTTATCCTCGATATACATCAATGTGGGACCTTTAAAATGCTAAACTCATTTGAAAATAATGTAACATTTTGTAACTTTACAAGAGTGCCCCTCCTCTCCTCTTATAAAAGGCCCCCACCTCTACCACCTTACCCACATGACTCAAGCCTTTGGCTTGGCCAACCCCTGATCAGTTTGCCTCTCCACATCCCTCTCTTACTCCTAGAAGCCTCACTTTGGGTAGAAGTCTTCCCAAGGAAGCCTATGAGCTCAAATTAAAAAGAGTTACCCGAGTTTAAGGTAATGTCTTCACTTCTGTTATTTTGTTTTATTTTGCTTCTCCAACCCCCTAAACTATTTTTATTCATTTCTTTTTGTAACAACTCCAGTATCTTCAATATACTATGATGTATTTATAAGAATAATTCGAGCGACACTTACACACACCTAGATCAAATGGTTAAAGAACATACTGTTTCTGTGGATGGCGAATTTCTGCCTCACGAAACGATGATTGTTCAACACTCATATAACACCTTAAAAGGTGTCCATTAAGATGTAACTATATTTATATATGATATATAATATGATTATGTTTTACTTAAGCTTATGTATTTTTCTTTTTTGGCATACCTTTATGGTTTCCATTGTGGGTAAACACGATAATTTCATTTTAGGATGTGCAGACTACTGCCCCCTCAAAGTGATTTGATTCGTTAATGCCATATGTGGGATGTATAAAGGATGTATTTAAAGTTATTATATATGATGTATGTTACATATAAATTATGATTATAATTCTGGAATTAAAATATACATACCTCTCATTTATTTTTAATTCCATTAATATGACATAGAAATGAAAGTAGTGTTCATGCGTACGTACAGCTTACCGTCTCCATGAACGGTGCATTTAATTTCTTACCTCTAAATGATTATGTAATATTATAAATACATGTATATTATGGATATATATGATATATATTATATCCAAATCATGAATTTAATTCTGGATATAATGAACCTCTTACCACAGGAACAACATGTAATTGTAAGAAGTCCACTTTCGACTTAAGAACCAAATATCGACAAAACAAACATTATTAACTTAAATGATCAAATAATGTTTATAACATGGAAATGAGTGATATAAAAGGAATAATGAACTTGAAAAAGGTTATTAATCAATTAGAAATTAATTCAAGTTTATTATTCATGACGTTAAAGAACGATCGAGTCAAGTCGGACCCGAGGTAAGGGATCCTACTCCTCTCTTTCTTTTTAAGTACACTCTTTTATGTCATTCCTTTTAAAGCTCATCTTTCTTGTTATTGGGATGTTCTTTTATATTACTATTACTTTAATTTGTATGTTCATATGATGAGAGACCCTATTCTCTCTCATTAATCCATTATGGATGTTTTGAGTGGCGCCGTTAGACTGCCGAATTTTCGTAAGAGATCTAACCTCTCTCTTTCTTTTTAAGTACTCTTATTTATGTCACTTTTTTAAGCTCCTATTTGTTATTTTGGGGGATGTTCTATTATATTACCCTTTCTTTAAACTTTATGTTAATATGATGAGAGACCCTATTTGATCTCATAAATTCGTTTTTGGAAATTTTAAGTGGCGCCGTTAGGCTGCCGAGTTTTCGTAAGGGATTTTTCATCTCACTTTTATTCCCGTGAGATTTATGCTACATTCGCCACCATTTCCTTTGAGTGGTGTATGTACTTCCCATTATTATACTCTTTTTGTAATATAATTTCATTTATGGGTACTTAAATATTCATTGTATGACCCTTCTTCAATGGGGTGTACGTTTCGAAAGTTACCCAAGTCGGTAAGGGAACCCTTCACCCTCCTCTTTTTAAAATACTTCTTTTGTTATGTCTTTTAATTCACATAAAATTATGTTGAGATATGTTATTAAATATCCTTATTGATTTAAATTTTATGTCCAAGTGATGAGATACCCTTTTTATCTCTCATCAACTCATTTTCTGAATTTTGTAGTGACACCGTTAGGCTATCAAATTTTTCCAAGGGATCTTCTTAACCCAATATTGATTCTTTGGGATAAGATTGTACTCCTTGAATATGTCGTTCTATGAATATGTGTGAATAACCTATGATTGTTTTACACTTAATATCCACTTATATTTGGTGTATTAGTTTGTCACACATAATTATGTAATTGATTTATCCTTAATCCAAGGATACCGTCTTTGTATTGGACTTCGTCTCAATCTCCTTTCATTGAGGAATATTTTGTTTTATACACAACATTATTTCATATGGTGTATAAACCCCTTTAACTTTTACGTCTATCTGAAAGGAATCTTTTTTATACAAATCGTTTTACTAAACGACAAAAGGGAATGTTTTTGTCATATGTATGCGGCGACAACGACTTCTCCGCCACCGTGACCATTATTTGAGTTTCAGCATCCTCTACAAGCCATACCTTTTTTTAAAGAAAAATAAATACCATGTTTTACTTTTCTTTTATTTTGGTATTCAAAATGGTTTTCATAATGTTTTTATATCAATGTGTTGTATTGATATCTTGTGATTGAAAAGTGGAAATGTTATGTTTCCTTTATGCATGTTTTATGTGATACGATTATGTTATGGTTCTTGGGAATTATTATGAAGACGGGTGGTTCCGTGATAAACTAAGGGCGGGTGAGCCCGATATAACTCTCCAATGCATTGGGTAACATGAAGGGGTTAAACGTTAAGGCTTCTCCGAAGAGATTTAGGGAATATACTATAATGGGTATTTCAAACGTAACCAAGAGGGTTACTCCCTATGTAAGAATGTTATGAATGCATCAAGTTACCTTTATGTCTTATGATTTCTACGATTTATTCACGAATTTATGAGGTATGTTAAAGTTCTTATGTTTTATGGGTAAAGTATGATTTCATTCTTATGTATACATGTACTCATGTTTCCTTTCCATATTTTTCTATCCCTTATTGAGCTTCTTATGCTCATCCCATGTTTTTGAAATGTTTTTCACAGGTCAAGGGAAGGGTACATGATATGATGATTGTGTCAAGAAAGTGTCAAGAATGAATACATGTTTTATTTTAAATAGGTTTCCATTGATTGGAAGAATGAATACTATCTTTTGTGTAACCACTTTGTTTAAATGTGGAATGTAATGCAAGTTTTATGATTTAATTCTCTAAAAATATAAACTTGAAAAGATCCTCAATGTGTAATCTTGTAATAACTCAAGATTAAGTTAGGTTTATGACTGGGGCCTTATACCATTGGTTTGGTGAGAACACCTTTATACATACTCCAAATTATTCAACATTAATTTTTTTGGAATCTAGATGTTAAATATTAAATCCACTCCCTTATACTTCACGTTTCCTCCATACACTATTACACTCTCTTAGTGCATGTTCATTTTCATCATTTTCAGTGAATTTAATGATTTTTTTGATATTTTCCATTCTACCTTAAATCAACGGTCGAATTTGGAATAAAGAAGCACTACGAGGCTACGGTAGGTGGTCTAGATTATTGACCATAAATTTTTAACATTATATAAAATGTTTCATTGTGGTGTGATCCAGTCCTTTCTAGTGATTCATTATAATTATTAATTAAATTAATTGGAAATACTTTTCATGCCATTTGAGAACCGAGTTAGAGGTGAATCAATCGATTGGGATGATCCACTTGATTAATGTCACCCCAATGGGAATGTATCACCTTTGAGGCATATTTTCCCATAGGTATAAGTTGTTTAAATGAACTTGAGGGTGATGCCTAACAGTTTTTTCACTGAGATAATTAATTTTGTTGAACCAATTTAAATATCCTTGAGTTTAGGGAATCTTTCCTATTGTTATTACATAAATTTATTCCTTAATTAGATTATTTTACCAATATGCCTATTATTATATGAATTCTCAAATTCAACAAAAAATCCTTTCAGTTAGACATGATATATGTGTATTTATTATTTAACTAAATTTACCATAGTGTTGAGGGTGATCCAAGGGGATTCGAATTAAATACCTCACAAATTAAATCTTAATTCTTTGTTATTAGAATTTTTTATTTTTATAAACATGCTTGGGGCGTCAATGGAGATTCCTTTGATGGGCTCGCTAAGTGTTTTTTAACTCCAGACGAGTGACACTCATTAACTAGGGGAGACCCCTTGGAAGGGCTTGACGGAACAATGGTTTACTATGCCATGAGTGAGATTTGATCTGTACATGTGATACTTGGGACAGACGTGGAGTATATTTCATGATTATTTTCACACAATGCTTGGAATGACACTTGGGATATCATTTTTGAGTCACCTTGGATGGACTCATTAGGCATTAGACTTATACGGATCCCCTAGGGTAATACATGGGATTTTTTTAAAATATACTTGGACTACCTTAGGGTGTCTCTCAACATTTTATAAATATTTATTAATTGAATCACAAAGATTTTGAATGTTTCAAATTAAGAAATGATATGTTAGTCATTGGAACATAGGGATGTTCCCTCTAAGTCCAACCACAAGATTTGGCACAATACATCTTCTTACAACATTTTATCACTGAATTTACCTTAATTAGATCTCTTGGTTCAGACTCACTAGCTTGGTCCAAAGAATGTAAATTGGATGGGTTTCATATCATAACCATGTCTACTTTATCTATTTATTTATGTTTTTCATTTATTATTTATTCCAAATGTTCATTTTATATTTCATGAGATGGATTGATCTAGACACCATAGGTGGTGGCCTATTGGGATTTTATCTCACACCCTACTCTGGTCACCTTTGGTACCTTAGTAGACTTTTTTTGGTTGAAAGAATAGATAAATGGATTTTTCAAACTCCAGATGTATTATTTGCAGTTCTATGGGGGATTATAGGTGTAGATTTTCATGACAATGATCATGATTATAACTATAATAGTTTTTTAACTTTTGTATATTTTTAAGCATGTGGTATATGATTGTATTCTATACCCCCTTGTATATCCGCTTTGGTATAACATTATCATTTGTGAAATCTATTACTTATTTAGCTTCCCCTTAATCACTTATATTTGATGGTTATTTCTTATTTTTTTCTCATAGGTATCAATTTTTTATTTCTGTTTCCGCAATGACTAGTTACTAGTCTGTTGATATATTATATGCATCTACAAGTACAATATATATATATATATATATATATATATATTATTTCGCTCCACTCTATTAAATGTGGGAATAATATCCCCATGGAAAAAACCTAGGCCCTCATTTGTAGTCATAAAACTTTGGAATTCAGAGAGGTGTGCTCGAGGTCTTATGTCCAACATCACATGGCACTACTTAATGAAATTTGAGGTAGGATGTAATGGGTAATTTTGTTCAATGTTATTAACCCACCTTTTCTTAATAATGAATGAAATGACCCTGAATTCAATCAATGGAAATTACTTTCTTATAATTATTTTAGATGGTATAAACACATAAAATCAGATAGAGAACATAATAAAAACTATATAAATGTTTAATTAAGTAAATATAAGGCATTTCTAGAAGTTATGGATCATATACCAAAGGAATAGTAACTTAAACATAGGAATAGTAACATGAACTTCATGAATAGTAATCCTGAAAATTGAATAGTAATATCATCAATGATTATATAAATAAAAATTTTCAATATTTTAAGTGAAAACTGATATATTTATACCATATTATATGTAAATAAATATTTAAAAAAATTTAATTATGTGTTTGTATTTCTGTAAGTCAAAAATATTTAATTAAAATATTATGAATAGTTTTATAAATTAAAAGGATTTTTTTTATAAAATGAATTCATAAATAAGTATTTTTATTTCACATAATTATAAGATAATTTTATGAAAAATTATTTAATTTTTCAATGTGGTATAAAATCAGTTATAGTTTAAAATATTTTTTTTTGAGTAAGTTATGATTTTAATTAAAAATTAGATTTCTAATAATTATAAAATTATTTTTTAAAAATGGAGTTTCTATTTTAATTATACTCTTCATGAAATGGTTAGGGTGAATTTTTTGTATTTTTCTGAAAAACTTGAATTTTTTGGGAATAGTAAAATTTGGCAATTTACAATATATATACTTTATAAGTAAAATATGCTATTCCTTGAGTCATAGATGATTTACACAAAATATTTTGTAACTCACATGGTCTAATTACTATATATAGTCTTGAAAATAAATCCAATTTTTTCCCTCAAGAAAAATAAAAAAATAATTAATTAATTAATGAGAAAACACCCCTCTCCTCCACTATAAATACTGCCTCTCACAATATCTTGTCGTCATACCTCTGAAGCCTTGAGCCTTGTCAAAATTCTTCTAAAATATCTTCACAAGACCCTCCCACTTGTCTTGAATCTTTTTTCTTGATAAATGAAAAAACAAATCCCCTAAAGATTTTCTCTAGAAGACGGAATCAAGAGGTAAAACCCTTTTCCTTTTCCTTTAATTTCATTTTATGGTCATTTATTTTCATTTTCTCTCCTCACCATATCCATCTAAAAATGTAATTAATAATATAATATCATATATATAATACAATTTAAAATTTTTATTTAATAATTATTTATTGAGCCTCTTCTCTAATCTATTTTAATTTCAGAATGAAAACATCATCTCTAAGGTGATGATCTACCACCTTCATGGATGATGTGATTTCATCTTTAAATTCAACCTAAAAGGCTTGTCATGAAACAAATTTTATTGTTTAACCAAATTATAATATATGTATTATATACTATTTGATATTAAGGTATCATTGTTTACACATGATATCATTTTATTAAATAAAATGATACTATTGTGGTCGAAAATTGCAACAATAAACAAAAAATGATTATCATTGACAATTTTTCTAATGATTCATCATCATGACATAAAAGAAAATGATATATAAGAACAATATTACCTCTTGAATATAATTAACAACATATAAGTACATTTATTTATAATTACCTACACTTTATACTACCTTTAGGACATTTACATGTATAAACTGATCATCAAAACCAAGGAAACCAATCCTCCAAAACGATTTAATGAAACCACTTAACAAATCAAAAAGGCCATAAATGGAAATAATGAAGTTATAATAAATAAAATAATTCTATACATGGTTCTGGAATTGATAATAAATTAATCTGATTTGATTTTTTAGGATATTAATATCATGTTAAGAACACCTTCAGACATGAGGTAAGAGATTCTACCCGAACCTCCACTGTTCTTTCATGTTATTCTTTCTCTATTTTTACATAAATGAAATTATCTTTTTTTTACTATAATATTATAAATTATGTTTATATATTACAAAAACATGTATACATCTCCATTAATACTTCTATTTTGTGGATATACATGATTTTAAAAGGTTCCATACTCAATTATTCCCGATAAGAATGCCCAATTTAAGGGAACATCCCAAATTATTACCCAATTTAATGTTCACTATATAATTTGTTTTAGCCAAAAATATTTTTTTAAAGACACTCATTTTATTTTTAAGACATTCCTGGTTCACTTCTGGTTTTATATAAAATAGTATTTCCTTTTCTTCTTTAAATACTCTTTAACATTCTCCTTAAACTGTCTAATTTTTTTTAATTCTAATGTTTCATAAATACTCTTTTTACATTTTATCACTTAAATTTTACATAAATAATAATGATATATGGAAATTTTTCTTTACAAATATACATATATTTTTGATTTCCTTTCTTTCATACAAACTTTCATGATACACCAATTCATTAGGATTTGTGACATCATTGTGATACACAATTAATTCTATGGGCAACCCTTATGTTTATGAATTATTACTTATGTGTGATTATTTATGTGGAAAACATATTCTTGTAAATTTTTGATGGGTGCACCTAGATAGAACTCCTATTAATTAGGTAATGGTAAGTCTCATGAGATGGTATGTGTCACGCTCTTGGAGGCTAACCTTTACTCGTCCTCTACGGGTAACAATACTTGTGGATAACCTTGAATCCTTCTACTCTAGGTGCAACTAGCCTTGACTAATTTTAAATTAATGGTTTATGATACCTCAAAATTACAATGAACCCATTATTATGTGATCCCATGTTATGATTCATTATATTTAATCACATTCCATGCCTTTTTATATCATTATTTTATGCCTTCTAACAGATGATCTAAGATTCCTTCTTATATTTATTACCTTATTAGAATTTTATCTCATCCCATTGTTCATCTTATCCCCAAGTTATCCAATTCTTACTTAACGGATCAAAGGATGGTAGGATTTGATAATGGATTAGAAATAATGAAATGTTTTTAGACACATTTTTTTAGTTTTTTGGACCTAGTCTTCAAAATAAACAAGACTTGATGATCCATGCATTTTAATTTTCTAGGATATTATGTTTAAAATAATTTAATATTATGTTTAAAGTATTGGGTCCCTATATTTGGTATGAGAGTACAGTCTAGTTATTTTTGGAATTATTTATATTGAATTTTAGTGAGAACCTTAAGGATAATACTAAGACAAAGAAAATATCACAAAATTTTGGTAAGTATATGGTATGTTTGTTATCAAGAAAATGAATCCCCCACTAGATAATACAAGTGGATGTGGGTTTGGTAAAAATTTATATAGGAGTAACAACTCCAACAAGGTGTTTCATGCCTAATATGGGGTAACATAGTATATGAAATTGAGCCTTACTATGCACCTAGATGGACACTCTCAGAGAACATGCTTTGGTAAATTCATGATCTCATTAAAAATAATTATTAACAGACTAGAGATAATTACATAAGAATATATTTTAGGGAACCAATAATGGATAACCTAGACTGAATCCTAGGGAATCACAAGTTAGGATATAATATTCAATTATAATTTTATTCCTATATGATCAATGATTCATTTTATTCTTCTATGAATTCATGCCCCACTAATTAAAATTTTGTTTTATTAGTAAACTATTGAAAATAGAAGAAAGTGTGCCAACAATCAATGTGAAATGAAATGTTATGATTTCCCTAATGATATTCTAAACATGAGAATGGGTGTTGAAAAATTTATGAAAGTACTTGCTCAGTTGGCTCAAGTTTTAAATAATAAGTTGAATCATGTGAAATTCCCTCCTTCACTAAGGAAAGATTAACTTGTCGTAAAATCCTTCATGTAGAAAAATCCCCCCATGTTATGTGGATCTTACAATTCCCTCCATGTAGAGTAGTGGATTAACTCCATTACAAAGATATACTCTCTCTTTTAGTGATCATATGAATAGAATATTGTGTAGGCAGTCTATCATTTTAGTGGGGAAGATGATCTATAGTGGACACAAATAAAAAATATGAATTCTAAAGAGGAAATAGATTCCATGGATTGAGAGGAATTCAAGAAAATATATTTCAATAAATATTTTCCTTGAACCCTTTATATCTAGATTGAAATAGGGGACCACATACTTATATAAAAGGAAGATGATTCTACTAGGGCATGTGAAGAAATGTCTACAAAGATATCAAGATACACCTCTGAATTTTCCATGAACAAAAAAATTAATGGGGATAACTTCTTTAGAAAACTAAAGGTGAGTCTACAAAAAATATTGGTGATTTAACACATCAGTAGTTATGGATAGATTTATCATTGTTCATTAAAGGATTAAATGGATATATAAGACTCCCAATAGTCTCAGGGGTCTGATGAAGAAAGAGTAAAATTGATTCTAATATGGGTGGATTTGAAAATAAATCCCATGATGAAAAGAAGTCAGAAATCCCCACATGTCAAAATTGTGGGAAAAAGAATATTGGGAACTATGTAAAGGGAACTAGATAATTATAAAAATGTTGAATAATATGGAATATGGATAAGAACTACTAATTTGAAATGAATAATTATATTAATGTGGTATAAGGAGGGCCCATATCCACACTCAGCCTATAGTTCATTATTTCAACTAAAAAGGACATTCGTATTTTTCAAAACAAATCCCCTATCCTATGGTTATCGGAGGAAATAAACAAAAAACTCCACGGAATAAAGGAAGAACTTATGCTATCACTACTATCAAGGTGGAGTAAAAAACAATTATGTGTTGTAAGGTATAATGGTTAGTCATTCAATAAAGGAAAACATACTATTTGATTCTGGTTCTATGCATTCATTCATATCATGAAAGTGTAGTAGAAATATTCAAACACAACTTCAAAATATGGTGGTTGAGTTATCTATGGGAACAAATAATGGTTCAATTATTGCATCCATAGTACATAACCCTCCCTAGTTAATCATTTTTTGGACAAAACCTCATAAATAATATTATCTTACATTATTTTGGTGGAGTTCGATGCTATTTTGGGAATGGACCAGATATCTTTATACAAATACTATATCAAATTTCGGGAAAGGGTGATCACTCTTCAAATCTAAAATCATCCTCAAAGTCATTAAAAGTGTAAGGAGAAAGATTAATATCTTTTAGAATCATCATCTCGTGTGGGGATATTACTTCCTTGTGAGAAAAAAAATCTTGCTCAAATTATTGAGAAAATGTAGCTAATCATGCTCAAAGACATTCCCATTGTGAGGGATTACACTGATGTATTCCCTAAATAATTTATTTGTCTTCTTCATGATCAGGAGGTTGAGTACACAATTTAAATTATTCCAAGAACTCACCCAATATTGAGGAAACCTTATAGAATAGACACTGTTGAGATGGAAGAACTGAAGAAGCAGTTAAGGGATAATATGGATAAGGTTTTTATCCACCTTAGTGCTTTACCATGGGGTGCACTAGTCATCTTAATCATAAATAAGGATAGTTTAATGCGTATCTACATTGATTACCATGAGATAAAAAATAATAATAAAGAAAAAGTATCACCTTCCTCAGATAGATGACTTGTTAAATCAACTATGTGGGGATAATTATTTCGCTATGGTGGACCTTCGATTGGGATATAACCGATTATAGGTGAGGAAGGAAGATATTCCCAATACTTCCATTCAAATGATGTATGTAAACTATTAGTTCACAGATATTCCATTAGGACTCACCAATGGTTCAACATTTTTTTTTGGACATAATGAATAGAGTTGATAAATATTACCCCAATAAATTTTTGGTGGCCTTTGTTAATGATATTCCGATATACTCCAAAAGCAAGGAGGAAAATGAGCTGCATTCAAATATTGTGAAAATATATTTTCAAAGGTAGAATTTATACGCAATTTATAGTAAATGTGAGTTATGTTAGGAGAAAATATCATTTTAGGGCATGTTATCCCCAGCAAAAGAATATATATGGACCCTTCCATGATAATGGAAATTGAAGAGTGTCCCATCCCAACTTTTGTAGTAGATATGTATAGTTTTCGTGGTCTATAAGAGTATTACAGATAATTTTTGAAGAAATTATCATGATTTTTAAACCTAATAACCATGATGAAAGCAAATGGAGTAATGTTTTTATATACTAAAGAATGTGAGGAAATCATTAAGGGGCTCAAAAATAGGCTTTTGACTATGCTAGTACTCACACTCTTGACATGTGGAGAACTATTTGTGGTTTACAATGATGTGTCAAAGAATTTATTAGGCTGTGTACGGTCGAAAAATGAAAATGTTATATCATAATCATCAAGGTAGTTGATGATATATAAGAAAAATTATCTTAGTTATTATCTAAAGTTGGTGGTAGTGATCTTTTCATTGAAAATCCAACAACATTATCACTATGGGGAGAAGTATGAATTATATACTAATCACAAGAGTCTAAAATATATATTCAGATAGAAGAGAATAGTATGTAGCATTGAATGTGGCAAGAGGTCATCAATGATTAAAAATACTCAATCCACTACAATCTTAGTAAGGAAAACACGGTGGTGGATGCTCTATGTTTAAAAGATCATACATCATTATCAATGAAGATAATATAGAAGGATCCAATCTTCATAGACTTATGAAGGATAGAAATGGTAATCATTATGAGAGTAACATCATCATTTCATTCCCAAATTATTTCTCTAAAATCCCTTGTGGATAAAATAATGTTTTCTCAATGAAATGAAGGGGTAAATTCAGACAAACATGGAAGCTATCAAGAATGAGAAATCTTTCTAGCTCAAGATCGATGAGTATAGAGTTGTATTATTTGTTTCAGGGCTATTTGTATAATCTAATCCAAATATAAATAAAAATATTTTGAATTATTACCATAGCCCAACTTTTTTTATTCACCCGGGGAGAACAAACATGTATCGAGATCTCCGAGAGAACATTTGGTTGGATAATTTGAAGAAGTAAACCACTAAATATACATTAAAGTGTCTGATATGTTATCACATTAAGGCTAAAAAGAAAATATCTACAGGGATGATACAACCATTATCCATACCAATATTGAAGTAGGAAAACATCCCCATGTACTTCTTCACTTGTATTCCAAATACATCCATATGAAACAATTCTATATGGGTTATTGTGGATCATCTTATAAAGAGAAATCAATTTGTCACCATTTGAGAAGACATATCACTTGATCAAATTTCACAAATTAATATGAAATAAGTGTTAAGGTTGTAAGAAGTACCACTATTGAGTGTATCTGATCGAGATCTAAGATTCATCTTAGAGTGCTTGAAAATTTTCCAACGTACTCTAAGAACGTATATAAAACTCAGTACGGCCTATCATCCTAAAAATGACATCCAATATGAGATAACTATTAAGACACTATAAGACATGTTGAGAGTGTGTTATATAGACTTAAAAAGAGTATGGTTCCAATATCCACATCAGGATGACTTCTCATTCTATAATAGTTTCCACTCAACCATCTGAATGTCCCTATATAAAACCCTTTATTGGAAATGGGGAAGAACCCCATCATTATGGGATAATGTTGATGAGTGTAAGCTACAAGGACCTGAAATGGTTGAATAAATGGTGCAAATATGAAAAAAATTCAACAACACATAAATGTAGCCCAAATTCAATAAAAGTGTTTTTTTAAATCATCGATGAGGCCTTGAGTTTAATGTTTGAGACATGATATTCCTATGCATATCTCCATGTAAGTGGATCATATTATTTTGGATGAAATAGAAGCTAAGTCTCTGGTACATGAGCCCCTTCGAGATCTTTGATCATTTTAGAGTCATGGACTATTGAATAGCACTTCCACTATTAGTGTCTGATTTACATGAGGTATTCCATGTATCGCTCTTGATGAAGTGCATACCATATCCCTCACATGTATTGAATTTAGAGGTTGTATAGTTATAAAATGTTCTCTCATACAAGGACCAGCTAGTGAAGATCTTAGATCATAGAGATAATATTTTATGCAAAATAGACTATGCACCTAATTATTTTACTATGGAAGAACCATATGTATGAAGATGAAACAAGAGAACTGGAGGAAGTGATGAAGGAAAAGAACCCACGCCATTTTGTTGATGAGAACATAAAATGAAATATCGAGGGGAATGTTTCATATTTGAGGAAGAATTTGACGACCATTAATTCTATCAATTGAAATTACATTATTATAATTATGTTTTGTGGTATAATAACATAGAATAATATAGATAACACAATAAAAACATCATAAATGATGAATTAATGAAATAGAAGGAATTTCTAGAAGTTAAGGAACATATACCATAGAAACAGTAACTTGGCCGTTGGAATAGAAACATGACCCTTAGGAATAGTAAACTAGAAAATTGAATAATAACCAGACCAGTTATAGTATAAATAAAAATTATCCATCTTATAAGTGATAATATGATATAATTATAACATACTATAAGTAAATAAATTATTTAAAGAAACTTAATTAAGTTTTTTTTATTTTTGATAGTAATAAATATTTAATTACAATTATATGAATTATATTACATTTTAAAAGAAAATTTATTTTCCTAAAATATATTTATAAAAAATTATTTTTATGTATTATAGTTATAAGATAATTTTATGAAACCATATTAAAATTTTCAAAGTGATATAAAATCTGTTATTGATCAAAATCTCTATTTTTTTATCAAATTATGATTTTAATAATAATAATAATTTCTTATATTTATATATTTATTTACATAAAGTGGATTTCATTTTTTAATTACACACATTAAAAATGGTTAGAGTGAATATTTGGGATTTATTTAAAATACTTGAATTTTAGCTGAATAGAAAAATAAGTTAATTCATGGTATATATATATTACAAGTTAAATAAACTATTTATTGAGTCATGGATGATTTTAAAATAATTACAGCTCAAATTTTATAATTTCTATATTATCACTCAATAATAAACACTATTTCTTTTCATGAGAAAAATAATAAAATAATTAATTAAATAATGAGATAACACCCCTATCCTCCACTATAATTATCATCCATCGCGACCTCTTTTCCTCACACCTCTCAGGCCTTGACCCCTGTACTAATTTCCTTAAATTATCCTCCCAATACACTCCCACATGTCTAGGATGTTTTTGTCTTAATAACATACCAAAAATAATCCTCTAAGGTGGTTCTCCAGAACAAAGAATCAAGAGGTAAATCCCTCTTCCTTTTCTTTTAATTTCTTTTCAAGTACAATTATTTTATTTTTATATCCTCACCTAACCCTTGTTTTTGTGGAATGAGAACTCTAGAATCAAATATATAGTTGAATTTTAACTTGTTTATGTAATAATGTTTCATCAAATATGTTCCCCTATCTATTTTATATTAAGAATGAAAACATCATTTGTGAGGTGCCGATCCACCACCTTCGTGGAAGTCGAGCTTTCATATTTGAATTCAACCTAAAAGATTGGTCCTGAAACCATTTTTGTGGTTGAACCAGATTACAATATAAGTATTATATCTTTTTCAATGTTTTGTAATCATTTTGTACACATGATATCAATCTATTAAACATAATGGTCTTATTGTGATCAAAAACCACCAAATTAAACCCATACAATTATTATTAACTATTTATCTAATGATCTATCCTCATTTCATAACCCAAATGATATATAACATCAATATAAAATATTAAATATCATTAACAACATAAATGTTCATTTTTGGAAAATTACCTTCTCTTTATATGGCCTTTTATACATTTATACAAGAAAACTGATCTTGAAAACCAAGTAAACCAATTCTCCAAAAAGATGAAATTGAACCTCTTAACCCATAAAAAAGGTTATAAATGAACATAATAATGATATAATAAGCCAAATAATTGTATATAGGGTTCTTTATTTGTTAATTAATGATGCTAATTTGATTATCTATGACAATAATATCATGTGAAGAATACCTTTGGACTTAAGGTACGAGATACTACATGAACCCCCATTATTCCTTCATGTTATTATTTATCATTTTTTTTAAATGTAATTCTCTTTAATTATTATGTAAATATTCCAACTGATCATTATATGTTCCAAATTCTTGTATCACGAACCATTCATCCTTAATTTTTGGGGATTTACATGTTTTTAAAAGGTTCCCTAGTCAATTATTCCTGTTAAGAAAGCCTAATTTAAGGGACTTCCAATATTTTTACCCATTTTCAATTGAACACTAAAATATTTTTTTCTGGCTCCATTATATTGATAAAATCACTAAATTTAATTTGAAAATTTTTTTGGTTAACTTCTATTTTTATATAAACGATTATTCAGTTTTTTCATTTAATCGTCTTTAATATTTTCCTTAAACCGCAGTGAATTGTTTTAATCATAATGTTTCATAAATAACATTTTTATAAGTTATCAATTCAATTTGAAATAACTAATTGTGATCTATTAATATTTTACCATATGAAAGTCCATGTATTATTTAATTCCTTTCTTTCATGTACACATTCATGATACACCAATTTATTATGCTTTATGACATGATTATGACACCAAATGTTTTCCATAGCTAACAAAAATGATTATGATTGATTGCTTATGTGTGATGCTTTATTTTTAAAACATATTCATGAAAATTTTATGATGGTTTCACCTAGATAGTGCTCCAAATCATTGGGTAATGTTTTGCCTCATGAGACGTTACATGCAATGATCTTGGTGGTTAACATTGAATCATGCTCATTGTGCAATGGTCTTAGTGGTTAACCCTAAATCATGCTAATCTATATGAAACATGTCATGGCTCATGCTAAAGAAATTTTTTATGTCACTATCACATTAATATGAACCCATGATTACATTATCACATGTTACAATTCCTTATATTTAATCATGTTTCCTGTCTTTTTATGTCATTATGTTCTGCCTTATAATCCAAGTGATATGCTCCATTATTATGTTTATTCCCTTTGTGGTATTTTAGATCATACCATTATTCATGATATACCATAGGATATCCTATGAAGATTTAAGGTCTCAAAAGAAGTTAGGATATCATAATGGTTGAAAAATAAGTAAATTTTTCTTTGGTTCCATGTTTTCAATTTTATGTACCTAATCTTCCAAAGACAATAGAATTTATGATCATTGGCATGTAATTTTATAGTTTATTTTGTTTTAAATCATGTAATATTATGTGTAAAATATTGGGTCACAATAATAAAAGGTGAAGGAGATATCAAAATAATTAAATATGAAATGAATGAAATGGATTCAAGTCTAGTTATGTCTTGTCACACTATTGAAAGGAAACGACTTTAACTAGACAACTTATTTAAATGGTGTGACTATTACATGGTCTTAATAAATTATTTAAATAAGTATATTGTGACTATTATATATAGACCTTAACATTTTTATCATAGTGGTTTTATTTAATCTATATTTAGATTATCCACTGAATTTCTTGCACACTTGTGGACGCCATTCCAATTCAGGGATGTTAGTTGCCAATGATGAGACCCGCCTTGGAACCCGATCTGGGTCTACTAGTGGATACCCATTATGACATTCTAGGATCCCTCCATTAGCATTATATGATTACTTGGATACACTCCTTTCATCTAGAAAGACCTATACAGACATGAGGATCCATGGATACACCCATTGGGCCTAGTCACTGTTTACCCAATTTACCTTGGATTAGATCCTTGGACTGATATAGTACTAAATTATTGAGGAATTCGATAGTGATGACCCTTGGATTACCATCTTTACCTTTATTTTCTATCTATATATTATTATTGAGTTGGCTCTACCTATATGATAAATGATTCCTTGGTTATTACCATGGATCCTCTTCATTATTATCATCATTACATGATGACTTTTTATACATTAGATCATTTATTATTGTTATTATTATTATTATGACATGATTTCAGGGTTGGTTATACATCACTTGACTAATTATATAAGATAGAACATAATTAATTAATGAAAAAGATACCTATTTAGACACCTGCTATGGTGGAAGTAGGTCCCAGATATTTAAATTAGTGTACTCCTTTTGTTTTATATATGTATGCATGCAAACTATTCATTTTATATTAAATGGAATGAATTTCAAGGATTTTATTGGTGGTGGAATAATTAAATTTATCACACACCCTGTCTAGAATATCATTGTACGTAGGTAGATTAAATGTATGACGATATTTAATATGGAAGCTTCTGGCTTTAAACAGCAGATATTCCATGCTCATATTATGATCAAGCTTGGTAGAAGATGACATAGACAAGGCTCAAGATTATGGATAGTTTATTATATATTATTTAATAATTTTGTATAGAATGTATTGTAGGAAACATTGTATCCATGTTTTAATTCTTTATAGATACATGACATATATCATCATCAGCTTTTTCACATGACTATCAATTATTTAGTTGTGTATTATTATTATTATTTATTCTATCATTCAATTTTTTATTATACTACTTCTGCTATTTAGATGCTATTTTATTTTATATTTTATGTTCCACTATGGTAATGATGGAATAGTATCCCCCCAGATAGACCCTAGTCCATCCATATAGTCCAATCACTGTCACCATGTGAACCATCAAATGAACCATCATATCTAAGAATGTTGGTAGGAAGAACATTTCCAATTCACATAATATGATCGTAATTTCTCTTTCCATTGAAGGTAACTTCATAGGTTCTATAGCTTTATAGAATATAACATTGAAGAAAAAATTGAGCATGGTTAATGTATGACATAAATTCTTGGGAAAAATTAAATTTAAAGCTACATGAATTAGATCTTTCATCAAAACATGTATGTCATCTGATTTTAGACCATTTATCTTAATTTATCTCATTGAGTTGATATTCATGATATTCGATGAATACCCTTCTAGAACCATTATGTCATTAAAGAAGTTGTAAGACTGATAATCTCTCTTGTATGGAAAGAGTGTATGTAGCTCAAGGAAGAAAAGTTCATTTTTCACCCTTCACTGGTGCCAACTCATCTATTATTCTGATGTCAAACATGTCCACCCTAGCAATAATTACAACTTTTGTTTTGTTGGGTGCATTTAGAAACGTGTTGATTAAACTATCACATAATTGTCTTTAAACATGAAAAAAATCATAAATGTTTACTATGAACATAAAATTCTAGAATGGTAATTAAAAAAATTATCTCATTTTCCTATCAGTTTTCATAATATTTTTCAAAAATAGATTACTAAAAAAAGTGTCCACATCTTTTACTTTATCAAACAATTGATTACCTATTAGTGGAGATAGTATTGTACATTCTTCTAAACATCCATTGAATAAAGTCATCCATGATCTATACATATGTCATCTGAGTATAAATCTACGATGTCCTAGAAACATGGTTTTCAATGAATGTTACTGCTGAATTGATTGGATACCTTGTTCGCAATGTGAAACTTTTTAGTTCCTTTAATGCTGTGTCCTGAAAAATTACCATATGTACGAAAGTCATTTTTAATCCTATACAACATGGATCTCAAAGTGAAATATTTATTTCTATATATATCATACAATTTAATACCCGAATCCCATAATAATTAAAAATATTTAATCAATAGAGCCAAATAAACATCAACATCATTACCTAGTTGTTTTGGTCCTGATATAAGCATCGATAATAAGATTGTTTTTCATTTCATTCATAACCATAGTAGAAGGTTATAATCTACCAACATAATTGGAGATGTATTATAAGTTCTGCTTTAAAAACCAAAATGACTCACTTCATATATAGACAATGCAAGATCACTGCTTCTTGACTCCATTCAAAGTTAAAGATACTCATGATCAATTATCTTCCACTAAGAAGCATATTTAGGGTGACATAGTTTCCCATATTTATTTATTTTATCTTTGTTCCACATAAATTGACCTATAGTCTCATCACTTATATATAGGTGGTTAAACTATCAAATGATTTAAAAGTACCATAAAAATTTAATAGTATCATATTCATCATTCCTGTATCGAGAATCACCAAATACTGGAAATTCTATAAGTGATTTTTGGTCCTTGAGAAACACTATACATTCACTCAGTAATGTGAGTATTCTTTTAGAGATCATACCCATCAAGCATAGCATTCTTTTGACACCTTATGTTTGGCTCATGAGCTCATTGTCTTCTTAGAGAATTTCATTCAAGAGTGCAAGTGGTTCCATAAAACATGAATCACTCAATCTATTTCTTTAATTAAAATTTTATTTCTTCAATAATGATTGCAATACTGTATATTTAGTTAAAGTAGAATTAAATTTTTATTTTCATAACTATTATACTTCCCAAAGAATTTTGGGCAATCATTAAGTTCATCATCAAATATCCTTTTCAATTCCTCAATATTATCTTCATCATAATTCACATTAGTTATAAAATCCTCAATATAGTCTTCTTCATTTTCCACACTTGTAATCATATAAAATGATCTATAAAATTTAGTGTTTTTGTAACAACCCAAACATTAATTAATGTAAATTACTCTTGATCTAATTAGATGTAGTATTATGAATTTTTTTTATATAAAACATATACACTTCCATGGTATTAGGTTTTTGGATTTCAAAATACCATTAAGAATTGTTACTATTGATAATACAGTCATTGAATAGTGATCACATAAATATTATAAGAATAGGGCTTTAAAAAATCCAATTTATTCAACAAAGGACGTGATGGCCTCAACTTATAGAATTGCTTTACATGATTCCCATTTGTCAAAGCCTAGAAAGGAGGTAGCATCACAAGGATTTTCTCTTGACCAAGACCAGTATGAGATTTAGAAAAATAAGATTAAAGGGAATATTCTATGGTAGAAGAGGATGTTAATAGATATTACCACCAAAGCGATGTTACCTAAGCCTCCCCAATAGTCTGCTACCATCACACACCTTACCCTTAGGTCTTATGCTTGTGTTATAAGTGGTTATGTAATAAGACCATAGAATTATGATTATATGCATAATATTTGTATATAATAAAGAATATACATTCATTTTATTTTTAATACTTTTTAAATTGTTTTTAAAGTAGAAATAATATTTTTAGTTAATAATTAAATTCAATTAAGAAACAAATTTTGGTGAATTAATGGATTTTGGAATTATATAATGTTTTTAAAAAATTTAATTATGAAAATTACTTTTTGTTAAATATAAATGATCATATAATTTTCTATGAATAAAATTGAAATTTTTATTAAGGTTTCTAAACTGTTTTTGACCAAGATAATGAATATTTGATAAATGTTAGTTTTTATTTTAAAAGTAAAAACTCACATATTTATTAACTTGTTTAGATAAAATGAATATTTTTGTTTGGATTCATGACGTCTAAATTATCCAATGGTAAATTTTTTATAAATTTTTGAGGCGTTCGATTTTTTGGGTAAAAAATAAAATACCGTTTAAATATATAATGTGTTTTATGACATCATAATGACCCAATAGTGATGTAATAAAATACAATAAAATGTATTTTCGGCCAATATATGTTTTACCTTTAAAATAATGTGATTTTAGATTTTTTTGACTTATTTTATATAGCCTTAGTGGACCATCCAAGATATATAAAATATTTTAACTTTTTAAAATGTTTTCCTTGAGAGTGTGACTCACCTCCACATATGAAATCCAAATACTTTAATAAGTTTTTACATTGGCCTTACAAAATAAAATTTCAACCCCCCTTCCAAAAAAACTATGGGATGGTTTTTTGTTTTGATTTGATTAATGTGTAGTGTCTAAAACCTAAATAATAACTAATTCCTTCTCTTTTCCAATTAAACCCATCCAATCTTCCATTTCTCATCACTCAAAACCATTGTAGATCAACCAAACTCTACCCTAATCTCTCTATAATCCTCCCATGGCACCCTAAGATCCCTATAATCCTCTATCAATCATCTCCCATGCATTTTGGATCACACTTCCAAGTAAGGGATCCTCAATTCCATTCCTTATTTGTGTCCAAGTTTCCTTGTATTTTTATGCCCTCCTAATTTCAATTACAATTGTTGGTGTGTGATTTCAAACTTCACCTATACTTCCCTCCTTATTTATTAATGATGAGAGACCCATTTCTCTCTCATTAAAACTACTCATGTATACTCTTTACCATGCATTAATTCCATAAGAGATTTCTCTCTCCCCGTTTACATTCAAGCAATTATTTTATATTATGTATCTAAATTCTATTACATATGTTTAGTTATTAGGTTCCATGACCCCATTATTATCTATTTCATGTATATATGATTAGAGACCCCTTTATCTCTCATAAACCTATTTTATGATTTCTATTTGACTTCGTTATACATCTGAAGTAACACCAAAATTTCCCATGCCAAAAATCAACGTGTAAGTGAATACCATACCCATTTCACTATCAAGGGTATTCACCTTTATGCACATGTATTTATTGATTGAGGAAGTAAAATTATTTATTCCACATATCTTATTCATTGAATAAATTATCATTTTTAATGAATCCATGTGGTATGATCTATGTGGAACACTTATGCATTATATGAAATTTTTTAAAGGGTGCATCCTAATAGTGCTCCAATGCATTGGGTAATGATTAGTATCATTATATGTCATGTTCAATGAGGGTTTACTCATGCTAATCCAAGTGCAATGAGGGTTTAATCATGCTAATTAATTTGAAATGAGGGTGTAATCATGCTCCATGTGCAATGATCCTTATCTCATGCTAATATAATGTTTAATGTTTAAGCCATAATTCCATTTTATAATAATCATGTTATATCATGACACTACTGGAAATGGGGTTTATCCCCACGCATCTATTCTCACAGTTTAATGAACTGTGGGGATAGATGGTTTTTAATTGTCTATACCCACGGTTTTATTAAAACCATGGGTATTCAACCCCTATGTATCAGGCTCCATAGTGTTCCCCCCACTTCAACCCTACCTCCCCGACCTCCGACTCCAAATCATGTCCTCCCCTCCCCGACCACAACCTATCGACCATCTGACCTCCCCCTCCCTGCCCTCGCCTCCCCTCCGTGACCTATTCCTCCTGGCCATCCGACCTCCGCCTCCAGGCCATCTCACCCCCTCCCCAGCCTCCGACTTCTGGCTCTGCCTCCTATCCAGACCCGGACCTCCCAGACATCGCCACCACCTCAACATCCTGGACCTCGCCAAACTATCCTCAGCTCTGGCGACATCCCCTCTCCCCCATCTTGTCTCCCTCTCTTATGGGTATCATCAAACTCATCACTTTTCCATTTTTTTACTCAGTATTATTTGGAGTTCCCTTATATAACATGAAAAAAACCATTCCATATAAAACCTTCCAATCTTTGAATTAGAGAGAATACTTATGTTTTGGAATGAGTTAATCTTATATATAAAAATAGTGTTTTCTTTTTCTAGATTACAAGTATAGATCAACCCATTTGTAGGATTTTACTTTTTGAGGTAATCCATATGTATATGATCCTATATAAAATTTTCTAATTTTTCATCTTATAAAATTTATTATGAATCCGCACGGAAGATATTATGTATATCAGGTTAATGTTTTTCATTTCCATTCCCAGTTTTATTTAAACATAAACCATGGAGCAATACTTGTGTTTTTTCCATGGTTTATTCCTGTATCGCCCAGAATAACCAATGTGATCAATTTACATTTTTTTTTCCAAAAATTGCCAATTTATCATCTTACAAAGCACTAAACTTCTCCAAAAAATTTCAAACTTAACTTCCCAAATAAATTTATTGACTTACACATCAAAAAAAACTTCTATACATAACTTCTAAACTTCTAGTTAATAGAAAATTCATCTCCGAACATCTTGGTTCTCTAATTCTATAACATACTACATCCAGAATGCACAACCTTTACATCCACTATCAATTTACTTTTATAATATAATGTTTAACATTTTTAGAAAATTTACTTCTAGAACATCTCCAACCCCACTTCCAGAACACTTTTCAAAACTTATCATTCTTTAACTTTTCTTCCTAAATAACTTCCGAGAAATCACCAAACTCCAATTTGTGACTTCTATTATCAAACCAACTTATTTATTAGAAAATATATCACTTATTTTAAAAAAATCCAATACACACCCTCCTGGTTGAAACTTTATATCCGTTTAGATTTTGATGATAATACTACTATAAATCCTACACCAACTTTTAACTATAAATTATTCAAAAGAATACATATTTATGGTGTATTATCTTCACTCTCCTTTTTTTAAATATAATATAAATGGACATTGTATACATATTTTTATTTTCATTCTCCCCCTTTATTAGATAATTACATAGGGTTACCTTATTAGCTATACTCCCCTATCATCCATACAATACATGTTGTATATTTTTATTGGTCTCCACAAAATCCTTGTGGGTACATTTTTATTCTCATCAACTTTTAAAATCCATATTTGGAGAGTTTTTTCTCCCCCTTTCTAATTAAATTCATTTACAACCCATTTGATATTGAGCACTTTCAACCTATTCCTCAAACTCCAAATCTTGAAAATTTGGTTCCATTTACCACATTCCAAACTTTAGGTTGTCTTTAAACTATGTTTTGATTAAACCTTTGGATATTGTACCAGTGCCAATTCCACTTGTTAGAAAAAAATAATTCCTAATTTTTATTTTCTAATTTTTTAATCGTTTCTTCTCTTCTGCCATGTTTTACTAAAATATTTTTTGCAATTTAATTTACTACTTATCATTGAGTTATTGATGAATAGTTTATTACTAATAATTCTAAACTCGATATAGTCAATAACATCAAAGTTGTGCATGCGACTCACTTAATTATATATTCATGTATAACATGAGATTTTTATTTATTTTAAACATCCTGTAATATCAATCATAATTACAAAAAACCATCAGAAAATAAACAATAAAGTACTAAGTGTGTGAGTCACACCACATGTTTAACTAATAGATATCACTTTTTCAAGATGGACTTATGAAACCACTTGATATCCATGGACCATCCTTTCCTCACATGGATTTCCTTTTTATGGATAAGAATAAACAGTTTATATGTTCCCATCCCCAAATCCCCCTAAATTCATTCAGTTATTTACACTAATTATATAAATAATACTTCAAAAAATGTAACTATATTTTGGTTATAAAACATTACTGCCTTCAAATTTTGGTAACATAGAAAAATAAATAACCTAAAACCACATTATTCTCACACGAACAAATAAACCTTAATTCCATGAAAGTTATTCTTATTTACATGTATTGTATTCTATTAATTTTAGTGGCCTTATAACAATATGCATAAGAAATGATATCATTTATCAATTACCAAATTTCACTTAACACAACTGAAAGTTTTATATGAGGCTTTGAAACATCATCAATACTCTATGATGCTCTACATCATTTGAGCCTCTTCATCACAAGAAGAAATTCCAAATCTAGCATAAAAATCTAAAGTGGTTTCTCAACACCATTTATTGAGTCATATAAGGCCATGATACCATTTTATATTTTTATACCAATTAATATATCTAATAAATCTGACAGCACTTATTGAATTTATCTCATTTTACCATAATCAAACACTTATAAATTTTCACCACCTCAAACAACACTTAAAAATATTAGAACACATTGGAGAGGGATCCTTCCCATTCATCCTAAAGTTAAGGATTTTGGTTTGTATTAGTAAACTAACCCTTTGTATACAACTATTTTTCCAATATTAGATTACTGTGTTTCCAAAATGTTATTTCATTATATTTGAGGCCATCATTTACCCATATATATAAATTATCTCTCATCATTACCATTAATATGCACCAATTCTAATTATCACATTCTAACAACTACATCTCTAATGTCTATAATGGCCAACAATCATATTATGGACATGTAATTTTCTGAATTTATAATAATCTTTTGTTTCTTTTTTATGAAATATCACACATATAATTTATTCAATGGTAAATTCCCATATAAAAATTAGGGGTTGTTACAACCATGATGTAGACATTGAATTTGGTGGATTTTCTTTATTAACTTTTCTTTAAATTATCTCAAATTCACTTATTACCCATCAATGAGTATGATTCCATTAAATAAAACATAAAAATTTCATTCAATATCCCTTAATGGATTTTCTTCGTTAACAATTTCATAGTATGAAAACACTAAAAATGTGTTCTAAACACCGAACTATTGTAATGAATAATGGTTTTCCTAATTATCTAACCTTCAGATTAATGATCAACAATATACTATCAATGTCATAATTAAGATCTAATAACAACTCCCATAATCAATTAACTTAATGAAGGATCATAGACTCTAAGACATGTTATGTTTTCTGATCACCAAGGGATCTTCAATTTCCTCGTTTTTATTTTCCAAAAACATGGGGAACAACACATTAACTATTCTCTAAGTTTCAACTACCAACTCCCTAAGTCTCCCCAATAAGGAACACTCTATATATATTCTCCATTTATCATCTCCTTTAAAAATACAAATATAGTCTATATTGTTTTTAAAAAATAAAACATTTATATTATCCAATCCTCTGGTACTATAATTCATTTTATTCATTCATGCTTAGATAACATGAATTTTCAACATCACCCGCTTGGAATATATTGCCTCCAGCACTCTTATCCTCTTTTAACCATTCTTCCATACTCAATGTTCTCAACAAATAACCCATAATTACTAAAAGAAGTATATTTCTTTTATCATGAAGTTGATAAACACTTAATAGATTGTGTTTTAATCCATCAACATAAAGAGTGTTTTTTGATTTAAGCTTCTCTTTCCCAATAACAATTAAACCAAATCCTTTAACCATTAGTGACAGATCATTTATGAAGGTAATTAAGAATAAAATTCCTTTTTCAATAGATTTCAATTTTTTTAAATATTTTATCTCGTGAGCATAACATCCACTATCAAAGATACATAGACTTTCCCCTTTGGATACATTGGGTGAAACATCAACAACTAAATCATTAACCTTCACTTTTCTATTTTTCATTTGAGGATTTTGAGTATTAAAACTCAAATTTTTTCAGGATGTTATAATGATGAGGCATTCATTTTCATCATGAATAGTATGGTCACACCTTCCATAGACTTATTCAAGAATATCGAACATGTTTTGTGACTTTTATATAGAATTTACAATACGTTTCTAACTTTTATTACTTTAAAGGGTTTGAAACCTCCAAAAATTGATTCTCAATATTCCCAAGTATATCATGATTTCTATTTTAAAAACACATATCTTTTCAATAGGAACAAATATTCCAAAGTTACAATAGAATCCATAAAAATTATATCTTTTAGGCATCATGTTGTACAAAATTTGTAGGATAACTTGAAACATTTTTCCAATACTAATTCCAAACCATTAATGTTATAACTACTTTATTTTCATTGAATGTATTATTCCACTTCAAATAACCCCTACCAAATAATCTATAAAATTATAAATTCATATTATAAAAAAAATTCTTCCCATGTGTATAATGCCTCTATATCTATAAATTAGTATTTTACAATGAAATTTTGTTTTTTATTCCCTATCAATGATCACTTAGGAGTGTCTTTTTTAACTTTTTTCTTTAGTTTACATCTCAAAGTAGACCTTATTTATTTTTTCCCTACTTATTCAATCATGGAATCCTCTTGTCATTAAATATGTTTTTCTAGCTACTAATATGCATTGATTAATTTAATAATAAAATTGATTATATTAAATTTTTTAAATATGATATACATTGTTGATTGAATGATAATTTTTTTTTCTCGTTATAGAATGGATAGATGCTAGATATATCGTACCGATCAGATTTCAACTTAGTTTCAATATAATTTGGAGATTTTTTTAGTCTTTTCATTTAACAATGCGCCAGATGAAGGTTGTATACAGTGTCCCTGCTATAATTCTATTGGAAGACCATGATTAAGATGGGAAGAAGTTAGTTACCATTTAACGAAATTTTGATTTCAAGCATCCTATAATGTTTGGTTTCACCATAGAGAGTCGAGTCAATCATCGGCTATTCAAAAACGAAATGAATTACGTGACATGGAGAATTTGATATTTGATCGGTTTCCATATGTGCTTCATACCGAGAAAGATAGCATGTCGGAACAAGAAGACAATGATATCTGCACACATGAGGATAATATTAAAGAGGATCATATTGAGAGAGTGAAAAATTTATTAGATGATGCTAGAACTCCAGTATATCAATAATGTACTAAAATGACCATGTTGAAATTTTTAATGTGGTTATATCAAGTGAAAACCATGTATGGGATTTCCAATTCCACCATTGATTATATTCTTACATTTTTGAAGGAATTTATTATTGATGGTAAAGATATTACCTCAAATCATTACATGGAATGGAAGTTAATTAAGCAGCTTGGATTTTTTATTAATCAATTCCATGCTTGTCCGAAAGATTGCAGTTTATTATTGGAAGAAATAACTGACTGTAATGACTGTAAAGAATGTGGTAAATCTTGATGGAATACAAATATAGGTGGAACACCATCTCGTGTTCCAGAGAATGTCATGTGGATCTTTCCATTGATTCATATACATCAAAATCTATTCATGTCTCCCGAAATCTAAGTCAATATGTGATGGAATGATGTTGAGAGAATTAAAGGTAATGATGAGTTGGTCCATCCTGTAGATGGATTATCATGGAAGATATTTGATGCACAAAATCCTGATTTTGCAGGTGAGGTGCGTAATGTCAAATTGGGCCTGTCATGCGATGGTTTTAATCCATTTGGTCAGATGCTTACTGCTCATAGCACGTGACCGGTTTTTATTCATGTTTATAATATTCCTCTGTGGATGTGTATGAAAAAACCATTCATTTTCTTGAGTATACTAATATCTAGACCTTCAGATCCTGGTAATGATATAGTTACCTACTTGCAGCCTTTAATAGAAGAGTCGAAACAACTTTGGGATTTATGTGTTCTGAAATGTGATGCTTCTTCAAAGAATATGTTTTAGATTTGTGATTCCCTTCTATGGATGATAAATGATTTCCCTGTCTATGAATTGATCTCTAGGTGGAGCACGAAGGGAAAACTATCATGTCCCATTTGTATGAAGAATACACGATCGAGAAGGCTTAAATATCGTCGTAGTTACACTTTCATGGGGGATTTCTGATTCTTGCCAATGGATCATCAATACAAGAGGAATCGTTGGACGTTTGATAATAATGTTGAAACTGAAGAACCACCTCAATGTATTTCTGGAAGTGATGTGCTTAATTAATTGAAATATTTCAACTTTTCATTTGGTAAAGGGTAGTTGAAATCTCGAAAGAGGAAGAGTGATGATAATGAAGTCACATACAATTGGAAAAAGAGAAGTATTTTTTTTAAGTTTCCATATTGGTATACTAATTTGTTATGTCATTGTTTTGACGTAATTCATATTGAAAAAAATATATGTGAAATGTTGCTTGCAATTTATTTGAATATTAAGGGGAAGACCAAAGAGGACATCTGTTCTCGTTGGGATTTATTGGATTGGGGTATTCGACCAGAACTACATCCTGTTTGTTTCGGTGAAAACAAATGGAAAGTTCCATGTGCTTCTTATGTGATGACACTAACAGAGAATGATAAATTTATGGCAATATTAGAGAATATCAAGTTTCCAGAAGGCTATTCTAGAAACATATCTAAACTAGTCAATAGAAGATATTTGAAATTGAAATCCCTAAAAACTATTGATTATAGCATCCTTCTTCCTAAAATGATTCTCATAGAAATTTAGAATTTTCCATCCAATAATATAAGGGTGGAAGTTATTCAGTTGTGTAATTTTTTAGATACCTTTGTTCTAAAAGGTTATCCACATCATTGTTGATAAAAATGAAGCAAGAGGCACCGTTAATGTTGTGTGAGTTAGAAAAAAAATTCCACCATCCTTTTTCACTTGCATGCTACATTTAATAGTTCATCTTTCAACTGAAACACTTCTTGGGGGACCAATCACTTTTCGGTGGATGTATCCCACCAAAAAAAATTGGTTCACACTGAAATCATATGTCCGAAATAAGAATTATCTTGAAGGACCCATTTTGAGGAGTTATCTGGCCCAAGAATGTATGGATTTTTGTTCAATTTATTTTTCTGATATGAGAACAAGAAATAATAGGCCAATGAGAAATGAATATGAGAAGTATAAGGGAATTCATCCCTCATTTCCATCCCTTCCGCAAACAGGTGGAATTGTTGGGTCAAATACATTGGTTACATTGAGCTTTGAAGAGAAGAATATGGAACATCATAAAATCTTGTTTAATTGTGGTTTGTTAGATGCCTATATCAAGTAAGTAATCATCATATATATTTATTATATCATACGATTTCATATCACAGATACCTTATACTTTTATTGTCATTTTATATAGAGAACATAAACAAATTATAATTATAGTTCATTGATCTTTGCCATTGAGATGGAGAAGGGCTATGCATTGCCAAGAATTCCCAGCTTGGTTGAAATCATAGGTATGAAAATTACACTAAATACCTTAAAATATAGATATATATTTAATTTTATTACTCATATTTTTTCTAGGTATTGAGTTTACATGCTGACTTCATTTCTCTTGAATTTAGAGCATTGGCTTTTGGTCCCAGTTCATTGGTTTGTGACTGCAAATCTTTACTAATCAATGGATATAAATTTGTTACAACTGATAGAGTGGTGAAAATGTGAACATTACATGATGGCGTTATGTAAACTGCTAGAATGGATTTTTATTCCAGTGCATCAAGTAGTCGACCTCGATATGGAGATGTGTATTATTATGGACTGGTTGAGAAAATATTATTATTGGATTACTAATCTCAAAGTAAAGTCACTATAATGAAATGTAAATTGTTTTATTCAATGATATGACATGGTACATTTATTGATGATTGTGGATATAGAGTTATTGACATGAGTCGATTCCTACATACTGATGAACCATACATTTTGGCATCAATGGAAAAACAAGTGTTTTATGTGAAAGATCATTTGAAACTTGATTATGCTGTCATAAATGAAGTATTCCCAAGACATATTTTTCATGATTCTGGGGATGAAATGTTCACCATTGACACCCCCATTGGTGTTAGCCAAAATATTGTATTTGAGGACCCAAATTGTCCCATTGTGAGAGATGATGTTGAACCTGAGGTAGTGGAGGGTAATATATAAATGCAACCATATATATTCAAAGATAAAGTAGTTTACCTTGATGTGAGTTTCTTAGGCTGGTACTAATCTAATTACATTAATTTAGTTTTAGTTTGGAATGATATGTCTAGTATTGTTTGGTTGCATTTCATTTAATTGTATTTATTTCAATTCAGAAAACTGGGTTTAAAATGTGGTTTTAAAAATTGTATAACTTGGATGTAAATTATCATTACTGAAAGATGTTATGAATTTTTTGTCTTCTTTGGGTTCTATGTTGTATGTAGGATTTGTATAAATTGTTGCTAAAAATTATTTATTCCATTCTTATGTAGATTATGAATAAAATAACAGAAGCTCTCAAGAAGAGATTATTTGATGTTGATCCTGTTAGACACGAGCATGAGTTGTCTTTAGTGAGTATATTAATTCTATTATTTATCTTCTACATTACATATAATATCAAGTTCATTGTTTTGATCAATTTTTTTTACGGATATATATCTCCAGATTTTCTTCTTCCCTGTATAGGACCAAGAAGGGATCCTCCGAGACATAGGCAAAGCTCCCGTCTTACCACATCCCACACTGACCCATCAGTGGAAATCCCATCTAACACACATGTCCGTCCTCCACTTGTGACCCTTGGGATGTTCTCATACATGCCGCTGTAATCATCCCATTTACCCTCTTTTTCTAATTCCATGTCCACACTGACTCAACCGATGATCTCACCTGCACAATTTCCATATCCATTCATGTATCCCCTGACCTACTACACATATTATGACATGTCTATGCCTCCTCCTTTGCCTACCATCCATCCTACACATATTGAGCCTTTTCCTTTAGTTTTCACTCCTGTTCATAATGATCTTCCGGAGAATGCTGTGGAACAGATACTTCTTTCGGAGGATGTTGATCCAGCACATTCCACAGATACCTCACAGCCTATTCAGGAGCCTCTATCAGGTGTTTTTATTATAAATTTTCCAAATTATATAATTTCACTTTTTTCCTATTGTATTGTCGCTTAACTCTTCTCATTTCACCTCTTATGTTATTTAGTGGGATCTTCTAGTAGGCGATGTGGGTGCACTCGAATGCGATATTCCAGGAATCATGAAACTCAGATTCTGGTTGATTACAATTCTCAAAATCAAATGGTAGGTAAAAATGATAGGGAGTGTAGAAGTTTCATGGATACTTCAGCAAAATATCATGATATCATTCTGGTAGAACCAGTCTCATGAAGACATATCAGTGCTGACATCAAGGATAGGGCATGGGCACAGATATGGGTATGGAAATTTTATAAATTTATATTTATATTAGTAATTTATTTATATGACTTAACATGTTCATTGTAGAGTCGATTTAACTTTCATAATGGTGAAGCTTCCAAAGCTGCTAAGTTGAGTGATATTGGAGAGTATTGGCGGTCATACAAGTATGAGTTACATATTTTTTGGAGGAGTGGAGTGGGTACTAAGTTAGAGGGTGTACCCACAAACCCTGATTGTCCAAAAAGTCAATATCAAAAAATGATATCACTTTGGAAGACTGAAGAGTAGAAGGTACTACCTATCTTTAATGGTTTTTATATAAAATTTAATATTTATTACATGTATTTATTTTTTGTTTCTTAAGAAGTTTAAATGAAAAAAAAAAGATGAAATGACTTATCTACACACATTGGAGTGCACTACAATGCCCGAGCATGAGAAGCGTATGGTACATTCATCTGAATTATAATAATGTCCTTATTTATAACATGCCATCAAAACTTATTCATTCCTCCACTTGGTTAGTCCATGTATCTTGGAAATCACATCTTATAAAAGGATATGGATTGTCTATTTTTCCTAAACAAGTAGTATATTTCCTTGAAACCCACTTCAGAAAATGATTTCAGAAAACGATTTTAGAAAACCACCAATCAGTAATCACTTTCATTTACGTCAATGTTTTAAGGTCTTTGTTGAAACTCACTTAAATACAATTTTTTTCATTTATCATATATTATTGTAATCCAAATTTGTGCATTTATCATATGCACATGTTGTATTGGGCATTGATGTTCATGTACTTCGTGCCAAATTATTCTGCTTCAGTAGGAAAAAAAGATGTAACTGCAGTTAATTCAAAAACACAAGATAAAATTGTATATTTGTTTATTTATATTTCAAAAATTTATACAAAATTCATAATTTAATATGTTTATAAATTCAACAGTCTACCTTGGAGGCCATGGATGAAAAGGAAGCTGACAAATTAGGGATAAATGATCATTTGAGTCAGGTGTTAGGTGTGAAGCATCTAGGAAGAGTACATTGTAGACCATGAAAAAACATTTTCCCCTCTATGTATTAGTCATCATAGGACTCCTCTAAATCCTCGAAGGACTCTAAGTTAGAAAGTGCATGTGTTGAATTAGCTATGAAAAAGAAATTAGTATTAGAGGAGAGTGAAAAAAGTAATCTAATGAATAAACATTTAATGAAAGCTATGACAGTTTTGAGTCAGTCACTACCATCAGAGGTTGCTGCCATTTTTCATTCATGTATGGAATCAATGCACTCTTTAAATAATTTCTCAGGTGATTCCCATGAGGTTCCTAGTGGTGATGATGGTGGTGGTGATAGATCTGGTGATGATGTTGCCGTTGATGTTGTTGGTGATGATATTGCTGATGGTGATGCTGATGGTCCGGTTTGTGATGATGTTGCAGATGATGTAGCTGCCGATGTTGCTGATGATAATGATGATACCAGACATGGGGATGATGATGATGGTGATGGGGGGGATATTAATCCCCTCCATTTTTTTTACTTAGTAGAGAGACTTTTGTTGGAGTTTAATTTTTTTGTATTGGGCGACTGCGTGTATGTGAATTTCATTATGCAATGAAATGAATTTTGGATTATGTTTTCATAAGGGGTGTTATTTGACAATTCTTTAGGTAATTTTCACATGCCATATATTTTTTATGGGTTGGTTTGTTTATTATTATATCGCTATCTAATCTTGGACTTAGAAGTGGAGGGGAGGCATGGGATGGGGGGCTGTAGTGGAGGGCCTGGAGGGGATGTGGGTTGCAGTAGAGGGCTGGGTGTGTTGGTAGGGGAAGGTTGGGAGGGGGTGGCAGTGGAGGGCTGGGAGGGGAGGGGACTATGTTGACTTAATCTCTCTTTCATATACTCGACATGTACAGGATGTCCATCAGGCGAGTATGACCATGTACTCCACTTTGAAGAAAAAGATCTCATCTATTGATGGTGTTGAGAAGGTTTAGTTGCTTATGATATTTTTCATTAAATGTAAAATAACTGATTTTTAGTTCCTGGCGTGATTGATATTTCTTGTGTTTGGTTTCTTTCTAACCAGGGGCCTTACAATGCTGCTGCAGTTTCTTTTGAGGCAATACCTTGAACCTTGGCACAAAATTGTGGTGTTAATGTGATTAAGACTATCATTGATCTATAAGGAAAGTAACATGCTCTCCTTTCCCCTTTCCCATTTTGATCATCGATTTATTATTATATTGTTACGCAGTTCAGTCATGAAACCAAAAAACAAAACACTATCTCTATGTATTTTATTTTCCTAAAAAACTATATGCCTTGGGATGTCAATGAATCTCATCTTTGATTGGTATATTGTAAATATGTGGGGCGGAGGGGTTGGGAAGGGGGAGGGGGAGGAGTAGGGGCTAGGAAGGGCGGAGCTGGGCATGAGGGTGGGGGAGGAGGAGGGGCTAGGCAGGGGGAGCTGGGCAGGGGGTAGTAGCTGGGCTAGGGGGGGCTGGGCATGAGGGAGGAGCTGATATTTCCAAAATAAATCACTATCCTGACATTGAGGAACCACACGCCCCTATGGTAATACCATGTCAACAAGATCAAACACTGTCAACACCTTTATTTCCACTAGGATCTCGATGAAAAGTCAATTACTTTACTCATACCATGAGATATAAAGTTTACTTGTATCCTAAAGGGTATGTGTAGGTTGTGAGTATAAAATTACAAGGTTTCCACAAACTATATCACTAGATAGAATAAATACATATACAAGTGAATGATATGAACAAAAAAACAATCAAAATTCTCCACTTCTTGCTCTAGTTTTTATTATCTATCCATATGTGATACATTAACTACCATGTAAAATACTAATGTGGGAAGACAGATACAAAATAAATCATACAAGAAGTTCCCTCGACCTCTCATATAATTTCATTTCACATTGAATCACATTCCAACTCATAAATTATCCCTATTAGGTTTAAATAATGATTCCCTAATGACACATCTGTGTATTATATCACAAGAACCATAGGTTTAAAATCTTTTTACCAACAACTAGATCAATATCCTAACAAAACCCAACACAAAATGACCAATGTTTTTTTAACATGAATGACTAATCATCCCCAAACTGTAACATATATACAGTGAGAATCCTACTCTAATCTAGTGGTCTCACACACTCTAATCATAGCCTTATACATTGTATCCTCCTTTGTATCAATTAACATTATCATCATCTACTCTATGTCACTTAACTCTATAGGATACCACCAAAAAAAATAGGGGTCAAAACAAATTCATGGGACCTGAAATTTTTACACATTACCACAATGACCATAGTAACCACAATGAGCAACATCGCTAATAGCCTATTTCCACACCTTCTTCATCACCTCTGATAATGGTCAATATAATATGCATCATAAAAATAATCCTCCATATCCTGAATCCTAGTGGTAAATGTCACCCATAGTAAGGTGGATTTTCACACATCAAGTTCCCAAATAAGTGAATCAATTAACACATCCCATGAGTCACCACTTTAAAACATGTGATATAATTCTCATAAATCCATTAAACCACACCATATAATATCCAGTTTATATAAGGCCAAACTATCCATTTTAAACATGATAATACCCCTATTTATCTCTTATGAGCCATGGAAGCTGCATGTTGTTCATTTCTCGGTTAGACATACACAACCCTACCCTCACCCATTTAATACACAATATATGTAACACATATAACATATGAAAAGCTGGGCACCACCAACATAGAAAAATTAGCTTGAATTTTGGATCTAATTGATAAAAATATGATAATATGAAATGAAATAAATGATACAATGAATAACTAGAAGAAAACCCGGAGACAATGAGAGAACATTGAAACAAATACCCTTGGGAATCTATCCATAACCTTAGTTATTATATGAACTAGACCGATTTATGTTCCAATAAAATCTATTAAAGAACCATCTTAGAGTCAAAGAGGAGAACAAAAGACATATTTAGGGTATTCCCACTACATCCTAGATGAAATGGTCATAACCTACTCATTTTGTAAATAATTATTTATCTAATTATCATTTTCTAAAAATATATAAATAAACATGATGAATTTTTTTTATAAAATATTGGAATTAACCTTATGTATATTGAAAACCTTACCTTCCAACACTTTAACATTGTTCAAACTTCCTAAAGATAAAATCCATATGTATAAACAACTCGTTTTATGAATCATTATGTATTAAATGGTACATTAAATAGTTATTTAATTTTTTATAAACATGGGGAAATCCATACATATTATATATTCAATATAAAATGTTTTTCCATAGCCTTCAAAACCAATACTTTAAACTCTTACCCATACATTATAAATTTCCCCAAATCAACTACAATATGTAAGGTTTATGAATTATACATTTTTTCTAACTATATAAGACAATATTCATGGGGAAAACTTTATTTGATATGGGTTTTACAGTTTTTTTGAACTCTACTACAACTCAAAAATATACCAAAATTCATCTAAAATTTTACCAGACCTCCAATTTCTAACAGATCGCACCAAAAATACGTATGAACATCTACTTTATTAAAATTGATTCCAAAATTCACCTCTAACAACCTATATTCTTTCAAAAACCATAAGAAATAGGATTTATAGCCATTCAGACCTTAATCATGGGTTAACATTCAAGAATCAATATTTTACCTATACCGATACAAATAATTCCATGATAGTGTGTAAAATCACCTTGTCAGACCATGATCTGTATCAAATAACCATTCCAAAACATTAAGGACTTTAAAAATATACAACTTATGATAGTTTTTCCCTAATCTATCTCAACCACATCTAAAAATTTATTATCAAAACCTGGCCATCCCACACAATTCACTCTCAAAACACTGATCCAACATTGGACACTTTGTATTTATATCAATTATTGAATGACATTGGGCAGGGGTGAGATGAGAAGCAGATTTTTTAATCATGATAATGCGAACCATCCTTGAATGTTGATAACATTTTCTGTTTATGGTTGCTAATTTTAATTTTTTATCAATAATTGAATGAAATTTCAATATATGTTCGTGTATTTTATTTCATGTGTTTTTATCTAAAATGTTCTCTAAATATGTCATTGTACTTTACTGATTGGAATGTGATCTGATATTTTTATGAATAAATATTCAGAGATGACTAACTGATTTAGATTTTTCATATGCTTTTTTTCGTTTTCAGCTTTCCTTTCTGTAATATTTTAATGGGGTTTATGTGTTTTAGGTAGACTCCAAACTCAATATAAAAGCATGTTCAGTGGAATCTTGATTCAGGTTTTACTCCAAATTTTTAATTATAATATTCGACTATAGAATTGTGTATGTTTTAGATATATTGAACTTTCATCTCAATTGAAAAGGATCAGGATGTTATTTAGAAATCATAGATCATGGTGTAATTTTGGAGGTATGCACCCTTATGACTTCTCTTGATTTTTTAATCTTTTAACACGAGAAAGTCTTGAATATTGTTAACATTTTCTGTTTAATTTGGATACTGTGGATTTATTTCTATTGTTGAATGACATTGAAATACATGTTTGTGTATTTTATTTCATGTGTTTTTTGTCTAAAAGATTCTATAAATATTACATTATAGTTGACTGAGCAGGGGGAGGGGCTAGGCAGGGGTAGGGGGAGGGGAAGGGGGAGGGGGAGGAGCTGGGTAGTGGGGAGGGAGGGAGAGGGGCTAGGTAGATGGGGTGTGGGAGGGGCTAGGCTATGGGAAGGGAGGTTGAGGGGCTGGGTAGGGGGAGGGGGAGGGGCTAGCAGAGGAGTTGGGCAGTGGGGAGGGAGGGGGAGGGGCTGGGCAGGGGGGAGGAGGCGGGGCTAGGTAGTAGGGAGGGATGGGGAGGGGTGGGTAGGGGGGAAGGGGCTGGAAAGGGGGTGCTGGGCAGGGGGGGAGGGGGAGGGGCTGTGCAGGATGAAGGGATGGGGACGATGTGGGCAGTGGGAGGGCATGGGAGTGGGGGTCTGGGCAGTGGGGAGGGAGGGGGAGGGGCTGGGCAGTGGGGAGGGAGGGGGAGGGGCTGGGCTGGGGGGAGGGGGGTTGGGCAGTGGGAAGGGAGGGGGAGGGGCTGAGCAGGGGGGATGGGAGGGCATGAGCTCATTATTTAGAAATGGCTTGTGGATTCCAACAACTATTTTTAATGTTCAATTGTATGGATCAGTGTAGGGGAGATCAACTATTTTCTATGAGGATATCGTTGATTAACATTGTTTATTGGGACTGTTTTCTCAAGATAAAAGATATTGAGGTATAACTCTTGAGTTTGGGGACCACATATATTGGAGTCTATTGGAAGGAATGACTCCTCTTGGTAGAGGTTACTGTCAGGTGCCATTATACTACTTATGTGAGTCTAAGGGACTCTTGAGGATGCCATTGTTGGATAGTTTCTGATTAGGTGATTAGTGGTTGTCATAGAAGGCTATTAATAATGCCTGTATTTAGGTTTGTGTTGAGGAAACAGAAGAACCATAATGAGCATGTTTGTCACGTCAAAAGTACACTTTTTGGAATATTCCAAAAGGGGATTACATTATTATAAAGCTAATCACTATGATGATTTTGAGCTAAAAATTCAACTATAAATATTCAAGGAAGGAATGATCATGATTCAAGATGATATTTTATGATGAGTGAAATATAGGCGATGCAGAATTTTGTGGGAGCATTGAAAAAGTCAAGTACCAATAACTTTGGAAGATAGTAAAGTAATAAATTCATGAGATAGTCAAAAATTTTAATTGAAGCCCATACATTCCCACATCTATTAGAGGAAAACTTCATATATAAACGGGGAACATCAAATATGTTAAGTATATGAAAAAGAGGGAATATTGAGATTGAGATATTAAGAGTTACTAAAAAAAGAGTTGAAGAATGGGATTTTAGGATCTAAATTCATCAAAAGTGCATTTGGGTCAAAGGAGGTACGAAGAATCGGAAGCATAGAGTTTTGTAAGAAGGAGAACTTGAAGGACAACATTTTGGATGAAGTTCAATAATGTTGAAAATTGAGTAGATTCAAATCATCCTAGATCAAGAGGAAGTTTCAAGACAAGTATACCATTCTCAAAAGATGTTAAAGATCTCCAAGTAGTTAGACACAACATATAGTGATCCAACATTCTGGTTGAAGAAAACCATTTAAAGAAGTATATTTTTATACACTTGATCAACTCAAAAAAGGAGCTTGTGGATGGGGTATAAGAGTAATTGTAGGATGCTTTTAGATGGGGTATATAAAAAATCACTGAAGGAGTTTTAAATTGTGGTGTATAACCAATTCTTGAATAATGGAAATGGTGTATAACCATTTGATGGATTTTTATAGTCACAATGTATCACCAATTAGTATTGATATTATTGGAGTATCCATGTGGTCATGTATAACCAACATGGAATGTAGGCTTTTCACTAAACTTTGTAAATCATCTTGTTCTGGTATTTTGCTTTAATTTTCATATGTATGAGGTAAGGATTATATTTTTATATATAGAGGATCATGTATTTAACCATCCATAGAGTGGATTGACACTTCTAGTTTAGGTGTTTAGATGTTGGGGATTAGGTTGGATTATCGAACATCCAATTTGACATGCCTTGTATATGTGCTAATGTAGGTGCATAATGGTTGGGAGGTGCAGCTGCTTGTCCTGGGGAACCTGTCTATACCCACGGTTTGGTAACCCGTGGGTAAATATGGGACACTATAAATTAGTATACCCATGGTTTGAAAGATGTGGGTATACATCAATACCCATGATTTAACAAACTGTGGGTAATATCAATTTTCCATGGTCTATACCCCCGGTTTTTAGAGAACTGTGTGTATAGACTTATTATGATGACACTACAGTGCACAGTTTCTAAAACCGTGGGTATAGGTGATATTTCCAATAGTGTGCCCTTATGTTCAGGTATCTCTTGTGCTCCATTGATATGCCTATTACCTAACATGTATTGTATTCTTCATCTTATACCTTGTTTAATCCCTTATTAATATTTATTGCTCACCCTTTTCTAATGTATGTACTGAGGTTATCCCATTCAATACTAAGTATGATGGAATGTTGTGGTTAGGTGAAAGAATATTTCTATAAAAATGTTTTATTTTATGTCTTATATTGCCATGAAATTTTCCTAATTTCCCAATAAAATAGACCTATCGATAATAAGAGTTTTATTATGTGAAACTTTATGTAATAAAGAATGTTTATGTGTGTAATAAAAAGTAAGGTTTTCGTAGTTGGTATTAGAGGTTAGGTTTGGTTATTTATAGGATTAGGATTAGAAAAACCTAGTGAAATCTTTTGAGATAAGACATAAAATAAAATAAAACATTATTAAATTTTGGTGAGTATAGAGTATGCAGTTTATCAAGAAAATACATCCCTGTCTAGGTACAGTGATGTAGAGGTGGCTCGGGCACAAATGTATCTAGGGGTAAAACTTAAAAAAACCACATTTAGCAAGACTCTAATGGGAAATGGTGCATTAAAATGGGCCTTGGGCACTCTTGGGTATGACACACATTGGGGATATTTTATTGGTAAACTCATAAGCTTAGTATGAACCATTATTAAGGGAATAATATAATTCCCCTAAGGATATATATTGGGAATTAGATCACAAATAACATAGATTGAATCTTATAAATTAATAAGTTAAGGAACTAAGTGAAATTTATAAGTTATCCCATTTTTCCTTTGGATCCCCCTTTATGTGTTACCCCTAAATTTATTTTTATTCTAGCCAGTGGATGGTAATAGGAGGTCATGGGCTGACAAACAATGAAAACATCAATGTGATGAATGTTCTAATGAGATTCCGAATCTGATGGGAGTTGGAATTGAAAACAAGAGTTAAGTGATACAGTATCACTTAACTCTTGTTTTGAATATAAAAATGGGTCAAGAGAAATGTACAACCCCCCCCCCCCCCCCGAAAAATGAAGAAGCTGAAAATGAGAGATTCATGAGACAATGGCCTCCAACTTTTGAGGGATCATCTGATCCCTTAATCACCGAACAATGGTCCAACTCCATTGAGATGATCTTCTGAATCATATAATGTTCCGTACAAGAGATGGTTCTTCTAGTTGCTTATCATATAAAGGGTGATGTTGGTCCATGGTGGACATTGGTCAAAAATATGAATCCTGAGGAAGAGATCAGGGCTATGGAAAAGAAGGATTTTAAGAAAATATTTTATCATAAATATTTTCCGTACACCCTTAGAAATAAGATGGAAAGGTACTTCCTTTCCGTTAAAAAAATGACGATGAATCCATCGGATCATACAAGGAAAACATCACAAGGATTTCACGGTACGCCAACAAATTTATTGTTACCCCTAAATAAAAGGTTAACATCTTCTTTGGTGGGATAAAACATAGCCTATAAAAGTCATAGATATCCATGACTTTTTATAGATATGAGGAAATGGTTCGATGTTCCCTCAAAGTCGAAATGGAGATATGTGAATCTCAAGGGTATCTAAGGGAATAGAATCATAAGGTAGACATAAATTCTAGCGATTCAATGGATAAATCCAATAGTACTAAAAAATTTCACCACCCCAATTGGAAAAGGTGTAAAAGAAGCACCATGGAAATTAATTTAAGGGGGAATGGAAATGATTTTGGAGTGGAAGAGAAAATAATATGGTCATTGACCTCTAAAATGAAAAACCTGGTACTGCGATAGAGAAGAGGAACACTCCATTTGACCCTCAACAAATTTTTCATTGCTTAAACTGCAAAAAACCATGTCACTTTGCAAACTAGTTCCCTATGCCAATGGTTTTCAGGGTCAACCAACAACCTCCATGGTAGAAAGGGTGAGATTTTTCTATCACTACCGCTAAAGTGAGTCCTAACAATGATGTGGGGATAGGTAAGATAGATATTTATTCATGAACAGTGAATGCACTATTTTATTATGGTTCTATGCATTATTTTATATCATGAAATGTTTTTATAAGTATCCCAACACCACCACAAATCATTGAAGTAGAGTTGTCGGTGAGAACAACAAATGGGAAAATCATTGCATCCCAGGAATATAAATCCTCCCCTATCACAAATTGGGGATGTAACTTCCTAGAGAACTTCTTCATACATCCTTTGGTTGAATTTAATTGCTATTCATGACATGAATTGGCTTTATCTATATAAATCCAACATAAATTGTCATGAGATGGAAATCACATTCCATATGGTGAATCAACCCCTAATTATATACAAGATTAAGGTAGAGGATGAATATTCTTTAGCACCATCATCTCAAGTGTGGGTATTACTACCCTATAAACCTGAATATCTTTCCTAGATTATTGAGTGTAAGGAAGGAACCATCCTTTAATACATTCTAATTGTGATGGAATTCCCTGAAGTGTTTCCCTAATAATTTCCTGGTCTTCCTCCTAGAAGATATGTTGAAATATCGACTGATCTTATCTCTGGGAATTTTTCAATATCCTAGACTCCATATATAATTGATTTTGTGGAGCTTGTGGATCTAATGAAACAACTACTTGAGAATCTAGACAAAGGGTTTATAATCCAAGTGATTCACCTTGTGGAACACCAGTTATATTCATCATGAAGAAGTTTGGGTCAATGTTCCTTTTAATTGATTATTGTGAGCTCAAAAAATCAAAATAATGAACAATTATCCTCTACCATGAATTGATGAATTATTCAATCAACTATGTGGAGAAAAATACATCTCCAAGGTGGACATGCAGTGGGGATATTACCAAGTAAGGGTGAAGAATGAGGATATCCCCAACAATTCTTTTTGTAGTAGATACAAGCACTATGAATTCATTTTAATTATTTTCTGAGTCACTAATGCTCCAGTAATCCTCATGGACTTGATATATAATGTATTTTGGGATTACCATGAGAGATTTGTGATATTATTTATAGACAATATTATAATATACTCCAAAACCATGAAGGAGCATGAGGAGAATCTAAGCATTGTACTGGAGACCTAACGAAAGGATAAGCTCTATGTAAAGTAAAACAAGTGTGAGTTATGGTTTAAGGAAGTATCATTCATAGGTCATATCATCACAAAAAATTTGATATATGTAGATCCCTACAATAAAAATGCAATTGAGGGGTGGCCAAAGCTCATATCTATGACAAATATCCATAGATTCCTTGGGTTAGCTAGATATTATCTCTAATTTGGGAGAAATATTGTCATGATTTTCAAACCATCTAACCAAGAAAACTTTAAAGGGGGTCATGTTTTCCTGGAGTGATGAATGCGAAGACATATTCAAGGAGTTTAATGGAAGGGTTATCACTATGATCGTGCTCACATCACCCACATGTGGAGAACTTTTTGTGGTATTATGTGATGCTTCAACGAAGGGAATAGGTTTTTTGTGGATGAAAAATGACAAAGTCATTCCCCATGCTTCAAGACAATTGACTGTTCATGAGAAAAACTATCAAACACATGATCGGGAGTTGGATGCACCAATCTTAACATTGAAAACTTGGTAGCATTACCTCTTTGGGTAGAAGTGTGAAATATATACAGATCAAAAAATCCTAAAGTATATATTCACATATAATGTGATGAATATTCACCAACTAAGATGGTTAGAAAAGATTAAAGACTATGAATCATAAACTCACTAACATCTAAGGAAAGAGAATAATGTTGAAGACACTCTATGTAGAAAGAACCAAACGATCATATCATTAATGAGAACTGAAAAGGATACAATCTTCATAGATTTGATGAAGATGGACATGAGAATCATAAATAAGGGAACATCACTAATCCTTTCACAAATGATTACTCAGCCATCTCTTTTGGAAAGGTTAATGGATGTTCAAAATAATGATGAGGGAATTTAGAAGAATGTGGAAATTATCAAAAAAAGGTAAATTCCTTGAGTTCAATGTTAATGTAGATGGAATTGGGGGACTTGGGACAGGACTATGTGTTCTATCAAATATGGAGTTAAAGAAAGAACTTTTGGGTGATGCACATAGTTCAAATTTCACCATCAACTTTGGAAACACAAAGATGTATGGAGATCTATAAGAGATTTATTGGTTGGATAAAATGAGGAAGGAGATCACAGAGTATACATCAATTTTTATGTTATGTCATAATGTGAAGGCTGATAGGCAGACATCTAAGGGGATGATGCAACCATTACCCATACCAACACGGAAATGGTAGAACATCACCATGGACTATTTCAGAAGACATATAAAAACATCTAAAGGAAATATTTTTATCTAGTTTTTGGGGATCATCTTACAAAGACACCACACTTCATTTCAATTTAGGGGGATTTCCCATTGGATCAACTTGCTCAAATTTAAATCAGATAAGTGGTAAGTCTGGATGAAGTACCACTATCAATTGTATCCAATCAAGATACATAATTCACCTCTCTATCCTGGAAGAGTCTCCAACACGTTCTAAATATTGAGCGGATCATTAGGATAACTTAGAATCCTCAAACTAATAGTGAATCTGAGCAGACTATCAAAAAATTTTAGTATATGTTGGGAGAATTATCAATAGACTCTAAAGTAGTATTGGATCAACATATTTCCCTCATTGATTTCTATTACAATAAATGTTTCCACTGAAGCATCCAAATGGATCGTAGGAAGCCCTTTACGGGAAGAGGTGTTGAACAATGACATATTGGGATGAAGATGGGGAGTTAAAACTCATAGGTATACAAATGGTCGAATAAATGGTGGAGAAGGTTAAGACTATTTTACAAAACATTAAAGCTACTCTGATTCAACAAAAGAGCTATGATGATAATTGCCGATGAGACCTAGAGTTTGATGTAGGAGACCTGGAATTCCTCCACACATTATATTGGAATACAATTATGATATTTAGGATGATGGTAAAGCTTAGTCCAAAGTACATCAATGATTTGGAGATCCATGATCACATTGGGGATGTGGAATATCGATTAGCACTACCACCGAAACTATCTCAAGTACACGATGTATTCCATGTATCACTCTTGAGGAAGTACATACCTATCCCATCACATGTACTCAATCCAGAGGTGGTACCATTGGAGAATTACCTCTTCTATGAAGAGAATCTAGTAAAGATCATAGATCGTAAGGAAAAATTTATAAAAAATAAGACCATGACCCTCATCAAGGTGCTGTGGTCAACCCAGAAGTTTGAATAAGCAACATGGGAATCCGAGGAAGCGATGAAGCAGAGTTACCCACATCTATTTCAGTATAAGAAAAAGGAAATTTCGAGGGTGAAATTTTTTAAGGGGGGAAGATTATAATGACCCAACATTTTATTAATGATAATTATTCTTGATCTAATTAAATGTCTTATTATGAAATATTGTTATATAAAACATATGCACTTCCTTGGTTTTAGGATTTTGGATTTGAAAATATGATTAAGTATTTTTAGCATTTCTAATATAGTCATTGAACTGTGATAACATGATTAGTATAAATATAGGGATTTAAAAAATCCAATATACTCAGACAAAGGAAGATATAACCTCGTCTAGTAGAATTTTTCCATACGAAGCCCATTTGTCAGAGCTCGGAAATTAGGAATCATCACTGGGATTCACTGTTGACCAATTCCATGTCGAGAATCAGCACATTAAGACTAAAATAATAGCCTATGGGGGAAGTGTATGTTAATAAAGATTACCACCGGAGTGATGTTATCTAAGCCACTCCAAGGGTCGGTCAGCATCACACACCTTACCCTTAGGTCTTATACAGGTGTTATAAGGGGTTATGTAACAAGACCCTATCATTATGATTATGTGCATTAGTATATTATTGAATAAATAATATACATTCATTTTATTATTGTTACTTTGTAAATAATTTTTAAAGAATAAATAATATTTTTAGTTAATAATTTAATTCAATTAAAAAATCTATTTTGGTGAATTAATTTATTTTTAAATTAAATAATATTATAATAAAATATTATTACTAAACTAAATTTTTTTAAATTGATATTATTGTCTATTTTTTTGAATATAAATGATATTTTTATTAATGTTTGAAAACAATTTTTATCAAAACCCATGAATTTTCGATAAATGTTAGAATTTATTTTAAAAGAAAAAATTAACGTATTTAGAAACTTATTTAGATAAAATGAATATTATTTTTCAAATCTGAAGTTCTAAATTATCCAATGATGAATATTTCATAATTTTCTAGGATAGTCAATTTTTTGGGTAAATAAATAACTATCTTTTAAATATATAATCTATTTTATGAGATTATAATGACTCAATAGTGATTTAATAAAATAATTTAAAAGGTTTTTTCGGATAATATATGTTTTTATATTAATATAATGTGACTTTTTATTTGTTTTACTGCTTTTTACATAACCTTAGTGGACCCTTCAAGACTTATAAATTTTTTTATCTTTTGAAAATGATCTCCCGGAGAGTGTGACTCACCTCCACATAAGAAAACCATATATTTTAACAGTTTATACCATTTTACATATAAAATAATTTTTTACACTCCCCTTTGGAAAAACGTTTTGGCCAAAACTAGGGTATGGTTTGTATTTTTTATTAATTTAATGTGTAGTGTCCAAAACTTAAATAATAAATAATACCATATCCTTTCTTATATAAATCCACTCAATCTCTCATTAATCTTAACTAAAAATTAGTATAACTCTACAAAACTCTTCCCTCCTCTCTCTAGAATCCTCCCAGGGTACCCCAAGCTCCCTAGAAGCCTCTCTCATGCCTCTCCCAAGCCTTTGGGATCACACTTCCATGTAAGGGATCCTCACTTTCCTTCATTATTTATGTCCATGATAATTTATATTATTATTCCCACATATTTTCAATTAAAAATGTTGGGGTATGATTTAGAACATCCCTTATACATCCCATCTTATGTTTGAATGACTAGATCCCCCTTTCCCACTCATTAATTCGTCTCATGTACTCCTATTACCATGCCGAATTCCATAAGGGATTTCTCTCTACACTCTTACATTTAAGAAATTATTTTATATTATGAATCTAAATTCCATTAAAAATGTTGGGATTTTTGGTTCTATGATCCTCATACTATCCATTTAATGTATAAACTATGAGATGCACATTTCTCTCTCAGCAACCCATTTTATAATTTCTATTTGACATCATTATGCCGCCGAAGTTACACCAAAATTTCCCATTCTAAAATCACTGTGTAAGAGAGTAACATACCCATTTCTCTATCAAAAGTATTATCCTATATTCAAATTTAATGTTTCATCTAGGAAATACATATATGTATTCCATATCTCTTATTTCTAGAAGAAATTATGATGTTTAATGAATCTATGTTATATGATCTATGTGAAACACTGATGCATGAAATGAAATTTTTTTAAAGGGTGAAGCCAAATAGCGCTCCAATTCATTTGGTAAAGAAAAGTATAAAGAAATCCCAAGTGCAATAAAGGTTTACTCATTCTAATTCATGTTCATTGAGAGTTTACTCATTCTAATTCATGTTCAATTAGTGTTTACTCATGCTCTATGTGTAATGATCCTTGGATCATGCTAATATCATGCTAAATGTTGTTGGCACATTTCTAGGTTATGATAATCATACTATATCATGACCTTATGTTCCTCTTTCTATTATTCTCCCTTGATATGAATATTGACTAACATGTTCTGTTTTCTTCATGTTATTCCTTGTTTACTCCCTTACTGGTCATTATAGCTCACCTTTTTCTTATGTATGTCCTCAGGTTATCTGATGCAATGATAAGTAAGAAGGCATGTTGTGGTCATGTGAAAAAATATTTTTATATAGATGTTGTGTTTCATGTCTTCTGTTGTCATATAATGTTACTAATTTCCCAAGATACTAGACCTATCCATCATCGGAGTTGTATTATGTTATTTTTTATGAAATGAAGCATGTTTTAATTGTGTAATAATGAGTAGAGTTATTATAGTTATCCAATCCACTCTCTACATTTCTTATTTACCCATATTTATTCCAACATTTATATCATTGATATATTTTTTGATAGATCAATTATTCTTTTTACTCCTCTAGAATAATTTTTCTTGAATAAAAAAAGCGTAAACAAGGAAAAAGTATTTGGAAATTGCTATATGCATGATCCTCTAAAAACATGATGAACACTATAATTCGAACATCATACTCTTTTTTCAGATGATTGGAAATCATCCACTATTTATCCAGATCCACACTATTTTATTTTGTAATATTAATCATTAGAAAAATAAATTAACCAAATATTTTCAACTAGGGTTATCATCCAACTATATCTCCCTCTCAGAATATGCAAATAGGACAAGAAAGAACAAAATTGAACCTATAAAATATAGGTGTGATTAAAAGTATACTAGATCACCTAAACATACCAAATATAATGGATCACATTCATAATACATCATAATAATCTAGTTTGAAATACATAATTAATATGAAAATTTTATATATAGTTTTATCATTTAAGTAGTAACACATATAAGCATGTTAAACCCCTTTTCGATGATTTTCATTAAATAAAAAAAATCACTTGGAAAACATGTTTCCCCATATAATACCTATTGGAAAAATCAACATTATAATATATGATATTAAACACTTTCTTAAAAACTCACTTTTGAAATAAACATTTCAAAACTCAAAGTGGTTTCCCACTATCATACAGTTTTCTAAAACATGTGGGAAAACCAACCATTTCCATAAAACCTGGCATGGTGGCCTAAAAAATCATTTTTAAAACTAAAAAATTCATATTTTTTCAAATAAAACACATTCTAACTGTTCTCATTTGACAACACTCTTCAAAATAATAATTAAAATAGTTAGAAAGCACTTCAAAATTTCACTATCCTTTTTTCCTTATTTAAAAAAATTTCACGATCCTATTTCAATAAATATGAAATTAAAACCATACCAAGATGGAAGAAATTACATAGTTTTGAAATAATCAATCTAATTTGTAACTCTTGAAAGCTTTAAACACCCCCAAAATGTTAATATAATAATTATCCAAGGCTGAAAAAGTGGTTTTAAATATTGATCACAAGGTTAAACTCACCACTTTAAAAATAAATCAACATTTTCAAACATTTATAACACATTAAAATCACCCAAACTCTTGGATTTAAATCCAATAAACACATGAATAATCTTTAAAACATCAATTTGGTGATTACCATAGATTTTGAAACCCAAATCATTCTTTTAAAAAACTAATTTTTGATGTTTATAAAACACTTTTCATCAAACAACATTCCATAACATGTGATAAAACCACATAGAAAACACCATTTATCCCTAATGGGCATTTTTATAGGAATAAGTATAACAAGAAAATAATTTAAAAACAAAAATCATTTAATTATAAAGAAAATATACTTGATAGAGAAAAATGAAGAGAACATGGTATATAAGAAAGCTAGTAAAAATAAGACGATATAACAAGGATTGAGAAGGACACATCCAATCTAACTAATGTATATCATTAAATTAGACAAAATAATTTTATTAAGCGGATGATACCTATAATTAATTAAGAGTGGTATAAATTGTTAATATAAATGTTCATGAAATAGTACACCAACCTGCCATTTGTCATTGAAATATAACCAAAGGGGTTATGTGCCATGTTTCTTTATGAACACATTTATAATAAAATAAAATTAGAAGATATATGGGTGATTTTTCGAGAGAGAATTTATTAGTTATTATTCTATTAATTCATACACTACAACTTCAAGGTCCATGTAGTTTTTCTATTCAATGCAATATCACTGTTCTACCATTCTAGAATGTCCATTTTTATTTATCGAGGATATTGGGCATATGATGCCTAATATTTTCAAGAAAATTTATCTACATACAATAGATATAATTATTTAACTATAGGACTAGCCAATCAAGAATTTCATTGGAATTTGTGGTTGTCTTGGATAATTGGTGGTGTAAAAAATTAATTTAATGATCTAGAAAAGAGAGTATTGTAACTCAAAATTGATGTCTGGAAGTTGTGGTAGAAGAGTGCTGATTAATAGAGGATTCTAAATCTCAGAATTGAATAATGAAGGGCATTTTAATGTTCTAGGAATGATAAAAATGATGTACATTAGAAATCTATATAGAGTGTAGGTAACAATAGGTCAATAATGTGGTTCCAAGATAAATGAAATTTAGACTTAAGTAATGATCATAAGAATAAATAAACAATAATTGATGAAAAGCATAAATGAACCAATATTTTGAAAATGATTCATTAAGAAAAATAAAATAGATTACAAAACAAAAAAATATGCTGATGAAAATACATAAGAAATACACTAAATATTTTGTGTTATTATTATGTAAATATGGGACATAAAAATGTGTTCTATAAATAAGAGGAACATTATGGATAATGAGAAAAAAATTATATGAGAAGAATTTTTTATTCAGGATATCTTTTCAATGATTATTTCTATTTTTGTGTAGGATATGGCCACAAAGACATGCATTCAAAATCTAGGGTATGAATGGTTGTATCATAACATAAACAAAGGGGATGAACAATGTAAGAAGTATAATTATATGTGATTCAAATGATGAAAATATTGAGGTAAAAACATCACCAAAGAGAAAATGTAGTAGGCTAGAATCCAGGGAAAACAAGCTTATCTGCGAAGGCTGCGGGAGAGATGGCGACAAGGCAGGGGGGAACGATGGTGAAGGAGGAGGATGAAAGGGTGGGGATAGAGGTTGGCAGAGTAGGGGAGACATTGATAATGCAGAGGAGCAGTGACACAGAGGTAATATGGCTAGGGGAGAGAGTTGTACGACAGTAGTAGGGTTAGGAAACAACATCCTTGCATCGAGATTACATAATTGTGGTTGGGCGAGAGTGGTGGAGTAGCAACAACGAAGTTTTCCAAGAGTAGTGGTGTGATGGTGGTGGACTTCTATGAGAGATTGAAGTGTGTGAGAGAAGAATCCAACTGTTATGTTTCATTTATGAAACCAGTTAACAATTTTATCAGTGCAAGTTAAAACGCGCTCAATATTATATGTTTTATACATGCTAAAATAGAAATCACTGATAAAACATACCTTTATCTGCGCTGATATAGATAAAATGGTAATAATTCATTTATATTGTTATATATATAATAAATAAATATTTATTTATAATTATAACTATATATATTCATATTTATATATATAATAAATATATTTTTATTTTTATAAATAATAAATATTTTTATATAATATTATATATTTATAATATTATAAATATTATAAATAAAGCAGTTAGGCTATGGAAAAGTGCTAGAGGTGCCTCGTTATTCTGACTTAGAACTAGGATCAAATCTAGGTGGGGGAAATTTTCAGCTGGTAGATGGTGACATGATCATGACACATGGAGGCAGTGATGAAAACAAGACGTTGCATAATGTCTTCATGCAAGATTGTGGGAATTTGGGCCATGTAATGGATTTCACAACTATCAGGAGTTTTATCCATGTATTTAATAAATAAGTCTTGATGAGTGGGCTTTCCCATAGGGGGGATATGGTCTGGCAATCTGGCATGTGTGTGTGATGTGACTATTTTTAATTTTATTATACACTCAATCACCTAAAATATCTAAATATTAAAAATATATATATTTATTATTATAAAATTATAATATATATATATATTTATTTATTAAACTTATGATGCAAGTATGACATTGCACTGGGCCTTTGAGTCCATTTTTTGATCTTTAGGCCATGTAGTGGGCTTCATTCCCATTGAGAATTCGTGTCATGTACTGAATAAACAAGGCTTGATGAGTGTGTTATCCCTTAGGGATGGCTATGACCTACCTGTCTTGATTGTGTGTGTTGTGTGTGTGTGTTTAATAAAATTGTACACCCTAACACCTAATATATATAATAATTATATTTATTGTAATTTATAAATTATATTTATATAAATTTAATAATAAGTATAAATAAATATGTAATTATATATAATTTAAATATTACAATAAATATATATTTATTTATAGATTTATATATGAATAAATAAATATATATATATATATATACATAATTATAAAATTTTAATAAATATATATATTATATTTATAATTGTGTTAATATATATAATTAATTTGTTTATTATAATTTTTTAAATAATAAAATATATCTATATTTATTTATAAATATAATTATAAATATTTGTATTTATTTATAAATCTTTGAATATATTTATAAATATATTTATTTAATTATATATGTTTATAATATTATAATTATAATAAATATTTTTTAAAAAATTTTATAATTATTTAAATAATTATATATTTATTTATAAATATAACTATAAATAAATAAATATTAATTTATAGTTATAATTATTAATGTAGATACATATAATAAAATAATTATAAAATTATATCGAATATATTTATTAATTTTTTAATATTATAAATATTTATAATTAATATATTTATTATAATTTTATAATTATTTAAATATACCAATATTTATTTATGAATTTTAATTATAAATATTTGTATTTATTTATTATTATATTTATATATTTATTAATATATTTATAAATAAATTTATTTAATTATATATACTTATAACTTTATATTTATAATAAATATATTTATATTAATTTTACAATTACTTATATATATATTTATATATTTATAATCACAAGTATAAATAAATATTTTTACAATATTTTGTATATAATTATAAATATAAATATGTAAATATATGTAAATACAATAGATGTACCTATTTTAATTTTATTATTATTATATATATAATTATAATTACAAAAAATTTATATTTTAAAAATACTTATATATAATAAATATATTATAATTATAAATATAATAAATATATTTGTTATTTAAATATATTAATTGTATTTTTATAAGTATTTATAAAAGCAGAATAGATTCATGGGTAACGTGGCTGAATAATATACCTAGTAAAGTAGACATCATGAAAAACGAGTCATCATAAATATTGAAAACACGAATAACAATACTGGTATAATGTATAAATGTACATTCATGACGAATAAATGACATATGCACATCAATTACACTCACGCATCAATATATTGGTTGACCAAATTCATTGGAAACGTATATATATATATAATTATAAATATAAATATTTATTTTTATTAAGTATATATATAATTCTTAATATATATTAGTAAATTTTTTAATTATATTTATTATTTAATAAAATTTATTATAATCATAGAATTTGTAAAATATATAATTATTTAATTCTAATCTTATGAATACTTTTTTAGAAAGATTATATATACATATATTAATTATTAAAAAATATATATTAACCATAAACATGCGTTTTTTATATAACATATATATATAAACATTATTCTGGTATATAAATATAATAATTTTATTTATATTAATAATATTTTCTATTAAAAACCTTTATTAGTGCTATGAATTGCACTAATAAATATCAAATTTATTAGCGCTTTTAGTGAATGCTGATAAAGTCCTTCTTTTATCAATGTGTTTGATTAGCATTGATCTAGTTCGGTGCTACCCTCACACCGATATGTGGTAGCGATGGGTTAGAAACCAATTTGAAAAAGATCATTTGAAGAGGTGGTTTTAATTTTAATGGAAAAAAGGTTCAATTTCAAGAGATTTACCATGCACTATTTCTTCCACATCACATGTTATCTTATTAAAAACATAATAAATCTAACTTGTTATAGAATATCCAGGAAAAATTCCATCCTCAACTTTTGGAGATAATTAATATAAATTATCTTTATTATTCAAGATGATTAACTTTCATCCTAAAACTGCCAAATAAAAAAAATTGGCTTACTTTATGTCCACAACTCATAATTAATAAGTTTTATAAAGAAAATTTCTAAGTAAATCTTGATTGAGAGTATAACATGTAGTACTAATAGGTTTATCCAAAAAAAATTAGAAATTAATTATTCACTTTTTATTGTTTAAGTAATTTTCTAAAGAACTCCATTTATTCATTGTACAACACCATTTTTCTTCGGTGATCTTAGACAAGAAATTGAATATTCCCTCAACATGGTTCTAATCATTTTGGTATTTTTTTAAAATGATATACCACAATTTATATTTGGAATAATAAGTTATTGATAATATATTTATAATTTCAATATTTTTTTATCTTGTTAATTTTGTTATTTGAAAAGACATATTTTATGTTATGTTTATTATATATATAATGATGTATACATCCATTTAACTATATCTATATAAAAATATATATAAGTGATCATATATAAAATTTATATCATTATCTATACTTGGATTTGATGACATGATAGAACCCTTTCTTAATTTTTGGAATTCCATTGACTACACCAGCTATGGGTATGAGCTTAATAATCCCCCACAATGGAAGCTTCCTCTCTTACACTCTCCTCTTTCATTTGTTTTAACAAGCAGCTTCTTCCAAGTGTTATCACATTATACCACTGGTCTCTTAACACCATTACCTTTATCTACACTATAAACATCACCTCCACACGACACTGTATTAAATCATCCCTATTCTTCCACTCAAAACCAACATTCATCGCACCCCCTATTTGGTAACACACTGACACCTATGTTCTTCTCCATGGTCTTCTAGAGGTTTCATAATTGACACACACTAGTGAGGGTGTAAATTAAGTTTTCATGGATATTGTGAGAACCCACCAAGAGCATGATTGTGAACCTACCATGCGATCATTTTAATGTTACAAAACCTTGAGATCGGTGTATACATCAACCACATGAGTTGAAATCTAGTTACTATGAATCCTTCACCTCCATATACAATGCAAAAACGAGTATCTATAATGAATATCATCCAACTTATTGTGGATGTTACTATAAAGGTTCCATTACTACCATCCATGGAAATGGCCTACTAGCCGTCAACACTTGCAACAAGTTATTTCAAAAACCTACAGGGAATAAAATTGAACCTACTCTGAAGTTTGTATTTTAAAGTGATCATGAAGGTACTTTAATTTAATGTTTCCATTTTTAACATCTACTCAGGTATTATATGTTTCACCATGAATTTATTTTTCATGTGACACTATGAATCATTTTCATAAAGTCTCCACACAGTTAGTATATGGACTGCATGTGATGACATGGTTAGTATACCAACCTCAAGACTAATTCATATCATAATCAATATATTATTTTCATATTATAAGAAAATTTATTCTTTTCACTAAACATTGTTTTTATGTGATTTTGATATTTTAAATTACGAAAAAAATATTAATTTTATTTCAAATGTTATATTTCTTTGAAAAGAAACTAAATAATTTTTTTAAAATATGAGAATTAAAGAATGGGATATTTCATGTAAAAACTGACGATGATCATGAAAGGTGTTTTTTTAGTAAATAATGATTTCAAAAAACATTAAAAGTAATTTAAGAAACATAAAAATGAAAATAGAATCTAGAAAATTTCTTGATCGTGGTTTACATTTAAAATCATTGTTGAACGAGAAGTTATTCAAAACAAAAATGAAAATAATAAAGGGGAAATAATATAATTAAAATAAAATAAACCTATTATTATTTAATTAAAATAAAATTTTGATAAGGTGATGGTTCTTAGTAAACCTAATAAAGATAAAACTGGCTTTGGTTATAATAGAAACATTTTTCATCTATATAGATCTACTTTTTTTAAAATGTAGTAAAGGGAATATTTCAAATGTTACATGTAATAGAAGTTATTTAAAATGACATTATGAAAACGAATTTTCATTACAATTCATTCAATCATTAGGCCATACAATGAATTTTATATCTTAAAATATAATATCTAGATTTCATTAAAATAATTGTTTTAAATATTTATGCGATATTAATAGTTTTATTAAAAACCATGGTGGACCAAAAATAGCTTGGGTACCCAAAAAACAATCTCCTTGATCTTTTTTGTAGGAAACCTACCTAAAGGTAATTGTCCAACATGCGTACTCTTTAATATTTTATTTTATTGTATAATAGAATGATTAATTTCTAATATCCTTTATGATGTTATAATAATTTCTATATTTTAATACATGTACCATGTTTTCTATGTTCTCTATTTTTTGAAATTAAGTAAGTAATAGTCATATTTAGTTTGTATATTGTATTTTAGACAAGTTGATTAAATAAAGAGTATTTTAATATTTCAGTACATATCATTAGACAAAGGATGAATTTAGGCGGAGTTACTACATTTATTTTAAATTGTTCAATATTCATGTGCTCTAGTTTTAAAATAGTTTTCATATAGTTACTAAATGAAGAGATCATTTTTCATTCATCTTTTTGAAATATATTTCAAAAACACACATGGACACACAATTAGGAAATTTCATCAAAAAGAGATGGAAAATAAACCAACAAATCATACTGGTAATAAAATCAAATCAATGGGGTTTGAGGAAATAGAGTCTAAGATAATCCCCTATAATAAAAGATACATTCAATGAGATGGGATGATTTGATGGTAAACAAATAGAAAGAGAGATCATCCACAACTTTGTAAGTATAGTAGTCATCTTCTTGATTCCCTTCACTCCACTTAAGAAGGATCTACATTATGTTAATGGAAAAATGATTACATCACTGAATGTGGTTGAAAATATCCCATGGGATAGAGATATTCCATATAAAATACCCATGAATGACTTTTTAATCAATCATAGTATCAAACAATTTAATGTTCTTTGAGAAACATTACTTCGAGCCCTTCAACATAGAACATGCCTCTTCCATGAGGGAGTCAGCTATCCCTAAAGAAGAAATGTGTTAAATTTCAAAAAACAAATTTTATCATGAACGATACCACCAACCTGAATTTCTCAAGATGTGTGTGAACCATCAACATTGAGTTTAAGACAATTGGTTGGAGGGTTCCATAAAACCCACGAACGCTGTTAGAAGAATATGAAAGAGTGAGTTTCAAGGATACTGAAAGTCAAAAGAGTTATGAATAATGGTGAAACATCCCATCATTTGAGACAGATAGATAAATCTGAAGAAAATACATATTTTCCTCCCATACAGGTCCATTCGTGAGCTTTTAGCTCCATCAATATTGGCATTATTCATTGTTCCCTAAGGCGCCATCACCCAGAAGTGAAGATGATGATCCATTCCTTCATTCCATGGATAATTTTTTCAGTACCATAAATCCATTACTACATGAAATATTCACTATTGGAAACATAACACTCCGTTACAATGAAATCACATTTCGAAATCCACACACTATGTACCCAGTCAACTATATAGTATAAGTGAAAGATGAATTTATCTTTAGGGATTTTGTAGTAGTAACATTTGGAAGCAATATGAAGCCCATTTAAATATATGTCATAATTAATGGATATTTCATGGTTATGAAATCTCTTGATATGAAAATTATAATTCATCAGAATGTCCACAATCCAAACATAATCTCCCCATGTATCATGTGCATTTTTAGAATTCACTATTCCATGGTAATCAGTGGTCATAAAGTAACTAGATGAATATCTAATGAAAATACATATGCCCTTTTCAAATTTCATGGAAATAATATTGAAGAACTCCTATTGACCATTAATGATAATTTCATTAATGATTATTGGTTAAGAAAATCCTTTTTTTAATGAAAATTTTGACATTGGGTATCATTGAAATCAAAGCCTTGTTTGTACCCAACTGTCATCCCTAATGTTGATTTTTCACCATCCATTTATCCACCATGAATGGTGTTTTCTGGGTCCCACTCCCAATTAAGGACACATTTTTGGGTCATTGTTGTTGCTAATAGCCTGGTGTGAGTCTTCTTAGTTAGAAACCAACCCAGGCGGCAACTAACTCACCCACATACAGTTGATATGCAACACCCTTAGTTGAAGCAGTCGGTAGCAAGAGAACATTCAAGGGTAAATGAACCACCATAGACATTGATAAATCTCTCAAACTATATAATGGGATAAAATACAGTGTAATTATAATTACAATCTTACTATGATCCTCTGACATTATTATCCAGAGAAGTAATATAAAATTTCCCCTCTCTGGTAGATATAGGAACACTTCTAAACTTTGAGAACTGTCATGTTATTCTATTTTATGCCATGTTTGTGTGTTTTCTATCACCACCAACCTCTACTTCCAAAATAATGTGGTATCAAAGGGTCCAAGAATGAAATGGTGGCACTGTATTGATGTTTTGCAGTGATTTGAGAACTAAATATTCTTGAAATAATTTTTGAGGCCACATTTGTGAAGAGCTCGGTGAGATGATTACAACGGTGTAAGTGGTGTCAAAAATAGATCGTAAATGAAGATAATAGAGTTATTCAATGTTTCATTCAAACCATGGGTGCTACAAATACCCTATTTACTGGATAATATGACACTATTCATAATGGGAGAAACTTTTAGGATATTTTTCCTGCCATTTTTCACTCAAGCCACGTCAGCGTAACCTTAGAGGGTGATCTGGACCATTGAGTATTTTTTGGCTATAACTTGGCCAATAAGAGCTTTTTTGCACTGATCCAAAAATTGATTCCATATATTTTTACCATTACAGAACTATCTATTTGGTTAGATTTTATAAACTATCACTACATAAATGGATTCAAATACATGTAACATGATTATGCTTACTGCATTCAATTATTCCATCTAGAAACCCAAATTGGAAGATCTTTTATATATTAAATATTTATTGAATCCAGTACTAGATACTATTAATCCCATTGTAGTGAAAGTGTAGGAATCATAAACATGTGGTAACCCAGTGAGAAGATGTCATCCAGTACCCCGCTTGTCAATGTGGAGTGGGTATTACTCAATAGGAAATGCACTACAAAAATCAGATAGTGGATCAACAATATTATTTTACAGATCCCTTCCAAAAAACATTATTCTTCCGTTATTTTGAGAATAATTGAGAAAATGTATTCGAGGAAAATTTCATAGAACAAATAAAACCAGACACACCATTTGGTCAACTTGAAGTAAAAAAGATGATGCCAATGTATCAAAGCACATGAGTGAGTTTCAAGGATACATTGATTAGTCGAATTACATGGAAATGATTATTGATGATGAATTACAGACACTATTGATGTATAGTTCTTTACCAAATATATGGGACCCACTAGCTGTGTTAGCCAGTAATTCAAATGCAGATGGAACTCTCACTGTGGAGATGGTGAATGATAGAATACTTAATGATGAATCCAAAAGAATAGATGATGGAAACACACCTGAATCAAAGGTTCTTGTCACTGAAAGATAAGGGAAGAATAAATGGTATAAAATAATAAGTGGAAAAGATCCCCTTGAGAAATGTCTAAAAAGGAGGTAGCGATCAAAATCTGGATCAAGATATGACCTAATGTTATCCCACTATGGAAATCCTGAACACTTCATCCTATGGAGTATAATGCCGAAGGAAGATAAGGAGAATTAGGATGCTATGACCCAAAATAACAATGTTTTAGTTGTCAATAAAGAATTCACTATTGTTTAGGAAGAGAATCAGACTAGTCTTTCAAGAAAATAGTCGACATGGATGATCGATCCTGGAACCTCCTACCATGTCACTGCATGATGAGTTTTCTTCTCATATTACAATTCAGGGATTTAATTTACATGTGAAGAAGGAAAAAGATGGTGCATCCAAGATTACTGGTATTAGTAATATTATTTGGGAAAATAATATTTGATTCAGGTTAGTTTTAAAGGATATGAGACATGTTATTGATATTCACCTTAATTGAATATCCACTAGAATACTTGAAGATGATGGATATGTCAGTTCCTTCAGTGAAGGGATTCAATCAAAAAAAGGTGTCGATTTAAATGAGATTTTATCTCATGTGGTTAAAATGACTTCTATTAGAGTCTTTCTTGGATTGGAGTCTAGTATGAACCTAGACGTTCAACAAATTAATGTAAAGGCATAATTATTGAATGGTGATCTTGATGAGGTTATATACATGGTTCAAAAAGAGGGATTTCAGTTGAAAGGAAAACAAAACATTTTATGTATGCTTAAGAAAAGATTATATAGTTTGAAATAGGAACTAAGTCAATGAAAAAACAATTCAACTCATTCAAGGATAAAAATGATTACAAGATGACGAAAGATGATCACTGTGTTTTCATCCAATAGTATGTTGAAGGTGATTTTATAATGGAATTTATTTATGTTGATGATATGCTGAATATTGGCTACGATATCACCATGATTGATTGGTTGAATGAGGAGTTGAATAAGTCTTTTTAAATTATTGTATTGGGAGATGGTACTCAAATTTATAGTATGACAATTACTCATGATAGGAGGAATCACTTGATTTTTATATTTCATGAATGGTATATTGATAAGGTTCATGAATGATTCAATATGATCCAGGTGAAACTAGATAGCAATCCACTTTCTAGTCATTTTAGGCTCATGAAAAGTCAGTGTCTATAAACTATGGAAGAGAAAGATGAAATGAAAAAAGTTCTATATCAAACATCTGTTGGTAGTCTTATGTATGCCATGGTGTACAGTAGACCATACAATTCTCATTTAGTTGGTACTATGAGAAGATTCTTCTCAAATCCATGAAATGATATTTGGACAAAGATCCGATGGATATTTGAGGTATGTCTAAGGTAATGATTCTCTTTTCTTATTTTTTTAATTGAAAAACCTATTTAAGAAGGATACATATATGTAGATATAGTTAAACATATAGACAGGAGTAAATTGATACCAATGTACCAAATATCATTATAATGGGGAGAAATATCATGTAAATAATGACATTAGAAGTTTATTTTCTTATCCACCAAAGAAGAATAATATATCATGCTCACTAGAAGCTTGAAATAGATATTTTGGATGAAGAATTTTTTAAAAGATACATGGACAGATTAAGGATAATTATATTCTATATTGTGATATTTAGAGGGATATTTATCTCAGTAAGAACCCGAAATTTCATTCCTATAACAAAGACCTCGATGTGTTATATCAATTGATACATAATGTGTTCAATGGAAGATTTTTAAATTTTGAAAAAAATCTACACCAATGATAATGGGGCAGACATGATGATGAAGGTTCTACCAAAAGAGAAGTTGGATGCCTGTAATGAGACTGTACGTCTAGCTTCTTCACCTAATTGGTCACAAGAGGATGATTTTCTGGGGCCCTTCCAATTAATGAGTGATTAGTAAGTATTTTTTGTTGGTAACCTCTTGGTGAAAGTCTTCAAAATTGGAAACCAACATAGGAGGTAACCAACTCACCCATATGAAATTGATGGGAAACACCCTTTGTTGAAGAAGCCGGTGGGGGGGGGGGGGTAACATCCAATGGTAGATGAACCACCCTTGATGTTGTTGAATATCTCAATCTATAAAATGGTATCAAATCCCATGAAATTATAACTATAATCCTACTATGATCCTATAATGTTTTTATCTGGAGAAAAATAGAAACAAATCCCTTACTCCCATGGATGTAGGAACAAAACCGAATCATGTAAATTTGTGATGTTCTCCCATTTTATTCCACATTTTTGTGTTTTTCATCACCAAAAACCACTAATTACCCAATTAATTGTAATATAAGAACATGTTATTTGAGCATACACCAAAAAAATGCATTTCCATTCATGCTATGTGAATACCTCCTATAACTGTTTACAGTGAAGGTAGCCCAGTTGGATCTTACCTTATTAGTATCCATTGATAATCATGCATTAAGGATGTACATATACTCTTCTACACATTTGAGGTTGATACCTACATCATGATAAGTTTTGGAAATCCTATTCCATAACATCTAGTGGCATTGCCCCTATGAGTGGGAAACCCAAATAAAGGATCACCTGAGGTATTTAATCTCCTTAATAAAATTTCAAAGAACCATGAGGACTAATAAAAGATGGATTGGGATAAGTTATGGAACACAATTAATAATAGTGATTATACCTCCAAATAAGAGGAATTTATTCTTCCAATTGTAACTATTATTCATGATATCCTCCACCTTATTAAATGTTATGGATACACAGGCGACCCAAAAAGATGGGAGCACCCAAATAGTTCCTTGGAAAATTCCTTATTTGGATGCCCAATTTGGATTCAGAAAAATTGTATCATGTTATCAAGTATTTATTTGAGAATTTATCTCTAAATGATAGGAATATTTTATTATGGTAGTTATTAATTGAAAAACATATTCAAAAAATCTTGATTTTGGAAAGTATACCATTATTTATTTATTTTTATTTATTAAATTATAGTGTATCATATTTTATAATTTAAATATTCATTAAATTATAAATTTGATGAAATTGTTAATAAGCACTCAAATTGATCTGATTTTGTTAAAAGTGATTTTATGTGTGGGAAAATAATAAAAAGAATTTCTTGATTTGAATCAATTTATTCAATCATGTTCCTCCATATTTAAATTTGTTTTATTATATACATATTTTCAAAATCAATTAACAATAAAATTTGATTTGTAGATCAATTTTTAATAATACTTACTAGTGGTTTACCGTGGAAGAAATTTTTTAAAATAATAAATAATATTGAATTATAAATTTTTAGATAGAGAATGTAAGAATGAATATGTTTTATTTTTTAATATAGAAGTTTCTATTGTTTTATCTGCTATATGTCATATTAAATGACTTTAGTTTATAAAAAAAATGTAATAATATTATAAATTGAACATTTTTAAATAAATTAATGAATTACTTAAATGAAATTTAATAATGTTTCTCTAATAAGTGTTTCAATATGATACCCAAAAACTGCTTTGTTTGATGAATTATTTTTGAATTATTTTATTTACTAAATAAAAAAATATATACCCAGTTTTATATAACATATTTAATCAGTAATTTTATCAATTTCACTTTTTATAGAATCTCATAATTAATAATGTTTGTGTAATTTTTATTGTTTATTTGGGGAGAATGCTGTCAATATTTAGTTTTTGATGGCATTCTACTATTTGTTTAAATATATGTGTTAGAATATCATGAAATCAAGGGAAGTTATCCAGTACTGGATATTTTCTTCAATAATGTATAATTTTAATATTTATAGATTCTTATTTTTTTGATAAATTTAACAAGGTGTGATAAAATTTAAGAATAATTAAATTGAAAGTGTTTTTTTGGGTTTGGAAGTTATAAAATAGTGATTGTTTTAAACGGAATTTTTTGTTTTTTTTTGTTTTTTTATTTTGATAATTTTCTATCCCTAAATTAAATATTTAAAATCATTTAATTTATTTTCATTATCTTTTATATTAAATTTAACAATGTTATAATTTTATGTCATTTGTTTAATGAATTTTTTATACCATTGTTTTTTAATTTGTTTTTAATTTTATATTGATAATTTATATTATTTATATATTATTTTTTTAATTTAAAATTAATATTATATGTTATGATTATTATAAATATATATATATATATATATATTAATTTCTAAAAAAGAAAAGTATATATATAAATATATACATGTGATTATATATAAAGTGTTATTCTTCCTCTTTTCTTCTAATCTATGCCATGACATTACCCTTCATCCATCCATTGACTTCCTACTGTAGCAGCTTGAATGCATCATTAAGAGGCTTGAGCTTCATAATCACGAACAATGATAAAATCCTCTCCCAAACTCTCTACCATTTGTATTTTTAACATTCAACTTCATCCAAGTGTTATAACCATGCAACCCTAGCCTCTTGACACCAGCACCTTCTTTGTCTACACTGTAAAACATCAAAACCACATGAAACCATTTAATATCATCTCCATTCATATTCTCAACACCATCCTTTGACACACCCTCTATTTGAAAAACAACAACACATTCATGCATCAACATAATAGTTAAATAGTTTCAGTTTCAACATTCACCTATAACATCATGTATTAAATTACCATGGATAGTGGGAAAACCTACCATGAGCATGATGGTGAACCTAACATGCAATAATTATAATGTGACCATGTACCCAACACCATATTACTTAGATATTAGGGTATATATAGACCACATGTTTTACCAGCTACTGTGAAGCCTTTTCCTCAACCTACCATATAACATCGAGTAGCAACCATGAGGAGAATCCAATCAACTATGGGTGTTACTATTAAGATACCATGAGTGTGGGAGTACCTACAATAATAATGGACTAGCTAGCATGAATACTCATTGCTAGTTCCTTCAAGTACCTATCATTATAAAAATTGAACATGCCGTGATGCATGTATTGTAATTTGATCATGATGTACCCTTAATTTACCAAAACTCATTCTTAAAAATAGTCATTTATTTTATGTTTCACCATGATATTATTTTTCAAGTGATGTTAGAAATTATATTTATAAAGTTCCCTCATGGTCAATATTCTATCCATGTGATGACATGTTTAGTATCAGGAGAGCCCGACTAATTCATTGCATGATCGATATATTGCCTTCCTTATTCTGAGAAAAATTATATTTTATATTACACTATTATGGAAATAATAATTCCCATAATAATTATATTATCACCTATTTTATGTATCTTTTTAAATATCAAATTACTTCAAGAATGTCTAAATTTATTATTCATTTGAAATATCAAATTGGTTCAAGAATGTAAAAATTTATTATACATTCAAATAATTATCTTTTATTATAATGATCATTTATAGATGTTTTGAGAAGTTATTTCATGAAAAATTAAAAGATTAAATAGACTGAGTGTTCTAGTTCAAAATACAAGTAATATTTATATTTTTATGTTTTATTATTTTTTTTAATGTGAAATTATATGAATAGATACTAGAACTCACTAAGATGTTGGGGTTAAGGATAGAAAATCATTTATTTCAATTTAATTAACTAATGAGACCAAATAAATTGTTTAAAGTTCATTTGATGGTTTTTAATGACATATTCGATCATTTCCAATGAAAAATAAAACATTTATTCTAGAATTGAAAAGTGGTGAATTCTTTCTATGACTACTATTTCATTACTAGGATCAAAAAGTAAAATATCATTTTGATCATACTAAAGTGATTGAATTACATATGTTGCATAAAAGATCAACATTATATTCTCTTATTTCATCCGTAGACTTATTCTGTATTTCATTATTATAGTTATTTATTACCTTTATTTCTACTCTACAGTATGGTTTGTGAATCTCCCATCCAAAAGATATCTAAATGGGTTATTCCTACCATTTAGAAGTACTGTCAAGTTGTTACACCCAAACATATGTCATGTGGGATATGACTCCTTCAAAAGTTTCTTCGGGGTATACCACCACGGGAGGAAAAGGTATGTACATATGTTATCAGGTAATAAATCCAATAAAAGAATAGAGGTATTAGTGGATGACAATATTCTCTTTGAGTAGAAAAGAATGAAGAGTGGTCTAGGGACATTGTGATATGAATTATTATAATGACTTCTTGTGTTATATTTTTGTCATTTCAATAAAAAAAATTAATAAAGATAATCACTATAATATCTAAATTTAATTGATTCAAATTTAGAAGGACTATTCACCACCTTTATTCAATGTTTTTATATATTGGGAACTAATAGTATTTCTCTCCAATAATTCATGTTTTTTAGACCAAATAAATCCATGTGTATAAACTGTAAATCATTAGTAGATGAAACTTCATTAAATGATTTAATTATTTATTTATGTTTATAACCAAATTGACAAGGATCATTGACTTATAAATAATTAACCCTATTCTCCAATAAATATATTATTAGTAATTTCATAGAATGTTTTTTTAATGTTCTAATTTTTTTATTGCACTTATTAAAGGCATAAATTTACATGTATAGTATTTTATGTTATTGTTGTAAACACTTTCATTCATATTGGTACAAAGAATAAATTTTCTCTTAAACATTACATTTATCATTCCTGAAGATAAAAATATAAAATTTTTCACATAATTAACTTATGCTTATAATATTACTCTAATGACCTAAAAAATAAAACAATTGAAAATATAGTTTTACCAAGATGTATGATATCAATAACAAAATAAATTTAACCTTGAGTATTATCATCAAAGTGTACATTACCAGTTTTCATCTTGATAATATTTTATAAATATTTTATACTTCTTGTAATATTACATGATCATCCACTATACATGTACCATGTATTTGGACTATCTTATTTCAACATTTCTACCTAAAATATAAAAAATAATATTTTGGTAACAAAAAATTATTTGGTAAAGAATAATTAGCTAAACGGACTTCGAGAATATAATTTATCCCAACTGTTTTCTATTTTTAACAACTATATATTAGTTTGAAATATATATATATTCAAATAATATGGATTGAACCATTTTTTAGAACATTCAATTTTCCAATTCACACTTCTTAGATATTTATTATAATAGGGTTTCAATTTTCAGAACCATGTAATTTTTTTGAAAATTTTGTTTAGCTGTATTATAAACAATCCTAGAATAATCTATAGAAGGTTTTGATATAAGACTATATATCTTAGAATTTATTTTCATAACAATATTATGATCATATATAATTATACTATAATTATATTTCTTATATAATTATAAAGTAATATTTAAAATTTCTAATGAATACAGTGAAATTATAAAATTATCTTTTTTATTTTCTATCATAGCACTTTCATAGAATTTCTTAACAATAATATTTTCTTGTATATAAATTTAGTATATCATGTAAATTATTATAAATTAGATATACTATTATCATCATTTTATATATTGAAATTTTTTTCCAAATAATTATAAAAATATTCAAAATATGAATAAGGACCATTAACATTTAATGTTAAATTTGTATGGTATTTAACAGATACCTTTTCAATGATACATTTGTTGGTCTTCAGAGTTCCTATATAAAAACACATAACATAATTTTCTTAATTATTATTGTTTGAATTAAATAATATGGAAATACGTCCACCACTTTCATTCCATGTGTCTGAAGCGTTCCAGACATTATTCCCTTAATCTTATAGAACATTTTTAAATTCTTATACTTGTTATCCTTCCTTTTCATATATAGAAAATCAAGTCTAATATTAATTGGTTTCTTACATTCAAATAAAACCATCTCATAAGTATATTTCTTATCACTTTTATCATTTTGATCCTATTAATTTATAATGAAAATCATTCTTGAAAATAATTCTATTAATACATTTAGAATGTTTGAGCAAGTTAATTCTCATTTTGTTCTAAAAGACAACATTCGATCACAACAGTAACTTTAATTTTATTAAAATATTTATTAACTTTTCACATGGCCCTGATTTCTTAGCAGAAGTTGTTATAGAAGAATCTACTACATAATTCTTTTTTAACTTTTTTATGCACCTCATTTTAATTTTCTCTCATATTTCTTGGGAGATCCAATCCAACCATACTATCCATACGTTGTTTGATATTGAGTTTCTTAAAGAGTTATTAAATTTGATTCCCATTCATTTTATATAATATCTATAATCATCTAAATCAATTTAACATCTATTAAATCATTATCCCAAATATATTATTGACATTTTTCAATATTTATAAAGCACTAAGGGATATTGAGACCTAATTTTCATTGAATAAAGTCATTGGAATGATAATCTTCATATAATATTGCTTTTATTTTTTCAAAAACATTAGATGTTAAAAAATGAGTAACTTCAAGTTTAATAAATATATAATTTCATTTCAGAAAATCAAATTAGACAATATATTCTAGTTTTAATCGAGAAAAAATAGTTTTCATCATATGGTAGTTATGGTTATATTTTAGTTTCACTTCTCTATTGAAATTAATAACATCCTTATCTAGTATTTGATTATTATCATCTTCAAAATAAGATTTTCTACACCCATATGGATAAAAATACATCATATTATATCTCTAATACTAATAATGAGAATTATAAAGGATTAGTGGTGTAGTTGGATTTTGGATTTCAAGTGTTCGAGCAGATAATCCTTCCATCCTAAACTAAAAGATACTATTTTCTAGAAGGGAACAATTATTGTAAAATTTTATAATAAGTAGAAACTAGATATTATTTCATATTTAAGATCTAATGAGTATTAAATTTTCTTATAGAGGGAGGGGGTGAAATTAATTTTATAAATCAAAACTGAAAAATTATCCAACCACTTAGATAATGTTTTTGAAACAATGTTTCAGATTGATACACCTTAAAAATAGAGTTAGGAAGAGGTTATAATAGTGAGGTAAAAAAACATGATTTGGACGCCCCCTTGTTACATATCACATACTGAAGAGCAATTAACAGACAACATAAAATTTCCAATGAAATTCACAACAAAAAATATAAACATGTAAGGAACAAGAAAAAACATATATAAATTATGTATGAAAACATACCGATCATTTATATTAAATTGTAAACACTATAACATTTACTTTTAAGGGGTTTTGAAATATACCTTAAGGTATCCATGATACAAACCTTATCATATGGGTTCGCTTCCATACCAAGGAACCCCTTTATAAGAATGATCAAACATAGATAAGATTCTATAGCATTGGGAAACCTCGATCTGACTAATTGAAATTATCCTTATACCTCTCAAACTATGTGATCCCTAAATCAACAAGATGAGATAAAATAATTAAAAAATCAAAAAAAGTTACATTATAATCATATCATCATATATGAATTCATAAATGAGAAACTCTATAAATTTTAGAAGTATTAACTCTTAAGTAGAAAGACATTACCAAACACTTCTCAAAAAGATTATATAATTGATTGTGAAAAGAAAAAAATCCTTATAATTGAACATGGGGCTCTATTTATAGGCATTATCCAATAGTAATATTCTACATTTCATTGAGGTGGTTTCAATGATATCAGACATACTCCTTCTTTACTTGATATGTTTAACACAATACCTCCTTTTGATGATGTTTAGGATTTACACTAAATTAGTGTACATAGGTTGCATCTTATAAAATAAAAATCATAATATGGTAGAAAATATTAAATTCTTCATCTAGTAGGTTTGATATAATTTCATATAGTACACATGTTTTCCTCCACCAAATACATTTTGTCTCCTAATAATCACATATTATATTATATCAAGTAGGATTCATATTCCTCCATCTAGTGGACATGGTATCCATCCGTTTGAAATAAAAAATAAATTTCTATTTAATATACCTAGTTTTTTTCATTTGAAATAAAAACCATTATATTGTAAAAGAGTAAACATTTCTTCAAAATACCTTAAGAGCATGGGTAGTATAAACTATATAAAGGTGAAAAAATATAATGAGATTTTTTTTTCAAAATTTTGGTTTTAATTTTTAAAAAGTACTCTTTCAACTAAACAATCAGAAATGAAAATTATCACCTCTTCATTATCTTTATCTCCAGATGATCACAGTTATAACCAGATCTGCTAAACTTTCTTACTTCATATAAAAATATAATGATTTTATTCTCAGTCTCAAATAAGTAAAAAACGTTTTATAGATGTTTATTCATTGTTATAAACTCTAACTCCCAGTATCTATGTATCTCTCTCTTAACATACCTTTTTTTCACAAAAAAAACTCTTCTCAAAATTTTTATATATTTCTATTTTCAAAGGGTTGTTTGGGAAAAATAGAAGTACTTTAGTTTAATTTTTTTAAAACAATGAAAATAAAATGAAAAACCATATTTCTTTAATTAAATAGGTGTCTTTTGGTAATATTATCATTATAATATATATTAATGTTATAACATTAACCTATAATAAAGAGAGTGTGGGAGAGGAGTTTTCTATTCTTATAAATATGCATTTTAAGATATCCATTCATTATTATATTATTTAATTTCCAGGATTATATATTCCAAGAAAACATAATTATATCTCCCTATCATGAGATAATTATTAAAGAGAATTATTGAAAATATTTAGAAAAGGGGATTATATAGAAGTTTCAACACCCATATAAAAAAAATTATCAAATTAGACTACTGATAAGTCCAATTATGACGATTGGGTAAAAACATGCAAAATAGTCTTGGGATGGAAAAGTATATGGTGTTAAATTGGTGTACACTATGGTGAAACCCAATGGACCTCCCTATCAATGTGACACATACCACATGGCTTGTACATTCCCAAAGTACATGGCATGTGCCTCCTGGTACACAACATGTACCCATACATGGGTACACGCCCGTGTTCCATGCCCTACTCATTTTTGAAAATTCACAAGTACACAATATGTACCACGAGTGCACAACATGTAACCCCACATGGGTACCTTCAAATGTACCTAACCATGTACCCTTTATATCCATATACTTTTACATAGTGTTCAACCCAGAAAGGGTCTAGCAGTGTCCCCCACAAATGGGGTGTCGGTCCAAGCACTCAACCACACACCTAAGTCTAATAAATGCTGTTTACACATGGTACATCACATTTATTCCATAAAATTCATCTTCTAAAAATAGGAATAACATAAGATGTGCGTTCATAAAACCACACACTCGGTACAACGGTTTCTTGAATGCAAAGCCCCCAAAATGCATAAGAACCCATGTTTTCACCCTGAAAGCTATAAATCGACCCAAAATGGGTTCCAATGTCCCATAAAAATGATTAATTATTATAAAAAACTATGATACATGTATTTTTCGGTAAAAAATAAAATGCTTTTACCTATGGGTAAAAACTATATAATATTTTCACAGATCCATGATCTGCAACTACTGCACAATGATATGGAATGTCTAGAGCTCAATGATAGTGCATCACTTTTCACCTCTCCATATTCTACCCCTATACCACTCTATGATGAATGGAAGTAGTAAGATATGGGACTGAGAGGAAAACTATGGAAATGTAGATAAGTAATAAAAATGAAAAAATGGAAAAAGATAAGAAAAACGAAAAGGGTCCCCGGGCCCAACCATGCTCCTCAATGAGAGATTGTGACTTGACTAGGAATAACCCACCATTATGAACACAACAGAGAAGATATAATATCAATATAACACTCTATTTAAAATATAAAACCAAATAATATATGAGAATAAATTAATATTTATTTAATTAAATATTATATATTCCTTATAAATTTGAACAGCTAAGATATCTACCAAAATCCTATACTATAGTAAATAATATATTCCGAGACCAACAGAGTAGTTAGAAAAATTACATTCATTAGTATTATTGGATAAATCACCATTTTCCCTTCAACATTCCCTGGAATAAAAAGTTAAAAATTTTACCAAATTTTCGCAACCCATGACAACACGGGTCATCACGAACATCCCAACACAAATGCTTCTCTCCCCTGGAATCCTACTTGGATTGACAACATCTATTCAATAACCTAAGAACTAGTACAACCCATTATATCCCGACTATCCAACAAGTGGTTTTATAGTGCCCAAATCTCTCTCCCCACATGAGAGACATTCAACAATGACCGATATGATGCTCCCCAATATAATTGTATCTTTATCATCACCTCGATTCCCAATAAAAAACAATGTGGCCCATGCAACATATATAACTGAATGCAGTAGATATAGATGGACCAACCACTCTCATCTTAGCACCCCCACAAAACTCCACAACCGTTATGCTCATAAAACCACATAAATGAGGCTCAAGACATCTAATAGCCTACAATGAATTCCCCACAACAAGGATTTCCTTACTCTTATCTATGATAACATTCCATGACTCACAATCACACAGTAATGTTCATTATCAAACATGGATTACAAACATAAAATAACTAACCACCCTCCACATTGGTGTTGATCCAAAAACACAACTACATAAACATGCTCTCATTGTTCTACCCATCCCATAACCAGAATGACCAGGGATAAGGGTCTAAACAAACCTATCCTCTCAAGCTAGTCATGAGACATGTAGCACCACAAAAATCAAATTATAAAACACCGAACATCCTCATGCATGACCACATCATTGTGATAGTAGTTATCAATGGCCCCACCAAGGAATAAAATTCATGCCCACACAATTCATCAGTAATATAATGCACATGATCCCCACAACATGACCCCAATGATCAAACATGGAATGAACAGCTCCCACCCATGGAATAAAAACAAAGTAATTTAGGGGAATCACTAGATCAAGAAAACATGAGCCTAAACCAAAGATCCTTCAGCCATTATTTCCCTCATCAATCCACCAATAGGAAACTAATTTCCTTATTTTGAGCCCCATTGTTATCCCAAAACCCCTCATCAATGGGACTACATCTCTGCCAGTGATGAAACTATCACCAAACAATCCACATGACTTTCCACCAAGAGAAAATATATATTAATACACCTCAAACATGAATATTTTATTTGAACCCTACATTACTAGAATGATACATCAACATTGGAGACTTTCCCAGAAGTCGAGACCCAAAAACCAAAATAAACTGTAAATCCAAAAAATAAAGTGCACCATGTTAGGTGAAATCACATGAAAATAAAATGAATATCAAGAGAAATAATAAATTTCCTTGGAAACTTAGAAAAAAATCCTAAAATGTGTTCAAGAAACACCATTACGGTTTCCATCATAAGTTAGGATATATTCCTAGATCACTAGCTTACCAACTCCACAAATAAAAAAGAAAACAAAAATAAAAATATTTGGTACCATTTTGTAACAAACCATCTCACATAAACATAGTGCATCACTCGATCTGGAATACTAAAACATCTCAAACGTGAATCCTTTTATTCTAGAGGCTATCGATAATTATTAAGGGTAAAAAAATATTATTATTAGACTATACCTTCTATTCAGATTGAACTAACACTAAAAAATAACAAAACTCATACTCAAGGATTGGTACGAGGGTACAAAAAATAAATAACTATAACATAGAATGATATAATAACTGGAATGCGTCATATAATCATCCAGACTCAATGTAAGAAAAACATAAAAAAGTTTATCACCCACTTGGCTGACCATATTTATAGAATAAACAAAATGAAAATAAATGCCACTGGCTCTACTACTAATGATGATCTAAGACACTAACCTAGTACCTACAATGATCAAGATCCACTATAATGATATGGAGACTCCAAACGAGTGGCCACCCTCAATCAAGAAATAGTGGGCCATATCTCATTCCATGTTTCAACCTATGCTCCAACAAAAAAGAAAACATAAGTTCTTCATGCACATTGAGGTGCACACATAGGAAGAAATAAATAAATATTATTAGACCACCCCCAATAGTGAACCTAAAAATATGGTAATATAAAAAAAGAATACAAACAATATTTTTACACCCTAGTATAAAACCAGCATCAATTGGCATAAAAGAAAAAAATGAAAAAGGGGACAAACAGACCCATTAAATCATCTAACTAGCCAGTTATAGGAAGAAACCCATCGTAAATCTACCCTTGTAATGGCCACATTCATATGATTTAAAACATGTGGCTCACCTGGAGACCTGAAAACCAGTACACCCTCCGGATCTACACATGTTATCCATTATCCCTAAATACAACATGATCAAAGCCATATCCTAGGGTGTTACCATAAGACAACACAAAAACCACACACATCTAATGAGCTATTGGACTCCAATGACACAATATGAAGAATAAAAATGAACATCTAGTTCGACCAATAGAGAACCTTTTTGTCTTGAAGCTCTTACATAATGATTCAGGCACCAACTATGGACCCAAAAAAATTGTCCCATTTGTACCTTCATGTAACCAAACAAAATTTCCAATGGGAACTATAAACACTATGAGAGAAAAGAATGAATATCTATAAGAGCATAAAGCACCAAAATTACACAACATCCTCACAATGTGTGTCTAATCATATTATTATCCTAAATCAACACATGTCAGGGATAACATTTAACTAGATAAAGGGTGCACCCATACATATCGTTCATTATCATCCTAATGAAATCAAATAATAGCCACCCAATATAAGATATAACTAGATTAAACCAATCTCCAATTCTCAATCCTTGAAATCATATGGTTATCTCACTAAAAACAATCATCCTAAGCTGAGAATAACTAAAAAATAATGGCCATTGGACATTAGATCATGGGATGATCCAACCCCAGACCCACCATCCTAAAATGTGAACTGATAATGCTAATCCACTTTTTGATAACAAACATTTATTTTTCACAACAACCTAGAACCCAATATCCAAAAAACACTACCACTATGATATCTCCATAAACTATCACAGGGTCAAAAGAAAAACAGGGCTCACAGAGCTCCCGCGGCTGATACATAAAGTGTTGTCCACTAAAAACTACCTTTCTACATAAAATCTCTTTGGACACATCTAAAGAAACAACCTCAACCATACCAATGTCTACACCAAGAAGATGACACCCTATGACCGATTCCTCAAGATCATTCAAAATCTTGGGGCCACAATTTTTGAAACATACCAAATGGCCCTTGGTAGCCTCCATCCGATCATGAATTAAAAATGTTCCAAAAAATAATCCAAAATAACATTCCCTCCAATATGATCATTTAAAACAGCCTCTATGACCACCTCAAAAGTAGGATACCCTCTACAAAGGTTCCATAGCATCACCAAATAATCATGTAATATATGCATCCTCTATAGGTGAACGCAACATCCACTAATCACATGATCAAAAACTATCCCACAGGGGAATCTTTACTAGTCCTTTATACTCATATCTGATTCTAAAAAAAATGAGGATGTAATGGATAGCCAATGTAATCACAAAAGCCCAAAGTCTGGGTTCACTATAGTCCTTATACCCAAGAGATACTTCCCAACATGTCATCCTCAACAATCTAGTCCCAATAAGTAGAGAAAATCCATGATCTCCTTAGAGATAATACTCGATCTTTACTATTGAGATTAATCTAAAAGAACCTCAAAAAACACTATCTAGAATCCACAATCCCTGAACAACTAATGAGCTCATACCCTCACATGGGACATGTAGCTCGCAACTCAAACCCCGAGAAAAATCTGGAACCACATAATGTAAATCACCATACTGAACTCCCAGTGTCCAAAACACCATCCACATATCCTCTGGACATAGAAAGGATACAACAATCACTATCTGTGTGGGACAACGTTCTGACTGGAATACTCACATGTCCTATTTTAAAAATAGGTAGAAGACAAGAAAAATGAAATAGCGCAGTGAATGTACACCGCCTGCACCTATGATATATATTTTGTAACCACAAGGAACCTCCTTGGCCACTTGACATAGGCCCCTCAATGTGTACTTTCCCTATGTACATGTAGTGGGACTCATGGTACAAGGTGTGTACCCCTACATGGGTACCATCCCATGTACCCAACCCAACGTAGAGTGTATAATTCCGGTGTGCATAGAATTTACCACAAGTACATGGTGTCTAACCACACATGGATAACCTACCCTATATATGGACATTTATTCCACATAGTTGTGTAGTCACACATTTTTTGCACCCCGTATGGGGTATGGCCATATACCCTACATGGCCATGTCGGTTCCCCCCACATGGTGTATTTGGATATTCACTCAAAAACACGAAAAATCCCACTAAATGGTGTGTACCACCACTATATGAAATTTAGAACAAAAAAATCTTCTTCCAAGAATAGGAATAACACATGTCATGTGTTCATAAAATATCAAAAAAAAATCCTAATTTTCCCTAATAAAACCCCCTAAAAAACCCCAGGGACCCCCGTTTTCTCTCAAGAAGCTAGAGGTCGACCATATAGGGGTCACAAACAACCCATAAATAGGATTAAAACCATAAAACTGTGATATAAGTATTTTAAAGAAAACATAAACTGGATTACCTCCTATTGGAAACTAATGAATCATTACACTGATCTTTGATTCGTAGTTTCCACATAATGACCAAACACAACCCATGCTCTATGGTGTCTCCTCCTCCTCTACCTCTCTATATTTTCTGCCTATACATCTATCAGTTTTATGGAATGATGATAAAATGTGAATAAATAGAAATTCAAATGAAATTAATGAAGAATAAAAAAATTTAAAAAGGATAAAATGATGAAAACAAAATGAAAAATAAAAACAAATGGGGGCATGTGACCAATAGTGGGGCCCGATGTATGGTTATGCCTTGCCTAATAAAACCCCCCATTTTGGACTAAAAAGATTAGAAATACTCACAATCCAAACAAATTTTTAAAAGAAACTATTGAATGAACATTCAATAATTATTTAGTAATTATTTAATTAAAATTTTTATATTTTACGAAAATTCAAACGACTCATATTTCCATCAAACTGTTTTACTAGGAAAATATCTCATTTGAGGACCAAAAGAGTTCTATAAAAAGTATCCATAATTATTTTATAGGATAAATTACCATTTTTTCATAAACACATCTAGGAAAAAATGTTTCAAAATTAATATAATTTCAACTACACATGAAAACCTGTGTCATCTTAATGAAAATAAAACAACCATAGAATTTATTGTTAAGAAAGAAGATAAATTGTGAATGAATCCCATGAAAGAGAAATGATGATACTATACCTTTTAATATATAATAATTCTCATGATTAAATCACCCTAAACCCCCCCCCCCCACAAAGAGTTTTGGGAGGAGGTGAATTTCCCTTAGGAGGTTCCAAAGATAGGATGTTTGAGTGGTACAATATTGGGGTGGAATTATAAGTGAAAATTCACCCAAAAGACAAAAAATACCTCTTTCATGTAAATTTAATTAATGGCCTGAACATTTTACAAAACCATTGAAAATATTCATATCTCCACAATTAAAAACTAAAGTAGGATGCACACATTGGCTATAAGGTTTTCAATACCATGCAGAAATGATGTGGCCTAGAAAAAAGTATAAAATTTTAGTATTAATCATCCTAAAACACCTTGAATGCAAGTGACCAATATGAAATATATGTATATTTATATATATAAATGTGAAACTAGGGTGTAATAATTTTCCCCACTATTCCTGTAACGCCCCGACCCTAGTGACCCAAAGTCGGTGCAATATTGCATAACATTGGCATGATCACAAAAGATCAAGTCTCAAAATACCAATTACTTTAGTAGCCTTGGAAACACTAGATACATTCATAAATGTTACATTATATAAATTAGTGAAAAATGACAATAACATAGTCTCCAAAGTCCACACCTTTACCCCCTTTAGACTATCCCTGTAGGTCAGTCATAAAATATTTCTTCACATCCTGGGAAAAATAAAACATTGAAAGGGGTGAGCTCAGATGCTTAGTAAGGATAACAATATAGAGAAAGCTTTCATAAATAAACATAAACATTTAAGGCAATGTATGACTAAAACAAAAGCCTTTTAAACTTTAACTTCAACATAATATGGAAAAAGTAAAATGAGATACTGCCATTTACTTATTCACATGGATATTCTACTGGTCGAATAATCACATGCAATATCAATAACCACTTTCATAATAATGGAATGAATAATTCCAGACTATCATTACCACGTAGCCAAGGCCTCGTGCCAAGACTACAAATAAGATTTTGTCAAGGCCTCGTCCCAAGACAGTAGTTTGTCTCATGAGACCTGCCGATGCATCGAGGAACTATAGCAGGCTCCACCCATCACTTATTAAGTCCAATGCATTCTCATATGAACAGTTTTAAACATATTATAAACCATAACATAATCGTATCACATAAAACATGCATAAAGGAAACATAAAATTTCCACATTTCAATCACAAGATATCAATACAATACATTGATATAATAAAAACATTATCAAAAGAATTTTCAATACCAAAATAAAAGAAACGTATAACATGGTATTTATTTTTCATTTAAAAAAAAGTTATGGCTTATAGAGTAAGCCAAAACTCAAATAATAGTCATGGTGGTAGAGAAGTCATTGTCGCCGCATATGTAAGAAAAAAAATTCCTTTTGTCATTTAGTAAAAACACTTCGTATAAAACTATTCATTTTGAATATAAGTAAAATTCAAAGGGGTTTATACACCGTACAAAGGAAAGTTATGTATAAAACCAAATATGCCTCAATGAATGGATATTGAGATGTAGTCCCATAAAAAGATAATTTTTTTAAATAAAATAGATCTATTATGTGTAGTCACTATAATTACACATAAAAGAAAGTACAAATACAAGATAGGACATAATAATATCATGACATAATTTGAATGTAGGAGATTAACCCAAAGAACAGAAATTGGGTTAAGAATTTCCCTTACCTAGTGTCTGTCTTGACACGACCGTTCTTTAACCTCATGAATAACAAACTAGAGTTAATTTATAATTGATTAATAACATTTTAAAGTTTATTATTCCTTTTATATCACTTATAACTATGTTATTAACATTACATAATTATTTATGTTAATAACGGTCGTTTTGTCGATCTTTGGTACTTGAGTCAAAAATAAACTTATTATAATTACAAGTTGTTCATGTGGTAAAATATCCATTATATCCATAATTATATTCATGATTTAGATAACATATATATCATATATATCCAGTATATACATTCATTCTTAATATTACGTTGCATTTAGAGGTAAGAAATGAAATGCACCGTTCATGGAGACGGTAAGTCGTACGTACGCATGAACACAACTTTCATTTCTATTTCATATTTAATGGAAAGAAATAATAATTATATAAATGTGTATTATAATTCCTATATAATATCATATATAATATCTTTTACTTCATCCTTTATACATCCCACATATGGCATTAACGATTCAAATCACTTTGAGGGGGCGGTAGTCCGCACTTCCTAAAATGAAATTATCGCGTTTACCCATAATGGAAATCATAAAGGTATGTCATAAATGAAAAATACATAAGAATAAGGAAAACATAAACATAATATATATATCATATATGAAAATAGTGCCATCAAAATGTCCACCATTAAATGTGTTAAAGGAATATTGAACAATCATCGTTTCATGAGGCAGTATTTTTCCACCCACAGAAATAGTATGTTCTTTAACCATTAGACGAAGGTGTGTGTAAGTGTAAATCAAATACTTATCATGAAAACATCCTAGTATATTTAATATACTGTTGGTTTTACAAAATAATGGAATAAAAAGATTTTAGGGGTTTGGAGAAGCAAAATAAAACAAAAGAACACAAGTGAAGACATTACCTTGAACTCGGGTAACTCTTTTTAATTTGAGCCAAAAGCTTCCTTGGGAAGACTTCTGCCCAAATTGAGGCTTCTAAGAGTAATATAGGGAAGTTGGGAGAGTATTTGGGTAGAGTTTGGCTGAGATAAATGTCATTGATGGTGTGAATAAGGTGGTAGAGGTGGGGGACTTTTATAAGAGGAGAGGAGGGGCACTCTTCGATGGTCATGAAATGTTACATTATTATGAATTGTTTTTCCGATTTCAAAGGTCCCACAATGATATATTTCGAGAATAAGGTGATAAGGGATCGAAATATACTCATCCAATAGGTTTTTTACATGTGTATGTCTTAGATTTTGCATTATCATTTCATTTTATTTAAATCGTTAATTAATGTGATAATCGATGCATCATCATTGTGTCATAAATAATTTAATTTATTTAATGTCTAAAAATTATAAAAAATTACCATAATGTAGGAAATATTTTTTTCTTTCCAATGAATATTTATATTCGAAATTTTAACTTATATAACCCCATGTAAAAAAATTTTTAGTAAAACAACACATGTTTGTGACAATTTTAATTTTACTTTAAATAAAAAGTCATTAATGTCATTTTCTTACCCAAGTAGCTCCACGGGGTCCCCAAGTTGACCCATTGATTTTCTTGGTCGGCCATGACTCATACAATAAGGTTAGGACAAGTGTAAAGGTATTTTCATATTTTTATAATATTATTTTTACCTTAAATTTCACTAATTACCTTTAATCGTGATTAATTAAACTTAAAATTTACTATTCACCAAAAATTATTTTAATCCCATTGAACCACATTTTACTTTCTAATGAAAAAAATGTATTTCAGATTTTTGAAAATAAAATCACAGAAGTGGTAATGTTTCATTTAAATGAAAAAATAGTATTTTTACTACCACTCAGTGGTTTCACTATTCATAAAAAATTGATGTTTTTCCGAAACAATTCCAAAATTTTACCGTAAGATATAATTGATATTCCGAATTCAAAAATGAGGTCTATATTAAAAAATTCCAATCACATAAGTTGCATTAATTAATTTTATAATTAATTCCCACTGTCACAACAAATAGCGTGTTTTTAAGAAACAATATATATCAAAAGATTGACAATTGTTTATGTCCAATTTCAAAGTGAAATTAATTATAATGACCACCATTGGATAAAATGGTAAAAATATATTCTAATTATACTTTAAAACCACTCTATAGTATAATTTATGACTATAAATTAGTTTGATTAAAAAATTTTTTAAGTATTTTTCACTATTCATAAAAAAATTGGAAGTTCTCAAAAAAAAACAAAAAATTCAACTTAGGATAATTTCGATATTATGAATCCAAAAATGAAGTCCATTTTGAAATATAAAATATATATAATTTCAAAAAGTTGGAATTACTATTCATAACGGCTACTTTGATTGTTCGTGGTGTGTTAGAATTCGAGGTTGTGTACAACACACGCTGCTCTATTATTCAAAGAGAACTGTACCATAGAAGCTTGGGGTGTTACATTCTCCCCTCCTTCAATAAATTGAATCCTAGAAATTTGAAATTTTTCTTTGAATATAAAAGGATGAGAATAGAAAATACCTTTGTGGAAAACCCACATCAGAAATAAGGTTAATAAAAATATAACTTTAAAAGAAAGAAAGGGAAGTACAAAGGTCACCTGAGATAGCCAATACGAGGATTCTATGAAAAAATGGTTATGTAGGAAAAAAAACCATCAAGGTCTGATGGAGAGTTGTATAAAACAGGATTAGGATAAAGTTTAACTACATGAAAATCACAAACATGTGATTGGTTAAATGTTCATTGATTCCCTAGTAGGAAAAGTTAACCGACAACGTTTTTGTTTTAAGTTCCCTTTCATAAAGTTGAGGAATTTATTTAGGAGATTTACTAAGAACATAAGGAAATATACATACTTGTCATGTCTATTTTCATTCTTTTATAAATTTTTACCTCAAACCCATCTTTCATTCAAAAAGATTATAGAACTCAAAAATATTATATTTATCCTAATCATACAAGGTTCCAAATATTAACACATACCATTTAGATTAGTAAAACTATTTTTAATATCCAGAGACTTCCTGTAGGCTAGTGGTAGGTAATAAAGGCCTGTCACACTATGGTTGTGGGTTCAATTCCTGCAGCTTTATCCGACGCGACGGGTTATCCCCCACCATGCAGGTTATCCTTTTCCTAAAACTATAGTATTATAATGTTCCAAAAATAATCTTCAGAAGTGTTTTAACCTTAAACAATACTATCCAATGATCAACTTAATCTATTCCAACCTTTATAGTTATCCAAAATACCTCTGTCCAAACTTTCTCTAAAACGTCTCTAAATTCCAAAATCAATTGTAACAACAGATTCCCCAAACAAATTAAATATTCTTTTATTGACACGTACTAAAAATATGACTACTTTCATCATATTAAATCCTTTATGAAACAACAAGTACTGTAGTAATATCCTTATATATATCACATTATTCTTCTAACCAGAATATAATCCATGAGTCCTAAAGAACCAATACATTATTTATTCCACTTCAACTGTAGTAATATCACAAGATTGTCCTTGATCCCTTGGCCTTTTCTGAGTTAAGTTTCACTGGCGCTTAGGACATTCATTTTCATAATGCCCCATTTCTCTACAATTGTAGCATTCAACATTGATAGCCTCTTTCTTTCCCTTGCAGTCACAAGCCTGGTGACCTTTTTCTCCACATTTATAACAAACTACCATTCCCTTTAGGCAAGTATTGGGGTGATTCTTCCCACAATTATCGCATAATGGAAAATCCTTCTTTCCCTTTTTCCCTTTATCTATCTCTTATTCCACCATTCTCTTCTTCTCTTGCTTTACTTTGTTGTCATAAGATTTAGAGAATTCCTTTTCTGTCTTGATAGCACATTAGACAATATCTTTGTACGATGAGAAAGATTGTGAGGCTAAGGCTCGATGGAGAAATGGTTTTAGCCCATCAAAGAAACGATCAATCTTACTTCTTGGGTTACGTATATAATCTGCAACATGTCTTTCTAACCTTGTAAAGTTGGCCTCATACATTGTGACATTCTCATCCTCCTTTTGTCTCAGACTCAGAAATTGCCTTTCCATATCTGCTCGAAGGTCATGAGGAAAGTATTTTTCTATGAAAATCTCTTTGAACTCCCTCCCTTTCCATATTCGATTCTTCATCATCTTCCTTTGTATTTTAAATCAACGACCACCATTGATCAGCATCTCCAGTGAGGCTATAAGCTTCCATGACTACTTTTCCCCTTTCACTACTCCCTAAAGCCTGAAATATTTTCTCTAAGGAATTTATCCATTGCTCAGCTACTAATGGATTAGTACTCCCATTGAATGTTGGTGGTTGTTGCCTCATGAATCGTTCTAACATTGATCCTCCACATTGCAGATCAGGGTCCTCCATACGAGTAAGGTTATTATTCATAACCTGAGTGAGTTGTCCATGTATGGTGATAAGCTGATCAACACTAGTTGTATCACCAGCTCCACTATAATTATCTTGAGTAGGAGGGAAATCCCTACATGGAGTGAATGCATTGATACAGTTTCCATTCCTCCCACTAGGTGCCATTTCTAAACAATCGCTTAAACTAGATTAGTTTATGAATAAAAATACATAATTCGATACATGTAAAACACTTAACATAAATTGAATTATAATCATAAAAATGTTTTCTTTGAGGAAGTATATACTCATAAACCCTTCATAATGATTTTTAATGAACATGAGAATTATCCTAAGCATATCCCTCGGGATTGTCGTAACCAAGAGTGCAGCAAGGCCCGTTGTCGTGCACCAGTTCCCATTCGAGTCTAACTCAAAGAGGTGTTTTCGGGTTTTACCCCTAGGTACATCTATGACAGAGCCGCCTCTACCTACTCATATCAAGACAGGGATGTATTGCTCGAAAAACACACAAAATCTCTATAATACCAAAATTCTAAAAAGTTATTCTATACTAATCCTCAAAGTCTATCTTAGGGATATGTGCTCTAATCAGAGTTTATCTAAATCTTGCTTCCAAGGTTAGTACTAAAGTGCCTCTGATACAAACTATAATACCCCAACCCCAGTTACCCAGAGTCGGTGCATTATTGCGTAACATTGGCATGATCACAAAAGATCAATTCTCGAAAGAACGATTAGTATAGTAGCCTTGGAAACACTAGATACGTTCATAAATGTTACATTATATAATAAAGTGAAAAATCACAATAACATAGTCTCCATAGTACACACTTCTATCCCCTTCAGACTATCCCTGTAGGTCAGTCCTAAAATATTTCTTCACATCCTGGGAAAAATAAAACATTGAAAGGGGTGAGCTCAGATTCTTAGTAAGTATAACAATATAGCGGAAGCTTTCATAAATAAACATAGACATTTAAGGCAATGTATGACTAAAACAAATTCCTTTTAAACTTGAACATCAACATAATATGGAAAAAGTAAAATGAGATAATGCCATTTATTTATTCACATGGATATTCTACTGGTTGAATATTCACATGCAATATCAATAACCACTTTCATAATGATGGAATGCATAATTCTAGACTATCATAACCATGTAGCCAAGGCCTCGTGCCAAGACTGCAAATAAGATTTTGTCAAGGCCTCATGCCAAGACACTAGTTTGTCTCATGAGACCTGCCGATGCATCGAGGAGCTGTAGCGGGCTCCACCCATCACTTATTAAGTCCAATTCATTCCTGATATGAATAGGTTTAAACATATTATAAACCATAACATAATTGTATCACATAAAACATGCATAAAGGAAACATAAAATTTTCACATTTCAATCACAAGATATCAATACAACACATTGATATAATAAAAAAATTATCAAAAGAGTTTTCAATACCAAAATAAAAGAAAAGTAAAACATTGTATTTATTTTTAATTTTAAAAAAGTTATGGAATATAGAGGAAGCCGAAACATAAATAATAGTCACGGCGGTAGAGAAGTTTTTGTCGCCGCATACATAAGAAAAAACATTACTTTTGTCATTTAGCAAAAATGTTTCGTATAAAAATATTCCTTTTGAATAAAAGTAAAATTCAAAGGGGTTTATACACAGTATAAAGGAATGTTGTGTATAAAACCAAATATGCCTCAATGAATTGATATTAAGACGAAGTCCTTTACAAAGATCATTTTTTTAAATAAAACAGATCTATTATATGTATTCACTATAATTACACATAAAGAATGTACAAATACAAGATAGGACATAATAATATCGTGACATAATTTGAAAGTAGGAGATTAACCCAAAGAACATAAATTGGGTTAAGAATTTCCCTTACCTCGTGTCCGTCTTGACTAGATCATTATTTAACCTCCTGAATAATGAACTAGAGTTAATTTATAATTGCTTAAGAACCTTTTTCAAGTTTATTATTCGTTTTATATCACTTATTACCATCTTATGAACATTATGTAATTATTTATGTTAATAACGGTCGTTTTGTCGATCTTTGGTACTTGAGTCAAAAATAAACTTCTTATAATTACAAGTTGTTCATGTGGTAAAATATCCATTATATCCAGAATTATATTCATTATGTATATATCATATATATCATATATATCCAGTGTATAGATTAATTCATAATATTACGTAACATTTAGTGGTAAGAAATGAAATGCAACGTTCATGGAGACGGTAAGTCGTACGTACGCATGAACGCTACTTTAATTTCTATTTCATATTTAATGGAATGAAATCATAATGATATAAAGTTGTATTATAATTACAGTATAATATTATATATTATATCATTTTCTCCATCATTTATACATCCCACATATGGCATTAACGATTCAAATCACTTTGAGGGGGTGGTAGTCCGCACTTCCTAAAATGAAATTATCGCGTTTACCCATAAAGGAAATCATAAAGGTATAACATAAATGAGAAATAAATAATCATAAGGAAAACATAAACATAATATATATATCATATAAGAAAACATTGTCCTCAAAATGGAAACCATTAGAGGTGTTAAAAGAATATTGAACAATCATCGTTTCATGAGGCAATATTTCGCCACCCAAAGAAACAGTATGTTCTTTAACCATTAGACGAAGGTGTGTGTAAGTTTAAATCAAATAATTATCATAAACAAATCATAATATATTGATGATACTTTTTTTGCTACAAAAATAAACTAATAAAAAGAATTTAGGGGGTTGGAGAAGCAAAATAAAACAAAAGAACACAAGTGAAGACATTACCTTGAAATCGGGTAACTCTTTTTGATTTGAGCCAAAGGCTTCCTTGGAAAGACTTCTGTCCAAAGTGAGGCTTCTAGAAGTAAGATTGGGAAGTTGGGAGAGTATTTGGGCAGAGTTTGGCCGAGCCAAATGGCTTTGATGGTGTGAATAAGGTGGTAGAGGTGGGGGCCTTTTATAAGAGGATAGGAGGGGCACTCTTGGAAGGTCATGAAATGTTACATTATTATGAAGTGATTTTCGGATTTCAAATATCCCACAATGATATATTTCGAGGATAAGGTGATAAGGGATCGAAATTTACTCATCCAATAGGTTTTTGAAATGTGTAAGTTTTAGATTTTACATTATCTTTTCATTTTATTTAAATCGTTAATTAATGAGGTAAGAGATGCATCATCATTGTGTTATAAATAATTTAATTTATTTATTATCTAAAAATTATAAATAAAATTACCATGATGTAGGAAATAGTTTTATCATTACAATAAATATTTATATTCTAAAATTTAACTTATATTACCCCATGTAATATTTGTTTTAGTAAAACAACACATGTTTGTGACAATTTTATTTTTACTTTAAATAAAAAGTTATTAATGTCATTTTCTTACCCAAATGGCTCCATGGGGTCCCCAAGTTGACCCATGTATTTTCTTGGTCAGGCATGACTCATACAATTATGTTAGGACAAGTGTAATGGTATTTTAATATTTTTATAATATCATTTTTACCATAAATTTCACTAATTACCTTTACTCGCGATTAATTAAACTTAAAAGTTACTATTCACCAAAAAATTGTTTTATTCCCATTGAACCACATTTTACATCCTAATGAAAACCATGTATTTCGGATTTTTGAAATTAAAAATCACAGAAGTAGTAATGATTCATTTAAACGAAAAATTAGTTTTTTAACTACCACTTAGTGGTTTCAGTATTCATAAAAAATTGATGTTTTTCAGAACAATGCCAAAATTTCACCCCAAGCTATAATTGATATTCCAAATTCAAAAATGATGTCTATTTTAAAAAATTTAAAAAAATATAAGTTTCACTAATTAATTTTATAATTAATTTCCACTGTCACAACAAATAGCGTGTCTTTAAAAAACAATATATATCAAAAGATTGACAATTTTTTATGTCCAATTTCAAAGTGAAATTAATTCTAATGACCACCATTAGATAAGATGGTAAAAATATATTCTAATTATAATTTAAATGTAACACCCCGAGATTTTATGAAAAATATTCTTTTAATTTCATTAATGTCTCGTGTTGTATTCTACACCAAGATTACCTTGCGCTATACGCAAACACCGTATTAGCTTGCAGTATACGCAACACTATTCTTGGATCGTGTTATACACAGTTTTGATAATAGTTATTCTACGCAACATTGAGAATATATATATATATATTAAATTTATAAATTAAATATGGTTGGATTCGGTTATACGAAACAACGAAGGATTCTTGCACAACACGAAACCCTAACTTGGCTTGCGTTACACGCAATCACGACCTTCCTCGATAGCGTTTGTTGTACGCAATACCGGGTTTTACTAAACAATGATATATTATTATAATATTATTATGAACTAGCCGTTATGAATAGTATTGACTAAATTTTGAATTTTATAACATTATTATTTATCTTACACATTTTCTAGAACATGGTATAAGAACAAAATAAATTTTTCAGGTAAAATAAGTATTTTTAAAATAATGGAGTTTTGCTGCCTTTTGATGGCGCACCCACTTTAAATCTAGTTTTTGAAATGTTTATAAGTTCAATTTGACAAAATAAAATTATTTTTTGAAATCAAGAAATAAAAATTTACTTTGGATAAATTTTTCATATTATTCTGGTACCTTTAATATTTTGATGACTAGTAAAAACAAGCTATATTTTAATTAAAAACAACTTTTTTCATCGCAATAATTTATATTGTTAAATTATAATATTGAGGGGTTTTAAAGTATAAATAGAATATATCTTTACCATTTAATATAATTTATGTCATTAGCATTTATTTTACATTAAATTCGTAGGTTAAATCAATTCAATCTTTTGCAATGTTTTAAAGAAAACGTGTTTTCTTTCGACAACGGGATTAATTTTAATTTAATTTCTGAAACTTTTTTGTACTGAATTTGGGAAAATGGATTCCATATTTGGAATCAGTGGGTCCAAATTATATTAATAAGCTACTTTTTAGTTTTTTGAATTATGAATAGTAACTACGGTAAATTTTATTTACCATAGTTAAAGGTAAATCGGGTAATTAAGGGTAAATATAATTTTATAAAATTACCCTAACACATGAAAAAATTCTATTGGACTGATAAAAGTAGACCAATATAACTTAAGGGTCTGATTATATTCATTTTATGGACTTTTGACCATGAAAATAATTTAATTATTATTAAAACCAAAGAAAGTGACAACATGTCACTCTCTTGAATCTTATAAGTATAATAATTTTAATTTAGTGATAAACATCATAAAACTTAGAACATGAACAGTCTCCACAAATATAATAAAATTATCTAAATCAGGATAATTTATTTATAATTTTTAGGTATTAAATAATTGTCATTAATGGTGATACATTAATGATACAGAAATTATTTATTAAGTGAAAAATAAGTAATATAGTTTTTATTGAAATAGTAATACCCATTAAAAGGCCCAAAAACCTGACCAAAATTTATTGGTAGTGTATATATACACCTTAATCATATAATAAACTAATATATAACCGTTTGGAGCCTTATAAAAGTGATTATGACACTTATATGTTTTTATTTTAAATGATGCCAAAGTTGTCAGATTCATAATTTAATAAATATAAAAATTTAAATATTGTGATTTTAAGATGATAAATTCGAGAACAAGTATTATTGTGAAAGTTAATACATTTATCTTCGTCATAAGATTTTATTTTTAATTTTTATGCAACAAATAAGTATATTAAATAATTATACAAAAATGTTGTAGTAATTATTTTATTAAGAGATAAACCAAATAAATGGTTTTAAAAATAATAAAATAAATGGTATATGAACTATTTAATGTGATCCACTACTTTTACAGATACATAGGACCTTTTATGAATCTATTAAAGCTTTTACTTCGAACATATCTTCTGTATATATTTTATTTAAATTCAAATAAATGAATAGTGTCAAAATTGACACTATTGTTATTTTATAAATATAACATATTATAAAATTGTTTAAAAATCACAAAAATATTTAAAAACTTATAAATTTAAATTTATATGGTCTATAATGTTATAAAGTAACCAATTATGGAAAATTCACAACAAATAAGTAATTATTTGTTATAATTTAAAATTTAGAATTTTATTACCACAAATAAACATAAATAGATTAAATAAGGATAAATCAAAATGATAAGGTTTAAAATAAGATTCAAACATGTCTAAATTTCATTGGTTGATGCGATTACAACCATATCTCGTATAATCTTTTAATATGAGTCATTTTTGGAGGTTTTTAAGTGGGGATAGATTTATTATAAATTAATATTTTTAATAATTCCAAAGGTGCCCCTCTCCTCCCTTATAAAAGGGAACCTCCTCCCACTCTACCTCACACCACATTGAGACTTCAAGCTCAGCCAAACCATGCCAAATTCTCTTCTCCACTTCCCTAGAAACATCATATAGGTCCAGGTATTATTCAAAGACCAATTTTAGTGCCCTAAGTGGAGGTCTCAAAGTGGTGCTTCAAAGAAGCGGTAATGTCCATTACCGATTCATTCAACTTTTTTTCTTCTTCCACTTATTATTTTTTAGTTGTTTAATTATGAGGAAATAACATCATTATCAATAATATACTGATATGTTATTATAAGTATGAAACAACCATATTTCACCATCTATCCATCCAACAGAAAACGAAATCACCGCGCGTGCGTACGTACGGAATACCGTCTCCACGCCGTGGTTTAATCTATTTTCCACCACCACCTTACTTGGAGGGGTATAAGGGTGAAATTAATGAATATATATAATTATTGTAAAGTGATATTGATTCTGCAATATTATACATACACTTTAATACAATTCCACAATCTTGGGAATGATATCATTGCTCGTGCGTGCGTACGGACTACCGTCTCCACGACGCGACGAGATTCACTCTCCATGTTAACCATTCATGAATGATTATATAGTATATATAATGAATAATAATGAAATATATGACATAATAATGATACTTGATTTATGTATATATATATATATATATATGTATGTCATTTACTTATTTCCATTCAATTCAAAAGGGAAAGGAAAACAGTGTTCATGCGTACGTACGACCTACCGTCTCCATGAATGATGTTTTTCATTCTTTTTATCGATCTATAATATATATGTATATGATGAATATATATTATATATAAATCATGTTTAACATTATGGAATTATGTAAATCAGTATATAAGTAACAATATCAAGAACGATAAGTCGAAACACTTACGATAAATAAAATGATTTTACCCAAAACGCTGTTTTAACATGGAATTTACAAAAGAACGGCTAATATGAAGTCATAAGTGAAACATATATGATATCATAACAATGAATATGATTCTGTAATAATTAAATAACATTATTTAAATCATTATACAGGAGTTTCGGATGCGTACGAAGCATATTGGACCTAAGGTAAGGGATAATTTTGAAAATCTCATTTTTATCCGACATTGCTTATTTGTAAGTATTTACAGAGGTTGTTTATATCATCCATGTATATGTTTTATAAAAGTTTTTTCATTAATGTTTAAAGTCCTTTTTACCCATTTTTTACTTTTTTACTTTTAATACATGGTATGTAAGTAATATTTCTTTTGTTTACGTTACAAGGTACTTTTTTGACTTTTCCGGCAAAAGTACGAGAAGAATGTTTTTTTAACCTATACGGCACGAACGGATTTTTACAATTTTATAAAGCCTTATTTTCATGAAGCTTCCTCCACAATATTTCATGACTATTTTAAATAAAATCTCTTTCTTTTAAAATTGCATGAATTTTTGTGAAATTAAATTGATTTTGAAGAAGAAAGGATATTTTCCTCAAAAATTCATTTCAAGTGTTTTATCAAAACCATTTTCCTTATAAGATGAAATTATTTCATATGTGTATGTTTCAAGTGTAATGTCTCTATGATTTACATGGTTTCACTTTTCTTATTATGAAATGATATCCATTTCTTTTATATGGATTATTTGATGATGGGATGATGTTTATGAAACCCATTTTATTCGTTGGGTTATTATGAATAATGTATGTTTTGTGGCACAAGTAAGAATGATTTCATTATGAGATGGGTGGGACCTATATCTCCCTCCAATGAATTAGGTAAATATTTATATCTCATGAGATAGACATGGATGGAATGACAAGTTAAACCGGTTCAGTAATACAGGACTGGAATGAGGAGTGAACTCGATTCAGAAAGGGACTTTGTCCTCTAAGATGGTCTTGGAAGCAATGCCTTTGCTACTATGGAAATCATATCATGTTCTTAAGGTTTCCACAATTACATGTTTTATTCCCAGACTATTTTATCATTCTTAATGTTTCTTTATGATCTATGCCTTACGTACTTCCATGTATTATGTCATTGCTCAAGCTTTTGATGTCTAAAACATTATGTTCATGTTTTTATGTTCAAATGTATATGGTATGTTTTATTCTATCCATGCTTACCCTTACTGAGCATTTGAGCTCACCCTTTTTATGTTTTATTTTCCCCCAGGATCAAAAGAAAGGTTTTAGGTAAGGAAACAAAAAGTGGAAGATCTTTATGGGAGATGTTGAAGATCTTTCGCCACGATTAGAAGATTACGTTCCAGGTTTCCAAAGACAATAAACTATTATGGTCCTTGTGTGTCTATTTTTGATATTTATTAAGTATTCCGAAAAAGTAATGTAATTTTCATGTACGTCAAGCATAGGGTCTCTACAGTTGTTATCAGAGGAAAGGTTTAGTCAACCTTTGGAAACTAGGATGCAAAAAGTTATGTTCTTATGAATATGATGTGATTGATTTTTCTTTTGTATACCCTTACTGATCATTTGAGCTCACCCTTTTATGTTTCCTTTTCCCCAGGATATAAATAAAGGTTTTAGGTAAAAAAAATGGAAGATCTTTATGGGAGATATTGAAGATCTTTCACCACGATTAGAAGATTACGTTCCGAGTTTCCAAAGACACTAAACTATTACGATCCTTGTGTGTGTGTTTTTGTTATGTACTAAGTATTACGCAAATGTAATGTAATGTCCATGTACGTCAAGATACGGGTCTCTACAGTTGGTATCAGAGGAAAGGTTTAGTCAACCTTTGGAAACTAGGATGCGAAAATGTTAGTGAGATCCCTAGAGATATTTCTAAGGTATGTCTAGGGATGTCCCTAAGGATAAGTATACGTATAGGATATAGTCCTAGAACTACGGTAACGATCTTAGAATTTAAACTAAGATGTTAGATATTGAGGATACTCCCCCTTTACTATGTTGTCTTCCCTAGCATGATTTTTTCCTCTCATAGAATTCTTTTTGTGTTTTAGTCAATGGAGGGAACCAGAAATAATTCGGTTAACATTGAATCCGATGGAAAAATTGGTGACTATGAGCTACAAAATTGCATAATGACTAGAGAGAAAGATATTGTGATTATTCCAAATCAGAAATCTCTTAATATGATCAATGATCTCAACTTTGGTAAGTATCCCAACTCAGATAATAAGAGAAAGATGGAGTTTCATGATGATCATAGAGCAAAGAATGTTCAATTTCCCTCATGTAAATCATGTGGGAAGAAGCATTAGGGAGATTGTTTCAATGGAACTGGAAGATGCTTTGGGTGTGGAAAAGAAGGACACAAAGCTAGTAAGTGCAAAGGAAAAGGTTCAGTTAACACCATGGACAAGGATAATTGTATTGCTACGACATCAATAATGATTATATGTTTTAAATGTGGAATGTGCGAGCATTATGCAAACCAATGCCCTAATGGAAAATCTCATGAAGAGAATCAGCATGGTCATATGGGTAGTATATATGTGGATAATGATGAGGAGACTACAAATCATATATGAGCTGAAAGAATTGTTGAAGCTCAGTCAGTTGTTTTAGAAGGTAGTGGAATGATTGTATATATATCGAGAGTTATATTGTATAGTTAATGGTACTATGGAATAAAGAATAATCTAGGGATTGTTACACTATTGTTTTTCCTAAAAGTATTTGAAAGTATATGTTGAATGGTACCAGTAACCATGGAAGGTTATTCAGATATTTTTGTAAAGTAGATGATATGATCATAATAAAAGAATAAGAAAATAATGAGATGTTTGATTGTATTCATGAGCTCATGATTGATATAAGGACTAAGGGATATCATGGTTTGAGTATATAGAATTTTGAGGATTTTGGTATGTGGAAAGTTTTATCTTTTAACTGCATTCATGTTTTCACTAAGGTTCAATGGGTATTCATTTTTCAATAGAATACATGATTAAGGCCTTCGAATGTTTGGAATGTGGCCAACAAGACATATCTTATGATATATGGGGATCAACGATGGTATTAAATCTCTGGTAATCATTTTCACTATATTATGAGAGTGGACTGCATTATTATGGATAAGCCTAAAGGTAGGAATGGATTATGTTGGACATAAGTTATTATTATTTAAGGATATACTTTTTTCGATATTATTGATGGGATGTTATAGTAATGTAGTTTTAGAAAAAGGACAACCTGCAGGACTGGAAACAGCCAATCGCGTCGGAAAAGGTTGTGGGAATCAAACCCACAACCGAAATGCAACTGGCCTTTATCGCCTACCACTGGCCTACAAAAAGACCCTGTTAGTAGAAACTAGTTTTATTTTATTAAGTGCTATGATATATGAAGTATAAGTACATTTTTGGAACCATATACGATTAATCTAACCATAAGATGGACTTATAACTTTTGCTAACCTTTTGTTTGAAAGATATGTAAAGACCCATCATTCTATCACATGATCTACTAACACATCACGAATAACAAATTCAACTTCATTTCTTTAAGGGATGAAGTGGAAATTGTTCAATTCATAAACAACTGTGAGATTGTACCAAAATCATGTAAGTATTTATTTTAATTCATAAACATTAGGGAAATGATCTTGAAAACCAAAAATGTTGTCCTAGTTCCCTTATATCTGATTAATCAGATGGTACCTTAGATCATCACAAATCTATAGCTTTGTGATTGTTGGATTTTTCATAGCCATGTTCTCTATAACTCTCCATCAGAACTTGATGGTTAGATTTTTCTTCCATATCCATATTTTCACCTATGTTCTCCTATGTGGAAACCCAGTGATTAGTTAATTTGGGTAACCATTACATTTCAAACTTTAGTTTTTAAAGCCATGTTTTGGTATTCCTTTTTACTATGTGGGTTTCTATTAAACAAACTTTCGAGTAGTAAACCATTTATAATCCCGACGAATTTTGAGGGTGAAATTCATTTTAAGGGGGGTAGAAATTAACACCCCGAGATTTTATGAAAAATATTCTTTTAATTTCATTAATATCTTGTGTTGTATGCTACACCAAGATTACCTTGTGCTATACTCAAACACCATATTATCTTGCAGTATACGCAACACTATTCTTGGATGTTACACACAATTTTGATAATAGTTATTCTATGCAACATTGAGTATATATATATATATTCAATGTATAAATGAAATATGGTTGGATTCTGTTATACAAAACATAGAAGGATTCTTGCACAACACGCAACCCTGACTTGGCTTGCATTACACGCAATCGTGACCTTCCTCGATAGCGTGTGTTGTACGCAATACGAGGTTTCACTAAACAACGATATATTATTATAATATTATTATGAACTAGACGTTATGAATAGTATTAACTAAATTTTGAATTTTATAACATTATTATTCATCTTACACATTTTCTAGAACATGGTATAAGAACAAAATAAAATTTTCAGGTAAAATAAGTATTTTTCAAAAAATGCAGTTTTGCCGCCTTTTGATGGCGCACCCACTTTAAATCTAGTTTTTGACATGTTTATAAGTAAATTTGACAAAATAAAACTCTTTTTTGGAATCAAGAAATAAAAAATTTACTTTGGATAACTTTTTCATATTATTCTGGTAACTTTCATATTTTGATGAATAGTAAAAACACGCTATATTTTAGTTAAAAACAACTTTTTTCATCGCAATAATTTATATTTTTAAATTATAACATTGAATGGTTTTAAATTATAAATAAAATATATTTTTACCATTTAATATAATTTATGTCATTATCATTTATTTTACATTAAATTCATAGGTTAAATCAATTCAATCTTTTGCAATGTTTTAAAGAAAAACTCGTTTTCTTTCAAAAACGGGATTAATTTTAATTTAATTTCTGCAACTTTTGTGTATTGAATTTGGAAAAATGGATTCCATATTTGGAATCAGTGGGTCCAAATTATTTTAATAAGATACTTTTTATTTTTGGGAATTATGAATAGTAACTACGGTAAATTTTATTTACCATAGTTAAAGGTAAATCGAGTAATTAAGGGTAAATATAATATTATAAAATTACCCTAACATATGCCAAAATTCTATTGGATGGCTAAAAGTTGACCCATATAACCTAAGGGTTGGATGAGATTCATTTTATGGACTTTTGACCATGAAAATAATTTAATTATTATTAAAACCAAAGAAAGTGACAACATGTCACTCTCTTAAATCTTATAAGTATAATGATTTTAATTTAGTGATAAACATCATAAAACTTCGAACATGAATAGTCTCAAGAAATCTAATAAAATTATCTGCATCAGGATAATTTATTTATAATTTTTAAGGATTAAATTATTGTCGTTAATGGTGATACATTAATAATATTGAAATTATTTATTAAGTGAAAAATAAGTAATATAGTTTTTAATGAAATAATAATACCCATTAAAAGGCCCACAAACCTGACCAAAACTTATTTGTAGTGTATATCTTCACCTTAATCATCTAATGACCTAATATATAACCGTTTCGAGCCTTATTAAAGTGATTATGACACTTATATTATTTTATTTTAAATGATGCCAAAGTTGTCACCTTCATAATTTAATAAATATAACAATTTAAATATTGTGATTTTAAGATGATAAATTCGAGTAAAATATTTATTTTTAAAGTTAATACATTTAACGTCATAATAGGATTTTATTTTTAATTTTTATGCAACAAATCAGTATATTAAATAATTATACAAAAATGTTGTAGTAATTATTTTATTAAGAGATAAACCAAATAAATGGTTTTAAAAATAATAAAATAAATGTTATATGAACTATTTAATATGATACATTAATTTTATAGATACATATGTCCTTTTATTAATCTATTAAATCTTTTAGTTCGAACATATCTTTTGTATATAGTTTATTTAAATTCAAATAAATAAATAGTGTCAAAATTGACACTATTGTTATTTTATAAAAATAACATATTATAAAATTGTTTAAAAATCACAAAAATATATAAATATTTATAAACTTAAATTTATAAGGTCTATAATGTTATAAAGTAACCAATTATGGAAAATTCACAACAAATAAGTAATTATTTGTTATAATTTAAAATTTAGAATTTTATTACCAAAAATTAACTTAAATAGAATAAATAAGGATAAATGAAAATGATAAGGTTTACAATAAGATCCAAACATGTCTAAATTATATTTTTTGATGATATTACAACCCTATATCATCTAATCTTCGAATATGAGTCATTTTTGGACGTTTTTAAGTGGGGTAATATTTAATATAAATTAATATTTTTAAGAATTCCAAAGGTGCCCCTCTCCTCCCTTATAAAAGGGCACCTCCTACCTCTCTTCCTCACACCACCTTGAGCCTTCAAAGTCGGCCAAACCCTGCGAAATTATCTTCTACACTTCCCTATAAACATTCTAGAGTTCCTGGTCTTCTTCAATGACCAATTTTAGTGCCCTAAGAGGAGGTCTCAAAGAGGCGCTTCAAAGAAGAGGTAATGTCCATTACCGATTCTTTCAACTTTATTTCTTCTTACACTTATTCTTTTTTAGTTGTTTCATTATTAGGTAATAACATCAGTATCAATAATATACTGATATGTTATTATAATTATGAAACAATCATATTTCACCATCTATCCATCCAACGGAAAATGAAATCACCGCGCGTGCGTACGTACGAAATACCGTCTCCACGCCGTGGTGTAATCTATTTTCCACCACCACCTTACATGGATGGGTATAAGGGTGAAAGTAATGAATATATATTATTATTTTAAATTGATATTGATTCTGTAATATTATACATACACATTAATACAATTCCACGTTCTTGGGAATGATATCATCGCTCGTGCATACGTACGGACTACCGTCTCCACAATGTGATGAGATTCACTCTCCATGTTAACCATTCATGAATGATTATAAAGTATATATAATGAATAATAATGAAATATATGACATAATAATGATACTGGACTTATGTATATATATATATATATATTTATTTATGTCATTTACATATTTCCATTCAATTGAAAAGGGAAACGAAAACAGCGTTCATGCGTACGTACGAACTACCGTCTCCATGAATGGTGTATTTCATTATTTTTATCGATCTATAATATATATGTATATGATGAATATATATTATATATAAATCATTTTTTACATTCTGGAATTATGTAATTCAGGATATAAGTAATAATATCAAGAACGACAAGTTGAAACACATACGATAAATAAAATGATTTTACCCAAAATGCTGCTTTAACAATGGATTTACAAAAGAACGGCTAATATGAAGTCATAAGTGAAACATATATGATATAATAACAATGAATATGATTCTTAAATAAGTCAATTACATTATTTAAATCATTATACAGGAGTTTCGGATACGTACGAAGCATATCAGACCTAAGGTAAGGTATAATTTTGCAAATCTCATTTTTATCCGAGATTGCTTATTCGCAAGTATTTACTGGGGTTATTTATATCATCCATGTCCATGTTTTAAAAATGTTTTGTCATTAATGTTTAAAGTCCTTTTTACCCATTTTTGACTTTTTGACTTTTAATACATGGTATTTAAGGAATCTTTCTTTTGTTTACGTTACAAGGTACTTTTTTGAATTTTCAAGCAAAAGTACGAGAAGAATGTTTTTTAACCTATACGGCACAAACGTATTTTTATGGTTTTATATAGCCTTATTTTAATGAAGCTTCCTCCATAATATTTCATGACTATTTTAAATAAAATCTCTTTCTTTTAAAATTGCATGAATTTTTGTGAAAAGAAATTGATTTTTAAGAAGAAAGGATATTTTCCTCAAAAATTCATTTCAAGAGTTTTATCAAAACCATTTTCCATCTAAGATGAAATTATTTCATATGTGTATGTTTCAAGTGTAATGTCTCTATGATTTACATGGATTAACTTTTCTTATTATGAAATGATATCCATTTATTTTATATGGATTATGTGATGATGGGATGATGTTTATGAAACCCATTTTATTCGTTGGGTTATTATGAATGATGTATGTTTTGTGGCATAAGTAAGAATGATTTCATTATGAGATGGGTGGGACCTATATCTCCCTCCAATGCATTGGGTTGAGATTAATATCTTATGAGATAGACATGGATGGAACGACAAGTTAAACCGGTTCAGTAATACAGGACTGTAATGAGGAGTGAACTTGATTCAGAAAGGGACTTTGTCCTCTAAGATGGTCTTGGCAGCAATGCCTTGGCTACTATGGAAATCATATCATCTGCTTAATGGTTGCCACAATTACATGTTTTATTCCCATGCTATTTTACCATTATTAATGTTTCTTTATTATATATACCTTACATACTTCCATGTTTTATGTCATTTCTCAAGCTTTTGATGTTTAAACATTATGTTCATGTTTTTAAGTTCGAATGTATATGGTATGTTTTATTATATCCATGCTTACCCTTACTGAGCATTTGTGCTCACCCTTTTTATGTTTTATTTTCCCACAAGATCAAAAGAAAGGTTTTAGGTAAGGAAAAAAAAGAGGAAGATCTTTATTGGAGACTTTGAATATCTTTCACCACGATTAGAAGATTACGTTCAAAGATTCCAAAGACACTAAACTATTACGGTCCATGTGTGTCTGTTTTTGTTATATATTAAGTATTCTGCAAAAGTAATGTAATGTCCTTGTACATCAAGCATATGGTCTCTACATTAAAACCACTCAATAGTATAATTTATCACTATAAATTATTTTGATTAAAAAAATTTTTTGTAAGTATTTTTCACTATTCATAAAAAATTGGAAGTTCTCAGAAAAATATCAAAAATTCATCTTAGGATAATTTCGATATTCTGAATCCAAAAATGATGTCCATTTTGAAATATAAAATATATATAATTTCAAAAGGTGTGTATTACTATTCATAAGGGCTACTTTGATTGGTCACAGTGTGTTAGAATTCGAGGTTGCGTACAACACACGATGCTCTATTATTCCAAGAGAAGCATACCATGGAAGCTTGGGGTGTTACAATTACAAATTATTCCATGAAAATTTTATAAAGAATTATCAATACTAGGAAAGATAAAGTTTAATCACGCATAACAAAGACTCAAACATATACCAACCTTCTAATGATGAGACCATGAGCATGGTATACAAACACACCATGCCATATCCGAACCACCTAAAACTATCTTCTGAATCACTATATAAAGAAATTACAATAATATAGAATCCATGCTGCTCACTTAATATAAGAAAGAGGAAAAAACAAATAATAAATTATGATCACCAATCCTTTGAATTAAATGGATATTGGAAATATCAAATAACATATTATAATGCCCAAGAGCCTCTAGCATATGACGCCTATCCAAATAGAAAATCACGATCACAAATTTTTTCACAATCTGGGGTCAAAATGGAAAAATCAAAAACACATCCCAGCCAAAAAGACTTTAGAAGATATAACACAAGAACAATTAGAACATATAGTGACCTAGAATAGATCATACACCGTCTAAAAATATCCTAATAGATAAAATGGATATAGAACATTCCAGTAAGGTCATACACATCTCCCAATTAAATAGAGAATGGAATATGATCCATATAAAAATTATTAAAACAAAAAAAAAATCATTCATTTTATACTAATGATATAATATATTAAAAATATTACAAAATCCCATAAAAAGAAAAAAAAATTAAAAAAGTGATACTGCCAATAATTATCCACATCTACTCTCAATTTAATAATAGCAACACCCAATATTAAAAACCTTATTTATACCAGTTGAAAGGTTTCTTCCTCTACTAACCTGGAAACTTAAAAAACTTCTAAGGGTAACTAATATGGCCACACAAGGGATAAGTCCTTGAAGATTGTGGAATGGAGGGATTGAGGTTACCTGAATTATAGTATAGAAGACACACTAACAACATTATATTTTAAAAAATAAAAGTTTTATGTTTAAGAGTGTACTTCTCTTTATCATCATCATTTTTATTCTATTTCTCACTATTCAGGTCACCATTACTAACACTAGATGGGTTTTAATCATCACTTGACCTGTATTATATAATATTATTTCTTCAATAATACTATCTTTATAGACTACTTCCAAAAAGGTATTCAAGAAATAATGAAACACAGATGAATTATGTTCTAGTGTAATACATCAATAAAATAACTAATACATTATTTAATCCTCAATAACCGACTTCAAAGAGAATAAAATGAATATGTTTTAATTATAAACATAATCATCCACTTACTAATAACCCTAATGAACACAAGTGAACTATATTTTCATCTCTACAATCACCTATAATGGATAAAATCATATGATGAAGGGAACCTTGAACTGTAATCAAGTTAAAACATTAAATGGTTTGGCATGGATAGAGAGATTCCACCAATAGACACTCAATCATTCGAACAAAAGAGTGGAACACTTCACCCTAGATGTTTTAATATTTTTTAGTGAATCATAGATCTCTTCAGCCATATAAAGACACTCTATTTCCCTATGGGATCCTTGATCAACACAATATACCGGGGCATACCAATTCATAAACACTTGAACATGATACTTGAGTTGAGATGAACAAGTACTTTCCACTCTATTTAGTTTCTAGGAAGAGTTATGTACGATAAATACTACTCTTGAATCACTAGGGAGACTACCCAAATCATTCCCTTAATTAATTTTAAATTTTGTTTTGGGGGTTATAATAATAAGAATCAAGAGACATTAAATATAATAATACCAATTTAAATTAAAACACAAATAGAATAAAAATAAGAGATATATTCTAAATATACTCATTTCCCTTATCAAAATGAAAAAACCAAGAAATTCATAATTACTAATTCCCATTTAATGTTCCACTTTCAAATTCCTTTATACTTTTTAAGCCCAAAAATTGAAGTAATATTCTTCATGAAAACCTATTTCATCTTTAAAATAAATCATAATAAATTCATTTACTCTGATATAAAAATTTCTTTTGGTGAAAATCTAATTTTTTAATTATTATCTTAAAAAACAAAACATGGTATTTTAAATAAAAATCAAACACTAATGATTTTAACATTACATTATGATTTAATAAAAAACAATAAATATGAACAATTCCATATAAATACTAGAAAATAGACATAATTTAGTAATATATAATTCAAAATCATCATGGGTGTGAGAATAATAAAATTTCAAAAAAACATTGTGCATGATTTTCCTGTATGTTTTTCCAGATCAGGAACCAAACGTGTGAGTTAAACTTAGAGTTATCAAGAATGGATTACATGGCCTATGCATGACTTGAATGACCATACACCTTAACCGCATGCCTCGAAAATTTCCTATAGTTTTACTCTAAAAATAGGTATTTATCAACACACTTTGAGGTCACCTTACAAATTACAGTAACAAAGAATAGCATAAATAATCTCCCAAATAACCATCCATAAATCCCAAACAGTAAAGAACACTCTCACCCCAATTGGTTAGATTAGGTATAGAGAAAATAAGAGTTATTCTAGAACTCCATGAACTCACCACTCAGGATTTGATGGTCCTAGATCATTTTAAGCATATACTACCAAATAACAAGGGAGTTAATATAAAAAACCTAATGCAATTTTAATGAAAATATGCTCAGATAATATTTTGTAATAAACCAATAGGGCTTCCACTATACCCAGTGCCTAATATAACCTACCATATGGCAGATGGGGGTTATTCAACACCTCAAGATGATGGTATCTTCCAGCACATAATAAGTGAAAAAATGGGACCAATTTTAACCTTATGAATAAAAAATAAATAATGGGTTCCAACAAAGAACTCAACATGTTGTATCCATGCATTAGAAAACATTCCAAAATAAATAAATAAATATAAAACAAACACATAAAAATATTGAATTATAATAAATAACAATAATATATCTATACTAACACATTATTAAATAAATACAAAATATTATAAAATATTTATAAACATAATAAAACAACACAAAATAAGAGGTTAAGAAGGCCTATTACAAATACAAACTAAGATACATGCCACCATCTTCATCTAAATCTCAAGTAGCCACCATGAATTCTACATTTTTACTTCCCAATGAGTGTTGAACTAATCCATCCATACTCATAGGAATAGTTCTAAAACCTACACAAGACATGAAGAATACCAAATCACTGATGTGAGTATATAGGAAATGAGTGAAAATATTGTAGGATTATACCATGATCCCATTACATTCCATTTATAATCAAAATCATTTCCACTAGTTTGTAAATAAAATACATCAAAATATTTTTTCATTTCATTTTCATAGTTTAAATACTAGAAAAACATTAGTATTTGACTATTTCCAAGAAATTATTTTGAAAACCAAATTTAAAATCTTTTTAACCATTTGAAAAAAAAATTGAAAACAAATAATACATATTAATTAAAAAACATCACCCACCCACCATGTCAAAATAACGAACAATAGAAACCATTAAAATATCAATGTCACAAAGGAAGGTTAAAATGAATAAAGGAAAACCATACAACAATGTCTTCCAATCACAAATAACCAATGCATTAATGAAGTCTCAAATAAGATATATGTCAGAAAAATTATATATAAGCAATAAATAAATTCAGTATTTTGATATATATCTTGAGCAAAGACCATATGTAATAATTCAATAATAATAGAAATATTTAGACAAAAACTCTATCCTTCAGGTTTTATAGTCTTATACTCACCAGAAAAATTAGTCTCAACTAGACATATCAGAGGAACACAACTAGATAGGGAAAAAAAGACAACTATGGGATAAAACCCAAATTTAATATCATCTAGATAATATTTAATACCATTATATTTCACTAATTTTCATAGTGTTTGTCATGGAATAAATAAAATAGGAATGATACTATTAATCCAATATAAATCACCCAACAACAAGAAATCATATACGTTACCTCTATAATATTTACCATCGGTATACATGGATTCCAACAATACCTATCAATGAAGCTCTAGAAGTTTATAACCAAAAACTAATAAAATATCCTTTCCAAAAGTTCTATCCGTACTTTTTTTATATCACACATAACTATATATATTTGAAATATCTTTTAATAATCCATTCAAAAACAAAACACAAACACAAATAAATTCAACATAAGCATCAAAGAAAAATCACAATTAATTCCCATATAATAAATAAATAAATAATCCAATAATCCAAAAAAAAAACTTTTGGTGAATTGGAAAAACATTAAAACCAAATGTTTTAATTCTTATAAAATTTATTATAATCAAAAATACCATGAACGATAATTTTCATTATGAAAAACCACTTCAAATCTTGGTAAATAATTTGATTCCATACAACACTATTTGAATTCAGAGTGCCTATAAAAATATATATTAAACCAATTTGTAAAATTGAAACCAAAATACATGGAAAAGATTTTATAATAAGATTTTAGATATCATTTATATCAATACACTAGTCCAAAAACACATTTAATACCTCAATAAAAAAGGAACACTTAAATAAGAGGGAATGTAATGAAAAAATATATCTCAAGTGATGAAATCATGTTTTAATTAATATAAACCATAGAAGAATGTCTCAATATGTTTATCATAGCCATTATAAACTAAACTTCACAAATAAGAGCCACTCTAGCAATCAAATTATTCCAACCATGGATAACAGGGTCATGGAAGAATTGTAAAAGTGAAAGAAACCCAATGTGGATATAAGATCTATTAACTTTATATCGAAATGAAATACCACCATTAAATCACCAAGGAACTATTATAGAGAAGGATATGTGGAAGAGAAAATATCTTCAGAGTTACCTAGTTTGGGAGGTTCAAGTGAGGGAGGATTGGGTAGGAATCCTCAATTAAAATTGACCCCAAAAGACCAAAAACACCATTTTGAGTGGGTTTCATGGTTTAACCGCATGGTTTTCCTAACATTGGGGAAGCCATAAAGATTGGAATTTTTAAAAAATGTATCATCTTTCTCACTTACTCTAAATGATTTTCAAAATGTTGTGACAATCGTGCGACCTATTTAATGTTATAAATTTTCATAATCTTAATCTTGAAACCCCTCAAAATCAAGGTACATGTATATGTAATAAATATATAGACATATAACAGACATTGTGGTGTCACATCATTATTATTAATATAGAATAATTCAATATCCATTGTATTAATCTATTCCAATTTATCAACTACTTCTAATATAGATTTGGTTTGAATATTTTAAATGATAGCAGTTTGATTTTCAATCGTTAATCTTATTATTCTTTAAAAATCAAAACCTAGATTACCAATTTTATTTTGTTGATCTATAACATTTGTCAATATATGATGCATAAAATTATAATTTATAGTTTCTGTAATTTCACAAATTGTTTTTTGAACTATCATGAATATAAATTGAAGTTCTCACATATTCTTCTTCATTTTATTTTTAAAAAATCTATATAATATCAAATCCATAATTTTCATAAAGTACATTGTCCAGCAAAAAACAAAATAGAACTATTTTTATAATAATCACATTTAGTAAATCAACACGTTTGTAGAACCTATTTTTCCAATATATTTATCCTATACCATTTGATAAGTGACCCATGAAAACCCATTTTTCTACTTACACTTCAAATTTTATCAAAATAAAATTTTTAATCTTCATATAACCTGTCTATGAAAAACATTGATGTACTTCACTATTTTATTTTACATATACCAGATTTCATACAGTGTATTATGTGTCTTAGGTCTCAGTAGACATTTTATATATTTGTAGAATAATATATAAAGCTTCCCCTTATTAAAATAGTGATATTTTGTTCAGCCAGCATTGTACATCCCATCTTAACTGAATACATATCCTTTTTGTATACAAAAACAGTTTATTGGGTAATCTATAGGGTAATTTATTGGTTCATGATTCAATTATTTTGAAGATCGATTTACAAATAATTGTAAGGGTACTCATTGAAATTATATAATCTTAAATTCGTAAAATAATCTAATGGTTCTTATTTATCATATCATCTGCTGATTGTGAATATCTCAAAAACTATTGACTTATATTTAATAAACCTAAAATTGTTAATCCTGATATAATCATAAATAAATTTAATGAAATAATGATCATATATAAAAGGATAATGTCTCATTATACCACTCAAATATTAATTAATTACTTATAGTGGCCTAGTGGATTTAATTTACACTATTTTATGAGTTCCTCAAACCATTTTCCATATCTAGAACCTTTAAAAACAACAAATCATTCATTTTTTATATAGGATAGATCACTTACCACCTCATACATTTAGATTATACTGATATATACATAACTAAGTTGTGAAATATTTTTTTCTATATTTTGTTCTCATCATTGGAACTCAAATAATAAGAATTGGTTGTATCACCATTTTGGAACATATTTCCACTAATTATATATCCTTTTTTGTTGAATATTCAATAATTTAACTCTTAACACTATATGATCTTTTTGAAAACAACCTCATTTCCATAATCAAATAATTGTATCATAAATAGGAGATTGTTATTTATCTTTTCAACATAGAAAATATATTTTGTAATTCCCCCAACACAAAAGTCACTCACATTTATAAAAATTATTGTTTACTAGACCTTAAGCATGCCACCTCATATTCCACAAGCTTCTAAGTAGTAGTGGGTTTTTAGAGATCATAGTAGGGGGACATTACCTGATTGTACAGAGTTTCAATACATTTAATGTAAAAAATAATGAGAGCAATGGAAAATAGAAGAAATAATAAACCATAAAATATGTACCAAAAAACAAATATCAACAAAGTTTTAAAATAATAATAAAAGGATAATGTAATGAAATACTATAATTTAAACAAGTGTCACACTAAAATTATTATGGATAAAAGTTTAATGTAACACATATAAGGACACAATGCCTTGGTCCCAAACCCCACATTGGTCCTGTCTCCATGATAAAACCCATTCAATAAGAAAAGATCAAAACAATGTTCTTTTACACATATCTTAATATGCATCCATGTAATCTTCTCAGGTATGAAATGATGCCCCTAATATGATGTGATTGAAACTAAGTATATTGATTACACGATGTAAAAAAACTAGTCTGTTAATAAGTGCATGCAATATGGTGATAACCATGAGTATTGAATAATAAATTAATACAAAACAATAATTAACCTTCTTTGAAACTATGATAGAATATATCTAAGCATTTATCAAAACACTTTCCAACCACAACCTATAGTCCAAGAAATAATAATATAAATGGGGAAGTATGTATAATCATTACAACATAACCAGGAAATGTCTTTTATATATGATGTTATGTATAATTGGGCACACCCCTTTATATAATTACTTCATTATCACTGGGAAAGGACCTTTAAAAATGATTTCAACATCACCTAGAATATTCATTTATATAATCATATTAGAATCACCATAAATATTCCTTCATATAATAATTTAATCTAGAAACTCAACTAATGTCACAAAATCAATAATAACACATCCTAACATCATATACCACACTAATCAATTTTTACAATTATAATTTCTCCTTCAATTACCCATTAATTAAATAACTAATATCTTATTCTACTTACAAGATAGTTTTCCTACCCATTTTATATTATATTATCACTAGTACTTCAATAATCAAGGAATCCATTTTCCAAGATAAATCTATCCGAATGTATGGATCCGTTTTCTTATAGTGCTCCTACTCGAGTTCCCCCCCCCCTCCTCCAAGGTTTTTCCACTGGCGATGGAGGAAGCTTCCTTCTCGATTCCCAGAATCTTGATTTTCTACTTCCTTCTTTCTGATCCCATTTCACCCTTCTCAGTTTGATCTCTCTCCTTTGGTTGACCTAGGGTTTCCTCCTTTTCACCTAATTCTTACACTCTATCCCTGATGATCATTTCCCCACTAGTTGTTGCCAGATCTTTCAATAATCTCAGTTTTATTCTTTTCAACTCCTTCGTAATTTCCCTTGCTCCTATTCTATTTCTTCTTTTGACTGTCTGATTCAAGTGGTTCTATTTTGAGGAATGTTTTCGGTTTAAGACGATTTCTTCTCTCATCATTTTATGTATTTTCAATGGATTTGAATTCTATTTCGGTGGCATAGGTTCAACAAAGTTGTTTTCTTTGGGATTTCCAGTACTGACTTCATCGTGGCTTGCTTTGGAGGCCATCTATGCCATTACTCTTCTCTGGGATAGAAGTCCATTTCTAATTCCCTAGTCAGGTGGCTGAGATGGTTTCTGAAGAATTTTTGGGAAGGTTTTATGGGGGTTCTAGGGTATTCCAAGAGGCGCGACTTGAGGTGTTTTCACCCTTTCTTCATGTTCATTCGGTGATGGTTCTTTAATTTTGCTGCTTCGATTTTTGATGAAGATGGTGGTGCCACTATTTTTTATGGATTGTGGGTTCTTCTTCATTTCTTGATTATTTCATCGGTATGTTGATTATTCTGTTCTGGAGGATCTGATGTCGGCTGTCGTTCGTTCCAATCATTGTGTTCTGGCAGGATGTGAGGGATGATCTGTTTGGCTTGGGGCTCGAGGTTCCTAATACACGTGAGGATCAAAATATTCAGTGGACTGAGGAGATCCATTCGAGGTAGGGATGTTCTGTTGCTGGGTAAGTGTAATGGGATCGAGGCTCGATCAACATGCGTGATGGTTATTACGTTTCAAAATTTGAAATTTGAATTCTCATTTTGAAATTTGAATTCTTCTTTTCAAATTTGGGTGTTAGTTGTAATGGGATGGTATGATTTTCTGGGTTCCCGCATCCCTGTTTAAAAGTGGTTTGAAAATTAAAAAAAATGTAAAAAAGATAAAACTATCCCAAGAAATAACATAAGATATCATTTCATAATAAATCATATTTTAATCCTCTAGCTAGTTCATATTATTCTAGGGTAGGCTCACCCTAGGGGTAGCCACAAGCTAGGTATCAGGGATATTATATCCAAAGGGAATAAAAGGTTATTAAAAACACATGATTATCATCACATATTATTGATCTTGTTAATAATGTTTTTGTGATGGTGCAATCACATAATATTGAACATACTTGGTCAAATAGAAATAGATTATAAGGATTCATTTAATACCACATACCTTTATCTAGAGATCAATAAACACATTAAATATGAAACATCAGTGAGTAATGATGGAGAGAGATATCATTATGAAAAACCTGGATCATAGAAGATCGAAAAAAGGTTTAATAATTTTAATGAGATAACACTACAACAATAGTTGATATGTATAAGGTAGGTGAAAACCAAAGAGAATGAAATCAATAGATATTAAACACCTGATTGATATTTTAAAAAGGGATTAAATTCTTCCATATTTCTTACTATTTACCTATGGTATAAGAGATAGTTATAAAGATAAACACAAATAATGAAATAAATCATATACATAAAGTAGATTAATACCATTTATCCTGAGATAATCATGATGTGAAATCATTTCACAACATGAATTTCTTGATTTATTAGATATGCCAAAAAAATACATCTACTCTGGTTAAAATAATCTATAATAACCATTTCATGATGTGAAATGGTTTCAAGGTGTGTAACAATTTCACATTCAAATGTAGTTTGTGTCGTCTTCTTGATAACAGGGTCACATTGTGTAAACTGTTCTTGATGTGAATTGTCAAGTAGAAAACTCTTATCCTAGTTTTTGTACAAAAATATCGAACCACCTCCTAATCCATCCAAAATCATAAATAACACTCATAATCCCTTGAAAAATTTATACCTAGAATATATTAATTAAAAAACATATATTCTTGAAATTTTGGTCATTTCTCAACAAAATGTTATCTATTCCCAAAAAAGGACTCGACAACCAAGTTTTAAAGAATAATGAAGACCCAAATAAAAGTGGTTAAATCAAAACACAAAGGCGAATGTACCTAGATAACATGAGATCCTAAAACGTCCCTGAAATATAATATATCATCCCCAAGATGCTCCAAGCATCACAATGGGGTCTCACTGAATGTGTTTGTCCATTGTGATCACATTTTAAATTCCCCCTCCCATGTCTCCTCTAGAAAATTACAATACATCAACTGTACTCAAATTAAAGGTACAATATTTCCTTGTAGACTATTCTTAGTACTATATAAATTCCATATCTGATACTCCACAAAGGAATCATGTTCACTAAGTTCAAAATCATCAATATCTATCATTTTAGAAGGGTTTGGATGATATCTCCAAATCTACAACATTTGATACAATAATTGCATGTAAATTTATCAATATAGAAGGGAAAATTTGTATAACATAGAACCAAACCATTAAAATACCTAGAATAGACTGAAAAACATAGTTGATAGATTTATCTATATCCAGATTCAACATTTAAACAAGATAATTGAATTGAAAATGAAAAAAAATTTACCAATTGAAAACAGTGAAGGTCATACCTAATTGCTAATTTAAGATTTCATGCTACTCTATGCTACCACAAACTACAACAAAATCAACTAAACAAGGAAAAGATATCTTACATGTGACTGTATCCCATTAGTACTGACTCACTTGTCTCCAAACGAAAATTAGGTGAATGGAAAGGCTTTCCAGGAAAACACAAGAATGGTTAAATTTTGGATTGATTACTAGAAGATATTATTATATTAAAACTCCATGAGTTTTAAATATAGATCCCATATACCAATGAAATCCAAAACACATGCTCGTAACCCATCCTTTATAATCTAAATAGTATGTTCTAGTTGACCATCAGTCTTAGGATGATATGTTGTTCTCAGAAAGACCTGTGATCCAAGATCCTTTTCAGGACCCTTCAAAATTCAATATTTCAAATGAAGATCTATATTATAAATGATTATCCTCATAAAACCATGCATCTGAACTATCTACTACATGTAATGACTCCCCATATCATCAATTATTATTGTCTCCCAGATACGAAAGAAGTGGGGAATCTTCATCTCTCAATTTTCAATCACCCATACTACATCATTATTGGGATGTTTCCTTGGTCATACTGTCATGAAATCTATATTGAAATCATTCCATTTCTATTATGCAATGTTTAATAGATGAAATATTTCAATAGGCCTCTGATATATCGATTTCACATACAGACATGTGAAACATCATTCCCCAATGCCCACTACCTCCTTCTTCATTCACTATCACCTGAAATTTCTATCGAAGTTACGATATAGATTTTTCATAACTAGATGTTTCAATAATCTAGAAGTAGAAAACACAATAATTTTATCCTCATATAAGACTTTAGGAACCAATAATATTATATATATTAGAAAAACATCACCTCTTCCAAGAGACAATCCAGGCGGTGGATCCCTAGAATATAAGTTATCCCTCATAGATAATCCATCTTGATCAGATATATTTTTACACATGATCTAATCTAAAATAATGTGTATTATATATTTCTATGTTAAATTATATTGTACCTTGGACTCTAAATCATTTAGATTTGTGTTTTCAAAGAGTTCCATCATCCAACACTCATCCCAAAACTCCCTCACAACTTATGTCTACACATTTTCACTAGAGGCATCAACAAAGATGCTGCCTGTACTCAGTGTATAAAAACAATAAAATATGAAATAATATAGTTACTTGAACAACCACATCTATAAATGGTTTAGGTATTTCAATCAAACATATGGTTCATGTGTTCTATGTACTCCAAAAATATCTCTCCCAAAAGGCCGTGTGTATTGCATTTCAGGGAATATACTACCACTTCAAAATCTAGATCACGAGTAGGATAATTAATCTCACGTGGTCTCATATTTATATATCCATAACAAACCACATGGTCTTTATACATCAAAAAATACTCCGATTCTAACTATAGATGTGTGAAAGTGCACAATATATGCATTACATGGCATATGTATAGTGAGAATTGATGTTGAGGTCAGACTACCCTACTTATGCTGAAAATATTACTCCATAGAATCTGACCAAACAAACATCACCATGTCTTTTATGATTCTGAATATCGTCTCTTTCATATGAATGATATCATGACTAATGTTCTTCAAATAACATCCAACTCCCTGAAAACTCTGAATCTTAAACGCATTCTTGGGAATCTCCCATGAAACCACTAATGAAACCTTATCTAGGTCCTATGAAACTATAACATATGAGATGAAATGAGCTAATAATCTCAATTTATCAGAACATAGTCTATATTTATTTATAATGGAATAAATTTGATGATCTCTCAATGTACATAAGATGAGATGAAGATGTTGAGCATGATAGTCTACTAACATGGAGTATACTAAGATTTTATTGATGAAAACTATAAGATCCCAACCATTCTCGAGATGTATCATGATTTTTAAAGGAACTACATTATGTTATCTTATTTATACATTGTTTGAAGCTTTTCTTGGGTTCATTCAAGTAAATTTTGGTAGCTTTTAGAGAGGGTCTACGTTGTGCATGATTAGCACATGGTTTCCCCAAACCATGCACCTAGACCAGGAAACTGGGCAACATTGATATGGTGGGGTTTTCATAGTTGGAACATAATTTTTCAAAACATGAGACATCATAGTAGAAACTGTGCACCCCTACGATGAGTCATATGGTTAGGGTTTATAGTTTTTCAAGCCATTCACCCCAACCTTGAAACCCATGTTTGTAGGTTTTTAAATCTCTGAAAATTTATCTTAATTTCCCAGAATCCTGATTATTCTCACTAAACTCCCTTTCTAGTTCATAAACATATACCTCCAAATTCTAGATCACCAAAAAGGGTTCCAAACCACCTCAAAACCCATTATTTATGAATCTAAGATCCATTAGAGGGATAGTCTCTCAGTTGGTAAGTAATTTTCTTCCACATTTAGATTCCTCACTCACCTATCCCTCCTTCTCAATTAAGAGGGATATGTTTTACTCTATTTTAGATGGATTAGATATAAGATTTGATGGTTATCAATCTATTTGATTTTGATATTAACTTTTGGTCTTTGTTATTCTATGTCATGGTTGTTTTTACCATTCCATTCAATTTAGGAATTTCTACTTTGGTTAAAGTCTATAAATGATGTGAAGGAAGGTGGTATAATTTTCAACTACTGTAGTCTTGATTATAAATTTTCATATGCATTGTGAAATATCAATTTTCACATAGTAGAATCACATGTTGAATAAAATTAATCAATTGGTTAAATAATTATTGTGATTATGGGATTGAGGGAATAAGAAGATTATATAATTAGATGACTAGTGGGTTTATGAAATTGGTTGATTATTTTGGTTAGGAATTGGTTTGTAATGGGAATTATAGTATAGTTGTCTTATCCTTGAAGGGCTAAGGAATTATATGATTATATGATGATAAATGGTTTAACTGTTAATTTCTTATTTTATTACATGTGATTGAAGTGATGAACCATGTTTATTTGATAAATTTAAATGGTGATTCATGATTTGAATAATTCTTAAGTGGGTTAATGATAGATAATATTGAAAAATTTGATGTATGTGATGATCTGATATATGTGATACTTCATATATATGTGATAACTATCATGGGAAAATGAGTGATGGAAAAAATTCAAATATGTGACAATGATTGTGGGAAAGTGACTGATTCTCCAACTACCCATATGTGATAATTATAAGGTTTGAGATAGAGAATAATGCTCTATATAACCATATGATGCTAAACATGAAATTATTGGACCATGATTTTGAAATTAGACTATTGTACCAATTAGTCAGGTTATTTAATTGGAATTTAATGAATAAATAAAGAAAAAGTTGTAATGGATTGTAATTTCATTATTGGATATTGTTTAGACTCTGTCACAGGACGAAGAAGGTATTGATGGTTCGGTTGTCATCGGGAACTCAAGAAATTTAATTGGTCAATTATAGAATAATGAAATGTGATAAGTGTTTACTTTGATATAGTTTATTCATAATACAAATATATACACTATTATAGAATAGATATTGTTTTAGATGTTGTTGGTGGTGACCTACTGAGTAATAATCACTCCCTACTCAGGCTGCATGATTGGTTTGTAAATAGACATCATGTTTCCAAGAAATGATAAGGGAAAGAGCCCAAGGTTTGATGGATAAGTTGGGATGAATTAAGTATGAGGGAACTAGAAATGATATGAGGATTGACTTGTTATTTTTAGTGTCATTATTTTGGTTTTGAATTTGATATTTGACCCATATATGTCATGACATATCTAAAACATTGGTTTGGATATTATTTTCATATTTTGGTTTATCATGTGAAACAGGTTTGTGTTGGTTATGGTATTATTATGGTTATTAATTGCTAACAATTGGATATTGTTTATTTATTCCCCCTATTGAACTACTCAAATAATGAGGTTGTATTCTCCCCATAACATATACACATTAGACCCTTGTTTCTAGTCAATAGCCTCTAGCATACAAGGAAGATTTCCTGAGTTTATGTAACCAACCATCTTGGGGAATCGATATGTGTCACCTGGGTTGAGACATTTCGATGTTATATTAGAGGCATTTTAATTAATATTATTTTATTTTGTCATACTATTTGTGATTGGTCAACCCGAGACCAGGATGAGTTGATAATTGGTTAAGAACCTATGTATCAATGTAACTAAACCATGCATGGGGGTAGAATCCATGTACCCATGGTAAGATTGTTGATATTATTGTTTTTTATTACATTTGTTTGTACTTTTATCTTTGGTGATAAAATTATTGTATGATATTGTTGTTTCTTCTTTTTTATTCGTCACTTAGTTAGGAAAGTGATTTGTGTATACATACATCATTCAATGAACTCAGGAATTGTTGTTGCATGCATAATTTTAGTCACACACTGAAAAAAAGTTTTTTGGTATGTTGGTTAAACAAAATTAATTTTATTTACCTGTGAAATTTAAATTAAATGGTGCATAATATGAAATTGATAACTGGGAGTGATGCTAAATATGGTAAATGAAATGAATAAATGGTTTTCCATTATGAAATATTTATTTATAAATTTTTTTACCCCTTTTTATCCATGATCTAGATGAGGGGTGGTTGAGATAAGTTATAGTGACTCAGTTTTGAAATAGTGTTGGGGTATGAGGGAATAATTTTTATGTATTTATATGAATCCCATTTACATAAATGTGTATTTTAAATTGTAGAGACATGACTCCAGGATGATTCGGGTTGATGAGATGGCATGAGAACATGTCTAGAAATGATCTGATAGTAGTGGAACCATATGATCAAATAGTTATAGGTGAGAATCTAGAAATCAGTTACACGATATCTTTTCATGATATATGAAATTTATGGAATGATTCCTAGGAAAGGTTGTGAATATCACACATGTAATTTTACATTTCATCAACCTATGATATTTATAGGAGAGGTTGGACCCAAGTCAGCTATGTCCTGGATTAATTCTATTATGAAAATCTATGAACACAAAGAGACTCATAATGATAACATAGTCAATATGGTGGCTTATATGTTACTTGGTTAAGTGAATAATTAGATGAACATAGAGACTTGGGAACGAATTTTGGATATCATAGTGTGGATGGATGTCTAAGAGAAGTTCCTGACATACTTTTACCCTGTATTGATTGGGAAGGAGGCTAGAAGAGTGTATGAGGCTAACCTAGGGATTTATGTCTTTGATGGGATATGCTAGTTAGTTTAATAATTTGTAGTGCATTGTTCATATGTTTGTAGGAGATGAATTTAAGGCATAAAAATATTTTTTGGAGGTGCTTAAATGTGAGATTAAGTCATAGATAATAGATTTCGACAGAAGATGTTTTTAGAAGTAGTGAATCATGATCTCATTTCTGAGGGGAACCTGAAGTTGGTTTCTAGTGAAATGAAGGTGTTGTATATAGGTGGACCAAAATATACAAATTTTTAGGGTCAAAATCATCACTATTAGAACATTAACTAGAGAAGTGGAAAACATAGTAGAAATGGGTAAAAATAGTTACTTACTTCATTACATGAGTGATCTTCCACCTTTGTGGTAGGCCAGGTCACATCCACCGACATTACCATAACCACTTGTAGAGTGAAGACCTTGTGGGTGGATGGGTCATCTAGAATGAATATGTAGGAACCCATAACATGTGGGTAATCATAGAGGATATTGGTATAATTAGAGTGATGGAAGTGGATATTCTACCCCATACCAGTGTGTATGTTGGAGTTCAATTGGCCATGGCGGTCGAGGTTGTGGGAGTTGTACTTCAGGGTAGGAGTTCCCATATCAGTGAGTTGTACATCTCATGGGACACAAACTACAACACCGATAAAATGGTAAGGATAGATGAATATATTTTATCCTACAATTATGGATAGTGGTGTGGGACCCTCAATAGTTCTATGTACAAATATTATATAGTTTATTCATGTAACATATTTATTTGATAGAAGATTCTATTGGTGTTTTATATCTGCAGAACATATTAATAGGACGATTCTAATGAAGGTGTTCATGAGTGGGGTTATGATAATAGACACACATTTGGGAGTGAGATTGAGAGATATTTTTTTTCACTGTGTTTTTTCTTGTGTTGGGAGAATTTCATTTTCTATGGGATCATTGCATAATTGAAATTTTATGATTATACAAGATTTATAGTATGCATTGTTTGGTAGATTACCAATCTCACATAGATTGTAAACACATGAGAGTAACCTTTATGTCTCTTGAAGGTGACAAATACATTCATGATGGTGAGTGGGATATCCAGGGGTTTGTAAAGGAAAAATTCATCAGCAACTGGGGGAGCTCACCACACAAGATTCATGTTTGTTTCTAGATAATGGCGTTGTCGAGAAGGATTTATTTACACATTTATTTTTCTAGTTTCAGGACATGTTTCTTAAGGGATTCACATTTATTCCATAGGAGAGGGATGTGGAGTTTATGGTTGAGATCATGAAGGGAGCTGATTCAGTTTCCATTCCTCCTTATATAATGGAACCAATAGATATTTAATGGAATGAGAATCTACTGAAAGTATTTATTGATAAGGGATTAATCCATCTAAGTTCATCACCTTGGGGTTTTCTTGTCTTGTTTTATATGTATAATATTAGAACCATTCCCATAAGCATTGATTAGTGGAAACTGAACCGAATGAATTTGAAGAACCGATATTCTTTTCCCCACATCAATGATCAATTTGAACAACTGATAGGAACATGTCTGTTATCTATGATAAAATTGAGGTCAAGGTATCTTTAGTAGAGAGTTTGACCTTCTGGTATACCATTTAATATTTTTAATAGTATTTATGTCCTTCATTTGTTCATTATGATGATGTTTGGGATGAAAAATACACTGATAGTGTTTATGGCCTTGGTAAACCAAATCAAGCTCATATTCATAGATATGTTTTTGGTCTTCTTGTGGATGAAATCTTGGATTACTCCATGATTCATGAAGATCATGCCCAACATCTGTACATCATTCTGAGTACAATGAGAGATCATGAACTTTACCCTCAACTATCTATGTTTCAATTGTGGTTTGATGAAGTGCATTTCCAATGTCACATAATCTTGGAAGAAGGTTTGTCAGTGGACCTAGAGAATGTGTAGGCAATAGTTTCATGGGATCAACCTAAGTACAGTTTTAATATATGTATAATTTTGGGCATAGCATGTTATTATCAAACATTTATTCAATACATTTCCCAATTTGTAGCACCACTTTCAGGATTGACAAAGAAGGGGATAAATTATGAATGGTCTAGAGCATGTTATAATCTTTTCTAGGAGTTGACGAAGGTGTTGACCACCACACCAATCTTGATCCTAACAGAGTTGGGTGCAGAGTATACCATGTTTTTTTATGAGTATGGGATAAAAGATTGATATGTGTTGCTTTAGAGAGACCGATTTGTGTAATATGAGTCACGAATGTTGAGGCCACATGAAGGGAACTATCCTAAATACAATATAGATTTAACAATAGTTTTTATACCAAATTTTGTTAGCTTCATTACCTATTTGGAATGAAGTTTATTGTGTATACCAATCAAAAGAGCATAAATTATATCTTTTATCAATGATTTATGAATATCAAATAGTAGAGATAGGTCAAGTATATGAAATATATAGATTATGAGGTGGAATATACACTAGTGAAGAAAAATAGTTTTTCTAATGCTATAAGCTGGAAAAGTCAAACACAGGAAGTTCATGAGACTATTTTTGAGTGTACGATGATGAACATATTAGTTGAGATGCATATTGTTGTTCAGGAGTGCCAAGATAATATTACACTTAATACAGTATAAATGTAATAAAAACCTCTCAACTAGATTAGGGAGAGATAATACGATGACATTGAGTGTCTTGCCTTGACGGAAATCCTTGAAGGTGTGGGTCACCTTCATAATGGGTCATATATGAGGATAGTATCATCTATGTTATGAATTATTTGGTTGTGCCTGTGTGTATGTGAGAGGAGATGAAGATTGAATTTCATGCCTTGAAGTCGTCAATGCACTTGGTTTTTACTAAAATGTACTGTAACCTATATCAATAGTAATGGTGTTTGAGAATTAAAAGGGAGATTTTAGGTTTCATGAAATGATTCTAGAACTATCCCGAGTGGGATTTAAAGAATAAAAAACATGGTGGTTTTCTAAATCCACAGATATTTTGAAAATGGAAGTGGGATGATGTGACCGATGAATTCGTGGTGGGTATCTTGAGGATGAATTAGAAGAAATATTCAATTTGGGTAATTATGGATTGACTGCAAAAGTATCTCATTTCTTGTTTATACATAAAGCATTCTCAGTCGATAAGTTGTGAGACCCGTATATTGTAGTGACAGTCGATCTCTATGGGTTACTGAAGAGTATAGTTTTAGACCATGAATCTCATTTCACATTATGATTTTGGAATGTTTTTAGAAAGTTGTTAGTATTCATGTATTTCTGACTATGGATTTACACCCATAGACTAATGGTTAGTTTTAATGTACAACATAGGTTTTGGAGGATATTCTATGAGCATGCATTCTTGAATTTCATGGGTCCTGATGGAAGCACATAGTTCTCTTTGAGTTTTAAAAAAAATAATCAGGTGACTATTAAGATGGAACCATATGAAGATATTTATGTTAGGGCATAAATACCACCTCTATGATGGATGGAAGCATGTGGGTCAAAGTGGTTTGGAAATAGGCTCTTATAAGAGACATCAGAGGAGTTTTGGTTGATTAAGAAACATTTTTATATAGATAAGAGTAAGAAGATGTCATATGTAGATAGAAATCGAAAACCCCTTGTGTTTGTGGTGGGTGATCATGTGTTTTTACATTCATTTCCTATATTAGGTCACTATAGGATTCAAATATAGTATATATTGACACCCAGGATTCTTAGAACAATTGAGATCGTGGAGAGAATCGGACAGGTGGTGTACTGATTGGCTCTTCCATAGTGGTATACTTCCATACAAGATGTTTTTTATTTGTCATAGCTTCAGAACTATCACCCTGACCATTTTTATGATTTTTTATGATATTGATCTTGAGATAAATGCATCCTTTGAGGAGAATCTGATTTTTTTGGGCATCAAAGTGAAAATGTGTTTTGGGTAAATACAATGTTGATAGTTAGTGTATTGAGGCAACATGGAATTGGTTAAGATGAATCGTGGGAGAGAGATTTAGATATATGGGCACAATGGTCTTATCTTCATAACTAGAAAACATAGAGATTTATGGGAGTACTAGGTGAGAATGATATATTATATGCCGGGGATATATTAATATCTTTACTATTATTGAGATTTATCAAGTTCAATTATAGATGCTATTTTAGCTTATTTTATCCCTAAATTTCTTTAGTCATGTATGGGGTGTGTTTATAAGATTGTTGTATTTTTTTGGTGGGTTTTTGGAAGTGCGTAGTTAGCGGATGGTTTTCCCAAACCATGAGCATAACCAAAAAAATTGTGCACCCATGATATAGTGGTTTTTTTATAGTTGTTGCATGGTTTTCCAAGCAATGTTCCCTATTAGTAGAAATCGTGAACCCTAAGAAGAGTGACATGATTTTGGGACATGGTTGGAAAACCATGTGCTCTAGCTATGGAAACCATGCGCATGGGTTTATGATCCCCCAAAATTTTATTTTAATTTCCAGAACCCTTAGTTGTTGTCCATAAAAACCCTATCTATTCCATAAAAATATTCATCCTAATTTTGAAGCTCCCAGGAGGATGGTAATGCTCTTCAAATCCTATTCATGGTGAATCAAATATTTGTTCGAATGATCTTATCTCCATTGTTGGGTAACATTATTCCCTATTTGGATTCCCCTCTCTCACCTATCTCTTCTCCAACTAAGATGGATTAGTTTTCCTCCATTTATGATGGTTAATATCTACTGTTTTATGGTTGTTATGTATGATGTTAATCGTATGTTTTGGTCAAAGATCATCCGTATCGTGGTGTTTTTGACTATTCTGTTAAAATTATGGATTTCTGGTTTGGTGAATGTCCATCAATGATTTTGTATAAGATGGTATAATTTTTAATTTCCAATGTATTGATTATCACAATGATTACGTGTTGTGAAATTTAAATGTCTATGTCATCCAATCACATATTTAATCAAATAAATTAATTGGATTATTAATTAATGGGATTATGGGATTAATGTAAAAATAAGATTATTGAATTGTATGATTAGCATGTTTAAGAAATTAGATGATTGTTATTGTTTTTGATTTGGTTAGTAATGGGAATTAAAGAATGTTTGGATTATCCATAAAGGGTTTAGGTAATATATGATTAAATTTTGATAAATGGGCTAATGTTGAATTGTTCATATAATTCCATGTGATTAAAGTGTTGAACCAATATTGATTGATAAATTGAAACGGTGCATCACAATGTGAATAATTTCAAGGTTGTTAATGATGATTATTATTGTTGAATGTGAGATATGTGTTGTTGTGATATATGTGATATTTCTGGTATATGTGTTATTAATGGAGGGAAATGAAAATATGATCCAAATACCAGTATGTGACAACAAGTGTGGGATAGGGACTGGTGCTCCATATACCTATATGAGATAAAAATAACGTTTGGGAAAATGAACGATGATACAAATACCCATAGTGTGCTATAAATGATGTTATAGGCCATGATATTATATTTGGACTATATTTCTATTTGGATATGTAATGAAAATATATTATAAGAAATAATGAAATTCTAGATTTAACTGAATTTTGATTTCCTTATGTGATATGGTTCAGATTCCAACATGGTCTGAAGCATCTATTGATGGTTCAAGTGTTATCATGAACCTAAGTAGTTTATGGAGTTAATTGTAGAAAAAATAAATTTGATAACTCTTTATTTTATTGTTATTTGTTATTTATACAATGACATTAACTTTTATAGACTAAATATTGTTTTTGTTTCCATTTGTGGTGGCCTAATGAGTCGCACTCACACCCTACTTGGGCTGCTTGATCGACAAATAAGTAGACTTCTTGTTTTCATGAAAGGATTTGGCAAAAGGACCTATGTTATATGGATGAGATTGGATGGATCACGGATGAGGGAACCAAACATGATTTAAGGACCCCATTGAGAATTTTCAGTGTCTTTATTTTGGTATTTCATTTGAAACATGAAACATATATGGAATGACATACCTACAACATTGGTTTGGATATTATTTTCCTATTTTTGTTAATAATGAAAAAAAATTATATATCGATTATGGTATTATTATGGTTCTTTTTTACTATTATTTTTACACTGTTTATTTATTTCAACTGTTAAGCTACTCTGATTAATAGGTTATAGTCCCTTAATGACATATCTATATTAAAACCTCGCTAATAGTCATAATAATCTAGCATATTGGGAGGTTTACCTATAGTTATATGAAAAACCATCTTGGTGCACTTATATGTGTTACCAGTGTCCAGAAATTAAAAATCAACTTAAAATTATATAGAAATATATTATTGATTTGATTCACCATGTACATTGATACCACTAGTGATTTCATCTAACTAAACTACATCACTAAAAACTCATACATGTAATACCTTTTTCTAAAATAGTTTCAATGTATGTTTGATAGTGTCACCCTAAATTTGTGTTATCCTAATATCAAATCAATCATATATAGGATATTATCACCTCTAAACAAGTCAAATATATCATTAATGTGTGGAAGGGGATACCAGTTCTTGAACAACATCAGGTTTAATCTATGATAGTGAAAAAATAAGTGTAAATTCCCATCATCCTTCTTAGTGAAAACAACTACAGAACACAATGGTGTTATATTGGGTTATATGAAAACATTAGCATGAATATCTTCCAACTGCACCTTCAACTCACAAAGCTCTACTAACCCCATCCTATAAGGATTATAGAAACTAACTTTTCTCCTAATACCAACTCAATCATGAAATAGATCTACCTCTTGGTTGAGAATCCATATAAATAATTTGTATATACATCCAAAAAAAATTCTACCATGGGTGAAAAATCATCCTAATACATTCCTCCATCATTCTGAACAATGATTAATATAAAATCAATGAGACAATCTAATCTACTCAAAATTGGTTTTGCATGACTATCCAGATAATCCTACTCATCCGAGTGAAAATAAGAGTATTCGTATGGAGATAAAGAGATAAATATCCTCTGGTAATAGTTGATGTGGCCCCAATACAGAACTCACCAATACATACCATGAATCAAACAAAGCCATATCATTTCCAGCAAAAAAATTCCAAAAAAATGGAAACCACCAATTTTAAGAGAAAATACCCTGAAACATTTGATATTCTCTAACCAAGCTCTCAATGGTGTATCAATGGTTAGGACAACATCTATGATTTCCATAACCAATCCCAATCCATTTGGGAAAATATCAAATGATGAACCCATATCCAGCAAAACACAAGATAAAGTAGATGAAATAAGAATCATAATTATGGTAGTATATGGTCCTCTATCTATACTAACTAGAGTTGACATCATAGAAAGCTAATAACTTACCCCTCCACCATGGGCACCGGTCATATTCCCATGTACTTTTCCATCATCATTGTACTTCCACTCCTGTACATGGGTACCACATCCCATTGATCTACCTAATCATGTAGTGGAACTCAAAATTCTAGTTGGTCGAGTGGTAGAGGAGTCCTACCCCAATCCTGATACCTATCCTGACCCCCTTACATTTATTACCACTAAATTAAACTATTAAACCTCTATAGATGTATCAACCTCACATAATTTTAGAACTCTATGATAGGGTACATGAAATGAGGCCACTTCATTCCAAAATTTAAACTTTTAGAGAAACATAACAGAACATGGTCATGATATGGCTTCCCACTGTCATGTCTTCTCTACCTCCTATTTCCCTAGAAATAAAATTCATTGGGGTGATTCTTGATACCATAAGAATTGATCCTTGTTCTACCATCTTAGGTAACATTTCTTCTCCTCAAGCCCCTACTGAGATTACATTTCATGTTGAGATCATAATTCTTCCTATCCAAAAAGGTACTCAAGTTATAATCAATCACCAGTGACATGATATATTAATGAATCCCATGCTAAAAATGACTTTCCTAGAAAATCTCATCATCTAGTAAGTATAGTGTAAAGAGCATAATTCTGGTGAAACTTATTGTATATTCGATCAATGAAACAACCTCATGCACCATGTTCCCCAAAAAATGAAACTTATCATCCCTCAATGCCTTTGGATAGAAGTGGCTGAAAAAATTTTCCTCGATCTCCTTCTTGGATTACTACTACTAATTATCATCTTACTTTAAAGTGTCTCACTAATTCCTGTCTATTCCATGAAGCATATATATTTAGAGCATCACATTCCTTTTAGTTAGAGTATCGAGGTGCCTAAAGATCATCTGGACTAAATCTACAAATCTGTTATATAGGGGACTCCCTCACAAGTGAACATAATTGGATTTTGAAGATGAAAATCTCCCATCATCTTATATATTGAAGCTATAATATGAATAATCTCCCTTTACATGGATCACATGACCCTTGGGAATATTTCTGGAAGATGAATATCTATATTAACCTCAGGATCTGTAGGAAGATCTAGTATATATACATTAAGATCATAATGATTTTCATTCTCTTAATGATCAATTTGTAGATGTAGAGGCTGGATTTTATCTACATGAAAAATGAACTCTTTATAACACTAGATAAAAACATTGTAAACATCAACAAGTGATACCAATAGAAAAAAATATATATCATGGTCTCCATAAAAATCAATTAAAAATTTATTTAACAGGAAATAATAGTTCTTCAATTTTTCATTCAATAGATATAAAATATATCTCATTTCATAGTTCTTACAAGAAAATTTATCACATTATATAAATATTTCCCTGCCATGAACAATTTATTTCAATATATATATCATTATATTTATATCATTATTCCCAAATACTCATTTCACACAATACTAGTCAGTGAGTGTCAATCACAAGAAACAATTACATCACAAAACATGTGAATCACTCACGGTGAAATTATATCAATAATAACAAAATGATAGCATGAACTAGATTCCTATAACCGAGCACTCATATTTTCCCCATCTTTTGTTTTTATACTCCATTTAACAACCTTGTTATCATATTGTGACATGTACTAGTCTTTTTTATACCTATAACAAATAGTAACAAAATATAAAATAAAACCCTAACATTCCTAAGATACAACATTATAACATCCCTAATGTAAAACTCTATCACATGGCCAAACTTTGTTAGTAAAGTGACCTCCAGCACACTTCCCCATATGACAGAGGCTGCTGACTAGCAGTTGGGGTGTTGAGAATATATTTTCAAGACTATACACCCAAGTATAGAGTCACAATATAGAGTAAGTAAACCAATATCAATGTAATGGAAAATATTAGAAACATTACATCATTACTGATAAATAAAATGTTAAAAGTGAATAGACAATTCCAATAATAATAAAAATAATGCAACAACATGAGAGAATGTATGAAACATTCAAATTTAATGATATATAGGTAAAATACAAATATTAAACAAATAAACTCAATAGACCGTATTCTTGAACATCATATTGGTCCCATCTCCATGCTCCAAAGAAATCAAAAAGAAAGAATCAACAGCATAGTTCCCATGCCATGTCCAAACATGAATCCATGTAATATTCTTAGGTTCCAAACTCCATCTTGAATAGGATTGAGTAAAACATAGTAGGTCACCACCACCTTGTATAAAAATACCATTATGATAACCAATGCAATAAAATAGGAAATAATGGGGAGTATTCACTGACTATTTAATCATTTAATATGATACAACAATCAAACTTATTCAGTACTATGCTAGAATATCTCTATAGATGTAGAACAACCATTAAAACCGTAAACAAAAATCCATGGAATTCTAAAATAACTAGTACAAGCCCTTTAAGTATTGAAATATAACTAGGAAAATACATTTTTATTATCATTTAGGAATAATTAGGTGTAGCCATTTATATAATAATTTCATCATCACCAAGAAAAACACATTATATAATAATTTGAGAATTCCTAGACAGTTCAATTTATATAATCATTTCAACTTGAAAAAACAAAAAAAGTCATAATGAAAATAATAACAAAACATAATATCAAATGCCATAATTTTCAATTCATCTAATTTCCATTTGTCCTTAAATTACCCATTCAATCATTAAATTATATCTTTATCCATTTTCATTCTAGTTTTGACAGACATTTTATATAAAATTATCCCTAGTTTTTCTATAATAATTGAATCCATTCTCTAAGGTGAATCAATCAAAATAAATCATCTTATATTTCATGTCATGATAAATCATATTTTAATCCACCATCTAGGTCATTATTTCTCCAAAGTAGGCTTATCCTACAACTATCTGCAAGCCTTGTTTCAACAACATTAAATCCAAAGGGTAGTTCAAACAAATGATTATCATCACGCATTATTCTATTTGATAATTAACACATTGTTTTGATATAATATTACAATATTCCAAATAATTGATCAAAGAGAAATAGAGAAAAGTTTTTTGTTTATAGCCACCTACCTTTATCTGGAAATGAAATAATTACTTTAGGACTAATTTATAATGATAAATAAATTTAAATGAGATAACATGGAAAAAAAGTCACACATGTTCAAAATTCAGTTCAATAGTGGTCCATAGATCATAGAGCTATAAAAGGAAAAAAATAAGAAGGAATGAGAACACTAATGAAAATGAAATCATTGGGGATTAAAGTATCGATCAAGACATCTGGATGAGAAGAGTTTTTTCTAAAAACACATGGAGTCTCCCCAAGTTCCAAGAGAGAGAGAGAGAGATCCACAAGTTGATGATTAAATAAATCATATTCATATCATGTAATAATACTATTGGTCTTCATGGTTCATGATGTGAAACCATTACAAGATGTGAATTTATCGATTTAAGAGGTACACCAAAATGAATTTCTCAATACGTTAAAATAACCTTGATTGACCATTTCAAAATGTGAATAAGTTTGATTGTATTTAACTGTTCCACGGTCTGAACTAGTTTATGACATATTCCCATCAACAAGTCCACATCATGCTAACTATTCATGATGTGAAATTATTCAGAATAATGCTCTCATCATGATTTATATAGAAAAATCATAAATGACCCCCAATTCCATCTAAACTCAAGAATAACCCTTTTATGCCCTTGATACATTTGTACAATGACTCCATTAATTTTTTCAATCATATAATGGAAAATTTTAGGGAATTTTATCTAGAAAATGATCTCCATCCCAAAAAAGGGACTCGAACACCATTATCTAAAGAATAAGGAACACCCAAAAAAATATGTTCAACCAAAACTCAAAGGGGGACAAACATGGAAAAAAGGATCTTATATATTTTTATTTTAAACATAGATATTATATCATAGCAAGTCCAAATAAATTTTTAATGATTTATCATTTATAAATTTCAATTCCCCTCTATCATCTTTTTAGTAATTTATAATATTTTTTGACATCATGAATACATGAGGAACCACAAATCACTATAATTCATGGTTTACTATTATTTCATGATTTAATTAGAAAATTTTACAATTAGTGACCTTTCAACTTTCTTTCACTATCTCAATTCCCCAAAAATTTTCAATATACGATTACTATAGTGTAATATTTATCATAAATTCTACATCACCAGGACCATGTTTTTTCACACCTATAAAAAATTTCATTCATAAAATAATACATATTATATGGATAAAGATAATATAAATTTTCATTCCATTGTCTATTTCCATATTAAATTTCTTTTATATTTCTCAGAGTTTACCCCCCTTGGTTCTTTAATTATTGATGAGAAGGGATTGTTTCACAAGAATGAGTAAGATTTATTCACAGAAATTCCACAACATTTGTAATAACCACTGTGTATTGTTCTTTTATATTAATAAAATTTCTATTAAGAATATTATTACTACATGATTTCCAAAGATTGTTTTCACTATTTAATTAAGGAGGATAAATTCCTAGATACACTCTTCACATATTTTGATATGAACTGGGGTATTTTATACTTATTATTGGACAAAACATGTCTGTATTTAGAATTTGAACCAAATGATTTAGTAAGAATGAGTATATGTGGTGGTTTAGTAGGATATGTTTTATCCTATTTTTTGCTCTCACATGTTTGATTTATTTCAAAGATTGTGATTTTATTTTAATATACATATTGTGGTATTCTCTCATCTTCTCGAATCGATTATCATCAATAATGAACATTTATTATGTATTTTCCATTTCATCATCCTTTGAAGATATTTTAACAAATAGGTCATCCATGTTATTCTATTTCTCAGAAACATTCAACTTGATTTTTTTTAATTGCTTTGTCAAATTCAGTTTTTCTATCGTGATGATCATTTTTAGCTTCATTTTAATTACAATATTTTTTCATCAAAATCCAGATATAAATATTTAGTTTCTAAATACTCTAATGATGTGAATTATTTTCACCATTATAAAGTATTTTATATATTTTTATTCCACTATTTCTTCATCACTACATGTGGATTATTTATTTTCTCCACAAGAGATACAAATTTTATTAACATATCAATGGAAACTTAATCTAATTAACTACATGAATACAATTAATACTCAAGCACTTTACTCATCATGATTATCCATTTTCTTCATGTAAAAATATTTTTATGCTCAGAATATTTTGATACATCTTTTGTGTTTGAACCCCATTTCTTATTTTGAGTCTTATCATATTGATCATCATCTTCACACTCACCACTATTAATCTTGGGATAGTATATATAAAAGTACCCCATGTGACCATACATGAAATTTATTAGTTAGTGTTTTTATTAAAATATTACCATTAATTTTTTTAAATTCCTTCATATAATATTCATGAATCTCATATAGTACCAATTATTTTCTTCTTTATAATTTAAATCATAATAATATTGAATTTATTTGTCATTGATATTGAGTTTTCTTATGGATTCAAATTCCATTATCTCATTGACTTTATTTTTGAATATTTGAGAATTTAAATTCTACTGTGTAATGAGAATATTATGAAGTTCATTATATTTATGTTCTTATCAATCTTCTAGTGCTGAAATTTTTGGATAAGACATGATTTAAAAAATTATAATTATGTTATTATAAATATTTGATCAATATATATTTTCTTCCTAACCATGGATATTAATAATTTTTTTATTTAATATTTGCAAATAATCCAAAATTGTTTCTTCTTCATCTACCTTATCTTATTGAATTGAATTTATATATTTTTTTAGTTTATGTCCATTAACCTCAATATTTCCTTCATTATTACTTTCTTTATTTTAACATATTTAATTTTATATTTATTAGATCATCTATTTTATATAAACATTGTCTTATAAAGATATATTAATGACATTTGTTACTTTTATATGATCATAAAAATTTCTATTATCAAAAAATTACATTGGATTATATCTTTTAATTGATGTAAATATCATTATTGATGTATCAAAAATATCTAGTCCAGGTGATAGTAGATAATTTAACATCATATTTTAATATCCATTATATTTTATTACATTAAAGGTGGGAACACCCATGATTTTGGTTGAATTTAAATTATCTATTTTCAAAACCATGATGAGTTGTTAGAGGGAACCAGTGTATGCTTCGATACTAGCTGATATGCCCGAGGAATGTGTACACCACTAAGAGGGGGGGGATTAGTGGTGATTTAATTGATAATGTTTTCTTCGGTAAATTAGAATTTATCATCTATTAAAATGTTATGAAGTAAAATATGATTTCAATACTTTAGTGAATGAAACAGAAATGAAAATTGTAAAGGAATATGGACTTTATATAATTTTCAATCCCAATATGGGTTCCTACTCATTACTATGATTATAGATTCCAAGTCACATATATTTAAATAGAATGAATCCCCAATTACGAGTGGTTAATGATTATTATCCATTACATATAGGTGTTTCTGACAAATAGTATCCCAATAGAATTTTAATGAACGCCCCATGTTATAATATGATCAATTCCGAGTGATAATGATCATAAGTGAAACTAGGATACTATATCATTTGTCTGTTATAACATTCTTCATTGAGCCTTTAAAGTAATCAGAATATAATTTTCTCACCTCTTCATAATTGTTGTCTTTTAATGATCAAAATTACAATCAAATTAGGCATCCTTTATCACTTTTTACAAAACATCAATGATACACTACTCATTATTGAATAACTAAATACATGGGTTCTGTAGATGTTTATTCATTATTTTAAAATCCATGTCTCATTCCCTCTTATTCTAGATCATACAGACAAAATGTTTCACACATACATTCTAATTTTCACAAATTTTAGTCTTTTTTTCACATCATTCTATTAAAATATAATTTATTAAATATATATAAATAATGAAATTCATTAAATTATATTCCATATTATAATCTAGAAAATTCCCATAAAAAGTGGTATGATTTGTTTCTTTCACACAGTACCATTATTTAATTTTCAATATGGTTTTTGTTTCAGGACAATAAACACAAATTCAATATGTACACATTTTTATATTTTTATGAATTCAATTTGAAAAAATTTGAAAATAATGAAATTCAGATAAATTTTTATTTCTTTGATAAACATTTATAATTTTCAAAAAAAGCTATTCTATGTTTCCAAATATTCTTACTAGGGTGACCCATTATATTTCACATAAAAACTATCTTAGATTGTGATAAATAAATTTCATATATTTTTATTTGAAATTTCCCTCATATTGTTACATGATATTCTCATTTTATCTTCACTCAAACTAATTATTTAATCACACCATATTCAAAGGATCATGGTATATTTTGTATTTTATAATTTTATAGAATCATACCATTTCTTCTGATATATTCTATGAATGGATATGTTGATATCATATTCAATTTGTATAATCGTTCATAAAATAAAAACATTGACAAAATATTGGAATCTTATGTTTAAAATTTTTTCTAACTCATTCCAATGGTTCAAGATTCATTATCCAAAATTTGTAACAACACATGATATTTCATAATACATTTTGACTCTTATGAAATCTCTTTACTTCAATAGACATTTTGATTACAACCTTCATAGAAATAAAAGTCTTACAAATTTATAGAAAGTCATATATAATTATAAAAAGGAATTAATATTTTGGTAATGTCATAAGAAATATCATATCAACTTAGTAAATCAAAAAATGTCTTAAATTGTTTTATCATGTAATATATTTTCAGAAAAATTCTTCTGTTTTTCTAAATTGTATTATTAAATTAGATAATGTATTATGAAATCAAAAAATGTATTATGAAATGAGGAAATGTCTTTTGATAACATTATAAGTCTTATTAAAAAATAATGACATATTAATTACAATACTCAAACACAAAATTTCAATATTTCATCAAATAATCATAGTACTACATTCAATTGCATCATAATTTATCCAAAATATTCCTGACACGTCAAGTACAAGCTCAATAACATCAAATTATTCTCATTCAATATTGTCAAAAAAAATATAATTATTCAAATATTACATTATGATATTTAGGTTTTATGAAATATTGAAATAATCTTATTATATAGTGAGTGATTTGTTTAGTATTATTTTAAAGATCAGTGTGATGTTTTTCTATTGAACAATATTTTGAGTTGTGATTAAATAGTTATAAATTTGGATGAAATATTGAGAATATTTTTCTAGACATTATATAATAAAGTTTACTATAATTCTTGAATTACATCACATGGATGATGGTTTTTTGAGTATTAAGTATGGATATATAAATAAAGTTAATTGATGGGTTATTAAAATAATCATATTTTACTATTTAAATGATGAATGTATTTGGATATGAGGTTGATAAACTCTAATAATATGATGATATTTTACAAAATCATTACAATTGGTTTAATATGTTTTAGATTATATTTGAGAATCCCTAAATTGATTTGAATATGTTATGATGTGATGTACAAAAATTTAGTAATTATGTTTTGAGTTGGAATTTTGGATATGACATGTTGTGCATAATATTTTTTTTCTTGGAAATAGAATATTGGAAAAGTTAATGATTTTAACTTGATATGTAATATTCTTTGATTGTTACATATGATATTCTCTAGATTCACTAAATATTTAGGAAAAGTATCAACCCTTACAATATTTATAATAACATCTGATCAATTAATAATTTGTTTTATAAAATATCATCTTTATCTACTACTAATGAATTGGATTAATATGTTTTTTCTCAAAAGAAGTTATTTTCTAAAGTCAATATATGTTATATAGGATATGAAACATTTTATATGTGGTATAAAAGATTTTCTCAGGGAGTGTGACCAAGTGTAAAATCACTAGTAGAATGTAACAATATCAAAAATTATATATATTAATCATATGTTTATATAATCCAAATTAATTTTATAAAATCATTGAGATATATCAATAAACTATTACTTAAACATTGGTTAGTAGTTAGAGAGAAGAAAAGTTGTAAAAGGAAAACAAAATTATGAAGTCTGTAAGAAAATTATAAACATGAAAAATATATTTGGATTCCAAATAATTGTTAAATATTATATTATATTTTGTACATATGTTTTAAAATATGGGAAAATATGATGATAATTAATATTTTTTTGGATGTTATTTACAGAGGTTAATCTAGGTGATGCCAAAGATTTTCATCAAACAAATTAATATCACAATTATATAAGTGATAACGATTCTATATGGGGAGGTGATCTGAATGATAGGTATACACATAATATTTATTGACCACATCCCTAGTAGCCTATAGTTTGTGGTTCCTTTACTACTTTGGCATAATATACAAGTAATCATTTCCCAAAGCACCAAATGGTTTTGTAGTCATAGAAAACAAGATACATAATTAATCCATTAAATACATTTGAATACAAAATTTACGTCATACTTTTTTTCTAATATATTTTATTACTTATATAATATACTTGAATATCATTTATGGTACACTTATTGGATTCCTAGGAATGGAAACAAAATAAAGTTGAGCTCAGATGATCATTAAGAGTTCAGTAAAGCGGAAGCTATGATGAGTAAATGAAGAACAATTAACATGAAATAATCATTATGTAATGGTAAATCATATCAATATTTGAGAAGTAATAATCAATATGATAAGGTAAATAACTGAATACATACTCCATTTAAATAACTTGAATATAATGGATAGATAATGAATAATCAATATGAAAATGTAAATAATGGAAAACACGTTCCATTTAGACAACAAGTTAGAGTGAAATTCAACCATAGATAATATCATTCTGAAAATATCATGGATAATAATAACTATATTCTTAATTAAGGAAGTGATTAATTATTGGACTTCATGTTCTTAAGAAACATGACACCTCTAATGTCAAGACATTTCAAAAAAAACTTAAAAATATGGGTAAGAACCCATTTAATTGTAGATTATAAATGAACCTCATGATACTACTAACGCATTTAGGTTCTATATAATTCTAGGCCACACCCATCATGTCACGACCCGTCCTCGGGGCCCGTGCCGTGACTACCCCAAGCCCGCCTTCCATAGGTCAGGGGCTGACGACTAGCACCAAGGCGTAAATCCCAGTAGAAAGGGAAGGCATTGCCTTTGAAAAGTAAACAAACACCATAGAGTAAGCAAGCGGAAAAGTAAACACTAAGTAAGAATAGAGTACAACTGAAAGTGCGGAAAGTAAATGGGCCAGTATACAAACCCAAACTGAAAGTAAAGTACAACTCGAAAGGGAAAATAGCAACTGTAAAGTAAAAGCCACTACACCGAGCTGTCCACTGGAAATCCAACCTGAAGGGTGGGTAAAGATAGCTCCACTGCTCCTCGGGTCCCGTCATCCGCTCCGAACACGTCCCACCCAGTGGTCCACCTCCAGGTACCGTCCTGCTCTGCAAGCCTCAGCCAAGATCAATGTTGTCTGTCGTCTGCAACCAACAGAACGTAGTGCGGGCATAGCCCGTGTAGGGGTGAGTATAAGCTACTCAGTAGGGACCCCGAGACCCCTTAAGGTCTCCCAAAAACCACAAAGGATAAACCACAAAGGAAGATACAATCACGAAGTAACAACCGACACTGCTTAGGTATATGCCCATACATATACCTAAGTCATCAATTCCAATACGCTCCAACCTCCGAGCCCAAGTACAACTCATTCCACACAGGAAAGTAAACATATTCCACACAGGAAAGCAAAACGAAATCCACACAGGATAGCTCAACTCAATCCACACAGGAAAGCAACAGGATTCAGCTCACACAGGAAAGTAAACGTATTCCACACAGGAAAGCAAAATGAAATCCACACAGGATAGCTCAACTCAATCCACACAGGAAAGCAACAGGATTCAGCTCACACAGGTATACTTATTCAAAGGACGATAAATATGATCTCTGATCCATCTAAGTCATCGGACCCACGAATGATTGGTAGGTAACTAACCCCCGCAAAAGACCCACACAGGATCGGGCCCACACAGGACCTGTAGGCGCTGGTTCACACAGGACCACTGAGCGCAAAGACCCACACTGGATCGGACCCACACTGGATCGGGCCCACACAGGACCTGTAGCACTGATCCACGTAGGATCGCTGAGTGCTGTAGTCGTCGTCGTCGAATCCACTAAGGATCTCAGTACTGTCGTCGTCGCAATCACGGTAGCAGTAGCAGTAACAGTCGCAGCCAGCACTAGGGTTCCCGCACACAGCAAGCTCGATCAGGAAGGTCCGCTCCACGAGCCGAGAGGCTGATACATCAACTGTCACAAAGTCCAGAGTTGATGTATCCAAAAGTTCCGCATCGTCAACAGTAACTCAACGCAACAGACGGTGCGTCGATCGGATGCCCGGTCTGAGAGTTATTGGCTTTTTCGTCCTAGGGGCCCGGTTGGTTTTTAAGGAAAAACCAACCTGACCATACTCCACCTACGTCCAAACCTCGGGCGGAGTATGCCAAAAGATCCGTCTCACTAAGAGGAACACAACAAAGCTGACGGCACGTCAATCGGACGTCCGTAGCTCAAGTTATGAGTGTTTCCGCTCTGAGGGCCCGGTTGGTTTCGTGTACGAACCAACCCGGTCGAACTCAAAGTAATCTGAAACCTTGAGTGCGATATACCTAATCGACCGTCTCGATCCAAGGATCGCATCACCGCTGACGGTTCGTCAATAGGAGGTTCGTAGCTCAAGTTATGGGCAAAAGACCGAAATCGATTCGAAAACGGGGGGTCCGGGTCCGGGCCGACCCGGCCCGACCCCCCCTGGCTCGGCCCAAACCGGGTCGACCCGACATGGGTCCGACCCGGCCCGGCCGGCAGCGGGGTTCGGCGCGGCGGCACGGTCCGGCGCGGCGGCGCGGCCTGGCGCCGCTCGGTGCCACGCGTGGGGGGCAAGGCCCCCGCTTCTTCTTAGCTGGCGGCGCGGCTGAAGCCGCGCCTTTGGAGAAAACCGGCCCCCCTCGTGGGGGCCTGCCTTGAGGGAAACGGGGGGCCGCCTGCCCCCCCTTTATGAAACTAGCCCCCCTCTTAATTGGGGGGGGGCATTCATGTTGGCTGGGGGAATTTAATTCCCCCGGTTTGTCCCCTTCCGGCTGGCCCACCTGGCCTACCGGTTCTTCTTTAACGGGACCGGCAAAGCCGGTCCCCTTCCGGCTTCCGACACCGGCGGCCCGGTTATCCGCCGGTCCTCCCGTCCCTCCGCGGCCCGGAACCGGCCGCGGCCTTCATCGTTCGGCGTGGTGCGACGGCACCGCGCCCCTCCGCCGCGGCCCCGCTCCGGCCGCGGCGCCTTCGGTTTTCTTTGAAGTGGTGCGACGGCGTCGCGTTCATGATGATCCTTCCACGGCGCGGCGCGACGGCGCCGCACAATATAACCGTGCGAATTCCCGCTTGGTGCGACGGCACCACGCCATCTTGTTCATCCACAAGGAAATAATATTCAAGAACAGAGGAGGGGGGATTCGGTCGTGTTTGTGCGGTCTGGCCCCCCCCCCCTCGTTAGTCGATAAATCTTAAATATTTATCCACAAGATTATCATGCTAGAACCAAGTACGAGAGTAAATAAAATAATCAACAACAATCCCCTACCTTGGTTCAAGAACGATGATCGTCAATGACCCACGGAAGGCAAGCGTCGCGGAGGTCGGGCGTCGCGGTAATCGTTCGTCAATTCCGTTGACGAAGAGGTACGTCCGAAGAGGTATGTCGTTGGTGAATCTTCGTAAGCCGATGAAGGAAGTCCGAGGAGGAAGCGGCGTTCACTTTCGTTGACACGGAAGGCATCGTCGATCTTCGGAACAACCGGCTACGAAGAAGAGAGGAGCGTCATTCTTCGTCGGAGCTTGAAGGTTCTTCGCGTTCTTCGTCAAAGTTGAAGAAGAAGAAGAAGAGAAGAAGGCTTAAAAATCTCCCAATGAGGCTAGAGAATTCTAACCAAATAAAATAAGCTAAGGGCTTATTTTATTTACACACTTAACAATTTGAAGTTCAAAGGATTGAAATTCAAACAATTCAACTCCATTAATTAACAAAGTTGTCATGTCATTAAAAGAGGAGTTTAAGGGAGTTTAAAAGGAGAAGAAGAAGAGTCATGCTTCGGGTGCGCCCCACCACACTTAATCCTCCCAAGGTAGGTTAAGTGGTTGTGGGTTCCACCACTAACTCCCTTTGGGAGAATTTAACCAATAAGTTAAAATAAAAATTTGTAATCCACAATTTTTATTTAACTTATTCTAAACTCCCAAAAACTAATTCTCAACCCGAAATAAACGCAACCTCGGAAAAGGTCTCCTTAAGCGAATATTGGTTCTTCGAGTTCATTGGTGTCCTCGGAATTCAATTCCGAGCACCGGGTCAAAAGTTATAAATTTCCGCTCGTTCGTTCACTGAACGTACCCGAGCCAAACTTCGGAAATTGATTCCGGGCACTCCGGGCCTCGGAATCAGGTGCCATCAGAAACCGCGCTCTTGTAAAATTCTAAAGAAAATTAAGAAAAATTTCCCTTGAATTTTACGGTTCTTTACATTACTCCCACCTCAGGGCTTTACGTCCCCGTAAAGATACATCAAAAACTAGGGGAACAAATGAGGGTATTGAGCACGCATCTGAGCCTCCCGCTCCCATGTTCTCTCCTGAAGGTTCCCGTGCTGCCACCTGATGTGCACAATAGGAATCGATCGCCCACGTAGGACACACTCCTGTCGATACTCTATCTCCACCGGGACCTCCGTAAAAGTCGCCCCATCGTCAATGTCAAGCTCCCCATGGTCAATGATGTGTGTCGGGTCGTGCACGTATCTCCTCAGCTGAGACACGTGGAAGACGTCGTGCACCCGCTGCAACTGAGGTGGTAGAGCCAGGCGATAAGCCACCTCACTAATCCTGCTGAGGACTTGGAAGGGTCCAATGAAGTGCGGAGATAACTCTCCGCCTCTGCCAAATCTCCGAATACCACGTCAAGGTGAGACCCGCAAGAAGACGTGGTCGCCATCCTCGAACTCTAGTGGCCTCCGCCTCCTGTCAACGTATGACTTCTTCCAGCTCTGAGCTGTCCTCATCCGCTCCTGGATGACCTGGACCTTCTCTGTCGTGGCCTGGACCATCTCCGGTCCCACAAGTGCTAACTCCCCAGGGTCTGTCCAGCACAAAGGAGATCTACAAGGTCGGTCGTACAACGCCTCGTACGGTGCCATCCCGATGGTGGAGTGGCAGCTGTTGTTGTACGCAAACTCCACCAAGGGTAGGTGGTCCTCCCAGCTACGACCAAAGTCGAGGACACATGCGCGGAGCATGTCTTCGAGAGTCTGAATGGTCCTCTCCATCTGATCATCCGTTTGAGGGTGAAAGGCTGTGCTCAGACGTAGCTGCGTCCCGAACGCCTCTTGTAACCCCTTCCAAATCCGGGAAGTAAAGCGAGCATCTCGATCGGAGATGATAGATGATGGCACGTTGTGGAGCCGCACAATCTCCTGAACGTAGAGACGTCCCAAGATCTCCACTGAACCCTTCTCTCTGATGGGTAAGAAGTGTGCCGACTTGGTGAGTTGGTCAAAAATCACCCAGATGGAGTCGTGACCTCTGGAAGTGCGTGGAAGTCCAGTCACGAAGTCCATAGATATGCCGTCCCACTTCCACTCTGAGACCTCCAAGGGCTGTACCAAGACTGCTGGTACCTGATGCTCTGTCTTCACCTGCTGGCAGGTGAGGCATCGAGAAACGAACTCTGCCACAACCTTCTTCATGCCCAGCCACCAGTGCTGTCATCTGAGATCCTGGTACATCTTCGCCACTCCTGGATGTACCGCCAAAGGAGAAGTGTGAAACTCTCTCATCACCTCCTCTCGCAAAGAGACTGGTACCATGGTACGTCCTCTGAAAATAATGTTGTGCTCTGCTCCAAGGGAGAAACCATGAGGTTCCTGTCCCGAGGATATCTATGCACGCCATGTCTCATAGTCAGCGTCCTCATGTTGTGCCTCTCTGACCTGCTGCAGTAGAGGAGGGGTGACTGTGAGAGACTTGAGGAAGGCTGCTCCATCTCTATCCACGAAGGATATCTGCAAAGAGGCTAGCTGCTTCGTCGCCTCCTCAAGTAGCTGAATGCCCGTCCTCCTGCTGAGGGCATCGGCTACTACATTCCCCTTCCTAGGAGTATAGAATATCTCAAAGTCATAGTCCTGGAGGAACTCGAGCCATCGCCGCTATCTCAGGTTCAGGTCCTTCTGTGAGAAGATATACCTGAGACTCTGATGATCAGAAAAGACTGTAAAGCGCTCACCCATCAAATAGTGCTGCCATGTCTTCAGAGCGAAGACCACTGTTGCTAACTCCAGGTCATGGGTAGCGTAGTTCTGCTCATGCGGCCTCAACTGACGTGATCCATAGGCGATCACTGCCCACTCCTGCATCAGAACACATCCGAGTCCGGTCCCTGATGCATCGTAGTAGACTACGTACCCTACTCCCTCCTCAGGCAACCTCAAGATAGGTGCGCTAGTCAATCTCTGTCACAGCTCTTGGAAGCTCTACTGACATCTGTCTGACCACACGAAGGGTTTCCCCTTCTTATTCAAAGATGTGAGTGGTGCCGCAACTCTAGAAAAGTCTGGAATGAATCTCTGATAGTATCCAGCAAGTCCCAAGAAACTCCGAACCTCAGTCACGCTCCTGGGTGGCTCCCATGCTAACACAGCCTCGATCTTCGCAGGATCCACTGCAACTCCTGCCTCAGAGATAACGTGTCCCAAGAAGTGGACCTCACGTATCCAGAACTGGCACTTCGAGAGCTTACCATAAAGCTGGTGCTCTCGGAGTGTGTCTAGTACAACTCGCAAGTGGTAGGCGTGCTCCTCCTCAGTCGTCGAGTAAATCAGAATGTCGTCGATGAAGACCACGACAAATCGATCAAGGTATGGCTGAAAGATCCTATTCATGAGGGCCATGAACACTTCTGGAGAATTGGTTACGCCAAAAGGCATAACCAAGAACTCATAGTGGCCATACCGACATCTGAAGGCCGTCTTCTGCACGTCCTCGTCTCTGACTCTGAGCTGATGATAGCATGACCTGAGGTCTATCTTCGAGAACCACCGTGCTCCCTTGAGCTGATCAAAGAGGTCATCAATCCTCAGTAGCGGATACTTGTTCCTCACTGTCACCTGATTCAGGCGACAATAGTCAACACAAAGTCGCAAGCTCCCGTCCGCCTTCTTGGCGAACAATATCGGGGAAGCCCAGGGTGAAACACTGGGTCGGATGAACCCCTTGCCCTGCAAGTCCTCCAACTGTACCCGTAGCTCTCGAAGCTCGGCGGGGGCCACCGATATGCTGGAGTCGATATCGGGGCTGTCCCGGGGTACAAGTCAATATAAAAGTCTACCTCTCTGCGAAGAGGTATCCCTGGAACGTCATCGGGAAAAACGTCCGCAAACTGATCCACCACTGTAGGAAAACCAGGACTCCGCACGTCAACTGCTCCAAGGATGAGGCTAGCCAACTGATGAGTGATGGGCTGTCCTCTCCTCCGCAGAAGTCCATCCTATGCTGCAAAGGCTCCCTTTTCGCCGGTGAAGGTGAACCTGCTCCCGTCGGTGCGTACACATCGCACCTTGCGCCTAAAATAGTCAATCTGCGCATGGACCGTAGATAGCCAATCCATGCCCAAGATGACGTCGTAAGGCCTCGACGCTGCTACAAGAAGATCCTAGCCGAAGCTCTCGCCTCCTAGAGTAAGCTCACACTGCCGGCACCAGTGCGTAATCGTCGAGTCTGCTCCCGTAGGAGTCTCTAGCCGTAAGGATCGAGCCAACGGCTCTGTCGGAATCTCCGAGCTCCGAACAAGGGTAGCAGCTATGAAAGAGTGACTCGCTCCTGTGTCTATAAGTACTGCAGCAAGGGTGGAATAGACACAGATAGTACCTCGAATCATCTCAGGTGCACCGTGGTCGTAGGCCTCTGCTGCCTGGAGTTGTGCCTGTCTCTGCCCGCCAGCTCCCTGTGGTCGGGGTGGACCTCCTGGTTGTGGTGGTGGTAGAGCCTCAAAGCGTCGTCCACCACCGGCTGCTCGTCCAGCTCCTCTGCCTCGTCTGCCTCCTCCCTGCGGACCGCCACGGTCGACCCTCTACCTCTGCCTCGGTGGTCCCTCAACCGTCTGCTGCTCCTCGGTACGGCAGGTCGGGCAGTCACGAGCCATGTGGCCCTGCCCGCCGCATGAGTAGCATTGTCTGCCTCTCGAAAGACTGGCTCCTCGCTGTGTGCCCCGCACTGCTGAGCCTGTGTCCTGAGGTCGTCTTCCTGAAGGTCTGGTCTGCTTGGACCCCTGAGTCATCCGTCGACTGCCTGCTGCAGATGACTCTGCCACGTGCCGCCCTGCGGTGGGTCTCGGCGCTGGTGTAGACTTAGCAAGGAAGCTCTCGATCAAAAGGGCCCGCTCCAGTACTCCTATCTGAGTCGGTATGCTGATGGAGATCAGCGATGCCCTGATCTCGTGTCTCAAACCCTGCTCGAAGGTCCGGGCCCGGAAGAATGGGTCTCGTACCATGTCGGTCGAGTAGTGCGAGAGATCAGTAAATCTCGCCGAGTACTGAGCGACCGTCATGCTGCCCTGCCGCAGCTGAAGAAGCTCCTGGATACGCACCGCACGAAGGGTGGCTGGGACGAACTCCGAGAAGAAGAGGCTCTCAAAGTCCGTCCAAAGTAAAGATTCATCATCGTGCACCTGGAGCATCAAGTTCCACCATCATCCTGCTGCTGCGTGTAGTAGGCTCGCAACGAGGATCACCATGAGGTCTGCTGGTGTCCTCACTAGCCTAAACACATGTACCACGGACTCCATCCAGTCCTCTGCTGCCTGGGGGTTTGTCTCCCCACGGAACCTAGGTGGTCGTTGGCGCTGAAACTCATGCAGTGTGCTGAGGCAACGTGCATCGTCAGCGGCTGGTGCTGGAAGCATCGGGGACTCGGCGGGTAGAGCTACCGCCGGTGCCACTGCTGACAAAGGGCCCTGCACCGAGGCCTCGTCGCTCGGTGGGCTGTCGTCACACTCGACTCTCAGAACCATAGCTGGCTGCCGTCGTGGGGCCATCCTGAAAAGGAAACAGGTGCGCCACGGTCAGAACAGTATACCTGGTGAGCTGATATAATGTAATCCCAAAGAAAACTTTGAAACACACACGCAATCAATGTTTTCGTGCATTAAGTCGGAAATCAGAAGTTAGGGTCCTGGTGTACGGATACGTCGGCCGCCGCACCAACACTGGACTCCCCGGACTAATAACCACACTCAATACGCTAAGCATTATTGCTTCACATAGAAAGATCAGAGTTCGTGGTAGAACCGAACGCCTCTGATACCAATTTGTCACGACCCGTCCTCGGGGCCCGTGCCGTGACTACCCCAAGCCCGCCTTCCATAGGCCAGGGGCTGGCGACTAGCACCAAGGCGTAAATCCCAGTAGAAAGGGAAGGCATTTCCTTTGAAAAGTAAATAAACGCCACAGAGTAAGAAACCGGAAAAGTAAACACTAAGTAAGAACAGAGTACAACTGAAAGTGCAGAAAGTAAATGGGCCAGTATACAAACCCAAACTGAAAGTAAAGTACAACTCAAAAGGGAAAACAGCGACTGTAAAGTAAAAGCCGCTACACCGAGCTGTCCACTGGAAATCCCACCTGAAGGGTGGGTACAGATAGCTCCACTGCTCCTCGGGTCCCGTCGTCCGCTCCGAACACGTCCCGCCCAGTGGTCCACCTCCAGGTAACGTCCTGCTCTGCAAGCCTCAGCCAAGATCAATGTTGTCCGTCGTCTGCAACCAACACAACGTAGTGCGGGCATAGCCCGTGCAGGGGTGAGTATAAGCTACTCAGTAGGGACCCCGAGACCCCTGAAGGTCTCCCAAAATCCACAAAGGATAAACCACAAAGGACGATACAATCACGAAGTGACAACCGACACTGCTTAGGTATATGCCCATACATATACCTAAGTCATCAATTCCAATACGCTCCAACCTCCGAGCCCAAGTACAACTCATTCCACACAGGAAAGTAAACGTATTCCACACAGGAAATCAAAACAAAATCCACACAGGATAGCTAAACTCAATCCACATAGGAAAGAAATAGGATTCATCTCACACAGGAAAGTAAATGTATTCCACACATGAAAGCAAAACGAAATCCACACAGGATAGCTCAACTCAATCCACACAGGAAAGAAACAGGATTCAGCTCGCACAGGTATACTTCTTCAAAGGACGATAAAGATGATCTCTGATCCATCTAAGTCGTCAGACCCACGAAGGATCGATAGGTAACTAACCCCCGCAAAAGACCCACACAGGATCGGGCCCACACAGGACCTGTAGGCGCTGGTTCACCCAGGACCGTTGAGCGCAATGACCCACACAGGATCGGAACCACACAGGTTCGGGCCCACACAGGACCTGTAGCACTGATCCACATAGGATCGCTGAGTTCTGTATTCATCATCGTCGAATCCACTAAGGATCTCAGTACTGTCGTCGTCGCAGTCACGGTAGCAGTAGCAGTAACAGTCGCAGCCAGCACTAGCGTTCTCGCACACAGCAATCTCGATCGGGAAGGTCTGCTCCATGAGCCGAGAGGTTGATACATCAACTGTCACAAATTCCAGAGTTGATGTATCCAAAAGTTCTGTATCGTCAACAGGAACTCAACGCAACAGAAGGCGCGTCGATCGGACGCCCGGTCTGAGAGTTATTGGCTTTTTCGTCCTAGGGGCCCGGTTGGTTTTTAAGGCAAAACCAACCCAACCGTACTCCACCAGTGTCCAAACCTCGGGCGGAGTATGCCAAAAGATCCGTCTCACTAAGAGGAACACAACAAAGCTGACGACACGTCAATCGAACGTCCGTAGCTCAAGTTATGAGCGTTTCCGCTCCGAGGGCCCGGTTGGTTTCGTGTACGAACCAACCCGGCCGAACTCAAAGTAATCCGAAACCTTGAGTGCGATATACCGAATCGACCGTCTTAATCCAAGGATTGCATCACCGCTGACGGTTCGTCAATCGGAAATATGTAGCTCATGTTATGGGCAAAAGACCGAAATCGATTCGAAAACGGGGGGTCCGGGTCCGGGCCGACCCGGCCCGACCCCCCCTGGGTCGGCCCGAACCGGGTCGACCCGACCCGGCCGGCGGCGGGCACCGGCGCAGCCCGGTGCGGCGGCGCGACCCGATGCGGCGGCGCGGCCCGGTGCGGCGGCGCGGCCCGGTGCGGCGGCGCGGCCCGGTGCGGCGGCGCGGCCTGGCACCGCTCGGTGCCACGCGCAGGGGGAAAGGCCCCCGCTTCTTCTTAGCTGGCGGCGCGGCTGAAGCCGCGCCTTTGGAGAAAACTGGCCCCCATCGTGGGGGCCTGCCTTGAGGGAAACGGGGGGCCGCTTGCCCCCCCTTTATGAAACCGGCACCCCTCTTAATTGGGGGGGCATTCATGTTGGCCGGGGGAATTTAATTCCCCCGGTTTGTCCCCTTCCGGCCGGCCCACCTGGCCTGCCGGTTCTTCTTTAATGGGACCGGCAAAGCCGGTCCCCTTTCGGCTTCCAACACCGGCGGCCCGGTTAGCCGCCGGTCCTCTCGTCCCACCGCGGCCCGGAACTGGCCGCGGCCTTCATCGTTCGGCGCGGTGCGACGGCACCGCGCCCCTCCGCCGCGGCGCCTTCGGTTTTGTTTGACGCGGCGCGACGGCGTCGCGTTCATGATGATCCTTCCACAGCGCGGCGCGACGGCGCCGCGCAATATAACCGTGCGAATTCCCGCGTGGTGCGACGACACCATGCCATCTCGTTCATCCGCAAGGAAATAATATTCAAGAACAGAGGAGGGGGGATTCGGCCGTGTTTGTGCGGTCCGGCCCCCCTCTCGTTAGTCGATAACTCTTAAATATTTATCCACAAGATTATCATGCTAGAACCAAGTATGAGAGTAAATAAAATAATTAACAACAATCCCCTACCTTGGTTCAAGAACGATGATCGTCAATGACCCACGGAAGGCAAGCGTCGCGGAGGTCGGGCGTCGCGGTAATCGTTCGTCAATTCTGTTGACGAAGAGGTACGTCCGAAGAGGTACGTTGTTGGTGAATCCTCGTAAGCCGACGAAGGAAGTCCGAGGAGGAAGCGGCGTTCCCTTTCATTGACATGGAAGGCGCCGTCGAACTTCGGAACAACCGGCTACGAAGAAGAGAGGAGCGGAGTTCTTCATCGGAGCTCAAAGGTTCATCGCGTTCTTCGTCAAAGTTGGAGAAGAAGAAGAAGAGAAGAAGGCTTCAAAATCTCCCAATGAGGCTGGAGAATTCTAACCAAATAAAATAAGCTAAGGGCTTATTTTATTTACACACTTAACAATTTGAATTTCAATGGTTTGAAATTCAACCAATTCAACTCCATTAATTAACAAAGTTGTCATGTCATTAAAAGAGGAGTTTAAGGGAGTTTAAAAGGAGAAGAAGAAGAGTCATGCTTCGGGTGGGCCCCACCACACTTAATCCTCCCAAGGGAGGTTAAGTGGTTGTGGGTTCCACCACTAACTCCCTTTGGGAGAAGTTAACCAATAAGTTAAAATAAAAATTTGTAATCCACAATTTTTATTTAACTTATTCTAAACTCCCAAAAACTAATTCTCAACCCGAAATAAACGCAACCTCGGAAAAGGTCTCCTTAAGCGAATATCGGCGCTGCGAGTTCATCAGTGTCCTTAGAATTAAATTCCGAGCACCAGGTCAAAAGTTAGAAATTCCCGCTCGTTCGTTCACTGAACGTACCCGAGCCAAACTTCGGAAATTGATTCCGGGCACTCCGGGCCTCCGAATCAGGTGCCGTCAGAAACCGCGCTCTTGTAAAATTCTAAAGAAAATTAAGAAAAATTTCCATTGAATTTTACGGGTCTTTACACATCACAACATGTCGAAATGTTTACCCATATGTTGAATAATCAATTAAATTTATGACCATTGTTCATTATCATCAAATATTTCTATTTAGTAAACAATACAGATTTATCAATATTTCCCCAAATAAAAATTTAACATTCAATATACAACACCATATGTATAAATGATATTTGGGTTAATAAATTAAACATATCTCTAATAAATAATATGGATATTAAAAGTAAATTAAATTTCCAATGATCATATAAAAGTGAACATTTTAAGTTAAATCTAATAACAACAAAATTAAATCAAGAAAGTAAATTTCAACAAATTAATGGTAATAATTATCACAACCCATCCATATAAATAATAATTACTGTTTCAATAAAATATATTCAAAGATGAATATAAGTAAAATAAATAGGTTTCTCATTTATTAATATAAATCCAATAAAAATACATTCCAAAACATTCTTGAGGAAATTACCCTTTTCATATTGATAATCACAATTAAAATCTAATGGATTAGAGACCATCTGTAAAACCTTTTAAATTTAGAATAAAATTTAATCATTAAAATAATCACTAAAAATTGATTAGTCAGGATGGCTGTAAATTCCATTCATATCATACATGTTAAAATGAAGATTCGTTTCACTTTTTCTATAAAATCCAAAAAATAATTAATTTTAAAATTATATAAATATCCATTTAATTTTTTTATAAAATGTAAAAATGTGTAAAAATAAATTTTTGAAGTCATTTACAAAATTTTTGAAACATTTTTGTATTATTTTTAAGAAATAATAGTTTTTTATATAAAAGGATATTCGAATGAAGAGAGAAATGAAGTATGATTTTCTTAAAATCAGTTTCTAAATGATTTTAAGTATCAACGAGTAGAATAAACTAAACTATTACCTAAAAACGTCATGAATAATCATAGTAAAATATAATTAAAGGGTTTTATTATCCAATGGACAAATTAGTTCATACAATGAAAATTCATTCATAAACAATCCCAATTAAAATAATATTGTGAAATAAATTGTCACAAAGTTCATAAAAATAAAGTAAAAATTAATCAATTAATCAATTATTTTAATAAAAATTGAATCCACATAGAATATGTGGAAGTAAAAATAATAAATACAAAGTCATCAGACACAAAATACTTTAATATAGAAGCAAAATACTAAGTAATATAACCCACTAAAAATAAATTGTCACGACCCGTCCTCGGGGCCCGTGCCGTGACTACCCCAAGCCCGCCTTCCATAGGCCAGGGGCTGGCGACTAGCACCAAGGCGTAAAATCCCAGTAAACAGGGAAGGCATTGCCTTTATAAGTAACAACCACACAGAGTCAGCAAGCGGAAAGTAAAGTGCAGAAAAGTAAAGGGGGCCGGAAATACAAGCCCAACTGTAAAGTACAACTGAAAGGTAAAGTACAGCAACTGAAGAAAAGACGGCGGCCTCGTGTCGTCCACTGGCAATCCCACCTGAAGGGTGGGTACAGATAGCCTCCAGGCTCCTCGGGTCCCACGTCCGCTCCGAGCACGTCCCGCCCAGTGGTCCACCTCCAGGTACCGTCCTGCTCCACGCCCCAACCGTGATCAGCGCTGTCCGTCGTCTGCAACCAACACAACAAGGTGCGGGCATAGCCCGTGCAGGGGTGAGTACAAGCTACTCAGTAAGGACCCCGAGACCCCCGAAGGTCTCCCGAAATCCACAAAGGATATAGCACAAAAGAAAGATGCAATCACGAAGTAACATCTGACTCGACTTAGGTATATGCCCATACATATACCTAAGTCCCCAATTCTAGCTCTGCTCACGAGCTCAAGAACAACTCAATCCACAAAGGAAAGCAAGACTCAAATCCACAAGGAGAGTAAACAGTAAATCCACATAGGATAGTTCAACACAATCCACAAAGGAGAGTAACAGTAAATCCACATAGGATAGTTCAACACAAACCACAAAGGAGAGTAACATAAGATTCAGCTCAACCAGGATTTTCATTATCGAAACCGTAAGCGTTGAAGAGCCCCATCTCTGAAGTGTACAGTGGTCCTGTCACGACTCCGAGGTACTGCTCACTAACCTAAGACTGCTGAAGTACTCCTCCTGTCGAGTACCGCGGGTCTGCTGCCAACTACCGGGCGCTCCGTCCGCTGAGGGTCTGCTGCCAAATACCGGGCGCTCACCCAGATAGCCTACTGAGGTACTCCTCCTGTCGAGTACCGCGGGTCTGCCGCCAACTACCAGGCGCTCCGTCCGCCGTGGGTCTGCTGCCAACTACTGGGCGCTCCGTCCACTGGGCTAGTCGACTCACTCCAAGTCGAGTCGGTCAAGCAGTCGTCAGGTCTCAGTCATCTACACGGTCTCCGTACTCTGCACGCACGTCTCCACCGTCGCGGGTCTGTCGCTACAACCAAGCGCACACACTCCGTAGAGTATCGCGGGTCCGCCGCTACAACCAAGCGCTCCACCGCCAAGGGTCTGTCGCTACAACCAAGCGCACACACTCCGTAGAGTATCGCGGGTCCGCCGCTACAACCAAGCGCTCCACCGCCAAGGGTCTGCTGCTGCATCCAAGCGCACCACCACTGTCAAGTACCACGGGTCCGCCGCTACACCCAAGCGCTCCACCGCTCAAGGTAAAAAGAAGATTCAGCTCACACAGGTTCGGTAGCACTCTTCCACGTAGGATCGCTGAGTGCAGTAGTCGACGCAGCCCACTGAGGATCTCTGCACAGTCGTCGCCGCAGTCCACGAAGGATCTCTGCTCTGCCGTCGTCGCAGTCCACGGAGGATCTCTGCTCTGTCGTCGAAGCCACAGCCAGCACTAGGGTTCCCGCACTTAGCGAGCTCGTTTAGGAGGGTCCGCTCCACGAGCCGAGGGGCTGATACATCAACTGACACGTAGTCCGAAGTTGATGTATCCAAAAGTTCCGTATCGACAACAGGATCTCAACGCGACAGACGGCGCGTCAATCGGACGCCCGGTCTGAGAGTTATTGGCATTTTCGTCCCAGGGGCCCGGTTGGTTTTTAGGGCAAAACCAACCCGACCGTACTCCGCCTGTATCCGATCCTCGGGCGGAGTATGCCAAAAGTTCCGTCTCACTTAGAGGAAACTACCACAGCCGACGGTATGTCGTTCGGACGTCCGTAGCTCAAGTTATGAGCGTTTCCGCTCCGAGGGCCCGGTTGGCTTCGTGTACGAACCAACCCGGCCGAACCCAAAGTCTTCCGAAACCTTGAGTATAATATACCGAAACGACCGTCTCGATCCAAGGATCGCGTAGCCGCTGACGGTTCGTCAATCGGAGGTCCCAGGCCCAAGATATGGGCGAAAGACCGTAGAGGGCCCGAAACGGGGGTACTGGGCCCGGGGCGACCCGGCCCGAACCCCCCCTTGGGGTCGGCCGAACCGGGTCGGCCCGAACCGGGTCGGCCCGACCCGGCCCGAACCGGCTCGGCCGGGTCCGGTCCGGCCTGGGCGCGGCCCGGCCGACCGGACCGGCCGGCTCGGCCTCGGCCGAGCGGCCGAGGGAGTCGCTGGCGCCGCGGGTTGAACCCGCGGCTTGAGGGAAACCGCGGCCCCGCGGGGGGCCGCTTGTCTCGCGGACGCGGCCGGGCCGCCGCGTCCGTCCCGGTTCCGCGCGGCCGCGGAACCGGCCGCCGATGCCGCCGCGGCTTCAGCCGCGGCGGGCTTCCTCCACGGCGGCGCGCCGGGCGCCGCCGCCTCCGATCGCCGGCGCCGCCGCGCCGGCGACCCGCGCCGCCGCCGCCTTCCGCGGGCCGCCGGGGACGCTCCGGTGGCCCGATTTCTTTCCCGTCTGCGCCGTTGCCCCTCCCGGATGCCGACCTTCACTGCGGGATCGACGGATCGCCCCGGCCGCGCGGTTCGTCGTCGTCCGCCATATCCGCACAACAAAAACAGATCGGCGGAGGGTTGCCGGGTCTTGTTCGTTAGACCCGCACCCTCCGCGTTAGCCATAAATCACGGGAGGAATAATCAACAACAATTTTTAAATAAATTAAAAATTGTTTCGATCGGGTTCTTTATTTAAAAAGAATAATCACGGGAAAAAGAATCACAATCAAATCCCTACTTGATGATCGTCGAGCGCGGGCGTTCTTCGCGGAAGAGATCGTCGCGGAAGAGATCGATCGTCGCGTCGTCGCGGGAAGGTGTCGCGTCGTCGCGGAAACCGGCGTTGAGCCGGCGAGCTCAACAAATCAAGAACAACAGATTTAAATTATTAATATTTAAATCTGTGTTTCGTTTAAAACCAAAGAAAAGAACTTGAGAGGAAATCCGAAATCACTCACCTCGAATGGTCGGTGATCGGAGATCGGAGATCGGAAGAACGTCTCGGGCGAAAGCGTCGTCGACTTCCGGGTTCGGCGTTCTTCGCGTTCTTCGCGTTCTTCGCGTTCTTCGCGTTCTTCGCGGAGAGGGTGGAGGAACGAAGATTCTCTCAAATCCTTTCCAAGGATTTTTATGTTGGTCTTAATTTATAAACATGCCAACACGAAACCGGTTAAGAAACGATCCATCAATTCGTTGAATTAATTCAACGAAAGAAACGACCCATTTAATTCACGAAGAAACAGTCCATTTAATTCACGAAATAAACCGCCCAATTAAATGGTCTGTTAAGAATTAAAGAAAACGCGTCGGTTGACTTTTCAGTTACTTTGACGGGTTTTCGCGGGTGCGTTACTTAGCGAAAGAAACGGCGGGGCTCGTGCGGGTCCCACCGCACAAATATCCTACCAAGGGGTAGGATATTTCTGGATAGCATCCTATCCAGTTCAACTCAGTTCAAGCCGTCTTTAAGTGACTTAAGTGGCTTCCAAGCAGTTTAAGTGAAATAAAATAAAGTTGTCGCACAAACTTTATTTTTATTTCTGACTTAAAGCCGCAAAATTTAAAAACCACGTCTGAGCAAACGCAACTCCGGAAGAGGCGTTTCTAAGCAAATACCGGCGCTGCGATTTCATCGGTGCCCTCAGAATTCGATTCCGGGCACCGGTTCAAAAGATAGAAAAACCCGCTCGTCCGTTCACTGAACGTACCCGAGCCAAACTTCGGAAATTGATTCCGGGCACACCGGGCCTCGGAATCAGGTGCCGTCTGAAGCTGCGCTCTTGTAAAATTCCAAAGAAAATTAAGAAAAAAATTTCCTTGAAATTTGCGGGTCTTTACATTACTCCCACCTCAGGGCTTTACGTCCCCGTAAAGATACATCAAAAACTAGGGGAACAAATGGGGGTACTGAGCACGAATCTGAGCCTCCCGCTCCCAAGTGCTCTCCTGGAGGTTCCCGTGCTGCCACCTGACGCGCACAAGAGGAATCGCCCGCCCACGTAGGACCCGCTCCTGTCGATCCTCGATCTCCACTGGAACCTCCGCAAAGGTCGCCCCATCGTCCACGTCCAGCTCCCCAAAGTCGATGATGTGCGTCGGGTCGTGCACGTATCTCCTCAGCTGAGACACGTGGAAGACGTCGTGCACCCGGTGCAACTGAGGTGGTAGAGCCAGGCGATAAGCCACCTCTCCTATCCTGCTGAGGACCTGGAAAGGCCCGATGAAGCGTGGAGACAACTTGCCGCCTCGGCCAAATCTCCGTAAACCACGTCGAGGTGAGACACGCAAAAAGACGTGGTCGCCATCCTCGAACTCTAGTGGCCTCCGCCTCCTGTCAGCATATGACTTCTGCCGGCTCTGAGCTGTCCTCATCCTCTCCTGGATGATCTGGACCTTCTTGTCGTGGCCTGGACCATCACAGGTCCCACAAGAGCTGCAAGATTTCTTCTTTGCCGAAAAGAGAAATCTGGTCTCATCCCCTGGATGAACCACATTCTTTGCCTAAAACAGTCAATCCTAACATGGATGATACTAATCCATACCAAGGATGACGTCGTAAGGCCTCGACGCTACTACTAAGAGATTCAACTGTTACTCTCGCCTCCAAGGGTTGAGTCACACTGTCGGCATCAGTGTGTGGTAACTGGGTCTCCTCCAGTAGATGTCTCACAAGTGAGGGTCAAGTCAACAGCCAAAACTGGAATCTCCTAGTAACATCACGAAAGAGGACAGGAACGAAAATATCACAAAGGTATGCATCTTTTATTATTGCAGCTCATATTACAAGACGCTACACAAAAGAAACAAGGAACCAGAAGTACAAAGGATGTATCCACTAGTTCTGCTCCTGTCCATCAGCTCCCAGGGCTCCATGATCGAAGGCCTCGACTGCCTGAAGCTGAGCTCTCCCCTGCGGTCGGGGTGGACCTCCTGGTGGTGGTGGTGGTAGAGCCTCAAAGCGTCGTCCACCACCTGCTGCTCGGCCAGCTCCTCTACCTCGTCCGTCTCCTCCCTGCAGACCGCCACGGTCGAACCTCTGCCTCTGCCTAGGTGGTTCCTCAACCGTTTGCTGCTCCCCCGCATGGCGGGTCGGGCAGTCACGAGCCATGTGACCAATTCCGCCACAGGAGTAGCACTGCCCACTCTCGGCACGCCTGGCTCTGACTCCACCCCGGCTTCCCCGCACAACTGAGCCTGAGTCGTGCAGTCGGCCACTGGTAGGTCTGGTCTGCCTGGAACCCTGAGTCATCTGTCGGCTACCTGCCACCGAAGACTCCGCTACGTGCCGCCCTGCGGTGGGTCTCTGTGCTGGTGTAGACTCAGCAAGGAAGCTCTCGATCAGAAGGGCCCGCTCTAGTACTCCTGTCTGAGTCGGTATGCTGAGGGAGATCAGCGATGCCCTGATCTCGTGTCTCAAACCCTGCTCGAAGGTCCGGGCCCGGAAGAAGGGGTCCCGTACCATGTCTGTCGAGTACCGAGAAAGGTCGGTGAACCTCGCCGCGTACTGAGCGACCGTCATGCTGCCCTGCCGCAGCTGTAGAAGCTCCTGGATACGCACCGCACGAAGGGTGGCTGGGACGAACTCCGAGCGGAAGAGGCTCTCAAAGTCCGTCCAAAGAAGAGATGCCTCATCGTGCACCTGGAGCATCAAGCTCCACCATCGTCCTGCCGCCGCCTGCAGGAGGCTCGCCGCGAGAATCACCATGAGATCCGCTGGTGTCCTCACTAGCCTAAAGATCCGTACCACCGCCTCTAGCCAGTCCTCGGCGGCCTGGGGGTCCGCCTCACCGCGAAACCTGGGCGGTCGCTGGCCCTGAAACTCGTGCAGTGCCCTGAGGCGACGTGCATCGTCGGCGTCTGGTACTGGAAGCATCGGTGGCTCGGCGGGTAAGGCTACCGCCGGTGCCACTGCTGGCAAAGGGCCCTGCACCGAGGCCTCGTCGCTCGGTGGGCTGCCGTCGCGCCCTACACTCGGAACCCTAGCTGGCAATCGTCGCGGGGCCATCCTGAAAAGGAGAACAAGAGCACCACAGTCAGAACAGTATACCTGGTGAGCTGGCACAAGTAATCACAAGGAAAACTTGAGACTTTCATAAAGCAGATCAGTATACCCGGTGAGCTGACATAAGTAATCACAAAGAAAACTTGAAACACACACGCAATCAATGTTTTCATGCATTAAGTCGGAAATCAGGAGTCAGGGTCCTGGTGTACGGATACGTCGGCCGCCGCACCAACACTGGGCTCCCTGAACTGATAACCACACTCAATACACTAAACACTATTGCTTCACATAGAAAGAAAGGACGATCAGAGTCTGCGGTAGAACCGACCCCTCTGATACCAATTTGTCACGACCCGTCCTCGGGGCCCGTGCCGTGACTACCCCAAGCCCGCCTTCCATAGGCCAGGGGCTGGCGACTAGCACCAAGGCGTAAAATCCCAGTAAACAGGGAAGGCATTGCCTTTATAAGTAACAACCACACAGAGTCAGCAAGCGGAAAGTAAAGTGCAGAAAAGTAAAGGGGGCCGGAAATACAAGCCCAACTGTAAAGTACAACTGAAAGGTAAAGTACAGCAACTGAAGAAAAGACGGCGGCCTCGTGTCGTCCACTGGCAATCCCACCTGAAGGGTGGGTACAGATAGCCTCCAGGCTCCTCGGGTCCCACGTCCGCTCCGAGCACGTCCCGCCCAGTGGTCCACCTCCAGGTACCGTCCTGCTCCACGCCCCAACCGTGATCAGCGCTGTCCGTCGTCTGCAACCAACACAACAAGGTGCGGGCATAGCCCGTGCAGGGGTGAGTACAAGCTACTCAGTAAGGACCCCGAGACCCCCGAAGGTCTCCCGAAATCCACAAAGGATATAGCACAAAAGAAAGATGCAATCACGAAGTAACATCTGACTCGACTTAGGTATATGCCCATACATATACCTAAGTCCCCAATTCTAGCTCTGCTCACGAGCTCAAGAACAACTCAATCCACAAAGGAAAGCAAGACTCAAATCCACAAGGAGAGTAAACAGTAAATCCACATAGGATAGTTCAACACAATCCACAAAGGAGAGTAACAGTAAATCCACATAGGATAGTTCAACACAAACCACAAAGGAGAGTAACATAAGATTCAGCTCAACCAGGATTTTCATTATCGAAACCGTAAGCGTTGAAGAGCCCCATCTCTGAAGTGTACAGTGGTCCTGTCACGACTCCGAGGTACTGCTCACTAACCTAAGACTGCTGAAGTACTCCTCCTGTCGAGTACCGCGGGTCTGCTGCCAACTACCGGGCGCTCCGTCCGCTGAGGGTCTGCTGCCAAATACCGGGCGCTCACCCAGATAGCCTACTGAGGTACTCCTCCTGTCGAGTACCGCGGGTCTGCCGCCAACTACCAGGCGCTCCGTCCGCCGTGGGTCTGCTGCCAACTACTGGGCGCTCCGTCCACTGGGCTAGTCGACTCACTCCAAGTCGAGTCGGTCAAGCAGTCGTCAGGTCTCAGTCATCTACACGGTCTCCGTACTCTGCACGCACGTCTCCACCGTCGCGGGTCTGTCGCTACAACCAAGCGCACACACTCCGTAGAGTATCGCGGGTCCGCCGCTACAACCAAGCGCTCCACCGCCAAGGGTCTGTCGCTACAACCAAGCGCACACACTCCGTAGAGTATCGCGGGTCCGCCGCTACAACCAAGCGCTCCACCGCCAAGGGTCTGCTGCTGCATCCAAGCGCACCACCACTGTCAAGTACCACGGGTCCGCCGCTACACCCAAGCGCTCCACCGCTCAAGGTAAAAAGAAGATTCAGCTCACACAGGTTCGGTAGCACTCTTCCACGTAGGATCGCTGAGTGCAGTAGTCGACGCAGCCCACTGAGGATCTCTGCACAGTCGTCGCCGCAGTCCACGAAGGATCTCTGCTCTGCCGTCGTCGCAGTCCACGGAGGATCTCTGCTCTGTCGTCGAAGCCACAGCCAGCACTAGGGTTCCCGCACTTAGCGAGCTCGTTTAGGAGGGTCCGCTCCACGAGCCGAGGGGCTGATACATCAACTGACACGTAGTCCGAAGTTGATGTATCCAAAAGTTCCGTATCGACAACAGGATCTCAACGCGACAGACGGCGCGTCAATCGGACGCCCGGTCTGAGAGTTATTGGCATTTTCGTCCCAGGGGCCCGGTTGGTTTTTAGGGCAAAACCAACCCGACCGTACTCCGCCTGTATCCGATCCTCGGGCGGAGTATGCCAAAAGTTCCGTCTCACTTAGAGGAAACTACCACAGCCGACGGTATGTCGTTCGGACGTCCGTAGCTCAAGTTATGAGCGTTTCCGCTCCGAGGGCCCGGTTGGCTTCGTGTACGAACCAACCCGGCCGAACCCAAAGTCTTCCGAAACCTTGAGTATAATATACCGAAACGACCGTCTCGATCCAAGGATCGCGTAGCCGCTGACGGTTCGTCAATCGGAGGTCCCAGGCCCAAGATATGGGCGAAAGACCGTAGAGGGCCCGAAACGGGGGTACTGGGCCCGGGGCGACCCGGCCCGAACCCCCCCTTGGGGTCGGCCGAACCGGGTCGGCCCGAACCGGGTCGGCCCGACCCGGCCCGAACCGGCTCGGCCGGGTCCGGTCCGGCCTGGGCGCGGCCCGGCCGACCGGACCGGCCGGCTCGGCCTCGGCCGAGCGGCCGAGGGAGTCGCTGGCGCCGCGGGTTGATCCCGCGGCTTGAGGGAAACCGCGGCCCCGCGGGGGGCCGCTTGTCTCGCGGACGCGGCCGGGCCGCCGCGTCCGTCCCGGTTCCGCGCGGCCGCGGAACCGGCCGCCGATGCCGCCGCGGCTTCAGCCGCGGCGGGCTTCCTCCACGGCGGCGCGCCGGGCGCCGCCGCCTCCGATCGCCGGCGCCGCCGCGCCGGCGACCCGCGCCGCCGCCGCCTTCCGCGGGCCGCCGGGGACGCTCCGGTGGCCCGATTTCTTTCCCGTCTGCGCCGTTGCCCCTCCCGGATGCCGACCTTCACTGCGGGATCGACGGATCGCCCCGGCCGCGCGGTTCGTCGTCGTCCGCCATATCCGCACAACAAAAACAGATCGGCGGAGGGTTGCCGGGTCTTGTTCGTTAGACCCGCACCCTCCGCGTTAGCCATAAATCACGGGAGGAATAATCAACAACAATTTTTAAATAAATTAAAAATTGTTTCGATCGGGTTCTTTATTTAAAAAGAATAATCACGGGAAAAAGAATCACAATCAAATCCCTACTTGATGATCGTCGAGCGCGGGCGTTCTTCGCGGAAGAGATCGTCGCGGAAGAGATCGATCGTCGCGTCGTCGCGGGAAGGTGTCGCGTCGTCGCGGAAACCGGCGTTGAGCCGGCGAGCTCAACAAATCAAGAACAACAGATTTAAATTATTAATATTTAAATCTGTGTTTCGTTTAAAACCAAAGAAAAGAACTTGAGAGGAAATCCGAAATCACTCACCTCGAATGGTCGGTGATCGGAGATCGGAGATCGGAAGAACGTCTCGGGCGAAAGCGTCGTCGACTTCCGGGTTCGGCGTTCTTCGCGTTCTTCGCGTTCTTCGCGTTCTTCGCGTTCTTCGCGGAGAGGGTGGAGGAACGAAGATTCTCTCAAATCCTTTCCAAGGATTTTTATGTTGGTCTTAATTTATAAACATGCCAACACGAAACCGGTTAAGAAACGATCCATCAATTCGTTGAATTAATTCAACGAAAGAAACGACCCATTTAATTCACGAAGAAACAGTCCATTTAATTCACGAAATAAACCGCCCAATTAAATGGTCTGTTAAGAATTAAAGAAAACGCGTCGGTTGACTTTTCAGTTACTTTGACGGGTTTTCGCGGGTGCGTTACTTAGCGAAAGAAACGGCGGGGCTCGTGCGGGTCCCACCGCACAAATATCCTACCAAGGGGTAGGATATTTCTGGATAGCATCCTATCCAGTTCAACTCAGTTCAAGCCGTCTTTAAGTGACTTAAGTGGCTTCCAAGCAGTTTAAGTGAAATAAAATAAAGTTGTCGCACAAACTTTATTTTTATTTCTGACTTAAAGCCGCAAAATTTAAAAACCACGTCTGAGCAAACGCAACTCCGGAAGAGGCGTTTCTAAGCAAATACCGGCGCTGCGATTTCATCGGTGCCCTCAGAATTCGATTCCGGGCACCGGTTCAAAAGATAGAAAAACCCGCTCGTCCGTTCACTGAACGTACCCGAGCCAAACTTCGGAAATTGATTCCGGGCACACCGGGCCTCGGAATCAGGTGCCGTCTGAAGCTGCGCTCTTGTAAAATTCCAAAGAAAATTAAGAAAAAAATTTCCTTGAAATTTGCGGGTCTTTACATAAATTGTCTTAAAAAAAATTTTACGACTTGGTAACAATATATGAAATTACATTTGTTGAAATAATTAAAATTTTAACTCAAAATAAAACTAATTATTAATTATTATTAATATTAAATTTCAAAGGAGAGTTATATAAATCATAAAAAAATATGATAGGTTCATAAATATAAAATATTCCTCAGTAAAGGTAAATTGAAACAATGTCCCTTAGTTCATGGAACCATTTTATTGACTGTGATTGAAATTAATCTGTAATGATTTAGTTAATTATATTAATTTTCACCCAAAAATCAATAATTTCATATATTATCCCCTTATAAAATTTTATTACTACTTTTCTAACAATCATTTATAATTATTATTGTTTTGAGTGATAACTACGATGTTTTCTCATGCGTGTTTTAACCTGAATGTTATATTTATTGAGAATATTATAAAGATAAATAATATAATAAATAAATTTAATGTTATAAGTATCATTTTTTTCATTATTTCAAATTTCATATTCAATACTAAAATTTGAACGAGGACAATGGATCACATTGTATGTAGAGATTATAGATTTTACATACGCACAAGCAACATTATCTTTTCATTAATGCGTTAAAGGGTAAGTAATTTTGTGATATATTAATTTTAAATAATCATTATCATGTTGTATATATATCATATATATCGATTAAACATTTCCTTATCCATTTCCATGCAATGGATAATTGAAAAAAATCACATCGCTCCACAAAGTGGTGGTCTTCCCTATAAAGAAGTGATTTTATTGTATTTTAATCAGTATAGAATGTACAAAGTAATAAGATATTTTTAAATTAAATATGAATAATAATATCATAAACATTATATAAATTTGTTAAATACATAATTACATACATCCTTGGAAGGCAATGATGGAAAATAAATTACATTGGTTCGCTAGGCAGTAGTCCACCATGCACATGAGTCACTATTTTGTTTCCCATTTGATGGATGATGATATAGATATAGGTTATGAAATTTACTTATTTTAATATTTGAAAATTTTATATACTAATATTTTTATATAATCATGGTTTAATCAAGTTTTAAAGAGGCGGATGAAGAATATATCAACCCTGATTTTTTTACACACTTAAATATGATTAATTACACAGATACATTACTTGATACAACATATAAGATAGAGAGGTATTGTGTCTTTGGGGATTAGGAACACTACATAACGACTTAAAATATGAAAAACAACATCTTTAGTGAAAAGTTTCATTACAAGACCTCTATATTCCCTCGTACTTAGCATTACATGGGATAACTAGAGGACATGCTTAAAAAGGGTTGAGCTATATATCCTAGTAAGATAGTAAACTAGGAATAATATATATAATAAAAGACATGTTAGTAAAAATTAATATCAATGGATCACAAGAGAAACATGAATATAAACACAAGATATAGCATGACTAACATAACATGGAAATGTAGAAAGAACATTTAATATGATTTAGCATGAGCCAAGTCTGATTTCACATGATGCATTAATAAAACATCATTTCAATTGAAATAGAATGAGTAAACCATCATTTCAATTGACTTATCATGATCATAATCCTTACCCAATGCATTGGAGTGCTATCATGGCACACCCTTCATAATCATTTCATTTCATTCATAAATGTTCCACATATATCATACAAAAAGAATTCATTAAACCAAATAATTTATTACATGATAAAGTAATGTGGAATTCATACATGAAACACTATAATTAATAAGTAAAAGTTAATAAAGGTGAATACCCTTGATAGGGAAATGGAAATGGTATTCACTACACAATGACTTTGGCTTGGAAAATTGTGGTGTAATTTCTACAGCATAACAACGTGACATAAGAATTAATAAAAACGGTTTATGGGAGTGAAAGGGGTGTCTCATAATATGTACATGAAATGGAAAGTATGGGGGAATTATAAATATATGTCCAAACATAAGTAATGGAATTAGGATTCATAATAAAAAATAATGGCTTGAATGTAAATGAGGAGAGAGAATTTCCTTACGGAATTTAGGCATTGTAACAGGTGTAATGAGAGAAATTAGTGAAAGTTAAAGGGCTCTCTCATCATTTGAACATAAAGATGGAAGTATGGGGAGGTTAAAAATCATACCCCATCATTTATAATTGAAATTAAAATGGAATAACAACATTATGAGACTTAGATAAAATGAGAAAATAAGGAATCCCTTACATGGAAGTGTGATCCCAAAGGCTTAGGATAGGTTTGAGAGAGAATTAATGGGAGCTTGGGGAACCCTGGGATGATTATAGAGAAATTAAGTAAAAATTTGGATGAACTCCAAATTCATTGAGGGAAGAGGATGTGAGAGCATCGGTGGGTTTATATAGGAATAGGGAGGCAATTCTTTATTATTTAGGTATTGGACCCTACACATTAAACTAATCAAAATCACAAACTATATGGTAGATTATTCCTATGGTTTTTGATAAATGGGAGAGTAAAAAATTATTTTATATGGCCAATGGGCGAGCATCTTAAAATAATATGGTTTCTTATGAAGAGGTGAGTCACACTCTTTTGAAAATCAATTTAAAAATCCAAAATGTTTAATAACTCTTTGAGGGTCTAGTAAGGATTTGTAAAATAAATCAAATGAGCCTAAAATCACATTATATTAATGGTAAAACAAATATTAGTAGAACATTGTTTTTATAGTGTTTTGATACATCACTATTGGGTCATTATGATGTCATAAATCACATTATATATTCAAATGGTATTTAATTTTTACCAAAAGAATCGATTAGCTCAGAAAATTATGAATAATTTACTATTGGATAACTTCAACATCCTGATTCCAAAAATAATATAAATTTTATATAAACAATTTTTTGAATATGTAAATTTTTACTTTTAATATAAAAACTGACATTTATCTAAAATTCAGAAGTTTTGACTAAAAAAATTCAAATCATAATAAAAATTAAAACCATATTCATAAAAATTATACGATCATTTATATTTAATAAAAATCAATTTAATAATAACTTTTATTAAAGTATTATATAATTAAGAAAATCCACTAATTCATAAAAATTTATTTCATAGTATAATATTAAGTAAAAATGTTATTTGTTCTTCAAAAACTATTTACAAAGTAACAACAACAAAATAACTATATATTATTTATAAAAAAATAATGTAAATAGTCATAGTGCTAGGGTATTGTTACATAACCCCTTAAAACACCTGCATAAGACATTATGGTAAGTTGTGCGATGGTGATAAACTCTTGGGTGGCTCAGATACCATCACTTGAGTGGTCATCTCTATGAACTTCCACATATCCCATAGGCAATTCCAATCAAGCTTAAAGTATTCAAGATATTCTTGGGTTTAGTCAAGAGCGAAGCCAAATGATGCCACCTTCTTTCCAAGCTCTGTAAAATGTACTTCGTACAGAGCAATTCTACTGGATGAGGCCATCACTTCCTTTGTCTGAGTAAATTGGATTTATTAAATACTTGTATTTATACTAATAACGTGATCAATTTTCAATGGCTCTATTATAAATGTTCAAATTCTGAATGTTATTTTCAAATACAAAAACATAATAAAAATAAGTGCATATGTTTTATAACCATTTTACATAATAAGAAATTTTAAAAAAAAGATAGAGTAATTTTCATTAATGAATGTCTGGGTTGTTAAAATCTTCCCCCCTTAAAAAATTTTACCCGTGAAATTTCCTTTTCCTATATTAAAATAGAAGTGGGTAACTCTACATCATCACTTCAACCAATTCCCACGTTGCTTCTTCTAACTTACGGTTTTGTCAAAAAAACCTTGATGAGGGGCATTGTCTTATTTTGTAGAACTTTTTCCCTATTATCTAAGATCTTTATAGGCTTCTCATTATAGAATAAGTATTTCTCCCATCGTAGCACCTATGGATTGAGTACATGAGATGGGTCAGGTATGTACTTCCTCAAGAGTGATACATGGAAAACATCATGAACTTGAAATGGGTTCGGTGGGAGTGATAATCGATAGGCCACTACTCCAGTGCGATAACGAATCTCAAAGGGCCCTATGTTCCTTGTACTAAGTTTTCCATTATTCCCAAATCTCATAAATCTCTTCCACCGTGATATTAGAAGGAATAACATGTCTCCAATATCAAACTCTGGGTCCCATAAATAGTTATTAGCATATCACTTTTGTTGAGTATGAGCAACTTTAATGTGCTTCTAGATGGTCTTAATATTCTCCACCATTTCTTCAACAATTTCTATACCCAAGAGTTTTCTCTCCCCAACTTCATCCCAACATGTCGGTGTTCTACAACTCATCACATATAGGGCTTCATAAGGTGTCATTTGGATGCTTGAGTGGTAAATTTTGTTGTATAAGAACTCAACTAGAGGATGATGTTAATCCTATCGTCCTTTTAAGTCTATTGAGGATGCCCATAACATGTTCTCCATTTTCAGGATATTCTACTCAGATTGGCCATCAGTTTGAGGATGATAATCCATACTAATGTTCTGTTCAGTATTCAGAGCATGTTGGAGATTTTTATTTACTATAGAGGTAAATATTGTATCTCAATTAGATACCATCGATAGTGGTACTCCATGCAGCCTTACCACAACTCTGATGTATATTCATGCTAATTGATCCAATGAAGAGTCCTTCCAAATTACAATGAAGTTTGATGTCTTTGTAAAATTATCCACAATAACACAGATATCATTGTATCCTTTATATGTCTTTTGAAGTCTATTGACCGAGTCTATGGTGATGTTATCCCATTTCCAAGCTGGTATGGGTAATGGTTGAATCATCCCCTTAGACATATGCCTCTCAGCCTTCATTTTCTGACATAACATGAACTTTGATGCATACTCAGCAATCACCTTCTTCATGTTATCCCACCAATAATACCCTCAGAGAACTTGATACATCTTTGTGTTTCCTAGGTGAATGGATAAATTCAAACATTGTTCACCATCCAAAAGTTCCTTCTACAGCTTTGAACATGATGTAACACATATTGTTATCCCCAATATTCACAGTTCATTCTTCCTTGAAATTGAACATTAAGGATTTCCCTTTTCGATAGTTTTCACATTCTTCTAATTTCCCACATCATCCTTTTGAGCATCCTTTAACCTATACATAAGAGACAGTTGAGCCATAATTTGTGAAAGGATTGATTAGTTTTTCCTTTCTTTATGATTTCCAAGTCCATCTTCATTAAATCAGAGAAGATTGGATTGTTTACAAATATCATCCGTGAAATAATTGCTTGGACCTTTCTACAAAGAGAATTCACCACCGTATTCACATTCCCAGGGTGGTAATAGATTGTGTAGTAATAGTATTTGATCAGATCTAACCATCTTCATTTGTGCATATTCATCTATATCTGTGTGAATATATAATTGAGGATTTTTTGGTCTGTATATATTTAACACTTCTCCCCAAAGAAAAAATGTCGCTAAAATTTTAAAGTGAAGATCACCGCAACCTACTCTAGATAATGTGTTGGATAGTTCTTCTCATGATCTTTAAATTGAATTCAAGCATAGGCAATCACTTTCTCATTTAACATCAACACATATACTAGACCCTTCAATGAAGTAGAACTGAATAACACAAAAAGATATACACTTGTGGGTAGTGCGAGCATGAGCATAGTGTTAAGCCTCATTTTCAACTCCTTGAAGATTTATTCGCATTCATTACTCCATGAAAAATGGAATCCCTTTTGACTTAGATTGGTAAGAGGGTTATACAACTATGAGAAATCCCTCATAAATCAGTGATAATATCCAGATAACCCCAAGAAGCTATGGATATCCATTACTGATGTTGGCCTTGTCCATCCATCTAGTGTCACTGTCTTACTGGGATCCACAAATATCCCATTGATTGTGGTGAAATGAGACATGAATGATACCTCCTTCAACCATAACTTTCAATTTTAGTACTTTTCATAGAGCTTCTCCTTTCGCAAGGTCTCTAGTGTAGTGCTTAGATGCTCCTCATGCTCCACCATGGTTTTGGAGTATATTATAATATCACCTTTAAAGACTACCATAGATTTTCCAAGGTAATCTCTAAATAATCTATTCATCAAGTATACGATGATTTATGGAGAATTAGTGAGTCCCAAAGGAATTAATATGAATTCATAGTGCCAATATCTTGTACTAAAAGAAGTCTTGGGGATATCTTCCTTCTTCACCCATATTTGTTAATATCCTGACTGCAGATCCACCTTGGAGAAGTCTTGTGATCAACAAATCTGATCGAACAAGTCATCAATTCTGGGTAAATAATACTTTTTATTTTTTTTGATTTTGTTGAGCTCATAATAATCAATGAAACAATGCATTAACTGATCCTTCTTCCTGATGAAGATGACAGGTGCAACCCATGGTGTAGGCTATGGGTGAATAAAAGATTTATCTACATTCTACTGTAGTTGTTTCTTTGGGTGCCCAAGCTACACAATAGCCATTCTATACAGAGTCTTGGATATTGGAATCACCCAAGGTATAAGATCAATTGCGATTGAAACATCTCTTCTTAGAGGAAGAAAAGATAGTTCCTTGGGAAACCCTTTCATTGAATTCCCTCACGATAGGCATGTCCTCAAGGATGGTTGCTTCCTTAGACCCAATCATCTGAGCCAGTTATGCATGCTCGTAGGGTAGTAATATCCACACTTGAGATGATCATGCTAAGAAAGATTCATCATCCTCCTTGCATTTGTACATAACTAGGGGTCGATTCGCCACATGGAATGTGATTTCCCTCTCACAGAAATTTATGTTGGATCTATATAAATAATCCCAATCAATGCTATAAATGGAATAAAATTCTACCATAAAGGGTATGACGAGGTTCGCTGGGAATTTCATTCCACAAATTATGATAGGGGAGGAGTTTTATTCATGGGATTCATTGATTTCCCCATTTTCCATACTCAGTGACATATTTACTTCCATGTTTTGTTGTAGTGTTGTAATTATTCTACTAAACATTTAGGATATAAAAGAATGTGTTGAAACAGAATAAAAAAGCATGTTCATGGTTCTTGAATGGATAACTAGTGTACATGTCACCACTTCGTTGTCAGGGTTCACATTGGATGTACTGTTGGAAAAAGCCCCCCCTTGCTTCCTTGGAGGTTGATGGTTGCCTCTGAAAACCCTTGTCTTAGGGCACTAATTTGGAAGGTTACCTCGTTCTTTTTAGTGGAAGAAATGAACAATGCGTTGAGAGTTGAACATACAATTCCTCTCCTTGGTCGTAGCCATATGTTTTTCTTGTCATAATTAATAGCTATGTGCCTTTCTTTTACACAGCTAAAGCATTTCCTTATCCCCATTATGAAATTTATGGGGTGCTTATTTCCACTCCTTTGGAATGAGGGGTATGAGATATTCTTACAACCATTGTATTTATCCATCAGACTACCAAAATTGAACTCCACCTTACACTTCTTATCCCCTTGAAACCCCTGAGATTCGTCGATCATCATTTCATCCTTGAGGTCACATCATATAATTTACGCATAGAAATCGAAGTCACGGATTTTCAGGTCTTTTCGTAGGCTAGGTTTCTGTCCACAAAAGAAGCAGCCAACGTTGCATTCAGGGGTAACGACAAAGCCAAAGTAATATCATGAATGCCTTGGGAATTTTTACTCGTAAGCTCAGATAGCGTCAATATCTTTTTTCTTAAGGGAAAGGAAGACCCTTTCCATCTTAAGTCGGAGGGTGCTTGGAAAATATTTATTGAAAAACATCTTCTAGAAATCCTTCTATTACAAATCCTCAACTTCCTCCTCAGGCTTTGTAATTTTGTTCAATGTCCACCATTGATCATCTTCATCGTCCATACAATAAGAATCCAAGAGAACCTTCTCTTGTTCATAACATTGAATGATGGAGAATATCTTTTCAATGGAGTTGATCCATTGTTCTGTGATTGAGGGATTAGATGATCCATTTAAAGTAGGAGGCCTTTGTCTCATAAATCTCTCAACTGTGACTAGTTTTTCTTAGGGGGGTTGAGTGTTCCTATTCACCCACAATTCTATTCAGGACATGAGATAAATAAGATAGTATCATGAAAAATTTCTCTATTCCAGCTCCCATCAGATTTGGCATCTCATTACAAAAACCATCACATTGATCTTCGAATCGGTTGTTAGCTTGAGTCCTCCTATTACAAGCCATTGGATGGAATAAAAATAAAGTTAGGGGTAACAAATAAATGGAAATCCAAAGACAAAAATGGACGTCATATAAATTAGTTGAAATTCCTAAACTTTTGAATCTAAAGGCTTCATTATATGTTATCCATGATATAATTCCCAACATATATTCTTAGGGGCATTTTTATTATTTCATTAATAATGTTTCATAATAAACTTTTTAATTTACCAATGCATATCCCCCGATATTTTCGTAACCAAGGGTAAATCAAGGCCCATTGTCATGTACCATGATACCCCAGGACAATCCTGAAAGTCCTTGTCATAGTTTCCACTATTATGTACATCTGTTCCAGAGCCACCTCTACCTTCACATATCCAGACATGGATGTATATTCTTGATAAACCAATAAATATATACCCACCAAAATTTAGGAATATTTTTATTATACTTATTCATATATGTAAGGATTGTACAATGCATTTCAAATCCTAATACCAAAAAAAACTAAAGCTTCATCTGATGACAACTATAACAACCCTTCTTTTTATTACCAACTTAAACATGTTTATTTCATTAAAACATCACTTGATACATTGTATAATATTGAGAGTTCTAGTGTCTTTGGTTCTTAGGAACATAACATAATGAATTAAAACATGAAACACAACATCTTTATTGAAAACATCCTTTACATGACCACTACATTTCCTCGTACTAGCATTGCCTGAGATAACCTCAGGACATGAATAAAAAGGGGGGAGCTATAAAGACCAGTATGGGAGTAAACACGGAATAATATAAACAATAATATACAATTTAGTCAATATTAATATCGATGGAGCACAAGAGAAACATGAACATAATGACAAGATATAGCATGACTAACTTAACATGGTAATGTGGCAACAACATTTAACATGATTTAACTTGAGCCAATTCCCTTATCACTTGTAGCACAAGTAAACCCTCATTGAAGTTGAATTAGAATGATTTCACCCTCATTTAAAAGATGTATCTTGATACTAATATTCTCCCAATGCATTGGAACGCTATTAGTGTGCACCCTTCTTAATCATTTCATTTCATGCATAAATGTGCTACATAGATCATACTACATGGATTCATTAAACATCATCATTTATTACATGATAAAGTAATTTATAATTAATACATGAAACTATGTAATCAATAAGTATATGTGCATAAAGGTGAATACACTTGATATAGAAATGGGCAGGGTATTCACTACACAATGACTTTGGTTAGGAAAATTGTGGTGCAATTTCGGCAGCATAACGACATGACATAAGAATTCATAAAAATGGTTTATGAAAGAGAAAGGGGTTTATCATCATATTTACATGAAATAGACAGTAAGGGGGTATTAAAAATACACATCCCAACATAAGTAATGGAATTTAGATTCATAATACAAAATAATTTCTTGAATGTAAATGCGGAGAGAGAAGTTCCTTAAAGAATTTCGGCATGGTAACATGTGTACATGGGAGGAATTAGTGAGAGGGAAATGGGTCTATCATTATTAAAAAATAAACAAGGTAGTATGTGGGAGGTGCTCAATCATACCCCAACATTTATAATTGAAATTAAAAGGGCATAAAAACATTAATAAACTACGATAAAAAGAGGAAGGAATGAATCACTTATTTGGAAGTGTGATCCCAAAGGCTTGAGAGAGGCCTGATTTAGGATTTTTGGGAGATTGGGGGCCCTTGGTAGGGTTATAGAGAGAGTAGGGAAGATGTTGGATGAACTCTAAAGGAATTGAGGGAATAGTAATTTAGTGCTTGAGTGGGTTTATACATGAAAAGGGAAGGTATTCTTTATTATTAGGGTTTGGACCCTACACATTAAACTAATAAAAACCACAAACCATCCAATATTTTTTCACTAAGGGTAGTGAAAATAATTATTTTATAAGGTGAATGGAAAAAAATCTTAAAATATATGGTTGCTTATGTGAAGGTGTATCACACTATCAAGAATATCAATTTTAAAAGCTAAAATGTTTTAAAAGTCTTGGAGGGTATAGTAAGGTTTTGTAATATAAATCAAACAAACCTAAAATGGCATTATTTTAATGGTAAAAAATATATGGGTCGAACATAATGTTTATAATATTTTCTTATATCACTATTGGGTCATTATCAGGTCATAAATCACATTATATATTTAAACAGTATTTACTTTTTACCCAAAAAATTGGTTTTCTCAGAAAATTATTCAAAATTAACCCATGGATAATTTCAACATCCTGATTCAAAAAATAATATTCATTTTATCTAAATTATTTTCTAAATATACGAATTTTTACTTTTAAAATAGAAATCGTCATTTATCATAAATTCACGAGTTTTGATTAAAATAGCTTTCAAACCTTAATAAAAATTACAGTTGTATTCATAAAAATTATACGATTAGTTATATTTAATAAAAATTAATTTATTTATAATATTTTAATAAAATATTATTTCATTCAAAAAAAATTAATTCATCAAAATAGATTTCTCAGTAGAATATTAACTAAAAATACTATTTGTGGATTAAAAACTATTTTCAAAGTAACAATAATTAAATGAATTCATATTCTTTATAAAAAATAATTTACATAGTCCTAGTACTAGGGTCTTATTACATAACCCATTAAAAAACCCGCATATGACCTTAGGCTAAGATGCGTGATGGTGATAGACAGTTGGGTGGCACATATAACATTGCTCGAGTGGTAATATTTTTCAACTTCCACTTTTCCTATAGGGGGTTCTTCTAATGCTTAATGTATTCATTCTCGAAATGGGCTTGGCCAAGAATGAAGCCCAATGATGGCGCCACCTTCCTGAGATCAGAAAAATGGGCTTTATACAAAGGAATTCTAATTGATAATGCCATCACTTCCTTTATCTGAATAAATTGGATTTGTTAAATCCATATATTTATTGTAAAGACCTAGAATTTCTAGGTACTTTTTATAAAATATATTGGATTTTTAAGAGCCCACAAAAATTGACCGCACGTGATTCTGAGGCCCGGAGTGACCGGAGTGAATTTCTGAACTTTATTTTGGGTACGTTCAGTAAACGTGCGAGCGAGTTTTTATAACATTGGAACCAGTGTGCGGAATTGAAATCTGAGGGCACCATTGAACTTGTTGCGCCAATATTCTCTTAAAGAGACCTTCAAATCGACCGCAGTAGGTCGAGGGTGGAAGATAACTTTTCACATATTTGTGAAAGAATAAAATAAAAATAAAATTGTGTAGTTTTTATTTTTTTAATTTTAAACTCCATGTGGATGTTTCATAGGCGGGGACCACCTGATCTAAACCTCCCATGAGAGGTTATGGTGTTGGATACAACCGAAACTAACCTCCCATGAGAGGTTATTTTGGTGGGGACCACCCGAGACTAAAATCCCTTGAACTGCCTCTTAAGTGTGGGGAAGCCTCTTAATCTTCCCCCAATTTAATAGTTCCACCAACTATGTAAATAATTAATCCAATTTGAAATTGTGCCATAAATAAAAATTGGGGAAACTCAACCGTTGGAAATTTTTTATTTTGTGGGAAAGTATTGGAAAAGGGGAGATCTCTTGGAGGATTTCTTTCTCCAATGAAGAAATTCTTCCATGAAGAACTTCTTCCACGAAGAACTTCTTCAACGAAGTGCTTCTTCCAGGAAGAACGCACCTCCAACAAAAACGCTGACACACGACTTCAACTTATTCCTAGGGAAATCCTCTAACGTGGGACGTCTTCAATCAATGATCTTCCTTCCCTCCACATTGATGAAAAAAAATGAATGAGGAAGAGAGGGAGTTTGAATTATTTTCCATCACCCGTTCTTGATATTCTTGTTCTTTTTTAGCCTCTTGCTACAACTCTAACATGGAGGGAGTGGGCCAAACAAACATGGTCCGACCCCTCCATCATTCTTCTTAAATTGGGTATCCTTCCCAATCAAATAAGGCGACTTTGGTGATGGAGACCGGTGCTATTGATTAGAACCAGTGGAACTCGATAACCACGGACGATGGGATGGTGCCCCACCGCCCCATGTCCTCCATGCCCCATGTCGCTCCACCATCTATGGAAATCGCCACCCTGTGGCCTCTCCGCGCCGCCCCACAGCTCTTTGGGCCGCCCCATGGCCTCTTCATTCCACCCCGCGGCTGTCTGCACCACCTCGTGGCCGCATCGTACTGCCTCGTGGCTGTCCGACCTACCGCGAAGAAAACGCGCCATCGCGGTCGAGCCACCCTCACGGCACCCCCGCGGCCGAGCTGCCCTGCGGCCTTGCACTGCCTACGACCGATTTTCACCACACCCTCGTAGCACCCCCATGGTAGAGTCTCCACGCGGCGTCGAGCCGTACGCAGTCGAACTGCTCTACGGCCTCTCGCGGCTCTCGCTGGCTTCTGGACCGCCCAACAGGTCAGGCCTGACGCCGCGGGTCGGACCCGACCCAGACCCACTTCGACACATTTACGCTCTTTTGGCCATAACTCTAGCATGGGGAGACCATTTGATGAACCGTCAAAAGCTCTAGAAACTATGGAGCAAGATGGTACAATTGACTATACCCCACTGGGGATTTGGATTAAGATGGGGTATGGTCGGTTTGGATCGAGCATGAATCCAATCGGGCCCCCGGGATTAAAAGGCTAATAACTCACAGATCGGGCATCCTATTGACTCACTATCTGCTGCATTGAGACCCCTATGACGTGGTGCTCATTAGAGATAATTCTTCATTAGACTTTACGACAGTTATAATATCGACCAGTGGCTTGCGGAGCGGACCCTCCCAGAGACAAGTGAGCACAGTGCGGGAACCCTATAGCTAGCTGTGACGTGAATAATGAAGAGTGATCATGTGTGGGTCAGCACTGAGCGATCGTGTGTGGGTCAGCTTCTAGAGATCCTGTGTGGGTCAGCACCGAGGGATCTTGTGTGGATCAGCACCGACCAATCCTGTGTGGGATTACCTCTTAATATTGTAAGAAGATTCTATAGTTACATCTAATCTTCTCTACTTCTGTAATTAAGTTATACCTAGTGTGAGCTCAGTCTCTACCTATGTGGTACTTTCCTTTGTGATAATACCATGGTGGTATTCTTCTGTGTGTCATACTTGTGTGGTAATTTCATTCATGGTATTTCTTCCTTTGTGGAATAGTTGAGCTTGGGACTTTGTAGTTGGACTCTCTATTTTCCTCATGATTGAGATGGGTTTACTTGATAACTTAGGTATATGTATGGGCATATACCTAAGTAGGTTTATCAGTTTTTTCCTTCCTTTGTGGTTTATCCTCTATGGATTATTTGAGATCTTGAGGGTCTCAGGATCCTTACTGAGTATCGTTATACTAACCTCTGCATGGGATATGCCCAATCTTCATTGTGTTTAGTGTAGAAGACGAACAACATTGACTATGGACAAGGTTACCAGGACTGGAGGTAGCTCGGTGGTGGATGATAGACGAGGCGAACCGTAGAGACGGTCGTTCATGTGTTGTACCTACCCTTCAGGTAGGATCCATGGTGGACAATCCCGGTGATGATTCTCACCTATCATTTGTCTTGTACTTTCCAATTTTCCTTGTACTTTCCAGTTGGTCTTGTATTCTGGAACCTTTTACTTACTACACTTACACTGATTACTATTCAGTTTACTTGAGTTCGTATCTTGGTGTGTTCTTTGTTGTGTGTCCTTAAAGGTTGTAAAGGCAATGCCTTCCCAGTTATAGGGAATACGCCTTCAGTGCTAGTCAGCAACCCCTGGCCTATGGATGGCAGGCTTGGGGTAGTCACGGCACGACGCCCCAAGGGATGGGTCGTGACAAATTAGTATAAGTGGAATCAGTTATAACATAGATCATATGACTTTGATCTTCTAAACGACAATTGTGTTAAGTGTAGTGATTGTGGTTATCAGTTTAGGGAATCCAGGGTTGGTACGGTGGCCGACATATCCATACACCAGGACCCGGACCTCTAATTTCCAACTTAGTGGACGAAAACACGAATTGTATTTGTGTTTTCAAGAGTCTTCATTATGAGCTCGTTTAGTCATGTCACTAGAAATAACTAATTAACCATGGAACACTTGTTTATTTTCAGGATTCACTCTACGGAGATAGCCAACTAGGGTTCTGAGAGTAGTAGGCCCTACCAGCCCACCAAGCGATGAGGCCTCGGTGTAGGGCCCTCTTCCATTAGAGGCACCAGCAGCACCATTACCCATTGGGCCACCGATGCCACCAGCCCCAACAGCAGAGAGTGCACACTGCTTGAGCACGTTGCATGAGTTCCAACACCAGAGGCCACCCAGGATCACTGGGGAGATGGACCTACATGCGACTGAGGATTGGCTGGAGGATGTTGTGAGAGTCTTTCGACTGTTTGGGACACCAGCAGATCTCATGGCGATCCTTGTCTCTAGTCTTCTACAGGCAGCACTAGGCAGATAGTAGAGCATGATGCTCCAGGCTAACAACGAGGTGATGCTTCTCAAGGAAGAATTCGAGAGCCTGTTTTGGGAAGTGTTCATCCCAGCAACTCTTCATGATGTGTGCTTGTAGGAGCTACTTCATTTGTAGCAGGGCAACATGACTGTGGCTCAGTACTCAGTAAGGTTCACTGACCTCTCATGCTACTCCACTGATATGGTGTGGGTCCCATTCTTTAAAGATCGATCCTTTGAGTAGGGACTTAGGTGGGAGATCAGGGATTTGATGATCTCACTAAGCTTCCTGACGTAGGTGGAGGTGTTAGAGAGAACCCTCATAGTGGTGAGATTCCTTGCTAAGAAGTCACTAGTAGTGATAGCCACTATCATTCACCACGTAGCGTATTCTTCTGCAGATGGAAACAGATAGATGACACAGATGTCCAAGAGGACCAAACCTATAGGTGGACGGCTATAGGATTCAGGTTCTATTGTGTGAGGCGCCCATGGTAGACCTAGTCAGGCCTGGAGCGGTCAGGGTTACGCATGCGGTGGGTAGGGTCACATGGATCATGACTGTCTGACCTGCTGTACAAATTATCAACCGACGGTCAAAGGACCACCCATGTAGAGACATAGGTTCAACTGAGGAGGTCCTCAAGGAGCAGGCGGATGTGGTAGAGGAGGTGGCCGTGCAGCTGGAGGTGGATGATGATTCGAGATGTTACCCCCACCACCACCAGGTGGTCCACCCTGACCATAGGCAGCTGGAGGACAGGGGTGAGTTCAACTACAGGCAGCTGAGGCCTATGATCACGGTGCTCCGGAGATGATATGAGGTATGATCTATGTCTACTCTACCTTAGCTGCAGTACATATAGACACAAGTTCAAGTCATTATTTTTTTGGCACTGCCCTCGTTTAGAGCTCAGAGATTCTAACAGAGTCGTTGGATCGATCTTTATGTCTAAAGACTCTTACTGGAGTGGATTAGATTATTATACACTGGTTCCAGTAGTGTGAGCTTACTCTAGGAGGTGAGATCTTCGGCTGGGATCTCCTAGTAGTAGGGTTGAGGTCTTACGACGTCATCTTGTGTATAGACTGGTTGTCTATAGTCCATGCATAGATAGACTTTATTAGACACAAAGTGCATTTTTTCTGCACGGATGGGACCATTTTACCTTCACCAGTGAGAAGGGAGTCTTTGCGACACATGATGGACTTACCCAGAGGAGAGTGCAGTCGATCACTCATCAGATGGCTAGACATACCTTCGGAGTATTTGATGTGGAGATTCTGAGTTATTCTGTCATGGTGGACTAGAATGTGGATGTATTCCCTAATGATGTTCTAGGTCTAACTCCTCACAGAGAGGTGGAATTTTACATTAACATGTACCCCGTGATGACACTGATATCTACACCAGTGTATCAGATGGCTCCCATAGAGTTTCATGAGCTGTGGGTACAACTAGAGGACTTAAAGGGGAAGGGATTCATCAGGCCCGTTGTTTCTCCATGGGAAGCCTTGATGTTTTTCTCCAAGAAGGTGTATGGGAGATTGAGGCTTTGTGTTGACTATCAGCGCCTGAACTAGGTGACTGTGAAGAACATGTACCCACCCCTGAGGATCGATGACCTCTTTGATCATCTGAAGAGATCATGGTTGTTCTCGAAGATAGACCACTGATTAGGATATCTCTAGCTCAGAGTATGAGATGAGGATGTGTAGAAGATGACTTTCATAAGTTGGTAAAACCATTATGAGTTCTTGGTTATGCCATTTAGTGTAACCAACACTCCGTCAGAGTTCATGGGACTCAAGAATGGGATATTCTAGCCATACCTTGATCCCTTTGTAATAGGATTCTTTGACAGCACTCTGATCTATTTGGACACTGAGGAGGAGCATGCCTATCATTTTCAGGTAGTTCTGGAGACACACCAAGAGCACCAAATTTATGGTAATCTATCTAAGTGCCAGTTTTGGATGCTAGAGGTTCACTTTCTGCGACATGTCATATCAGATGCTAGTGTTACAGTGGATCCACCAAAGATTGAGGCGGTACTTGTTTGGGAGCCACCAAGGATTGTGATAGAGGTATGAAGTTTCCTGAATTGGCTAGACACTACTAGAGATTTGTACAAGATTTCTCCATAGTTGTAGCACCACTATCACCCTTGATGAATAAGGGGAAACACTTCGTATGGTTAGAGAGATGTCAACAATGTTTTCAGGAGCTGAGGCGGAGGCTGACATGTTCTCCCATCATAAGGCTTCCAGATGATGGTGTAGGGTATGTAGTCTACTGCAATGCATCAGGGGCCGGGCATGGATGTGTCCTAACGCTGGAGTGATAAGTGATCAGATATGGTTCTCGATAGCTGAGAAAATATGAAAAGAACTACGCTACCCATGACCTAGGATTAGCAGCAGTGGTCTTCTCCTTAAAGATGTGGCATCACTATCTAATGGGTGAACGTTTTACAGTGTACTATGATCAGAAGAGTCTCAGGTATATCTCCTCTCATAAGGGCCTGAACCCGAGACAACGATTTTGGCTTGACTTCCTCCAGGACTATGACTTTGAGATAGTCTATACTCCTAGGAAGGGGGATGTTGTAGCAGATGCACTCAACAGGAGGTCTGGTATACAACTGCTTGGTGAGGAGACGAAGCAGCTAGCCGCTTGTTAGATATCAATTGTGGATAGAGATTGAGAATCTTTTCTTTAGTCTCTTACAGTCACTCCCCCACTTTTTAATCAAGTTAGTGAGGTGCAACGTGGGGACGCTGACTGCGAGACATGACGTGCTTAGATATCCACATGACACACAACTGATGGATTTTTTGAAGGTCAGGAAAACGTCATCCTCTTCAGAGGACGTACCATGGTACCAGTGTCACCAAAATATGATTTGTTGATGGAGTTCCACATATCACCTCTATATTTACATCCAAGAGTGGAAACGATTTACCCGGATCTCCAACTATAGCACTGGTGGCTGAGAATGAAGAAACTAGTTGTAGAGTTTGTCTCTCACTGCCTCACTTGTTAGCAAGTGAAGGAAGAGCATCATGTACTAGCAGGATTATTTCATCTTTTAGAGGTCCCAGAGTGGAAGTGGGATGGTATGTCCATGGACATCATGATAGGACATCCACGTACATCCAGGGGACCTGACTCGATTTGGGTGATCGTCGACCGACTCACTATGTCAGCCTACTTCCTATCGATTAGAGAGCAGGGTTCAGTAGAGAGCTTGGGAGGCCTCTATGTGTAAGATATTATTCAGCTACATGGACTACCCTCATTGATTTTCTATGATCATTATGCACGTTTTACTTCTCAGCTATGGAAGGGGTTGTAGGAGGCTTCCTAGATGCATCTTCGATTGAGCACCACCTTCAATCCTCAGAAGGATGGCCAGATTAAGCGGACCATTCAGACCCTCAAGGAAATGCTACGTGATTGTGTCTTCAACTTTGGATGCACCTAGGAGGATCACATGTCTTTGGTGGAGTTTTCATACAATAATAGCTATCACTCCACCATTGGGGTGGCACCTTTTGAGGCATTGTATGGGTGACCTTGCTGATCACCTTTGTACTAGACTGACCAAGGGGATTCAGCACTAGTAGGACCAGAGATGGTACAGACTACCACAAATAGAGTGAAGATCATCCAAGAGCAGATGAAGACTGCACTGAGCTGGTAGAAGTCTTATACCGATAAGAGATGAATACCACTAGAGTTCGAGGATGGTGACTACTTCTTTCTACGGGTCTCACCTTGACGAGGTTTGCGGTGAATTGGATGAGGCGGAAAGTTATCTCTGAGGTTCATCGGAAATTTTCAGTTCATTAGTAGAGTTTCCAAGGTTTAATAATGATTTTCTCTTCCACCTCAGTTTCACCAGGTGCACAATGTCTTCAACATATCCCAGATGAGAAGATACGTGCACGACCCTTCCCATGTCATTGACCACGGTGAGCTGGACAATGACGACGGGGAGAATTTTACAAAGGTTCTAGTGGAGACTAAGTATCAATAGGATCGGGTCCTTACTGGGAGTTCGATACCTCTGGTGTACATTCTCTTGTAGCACATGAACCTCTAAGAGAGCACATGAGAGCGGGAGGCTCGTATTCATGCTCAGAACCACCACTTGTTTTCTTAGTTTTTAGTGGTAGCTTACGGGGACATAAAGCCCTGTGGTGGGGAGAAGGTAAAGACCCAAAATTTCCATGTAATTTTATTTTATATATAAGAGATTTTTAAGAGTCTATGAAAATTGAAGGCATGTGATTCCATGGCCTGGAGTGCGCAGAATGAATTTCTGAACTTTATTTCGGGTATGTTCAGTAAACGTACGATCAGGTTTTTTTAACATTTGAACTGATGCTCCAAATTGAGATCTGAGGGCACTATTGAACTTGAAACGCTGGTACTCACTTAAGGAGACCATCACATCATCCACTGTATTTCGATGGTGTAAGACAACTTTTCACATATTCATGAAAGAATAAAATAAAAAATAAAATATTGTAGTTTTTTTTAATTTTATTTTAAATTCCATGTGGATTTTTCAATGGTGGGGACCACCTGAACTAAACCTCCCATGAGAGGTTCTGGTGGTGGGGACCACCTGAACTAACCTCCATGAGAGTTAATTTTGGTGGGGACCACTTGAGGATAAAATCCCTTGTACTCCCTCTTAAGTGTGGGGAATCCTCTTAAACTTCCCCCACTTTAATGGTGCCACACCATTTAATTTATTATTCCATCCACTATGTAATTAATTAATCCAATTTGAAATTGTGCCAACAATTGAAATTGGGGAAACACAATAGTTAGCTATTTTAGATTTTGGGGGAATGTATTGGCCAAGTGGAGAGCTCTCAGAGGAGTACTTTCTCCAAAAAAGAACTTCTTCCATGAAGAACATATTCCATGAAGAACGCTCCTCCAATGAAGAATGTCGATACATGACTTAAAATTCTTCCCTGAAACATCCACCAATGTGGGTCATCTTCAATTGATGATCATCTTTCCCTCTTCATCTATGATAACAAATGAATAAGGTAGGTACGGTGTTTGAATTATTTTCCGTCACCCATTCATGATATTCTTGTTCTTATTGAACCACTTGGTACCGCTCTAACACGGAGGGAGCGGTCCAAACAAACATATCCCGACCCATCCGTCGTTGTTCTTAAATGGTGTATCCTTTGCGATGAAAGAAGGAGACATTAGTGATGGTGAACGGTTCTAGTGATGGGTACCAGTGGAACGTGACAACCACCGATGATGGTACAACGCCCCGCCACCCCGCGGCCTCCGCTCCCCGCGGAGCTCCGCCGTTCGAAGCCATCACCGCCCCGCGGCCTCACCGAGCTGCCCCAGCGCTATCCGTGCTGCCCCACGGCCTCACTGTGCTGCCCCAAGACTGTTCGTACCACCCAGTGGCCTCGTACTCCCGTAGTTGAGATGCCCTCACTGGAACCCCTGCGGTCCCGTGCCTCTCGCGGCCGAGCTGACTCCCGCCCTCGCGGCAGTCCCATTGTCGAGCCACTCTGTGGGCTTGTGCTGTCCGTGGTCAAACCATTCCGCAACCTCTCCTAGCCCTCATGGAATGTCGGGACGGACCCAGTGGGTCATGCCGGATCAACCCAGACAGGGTCGGCCCTGACCAGGTCAGATTGGGTCTGTCCGATCGGGTCAGACCGAACCTGGACCCACTTCGACCCATTTACACTCTTTTGGCCATAACTCTCTCACATGGTGACTATTTTATGAACCTTCAACAGCTATAGAAACCTTGGAGTGAGATGACCCCTTTTAGTATACCAAACTGGATATTTGGAATACGATGGGGTAATGTCGGGTTGGATCAAGAATGAATCTAACCGGGCACCTGGACAAAATGGCTAATAACTCACAGACTGAGCGTCAGATAGATGCACCGTCTATTGCGTTTATACCACTATGACGTGGCGGTCCTATGAAATTATTCTTAATGATACTTCGTGGTATTTGGATTATAGACCAGTGTCTTGTGGAGAGGACCCTCCCAGAGACAAGCGTGCATAGTTCGAGAACCCTGTAACTGGCTGTGATGTGAAGAATGAAGAGTGATCCTGTGTGGGTCAGCACCGCGAGATCCTAGGTGGGTCAGCACCGAGCGATCCTGTTTGGGTGTTCCTCTTAACCGAGTAAGATGATTTTGTAGTTACATCAAAACATCTCTACTACTGTACTTAAGTTAAACATGGTGTGAGCTGAGTCTATACCTGTGTGGTACTTTCCATAATGGTAATACCTTGGTGGTATTCTTCTGTGTGGGTATAGCTATGTGGTATATGCCTTCGTGGTATTTCTTCCTTTGTGGAATAGTTTAGCTAGGGGCTTTGGAGTTGGACTATGTATTTTCCCCATGATTGAGATGGGTTTACTTCAAAACATAGGTATATGTATGGGCATATACCAATGTAGGGTTGTCAGTTGTTTCCTTCCTTTGAGGTTTATCCTTTTTAGATTTTGTGAGACCTTGAGGGTCTCTGGGATCCTACTGAGTATCCTTATACTCATCTATGCATGGGATATGCCCGCACATCGTTGTGTTTGGTGCAGATGAAAGACAACGCTGGCTGAGGATGAGGGTACTAGTACTAGAGGTAGCTCGTTGGTGGATGTTAGACGAGGTGAACCATATAGATGGTCATTCGTGAGTTGTACTGACCTTTCAGGTAGGATCCTTGGTGGACAATCCAATAGTTTCTTTTCACCTATCAATTGTCTTGTACGTTCCAATTTTCCTTGTACTTTCTAGTTGGGCTTTGTCACGACCCCCTGTCACCAAAGATGCCCCTCCTGAGCTGGCAATGGTGAAAGGGAGATAATGACCCCAGAGTCCCGCCTCCAGTAGGCCCCGGGTTGGCGACTAGCACCAAGGGTATGAGTTTTCACAAATATGGGAGGCATTACCCTTTTTATTATTTTGGATCGGGAAATAGGACAATTCAACCACCAAAAAGGGAAAAGAACAAGTGTATATAAATAAACCCAAACCAAGCCCACATGCATGTTTAAACAATTTTTATAACAAGGTACAAGTACAAGGAAGCTCAAAAGTACAATTCCAAAGAAAACAAGAGAACAACAACTGCAACAACTCCAACTGCCCGACTAGTAGGGTCCCGCACGGCCTTGGTAGTCCTCCTAGAAACCTGAAAGTAAACGTAGGGTGAGCATACAAGTATACTCAGTAGGGAAACCTAAAGATCTCGTGCACAAGTGGGGAGACACGCTAAGGTCCCATGAGAAAATAGAAGAACCAGAAACTAACAAGGAAAAACTATCCACCCAGCCTCACTGGTCACACTCACCAAGTAACACAAACAAGTTTAGTATATATATAGAACAAAAGTATTGGGTACCCCGCACCATTTCCCACTTAATTAGATGCTGCTCTTCCTAAAGGCAAGCGTCCTAATGCTACCACACTCTTCCCGCCCGCACACACCTGGGCCAAACCACGCATCCCGCCCGCACACACCTGGGCCTCACAACCACGCATCTCGCCCGCACACACCTGGGCCACAACCACTAACCCGCCCGCAGATACCTGGGCCTCATCCCGAAGGTTCTTGGGAACGGTAAGCCTGCCCGAAGAGTCTTGGGCTAAAGATCTCCTCAAGCCATCACAACCTCCGAGACCTACCCGAAGAGTCTTGGGTGTAAGGTCACCTCAAGCCATCATAGCCTATGGAAGAAGGAGCAGGAAGGAGCTAGTAACTAAGGGGGAACACCCTCTCCTATAAAATGGGAGTGTTCGGCACTAGGTGCTTGACATGGGTGTGGTGCGACAAAACACAAAGATACAATTATATATATACATATACCAAACACACAGCCCAACCTATGGCTTCTTAAAAAGAGAAACTGAGCATGTGCCTCGGCACTGCTACCACGAAGCATGCATCAACAACCAAACAATCATCCCCCAACCCCATTTAGGTTTTCATGTCTCATGCAATGGTTTAACAAATTATTACTACTGGGCAACTATCATCCAGACAAAACCTTTCACAAACATATCCCTTCCATCCACAACCAAGGTTAGGTAAAATGCAAGCAACCACATGCCATTTCATTTACAAAAAATTATCACAACCGTACAACATCCCATCATTCATTTATTTCAAAGTTCCACACATAAAACCCTTTCCACACACAAAACATTTCCGCATTTGAAAACACCTTTTACTTCAAAACACTTTTCATAATCAAAACACTTTTCATAAATAAAGGCATTTTCCACAACCAACCACTTCCCATTTCAACCCCATCGTTTACAAAACATTTCACACCTCCACGTTTCCACCATCAACCATTCCAATAAGATCACCACCCAAACGTCGCAGCCCCGCTGCTCACCCAAACCACAACAGACCACAAAACACCCCCAACACATGCCACGTAACCAAGCCAACACCCACATGTTCATTATTCCATTTTGGTTCAACCAGGGTGATCACACAAGGGTTCTAGATTTTCATTTAAAAAGTCAACTTTACATGATTAACCAATTTCCACATTCCATGAAGTTTCCATCCATAAGAAATACAGAAGGAGAGGGCAACATTTAATTGCGTAAGCAAAGGCCCCCAACGACTGTGATTTTCAGTAGGTAGAAGCTCATTCAATACACAAATATAATATCACAGGATATAAAAAGTAAGGTAACAACAATCACTAACTTCCCAACCCCATTCTTTAACCAGTTATTATCTTTATTTAAAGGTTCAACCATTTCTCATGAAAACAAAAGGATACCCGCCACACATGATACACAAGTTAGAGAGACAAAGGTGAGATCCCTACCTCAAAAGGTCCCGATCACGTCGCATCTGACGACGTCCTTCGGTGTCCTCCGCCTTCGCCAAACCCGAAAAACGCCTCCTAGGATGGAAGCTAGAGAAGGAAGGGTGGAAGGAAAGGTGAAAAGTCCAGGCTTAGAAGCTTCGTCTCATCGCTACGATCCTGTGGCCGCTGATAGATCGTAATTCAAAGCTCGGACAAAGATGTTAGAGGAGGAAGACTTCTTGATCATCAAAGAGCGTCGTTGTGCGAAGAAGAAGCGATTCGTCTGGAAATAATCCGCGACCCTTTCTTATATAGCCAACGAATAGGTAAAACAGTATGCAGCGTGTATTGATGAATACACAGTGTGACTGTACACCCGTTACGTGTTTTGACTGGTCAACACACGACACGTCACACGGTTTCCACGCGTTTTAATAATAATGATAATTCTATTAATATGTGGTGTTTCGTTGACCCGAGGCATGAGTCATAAAAAGTAGCTCATTAATGGTCTTAAAATGACCTTCATAATTTCAGGGTTACTCTGTGGCTGACGGATCGTCAATTCGATACCGTATGAGGGAGATACGTTGGATACAAGATCCCGTAATAATAACAATATTAAATCTATTAATTCATGAGCATTTCGGGTACCCAATCCGGAAACCCGAAAAAGACACCCAATATTGGACTCAAAATTTTTGTCTCGCAGTCAGGGTCTCACGAAGAAGTTATTGTGAAAAAAGTGTTTTATCAACAAAAATTAATAATAACAATATTTTATTATTATTATTAATCAATTATTTATTTATTTTTCATAACTCCAAAAGCAATCACGTTTTGGAGTCTTCATGGGCGCTAGAATTAAACACCAATTCCTCCTTTTTCATTTATTTGTCTTTTAAATTTTTTATTATTTTTTTGTTTCTCTCTCCAATCTATTTTTTTTCTTTCATGATTCTCTCCCACCACCAAAAGTGGCGCCTCCCATTTCTTTTACTCCATGTGGAACGCCCCAAACTCCATTCTCACTTCAACTTTATTATTTAATAAAATTAATAATAACAACACCCATAATTAATTTACTAATTTAATCCCATTAAATTAGTTTACCATGGTTATTAAGTTAAAACCATTCCATTTAAGTAAATTACATGACTAAACAAAAATTAATATAACATACATATTCAACCCCTTTTTAATACATTTAATTTCATTAATCTCTCGCACATAGTTTTACATCATCATTGTTATTACTCTTTTTCAATAATAATAATTCATTATTTCATTTTATTAACTCATCGCCATTATTATTTTTAATAACAATAATATTTATGCTCATCGCATTGACTACATTAAACCACCGCATTGGATATCTGAATCCAACCATGCCACATCAATGTCGCGTAACATACGTCAATTTAATTATTCAATTCTATTTCTTTTATTTCACATTGATTAAACTAAAACCATTTTAATTTAATTAACACCAAATATTTTCAAGCCATCATAATAATAATAACACTTACGCTACGCATCTTCATTTATTTATTTTCAATAAATATCATAACACATTTTATTAATTTCTCATTAATATTATGAATAATATTAATAACATAACACCTATTATTATTATTCTAATTTAATTCCAACAATTTCTCAATTAATATTAAACTAAACGCCTTATTTTTTATATATTCTTATTTAGAATTAAAACCCCTTTTAATTTAATTAATCACGCACTTTATATCACCATCTTTATTATTTAATATAATAAACTGACAAATCATCTTTTAAATTTTTATAAATTCTTCTTCGTTTTTATCATTAATAATTATCATTGTTACGCGCGCCGTGTTGACCACATAGATTTCAACAAAGGAATAGACCGGAGGGTTCCGGTCCATTACATCAGATACCTCTTAAAACATTCTCGTCCTCGAGAATTTAAAACCAACCAAGAAAAAGAATGGATCCAAACAACCACTCCGCAAGATACCTCTTAGGGTTCTTGTCATAACAAGAAACAACCGACAACCCTAATTATGTAAGTTAGGAATTCCCTCTTCTATGTCAAGATATTATCCGCTTTAGGGGGCACTGACTCGCCTGCACGGGTTTAATCGCATCCGCATTAATGTATCTCGATTAAGGACTGGGCCTTCCCACTTCCATATATTAGGTTTTTTTTCCAACATACACTGCACCCAACAACGTACAACCCACACACTACCCGGAAACATGGCTTGAGGAATTCCTTCTCCCATGTCGAGATATTATCCGCTTTATGCGGCACTGACTCACCTGCACGGGTTAAATCGCATCCACATTAATGCGTCTCAATTAGGGATTAGGTCTTCCCCTCCCCACATGATAGGGCTATTCACATACATTTAAAGAAAAGCGGGAAACAACATAGCATTAAAAACTCACAAAAACAAGGTCCAGGCCCAGAGAATGAGCAAAAGAGTTCCAACAAAGGAGTGTGATGATCTTGAATTTAAACAAAACATAAATGAGAGAATTTAAGTAAAACCGGAAACATCTCTCTCGATCTCTGGCCTTGCTAGGGTTACCACTTCTATTGCGTGAAAATGTCTGTGTCCCAATCCTCTGCCGTTCTGTTGACGTCCAGGTGCCATAGTTGTTCGGTAAACAGGGAACACCTAAGCCTAAGTAGTAATGAAAAACTCAAAGTTTTAATTATCAATTTATTTCAATTTTTTTCCCAGAACACCCAAATCAAGTAAAACACAAACATGATGATGCATGTACCTTCCCTAGGGTCTCTACCCTGCAATAAATATAGTCTCACTTGGTCGTTCGTTAGGCTCAGAGTCCTTGCATCGGATCACAGGGGGCCCTAAAATCCCGTGTCCTAGCTGGTCTTCCCTGGCCTATGTCACACACCAAGATTAACGAACACTGTTTCCCTACCATCCCATGCAATCCTCACTGTGCCTAACTCCAGACTCCATCCTATCTCTCAACCATCACCTCTGATACCATTCTGTCACGACCCCCTCTCACCAAAGATGCTCCTCCTGAGCTGGCAATGGTGAAAGGGAGATAATGACCCCCGAGTCCCGCCTCCAGTAGGCCCCGGGTTGGCGACTAGCACCAAGGGTATGAGTTTTCAGAAATATGGGAGGCATTACCCTTTTTATTATTTTGGATCGGGAAATAGGACAAGTCAACCACCAAAATGGGAAAAGAACAAGTGTATATAAATAAACCCAAACCAAGCCCACATGCATGTTTAAACAATTTTTATAACAAGGTACAAGTACAAGGAAGCTCAAAAGTACAATGCCAAAGAAAACAAGAGAACAACAACTGCAACAACTCCAACTGCCCGACTAGTAGGGTCCTGCACGGCCCTGGTAGTCCTCCTAGAAACCTGAAAGTAAACGTAGGGTGAGCATACAAGTATACTCAGTAGGGAAACCTAAAGCTCTCGTGCACAAGTGGGGAGACACCCTAAGGTCCCGTGAGAAAATAGAAGAACTAGAAACTAACAAGGAAAAACTATCCACCCAGCCTCACTGGTCACACTCACCAAGTAACACAAACAAGTTTAGTATATATATAGAACAAAATTATTGGGTACCCCGCACCATTTCCCACTTAATTAGATGCTGCTCTTCCTAACGGCAAACGTCCTGACGCTACCACACTCTTCCCGCCCGCACACACCTGGGCCAAACCACGCATCCCGCCCGCACACACCTGGGCCTCACAACCACGCATCTCGCCCGCACACACCTGGGCCACAACCACTAACCCGCCCGCAGACACATGGGCCTCATCCCGAAGGTTCTTGAGAACGGTAAGCCTGCCCAAAGAGTCTTGGACTAAAGATCGCCTCAAGCCATCACAGCCTCCGAGACCTACCCGAAGAGTCTTGGGTGTAAGGTCACCTCAAGCCATCATAGCCAATGGAAGAAGGAGCAGGAAGGAGCTAGTAACTAAGGGGGAACACCCTCTCCCATAAAATGATAGTGTTAGGCACTAGGTGCTTGACATGGGTGTGGTGCGACAAAACACAAAGACACAATTATATATATATATATATATATACCAAACACACATCCCAACCTATGGCTTCTTAAAAAGAGAAACTGAGCATGTGCCTCGGCACTGCTACCACGAAGCATGCATCAACAACCAAACAATCATGCCCCAGCCCCATTTAGGTTTTCATGTTTCATGCAATGGTTTAACAAATTATTACTACTGGGAAACTATCATCCAGACAAAACCTTTCACAAACATATCCCTGCCATCCACAACCAAGGTTAGGTAAAACGCAAGCAACCACATGCCATTTCATTTACAAAAAATTATCACAACCATACAACATTCCATCATACATTTATTTCAAATTTCCACACATAAAACCCTTTCCACACACAAAACATTTCCGCATTTGAAAACACCTTTTACTTCAAAACACTTTTCATAATCAAAACACTTTTCATAAATAAAGGCATTTTCCATAACCAACCACTTCCCATTTCAACCCCATCGTTTACAAAACATTTCACACCTCCACGTTTCCACCATCAACCATTCCAATAAGATCACCACCCAAACGTCGCAGCCTCGCTGCTAACCCAAACCACAACAGCCCACAAAACACCCCCAACACATGCCACGTAACCAAGACAACACCCACATGTTCATTATTCCATTTTGGTTCAACCGGGGTGATCACACAAGGGTTCTAGATTTTCATTTAAAAAGTCAACTTTACGTGATTAACCAATTTCCACATTCCATGAAGTTTCCATCCATAAGAAAATACAGAAGGAGAGGGAAACATTTCATTTCGTAAGCAAAGGCCCCCAATGACTATGATTTTCAGTAGGTAGAAGCTCATTCAATACACAAATATAATATCACAAGATATAAAAATTAAGGTAACAACAATCACTAACTTCCCAACCCCATTCTTTAACCAGTTATTATCTTTATTTAAAGGTTCAACCATTTCTCATGAAAACAAAAGGATACCCACCACACATGATACACAAGTTAGAGAGACAAAGGTGATATCCCTACCTCAAAAGGTCCCGATCACGTCGCATCCGACGACGTCCTTCGGTGTCCTCTGCCTTCGCTAAACCCGACAAATGCCTCCTAGGATGGAAGCTGGAGAAGGAAGGCCGGAAGGAAATGTGAAAAGTCCAGGCTTAGAAGCTTCGTCTCGTCGCTACGATCCTGTGGCCGCTGACGGATCATAATTCGGAGCTTGGACAAAGAAGTTAGAGGAGGAAGACTTCTTGATCATCAAAGAGCGTCATTGTGCGAAGAAGAAGCGATTCGTCTGGAAATAATCCGCGACCCTTTCTTATATAGCCAACGAATAGGTAAAATAGTATGCAGCGTGTATTGATGAATACACGGTGTGACTGTACACCCGTTACGTGTTTTGACTGGTCAACACACGACACGTCACGCGGTTTCCACGCGTTTTAATAATAATGATAATTCTATTAATATGTGGTGTTTCGATGACCCGAGGCATGAGTCATAAAAAGTAGCTCATTAATGGTCTTAAAATGACCGTCATAATTTTAGGGTTACGCTGTCGCTGACGGATCGTCAATCGGATACCGTATGAGGGAGATACATTGGATACAAGATCCCGTAATAATAACAATATTAAATCTATTAATTCATGAGCATTTCGGGTACCCAATCCGGAAACCCGAAAAAGACACCCAATATTGGACTCAAAATTTTCGTCTCGCAGTCAGGGTCGCACTGCCACTGACGGTTCGTGAAACCAAGGTCGCACGAAGTAGTTATTGTGAAAAAAGTGTTTTATCAACAAAAATTAATAATAACAATATTTTATTATTATTATTAATCAATAATTTATTTATTTTTCATAACTCCAAAAGCAATCACGTTTTGGAGTATTCATGGGTGATAGAATTAAACACCAATTCCTCCTTTTTCATTTATTTGTCTTTTAATTTTTTTATTATTTTTTTGTTTCTCTCTCCAATCTATTTTTTTCTTTCATGATTCTCTCCCACCACCAAAAGTGGCGCCTCCCATTTCTTTTACTCCATGTGGAACGCCCCAAACTCCATTCTCACTTCAACTTTATTATTTAATAAAACTAATAATAACAACACCCATAATTAATGTACTAATTTAATCCCATTAAATTAGTTTACCATGGTTATTAAGTTAAAACCATTCCATTTAATTAAATTAAATGACTAAAAAAAATTAATATAACATACATATTCAACCCCTTTTTAATACATTTAATTTCATTAATATCTCGCACATAGTTTTACGTCATCATTGTTATTACTCTTTTTCAATAATAACAATTCATTATTTCATTTTATTAACTCATCGCCATTATTATTTTTAATAACAATAATATTTATGCTCATCGCATTGACTACATTAAACCACCGCGTTGGATATCTGAATCCAAACATGCCACATCAATGTCGCGTAACATACGTCAATTTAATTATTCAATTCTATTTCTTTTATTTCACGTTGATTAAACTAAACCATTTTAATTTAATTAACACCAAATATTTTCAAGCCATCATAATAATAATAACACTTACGCTACGCATCTTCATTTATTTATTTGCAATAAATATCATAACTCATTTTATTAATTTCTCATTAATATTATGAATAATATTAATAACACAACACCTTTTATTATTATTCTAATTTAATTCCAACAATTTCTCAATTAATATTAAACTAAACGCCTTATTTTTTTAAATTCTTATTTAGAATTAAAACCCCTTTTAATTTAATTAATCACGCACTTTATATCACCATCTTTTTTATTTAATATAATAAACTGACAAATCATCTTTTAAATTTTTATAAATTCTTCTTCGTTTTTATCATTAATAATTATCATTGTTACGCACGCCGTGTTGACCACATCGATTTCAACAAAGGAATGGACCGGAGGGGTCCGGTCCATTACAGGCTTGTATTCCGGCCCCTTTTACTTACTGCACTTACTCTGATTACTATTCATTTTATTTGAGTTCATATCTTTCTATGTGCTTGGTTGCATGTTCTTACATGCACTAAAAAATATTTCACTTTTTCCAACATGAATATATCTGTTGGAAAAAGTGCATTTTCTGTTGGTAAAATGCTTTACGAACATATATGTCCCTATCGCTAAACTTTTGGTAAAAACTCTATCGCTAAATATTTTTAAGACAAATAAAATAGATATGTTTCAATTATAATAATACCAACAGATAATATATATTTTGTTTAAAGTGTTTATCAATAGGTTGTGATGAAAAATTTATCTGTTGGTAATAATATTACAAATATATAATTTTTTTTATAAATTACATTTACATACAAATTATAAATTTTTATTTTCATTAAAATTTAATGAATTATTTATTAATTTATCATCTATAATACATATTTTATAATTATTAAATAGAAGACTATTTTAACATGTTCAGAATTACACAAGAATTAATGATATTAATAAGGAAATTCAATACAAATAGAACATGTGGGATCCCCACCAAGATCAATCTTGGACCACCCTTCCTAGAACTACCCCCCCCCCCCCCCACAATTCTGTTCCACAATTCTTGCACTATACATCCACACCCACACCCCCACCATGTTGTATATCCCCTAAATAAGATCAACCACCCCATCAACTCCAGCCCATCATTTCCAACATCTCCAGCACCATTCCTTCCATGTCAGCTCCATCCACTTCCCATTCATGTCGTCTAGAGCCTCATCCATTCCATATCCAGTCTATTCCAGCTCATCTAACTCTATCCACATCCATGACAGCTCCATTCTATGCCAGCTCCATATTCATCTCCTACTGATCTATGCTGGCTCCATTTTATACCTTCTCCAGCCCTAGCCCCATCCATAGTAGGACCCGTCTTCAGAAAAATAGATGAAAAAAAGATGAGTAAAGACCTCATATGTATGTGAGGGAGGTATAAATACATGTGATAGAAATATATTACACCATAGTGATAAAGGTAGTACCTAAACAAAAAGTTATAAACATTTGTGTTGAACTTCCGACAATTTTGTTGAACTTCCTTTTGACATTAAACTAAGATAATACCTCCACAACAAGGAAATAAACATTCAAACATAGCCTTTTATATAAAAAATAAATCATTAAAATAATAAGAGTAATATAAAATGAAACCAAAATTCTGATATGAAATACAAGTAGAAAGGAAAAAACTAGAATAAAATAAAATACAATAACCAAAATTTGGAATAGGGAAAAAGTAGGAAACAAAAAAGTAGAAGAGGGAAACAGGGGGTCAAGAATCTAGAGATAGTAAAATATAATAAATTTCAAAAAAATTATGGTTAATGAAAAAATATAGAACATGTAGGATAACTGAGGGAAAATAATAATCAATTTAAAATCATTTTATGAAAAAAAACAAAGCAATGGACGGCCATATTGGATTTGTGATTGGGTATCGTTTTGAGGGTGGAAGAAAAAGTAGGGAATGGGTAGTGACTCCTGCAATGGTAAAGATACAGTACATATATTCGCAATTATGAACAAAAAACAAATACTAAAAAACTCAAGGAAACAATCATGTGACTCTAGATAAAAACCTCAAGAGCAAAACATACATAGGTCCCCATCAATAAATTTTTTGAAGATGTTTCATGGGAAGATACTGAAGGATTCCTCCAAGATTATAGGTAACTAAATTTGATTCCCCTCTATTCCGAATATAACGAACAACCTCTTTTACCACCCAAGGGGGCCTTCTTTCTCATATTCTACTTTGTTCTCCTGAATCCTATTATTTTGAAGGTTGTTTTACTTACTTAGTTTTATTCTATACTACTTATTTATCATTTAATTTCCATGCTAATTCCATCAACCATATTGATCAAAAAGATAAAAAGAAAACTAGATAATGATTTTTAATGGAATGTGCACATAAATGTGACTACTTCAAAACTGTGAATAAATTAACAATAGGAAAAACACATAAGAATATCAAACCATGATCCAAATACACATCCATAAAACAATGAAGGTCATTAAAAAAACTAAAATCTGATGGGTTTAGGAAGTAGCTTACTGGTCAGATTCTACAGCTACATGGGGTACCTACCCTCAAACAAAATGATAAGTACCTGTACACCTTGCCACTGGAATTCCAAAAAAGAACCAGAGAATCAAGGAAAAGGAAACAATACTTAAAATGATAATTACCACCCTGAGAAAATTCAATTTTACAAACATCATGTGGGAACCAATTTAGCCATGTCATATACATCTTAGCCTCCCGATCCCATGTTTTATCTTGGAGCATCCCATGATAGAGCTGTGAAACAGGATCTACAGGGGGGTGGGATGAGCCCATAAAAGTTTCATCTCATGTGAGTTTTCCCATAAAACCCACATCCAAATGAAAAAATATCAAGTCTTCCCCACTCCACAATGATTCTTTATGTGACTTCCTCATGAGAAAAACATGAACCTTTGAGAATCCTCAATTAAAATCATAAAAACTACACAAACAATGATTATTACACCCAAATAAAAAAAGCCAGAACTGTTTCAAACATCCTATAACATTAAACAAAAATCCAAGTATGCCAACATCAAGAAGGGGAAAGAACAAAAAGAAAATATTGTGCTGAAAATTAGGTAGAAAATATTCCATCCTAGATTATTGAATTTGAGAAAAAAAATTATTTTTTACATTATATTTTTATACATCTGGTTCTTAGAGAGAATAAATAATATCGTGGCCTCTTTGAATCTCCCTCAAAATGAAGCTGACCTGGCCACTGATATTGGACAGAATTCATAAGCTATGGTGAATACCACTCATTAGGATGAGATGATTATTGATAACGGTGGGTTAGTTGATCCTCTTAATATCACTCTAAAAGATAAGGATGTTCTTAGAAGCCTCAATAATTGGTATAAGTAGACTATGGATCCAGAAGCTGATAATAGGTATACTGCTCATGTTTAATGTTTACATAAAAGGATATAAATAATGATGACTCAAAAAGAAAGTAATGATGGTTTTACTTAAAGAGAATTATATATTCATCAACATGAGAGTAAAATTGGATGAACACAAAGATTTTCACTCTATTTTTATGTGGTAAAGTGTGTTCACCTAGCCTAGTTGAATGTTAAGGGAACCAACATGGGATATACATTCAATTGCATATATCATAGGTATTGACTAAATAACAAGATATTTTAATAAAATAACCAAATACTTCTAAAAAAATTTATATAAAATCCTTCAATACTTTATCAATTAATAAAATTTTGTGCATACATGTGTTTTAAGTGTTTATGAATATGCACCACCATATAATATGAGCAGCACCAGGAGAAATCCCACAAACATTTCTAGAGTGTATAATTATTAATAACACCAAGAAACCAATAAGAAAATCCATTTAGATTAATGAAATAAAGTGACAAAAACAATGAAACTTGGACTTACAAAAAAACTTGATGCATCATGCAATGAAACTGCAACACCCAGTAATGAAAAACATACATAAAGTGTTTATATATGGGAGACTGCATGTGTAAAAAAAAAATTTACCCTCAATCAACCCTCAATTCCCTCATTTGAATCAAGTATGAGTCCCTCCTAATCCCTTGTTGTGGACATCTTGAATCAAATTGAATGCTCTAAATAGGCCCCAACCATTAAATGAAGTTTCGCATGTTCAACATAATTGTTTAACATCACGCACCCTTTTAAAGAAAAAGGCATGTGGTGATGATATAAAATCATGAAATAATGATTCAATGGTGATGACATTAAATTGTTCCCATAAGTATTAGAATGTATGGAATGAATCTTTTCTAAAACTATATGGTTATCCACATATATAAAGCCAACCCCCTGAAAATATTATCCACTACCCTAAAAATATTTACAGAGCTATAATATTTCCCGACATTTAAATTGAAAAAAACATGGTTTGCAAGCTACAAGTCATTCTTTGAGACCAGGTATGATTTTGAGGATGGATTATCAGAACCATGCCAATAACTATTTTTCATAGCCACAAGGGAAGGATAAGAAATTAAATCTACACCTCCAAGAAGATCTTCACTCCTCTGGTGGCCATAGTCCTCGATAAGATAACCCAGGAGACGGCAAGACGCATAGAAATTTGTCCACGATTCTTAGGCAACCTATTTCTTATAACAATGCTACCCATCTATTTCAATCTAAATATACTCCACATGGGCCTTTGAATCATATAACTCCACATATATACAAGGGGAAATGATCAATCATCCTAATAATAGATGGATTTGGAAAGGGGAGTGGTAAAGTAGGGAGACGTACCAATATGGTTGAGGAAGCCGAATCTTGATTCATAGAAAACTCAAACAACCCGCTAAAAATATAGAATTTGAACGAATAAAAGGACTTATGTGCACTGTTCCAAGAACAATCCAGATCATATTCATCTTTGAAACAATTAGAAAATGTTGTGGATCAAGGAGACTCACTATAGTTTGATTCTTAAGATCTCATGTTCCATTGATGAAGTAGCTGAAGGTGCCAGCCGGGGGATGTCTCCATTCAAAACAAGCCACAGATGATAAGTCGAGAAGGAAAGAAGAAGCTGTGAACTCTGATGGAGAAATCAATAGGGGAAAATCTCTGTTTTTGAAACCTAAAACCATTGGAAATAGAGAAATTACAGGAATGCAAGGAAGTTAGTATGGGTTAAAGGGAGGAACAACACTAAGAGGAGGAGGCAGAAGGGGAACCAAGGACACCTCTCCTTCACATTTCGGATGGGTCATGTGAAACACGAGGAAGAGTAGGAAATCACAATGGACATCAAAGAATAAGAGAGTAGTGGAGAAAGAATGCTAACTGAAGGATACCACATCTGAAATTGGAAGCAGAGATGGCACATTTCATGGGCAGAGGAGGGCGGAGGCACGACGCTAGGATTCTTCTAGCTTGGCGTGCGAAACAAACTGAAAGGGGCGACATAGGGGAATAAGGGAGAAGAAAATATAGAACGTAAAAATAAAATAAAATAATAATAATAAACAATTTTTTTACAAGAAAATGAAATTAACATATCAAAATGTTGCTAGAGACTTTTAATTTTTGGAAATAAAGTTTCATATTATTGGTATACTTTTAAAAAAATCATGATGTATAATAAATTTATATATAATAAAATGTTTAAATATATATATATTTTTTGAATAAAAAATTATATTATATACATATAATGAATTTTTATATACATGAATTTATTTTTTTAGTTTTTACTACATTCGATCTTATTCAAGTCTCCAAAACTTATAATCATTTATCATTAATTTTATATTAGGTATATATATATATACACTATCACAAACATATAATGTGTCAATGAAAATATATGATTATATGATTTTATTAAAATATTTATAATTTATGAAATTTATTGAAAATAATATATATATATATATATTCATTTTTTTGGTAAAATATTTTATGTTATTGGATAATTTATAGAAACAGATTTTTATAATGTTAAAATAGTTGTTGATAATAACAATTAATAGTAATATATTCATTTATTGGTAAAATATTTGTTAGTGTTAAAAAATCAATATCATCCTATATAACTGTTGGTCAAAATAATTGTTCGTACATAAAATCTATACTAATAAAATTTAATATCTGTTGTAATTGCTCATTTTTACCAACCGGTATATCATATGTCAATAAATTTCTGTTGGTATAAGTGATTTTTTTATAGTGATTTTATAAAGGCAATGCCTACCTAGTTATATGGAATACGCCTTCGGGGATAGTCATCAGCCACTAACCTATGGAAGGCGAGCTTGGGGTAGTCACGGCACGAGCCCCGAGGGACGGGTCGTGACATTTCTACTAATCATGTGATCACTGTTAAACAATTATATTTGAAATGATCATAATGAATTATGGTTTTTTAAAATCTAGAAACATAAAACTAAAGAAGTGCATATTTTTTATAACCATTTTACATAATAATTCATTTAAAAAATACCATGAGGGATTTTCATTAATGAATGTTTGGGTCATTACAAAGAAACAAAATAAATATTCTTCTTTGTGAATGTTACCACTTCTTTGGATATCTTCATTTATTTTTCACTAAAATATTTCCTATGATGGAATTATGTTAATGTAAAGAGAACTAGGATATGTAGAGTGATGTAAAAAAGTGATTATATTGGAATTTTTTTAATCAAATCGTTTAGGAAGAGTGAATAAGGGAGGATAAGTTTTGTCCATTTACAAGTGCGGGAGATGACACACATGTACATTTTGAAAATAATCATCTACACCCATGTTTTTATCAATAAAAAATACTTCCAAATGGGTAATTATTGACACATAGAGGTTATAAGATCTAAACATGTCCATAAAATTGGCTTTGGACCAGATTATATGTCATCTTAATTCTTATATTTTTAGTTTAACTCTCAGTATATCAGTTTTACCTTAACAACAATAATTAAATTTTTTTCAATATTTTAGTATTAAAATTGTAAAACATTTAGAATAAATTATTAGATAATATAAATAATTCTGATGAAAAAATTTTAATATACATTTAAAAATTAGATTCATATAATTAGTAGGATCCTATATAAAAATATACCAACATACATGATGACAAAGATAGTTTCCAAAGAAATCATTCTCGTAAGTATACAAGGTTTTAATATCAAAATTAAATATGAAATTGATTAGAATGAATTAATTTTGTTAAATTTTAATATTATTGACATAAATTTACTATAAAAAAATTTAATGTATAATATAACCTTGTTTATTATTTTAACAAAAATGTAGTTAGAAAAAATTGTTATTTTACACTGTTCAATACAAATGTATCTTTTTTAGAAAAATAAAAATATAAACCTAAGATATTTTTGATATGATGATTATAAAAAATGATTTTATTTTTCTAAAAATATTTCTAAAATCAGTAGAAAATAATTTTAAATTATGTACACAAATCCTGAATAAACCTTTTTGTTTAAAAAATATTGTTTTTCAAAAAACATTTTTTATTTTAAGTCATTATTAATTTATTTATATTAAATAGATAACGATAGATAAATTAATTTAGTTAGTAATATTCATACCATATAATTTTATAGATAGTTTTCAATAGTATACTTTATTATGGTTCATTTTGGCCCATGATTTCATATTCCAGATGATTTGTTATTAAATTTTAAGAAATATTTTTTGGGGGTTTTATGGTCTGTGTTTCTTGTCACATATTATATCAGATACAATTTTATTCCTTTAGAATATTTGGGTGAAACATTCACCCCCAGTTAAATAAATTTTATCCTTATAATTTAAAAAAGATCTCGATAATCATGGGTTTGATATTTGGAAATACCATTGTTAAAAAACCATATCATAAAAGGCTTTAAAAAATTCCTCATTATAAGGGAGAAAAGGAAAAATGAAGGTAACCTAGAAAGAACAAAACTAGGTTTTTAGGTTGGAGAAAATTAGAGGCAATTGAAAATATGAACATGGAAGAAAAGTGTAAATAATTATATAGACTGATAGTGATCATTGATCATAGGAAATATAATGATCAATTGAAATTAAGTACCTAAAAAACATAAACCCGTGATGATTTAAAAGAACATTTGATTCATCATATATAGATGTAATAGTATAATTTTTCATTCCAATTATCTTTTAGAAATTTTGAGGAATTATTTTTCCTCAAATAATATAAGGGATTATACTTACGTTATATATTTCTATCTTTAAAAAAATTATCCTATAGTTATACCTTAATAAAATTCGAATTCATCACTGACTCCATGCAATGAATATCCAAAATTGTTTTTTATTAAATAACCACTAAAATAAACTTTTATCATATCATAAGATCCATAAAACAGTTATAATTATTTATATCCATCTAAATGTTTTTTCCAAAAATAGTATGGTCTGCATTAGTTATCCAATATAATATATTAATATCTAAAATGAAACAGTAACACCACATGTTCATTATTAATATTTATTTATAAATTCATTAAAAACAATTAACCAGAAAATAACCTATGGAAGTTGTAGGCATTAATAAATTATCTCCCTTTGGTTATGGGTTCAATCCCCATGACATTTACATATGTGATTGATTGTTACCCAACACACACATTGTCCTTTTTCAAAAAACATATTAATATATATCCTATAACATTACCAAAAATTTATAACCCATAACTACCATAACTACAAATACTATATCATCCCTTATGGTTACCTATACATTTAAATTTATTCCAAAAATAATAAGATAATTCATCCTTCAATAACATTATTAATAAAATATATACTAACCTAATGATTTTTTATCTAAAATGTTACCAAAAATATTACTAATCCTAGTATATTCCCATCACATAAAGCCTATAAAGCTTTTATTAATACATTGACAATATGATCAATCATAAACTCTTAACTGGTGATGATATCCATAATATTTACGTTAATTATGTCATATATGATTATAAAATTAACACAATCCATAGATGCTTCATGATTCATAAAAAAATTACCATTATTAAAAAAAATCAACGAAATAATTATATAATTCCAAAAAATATTTCAAATATTTTATTTCAAAATAGGACAGTCCATGCTATAGGTTTTAACCTTTGTATGATAAAATTAACTCAGATAATACCGAAGTTCCTCATATTTAAGAAAACAAACTGTTAAAGGATCCCCAGGATGAAATTTATTTCCTCCCACAATACACTTCAATTTTACTTAGAAATTAATTTGTTTATTCTCCTCTTTACAAAACGTAAATCCTTTTATAATTACTTTGAGACATTTCCATGGGCATATCATTCCACATTCATAACATGATTAAAATATCCCCTTCTTTCCTCCATGGTCTCCCCCACTTGAACTCTTAGTGAACTCTATCTTTTTCTATTTTTCGAGTTTGGGAGTTGGCTAAGGTATATAATTTTTATCTTATTTCTAGGGGACTATTTAGGAATAATAATTATATATTTCACATTATTCATAATCCATTTATTTATCATAGTCACCACATTTTCCTTCATATTCAATGATAACATGATTCCTTTGGGTTCTATTAATTGATTAAATGAAAAATAATAGCGTGAGTAATAATAATCACAGTGAGAAAATAACGTAATCATTTATAGGATTTCAAAAACATGAAACCTTATTTTCAATCTATGATACCTTAGTATTTTCCAAGGACATTAATTTTAATCATCTATTAAAATCCCCCATGTTGGTTTATAAATAAAATATGATTTATCCAATGAATATTCCAATGGAGTGTCAATCCATCTACACATAAAACATATTTTCATGTAATAGGTGATGCATAAGTAAACCCTGACAGACCTATTTTCAAGTTATAAAGCCTAGGTATAACAGTTCACGAACCACATCCATTTATATTATGTTGTTAGTGATGCATATATATGAAAAACCATTTATTATCTTCCTTTCAAATTATTTTAAATGTCGTTCTATACTTATCATAAAATTCAATCATAGGGTAATGTTCCCTAATATATGTTTTCCTAAATCTAGTTCCCAAGGTTTTTAATAAAAAAAATATGATACCAACTATAATCATTATGTATTTGGTATCCAAGATTTAGTGTTCCATTTACTACATTGGAATAAGATACAAGAAAAAAATCTCATATGATAGAATAAATAATTTTTTATGGTTAACTAAACAAATATTTGATTCTTGAATTATATTTAAATAAAAATAATATTGAAATTATATTTATTCCCACTAATATATCCTTGTATATCATTCATAGTAAAATTTTTACATTTCTAGGAAATTATATTAAATAAGTCTGAGCCTAGATGATTAGTAAGAGTAATGTAAATTACAAAATGACATGAGTAAATGAATAATAATTAATAAGGAATAATAAATATTGAAATATAAATATTTGATCATAAACTAAATTTAATCAATATCATAACAATCATGATATGATAAGGAATAAAAAAACTTTTAAGGTAAATAAATAGACAAAAATTCTATTTCAGAAACTTTTATATCATATAATGATATGACATAATTAAAATGGAGAGGTAGATAACTGAAAACCCATGTCATTTAGTCAATAAAAATGAATGAAATCTATATAAATATAACAAAATGTAGAAAATATTATGGAAAATAGTATTTTAATTCTCAATCAAGGAAATTCTTAAATATTGGTTGTCATGGCCTTAAGTATCATAATATCTCTACTTTCAAGGCCTTTCACAAGATAGTTTAAAAGTATGGTTAAAACCCCATTTAAATATAGCTTACTAATTCACCTCATTATAGTAATGATTCATAATGGTGCTATATAATTTTTCTATCCACCCATTTCTGCATGTCCAAAGCCTTTCACATATATCTAATAATTGATTTAATTCATGAACAACATCTCTAAACATCAAATATATATTGAGTAAAGAATAAAAATTTAACAATATTTCCACAGATAAATAAATAATTTTTATTTTAGAACAATTTGTGTATAAATTATATATGTTTTAAGAAATACACACATCCATGATAAATAATATGAATATTTAGGGGAAATTTAATGTATAATAATCAATAGAAAGCGAATATTTCAATGGAATGTTAATGACTACAAAAATGAATCCAAAATGTGAATTGTATTTATTTCATTGGTCAAAATGATTATAAACCATACTTATAAAGAATAAGCATTATATCAATAAAATCTATAACTAATAGTGTATATTTAAAATAAAATGTTATTGTCCTCGATGAATAGAAAACCCATAAAATGAAATTTAAAAAAAATCCTAAATAAAATATATCATTCATCATGAAAATAATATTTTACCAATAATAGATAAATTTTTTTTGAAAATATTTGTCATATAATATAAAATTTTAATCTTATAAAATATTATTTAAATATTTGAATTTTTTTATAGATATGAATTCCATTCATATTTTACAATTAAAAAATGATTCCTTTCCTTTTTTCATAAGAAGATAAAAATTACTTTTCTTTGAAATTGTCATGAGTATTCTCTTGAATTATTTAATAACAAGTAAAAATATGTAAAAATGTAATTACAAAATAATTTTTAAATGATTAAAAAAATTAAGAATAATTTATTATATTACATGGATTTAGAGGACAATGATTTTCAAATAATGAGAGAAATGAACTTCGATATTCATAAAATCAATTTTTTTTATAATTTTATATACCAATGAGTGAAAATAATTTTACTAATAATTGAAAAATAAATGAATAAAAATGTTCAATAAAATTAAATTGGTTTTTATCAAATTATAAAATAATTTACATGAATGGAAAATCAAGCATAAATAATTCTGATTAAAATGTGATTATGAAATGAACCATTACAAAGATGATAAAATTAATGTTAGAATTAACCAATTAATAAATTATTTGAATGAAATATAAATAACCCTAAAAAAGTGGATATAAAACATAAGATAATAAAAATTCATTACCCATATAATATAAGAACATAAAAGACAATGAAAAGGTTATATCGCCTAATGAAAGGAAGTATGGTTATGAAATTATTTACCACTTGGTAAATTTTAAGCCAAATCCACATGAATGGAATCATTAAAATAAGAACATAATATACCATTAATTATTATTTAATCATGATATTACATATCATAGGGTCTACAAATATGTAACGTCCCGACCCTAGTTACCCAGAGTCGGTAAATTATTACATAACATTGGCATGATCACAAGGAAATCATGTCTCGAAAGACTAATCAGTTTAGTATTATCGGAAACAAGATTCATATATATGTTAAACTTTACAACTTGAAGAGAAATACAACAAAAATATATTTTATTAGGAACATCCAAGCCTCCTAGATTATGCATGCAGGTCACTCATAACTAACTTCTTCATATCCTAGAGAAATGAAACATAAGAAAGGGGTGAACTCAAAGGCTCAGTAAGGGTAAGTAATACAGCGGAAAGTTACATAAATATTAATCATGGTGAATAATTAAAACCACATTCCTTTACCAATAATAAACATGAATAATTTTATTGCAAGAATATGAGCTGAGTAAATAATTCCATAATTAAACATAATCATGGGTATTCTACTAGTCGAATGACCACATGAACCATCAATATTATTTCCATAATGAGGGAATGTATAATGCCGGACATTCTGAAACATTTTGTCAAGGCCTTGGCCAAGACGTCTAAAAATGATTAAGGCCACGGCCAAAACCATAAATCAAATTGGGAAAGGTCCTCAGCCAATTCCACGTCTATTTGTCTCATGAGACCTACCGATGCATCGAGGAGCTATAGCGGGCTCCACCCGTCACTTACTAATTCCAGTACATTCCTCATATGAAAAGGTTGAAATATAACATAAACATACATTTTAAAACTAGAATAAAAAATGTCAATAATTTAACCATAAACCATGAATGGTATAAAAATAGCACATCCACAGTCAAACATATAATAAAACCTTAAATACAATATTGAAGTTTTGTATCATAATAATTCAACTTCAAAAAATCATAAAATCCATCAAAGGATGTTGACATAGATGAAATCAAAACCCTTTTTTTAGAGACATAGCTCTTCATATTTTGAAATCATTTAAGAGTCACATAAAGAAAACATTTATTTTGAAAGTATTCTAATAAGTTTGTAAGGGAAGCTTAGACGATGTTATAACGACAGAAAGTAGCCACTCCCTCCTTATAAGTTAAAAAACATTCCTCCCCTAAATTTGTCGAAAAGGTCAAAAAGTACCTTGTTTGGAAAATGACGGAAATATTCAATTATAAACATCTTATAAAAAGTAAAACAAGGGTATAAATTTATTTATCCCATAGTTTGTAAAATAGTAAGAATGATTTGAAATACATTTATAAGAGACATGGATGTGGATGATGAAGAGGACCCAGTAGATAATTATGTATAAACAACCTCAGATAATGAAGGGATTGTGAAATAAACCCTTACCTTGTACTATACCTTATGTTGAGTGTAGGTTAACCTCTTTTATAATGGTGAAATAATTGTTATTAAATTGTAAAACAATCATATACATTAATAATATATCATATATGATCTTTTAACATTGCTTTGTTAATAATATCTTAGTATTATCGTTGTTTCGGGTGTTAACTTACTCATTTTCTATTATATGTTTTGTTACATAAGTCATGTTTGTTATGTATATGTTGTATAGTATTCATATCCATAATGATATCAAGTCCTTAAAATTATTTTCAATCATCAAATCTGAATTATACTTGAATGGATATGATGGGGAATGAATCTCATTGCGTTCTTCAAGACGGTAGTCCGTACGTACGCACGAGCGATAATATCATTCTTTTGATTTCAAAATAATATATAATTGGATGGTATATCATAAATAAAAAATCATTATTATGTTATATTTATTATTTACATTATTTACACATCATTATTACACCCATCCAAATAATCATGTATTGAATAACAATTACAGCACGACGTGGAGATGATAGGCCGTACATACGCACGTATGGTGACATGTCATTTAAAGGATGGTTAAAATACTGAATATGGTTGTACCATATTTATAATAACATCACAGTATATATAAGATATTGTAGTTATTATTTTATAATGGAAACAACAAAGAATGAATAATTTGAAGAAGAAAGGAACATGAAAAAGGATGGTGAAAACATTACCTATTCTTCGGGTTTTTCTTTTTGATTTGATCAAAAGGGATCCTTAGGATTACTTTATGACTAAAGTAAGGCCTCTAGTATTAAGGGAGGATAGTTTATGGGGTATTTTGGCAGATTTTGGACGAACCAAAATGCTTTTATGGTATGAATAATTTGTTAGAAGTGGTGTCCTTTTATAAGGGGGAGGAGGGGCTCTTTAAGAAAAACTTAATGTATTAATTTATAATAAATTAATATTCAGTTTCTAATGGATCAAAAGTGGATTATTCAAAGTCTAAGGTGAGTTTTGGTCTAAATACTTTCAACCAATATATTTTATATAGTTTTGGGTCACTAAATAAACGTTATCATTTATATTTAACTCTTAGTTAAATAGTTTGACATTTACCATGTCTTTTTGTATTTTTATATTATATAGTTAATAAACATACCATATATATCCAAGCTAACTTGAAGTGGTTAATTAATGATACACCTATCATTATATAAGTATCTTGGCCAAACCTTAGATTTTTAAGAATTTAATATCAATTAATAATATAATATTTTAAAAAAACTCTTTTATGTCAATTTTGACACTATTTGGTATTTGATTTTTTTTAAACTTATAACAGCATGATTACTTAGAATAAAGATAATTAAACCAATAATAACAAGTCATATTAACCTATAAAATAATTTTAATTTATAAAAAGTCTCAAATTACATTTATTTGGGTATTTATATTATCAATTATTTTAATATTTCATTAATTAGGTTATTACTGCATCACCATTGTGTCATAGATAAATTAAATTATTTAATATCTAAAAAATATAAATAAAAACCCATTATGTAGGAAATATTTTTAGCTTTCTAATGAATATTTATAATCTAATTTATCTTATTTATAACCTTATATTAAAAATGTTTTAGTAATTAGACATTGATTTTTACTCCTTTAACTATTTGAATTAAATAATAATAAATGTCCTAATCTAATCCAAGTGGACCTAAATGATAATATTTTATTCCTAAAGATGTTTTTGGTCGAGATATACTTGTCCTATAGAATTAGAACATGTTTTAGGGTAATATTAATATACTTTTTACCCTTAATTACCATATTTACTTTTAACTGTTGTAAATAAAAGTAAAAAGTTACTATTTACCAAAAATTATTTTTATCTCATTGAACCACATTTCACTCCTTGATATTAACTGTGTGTCTCAGATTTTTGAAATTCCACTCACAGAAGCAGTAAAATTATGTTTTATGTGAATTTCCAAATTCTCTTACGAGGTGGGTAAAAGACGGTGAAAAGTTCAATAAAATTTTTATATATCAAAAATTATTATAAAACAACTCCAATGAATTAAATTGAACATATATATATATTATGTATCTATTTTGACATTAACTAAATTTAAATAAAATAAATAATTATTTAAATAAAAATTCGGTTTTAAACTATAACTCAATGTTTTTTCACTATTCATCAAAAATTGAATGTTTTCAGAAAAATACCAAAAAAATCACCCTAAGATAATTTTGATATTCCGAATCAAAAATGAGGTCCATCTTGAAAGATTAAATGTATAAACTTTAAAAAATTGTGTATTAGTATTCATAATAGCTAGTCTGATTGGTTGTGGTGTGTGTAAGAACATGAAGTTTCATACAACACATGCTACTGTATTATTCAAAGAGAAGCGAACCGTGGATACTTGGGGTGTTACATTCTCCCCTCCTTCAAATAATTTCATCCTTGAAATTTCTAGAATATTATTGCATAAAAAGTCTCGGGTGGTTCTTCATCATCAGTTCCTCGGGTTCCCATGTGGCCTCTTCCATCTTATGGCTTCTCCATAGAACTTTTACCAAACGAGTCATCCGATTTCTCAGCACTTGTTCTCTTGTATCAAGAATCCTGACGGGCTCATCGCAATAAGACAAATCGGGTTCTGGTTCAAATTCCTCGTAAGTTAGTACATGTGTTGGGTGAGGCATGTATTTTCTCAACAGTGATACGTGGAAACAATCGTGAACTTTGGACAGACTTAGTAGTATTGCCAAATGGTAAGCTACATCTCCAATTCATTCTAGAATTCCAAATTTCCTCTATACCTGGGACTCAATTAACCTTTCTTACCAAAACGTATAACTCCCTTCGATGGAGATACCATAAAAAAACATGATCTCCTACCTGAAATTCCAAATCCTTCTTTCGGTTATCGGCATAGCTCTTCTGCCTACTTTGAGCTGCTTTGTTGTGGTTTGGGATTACCTTCACCTTCTCCATCGTTTCATCAACCAGTTCTGGTCCTACAAGTTTTCCTTCACCAACGTCATCCCAACAGGTTGGTGTGTGACATCTCTTTCCATATAACGCTTCATATGGTGCCATCTGAATACTTGAAAGGAAGATATTTTTATAGGAAAATTCCACCAGAGTTAAATATTGATCCCACTTACCCTGAAAGTCAAGTGATCATGATCTCAACTTTTCTTTTAGGGTTTGAATAGTCCATTCTAATTGTCCATCAGTTTGGGGTTGGTAAGAAGTGCTCAGACGATGTTCAGTATCTAGGGATTTATGAACACTTTTCCAGAATCTTGAAGTAAAATGGGGATCATGATCAGAAACAATTGATAGGGGTACTTCATTAAGTTTCACAACTTCATTAAAATATAGTTTTGCTAGGCGTTTGAGTGGTAAATCTTCCATTATATCAAGAAACTGTGCTGACTTGGTAAGACGATCAACCATGACCCATATTGCATCATTCTTTCTAGGAGTACTTGGTAGTCCCATGAAAAATTCCATCGTAATATTATGCCATTTCCACTCTGGTATGGGAATAGGTTGCATGACTTCTCCTTGTTGTTTCCTTTCATCATTCACTTAATGACAAACCATACATCTTGACAGAAAATTAGAAATCTCCCTCTTCATGTTGTCCCACAAAAAATTTTCCTTCAAATATCTATACATTTTGGTGTTCCCAGGGTGTATAGAGAAATTGGAACTATGAGCATCATCCAAGAACTCTCTTTTTAGATCAGGTATATTGGGAACAAAAAGTCTCATCCCAAATTTAAAAATTCCATCTTCATAAACAATGTCACTCAATTTCCCATCATTCATACCTTTAATCTTCTCTTGAAACTCTTGATCACTAGTTTGAGAACTCTTTGTCATTTCTAGTAATGATGGTTTGGCAACTATTTGAAAAATTACTGATGTTTCACCTTCCATGGTGATTCACATATCCATCTTTACTAGATCCATTTATATAGGATCCTTTTCCACACTAATCTGGTTCAAAACTCCTTGATCCTTTCTACTTAAAGCATCTGCCACCTTATTTGCCTTCCCTGTGTGGTAGTGTATCGTGAAATCATAATCCTTGAGTAATTCAAGCCATCTCCTTTTCCTCATGTTGAGTTCTTTCTATGAGAAGATATACTTTAAACTCTTGTTATCGGTATATATCCCACATTTTTCACCATAGAGATAATGTCTCCATATCATTAAAGAAAAGATTACAACAGCTAACTCAAGATCATGAGTATGATAGTTTTTCTCACAAATTTTTAGCTGTCGTGATGCATAGACAATAACTCTATTATTCTGCATAAGGACACAACCAAGTCCTTTCTTCAATGCATCACTATAAATAATGAACACATCATTCCTCGATAGTAGAGACAATATAGGGGAATTGAATGATATCTCTTTAGTTCTTTAAAACATTATTCACATTCTTTTGTCCAAAAAAATTTAACTGCTTTACGTGTGAGCTTCGATAATGGGTTAGCCAATCGGGAAAAATTCTGGATGAAACATCGATAATAACCTGCTAAACCAATAAAACTGCATACCTCAGTTATACTCATCAGTTCTGGCCATTCTTGGATTTCCTTGGTCTTAGAAGGATCAATAGAGATTCCATCCTTAGGGACAATACGACCATGAAAATAAATCTCCTGAAGCCAGAATTCACACTTGCTAAACTTCCCATATAATTCATGTCTTCTAAGAGTATTTAGAATAATGTGAAAGTGATTTTCATGAACTTCGTAGCTTTTGGAGTATTCCAAGATATCATCAATAAATACCACCACAAAATCATCGAGATATTCCGTGAAAACTCTATTCATTAGATCCATGAATACAGAGGGTGTATTTGTCAATCCAAAAGGCATTACTATAAACTCATAATGCTCGTACCTGGTTTAAAATGCTGTCTTCGGAATGTATTTCTTCTTCACACACAACTAATTGTATCCAGATCTAAGGTCAATATTTGAAAAGTATTGAGATCCATTCAGTTGATCATAAAAATCCCCAATGCAAGGTAGGGGATACTTGTTCTTTATTATTATATAATTGATTTCTCTGTAGTCAATACATAACCTCATAGATCCATCTTTCGTCTTAACAAAAAGGACAGGGGATCCCCATGGAGAAATAGTAGGGTGAATAAATCCCTTATTACTCAATTACTCTAGTTGTTTCTTTATTTCAACTAAATCCACAATGTCTATTCTATAAGGGGTCTTTGATATAGGCCTTGAACCAGGAATTAAATCAATGGAAAACTCAATTTCTTGTTTTGGAGGATGTATAGGTAAATCTTCTCGAAAAACATCAAAATATTATCTCACAATAGGTACATCCCCTATTTGAACATTCCTTTCCACACCCATAGTTATTTCATTCTATTCATCCCCAATAATTGAATTTAGTTGATCTACTGGGGTTGGATCTAGATAAGAATTAGGTGGTGAAGATTGTGCTCTAAAGATAAGGTGTTCTTTATCATCATCATCAAAAATCGTAACCTCCTTCTTCTTATAATATATTTCCACATCATGGTCCGAAAGAAAATCCATACCGAGGATTATATCAAATTCAGTCATGGGTATGACGATGAGATCAGTAGATAAAGAACATTTATATGCCCTATTGGGAATGGATCCACAGAATTTACTAGCAATGATACTTCCCTTAGGAGTTTTAACTGATATCTTCGTTGTTAAATCAAATTGGAAATATATAATTTTATTAGAAACCTTGGAAGATATGAAACAATGTGATGATCCAGAATCAAATAAAGCATTAGCTAAACTTTAGGAAACCATTAAATTACCAACCACCACGTCTTTCGGGGCATCAACCTCAGCAGTAGTGATTGCAAAAGCTTGGCCTTGATCCCTTGGCCTATTCTAAGGTAAGTTTTCCTCATGCTTAGGGCATTCATTTTCATAATGTAACATCTCCCTGAAATTGTATCATTGAACATTTTTAGCGTCTTTACTTCCTTTAAAATCACCAACTAGATGGCATTTCTCTCCACATTTGTAGCATACTCCTTTTCCTTTTAGATAGGAATGATGGTTCTTCCTTCCACAATTATCACAGGGTGGAAATTAAATTCTACCCTTCTTCCATATTTCCTTATTTCCTTTCCTAGAGTGTTCAGTAGCTCTCTTATTCTCTTGCTTTGATTTAAAGTCATAAGACATAGAGAATTCCTTTTCTTTCTTGATAGCACACAAGATAATATCTTCATAGTATGAGAATGATTTTGATACTAATTCTTGATAGAGAAATAGTTTTAACCCATTAAATAATCAATCAATCCTACTTCTTGAGTTACGTATATAATCTGCAGCATGCCTCGCTAACCTTGTAATTTTATCCTCATTATTTACAACATTCTCGTCCTTCTTTTTCCTCAGACTCAGAAATTGTATTTCCATATCTGCTTGATGGTCATGAGGAAATTGTTTTTCTATGAAAATTTCTTTAAATTCCCTCCATTCCATATTTGATACTTCCTCATCATCCTTTGTGTTTTGAATCAAGGATAACCATTGATCAACATATCCAGTGAGGCGGTAAACTACCATGACAACTTTTTCTCTTTCGCTACTCCTCGATGCTTGGAATATTTTCTCTAAGGAGTTTATCCATTTCTAAGCCACTAATGTATTTGTACTCTAATTGAATGTTGGTGGTTGTTGCCTCATTAAGCGATATAACATTGATCCTCCATGCTGTGGGTCTGGGTCGTCCATATAGGTAAGGATATTATTCATAAACTGAGTGAGTTGTCCCAGTAAGGTGATTAGTTGTTCATCACCCATTGAATCACTATCTCCACTATAATTATCTTGAGGAGGAGGGAAATCTTGACATGGAGTGTGTGCATTGATACAATTTCCATTCCTTCCACTAGGCACCATTTCTAAACAATGGTATAAACTAGATTAGTTTATGAATCAAAATATATAATTCCAAACTTCTAAAACACTTAACATAAATTCAACAGTTTATGGATATAACCCATAATCATAAAAAAAGGTTTTATATGAGGAAGTGTCTACTCAATAACCCTTCATAATGGTTTATAAAGAAAATTAGAATTATCCTAAGCATATCCCCCGAGACTGCCATAAACAAGAGTGTAGCAAGGCCCGTTGCCATGCACCAGTTCTCGTTCGAGTCTAGATCAATGTAGTGTTTTCGGGTTTTACCCCTTGGTACATCTGTGCCAAATCCGCCTCTACCTGCTCATATCCAGACATGGATTTATTTCTTGGAAAACTCACAAAATCTCTACAATACAAAAATTCTAGGAAGTTCTTCTATACTAATCATCATATTCTATCTTAGGGCTATGTGCTCTAATCAGAGTTTATCAAAATATAGTTTCCAAGGATTGTACTAAACGTCCTCTGATAACAACAGTAACTCTATGACCCTAGTTACCCAGAGTTGGTGCATTATTACATAACATTGGCATGATCAAAAGGAAATCATGTCTCAAAAGACCGACCAGTTTATTATTATTGGAAACAAGATTCATACATATGTTCAACTATACATATTGAAGAGAAATACATCACAAATATATTTCATGGGGAACATACAAGACTCCTAGATTATGCCTGCAATTCACTCATAACTAACTTCTTCATATCCTGGGAAAATGAAACAAAATAAACAGGTGAGCTCAAACGCTCAGTAAGGGTAAGCAATACAACGGAAAATGACATAAATATTAAGCATGGTGACTAATTGAAACCACATGACTTTACCAATAATAAACATGAATATTTTATGGAAAGAATATGAGCTGAGTAAATAATGCCATAATAAAACATAATAATGGGTATTCTACTAGTAGAATGACCACATGAACCATCAATATTATTTCCATAATGAGGTAATGTATAATTTCAGACGTTCTGAAACATTTTGTCAAGGCCTCGGACAAGACGCCAAAAAATAATTATGGCCACATCCCAAACCATAAATCAAATTGGGAAAGGGCCTCGGCCAATTCCACATCTAGTTGTCTCATGAGACCTACCAATGCATCGAGGAGGTATAGTGGTCTCCACCCATAACTTACTAAGTCCAATAAATTCCTCATATGAAAAGGTTGAAATATAACATAAATAGTCGTATTAAAACAAGCATACAAAATGTCAATAATTTAACCATAAACCATGAATGGTATTCAAATAGCACATCCATATTCAAACATATCACAAAACCTTCAATACAATATGGACATTTTGTATCATAATAAATCAACTTCAAATAAACTTAGAATCCATCAAAGATGTTGACATAGATAAAATCGAAACCTCTTTTTTTAGAGACATATCTCTTTATATTTTAAACTCATTTAAGAGTCACATAAAGAAAACATTTATTTTGAAAATATTATTATAATATTGTAAGGGAATATTCGAAGATGTTATAACGGCGGAAAATAGCAACACCCACCGTATAATTTAAAAAACATTCTTACCATAAATTTGTCGAAAAGGTCAAAAAGTACCTTGTTTGGAAAATGACATAAAGATTCCTTTATAAACATCTTATAAAAAGTAAAATAAGGATATAAATGACTTTAAACCATAGTCTGTAAAATACAAAGAATGATTTGAAATACATTTTTAAGAAACATGGATGTGGATGATAAAGAGGTCCTAGTAGAAAATTATGTATAAAGAACCTCGGATAATGAATAGATTATGAAATAAACCCTTACGTTGTACATTTCCATGGTTGAGGGTAGGTTAAAATCATGTTTAATGGTGAAATATTTTTTATTAAATTATACAATGATCATATACATTAATATAATATCATATATGATCTTTTAACATTACATTGTTAATAATATCTTAGTATTAACATCATTTCAAGTGTTAACTTACTCATTTTCTTTTATATGTTTTGTTACATAAGTCATGTTTGTTATGGATAGGTTGTATCTTATTCATTTCCAGAATGATATAAATTCATTAAACATTATTTTTAATCATTAAATGAAAATTATACTTGAATGGATACCATGGGGAATGAATCTCATTGCGTTCGTGGAGACGGTAGTCCGTACGTACGCACAAGCAACAATATCATTCTTTTGATATTATATAATATATACATAATAATTATCATATTATATTTATTATTTACATGAATTACCCATCGTTATTATATTCATCCAAATAATAATGTATTGAATAACAATTGCACCACGACGTGCAGACGGTAGGCCGTACGTACGCACGTATAGTGACATGTCATTCAAAGGATGGATATAATGCTGAATATGGTTGAACCATATTTATAATAACCTCACAGTATATAAAAGATACTGGAGTTATTATTTTAGAATGGTAGCAACAATGAATGAAGAAGTTGAAGAAGAAAGAACCTTGAAAAAGGGTGGTGAAAACATTTCATCTTCTTCGGGTTCTTCCTTTTGATTTGATCAAAAGAGATTCTTAGTTTGGATTTCTGACTAAAGAAAGGCCTCTAGTATTAATATAGGATAGTTGAGAGGGTATTTGGATAGAGTTTTTCCAAACCAAAAGGATTTGAATGTATGAAGAATTGGATTGAAGTGGTGTCCTTTTATAAGGGGGAGGAGGGGCTCTTTAGAAAAAACATAAAGTATTAATTTATAATAAATTAATATTCGGTTTATAATGGAACAAAAGTGGATTATTCAATGTATAAGGGTGGTATGGGTCGATATAATTTCAAAAAATATATTTTAGATAGGTTTGTATCATTAATTAACCTTATCATTTATATTTAACTATTAGTTAAATAGTTTGACATTTACCATGTCTCTTTGTGTTTTTATATTATATAGTTAATAAACATACAATATAAATCTAGGATAACACCAAGTGGTTCATTAATGATACTACAATAATTATACAAGTCTCTTGGCTGAACCTTATATTTTTATTAATTGAATATCAATTAATAATATAATATTTTTTTTTTAAAAACTCATTTATATCAATTTTGACACTATTTGGTATTTGATTTTTGTAAAAATCATAACATCATGATTACATCAAAAAAAAACAAAATTAAATCAATACTAACATGTCATATTAAACTATAAAATTATTGGAAGTCATAAAAAGTCTCAATTTATATTTATTTGGGTATTTATATTATCAATTATTTTAATATTTCATTAATTAGGTAATTAATGCATCACCATTGTGTCATAAATAAATTAAATAATTTAATGTTGAAAAATTATAAATAAAATACCATTATGTAGGAAATATTTTTAGATTTATAATGAATATTTATAATCGAATTTATCTTATGTATAACCCTATATTAAAAATGTTTTAATAATTAAACCCTGATTTTAACTCTTTTAACTCTTCTTTGAATTAAATAATAATAAATGTCCTAATCTAATAAAAATTGACCTAAATGATAATATTTTATTCATAAGGTTGTTTTTGGTCTAGATACCCTTGTCCAATAGAATTAGGACATGTGTTATGGTAATATTAATTTCATTTTTACCCTTAATTACCATATTTACTTTTAACAGTGGTAAATAAAAGTAAAAATTTACTATTCACCAAAAATTATTTTTATCTCCTTGAACCACATTTTACTCCATGATATTAACCGTGTCTCTCAGATTTTCAAAATTCCTCTAACAAAAGTGGTAAAATTATGTTTTATGTGAATTTCCAAATTCTCCAAAGAGGTGGGTAAAAAACGGTGAGAAGTTCAATAAAATTTTTATATATCTAAAATTATTCTAAACTAACTCCAATGAATTAAATTTAACATATATATTTATTATGTATCTATTTTGACCTTAATTAAAATTTAATAAAATAAATAATTATTAATGTAAAAATTCGGTTTTAAACTATAACTCATTTTTTCACTATTCATCAAAAATTGAATGTTTTCAGAAAAATACCAAAAATTCACCCTAAGATAATTTCAATATTCCAAATACAAAAATGAAGTCCATTTTGAATGATAAAATCTTTAAAACATCAAAAAGTGGGTATTAATATTCATAACGGATAGTTTCATTGGTTGTGGTGTGTGTTAGAACTCAAAGTTGCGTACAACACATGCTACTGTATTATTCAAAGAGAAGCATACCGTGGAAGCTTGGGGTGTTAGAATAGACACCATATAAAATATAGTAGGTTTATAACAGTACAATACGCCCCAATGAAGAAAACTTATGATGAAGTCCCTTACCTCATCCTTCTATTTGGTTTATCTTGATTTAAACTCATGTTTAATTATTTTAAGAATGTTATAAATTTATAAAATAATTAAGTAGACTAAATCACATATGATCCACATAGAATATTTTATCACTTGTTTTTTAAAAATCATTCATTATCATTATTGTTTTGAGTGATAAATACCATGTTTTCTCATGAATATTTTAATGTAGAACTTTTTGTTATTGAGAATATTATATAGTTATATAATATATACAATTATATTAATGTTATAAATGTCATGTTTTCCATTATATACTATTATATAATAATTATTCAAAATTTGAACATAGAGATTGGTTCCGACCGTTTTGTAGAGACGGTTGGCCTTACATACGCATGAGTAACATTACCATTTCCTTAAAGGTTGAATTTTTAAGGAATTAGGTGATATATTAATTTTTAGAATAAAAATAATGTAATTTATATAAAAAATATTAGTTAATGTTTCCTTATTATAATCCTTTTAAACTGTATGTGAAAAATGAATCACATTGCTTCACGAAGCGGCAGTCCGTCGTACACACAAGTGATGTTATTATATTTTAAGAAGAATTAAATGAAGAAAGGTATATGTGATATTCAAATTTTATAGTATAATAATACTATAAATATCATATACACGTTTTAAATACATAATTATATCCATCCTTGAACGGTGGTGATTGAAAACAAATTATATCAGTTTGCGAGGCGATTATCCACTGGACACACGATAAACAATTTATATTCCCATTTGTTGGAAAAGGAGATTAATATAGGTTATTAATATAAAAGAATAAAATATCAGTATATTTAACATAAAATTTTTATATATAAAGTTATCTTAATAATATTTTAATGCGGTTTAATAAGAAACAGAACCAAAATTATTTTTTAATAATGATACATATTCTTTAGGAATATTCATTCAGTTTGAAACAAAATCCCGCATAATATGGATTTATGATCATATAAGGAATCTTGGTTGTTGGTAGGGGATTATTTATGTGATTTGGGTCGTTATTTTAAAAAATGAATGGTTTTTAAGTGTGAATATAGAAGGTGATGTGGTGGTCATTTATTAGTGGGGGATAGGACTAACATGGAATTTTTTAAAAGATTCAATTACACCCACCTTTAAATATTTCCAAAATCATACCAAATGGTTTATTATAGACCATAATATGTTATAAGAGATTCTTATGGCTATAAAATTGTTTTTTTACTATTTTATAGGTCATTTTACCCTTATCGGTTTTAGTTTACCCCTCGATAAATCCGTTTTTATATTAACCATGAAAACTAATTTTTAGAACTATCACTATACATAGTGGCCAAAAATTAAGTTTACCATATTAAATAATATAAATTATTCATATTAGAAATATTTAATCCATTTATTAATATTAAATTTAAATATTATATGAAATCCAATGTAAAATTATACCCGTAGACATGATGAAAAAGCAGGGTTCAAAAGTGAAAATTCTCATAAGTATAAATGGTTTTAATATCGAAATTTAATATAAAATTTATACATAAGAAATAAATTAGTTAAATTTTAATATTATTTAAATATCTTTACATTTAAAAAATTAATATATAAATTCTTGTTATGATTTATTTAAATATAAAATCATTTTTTACTAAAATTCAGTTTTTTACAATTCATATAAAATGAATGTTATTTGAAAAAAACCAAGAAAATAACATAACTATAGTTTTGGTAAAATAATATAAAAATTAATTTATCTTAACAAAATAAAATTACTAAATTTGATAAAAATAATTTTAAATTATTTTTGATAAGAAAGACAAAATGTTTGTTTGAAAAACATAGATTTTTTAAAAACATTTCTTTTTATTTAAAATGATTATTATTTTATCTATAATAAAATGAAAACTATAGTTTTACTTATTGAGTAATTATTTTTATTAAACATTAATTTATTTTATTTGTTATAATGTTATACTAGGTTATAGTTCATTTATTCCTGGGGTTGCATGTTCAGCAATATATCAAATAGATTAAATTTAAAGAAATATTTTTCATTGGGTGTTTATTCTTAGTGTTATGTGTAAAATAAGATATTGAATACAATTTAACTCTTTAAAAATATCATGGTGTTACATTATATCCACCTTCAATAAATTGGGTCCCTAATAGTTAAACAAGATATTGATAATCAATGTTTTGACATTTTGATTTACCATTTTGAAAAAAAAAACACCATAAAACCGTTAATAAAACATGATCTTGATATGATAAAAAGGATATACAAGGGTCTTGAAGAATATCACATAACTAGGTTTCCATTAAGGATAACATTGGTGTCATTTATTGCTATAGAAATGGATTAAAAATTTACAAAATTATAGATAATTATTGAGATCATTGATCACAAGAAAGTGAATGATCAAGTTAATGTTAAAGACCTAAAAACCATAAATTAGTGATGATTTAAATGACCATTTCATTCCTCATATATAAAGGTAATATATTTTTTTTCAATATCCTTTTAAAAAATATGGTAAATAATATTACTGTATAAGAATATAAGGAAATAAAATTACTTGATAAGTTTCTATTTTGTAAGAACAATTTCATTTATTGGTTGTGACTCGATGAATTTCCACTTTATTTTGTACTCTAAAAAATGATTTTTTTAAAATGATTTTTTATGACTGAAGCACTAAATGTCACATTTAAAGGATTATAAGATCTAAAAAATAGTGACATGTCTTTTCATCTGTTGAAAACTATTTCCCAAAATAAATATTGTTAACACAATTTGTAAAATACAATACATAAATATTTGGACATCAACTATAAAAGAACTAGTTTATCATTAATTTTTATTCAACAAACCATTTTTGTAAAATAATTTAATATTAAATAGTACATAATTTAGGCCACTTGTTGTTGTTATTTCATTAGAAATATCAATTTTTGTGTTTATGCACAATCACCATTCCAAATATGATGGTTTTTCACCCGACTTGTAGGTTCTACTTTTTCAAAAACAATATTAAAAAAATTCCTATAACAATATAAATTTATAATAACCAATAATTATCTCAAAAATAAAAAATATAAGATAAACCCTAATGGTTACCAATACCATTAAACTAATTCCCAAAATAGAATGGGCATTCTTCTATAAATATATTTTTCACAAAATCATATAAGAAACCCCTGGGTTTAATTTTCAAAAATTTATTTTAAAATATATTAAATCAAAATAGAATCCCATCAAATAAATACAAAAAAATTATTGTTTAAGACATTGAAAAAATGATCAATATTAAACATATAATCCCATGATATAATTCATAACTTGTAAATTAATAATGACATATATGCTTCCAATATTGATAGAATGCCTAGATCTTTCTGGATCCTTTTTACCAAAACACCATTTGTAAAAATACTTTTAAAATATAATTCCATAATAACAATAAATAATTCAACTATATTATTTCAACATATGTCCTTTAATAGTCTATTATTAAAGCGTTAAATGAGTGAAATGATTCATATTATTCTTAAGCACCCCATGATTAGGACACAAACTATAAATAGATCTATAAGAGGGAATTTATTTTCATACATAATAATATTCATTTTTCCTCTACAATTTATCGGTTTATTCTCATATTTATACACATAAATCATTTTTTGACTCATTTTAGACACTTTAATGGGTGTATTTTTCAACTTTTATGACATATAGAAAATCAATCATTATTTCCCCCATAGTCTCCACAACTCAAGTTCTTAGAAATCCACATCCTTCTCTTAATTGGTGAGTTTGGGATTTTATTATGGTTTAATTGGTTTGAAATATTTTGGGATGACTAATTAGCAATAATCATGATATTTTTTACTCTATTCATCATCCCATTTTCCCCTAATATTCACTATATTTCCTTTTATATCATATATTAACAAGATTACTTCCAGTTATATCCATTGAATACCCCAAAAATCATTGTGCAAGTAATAATAATCATTTTTAGAAACCCCTATAATCATTTATCGGATTCATAAACCATCATTCATGTTTTTTAGTTTGTGATACATTACAATTAAACTAGGTCATTTATTTTATTCATTTATTAAAATCCTTCATTATGGTTTATAATTAAAAATTGATTTATCCAATGAAAATTTCCAGGGAGTGTATGAAAATGTGTGCTATGAGGACAATTATTATATACTAGGTAACACTCGATTCAAGCTTGACATTCCTTTTTTTGAGATACAAAACCTAAGTGCATCTGTTCTAGAACTACATCCACTTGAAGTATCCATTCAGGGATGTATTTATAAGAAAAATCAAACCATCTCCACCTTACAAAAACTGTAGTATTTTCTTATATACATATGATGGAAGTCTATCATAGTGTTATATTATCTAGTCTATTTTTTCTGACATATTTCCCCCATATTTTATACTAAACAATTTATTATAGAAATTATATTGAACCTAACCCCCATAGCCAAGTGTGAGTGGCTCCATTACTATTTTGGAATAAGATACAATGAATCTCATCCTAAAAGATCAAATATTATTGTAGTCTTGGTAAACTCAATATAGACTCGAGTCATGAAATAACATTGAGTACATAAAATTAAAACATAACCTTCATTCAATAATATCAATATTCCATCTAGAATATCTTGTATATCATTCAAAGTATAATTTCTAGATTCATATTAAAGGAATGAAATTAATTGTGCGATCAAATTATCAGTAAGAGTTGCATTAAGAAGAAGCTGTCATGAGTTTGTGAAGAATAATAAATATGAAACAATCAATATGGAAAGGTAAATATCTGAACAGAAATTATATTTAATCAATACATTTTCTAGTTAGATTAGATAAAGAATAATCAATATATATCGTATGAAACCAAACACACATTTCATTTAAAAAACGTGTGTACTATAGATATATAAGGCATAATCACTATAGAAAGGTAAATAACTAAAAAAACATTCCATTTTGTAAATAATTAAGATTGAAAAAAATGAAGATGATAACATTGTGAAAATCTTGTGGATAATAATTACTGAATTATTAATGGACGAAATTATTAATTTTTAAACATCATGATCTCTAACATCATGACTCCTCTACTCTCAAGACCTATCATATGTCAGTTTTAAAATATGGGTAAAATCCTATTTATTTATAGCTTATTTATTTTCCCCATGAGACTACTAATACATCATGTAACTATAATATTCTGATACACACTCATTATATAGAAAACCTATTTTTTTATTGTAAAAAATTAATATATATCTACATAAATTTGTGGATAAATGTTCTAAGAAAAAGCATGATTCTGAGGCCCAGTGTGACTAGAATGAATTTAGTAAAAATATTAAATATATTTTATATCAAGCACCCATGGTTTTTAATAAATAATGTAATATATCATAAAAAGAGGCTCAAAATTTAAATATGAGACTGTGGTTGAATTCTAAAACATGGGTTACCTAAGGTATAACATAAAGTTGGTCGATGGTGTAACACGCTAACTCATTTAGCCACATGAACAGTTCTATGGGTATAAGAACCACATGGCCTTATGTAAAACTCCACATATTCCAAAGGATGCTAACTAGTAGTGGGGGTGTGAAAATTTGATAGTAATGAGGGTATACCCTCTTGTGATGATAATAAAAACTATATATTGATAAATGTTACACAACAGAAGAATGAACATAAGATAACTAGTCTAGTAACCTACCATAGAAGAAGAAATAACATTCAATAGTGGAACCATATATAGATTGAAAATAGTAAAAAAAAACACCATAAGATGAAAGATACATCACATTATACAATATATTGATAAACATGCAGACAGGTTTGGTCATATATGTAAATTAATAGAAGGGTCACTTTGGGACATCCTTAGTATGTACATATAAGCATGATGATAAAAAAAGAACGGTATAAATTTGATTGTAACTTATGTAGGGACCTCCATAGTCTGTTTCCATCTATCCCATGCTAATGACTTAACATAATCACTATTGTCCAACTCCTGTGCCTGAACCCTTACTTGATAAAAAAATCATAAATTCTACACACATCTCGAAGGTCCCATGTATGGTGTGATAATAAATCACAGTAGTCCACCATAGACGTGTTCCATATATAAATTCATGATAATGTAGTTTTATAAAAAAAATAAAAAGGAAATGAGGATTAGCATATAAACATATTCATATCTTCTCTTATGCTCAATAGCCACAAAGACGAGATCACCTGCTTTGGTTAATTTTGTTATAAAGGTAGTGGAAGGATCCATAGAATAAAGACAAAGGAATCCTTTTCCAAAACCCATACTAGGAGAACCCTTAGGTCCCACCAAAAATAGAATTATATTAAACCTCATTCCATCTAACACCTCATGTACAAAATAATAACTAACGTACCAAAGGCATGCCCAAGCATGTACCAAGTTCATCATCACTCAAATCATAGATTCCCCTTCGAAATGAATCTCGATTTATGAGGCACATTGATGTTTATCATCCAAATAATAACCACCATATTATAAATAGTTGAAATTATATGGAATTTCTATATCTATCCTACTTCATAATCCTCTCCCAATAGCCACTATAATTCAGTGAACCTTAGCCCCTAAACAATGATCTTAACACTGTCAGTAGATAGAGCCACAGCTTCCATGTGGATTTCTATGGAAAGAACGTCCAACCAAACCGATGGTCGACACCATCTTATGTTTCATATAGTGTATGTCTCTACCCAAAAGATTGGTCAAGACCAACTCATCATCTATGTTCAATTTTTTTGTACATGTCTACGAAGATGTGCCATCCAATCACACAGAGAGAAAATACCTAACATTGTATCTAATCCACATCATCCCTGAACCATGTTCCCCTAAGAACATGTCACTCATCCAAATGTTCAACACCATCCAATATAATGGGGGCCTTTACCATAACTTGATAAAATCATGTACTTTATCTGAAGACCATGACGACCAACCTAAGATCAATATCACTCATAGAATCCAAGCCTCACACTGTAATGAACTTTATTTCCTCATGCTATGTGGTCCACACCATATCAATCATTAGGTCTATCCCATCATGTTCCCCTTGAACAATCACAAGAATTATATTATAAACGATTTAATATTAATAAATATAAACCCTGACATAATCTTCCCACATTCTGAAGCCTATCACCATGAATAAACCACATATAGTTAGTTGGAATAATTCTTATAAGAAACTCCAATCATAAATAAATTAATTTTAATGAAATTAATTTATTAAATAGGTTATTCCTCAAACAATTCCATGTAATTATCAAGAACCACACCCAAAACTTGATTTAAATCAATGTGAAATCTAGGTGCCCCCTATATTTTGTTTATAGATTCCCACTCACCAATATTAGAATCTAACTCGAATAGATTTGGAATAAATAATAGTTTTAGATGACTGAACAGAAAATAGCATAAAAAATATCACATATATTTAGTTCACTATATGTAAAGAGCAATTGAGAAGAACATTAATGATGATGGGAAGATCAGAGCTCAAATGGAGATTCGAGCTCAACACCTAGATGAGGGAGAGGTGAGCTCTCATGGCCATTAGAGGAGACTCCCATTTGAGGGAGAAAGAAAGAGGTTAAGACCTATTACTGAAAAATGATGAAAATGGAAATTTTCCCCTTTTAAGAGGCTAAATGGTCACTAAAAGATATGGAAATCCCTATGAATACTGTGTGGTGGCTAGTTCCTACAGACAACACCATGAACAGTTGGACTGCACAATTTTCATTTCTATGATCCAAATATGCATGAGCCTCATCTAAAAAAATAACGAGTTCCCCACATGGCCATGTGTCTATCTTTCATGGGTTTTCAAACCATGAACATATAACCTAGAGGGATAATCATTTTCTTCCAGAAGGTCACACGATTTGTCCAACCTGTGCACCTCTGTCTATGCACCCTATAAGGTTCTATGTTCAACCTCTAACGCATCCAAAAACCACTCAAACACCAATGGAAATTTATGATAATATTATACCAATTTAAAAATTATTTGGGTTAATATATCTCATAGAATTGTGTTCCAGGGATCAATAAAATAGTTGTCTCACTCATTAAACTCTGAAAATTCAAATGTGTTGAGGATTTACAATTTCTCTAAACAACCAAGGACATTAAAATCTCCCCACCGTAACATACCTCATACCTGATCTATCATGACTTATCTAGAGATTGTACCAAACAAACACATATCATTAAAAACAAAAGGTATACCCTAATCAAAAATTCACCAGTAAACTACATTAAGGGACTCCCCACCTTAAGAATTACATACCCTAGTCACTTCACAAGTCAACACTCAAATAAATAAATAGTCCACTAACCATCCTTGGATATCAAAGTCCTATTTTGATGAATCTTCAATACTATAGCTCATTAGGTGAATATGTCATACCCATGTAACATATGACACCCATTCAGGGTCACGCCTCATCAAATAATAGTCTTGTGACCTTGTTTCAAATAGAAATTATGAGGTCTTGTATCTCATATGATACCCATAAGAAGTCATAGTTCCTCACATGTCATATAGATCACACATCTCACTGATGCCCATAATCTAGTGATACTCAATGAAACATAAATCTTATCGATGCCTACAGGCCATCACAACTCAATTAATCGAAAATAACATTGACGATCCAAGATAATCTTAGTCTAAAAAACCCCAATTATATATATATATATATATGTCTGTATAACACATATGTGAAAATTACGACATATTAACAGGCATATTGTTTGTATAAAAATAATTCCTATGAACCTCATGAACCCAAAACTAATCAACCATTAAAAAAGGGCCAGTCCAAAACAAAATGACAACTGGTCACACCCATAGTGACCCTCTAACAATCATCAGACCAAAAACCCTTCTGACCCTGGAAAATCAACAACATGTACCTGGTCTGAAGCCGAACTACTTGAATCTTGCACAATCTATAAATCTACACTACATACCGGCCACTAACCCTAATACTGGGTCCCACAATCTATACCACAGACTTCACGTGTATCTGAATCCAAGAGTCCAACTCCAGTTACAAATCCCAACCCAACTTAAAATTATTATGTCTACATCTATCCCTAGATCCCAACCATACAAGAAGGCTCCTACCAAACCTCTCTAGATTCCCAATTGGTATGCATGGGATGCTCTCCATTAGTTCCTGATCACACTGTGTCCACACATGAAACAGATGCCCACACTAGATGAAAACCATCGATGACCCACTCCTCAGTGGTTCTACTCAATTATCTAGAAAGAACACCCTTTTAAGACTCCTCTCAACCTCACATACTTTAATTGGTAGTATCTCCACTATAATGACTTGGTTCCATACCTCATAATGAGTGTGACCTATACATCAAGTTTCCCTTTTCTATTATTGCTTGATTCACTGCCTCTGATAATAGGGATAGCCTTATTATGTTTACCTGCACCCAAATGAAGTGTCATAAACCATACTAACAATGCATCACCCTTGAGGTATCATCACCCACCAGACCAAGAATGAAATGAGACAACATAGTGAAAGTAACTACACAGTATATGACAGACATGTGACCGTGTTGTAGGCTTAAGAACTCATGAGTTGTCTTAACCATCATCATCTTCGGGAAGAACTAATCAATTATCCAGACCTCAAGGTCCTTCCATGATAGTCCCTCATGTCTACCTACCTATACATATACATACCACCAACAATTATTCAGTCATATATGTGTGTATGTCCAAACATTCCCACTCAAGATTTGGGGTCTCTCAAACTACTTGATGATGGTACGAACCAACTCTAGTTTGTTCTCTTCCAACATGGTGCACCCTATCGCTAAAATAATGGTAGTTAAAATGGATAGAACTCTTGAGTTAGGTATCCTATTGAAGGATCCACCCCCTGAGCTCCCCCTACCATCCCCAAAATGGAATGTATTGGGAACTCATTGACCATTTCTCATTACATAGTGCAAAAGTATTAAATTATGGTTGATACCCTTCCAATACTGGTTGTTATACCTAATATAATACCTAATCTAGAACCTACATCTCATTATCTTCCCAACCACCTGGGCCCTCATCCTTACCCTCAACTGTCTCAACTAGTGCATACTCCTTTAACTCCAAATCAACACCCAACTGATGCTCCATCAGAAACCACCTAGGTGGAAACATAATGAATAATAATAACATTTTCAGGTAACCGTAATAAAAAACACACCCTTATACAATTAAGATATGGAAAACTGTAACAAGCATCTCAATCTCACCACCCTTGCACTCACACACCACTACCATGTCTGTTGAAATATGACCTCTTAGCCCCTTACATTCCCATATTTGTGTCCGGTATCATAAATAAATTTGGATTTGTAGACCCTCGCCAAACCAAATTGAAAGTAGGAATAATATATCGATACCTTCCTTCTCCTATTATATATAGAAACATATATACATATATGAATATGACATCACATAAAGATGTCATCAGAACCACATGCCTATTTTGGAAGAGTAGAAGGCCACCAATGTGTGTCTATGTAGGAAAACACTACATGGATTCCATTATTGTGATTTTAAACAAATAAAACCATGTTAGAACAATATAGGTTCAAAATTATGATCATAAAAATTTATCATGACACATGAATATATATATATATATATATATATATATATCACTCAACGTTTTTTCCTATTAAACAAGAAAAAGAAACCTACCTATCCATACCAGGCCAATGATGCATAATTTCTCTCTTTCTATATGAGGAAAATAGTCACATGTGAAAAACAATAATAGTTATATCCAAGTACACTTAATGAGGCATAAATCATATCATCTATTAAAAGGGAAGTGTAAAAGAACCAATTCGAACCATAAGAAACTTGGTATGTTCCCCTCAATAGGGAAATAGGCACCCAGACATGAGTTGTGAAAGTAGTTGTGACAATATCCACGTCTCTAGTATACCATAACAAAAATATAATGACTTAAAAATAGTAAACAAACTTCTAAGATACCATATTTAGTGCCCCAAACCATTAATGCATCTAAAAAGTGATATGGTTCTGAGAGACATTGAGCATTAAGAATGACTCGCGGTATGCCAAAGTCATCATACTAGCATAGAGTTTGTAAAGATGTGCTACTAGGGAGACTATACCCTATGGTGGTGATACTCATAATGGCCTATAGATAAATATAGAATGACATTATAGAGACTATAAAGAAAGACGAATAGTAACCTTCAATAGTGGAAGAAATAATATACAATAACAAATTCATAAACATATTGTAGTAGAAACAAACAATACACTAAAAATAATGAATAACATATGATACAATTTGTAACTAAACCTGGATATATTTCATTTCATATAAGAAAATAAATTGAAGAGTCATCCATGTATGACATTAATATTTACATATTACCATGATATTATACAAATAAAAACACCAATGTTATTCCCGATAATGTAAGGACCTCCATGGTCCATTTCCATCCATCCCATGATAAATGGAATGGAATGATCATTGAGGTCCCACTCCTAATCATGTACCCTTACGTGATCAAAAAAACCTAATATCTATACTCGTCCCAAAGGAAACATGTAGTGTGTGAGAATAAATCTTAGTAGTCCACATCCAACGTGTTCCTCACATACATTGGTTATAAATATGGTGTATCTATAAATAAAAAATTAGTGATAATGTACATATAAATATATAACTCACTTCCCTTACACTAAATAACCACAAGGAATTGATCACCTACTTCATACATTGCCTGTATGAATATAGTGGGTGGATCCTAAGCAAAAAGATGAAGGAAGAAATTTTTGAAAATCATCCTAGGTGAACCCTTCGCTTCCACCATTAATAGAGTAACCTGTAACATTGTACCATCTGAAAACTCTTTAACAAAATAATAATTGATTTCTAAAAGGAACATTGATAAACGTACTTGGTACTTTGGACCTCAGTTCAAAAAATCCTTATGAGTTCAAATATTGATGTCTGAGGAACATCAATTTATATCATCTAAATAACAAACATCATCTTCTCAATAGCCGAAATCCTGAGGAATGATTATATACAAACTCTCAAAGAATTTTGGTCCAAGAACCTCAATAATTTGGTGAGCCTCATCACCCAACCAATGGTTTCAATACCATCAATAGATGAATCATTATCATTGAAATGGATTTCAAGGAGAATCACCTCTATCCGTACTGATGTCCACACCATCTTTAGAGACATATAACAAAGTCATTTACCCACACTAGTGGTCAGAACCACCTCATAATCAAATTCCCATCTGTTTTTACAAGACTCCAACAAGGAGACGACCAATCATGAAGAGTGGAAATCACCAACATATTACAAATGACCCATCATCCTGGCACATTGTGCACCTAAAACATTGTTTCTCAGCCTTATGATTAACATCTTCCAATATAAAATAGTAATTCCTGTAACTGGAAAACATCATTGCCTTTATCTAAGGACCATGTCCCCTATCCTATCATGAACAACACTCATATAATCTGGGCATCTCCTACCTTGATGAACTAAATCTCCTCAATCCATATAGTCAAAGCTATATCAATCCTCAATCAAATCCCATAATGTTCCCATTAAACCATCATAACAAATATAATATAAACAATTTAATTTGAATTAATAAACACCATAGGTAAATATTCCTAATGTTCGAAGCCTCACACCAGGAATAAACCGCTTTTAGTCATGTGGTATCATGCCCATATGAATCTCCCATGAATAATTAATTATTTTAAAATCATGTATTTCAATATACAAGGTTTCCCTTTTTCCACCTTGTGGCATGATCATGAAATAACACACCCAAAATGGATAAAGCAAAGCGATATTTAGGACCCACCAACCTCATGTTATTATATGCTCACTAATCGATATCGACCTGTAACTCTGAATGATTTGGATGAAATTATCATTTTATACGATCACCCTAAAAATAGTGTCAAATAGCTCACACATATTTAGTGAACTATATGGAGAGAAAAAAGGATAATTGAAGCTCGGGTACTCAAAGACATACCAATGTAGTTACAATAGGGTTGTCTATAAGAAGTTCATATATCATATGATGCATCAAGCTCTATACATGGGGGATGGAAAAGGGAGATCCCATGGCCAATGGAGTAGAATCTCATGCAAGGTAAAAATTAAGAGGGGAATCCATATTAATTGAAACATGGGGAAAATGTTATTTTTTAAATTTTAAGTGGCCATATAGTTTCAACATTTTTTGGAAAACCATAAAAATACATTGTTCTAGCCACAACTTTGGCACCACACCACGAATGGATGGCCTACCTGATTTCTTAAAATATCCCCCACCATGTGTGAGAATTTTCTAAGCTGTGTGCCCCCTCATGCACAGTTTCTCAAACTAAGAACATAGAATATGAAGGACCACACTATTTCTCGTGTGAGGGTCATGGTTTGTCTGAAACACGTGCCTCTGTATGTACACCCGATAAATTATAATTTTTAGCCTCTATCATACTCGAAACCCACTAAAAAGATGAGTGTACTTTTGAAGAATTTAATCCCATCTAAAAAAAGTAATTGAGTCATGTAAAATCATATAATTGTGTTCTGTAGAATGAGAAAAGTGTTTCCCACTCAACAAACATTGAATATTCAAATAGGTTGATGATTTTGACACTATCAAAAAACTAGGGACGTTATAGACATGGGGGGTTTAGAAAAATAAGTCATTTGTAGGTGTGTTTAATGAATTAACTATTTAAATAATTATTAATTCATTAAATGAAATAATTCCTAACTCCACGTATAAGTAATTTATTATGAAAAAAAATCTAGGGATAGCCCCATATCCCTAGGACCATTAAGAGGAGGAGCTACTGTTCTTCATTGGCCAACTGAGATCAGGTGATGATGAGCAACCTGATCCAGGTGAATTGAGATGGAATGAACACAATAGATCTTCTTTTTGTCATTGGTAGCTACATTTATCACCAATTATTGATCCAAAGATAGTAATCAATCATCATTTTTGTATTACTTATCTTATGATAAAATTATTATCCATGATCAATTACTTCTATTTAATTTGTGTTACATTGATCTTTTTCATGAGACTGCACATCTGATTAAATTTTTTATTCAAATTATTACCCCCTTGTGCCTCGGTTCTCAGCCTAGACATCCCCAATCTAATTCTTTGTCCAATAATACATATAAAAAGAATTATTAGACCCATATTCTTGTTATTGTTTCCAATAGTTCCTCACATTTTTTTCCATTTCCATATGGGTCCATGATTATACATTTCAAGTAAGGTACAAGGGAAATAGGACACCATGTTTCATGTTAGATTCATGTGTGATGATGGAATTGAGGAATCATGGATTGATTTGGATTTATTGTGGGATAATTGCGATTCCACAGTGGATTTATTAATCCAGTGAGGCAATGGGAGGCTCCACAGGGGACGCCAGTGCATACAGGCTTCAATCGACCGATCAAAATCTGATTTTTGGGCACCCATTGGATAGAATCGATGAAAAGAGGAGGTTTAAACCATTTTATGATGGATAAATAGATTGATTCTATGAGGATAATGGATATCTGGAACACCCAAAGTGGATCTAAGACTCTACAAAAAACTCGACCACATGTTATGTAGTCAAAATAACACACGACATATAACCCCCTTGTTTCGGTGGTCAAGGATTTTGGTGTGAAAAATGTCACATGTCATGTAGGACCCCATGTTACTTTTTACTCCATTATAGAAAATTGGATTGTAGTGTGGGATTACACGAACCTAGGAACAATCATGAACCTTAAATTTATGTGTACATGACCAGTGTATATTGACAAGACCCAAAGGAAACATACATGACAAGAAGGACAAGACAGTTCCCCAGGTGGCTGGGTGACACCATGTAGTTTTCTTACATTCCATGTAAGGATACATGGGAATTGATCCATTTAATAGTAAGGACACAAGCATAAAGCATAAAATGACCACACACAGTTTGGGTAACCTACACTCCATGTACCTCTTTTTTAGAAAACATAAAACTCTCATAAATTATCAGTTTCGACTCGTATTTTGGCCAAAGAGTAGAATATCCTACGATTTATTCACTTTGAACACAATGGTGTCCTTTATAGTGGATTTTGATATAAGAAACAAGGTCTTCTAATCATGGATTATCTATAATCAATGTTCGATAATGATAGTGATATATAATAACCATTAGAGTGGTATACCTATATTGGACTATGTAATAGGTCCTATATTTATTCAGTGGAAACCCCATGAAATATTAGGTTTCATGTCCTCCTTATACTAAGTTCAACCTCTTAATGGGCTAGGGATAATCTTCTAAATATACCGAGTGGCAGCCCCTGGCTGGACTATAGTGTGAGTTCTCAATCTATTGAGTAATAACCACCTAATAAAATGAGGGGAGGTTCCTCTATTTTCAAATTGGTAACCCTGATGAACAATGAAGCAATTCATATATATATTGAGTTTTCCCCTCCCTTTAGAATAGGGAGTGGGTCCTCTATCTTTTGAGTGGTACCCCCTGATGGATTAGGGTGTGGGTCCTCTATCTACTATGTGATACCCCTATCCCATTAGGGCAAGAGTTCCATATTAACAGAGTTATACCTCCTTAATGGGCCAGAGAGTGGGACCTATATCTACTGAGTGTTACCCAATCAGAAATATAATGAGTCCTCCCCACACTGAGTGGAACCCACCTGATTCACTAGTTAGTGGGTTCTCTACATAGAGATTTTGACCCCTTGACTATACAACATCGTGGCGAGGTGTGGGTTGTTCACAAGATTACTTACTGGATAGGAACATGATATGTTTGGAATCATTAAAGGACATTTTGGAAATGATAGAAGACTCATTTACTTGGATGAACTATGATATTTTGATCCCCTTTCTCTCTCAAATGTGTTTGTTTTTAAATTAAGTATATATATATATATATATCCTTATTATTAGATTTATCTCTTGATAAGGTTTGATATGATTACTTATATTCTGTCTCCATTTGTTTTCCATTCTTCATTCAAGGTGTAATACTGGGTATGTATATACTCACCTCTATATAGGCTTTTCCCATATATGTCCTTCCTTGTGAAGATGAGAGATTGGCCAGTGTTGATTAGAGGGGATCCCATGGTTACCCTAGTGCAGTGGACCATGTATGATGGTCAATTCTTGGATATATAGAGGTAGGCTCTCTCAATACCAACATTTAAATTTTTTAAGTTGGGACATCTTTATAGATGCACACGTATCATTCCCTTTTACCTTTCTAAATTTTACTTTCATACCGTTGTATTCTCTAGAGGTTGAGACATTCAGGATTACTATATTTTACTTTATTTTACTATAATATTTCATGGAGATGGTTGTGTGTGTGTACATGTACTAAGGAAATTTCCCCCCATATTAGATATGCCTTTGGGAACATTTTTCTATCCCATATCCTATAGAGGTGGTATTGGGGTAGGTGTGGCCTCAGACCCAATGGGTCTGTTCATAACAGACATCTATCAAAGGTTTTTCCTTCCTTGGGATTATTTTTGGAGTATTACCATTATAATGAATTTGTTGGGACTTAGGGAAAAAGTCTGAATGTATCATGACTATGACTTTCAGGATAGCGAATCCAATGTTGATATTGAGGCTGACATACCCAAACATCTGGACTCTAACCACCTTCTTTTAAACACGGTATATTAAGACATTGGTTCGTGGTAAATTTTTCATAGGAATTATATTTTTTTGAGTATTTTTTAATATACTCATTGAGATATCTACCCATATATATATATATATGCTCATCTGACTATGGAACATTTAGGTTAAATTCTTCGAATGAAACCATGAAGACATCTATCTAGTTTACTGATCTAGGATCATGATGATGATATGATGAGTGACGAGGCCTCATATTGGGTCATATCTCATTATATCCTTCTTCCTAGTGGGTAGGTAGTAGCACCCACCTTTTAAGAAGCTGATTTTATGCCAAGGGAAGGATGATTATTTGAACCAGATTTTCACCCAATGATAATTTAAATGTTAGAGGCTGTTAATATTTCAGGGTGAGCTAGATCTCTATGAGGTAGATGATTGGATATAGTTGGTGAGCTTAGTTTTTTTTGGCTTTTACAGCCTTCTAGTAATTAGATGGTTGCACTGGCAGCTAGCCTTTTCCAGATAGGAGTTGGGTGATGTTGGAGTCTATTTATGAAGATACATGATGTGTTGACACTCTCATGGATTGAATTCTAGTGGTTGTTTTCTTGAGGCGTATTACCCCTCATATTTGTGTTCATTTCAGACTTGATAGGTTCTGGAGGTGTATTTGGGGGGATGATTGTTTCTTATTATGCTACATGGTTCACTAGAATTATTAATTATTCCTTGACTTAATTTGGTATGGATAATTCTGGGGGGGAAATATTGAGAAGGGTCCTTATAGAGACATCCAGTTTAGTTTGTTAACCCTAGGAATTTCCACTTATACGGGAGTATTTTAGAAGACACTGGTGAAAGGGATATTCCTATCATAGGGGCACCAAATAGCTGTAGATGGTAGTGGAAATAATGGGGATGTGATATCTACAATAGCTAGCAGACACCAGTCGGTAGGATCTCAACATAGGAGAACTCTCCATGACCAGACCCAAACACATGGTCATGTGACTTTGGGATAATAAAAAGCATCATGGTATCATGGAGAGGAAAATTTTATGCATATGTTGGGAAATATAACATGGCATGTGATTGACTAATCTGAAGTGTTGAGGGTGGCATATAGACAGTAGATACACTAACAAAACATAGGTATCATTGAAATCATGTATCTCCTAAGAAATATAAGGATAACCCCATGGGGCGGAGCTGGAGGAAGAGCATGTGGAGATCTAGGAGGACAATTAATGACTGGTGGATCAGGTTATGAGATATTTACACAACCACCACCAAAAAACCCACATTAGGATAATGGAGATGGTGGTATGGGTTTTTTAAGATACAAGCTATAAAGGCATATGGCCTGGTTGTAACACCCCAAGATTTCATAGTGTGTTATTTCTTTAAAATAATTCAATAACTTGCACTACACGCAACACCGAGTTCAATCACACCATGACTCACAAAAAAATCCATTCAAAAGAGGTTATGAATATTATTATCTAAATTTTTAACTTTATATAATCCTTATAATTTTAGAATCCATATTATGAGTTTCTTAGATATAATGCAAAAACAAATTCATTTTCAGTATTGCACTTTTATCAACTTTTAATAGTGAACCCTTTTTAAATACAATATTTTAAACTTTTTGACTAAATGGGGACATCAAAAATTTAAAATGAAACATCCCAAGCTTCCACGGTACGCTTTCTTTGAATAATACAGTAGCGTGTGTTGTACGCAACCTTGAGTTTTAACACACACCACAACCAATCAAACTAGCCGTTATGAATAGTAATACCTACTTTTCGAAATTATATATATTTTATATTTTAAAATGGACTTCATTTCCGGATTCAGAATATCGAATTTAGCCTAAGGTGAAATTTTGGTACTTTTCTGATAACTTTCATATTTTGATGAATAGTGAAAATTACTAAATTTTAATTAAAAACAACTTTTTTAATCAAAATAATTAATAGTGATAAATTATGAATTTTAGTAGTTTTAAAGTATATTTAGAATATATTTTTACCATTTAATATAATTTTGTTCATTGGACATAATTTTACCATTAAACCGAACATAAACAAGTGTCAATCTTTTGATAGTTATTATCTCTTAAAAACACGCTTTTTGTTTTGACAGCGGGAATTAATTTTAAATTAATTTCTGCCACTTCTGTGTTTTGAATTTAGGAAAATGGATTCCATATTTGGAATCAGGATGTCCAAATTATGTAAATAGGTAACTTGTATTTTTACACATTTTGAATAATTACTGCGGTAAATATTTTATTTACCATGGTTAAAGGGTAAATCCGGTAAATAAGGGTTAAAAAAATAATATTATAATAGTACAAAATTACCCTAAAACATGTCCTAACCTTATTGGTGGAAACATACCCGACCATGGGCATCCTTGGGTCGATTTGGGGACCCCTTGGTGCCACTTGTATGTGGTAGGGACATATTATATTAATAAAGTTAAAATAAAAATAAAAATGGCATAAGATTACATCGTTTAGAAGAACAATTTTTACATAGGGTTATACATGTTGGATTTTCAATTATAAATATCCATTAGAAATCTAAAAAGATTTCCTACATAATTATATTTTATTTATAATTTTTAGACATCAAATAATTTAAATTATTAATGACACAATAATGATGCAATGTTTACCTCATTAATAAATCATTTAAATAAATAAGATTATAATGATTAAAATATTATCTAAAACCTATCCAATTATTATTGGTTGATATTATTTAGAATATGAGTCATCTTATCTTCGACCTCAGTGATTTTTGGACCATTATAAACCGAATATAATTATATTATAAAGTAATACTTTCACTCTTTCCTAAAGAGCCCCTCCTCTCCCTTATAAAATGAGACCACTTCTACTCATTCCTCACACCTCTCAAGCCACTTGGCTCGTCCAAAACCTGTCCAAATAATCTCCCCACATTCCTATCCTCCTCCTTGAAGCTTCCCCTTAGGCAGAAAGCATTTCAAGAAGTCCTTTGGTTCCAACCAAAGTGAGTTACCTAAATTAAAGGTAACGATTTCTCTTAAATTATTTTCATTTATTTTTCTTCTCCAACCCCCAAAATCTTTTTATTTCCTTTCTTTTGTAACAACACCAGTATCCACAATATACTAGGATGTTGTTATAAGAAGGATTCAAACTACACATACACACAACTCCATCTAATGGATGATGAACATAATGTTTCTGTGGATGGCAAACTAACGCCTCACGAAACGATGATTGTTCAAATACATCTTACCACCTCTCATGGTGGCCATTATTATGGCACTGTAATTAAATATGATATTAATGATATATATTTTATATCTACGCTTCTGTAATTCCATTTTATTTCATACCATTATTCGTTTCATGTTGTATATACATACGATAATTTCATTTGAGGAAGTGCGGACTACCGCCCCCTTAAAATGATATGACTCGTTCATACCACACATGGAACGTATAAAAGATGGTGTTAATGAACTTAAGTAACATATATAAAATATTATATTATACTGGAATAGTAATATACCTATGTATCATTTGGATTCGATTCTTTTAAAATAAAAATTAAATGGAAGTAGCGTCCGTGCGTACGTACGGACTACCGTCTCCACGAACGCGATGAGATTCATTCTCCATCATATCTATTCAAGTCTTATTCTCATTTTAGGGTTAAAAATAATGTTAATATCATTCTGATTATGAATAAGATATAATCTATCCATTAAAAACATGTCTTACGTAACCAAACATTTAAGAAGAACGAATCGATTATCACTGGAAACGACGATAATACTAAGATATTATTAATAAAGCAATGTTAAAAGATCATATATGATATCATATTAATGTATATGATTGTTGTATAATTTAATAACAATTATTTCACCATTATACAGGAGGTTAACCTACCCCAACAAAGGAAAAGTACAAGGTAAGGGATTTTCTTATCTCACATTCAATTCCGTGAGATTTCCATTATTCGCCACTAAATTATTGAAAGTGGTGTATTGTGTACTGACATTTGATATATATTATCCTGATTATCTTTATATTCATGTTCTTCTGTAAATAGTTTGGTGGTTATTAAATTTTTTCCATACGACTCAGTTGATTAACGTGGTAAGGGGTTTTCATCTCACTCCTTATTCCCGTGAGATTCATGCCATATTACCACCATTACCTTTTCTGTGGTGTATGTACTGCCCATAATTATATTCTTTGTGTAATACACTCTAATTTATGTGTATTTACATATTCATTGTATGATACCTATTTCATGTGTTGTATGTTTCATAAGTTACCAAATTGGTAAGGGTTATTTCACAATCTCTTCATTATCTGAGGTTGTTTATACGTAATAATCTACTGGGATCTCGTTATCATCCACGTCCATGTTTCTTCAAAATGTATTTCAAAACATTTTTAATATTTAAAAGAATATGGGTTAAAGTCATTTATACCCTTGTTTGACCTTTTATAAGAGGTTTATAAGGGAATCTTTCCGTCGTTTTCCAAACAAGGTGCTTTTTAACCTTTTCGACAGAATTAAGATAAGAATGCTTTTTTTTAACTTATATGGCGGGTGCGGTTATTTTCCTCCGTTATAAAATCGTCAAAGCTTCCCTTACAAGCTTATAAGAATATTTTCAAAGAAAATGTTTTATTTTATAAATATATGTCTCTTAAATGATTTCAAAATAGAAAGAGATATTTCTTTAAAAGAGTTTTGATTTCATCTATGTCAACTTCCTTTAATAGATTTTACGCTTATTTGAGGATGATATATTATGACACAAAACTTTTATATTGTATTGAAGGTTTTGTGATATGTTTGACTGTGGATGTGCTATTTATATAGCATTCATGGTTTATGAGTAAAGTATTGACATTTCGTATGCTAGTTCCAATAAGAATGTTTATGTTATATTTCAACCTTTACTTCATAAGAATGTGTTGGAAAAGTAAGTTCCAGGTTGGGGACTGGTTAAAGTAAGCCCTCCAGGTTGGGGACTGGTAAAAGTAAGCCCTCCAGGTTAGGGACTGGTAAAAGTAAGCCCTCCGGTTTGGTCTCCGGTTATTAGAGGAACTCCGGTTTGGTCTCCGGTTATTAGAGGCACTTCCGGTTGGTGTCCGGTTATTAGAGGCACTCCAGGTTGGGTTCCGGTTACAGTTAGCCCCAAGGTCTTGGGACGAGGCCTTGACAAAGAAATTAAAGTTCAGCATTATGCATTCCAACATTATGAAAATGGTTATTGATTTTTTCATGTGATTATTCGATTAGTAGAATATCCATGTGAATAAGTAAATGGCATTATTTCATTTTAATTTTGCCATACTATGTTGAAGTTCAATTTTAAAAGGCTTTTGTTTTAGTAATTCATTGCCTTAAATTTTTATGCTTATTTTTGAATGTTCCTCTATATTGTTATCCTTACTGGGCATTTGAGCTCACCCATTTTCTATGTTTTATTTTTCCAAGGATGTGAAGAAGTAAGTTATGAATGACCTGCAGGGATACTATGTGGGGATATGAGTGTGGATTATGGAGACAATATGTTGTTGTAGTAGTTTTTCGTTTTATTATGTAATGTAAAACTTATGAATATATCTAGTGTTTCCAAGGCTACTAAACCAATCGGTCTTTCGAGATTTGATCTTTCTTGTGATCATGCCAATGTTATGTAATTAATGCACCGACTCTGGGTAACTGGGGTCGGGGCGTTACAGTTGGTATCAGAGGAAGTTTAGTACAAACCTTGGAAGCTATATTTAGATAAACTCTGATTAGAGCATGTAGACCTAAGATGAAATTTGAGGAATAGTATAGAAGAACTTCCTAGAATTTTGGTATTGTAGAGATTTTGTGAGTTTTCCGAGCAATACATCCCTGTCTGGATACGAGCAGGTAGAGGCGGCTCTGGCACAGATGTACCTAGGGGTAAAACCCGAAAACACCGCTTTAAGCTAGACTCAAACGGGAACTGGTGCACGACAACGGGCCTTGCTGCACTCTTGGTTACGACACTCCCGGGGGATATGCTTAGGATAACTCTCATTTTCTTTACAAATCATTATGAAGGGTTTATGAGTATATACATCCTCAAAGGAGACATTTTTATGATTATGGATTATATCCATAAATAGTTCAATTTATGTTAAGTGTTTTATAAGTATGAGATTATGTATTTTGATTCATAAACTGATCTAGTGTATGCCATTGTTTAGAAATGGCGCCCAGTAGAAGGAATGAGAACTCCAGAAATGCACATGATCCAAAGAGAAGGAAGGATCATATCTTTCATGGTCTTAAGCTAGAATTTATAAGAGAAATAGTCTCCCATGTATTATCATCATATGAAGAAATAATATCATGTGTTGATAAGATAAGTAAAGAGTTTACTGAGTCCTATGGCTTTGAAGGGAAGCAAGAGAAGAAAAGGATGGAAGAGAGAAAGATGGATAAAGGGAAGAGGGAAAAGAAGAATTTTCCCATATGTGGTAAATGTGGAAAGAAACACCCTGGAACTTGCCTGAAAGGAATGGGAGTTTGTTATAAGTGTGGAGTAAAAGGGCACAAAGTACGTGACTGCAAGGGTAAGAAAATGGTTTCAAATGTACAATGATTCATTTGCAAGGAGTTTGGACACTACGCGAACCTATGTCCCAGTCATCGGACTATGCCGCAAATGATGTTATTGGATAATAATCAAGTTATGATACTACCACAGATGAAGAGGAATTATTAGAGTTCTTATGTTGATTATGTCAATTGAGTGTTGTATCAACAATGTACTTGTTATAATAATTATGGAGTATATAAGGATTGTACTGCAGTACTATTTCATTAAGGACTTGAGATTGTGTGGAACAAAGAAAAGTGACTCAATAGAAGGATAAATTTTTGGAAACTATATGGTTGAGAGAATGATAAATCATAATATAGTTCTGATACTGAGGTAGTGATTTTGGAATAATATGTGATTGTTTTGGATAAATTATATCTGATATTCTTGACTACCTTGGAACTGATTAATGATTTGTATATTCGATCATTGTTGGGGTTTAAAACATTTTTGGATTAATGAAGTATATCCAGCATTCTATATGGAATAAGGGAGCATTAATGTAATCAATAAGGAATATGGTAATACATGATGAAGGTATTCATATGCTATTACGGGGTAAAAAGGATCTATATTTTTTTTACCTTCCTTATAAATGTTGGAGTGTGAGTTTGGACAGAAGTATTTTGGATAGTTCTAGTTTGGATTATTTTGGATTACCATAAAAGGACAACCCGGAGGTCGGGCGGCAACCCGTCGCGTCCGGCAAGGCTGTGAGACTTGAACCCGCAACCGAAGGGCGACAAGGGTGTATCACCTACCACTGGCCCACGAGATTTCCTGTACTAAATAATGTAGTTTTTATTAAAAGATCTTATAGATGAATTATAAATTCGTTTATTTTGGAACCCTATACGAATAGTGTAAATAGAATTCTTTTACATTCTATTATCTTTTAGAGTGAAAGATGTGTTTGTGGTAGAAATTTATTAATGGATAAAACTCTAATTATAAAGTAAGTATATCTCCTTATTATCTTAGCCAATATCATAAATAAATTCCTCAATATTAAGAAAAGCAACTTAGAACAAAAATTTTTTCCTAGATAGTACCTTAAATCATCACTAATTTATGGCTTTGGGATTGTTGGCCTTTTCATAGCCATGTTCTCTACCACTCTCCATCAGATAATTGATGGTTAGATTTTTCTTCCATATCCATATTTTCCTACATGGAACCCTAGTATGTGTTATTTTTGGTAATCTTCATACTTTCGACTCTTTATTTTAAATAGAGGCCTCATTAATTCATTTTTCGATGTGGGATTTCAACTAAGATATTTTGAAACTTCAAAAATGTGTTATCATAATACCCTATGTTTTGTTGAACCGATGGTATTTTAAATCATCATAGATTGATGAATTTAAGGACCTCAATTTTATACTTGTTTGTGATTGATGACCTCAATCACTACCTATAAATATTTACGTTTTTCCTCCAATTATATGTCTCTAATTGCCACCAATGTTCTCCTAATCGAGATCATAATTTGGTGGTGACCCTTTCATTTCTCTTTTCCTCATATTAAGACTAAATTTTAGTAACCCAATTTACGATGTGGGTTTTCCCACAAATATATTTTCTATTTTCAACCTTTTATTTTCGAAGAACAATTTCAAATTGCGAGGACGCAATTTATTGAAGGAGGGGAGAATGTAACACCCCAAGATTTCATAGTGTGTTATTTCTTTAAAATAATTCAATAACTTGCACTACACGCAACACCGAGTTCAATCACACCATGACTTACAAAAAAAAGCCATTCAAAAGAGGTTATGAATAGTATTATCTAAATTTTAAACTTTATATAATCCTTATAATTTTAGAATCCATATTATGAGTTTCTTAGATATAATGCAAAAACAAATTCATTTTCAGTATTTCACTTTTATCAACTTTTAATAGTGAACCCTTTTTAAATACAATATTTTAAGCTTTTTGACTAAATGGGGACATCAAAAATTTAAAATGAAACATCCCAAGCTTCCACGGTACGCTTTCTTTGAATAATACAGTAGCGTGTGTTGTACGCAACCTTGAGTTTTAACACACACCACAACCAATCAAACTAGCCGTTATGAATAGTAATACCTACTTTTCGAAATTATATATATTTTATATTTTAAAATTTAATTCATTTCTGGATTCGGAATATCGAATTTAGCCTAAGGTGAAATTTTGGTACTTTTCTGATAACTTTCATATTTTGATGAATAGTGAAAATTACTAAATTTTAATTAAAAACAACTTTTTTAATCAAAATAATTAATAGTGATAAATTATGAATTTTAGTAGTTTTAAAGTATATTTAGAATATATTTTTACCATTTAATATAATGTTGGTCATTGGACATAATTTTACAATTAAACCGAACATAAACAAGTGTCAATCTTTTGATAGTTATTATCTCTTAAAAACACGCTTTTTGTTTTGACAGCGGGAATTAATTTTAAATTAATTTCTGCCACTTCTGTGTTTTGAATTTAGGAAAATGGATTCCATATTTGGAATCAGGATGTCCAAATTATTTAAATCGGTAACTTTTATTTTTACACATTTTGAATAATTACTGTGGTAAATATTTTATTTACCATGGTTAAAGGGTAAATCCGGTAAATAAGGGTTAAAAAAATAATATTATAATAATACAAAATTACCCTAAAACGTGTCCTAACCTTATTGGTGGACACATACCCGACCATGGGCATCCTTGGGTCGATTTGGGGACCCCTTGGAGCCACATGTATGTGGTAGGGACACATTATATTAATAAAGTTAAAATAAAAATAAAAATGGAATAAGCTTACATCTTTTAGAAAAACAATTTTTACATAGGGTTATACATGTTGGATTTTCAATTATAAATATCCATTAGAAAGATAAAAAGATTTCGTACATAATTATATTTTATTTATAATTTTTAGACATCAAATAATTTAAATTATTAATGACACAATAATGATGCAATGTTTACCTCATTAATAAATCATTTAAATAAATAAGATTATAATGATTAAAATATTATCTAAAACCTGTCCAATTCTAATTGGTTGATGTTATTTAGAATATGAGTCATCTTATCTTCGACCTCAATGATTTTTGGACCATTATAAACCGAATATAATTATATTATAAAGTAACACTTTCACTCTTTCCTAAAGAGCCCCTCCTCTCCCTTATAAAAGGAGACCACTTCTGCTCATTCCTCACACCTCTCAAGCCACTTGGCTCGTCCAAACCCTGACCAAATAAGCTCCCCACATCCCTCTACTCCTCCTTGAAGCTTCCCCTTAGGCAGAAAGCATTTCAAGAAGTCCTTTGGTTCCAACCAAAGTGAGTTACCTAAATTAAAGGTAACGATTTCTCTTAAATTATTTTCATTTATTTTGCTTCTCCAACCCCCAAAATCTTTTTATTTCCTTTCTTTTGTAACAACAGCAGTATCAAAAATATACTAGGATGTTGTTATAAGAAGTATTCAAACTACACATACACACAACTCCATCTAATGGATGATGAACATAATGTTTCTGTGGATGGCAAACTAACGCCTCACGAAACGATGATTGTTCAAATACATCTTACCGCCTCTCATGGTGGCCATTATGATGGCGTTGTAATTAAATATGATATTAATGATATATATTTTATATATAAGCTTCTGTAATTCCATTTTATTTCATACCATTATTCGTTTCATGTTGTATATACATATGATAATTTCATTTGAGGATGTGCGGACTACCGCCCCCTTAAAATGATATGACTCGTTCATACCACACATGGAACGTATAAAGGATGGTGTTAATGAACTTATGTAACATATATAAAATATTATATTATACTGTAATATTAATATACCTATGTATCATTTGGATTCGATTCTTTTAAAATAAAAATTAAATGGAAGTAGCGTTCGTGCGTACGTACGGACTACCGTCTCCACGAACGCGATGAGATTCATTCTCCATCGTATCCATTCAAGTCTTATTTTGATTTTAGGGTTAAAAATAATGTTAATATCATTCTGATTATGAATAAGATATAATCTATCCATTACAAACATGTCTTACGTAACCAAACATTTAAGAAGAACGAATCGATTATCACCCGAAACGACGATAATACTAAGATATTATTAATAAAGCAATGTTAAAAGATCATATATGATATCATATTAATGTATATTATTCTTGTATAATTTAATAACAATTATTTCACCATTATACAAGAGGTTAACCTACCCCAACAAAGGAAAAGTACAAGGTAAGGGATTTTCTTATCTCACATTCAATTCCGTGAGATTTCCATTATTCGCCACTAAATTATTGAAAGTGGTGTATTGTGTACTGGCATTTGATATATATTATCATGATTATATTTATATTCATGTTATTCTGTAAATAGTTTGGTGGTTATTAACTTTTTTCCATACGACTCAGTTGATTAACGTGGTAAGGGGTTTCATCTCACTCCTTATTCCCGTGAGATTCATGCCATATTACCACCATTACCTTTTGTGTGGTGTATGTAATGCCCATAATTATATTCTTTGTGTAATACACTCTAATTTATGTGTATTTACATATTCATTGTATGATACCTATTTCATGGGTTGTATGTTTCATAAGTTACCAAATTGGTAAGGGTTATTTCACAATCTCTTCATTATCTGAGGTTATTTATACGTAATAATCTACTGGGATCTCGTTATCATCCACGTCCATGTTTCTTCAAAATGTATTTCAAAACGTTTTTAATATTTAAAAGAATATGGGTTAAAGTCATTTCTACCCTTGTTTGACCTTTTATAAGAGGTTTATAAGGGAATCTTTCCGTCATTTTCCAAACAAGGTGCTTTTTAACCTTTTCGACAGAATTAAGATAAGAATGCTTTTTTTTAACTTATACGGCGGGTGCGGTTATTTTTCACCGTTATAAAATCGTCAAAGCTTCCCTTACAAGCTTATAAGAATATTTTCAAAGAAAATGTTTTATTTTATAAATATATGTCTCTTAAATGATTTCAAAATAGAAAGAGATATTTCTTTAAAAGAGTTTTGATTTCATCTATGTCAACTTCCTTTAATGGATTTTACGCTTATTTGAGGATGATATATTATGATACAAAACTTTTATATTGTATTGAAGGTTTTGTGATATGTTTGACAGTGGATGTGCTATTTATATAGCATTCATGGTTTATGAGTAAAGTATTGACATTTCGTATGCTAGTTCCAATAAGAATGTTTATGTTATATTTCAACCTTTACTTCATAAGAATGTGTTGGACAAGTATGTTCCAGGTTGGGGACTGGTTAATGTAAGCCCTCCAGGTTGGGGACTGGTAAAAGTAAGCCCTCCAGGTTAGGGACTGGTAAAAGTAAGCCCTCCGGTTTGGTCTCCGGTTATTAGAGGAACTCCGGTTTGGTCTCCGGTTATTAGAGGCACTCCGGGTTGGTGTCCGGTTATTAGAGGCACTCCGGGTTGGGTTCCGGTTACAGTTAGCCCCAAGGTCTTGGGACGAGGCCTTGACAAAGAAATTAAAGTTCAGCATTATGCATTCCAACATTATGAAAATTGTTATTGATTTTTGCATGTGATTATTCGATTAGTAGAATATCCATGTGAATAAGTAAATGGCATTATTTCATTTTAATTTTTCCATACTATGTTGAAGTTCAAGTTTAAAAGGCTTTTGTTTTAGTAATTCATTGCCTTAAATTTTTATGCTTATTTTTGAATGTTCCGCTATATTGTTATCCTTACTGGGCATTTGAGCTCACCCCTTTTCTAGGTTTTATTTTTCCCAGGATGTGAAGAAGTAAGTTATGAATGACCTACAGGGATATTATGTGGGGATATGAGTGTGGATTGTGGAGACAATATGTTGTTGTAGTAGTTTTTCGTTTTATGATGTAATGTAAAACTTATGAATATATCTAGTGTTTCCAAGGCTACTAAACCAATCGGTCTTTCGAGATTTGATCTTTCTTGTGATCATGCCAATGTTATGTAATTAATGCACCGACTCTGGGTAACTGGGGTCGGGGCGTTACACTGGTGGGTCCTAAAATGATTAGATACACAATTTATGTTCATTCTACTCATGCTTTAGAATTTTTTGAAATACATTACATAATCACCTTACTCATGGTGTGATAATTAGAGCTCTTAGTTGAGACATTATCCCAACATATTTTCTATGAGGTTCATAAGGATAATTCTTATTCAATCTGTTTTATCTATTGATAAAGTGATATATCACGTGATAGTGAGATTTTCTTATGGGACATTTTGTTCCGTTTGATAAGGCCTCATAACATCATCTTGGGTATATATTGGGTTTACATAGACCAAGCTTAGATTGAATACCATCATAGATGAGTAATATTCCTTTGAACTAATGGGATGATATTCTCTTTTATGTGTGAGAGAGATATCATGGCAGAGTGAGTGGGTTTTTCAAGCTGGAGGCTGCAACCCCTCACCCAATAGTTATAATGTGTATCCCTTACTACAATAGGTTTTTTCTGGCATCTGGATTCATTCATTCATGTATAGTTTTATGGAAATATTTCTCAATGATATTCTAGGTCAACCACCGTGTAAAAATATGGAGGTGTTTGTTGACTTCAACTCCATGATATCTTTGATATCTTATGAAGCTAATAATATGGCCTCTACCAAGATCCTTGTGCTATTATTGTAGTTGGAGGACCATTAATTGAAAGGTTTTATCCTACCTAGAGTTTCCCCATGGGAAACTATAGGGTAGTTTGTAAGAAATGAGGATGATATATTGTGGTTTTTTGTAGATTATTATCACCTAAACAAGACCATGATAATGATAAAGTATCCCTTTACAAGGATAGAAAAACTATTTGACCAGTTTTGAGGTGCTATATGGAACCTGGATATCTATACCAGATCTGTCTTCTACCAGTTGAGAGTTTTTGAGGATGTTATTCTAAATCTAGAAACGAATGCCGAAATAGAAACTATGTGTTCCAAGTGATGCCTTTTGATGTGATGAAAGATCCAAATGGGTTTATATATTTGATGAAATTGATATTCCATCCATATTTGGACCAATTTTACTTTATATTAATTTAATACTTAATCTTGTAGTTTATGTCATCGGTGGAGCATGTAATGAATTTGAGGATGGTCTTATATATTCTTTTGAAGCACATGCATTATGTTAAACTCATGATGTCGTCATTCTAGATTCATTAGGTCCACATTCTAAGAAATATCATTATTGATGATAGATTTGTTGTGGGCCTTGAAGTGATAAATGCAGTGTCTTCTTAGGAGGCACCCACGTGAGTGAAATTGGTTTATAGTTTTTTTTGGATTGGAAGGGTAGTGCCATTGGTTTTGGTTGAATTATTTATTATTAAATCCACTTTGACTACCATGACATGGAAGATTTAGTCATTTAACTCGATTGAGTACTTCCAAAGTTACTTTTTGGAGATGTTACGAGGGTTGATGAGTGTTAATGTTTTGGAACAACCAGAGGATGGAATGGAATACATAGTTTATTGTGATGCCTCTGGAGATGGGAAAGGCTACATGTTGATGTAGAGATTTGTTGTTATTGAATATGGTTCAATGATGTTTAGATCCCAAGAAAAGAACTGTGTGACTCATATTCTATATATAGAAGTGGTATTCATCGCTATGAGGTTTTGGAGGCATTATATTTTAGGATAATGCTTTGTTGGTTACTTGGTCTATCAGAGTCTCATGTATGTATTCGCATAGAGAGACCTGATCCTGAGACAATGGTGTTCATTGGAGTTCCCATAATTCTATGATATCATGATAGTCTATACAAATGGGAAGGAAAACATTATGGTAGAATCCATTAGTAGGATGTAAAATAATCATTTGGTGTATGTGGAGTTAGGGTAGTTGGCTTCCTTGCAACATTCCTAGGTTGAAGAGGATAGTGAAAATTTTCTCTAGTAAATTGTGTTAACTCCTCCACTCCTCAAACATGTGAGCATTCCCTTGTTGGGAGATACTGACTGTGAGGTCTTACATGACCTCGTAACCTAATGAAATTCACACGATGGATTTTCATAAGGATGGAATCATCTGAAATTTTTTCAAGGATAGAAGATGGTCCAAGTCATGACGCGAGAGGAGGTGATGAAAGAGTTTCGCACATTTCCATTGGATGTACTACCTGGTGTAGGGAATATGTACAAACACCGTTAGTGACAATTTTAGTTGAGTGGTATGACAAATATCATGAAAGTGTTTGTATCAACACGCCTCACTTTTCAGAATGTGATGGATTAACACCACTTTATTGAACGCTTTTTTTAGCCTATTGAGATTTTGGTGTGGAAATGTGGTGATATATCTAAGGATTGTGTGAAGGGGATTCCACTGACAGAGAATGTAAACGACTCCATCTAGGCTATAGTTTACCAATATAGGAAGGTAGTACACATCATTACTATCAAGGAAGAAAGATATTTGGAGACTCTATAGATGTTTTACAAGATGGAGATCATCATCGTTCATGGGTTTTCCATCAATGATGTAACATCCCCAAATGATAAAGGGTTAAATGACTAAATGATATGACTGATGTCAAAAAGGTGCACCTTCCTTTTCAGGAGTCTTTCTGATTAGAACTCCACAGTTAAGCGTGATTGGCTTGGAGTAGTGATCCGGATCAGTGACCTTCTGGGAAGTTTTCTAGGGTGTGTGTGAGTGAGGACAAAGCACACTAGAAAGGACATGTTTTGGCCTGTGGGGACAATCATTAGTCAGATGACCCATTCTGACATGTGTGTGGACTCTAGGGTGGGATCCACATGTCTGCGAGGCAACTGTTGGTACTTGGTAGGCCAGGACCCGAAGGCCTTGTTAAGGAAGGGTGTTTGTGTTGTCACCATGACCCAGTTTTCACATTTGGTATCAAAGGTGGTACCCATCCATAAGTGTGGTTCACTTCCTAGCTTGATATATAGGGTCAAAAATGAGGGTGTAGTGCTCTAAGGGGGGGTGATTGTAACATTCCCAAATGATAAAGCTTTAAATGACTAAATGATATGACTCATGTCAACAAGGTGCACCTTCCTTTTCGGGATCCTGTATGATTAGAACTCCACCGTTAAGGGTTCTTGGAACTCTAGAGTTAAGCATGCTTGGCACTCCACAGTTAAGCGTGCTTGGCTTGGAGTAGTGATCAGGGTGGGTGACCTTCTGGGAAGTTTCCCAAGGTGTGTGTGAGTGAGGTCAAAGCACACTAGAAATGACATGTGTTGGTCTATGGGGAAAATCATTATTCAGATGACTCGTTCAGACAAGTGGGTGGACCCTGGGGTGGGCCCCACGTGTCTGTGGGGCAACTGGTGGTACTTTGTAGGACAAGACCCGACGACCATTTTAAGGTGGGGTGTCTATGTTGTCATTGGGACCCAATTGTCACAAATGATGTCTCTGGCTGTGATGCATGGTTTATGTCAAGATTGTGGAGAGGTATGTAGGAGTTATCTAGGACCTATATAAGGATGAGTAAAACATTTTACCCCTAGATAGATGGTCGGATAGATCTCGCTATCTATGTAATGAAATAAATACATAAGGATGGAATAATATAGATACATTAAATTTTCCTTGAAATAATTTGAAATATTTCTAGAAATATTTTCTAAGATAAGCACTGATATTATATGTTATTCTAAGGCCCACTTTGCCTGGTTTTTATTCAAAATATTAAATATATTTTCTATCATGGGTGAACATGTTTTTAGAAATAATTGAATATCTCCTAAATTGAGTCTTGAAACAAAAAATATCATACATCTGTTTAATCATGTACATGAGGGTATCCCAAGGGTTGTCTTAATGTTGGTTGGTGTAGTGTGTTTGGATACAGAATTCGTTGGTCAGTGCGTTCAGTGAATTAAATAATTAATTATTATATTAATAAATTAAAATATATAACACCTAAATTTTTCTATAAATATATCTTTATGATATATATATATATATAAGTTTTTCTTCATAACCCTAGGACTATTGAGAGAAGGATCTACCACACTTCAAAGGGGGTCAAGTTCGAGAGACGATCAACAACCAGATCTAGGAAAATCGAGAAATATTAAATATAAGAAATCTTGCTCCTTCGTTGGTAGTAACATATTTCACAAATAATTGATCTGAATTGATGAGGAATCATTATATTTGGACTCCAACCCCAATTATTAAATTATTGATCATGATCAATTATTTATATTTTATCTTTAAAAAATTATGTCTTTTGATGATCCCATGAATCAGATTAAATTGTTTATTACAATTTTTATCTCATCATTGTGCTGTGTTTCTCACCATAGAAATCATTAATCTTATTAATTGCCAAGAATTCTCGGACACTAATTGTTGAAACCTGATTCTTGTCCTTTTCTTCCAATAACTCTTTTCATTCTTCACTGTTAGATTTTGGGGCCATTGTTCATTATTTATGGGTGATTACAAGAGCATTCAAGCCCAAGATCCACAATTGTATCCCGTGTGTTGAAAATTTTGATGAAAAAGAGGTGGTTTTAGATTTATTTTATTATATGGGTGATTAATCCATGGATTTGGTGATTTGGTGAGGTGGTGGGATGGCCCATGAGTGACAGTGGTGTACACAAGCTTCGAGCAATGGATCAGAATATTATTTTTATGTGCTAAATGACTAGAATTAATGGACAAAGGAGGTTTCCACCATTTTCAATTAGTCACATAAAGGGATTAAAGGTGGAAAAATTATATATAGAACATGTAGAGATGGTTTGAGAAGCTATGAAACCCCCAATTACACACCATATCGTCTGAAGAATATAGGGTGTCTATCTCCCTGGTTGGGGAGTCTAGGGTTTTGGGTGAGAAAAATATCACACACCATGTGAGACTCTCACATGCAATGTGAATCAGTGCTTGTGACCCAAAGTGTACTCCAGTAGTACACAGACTTGGGAACAGCCTGGATCATGATGTGTACTGTTTTTTTGAGATTTTATATAGAAATGACCAATCTATATGAACATGATCCAATATAGATGGGCATGACAAGGAGGACACAAATCTACCCTAGGGGACTGAGAAACACTATGTAGTTCCATTGTAATATATATAGGGATACATGGGCAGTGATCTATGAAGTAGAAGGGACACAGCTAGGCAATAGAGTCCTACTACACACCGTGTGGGTACCCTACATCCAATGTACCTCATTTTGAGGAAAATTAAACTTATCATAACTCTTTTATTTAGAACATTTTTTGGATCAATAATATTATATTCGATGTGTTTTTCTATGTGAAACATGATGGTGGACTTTATAGTGGATTTTGAGAGATTATTTGAGGTTGTCAGAGCATTGATCTTCTTTAGTCGGCGTTTGATAAAGATAGTGATTAGGAAATACCATTTGAGTGGAACCCTCTATAAATCTTGGTCATGGATCCTATATCATTTGAGTGGTATTAAAGTGTGGTCGATTGTCACCAATATATTGTTCACAGTTATGGGTCTCTTCTAATGTGTATAGTGGGACTCGGGTCAACTCCTCAATAATGGTGCCTTTTAATAGTATATTGTTTTTTGTTTGTTTGTCTTTTTAATATAGGGTTTATTTGGAGAGTTTAATTAATTTTATTAATGGATGATTATTTTAAAATAAGTTTTAATGATTGGGGTGAGTTCGGTATTGGGTATTTTAATCTCATGATATCCTTCAAATTTGATATATAATGCATTAAATTAACACCCACATCACAAGACAATTTTGATCTAAATTCCAAAGTGTTGCAGATTTATCCCAAGACATAACTTAACATATGTTTCTAATCTAGATCACAATTTTTTTATGGTAATTAATTTATGGATTCAATAAATCAATGAAACAGTCATTAAACAAAACATGTCATTAATCTATTACATTTTATGTTCAACAGACAAAATATTAATTTAATGAATATTAATAGAACAAAATCTCTCAATCATTTATCATCACAAAATTATGACTCCTCTATTGAGTGATTTAATCATCCATTGAGATGGTTATTACAGTGGTTTAATATGATTAAGATAGTTAATTATAAATACAATGAAAATAATGGGATATAAAATAATTTGTGTTCTGAAAAAACATACAAGTTGTGCAGAATGATATATAAGAACATCCAAAGATATAAGGAAGTTAGAAAAAGGAAGGATTTTATACTTGATTTAAAATATTTTAATACCATTAAAATTAAAATAAATAATTTTTATTAAGATGATATATAATAAAAAATATACATACAGTAAAATTCTATTAAAATGAAAATAAACTTGCATGCTTACAATTGAAAACTAATGTAAATAGACATGAAATGAAAAGTGGAGGAGAGGTATATCTTATAAAAAAATGATCTAGGAGAGTAATCCCATTACATTTTAGAGGGTAGGTTCATTTCAAATATCCTTTATTTCTCTAAAATTCCGACCCCTTGAAATGAGAAGAGGGGAATGTATATATATCCCAATGAGGTGGACTGTTTGCATTCCAAAACTACCCCTCCACATGGTTTGATGATTTGAAAAAACAGGTATCATAACCTTGAGAAATTTTCTTCTTTTGGGGTTATATATATATTTTTTATGTCTAATATAAAAATTTGGTGGCCACTGGAATTTTTTAGCAGAATTCATGGCTATTTTACTAAGAAATGTATAGTTGTCCATTTTTATCAACACTTTTTCAAAGGCTGAAATATGGCTTGATTATTGAATAGCAATATGCCCTAAAATCCAAGAAATAAATTCTAAAATTTAGGCACAATATATAATGTATTTATTAATTAAAATATTAGATCAATTGGATGAATATATTTTTAGAAAAGTGAAGTATTAGATGCTGATTTTAATTCCCAGATAGAATGGTGGGTTGGGATTAAAAACATCATTTGGGCCCATTTTATGTGGATTTTGGACTTGATATTTTTATACATGGTTACATTGGATATTAATGAATATATTCAAGAGATTCATAAAATTTAGGCTTCTTTATTGATCCAAGAGATTGAATTGTCATGGCTGGTCCAGTTTCTTTATAGGTTCATTGGGCCTTCTTGTGTGGAACATATAACCATTCAAATGGTAGAATTTTCCAAAGAATCCATCAAATGATATGATGGATATTTAATTAGTAACCATAAAAAACAATAATATTAAAATTTGTATAATTAGTGTGATATTTATAAATTGAATAGTAAACCGACTTGATAAGATTAACTCAAAAAATGCGTAAAATTATATTCAGATGTAAAACATTGGTATTTCACACTAATTATGATCTTTTACATGAAAATTACTAAAGGTTGAAGAAAAAAAGTTATTAATAAGTTAATAAAAATAAATCTTGTACACTTAGTCTTGGAATGTCCACTTGTACAAAAAATATACAAACATAACTAAATCATTTTCACTTGAATAAAAATATTAATTGTTTTTCCACGATCAAGGGATGTGTTTACCGTTTTAATCATCCATAATGAATTCCACAACAAATTGTTATAGATAAAATTTTCTAAAAACAATTAACTTTTCATTCTCAAATTTAGAAATGGAAATTATGGGCACTCAAAACTCAATCCAATCAAAATGATAAAAATTTATTTATGGAGGTTAACTTATTTACTAACCAAAAGTAAAAATCTTACAGTTTGAAATAGCTTAAATAATAAATTTCCCATCATAAGTTTCACAAGAAAACAGAGGTTTTTTTGTTTTTTTTTGTGGAAATGGGATGGTTAGAGTATAATTTTAAATAGAGAGGAAAATGTGTAAAAACACTAAAATTGAAACAGAAGTGAACAACTTGAAATAAGACATGACCGATTATGGAATGGTTTATTTACAAGGGAATGATTTTTTAAAATATTACACATATAATATGGATCAAAATTTAACGGGATTGAATGGTTCAATATGTACAAGACACTAAAATTATCCCAATGATAGAAGAATATATAATGTATGTGTTCTTTTTTTTCTTTTTGATTTATTTCAAAATATGAACATGAAAAAATATAACACTCCTCTCCCAACCCATGTTTGATCACCTCACAACACTAAATGTAATAGTTATAATAAGATCAAAGGTTTATTAAGAGTTTATTTTGAAATTCCCCAGAAAGAACCCATTTTTTTATTTTATTTTTGAACACTTTTAAACAACTTGTACAAAATTACATAAATTAAAATCCATTCCCCAAACTCACCAAATAAAAACATCTCCCACATATTTATATAGTTGAATTCCATCAATAATATGATAAAAAGGTTTAAAATCAAGAAATGGATACCCAAAATACAATCCATTTCCTCAATCCATATATTTCAAGAAATTATGTAGTGTAATTCAATATATATATTGGGTGGGACAAGGTATTGGGTCTGTAATGTGGCTATCAAATAAAATGTTTTTATAGACTCATTTGGGATTTCAAAATGAGAATTAATTTAATTCTAATAGGCGTATATTTGGATATTGTGATTCCCATATGGTTGAGAAGATGCCTCTAACATATTAATGGACACTAAATTAGGAAATTCAGCTCGATGGTCCAAAAACTAAAGACTCACAATTGGGGGGGAATTCATTTTGAAAAGATGTCCATAGGTTACCATATCATAAATGTTATTATAGATCCTCACAGTTAGGGAAGAATCATTTTCCCAATCAAAAATTTAGCATTTAATTTTTTTTTGTTTTGAAAAATTATTCTTTATCCAAATTTAGGATGAAAAAAATTGATATAAAAACAAGTATTTTGACTCCCCAAAATGTTTGAATGAAATTTGAAAAGTGTTTGGTGAGTTATTATGAGTTTTTTACATTTTTTTCATTTTTTAGTTGGTTTTTTAGAATTCTAATAAGACACACCCGTAGATAAAATATAGAAAAATAAACTTTTTGATGAAAAAAGTGGTAAAAAAATTAGATTGAGAGTAAAAAGATTAGATAGAGACATATATATATATAGTGAAGATGAGTTATAGGGAATGAGTTTACCTCTATTTTGGATTTTTTTGGTCTCAATATATATCATGTGGAGGGTCAACTATATAATTTAAGGATCCGATGGAAGTTGATGTGCTTCATATGATGTCTTTCCCCTCATGGTGATTCTTTAACCCATGTATGTTAATCGTGAATGTACTTTTAGAATAGTGGTATTTTACTTTCAATACACCAAATGGGTAAACATTTGTTATAATAAAACTACATTCTCAACGTGAATTATGCTAACCTAGGTGAAGAAAAAATCAAGAATTGAAGAGAATTACCTTTTCACCATCAGAAATTACCTTTCATAGGATGCGTTTGTCATGGAGTCCCTTGTCCTATTCTTTATAGAAAATGGAATTCTTTTAAGAATCTAGTAAAGGTTCCTCTATTTTGTATAACTAAAAAAATCTCTCTACACCAGACATTTTATAGTCAATATTAAATGTTTTGACAGTCCAGAATGAGTTATGTAAGATTTCAACTGGTAAATGACATGATTTAACAAAATCTATTGTAAATGGATATATCCCAGTGGGTTTTTTTAGTCAGTTCAGAAAGCTCAGTGTTCTTCCACAAGTCTCTTAGGAATGTATTTATTTGTGTAATTTACAATTGACTAGAGAACTCTTTTTTACTTCTATTTTAGAATTTTCAACCATGCCATTTTGTTGGGGTGATATACATTTGATGTTTTATGTTGAACCTCATTAATTTTACAAATAGATTATATTGTCTGATTATTGAAATGAGTTCTTAAGTCACTTATCAAGGAACATGATGTTCCAATTCGATAGAAAATGTGGGGTTTTACAAACTCACAAACAATATGGGAATCTTCATACCTAGTGGGTTTGGCCTGAACCCACTTATAAATACAATCAACAGCTAGAATAATATATGAGAATCCATTATGAGTGGGAATAGTCCCATGAAATCGATTCCTCAAACGCTGAATATCTCATAGAAAAATAAATTCTATTTATTCATTTAATTTTTTTGGAAATTTTTCCAAAATATTGCTAAGTGGACCATTATTTACCATACACATTTGAATTATTACTACATGAATGATAGATGAATCTAGAGTTTAGGACCTTTCAAGAGGTCCCTTAAGGTCAAAAGTGGACCACCATACATTGAGTGACAAAATACTACGATAGAATAATGTTTATCTTCATCAACATATCTCTTAATTACCACATCAACCCGACATTTTCAAGGATTATCATCATCCCAAAAATAGAATTTTGAAACACTTTTCAACTTCAATTTTTGTTCTTTTAAAACTAATTTAGTAAAAACACAACCAACCATGTAGTTTAAAATATGGTCATATTATGGTGAATTTGGAGTGAGAGGTGAAAGGTTCATGATTGGGAATTTAGGATCAATGATTTTTGAATGATTAGAATTAAATATTCCACTCATGTGACCAACTATGAGATGTTAATTTGCTGTTCTATAATTTATTTTATGTTTATACACATGGAGCCTTAGGATCCATTTTATTTCCTCAGTTTGGAATCACTTTTCTTAAGTAAGAACTTTATAGTAGAATGGTCTTTGAAGATGATGATTTTTTCTCTTAAGATATGGGCATGGAATTTACCTATGTGAAAATCCACTTCTAAAAGTTACTTTTCCTACATAATATTGCGAGTTTGAGTTTTATCCAATTTTTTTGGCATAATAGATGACATGAGGAATCATTTCCCTTCATTGACCAAGAACATTCCCAATGTCCCTATCAGAAGCATCAAACATCAATTCAAAAGGTAAAGACCTATCTAGGGGATGTTTAATCAAGGATGATGTATGAATAGTTAGGAGTTCAATGAATGATCTCTTGAAATATTAATCAAAATGGAATAAGACAAAATTTTGGAGTAGCTGAGTTAGTCAGCATGCCATCATACTAATGTTTTGGAGAATTGATGATAGAAACTAGCATGTCCCAGGAACTAATGGCTGTCAAAAACATATTTGGGGTCAAAAAGTGATTGTATCACTAAAATTTTAGAAGGATCAACTTTAATACCCTCTTGTGAAACTATGTACCCTAGAACAACCCCATTTTTAACCATGAGGTGACATTTTTCAAAATTCCGCACACGGATACATTTGATACACTTTTGAAGGACCAGAGAGAGTGAATAAAAGAAGGATACAAATGAATCACTTTAAATGGTATTTATCCAAGAATACTTCCATGAAATGCTCAATGAATTCATAAAATATACCTATAATAATCCTTTAGAATGTTGTGGGAGCATTTCAATGGAAAAATGGAATTACCCGTTATACATATGTTCCAAAGGGGAAACTGAAAGTCTACTTTTCTTTGTCTTCATGATTGATTGGGATTTTCAAGTAGTCGGTGTATCCGTAACAAAATTAATAATGTGACTCTATAGCTAATTGATAAAGTATTTGATCATGGAATGGAAGAGGGTAGTGATATTTGTTTTGTTTTAGCATTCACTTTCTGATAATTGATGTTCACAATCCATTTGTTTTTCACTCGAGTTCTGACTACCTCCCCCTATTCAATTATGAAAACAATTATCCCACCCTTCTTATGTAAAACTAGAATTGACTAACCAATTCAATATCAAAATTTGGGTAGTTAATAATATATTTGATAACCATGGTAATATTTTCCCTAACTACCTCTAGTATGAGTGCATTGAGTCTTATTTATAGTTTTTTTATTTTTTTGTATGATTACTCAATATGGATGTGATTAATAGAAAGTGTAGGGAGGATTCATGGTATGTCATCTAGGCTCCATCCTATGGACTTTTTGTTTTCCTTTAACTCTTGAAAAATATTGGACTCCTCAGTTTCATTATGTGTAGTAGAGACAATGATAGGATAAGAGTGATCATTGAAGAGGAATGTATATTTTAGGTGTGTAGGAAGGGGTTTCCGATCAGTACCATCTTTTATTTGTGGGACAGAAAACATAAGAATTGATTAAGGGATTTATTGGGTTGTGGTTCATTTTCATCAATACTATATGTGGTGGAACTGTAGAGATCTGACTTGATATGGGATTCACAAGAGTTATCAAGTTCGTCTATATTTATAGAGACTATGAATGGGAGGTCCACATCATCATCTCCATTTATGACTTGGATAATAAGGTTTAAAATATCAAAAGATTCTCTCTCATTAGAACATGATAAATGGGTGTGAATCCACTCTGAGAAGTGTCCTCAAAATCATGGATTGAGAAGGTAGAGTGATCCTAAGATGGGTATATCATGGAGTAAAAAATGTTAAACTTGACACGTTTCTCACCAAATTAGATATATATGATTTTGCATGGAGATAAATATTAGTTCTAGACATTAGGAGGAATGGTATTCCAATAATAATGGGGGATTGAGAAGAGGTCATCTCACCTACCATGTAATGGTCATAGAAATCATGTTGTAAGATAAGATCATTAACTCATACAAGAAAATAAATAATTATTTCTTCAATAATGGTAGTGCATAGATTGGATAACTGGATTAAAACACTCATTGGGTGCAAGGAACATATACCATGGTTGGAGAGTATAGATTAGGGAGAAAAATTAATCGAGGATCCTTGGTCTGTGATTGTAACATTGAAGTTGGAACTCCCTATTTGAAAAATAATCGTAGATATCCATGGTCATCACTCTTCATGGGTATGGAATGTAGGGTCGAAACAGTCTCAATGGACCTAAGTTTTCTCTTATAGGTGCAAAATTTCTTATGAAAATTTCATACATAGGAATTTTTTTGATGGATTCTAATAGGGGTGTGTTCAATTCAACATGTATAAAAATGGAAAGCATTTTTTGATCATGTAATATAGACATACTTGGCTTATAAATAGATTGATGAAGTGGAATTGTGTTCCTCAGAGTAAGGAAAGGATATGAGGGGGGTGAAAACAGGTTTCTACTATGGTTTTTTTTCTCTTATTTTTCATGGTAAAAAAATAAATGGAGTTGGAGGACTCATCATGATTTTCAGAAATATTCATTCTTAATATAAGTGAAATTTCACATACATTACCCTAGTGTTGGGTAATAGTTTAGTTGGGGTTTGGGAAAAAAAATTTGGTTGTGGCTGGATAAGGTGGGATGAAAGTTGACTAATTTGGTTGTCAATAGTTTTAAGGATAGAACAAGTGAAGGAGGAAAGATCTTCAAAAATTCTTTCCTATGGTTTCATAGAATAATAGGCTTGTCTTGCATTTGGATTACAATGATTTTGGTTATTCGGAAAGTTCATATATTGGTTTGAAAATTAGTAAGGCTTATTAGGATAGTGGAATATATTAGAAGAAAGAGGAGGATTATTCTTTTGAGGTTGAGGAACAAAAGAATAAGGTTTTTGGATGTTACTACCACCTTGACCATGTTGAAATTGGATTCCATTTTGGTGAGGGAATTAAGGGGGATGAGAAACAGGATTACCATACCTCAATACTGAGATAAAGGTAGAATAGAAGGGATCATAGTTGGTTTGAATGATGTTTCTAATGAAATGACATGATTGTTGAGTATTGTTGTTCCTCTGAGCATATAGTGCATTGAGATCCATTGGACTGAATGAATCAAATAGATCTTCTTAAATTTGTTCACATGTGTCAGTTGGATGAGACGTTGAGCTATAAATTCCACAATTGTTGATTAGTCTAGGGAACGAAGATTATGAATAAGATAAGGATAATCATTTTCTATCCACCCATAGTTGTCTCACATGGCATGTAGGTACACTCGTCCACTTGGTCATCTTATTGGGCAATAGGGATTGATTCTCTTTGACTTTTTTTACATTAGAATATGCTTATGTATTGAATTTTTATGTCTTTACATACATTTATCTTATGGGATCTTATCTAGCTTCATGAGTTTTATCAATAAGGGAACCACGACTCTCGACATCAATGATTGTTCTATCCATTACCAATAACACCTAAAAAATTATTGGATCAATATTTGGATAGGGATTTGGGGATATGGGAAGGTTTCCATAAAAATTTTGAACATATGCCAATACTCATGGAGTGAGTGATTATGGAATTGACATGTACCACTAATTTACTTTCGGATAGAAGTAATATGAGAAGAAGGAAATAATTTAACAAAGAAGAGTGTCTTAATGTTGTTCTATATAGTTATGAAAGAAGGAGGGACGAAGAAGAGACATGACATGGGGGTGTCAGCTAAAGAGAAACTAAATTCTCGGAGATTGATTTATTCTTCAAAAACTACTTGGGGATTCATCGTAGATAACACTACTTGGAACTCTTTAAGATGAAGATATGGATCATCACCGGCTAGCCCATGGAAATGAGATAGAAGATGAATCAAAACTATTTTATTTTGAAATCAGCCTCAATACTTTGATATTGAATAAAAAAAGTGTTGTGATTCATATTTGGGGAAACATGTTTTTAAGGGGGTTTTTCCATAGGATTGGCCATTATATAGTTCAATTGGATGGACAATTAATGTATATTGAGAGAGATTTGATTATCCCTAATATTCATTTTATGTTTTTAAAGAGTTCTATATATTTAAGTTTAGAATAGATCTAAGGGATTTATAGGGAGGAAATGGGGCATTCAGATATGTTTTTAAGGATAAGGAAGGTGGATTTTTCATTGTTTTTTTGTTCAAATTTTTTTTGGATACAGATATTTTTCATATTTCTGGTTTTTTTACAAAAATTAAAAAACTACAGACTATATAACACACCATCCCTAGAAACATAGCCATTTTAATCATGAATAATTTTTACCTATCAACTGTTCATGGTTCTGGTGCTGTTCTAATGTGTTTAGTGACAATCAGGATGAATCCCCATGTGCGGGCACTTTTGGATTGTCAATTGTTTTTGTTTTTTGTCCTTTTATTGGGGGGTCTATTGTTTGAGATTAATTAAACTGATTGATGGATGATTATTTTTTAAAAAAATTGATAAAAATAAGGTTGTCCATAATTGGTAATTTCAATATTATTATTTCTTTATGATTACTTTATATTTCATTAAATTATCACCCACTTCACATGATGATTTTGATCAGAATTTCCAAGTGCTGGGAGTTTATTTAAATTATTAACCTAATATATGATTATAATATAAACCAAAACCTATATATGTTAGTTTATATATGGATAGAATAATCAATTTAAACCAATTTTTAAAACAAACATTTCATTAATCCAGGACATTTTATATTCGACATGCAAAATATTAATTTAATGAATATTAATCGAACAAAGTCCTTAAATAACCTATCATCACCAAATTATGAATCAACCAAATTGGATATTAGATCATCCATCGAGTGTATTATTACTTATTTTTAATATATATATGATTATGACTTATATATAGAAAAAAATGTTATAAGAAATGAGTTGTGTACCGAACACACAGATGAGCAGTGAAGAAAGTTAAATACAGACTTCTGATTGAATGAGGAAGTGTGGAAAGGGAATGTTTTTATACTTTAATTAAAATATTTTAAGAACATTTCATTACACAAAATAATTTGTATAAAGATTATATATAATTAAGAAGAAACATTCATCAAAATTCAATTGAATTGAAAAATAACTCACATGTTTAAAATTGAAAACAATCGTAAAAGGTAGTGAAATGAAAATTTAGGAAATGCATATCCCATCAAAACAATATCAAAGAAGGTCCTATGATTTCCTTATAATGGATATGGTGATTCAAAATCACCTTATTTTACCTAAAATGACTACCCCATGGAAGGAGAAGAGGGGAATGAATATATGGCCCATTGTGGTGGACTGTTTGCATTCAAAAACTACCCCTTCACTTGGCTCCCTGATTTGACCATTAAGGAAGAATAAACCTGAGATATATTATTATTAAAATATTTATATATGTATGTTTTCTATCTACTATGAAAATTTGAGACCATTAGACTTTTTTATCCAAATTTATTACTGTTTTACTAAACAATGACAAACTGTTCATTTTTGTTAAAAAAATTTCGAAGCCCAGTTTGTGAATAGGTTTTTGAATAAGAATATTCCAAATAATCCAAACCATTAATTATAAAAATATTTTCCTTATATCTTTTATTTCACAATAAAAAAATAGATAAATTATTTTTCTATATCAGGAAAAAAAGAATAGTTTTGTGTTTTAATTTTAATTCCTAAATAGAATTGTGGGATAGACTTCAAAACATTAGTTGGACCCTTTTTAGTGGATTGGGGCCTTAAGAAATATATCCACGATTAATATAGATATTCCAGAATAGAATTAGGAGTTTAATATAATTTTGGATTTTATAATGAGCCTATAAATTGTATCATTATGGATGGTCTAGTTTTCTCACAAGTTCGTTAAGCCTTCTCATATGGAACATATGTCCATTTAAATGGATGATTTGACCGACGATCACATCTAATGATATGTTTTAAATTGAATAAGGAATTATAAAAAATAAAAAATAAAAATTGGACCATTAGGGTGACATTTATAGTTTAAATAGTAAAATAACTCGATTTTATTTATTCAAAAAATTCTCAAAAATAATATTTAGTAGTAAAACCGGCGTATTACACACTTATTATTCACTTTTACATGATAATTAATAAATGGAATATAATAAAAGTTATTTATAAATGAATAAAATCATGTGCCCATTGATAGACCAAGGAATAGGACCTCCTTATACAGAGGTGTACCACTATGGTAGATTAGGGTGTCGGTCCTCTATCTATTGAGTGATAACCCCATAAGGGAGTAGGGCCCATGTCCTATATATATTTAGTCGAAACCCAATAAGGGACTAGGGCCCAAGTCCTTTATATATATCTTCCCCTATTAGTGGGTTTTTCTATTTTATTTTTTGTATATTTCTACTTCTCTCAGGTCTCATATTATTTCCCCCCATCTTTCAGGGTGTCCTTCAGGGTATGTGTATACTAGTAACTATATGGGATTTTTCAGACATGTATTTTCCAATCTAGATAAGAAACATGTTGACATCAATTATAAAGGAGCATTAGAATACCCTATTTTTATGTACTGTGTACGATGGTTGGGTCTTGGAGATCTAGAGCTAGAATATCTTAGCATTTAAAATTAATTTTTTTAGGTTTGGACATTATTCTGGTTGGGTATGTATTTTTTCCATTTTTCTTTTTAGATTATGCTCCTTTACACTTTTATTCTATAGAGGTTATTATATGAATGTTTACTATGTTTTCTTTTATTCCAATAGAATTTTAGATTGATATTGTTGTGTTTTTTGTATACGTACAAAGGAAACAACATCCGATATTAGTAATTCATTTCAACACTTATTACTAGCCCATGGCCTATAGAGGTTGTATTAGAGTAGTTTTTGATCGAACCCTATTGGGTCGGGTCATGACACATCATTTCATATCCAAATAATTACTCATAAATTCCAAAATCTGTTTAATTCATGAATAATGTGACGAATCATATAAAATTAATATTGATTATAGAATATATATTTATCAATATTTTCCCAGATAAAAAAAATTCAATATAGAACACTGTATGAAGAAATAGTATATAGTTAAACAAATAAATACATGGATATTAAATTATAATGGTATTTGGGTGAAATTTAATGTTTAATGATCATAAGAAAGTTGATAATTTAAGGTAATATTAATGACTAACAACATGAATCATGATAGTGAATTCCACTAATTTACATTATTAAAATGAGCATCAACCATCCTTACAAATAATTAGGATGACACCAATAAAATATATTCCTAGTGGAGTATGGGATAAATAATGGGATATTGTCATTGACGAATAGAAATAATAGAAAGAGATATTTTAGAACATTATTGAGGAAAATATAATTCTTATATTGAAAATAAACATAAAAAACAAAAGGATCGTGAAATTTTTTTAGAATAGTTTACATTTATAATTAACATTTAATCTTATGAAATTATCTTTAAAAAAATGATTTTTCATAATGGATGGAAATTATATTCTTGATGTACATGTTAAAAAAATTATTATTTTTACATTATTGATAAAAGAAAAATGGTGGATATTTTGGGAACAACATGAGTATTACATTCATATATTTTTTTCAAAATTAAAAAAAAATTATATCCAGCTTTAATAATTTTTTTTAAATAGTTATTTTTGATATTTTTTCATTGAAAATATGGATTTGGATGAAAATGGTTTTTTGAAAGAAGGTTAAAATGAATTTGGATTTTCTAAAAAAAACCTCAACAATTTTATTTACCAATTTAGGGAAATTTGTACTATTATATGAAAACTACATGAATAAACATAGGAGAATACAATTATAGGGGTTTGTTAGCTAATAATAAAAAAATTACCTACATCATAAATCCAAGCCTAAAAAGTCCAAATTAAAATAAAAATGTAAAATAAAAACTCAAAATAATTGTAATGATAAAGTAAAAAATTAATAAACTAATTGATTATGTGAATCTGATTTAAATCCAAATAAAACTAGTGGAAACACACCATAAGATAATCAAAATTACTCATACACAAACTATTTAAATATATAAGATAATGAAGATTTAATAATGTATATGTGATATTATAATTATAGTGTTTTAAAAATATATTATATATCATATAAATGTGTTTAATATATCATTATATCTAGTCTCAAAATGTGGTGATGGAAGGTGAATAACAATGCTTCATGAGGCGGTAGTCCTCCATATAAAAGATCAATGGTTTCATTTTCTATTTTATGGAATATAAAATTGATATAAACCATGAACATAACATCATAATATCTATATATATGGAATATATAGTGGTTATTTGATAATAATGTTTTAATAAGATAATAAGAAGGTGGAAAAAGTAACAAAACACAAAATCCTTTGTTTTTAACATTACATATTCTTTGGAGAACATTACTAGGTTTGTGAAAAAATCCTTCTATGAAAAGATTTTTTATTAAAAAATGTGAGATAATATGTTCTAAGGAGAGTAATGAAGAGATTTTGGTAGGTCTATTCCAACCCAAATAAAATTTTGAGTGTAATATTTGGAGGAGAATGGGTGACCTTTTATAAGTTGGGAGTGGATATAGATGGTATTATTTGAAAAACTTCCATTGAACCGTCACTTTTACAATGAAAAACCACTAAAAACGTAATTTTTACCCCTAGGTGTTATAAGGTGTATATATATCCAAACAATGGGTTTTGGAATATATTTTATATCATTTTAACTATTATATTTTTAGTTTATTCCCTGGTAAATTAGTTTTTACCTTAGTAGTGATAATTAGTTTTTAACCATTTTACAATAAATAATGTTAAGAATTCATGTTGAAATTATTATATAAAATAATTTATGCTGATTCAAAATACAGTATAAATTTTTCCAAATTAAATTCAAATGTGGTGTAATAATATTTAATATTTTATGAGAAGACATGAAAAAAATATGTCTTTCCAAAGTGAAAATTCATATAAGTATAGAAAGATATACAATAAAAATAAAATAAGAAATTGATTAAAATGAGGCATGTTACTTATAATTTAGTATAATTAAACTAAACTTACATTAAAAAAAATTAAATGTAATTTAACCTTGTAAATTATTTTAACAAAAAAGTAATTTTCAATAAAAATCAATACTTTTCACTATTGAGAAAAAAATGAAACCATTTAGAAAAATCCAAAATAAACCACCTAAAGATAATTTTGATATGTTTATTTAAATAATTAAATTCAATTTATTTTTTTCCTAATTTTTTAAATGAATAATAAATATTATGTAAGAATCCTAGCTAAACTGTATTTTCAAAAAATAAAATTATTAAAAAACAATTTATTTTATTTGGAATTATTGTTGTTTTATTTATTTTTTACATAATAACATAGTTTTCAAAATTTAGTTATGAATATTCATTCCTTAATATTTATTGGCTGGGATATAATGGTATACTATATCATAATTCATTTAGGCTCGGGGTTTAATATACCCCATGCTATAAAAGTGATTAAATTTAAAAAATATATTTCATGAATTATTTCATAGTGTAATGTGTATCATACCCTATAAAATAAATCTTTATTATTTTAAAATATCAGAGTTTAACACTCTACCATCCTTTAATAAACATCAATATTACAATTTAAACTTGATCTAGGTAGTCAAGTGTTTCACATTTAGAAATACCATTGTAAAAAAATCTTTTTAAGTAAAGGATCTTATAAAACATTCTCTTGAAAATTGGTGAAAGGGAAATATTATGGTCATATTAAATATCAAATAATTATGTTTCCATCTATTAGAACATTAGTGACAATTGAATTAATAGAAAAGAACGAAAGATATAAATAATTATAGTGACTAATTGAGATCATTTATCTCAAGAAAGTGAATGATCAATGGACATTGAGGGTTTTAAAAACATTAACATGTGATGATTTAAATTAACATTTGATTCATAGGATACAAAGTTAATAAGATATTTTTTGGTTTCAATATCATTTTACTAAATTTGATGAATTTATTTACTATTTAATAATATAAGTTAATAAACCTAATATATTTCTATTATATAAGAAAAATTTCATATATTGGTTCTGCCTTAATAAATTTAAATTTCATCGATTAATCAAGAAATAAATATCCAAAAATGGATTTTTATCCCCAAATATCTAAATTCATCTTTTAACAAATCATTAGATCAAAAAAAGAGGGAACATAATTTATGTTTCTCTCTAATTTTTTTTCAAAATCAATATGGTTAGCTCAAGTTATCCAATATAAAACTTATATATCTGAACCTCAATAGTAACACCACTTGTTCATCCTTAATATTTCTTCATCAAATAATTTAGGAAAACAAAATTACCAAGTTAAAAGAACAACAAATATTCTATTAGGAGGTGTTCAACCCTTACCACCATTCCATTATGGGTTCAAGCCCTATGGCCTTTCCGGATGTGATGAGTTATCACCTGATATGTAGGTTGTCCTTTTTCTAAAACCAGATTAATGAAATTATGATAGAATTTACAAGTTTAAATAACAAATAATAACATCAAAATAAAAGCTAATATAAACACTAAAGGATAACAATAACTTTATAACTATTCCCAAAATAGTAAGGGAAATCTTCCTTAAATAAAATTTTAACTAAGTCATATAATAAATCAGGGGGTTGTATTTCCCCAAATGTCAATCAAAATATCCTTAATCTTAGTGGAGCCCATCACAAAAAACCAATAAATGTGTTTTTAATAATTTTAACTTATGATAAATACTAAACACATAATACCATGATGTATCATTAACTCTTTAGTTAATGAACACATATATCTCACCAAAAATTAATAGAATCCCTTGATGTTTCATGATTCTTGTAACCAAAGAAGAATTAATAAAAATTCTTCAATAATATATTTATCAAATCCTAATCAATATTTAATTCTTTTAAACATTGGTCTTTCCATGGAAAATGCGTTAGACACTAAATTTGGCCATTGAATTAGATATTTCTTAGGTTCCGCACATTTAAGATAATGAACATTAAATTGACACCTAAGAAAAAGTTTATTTTCTTCCATCATACACAGAGTTTTTTATAAACAATACATTTATTTGTTCTTTTCTTTTCCACCCATAAATAATTTTCCCATTCTATTAAGACACATTCCTATGTGTATGATTACACATTTTATACATGAAGACATTCAATCCTTCTTTCCCCAATAGTCTCCACCAATCTAAATATTATTGAACTCCATCCCTCCATTACATGGTGAGTCCAATATTTGGTTACGGTTTAGGTTTATTATTACATTTTGGGATTAGTGAATTGGAATAATAATGATATATTTAAATCTACTCATCATCCAATTTAGTTGATCATGGTCACTTAATTTTCTATAATTATCAATGTTAATATAATTCATTTGAGTTAAAGAGATTTACTATATCAAAATCTATAGTTTTGGTAACAATAATCGTAGTCATATAATCATATAAACATTTATAGGAAGTCTAAATAATGATACATTATTTTCAATCAATGATGCCTTATGTTTATGTTAGGTCATTCATTTCCTTAATATTTTCAAATCCTATATAATGTGTTGTAATGAAAATGTGAATTATTCAAAGAATATACATCATGATTAGTAAACTAGGGGTACAATAAAAGCCATTATTTATGTACCATGTAATGCTCTAGTCATGCCTGATAGGCCAATTTCAAAGTTATTACCCCTTGGTACATCAGTTTTATTACCATATACTCTAGTAATATCCAGTTATTGATTTATTTATAATAAAAATGAAATAATATCTTCCTTGTCAAAAAATTTGTATGCTTTTTTATACTTATCTTTAAAGTATACCATATATTTTTATTCCATAATCATTGTTTTCATAATCTAGTTTCAATTGTTTCTACTAATCTTCCAATAATACTAACAATAACAACCCAGACCCCATTTCCCAGAGGTGGTGGTTCCTTTAGTAGATTTGATTCCTGTATAGGGACTCACATCCCAAAGTACCAAATAATTTTTTATTCTTGTTAAACTTGATACATACTTGAGTCTTTCATTACATTTGAATACACAAGTTAAAACTAGATTTTTTTCATAATATTATTATTATTCCCTCTTGCATACATATCATTCATTGTACACCTCCCTGATTCATGGGAATGGAAAAAATAAGGTTGATCTCGGATCCTATGTAGGATTTATATATATATTATTCAACCATGAGTAAATTTAGAATAATTTATATAGCATAACTAATAATGAAAAATGAATATCCAAACACAGATAATATTTAAACAATAAATTTTATATGAATATTTGATAAGGAATAAAAAATATTCATAGGTATAAAATTGAACACATATTCTTTTTAAATATCTTGACTATTATGAATTGATAGTGAATAATCAATATGTAAGGGTAAATAAATAAAAACATAGATGATATATTCAATATTCTATAATTAAATTAATTAATATATAATATAATTTTGAAAATATCAGGGATTATAATAACTGAATTCTTATGGAGTGAAATTCATAATTATTCAATGTCAATATCTCATATATCATGACACCTCTAGTGTCAAGACCATTCCCAAGGTAGTTTAAAACTATGTTTAAAAACCAACTCAATGCTATCTTATTGATTTAGATTATGATATTACTGATTCATGGAGGGGTTATATAATTATAGTCACCACAAATCACTCTATATCCAAATCATTCTTCATATGTTAAATAATATATTTAATTCATGAAAACTGTGTCTTATCATAAAATATCAATATTGAGTAATGAATAATGATTAATAAATACTTCTCAAAAAATAGATAATTTAATGTAGAAAACCATATATATAAATGATATAATGTTTTATTAATAAACATATCCATGTCAAATAATTTTGGATATTTTGGAATTATTTAATGTCCAATTATCCAAAAAATGAATATTCTATGGAAAATTTAATGACTACAAAAAGTAATCAATAAAGTGAATATTAATGCTTTACATCATAAAATTTATCATAAACCATACATAGAGTGAATAATTATGGAATCAATACAACATATTACTCGTATATTATATGTGAAATAATTTTTTGTTGTCATTGATGAATATAAATACAATTAAACAATCATTAAAAACATTCTCGATAAAAATATAATTTTCTTCTGGAAATTAAAAATTTAAAAGTGAAGGTTGAAAAAACATTTTGAATATAATTTTCATTGAAAACAACCTTTCAATCTTATAAAATTATCTTTAAATCATTGATTTGTCAGGATGGTTGTGAATTCCTTTCAAGCTATACATATTAAAACAATTATTCCTTTCACTTTTTTGGTAAAATCAAAATGAGATATATTATGAAAATGAAAGGAATATTTCATTCAAAATATTTTTTTAAATCCATACTGGGTGAAAATTAATTTGAAAAACCATTTTAAAAATGATAATAACATTTTTAATTTTTTTTTTGAAAATATGGATTTCGAATAAAATCGATTTTTTGATCGAAGTGATAAACGAAGTCAGATTCTTTTAAAAATAGTTTCTCAACAATTATATATATGTCTTAGTGAAAAAATGTACTATTAAGTAAAAAATACTTGAATAAACAACATAGAAGAATATTTAAGGGTTTTATTTTCTAATGGTTAAATAATTTTCATTCAATGCAAATTAAAGCATAAATAATTCTGATCAAAATAAGATTATAAAATAATCCTCAAAAGGATTATAATGTTAATGTGGAAATTAAAACATGAATCATTTATTTGGGTTAATTTTAAATACACATAAAAAATTTAAAATAAAACATAATATTATAAAAATTAAAATACACACATAATCTTATAATATTAAAGAAAAAGAAGTAGTAATTTTACCCACTAAAATGAAATTGAGTTATAAATTTCTTTACCACTTGGTAATATTTTTTAAAACACCATTGGATGAAATCAATAAAATTTGAGCCTAATATACGATGAGTTACTATGTAACCAGGATATTATATGTTAATCGTGTAGGATATATAACAAATAAAATAAATTCGGTGCATAACATTACAATATGCCTCACAAAAGGGAAATTGAGATGAATTCCTTTATCTATTGGTTCCTTTTAGTTGAAAATGATTTAATGTACTATAAAATGGTTATAATTTTGTTTAATTTATACCTAAACTATATCAATAATATCATATATTATCCCCTTATAAAATTTTATCACTAGTTTTTTAATATTATTTTATTATTACTATTGTTTCGATTGATTAGTTCCTTGTTTACTCAAGCATATATAAACCTAAAAGTTATTGAGTGTATTATATATTCATATCTTCCTCATATTGATATAAATAATTTTTTCAAAATATAAAATTTTAAAATCATTATTGACATTTGAACATAGAGAATGGATCACATTGCTTCTTAGAGATGGCAGGTCATACGTTCGTACGTGCGACAATATTATTTATTTAATGGATTAAAGAATAATTAAGTAGATGATATATTAATTATATATATTAAATATAATTTCATATATTTAACTTATATTCATTAAATATATCTTTATTACATTTTATTAAAAGCATAATTAAAAAAAGATTCAGATTTCTTTGTAAGGATTTATTTTGTGGTACACACTAGCTATGTTACAAAATTTTTTATGATAATATAATCAAGAATGATATTTGATATTATGATAAAATAAGTATAAAAATATCAAAAATATCACATATATTTTTTAAATCCATTATCATATCCATCCTTTAAAGGTGGTGATGGAAAGAAAATTACATCTGTTCGTGAGGCGGTGATCTACATTACACATGATCGATGGCTTTTCTTCCCATTTTATGGAAGAAAATATATATATTGGTTATGAAATTTACATAATAACATCTCAATATATGAAAAAATATGAAGTTATTATATAATATTTTTTTAATTATATTTTATGTTGATCAAATAATAATCAAAATAAAAACATTCATTTAAAAATGAAACATCTTCTTCGGGTAACATCCTTAGGTTTTCCAAAAAACCCATCATAGTTTGGATTAATGATAAAAAAGGATATTGGAAGTTTGTATGGGATAAATTAAGTTTTTTCTGTAGGTATGGGATGAAAATAATGGAATTGAATTCGTGAAAAGGGGAGGATAAGGGGTTGTATTTTATAAGTGGGGGATATGACACCCATGAAATATTTAAAAATATTCGATTACAACAAAACATTCATGATACCAAAAGCATAAAAATGGGTTATTATTGAACCTTATAGGTTGTGTGGTAGAAATATAACAAAAGTATTATTTTTTAAAGACCTTAGTTCATTTAAACTCTTATCTTTTATGTTTAACCCTTGATAAATATGTGTTTACATTAACAACGCTAAATAATTTTTACAACTTTTACTATTAAAAATTGAAAAAATTATATAGAAATTATTAGATAAGATAACTTATTATAATAAAAAATGTGGAATAAATTGATTTAAATTCAATTCATATAATTAAAACAATCTAATTAAAAATTTTACCCTCAAACACAATTAAAAAGCAGGTTTTGAAAGAAACAATTATCATTTGTATAAAAGGTTTTAATATAAAAATTCAAAACTAAATTGATTAAAATGTCAGAAAAATTCGTAAAATTGTAATACAATTGAACTGATATTTATTTGAAAATAATATAATATATAATTTTACTTTGTAAATTAGTTAAAAAAATTTAGTTTTTCAAAAAAATCAATTTTTTCTATATTCATAGAAAACCAAATCTTTCAAGAATAATCCAAAAAAATCACCATATGGTAATTTTAAAATTATGGTATAAAATATAATTTTCATTTGAAAAAAAAAATTATAAAATAGTTAAAAATTAATTTTAAATTATATGTGTAATGTGATAATAAAATATTATTTTTTAAAAATAATTTTTTTAGAAAGTATTTAATTTTATTTTAAATTATTATTATTTTATTTATAATCGACATGTAAACATATTTTTAATAAGTTATTTAATATTATTAACAAACCCAAATTTAATACAATTTTTATAACTTTATACAATAATATATTTTATTTAAGCTTGGGGTTCAATATTCCATAAGTTATCAAAGAGATTAAATTTAATGAAATATATTTTATGTGTCACTAAAGCACGGTGTTGTTTATTGAATAAGATGTATAATAAAATGTTCTTATTTTAAAATGTGGGGGTGTAACAAAAGACACCATAAAGAAGGTTGAGTGTGACATACTAGTTGAATCTAGTTTTCATAGTTGAGAAATAATCATGGTATTGTAAAGGAAAATGTCATAGTGACTGTGAAATGGGAATCCCATGAGGGACATACCTTAGTTTAATATTTGTTGAATCACATATCAAAATAAATTAATGTTATGAAAATCAATTCTGTGAAATTTCGTCAAAAAATTATCATAAGTTTCAATGTGTTTACTACTGTAATACTCATGCATTGTGTGGTCAATAGAGAGTCCAGATATTTTTTGATAACATGTGAAGTATTAAAATAATGAATTTTTTATATTTCATTTAATTGGAATTCATAATAATATAAAATTTCCAAAAATTAAGCGATGATTCCCATAAAAAAATTATTAAAAACTATGTATTTTTGATTTTGTGTACATATTAATATATAGTGGATGAGAGATAAGTGATGTTGCTATGAATTTTAATCATATTATTGTTACATTTAAAAGCTCTTATAGTATCAAGGAGAGAATATAACAATATACAAGAAAGAAAAAATTATATGTTAAAGAAGGTGAAGTAGTTTAAGAAAGATAAAATATACAGTGTATTATATATCAATATCATAGAAGTTATTTGAGAAGAGAACAAGGTTGAAGCTACTACAATAATGTCATGGTGTATATAGAAATGATAAACATGAACAAATTCCAAATAAATGATATATTTTTATCATTTTGAGAAGAGTAGAAGAATAAAAAAATGTGTATGTTACAATGGAAAAAATAATTTGCTTAAGACCTATTCATAATGATTAAGGTATCTTTCTTACTAATTCAGGTATATCTAGGGTAGCTTTAATATTTAATACATAGATTTCATGAAGTCTCATTGTACACATGTAATAAAAAGTATAAATAACCAATTAAAAGATTTTATACTTGAGGGGACTACTACAGGGAAACTATAATGATATAGTGAGTGATTATTATAATATAATACTTTCAAATCACATATATAATATAGTGCATACCTACATATTTCTCTAGTCTAGAACACAACCAGGAGTAGGTACCCACCTTTTCAAATGACCTTGTAAAGATACTATGTGTTCTAATATCTTATTTCCTAGAATTCATATGATGCAAATGTAATGTTGTAAATAATGCATAGAATATAATCTTAACTTCAAAATCGGATTTAATATTTCTTGGGGATAAATTAAAATGGGTTAAAATAATTCATAAAAACTTGTTACCCTTATTTACCCCTGGATGATTGCATGATCTTGTTGTTGTACAATATAATGAATAAAAATTTTAGAATCCATAGACTACAGATAATTTTATCTACTATCACATGGTAGGAGAGTTAAATAAATTTAATAATGTTAAGATAGATAAAGGTTGATCTATTACAATTGGAAATGATCACCCATTAATAAATGATGTTGTAGTGGCTAAAAGTAAGAAAAAATTTTATTAACCCAAATAGTGCTATGTCAATTAATGGGTTGAATAATAATATTTTATGTTTATTTTAACTTATAGAATATTTAAATGAGGTAATATTTAGAGGTAATGTTTTCTTAGTAAATAGTAGAAAAGATGTTTCTCTAATAATAATAGGGTTAATAACCAAATGTATCTTTTTTTCTCATTGGAGAATCCAAAACATGTTACTACATGATTATGAAAGTTAAACATAATTTATGGTATAAAATACCTTGTTATTGTATAAAAAATTAAATGTTGAAATTAATAGGATATTTTACAATTGAAAAATCACTTATTTAAATGAAGTTAGATCACTATTTTAAAATTATTTAAAATAGAGAATATTTTTATTACACATTACGAGGGAGTTATTACCCAAAATATAAAACCATTGGAGAAGGATTATTGTGGAGGGGTGAATATTTTGTAGGTATATGCTCTTGGAAATTTTTATATTCAACCTCCCTAATCCTCAAATTTACTGTTCCCATGTGGTATTTCATCTTCTTTTTTGTATTTTGTGGATATTTTTTATACTGAATATAAAATATTATATTAGTAGTAATAGTTTTAGCTTCTTTTTAAAGTGTTTAAATTACAAAAAATTACATGATTATTCAAAGACACATTTTTTTGGAACAATTTGATAAAATGGAATAACACTTGAGTACTATGTATTGTATTCTATTAATAAAATGAATTGACTAAAACATAAAATAAGAGAACAAATAATATGGATAGAAACATGCTAACTTAGAATCATACCTCAAGATATTTCCAATTTCTTGATATCATTAAATATGATACTATTAAAAATAGGTTTTTATTAATTAAAAATTATTTTATGACCGTATATAAAATTTTATTCAATAATAAGATTAATCTAGAAAATGTTTATCTTTTTAGGATTTAGTACATAATCAAGACTAATGGTATAGATGGGGAAAATTTTAATGAAAAAGTTTAAAATGGGGAATTCTATGGTAAAGAATTAAATGAAATATCAAGGAGTAATAAGAATAAACATGAGAAGATAACTAACTATGGTTATATGATAGTCATTAATAATGAATAACATATTAATAATGTAGTCATGTTGGATGTGGGGTACTATGTTTTCATTTCTTAACCTGTAAAAGAGATAAAAAATTCATAGATTCAGAATGGAGATTCAATTTTTTTTACTATAATAATTGTGTTAAATAAATAAATTCCACATGAACCCATACCTAGTATTTAAAACATATGTATTATGAGAATATCATTGAGGTTCAATATAAATGGGTTTGAATAAAAATAATAATCATGGTAATTAAGAGAACATAATTAGGAAAAATGGGTTTTCAAGAACAAGTTAATTGATAATTGTTATGTTGGAATACAAAAATAGAGTATTGTGTATAAGGGGTACTCATAAATTTATGAAATTTATTTTAATGAAATAATGTACCTTATTTCTAGATAAATACCATCTAAATTTTCATTTCAATTACTACTCAATGAAAAATCAGTTGTTTTCAATTGGATGTAAAGTCTTTATTTGAAAATAGGGAGCTAAATAAAGAGGTTTATATGGAATAACTATACAGCTTTAGTCTGGATAAATATGAATTAATATTTTTATGATTAATGAAGGATAGTTATGAGTGATATAAATCCCAAAGTCTTGGTAGTTTAACCTGGATGATTTCTAAAGAAAAATCATGTTTCAAAAATAAAAAGTGGAGATTTATATGTATATGAAAAATATAAAAAAATTTATTATTATTGTGTATATTAATGATATAATCACTTCTTCTAATTATGAAAAATATTATGATGAATTAAATATAAAAATAAATAACAAGATTGATATTTCTTTTTTTTTGGAGATAAACTAATTCTTGGGTATGAAAATATCCCAATAGACTGGTAATATTTTGATTTCCTAGGAAAAAATATACCATTGAGAAATTGAAAATGTTTTTCATGGAGTATTCTCTAATTATTTTCTCTCAAATTCATGAATGTAAAAATTTCAATATTGATTATGAAAACAATGATGTTTTTTGAAATGAATTTAAAATGTTTATTTTTAGTCTTTTGTATTTGACTACCTTGAGAAAATATATTATTTTCTCTATCATTATTTGATCCAGGTAAAAATATCATCTAAAATATTTATATTTACTAGTACCTAGTAGGATTCATTGATATATTTGAAATAATTCCACCTATGGAATTTTATATATGATGGAATTTTAATTAGAAATAAATTGATTCATGAATAATGACATTGATTTTCATGTAGTTGATTGATAATCAAATTTAATAAAATCATTATTTATTCATGAATGTTGTGTTACATAAACTTTATGAATAAATCATCCATTACATTTTGTTCCATTAAATATGTGTATATAGCCAAATTTAATGAAGATAGACTTATAATGAAAATAATAACTCAATATGTAGATATGAATATTTTCTCTAAAAATATAGAAGTTATTAGTTGTGAAAATAAACTATCAATAAATCAATCCAAGAATCCATTGAAACATTTTATATCAAATGATAATGATTTTAAATAAATTATACTTAAGTAGAAGGGGGATGAATGCATGTTATTGCTATAATTTTTTCATTCCAAGGTGAATTTGTCTAATATTCTCATAAAACATCTTGAAATTGATTCATTTAATACATTGAGGATGTAAATAGGAGTGGACAATATTTCTGAACATGTTTTTTTTGAGTTCATTTCTATATTATAATAGTATTTTCTCTATTACAATGTGGGATACATAATCTGATGGGGGAGAAATGTAACCCTTCTTGAATGTTTTTTGTGGTTTTTTTATTGAGAAAGAAAGTATTTGAAAACAAGCTTATAATTTCCTGAAAAGAGATTTGGTCTTTTTATCTCTTATTAATCTAAAATTGGATGAAATTGATATCTGGATTAACAATTATTGTTATATACACCAATTATTGTCACATAGAATTAGTGTTTGATAACTTAAGATACATTTAATTGAAGAAGTTGATACCAACCCATTATTAAGCCCCAATAGGTATTATTTTCAATAAGACAATAATAAAAATAATCTCAAATTTTTATCTTGAGATAGAGTAGATAAATTTTTAAAAGAAGGATAATCTCTATAATTATGGATAAGCTATAAGTATTGGAAATAAATCCAAAGGGGTAGATTATAGAACTGATTGAGGAAAATTTTGTATTTTTATATTACAATTGAATAAAAAAAATTATTTGTGTTGGTTCACTTTAAATATTTGTATTTTCATTTCAAATTACCTACAAGTTCAATGACATAAATATTTATAAATATATTATCCCATATTTATTTTTATTCCTTTTAACACTAATATGATAATTTCATAAGAGTATTGGTTACATTGAAAGGTCATATATGTTCCCTGTTATGATGATAACTATAATAAATTGTGATAATATTCTATAATATAAAAATTCTATAGTAAACTTTTATTTTATGATGGGACATAGATTATGATGAGTATTGGTTTACTAGTAATCATTAGTGGGTGAGAATTCTTGTCATGATGTTACCACTTAGAAACCTCTACGATATAAAATAATGTTGAAAGGACCATAATGGAAAATTCCATGTGAATTTCTGTCTATGGATATTTCTGTATAATAACATGTGTATTGGTATATTGACATTAGATTATAATTAATTCATATCATGTCTCATGTACTTTGACATATTTCCGACAACCATTATTTCATATGTTTGGTGTCAAGTAAGAACATTGGGTAAGTACAATAGAGATAATATTAATGAATGTTTGAAGAAAGGAATTTTTCCTTCAATTTTACAGATGTTGATATCCATAGACAACATTAATTGAAATTAAATCACCTAATAAATTCCATGTACCTGATGTTTGATTATTTCATTTAAAATAATTAATTAAAATTAATCAAATATATAGGTTGATGACATGATTTTGAAATTATTTGATGAGATATCAAGAAAAAATTATTATATTACATAGTGAGTTCTTGTATATGGTAGTAAATATTTCAATATTTTTCTTCCTCAGTAGGTTCTTTGATGTGTTTCAAGAAACTAATCATGGAAATTATGAAAGACTCCCTAATGACATATGAGGAAGAGGCCCATAGGGTCACACACTATGTTTATCCATTGTTCTTAATTAAATTCTATTTGAATTTCATAGTTTGGATTAATTATGTTCTCCATACTAATGAATAATATTTATTAAAGATATAATGATATCAAATTCTCAGACAACCATTATATTAAAATGAATAAAAAATGGAGATGAATATCATATAATTATTTATTCATGGTTTTACCCGATAGAATATTTATTTATCTCTAATTATATTCAGAAAAAAATTTATAATATTTATTATGTAAGTATGCATTTGTATTCACTAATATAAAAAATAAATTTTTATTCACAAGACCATGAATATAATATTTAATTATTTATCAAATGAATAATAATTTTTCTTATTTTCGGTTTGGTAAATATCAATGAAGGTGGATGGGATAAATTAAAGGATTAATAATGAAAATGATATAATCCTAAATATCATTTAAATAAATAGCTAATTATTAATTCTAAAATGATATTAGAGAAATTTGGTTCATGAATAAGTATAATAATAATAATATTATTATTATTATTATTTGGAATGGGAAAAATATTATATTTTATATTTGATTATTTTTCATAAGGAATGATATAAAATATTAATTCTTTAACAGTATATTAAAATTTTATATCATTTTTGTTGTCTGTAAAACAATGATTCTTATTATAAAATTCTATCATTGAAGAATATATCTAGGGTTTCCTAAGGAATGAGAGAAGAACTACCTCCCCCTCCCTCTCATGACCAAGTGAAAAAGAGAGTAAATTATTTAAGTCTGAATAGAATGTGTTTTGATCAATGAGAATAACAAACGATGATCAGTGCATCTGCACTTGCACTCAATGTATCATACCCTGATCCATCACTCTCTCACATGGCCAAAATTGGATGGTTAAGATACCTCAAGCACCACTCCCCATATGATGGATGTTGTCAACTAGAAGGGAGGGTGTGATGAATATTGTCAGGAGACTATACCCCATGGTATAGAGTTGAAACATCATAAAATAATAAAATAATAATAAATATAAAAGTAATAGAAAATAGCAGAAACCATATATCAAACAATTGGAATGTAAAACAAAAGATAACAAACCAATAATGGTAAATCGTGTAATGAGTAGAAGAGTTGTATCTAAGTTTTAAAACTAAATATAATACAAATAAAATAATTATCTGAAACATTATAATCTCAAATGTCATCAGTCTTGAACACCATGGAAGTCCCATCTCCAAACTCTTACTGATCAAGAATGCAACAAATCAACATCATGTTCCCTTACCATCACCAAAAACAACATCAATGTAATCATATTAGGGACTAAATAGTGACCGGAATACAGTGTGATTAAAACTCATTAGGTCAACACCCCCAAGTCTAAACAAAACGAGTCAGATAATAATTGAATGCAGTAAAAAGATAAATAAGTGTATTAAATTATAAACTTATACAAAACAAAAATCAATCTACTTCAACACCATGCGAGAATGTCTTGGAATATGTAGCACAACCATTCCAATGATAACCATAAACAATGTTATGATCAACCAACTAAGAAGATCCCTCTATAAAATAATTTCAACCTCCAAAAAAACCCAATATGTAAGAATTTCAGTATCAATTGGGAAAGTCCTTCTATACTATCATTTCAAAATGTATCACTTTCCATAGCCTGCAATATTAGAATTTCAACTTGAATCTCTCGCAAAATCCCTCTATTAATGAATTTTAGCATGTGTCACAAAGAATATCCTACTATATAAGCATTTAAGTATGCGTCATTAGGAATATCCCACTGTATAAGAATTTAACCATGTTTAATTAGTCATATCCAATTAAATAAGTATTTTAACAACTCAAAAGGTTATAATAGGAACGATATGAAAATATCACATCACAAAACTCAATGGTTAATTATAAAAATTACAATTTTAAATTAAATTACAATTTCATTTATATATAAATTTATCAACATCCATAACTGCATCCCATAAGCTATTACCAAATTGATTCACCATCATGAAATAATCTTTAATCTATTTTTGTGTTTGTCTCACATATAACCATTTAGCTAATTTATTATTAATCATGTGTTTTGTCACACCATGGGAATCCATAAGCCATGTCACAATACCATTGAATGTAAATGAATGCATGGAATAATCTATCACATGATTTATAATGATTAATAATTCAGACAATTAATTTTCACATTATGGTGCTATAATCATAGTATTTCACATAGTCAATAATTAAAAATACCATAGTGTAAGGTTTCAGAGCCCTACCTTTATCTGACGATTAAGAAAAACTTCAAACAAGAATCACCATCAAGAACAGAGGATATGAAGATAAAAAAAGAACCTAGATAACATAGAAACACTGATAACACAATTACATAGTAGAGAAAATAGGAAAACACCAGTTTAATGGATAAAAAAGTAATGGATAAGAATACCTCATCAAATAGACCTATCTAGAATCAAACGCCAAACCGTGACATATGGTACTGATTAAATCACTCCAAAATCACTGGGATTCACTTGGATCTTGAGAAGATCGGATTTACAAATGGTGTAATGAGAAAAGAACCACACAACACTAAATAAAATATATACTAAAAAATTACATGGAGTTTAACCCATTTACATGTTGTGTATTCCTTTATAATGGGTTGTGTCAAAAACCATTATCCACAGGTTAATTTTAACCCTACTCAAGAATTATACATCCTATAATAGATTCATCGAAGTTACTAACTTTATATCACGATCCTATTTCTTAAATTATTATTATGAATAGTTACACATTGTCTGACCTTCACACGATGTGTAGATTTCTTACGGACAATTTTTATCTTAGTTTCTGCAATGGAGGCTGAACAGTCTCTGAGGCCTTCCCAAATCATGGAAAACCCTAATAATCAAAGTGAGCATGTTAATACCCAGACTGCATAAATTCAAAAAAAAAACATTCATCCATGATCATTATTCAATTTTCCCATTAAATAACTTCTATCTTAGAAGAATACTCTAATACCAAGGTTAAACGAAAAAGGAAAACCCAAAGAAAAATGTCTAATACAAAACTCAAAGATTTTCATACATGAAATAATATGATATATTCCACTCCTTGATCCATCAAGGATGTTATAAGGTCCTTAGAACATGTGTGTACAACATTACAGGAACTCCACTATGGAACCTCTATTTAATAATGATAGAATTCAAATGAGGTTTTATACATAGACATATTTATTGAAAAAAGATCTTAAAACTTAGGTAAATCTATTATTTAGTTATATATACATTTAATGTGATAAAATTCTATCTCTAGTGTATGGATCCTTTCATCTAATTTCCATAGGAATATTCATTATATTTAATGATAATTCATCATTTTTTATGGATTATACATCGAATCTGATAAAATAAAACATAGGAATAAACCCCACAAGTATTTATATTTTTTCCCGAACCTTCATGTGGTTTCTGAGTAGTCAAATATGAATTTATAATTATTTTTTTTACCTAAAATGTCAATATTCTTGTTATTATGTCATTTTTTCATTCATATTTCAGGTTTACATGTTAATGAGTTCACTCACAATCACATGAACAATGTGATCCCTTGAACTATTGAATAACACATGGAGGTTCAATATGGATGAGCCAAAAAAAATCTTATTTGATAAGATTAAATTCCATGTAACAAACAAAACATCTTGTAGTCTCATCCATCCAAATTAATGCACAATTATGAAAATAATTTATTGATGTGTGGGGGGATTCATTACATAGTGTGTCATTACACTATGTATTGACCCCTAATGTGGCACCCCATTTTTAGGGTTACATATTGTGTAGACAACGTACACATCATGTAACCCAACATGATGTGATGTTCATGTTTTCCATTTATAAGGCATGTAAAAAATACACATTTCACATATTCACTATTAAATGAGAAACATAGGAAATATATTATTTGATAACGTATACCTGGTGTAAATTCTATATAATGAGGTTTTATCTAACATGAATATCACACTGATTCCCTAATGAAAAATGGACCAAAATAATTACCCACCTTGTAATCATATACACATCATGAATTACATTTCATATCAATAATGGAATATGGTTAACAACCATGTTTTATGAGTTAGTAAATGTGGGATGAAATTTATTTTGAGTAAAACCAAACTCTATGGTATACAGCTAGATGTAAAGACTATGTGATTGTGTGTCTCCACATGATGGGTGATTTTATATTTTCCATGTGGAATAAATGCTTAATATTATTATTATTAATTTATTTTTAGTTAAAATCCATTTATAGTGGTTATACATTTCTTATAATCAATACAATAAGATCCATTAATAAATTATGTGTGTATTAATATGTTCCATAACGTCAAAAACATTGTTCTAACTACAAGGCTTTAACAACAAAAATACATGTCTTATAATATCATGAAATTACATGTATAGTGATATTCAATATATATACATAGTATATGACAATAATATATTTTTATGATATGCAACATGTTTTATGATAGTACATATAGTGTAAATATGGAAGAAGGGAATATGTTGAGATTCCTCATATACATGAAATGTAATAGTTTCCTGACCGAATTTAAACTGACCAAAAGGGTAAATATCATGTCTCATATCATTATACACAATGTATTTAAATAGTTTTAAATATATTTTTTTAATTTGTTTCATATATAAAGTTATAGGAATAATTTTTATCTATATGACTACATTGATTAGATAACTAAGACATAAAATTAATTAATTAATATAATCATTAATGTATCACCCGAGACTTTTATGTTATATAAATAATCAAAGAAATCTTTTTCTACACAACACTTTCTTGGCTTTCTTTACACAAAATCGTGACCTTCCTCGATAGCTTGCGTCGTATGCAATACCGAGTTTCACTAAACAACGATATGCTATTAAAATATTATTAAAACTAGCCGTTATGAATAGTAATAACCACTTTTTGAAATTTTATAAATTTTATCTTTCAAAATGGACTTCATTTTTCGATTCGGAATACCGAAATTAGCCTAGGGAGAAATTTTGGTATTTTTCTGAAAACTTTCAATTTTTGATGAATAGTGAAACCACTAAGTGGTAGGTTAAAAACTGAATTTTGCATAAAACTTAATTTTACCGCTTCTGTGAATGGAATTTCGAAAATCTGAGAGACACGGTTAATATCAAAGACTAAAATGTGATTCAATGAGATGAAAATAATTTTTTGGTGAATAGTAACTTTTTACTTTTTTTTACCACGGTTAAAAGTAAATAGGGTAACTAAGGGTAAATATGATATTACTATTACCCTAACACATGTCCTAATTCTATTGGATAAGTGTAATTAGACCAAAAACAACCTTATGAATATAATATGACCATTTAGGTCCACTTGGATTAGATTATGACATTTAATATTATTTTATTTAATGAATAGTTAAAATAGTTAAAATCAAAGTTTAATAAGTAAATCATTTTTAATATGGGGTTATACATAAGCTAAATTCGACTATAAATATTCATTAGAAAGCTAAAAAGATTTCCTACATAATGGTATTTTATTTGTAATTTTTAGACATTAAATAATTTAATTTATTTATGACACAATGATGATGCAGTAATTATCTTATTAATGAAATATTGACATAATTGATGTTATAAACACCAAAATAAATGTAATTTGAGACTTTTTATGAATTACACTAATTTTCTAGGTTACTATGATATATTATTGTTGATGTAATCAACTTGGTTCGAACATATAATTCTGTTATGACTTTCACAAAAATCATATATCAAATAGTGTCAAAATTGACACAAAATAGTTTTTAAATCAAATATTATATTATTAATTGTTATTTTATTCCTAAAAATCTAAGGTTCGGCCAAATGACTTAGATAAGAGTATATATATTAATAATATACAATTTGGGGTTCTTTTGGCATGTTATAGTAAGTGTATTAATCATATAGTGAAAGAAAACAAAAAGACATGGTAAAAGTTAAATTATTTAACTTAGAGTTAAATCTAATTGATAAGGTTAAAATAAAACCCTAAACTTGTCTAAATCCTATTGGTTGATAGGATTTCGACCCATACCCATTTTATCTTCGAAATAAGACCCTTTGGAACCATTATAAACCGATTTTGACTTTAATATAAAATAATATTTTGAGATATTCCTAAGGTGCCCCTCTCCTCCCTTATAAAAGGGCACCTCCTCCCCCTCCTCCTCACACCAATTTGAGCACTCAAGCTCGGCCAACCCCTGCCATTTTCTCCTCTCCACTTCCCTAGAATAATCCTATAGGTCCTGGTCTTCTTCAAAGACCAATCTTAGTTCCCTAAGTGGAGGATTCAAAGAAGCGTTCCAAAGAAGATTTAATATCCATTACCGATCTTTTCAATTTCTTTCTTCTTCAACTTCTTCTTCTTTAGTTGTTTCATGATAAATTAATAACATCAGTATTACTTACATACTGATATGTTATTATAAATATGAAACAACCCTAATTCACCTTCTATCGATCCTACGGAAAAATGAAATCACCGCGCGTGCGAACATACGGAATACCGTCTCCACGCCGTGGTGTAATCTATTTTCCACCATCAATTTACAAGGATGGGTATAATGGTGTAATGAGTAACTATTTATGATTATTATAAAGTAATATTGATACTGAAATAATATATATATACTCCAATACAGTTCCAAGATCATAGGAATGATATCATCACTCGTGCGTACGTACGGAATACCGTCTCCACGATGTGATGCGACTCATTCTACATGATCATCATTACATAGTAATTATATAAATTGACTGAATAAATATGATATATGTTACACTAATACCATTCTGGATATAAGGTATCTATAACCTTAAAAGAAGAATAAGAATGTATTCGGCAAAACACGCATAAGAACAAAAGGCAACAAAGACCCAAGTAACAAGTAACAATGAAATATTACTATCAAGAAGCTAAGAATATGACCATATATGATATCATATCAATATGTATGATTCTGGAATAAGTCAATAACATTATTTAAACCATTATACAGGAGCTTCGGACACGTACAAAGCAAATTGTACCTAAGGTAAGGGAAATATCACAACCTCATTTTTATCCGAGATTGTTTATTCGTAAGTATTTACTGGGGTGTATTTTATCATCCACATCCATGTTCCCTCAATATGTAATATTGTTTCCATCCACTTACAATAGTTTAAATCCAATTTTACCCTTAGGTGAGTTTTTAGTAAAGAATATGAAAGGAATCTTTTGTCGTTTTTTCGTACGAGGTACTTTTTGACTTTTCCGACAAAAGTATGAAGAATGTTTTTTTTAACTTATACGGCATGAATGGATTTTTAAAACATTATTTCCAAGAAGCTTCCTTTACAAGTTTTCAAGTTTATTTTTAATCAAATTCTTTTAGTTTATAATTGTATGACATGTTAAGAAAAGAAAAGTGTTTTTGAAGAAGAAAGGATATTTTCCTCAAGAATGGAGTTCAAGTGTTTTATCAAAATTATTTTACATCTAAGATAATAAAGGGTTCTGTTTTTATCCCTATTATTACATTGATTTGATTATGTTGTGAGGGAATTATTTTTATGAAGTCATTTACCTTATATGATTTGTTTTATGATGTCATGATGTTTCAAGAATCCCATTTTTATTACATGTGTTATGCGATGATGTATGATTTATGATTATGTGGAACACATAAGAAAGGATTCATTATAAGATGGGTGGGACCTATATCTCCCTCCAATGCATTGGGTAAAGATTTTATATCTCATGATATAGACATGGCTGGAACGGTAGGTTATACCGGTTCAGTGAACAGGACTGGAACGAGGGTGACTCTTTTCAGAAAGGGACTTTGTCCACTAAGATAGTCTTGGCAATGAGTCATGACTAACAAGAAATGATTTTCCATGATTATGTGTGCATGCCACAAAGTTTCAAGTTTCATTTTTTGATTATGGGGATCTCATTTTCACTTCTATGATTGGTTCCATGTTAAGATATTATGATCTCTTTTGCAGGTTATGATTTTCAAAAAGATATGATATGATTTTTATTTCCTTTATTTGCCCTTGCTGAGCATTTGAGCTCACCCTTTTATGTTTTCTTTTCCCCAGGTCAGGAAGATGGATATTAAGTATAATATGCTAAAAGGGACCCTAGATATGATGAAATAAATGGGAGACACTGTAGAAGATTTATGAACCAGTTGTTTATGTTTCCCAGTTTCTAAAGACACTATACCTATACGGTCCTTTGTGGTTTTGTCATATGTTGTAATAAGTGTGCTTCAATTTTGAAGTATTAACAATGTATGTAAAGTATGGGTCGTTATATTTGGTATCAGAGGAAAGGTATAGTCAACCTTTGGAAACTAGGATGTGAAAGCCTTAGTAAGAACCCTATGGATAAGTCTAAGCATAGAACACAATCTTAGTGTTTTAGAAATGGCCATGAATACCCTAGGATAAGACCTTAAGTGTGAAATTTTATTCTCGATTATGTTGTTTTCCTATTATAATTAGTGTTGCTCACACTATTCTTCTTTGTTTTAGTCAATGGCTGGAACCCAAAGGAACCGTGTTAATGCGGAATGTGATGGGCAATGCAATGATTGTCCCCCTGAGCAACCCAACGATATGGGAGCTGGAATGCAAAATCTTGTAGCCATGCTCACACAACTTTCTCAAGATATGAATCATGCAGGACTTCCAAACGAGCAAAGGAAGGAGCAACATTCTATTGAATCCTTCATGAGGCAGCGTCCACCTTCTTTCAGCGGGTCTACTGATCCATTAGTTACTGAACAATGGATTAGTATTACTGAAAAGATATTTTCAGTTCTTCAATGTTCCGAACATGATAAAGTCATCCTAGCAGTGTATCGTTTGGAAGGAGATGCTGATCAATGGTGGAATCTTATTAAGAATACGAGGAAAAGGGATGAAATTGAGTCCATGGAATGGGATGAGTTCAAGAACTTATTTTTCAATAAGTACTTCCCTCGTATTCTCCGAACAAAGATGGAGAAAGAGTTTCTTGAACTGAAGCAAAGGGATGATGAATCTGTTGGTACCTATGAAGCAAATTTTACAAGACTTGCAAGGTACGCTTCTGGTATTATTATCCAACCTGAGAGTAATATCGATCGATTCTTTAGTGGCTTAAAACCAAGTCTTCGAAGGGCGTTAGCCATAAGGGACTTCAATAGCTATGAGGAAATCGTTCGATGTGCTCTCAAAGTCGAGATGGAGATTGGAGTAACCCATCAGTCATATGGGTTTGATAAGAAGAGGAAAATGGAATTCAAAGGAAAATCTAAAGAGCACACTGAAAAGAAGATGAACTTTCCACTATGCTCAAAGTGTGGAAAGAAACATGGAGGGATTTGTCTTAAAGGGACAAGTAAATGTTTTAAATGTGGAAAGGAAGGTCATCGGGCATTTGAATGCCTCGATAATGGGAAGAAGATGTCTAATGATGCAAACAAAGGAAGGGATACACAGAATAAACCTACTACACTTCAATGTTTCAAGTGCAAGGAGATGGGGCATTATGCCAATCAATGCCCAAATCCAAGGGTTGATGATGATGGTTGACGTCAACAAAATCTTAAGGCTAAAGACAAAGGAAAGTCACATGCAATTTCTACCAGCGATGTGGAGTACGATAACGAAGTGGTGAAAGGTACACTTACCATCCACTCTAAAGTAGCAAATGTTTTATTTGATTCTGGATCCACCCACTCTTTTATTTCTGAAGAATTTTCTAAGGGTATCACCGTATTACCTCAACAATTAGATGTTGAGTTAGCTGTGACAACACCTAATGGCACATCAATCGCATCAAAAGTTTATAATTCTTCTCCAATTGACGTTTGTGGGAAAGTGCTTCCTGCAAATCTTGTGATCCTTCCTTTAGTGGAATTCGATGTGATTCTTGGCATGGATTGGCTTTCTTTATACGGAGCTCATATCAATTGCCAAAGAAGGGAAGTCACATTTCATATTCCAGATCAATCTATGATCGTCTATCAATGCAAGGATGAACATAACCTTCCAGTGGAAATTTCTTCCATTTTATGGGTATTGATTCCACTAAATGAAGGTTATTTATCTCAAATGGTTGGTGAGAAAATCACGATTAAGAATATTCCCATTGTACGGGAGTTTGATGATGTCTTTCCGGAGGAATTACCGGGTCTTCCACCAAATCGTGAAGTTGAGTTTTCAATAGAACTCGTACCAGGTGCTTTGCCTATTTCAAAGACACCTTATAGAATGGCCCCAATTGAGTTGCAGGAATTGAAGAAGCAACTCCCAGAGAATCTTGATAAAGGATTCATACGCCCTAGTGTGTCACCTTGGGGAGAACATGTTCTATTTGTTAAGAAGAAAGATGGATCAATGAGACTCTACATTGATTATTGAGAACTTAACAAGATCACTATCAAGAAAAAATATCCTCTCCCACGCATTGATGACTTATTTGACCAACTACGCGGAGCTCAATACTTTTCCAAGATTGATCTTCATTCAGGGTATCATCAATTAAGGTTCAAAAGGGAGGATATACCAAAGACGGCTTTCCGTACAAGGTATGGACACTATGAATTTATAGTGATTCCATTTGGTCTTACTAATGCCCCTTCTATCTTCATGGATCTAATGAATAGAGTCTTTAGAGACTATCTTGATCAATTTGTGGTAGTCTTTATAGACGATATTCATGTCTATTCAAAGAGCAAGGAAGATCATGAAGATCACTTGATAATTATATTGAAGACCCTGAGAAAGGAGAAGCTTTATGCCAAATTTACCAAGTGTGAATTTTGGCTTCAAAAAGTTGCATTTTTGGGTCACATAATCTCAAAAGAGGGGATATCTATGGATCCAGCAAAAACAGAGGTTATCGAAAGATGGTCGAGACCAACAACAGTAACTGAGATTCGAAGTTTTCTTTGTTTAGTTGGATATTATCGACGTTTTGTAAAAGATTTTTCACGATTATCTAATCCACTCACCAAGTTGACTCGGAAAGGAGTCAAGTTTGTTTGGACAGAGGAATGTGAAGAGAATTTCAAGGAGTTGAAAAGAAGGTTATCCAGTGCACCTGTGCTCACACTACCTTGTAGTGGAGAAAGGTTTGTGATCTACAGTGATTCATCCAAGAAGGGATTGGGGTGTGTTCTTATGCAAAATGATATGGTGATAGCTTATGCCTCATGACAGTTGAAAATCCATGAACAAAATTACCCAACACATGATTTGGAGTTGGCTGCAGTAATCTTTGCATTAAAGATTTGGAGGCATTACCTTTATGGTGAAAGGTGTGATATTTATACTGATCACAAAAGTTTAAAGTATATTTTCACACAAAAGGAGTTGAATATGCGTCAAAGAAGATGGTTGGAGCTGATTAAGGATTACGACTGCTCAATCCATTACCACCCTAGGAAAGAAAACAAGGTGGCAGATGCATTAAGTCGACAAGACCATGCTAGTTTATCCATGATGAGGATCACAAAGGATCCAATATTTATGGATTTACAAAAGATGAATCTAGGAATTATAATGGAAGGGGAAAAATATCATCTTTCTCAAATGAATGTTCAACCATCTATACATGCGAAGATTAAGGAGGCACAGAAAGAAGATGTCGAGTTACAAAAGAAGGTGAGAAATGTTCCTGAATTCAACCTTGATTGTGATGGTATAATAAAGTTCAGGAATCGGGTTTGTGTTCCTTCCATCCCCGAATTAAAGAAGGAGCTGCTGGATGATGCTCATAGTTCTTCATTCTCTATTCATCCTGGAAGCACGAAGATGTATAGGGACCTGAAAGAGTACTTCTGGTGGGATGGCATGAAAATAGATGTTGCTGAATATGTCTCTCGATGCTTGGTTTGTCAACAAGTTAAAGCTGAGAGACAGAAGTCTAAGGGGATGTTACAACCACTACCCATACCCGAATGGGAATGGGAAAACATCACTACGGACTTTGTCACAGGACTCCCTAAAACATCCAAAGGCAATAATGCTATTTGGGTCATAGTTGATCGTCTTACAAAGTCTGCACACTTCTTTGCTATTAGAGAGGATTTCTCTCTAGATCAGCTTGCCAGGATATATGTCAAGGAAGTGGTAAGATTGCATGGAGTACCACTTTCTATTATATCTGATCGGGATCCGAGATTTACCTCGAAGTTCTGGCGAAGTCTTCAGCATACTCTGGATACAGAGTTGAGTTTCAGCACTGCTTATCATCCTCAGACAGACGGTCAGTATGAGAGAACAATTCAAACCCTAGAAGATAGTTGAGAGCTTTCTCTATGGATTTCAAAGGAGTTTGGGATCAACAACTACCTTTGGTGGAATTTTTTTTATAATAATAGCTTTCACTCCAGTATTCAGATGGCTCCTTATGAAGCTCTCTATAGAAAGAAATGCAGGACTCCAACTTGCTGGGATGAAGTTGGGGAAAGAAAGCTGTTAGGACCTGATCTCGTTGATGAAATGGAAGAAAAGGTCAGATCTATTCAACAACACATAAGAGCAGCTCAGAGTCGACAGAAAAGTTATGCCGACAACCGAAGAAAAGACCTAGAGTTTGAAGTGGGCGATAAAGTGTTCTTACGAATATCTCCCTGGAAGAGGGTTATGAGATTTGGAAAGAAGGGGAAGTTGAGCCCTAGATATATCGGTCCTTTTGAAATACTGGATCATGTTGGGAAGGTAGCTTACCGATTGGAGCTTCCACCGAATCTCTCTCAAGTTCACGATGTGTTCCATGTATCTCTCCTACGAAAGTACATACCAGATCCTTCACATGTACTCAGCTCAGAAGTTGTACCGCTGGAGCAAGATCTTTCTTATGAAGAACAGCCGATAGAGATTCTGGATCGTAGCGAAAAAGTCCTACGAAACAAGACCACTCGCTTGGTGAAAGTTTTATGGAGGAACCACCAACTTGAAGAAGCTACATGGGAGCTTGAGGATATGATGAGGGAGAAGTATCCTCATCTGTTTGTTACAAAGTGACGAATTTCGAGGGCGAAATTCTTTTTAAGGGGGGTAGAATGTAACACCCGAGACTTTTATGTTATATAAATAATCAAAGGAATCTTTTTATACACAACACTTGCTTGGCTTGCTCTACACGAAATCGTGACCTTCCTCGATAGCTTGTGTCGTACGCAATACCGAGTTTCACTAAACAACGATATGCTATTAAAATATTATTAAAACTAGCTGTTATGAATAGTAATAAACACTTTTTGAAATTTTATAAATTTTATCTTTCAAAATGGACTTCGTTTTTGGATTCGGAATACCGAAATTATCCTAAGGTAAAATTTTGGTATTTTTCTAAAAACTTTCAATTTTTGATGAATAGTGAAACCACTAAGTGGTAGGTTAAAAACTGAATTTTGCATAAAACTTAATTTTACCGCTTCTGTGAATGGAATTTCGAAAATCCGAGAGACACGGTTAATATCAAGGACTAAAATGTGGTTTAATGAGATGAAAATAATTTTTTGGTGAATAGTAACTTTTTACTTTTTTTTACCACGGTTAAAAGTAAATAGGGTAACTAAGGGTAAATATGATATTACTATTACCCTAACACGTGTCCTAATTCTATTGGATAAGTGTAATTCGACCAAAAACAACCTTATGAATATAATATGACCATTTAGGTCCACTTGGATTAGATTATGACATTTAATATTATTTTATTTAATGAATAGTTAAAATAGTTAAAATCAATGTTTAATAAGTAAATCATTTTTAATATGGGGTTATACATAAGATAAATTAGACTATAAATATTCATTATAAACCTAAAAAGATTTCCTACATAATGGTATTTTATTTGTAATTTTTAGACATTAAATAATTTAATTTATTTATGACACAATGATGATGCAGTAATTATCTTATTAATGAAATATTGACATAATTGATGTTATAAACACCAAAATAAATGTAATTTGAGACTTTTTATGAATTACACTAATTTTCTAGGTTACTATGATATATTAGTGTTGATTTAATCAACTTGGTTCGAACATATAATTCTGTTATGACTTTCACAAAAATCATATATCAAATAGTGTCAAAATTGACACAAAATAGTTTTTAAATCAAATATTATATTATTAATTGTTATTTTATTCCTCAAAATCTAAGGTTCAGCCAAATGACTTAGATAAGGATATATATATTAATAATATACAATTTGGGGTTCGTTTGGCATGTTATAGTAAGTGTATTAATCATATAGTGAAAGAAAACAAAAAGACATGGTAAAAGTTAAATTATTTAACTTAGAGTTAAATCTAATTGATAAGGTTAAAATAATACCCTAAACTTGTATAAATCCTATTGGTTGATAGGATTTCGACCCATACCCACTTTATTTTCGAAATAAGATTCTTTGGAACCATTATAAACCGATTTTGACTTTAATATAAAATAAGATTTTGAGATATTCCTAAGGTGCCCCTCTCCTCCCTTATAAAAGGGCACCTCCTCCCCCTCCTCCTCACACCAATTTGAGCACTCAAGCTCGGCCAAACCCTGCCATTTTCTCCTCTCCACTTCCCTAGAATAATCCTAGAGGTCCTGGTCTTCTTCAAAGACCAATCTTAGTTCCCTAAGTGGAGGATTCAAAGAAGCGTTCCAAAGAAGAGCTAATATCCATTACCGATCTTTTCAATTTCTTTCTTCTTCAACTTCTTCTTCTTTAGTTGTTTCATGATAAAGTAATAACATCAGTATTACTTACATACTGATATGTTATTATAAATATGAAACAACGCTAATTCACCTTCTATCCATCCTACGGAAAAATGAAATCACCGCGCGTGCGAACGTACGGAATACCGTCTCCACGCCGTGGTGTAATCTATTTTCCACCATCAATTTACAAGGATGGGTATAATGGTGTAATGAGTAACTATTTATGATTAATATAAAGTAATATTGATACTGAAATAATATATATATATACTCCAATACAGTTCCAAGATCATAGGAATGATATCATCACTCGTGCGTACGTACGGAATACCGTCTCCACGATGTGATGCGACTCGTTCTACATGATCATCATTACATAGTAATTATATAAATTGAATGAATAAATATGATATATGTTACACTAATACCATTCTGGATATAAGGTATCTATAACCTTAAAAGAAGAATAATAATGTATTCGGCAAAACACGCATAAGAACAAAAGGCAATAAAGACCCGAGTAACAAGTAACAATGAAATATTACTATCAAGAAGCTAAGAATATGACCATATATGATATCATATCAATATGTATGATTCTGGAATAAGTCAATAACATTATTTAAACCATTATACAGGAGCTTCGGACACGTACAAAGCAAATTGGACCTAAGGTAAGGGAAATATCACAATCTCATTTTTATCCGAGATTGTTTATTCGTAAGTATTTACTGGGTTGTATTTTATCATCCACATCCATGTTCCCTCAATATGTAATATTGTTTCCATCCACTTACAATAGTTTAAATCCAATTTTACCCTTCGGTGAGTTTTTAGTAAAGAATATTAAAGGAATCTTTTGTCGTTTTTTCGTACGAGGTACTTTTTGACTTTTCCGACAAAAGTAGGAAGAATATTTTTTTAACTTATACGGCATGAATGGATTTTTAAAACATTATTTCCAAGAAGCTTCCTTTACAAGTTTTCAAGTTTATTTTTAATCAACTTCTTTTAGTTTATAATTGTATGACATGTTAAGAAAAGAAAATAGTTTTTGAAGAAGAAAGGATATTTTCCTCAAGAATGGAGTTCAAGTGTTTTATCAAAATTATTTTCCATCTAAGATAATAAAGGGTTCTGTTTTTATCCCTATTATTACATTGATTTGATTATGTTGTGAGGGAATTATTTTTATGAAGTCATTTACCTTATATGATTTGTTTTATGATGTCATGATGTTTCAAGAATCCCATTTTTATTACATGTGTTATGCGATGATGTATGATTTATGATTATGTGGCACACATAAGAAAGGATTCATTATAAGATGGGTGGGACCTATATCTCCCTCCAATGCATTGGGTAAAGATTTTATATCTCATGAGATAGACATGGCTGGAATGGTAGGTTATACCGGTTCAGTGAACATGACTGGAACGAGGGTGACTCTTTTCAGAAAGGGACTTTGTCCACTAAGATAGTCTTGGCAATGAGTCATGACTAACAAGAAATGATTTTCCATGATTATGTGTGCATGCCACAAAGTTTCAAGTTTCATGTTTTGATTATGGGGATCTCATTTTAACTTCTATGATTGGTTCCATGTTAAGATATTATGATCTCTTTTGCAGGTTATGATTTTCAAAAAGATATGATATGATTTTTATTTCCTTTATTTGCCCTTGCTGAGAATTTGAGCTCACCCTTTTATGTTTTCTTTTCCCCAGGTCAGGAAGATGGATATTAAGTATAATATGCTAAAAGGGACCATAGATATGATGAAATAAATGGGAGACACTGTAGAAGATTTATGAACCAGTTATTTATGTTTCCCAGTTTCTAAAGACACTATACCTATACGGTCCTTTGTGGTTTTGTCATATGTTGTAATAAGTGTGCTTCAATTTTGAAGTATTAACAATGTATGTAAAGTATGGGTCGTTATAATTAATTTTTAAATCATGAGAAATTTATCATAACTAGTGGTGTGATTGGAAAATAATTCTAGATTTAGTAAATGTGATATAATTTCATGTGTTTGACTAATCACGAGATTGAAAGACCTACGTATGTGATGAGTTTATGTTTAATTTAATATTATTGTGTGGGTTATTATACTCGATAATGATTTTTTAAATTAAAAATTTTCCCCTCTAAGTCACCCCACAAAATTAATATGTAAGATTTAAATCTCGCTATTTTTTTATATATCACACACCCTTAGTTCACCTAACATATGAGTGAGTTAAAAATTTAAAATTTGAAGATTTAAGGAGAGGAGGTTGAATAGAACATGGTCTGAGGTAAATCCATCTAATAAGTCGCTAATTTAGCAATACGTTTCTTTTATATACACGAAAACTTAAATTATCACATAATACTGCACTTAATATAACCCAAAAGATCAATATGTTAAGTTTCATTGGAAATTATTTTCAAAACATAACATCTTAAACATGGAAAACAACAACATCATTATAAATTTCCTTAACATTATTTATTGAAGACTTCGTTAACATGCTCAAAATAATCATTTGAACCCAAAACTAAATGGGATAACCTGTGGACATTAAAAAAATGGGAGATCTATAATTTCTAGTAAGGGAATAAACCTGACATAAGTGATAGAATTTAGATATTAGAAATATGAATGAGGAATAAAAGTAACAAAAAAATATGGCATGATATAGCATGATAATTATAAACTGGGAAATGTGACAACTACTTAAAAAATTAAATCACAAACATATGTCAAGGATAAACAACCAAATATTCATGGTGGAAGAAGTACTATAATGGAATAAAGTAGACCCATGTACCAACATGATGTATCCTGATATGAAACATTACCGAATGAATGGGATCACTATCCAGGAGAACCTATCATAATCATTTCATTATCATGCTTGTGTGTTCCAAATTGATCACACAATATTGATTCATTCAACATAATAATTTATACCATGAACAAGTACTGTGAAATATATACACTTATACACAAAATAAATAAGTATATTCTCAAAAAGGTGAGTTCCTTTGATAGAAAAATGGTTATGGTATTCACTACACCATTATTTTGGAATTGAGAATCATGGTTAAATTTAGGTATCATAACGACGTTACATATAAATTCATCAAAATGGTGGGGAATAGAGGAAGAGGCCTCTTATTATCTGGAAATAAAATTACTATTATGTGGGACATGGAAAATAACATCCAAAATTTATAAATTATGAAAAATAGAGGGAATATGTTAATGAGGAAACATTAATACATATATGACCCCTTATGAAATTTCTGCATGGTAAGGGGTGCATATAAAGGACAATAGGAGGTTTAATTTGAGTGAAAGGAAACTCCAATAATTTATACATAAAATATAATGTTAGTTTATTATGGAATATGATATCCCTTAATAAAAAAATGTAATGTAATATATATAACATAAAAGGAGTTCTTGATAAAAGATGATAGTGGGAGATGAGGTCCTCTTACATGAATGTATGACTCCAAAGGCTTCGTTAAGACATCATGAGATCTTAGGGGTGAATTATGAGGACTATAGGGATTTTATGAAAAAGATTTTATATGAGAAAATAGTTTTATTAAAGAGAAATGGGAGCATGTATGGGTATATATATAAAAATAAGGGGATTTCATTATTGTTTTGGTTTTGGACTCTACCTAATAATTTATTCAAAACCACAAAACAACACATGTTTTTTGAAAGTGGTTTCTACCATAAGGGATTGCTAAAATTTACTCTATGATATAAAGGGATGAACTTTGTTAAATAACTAACTTTATTTTGTGTAGGTGAGTCATACTCATAATCAGATAATATTAAACCAGTAAAATATATTACATGTTACAGATGATTCCCAATGGACTTATTAAATAAATAAAATTTACTGAAAATCAGATTATTTTATATTTCAAACATATATTTGGTCATTAAAACCTTTAATGTTATTTATTACGTCACATTTTGGGTCATTATGAATTCATTATACACAAAGTATTTTTATATGGTATTTAATTTTTACCTGAAAATTCAACCGCCTCAGTAAATTATAAAAAATTAACTATTGGAAATTTTTGATGTTCTAATTCTAAAATTAATATTCATTTAATATAAATTATTTTATAAAATTGTGAATTTTCTATTTTAAAATAATAACACACCTTTTTTGAAAATGATAGGTTTTTATAAAAATAACTATTTTTACAACACTTATATAAATTACATTTGACACTATAAAAGATATATTGTATTTTATATTTAATAAATAATATTTAAATATACTAATTTATTAAAATATTATTTATTTCAATTATAAATTAATTTATATATTGGTTAATGGAATATGAATATTAACCAAAAATAATTTTTTCCTTTATTATATATTAATCATTTACAAAGTATCAATAATAAGATGAAAATATTTTTTATTATTTTATAAAAATTAATTTACATATTCATATTTTCAGGGTCTTGATAAATATCCACATAATACAGTAGCATATGCCCTAAGAGTCATGTTTTCCATGGTGGGAAATTTATTGGGTGGTTTAGTGAACATGGTTTGGGTCGTCATCTCAATGAGCATGAACTTCTCCAGTAAATTAATTTTTTCATGATTAATTTATTAGATCCCTTCTTAGGTATGACCAAGGGAAAAGAAAAATGATTTAATTTCCCATTGAATCTCTAATAGATGTGTTTCATAGGGTATGGCCCGACTGTTTGAGGCCATAACATCCTTTTTCTATTTCAATTGTATTTTTCAAAATCTTATATTTCTACTAATCATGTGATCACTGTTAAATGACAACATTATCAACGATAATGATTCATAATGGTCAATAAAATTTTAAAGGATAAAACCAATGGAGTTGATGACTTTTCTATAACTATCATAGCTGATAATAAATTCAATGATATCAAAAAGAAATTTATTTATAGTAGTTTGTGTCATTACAATCTCCTCCCTTTAAAAATTTCACCTTATAAATATCAACATACCACACTAAAATCCATGACAATAACTCTAATCCCCACCTCATATGTACTCCACTTTGCTTCTTCAAATTTTTTTTCCTTCACAACACTTTGAATCGGTTCATTGCCTTATTTAGTAGAAAATTTTCTCTATAATATAATATTTTATTCCACTAATCCTAATATGAAAAGTTATTCTGTAGTGGTAACACCTCCGGATTGGGTACTCATGAGGGGTTTGGTATGTACTTTCCCAAAAGGGATACATAACATACATCATGTACATGAGATATGTTTTGTGGGAGTTCTAGTCAATAGATCAGAACTCTTAGGCAATAAAGGATCTAAAAATATTAAATATGACATCAATTAATCTTTAAAATCTTTTAGAAAACCATCACTCTATTCAATGGGGATCTGTAGAGGAATACCATGTCTCCAAAATCAAATGCTATGTCTTGTCGAATATTGTCTGCATAGTTATTTTGTCGACTATGAGAAGCTTTGATGTGTGGCTGAATGGTCATAACATTCTCCACCATTTCATAAAAAACTTCATGTCCATGATGTTCTCATTCCAAAAAAACATCCCAACATGCCTCATCTCATAATGGGATTCATTGGGATCCATTTTGATGCTCGAGTGGAAACTGTTGTTGTAAGAGAAATCAACTAAAAGAATGTGTTGGTCCCATCCTCCCTTTAATCCCATAGAACATGATCAAAAAAAATATTTTAGTTTCAAAATAGTATACTCATATTGTACATTAGTTTGAGGATGGTAGGCTATAGTAATGTCCAGCTCAGTGTTTAGAGCATGCTGTATACTTTTCCTGAACATAATGATGAATCTTGGATCACGATCATATACAATTGATAGTGGTAATTCATGTAGGATTTCAACTTATCTGATGAGTATTATATCTAGTATATCTAGGGATAAGTATTATAAAGTTTAAATTAAGTGAGCTATAATTTAATGATGATCCAGAACAACCCATATAGCATCATTTCCCTTGGAAGAAATCTAAAGTCCGATGAGAATGTCCATGGTGATGTTATCCCATTTTCATGTTGGTATGGGTAATGGTCTCATAATCTTCTTATACTTATGCCTTTAATCATACACATGATTTCATACCAAGAACATTTATGAATACTCAGTTATCCCTTGCTTTATATTGTCCCACCAATAGTGCTCATAGAGATATTGACATATCTTTCTGATTTTTTGGTGAATGGATAAAGTCAAATTGTGTGAATCATCAAAAAATTATTTATTTAACTAAGTATTTTTGGAATATAAAGTCATAAACCAAATCCCATAATAAATTATTCAATCACATTTAACACTATGGGTTTCCCCAACCTTATAGTTTCAACTTTCTTCTGAATTCCCACATCATTTATTTAAGATCCATTTTACCTTTCCAAAATAGATGGTTGAGAAATAATTTATGAATGTATCAATGTTGTCCATTTCTTTAAGAATCCAAATTCAATCCTATTTCTATCAACAAAGTTCATATCCTTCCAAAATTTCATCATTTATATAATTGATGTGTCCTTTCTACTAAGAGAATTTTCCACCTTATTTTATTTACCTGGATGGTAGTGGATTAAGAAGTCATAATCCTTGATGAGATCTAACCATGTTCGGTGGAATATATTAATATGTATATGTGAGAATATATATTTGAAGGGATTGGGATCAATACATTTTTCAATCATATCTCCATAAGCATAATGGTTCCATATTTTCAATGATAGGATCGTAGCTTTCATCTCCAGATCATGCGTAGGATAATTTTTCTCATTAATTTTCAACATTCATGAAGCATAGGACATGAATTTTCTATTCTACATTAACACACAGCCAAATCCCTTCTTTAGAGCATTACTGAATACTATGAGTAGTTATCCACTTGTGGATTGTGTAAGAAAAAGGGAAGTGATAATCATCATTTTTATTTGACTGAATCACTCTCCACATTCATTATTCCTTGTAGACATGGCACCCTTTTTATTTATCTTTGTAATAGGGTTTGATAATCATGATAAATTTCCCCCAAATTGGTGAAAATACACAGCTGATCTATGGAAACTATGGACAATAATCATAGATGTTGGCTTCATCAATCCATTAATTTATTCCATCATAAAAGAGTCCTTAGATATCCCACTTCTTCATATGATATTCCCAAAGAACGATACATCATTCAACTAGAACAAACATTTTCTGAACATGCTATAATGATTATCCTTTTATAGGATCTTTAGCATAGTGTTCAAATAATCCCCATGCTCCTCCTTGATTTTGGAGTATATTAGAATATCATCGATAAATATTATAACAAATGTTTCAAGGTAATCTGTCACGACCCGTCCCCTAGGGCCCATGCCATGACTACCACATGCCTGTCTTCCATAGGTCAGGGGATAGCGACTAGCACCAAAAGGCGTATTCCATAAAACTGGGAAGGAACTAACTTTATATCCTATGAACACACACAACCAAGAACACAACATGATACGAACACATGTAAACTGTATATCAAATAGAGTGCTAAAATTAAGTGGGGTCGAAATATGAGCCCAATAGTAAAGGTACAAGTACAACTAAAATACAATACAACTGAACAAAGAGAAAGACAGTTGCTAGGTCATCCTCCGAGGTTCCTACCTGAAGGGTAGGTACAGATCTCCTCCTTGTCACACTATCTTTGCTCATATCCTCTGCGTACCGACATGCCGTATGGTCCACCTCAGGGAATTATCCAGTCCCGGAACCCTCAGCTTCGATCAGCATTGTCCGTTGTCTACACAAAACACAACAAGGTGTAGAAATATCCCGTGAAGGGGTGATTATAACGATGATCAGTAGGGACCCCGAGACCCTGAAGGTCTCACAATATCCACAAACGATAAACCACAATGCATGAAATCAAATGATAACCCTAATTAGGTATATTCCCATACATATACCTAAGTTATCAAGTATACCCATCTCAATAATGAGAAAACACTAGTTCCAACCCAAAATCCCAAACCACAACTGTTCCATAAAGGATGTAATACCACAAAGATAAGTACCACATAGGTACACCACATAGAAGAATACCACCAAGGTATTACCATGATAGAATGTACCACACATGTACGGAATTAGCTCACACTAGTTATAACTTTGGTATGGTGGTAGAGATTATTAGATGTAACTACTACTTCAACTTACTCTGTTTTGAGGCAGAACCACATAGGATCTGAAATCATCAACAGTACCACAGAAGATGGTAGTACATCATTAGAACCACACATGATCTTAGTACCTCATCATATCCACACAGGATCCTAGTATATCGTCATAATCACACAGGATCCTAGTACATCATTAGTACATTTTCAGACCCACATAGGATCCTAGTACATCGTCGGTCCATCTTTAGACCAACATAGGTTCCTAGTACATCATTAGTACATCATCAGCCACACACATGATCCTAGTACATCGTCAGACCCACAGAGGATCATAGTACATATCCTATTACATTTTCAGTACATCGTCAGACCCACACATGATCCTATTACATTTTCACTACATAGTTAGACCCACAGATGATCCTAGTAAATCGTCACATCCAACTACAGGGTACCTACACTAAGCTTCACTGTCTCCCATAGAGTCTTCTTCTCATGCTATCGGTTGATACTCTAACCTCCACGAAGTCCCATGAAGATTTATCTCAAATGACCTCCATGTAAAAGGGGTCTGAATGCAATAGACGGTGCATCAATCAGACGCCCGATCTATGTGTTGTATGTGTTTTAGTGCTGAGGGCCCGTTAGGATTCGAGTAAGATCCAACCCAGCCAAACTCCAACTTTTTCCGAATGTCACATGGAGTATCTCAAAAGTACTTCCTCGTCTCAAGGATTTATATGTTGTAGATAGTTCTTCATTTTGACAAGATAAGAAGGAGATAATTTGAATACAAGATCTCTGAATAATAATAATAATAATAATAATAATAATAATAATATTGGGGGTTTCGTGGACCTGAGCCAGGAACCCAAATTTAATATTCAAAATTATACTTAAATCGATCGTCTTAATGTTAGTATAACTTCACCACTTATTGTAAGTCAATCGAACATCACACGTAGGAGTTATAGTGGGTTGAATATTTAATAATAATATATTATAAGTTGATCGTTTCAGGTACCTGAACCAAAAACCTGAAAAAGTCATCCTATATTGGACTCATAATTTCCGTCTCAAAGTCAGGTTCATACTACTACTGAAGGTTCGTAAAACTGAGGTCACGTAGATAAGTTATAGTCAAAAAGTGTTTTATCCACAAAAGTAACAATAATAATATTTTTTATTCTTGTTAGTTTCTTATTTCATTAACACTAAATTCAATCACGCATGGGGAATTCATTTGGTGAACGCGGCTTCCACGTGGCGACTCCTCCACTCTTTCATAATTTTTTTTATTGTAATTTCATCTCCTTAATTTTCCCTCTCCAATCAACCCCTTATTATTCCAAAGTTTTCTCAAGCTTCAATTAACTGCTTCCCAAATGGTTGGCTTCCTCCACACGTCTAGAACTGAACCCATCACCTATAGCTAGCCGCACTGCCTTGATGTTGCATTCTGGTTGTCCTTCACCGCCGCATCATTATTCTAAGTCAGAAAAATATATCGATCGCATATTCGTGATCCTCAGGTTGAGGGATCCAAGTCTATATGTTGTGATCAACACAATATTGTGTTTCCAGCATTCTTAATTGTCTGGAATTAATGAACACACGAAGAAAAGGAGAAGAACAAAAGAAATAGGGGAAAGGTATATGTGTGGGAGGAAGACCAAGTTAGTTTTGCCATCGTCATTGAGAATCCAAAATTCAAAGAATTGACAAATAAATTCAATCATATTTCAAATTAGAATTCGTACCTCGATTACTCATTGGTGTCGACGTGAGGAAGGATATGATGTGGATGACATTGGCGTTTGTCTCCCCAGTACCACCCTCACGAAGTTGGTTCCACGTTCCTTGTTTTGGAGAATTATTCTTCGTTGGATGGGTTCTTCATTTGGAGGATGTTCTTTGTTGTTCTCCAAGGCTCTCCCAAATATAATTTTCCAATGATCTTCCCCAAAAGGATGAGGATGAAATTTTAATTGAGTTAAGTCTATTAACTCAATTAATTGTTGGATTATTAATTAAACTAAAGTAGGAACATTTAAATTGGGGGAGAAACCAATAGTTAACTCAAATTAAAAAGGGAGTTAAAGGGGGGTTGGGTGGTCCCCTCCACTGCACATACAAATTGGGAGTTTTTAAAAATGATATAAAAGTTATTCTTTATTTTATTTTTCTTCATTTAACTCTCCCATGAAATTCATGAAAACTAATTTTCACACTCGACCTACTACAGTCAAGGTGAAGGTCTCCTTAAGTGAATATAGGTGCTGCGAGTTCAATGGTGCCCTTAGATTTCAATTCTGAGCACTTGTTCAAAAGTTATAAAATACCTCTTGTGTGTTTACTGAACGTACGCGAAAAAAAGTTTAAAAAAATATTTACTGTCCCCCTCGCCCCGTGCTAGTCAAGGTTAGGCTCTACCAAAGTGAAACATGCCCCAAATAACCCAATGACACTACCAGATTTCCAATCCAAGTTACCATTTAAATGTTATGGATTTTAAAATAAAATAATTTTCACTTAATTATATTATTTATAGTAAAAAAATAACTTTCAATGGTGGCTCTGCTTGAAAAATTTAGTATCTTCCTAAATAAAGAATCCCTCACAAGTTCTGTGGTTGTCTTAGATTTTCAATCCGAGTTATTTTTTTGGAGTTATAATTAATTGAAAAATAAAACAATTTATTTATTTATTTTATTTTCTATTATTCCATTTTTGGGTTTTCTCACAGGAGGCCTACACCAACCAAACATAAGTCGCGACTACGGTAAACCTGCCATTTGAACGCAACTATGCCCTCATATTTCTGATCTGGGAAATAGTTTAAATGTTATTCCACTTTTTCAGGAAAACAGCTTACACATGCTAATTTAAACGTAAAAAAAACTTTGACAGATCATTTTGGGAACTCTAGGCCTCGGAATCACACACCGTCAGATTTCATGGTCTCGTAATAATTCTCATATAATTAAAAAAAATACATGGAATTTATGGGTCTTTATATTCCCCCACCTCAGGGCTTTGCATCTCCTAAATACACATTACAAAAACTTGATAAACAAGTTGGGGTACACAGCATGAATCTGAGCCTCGTGCTCCCATGTGCTCAACTATAGGATCCTATGCTACCAATGTGCACAAACCAAAGGTATCAATCTCCCATGAAGGACTCTCTCTTGTCAATCCTCAATCTCCAATGGAACCTCTGAAAACATCACCATATCCTCGATTTCTATCTCACTATGGTCAATGACGTGATATGGGTCGTGCATGCATCTCCTCAGTTGGAATACGTGGAAGACTTTATGCACCCGATTCAACTAATGGGGGAGTTCTAGGTGGTACGCCACCTCAACAACTCTACTGAGGACCTTGAAGGGTCCAATGAACCTCGGAGATAACTTGCCACCCTAGCCAGATCTTCACAAACCTCGTTGAGGTGAGACCTATAGAATGACGTGGTCACCATCCTAGAACCCCAGTGGTATCCATCTCCTGTAAGAAAAATACGTCTATCAGATCTGAGCAGTTTTCACTTTCTATCAAGTGAGACATTGTGATAAAAAAATTTCCACTGCTTTCATCATCCCTGGCCACCAGTACTGATGATGAAGGTCTTGGCACATCTTCACCACTCCCGAATGTACTGCTAGAGGGGAAGTATAGAACACTTTCAACACCTTTTTTGTAGTGCCACTGTTACCATGGTGCGTCTTCTGAAGAGGACGACATTCTCCCCACATTCAGAAAATCCATCAGGTGCTTTCCCTGAGGATATTTGAGAACGTCGAGCCTTATAGTTAGCATCCCCACGTTGCGCCTCCCTAACTTGCTGAAGAAGTGTGGGAGTGACTGTAATAGTCTGAAGAATAGCTGCTCCATCTTGATCCACAAAGAATAAATGCAAAGCGGATAACTTCTTTGTCTCCACACTTAGCAGTTGTAGGCCAGACCTCCTACTAAGTGTGTTTGTTACCATGTTCCCATTCACAGGAGTATAGACTATCACAAAGTCATAGTCCTGGAGGAACTCTATCCACTCTTGTTGGTAAATGAAAACTCAAAACTTCTTCTACCACGAGGGTGAGGCTGGCAGACTCACGAGTCATCAGCCAACCCTTCTATACAAGAGTTTATTCTGTTCTACCAAGTATCCTTTTTCTCCAATGAAGGAAAACCTCATCCCATTGTTTTAGATAAACCACAACCTTTTTACTAATATAGTCGATCTGTGTATTAATTTTTTGATGTCCATTCATACCCAAACAAAGGTTGTAAGGCCTCGACGCTACCACCAAGAGGCTAAAACCGAAACTCTTTCCTCAATGGTTAGATCACACCATCGACATAAATGTGATTATCGAGTCTCCTCACAAAGGTATATCCGGACGTGAGGGTCAAGTCAACGGTTTAACCAGATCCTCTAGGTCTTGGAAAAAAATTTGAAGGAAGAAATGATTTTTACCTATGTGTATTGATACAGAAGCTAGTAGTAGGCATAGACCATACCTCGAATCATTCTTAGATCCCAAGGGTCGCACACCTTGACCGCATGCAGCTACTCTCTTCCCCTGTCTCCCAGCTCCCAGAGCCTACCAGCGACCACAATGGGGGAGTGTTTGTAACATGTAGAAATGTAAACCACCTCATGATGGTCCCCTAGCTCTGCTTTCATGTTTGATTCCCTGTACATTAATTTGTCCCTAACACTTCTTCTGGAAACATTTTTACATGCCCAAGTCTCAAACACTGGAACATGTTTCCTACATTCCCACTACTAACATTCACTGGCTGCATCCGCTCAGCCAAAGAATATTAAAACTCAAAGGTACTCTCTAGAACCCCAACATAAGTTGGAATGAAAGGAGAAATAGTGCTCACTCGAACGTCTTTAAACACACTGCGCTCGAAGGTCTGATCTCTGAAGCACAGATCGTATCATATTCATTGAGTACCTGGAATGATCTATACACCTCGATGAATACCCACCTACCAACATGTTGTTTATCCGAAATGTAGAAGATCCAGAGAACTCACAGCCACCTCCTCAAGCCAGTCCTCAGCTGCCTATGAGTCGGGCTCACCTCGGAACCTAAGGGGTATCTGATGCTGAATCACACGTAAGGAACTAAACATATATGTGTCCTCTACCGGTACCACCTATTTTAACTTCTGACTAACGATCCATTATATAGTTGACACACTACACGAAGGTACCATCTCAAGAAATGGTCCATGTACCGAAGCCTCATCAACAAACAGGCCATTCGCAAGGTCACTCAATGGAAAATACTAGTATTTCAGATCACCATCTCCTCTACTAGTGTCTCAATTAGGTGGAAAACTCTAGCATCCGCCTCCAGCCAGCCCTCAGCCACGTGGGAATCTTTCTCACCTCGAAACCTCAAAGTCCTCTTCCATTGAATGTCATGAAACATGCTCAGTTAGTGTGCACCGTCCGCTAGTATAGCTGGTGATATCTGCTGCCCAACAGGTGGTGTTGCTGCTAGTACACCACCTGAAGGTGCCATCATAGTAAGAGGCCCTTGCACCAGAGCCCCGTATCTTGGTGGGCCGTCAACGTGTACTCTCTTGGGAATCCTAGCTGGATATCTACATAGCGGCATCCTGATATAGAACAGGTGAACCGTGGTAATTTAGTTATACCTGGTGAGATGACTCAAGAAAACACAAGAAAACATTTCAAAACACACATGCAATCAGTGTTTTTGTGCACTGAGTCAGAAATCAAAAGTCATGGTCCTGGTGTATGGATATTTCGGCTGCCACACCAAAACTAGATTCCCTAAACTTGATAACCACACTCACTACACTTAACACTATTTGCATTAAAAAGTCCACAGTTCTATGTTCTATGGTAGAATCAACCCCTCTGATACCGATTTATCACGACCCATCCCCTAGGTCGCATGTCGTGACTACCCCAAGCCCGCCTCCCATAGCCCAGGGGATAGACACTAGCACCGAAAGGTTAATTCCCTAAAACAAGGATGGAATTTCCTTTATATCTTGTAAACACATGCAACCAAGAACACAACATGATTCAAACACATGTAAACTTTATAGAGAAAATAGTGTTGAATGTTATAGGGGCTGGAAAACAAGCCCAACAGTTAAGGTACAAGTACAAATGAAATAAAATACAAATAAATAAAGATAAAGAAAGAAAGTTGGTCATCCTCTGAGGTTCCTACTTGAAGGGTATGTACATATTTCCACCTTAGCACTCCATGTCTACCTGTCTCTTATACGTACCGACACGTATGGTCCACATCTGGGCATCGTCCAGTCCTGGTACCCTCAACCTCGATCAACGTTGTCCGTCGTCCATATCAAACACAATAAGTTACGGGCATAGCCTGTGCTGGGGAGAGTATAATGATACTCAATAGAGACACCGAGTCCCTCAAGGCCTCACAAAATCAATAAAGGATAAACCACAAAGCATGAAATCAAATGATAACCCAACTTAGGTATATGACCATATAAATACCTAAGTTATTAAGTATACCCATCTCAATCAAGAGAAAACACAGGGTCCAACCCAAAATCCAAAAGCTCATATATTCCACAAAGGAAGGAATACCACAAATTTAAGTACAAAAAAGGTACTCCACAAAGAAGAATACCACCCTGGTATTACTACGAATGAAAGCACCACACATGTACAAACTCAGATCACACTAGGTATAACTTATGTATGGTAGTAGAGATGATTATATGTAACTACTAATTCAACTTAATCTATAAAGGAGAAGACCCACATACGATCCTAAATCATCATCAGACCCACAGAGGATCATAGTACATCGTCGGACCCACAGAATATCCCAGTATCTCGTCATACCCACACAAGATCCTAGTAAATCATCAAACCAACACAAGATCCGAGTACCTCGTAAGACCCACACATGATCCTAGTACATCGTCAGACCCACACATGATCCTAGTACATCGTCACTATATCGTCAGTACCACACAGGATAATAGTAAATCATCAGTACATCGTTAGAGCCACACAGGATCCTAGTACATCTTCAGACCCATACAATATCCAAGTACATCGTCAGTACAAAGTCAGACCCACATAGGATCCTTGTACATCGTCATTACATCGTTAGACCCACACAAGATCTTACTACATCATCAGTACATCATCATACACACATAGGGTCCTATTATATCATCATTACATCATCATACCCACATAGGATCCTAGTACATCATTACATTCAGCTACAGGGTACCCACACTAAGATTTCTTATCTCCGGGAGAGTCTGCTCCTCAGGATACTAGTCGATAATCCAACTACCATGAAGTCCCATGAAGAAGTATCCCAAAGGAATTCCATGTAAAAGGGGTCTCAATGAAATAGATGGTGCATCAATCAGATGCACGATCTGTGAGTTAAAAGTGGTTTAGTGCCGAGGGCCTGATTGGATTTGAGTACGATCCAACCTGACCAAACTGCAACATTCTTCGAAAGTCACGTAGAGTATCTCAAAATGACTACCTTGTCTGTGGTATTTCAGTGTTGTAGATGGTTCATCATTTCAACACCATATGAGAGATTAGTCGAATACAAGATCCCACAATAATAACAATAATAATAATAATAATAATAAAATAATAATATTGGGTGTTTCATGGACCTGTGCCATGAAACAGAATTTAATATTCAACATTAGAAAAAAAATCGATTGTCTTAATGTTAAGATCATGTCACCACTTACGGTAAGTCAATTGGACGTCACTCATAAGAGATACAGATAGTCGAAGGCTTAATAATAATAATATATTATTATTTGATCATTTTGGGTACCTGGTCCCAAAACCTGGAAAAGACATCCATTATGGGACTCATAATTTCCATCTCAAAGTCATGTTCATACTGCCGCTGACGGTTCGTAAAACCGAGGTTGCACGGATAAGTTACAGTCAAAAAAGTGTTTTATCAACAAAAGTAATAATAATAATATTTTATTATTTTTTTAATTACTTATATCCTTAACTCCAAATTCAATCACGCATGTGGAATTCATTTCGGGAACATGGCTTCTACATTGCACCTCCTCCACTCTTCCATTATTTTTTATTTTTATTATTATATCATCGCCTTAATTTTCTCTCTCTAATAAACCCTTTCTTATTCCAAAGTTTTCTCACACGCAAATTAACTCCATTCCCAAATGGTTGGGTTCCTCTGCATGTCCATATTCAAAGCCACCACCTCCGGCTTCCTGCACCGTCGAGATGATGCCTTCCGGCTATCCTTCGCCGCCGCACGTTGCACCCTCTACTTCGCCTAGATATGTGCCCTGAACACATGCTGGAAATCATACTTCCATGTCACCCCTTCTATAGGATTCTGTATTTTTTTATAATCCCAAAAAATTTGACGGCCGCATATTCACGATCCTCAGGTCGAGAGCTCCGCGTCTATATATTGTTCTCAACAAAATATTGCATTTTCAGCGCAAAAAATTATTTGGAGTTGATGAACGCATGAAGAAAAAAAGAAAAAGGGGTAGCATATATATGTAGAATGATGACTGTGGTAGTTTGGCCATCGTCACTGTGAATCTAGAATATGAAAAATTAACCAATAAGTTCAATCATATTTTAAATTAGAACCCCTACCCTGATTGCTCATTGGTGTCAGCATGAGGAAGGAGATGATGTTGATTACATAGGTATTTCTCACTCCCGCACCACACTCTCGAAGATGGTTACGCGTTCCTCGATTCAGAGAATACTTCTTCATTGGAGAGGATCTTCATTTGGAGGATGTTCTTTCTAGTTCTTCAAGGCTCCCCTAAAACTCCTTTGCTAACAATCTCTACTAAAAGGATGAGGAGACAATTTTAATTAAGTTAAGTCTATTGTCTCAATTAATTGTCAGCACATTAATTAAAATAAAGTTGGAACATCTAATTTGGGGGATAAAACAATAGTAATCTCACATTAAAGAGAATGTTCAAGGGGGTCGGGTGGTCCCCACCACTGTACACAAAAATTGGGAGAATTTAAAAATAAAATAAAATTTGTTCTTTACTTTATTTTTATTCTTTTAACTCTCCCACAAAATTCATGAAAACTAACGTTCACCCTCAACCAACTGAGATCATGGTGAAGGTCTCCTTAAGATAATATTTGTGCTGTGAGTTCAATGGTGACCTTTTATTTCAATTTCGAGCACCGGTTCAAAATTTATAAAACACCGCTTTCGAGTTTACTTAACGTACTCAATAAAAGTTCCGAAAATTATTTACAGTCACCCTCGACCCGCGCCAGTCAATGATAGGCTCTTCCTAAGTAAAACACGCCCCAAAGAACCCCAAAATACTATCGTATTTCCAATCCGAGTTACCATTAAAAAGTTGTGGATTTTACAATAAAGTAATTTTCACTTAGTTATTTTATTTACGGCTGAAAGCTAATTTTCACTGATGGCCCCCACTGGGCAAAGTTAGTATCGGCCTAAATATAACATTCCCTCACATGTTCAGTAGTTGTCTGAGATTTTTAATCTGAGTTAAATTTTGTGAGTTATAAGCATTTTAAAAATGAAATAATTTATTTAATTATTCTATTAGGGATTATTCTGTTTTTTGGGTTTTCTCCCAAAGGGCCTATTTTGAACAAACATAAGTCGTTCCTAGGGTAAAAATGTCATTCTGAACACAACGGTGCCCTCATATTTCTGATATGGGCAGAATTTTAAGAGTGATTTTACTTTTTTAGGAAAATAGCTTACACATGATAATTTAAGCATAACAAAATCTTTGATGAATCATTTCAGGAACTCTAGGCCACGGAATAATGCACCGTTAGATTTTTCGGTATCGTAATAATTCCAATATAATTAAAAAAATACATTCCATTTTCGGGTCTTTCCATAATATCTAAAGACTCTATTCATTCATTCCATGATGATTGATTGAGAATTAGTGATCCATAATGTAATCACTGTGAACTCACAGTGTCGGTACATTATATGGAAAGCAGTCTGGGAAATTCTTTCCCTTTTCAACAATACTTGATAATATGCAGAGCAAAGATACACCTTGGAGATGTATTGTGCTCCACGTAGCTAGTTAAACATGCCATGAATATGGGGAATAGGATACTTGTAATTCGTTGTTCTCTTTTTGAGCTCATGATAATCAATGAAAAGGAACAATGATCCACCCTACTTCTTAATAAGGAGTACAAGTGCACCCCATGGTGAAGCACATGGGAGTACAAATTCATTATGAATATTATCCTATAGTTTTTTATTCAGATCCTCATCTTCCAAAATGACCATCCAAAATAGATTATTGGTTACTATAAACACCCCACATAGAAGTTCAATTCAAATTTCAACCTCTTGGGTAAGAGGAAGACAAGGAAATTCCTCAAAAAACACAACATTGTTTTCCCTCACAATAGGAATTTATTCATGGAAAGTTCTTTCCATATACAAAATTACTTGAGCTTGATACACTTTCTCACTGGGAAATAATATCTATTCATTACATGATGGTGTTGAAGAAGATTCATCCTACTCCTTTCACTTTTAAAAAATTGGGTGTCTATTCGTAAAACTGAGGGTGATTTCCTTCTTGCGAAAATTTATGTTGGTTATCTATGGGGAAAGCCAATAAAAATCCATAATTGCATCAAATTACACAAAATGGAGTATGAAAATGTTATCTAGGAAGATCATTCAACAAATTATGATACGGGATGAGATATGTACCTAGGATTCAATAATTGCCTCATTTTCCATTTTCACTGAAATCTCTACTTCCATGCTTTGTGGTGGTGTTTGAATAACAATACTAAACATTCGTCATACCAAGGAATATGTAGAACTTGAATAAAAAATTATGTGATCAATTCCTAAATGAATAACTTTCATATCTATCACCACTTTGTAGTCATGATTTACATTGGAGGTAGTGATGGAAAAATCATTCTCTTAATGCCTTGGAGGTTATTGGTTGTCTCAAAAAAACCCTTGTCTTATGGATTATATTTTTATAGATCCATGGTACCTTGAACTTTTAGAAATCAACAATCCATTATGGGTGGATTAGAGAATTCATTTCCTCTAATGTTTTAGAGGGATTCTCATGTCTCAAGATGTTAGCTAAGTGTCCTTCCACCCCACACCTAAAACATTCCTTCACCCCCTTTATGCAATTTCTGGGGCGTTTCTTTCCAAACCTTTTACATGTGGGATGTTGGAATTTTTTCCCACCATTAGATCACTCTACTATACCATTGGAATTAAAATCCAATTTCATATTTGTCTCCCCATGATACCTTTGAGTTTTATCTATCTCCATTTCACTTTGAGGGAACACTAGACAACATCCTTCTAGCTATCAAAACCTTATATTTTCAATGATTTTCAAATACATGGATTTATCCATCTATATAAGCGGTCAACTTTTCATTCATGTGTAGGGAAAAAACCAAATATTTATCAATAAATTCATGTAATTTTTTCATTATACACCCCAATATATTTTTCATCATTGTTATTGACTTCAAATTAATCCCTTTCCCTTTTTAGACGAATAGTGTGAGGAAAGTAATTATTAAAAATCTTTTTCTAAAATTACTTCCAATCCATAACCTTGATTTCTTCCTAAAATTTTGTATCCATGATCAATGTCCACCACTGATCAACTTCTCCTTCCATATAATAAATATCCAAGAGAACCTTCACTTGTTCAGAACATTGAAGTATGGATAAGATATTATCAATGAATTTGATCCATTATTCCCCAATAAATAGATCAGAAAATCCATTGAAATTAAGAGGCCTTTGTCACAAAAATCCATTGATTGCTGATTGTTGTCTCTTTGGGTGTTTTTTAGTGCTCCTCATGGTCCAGGAATCTATTCATAACTTGAGTTTTTTGAGAGAGTATCATTAAAAAGTTTTTGATTCCTAATCCATTTGGATTGGGCTTCTCATTGGTGCAGGAATCACATTGTCCTACACATTAGTTTTTAACCATATACCTCTTATTTCTATCCATTTTCTAGAATAAAATTAAAATTATGTATGAGTATCTTAAACAATTTTCACCTAAAGGGGAATCCAAGGAAAAAAGATATTACATATAAATTAAATTTATATCCTTACCTTAGTAAATTATGAGCTTCAATCTATGTTTTCCATGATCTATTTCCTAACATGTATTTATAATGTAATTTTTTCCCTTAATAATGGTTCCTAATGAGAATATGACTATATCAAAACATATACATCACGAGTGTCAAACACTTTATATAGTAAGACACATTGTCATTGTAATAACCAAAGTATTTATAGAATAAAAATTTTGATTTATAATAAATCTTATGAATAAGATATTAATTATTTGTTAACGTGTATTCTTTTCTTGATAGAATACTCAATACACAAAAATAGATTTCTCAAAAATCTTACGTTGCACACAATGTTTAGTTATACCGAAAAATAATATAAAAATATTATTATTTTAAATTGTAGGTAACACCTATCCATTGTATTGGATATAATGAATATAACTAACCTTATTTTGACTAAACGTGTTCTTTAAATGTTTTTTCATTTATCCAATAATATTTGGTGGATTAAAATGGGAATGAATCCAATTTTAAGCATAAATACTCTTATATTTTTAAAAGGTAGTTTTACCGCCTTTTAATGGTGAAAAACGTTTAAATTTATATTTTATCACTTTTATATGTACTATTTCACAATATATTCTCTTTTATTTAGAATTAGTACATCAAAATTTACGTTGGGAATATTTTTGGTATTTTTTCTGATAAAGTTCATTATTCAATGAATAGTGAAAAATACAATACTTTAAGTCCAAATTGTCTTTTAATCTGATTTATTTATATGGTTATATTACCATTTTTATTTTTTTTAAAGTGTAATTAGATTATTTTTTTAAAATTTAACCCAACATTGGCCATTGGATGTTATTTTACTTTTTAATTAGACATAAACACATGCTAACCTTTTGATAGTTATTATTTTAAAAAAACACCCTTTTTGGTTTTGACAACATGAATTAATTTAAAATTAATTTCTATAACATATGTGTTTTCAATTTGGAAAAATGGTTTTCGTATTTGGAATCAAGTGTTCCAAATTTTTTAAATAGGTAACTTTTATTTTTAGACATTATGAATAGTAATTTCACAAAATATTTTACAAACCATGGTTAAAGGGAAAATGTTGTATATAAGGGTTAAAAAATAATATTATAATAATATTATATTACCCTAACACGTGTTGTAATTATATTGGATGAGATATTTCTGAACTTAGGCCCCCTTGGTCTATTTTAGGACACAATGGAGCCACTTGCATGTGAAAATGGCGTTTAATTACTTTAAATTTAAAGTTAAGGAAAATATAACCTAAACTTGTATCTTTTATTAAAAATGTTATATGGGGTCATATATGTTATAATTTAGAATATAAATAGTAACTATAAATCTAAACAAAATTCATACATAATGGTTTTTTATTTAAAATTTTTAGTGATTATATAAATAAATTTATTTATGACAAAATGGTGAATTATTAAGTACCATATTAATGAATGATTTATATAAATAAGATTATAAATATTAAAAAAAAATTATTCTGAAACATTTTATGTCCTTCAAGAATTTTATAGATTATTGTTACTTATTATATTTTTATTATCGATGTCTTCAAAAGAATAAATTTGTTATGGATTTTTTAAGAGTCATGATATGAATAGAATATAAAATGGCAAAAATGTGTTTTTTTTAAAAAAATATAATATTTTATTAAATGATATAATATTAAAAAAAATTGGATTCGGCCAAATGATGTAGGTAAAATTTAACATTCCAATAATGAAGTACTTGAGGATTTATTGACATTTTATAGTAACTATATTTACAATATAGTATGAATATAGAAGAAGACGTGGTAAAAGATAAATTATTCAACTAAGGGTTAAAGCAAAAAAGATAAAGTTAATTTTATGACCTAATATTTTCTAAATCCAATTGGCTGAGATAATTTTGACCCATAATCATATTATATTTTAAATAAACCACGTTGGTGTTATAGAATTTTAATATCAATTAATAATATAATAATATTTCAAGACATTCCTAGAGTACCTCTCCTCCATCTTATAAAAGGAAACCACGTCTAACCCATTATTAAGACCTCGCAAGCCTCTTAACTCATCCAGAATCATCTCCAGTAATCTCACAGCAATCCTCCCTTCCTACTAGAAGCCTTACCCTAGGAATTAGGCTTTTTAAAAAAAGTCTTTTGGCTCAAATAAAAAGAAGTTACCCGATTGGATGTAACATATTCTCTCAAGTTCCTTTCCATTATTTTCTTTCTCCACTCCCTATAATATTCTTATTATTTTTTTATATAACAACACCAGTATCCCTAATATACTAGGTTTTCTTATGAGAAGTTTTCTAACTACACTTACACACACCTCGGACTAATTCCTATTGAACATACTATTTTTGGTGGATGACGAACTATTGCCTCACGAAATGATGATTATTCAATATTCATCTACCACCTCTTTTAGAGGTCGTTATGATGTAATTGAAATTATATATGATATATATGATATTTATTTTATCTCTATTCTTCTTTATTTATGATTTAGAAAATACCTTTATTATTTTCATGTCTTATAAATATGATAATTATATTCGAGGAAGTGTGGACTATCACGCACTCCAAGTGATATGACATGTCCATTCCATACATAGAATTTATAAAATATGGTATTAATGAATATATGTAACATATATAAAAAATTATATTATACTGGAATTATAATAAACCTATGTATCATTTAGTTTTCATTTCGTTAACATTACAAATAAATGAAACTAGCATTCTAGTGTATGTACGACTTACCATCTCCCTGAACAGTACATTTCATTTCATATCTCTAAAGGTTGTGGAATATTCTAAATACATATATACTAGATATATATGACATATATGATATCTAAATCATGAATATAATTTTGGAGATAATATAATTTTTACCACATGGATAATTTATAATTATAACAAGATCATTTTTTAATCAACTTCCAAACATCGACAAAATTTATGATATGAACTCAAAAACTTAACTAATTGTTATAGAAATGTAATAAGTGTCATAGAAGAAATAATAAACATGAAAAAGGTTAAAATTAAAGTATAAATTAACTTATGTATATTATTCAAGAAACTAAAGATTGTACCAGTCCATTCGGACATGAGGAAAGGGACTTCGTCTCAATTTCCATTCATTGAGGATTTTTTTGATAATATACCCCACTTTATTTTAAACGGTGTATAATAAACCCCTTTTAATTTTACTTTCATTAAAAGGGTATTTTTTTACTTATCTTTTTACTAAATGAAAAATGGAATGTTTTTAACATTTGCAGCGATAATGACCTCTCTACTACCATAATTCTTATTTAGCTTACCCTATAAGCCTTAATGTTTTTAGAAATGAAGGAAATGCCTTATTCTATTTTTTTGGCTTTTTTTGTATTGAAAATGTTTTTTTGAAATGGATTTATAATTTCAATATCTTGAAATTAGTTCTTGTGATTACAAATGAAATTTTATTTGTGAAATGTTAATATTTTCAATATTTTTGGTGTTTTGATTATATAATGGTATTTTGACATTGGACAGGTGGTTATGTGATAAACCATTGATGGGTGGTTCTACGGTAAACCAAAGATGGGTTGTTCCCTGATATACCAAGTAGGGGTGGTTACGTTTTAACCTCAAATACATTGTGTATGGAAGTTGGACATATGGGTTTTCCATTTATGATATATGGGGAAGTAGACAAGATGGTTATTATATTTAAGTATGTTTATGCCACCAGTTACCTTTATATGATAATTTTTACATTATATGGGATTTATGGTAATGTTTTTGTTACCAAAGAAGGGTAATAAATGATTATATTCATTGATATGTTCTTTCAACTTATTTAAGGTGAAAAGTGATGTTCCCACTTAGGATTCAAGTATCACTGAGAGGGGGAGGGGTGAATCAGTGATATCTTTTTCCATTTATGTTTCCTTATTTTTGAAACAACCTTCACCAACTGTTAAAGATTTTCTTCCGTACTAAACACACACAACCACAGGAACACATGATTTAAAAGGTTCACTACTCAAAAAGAGTAGCTACATCCTTAATATGGTATAGAAATAATCTTGTACCACACAATCCAATAGAAGACAGTCCTTTGAGGTGGAATACATTGAGTAGGATATACCCTTACACTTGTGTAGAACATGGAAAACAATATATAAGCACGTGTGCACCCTCTTCGAAAAAATATAGAATTACCGTATTTCAATTCTTCTTTACAATTGAACATGTGTATTATTTGAACTAAAAATCTTCACTTTCATACCCGAAAGCCGGTAAGAACTATCTTATGCACAACTGAATACATGCGAAGACCCAAAATAGTTCACACACCCTATCACAGGTCTTACATGCAACTTTTATGCCACATGTTCAAGATCCAACTTTTTTCCTAAAACACATCTTGCGCGCTACATCACTCTTGCTCGCAACTCTATTTTTGTGAAAAAAATTTCCTTCTTGCATGAAACACTATTTCTTTCATACACTCTCCTTTTTTTAATATTTTTCCTCACCTCAGAGCTTGGTATTTCCCTATGTGTCGAGCACACTAGTGTGAGGGGGTAACCTCCTATTTATAAACCTCATTGAACCCTACGTGCCAAAACCCTGATGCGTAACGCAAGATCCCGATGCATCAACCAAAACCCCATCTGACATCGCCTTGGGATCTTAAGTCATGTGTTGCACAAAAGCCCATTTGATATCCCCATAGGCACGTAAGCCTCTTTCGCACCGGCCTCATCTTTCACACACTTCTTTTAATCTTTCACGCACTTCATGCCTTTACCATTTTATGAATTTTAGACCTCAAAACATGCCTCACGTGCAAAACCCATTTTACGTCACCTTTGGCATGTAAGTATCTTTTGTGCCAAATAATTCTTTCTCGCATTAATTGAATCTATTGTGTGCTTACTTCCTTTTCCATTTTTCAATTTTTGGACCTCGATTCAGGCCTTGCGAGCAATATTCCAAACTACCTTCAATCTTGCACACAAACATTTTTATGAGGTGACATTCTATAAATTTTGAGGAGTTAATTTTGGAGGGATAGGAAAATGTAACAGCTCAAGATATAATGGTATGTCTATTTTAAATTTAACATCTTCGATGGCTTAGAAATCATAATTAAATGAACCAAGATATACTATAAAATATTAATATGACTATTGAGATAGTAATATGACCATTATGAATAGTAATATGGCCAATAGAATAGTAACCTCACCTATGATCTTATAAATAAAATTTTTATATCTTATGAATGAAAATGTAATATATTTATATCATTGAATATGTAAATGAATTTTTCAAAAATGATAAGTTGGGTATTGGTATTTTTGTGAAACATAAATGTGTATTTATAATATTTTAATTAACATAATTATTAAAATGAAAATTTATTTCCATAAAATATATTCATAAATTAATTTTTTTGTCTTATGATTATAAGATAATTTTATGATACCTAAATTAATTTTTCAAAGTGTCATAAAATTAGTAATAATATAAAAACTGACATTTATCAAATAAATGATGCATATAATTAAAAATTAAATTGACTATATCTATAAAAATAAATAAATAAAATGGATTCCATTTTTTAAATATTCATGTATAAAATTATTTCAGTGAGTATTTTAGATTTTTCCAAAATAGATGATTTTTTGTGAATAGTGAAATATGATAATTGACATTATTTATCAATACAAATAAATAATTGAATTTTTGACTCATGGTTGAGTCATGAATGATGTTATTAGCCAATATATTGATATCACATTCTTTGGTTACTCTATTTTGTCATAATAATAAACACTATTGATTTTCTCGGGCGAAAATAACAAACAGATGAATAAAATAATAAAAAAACACCCCTCTCATAAACAATAAATACCACCCCTTCTCCTAAAATATTATAATAAATAAATATTTGTTATATTATAAACAATTAATCTCCCAAACCACTTCCCCATGTTCTTGTGTTGTTGTTATCACCAAAAAATAATTCCATGTGCTATAAGGAGGTTCCCAAGAAGATGACACTCAAGAGGTGAAACCCATATTCATTAACTATTAATTTCATTTATATTATTATACTTCCCTCACCTAAATTATACAAAAAAATATTATTATTACTATAATATATTTTTTTAAAGAGTAATTTTATTATTTAGTGGAATATCAACCATCAATTATCTTCTCATCACTTTTTATTCTAAAAATGAAAACATTGTTAGTGAGGTGTCGATTCACAGCCATCGTAGATAATGAGTTTTATTTTTTCATTACCGCCATAAAATATTTCCATACAAAAATTTTTATGGATAAAAATTTTTATATTATGTGTGTTAAAAATTATTTTATGTCATGTAATAGGTATATAAACATGGTATTAAATAAAATTATAGTAGTTCATGATGGTCGTTATAGCCGCCAAAATAAACTAATCATTTTTCATTAACCACTTTTTGGATTAATCATACACATTATATATAATAAAATTATATCAGTGGACCATTTAAAATCATGGAATTTTATTAATATAATTCCATTCCACTTATGGTATTTTTCTACCATTTTATAGGAACTCTCATATTTATACTCATGAAAACTGATCATGAAAACTAAGCAAAAGAATGCACCCAAAACAAAAAATAAATTAAACATTATATCCCTTATAACTGGTTAGTAATGGAATTAGTATAATTTTAATAAATAAAATATATTATTTATTGGTTATTAATTATTTAATTAATACAACTAATTGTGTTAACTAGGACATTAAGTAGTAGTAGAGAATGCATTCATACATATTTTATGGGTTTTATCATTTCACTTTTATTTCTTGGAGGCATGCCTTATTAACCAATTATTTCTTATGTATAGTATATGTATAATTCCCTTGGATATATCATATGACGAATATATCTATATAAATTGTATTTAATATTTCATTTTATGATTTTTAAATTTTATGGGATATACTTTTTCATTGATTACAAGGGGTATGGGAATATCTTTGAACCTCAAAATTACCTTTTGGGTTGTATTTCCCTTTATTTACATTAGTTTTTTTATTAATTATTCTTATGTAACTATTATTATATTTATTTATATGTTCCAAAATAATGTATCCAAATAATTTCACCATTCTTTGAATGGGAAATTAATATTTTATATGGTTCCCTTAAAAATTCAACTTGATAATCAAGCCGGATTATATAGAACTTCCCAATTACTAACCCATTTTCAAGTACACTCCATAATCTGTTTTAAGCCACCAATATTTTTATAAAAATTAAATTTTTTATCATGAATTACAATGTTTGTTAATTAATAGTTTTATGCATCCAATTATTCCTTTTTCTTTTTAGAAGAGACTTTTATATTTTTCTTTAACCTCATAAATGTGGCCCATTTATAAATTTTATTAAACATGAATTTTATATGAGGCTTTAATGTTATGGGGAATAATTTTGAGATTAAATTTAATTTTAAATAAAAATGTTTTATTTAATATTTTTTTGAATTTTTAAATAAATTATTCCAATTTAAAAAGGTTATTTCTCTCAAGAAGTCGTCAATTATTTTGTTAGGGTATTTTCAACAATGTCAACACCCTAGGTTGAACTTGTTATTAACTATGATTGATCGATTATGATACCATCTATAATGTTTTATTGAATGGGTAATGATCATTTTGATTGGGGGAACACTATCATGATAACATATTACTCCAGATAGTTTATGATTATGTTTACTTATTAGGGAAAGTATTTACATTTTCTATACTGGTTTCAATATAAATTTATATGCTTATCATGTTTCACTACATTAATATGAGGAATGAATTAGACATAGTTAGTGTTGGGAGGGTCCTTATATATCTGTTCAATGTATCATTAGGTCTCATAAGACTATCTAGACTGAGTTTTGTCCATGTCCTTATTGATTAGGTGGACTTCATGGTTGATTTTTTGATGGTATGTTTATGATGTCCCAATATATGCATTACATAATTTTGATATTAGTTATTGATAGACAATTTGGTTATTCAACTAGTAATATATCCATGGTAATGTTTCATTTGAATCAGATTATTTATATTCCCTTATTTGATTACCTTTTACTGTATCTATATAATGCTCAAAATTATGTTTTATGGAATGAGTTTTTCATTATTCACCTATCTTTATTCATTATGTTTATTTATGAAAGAATATACTGTATTTTTACTGTTACCAAGAAGATGAGATAAACAATTTTTTAAGTTTTATTTTTTACTTGGATGCCGAGATATATATTATGGTTAACATGCAAGGATAATCAAAACTAGAAGTTGAATTACTTGTGATTGGTCATTTGAGATGGGACCCCGTGAAAAATAACCCATTGTGGAAAATAAAATTGTAAGTAGTTTATTTGGTAATAGGGCGTCAAAAATAACTAGTTTAGATAAGTAATTATGCTATCCCAATACATTGTTATTGGTATATAAAAAAATCCCATGTGTTACGTTGATCATCCCTTCATAAACAAGTAAAAAATATAAAAAAACAAAAACAAAAAATAATTTTGTTTAAAAATTATAAAAATTATAAAAATTAACTATAATTACATTAATATAAAATTTATATTATATTGATATTTAAATATAAGAATAAATTAAAATATTAAAAAAATTATACATTCAATTGTTTATAAAAATATTCATAAATCACATTGGGAATATAGAGTAGGTTGTGGTGGAAACTTCATCCCAAAAGCATGTGCCAACATCACATGTAGTCCATAGTATGTTCATGCTACTTGTCCTATTATTGATGCATCTTCTCCTACTACTATTGATAATATGGATGAAGCACTTCTAGCTCCTTATGCATGGTCTCTATAAGCACACCATGATCTCATTGCTACACCTCAATCAATACAGCAGATGATGATGATTCTCTACAATCTCCCTTAGATCTGGGTGACAACATCGCCTCAGTACCATAATAATTATCAAGCTTCAATCAAGATTTGATACCAACAACTATGCCTTTCTTAAAGGCATACAAAGTCTCTTTCATCCATGATGCATCATCAAATTCTACTGCACTGGTGTTCTATTCATTGGTCTTAGCCTGACAATCATCTTGTGGTTTAGAATTAATGACCTTATATTAATCATTTATTTTTATTTTAAAATCAAAATATTTAAAATATTATTTGTAGTTGATTTATTAACTCAAAAAAATTATACGTACCACAATATTACACTGGAGACAACATGTAGTCTCTCCAATGATAGGACCACAGTATATCCTCTTGTAAACATCAAACTCTATAATTTTTCTAATTTGTAATTCCTATACAATTATAAAATAAACAATTCATATTTAATTTTATATGAATTATTTAAAAATATTACATACCATATTTTGTTGATGTGTACTAATTTTTTTTGACCATCTTGATGTGTCACCACCTATATCCCCCAATTTTGTCGACCTAATGATTCTCTCTATTGAAAAATAGTTCACATTCAGTATGAACATATTCTATCCCAAATATGTAATGACATATAACATTGATGGTGGGTGAAGAAAGATTGACCAAAATCTATGACTCCAGTTTTTTGGTTGTATGTCATCCTCATATTATACAAAAAATGATTGAAATGCTCATGAATACAGATATCATATGCCTCCTAGATAGATCCTCATGTACTATTTTTAATGGGGTACCATAAACCCTTAAAGTAATTTATAATATAAAGTTTAGAATTGAATAAAAATCAAAATAAATATTATTTATTTATGTACAAACCAAGGAAAAACCCTATGGTGATGAACATCAAAGGAAATATGATATCATGTAATCCATGCACCAGAATAATATTTACGCAATATAGCACTCCTATATCCAAAATACATACACTATATTATACTAAAAAATAAACTTAATAAAAAATGAATTAGTATATAAATTAATTAATTAAAATTAATGAAATGTAACTGAAATAAAAAACAAAACATACCTTTGCATGCATGGATTAAAGTTATCACATGGGCATTTCTCAAGGATAGTTTAAACAATCCTTGATCATGAAAATCCACTACCCATCTAAATTTTTGATGAACCACTAGTATCATATGGGTATGTTGATGTAGAATCTACATCATAACCATGTTGTGCAACCTATTTAACTCTATAAATAGATCAGATATACGGACGTTTTCCATATGAAACCCCAAATGTCTGTTTTCAATAAGTAATTGTAAACAGGTGTTGTATATATATATATATATAATATTATTATAACAAGATTTTAATTGTGTAAATAATTATCTTCATAATATTATTCGTATAAGAAGGTGTCAATATCATCATACTTCTGTTCAATATAATCAATTTCTATATGAGTTTCCACTTCAACATCTCTTACTATTGCTATTTCACTTTTTTACACCAATAAATCATCATCATTAGAAACCCATTACTATAGGATGCATCCTCAACAATCATATCTCATTATAGAAATGAGGGAATTGGAGTTTTCTGTTGAAATTTTTTATTTTCAAGTACTTTAGTAGATCCACAATAAAAATGTATAATCTATTAGAAAAAACAATCGATGATAGTAAAAAAATAAGGTTTCCTTCCACCGATGAGAACAAACACTTTTTTTCCTCTCATAAAGTACAAACATTTTTTTAGACCATGTGTATTCTAGTCAGTTAACATTCCATATTCTAGGAACTCACTAATTTTCAACACCAATGCATCATTCCTTATGAATTTTGTTCTTAATGAAATCATATGTATTGATACCATTACGGGAAAAAAATTCTCATCAAAAAATGGATTTAAATAAATATTAATATTCTTGTTTGGATATCCTATAATTAATAAGGTCATAAAGATATTTTGATCAATCATTAAGGTCTAATGAGGTAAATTACAATTATTTATAAGGAATGGTGAATAAGAATATTGAATACCATAAGATCCAAATGGATAGAAACCATTAAGAGAAAGACCCAATCACACGTTTCAGGATTCTGAACCAAAAGAAGAATGTACTTTGTCAAAATGTTTCCATGAATCACCATAACATTGATGATTTAATCATTTATCCATTGAATTATTGGTTTTATTCCATGAAATCAATGACATTGTGGTCTTGGAAATAAAATAAACACTACAATCTGTGTGTAAGTAGGAAACACCTCAACTATATTATAGGAAATAATCCATACATTCCTATTTGAGCCTCATTGTTCCCCAATTTTCCACATATATGATAACTAACTAACAAAAAAATTTCACCATAATGAAATATTCAATCATATGAAAAAGAATAAATCATTGGATTACCAAGACCTAAATTATGTATTGTACTCTTGATATCATAAATATTAATAGGGAACAAATTTCTTTCAGTTAATAGTTCATTAAAAAATGTGAATAACTAATCAAAATAGATATTTATGATTCCATTATCTGATTTAATAGCCATAGATTTATTAGCCGCATCAAATTTGATTATCTTGTAACCAAAATATAAGGCATCCTCAACAGACTACCGCAACTCATAAAATTGAGATGGATCCAACACAAGAATTAAATAAATATCATCTTGAGTTTTAGCTTGTTGAAAATACAAATCAGCCACATCATGTGATATATTTGAAAACCATGATGGATCTAGAACCAAATTATTAATATATTTACCGGATCAGCCTTCACCATGTTGATACCAAAAAAAATAATTATTTAAAAAACCAAAAATCAATAGATGACCCTAATGTTGTCAAATGTTTCAAGCCTCTTCAGATTATATTTCTTACATGGACACTTAATTTAACCTCTTAAAATAAAATTCTTGTTTTGCTAATAGAAATGATAAAAAAGCTTCAGCAAACTCAATTCATAACAGATTTATAATATAACTATTTAGATTCCTAAAATGATTTATCCATTTAGAATCATATAATAAATAGTGTTGTTGACTTCCTTATTCAATATTTCTCTAAATAATATAAAAGAAAAAAATATGATGAATTTTATATAAGAAAATGAAATGCCAAAAAAGATGTGAAAATTAAAAAATTATAATATACTTTTAAAAGTAAAATTTTTTATCTATTTACCACTTATTATTATTGTTAGCTTCCTTGTTCCATATTTCTTTATAAAAAATTAAAACAAATTGTTTTTTATTTATATTATATAAGAAAAATATTACCCAAAAAAGTCATAAATTTTAAATAATTATAATTTACTGGTTAATATTTTCAATTTTATCTCTTTACAACTTATTTTTACTAATTTTCGTATATTTTTACAAATTACTATTAAATTTTAATAATTCATGGTTATTTAATGTTCATCTTTAATAATTTTTACTAATTGAAACTAATTTTTACCGATTTTTTTCTAATTCCCTCCATTTTTATAATTATAGTAATTTATCATTATTTTTAACTAATTAATGATACTTTATACGTTATTTTCAAAACTTATAGTGGTTTATCACTAATGTTTTCTAACTTCTTTTAATTTTAAACATTTATCATTAATGTTTTTACATATTATACTAATTTGAAGTTAATTTTTTCCAACCTCCACTATTTACCACATGGTTTTATAAATTCATTCAAATTACATCTAATTTTTTATATTTATTGTTATTATCCATTAATTATTCTTAATTTCTACTAATTTTATATAATTATCATGATTAAAAGTCAACTTTTTAAAAAAAATATTGGCAATGCTTACAATATTTTACTAATTACTACTAATTATTATTAGTTATAGGGATTTATTACTATGTTTTTTAAATTTAACTAGTTACATCTAATTTTTACTAATTATCGATGATTTTTACTAATTATAGTGATTTAGAATTATTTTTTAATAAACATTACTAATTACCTCTAATTTTTACTTATTTTCTCTAATTACAAATAATTTTTTTATAATTATATCGAATGTATATTAATTTTTAATAATTAATGCTATGTTGGGTTAATATTTACTAATTATATCGATTTAGCATTAATTTTTACTAATGACCTCAATTTTCACTAATTATACTGGTTTACAACTAATTTTTAATAATTTTTAGACATTTAAACTATTTTTGCTAAATTTTACTAATCACAGATAATTTTTACTATTATCTCTAATTTTTCAAAACTGTGGTGTCTTACCATTAATTTTTAATAATTGATTCTAATTTTTATTATTAATTTTAATTTTTATAAATTATAGTGTATTACTTTAAATTTTTATTAATGGGTGTTAATGTTTATAATTATAGTGGTTTAAAATTCATTTTTACTATTTAGTGTTATTTATTAAAAATTTCTATAAATTATTATTACATATTACTATGATCTATACATTATTAGGATGTTATATTAATTAATACTATTTATTTATCAAATATAAGTAATTAATTATAATAACACCAACTTACTGATAATTAAAATAAATTATTTCCAATGAAAACTATTTACTTTTAATGAAAAACATTAGTCAAAATTCATAGTAAATATTTATAATTAGATGAACTATCGCAAGTAATCCATCGTCTACTTGGGATGTTTCCCCTAACATTTATTCATATCCTCATCTTCATCCTACTATTTCCATTGATGCATCACATCATTCCTTCATTGGTTCTACCAACCTAAGATCAAATTTGGACAGGGGAGGTACAAATCCATCATTTCTCTTCACATGATGATTGTAAATTTAATGGTTTACTTTTTTTTATAAATTTAAAATTTACTTTACTATTTTTTATTGAATTATAATGAAAATTAGCAGTAATTAAGGGTAATTATATATTATTACCACTAATTACCACCAATATTGAGTATAATTTAATACAATGTAATAAAATATATTATAAATTATTAAAAGGTCTAAATCATAGATTTTACAATCTTTGGGTGATGAAACCAATTTATGCCAACCATCTCCAAAATTGACATTTCTCATCACCTAAAAGTTAACAACCTATTGCATTTTTTAGTAATTTACTATAATTTAAATTATTTCATACTAATTTATAATAGATTATACTAATCTAAAATATTTTTATTTATTTATAATTTTTATAATGTTTTAATTTTTTTATAAATTTTTAAAAAATGTTATTAGTTTATAATAATTAACTTAATTTATTATATTTTAAAAAAATTATTATATATTATATAAATTCACCTATTATTTCATTTATAAATATTTTTTAATAAAATTTATTATTTTGTTATTGAATATTATTAATTACATCTTATTATTACTAACTAGAAAACATTTTGACTAATTACCATGAATTATTACTAATTGCGGCTAATTTTTTCTAATTACTACCATTTACAACTAATTAATACAAATTATTACTAGTTATTTCAAAGAACAATACATTATTTCAATTTTATGTTAATTAATACTATTTATTTATCAATTATATATAATTACTATTAATAACACCAATTATATGATAAATAAATCAAATCATTACAAATTAAAACTATTTACTATTAATTAAAAGCATTACTTCTAATGAAAAATAAATATTTATAATTTAAAATAATTATCACCTCTACTTCAATATCTTCTCATGTTGTTGCTCCTTCTATCGATGTATCTCATTCTTCTGCTGATGCCATCGACGCGTTACATCATACATGCCCCAGTTCTACCGACCAAGTGGAAAATTTTGACACGTTTAGGAGAAATTGATCATATATTTTAAAATCATCAACTGATGAAACCAATTCATACAAACTAAGAAAAACATTCCATTCCTCCTCATATGAAAATTGATGACCTCTTTCAATTTTTAAATTTTTAGTAATTTTTTGTAATATATATTATATTAGAAGAATTTATAATAATATATACTGATTTAAAATATTTTTATTAATTTAAAAAAATCATGATTAATTTTTTTGTAATTTTTATTATTAATGTATAATAAATTTTATTAAATTATATTATTTTTTATCAATTTATTATGAATTATATCAATTTAATAATTTAATTTTTTTATAATAATTTATTACTACGTTTTACTATTTCTTACTAATCACCGTGAATTATGAATAATAAACACTAATTAACAATAATTACCACTAATTAACAATAATTAAAACTAATTATCACTTTTTATTACTAATTTTTATTAGTTTATAACTATTTGTTTTTAATTACCACAAATTATTTCTAATAACCACATAATGTTACTTAATTTTGACAAATTATTACAAAGTATTACTAATGATTAATAAGTACAACTAATTATAAGTAATTACTACAAAATACTTTTTATTAATATAATTACTAATAAATAAAACTAAATAATTTCGACTATAAATGTAGTGTCACTGAAAAATAATTTATGTAAAATAAAATAGTCTAATTTTATTTAAATTAAATTACAACTTATTAATAATAATTATTTTCCATATAAATTAAATTAAATTAAATAAAAATTAAATATATTAAATAAATGCCTTCAAACCAAATATCTCAATGGACGCAAAACATGGAGTTTTATTCTCATTAAAATTTAAAACATTGAAACTTTAAGCTGGAGAATATGAAAGGATAGGAGGAGAATGGAGTTTAGAGTATAATGGAATGAGAAAATTGGGGGGGGGGGTATAGGCTATATAATTTTTAATGAGATTCCCATTTCAAATGACATTATTTTTGAGAGGTACCATCAAAAATAGAACCATCAGTATTAATTATAGCGGTGGTAAAAGTGGGTATTTAGGATGGGTTCCTTAAAAAATACCCTCTTTCAAAACATTATTTGTGATGTGGGATAATTCTGTCACAAATAAAAAATAGTTATGGAATGTAATTGTTATGGGTCTGTCACAAATACTTTCATATAGATAGTTTATTTTAAATGGGAGTTAAATCCTCTTGATAATTAAAAAGAGTGATGGGGTTATTTTCAATGGTGGTATGTCCCCGTCGCAGATAGTCTTCTAGGGGTGTTTCGCATAGTGTGCACCAAAGGTATTTGTTACAAGAGAACATTCTCAATGAAAATAATTTAGAGAAAAAACTATTTGTGATGGGAAACAAATCCTATTGGAAAGAGTCTTTTTTGGTGGACTATTTTCCATGGGAGACGAGCGCATCAAAATAGCCTTTCAAGAAAATATATTTTCCTATAGTGAATCTAGGAATATAGGGATGTTGAAAGAGGAGTTTCTATGTTGTATTTAATTTCTTTTTATAATGGTTGATTTATGTTTTATGTGTTTTTTAATCTATAATACTATTTGGTCCTTTGCTATGCATTCTCTTGTTCATTGTACCAATACAATAAAGTATGACATCAGATCTGGGTTACTAGAGTTGGTGTCTTAACAAAAAAAGTGATGGATTATTGATAAGTTAAAAAAAGTATAGACATATTATTTGAAACATATATTACAAAAATCATCATGCTATGAACAATTTGAATCCTACTTGTAATACCTTTGAATATGATCATCATAGTGGGTGTTTGAATGTCAATTCCATTTTCTATTATAGAGACCCCATGGAAGATGTCAAAATGAAATAACCAAAATGGATGGAAACATGAAGAAATTATTATAGAATATGTTATCATCACATATATATTAATGGATTTAAGAAAATTTAATGATCATAGTATATTTATTTATAATAAATAAGTTTAACGTGTTTGTAAGCGGTTAGTGGAATAATTATGTTTTTCCTAGATATATATTTTGATAATATAAATAAAATATGTGTTCGGTATTACAAGTTCGTTTAGACTAAAAAATATATTTCAATAATAAGTAATTAAAATAAAAAATAGGTTTCATGGAAAAATATCAAAGGAGATAGATCTGTGGGGTTTCATAATCTAGTCATAGTAAATACATTGAAAATATATGACAAATAAATACTTGTTTCTCAAGTCATACAGAATTTAATATCTCCCAAAAGTAGAAGATTATTAGTATAATTTTATAATATCTTGTTCTTGTAATAAATGACATATTTCATGATAATATCTTTTATTTGATAGTACTTATTTATGGTTCATAGAGAGAAAATATCAAGTAGAACCAGGAGAGATGAGAAAATTTGAATTTGAAACTATATGACCCCACTAGAGAATGTAGAAATTGATATGTTCCAAGTGAATTGAGAATCATTTATACTAGTTTTAAAGGGAATATAATATTAGTGTTTTTTCTGATCATATTGATCAAGGATCATATTTTGGATATGTTAATAGGAATGGAAAACATATTATAGCCTATGGTTTCCATATCTATAATAATAGAGTACACTGTGGTTTTTGTTAGTGATTATAAATTAGTTTAGAAATGTTTTTTTATAATTTTTTTTACACAAAAGAATGTATTGCGCTATCATTTATATGATATAATTTTATTTTGTATTAGTTATGATATTATTTTTATAATCGGGGAAAATGAAGAATACATTAATACTTCACTTCTTGAGGAATTTTTACAAGGGGTCAGGTCATGATAAGAAAAATTCCCTTGATAAGAGGTTTTATGATAAACAATAATTATAATAATGTGGTGGCCCTAACTACTATAACCTTAATTTGTGTAATCATGTTTAATATGTGTGAATTAAACAGTTTGTTAGTAGTTATATCTTGTGAAAGTTGTTGTCTTTTGGAGTTGGTAACCTAGAACCAATTGACTATGTACATCATATTACCTGTATATTCAAATAACTAAATAATAATAAATATCATTTAACTTGTTAATTATTCTTCTTCATGAAATTTATTTGATAATTTCATTATATTATTGGTTTAATCAAATGTGTATAACTATTCCTCACTATAAATATTGCCTTGATGTTCAATGAAAATATTCTAGAATATTTATCTTATATTTAGTGTTCATGATTTAATGGGATACATATGATTCAAAAATTAACTGGTTAAATCATGTATGCATATGTGGATTCATTTAATGGATCTCACACTTTGTATTCTCAAATATAAGTGATTGTGGGGATAGACACGATAATGAAAATTCCATAGTTTCTGTGTCATTATATTTTCCTATAAGAAGATGTTCATATTAGTACTTTGAATTGAGATTATTATTATTACAAATCAAGAGTCGCCTACTTTTATGTAATTTTTAAAACCATGATTTCTGTATTTTCGTTTTTATGTATCATACAGAGGTCATGTTTCTAGTGATATGTAATTAATGAATAAGTAATGAAATGATTCGTCCCTTTTGTGATAAAATTATTGATATATATAAAAAAAAATATTGAACCATATTCATTTAATAAATTCAATGGGTTTTGTGTTCAATTAATTCATTTAATATTTTTCATTAAAATTAATCAGGAATATATATTGATAACATGAATATATAACCTACATGATGATAGATCAAGAAAAAGTATAATATTTTGATATGAGAAGTTATATGTGGTTTTTTCTACAAGTACATTTTCTTCATCCTCTATGGGTAAATTTATGTGTTTCTAGTAAATGAGCTTTAAATTTTTGAAAGCCATCCTAATGATACTAAGAAAGAGTCCAAGATGCTCTCAAACTATGCATATTCATGATTCTATATTAAATTTTATTTTAATTTAATAGTTGTGAAAATTATTATCTTCCTGACAAAGGAATAATATATATCCTTAATTATCAGATTTTAAATACTCAACCCCCAATTATATTCAAAACAATATATATTATAGTTTAATATAAAATATTTTCTCCCCAAGTCTTTCAAATCGAGTATTATTATTATTTTATATTATTTGTAAGGTAATAAATAATATTTTTTAAAATAAATAAATATTTATTTCACTGAATATAAGAAATATAAATTTATTCTCATGATAGTTAATATAATATATATTTAGTTATTTGTTAAATAATTTTATGTAACATTGAAGGTTTAATAAATGTCGAGAAATGTGGATAGGCCAAATTAAGGTCCACATAACAAAAATTATATTATCAGAAATTCCAAATTAAAAATGTGTTTTTTTATTTTTTAATATATTAGTGAATTTCTGTACGGAGTATGATATAATAATAATAATATTCTTATTATTATTATCATTATTATATGGAAAGAGTAATATGTATGATTTAATAATTTATTAAATGATATTGTGAAAATTATGAAATATTTAAACCCAAATAATATAATCACATTATATATCTATTGTATTTATGATGAATTCTTTGGTGTAGACATTTTATCTGTTCTTTCTAGATAATTCACTAAATGAATAGTATATCTTGGGATCTCTTAATAACTGGAGAAGAATTAACTCATATGTTAGAGACATTCAATGTTATAAATTTTGAGTTTGGAAGATTATTCAATTTCACAGATATAAGGAAGGGTAGCATTAGGGTTTTAGAGAATGAAAAAGAGTAACCATGGAGATGGGTACCATTTAACTAAATTTTGTAGTACTGTCTTAAGAGTGATATTAACAATAATTATCAATATAATAAATAATGGAATGATAATTCAAATGGTGAATAAAATCAGGTGATGTTAATATTTTCATTATGTCACAAACTTATGGAAGCCTTAAGAAAAATAAATGATTTTTTAAATATAATAAAATATAATAACATAATTGTTTTTAAAAGGATACTTTTATAATTTTGAGTATCAATATAAAAAATCATTTATGATGATTATTGGTGGTGAATTTATTAAGAAGTTATTATTGACCTATTGTTAATCATTAGATTAGTATAATTGGATGTAGACCTATGATATCAATATTCAGTTAATTATGGACCAAAAAGCATAGGATAAAACCAATGTTGTTCTTTCTAGGAATTAGAAATTACAAAAACAAAATTTTCATTATTTATTAAAAATTTCAATAATTTATTTATATAAATGTATTATGGTCATGAGATGATAATATAATATAATAAATAATGACAACATAAAGTCATTGAGAGAGGATATTATAATGGTTTTGAAAATAATATATGATAAGAGAATAACACATGAAGATTATTTTACAAGAAGATGAGGAAAAAGATCAAGAATATATAAGTATATTACTGTCACATTATTAAATGGGTGATTAGTCTTCAAAATAATTAATGTTATTTATTTGAGAAGAAGGTAGTGATTTTTTGAATTGTTTGGTGTTGGTGATTATAGTGAGTTTAAGGAAATACCATTTCTTTATTATTGATCTCAAAAATAAAAATAGATCTGTATATGGGTTAGATAAAACCAATATAAAATGAGGATGTTTTCATTCATGTTTAGGTGATACTTATTGAAAAATATGGTGTGAAGTTATTTATTTACTATACGACAATGAGTTTTATAGATTTCTACTAAATAATTTAGTGGGTGTTGATGGTTTTAACATGGAAAATTATAATCCCTAATTCACCCCCACTAAAAATATTGATCAAATCATGAATGTTTATTACTAGATAACAATAAATGAGTGTTTTTTAAGGTATAAAAAAATCAAATCTAGGTTATCTTATATATTTTTTAATTGTATTACAAAAATAAATTAATTGTGGTACATCAATTTTTTTTATTTTTTTTACTCACTACTTATACCACTATCTAATGTAACTTATTTTATAAGTGATATTTTTTGGAGATTATTTAATTTATAATTTTAGATCATTTTTATTTTGTTAATATATTATAGTGTTATGAATTAATTCATCCATTATTAGAATTTTTGTTTTGGAGTTATCACAAATTTAGAATAATTAATATCACTATGTTGAGTTGTAAGTTATTTAATAATAATATTTCTAATTTTAAATGTTTAACAAATGTAATGTTAAATTAAAAATGATCATATTTGGGGTCAGATTTGTTGTATTTTTTCGAAATTAATTGTTTTTTGTTAAGAATGATTGTAATTATTATAATGGTTTCAAATAAATTATATGAAATAAATATAAAGGATGAAATATTGTAAAAACATATTCAATAAATAAAACAATCATTTCAAAATAAAATAAATGATTTCAAATCCATACTGTAAAACAATAATTTTTCCCAAATATATCATAACATACAAAGAATGTTTTAAATTATATATCAAAGAATATTTCGTTGATGGAAATAATTTCAACTAAAATTGGGATATTTTTGAAACAATCATATTTTCAGACATGATGAAGGGATGATTTAACAAAATAAAATTCATTTAAATTGACCAAAACATGTACTACTAAAATAGATAAACAAATTTTAAAATAAATTAGGAAAAACTCATTTAATTTATCGTATTTAATTATTCTGAAATAATATTAGACAACTAACAATATATATGTGTATAATATTAATAATAAAATTTGAATTATTTAAATAACCCAAATATTTATCAGAATATATTATTTACTATATAATATAACAAAATAATAATTTTTAAATTTTGAATACTAATTAGTCCATAAAAGCATTCCAAAAAGACGTTGATGTTAGTAATATTATAATTACGTTTTTTGTTTTTCATTTTATAAATAAGATTTTTCACAATGGATAGAAGGAGGATGTGTTGTTTTGATCTAATCAAAAACATGTTTCAGATTGAGTTTTATTTTTTACAATTTTAATTTCAAAATGACTAAAATGGAGGTCTTATTTTCTGAACATGATATGATTGTATTGAAATATTACGGTTATTTCAAGAATAAGTGGAGTTTCCATGTCATAAATGTTTTTTTTCAAACAAATTATTATTTATGGTTTCAAAATAGAATGAAAAATCATGCCTATATAGTTGTATTCAAAAATGAAAGAGTGGAATAGTGAATTTGATCTATTATATGATTCTATTAATCCTTATTATGGGGATAATAATTGGTGGATTCATGATGAAAATAATATGATTACACATTATATATGTATTGTGAATTATGACTTTGGAAGAGTGAAAAAATCGATAGATGATACAATGCCTTATATATATAAGGCCTTTCAAATATTAAACATTATTGAATTGGTAATGCATTTTTATCATCGAAAGACCATGTATGGAATTCTGAATACATCATTTTATTATTTTATTATATTTTTAATGTAAATAATTATTGATTATACATATATTCCTACAAATCATTATATAGAACCGATGTTAATTGTCTATCTTGGATTTTTATCTAACAAAATTCATGTTTTCTCGAATGAATTAAAATTATTTTGTAGAAATCCCCTAAAATAACTAAGTACAAACAATTTTGTATATCTCCATAGATTCCCAATGAAGATAAAATAACATAAAATGAGTTTTAAAAAGTAATTTATAGATTTCCATTAATTCCTAATAGATAGAATATTTTCATATGTCATGAAATGTCAAAAAATATTTAATAAAAAAATACTAAAAAAATTAAGGATATTAACGAATTTTTACATCCTAAAAATGGATTAGCATAATATAAATCTAATGTAGGATATCTTCATTTTTTAACTAAAGTTAGTAATGTTATGTTGTGTGTATCATGTAATTAATTTAATCAATTTGTTTAGATACTTACATCAAATAGTATATAGTCAGTTTTCCTTTATATAAATAAACCTTATCTATGGATAGGTATGAGAAAACCATTTACTTTAAGGAATATATATATACATTCATCTAGATCATGAAAATTATATATACATGTATTTTCAACCATTACTAAAATAGTAAAAATATCATAGGAATGAGGTTGTGTGCATATATATTGCTTCTTCAAAAAGACACATTTTATAGGTGCGTTCTGATTATGTGGATGATAAATGATTATACTATTTTTACTATAAATTTTGGTTGTATTATTAAGGATAATATATTTTTCCTTATTTTAAAAGGAAATCAAAATTTATAAGGCATAAAATTCAATATACTTTTAGTTTCATGGGTCATTGATGATTATTTCCAACAAATCATCCATAACAGAAAAAACATCAAAAGATCGGCAATACCATTGAGAACAAGTTTCCATAATAGTTTATATCGGGAAACAGATACTATTAATGATGTGTAGGATTTTAAATCTTAGTTTAGGTGTAGAATGTCAAATATGGAAATAGGATGAATGTTTATATTAAATCTAATTATAATTATATGTTTAAAAGTGTCTTATTGTATTTTCAATATTGGTTAAGAAACTAATTATGTCACTAATATTACATAATGAATATTAAGAAAAATATATTTGTCATTTTTCATGAAGTGCTTGTAAAGGTATGTGGGATAAAAATATATGATTTATGATATGAGTGTGACTTAATGTATTCGGGTAACATACCGGAACAACAACCTATGTTTTTTGGTCATAATAATTGGAATGTTATTTTTCTTCTTATATGATAAAAAATTCTAAGAAAAGTAAATATCAGAATACTTGATATAATATAGGATCAAGATTTTTAGTTATTAAATATATCAAATAGGTTTAAGAATAGATTTCAAACTAAAATATATAAAATATCATGACTATAACATCCTTTAACTTGAGCTTATTCTTATTTAAATCTGGTAGTTACTATAAATACATTAAAAGGTGGTAATGATTTTATTTTGGCTATTATATATAAATTATTTCACTATGTTTTTTATCAAGATTTTCTAATATGAAATACAATAAAAGATTCTATTAATTATATCCAAGTTAGAGAAAAAATTTCCTCTATAATTTTTTATTTTTATGATATATCTAATTATTCACTTAAATATTAATGTTATTATTTTGGGAATAAATTATTAGTGGATGTATCCAACTATATGAAATATATTTAAAATGAAATATTAAATCCTAAACAAGAATCATCTTTATGGTGCCATTTAAAAAATATATTTAACACAAGAATGTTTTTATTTGTTTCTATGAATTCAGATTATATAATCATAAGATACAACCGATATAAAGAAAATTAATATGATAAATATTAGATAACAGATCCCATTTTCCCATTACTTCCATAAACAATGGTTATTTATTGATCATATTCATTAGGTAATTTGATCCTTGAAGAGATAGATATTGCACATTACATGATCCTACTCAATTTTAATTTCTTTTATAAATAAATCGTGAAATATATTTAATTATATATATATATATATATATTAATCGATTCCATATAATTGTACATATATTTTAAAATTTTAATAAGAACATAATAAAATAATTTATTGAAGCTATCATTTCTTAACATTGATAAGGACATATACAATTCATTGTAGTGATTTTTATTCATGGTTTAAAAGGAAGGTGATAACACTAATTATATATAATAAAATATTGACATTCGATACTAATTTAATTTTTATATACCCTTATGGTATTGATTTTACATTCTGATGATGTCTCTCAAAAAATATGTGTATTGTATTTTGGAACTGACTATTTGGTATGTGAATGTAAATAAAAGGTGGTAAATAGTTAAGTATTTTCTATAAATAGTCAAGAATTGAACAAGGGAACAAAAAATAATGGTGTTGCATTAATGATAATTTGATATTTTTATTATACTGTAGTCGAATAAAAAAATGAGATGAAATTTACTCTTATGATAATGTTTATTATAAAATCATAATTTTGTGTTATTATACTTAATTTCAAGTCTCTATGATGAAATATATGTGGTTGGATTCAATTTCATAGGAATATTTATAGATAATTTTTGTTCTACAATTATTGACATGGATTTATTTTTTATAACCAATGAGCTATATATTATAGAATAAATGTTGAAATATGTGTTTAATATCATTTTTTCTCTATACTCATAGTTTAGTTTCATCATTTATGTAATCCAAGACATAATTTTGATGATGGTAGAAGAAACATTTAAACTATTTATTCCTACATTGTTCTGGATCAATGTTTCATTGGTAATGAATCAAATACATAAATTTTTAGTGTTGAATGGAAACATTAAGTAGTGGTAGAAAAAATAAGAGATAAAATTTTACGTGATCTAATATATGTATACAATATGTAATTATTTTTTAAAGATCCTATAAAATGAAATTAAAATGTTAAAAGTGATTGTTTTATTCAAAAAGTTTGTCCAAAAAATTTAATCTTGAGATAGACTTCACCCTATTATGATATAACTCTGGGTATGAGTATGAAAATTACATCCAACTCACTCAATCCCATCACATCAGTTTAGTATTACATTTATGTACAATTTTTATTATGAAAAACATTGAATTATATGTTGTTAGAATTATGATAGTTTTATATTATTTTAATAGAATTACAATGATTCAAATAAATAAAATTAAGAATAATAAAAATCAATATATCATCAAAAAAATTAGATATACATTATGATTTTTTTGAAAATTCATTTTATTGACGTTATGGAACATTAATAATTCCTTAATAATCAATCATTTTTTATTGTAGTAAAATAATTGCTAGATAAATTTGCTACCTTTATAATAAAACAATAATCACTGAATTATTTATTTTTTAACACTTTATATTATAAAATAAATAAGTTAACATAATTTTTTATCTATAAAAAATGATTCAATATCAATGAACATTTTGGATTGTAGACATTATATAGTGAGAGATTGTATATCTGAAAACATAACATGATATAGAAGTGATATAATAATTAAAAACAATGATGATAAAATACTTTTATCAAAAATTAGTGTTACAAAACAATAATATTACAAAAAATATATAATTTTATAAATATTACACATATATGTTTTTCTATAAAATATGGCACAAACATAGTGTTTCAAACTGGCGTTAAACGTGTTTACTATTACATGAAAAATAAAATACATTCTATGGAATAGGCATTATATTAAGCCTTGTTTAATCTGTAAATTAATATATGTCTATTATGTTATTTTATTTTTTATTTTTTATTGTCTTATTATTAAATATGCCATGATGGTGTTATGTCACCACATATCTCCTATTTTTTAGTGAAATTGATATGCCTTGATTAACTAGTGTCACATATTATATATTGTATATATTACCCCTTAAAAATGGATTTATAAATAAATTATTATTTTATTTTATTATTTAAGAAGTAAAAAATAAATAAGAGATATTCTAGAAGATATTATATGAAAATTATCAACACATGATAGAGATGGTCATTTTTTCCTCTAGAACCCATTGTGAGTATAATAGTTATAATATATATATATATATATATTATAACTTTTAATTTCAAATCATTAATCATTATTTAATTTTAATTATAAACCAACATCTAAGTGACAAATGTTTACTAAAATGACTAGTTACTTTGGTCAAAAACCTGAATATTAGTGGGGGTACTAGTGGTACATGAAGAACTGATCATACATGATAACACATATTCCCTTAAAAAGATATATCATCTAAAAGGCATTTTCATCCCATAGTTCCCCAGGTAGAAGTAATGATATTCATACCACCTATATTTTATAAAGCATTTCCACCAATCCTTTCTTATCATCTACAACTTATCAAAATAATAATGGATCCATCTTCCCATCCCTATTACCCTTTTCTCTAATTTCTATGCTACCGAAATTTCCCAAATTAATATTTCTTGAGTATTATTTTTATTATTATTTGACTCCAACTCCAACCTATTCTAATCATCTAGTGCATACTGATCATTTTGATCATATATTTGAACCCAATAATACTACATAAGATACCAACCCTTTATATCCTAAGGATCGATTAGAGCTCACTAATCTTATAGTATAAGGTATACATATATAAATCTATTAATTTTTTTAAAAAATAATTTTTATTGTGTAACATGTCTTTGATTTATATTTAGATCTTATTTTTTTCATTTCCAAATCTTATAATATTAGGATTTAAGATTTTTCTTACTAGTGTGATGTACGAATCCTCTATACATAAGTTATTTTAGATTATAATAATGAAAATTAAATGATTATTATATAATGAAGATAATGAAAGTGTTTTATAGAGACTATTGTGCAATATATTGACATCATTATCATGAAACCAGTCCCTTGGAAACACATTAGAGATTAAATCATGGATTATTCATGGGATCAAATATTTGTACGAAATTTTATTCGATTAAATTATATACTATTAATGTATTTATATAAATTAATAATTTAGTAGTAGAATCACTATAATTTTTATGATTCTTAATCAATGAGTGCCACACAATTTAAGGAATTAGTTGAGATAAGGACAACATATAATCAAGAGTTATATAACTGATGATCTCGTAGATTTACCAATAATTTGGAGGGTAAACCAAACCTCAATGATTGTTTAGTTTCATTGTACAATTAGATAATTATCTCATTAAAAAGTAACTTTATTATGGTTTTATTATTAATTAATGGTTTTTATTGAAGATGCACTTGATTTTTATTAATGAATAGATTCCTAATATAAATATTCTTATTGTATTCCTTTCATAAAATAGAAAACAATATTTTTATCAGGTATACACACACATTGATGTGATCAAACATGATAGAACATTAGAGAAACCAGGTATTTTTTTCAAATAAAAATGATACTATTTTTTCCATTTTGGATTTAGTGAAATCGAAACAAAATTTTGAATTTTTAGTTGATCATTTTTTGGGGTTTTTAATTAATAAAATTGTTTTATATTATTTTATTACATACATTGTCTTGAATAGTGAGTGGTTTTAAACATTGAAGTGCGTGTAACTTGAGTAAAAAATTATCTTGAGGAAAACCAAGAAAAATGGAAGTTTTATTAATTATAATATGACTAAAAAATATTTCTTGATTTATTATATTATTTAATTTCACTATCTATTTCATTTATATTTAATTACTTAATATTTTAAAATATGTTCTTCAGATGTAGTTTATGAGAATAAAGATGATCACTTTATTCACAAAGAATATTTGTGATATGTATTAAATAAAGAGAAATAGAGGAATATATGATATTGACCTATGATGTTTTTAATGACCACTAAGAACATTCCCACATTAGTAAATTCAAGCACCATTAATAGTACTAATAATTAGATTTTGGAGGCCTGTTTAGAATTTGTAAAGGAAAAAATGGTAGCTCAAAAGTTAGATATTTTAAAAGATATCACAATAGTTTATCTATGAAATTATGGATATATGTCCATTAATTTTTCCAATTAATTCATTATTTATTGATATATAAATATATTAACAATGCATCCATTTTATAAATATCACAAATATAGTGGTGATAAACTAAGATATAATTTGGGAAATGGCCTTCTAGGTATCAATGGTGTACCACCCCATGTTTTTATGGACCTTTTTTCTTGAATAAATTAAACATTCATTTATTTCTTGTAATGCACAAAGTAAAAAATTCCATTCAAATAGAAATAAATTGTCATTAGTAACATGGAACACGAACATGGAATAAGTTACACGGAACATCGAATTAACTTATTTTACAAGTAATAATGATGTTTCTATGAAACATCCTTTCTTAGTTAATATTATTTAAATAATAAAATTATAACGAATATTTTAAACATATTAATATAAATAGTAATAAAAAAGTTTATAATTTTTTTAATAAATTATATAAATAAAACATATTGATAATGAATTATTTTATTTTGGGTAATGTCCTTATATGTTTTAAAGTACCGTTTTATCGAATGAACTGATTTTAATGTTTTCCTATTAAAATTAATATAATTAATTTTAGATATATATAAAATGAAAATTTATAAGAGATATTTAATTTTTTAATTCATAAAATCATAAATATCATAGTGGGATATTTTGGAATTTTTCTGAGAAACATCATTTTTAGATGAATAGTGAAAAATACTACTTTTAGGTTAAAAATGCATTTTCATTTAAATAATAATTAAGGAAAAATTATATCAAAAACTTGTTTTAAGGAAAAATTAAATTAATTATACATATTTTAATATAATTTTGGTAATTGTAATCAAATTCACTTCGAAATTCTATATGAAAACTTAATTAACTATTAAACCTTTTTATACTTTAACGACTTATAATTTCGTCCCATCTGTGGGATTAGCATTAATAATAATTGATCCACATTAGTGAAGAGAATTTAAAAAAATACCAAAAAATATATTTTAAGAAGTATAATATTTAATGTCTAATTAGATCATTCTTATGTTTTACCAAAATGGATTGTAAAAATGATTAAAAGTAATCACAGCGATCAAGGTCAAATTAAGCTTAAAAAGGGACAAAACCATAATCATAGGGGCATATATGGCCTAAAAATTTTTCAGTAACCCATTTTATATCCATAATCATTAAATAATAGATTTATAAGGGTTTGGTATGAATTGTTTATGTAAGAACATTTGTACGCCTAATATGTTTTAAAACTTCCATGGGTGTCCTTTTACTTCCCAATAAAAGTCCATCATGTCTCCCACTTCCTCATACCATTAAAACTACTTTTTTCACCCATGATCTACCGAATATACATTCCAGAAATCCTAACTTCCTCTTATAATCCTTCCATTGGGAAAAAAGATATTCAAGGTAGTCTTTTCTCATAAACCAAAAGGAGTTACAAGATTAAGAGGTAATATCCTCTCTCATGCCCTTTCATTTATTATCATTCCCCACAAGTAAATGTTTATTTTACGTGCTTTTATAAAAATAATCATCAATATAATTTTATATTTTTATTCAAATATTTAAATCTACACTAACACACACCTCCATCAAATGGATAACAAACATACTGTTTATGTGTATGATGAACTACCGCCTCCCTAAAAGACGATTGTTCAGTTTTCCTTACCACCTATCATGGTGGAAATTACAATGGAAAATATGTTTATATATTATATTTATTATATTTATTATTTCGTAAATATTATTTATACATTTTACAACACATAACATTTTTACTTTTTAATTGGTGTTAATATGATAATTTTGTATAAGGATGTGTGCACTACCGCCCTAGAAGCGATATGATTCATTCATACACTACATTGATTGAATTAAAGATGGTTTTTGTGAATATATATAAGAAATATATAATATCATAAATATATGGTAATAATGATATACATTCATATATATATATGTCTTTTACATTCATTCTATCAATATGACAATTAATCGGAAATTTTGTTCATGCATACGTATGACCAACCATCTCCTCGAATGGTGTATTTTTTTCATAATATTATATTATATAGATTTTTATAATAAAAATATAATATGTATAACTGATTTTTATATCATCTTTTACATTTTTGGAATCATTATATAAAGTATAAATACCATAGATATAACAAATTAAGACACATGAAGAATAAACTGAATATTACCCAAAGTGAAAGAATAACCATTAATTGTTAACAAGTGGGGAATATATGGTCATAATCAAACCATATATATATAAATATGGGTTTTTAAAATATTTATAATAAATATATATTACTAATAAATGTGTTTTTAATGATTATGATGACAGTTAAGACACATGTTAAGTGGATTTTATCTCATTTTTTATGTTTGTGAGATACAAGCTATGTTCACAACTATTTCCTTTTGTGTGGTGTATGTAGTTTCTATGATTGTATTCATTGTATAATATAATTAAATTTATGTTTATTCACATTAAAATATTATGACCATTGTTTCATGGGTTCTTTGTTTCAAATGTTACCAAATCAGTAAAATATTTTTGTCTCAATTTTCGTTTATTGAGACTCAAGTTTTTTTATACACCTAAATTCACTTTTGATGTGTATATATTTCCATTTTACATTTTATATAATTAATTTTTTTTATTTTATGATATTTTAAGGTTCATTTAATTTTCATTTCTTACATGGAGAATATGATCCCATGTTACCAAGTTATACGTGTTTATGGAGACAATCTCTTAACTTTTCGAGATTGTCTATGCTTATGCTTCCTGTGATGAAATTTTATTATCCTTCTATCAAGAAAATTTATGAGTTTATTTCCAACTATTTATTCATGATATATGAATGCATTAGTACAATATATTCCAAAATTTCGTCCCTAAGATGATGTTTTAATGAAATATCTGACTGTATCACTCTCCAGTTGAAAATATATTTTATTCAAAAACCATGTTTTTGAAAATGTTTTTAAATTACCTTTGAAGCCAATTTTCTAGGAAACATTAATTTAAATATATTTCATTGTTAAAATTCTTCCATTATATGTTTTAAAATATATTTTCAAAGAAAAAAGTTTTAAAAAATTAATAATGTTATAAAATGAATTTTCAATTTAGAGATGTTATTTTCCTCAAGAAATGTTTTTAAAATATATTTAAAAATTATTTCCCATATATGATAACATTAATTGGTGTTACTAATGAATTTTGGGGAAATTTTTCAAAGTTTCATTCCATATTAATTCTCTAAACAGATTATGTTTTGATGACATGATATTTATGAAACCCATTTATCATTCATGGGTTATATTCTATTGAAACGTGATTATTTTCATGGGTTATGTTTATAATGAAATGATTATGAAACTTATCTCTTTCCAATGATTATGATATTATTACATGTTTATAATACCCATATCATTTCATGGGTTAGGATATGATTATTTATGATCCCCTGGAGCCTGATATATGATTTTATTATGAGATAGGCGGGACCTATATCTCCTTATAATGTAGTGGGAAATGATTTATATATCATATGATAAACTAGGATGTTTTTAGGAATGATCCTTGACTACTAAGATAGTCATGGGAGTGAACCATGGCTACCAAAATGTTATGAGGAGTGATCCCATCCTAGTAATATGGCCATGTGTGGGAACCATGACTACCAATATGGTATAAGAATAATACTTATACTACCAAGATGGTCATGGAAGCGATGCCTTGGCTACTATGGAAATCATTTTATATGATTATGTGTCTACCACAATTCAATGTTTTATTCATATGTTGTTCTTTCTTGTCATATTCTATTTATTTTCCTATCATTAATGTATTATAACATTCTATGATTTGTGCCATAATTCATGTACAAGTTTATATATATATATATACGGTAAAATTTTCCATTTTATATATCATGTTCTCGTACCCTTATTCTTATGATCATATTTACATATATCCATTGTTTACCCTTAGTAAGCATGTGAGGTCACCCCTTTTTTTGATTCCTTCCCCATGTTATGAAGATATATATTATGTTTGATTTTTATAAGGGTGTTAGTCAAGAAGAACCTATTGAGATATATTGTAGCTTATTTATGTATAAGTGTTTATGTTTCCATGTTTCCAAAGGCACTAGACTCGTACTATCTTTGGGAATCTGTTTGTACAATAATTATGTATTCTGCAAAAAGTTATGTGATCATAAATTATGAAAAGAGAGGGTCATTTTAGTTCGTATCAGAGAAATATTTTAGTTAACCTGTGTGATCTAGGATGAGAAATCCTTATTTTAAACCATAAGGAAATGTATAAGGATATTTTTAAGAGTAATGTAAATTATAGGAAAATGTCGAGGAATTTTGGTGATGGATAGAGTGACTTTTTTTCAAAAAATACATCCATCTCTGAATACAACAATTGGATGTGGCTCCGGAACTGATGTACCCAAGGATAACAACATTGAGAATATGTTTTAGGATAGACTTGGGGAATATGGTACATGACAACAGACCTTACTTCACACAAGTTTTGACACTCTTGAGAGATATTCATTTGGAATTCAAAAACACATCATGTACCACCCTTAAGGATTTAAAAATAAGTTGGATATAAATAACCTAGGATAAACCTAAGTTGTTATATATTAAGTAAGGTTTCATAATTTATACATCCTATAACTGAATTTTCAAGAGTATTTCATTCCTCACTATGAAAATTGTTTTTTACTCTGTATTTTTTCGTATTAGTAAATGGATGGATCACGAAGGAACCACGTTAATGGTGATTGTGATGGAAAATTGAACAATTGTTCTCCTAGGCTATCAAATTATATGGGAGAAATAATTAAATGCCTTACTATTATTATCGCACTAAATTATCAATCTATGAATCATTGAAGACTTCAAAATGAGAAAATAAGTGAACAACATTATATTGAGTCATTTATAAGGAAATGAACAGCTTCATTCAGAGGGTTTTCTGGTCCACTTATTGCAGAATAATGGATCAATACTACTAAAAATATTTATTTGTTCTACGATTTTTAGAGTATGATAAATTCATTAAGACTATTGATCAGTTATAAGGACTATTATAACTTTGGTGGATTCTAAAAAAGAATACAAGGCAGTAAGTTGATATTGGATCCATAGATTGGTATGAGTTCTAGAACATATTTTTCAATAAATACTTTCATCATATTCTTCATACTAAGTTGGATAAATAGTTCTTTGAGATGAATTAAATAGATGTTGAATCAGTTGGTATATATGAGGCTAATTTCACAAGACATGTGAGTTACACTTCTAGAATTATCAACTAAACAAAATATAATGTTCATAGTTTTTTTCAATGGATTATAGACATGTCTTAGAAGGGAATCAAAGATAAGGGAATTTAATAGATATTAATATATAGTGAATTGTGAAATAAAGTTTGAAATAGAGGTTGTTGTAACGCATAAATATCATGGTTCTGACCAGAAGGGAAAAATGAAGTTTAAAGGAAAATATAAAAAACCTGAAGAGAATAAGATAACAATCTCTTTATGGTCTATGTTTGGGAAGAATCATGCATGAAATTTCTATAAGTGGTATAATGAATGTTTTAAGATTATAATAGAGGTCCACTAAGAATTTTATTGCTAATGTGATGGGATGTTGTTTGCTAATGTTTCACATGTGGAAAAAGTAGAAAAAAATGACATCCCATGATTTAGTGCTACATGTGTAAGAAGAATGGGCATTATGTTATCCACTACCCAAACCCAATGCCAGTGATGATGATCGACATCAAAAACCTCTTAATATGAGAGACAAGGGGAAATCTCAGGACATTGTTATTTATTATAATGATTGTGATAACTACATGATAAGTGGTATACATACCATCAATTCTAGAACTACTAATGTCATATTTTATTCTAGATCTCTCCACTATTTTAAATTTAATAACATTTATAAGTGTATTAAAATACCACCGAAATAATTATATGGGGAATTAGTAGTGCAAACACCTAATGGTATAATGATTGAATCTTATGTCTACATATCCTCTGTAGTTGATGTTTGTGATAATTTTCTTGTTAAAAATCTTATCATTCTTCCTTGGGTTGATTTTGATGTTATCTTAGGCTTGGATTGGATTTCTCTACATAAATCTAACATCAATTATCAAGTAAGGGATGTTAATTTGGATATATTAAACCCTAATGTTATCATCCATCCATTTGATCATAAGTATAAAATTATTATGGAGATTATGTCTAGTTTATGGGTAATTATTCCCATTCAAAAGTGTTGTTTAACTAAAATGGGTGAGGAGAAAATCGAAAATAGTGATATGCCAATTGTTTGGGAGTTTATAGATGCCTTTCGATAAGAGTTTCTAAGTCTTCCACCAAAATGAAAAGATGATTTCTCAATAGAAATCATACTTGGATCGACACCACATTCAAATAATCCTTATAGAATTACTATAATTGATTTGTAGGAATTGAAGATGAAACTCTGAGAAAACTATGATAATGGATTCATTCGGGAATGTTTGTCAACTTGGGGGCTGCATCTCTTCATTTTGTGAAAAATAATGATAGATCAATGAGGCTCTTCATTGATTATCAGGGGTTGAATAATATCACAATCAAGAATATGTATCCTCACCCCAGTAATGGTTACTTTCAAGATCAACTATGTGAAGCTCATTATATTTCCAAGATTGACCTTCTTTCTAGATATCATCAATTGAAGATCAAGAAAGATTATATACCAATGAAAACATTAAGTATAATGTATGGACACTCTGAATATATAGTGATTCATTTATGTCATACCAATTTCCCGGTTATGTTCATGGATTCAACGAATAGAGTCTTTATAAATCATATCAATCAGTTTTTGTAACTCATTATAGATGTTATTATTATCTATTAAATGATTAAGGAAAACCTAAATATCACATGAGAAGTTTCCTAAATACTCTATGGAAGGAGAAGCTATCTGAAAAATTTACAAACTGTGAATTTTTGCTAAAAAGGATTAATTTTTGGGTCACATAATCTCAAGATATGGTATATCAGTAGATCCATCAAAGGTTTAGGCTATTGAAATATAGCCTAGACCAACCATGATGACATAATTCGTAGATTTCATGGTTTATAAGGATATTATAAATGGTTTGTGAAAATTTTCTCATGAAAATCGAATCCTATGACCATATTAATTAGGAAGGGTGTCTCATTCCTCAAGATAGATGAATGTAGGGTAAATTTCAATGAATTGATGAGAATGATAGTTAGTGCACCTATGATTAAATTAGTATATAATGGAAAAGGGTTTTAAATATTTATCCATGCATCCAATGTAACGACCCGAATTTTTTTTAAAATAAATTTTGTTTCCCAATTTTATGTGTTATTGTTATACTCAACAAAAACGTTTTATTTGATAAACATGATTATAATTAAAATGAGATCAGTGGGTTTTGAATATTATATAACCATCGGTCAATATGACCACTGTGAACAAAATGTTTTGATATAAGTAATCTTGGTTAATTATTATAGAAAGAAGATTCGATGGCCTCACCTAGTAGTCTTGGACCGATCGAAGCCCATCTAACAGAGCTTGGGAAGGAGGTAGCACCACTGGGCTTTGCTCTGGATCAAATCCAAGCCGAACTTCATCATGTGAAGCTGGAACGGAATCGCCTTCGTGAGAAGTTCAAACTGATAGAAATTACTACTCGGGCAATGTTGACTGAGCCGCCCCAAGCTTCTATCACCCTAGCACACCTTACTCTTAGGTCCTATGCTGGTATTATAAGGGGTTATGTAACGAGACCGTAACTACCTTGTGTAATCCTTGTTTTAAATAAAAATTGGGATTTCTTCTTATGATGAAGTTTATGAATTTTGAAATGACCGGATAAATATAGTATGCATATTTTTGATGAATTTTAGAAAAAGGATATCTTAAATATTTTTATATAAACCCTAAATAATTAAAAATGTGTAATGATTTTCAAAAAATGGTCTTCTGCATTTATGTTCAGTACTAAATTTAGAGTCTAATAAGATCAACTTGATTTTTGATGAATAGTAAATAGTGAATAGTGATTTTACGCTTAGGATTAGTAATGTGACCAAATGGATTAGTAATCTCACTTAAAGAAAGTTTTAAAATAATCTAGGCACCTTGATTAAGTAATGTGATTCAATAAAATGGGTAAATAACGGTTTCATAAATTATTGTTCAAGTATTAGTTTTTTCGGATGAATAGTGTTTTTTAATAAAAAATTTATTTAAAAATAATTAGAAAATTATTTTTATAAAAATGACTTTATTTTGGAACTCAGAGCATCGATATTATGTTATGGTAATTTTTGGGGATTTTTCTGAAAAAATAAATTTTCGGTGAATAGTGTATTTATTTAAAAATAAAATTAAAAATATTTAGAAAATTATTTTTATAAAATGGAGTTCATTTTTGAAATCATATCATTGATATTTGGTTAAGGTGAAATTTTGGGATTATTCTGAAAAAGTTGAATTTTCGGTGAATAGTGAAAGTATAGTTTTTAAGTTACGGGTGTTTAATGACATCATTAAATGATGTATTAAGTATATATTCAATATGGTCGAATTATGAATAGTAAGATAAGGTGTGAGGTGTCCCAAGTGGCCAATACCATGGGCAAATACCATGGGCAAGCCCACGGTTTTTCCAAAACCACTAGTGAGATGTCCCTTGGCCATTAATGCTTTGTCCTCTCACTTTCCCTATAAATACCCACCCTTTCCTCCCTTAGTTTTCACTCCCAACTCTCCCCCAACGAAGTTCGGGTCTTCTTACCTTCCAAGGAGTCCTCCCAAGGTGCCCCCAATCCCTCAAGGTCCAATCCTTTGAGTTTCAAGAGTCACGTTTTAAGGTAAGGGATCCGACCCCTCTCTTTCTTTTCATGTAATCTCTTTTATGTCATTCCTATTATGCTCCATGTTTTTATGTGAGAGAATGTTCTTTTATATTTCTCTTACTTCCCTTTCATGTTTATATGATGAGAGATCCCCTCTTACTCTCATCATTTCGTTTTATGAAAGTTTAAGTGACGCCGTTAGGCTGCCGAATTTTTAAGGGATTCTTTCACCCTTCTCATTTTTCAAGTTCGATTTTCATGTCAAGTCTTTCAAGTTCCTTTTTATTATGTTGGGGTGTGATCTTTATATCTATCATACTGATCTCTTATGATCATATGATGAGGGACCCTATTTGATCTTGTCAAATCATTTTCTTTTGAATTTAAGTGACGCCGTAAGGCTGCCGAATTTTCATAAGAGAAATCTAATCTTTTTTTCCTTCCATGTTTTTCATTTCAAATGGTATGTCCCTCAAATTTCATTACCATGTCCATATTTCCTTCTTACTCTTTCACCCTACTGTTTTATGGATCATTTATGAGTGGGTGACCCATGTCCCCTCTCATTTCAATGTTTTCTAAAACCCCGAAACTTAGCCGTTATGCTGCAGAATTTTCCCCTCAAAATGCCTCTCTCTTTTCTCAAAAATTATTTTATGTTATAAAGTGAATACTCAAAGCTCTTATTTATACAAGGGTATTCACATATATATCAAAATGTTCCATTTTAAATTCTGGGATTTACATACATGAGACCCGCTTTCCCTTTCCGTGGGTTTAAAGTGACGTAAAGATCATGTCTTTAAAGCAGTTTTTAAAACGTTATGATTATGAAATGAAACCCATTTATTTTATGCTATATGGGTTATTTATGAAATGTTTTATGATGATATATGTGGCTCACATGATAATAAAGGCAAATTTAAGGGTGCGCCCTGATAGCGCTCCAATGCATTGGGTAATGATGTAACCACTAGAGATTACAATTTTCATGGTACCTTGGTGAATAACCTTGGTAATTTTCAAATGACACCTTGGGGATGGACCTTGGTGATATGTTCATGATTGTCTATGTTAAATGATGTAGCCACATCTTCAAGTTATGAAAAATGTTATTTTTATTATGAAATGCCTCATGATTTCTTTCTCATGCCTTAAAGTTCTTTTCATGTCCTTATTGAAGTATCTCAAGTTCACATGTAAAATGTTCCTCTTGTTTCCCTTACTGGGCCTTATGCTCACCCTTTCTTTTGATGTATGTCCCCAGGTTATGAGATGCATAATGAACATAGGATTAACTAAAGGAGAAGCCTTTCAAGTGTTTAAGAAGAATGTTTTTATGTTTTTTTATGTATTATGATCCTTGTTTCCAAGACACTAAACCTTAACGATCCTCAGTTTTGTGTAATGTAATGAAAGTTTATGTTATAAAATGGCGGGATGCTATAGTTGGTATCAAAGGATGGTTTAGTTATTTGTGGAAATTAGGATATAAAAACTTTAGGAAGAACCCTATAGAAAAGTTTAAATATAGGAAAACTTCCTGGTATTTTGGTAAGTATTGAGTAAGTGGTCTATCAAACAAATACATCCCTGTCTGGATACGAGCAGGTAGAGGCGGCTCTGGCACAGATGTACATAGGGGTAAAACCCGAAAACACCGCTTTGAGCTAGACTCGAACGGGAACTGGTGCACGATAACGGGCCTTGCTGCACTCTTGGTTACGACACTCCCGGGGGATATGCTTTGGTTAATTCATAAGCTTGGTATGAACCATTGTTAAAAGAACAAAGATAAAATAAAATAAAGGATCACATAAGAATATATGATCATTCATAACCTAGATGGGAACCTAGGATATCACAAGTTAGGGTATACCTTTCATATACAAGTTATCCTTATATGCTTTCAGTTCCTTTTCATGATTATTAGCTAAGTACTTAAACCCCTAATTATGCTTTCTCTTCTTAGTTAATGGTGGGAAATGGAAGAACATGTCCCGACAACCAATGTGATAGGAAATGCGACGATTTTAGAATTAATATGACAGGGATGATTAGGGGATTAAAATATGATTATTATTTTGGAAGACGTTCATTATTTTGGGAACCATATTTGATCGAGGTAAATAGATTACTACGGTATTTTAATTGAGGAGTAAGGTTGACTTATATTTTGAAGAATCGATGAATTTAAGGTGAACTTATAGTAATTTAGGTTACTTATGGGAATGACTAACCTATCTTGGGTAAAATATGTTTAGGTTAGCTACTTTTTTTATAAGATGTTAGGAGTGGTTGATGTTGTCTGGAGATGAACAATGAAGTTGTTTTGGAAGACTATGTTATCAAATCCTTATTGTATTTGGGTTTCAATCTTAGTTTGGTTTGTTTTGAGGAATTTTACGGACCGTTATTTAGGGAATGGTCTATGATGAAATTTGGGTAGTACCATGGAACATTGATGATTTAAAAGTAGTTTCCATTCCTATGGGATTCTTTCTTTTTGAAGAGTTGTTTTACCTTAACCTTTCAGTTTTTGGGATAATGTTTAAAGATAGAATAAATAGATAGTTAATCTTTTGTAGATTATGTGATTCTATAGAAGATGATTCTTGTGCTTTTATGAGACCAAGTGTTTTTGAATTCTCATTATTTGGAGAAAATATTAGTGTTGGTAGGGACTTGTTAAAGGATGAAACTCTACTTGAAGGTAGGTATATTTTCTTATGTTTTTGTTCTATGTAGTAAATGAAATCCTCAAAATTATGAAAAGAAACGTAAAACAAAAATGTTGTTGGTTTACGTTTCCTACTAGGTAATCAAAGACCGTTTACACACATCATAAGTTTGGGATTTTCTCATGGTTAACTTTCTCCTAATCATGTTCTCTATCACTCTCCCTCAGAACTTGACCCTTTGTTTTCTCCTCCATGTCCATGTTTTCCTACATGGAACCCTAGTGTGGGTTTACTCGGGTGACCTTTGTACTTCCCTTTCTTTCTTTTAAAGTAATAGTTTTACTGACTCCTTTTCCAATGTGGGACTTTCAATGAAATTTCAAAACCCAATTTTAAAATTGCGAGGACGCAATTTCTTAAGGGGGGAAGATTGTAACGACCCGAATTTTTTTTAAAATAAATTTTGTTTCCCAATTTTATGTGTTATTGTTATACTCAACAAAAACTTTTTATTTGATAAACATGATTATAATTAAAATGAGATCAGTGGGTTTTGACTATTATATAACCATCGGTTAATATGACCACTGTGAACAAAATGTTTTGATATAAGTAATCTTGGTTAATTATTATAGAAAGAAGATTCGATGGCCTCACCTAGTAGTCTTGGACCGATCGAAGCCCATCTAACAGAGCTTGGGAAGGAGGTAGCACAACTGGGCTTTGCTCTGGATCATATCCAAGCCGAACTTCATCATGTGAAGCTGGAACGGAATCACCTTCGTGAGAAGTTCAAACTGATAGAAATTACTACTCGGGCAATGTTGACTGAGCCGCCCCAAGCTTCTATCACCCTAGCACACCTTACTCTTAGGTCCTATGCTGGTATTATAAGGGGTTATGTAACGAGACCGTAACTACCTTGTGTAATCCTTGTTTTAAATAAAAATTGGGATTTCTTCTTATGATGAAGTTTATGAATTTTGAAATGACCGGATAAATATAGTATGCATATTTTTGATGAATTTTAGAAAAAGGATATCTTAAATATGTTTATGTAAACCCTAAATAATTAAAAATGTGTAATGATTTTCAAAAAATGGTCTTCTGCAATTATGTTCAGTACTAAATTTAGAGTCTAATAAGATCAACTTGATTTTTGATGAATAGTAAATAGTGAATAGTGATTTTACGCTTAGGATTAGTAATGTGACCAAATGGATTAGTAATCTCACTTAAAGAAAGTTTTAAAATAATCTAGGCACCTTGATTAAGTAATGTGATTCAATAAAATGGGTAAATAACGGTTTCATAAATTATTGTTCAAGTATTAGTTTTTTCGGATGAATAGTGTTTTTTAATAACAAATTTAATTAAAAATAATTAGAAAATTATTTTTATAAAAATGACTTTATTTTTGAACTCAGAGCATCGATATTATGTTATGGTAATTTTTGGGGATTTTTCTGAAAAAATAAATTTTCGGTGAATAGTGTATTTATTTAAAAATAAAATTAAAAATATTTAGAAAATTATTTTTATAAAATGGAGTTCATTTTTGAAATCATAGCATTGATATTTGGTTAAGGTGAAATTTTGGGATTATTCTGAGAAAGTTGAATTTTCGGTGAATAGTGAAAGTATAGTTTTTAAGTTACGGGTGTTTAATGACATCATTAAATGATGTATTAAGTATATATTCAATATGGTCGAATTATGAATTGTAAGATAAGGTGTGAGGTGTCCCAAGTGGCCAATACCATGGGCAAATACCATGGGCAAGCCCATGGTTTTTCCAAAACCACTAGTGAGGTGTCCCTTGGCCATTAATGCTTTGTCCTCTCACTTTCCCTATAAATACCCACCCTTTCCTCCCTTAGTTTTCACTCCCAACTCTCCCCCAACGAAGTTCTGGTCTTCTTACCTTCCAAGGAGTCCTCCCAAGGTGCCCCCAATCCCTCAAGGTCCAATCCTTTGAGTTTCAAGAGTCACGTTTTAAGGTAAGGGATCTGACCCCTCTCTTTCTTTTCATGTAATCTCTTTTATGTCATTCCTATTATGCTCCATGTTTTTATGTGAGAGAATGTTCTTTTATATTTCTCTTACTGCCCTTTCATGTTTATATGATGAGAGATCCCCTATTACTCTCATCATTTCGTTTTATGAAAGTTTAAGTGACGCCGTTAGGCTGCCGAATTTTTAATGGATTCTTTCACCCTTCTCATTTTTCAAGTTCGATTTTCATGTCAAGTCTTTCAAGTTCCTTTTTATTATGTTGGGGTATGATCTCTATATCTATCATACTGATCTCTTATGATCATATGATGAGGGACCCTATTTGATCTTGTCAAATCATTTTCTTTTGAATTTAAGTGACGCCGTAAGGCTGCCGAATTTTCATAAGAGAAATCTAATCTTTTTTTCCTTCCATGTTTTTCATTTCAAATGGTATGTCCCTCAAATTTCATTACCATGTCCATATGTCCTTCTTACTCTTTCACCCTACTGTTTTATGGATCATTTATGAGTGGGTGACCCATGTCCCCTCTCATTTCAATGTTTTCTAAAACCCCGAAACTTAGCCGTTATGCTGCAGAATTTTCCCCTCAAAATGCCTCTCTCTTTTCTCAAAAATTATTTTATGTTATAAAGTTAATACTCAAAGCTCTTATTTATACAAGGGTATTCACATATATATCAAAATGTTCCATTTTAAATTCTGGGATTTACATACATGAGACCCGCTTTCCCTTTCCGTGGGTTTAAAGTGACGTAAAGATCATGTCTTTAAAGCAGTTTTTAAAACGTTATGATTATGAAATGAAACCCATTTATTTTATGCTATATGGGTTATTTATGAAATGTTTGATGATGATATATGTGGCTCACATGATAATAAAGGCAAATTTAAGGGTGCGCCCTGATAGCGCTCCAATGCATTGGGTAATGATGTAACCACTAGAGATTACAATTTTCATGGTACCTTGGTGAATAACCTTGGTAATTTTCAAATGACACCTTGGGGATGGACCTTGGTGATATGTTCATGATTGTCTATGTTAAATGATGTAGCCACATCTTCAAGTTATGAAAAATGTTATTTTTATTATGAAATTCCTCATGATTTCTTTCTCATGCCTTAAAGTTCTTTTCATGTCCTTATTGAAGTATCTCAAGTTCACATGTAAAATGTTCCTCTTGTTTCCCTTACTGGGCCTTCTGCTCACCCTTTCTTTTGATGTATGTCCCCAGGTTATGAGATGCATAATGAACATAGGATGAACTAAAGGAGAAGCCTTTCAAGTGTTTAAGAAGAATGTTTTTATGTTTTTTTTATGTATTATGATCCTTGTTTCCAAGACACTAAACCTTAACGATCCTCAGTTTTGTGTAATGTAATGAAAGTTTATGTTATAAAATGGCGGGATGCTATATCCAAGTAGGTATTGGGATATGTTGTCATTCATAATAACATTGTAATTTTATTAGAATTACGTTAGTGGGAGATTAAATTACTTACTCATGATTTAGAGTTAGTAGTAGTAATTTTTTTCATTAAAGATATGGATGAATTATATTTATAGAGAAAAGTTGGATATATATACTGGTCATAAAATCCTAACATATATATTCACAAAGAAGGAGTTGAACATGTTCCCATGGCGATGGTTAGAGTTGATAAAGGATTATGGATAGTAAATACATTACCTCCCTCTGATAGGGAATAAGGTGGGAAATAATTTTATGTAGTTGGATCATGATAGATTATCCATGATGAGGATCACAAAAGATCAAACATTTTTTATTTTCAAATGATGGATCTTGAAATCATAAAGGAAGGGGAAAAATATTATCTTTCTCAAATGAATTTTCAACTATATACCCCAATGTTGATTAAGGAGTCACATAAGGAAGATGAAGAGATGCAAAATATAGTTAGAAATGTTCATGAGTTAATCTTTTATCAAGATGGAATGATATTTTTCAATAAACGTGTATGTGTTTTTTCATACCACACTTGATGAAGGATATACTATTTGAATCTCATATATCTTCATTCTATATTCATTATGGAGGTACAAATATGTATAGGGAATTTAAAGAATATTTTTTGTGGTATGGAATGGAGAGGGATATCATAGATTTTTTATCTTTATTCATGGTATGTAAAAAAGTCAATTCTGAAATAAAAAAAGTAAAAGGGGATGTTTCCTTAATTAATCATAACAGAATGGGTGGCAGTCAATCACCTTACAATTCATCACAAATCATTTCTCTCAGTGAAGAATTCTCTCTATATCATCTTTCCAAGACATACATTAACGAAGTTCTATGGTTTCATGGTGTACTATAATTAATTATATCATATCGGGTTACAAGGTTTACCTCTATGTTATTGAAAAGTACTAAAAACGAACTTGATACAAAATTGATTTTAATCACTACTTATCATACTCATATATATGGTTTGTCTAAATTAAAAATTTAAACCTTTGAGGATATGTTGAAATCATGTTTATAATATCTCAAAGGTGGTTGGGATCAATAGATTATTCTAGTTTATTTTTATTAAAATGATAGATTTCCCAAAATAATTTAGATGGTAACATATGAATCCCTCTATGGGAAGAAATGTATATCAATAAAATGTTGGAATGAGGTTGGAGAAATAAATATATTAAGATAAGATATTACTAAATAAATGGATGATAAGGTTATAACCATTCAAAAATATATCAATTCAGATCAAAGTTTGTAAAAAAGTTACATTAATAACCATCAGTTTGATTGGATTCGTAGCACAAGGTTTACAAGACCCTTTGAGATGCTTGATCGTATCGGGGTGGTAGACTATCACTTGAAACTTCATCCAAACCTCTCTGAAGTATATGTTGTTTTCCATGTATCTCTGCTAAGAAAGTAAATACATAACCCTTCACATGTAATGAACTCAAAACTCATACCATATGATCATGATCATTCTGACTAGGAGAAAAATATTAAAATTATGGATCTTATAGATAATATTCAATGAAACAAGACCACCACACTAGTAAAAGTTATATAGAGAAATCACCAGTTAGTGAAAGCTATGTGGAAACGTGAGGATATGATGAAGTAGAAGTATCCTCATTTGTTTTTTTGTTTGTAATTATTTTTTGGGTGAAATTTATTTTCAGTGGATTAAAATGTAACACCTTGAGTTTTTATAGAGCTTTTTTTCTCAAATAAATTAAAATTTTCATTATTTCATACGATTAAATAAGTCAAACATTCATTTCCTGTGGAATAAACTTACCATATGTATCATGAAACATGGACATAGTGTACGATACACAGAACATCAATTTTGTGTAATTTATTGACAAAAACAATGTTTCTACATAACATCATTATTTAGTAAATATTATTTGAGAAAGTTAATTACAAACAAGTCATTAAACATATTAATATGAATATTAATTACTAATTTTAATTTATTTTTTATAATTATTTATATAAATAAAACATATTGATAATGACAGAAATGATATTTGGTAATGTCCTTATGTGATTAAAAATTTTGTTTCTCAATAAAACTGGTTTTAATGTCATTATGAGAGAAATAATAAAGTTAATTTTATGAATATTTAAAATTTAATTTGAGAAAATAATATTCAATTTTGAATTTATAATTCCAAAATTACATTAGGGTGAATTTTTTTATTTATCTATGAAGCTTCATTTTTTTCTAAATACAGTTTACAACTACTTTTCATTTAAAAACCTCCACTTTGTTTAAATAATTATTAAGGATAAATTAAATATATTCTTTTTCTAAGTTAAATTTAGATCAATTATACATCTATTAATATTATTTATGTCATTAAAATCAACATAAATTTTAAATAAAATAGCAAAATATAATAATATATTGAACATCATTCATCTCTAATGACCCATAATTTTTTCGTGTGTACAGGACTAACATTAATCATAATTATTCTAATTTTGATAAATGAATTATGAAAAAACTAAATAAACTATATTAATTAGAATAATATTTATATTTTAATTGGATCATGTAGATTGTAGACCAAAATTATTTTTAAAAGTGTATAAAATTAATCACAGCGATTATGGTCAAATTAAGCATAGTTAGAGAATATACCATAACATTCAGGTCCCAAATGAACTAGAAACAAGTTAAAAAGAAATTTTTTGGACATTATTTGGCTATTAAACTTATATTGTTTATTTATGTTGTTTTTATTCCTTCTTATTTAATAACATGTGTACTCCTAACATGTTTCAAAAAATTCCAAGTGAGTCCTTTTCTTTCCCTTTAAAACACCACCACATATCCCACTTCTTCATACTCCTCAAACAATTAATGTTCAGAAAATATATTCCCAATATAAATTCTAGGAAGCATAACTTTCATCATGAATCCTTATGTTGGAAGAAAATCAATCAAAGGAAGCCTTTTGGCATAAAATAAAATGAATTTTCCAATAAAGAGGTAACATCTACTCAAGTCCTTTCTTTTATTTACATTTACCACACATACACTTTCATTTATCAATTATTGTATAAAAAATAATCTAAAATATACTATGATATATTTATATAATTTTTTCATCCTAAACTTACACAAAATTCCATATAATGGATAACAAACATAATGTTTATGTGTTTGGGGAACTAGTGCCTCACTAAACGATTATTGTTGAATTTTCCTTACCGCCTCAAATGGTGAAAATTATATTGGAAAATATATTTTTATATTTTATTTATTATATTACTAAATTATTTATGATTATATAAAAATTTTAAAATTGATTTCTTTATTTACTTTCTATTTCGTGTTAATATGATAATTGTGTTTGATGAAGTGTGTACTACCTCCACCTTAAAGCGATGTGATTCATTCATATACTATCTATTTTGTTTTAAATATGGTATTATTAAATGTATAATAAATTTATAATATTAAAAATATAATATACTAATGACATATATATACATATATACATATATGTATTTTAGTTTCTTTCTTCCAACATGATAATTAAACAGAAATAGAGTTCATGCGTACTTATGACCAATTGTATCCATGAAAACTATTTTGTTTCATACTTAAATATTCTATAGATTATTTTATTAAAAATATACTATATATACATGAAATTTATATCATGTTTTATATTATGTAAATCATCACATAATGTATAAATACCAAATATTAGACAAATTAAGACACTAGTGAAGAATAGATAGAATATTACCTAATATGAAACCTTAACTTAATACTATTAACAAGAGGGTAATATAAAGTCATAATGAAACCAAATATATAGGAATATTTTTATTTAAAATAATTATAAAAAAATTATATTTATTAGACAGGTTTTTTGAATGATTACTATGATATTTAAGACATAAGGTAAGAAGATTTCATCTCACTTTTGATTTCTATGAGATACAGGCATGTTCTCCACTCTTTTCTTTTTTGTGGTGTATATAATTAACATTATTGAATTATATATATCATATACATAAATTTTTGGGTTTTAAAATATAAATTTTAGAATATTTCTTTGAAGGGGAATATGTTATAAAAGTTACCAAATTTTTAAAATAGTTTTTCCTCAATTTTTCTTAATTGATACTCATGTTTTTTAGGAACCTAAATTATATTTTGGGGTGTATATAATTTCATTTTACATATTATACCTTGAATATAAACCCATTAATGATATTTATAGCTTCATATAATTTATATTTCTTACATTGATAGTATGATCCATGTGATAAAGTAATATGAGTTTATTGAGACAATATCATCACTTTTTGAGATTGTTTCTCACTATGTTACCTATAATGAAATATTTTGATCTATTTTTAAAGAAAACTTATGTGTTTAATTCCCCTATATTTATTCAAGATATATCTATGCATTAGTACCATTTTCCAAATCTTTGGTACTTAACATAATGTTTTAAAGTAACATTTGATTGTCCCTCTCAATGGTCGGTGATATATTTTACTAAAAATTCAAAATATATTAGAAGAGAATGTTATGGGATAAATTACTTTAAAAGTTGTTCATAGTTTTCAAGGCCTCCTTTATATGTTTTAAATTGTATTTTCAAATAAATTTTTTCCCACAAATTTTTGATGTTTTAAAAAGCATTTTCAATAAATAAAGGCTATTTTCCTCTAGAAATTATTTGAAAAGATCATTCAAAATTATTTACCAAATAAGATAACATTCATTGATGTTACTCATTCCATTTATGGATCTTATTCAATGATTCCATTCATATTCATTCTTTTAATAGATTATTTTTTAATGGAATGGTGTTTATGAAACCTATTTTTCCTTCATGGGTTATATGATTTTGAAACATACTTTATATAAAATGTTATGATTATAATGAAACAAATAGTAAACCTATCTATTTAAATAGTTTATTATAAGATTGCATGTTTATAATACCAATTACATTTCATTGGTTATGTTATTATAATTTTTATCTTGTGTAATGTGTATATCTGATTTCTTTATGAGATGGGTGAGACTTATATCTCTTTATAATGAATTGGGTAATGATTTATGTCTCATGAGATAGAATAACATGGTCTTGGTAATGAAAATTTACTACTAAAATGTCCATGTGAGTGAACCATTGAAACCATGATGGTATGAGGAGTAAACTCATGCTACTAAGATGGCCATTGGAGTAAACCATGAATACTAATATGGCATAGGGAGTGAACCTATACTATAAATATAGTCTTGGTAGTGATGCATAAGATATTATAGAAATCATATTATATTAATACGGGTCTTCCACAATTCTACGTTTTGTTACTATGTTGTTCTTTCATGGAATATGTTCATTATTTACTTATGATTCATGTCTTATGAACAACCACGATTTATGTCCTACATCATGTATATGATCTTTTAAATGCAAGGTTTGAATTTCCATTTTCATTATTATGTTCTAATACCCTTATTCTCATGATTACATTTACATATCTTGATTGTTTAGCCTTATATAAATTTTTATCTCACCCCTTTTTGTGATTTCTTCCACTTAGTTATGAATATATGTATTATGTATGATGTGTCTAAGAATGGTTCTAGTCAAGATGAACCTAGTGTAAGTTAATGTAGATCATATATGAATAAATGTTTTTGTTCCATGTTTCCAAAGTAAATAGACTAGTACGGTCTATGGGCATCTGTTTGTATAATGTTCTAAGTATTCCACAAAAGTTATGTAATGATAATGTATGAAAAGAGAGGGTAGCTATAGATTGTGATCAATTTTTTACAAGATGGCTATTTTATAAATTAGTTTCATGATAAGGATGATTGTATTAACAAAAAATATTATAGAGGTGACCATGATGAGTATTTTTTTTGATGAAGATATTGATTTTCTCCATTACTAAATTAATTTTAATTACACATACAAACAAATATATATATATATATATGGAATATTTTTACTGAATTGGGTTTTATATGTGTATTATCAATTTGTTTTTATGTAATTAATATTTTGAATGTAAAATATATAATAAATGTTTATTTTTTAGTGTATATTGCAATTGGAAATGATATACTAGGTTGATTATATTCTGAGTGTCATAATTCTTTTAGGTTATCCTATGGGAGTGTAAGTTGGATGAAATATTTAGTACTTGGTGAAAGGAGTTATACCAATGGTTTATAGAATGGTCAGTATAGAACATTCCTGTTGTTTCCTTAAAATTATGTTCAAAAAATAATTATTATACTAAAAATCCAAACATGGATAATAAAAATAGTATTGGAAACTGATTATATAGGTTGTATTAATGGCCGCCCTACCTATAGCAATGAATTGAACAGTTTGGTATTGCCTAACTTTTTAATAATGATTATTATTTCATATTAATATATCCTTTAATTATATTGAAACTATTCAAAAAAATCCATTATATATACCACTTACAACCATCCATTTAATCCATCAACCTGTATACCCATTTATTACCTAGTTTTTTCCTTATTTCAAATAATTCTCTCAACTCCTATATTCTAATTACTTGCAACTAATGCATTAATACTTTTATATCTTACATGAACTTTCTTGATTCATTGTGACTTGGTATATCCTCATAGATCTCAGGATATCCTCCATCTATAATAATTAATAAATTTAGATAGGGGTTAAGCCTCTATATCAGTCATATGATCCTAGTAGACCTTTATAACTCTTCATATGACTTTATTCACTCTATAACCACTACTTATTGAAATTTATCTTCTACTGATCTACCATGGGCTACCAATATTAACATAATTTGTATACTTCTTACAAACATTATAGATCTTTTAGGTATTCTATTCTACATAAACTATCAAGAAATTTTGGATATCCATAACCATTATTCTGATCAACTTCTACATGATTAATTTTTTCTCAACATTATCATCCACCGTGTCTCAATACTTCCTTAATTAATTCTTAAAAAGGGATCAATATAAAATCTATATATTTTGTGTTGGTAATTATCTCATTGAAAAAAAATAATGTTATATATATATAATTTAGATAAATAATATTTGAATAGATTTATTAATGTTTTCTTAATTATTGTCATGGACACAATCACATGTGATACTTATAAATACATTCACATTAGGTAAAACAATAGTTCATACGCTCTATACCAATTTCAATTTATCCAACTGAATATAAATTTAAGGAATTAAATTTTGTAAGTAAAGACAAATTTTTTGAATTCTTTCCAAAACACCTTGGGGATCCTCATATGAAATCTTACTCTCCAATATTTCTCATTTAGTTATTGGTTCATTAAATATTTGATACCATTTTATTACAACATGCAAAGTACAACCTTCTCAAATTTGAATCATTTTATATTGTAAATGAATCAATAATAATAGATACTAAAATCAAATCCATTGAATGATGTAAATAACTTAATATTATTCAGGGTCTCTTTATCCACCATGGCTATCCATAAAGTAGGCACTCTTAAGACCTCAAAATATACTTAATGAATTATATTTAAAAGGACTAAATATGTGTTATAAGTTGATAATAGGTGGGGGTGAATTTGTGATTGAATTATTTATAAAACCCTATATACCCTTATAATTATTCATCATTAGTGTCATCAAAAAAATAATTCATAATAAAAATATGGAGTAAAACATAATGTTTAATGAGGTTCAACCATAAAGGATAACTGCATCCCAGGTGTTTGGTGGTTTATATCTAAATTATCATATAGATGTGACAATATAATTAATTGAATTAAGAAAAATATTTCATTATAATCCATTTCCTTGATTTTTTATGTTTATTGATTTAGAGAATTCAAAAAAAATATTAACTAAGACAAACCATTCCATTTAAATGGAAATTAATGTTTCCCACTATATATGAAATTGATTAATGAAACAAAATTTTTTAACACGTCCTACAGTTTCATAATAAATGATACTCTTTTAGTCACATTATTCATCTTACTTTTTTTTATAACTAAGGAAATACAACCATAAGAACGAGATGAGTTGAGATTCTCAATAATGATAAACATAAGTTATATTTTTCAATGATCATTAGTGATAATTATATGAGAGAATACTTATAATTTAGGTACATATATATAACATATCCAATTATTAGTTGATCAGAAGTATTTAATAATGTTCTAAAGCTTTTAAAAATATTATAAATTAATAAAAAGGAACGTGAAAACATATACCAACATTTATTATCCATGAGAGATAAATATAAGTATAAAAATAGGAATAAAAGTATGAAATAACATTGAAATGTAGTATAATAATATTATTAAAAATATATCATAGTCATAGAAAATAAAAACCTTGTGAAAAAGCTCATTATTCTCATGCATATGTTATCAAACTCATTATGTTTGTGTTTTAATATGCGATAAAACATATAATGCTTGCATCTATGTAAAAAAGCCCCGTTATGTCTTTGCCTAGTTATCATTTGACAACCAAATAAAAAAATCATTCAAGATAGATATAGGACCCCACTAATTACCATCGATACATATTTTCTCCATAATAAATCAATAATTCGTTATAAAGAACCCATGGGGTGAAAATTGGTTTTATATCTTTTTTACATGGAATACTATAAAAACATTCATAATTTAATTATTATTCATAACTAGATATACTAATGGAAAATAAACATGTATCCTAATATATTTAGTATATTTCAAGGAAAATTTCATTTAATCATGATTATAGAGAATTTGGTATCTAAATCATAGAGATAGTGTGTATATAGTGCAGTCAATTATTTCAAAAATCAGCTATTGTAAGGAATACAGGTAAACACAATTCAATAATTTTAAGTAAATATAGTGTGTTATAAATGGAAATTAATTTTAAGTGAAATCATAAATATTCGGTGATTAGGAAAAAATAAGGTAGAATTTTATTATTTAACTTTTTTAAAAACATTATAAAATAATCCATCCAAATTTAGAATGTGGTTGGTATCATTTAAATAATACCATAGATCAATTACAAGATATTTCAAAGTGAAATGACAGATAATGTTTTTAAATATTAGAAATTTTATTGGAAATAATAAATAATCTGAGTCAATGTAAATCAATTTTAAAAAATATTTTACTAAAAAATATAATAAAAATGACATCTTTTATAAAACATGTAAATTAATAGAGGATGTCTCATTAAACTATCAATGGTATAAAAAATATATTTTCAGATGGAAATGTAAAAAGGTATTACTTTTTTTGAAAATGAGCAATAAAAAATTGTTAAATCATTATTTTTAATGAATTAATTAATAAATTTGATGTGTTGAAAAATTCAATAATCCAATTTAAAAATAAATATAAGGATATAAATAAAATTTGGAATTTAAGATGTAAAAAGAGTGAAAGATAAATACCTATTAGTTAGAATAAAAATCACTTTGTCTAAAATACCCATCAATGAGGACTAACAAAGAATCCTTTTTAATAGTGGGGAAGAGAAATATTAAAGTCACATGATATAACACATAATTATGTTTCCAATTATAATAGAGAACATTGGATGGAACGTAAAATATAAAAGATGATGGGAAATTATTATTAATAATGATAGGAGTTATTATTAACAATGATATAATTTTGTAGCTAAATAGTCCTCAAGGAAATATTTTTTGGATTGAAACTTAGTTATACCATGATTTAAAAATAAAGTTATATGAAATAAAATATTTCGGACAAAGTTACTAATTTAAGAGGAAATAATTCCAAAAATAATAATTTTAACTCAATTAAGGAAGTTGAGTTAACAGAAATCCTTACTGTAACACCCCGCCCCTACCTCATTGGCTTGAGGAGGCGGTGAGGGTTACTTGGCCTTAAGAGACGTTCCCAAGGTGCTAAAGGCTGGAAATAAATGCTGATGGCGCTGAGAACAATTGGGGAACGATTCTCCCTTGAGAAAAAACCAACCAAAAACCAAAACTAAATGATTCATGTCAACGAAACCAACCTCATACACTACCAAAGACAACCAGATCATCCATAATCTCACATGCCAACACAACTCAATACAACATCAGAGTACAATGCGGAAGACTCGACAAGAATACCACAAGCCATGACACCACCACAGCTCTACCCCAATCTCCATGCTCCAAGTTCCACCAAGACATCACAACGCACCACTAAACGAGTTTGATTCCATACCTTAGCCCACGTCATGGTGCACAACATCTACAAAGACACCAACGTGCCAAAGCAGGGGGTGAGTATTAAACTCAGTAGGATTTCCCCAAATGAAATCCCTACACACGCCACTAGGATAAAACCTTTAGCACATTTATATAAAAAAAATTATATAAAATAATCACAAGTGAAACCATTACCATATCCAACCACACCCTTACCAATCCATTCCACCCAAATCAAACCTCCAATGGAAAGCCAAAAAACATGCAATAATCCATTCTATTACTCAAATATTAGCACGACAATTCTGTCTTGCAAAACAATGCACAACAACAACCAAAACAACCAAATGGTGGTGCTTCCATCCAACCCGTTCACCCATTCACAATTAGTGTCCTTCCCATCCACTTATAATTTTATGGTGGCCCTTCAATACACTATCCATCCCCTTCATTATAGTGTTTCTTCCCTCCCACTTCCACACAACATTTCAAACAAGCAAAACCAAGATCACAACATCATGCAATCACCCAATTCCATTTCAATTTAATCCCATTCAATAAATCAACCATTTATTGAAAAATAATTTTTCCATGCCAAACCCCCATTTCAATAAAACGACCTCTTTATTGAAACCCATTTTTCATCAACCATTTTCCCAAATCAATCTCGTAAATCCAATTTTAAAATGCACAATAAAAACATTTCACAATGGAACGCCCTTTTTCTCCAAAAACCCCCAAATGGATTTCCAACCAAAATCAAACATCATAGCACAATTAATTTACATCACAATGAATTAATTGTAACATTTAAGTATTATTTAAACCCATTAGGAGTTGGGAGAGAAGCCACCTACCTTTAGGGTTCCTGAGAAATCGACCCACGAACAACCGCGCCTCAAATCCGGAAAACGCACCACCGGAACCTCTCTATATCACTTTCCCTAACATCCACAAGCCATAATATTAACATCCAAGGAAACCCCAACACTAGATCTACAGACAAAAAGTGTAGATCTAGAAAACCATGAAAGAGAGGGAAGTAGATCTAGAGGAAAACACAATAGAAGTAAGAGGAGAGACTTACCCTGGAGAAACCACCTTGAAACCCCTTCGAATCACTTCCAAAATGAGTGGGAGAGCACCCATAACCCCTGAGAACTCAAAACCCAAAGTGAGTCTCGAGTGGGAGTAAGAGAGGAGTGAAATGAGGCAATCTCGAGTGAGCCTGAAACTTATAACCATAACAATATGTGGTCGCACTGTTAGCCCACATGGTTTGGAAAACCGTACACTAACCATGCACACGCCACTGCCTCAAGAGCCAGATCCTACATGGTTTCATTGCACTGTTTGGTAAACCATGCACAAAACATTCGGAGCCTACTGTCTCCCCCTTCACAGTTTCCTGAAGTATATGCATGGTTTTACACTAACCATGCTCAAACCGTGCACCCCTTTAAAATCCTCCAAACTCATCCAAAACAATTCCAAAATCTCCCAACCTCTTCCTAAATCATTCCATGAACCTTAAATACATACAAATTCTTAAAAAAATCCACATACCTCAAACCAGGGGTGCTACATTCTCCCCACCATTGGACATTCCGTCCCTCGAAAGTAGTGAACCCGTCCTTTGCTGAAAGAGCTTGGGCCACTGCTCGACCATTTCTTTCTCCCACTCCCAAGTCTCCTCTTGTACCTGACCATGTTTCCCCAAAACACGAACTAAAATTATTCTTTTACCATGCAAGAATTTCTCTTGCCTATCCCCAACCCGCACTGGCACGTAAACCAACAAAGCATCTAGTTCTAGCTCAACATGATCCCATCAAATCACATGGTCACGATCCAACTGATACTTTTTCAACTGTGACACATGAAACAAATTGTGCACTACACTAAACTGTGGTGGCAAAGCCAAATGATAATCCACCTCACTAACCCACTCAAGAACCTCAAAATGTCCAATATACCTCAGAGATAACTTTCCATGCTTCCCAAACTGACGATGTCCCAACCTAGAAGAGATCCTCAAGAAAACATGATCACTCACCTCGAACGACAATGGTCTTCGATGATGATCCACATAAGATTTTTGATGACTCTATGCCATCTCCATTCTCTTCCTAATCAACTTGATCTTCTCCATAGTCTCCTGGACAAGATTTAGTCTATCCATCGAAGACTCACCCGCTTCCACCCAACATAGTGAAGAACGACACAACCACCCATACAATGCTTCAAACAGGGCCATCTCTATGGATGCATGGTAACTGTTATTGTACGAGAACTCAACCAACAACAAGTGCTCCTCCCATGAGCCACTAAAATCTATGACACAAGCCCGCAACATAAACTCTAGAGTTTGTATCGTCCTCTCGGATTTACCATCCGTCTGAGGGTGATACGCCATGCTCATTGTCAACTGCGTCCCAAGGGCTTGCTGTAAGGATTTCCAGAAATGAGGTGTAAACCTCGGATCTCTATCTAATACAATTGAAACTAGAACACCATGCCTCTTTACAACCACTATTACCCAAATGGTATCGTTCTTTTGGATAGATCCTCCACCGTATGAGATTCATTAATTGGGATGAAATGGGCTGACTTTGTTAGCCGATCCACTATCACCCAAATGGTATCGTGCATCTTGACCATTATTGGGAGACCTGTAACAAAATCCATCGCTATCTACTCCCACTTCCAAATAGGGATTGGTAAAGACTGCAACATTTCTGCTGCCTTTGAGGCTCTGCCTTGACCTGCTGACAAGTCAAGCATCTCGAAACAAACTCCGCCACACTTCTTTTCATATCAGCCCACCAGAACTACACCTTAAGTGCTTTATACATTTTCTGAATTCTAGGATGAACAACCCACCTGGAATGATGATATGCCCTAAGAAGATCCTCCTGACAAGAAACCGGTACTACCATCCGATTCCAAAAACACAAAACTGAATCTCCATTCAGTTTCAAACCCTCAATGGTCTCCCCACCATCGAGTCTTGACCCCATAGTCACAAACTCAGAATCGGATATCTGTGCCTCTCTAACCAGGACAACCATGTCAGGAATCAACAAAACCGGAAAGAAGACCGCTTTATTTCCCTGGTCCTCACATTCCAACCTCATATCAGCTATAAGTGACATCAACTGCCACTGGTATGATGCCTGTTTCACCACCTGAGCATATGATTTTCTACTTAATGCACCCACCACCGAATTTCCATTACCCCGTTTGTAAATTAAATCAAAATCAAACATCTGTAGATATTACATCCATCTCCTTTGCCTCAAGTTAAAATCCCTTCGTGATAAATTTTTTTTCAAGCTCTTATAATCTGTATATACCGTGAATTTCTCACCGAAGAGATAATTATGCCACACTTTCAAAGAATGGACCACTGCTTACTACTCAAAATCATGAGTTGGGTAGTTCTTCTCATGCACTCTCAACTGTTGTGAGCCATATGCAACCACATGATTCCCTTTCATGAGAACTCACTCCAACACTGATCCCGATGCATCGCAATAAACCATGTTCCTTTTCCCCGGTTCTAGAAAAACCAAGATTGGTGCTGATGTAAGACGACTCTTTAGCTCTTCGAAACATAGTTGACACTATTCATTCCACTGGAATAGAACATTATTTCTTGTAAAAGCTATCATTGGAAAATCCAAACATGAAAAATCATGAACAAAACACCGATAATACCCAGCTAGACCATGGAAACTCCTTATCTCAAACACATTCACTGGCGGTTTCCATGAGACAATAGCCTCTATCTTTTCTGGATCCACTGAAACACCCCTTTCAAAAATCACATGGCCTAGAAAACGAACTTCCTGTATCCAAAAGTTGCACTTTGAAAACTTGGCATACAACTTATGATCCCTCAAGATCCCCAGCTCTATCGCCAAGTGCTTCTCATCCTCCACTCTTGTCTTTGAATACACCAAAATATCGTCGACAAACACCACCACAAATGAATCCAAATATCTCTGAAAAATATGATTCATCAATTCCATAAACACCACTGGCGCATTCGTTAGACCAAAGGGCATAACCACATATTCATAATGGCCATATCTACTTCAGAAAGCTGTTTTAGAAATATCCACCTTCCTCACCCACAATTGACTATATCCCGAACTCAGGTCGATCTTGGAGAACCATTGGGCTCCCCTCAACTAGTCGAACAAATCATCGATTCGTGGAAGTGTATATCTACTCTTTATCGTAACTTGTTTATGTCTATGATAATCAACACATAGCCTCAAGGTTCCATCTACCTTTTTCACAAACAACATTGGTGCTGCCCATGGAGTCATGCTAGGCCGGATAAACCCTTTGTTTTCTAACTCTTCCAACTGGATTTTTAATTCCCACAATTCAGCTCATGCCATCTGATAAGATAGAAGTGAGATAGGACTGGTCCCTGGAAAGAGATCAATCGTGAACTTCTCTTCTCTTTCGGGAGGTAACCCAGATAATTCATCAGGAAAAAAATCCATAAACTGATCCACCACTGTTGGAGGAACACTCTACTCAATACCCTCTACTGATTCCAACGACAAAACCGCCCAGTGATACGATAACGTACCCATTGCTAGTTCCAACAAACTCGTTTCACCCTTCCTTCCATACCTCTCTTCTCTAAAGAGATGTCTAATGCCATCGTGTGTTGTAAAATCCACTATTCGCACATCAAAGTTTATATGGGCTTGAAAATCCACCAGCCAATCCATTCCTAGGATTACATCATAACCATTCATCTCAAGCGTTGGAAAGTTCCACACTATCTCAATCTCGCCCAAAACGATACAACATTCTCTACACAAGAAAGCTCGACACTCTCTTCAACCTAGAGGAGTTTGATGTTTCAAAACCAATGGCATCATTTTTACCCTTAAACCCAACAAATAAACCACAAGTGCATCAATAAAAGAGTGTGAATCACCTGTATCAAACAACACTTGAATCAAGGTATAATTTAAAAGAATAGTACCTTTCACCGTGGTGGGTCCTGTCTGACCATCCACCACAACCTACTCAGCTCTAAACACATGTTTTCATTCCACACTCTGTTCTTTATTGCCATGTTGAGGAGTCATGGTGTTCTGAGAATCACCATGACCCACTTAACTCTGCTGTCAAGGGGTATGTTGTTGTCCTCGTCCCATCAAAGCATACGACGTCTATGATCCTTGAGGAGTTTCACACACACCCGACCTTGGAGAATTACGACAATAACGTTGCATATGGACCATTTTCTTACAATTATGACATGCTTGATGTTGTGTCGTACAATCCCGCTTGATGTGGCCTGTAGAACGACACTGAAAACATCCCAGCTTGCTCCGGGGCATCGGAGGAAGATTCATCGATCCTACTGTCGGATTATATGTTATATTCCTGCCCTGGAAATATGTGTCCCTCTTTTTCTTGAACCCTGCATCAGAGTTCCCACTATTCTCCATGGGTACCACCACGCTTCCCCGCCTGGAGCTCCCAACATATCTCACTCAGCCACCGAGGCTCTATTCACCATCTATGTGTAATCATCTATAAACAGCACCGCTATCTTTGACCGGATTTCTTGCCTTAACCCCACATCACAGATCCTTTCCTTCAAACGATGTGCTACCCACCACCTCGTGTGCAAACTGCACTATGTTCATAAACTTAGATGCATAGTCCATCACCGACATTAGCTCTTGCTTCAAACTGAAGAAATCAGTCGTACGCTGAATTCTAAACGTATGTGGGTAGAATTTTTTGTTAAACAATTCCTCAAAGCCTTCCCACGTCATACCCTGGTTCGTCCCAGCTTGGACTACCAACTCCCACCACTAAAGGGCAGGATCTTCCAACATATACGTGGCCAACATCACTTTAATGCTACCAGTGTTCCCAAGAACTCGAAGATCTTGTTCATTCTATTCAACCATGCTTCTACCCTCTCCGGCTCTGAATCACCCCTGATGATGGGTGGATTATTCTTTTGAAACTGAACTGCATGATCAACATGCCTTGGTTCATCCACTCTATTTCCACTTTCCATAGCTTAGAAAGCTTACATTATGCTTTGAACTAGCTTCTGGTTCACCTGAGGCTCAGGTGCTACGACATTCTCAATAGCCTCCTCTGGTTGGTCTCTACGACTCCTACCCGGCGCCATTTCTATCAACAGAAATCAAACAACCATGAGTCTCACATCCGTAGACATCACAAAATCCTATTTCAAATCAGATTACACAACACTATCACAACAAGGATTTCCACTAGTTCACATTTTTCAACATGTTCCATGTTTCACCATTTTGAAAATCAAAACATTTTCAAAATACCAATTTATTCACATTACAATTTCACATATTCATATCAAATCATAAATCATCATACCCAAATGAAATATGCATCCTAGAGGGAAGTCATTTCTACCATGCATATCATGCTCATCTCATTGGCTACACCCACGAAAATGAGATATCCAATGCCTATATGTGTCTCCAAAACACTTATGTACCCAACTCCCTGGTAACTTGAATTTCAGCATAAAAGGGTTAGCTACATCCTTTTATGCTATAAATTCCATGTTATGACATTCCTACGCCTTGCTACCATCCCGACTCAAGGAATTTACCACAACGAATGTCAACCCCAAATCTGAGGATCAACTCCAAAGGACCGAACAAACTGATACCACTTGTAACACCCCGCCCCAACCTCATTGTCTTGAGGAGGCGGTGAGGGTTACTTGGCCTTAAGCGATGTTCCCAAGCAGCTAAAGGATGGAAATAAATCTCGAGGTATCTGAGAACAATTGGGGAACGATTTTCAATTGAGATAAAACCATCTAACAACCACAACTAAATGATGCATGTCAACAAAACCAACATCATACATTACCAAAGACAACAAGATAATACATAATCTCACATGCCAACAGAACACAATACAACATCAGAGTAAAATGTGGAAGACTAAACAAGAATACCATAATCCATGGAACCACCACAGCTCCACCCCAATCTCCAAGATCCATGTTCCACCAAGACATCACAATGTACCACTAAACAAGGTTGATGCCTTGCCTTTGCCCACGTCATGGTACACAACATCTACAAAGACACAAACGTTCCAAAGAAGGCGGTGAGTACTAAAACTCAGCAGGATTTCCCCAAATTACTTCCCTACACATTCCACAAGGAAAAACTGTTATAAAATTTATATAAAACAAATTATATAAAATAATCACAAGTGAAACCATTACCATAAGCCAACCACACCCTTACCAAGCCATTCCACCCAAAACCAACCACCAAAGAAAATCCAAACAAATATGCCATAAGACATTCTGTTACTCACATATTAGAACAAAAATTCCATCTTGGAAAACAATTCACAACATTGACCAAAACAACCAAATGGTGGCGCTTCCGTCCAACCCGTTCACCCATTCACAATTAGTGGCGCATCTCATCCACTTATACTTTGATGGTGGCCCTTCCATCCATTATCCATCTCTTTAATTATAGTGGTACATCCCGCCCACTTCTACACAACATTTCAAACAAGCCAAACCAAGATCACAACATCATGCAATCACCCAATTCCATTTCATATCAATCCTATTCCATAAATCAACCATTTATTGAAAAAACATTTTTCCATGCGAAAGCCCCATTTCAATAAAACGACCTCTTTATTGAAACCCATTTTTTATCAACCATTTTCCCAAATCAATCTCATCAATCCCATTTTAAAATATCCATTTTGAAATGCACAATAAAAACATTTCACCATGAAACCCCCCTTTTCCCCAAAAACCCCAAAATGGATTTCCAACCAAAATCACACATCATAGCACAATTAATTTCCATCACAAAGAATTAATTGTATCATGTAAATATTAGTTAAACACAAGTGGAGTCAGGAGAGAAACCACCTACCTATAGGGTTCCTGAGAAATGGACCCATGAACAACTGCACCTCAAATCCGGAAAATGCACCACCGACACCTCTCTATATCACTTTACCTAACATCCACAAGCCTCAATATTGGCATACAAGGAAACCACAACCCTAGATCTACACACAACAAGTTTAGATCTAGAAAATCATGAAAAAGAGGGAATTATATCCAGAAGAAAACACAAGAGAAGCAAGAAGAGAGACATACTCGGGAGAAACCACCTTGAAACCCCTTCGAATCGCTTCCAAAATGAGTGGGAGAGCACCCCTAACCACTGAGAACCCAAAACCCCAAGTGAGGCTCCAGTGGGAGGAAGAGAGGAGTGAAATGAGGCAATCCCAAGTGAGCCTGGAACTTATAAACCTAACTTTAAGTGGTCGTATGGTTATCCCACACGGTTTGGAAAACCGTGCGCTAACTGTGTGCACGCCACTGCCTCGAGAGCCAGAGTACGCACGGTTTCCTCGCACGGTTTGGAAAACTTTCTGCATGCCATGTAGAGCCTACTGTCTCACCCTACACGATTTCTTGAAGCATATGCACAGTTTACACTAACCGTGCTCAAACCGTTCCCCCCTTTAGAAGACTCCAAACTCATCCAAAACAATTCCAAACTCTCCCAACCTCTTTCCAACTCATTCCATACATTTAAATACATAGAAATTCATAAAAAAGGCCACATACCTCAAACCGGGGGTGCTACACTTATAGTAAGGGGGAAATAAGAATTAAAATAACATGAGAGTTAAAATTAAATGGAAATTAAAACCTCATGAGATAAAATATATTAATTATAATTGAAGTAAACTGGTTAGTTAACACAATATATAAAATAAATTATGGCACACAATATTAAACGTGTCTTATGGAGTTTAAAATGTGTAAAATAGTCCCTTACCTATTTTCCTTGGTTAGTCAAATGTGATTTAAACTATTGTATTAAAATATTACTATATTAATATTAACTTTAATAACCATATTAATATACATTAACATTTATTCAATTAACATATTATAATTTATTTTGTATATATTAATTCATTATATCTTATTTTCACAAGCATACAATAGTAACACTAATTATTTCATGCATATTTCATAATGCCGATATTGGTACCCATTATTTAATACCATGTTAATAATTTATATATAATTTAGTGCAATATAATTGAGAAGTTATATTTATTGATTAATTAATTAAATATTTCCATAAATGTTTTAGTTATGTTACATAAAAAAGAATCAGTTCCAGCTGAATTTGGTAATTTTAACGATTAAAATAAGAAGGATAGATAATATCTTTAATAATTATTATAAAAATTATAGAACCATAAAAAATACATGATTAATTTTTTTAAATACATTTAAATTAGTATTTATGGAACATATTCAACCATGGATAGTTTTGTAAAAAAATCAATAGTTCGCAAGACTGACCAAAATGAGAAAAAATTGTAATTTGATGGGTTATCATTATTAATAAATTGTTTTTTTCACATAATATAATTATAATAGAAGAAAAATAAAATTTTGTATTTTTTTATTTTTTAATCATATTTTAATATAATTTATAAATAGTAAAAACAAAAATGCCAAATGAAAAAATCATACTTTGTGGATGAAACAATTCCCAAAATTCACAGATATAGTTTTGAATTAAAATAAATTATGAGTGAATAACAATGTATTATAATAGTTATATTTATAATCAATATAATATTATATATTTATAATTTAATTTTTAGTTATGTCCACATAAATAATAAATTTATGTGGTGGGGAAAATTGATGATGTACCTTCGTGGAGGTGATAGTCTTCCCAAATGCCAGATCTATATTGTGTTGTTTTCTTACATGGATGGAAAGAAATAAAAATCATTGGTCTATTAGAATAATAAATCTAAATTATTCAAATGATTATAATTTAGTTCTATTACTATGGTTATGATTCTAATTAATGGGAAATTTTAAAAAGGAATGAACATGGATTTAGATATAATAAATTTGAGTCCTTGAACTTTCTCTCGAAAGTATCCTTTGAAATGAAGGGATTAAGATAACATATAGAGAACATGGTAATTATTAAATTATAATATATTTGAGGGTAAAATTTTGTATGTATTCAATTAATATAAGAGAATATGTAACTTTTAGTGTGTCTATGTTACTCTCCTTTATAAGTGAGGAAGAATATCAATTTTATGAACACCCGTATTTTTATAGAAAGAAAATGAAACTTTCGGAGATTTAATTATTCAAAAAAATAAATAATAGAGTTTTTTGTTGAATATGGCATGGAAAATATACCCCACTAATTTATTCACATGTTTTAAACATTTTTCGATCCTTTTATCACAAGAATATTATATTTTACCACCTTTTTTTCACCTTGGTATGTAAGATTTACCCATTTTTTTATATTTTATTAAAAATTAATGGTAACCATTCCAAAAAAAATTAAAGTTATGAAAATAAATTATTACCCCCTATAGAATAATTAATTTTTTAAATTTTATTTTATTATCTTTTACATTAAAACATTTAATATTTATAAAAATTATTGTGTTGAAAATTGAAGTTATTGTGATTAAGTGTTCATAATAATATTTATTATTCATTTTTAATGACTGTTCATGTATTTGTATACAAATTTAAATAATATATTACTTTCATTTTTTGGAATTAATTAAATTTTACTAGATAAAAATTACACAAGGTTAAAAAAATAATTCTTTGAAAAATACATTTTTTCATTATTATAGTAAATAAATTTAATACAAGTAACATATTTGTATTTCAAAAAATGAAATTATCCATATGGAATCATATTAAATTTTTTATATAAATCACGAAATTCATTTTTTTGTTTTAATTTATATAAGTGATGAAAAAACTTTTAATATAACTAATTAAATTTTTTTAGAATGAAATATTGTTTATGATTTGAAAAAGTGTAAATGAGTTTTATAAAATGAAAATATAAATTGTAAATTATTAATTTTTCATTATCAACATATATTTTTATATAGAAATGGATTTAAATTACTATAATTCTATAAATGGGATGATTTTAACAAAACATAATTTTGTTATATTTCACTATAAAATAAAATAGTTTAGAAATATATAATAATTAAACCACAAGATAACTCTTGCATGATGAATTAAAAAATGAATTTCACTTAACAAAATAACATACTAAATTTTTTAAATTTATCTTTTAATTGAAAATTTCATATATAACGAAATAGTATTTTATTAAAAAATGATGTTTTTATACAATAAGTGTTCTTGATATTATTTCATATAATGATATAATTTAAATAATGTTAATATATTTTTTTATTTATACTAATATTTTATAATTGGTAAATTTTATTAGTTATTATAATATATATAACATTTATAAGAAGATTTTTTAGAAAAATATTACATTAATATTATATAATCATTTTCAAATACCATTGAAAATTCTTATTTATACTCTAAATATTTAATTGGAAAACTCTTTTAATATAAATATCATCCATTGTATTTTATAAATAACAAATATAATAGTTTTTTAGAAATAATAATAATACTTAAGATATATGTGTATATATTATTATGATATTATATTTTATTTTATTATGAATTTTCTTACACTAGATCTACTTCCAACAATACATAACATCTGTATACTTATTGTATACATGTATATAGAATGACCATATTCTCAATAATGATATTTATTTTCTATATATAGAAATTCTAGAATCACTCATACTATTATTATATCTAAATCCACACATCTAATTTTCATAGTTATTAATTAATATCTAAAAATATTGTTTCTTATTTCATGATGTGATTCGTCATTAATTTATTTCTTTACCTATTACTGATCCTTCAATGGGGAACATGATATAGGATATCTTAGAGTGTTGAATATTTTATCATTTTTTATATTATGACCCCTTTTAAATTATGCAGTTATAAAGAAAATAATCCATAGTGAGTAATAATCTATTTTGTGTAACATTTTTTTCTATGTGGTATTGTTCTAATTTTTTATAAATTAATAGATAATGTATTTTTAGTCTAATTTATATAGTTTCTAAATATTTACCTAAAATAATTAATTTCATATTTAAAAATCAAATACAATAGATGCGAATATTAAATATAGAAGTTTTGGATAGAATATTATTCCTCAAAACCTTGTTTGTTATACACTCCTAAAATTCACATCTCATGGTTTTAATTATCACTTACTAATCGAAATACTCAAGGTTATCTCAAGATAATAATGACTAAATATATAAAATATATATGATAGAAATATTTTTATTCTAGCTAATACTAGGTAAAATATATTTCCCCTTATAATAAGAATATATTAAGATTATCAAGATTTATTACAAATAAGGAAATATAAAAAAAGGCTTAGAAATACCCTTCACAACTATATTTTTAATATCATGATTCCAACAAAATATTAAGACCAAATTGATTATGATATTATATAAAAAACAATGTAAATGATCATATTAATTTTAAATCTCAATCCTATGATTTCTCATCTAATGAAACCTTTATTGAAACATATGATACAACTTATTTAAATTATTCTACACTTGGTTCATCATATAAATCTATTAGTTTAACCTAGTTCACATTAACATTTGTTCACCCACAAAAAATTACATAATAAATTAAATTATTTTGAAAATAAATCATTCATAATGGCTTAAAATGATAATGTGATTAAACCATATATGTTCCCTAAGAGTGTCTAGAAATGTGTGTCATCTTAGACCAAATATTTATACACCAGTATAACAATTGAGTTGATACTCAGTCGTCCATTTTCATGGCGATTACTCATAAGGGAATAGATTTCAAAACCTCAACCCCATTTCAATTTAGATAAGTAGATGTAATTTCTATGAAACCAAGAAATCAATACTTTACTAAATAGTTATGATGTCATCATATAGAATTATGCATAGTGGTGTCAGTAATTTTTATATTCCTATTTCAAAAATAACTAAACTAATGTTTAGAAATAACTAAATCCTAATTAGATACCAACTATAATAGTATATATAGATGACCATCTTATTAGAATTTTTAAAGAACAAAATTTATTATAATACATTCCAATGAAACATTAGGTTTATATTTTTAGAGAATTCAAACAAAAGATTAAATAATAAAACCCATGTATTTTTCAACAATAAAACATTAATTACATATATAATAAACTGATTAATGCATAACTTGTCCCTTATATATTCCACAGTTTCTATATATAAGACACAATTATATGCACATAATACATATAAATTTTCTTCATAACATATGGAAATAGAAAGATAATAATGGGACTAACTCAGATACTCAGTATTGGTTAATTGAATTAATAATTTTCAAAGAACATAAGTGATCATAATATGAGAAAATTAGTACAATAAAAGTAAATAATATTTTCATACCCCAAAATTCATATATCCAATGACTCAAGTTGTGTTATAAAACATTATATTACACAGACAAGACTAAAATGAGAGTGAAAACATATGAAATCAACCATAATCCAAGAGAGAGAAACAAATGCATAATAATAAGTATTAAAATATTGCATAACAAGGAATTATATTATAAAAGGTTTTGTAAAAATTCTAAAAATTCAAAGCATAGTAAATTATTTTGATAAACTCATTATTCACACACCACTGAGAACATACTCATTATGTAAATATCTAAAAATATGAGAAAACTCATTATGCCTATGCCTGTGTGAACAAAATAATTTTATCTAGGCGTGATTATATCATTAGATATCAACTTAGTCCAACAAATTAGAGGGGGATATGAGACCTCAATAATAAACATCCAAATATATGTGTTTCATGTGAAATAAATTATTCATTATAAGGAAACGATATAAATAATGTGGGTTTTATAAAGTTTTTAAATCGAATACCATTAAGAAAATATTCTTAATTACACTAATAACCCTAATGAAATATAGTTATAGAAAATTAATGGGTATCCAATTATATTCAGTATATTCTGAGGAAAATTACCTTCAATCAAGATAATAGTGAATTTGGTATTTACACAATAAATATAAATGGTTTATATTTAAGTCAATAATTTACCCAATTAGTTGATATTCAATAAGCTGGAGAAAATCATTCAATCAGTAAAATGATGTATAGAGTGTTTTTAGAGGAAAAAAATATGAATAAAAACAATAAATGTTCAATGAATTGGAAAAACAAATTCCTTAATATATTCTTTATTTGATATATAAAATCAGTACAAAAATATCCAAATAAATATTATTGAGTTTATCATTTTAATAATTCTTTAGTCAATGATGGGTCACTTCAATGTGTAATGACTTAGGTGAAAAACCATTATAAGTATTTTCATTAAAAACATATAAAATAATAAATAGATAAAAATATTACATAATATATTTTGAGAAAGAAGGTGGAGGGTATCATTTGAAAAATATCATCGATGAAGGATATGATATGTCAAAGGGAAAATTCATAAATGTAAAACACATTTTAGGAGTTAAATTAAATATTGCATTGGAATGAATAATTATACATGAGTTTTTTGGAGAAATTTCAATGTAAATATGTTATAAAAATTTAAAAAAAATAATTTATTTTAGAAACTGTGTAGACATAGATAGAATGTATAATAAAATACAACAATTATACTGGATTTATATGTTTTTATACAAACTATAAAAGATATTTTATTTTTGAAATGCACCATTATGAAAAATATTAAAATTGTTATATTTTATAAAAATTCAAATATATTAGTGTTATTTTAATGAAAATTTAATTTTCAATTTGTTAAACCAATATAGTGATATATATAATATGTTGAGTTGAATATAAAATATGTGTGAAAAATAAATTCATCTTTATTTTATTAAGAATAAATTTGTTGAAAACACAAATAAAAATGTATAAAGAAACATTATTTAGTGGAGAGTATTAGAAAAATGTGAATGTCATTTGATAAAAAAAAATTCTTTTTCAAATTATAATGGAGAATATTTTTGGTAATGGAATCTATGGACATAGAGGGGAAACCATCATTGAAGATAATTGGAACTATTCTTAATAATGGTATAATTTATGTGAAGGAAATCATTCAAGGAAAAAATAACTTGTTTAAAAAATCATTCTACCCAGTGTGGAAAATAATATACAATGAAATTTATAATATTAGGGTTTAATAAACCAATCATGGAGGAATGAAGTTCAAGAATATGTAATTTAACTCAATAAAGTGAGTTAAGTTCAAAAAAAAAACCCTTACAGTTATTCTAACAACTGAATCTAATGGTGATGTGAGAGTAACCATTAAATAGAAATTAATATATTATGAGATGAAATATATTAATTATAATAAATGTCAACAGGGAGGTGAATATACCATATAAAATAAATTTTTGTTTGAAGAATCAAATATGTCTCTTGGAGTAAAAAATGATACAAAGAAACCCATACCTTCTTTTCCCACATAGTCGAATGCACTTTAACCTCTATTGAAGAAAAAATAAATATATTAATATTTTATTTTATAACATTATTAATATATATTAAGCTTTATATAATTAATTTATGAAAATTGTTTATGAATATAATATTTATTTATGACTTATTTTCACTATCTGGTATTAGAAACATTAATAGTTTCATTAATGTTACATAATGTCGATATCAATACACACTGATGAACAAATGTTTAATAATTACAATATCATTTAAGGTATTACAATAAATATCTTATATTAATATATAAATCTCATATATCCATCTATAGGAGATTTAATTATGATGTGTGAAATTGGAATCAATGTCCACATTTTTTTTTATTTGGGAGATCAAAGATTTTATTTTTATAATAAGTTAAATATATAATATAAATTTTATAGAAACATATAAAAATAAATTTTTTATCATTAAATTATAATACTGTTAATATTTTTGTTCCTATATTCAGCCATTATAAAGTTTTATATCTTTGTTCAATTGGGCTGTTAGAGAAACCTTAAAATGAACCTTCTATAATTCAAAAGATGTGTAAGGTTTATAATATTTTATGACATAAAACAATAATATAAATAAGAATTATTATATTATTTTTAGAACATATTTTTTTGTTCATATTTTATGTGTTTTGGGTATGTAATGAAAAAATATATTAAAAATGAAAAAAATGATATTTTGTGGATGTGGTAGTCCGCACAATGCAAAATTAACATGTTATTTTCCTAAAAATGAAGGGTAATGAATACTGATTACAATATATAATATAATAAAAATAATTATTTTATTTGTGAAAAAAAAAATTAATTTACTACTAAATAGCCAAATAATAGAGGCTGTGGTGTAAAATGAAAGGCATTGCTTTGTGGTTATATTATTCCACACAAATGAAGGATCAACACTCATTTGTTATTATTAGTTATTATAATGAAATAAATGATTTTTTTTCAAATAATATAATAATAAATAAGTATATTAATGATAATTAGGTAATTATATTACTCTTTTTATCATAGTTTTGGTATTAATTGATTAAAAATTAATGGATAATGTTTAAATAATAATCATTTTGGGACTTTGAACATTCTCTTGAATGAATCCTTGGAAATGAATATCTTGGTATAAATGATGGTGACCATGGGATTGATTAAATGGAAGGGAACTATATTAAGGAAAAAATAGGAATTTTTTGAATTAATTATCTATGGATATTATTACCTTTGAGAGGATGTATGTGGTACCCATTTATATGTGAATAATAGTGAAAATTTCTGAACACCCATTATTTTTTAATAATAGATTTACACCACTAGAAGTTAAATGATTCCAAAAGTGATAAATAATGTTTTGTGGGGTGTCATATAGCCAATAAACTAACAAAATAACGTTTTAATAAGATTTTTAATATTATTCGAGCCTTTTACCACTTCGGTTTCATATTTAGATTATTTTGGTTTTAACCTCGATAACTAGTTTTCCCCTAACAGCTTATAAAATATTAAAAATATATGAAAAATATTGTAACAAAATTATGTTGTACTGAACCAAAATTTTGGATAGAGATAATTTAATTATATTTATAAATAATATAATATTAACATTCAAATAAAAAATTAATATATAATAAAATTGTTTTATTGAAAAACAATTCTATTATCAAAAGGTGTTCACAATATTTTTGCTATTAAATTATTATTTAATGATGTTAATGAATTTATATATTTGATTAAAATAATATTATATTAATTTTTGAGAAAATATTAATTTAATATTATGTATAATTTTTTTTGATAAAACAATTCATTTAAAATAACTCTTTCCCCATCATTACTATAACTATCACTAATCTTAAAAATAATTTTCTTATTCCAAAATATAAAATTGACCATAGTAAATAATATGAAATATTTTTATATAAAACATGAAATATATATACTTTTTATTATAAGATATTAATAATAAATTTTAACATAAGAGAATATATATAGTTTTTACTGTAAAAATTTACTTTTTTTCAAATACATTAAACGCGATTTTTATGAATTAAGAATATTATTTCTAAATGATTTAATTTACTTTATAAAAAAACTTATTATATATTAATGTTTTCAAAAAAAATTATGTGATGATATTTATTTTATTAAGTAAGTTGTTATTATTTTACTATTCATTGAAAAATAATTTCTTTTTGAAAAATATCAAAATGTTAATGTAAGAACATAGTGACCTGCTGAATTCAAAAAAAAATTCACTTAAAAACAATTATATTATTAAATTTGAAAAATTTTCTTTTAAGTGATTATTGAGTATATAATGAAATAAAAATATTAATTAAAAAATAAATTTTTAAAAAATAATTGTTATTAATATTATATCATCTCAATATCTAATTTAAGTAATATTAAATATTATTTCATATAAAATAATATTTTAAAATTTTAAATTTAATTCATTAGGATAAAATATTTGAAATATTCCAAAAAATATATTGCTTCTTAATAATATTACATTCCAACTAAATAATATTTTCCAAATTCCATGAATAATAATTATTTAAATTTTAAAAATTATTTTTACTAATATAATGATATGAATCTATGTCATTAAATTTTTTAGAGACATCATATAAAAATTTAATTATAATAATATTAATATTAATACACAATTAATATATATTATTTTGTTTTAAATGTTATTTCTTTTTGAGTATTCTTATTGTAAATTCACTATTAACAATATTTAACTTCAGTTTACTTATTGAATACATGTATATAAAATAACCTTATTCTGAATAACCATATTTCATTCCATTATATATACATGTTGGAATCTTGTATTTCAACCACTTTAATTTTTTCACACATCGCATTTACTGATTTTTCATTTTAAATTCCAAAAAAATCATTCTCCTAAAATGATTTTGTTCCTAATTATAGGTTTTCATATACTATATGTGAACGTTAGGGGTGAAGATCCTCAATGATATCTCAAAGTGATGAAGAGTTTGTTGTTTTTTATTTATTATCCCATTTTAATTTATTCACATTTGTAGAATGTAATAAACAATATTGAGTAATAATCCATGGTTTTTAATAATCATCTTCACTTGATTTTTATGTATTGTTTTCCTATCAATTAATAATTAATTTTTAGATCAATTCATATTTTTTAGATTTATTACCACATCTATTTCAATTACATTGAAGAAATAGAAATAAATATTTTTGAATTATAAATATTTAGTTTATGAAAATAATTTGAATTCTAAAAAAATAGGCTTATTAATTAGCACATAAATAAACTGTGTCATCATAATATTAATTATAAAGTAGTAAAAATTGTCATTAAATGTTTTTCAAATATAATAATGACTCAGGATATAGCTTCTATGAGATTAAAATTCTCGTATATTAGGGAATACCAGGTATCATACCATTTCCCACATCATAGGAATATATTAATATTTTCAACCATTTATTATAAATATGAATCTATATCTAATTGAAGATATTTTTAAAACACATACCCTCCATGGCATCATTTTCAAGATATATTTAACAAAAAAATTATAAAACCAAAAAAATATTTTCATATTATACAAAAAAATTAGAGTAATTTATCATATGGATATTCAAGCTTAATCCTAAGATTTCAAAACCAATGTAACCATTAATTCATCCTATGAAACATTTATTTCATCTATATCCCACTTGGTTCATCCTATAATCCTCTTATTCCGATATAGAATACATTAAGTTGTGTTCCCTTACAATTCTTAATTCAATCCCATAACGTAATTAGGATGTAAATCCTTCACAATGGATAATAAAGAGAATGTGATTAACCAAATAATATCATGTAAAATTGTGTACCTAGGTTTCTTGTATTATTCCCTATAATCATGTACTATAATGAATATTGAGTTTATAGTCAACCATCCTTTTAAATAAATTTATCCAAGGTAAATCTGTAGTATATATGCTTCCATATTCTAGTTTTTAGATAGGGATGTTTTTTTTGTTAAGAAAAAAATATTTTATTTACAATGAAATAAAGATGTTATCCTTCCCAAAAATATAACTTTGGGGTTTCACTAATTTTTCTTTTTCCTATCTCTAAAATAGTTAAACTAATATCAAAAAATAAGAAAACCCTACTCTGATACTAATAATATTAGGCCAAAGACATGGCCGACTAATTACATTAATTGAAGAAAATATTTCGTTATAATATATTCCCATTATCATTTAGGTTTTCAGTTTTAGATGTTTGGGAAAAAATAATGACTAAAAATAACCATTAATTATTAAAGAAATAATTTTTTCCACTATATATGAAATTTATTAATCCATAACAACGCTTCAATATCCCCCACTAATTCTCCCAAAAAGGGTGCTCTTATAAACACAACATTTGCATTAATTTTTTTTAATAATCGGTATAATTTGAAACATAAAAAAGGGGTAAGCATTGAATCTTTCTAAGTGAAAAGAAAAGTGATAATAGTCTATGATCATAAGAGAGAATAAGTGTATAGAATAGGTATAATTTAAATACTTAATAAAATCATTCCCAAAAAATAATTTATAAAAAATTTAACATCAAGAAGTTAGAATTTCCATAATATAAAATAAGAATAAAAATATTGTGAAAACATATTCAAAAAATTATAATTCGTGAGGGAGAAATATTGGAATATGAATTTGAATAATTTAATGTAATAACTTGGATATATTGTATATATATCTTCTTAAAAATATGAAAAATAATATAATACTAATACTACTTTGGTGAAATCATTATTCCCATTCATTTTTGAACAAACACATTATTTCCCCACCTAAAAAAGAGAGAAAACAAATTATACCCATTCTTTTGTAAACAAAATGATTATGTGTATGTCTCACAATATAATTATTTATTAACTAAAACTAGTGAACTGAAAGGAGATATACGACCCCAAACATCATCATCCTTATATATGAGTTCCCTGATAAATTAATAATTCATCATAAAGAACCCTTGTCTAGAAACTGGGTTTCATATCCTTTTTAAATGTAATAAAGAAAAAAAAGCCAATTACTCTAATAATTGTAATGTGATATAAGTATGGAAAATAAATGATTGTCCAATGATCTTTAATAACAATAATGGTAAATGTCTTCCAATTTAGATGATATGTAATTTTTTATTTACACTATATATAAAGAGTATATGGTTAAGTAAATTATTTCTCCAATCAATAAATGAATGTAATCTTAGAGAACACAATTAAATAAATTGATGGAAATATGAAGTGTCCAGAGTGGAAATACATTGGAGTAAAAATTATCAATATTGAGTAAATATGAATTAAAAAGTTAGTAATGTCTTGAAATAAAATAATATTACATAAATTATCTATAAAAATAATGTGGATGATATAATTTGAATAATATCATCCATCACACAAAATAAATTTAAAAGGGAAATGACATAGTTGAAAAAATTTGGAGTTTTATAAAAACACATTGGAAATAAGAAATACTAATGATATTTTGAAATTGCTTTTTAAAAATAATATATAATTTTTTTTGAAAGTAATTTCTTTTAGAAACCCTGAAAACATAGATTTAAACTATCATATAAAATAACAAAGGTGTTGCAAATATTTTTTCACTTATAAATGCAAAAACAATAATTTGATAAAAATGCCTTATAGAAAAAGCAATAAAATTATTTTATTTTTAAAAAATTCAAAGAAAGAAAAGTTTGTTAAAAATATTTTTTTTAATAAAATATAGTGATATATAGAATTTTTTTAATTGAAACTAAAATACGAGTGAAAATATATATATTTTTTTTGGTTAAAAATGCATTTTTTTAAAACCCACATCAAAAAGAGAGTGACAAAACATCATTTTCAAAATAGTAGAGTGGAAATATGAAAATTTCATTATATAATACATAATAATGTTCCATTTCATAAATTATAACTTTTATGGGAAATGAAATGAAGAAAAGGATGGGAAACCATTATTAATAAGGATAAGATGTTTTCTTCACAAAGATATATTTTTAGGTGAATAAATTAATCAAAGAAAATATATTAGATTAAAAAATAATTCTACATAGAGATTAATTTAATTTTCCATGAAATAAAATATTTATTTATAATTAAAAATCATAGAGGAAAATATTGAAAAAAAACTTTTATATCAATGAAGGGTGTTGAGTTAAGAAATCCCTTTTCGTAATAGTAAAATAAATATGAAAAGAACATGAGGGTGTTGAAATTAGATAAACCTTAAAATACAATAACATCAAATATATTCATTATAATTGAAGAAAAATTGGTAGTGAATATTCCATATACAATAAATAATGGAGCTTAAATTAAATAATGTTTCATGGAGTTGAAAATGAGTCAAATAAACCCTTACCTTGTTTCCTTTTTTATTAAAATGTTCTATAACATCCTATATGAGAAACATAACTATATAAATATTCCATTTAATAACTTTATATATATATTATGTTTTATATAATTCCATTAAGATTATTTATTATTAATACAATAGTTAGTTAAATCTTATTTTAACCATCAAGTATTATTAAATTTAATTATTTCAAGCTTGTTTTATAATGTGGATATCAGTACCCATATATTTGATACAATGTTTATTACTAAAAGATTATATAATTTGTTATAGATGATAAATTATATTTTTCATAAATATATTCTATCATTACAGATGTATTTCAGTTATGTGTCATGAGAATGGAATCTTTGTTAGTTTATTTCGAATCATTTAGAGTTCGAAGATGAAAATTTAATAATAACTCAAATAGTATATATAACCATTCTCGAACTATATAAAATAATTATTTAATTGTTAAATTATTCTAACATTAATATATACATTTCATATAGTTATCTAGGTTAGTATTTTATAGCATTTTTCAAGTAGGTGTGTAGACCTATCCATATTGGAACATAAAAATATTTGATGTGTGGTTATGGTAATGAAATTGTTTATTTTATCATAATAAAAATAAAATATATGATTAATTATATAATATAAATATATTAAATGTTTTTAATTCTTTTTTAATAGGATTTGATAAAGTATAAAAATATTAATGGAATATATAGAAAATGTCATTTTAGGAAGGCGGTAGACTGCATCACATGATATTAATGTTTTATTTTACAAATAAGTGAGGGGCGGGGGGTGAAGGTGGATTATACTTGTCGATAAATAATAATTATTATATTATATATATCACATTTATTATTTAGTTAAATATTTAATACTAGTGAATGGAGGTACTGGGGAAAATAGAAGGTTCCTCATTATTGAGGTGGTAGTTCGCACAAATATAGGATAAAAATAATTTAATTTATGAAATGTATGAAATGGAAGAAATAATATAATTTAAATTTATATAATAAAACATTAGTATAATAATTATATTAATATCATTATATTAATTTGGTCATTAAGGGTCCATATAAGTAATATTAAAAATAAGAGGATAATGTTTATGTAACACTCAGTTTGGGACCTTGAAGATTCTACTGAAAGAATCCTTATAAATAATGAGAGTAAGAAAACTTATGGTGGCCATTTGTTTTATTAGGAGTGTTTTAATTGTAGGGACATAAATTTTGGTCATGGTTCAAGGATTTTTTGATGCATATGTGTAACTTTGAGAGGGTGAAAGTGATCCCCTTTTGTAAGTGATGAAAATGGACTTTTTTTAAACACTGATTATTTCCAAATAATATATTGGCCCGATTCAAGGTTAAATAGTTCTAAAAATAATAAATAATGGATATTAATTATTTTCACACATGTTTTTATCATTTTTCAAAGCTTTTACCACATTATTTTTTCATTTTACTATTTTTTTGTATACCATCGTAACTAGTTTTTGACCTAGTAGTTTATATTTTTTAAAAACATAATGTAATAATAAAAAACAATTTTTTTAAAAATATTAAGGATTACAATATTCTATTACAATTTCTCAATAAGATAAAATTTTCTTATATATTTAATATATCGAATACCCATTTTGTAGAAAAATATTATTCACACAATTATGTGTCATTAATATTATTTAGTGTTGTTTACCTATTGAATGATTGTTAATGTCTTGTATATAGGTTTGAACATTGTATAATTTTCATAGTTTAGAAGATATTAATTTCTTATATTATGAAAAAAATTTACACAGTTAATAAAAATAATCAAACATTACTATTATACTGTCATCTTCATAATTAAAATTAGTCATAATAATCATATTTTTAATCCAAAAAAAGAAGTTGACCTTATTAAATATGAATAATCATTTTTTGAATTAAATAAGAACTAATTTTTTATTTTTTATTTCCATAAGTGATGTAAATTACTTTGTAATATATGTTAATAAAGAATGGTTTTAATAAAAACAATATTACAAAACATTCAAAAAATTTAAACAATGGTTTTATAAATTTATCATAGAAATTTTAAATGATTTATTTTATTTTATAAAAAATAGTTTTTATAAAAAAAATAAAAAAAGGCATTTATTTCATTAAAGATATGGTATTTAAAAACCATTATATTTCATATCTAAATAAAATTCAATTTTTTGAAAAATTGAACGAATGTTCCCCTAAGATAATGTTGACAAGAATAATTCAAGAATAAATTAATTTTAAAAAATTTTAAAATTTTTTATTTTGAAATTTATTTCAAATGAACATTAGAAATATAGAGAACATTTGATTTATTTAAAAAATATTGTTTTTAAATATTTAGTGTTCTTAGTATAATTTTAAATAAATTTATACTGAATGAATATTAATTTATTAGTTCATATATCTTAACAATTCAATGGTTTTATTTTATTTTATGAGGATAAAATATATAATATTTCAAATATTTATTTTCTAATAAATTTTAAATTAATATTAAATAATTATTTCTAAATACTATTAAAAATAATTATATATATTATAAAATTATAATATTAATAATCCCTAAATGAAAATATCTTTCTTTGTATTTTATAACTAAACAATAAAATACTTTTATTATAATAATAATATTATTAATATATAACACATAAATATATATATTTGTTATATTTTAATATTATATATTATTTCATTGTCAGTTTTTATACTATACATTTACCACTAAAAATACACAGCATCAGTGTTCCTATTAGATACATGTATATACAATGAAAATTTTCTCAATAATCATATTTCCATCAATTATATATTTTTTCTAGAATATGGCATTATGTTCTCACTTATTGTGTCATATTTCTCAATGGTAGAGTTTCCATTTGAGATATCACATTACAATTGTTGCATTAATGAAAATATACACAAATTTAAGAGTTCATTTTCTATTTGTGATCATTGTGGGTAAAGATAATCCATTATATATCATAGTGTTTAATATTTAATTGTTTTCTGTTTATTTTTTTTCTTTTTAATGTATAGTATTAAATGATGTAATAATCCACGGTGGTTAATAATCCACGGTGATTATTAATCCATTGTAGGAGATACTTAGGTTCATGTGATTTTGTTATAATATTTTACAATGAATCAATAATTTTATGTTAGTTTGATTCTTATATTGTATTAGTTATTAAAAAATTTATTTAAATTCCATTGAATAAATTGAAATATATATTATAATCATAAACAGGTAGTTTATTGAAAGAATATGATTCCTAATAACCTTGAGCGTTACATTATCACAGTCACATCAAAAAATTCATTTATTATCATGATAATTACATTAAAGGGTTTAATATTATACTTGTTTTAATAGACTATGACAACAAGTAAAAAAATTAAATTTTTATTGAAAATAAAAAACATTAGTTCTAGGAAGATAGAACTGAAAATAGAGATCAGGAGTCTTTGGGGACTCGACAACTTGAAAAAATAATTGTAACATCCTATATTGATAGAAACTATAACTGGTGTCATGATATGAACCACTACAAGACAAGAGGTGAACCTCTCCATATTCCAGAGTCAGCTGACATGTTTCTTGGGTCAATATGTGTACATTGTGGATATTATACCAAAATTTTAGAAAAAAATGTAGTAGAAAAAATATAAATAGATTTATCAACCAAATGAAACAATACAACATAACCAAAAAATGAAGGGACAATAATAAACCAAGTAAAACATAACAAGAACATGGAACGTATACACTAGAAGTAAAGTGGTCATACCTTAAAGAATCAAAATTCCAAAAGTAACAAAAAATCCAAACATGCTCCCAATCCCAACCAGGTCCTCACGTCCAATACTCCATCCAAGGAACATGCCCCTATCATGAACCTATACCACTAAACATAAGAATATTCATAGGTACCATTGTACCATGTATTAAAGACAAGGGTGTGAGTACCACTAATTAGGCCACCACCAATGGTTTATAAAAAAACAAACAGTCTTTACAATAGTGTTTGTATATAAACAATGGGAGATAAATAAACATCTAAAAAATAACAAGTTTTAAATTAATTTTTTTAATAAATAATATATCATTTATGTTCTAACATGAAATGAAAATATCCAAACATTATCTAACCATAATGGAATCATAAGACATATCAAAAAGTTAATCAATCATTCAATCACAATGGGGCATTCACTAATCAATTAAACATAACCATTCACCTAGGATAATTACTCTAAGTAACCAGAACATGTTCATACCATGGGAAAAGAGATCCTTCCTCCATAATCCCAAACCATGGAATATTTAGGAGTACATAACAACCATATAAAATATAAAACCTGAAAAACATAGGTGGGGCTAAGAGAATTAATGTATCCCAACCAAAAAATGTGGAACCATATTCTAATATTCTAGACATAAAATACATTGGAGGGGCCTAGGTCATTTTTCTTTCTCGAACAATGAGTGTAGATAATTGGTCCAATAACCTACTCACATTAATTACTCAATGGTAATTCTTATTTTAGTGTTCATCACATTTACCCATATTAAATTTTCAATTAACATGGTCCTAATGGACTAGTAAAACCATGTCATGCCATAAATACATCCTAGGAATCTTAATATATCGTAAAACACCAAAAAAATTATATCTTTAAAATAATCTATATTATCCCTTGAAAATATGGGCCTTCTAATTTAAAAATAGAACCGGTCCCCACAGTTTTTATTTCAATTTCCAACCATTAAAAATATCTATTAATGCAATTTCCCAAAATTGGAAACCAAACCCCTATTTCAAATAATAAATTTAAATTAAATAATAATACCCTATTCAAACCACATTGAGGTAAAACCCCCCATTAAAACATTTCCCAATATTTAAAAAATTCTTTTTCAATCATGGAAAACCATAAACAGATCAAAATCTAAACATTAAATATAAACAATTTTCAAATCTTCTTAGGTGTTTCAAAAAAGATAACATATAAAAATTTCAAACATCCCATTAACCACTACCATTACCTATGTGACAACTAATACCGATTTACTCTCATAATTTCTCTAACTCAACTTTTACTAATTCATTTCCCCATTTTTAAGGGCTTAGTATACCCCATGGGAAGCCTATGTTCGGTCTCACATAATCATTGAACCAAAAAATATATGTGAAGGTTCTATCACATTAATCTAGAGACCACATTACTTTACATAGTTAAATACATTAAAATTATTCAAGTAAATACATATGAACCACCACAATCACTAATTAAATTTAAAGGATATGGGAAAATGATTATAGAACACCTTGATCATGCATATAGAAAACTGATCATCCAAACATAAGGCTTAATCATATGCCAAATATCATTTAAAATATAGACATAAAATCTTATAGAATATATGGCCTTAGGTATTCAAAATTATAGAAAAATATTCAGCTAATCCTTTTTTCCAAAAATGGAAGGAAATTATATTGAAGACTTAATTGGAGCATCGATTCTCCACAAAAGACACTCCAAATTCATGTGAAACGAGGGAGAATAATAAATAGAGAATAGTGGATATAATAGTTTTCACCATAGCTATTAGGGGTTAAATGTGGTGAAAATCATTGGATTGAGAAATAAGATCAAGAGGAAAATATGGTAAATAAAAAAATTATTGAGGTGTATAGTGCCACTCATATTCCAAAATGGGGGACAACCATACAGCTCCCCCTAACTAAGAGGTTATCAAGAGACAAGGTTTTTCTTTCCACCTATATTGTTACAAATACTATGGGGTGTACTTGTGTTCAGCACTGCCTAATTGGATCTCAATCCATATGGTCTTCTGGGCCAACGTGCATGTTTTCCATAACCATTCACACCACTTCAATAATTTTCATTATTATGGCATGTGGTTATTATTAAACCCTCCCCAATTGTTATCTCTTTATAGATTGGCATATTTTCCTTCATTCCCATTCACTCAACCCATATGAAACCCCTACGACCTTTCCTACTCATGTATATCCTTCCATTAACACATTTAGGGAGATTTTATCTAATCATTAAACGAACATGAACCCCTTAAACCATACATATCTTACAATATTCCTCATATCATAATATTTTAATTTGAAAATTCTAAATTGTCATTTTTTTCAGCCTAATAGTGTAATTTGTTAACATCACACATCTATCTTTTATTCCCTTTCTCCAATACATAAAAAACCAAACGAACATAAACTTCACAAGTAATTCCCAAAAAGTCCCAAACTCATATATTCTATGTGATATCAAGAGGATTGTGTAAGTTTATTTTCATTAATCATATATTTAGATAATTATAATTGTATGAAGACATATGGAAGACAAGTCACAATCATGAATCCTCAATTTTCATCACCCATATTTTATATAACTTATACCATCATAAATACATGAATAATGAGTGGGAATATCGTAATAACTGAGATAATGAAATCAATGATTACCTAGAATCAACATAAGTAAATTCACCATATCATATGAATTTTTAAAAAGTCATAATGTTTAAGAGGAAAAAATGATTATCAGGGCCTCCATTCTTATAGGTTTATCATCCTAATTAGAATCTTTCTTATGCACATTATTTCTTAAAAATGGAACTATATTTAGATTCATTTATGATTACACGTGTTCATGATTACACATGACTAGAAAATGATTCTTATATAATGGTTATAGTTATAGCTCTAGATAGTACTGATATAACATAATCCCTAAATGGGACATCACTCTTACAGGGTGATCATCATTATAGTACTCATCATTATATCTCACTAAATATTATGCATAACCCCTTAAATTTAAGAAAATACTAATATAAAATTTATAATCTCTTAATCTCATTAAAAAACCTTTTCAATCACTCATAAAAATCTAAAAACATCATCCAAATATTCTCTTATCACCTAGATTATTTCCAACATTTATTAAGAATTTATCTGTCAATCATGACATCTAATGACATATCATATTTTCTTAAAATCATCTCAAAACATTCAAACAATAATTCATAAATTGGTGATAAATAAATGGTTCATGTTTGAATGCTATTCTTGAAATATTTTAATGAAAATGTTGATTATCATCACAAACAATATCATGTTGACAATAGAAAAATATTCATGAAATAGTTGATTATCATAACTAATTTTCACAAACAAATTAATGTATCCTTTAACTTGAAAAATATATATATAAGTCTAGAACTCAAGAAGATTTTAACATTCCCTAAATAAAAAAATATTTTTAATTTCCTTAAATATAATTTAAAAAATCATCACAAATAAACTAGTATTGATAAAGAAATACAAAATAATCCTATAAAAGGATTAAATAAATTTCTTATGTGGATTTATCATCAAATCTACACATACTCATTACACTCCCCCTTATTAACAATAATTTCATAGTGATCGATACAAAGGGGGAAAATTTCTTAATGAAAATGGCCATGAAATAACTAAATCTTTATCTATATGATCAATCTCACTGTATAAAATAAGATTCATTAAATTAGACATCAACTTTGTCTTTAAAACAATTACACTAAAAATTTCTTTGATTTCATGGTCATTCTAATAGAATAATTTGAAATAGATTTGGGAAATTATCACTTTCACCACATAAAATAATCATCCAAGGAAATCATAATGTTTAAATAATATAATTCCCAACTACCATATAAAATTTCATAATATTAAATACGATAACATAGTAGAGGAAACTCAAGAAAAGCTTAAATCAGTGTTTTAAATTGATTTATCCAAACTCTATCACCCTTAATGTGTCAAATAAATCACTTGTGAGAGAATTTATGAATCTACTTGCAACCAATTTTTTTATGGAACAAATTATTACATCAATATATGATCATCCTAGGTATCATTTTGTAAATTATATTTGTTATCATTTTTTGATCAAGATTTAGTAAATATAATTTTAGATAGATTTATGGAACATTGACTATAACATTTGATAATTAGGGGCATCTGGTATGTACATCCATATCTTAAAGATAATTGTTCATAAACATAATTTGAGTAGCTGAATATGATTTAACAATTTAATTTTCCTCATTGTACTCAATGTGACCAAACCTTGTTTCATTGAGATCCAGGAATCCCACTTTCCACCAACAAAAAAGACTCATCATAAAGTGTACATTTTTATATCTATAGATACTAAGCAATACAAATTTGAAAACCGTACAAAAACTAGTCATCTTTAATAGTGTATTGTATAACATAGTTGAATGTACTTGAAATATATTAGAGAATTTCATTGTTTTCATGAATATGATATTACATTGGATTTAACTAAAACCCTACACAATGTGGGAAACAAAAAAATATATCCTTACTTGAAGTAGATAGATAAAAACATATTCCAATTAGTTTTATAAATTAAATTTTTTAATGAGTTTAAATTCAACATATTTTTTAGATATTTTACACCTATATCGATGTTGAAACTATTCATTCATCCACCATTCAAAACCTTTTTGGTCATTCTTTTTCAATCATGTTTTATTGAAATGAAAACATGATCAACATCATGGTATATTTTTAACCCTATGAAAAACTAAATTTATCTATGTATATAAATTTAAAACACTCTATTCATTTGTTTGGATAAATATTAACGCACATTCTCCTTAACAATTTAAAATAGTATGACTTCAACATACACTATCATAATCAATGATGTGGTATTGGTCTTCTTGATGTAAAAATTACAATTAACATATCTGTTCAGAAACTCTATGCTTCTCATGAACTAATCCGTCATGAAGTTATTATCACTCTCTTCTTGATTGAGTCCACAATAAGAAATATATCTCTTATAAATTTTGTTTCTATCATCATCAAATTTAAACTCCCCTCATTTTCTTATACCGGCTTACTCATTGAGTCCACCAATACGTAATGCTGACTTTTTATCCATTCAAAAAAATGTATATTTGTGAGTAAATTGAGAGAATAATTATAATAGTTTTATTCCTATACACTAGGGAAAATATCTAATTTAAATCAGTACCCCCAATTTGATATAAAACCTTACATTAATGTTTTTCTATATTTCTATAAGCATCTCACTGTTAATTTAGCTTTTTCCTAAAATAGAATTTTTTTATAATAATTTTTTTCAATCGGTCGTGGAACAAGTTTCGAAGTACCATTATTTTCGATTTGATCTATATATTCCCATAATAGAATTGATCTGCTACATTTTAAAAATATTCATTATAATTTTTAGGGATTATAATTTAAAGAGGGCTTATTTGAATGGATCCCATTACTCTTATTTGGGTATGAAAACAACAAGTTTGTTCCAAAATTGTATTTTCAATATTAAAATTATTCACCCACTTTAAAAGTTCACCTATAAGTATGTTTTCTTCATCTTCACTAGAATATGTAGAGTATGTATTTTATTGATGAGTCTATGTGGTTTATTCATTGTCACATGTTGATGTATTATCGAAAACAATATACTTGGTCTGTATCTCAATGGTATTCCTAGAGACCACTTAAATATAAATGAATAAATCATCATTGAATTAAAAAAATACTAAATAAATTTATTTTTTTTAGTATATCGGAACATTTGTTTCCATGTATCGAGAGAATATTATTTTATATTCATTCCCATAAGACCTATTTCTATTTATTCCCTTCTTTTTTATTATGCCTGAGAACCTAATAAAATTATTCTGATCTACACCTAGCATCTTTGTACAAATAATTTCATAGTTAGAACTGGTATATTAATCTCTCAAAAATAATATTTTTAAAATAATCCCACCTATATTAATGGCCATTATCCAATGGAACCTTGAAGTATCATATTCAGTAAAAATATTTAGTGATATTTCTAAATGTATGATATTTTAAATTCTAGCCACCCCATTTTGTCGATGGGTATTTATATCACTCAACTCTTGTTTCATTCCATTAATATATAAATACAATAATAGATATTTATTAGTATATTCCATACCACAGTACGATATAAACATTTTCAAAGATATAAATTTTTTCAACCATTCCCATATAGATTTTAAATCATTTTTGAGCATATTACATTTTGGATATAAACATTATACATGTTATTTTGGTGAAATAATCCTTTAAAGTTAAAGAAATATATATCCCCACATAGTGACATCTACTTTCATCAAGCCACACACATCAATATATACTAGATCTACTAGTTTCTCAATTTTAAATTCAACTCTATTATAGTTATTTGTCACAATTTTGTTATTTATTCCATGTATTTACTATTTTAGTAGTGCCTTTTTTATATTAATAATGACTCTATCTAATTATTATTTTATGAACATACTAATTTTATTTTGTCTATGTTGAGCCAATCTTATAGGCCAAAAAAAAATTTGTATGAAAACTCAAATAATAGTTTGATTTCCCCCTATATGATATAAATTTCCTTGAGTTCCTATTACCTTAGGTAAGAAAACACACCTTTTATTATCAATAAAAGTAATTAATTACCCCTTGAAATCACATCATTGTAATTATCATAAAAATATGAGTCATTATGTATGTTGTTCTATTACTCATCTTGATATAGCACTTTATTAGGCCTGATATACTTAAACCAAAGGTTCCCTATACCAAAATATTTACTTTTCAGAGAAATATCATTATAGAAAGTCATAGTTATATAGTCATATTAATACATATTATTAAAATTTTATATATCTCCAGTTATATGAGATGAATAACTAGTTTCCATAATTCAATGATTCTTAGTTTTTATTCTTTAAAAGCATACATTAAAAAATTGTATTGCATATTGTAGTTTTGAATCATCGTATATTTCTAATGATGATTATACTATGATAGTATATATAGAAATAAATTGTTTGAAATATGTCTATTCCCACCACATATTATATATTTTCATTGAAAAAATTAATACTATTTATATTCTAAATATTCTTTTTTTATTGATACAGTAAAATGGTATTCACCTAATTCTTTTGATTCCTCCCCCTTGATTTAAACTATTTACATAGACTAGTATGATACATAAAGCTCCCAAAACGTTGTTCTTTATGTCCATTCACACCAAAACACCAATAATTTAACTAAAACCTACCTCTATGGTATAAATTATATGCCTACACAGTGTTATGTTTTTATTTATTTTCTGAATTTAGGTTAGCATTTTTCACTAAGAATTATTATGTGTTTCTTATTAGTATATATTATATTGATATGTAATATTTCTCAGATTTTTTATCTTTCCATGTGTGAGAATATTCTTACCATTCTTAAGGTTGTGTGGTTGTAACATACAATTTTATTTCTAATAAATATTGAGAGATCATAATTTATTCTGATATTAGCTATCTTTAGAAATTTTAATATCATGTTGACCAAATTAAACTCTAGAATTGATAAATTTTTACTAATTTGTACATTCTCAATGACCTTTAATACAACTTTAAAATCTTTATTTGTCATTATCAATAACCATTTAAAAATCATTAGTTTTTCCCTCAATATATCTACATCCTTATCCCAATGGATAATAATTTAGATAAAAAAATCAATAATACTGTTATTTTCTACATTATCATTTTTCATTTTATATTTCATTGACAATATTGAATTTCACTATCCAGACCAATTTTATCTCTTTTTAATCTATCCTAATATGTGAATTATTATTTATCAATATTTTAATTTCATCAAACCACTTCTTAATATTAATTTTCATGTATATGAATTTTAATATCCTGTATATTTAGAATAAAACCCCTTATTTTCCTATTATTCATCATCTAATAAATCTATATTATCAATATTGTGACCCATGAAAACTATCCAGGAGACATCCAAATGGGTCTCTCATTATCATTTCATTCATTTTCTTGACCCAACCCAATAAAGGGATCAATACTCAACTACCCAATGCCCATATCGATTGGCTAGGGGGTTTTGACAAGCACTGAATGAATAACTAACATAGAGAGGCCTTTGCCTAAGTACATCTATTCATGAACACAGACAAATAAATTAAAAAGTGCAAAGGGAATGAGTAAACGATGGAACACTTGTATAAAATAAACCTAGCATGCATAAACTACAATACAATATAGATTAACGATAGTATAAAGGAAAAGAAACAGGTAAAAATACATGAACAATAAGAAATATATCCCAATCTATAGAAATTGGAAAGTAAATAGATGAAAGATATCACAAATCATGAATCCCAAGCTACAACCATCGTACATGTTCCATGAACCCTGTATCTCTAACCTCTATTATAGTAATGATGGACCTATATGTCATTTTCATAAGACATGATAGATGTGGGAATATATCACCTTGGGGTGAATATAATCATACCCAGTTGAACACCCTACAAAAAAAGGAGGAGTAGTATGATATACTAGAGGAAAAATATTTTCCAGATAGAATAAGGTACAATGACATTGTACATCTCATCCCAAAAATAAGTGAAAGTATAATCTTCTGAGAAAAAGGGGATATGAATGGTGTGTAGAATAACTACCCATCATGACTTCAATGCCTATAATAGGAGAGTAGATTCATCCATCTGTGTGAATATAAACACAAAATAACATGGCATAACCCTCATGTCTTATTTTATCCTAGAAGGATAGTAATCGAATAGAAGGTGTGGATATAAAATAGGGATTTATATTTATATATACACTTACTAAAAAAATCCAAATTATTAGGGTAAAGAGATATCTATATCCCATATCAGCACAGGAAGAAGAGTAGCCAACAACTCTACAAGTCCAAAAATGATTCCCATCATCCCATGCATCTTCTATGAACACAATATTATATGTAAACAATTCAATATACATGCCTGCTATCCTTTTTGGTTGGAACTAACTCACCGGCATGGTTTTTTTGTTACATCTAAACAATGCATCTCGGTGGGGGAAAGCATCCCTCATCTTCGTGAGTCCAAAGCTACATCAACCACATATCAACATTGTGTCACATTGTATACAGAACACATTTTCTAGGTCTATAACCCATTCCCTATTATAATAGTAGGTTTTACTATGATAGTCAATGGAGGTCCCATTCACTTCCAAGTCGGAGTGTTCCACTGAGATGGTATAGGACACATGCCCAGCCCAGCTGAAGTGTTCCACACTAAATGTCTGTAGGCGACCCATGACCTCTGCTGAAAAGAGTGTTCCACTCTATGAGTTAGTAGATAGCCCATGACAAATCCATCAATATGGTTCCAGTATAAAATTCATTAAGGACCCATTCCAAGCCAAGCATGAGGATTCCACTCATCAATATATATAAGACCCATGCCTAGCCTAGTTGGAGGGTGCCACTCAAGAGTAAACCTCTGGTGATTATACCTGACCACTTTCATCATTGAGCATTGCCTAAAAAGTTTCATTGCACAAAACATTTTACATCACATATCCAAATATGAATTCTATGGGACCATCATGTTCATCATGGGAAAACACACATGATAGGATAATCATATGCCAAATCCTTGGTAAAAAAGGAGAAATGGTAAAATTTATTTTACCAATAAAAAATAAGGGATGCATGGAATTTTAGGGGGCCCACAGGATATGTGGTTCTTATTCACAACATACACATTTCCTTGGCAAGTACACAACTCCTAATATATGTAGTTGTACATACATTTTTGGTGGAACACATGATATGTCCTAGGTAACTAAAAGAAGGGCCTTTCACAACTCTCAATTTACATATATGAGAGCAAATAGCCATGTACCTGACCTAATTTACTTCCACACAGGTTCCCATCTACGTGACCTATCACACATGTTATCTAACTGGGAAGGGGGTACATGAAATTTAAGGGAGGACTATATTCAATGTCATCCATAACGTTATTAAACTGTATACATAGTCATATAAGGGTCTAGACAATATTTTTCCTTCATTGAACATGACATGTAGTCATGATTATCAAATAATTCCTAGATCTAATTTCCACTCCTATATATTCTCTTCTGACTTCGATTTAGGTATCCAATATACTATAAATTGACACATATAGCCATGAAAGATGGGTCTAGAATTTCACATGTAATAAAATGGCCTCAGATCATCATCAAGGGTTTCACTACTCTTTCCAAACACCATCGTTGTTTCAATTTTTTATTACATGTTATTAAAACACCCCAAAAATCTTCGTCAAACCCACAACCTTTCCAGATCTACTCTTCACTCATAATTATATTCCAGTTTCATCGGTCCTATGAGAATCTAGGAGTCTGATCTGGATCAATACCACCTGAAAATTTTCCAACTAGGACCATAGGTATCTAATTAGTGAAGATTACATAGAAAATATAGAGAAACAAAATAGAACATAGGTTTAAAAAAAATTATACAAGCATTCATGGAAAATAATCTGGAACATTCATAATTGTGTTACAAGAAAATTAAACAAAATTGAAATCAAGTACATTGGATCATGAGATGGAAAAATAGGGCATGGACAAGGGAAAAAGAATTATCTACTCAATAAATATAATTATAAGTGTAGAAAACCACATATAACTTTTCCTAGCTCAATTTAAGATCAATCACTAAAGAAGAACACGTTTTAATGGTTTGGAAATAGCCATTCTATTAACTGTATCCTGATCCAATCTAATTTAGATATCTATCATCATTATTCATGATCATCCAATGGAAGGGTTTGAGAAATAAATCTATGGATTTTTAATTTACAAGTCTAACCCTATCAAGGATTCCATAATTATATATTTATAATATTTCATTTCATTCAAAAAGAAATTAATTAATTAAATTAATTAATTAATTAATGTACTTAAACATACCACCAATGATCAAGGAGTATAAATGTCTCATGCTAACTCATTTAATGTCACTCCTATTACAAACACCACATTCTAGACTCACCATTGATCTATGATTTCCGAGTTGACTAACTATGTAATAATAATACGATGATGACTAAATAAAAGAACCATGATGAATAAATTTCATCTTCAAAATACGTAAACACTTTCAAATATATGGGTGATATACTGAAATTTCACTCTCCCATTACCCACAGTACCTTCTATCATAACACTCTCACTAGAAAATGGGAATCTTGTCCCATCATTGCAATGGAATATGACTTGTCTATAGTGAAAGTCAATTTGGTATTGGAATAAGGAAAGACATTCCATACATTTTATTACATCTTAATGTTCCATTTTCATAACCATAATGTCCCAGTTGATTCATCATCCACCAATAAATGGGTCACATTGGCAACATTTAATAATAAAAATGTGTTCGATGTGGGAACCTCACAATGAAGCTGCTCTTCGAGCACCTTAAATAGGATATCTATATATATATCACCAGGAGTATAGGGAAAAGGGAATGATTGGATCCTATAAATATTAATACTAATTAATGATTATAATAAACCAAGATAGTAGCTCTGATTTTCTCATGCAATGCAGGTTCATTAACATCTGAAGCCTGTAGCAGTTTGCGGTCCCAGTTGCTAGCTCACTAAGCATGACAGGGGCATCCTAGTTTTCGTGTTAGAAGGATATAATATATTTTCCCTCCATCAGTATTTATTCATACTACTCTTCAATCTCCAACACCATAAATACCACCCTTTCCATTCCTATGAGTTCCCTAATCACAACACTTCGTTTACTGTGGCGGTCCATCAGCTATCTACCTAGCCTGCTCTACATGCCTGGTCAGGGAGTCTCTTGCCATTTGACCTTTACCATCTCTTTTAATGAACAACACCTACCTATAATATCCTCGAACTCCTTTCTTCCTATGAAAACATGAATTTTACTACTCGTTGAAGGATATCCTACCCTGAGATCCTTGCACATTGTGTCTTCTAGCTGCTACAGATGACTCACGTTCACGATGCCCACGGCTAGCTCATGCTTTCTGGCATCCCTTTGAATGATATCTCTATGTTACAAGTGCTAAATCTTTCACCTCAGCATAATTGGGGATTCACAAGGGCACTATGTTTTTTTAGATATCTCAATATAATCTTTTCTCAAACATCTAATCTCAGAATTAGTTATCCCAGATCCTTTCAATGGAGTAACACATAAGGTCTATAAACCACATTGCATACTCAACCACTTCTTACCCTCCCTGATTCATCTCTAGAAGCACTTTTTTCTAGATTTATTGAAGGTTGGATTCATATTAATACTCAAAAAACATCTACTGTACATCAAGCCATGAGGGTTTTGACTCATCGTGAATTTTCATAACAATGATACACCAATTCCGAGTTACTTCGCGGAGGAGGATAGCTTCCAATGAAACTACCTAATTCTTTGGGGTCCAAACAAGCCTGAATATATATACCACCAAATCTATCTAATCCTATAAGTCCTCATGATATGGATCTCTATGAAACCACAATGGTCTCTAATGCTAGAACTCTTAGAGTTGTTATTCTTGTGCACATCATCAACCTTCTCTACTAAAATGATCTGTATCATAACATGGGGATGCGATTCTACCTATCCACTTGGAGAAATGGGATCATGTGATGGACCCTAAAATGAGGCATTGTCATTCATATGATCATCATCGCAAACTAGAGCTGGTATCTAGACTGGACATTATTGTGGAGGAATTATGAATGCTATAAAGGGTTATCATGGTTAGATGAACACACACACACACAGACACATGTACACACATACATACATATATATATATACATTTGGTAGATGATTCATGAAGGAAAATTTGAGAATCAAAAATATATATTCCATGCACCATTAACCCCAGCAATAAATGTATTGGAATTCCATGTCAATTAGTATGTAGTTAGAGTCCTAGTGAATGGATAACTCAGCTGCCACACCAACACTAAACTCCATTGCTAGAGAGCCATGCTAAAGTCCCATTGACATTTTTTCGATAACCCGTTCAAATATTATTAAGTGGATACATCCAAAAAACATCCCATTTATTGAAATTTATCTACTACAAATCATGTCAAGACGCAATCCATGATGGGGCTAGATCCAAAAATACCCCAATCCCACCTCATTAGGACAATGGGTGAAGACAAGAACTAAAAGAATAACTAACATAGGGAGGCAGTATCCTATGTATATGTACACGCACATAGCCAAATCAATGAAAACATTTACAGAAAAAGATTAAAATATTAAACACTGTTATAAAATATTCCAAGCATGCATGGACCTCTAGAAAATAAAAAATTATGATTGTGTAATCCAAAAATAATGGGGAAAACACACCGAACAAAAAACATATCCCAAACTAAAATAACTATAAACTAAACACAAGATGGAATGGAAATATATTAAATACAAAGCTACAACCACCATATGTGGTCCAATAAAATAGTGTCCCTAAGATCCAATGTAGTCACATTTGACTTTTCCATCATCGACATAAGACACAATAGGTATAGGAGAGTAAAATATAGTGCTGATTATAAACATTCCCAGTAGGGCACCCTAAAATTTGATTCGGGGGTATTAAGATATACTAGAGTAAAGAAATAAAATAGATAGAATAAGGTATAGTGATAGAGTATAGATAATCCCATCAAAGAGTGAAATGATTATTTTCTAAGAACAAGGGGTTAGACACAGAGAGTAGGTGAACTACCCATTGATTCTTCACTGCCTATAGAAGGAGAGTATACTCATCCCACTAGGAGAAGATAAACTCAGAACAAACATGATATACCTCATGCATACTCTCCTCTCAAGGAAGGTGAGTAACCAAATCCAATTTGTGGATATATAAGAATGATATATAATTATATATATGTGTATTCAATGAATCCCAAATGAGATAGTAAGTGGGTCTCCATTTCCAAGCTCAGATCGTGATGAGTATCCAACAGATCCAAAAGTCCCTAAATGAATCCTACTATCCCATGTGCCTCACTTGAACACAAAATTATAATGAAATCATTAACAAAGACTCTGCATTATCTTCTTTTGGCATTACTAACACACCCTCTTGGTTTTTGGTCACGTCTTAAAAACATGTATCGGTGTGGAAAGGGTCCCTCTTCCACATGAGTCCAAAGGTTCATCAAAAAATATCTCTTTAATATTCGACATAGTGTTGTGTCCATAATTTCTAGATAGAGGACCCCTTTACAATTAAAATATTAGGGTTCTAGTATAATAGTCTATGGAGGACCCATGACCTGCCAATTAAGAGGGTTCTACTATGATGGTAGAGGACCCATGCTCAGCCCTACAAGAGGGTTCCACACTAAAATCATGTAAGAGAACCATGCCTTGTGAAAATAGGTGGGTTCCACTCTATGATTAATAAGAGGACCCATACCTAGACCAGTTGGATGATTCCACTCTAAATGTCATCAAGGACCCATGTCCAACCTAGTTGGTGGGTTACATTCAGGAGCCTTTACTGTACCCATTCCTAGCCCAATAAATGCTTCCACTATTGATATCATTGATGTTAAATGATTGACCTTGCTGGAGGGTTCCACTCAAGTGTAATCCATTGATGATCCTACCTAACAACTATTGTCATCAAGAAACCCCTCAAATTGTTCAGTGCCTTGAACAATTCACATCACATCTGCAAAGATGTAAATGAGGGAACCATCACGTTATATGTGGGAAATCACTCATAATATGCTACTTACAAGCCAAAATCCAATTGGAAAGAAAGGAGATACAATCAATTGATGTATTTCAAAATTAAACGATTGGGATACAAGACATATGAGGGTGGCCCACAGGGCATATGGCTTCACTTCACAACCTTTCCATGTACTTGGACAATACATGACTCTATATTGGTGTAGCTATACACACCATGTAGGTGGAATATATGTCATGTCTTATATAACTAGGAACAAGGATGTGTGCTTCCCACAATGTATGTGTACCAGTGTTCAAAGGAGTGTGCATGACCTCATGTACTTACACATGGGTTCCAATCTATGTGACCTATAATATGGGTTATCCAACATGGAAGGGGGGTATAGGAAATGAATGGGATGACTACACACCATGTCATCCATATCTTTCTCAAACCATAATAGTCAAAATAGAAAGGGGCTAAATTCCATGGGTTCTTCATTAAACGTGAGATATAGTCAGGATTTTTATAGAAATCTGTGAGTTTATTTCCTCTCCTCGATATACTCTTCCATATTTTATTTCAACATCCTATCTACTTGAAATTGAATGATCTACCTAAAAATGATGTGTCTTGGTAGTCATATTCCATAAAATGTCATCTAGTCACTATTGAGGCTATGACCACATGTTTGTAAGGCCTCCAGGGATTCAACAAAGGATTTCATGATATTAAACCACTATAATGATCTTCTTTTCCCTGTAAAATTTCACAAATTTTGATTCCCTCATCATTTAGTCCCCATTTCGTGGATCCTCCACAATTACTAGGGATTAATAAGGGTTGGTACATCCCTAAAAGTGTTTAATTGGGATCGTGTGGATCCAAATAGTGATGATATCAAATAACCGATAGAGAGAATAACCAAAAGTTGTTTAAACATTTTTCTAATTGATATTATAAAAATATCAAGAACATGAATACTGGGGTTAGAACATGGATTAAACAAATTGAAATCTAGTAAATAGGCTCATGAAAATTACATAATATGGTGAAGATTGGTGATTGAAGAACTATCTACTAAATAAATTTAATTATAAGGGATGAAAAATATATATTACTATTCCTGCTTCTATTTCGGATTGATGTATGATGAATAACGTGTTTTCCAATAATTTTGAAGGCGACGCTGAGTTTGTTGCATCCTGGTCCAATCTAATTCTGAGTTCTATCATTGTTCATCGTGATCCACCAAAAAAATGGAGGAGAGATCTCTCACTTGTGATTTTAAAATTATATGTATAACCCTAGCAAGGCTCTCCTTGTGATATATTTTTAATATTTTTTTTGTCAAAAATGAATGAATGGATAAATTTTATGCATTAATTAATCCACATACTACCAACGATTCAGGGGTCCAGACGTCCAATGCTAACTCATTTTATGTCAATCCTAGGTTAAACACCATGTGCATACTCAACCATGGTCTTAAATTTATTATCCAAACAACTGTTTAATAATTTTTCTTCTTTCATAAAGAAGATTCACATGTGCAATATAAAATATATGTAATTTTTTTATAATATCAATTATTGATAAACAGGACCTTAAAACCACTTTCTGTATTAGTTCATATCTCTAGAAAAATTTATAGAAACATTTTAATGTATTACTTGAAAAAACCAGGGTCTCCAAATTCATAACTACTATAAACCTCTTTTTAATATGATAATATTTTAAAAAATATTACATTCCGTTTTATTTTTATCTTTAAAATATGAATGAATTTATAAAATGATATTTCTTTGTATGATGATGATTTATAAGTTTCCTCGTACTTAACTTTGATTTTATCTGTACAATTGGGACAAAAATACCATATTCCCCATATTTGAAGCATTAAAATGTCAATTTTATTTTAAATTTCCTCACATTCATTTAATGAAATTTCCATACATTAGAGAATGCATATCATTATAATATTATAAATTATATTCTATATTTAAAAAAATCATATTAAATTTCATTGTCATGTTTTAGAGATATTTAATTATCATTATTTTCTTTCATTTTAATTTCATCTCCTCTTCTAAAGTCAAAACTATTAAGAGAGTTTCAAAATTAAAAATACTAAATTTACCTTGATATCGAACCTCCAATGCTAACATATGGGAATCAAATATTTCAGTATGTATTCTCGATGATTCTTGATCATAGAGGAATCAAAGCTCAAAATCATTTGGATGAAATTATAATAAGATTGAATTATGTGACAAAATCTGCAACATATTCCTCATCGTACATACTTATATCATAAACCTATTTTCTATAGATTTTCAATTTATCCTCCATCAACTTCATTTTCCCCTCAAAGATGTTCTTAATTTTTTCAAAATTTAATTTTTAGTAATGAACCCCATTACATTAGTTAATTTATTCTTACATAAAGAATAAATTTTTGAATTCATTAATTTTCCCCCATTCTCAACATTCATATTCTTTGTTGGAGACCAAGGATAGATCTGCATTGGAATTTTGAATCTTTTATGATCATCATCAATAATATCCCATCAAAAAGATAAAAAATAAATCATCATACCCTCCTTCAATAAGTGAATTTTTTTCATTAAATAGAATGAACTCCTTTTTGGTTGACAATGTTTTTGTGTTCTATTAAAGAAAGATATATTCAAGTGTAATCCAAACTCTATTGTCAATTTAGAGGGGATGAATAGGTGTAAGAATTCAATCATCGTGGGTGGGTGGGTGAATCAGTAATGAATTGTTCAAGTTTCAAAATAAATCAACACTCAACCTGACAATTCATATTGCTCAAACGGTGTTACCAATCCTCATGGGATTGAATATAGTTTCTAGAAATCACACAAATCCCTTTGGAAATTATTTCACCCAAATAAAATATAAAAGAGTATGGAACAAAAAAATAGGTGATAGAAAATAAATAAACATACAAACGAAGTCATAACCGACTAATATGATCCAACAAATTGGTATAAACATATACACCATCCATGAAACATATGGATATAATAGGGTAGTAGATACAACTATAAATAAAAATAAAACAACTACAATAAAACTTGATATAATCCTAAACTATCTCCCTTGATACTTTGGTTTCTTAGCACCATTAAACTCTCCCAACAGTGGAATCAAGTAATAAAGGATGAATCGATTGAAAAAATTATAACCATTAATATAGAAGAATAGTCTAAATATCATTATGGGTCACCATAACCCACTAAAATTGTGAAATTAGTTTTATAATGAAATTAATAAATGAAATTTTAAATCTATATCTATAAAGTATTATTTTTAATATAACTTATGTAAAAACAATAATATCTAATAAATAGTTTTCAAAAGGATTTACCATTATTTCTCAAATTGAAAAAACATGGGTTTGAACTCACTAACCCCAACCTATGTAATATAAAAACCAAAATCCATTTAAAATTTCAAAAATAAAACCCACTTGTTTTATTTAAATTAAATGAGTAATGTTATAAATTTTCACTGGAAGAATCCATCCTTAAATAAGAACACCTATTTTGAATTCCACATTAAAAACTAATACAAGAGCCTTTAAATTCAAACAATATTTTCCAAACTTCTTTTAAAACTCAAATTCCAAATTAAATGACCCACTAAATTCATGGATATATTATAACAAGTATTCACCATATATCATACGGAATACAACAAAATATAAAAATAGAATGATGCTATAACAATATAAATATTGTAAATGTTAGAAATGAGTACTAGATAATACTCCCCTTTATTAGTAACATATCATAAAAATAATATTGGTCTTGTGATCTACACTATATCAGTAATTTGTGATGTATATAACTATATAATAGTATTTCAATTCATTAACTATATACTAGAATACCCTTATGTTCAAAAAAAAGTCATTCCACTATCCCATAGAAGCCACAGTACAATGAAACGCCCTCTTAGCCCTTGTGCCTAACACAAATAGTGGGCCACGAGTAGTGTGTAAACTAAATAACATGATATAAATAGATCTAAAATTTAATATGTAGGTTCCCATAAAAGAAAAGGAATTTGGGAACAATAATTTATTTTCTAATTCTAACCCCCTAGGAATAACCATAGAATATCTCAACCCTAACACACAATAATGAAGATCCCTATATAAATAATTCACCAATGGTATAATGAAGAAAATTCCCACACAAGGGGAGTATAAATAATCAGATATAGATAAGGAACCATCATAATGGTTGATATGGATATGAAACCCACACAAGGGGTAATAAAGTCAAAGGGGTAAATAAAGGTGTGTCTTTCAAGAAATCAATTTTTAAACCAAAGTACCAACAAATCCATTAACCTAAAAGTATGGATCATAATGAAAATAGGATTCACATTAATTTAAAAAAACATTAGGCATTTAATATAAAATGATGGAAATTACAAAACCAATTTAAAAACATTTAAAAGCTATCGTAAAACATGGTTCGCCTTCATTAGAATACAAAAAAATACCCAAGGCCATCCAATTTTTATTAATTTTTTTATATAATCCATCAATTAATTTTTTTCAAGGAGTAAACAACACATAGATATGAAATAACCAATTTAAATAAAATTAAAACCCATTTTATTCATCATTTTGAGGTCAAACCCTCACATTAAAACAAAATTGCCCTTGAAAATGTACATTTCAGTCATTGAAAATTAATATTAGATTTAGATCCCATTGTATTTCAGAAAGTATGTATCTTTATTGTCATTTAATCTGAAACATGAAAATATGGAATTAACAAGAATTCCAATTTAATCCAGAAAAATAATATAATTAATGTGTTTTAAATCACCACAAAGAAATCACATATAACCTTACATTCAATGAAAATGAATTTGTAATGAAAAAAGACACTTTGAATTCCCAAATGAATCAATTTTGAATAAACACATACTTGTAAGATGTTGAAAACATGAAAAAATGTGTTTCCCTCAATGGATATTAGACCAATTGTGATTGAAAAAATGTCTACACACATACTCATCAGAAACCCTAAAAGATTTTCTACCCGAAAACCAATAATCAAGAACATGCATTCTATGGTTCATGGGGGAAAAATTCTAGAGAAAAGAGAGAGATATATTGAGAAGGATGAATTTCATAAATAGAGGAAAAAATACCTGAAATTATTTTGTAAATCCCCAATGAGTGTCCAGTAATCAAAGGAAGAAGAATGTGAAGATCCTCATTTCTCTCCCAAGGGTTATCTTATCTGATGGGAGGGACTTGTGATACCACTCTTAATTCAAAGACAGTATTTTTGGATGTTATCATAATTTATACACTTTTAAAAGTCACTAATTTATCCCACATAATATTCAAAATGTTGAATAACCATGCAGAACCCACTACCGAGAAAAAAAACACCCCCACAGCAAAGCTGCATGTTTTCCAAATTATCATCCAACCATGATTTGGCCTCAACCATGGACAAACAGGCCGCAAGATATGAAGGGAGAATATCATGTTTTGATAAACCATGTGGGTTCCTTAAAAATGGCTCTATCACTTTGATAGTCCCATCACCGTGGTCACCATACATTTACTACTAATCATAAAATATAACCATGGTTCCCCCAAAAAATGATCAAAAAATAAGAAATTTGAAGACCAAAAACTACCATAAATAAAAAACAGATAATAAAAGGAAAAAATAATATAAAACCAAAACACCCAAACATGGGGTTTTCAGACACTCCCCACCATTCCTATTTCTACCACAAAATAATCTAGTTAAAAAATTAAAGGCAAGATAAAATAAAAGCCCAAAATATGGCCTAAAAATGAATCACTCAACATGATTCATCCTCAAAGAAAATTTCCAAAATCCACAAAATGTCAATTCAATAAACCTCATGGTTTCAAAAAATCATTGAGAATGAAAAAAATGGGAACCTCAAACAAGAAGTCCTATGAAGCATGGGAGATGGATCTTGGTCTCAAAACTATTTGTTATTCATATAATATGGCTAAAAAGGAAAACCACTAATAAATTAATAAACAAACAATACAGAAATGATTTTAGAAGATCAATGTTAATCCCAATGATTTACCAAAACTATAGAGAATAAAATAAACAAAAGAAGCCTCCAGTGAATAATGAAATCTCTCATGTTGGGTAAAAACACACATAGATAACCTAGGGTTAAAAACTAGATCAACCCAACGCCATGCACCCAAATAGGCAGAGACAAATAATACTAGTATATCAATCTAAAATGAAAGATCAAATACCCTAGTTAAACCAATCATGCTCCCATGGAAAATATCATGCCCATGTATTGAGCACCTCAAGGGAATAATACATGAATGGGTGTAACCCACAACCTCTAATAATGTTTTTCCTAATAAATGAGGCTTACCAAAATAAGACTCACAAAAAACAGTTAATGTACAAGGAAAACCAGGACAACAAACTCAAAATATATCCCCATGGTAGGGTGTTATTTAATAATAAAACTAGACATGCTATAAATGAAATTCAAATCCATTCAAAAAAATATTCAAGATATCACCAACCAAAAGTGATGCTCATAAACCAATATTATGATCATCAAAGGAAAGGTAAAAAACAACAACCAATCCACAAAAAGATAAAATCCAAAATATCATTCGAAAACCCAAAATACAAAACACTTGAAGGAGACCCAAATGACCACAATGGGGGACACTATAAGAGGATTTAAATAGGAGTGATTTTCATTCCATAGATCGCAATTCTAGAAGAACCAGATAGGTCATTTGATCCCATGAGAAATTCCCTTTTCCCCAAGAACTGGCATATCCCACCTATAGTCCTTTCTCACTGAATGATCACAACACCCACCATGCTTCAACTCCATATAATATTGAATAATGGAATCTCCCACCATAGGTTTCAAAGACTCTTAATTTTTTATCCACATGGACAGAATGAATAACTCTTAAAAGTCTGCTAACCTCGATTAAAGTACATATGAACCAAAATGTGAGAAAAGATCACCTAAAAAGAAATGGGTTTTATCATTATTTCAATCAAATACATTTATTGAAAAATATTCATAGAAATGTTTTAATCATACTCCCTCACTATTATACCACTCTAATGAAGGTTCATAATCTCAACCACATTATCTTATTGAAAAAACATAAGGAAGAACCATTGTATAAATTCCATCTTAATGAACTCCCAAGACATACCTTCAGGCAGTTTTGAAGCTACCATATACTCCCACCAAAAATCATCTAAAATCCACAAGAAATCTCTCAATAGATCTCATATGTGAGAATAATTATCCCAATATAATATAGGATAAAAAATATCTTTCGATTACATCACTACTTCTACTAAAAATTAATCACTACTTATATAAGGTAGATTATAATTCCATAAGTCTAAGACAAGGTTTGATATAAAGAAATCTTTGACATTTATCACTTCGTTTAGAGTCTAGGTATGTACCAAAACTAATGAAACCTTTTTATAAAATCTAGGAAGTAAACAATAATAATATATTACATGAAAATCATCAATTCTTGTCGATAAAAACAAATGACTCTTTCATGAGCTAGTAATAACTCCGAAATAACATTCCATAATTTGAGGCACACACTATTCCCACCATGAAAAGAAAATTTTCATTTGAAACTCCTATTTTAACTAAGTAATTTTGAAATTGATCTCCATAAATGAGTACACTAAAAAATCAAACCAATTATAATTTTAAAACAATTAAAACTCAGTTAAAAAACATACATCCCAAACAAGGAATGTCAAAAAATAAATTTTCCAAATATATTTTATCTTTAGTAACCATGAATCCCTGAAAAGATTATCAAACTGACCTTTCTTTTGAAAACACCTTTTATACATGTTTTAAAACAAAATACCCTTTTTCTCCCAAAATAGTTTTAAATAAAAATTTTGAAACCAATTTCATTTTGTAAATCTTATGGAGACATGATTGGAAAATATATTTTAAGAAAATACATAAAACCATGTTTAAAAATAATAGTTTCAAAAAAAACTTATTATCCAAAACCAAGTAATAAAATCATGGAACACACTAATAACTACCCAATAATTAAAAAAATGTTATCATGAACAGAGTCATGAGAAGGGGGGATCAACACTCTCTTCAATCCACCTTCAACTATAGTAAATCAATTTCAGAGAAATATAGAATCTTGATAAATCAAAATAGTCCAGCCAATGATGAAATATTACTCTATATACCATGGACACATGGGTTGGGAAATACTTTTCCAACCATTAAATAAATCTATAATGAAGGAGGACTGAAAAACGCATGCACAACATTATTTCCTTTTCCATGTGAGATATCTATGTTGTTGGATTTTCCCTCTTATTCAACCTAAAACTAAACAATAAACACCAATATCACTTATATATTTTAAGGGGATAAAAATATCAATTTATCATAGAATCAACTAATAAACAGGAATAAATATTTGAAACTCAAATTCCTCTAGATGCATGAGGCTCTAGAGGATAAAGATCTCCCTTTACTGTCCCCACATTTACATGTCAATATCTAATAAAATTAATCTCCCTTATAAAATTTCATCCCCAAATAGAAAATGACACACTGGAGGATGAGGATATTACCAAGGTGCTGGAACATATCATATAATTTCATAACAGAATAGCTTGGGATGGAAATGAACATGACACATGACATAACCCATCATAAGGTAGTAATGGAATTCCTAATCCACAGAGGATAAAAAATAGTTTTTTTGGAACCACATGAATTTTTTTGGGACTAATGTCTCCCAAATCATTGATAAAAGAACAAATAATAAATATATAAAATAATCATAACAAATAATAATTCTAAAATAGTCACAACCAACTAAAATGATCCAACCCATTTTCATAAACAAATAAAGAAACTAAGAAATAGATTTATACAACATGGAATCAGATATAACAGTAACTAAAAGTAATATAACTATAAAACAACTCGATAAATGTTTTAATAATCCCCATTATGCTTCCAATTTATTAGCACAATCAAAATCACTTCAAACCAGCCTCATATAAATAAGTACATATCTAATTAATAAATATGGATCATGTAATATATATGAATGAGATAAAAAATCCTAGTAGGTTAGAAAAACCATCCAAAACAATGAAATTTGATTCATATGTAAATTCATCAATTCTAGCTTGAAAATAAAGTTAGTATTAATATTTTTAATACAACTTATGAAAAACCAAAATAATTACATAATCACCATTCAAAATATTTTACAATACTTTCTCAAAATAAAAAACATAGGATTCAAAATCAATTACCTTAGCCTAACTTTCTTCAAATACGAACTCCCATTAATATTTATAAAATATATAATAGATGTTTTTTAATATTAAAATGGTCAATTTAAATCATTTTAATTGTTGAGTCCATTTTTAATCGAAAAATCTCATTTTGAAATTAACTTTAAAAACACACACAATATCCTTTATATTCAAAATGGTATTTGAACCATCTTTGAAAACAAAATATCCCTTGGTAATGGCCTTGTAAAAAACATGGTTAATGAACAAAGAGAATACACCATATAACATAATGAATGAAATAGATTATAAATTAGCAAAGTACCATAATAATTAGAGGAAGGGAAATTATACAAATCAGCACTAGATCAAAATCCCCTCTGTCAATAACTGATCATACAATCTAATTCTTCATTGTATCTATCATATATCTATAATGTGTGAAGTATATTGAAATATAATTTTATAAAACCAACTAATGGATTTCACCAGTATTCGAACCATAATTCATCAAACTAGCCCAAAGAAGATTGATTATTATATTATCCCATCCAATACAGGGACACAAGAGGTGTGTGAACTAAATTACAAAATGGGATTAGATCTCCAAGATATTACTTCGGTTTCTATGGAAAAGTGTAACTGGGACATAAGAATATAATATCCATGTCTAATCCATAAGATATAACCCAAGCTAATGTCATTCATAACACCAAATAATGAAAACCATCATATAAATAAATGAACTGATGGAATAAACAATGGAATTACATCACATGTGGATAAAAAGTATCTCTAAGAGATAATGATCCAACACAAGGGGTAATATATGTAATAAATCCTTGTCAAGAGATATGAATTCAAATGGGAAAATCAAAGGATGTCCTTCACATAAACAAATTTAAAACCACATTTCCAACATGGCATTTTCACCAAATCAATGATTATAATGCCATGCCATTCCTTATTACATAAAACAAAACACTAGGGATTTGTTATAAAATGTTGAAAATCTTACAAAAAAAATTTAAAAACATCTGAAAGTTACCTATAAACCTGGATCTCAGTCCTTTAAAAATAAATAATTCCCAACCATATCCATTTTTCCTTAAATAATTTTAAAAAATCTTTCATGGAATTTTGACAACCTAAAATAAAATAATGAACAACTCATAATTTTTTTATGGATAAGATATAACATTAAAAAAACCCTATTTAAAAATAATGTCTCACTCATTGAAAACTAATACCAGATTAACATCAAATTTGTATCAGGTAATCCATCTCAAAAATCCTCACAAACAATTCAAAAAATCTTATCACCTCTAAGAATCACATTTAAAACATAAAATCATGGAATTTATGAGAAACCCCATTTATACAAATCTAACACCCCCATAAATGGTAAAAATAAAAAAACAGATGTCACAAATAAAAATAAATTCAATAAAAAGTAATTTATAAGTAAATAGATTGTTTAAAATTTAAAAACATAATCAAATTTCATAGAAATTATTACTTGGAAGTAGTAGAAAATAAGTAGAAACATTTTGACCTCAATAGAGATCAATCCCATGTGGTTATCAAAAATATATAGAATGCATAAACAGAAATAATCAAAACATTATATCTACTTAGAGCCCTAAAATTCGAAACAAGGATTATGGATTTCATTGGGGAAACCAAATACAAGAGAAATGTTAGACAGAATGAAGAAATAGAGAAATATATGAATAAATACCTCATATCTTATTGGAAATAACTTAAGGGTATCCAAGAATCAATGTGGGAGGAAAGTGGTGGTCCTCCTTAGGCTCCCAAATGGACATATGATATGAATGAGAGATAAGGGGGTGAAATCAATCATAATTAAAAGAGAGTACTTAATAAAATTCCCAAAATCTAAACACCTAGACATGACACATTATTTGAGCACATTATTTTCCAAAATGTTGGATAACTCTTTGAAACCCACTACCTTGACATGGACCACATAAATGGCTTGGCTGCATGGTTTCTTAAAACATGAACCGATCATACTCCAGTCTCATCCTAGGATAATGAGGTCATATTGTATATAGGGAGCTCCATACCATTTTTTATAAAGCATGGAAGCTATAGAAAAGGGTTATATTACCCTGATTGGACCATATTCATGGGCATTAAAAAGAATATCTTAACAATGTGGGGTAACCATGTTCCCTACAAAAGTCATTAAAAAATATGGGATCCCAAACCACAAACTACCAGAACATAAAACCACAAAAGATAAGATAAAACAATATAAAAAACAATAACATTGTGAAAAAGTTTCTATCATAGAATCTGTTATAATATTATTTTTTTATAAAAATTTATTCCTTGCAACATTTTCTATGGAAATTCCATAAAAAAGTGGAATCAAATTTTGTAGTACACATGTTTATTAAAGTGGTTCAGTTCTCAAAGGATGAATATATCCCATATGTATTGTGTTTTTTATCCCACTCACACATATATATTATGTTACTATCAAGATATCTATTTGAAATAGTATGAACTTATACCTACCATAAGATAATATCACCATCCAAGAAAATTGAAACAAATAATTGTTGAAATTAATGAATTGAAATTATATAACCAGGAACAAATATTTTTATCCTACGATATAGTGGGCTTCATAACACGTAATAGTCTTATTCATCACATAGTAGTCTTTGTAAAAATTATAAGTATTTAATTCATTTTCTTTATCTAATACATGGACTATTTATTTTCGTGCATCTAGATTCTCTTTCCTATCTAATATATTAAAACATACCACATAAACATAAACATTTCTATCCAAATCACTTCAATTGACCAAAATTAATGGCTTATATACACAACCAATAGGTTCATCCTTAGAACCATGATATGATATAAAAAATGTCATTTTCTTTTTTTAATCATTCATCAATAACACATCAGTCATGGGGTGGCACACAATATTATTTAAATTTTTCAAATGCAACACTATGGATGACCAAGGTCATCTCTCTTGATAATACATTACTATCAATCAGTCATGACACAGAAACATTTATTATATTTTATGATTGTCAAAAAAAAATTAAAAAAAAATAAGCCACAGGGTTAATAATTAAAATAATTGATTAGAATGAAAATTAAAATGAAAAAAATGAAGATATGATGAATTATTTAGTAGGAAAGATTTTTTCACTAGAAGTTAGAAAATAAGGTGTCTCCATTATTCATATTTCTTATCCAAATTCAATTTTGTATTCCATCATACTGTACATGAATTGTAGACTGATATTTTGAGTGTGAATCTTATAATTCCTACACAATATCTTCAATACACTAAACCACACCCTGTCCAATAGTAAAGAATTATAGACACACCTCAATATAGATTGTGAAACCTTATATAACCTAGATCCATTATATTACATTTTATGCCATGACCACAATAAATTAAGTCATATAATGATAGTTATAAGGAAAATTATAAAATAATGTTGGTTGTATAATAGAATAATGTATGAGAAATATATTGGAATTATGGAAAATAACCGAATCACCCCTCAACACACCCATTTTCCATATAAAAACTTATAATATAATTAAATAATTAATGAAAAATAATATAGTAACTCCATCAAAACCTACCCCCAGGTCCCTGACTCATGTTATTCACACTCCATAGTTAGTGTGAGAGGTCTTGGTGAATAGAAGGTTTGTATATTTATATATATATTTGTTGTACATAATTGTTTTTATGAAATCATTATATGTGATAATTGCATTGAGATAGATATATTATAACAAAAAATATTTTGAAAACTGAAACACATAGAAATTTTAAAATAAGAACATTATGTTAGATAGCTTATACAACATACAACATCGGGCCTAAATGAAACACAATATATTATTTTACAAATTAATTCATTTTAAGAGATCTGTTGAATTCTCTAGTAGAAATAGGAATGAAAAAAATTAAATAAAAATTAATGGAATAACCAATAAAAAATTAGTGATTAATTTGTAGGAAATAAGCACTAAATGTTTATGTATTCTTTTAATTCTTCAAAAATCACCTCTCTTCTGAAATATTTTTTTGATGTTTTTGAGAAAATGATGTTATTTATTTTAGCCCTATTATAAAATTTATTTCATAAAAGGATTCATTATTAAAATAATCATAATATAATTATATTAAGGTTTATTTTTATGTTTTTTTGAAAATATTTATTTTTATTTGAATAGTGAAAAATATTATTTTGTATTGAAAGTAATAATTTTTATTCAAGACATTACAAAGTCCCATTTTTATAAAATGATTGAATAGAAAAACTAGAAATTCAATATTATTAATAACATAATTTAGTTCATTGGAATCAAATTTATAATTTATTTACTAAAAAATTATACTTAAAAATAAATTTATTTACCATCAAACTATTTTTTGTTGCATTTTCCATTTTAAAATTAAATTAATTTATTCCAATAAATGAAATTGAATCTTAAAATATTGATTTGAAATTTTTAATTAGGAAGTCTTAATTTAGTAAATGTACCCCTTTTAATTAGGGTAATTGTGAATAGTAACTATAGTAAATAATTATTACTATAGTATGGGTAAATTGAAAAATTAATGTTAATCATAATCTGATTAAGAATTAAACATTGACAAAAACAATACTTAATTTATTTATATGTTTTTATTTCTTCCATAGTATTATTTAATTTTAAAATGAATTTGTTTTTCTCTCTGTAAAAGATGCTGACCATTATAAAATTTTAGTGAGAGATAATGACAGAAAATATTACTTTTCATCATTTAATATCTATAACATTTTCTTAAAGGGATAAATAAAAATTATTTTTAGTTATAAAAATTAAATATAAATATATTTTTTTTTAATTTTATAAGGGTTATTTAATTTTAAATTTTCATGTTGAAATAATTACCTTAAAAGGGTGTCCAATGCTAGCATTACATTTATTTAATTAATAGAAAAAATAACCATATTTAATAATAATTAAAATAAAATAAATAAAATTTATCTTTTTCCATGTATTTTTCAGATAATTATATCAATATAGTGATTTTAAATAATTATATTAAAATTATCTCTTTCTATTGCTCTATTAATATCCTAATTAAATGAATAGTGTCAAAAAATACGTATATAAAATATTATAAGAAATATTTACTTATTAAATGAATTCAAAATCACATAAAATATTATACTCATAAAAATTAATGGGATGTGGTAAAAATATCCACCATTTTCAATTTATGTAGACTTTTTTGTAATATTTATATTATTATCTATTTAATGGTAATAAACTTTTGCACTATGGTATGTGTGTTAAAAATAATTGATAATTGTAAAACCATACCAAATATTCTAAAAAATATATTTTAGGATAGTATTTATATATATACTCATAATATCATTTAATTATATAATTTAAAAACCATTTTAATTTAAAATTTAATTTATATTAATTTAATACATTATGAAATTCTAAAAGTTCCAATCTAATTAAGTATTAAGGGGAACCTACTCCCCTATTTTATAGACACCTTCGAAAACATATTTTGGGCACTACCATCCCAAACTCATTCTTTACTTATCTTCCTGCAATCTATATTCCTTTTATTAATCAAAAATTTAATCTATGATGCCTTCAGGTATAATCCTAAAATGGTATTCTAAAGTCGAGGTATCATTCTCAACTAAGATTTTTTGTTTTATTTCATCTTTACACCCATTAATATATTATAAACTTTGAAATTATAATAAGATGAATACATAACATATAAATATATTGTATTTGGTTTATATCATAACATACATCCATATTCACTTACATGAATTGAGAAATTAAATTATCGTTCATGTGTACGATGGACTATCGATTGAAAAATCGATGAAATTATTTTTATATCACCACTTATCACCGCTGGTTATAATGATTAATTTTATATATATATATATATATATGGTATTAAAAAAATATTTATCATTATATAAATGTAATATATCAAAAATAATTTACCTTCCCAATCATTGAAAAATGACAACGCCACTTGTGTGTATCTGTGGTCTTTCCCCTCCATGAAGAGATGTGATTAATTTTTCACCACCACATCACATGGTAGATATAAGTTGTATTATTTAAATAAAATAATATTATATATATATTAAAAATATAATTATGTAAATATAAAATTTCAATTATCCTTATTCAATCATCATCGTTGAAAAAAGTAAAATGTTACTCCTACGTACGTATGACCTACTATCTCCCATATTGTAACGTAGCTAATATTAGTTATCCATATTTGTTAATTGGTCTAAAATTTATAAATACTGAATGAAAATTATAATTATGATATTATTATTATGAAGATGAATAAATAATTTACACTTTGACTATAGTCACCCTACTAAAGTCATTTTAGACATGTGATTCATATATCATCAAATCATCCAACATGAACATAATTTAGAAAGTATGTTAATATAAAATGGTAATAAATAAAATAAATGAAATAATATATTAGAATAATTTTTATTTATAAGTAAATACTTAAAATTAGTTTATTATTTTAAAAGATAACAAATAAATGGGACATGTTATAACCAAGGAATGTGGGGTTTAACTGAATTTCATTTCATTAGCTCGTATTACTTATTTATTTACAATGATATGAAAATATTATGTGTGGAATGAATATTATTATTTTATATTTTATTTCAAAAAAATTATGATGATTTAAAATTGTTACCCATAATCACTTCATTGATTAATTATCACTTCAATGTTACGATATTTTTAAGGGATTTAATCTCAATTTCCTATCCATTATAACATATTTGGTAATATGAAACGACTAACTTTTATTTGGTTTATATATTTCTCCTAAAATTTATTTAACATGAAGATATATTTATTTATGATCATCAATGATTCAGTTCTTGTTAATATTTCATGACTAATGTTTAAAAGAAATGATGATCTTATTTCTATTTTTGATCTAGTATATCTTATTTCCACAACCAATGTTTTTATTTATTTTTAATTACATAAATTATTTTAAGAAGATATATTATTTTATCCTTGAATTTTTACATGGTACAAAAGGAATCGTTCTAATCTATTCATGAATGGTGGCATTCTTTCATAGGAATAGATATGATGACCCCTCGTGTGGGGAGAAAAAAATGGTCTGATGCTTTAATTTTGGGGTATTTATTTATTGAAAATCATTAATATTGGGTTCAATATTTTTTATTCATAGGAAAAGATATTCTAATCACCCATGTGGTGAGAAAAAAAATGGATTGTTTCTTTTATTTTGGGGGTCTGATGTCTACACAATAATTTATAGTGGGTGAACCATTCACGCTTATCATTCATAGAAACTCCCAATGGTTCCCATATCCATCACTTGTTACATATTTTTTTTAATGGTATGTAGTCAATTTGGGGTTTAGAAACAATGGAACCTAATTACTCCATTTGGTTGAGAGGATGAAAAGTCAGGCTCATCGCACCCTTTTTGTGGGAATTGTTTTCTTCTCCGGGACTTTCTTATAGAATTAAGATATGTTTTAGAATCTCTTCCTTTCCCCGATATGAGACTAGTTGCCATAAAAATCTTCAATTCTGAGATCCTTCCATGTGTGAAGATGGGGCTATTAATGATTCCATCTAATTTTATATAATTCAATTAATCTATTTACTCATTATGGGAAGATGATTATGTCTTCAATTCATAAAATCATGAACTATGAGGTTTTTTTAATCTAAAGATGTAGTTAACACCTTAGATATTGGATTTATACTTTATAAGGATACCTACATATCATGTTTTTAATAGGAAAAAATCCCACATAGTTCATTCAAGGTTTGATGATTAATGTCATATATAATTGAAATATATGAGGGTACTTTTGAACCAAATATCGAGGCTAATATTCAAGGAGGATCCCTATATATCCTAGTTATATTAGGAATCAGAGTCGTCATAATTTAGTCACGCCCCTAGGGCTTATCCCGAGATGGATTCCCTTGTATGGGGGTTGTACTAGTATTCCACTAATAGGGGGAATACAAAATGAGTTCTTCCTAGCTATTGGATCTTCATGATGTGAATGATATTATTGTTAAAAATCCCTAAACCCAGGTGATCTATGCTCTGCATAAGAAACAATGGTTAATAATTAATTGGTCTCAATTCATATAGATGTTGGACTTATGAATTGTGTAATAAAATTAGAAGCTTTTTACGGTTCTTGAGTATTATTAAGTAACACTATATATCCATATTATGTTAGGAATCATAGATCTCATAGTTTAGTTTTGTTCTTAATCCACTGGTGGATGAGGAAAAATGATAAGCCCTTGGGAATGATTGGGTGTCGATGGTAGCAATCTCAGAGAAATGGGGGGAGTAACACAGAGGTGGATTTTCATTAGATATAGAGGCATAGAGTCGTTTCATATACATATTTTTTATGGAGGGAATTAGAGTTCACATAATTTGGTTGGTTGGGGATTAAACACTGAATTTACCTTATATGTACATTGGATAAGATTTTCATGGCCTTAGACATATTCATGACATAGCCTAATCTTATTTTTCGCATATCTGATTGTCTTCCTGGTATGTATGATGATATATATCCCTGTCTAGGTAGCTTAGATGGCATGCTTTAAGATAATCACATCATCTTGTCGACTCGTCTAGAGGATGTCACATGATTAGGGATGGAGTGTTTGAAGGGTGACACATTATCTGGAAGACTTTCCTATAGGATGTTGCATGGTAAATGATGGTTTGTATGATGGGTGACATAAAATGTAGTCAACCTATCTATGGTAAGTGTTATGATCATGGATATCATTGATGGGTGGAATCATTAGAACTAATTGACTTGTATGGGTGTCATCCTGATACATAACTGACATGTCCTAGCATTCCCACTTTCTTTGGGTTGACATGTCAGGAGGCCATCACAAGGTATGTTTGGAAAGCACAGGGAGCTTCACAAGAATTGGGTGGTATGTCAAGATGGTGTTGTGTGACATCCTTGACATGTCTAAGGGACCCCGTATGATCATTATTTTATGTAGAGGAAGTGTCACATGATTTGGATAAGATGTCCCAATATTGATGCATGATCCGAGATGGATTTTGAAAAGCACTTAAGGATCAGCTAATCCACCTTCATGCAAGTATAGCATATTTTTTAGACTTATATTAAAAAATTTATTGTAATCATTCCTTAGGTTTTACAAATGTTATCTTATTTTCGGATTCATGTGGCCAAACCATCATTATGTATTTCATTTTCATATTATTGAGAACACATTATTAGTTATTTATGTGATCTATAAACTTACCTCATTAAGTGCCTATCCAGGTTCCATGATCCCATAGGTCGTTGCCAAGTTATTAAATGGTGGAATACCTTCTCAATAATTTTAATGGTCACCTAGAGAAGTCTTCTCATGTGATACCATGTGTCATTGATCATGGATTCCTTTTTTTGTTGGGGATATTTATATGCTTCACCGGCCTAGTTATATGCCACCTTAAACAACACGTATCTCAATAATTTGGTCTAGTGTTGTTTGACGATTTTGTTGTCATATTCATCGCATGATCCTTCCATAGGACATTTTTTGAACCATGTTATATTCATCGACTGTGAGAATATTAGGACTTTTCCATTTTTATTGGACCTTGGATGATCAAATTGATATTTTTTGATAATGTGGACATGTTAAGGAGCATTCATAAGTTAATGATTGCATATCTAGGGGTATTTGAGTGATTAGGATTCTAATGAAAATGTTATCGTCTGATTAAAGATGACATGTATGGGGTCCTTTGTCAGTCAAATGCATCTTATCAAGCTAAATTTATTGGGATCATTCTGACAGACCGATTGATCATGTGAGACCATATTGGGTTGTCAAGGGAGTCTTCATGATACAATTTTTTCATGTATAAGGGCCTTTGTGAGATTATTATGACATTTTAGGATTACCCCACAGGATCGATAGAGATTTAAAAAGGAATATATCCCCTTTCACTTGGAGATCTAGGTATCCTCTCTATGAAATAATCTTTTATCCATTCACCCTTATTATTTCCTTCTTTAATCTGTATGAACTGTGGATATTGTAAATTTGGGCAAGAGTGGTTTGAGAAAATCGCGCTCATTTCTTGTAATGCATGACATGATAAATAATGGATGTTGTGGTGTGACACAATAATTTCCATGGAAAACCCTTCAGCTTGTCTATTTATTTGGGGGAAGGTCATAATTTAATGGAAATTTCTTAAGCCCTATGAATGGTATAGGGGACTTTTTGAAAGTCACTTAGGTGGACAAGTGGGCATATTTATCGGGATCCATGAGGTCATTTGGGCTAAATGTTTCCCTCATAAGAAGTTCAATGACTACCTATGTTCTCCACCATCTGTATATTTATTTACCTTTATTTCATTGGGGTTTTGAATGACTATATTGTGCCTTCTAGATAAAAAGTCACATGACTTAGAGGAATACATCTTGATGTCTCTAGAAGATCGGTGAGAGTATTTGATGACATTATAAGAATAATTGGATCATAAAATTGGATCTATTTGATCATAAAAAGGTCATTCACTTCAGATGACCTATTATCATGAGCTTCTAAAGGACATATGATCTTGTGTGCTTTGGAAGGCTACATGATCCACATGTGTTGGCCACCTTCAATTCATTTTCCTTTATAAGAAAATAAAACCCATTAATTGGGTTTTTATTCACTTTTTTATTTTTTGATGCTCATTTTGTGGGTATAAACAAATTCCCCCCTCAAGAATGATGCCTTCGGGGACATATGCTTCGTATTTAGGAAGGTAAATGCTCGCTTTAATCTTTAGGGTTGTGGCTATAATTGGTGTCTTGGGAAATGTTTGGTCTTCTGAGTGACCATTGGTATTAAGTGTAGTGTCATCTAAATAGGTTAATATAGTAAATATAATTTACTTTATATTCCTACTCTCTATAGGAATTTTGATCAGCCTCTATCATATGACCCGTTTACAAGACCATACTCAAAAACAGATAGCAGGACCTGCCAAAAAGACTGTTTCACGAGAACATGTTTGTGAGATCATATTTTTTAAAGCATAAGCTCAAACCAAAACAATAATTATTTACTATGAACTTATTGAGTTTGTGCATAATTCATTATGTATCATGGCTATCTAATTTATTTGTTAGGATCTTCAGGTTCAATCACATGACAATTCAACCATTATATACTTCATATGACCATGTCAAGATCAAAAATCATGAGTCTTATGAAGGGTAATAATGTCGCATGATTTCATATGTGTTATGTAGTCTACGAGATCCTCATGGGCCATGTGGTTCCTGACACCTATATCAGGTCATACAGTCAGGAAACCCTTTATGGTTCATGTGATTTATATGATGTTGTCGGGATCATAAATCACTTTTGACGTTGTTTTATGGTCATATGACTTATACTCATTACATTTGTTCAAATGGTTTCCAACTCTCATGAATATTCTAATATGCACACACGTTGATGAATGCTGGGAACCATAATTCTGACCATTTATGTTGTGTGTATTCTAACATCATGGTTTTTAGGAGGCTTCTCTCATCCGAACATCAAATCAATCCATTATCACACCAACTTCCTTTGTATGGATTCAGACCACTGGATACTATCTCTATTTCTTCTCTTGACTACAATAAACCATCTTACATTCTCAACACACCTTTATTTTATCATGATTATGGTTTCTGAGGATGATCAATTGGTTTATGAATGGTCCTAGGGTTTGTCCGATATGCGGGTGAACATTGTTCTGGGTCTCAGAAGCTGTGATTTTTCTGGCCAAGCCATTCCTTATAGGTATTCAAGCATATTTTTCATTTTCATGAACAATCCATGTGGTGACTAGATCCCTAGATTGGATATTCATCGTAGTGGAATTTTTTGTGAAGAATAATCATGACCATTCTATGTTAGAGTGATTAGTTCGATATTTTACAACCAACTTCGTGTTTCCCTTCTTCACAAGGCTATATTAGATTCCCATGCCATCATCTACCATCAGTTGGAACTCCTTACACAAGTGATTATTTATTTGTTCCCATGTACTGATTCATTCCATCTTTCTAATTGAAAATTATAAAATAACCTTTTGGATATATATTGGATATGTGAGATACTCCCCCATTAGGGATATGTATGATGAGTTCTTTCCAGCTAAACATGTCTAGGATAACCCCCACAAAACTCCAATTTTGGAATGATATATTATCAATATTGTAAAATATATGTTAAAGAAGGATCTGAATATGTTATTACTCATATCCTTTAAAGACTACATCAAAAAATTTCTCTATCAAAACGAAGCTCTACTGACCTTTATAATCCCTCACTGGTGTCTTTTGTGAAAGGTCCATGATAACAGTGACTTATATTGGGAAATCAGGGAATCTAGAGACTATACTGCATGGGCTAAATAGGTGTGGCAGGAGATATCCCAAATCCATAGTCTTTCAAGATTCATGGCCATGTTTGTTAATGGGTGGATTTTCCCTGATGGGGACACATGCTCAAAAATCTGAGATAGCACAGTAGTGATGGTATCATGGTAAGTAGAGGGGATTCCTCTCAATATGTATGTTCCAAATCATGCACACCATTACCATATTCTACACTATATTCAATAGAAAAGCATCCATTATAGAATTAGTGGCCCTTTATTGTAATTATTTTTTTGGATAGGGGATCCCTTCCACTACTACAAATAATAGAACACTACTGGGATCCTTGGAACCTTGTTTCCCCACAAGATTCTAGACATCTCCATGGTTGAGGCAATTTTGTTAGGCCCTAATGAAGTCCATTACATGTTAAACGAATTTTAATTCATCAATTTTATGCCTTATCCTACACTGATTGGGCCGACTACAGTTAATGGCGATGACTCTTCTGATGAATGTCCATACAAGACCTCCCTTCAAGATAGGTTATTAATGGAAAAGGTGGATGGTTGGATTTTTGATGAACCATATAACCCTTACCAGTTCTCTACATAGTTCAATTCCTTCCAAAAAAATTACCCTCTCCCCTCTACTAGAGTGAGGGGAGACCGATATCCCTAGAATATCAGCCAATATTGGCATAAATCGAAATAAATGGATTATAATATAGATATTATCCTTTCTCTTTCTAGCACCACTATCTTACATGGTTAAAATTATGATCAGGCTTGTGTGTATGTCTACTCATGTGTTGTGTTGGTCATACTAGTCTCTCATGTGGAATGACCATGTCCTTGACCGAACATTATTTATTTAGCATCAATTTTAAAGTCCCGTAAAACTCAAGGAAAATTTTTTCTAAAATTTCTTTGGGATTTTACAAGAACTCGGTTTCTAACGGCGCCTGATTTTAAGGCCCGGTGTGCCCGGAATCAATTTCGGAAGTTTATCTCGGGTATGTTCAATGAACGAACGGGCGGGGTTTTCTATCTTTTGATCTGGTGCATGGAATCAAAATCTGAGGGCACCGATGGTACCACAGCGCCTTTAATTGCTTAAGAATTCCCTTACTGGAGTTGTGCTTTCTTGAGAGGAGTTGTTTTAAAAAAATGTGAGGGATAAAATATAATTGTTACAATTATATTTTCTTTTCTTGTTAAGTGGAATAAGTGTTGTGTTACAACACTTTAACCCTCTCTTAAGTGGTTATAACCTAAGTAAGGGAGTTTGGGGTGGGACCCACTTGAAGTTAACCACCCATGAGAGGATTAAAGGTGAGTTGGGGCCCACACGAACCCCACCCCTTCACATTCCTTTTAAACTCCCTAACTCCCAATTTAATATTTTGTAAACTTATCTTTAATGAGTAACCTTCCATTTTCCTCACTCTCTCCCTCATTAACTCTATCCAACACACACATTAAATTAAGTGAATTCAACTTTTGAATTTATTTGGGAAAATCTTGGCTTGGGTTGTTTAAATAATGTGGAACCATTATTTTTTTTTTGAAGGGTTGGCATTTGTGGTGTTGAGGGTAAGGGAAGAGAGCTTGGGAGTTTTTAAAGAACTTCTTCTTCTTCTTCTTCTTTGTCAAGGAACGTCAATTCGGCGACCCAGATTCTTCCGTATTCTTCTTCCTTGACAAAGGAGGAGTCACCGACGTGGGAACTCGCCAACGACATTCCACCTTTCAATTTTCTATCCGCATGAAAGGAAGGGAGATGTTGCTTCCTCCTCGGACGTTCTCTGTCGGCATATACGGAACCTCACCCCGCGACGCCATTTTCAATGACACCGTCGTTCGAAAACATTTTTCAAGGTAGGGGTTTTAAGTCTTTTTTTTTTGTGAATTACTTCTTTCATCTATCCATGTTCAATTGGACCGCTTACTATCGTTTAACGGGAGGGGGCCGGACCGCACAAACACGGCTGACCCTATTCCCTTATTATTTTTTGTGTTGTTGCAGTTCAAAGGAATGTTACGTGGTGTCGTCTCACCACGCAGGAACGAGCAACAAGGATGCGCAGCATCGTCGCGCCATGCATTTGAAAATCGAACCAAGTCGTGACGTCGTCGCGCAGTGCCTGAAGAAAAACCCGAAGAAACCATGGCCGGAGCGGGGCCGCGGCAGAGGAGCCCGGCGCCGTCGCGCCGCGCCAGACAGAATATGTCGCGACCTAAGCCACGGTGAAGCAGGGGGACCAGCGGCTGGTTCTGGGCCGCCGGCGTCGGAGCAGGGGGACCTGCCCTCACCGGTCCCATGGCGGTAGAAGTCGGCCGGCCGGAGCAGGCCGGCCGGTCAGGGGGAGATCCGGGGGTTATGACCCCTAGCTGGCCAGCAAAGATCGAACCCCATTATGGGGGGCCGCGGTTACAAATGGCAGGCGGCAGCGCCCCCCCCCCCCCCCCCCCCCCCCGCACTCCTGAACGGCTCGGACGTTCGGCCGAGCCACCTAGCCAGCGCACCGTACCGCCAGGGCACCAGGCCGCCGGGCCGGGCCGCGCCTCACCCAAGCGGCCTGACACAGACCCGGGTCGGGTCGACCCAGTTCGGGCCGACCCAGGGGGTCTCAGGCCGGGTCGGCCCGAGCTCGAAACCCCCACTTTCAGACCTTTCATGGTATTTTGCCCATAACATGGGTTGTGGACCTCTGATCTATTCACCGTAAGCTGCGATGCGATCTTTAGATCGATACGGTCGTTTCGGTATATTACACTCAAGGTTTCGGAGTACTTTGGGTTCGGCCGGGTTGGTTCATACACGAAACCAACCGGGCCCTCGGAGCAGAAAATCTTATATCATGAGCTCCGGACGTCCGATTGATGTGTTGTCGACTTTGTTGAATTCCTCTTGAGGAGATGGAACTTTTGGCATACTTCGCCCGAGGCTTGGACGCAGTTGGAGAATGGTCGGGTTTGATTGTACCCGAAATCCAATTGGGCCCCTAGAACGAAAAAGCTGATATCTTTCAGACCGGACGTCCGTTTGACAAACCATCAGCGGCGTTGGTGATCACGTTGAGAAAATGGTCCCTATGAGTATACCCATGGCGGAGGAGCACTACTGTGTGAGGTGGCAGACCCGTGGTACTCGATAGGAGGGGTACCTCTGTAGGCTATGAGGGGGAGCACTACTGTGTGAGGTGACATACCCATGACGGAGGAGCACTACTTTGTGAGGTGGCGAAACCGCGGTACTCGATAGGAGGAGCACCTCAGTAGTCTTAGGTTAGTGAGCAGTACCTCGGAGTTGTGACAGGTTCATTATACACTCCAGAGACGGGCTCATCAACAGTTACGGTTTCGATAATTAAAATCCTGGTTTGAGCTGAGTCAATGACCATTGTGTTTTCCTCATGATTTAGATGGCCCACTTGATCACTAAGATATATGTATGGGCATATACCTTGGTAGTGTTTATCAGTTTATCTCATGACCTTGTGTTTCCTCTTGGTTGAGATGGGTTACTTGATAACTTAGGTATAAGTATGAGATTATACCTAAGTAACGGTTATCTGTTGAGATCCTTCTTTGTGGTTATCCTTGTTGGATTTAGTGAGACCGTGAGGCTCTCGGGGTCCCTCCTGAGTATCGTATACTCACCCTTGCATGGGCTATGCCCACACTTCGTTGTGTTGGTTGCAGATGTCGGGCAGCGCTGACAGAGGTCGAGTGTTTGATGACTGGACGATACCCAGAGGTGGACCTCACGATGAGTCAGTATCTGGAGGTGGAATTCACGATGAGACGACACTCGGAAGTGGTTTATGGGTAAGAGAGTTGTGGAGACTATCTATACCTACCCTTCAGGTAGGATCTTTGGTGGATGATCCAGGAGTTGCGCTATCTGTACCTACCCTTCAGGTAGGATCTGAGGAGGACGACCCGGGAGCTGCTTCCATTCTTCCAGTTGTTTGTCTTTTTCTTTTGTACTTTTGTTCAATTGTAGTTGTACTTTCGATTGGGTTTGTAATCTGGCCCATTTACTTTTCAGCACTTCCTTTTTTATTTAGTGTATCACTTCCTCTTGTACTCTGTGGTGTTTTGTTTACTTTTATAAAGGAAATTCCTTCCCAGTTATAGGGAATTACTCCTTTGGTGCTAGTCGCCAGCCCCTGGCCTATGGAAGGCGGGCTTGGGGTAGTCACGACACGGGCCTCGAGGGCGGGTTGTGAGAAATTGGTATCAGAGGAGTCGGTTCTACCGCAGAACTTATAACTCTGATATTTTCTTTCCATGAAGCAATAGTGTTTAGGGTACCGAGTGTGGTTTTCAATTCAGGGAGTCCAGTGTTGGGACGGGCGGCCGATGTATCCATACATCAGGACCCTGAAAACTGATTTCCGACTTTTTGCACGAAAACACTGATTGCGTGTGTGTTTTCAAAGGTTTTCCCTTAAAACAGCTCAAACCAGGTCAGCTCACCAGGTATAAATCATTTGACCGTGTCACGTTTGTTTCTTTCAGGATGCCTCCCCGTGGACGACCAGCTAGAGCCCCGAGAGTTGTACGTACTGACAGCCCGCTGAGCAATGTGGCCTTAGTACAGGGCCCTATCCCAATTGAGGCACCAGCGGTACAACTACCCATTGGGCCACCGATGCCACCAGCCCCAGCAGTAGAGGGTGCACGTCGCTTGAGCGCACTGCACGAGTTCTAGCACCAGAGGCCACCTGGGTTCAGGGGAGAGATGGACCCACAGGTGGCTGAGGATTGGCTAGAGGCTATGGTGGGAGTCTTCAGGCTAGTGGGGACACCAACAGACTTCATGGTGATCCTTGCTGCCAGCCTTCTTCAGGCAGCAGTAGGCAGATGGTGGAGCCTGATGCTCCAGATGCATGACGAGGCGACACTTCTATGGGCAGACTTGGAGAGCCTATTCCGGGCAGAGTTTGTACCATCCACCCTTCAAGTGGTGTGTATACATGAGCTACTTCAGCTGTGGAAGGGCAGCATGAAAGTGGCGCAGTATTCAGCAAGGTTCACAGACCTCTCGCGCTACTCCACAGATATGGTACGGGACCCGTTCTTCAGGGCCCAAACCTTCGAGCAGGGGCTTAGGCGAGAGATTAGTGCTTCTGTTGTTTCTCACAGCATTCCGACATAGATAGGGGTGTTGGAGCGACCCTCTTAGTGGAGAGTTTCCTTGCTGAGCAGTCTCCAGCAGCAGGACTCACCGCTAGATGGCATGCGGCAGAGCCTTCTGTAGCAGGCAGTAGAGAGATGACGCAGAGGACCAAGAGGACAAGACCTACAGGTGGTCGACCACCTGACTCAAGTTCGGTAGTGCGAGGAACCAAGGGGAATGATAGAGCCATACCTTCCATGCAGTGTTACTCCTGTGGAGGGATTGGTCACATGGCTCACGACTGTCTGACCCGCCAAGCAGATGACCTACAGTTAAATGAAGAACCTCCCTGGAAGAGGCAGATGTTCGATCGAGGCGGACCGCGAGGAGCAGAAGGCCGAGGGAGGGGATCTGGTCGTGTAGCTGGAGGTGGACGACGCTAAGAGGTGTTTCCACCACCACCTCCAGGAGGTCCACCCCGACCGTATGGAACAGGAGGACATGGGAGATCTCAGCTTCAGGTAGTAGAAGCATATGACTATGGAGCTCCGGAAGCGAGTGGACAAGAGCGGAACTCGTTGTTTCCTTTCATTATTTGTAAATCTAGTTCCATGTTATTGTTGTTACATTTGTGTCTTTTTACCATGAGCTGCAATAATATAAAGACACTTACCTTTGTGACATTTTCTTCCTTCTTTTTTGAGTACTAAGAGGTTCCAGTTTAAACTGTTGACTTGACCCTCACATTCGAGATTCCTACTGGAAGAGACCCAGTGACCTCATGCTGATGCCGACAGTGTGACTCGACCCTTAGAGGAGAGAGTGACAGTTGGATCTCTTGGTAGTAACTTTGAGGCCTTACGACGTAGTCCATGGCATGAATACATCATTCATGTCCGGATTGACTGTATTAGGAAATGAACTTGGTTCATCCAGGGGATGAGACCGGATATCTCTTATCGACAAAAGAGAAATCATAGCAGCTCTTGTTGGACCAGAGAAGGTCCAGGTCATCCAAGAGTGGATGAGGATAGCTCAGAGCCGATGGAAGCCTTATGCTGACAGGAGGCAGAGACCACTAGAGTTCGAGGATGGAGGCCACGTTTTCTTACGAGTCTCACCTCGACGTGGAATTATGGAGACGTGGCTGAGGTGACAAGTTATATCCGAGGTTAAATGGACATTTCTAGGTCCTCAGTAGGACAGGGGAGGTGGTTTACCGCTTGACCCATCCACCTCAGTTGCACCAGGTGCATGACAACTTCCATGTATCTCAACTGAGGAGATACCTGCTCGACCCTTCGCATATCATCGAACATGGGGAGCTGGACTTGGGTGATGGGGTGACTTTCTCGGAGGTTCCAGTGGGGACTGAGGATCTACAGGAGCCGATCCTACGAGGACGGTCGATTCCTCGGGTGCACTTTCTTTGGTAGTACGGGAATCTCCAGGTAAGCACATGGGAGCGGAAGGCTCAGATGCGTGCTCAATACCGCTTTTATATCCCTAGTCTGTGTTTAAGCTTTAGGATGACGTAAATCCCTAAGGTGGGAGTAATGTAAAGACCCGTAAAATTCAAGGGAAATTTTTTCTAAATTTTCTTTGGGATTTTACAAGAACGCAGTTTCTGACGGCGCCTAGTTCTGAAGCCCGGTGTGCCCGGAATCAATTTCTGAAGTTTAGCTTAGGTATGTTCAGTGAACGAATGAGTGGGTTTTCCTATCTTTTGAGCTGGTTCATGGAATAGAAATTCGAGGGCACCGATGGAACCACAGTGCTGGTAATTGCTTAAGAATACACTTACTGGAGTTGCGTTTTCTCAGGAGGAATTGTTTTAAAAAAATGTGAGCGATAAAATATAATTGTTACAATTATATTTTCTTTTCTTGTTAAGTGGATTAATTGTTGTGTTACAACACTTTGACCCTCTCTTAAGTGGTTATAACCTATGTAAGGGAGTTTGGGGTGGGACCCATTGATGTTAACCACCCATGAGAGGATTAAAGGTGAGGTGGGGCCCACATGAACCCCACCCCTTCACATTCCTCTAAAACTCCCTAACTCCCTCTTTAATTTTTTGTAAACTTATCTTTAATGAGTAACCTTCCATTTCCTCACTCTCTCCCTCATTAAATCTAGCCAACACACACATTAAATTAAGTGAATTCAACTTTTGAAATTATTTTGGAAAATCTTGGCTTGGGTTGATTAAATAATGTGGAACCATTATTTTTTGTGAAGGGTTGGAATTTGTGGTGTTGAGGGTAAGGGAAGAGAGCTTGGGAGTTTTTAAAGAACTTCTTCTTCTACTTCTTCTTCTTCTTCTTCTTCTTCGTCAAGGAACGTCGATTTGGCGACCCGGATTCTTCCGTCTTCTTCTTCCTCGACAAAGGAGGAGGCACCGACGTGGGAACTCGCCAATGACATTCTTCCTTTCAATTTTCTCTCCGCGTGAAAAGAAGGGAGACGATGCTTCCTCCTCAAACGTTCTCCATCATCATATATGGAACCTCACACCACAATGTCGTTTTCTGCGACACCGCCGTTCGACAACATTTGTCAAGGTAGGGGTTTTATGCGTTTCTTTTCGTGAATTACTTCCGTCATCTATCCACGTTCAATTGGACCACTTGCTATCGTTTAACAGGAGGGGGTTGGACCGCACAAACACGACCAACCCTCCACCCTTATTATTTTTTGTGTTGTTGTGGTTCAAAGGAAAGTGGCGTGCTGTCATCGCACCACGCGGGAACGAGCAGCAAGGATGCGCGGCGTCGTCGCACCGTTCATCTGAAAATCAAACCAATCCGCGGCGTCGTCGCGCCATGCCGGAAGAAAAACCCGAAGACATCGTGGCCAGAGCGGGGTCGCGGCAGAGGATCGTGGCACCGTCGTGCCACGCCGGATAGAATAAGCCGCAGCTTAGCCCGCGGCGAAGCAGGGGGACCGGCGGCCAGTTCCGGGCCGCCGGTGTCGGAGCAGGGGGACTGGCCCTCGTCGGTCTCGTGGTGGTAGAAGCCGACCGGCCAGAGTGGGCCGACCGTTTAGGGGGAGAGCCGGGGTTTATGACCCCAGGCTGGCCAGCAAAGAGCAGCCCCCATTATGGGGGCCGCGTTTAGAAACGGTGGCGGGCAGCGCGCCCCTCCGCACTCCCGAATGGCTCGGCCGTTCCGCCGAACCACCTAGCCAGTGCACTGGACCTCCAGCGCGCCGGGCCGCCAAGCCGGGCCGCGCCCAGGCCGGGCCGGGCCGCTCCCATGCGGGCCTCCCCGGAACCGGGTCGGGTCGGCCTGAGGCCGAAACCCCCACTTTCGGAGATTTCACGGTCTTTTTCCCATGACTTGGGTTGCGGACCTCTGATCTACGCACGGTCTGCTTTGATGCGATCTTTGGATCGAGACGGTAGTTTTCGTATATTACACTCAAGTTTTTGGAGTACTTTGGGTTCAGCCGTGTTGGTTCGTACACGAAACCAACTGGGCCCTCAGAGCGGAAACGCTTATATCTTGAGCTCCGCACGTCCGATTAACGTGTCGTCGACTTTTTTGGATTCCTCTTGAGGAGACAGAACTTTTGGCATACTTCGCCCAAGGTTTGGACGCAGTTGGAAAATGGTCGTGTTGGATTGTACCCGAAATCCAACCGGGCCCCTAGAACGGAAAAGATGATATCTTTCAGACAGGACCTCCGTTTGACGAACCATCAGTGGCATTGGTGATCACATTGAGAAACGGTTCCTATGAGTATACCCTATGAGATTTCAGGGTAGGGTTGTGATACGGCTGGGTTGGTTCACTCACAAAACCAACCGTGCCCCTAGGACGAAAAGGCTAATATCTCACAGACCGGGCATCTGATTGACGGGGCATCTGTTGCATTGAGACCCCTTTGACAAGGCTGTCCTTTCAGATACTTCTTCGTGGTAATTTTTGATACATGGAGTATCGAACTATAGCTCGTGGAGAGGACCCTCGTGGAGACGAGCATACGGAGTACGGAGACCGTGTAGCTGGCTGAGACCTGATGACTACTTGTCTGATTCGATTTGGAGTGACTAGCATAGCCTAGTGTGGAGCACTACTTTTTGAGGTGGGAGACCCATGGTTGAGGATAACTGCTATGTGAGGTGGCAGACCCGCAGTACTTGACAGGAGGAGTACCTCTGTAGGCTATGAGGGGGAGCACTACTGTGTGAGGTGGCAGACCCATGGCGGAGGAGCACTACTATGTGAGGTGGCAGTCCCATGGTACTCGACAGGAGGAGTACCTCATCAGTATTAGGTTAGTGAGCAGTACCTCGGAGTTGTGAAAGGTTCATTGTACACTCTAGAGACGGGCTCATCAGCAGTTATAGTTTCGATATTAAAAATCATGGTTTGTGCTGATTCAATGACCTTTGTGTTTTCCTCATGATTGAGATGGGTCACTTGATTACTTAGGTATATTTATGGGAATATACCTAGGTAGTGGTTATCTGTTGATATCATGACCTTGTGTTTTCTCATGGTTGAGATGGGTTACTTGATAACATAGGTATAAGTATGGGCTTATACCTAAGTAATGGTTATCTGTTGAGATCCTTCTTTATGGTTATCCTTGTTGGATTTACTGATACCTTGGGGGTCTCGGGGTCCCTGCTGAGTATCGTATACTCACCCCTACACGGGCTATGCCCGCACTTCGTTGTGTTGGTTGCAGACGTCGGGCAGTGCTGACAAAGGCCGAGTGTTCGAGGACTGGACGGTACCCTGAGGTGGATGTCACGACGAGTCAGTATCCAGAGGTGGAATTCACGATGAGACGACACTCGGAGGAGGTTTACGGGTGAGAGTGTTGTGGAGGCTATCTATACCTACCCTTTAGGTAGGATCTGTGGTGGACGATCTAGGAGTTGTGCTATCTGTACCTACCCTTCTGGTAGGATCTGAGGAGGACGACCTGGGAGCTGCTTCCATTATTCCAAATATTTGTCTTTTTCTGTTGTACTTTTGTTCAGCTGTAGTTGTACTTTGGATTGGGTTTGTATTCTGGCCCATTTACTTTTCAGCACTTTATTTTTTATTTAGTGTATCACTTCCACTCGTACTCTGTGGTGTTTTGTTTACTTTTATAAAGGCAATGTCTTCCCAATTATCGGAAATTACAACTTTGGTGCTAGTCTCCGTCCCCTGGCCTATGGAAGTCGGTCTTGGGGTAGTCATGGAACGGGCCTTGAGGGCGGGTCGTGACATCAATGGGCCTAATTCTTGATTTGGATGATTTCATGGAGAAGAAACACCATCCTATTGAAAATCATCTGATTATTTTTTGTTTATTTTTTTGAGTAATATTGTCCTAAAATATGTCAAGTGGATGACGTATCCTTTGAGAGATAAGTATATGATACTTCCTCTATTTCTACTTCATTAACTCAACATAATGATCCCCATTTTGATGTATCTACTCCTGTATTTGCTGAGGTTTAGGAATGTGGTAGGATAATTTGGAAAAAAATTCACTCATTTATCACTGAAACTCCCCTTGAAACTATTCATGAGAAAGATGAATGTCAATATTAGTAATTTCATGATTTGGGGGAAGGTTACTTTGAATACTGTCTCTTATATGAAATCATGTGAAAAATCATCCTGATATGTAAATAGTTGGCCATTGGTGAGGGGCATACACAATCTCAATGTGGTACCCTAGATGAACTAACCAGGGAATCCTCTTTGGTTTTGAAACATATTTATGAGATCATTTCGGGAATACATTCGCAAATGGATATGTTAATAACATAGATTGAGAGACCATTGGAGATCATAGCTCCCTCAAATTTTGACCTTTTATCATAATCATCCTCATTAGAAACCACTCATAATATAGTTCAAGATATGTCGACTCTCATCAACACCCTTCTACCATGGGTAGTACTTGAAGAATTTGGGAGGGTAATGATTTATCACTCAATTGATATTTGTCACAAGAATCTTGTTGAAATGGATCACTCATCTAATCAAATATTGTTGTAGTTACTTTTTTTATTGAATCTTTATAGAGGCTTTTAAATGTGTATATATATATTTTTATGCTATTAATGAATAGATCTTCTTAACAATATTATTATTTTATTGTTTTCTTTCATACATGATGTTCATGAAAATTCATTGATCTCATGTTTCATGGACCATAAACAATACACATTATTCTTATATGTTCATGTTAACCTGAATTCATAGATTAGAATGTCTAAATCACTTCTTATTTCTCTCAATAAATTATCAATAATTTCCACTAACTTAAAATTCATCATTGATGTATCTATTATAGTTATCTTTATATTACCTTATTCAAAAAATGAAAATTTGGGTAAAATATTTGTCCTAAAGGGAGGATGCTCTCTTTTTTAATAAATTTAGTGGACATAGTGGGCATAAATTTGTAAGGCCATATGGTGGTGATGAATTTTTTTATCATTTTATTCATATTTGTCTATCATATTCTGAAGCATCATATAGGGGAATAAAAAGAAGTATTGTACTTGACATCTTCTTAGGGCACCCTCTTATGGATTTTTTCCTAATAGGTTTTGTACATTTTTATTTTCCAAAAAATTAAATGATTGATGTGTATTAGTTTAGTATCTTGTTTCTTAGACAATATATTGATTTGGTTTTTTGTTATTTAGATCTGAAATTTTTTTGGTGCAGTTTAAATTCATTAAATCAAACAATCTATTTTTGTTGTTTTGGGACTTTTAGCTTTGACCTTCTATTGATGTAGCTTAGGGTATTCTAGATCAGACCATCCATTGTTTTAGTTTAGGGATTCTATCTCAAAAATTAAATTACTATAGTTTAGGGTCATCTATATTTGACATTCCTTTTTTTTGTTTACTGTCTTCCAGCTCGGACCATGACATTCCATTCAATTTAATGCCTCAATTAGATGAGATGATTAATGAATATGGAATTTTGGGTAAACATTCTATGGTTGACCAAAACACTCTATGTTCTAGAGTTCTATCATGTTGTTTCAAGAGATTGGAGGGATTATAATTCCTTTCCAGTAAGGAAAAGATACATCTAGTTTGTTGGCCAAATCCCAAATTCATCACTATCATGGTAAAATAGAGGTGTCCCCACTATTTTACAAGGGTCATAAATGATTTTATATATGGTATAAAAAAATTTAAAAAATTGAGGTAGATGAAGCATTAAATATAATTAAAATATGGGTTGTGTAAATCATGTGTCCCAGAGAATGAATGGATGAATTATAGAATGGGGCATATATGCTGGGTGTGACAAAAAACACAATAAGATTAGATGATCCTCCACGGGTACACTGTGGATAATGTGGATATAAATTAATTTCTTATAAGGAGGAAATTAATGGAATTGGCAAGTCAAAGTCCTTATACATGAGTCCATATGGAGTACATTCATGGCAAAGTAGAGTGAATACACACTCTTTTCTGAGGTCCATGATTGATTTTGGAATACTCAAGCATTTGTAAAATGAAGTGGGATTTGTAGAAAAGGACAATCTAGGAAGTATTTGAGCATGCTATGAATGTTTGAATTTTTTGTTGTGATGCATGATCCCTAAAGTATGTGGTTCATAGTCACAAGGTATTAGACATCAAGAGTTTTAGGGACGGAGTGTCACATCCCAAATACATTATGAAGTAACACTAAGGATGTTGAATCCACTAAACTGTTATGGAAATTGTGGTTGTAAATCATGTTTTATGGTGCTCAGGTCATGATGATGGCATGGGAAAATCATGTCGTCGATGGCCTAGAGTACCCCTATGTGAGAAGTTCTTCTATGGTGACGTCAGGATCACAAGAATAAGAGATCCATTCATATTGGTCCATGATTTAATTATAAGTTTTGTCTAATCCCTTCAACATTTCTAGAAATGTCAAACAAAGAGACATTTTTTCCTTTATAAAGGATATAAAAGGTTTTGGGAGACCCATGATGCTCAAATAAAGAAAAGTGATTTTTGGAAAACATAACATTTAAGAAGGATTTGATCACCCAAAAATTGTTTTGCTTCCTGATGAAATTGTTATCATAGTGTGGAGATGTGAAAAACAATACGCTAACTTTTTCATCGACCATGGGTCCGTTGAGCATGACTCAGCTTTTACTAGGGCCATAAATTTTCCCTTTTCAGTTTACTCCTAATTCATTTATTCTATATTTTTTTCTATAAAATATGGGTCTAAATAGTTTAATGAGTGGAGACTCAAATATTTCTTCGTAATGCCTTTTTGGGTTTTCAAACAAAAATTTTTTGTGTCCCCTTCACTACTACTACATGATCTTGTTATTTGGACCATTAGATGCTAAAAGCTTAATGTTGTACATCTATGAACAAAGTGCATTTAGTTTGAGGTCATGATACTTGTGGACTAAATATAAGGGTAATGTTATACAATGTCCTAATAAAGATACCTAGGGTAAGGAGTACTCCTAGATTATTTTGAGAGGGAGGTGGAAATGTTGTAAATCATGGTTGTGATTGTTAAGTCATGAGTAATGATATTGGACAATCATGTGAGGAATGTCCCATTACACCCTCAGATGCTAATTCCTTCCATAGTGACAACATTTTCAAAAGGATCATAATTCCCTTCATATAGGGACAAAATGTCATATGTTAGTAGGAATAAGCATGTATGCTTCTATATAAAGGTCAGATAGAGAGATCCATTTTCCATTAAAAGGTCCATGAATGGATTTCATGATCCCAAGGTGATCATGATATTATGTGTGATTTAAAAATTGTGGTTTTTAATAGGTGAAAAAAGAACCCTATACACTATTTGACCAATGATAGAATCTTTTGATCCTTTTATAATAGATGATTTTGGGCCGTGGCCTACAAATATTTATTTTGTTGTAGTGGGAATTTTTTTCCATACAAGTTTAATACTTTGTGACATGGACTTTTTCCATTCATTTAACTACATACGGTAAGGATGATTTCCCTTACTTGTAGTTCAACATCAAGTTTTATGGATTTTTAATTCATAGTTCTAGAGCATATTAATGTATGGTATGTTTTTTTATATGTTATATATCCACCATTGATTAGAGATCTAAGTGTCTCTACTTATCCTGTGATGATAGGAATCAAGACATACAGTGTTATTCTATGGAAGTTACCTATGCATGTCTGACTAATATGTTGGGATGGGGTGAGATGTCGGTTATCTTAGATGGACCCAATATTCAGATATCCATGAATAACTACATTTCCTATGATAATATTAATGAAGACAAATTTAGTCCTTGAATAGGATACCCTCCAGATAAGTCTGACCCATACACATAGGGGGAATTGTTTCTGTTGTCTATGGTAGCTATGTCTAGGGTTGGAGATCTAGGTGTAACCATTTATCCTCTAGTGGAATTAGTCAATCCAAATTTAGTTCTTGAGAAACCATTTGGTTTAACATCATGTGGAATGGAAAATGTTTCCCCAATGTGAAATGTTAAAATTCTGTTTGGACCTAAGACCAATGATCTATGTCTCACTACATATATTGTGATAGTTGGAATCCAGCCATAAGAAGATCTCGATTAAGAATTTCTCCACACAAGGAAGAACCATAAAAATGATGGAATTGGTTCGGTTAATTATTTAGATGGTCCCATGATTGGAGATATGGGTGTCATTGCATATTCTGTTATGATATGAATCTTTCTATACATATTTCTTTAGCAAAGGTGCAGTTTGAGAGCAACACTAATGATAGTGGTCCTCTCATGTAAGGTCCATGGCAATTAATTATTTTAGGTCATGAAAGATTCATCAACCGTGTTGTTCAATATCAGGTGTAATGGACTTAGTGTGTTTCATTGAGGATCATATATTCATGACCATGCTAACCCTATTATGAACTGGTATGCCTTGGCCTTTTTGGGAAGCCCTTACCAAAACTCTTATTTCCCTTGTGAGACATGCCTGGTTTGAGAAATGAATAATTTTAATGGTTCCATTGATGACATAATGTAAATTAAATAATTTTTTATTTTATATCATGGGGTGGATGGGCCAAGATATTGGATCAAAATGTCACAATATATATCATTTGAATGAGAATCATGGTGTTCGTTGTTATGAAAAAAAAATGCACAGTTTAGTGTCATGTGGAATCGAAATCAGTCATAAAGTTTAACATAATGAGGCAATAAATAGGTGACTTGATGTGAATGAAGAGGAGTATTTTGGTAGGGCGTTATAATAATGGTCTGGGTGCCACTACATATCATGTGAAGGAAGGAATAAATCCAAATATCATCATCCAATGGCCCGAAGGACTTAAAAATTTTATTTTAATAAATCCCCCTTTTAAGAGACGATATGGGGAACCCTTGACATCTAGACATATACAAAAATCCAAGCCCCATCATACTAAAACCCAAGATCAAGAACAACCCTCAGATAAGAGATCAGCTCCTCCCATAAGAAAATGACGTTAAAATCAGCTTCCATTGTCTCATCGCACCATGGATATCTTCCCTGTACCAAAATGCTCAGGCCATGTACCAATGGAAAAATACATACCCTCTCAAACATCTAATTCTGAGAATCCATGAAATAGTGGGAACTCCTTGCCCTGAACCTCATCTAGGGCAGCCTCTTGTAGACAAATGGTTGCAGAATCACTTAATCCACAGACCGCCAAATCCAAAACCTTTACTCCCTTACAACATTGCCAATGCAGTGAAAAACATCATTATCATTATTTCCATCCAAAATCAGCACTTTAGTGAATCAAATTACTGAGGAACCAAACACACATCCCACACAAGAGCCTCAAAAAATTCCATAACTCCACAATCCATCACACTAACAAATTAGATAAAATAAATCCCAAACAAACCAGGATCATGCAGAAAGAAACATCAATGAAAGACGAACTAGATACATCCACACCACTACCATAATCGAACCAAATCCTCCACACTACTATCTAAATTGAACCAAAGCCACCAAGAGAAAAATGAACATGATATCAAACCTCGAACCATCCAATCAAAGGGTCAAACAATCAAGATAAAAATCAGAACCACAAAGAAATTCGTGAGGCCATGCTGCAACTAGAACCATATCTTGTTGTCACCTTCACATTTTTTCCAAAATACCACCTCAACTTGCTGTGAACACACCCAGCTAAGAACAGAACCGTAGCGTCGATCCTAGGAAATGAGAAGAGGGATCGATGAACGTAGGATCCACCACACTACCATAAAATCCATACCCTGTGGAGTATGTGTAGAGCAGAAGAAGGACAGAAAGCACAGGGATGTACCAAGATAGTCGCACCCACAAAGATGACGATGCCCCTGGGGGAAGAACCACTGTCATGAAGCACCGAGATGGAGCGCTGAAGTGAAGATCCAAAGTTGATCCACAGAGGAAGTGAGGTGGTGGTAGGTTAAAACCTAACACGATGTTTCCTCTTATAGTCTCATCCCTTGAACCTCTGTTCAAGTAGGATATAGTTATAGTAAATTTTGAAGATTAATATTATGAAGTGAGGACATCATCCATGAATGTTAACCTCTTACTATATGGATGAGGTTCATCCGAAGTGAAAGATAAGGTTTGACCATTTTCGCACAATCTCATGGAATGTTACTGGGAAAATGATATTGTAGTTGGGCTAAGTATTGGATATTTGGGTGTCACTATGTATCATGTAATTGAAGGAATCAAGCTATACATAGTTTGTGGATGAAGAATTCCCTATATGGATATGAATCACACATAGGTACTAGGGAACTTAATTTAACTTTTTCTTAGATCTATCATGTGTTTTGTGACTCATTGGTTAGAGGATTTTTTCCCATTTAGTTTAATGATATGTGGTGAGTATGCCTCTTGTGTATTTTAATGTCATTCTATAAGGATGTTGTTTGTACAATTTAAGATCATATGGTCTGTACGTGGTATGAATATTTTTTGGTCCTATGGTCAGGGTGTTTACCATATAGTTAGCATAATATGGTTAATAAATGGTCCATATCATTTAATGTCAAATTCTATGGAAGCGGTATATAGATTTAATTGTCATATGGTCAGGACCTTGGAGGCTTTGATGGTGGCTATGAAAAATATTTCATAAGAAACCATATGTTGGTGGGTGGTGTGATAGGGTCCCCATCCATTGCTTCCAGTGAGTAAGAACCACTGTGATATAACATTTATATGATATAAATCCCTCTTTATTTGATTTATATATTTGGCTTATTTATTTTGTAGTATAAACTGGGTTCTAAGAGCCAATACATGTCCTCCATGCTGAAACAAATGAAGGCGATTCTTTTATTTGATGGCCCGTGTGATCTGATTCTGGTGGACTTCAAGGTTGTACAATGTAAGGATCCTATTTTCATTGACCCACTCTAATTCATCCAAATGATTTTTTGATTTATCATTGTATGAATACGGATACTTCAAGTGAGGGATATTGGACTTCTGTGGGTAACACTATATTGGTTCAAAATACGAATGAATATAGAGTTTCTTTTATAGAAGTACATGTGGAAGTACGGTAGGCTTTTAAATCATAGAGTAGATTTTCAATATGAGACTTATTTTCTCTGTTCACTATATTCTAGACTATATTCCTTAGTGGATTATAGAAGGCATCATTTTTTTAATTGTCCACCACAAGATATTGAGATGAATGATTGGATGTGATGGTGTACTCCTGGTATAGTTTCTTCAATAATTTTGATTAGAAGATGGTACTGTTTTCTATTAATATTACGTAAGGGGAAAAATCGTTGTAATGATATGGAACTTCATGAAATTGATGAAATTAATTATCGATACATCCTTTAAGGGTATTTCTTCATGCCACATGAAAAAAAAATTAGTATTAGCAAGTTTGTACTTAAATTGCTTAGATGTGGTATGGGGATATGGACCCACAACACAAATTCCCCTTGCATCAAACATCTAGGAATATTTAGATATATGTAGAAATTATTATGGTAGATGTATTATTTTTATATGAATCTAGAAAAAATTTCATTATGTGGTGAATTTCAGAGATTGTTGTATCATGGGGTCCTAGTATTAACCCAGCCTCATTATTTCTTGGGAGGCCCTAGTCCCAATCTAATGAGTGTCATTGGATAATGTATGGACTTCATCCATGATGGTGATAGTCTCTATTTTTTCTATTAATTTTAATATAATTCAAGGGAGACTCTATTATAGAGGAATTTTTATCATTTGGATCATCCCAGAGGTAAATGTTCACTACTCAAATCCCAATACGTTCCCTTCAGGCATAGTTTTTTGGGAAAGTCTCATTTTTGAGATATTCAATTATAGGCTCTACACATCCAGGGGTTGATATCAGTTCATCTTGATTTTGGGAGGTATTGACATGATTTATTTCTTTCATATTTTTTATGATGATTTAAGAGACCATTCTTCGGTGCATGATAAGGATGATTGATTCCTCTAGATGAGGTTTGGCTAAGAATATGTCTCATTATACAATGAGTCATCGCGAGCATTCTATGATTGGGGACATAATGAAATATCAGCTCAAAAGGTAACTCTATCATTAATACTCTGACATATCCAATGAGAAGGATCAATTATTCAGTTTTCATGGAATACTATCCATCGATCTAGTCTATCATAATTTTTGAATCCCCATTGATGTTCAAGTATGATATTTTTAGGGGTAGGGAATGTTCCAAGATAGTAATTTGGGCTTCGTATTCATCTTAATTATTCATGGATCTGTCATATACTAAGAATGTATATGGAAATTTTTTTATGAGAAACAAATAAAATACCTTATTCCAACTAGTTGCTTTATTAGGATTCCAGTATATTTCCCATAAAACATTGGGAGGTTCCATAAAAATACATCTCCCCTGTATGTGGGGTGACATGGGTATATACAACCTCACAATCTGAAATTTGGGGTCCATTTGTGTTTATTATGGGGTAGGATGCTACCTGGGGAAATCATCTAGGTCCTTCCCTTTCACTAAATTATTTGACATGTAATAAATGTAGTGTTGGTATAGAATGACTTCCCATCAATCCAAACTCCATGTCGGCATGGGATAACCTAGGATGACCTTTATAATATTTAATTGAGACATAATGAAAAAAAATTTCACTTTTTCTCTTTTAATATCTATAATAATTTATGATAGCAATAAATAAACGATATGTTCAATTATAAATATTCATTTTAAATATTCATTTTTTTATTATTTTTGGGTAATTTATTTATAATTTTTAGTTATGATATAATTTCCATAAATTCTTGTGCAATGTCAACACAACATTGATTTTATTAATAGAAAAAATTGAATAAATAATTTTTGAAATTAAAAAAACTAATATAATGTGATATAATTATAGTGTCCCAAACATTTTATACATAAATATAACTTTATAGTGATGATTATATTCTAATTATCTCTTTAAATTGATTTATTAATATCAAATTAAATTAATATTTTCAAAAATAAAAATAATTATACATTATAAATAATAATATTTTACTAAATTATTCAAAATCCATAAATATATAATTTTCCTATAAATCAGTTGGATGTTTTTTAAAACATAAAACAAAGTCCATATATGATCATTTTTTATTTTATAGTGAAATTATTATCCTTTAATGGGTAGAAAACATTAATATAGTGGTATTTGTCGAATATATTAACAGGGTCTTAAAACTAAATGATAAGGGTAAACACAATTCCATAACATGAAATAAATTTATTATATAAAATAGTTTCGATATATTATAATCCTATATTTTTATTATATTTGTTTGGATTCATTTTATCATGATAATTATTTTATGTTAAATTAATACTTTATGGAATTTCAAAAGTTCCCCTTTCCTCACATATAAAAACGAACAACCTCTCTTATGTTCTTCAATCCTAATTATTTTTAGAATAACGACCCAAATCCCATCCTTAAAACTCAAACCACAATATAGAGCTATTTTTTATTATAATAACTATCTAGTAAGGATTTTGGTATCATCTTCTAGAGGTTTTCCGAAGAAGATGTGTCATTCATAATTGTGAATTTTGGTTTTATTTATGATTCTACATTTTTAAAATAAAAAAAAGATAGTATAATGACATAAGTAAATAATATATAGTGAAATATTATTATTTTAATATAATAACCAACATTAATCTCTTATTACATAAAATGGTAAATGATACAATCATTCGTCTGTACGACAAACTATCACCTCATAAACTGATGTAATTTTTTCAATCACTACCTATCATGACTGGTTATAATGATGGATTTATAATATATACGATAATAATAAAATATTTATCATTCATTATATGTAATATATCATATATTTTCTTACCATCCCATTAACTAAATAATGATAATGTCATTTTTGGGTACGTGTGGACTTCCACCTCCCCAAAGTGATGCGACTTTTTAATACAAAATGAATTGATTAGGATGCTTCAATTTATTTAAAGAAATAATATTATATTTATTCAGTAATAAAAGTTATATATTTGTAAAATAAGACTTACATTATTTCCTTCCAAATCAATAAAAAATTTAAGACTTTACTCATGCATACATAAGGCCCATCCTCTCCATGATTATAACGTAGTTCATTATTATAAACCATATTTATTAATTTAGATTAAAAGTATAATGAATTAATAAAAAAGATAATTATCTGATAATTATTATTCATGATATGTTGATATGTCAACCTATTTGACTATTGTAACCCCACCATAGTCACTGTGGACATATGAGCTAAATGTCATCAAAACACCCTATGGAAATTTAATTTTGTATAAAAATGAATATTAAAATAAAATAAATCATATGAAATGAAAAATAAGACTGAATAAGGTTCTAAAAAAGTAAACTGTGAACATAAATTTTTTATTTAAGAAGTTAAATAACACATGTGACTTTTCAGGCTTGAGGGAATGGACTAATTTCATTTCATTGTGTTATATTTCTTAATGATTTATTATGATATGAATATATTATGGGTGGAATTAGAATTTTTATTTTATGTTATACACACAAATATTTTTGTGGATTTAAATTTATAAAACCTAATTAATTCATTGATTAATTCTTTGAATATTTTCATCATTATAATGGATTTCATCTCAATTGTCACTCCATTGAGACATATTTGGAAATATGGATGTATTAACATTTTATGGTGTATATATATTTTTACATTGGGATATTTAACATGAATATATATTTATTCATATTTATAAATGATTTTATTCAGCTTAATATTTTTATTGGAATGATTAAATGAAAATTTAATTTTTTTTATCTTCTTTATGAGGTATATTTTTATTCATATCCATATTTTTTAAATTGGACTATTTGCAAAAAAATGATCTATCCATTTCATTTTTTGTTATAATTTAGTTTTATTTTGTTTAATTTGAATCATTATAATGTTATAGATAAAGGGTTTATGGTAAAATCTATTTAGATAAAAGTCAAATTGAATGTTTTTAAAAACATACGATATTAATTAAATTTCCCCCTATAATATCCATTCTACATAAATTATCTTATTCTACAAGGTTTCAAATGTATTATAATGAAAAAAATATTTTCAAATCCTTTTTCTAATCAATTATCATTTAATCATGACAGGTGATAAATTTATTTCAAAACCTTTATTTAGTTTTGAATTGAATGTCATTTTTATGTATTATTAATTTAATGGTTGTTATTATTCTGTAAAAAATAGTCACTTTATTTTGATTATTGAATTCTATATTTCTCATAAATATCCATATTCTATGAATATCAGATATGACCATTTACTAAATTTTTTATCATTTAAATATATATAGTTTTACTTTAGAATTTATTTGATTAACTCATGATATATTTATATTATGTATTAATTACTCAATATAGATATTTGTTGATAAGGAATATTGTTCATGAATTAAATTAATAATTCAATATATGTAGAAAGCATTGGGAATCTATTTATGGGTGGGTCCCAAAATTATATATCCCCTCAATTCATTGATAGGACCCGTGAGAAAAATAAGTAAGATATTATCAAATGTGTTTCTAGAGTATACCAACCCATCAATTAAAAAGTTTTTTTGCAAAATTTTGACTCTATATATATCTTCATACCAGAAATCATGATGTCTAATATTAAGTATTTCCTTCATTGAGAATTCAGTACTACCGGCACCAAAATGGGAGAAGAAGCTGAAGAAACAGAAAGCCTCAAAAGGCTGCCTCGCGAAGACCATTCATGGAGCCCCAATCGCACCACTCCCGCCATAAAGTAAGGAGGCAGTTATACTCTGCAAGTGCCCTTGACATTTGTGAGATGCCACGGAGCAAGGAGGAGGTAAATCTCTGCTATCACCCTTGACATTCGCTAGCCTCCATGGATCAAGGAGGTGGTAACGCTCAGTGAGCACCGTTGACGTTCGTGAGCTACCGCAGAGCAAGCCCCATCTTCATGACGAGTGATCTCTGCTTTGCAGCACCTCTCCCTTATAAATACCGGCCTCCCCGAAGTCTCGAAGATGTATCATCCGGCCTTTCAACTTCATAGATCTTGAATCGCGAAGAACCTTTTTCTATGCGAACCATGAGCTATGCGAGGTACTTTGGCTTGGCGAAGTGCCTCCCCCTTCCCTTTCTTTAACCCCCTCTTTTGAGAGGGATGCCTTTTGCAGAGCCTAAGGGCCTCCGCCAAGGAAGGGGATACCTAAGGCGGCCTAGGTCATCGTGGAGTATTTATGCTTCATGAAACACCCTTCATGTACACGTGATCTACATGATATGGTGGGGTCACTGTATGTTGTGAAGCACATTCATTCATGATACCCTGCTTTGCGAGGCGCCTTTTATCCACAAGGCAGTTCTCCACGAATGCCTTTCCAATTTCTGAAGCACCTCCCATATGCACCTCGTCCCCATGCATAGGTTGAATCACCTCACTCCGTGAAGCACACCCCTTCACAAGTACCCTCTACCACGCTGAGCAACAGAGTTTCACAAAGCCCCTACCTATGAACCCCTCTGCTTTGCAATTCATTTTCCCGTGCGACCCTCTAGGTTTTCACGATGTGATTTCAAATTCCCTTGGATGATACTGCCTGTTGCGTTGCTTCACATCATGTTTCTTCACGTAGGCACGCTAACAGCTATTGCTTCTTCTTATAGCCACAGTAACATGGACCCCGCGATGGTTTGCTCCATGACACCCCCTAGCCACTGTGTTTCTGATACCTTACCTTCCCCAAGGAGCAGAGGTTACTAGTTATATAAGTCCTAGGGGTGTGGAGCAAACCAACCTTGTCCAAGTTGTATGGCGTTAAACTGCCAATCATCATCGTCCTCATCACATGATGTTAAATCTTGACCTCGCCCCGTGCCTTGCATGTAGGTCCCCCCACCTTGGACATTTTCATGCCCACTAGTCTCCATGAGGATGAGATCTTCCCTCATAGGGGATGATATCCTCCTTATCGGAGTGGCGTTTGTCCATGGGGAAAGAGAAACCACTCTGGTGTAAGCCCCCTAGCCTTCCTATTAAGAGCTAGCGCCTTTTCTCCTACTCTCTTCCTAGGGTCCAATTCCCTCTCCCATCAGGCATTGTCACCATTCGGGCCTCCATCCCAGACTGTGTCCCAACCTCTTAGGGCTGCTAACTATGTGTAAGCCCCACTTCATCTCCCACGGACGCACCTTTCATGACGTGATCATCGGGTCTATGCTACCTCTTGTTTCTCACACCGAGCATGACTCACGTGGGCTTAGAGTGAGCACCGACAATGACATCTTCCCTGAGCAGGCTAGAGTGTAATCCCCACACCAACATCCAAACTACGAGGACTTTGATCCTTTCCAAGGTGAGGTACGTAGGAAGCCTCCACGAGGTTCAAGCCCACCTCCCAAAGGGATCCCAGGTCCTCCTTCACATTGGTTCACCGACCAACCATCCAAACTACGAGGACTTTGATCCTTTCTATGGTGAGGTACGTAGGAATCCTCCACGAGGTTCAAGCCCAACGCCAGTCGTTCCAACCATCTTCACGTCGGTTCACAAACTCATTGGGCAGCCTAGAGTGTAAGCCCCTTCCCAACACCCTGAACTACGTGGTCATTGATCCATGCTAAGTCAAGGTACGTAGGAAGCCTCCACGAGGTTCAAGACCACCATCCCTTGTTCGCACAAACCCCCCCCCCCCCTTCACGTCGGTTTACCAACACCTTGGGCTACATTAGAGCATAATCCCCAAATTCCACCATATGAACTATGAGTTCATTTATCCATGCTAAGGCAAGGTATGTAGGAAGCCTCCCTAAGGTTCAATCCCAACAACCACTGGACCCCAGGTCCTCATTCACGCTTGTTCACACCCATCCCTCAAGACGTTATGATGTGGACCTCCTTTTAGTGGTAATCCATTGTCACTTCATTTAGCGGTAAGCCGTTGTCATTCCATTCAGCGGTAAGATATTGTCAACCTCTTTCAGCTGTAAGTTTTTGTGACCTTAATCAGTGGTAAGCTGTTGTGACCCTATGCAATGGTAAGCCATTGTGACCTCAATCAGTGTTATGTCGTTGAAACCCCATCCAATGATAATCCATTGTGATCTCATCCAGTGGTAAGCCATTGAGAACCCCAATCGATGGTAAGCCGTCATTAGATGAACTACATGGACATTGATTCCCTAGCATGAGGATATGTAGGAAGCCTTTTCACGGCTCATTCCCAAAACCATCTTCGTCCTCATAACGGTTCCATCCCATTCAGCATACATTTCACAGAACCTTCCATCATCCATCATGATTCCTACCCGGGCCGCCACATCCCAGTGGGATCATGCCACCTCATACCCCATTCCCCTCAACAGTAACTGGGTGGTCAACCACGCATTGGCCCCAACATCGGTGTTCCCTCCAGGGGGTTCCCCCATCTGATCCACTCTAGTTAGTGTTTTGATCAGTCTGATCCGTCTCTACTAGACATTAAACTTACAGCATACCATGTGTTAAACATGGGAAGCTGAGTAAAACCTCAGATACATGCACATGGAATATGATCCCCCGCATTAGATGTGGGATTCATCGCTCTCCATCTCCCTCGAGAAGCCCTATAATAAGTGATAGAAGGCAGACACACCAATCCCCCAGCATCCATACACGACAGTGATGCCCAACATGACTACTTCGAGGACTGAAGGTTGCTGCCCTGACTGGACCCCTTGGAATGTCCTAACAGATGTAGTGTAACAAACTGGTGTCCATGAATATATGAAACTAGGAATAGTTTCACGAACAACGTATTAAATCTATGAGGGAGACCCAGAATAGGTGACAAGATCTGAGGAGGAATCCACAGAAGGAAGAACCGACATCCCATCATCCTATTTAGATCAAGGAGAAAATGTCCCTGAATAAGATACTGATTCCACCTGCCTTTGGAAAGTCGGAATGTGGGGAAAAAAATTCACACCTTTCGTCCTCCATAGATGAATGTGCACGCCCCAGTAAAAGAATGGGAAACAGAAATGGTGAACCTGATGTGAAATTATTCTCCTCAAAATGGAGACTAGTAGCGCTCGAGGATTCATTGGATTGACGTGTCACCAGATCTAGTTATCCGGCACTAGGTCCTTACAAGAAAATAGTGGTCCTAGCGTTAAACTCGACAGAATTTGGGGCAGTAGAATGTTGGACATCTTGTTCTATGATGTTGTCAGTGTGGATCCCTCTTACTTGCCATGGAAGACGAAATGGCACTTGGGAATTGGGTGTCAATTCATTTTTCTTTTAGCACGGATGAGTTAATCTCCCTACTTCTCAGGAATCAAGTTGCTGCTCCAAGGATGTGATCACTGCCTGCACATCGACGTAGGGGTAGGGGAAGTGCCAACACGGTTGTTCCACGTGGCTTCACCTCTTCCACGATGGTCTCTACATCTACGACCATGCGGTTCCCATGCCCCCTCTCCCCATTCGAGGTCATTCAAATTTGGGCAATCAACAACCTCATGCGCTGTTACGAGGAGGAGGGATTCATCCCTATGTGGGAAATGGACCACCTGGACTTGGATGTATTTGTGACCCACATTCAACGCTGCCCCCGAAGGCCGTGCAGGGATCCATTTCCCCCCACCCGGACATACAACCATTTTGGGAGCCTATCCCTGGAGTGCTTTGATGACTCCCTACCTTATGCTAGCGAGGTAGATGATGTATATCCAAGCCCGGTCAGAGTCCCCTTCCAGGGACTCCCAGAGAGGGCTCCCACCCATCCGCGTCAGCACCACTTCCTAGTCTTGCTGGAAGTGGATATGGTAAGCTAAATACATGCACCACCAGCCCTGGTATGTCCGACCCGACGCCAGCATCGGGCCGTCGGGTTAGGCTGAAGAGGATTCCCGCTAAGGGGCGTCAACATTAGCAGCTGCTTTGGACCAAGCCACCGACGATTCATAATGTCATTTCCCTGCATACAATGAGCAGGATAACTAATATGCCAGTCCAGGATTGATGCCCCAACCACCACACGAGTAGGCCGGGTCGACTCTCTTGGTCATCGATGCAATAAGTGGTCGTCGTGAACTAACATGCAAAGATGTCACCCAATACAGAAGTCATCCCCATACAACTACCACGGACAGCGCGGGCCTTCCCCGCTTCCTGTCTCGGCATGGAGGTCCACCCCCTAATCCTAATGAGGTTCTTTCCCATGGTAGTGACACTCAGTATGGAAGTCTCTCCCATGACCATTACACTGGGTATGGAGTCGTTCCACCTACCCCTGACTGCCGGTGTAGGGACATTTCCCATCGGGTCTCTCTTCAATGTGGGGTTCCTCCCCATGTTCTCTCAGCAGCTTCTTAAGATCCACCTCACCTCGGCAACCAGAGGTGTGAGGTCTTGCCTCTCCCCACCCACACCCAGCACAGAGATCCTACCAGTGTTCATCTAGACCAGTACAAGGACCCTCCTCGTACTGAGGTCACCTGGTAAAACAAGCGTGGAGGCCCTCCCCATGCTTCTGGAAGTTCTAGAGGATGTCTTTCTCACTTCAGTGCTACCCATGGAGGTCCTCCTCATGTCCCCTTTGACATTTTTCTTGGTGCTCCTCTCAACCCGACTTTCTTGGGTGGAAACCCTCTCCACCCCTGCACCAGTGCGGCTGAAGGACCATGTGTCAGAAATATTCCCTATCCCGAGGAGCCACCCAAGGTCAAGAAGGTGGGCCATAAAATCCCTAAAAATAATCCTGCGAAGACCCATATGGAGATATAACTAGTTCTCCTCTCAAAATCCAAGGCGTCGTACAAATCAACATAGGATCCCTCCTCTCGCCCATCTAAGTCAAGGTTCAAGGCATGACAAGGCGCATCATCCAAGTACTCCTGAAATGTGAGTTCCATTGGATTCCTGCCTCCCTCCATCACCACATCTAGGACCATGAAAATATTGTGACCCCATAGTTCATGGTCATGCAGTAACCACCGTCATCAACAGAAGCGCTCTCTACCTCAACAAGAGATCACGAAGAGCTATTCTGGGTACCAATGGCGGGCGAGCAGCAGCGCGGCCCATTACCAGTTGCCCTAGACCCAGAGCCAGGAACAGTGACTGTCATCCTATCTTATCACGATGTAGCGGCCAGGTCACTACACTCTTCAGAAGACAGCCCAAGATTCGGCGGCCAGTCAGCCCGTTCACCATACTCTCCACTGGCCAGCCTGTCATCCTAGTGGTCTGCCTCAGTACTCCTGCTAGTTCCTCAACCACCCATAGTTGCCTAATGGGGAAATAATGGGTTTCCCCTGAATCTGATATGAGGATTTTATGGAACATTCTCATAGCGGACCACTTCCCCAAGAAGATCTAGACCATGGAAGCAACGAATTTCTACATACCAAAATCCCTCACCCTGGAGTAGTTGAGTGTTTCTGCCACACCCTCTGGGTGGCACAATTTAGTCTTCATCACTGGCGAGTGGTTTATCCCTAGACCAATGAAAATTTTGAAGACATCAGCGAGAAATGTTGTCTGGTCAATTTGGCCGCACTCCCCGTGGCCCAGCACCCTGAGTCACCAGGTCATCGTGAGGCCCTCCAGCAGCAATGCGTTCAGAGTATCAAGGTACTCCACAAAATTCACAAAGAGGAAACCCCCCACGTGAAACTCCATGGTTGGGGTGCAGTATGCTTCCCTCCTCTTCAATACTATCCAGTGGTAGCCCAACTCGCTTGACAACATCGAGTACATGCCCCCCAGAAGGGGCACAGTCAACATGGCCGGCATAGTGGACGAGGTGGATGAGGTGGAGATTCTCGATGGAGACTTATCCCATAAGGGCATGCCACCACTATTGGACCCATCATGAGGGATTACTCATCAGTAGAGGATCCTACTTCATCTCCTGGAACCCACCGAGGCATTGGTACTCAGTTGAAATTCTTGTAAGGGAAAAGAGCACGTCGAAGCTGCCAAGTGCTCCGACCCATCCGCCTCAGTGCATAAGATGGAGGAAGACCCTATGAAGGACACATCATGCCAAAAACATGTTGAGCATAAAAATTTGGTCGACGAACTTTTGGCTGAACGTGCTGCAGAGCGGCGGCCAGACTACGACAATCATAGGCCACTACAGCAGGGGCATGAACAACTTCTCCTCGGTGAGCTGCCCCCAGGAAACCCTAATCATGCTGCTCTTTTGGATAAGGATGAAGCCGTAGCTCATGACAAGAGGGCGCAATATGTCTTTCCATGCCCTCCTGAATAGCGCGGTAATCCAAGGATTCTATCCGGGGTTCCCCCAGCTGCCCTGCAAGTCGCTCCACGAGCCGCTGATCCTATTTACCATGTTAAAGAACCCAAAAATGCACTCGTAGTTAGGGATCCCCTTCAAGACAGGGACCCCCACCCAGATAATCCAATGGCGCTGCTCATATCCCACCTTTAGGCATTGGAAACACGATAGGGGGAAATACCACCCAATGGTAAGCCATACCCAGCATGGGTGGATGATATGCCGGCACCTCCGAGTTTCAGGAATCCCACCTTCTCCCCCTTTAACGGGAAGGGGGACCTACCGAAACACCTATCCCACTTCAACTCAAGGTGTGGGCCCATGTTAGGGACTCCAGAACAGTGGGACGCTACCAAGATCTGCTATTTTGTTCAGACATTTGAGGGGATGACATTCGTCTGGTACATCCAGCTCCTAGTCGGATCTGTAACCAGCTGGGAGGACCAATGGAGGAAATTTTTCTATCTTAGTTCCACCACCTGGAAAACCAGCATTTCAGACCTCTTCAAGTGCAAAAAAAGTCCTGATGAGAATGACACGAACTTTATCACACAGTGGAAGGGGCTCACATACTCCCATGACATGCCATTAACTGAAGAGAAATTTCTGACGATGTGTGTAGGAAATGTCAAGATATATTTGGTTCCCTCTCTGATAACCCAGAACTACCTTGGTGGATTCTGAGACTTCTCTGATAAGGCCCATCACCTAGAAGAATCCTTGAAACATTCCAAACATGTATGTCTATTTCCCCTACAATTCCTTCAAGGAGGGATGCCAGAGCCAAACCCACCACGATGGCCTAAATAGAAGCCCCCGACAACTATAATTACTATCAATGGCACCATCCTCACAACCTAGCAGAGGCCCTCCACCTCAGTCATAGCCTCCGACTCAGCAACATTCACCTCAGAATCAGCAGATTCCCCTACGTAATGTGCCGCCACCACCTAGGTGGGACAATCAGGGTCAGACTCCTTGACAGGTTACTCCAACTCCTCATCAGGGTCAGGCTCCATGGGCCCCCTTCCTAGACATGAGAAACTGGACGTACTCGTTCAATGAGAATCAGGTCCATGGTTACTTCGATAGCACCTTAGAGTAGGGGATTTTATGCTTTCCTGAGTACAATAGTCCATAAGAGGTGAACCTCACTGATCTCCCCAACTACTTCCCATATCATCGGTTCTTGGGGCACACCCTCAAGCAGTGTTATGTGTTTAAAGACTAGCTTCAAGACCAGGTCGACGACAACATAGTCAGGCTGGGCCCGGCCCCCGCACAAGTGGCAGGTGTCTTTGAAAGGCCAGACAACAGTAGAGATAACGAAGGTGAGTGGCAGTCGGTTTCTAACCATGGATCCTAGAAGTATGATGAATGGATGGCTCAAAAAATGGTTTTTTCATGACTATGGTAGGATTCAGGCATGCCTGAATCAGCCGGAGCCTTCAGAAGCGGCAGTCGCTACTTTGGCATCGTCATCTCAGCCGACCTCTTCCTAGGAGGGCAAGCATCAACAGTTCAAGAAAAAAGCAACACGCCCTGCCAATGCCATCGTTGTCCCGCACACTCGGTGACTTCATGCCCCATGAGATAGGTATTCCCCCCAAAATCTACCCAATAGTGGATGACTCTTTAAGTGATACTCAAGTGTATGCTTCGGTTAATACTGTAGAGTTGGTAAACCCCTATATGACTCTAGATGGTGGGGAGCTCCAGGCGAAACTCTTCAACGTCCCCAACCGATGCCAACATCGGGCGGAGATGAAACCATATGGTTCGTCAAGGTACATCAGCTGGCACCTCATGACAGGCTGTGCATGCCACTGAGACCAGACAAGAGTCCTAGCGCAGAGCTCAGCACGCGTAGCCTCTTTATCTAGTGTCTTGAGGCCCACCCCCACCGCAGTTTGTACTATTTGATCTGACAGAGCTACCTTGACCATGTCGCGACCAGACTCACTTTGCTATAAGCTGATATTAGTCATCTGGTTCTCATCTGTAAGCTAATATTTGGGCTTCGACAAGTGAGCAGTGAGGTATGCCTAGCACCAGTCAGCCGCCAGTCCAACCAGCAGGGCCCACCATGCCTCCTGTCAAAAAGTCACCTCCCGCAAGAAGAAGTTCACACCTGGTGCAAAAATATTATTCCCTCAAGAACCTTACCAACATCCCAATGAGGCTTTCCATCCTCGAGGCCCTTCTCTTATCCTCAGATATGTGTGAGGCCCTCGCTGAGGCTTTAAGAAGCTTCGTCCAATTTGAGACGGAGGTAGCAGTTACAGAAGCTTTTCTTGCTGAAGCGGTCGAGAACGCCGAATGTCAGGCAATAATTTTGTTATTTGGAGAAGATGAAGTATCTCCCATATAGGGGAACATCTTCCCACTGTACATCACTAGCCAATTTAATGGTGTGGAGGTTCGCCGCTGTCTTGTTGACAGTTGGCTCCAGGATTAACCTTATCCCGATGTGGACATTGTGGAAGCTGAGGTTATATAAAGATGACCTGACTCCCTATAATTTAAGAATCCAGTGATACGATAGTACAGAACAGAACCCATTCGGTATGATCTATTTGAAGACCCAGTTTGGTGGCCTAGTTTCTAGCACCAAGTTCATGGTTTTCTCCCAGGACACCTCATACAATGCATTGATGGGAAGACCATGGCTCCACCTACACACAGAAGTCCCATAGTTGTATCATCAGTGCCTCAAGTTCTCCCTTAATGGTTTATTGGGAATACTACAAGGTGTTTCATCTCCTTTCGCCTCTTGTGAATCCCACTACCGGGATTCCAACTATTATAAGAATAAGGACAAACAGATTCTGGCGAGTGATGTTGAGCCCGCCATGGTCGTGACTAACCCCTGGATAGCTCTGGATGATGCATACATCTTCTTGATCCATCGATCGGAGGCCAAGACTCCCAACATGGGGAAATGTTGTGTTTTCTCTGGTATAAGGGGGAAGCATATTCCCAATTCTAAGTGATAGTGGAAGATCACCTCGTACTCCTACACAATTCTTGCTTAGGTGATCCTGGAGCTTCTTACCCCTGTATGGTATCAAGATGTCCACCCCATGAAAATGACAGTACGTCATACGTGTCTGTTTCGCCATGCTGGATTCAACCGGCTCAAGACAACTCGCCACTACTACTTTGATATCATCGTGTGTGGCCCCTTAGGATGATGACCAGATGTGATCATATCAACTGTCTTTATTTCTATGGTTTCGGTAGCACGTGGATCTCTCGATTTGCTATCCACCACTGATCAGGACAGTACGAGCCTCCCTTCAAGATCTGCTAACACAAAAGAAGCTTCTCCCATTGGTAATACATCCTCCGCATGTGATAAAGAGAATATGGATGATGCCCCCCCCCCACCTTTGAAGAAGGATTCTTCACCATAGTTGATAAACTGGTACAAGTGAACCTTGGTAGTGAGACAGATCCAAGGCCCACATTGATCAGTTATTCCATTTCCCCCGAGGAGAAAAAACGGTACATTGACTTCCTAAAATAGCACTGAGATGTGTTTTCTTGGAGTTACGATGAGATTACAGGACTAGATCCTCAGGTAGCTGTCCACCGCCTTGGTCTCCCTGCAAATCATCTCAGGTTAAAGGAGCCTACTATAAAGATGCACTCTTCCCATGGTGCCATGGTTGAGGCAGAAGTTGATAAGTTCGTCATAGCCAACTACCTCAAAGAGGTCCAGTACCCCACGTGGCTAGCCTACATTTTTCCTGTCAGGAAGAAGAATAGACATATCAGGGTCTATATCGACTTCTGTGATCTCAACCACCACTGTCCATAGAATGACATTCCCCTTCCGGTGATAGAATTTTTAATCGATGCTACGACTATGTTTTAGGCCCTCTCTTTCATGGATGGGTATTCTGAATATAATCAGATCTGGATGGCCCCCTAGGATGAAGATTCCACAGCTTTCCAGGCACCCCAATGTACTTTCTGTTACCAAGTTATGCCCTTCGGCCTGAAGAATGTAGGTGCCACCTATTAGAGGGACATGCATTGCATATTCCATCCAATCCTCGTGACATTGGTGGAATGTTATGTGGAAGAACTGGTGGTCAAATTCTTCCAATTCTAGGACCATCTCAATGAACTTGAGAAAGTGTTCGGCATCCTCCGTTCCCACCACCTGAAGATGATCCCGTTGAAATTTGCCTTCGTGGTCACCTCCGGGAAGTTTCCTGGCTTTGTTGTCTGGTACTGGGGCATTGAGATCAACCTAGAGAAGATCAAGGCCATCATCCAGATGCCTCTCCCAGAACAAATTCAGGAGCTTCAAGGCTTCCAAGGCCACTTAGCCTACATACGCTGATTCATTGTGAATCTTTCTGGAAATTGTAAACCCTTTTATCGGCTCATGAAGAAAGGATCTTCCTACGAGTGGGAAGAAGAGTTCCAGACTGTGTTTGAGAAAATCAAGTAGTATCTGCTCCAGCCTCTTGTCATGATTCCAACCATATTGTAACAACCCGAGATTTTATGAAAACTATTCTTTTTAATTTTATTAATGTCTTGTGTTGTACGCTACACCAAAAGGAGCTTGCACAACACACATCCTTGAATTGCCTTACATTACATGCAATCACAACCTTCCTCGATAGCGTGTGTAGTACGCAATACTGAGTTTTACGAAACAACAATACGCTATTAAAATATTATTAAAACTAGCCATTATGAATAGTAATAACCACTTTTTGAAATTTTGTAATTTTATTTTTCAAAATGGAATTCATTTTTGGATTCATAATATCGAAATTAGCTTAGGGTGAAATTTTGGTACTTTTCGGATAACTTTTATTTTCTGATGAATAGTGAAAATTACTAAATTTTAATTAAAAACAACTTTTTTAATCGAAATAATTAATAGTGATAAATTATTAATTTGAGTGGTTTTAAAGTATATTTAGAATATATTTTTACAATTCAATACAATGTTGGTCATTGGATGTAATTTCACATTTACACCAGACATAAACAAGTGTTAATCTTTTGATAGTTAATATCTCTTAAAAACACGCTATTTGTTGTGACAGGGGAAATTAATTATAAAATTAATTAATGCAACTTATATGTTGGGAATTTTGTAAAATAGAAATCATTTTTGAATTCGGAATATCAATTATATCTTAGGGTGAAATTTTGGCATTTTTCTGAAAAACTTCAATTTTTGGTGAATAGTGAAACTACTAAGTGGTAGTTAAAAAAATTAATTTTTTCATAAATCTTAATTTTACCGCTTCTGTGAATGGAATTTCAAAAATCCTAGAGACACGGTTGATGTCAGTAAGTAAAATGTGGTTCAATGAGATGAAAATAATTTTTGGTGAATAGTAACTTTTTACTTTTATTTACCACGGTTAAAAGTAAATAGGGTAATTAAGGGTAAGAATGATATTAATATTACCCTAACACATGTCCTAATACTATTGGACAAGTTTATCTCGACCAAAAACAACCTTAAGTGTAAAATATTATCATTTAGGCCCACTTGGATTAGATTAGGACATTTATTATTAATTTATTTAAAGAAGGGTTAAAATAGTTAAAATAAAAGTTTAATAAGTAAATCATTTTTAATATGGGGTTAAACATAAGATAAATTTGACTATAAATATTCATTAGAAAGATAAAAAGATTTCCTACATAATTATATTTTATTTATAATTTTTATAAATTATATAATTTAATTTATTTATGACACAATGATGATGCAGTAATTATCTTATTAATGAAATATTGACATAATTGATGTTATAAACACCAAAATAAATGTAATTTGAGACTTTTTATGAATCCCACTAATTTTCTAGGTTACTATGATATATTAGTGTTGATTTAATCAACTTTTTTCTAACATATAATTCTGTTATGACTTTCACAAAAATCATATATCCAATAGTGTCAAAATTGACACAAAATAGTTTTTAAATCAAATATTATATTATTAATTGTTATTTTATTCCTAAAAATCTAATGTTCTGCCAAATGACTTAGATAAGGATATATATATATTAATAATAAACAATTTGGGGTTCTTTTGGCATGTTATAGTAAGTGTATTAACCATATAGTGTAAGAAAACAAAAAGACACGGTAAAAGTTAAATTATTTAACTTAGAGTTAAATCTAATTGATAAGGTTAAAATAATAACCTAAACTTTTCTAAATCCTATTGGTTGATAGTATTTCGACCCATACCCACTTTAGCTTCGAAATAAGACCCTTTGGAACCATTATAAACCGATTTTTACTTTAATATAAAATAATATTTTGAGATATTCCTAAGGTGCCCCTCTCCTCCCTTATAAAAGGGCACCTCCTTCCCCTCCTCCTCACAACAATTTGAGCACTCAAGCACGGCCAACCCCTTCCAAAATCCCTTCTCCACTTCTCTAGAATAATCCTAGAGGTTCTGGTCTTCTTCAAAGACCAATCTTAGTTTCCTAAGTGGAGGATTCAAAGAGGCGTTCCAAAGAAGAGGTAATATCCATTACCGATCTTTTCAATTTCTTTCTTCTTAAACTTCTTCTTATTTAGTTGTTTCATGATAAAGTAATAACATCAGTATTACTTACATACTGATATGTTATTATAAATATGAAACAACCCTAATTAACCTTCTATCCATCCTACGGAAAAATGAAATCACCGCGCGTGCGTACGTACGGAATACTGTCTCCATGCCGTGGTGTAATCTATTTTCCACCATCACCTTACAAGGATGGGTATAATGGTGTAATGAGTAACTATTTATGATTATCATAAATTAATATTGATACTGAAATAATATATATATATATACTCCAATACAATTCCATGATCATAGGAACGATATCATCACTCGTGCGTACGTACCGAATACCGTCTTCGCGATGTGATGCGACTCGTTCTACATGATCTTCATTTCATAATGATTATATAAATGAATTTAATGAATGAATATGGTATATACTACACTAATACCATTCTGGAAATGAAGTATCTATAACCAAAAGATAAGAATAAGAATTTATTCGACAAAACACGCATAAGAAGAAAAAGTTATAAAGACCCGAGTAACAAGTAACAATGAAATATTACTAATAAGAACCTAAGAATATGACCATATATGATATCATATAAATATGTATGATTCTGGAATAAGTCAATAACATTATTTAAACCATTATACAGGAGCTTCGGACACATACAAAGCAAATCAGACCTAAGGTAAGGGAAAATATCACAATCTCATTTTTATCTGAGATTGTTTCTACTTTGAAATTTACTGGGGTGTATTTTATCATCCACATCCATGTTTCCTCAATAAGTAATATTATTTCCATTCACCTTAAATTGTTTAAATCCTATTTTACCCTTTGGTGAGTTTTTAGTAAAAGATATGAAAGGAATCTTTTGTCTTTTTTCGTACGAGGTACTTTTTGACTTTTCTGACAAAAGTTCAAAGAATGTTTTTTTTAACTTATACGGCATGAATGGATTTTTAAAACATTATTTCCAAGAAGCTTCCTTTACAAGTTTTCATGTTTATTTTTAATCAACTTGTTTTATTTTAAAGTCGTATGACATGTTAAGAAAGGAAAAATGTTTTTGAAGTAGAAAGGATATTTTCCTCAAGAATGGAGTTCAAATGTTTTATCAAAATTATTTTCCATCTAAGATAATATAGGGTTCTGTTTTTATCCCTATTATTACATTGATTTGATTATGTTGTGAGGGAATTATTTTTTATGAATTCATTTACCTTATATGATTTGTTTTATGATGTCATGATGTTTCAAGAATCCCATTTTTGTTACATGTGTTATGCGATGATGTATGATTTATGATTATGTGGCACACATAAGAAAGGATTCATTATAAGATGGGTGGGACCTATATCTCCCTCCAATGCATTGGGTAAAGATTTTATATCTCATGAGATAGACATGGCTGGAATGGTAGGTTATACCGGTTTAGTGAAACAGGACTGGAATGAGGGTGACTCGGTTCAGAAAGGGACTTTGTCCACTAAGATAGTCTTGGAAATGAGTCTTGACTAACAAGAAATGATTATTTATGATTATGTGTGTATGCCACAAAGTTTCACAATTTATGTTTTGATTATTGTGATTACATTTCACTTCCATGATTTATCCCCTGTTATGAAATTATGATCTTTTTTGCAGGTTAAGATTTCCAAAAGTTATGTGCTTGTGTATACGATGAGATTAATATTTCTTTTGTTTACCCTTACTGAGCATTTGAGCTCACCCTTTTATGTTTTATTTTCCCCAGGATATAAAGAAAGGTTTTAGGAAAAAAAAGGGAAGATCTTTATGGGAGATTTTGAAGATCTTTCACCACGATTAGAAGATTATGTTCCGAGTTTCCAAAGACACTAAACTATTACGATCCTTGTGTGTGTGTTTTTTGTTATGTACTAAGTATTCCGCAAAAGTAATGTAATGTTCATGTACGTCAAGCTTCGGGTCTCTACAGTTGGTATCAAAGGAAAGGTTTAGTCAACCTTTGGAAACTAGGATGCGAAAACGTTAGTGAGATCCCTAGAGATATTTCTAAGGTATGTCTAGGGATGTCCCTAAGGATAAGTATACGTATAAGATAAAGTCCTAGAACTATGGTAACGATCATAGAATTTAACCTAAGAAGTTAGATATTGAGGATACTCCCCCTTTATAATGTTGTTTTCCCTATCATGATTTTTGCCTCTCACACTATTCTTTTTGGGTTTTAGACGATGTCTGGAACCCGAAGGAACCGTGTTGATCAATGTAATGGACAATGCAATGATTGTCCTCCTGAACAAACAAATGTTATGGGAGATGGAGTGAAAAATCTTATTGCTATACTTACACAAGCTATGAATCATTCTGGACTTCCAAATGAGCAGAGAAGGGAACAATATTCTATTGAGTCCTTCATGAGGCAACGTCCACCTTCTTTTAGTGGGTCTTCCGATCCACTTGTTGCTGAACAATGGATCAGTACCACTGAAAAGATATTTTCAGTTCTTCAATGTTCTGAACATGATAAAGTCATCTTAGCAGTATATCGTTTGGAAGGTGAAGCTGATCAATGGTGGAATCTTATCAAGAATACGAGGCAAAGAGATTAAATTGATTCCATGGAATGGGACGAGTTCAAGAACTTGTTTTTCAGTAAGTACTTCCCTCGTATTCTTCGAACGAAGATGGAAAAGGAGTTTCTGGAGATGAAACAGAAGGATGATGAATCTGTTGGTATATACGAAGCGAATTTTACAAGACTTGCAAGGTATGCATCTGGCATTATCATCCAACCTGAAAGTAAAGTTGATTGATTTTTCAGTGGCTTAAAACCAAGTCTTCGAAGGGCATTAGCTATACGAGACTTCAGTAGCTATGAAGAAATTGTGCGTTGTGCTATGAAGGTAGAAATGGAAGTTGGTGTTACATATCCATCTCATGGTTTTGAAAAGAAACGAAAGATGGAGTTCAAGGAGAAATCTCAGAATAATGGTGAAAAGAAAATGAATGTTTCCTTATGCACAAAGTGTGCAAATAAGCATGGTGGAGATTGTCTTAAAGGGACTAGAAAATGTTTTAAGTGTGGAAAAGAAGGTCATCGAGCAGCTGAGTGTCGAAGTAATGGAAAAAGGGTTTCTAATGATGTGAATAAAGCAAACACTGCATAGAACGCACCACCAACACTTCAATGCTTCAAGTGCAAGGAAATGGGGCATTATGCTAATAAATGCCCTAATCCAGGGGTTAGTGATGATCAACATGAGCAACCACTGAAGGCAAAGGACAAAGGGAAGTCACATGCGATCACTATTGGAGATGTTGAATATGACAACGATGTGGTGGAATGATTAAGTGTTTATGTAATGGGATTCCAAAATAATATTGTATCATGGAGTATTGGAATATTTATGTATTGGTCTAATGTGGTATTCAAAGTGATTGAGTTATTTTTGGAAATATGATGATATGCGCATAATGAAGGGAAAACGAGAAAATGAAATGTTTAACAGTATTCATGAGCTCATGATTGATATAAGGACTAAGTGATATCATGGTTGGAGTATAAATAATTTTGAGGATTTTGGTATGTGGAAAGTGTTAACTTTTAACTGCATTCAATTTTTCACTAAGGTTCAATGGGTATTCAAGAGAATACATGATTAAGGACTTTGAATGTTTGGAATGTGACCAACAAAACATATCTTATGATATATGGGGTTCAACGATGGTATTAAATCTCTAGTAATCGTTTTCACTATGTTATTAGAGTAGACTGCAGTATTATGGACAAGCTTAAAGATTGGAATGGATTATGTTGGACATAAGTTAGTATTGTTTAAGGATAGAAGTTTTTTTCGATATTATTGATGGGATGTTAGAGTAATATAGTTTTAGAAAAAGGAAAACCTGCAGAACGGGCGACAGCCCATCGCGTCGGACAAGGCTGTGGGGATCGAACCCACAACCAAAGTGCGACTGGCCTTTATCGCCTACCACTGGCCTACAGGAAGTCTCTGTTTAGTAGAAACTAGTTTTATTTTATTAAGCGGTATGATATATGAAGTATAAGTTCATTTTTGGAACCATATACGATTAATCTCATTATAAGATGGACTTATAACTTTTGCTAACCTTTTGTTTGAAATAGATGGAACGACCCATCATTCTATCACATGATCTGCTAACACTTCACGAATAACAAATTCAACTTTATTTCTTTATGATATGAAGTGGAAATTGTTCAATTCCCGAACAACAGTGAGATTGTACCAAAAATCATGTAAGTATTTCTTTTAATTCATAAACTTTAGGGAAATGATCTTGAAAACCAAAAATGTTATCCTAGTGATCTTATATCTGATGAATCAGATGGTACCGTAGATCATCACAAATTTATGGCTTTGTGATTGCTGGCTTTTCCATAGCCATGTTCTCTACCACTCTCTATCAGAACATGATGGTTAGATTTCTCTTCCATATCCATATTTTCACCTATGTGGAAACCCAGTGATTAGTTTATTTGGGTAATCGTTACATTTCATACTTTAGTTTTTAAAGAAAAGTTTTGGTATTCCTTTTTATGATGTGGGTTTCTATTAAAGAAACTTTTTAATAGTAAACTATTTATAACCCTGACGAATTTCGAGGGCGAAATTCATTTTAAGGGGGGTAGAATGTAACAGCCCGAGATTTTATGAAAACTATTCTTTTTAATTTTATTAATGTCTTGTGTTGTACGCTACACCAAAAGGAGCTTGCACAAAACGCATCCTTGACTTGCCTTGCATTACACGCAATCACAACCTTTCTCGATAGCGTGTGTAGTACGCAATACTGAGTTTCACGAAACAACAATACGCTATTAAAATATTATTAAAACTAGCAGTTATGAATAGTAATAACCACTTTTTGAAATTTTGTAATTTTATTTTTCAAAATTGAATTCATTTTTGGATTCATAATATAGAAATTATCTTAGGGTGAAATTTTTGTACTTTTCGGATAACTTTTATTTTCTGATGAATAGTGAAAATTACTAAATTTTAATCAAAAACAACTTTTTTAATCGAAATAATTAATAGTGATAAATTATTAATTTGAGTGGTTTTAAATTACATTTAGAATATATTTTTACAATTAAATACAATGTTGGTCATTGGATGTAATTTCACATTTACACCAAACATAAACAAGTGTTAATCTTTTGATAGTTATTATCTCTTAAAAACACGCTATTTGTTGTGACAGCGGAAATTAATTATAAAATTAATTAATGCAACTTATATGTTGGAAATTTTGTAAAATAGAAATCATTTTTGAATTCGGAATATCAATTATAGCTTAGGGTGAAATTTTGGCATTTTTCTGAAAAACTTCAATTTTTGGTGAATAGTGAAACTACTAAGTGGTAGTTAAAAAAATTAATTTTTTCATAAATTTTAATTTTACCGCTTCTGTGAATGGAATTTAAAAAATCCGAGAGACACGGTCTATGTCAGTAAGTAAAATGTGGTTCAATGAGATGAAAATAATTTATGGTGAATAGTAACTTTTCACTTTTATTTACCACGGTTAAAAGTAAATAGGGTAATTAAGGGTAAGAATGATATTAATATTACCCTAACACATGTCCTAATTCTATTGGAAAAGTGTATCTCGACCAAAAACAACCTTAAGTGTAAAATATTATCATTTAGGCCCACTTGGATTAGATTAGGACATTTATTATTAATTTATTTAAAGAAGGGTTAAAATAGTTAAAATCTAAATTTAATAAGTCATTTTTCATATGGGGTTATACATAAGCTAAATTCGACTATAAATATTCATTAGAAAGATAAAAAGATTTCCTACATAATGGTATTTTATTTATAATTTTTAGACATTACATAATTTAATTTATTTATGACACAATGATGATGCAGTAATTATCTTATTAATGAAATATTGACATAATTGATGTTATAAACACCAAAATAAATGTAATTTGAGACTTTTTATGAATCCCACTAATTTTATAGGTTACTATGATATATTAGTGTTGATTTAATCAACTTGGTTAGAACATATAATTCTGTTATGACTTTCACAAAAATCATATATCAAATAGTGTCAAAATTGACACAAAATAGTTTTTAAATCAAATATTATATTATTAATTGTTATTTTATTCCTAAAAATCTAATGTTCGGCCAAATGACTTAGATAATAATATATATATAAATAATAAACAATTTGGGGTTCGTTTGGCATGTTATAGTAAGTGTATTAACCATATAGTGTAAGAAAACAAAAAGACACGTAAAAGTTAAATTATTTAACTTAGAGTTAAATCTAATTGATAAGGTTAAAATAATAACCTAAACTTTTCTAAATCCTATTGGTTGATAGGATTTAGACCCATCCCCACTTTAGCTTCGAAATAAGACCCTTTGGAACCATTATAAACCGATTTTGACTTTAATATAAAATAATATTTTGAGATATTCCTAAGGTGCCCCTCTCCTCCCTTATAAAAGGGCACCTCCTTCCCCTCCTCCTCACACCAATTTGAGCACTCAAGCTCGACCAACCACTGCCAAAATCCCTTCTCCACTTCCCTAGAATAATCCTAGAGGTCCTGGTCTTCTTCAAAGACCAATCTTAGTTTCCTAAGTGGAGGATTCAAAGAGGCGTTCCAAAGAAGAGGTAATATCCATTACCGATCTTTTCAATTTCTTTCTTCTTCAACTTCTTCTTATTTAGTTGTTTCATGATAAAGTAATAACATAAGTATTACTTACATACTGATATGTTATTATAAATATGAAACAACCCTAATTCACCTTCTATCCATCCTACGGAAAAATGAAATCACCGCGCGTGCGTACGTACGGAATACCATCTCCACGCCGTGGTGTAATCTATTTTCCACCATCGCCTTACAAGGATGGTTATAATAGTGTAATGAGTAACTATTTATGATTATTATAAATTAATATTTATACTGAAATAATATATATATATATATATATATATATACTCCAATACAATTCCACGATCATAGGAACGATATCATCACTCGTGCGTACGTACGGAATACCGTCTCCGCGATGTGATGCGACTCGTTCTACATGATCTTCATTTCATAATGATTATATAAATGAATTGAATGAATAAATATGGTATATACTACAATAATATCATTCTGGAAATGAATTATCTATAACCTAAAGATAAGAATAAGAATTTATTCTACAAAACACGCATAAGAAGAAAAAGTTATAAAGACCCGAGTAACAAGTAACAATGAAATATTACTAACAAGAAGCTAAGAATATAACCATATATGATATCATATCAATATGTATGATTTTGGAATAAGTCAATAACATTATTTAAACCACTATACAGGAGCTTCGGACACGTACAAAGCAAATCGGACCTAAGGTAAGGGAAAATATCACAATCTCATTTTTATCCGAGATTGTTTATACTTTGAAATTTACTGGGGTGTATTTTATCATCCACATCCATGTTTACTCAATATGTAATATTATTTCAATTCACCTACAATTGTTTAAATCCTATTTTACCCTTCGGTGAGTTTTTAGTAAAAGATATGAAAGGAATCTTTTGTCTTTTTTCGTACGAGGTACTTTTTTACTTTTCCGACAAAAGTACAAAGAATGTTTTTTTTAACTTATACGGCATGAATGAATTTTTAAAACATTATTTCCAAGAAGCTTACTTTACAAGTTTTCAAGTTTATTTTTAATCAACTTGTTTTATTTTAAAGTCGTATGACATATTAAGAAAGGAAAAATATTTTTGAAGTATAAAGGATATTTTCCCCAAGAATGGAGTTCAAATGTTTTATCAAAATTATTTTCCATCTAAGATAATATAGGGTTCTGTTTTTATCCCTATTATTACATTGATTTGATTATGTTGTGAGGGAATTATTTTTTATGAATTCATTTACCTTATATGATTTGTTTTATGATGTCATGATGTTTCAAGAATCCCAATTTTGTTACATGTGTTATGCGATGATGTATGATTTATGATTATGTGGCACACATAGAAAAGGATTCATTATAAGATGGGTGGCACCTATATCTCCCTCCAAGAATTGGGTAAAGATTTTATATCTCATGAGATAGACATGGCTGGAACGGTAGGTTATACCGGTTCAGTGAAACAGGACTGGAACGAGGGTGACTCGGTTCAGAAAGGGACTTTGTCCACTAAGATAGTCTTGGCAATGAGTCTTGACTAACAAGAAATTATTCTTTATGATTATGTGTGTATGCCACAAAGTTTCATGATTTAAATTTTGATTATTGTGATTACATTTTACTTCCATGATTTATCCCCTGTTATGAAATTATGATATTTTTTGCAGGTTAAGATTTCCAAAAGTTATGTGCTTGTGTATACGATGAGATTTATATTTCTTTTGTTTACCCTTACTGAGCATTTGAGCTCACCCTTTTATGTTTTCTTTTCCCCAGGATATAAAGAAAGGTTTTAGGTAAAAAAAAGGGAAGATCTTTATGGGAGATATTGAAGATCTTTCACCACGATTAGAAGATTACGTTCCGAGTTTCCAAAGACACTAAACTATTACGATCCTTGTGTGTGTGTTTTTTGTTATGTACTAAGTATTCCACAAAAGTAATGTAATGTTCATGTACGTCAAGCTTTGGGTCTCTACACATATCTTGAAAACCACTGATCATGTACGTGACTGCCCTGGATTGATCTCTTAGAGCCCTCTTCACCCAAAAGAACAGTTAGGGGATGGAGAAGAGCCTCTACTACCTCAGTCATATGCTCATCGATACGGAGAACAGGTACTTGCCCATCGAAAAGATATTCCTTGCGCTCGTATTTTCCATGAAGAAGTTGTGACACTACTTGAAGCACCTTGAGGTACATCTGGTGTCTCGGGGAGACCCGCTGAAGTACATTATAAACTGCTCCATATTGACCAGCCATCTAGCATGGTCGGCAGTAATCCTCCAAAAGTTCGACATCAGGTTTGTGCCTTAGAAGGCTATCAAGGGAAAAGAATTGGTAGATTTTCTTGATTCTATACAACCCCAGTGGACCAGTCTCTAGACCATGATTTTCCCGACGAGGCAATTCTCTCGGTAGATCAGGTCGTCCCGTGTTGGAAAATGCACTTTCATGGTGCCTCCTTGATCCCCATTGGTAGGAGAATCAATGATCCCAGAATCAACAGAGTGGGCCTAGGTATTGTCTTTATTACCCCGGCTCAAGCCATTCTGCCATACTCATTCCTATTTTAAAAATGCTACAACAAAAACGAGGAAAAGTATCAGGCTCTTATCACTAGCCTAGAGATTCCCTTTGAGATCGATGTGCCCCATTTTCATGTGATAGGGGATTCTGAACTAGTCATCATGCAAATAAACGGTGACTATGTTGTCAGAAAGCCAAAGCTCATACCCTTTTTGGATCACAAACTCCATCTAATGGCCTAGTTTCCATCTCCGACGGAAGTTACTCATGTCCCTCGATCTCAGAACGATCGATCCAATGCCCTGGCTATCCTGGATACATAACTAGCAGAACCTGAGGAGGATGAACTAATTATACACGTGGCACATCAGAGATTCATTGCCCCCGTCACCCCAGATGATGACAACGACCTACGAGTAAGCCATCTTACCACTAGAGCATCCACATCAGGACCCCCAAGTCCCTCAGATGCAGTGGTTGAAGTGACTACCAACTAGAGAGCCCACTTTGTAATGTATCTGAAAAATGGTTAACTCCCTGAAGATCGGGCTGAGCGTGAGAGAATCTGATGCCACGTGCTGCAGTTTACCCTCCAAAGTGGTCCCAGTCTTGAGAAGATCCTCTACATGTGCGGGATTGATGGTGTTGTCCTCTATTGCATCCAGGGAGACGAGATTTCTTAGGTCATGCAGGAGGTTCATTCTGGTTCTTGCGGCACTCACTAGGCTGGGCCAAAGCAGTCTCATCAGATCCGGAGACTGGGGTACTTCTGTCCCTCCATGATCCTTGAGTTCATCGAGTTCACCAAGAGGTGTCACGCGTGCCAAATTCATGATAACTTCTTGCATCAGCCTTTATAACCTCTCCACTCCACAAAGTACTACATGTCTTTCATGGTGTGGGGACTCTATGTCATGGGACCATATCAACCGGTGACAACTCTCTAGTGCAGGTTCATCCTGACGGCCAAGGATTCCTTTTCCAAGTGGGAAGAATCAGTTCTACTCAAGGAGGTCATGTCCCATTCCTTCATTGACTTTATGATCTCCAATATCATCTACCGGTTTTGAGTTCCTCGTGTCATCCTCACTAATAATGGAACCATATTCCATGAAACTGAGCTAAATTAATTGAACGCCAAGTACGATATCTGTTTGAACCATATCTCCTGCTATCGCGCATAGGAAAATGGACAGATCAAGGTGTTCAAAAAACACTCTAACATCTTGCAATAAAAGGTTGGTCAGAACAAGAAGAGTTGGCCAGAGAAGCTCCCCAATTCCCTCTGGGATTATTGGATGATGACTTGTAATTCTACCTAGGTGACCCCATATTCCATGGAATACGGAGCTGAGGTTGTCCTTCCCATCGAGATCCAGCCTCTTTCGTTATACACAATGGTCTATGACTAGCAGGCGCCAGATAAGGTAGCCAAAATTTATTTGGCTAAATTGGAAGCACTTGACCAGAACAGGCTTCATGCCCTGCACAATATAGAAAGACACCATAATAAGATAGCTAGGGAATTCAGTAAGAAGGTTCCCCACCGCTCTTTCCTGTAAGGCGACTTGGTATTGTCCCTCTGGACACCAATGATCCCTGGAAAGAAACCACCCAAGTTGGAGACCAAATGGGATGGACCTTACATAATTCACTGGGTTTAACCCAATGGAGCATACTCCCTAGTGAAAATGGATGGTGAGTGTATAAATCCTCCCACCAATTCCATGTTCCTCAAGCAATACTTTTGATGAGACTACTAGACATGCACGACCTTAAACTGGGTAGTCCCGCATGACCCTAAACTGCATGATGGTCCATCATGACCTTAAACTTTCCAGCCCTACATGACATTAAACTATGTATCGTCCTGTATGATGTAAAATAGAAACTTCAAAACTATGTGTGGCTTGATTCCCATCTGAATGGGATACGTAGGAATGCTCCAGCATTTCATCTTGAGCCCAGCACCCAAACTCTTCTCTTTGACTATTCCCCTTGGGTATAGTTCTCTCGGAGGATCCTTGCATGATATGGTGTAGGCTTCTTTAGCCCCACTCAAGCTAGGATTATAATGGTATAACCATGTGCTTTCTCCCCGTTCTTCTATCCTCTCACATCCTCACTACATGATGTTAAACTGCATGGCCTTCAAGAACTATGTATGGCTTGATTCCCATCCATATGAGATACGTAGGAATGCCCAGACATTTTGTCTGTTGGCCCATCCCAAAAGCCAGATCCTCTCCTCGGGTCAAGAAATATGCTATGGTGGAAGTTCCTACCTCAAGACATGTCGATCACATCTCGATTCTGCCATACGTCACACTCCCTAGTGGTGTCCACCTCTTTTCATTGCCCTGCATGACTTTAAAATGTATGAGTAAAACTATGCTATACCCACTTCATTGATTGGGACTCCATTATCTTTCCCATATAGAAGGACCCTAAAATCTCATGAATGTTGGGCCTAAGGGCACTCCTACCACTTTTGGCCAATGCCCTTGAGGATGTTGAGAAACAAGCCAATATAAATCCCACAAAGTGAATATGGTCAGCGGTCGATGCTCATTTTTTGTTCCCCATTCTAAGTCACTTTAAGGACGATGTGTTTCGAACATGGTCAACAATTATCCTTTTTCATTAGAGCCACCCCATGATGTCCCAAACATCGAGTGCAGTGGTTCATTCTTCTCCACTGTATATCCAAGCAACGAACACCCCCCGGGTGATGCTAGTTACTAGACCACCATATGATGGGGAATGCTGAGTCTGGATCCTTGTTTCTCACACCGAGCACTTCTCACATGGGAATTGGAGCTGTGATGAGGTAGTAACCACATAATATTTCATATGGCTACAGTTAACCGGGACGCCCATCTTCATGCCCCTTGGCCTTTTCGTACCCTAGGCCCATGTTCTTATTTAGGGTAGTGCGGTGTGGTATGGGATTACGTCCTCATTCATGTGGGGTTACTTGTTGCACCATACACCTCACTTGTTTAGGGTATCTTACACCTCTCTTCCTCCTCAACTCTAAGACATTAAACTACAAATTGACCGGGCCTTCCCATCTGAGGCTTGGCCTCAGGCCCCTTGGTCTTTTTGGGCCCCAGGCCCAAGTTCCAATTTAGGGTAGTACGGTGTGGTATGGGATAATGTCTTAATTCATGTTGGGTTACTTGTCGCACTGTACACCTCCCTATTTTGGGGTATCTTACCCCTCTCTTCGTCCTCAGTGCATGACATTAAACTGCGAATTGACCGGGCCTTCCCATCTGAGGCCCAGCCTCAAGCCCCTAAGCCTTTTTGGGCTCCAGCCCAGGTTACTATTTAAGATTTTATGGTGTGGTATGGGATTATATCCTCATTAACATAAGGTTAATCGTCATTCCATACACCCCCTCATTATAGTATCTTTCTCCTATGTGTGATTCTAGAACTACGTATGGCTTGATCCCCATCCTCATGGGATTCGTAGCACCGCCCGAGGTTCTTGTCTTCAGGTCTATCCCCATCTTGGCCTATTGGCCCACATTCCCTTGGATAGAAGAATATATAGTGTGGTAAGGGATTATTTTCTCATTCACATCGGGTGTTGTAACAACCATTCCATTTACCTCCTCCTCCTGAGATTTTTTCATCCCCTTGTGTTATCCTCGTATTTTTAAAATTGGTCACTCTCAAGATGAACCCCTTAGCCCTCTTTGTCCATTCACAAATGTGACTAAGTGTACTATGGTTTAGTACCTTGAATGTTGGACTCTACTCGGACGTGCTTTCATCCATTTTTCAGTCTTCATGTTCAACCTCATTAGGGATTACATCAACATTAACATTTGAAGAGACCACCAAATAGCATGGATTTAAGGCTGAAGGGCTCTCTGACTATCATAGGCCAACCTTCCTCAGGGTTCTAAATAACAAATCGATACAAGTCCCATGTTGAGAATATGGTCCACGTTTTGGGATCTTTTGTTTTCCCCATTTCAGGCTAACGTGATATGGATGCTATATTTTGAACATGGTCAACAGTTATCCTCCATCGTATTGCCAACTCCATTAAGCCCAAAATGTCTGTTACATGATTTACATCCTTCTCCACCTCATTATTCCCAAGTAGAACTTTGAAATTATTGGTAGTATTCTTCATTGAGCATCTGCACGTTTGGAGGAAAAATCCGTGATGAGGTAATCAGTCGGGGATCCATCGATTTCCCTTTTTCATATATTTCTCATATTGAAAATACCTTATCCGCCCATGTTTTCTACACAGAGTTAAACTCACGTTGGCTTAGGGATTGGGATAAGGTCCTCCTTTACATGGTAAAGTCGCGCTTCTCATTTGTCCGAGTTCAAAGACCTTAAAATAAGATCTTTTCTTATTTCATCTCTTAGAACTACGTGTGTCTCGATTCCCTTCCTCATGGGATACGTAGGAACACCCTGGCGCCTCATTTTCTGGACCATCTCAATTGGGAGCTATTTTCCCCTACCCCTTACCCTCTTACATCTATTTTGGACACTTGGCCCGAGGTTTCTTTCATGGAATCGCGTATGGTGTGGTATGGGACTATGTCCTCATTCATGTCGAGTATGTTTTATTACACCTTGCACATTCCCCCATATAGCCTCATATCTACTAAGCATGTTCCACATGATGATATAATGCAGACCTGGTCCCATCACATGACCCTAAACAGTGACATTATCATCCTGGCTGCATGACGAAAAACGGCACTACATTGCGACATTCTCACTCAAGGGGAAACCATGGTTGGTATCGGTTACAAGACATACCATTTGTCAATGCCTTCATAAGACTTGATTCTTGTGGAGACACTGTGACTTTCTATCATAGGCCTCTCGCTTCAAAAAAACCATTCACCTTAAAGGAAAAACAAGACACATCAAATACCACTTCTTTTGGTGCGAGGGCCACACCCGCACGTCCCATTTCTCTCGGGGACTGGTACCTTATTGTGACACATCTGAGGAAAATGTATGGAATGATTCCCATCCTCATGGGATAGATAAAGACACCCAGGAATTTATCCATGGGTCCAACCCCAGGAATCATAAATCCTATTCCCCCTCATTTCTAGCTCCCCTTCCAGAGAGGTCCTGTCTAAAAGAAGGAATGATCCATGATCAAACCGATGCGCCCATCTAATGTGCTTCCAAAACAGTGGAATAATTTCAAGAGTCTTGGATTTTGTTTGAACAAACCATCACTCCACATTCCATGATTTGCGTGCCCCTTATTTGGACCATCTCCCTCATTCATGTCTAAGGGAACCCCCTAACAGTGTGGATACTCATCTTATGGCCCACCTATTGTCCTGGGCCAATGTTCTGAAAGACTAATGGATGAAATTTTGAGTCAGGACCTATTTTTATAACATGGTCAGTGGTTAGACCTCATTTTTTATCCCCATTCCGGACTAACACAATAATAATACTGTGTTTCAAATGCAATCAACAGTTATTCATTATTGTCATAGCACCTCCACAATGTTCTGAATCCTAGGTATCATGATTCACACCTTTCATTCCCATATGTTAGGATTGATTCCAGTGCCTGTGATGTTACCCCATTTGTGGACAAGAGCACACTGGTAAAATGGTAATTCGACTATTCTGAGAGATTCATTATCTAGTTAGGTCTCTCCCATCCCCCCATAAATCTGGGCGGGTTGTTCAAACCCTAGGTTCCTAAATCTTGGTTTTCACTCCTACATTTGGATGGGGGTGATAAGCTGGGAATCCCTTGTTTCTCACATCAGGCCTGAACCACGTGAGCTTAGGGAATGATCGCTGGACGCTCCACAAATATTATAGGAATTCATTAAACCGATACAAAAAATGGAACTCATGCATGTTATGTCATCAAACAATCAAAGCATGAAATCATGTTTGAGGTTTAGTAATCATTACAGTACTCGATGGTCATTTCTCCCTATGGATGGGTTATCCTCTTCAAAAGAGTGTAGCAGCTCCGCCACCCTTTGGATGGTGGTGTCCAGGAGTTGCTACCACTTGTTCAACTTCCTCTTCTCTTCAACAGTGATGAGGTGCAATTCATCAACCGCAATTTGGGCCCGCTCTACGTCAGTCTGAATGATGGTCATATCCTCATAGGCTTGCTTCATTCCCTCTTCTACCTCCACCAGATGGGATTTTAACCGTGATACAAGCTCTGATTGCATTCCAAGGGAAGTGGAATGCTCATCCACCTAGGCCTGCAGCTGTTGAACCTCATCTTCAGCCTCATGGAGCATCTTGATGTTCACCACTTTCCTCTACTGCCAGACCACTCTGAGGCCACGGTCATACTCCCAAATTTTTTCTGCCATAATATCTCGTACAAGCATGTGGGGAAGCTGATAATCCACTCATCCATCACATATTTCACATAGTCGTGAGTGAATTCTATCCATCTCATTTCACCATAGTGCTCGGGGGTGTCATCAATGAAGAACATGATCAGCTTCCATGATCGACAATGGACTTTCTTGCTATCCTCTTCGTTAGAAGTTGTCTCATCCCAGTCAGCATGATTGGCAGGCTCATTCGCGAGGAACACCCCTAGGAACCCTTCAGCAGGGTCCACGTCAAGTGTTTTATTGGGCATGGTGGGACCTAGACTATCTGATCGATCCTCATCATCATATCCTACATCAATTATCTCGGGTTCAGCCCCACCGACAGTCCCATCAGTGATTGGGAGTGTCGCCGCATGGTTAGTTTGGTGCTCCGCCTCTATGATCATCAGCATTACCCTGGGAAGGACACCGTAAGAATCCCTGTCGAACCTCACCAAGATAACCCACACCATTTGATTTACTATACGTGCCAAAAAAAGGGGGACATGGATGTCATAAAACATGGTTAGGTGATGAAAGACATAAAATTGGTAGAGGGGACATAAAGAGATAGAATCCCAGGTCACTTTCTTGGGTTGACACCCTCAGGACCCTGAAGCGTGGCCCCCCGTATATGGTCGGAAGGACTAAAAACTCTGTAGGGGTCCCCTCAGGTGTCCTAGACCCACTGGATGAAGTAGTAGATGTGGCGACAGGTGTAGATCCTAAAGGTCCCACATCTTCATCCACTGAGGGACGAGAATGAGTTTTCTATATAAGACTCTCCTGCATGGTTCAGATGTAAAAAATGAGTTGGAATGACCTCAAATAAAGTCTCGAAGAAGTGGGTTTCAGGTTTTTACCTCAAGGGCCTCCATGAACTCTTCAAGATCCAAGTCTTGATCTCCAACTTCTACCTCCTCCTATGGGCTCCCTCTCCCAACCTCATCTCCCCAAGAGGACTCTTCTGATTCTTCCGGTAGAGGGAAGTGCTCTCTTAAATCAGCGGCTGACAACTGCGGGGGAGTAATGCGGTCTAGAAACACCTTGACATGGTACGTCACTAGAAGAGGGGAACCCCGGGAATTCACAATGTCTTACATCTCGGTCCGGTACCACTCTGCCTCTGCATGGGGCACCGAAAAGTCAGCCTAGATAGGTACTATCCCCAAAAAATCTATCCCGAGATGGTTCAGGTGCTTCCACAACTCGGCAGGGCTGAGAAATTTCCTGCTGACTTCCTAGATGTCCCAGACCTCCTCAAAGACAACATTCTACATCATGTTAATATGGCTCTACCGTTTCCCCAGAACCTGGGTGGGTATACTGTGGAATCCTCTCAGCGGCCTCCCCTTTGGATGGCTTTGTTCTACAGAAACCGCTGGGTCTGATACCGCTGAAGAATCTATTGTATATGCCTCACCATCAATAGGTGTGGTCCTCGCCGCCATGGCAGCCCCGCCACTACGAGATACCCTTGCTTCCTTCAGTACCCAGCCCTGAGGCTGGGGAGGTTCTCCATCACCATCTCGAACGGTTGGTTGCTTCAGAATCTCCACAGGATAAGCTGTATCCCATCTTATGGCATACTCATTCACTATCCCAAAGAGAGTGGTAGGCGGAGTCCATTCATTCTGCATCTTCCCGTCTTCCCTTGTGAACTTGTTCCACATCTACCTCATCACACACAGGTGTTCCTCGTGGCGGACCTCCAAATAGACCCACGAGGTTAGTCGCTGCATGCACCAGAATTGCCCTGGAAACTGGTGTGGGGTGTATGTCTCACAGAGGGGCTCACTGTCCACCCTTTCCACCAAGACACCACCTCGAAAGGCCATGATATATGCTCATTTCCCTTTACTTCCCTGGTCATCATCAGTGAAAAACCCCATTGGCAACAATAATGGGTTGAAATTGAACTCTTCCACCTTCCACACCCGGTTCAATAAAAACGGTGTGGTCATATTGGCCAGAAATCACCACACGGTGTTCAGGATTAATGGGTGGAAGTTTGAGCCCAGAGGAGAGATAAGGTTTGGGTATTCGTAAACCCCCCTGATATGTGTCTCTATCCACCCATACAAGAGGTGGAATGGCCCACATACCCTCTACGGCCTCTTCCTCTCACTGATAGTCCACAACATCTTATACAGCTTGGCGAGCATCGGGATTCCTAGGTTGACCCGTCCTCTTGTCACCAACGTGGACGCCATGATAAATGTTCTTGTGTGTACCTCCATGTTGGTATCCCTCACCGGAAGGATCCAACCATAGATAAGACCTGCGATAAATTTCGACAGCCTGACTATTTGTTGTTGCCTAGTGCTGACGCTAATCCCTCAGGTCTACCACTGGATGTCCTCCAAGAGCCGCTAGTATGAGTGCTCTTTGCCCAGTTGATCCCTCTTTGGGAAATTATGAGGCATTGCCGGAAACTGTTGGTCTACCAGGAAATTCAGGAACTACTGGAACCACCGCTTAAAGAGGACTTCTCTCACTACTTCATGGTCTTCTCCTGACATCAGCTCCATCAATTCCCTTGCCAGCCACAGCATCTACTCTGGATCCTCCCACCTGCTCATGACATAGAGTAATTCATCGTACATACACTCCAGTATCGGGACCCCCAAAATCCGTTGGACATCCCACATGATAATACCAACCTCCCCTCAGTCTAAATGGAAGGTATTGGTCCCAGACAACCACCTGCTCAATAGCTCCGACATTAGCTGTTTCGGTTGATAGATGTGGAATTGGGAGGTGCAAGCCGCCTCGTACAAACCCACTCTCCTTATCTCAGCCCTGAACTCCTCACATGAGGTGCCTACCCAGTAGGCCCTGGCCCAATCATCTGTAAAGTTGCAACCCTAGCGTAGGTCCCATTCCTCGGACCACCTCTTCCTTGGTTTCTTCAAATATGCCTTCAGTATCTTGTAGAATAAAGGATGAGACATCTCTGGCTGCAATTCCTTCCCATTGATGTTGTTTAGATGGTTGTATAGGCAGTCAACAACGACAGGTGTGATGTCTTCTTGGGCATGGCCGTCCGGCACCCTAAACCATTGGAGCTGGCACGACATAATCGTGAACCAATAAGCTAGTTCATCCCTACTAGCTTCAGGGATGAAGATGTCATCCCTCTGCCTGAAGCCATACAACAACAGTCTCTTGCATAGTGTGTAGTTCTTCTAGATCTTCGACAATAGTTCCACCAATGAATCATGGTCATAGTGGCTTTAGACTTACTCTCCTAGAACCAGAGTGTTTTCTATATCATTCCTTTGGGAAGCATCCGTAAGACCCCACTATAGAAGCTTCTTGATAAGCCATTCAGTTTTATAACATGGAAAAAATTCAATTTCATTCGTGATGCTTGTTTGCGGAGAGTGTTCGTGAAGCCTGGTCATGGAGTCCTACGTATGCCTTCAGGAACAAGATCGCAAAGCACGGATGTGGAGTCAAAAACTCATTGTGCGCCGTAAATAAAAAACCTGATTCACGGAGACCAATCACGGAGTATGCAGAGCTTTAGAAATAGAGAGCGCAAAAAGGAAATTTTGCAAATAGAGGAAAGGATAAAAAGGAGGTCATCTCCCCTTTATATAGGAGACGCCCTTCGGAGCTTCATGATGTGTCCAGTTCGCACCGAGCTTCACGACACGCTCGGCCTGCTTGTCTCCTATCCACCTTGTGACCCCTCTTCGCGATACAGCTTCATGAATGACCAAGGATTTGGGAGATTTACCCTCATACTTCGACCCTCTATTTCTCTGCAGCTCCATGTCTGAGGTGGGGCATTTTTTGGTGCCAAAATGGGGGAAAAGCTGAAGAAACAGAAATCCTCAAAAGTCTCCCTCATGAAGACCATTCGTGGAGCCCAAATCACACCACACATTCCGTGGAGCAAGGAGGCGGTAACACTCTGTGACTTCCCATGACATTTGTGAGCCACCGTGGAGCAAGGAGGAGGTAATGCTCTGTGATCTCCCTTGATGTTCACAATCTTCCGTGGAGCAAGGAGGCAGTAATGCTCTGCGAGCGCCCTTGACTTTCGTGAGCCACCACGAACCAAGCTCTATCTTCCCACCGAGCAAGCTCCACTTCGCGGAGCCTCTCCCTTATAATTACCAGGCTCCCCCATGCCCCGAAGGCAGATCATCTGACCTTTCAACTTCCTAGCTCTCGAATCTTGAAGCGCCTTCTTCTCTGTGAACCATGAGCTATGCAAGGTACTTTTTCTCTGTGAAGTGACCACCCTTGCCTTGCTTTAACCGCCTCTTTTTAGAGGGATGTCTTTCACAGAGCCTAAGGGCCTTCATGAAGGAAGGGGATCCCCATGGGAACCTGGGATGTCACGGAGCATTTATGCTTCGCAAAGAAACCTTAATGTACACGTGATCCACATGCTAAGGCAGGGTCACAGTACTTCGCGAAGAACATTGATTCATGATACATTGCTTCATGAGGCACCTTGGCTCCCCAAGGTAGTGCTCCACGAATGACTTTCTACTTTGAGAATCACCTCCCATACGCACCTCAACCCCATTCTTAGGTTGAGGTGCCTCACTTCGCGAAGCACACCCCTTCGCAAGTACCCTCTGCCACATGGGGCAGTAGAGTCTCACAAAGCCCCTGCCTATGAACCCCTCTACCTTGCAATTCCTTTTTCTGTGAGACCCTTCAGGTTTTCACGATGTGATTCGAAAGTCCCATGGACGATAATTCCCATTGAATTTCTTTTCCTCTTGCTTCTTCGCATGGAAACGCTAAAGACTATTGCTTCTTCGCATAGGCACGCTTATGTGGACCCCCCTGATTGTTCGTTCCATGAAACCCACTTGCCACGGCGTTGCTGATGCATTCTCTTCCCCAAGGAGTAGAAGGTACCGATTATGTATGTCTTAGGGGTGCAGAGAAAACCAACCTCGTCTAAGCTGCAGGATGTAAAACTGCCAAGAACCATCATCAATATCACATGACGTTAAATTGTGACCTCTCTTCATGCCTCACATGCAGGATCCCCGCACCTAGTAAATTTTTCAAGACCATAGATCTCCACATGGATGAGATCTTCCCTCACAGGGGATGATATCCTCCTAATCAAAGTGGAATTTATCCATGGGGAAATTCCAACCACTCTGGTGTAAGCCCCCTAGCCTTCCTTGCTAGAGGTAGTGCCTCTTCTCCTCCTCTCTTTCTGGGTGCCAAGTCCCTCTCCCGCTGGGCTTTTTCACCATTCGGGCCTCCATCCCGTAGTAAGTTTCAACCACTTTGGGACACTAACTAGGTGTAAGCCCCACTTCACCACACACGGATGCACCTTTCACGACATGATCTTTAGGTCTCTAATACCTCTTTTTTCTCACACTGAGTATGACTCACATAAGCATAGATTGAGAACCAACCATGACATATTCACTGGGAAACATAGAGTGTAATCCCCACACCCACATCTGAACTATGATGACTTTGATCCTTACCAAGGCGAGGTTCATAAAAATCCTCCACAAGGTTCATTCCCACCACCCAAAGGGACCCCAAGTCCCCCTTCACGTCAGTTCACCGAACACCCATCCGAACTACAAGGACTTTGATCCTTTCTATAGAGAGGTACATAGGAAGCCTCCATGAGGTTCAAGCCCAACACCGGTCATTCCGACCATCTACACGTCAGTTCACCAACTCAATAGGAAACCTAGAATGTAAGCCCCTTCCCACTATCCTGAACTAAGTGGTCTTTCATCATTTCTATGTAAAGGTAGAAGGAAGCCTCCATGAGGTTCAAGCCCACCATCCATTGGTCGCACCGACCCCCCTTCACATTGGATTACCAACACCTTGGGCTGCCTCAGAGCGTAAGGACAAAATTCCACCATATTAACTACAAGGTCTTTGATCCTTGCCAAGGAAAGGTATGAAGGAAGCCTCCATGAGTTTCAATCCCAACAACCACTAGACCGCAGGTACTCATTCACATCAGTTCGCCCCTATCTGGCACGTCGTTAAGCTATGGACCTCCTTTCAGCGGTAATCTGTTGTCACTCCATTCAGTGGTAAGCTGTTGTCATTCCATTCAGCGGTAAGCCATTTTCAACCTCTTTTAGCGGTAGGTCGTTGTGACTTTAATTAGTGGTAAGTCGTTGTGACCCTGTGTAGCGATAATCCGTTGTGACCTCAGTCAACAGTAAGCTATTGAAACCCAATCTAGTAGTTAGCCACTGTGATATCATCTTGCATAAGCCGTTAAGGACCCCAATCAGTAGTATGCCGCCATCAGATGATCTATGTGGAGTTTCATTCCCTACCACGGGGATATGTAAGAAGTCTCTTCTAAGCTCCAGCCCAAAACCATCATCATACTCATGATTGTTCCATCCCATTCACCATACACTTCACAAAACCATCCATCATCCATTATAATTCCTACCTATGCCGCCACATACTAGTGGGATCATGCCGCCTCATACCCCATTCCCCTCAATAGTAATAGGGAGGTCAACTACACATTTTCCCCAACATCAGTGTTCCCTTCATGGGGTTCCCCCATCTGATCAACTCTAGTCAGTGTTCTGATCAGTTTGATCTATCTCTGCTGGTCGTTAAACTTGAAGCATAACCTGTGTTAAACATGGGAAGCTAACGAAAACCTCAGATACATTCTAGTGGCATATGATTCCCCGCATTTGATGTTGGATGTCATGGGCTCCCAGTCCCTTGAGAATCCCTATAATAAGGGACAGAAGACAGACACACCAATCACCTAGTTTGCAGACACGCCAGTGATTCCCTATATGACTACTCCCCTGACTGAAGGTTGCTTCGCTGACTGGACCCCTTGGAATGTCCTGACAGTAGCAGTGTAATTAACTGGTGTACATGAAGATATGGAACTAGGAAGAGTTTCACATACAATGTATTAAATATATGAGGGAGACCTAGACTAGGTGACGAGTTTTGAGGAGGAATCCGCAGAAGGAAGAACCAACAACCCATCATCCTATTTCGATCAAGGGAAAATTGTCCCTAAATAAGAGACAGATTCTACCCTTCTTTGGAAAGCGGTAATGTGGGGAAACAATGTCTCACCTTTCGTCCTCCATATACGGATGCACGTGCCTCAGCGAAAGCGTCGAAAAAAAGTATTCAATATCCATGAGATTTCATTATTGATATTATCAATTGTCGTACATCATAGTGATGTTATTTATTAAATTATATAATTTTTTTGTTATTTACATTCCATATAGATTATGCCTTAATATATCATGATATCTTATATTATATGCTGCTCTTACAGAGCATTTTAGGTCACCCTTTATTTTTTTCTTTAACCCAAGATATGAATAAGTATATTATGAATAATTTTGATGAAGAAATAATTTTTTATCCAATAAGTTTTATATATAAAATTTAATATTGGAGTCGTGAATGTATCTTGTTTTTCAAGACTGATAAACTAATCGATTATACATTGTGATATACATTGTATATATAGAGATGTATTTCTGTGGAAACCATCTCTGGGTTATAAGAGTTAGTTTCATTTATGAAACTAATCACCCATTACACCCCAAAAATAAAAATGCACAACCCTCTCCCCCCTCTAAAGTTAAATAATATATATTTATACAGTGAGAGGGAACTAGGCTTTTAAAAATTATAAAATAGAATGTTAAAAATAATTTCAATGTGTGACCTAATTTTTGTTACACATGGTTGAAAATAGAAATTAATTAATTATATGTGGAACTAATTGAATTAAATATTATTCATTCATCCCTCTAATCAATTTCAAATTTCCAATTCAATATGAGAAAATATGTAAATGTTATGCGTTGAACTTTGAAGTTATATTCTGAATAATGAATCCAATACAACATGGAATTAATGTCCTATTATATCTAAGAAAAAGGATAGTCTAGATCAAATAATTTAAATAAAATATATGTCTTGAAATATTTAGAATTAAACAAATATTAAAACATAATTTTATATATAGAAAATGTTATCATAAGAATACTATATTGTGGTTAAAAGGATAACATAGGAATTTCAAAGATATTTCAAAATTCATTATCGCATTTTAAATTCCCATTAAATAATCACAAAAAATGAATTTATCTACTAATATTTAAGATACAAAAAAACACATAAAAATTAAAAAAAAATCTATTTTCACATTTCAATATTAATCATTCATTTCTTTAGAATATGTGATAAGTACTGATAAATTAAATGTTTGGTGGGGTTAAAAACAATAAAAGTAAAAGTAAAATATATAAAAATATTAAACTATTCAATTACCCCATTCATAAACTTTACACTTTTAGGAAATACAATGAATTTAATTGAAATAAGTAATTATACTAGATAGGTATAAAAATAAACTAGAAAAAATAAAATCATAAATACAATAATTAATGAAGGTTAATATTTAATTATATAATTCCTAAAAAATCAATAAATTCAAATTAGAAAAAAGAACATACAAATGTTAATAGACTCATACCAGTCCTAGAAAATTAATTTTACTCTACCTCATTTTTATTGGAAAATAATTTTTCAAATTATTATGTATAACTAAATTTGAAATAAAACTAAATAAGGGTGAAAGGTTTAATAAAAACATAACTATTTATAGTGACTATATAAAGTTAAGATCATTGTCATTGACCATTAAAACCCCAAAAATAAACCATTAAATATAACTTTAGATCATACATTCGGTAATTCCATTCATGTGGGATCAAATTTTGAGACCGATATAGCACAAATCAATCTACATACATCAATACTTCTCGAAGACCTATCCTATAGTATTTAAAAACTCTGTATACAACTCACTTTATATAGGTCAGATCATGATTTTTTTCATAGTCAAACACTTCTTCAACTCCCTCAAAGAATTATTAAATGATCAAGACCATTCAAACTTTTATTTCTCATTTTTCATGCCCAAACATGGCTCTTTCAAATGGGAAATGTCTTATATAACTCACTGATAATACAATTCTATCCCAAGAAAGCTATGGTTACTAAAAAAATTCTTAGTTCTCCCCCAAGAAACAACTTCCCACAACTTCTCTTGGTCCACTAACACACCTTCCTCTGAGATGATGTGACCCAAAAAGTGTACATGATCAATACAAAAATGACACTTAGATAATATGGTGCACAAATGATTCTCTCTCAGTGTACTATGGATGATGTCATGATGTTGGTAATGATTTTCATGTGGCTTTGACTACACCACGATTTCATCCACACAAAAAAAACATAAAATGAACCATGTATGGGTGGATGTTTCTGTTCATCAAGCCCAAATACACTACTACTAAATTTGGTAGCCTAAACATAATCATGATGAACTCATAAATGTAATACCTAATTTTAAAATAATTTATCTACATATCAGATGGTGAAACACTCCACTGATGATACCCCAATCTATAGTTGTTCTTAGAGAAAATGCAAGGTCCCTTCAATATGTCAATCAGTTTGTCTATACACGGAAGAGGATATTGGTTATTTACAATAAATTGGTTCAGTATCCACTAATCAACACAAAATCATATATTTCTATTAGCCTTATTAAAAAACATGACTAGAGATCCTAAGTCGATGTACCTGGTTAGATAAACCCCTTTGGAATCAAATCCTCCAATGGTGTCTTGAGCTCTTGATTCACTATTAGTACCATTTTGTATGGTGGAATAGAAATTATATTAGCCCCAGGAATGAGCTCAATTGTAAATTATACATCACTATTTTTTGGAAACCATGGTATGTATTCCATAGAAACATCCTGAAACTGGTCCACTATGGGTGAAAATACGTCTTTCTGTAAACAAATTTCCTCCAAAAATATACTTAAAACAGGGGTGGCGAGCTTCCTCAGTTTCTAATGAATTGTACTTGGTCTTCTTGCCTGTATATCCCACTAACCATAGTGGATATAATTTTTATTTAAAGGATATATAAAATCCAGTCTTCTATGGTAACAATCAATTTGTTCTCAATATGCTACTAACTAGTCTATATCAACATTTAGTTCAAGTCCTAACATCTCATGGATGTAAGGATCCCAACTGAAATAAATCTCCACAACCTCTGGAGAGCACACCTTTCTCAGAAATATGTATCTCTACCATACTCACAAAGGTGTATCTATTATCATAACTACATGTTGGGACCACTTTGTGTATAAGTTATATTTGTTATCAACAAGTGTCAATAATGGTCAAAATAAAGAAGGAACTCCAATGTTAATGGAGATTGATTGAAGTGAAGATGCCTGGAGAATTGTTATGGATTAATATCATTGGATTCCATGTTTTGGAGATTCTCCATGTTATTTCAAATCAAATGATTGATGTGATGCAAATAAAATTCAGTGAACTTCTATCAAAATGTGATACATGGTTTACAATATTAATGTATCATCCTATTGAATTTGATTGAAGTGTGCAATTGGGATCATGAATAATGTATAAGAATTATGTGCCTTTAATAAAGTGAAGAAGCTGAGAGAATAAAGAGAAGAATAAGGTTGAATAAAAGGCTTGGACATTAAGGTGGTCATGCAAGAGATTGGTTTGTGTATAATATTGGACATGAATTTTTCTGCCTACTTAGTTTTCTACACAGTATTTTTAAATGGATGACATAAAAAATGGCACAGTACAAAGAGCAAGCTACCCAGCCTCAACCCGAGGCACATCCAGGACCATAGGATATGACCACGCCCATAGAGAAGCCAAGAAAGAGTGTTCCCTAGAGTGGAAAAGGGGACACAGATCATGCTCCACTAACAGAGTTTGGGTGTATAGTTCCCATAGAGATCATTATGTGGGCGCAAAGCATGCCCACAGTGAACACCAGTATTGGGAAGTACCTCAAGGGGAGGAAGAAATTATTGAACTAATGCAAGAGAGAATGAATTTATATATTGTGCTCCTTATATGTCTCCAATTTGATGTGGGATTCAATTTAAAAAGTGATGATGTAATATCCCACATCCATCGAATCTCGCATCTCGCTCTACTATTTGATCAATCTGCGGTAGATGGATCTAATCTCTACCATCCATCTATCTCGCATAGCGTGAGTATGATCCCGAGCTATTCAATCCTATCGATTTTCGAACAAGATCACTTCATTGTCTCCAAACACCATCAACTGATGGTGCAGCTTCCACTCATAACATAGATGTCCGAATCACCATGAATGATGACTGGAGCCTATACGTGGCTTGTGGAGGATGCATGAGTATACTGAGACAATGCATGAAATCTTCATCTTGTATACATGTGATATCATGATGATGAAGGTTCAGCCGAGGAAAACTGAGTTGCCAAGCCTATGTTGATTCAATCATGGATTTGAAAGAGACTCATGCACAAGTTTCATCGACATGTTTCAGATATCATGCACAGAGAATGGAGATCATGTTTGAAAAGGAAACATCGAAAAATCCCCGCATATCTCAAACACAGTTTGAATGTGTTAAACAACCAAATATCTCTTTTATTCAAAGAGAAATGTTGGCCGATTTTGAGGGGAGATTTGAGCTTGGAATAATATATCCCCTCATGTATAAAAGTAGGATCCCGAGATGAGAATAGTTGGTGACTCAGACATATTCGAGAGCACATGTTTTAAAAAACAGTGCATGTATTTGAGATACAATTTCATGAAGAAGAATACCAAGCTCCGCGAACCTTATGATCTATGAAGAAGAGTTTCTGTGAGTGGTTGGTATGTGGTTTTCACTCCCAATTTATTTCTTCAGGAATCGGTTCTTATGAACACCCGATCGGTTTTCTAAACACCCTCATTGTGCTTCACAAAGGCCGAGCAGTCGTGATCCAGTGGTTGAGCCTTTAGCCTCCCACTATGATTTACGGAGTCCATAACACTATATGCATAGATGAACCACACATCCTCAATGTGAAGGAGAAGACCTGTGACATTTATAGTTTCACAAAGAAAGGTGTGGACGCCCTCTTGTGTGAATTCTTATATTCTACTATTTTGTAGGGGTTTGTTTTTTGAAAGAAAAGGGAAGCATGGGTTTTCAATATTTTATGTGCATGATCTAAAGATTCATGAGGCCTTGAGTCTTTTCCTATGAAGAAACTGTCCGATGGATTTAATCCATTTGGGTGTAGTTGATGTAAAGAGTAGAAGAAGAAGGAAAGAAGAAGTTTCTGTCTCAAAAGAACTAGACCTATTAAAGTTTTCATACAATAAAGTGAAGAGGAATGTGCATGAATTCATGCAATCACATCCACTTTAGTTCACTTAAATAAAGAACCAAAAAACGTGTGTGCACATGTGTAAAGAAGAAGGAGAAAGAAATGGAAGATAAGGTCCAACCTATATTCCATATTCATGATCTCATTCATTAATGAACAATTGAGAAGAATTTATTCATATGATTTCAAGTAAGATGATCCTCATTACATGAAAAATCACATTGGTATATGTGATTTTAGAAAAAATAAGAAGAAGGTTAATGCATTCAGTTATTGCATTAAAGAAAAGGAATAAATAATAAGTATAGTGTAGTTTGTTTTTCACTAGAAAGAAAGAATAGATAAATTTCTTATCTACTACTTTTCAAGTAATCATGTGAAGAGCACCGAAGTAGATCAAGACTAGAACCTACCCTTTGAAGAAGGAAGAAGAATATTTTTGATGTAATTATAATGAAACAGAAATATTAAAGTTATATCCAACTTGTTTCAAGTTAGAAGGGGATTATCTTCCTTCCACATCCAAGTGTAGGGAGCCACAAAGTCTAGTATATTGTTTCCCAATTCAACCCACTATAACAACATGTTAATTTATAATTGAAAGTCCATGCACTAGTCATTACCATTCATGGAATGGTTATAGCTGCTCTTATTTAGTAGTGATCCCTGTTAAAATATCTTATTAATATTTTTACTTATTCCTATTATTTCATGGGATAGGGAAATGATAATAAGAGAATCAATATCCTAACATGTCAAAAGTAATAGGGATAAAAAGTTTTACATTTTTTAAAAAGTCCCCAACACTGATTCACCCCCCTCTCAGTGTTAGGTATATCCCAAACTGGTCAATTAAATTTTTATCAAAGGTACATTATCCTATGTTATATTCTCTACAGTGAATTTATTCTCTTTGGAAGATTTTATATTCCTTCTTGAGTTATCAATTAATTGAACTTGTAGTGAATATTTAATTACCTTGGACTAAAAGGATACATCTACCAAGACCGTGATGAACAAGAAAAAGAAGGATAAGGTAAATTAGAATGAGAAGACCATCTTATCTGAATAAGAGGTAGCATAAGGTTCTCCATATCTGGCTAACAATGAAGACGCACCAGAGATGGAATGTAATGAGAAGGTGGCTCAAGGCCCCACCAAGAAGATGGAAAACCTTCCTACCTCAACTTATCAGAAGGTATGTTTTAATACATTTGGAAATTATTCTCATGATGAAAATGATATCAAAAGTGGTGATGATCAATCTACAACATCACAAGAAATATCAGTTGATAGATTAATAATAATTCTAAATGGAATTCATGAAGAAAGTAAATCCCCTGTTTGTAGAGTATATCCATGCATGCAGGAGAATATCACTCAACTAGAAGAAGAAACTAATGTTTTAGAGAATGTCTTACATGCAAAAATTGGTGAATGTTTAAATCTCTCAAGAATGGTTAGAGCCTTTGATGAAAAAAAGAGGGGATTTGAACTATGTTCTTCAAAGTCGATAAAATATGTTGATGAAAAAGAGGGAGTCAATAAGACATTAGAAGAGAATATCCATGTCATTGAGATGAGGTGAAAAAGAGAAATGATGTCAAGGAGGTATATTTTGAAGAAGACTCCACGAAGGTCAAATAACATGACTATTTTTTAAAAAATAAATTAAAGATGAATGAAGATGAAGTTGAAATTTTAATTTAGGATCAATAACCTTATACAGATGATATCAGGAAGAAAAGTTTTTTTGTTTAATGCTGGTGCTGCAACATATTTTGGCATTGTTCACATGATTTATGGTAAAATACCTTAAATGGAAAATCATAGAGAAAGCACATCTCAAGGGGTAGAAATCTTGAGAAGAAAAAGAAACATTCATAGATCCAGAAGCATATTAATAGTGCAAATAGATTTGGAATGCTAGATATCAACTGTGATGTATGTAATTGGAGAGGTCACATGAATGGTGCATGTTCATTTCCATAGGTACACAAAGCTGATAAGAAAAGAAGATCACATGATCTGGATAAGAAAGAAAAAAAATATATGGGATGTAGTTAGAAGAATTTTGCAAATGAAAACACTCCCAAGAAGACTCTATGAAGTAATGTTGATAATACTGTGGACTATAAATCAGATAAGTTGATGGGTAGTGCATCCCAAAGAACTACTAAGAAGGAATACACTGAGATGATTCCACGTAGGAGATCCAATCTTGATGCCTTAGTCCCAAATGATATATTATTGTTTAAGATAAAATATTTGGAATGAATGAGGAAAATTGATGATGACTAGGATAAGGCTGGTGCTAAAAACAAAATACAGATTCTACATGAAGACAAAGAAGTTCTGTGTGTATGGTGTGACAAGGATGGTCACATTGTTAGACGATGATTTGAATTTACTCCTACCCAACAATAAATATTCAAGAAGATGAAAGTTGCACCTTCTGATATAGTGCTTTGAATGAACTTGAAGAAAGAATATTCATAGAGATAGAGATGGAAGAAATATTTAGAACCACATATGTACAATCATCATTGGATATTAGTTGTGAAAGTGTGAATAATAGATCTTCTTGGGTGAGGACATTATCTCATACTTATTTTTAACATTGATGGATAATGGAGGATCCATATTATTCCATTAATTCTTTGTGTATTGTATTTTTTCTTATCATACAGGTAATTGAAGGTGAGGCAAAATATCAGGGGGTGACTGTGAGATTCATTGATGAAAAGTATTCCAATGAGGGGGAGACACGTGAAGATTCCACCAACATAATTATCTCAATCATTATCAACATCAGGTGGTATAAAATTTAATTACAATGAAGGTTGTCTGAAGATATTTTCATTTGAAAAGGTATGTTATTTCTAAATCTCCCATCCTGGGTTACTTAAAATAGATATAATTTTACAAAATTGGTGTAACAATGTTAATTAGTGACATAGGATGAGTGAATGTTCCTCAATGCCACTTATCTTTCCAATTACACTTGACTGTTTTTGATCAAATTGAGGGAGAGAGTGCATGGGTTTCAGGTTGACTATTTCATATCACACTTATTATCATAAGATTATAATGAATTTGGATATCCATTGAAGTAAATTACAAGATTTCTCCTCTCATGAGGTGTCATATTCAGTGGTTAGTGGACAACTTTGTTGTCTAAATCAAATCATCTTGTTTTCTACACTATGCATAGCTCAAGTATACATAGAGAGAAATGATTGATGGAACATAACTTAAGTATGGAATGATACCCCCTACCATAACCTTGTATTTATTATCACTAAGTGGGGAGAGAAGTGAAATGAAAGTATAGGGGAGATAATGATGTGAGGGGAGGGAGAATATTCTAATTTTTACATTGAAACATTTATTTCAGGATAATTTTTATGGTATTGAAAAAAAATACAAAGGGGTGGTTGTTGGGACCACATTGTGTATATGTTGAATTTGTTGTCAACATTTCCAATAATTTTCAAAGTGAAGAAGGAACTCTAAATTTAATGGTTATTGGTTGAAGTAATGATTTCTTGAAAATTTTTATGGATTCATATCATTGGATAACATGCTTGGTAAATTCTCCAGGTTGTTACATATCATATGATTGGTGCACTGATCATAAAGATCAGTAAATAAGTAAAAAAATGTGATACATTATTTACAATATATATATATAGAATCCTATTTAGGGTGATTTAATATTTAAATATTTATCATTCTAAAATTTGAATAATTATGTGCATTGTATAAAGTAGAGAAGATGAGAGAATGAAGAGAAGAATAAGGTTGGAGAAGAGGATTGGGCATAAGGTGGCCATGCATGAGGTTGGTTTTTGTTTAATAATGGCCATGAATTTTTTGGAATACTCTATTTTATTCCATGTATTTTTATTTGATTTACTTAAAAAATGGGGTCATCCCACGAGCTAGCTACCCAGCCTCATCCTGAGGCACATGCGAGACCACATGGGTCGACTACACCCATGGGGATTCCAAGGTATAGCCAGCCCGATAGTGGAAAAGGGGACATAGAGCGTATGCCACCATGAGGGGTGGCATAGAGGTAGAGTCTAGGTGCATAAAGTACATGCATGGAGCATTGGGTGGGCACAATGTGTGCCCACAGTGGTCACCGGTATGGGGAGGTACCGAGAGGGGAGGAAGAGATTATTGATCCGATGATGGAGCGACTTTATTGATATACAACGATCTTTTTATGTCTCCAATTCAATGTGGTATTCATTTTGAAAAATTTAGATGTAATTTATGTTATCCATACAATCCCATGTCTCACCCAACCATTCTATCAATCGGTGATAGACGAATCTAATCTTCAGCATCCATTTATCTCACGGCGTGTTAGTATGAACCTGAGACGCCCAATCCTCCCAACATTCGAACTAGCTTGCATCATTATCTTCAACCACCAGCACCCAATTCCACTTCTTCCACTAATCACAGATAAGACCAAGTAACCATGATCAATGACTAGACACCATATGAGGATCATGTAGAATGCATGAGTATACCGAGACCATGCATGAAATCTTCGTCGTGCATGCATGAGATATCTCAAGGATAAAGGTTCGGCTGAGGAAAAAGAAGTTTCTTAGCCTATATGGATTCAAGCACAGATTTTAAAAGAGACTCATGAACAAGAATCAGGCATGTGTTACTGGTCACACAAAAGAAGGAAGGATCCTGCATTTGAAATGGAAACATCCACAAATCCTAGTGTATCTCAAATGCGGGTTGAAAGTTTAAATAATCGAAGATCTCAGTTATTCAACTAGTGAATCAAGGATGATTCAAGGATGATATTAGAATGTGGAATTAGATATCCCCTCACCTATAAAATAATCATCCATAGATGAGAATAGTGGTTGCCTCCCACATATTCGAGAGCTCTTATTTCAAAAAAATAGATCATCTCATTGAACTTCTGTTTCGCAAAGGAGAAAACCAAGCACCAAGAGCCTTCTGCTCTGGGAAAAAGAGATCTAGTGATTGGATGATAAGATCTTTGAACTCTTAATCCACTTCAAGTGGAATCAGTTCTCGTGAACACATGATCATTTTTCTAAAAAACCTAATTTTGAATTGTGAAGGTCGAGTAACAGTGATCTAGTGGTTGAGCATTTAGACTCCCACTGTACATTTTAGAGTCTAGCACACTCTGTGCAAGGATGAATTACACATCCTCTGTGTTAAGTAGAAGACCCATGGCCATTCTTCTTTGACGAAGAATGGTGATAACACCCTTTTATGTGCATGATAATATTCTACATTTTTGAAGGAGTTTGTTTCTTGAATAATAATGAGATTTCTAGAGATGGGGAGAACGAGTTTTCATGCATTCATGTTCATGATCTAAATAATCCTGATGTCTTGTGTGTGTGTCTGTGAAGAATTTTTCAAATTGATATCACCCATTTAGGTGTACTTTATGTGAAGAGGAGAAGAAGAAAGAAAGAGGTAGTGTGGGTTCCAAAATAACTAGACCTATTAAAGATTTCAAACCAAAAAGTGTAGTGTAATGTCCATGCATTCATTCATTCACATGCATGTCAAGTCACATTAATGAAGTACCAAAACAAATGAGTTCACTTGTGTAAAGAATAATGATAAAGAAATGGAAGATAATTTTCAACATATCTTCCATATGCATGATCTCATGGATTCATTAACAAGAGAGAAGAATTAATTTAGATTAAAAAATGTATGCCTATCCTCATTGCATGAATAGTCACATTGGTAAATGTGATTTTAGAAAAAGAAAATTGGAGGTTAGTGCATTCAGTTATTTAATTAATGAAAAAGAAGAAAGAAGATGTGTAGTGAATTTGATTTTTAACTAGAAAGAATGAAGAAAAGAATTACTTGCCTACTGCTTTGAAAGTAATCAAGTGAAGATAACTGAAGAAGATCAAGAGTAGAACCAACATTTTGAAGAATGAAGATGACTGTCTAAGATGGCAGTATAAAGAACCAGAAATTGTAAGGGAATATCCTACTTTTTTCAAGTTTGAAGAGAATTATCTTCCTTCCCCCCTCCATGTATAGGGAGCCACAAAGAATAGAGGATTTTTTTCATAAGTAACCCACTGTATTATTATAATACTTTATATTGAAGAATCCATGCACTGGTCATTCCCATGAATTACAAGGACATAACTACTCTTATTGAGTGGTGAACCTTATTAAAATATCATGGGAATATTTTTAATGTTTCTTATTATTGAATTTGATAGGTATAAGAGAATAATATAATCAAGATCCAAACTTGTCAAGAGGTACATGGATTAAAAGTTGGAATTGGTTTGAAAATTCCCAAACATTGATTCATCCCCCTCTTATTAGTATGTATACTCTCACTTCTCTCACAAAATCCACCTCCATGCTCAAACCATCAACATGTTTTGTATATATAAAATAATAAGTTGAACTAGTATCAAATATGTATCAATATATCATAGAATATACAAAAATAGTACCTCTAATTGTCAACAATGTAGCCTTGCTATACACCAATATAGACAGAATGAAATAAAAATATCCTACCCCCATTCCATATAATGTAGTCAGAGTCCCTTGAGGTGAATGAATCTATGGATATGGGAACTCTTTCTTAGATGTATCATTCCCATGGCCTCTATCACCAATGCTGGTGAAAATTCAGAGGCAAGATTGATATCATGTATTAGATCTCATTCCCACACTCTGATACTACCACATTGCCCCAACATTATTAATCTATCTTAAGTCCCTATAGAATAGCTATAGATGTCCCATCCTTCCATAGGATTAGAACTCTACAGTTGGTCTATAACACTATTTATGAATGTGACCCAACCATCCGTACTAGTGACAGGTCAATCGAGTAAGGTATTGTGTGAGTAATCCTTCCCACTAGACACTCTTCTTCCCACTACTATAGTCATAATTCTCTTAATGTCAGATCCTACAAATGGGTTTCATAACTCCAGACCATTTATAAGTAATCACTTATCCTCCATTAGAATCATCCTTCGTGTTCCCCTCATAAATGAATGTATGATTCACCACCTCTAAATTCTTTTTGTCAACCTCTTGTGTGTATCATGTATCATTCTTTCTTTGAGTACACATCTCACTAAGACTGGCACTTATTTCTTGGTGGGTGCTATGATGTATTATAAATTCATGAACATTGCATTAGTTTTTTTGGAAGTCTTTCAGGTCTTGTAGGATCAAAAAGTGGATGTGATTGGGATGAAGTGAAAGATTCTATTGGATGAGTCAGGAGAATATTCCATTAAAACAATGATGATATGTGCATAATGAGATCCCTATGGTATGCTTCTGTCTTCACTACTCTGGATGATGAGCAATATGCTCTTCATTGTTCTCCCCTCATTTTGTATCCTCTTTAATTCCAACTATTGCAAATAACTTTCACATCATTACCTAACTTTTATACTTATTTTCATTAATATTTTTTTGGGTCATGATTTCGGTAACAAACTCATACGCGAATGATTTTGGTAAAACAACAATGGGGATTTAAAATTTCTAGAACATTTTATTTCCCAAAACCCCACCACACAGTCATAACTAAGGCATTATCATAACCATTAACCATCCCACATATAGGTCACGGTGAACGAAGGGTAAAAACATTTTCATTATTGAATTTTACCATTAAAAATCAATTTAATCTCAGTTAGATTCATTTTAAAAATTAAATTATTATTAGGAACATTCACTATTTAAGTTATGCATGAAAGGAAGCACATCAATTTCAAAAACCTACCCATAGCCAATTTTTTTATCGTTGCCTAAAATGATGTATGTCACAAAATAAACCTTAGATCCTTCAAAGATGCATGAATAATAAACTATCATTCCATACTAAACCATGATTCAATTATTAAAAAAATATTTAAACAAAATTTTACATCACAAAACAAGTGAATCACTCGAGGATAAATAATATCTAGCTATAAAAACACTCATCAATAACAACAATCCCACCCTATGTAATAGTTATAATTTTTTGAAGATGTATCATATGTTGGTAAAAAATATTATATATATTTTATTAATTCCTTATTATTGATAACCAGATTCATATCTCTTGATTAACATTTATATTCAACCACTCACTAATAATAAACACATATTTCTTTTGGTTTACTAAATTTATGAAAGTTAATAAAACTTGGGGATTAAGAAATCAAATTTATTTCTAGAAATAAAATTTCCTTTGTAAAATTTTATATATAATAAACGAGTTACACTAAATGATCATTATCATAATTTTTATGTAATAAAGTTCCTTCATTATTAATTATTATTTTATAATTTCTATTTAATAGTTTTTACCATCATACATGGACTATTATCCCCCACATTGTGTGTGCACTTCAGAATGCATAGGATATCTCTTTGTCACACAAAACCTCACCTTATACAATAGTAATAAATGATGAAAAAAAATCAATTGAGAGTTTTACCCTTTTTATGAGCTGACCCTTTCATATTTCATATAATATATTTACTTCTTATGAATCTAGAAACTGCTAGAGTCATTATAATGATAAGATTGTCATTACCGGCCTCTATTCTGAGATGATTATCATTTTAAGAGTAATTATTTTTAAATCCATGCATATATGAACCTCTATACTTACAAGACATTATTATTTTACAAATTTTTCCAAAATGGTGTTGGAAAATGAATCTTACATAATAGTCATCTATAAAGAAATGGTTGATTCTTACAAGATAAATAAAACACATTCATGGAAACTTAATTTTAATTTTTCACTTCCCTTTTATATTAAGGAAAAGTCAATAATGTTTTAAAAAATAAATAATTATGGTGAATTGTTTGTATTCTTTCATCTGTAATTAATATTTTCATTTAAAATGTTCTCATTAAAAAATCATTTTCTTTTGACCAATTTTTATTGGACATTAAATTTCCCTTAAATATCTATATTCATTGTATCATGGATAATCTTATTGTATAAATTATTTACCACTTTTATTAATTAAATTTTACTATGAATGTTTTTTGATTTCCTGTTGAATTCTTGATAAATCATATCCTTTACACGATATATATATTTATTGATACGGTGTATTATTTATTAATTAAATTGGCCATTCAATATATTAGGAATGTATTGGGCCTACAGAGATCAGTTGGTCCAATAATTATATATACCCTTGATGCAAAAAAATTCCTCAAGAGATAAATCAGTTGGATGACCTTATTGAATGTGTCTTTGGTGTATGCCTAAAAATAGTTTAAACTATCATGGCATAATTACAAAGTAGTAAATATATCATGATGTTTGAGATCATGATGTGTAAAAGTATGCATTTTCTACATTGAGAAAATTGTTAATTTTGTCCATGTGATCATTTCATATATAATATACATGGATGTACATCACAATCATGTTATTTATTAAATGGAATATTTTTCAGTTATCTTCCTTTCCATATATTCTAGTTCTTACATACTCATGATAGCTTCCAGTGTACAAAACCCATACTAAGAATTTGAGATCACTGTTAATTTTTCCTCTCTCTAGGATATGGTGAATGAATATTTGAATGTGTTTAAGGATGTAGAATATTTACTTTCACCATGTTTTTATATTTTATATCCAATGTAATATATGAAACATTTTGGTATCTTATTATTCAAAATTAATAATCTAATAATTCTTTAGAGATGGTTTCTCGTGTATATTATTCCTATGTAATAATGTAGAAATCATGTATGTGTTAGTAGATTCAAGTTTCTTATTGTTGGAATCATTGGGAGTTTATTAGAATATTTAGGATATAGATTTAGGTAAAAATATAATATGAATATAACCCAATGATATAATTTGAGAATAAATATTATTGAGTCTATAAGGTTTCCTTATGGCTTCTCCATTCCAATATGTTTGAAACTCTATCTTAAATAATTTTGTTTCCTAAGAATTATCTAAATAAGGAAAATTTTCCTTCCGTAAGGAAATTTTATCATTACCTATGTTTTCATTGTTAATTTTATAGTTTCTATAAATTTAACTCTATTATTTGATAAAGGGTAAAATTAGGTTTCATATATAAAAACATGGAATCCTAAAAATCCTTGGTTATATATTATTCTGTTTTCAGACTCTGAATTCTCAGAATATTAGACTCTGAATTCTCTGAAAGCTAGGTTTCAAATTCACAGAAAATAAGACTCCAAATTCTTTGAATTTTGGACTCCAAATTCTTTAAAATTCGGATTCAAAATTCTCTTAAATTCATATTCTAAATTCTCAGATATTCAGATTCTAAATTCTCTGAAATTTGGATTCTGAATTCTATGAAATTCGGATTCTGAATTCTTTGAAATTCATATTCTCAATTCTCTGATATTCAGATTCTAAATTCTATGAAATTCAGAATATGAATTCCTCAAAATTCAGATTATGAATTCCTCAGAATTCAGACTTCGAATTCCTCAGAATTCAGACTCCAAATTCCAAATAATTCAGACTCTGAATTCATTAGAATTTAAATTCTAAAATCTATTGAATTCATGTTCTGAATTCTTTTGAAAACAAAATCCAAATATCCATGATTTATAGTCTCCAAATTATTAATTTCATAGACTTCAAATTTTTATTTTTTCAAGGACTGTAAAAAAAATATATTTGGTTAAGAAACCTTATTTTACTTACAACTATTATAGTGATGGAATGATGACACACATTCTATTTATAACTAACCGTTGTTTGAATGACATGTGTACAAGTCCCTCCAAAGTTCATAGAAAAATATGATTGTTGGAGGAGTTAGATAACTATTTGAGAAGTTCCTATAAATAGAATCTCATTTGAATGAGCTCATTATCGAATGGATCACTCTAGAGATTTCATTCAGCTGAAGTGATTTCTAGAGAGAGAGACTCTCATGTCTTATGCATACTAAATATCTTGTTCAGCTTGCTATGTTCAACTCTGATTGTTGTTGTGTACAATCATGGACTTCCAGGGAAAGGAAGACATAGGTTCTGACTACTGTAAATTTCATGGACTTCCGTGTATTTGATAGAAGATGTTCCGACTACCTTAAAGTTCGAGGGCTTGTGGGGATAGCTATACATATTCTGAAATTCCCATTGTAGGCTTACCTCAGTGTGGGTAAGACAAACATTCATGAAAGTTTAAATCAAGGGACTTTTATATAGGGTTTTTGGATACACTACTCTTTGGGTTAAAAGATTTCATACTTGTTACTTGTTTTTGTTGTATGTTTATTTCTGCTGAATTTGGATAAAGGAATCATGTGTAACCTTGTTATACTTTCTTGTTTTTCTGTATACTCTGATAAGTAAGATTCTATACGCATTAAGATAGAATCTTTTTCTTGTAAATTGTTCTTAAGTTTCAATTTCTAGAACCATATTTCTAGATCCTATAAAGATTGTAGAACTAAAAGGATTCTTGTGAATTTAAATTGTTTAACCTTGTTAAACATAATTTTCCTTACAGTTAAAAATGAATGCTTTAAAAATTACAATTCACTACCCCTCTTGTAATTGAGCATCTATATTCATATTTCGATCCCATAATTAGTATCCGACTAGGTATCTGAAATACTTATATTCACATCAATGTTTTTCTTGTTCGAGTTTTGTTTGTTACTTTTTATTCCTTTATGAGGATTTTTTTTCTTTTTAGAAAAATTTACTATTAACTAGTTTTGTAGAGAGATATTTTCTTTTAGATGGTAGGAATGAATGTTGGTTCGATTAAAAATCTAAATCCAACAAGACCACCTATATTTGATGGGAATGATTTTGAATATTGGAGAGATTGTATTAAGAATTTTGTTATTAATACTGGAGTGGGAAATTTTGTTATTATTATTGAAGATTACATGATTCCTGATAAGTAAGTCATAACTTTTACTAATCTAGAAATGTCATAATATCAACTAAACAACATGGTATGCAATACTTTGTTGTATTCCATGACCATGAATATATATTGTTAGATTTCCTATTGTGAAGCTACAAATTGTATTTGGACGAAATTGGAGGTTACTCATTTTTGTACATCCAAGGTTATAGAAACTATAAGAGATATGCATATAGTAGAATATCATGGATTTGTATTTACTTATGGAGAACCAGTGTGCAAGGTACAATAATGGTTTATGACTATTGTTAATAGTTTACAAGCCATTGGTGAAAAAGGATTAGATGATGACGAACTTGGGCACAATATTATAGATATCATGCCTAATGAGTGTAAATCTAAGAGAATATCTATGGATGAGAATAAAAAAGTATCTCAAATTACTATTGATGAGATTTTTGGAACTCTTATTCAACATGAGACAATAATAAAAAGAGCTGATAATATGAATAATAAGATGAATGGAAATGGATGTGTAGCCTTTACTACTACTAAATTCAAGACTCCTGAAAGTGTTACAAGATCCAAGTCAATGATAGTCACTGTTTTATCTAAATAAAGTGAAATTTAAAATTCCAAGAATGTGCTAGCTAGTCATGCTCGAAGGATGAACAAGATAGTTGGGAAGAAAGACATTCAGAATAGATTTAAGAAGAAACAATGAAAGGACAAGAAAGACTCAGAAGTTACTTGTTATGAATGAAAAAGATCAAGGAATATAAGGACAGATTGTCCTATGATTTAGAAAAAGGATAAAGAAGAAATGCATTCTAAGAGAAATAGAAATAAGTACTAAAAGGCTAAATCAATGAATGTTTTGAATGCTAATGACACCAAGATTACTATTGGTGTTGATTCTTCTAAGGAATTCTTAGAGTTTAAATATTCTGGTCAGAAAAATCTTGGTCTAAATTCCAAGCTACCTATTGAAAATCATTTTCTAATAGACAAGGAAGAGAATGATGAATCCATAAGTAATGATTCATTAAATACAAATTATAGTATTATAAATATTACGAATCTTAAGATGAATAATCTTCCTCTGATGAAGATAATACATTACCTACTTATGAAGAATTATCTAGGTTTTCTAAACTTCTTGTGAATGAAAATTTTAAACTCAAGAAAAAATAAGATAAGTAAACTTATATAATTTCTATTCTTACAAAATAAGTATAATAACTTTATAGATATCTTAATAAGATAATTTATGATTTTTAAAGTATTTTTAAAAACCTTGAAGAATTTAATTCTGAGAAGGATAAATATTCTAAGGATCTTGAAAATGTAATTTCTAAAAAAAATATTTTAGAGACTAACTCTAGGGATAAATATTATTTTATTGAGGATAAAAACATAGTTATTAGACTGAAGTCATAAATATTTTCCTTGAGGAAGTGTTTGTCAAACTTTACCTTAGGTAAGGAAAATTTTGATAAAATGTTTTCAAAAATTCGACCTCTTAGTAATAAATATTGATTTTTTATACTCATTCTAAACAAGTTTTTAGTAATATTTATTTTGTTCCTCAAAGTGCCCCATTATGAACTAAAAGATAGTTTGATGGGTATTGTTAAAAAATTGTTCTTTAAACAAAACTCTATCTTTAGGTTTGCATAATGCCTATTTTTCTATGAAAATATGGATACCTAAAAATTTTCATTCAGATGTTTCTGGATCCAAGAATGTTTTGGTTTAAAATGTCTAACACTCTTATTTTCAAGAAAATAAAGATAGTGCCATCATCAATATATGGTACATGGATAGTTGATGTTCCCGAAACATGACTGGTAACAAAAACATCTTTGAAAATATTATTTATATTAAAGTAGAAACATAAATTTTGAAGATTATGATCTTGGAAAAATTAATGGTATATGTAACACTATGATTCTTGAAAAAACATTGATTTCTAATGTTTTATTAGTTAAAGGTCTTACGCACAACCTCATTACCATAAATCAGTTATGTTATGAAGGTTACCTTGTGAATTTTAGGAATGATAAATTCTTAGTACACACAACCAAGGAAGAGTCTATTATTTCTAACCACATGATGGAGAATGTATATACTCTAAACACAGAAGACCTTAGAAGCCATGGTCCACCTTCTCTTAGTGCAGTGGAAGACCATTCTTGGTTATGGGATAGAAGGTTAGGACATTCTAACCTTATGAACTTATGTAAATCATCTAAGAAAAACTTATTAAGGATCTACCAGAACATAGATACGATTCATCAAATGTTTGTGATTATTGTCAATATGGAAAGAAATATAAATCAAGTTTTAAATCAATCAGTGAAGCCTCAACTTCTAATACATTATAGTTGGTTAATATGGATCTTTTTAGTTCAACACAAACTGGAAGCATTAGAAGAAAATATTATATGTTTTTCCAAGTTGATTATTACACTAGATTTATGTGGGACTATTTTCTAGGAATGAAATCTGAAGCATTTTCTTATTTAAAAATTTTTAAATCCCAATTAAAAAATGAGAAAATATTTTCATTTGTAACTATTCATAGTGATCATGTAGGATAATTTCAAAATTCAGATCTTGAATCTTTTTGTAGTAGAAAAGGAATTACTCATAATTTCTCAGCATAAAGAACCCCTCAATAAAATGGTGTTAGTGAAAGATGAAATCAAATTTTTCAAGAGATAACAAGAACCATGTAGAGTGAATATTCGGAAGCCAAAACTTTTTGAGCTAAAGCTGTATGTACTGCTTGTTATACAATAAATCGAGTTTTATTAGACCTTTTTTTATTAAAACCCCCTATAATTTATGGACTGGTAGCAAACCTAGACATTCCTACTTCAAGGTATTTGGATGAAATGTATTACTTCTGAATACTAAAGATAATTTACATAAATTCACACCCAAATCTGAGGAAGGAATTTTTTCAGGCTACTCCACAACTTTTATGGCTTATAGAGTTTTTAAAAAAATACATGTACGGTTGAAGAAACAATACATGTTAAATTTGAGGAAACAGATTATTTAGTTTTTTAATAACCTAATTATACATCTACGAATGTGTTTTCAAAAAAAGATTATCAACCCTTGATACAAGAACCTTCTGATAAGGAAAATTTTCAAGAAATTTTCTCTAAAGAATTTACTCTAGAATATTTCTTACCATATTTTGATGAACATGATTTACAAAACCCAAATCTGGTGTTTCATAAGAATCATCTCAGTGATAGTATCGTTGGTGGTGAAAATCAACCTATAAGGACAAGAAGTTCTTTAAGAAATGAAATAGAACATCTAGCATTCAATTATCTATTAGAACCAAAAACCATTGATGAAGATTTAGGTGATGATTATTGGATAAAATCCATGAATGATGAGCTAAACGAATTCGAAAGGAATAAATTCTGGACCTTGGTAGAATGTCCTAAGGAATCATTTGTTATTATAGTATAATGGGTCTTAAGAAACAAGTGTGATGAAAATGGAGTCACATAAATAAATAAGGATAGATTTATTGTTAAAAGATATAATCAACATGAAATAATAGACTTCAAAAAATCCTATGCTCCAGTTGTTAGGCTGGAATCTATCTGTATTTTATATACCTTTGCAACATTCATTAACTTTAAACATTTTAAATTGGATGTTAAATGTGATTTCCTTAATGGATATGTTCACGAGGAGGTTTTATTTGAACAACATCCTAGTTTTGAAGATTCAAAACATCCACATCATGTTTTCAAACATAGCGAAGATTTATTTGGACTTAATAAGCACGTAGAGCTTTGTATGATAAACATAAATGATTTTTCTTACAAAAAAAATACCATAATGGAAATGGTGATCCAAACCTATTTATATGAAAAGATAAGAAAAATGATTTGATTGTTCAAATCAATGTTTATGACATTATATTTTGTTCAACTCAATAATCTTTAACCTATTCGTTTGCAAATAAAATAAAATCTGAGTATGAAATGAGTACGAGGAGCGAGTTAACATTTTTCCTAGATTTTAAAAATTTTCAAAATCTAGAAGGAACATATATATCCCAATATATGTATATTAAAAATCTTCCTAAAAATTATGGATATGACAACACTAAGAGTATTAGTACTCCCATTGGTACCACAAATTCACTTGATCTTGATGAATCTGGGAAACCCGTAGATGAAACATCATTTAAAGGTATGATAGTATATTTACTATTAATGACATCTAGTCATCCAAATTTAATGTTTTCAATATTATTATGTGAAATATATCACTCTGATCCTATGGAATCTCATTTAAAAGTAGTGAAAATAATTTTTTCTACTTAAAGGAACCCATGGATTTAGGAATCTTTTATACTTCTGGAAATGATTTTCTTTTAAAAATATTTTTGGATGCTGACATTGGTGGATGTAGAATGGATAAAAATGTACGTCTAAAATGTGTCATTTATTTAGAGATTCATTAGTTTCTTGGTAAGGAAAAATGAAACACTCAGTAGAAAATTCCACTGCCGAATCTGAATATGTGGCAGCTGGAAATTATTGTACTCAGGTGTTATGAATGCAACACACACTCATAGATTATGGTATGAGTTTTACTAAAACATAAATATTTTTTGATAATACTAGTTCACTTTATATAAATAAAAACCATACACATTACTCTCATGAAAAATAGATAGATATTAGGCTTTACTTTCATAGGGATCACACACAAAAAAGAGATAACGTTATTTAATTTATCGAAATGCAAGATAAATTGGTTCATATTTTAACAAAATCATTGCACTCTAATGGATTTGAATGTATGAAACAAAATTTAGGAATGATAACCATAAGGTAATCATCCATATTAACTTCTTGTTTAAGCCTATCTCCTTCCATTAAGAAACTTCTTTTCATAGGGTAGTACATTTTCTTGTTATTCAAAATTTTTATTTTCCTTATTCAAAATTTTAGTAATCAATTTTTTCGTAATCAAATTTTCGTAATATTATTTTTTTTCATAATAAAATTTTCATAATTAGATTTTTTTCCTCATAATCAGTTTCTTATGAAATCAAATTTTTCTCTAATTTTTTTTTCAATGTCTATTTTTCTTTAAGAAAAATCATCCTCATTACGAATAATTTTCCAAGCAATTCGGAAGGTATGTTTTATTTCATAAAATTTTTGCAACCATCTTTTTACATGTTGGTATTTTTATCTTGTTTGAGAATATTTTTCAGAATCACTTTCTCTTATATCCTAATGTTTATCTTAAATACCTTAAAATATTAGAACCTACAAAATCTTTTCTTTGACTATCATCTCAACTATCAGATCTGATTAAGAGTATTTTAACCATCAGATCATTCAAGGAATTTGAACCTTTATCCCAAATGTATATATAAGGACCCCTGGTTAGTTTTCCCACATCCATATTCCAATCATTCATGTGATCAAGATCTTCCCCCTACTTATGGTTCTTACGGATCTTTAGGTTTTCATTTGTTCCGAATGTCTGTTGAAGCCTCTCCTCATAATGAAATGTCAACTATAAAGGAAATATGTGAATGGAATATATGTAGTGAAAGGTTAGTCAATCATAATTCCATTGCTATGTATGATTCAATTATTTCAAAAAACATCAATTTGAATGGATGAGAATGTCAATTTATATCAAAACCAAAGGCATGGGATCCGGTTTATCTAGAGATGTTGGTTGAATTTTAAGAATCGGTAAGTTTCTTCAACGAATGTGGGAGAGATAAGTTTTCCTTAAAGTGCATTGGGAAGACCAAATCCCTTTCCAACACCAAGGATACAATATATTACATGTAATAGATGTTTTTATGATAATGTTATAAATTATTAGTAGATATCTGTTACTCTTCTGTTATTTTAGTAGTAAAGCTATGATCCGAGATGTATTAATTTACCACATTCAAGGACGATGGGTTTTTTAATTTTTATTACCAGAATCAATTATAGTCATCAAAAAAATTCAATGGTTGAAAAATACCATAATATATTTATTATTCCTCATATATGGTTATGGAATCCTTTTGAACACATGGTTTGGGTTTATAAAACAAAAAGTGTTCTTTGTGGTCACAAACCTCTAATTAATCCCAAAGGTTTTCCCAAAAGATATATATACTGAGTAAACTACACTCTAAGTATCCAAATTAAATTTTCAATAATTTAACCTTATATATGTTCAATAATAAAATATAACATCAATTTTGGACAAACACCTTCATCATATATTTTGATCTGAACATGAACAGATCATTAAAACCAAGCAAGAAAACAAACCTGAACAATGAAATTGAACCTCATAACCAATCAAAATGGTTATAAATGAACCTAAAATGTTTATACTAGATATTTAAAAAATGTAAGAGGTTATGGAATTATTTATTAATGAACCATATTAGATTACTCAGTTCATTAATCTCATGAAAAGATCACCCTCAGACTTAAGGTAAGGGATCCTCTCAATTTCACTTTTATTCAAGAATGTAGTATATGTTTTGACCTTTTATTTGTAATTACTAATGATGGGGTAGGATTTAAAACCACCCCCATAATGCCCTCTTGATTTATAAAATATTATAAACCCCTTTCTCTCACATTAATCCCAACTAAGTACACGTGATACCATGCAGATATTTTGTAATGGATTCTACCTGAACCTCCTATATTCCTTCGGGTTGATCTATATTTCTTTTTATCAAAATGATGTTGTCTTTTCTTTTGTGTAAAAATTATACATATTGTATATTTGGTCCAAACTCATGTTTCATGATCCATCCTTTATCCTCTCTGAGGGATATACATGTTTTTAACTGACTCCCTTTTCAATACTTCTCAATGAGCAAACATGTTTTAAGAGAACTTCCTGAATTCTTACCCGATTTCAAGAACACTCTATCCCACATTTTAAGGAAAATTTTTATTTATAAAATCATTATTTTGTTATTAAAAACATCCTTTTTCACTTCTGTTTTTTATAAAAAAAATTCTATTTTCTATTTTAAAGACTCTATAGTGTTTTCCTGAAAACTGATAAAAAATGTTTTTATGTTAAAATTTATAGAATGATTTTCTTTCAAGTTGTCACTTCTACTTGAAATCAATTACGATGACACATGCCAATTATTCCTTATGAATTTCCATGTATATTTTTGTTCCTATCTTTCAGGGACACATTTAAGATACAACCATTTTTTATCCTTTGTGACATGATTGTGGTACCCCATTCTTTACAAGGGTAACCCTTATGTTTATGTAATATTAGTTATGTATGATTATTTAGGTGAAAAAATATTAATGTAAAGTTAATATGGGTGCACCCAGATATCACGCCAATGCATTGGGTAATGGTATGTCTCCTGAGATGTTATTTTCGATAAACTTGGTGGTTAACTATGTCTTGTGCTACTATATGAAACGATCTTGGCGGTTATCCTTACCTCATATTAATGTCATGTTTTATATTGTGCCACATTTATAGGAATCTAAGTTTATATGTTAAGGTTTCATATGTTAAATTTCATTTTATATCTTTATTTCATGACTTCTATTACTTATGCTAATGCTTTTCTCTGTTGGTTATTCCCTTACAGGGATATTTAGACCATCCCTTTGTTCATGTTTTCCCAAGGGTATCCTATGTAGATGTTGAGAACAAAGAGAGAACATCACTTGAAGATATTTCCATTGTGAGGAATTACATTGATGTTTTTTTTGAAGTGTAGTTTGGTCTTCCTCTTGATCATGAGGTTGAGTTCTAAATTGAACTTATTCCTGGATCTTTTCCAATAACAATGAAACCATATAGAATGGCTAGTATAGAGATGGATGACTTGAAGAAGCATTAATAGGAGAACCTGTATGAAGGTTTTATATGCTCGAGGGCTTCACCATGGGGTGCACCAGTCCTCATTGTCATGAAAAAGTATTTATTAATTCACATATGCACTGATTATCACGATCTCAATAAAATAACAATAGAGAACAAGTATCCCCTACCACATATAGAGGACTTGTTCAACCAACTTCGTGGGGCCAGTTATTTCTATAAGGTGGACCTTGAGTCAGGTTTTTATAAATTAACGGTGAATAAGGATGATATTCCCAAGATTGGATTTAGAACGAGTTATGGACAGTATGAGTTCATAGATATTTCTTTTAGACTCACTAATGCTCCAACAATTTTAATGGATTTAATGGATAGTGTCTTTACGGATTACCTAGAAAAATTTGTGGTGTTCTGTATCGATGATACTCTCATATAATCAATGGGAAAGGAGAAACATGTGGAGCATTTGAATAATGTGTAAATGAATTTGTTATGGGAGTATTTGTATGAAATGTATAGAAAATTTGAGTTCTTGATGGAGGAAGTATCATTCCTTGGGAATTTTATCACCAACAAAGGGATATATGTGGACCCTTCCTAGACAAAGGAAATTGATGTGTGGAGAAGTAAAACATTTGTAACAGAGATTAAAATATTTTTGGGAATATCTGGGTATTATCGATGATTTTTGAAGACCTATTCACAATGGTCAAACCTAATGACTAAGCTGACACTGAAGGGCGTAAAGATTGTCTGAACTCAAAAGTGTGAAGAATGTTTCATGGTGATGAAAATGACGATTATCATTGTTCTAGTATTCACACTCCCAACAAGTGGATAACTCTTTAGGGTGTACATTGATGTTTCAAATAAAGGCATAGGATGTGCACTGATGTAGAATGATAATGTGATACCCTATGCTTCAAGGAAGCTAAAAATCCATGAGAAGAATTTACCCTCACATGATCTTGTGTTGGAAACTGTGATCATTGCATTGAAAATTTTACGGTATTATATCTATTGGGAGAAGTGTGAAATATATAATGACCACAAGAGTATCAAAATATATATGCACACAAAAAAGCGTAATATGTGCTAGGGAAGATTTATAGAGATCATCAATGATTATGGATTCTCACTCCACTACCATCCCAGTAAGGAAAATAAGGTTGAAGATGCTCTATGTAGAATGGATCATTCATCTTTATCAATGATGATAATTCAAAAGGATATGATATTAATAGATTTTTAGAGGATGAACATGGGAATAATTAAGGGAGAACATAAATCCTTTCTCAATTGATTGCTCAACCGTACCTTCTGTCGAAAATAAAGGAAATTCAAATAAAAGATGTCAAAATTCAGAAAAGGGTGGAATTAATCAGAAATGGGAAATCCTCCAATTTCAAAATTGGAAGGGATAGATTTTTATGATTCTAGTAAAGATTATGGGTACTATATTATCTATAGATAATGAAGGATATTTTGAATTATGCACACAGCTTGACATTATCTATTCACTAAGGGAGAACAAGGATTTATTGTGTTCTTTGAGAAAATATTTGGTTGGAAAATATGAAAAGGGTGATTTGCTGAATATACCACAAAGGGCCTGGTATATCATCAATTGAAGGGTGAGATGAAAATATATAAGGGGATGATGAAACCACTACCCATATCAACATGGATGTGGGAGAACAATACCATAGAATTTACCACTAGACATCCAAGGACATCTAGAGGAAAGAATGATATATGGGTTATTATGGATCATCTTACGATGACGAATCACTTTATCAAAATTCTCTAGGACATCTCACTGGATAAACTTGCACAAATTTATATCATAGATGTTGTAAGGATGCATACAGTACAAATATCTATTATATCTGATCGTGACCTGAGATTCACCTTTATTTTCTTTAAAATTCACCATCATTATCTAAGCATAGAACAATTCTTCAGTACGACCTATCTTCCTCAAACTGATTTCCAATCTTAGAAAATAATTCTGACACTAGAATATTTTTTGAGATAATGTTCTATGGACTTTCAAGGATGAGGGGACAAAAACCTTCCATAGGTTGAATTGTCCTAAAACAAATGTTTCCAATTGAGCATCTAGAAGGAACCATATGAATCCCTTTATGGGGAAAGGTGTAAAACCTTGACGTGGTAGGAAGAACTCAGTGAGCATAATCTACTAAGACCGTAAATTGAAGAAGAAATGGTAGATAAGGTGAAATTTATGCAGCATCACATCAAGGCATCCCAAAGATGACAAAAGAGTTATGAAGACAATAATCGATGAGACATTTAGTTCAATTTTGGAGACATGGTATTTCTCTACATTCTTCAATGGAAGCAGGTCATGAGGTTGGGGAAGAATTAGAATTTAAGTCCCATGTAAATCATCCCCTTAAAGATTCTCGGTCGTATCAGGGCAGTGGACTATTGACTGACACTTCCACCTATTAAGTCCAAAGTACATGATGTATTCCATGAATACCTCTTAAGGAAGTACATAGAAGATCCTTCACATGTACTCTCTGCAGAGGTGGTACAGTTGGATGATGATATTTCGTATGAGGAGTATCTAGTGAAGATCCTGGATCATAGAGATAAAGTTCTATCTAATAATACTACCCACCTGGTCTATGTATTATAGAAGAACCTCAATTATTAAGAGGCAACATGGTAACTCAAGGATGTATTAATGGAAAAGTATATTCACTTGTTTTGGGCCAAGAATGTAAAAAAAATCGAAGGAGAAATTTCTTAAGGAGGGAAGAATGTAACAACCCAAAGTTTTAAATGGAAATATAATTCTTATAATTATGTCCTATAATCACATGAAATCACAACATAATGAACTTCTAAGTTCTATGTTACCATTAAACATCATTTTTCACTTATGTGATTTGAATTTTTAAAATCTGACATACATGGTTGTGATTAGTAAGTTATTTTGAGTATAATAAGACTAACTTAATTTTTGGTGAATATTAACATACCCTGATGAATAGTAATGTTACCATTATTAATAGTGACATAACCTAATAAATAGTATCTTTACTTATGAAATTATATAAATAAGATTCCTGTGGAAGTACAATATACTTATATCTGGAAATAACAAAATAAATTTTTAAAAATTGTTATTTTTCAAGTAAATTGTGATTATATTTTAAAATTAAATTAATCATATTTATAAAATTATTTTTTAAAAATGAAGTTCATTTTGGGATTCTACTTTTTAAAAAATGGTTAGGGTGAATTTTTGGTATTTTTTTGCAATAATTGAATTTTTGCGAATAATATAATACATTAATTTACCATATAAATACATTATAAATAAAATCATCTATTCCTAACATCATAAGTTATGTAGGCACAAAAATATAGAACTCACATTAACTTATGACTATTATTGGATATGGAATCATAACTATTTCTTTTCTTATGGTAAAATAATTAACAGATGATTATAATATTATAAAAACCCTCATTTCCTCAACTCTAAATACCACCACATGTTAACTATTCTATGAAATCCACTAAATCCATTTTCCATGATTATATTAATCACAAATAAATCCTCAAGATCCTTCCCTACTTCTAACAGCCACCACTCTACTCAAAAGTTCAAATCCTCTACACTTAAGAGGCTCTCTTGTTAGATTGAATCAAGAGGTAAATCCCTCTTTTCTTTTCTAGTTGATTTGTTTTATTTTGATCCTTACGTATCCCCATCAAAATGTAATAATAACCTTAGTACAATGCATGTATAATAATTTTTTTATGATAGTGAAATAATTTATTATCATATCTCATTTACACTTCTTTTATTTTAGTAGTAAAGACACCATCGGATATGTGTTAGTTTACCACATTCAAAGACGATGGGTTTTCAATTTCCATTACCATCTTCAATTATGGTCATGAAACCATTTTCATGGTTAAACCAGACCATAATATATGTATTATGACTCATATATGGTTCTATAATCCTTTTTTACACAATGTATTGGTTTATAAAACAAAATGTGTTCTTTGTGGTCAAAAATTGCCAATAAACCCAAAATGTTATGACTAATGATTAATATAAGGATTCAATTTCACTCCATCTAACCAAAATAAATTTTAAACCATGTAACCTTATGGATTTTCAATAATAAAATATATCTTAAATTTCGTACAACCACCTTCATCATACATGTTTATCTAAACATGAACCGATCATTAAAACCAAGCAAACAAACAAAACCAAATAGTGAAATTAAACCTCATAACCAATCAAAATAGTTATAAATGAACACAAAAAAGTTATAATAAATATTTTACATATATAAATGGATATATAATTATTAATTAATGATCCAATTTTTTTCCAGGTTATTATGCTCAAGCAATGATCAATATCAGACATAATGTAAGGGATCCTCTATATTTCACTTCTATTCCAGAAATTCCTCCATGTTATACTCTTTCATGTGTAATTTAAAATGATGGGGTATGATTTAGAGATTCCCCATACATCCCTCACAATGTATAAGATATTATAAATCCATTTATCTCACATTATTCTCTCTAAAGTACACCTAATTCCATGATGATATTCCGTAAGAGATTCTACCCAAACCTCCTATATTTTTCAAGTTTCTCTCTCTATCCTTTTATTCAAATGAATTTTTCTTTTTATTTTTTTTACAACTTTTAGATATTAGTTATATGCTCCAAAATCATGTTTCATGATCCGTCCTTCATTCTCCCTCAAAGATCACTACTACAAATATTGATTTTATCAGCGCTAAAAATGGCCATTAACAGTGCTAGAAAATGCGTTGTTAATGCCGGTGAAGATAAAGTGGGTTCCCCTTTATCAGCACTCCAAAAAGCACTGATAAAGACCCCTTTTATCAGTGATTTTTTTAGCGCTGATAAAAATAAAAAATATAAAAAATATAAAAAAATATTTAAAAAAATACTACCAATATCGTGGGGGGATTTTTACAGAGCTTCATCCCCCCTATATCAGTGCTTTCCCACACATTCAGCGCCTGCCCGCACTTCCTACACCCTTTATCAGCACTAGCCCTTTAAATCACCCTTGCACACACGCCCTTTCCTCCACCTGGATTTGATCTTGAGACCTCCCACATGCGCACCTAAAGCCTTTTCCACTAACCTATATTGATTTGTTTTCTTATTCATGATATATTTATTTATTTATATATATATTATTATATTTATTCGTACATTAATATATATTTATATTACTATATATAGTTAAATTAATAAATATATAGTTATATTAATATATATATATATATAGTTATATTAATATATATATAGTTATATTAATATATATATAGTTATATTAATATATTGTAGTTATATAAATATTCATATATTGGTATTTAAAATAAAATGGATATTAGTTATTATTTAGATAAAGCTAGTATATTTTATATTTATTTATATTTAATTATTTATTTAAAAAATTTAATTTTTAGGTGTCAATATATAAAAAATATGTACATATAGTTATATATTTGATTATAAATAGCAGTGCATTATAAAAAACGATAAAATTTTAAAAACATAATATAAATATGAATTTAATACCTTGGAATAAATTCAGTCCCCACCAAAAAAATCCAATAATACCCCCTTAAACGAGGCTGAAAATCCACAAAATTTTAAAAAATCTGGGTACCCCGACTAAAAACTCAGTTTTGGAGGCCTTCTGGGCCTCTTTTAGCCGCGAAAAACACATGATCGGGGCCTCCCCGAGCATAGTGACGTAGAGCTCATGGCAGGCTTCGATTTGATATGTGGTAGAGCTCAAACGGACACCCGGATCAAAAGTTATGGCCGTTTGAAGTTTGAGTTGCGTTTTCAACATATTTTGGATCTTTTTTTAATTTCTTTAATTTTTTTATTCTTCAAATTGTTATTAAATTACTATTAATCCATAATAATTATCAAATTATTAATTAAAAATATTTTTTTAATTTTTTAAGAATCCATTTTCACTAAATATCTTATATATTAAGTATATTAAGTGTAAATGTACATTTATACTTATCTAAAATATATTTAAAAATTATATATTATATTTATATCAATATAACTATATAACTATATTTTTATGTTAATATATTTTTTTAATTTTTTTTTTTTTGAAGTTGACCCTTTTTCAGCGCTTTTAAAAAAGTGCTGATAAAGCCCCCCCCCCTTTATCAGCGCTACTAAACAAGCGCTGATAAAGGGGGTCCCTTTATTAGCGCTAAAAAAACACTGATAAAGGGGGGGCCTTTATCAGCGCTAAAAAAAGCCCTGATAAAGGGGTACTTTTATCAGCGCTTTTTTTAGCGCTAGTAAAGGCACCCTCTATCAGCGCTTTTTTGAGCACTGATAAAGGCCCCCCACCCCTTTATGAGCGCTTTTTTGTTAGCGCTGATAAAGGGGTCACGCTGGCCTTACCCAGTTTTGTTGTAGTGGATATACATGTTTTTAAGTGACTCCCTCCTTAATACGTCTAGATTAACAAACCTTTTATAAGGGAACATCCTTAATTCTTACATGAATTCAAGTGCACTATATCTAATGTTTTAAACCAACTTTTTTTATAAAATCAGTATTGTTATTTTTAAAACATTTTTTGTTCACTTCAGGTTTTTCATAAAGTATTTTTCCCTTTTCTATTTTAATTTCTCTATAGTATTTTCTTTAAAACCACGAAAAAATGTTTTTATGCTCAAATTTATTGAATACTTTTCTTTAATGTGGTATCTTATCCTTTACATAACATACCATGATACATTCCTATTTAAAATTATTAATTTCCACAATTATTTTAATTCCTTTCATTCGTAGAGTCTTTTAGGATATAACCATTTGTTATGCATTATGACATGATTGTGGTACCAATTATTTCATCGGGTAACTGTTATGTTTATGTAAGGTTGATTATTTTTGATTCATTATATAGAAAACATATTCATCAATGATAATATGGGTGAAACCAGATAGCTCTCTAATTAATTGGGTAATTTTATGTCTCATGAGATGTTTTCTGTAATGTCCTTTTCTGTGAGCCTTGGCTTGTGCTACTATGTGAAACAATCTTGGTTGTTAGCCTTGACTCGTACTAAAGTCATGTTTTATATTTCTAACACATTTATATGAATCCTTGTTTATAATATTCCATGTTTATATGTTATGGATACATATGTTAAATGAATTTTTATATCATCATGGCATACCTTCAATTCCTTGTGCTAAGGATTTGTTCTTATGGTTATTACCATACTATGTAATTTATCTCATCCCTTTGTTCATGTGTTCCCCAGTGTACCCGATGAAATTTTTTTAGCACAATGGATGTTAGAATCTTAATTTGAAGATTATATAAATATTTGTTTTTTCGTCTCATGTTTTTAGTTTTACGTACTTATTCTTCAAAGACACTATATTTCACGATCCTTGCATTGTACTCTAATGTATAATTATTCTTAAAATCATGAAATGTGTCGTGTAAAATAATTGGGTCACTACACAGGGCTGGAAAAAATGTTTAGTTCTGTATTACATACTGTATAATGTTGGATTTTCTATAATTCCATGGTTCTACTTCACATCATTCATCTGCACCACCATCATAGAAAAACCATTCATAAATCATAGATTTAGGGTTGTAGGGACTTTCAATCCCTAGAGATTTGATTACTATATTTGAATCTTCTTATAAAACATCCTGTTGATACATTTTTCGTAGCATCTATCCACCACCATTCATTGAATGAGAAGAATAAGAATCTATGGTTTTATCTGATCAACCTCTAATCATCCTCCATTGCTACACCTCGATCATGAATCACATCCACTATATTTATTTATTTCATCGAATAATGGTTAAAAATGATCATATACAATTTATTTGTTAAATAATTGTCTAAATAATATATAAATGATTAATGTGAAAATAGATAGTAAGGAATTCCATTAACCTAATTCATGAATTTAACGTCAATTCCATTTTTTCATTCATATGTTTTTGTAACTTCTCTAATAATTTATTAATATGTTTACCAATATCCATGTCCTAATTGTGATCTCAATTAACTCCATGACTATGGATAACAAACTCATGGGATATGTTCCTAGGGGGATAAAATAGAAATTTTATATCCCTACACCTAATTGATGTTTTATGTTTTTATATTTTTTCTTGATTCAATAGTAAAATAAAGATAATATATAGATAATAATCATCTATTTTTTGAGATGATAGAGGGAATTAACAAATTTATCAAATAAAATCATCATAGTTTTTAGTATGATCCTAATGCAATTGGAGTTGAATAGACTAACAAATAAATAAAATTTTATTGTGCTGGTTGAAGAGATGATGGATTCCTTTATTGAGTGTTTTATCTACAAATTCCCTATGGGGGTGATTTAATGGTTTTATAGAGGGTGATATATCTTGTGTATTTTTTGTTCCACAATTTAAATAGAGTGGAGGAATCAATGAATGATATTGAATTTATTGATAGATAATAATGCTACTAGTGGACAAATAATGTGTTTCAGCCAATCTAGGACTACCCCCCTTCACCATAACTTTGTGGGTTTTTTCCATTTTTATGTATTAAAATCACAAAACTAAAAACTATAAATCATATAATTTCTATATTTATTCAAAAATAATAATAATAAATCAAATAGTATATGTTATACTAATATGTCTAAGTCATCATATGATAACCATTCACAGTCATAAGGCTGCAATATGAGTAAAATAAATTATATTTGATGAGGCTCAATATCCAGTCACCATAGTATCATGGCACGATTGTTAGTGAGTTAGAATGTTCTCTCTATCTAAATATGACTATATGTAGTTTTTTATATATTTTCTATCTTTCATTTATTTTCTATAACTAGATTAAACATCACAACATTAATATTTATTAATGGATCTCCAATTTTATGCCAATTTTAATGTAACATTGGATCTTGAAGAGATGAATTTTTCATGGAATCAGTAGTATCAACCTTTGATATACATCAATCAGTAGTAGTACTGATATTCCTATGTAATGAAACCCAACTAATATTAATGACACATTCCCTCACACTATAAAACTTCATGTGAGTTTATATTTGTGTATATTAAAAAAATTATCTTTGAATATATACCTAATATTGAAGGATAAACAACATGAAGAGGAATTAGGATAAATAAAGTCATCTAAGACTTCAATAACCACCAACCTTGATGAAAAAAACAGATATAAGTAATAAATACCAAGATGAGGATTTTCTACCTATTAAATTGTTGACAATAGGATACAATAGAAGATGGGGGAATATTTTTAAAATAGGAATATCTTATTTTATTTACCACAAAAAACATATTTCTAGGGGCCATGAATTTTTTTGAGGATTTTGAAGATGAATTTAATGAGAGAAATATTAATTCTATTAACCCATTCTTGTGGTTGTAGTAAGGATTGGTAGTAAGAACCCAATAATACTACATCAAAAAGGGGGTTCAAAACCCATTCGGGAAAGATACTGTAAAAGAATTGTAGTTGTACTATTACTAAACTATAGTTGTGATCGAACTGTGGCACTAGTGACACTATAGTAGTGGAGAGTACTATAACAGTGCTACCACTATAGCGTGCACTATATCAACCTGAGTTATGTAGTATTACTATTCATCAGAAGAACGTTGGGCTAAATTTATGGGTCTTTAAGGTTATGTGATGGGATTTAATTCCCACTAGGCCAATAAGCCATTTAATGAGTTTCCATTACCCCAATAAGAGATCCATTTCATTTTATCAACAATAATAAGGCTTTGACCCAAATATAAAAAAATTCTTAATTCATTATATTTTGAATTTTTTTGAATATAATTTATATTCTTATTGTAAGTATAATATATTTTTAGAATACCGATGAATCCTGACCTTCCTAGATGATGAAGAGGATAATATTAATAGAATGAAACCTAGGGGAAAAATGGGGGACCAATATTTACCGCACCCATAATAGAATAATTCAATGAATTATTAATGTTGGAGGGTGAACTATATACTGCAAAAAGAGAGGTATACAACAAAAATATAAAAATTTAACGAAATAGAAGTTATGGGACCTTTAGTAAAGAAATAACTCTGTTAATATCACCTTTAATATCAAATATAATGATTCAAATTATTGTATTTACTAGTTTCCACTCATGAATATACCTAATTTCAAGTTTTTACGTATGTGAGGTAGAGGAATTTATGTGTGAACAAAAATTATTTTTTATTCTCTTTAATTTGATTTATAGATTGACCCTACATTGTTTGAAAATACCCAATATAATATGACATAATTTACCCTAGATGAGTATGGAAAAATAGTTGAGGCTTAGGCGACCCCGTACATCACTCATCCACCCCACATTATAAAATGCATCATACTAATCCAGGGGTGGACTTGAATAACTCTAGAAAAATTACCCCATTAAAGGTGAATATGTGTATCTATGGAAGAAATAAATTTATGTGGTTTTAATAAAAAACATTCTATACCAGATTATTGATAATCACATGAATTACCCACCTTTGATAGTCAAAATAACATCCCCAGTTGGGATTGAAAAACCCAATAAACTCTTTCATTATATTTACATTTCCATTTTTTGTTTTTACTAAAATTTATAGTGTTTTTAAACATGTTTTATATTGTTTTATCAGTACATAAATAAATTTTTAGATTAAAAAAGTTATATAGAAATTACACTAGGTGAGATATTACCCCAATCTCATTAGAAGATTAAAAAGAATATGTGATTTCTATCATCTCAAAATTTTTCACACACTACAATTTCTTTTATTTCTTATTGAAATAAAATTGAAATTATTGAATATGTGTGGGGGAAGGAATTAAACACAGTTTAAATGAATTATTTTTAACATTTCAAACCCCTTTTTTGTATATTTATATAAAATATGTTTTTTCAGTATTCTTTAGATAGTTTTTTATTCTTAAAACACATTTAAAATATTAGGGAGATATCTACAATTATGGTAAATGTTATACATAGATTCTATATAGTTTTTATTGTTTTATATAATTTCATTAAGCCAAATAATGTTCCTATTAGGATAAATACCATGTTAACTTTGAATTAACTCCCTGGACTACTAATGCTCATGGGGGGATCCTGCTCCAATTGATTACTGGAATGATATTCTATGGTCCAATCCCATACCTTCTAAATAAAATTTTTTGTTGTGGAGAATTAAGAACAAGGTCATCCTAACAGACGAGAATTTCAGATGTTGTGGGATCCCAATAGTCTATCCTTTCCCCTATTGTGTCGTTGTTGATGAGGAGAGAGGTGTAAAAATTTTATTCAAAGTTGAATGGGAATGTGTAGTTTTCATCTTCTAGGGAGTTTTATAGGCCTTCTTGATCACAACATGGTGGACTCTTCTTTTCGAGACATATAGTTCCATGGTTCAAGGGACTGAGGTATAGAGAAGGAGACTCGTACATTGATCCTGCAGGTAGGGTGCTAGTCTATATGTAAGGCTAGGAATAAGCTATGACATTAAGGGGTTAAATATTCTAATCATTACAGCATTTTCAAGATGAAGAGTCTCCCCATAGACTTGGCCTGTCTCATCAGTAAATGGCGGGAGGCCCCCTCTCTTTGTTTGACGAACACACAGCCTTAAGAACTCCATCATATAAAGAATCATACTTTACATACATTTTTAATACTTCAAAATTGAAGTACACTTTTTACAACATATAACAAAACCATGAAAAAACCATACAGGTATAGTGTCTTTAGAAACTGGGAAACATAAACAACTGGTTCATAAATCATCTATATTGTCTCCATTTTATTTTAGCATATCTAGAATCCCATTTGGAATATCTTACTTAATACCATTCTTCCTGGCCTGGGGAAAATAAAACATATAAAAGGGTGAGCTCAAATGCTCAGTAAGGTTAAAAGAAATATCAATCACATCATATTCATAAGAACATAACATTTTGGAAATCTTAACCTGCAAAAGAGATCATAATTTCATAACATATGATAAATCATAGTAGTGAAATGTAATCCCAATAATCATAACTTGAAAATTTGTGTCATGCACACATAATCAAAGAGAATCATTTCTTAGTAGTCAAGACTCATTGCCAAGACTATCTTAGCAGACAAAGTCCATTTCTGAACCGAGTTCACTCCTCATTTCAGTTCTGTATCACTGAACCGGATTAACCTGTCATTCCAACAATGTCTATCTCATGAGATATAAATCAATACCCAATGCATTGGAGGGAGATATAGGTCCCACCCATCTCATAATGAAACCATTATTATGTGTGCCACAAAATCATAAATCATACATCGTCGCATAAGACATGTAATAAAAATGGGAATCTTAAACATCGTGTCATCATAATATAATCCATATAAGATAAATGGACATCATAAAAAATAATTCCATCATAACATAATAAAATCAATGTAAAAATAGGGATAGAAACAGAACCCTATATTATCTTAGATGGAAAATAATTTTGATAAAACACATGAACTCCATTCTTGAGGAAAATATCCTTTCTACTTCAAATATTTTTTTCCTTTCTTAACATGTCATACAATTTTAAACTAAAAGAAGTTGATTAAAAATAAACTTGAAAACTTGTAAAGGAAGCTTCATGGAAATAATCTTCAAAAAATCCATTCATGTCTTATAAGTTAAAGAAAAACATTCTTCTAGTACTTTGGACGGAAAATTCAAAAAAGTACCTCATACTAAAAACGACAAAAGATTCCTTTCATATCTTTTACTAAAAACTAATCAATAGTAACAATTGGATTTAATATATTTTAAGAGGATATAAATAATATTAAATATTGAGGAAACATGGATGTGGATGATAAATATTCCCCAGTAAATTCTGAAGTATAAACAATCTCAGATAAAAATGAGATTGCGAGATTTTCCCGTACCTTAGGTCCGATTTGGTTCGTACGTGTCCGAACCCCCTGTATAATGATTTAAATAGTGTTATTGACTTATTCCAGAATCGTACTCATTGTTATGCTATCATATATGGTTATATTCCTAGCCTCTTATTAGTAATATTTCATTGCTACTTGTTATTCAGGTGTTTATTGATTTTTGTTCTTATGCGCGTTTTGTCGAATAAATTCATATTATTATTTTTAGGTTATAAATACCTCATTTCCAGAATTGTATTAGTGTAATATATATCATATTTATTCATTCAATTCATTTATATAATCATTAATCATTGAAGATCATGTTGAACTAGTCGCATCACATCGTGGAGACGGTAGGCCGTACGTACGCACGAGCGATGGTATCGTTCCCATGATCATGGAATTGTATTTAAGTGTATTTATACTATTTCATAATCAATAACACTTTAAAATAATCATATATAGTTATTATTTACACCATTATACCCATACAAGTATGGTGGTGGTGGAAAACAGATTACACCACGGCGTGGAGACGATATTCGGTACGTACGCACGCGCGGTGATTTCATTTTTCGTAGGATGGATAGAAGGTGAAATGGGGTTGTTTAATATTTATAATAACATATCCGTATATGAGTGATTCTAATTTTATTACTTAATAATGAAAAAGCTAAAGAAGAATAAGTATAAGAAGAAATAAAGTTGAAAGAATCAGTAACAGACATTACCTCTTCTTTAAAGCACCTCTTCTAACCTCCTCTTGGGGCACTAAATATGGTCTTTAAAGAATACCAGGACCTCTAGGATGTTTCTAGGGAAGTTTAGAAGAGATATTGGCAGGGTTTGGAAGATCTTGATGGCTTAATGTGGTGTGAGGAGGAGAGGTAGGAGGTTCCCTTTTATAAGAGAGGAGAGGGGAACCTCAGAAAAAACATAAAGTATTATTTTATTATAAAGTCATATTCAGTTTTTAATAGCTCCAATTTTATTTATTTCTAATATAAGGTGGGGATGGGTTGAAATCCTCTCAACTAATAGATTTTAGACAAGTTTAGGTTACTATTTTAACCTTATCATTTAGATTTAACTCTAAGTTAAATAATTTAACTTTTACCATGTCTTCTTGTTTTCTTACACTATATTGTTAATAAACATACTATAACAATCCAAACGAACCCCAAGTGGTTCATCATTAATATATATATAACCTTATCTAAGTCATATTTCCAATCCTAAGATTTTTAGGAAAAAATAACAGTTAATAATATAATATTTGTTTTTAATACAATTTTATGTCAATTTTCATACTATTTAGTAATTGATTTTTTTGAAAATCATAACAGCATGATTAGTTCGAAAAAATATAATTAAATCAATAATAATATGTCATATTAACCTATAAAATTATTTTAAATCTTAAAAAGTCTCAAATTACATTTATTTTTGTAATTATAATATAAATTATTTTAATATTTTATTAATAAGGTAATTACTGCATCATCATTGTGTCATAAATAAATTAAATTATTTAAAGTCTAAAAATTATAAATAAAATTATGTATTAAATTTATTTAGCTTTCTAATGGATATTTATAGTCGAATTTATCTTATATATAACCCTATATTAAAAATGTTTTAGTTATTAAACTTTTATTTTAACTATTTTAACTCTTCTTTAAATAAAATAATATTAAATGTCCTAATCTAATCCACGTGGACCTAAATGGTCATATTTTATTTATAAGGTAGTTTTTTGTCGAATTAAACTTATCCAATAGAATTAGGACATGTTTTAGTGTAATAATAATACCATTTTTACCCTTAATTACCCTATTTACTTTTAACCGTGGTAAGAAAAGTAAAAAGTTATTGTTCACCAAAAATTATTTTTATCTTATTGAACAAAATTTTACTCCTTGATATTAACCATGTCTCTTCGATTTTCGAAATTCCACTCATAGAAGAGGTAAAATTAAGTTTTATGTAAATTTTCAAATTCTCCTAGGAGGTGGGTAAAAGACAGTGAAAAGTTCTATAAAATTTTTATAGATATAAAATTATTATAAAATGACTCCAATGAATTACATAGAACTTATATAGATATTATGTATCAGATTTGACCTAAAATAAATTTAAATAAAATAAATAATTATTTAACTAAAAATTCAGTTTTTAAATAGTAACCCAGTGTTTTCACTATTCATAAAATATTGAAAGTTTTCAGAAAAATACCAACATTTCACCCTAGGCTAATTTCGATATTCCGAATCCAAAAATGAAGTCCATTATGAAAGATAAAATTTATAAAATTTCAAAAAGTGGGTATTTCTATTCATAACGGCTAGTTTAAATAATATTTTAATAGCATATCGTTGTTTAGTGAAACTCGGTATTGCGTACAACACATGATATCATGGAAGGTCTCAATTGTGTGTAAATCAAGCCAAGCTAGTATTGTGTTTAGTGAAAGATTCCTTTTATTTGCATATAACATAAGACATAAAAACATATATATACTTCTCATAAAATATCAGGATGTTACATTCTACCCCCCTTAAAATGAATTTCGCCGTCGAAATTCATCACTTTGTAACAAAAATATGAGGATACCTCTCCCTCATAATATCCTCAATCTCCCATGTAGCTTCTTCTAATTGGTGGTTCCTCCATAAAACTTTCACCAACCGAGTGTTCTTGTTCCATAAGACTTTTTCACTATGATCTTGAATCTCTATCGGTTGTTCTTCATAAGAAAGATCTTGATCTAGCGGTAAAACTTCTAACCTGAGTACATGTGAAGAATCAAGTATGTACTTTCTCAGGAGAGATACATGGAACACATCATGAACTTGAGAGATATTTGGTGGAAGCGCCAATCGGTAAGCTACTTTCCCAACACGATTCTGTATTTTGAAAGGACTGATATACCTAGGGCTCAACTTGCCCTTCTTTACAAATCTCATTACTCTCTTCCAAGGAGATATTCGTAAGACCACTTAATCACCCACTTCAAACTCTAGGTCTTTTCTTCGGTTATCAGCATAACTGTTTTGTTGACTCTGAGCTGCACTTATGTGTTGTTGAATAGATCGGACCTTTTCTGCCATCTCATCAACAAGATCAGGTCTTAATAGCTTTCTTTCCCCAACTTCATCCCAGCAAGTTGGAGTTCCGCATTTCTTTCCATAGAGATCTTCATAAGGAGCCATCTGAATATTGGAGTGAAAGCTATTATTATAAGAAAATTCCACCAAAGGTAGGTGTTGATCCCAACCCCCTTTTAAATATATAAAGTAAGCTCTTAACATATCTTCTAGAGTTTGAATTGTTCTCTCAGACTGACCCTCTATCTGAGGATGATAAGCAGTGCTAAAACTCAACTCTATATCCAGAGTATGCTGAAGACTTCGCCAAAACATTGACGTAAACATTGGATCCTGATCAGATATAATGTAAAGTGGTACTCCATGCAATCTTACCACTTCCTTTACATATATCCTGGCAAGCTGATCTAGAGATAAATCTTCTCTAGTAGCAATGAAGTGTGCCGACTACATAAGATGATCAACTACGACCCATATAGCATTATTTCCTTTGGATGTTTTAGGAAGTCTGGTGACAAAGTCCATAGTGATGTTTTCCCATTTCCATTCGGGTATGGGTAGTGGTTGTAACATCTCCTTAGAATTCTGTCTCTCAACATTAACTTGCTGACAAACCAAGCATCGAGAGACATATTCAGCAACATCTCTTTTCAGGCCATCCCACCATAAGTACTCTTTCAAGTCCCTATACATATTCATTCTTCTAGGTTGAATAGAGAATGAAGAACTATGAGCCTCATCCAGTAGCTCCTTCTTTAATTCTGGGATGGGAGGAACACAGACCCGATTCCTGAACCTTATTATCCCATTACAATCAAGGTTGAATTCAGGAACATTTCTCACCTTCTTTTGTAACTCTACATCTTCTTTCTATGCCTCTTTAATCTTCACATGTATAGATGGTTGAACATTCATTTGAGAAAGATACGATTTTCACCTTCCATTATAATTCCAAGATCCAACCTTTGTAAATCCATAAATATTAGATCTTTTGTGATCCTTATCATAGATAAGATATCATGGTCTCGTCGACATAATGTATCTTCCACCTTGTTTGTTTTCTCAGGGTGATAATGAATTGAGCGATGGTAATCCTTAATCTGCTTCAACCATCTTCTTTGGCGCATATTCATCTCCTTTTGTGTGAAAATATACTTTAAACATTTATGATCAGTATAAATATCAAAACTTTCACTATAAAGATAATCTCTCCATATTCTTATTGCAAAGATTACAGCAGCTAACTACAAATAATGAGTTGGGTAATTTTGCTCATGGATTTTCAACTGTCATGAAGCATAAGCTATCACCATATCGTTTTTCATGAGAACACACGTCAATCCCTTATTGGATGCATCACTATATATCACAAACCTTTCTCCACTAAAAGGTTGTGTGAGAACAGGTGCACTGGATAACCTTCATTTTTACTCCTTGAAATTCTCTTCACATTCCTTCGTCCAAACGAACTTAACTCCTTCTCAAGTCAAACTGGTGAGTGGATTAGATAATCGTGAAAAATATTTCACAATACATCGATAATATCCAACCAATCCAAGAAAATGTTGGATCTCAGTTACTGTTGTTGGTCTCAACCATCTTTCGATAACCTCTATCTTGCTGGATCCACATATATCCCCTATTTTGTGATTATGTGACCCAAAAATGAAACTTTTTGAATCCAAAATTCACACATGGTAAATTTGGCATAAAGCTTCTCCATTCTCCGGGTATTTAATACAATTCTCAAGTGATTATCATGTTCTTCCTTGATCTTTTAATAGACAAGAAAATCGTCTATAAAGACTACCACAAACTGATCAAGATAGTCTCTAAAGACTCTATTCATCAGATCCATGAAGATAATAGGGGAATTAGTAAGACAAATTGGCATCACTATAAATTCCTAGTGTCCATACCTTGTACGGAATGTCGTATTTGGTGTATCCTCCCTTTTGACCCTTAATTGATGATACCCTGAACGAAGATCAATCATGGAAAAGTATTGAGCTCCACAAAGTTGGTCAAATAAGTCATCAATGTGTGGGAGAGGATATTTTTTCTTTATCTTGATCTTTTTACATTCTCAATAATCAATGCAGAGTCTCATTTATCCATCTTTCTTCATAACAAACAGAACAGGTGCTCCCCAAGGTGACGCACTAGGGTATATGAATCCTTTATCAAGATTCTATTGGAGTTGCTTCTTCAATTCCTTCAAATAAATTGGGGCCATTCTATTAGGTGTCTTTGAAATGGGAATAGCACTCGGTATGAGTTCTATTGAAAACTCAACTTCTCGATTTGGTGGAAGACCTGGAAATTCCTCCAGAAAGACATCATAAAACTCTTGTACAATGGGTGTATTCTTAATAATGTGTTTCTATCCAACCATTTCAGATAAATAACCTTCATTTATTGGAATCAAGACCCATAATATGGAAGAAATTTCCACTAGAAGGTTATGTTTATACTTGCATCGATAGTCGATCATAGATTGATCTAGAATATAAAATGTGACTTCCCTTATTTGGAAATTGATATGAGATCCATATAAAGAAATCCAATCCATTCCATGAATCACATCAAATTCCACTATTGGAAGGATCACAAGATTTTCAGGAAGTACTTTCCCACAAACTTCAATCGGAGAAATATTATAAACTTTTGATGTGACTGTTGTGCCATTAGGGGTTGTCACAGCTAACTCAACATCTAATTGTTTAGGTAATATGGTGATACACTTAGAAAATTATTCAGAAATAAAAGATATGGTGGATCCAGAATCAAATAAAACATTTGATACTTTAGAATTGATGAAAAGTGTACCTTTCACCACTTCGTTATCGTACTCCACATCGCTGATAGAAATTGCATGTGACTTTTCTTTGTTTTTGGCCTTAAGAGTTTGTTGACATCGATCATTGTCAAAATACCTTGGATTAGGGAATTTATTTGCTTAATTCCCCATTTCCTTGCACTTGTAACATTGAAGTGTATGAGGTGCACTCTTTGTAGCCTTTTCATTGTTCAAATCACTAGACATCTTCTTCCCATCATTGCGGCATTCAAATACTCGATGACCTTCCTTTCCACATTTGAAACATTTACTTGTCCCTTTAAGATAACTCCCTGCCTATTTATTTCCACACATTGATCATAAGGGGAAACTCATCTTCTTTTTAGTGTGCTCTTTATATTTTCCTTTGAATTCTATTTTCCTCTTCTTATCAAACGCATATGACGGATGGGTTACTCCAATCTCTACCTCAACCTTCAGAGCACATCGAACGATTTCCTCATAGCTATTGAAGTCCCTTATGTCTAACACCCTTCTAAGACTTGGTTTTAAGCCACTAAAGAATCGATCAATCTTACTCTTAGGTTGGATAATAATCCCCGAAACGTACCTTACAAGTCTTGTAAAATTTTCTTCGTAGGTACCAACAGATTCATCATCTTTTTTCATCAGTTCAAGAAACTCCTTCTCCATATTTGTTCGAAGAATATGAGGGAAGTACTTATTGAAAAATAAGTTCTTGAACTCGTCCCATTCCATGGACTCAATTTCATCCCATTGCCTCGTCTTCTTAACAAGATTCTACCATTTATCAGCTTCACCTTCCAAACGATATACTCCTAAGATGACATTATCATGCTCAAAACATTGAAGGACTGAAAATATCTTTTTAGTGGTACTGATCCATTGTTCGGCCACTAATGGATCAGAAGACCCGCTGAATGAAGGTGGATGCTGCCTCATGAAGGATTCAACAGAATGTTGCTTCTTCATTTTCTCATTTATAAGTCTTGCATGATTCATAGCTTGAGAAAGTTGATTGAGCATGGCTACAAAATTTTTTCATTCCATCTCCCATAACATTTGGTTGCTCAGGGGGATAATCATTGCATTGTCCATCGCATTCCGCATTAACATGGTTCCTTCGGCTTCCATCCATTGACTAAAACCAAGAAGAATAGTGTAAGAAACACTAATTATAATAGGAAAATCACATAATCAGGAATAAAATTTCACACTTAAGGTATTATCATAGGTTTTTCATGGCCATTTCTAAAACACTTAGATTGTGTTCTATGCTTAGATATATCCTTAGGTTTATTACTAAGTCTTTCGCATCCTAGTTTTCAATGGTTTACTATACCTTTCCTCTGATACAAACTATAACGACCCATACTTTACATGCGTTGTTAAAACTTAAAAATTGAAGTACACTTATTAAAACAAGTAATAAAACCATGAAAGGACCATATAGGTATAGTGTCTTTAGAAACTGGGAAACATAAACAACTGGTACATAAATCATCTACATTGTCTCCCTTTTATTTTATCATATCTAGAGTCCCTTTCGGAATATCTTACATTAATACCCTTCTTCCTGACCTTGGGAAAAGAAAACATACCAAAGGGTGAGCTCAAATTCTCAGTAAGGGTAAAAGAAATATCAATCACATCATATTCATAATAACATAACATTTTGAAAATATTAACCTGTAAAAGAGATCATAATTTTGTAACATGTGATAAATCATATTAGTGAAATGTAATCCCAATAATCATAACATGAAACTTTGTGGCATACACACATAATCATATAGAATCATTTCTTAGTAGTCAAGACTCATTTTCAAGACTATCTTAGCAGACAAAGTCCATTTTTGAACCGAGTTCACTCCTCATTTTAGTCTGGTATCACTGAAACGGATTAACCTTCCATTCCAGCCATGTCTATCTCATGAGACATAAATCATTACCCAATGCATTGGAGGGAGATATAGGTCCCACCCATATCATAATGAAACCATTCTTATGTGTGCCACAAAATCATAAATCATACATCATACCATAACCCATGTAATAAAAATGGGAATCTTAAACATCATGCCATCATAACATAATCCATATAAGATAAAAGGACATAATAAAAAATAATTCCATCATAACATAATCAAATCAATGTAAAAATAGGGATAGAAACATAACCATATATTATCTTAGATGGAAAATAATTTTGATAAAACACATGAACTCCATTCATGAGAAAAATATCCTTTCTACTTCAAAAACATTTTTCCTTTCTAAACATGTCATATAATTTTAAACTAAAATAATTTGATTAAAAATAAAATTGAAAACTTCTAAATTAAGCATCATGGAAATAATTTTCGAAAAATCCATTCATGTCGTATAAGTTAAAGAAAAAAATTATTCTCGTACTTTGTCCAGAAAAGTCAAAAAAGCACCTCGTACTAAAAACGACAAAAGATTACTTTCATATATTTTACTAAAAACTAACCAATGGGTAAAATTGGATTTAAAAAAAATTTGTAGGATAGAAATAATATTACATATTTATGAAACATGGATGTGCATGATAAATATTCCCCAGTAAATTCTAAAGTATAAACAATCTTGGATAAAAATGAGATTGCGAGATTTTCCCTTACATTGGGTCTTATTTTCTTCATACATGTCAGAACATACTATATAATGATTTAAATAATGTTATTGACTTATTCCAGAATCTTAATCATTGTTATGATATCATATATGGTCATATTCCTAGCTTCTTATTAGTAATATTTCATTGCTACTTGTTATTCGGGTGTTTATTGCTTTTTGTTCTTATGCGTGTTCTGTTGAATAAATTCTTATTTTTATTTTTAGGTTATAGATAACTATTTTATATAATGGTATTAGTGTAATATATATCATATTTATTCATTCAATTCATTTATATAATCATTAATCATTCAAGATCATGTAGAATGAGTCGCATCACATCGTGGAGACAGTAGGCCGTACGTACGCACGAGCGATGACATCATTCCCATGATCGTGGAATTGTATTGAAGTGTATGTATACTATTTCATAATCAATATCACTTTAAAATAATCATATATATTTATTATTTACACCATTATACAAATCCAAGTATGGTGGTGGTGGAAAACAGATCACACCACGGCGTGGAGACGGTATTCCGTACGTACGCACGCGCGGTGATTTTGTTTTCCGTAGGATGGATAGAAGGTGAAATAGGGTTGTTTCATATTTATAATAACATATAATTATATGATTTATACTTATTTTATTAATTCATAATGAAACAACTAAATAATAATAAGTAGAAGAAGAAATAAAGTTGAAAGAATCAGTAACAGACATTACCTCTTCGTTGAAGCACCTCTTCTTAACCTCATATTAGGGGACTAAAGATGGTCTTTGAAGAATACCAGGACCTATAAGATGTTCCTAGGGTATTTGAGAATATAAATTGTCCGGGGTTGGCTGATCTTGAGGGCTCAATGTGGTGTGATAAAGAGAGGGAGGAGGTTCCCTTTTATAAGGGAGGATAGGGGCACCTTACAAAAACATAAAGTATTATTATATTATAAAGGCATATTCGGTTTTTGATAGCTCAAAATTGATTTATTTAGAATATAAGGTGGGTCTGGGTCTAACTCCTATCAACCCATAGATTTTAGACAAGTTTAGGTTACTATTTTAACCTTATCATTTAGATTTAACTCTAAGTTAAATAATTTAACTTTTACTGTGTCTTCTTGTTTTCTTAAACTATATGGTTAATAAACTTATTATAACAAGCCAAAAGAACCTCAAGTAGTTCATTATTAATATATATAACCTTATATAAGTCATTTTGCCGAACCTAAGATTTTTAGGAATAAAATAACAATTAATAATATAATATTTGTTTTAAAAACTATTTTATGTCAATTTTGACACTATTTAGTAATTGATATTTTTGAAAATCATAACAGCTTTATTAGTTCGAACAAAGTTAATTAAATAGATACTAATATGTCATATTAACCTGTAAAATTAGTTTAATACTTAAAAAGTCTCAAATTAAATTTATTTTGGTATTTATAATATCAATTATGTTAATATTTCCTTAATAAGGTAATTACTGCATCATCATTGTGTCATAAATAAATTAAATTATTTAAAGTATAAAAATTATAAATAAAATTCCATTATTTAGGAAATATGTTTCTATTTATAATGAATATTTATAGATGAATTTATCTTATCTATAACCCTATATTAAAAATGTTTTAGTTATTAAACATTGATTTTAACTATTTTAGCTCTTCTTTAAATAAAATAATATTAAATTTCCTAATCTAATCCATGTGGACCTAAATAGTAATAATTTATTTCTAAAGTTGTTTTTGTTCTAATTAAACTTATCCAATAAAATTAAGACATGTTTTGGGGTAATAATAATACCATTTATACCATTAATTACCCTATTTACTTTTAACCGTGGTAAAAAAGTAAAAAGTTACTATTCACCAAAAATTATTTTTATCTTATTGAACCACATTTTACTCTTTGATATTAACTGTGTCTCTAGGATTTTCAAAATTCCACTCAGAGAAGCGGTAAAATTAATTTTTATGTAAATTTTCAAATTATCCTAGCAGGTGGGTAAAAGACGGTGAAAAGTTCAATAAACTTTTTATAGATCTAAAATTATTGTAAAATGACTCCAATAAATTACATTGAACGTATATAGGTATTATGTATCAATTTTGACCTTAAACAAATTTAAATAAAATAAATAATTATTTAAATAAAAAGTCGGTTTTTAAATAGTAACCCAGTGTTTTCATTATTAATCAAAAATTGAATGTTTTCAGAAAAATATCAAAATATCACCCTAGGATAATTTCAATATTCCGAATCAAAAAAAGAAGTCCATTTTGAATGATAAAAATTATTAAATTTCAAAAAGTGGGTATTACTATTCATAACGGTTAGTTTTAATAATATTTTAATAGCATATCGTTGTTTAGTGAAACATGGTATTGCGTACAACACACGCTATTGTGGAAGGTCGCGATTGCGTGTAAAGCAAGCCAAGCTAGTATTGTGTTTTGTGAAATATTACTTTGATGTTTCATATAACACATGACATAAATATATATATATACTTCTCATAATATATTAGGGTGTTACACATCAAAACCACAATAGTTTTAGTGGTCATTGGATTCATTGGAACCCTTCCCCCTTCAAGGGTATAAAACTTAATACAGATGGGTCCTACAGTAGAGGGGTCTTACACCGTGGTGGAACTGTCCGTGACTCTCAAGGCTCGGTTGTTATGGCATTCTCATCTCTCCTTGTCCATGGTTCCTCACATCAAGACAATGCTGAGGCTATGATGCAGGGTTTGAACCTTTTCCAACAAAAGGGTATTGTTTTCTCATAGTTGGAAACATAAACTAAAATCATCTATTTATGTTTTGAATGAACTTTTCCCAACTCCATTTTCAACCACCTACATCATCAAAAAGGCAGGAATATAGTCAACAACGGCCTCAAAGTAAAACAATCCTTGAGAGAGGGAAATCAAGTTGTGGATCACCTAGCTTCGAATGGGGTCATTAGGTTTGATCCAGACATATTGCACAATGTACTCACTTTGAATCTAGATGGGGTCAACCTCGTCAGAGGGGATTCCCTCAGTCTTTAACATTTTAGACCACCATAGGTTCCTTCTAATTCATGTGGTCATGTATTCATGTTTGTTTCATGTTTTATCACTTACATAATAAGAATTTAAATGATGATGAAGTAATTATTTATAAACTTTAGACTCCAAAAAAATCTATTTTATTTAACTCTAATAACTATAATTTGGATGTAAATAGAACTAAGGCACTGATATGTGTTTTCATTCAATTATAGAATACGATGTTGTAAATATGTAGTGAATTGTTTTTGATATTATTGAATTATTGAGGTTCTTTAATTTCATAAGAGTGTAATAGTTTGATCGTGGGGAGTGATGAGAGCTCAAAAGTTTTCAATTCTGGTCTATATTTTATTTATTATTTCCCATTAATTAATTATAATATGTAAATTTAATTAATTCCATGATACTATTTTAAAATAATTTGAATAACTTTAAATTGGATTATATCTTGTTATTATCATGTTTTGTTAACTATTGGATTTATCAAAGAATCCATGAGGTAATTGTAAAAATTTGAAATTCGTTATTTAGTGGAATGCTAATCATATCGTTTTTGGGCTATAATTTTTCAGCAATAAGAATAAAAATAATTTCTCTATTTATGCATTTTTATAAAAATTGAAACTTTTTTTAAACTATTGTGAATTTTTACTTGTGAAATTTTAATCTATAATTGGAGCAATTTTAGTTTTGGATTTTAATTTTGTAGGAATTTAAATTTTGAACGAAATATATTATATAATCTTATAATAAACCTAGAATAATGATTCCATATTGATGTTCTGTAACATCTCAATCCAAACATCCAGGTTTGAGATAGAATGCCACATGACCTCATGCATGCTTCCCCATATGAAAGAGGTTACCGAATAACAGTGAGAGTCTATGTCATCATTGGGGATAATATACCTTCAGTATCACATCATAAGATCAATAATTGATTAAAATAATATATAAGTAATCATATTAATTCTGAGGAAAGTAATTTAAATACAATTAATGCAAATACAAGAAGTTCCTAGTGTGGTAAGCCTTCTATAATACATAAAATAGTAATAAATAAAAGTACTGTAGGGATCTACAATTTTCTTCATGATCCTCCACATCTCCAAGCTCCTCTTGCTCAGCCATTGACCACATGTACATTTCCCTTCACCAAGACATTCATTAAATATACATTTTCATTGAAAATCCCGAGTATGGTGTAAGGACAAGACATAGTATGAAACCACCCTTGCAAACATATCCTAATCTTCTCAAGTATACAAGTGTTTATCATTATAACAATAAATGTATGAATCACATAAATATATAATCACAAAAAAAAAGTTGTAGTTTTCTATTCAAGCTACCAGAACACCATGTCATGCCTCTTTCTCCTCCAAATTGAAAGATGTCTGAATGTGTCAGAAGTAAAAAAATATAGCTTGTATGTATTTCTCACAATTTTGTGGAGGTGATACCCAGTCTCATAAATTAATCAAGAATACTATGTCACCATGATCTTGTATAGGAGAATAACTGGTACTCACATCAACCATGCAGTCTTGTGAGAAATCAGACATGGTATGAAGGCATGCTAGAGAACAACCTCAACATGATGCCATTATATACTTGTACCTCCACCATATGTATAGGTCCCTTATCACAATGGTTGAAAACACTCATTCTCCCCCACTAGGGGATAAATAAGTCACGAAGGTCCACCTATCTCAAATACAACTAACAACCAATATGGCATTGTAATATATATATTGGGAAAGAACACAAGTAGGAATACTATATCAATATGACTATACAGTAGTATACAAAAATGATATGTTATCATAATCAAATATCTAAAAGAGATACACGAATATTACTCATACAGTCACAACATTTTTTATGAGCTACAGAAAAACTCATGAGGTCATAGTAAAGTATGAGAAAATATATTCCAACAAAAATTATCATAATGAAAAATGAATGTAAGGAACATCATATCTCAAAAGGTTAGAAGGCATCATTGGAATTTTGTTAGCATCATGGGTGACACATCAAAGTCTTGAGTTTTCAGCACATTGAGGATTGAGAAAAATCAATGGTTTCATAGAACCAAATCATCTATTTTATTTCTCATGGAAATAAATTATCACATGCGATAAAATATTCTCTATCTTGGATAATATTTGGATTATTGTTTCATGTCAACGCATGGAATCACAAGAATTATCACCAAGAATATTTATAGTCTTCTTTCAACAAGTTGTATCACTAAATTAACTAGAGAACATAGGCAGTACTCCACATTATTTTTAAAAAAAATATTTGTATGTGTTCATATAAATAAATAAATATATATATATATATATCAAAATATCCTTTGATAATGAAATTATATTTTTTAAATAAAATCTTTGCATTTATCTAGTGATTAATTCTTCAATAAATAAACATTGATCATTTGTTGAATTTATCATTTTATGAAGCATCATAATTATCTTAAAATTATTATTTTTTTAGCATTTAATCAAATTTCCCAGGATAAATTTTGTTCTATAAATGTTTTATTTTTTAATTAATTAAATAAATACGAATAAGTGAGAAAGAAGAGGAATGAGAGAAAAATATAATATATAAAAATATACTAAGAACCTATAAAATGCACAGTGAATGTGGAGAAAGAAGGGGAGTGTACTCGATCCTATAATTCTACCCAGAAAGATAAACAATCCAACCCAATAATGTTATTATAGTCGGAGTTTCCTTAAACATGATAAGATCTTCCCCAAAAAATATCTGGATCATGGATTATTTGAAACCCATGTGAATTTCAATAATGTTACTTCAAAACCCCATTTAATAATCAGTTTTAACTTGAATATTGACTGTGAAAGGTTTTAATTCACATGAATAAGGTGTTTTTAATTTTAGATCTTAATGAATAGATTATATCCAAGCTTTTGATTTCATTGTGGAATTAAAAATGCTGGAAAAAACATTTTGTGATGATGTCCTATATTTAATCTTTCTCGATAAAATAAATAAATAAATTAGTTAACATAAATATTAAATAATATCAAACATCTATTAAGAATTTGTGTCTTTCCACACACAGGGAAAAAAACATGTTTCAAACAGAATGTTGGTCTTAGATTTTTCATACGATGCACTACTTGAGAGGTATTAATTATTTCTTATTTAAAATAAGTAATAAATAGTTCATTAAAAATAAATATTTTTTATAATGAGTGATCCATCCAAACATCTAATGCAAACAAATATCATACCACATTTAGGTTAAACCTAATATCATGATCCTAACCATTGTCTTATATTTCCCATATATTTCACTATTTTTGAGATTTTAAATTATTTCCAAATAATTATACAATAAATTTTATTAATTAAATTATCATTGTGAGTGAGGAATCGCAATGTTCAATACATACAAAATTTATACCCCATATAGTATAAACATCACATTTTAGACATATCGGTGGTCTCATATTTCACATTCGATGTAACATTTTTGAGTTATTAAATTATTTTTAATAAATTGACCTCATATAAAATAATATAATTAATAATTTTATTATGTATTCTCTGAGGCTTTAGGTGCCATACAATAGCTCACAAACATAGAATCTAACTTCAAAAATATTCAATGTAATATTCCACGGTTTTATACAATTTTAAAGGCCTTTAACACAGTTGTTATGAAATTTAGATGATAAATTAGTTTTCCCACTGAAGATATTAATAATTTATCAATAGAAGGTTTATATTTTTATTATAAAAAAAGTAGATATTAAAATACTCACCCTCTGTCAACGTCTCATCCTTGAGAAGTGACTCTAAATATATTTATAAAACAACTCTGGCCACTGAGCATGAACTTTCGACTAACGCTTGCACATCTCTTCTAGGATCTACCCATGCTTCCAGTGAATCTGGACTAGTGGTGTCATATTTCCATGAAAAATATTCTCCCTTCGATATATGATCTACATCCGACTCTCCTCATAAGATGAATATATATCTAGATCAAGGTATTCACAATCAATGTAACACCCCATAATGATAAAGGGTTAAATGACTAAATGATATGACTCATGTCAACAAGGTGGACCTTCCTTTTCGAGAGCCTGTCTGATGAGAACTCCATAATTAAACATGCTTTTCCTGGAGTAGTGATCAGGATGGGTAACCTTCTGGGATGTTTCCTAGGGTGTGTGAGACTGAGGAAAAAGAACACTAGAAATGACATGTGCTAGAATGTGGGGACTATCATTAGTCAGATGACCCATTCAGACTTGTGGGAGGACCCTTGGGTGGGGACCACATGTCTGTGGGGCAATTGGTGGTACATGGTGGGCCAAGACTCGATGACCATGTTAAGGCGGGGTGCATGTGCTGTCACCGGGACCCAGTTGTTACAATCGACAGCATGCACAGAGTCAGGTATATTCCTACAATGTTTTGACACATGGAACACATCATTCATACCTCGATAGTAAGAAATGAGGTCCAAATGATACGATATTGTCTCTATCCTCTCAGTTATCATAATGGTTCCAAAAATGTGGTTCTACCTTTCCATGGTTTCCCAGATGTCTATGAACTAATCGAAGAGTCACTTCATGAAATCTTGATATTACACAACAAGCTCCAAGGTTATCCTCCTAAGGTCAGCCTAACATCTCTATCTTATCTGAGTAGTGATTAACCTCTTTTGTATCATATTCACTCTCTAAGAGGTCTTGTAGACCATATTGAGGCCAATAACTACTACATCGCCTTCCTCATGCCAATGATCAGGGAGAAAAACTTTCTTCAATAAAGATCCTCATAAAGTTCCATATAAATCAATGATGGATAACAGTTATTATAGGTTAAATCATCCATGTGTTGTTGGTTATCCTATGCTCTGCAAAAAGAAATCACACATTCTTGAAACATATCCTAAAATATACGTATAGTTCACTCAGACTATCTATCGGTTAGTGGGTATTATGATGTATTCAATATCTGTTGTGTTTCAAGGGATTTCTACAATACCTGCTAAAATCATGATGTAAATTTGAATCTATATAAGAAACAATTCTCAAAGTTAATCCATGAATGCACATGGTCTATATGACATGAAGCTTTCTCAGCTCCTCCATTGAGTGTGTATCTTTGATCGGTAAGAAGTGAACATACTTTGTTAACCCATCAACAACCACCCAGATTTTGTCATGACTCTTTAGGGTTCTAGGTAACCCAATAACAAATTCCATTATTATTTACTCCCAGTTCCACATCATTATTAGAAGTTTCTATAAAAAACCACTTGGATGCTATTGATCATCATTTACCCTATGAAAAATAATGCATGTGGAGAAGAAACTAGCAATGTCTCTCTTCACCCTTGGACACTAGAATTATGAAATTCTGTCTTCCTACATCTAGGAAACATGAGGATGTGATACCAACTAGTGGTATTTTAATCCCTCGTCAAATAATCTCTGATGGAAGATGGGACTACCACTCTCCCACATACCATTACCACATCATTTTCACGCAATGTCCATCCGAGTTTCGGGTCACCCACAACTAGATGCTCTATTATGTAAACACAATTTGGGTCTTTTCCTTACTAGTATTCACCTGATCAACTTATAAATATATAGTAAAAAAATTCCAAAAAGTCATAGGTTCTTGACCCACTACAGCATCTACTATCTAGTCCACCAAAAAGCACATCAAATTCCACTACTCCTCCGAAGGCCTCTCACCAATCTCCTAATAAGACTATGTTTTATAGCTATGATCACCTATAACAATATTACCCTCCCTAGGTTCATACAAATTATCTATGTCAAAGAGTTCAAAATAATCAAACTATCACCTCTATATAAGTATCATGTCTCTCTATGTAATGATATATAGAATTCCATTATCATCTGTGTAAATAATAAATATGTCACCAAATAGATAGTAACTCCAACACATCAGATCATAAAACTCCACTAATAACATCAAATCATGTGTAGGATACCTCTCTTCATGAGGTCATAGCTGATGAGATCCATAAGCTACAACGATATCTTATTGCATTAGCACATAACCCAAACTGATGCTTGATGCGTCATAGTATACACTAAAATTGATAACAGTATGAGGAAGTGTCATCAATAGAGTATTTTTCTACATTCCATTTAGCTCATGGAAACCTTCTTCAAACTAGTCTAACCATTGAAACATCATCCCCTTATTGGTTTGTGTTATCATAGTTGCTGAAATTATAAATCAGTCTTGGATAAACTGTCGGTAATATTATTCAAATCATAAAATCTCATAATCCCAAAAAAAATCATAGGATTTTTCAAGGACATGACAGTTTCTACTTTTTTGGGGTCTATATATTTAACTTTATCAGTGATTACATGTCATAGAAATTTAACCTGTTGAATCCATAAGTCACACATTGAAGCGTACTCAAGACTATCCCCAGGAGTCTTGCATGTTTTTATGGTTTTTGTGAGTTTATAAGGATATCATCGACAAATACTACAATGATAGAGTCCATGTATTGATGAAAGATCATGTTCTTTAGGGACTTGAACACGTTTAGTGTGTTAATCATCCCAAACGACATTACCAAGTACTCATTATAGTGCATATCTGCTCCAAAATGCTATCTTCATAATTTCCACATCTATAACATGTAACTAGTGTTACATCGACTGAAGATCAATCCTAGAGAACCACTGGGCTCCCCATAGTTGATCAAAGTGTTCATACATAATTGGGAGCTGATATTAGTTCTTCACTATCACCTGGTTCATCTTTTTATAATCGACACATAGCTAAAGACTAATGTTCTCCTTCTTAACAAATAAAATAGTTTCACCCAACTGTGAAGCATTGTGTCATATTAAACACTTCCAATCCAAGTCATCCAGTTCATCCTTGACAACCTTAACTCATTTCGATCCATATAATACAAAGGTATCAAAATTTGTTGCACACAATGTAAGATATCTAACTCAACTTCATCTTCTCTTTTAGGAGGGATTGATGTAAAATCATATGGAAAATCATCCGAATAGTGATCAAGGACTGGTGGAAATTATGAGGGGTCTACCATTGATCCTTATGATCGAGACAATCCCACCATATATGATGTAATCATCTCGAGATGACTCAAGTCTAGTCCTATTCAACCTACACCCATTTCCAACTCTCCAGTCATCAAGAACATATCTCACTTATGAAAACGAATAGTAGCCCATCTATTATTGAAATCAATGGGATCATGAAAACTAGTGAGCTATTCCATGATGAAAATCACATCGAAAGTTTTCATCTCCATTAACATGATTTCATAGATGTCCCTAGCTAGTGAAAACTAGTGGACACTCTAGAAATAAGTGAAGTTGTCCCACACTCATGTCAAAAGGTGTATCAAGGGAGAGTATCTCAGATGAATACATGGATAGTAATACAAGAAAAAAAACTCTTATGCAGATATGAAATAATGGGATGAAAATGTATCGAAACAAGAATTATATAGAGTGTATGTGATAAAAAAGGAACCTCAAATAGTGGAAGGACCCCCACCATATGTTGTAATCTGATCCACTGCATGAACCCATCTTGCATCAGCTCTATGACCATGTCCCTGCAATACTAACATCTAGGAAACATTCATATTTTTTGAGGTCCCTTTCCAAAACTCCTCCCCCTTTCCATGTTTGTATCCCCCTCTTAGATTATATTCTAAAACAAAACTACTGGAGGTGTCTAGTCCTTCCACATTTTTAGCATTGGCTTTGGGGAATTGTTCACACTCAACTACAGTATCCAAACATTGAAATGATAAATCACTACAGGTCCTCTCTTTAGGGGAAAAAAGAGATATATCTCTACTAAACATTCATGCCACTTCTTTGTTTCATGTTCTTGGCCTTCCTCTTCATTCTATTAAAATATGTGTACATAATTTATGTGGAAGATCCACCAATATTTGTAGTGAAAGGCCTCAAAATTTTAGATATTCATATATCCTCCAAAACCCTTTCAATGGTACTGGACTTCCTCAAAAACCAATAGGAATGAAGGTAGGTCGAAGCTGAATACCAACTATCTAAGGTCAGGTAGAAGACATATTTCAATATTCCTAGCATTTTGAGCCTCATTACAAACTAGAACAAGAGTGAAATGGAGGATGTCATTAAATTGTGTAGTGTATGCTGATTCAATCATAGAACCCTGATGGAGATCCATGAATTCCTGTACTCGATTGATCATCGGTGGGTCAGGGAAAAAATATCCCAAAAACAGGGTCTTGAAGGCCTCTAAGCTGAGACCCTCATTTCATTATGCTTTTCCAATAACTCCCCACCAATGCCTTGTGGGTCCTTATAGCAACAAGGTTTCCAGCTTCACCTTCTGCTCTGATGGAATCTCCATGAGATTAAATATACCTTCTATGATATCCACCCAATCATCATCATACTATTTTCAACAAGTTTCATGGAAGGTTAGAGGATGTTGAAGCTAGAAATCACTCACGTAGTCAACCAGAAACCTCAGTTGTGGCTCGTAATGAACCACTAGATTTGGTGTGGGGATGTTCTCTAGAGAAACTTACTCAGACGGTGGTACCACTAAACATCTTCATGGGGGATCTTTTAGAGCAAAAGTGGAGTAGGAATATGGAATGTCCTAAAAATCCTATAGGGGAATATAAGGTTATCTGTAAGATTATATTTGGGATCAAACATGGTTTTTCATATGAGTCTACACTTAACCACTGGTATACCCCTGTAGCACTAACCATTGTCTTCATCCTTGATTGTTAGTCACATTCATTATATATATAGTTACAAAATAACATGATTAGTTCAACTAATTAATTCTAATAAAGATATTTCACCCAAAATAAACTATCTTAAATAGATAGAACAAATCAAGGAAGTAAATAAATGAACTATTATGCTTCACCACAACATGTATATATATGGAATTTGAACTTATGTGTCTAGTCTCGATGCATGAATGAAACTTAAATATCCTAAATCACATATCAATATAATGTGAATCAAAAAAGGCAACATTTAATCAATAGTAAGAGCAAAACAGAATTCCCTAACTCGGAGGTCCACTATACAGTGCTAGGAAGGAATTGACATAGTTTCCCCTTCCCAAGTCCCAAATATCCTAGCACAAATCTAACATGTCTCTCCCCATGACAAAGAGAAGTAACAAGTTAGTAAATACCTCCTCTGAGACATTTTTGTAACATCTTGATCTGAACCTCCATGTCTGAGCTAAAATGCTACATGACCTCATGTATTCCTCCCCATAAGCAATAGGATGCCGAGTTGTAACAATAGTCTATGTCCATAATTAGGGAGAATATAACCTCAGTATCAGATCATTGGATCAATATAAAATTAATAAAATATATAAAAAATCATAGTAATTGTGATAAAACTAATTGAAATAAAAGTCAGGAAAATAAATGATGTTCCCTATGTGGAAATCATATCCACAATATATTAAACACAAATAAATAAATTAACTATAGATATCTCTAGTGTTTTCCATAGTCTGACCTAGCTCCATGCCCCACCTACTCAACCATACACCTCAGGGCCCTTACCCTTCACCAGGTCTTTCACGAAATCTACAATTGCATCAAAATGCCTGAGTGTGGTATCAGTACAATACTCAATAAGACACTGACAATGCATCGTTGTCCTAATTTGATTAAGTATACAAGTGTGTACCATGATAATAATAAATATAGGAAGCACATACACATTCAATTCTAGAACCGAGTGGTAGTGTGCCAACCAAGCTACCACAACACCAAGAGGTACCTTTTTTACTCTATGTCATATGATATATGAATGTTTCAGACCCAAAAAACCAGCCCTTCTACGACATTATTATGTTGTCATGGAGGTGATATCTAGTGTAATCTATCACTCAAGAGGACCATGTCACACGGACCCCCTAGACGAGAATAACCGGTACTCACATTGACCAGGCTATATCATGATGAATAGGACATGGCATCAAGGAATCCTCAATTACACCCTCGAAATAATGCCATGGTGTCCTCATACATCCACCGTATTCTTAGGTCCCCCATCAATATGTTTTAAAACAAGAATTATCTCCCCTCTAGGGGATAAATAACTCATGAAGGTCCACCTGTCTCAAATACCACTTCCAACCAATAATTCATGGCAATACATATGCATGGAAAGCACTCAAGTAGGCATAGAATATATATATAATTATATTGCAACATACAGAACAACATGTGATCTAAGTAAAATATTTATAAAATATAAACTTGTATTACTCATAAATTCAATATATTATTAATGGGCTACAAACACACTCATGCTGTCACAGTAAAGCATGATCATTTAGATGCCAACAAATATATTTGTCATGAAATAAGTGTACACCCAATCCAAGAAGGTGAGTAACTTCCTACCTCAATATTCATGAAGACCCCTTCATGGTTTTATTTTCATAAAGGGAGACACATCAATATCTTGAGTTGTTGTAATGCCGAAGATAGAGTAAAATCAATGTTTTCCTAGAACCAAAACATGGATGTTAATTTTTAAGGGAATAAAACATCACATGATATGAAATTTTATCTATCTTTGATAATTTCTTGATTATCATATTCTGCCTAATAATTCAATGGAAATAATTATCACCTTGAATAATTATAATAATCATTCAATAAATTATATCAATAAATTAATTAGAGAAGAGAGGTGGTATTCTACATAATTAATCTTTTTTCAATATATATAAAAAAATATGTGTGTGTGAATAAATAAATATATATATATATATATCCATTGAAAATTAAATTCATGTTTTAAAGAAATCATTGTGTTTATCTAGTGACAAATTTTTCGACAATTGACCTTTGATACTTTAAAGTAATAATCGTTTTATAAATATTCCTGAATATCATTTGATAATTATCAAAAAATTATTACTTAGTAATCATTTAACCAAATTTATCCTAATAAATACCATTCAATAAATTTTTTCATTTTATTAATTATTTAACCAAATGTGAATAAGAGTGAATGAAGTGGAATGAGGGGAAAATACAATAATATAAATTAAAATATGAACCTAAAAAACACACGGTGTATATTGAGGAGTAAGACGAGGGTACCCACAATGGGATATATACCTATAATGATTAAAAACATAACCTAATAAAATTATGGTAGTCTGAGGATCCCTTAATATTAGAAGATCAACTCCAAAAAATAACCAGCTCATTGCTTATTTAAAACCCTTCTACGTTTCAAAAATGTAAATTCAAAACAATATTTAGTGATCTTTTTCAACATGAATATAGACTATAGAAGGTTTTAATTCATGTGAATAAATATTTTATAAATTTAAATCATCAAAAAAGAAAAATTTCCATGATTTTAATTTATTAGGATCATTAGAAATGGTGTGAAAGAAAACTTTCTAGAATATGTTTGTTGTTTAAACTATTTATAATAAATTAATAAATTATTTACCATAAATTTTAAATAACCTCATACATCCATTAAGCATAAAAGTTATACCCCAACATGGGTAAAAACCACATTCTAGACCCAACGGTGGTCTTTGATTTTTCATACGACATACCAGTTAAGAGATATTAATTATCTATTCTTTAAAAATTAATAAATAGTTAATTATAAAATGGGATTTATCGCATACAATCCATCCAAATGTTCAATGAGTAGAAATTATATACTCGGTCTAAGGTAAAAACCTTGTCCAGACAGAACCATGGTCTCAAATTTCAAATAAAACACACCAATTTGTAGGTGTTAAATTATTTCCAAAAATGATATAACAAAAATTATTAAATAAATTAACTTTGAGAGAGAGGTATCTCAACCTCTGACATGTACAATTGTTATTCCACACCTAGGGTAAATGTCACATTCTAGTCATATCAGTGGTATAAAATTTCTCATTCGAAATTCCATTTTGGAATTATTCAATGACTTTGAATAAATTTTTATCACTTAATATAATATATTTAATAATTTTTTTCCAATTCGTTGAGGTTTTACAGGACTCGGAATCTCTTACTTATATAGAATAATACTCTGATATTATTCAATTGAATAATCCAAAGTGTTAATGATGTTTTATGTCCTTTTGAAGAAATTAGTATGTTATTTTGCTGACAAGTCATTTTTTACCACATATGATACTAATAATTTATCATAATAGGTTTGATATTATAATTATTAAAAATAGGATATTACATGTTCCAAATGAAATAGTGGAGTAGAAATCCCATGAAACCATTCAAAATATCCAATAATTCGATGAGATTTTTTTTGTAGATTTCTATAATTTGATAAAGGATAAATTTTTGTGACCATGATAATTTCCCCCATCTTCTTTGAACCACTACACCATGGGACCAAGAGAAACCCCCTTGCAAACTGAAGCTACTGCACCTACATTTTACAACAACTATGAGATAGAAACACTAAGAGATTGATCTCCGACATCTACTCCCTACAACTATATAAGCCCTCCATTCTTCCATAATACATCCATTCATTCTAATTCTATAGTCCATATAATACCATTCACTTCCCTGACAATGTACACCATCCTTCTTCTATGAAAAAAAGATCCATGGAAAAATCTCCTCCCTATAAGATTATGTTTATGTGTGTTAACAAACATCTGTAACCATGAATCAATCATGAATACTTACTGATAACCCATCAAGATAATCCCAAAATTTATATATTTTCATATTTTACCCATATAACTATCTATAATTAGAATTTTATATAATGAATTGAACTTAAACATTACATAATATAGTAAATTATTTTAGATTTCAATTAATTAAATTTTTAAATATCATTTCGGATTATAGTTTTATTGAATTGGCACATAATTCATTTATATTAACCCGAAATCATAAAATGTGGGTACTAAAAAATAGTATCAATTTCTTCTATAGTACAAATTATTTTAATATAACATGAAATCTCTTCACAAAAAATATTTACAACATTAAACTTGGCATCTTCTTTCATGATACCATCCATAATTTGTGCGAATTTAATTTAAAACATCTGATGAGAAAAAAAGGATTAGTATGGATCAAAAAATTAATGAATTGTTAGTCCATGAATAATTATAAACATATGAAAACATTTTCATAATGAAAAACATCTTACAAATAAATTATGACATACTATCTTTTTGTAGACAAGTGATTTCCATAAAACATAGTAAACATAAATAAACTATTTTGGTGATCTGTGAAATTACATAATTATGATTGTTATCCCCATGAATACCATATTTTTTTTAACCCTCATGAATTCCTTACAATGTAAACCTCATAACAATATTTTACAGTAACCATCACTATTACACAAGGAATAACTATTACGGTCAAATTCCATCATAATCATACCAACTGAATTAGAGGGAGATATAAGTCGAACAATTCATCATAAAAAAATCTCAAAAACTAATAAATAATTATAATACATGAATAATTTAATCCTAAAATCATTCCATTTGAAAATTTTAAATATAAGAATTTAAAAGTGGATTTTTAAAAATAGTACCTGACCTCAGGTTCTCCTTAATTAAAACATGGTAAAACATACCTATATAATATTGTAAATATTTTTATTAATATATTAAGTATTTATATTAATATTTATAATACCATATATGATATTTTTATTACATATTTCAACCCATTTGTCAATAATATCTTGTCATTTTCATTCTTTTAGGTGCATTTATTTCATGGGTTCCATGGTTGGTTCCCTATGGATTTTCTTGTCATATAGAATAAAAACAAAAGAAGTGTAATAAAATGTTCTTAATATTTTTACATATATTTAAATTACACCATATATAATTTTTTTTAATATTTTTTTATTTATTAGATAAAATACTATTGAAAATGGTTTAATTGTTTTGGAAGTTTTAACACCATTATGAAATCATATCATTTTATTTAATATCATGCGTATATAATGGTTTTAGATCATTATATAACATATAATGCTTATAATAAAATCTTATTTAACCATAATAACATATTTATTACCATCTGTGAAGGTTTTAAAATAAATAAAAACACATCATTCATGATGATGCTAAATTGACATATCAAAGAAAATGCTTTCAATTTTTAAGAAAAATAAGAGTTGAAGAGAGTTTTGATGATGGATATTTCCATAAAACAATAAAATTAAATTATATGTATTATAATTTATTTATAATGTCACTAAATATAGGGTATGTTAGGATAGAATAATAAAATAAAATAATTATAAATGAAAATGATAGAAAATGAAAGAGGATTTTACCTGTTAAATTCTCCTCCTTGAGAACCTACTTAAAGAACCTAATTTTAATATTTTGGTGAAACATGTAGGTCTTGGATGTGGAGAAGAGGTGAGATAAGGGAATTGGTATGATATTAATAATGATACAAGGCTTTGGGGTGTGAGGTGAAAAGGTGGTGAGAAGTGGTATTTATTGTAAATGAGAGGGGTGTTTTATAATTATTTTATTCATTAGTTTAATATTTGAGATCAAGAATATGAATAGATTGAGAATTATCACTAAATATATTAAAATAATGAAGGATAGTTTGATATTGTATTACATCATATATACATCATCTATGACTAAACCATGCATGAATTTATTAAATACATTCAATTTCAATATTTTACAATTCACCAAAAGTTAAACAATTTTAGAAAAAATTCCAAAAAATTCACCCTAAAACTTTTTAGATGATTAGAATTAAAAAAGATCTCCATTATATTAAAATAATATTCTAAATATCAGAAACTTAATTTTTAATTAAAATAATGATTTATTCAAAAATACGGGTTTTAAGATTATAACTGATTATATCACACGATGAAAAATTAATTATAGTCTCATTAAATTATTTTATAACCATAAGATAATAAAATATTAATTTATTAATTTATTTTATGATGATAATTTTTATTTTAAATAATTTTACTGATTATAAAATTGTAAATAAAAATTTATGTGTAAAGAAAATACCGTCACTTAATTTATCATTTTTAGAAAAATTATTTACTTTTTCCCTTATATATATATATATATATATATATATATATATATATATATATATATATATCTATATATAATATCATATTTTATACTTATAGAATATATAAATTTTATTGATTAATTAAAAGGTGAGTTTAATTGTTTATTTTTATAGATTCCTTAATTTTTGCAGATACCAAAAATTTAATTATACATTTATAATAAATATATCAATTCAATTAATGAATAAAAACAAATTATCTCTTAAGTATATGGGTTGTTACATTCCCCCCTTCTGGATTTTTCATCCTCATAATTTGTGTTCACTCATTAAACAAGTGATGATAACATTCCATCACATCATTTATAATACCCATGTAACTTCTTCAAACATGTGGGTTCTTTATAAAATGTTATACTAGTGTATTTACTTAATCTGTAATAATTTCTCTCTACAATCAAGAATATGAACTAAATTTTCCTCAAAAGAATGGATCACTTCCTGCTAAACTAATCTTGGGCTGGAAACATGAGATGAAGCTGACACACACCATCTTGTCATTGAAACATGAAAAACACTATGTACCTATGATAAAATTGGTGGCAATGATACTCAGTTGGATACTGGTCCAAAATTATTTAGGATTTCATAAGGTCCAACTAGCTATGGAATTAAATTTCATTTCTTACCAGAACACTTAAAAGTTTTCCAAGGTGAGATTCTATGAAAAACATTATCACCTACCTCAAAGAAATTTATATCCTCATATTATCTGTACATCTTTTCTATCATATCTTCTTTTGTGCCACTAGATCATATTCACATTCTAAGACAATTCATCTACTAATTATGGTCCCATCAACATCCTTTCCACAACATCATCCCGAAATAATAAAGTTAAATAGAAAATTCCATATAATTCCTCAAAAGGTGTTATCTATATACTATAATGAATACATTGATTATAAAAAGTCATCAATAATGAAATTGGTTGATCCCAACTCCACTTGTAATCCATTGAAAAAGAACACTACATTTCTTCCAATGAATAAATTGTTCACTCATTCAATCAATCATGTTGAGGATGAATGGTTATGATGACATTTAAATTTGTTCCCAATGACTTCTAAATGCCTTTCCAAAAGTTATAAATTAACCCAAGTTCTAAACTAGATACAATGGATAGTGGAAATCCATGTAACTTGACAATATCCTTGAGGTAAAGTTGATAAATAGGAATAAGAGAAAGATTGTCTTGAATAGACAAAAAAATGAAGATTTAGTCATCCGGTCCACTATAACACAAATTACATTGTTACCTAGTGTAACACCCCAAACATCCATAGTACACTTCTCTTTGACTAAAATAATAGCTTGTGTTTTTTGAAACCCTGAGTTCTAGCACCCCACGACCAATCAAACTAGCCGTTTGTAAAATAATTTATGAACAGTTATACGCAATTTTTAAAACTTTATAAATTCTATTTTTCAAAACGGACTTCATTTTTCAATTAAGAATATAATAATTATCTTAGGAAATTTTTTTGGTAGTTTTATGAAAACATTCATTTTTTATGAATAGTGAAAAACACGACATTATTGTTTAAAACCGACATTTTATTTTAATAATTATTTTAAATTTAAATTTATTTTAAAGTAAAAATAGATAAATATTACCAATATTAGTCCAATGTAATTCATTGGAGTCATTTTATAATAAAATTAGATATATAAAATTTTATTGAACTTTTTAACATTTTTTACTCACCTTCTAGGCACATTTTCAAATTTGCATAAAACAAAATTATATCGCTTCTGTGAATTGAATATAAAAATACGATAGAAAAAGTTTATATTATTATGTAAAATGAGGTTCAATAGGATGAAAATTTTTTTTGGTGAATAATAACGTTTGAATTTTATTTACATCACTTAAAAGTAAATAAGGTTATTAAATGTAAAAATAATATTATAATAATAAAAAATTACTCAAAAAAGCCCTTATACTATTGGATATGTGTGTTTAGACCAAAAAAATACTAAGACAAAATTAATATTCTATTTCATCCATTCGGGTTAGATTATGACATTAATTAAATTTTATTTATAGATAGTTAAAAGTGTTAAATTCAAATTTGAATAATGAAAGAATTTTTAATATTTTTTTATACCTAATATAAATTAGACTATACATATTAATTAGAAAGAAAATTATATTTCCTACATCATGGTATTTTATTTATCATTTTTAAACATTAAATAATTATATTTATATATGACACAATGACGATGTAATAATTACCTTATTAATGAATGATTAAAATAATTGATATTATAAATATTATAATAAATGTAAATTGATCATTTTGATGCCATAAAAGAATTTTCTAGGTCATTATGAAATTTTAGGGATGATTAAATGTATTTTTTTCGAAGGAATTAAGTAGTGACGACATTAACAGAAACCAAATACTAAATAGTGTCCAAATTGACATAAATGAGTTTTTAAAACAAATACTATATTATTAGAATATATTATAGTTTTAAAAATAAGTGGTTCATCCCAATTACTTAGATTATGTTAGATATGTAATTAATGAACAACTTTAAGTTTTTTTATCATTTTATTGTTACTATATAAATCTTTTAGTATAAAAATACATGAAGACATCGTAAAAGATAAACTATTTAACTAAGGGTTAGGTCAAAAAGATAAATTTAATATGGTAACCTAAACATGTATAAAACCTATTTTTTGAGACGATTTTGACCCAACCCAACATTATACTCGAAATAAATCAATTTGGATCCATTAGAATCCCAAAATCATTTTATAAAAAACTAATATTTCAAGAATTTCCAAAAAAGTGCACATCACATTTCTTATAAAAGTGAACCTCCCTTTCTTTTAATTCACAACTGAAAATCAATTTGGCTCAGCCAAAAACTGACAAAATATCCTCCCAAATACTCTCAATTCATCATATAGGCCTTAATTTGATCATAAAACTCATATAATGAGCCCTTTTGTTCAAATCAAAAAGAAGCACCCGAAGAAGATGTAATTATTTATCACCTTTTTCAATGTTTTTTTCTTCTTCCACATTCTCTTTATTTGTTGTTTCAATAATAAAATAATAAAACCATTAAATTCTATATAATGAGATGTTATTATGATTATTTTACAGCTTATTCATTATTCTCTCCAACCTATGAATGACAAAGTCACCACACGTGAGTACGTATGACTTACCATCTCCACGCCATGGTGTAGTTTGTTATTCAACACATCATTTTTTGGATGGGTAAAATAATTAGTAAAATTGATGTAAATAATAATTATATATGTTAATGATTATTTATATATAATATACCATCCAATTACATACGATTTAACCATCAATATAATGATATTGTTGCTTGTGCGAACGTATGGCTTACCGTCTCCATGACGCGATGAGATTTCATTCCCCATCATAGCCATTAGAAAATAATATTCATTTGATTATTAAAAAATAATATATATTTACATAATATAATTTTGGATATAAATCAAATACACCGAATCCATAACAAACTTGACTTAAATAATAAAACATATAAAGGAAAACAAATTTGTTAACACTCGAAATAATGATACTTCTGAAATATTATTAACAAATAAATATTAGAGGATCATATATGACATAAAATTTATGTATGAGGTCATTTAGTAATTTAATATCAATGAATTAACAATTATACAAGAGGTTAAAGTACCCTAAACTAAGTAAAAGTAAATGTTAAGGGTGAGTTTTACAATCTCTTTATTATTTGAGATTGTATATACATATGTATCTTCTAGGACTTCTTTATGATCCATATATTTTTTCATAAAAATGTATTTTATTTATTTAATATATCCTAGAATATGGATTAAAGTCATTTAAACCCTTGTTTTACATTTTATAAAATGTTTTGAAAGGAATCTTTCTGTCGTTTTATAAATAAGGTACTTTATGACCTTTTTGACAAATTAAGGAAAGAATTTTTTTTAAAATATATGGAGGGTGATTCTATTTTCCACTGTTATAACACCTTAAATGAATCCCTTATATGATTATATTAATTTGATTAAAATAAATGTTTCCTTTTATAATTATGCGACTTTTAAATGTTTTCAATATAGAAATAAATATTTCTCTCAAATAGTTTTCTGATTGATTTCATCTGTGTCAATATATATTATTGGATTTTATGTTTAATTGATGTTTATTTATTATGAAACAATGTTCCATATTTTATTGATAAATTTATGATCTGTTTGATTGTAGATGTTCTATTTTTATTTAATTCATGAGTTATGTTTAAATTATTAACATTTAGTATGTTGGTTTAATACATAATTTTATGTTATGTTTCATCCTTTTCTGAAGATAAATGCAATGGATGTATTAAGTGACAGGTGGGGACCGTTATAGCCCCTCGATACGTCATTAGGTCTCATGAGACAAACTGGTGTCTTGGCTCAAGGCCTTGACAATTTATTTTTTTGTAGTATTGGTACAAGGCCTTGATAATGTGCTTATGATATCCGACATTATGTATTCCATCATTATGAGATTAGATATTAATATTACATGTTATTATTCATCTAGAAGAATATCCATGTGAATAATTAAATGGAATTATTTGATTAATCATTCCCATATTATGACGATTTTTAGGTTTAAAGGGATTATATTTTAGTCTTATACGCTGAATTAAGTTTTATGCTCCATTATGATATTTTCTGTTATATTGATGTCCTTACTGAGCATCTGATCTCATCAATTTTCTTATATTTTATATTCCCAAGGATACAAAGAATTATATTATGAATGACTGATAGAAATGGGAAAAGAGATATAAGTGTGTTCAAGGGAGACACAATTTTACTTTTTCATTTCATAATGTAGTGTAAAACATAGGTATGTCTCTAGTACATTAAAAGATACTAAACATATCTGTCTTTTGATACTTGATCCCTTGTGATGATGCCAATTTTATGAAATAATGAATCGACTCTAAGTAATTGGGGTTTTTGAATTATAGCTGGTATCATAGAATATTTAGTAAAACCATGGAAAATAGATTTTGAAAAAATCTAATTAGAGAAAATTACCCAATGATAGACTTTCAGGATTAATAGAGAAGATCATCCAAAAATTATGGAATAGTAGATATAATGTGTGTTTTCCAAGAAATACATTCATGTATGGATACTATGAGTAGATGTGTATTAGAAACAGATGTACCTAGAAGTGAAAAATATGGCAAAGAGTTTCAGGCTTGACTCCGAGTATCCTGGTATACAAGAACGGGCATTACTGTGCACCTGGTTTGACACTCCTGGGGGATATGCTTATGATAATTCATATTTTCAATAAAAACCATTATGAAGGATTTATGAGTATATACTTCCCTAATGATGTTTTATGAGAATGGATTATGTGAACAAATTGTTCAATTTATGTTAAGTATTTTACATTTATATAATTATGCATTGTGATTCACAAACTAATCTAGTGTATTAAATTGTATTAAAATAGTGTTTGGTGGGAGGAATTGAAACTGTATTAATGCAGATAATCCATGTAGGGTTTACCTCCTATTAAAGATAATTATAGTGGATATGGTGATGCAACTGGTGCTAAACCACATATAACAATACTGAGACAACTCACTCAGGTATTGAATAAAAAGATTACCTGTATAGAGAACCCTAATCCACAATACAGAGGATCAATGTTATACTGATTCATGAGGTAACAACCACCAACATTCAATGGGACTACAAATTCATTTGTAGTTGAGAAATATATAATTTCTATAGATAAAATATTTCATGCATTTGGAGTAGCGAAAGGGAAAATATTATCGAGGCAGTTTATCACCTCTCAGGAAATTCAGACCAATGGTGGTCATTAATTCAAAACACAAAGGAGGATAAAGAAGTTTCAAATATGAAATGGAGGTATTTTAAAGATACATTCATATAAAAATAACTTCATCATGATCATCAAGCGGATATGGAAAGAAAATTTCTGAGTTAGAGGCAAAATGAGGATGACAATGTCGCAAAGTATGAGTCTAACTTTACAAGTCTACCAAGGAATGATGTGGATTATATATGTAACCCAGGAAGTAAGATTCATCAATTATTTTTTGGGTTAAAATAATTTCTCCAACGATCATTTGTCTCACAATCCTTATCGTAATATGAATATATAGTCTTATGTGCTATCAACATAGAAAATGAATTCTCTAAGTCTTATGATTTTAAAGGGAAGAAAGAGAATAATAGATGATCTAAACAGGATGGAAAATAAAATAAGTTGAAGAAGGGAAATGTTTATTTTCTACCCTGTAGTAAATTTTTGAAGAAACACCTCGGTACTAGCCTGAAGAGAATAGAAGTTTGTTATAGGTGTGGAGAAAAATTTCGTCAAGCTCTTGAAAGAATTGGGATGAAATAATCTACAAATGTGAAATTCTAAAAATGTTAAGTGGTGGGAAATTATGAAAATTATTGTCCTAAGAATAAATGAAATTTTCCCCAGAAAAATTAAAGGGAGAAAGGCTAAGCTTATAGGATCACTACTACTGAGGTTGAAGTTCCTAATGATGTGGTGGCAGGTACTTTATTAGTTTCCTAACAATTCTCCAATGCTTTATTTAATTTTTGATCATCTAATTGTTTAATATCTTCCCATTTTTCCATCAAAATTAGATATTTCCAGTTTTTCTTAATAATGGAGTTGTTAGTAAAAACTCCCAGGGGATGTATCATGGAAACAATGTTTTGTTAATCAGTTACCATTATGGAATATAAACGTGTGTTATATACTAATATTATTTCCATACCCATGATTGAATTTCATATAATACTCAGTATTTATTGTATTTTTTACCATGATTTTAAAATTTATTTTATGAAGAATGAGGTTATGATTTTTTATGGTATTCCTTATCTTTATAGTTGAAACATCACCATCAGATTCACATATACAACCACCCTCTATAGCTCTACTGAATTAAATTATTGCGGAGTAAGGGAGTGAATTAACTCTGGGTGAGTAAATGAATGTTCGAATAGGGGATATACCAATTTTTCAAGAATATGTTAATGTGTTTCTGATGGATTTACCTAGACATCCTCCAGAATGGGAAAATTGAGTTTCCATTGGCTTAACTTCTGGTTCAAGTGACTTATCGGAGACCCCTAATGGAATGGATATTGTGGAATTATTGTAACTAAATTATCAACTAGAGGAATTGAGTAATAAAGTATTTATTAACCCTATTGTTTCCCCATGGTGTCCCTAATGTTTTTGTTAAGGAGAAATATGGATCTATGTGGTTATGAATTCACTATAGGGAAATCAATGCTGTAATAATAAAGATCAGGTATCCATTTCTAAATATATGATTAACTTGATCAAATTCATGAAGCTCAATATTTTTAATTAGGATGGAAGACATTCCAAAGACAACATTTCAAACTAGGTATGTGCATTAAGAGTTTACAGTAATTCCTTTTGGACTTACTAATGCACCCTCTATTTTCATGGATGTAATGAATATAGTTTTCTAGGAATATTTTGATAACTTTGTATTGGTATTTATCAATGATATCTTGATATACTCCAAAATATATGTTTATCAAGAAAATCACTTTTTCACTATTCTGAAGTATCTTAGAAGAAATGAATTATATGGGACGTTCAGTAAGTGTGAATTCGGGATTTTTGATATTTATTTTCTTGGCCATATTGTCTCTAAGGATGGAATCTTTGTTGATCATTAAATGATAATGGAAATCCACGAATGGAAAGCACTGATGAGTATAACTGAGGTACGGAGATTTATTGGTTTAGTAGGTTACTATCCACATTTATTCTTGAATTTTTCCTGATTGGTTATCCCATTAATCAAGCTCTCACATAAAGGTGTTAAATTTGATTGGACAAAAGTGTGTGAAAAATATTTTGATGAATTTAAGAAATGATTATTCAATGATCCTATAATGAATCTACCATCGGTGAATGATGGGAATGTTATTTAAAGTTATTTTCAATGAAAAAACTCGGTTGTGTCCTTATGCTAAATGTTAGAGTTATTGCCTATGCATCGCGACATCTAGAATTTCATAAACAAAACTATCCCACTCATGATCTTTTGTTAGAATCAATAATTTTTATATGATGATATAGAGACAATATACATATGGGGAATAATTTTAGATATATAGTGATAACAAGATTTTGAAGTATAATTTCTCATAGAAAGAACTCAACATGAAGAAAAGGTGATGGCATGAACAGCTCAAGGATTATGATTGCAGAATATTCTACCACCCGGGGATGGAAAAAATATGTTAAAAGATTATTTGAGTAGAAAGTGTCATGGTATTTTGATCAGTATGTGAGTTTAAATGGATACGATGTTTATGGATCTAGTAAAGATGTATTTGGGAATAATCATGGAAGGTGAAACGTCAATACTTTTTCAAATGTATTCTAAACCTCGAATAGCCTCGAATGCCTTATTTTTTTAATTGTGTTTTTAATAACCCTCATTTAGAGGGATGAGGGGGAACCCTTATAGTGCTTGTAGGATTTAGATATTACATGGACCATACCCTAAGAGACATTACATGACCCGAGGGTCTTAGGGAATTTAACCAAACTATAACTAAAAGAAACTACCCCTCCCCAACATCTACATTTTGAAAGTATCTCTCCAACATCGCACTGTCATCTGGATAAGTTTCTCATGCAAGCATAAGAGGGTCCCAATGTCATTTCCATACCCTCTCATTATTCCTAATCCATTGTCTCTTCTCTTTTGAGTGTGCCTACTCTGAATCCTCCCCTGCGGATGATCATTTTTTTAGAGTTTTTTTGGATAAACTACACTGATCAGGTGGCCCGAAGACCTTGTGGTGGCCTAAAGGCTTAGTGGTGGCCTAAAAGAATTACTTTCTTGAAGCCCTTGGGTGTCCCAGAGGCTATGAATGGCCCGAAAACCAAAACTATGGCCTAGAGGACCAAACAATAGAATTATTGGATGATGCTCATAGATCAAATTTTTCTATATTCCCCAGAAGCACTAAGATGTATAGAGATTTAGAAGAACATTATGGGTGGGACAACCTCAAGAGGTAACTTTCTGATTATGTGCCAAGATGTATTTTTTGTCAATATGTGAAGACCAGAAGACAACATCCTAGAGGAGTCATGTAACCTCTTCAATTCCTGAGTGGAAATGGGATGATATTACGATGGAAGTTGTTATGGGGATACCAAATACTCCTAGAAGAAATGATGAAATATGGGTCATTGTTGATCGTCTTACAAATTCATCACATGTTTATTATATAAGATAAGACTACTACTCGAACCTTTAGCTAGACTATATATTAATGAGGTTGTAAAATATCATGGTGTGCCCCTATAGATTGTTTCTCATAGTGATCCTTGTTTTACATCAATATTCTTGAATGGTCTTCAAAAATCCCTAGATACTGAACTTAGTTTTAGCACTACCTACCACTACCAAACTGATGGACAATCAAAATGGATTATTTATACAATATAAGACATGATGAGATCTTTCCCACATGAAATTCATGGTATGTGGGATCAGTATTTACCTCAGGTAGAATTTTCCTATAAAAAAGCTTTCATTCATGTATCTATAATTTTCCTAGAATTTTCTTATACATATGTATTTATTTGTACTTCATTATCATCCACCTCCATGTTTCATAAAAATGAATTTTAATTTCTATACTATTTCAATGATTATGTGTTAAATTCATTTATACCATTGTTTCAATTTTTATAAAATGTTTTGAAATGAATCTTTATGTCATTCTCTAAAGAAGGTACTCTATGTCCTTCTCAAAAAAAATTAAGGAAATAATGTTTATTTTAACATATACATAAGTTGCATCTATTTTCCACCATTATAACACCTTTGATGAATCCCTTACAACCTTATATGAATATTTTCTAAATTAATGTTTTCAATGTATAAAGATATATTTCTCCTAATTGGTATTGGATTGATTTCAACTGTGACAATATATATTGTTGGATTTTATGTTTAATTGAAGTTGATATATTATGATACAATATTCTATCTTGTATTCATAGTTTTATGATATTTTTGACTATAGATGTGCTATTTATATGTCCTTCATGGTTTATGGTTAACGTATTAACATTTCATATATATTTTTTATACGAATGTTTATGTTATGTTTAACCTTTTTCATATAAGGAATACATTGGACATAGTAAGTGATGAGTGGGGCATGCTATAGCCTGTCGATGCATCAGTAGTTCTTATGAGAATAACTAGTGTCTTGGAACAAGGCCTTGATAATATTTTTATTTATAGTCTTGGCTTGAGGCATTGAGTATGGGGTTATTATTCCGGAATTATTCATTCTATCATTATGATATTAGCTATCAGTATTACATGTGATTATTCGACTACTAGAATATCCATGTGAATAAATAAATTGTATTTTTTAATTTATCTAATTCATATTATGATGAAGTTAATGTTTAAAAGGTCTATGTTTTAGAATTATACATTTCTTTAAATTTTTATGCTCATTTATGATAGTTTCCACTATATTATTATCTTTAATGAGCATCGGATCTCTCCCATTCCTTATGTTTTATTTTTCCTAGGATGTGAAAAAGTATATTATGAATGAACTACAAGAATAGGTCAAGGGGAATAAGTGTGTTCAAAAGAGACACAATTTTAATTTTTCATTTCATAATGTAATTTAAATCTTATGTATTTATCTAGTACCACTATGGATACTAAACTCATCGTCCTTTCAGGACATGATCCCTTTTGATCAGGCCAATATTATGTAATAATGCACCAACTCTGGATAAATGGGGTTTTCGGATTACATCTAGAGGCATCATTGGTAGTCCCACCATGAATTATATGGATATATTTTCAAATTATCACTCTGGTAATATAAAATGTTACAAATGAGGCTTCAGCCCCAACCTTTAAAAAAATTCCATTTCTAAAAATATATATATAAAAGGATGACTCACCCCCCATGGATTTTGTCCCTATTCTTTAACCTACTTACAAGTACAACATTTCATTGTAAAATTAGCAATATCTCTTTTCATTAAACCCTACATGTAACACTCCTAAAGGTCTCTTTACATCTTAGTGCTTCCATTATATGCTAAAAATTGAGAACTATGAGAATCATTTAAAAATTATTTCTTTATATGGGAATCAAAGGGCACACATATTCTATTTCCAAATCTCAAGACACAATCTTTATCTACATTAAATTAATGCAATTATCCTTACATTTTAAATAAAATATTTCTCTTCAACTCATAGTCATCCTTATACTCATTCATGATTCTTTCTTAGAGAGATGACTACATTAACACCAAAAACAAAATAGTGGAATTTATTCACAAAAAAACATCCAAGAAAAAATTCATCATGTCATGAATCAAGAAGTCATTTCTAAATGCATAATGGATAATGTAACATGATGTTTTCGACTCCAGGAATCCCAAACTTTTTTCTTATATATGATAGTAATTGACCATGCAATAATAATCCTTTATCAATTCATGACATCCTATCGACATCATGTTCAATTTCATATTATTGAATTTATACTTCAAACATTTATATTCAGTATTTATTTCAATTTGGTCCCCATATAAATGATGTCTCTATATTTTTAGCGTGAAACCAAAAATTCTAATTCTAGATCATGTGTGTGATAATTTATCTCATGAGGTTTCAGTTGTCATGAAGAATAATCTTTTACATGATCATTCCACATTAGAACTAAACCAAGTCCATTCATTGAATCATCACTATAGATGAAAAACTATACCTTTAAAGATGGAAGGGAAAAAACTAGATCATTAACCTATATTATTTTTATTTCATAAAAACAAACATTACCATCATCAATAAAAAAATTTAATCTCATTTCATGTAAACATAGATAGTAGGATAGGTAAGCATGAATATTTTTTCACAAACCATCAGTAATAACCGTTTAATCAATGAAATATATGAATCCTTGTATCATTTGTAGGTCTTGGACAATGACCAAAAAATTTTGTTTTTGTGGGCTCAACCATTATTCCATCGTTATTTAAAATGTTTCTAATAAACTAAATATTTTTCAACCATAAATCAAATTTGGTCAATTTTATGAATAAAAATATGTCCTTAAAGATTTTTAATGTCATACATTAAATGTTTTTCATGATCCTCATAAATTTAATAAAATACCACAATATCAAAAATAAAAACAACAAAAAACTTATCAAAATATTCACCAAATATTCTATTCCTAAGATTCATGAATAGAGGAAGAGTAATTTTTCAAACAAATGGAATAAAAAACTCATAATGCCCATATCTAGTACAGAATATTGTTTATGGAATGTAAACCTCCTCATCATTGGCTGATTGCACACAAATCTCAAGTCAATTTTGAAAAAATACTTACCTCCCTAGAGTAGATCAAAAAAGTCATCAAAATGGAGAAATGTATACTTATTCAAAATAGTAATTTTATTCAATGAACTATAATAAATAAAAATAATCATCAAATAGTATTTGTTTTTAATAAAAAAATAAGAGTACCCCAGAGTAAATTTATTTGATGAATGAAACAATAATGAAGCAACTCCTACAACTAATTTTTCAATTCTAGAAGCTCCACATGATCACTTCCATAATGAGGTTTTAAAATCATCTTAGCATCCTAAAATAAGAAAATAGTAAATTACATATAACAATTAAGTATTACACTAGTAAAATAATTGGGAAAAACTTCCAGGTATTCATTTACCACTAACATGTAATTAAAAAGAACATTTTCCTTTTAAAAAAATATATTCAGGACAAATATCATTTCTATGTTTAAACAATTTATGATCTTCCGGATATGTTATAAATGGTATGGGTTCATTATTCTATACAAACTGAAACTCTTTATGAAAAATAACATCATTCTCTATACACATAATATTAGATTGAGAGAAACAATGAAAAACCATACTAATAATATCATCAAATTCCACTAATGAAAAAATAACAATGTTTGTAGGTAATTTATTTTCACAAGAAAATACATGTAGATTATTTTAATGACACTTTTTTTAAAATCCCCCATATCATTTTTACCATAAGTTCTAATTTCATTATTTGTGTTAAATTTCTAATTTTCTAGAAAATTTTATAGAATGATAGTAATGTATAGACTTTATATCAAATAAAACATTAGAAAAGTCTTTGTAAACAGTCAAAGTGCCTCGTACCACTTAAATGGAATGAAAAAAGCCTATTGATGTAGTCATAAAGGATGTCAGTGCCCCATTAAACTTATAATGAATATTCTTTGCATCATTCATATTTTTCATTTGAATGTTATTTTCATATTACCCCATATGACCACATTTAAAACACTTTATTGATTTCGTATAAGAATTTTAACTTGAGATCATTTTCATTGAAATATCATGACATATTTCCAGTCATACCACATTGAATACAATTCCCATACATTTAAGGCATCCCCAAATGATCTTTTTGAAAAACTTCCACAAACTATAAGCTATACTTTCTTAACTTCATATTAGATTTATTGATTCTTATCTATTATGTTCTATATAGAACTTTTATTTTCATTATTTTCAAGGCACACATGATCATCATAAAAATCCATTTATACCTACTTAGCACAAAAAATATGTTTCACATAACTTAAGAATTCATGGTAGGAAAATTCCCTTCAATATATTTACATTAATCCTGTGTAAATTGATTGTTTCTTATTAGGATACTGAATAAGATTTGGTGAGTACCATTCCAATCAAGTAATTTTTTCTTCATATATGGCCACTAAATCATCATAATTTTGATTCAATTTAATGAATTACTTTTCCATCCTCTATCAAACCTCCTTGGGAAAATATTTTTCAGGGAAAAGATTCTTAAATTCCACACATTCCAAGGCATCAATATCAATTCAATCCATGATAATCACGACCATTGACCAGAACTGACTAGATTCTACTTTAAAATGATAAATGGAAAGACTAATTTTATTTTATCTGAGTACAAAATGACTTAAAATTTAATTTCAAGGGCGTTAATCCACCCTTCTTCCAAAAATGATTTAGAGGATCCACTGAATGCTGGATGATGTTGCCTCATAAAATGTTCAACTATCATCATATTACTTTGTGGTAACTATGATAGATCCCTATCTTGGATTCCACAACCATTTTTAGCATGCAATAATTGATTCATTACTCTCACAAACTTCTCGAATCTAACTCCTACAATTCAAGGTTTCTGATTTAGAAAGATATCATCCTCTATGTACCTTCTTACATTATCTTCCCTATTTATTTTGTGAAAAAACTATTCCAAATAGACATATATTAGGTGAAAAAACATTTTAATCATATCATATGTATATAAAAATAATTTAAACATAATTTTTTAAATTCATTTAATATAATTCTAACCCTTAAATTTTTCTAAAATGAGCTCTGATAGCAACTATAAGGACCCGAACATAAAGAGTACATAATATATCCCAAATGGCCCGAAGGCCTTGTTTTTATTGAATTTTGATAACCCCCCTTTCAAGGGATGAGGAGGAACCCTTACAAGGCTCGTAGGCTCAGAGATTACAAGGACCATAGGCATAGGAGATTACATGACCCAACGGTCTTAGGGAATTCAACCAGACTATCTATAAGGAACTTCCCCTCCCTAGCATCTGCATCATGATAGTAGATCTCCACCTCTGCATGGCTGTCTAGCTAGGCTTCTCATGCTAGCACAGGCTGGTCCCAATGTCATATCCACAACCTCTCATTCTGACAATCCATTTGGTTCTACATTGGTGAGTATAGCTGCTGTGAATCCTCTTCTAGGGATTCTCCATTATTTTAGACTCTGTCTGGGGAAACTGCATGTGGCCTGAAGGCCTTGAGGTGTCCTGAAGGTCATAAAGGTGGCTTGAATGCCCTACTGACCAGAAGGCATGGGTATCCCGAAATCCATAAGGACTCCAAGCCCAAACCATTGGCCCAAGGTGAATTGTTCCAGTTGCTATAGTACCGAACATTACCAAATAGTAATTGCAATAGTAACTACTACAGTTCCTACTATAGTACCTGCACAGTGTAAAATTATTCTACAGTACCTTCCCATTATATAGTCTGCTCAGTACCCACACAATGTATAGTACTACTATAGTTTTTACTCCAGTTCTACTACAGTGCCCCGAGAAATATGCCTCTACCTGGTTTTGAACCTGGGTCACATGGATGCACTTAAGGATCCCTCACCAACTAGGCTGAGGTACATGTGATTCCTTTTGAATTCACATTAATAAATTCTCAATGATATTTTCGGTTTATAGTTTTAGATAATCAGTACACAATTCATACTTATTTACCAGAAATCATAATATGTTGGTACTACTAAAATTGTAACAATTTCATCCATAATAAAAATGTTTCTAATAAAAAATTATATCTATTCATGAAAAATATTCACAACATTCATCTTGCCTTATTGTTCTCTCTTAAACTGAATTAAACCCCATGAAAAAAAATTTAAAATAAGGTATGATAATAAAAAACTAATTATGTTACAAAAAATTAAAGAACCACTAGTCTATTAATACTTATGAACTTTTGAATCCATTTAAATAATGACATACTTCTCACCCATAATGTATCATAAACATTCTTTGTAAATACAAGAGATTTCCAGAAAACAGAAAAAATAAATACACTATTTAGGTAACATGGAGAATTAATTACATATGATTGTAGCACTCAAGGATACCATATGATTCTTAACCCTCATATCTACCTTATAATGTTACCCTCATGACTACATTATGATTTGACCATCACAATTATACATGGAATATAAATTATAGTCAACATCCATCATAAACATACCCAATGAGTTGGAGGGATATATAGGTCCCACAATTCATTATGAAAAATTTCCATGAACCAGAACACAATCGTAAAACATTAATAACCACATCATAAAAACACTCCTTTGTAATGTTATAGAAATTAAAATTTATGAGTGGATGTTTAATGAAAAGTCCCTTACCTTGAGTTCATCTTACAAAAAACACGTCCAAAAATTGTGTATAGCAGTTTAAAGAGTGTTTTTAATAAATTAATGAACTATATTCATATTTATAATACCATATACGATTTTTATATAGCATCATTCCATACATTTATTAATAATATTTTGTTATTTTCATTGTTTCAGGTGCATTTATTTCATGGTTTCTATGGTTTTCTCAATATGGATTTTCTTGTAAAATTGATGAAAACCACCCGAAGTGGAATGAAATGGTGATAATATGTTTCCAAAATTCTTAATAATATCATATATAAATTTTAATTTTGATATTAATATGATTCATGAGATGAATCATTAATGGAAATGATTTAATTTATGTTGGAGGTTTTTATGACCATCACGAACACATATCATTTTATTTAATATCATAGTTATAAATCAGTTCAAGAATATTATAAAATTTAAAATATTTATAATAAAATATGAATTGGATATAATAATGGTTTTTTGTATAGCCTTGAAGTAAAAAAAAGAAAATAAAAACACATCATCAATGATGATGGTAAACCGACACATCCAGAATAATGTTTTCGTTTTTTTTTAGAATAAGAGGAGAAGAGGAGATGATTGGTGATGAATAATCCACTGAATAAAATAAAATTAATGTATATTTAAGATAAATTAGATTTCATGTTACTTTTGTTATGGTATATTATGAGAGAATAATCAAAGACATGGAATTGAAAAGAAAATAAAATGAAAAGTAAATAGGATTTTACATCTTGAATTCTTCTCCTTTAGAACCTCATTAGGCCACATGATTTAGACTTTTGGTGAGACCAAATAGTCATGGGTGTGGGGAATAGGATTGTAATGAGAATTGGGCATATATTAATTATAATATATGAAATTTAAGTGTGAGAAAAATAGGGGCGAGGATTGGTATTTATAATGGAGGAGAGGGTGTTTCATCATTATTTTAACAATTAGTTTATTATTTTCACTCAAGATTATGAATACTGTGAGTATCGTCACAAAATATATGTAAATAATTAATATTAAACGGATAATTTGGTGTTACATCCTAAATATATCAATTATGACTGAATAATTATTTATTTGGTTGAATACCTCAAGTTAACGTATTTCACTATTCACAAAAATTCATCTATTTTAGAAAAGTCCCAAAAATTCACCATAACCATTTTTTGAAGTGAATAATTAAATTATATACTCAATTTTATAGAAATAATATTATATATATGATAAATTTAATTTTCAATTAAAATCATTATTTATTAAAAAAATAATGATTTTAAACTACAACTGATTTTATGATAGTTTGAAAAAATAATTTACGTCTGATAAAATTACATTATAATCAAAAGGAAATAAAATATTAATTTATTAATATATTTTATAAAGATAAAATTTGTTTTAAATAATTATATTAATTATAATATTTAAATTAAAAATTTACATGTCACAAAAATAGCAACACTCAATTAATAATTTTCAAAAAATTTATTTACATATTCAATAAAATGAATATTTCTTATTTTTTTACTTATAAGATATATAAATTTAATTTATAAATTTATAGGTTAGGATAAATTTTAATTTCTATATATTCCTTTAATTTTTGTTAATATAAATTATTTGATTATACATTTATAACACATTTATCTATTTATTTCCAAAAATGGAGACAAATTATTTTATAATTACCAAGGTTATTATAGTTGAAGTATGAATAAAGACTGAAAATTAAAAAAGAAATTGGTTCTAGACCATGATCACATTAGGGTTTGCAATGAGACTGAACAATAGGTCCATGAACAAAAAAAATATGAAAAAGAAATAGAATCCTGATCTCAGACTAGTTTATAAATTAAAAAAATGGAATCATCTTTAAATGTGACTATAGATGTCTCTAATCATAGAGATATTATGTATATAGTGCTCATCGAGGATACAGATCATACTAGTCTCACAAGAATTACATACTAAATGACTCTGGGAATGAAAAAGATAATACTGAAGGTGTGAAGATGAATATACACATCAATTAATAGATTAGTTTATTGAAAATTATTTAATAAATTTTAATGTGTGTTCCCTATATAGAGACACTGATTTTGAGGCCTATGAAAAATACTAATACGCCAACACTGCATCATTATAATGTGATCCAACTCTTCACCATTATAATGAGGCACCTAATTGATATCCAATTCATATTTCCTCACCTGTGTTAAATGAAAGACATCATTCAAGGTACTATAAATTAGTGGAGATTCCAACTATAGAGTGATTTACATAACACACTAAATAATTGAAAACAACCCAACTAATCGATTTAATAACATAACATTCTCTCCAATTCATTAATAACCTAATAGTTTTTTATGAAAAATAAAATAAATGATCTATAATACTAATTTCAAGAGTGATTTTATAATAACAAATATGTGATGTGTACCAACATTAGGTCATATATAAACTATTAATATTCATTTCCACTTCATCAAAATTCCCTTGCACCATGTTGAACATTGAGGAAGATGTGGCACAAGATTCTATCCAATATAATGGATTCCAAAATAACATCTCATACAATTCTACCCATGGATCCATATAAATATATGTTTGGTACACATTATCATAAAAATATATTCTTTTGAAACATGATATTCCCATGCACCATCAAAATCTAGAATAAACCCATGTACTATATATTCAACAATAAGGGAAATATAATTCTATTTACTATCAATTTTTTTATGATAAGATATTCATATCAAAACTTCATAACCCAAATAAATTTATAAAACATAATATAATAGTGATGACAATATTGTAAAATTATCCAATAAAATGCTATTGGAAATCCCATTAAGTTTCTTTATTTTTAAAAATCAATCAAAATAATGCACCTATAATTTAAAAGTCTATTACATAAAAATTAATTTTGAAAATATAGTCAACTTGTCTAATATGAAAAAAAATTAATCATTCAAATTTTACAATCTTCGAATACCAACTGTGAAACCCGTCACAACATAATCATTTTTACATTAATTGGTGAAGCATCTTGAATATCATTAGATGTCACATTTAATATATGGACACCAAAAGTGTAAGAAAACAATATGTTACAATAAATTAAAATGTGAGGAAATTTCCATTAAAATACATGAAAATATATCAATACTTAAACTAATTAATATATCTATTGAAAAATAAAACATTGGAAATATAATAGACATTCATCATTATACAGCCCATCAAGAATCTATTAACCACCATAAAATCTATCATGAGTAATTCCACACTCAAAATTCGGAATCTGAAATTTCTTAAACCATTCAATATAAGGGAAACAAATAATTGAGGGATCTTGGGAAAGATTAATATCCTCCCCAAGTATATAAATATAGAGGTATGAGAAAAAAATATTTTGTATTTGTTCTTATTTTAGATCCAAATCTACCTGAACATAAGTTGTCCTTCACAAATAATAGACAATAACATTACCCTTCCCAGGATTATATATAATAAAAAAATTAAAAGAATAAATAAATTAATCATGACTAATTTTTCATTGATTAAATCTCACTATAAAATTTTATACATCAAATTCATATAATAAATAAATACCACAAATATATGATTGAACATATAATTCCATTATCTCCTAAGATAATTCAAAACAAGAACCAGGCCAAGATAATGAATAACGAAATTCTTCTCATGTATCATATATTTATGAATATTATAATAAATTAAATTATTTTCCAATATGAAGTGATATCATAATACTACACCTGATTTATCATAATATACCTCATAATAAATCATTGGCTCTAGTAAAATGGGAAAATTTATTAGAATCAATCCCTTTTTTTAAATCATAAAATGAATCTTTTTTTTTGTGGTCTAGTTAATACGTATCTCTTTTTATAATAATTCCATTTATATAAAATATCATTTGTGATAAATCCAAGTTAAATTGATGATAAAAAATACAATGATTCAAAAAATTATAATTTCAAAAATAATCTCAGAAATCTCCTAAGATGACACAAAAAACACATTATTACGATCCAACATTATTCGAGAAGATGAGATTTCATAGTCATCAAACATTACATCCCATATTAATAAATGGGACTACATCATCAAGGAATACTAAAGATTATCTATAAATGTTTCAATCATAAAAATAATGTTGTCCATGTGCTCTTTATATGAAAATGAGTATATCAATATATCCTAAATGAATATATTTTTGAAAAAATTTCTATAACGATGGATACATTTTTTATTATGGACATTTAAATAACTGGTGAATTTTTACCCCAAACAATATCACCAATAAATAAAAATATATATACTATAAACAAAAGATTTTATTTAGAACATATTTAGTTCACAACCTCAAATGATGATAACATTATCAATGTTTGGTCTTCGAAATAAATTTAAATATTTTCAGCCAATTCAATAAATCATTAATATAGTAAAAATGTTATCTATTATTAATGGAAACCAAATTCAATATGTGAAAATAAATACACATATTCTATCACATAATATCTTGTACAAAATCACTAGATAACCACAAAATACACGTTCATATATGTGACACTTTTGGATTAAATATCATACAAATGGGTCAGTAATTTTATGTGATCAAATAATACCAATATATAAGTGGTAATAGAGATAGAAACAGTACCTAGTACTATGTCAAACACATACTCTACCTTCCTATCTGGTGGTAACCCTTCCAAATCATTAGGACAAACCTCCCAATATCTATCAATCATAAGAAGAAACAAATTTTTACATACATCCCCATCATATTTAGAAACATCCCTTCCTCCTAAGATGAAATCATCCATAAACATCCTATGTCCCTATTATTTTTATAATAATTTATTTCATATTATCCAATAAAAACAATTGATTAATCACTATATGGAATAAAGTGTTACTCATTTCTAATAACAATCGATATACACCAAAAAAGGTGTCAACTACTCCAAAATAATGATCAAATCAATGAATCTCATATACATAATAAGAAAACCCCAATTATGTCCATATATAAAAAATATTATTGGAATAAGATGCAAATATTTTGATAGGCTCTCTTTTTTTCTCAATGGGTTATTCATTGAAAAACAAAAAAAAATTCCACAATTAGACCTATGTTAAGTAGTGAATAAGAAGACATAAAATAATCAGAAGCACAAGAATAAAATAAAATAATTTAAAATGTAGATGAATGTAATGCTTTTCTCAACCATAGATGAATCCACACGAAAATCATTTGGTACTGTGTTAAAAATAAATGACTAAATAGATCTTATACCATTACCTTCCCACTGGGTCTTTTAAATCCCTGACATAACATCTCATCATTGAAAATTTCCTTCAAAAATTATAATTTCTCTCAAATTGAACATCCCATGTTATATAAAATATATTATCAACTATAATGAACTATCATATATATTAGATTCATGTGTGTAAAAACATCATGGCCTCCACCCCTTAGAGTTCCATAAAAATATTCATAAGATGTCAAAAGTTTCTATAAGACTGAAATTTAGTAGGTCATTATGACAATCATATGGAGAAAGAATCCATATAACAATAATATTAAACTAAAATAGATATATGTGATTAAATTTATTAGAATAAATAGGCTTCCTCTAACCACTTTTTCTCTATTTATCAATGTGATACTCATCTCCCTCACTATTCTTATAACTCTAAGATCCTCCAACCCCCATTGAATCCACCGTCTCATCCTCAATAACATTATTACCCTAAGTGCCCAATATATGGAATAATTTAATATAATATAAATAAAATTAAAAATTGTCTATCGTATCTATTATGTTAGACCATATTTGTAAAAGTTTCATCACTTCCCCATGTTTGAGAAAAAATAATCCAAATCCATAAAATCCAAGCAATAAAAATAAACAATCCTATTTATATTATTTAACATTATAATATTTTCATATATATGTGAATGTGGTACCCAAATATATAAAATCATATTAGAAACCACAATTAAATTTTTATTTAGTCTTCCATCCATATTCTAAATTATGATAAGCTTATTTTTAGTAGTATTTTTATCTACCAGAGTCATAGGATCAAGCAGCATTGGAAAATTCTCATTTTATACTTCCTCAGAACCTTTATTATAATGTTTTTTACAATCCTTCTTCCCCTGAGTCTCAAAAAAAATTATAGTGGTACACAGTTTCTAGAAAAGTGAAGATACGCATTAGAATTCAATATTAAAAGGTTTTAAAAATAAACATGTGACCCCTTACAAAATATAAAAAATCGTATGGTAATAAGTTAAATAAAACTAATCAATGAACATTAGAAAATATATATCACACATTTTTTTTGGTTGATCGAATATTAATAAGAATTTATGATGAACACTGTTCAGTTTGGTAATAATTTGATCATTAAACTAATAAAAATCTACCAGTGAAGTAGAATGACATATAAATTAACATATATATTTCCAATATATTCTTGAATGATTAATTAATAACCCAAATATTAACCTTAACCAGATTAAATATTCTTCCCTAAAATATAATTAATATATTCCCTTAATACAATCCTATATTCCTCATCAACTTGTATTTTTATCATTATGGTATTTTCCTAGACTGCACACATAGCTTCCATATGAAGTCTCAACTCATAATTTTTATTCTAGTAATTTTAAAAATATCTATATTTTATAAATGAAATTTCCTTGAAACCATTTTGTAACATCCCGCCCTGGAATAACTCTGATTCTCTCGTGATAGGTCACATGGACTATAGTGATCTCCTCAATCACTAGAGGCTAACAACTACCACTGATGGCCTAATGATTTTTCAAGGGTTGTAATTCACCCCATTATAGTCTCCCATATTAATATAAAACTAAATATAAATATAATGACAACAATAAATGAAAAATAATAATAAAATATTAAATATATTCAAGAAACTATCCAATAAATTCATCAAATATTCAAATTCCCAATCACAACATGAAAACGAAACTAATGTATAGAAGCCAGAAATATACAACATATTGATTAAAAAAATATTTTCTTTACAACCTATCAAAAAAACTAAAAATACATTCTAAAATAGATCTAAAATTTCTATTGTCCCCATATCCTAGATATAGAAGCCTCTTGTGTATACCTACAACATCATGCTTATAATTTATACACCTACAAGGTGTGTAAATACATGGAGTGAGAATAAATCATATATAAAAACCACTACCACTGTAACCATACCCTATTTTATAAAATGAAAATATGTATAATTCAATTTTTATTAATGAACTTAACAATAATATTTCATAATTATTTTTTATCCTATCAAATTCACAAAAATTGTATCATTCCTTCTTTTCCCAATAAATTTATGACCATTGATATTAATTTTGGAATAAATTTTCCAAATACATGTCTCATATCAATTATATTACAATTGAATATAATCACATAATTTCTTGTTCCAAAAACTAGGATAATCTAATAAATTTTCTCACTTCATAAAATTTCCATTATAAAATTCATCCATGAAATTAATTCACTCTTCTAGTTGTCTTGATTAGATTTTTTCTATTGTATCTTATATTTTCATATAAAATATGCAAATAAAAACATTTAACCCAAACCAAAATACACCAAAAATTAATAAATTAACAAAATATAATTCTATATAATTTATTTACTAATTTATTCAATTTATATTGTAGTGAACACAATTTAATTCACTAAAATACTATCAAAACGTCAATTTTTCTCTTCATTTTAAAATCATTAGTTACTCTGTTAATAATGAAATTAAATTCCTATGTTCTATAATTATTTCCATTTCTAAAAAATTGCATGAAATAAAAAAATATAAATATTCATCCCTGAAGAACATTTATAATATATGTACATCATGTAAAGGTTCATGAAAAATTATTATGCCTTAATAAAAATACATTTCCATGTCACATAATTCAAATAAATTATAGAACCTAATAAGTAGTAAAAATTTATTATAAAATTATACAACCTATTATTACAGAGTATAATAGGTCATATACCTCTCACTAAAAAATCCATGCAAAGGGATAAGTATTATCTTATTCTAGAACATAAATAATTCACCAAATAATGAGACCAATAGTATTGAACAAGAATTAGAATAGAGAGTTATCTAAACCATGAATCATTTTCCATATGAAGATATGGATTATAATAATATTACAAAATTAATCCAAAACCATTTATCTATAAGTATTTTAACAATAATCCAAACTAAAATTGCATCATGAAGATAAATAGAAAAAGTGAGAGATTATATAGGGTAAAATCCATCCAAAAATAGATTTTAGAAATGAAAATGTTTAAACATAACAAAAAATATCATTATAGAAAAAAAATTAAATACTTTATATGAGGAAAAATTTATTTCAAGAACATTGTATACTAGGTTGATACAAATAGTTACCCACTATCCTTCCAAACACTCGTTGGCCAGTCAATAATGACTCATAACATTTCCCCTCATTAGGTACCTGATACCCTACAAGCGGGTTCCTAGTTTTTATTATAACATAATTACAACAATGACTTATTAAGATACCCATAAATTATCATTAATTGACTAATAAATATAAAAATAAATATTTAATTGGTTAAAAAAATTTAACAACATAAATCCAAGACCCAAAATACCTAAAATTCAAAGAGTCATTATAATTGATCAAAAGATGTTGGGATACTGTAAGGAATTCTCACTGGAATATAACATGTGTTGTGAGTCCTTTTTGAGTAGCCACTGGGTGGTTTTTGGGACATCATGCAACCAGTATTAACAAAATTTTATCCATTTTATTTAAGATTCCTTATTATATATCAAATTTATTTTATCTTTTTTCTATATTTAATTTTTTGTTAAGTTCAAACATTTCCATTTAAAAAATACATTTAGATGGATTTTTTCCTAATTAATATCTTTAATTATCTATTTATATTCATTATACCATTTTAAAATTTATTATATTTAGAATACTAATTTATCAATTGTATACCTTACGAGGTGAAGTGTTGTGATCTCTTCAAGACTAGGCACTAGGTGGTTTGTGAGACATCGAGTAACTAATGGTATCAATACAGTTTCTATTATTTTCTAGATATATTTTTTATAATTATTCAAAATTTTATCTGTTTTATCATGAAATTCTAGTTATGTTCATAACCATCAATTTATAAAAGGTAATTTGGATAGATTTATTCCCCATTAATCTATATCTTTCTCTATTTATCTTCATGTTAAAGTTTATATCTGCATAATTAAAAATATTTTTTCAAGTATCTTAATTTACATGATTATTATAACCCAGGATAAGTATAAAATTATTAAAAATATACATAATTTAACATCAAATTAGATAATAGGTCCCACATATCACACTGAACATGTATATAAACCATGATCTATTTTCCACCTAAAGATATGAATTTCAATGACCTAACCAAGATGAATCCAATATAATTATAAATAATGATTCAATAAATAATAAAATTGTAAATTGTAACAAGAAGATAAAGAGAAAAAGGGATATATTAAAGAGTAATAAATCCATCAAATTTACTTATAGAATATATAAATATATATATATATAATTGATAAAATCATGAAACTAGTGTAATAGAACAATAATAAGAAGTGAGAGTCATGTAGACCAATATTACATTTCCACAAGAATATATATATTTCTATAATCTAACAGAGGTGAATCAATTAAAATTGATAAATCTGGATTCTAAAAATAATGAAAGTAAAAAATGCATCATGAAGATAAAATGAAAAATATTTATATTAAAGAGGAATAAATCAATCCAAATTTCTTTTTAAAAATTTAAATGTATGAAATTATGAAAAAAATTCATGAAAAAAATAAAAAAAATATTTTGAGAAAATATATCTTGAACACACTATATACTATAATGATTCTACTAGTTTTGTTATATATTACCATCTACTTATTGTATATTCATGAAGAAATCATAAGACATCCCTATATAAGGTTCCCATTACCCTACTACCTGGTACCATATGGCCTCTACATCCTGACTCCATTAATTACTTATTCAGAAAACCCTACCCTCTTCTTTATTAATTGATAAAATAATTTGAATATATATTTATCTAATACATGATTACTTTTAAACATGAATATTTTTTTATGTATCCATGATTAATCCAATACCATTGATTACTCATTATTCTTCCAGTAATCATAAATGAAAGTGTAGTACGAATACATTGTGTGAAAAGAATTGATTAATGTTGATAAAATTAATTAAAATTTCCTTCAATACATGTAAATGTATAGAAATAACCAAAATGTTTTGATAGTAAAATGATAAAAAATCATTTAGAAAAGTTTTATTTTTTATCATTAATGTATGAACATAATGAATCCAAAAAATAATAAAACAGGTAGAATATAATAATTGTTAGAATTGAGAGTAATCTAAACCATTATTCATTTTAGACATGAAGATATGTTTTTCAATGATCTAAAAATATTTAATTTAACAACATTGATCAATCATTATTCTAACAATAATCAAATTTGATATTGTATCATTATGATACATATATTAAATCGGATCTTAAATATGAATAAATCCATCCAAATTTCCATTTGGAAATAGAAATTCATGAATATAACCAAAATTTCATAGTATAGAAAAGATAAATTTTTTCAATTTCAAGAAATATATCCAGAACACACAAGATATAGGGTTGAAACCAAAATTTATAATGTCTCACCAGCCACCCAATGGAATGAAAAGAAGGACAGATGAATATTCCCCACATCAGGTACCTGATAGAAAACTATTTGGTACCCAGTGGCCTCTACTAAATGATTCTATTAATTACTACATTAGACACCCATAAATTCTATTTTATTAATTTATGATAACGAATTTAAATTAAAATTTAGTTAAAAATATCAGGAACATAAAAATTAAATTAAAAACATACCTAAAAATCATGGACCAATCATAATTGACCAATATTTAATGTGACATTGGATGGAATTTTTAGTAGCCTAGGGGCTTGGGGACTATTGTTTGAAGGTGAGGGTTGTCTACCATTCTCACCATATCTTCTCTTATGGTTTTTTTTTTACATATGATTCTTGAAATTACCATGAAAGTGTTTCACATACATTATAATTGGTATTCATATTGAAATGTATGGACATTATTAGATTCTATCATTTGGTAAGTAATAAAAATCATGATTTATTTAAGTTACTATTCATTAATATGTTTAAAACATGTTAACAATGTTAAATTAATAGTTTTAAAAAGAAAAATAATCAAAACCACATTTAAATATGTGGATTACAAGATATGAGAATATTATATTAATTATAGTATTAATAAAAATTATGTATATGATGTATAAGGAAGTGGATATACTATGAAAACCCATTAAATATTAATTTTTGTATTGTTTTCAAGTTAAAAACAGGAAAAATACTATAATAATTTTAATAGGTACATCATGTTGATCACATGATTTTGATTGTTCAATTTTACACTTATACTACTCTATTAAATTGTTTAGTATTATAACCCCCATTAATAATCAATTGAACTTATAATTTCATATTATTACATAATTTTATATACCATTTAAATGGGAAATTTAAATATTTTTATCTTTACATTGAAGGTGGTGGTTATTTGGAGATCTCCTGATGAAGCAAGAAAAAAATCCATCTTAATAGAAGTCAGAGAAGACATGTTCAATGATTTTGACATTCAAAAAAATATGGATTTCCAATAATGCTAATTTTTTTGATGTATAATTGATAATGTTGGATAAATATCTTAAAATGATATCAAATTCCCTTTAATTTATCTATTTCCCAACTGATGTGATCTATCCAGTGAAAAGAATTTGATCAAATTCAACATTTTTGTTTTGTATTTTTGACAAAATATTTCATTGAAATCTTTAAATGGTCACTGCTTTTTTAGGGAGTCAATCAATATGTAGTCCAAAAAATCATATTTTTTTAATGGTTGGATAAGTTGGTTTACTATCCCATTTAAAAAGAAAATTTTGTTTTTTTGAAAAAGGATTCCCAAAAACCACCTTAAAAACCATTAAATGGGAATATTGGGAAAATAATTTTAATATCAATCATAGAGAAATGATCTACCATTTAGGAGTTTTAATTGAGTCTTATATTTATCATGGATGTTTTATTGTCCTGTAACCTCATTAGGATATCAATGATGAAGCATATGACCTATACAAACCTTTTTTTCCTCTCTCTAGTGATCTAAATAATTTGTGATTATTACAAAGGATATGGAAACATGACTATTGAGTTTCATCACATATTTTTTCTATTGGTTTGGGGAAATTTTTCTGTAAAAACATTTCAATCCTTTTATCTTAAATAATATCATATTAGAATGCATGTTTATATGTATTTCGTTGGTATGATTAATTTTTTCAACCAATAAAGGTATGGTTTTTAGTGTGTGACTTGTGTTGTGCTGATTTGAACTCAATATAATCTATTTCATTCAAATTTTATTTATATTCAATATTCTTGGAAATATTTTATATTTTAAATAAGATATTTTTCATGGATATATGATTGCAATTTTAGGGTTGAAATTTACCTTTATTGATATAAAATTTAAATTCGAAACACAAGAGGCACAAATCAGTGCCCTGATCTAGTTGGTCACAATGCCTCTCATATTCCTCCACATACGCTAGATTCTTGTGACTAATAGTGAGGGTACATGGTGGTAAAGTAGGGTGAATAAACTCTCTTGATCAATGTAAGATAATGGTGTATTAAATGGAAAGATAGTATAACCATAATATCAACTATCATCAAAATATAAATCATTCATTTAATAAAATATCCATAAATAGATTTATCCAGTACCACAAAATAAAGGATGTAATTTCATGTCTCTAAAAATAAGAGTATAGTCATACATGATAGCTGGAACACATATTAACGTGTATATCAAAATAACCGAAAATTAAAAAAAAACAATCTCTAGATAGAACCACGAGCCATAGATGGGTATTTTTCTCCCCACTCACATGCCATAATAGAATAAATTCTCGATAACTGGGAACATTCCTCTCCCTATACCAGAATCCATGAAGTCTATCTAGGTATAAAATAGTGAACCAAATTGTGTGTGAGATAAACATAGTTGGACACCACCAATGATGTCATGAATTATCCATTTCATGAATATAATAATAGTAGTGTTCATAAAAAATAAAGATAAGCAGTAATAAAAACAATGAAGGACCAGATCTGTCTTTGAAGGGCCACTAAGAAGACACTATCGTTTTGGGCCCATGCCACAAAACCATATAAATAGACATTTCCGAGAAAATTTACATATAACTGTATAGTATTGTATGTATGTATATATATACACAATATACAAAGTTTTTTTAACATCCAAATGTGTACATATTTAGTTCTATCCAGGACATAAGGCATACCTCAGACATCTATGTATAATCATTAGAGTCTCAAAGGGCTATAGGAGATGACATGACCATGTATCATAGATCATAAGGGCTATCATGCCCACGTATAGCATGTGTAAGGGACCCCATAATTGTATATCCCAACTATAATGGAGGACATGCCTCGTATCAGAGGTATAAAAATTTCCATGATTGGTATCAATAGTATTTCAAACTCTATTCTAGGTATGACTTTTATTTGGGACTCCATTCCTAGTATTGAAATCATATGTAATTCCATTAACATGTATCACATGTATATGGGATGCCTTCAATGGTATGACATATATTTGAAATTCTATTCAAGGAATTACAAGATTGAAGGACTCCATGCTAGAGTATCATGGGACCCCATGTTGTAGTATCCCATGCTTGTTTACATTCTAGATACAATAAGTGTAAGTATTCAATAGGCTTTAAAACATAAATTCCACTTAAGGAAAGGGCGTAACCAGTTTCTCTATTTAAATATCTTACGTTTTTAAACCACTCACTTTCAATCTAATTCATTATATTAATTAAATTTAGGAGTCACAAAACCATATATAATATGTTTTGGTTATATAATGAGTTATAATTCAAAGGGGATTTTCTATTTGAACATCTTAAATGGTAGAAATAGTATATGGTGACCTATTATAACAAGAATAAGGGGATATTAGGCTTCTTGTATCATGTACATCAATTTAAATATGGGTTAAGAATATTTTTAAGGAAACACATGGATAATCAATTGTGCGAAATGAAAAAACATTGTATAATGGAAAAATATTTTATGTATAATTACTAGATCACCTAACTTTTTCCAATGAAGGAATACTCATCCAATTTACGCCTTTGGTATTCTCCAAGTTGGTTAAAAATGGAAAATTAGTGATATGACCTATGAATAGGGTGTATGAGCTAATAGTAAAATAACTCTATCGATAGGAATTTGAATTAAGAAATAAGATAAATGAATGGATAGATTATAGGTGGTGATCTAATGAAATGAGAGGTGGTTTGATTAAACATTATATTAAATAATGAATTCAAAGACACTCTTCATGATTGAGGATCTCAGTCATATGAAGATTTTGGGTCTCTCTACTAGAAATGGCGGATGAATGATTGTGGAGTTATTAAGAATTATTATAGAAAAACATTATTTTTTTCAACATTTAAAATTCACACATCTTGTCCCCATGGTTGTCCATGATGTGCATGAGCCATTCACACCGCACATCCAAGAAGATCACACTGCATGGCCTATAGTGAATTGTTTGAAAACCCACAAGTAGCTCATGTGAACCCTACATTACAACCCCACATGGTACAAGCCACCATCACATTGATTAAAAAAATAATTTGGAACCCTTATTGGGATACATGGTTTGAGGTTGATAGTTATCCATAAAAATGTTCTAACAAAGGGCCTCTGTTGTTTCCAAAGAATGTCAAAGTTCCATTCTCCAAACAGTCCTTAGACACTCCCAAGACCATCTTTAAAACATAAAACACCACAATAATGATAATATTAAGGTTTCAAACTAACATTAATGGATTATGTACCTTGATGAAAATATATAATCTTTCAGTCTTCCCCCCTTAAAGAAACATTTCCCCATGTTTCTCATCTAATAGTGGTAAAAAATCATCTATGAATAATTCTAGCTAGTGAGCATGTATGGTGGGATATCTCTCCCATGTCTAATCCTATATGTGGCAGTGCTTCCATAACACCCATTCTCGAGTAATAGACTTTCCTCAAAGAATCTTCATGCTCTTGTCCACAATACGTGTACAATTATTCCAAAATGATGAATTTACCTTTAACTCATTTTCTTATAGCTGAATGATTTTAGATGGATATGGATATAAAGATCCAATGAATATGGAAAACATGAAAGAAAATATGCATAGATCGATACATCTAATGTGACTACAACTGATAGGTGATTAACATGTCTCTCTATATAACCTCCAAAGGTAATACCAACCAAGGATAAATATTTACTTTTTATCTAACCCATTGATTTCCTAGTCTAGACAATGCTCGAGGAATACCCAATCAACGACCCAAAACTATAATGGTTGAATATGATGATTGATGTATGAATTCTTCCAACAAAAAGATATATCTATCAAATTTGTGATCAATTGGACCCTCACTAATGCCTCATGGATGGCATAAGGTCCATTTAAGGTAACCTCACCAACCTCCAACCATCAAAAGGCCAAATGATATAGCCTACCATATAAGGATTCAAAGGGATCCATCAAAATCATGTCATGAAATATATTACTGCAGGTGAACTTGATAATACGTATGTGTTTCAACCAGGAACCTCCAAAATCAAGGGTGAATTCTCTGAGCATATCCTCAAGTATTTGAACCACATGTTCTAATTTCTCATTGATCTAAGGTTGGATGACTACACTAAAATTAACTGCATACCCAAAGTTGTAGGTAACCCCTCTTAGAACCTCAACATCAGACGAGCATCAAAAAAATGGAATTAGGGACACTGTGTATTAATAAAATGCAACAAACATAAAGTCTCCCAACATAATCTATGTAAAAATTCACTCATATATATATGAAGTGAGTGACCATCATGAGCCCATATAAGATCAACAACACTGCATCACAGACCTAAGTGGATATCAGTAATATGGGCACCCTATCAATCATAACATCTTCATATTTACAATAAATAATTGTAAATGGATCTAAAATCCCTGTTGGTCATTGGTTTTATTCCATCACCCAATTTCATATAGAAGAATGTGTAACAAAACCACCTAAATCCCTTTTCATAATTGTCCATTAGTATTGGTGAGGTAGATCACGATACATCTGGGTAATCCTAGTGTGTGCCACCCAGGTTTAAACATGAGACCCCCTCATCAACTCTTTACTTGATGTATGTAAGAACCCAAAAGAATACATGGATGCATAATATATAATCCCTATCCATTACCCAACTATGAAGTAGTTCATCACCTAGCATACTCCCTTAGGATGAAGCCATCATGATCCAATAACTACCAAATCTTCAACCTATCCATAAGTAAAGATGTCACTGATAACGATACCAGTACAGACTATCCATGATGGTCTTGAACCACCATGTCAATATTTTAAAACAGTGTCATAAGATACCAATCATCACTAGTCTCTCGAAATAATTGTGTATGAGTCCTTTGGATTGTATAAATTTCTACAAAATATCTTTTCCCATGTATATATACTAGATCAAAATTGATGGATTACAATTATTAAACTCACCTTCTCTGTCTAAGGATCACATCAAGCTGTATGAAAATGTACCTATGGTGTTTATTGTCTATAAACACCACAAAATTCTCTCCAAGAAGGTGATGAAACCAATATTAAATGTTTTTAACCATGACTATCAAATTTGTGTTGGAAATTACTCTCATGTAGCCCAAACTAACGATACCCATACCCCAAGACATAATAATCTTGCATGTGAACCTCTCCACGCCCAATACCTAATTCATCATTCTAGATTATATATGTTGTTCTTATCTATGTTATAATCATTTTTGGTACTAAGTTCAATATCCCTTTCATCTATTGAAATACATTTTTGTAGGCTTAATACCATATAATCATCACACCATTCTTAGTCCAATTTTTGATATGTTCATCAAGGAATGAAAATTCTATAATAAATTGAATGTAAAATCTATATAGACCAATGAAAATATGTATGTTAAAATTTTTAATAGGATGATTCATGGTATCTAAAAATTTTATCTTCTCTAATTCAATATACACTTTGACCTCTAAAATGATGTAACAATGAAAGTGTGCCTTATTGATCCAAAAGTGGAATTTACTAATCCTATCATATAGGTGGTGATACCTTAGTTTATTAAAACCTATATTAATATGTTTAATAGGGTCATATAGAGTGTGAGAATACAGTAATATATCATATATAAATACTACCACAAATAAATAAAGATATTTTTATAAAACTAGATTTCTCAAATCCATGATAATGGATGGTCATTTTTGACAGAGAATGATATAACTAGATACGCATAATGATAATACATACTATGAAACGTGGGACATGGTATGTATGAATGTATAAGTTGATAGCCTAACCACAAATCATTATATGATAAAACCCTATATCGTCGGAGCCAGTCAACGAGGTCATATATATGATGTAAATGATACAAGTTCTTTACATTAATCTAATTAAACAATAGTTAGTCCACAAAAATTTTAAGGATTCCATCTAAAATTTTGGGTAAAAGAATAATAGAACCCCCATGAGTTATAATAGTGTATATAAAACCCTTAGCTTATATTTCTTTTATCTATATCATGAGCTCCTGTAACATATTAGTCTTTATCTGATAAGGAGGAATGGATACTAGTGATGCTCATGGATGTAGATCAATAGATATCTTCCCATCATGATCAATAGGTAAACCTGAAAAGTTTTTAGGAAAGGAATCCCTAAAATGATCTACTAATGGAGGAAAATCATCCAGAGGAATTCTTTAATCCTCTATATAAATGATATAAAATAGGGATAACAATCCACCCATCTCATGATGCTCTTGTCCAATTATACAATCCTAGACATCCTAATCACCATTTTAAAGATAAATAGCCCCCTATAGTGATATAAAAGACATCCTATGTTGACTTTAATTCACATAAGTGGAATAGGGTACTAATCGACCCATCATGAGGATGGAATCAAATCCAGTCATCTTGAGGATGAATATGACCCCTAAAACAAGTGACCTACCTACATAGATGGGGAATTTGTTGAATTGTCATACACAATCCAATTGAATACCCAACAGAGTATCAAGTGTCATCACACTATAGAAATACTAAATATCTTGGCCTTTAATTTTCAGAATATATGCATTTATAATATATTTTGAATCCCTCATATCGAATAAGAAATACAAAATAGTAGAGTTTAGTATAATAGTACCTCAAACTATATATGGTTCAAAGACCTCCCCTCAACATGTAAAACCATATGTAGGCTAGATTCCAACCTAATTCAAAGCTAATGATCTATCTCCTGATTATGGAGATGATACAGATCCTATCACCTAGGCATGGATCAGTTGGTCTTGTAAAAACACTGAAGATGGCACAATATTCCTCGTCATTGTATGTCAATGGGGTTTTTTTGACATGGGGGCCTCTTATGTACCATCTGACCACACTAGTGAGATACCACATAACTATCATGGGTTGTAACCTGGTTTCCACAACTCCATTGTGAAATCATAAAACAATGCTTCTAGATTCTTGTCAAATCAATACTTTTACTTTGATATATTCCACCCTGTATCACACTAATATCTTCCCTCTCGTTCCACTTGGAAATGAGAGCCTAGTTTCTTAGTTTAAAAACGGAAGTGAACTGAAATGAATTTACCTAATATCATATAGTGATATGATCCCACTCCCAAAACATCTAATTTTCACCACACATCACCAATAAGTTTTAGTTCAATGTTCTGGAGCTCCAAGAACCAAGTAGAGTAGTCCATCAAAAACATATTACCCTACTTTAAAAGCATACAATCTATAGATCATTCCTCCTTGAAAATATTAATAAATTAATTTTCAAGGAATAATATGTATGAACCTTCCTAGATCATACCATGATGACAACCTACTTAGGTGATAACATCTAAACATAGCATGGAAGAATCATGAAGAATATATATATCAAGATTCACTCACATATAATGAGGTGTATTAAAGTACTATAATAGAGTAAGAATGGCCTCTATCCATGAATATACAGTATGATGGCCGCTATCACCTAATAATTTTATTGGATACTATGGTTAAAACTCTTTTGTTAGTTCTTCCATTGAAGGAGAATTTCACCGATCTCCAGGAAAAGTATATATAAGTTTAAGAAAACCATCATGAAATATGGAATCTATACCCATATTAGGTATAATAGTTGGTTCCACTAGAGGAACTACTAATGGAATCATTGGTGGCCTAGGGCTATCCTCCTTCAGATTATAGTCATCACCACCCTCATGGTGGAAGGCTCAAGCTTTTCATGGAGGATGAACTATACAAATTTGAAGAACATATAACATAGATAGAATTTAAAAATGGAATAATCCACATGAAAATGAATAGAATAGGTACAAACCCATTCAATATAAAAGTGACAAACCTTTTCTTACTCCTATATCTTGGTCTGGGTGACCTAAAACTTATAAAAATCTTACCATACAGTTCTTACTTCCCACTTCTGAGGTTGGGTTAGGATCATGTTTTCTAATATAAGCTTGGAGTCCTAGTATATTGAGTGTAAATTTTAGTTTATAGTGGATACAACCTTACGGTTTCAATTGCTATACCCGTTTAATAGTGTACATTTATTTTTTTAATTAAAATCCAATTATTATGTGTATTTATTTATATAGTAAATTTTTAATGGTTGAATAACATTCATCACCACATATGATTTATAAAGACCTTAGTCATTATAAATTAAAATTTGGTATTCATTTAAATCAATCCATAAACATGTACCATACCATGTGACCAATGGTCCATGAATCAACCTTCCATAACCAACTACTTAAGGTGTTAACAACAATATATGAAGGATAATGAAATTAAGCTAATACAATCCCATTACTTAAAAATTATGTTTTTCATTACACTATAATACATGATATCCCAAATTTATTTATAGAAGTCATGAAATGTATTGAAATCACAAGAAAAACAAGCAATGAGATGCACTTATATAACATGGAACAATGCCTAAAATTTTAATCTCTCAATGCCTACAATGATGCATGATAAAATAATTCATTTCTATACCTACCCAAGGGTAAAATTGAATCCTAAATAATAATAACAATAATAAACATCACCTATTATGTGAGTCACCCAATGGTGGAATCGAATAAATTATAATAATTGAAATAAAAAACTGCAATTCCCATCCATAGTAATTAGTCTTTTCTCTATACATGGGTTAGGTAATCCCAAGAACTATCTCATTACAAAATTACAACATGTCCTAGTTTCCTTTATATTGTCCAAAATAATAAAGAAATGAAAATAATGAAATAATAAAAATCTAAAAAATCATAAACTAGGAGCCACTAAACGATGTAGTGAGCTGGTTGGTCACATGGCGTAATGTGTGTTTCCCCATATTCTAGAGGCTATTGAATAGAAGAAAGGGTCTAATGTGGAACAATAGGGAGACTATACTGTCATGATCTCTGTAAAAATATTGTTTAATAAAATTAAAAATAGAATAAGCATTATATCAAACACTAATGAAGATAAATCATCCAAAGGAAATAAACATCCATAAAAAGTAATATACAGTACCATATTTAGAAATATGTATTGTCATGTATCAATATGAAAAAAAACGGTCAAATATAGTAGAAGAAAAACACACACACATATAGGCATATCGAAAAAAAAGAAAAAACATTATCCAAGTGGAATCATAATCCATAGATAAGCCCCATACTCTCTACTATAATGTTTTTTTTCAAATCAAGCATTGTCAACCATATGCTTTCTCTTGCCCATACATACACCCATGTAGTCTATTTGGGTACCAAATTGAAACCCGCACAGGGTGTGAGATAAACTTAGTAGGACAAAACCAATGGTGTCTATCAGTATTAAGACATTTAGTATAATATTATTTGTGTGAGTATATAATAAAGGTATGTAGTAATAAAAATGGTAATGGGTATTATATCATTGATGATGAAAACATGGATCTCAAAACATGCTTCGCCCATTTTGAGAAAACCTATGAAGAAATGTCACCAAAAACATATACATATATATCACTAGTAGAAAAATCATTTTTAACATTGTCAATTTGACGTCGGTTTCTTATAAACCGACATAAAATATTTTTTCACATACGTTGTGGCATCGGTTTGTTAAAAATCGATGCCAAAAACAAAAAAAAAATTAGTTTTGGCATCGGTTTTTAAAAAAAACGACGTGAAAAAATAATGAAAAAAAAATGATTTGGCATCAGTTTTTTTAAAAACCGACGCGAAAAAAAATATATGACGTCGGTATTTATGAAAACAGATGCCAAAAATGTAAAAAAAAATTACAGTCCTATAGATAATTCCCAAAGATTTGATTTGACTGGTCATGGAGCAATAATGGAGTTACAGATTAAAAGTTATGGATGATGGAAGTTGATCTTCTCTAAAAGAAGTGTTAATTAAGTCCAACTTTCAAAGGCCATAACTTTTAATCCGTAACTCCATTTTAGCTCCATGACTAGTAAAATCGAAGCTTAAGAAATTTTCTAAAGCATGGTAATTTTTTTTTTGATGTCGGTTTTCATAAAAACCGACTCCAAAAAATACTTTTTTTGTTTTTCATGTCGGTTTTTAAAAAAACCGATGCCAAAAATATTTTTTTTACTTTTCGCGTCAGTTTTCATAAAAACCGACGCCAAAACTATTTTTTTGTTTTTCACGTCAGTGTTTTTTAAAAAAAACCGACGCGAAATGTATTTTTTTATCTTTAGAGCATCGGTTTATTTAAAAACCGACGTAAAATATTTTTGCGGATACGTTTTGGTGTCGGTTTTTAAAAAACTGATGCCAAAAACTAAAAAAAAATAGTTTTTGTGTCGGTTTTTAAAAAAACCGATGTGAAAAAATAATGAAAAAAATGTTTTGGCGTTGGTTTTTTTAAAAACCGAAGCGAAAAAATAAAAAAAAAAGTTATGACGTCAGTTTTTATGAAAACCGATGCCAAAAATGTAAAACATTTTTACAGTTCTATAGATAATTCCCTAAACTTTGATTTGACTGGTCATGGAACAAAAACTGAGTTACGGATTAAAAGTTATAGATGTTGGAAGTTGATCTTCTCTAAGAGAATTCTTAATTAAGTACAACTTTCAAAAGCCATAACTTTTAATCCGTAACTCCGTTTTAGCTCCACGACCAGTCAAATCGAAGCTTAAGAAATTTTCTAAAACATGGTAAATTGTTTTTTTGTTTTTCACGTCAGTTTTTAAAAAAACCGACGCCAAAAATAATTTTTTTTACTTTTTGCATCTGTTTTCATAAAAACTGACGCAAAACCTGTTTTTTGTTTTTCGCTTCGGTTTTTCTAAAAACCGACCTGAAAAACAATTTATTTTTACTTTTCGCGTCGGTTTTTAAAAAAACCGACGCGAAACGTATTTTTTTAATCTTTTTAGCATCATTTTATTTTAAAACCGACGCCAAAAATGATATCAATTGCAATTTTTGGCATCAGTTTTCTTAAAAAACTGACGCCAGAAGACCAACATATATCATCTTTTGCATCGGTTTCAAAAAAAACCGACGCCAAATAGTATTCACTAATACGTGGGATCAGAAATTTAATTTTTTTCACAACATGAATTTATCTTTTTAAAATCCCGCCTATATTTTCATACAACTCAATCGAAAATATTTTCATTTACTATATATAAATCTGTTTCTCCTTCATTTATCATTTTCATCCTCTTCGATTCAATCAAGTTTTCAATGTGACATCAATCGTTAATTTGAATACGGTATGTATTCTATTCATTCATTTTATTTATTATTAATGTCCTTCATTTATAAGAAACTCGATTAGACTTCATATAATGATGATTTACTTTTATTATCGTGTTAAAAATATAAAACATCCAGATGAGATTTACCAAGCTTGGTGTAAGTTTAATTATAGATCGTCGTTTTTATTATCACATGAGATCTACGCTAAATATAAGAGATATGATGATAAAAAACATATCATTTCAATGAAAGATCTAAAAATAATCGAAATGTGTTTGAAGTATTATGTATATTTTATATCATTTGGTATATGTGATTTTAATTTGTGTTTATCTTGTTTTCTTTAAATCATATTGTATCAATCGATACTTTGACATGTTCAACTTTCGACGGCCATAACTTTTGATCTGTAACTCCGTTTTAGCTCCACGACCAGTCAAATCAAAGATTTGGAAATGCTCTAAAACATCAAACAATAAAAATTGCTTTTTGGCGTCGGTTTTTGTAAAAAATGACGCCAAAAATAAGTTTTTTCCATTTATGGCGTCGGTTTTTTTCAAGAACCGATGCAGAAACTATTTTTTTTAACTTTTTGGAATCGGTTTTTAAGGAAACCGATGCCAAAAATGACACGGATGAGTTTATTTGGCATCAGTTTTTTACAAAACCGACACAAAAAAGCAATTGAAATTTTTTTTGGCGTCGGTTTACAAAAACTGACGTAAAAAGTCATATTTTTTACGTCGGTTAAAAACCGACGTAAAGAATAAAAAAACCAACGTTAAAGACCTTTTTTCTACTAGTGTATTTATCTGATTAAGTGTATATATATATATATCTGTTTTTGTAATATAAATAGTGAAATATATAAAAATATATATATTTGTTGTGTTATCGACGACCCAAGATATAAATCAAGCATCAATGACTAGTCACTATGGTCTCACAAGGCAATCGGGGATCTCATTCCCAACTATCATAGACCCTATGGTTCACCATGCCAAAATGAAAAAGGTGTAAGGTATTTCATTCCCATATATCAGAAAAATAATGTATTTTATGCCTAATGTCATAAGTATAAGGGACTCCATGCCCGATATCATAATTATTTGGGATTCCATGCTGGGTATCATAAGTATGTTGTATGTGATATCTGGTTTGATAAGAAAATGGGATTATATTCCCATGAATCACCTTTATTACTTACTCCAAGCCTAGTATCACAAGAAAATGGTATTCAAAGACTAATATAACCCATTTAAGGAATTACATGCCTGTGTTTCTCAAGTACGATGGATTCTGTATCTGAGTATTATCAATATAAGGGATTCCATGCTCGAATATCAGGATTATATAGGCTTCATAATATGTTGACATTCCACATTAAAAAATGGTCTATGCATTATTAAAAATTGAAACCATGTAAGAGTCATATCAATCACTTTCCATTTAATTCATTATAGTCATTACATTTACGATTCATGAAAAACCAATATAGAAGATGTTTTGGTCACATATATAATTATAATACCAAAGGGTAGTTCCATAGGCACACTTTATAGGGTTAAATAGTTAATGGGGACTTATCCCAATATAAGTAAGGGGATATATGGTTTTAATGACATAGAAACTTGTTTTAAAATGTTTTAAGTGTATTTTAAAGGTATCACATGGAAAATATATCATGATGAATTAGGAATCAATGTATAAAGTAAAAATACATGAGGGGAAACTACTAGAACACCAAAGTTATTCATTTCGAGGAATACTCATTCAGTATCAGAATATCATTTTGTCCTGATTAGAGAAAATGGAATAATAGAAAAATACCCTAAGAATTGGGCATATAGGGGTACACTAATATAACTCCTTATATAGGTAGAAGTATGAATAAAGGATTTAATATATCGAAGATATTACCAATGGTGATCTAACAAGATTAACAGTTTTTGATCTGTCATTAGATGGAATAATATATTCAAATATAAGCTACAGGATTGAGAAGATCAGATGTTGAAAGAAAGGGATGATGTCTACGTTAAAATAAGGAAGAAGGAGGGGTCAATTATTAAAAAAATCTAGAAAAATTTCATTTTCAATAAAAATTAAATGTATCATTATTTGGCTACATTATTGGACCAACCATGTTCCTATTGTCTGTTCCCCACTCCATATGAAGCACACATCGCACAAACTATAGTGCATAGTTTGAAAAACCATGTATCACCCACGAACACCCTCAATATCAGCTCAACATGGCCTAAACATACCTCTTGTTGTTTAAAAAACTATGCACCACCCTTACTGTGATTCATTGTTTGAGGTGTATAGTTAACACTAACAGTGCACTAAGCACGTACCTCTATAGTTCCCTCCAACATTCAGAGCTCTGATATAACGCCCTGACCCTAGTTACCCAGAATCGGTGCATTATTACAAAACATTGGCATGATCACAAACGATCAAGTCTCGAAAGACCGATTATTTTAGTAGTCTTGGAAACACTAGATATATTCATAAGGCTTACATTACATCATAAAGTAAAAAAACTACAACAACATCTTGTCATCATATCCCCTCATAATCTCATTACTGGTCATTCATAAATTACTTCTTCACATCCTGGGAAAAATAAAACATTGAAAGGGGTGTGCTCAGATTCTCAGTAAGTATAACAATATAGAGGAAACTTTCATAAATAATCATAAGCATTTAAGTCAATGTATAACTAAAACAAAAGCCTTTTAAACTTGAACTCCAGCATAATATGGCAAAGATAAAATGAAATAATTCCATTTACTTATTCACATGATATTATACTAGTCAAATAACCACATGCAATATCAATAACCACTTTCATAATGATGGAATACATAATGTCAGACTATCATAACCACATAGTCTAGGCCTTGTTCCAAGACTACAAATAATATTTTGTCAAGGCCTTATTCCAAACACTAGTTTATCTCATGAGACCTACCGATGCATCGAGGGTCTATAGCGAGCTCCACCCATCACTTACTATGTCCAATGCATTCCTCATATGAAAAGTTTGAAACATAACATAAACATTCGTATTAAAATGAGCATAAGAAATGTCAATACTTTATCCACAAACCATGAATGGTTGAAAAATAGCACATCCACAGTAAAACATAACTCATTTGATACAATATTGAAGATTTTATTGTATCAGATTAACCTCAATCAATAATAATGAAGGATATTGGCATAGATTAATATAATCATCAAACTATTGAGAGAAATATCCCTTTTTTCTTGAAAACATATAAAAGTCACACTATTTGTCAAGAAGAAATTTGAAATATATTTTTGAATCAAAGTGTCCCATAACACTTTGAAACATTATAAAGGAATTTTTATTTGAAAACTTTAATTTCCATATAAATAAATCCTTAAAACCATTTTTAAAACCTGGACATTAATGATAAAGATTTAGAATAATAAATCTTTAAAACATTTTAAAATGATATTTTAGTGAGTTCCTAACCAAAAGAGAGACACTTGAATACAAATAATTGAGGTAATAAAAACATTGTAATATCACGAGAACAAAGGTATTCATGATATATTATGTCATAGTACATTATATACACCATATAAAAGTGATTTGGTGTATAACAAAAAAGGAGTCTCAATGGAATGTAAATTGAGATGAAATATCTCACAAAGGTCATATCCTTAGGTTAAGGATAAATCAACGACATAATTATGTGTGAAAAATAAAAATACACTCAATATGATTGGATATTCAGTGTAAAATAATCAAAGGACATTCACACATATTCTTGTAAAAACAACACCAATAAATTGGATGTTTAACTCAACAAATCGAGATTGAGTAAAAATTACTCTTATCAAGTTCATACCTATGACTTGAGAATTTATCAATTGAGTGATTATGTGTATCAAAAGTATATCCACATAAAGGGGAGTGGAAATTATGACATAATAAAATGAGTATTGATTCCACACATAATCTTGGAGTAAAATAATCAATGAAGTATGCGTGAAGCTGAATGAGTGGAAATGGAAATTTCAGATTCCCTTATTGATTTGGTAATATACGAAACATACACCCATGAATGAAGGATCATAAAATGATGATGTAAATATACATGAATTAATGTATATTACACAATTAAAACAAACATGGGCAGTACACACACAACATGCAATAAATAAGTGGTGAATAATGGAAATCTCACAGAATTAAAAGTGAGATAAGAAACCCCTTACTTTGTAATTTTTCCTTGGTATAGGGTAGGTTAACCTACTGTATAATTGTTAAATAATTTTTATTTAATTATACAAGAATCATATACATTTATATGATATCATATATGATCTCTTAACATTGATTTGTTGATAATATCTTAGTATTATCATCATTTTTTAGGTGTTGACATACTCATTTTCCTTTATATTCTCTGTTATGTGAGCCATATTTGTTTTGGATGGGATATTTAATATTCATATCCAGAATGATATTATGTATCTAAACATTATTTCTAATCATCAAATGATATTTATTCTTGAATGTATATGATGGGGAATGAATCTCATCGCGTTCATGGAGACGGTAATTCGTACGTACGCACGAGCGACAATATCATTCTTTTGATATTAAAATAATATATAATTGGATGTTATATCATATATACAGAATAATTATCATGTCATATTTATTATTTACATGAATTAAACATCATTATTATACCCATCCAAATAATAATATATTGAATAATAATTACACCACGACGTGGAGACGGTAGGTCGTACGTACGCACGTATAGTGACATGTCATTCAAAGGATTGATAAAATACTGAATATGGTTGTTAAATATTTATAATTACATCACAGTATATAGATAATACTGAAGTTATTATTTTATAATGGAAATAATAAAGAAATAAGAAGTGGAAGAAGAAAGGAACTTGAAAGAGTGTGGTGAAATCATTACCTCTTCTTCAGGTTCTTCCTTTTGATTTGATCAAAAGGGCTCCTTAAGTTGGATTTCTGGCCATAAGAGGGCCTCTAGGATGAAGTGATGAAAGTTGAGAGTATATTTGTGTAGGGTTTGTCTGATCCAAAAGGCTTTGAAGGTGTAAATTATAGAGAAGGGGGAGTACCCATTTATAAGAGGGGTGAGGGGAACCTTTGGAAAAGCTAGAAATATTATTTTATAATAAATTAATATTCGGTTTCAAATGGCTAAAAAGTGCATTATTTAAAGGTTAAGGTGTGTATGGGTCTAAATCCTATCAACAAATAGATTTAAGATAGTTTTGGGTCACTATATTAACTTTATCAAATCCATTTAACTCTTAGTTAAATAGTTTGACATTTACCATGTCTCTTTGTAGTTTTATATTATATAGCTAATACTTACTATATATCTCTAAGAGAGCCCAAACTGGTCCATTAATTATAAAAATATCGTTATATAAGTCCTTTGGCCAAACCATAGATTTTTAAGAATATAATATCAATTAATAATATAATATTTGTTTTAAAAACTCTTTTATGTCAATTTTAACACTATTGGGTATTTTGTTTTTTATAATTTCATAACAGCATTATTACTTCGAAATAAATTTATTTAAACAGTCTTAATATGTCATATTAACCATTAAAATTATTTTAATGCTTAAAAAGTCTCATATTACATCTATTTTTATATTTATAATATCAATTGTTTTAATATTTCATTAATTAGGTAATTACTACATCACCATTGTGTCATAAATAAATTAAATTATTTAATGTATAAAAATTATAAATAAAATACCATTATGTAGAAAATATTTTTATATTTCTAATGAAAATTTATAATAGAATTTTTCTTATGTATAACCCTATATTAAAAAAAATTTAGTTATTAAACATTGATTTTATCTCTTTTAACTCATCTTTGAATTGAATAATAATAAACTTACTAATCTAATCCAAGTGGACCTAAATGATAATATTTTATTCCTAAGGTTGTTTTTGGTCGAGATACACTTTTCCAATAGATTTAGGATATGTGTTATGGTAATATTAATATCATTTTTACCCTTAATTACCCTATTTACTTTTAACCGTGGTAAATAAAAGTAAAATAGTTACTATTCACATAAAATTATTTTCATCTGATTGAACAACATTTTAATCCTTGATATTAACAACTTCTCTTGGATTTTCGAAATTCTACTCACAGAAGCGGTAAAATTATGTTTTATGTGAATTTCCAAATTCTCCTAAGAGGTGGATAAAAGACGCTGAAAAGTTCAATAAAAAAATTTTATATCTAAAATTATTCTAAACTAACTCCAATGAATTAAATTGAACATATATAGGTATTATGTATCTATTTTGACCATAATTAAATTTAAATAAAATAAATAACTATTTAAATAAAAATTTGGTTTTAAACTATAACTCAGTGTTTTTCACTATTCATCAAAAATTGAATGCTTTCAAAAAAATACCAAAAATTCACCCTAAGCTAATTTTGATATTCCGAATCCAGAAATGAAGTCCATTTTGAAAGATAAAATTTATAAAATTTCAAAAAGTGGGTATTACTATTCATAACAGCTACTTTGATTGGCTGTGGTGTGTGTTAGAACTCAAAGTTGTGTACAACACGCGCTGTTGTATTATTCAAAGAGAAGCATACCATGGAAGCTTGGGGTGTTAAATTGTTCCCTCATTCAACTAATTTCACCCTCGATATTTTTAAAATTGGGCTTGGGAATATAATGGAAAGTCCTACATTGTAAAAAGAGTCGATAAAACTATCACCTTAAAAGAAAGAAAGAAAAGTACAAAGGTCACCCAAGATAACTCATACTAGGATTACATGTAGGAAAACTTGGATATGGAAGATAAACTAAGTTTCATGTTCTGATGGGGAGTGATAGAAAACATGATCAGGAGAAAGTTAACAACAAGAAAGCCACAAACTTGTGATGGGACAAACGTTCATTAGTTTCCCAGTAGGAAAAGTATACAGGCAACATTTTCTTTAAGTTATATTACATAAAGATGAGGAATTAATTTATAAGATTAACTGTGAAAATAAAGAGATATACTTACTTTTTAAGTATAGTTTCATTCTTTAATAAATTTCCACCACTAACTAATTTTTTTTAAACGATGAGTATTCAATAAGACTTGGTCACACTGGAAGAGATAGAATACACTTATGTAGAATCACATGATCCACGAAGGATAAAATATATATTTACCTTATCTTTAGAGATTAATCGAAACCAAAACGGTTAGTACAAGATCTGATGATCCCCCAAAAGGATATTCCTTTATAGAAAAAAACACTAATCTTAATTTCTAAAATTAAACCAACAACACCCCAATGTTAAATAAATACCATTCAATAAACAATTGTCCTTAAAATCCTTCAATATAATCCACACTAATATTGAAACCCAAAACATAGAAGAATTTGGTCATGTAGTCTTCCATGTTAAATTGTATCTCCAAATGACATCAACTACTCTTAAAGTCACATACTTAAAAGTAATTAACCTAATCACATATTCTCTATTATAGGTTAATACTTTCCATAAATAACCCAAATAACTATAAATCCAAAATAAAAACATAGAAAAAATCCACCATTACTCCTCAAATGAAATCCCATAGTATTCTATTTTCCTTGAGAATATAGCATTCCCTAAAAAGTGTACATCTTCTAAAATAACATTTATCACATAATAACCAAATCTTTTTCCAATACTAAGGGTGTTCACGTGATAAGAAATCAGATCCCAGATCAACTTATTATTGATCAATAAAATCATTTAACTAAAAATAATTAGTCACACTAACCAGGGACTTCACATAGTCCAAGGGTAGGTGAAAAATCCCTATCACACTTTGGTTGCGGGTTCGATTCCCACAACTTTGTCCAATGCGATGGGTTGTCACACAGTCTGCGTGTTGTCCGTTTTCAAAAACTATATTCTATAACATAACCAAATTGAGATAAATTACTCAAAATAGCCATAACATAATTTAAACACAAATGTTATCTCATACCTAGCATTTTCATCCCAGAATATAATAACTTGTAATTGCCTCAAATTTAAGGTTCATATAAAACCAAATGGTTTTTTAAAACTATATCCACAAGTGAAAATATAATTATTCCTCAAATATCATTTTCACATTATAAATTTCAAGGTTACACGTATAAGAAAAAATTCACCCAATGTAATCTCAACAACAAAGAGCACTAATACCTTCAAACATTTTTCTATCCATTTATTTCCACATAGGTTCTTCCTTGACAAAGAGGTTATCCTATAGAATAGGGCATTGACTTGGGTGATGACAAGGTCCCTTAAATTTATGACAAATGACCGTAATTGGAATCTTAGGATCATTTTTATATTCTTCCATAGTACTCTTCATTTTTTTCTCGGTAATTCTTTACTTTATGCCCTTATTTCCCACACATAAAGCATTTATTTGTTCCATTGAGACACTTTCCTGGGTGTCTCCTTCCACATTTATGGCATGATGAAAATTGGGCTTTCTTCTTTCCATGGTCTTCATAGCTAGAGCTCTTATCATTCACAGCCTTTCTCTTTATTGTTGAGTCTTGGAGTTTGTTAATATATATGTTTTTGATCATATTTTTGGAAAACTGATTTGGCATGTACATGATATCTTTTACACCTATCAACATTCCATTTTTTTCTCATTTCCACCACTGTTCCCACCATGTACGTCATTCTCAAAGTTACTATGAATTCCTTGGAATCCATCCATTGACTAAAACTAGAAAGCCTTGTGTGAGTAACAGTAGTCATAAAATCATTTAGATAACATCATAACACCATGTTCTTAATTTGAAACACCTTATGATTAACCCATGTCATTTATTCTCTTCTTATATAAAAATACTTCAAATCGGTTTGTAAGGAAAATGTAAATTATTCTAATCATATCCCCCGGGAGTGTCGTAACCAAGAGTGCAACAAGGCACTTTGTCATGCAACAGTTCCCGTTCGATTCTAGCTCAAAGCGGTGTTTTTGAGTTTTACCCCTAGGTACATATGTGATAGAGCCACCTCTACCTGCTCGTATCCAGATAGGGATTTAATTCATGGAAAAATCACAAAATCTATACAATACCAAAATTCTAGGAATCTCTTCTATACAAATCCTTAAAGTCTATCTTAGTGCTATGTGCTTCAATCAGAGTTTATCTAAATCTAGTTTCTTGGGTTTGTACTAAACATCCTCTAATACCAATTGTAATGCCTAGACCCCAGTTACCAAGAGTCGGTGCATTATTACTTAACATTGGAAAGATCACAAAAGATCAAGTCTCGAAAGACCGATTAGTTTAGTAGTCTTGTAAACACTAGATATATTCATAAGCCTTACATTACATCATAAATTAAAAAAAACTACAAAAACATCTTGTCATCATATCCCTTCATACAATCCTTGCACGTCATTCATAAATTACTTTTCAAATCTTGGGAAAAATAAAACATTGAAAGGGGTGATCTCATATGCTTAGTATGGATAACTATATGGCAGAAACTTTCATAAATAATCATAAGCATTTAAGGAAATGTATAACTAAAACAAAAGCCTTTTAAACTTTAAATTTAGCATAAAATGGCAAATATAAAATGAAATAATTCATTTTACATATTCACATGGATATTCTACTAGTCTAATAACAACATGAAATATTAATAATCACTTTCATAATGATGGAATCCATAATTCAAGACTATCATAACCGCATAGTCAAGGCCTCGTGCCAAGACTACAAATAAGATTTTGTCAAGGCCTTGTGCCAAGACACTAGTTTGTCCCATGAGACCTACCGATGCATCGAGGAGATATAGTGGGCTCCACCCGTCACTTACTATGTCCAATGCATTCCTCATATGAAAAGTTTGAAATATAACATAAACATTTGTATAAAAACTAGAATAGGAAATGTCAATACATTAACCACAAAACAAAAATGGTATAAAAATATCACATCCACTATCAAACATAACTCATTCGATACAATATGGAAGATTGTATTGCATCAAATTAACCTCAATCGAGAATAATGAAGGATATTTACATAGATTAATATAATCATCAAACTATTGAGAGAAATATCCCCCTTTTTCTTGAAAACATATATGAGTCATGCTATTTGTCAAGAAGACAATTAAAATAGATTTTTGAATCAAAGTGTCCCATACCACTTTGAAAATTTTAAAAGGAATTTTGATTTTAAAACTTCAATGTCCATATAAATAAATCCTTAAAACCATTTTTAAAACAAGGACATTAATGAGAAAGATTTAGAATAATAAATCTTTAAAACATTTTAAAATGATATTTTAGTTAGAGTTCCTCACCAAAAGAGAAACACTTGAATACAAATAAATGAGTTAATAAAAAATTGGTAATATCATTAGAATAAAGGGATTCATGATATACTATGTCAAAGTACATTTTATACACCATATAAAAGTGATTTGGTGTATAACAACAAAAGAGTCTCAATGTAATGTAAATTGATATAAAATCTCTCACTAAGGCCGTATCCTTATGTTAAGGATAAATAAACGACATAATTATGTGTGAAAAATATAAATACACTCAATATGATTGGATATTCAGTGTAAAACAATCAAAGGACATTCACACATATTCTTGTAAAAACAACACCAATGAATTGGATGTTTAACTCAACAAATCAAGATTAAGTAAAAATTACTCTTATCAAGTTCATACTGATGACATGAGAATTTATAAATGGAGTGATTATGTGTATCGAAAGTATATACACATAAAGGGGAGTGTAAAGTACGACATAATCAAATGAATATTGATTCCACACATAATCTTGGAGTAAAATAATCAATGAAGTATGCGTAAAGCCGAATGAGTGGAAATTGAAATTTCATATTCCCTTATAGATTTGGTAACTTACGAAACATACACCCATGAAATAAGGATCATAAAATTATGATTTAAATATACATGAATTAATTTATATTACACAATGAATATAAACATGGGAATTACACACACCACACGTAATAAATAAGTGGTGAATAATGGAAATCTCATGGAATTAAAAGTGAGATAAGAAACCCCTTACTTTGCAATTTTTCCTTGGTAGAGGGTAGGTTAAACTCCTATATAATTTTTAAATAATTTCTATTTAATTATTCAAGAATCATATACATTAATATGATATCATATATGATCTTTTAACATTGATTTGTTGATAATATCTTTGTATTATCATCATTTTTGGGTGTTGACGGATTAATTTTCCTTTATATTTTTTGTTATGCGGGCCATATTTGTTATTGATGGGATATTTAATATTCATATACAGAATTATATCATGTCTCTAAACATTATTTATAATCATCAAATGAAATTTAGTCTTGAATGGATATCATGGGGAATGAATCTCATCGCGTTCTTGGAGACGGTAATCCGTACGTACGCACGAACGACAATATAATTCTTTTGATTTTAAAATAATATATAATTGGATGCTATATCATATATACAGAATCATTATCATGTTATATTTATTATTTACATGAATTAAACATCATTATTATACCCATCCAAATAATAATATATTGAATAATAATTACACCACGAAGTGGAGACGGTAGGCCGTACGTATGCATGTATGGTGACATGTCATTCAAAGGATTGATAAAATACTGAATAGGGTTGTACCATATTTATAATAACATCACAGTATATAGAAGATACTAAAGTTATTATTTTAGAATAGAAATAATAAATAAATTAGACGTGGAAGGAGAAAGGAACTTGAAAGAGGGTGGTGAAATCATTACCTCTTCTTCAGGTTCTTCCTTTTGATTTGATCCAAAGGGCTTCTTAAGATGGATTTCTGACCAAAGGAGGGCCTCTAGGATGAAGTTAGGGAAGTTGATAGTATATTTGGGTAGGTTTTGGTAGATCCAAATGGCTTTGATGGTGTAAATTAGAGAGAACGGGGAGCACCCATTTATAAGAGGGGTGAGGGGAACCTTTGGAAAAGCTAGAAATAATATTTTATAATAAATTCATATTCGGTTTCTAATGGCTCAAAAGTGTATTATTTAAAGGTTAAGGTGGGTATGGATCGAAATACTCTTAGTCAATAGATTTTAGATAGGTTTGGGTCACTATATTAACTTTATCATTTGTATTTAACTCTTAGTTAAATAGTTTGACATTTACCATGTCACTTTGTAGTTTTATATTATATTGTTAATAAACATACAATATACCTCCAAGAGACCCCAAAGTGGTCCATTATTGATACACCTATCATTATATAAGTCCTTTGGCCGAACATTATATTTTTAGGAATATAATATCAATTAATAATATAATATTTGTTTTAAAAACTCTTTTATGTCAATTTTAACACTATTGGGTATTTTGTTTTTGTTAATATCATAACAAAATTATTACTTTGAAATAAATTTATATAACCAATACTAATATGTCATATTAACCTAAAAATTTAATTTAATGCATAAAAAGTCTCAAATTAATTTATTTTGATATTTATAATATCAATTATTTTAATATTTCATTAATTAGGTAATTATTGAATCACCATTGTCTCATAAATAAATTAAATTATTTAATGTATATGTTGGTCAGAGTGGACACTCAAGAGGGGGGTGAATTAAGTTCCGATTAAAATTTCTGTTTAAAAACTGTCTTAAAATCCCCCAAATAAAACACAGAATTAAACTGTAGTGAATTTATATCAAAATAAAGGTTATGCTAGGTTCTCAAAGGATTGAATATTTCCCAGTTAATCAAATTAGAATAATTGATTAACTTTTGAAACTAAATTACTGATTTACAACTAATATAAACACTTGTGATTTTAATTATCAAAGTGACTTTAAAACAGTTTTGGATTTAAAGTTGGTTGCGGCAGAATAAAACCAAACTTTGAAAATAAATAAGAAGAGCAGGTTTAACCAAGAGGTTTAGTCTCAAGCTGAGACTATGTCCTCTCAAAACATTATATAAAAGTAATCCACACCCTGGATCGGGGTTTACAACAGTATATAACTGTCCAGGTCCAAGACCTCTACCACTGTTATCTGTGGGAACAAAAACAATAGCAAACCAGCTGTACAGGTCACACATGACCTCTACCACTATCCCAGTGGGAAATAAAAGATGTAAGAGTTTGAGTGAGGATTTACAGATCCTCTAGTTAAAGTACAGGAGACAGTGTGTGTGTTAAATAGAGAAGATAACACACACTACTCGAAATGTAAAAAGTAAATCACAGAGGCAAAGATTTAGAGTTTAGAAATGGCTCTAGTGATTGCGGTATAGCTCTGGACTCCTTTGGATTGATCAGAATTGGTTCTGAGTCCTCTTCTGCGTTTTTTCTAGAAAACAGAGTGTCGTCTGCTTCCTTGACTTCCATGTGTAGAGACAGAGAAAAAGGTAGTCGATGAAGTTCTTGTGTTGATGTTCTCCTTCTCAGCTCTCTTTCTTGGTATGCAAGAATGTATGAGTTCTTTGTTTAAGTTCAGTCGTCTTTTTGTATTCACACTCAGTTGTTCTTCAAGCACACCTCATGGTATGTATGCCTCTATGTTCATTCCTTGTGTTTTGTAGCAGCACATCCTTCATTCATTTAAAGCACGAGCTCCGGAAAAAGAAATGATTTCTTTTTGCAGGTACGAGGTACGGTTCCCTGACATCCAACAACACACATTAAATAAATGTCAGTGTATTAAAATATACCTGATATGACCGTTGGTTAGATTAAATAATGATAAAGAAATTAAAGCAGTGTCGGGTTCTGTCTCTAGAACAGTAGCTTTGATATCGGTAGGTGGATGTCACGGTAGGCCTGAGTAACGGTAGCTTCTTTTGTAACGGTAGACTTGAGTAACGGTAACCTTTCTATCGGTAACCTTTTAATATCGGTAGGCTTAGTATATAGGTAACCTTCCGCGTATCGGTAGACTTGCATATCGGTGACCTTTGAGTATCGGTAGGCTTTGATGTAATGGTAACCTTCTTATATCGGTAGCGGTAGCTCTGTCTCAATAGCGGTAAGTCTGTATTGTATCGGTAGATTTATATTGGTAGTGGTGACTCTGTATCGGTAGTAGTATACTTGTCTTATATCGGTAGCGGTAGGTCCCTATCGGTAGCTGTAGACTTTGATGTATCGGTGACTTGTCTGTATCGGTAACTTTCACATATCGGTAGGCTTTGCATAATGGTGATCTTTACGTATCGGTAGACTTCCTTTGATAACGGTAGCTTCAACATATTGGTGCACTTGTGTGTATCGGTAGCTTTTTTCTGTTTAAACATTCTATTGGCAGAATAGGTTAACTCAGAGTGTAAAATAATCTAGTAACTGAAAGACTAGAATTTAAACATAAAATATTAGAACAATACTTAAAGCATATAGATTCCCAAATAATTATGTAACCATTTATCAAATAGGGATTATCAAAATACAAATAATCATAATTGGGATGATCAAAATATAATAAAGTAACTAGATTCCCAGAGGGTTCAACAATCTCCCCCTTTTTGATAATAACAACTTATGCTAAAAAATTGAAATTGTATCAGAGGAAAAAGTGGAAAAGCAATTAGGTCTCATTTCTTATTTTCTATCATTCCCCCTTTTTTAATTCTTAGGTATCATTTATTATTTTCTCTCATTCCCCCTTTTTTAACTCTTAGGTCTCATTTATTATTTGCTCTCAGTGGCTCATTTGCTTATTTTCTCCCCATTTTTTGATTAACAAAAACAAGGGTAGCAGAGAAAAGATAAAGACTAGCAGAGAATAAATGACAAAGTAATAGAAACTTAGTAAAGAAGAGAATGAAGAGGAATTTCATTAATATAAAAAAGATACACTGATAAAGTCAGAATAAAAATAAAAGTAAATCCTATCAAAAAGATCTAGAAACACTCAATCTTCTACTTGAATTGAAGTCTTTCCCTTAGGATGAGAAGAGGATGCAGGGTCAGGTTCTATAGAAGGATTAGGAATAGCTGAAAGCACAACTGGTGGTTCATCTACAGAAACTCTACCGGATCTGAAATTTGTATTCCTCTGAGTGATCATTTGTGTCAAGCTCCTGAGGGCCTGAGCTGGAGTCAATTGAGTGGTACTCCCAGAGGCAGAAGCAAGAAGGGAAGGAGGTACAATTACTGGCCTGGCATCCACATGCAGGAAGGGCATCAATAGGTTCCTGAAATCCATTATAATGCTTCTTCCTCTCTCCATTGGAGACACAAAATCATCTCGATTTTCAATGAATTTATCCAAAGCAAAAGTAAGCACCCTGAGCTTACTAACCTGTTCTTCGAAGGCTTGGGTAACTGGAGGAAACTTCATATTTTACAGTAAGATCTTGAAATTTTTGGTCAGCTGATGCTTGGTATAAACCTTTTCAAAATAAGCATCCACCTTATTCTTGATTGCCTCTTGAGAACCAGTAGCTGTCTGCAGGTGATCACGAACAAAACTACTAACTTCCCTAGTGGTAGCAAGAATCTGAGTATCTAATGCACCACTGGGACTGGCCTTAGCCAATTCTTCCTGAATAATAGTGTGGATCTGGTCAAGGTTCACACTGGAGCTAGATGAGGGAAGAGGTTTCATTGAGAAGGCCAATGTCTCCTTGATGGATTGAGTCAGACTACTCACTACCTTCTGAACAAGTGTATCCTGACTATTCAGATGTTCTTTGACTGAATTCTTAAAGGCCTCAAAAACTTCCACAAATTTCTTGACTACCTCTTTGATATATCTGATATCAGTGTGCACTTGGGTTTGAGAGCTATGCATGGTAGTCAGAGAAGCAAATAGATCGTCTCAAGGCAACTACAGCTCCTGTCCAACTCTCAATCTGAGTGTGGCACACTTTAATTTCATCCATCATTTCATTAATAGGACTGGATACAGCATATCCAATGGATAACTCAAGGGATTTCTCCATGCTTTTCATCTCTTCAACCATACTTTTCTTCATATCTGCCACTGATTCCCTTAATGCTTCTTTCAATTCAGCTTTTAAGGACTCAAGGTCTTCCTTGGTTGCCACATTTTCAGCCACAGTAGGTAGGATAACTGATTCCTTTTGGGGCTGGTCTTCCTCATCCAAATATCCATAAGAAAGTCCAAGAACCATATATCCGGGATCTGATGTCCAACCTCCAATTTCATATAGCACTGATACTGAACCAAGATTCTCCCCCTCACTTGGAACATTCTCCTGAGGTATCTCCTCCAATGGTTCTTCCTGAGGTAATTCTGCAACTTCTTCTACAACTGCATTAGATTCAATATCCATTTTTTCTGAGTCATCAATGACTCTCTCATCGATAGATGCAGCTTCTCCTTCCTGATCAGGAATTGTCCTGAATGTACTGTCTATCAGAGGGCTCAAAATGAACTCTTCTTCTTCATTTTCCTTGTCATCTGCTTCACCAGAAGCCTCCTTTTCTTCATTAAAAACATGATCGGATTCAGTTGCCTCATCCTCTTCAGAGGTTTCCGTAACAACATACTGACATGCTTCTTCTCCTTCTTGTGTAGTTTCAGTGTCATGGTCCTTCAAAACAGCTTCTCTTATTAGCAGTTCTTTTGGAGGGCTAGCTGCTCCATAAGAGATATTTTGAGGCAAAGGACTAGGAGGTAAATTAGGGTCTCCTCCTTCCACGACTGATGTCTCTTCCTCCTCAGCTTCATTATCACTGTAGACCGGTTCTGGCTCATCTGGTCCAAGACCAGGATCCCTCACATCCTTTGGTCTAGAAGGATGATCCACAGGAGTATACATGTCATAGATTTTTCCATTATCATTAACCCATGATTTCTTCCAAGGATTCCAACTGACTTTCCTATATTTATAGACAGTCCTGGTGATGCAGAAGTTATTCTTAACTACTATCATTTCATCCTGAGGTCCAGCCACCTCTTTTGCTTTCATCAAAACAGAAATCAACTTTTAGAAGAACAGTGCATTTGACTTAGACTTTGGTATAGTCATATCCTCAATCTGAATCATAATCAATCTACACAGATTTACCTTAACTCCATTCTTTAACAGATACAAAAAATAAATTTCTTGAAATATGAGGGTATAAAAATCTCCTCTCCTTGGACTAATCACATGCTGAATGAACTTGAAAAGTAGTTTATCCTCCCCTGTCATCTCTGCAGCGATGACCTTTTTAGGAGTTCCATCTCCTGTCAGCTCTAACAAAGCATCTTCATAATTAAACACATCACTGGTTGAGGGAACAGATTTTGAATAGAAATCACAATCTCATTCATGCGGAACTCTTAAGTTCCCATCCCATTCCACTGAAGTAAAAGAAACTTCATATCCATTCACATAAGAAATCATTCTGCTTTCTTCTTTAGTCTTCTCAAAATGTATGAATTCATAGAACTGTTTCACCAGTCCTGGATAATAAGGCCCATTGTTGTTCGCGAAGTGCTCGGTCCAACCTAGTTCTTCTAAAACTTTAAGAACCAAGGACTTGCTCTCCATGAGCTATTCTCCACATACCTCTTTCTCAATGAAAATCTCTCGCTTTGAGAGATGCGGGTTTACTAGATTCCTTCGAGATACACTTCCACTTCCACTGGTACTAGCATTCGTTGCTTTTTGTATTTTCGCTTGCGGCTCATCACTACCATTTGTAACCTGGGGTCTCTTGACACGGCCATTACAGATTAGAGGTTTAGGGTTTTTCGGCTTTAGGGGTTTAGGTTGTAGGGATTCGAACAGACGAGTTCGTGGTGAGATTGAGTGAAGTCTAATATCGGGTTTAATATCATTTAGGATTCATAAATAAAATAAATCATAAAAAAAATTCAAAGTCTCAGCCTTAAATACAGAAGTTTAAAACAGTGTGAGATGCACCGGTAAATTCTCTTAACGGTGAGGTCTTCTAACGGTGAGGTCTCCTATCGGTGAGGTCTCATAACGATGAGGTCTCTTAACAGTGAGGTCTCCTGGCGGTGAGGTCTCCTAATGGCGAGGTCTCCTAACGGTGAGGTCCCTTAACGGTGAGGTCTCCTAACGGTGAGGTTTTTCTAATGGTTTTAAGAATAAGTTATCATTCATAATTCGTGTTTGTTGAAACTTAATCTTTCTAAACATAAAGGTTTAGTAAAGATATCATCTAATTGGGGTTCAGTTCCTATAAATTCAAGAGTTATATCACCTCTTTGATAATGATCTCTTAGAAAGTGGTGTCTAACATCAATGTGTTTAGTTCTAGAGTGAGACACAGGGTTCTTAGAGATGTTGATTGCACTAGTGTTGTCACAGTTAATTGAAACATGGTTAAAATTAAATCCATAGTCCTATAAAGTGTGTTTCATCCACAGAATATGTGCACAGAAACTACCAGTAGCTATATACTCTGCTTCAGCAGTAGATAATGCAACTGAGTTCTGTTTCTTACTACACCATGATACTAGGGATTTTCGAAGTAAATTACATGTTCCAGATGTGCTCTTTCTGTCTAACTTGCATCCAGCAAAGTCAGCATCTGAATAACTTATTAAATCAAATGATTGTTCTTTTGGGTAAAATAGTCCCAAATTAGCAGTACTTTTAAGATATTTGAAAATCTTTTTAACAGCAAGTAAGTGTGACTCTTTAGGGTTAGCTTAAAATCTAGAACAAATACATACACTAAACATAATATCAGTTCGATTAGCAGTAAGATAAAGTAAACTCCCAATCATACCTCTGTTATTAGTTTGGTCAACTGGTTTCCCAGTTTCATCAATATCCAATTTACAGGTGGCACTCATAGGTATATCACTTCCATTAATACTATCCAAACCAAATCGTTTTAATAAATCCTTAGTATATTTACTTTGATTTAAGATAATTATATCTTTAGATTGAATGATTTGAAATCCAAGAAAATACTTAAGCTCTCCCATTAAGCTCATTTCAAATTCATTTTTCATAACCTTTGAAAAATCAGTACATAAAGAATTTTTCGAAGATCCAAAAATAATATCATCAACATAGATTTGTACTATTAAAACATCTTTTGATATCCTTTTTAAAAAAAGAGTGGGATCAGAAATTCCTTTTGTAAATCCTTTTGAAATAAGAAAATTTGAAATTCTTTCATACCAAGCTCTTGGAGCTTGTTTTAAACCATATAATGCTTTATAATGTTTAAAAACATGATTTTGAATGTGAGGATTTGAAAAACTAGGTGGTGGTTCTACAAAAACATTTTCAACAATAAAACCATTTAAAAAGCACTTTTCACATCCATTTGATATAACTTGAAATTCAGATGTGATGCAAAATCAAGTAAGATCTTAATAGCCTCTAATATAGCTACAGGAGCAAAGGTTTCCTCATAGTCAATTCCTTCTTCTTGATTGTAACCTTGTGCAACTAGCCTATCTTTGTTTCTAATGATGTTTCCAGATTCATCAACTTTGTTTCTAAATACCCACTTTGTGCCTATGGTTAAAGTGTCCTTAGGACTTTCTACTAATTCCCAGACTTTATTTCTATCAAATTGATTTAGTTCTTCTTGAATAGACATTACCCAAAATTCATCATTGATAGCATCATTGATAATTTTAGGTTCTAACATTGAAAGAAAAGCTTGATATTCAACCTGATTTCTTAGAGAAGCTCTATTCTATGTTCCTCTATCTAAATTACCAACAACAGAATCTAATGGATGGTTCTTTAGAGTCCTAGTTGGTCTAGAAAAGGTAGGACTAGATATTTCAGGTTCATCTACAGGTTGGGGTTCAACAGAAGAAGGTTCTGGAAAATTTCCAGAACTGGATGTTTTAACTACAGGTCCATTGTCCTTATCATTAAGGTTCAAAACAGAGGGATCATCTTCAAGATTTTCAAGGGAGGTCTTAGGTTCATGTGGATCAGTTTCATCAAATTTGATGTGAACAGATTCCTCCACACATTTGGTTCTCTTATTGAAAACTCTATAGGCTTTACTAGAAATAGAGTAACCTAGGAAAATTCCTTCATCACTCTTGGATGAAAACTTGTCAAGATTATCATTAGTATTAAGAATAAAGACTTTGAAACCAAAAACTATGAAGTAGTTAACCTTAGGTTTCCTGTGGTTCCACAACTTATAAGGGGTCTTCTTAAGAACAGGTCTGATTAAGACTCTATTGATAACATAACAAGCTGTATTTATAGCTTCAGCCCAAAAATAAACAGGTAGGTCATACTCATTGAGCATGGTTCTAGAAATTTCCTGAAGGGTTCTATTCCTCTTTTCCACTGCACCATTCTGCTGGGGTGTCCTAGGGGAAGAGAAATTGTGACTATAGCCATTGTGTGAGCAGTAGGATTCAAACTCATTCTTTTTAAACTCACGACCATGATCACTTCTCAAGGTTTTGATATTAAGTTCACTAATATTTTCTACAGAGTTGGAATATTAAACAAAGTAAGAACAGGCTTCACTTTTGTGAGCTAGAAAATATACCCAAGTATACCTAGAATAGTCATCTACTAGAACATAGACATAGTACTTCTCATTTAAACTAGAAACTCTAGAATTTCCAAAAAAATCCATGTTAACCAACTCAAGAGGTTGAGAAGTTGACACTTCTTTCTTTGATTTGAAAGAAACTTTATGTTGCTTTCCCTTTTGACAAGGATTACAAACTTTATTAGCTAGGAATTCATGTTTTGGTAGGTCTCTAACTAATTTATTCCTAGTATGTTTTCTAAGTGAATGTACAATGTAGTGTCATAATCTTCTGTGCCAAAGCCAAGACTCTTTATGAAAGGCATTTAAACAAGTAATATTTTGCATAGATAAAGAATTTAAATCAACAGCATAAACATTTTCATTTTGTAAGGCAGAAAATACTAAAGCATTTTTAGAATTAAAAACATTTAATGAATCGTTTTCAAATTTAACATAAAAACCATCATCACATAACTGAGAAATACTTAACAGATTATACATCAGTCCATCAACGAATAAAACATTAGAAATTAATACTGAGTCAGTGTTACCAATCTGGCCTAAGCTGATGATTTTTCATTTTGAGTTATCACCAAAAGTGACAAACCCTCTATCAACTTTTATTAAACTCTTGAAGAATGATAATTCTCCTGACATATGTCCTGAACATCCACTGTCCAAATACCAAGTCTTTCTATAGGAGCTCTTCAAGCAAGTTCCCTACAAAACAGATTTAGATAGGAAATGATTTTGGTACCCAGATTTTCTTGGGTCCAGACAAGTTAGCCAATAAAACTTTAGGTACCCAAATTTGTCTTATGCATCTCATAAAATCTGCAGAATCAACAGATTTTGAAAGATAAACTTTATTAGATCTGTAACTATGAATATAACTGGTTGAAGCATATAAAGTTCCAGAACTAGCTACATTCTGTCTAGATTTAGGAATGAATTTAGTTTTGGTAATTTTCCTTTGTCCTGGTTGCTATCCTATACCAATAGTGTATCTAGGTGCTATTTTCTTACCTAGCATTTGAGTAAGATTATCTTTACCATTCATAATCTTTTATAAGTCTTTCTTAAGTTGCTCATTAGATAATTTCAGTTCAATGTTTCCTTAGAGTAACTGAGAATTATTTTCTATTTCAATATCAAGATCATATTTATGTTTAACATTTAAAGCATAATGTTTCTTTAAACCTTTGTATTTGTCTTTTAGCTCATTACAGGTGTCTTCTAACATATCACAATATTCAAACAGTTCAGTTTTTGACATGTTTTCTGAGTCAGAATCATCTCCAGAATAATATGAATTTAAAGAGGAGTTCCAGATGTTACCTCAGAAGTGTTTTTCATAAAACACATGTTTGCTTTATTTATGATTTTAGTTTCAGAAACATCAGACTCATTGTAACTATCCTCAAAAGCACTCCAGGTAGCCTTCATGGCTTTCTTATACTTATTTTCCTTGTATTCATACTTCTTCTTGCACTTCAGTTTTGGACAGTCTGCTTTTATATGTCCTTTTCTTTTTCACTCATAGCAGAAAACTTCATCACTTTTATCTGGCTTTTTCCAATCCTTCTTCCAATGACCCTTGTTGTCATACTTACCTTTGTAATTTGATTTTCTGAAAAAATTATTCTTCCTATAAAACTTCTTAAACCTTCTAGCAATGTGAGTCATCTCAGCATCACTATCAGAATCACTTTCACTTTCTTCATAGCTTGAACTCTCATTTATAGCTTGAAGCTTCTCCTTATCATTGTTCTTTGAAATTGAAGTCTTGAAAGAAACTGACTTCCTTCTAGGTTCATCTTCTTCTTCTTTATTTGCCTTAATTTTTTCTTTATACATCATTAGCTTGCCAATTAGTTCCTTGACTAGCAGTTCACCAATATCACATGATTCTCTAATTGAGACAGAAGTTCCTCTCCATCATTCAGGTTGACATCTCATAATTCTCATGATTTGTTCCTTGGATGGAACATCCTTTCCCAGTGAGGTCATTGTGTTGATAATTTCGTTGAACCTAATATACATGTCAGAAATGGGTTAATCAGGCTTCATCTTAAAATTATCATACTTAATAGTATAGGTGTTCAATCTCATTTCCTTAACATTACTTGTTCCTTCATGAGAAACAGCTAAGGTATCCCAAATTTCATAAGCAGTTTTACAAGCAGATATTCTATTAAATTCCACATCTCCTAAATCACAGTACAGAGCATTCATAGCTTTACAATTATTATTGTAGGCTGTCTTAGTAGCTTCATTCCAAGTAGATCTAACAGTAGTAGGTATTTTATTTTCTGATTCTATAGCAGTCCAAATATCAAAACCCATGATCTCTTAATGAATTTTCATCTTGATTTTCCACTGAGCATAGTTAGTTCCATTGAAAAATGGTGGTCAATTGGTAGCAACACCTTCAAGTCAGTTATCCATGATAGCTTACTTAAATCAAAGATTTTAAAAAGATAAAAATTTAGAAATAACAGAAATTTTATGAAATTTAAAATACAACTAAAATCATATTTGAAAAACAGAGTACTTTAGAAAATATTTTAAACACCCTCTGATACCAATTGTTGGTCGGAGTGGACACTCAAGACGGGGGTGAATTGAGTTCCAATTAAAATTTTTGTTTAAAAACTTTATCTTAAAATCCCCCAAATAAAATACAGAATTAAACTGTAGTGAATTTATATCAAAATAAAGGTTCTGTTAGGTTCTTAATAGATTGATTATTTCCCAGTTAATCAAATAAGAAGAATTGATTAACTTTCGAAACTAACTTACTAATTTACCACTAATATAAACACTTGCGATTATAATTATCAAACTAACTTTAAAACATTTTTGGATTTAAAGTAGGTTGCAGCAGAATAAAACCAAACATTGAAAATAAATAAGCAGAGCAGGTTTAACCAAGAGGTTCAGTCTCAAGCTGAGACTTAGTCCTCTTAAAACTTTATATAAAAGTAATCCACACCCTGGATCGGGGTTTACAACAGTATATAACTATCCAGGTCCAAGACCTCTACCATTGTTATCCGTGGGAACAAAAACAAAAGCAAACCAACTGTCCAGGTCATGCATGACCTCTACCACTATCCCAGTGGGAAAAATAAGATGTAAGAGTTTGAGTGCTGATTTACAGATCCTCCAGTTAAAGTATAGGAGATAGCGTGTGTGTTAAATACAGTAGATAACACACACTTCTCGAAATGTAAAAAGTAAATCACAGAGGCAAAGATTTAGAGTTTATAAATGGCTCTAGTGATTGCGGTGCAGCTCTGGACTCCTTAGGATTGATCAGAATTGGTTCTGAGTCCTCTTCTGGTTTTTGTTCTGGAAAACAGAGTGTTGTCTGCTTCCTTGACTTCCAGGTGTAGAGACAGAGAAAAAGGTGGTCGATGAAGTTCTTGTGTTGATGTTCTTGTTCTCGGCTCTCTTTCTTGGTATGCAGAAATGTATGAGTTCTTCGTGTAAGTTCAGTCGTATCTTTGTATTCACACTAGGTTGTTATTCTAGCACACCTCGTCGTATGTATGTCTCTATGTTCATTCATTGTGTTTTGTATCAGCACATCCTTCATACATTTAAAGCACGAGCTCCAGCAAAAGAAATGATTTCTTTTTGCAGGTACGAGGAATGGTTCCCTGACATCAAACAACACACATTAAATAAATGTCAGTGTATTAAAATATACCTCATATAACAGTTGCTTATATTAAATAATGATAATGAAATTAAATCAGTGTCGGGTTCTGTCTCTGGAACGATAGCTTTGATATCGGTAGGTAGATGTCACGGTAGGCCTGAGTAACGGTAGCTTCTTGTATAACGGTAGACATGAGTAATGGTAGCCTTTCTATCGGTATCCTTTTCATATCGGTAGGCTTAGTATATCAGTAACCTTCCGCATATCGGTAGACTTGAATATCGGTGACCTTCGAGTATTGGTAGGCTTTGATGTAACAATAACCTTCTTATATCGGTAGCGGTAGCTTTGTCTCAGTAGCGGTAAGTATGTCTTGTATCGGTAGCTTTATATTGGTAGCATTGACTCTGTATCGGTAGCGGTAGACTTGTCTTATATCGGTAGCGGTAAGACCCTATCGGTAGCTGTAGACTCTGATGTATCGGTGACTTTTCTGTATCGGTAACTTTCACATATCGGTAGTCTTTGCATAACGGTGATCTTTACGTATCGGTAGACTTCCTTTGATAACGGTAGCTTCAACATATCGGTGGACTTGTGTGTATCGGTAGCTTTGTTCTGTTTAAACATTCTATTGGTAGAATAGGTTAATTTAGAGTGTACAAGCATCCAGTAATCGAAAGACTAGTATTTAAACATAAAATAATAGTACAATACATAAAGAAACTAGATTCCCAAATAAGTATGTAACCATTTATCAAATAGTGATTATCATAATACAAATAATCGTAATTAGGATTATCAAAATATAATAAAGCAACTAGATTCCCATAGGGTTCAACAATCTCCCCCTTTTTGATAATCACAACTTATACTAAAAAAATGAAATAGTATCGGAGGAAAAAGTGGAAAAGAAATTAGGTCTCATTTCTTAATTTCTCTCATTGTCCCTTTGTTAAGTCTTAGATCTCATTTCTTATTTGATCTCATTCCCCCTTTGTTAACTCTTAGGTATCATTTCTTATTTTCTCTCAGTGGCTCATTTGCTTATTTTCTCCCCCTTTGTGATTAACAAAAAGAAGGGTAGCAGAGAAAAGATAAAGACTAGCAGAGAATAAATGACAAAGTAATAGAAACTTAGTAAAGAAGAGAATGAAGAGGAATTTCATTAATATAAAAAAGATAAACTGATAAAGTCAGAATAAAAATACAAGTAAATCATATCAAAAAGATCTAGAAACACTCAATCTTCTACTTGAATTGGAGTCTTTCCCTTATGATGAGAAGATGCTGCAGGGTCAGGTTCTATAGAAGGCTTAGGAATAGCTGAAAGCACAATTGGTGGTTCATCTACAGAAACTCTACCGGATCTGAAATTTGTATTCCTCTGAGTGATCATTTGTGTCAAGCTCCTGAGGGCCTGAGCTAGATTCAATTGAGGGGTAATCCCAGAGGCAGAAGCAGGAAGGGCAGGAGGTACAATTACTGGCCTGGCATCCACATGTAGGAAGGGCAGCAACAGGTTCCTGAAATCCATTATAATTCTTCTTCCTCTCTCCATTGGAGACACAAAATCATCTCGATTTTCAATGAATTTATCCAAAGCAGGAGTAAGCTCCCTGAGCTTACTAACCTGTTCTTCGAAGGCTTGGGTAACTGGAGGAAACTTCATATTTTACAGTAAGATCTTGAAATTTTTGGTCAGCTGATGATTGGTATAAACCTTTTCAAAATAAGCATTCACATTATTCTTGATTGCCTCTTGAGAACCAGTAGCTGTCCGCAGGTGATCACGAACAAAACTATTAACTTCCCTAGTGGTAGCAAGAATCTGAGTATCTAATGCACCACCGGGACTGGCCTTAGCCAATTTTTCCTGAATAATAGTGCGGATCTGGTCAAGGTTCACACTGGAGCTAGATGAGGGAAGAGGTTTCATTAAGAAGGCCACTGTCTCCTTGATGGATTGAGTCAGACTACTCACTACCTTCTGAACAAGTGTATCCTGACTATTCAGATGTTCTTTGACTGAATTCTTAAAGTCCTCAAAAACTTCCACAAATTGCTTGACTACCTCTTTGATATATCTGATATCAGTGTGCACTTGGGTTTGAGAGCTATGCATGGTAGTCAGAGAAGCAATCGATTGTCTCAAGGCAACTACAGCTCCTGTCCAACTCTCAATCTGAGTGTGGCAAACTTTAATTTCATCCATCATTTCATTCACAAGACTGGATACACCATATCCAATGGATAACTCAAGGGATTTCTCCACGCTTTTCATCTCTTCAACCATACTTTTCTTCATATCTGCCACTGATTCCCTTAATGCTTCTTTCAATTCAGCTTTTAAGGACTCAAGGTCCTCCTTGGTTGCCACATTTTCAGCCACAGTAGGTAGGATAACTGATTCCTTTTGGAGATGGTCTTCCTCATCCGAATCTCCATAATAAAGTCTAAGAACCTTATATTCTGGATCTGATGTCCAACCTTCAATATCATATAGCACTGATACTGAACCAAGATTCTCCCCCTCACTTGGAACATTCTCCTGAGATATCTCCTCCAATGGTTCTTCTTGAGGTAATTCTGCAACTTCTTCTACAACTGCAGCAGATTCAATAGCCATTTGTTCTGAGTCATCAATGACCCTCTCATTGACAGATGTAGCTTCTCCTTCCTGATCAGGCATTGTCCTGAATGTACTGTCTATCAGAGGGCTCAAACGGAGCTCTTCTTCTTCATTTTCAATATCATCTGCTTCACCAAAAGCCTCCTTTTCTTCATTCAAAACATGATCGGATTTGGTTGCCTCATCTGTAGAGACCCGTATCTTGACGTACATGGACATTACATTACATTTGCGAAATACTTAGTACATAACAAAAACACACACTAAAGGATCGTAATAGTTTAGTGTCTTTGGAAACTCGGAACGTAATCTTCTAATCGTGGTGAAAGTTCTTCAATATCTCCCATAAAGGTCATCCCTTTTTTTTACCTAAAACCTTTCTTTATATCCTGGGGAAAAGGAAACATAAAAGGGTGATCTCAAATGCTCAGTAAGGGTAAACAAAAGAAATATCAATCACATCATATATATAAGAACATAGCTTTTGGAAATCTTAACCTGCAAAAAAGCTCATAATATCATAACATGGAATAAATCATAGAAGTGAAATGTAATCCCAATAATCATAACTTAAAACATGAAACTTTGTGGCATACACACATAATCATAGAGAATCATTTCTTGTTAGTCAAGACTCAATGCCAAGACTATCTTAGTGGACAAAGTCCCTTTCTGAATCGAGTAACCCTCGTTTCAGTCCTGTTTCACTGAACCGGTATAACCTACCATTTCAGCCATGTCTATCTCATGAGATATAAAATCTTTACCCAATGCATTGGAGGGAGATATAGGTCCCACCCATCTTATAATTAATCCTTTCTTATGTGTGCCACATAATCATAAATCATACATCATCGCATAACCCATGTAATAAAAATGGGATTCTTAAACAACATGACATCATAAAACAATTCATATAAGATAAAGGAATTCATAAAAATGTTTCCATCAAAACATAATCAAATCCATGTAATAATAGGGATAAAAACAGAACCCTTTTATTATCTTAGATGGAAAATAATTTTGATAAAACACTTGAACTCCATTCTTGAGGAAAATATCCTTTCTTCTTCAAAAACATTTTTCCTTTCATAACATGTCATACGACTTTAAAATAAAAGAAGTTGATTAAAAATAGACTTGAAAACTTGTAAAGGAATCTTCTTGGAAATAATGTTTTAAAAATCCATTCATGCCGTATAAGTTAAAAAAAACATTCTTCGTACTTTTGTCGGAAAAGTCAAAAATTACCTCGTACGAAAAACGACAAAAGATTCCTTTCATATCTTTTACAAAAAACTTACCGAAGGGTAAAATTGGATATAAACTGTTGTAGAAGGATGTAAATAATATTACATATTGAGTAAACATGGATGTGGATGATAAAATACACCCCAGTAAATACCAAGTATAAACAATCTCAGATAAAAATGAGATTGTGATATTTCCCTTACCTTAGGTCCAATTTGCTTCGTATGTGTCCGAACCTCCTGTATAATGATTTAAATAATGTCATTGACTTATTACAGAATCATATTCATTGTTATGATATCATATATGGTTCACTTATGACATTATATTACCCGTTCTTTTGTAAATTCCATGTTAAAGAAGCATTTTGGGTAAAATCGTTTCATTTATCGTAGGTGTTTTGACTTGTTGTTCTTGACATCCTTATTACTTATATCATGATTTACTTACTTCCAGAATATAAAATATGATTTATATATCATATATATTCAGTATATATATATATATATATAATAGATAGATAAATAAAATGAAAAACACCGTTCATGGAGACGGTAGTCCGTACGTACGCATGAACGCTGTTTTTCTTTCCTTATTGTCTTGAAATGGAAGTAAGTAGATGACATACATATGTATATATATACATAAATCCAGTAGCTTTATAATGTCATATATTTCATTATTATTTCTTATATATACATTATAATCATTCTTAAATGGTTAACATGGAGAATGAATCTCATCGCGTCGTGGAGACGGTAGTCCGTACGTACGCACGAGCGATGATATCATTTCTATAAATATTGAATTGAATTGGAGTGGATTATACAATATATCAGAATCAATATGATGTTGTAATAACTATGTATAGTTATTCTTTACACCATTATACCCATCCATGTAAGGTGGTGGTGGAAAATAGATTACACCACGGCGTGGAGACGGTATTCCGTACGTACGCACGCGTGGTGATTTCTTTTTCCGTAGGATGGATAGATGGTGAAATAGGGTTGTTTCATACTTATAATAACATATCAGTATATGAGTGATACTGATGTTATTACTTCATAATGAAACAACCTAAGAAAAAGAAGTGGAAGAAGAAATAAAGATGAAAGAATTGGTAACGGTAATTACCTCTTCTTTGAAGTGCCTCTTTGAGACCTCCTCTTAGGGCACTAAAATTGGTCTTTGAGGAAGACCAGAACCTCTAGGATGTTTCTAGGGAAGTGGAGAGGAGAAAATGGCAGGGGTTGGCCGAGCTTGAGTGCTCAATTTGGTGTGAGGAGGAGGGGGAGGAGGTGCCCTTTTATAAGGGAGGAGAGGGGCACCTTAGGAATATCTCAAAATATTATTTTATATTAAAGTCAAAATCGGTTTATAATGGTTCCAAAGGGTCTTATTTCGAAGCTAAAGTGGGTATGGGTCGAAATCCTATCAACCAATAGAATTTAGACAAGTTTAGGATATTATTTTAACCTTATCAATTAGATTTAACTCTAAGTTAAATAATTTAACATTTACCGTGTCTTTTTGTTTTCTTTCACTATATGGTTAATACACTTACTATAACATGCCAAACGAACCCCAAATTGTTTATTATTAATATATATATCCTTATCTAAGTCATTTGGCCGAACCTTAGATTTTTAGGAATAAAATAACAATTAATAATATAATATTTGATTTAAAAACTATTTTGTGTCAATTTTGACACTATTTGATATATGATTTTTGTGAAAGTCATAACAGAATTAAATGTTCGAACCAAGTTGCTTAAATCAACATTAATATATCATAGTAACCTAGAAAATTATTGTAATTCATAAAAATTTTCAAATTACATTTATTTTGGTGTTTATAACATCAATTATGTCAATATTTCATTAATAAGATAATTACTGCATCATCGTTGTGTCATAAATAAATTAAATTATTTGATGTCTAAAAATTACAAATAAACTACCATCATGTAGGAAATCTTTTTATCTTTCTAATGAATATTTACAATCGAATTTATCTTATGTATAACCCCATATTAAAAATGATTTACTTATTAAACTTTGATTTTAATTATTTTAACCTTTCTTTAAATAAATTAATAATAAATGTCCTAATCTAATCCAAGTGGGCCTAAATGGTCATATTTTATTCCTAAGTTTGTTTTTGGTCAAATTAAATTTGTCCAATAGAATTAGGACATGTGTTAGGGTAATATTAATATCATATTTACCCTTAGTTACCCTATTTACTATTAACCGCGGTAAAAAAAAGTAAAAAGTTACTATTCACCAAAAATTATTTTCATCTCATTGAACCACATTTTATTCCTTGATATTAACCGTGTCTGTCGGATTTTCAAAATTCTATTCACAGAAGCGGTAAAATTAAGTTTTATGCAAAATTCAGTTTTTTTAACCTACCACTTAGTAGTTTCACTATTCATCAAAAATTGATGTTTTTCAGAACAATGCCAAAATTTCATCCTAAGCTATATTTCATATTCCGAATTCAAAAATGAAATCTATTTTACCAAATTCATAACATAGAAGTTGTATTAATTAATTTTATAATTAAATCCCGCTGTTAAAATAAATAGCGTGTTTTTAGGAAACAATATATATCAAAAGATTGACACTTGATTATGTCTGGTTTAAATGTGAAATTACAACCAATGACCAACATTGTATTAAATTGTAAAAATATATTCTAAATATACTTTAAAACCACTCAAATTAATAATTTATCACTATTAATTATTTCGATTAAAAAAGTTGTTTTTAATTATAATTTAGTAATTTTCACTATTCATCAGAATGTGAAAGTTATCCGAAAAGTACCAAAATTTCACCTTAGGCTAAATTCGATACTCCGAATCCAAGAATGAAGTTCATTTTGAAAAATAAGATTTACAGAATTTTAAAAAGTGGTTATTACTATTCATAACGGCTAGTTTTAATAATATTTTAATAGCATATCATTGTTTCGTGAAACTCAGTATTACGTACCACACACGCTATCGAGGAAGGTTGCGATTGCGTGTAATGCAAGGCAAGTCAAGGATGCGTGTTGTGCAAGCTCTTTTTGGTGTAGCGTACAACACAAGACATTAGTGAAATAAAAAAGAATATTTTTCATAAAATCTCGGGCTGTTACATCATCCTATTCAGAGGTGTCCTTAACAACATACTGACATGCTTTTTCCCCTTCTTCTGTAGTTTCAGTGTCATAGTCCTTCAAAATAGCTTCTCTTCATGGTAGTTCTTTTGGAGGGCTAGCTGCTTCATAAGAGATATTTTGAGGCAAAGGACTATAAGGTAAATCAGGGTTTCCTCCTTCCTCAACCGACGTCTCTTCCTCCTCAGCTTCATTATCACTGTAGACCGGTTCTGGCTCATCTGTTCCAAGACCAAGATCCCTCACATCCATTGGTCTAGAAGGATGATCCACAGGAGTATACATGTCATATATTTTTCCATTATCATTAACCCATGATTTCTTCCAAGGATTCCAACTGACTTTCATGTATTTACAGACAGTCCTGGTTATGCAGAAGTTATCCTTAACTACTATCATTTCATCCTGAGGTCCAGCCACCTCCTTTTCTTTTATCAAAACAGAAATCAACTTTGATAAGAACAGTTCATTTGACATAGACTTCGGTCTAGTCATATCCTCAATCTGAATCATAATCAATCTACACAGATTTACCTTAACTCCATGTTTTAACAGATACAACAAATAAATGTCTTTAAATCTGAGGGTAGAAAAATCTCCTCTCCTTGGACTTATCACATGCTGAATGAACTTGAAAAGTAGTTTATCCTCCCCTGTCATCTCTGCAGTGATGACCTTTCTAGGAGTTCCATCTCCTGTCAGCTCTAACAAAGCATCATCATGATTAAACACATCACTGGTTGAGGGAACAGATTTTGAATAGAAAGCACAATCTCCTTCATGTGGAACTCTTAAGTTCCTAGCCCATTCCACTGAATTAAAAGAAACTTCATGTATATTCACATAAGAAATCATTCTTCTTTCTTCTTTAGTCTTCTCAAAACGAACGAATTCATAGAACTATTTCACCAGTCCTAGATAATAAGGTCCATTGTTGTTCGCAAATCACTCGGTCCAACTTTGTTCTTCTAAAACTTTAAGAACCAAGGAATTTCTCTCCATGATCCATTCTGCACATACCTCTTTCTCAACGACAATCTCTCGCTTTGAGAGATGCGGGTTTACTGGATTCCTTCGAGCTACACATCCACTTCCACTGGTACTAGAATTTGTTGCTTTCTGTCTTTTCACTTGCGGCTCATCACTCCCATCTGTTACCTGGGGTCTCTTGACGTGGGCCATTACAGATTAGAGGTTTAGGGTTTTGCGGCTTTAGAGGTTTAGGTTGGAGGGATTCGAACAGATGAGTTCGCGGTGAGATTGAGTGAAGTCTAATATCGGGTTTTCATATCATTAAGGATTCACAAATAAAATAAATCATAAAAAAATTTGAAGTCTCGGACTTAAATACAGAATTTTAAAATAGCGCGAGATGCACCCGAAAAGTCTCTTAACGGTGAGGTCTTCTAACGGTGAGGTCTCCTATCGGTGAGGTCTCTTAACGGTGAGGTCTCCTAACATTGAGGTCTCCTAGCAGTGAGGTCTCCTAACGGTGAGGTCTCCTAATGGTGAGGTCCCTTAATAGTGAGGTCTCTTAACGGTGAGGTTTCTATAATGGTTTTAAGAATAATTTATCATTCTTAATTCGTGTCTGATGAAACTTCATCTTTCTTAACTTAAAGGTATAGTGAAAATATTAGCTAATTGGAGTTCAGTGCCTATAAATTCAAGAGTTATATCACCTCTTTGATAATGATCTCTTAGAAAGTTGTGTCTAACATCAATGTGTTTAGTTCTAGAGTGAGACACGGGGTTATTAGAGATGTTGATCGCACTAGTGTTGTCACAGTTAATTGAAACATGGTTAAAATTAAATCCATAGTCCTGTAAAGTGTGTTTCATCCACAGAATCTGTGCACAGCAACTACCAGCAGCTATATACTCTACTTCAGCAGTAGATAATGCAACTGAGTTTTGGTTCTTACTACACCATGATACTAGGTATTTTCCAAGTAAATGACATGTTCCAGATGTGCTCTCTCTGTCTAACTTGAATCCAGAAAATTCAGCATCTGAATAACTTATTAAATAAAATTATTTTTCTTTTGGGTAAAATAGTCCAAAATTAGCAGTACTTTTAAGATATTCGAAAATCTTTTTAACAGCAAGTAAGTGTAACGCTTTAGGGTTAGCTTGAAATCTAGCACACATATATACACTAAACATAATATCAAGTTGACTAGCAGAAAGATAAAGTAGACTCCCAATCATACCTCTGCAATTAGTTTGGTCAACTGGTTTCCCAGTTTCATCAATATCCAATTTACAGGTGGTACTAATTGGTATATCACTTCCCTTAATACTATCCAAACCAAAACGTTTTAATAAATCCTTATTATATTTACTTTTATTTAAGATAATTCCATCTTTAGTTTGAAAGATTTGAAATCCAAGAAAATACTTAAACTCTCCCATTAAGCTCATTTCAAATTCATTTTGCATAACCTTTGAAAAATCAGTACATAAAGAATTTTTCAAAGATCCAAAAATAATATCATCAACATAGATTTGTACTATTAAAACATATTTTGAAATCCTTTTTATAAAAAGAGTGGGATCAACAATTTCTTTTGAAAATCCTTTTGAAATAAGAAAATTTGTATGTCTTTCATACCAAGCTCTTGGAGCTTATTGTAAACCATATAAAGCTTTAGAAAGTTTAAAAACATGATTTTGAAAGTGAGGATTTTAAAAACCAGGTGGTTGTTCTACAAAAACATCTTCAATAATAAAACCATTTAAAAAGAACTTTCCACATCCATTTGATATAACTTGAAATTCAGATGTGATGCAAAAGAAAGTAAGATCATAATAACCTCTAATCTAGCAACAGGAGCAAAGGTTTCCTCATAGTCAATTCCTTCTTCTTGATTGTATCCTTGTGCAACTAGCCTAGCTTTCTTTCTAATGATGTTTCCAGATTCATCAACTTTGATTCTAAATACCCACTTTGTGCCTATGGTTATAGTGTCCTTAGGTCTTTCTACTAATTCCCCGACTTTATTTCTTTCAAATTGATTTAGTTCTTCTTGCATATCCATTACCCAAAAATCATCATTGATAGCATCATTGATACTTTTAGGTTCTAAATTTGAATGAAAAGCTTGATTTTCAACCTGATTTCCTAGAGAAGCTCTAGTCTGTGTTCCTCTATCTAAATTACCTACAACAGCATCTAAAGGATGGTTCATTAGAGTCCTAGTTGGTCTAGAAAATGTAGGACTACAGATTTCAGGTTCATCTATAGGTTGGGGTTCAACAGAAGCAGGTTCTAGAAAATTTCCAGAACTGGATGTTTTAACTACAGGTTCATTGTCCTTATCATTAAGGTTCAAAATAGAAAGATCATCTTCAAGATTTTCAAGAGAGGTCTTAGGTGCATGTGGATCGGTTTCATCAAATTTTATGTTAACAGATTCCTCCACCCATTTGGTTCTCTTATTGAAAACTCTATAGGCTTTACTAGAAATAAAGTATCCTAGGAAAATTCTTTCATCACTCTTGGATGCAAACTTGTCAAGATTATCTTTAGTATTAAGAATAAAAACGTTGCAACCAAAAACTCTGAAGTAGTTAACCTTAGGTTTCCTGTGGTTCCCCAAATCATAATGGGTCTTCTTAAGAATAGGTCTGATTAAGACTCTATTGATAACATAACAAGATGTATTTATAGCTTCAGCCCAAAAATAAATAGGTAGGTCATACTCATTGAGCATGGTTCTAGCAATTTTTTGAAGGGTTTTATTCCCCCTTTCCACTACACCATTCTGCTGGGGTGTCCTAGGGGCAGAGAAATTGTGACTATAGCCATTGTGTGAGCAGTAGGATTCAAACTCATGATTTTCAAACTCACGACCATGATCACTTCTTAAGGTTTTGATCTTAAGTCCACTAAGATTTTCTACAAACTTGGAATATTTAACAAGGTAAGAACATGATTCACTTTTGTGAGCTAGAAAATATACCCAAGTATACCTAGAATAGTCATCTACTAGAACATAGACATAGTGCATCCCATTTAAACTAGAAACTCTAGAAGGTCCAAACAAATCTATGTGAACCAACTCAAGAGGTTGAGAATTTGACACTTCTTTCTTTGATTTGAAAGAAACTTTATGTTGCTTTCCCTTTTTACAGGGATTACAAACTTTATCAGCTGGGAATTCAAGTTTTGGTAGGTCTCTAACTAAGTTCTTCCTAGTAAGTTTTCTAAGTGAATGTACATTGCAGTGTCCTAATCTACTGTGCCAAAGCCAATACTCTTTATGAAAGGCATTTAAACAAGTAATATTGTGCATAGCTAAAGAATTTAAATCAACAGCATAAACATTTTAATTTCGTAAGGCAGAAAATACTAAAGAATTTTTAGAATTAAAAACATTGCAAGAATCATTTTAAAATTTAACATAAAAACCATCATCACATAACTGAGTAATACTTAACAGATTATATTTCAGCCCATCAACGAATAAAACTTTAGAAATTAATACTGAGTCAGTGTTGCCAATCTGGCCTAAGCTGATGATTTTTCCTATTGAGTTATCACCAAAAGTGACAAACACTCCATCAACTTTTATTAAACTCTTGAAGCATGAGAAGTCTCCTGACATATGTCTTGAACATCCACTGTCCAAATACCAAGTCTTTCTATAGGAGCTCTTCAAGCCGGTTCCCTACAAAACAGATTTAGATAGGAAATGATTTTGGTACCCAGATTTTCTTGGGTCCAGACAGGTTAGCCAATAAGACTTTAGGTACCCATATTGTCTTATGGGTCTCATAAAATTTGCAGAATCAACAGATTTTGAAAGATAAACTTTATTAGATCCGTAATTATGAATATAACTGGTTGAAGCATATGAAGTTCCAGAACTAGCTACATTCTGTCCAGATTTAGGAATGAATTTAGTTTTGGTAATTTTCCTTTGTCCTGGTTGGTATCCTATACCAGTAGTGTATCTAGGTGATATTTGCTTACCTAGCATTTGAGTAAGAGTATCTTTACCATTCGTAAACTTTTATAAGTCTTTCTTAAGTTGCTCATTAGATAATTTTAGTTCAATGTTTTCTTTAAGTAACTGAGCATTATTTTCTATTTCAATATCAAGATCAGATTTATGTTTAACAGTTAAAGCATATTGTTTCTCTAAACCTTTGTATTTTTCTTTCAGCTCATTACAGGTGTCTTCTAACATATCACAATATTCAAACAGTTTAGTATTTGACATGTTTTCTGAGTTAGAATCATCTCTAAAATAATATGAATTTAAAGCAGGAGTTTCAGATGTTACCTCAGAAGTGTTTTTCATAAAACACATGTTTGACTTATTTCTGATTTCAGTTTCAGAAAATTCAGACTCACTGGAGATATCCTCAGAAGCACTCCAGGTATCCTTCATGGATTTCTTATACTTATTGTCCTTGTATTCATACTTCTTCTTATACTTCATTTTTGGACAGTCAGCTTTTATATGTCCTTTTCTTTTGCACTCATATCAGACAACTTCATCACTTTTATCTAGCTTTTTCCAATCCTTCTTCCAATGACCCTTGCTTTCATACATACCTTTGTAATTTGATTTTCTGAAAAACATCTTCTTCCTATAAAACTTATTAAACCTTCTGGCAATGTGAGCCATCTCAGCATCACTATCAGAATCACTTTCACTGTCTTCACAGCTTGAACTCTCATTTATAGCTTGAAGCTTCACCTTATCCTTGTTATTTAAAGTTGAAGTCTTGAAAGAAACTGAATTCCTTCTAGGTTCATCTTCTTCTTCTTTATTTACCTTAAGTTCTTCTTCATACATCATTATCTTTCCAATTATTTCCTTGACTGGTAGTTCACCAATATCACACGATTCTCTAATTGAGACAGAAGTTCCTCTCCATCTTTCAGGTAGACATCTCAGAATTCTCATGATTTGTTCCTTGGATAGAACATCCTTTCCCAGTGAGGTCATTGTATTGGAAATTTCGTTGAACCTGAGATACATGTCAGAATTGGGTTCATCAGGCTTCATATTAAAATTATCATACTTAATAGTATAAGTGTTCAATCTCATTTCCTTAACATTAGTTGTTCCTTCATGATAAACAGCTAAGGTATCCCAAATTTCATAAGTAGTTTTTCAAGCAGATATTCTATTAAATTCCTCATCTCCTAAAGTACATTACAGAGCATTCATAGCTTTACAATTATTATTATAGGCTGTCTTAGTAGCTTCATTCCAAGTAGATATAACAGTAGTAGGTATTTTATATTCTAATTCTATAGCAGTCCAAATATAAAAACTCATGCTCTCTAAATGAAATTTCATCTTGATTTTCCACTGATCATATTTAGTGACATTGAAAAATGGTGGTATATTGGTAGCAACACCATCAAGTCTGGTATCCATTATATCTTACATAAAGAAAAGATTTTAAAGAGATAAAAATTTAGAAATAACAGAAATCTAAAGAACTTTAAAATACAACTAAAATCACAGTTGAAAAATAGAGTACTTTAGAAAATATTTTAAACACCCTCTGATACCAATTATTGGTCGGAGTGGACACTCAAGAGGGGGGTAAATTGAGTTCCAATTAAAATTTCTGTTTAAAAAATTTGTCTTAAAATCCCACAAATAAAACACAGAATTAAACTGTAGTGAATTTATATCAAAATAAAGGTTTTGTTAGGTTCTCAAAGGATTGATTATTTCCCAGTTAATCAAATCAGAAGAATTGATTAACTTTTGAAACTAACTTACTGATTTACAACTAATATAAACACTTGTGATTTTAATTATCAAAGTGACTTTAAAACAGTTTTGGATTTAAAGTAGGTTGCAGCGGAATAAAACCGAACTTTGAAAATAAATAAGCACATCAGGTTTAACCAAAAGGTTCAATCTCAAGCTAAGACTTAGTCCTCTCAAAACTTTATATAAAAGTGATCCACACCCTCGATCGTGGTTTACAACATTATATAACTGTCCAGGTCTAAGACCTCTACCACTATTATCTGTGGGAACAAAAACAACAGAAAACAAGTTGTCCAGGTCACACACGACCTCTACCACTATCCCAGTGGGAAATAAAAGATGTAAGAGTTTGAGTGAGGATTTACAGATCCTCCAGTTAAAGTACAGGAGACAGTGTGTGTGTTAAATACAGAAGATAACACACACTACTCGAAATGTAAAAAGTAAATCACAGAGGCAAAGATTTAGAGTTTAGAAATGGATCTAGTGATTGCGGTGTAGCTCTGGACTCCTTTGGATTGATCAGAATTGGTTCTGAGTCCTCTTCTGGTTTTTGTCTAGAAAACAGAGTGTCGTCTGCTTCCTTGACTTCCAGGTGTAGAGACAGAGAAAAATGTAGTCGATGAAGTTCTTGTGTTGATGTTCTCGTTCTCAGCTCTCTTTCTTGGTATGCAGGAATGTATGAGTTCTTCATGTAAGTTCAGTCGTCTCTTTGTTTTTACACTCGGTTGTTCTTCCAGCACACCTTGTGGTATGTATGTCTCTATGTTCATTCCTTGTGTTTTGTTGCAGCACATCCTTCATTCATTTAAAGCATGAGCTCCGGCAAAAGAAATGATTTATTTTTGCAGGTACGAGGTACGGTTCCCTGACATCCAACAACACACATTAAATAAATGTCAGTGTATTAAAATATACCTGATATGATTGTTGGTCAGATTAAATAATGATAAAGAAATTAAAGTAGTGTCAGGTTCTGTCTCTGGAACGGTAGCTTTGATATCGGTAGGTAGATGTCACGGTAGACCTGAGTAACGGTAGCTTCTTGTGTAACGGTTGACTTGAGTAACGGTAACCTTTCTATCAGTAACCTTTTCATATCGGTAGGCTTGGTATATCGGTAACCTTCCACGTATCGGTAGACTTGCATATCGGTGACCTTCGAGTATCGGTAGGCTTTGATGTAACAGTAAACTTCTTATATCGGTAGTGGTAGCTCTGTCTCGGTAGCGGTAAGTCTGTCTTGTATCGATAGCTTTATATTGGTAGCGGTGACTCTGTATCGATAGCGGTAGACTTGTCTTATATCGGTAGCGGTAAGTCCCTATCGGTAGTTGTATACTTTAATGTATCGGTGACTTGTCTGTATCGGTAACATTCACATATCAGTAGGCATTGCATAACAGTGATCTTTACGTATCGGTAGACTTCCTTTGATAACGGTAGCTTCAACATATCAGTGGACCTGTGTGTATCGGTAGCTTTGTTCTGTTTAAACATTCTATTGGAAGAATATGTTAAGTCAGAGTGTACAAGCATCTAGTAACCGAAAGACTAGTATTTAAACATAAAATAATAGAACAATACTAAAATCAACTATATTCCCAAATAAGTATGTAACCATTTATCAAATAGGGATTATCAAAATACAAATAATCATAATTGGGATTATCAAAATAAAATAAAGAAACTAGATTCCCAGAGGGTTCAATAGTATAAAAATTATAAATAAAATACCATTATGTAAAAAATATTTTTAGCTTTCTAATGAATATTTATAATAGAAATTATCTTATTTATAACCCTATATTAAAAATGGTTTAGTTATTAAACATTGATTTTATCTCTTTTAACTCTTCTTTGAATTAAATAATAATAAATGTCCTAATCTAATCCAAATGGACCTAAATGATAATATTTTATTCCTAAGGTTGTTTTTGGTCGAGATAAACTTGTCCAGTAGAATTAGGACATGTTTTAGGGTAATATTAATATCATTTTTACCCTTAATTACCCTATTTACTTTTAACCGTGGTAAATAAAAGTAAAAAGTTACTATTCACCAAAAATTATTTTCATCTCTTTGAATCACATTTTACTCCTTGATATTAACCGTGTCTCCCAGATTTTTGAATTTCCACTCACAGAAGCAGAAAAATTATGTTTTATGTGAATTTCCAAATTCTCCTAGGAGGTGGGTAAAAGACGGTGAAAAGTTCAATAAAAAAATTGTATATCTAAAATTATTCTAAACTAACTTCAATGAATTACATTTAAATTATATAGGTATTATGTATCTATTTTGACCTTAATTAAATTTAAATAAAATTAATATTTATTTATATAAAAATTCGGTTTTAAACTATAACCCAGTGTTTTTCACTATTCATCAAAAATTGAATGTTTTCATAAAAATACCAAAAAAAATCACCCTAAGATAATTTCAATATTACGAATCCAAAAATGAAGTCCATTTCGAAATATAAAATTTATAAAATTTCAAAAAGTGGGTATTACTATTCATAACAACTAGTTTGATTGGTTGTGGTGTGTGTTAGAACTCGAAGTTGCGTACAACACACGCTGCTATATTATTCAAAGAGAAGCATACCGTGGAAGCTTGGGATGTTACATATGATCTCCAAACATGCACTAGATTCCCCCAAACCCCACCATATACCATAGAAAATTTCTATGTTAAAAAATTGAGTTTTCAAACTGGAAGTAAAAGTTTCATTACCTCATATAAAATACAGTATCTTACCTAATGGATTTTAAAGTAACATGGATTCTATTTAATCTCAACCAAATAGTTATACTAAATCTAATTAAATTCGAATAACTGTGAATATTGTATGTTGTTTAGTATACATGAAATTATGTCCTTCACTAATATTCATAAATATTTCTTATATATTTCAAATATATAAATCCATGCATTATGATGTTTTATTTTGATTCTTCATATAAAAACCACATTTCTTTTTAGTTTTCTATTGGAAAACTAATTTTAAATTCATAATATAAACCACAAACACTTCATTAGAGATGAACCAGTGTCTGGCCTTTACTATATAATCATCTAGATAACCTAATCGATTTTATATGTCATTACTTCATTGTAAAATTTTGGGGGTGTTGGATAGATTTTTTTATTAATGAATGTTTTTATAAGAATATAATAAATTCGGTAGATATTTTTTTATTTATTTTCCTTACATCCATTGTTTAATATAAAGATATTTACAAAAATATTTTATTAAGACTTTTTCATGAATCAATTTTCACCATGTGGACTACATCATTTCAAACATAAAGCAATGAGAATCCATTTTCATCATAACCAAAAAGCACCAAACCATCCATTGAATGAGGATAATCAAAGCATATAAACTCTTCTCAATCCTTATTCTTATTTAGAAACCAATGATATGACTAAAATAAACTTGAATAATGTATCTTAAAATAAATATTTATTAAATTATCTCATATTGAATTACATTGATATACCAACATCATAGATTCAAATAAAAGGTTAAATAGTAAACATTAAACTAAAATCCTTCTTAATTTATCTTTTAATAAATTACATTGAATTTTGGGAGAACATGAACTTATACATTGAAAATAAACTCCAACATTTTAATTAATAAAATTGAAAAACATGTATAAGGAACTGGTAAAACATTTGGACTTTACAATCTATTTTAGAAAATATATATTTGTTTCACTATATTATTAAAAAAAATAATAGGCCAACCAGGTATCAATAACATGTTTCAAAAAAAGTACATCCCAACCTCAGAACTGCGACAATAAAGAATTGAATTTGTCGAAGAAGTAAAGATAATGTAGAAACTATTCATTTGTACTTGGTACATTTTAAAAGACATTTTTATTGATTTCCAAACCACTAAATAGATGAACAAAATTTAATTCAATATTTTATGATGGTTTATGAAGTATTTATCATAATATGATCAATACAACTAGAGGATTCTGCCCTAGTAGAAATGACACCAATTAGTTCAATGAACCCTATCAGATACCTGAAAAATACTCAGGTAATTGTTTTGAGTTCCAGTGTACCAATAAGAGGGGTCAATGATGTGTAATATTAGATTTCCCAATGAAGTTAGACATGATGTTAAAATATTTATATATCATACTATGAAAAAATTTACTTTCCCATGGGAAATACCAACTTATTCCAATTCATGTTTGTATCTTTTTAATCAAATCCAATAATTCTATCAAATTTACTCAATTGAGATATCTTTATTAGAGTTTTTAGGAATTTTTCTTAGGAATACCATACAACATACCAATTATAATGGATACTCAATCCCAACCCATCTATGGGTGGATCTATAGACAGGCTTCTTGTCAAGTGGTATTTCCAGACCATCCTCAATAATCATTACGCTACCAATGGTAATATAGTCATCCTCTAACACAATTCCAATGACCTTTCCCACTAAAGAAGACTTTTATATAGCCCCTATAAATCCTGATCCTTTCCAAGATGATGTAATTAATTATATGGACATGAATAATCACTATTTATATTAAACATTACAATCTCACATACATGGCCTACTAACAAAATTTGGAAAACTAACCAACTCAGTGGGTGGAATCTAATGTCAAGGGTTAGGTACATGACCATCTCTATAAATAGTCAACCTAAAGGACGAGAAATATTAGTTCCATCCCCCTTCATAGTGGTAGAAAACATAAATTACAAATGACCCTCTTATTGGATTCATCACCATCTGATGAAACAACCATTCTATCTACCTCTACATATTTAAATGATTTAACTAATTTTCCAGAGATATGTAACACCAATGAAAAGAGAGTGAAAATTGATAAAACCCATAGCCTAGAAATTCATCATGAATTACTCTAATGGGAATCCCAAAAAAGGATAGTAAACGAATATAAACATGACAATGAAATCGTTTAAATATTTAAAAAAATTTATATTAACATCCACTTCAATGATGTGGTGAATGTAATTCCATGATATTTCATATTTGTTATGTATATTTTTACACAATAAAGGATAAATAAAGGTGATTAAAATGTTTCCTTGAGGAGGAATGTCTCAAAATTGATATATCCATCACATCCACCATAATACAATGATCCTAGAATGTTATCTGTTCAATTTAACAAATGAGAGTATTTATTTTATGATTCTATGCCTGACTCAGATGCCTATATAAATGTTATTCCTCACTATAGTTTTTAAATTATTACAGGATGACATTCAAATATAATATTATATTTTTGTTCAAATGGAGAATTAGAATACCACACAACGAGTTATTGTGCTATAATAAATTCTTATTTGGAATATGAACATCATCTTTTCATTTTATTTTTACATTTTTAAAATAGAAATGATGGGAAAAATATACATTCCCCTATTCTATTATAGAGTAATTTCACAAAAAATAACAAAAAAATAAATAATGAATATAATGGTATATTAAATATGTAGTTTTTTTTGTGAAATTTGAATATTTAACATACTTTATTCCATAAATCACACCTCAATAAAAGTACTATTATAGTTCAGTTAATTTATTTCATGTACACCCTTTCTCTAAAAAATAAATTCATTTACCTGATCTCTTTTACGAGATTCCATTTTTGTTAATAATTCTTGGAAATGATCAGTGTTTGTATAGATTTAATGGTTCAAAAAAATTCCATGCATATATGTATGTAGATAATTTCTTACATCATTGGGGTTTTGAAATGATCTATGATTCTATAATTACTAATGATATTGTAAATTAAATTTAGAGGATAGAAAATGATTGTTAAATTCTATGAATGTGATTTTACACAAAAAATCATTTCCTTATATTTATAAAATGGGTTCTCTTTAATTTAAACCAATTCCAAATAACTCAATATATTAATTCCATTATGGTATTTACTATTTTTAATCCATTATTTCCAACAACCTCTATTAATAACATGAAATGCAATTTATAGTCTTATAGAGTGGGTGTAAAAAAAATCATGGTTGAAAATTTTCCTGATATACCTATAATTTTCTCCTCTATATGAATTCATTTAATTATGATTGAAAGTTTTTCCATGCCAATAAGGGAAAAAATTTGACTAAAACCAACCCACCATTCCATTTTCTAAAACAATGTAAGAAAACTGTTAGTATTTAAGATCATATATATAATATTTGTGAGTAAATGGGTTTGTATAATCATTATTTTTTTAAAAATAGCCTTATGATTATTCATAATGATCATAACGAATCGGAACCCATGAGGACCATGAGAAATTGAAATTTATAGCCTATTTCGGTAAATTATCAAATAGTATTATTCAATGTGGCCTATATAATGATCTGGGTACTTTCTAGTGTTTCATGGTTAGTATTATATTTTATTACCCAATTTCATTCCATGGATATATTTGTGGAAATATTTAAAATTTATGGTCCCTCAATTGATTAATTACTCATTAATCTACTTTATGTGATTATTTGATGAATTGAAAGAAACATTGCTTTAAATTTTGATCGATGTCATTTTATGGGTCAACGAGGTATTGGTTTTTCTATGTTTTATCTTGGGTGGGTATTTGATTTTATAAGTCATAACCATTTATATTTCATTTTTACGCTACACAATGTTTATAGTATAAATGCATATTTTTATTATATATAGGGTTTCTAATTGATCTAATAATTGTTTTAATAAAATTTCTCTACTATTTTTTTATATTTTGATAAAATATATAAACATTGTTTTCCATGAAATAATTAAAATGGAATTCAATTAAATGAAAAAGTATCTAACATCACCACCAATCAACCAACTATAATGGTGGGATACACCGTTTTAAATCATATGGGATGCCTCAAACTATGCTGTTGGGGTTTTCTTTTCGTTGTCGGTATATTAAACATATCATGTTTTTGTACATTAATATCACAATATACCAAAAAAAATAAAATTACCTAACTATTGAAAATGTTTTCCTTTGAAATAGATTTATCATTGGAAAAATTCTATTCATATCACCTCGGGTATAAAGTGGTGTTACTTTCTAATAATGATACCGTTATATATTTTTTGAAGAATCATATTGCTAAACAAAACCACATATGATGAATACTCCAATTTTATGAAATTGTTATTAGAATATAGGAAAAATATGGATTGGAAAATTTATTTCGTTCCTATATTTGCTTCATCCTTATAGGCCTCAACAGTTTCTCATAAAATAAATCCCCAATTATAAAAAACTACTGTGATGAGAAATTACATGTCGATCATGATACCACCTATTGATTTAATGACTTTGTAAACTTTTTTGTTACCTCACAGGAACCTATACTAGAAAATAAACATCAAATGGATAATCCTAGGAGTTAGTTGAATTATTACATTTAGGATGGTACATTTTTTTATAAAATCTATAATTACCATGATATATGATGATTCAAACCAAACCATGTGTTCAAAGTTATCCTCAAATTGTACCAAAAATTTACATATGGCAGTCATTTTGTTCCCCAATAACTATATAAGAAATTCCTAAAATATGGTACTTCTTCGAAGAAATTATATTGAAGAATTAATCAACATTTTTAATCCATGGGAACTATTCTAATTTACTATAAATATTTATAATATGAATGAGATACCCCATTAACCCATGCTCTTCTATGATATATTTGGTGTTTGGGGTATATATATCTGGTGACCCATTCCTAGTTCTTTATATTTTTGTACATACATATTATAGTTAATTATTATTCAAAATGGGTGAAGGAAAAGGTTTAAGATACCAATGAATCTCGAGTGGTGGATGAATTTTTGAGATTCAAATTTTCATTACAGTTTTTGTTTAGTAAGGTTTATTATTAATTATTAGTGTTTTCATTTCAATAATAACAACATGATAACTTTTATTAATAATTATGGATCTATTCATATTATCGATAATGCTTATCAACTTAATAATAATGGGAAATGATTTTTCAAAATGTGAAGCTATTAATGTCTTATAAAATTTTTTACAACCAAATAGTAATTATTAGATTATGTACTTATATGATCCACTTTGTTAAGACCATTAAAAACCTTCTATTTCAATGATGTAATAATTCCATAAATATTTTTTTGAAACATTTAGTTTATAATAATAAATTCTCTGAGTGGTTTAGGGAAGGGTTTAAGAGCATCCAAGTCTTTCTTGTAGTTCTGAGACTAGGGTAATTGGGAAAACATCTATGCCACATTTTTCATGGAAATTATGATACCTAGGCCCCATGTTTTGGGTAAAACAAGATGTGAGTTTTACTGAACAACTGACAGACTTAAGGTTTTTCATAATTGTGTGAAAAATAAAGCATGGCCATAAAACTCGTGTTAGAATTGAGGTAGAGGGTTTTCCCATAGGCTTCATATGGTTAGTCAAACTATTCACCTTGAATATGAAAGGGGTGTCATGGGAGAGGTTTGGGAGAACAGTTGGAACATGGTTTGGTCAACAAGGTGGTGAAACTAAGAGACCCTTTATAGGGGAGTAAATGACCATTTGTATAAATTTATTTAAATTGAATATCCAAAATGTTTCATTATTTATGCTAGCAGACACAACCCCTCCATGTTATGTTGAGTTCTCTCCTATAAGCCTAAATCTATGCTTTGTGATATGTTTTCTATCTGCCTCCAAGAAAGACACCATCAGTCTATTTGGTTGCAAACTGTTAATATCACTGTTGTTGTTATGCCTTAGATCATTTATATTCTTATCAATTGGGTTGTTTTAGTGTGATATAATATTCCCTATTCTTTGGGTGTTTGTCTTATTGATCGATTTCTTCCTTTCTAAACTAGATTAGAGGTAAAAAATTTATAAAGAGTCGACTACAAAGTGTAGTTTCTTGGTCTTGTTATTTCCACTCAATTTTATGTAGTTTAAATTTATGTCACTATGCCACACACCTTATATTATGAGTATTGAATTTTTAATGGAATGATTCTTAAATCATATTTTTAGGCATGACCTATATGACCCATGAGATCCATATATAAATCACAAACTATTAATAAACTTGAACATAACCTCCCCTTTGAGTGTATTTATAAATAAGACAAAACTATCGTGGGTGGCCTATGGTTTGATTCAAATTCTATTGTCTGTTTTATTACCCATATAATATGAAATGATAAATGAATTTAATCACATGTGAAATGAGTTATATAAAAGGGGGTGGAATATAATGTCCCTATGAACCTAGAAATTATTTATCCCTCTCTCAATGGTTAGATATGTTTGTAAAATTTTAATAGTAAATTGAGATGAATGATAGAATTAATGGGATTTTTGTCCTCCTAATCCTATTATATGTTTTGATACACCTTTTTAGGTGAGTTAAATTTCTTATAAATTTCATGATTACTTTATTTAAGTATGAATTTAAATGTTTATTAGTGTTGGTGCCCATGAGAATTCATATTTCTATGTCTATAGTGATCAATGAGTTCTAGCTCAGAACACCATAAGTGGACAATTCAGGGTTAATTTATTAAATGATCATAACAAAAGTATTATTATACACTGAGGGTGACACATATGATTTTACATGATTCCATGGATGGAATCACTATAAAAAATGATTCTTATTATTCAATGTGTGATACTAGGAATCCCTATGTGGGATTCTAAGGATGGGCTCAGTGGGAATATTTTTATATATGCCACGTTTGACAATTGGGCACCCATTGTGTACCTACAAGAATGGTCTCAGAGGGACAGTGAATTTATAATTAATTTAGAGTGATACTAGGGATCCGATGAGGAATGAATAGGGTGGGCTTGTGCGAATATGGGTTTATGTTATTCCTGGAGCAATACCTATGTTCCAAATTTGGAACACCAATGTTAATCATTGTCTTACTTTGAATTAACTATTAAATTTATTATACAACATGTATTCCTAGATAGGTAGAATGACTAGATTCGATCAAAGCCTTAATTTTTTTACCTGAATTATTTAACATATATTTATTAGATATGATTCAAGTGGGATGCTTGGTCTACTAGATTGGACCTGAGATGTTATTTCAATTAATTCATGACCAAAAAATATTTAGAGATACTCTAGCATAGGTTGTAACATGTAGTAGATGATGGTTGTTCCTTGGGAACCTGGTCCCTTATTGTTTTTCTATTACTTCCCTTCATTTCCATCTGTTACTGCTATCTAAAAACTATTTATTATAAATTCATTGGTTGGATGACAATATTCACCATTTGTGTTGGCCTATTTTGTGTTTGGTGCACCTTGATTGGGCCGCCATATAGTACCAAGAAAGAACTCATGGATATAAGTGGGGATATGGGAAATAACCCAAGATATGCTGCTTTATATATATATATATATATATATATCAGAATGGTATTAAGGGAGAACATGATTGATATGAGTCTTTTAATGTTATCCATAGATAGTCTTTTGGCCTTTTTGGTTATTTCTATATACATGTATGTATGTGTACCTATTAAAATGTCTAAATGCATCTTTTTGTAAATCATCCATTGATCATCACTTTGTATATGAAATTTAGGGATGTAATCATATAGTTATTTATATGGTGGATGGTTATTCTCCCATTATTAAATTATATTTTATTATCCCACAATTATTCACTACTGCAAAAATGACATATACCCATGGTTCCAAACTTTTGGAATAGCCCCCAAAATCATGTGTATAGCATATACCCATGGTTTTGAAAATCATGGCCAACCGAGGCATTGGGACAACTCCACTTCCTATACCCATAGTTTTTCAAATGGTGGGTATATCTTTTTACCACCGTTTTTAGGACTTATACCCATGTATTTTTAACCATGGGTACAAGTATCACTAATAACCATGGTTTTAGAACAATAGGTATAAATATCACTAAATTACCAATACCCACAGTTCAACATTCGTGGGTATAAAATAATAGTAAAATGAAAGAACTTTCTAGTAAAAGCACCCAACAGGTTTCATTCGCATGATCTATAGCTTACACATTGATTTCCACACCAACTAGTCAACTTAACATTAATATATATTTACGAACATCTAAAAATATATATTAATAAACACTGCCAATATTGGATAAGAATCGTAAGGTGGGAGTCGATCCTACAACATGCTGCTCAAATAAATTCCATCTAACCAAACCATCCACAAAGCGTACAAATATATATATATATATATATATATATATACTTTTATTAATTCTATCCACCTCCAAAAAAACATTATGTGGGTTTCAAACTCATGCCTCTACACAGGCGCTAAATACAACCACCACTATGACAATTAAATTTATAATTATATATAAATATATATTATGTTATATATATTTATAACTCTTGGTTTAAATAATTGGTCACCGCCAAGTTTCGAAGGCTCATTTTGGCTCCACAGCTGAAGCACCTAACCACAACACCAATGGAAATTATTGTTAGAGGTACATGTATAATATTATATATATATTTTTTCACTCAAAATATATAGGACCCTATATCTAGTGTTTAGTAGAACCATGTGTATATGTCCCATATATACACACATTTTTCAGAAACTGTGGGTATAATCTTATATACCAAAGTTTATACCCACAGTTCAGGAAAACTGTGGGTATAGATGCCACCTATACCCATGGTTCAATGTAAAAATGGGGTATTAGTTTTCCCATGGCATTCTCGTGCAGTTTTTTGTCTTCCTTTGTTTACGTGGGTACCCTATACCCATGGTTTAGCAATAACTGTAGGATTAGTTTATAAAATGTCAGATATACCCACAATTAATGAAAAACATGGGTATATGTGAGTTTATAACCATGGTATTTTAGAAAAACCATGTGTAAAGCCCCATTTTCTTGTAGTGATTTGATATTATTATACCACTATGACACACACTAATTATGAGGATATTATCTCCATACAATTAAAAATTATACCTTAACCACTAGTCAACAACCTTTAACATTTGGGGTTTGCACTCTTGAGGTCATGTGGCCATCTAGGATTGGTTACACATGATTGAACTTTGTCGATAACATCACGAATACGTATCAGTGGTTTATTTTTTATTCCTCATTTTTTTGGGATGGTAGGATGGCGTAATAAGATGTGTCTGGATCTGGTCACCACCTATTTCTGAGAGTAGCTGACCGGTGTATAGTGAAAACCCAAATTAACATGGATGGGACTTGTTGTTATGGAATGTTCTTATTAATTTTTCTTTTATTTTACTATTTGAAGATGCACTTGATGTTTTATGATCCATAACACTATGTATTTTTACCATTGGCTAATATAGAATGGATGTATTTCATCATTCATAATTATAGGAACTTTAGATTTTTTTTGTTTTTCATATTCCATACCATGGCTATATTACAAAATTATAGTCTTACATTATGATTTCACACCATTATTTCAATTTCCATGAAATTGTGATAACATTTCATGTAAGAAAATCAATATATAATCAGTTTTATTTAAATGGAATCTAATCTAAATAAATAAATTGTGACGGTCATTTTAAATTTTTAATTGAAACCCATCTAATTGGATCTCAAAGTATATAAATATATAAACTGATATATATACGCATGTGTGTCTAAAATTTTCCAAGCTTAAAATTTTAAAATTTATAGTTAATACTAAATAGGGATTCTTTTAGAAATTTAAATGTGTTTCTGTCTATTAGATGAAATTGAAACTCTGTATACGCCTTTGACTTATATAAGAGAACTTGACCATGATCTGAAAACAATATTGTGAAGTAGACATTGTCTCTTTCTTTTTTTATAATCTAAATTCCACCCAAATATAGATTTATGAGAATGAAAATGTATTTGAATCTCATATATAATGGATTGTACATATTCTATACATTTATATGTTCTTTTAGCGGTTATACAGACTTGTGCAGAAGGGTGTATTTGGAATGTGTAGAGTCATGCCACCATGATTTCCTTGATATGTACACATAGAGCTTGGCCAAAAATCTTCTCCAGAGGTGGTGGGGCAAGAGCCATTAGTAAAACCTCCATCAGTTCCACCGAAGGGACCACTAGTCATTCCGTATATGGGTGCTGATACAGAGTCTTTATAGGATTCCCTATGTATTATGTATAATGTTTAGAGATCCCCATGAACTATCCCAACTATGTAAGAGTTGATGTCTAAGTTTTAGAGGCAATATCCACCCATGTTTTTAGTGTATGGATGTCCATAAGATGATGATTCATGGATTGAGGCAATACTATCGATTTTCAATCATCATCAGAGAACTCTCGAGAAATGAGTGATTATCTCTATAAATTTTCTATGTGGCCACTTCATGATATGGTGGGTTTTTACTACTCATATTAATATTCATTGTCATATGTATTGAAGGTATTTTCAAACATCTTTCTGTGACTAGTTCTATCCCAAGATGTTGAGGGATGATAGACCCAGATGATTTATGCACATCATGGTCCTATTTATTTTTGTGGATTATTCTACCTGATTCATTATTCTCTTGATATTCACACCAATTTGATTAGGTGAAATGTTTTATTATGTTTTTTGATTTAATGATTGTCTCATATATGGAATCTAATATTAAGTGAATGTATTTTGTCTTACCAATGTATTTGAAATAGTGAATCAGGAACTGAACATGGTGTGTATCCTTAGAAATGCTGATGGTGTGAATTAGAGAGGTTTGACATATAGATCTGGAACTACATTGGCCAATAGTAAGAAGAATCAGTTGGAGCTTCCATGTGGTGATATTACTTCCTCGGGTGCATAAAAATATTTCCAGGTGAGGTGCCATAAGTTCTATAGAACATGACATAAGAATTCTAGTGTAACATTAATCTAGTAGAGTTACAGTCTTATTTCATGGTGAACCATATTTAGATATTTTTAATAGATATTTATAATGTTTTTAGTGAGAGAGGTTCTGCATCGGCTCCTTATTCAAGAGCGGGATTAGTAGCTTCTCTTCAGGTAGGGATATAGACTGTGAATGGACAATAAGGCATAGGTGGTGGTCATGGATCGAGTATCCAGAAATAAGTCATACATTTCTAGAAGATAAAAACTACTCAGGGTATAATGGATTTATCTTAGGGTTGCAAATATAGCTATATGTGTGCTGTAAAATCAATTCCTAAGGATAAATGTGATGAACCTTTAACAATGATAAGTATCATCCTTGTCACCTCTACTTTTTTATATTCTCTTTTTGATACAATTGTCCCAATTTTTTCAAATATATTACTATTGTGAAGATTATTGGGATGGATTTTTATATTTATTGTTTAATTTTGGAACATGATACTCTATAGGGATTCAATCTAAGAGTGTATTCAAGTGCAGGGAGTGCCCCCTGAGATAGGTGGGTTTCATTTTTTTATGGGAACTCATTTTACCTGAGATAAAAATGTTATATTTCATTATGTGGATGGATTTATTGGTTCCCTTTCATGTTTTGGTTAAATTATATCACTGAAGGGTGAAGTTTAAATCACAAAAATATGTGGTTTTTTCACTAGGGTGAATGGGTTGTCCACAAATCCTAAGCTAGAGCCAAGCATCAGAGGCTGAATGGGATGAAAACATAGATTATTGTCCCATATTTTGATGATTAGGGAATGTAATAATCTGATTTACCTATTCTTATGGATAAATTCATTTCCATTTTCAGGATTTTGGAGTGTATTCTAGGTGATTACCCACCACTGGGTTGGGTCATTCATGATAATAAGATCTTTTGAATTCATGGAGTTGTCTGGGTTCCTGTAGATTTCTAAGAGTATTTGATGTAATTGTCTCATGCTTATATATGGGTTGTGCGTCATTGTCTTTGCAAGAGGTATCACGATTTAAAATGCCAATACTAGTGGTCCATGGTGAAATTGGAGATAGATGGGATTGTAACTCATTGTTGAATTTTCAATAGGTGAAGGTACAACCCTGGTGAGAATTTGGATGTTTATAGCTAATAATATTTCCTAAGATGAAATGGGATGATAACACAAGGGATTTCTGGATGGGATTTCTGAAATCAAGATTGGGAAGTCACAATATATGGGTGATCATATAAATGTTGACAATGTTCAACCATTTCATGCATATTCATAAATATTTTTCAGATTGTGATATTGGTGGCCTCTTCATTTGTGGGATCATATGCCACTATAGAGTTCCATTCTCTATCAAATCAAAAAGTAATGAGTGATTCACCTCACAGTTTTAGAAGGTGTTGTAGAATTCTCTAGGTTCACATGTACTATTCATTACAATCTATCACCCACATAACAATGGTAAGTCTAGGCATGTGATATAGGTTTTGGTGGACACGATCTAAGTATCAGTGCATGATTATGGTGGTTCCTATGATAAATTATTGCCTATCACTGAGTTCCATTATAATTAAAGAATCTAGGATATCATAAAAATGTATCCTTATGAGTAACTATAAGGTAGGTCATTCCGTTCACAACTGTGTTGGTCATAGGAAGTTGAGGCCATGAAATTAGGTCCATGTCTCATTTTATAATCATTAGATATGGTTAATCTTATTTTGAAGAACATATCTAAATATCAGTCCAGATAGAATCCATATTCCAATCATTGGTGTTGATCTATAGATTTCATGGTGGGTAATTATATTTTCTTATGACTTTCACCTAGGATGGGGCATAGTGCAATTCAAAAACAATGGATGTTATTTCCCCATTATGTCCGACCCATTGAAATTATAGAGAGGCTTGGGTTGGTATGTTATTGGTTATAGATAAATTAGAGGTATTGACTCCAACGAGTCCTATTCCAAAAATCTCATATTCAAAGATATTATTCTTATCCATCATATTTCATAAGATTGAGTAGGTTGAACTATAGGGTCACACATACTCTTAGGGGAACCCTACCCATATTATTGATTGAAGTGTGATAGTTCTCTGAGGAAATATATTTTCTCTAGTATGGGTTCTATGGTATTAAATAAATGTAATTGAAGAAAATTGAGATATGGATTCTGATGTACATGCCTCGTGGCCAGAGTTACTCTCATATGATGAATTTTAACTCATGGATGATAAATTCAGGTACATATTTCATCAAGGTGGTGTGGAGGGAAGAAAAAATGAACAGAATATATCTATAAAGTATAAATCCATTAAATCTTGCATTAATATTTATTTATCATCATAAATAGTCTTCATGGTCTAGGGAAGTGTTCAGGGGAATATGAATCTTTTTCAAGGCCCATATCCCCATATTATGGATAAAATTTACAGAACTCATAGTTAAAATAGACCATATCTCTATGGTTTAATGGTTTTGTTAAATCGTATGTTGTTTTTTATGGTATATTAGAGGGAAACATGGTTTTACCTAATAACATGACCCAACCCACATTTCTATTAAACATACCTCTAGCATGAGGTAGATGTTTTTTATATGGGATGCACATAGTTATTCAGACCATGCACCTAACACATTCATGGGATGTGATGGGATAGTTTTGGGTGCATTGTTGACACATGGTTTCAGCAACCTTTTATCCCAACTAGGAGACGATTTAAATGGGGGAAATGGAAAAATTTTCCTTAATTTACTTATGGAGTCCAACTCTCCATTTTTAGTAATTTCTCCCATGGGCATCAATCCCTCTGTATGATGTTGAAATGTATCCTCCAAGAAAAAACATAGCATTTTTTATCATCTCCATATAGAATCTGTTAGTCCCATTATTAATATCATTGGTTGAATACCAGAAGGGTAATTGTTCTGTATGTGCCTTCTTTCATTTATCTTCCAAATTTTAGAGTTATTCTTGTTTGAGATAATATGCTATATTCTCAAGGAATTTTTCTATTATCTCAATTACATCCATTCTAGAGTGTATTAGTGGCCAAAAATAGGTGAGGATGCTATTACCTAGTGGAATTAGGTTCCCAACCTATTTTCCATAAAATCATGATGTTTTTGCATATCCATTGGATTGCGGGCCAAATTATCTGAGTGTTTCTTATTAAATCAATTAATTTTAAATATAATATGTTTACTTGGCCTATATAACATAAGAAAACCATTTATAAATCATTATTAGTTAAATAAAATGAAAAAAACCCCACTTTTGTTGTTATGTAAATTGGATAAAACAAACAGTTTTGGACTATGGTTTGATTCACCTTTTGTGGTGTGTTATTTTACACTTATATTATGGGATTTAAAATAAATTGAATGACTTGTAAAATGAATTAACTAAAATATGTAATGGAAGACAATGTACCTATTACCTAGGAAATTATTTATCCCTCTCTATTTGTCATGACATGTTCATAAAATTGAAATTCAGAATTGATATTAATTAGATAATTCATGGGATTTGTATACTTATAAGCTTATTCTGAATTTTGAGTCACCATTGCTGGTGAGTAAAATTTCATATAAATATGATGGAAAGAATAATTAAATATGATCATAAATGGTATGTTTAGTATTTTATTCCATGACAATTCGGATTTCTATGTCAAATGTGTGTTATGGTTTCTGACTCAAAACATATAAATATGCTCTTCATTATTAGTTAATTAAATCATTGTAACCAAATTCTTATCATGCACCCTATGTGAAACATGGGTTATCACATGTATTTATTGATGGACTCACATGATTATTGATTTTAATTATTTAATGAGTGATACTTGAATCCTGATGTGGACAACCAATGCTTACTTTGAGGTATGATAATTATATATTTCCTTAGTGACACCTGGTCACCCATTATGAACCATCAAAGACAAACTCAGAGGGAGGTGAATTTATACCACACTTATAGAAATAATAGGGTTACTATGAGGAATTAATAGTATGTGTTTATAAGGTTATGGGTTTATGTCTTTCCTATATTGATAAATGGGTTCCAAATTAAGAACTCCAAAGATGGCACAATTTTCTTATTAATTTAGTATGAAATGGATTATACGAAACATCTTCTAAGCCAAAAAAAGAAGACTATATTTTTATAGAGCCACAATTTTATTGAAGGAATTATTATATATATCATTGATAGATAAAATTATTAGGTAAACTATTGATATGAGCTCATTCACGAGAGTTATTATAATTGAATCATGATTTAATATTATTTAGATATATTTCATCTTAAGCTGAAGCAGGTATCAGAGGACATGTATTCATTTGGAAGCCAATATTATGTGGTTCTCTTATTACCATACTTCATTTCCAAATTTTAATTTTATCTTCCCATTTTAATTTATATATTCATATGATGAATGGAATTAGACACTATTGGTAGTTTCATACTATGTTTTTCGCACACCCTACTCACCAGCCATCTAGTTTCTCGGTGTACATCAATGATGCCAGTAGGGACATGGGAATTCTATAGCTTCCAATGATTCATATATATATATATATATATATATATATATATATATATTCAGGGTATTAGTGAAGAACATGATAAATCATAGGCTTTTGATGAAATATAAAAATAATATTTTTTTCATTTTTGTTGTTTTGGTATACCTGTATGTAAGTGTGCATGATTCCTTGTCTAAATTATTTATTTTTATACATAATTCCGTGATAATTATTCTTTATATGAAATTTACGGATGTGAATATTTTCTTAATTATATGATGACTGGTAACTCTTCTACTATTTAGTTATCTGTTATGCTTTCGCTATTATTTGATATGATTATATCATTGGGACACACTATGTTTATAAGGGTGTAGCCTCACACTATTCCACCATGGACCCTTGTTACTAGTGGGTATCATTTGGAATACGTTAATGAACACTTGAATACATGTTTCCAACTAGTTTTTGTTACTGTTGAATAAACCTTATCGAAGAAGTCACAATACTATATCTCTTTTAGAACCCCCATCAGAATATCAAATTACATGATCATATTTGGGAAAAAATGTAACCTCATTGAATAGGAAAAACACACGGAATATTTTTTACATTAAAAAATGTTATTTTAATATTTAATATAACACCATATGATTTTTCAAAATATTTCCCCTTAAAATAAATTCAAATTGTTTGATATGTTTCTTTATATGTAACTTGCACCTTAAATGAACTGTGATATACAATTGAAGTATTATTATTAAATGTCACTATAAGCAACAAGTCATTTTATTTATTCATTTGAATAAGAATAAATATATTATAAAAATATTTATAAATGTTTTCATTAATTAAAAAATTAATTACCAATTCATAGAAAATAAGTACTAATATTTAAATGACAAAACAATATCATTTTATGTTAAAAGTTAAAAGTTAAATATATATATTATGTATCATTATTAATAATAAAATATTACTCTAGATAAATTTATTGGTATGTAATTTTTAAAAATGAATATGAATTCACACATTAATTATCAATTGGATGGAATATAAGATAAAATCATTTGAATGAAAACATAGTTATTTAATTAAAAAATTATTTTATGTGTACAGTGTATGTTATCTAAATAAATTAAATTAATCAATTTTTATTAAGGATTTTAGTGAATGTTATATATTATATAATAACATTCATATAAATTTTCATCTAATTGTTTCTTAATGATATAAAATGAGAATTATATTATATTATCCTTAAAATTACATTTTCTCTAAAAATATAATTTACACATTTTTTGTGCAGATAGCATAATAATTTTTTTATAGTTCAATGAATTTATAATTATAATATAAATTACATATTATAATTATAATATATAATTTTAGGTAATAATATACACTTAATGTTTCTCCATAATTATTAGTAACCAAGGTAAATATGTTGTCCTGGTGGTAATGGTTAAATGGGGGGTCACCAAAGTTATAAGGATTAAATTATAAAAAAAATATTTAGTTTTATGGGATCATTTTATATAACCATTATAATTATTATATTATAAAATATAATTTTTTGGATCCACCTTACCTGATTATGAAATATTACTTTTAATAATATTCCAGGTATATGCATGTTTTCCACTCACCTCACATATAAAAGGGAACCTCCACTTCCCTATTCTACTCCCAAATTGAGCAATCTATTTCATAAAATACATACCCCAAAAACATTCCATATTTCTTCTCCTATTCAAATAGTTAATTTTATAACCAAAATACCATCCTAATAATGATTAATAAACATGTTAAAGAAAGATGACTGAAATATATGTAAGTTCATTTTCCAATCTATTTTGATTTTGTTTCTTCATTAATATCCACCAAATAAAATAAAACCATCTCAAAATGATGAAATATATATATTTACTATGATTAATTTTTTTTTAAGTTGTTAATTATTTTTATATATTTATATATAATGTAATAAAAATTCATCGCTCATTTGTACATACGAAGTACAATCTCTATGATGTGATGTAGTTTATTTTTACTAACTGTCTATCTTGGATAGATATATAGATGAATATATATTATATATAATAATTTTTTAACTTAATTATGATTATAGAAATATGTTATTTTGTATACATCCTTATCTATACACCATTTTAAAAATTAAAACATCACACATGTGTATGTGTGTACTACCACCTACAAAAAGTGATGTAATTTTTTTCACTTACATATAACATGGATGTTAATAATGGTAGACTTAATGTATGTATTTGATATTTATGATATAATTATAAATCTTTAATGGTGTATTATTAATTATATTTCATTTATTCCAACTATTGAAAAGTTAAAACATAACATGTGCATATGTATAAGCTACCAACTCTGCAATATAATGATTTTAATTTTTAATCACGACTTAATATGGATATTCTTAAATGTTTATAAAAATAGAAACAATATTCGTGAAATAATTTAGAATTTTCATATGATGAAATATGGCCATTTTTTTAGGATAAAAACCATAAAATTGAAACAATCATTTGAAACAGAATAATTAATACCTCAAATGTTCATTTAAATGAATATATTTTAATAAAAGGTTAATAAGAAATAGTAATAGAATGATCTCTAGTAATATATATTTATATATGAAAATTTATATAGAATACATTTATAATATATAATAAATAATTACAATGGAGGATATAATGTGTAATAAGTAATTTGAGACATATAGTATAATTTATGTTAAAAATATTTTTTTATGTTTGTCTATGTTAGATTAAAAATGAGGGAAATTATATTAAACATATATTTTAAAACCCATATATTCTCTTCTATGTTGTTTCTTTCAATTTATTTCATGTTCTATATAAAATTTAGTCTATTTTTTGTTAAATAGTAAGGATAATTTTTAAATAGAATATGTACATAATCCTTTTTTTGTTTGATTGTGAATCAATATCCTCCATTTCCATGTTGTTATAAAATCTTAATGCACTATTTTATCTACAAATAAATTTTTATGAAAGGATATATTTACTAAATTAACAATAGAGCTAATTTTTTAATACAAAATTTATAAATATTTTCTATATCACTCACATATTACATTTAATTAAACTATAAAAAAATTCATTTAATTCAATCATTATAAAATGATTTTATCTCTTTAATGTAAAACCATTAACATGAATATTCCATTACATGATTGAAATAATTTATATTAAAAAAATATTACCATTATATTATTAATTTTTCTTCCAAATTTAACAAAATTAATGTGATACTTCCTCCTGATATTCAGATTTTATATAAAATGCTTTTATAAAGGGTATTTTTCAACTCTGTCAACATAAGTTAAGGATTATTATGATTCAAAAGAGTTATAATATTATAACTCCATCAAATTCCATTATATACATGATTTATGATGAGGATTCTTCAGATATTATTCTATGAAAAATAATAATTTCTCAAGGTTTAATTAGGTTTTAATTATATTATTCTAAAACTTGTTTCTCTTCCATGAATAATTCTATAATGAGTGTTTATATGGCCTTGTGGAACACTTTTCAAAGATTTTAATTATCTGATGGAGGAAGATAAAATTTCATATCAATATGATTAAATGGGAAAATATTGATTTCCCAGGAAATAATGTTAAATTTAATAGAAAGTGAACGTAGTTTAGTTAGGAATCCTATATGTGTTATAGTTCTAATAGAGATCCTTAACTATGAAAATAAAATGAATGGGGAGTAGCCAAAATTTGATATAATAATATTTTTATGATGATAGTGTTGTACGTTAGTCTTGATTTAATAAATGATTTCTTGTGTTAATTTATATGCTGAAAACATACATATTATGCTTATTATAATATCTACTTTCACTTGATTGATAATTGACAATTCAAAACTCTTATGACATATATATTGTGTTATTAAACTTACTTATTCCATTCATCAGGATTAATTTACTTTTATTCTTTTTTCATGATATTATAAGGTTATGACCATGTTATTGTACCATTGTGATTATCTCTGACTCACTTATAATCCCTGACTAAAAACATCAATGTTTACCTTTACATAGTATCTGACCTTAATGATTGACATATTTTTATTTCCACGAGATATAAATCATTTTTATTAGGGTTTTTATAATAATATTAAAATAATGTAAAAACATTCGGATAGTGGAGGAATATATTTTGTGGAATATGTTGATTATATATATATTGTTTCTAAAGAAACTATATATTTATAGTTATGACACATGTATATTATGATATATATTGAATATCCATCTATATAATATATTATTTATTTATAAATTTTTTGGATTTTCTATGTTGGAATCAGATATGTGTTTATTTAGATATTGGTATCTGAAAAATTATGGAGAAAACCCTATGGATACGTCCAAGTTTACAATAATATGTTGATGTTTTGGTATAGTAGGGATTTTTTTGTTTCCTAGAAACTACATTCATGTATACTTAAAAATGTGTATTGGGTTTGCACCACTGATTCACCTAGATTAATAACCCTAAATGGAAGGTTTGGTATTAACTCTATCTTCACATGGTTTATGAAAAATAGGCCTACCTTCAAATTGTATTTGACACTGTTTGATAATATTAATTTTTTAATTCTCATTTGATTTATAAACCATTATGAAAAAAGATAGTGTAGTATCAATGAAAAATAATGAAAATCTAAAAATGATATACAATGAACCTAATGTGTCATTAAAATATAATGGTTTTAATGTTTATGAATTATTAGATACTGTCATCATTATCATATGATTACATACTCTAATTAGTTTTGATTGATACTCACATGGTCTGTTTTGAATTTAGTTAGTGGATAGATCCAGTTGGTATAATGTGAAAAAATATGAAGTCCAAAGTAACAAATACACTAAAAAAAATATGTGGAAATTTAACACCAGAGAGATCTGAGATTGTGTCTGTTATTGATTACATTGAAATGATTATGAAGAATAAAATCCCTAATGTATAATATTTTAGTAGTTTTGTTAAATGATATAGTTAAATGAGACATGTATTACGAATGAACACTCTAATTACAAGACAATTGTTTTCTATAAATTAAATAGTTTCATGTAAAATTAAATTATTCCATTTTTTATATCCATTTATATCATTTATAGTACATTTCTTATAATATTGGTGAAAAAACATAATAATTATTACCTCAACATCTCATTAAGGAAAAAATATACTGGAACTAGAAATGAATAAATGTGAAATAAATTAACATGGAAATGTGAATAACTGAACACACATTCCATGAAATCGATAGGCTAAAAAGGAATACAATAATAAATAAGGCAAAGTAACTTAAAACACAATCTATTCAAATAACTAGATAATTCAAAATATTTATTTGAAGGTATGAAACTAAAACAAATTCTATTTAGTCAATGAACTGAAAAAGAAAAGAATCCATAGATATGATGATGCAAAATATTATGGATGAATAAAAAATTAAAATAATTAGGAAAGTGATTAATATTTGGACGCCATGTTTCTAAGGTATATAGAATTTGTACCACCAATATGTTTCAAAAGACAATTTAGCTATCATGTAAAAACACATCTAAAGTGACTAGCCAAGTTACTCATCCCATGAGACTACCGATGCATTGAGGGGATTTCTATAACCCAGCCCCACCCGTGTTATACCATTCCAATGCTTTCAAAATATAGATAATAAACAGTTTAAAACTTTTTCTTATCAAATCTCTACATGGAATAGAAGAAAATGATTTATCAATATTTCCACAAAAACTAAAATAGCATTCAAAGTGAACACCATCTAAAAATTGGTATATGATTTTGGTAGTTATCATATCCCCAAAAAATGAAATGGATATATAGGAAAAATTCGAAGTCAAATGATCAAAATAAATTTAGGATTTCAAGGGGACTAAAAGGGATCATGTAAGTGAATTTAAATAATATCATTTACCAAATCCATCAAAATCCATCATAATAAAGGATGAGGATGCTATTGATATGACATATACACATTAGAGTAAGAATAAGGGTTGTTGGCATTGATGAAAGATAATAATAACATTAAAATAACTATTGAGGAAAATATCCATTTGTTATAAAAAACATATTATTTTAATATCACTTTTTATAACATTTTACTAAATCATGGTTTTTAGAGGATAATGAAATCTATCACTAAAGAGAGACATGATATTAGATTTTCTTAAAAACATTTTGCAAAAATTTTGAATACCATATAGTGGATAAATTATAAAATTAATTGAAAATTTTCCTAAAGAACCCAAGGAGATAAAAATTTAAGGTCTTATAGAATAATGGTCATAAAAGTTTCTCGAATGGAAATGAATGATTAGTAAAATTATTCTTGAGGAATATAATTTTAAATAGTCAAAGGGTCCCATAAAACTTTGAAACATTTAAAATCATAATCCTCATTAAGGAATAAATTTAAATAAATGATATAATATAATTATAGTAATTATATTCATGATATTTCTTGTAAATTGGTTGTATATACACCATATAAAATAAACTTAGTCCATAACAAGAAATATTTCTCAACGAAATGTAAATTGGGACGAAATCTCTTACCTTGTGTTTCCTTCTATGTGATCATCCTTTACCATACTATATAACAACTTATGTTAATTATATACATTCTTGAGAGCCTTTTTCATGGTTAGAATTAAATTTATTTGATTTATTACAATGTTGAATAATACTACATAAAAATTTGTGTTTACGTCGGTTATTTTTACCAAATTTGGTATATGTATCAAAAACAACTTTGTTTGGTCATCAATGGTCGAATGGTTCATTTTATAACACCTCTAGATTAATAATTTCGAAATATTTACCATATTTACACATCAATTATACTTTTAAAACTAATAATTAAATATGTTTATGAATAATGTACCAATATTACAATCATGGAGACGGTAGGCCGTACATATGCATGAGTAACGATTAAATTTTATAATGATCATTTTAGAAAGTATGTACGTAACATAAATAATTCTTGAATGATCATTATTTATTAAATACCATGTTAAATAATCATATATATATATATATATAATTCTTATGATTTAAAAGAAATCACATCGTTTCAACAAGGTAGTAGTACACACATCAATGAACGATGGTAGCACTTTTTAAGTGTGTGAATGGGTAATTAAGAAAATGATATATATTTTATTTACATAAAGATAATTATTTCATGAATATTATATATATATTTTTTATTTCACATATTAGTAATTAAAAAAATTCTTTTCAAATTCCATGTTATATATGAACAAATCACATCTCATTGAGGGGGTGGTAACAACCCATCTACAAACGATGTCATTACTTTAACACATAACTAAAAGTATAATGTTATGTTTTGTAAATTAATTATATAAGAAGAAATAAACTATAAATTTTACATATAACATATATAAATATAGTGTTTGTCATAATGGCTACCATGTTAGGTGGTAAAAAAAATTAACAGTCATTATTCTGTGTGCTGGTAGTTCTCGATACACGAAAATAGAATGTTCATTACCCATTATACCAAATTTTGTGTAAGTGTTGGAAAAATAATTTTCATAAAAACACTATTATATATATTATATTAGTTTTTTATATAAATATGGAATATGGATAATTTTATTAGTGAGGAAAGGAAATAACACTAGAGAGCTTAAGGAAAGATGTTACTTCTTAATCGAGTAATTCCTTTTGGTTTTCACCATAGGGATTCCTTGAAATTAATACTACCCAATACAAGACAAATAGTTATAGAGGAGGGTTTTTGAAGACTTATTTGGGTAGATATTGGTTGAACCAATTTGGATTGATAGGTATGAGGAAGCGGGATGAGAGGAGGCATTGTTATAGTGGAGGATGGCCACTCTTGTAATATTTTGACAATGGAATTCCAAAAAAAAAATCACAATGAAAGTGCCTCCAATAATTGACCAAATTCTCCAAAAAAGATTTTAGTGTCCAAAAAAAATAAACAATTTCTTTTGGACAAGTTTCCAGGTCATTTGGGCTCTTAAGTTAATGGTTTAGCCCTTTCTTAATCTTAAAATTTCCACAAGAATTATAATTAATATTAATTTCTTTCACTAATCACTTTTTTAATTTTTTATAAATAAAAAATTATTTTGATTCTAAATATTGAAACCATTTTTCAATATTCCAATATCATAAGTGGCATAAATTAATTTAAATTTAATATTATAGATGAGACGATAATGCGGGGTTTTTATGTAAAAACATTTGAATATATGTTGTGTTCTTTAGTAATTGTCAAACTGAAATTGAATAAAATGACTTAAATTGGATTAATTTATAATAATATATCCTATTTAAACATTAAAAATGATTAGAATTATAATTTAACATTACAATAAAATCTGATGAAAATGTTTTTTTTTGAATAAAATTATAGTATTATTCACTATTCATAAAAAATGAATCATCTAAGAAAAATTACCAAAATTTACCCCAAAATGATTTATATGTTTATATTTAAATGATTAATATTATTTTGAAATATTATATATATATATAATGGTTTAAAATTGGATATAAAATAGTATCCCCATTAAAATGCTGTAAAAGTTCCTTAATAAAAATAATAGTTCTTATATGTAAAAATTTTTTTCTTACCTTATACTTATAAAATTTATTGGATTAATAATAATAATATTGGATTTAAAAAATAATATATATATTACATTAATATAATTCACTAGTTTTAATTAAATTAATATATTACTGTTAAAAAGATTTGTTGGATTAAAAATAGTTTTATATATAATTAATCCGTTTATATTCAATTGGTCATTATATTACGTTCTAATTAATGAGTAGTGAATGAATTATTTATGTAAACCATATATTTTTATAATCTTGTTAATAGTATTTATAAGATATAGTTTATTATATCTTTTTGTATTAAATAATAATATTTTAAAAAATATATTAATTTTTGGATCAACATGGTCTTGAATGTAACACAAGACATCGAAGAAACACGTTGTTGGGTGTAATGCACACTAACATAGTGTGGAATGCCTTAATATATATATATATATATATATATATATAATCTATTTAATCTATTTTATATATTAAAAATTCTATATATTCTTCATATATTATCTTCTCTTAGACACTTGGGGTCACGTTTCATACATGCTATTGAATACAAGGTTCCAACCTTATACTTTCATGGTGTTACACTCTCCCAACCTTAATTAAATTTCTTCCTTATAACATACAAATTATCTTGGTAATATATCCATTGATATTTTCTATGTTGAAATCCAGCATCGTTATAAGGTTTACAAATAAATACTCTATAAAATAGATAATGGGAAGTTTAAAGGTCAAATGGACAATCATATAACGTGGTCTATAATTATAAGAATGTTAGTTGAATTTTGAAATACTTAGTTGGAGGAAAAACACAAATATTTATTTGAAGTGATTGAGGTCAATAATCACAATCCAGTGAATTTTCAATGGAATGTTGTGGGACTCAAAACCATAAATCATTGATGATTTATGAACCATTTGTTCAAAAAAAATTAAGGTATTGGGAAGAAATTTTATTTCAATGACATTTACCTATGGTTGGGTAATTATTTTACTTATAAAGACTATAATAAAATATACATATTTGATATATTTCTATAGATATAATTTTATACTTTTTTTTTCTCTGATCAATTTTTGGATTGATTCAAAAATTATTTTTGATTCCTAAATAAGTAAAATAAAAATTTAATGGTTAATAATGCTATTAAAAGTGTGACAAGTCTCTCTATTTATCTCAAACTATTATCCAATTTCAATATAGTTATAACATTAATATCAATACCAAAAATGAAATAGTACTGGAATATCATATATATATATATATATATATTCAACATGTCTATAACTAAAAAATGAAATATTAACAATAGAATTGCATAGTTCAATGGTAAAAATTAACCCCTTGTAATCATTCAATCATGGGTTCATGACCTGATGCATAGCCAAATTTAATTGGTTGTCACCATGAATTCATGTAGTCATTTTCTAAAACCAAATTAATATAATTTCCAAAATTAATATAATTGAAATCCATGAAATAAGGATAATCACAAAATATCATTTTAAGTAAGGTTTTAAATTCAACCAGAATATATTATTACTTTATAAATTTATATCTATATAGGTATGTCCATGGATGAATTTTTAAACATAATATAATTTGTACGATTCCAAATCATTAAACCATATATTTAAATTAAAACACTATATGTTTAACCAATATTATTAATTTTCACCAAATATTCAAAACCTTTCTAATGGGTTGTAATGAGAAATGTTAATTTTCCTAATCATAACCCCTGAGAGTGTCAAACCAGGTATGATGTATGGCCTGTAGTCAAGTACTATTTTATAAAGTGTCTATAATGACACCCCTTTTAAGAGTTATTACTCCAAGGTACATCTATTCTAGAACCACTTTCATATATAGTATCTAGATATGGATGTATTTCAAGGAACACTATATAATATATCATGACCCGGCCCACTGAGGATCGACTCGTGACTACCCCAATCCTATAACTAATAGGCCACGTGTGGGAAATCAGTGAAAAGTAATCACATCCCTCAAATGGTAGGAATTTTAATAATGCACCATTACACACACACACACATAACCACCCCCAAAATAATGATGATATTTAAAAAACTAATACAACGTTTCCATATATCTAATATGCCAAACCAGAGTACGATAGTAAATTATTCAAAAAATAAAAGGGAAAAAACTATAGACTAAATCAAAATATAAAAAATCTAGCCTGATATAAGGGTGAGGAATAAGTCAAAAATACACTCTCAGAAAACAATTATGTCTTTCATGCTCCATCTATGCTACACCCACTCTCTATCATCCCTGGACAACATGAAGATGGGTTGAAATTTAGATAAGACATGACACAAGCATGAAAATCTAGTGTAGTGGTGAGTATAATAATACTCATTAAGTCTCTCAAAAAACACTAAAATGAAGCATCAAGTATACATAGATCAATAATAGATATACATATTTTTGTATGTTCGATAAAACCCAAATATAATCAGTAATGACACCACACCACCAAGCGGTTATAACCAACCGTCATTATTAGGATTCTATTCGATGCAATGCTCCTTAAGGGAGAGCTCACTACATGGGACATGTTTCCTTTGTAGGCACTAAATGATGAGGTCTGTTTCATTTGTCCCATACCAAATGAGTCTCATTGGTCTACAAGGATCGTGACCCAAAGATTGGGGTCACGCCAAGAACAATTGGGGGACACCACAATCACAGTTTGGATCAAACCGCAACATAGAAGATCATATACCAACTATTAAAAAACCCTAATGATACATCCTACTAGTTGTAGGATCAACGACTTTCTTAGGGACATCATGATGATTCCACAAACTCTAACTAGGGATGATAGAGGATCACACTATATCTCATGGAGGAACACTATAACTCTATTTGAGACTCGGCCTCTAGGGTGGATCATAATCTAGTGATGTGGATGTAATTATTCAACATACCATCTTAGAAAAGTACCAAGAGAACACACTTAACCTATTATATATGAAATAATAAAAATGAAGTGATTTATGCAATCTTGAAGGGAGTACACGTCATGCCCCAAGGGGCATGCAACATGTCTAGTTTTCCCCTATCATTTCCTTATGGAAGATCCTTACATAGTATGTAGTATCTAGATACACGGTGTGTAGGTGTACGTGGAATGTAGAAACAAATGGTATCATACTCGTTCCATTTGGTCATGTTCATATACTAAATCTGTATCCCAGTACATGTTTCATGTGTTCCATGTTGTTTCCCTGTGGGAGTATATGGTTTGTATGTGCCAGTGTATTCCAACCCATTTCTGTGTTTATACGAAGTACATACCGAGTCTTCAGGGAGGGACACACACAATGTGAATGGGGTTACATGCCATTTTATCTTCACATTCCTCAGATAACGCATGTTTCCACTAAAAGGGGTCTACACACCATGTATCCTGGGTTACAAGCCATGTGTTACATGATTTTCCAGAATCCCAAATCTGGTATCATGTGCCTCTTCCTCTACTCTGACCTAGTGTTTCAAGACTTTCCTCATAGAAAAAATTGATACATGTGGTCGTCCAAGCCCTTACATATCCAAAAATTGTTTTTCATCAAAAGATCTGCTATTAAAATGAGATAAAATTCTGTTATTTGTTTTTCACCAAAGAACACATAAAAATGTAAATTTGGGAATCATTCACTGTTTGATTCACTACCGTAACCACCAGTGCACCTCTATCGCATAATTACAATCCTATTTTGTTACATCAGATCATCGTCCCATGAATCAAGTGCACAATTATTGATTTATTTGGAAAAATCAAACCCCTAGACAATGAAGAACACCCGTGGAGAAACTCAAAATTGGGGGAGAAAATGAAAATCAATTCAATGGAACAATCCCTAATCGATGTTTTCATCGATAATGGTTCATTTTTGTTACAATGGTAAATGAATCCATTATAAAATTAAAGAAAATAAAATCTCCCAACAAAATCCATGAAAAATAAATCCCATCCCACAATATTTTTTATCCATGAATAAATATTTTCATTGATTGATTCATGTTCATCATAGAAATTAAGGTTGTGGAAATAAAAATTAAAATCAAATACCCTAACTCAATTTGGGTCGGTCACTAGTGATGAACAAAGATGCATTATATTCTTTGGAAAGATAAATTAAAATATTTTTGCTTCTATTTTCAATCCTCGATCCATCATCATTTTTCAGAAAGGATTCCAAGATCCCTCTCTCCAATGATCATCTAGAAGATACAAGGTTATGAGGCTAACAATGGAGTTATGAAATAAGGTTACATTTAACAAATAATCATTCATTGCATCAGCACAAAAAAATTAAAATATTTCTTTATTAAATTAATATATTCATTTTAAGCCCTCAAAAAATGTTTCACTAATGACCATTGTCGCCCAATGTTAGGTTGATCCTTGGGTAAAACAATCATTCCAAGCTCAATGGTGCCATCTGATCTCTTATCCAAGAACCCATTTATGAATTATTTAACTTTTTCATGATAAATCCTTGTGAATTCTATTTATTATATTTATTATATATCAAACATTTATTTTTGGCACACCAAGCCAAGAATCACACGCCATATTAGTGCATGATCTAAAAAAATAATCAATATAATTTTAAAAAATAATAAAATTAAAATATGAGATGTAAAATTATTCTCAAACTGGGGCTATAAATCCCTAGAAATATAAATCAAGGGCTATACAAAGACATGTGGGTACAGGGTTCAAGTTGAGCCTCCCACACCTATGTGATCTCATGAAGATTCCCATATTTCCTCCAGACACACAACAAAAGAATTGATCTCCCATAAAGGATCCTCTCCTACCGATCATCTGTATATACTAGGTACTCAGAAAAAGTGTCTCCATCAATGATTTCGAGCTCACCCAAATTGATAACGTGTGATGGGTCATGCACTTAAATCGTCAGTTATTACATGTGGAAGATGTTTTTTCCCCAATCAAACTACGTAGGTATAGCTAATTGGTACACCACCTCTGCAACTCTACGTAGTATATAGAAAGGGCCCAATAACCTCAAAGATAACTTGACACCTCATCAAAATATCTGTATTCAACATCGTGGTGAAACCTGTATGAACTCATGTTATCTATACTTGAAATCAAAATGCCACCATAACCTATCCACATATGACTTATGAGGGCTTTGTGTAGTCTTAATCGACTCCAAGATGACCAAAACCTTCTCTTTAGTAATTATTACAACTCTGGGCCATAAATTCCAACTCCATTGGGACATTCCAGCAAATTGTTGACCTACAATTTTACCCCTACAAATCCACAAATTCTTCCATACCATTGGTGGAATGGGAGTTGTAATTTCATATAAACTCTATAATTGGAAGATGATCCTTCCAAATATAGCTAATGTATGTCATGCAGGCTCATAGTTTGTGATATATAACATGAATGGTCCACTTATTTTGGTCGTCATTTTGTGGTTGAAATTCTATGTTCAAGTGTAATTGAGCCACAATAGCCTCTACTAACCTATTCCACAACCTATATGTATATAAAGAATCATGATTAGAAACTATTTTCAATGGAACTCCATGTATTCAAACTATCCTCTAAACATAGAGGTGCTCAAAGATCTCTATTGAACTATGTTCTTAGATAACATTGAAGTGGGATGAATTGATGTGTTGGTCAACAATCTCCCATATAGGATCATGTTCCTTTGATTCACATGGGAAGACGGTCACCAATTCCATAGATATCCCATCCCACTTTCATTTAGGGACATTAAGGAGTTGATCATAACCTACTGTAACATAGTTCTCATTTTTCACTTGTAGAAAAGTGAGGCATCGATAAAAAAGCATAGAAATTCCTTTATTAATCCATGGCCACCAAAACTGACATGAGAGGCCTTGCTACATATTTACCACACCAGGATGTACTACAAACAGAGATGTATAAAACTCTCCTAAAACCACCACTTGCAACATCACTGGTACAATAGTATTTCCATTGAAATGGACAACTTTCACGCCTCTATTAAAAAGTTATTTAAGAGCCATCCCTATGGATATTTGAGCATGTAGGGTCTCACTAAAATCTCAATTTCATAGTGTTGGATGAACAACATCCAAATCCTCTATCTTATATTAAGATCATTCTGAGAGAAGATATACTTAATAATCTTATGGTCATTAAACATTATGAATTTCTCTCACATCAAGTAGTGTCACCACATCTTCAATGTGAAACAACTAATTCTAAATCAAGGTTATGTGTCATATATTTCTTCTCAAGTTAAATAATATTGTGTGAAACATAGGAAATAACAACATTCCTTTTCATCAAAACATAACTATGACTGATCCCTGTTGCATTGCACAACAATTCATACACAACACCTTCCTCTAGTAACATCAAGATGAGAGTTTTTTTCAACCTCTTCGTCAACTCCTAAAAGTAATATCAGTACATTACCATCCACATGAATGGAAACCCATTCATGGTCATTTAATTCAATGGTTATTGCACTATGGGGAATTTGGGTACAACCCTCCGATAGTACCCATCTAGTCCAAGGAAAAAATGATACCTTTCTTACATTATTGGGTTCCTCACAAGAAAGAACTGTCTTAATCATCACTAGATCCACTTCAACTAAAGACTCTAATATGTCATCTCCAAGAAAATGGACCTCCCTAATCAAAACCTCAAGATGTACTCATTAATTTGATTCACTCAAAGTGTATCCATGACCATCATTAAGTGTCTCTCATGCTCCTCCTCAAACACTAAGTACAGTACGATATCATCGATGAATAATACCATGAAGATATATAAGAAAGGTTGAATGATCTTGTTTATAAGTTACATGAACATAGTAAGGGAATTCATCACACTAAATGGCATCACTGAGTACTCATAGTGACTGTAAAAAAATCTAAATGATATCTTCAGTATGTATTTATCCCATACACATGGTTGGTGATTGCCTTATACGAGATCAATCTTTGAGAACTATCACACCACTTTTAGCTAACCAAGGAGTTCATAAATCATTGGCTGTGAGTAATTGTTCTTTACTATCACTTGGTTCAAGCCCTAGTAATCTACAAATAAACTCAAGCTTCTGTATGCCTTCTTTTCAAAAAAAAATTGGGGATTCCTAGGGTGAAATAATGGGAATCATGATGCACTTCTTCTACAAGTCCACCAATTTCACACATATCTCAAATTATCTGTAAGAGCCATCAGATATATAAGTGTAAATATCAGTTGCTTATTATGGTGTAAATCAGTATATAATTCTATATCTCACTAGGGAGGTATACATAGAACATCATAAAGAATGGTGTACTTGTACTATGCTACAACTATAAGTTACTTAGGAATCCTAACATCCACTGCACTAAGGGTCAAGATAGCTATCCAATGAGTAACCAATATTACTATCATATCATTGATCCCATCCAGTGCCACCTGGGTTTCCTATTCACTAACAAAAAGAAACTCGGTTTCTTCAATGTGGATACACAACACCCTTCACCTAAAACAACCAATCTGAGTATGAAATTTGGATAACTAGTCCATACCATTAATTACATTGTATGTCATGGAAACTACTACCAATAGGTCCTAATAAAAACTCTCATCTCCAAATGTGAGGTCACACTACTGGAACTAGTGCATGATAATTGTGTGTCCTCTAGTAGGAGACTCCAAGCATAAGTTTTGAGTTAATGGTTCAAGAAGAATATTTTAGTCTTAATCAAAAAATTTGGAATGGAAATGATGACTATAAAAAGTGTCTATCATTACTTCAACTATGGTTGAAAAGACACAGATGATAACTTATATCATCCTTAGAGCATCAGGGGTATTGGAAGGAGAAGCCTGCAGCTGGCCTCAACCCTACCCACCAACTCACTGAGCCTGGCGTGGACCATCTGGGGGTAGTGGCAGTAACTTATCAAACCTTGAACAACCTCTTATTGCTTTTTTGGCCCATAGGATCTGTCTTCCACCATATGGACCACCCTGATCCTACATTGTCTCTGTCTCAGAGATACCTCAACTGTCTTATGATCAACTATAAACAGTTCATGAAATCTCATTCCAGATTTCTGTGACCATCGCAATAGGAACACCTCATATCACTTATCTTATTTGATCCATCCTGAGCACCATACACCATTAACCCTTATTCTTGGGTTTACCTCCTAAAGATTCTCACCCACTTAAATCCCTGTGAAAGTTGTTGGCTACCCACTATTTAGGTCTCACCTACTAGGTTCGTACTACTAGCTCCCACAACAGGTGTCTACTATGTGAGGAAACATTCTACAAATAAGGCTCGCTCAAATACCCCATAATTGGTGGTAATTAAAAGATATAAAACATATTATCTGATTCCATTGTACAATCACTTCTCAAAGGTTTTTGTCAGAAATAACAAGTATCGTACAATATCCATGGAGTAACTTTAAAGATCCGTAAATCAAATAGAATACTCATATGTGGTCATACATCTATGTTGTAGATGCATAAGCTACTATATGTGTACCGATCACAACATGGAAAATAGAACTACTCTTTAAATATATGATCCATTAATGTTCAAGAGAGAGATGTCTCATCATGTGACTGAGTCTCTATTCTCCATAATCACCCAAAAGATCCATGAATAAAAATCACCTCAAGGACACCCATCAGGTCTGAAAGAATCCTCACAAGGTGGAAAGCACGATTAAATTCCTCTATAAATTCCTCATCCACCAAGTGGTCTAGATCACCCCAAAACCTAGGAGGTCACTACCTCTAGAACAGATGCATGGAAATTAATTTGTGTGCATCTGCAGCTAGGGGTGTTGGTGCTAAATGCTACTCAATGGGGGGTATAGTTGGTAAACCTCCCATTGGTTCTCTCTACATTATTATAACCTATACTAATGCATTATCACTATGAAAATCATCATCATGATTTTGAATTGGAATCCTAGATTCCTGTAAATATAAAGGAATCCTGAAATAAATGAAATTTTGTACCATTATCAAAATATTATATCTAGGGAGCTGACTCAAGATGGAAATGGAAAACAGAACCACTCATATATCGGTCATGTACCATTGTATTCCATAAAATCAGTTTAATCATGTACAGAGTTGAAAATTATGCGATTGTAGTCCTAGTGTATGGATACATCGACTGCCACACCAACACTGGTGTCCCTAGACAGAATGATGAAGTCGAAATAGCTTACAATTCTTCCCTAAACCAATATTACTGACCTAGGTCCTAAGTCAAATATTACCACATATGATACTATTTTTATGGCCTGATACAGTCCTCAATCATGATATTGACCACTTTGGTCCCGGCCCACATGGTTTTTCATTCTCTGGGATCTGGACCCCAAACATCCCCTAGGAAAAGGCCTCATTATAGGGGAGGTAGCCACATGACCTTATAAAATGGTACATTGTGATTCTCACTCTTCCAAAAGTGATTTCCATAATAAGTCCACCTAGAATTGGAACACATTCATGCTTTCACAATGAATGTAATCTTGCTCTGATACAACTATATCATGACCAAACCTACGAAGGTCCAACATGTGACTATGCCTAGACTACCTCCAATAGGCAACGGGATTGCGACCAGTGTCGAGTTAGATTATCCAAAAATGGGAGGCATTTTCCTAAAGTACATGTACACACTCACACATCTCCAAGCCCACACAATGCTGAAATGTAAAATAACTGATATAATGCATACATACATCTAAGATCCCACAATAGAGTACTATTGTATTGTATTAAAAATTTAAAAAAGGGGGAAACAATCTCAACTAAAACTATAAAGTGTCCAATATGCTTTAAGGGTGAGGACACAGTCAAAAGTACGCACCCCATAAACACCTCGTTCATTCAACCTCCATATATGATCTACTTGTTCACAGTCCTCCAAGGATAACATCAAAAAGGGTTATTGACTACACAATGCATGCCATATGTAGGTAAACCTATTACTGGGGTGAGAAAAAAAATTCTCATTTGGACATCCTGAAAACATAAACTAGAAACACCTTGTTTAGTCATCTCAATACAAGATATAACAATCAATGTATAATATAAACAAATCATGTATATACATAGTAAAGAAACCACACCACCAGGAGGTCCTAAACAAATATTTACCATAGAATTCTATTTGAAGCCAAACTCATTTCAGGAGAACCCACTCCAAGATCCATGAAACATTCTGAGACAATTGACAAAGAGATCTGGTTCCTTGTGTCCTTACTAATGAATCTCAAATGACATAAGGGACCACAATACATAGATAGAGATTCACTCCCAGAACTGATCAACCCTCAATATAGGGGATCATATGCCATCAATTCAATAACCCCTACAGATACAGACTTGTTGGTGGAAGATTAATGCCCCATGCATGGAGGTCAAGCTGATTCCAAAATCTTTGAGTATAAGGATAGAGGATCACAATCCATTCTCATGGAGGGTTACAAAAACAATATCAGATACATGGCCTCTAGAGGATATACCAATCCAGTGATATCATTAAATCAATTCCATCATAAACTACATGTTTCATCACAAGATCCACAAGGAAATCATATTAAACACCATTAATTTTATCACATTGAAAAAAACCTATGAACTTTATTTCAAGAATATTATTTTGTTAAATTCACTATTACAAACCTTGTTACTTCTCCGTCACATAATTCTAATACCTGATCTATGATATTGGATCATTTCACAAATAAATTGGGGTTTTGTGATCGATTTATTAGGAATAGTCAAACCCGGGGCGAATAAATAATTTCTGTGGTGAAACATGAAATTGGGGTAGAAAGGCACAAAAAATACATAGAAACAAACCTCAATTGAATTTGATGTCAATATTTGTTCGTTTCAATTATAATAATAAAATATCCTTTAACACATTATACCAATGAACTTTTTCCAATAATATTCTCACCGAATAAATCCCAAAAAATAGTCCGTGTGATCAACGAATCAATCCTTTAATCGATTGATTCATATTATATGAAAAAATTAAGTTCAAGGAATAAAAAATAAAAATAACACACCATACCTCAATTTGGACCAGTTTCTAATAAATAATGATGTTCTGTTTACTTTATCGGTGAGATCCTTCAAAATTGATGTGTGTCAATCCTTAATCCTTGATCAATCATCATTCATCAGAATGGATTCCAAGAGCTCTCTATCAAACTATCCTACAGAATTTATAGAGTTATGTAGATAAATATGGAATTCATAAATAAGGATACATTTAATGAAAAACAAGTTGTTGCGTAAACACAAATAAATAAAATAAATTTTTATTAAATTATTTTATTCGTCATATTCTTGGGTCTCGGAATAACTTATTGTCTCCACATATGGTCTCAAAAAATAATATATATAATATTTTAAAATAATACATTTAAAATTATAGAATCTAAATAATATATATCTAATCTAAACATTAGGGTGAATTTCAATACTTATCCTCAAATTATCTATTAGGGAAAAGTTCTATAATATCGGTTTTCCAAAATCTAGTTCCCATGGATGCTTCGAAAATTCCATTAATACAAACATTAAAAACCATACATGAGAGATCCTAGACTGAGAGTCTTCTATAAATTACATTAGAGGGATTAAAAGGAATTAAATCCCAAATGACCGTGAGTTTATTAGTATCAGTTGTCCATATACAAAAATGAATCTTGAATTAAAAAAAATACACTAATTATGGAAATTTTTTATGCTAAATAAATATATTTGGGTATGATAACTTTATAACATTTTGTGTATCTATACATATAATTATTAAAAAAACATATTAAAATCATGCGGAATTGAAATATAATAAGGGTCAGATCAAATTATCAATAATGGAAAATTATAGTGGAAGAAATAATAATTCAATGAAAAATAAATTGACACAATGATTTGAACAACTGAACACACTTGCCATGTAATCAATATTATGAAAAGGAATTGAATAAAAAATATTTAAAGGTAAATGAAAACACATTCCATTAAAATAAATAGAAAAGTAAATATAAATATAGAAAGGTAATAAACTAAAACACATACTATTTAAACAATAAAATGAAAAATAAATGTCTCCATAGGTATATAGACACAAAATTTAATGAATGAATAATAACTAAAACTAAATGATGGAAGTATTTAATTATGGTATACCATGTTTTCAAGGTAAATGGAACAACTACCATCAAGACCTTTCACATGATGGTTTATTTACCGGGGAAACATCATCTAAAGAATCTAGACAGTGGACTCATCCCATGAGACTACAGATGCATCAAGGGGCTATAAATAACCAAGCCGCAACCATGTCACACCTGTCTAATAAATTCCTTATATATAGAATAATCAATAAAACAATGTGACTTATCAAATATCCATATGTATTAGAAGATATATATGTATCAATAAATCCCCAAATAATCAAGTATCATTAAAATTTAACACTATATGAAAAATTGGTTCTGGTTTACACAATCATCATATCCATGAAATATTATATAGATACATAGGGTAAAGTCAATATCAAATGATCATAGGAAATTGAACATTTCATGGTGAATAAAAGTGATAATGAAAGTGCTTGTGAATTCTTTCAATAGCCAAATAAATCAAAATCCACCTATATGAAGGATAAGGATGGTATCAATATGACATATACCCATTGTAGTAAGAATAAGGGTTGTTTTTATTGAATAAGTATACGAATAAAATCAAAATAATTCTTGAATAAGTTATCATTTTATTTGAAAAACTTTTCATTGAAAATATATTTTCATTTTTTAATAAAATATGGTTTTTAGAATATATTATATTCTCATAATAAAAAGTGAAATGTAGTTATGTTTTCATAAAAACATTATCCAAACATTTTGAATTCCAACTAATGGAAAATAGTACCAATACTTCAGAAAGGACATGAATAACTAGGGGAGAGGAAAATGAAATGGTTTATTGAATAATTTTCATATAATGTCCTCAAATAGATATTATTTATTATTAAAATTATTCTTTGATTAAAATAATCTTTAAACATTCTAAAGAGTAAGATACCTCATTAAAACATTTAAAATCATAATAATCATGAAGGAATAAAACTAAATGAAATTTATAATATTATTATATTATTTTGATTCTTGATAATTCATGTAAATTGTTTTTATATACACTATATAAATGAAACAAAGTTTATAACAACAACTAGGTCTCAATAGAATGTAAATTGAGATGAAATCCCTTACCTTTCGTTTTGTTTTAGGTTTAAATCCATTAAAATCAAGTATAATAAACATTTGATAAATATATAATTTCATGAAAAGAATTAATTTTTAACAATAAATTTGTTATGATTATTACTATTTTGTATATAACTACCTAAACAATTATTTTTTCATCGGTTGTTTTGACCAAATTTGGGTTATGTCTCAAAAAAAACCCTGGTAGGTCAACTACGGTTAAAGGTTTAAATATATAATATCTACAGAATAACAATAATTATATAATTATCATATTAATACAAAAATTATACATTTAAAACCAATCATTATATATTGTTATAAAAAATTAACAAACATTACAATCATAGAGACAGTAGGTCGTACGCACACATGAGCAATGATCGAATTTTTCAATGATCATTGTGGAAATAAGGTAAGTAACATAAATATTTACATAATTATAATTATATAATAAATTACAATTTATTATATCATAAATAATTTTATATATAATTCTTGTTATGTTAATGGAATCACATAGTGTTGAGGAGATTGTAGTCCACACGTCCATAAACGACGTTATCACTATTTAAGTATATGTAAGGGTAATAAAGAATATGATATATTTTAAATTTATAGAGATTTAATTAATTCATTAATATAATATAGTTTTATTTAGGTTATATATTTTAATTTAAAACCATATTTTTTACATTCAATGTATCAATTGAATAAATCATGTCCCTTTGAGGAGGCAGTAATCCACACTTCCACAAATGATGTTGTCAATTTTATAAATAATGGAATGTATAATGTTATGTGTTTTAAAATAATTACAGATGTTTTAAGACATAATAAATATTATATATATAATATATTAATTTATATTCCATCATAATATACACCGTTATATGTGGAAAAGGAAAATTTAACAATCATTATATCATGTGGTGGTTGTTCGCCACGCACGTAAACAATATGTTCCATACCAATTAAATGGATGTTTGTGTAAGTGTAGATTGAACTCTTAGAATAATAAAAATACTATTATTTAGATACATTTTTATATACAAACATGTAATAATTATATTTGGAGTAGTGTAGAAAGGAAATAACATTACAGATCTTAATGTAGGATGTTATTTCTTAATTGGAAACACCATTTGGTTTCGACTAAAGCAATTACTTAGATAGCTTCCTATAAAAGGTGATGCTTCCAAGATAAGGGGATGGAGATATTTTTTCAGAATATGGTCAACAAAAAGTGGCATGATATGTGTGAGGATGTTTTAGGATATGATGACTTTTTATAGTGGGTGAGGAGTGAAGGTCTTGTAATATTATGACCAAGGAATTCCATACACATTTTTCACATGTAAGGTGGCACCAATAATGGGCCCAATGAAATAAAAATTATTATAGTGTTGACATAGGTCCAGGAAATGTATTTTAGAAAAGTGTTCATGTCATTTGGGCTATTAAGATAATGGTTGAGTCCTTTGTAATCATAGTTTTTCTTTAACAATTGTAATTAATTTTAATGACATTCACTAATATTTTTTGTCAAATAATAAGTTTACCATATTAGTAATTATATATTATGAAGATTAAAAATATGGAACCATTCATTATAATTCTTATATCATATGTGGGAAAAAATATTTTTAATTTAATCCCTCGAACGAGACGATTATGCGAGGTTTTAATCAAAATAACTTCTGAATGATTACTATGGTTTTGTAGTAAGTTAAATTTTAAAATAGATTCCAAAGACCCAAATTGGATTATTTGATAAAAATATTGTCTAAATAATATTTAAAATAAATTAAAAGTATAATATTACTTATAAATAAATTAGATGAAAAATCAGTTCTAAATTAAATTTTAGTATTTTTCAGTATTCATTTAAAAATGAATCTCAAAATAAAAATACCAGAAAATTACTATAAAATAATTTTTATTCACATTAAAAGATAAATTTTATTTTTAAAATTTTAATTTATAAATGGTTCAGAAATTTTATTTAAAATAGGTTCTCCATTAAAAGGATGTCAATGTGCCTTAATAAAAATATTTGGTTTTATGTGTAAATTTGGATTGGTTTTTATATTATTCGTATAAAATCAATTGAATGAATATACAAAATATTTTATTAAATATATTATAAATATATATTAGATTAATATCCATCAATAATTGTAATTATTTAAATTTATTAGAGTAAAACACATTTTAGGGTGTAAAGAAAAATTCTATAAAAATATTCCATATATATTCAATTGATTATCATATTACTTTATAATTATTTTTTAATCAATGAATTATTTGTGTAAACCATTTATTTTCATAATAATTTTTTTCTATTCATATGGTCTAGTTTATTAAATATTATTATATAATATAATAATACTTTTAAAAATATACTATTGTTCAGTGAAAATGAGTTATGTGTGCGACATAAGCCTTTGTAAGAACTCATTGTTGCTTGTAAGGGATGATCAATGTTTCATGCCTTGAAATATATATATAATATAGAATATATTTTAAATATAAAATATATTTTAAATTATTCTGCTATTATATTCTATTACATGCTTGGTTCTACATGTCATACATGTCATCCAATAGAATGTTCCTACTTAACTTTTTTGGGGAGTTACAAATGAAATTGAATCATATTTTAGAAGATAAATCATGTGATAAATCCTATAAATTATCACTAATTATTATAAACATGTTGAACCTAGTTTAACTTCCAAAAAAATATAAAAATTTAGTTTCTAGTAGGTTCTAAACATAATTTTTTTGATTATTGACTATTTAAATTATTATGGGTCAAGAGTTTAGGAAACATTATTATGGTAAATGTCAAAATGTATGTTGAAAGAACATATTATGTGAAAAATAGGGAATAAAATTTTCAATTGTTGATGAAAAATGATTATTTCAGTTTAACCAATGATAGAAAATGGGGTTCATCAAAAGTTAGCATTAATGTTTTAATATAATAAATTTTAGAAACTAGGGAAATATCCAATTTAACTTTACGATCCTATGATTTTAGAAGAATACTTTGTTTTATAACTTGTATGATACAGAAAACTGAGATTAAGCGATCCACAATATACAATTAAAATAGTATAAATTATTGTTATAATTATCACCTAGACATTTAATTAGAGGATATGAATTGTAATAACTAAATTATTAAATATATATAAATAACCAACTAAATAATAATTTATTGATGAGTTCATAATAAACAATTATGTAATTTTTTGTAATGTCATCTCATTGATTAGGAATAATTGTTCTTCCAAACAGATTCAAATATCTTTTTCTGAAAAAATATTATAAATAATAATGGTAATATTTATAATTTATAATTTATATGAAATATTACATTTTATAAAAAGATGTTACAAAACCTATCTTATGGTGAAATTTAGTAAATTTTTTAAATGGTTTTTTTATAACAGTAAAGAATTATAATTTTATTGAAGTCTGTATTTGAGTTTCAAGAATTTACAATGTAATGTTTTTATTAAAATGAGTAAAAATTAAAATTATTTTTATTATATTAATAATATTTTAATCATGTCAATTGAATGAAATTTTATTATTAACATTTTTATAAAAACCTTTTATATATAAATGATATTTTTTAAAAAATTGTCTTTTATTGTGTTTTATGTTTTAATATTAAAATAAAAACTATAATTAATAGAAATTTAATATTGAAAAATGGATTCCTTATTTGGAATAATGGGGGTCCAAATTTGGAAATTTTTCCCCTTTTAATTTTGGTCATTGTGGTCCACTTTTGGGGTTTTCCATTTATGGTAACATTTTTTACCCTTAAAGGTAAGAAAATATTATTATTGCGATAATAGTCAAAAGGGTTAACGATGGTTAAAATTAAAATATAATTATAAAAAATAACCCAAATTATTAAAAAAATGGATTATATTATTTATACTCATAATTATATTATCTTTCAATTACACCAATTTTTTTCAATTTTATCCATAAAATAGAATGTTTACATTAATTTAACACTTTTGAAAATTTCAAGAAATCCCCTTTACTAAATTATAAAAGGAAACCCCTCTCTTCTATTCTTTACAACACATAAAGACATTTAGGACTACTAAAAACTACCAAATTAACTTTTTATATTCCTTATACAAATTATAGTGGTTAATTCATTCCAGAAAGACCATCTATTGGAAACTTATTAGGAGATCAAAATGATTTCTTTCACAGAAGAGTTTGTCACCATGACCGATCCATTTTTTAACTTCTTCATTTATCTCTTGTAATTATATCATATTTAACGTAAAATAACAACATAAAAATCCAGATCAAAAATATATTTTATTATATTTATGAAACCTATATTATCAACCCTTTTTTCTATCAAATGAGAAGTTAATGTATCACATGTGAGTATGACTTACCATCATCAGGTTAAGATAAAATTAATTTTTCATCACAAAATTTTATAGATCGTTATTATGATGGATTTATGCTTATATTTGAAATTCATAAAATAATGTTTATATTGAATTATAAATTTAAATCTAAATTATTTCATAGTACATTGAAAAAAATAAGATCACTCGTAAATATGGGTTCACTACCACCTCTACGAAACGATGTTAGTAGTTTTTTGTTTCTACTATACACAGATGGAAATAATGTCATATTTTCCAAGGACTCAAACAAAAGTATAATAGATCCAATTTATTGCATTATAACATTTTCTTAAGATATACATGATTATATCCCAATGTAGTGAATATATTAGAACTATTTTTAAACATGTTACATTCTTGAATCCCAAAGTACATTTGACAACATTAAACTCTAACATAATAAATGAAAATATTTTTTATCATTGAATGCATTCAATGATTCCATATTCATATAATAGGGAATGGAAAAAAACATGTGATCTAAAAATGCTCTATATGGATTGGGTATAGTTAAACCTTTCCTGATTAAATAATGAATAATCAATATGTTACATTAAATAATGGAAAGAAGATTTCATTTAATAAATAAGATAAGCATGATGAATAAACTGATAGGAAGAAATGATGATTAAATAATTCACTATAAATAATAAAATGAGTATGAAAATTATCCTTGTATATCATATCTATTCAAATAATCACCTAGAAATAAATAAAAAATATCGTAAAATATTGAATCCATAATTACAAATAACATAAAAATAGCATCATGTCCTCAAGCTAAGACATCATAAAACATTGGTATGGTCTTATCCAAATACCCAAACTAGTTTTTCCCATGAGTCGTACTGATGAATTCATTAGATATATTGCGCCCTAAACATCAATTAATTAGTATAATTCATTAATTATATGAATGGGGTGGAATATAATCATTTTAAATAATCATATTGAAAATAAATATTATTAAATTTTAATAACTTCCTCAATCGAAAAACATAATCATAAACAATCATATGAAATATGGTGAATGGTGTTAAAATAGTACATCACCATTAAAATAGATCTTAAAAAATATATAAAAATAGTAAGTATGGTATCATTATAAAATATATCCAATGGATCATATTTAATATAAGGGTTGTTGTCGTTGATGAATAAATGAACCAAAAAAATTAATTAAACACATTATTAAGGGAATTTAAATTATCATGTTGAATATATATTTTAAAATATTATATTATTTTGAAAATTAAATAATAATTTTATTTTAGATAAATCATATAGACATGTTTAGTAATCCTCAAATAAATGAGAAGACGTGATGATGGGTATTCTAGTTAATGCTATGTATGTTAAAACAAATATTCCTTCCATATCTTTTTATGGAAAGTCATAGAGTAACATATTTAGATAATTAAAATAAGACTCATTATAAAATATCATATAAACTATAAAACATGAGTAAAAACTTCTTTAATAAATAATTGGATAACATTATAATATTATTTAAAACCTTTTTAGAAAACATAAAAATTTAATGAAAATTTACCGAGTAAAGAAAAATAATGATTGTTTTTATGAAAAATAATTCTTCAACTTTCTATAACAAAAAATTTGAAACTAAAGAGAATAATTATATTATAAAAAATACTTGAGGATAAAAATGTTGGTTTAATGAAATATTTACCATATAATTCTCTCTGCTGGGGAATAAACGTAAGCATTCTTGAACAATGATGAGAATGTGAAATACACCCGTATGAATTTGGTAACATTCAATTCACAAAGACTTTGACTAAAATAAAATTAACTCAAATATGAAATAACATGAATATAATGTGATTCATGATATAAAATATCAAATGGGAAATATAAATACATCATTATGATAATTAGGATCTCAATACCATATATATCTTAATGGAGTGGAAATTGAGATGGAATCTCATTGAAAGATCATACCATTGATGTTAGAATTAATAAATGAATTGATTATATATATATATATAATATTTATATATAAAACAAGATAAAATATAATATAATATAATTAAATATAAAATAATTAAAATCCACTACACATATAATCTAAAAACATCAATGACAATATTGATGTAAAATAACCCAATGAAAATAAATTGAGTATTAAAAACTCTTACCACTTTATAAAAAGCTTGTAAAATAACCATGGATTAAAAAAATAAAATTAAAACATAATAATATGATTAATTATGAAGGATTAATGATATTACTTGTGAAAAGGGTATTATATACACCATATAATAGAAAATAAGACTATGATTATAAATTCTTCTTTAATGAAGGAGAATTGAGATGAAATATTTTACCTCTACTCTCATTCATAAAATACGTTATTTATCATTTTGTATAATAATATTATGATAATTATTTACATTATTATTAAAAAAATAACCCTTATTACAATTTTTTAAATAATTAATTACCATGATATATTTAGTACTTAATTTATTAAGTTAACGATAGATATTTTGATGATATCCAATTGGTGGGTCCAAAATTATATTTTTAATTTGAATATGGCCAATCATGTCATTATCTCATCATCTACAAAAGAATGATAATCAAATAAATAATTTATTTACTATTAAATTAATCTTTTAAAACTAATCATGAAATATTTTTATAAAAAATTAACTACGTTAAAATCATGGAGATGTTAAGTCATACATACACATATGCAACATTATCATTTTGCAACGATCATTATGAAATTACGTAATTTTTACCTTTTAATAATGAAATAAATATCATAAATAGAATAAAATATCATTAAATATACTTATATATATCATCCATGTAATGAGGTCAAGAAAAAATGCATTGCGTTGTAGGGGGTAATCTACACGTACGCCAAAACGACATTATCATTTTTAAATGAATGGAAAAGTAAGAAACTATTTGATATATGAAATTTTATGAATGATAAATATGTCCTTAAGGATATATATATATATATATATATATATATATATATATTACAATATTAAAACAAGCTATAAGTAGAGGTGATGGGGATCAAATTTCATCAATTTTTGTGGCCATAGTCTTTTATACACAAAAATGACGTTTTCATTTCACAAGTGTTGAAATAAGATTTTGATATTGAAGATTACATTAACATAAGTACATATATGTTTATTTAATATTTTGATTATATTACTGATCATTTTTTGAGAATATTTTAAGGAGTAAGATGTGGAATTAAAATTAAAATGAAAGAATATGGACCATACATCTTCTTTAGATAACCTCTATGGGTTTAAAAATGAATCCCTACTAGAATGGTTTTCAATTGAAAAAAAAGTACTATGAAATTGATAAGGATTTATAGAAAGGATTTGTATATGAATGAGATTACTAAAATTTCTCATGAATAGTGGGTTAGAGAGGAAAGGGTTTCTGAATTTATATTTGAGGGAGATGACACACAAGAATTTTTTCAAAAGAATAAAATATACCCATGTTTTACACACACAAAGTTGATCCAAAATGGGTAATTATATAACCATATATGATATAAGGTCTATATATGGAAAAACAATTAGACCATTTTTAGGTCATGTATAACCCTATATGTTTAGTTTACCCCTATTTAACCCATATTAACCATAAGCACATAAAACAATAATTACTATTTTTGTTATTCATTATGAAAAAATTATGTTAGCCTTGTTATGTTATTTCAATTATTGTTATTAAAAAAATTGAATCCATTTAATATAATTAAAATCCTATAATTGTTATAATTTATTTAATGAATAAACCAATAAGATTTACGAAAATTTGGTTTAGAAAGAAAAATGTTTTCTTAAATATAAATATTTAATATCAAAATTAAATATAATTTTTATATAAAAGAAAAAAGTTATATTTATAAAAAATAAATTAATGTAAATTTTCAATTAATAATAATTAAAAACAAATGGAAACTTTTAAAATCATTTATCAAAATGGCAGTTTAAAAATTTTTAATTTTAACTATTCATCGAAAAATTAATCTTTTTATAATATTCTAAATAGGTAAATATAGTATAATTATAACATTTTAAAATAAATTTATTTTATTCTGTAAATTATATTTTAATAATTTAGATTATATTAATTTTAAAATAGGTATGCAATATTTGGCGATGCCATTTTTTAGAAAATAGATTATTTAAGTGTATAATATGTTTTATTTTAATCCAATGCCTAACAAAAATAATTGATGAATGATAAAACATTTGTGTGAGTGAATAATATATAAATTTAAATATATTATAAAAAATTGGTGACTAATTTAATTTATTATGATAAAACACAACTCCCATATAAAAATAGCACTTTATAAAAATATATCTCTTTTACATTTGAGTTATTTTTATTTTCTACTCTAGTTAATTGATAACAAATAAATTTAATTAGAAATGAGGAAAATATGTGATTTTCATAATTTAGTAATTTTTATTAATAGTAACAAATTTAATGGCTAGTTTATAATGGTATAATATATTATCGTTAATTTAGACTTGGCTTTTCATTTATCACAAGCTATCATTGTGATTTGATTTAAAGAAATATATCAATAAAAACATCGAGTGTTAAAAATTTAATTAATATATTATAAATATGATATAAGAATGATTCAATAATGGTGAATTTTTATTTACATAACTATTGAACTAACCTTATAATAGTTAAAATAACATTCATGCAATGATACTACCTATTGTCTCTCGAAATAGTGTAATTCATATATATATATATATAAGATATATAGATTCCCATCAATTTAAATATATTGGAGAGACACACACAAATATATATATATATATATGATATTTCTATCATGAATAATATTATGGATATGGTCCAACCATGATCAATGAATAAGGAAAAAACTATCGAATCAAAACATTCAAGGATAATGAATTAGTCATCACCAAAAATAGTGATTTTTAAAAAGAATAACTCATAAACATGTGATCAATGGTTATCAGTAAATCATATATGGTATTATATAAATGACAATGGTTCAATAATAAATGAATAAAAAATACATATTTGTTATATATGAGGTTCTAACTCATATGGATAAATTCATACATAAGTTAAGGGGGTGTCAAGTAACTTTTATTTATATGAGACATATGTCATACAAAAAACTTATTTAATTTTTGATATATATATATATATAATTAATATTTTATATCATCAATCACTTTATATTTATTTTATTTATTTCATTTGATGATTTTATTTCATCAATGGTGGTTACGATTGGAATGATTTCAATGGGGTAATGGTTTATTTTACAATATCATCATTATTCATGATCGTTTTTTGTCAAAGTATCTTCATGGAGAATTATTTTATATTTTTTTCTTTAAAATAATTATTTCTTTAAAATGTTATCACTTTTATAAACTACAATTTTTCAATTTATTTTATAATCGTTATATACTCTTGAAATCGAAAGCAGGCTTTCTTAAAAAACAATTTATTTAACTACTCAATTGAATATATATTTTATATATATACATATATTCATTATATTTATTTAATTTTTTTTAATTATACTATAATAATTTATTACAAGAATATTTACCCATTGTTTACTTTTATAAAATAGTATAAAAGTATTCTTAATTTAATTTTCTAAAAAATGTATGTTTTTAATTTTCTTACATAAGTGTGAATGTAATGATTATTTATCATATACATCATCATATTAATTTCCCTTATTCATCACCTCTCAATTATTTGATGATTACTTTAAAATTTTATAGTTTTTTTAAATAAAATATTTTCTATTATAATCTAGAAATTTTTTGTTTTTAAAAATGGATTTTATGAAGAAGAAGTTATTTCCATCCAGAATTTTTTTGATGATATCTTTATATTAATTATGTTTATCAACTAAAATGGAACATTTTTTTATAAAAAATCATTGAGTATATATTGTAATGATACCATCCTTATTCTTTTCTAATTGGGTTACGATCATTTTGAATATAGAAATATTAATATTTTATTTGTTTTTAAAAAAAATTGTTTATATCGATTATGTATTTAACTTTTATTCTCCCTTTTCTTATAATGAATTCAGTATACATAATAAGTGACTTGTGGGGCTCAATAAAATTTATTGATGCATTTTAGGATCTCATGAAACCAACCAGTTTCTAGGTTTTCCTGAGACCTTACCTGTATATATATATATTCCATAGAACATGGACTCAAAGTTATGTTTATGATTTCATGAATTATACATTCCATTATTATAAGATTTGTTATTGGTTTCCATGTGATTGTTTTTATATTTATAATGTACATTGATATGGTTAATTCTTATCTGATTGGTTATATAGCTCATTTGGTAATCATTTATTCCTCCCATATTATTACTTGTTATCATGTTATTTATTAAATGGAATGTGATTCCAGTTATTTACCTTACCATACAAAATATGAATTATTTGAACAACATTGATTTAATTTTATATAACCCTTAATGAACATTTTTTCTATAACTTGTTATATTTCAATTCCCTATGATATGAAGAAGAATTCATTAATTGTGATCAGGGATACCAAATATTTACATTCATTATGCTTTTTATTTGATATTTTTAAATGTAATGTGGTATTTATATATATATACTTTAACAAGACTACTAAACTATACGGTCTATTAGGATATGATTTATTAGATCTATTAATAATTAAATTAATTAACCAATAACACTATAGGATATGGGTAAGGGTATTTACAATTTGTATTAGAGCAGGTTTAGTATAAACAATGGTAAATAAAATTAGGATATCATAGATTAGGGAAAAACCAATGAAAGATATTGAAAATATTTATATGTATTAGGTGACATTATAATGTATTCTAAAGGTATATACTAGGTTCATTTCCTATAAATACATCACTATATTGATAATTAATATAGACATTGTTTTGGAAAAGATGTAATAATGGATAAAATCCTAGAAAATATATGGTCGGGTACATCCCAAATATCATTCAGGTGCACAGTGAGTGTACACATACTGTACAACTAGTTTGACACTCCTTATTGATATGGTTGGGTTAATTCAAATTTTCTTTATAAGACATTATGAGGGACTTGAATAAATTATATCTATGGATATCATATGTTAAACATAAGGTATCATCGTGTTAAAATGGTTTGTTGATTTATAAATCCCATGAATGATATTTAATGAATTACAACTTAGTTGTTTTATTCATATACTATTATTTTCTATTTTAGTCAATGGATATAACATGAAATGAATAATATTTCCATTTAATTTGATGGAAAATTTGGTGATCATGATCATCTAAATGAGATTATTGTAGGATATGGTTCCCTGGAACCAACATCATTATTCTCTAGATAATAAGAATTTCAAATGGAGCAAATATCGATATAAATATCATATCACAGATTGATTTTTATTTTCTATAACATTAATTAGAAATTTTCCAAGAGTCTATATTACATTAATAAGTTGATATGATATCCTTTCTATAATTATTACCATGATATTAGATGATATAATTATTAATAATAATTATATGGTTAAATATTTTACTATTATAGGGAATATAGAATATAAGTCTTCATGTATAAGTAAAAGTAAGCATATGTGGTTGATTCTCATGAATTTCACATTTAGTAATCTCTAATATGTTTCATTAATGAAACAGACACACTAGTAGTAATTATTTATGTTGTTGTGTTTTCATATATTTCTAACTATGAGTGTTTGTAAAGGTAATTAGATATCAATATTATCATTATTTGTTCTCATGGATTGTTCACATATATTTTCTACCAAAAAATAACATGCAATATTTTTAAGTGAATGAGGGTATGTTTGGTGTTCCAAAAATGACTTATTATTGTTGTAAAATTATAAGAAGGATTTATCCATTCCATCTTTTTAGATGTTGATATAACATCACTATAAGAGTTTTTGTCCTTGAAAAAACTAGTTTTACTTTGATTACATGGATATTTAATGTATTATTATATATTGTACAATGTTCTTCATGATTATTATGTAATACTGTCCTAGAGTATTTGTTGCATTGTTAAGGTCATGGCAGTTCCCCGCTATGATGCGAACCTTGAAATGCTATAACAATATTATTAAATATAGTTATATGGTTGGATGACATGTTATGATGGGACACATAGCATGCAGACTGTCAGGTGTGAGTACAAATAATAAGATGAGACTTCCTCTAATGATGTTCACACTTAGTAATCTCTCAGATGAGAGATTATGAGAACATACCTACTAGTAGGAATTCTACATGTTTTGGTGTCATCTAATATTTCTATTTGTGAGCATGTGTAATGATCCTTAGAATTTAAGATTATTATTAATAAGTGTGATGACTTACACAATTTGATTTACAGATGAACACCATCATGCAAGCATTTGGTGGGAAGAAGGGTATGTTGGGTTTGTCACAAGTGGCATGTTATTAATGGATAAGCCGAGAAAGGATTTGTCCCTTTCATTTATAGAAGTTTATATCTCATCCCTTTGATTGAAATAAAATTTTCACGCAAAATTCCATGGTCATGGTGTAATGATGAGTTTATTTTAGGTAGTCAATGAACGACGTATCAAACATGAAAGTTGACGACACATTCATGAAACCTTCTTGATGAGATATTGTGAAAAATGGATTATATTACATAGTGAACATTCATATGTGGATTTCATTTTTGTGACATCACGTTCTTTTTATTGGGTGCCTTGACCCATTAGTAGACCTTACTATTGGACTTTAAGCAAGCCCACCTAATGCCAACGAGAAAAAATCCTAGAGGGCCACACACTAAGTGTTTTTTGTTGTCTCTGTTAAATTCTATTTGAATTTAATTATTGAAATAAATATTACTCTCAAGACCATGGAAAAATTTTATTCATGTTAAAATGATCGCATATATTAAATAAAATGTATTTATTTATTTTATTAACCATTTAACAAATATTTATTTACTCATTTTTAAAGAAAATATTTATTTAAGAGAATAAATTATTTATTTATTTGTTTGGGTGTTCAATAAATGGAATTGTTGTTCGAGTGTACCACGGTTGGTCTAGTAGTAAAATAATTATTTGAAAGAAGGTAAAAAATTATTTTACTAGTTTGTACAAATTTAAATAATGCTGCTATTATTTTGTGGCATGAAATTTTAATTATAATTCCATTTTGTGCTAGTTGCTGCACTATAAATAATTATGCGGTATTGTTATTAAATGCATGGGTTTTCTCTAAGTTCACGAATGTATTTAGTTGTTGCTATGAAATTAAATATTGTATCAAAAATTCCATGTATATAAATAGGCAAGTATGTCTATTTTGTCATACACCACACCACACGCCTGGTGAATTAATAATTGTTGATCCAAACAATTTCTCTCTCGAATCATCTTCTCTCCCCTCTTAAAAACGAGAGACATTATTCAAGGAAGAAGAAAATGCGATCAAGAACGACCGACACAAGACACTCGATTCATTTTTCTATAACCTGGAGAACGAGCAGTGTCGATCAGAGGCCATCAGAGCATGTGTGGATCACCACTAGAGGGATTGTACTTTGGATCATTATAATCACAATGAGATAATCCATTAGGGTCATTCCAGGTGATCAACATCATTAATGGTAAAAAATACCATAGTTCTACGTATTATTTTTCTTTATGAAATAAATTAAATTAATTATAAACATGATGTGCAAGATCCTCTCTAAATGTTTCGGTCCGCTTTCTTCTTTATCTAAATAATTTATTATACTTCGAGGATATCGATATTCATTGCCATAATGATCCTGGAATAATCATTGATCATTGTAAAAGTCAAATTGGGTCCCATCCCAACCACACTTCCACTGCACCCGGAACAATCATGCGGTATCAGTGGGGTTACATCATTGTTTATAATTATTTAAATATTTTTTGACGAATTACGCATTTAGTAATTTAGTTTATTTAATTCAAGTTAATCGTTCTAAAAATCTAAATTTCATGATATATTCCTCCTATTTCATTTCTCATTCACCTTACATAAATGATATTTTATATTTATTTTGACTAACATAAAATAAGGGATCTCATCCAGAGGTGCCAAATCATCATGGCCATATAAATCTAGAACACATGACATGTATTCGGCAGTACACGCTGTGTAGTCAAGATTAAATGCATCAGACCGGTCCACCAAACCATTCCATGTGTTGGAGTCTTTCTAAGTCATAAATGACTCTACGTGTTGGCCTGGAACAGGTGGAACGTAGTTTCCAGATTACATACCATGTGGCCTAATGGGAACGACGTGTAGTCCCTTCGGGTTAGGGTTGGACCATGTACCATATACATGGCTTTCCTGGATAGAGACCAAGTAACAATGGACTACACGACCTGTGGCCCATTGGATATATCAGGTACTCCAAAGATTTCCGAAGAATACTCACACATGGATTCCACGGGTATGTACATCATATAGACCATGAAAAATAATACAAGTCCTGTAGTTGGTATTACACGTCGTGTAATCGTCAAAATTACGTAGATTGATTAAAATTTCTTATTATATTATACAAACCCTTGAGTTTTTTACCATCATGCGCGAATAAATCCATGGCACAACACGTGATATGTGTTTTATATATTTGTGTTTAATTTAATATCTATGTAATGTTCATTTATACACATTGGGTAGTTATGAATAATAATTCACCGAGTTTCCTCCAATGTACAAGATAAATTCAAAAATAAATTTAAATGAATTTAATTGTTTAAAATTGTGATGGATGAGAATCTCAAAGAAATTCAGAAAAGTGTTTAAGATAAAAGGATTGATTAATTAAAGATGATAATTAATTGATTGGTGCACGATTTATCTAAAACAAGAATGATTAAAAAATTGATTTCTTGATTTATTTATGCGTAAATATCATAATATCATTGCATGTATGCATGATCATGAGCTAGACCATGTCCTTTGTATATGGATGGTTTCCTTTAATTTATTTATTTGAATTAAATTTGTTTGCCTATGAGCCTTCCCTTCATCATTATGTTGGGCCTACATGCCCAAGGTTTCTTTTATATAAAACCCCTTTTTACCCATCACCTACATGTGAGTTAAAAAATAAATATGTAATGGATGAAACTCCCAATCTAGTGAAGGTGGTTCAATCTACTGTTGAGACGAATCCAATCCCATGAGTTACAGAGGAGGATAGGTGGAAGTTGTAAACATGGACCCAAAATGTTCAACGTGTTTCTCTCCTAGGTTAGGGTTATTTTATCAACTGCAAGATAAACTAACCATCATAAAAGATCATGATCATTACATTTACATTATTTTATTTCTATCGGTTTCATGGATAATCATTATGGTTGTGTTTTCATGATCACATAATTAGTGAATTAAACATGCATGCAAGATAAACTAAAATAAACATGACCTATGCGTAAATATTATCAAGACATGGTTAATCACTAAATAAGTTACACTTATTATTAAAAAGTATGTGATAATGATAACAAACAATTCATGCATAAGTGAAACCAAATCCCTCAAATAAATTATTAAGTCATAAAAAGCCTTTCATTACTTGATTACAGGAAAACCCAATCAAACTATGTGTTTGGACATCCCTTGTTGGGACACTTACATTTATACAAGAATCCCTTTTGAAAGTTTTAGGGTTGACTTAACCATATTACATCATGAGGAGTAGCCCTTTCTAGAATTCGTGTTATATTTGATGCAAGAGTTGAGGAAATTTAAATTCATGATTTTAAGATTGGGTTGTCCATTCAACATATCCAGGAGTTACAAGCCTGCAGTTGGAAAAAACCTGCCTACATAAATACCTTCTAATAGCTTGAAAAACCCTTCTTGGGGTTATGAAAAGAGGAATATGGATCCTTTCCACTAGAATTTCTTGGAAACTAGACATTCTGACTTCAATGGTTATGGTTATTGGGACATGATAAATTAATGGGAAACTTAATAAAATTTATTATTTCATAAAAAATGTAATCAAGAGAGTACTAATGATCAGCTTTTTTAATTGTATAATAAAAATGAAAAAATCTTCAACCACACTATCCCTACAATCAATTCTTGATAAATACAACATCCTCACCGGCTGTAACATCTAATAGTGGTTTAGGAACCTTCGGGTTATTTTATTCCATGAACAGAAGTCTTACATGCTGGAGTCAGCTTCACCTGATCTGCCTGCCCAGGAGGCAAGTGATAAGGAATTTATATTATATGGGAAGAATATGAATGATGTGATCGATGTTCAATGTTATATTCGATCATCAATGTATAGTGAGCTCATTATGTCTCATGAAAACATGGATTCTTATAGCATGTTTGAGCACGTCTGTGGTCTTTACCATGAGAGAGAAAGATAGGAAAGGTTTGAGATTTCTAAGGCACACTTTCAGAGTAATCTTGGAGAAGGTTCCCCAGATGGGACTCATATAATCATTCTCATTGGATACAATGAGTGCCTAGAGTTTCTAGGGTTTAAACTCCCTGAAGAACTGGGCACCGATCTCATTCTCTCATTACTCCCTCAGATATTCTCTGACATTGTTGTCAATTTCAATATGAACAACATTGATATGTCTTTATCTGATATTCTTATCCCCATTCCACAAGTGGAAAAAGATATGAAGCCTGAAAATCCTTATGCCCTTATGGTTTATAAGAGAAAATGGAAGGTGAAGAGCTGTAAGCCAAAATCTTCTTCACGTCCTTTTAAGAAAAGGAAGATCAAAGTGGAGGGAAGGGAATAGGAAGCTCTTTGTTTCACATGTGGCAAGAAGGTCCACTGGAAGTTGAATTAAACCTAACCTAAGAAGAAAGGGAAAGATTCAGGTGCAATGTTATCAAATTAAATCTATATATTTATACAAATTCAAAATTAGATATAGCTTGTGGTGCTCACATATGTATCCAAATACATGAACCACGTAGATTTGGGAAGATTGATCGAGGGGAGGTAGATCAACGAGCAGCCAACAGAGCCAAACTTGCTGGTGTAGGAGTCGATGACTACCACCTCACATTGACAACTGGGATGATCTTGGTATTAAAGGGTTGTTATTATGTGCCTTGTGTTACTAAAAACATTATTTCTATATATAGATTAGATAAATATGGGTTTGTTTTCAATTATTAAAATGAATGTTTCTTCTTTTTCAAAGATATAATTTGTTATGGTAGGGCACATTTATACAACGGACATTACATGTTGGATTACACCAACCAAGTAAGGGAAATCGATAATAAAGATACTTCACATGACTCATACCACACCCAACATTGGCCTCACTGGCGAGGTCATGTAAACGAGAAACACTTGACACCATTACATTAGGATGAATATTTAGATTCTTTTGAACTAAAACCATTTTTCAAATGTCATGCATGTTTATAAGGTAAAATGACCAAATCCCCATTTAGTGGGGAAGGTGAAAGGGCTAAAGAACTTATACAATTGGTTCATACTGATGTGTGTGGACCATTTACAATTGATTCAAGGGGGTGGGTACTCATACCTCATAACTGTTACTGATTATTTTAGTTGATATGTATATATATACATAATGATGTATAACTAGGATTCATTTGATATGTTCAAAAAAAATGAGAATGAAGTTGAGGACCAGCTTGGTAAGAAAATTAATAAACTCCACTCAGACCAAGGTGAAGAATATCATAATCAATACATCATTGATTACATACGGGGGTTTGGGATCTTATCCCATCTCACACCTCCAAATATGCCCTAGTGGAATGGTCTGAGAGAAAGGAGAAACCACGCACTGTTAGACATGGTGAGATCAATGATGAGTCATGTGAGGCTTCCATTATCTTTTTGGGGTTATGAATTACAAACAACAGAACACATAATAAACCAAGAACCAAATAAATCGATAAATGGTATTCCATTCGAGTTCTGGAGTGGAAGAAAATCCTTGTTATCGAATTTACATGTGTGGCGTAGCGAATCATTTGTTAAGGCCTCTTCAGGTAACAAACTCACACCCTGAGGAAAAATTTGTACCTTTATAGGATACCCCAAGGAAACAAGGGGATATTACCTATACAACCCCTTGGAAAAAAATGTTATTGTAAAAATACATGTTATATTCCATGAGAGGAAGAACATATCAAAAATAGATAGTGGGAGTGAGATTGACTTAAATGATGTCGATGCTCAAGGTATAAAAGATTTGGTACAAGAATAGATTCCAAAAATCCCCATGAAAGAAGAATCTGTTCTAGAGACACAAGAACTGTGTAGGATTAAAAGAGTGGTTAACGAACCAGAATGGTACGGTTTTCTAGTTACCTATAATGGTGACTCCTTATTAGTTGATAATAATGATCCTATAACCTAAAAGGAATCATTAAGTGGCACAAACTTGGCCATGTGTAATGAATCCATGAATTCTGAAATGGATTCCATGTACCAAAACCAAGTCTGTATTTTGGTAGATCCTCCAGTTCATGTAAATCCTATGGGATGAAAATGGGTATTCAAGAAGAAACTAGACCTTTAAGGACAAGTTAGTACCTATAAGGCACGAATGACAACAACAGGTTTTACACAGTATCATAGAATTTACTATGATGAAACCTTCTCACTAGTTGCAATGATTAAATCCATCAGAATTATACTTTCCATTGTGATTTACCATGACTATGTGATTTAAAAAATGGATTTCAAAATTGTATTCCATAACGGGAACCTTCAAGAAGAAGTGTATATGAGACAACCAATTCACGGAACATTCGTTTCGATGAATCCGTAAAAGAATTTTGTTTTATCAGGAATGAATGTGAGCCTTGTGTCTACAAATAGTTTTGTGGGAGAGCAGTCGTTTTCCTAATAGTATATGATGATGACATATTTCATATTATAAAACAAGATACCAGACTTATAGTCTATTAAGTCATGGTTGAATCAATGATCCTCCATGAAATACTAGGGAGAGGTTGCCTATATTATTGGGATCAAGATACATCGTGATATATCCAAGATATTGTTGGGAGTAAGTCCAAGTACATACATTGACAAGATAATAAAGTGATTCAGTATTGGAACAATCCAAGAGGGTAACACTACTAGCATCATATGGCATTCATAGTTTGATGAAAATTTGTCCTCAGACACATGAGGAAAGAAAGATAGTGGAAAAAGACTCCATACGCATCAGTGATTGGGTCAGTCATTTATGTCATGCAATGTACTAGGCTAGATGTCACCAACACATTGAGTGTGGTAGGAAGATATCAAGATGACCCTGTTGACCACCATTGGATGGGTATCAAGACTATTATAATACATCTAATTCGTACTAAGGATATGATCTGGTTTTATAGAGGAGAAGAGGAACTATTCATCAGAGGATATGAAAATGCAAGTTTCCAGACTGATCACAATGACATGATGTCACAAACTGGATATATCAAAACATTGAATGGAGGTGTAGTGAGATGGAAGAGCTCAAAGTATAGTGTGGTCACAGATTCTATTGCAAAGTTTGAGTATATTGTAGCTTCTGAGAGAGCTAAAGAAGTAGTTTGGATGCGAAGTATCATCCAGAAGCTAGATGTGAAACCAAGCAGTAAAGATCCCATAATGCAGTATTGTGATAATATTGTAGCGGTGTCTCTTACAAAAGATCCAAGGTCACATCAGCAGACAATGAACATACATTGGAATTATAATCTCTTGAGGGATTTTTCTTAGAGAGGTGATGTTGATGTGAGTAGTATTTCCATGGGTGACAACGTGGAGGACCCCTTGACTAAAGCCTTGACTCAATAAAAACATGATCATCATGTGAGGTCTAGTGGACTGAAATTCATAGACAATTGGCTCTAGTCCAAGTCGGATTTTTTTAGAGTTGGTGTCCTAGAACCAACTAATTTTACTTTAATTACATGTATTTTTAATTTTTTATTACATATTGTTCATTGTTCAACATTATTATGATGTAATAATGTCCTAGAGTATTTGTTGCACTGATATTGTCATGGTAGTTCCCCGCTATGATTATAACATTAAAATGTTGTAACAATATTCTTAAATATAGTTTTTTGGTTGAATGACATGCTATGATGGGAAAAATAGCATGCAAACTGTCAGGTGTGAGTACTCGTATGCAGATGAGACTTCTCTCCTTAATTTTTCACTTAGTAATCTCTAAGATTGGAGATTGTGATATCAATCCCACTAGTATGAATTATGCATATTTGGGTGTCATCATATATTTCTATCTGTAAGTGTGTGTAATTATCCTTAGACTTTAATATTATCATTAATACATGTCACGACTTACACACTTTGATTTAGTGACAAAAAATTTCATGCAGACAGTTAGAAGGAAGTAGGGTACATTAGGGGCGTCACGAGTGGCATGTTATTAATGGATAAGTCGAGGAAGGATTGGTCACATCCATTTATGAATTTTGATATCTCAGACCTTGGATTGAAATAGAACCATCATGCAAAATTCCATGGCCACGGTGTAACTATTAGTTTATTTCAAGTAGTTAAATAATGATGTATGAAGCATAAAATTTGATGACACAGTGATGAAACATGCTTCATGAGATATTGAGACAAAGGGATTATATTACACAGTGAGCGTTTGTATGTAGATTCCATTGTTGCGACTTTATGTTCTTTCTATTGGGTTCTTTGACCCATTACTAGACAATAATCTTGGACTTTTGGCAAGAACGCCTAATGCTAATGAGAAAGAAACCTAGGGGGTTACACATTAAGTGTTTTTTGTTATCTCAGTTAAATTTAATTTGAATTTAATTAATGAAATCATATTATTCTCAAGAATGTGGAAAAAATTTAACCATGATAAAATGATCAAATAAATTAAATAAAATATATTTATTAATTTTATAGAACATTTAATAAAAAATTATTTACTAGATTTTAAATAAAATATTTGTTTAAGATAATAAATTATTTATTATTTATTTACATGTTCAATAAATGTAAGTGGAGTTCAAGCGGACCAAGGTTGTTCTGGTGGTAAAATAATTATTTACAACACAGTAAATAATTATTCAACTAGTGGGAACAAATTAAAATAATGCTGCTATTATTTTGTGGCGTAGAATTTTATATATAATTCTGTTTTGTAAAAGTTGGCGCAATATAAATAATGAAGCAGTTTTATTATTAAAGGCATGGGTTTTCTAGAAGTTCATGAATGTATTTAATTTTTGCTGTGAAATTAAATATTGTAACAGAAATTCCATGTATATAAATAGGAAAGTACGCCTATTGCGCCATACACCACACCACACACCTTGTGAACTGATAATTTTTGATCCAAACAAATTCTCCATCAAATCAACTTCTCTCCCATCTCAAGAATGGGAGACATTCTTCATGGCTAAAGAACAGGTGATCAAGAGAGACCAACACAAGACACTTGATTCATTGTGCTAACACCCGTTGAATGAGCGGTGTCGATCGGAGGGCATCAGAGCATGTGTGGATCACTTCTAGAGGGATTCTAGTTTGGATACTTATAAGAGAAACCACATAATACGGAAGGGCCATTCTGGATGATCAAATTTATAAGAACCGGACCGTAAAACATTACATAATCTTGAATTAAATGAATAATTCACATTGAAAATCTTTTCAGGTTTAGTGTTTTAGATAATTAGGCCATAACTATTACATATCAACTTGAAAATTACATGTAGACACTACTAATCAGTATACATTTTTTTATTAAATAAATACTCTTAAAAAGAAACATATCTAGTTCAATGTTTTAGACAACATGACTTTTACATGATCCCACCCTTGACCTTATTCATCTTTAAGTCATGTGGAAAACATTTAAAAAACTTGGGATGAGCATAAAAATCTTAGTAAGGATTACAAAATAAGGAAATCAAACATTAACCCATAAATAAATACAAATCAATGAATCCATACTTTTCAATCATAACATTCCTCATGAAATAATATGATTTATGGATAACACAACAAAATCATAAATCCTAATGGTAACTTGTGCCATTCATATCACACTTACATTGTAGTTGCCACATCTACGTAGGGAGTTACATTGGAATACCCATCATTGTATATTCCCTAAATCTATTTGGAGAAACATTAACATTTACCTCCATCACGTTACCCAATTCCTTGGAGAGCTATCTCGAGCTCACCCATCCTAGGTTTATCATTGAACTACCCATATACATAAACAATGACCAATAACTATAACATAATAATAACACATAAAACATGCATAATGGAAAGTTAAAATTTCCACATTGTAATCACAATATATCATATCACGATATTGACATAATCAACTCTTTATCAAACCATTTTTAAATCCATTTAACACATTTAATAATGAAATTTTTGAATCAATGTGTCACATACCACATTGACACTTTTATATGAATCATCTTTTGAAAAAATTAATGTTAATATAAATATATCCTAAAAACCATTTTGAAGACATGGACATTAATGATAAATATTTAGAAGAAGAAATCATTAAAACATTTTAACTGATATTTTAGTTAAAGAGTTTTTATCAAAATGAGAGACTCAAGAATACAAATAATTGAGGAATGTTATTTAATCAGAATATTATAATAACATGATAATAAATGGATTCGCGGTATAATATTCCAAGGATACCATATACACCATATAAGAGTGAATTTTTTCATAACAACAATGAAGTCTCAATGGAATGTTAATTGAGATGAAATCCCTTATGAAAACGGTATCCTTAGATTAAGGATAAATCAATTACATAATTATGTGTGAAAAATATAAATACAATAAATATTATTTGATATTTAGTGTAAAACAATCATATGTCATTCACATATATTCATAGAATGACATAATCAATAAGTAGAAGTTTAACCCCAAAGAATTGAAATTGGTTTAAAAAGTTCTCTTATAGAAATTAGATAGTCTAATGACATTACATTAATATTCTGAAAATAATTTGATGAGAGAGAAAAGGGTATCTCATCACATGGACAAAAAATTTATATAAATAAGGATATATAAGAACATATCACAACATTATAATATGTAAATTAAAATAAATAACAAAAAGAATTCTTCAAAAAAGAGGGGGGTGAAATGTTCCGTTACCGATTTGGTAACTTATGAAACATTCACCATAGTAAAGAAAGACCAAAAAATGAAGATTTAATTACACATAAATTAATGTATATTATAAAATTAATACAATCATGTGAATTAAATACACCACACAAAAGTGAATTGTGGTAATATAGCATGAATATCCCAGGAATAAGTAGTTAGTTAAAAACCCCTTACCACATTGTAATCAATCGAGTCGTATGAAAAAAAGTTAATAACCCCAAAATTAATCATATAATACCTTAAATATAAATATAATCAGGATAATATATATGAAATGGTAGTACAAAATACACCTCATGTAATATGTAAGTGGCGAACAATGGAAATCACACACAATTAAAAGTGAGATAAGAGATCTCATACCTCGGGTTCGAATTGACCCATTCAGTCTTTAATCTCATGAATAATAAGAAAATTTTAATTTATACTTGATTAATAACCTTTTAAAGTTTATTATTACTTTTATATCTCTTTTTACAATGTTATAAACATTATTCATCCATTTAAGTTAATTACGGTCATTTTGTCAATATTTGGTACTTGAGTAAAAAATGAATATCTTACAAGTTGTCTATGAGGTCTAAATTCCAATATCTCCAGAATGGTTTTAATGATTTAGATATAATATATATCCTACATATCATGAATATAAATTTATTTATAATAGTACATAAAATTCATAGGAATGAAATGAAATGCACCGTTCATGGAGACGATAAGCAGTACGTACGCATGAACGCTACATTCATTTATATTTCGTATTTTAATGGAATTAAAACACAATGATACATAGGTATATTATAGGAACATTATAAATCATATATAATATAATTAACTCCATCCTTTATACATCCAACATATGTAAATAACGAGTCATATCACTTTGAGGGTGCGGTAGTCCGCACTTCCTAAAATGAAATTATTGTGTTTACCGATAATGGAAACTATCAAGGTATGATATAAATGAAAATACATAAGAATAAATAAAAAATAAACATAATATGTATCATATATAAATATAGTTTCATCTTAATGTCCACCATGAAAGGCGGTAGAAGATAATTGAACAATCATCATTTCGTGAGGCGTTAGTTTTCCATCCACAGAAACAATATGTTTTTTACCCATTAGATGGAGGTGTGTGAAATTGTAGATAAAATGATTATCAATCAAATATCCTAGTATTTTGATAATAATAATAATTTTATAAAATAAATTAATAAAAAGATTTTATGGGTTGGGGAAGTAAAATAAAATAAATGAATTTAAGAGAAACTGTTAACATTAATTCGGGTAACTCTCTTTGGTTTGAACTGAAAGGACCTCTTGAAGTGCCTTATGCCTAAGGTTAGGCTTATAAGAAGAGGATATGGATGTAAGTAGATTAATTTGGAAGAGTATGGATGAGACAAGTCGCTTGAGAAGTGTGAGGAATGGGTTATATGTGGGGACTTTTAATAAGGTGGGGGGAGGGGCTCTTTATAGAAGTTTGAAAATATTATTTTATTATAAACTTATATTCAGTTTCAAAAAGACAAAAAATAATTAACATATAAGATAAGATGACTCAAGGACAAATTAAAATCATCCAATAACAAATGAATAGATTTTAGATATTTTTTTAATATTTATAATCTTATTTATTTGAATCATTTATTAATGAGGTAAACACTGAATCATCATTGTGTCATAAATAATTTTATTTATTTGATGTATAAAAATTAAAAAAACATACCATCTTGTAGGAAGTATTTTTATATTTCCAAAAAATATTTATAGTCTAAAAGATAACTTATATAACCCTGTGTAAAAATTAATTTACCAAAACAAATTTGTTTATGTCATTTTTTCATTTACTTTAACTTAATTAAAATAAAGTGTCATTATCACTCCCTAGTGGTTCCATGGGGTCCCAAAAAAGACCCAAGGATTCCCATGGTCGGATATGTTTCAACCAATATGATTAGAACACATGTTTGGGTAATTTAATATTATTATAATATTATTTGATTACCCTTAATTACCAGATTTACCTCTTAGTTGTGGTAAATAAAATATTTACAGAAGTAAATATAAAAAAGGTATAAAAATAAAATTTAACCATTAAAACAATTTGTACCTCATAATTATAAATATTTAATCCATTTTTCTAAATTCAAAACACATAAGTTTTAGAAATTAATTTCAAATTAATTCCCGTTGTTAAGACAAAAAGCGTGCTTTTACGAAATAATAACTATCAAAAGATTCAATCTTGTTTATGTCCAATTTCAAAGAGAAATTAATTACAATGACCAAAATTGAAATAAATATTAAATAAATAATATAATAACACTTTAAAACCAGTTAAAAATATAATCTGTCCTTATAAATAAATTATATTAAAGGCAGTTTTGGATTAAAATACAGTATTTTTTACAATTCATTCGAAAATGAACTTTATTAGAAAACTACAAAAAATTTCATCCAAATTATATTTGGATATCCCAGTTCTAAATAAAAATATTTTTTTTCATATATAACATATAAAAGTTACAAAAACTATATTTAAAAATGCTTCCCCATCAAAAGGCTCTAATTAGACCTTTTAAAGAATATTAGAGTATTTGTGCTTAAAATTGGATTCATTCACATTTTAAGCCTTTAACTTTTATTGGATAAATGTAAAAACAATTAACAAACATTTATGATCATTTTTTAGTTAGTTCTATTAATTTCTTAAAATACAACAACTAGAAATTAAATACCATTTAAAATAATAATATTATATTATTAGTGTGTAACGTAATATTTCAATGAAACCTGTTGTGGTGTATCAAGTATGCCATTGAACATAGCCTCCACTTTAAAGTAAAATTGATATTTAATTAAAAAATTATTTATAAATATAAATAGATATATTATTTATTTACCTGGGATGTTACAAACCTCATCAACGAAGAAAAATACCAAATATCCAGGTATTATTTTTCTTTATAAAATTAATTAAATTAATTATAAACATGATGTGCAAGATCCTCTCTAAATGTTTTGGGCCTCTTTATTCTTTATCTAAATCTTTGATTGTATTCCTTGGATACTTGCGTTCATTTTCATATTGATCCTAGAATAATCATTGATCATGGTAAAAAAAAAATTCTGCATGTCCCAACCATGCTTCTGTTGTGCCCGAAACCTTAAATCACATTGATTTGAATGAAACTAGAACATAAATATCATGGCCATGGTGTAATTGATTTTATTTCATATAGTGAAGGAATTTCAAATCTAGTATACAGGTTGATGACATAAATGTGCAATTTTATTAATGAGATATTGAGAAAAATGGATTATATTACATAATGAGAATTATAATGTGGTTATTAATGATAATATATTAATTTTATTTCATGGTTTCTATGACCTATTGATAGGTAATATTATTAAACATTACGCCTACCTGCCTAGTGACAATTAGAAATAATAATAGAGTTTCATACACTAGGTGATTCCATTTTTAGCAATTAATTTCAATATGATTTTAATAAATGGAATAATTTAGTTATCAAGGATAAGAAATAATTTTATTTAGGTTTTATTGATCTCATTAAAGAAATAAATATTTTCCCACTTGATTGTGAATAAAATATATTTATTTTTTGTATGGAAAATTTAATAAATATTAATAAAATAATTTTTGTGTAAATATATTTATTTATAAATAAATTCATTATTTAGTATTTCAATAAATGGTGTGGATTTAGAATAGATGAAAACCAAATAAGGTGATAAATATATATTTCCAAGATGATAGAGTTTTGTTTTTCATTGCATAAGTTACCAAACACACCATAAAATAATAATATTATTATTATTATTATTTTGTTTCATGGTGTTTAATAAGGATTATAATTTTATTTAATTGACGGTATGAAGCTATATGACATTTTAATAAAAAAAACTGTGTCTATAAATCGATGGTTATTTCTTTTTTTAGTTTTTATTGATAATATAGAATTGATAATCATTGCACATAACAGAATTCTATCTTTGTATCTCTCAAAAAATTACGCATCTCTTCCTAATAAAAATGAGTGGAACTCCTTTATGAATGATGGATCTTGGTGTAAATAAGATGAATAAATGAAGAAAAATCATTCACAATTCTACTACCAATAAATTAATTGGCATAGTTCAGATATCAAAGGAGGAAAATTAAATCATTGGAAGACAGATTATATACATGAATCCTCATATCAAAATTAAGGTAATCCTAATGGGTTTTGGAAATATCAACAATTTCATCATACAATGGTTGCTATGATGAGTAAATAATTTCATTTAATCCAAAATAAATTAATTATAAGTGTAATGTTAATGATCATCTCTTGGGTATTTATGAAACTATAAATTAAAATTAATTTTAATTTATTTTCTACCAATGGTGATTCCTCTATTCTTGAACCTATAGTGGTATTAGAGTAGTAATTTTTTAGATTTATAATTATTTATTTTATTATTGATCTATATTCATAATCAAGGTTTAATTCTCCATTTCATTTTATTATTTATTTAATCTGATTTGAATTAACATGTTTTCAATGTTTTGTTTTTTTAATTCATGATACAAAATTTCTTATGATCATGAATAGAATAGCAGACATATATTCTCTCAAGATGTGTTGAGGAATCTGGTTAGTTAGCATGAGATAACATGACATGTAACTGATGTACACTCCTTGCACCACAATTTTATACACAATTCTATGTCACGTGATATATGACCCACTATATAGTAATTAAACCTGTTTTATTTAATGAGTGGTGAATATAGACTGGGCCAACCTAGTACTTGACATTTCGGATTACACAGAATGTAGCTGACATAGATTCTATGTAATCAACAAATGATAATGGTAAAATTAACAAAATCATTACGGTCATTATACATGGTCCAACCATGTGATATTGGAAGCCTATATCATTGATGATATACATGAATTGAATATGTTTATAAAACATGTACCTCATCATGTCCCATGTTAAAAAACAATCTATTCATAGATTTATGTAGACATATAAAAAGTAAGATATAAGAAATGTAGTTGGTTTGTAAATGTTGTGAATTAGTGACTGATGAACACAAAAACTTCATTAGTGGGTTGAGAGGATACATAAAAATTGTGATACATGGAATATATTCTAGTAGTGGTATATGAACGACCCTCGTGCTGGTTACCTATGAACATGGAAATTATTTTATATGAAATGTGACTCATATGTACATGTGTGGTAGTCTCCCAATATATATTATAAAATTTAATAGTTTTAAATTAAAAAAATTATCATTAACACCTTATTTGTTTTGATTGGAATACATGGTATCTTTGATAATTAAATAATGCTTTTGATGAATTATAAATGATTAATTAATTTATTGTAATAAATCAATGATTATTGGTTCTATTATTAATTTTCCATGAAATCCATAAATGAGGGATAACTCCAAATGATTTTGATGATCATTAAGATAAAATGAAACTAATTAATATATTAATTAATTAATTAATTAAACAATGTTTATGTTAATAATAAGGAATTAATAGAAATGAATGTTAACTAAATTTTTTGTATATTTTTCATGTTTTATCATTCATGAGCTTGAATATAACCTATTTATGTGATGAATATTTTAATGTAATTTATTTCATTGGTTTTTAATTATTTAATATTAAATTAAATTTTATTCTAATTTATCCTCTATCCCTCCATTATTATGAATCATCTTCTTTTCTATGGTTATTAATGTAATCCATATTAACAAATCCTTTCCTTACCCACACCAATGTTTTGGTTATAAATACTTTTAGTTTATTTCTCATTCTCAGTAATGTGGAGGTGGTTTAATATAAGGTCATACTAATGTCAACATATTTGATACATATGTGTACAAGATTAGTGATGAAACCAATCGAACTAACTATTTGAGAAACCATTTTTGGGAAACATACATTCATAATGGGATATCTAGTCCATGATTTTGGTTGACCAAACCATTTTCCATACAGATGAGTATCCATTGACATGATTGGTCTAATTTGGAGTCAATTATTTAAGAAATACAATTCATGATTTCTGGTTTTGAAATCAACATAATCAAGGATTTTGTTTCCCATAGTTGGAAAATTAATTCCAACCAAAATACATTCAGATATATTGGACAACCATTGTTGGGGTTATGAAAAGGGGCATATGGATCCTTTCCACTAGAACTTTCAACAAACTAGACATTATATGTTTAATGGTGACACCAATTAGTTCATGATAAAATAATGGTAGATTGAATTTAAATTTATAGTTATCATTTCTAACCTATTTTTTTTATTCAAATGAAGTTATAATTATTTTTTTAATTATTGTTAAAAATGGAATGTAATCACATGAAAAAAATATTATCCTACCTTACTATTGGTTATGTTCTTTTTAATATGAATATTTTTATATGGTATAATAATTTATGTTATTAAATATTATTAGAATATTTTTATTATATGTTGGAATCCTCTATTCTTATTCTTCCAAACCATCGGTTGAGAAAGGGTGAAAAAGATGCATACTAGAGATATGTTAAAAATGATTTCTATTTCTATTGTATTATACTATAAACTATGCCTGGAGAGTTGATGATACATCATAATTATATGTATTTAAACACCATAATACCATGTATCCATTATCATTACAAAGATGAGAAATGACTTCAAATACAAAAGATAGTCTGCACACAATATTAGTATAAAATAAAAGAAGGAAATCTAGCTACAAAACTTACATTCACAATGTCGGGGAATATTGATCAATTGGTGAATTTAGGATTATTATAGGATATGGAATTATCCATTAATATTATCTTATTATCAAAACCAATAATATTATCCTCGTTTGTCCAATATTAGAGAACTGAAATTGATATATCAGTCAAGATAATGTCTTCTATACAACACCAATTATATAAGGATTGGTTGAAACCTATTTCTCCATCCCATGTAGTGAATATTCAGAATGAAAAAAATAAAAAATCCATTGATAATATAAATGAACATATCCATTACAACATCATTCTATGGGATAAAATATTTAATGGTATACAACTAAACATGAGACTATTTGCTTCTTATGGTAAACTAATGAACATATGAAATTAAATTTCAACGAATTGAAGAGTCAAGTAGTGACATCCACATTAGTTAAATTCACAATGTTTAAATATTCTTCTTGTGTATTAAATCTAATATATTATAATATATATGTATTCAATTACCAAAAATGAGAAATAATAAAATAGTTATAGAGTGGAATCAAATTGATCAAAGAATGGTAAATTATTATGTTAACCTTGGGGAACTCATGATTTCTCATTACATGATATGATTGACTTATATTTCTAAAATGTGTTACCAAATTGTTTTTTTTTCAGTTTCCAACTATACACAATAAGAAAATGTTTTGTTTTTTAATAAATTTTGTTTTTTTGTACTTTAATACAAAACTAATAATACTAACTATTGATTCACATATATACATTACAATGAATGATGAATATAAAGTATAATACCCTTAAACAATTATGTAGAGATAATTTGGTATCAAATAAAATGGAATTTAGTTGAACTTTTTATTGTTATCAAAAAAAATTAGTCTCAATTGAGATAAGATACTAGATATCAAAAAACACTAGTTATCAGGTTCTAGATATTGAAACCTTTTATATAATGGTTTTTCTAAAATATTTGATAGAGTTAGTTAAACATATGCACATAAAAATTCAAATATAAAGGTAATTTAATATAAATTATGAGAATAAATCAAGAACATTTATATATTAATATGGATGTAAATGATTACCCTTGGAAAATTTGAGGTATTTTAGAGATTGTTTTCAGAGAATCTGTTATCCAAGTAATCATTGATCATATATATGGAGTAATTGTTTTCCATAAACCATATTTACTTCTACATTATTATTTTTTTATGGTTGTAAAATGACGATAAATTAAGAGTCATATATATATCAAACAATTTACATTATTCTTGAAAAGTCATATTTTGTAAATAAAAGTCAAAAAATAGCCAAATTAAAACTATATTGTACAATGAAAGTCCCATGAATTGTGATATGAGGAAAATCTATTAGATCACAATATTTTTTGTGTTAAATTTCATTTTTTAATTGAATATATTTTCTAAAAACCATCATCCAAACACTATGTTGAATCTGATTTAATGATTCTATTACTACTATGTATATTAATGCCTATTCCGGATTTACAATATTTCTATAATGTAAGCCTTTAACTTTAATTTTAGTTTGAGAATACCTTACTTCTTTAATTGTTAAAAAAAAGGTTCATGCCCCTTGAATTGAGAAAACGACATCATAAAAATGGGAAAGAGGAGCCCATTTCATGAATGGAAAAATCCAAAATGCACAAGTCAAAACGATCCTACAAAGGAGTAGTTATAGTGACATGTAATAAAAATCAATTTATAACCACACATGTAGTTTATTTTCACTATAGTGGATGATACATTTAATATTCTGTTAGAATAAAGGTTCCTAAAATATAGTAGACAATTGTATTATTCTAAGGTGGACATGTATATATCTATTCAAGAAATAGAATCCATGTATAAGGATTTAATGAATTCGTATTTTAAAATTTTCTATTACATGATAATACTTGGGAGTATTCAATAGAAACTCTACTTGAATAGTACATGATGGTACCTATAAATCATGATTAATTTTTTAAAGGTCTAGTCTATATAAAAACCAATACACAAATCATCATGGAGAAAATCCATGTAGTGTTATACTTTATAAAAGCATGTTTATATGATCATTATATTGGGCTATCAATTGTCAAGTCCACCAAAATTATGGGAAATGCTATTTTATATTTCTGTATGATGCAACCAAAAGGAGGTCCTAAGGTATATGTCTACAAGGATTATCATAAATGTTTCGGTGACATCAATAAATTCTAAAAAGATATGAAGATTGCTAAAAATAAATTATTAATGAATAATGTATAGGGATCATATAATATATGTTTGGAAAATAATGTGTGAAATGTGTATCTCTCTGGAGAGTGGGAGAATTATAACCTTTCATGATATATATGTTGATAACATATGGAAATATAATTTCGTTTACTACTATATTTTTAAATATTATAAATGAAATTTCTTTAAATATCACATAATGTTGAAACTACCTTCTTGGTAATAATATATAAATAATATATTTATTGGTTTTATAAATGTAATCATAATATAAATACTAACAAAATAATGAAAATTACATGTTTAAAAAATTTAGGACTAGATTTTTGTTAGTATATAATCCTTCCAATTTTATGCTTAGAGATAGGAAGTGATTTTGGAGATTAAAATATTTTCACAAGAATAAATTCTAGGAATTTATCACAAATTCCAAAAAATGTTCTAACATTTGATATTACTAATGATTAATTAATTACTAGGGAGTATCAAATAGATCTAAGAAAATTTCATAGACTTGTAGTTATAATATTATAAAAGTTATTAGAAAACAAAAATGGGATGAGTTACTAGTGTCTTTAGAAGTGATAATAATAGCAATCAAGTGAATTGATCAGTTTAATACACTTAGATCAATTTTATATATTATATCATAAAAGGATAATGTAATTTGAAGTTAAAACATATTATGGATATTGGTTACCATATTTACTATATTTGTGTACATTGTGGCACTATGAATAGATTTGAAGCCATCATAGAAACTCCCTGTTGAAATTTGGTGTTATAAAATGAGAATGAGATTTACTATTCTATGTTAATCCATGAAAATATATTTTATCTAGATGTCAAGATTTTGATATCAAAATAAGAGGTTGATATGGTTATATAAATACATGAGGGACCTTTTAAATATATAATTGTTATAGTAAACACATTCAATCCACAAACATGTGTATTTACAATCCCTAAACACTGAAACATGGTAAACCTAGCAGCTATATCCATACTAAGAATAATAATTTATTTCAAGCTGGGACATATAGGTCCTGAGATGTTGGATATAGTTCCATTGTGACTTATTTATATTAGATTCTCTAAAACCTACAGTATTATAGTTTCCATTTGAATAATATTTAAAGCACATAATATTAATATAAATATCATCACACATATTGATTTTTTTTTAAACAATTTGTTTAAAATGTCATATTTTATCTTTTGAATTGATAAGATTATAGATGTTCCTTGATATGAGGAGAACATTTAAATTCCATGACGATATTATTAAAAATAGTTTTATATTCACATAAAAAATTATGAGATGGAACCCAATAAATAATTTTTAAGTGTCAGCAATTTTAAGTGGGTGAGGCTTTTTTCATGAAGTTTACACTTGGTCATCTTCAATATGGGATATTATGAGAACATACATATAGTAAAAATTCCACAAGACTTTCTACCATCAATTATTCTTATCTATAAGAATGTATAATGATTATTATATTTTAATATCATGATGAATTCATGTCATTACATTCTCACTTATATTTACTGAAAAAAAACAATATTCCCTATTTTGGATGGATGTTGGGTATAATGCATACGCCATGAATAAAATTACATTAATTGATTAGTAGAGGAATTATTTACCTTCTAGATATGTGTAAGTTGATATATAAGACCTTTGACTAAAATATAATTGTTCATAAGTTCCATTCCCTTGAAGCGAAAAAATTAATTTTAGATAGTCAATGAAAGATGTATCCCATATATAGGTTGATGATGTAGATATGAAATCATTTTTATGACATATTGAGATAAAATGATTTTATTACATAGAGAGTGTTAATATATGGTTGTTGATTCTCAAACAATAAGCTACTCTAGTTAGTTTACCTGACCCATTTCTATATTGTAATCTTTGACATTAGGTGTAACCGCCTAGTGCTAAGGATAAATAATCATATCTGGTCACAAAAGATGTCATTTCCTTGCTCTCATTTAAATTATATTTTAATTTAATTAATATAATAAATATTATTCTCAACATCTTGCAATAATTTTATTTTTTCTTATTAATCTAATAAATGAAATTAATATTTATTCATCGGATTGTGAATGAAATATATTTATTTATCTTATTTAATTTTTAACAAATATTTTTTGACTAGTTTGTGGATAAAAATATTTATTTAGGAGTAAATTTTTAATTAAGGTGTTCAGTAAATGTCAAGAATTTTGAATGGACCAAGATCTTAATTAGTGTAAATATTAATTTACAGGTCGATACAATAATATTAATTATTGTGTAACATATCTTGAACCATTAACAAATAATAATATTATTATTATTCTGTTACGTGGGGTTTAATAAAGATTATAATATTATTTAAGGGAAGCAATGCGGTTTAATAATATTTAAAGTACAAAATATCTCTATAAATTGATTGTTATGACTATTTTGTATGGTTTATTGGTGATAGAGAATAGATAATCATTGTGTAAAATGGACTTCGAACACTCTCTCTCCCTCCCCCTCTCACTTTAATTAATCACCTTTTCCTCTTATGAATGTGATGAAATCCTTCAATATCAAAGGGTTAGGGTGTGATCAAGATAAATAGAACCAGAAAATTCATTCACCATTCTATAAACATAAAATATATTGGTTTCCCTTAGATATAAAAGAATCATGTAATGGTTAATTCTAGACAGGTTCTATAAAAAAATTCATTATATGGAAATGATCTTAATCTGTAATGGTTTTTGTAAGATAAAAAAAATCATCAACAAAGGAATCCTATGATGTTGTTAGGATTCATTGCATTAATCCAAAATTTAATTATTAATTTATCACGAAATATACACTCTTGGTGTTTATGGAAACACTAAATTTAAATAAATATTAATTTTATACACACTAAAGGTGAAATCGCTATGACTAAAACCTTCAATGATAATTGGAGTGAATGATATTTTTATTATTACTAGTTGGTTTTCATGATATATGATTAAAAAAATCATGAAAACCAACTCTCTAACTGACCAATGAAGTGAGTTATATATTTTTCGTCGATCGCAGGTGGGGTAGAACAATGTGATATGAATTCTATATTTCCTTCATGTCAGAAATGCGAGATATGACACCATAGAAAAGGTCTTAATGGAATGGTAAAATGATTTATGTCTAAAAAAATAATATCATAGATCAATTAATTGAGGAATAAAGTTGTATAATTAGGTAGAACAAAAAAATATCATCCTATAGCACCATTTATAGTTCATTATCTTATTTTTTGGGAATATGGTCATTATCTGTGTCAATTTACTAATTGAAGGGTTTCTTCCTAATATATAGAACTACCTATTTTGTGATAATAATTGATGTTTACCGATTGATGTGTTTATGAATTTTTATTTTAGGATTGTGTTTTGGAATTATTATATCAATTATATTATGTATATATTAATCTTCAAAAATATATAAAATTTTCTAAAATAGTTTTAACGATTTGAGAACATATTATACCTATATCCAAAAAAAGTGATTTAGTGTAATGGTGATGACTAAAATTTTTTAACTAAATGGTATAATATTAGTGACATTTAAATTGGTTAGTAAATTGTTGAAAATTGTTTTCAAATTTGATAGATTTTTTTATATTATTTATATTTATAAAAATAGATTTTGATTTTTTTTATGTAACACAGATTTTGATAATTTTTTTATGAAAATATGTTTTCATTTGGTGTTTATCTAAGATTCATGGATACCATAATTGGTTTATAATTTTATGTTTTTATTACATTAATGGATATAGAACCCATTTAAGAATTTAACTAATTTGATTATAAGATGATTTTAAAATTTTATTGGCTTTTTAGGGGAATACACAATTGAATTTTTTTAATAAATTTGGTTAGTATATGATTTGTTGTTATTTTAATTACTTTATATTGGGTTGTAGGATATAAATATTTTTTATAGATAAAAATTGATTCATTATCAATGATATATTTTGAAAAATATTTTATTCTCATATAATGGATTACAATTTAGGATAGTATTTAAATTTGACCAGTGTTATTTTGGTGTAGTTGACAACATTTTAAGACCATAAAATGATTTATCATATGGATTAATGATATTTTTAGGGATATTTAATTGGGTTGAGGTATATGTAACATTTAGGTTTAATATGGGGTTTAAGTGGATATCTATTGAATGATTTGGGTTGAAAACCCCATTTTACAATGAGAGGAGTATCTCTTGATATGGTTAGTCAAATTTGGAGGCAGATGTTAATGAAGTACAATTCATGATTTCTATATTGGGAATCTACTCCATCAAGTATTTGGTTTCCTAGACTTCCAAAATTTATTCCTACCTAAATACAATCAGATATCTTGGAAAACCAATGTTGGGGTGATGAAAAGGGGCATATGGATCATTTCCACTATAATATTCAAGAAACTAGACATCCTAAGTTCAATGATGAGGCCTATTAGGAGATGATAAAAAATATAAAAATTAATTTAATTTATCAATTATCATTTCTCACATTATTTTTTAGTCAAATGAACTTATAATTATATGTTTCAATTATTATTTAAAATGGAAAGTAAACCCATGAAACCACTATGATCATTCCTTACCACAGGGTATGGGATTTAATATATAAATTTTATTATAAGATTAATAATTTATGTGATTAATTATTATTATAATGTTTATATTAAGTTTTTTACTCCCATATTCTTGTTCTTCCAGACTATCAGTTGAGCAAGGGTGAAAAGGATGCCTACTAGAGATAGGTTAAGGATGATTCCTATCTCTATTGTATTATACTTTCAACAATTATTTGAGAGTTGATGATAGAACATAATTATAATTATTTGTACACCATAATATCATATATCAATTTTCTTGATAATGATAAATAATGGAATGAAATACATAAGGTTTTCAATGCACAATATTAGTGTAAAATTAAATATGGGATTCTAGCTACTAATTTTATATTCAAAATGTTAGGGAATATTGACTAGTTTGTGAATTTTTTATTATTATATGATAATAAATTATCCATTAATATTACCTTATTTTTCTTACCACCAAGATTATACTCATTTATCAAATTTTAGATAAATTAAATGGATATATCGGTTAACACAATGTTTTCCAAACACTGCCAAGTATACAAGGATTGGTTGAAACTTATTTCGACATCCCATTGGGTGAAAATTATGAATGAAATAGTTATATTACCCTTTAATAATATCAATTAATGGATCACTTACAATTTACATCCACGGGATAAAATATTTCACGGTATTTGAATAAAAAGGTTACCATTTTCTTATTATGTTGAACTGATGAATACATTAAATGAAATTTCAAAGAATTGATGATGCAAGTAGTTGCATCCACATTTTGTAAATTCATAACATTTATATTTTACACTTTTGTATTAAATAAAATATACTTTAATTTTATATTTATTGAATTAAAATAAAGTAGAAATAATAGAACAATTATAGATTGGAATCAAAAGGATCCCCAAAAGGTAAATTCCTTTGTTAACCAAGAGTAACTCGCTATTTCTCATTCCCTGATATGACTGATTTAAGTTGGTACTAGGTGTTATGAATAAATTTCTGTCAGTGTAAGACTATAAAAAATAATAAAATGTTTTTTTGAATAAATTTTATATTTTTTGTAATTAAAAAAACTAATTGTCATAACTCTTGATTCCCATATATCCATTTCAATTAATGATGTATAAAAAACTAATATCCTTACGATATTGTGGAGAGATATTTTTTATCAAATAAAATTGAATTTAATTGATCTATTTATACCTATTTTTTTAGTCCCAATCGAGTCACGATACTCAATATACAATCACACTAGTTATCATGTTTTAGATATTAAAAGATTTTATATAACGGGTTTTCAGAAAACCTTTTTAGGGTTGGTACAACATATCCACATAAACTGTTAAAAAATTAAGGTAATTTTATATAAGTTATGAGAATACATTAAGAACATTTATAAATTCTAATAGAAGTAAATGATTACCCTTAGAAAATATTGAGGTATTTTTTATATTGTTTTTCAGAGAATATGTTATCCAAGTAATCATTGATCATATATGTGGTGTAATTGTTTTCTATAACCAACATTTACTTCTAAAAAACAATTTTTTATGGTTTTAAAATGGGTATAAATGAAGAGCCTTATATATATCTAATATATTCAATTTATCATGTCTAGTGAAATTTTGTAAATATAATTGAGAAAATAACTAAATTCAAACTATATTTTACAATGGGAGTCATATTAATTGTGATTTGAGGTGAATCTATTTGATCACAATCAAAATTGATTGTTAAAAGTCATTTTTTAATTGATTTCATTAGCTAAAAACAAATATCAAAACCCTATTGTTAATCTAATTTCTGATTATATTGATACTAAAGTTGTTAATGTCTATTTGGGATCGACTATATTTCTATAAATGAATCCAATAACATTAATATTTATGGGAAAATACCCAATATTCATATGTTAAGGCTCTGGATGCACAGAGGTAGGCATATTAATACTTGATGAAACTAAGGTTAGTGAGATGAGTAATTATCGTGTCATGTACTACAATGGAATTTATAACAAAATAGTGGTTTATTTTCACTATAGTGAGGGATAGATTTATTATTCCATTATAATAACAGTTCCTACATTGCAGTAGAAAATTTTATTATGCTAAGTTTGACATGTATGTAACTATCCAAGAAATAGACTCCAGGTATTAGGATTTATGGAAATTCATATTTCTAATTTTTCAATGAATTGATACTATTGGTGAGTATTCAATAGAAGCAATACTTGAATGGTATAAGTTGGTACCAATGTATCTTGATTTATTTTTTAAATGCCTAGTCTGTAACAAAACCAACACCCCAATCATCATAGATGAAATTCATGTTTAATTATACTTTTTCAAATCATATTAATATGATCATCATATTGGGCTACTGATTGTCAAGTCCACATATCATAGGGGATACATTTTTTTAGATGTATATTTGATGCAACCAAAAAGAGAACCATTGTATATGTCAATCAGAATTATCTTAAATATTTTGGTGACATAAATAAATTCTAATAAGATATGTAGAATACTAAAAATCATTTATGAATGAATAATTCATAGGGATCCAATAATATATGGTTGGTGAAAAATGATTGATATGTGTATCTATATGGATAGTGGGAGAATTATAATTTTTCAAGATATATATATATATATGTGTGTGTGTGTGTGTGTGTGTGTGTGTTATAACATATGGAAATAAAATTTTGTGTTATACCATGTTATTATGAATAAGGAAGGAAATTTCTCTAAGCATGACTTAATTTTGAACCTCTCTTCTTGGAAAAATATATAAATAATAGTTTTGTGAATTTTATAAATGTAGTCATAGTACAAATATTAATGAAATATTGAAAAATATATGTTTAAAAAATTCAAGACCCAATTTATGTTGGGGTATAATCCATTCAATTTTATGCCTGGACATAGGAAGTGATTATGTAGATTAAAAAAATTCAAAGGAATAAATTCTTTGAATTCATCTCATATTCCGTGTATTGTAGTAATATTTGATATTACTAATGAATAAGTAATTATATGGGAGTAACAAATAGATCTAACATAATTTTATAGACTTGTAGTTATAAGTTTATAAATGTTCTTAGAAAATTAAAATTTGATGAGTTGCTAGAGTATAGAGAAGTGAAAATAAATGTAATCAAGGGAATTGATCACTTTTATAAACATGGTTCATTTTGATATATTATATTGTAAAGGGAAAATTAATATGAAATAAAAACCTATTATATCTAGTGGTCCCATATGTATAATTTTTTAGTACATTATGGATCTAGTTGTAAAATTTGAATCCATAATAGAAACTCCCCCATTGTAATTTGTGGTTATTAAAAGAGGAAGAGATTTATCATTTTATGTTAATCCTTGAAAATAAATTTTTTTCCGGATCTGAAGATTTTTATATCAGGACAAGAGGTGGATATTTTATTATATCACTACTTAAAAGATTTTGAAAATATAGTGTTGTTATTATAATCATATTCAACCCATAAACATGTGTATTTACAATCCTTAGACATTGTATCATGGTAAACCTTGAAGATATAACGATACACCATGGAATAATGTATTTCATGTGGGACTTATAGATCCTTAGCAGTTGGATCCAGTTCATATTGGAGTCTTTTATAGTCGGTTTCGCAAAACCAACTACTTTCTAGTTTCCTTTTGGAGAATATTTAAATAAGATAATACTTTTATAAATATCTTCTCACATATTGATTTTTTAGTACCTAAAATTTTTGTGACAATTTCATATATTATCTTTTGAATTGATAAGATCATAGTTGTTTCCTGCTATGGGGATAACATTAGAATTCATTGATGATATTATTAAAAATAGTATTAAAGTCTGAAAAAAAACTATGATATAGAACATGGTATATAATTTTTATGTCTGATTACTCTTATATGGATACTGATTTTTTTCATGCAGATTAAACATGGTAATCTCCATGATAGGATATTATGAGAACATACCCACTAGTACGAATTCCACATGTTTTCAAACCATAAAATATTCCTATCTTTGGGAATCTATAATGATTATAATACATTAATATTATTTTTAATTCATTTCATTACTTGTTCACTAATATATAATAAAAAATCATTCCATATGTTGGCGGGAAGTTGGGTATATTGGGTGCACCATGAATAAAATTCTATTAATGGATTAGTCAAGGAAGGTTTTCACCCTTCTATATTTTTGGATGTTGATATCTAGGGCCTCTGAATAAGATATAATTCTGCGTATGTTCCATGTCAATGATTGGAAAACATTTATTTTAGAGAGTTGATGAAAGAAGTATCCAGCTTATCAGTTAATGATGTAGATGTGAAACTGGTTTGATAAGATATTAAGATAAAAGGATTAAATTACATAGTATTTTTTTATATCTAGTCATTAATATAATTCTCTTGGATTCCCTAACCCTGTTTCGAGAATATAATCATTGGATTAAGGTTTAACCACATAATGATAATGATAAACAATCATATCATGTAACAAAATATGTGTTTCCATTATTCTCAATAAAATCATATCTGAATTTAAGAAATGGAATAAATATTATTCTCAACACCATTTAATAATTTTATTCTTATTCTACTAATAAAAAAATAAAATTAATATTTTTTCATCTGATTTTGAAAGAAATATAATTATTCATTTTAATACATTTTTAACAAGTATTTATTCAATATTTTATGGATAAATATATTTTTTATGATAATTTTTTTTATTAAGTTGATCAGTAAATATCAAGGAGTTTAAATGAACCAAGACTTTATCTGGTGATAAATATTAATTTACATGTTGGTAAAATAAAATTTGTTATTGTTTAAGTTATTGTTAAACATTAAATAATGATAATAATAATAATAATAATAATAATATGTTACATGGGATTAATAAGGATTATAATATTATTTAAGGGGAGATATGCAATTTTATAATATTTAACCTAGAAAATAGAACTATAAATAGATGGATATGAATATTTTTTAGTGTCATACCCTGACCACGGACGCCTTTTGATTTATTCTTTTCTCGGTCTGGTGCCTTTAGGCAGAGTTGGGATTGGTTCTGGGTTTGAAAATTTTAAAGCATTGATGTTTTCAGTGGGTCTCGGTCTAGTGCGCAGCCACCACACTGGTAGAGGTCACCGCACATTCGGTCTGGGTGGGTGCACAGTCATCGCACCACTTGTAGGAATTGTGCATTCGGGCCTGGTGACTGCACAGTTTCCCAACAATTTACATAAATAATATAACTATAATAATAAATTAAATTGGAAAAAAATAAATAATAAATAAAGTAGGTTAATTAAATTAATATTTTTAGAAAATGTTTAATAATATTAATAATAATAATTTATAACATTGTTGTTGTTATTATTATTATTATTTTATTTTTTTCTCTTCTTTTCTACTTTGATTTTCCATTTCCTTTTTTCCTTCTCTTCCACATAGTGATGCTCCCTCTTGTCCCCCTAGTTATGCTCACGCCAAACCGCGTCTCCTCCTGTAGCAGTGCCTTCCTGTCACGCCGTTCTCCTACAGCCCACCTCTGCCTCTGTCGCGTGCCCCTGCACAGGGCCTCCATGTGCTCCCCTCAACCTAGAAGATGCATCCAGCCACACCATCCTCCCATGTAGGTCCAGGATGACCCTGCTTCTTGTCCGCCAGTCGCGCCGGCAGCCCGCTCATCCTCCAGCCCTCCGCCAGGCCTCTATCAATCTCCCCTGCTGCCTCCCATGCCAGGTTCTCTTCTTCTGCCAGTCTCACTAATTTGTTACCCCAGAACTCTTCCTTGAGTCCCTACGATGGCTTCCCTCTATGAACCTTGTAGCCCAGTGCTCTCCCTCATCTCCCTATCTGGCTTGCTCTCCCTGCTCATCCGGCTCATGGTCCCACCCTCGCCTCCTGCCACACTTCTTCGTCCAGCAAAAAATATGCCCAACGTGGTCTACCCCTCTTATTCTGGCCCTCACCTCCAATCGCTCTGCTTCATTCGGTGCCTCCTTTGTTGGGCACGACCCCCTCCTGGTCCAGCACAGCCTTCCCAATCCAGTGTGGCCTCCCCCATCCAGTGCGGCCTCTCCCATCCAGTGCGGCCTCCCCCTTCTGGTTGGACTCTGACCGCTACCCTCCCCCTCACTGTCCCACGCACCGTCCAGGTCCCTCCATCCTCCTTCTCATGATTCGGCCACCCGCGGACCGCCGCTCCAGCCTCCGGCCACCCACAGACCGCAGCTTTGGCCTCTCCACGCCTTCTGCCCATACTGGTGCGCACCCACCAAAACCGCAACCCTCACTGCACTGGTCATGACTTCCCTCATTGGTGCCCTCTCTAGCATGAGAGACCTCCCTGATTCCCTCCTTGGGGCACATCTCAGTGTTGAATAGGATAATACCTCATTGGGTCTTGTTGTATATTTTTTCGGACATCCGCCGCTGAAGGTGAGTCGGGCTCGCTTCACATCGATTTTTCATCATCATCCAAGGTAAGAGTTATTTTTTTATCACGTTCCCACATATTTTAGTGTTTGAGTTCTATTTTGAAGACTTTTTCTTTTAACTATAGTGTGGGTAATTATTTTTGGATGCAATATCATCTTGTCATTTGATTTCAAGGTTGCACCACCGTCTGAGGTGATGTTCTGCATCCATCATCTTATTGCACACTTTATTTTTTGAGTCACATTTTTTTCTGAGAGTCCCTGAATTTTTTTGGATGTTCGAGGGCCTTCGACGCACTAATTTTGGGTGTCAGATGTTGTTGTAGGGAGTCGAGATCATTTCCAAGTGCACACACACATTTTCCCACATATAGATATATATATAACAACTTTCTAAGTGTGTGTTTCCTCATGAAACGGGGAACACATGCATCATTTTAATGGTTTGTGTATATATATATATATATATGGAAGTGCATGCGTGCATGCGAGTGATATTTTTATGGAGTTAGGATGTTTTTTCTTGACTTCCTTGAGTTTGGAGTCTCTATCTTTTCTCTCTTTTTGAAGCATTACATAGGCACGTGCCTAATTTTATTTAATTTATAAATATTATCCACACCTTTATAAGCATGATAGTTTATTATTTGTAGTGTTTTATGCCTTGAAAACTTGGTAAGAATGAAATGATTTTATCTTCAAATGGTATTGTTGGGTTTCATGAGTTGTGTTTTCTTATCGAAACTTTTTGTGGAAGTTAGTGTTTTTGTAGAAATGATTTCACATCTCTTTGTGTTGGTATTTTTCTCAAATCCTTGGTTTTATAAGTGGTTCTTGTATTCTAAATGATGTGGGACTCTTTGTGCGGCTTCTAAAATTGGTTGGAAAGTATATACATGTGAATGTTCCTGTTTGGATTTTGAAATACCAAAGTTGTGTTTAGAGTAGTTTTAGAAAAGTTGGTGCAATGTTTTCATAATGGATTTTGATTATGTAAAACAAGAATCCCAATTTACAACTCCAAGTGTTTAATAATGTGATTTTGATAACCAAATTATGTGAAGTCCCGGTTGGAACTTTCTATGTTTAACATGTATGCATATATATATAACAGTATGTGGGGCGCTCCTATCTAGTGTAACCCTTTATGTGTGAACGAATAGAAAGATCCCGTGTTTGGGGTTGGTAACTGTAGTGAGATGAGTCACGCGTGCGAGGTCCTTCCTACTTATACAGTATTATTATCACCACTATGGGTTCCTGGGTGTATTTTAGAGGATCTAGTGACGGTTTCTGATCAACCTCGATTAGATGGGTTGGTACCCCCTAGATTTTGATAGCCCAGGCGGGATTTTCCCCTGGTTTGGTCCGTTTGGGTGGCCAGTTGGTTATAGACATAGGATCTTCACTATACGCTGGTAGGTTGTTCCAAAACCGAGTACATTTAGGGGTCTTCTATTGACATTTAGGATCTCCCATTGTTACTGGATTACTTACATTTCTTGTTTACTTTTCATTTCACTCGTTTATTTTCAGTTTCACTTTTACTTGTTTTACTCTAGCATAGCTTTGGTATTTATTCTTTTCATTCCATTTATAAAATGAAAATGATTTTGGTAATGGTGTGTAGCGTGTGTTGGGTTTTTAAATGGGAACAACACGTTGCATATTTTAAAATGGTAAAATCCTACTTTTATATCTGTATTTCAAACCTGTGTCTGTGAACTGTTTTGGAAAAGAGAATTGTTGGATTCAGTGGTTTATTCATTGCATCCCTACTGAGCATCTCAGTGTTCAAGCCTATTATATCATTCTATTTGTATGTTAAATTTCTCGTACAGGTTCTTGGTTCAGCTGCACAATGTTTGAGCAGCATGGTTTTGAGTTGGGTAGTGACCTAGGAGGTCACAAGGAGGTCTGTTCGGTTTTATTTTCTTTATGCTACCAGTTTTTATCTTCATCAACAGTTTTTTTATCTTTTTATCTTTTTATCTTTATCCAAATCATTCCCAATAGTTAAATTTTGATTCCAGGCACTGGTTTCCAGCCCATGGGGATCGGGAACACCCTTAGGTCTATGTCGCGGGCCGGATTGGGTGACCTGTCAGGGTTGACCCGAGTTGGTTCAGGAAAAAATGGTATCAGAGGAGACCCTTGTTATTTGGGATGCCTGGTAGAAGGATATTAGGACTATCGGGGCTTAGGAGTTATATTACAGGTCGGTGTCTGATCACCACCACTCGTGACGAGACCTGAGTTACAAGGGTTAGTCCGGGATTTGAGTTTCTTGTCTTTGTTTTTTATTGAGGGATGAAAATGCAGGTAAATCTGTTCACTTTGCGGCCTCACATGGGGTGGTGAACCATGTGAATTCATAGTGCCCGGTTTAAGGTCCTCTTAGTGTTATGCCTTACTTGGGGCAAGGATCATCACTATGTCACCGGGTATGGAACATACACTAGTTCCTCATTTCGATGGTTTATAGAGTGTTGTGATTCATTTTGAATCAGTTAATGTGAGCGTATGTTCAAAATGGAAGTGTTTTCAGTATAAAAAAACGTAGTTTCTTCCAAATTGATTTTTAAATTAGTAAAGTGGTTTTTTAAAGTGAAAGTGTATCTGTTTGGAAAAAACATGGTATGTGTTTGGAATTGGTAACGAAAAGAAGTGTTTGAACCTTGGAACTCTTTATGGAGGATCACACGTGCATGGGTGTGTACGGAGATTGCGTGGGGAACTGGTTCACAGATAGTGAGAGCAAGATTGAATGAACGCACATGTGACGGTTCATAAGGTGTCATAGGTTAGTTTTTATCATTATAACGAAATGATGGTTTTGGAAAAATGATTTATGCTTGTGTTTTTATATGTTTTTATTATGAGACTATTTCCCTTGGCTTGTTTTTTTCTTTGATTGAGTTTTGTCTGGATGTCGGTTTTGATGGTGTTTTTCATGTTATTATGAGTATACCACCCAGAAATCCTCCAAAAGTTGTAAATGACCCAGCTCTCAGTTCTTTTTGTGTGTTGTTGGCTTATTGAGTTTACTATTGTCTGTTAGAGGTAGTTGTATAGTTCGTAAAGATAGTGTGTCTCCAGGTTGTTGGGAAGTCCCAGGGTAGTTAAGGTTCGTACCATCCTAGAGTTATTTAAGGGTTCAGCTCTAGACTAGTAAAGGTGGGATGCCTCGTCATCGTTAGAGTCTGGGGTGTAGTTGGTGGGGGTCAGCTCTTGTGTAGGTTCCCCATCTGACAAGCATCTTCTTCTGTACAAACTCCCATTTTCTTGGACCATTCTTTTCCATGCCACTAGTGTGGACAATTCACGAATTCTAAGATGCCTTGTAGAATTCCTCTGAAGTCTTGCTATCATACGACTGTTTGGGCCACCAGTGAGTGTTTTGAAAGAAGCATCATTCAAGTGGGAAGGAGTTAGGAACTAGAAGACACAAATGCATGACTGTGAGGCAGGAGATGCTTCATCCATAAGATCCCTAGACACAGGTCTTAGGGTGAAGCTCTTACATAGTCAAGAGTTGCCGAGGATGTGTAGAACCTCTAACTAGATAATGTTTTTAGCTTTGGGAGGGAAACATCCAAAAACATCCTTGTTATATTCTCACTGTTGTCATAAGCTCATCCTTTTTGTGGTGGTGTGATGAGATCATTCTATCACAATCAATGAAGCCTTATCTTCTCTTAGTGTAGTTTCTAAATTGTTCGGTTTCTTTGAAGAGTGTGGGGCCCATGAACAAATAGACCCGTTCTAATTTTGAGTTTGTCTCAACTCTACTGGTTAGGGGGATGTTTGGTTTCATTAAATTGAGGGAAGTGTTGAGTTCATTTCTCATCCTTAGTTCACTGGGTGTTTGATCCATAGTACGATTTTCATTAAAGTCTCAGGTGTGTTGTTCGGTATATGTGGGGAAAATGAACGAGTTTTGTTAGGTATTTCCGAAATTGGCCCCATTGGGGGGTGTTTTGTTTGTATTTCAAGGGTTTTTATATTAGTGAATTCTTGGGGTGGGGAGAATGCTCTCATGTTCTCCCCTCAATATCGGGTAATGGATTTCATTAATTTGGTCGGGTGTGACATTCGTGGGGAATGGTTACCCAAAGGCTCTCAGTTCTATATGATTTTTTCTTTTCATGAACTCATGTTGTGTCAAATTTCAGCTTGGTGACTTTCTAGGGGCAGAAAGAGTCTGTGTTGGGGAGAATTGTCATACCCTAACCATGTATGCCTGTTGTTTTATTCATTTCTCAGTCCCGCGCCTTTGGGCAGAGTTGGTTTTGGGTTCGGAATTGAAATTTTTTAAGCTTTGATGATTTTGGTGGGTCTAGGGCCAGTGCACAGTCACCGCACTGGTAGCGGTAACTCTACATTCGGTCTGGCTGGGTGTGCGGTCACCGCACTGCTAGTAGCGATCTTGCGTTCATACCTGGTGTGTGCTCAGTTTCCCAACCCTTTAGATAAATAATAAAATTAGAAGAATAAATTAAATTGGAAAATAAATAAATAAATAAAGTAGGTTAATTACATTAAAATAAATTCATAAAAAGTTTAATAATATTAATAATTATATTTTATAATACTTTTGTAGTTATTATTATTGTTATTATTATTATTATTATTGAATTTTTTATCTACTTTTCTACTTTACTTTCACTTTTCCTTTTTTCCTATCTTCCACGTGATGCAGCCCCCTCTTGTCCCCCTGGTTCTGCGCACGCCAAACCAGGTCTCCTCTTGTATCAGTGCCATCCTGTCACGCTGCACTCTAGCAGCCCACCTACGCCTCTATCACGCACCCCTACACAGCGCATCCATGCACTCCCCTCAGCCTGCACGACACCGCTAGCCACACCATCCTCCCCCACAGGACCTGGACGGACCCACTCCCTATCTGTCAGCCGCGTCAAAACCCTGCTCGTCTACCCGCCCTCCACCAGGCCTTCATCGTTGGCCCATACTGCCTCCTATTCCATGTTCTACACTCTCGCCGGACTCATTGAATCCTTACCCCAATGCTCTCCCTCGAGCCCCTACGCAGGCCGCCCTCTAGGAACCCTGTCGCCCAGTGCTCACCTGTGACTCCATGTCCGGCTCACCCTCCCTGCTCATCCCACTCCTAGTCCACCCCTCGCCTCCAGACAATCCACTTCATCCCGCATGACTTCCGCTCAGTGCGGTCTCCCCATCCTAGTCTGGCCCTCACCTCCCGCCGATCTGCTCCGTAGGGTGCCGCCTTTGTCCAGGGTGACCCCCTCCTAGTCCAGCGTGGCCTCCCCCATACAGCGCGGCATCCCCCATCCGGTGTGACCACCCTCTTCTAGTTGGCTTCTGATCACCACCCTCCCCTCACTATCCTGTGCTCTAGCCAGGTCCCTCCAGCCTCCTGCTCCTGCTTCTACCACCTACGGACCGCCTCTCCAGCCTTCGGCCACCAGCAGATCGCAGCTTCAGACTCTCTGCACCTTCCGCCCTTATGGGCTTGAACCCTCCAAAACTGCAACCCTCGCTACATATTTCATGTCCTCCCTCGGCGTCACCCTCTCTGGGGCACGCGACCCCGCTGATGACCTCATTCACGCACTACTCACTTTTGAGTATGTGAATACATCCTTGGGTGTTGTTCAAGATTTTTTCCAACATCCTCCATCAAAGGCGAGGCGGTTTCTCTTCGATTCGGTTCATCATCATCATCCAAGGTAAGAGTTATTTTTTTATCACATGACCATTTATTTTGTGTATGAGTTGAGTTTTGATGTCTTGTTTATTCTAACTGTAGTGAGAGCAATTATTGTTGGATGTAATCTCATCTTGTCGTGCGATTTCAAGGTTACACCATAGTCCGAGGTAATTTTCTTCATCCCCCATCTTGTTTCTAACTTTATTTTTGGGTCATATTTTTTTCTGAGAGTCCCTCGTGTTTTGATGGATGTGAGAGGGTCTTCGGTGCATTAATATTTGTTCTCGGATGTTGTTTCAGGGAGTCAAGATCATTTCCATGTGCGCACACGCATTTTCCTAGTTATGGATATATATATATATATAACTACCTTATTAGTGTGTGTTTTCTCAAGGCACGGGGAACATATGCATCAGTTTAAAGGTGTGTGTATACATATAGAAGTGTGTGTGTGCATGCGAGCAAGATGTATCTTGAGTTTGGACGTTTTGTCTTGAATACCTTGAGGTAGGCATCTGTATCTTTTCTCTCTTTCTGAAGCTTTCTATAGGCACTTCCATGATTTTATTTAATTTATAGATATTGTTTTCACCTTTATAAGCATGATAGTTTATTAATTGAAGTGTTTTTATTCCTTTCCTCATTGGTTTGAACTAATTGATTTTATCATCAAATGGTATTGTAGGGTGTCTTGAGTGTTGTTTTCTTATTGTAAATTTTTTTGGATCTTAGTGTTTTTGTATAAATGATTTCGTGTCTCATTGAATTCGTATTTTTCTCAAAACCTCAGTTTTATAAGCGGTTCTTGTTTTATAAATTATATGGGACTCTTTTTGCGGCTCAATAAATTGGTATGAGAAGAAATCAATGTGAATGTTTGTGTTTGGTTTTTTACATACAAAAGTGGTGTTTAGAGTTGATTTAGAACAGCTTGTGCAATGTTTTCATAAAGGATTGTGATTATCTAAAACTGGATGCCCGATTTACAACTCCAAGTTTTTAATAAAGTGATTTTGATAACTGAATGATGTGAAGGCCTAGTTGGCACTTTGTGTGTTTAAAATTTATGCATATATATATATATATAAGTATGTGGGGTACTTCTATATAGTGTAACCCTTTTTGGGTGAATGTATAGAATGCACACGTGTTTGGGGTAGGCAAGGGCAGTGAGATGAATCAAGTGTGCGAGGGCATTCCTATTTACACAATATTATTATCACCACTATGGGTTCTTGGGCATCTATTAGTTGATCGAGTGATGGTTTATGATCAAACCTGATTAGACAGGTTGGTACCCCAGGATTTTGTTAGGCCAGGTGGGCTTTGCCACTGGATTAGTCAGTTAGGGCGGCCAGTTGATTATAGACTTAAGAGATTCACCATACACCGGTAGGTGGTTCTGAAACCGAGTATGTCCGGGGGTCTTCTAGGGATGTTTAGAATCTCTCATGGTTATTGGATTAATTAAATTTCTTGTTTACTTTTCGTTACATTCGTTTATAGTGTAATGATGGTTATCCGAATGTGTATTCATAAGATCAACAAAAGCATCAACGAAAGGATCCTAAGTTGAGGTTTTTATTTCATTTAATAATCAATAAATAAATTATAAATATAACATGAAATATATTTTCTATGTGTCTAAAGAAAACACTAAATTAAAATAAATTTTAATTTCATGCACAGTAAAGGGGAAATCATTATGACCAGAACATTCATTGAAAACTTCTCCTAAAGATATTGTTATTATTCGTAGTTGGTCTTCATGATATATGATTAACAAAATTCACTAAACCAACTATCAAACATACCAATGAAGAGAAGGATATAATATTCTTAGATCATAGGTTTTGGATAACTTTAGAAATGAATGTTCAGTTTCCTTTATATAAGAAATGTGGAAAGCGATACCACAAAAATGGTCTCAAAGGAATGGTTGAAAATATTAATGTATAGAAATGAATATAATATATAAATTAATTATTTAACAAAATTGAATAATAATATATAATGAAATAAAATTCATCCTATAGTGCCATTTATAATTCATTTTCTTATTTTTGGGGAATATGGGCATTACTTTAGTCAATTTACTAATCAAAGGAGTAATTCCTAATCTATGGAACAATTTATTTAATGATAATCATCGATGTTTAAAAATTTATGTGTTTATGAATTTATATTTTAGTTATATGGTTTTGAATTATTATACGAATGATATTACGAATATATTAATCGTGAAACATATAGGTATTGTTCCAAAATTGTTCAAACGATATGAAAAATATGCTACCTATAGCCACAAAAACTGATTAAGTGGATGGGGGATGATTATTTTTTTTAACTAAATGGTATAGTATTAGTGACCTAGATATTGGTTAGTGAATTAATGAAAATGTTATTTTGGTTATATTTGATGGATTTATTTTATTATTATTATTTTAAAAAATATTTTTTGATTTTATTTGATGAACAAGGATTTTGTTAATTTTTTAATAAAATCAGTGTTCATTTGGGGTTAACATAATATTCAATAATAACATCATGGTAATATATGTTAAGGTTTTTAATTAGTTAAAAGTAATACATATCCCTTTAAAGTATTTATGTTATTGGATTTTAAGTTGATTTGAATCATTTTTTGGGTTTGTAAAGGAATAAAGAATTAATTTTTTATAATACAATTGGTTAGTATATGATGTGTTGTTATGTTAATTATTGTATATTGGATTGTGGACTAGAAATAATCTTGATAGTAAAAAATTGATTCATTATCAATATTATATCTTGAGACATATTTATTCTCAAGTAATTTCTTACATTTTAGTATATTATTAAAATTGTTCAATGATATTTTGGGGATGTTCACTACATTATAAGACCCTACAATTATTTGTCATAAAGATTAATGATATTTTGTGGAGGCTTAATGGGGTTGAGGTATATGTATCCTTTAGGTTTAATTTGTAGTTTAACATGAATGTTTATCTATTAAAAATGAAATTAAATATTTGCGTATGTTAGATATAAGTTTTGAGATAACATTTTAGGTTAAAACATTCATTAATTTTAATGTTATTTTGGTTAATTTGGATGTAGGGTTATTTATTTGTAGAATAATATATGTTGATACATTTCTATTATTCTAGATATATTGATGTAAAATGTATTACGTATTAATATTATGGTTTTTGAATTTAAGACATTATCATACCTTATGGTAACCATTATAAACTTGTGAAATACTCAAAAATAAGATGAACAACATGCAATCCACTTGGAGATTTTGTGATTTGTCAGAAGATTATTTTAGTGCTTCATGCATGAAAAGATCATCCTAAATTCTCATAATTTGGAGAAAAAGATTAAATTATGTTGGAATTTTATTAAAGGATGAAATTATACTTTTCTAGTTAGTATAATTGCTTTTGTTATTAATTTATATAGTAAAGGGTTCCCCTATCTATAGGAAAATAAAATTGAAATAAAAATGTTATTTATTTACCTTCATTTGACAGAATTTGATGTTCGCTTAACACCAAAATAATTTTTTGTTTTTTGGTTGATAAAATTATCTAGGACATATTATTTATCATTCTATATTAGTCCATGAAAATTAGTGCTCTCTTTTATGTCTATATTCTATCATCCCACTAATGTTCTCCCATTCTAGTATCTCAAATACATGATATTTTTTAATACATCTAAAAGATGAGGGTTTTCAAAAAATCCTTAACCATTAATGGTGAGGATAAAATTACAAGGATTCACTATATTTAAGGGGTAGAATATAGTATTTGGATATTTTAATATATGGATATATTTTATAGCATACATGATATTGAACACCTATTTTTTTGAACTGTGAAATAATATTAAAATATTAATATTTGATGTTACATTTTTCAGATAATCTTTGAATTATTGGTTATGAATATTATTACCCAAATTTTGAAATATAAATATTGTACCTTGTAAATAAAATAAAATATGCTAATTCATAAAAAAAAGTAATCAGTATTTCGTAAAGTTATTTTATGCTTCGTAAATATATTCTATTAAAAAAATATTTGAGAGAAAATATTAAAATTGTGTTATGGAGCAACTATAAATTATATTTTTCGGAAATAATATTATTTTTAAAATTATCTTATCAAAATATATATAGGGTGAAATATTAAATTTATTTGATAGGATTGATTTCACAATGAATAATGATAATATTTGTTTTTTGTTCAAAATAAGTTTTTTGATTCAATCATTTATAATGTTAATTATTTTTTAAAATTATTTAAAAATAATATCAATTCCTTTATATTATGATTAATTAAATTACTTTAATTTGAATATATTTTATGATTTAAATTAGTAAAAAAACATTTCTATACAAAGAAATATTTTTTTTGAAAAAATGTTTTGGTTGCATTTTAACTTTTGATTTTAAATTAACTAATACTAATGGTTTAAATAAAATAATAAAAAATAAATTTAATAATTATGAAGAGTATATAAAAATTTATTAAATATAACTCTTTCATATTTGTGTTTTAAAAATTAAAACAATAGAAAATAATTGTCACCATGGTAAGGGTAAATCTAGGAATCAAAGTTAAAAATAATGTGATAAGGAAAAAAACTACCCTATCACTTCACATAATTTCATAGAATGAGTTTATTTCATCAATAATTATACAATATTTGAATACATGATTGTTCATTCCATTTTTGAGTAATTTTTACCTTTATATTTATTTATTTAAATAAATGTTAATATAAGTAATTGTCTTCATTATATTATCTTAAAAATTGTGATGTAATTAAAAGTACAGTAAACTTTTAGTTATAAATATTTAATTTAAAAATAAATATATTTATTACCATATCAATTTATATATAAATCAATATAGTGATAAAATTACGCTAAATAATTACACAATACCGACAGAATATTTATTTTTTTAATAGAATAATAAAATAAATCATTTTTTGATATGTAATGTGATATAATTTTAGTTAATTATTTTATACCAATGTTTTTATGGATCTATATTGAATTATATGGATTCCATAAACGATGACATTTTAATTTCACATTTTTATAGATGTATTTATAGTCATATTCAATTCATAGTTTCATATTTGAAAGTAATAATTTTTAATAATAAATAATATTTTATTGAATGATTTAAAATTCATTAAAATATCAAATTTATTCAAATGAATGTTGTAGGGTCTAAATCCTAAGCCATGGTCTATTTATATGATTTTTTCATTTTAGGTTAATATTATTATCCCGTAAAGGGTGAAAATAATAATTTTGTGCTAATGGGAAAATAGGTTAATGGGTCATATAACTAAAAGATAAGGGTGAAAAAATAACCGAAACACGTTCAAATTTTATCAGATAAAATAACATGGAGTCATAATCATTTTATATTTTAAATATATCAATTTGAATCCATTTTTACATGAAAAATGTTTTGTATTAAATTAATAATTTGATAAATTCTATGAATACCCCTCATTTATAAAAGGACTCACATTCACTCCCATATTTACACAACATAAAGAATTATAAATATAAAAAATCATGAAAAATTATTTTATAAACATCATAATCAATATTTTTATGTGGTTGATTTCCAGATATACTACCCTTAGGATCCCTTAATATTTGTGTTAATGTAGTTCTTTCAGAAAAGGGGTAGTCACCTAAATCAATAAAAAACATTTATTATCCTTTCATGTACTCCAAAAATGTGGTATTTATCATAAAATAAATAATTCAGCATAGTAAATATTTTTTACTATTATTTATTTATTAATCTAATAATATCATCTATATTTTAATCAAATGCAAGTTGAATGTATTGTGAGTGTGTACTTAATACATTTTATTTCAACTTAGTAATAAAATTAAATTTATAATAACCATTTTTATGTATGTGTAATATTATTAGTTTAGTTTTTATATATTATATTAATAAATAATTCTTCCAGTATAATTAAAATTTTATATCTACCTGCTTAACTTCCAATCCAGTGGAACATGATAACGTCACTTATTGATACACGTGGACAACCACGACCATGAAAAGATATGATTTATTTGTTAATTAACCATTACATGGATGGTAATATGGAATAATTTGATAAAAAATTATGATAGATGACATATAATAAATACTATTTAATTGTGAATTATCAGTTACCATTCTTTTGTACCATTATTCGAATATTTGAAACAATATTCTTAGGTCTGTACATCATACCATCTCTAAGAATAATGTAATTCATTTTTAAATCTCAAAATTTTATAGGTGAACCTAAATTTATATAAATTAAAAATATATATGATATAGATATCATTAATATCATTCTGAAGAAAATTTAACCATGATCAAATCATGATGACCAACAATATTTTACTAAAATATACATTGAAGATGAAGCATCTACCACCCAGAACAGTTATTTTAATAGTTAATTATTAATCAACATGGGAAAAATGTATTAAGTAAATCATATATGGTATTATATATATGAATATGATTTTAGAAAATATGGATGAGAAATATATATTAATTATACTTGAGGATAGAACATGTATGAAGGATGTCGTACCTGAGTTAATGGTTTCTCATCTTTGTTTTATTCCATGAGACGTATGTCATACTCCAAGTATATTTGTTTTATATGGTGGTTATACTCATAATGGATATGTTATATCCTAAATTACATTATATTTAAATTATTTAATGTTTTACTAGATTTTATTTCATTCATGGGTGTTAAGATTCAAAAAAAATAAATGTTGTATGTGTTTACGTCACAATATCATCACTGTTCAAAACTATTTATATTAATGTCTCCAATGGGAATGTTATTAATTATTTATATATTAAACAAAATAATTTTATTCCCTCTATTTATTTCTATAACTTAATTGTTTTTATTTCATTTTAACAGCTTTATGTACTCTAGTAGTTAATATATTGTCTTAAGGGAAACCAACATTGTATTTCTATATGTGAAACAATAATTTTCATCCATATCCATATATTACTTATAATTTTATAGCTTTTTTTATAATATTTTGTAATTAAGTAAACAATTTTTTAACAACTTTTTACTTTTACAAAATGGATTACAAGGAATATCCTTGTCGATTTGTGAATGATGTTATTTTTTACTCTTTTTATAAAAGTCTGACATGAATGTTTTTTGAGTAGTACAACAGGAACATAATTTTCCACTATCATGACCACTCAATGATAGAATCATCCTTTACATGTTTATAAGGATCCTTCTAAAGGAAATTTTTTAGAAAATAATATTTATTTTTTAAAAGTTTATTTCAAGATGAAAAGGTGTTTTTCCAAAATAATGTTTTTAAATATATTTTATGGTATTTATCTTCTTCAAAGGTTGTAAACATTTATTTTTATAGTAATTAACATGGAATTTATTTTAATAATATCATATTTATTCTTTATCAATATCATATTTATTCTTTATCAATATGTAACATCATCTGTTTGATTCAGGAAATACTAACAATTCATATATTAGTTTTTTATATTGGAATTTATATGTTGATTATCATTTGATTTTTTATTCCCCCTTTTCATACGATAAATGTGTGATTCTTATTATGTGATATGATGTGCCTTCTATTTACCAATGATTCATTGTTAGGTCTAATGAGAAAAACTATTATGGGTATTTGGATGAGGCCCTCCCCATTAATGTATGATGACTTTGCACATGTCCATGAATGTATGTTTATAATGCCAAAAAATATTCATTCCATATCAGTGAGATTATTTATTGATGTCCATGTTTTAATCGAATAGTTATGATATCCATGGATAACATTCAAGAGGACATAAATAGTTATATTATAATATTTGATCATTATTTACAACTTCCATATGATTCATTTTGAATGAGTTACAGATTAAATGAAACGTGTTTTAGTAATTTAACATTCCATAATGACTTTACTTGTTTAATCAGGATAGATTTAATTTAATGTAACCCTTATTGAGCATATGATATCACCCTTATTTTATTTCATTTTCACAAGATATAATTAAGTAATCATTAAATGAGTTCAGGGATACATAATATCTAATTTGACTATGTTATGTATATTATTTCCACAATTTCAAGTTAATATTATTTATGTAAATTGTTTATCATGACTAATAATATATTTAGTTTTTGGATGTTTATTTCATTTATATAGTGATAAATTATCAAAGTAACAATTAGATCTTGGATACCATGTTTGGGGCCATTATGTACTAGCATACACCTTCCTAAACCATTAATTTTCTAGTTTTTTTGTTGTTGGTTATGAGGGAGGTTTTGGGGGTTTTCGATGGGGGATACAACCATAATAATGGTATTTTGGGATGTTTATTCTAATTAAGTGGAATACACTAAGTTAAAAGGTTGTTCATGAAATCTATAACAAATAGTTTCACAGAATGTAAATCATATTTGGGGTATCTTGTGAAATAAGTAAACATCATGTAAGTGGGAATTACTATGTGTGATAAATAAATGCTAATGGGAGTTGAATATCCTAAATGGTGGAAATTTTTAGAAAACTGAGTATTTCACAATATGAAATGGTTACATGATATGAAACTAGAGGGATTATATATTTTAGGATATTTTATTATATTCATACCATTCATTAGACTATACCCCTTCTCCCCTTTATTCCGGATGAGCCCTTGAAACCCCAAGAAGGCATCCAAGCTATATAATCCCTTATCTGATTCAATGAATCGGGTTGACCCCAATTGGAAATCCATGGTATGTTCATCTCCATTCATGTTAGTCTAATCCGATTCTTCATTTTGTATCCCACTTTTTTTATGTTACTTTGGTTTTGGGTGTGATTTAGGATATGTTATGATGGATATTTGGTTTGGAATAGTTAGATCGATGGACTCTAGTGTGCGGTTTTGGTCTGTGGGAATTTCATCTAGGCCTTGTGGTTTGCAAAAGGTTAGAAAAGATACATGGTGGTAAGGAATCCATAATTTCTCTTTACTATGTATTTCAGTTTATCCCCATTAGTAGTTTCATGTAATTACATTTTAGCATTAGGGGGAACAAGTTTATTCTCCATTCAGGGGTGATTGAGCTAGTGGAGTCCAACCTCTGCATTCACCTCCTGTTCAGAAACCATGAACAAATAATGGTTGTAGAGGTGGTTTTTTGAGAAAGGTAGACTAGAAATTCCTAATTAATTTTACACCACACATGAATTAGTTACATAGGAGCTACAGATCATCCAAGGTACGATTGGGTTTCTAATACACATGTTTGTGCCTTTTTTGATTCATGAGTTTTGACTCCTTTGATTAACACACCCTATTACATTCTCTAGGACTAGAAATTGAGATGATTCCACTACCCCCAGTGTGGAATATTCTAGTTTTAGGATATACCTACCTGTTTTATATGGGATTAGGATTAAAATGGATGTTGGAACACATAACTCCAATGGGAAACTTTTCTAGATATATATGTACACATTTAATGTCATCCTCATCATCTATTGGTTAAATTCCAGGTGTGATGTTATCTACTACTTCTATAGGAGAGTAATTTTTATTAATTTGAATGGCCATATTGAGATTTTCATTAGTGATCTACGTTGTCCGGTGAGTAGTTTGCATGTCGAGACCCTTCATTATTTGATATATGAGCTATCTGTAATGTTTTTTGAGGATAGGATAGTAGAGGTTCTTAGGGTCATTAGTTAGTTTCTATATGTTTTTCCAAATGATGATATGAAGCATCTCCCTCATCGTGATATTGAGTTCCGGATAAATTTAATGTTTGATGATTCTCCAGTTTCATTTTCATCTATTTAGATGGAACCTTTTTAGTTGTGGGAGTTTAGAGTTAAGATAAATGATCTGATATAGAAGGGTTTTATCTAGACTAGTGTATCCTCGTTGGTTGATCTAGTGAAATTAATTTAAAAGGAGGATGGTAGTTTGAGGTTTTTTATATATTACCATAGGATGAAACAGGTTAGGATTAAGAATAGTAACCCTCTTTCGGGGGTAGATGACTATTTCAATAAATTAGAGGGGAGAGTTAATTTTAATAGATTGGTATGTGGTCTAGATATCAATGTTTTAGGGTGATTGTGAGATATATCTTGAATACTTCCATTAGATTAATGTATAGGAACTATGATTTCATTTTCATGTAATTCGATGTTAAAAACACACCATCCATGTTCATGGGGCTTATGAACTCTACGTTTCATGAGTTCATTGACCAAATCATCATTTTATTCATCAATTATACCTATATCTGCACAAAATCTGATGAGGAGCATGTTTATCATCTCAAAAATTAAATTGTTGGTTCATTGACACAACCATTTTATGGAAGGTTATCCATGTTTATGTTTTGGAAAAAATAGGTTTGTTCCCTCAAGAATGTGCTCTCTCAGAAGGGTGTGGTAGTGGACTCATTGATGTTTGAGGTTGTTTTTTCATGTGCAGAAACCAATAACATGTTAGAGTTCCATAGTTTTCTTGGTCTAGTAGGCAATTATCAGAGGTTTTTTTCAAATATCTCTTGATTCACAGCCATGTTAAAATATTTGAACAAAAAAGACATGATTTTTTTGTTTATTGATCAATGCTAGTTAGTATTTGGTTATTAGAAGATGAATTTATTCAGTGATCCATTTATCTAGTTTCATGATAAGGGTATGGTGTTTTAGGTGTTTTTTTGGAACATACCATATAAGAATGGGATGCATGTTGATGTTTCATTGAGTGATGATCTATTATGGGTGTAGAAAGTTTTGTCCCCATGAGTGTATCTATACTGTCCATGATATGGATTAAGTATCAATTATGTTTACATTTATGTCTTGAACACAATAACTCATTAGGGATAACATTATGGTATTTATTAATCAGAACATCCTTAGTTATATATTTTCATATCATGGTCTGAATTTTCATTAGAAAAGGTTGATGAATTTCATTATGTATTATCAATTGATATCTCTTTGAACTCCAGAAATGGGACGAATTTTGTTTACACAATGATCATGATGTTTGGGGATGTATATTCATTGAGAGACTGGGGATTCATGGTGAACTATAGAGAATTCAGAATCCTTCCATTTAGATGTAAGGGTGGATGATGACAAATGTTTTTTTAGATGTAAGTGCAATCTTATTTATTGAAAAAGGTGGAGGAGTATCACATGAGAGACTCATAGGCATAAGTGAAGTATTATCAGGTTTTCCAGGGTGATGCTCTCGAGGGATGGTTTGATATTTGTTGTTGTATTTCTTTTTTGGTGGTGACCCCACATATCTTCGGGTGAGATGTTACATATACATGTGTATGCGGGATGGATGCGGTTGGAAAAGGTAGATTATGTCATGGGTCTTTAGTAGGAGGGAAAATGTATTATATCATTCTTATTAATGAAATCCTAATACTCTGGCCATGGTTTGGATGTGATGGGTTGTGTGTTTTTGGAAATACATGATGAGGATGTTTTTTTTGTGGTAGTGAACTTAGGTGTTTGTTTCTATGATTTGATGGGGCCATGCTTTAGGGACGTGTGGTATATTGTAGACATGGTATTTTCATTATGTATATGGTTGGGGTGTGATAGTGGGATAATAATAGGAATGTGGTGTTTGGTAACCATTATTGATGTGAATCATGTTATATTATATATCTTAATTTTACTTATTTATTGAGTGTTCCTTGGTGAGGATGAGGTGGATAGTTAACCAGCATAAGTGATATTTTTCCTATTGGTTTTTCTCATTGAATAATTAATATTATTATTTAAAATTTTAATGAGAGACATTGGTTTCCCAACATAGTATAACTATATAATCTCACTATGTATATAAGGCTTTTTCATTGATTCATAGTGGACTACATGGACCGTGCCGAAAATTACTATCTCATATTATTGGATATCTACTATGCCATTTCTTTATCTTTCCATTTGGTACTTACTTGTGGGAATTTAATTTGTATCATTTTTATTTATACATGCATTTTTTATCATATTGGTTTCTTTTTATATTTTTTCATGTATTATTTTATGGATGATTCATCTCATCTATGAATTGTATATTTTTATAGAGGGTAATGCCTCCCAATATAATAATATTTTTATAACCAAGGATCTTGTAACCAACCACTGGCCTACTGGAAGTTGGAATCAAGGGTTATTATTTCTCACCCCTCATTAAAAATTCTTTAGAGGGAGGGTTCATGGTAGAGTTGTATCGAAAATTATGGTTGATATATAAGATGGTATTTGGAGTTAGGTATATTGAGGATTGTAATGGTTAGTACAGATGTAGTGCTATCAGACCTATGTGAATGATATAAGCTTGGGAGATATGTTAGGTAATGATATTTTAGGGCCCATGTGATATAGTACCCAGACATTGATTATATTGAATTCCAAAGTGAGGTGAAAATATTTATAAGGTAGAGGCCTATGAGGGGTACATGTATTATGATAAATTGTTTTATTGATTAAATTGGGTTGATGTTGTAAGGTTAATATGATTAAATTAAGTTAAAGTTAAAATATATAATATTACATACAACCTTTTTTAGTAAATTATTTATTACCATTTAGAAATAGGTCTTATTTGTTTCTCATGTGTGGCCCAAGAAGATGCAGTTCAATCGGAAGATCTCGTTGATCGACATAGGGTTAACCTGAAATAACAATATAAGGATTTTCTAGGGTTTTTGGGTGTTTTTTAGTGAATGTTATTGGGAAATTATGAGGGATGTGCTTCAGTTTTGGAGAAATATTTATGGCTTGAAGAGCTCATGATTCTATTTAGTTTGATCTATGTCTTGGTGGGATTCAGAGTCCCATTAGAGGACAGTCTAAAGTGGGGAGTTGTGTGTTAGTGGTGGAAAAATTATATTGGAGATAAATATGGGTATTATGTTTCATTGGGTGAATTGAATAAATAGTTCTAGGTTAAGTTCCTTCCATCTATTATTAAGGAAGTAAATAGGGGGCAACATGTTTCTCACTAGGAGTGGAGAATGGTAGTGTAGGAGTTAAGAATCACATTCAAGGACCTTGTGCACTTTCCCCAGATCACTTCCCAAGGATGATTATATTGTGATAAATATTGAAGAGGAACTCCTTCATTATATCCATTATGAATTTAATCCATTTATATAATAAAAAAATCGTGAGGTTAAGAATAAAGTAGAAATGATTAAGAGGATATACCCATTAGGTGGTTTTCCAAAAGAGGGGAACCCATATGGTTACACAAGGTGTAGAGTAAATAGTGGAAGTTATTAGGTTCTAGGGCCATTGAGGTTTTTACTAGTAGGTATTTGACCTCACCCTATTTTGTTTCATCATTCTAAGATAATTGGTTATCATGATCTTCCTATGATATTTGTTCTATAATAATTTTTCTATGGTGTTCATGGCCATCTCCAAAACTGGCTCCCATCAGTCCTTTGAAATCAGTTTGGTGGATGTGGAAAGGTTCAGTGGATCCCCAATAGTAGTTTCAAGTAATTCCATTTTAGCAGTAGGGGGAAAAAGTTTATGCTCCGTGCAGCGGTGATGGATCTAGTAGAGTCCAACCTCTAAATTCACCTCATGTTCACAAACCTTGATTAAATAATGGTTGTGGATGTGGTTTCTTGAGAAAGGTATAGTAGGAATGCCTAATGAATTTCACACCTTGCAGGAATTAGTTACATAGGCTCTAGATATCATCCTAGGTACTATTGGGTTTTTAATACACCTGTTCGTGCCTTTTTGGATTCAGGTGTTTTGACTCCTTTGATTCACACACCCTGGTAAATTCTCAAGGAATTGACATTGAGATGATTCCACTACCCCTGGTGTGGACTATTCTAGTTGTAGGATAGACCTATGTGATTAATTTTGGGTGAGGATGAAAACACATGTTGGGCCACATTACTCCAATAGGGAACATTTCTTGATATATATGTACATATTTAATGTCATCCTCAACATCTATTGGTTAATTTACATGTGTTATGTTATAGACTACTCTAATAGTAGAGTAATTTTCATTTATGTGAATGGCCATAATTATATTTTCATTGGTGATATAGGTTTTCTGGTGAAAAGTTTTCATGTAGACACCCTTCATTATTTGATAAATAAGCTATTTGTAATGTTTTTTGAGGCCGGGATAGTAGAGGATCCCAGGGTCATTAGTTAGTTTATATATGTTTTTCCAGATGAGTATGTAAAGCATCCCCCTCATAATGATATTGAGTTTATGATTAATTTATAGTTTCTTGATTCTCCAGTTTCATTTTCATCTATTTAGATAGAACCTTTAGAGTTGTGAGAGTTTAGTGTTAAGATAGATGATCTGATATGGAAGGGTTTTATCTAGACTAGTGTATCCTCATGGGTTGATCTAGTGCAATTCATAGAAAAAAGGTATGGTAGTTTGAGGTTTTGTATATATTACCATAGGATGAAATAGGTGAGGATTAAGAATAGTAACCCTCATTCGGGGGTAGATGACCGTTTCAATTAATTGAGAGTGGAGAGTTGATTTTATTAGATTGTTATGTGGTCTAGATGTCACTATTTTAGGGTGATTGTGAGAGATCTCTTGAATACTTACTTTAGATGAATGTATAGGCACTATGATTTAATTCTCATGTCATTTGATGTTAAAAACACACCATCCATGTTCTTGGGACTTATGAACTCTTTGTTCCATGATTTCATTGAAAAGATCATCATTTTATTCACCAATGATACCTTTATCTATAGAAAAACTGATGAGGAGCATGTTGATCATCTCAAAAATTAAATTGTAGGTTCTTTGACACAACCATTTTATGGAATGTTATCCATGTTTATGTTTTGGGAAAAATATTTTTGTTCCCTCAACCATTTTATCTATCAGAATGGTGTGGTAGTGGACTCATAGAAGTTTGATGTTGTTTTTTCATTATAGAAACCAATAACATGGCAGAGTTCCATAGTTTTCTTTGTCTTGTAGGCTATTATCTGAGGTTTTTTCCATATATCTCTTGAGTTGTATCCATGTTAAAATATTTGAACAAAAAAGAAATGCTTTTTTTATAGGTCAGTGCTAGTTAGTATATGGTTATTAGAAGATTAATTTATTCAGTGAGCCATTTTTTTAGTTTCATGATAAGGGTATTGTGTTTTAGTTGTTTCTTGGAACATACGATATAGGAATGGGATTCTTGTTGACGTTGCAGTGAGTGCTGATCAATTAGGGGTGTAGAAAAATTTTTCCCCATGAGTGTATCTATACTGGCCATGATTTGGATTAAGTATCAATTATGTTTACATTGGTGTCTGGAACACAGTAACTCATTGGGGAGAAAATTATGGTCTTTATTGATTAGAACGTCCTGAGTTATATATTCTCATATCATGATATGAATATTTAGTAGAAAAGGTGGTTGAATTTCAGTATGTATTATCAATTGATATATCTTTGAACTCCAGAAATGGGACTATTTTGGTTGACATGTTGATCATGATGTTTGGGGAAGTATATTCTTTGGGAGATTGGGGATTCATGGGGAACAATAGAGAATTCAGAATCCTTCCATTTAGATGTATGGATGGATGATGACAGAGATTGTTATTTAGATGTAAGTGAAATATTTTTTAATTAAAAATGTGGAGTAGTATCACATGAGAGACTCATAGGCATAGATGATGTATGATAAGTTTTTCGAGGGTGATGCTCTCGAGGGATGGTTTGAGGATATTTGATACCAGATTCTATTTCATGGTAGGTATTTTTCAGTTGTGATGTATGAGAATATCCAATTTGAGTTTCATTTCTCAAATTTTATTGTACACCCATTAGTATCGAATATGTTATGTGTCTTAGGGATACAATTTTGGTGGCCCCATATTAAACAGGTAGCTAATGATTCTATGGAATGTAATTTGGTTTTCTAGTAGGTAAAATCCAATAATAATTTTCCATGTTGATTTTTGCAGCCTTCAGATATTCCTGACTGGGAATGTGATGAAATATTGATGTAATTCATCACAAGGATACCCCGATCTCAGATAGTTTGTGGTTTTATCAAGGTGGTCATGGATATCAGCCCACATTCAATCAATCAAGGAGTCGTGTGAAACAAATGATTTTTCTAAGAGGTATGCCAATGAGGTGGTGTGGTTTCATAGTTTTTAGTTATCCAATATCATAGATTGGGAGACACAGTTTACATCATGTGTCTATAGGGGATTATAATATGATATTGTAACTCAATTACTCCTCAACACTACATTTCATTATTAGATAGATGGTAATATGTAATAGAATATCAATACATTGGAGGATATGATACATGAATTCATCTATGAAATTGGTTGATATTGGGTTTGATACATACCTTTGGTCATGATTTTGTAAAACAAAAACAATCAATCCTCTAATGTGATGCCTCTATTTTAGGTTTCGTATGTGTAACCTTTTAATTCATTATGGTTCAAGACCGAGGTTTGGGAGGAAACTGTTCTTAGTCTTTATGTGGTACAGATCACAATAGAGAATGTTCAGCATTTTCTGAGTGGTTTAAAGAAGTGTAAGATGATTAGAATCATTGTTTTAATAATAGGAAAAGTCCAATTGTGTATGATTCTATATTCCATGTGTTCCTTAAGTAATTCCCCTCATCATGGGTACCAAACATTAGAAAGAGGGAGTCATCCTTCTACGAAGTTTGATGCACCCTTTGAGGAACCAGGGTGAGTTAGTGAGGTGGCATATCGTTTGGAATTTCTAAAACCTCTAGAGTGGATCCACCACATCTTCCACTTCACTCAAATTTTTTATGGTCTTCATGATGAATCCCACTTCTATGAATATTGACATTCAGATATAGATGATGATGCAATGTTTTTGGAGAGATAAGTAGAAATATAGGATCTATAAGGAAAGGCACTCTGTGGAAGAACCATTACCTTGGTTTTAATTTTGTGGAGGAATGTAGGTCTGGATTATAGTACATGGGTGTGAGAGAAGATGATGTTAGCATAGTACCAAGAGCTGTTTTGAATTTGGGTTTTCTTTTATTTTATTCTCCTTGATGATGTGATGTATTAGGCATTGTTGTTTTATCTGATGAGTTATTATTCATGATTTTTTACATATGATTTTTGATAAAGTATAAACATATGAAAAGGGTATGACCTTATTTATAATAGAAATTCATTGGCTAAATGGGATTAAACTATTTCTATAAATTCAGTGCCACTAAGAGACAATAATATTTTGACATGGAGGATAAAATTATCTGATTTGTCTGTTCTAGGTAATGTGGTATATTAGTTGTATTGGTTTTTGGTTTAGGATATGTAGAGGTTGGATGGTTTTGATGATGGTGTTGTATGGTATTGGGGTTGTGTGTGATGATTTGTGGTAATTTGGTTTGTCATGTTTAGTTAGTGATAGTGTTTGAGGTATGATGAGAACATTGAGAGGTTTCTCAATGGGTGGTTATTTGAACCCCTTTCATTCTAGGCATGATTTTGGATTCTAAAGGGAAAGAATCATTTGATATTTATTTAATGTAATGGACCATTCAATTTCTACTACTTACATTTCTATTATTTTTTTGTTGTTAGTGTTCTATAGAGGTTTTAGGAATTTTCAGTGGAGGGGGAGCTGCAACATAGGTGTGTTAGGAATTTCAGGATTGTATGTGGAATACACATTGTGTAATTCTGTTCACAAACTATGTAGCCAAAAGGATCATGTCATCTAAATTTTTTAAGGGGCATAAAATGAAATGAGTCCACTACATGTAATTTGGGTTCACAAAGTTTGATAAATAATCATTGAGGAGAATTTATTTATGTTAAATGCTAGAAATGTTGGGAAACCAAAGTATTACCAATAATGTAATGGTTACACAGTGGGAAACTATCAAGATTCCATGTTTTAAGTTATTTTAACTGCCTATTCGAATGTAATCAATATTAACACTTCTACCTATTGTTATTGACGAGCCCTATGCACCCCGAGCACAATATAAGGAACATTTAATACTTTCTCAATCACAATGCATCCCAATGGGGAAAGTTACATGACTCACCAAGAATTCCTCCTATAGGATAGAGTATGGAGAATATATCCATGATGGAATATCACTAACATGGTATGCCTTAACATATGTACATGTGCACACACACACAGACCCATACATGGGAATATGAAATACTGAAATGTAAAAATAACTAAGAAACCATTCATATATACATATAAATCCCACTATCATTATATGATAGGAAGTGAATGAATTTAAATAGGTCCAACTACAATCCCACCACAAAGATTCTGAAACAGTTGTCCAACCTGGATGTACAATAGGGACACCTATCAAAATACCATATGAACACTGCTTGGTCAGTCAAGTCTCACTAAGAACCTCTTGTTACTTGTCTATCAAGGACTCTTTTTTTGGTCGATCATCAACACAAGACATGCCACAAGAGGGAAGATTTTGTGTAGTGTTGAGTATAAAAATACTAAGTAGGACATTCGTAAATGAAAAAATCATATACCAAATGCTGTATAAAATTGTATTATTCTAAGGTGGACATGTATGTACCTAATCAAGAAACAGAATCCATGATTAAGAATTTAATGAATTCATATTTAAAAATTTTCTATTACTTGATAATACATGGTAGTGTTCAATAGAAACTTTACTTGAATAGTACACGATGGTTCTAATAATTCATGATTGCTTTTTTAAAGGCCTAGTCTATAAAAAAACCAATACACAATTCATCATGAAGAAAATTCATGCAATGTTATACTTTATCGAAGAATGTTTATATAATCATCATATTGGTCTATTAATTGTCTAGTACACCCAAATTATGGGAAACATTATTGTAGATTTCTGTATGATGCAACCCAAAAGAGGTCCCATGGTATATGTCTACATGAAATATCATAAATGTTTCAGTGACATCAATAAAATTTAATAAGATATTAATATTACTAAAATAAATTATGGATGAATAATGTATAGGGATCATATTATATATGTTTGGAAAAAATGTGTGAAATGTGTCTCTCTAGATAGTGGGAGAATTATAACATTTCATGATATATATGTTGATAACATACGGAAATAAAATTATGTTTACTACTATATTATTAAATATATGAAATGAAATTTCTCTAAATATGACATAATGTTAAACTACCTTCTTGGTTATAAAATATAAATAATAGATTTATGAGTTTTATAAATGTAATCATAATATCAATGATAAAAAAATATTGAAAAATACATGTTTAAAAAATTCAAGACTATATTTTTGTTAATTTATAATCCTTTCCAATTTTATGCCTAGAAATAAGATGTGATTATGGAGATTAAAATATTTTCACAAGAATAAATTCTAGGAATTTATCTCAAATTCCATGAAATGGTCTGACATTTGATATTACTGGTACTTAATTAATTACTGGGGATTATCAACTAGATCTAAATGATTTGAATAGACTTGTAGTTATAACAATATAAAAGTTATTAGAAAATTAAAATTGGATGATTTACTAGTGTCTGGAAAAGTTATAATAATAATAATCAAGTTAATTGATCTATTTAATACACTTGGTTCAATTTTATATATAATATCATAAAAGGATTATGTATTTTGAAATTAAAACATATTATGTCTAGTGGTTATCACATCTACTATATTTGCATACATTGTGGATCTATATATATCTTTGAAACCATCATAGAAACTCTCTATTGAAATTTCGTGTTATAAAATGAGAATGAGATTTACCATTTTATGTTAATCAATGAAAATATATTTTCTCTGTATGTGAAGATTCTGATATCAAAACAAGAGGTGGATATGGTTATATCAATACATGAGGGAAGTTTTTGAAATATTTTTATTATAATAAACATATTAAACCGACAAACTTGTGTATTTAAAAACCATAAACCCTAAAACATTGTACACCTAGCAGCTATATCCATTCTAAGATGAATCATGTATTTTGTGCTAGTACATATAGGTCCTGAGATGTTGGATCTAGTTCAACTGGGAGTTTTTTATATTAGGTTCCCTCAAACTAATAATATTCTACTTTCCATTTGAAGAATATTTAAAGTAGATAATATTAATATAAATATCTTCACATGTATTTATTTTTTTGCAACAATTTTATTTATTATTTCCTATTTTATATTTTTAATTGATAAGATCATAGATGTTCCTTTCTCTGAGTAGAACATTTAAATTCCATGATGATATTATTAAAAATAGTTTTATAGTCAGATAAAAAATTAAGATAGAGAACCTGATATATAATTTTTAACAGTCAGTATTCTTAAGTGGGTGAGGCTTTTTAATGAAGTTTACACTTGGTTATCTTCAAGATGGTATACTATGAGAACATAGATACTAGTACGAATTAGACAAGTTTTTCTAATATCAAATATTCTTATATCTAAGCATGTATAATTATTATTAAACGTTAAGATCATGATTAATTCATTTCATTACATTCTCACTTATATTTACAGAAAAAACCAGTATTCCCTATGTTGGTTGGATGTTGGGTATAATACGTGTTCCATGAATAAAATTCCATTAATGGATTAGTAGAGGAAGGATTTACATTCTAGATATTTCGAAATTGATATATAATACCTTTTACTAAAATATAATTGTCCATAAATTCCAAGAGTATGATGTGAAAAAATTTATTTTAGATAGTCAATGAAAGATGAATCATATATATCGATTGATGATGTAGATATGAAATCATTTTTATGACATATTGATATTAGATGATTATATTACATAGAGAGTGTTCATATATGATTGTTGATTCTGAAACAACAAGCTACTCTGGTTAGTTTACCTGACCCATTTCTATATTGTAATCTTTGACATTATGTGTAATCTTCTAAAGATAAGGATAAATAAACATATCTGGTCACAAAAGATGTATTTTCCTTGATCTCATTTAAATTATATTTTAATTTAATTAATATAATAAATATTATTCTCAACATCGTGCAATAATTTTATTCTTTTCCAGTTAATCTAATAAATTAAATTAATATTTATTCATCAGATTGTGAATGAAATATATTTATTTATCTTATTTAATTTTTAACACATATATATTGACTAGTTTGTGGATAAAAATATTTATTTAGGAGTATATTTTTTATTAAGGTGTTCAGTAAATGTCTAGGATTTTGAAAGGACCAAGATTGTATTTGGTGTAAATATTAATTAATAGGTTGGTAAAATAATATTAATTATTTTGTAAGTTATCGTGAACCATTAATAAATAATAATATTATTATTCTGTTACATGGGGTTTAATAAAGATTATAATATTATTTAAGGTAAGCAACACATTTTTATAATATTTATAGTACAAAATATCTCTATAAATATATTTTTATGACTATTTTATATGTTTAATTAATGATGGAGAATAGATAATCATTGTGTAAAATTGACTTTGATCTCTCTCTCTCTCTCTCCCTTTCAATTTAATTAATCACCTTTTCCTCTTAGGAGTGTGGTGAAATCCATCAATATGAAAGGGTTAGGGTGTGATAAAGATAAATAGAACCATAAAATTCATTCACTATTCTATAAACATGAAATATATTTGATTCCCTCAGATATAAAAGAAGCATGTAATGGTTAATTCTGGAGGAGTTCTATAAATTAATCATTATATTGCAATGATCTTAATCTACAATGGTTTTTGTAATATCAAAAAAATCATCAATGAAAGGATCCTATGTTGTTGTTAGGATTCATTCCACTAATAAGACATTTAATTATTAATTTATCATGAAATATACACTCTAGGTGTTTATAGAAACTCGAAATTTAAATAAATTTTAATTTTATGCACACTAAAGGTGAAAAAACTATGACTAGAACCTTAAATGATAATTGGAGTGAATGATATTGTTAAAATTAAAAGTTGGTTTTCATGATATATGATTAACAAAATTCACCAAAACCAACTCTCTAACTTACCAATAAAGTGAGTAATATATTTTTCGTCAATCACATGTGGGGTAAAACATAGTGATATGAATGCTAAATTTCCATCAAGTCATAAATGTGAGATGTGACACCCCAAAAAAGGTCTCAATGGAATGGTAAAATGATTTATGTCTCAAAAATAATATCATAGATCAATTAATTATGGAATAAAGTTGTAGAATTAGGTAGAATGATTAAATATCATCCTATAGAACAATTTATAGTCCGTTATCTTATTTTTTGGGAATATGGTCATTATCCGAGTCAATTTACTAATCTAAGGGTTTCTTCCTAATATATAAAACTACATATTATATGATAATAATTGATGTTACAGATTGATGTGTTTATGAATTTTTATTTTAGAATTATGTTTTTGAATTATTATAAAAATTATATTATGTATATATTAATCTTCAAACATATATTGATTATTCCAAAATAGTTTTAATGATTTGAAAATTTATTATACATATAGCCACAAAATGTTATTTAGTGTAAATGTGATGATTAAAATTGATTAACTAAATGGTATAGTATCAGTGACCATTAAATTGGTTAGTAAATTTTTTAAAATTTTATTTTTGTCATATTTGATGGATTTTATTTTATTTTATTTATATGTATAAAAATAGATTTTGATTTTTTTAGGAACATAGATTTTGATAACTTTTTTATGAAAATATGTTTTCGTTTGGTGTTTATCTAAGACTCATGGATACCATAATTGGTTTATAATTTTATGTTATTAGTAGTTTAAAGGATTACATAACCCTTTTAAGGATTTAATTGATTGGATTATAAGGTGATTTGAAAATTTTATTGGTTTTTTAGAGGAATAAAAAATTGAATTTTTTAATCAATTTGGTGAGTATATTATTTTATGTTATTTTAATTACTTTATATTGGGTTGTAGGATATAAATATTTTTTTTAGATAAAAATTGATTCATTATCAAGGATATATTTTGAAAAATATATTATTCTCAAGTAGTGGATTGCATTTTAAGAATGTATTTAAATTTGACTAGTGTTATTTTGGTGATGATCACAACATTTTAAGACCATACAATGATTTATCATATAGATTAATGATATTTTTGGGGTTGTTTAATTGGGTTGAGTTATATGTAACCATTTAGATTAATATGGGGTTTAAGGGGATAAATGTAGAATGATTTGGGTTAACGAACCCATTTTACATCGAGAGGAGTATCCCTTGATATGGTTAGTCAAATTTGGAGGCAATTGATAATGAAGTGAAATTCATGATTTCTATTTTGGGAATCTACTCCATCAATTATTTGTATTCCTAGTGTTTCCAAATTTTCGCCTACCTAAATACCATCTAATATCTTGGAAAACCAATGTTGGGGGTATGAAAAGGGGCATATAGATCAATTACACTATAATATTCATGAAACTAGACATCATAATTTTAATGTTGAGGCCTATTAGGATATGATAAAAAATATAATATTTAATTGAATTTAAGAATTATCATTTCTCAAATTATTTTTTTATCAAATGAAGTTATAATTATAGGTTTTAATTATTGTTTAAAATGGATAGTAAACCCATGACACCACTATGACCATTCCTTACCACAAGGTATGTGATTAAAAATATAAATATTATTATAAGATTAATAATTTATGTGATTAATTATTTTTAGAATGTTTTTATTATGTTTTTTAATCCCATTTTCTTGTTCTTCCAGACAATCAGTTGAGCAAGGGTGAAAAGGATGCCTACTATGGATATGTTAAGGACGATTCCTATCTCTATTGTATTATGCTTTCAACAATGTTTTGAGAGTGGATGATACTACATAATTATATGTATTTTTACACCATAATATCACATATATATTTTCATGATAATGATAAATAAAGGAATGAAGTACATAAGGTTGTCAATGCACAATATTAGTGTAAAATAAAATAAGGGATTATAGCTACTGATTTTACATTAAAATTGTTAGGGAATATTGATCAGTTAGTGAATTTAAGATTATTCTAGGATAATTAATTATCTATTAATATTACCTTATGTTTCTTACCACCATGATTATCCTCATTTGTCGAATTTTAGATAAATTAAATGGATATATCGGTTAACACAATGTTTTCCAAACACCACTAAGTATACAAGGATTGTTTTAAAACTATTTCAACATCCCATTTGGAGAAAAATTTGAATGAAAAAGTTATATTACCCCTTCATAATATCATTTAGTGGATCACATACAATTTACATCCAAGGGATAAAATATTTAATGGTATACGAATAAAAAGGGGACCATTTTCTTCTTATGTTGAACTGATGAATACATTAAATGAAATTTAAATGAAATAATGATTCAAGTAGTTGCATCCACAATTAATAAATTTATAACGTTTATATTATCAACATGTGTATTAAATAAAATATACTTTAAATATATATGTATTGAATTAAAATAAATGAGAAAGAATATAATAATTATAGAGTGGAATCAAAAGGATCTCCAAAAGGTAAATTCATTTGTTAACCAAGTGGATCTCAATATTTCTCAATCCTAGATAGGATTAATTTATGTTTCTAATAGGTGTTATAAAAAAATTTATGTCAGTGTAAGACTATACACAATAATAAAATGTTTTTTTGAATAAACTTTATTTTTTTTTTGTAATTAAAAAAACTAATTGCCATAACTCTTGATTCCCATATATCCATTGCAATTAATGATGAATAAAAAATATAAGACCCTTACCAAATTGTAGAGAGATAATTTTTTATCAAATAAAACTGAATTTAGTTGATCTATTAATACCTAAAACATTTTTAGTCCCAATTGATTTATGATACTCAATATACAAATAAACTAGTTATCATGTTTTCGATATCGGAAGATTTTATATAATGGTTTTTCAAAAATATTTCTTAGGGTTGGTTCAACATATCCACAAAAACCATTTAAAAATTAATTTAATTTTATATACGTTATGAGAATACATTAAGAACATTTATAAATTCTTATATAAGAAAATGATTACCATCCTAAAATATTGAGGTATTTTTTATATTATTTTTCTGTGAATATTTTATCCAAGTAATCATTGATCATATATGTGGAGTTATTGTTTTCAATATCCAACATTTACTTCTACAAAACAATTATTTATGGTTTTAAAAGGGGATAAATGAAAACTCTTATATATATCACAAATATTCCATTTATCATGTCAAGTCATATTTTGTAAATAGAAGTGAAAAAATAAATAAATTCAAACTACATTTTAAAATATAAGTCATATTAATTGTGATTTGAGGTGAATCTATTTGATAAATTCAAAATTGATTGTTAAAAGTCATTTTTTAATTGATGTCATTAGCTAAAAACCAATATTAGAACCCTATGATTCATTTATTTTCACTGATTATATTGGTACTAAAGATGTTAATGTCTATTTTGGATCTACTATATTTCAATAAAGGAATCCTATAAAATTAATACTTGTGGGACAATACCTAACTTCTATATGTTATGTCTCTTGATTCACATTGGTAGGCATATTAATACATGATGAAACTGAGGTTAGTGAGATAAGTAATTCTCGTGACATGTACTACAATGAAATTTATAACCAAATAGTGGTTTATGTTCACTATAGTGGGTGATACATTTATTATTCCATTATAATAATGGTTCCCATATTTTATTAGAAAAATGTATTATGCAATGGTTGATATGTATGTATCTATCCAATAAATAGACTCCATTTATTTGGATTTAGGGAAATTCATATTTTTAATTTTTCTATGACTTGATACTACTGGTGAGTATTCAATAGAAGCTACACTTGAATGGTACAAGTTAGTACCAATAAATCATGATTAACTTTTTGAAATTCCTAGTTTGTCACAAAACCAACACCCCAATCATCATGGATAAAATTCATACTGAATTATATTTTATCAAATAATATTTATATGATCATCATATTGAGCTATTGAATGTCAAGCCCACGTATATTAGGGGAAACATTTTTGTACATGTCTAATTGATGCAACCAAAAAGGGAACCATGGTATATGTTAATCAGAATTATCTTAAATGGTTTGGTGACATCAATAAATTATAATAAGATATGTAGATTAATAAAAAATCATTTTTTAATGAATAATGCATAAGGATCCAATAATATATGGTTGGAGAAAAATGACGGATATGGGTATATCTATGGATAGTGAGAGAATTATAATTTTTCAAGATATATATATATATATATATATATATATATATATATATATATATATATATATATATATGTGTGTGTGTGTGTCTATAACATATGAAAATAAATTGTTGTGTTCTACCATGTTGTTAAGAATATGGAATGAAATTTCACTAAGAAAGAATTAATTTTGAAACATCTTTCTTGTTAAAAAGATATAAATAATTTATTTATGAATTTTATAAATGCAATCATAATACAAATAATAAAGAAATATTGAAAAATATATGTTTAAAAAATTCCAGACCTGATTTCTGTTGGGGTATAATCCTTTCAATTTTATTCTTGGAAATAGGAAGTGAATATGTTTAATAAATTATTTCACAAGAATAAATTCATTAAATTCATCTCATATTCAATGGAATGTACTAATATTTGATATTACTAATTAATAAGTCATTATACGGAAGTATGAAATCGGTCTAACATTATTGTATATACTTGTAGTTATAAGTGTATAAATGTTCTTGGGAAATTAAAATTCGATGATTTATTGGAGTATGGACAAGTGGGAATACTGTTAATCAAGGAAATTGATCACTTTTATACACATGGTTCATTTTGATATATTATAACATAAAAGGAAAAATTAATATAAAATAAAAACATATTATATCTAGGGGTTCCATATCAATAATTTTTTAGTACATTGTTGATATAGATGTCAACTTTTAATCCATAATAGAAACTCCACAGTGTAATTTGGTGTTATTAAAATAGAAAGAGATTTATCATTTTATGTCGATCCGTGAAAATATATTTGTTCCGGATGTCAAGATTTAGATATTAGGACAAGAGGTGGATACATGTTTATATCACTACTTGAATAATTTTCAAAATATAGTGTCGTATTGATAAACATCTTCAACCCATAAACATGTGTATTTACAATCCTTAGACATTGAATCATGGTACACCTCTCAGTAATAATGATACACCATGGAATAATGTATTTCATATGGGGACATATAGATCCTTAGCAGTAGGATCCAGTTCACGTATGAGTCTTTAATAGTAGGTTTTCAAAAAAAACTACTTTATAGTTTCCTTTTAATGAATATTTAAATCAGATAATACTAATATAAATATCTTCTCACATATTCATTTTTTAGTACCTAAAATTTTTGTCATAGTTTCATATATTATATTTTGAATTGATAAGATCATAGTTTTTTCCTGCTATGAAGAGAAAATTAGAATTCAATGATGAGATTATTGAAAATAGTATTACAGTCTAACAAAAAACTATGATATAGATCATGGAATATAATTTTAATGTCTAATTACTCTTATGTGGATACAGATTGTTTCAATGAAGATTACACATGGTAATCTCCCAGATAGGATATTATGGTAACATACCCACTAGTATGAATTCCACATGTTTTGAAACCATAAAATATTCCTATCATTATGAATCTATAATGATCATAATATATTAATATTATCATTAATTCATTCCATTAATTGTTCAATTATATTTAATAAAAAATTAATTCCATATGTTGGTAGGAAATAAGGTATATTGAGTACACCATGAATAAAATTCTATTAATGGATTAGTCATGGAAGAATTTCACCCTTCTATATTTTTGGATGTTGATTTCTAGGGCCTTTGAATAAGATATAATTGTGCATAAGTTCAATTTCCATGATGGGAAAACATTTATTTTAGATAGTCAATGAAAGATGTATCTAGTGTATCAGTTGATGATGTAGATGTGAAACTGTTTTGATAAGATATTGAGATAAGATGATTATATTACACAATATTTTTATATATCTAGTTATTGATTCAAAGAGTTTGAATGGACCAAGACCTTATGTGGTGATAAATATTATTTTACACGTTGTTAATATAAGATTTGTTATTGTGTAAGTTATTGTTAATCATTAAATAATAATAATAAAATAATATGTTTCATGGGATTAATAAGTATTATAATATTATTTAAGGAGAGATTTGAAATTTTGTAATATTTAACCAATAAAATAGATCAATAAATAGATGGATATGACTATTTTGTATTTCCATACCCCAACCAAGGACACCTATTGATTTATTCTTTTCTTGATCCCACACCTTTGGGCAGAGTTGGGTTTGGGTCTAGGATGGAAAATTTTGATTCATTGATTGTTTCAGTGGGTCTCGGTCCAGTGCACGGCCACCACACTAGAAAAGGTCATTGTACATTCGGTCTGGCTGGCTACACGGTCACTGCACCGCAAGTAGTGATTATGCATTCAGAACTGGTGAGTGTGTGGTTTCCCAACCATTTAGATAAATAATATAATTAGAATAATAAATTAAATTGGAAAAAATAATAAATAAATAAAGTTGGTTAATTAAAATAAATTTTTCTATAAACTTTTTAATAATATTAATAACAATAATTTATAATATTGTTGTTATTATTATTATTGTCTATTTTTTCTCTTCTTTTTTACTTTACTTTTCCTTTTCCTTTTTTTCTTCTCTTCCACGCGGTGTTGCTCCCTCTTGTCCTCCTCGTTTTGTGCATGCCAAACCAGGTATCCTCTTGCAGTAGCACCTTCATGTCGCGTCATGCTCTTGCCGCCCTCCTCTGCCTCTATCGCGCACCCCTGCACAGCACCTCCATGCGCTCCCATTGGCATACACGGTGCCTCCAGCCACACCATCCTCCGTTGTAAGTCTGGGACGACCCCACTCCATGTCTGCATGCCGTGTCAGCATCCCACTCATCTGTCAGGCCTCTGCCAGGACTCTGCCATTCTCCCATGCTGCCTCTCATGCCAGGTTTTCCTCTCCCACCGGCCTCAACGATTCTGCTCTCCCTTGAGACCATGCGTCGGCCTCCCTCCAGGAACCTTGTCGCCCATCGCTCGCCCTCTGCTCCCTGTCTGGCTCGCTCTCCCTACTCATCTGGCTTTTGATCCGGCCCTCGCCTCCCGATGATCTTCTTCATCTGGCACAACCTACACTTGACACAGTCTCCCCCTCCTTGTATGGCCCTCGCCTCCCGCTGCTCCGCTCAATCCAGTGTTGCCTTTGTCTGGTGCGACCCCTCCTGCTCCGGTGTGGCCTCCCCCATTCGGTTGGCTTCTAACCGCCTCCCTCCCCTCGCTATCCCACACATCGGCCAGGTACCTTCAGCCTCCTGCACATCCTCCAACCACCACCGGACCGCCGCTCTGGCCACCCGCAGACCATAACATTGGCATATCCGCACCTTCCGCCCATAATAGCACGCACCTGCTGAAACTGTAACCCTCAATACACCGGTCATGAACTCCATTGTCGGCATCCTCTCTAGCGTGCATGACCCCTCCAATTCCCTCCTTGGCTCTCAACTAAATTTTGACTAAGCGAAGACCTCCTTGGGTCTTATTCGAGATTTTTTCCAACATCCACTGCCGAAGGCGAGGTGGTTTCGCTTCACTTCAGTTTGTCATCATCATCCAAGATTAGAGTTATTTATTTATCATGCACTAATTAATTTTACTATTTGAGTTGTGTTTTGAAGTCCTGTTTCTTTTAAAAATAGTGTGGGTAATTATTTATGGATGAAATGTTGTCATGTTGTGCGATTTCAAAGTTGCATCACCATCCGAGGTAATGTTATGCATCCGTCATCTTTTTGAACACTTTATTTTTGGGTTGCATTTTTGTCTGAGAGTCCCTTGGATTTTGTTGGATGTGCGAGGGTCTTTGCCGCACTAATTTTGGGTGTCAGATGTACTTTTAGGGAGTCTAAAACGTTTCTAAGTGCACACACACTTTTTCCCAGGTATGGATATATATATATATATAACTAGTTTTTGAGTATGCATTTCCTGATGGCACGGAGAACACATGCATCAGTTTAAAGGTGTGTGTGTGTATATATATGGAAGTGTGTGAGTGCATGAGAGCGGGATGTTTCTTGAGTTAGGATGTTTTTCCATGACTTCCATGAGGTTGGGGTCTCTTTCTTTTCTCTCTTTATAAAGCATTCCATATGGACTTGCAAGATTTTATTTAATTTATAATTATTATTTGCACCTTTATAAGAATGATAGTTTATTAATTACAGTGTTTTTAGGCCATTCCAACTTGGTTAGAACTAAATTCTTTTATCTTCAAATGGTCTTGTTGGGGGCCATGAGTGGTGTTTTCTTATCAAAACATTTTTTGGAGCTTAGTGTTTTTTTAGAAATGATTTTTCTTCTCTTTGAATTGGTATTTTTCTCAAATCATTGGGTTTATAAGCAGTTCTTGTTTTCTAAATGATGTGGGACTCTTTGTGTTGATCCTTAAATTGGTCTGAAAATAAATCCATGTGAATGTGCCCGTTTCGATTTTGAAATACAATAGTGGTGTTTAGAGTTTTTTTAGAACAACTGGTGCAATTTTTTCATAATGTCTTTTGATTATGTAAAAATAGAATTCAAATTTATAACACCAAGTGTTAAATTCTGTGATTTTGATAACCGAATGATGTGAAGTCTAGGTTGTCACTTTGTATGTTTAGAATGTATACATATATATATATATATATATATAAGTATGTGGGTCGCTTCTTTCTAGGGTAACCATTTATGTGTGAACATAGAGAAAGTGCCCGTGTTTGGGGTAGCAAAGTGCAGTGAGATGAGTAACAAGTTCGAGGGCCTTTCTACTTACAAAATATTATTATCACCACTATGGGTTCCTAGGTGTATTTTTGATGATTGAGTGATGTTTTCTGATCAACCCTGATTATATGAGTTGGTACCACCTATATTTTGTTAGGCCCGGGGGGATTTTCCACTGGATTGGTCAGTTAGGTCGACCAGTTGGTTCTAGACTTAGGATATTTACAATATGCCGAAAGGTGGTTCCAAAACCGAGTACATTCAGGGGTCTTTCAGGGATGTTAAGGATCTCCCATGGCTACTGGATTACTTACATTTCTTGTTTACTTTTCATTTCACTCGTTTATTTTCAGTTTCACATTTACTTGTTTTTCTCTAGCCCCGTGTTGGTATTTTCTGTTTTGGATTTCATTTATAAAATGGAAAATGATTTTGGAAATGGTGTATAGCATGTGCTGGGTTTTTAAATGAGAACAACATGTTGCATAATTTAAAATGGTAAAAACCTACTTTTATATCAGTATTTCATACTTGTGTCTGTGGACTATTTTGGAAAAGAGAATAGTTGGATTCAGTGGTTTATTTTCGGCATCCCTACTGAGCATCTCGGTTCTCACACCTATTATATCATTCCAGTTATTGGTTCAATTTCTCATATAGGTTCCTAGTTCAGTTGCTCAATGTTGGAGCAGCATTGTTTTAAGTTGGGTGGTGACCTAGGAGGTCACAAGGAGGTCACAAGGAGTTATGTTCTATTTTATTTTCTTTCCGCTGCCAATTTCTATATTTATCGTCAGTTTTTTTATCTGTTTATCTCTTTCTCTTGGGCCAAATCATTCCCAATAGTTAAATTTTGATGTCAGGCACTTGTTTCCGACTCGGGTGAATGGTCAGGGTCGACCCGCGTTGCTTCGTGAAAAAATGGTATCAGAGGAGAACTTTGCTATTTAGGATGTTTGGTAGAAGGGGGTTAGGACTGTCGGGGCTCATGAGGTAGATTAGAGGTCGGTGTTTAATCACCATCGCTCGTGACGAGACCTAAGTTACCAAGGTTAGTCCGGTATTTGAGTCTCTTTTCTTTGGTTGTTTTGGATTGAGGGATGACAATGGAGGCGAATCGGTTCACTTTGCGGGCTCACATGGGGTGGTGAACCATGTGGAGTCCTAGTGCCCGGTTTAAGGTCCTCTTAGTGTAATGCCTTAATTGGGGCATGGATCACCACTATGACACCGGGTTTGGCACATAAACTAGTTCCTCATTTCGATGGTTTATAGAGTGTTTTGTTTCGTTTTGAACTCGGTTGATGTGAGTGTGTGTTAAAAATGGAATTTTTTTGAGATTCAAAGGGGGGTTTCTTCCAAATTATATTTCAAATTAGTAAAGTTGGTTTTTAAAGAGAAAGTGTATTTATTTGAAAAAAAACATGGAATGTGTTTGGAATTGGTAAGGAAAAGAAGTGTTTGAACCTTAGCACTCCTTATGGAGGGTCACAGGTGCATGGGTATGTACGGTGAGTGCATGGGGGGGAACTGGTTCACAGATGGTTTGAGCAAGATTGAATGAACTCACATGTGATGGTTCATAATGTTAAATAGGTGGGTTTTTAAAATTTTAAGGAAATAATGTTTTGTAAAAATGATTTATGCTTGTGTTTTATATGTTTGTCTTATGAGCCAATTTACCTTGTCTTGTGTCATTTATTTGATTGAGATTTGGCTTGATGTCGGTTTTTATGGTGTTTTTCATGTTATTATGAGTATGCTGCCTAGAAATCCTCCAAAAGATGTTAATGAGTTATGCCTAGCTCCCTGTTCTTTTTGTGTGTTTCCAACTTATCGAGGTAACTGATGTATGTTGGAGGCAGTTGTATAGTTTGGAAGGATAGTGTGTCATCAGGTTGTTGGGAACTACCAGGGTAGTTAAGGTTCATACCATCCCCGAGATATTTGAGGGTTTAGTTTTGGACTACAAAAGGTGGGATGTATCATCATCGTTAGAGTCTGGGGTATAGTTGGTTGGGATCATATCTTGTGAAGGTTACCCATCTGGAAAGGATCTTCTTCTGTACCGACTCTCATTTTGTTGGACTGTTCTCTCGCATGCCACTATTGTGGCCAGTTCATGAATTCTAAGTCGCCTTGTGGAATTCCTTTGAGGTCTTTCTCTCGTACGACTGTTTGGGCCACCAGTGAGAGTTCTAAAAGAAGCGTCGTTCAGGGGGAAGGAGTTAAGGACTATAATACACAAATGCGTGACTAGGAGGTTGGAGATGCTTCAGCCGTCAGATCCCCAGCCTAAGGTCTCAAGGAGAATCTCGTGCATAGTCAGGAGTTACCAAGGATGTGTGGAACCATGGAATCCCTTCAATGCACTCCCCTCGGCCTACATGACGCCTCCAGCCATTATGTCCTCCCCTACAAAACCTGGATGACCTCGCTCCCTATCTGTCTATCGAACCAGCTGCCTGGTCGTCCGCTAGCCCTCCGCTAGGCCTTTTCCATTCTCCCCTAATACCTCTTGTGCCATGTTCTCCTCTCTCACCGGCCTCACTGAATCCTTACCCCATCGCTCCCCCTCGATCCCCTGCACCGACCGCCCTCAAGGAACCCTGTCGCCCAGCTCTTGTCCACGACTCCCTGTCCAGCTCGCCCTCTCTACTCATCCTGTTCCTGGTCCAGAAATTACCTCCCACCGCTCCAATTTTTACATCACACCCTCTGCTCGACACAGTCTCTCCCTTCTAATTTGGCCCTCACCTCCCGCTGCACCGCTCCATCCGGCGCCACTTTTTTTCGGCATGACCGCCTCCAAGTCCAGTGCAGCCTCCCCCATCCAGTGCGGCCTCCCTATCTGGCGTGGCCTCCTTAGTCTGGTTTACTTCTGACCTCCACCCTCCACTCGCTATCCCATGCTATGGCCAGGTCCCTCGAGCCTCCTTCTCATGCTCTTCCCACCTGCGGACCACTACTCCGGCCTCCGGCCACCTGGAGACCGCAGCTTTGGCCTCTCCGCGCCTTCAGCCCTTAATGGCGCGCACCCGCCAAAACCACAACCCTCACTACACCGGTCGTGACCTCCCTCACCAAATCCCTCTCCAGTGCATGGGACCATGCAGATTCTCTCCATCGCATGCAACTCACTTTTGTGTTGGTGAATAACTCTTTAGGTCTTGTTCTTGATTTTTTCTAACATATTCCGCCAAAGTCGAGGCAGTTTTTCTTCACTTCGGTTCATCATAGTCATCCAAGGTAAGAGTTATTTTTTTACCACATTCCCATTTATTTTTGTGTCTGAGTTGTGTTTTGAAGTCTTGTTTCTTTTAACTGTAGTGCGGGTAATTATTTTTCGATGCAATCTCGTATTGTCGTGCGATTTCAAGGTTGCACCACAGTCCGAGGTAATGTTTTCTATCCGTTGTCTTGTTGATCAATTTATTTTTGGGTCGTGTTTATGTCTGAGAGTCCCTGATGATTTGTTGGATGTTCAAGGGTCCTCACCACACTAATTTTGGGTGTCAGATGTCGTTGTAGGGATTCAAGATCATTTCCAAGTGCGTACACACATTTTTCTAGGTATGGATATATATATATAACTACCTTCTAAGAGCATGTTTTTTATTGGCATGGGGAACACATGCATCAGTTTAAAGGTGTATATATATATATATATATATGGAAGTGTGTGTGTTCGTGTGAGAAGGATGTTGCTCGAGTTAGGAAGTTTTTTCTTGACTTACTTGAGGTAGGCGTCTCCATATTTTCTCTCTTTCTGATGATTTCCATAGGCACTTGAATGATTTTATTTAATTTATAAATATTATTCGCACCTCTATAAGCATGATAGTTTATTAATTGTAGTTTTTTTTGCCTTTAAAAATTGTTTATAACTAAATGATTTTATCTTCATTTGGTATTTCAGGGTGTCTTGAGTGGTGTTTTCTTATCATATTTTTTCTAGATCATACTATTTTTGTAAAAATGATTTCACGTCTCTTTGAATTGGTATTTTTCTCAAAACCAAGTTTTATAAGCGGTTCGTGTTTTCTAAATTATGTGGGACTCTTTGTGAGGATCCTTAAATTGGATTGAAATTAAATCCATTTGAATGTGCCTGTTTGGATTTTTAAATACAAAAGTTGTGTTTAGAGTTGTTTTAGAACAACTTGTGCAATGTTTTCCTATAGGTTTTTGATTTTGTAAAACTGGAAGCCCGATTTACAACTCCAAGTGTTTAATAAAGTGATGTTGATAACTAAATTATGTGAAGGCTTCGTTGGCACTTTGTATGTTTAAAATGTATGCATATATATATATATATATATATATATATATATATAAGTGTGTTGGGTGCTATTATAGAGGGTAACCATTTATGGGTGAATGTATAGAAAGCACCGGTGTTTGAGGTAAGAAACTGAAGTGAGATGATTCATGAATTCAAGGACCTTTCTACTTACACAGTATCATTATCACCACTATGGTTTCCTGGGTATCTGTTAGATGATTGAGTGACAGTTGCTGATCAACCCCAATTAGATAGGTTGGTACCCCCTGGATTTTGTTAGGCCAGGCAGGCATTGCCAATGGATTGATCAGTTAGGGCCGCAAGTTGGTTAAAGACATAGGAGCTTCACCATACGCTGGTAGGTGGTTCTAAAACTTAGTACATCCAAGGGTCTTGAATTGATGTTTAGGAACTCCCATGGTTACTGGATTACATACATTTCTTGTTTACTTTTAGTTGCATTTGTTTATTTTCTGTTTCACTTTTATTTGTTTTACTCTAGCCCTGCTATGGTATTTTCTATTTTGGTTTTCATTTATAAAATTGAAAATGATTTTGGAAATGGTGTGTAGTGTGTGTTGGGTTTTAAAATGATAAAAACATGTTTCATATTTTAAAATGGGAAAACCCTACTTTTATATCTGTATTCCAAACTTGTGTGTGTGTAGAATGTTCTAGAAAAGGGAATTGTTGGATTCAGTGGTTTATTCTTGGCATCCCTTCTGAAAATATTAGTGCTCAATCCTATTATATATTTCAAGTTGTAGGTTCATTTTATCATATAGGTTCTAGGTTCAGCTACTCAATGTTGGAGCAACATGGTTTTGAGTTGTGTGGTGACCTAGGAGGTCACAAGGAGGTATGTTTGGTTTTATTTTCATTCTGCTTCTAGTTTTTATCTTTATTGTCAGTTTGTTTATCTATTTATCTTTCTCATGTGGTCCAAATAGTTCCCCACAGTTAAATTTTGATGCCTGACACTGGTTGCCAGCCCGTGGGGATCGGGAACACCCTTTACGCCATGCCATGGGCCAGCTCGGGTGACCATTCAGGTTCGACCCGGGTCGGTTCATGACATGTAGGGTTTATTGTTTACGGAGAATCGAAAATAATTGGGCATAATGTATTTCTCTCACTCTATCTCCATCCCTCTCTCTTTAATTAATCACATGATCCTCTCAATATTGATAAGAAATCCTTAAATACCAAGGGATCAAGGGGTGATCAAGACAAAAAAAACAAGAAAATTTATTCACCATTCCATAACCTTGAAATTTATTGGGTTCCCTCAAATATAAAAGGATCATGTAATGGTTATTTATAGAGGGGATCTAAACTTCATTCATTATAGTGTAATAATGGTAATCTGAATGTATATTCATAAGATCAACAAAATCATCAACGAAAGGATCCTAAGTTGAGGTTATTATTTCTTCCAATAATAAATAAAATAATTTTAAATATAACATGAAATATACTCCCTATGTTTCTAAAGAAAACACTTAATTAAAATAAATTTTAATTTCATGAACTGTAAATGGTAAATCATCAAGACCATAACGCTCATCCATAATTGCTCCTAAGGATATTGTTATTATTTATAGTTGGTCTTCATAATATATGATTAAAAAAATTCAATAAACCAACTATAAAACTTACTAATGAAGAGAATAACATAATATTCTTAGATCATAGGTTGTGGAGAACATTAGAAATGAATTCTATGTTTCCATTATGTAAGAAATTTGGAAAGAGATACCACAAAAAACGTCTCAATGGAATAGTTAAAAAGATTAATGTCTGGAAATGAATATAATAGATAAATTAATTATTGAATAAAATTGTATAATAATATATAATGAAACAAATCACATCCTATAACACCATTTATAATTCATTTTCTTATTTTTGGGGAATATTGGCATTACATTAGTCAATTTACTAATTAAAGGCATAATTCCTAAAATATGGAACAAACTTTTCTATGATAATCATCAATGTTTAACGATTTATGTGTTAATGAATTTTTAGTTTTGATTTATGTTTTTGAATTATTATATGAATGATATTACGAATATATTAATCGTGAAACATGTAGGGATTTTTCCAAAATAGTTCAAACTATTTGAAAATTATGGTACCTATAGCCACAAAAAGTGATTTAATGGATGGGGGATGATTAATTTTTTTAACTAAATGGTATTGTATTACTGACCTTCATATTGGTTAGTGAATTAATGAAAATGTTATTTTGGTCATATTTGTTGGATTTATTTTATTATTTTTATTTTTAATAATATTTTTTGATTTTATTTGATGAAAAATGATTATGTTAATTTTTTTAATAAAATATGTGTTCATTTGGGGTTAACATAATATTCAAGGATGCCTTCATGGGATCATAGCATAATGTTTTTAATTAGTTAAAATTAATACATATTCCTTTAAATTATTTATGTGATTGTATTTTAAGATGATTTGAATCATATTTTGGGTTTATAAAGAAATAAAGAATTAGTTTTTTATAATACATTTGGTTAGTATATGATGTGTTGTTATGTTAATTATCATATATTGGATTGTGGACTAGAAATAATATTTATAGTAAAGAAATTGATTCATTATCAATTTTTTATTTTCAGAAATATTTATTCTCATGTAATTTCTTACATTTCAGTGTAGTATTAAAATTGGTCGTTGATATTTTGGTGATGTTCACTACATTATAAGACTATAAAATTATTTATCATAAATATTAATGATATTTTGGGGATGCATAATGGGGTTGATATATATATAACCTTTAGGTTTAATTTGTGGTTTAACATGGAAGTATATCTGTGAACAATGAAATTATACTTTTGGGTATATAAGATAAAATTTATGAGATAAAATCTGAGGTTAAAACATTCATTAATGTTGATGTTATTTTGGTTAATTGGGATGTTGGGTTATTTATTTGTAGAATAATATATGTTGATAATTTTCTATTATTATGGATATATTGATGTAAAATGTATTACATATTCATATGATGGTTTTAGAATTTTAGACATTATCAAACCTTATGGTAACCATTTCAATCTTGTGCAATATTCAAAAATAAGATGAACAACATGCTATCCATTTGGAGATTTTGTGATTTGTCAGAAGATTATTTTGGTGCTTCATGCATGAAAAGATCATCCTAAATTCTCATAATTTGGTGAAAAGGAATAAATTATGTTTGAAATTTATTGAAGGACTAAATTATACTTTTCTAGTTAGTATAATTTCTTTTATTATTAATTTATATGGTAAAGGTTTACCCCATCCTTAGGAAAATAAAATTGAAATAAAAATGTTATATATTTACCTTTATTTGATACAAATTGATGTTGTCTTAACACAAAAATAATTTTTTGTGGTTATTAAAATTATCTAGGACATATGATTTATCATTCTATATTAGTCCATGGATATTAATGCTCTCTTTTATGTCTATATTCTATAATCTCACTAATGTTATCCCATTATAGTATCTTGAATATATCATATTTTTAAATACATCTATAGGATGTGGGTTTTCAAAAAATCCTAAACCCTTGATGGTAAGGATAAAATTTCTAGGATTCACTTTGTTTAGGGGGTAGAATATAGTATTTGGATGTTTTAATATATGAATATATTTTATAGAGTAGATGATATTGGACACCTAGTTTTTTTGAACTGTGAAATAATATTAAAATATTAATATTTTATTTTACATTTTTCACATAATCGTTGAATTAGTGGTTATGAATATTATTACCCAAGTTTTGAAATATAAATAGCGTACCTTGTAAATAAAATCAACTATACTAATTCATAAGAAAAGTAATCAGTATTTCATAAAGTTTTTTTATGCTTCGTAAATACATTCAATAAAAAAATTATTTGAGGGAAAATATTAAAATTGTGTTATGAAGCACCTATAACTTATATTTTTTGGAAATAGTATTATTTTTAAAATTATATTATCAAAATATACATTGGGAAATTTTTTAAATTTATTTGATAGGATTGATTTTACAATGAATAATGATAATATTTGTTTTTTGTTGAAAATATTTTTTTTGTTTCAATCATTTATAATGTTACATATTTTTTAAACTTATTTAAATATAATATTATTACCCTTATATAAAGATTAATCCATTTACATTAATTGGAATATATTTTATGATTTAACTTAGTAAAAAAAACATTTCAATACCTAGAAAGAATTTTTTTGAAAAAATGTTTTAGTTGTGTTTTGACTTTTGATTTTAAATTAATTACTACTAATGGTTGAAATAAAATAATGAAAAATAAATTTAATAATTCTGACGAGTATATAAAAATTTACTAAATAGTACTCTTTTATAAATGTGTTTTATAAATTATAACAATAGTAAATAATTGTCACCATGGTAAGGGTAAATCCAGGAATCAAAGTTAAAAATAATTTGATGAGGAAAAGAAAACTACCCAATCACTTCACTTAATTTCATAGAATGAGAATATTTCATCCATAATTATAAAATTTTTGAATTCATGATTGTTCATTCGAGTTTTCGGTGATTTTTACCTTTATATTTATTTATCTAAATAAAGTATAATATAAGTCATTGTCTTCATTTTATTATCTTAAAATCTGTGATATAATGAAAAGTACAGTAATCTTTTACTTATAAATATTTAATTTAAAAATAATTTTTTCTAACAATATCAATTTAAATATAAATCAATATGGTGATAAAATTACATTAAATGACTACCCAGTACCGACAAAAGATTTATTTCTTTAATAGAATAAAAAAAATAAATCATTTTTTGATATGTAATGTGATATAAATTTAATTAATTATTGTATACTAATGTTTTTATGGATATATATTGAATTATAGTGATTCCATAAAGGATTATATTTTAATATCACATTTTTATAGATTTTTTTATAGTCATATTCAATTGATAATTTCAGAATTGGAAGTTACAGTTTTTTATAATAAATAATATTTTATTAAATAATTTAAAATTCATTAAAATTTAAAGTTTATACAAATGGATATTTTAGGGTTTATATCCTAAACCATGTTATATTTATAGGTTTTTTTCCTTTTATTTTAATATTCATATCCCATGAAGGGTGAAAACAATAATTTTTTGGTAATGGGAAAATAGGTTAATGGGTGATACAACTAAAAGATAAGGGTGAAAAAATAACTGAAACACATTCAAATTTTACTAGATAAAATAACATGAAGTCCTAATCATTTTATATTTTAAATATATCAATTTGTATCCATTTTTACATGAAAAGTGTTTTGTATTAATTTAATGATTTAATAAATGTCATGGATACCCCTTATTTATAAATGAACTCTCACTCACTCTCATCTTTACACAACATAAAGAATTATGAATATAAAAAAACTAGAAAAATTATTTTATAAACAACATAATCCATATTTTTTAGGTGGTTTATTTCTAGATATACTACCCTTAGGATCCATTAATAGTTGTGTTAATGTAGTTATTTCAGAGAAGGGGTGGTCGCCTAAATCAATAACATTCTTTTTTTATTATCCATTCATGTACTCCTAATATGTGGTATTTATCATAAAATAATAAATTTAGTCTATTAAATATTTTCTAATATTATTTCTTATTATTAATCTACTAATATAAACCATATTTTTATCAAATGTGAGGTGAATGTATAGCTAGTTCATACATAATACATTTTGTTTCAACTTAGTTATAAAATTTAATTTTTAATAACCATTTTTTATGTATGTGTAATATTATTATTTTAATTTTTATATATTACATTAATAAATAATTCTTCTATTATAAATAAAATTTTATCTCTACCTTATTATCTTCCAATCTAGTGGAAAACTATAACGTCACTTGTGGATACGTGTGGACAACCACGACCATGAAGGATGTGATTTATTTGTTAATTAGTCATTACATGGATGGTAATAAGGAATAATTTGATAAAAATATATGATATATGAGATATAAAAATTATTTCTTAATTGTGAATTATTAGTTACCTTTCTCTTGTACCATCATTCGAATAGTGAAAACAATATTCTTAGGTCTGTACATCCTACCATCCCTTGGAATAGTTTAATTCATTTGTTAATCTCAAAAAAATTTAGGTGAACATAAGTTTATATAAATTAAAAGTATATATGATATATATATCATTAATATCATTCTGAAGAATATTTTACCATGATCAAATCATGAGGACCAACAATATTTAACTAAAATATAGATTGCTAATGAAGCATTTACCACCCAGGACAGTTATTTTAATTGTTAATTATTAATAAACATGACATAAAATGTCTTAAGTATATCATATATGGTATTATATATATGAATATTATTTTAGAAAATATGGATGAAAAATATATGCTAATTATACATGGGGATGGAAAATATATGAAGGACGTTGTACCTGAGTTAATGGTTTCTCATCTTTGTTTCATTCCATGAGACGTATGTCATACTCCAAATATATTTGTTTTATATGGTGGTTAAACTCATAATGGATATTTTATATCCTAAATATCATTATATTGAAATTATTTAATGTTTTACATGATTTTATTTCTTTCATGGGGGTTAAGATTCAAAAAAATAAATGGTGTATGTGTTTACGTCATAATATCATCATTGTTTAGGATTGGTTATATTGTTCTCTCCAATGGGGATGTTATTAAGTATTTATATCATAAACAAAATAAATTTATTCCCTCTAATAATTTCTATAATTTAATTCTTTTAATTTCATTTAAACTTCTTTATATACTCAAGTAGTTAATATATTGTTTTAAGGGAAACCAATAATGTTTTTATACAAGGGAAAAAAATAATTTTCTTCCATATTCATATATTTTGTATAATATTATAATTTTTTTTAAATATTTTGTGATTTATTAAATAATTTTTTAACCACTTTTTACTTTTAAAAATGGATATCAAGGAATATCATTGTCGATTTTGGAATGATGTTGTTCTTTAATCTTTTTATAAAAGTCTGACATGAATGTTTGTTGAGTTATACAACAGTAATATAATTTACCACTTTCATGACCACTCAATTATAGTACCTTCCTTTACATGTTTATAAGGATCTTTCTAAAGGAAATTTTATCTATAATATTATTGATTTTTTTAGAAAGTGTATTTCAAGATGAAAAGGTATTTTTCCTAAATAATTTTTTAAATATATTTTATTGTATTTATCTTCTTCAGAGGTTGTAACCCTTTATTTTTATTGTCATTAACAAGGTTTATATTTTAATGATACCATATTTATTTTTTATCAATATGGAATATCATCTGTTTGATTTGGGAAATATTAACAATTCATATATTAGTTTTTATGTTGAATTTTTTTTTTTCTGATTATCATTTGATTTTTTATTCCACATTTTCATATGATAAATACTTGATTCTTATTATGTGATATTATAGGCCTTCTATTTCCCAATGATGCAATGTTAGGTCTCATGAAAAAAACTATTATGGGTATTTGTATGAGGCCCTCCCCATTAATGTATGATGACTTTGCACATGTCCTTAAAAGTATGATTATGATGTCAAAAAATATTCATTCCATCTCTATGAGATTATCTGTTGATTTTAATGTGTTAATAGAAAAGTTATTATATCGATGGATGACATTCAAGAGGACATGAATAGTTATATTATAATAAATGATCATTATTTACACCTTCTTTATATTTCATTGTGAATGTGTTATAGATTAAATGAAATGTGTTTTAGTTATTTAACATTCCATAATGTCTTTACTTGTTTAATCAGGATAGATTTAATTTCATTTAACCCTTATTGAGCCTATGATATCACCCTTACTTTATTTCATTTTCACAAGTTATAATTAAGTAATCATTAAATGAGTTCAGGGATACATAATATCTAATTTGACTATGTTATGTATTTTATTTCCACAAATGAAAGGTAATATTATTTATTTAAATGGTTTATAAAGACTAATAATATATTCAATTTTGGGTATTGATTTCATTTATATAGTGAGATATTAACAAAATAACAACTCGATCTTGGCTACCATGTTTGGGGTCATTAAGTAATGGCATACACCTTCCTAGAAAATTAATTTTCTAGTTTTCTTTATTTTTGGTTTTGAGGGAGGTTCTGTGTGTTTTTGATGGGGGGATGCAACAATAATAAAGGATTTTTAGTATTTTTATGCCATGTAAGTGGAATACACTAAGTGAAATGTCTGTTCACGAATTCTTTAATAGGTAGTTTCATGTAATGTAAATCATATTTGGGGTACCTTGTAAAATAAGTAATCATCGTGTAAGTGGGAATTACTATGTGTGATAAATAAATGCTAATGGGAGTTGAGTTGCCAAAAAAGTTGAATTTTTTAGAAAATTGAGTATTTCACAATATGCAATGGTTACACGATATGAAACTGGAGGGATTATATATGTTAGGATATTTTATTTGATGCATATCATTCATTAAACTATAACCCTTGTCCCCCTTATTCTAGTGGAGCCCTTGGAACCCCGAGGAGACATCCAAGCTATATAATCCCTTATATGATTCAATGTAACTGGTTGACCCCAATTGGAAATCCAAGGTATCTTCTTCTCCATTCATGTTGGTCTTATCCTATTCTTCATTTGGTAACCCACTTTTTTTATGTTTCTTTGGTTTAGAGTGTGATTTGGGATTTGTTATGATGGATATTTTTTTGGATTAGTTAGATCGATGGACTCCAGTGTGCAGTTGTGGTCTATTGGAATTTCTTCTAGGACTTGTGGTTTGCAAAAAGTCAGAAAATCTACTTGGTGGTAATGAATCCATCATTTCTCTTTTGTGTGAATTATGTTGGAGGGGCCTATTTTTGTTTATCTATATTGTATATTTCTTCTAGTTCAAATAATAAAAATGAAGCAGTTAAACTAAAATTAAAAGGTAAATGGGGTTTGATTACAATGATTTTGTAGATTTTATACTATTTTTATATGATAGATAATATAGGGTTGATTCCCTATAAAAATTGAATCCATTTGGTTCATTGTTTATATTGGATGATACATGTTGACTGATTTTTCTATAATGATTATTGTAATCTCATCCTAAAAATGGAAAATTGGAAACCCACTTATATTTAGCTAATTAAAGGTTTTCCCAAGGATTGTGGATTTTGTGATAGTGCCCCCAAATTAAATTTGTATCTGATTAAATATTTTTATTAATATCTATAAAATGTTTTGGAGGTGTTATGATGTGTGTAAATTCTTATTGGGAGGTGATTTGTGACTGTATTGTGATGGTTAGTCTATGGGTGGGATGTGGTCGTGCTTTTGGGGTAGCAAGGTTTTTGGTCATTATGTGTTCTTTGGGGTGGCAAGGTGGTGGTTGTTTCAATGTGCCTATAGGGTAGTGAGGTGGTTGTGGTGTGGATATTCCTTTTTGTAAGATATGTAGTGGTTTTTTGTGTATTCTTTTTGGGGTGATGAGATGATGGTATGATGAGAATGATGAGTTTCTTGTGATGTGTTGTTATTTGTTTCTAGATGACTATGTCGTGATGCAATAACATTTTCAATATTGATTAAAAGTCTATTTTTTGGTTTGGATAATGAAATGGAAATGAATAATAAAAAAAATGATGGCTTGTGTGGTCAAATGTGGTTGATTTTTAATAATTAAATAAATGGGATGGATAATTAATTTTGTATGTGGTATGAGATATGGAATGTGTTTTTTGTGGTGTTAAAATTATATAGGTGATTGTTAAAATGGTGATTTTGTGTGTTGTTTAGAGAATTATTGTGAATCGATATTTGGGGCTTGCTTGTGTCCATATTTATATACTTTTATATTCCCTGTGTTGACTATACACAACCAACCTATGTTGATAAAAGTGTGTTGATACCTACATTGTCATGAGGGGAATTTTCTTCTAAATCTTTTGAGGAGAAAAGATTTTTGGGTAACCGTTGATTCCTGATTTACCTCCAAGACAAAGTAGGTATTGTAGATGATGTGATGGATAGAGTTCTAATAGTTCTCTTGATAGTTGTTTTCAAATATGTGATTCCTTCGATTGAGATTTGTTGTTTTATTTCTTGTTTGGTGGTGATGCCATATATCTTTGGGTGAGGTGTTACATATACATGTGTATGCGCGATGGATGTGGCTGGAAAAGGTAGATTATGTGATGGGTCTTTGGTAGGAGGGAACAGGGAATATATCATTCTTTACTAATGAAACCCTAATACTCTGTTCATGGTTTGGATGTGATGGGTTGTGTCTTTTGGGAAATACAAGATGAGGATGTTCTTTTTGTGGTAGTGAACTTAGGTGTTTGTTTCTATGTTTTGATGGGAACATGCTTTTGGGGATGTGTGGTATATTGAAGTTATGGTATTCCCATGATGTATATCGTTGGGGTGTGAGAGTTGGATAATAATAGGAATGTGGTGTTTAGTACCAATTATTGATGTGAATCATGTTATATAATATATCTTAATTTTCCTTATTTATTGAGTGTTCCTTGGTGAGGATGAGGTGGATAGTTAACCAGCATAGGTGATATTTGTTCTATTGGGTTTTCTCATTGAAGAATTAATATTCTTATTTCAAATTTGAATGAGAGACATTGGTTTCACAACTGAGTATAATTATATAATCTCCATATGCATATAAGATTTTTTTAATGATTCATAGTGGACTACATGGACCGTGCTGAACATTACTATCTCAGATCATTAGATATCTACTATGTCATTTCTTTATCTTTCCTTTTGACACTTATTTGTGGGAATTTCATTTGTATCATTTTTCTTATACATGCATTTTTGATCATATTGGTTTCTTTTTATATTTTCCCATGTATTCTTTGGTGGATGATTCATCTTACCTACAGATTGTATATTTTTATAGAGGGTAATGCCTCCCATTATAATAATATTTTTATAATTGAGGTTCTTCTAACCAACCACTGGCCTACTGGAATTTGGAATAAAGGGTTTTTATTTCTCACCCCTCATTGAAATTTTTTTGAGGGAGGGTTCATGGTATAGTTGTATCGAAAATCATGGTTGATATATAGGTTTGAATTTGGATTTAGGTATAGTGAGGATTGTAATGGTTAATACAGATGTAGTGCCAGCTAACCTAGGTGAATGATATAAGCTTGGGAGACATGCTAGGAAATATTATTTTAGGGCCCATGTGATATAGTACCCTGACATTGAGTTTATTGAATTCCCAAGTGAGGTGACACTATTTCTAGGGTAGAGGCCTATGAGAGGTACACACATTATGATAAATTGTTTTATAGATTGAATTGGGTTGATGTGGGAAGGGTAATATGATTAAATTAAATTAAAATTAAAATATATAATGTTCTATACAACCTTTTTTAGGAAATTATTTATTACCTTTCAGAAACAGGTCTTATATGATTCTCATGTGTGGCCCAAAAAGATGCGATTCAATCTAAAGATCTCGTTGACTGACATAGGGTTAATCTGAAATAACAGGATAAGGCTCCTCTAAGGTTGTTGTGTGATTTTTAGCGAATGGTATTGAGAAATATTGGGAGATGTGCTTTTGTTATGGAGGTAGATTGCTGGCTTGAGGAGATCATGATTCTATTTTGTTTAATCTATGGCCTGGTGGGATTCAGGGTCCCATTAAAGGGTAGTTAGAAGTTGGGAGCTATGCGTTAGTGGTGGAAACATTATATTGGAGATAAATATGAGGATTATGTTTCATGGATTGAATTGAGTAAATAGATCTAGGAAGAGTTTCTTCCATTGATTATAAAGGAAGTAAATATGTGGAAAAGTGTTTCTCACTAGGAGTGGAGAATGGTAGTGTAGGAGTTAAGAATCACATTCAAGGACCTTATGCACATTCCCCAGATCACTTCCCAATGATGATTCTCTTTTGAGAAATATTTAGGAGGAACTCCTTCATTCTATCGATTATAAATTTAATCCATTTATATAATAAACAAATCTAGAGGTTTATAATAAGGTAGAGATGATTAAGATGATATACCCATTAGGCGGTTCTTCATAAGAGGGAAACCAATAGGGTTACTCAAGGTGTAGAGTCAATATTGAAAGGTATCAGGTTCTAGGGACATTGAGGTTTCGACAAGTAGGGATTTGACCTCAGAATATTCTATTCCATCATTCTAAGAGAATTGGTTATCATGATCTTCCAAATATATTTGTTCTATAATAATTTTTCTATGGTGTTCATGGTCATCTCCATGTATGGTGTTCATGGCCATCTCCCTCATCGTGATATTGAGTTCAGGATAAATTTTTAATTTGTTGATTATCCAGCTTCATTTTTATCTATTTAGATGGAACCTTATGAGTTGTGAGAGTTCAGAGTTAAGATAAATGATCTGATATATAAGGGTTTTATATAGACTAGTGTATCCTCAAGGGTTGATCTAGTGAAATTCATTGAAAATGAGGATGGTAGTATGAGGTTTTGTATATATTACAATAGGATGAAATAGGTGAGGATTAAGAATAGTAACCCTCTTTCAGGGGTAGATGACCATTTCAATTAATTGGGAAGGGAGAGTTGATTTTATTAGATTGGTATGTGGTCCGGAGATCAATGTTTTCAGGTGATTGTGATAGATATCTTGAATAATTCATTTGTATGAATGTATAGACACTATAATTTCATTTTCATGTAATTCAATGTTAAAAACACACCATCCATGATCATGGGGTTTATGAACTCTACGTTCTATGATTTTATTGACCAGATCATCATTTTATTCATCAATGATACCTTTATCTGTACCAAATCTGATGAGGAGTATGCTGATCATCTCAAAAACTAAATTGTAGGTTCGTTGACACAACCATTTTATGGAATTTTATCCAAGTTTATGTTTTGGGAAAAATAGGTTTGTTCCCTCAAGAATGTGCTCTCTCAAAAGGGTGTGGTAGTGGAAACATTGAATTTTGAGGTTGTTTTTTCATGTGTATAAACCACTAACATAGAAAAGTTCCATAGATTACATGGTCTTGTAGGATATTAATAGAGTTTTTTTCTAAATATATCTTGAGTCGCAGCCATGTTAAAATATTTGAACAAAAAAGACATGATTTTTTTATTGATCAGTGCAAGATAGGATTTGGGTATTATAAGGTGAATTTATTTAGTGATCCATTCCTTTAGTTTCATGATAAGGTTATTGTGTTTTAGGTGTTTTTTTTTAACATGCCATATTGGAATTGGTTGCAAGTTGATGTTTCTGTGAATGTTGATCTATAATGGGTGTAGAAATTTTTGTCCCCATGAGTGTATCTATACTGTCCATGATTTGGATTAATTATCAATTATGTTTTCATTGATTTCTTGAACACAATAACTCATTGGGGAGAACATTATGGTCTTCATTGATCAGAACATCCTGAGTTATATATTTTCATATCATGGTCTGAATTTTCATTAGGGAAGGTGGTTGAAATTTCAGTATGTATTATCAATTGATATCTCATTGAACTCCAGAAATGAGACTATTTTGGTTGACACGTTGATCATGATGTTTGGGGAAGTATACTCTTTGAGAGACTAGGGATTCATGGAGAGCAATAGACAATTCAGAATCCTTCCATTGAGATGTATGGGTGTATGATGATAGATTTTGTTCTTAGATGTAAGTGCAATCTTAATTAATGAAAAATGTGGAGGATTATCACACGAGGGACTCATAGGCATAGGTGATGTATAATCAGGTTGTCTGTGGTGATGCTCTCAAGGGATGGTTTGAGGATATTTGATACCATATTCTATTTCATAGTTGGTTTTTTAAGTTGTGATGTATGAGAGAATCCTTTTTGAGTTTCATTTCTCAAATTTTATGGTACACCCATTAGTATCGAATATGTTATGTGTCGTAGGGATACAATTTTGGTGGCCACATATTAAACAGTTAGTGGAAGATTCTATGGAATGTAATTTGGTTTTCTAGTAGGTAAAATCCAAAATTATTTTTCCATGTTGATTTTTGCAGCCATCAGATGTTCCAGACATGGAATGTGATGACATATTGATGGAATTCATCATAAGGATACCCCGATCTTAGATAGGTAGTGGTTCTATCAAGGTGGTCATGGATATCAGACCACATTCAATCAATCAAGGATTCTTGTGAAACAAATGATTTTTCTAAGAGGTATGCTGATGAGGTGGTGTGGTTTCATAGTGTTTAGAGATCCAATATCATATATTGGGAGAAACAGTTTACCTCATGTGTCTACAGGAGATTATAATATGATATTGGAACTCAATTACACCTCAACACTACATTTCACTCTTAGATAGATGGTAATATGTAATAGACTATCAGTACATTAGAGGATATGATACATGAATTCATCTTTGACTTTGTTGGATATTGGGTCCGATACATTCCTTTGGTCATGTCTTTTTAAAACAAAAAATATCAGTTCTCCAACGTGATGCCTCTATTTTAGGTTTTGTATTTTTAGCCTTTTAATTCATTATAGTACAGGACCATGGTTTGGGAGGAAACTATTCTTAGTCCTTATGTGGTTTAGATCATAATAGAGAATGTTCATCTTTTTTATGAGTGGTTTAAAGTAGTGTAAGACCAGTAGATGCATTATTTTAATCATAAGAGAAGTCCAATTGTGTATGATTCTAGGTTCCATGTGGTCCTTTAGGCATCCCCCTCATCATGGGTACCAAACATTAGAAAGAGGGAGTCATCATTCTCCGAAGATTGTTGCGCCCTTTGAGGAACTGGGGTGAGTTAGTGAGGTGGCATATCATTTGGTATTTATAAAACATCTCGAGAGGATCCACCACATCTTTCACTTTTATCAACTTTTTTAGGGTCTTCATGATGAATCCCATGTCATTGAATATTGTCATTCAGAAATAGATGATGAAGCAATGTTTTTGGAGCGATTAGTAGAAATTTAGGATCTATAAGGAAAGGCACTCTGCGGAAGAACCATTCCCTTGGTTTTCCTATAGTGGAGGAATGTAGGTCTGTATTATAGTACATGGGTGTGACATATGATGATGTTAGCCTAGTACCAAGAGCTTTATGGAATTTGGGTTTTCTTTTATTTGATTATCCTAGATGATGTGAGGTCTTAGACCTTGTTGTTTTATCTGATTAGTTATTTTCCATGATTTTTTACATATGATTTTTGATAATGTATAAAAATATGAAAAGGGTATGACCTTATTTATAATTGAGATTCATTAACTAAAAGTAATTAAACTATTTTATGAAATTTAGTGCCACCAAGAGACAAATATATTTTTACATGGTGGATTAAATTATCTGATTTTTATATTCTAGGTAATGTGGTATATTAGTTGTATTGGTTTTTTGTTTAGGCTATGTGGAGGTTGGATGGTTTTGATGATAGTGTTGTGTGGTATTGGGATTGTTTGAGTTGCTTTTTGGTAATTTGGATTTTCATCTTTAGTTAGTGGTAGTGTTTGATGTATGACAATAACATTGAGAGGTTTTTCAATGGGTCGTCATTTGTACCCCTTTCATTCTAGGAAAGATTTTGGATTCTCAAGGGAGAGAATCATTCGATATTTATTTAATGTAATGGACCATTCAATTCCTACAACTTACAATTCAAGTATTTTTTGTTGTTAGTGTTCAATGGAGGTTCTAGGAATTTTCAGTGGAGGGGGAGCTAAAACATAGGTGTGTTCATAATTTCATGATAGTATGTGGAATACACATTGTGTAATTCTTGTTCACAACCTGTGTTGACAAAATGATCATGTCATGTAAATTTTTTAAGGGGTATCCAATGAAATGCGTACACTATATGTAATTTGGGTTCACAATGTTTGATAAATAAGCATTCCAGAGAAGTTATTTATCTTGAATGCTAGAAATGTTGGGAAAAATTATTACCAATATTGTAATGGTTATAAATTGGGAAACTAGAGAGATTCCATGTTTTAAGTTATTTCAACAGCCTAATCGAATCTAATCAATGTTACTCCTTCTACCTCTCGTTATTGACGAGCCCTCTGCACCCTGAAGAGAATGTCAGGGAAATTTAATACATTATCAATCACCACCCATCCCAATGGGGAATGTTCCAAGACTCCCCAAGACTTCCTCCTATAGGCTAGGGGATGGAGATTATATCAATGATGGAATATCACAAACATGGGAGGCCTTAACATATGTATATGTGCACACACACACACATAAATGGGCATATGCAATACTGAAATGTAAAAACAACTAAGAAAACATTCATAAATACATATAAATCCCACTACCACAAATAGTTTGAAACATGAGTCCAACCTGGATGTACAATAGGGGCTCCATCAAAATACCATATGAACACTGCTCGATCGGTCATGTCTCACCAAGAACCTCTTATTCTGGGTCTTTCAAGGACTCTGCTAAAGGGGAGATCATCAACACAAGACATGCCACATGCGGGAAAATACTGTGTAGTGTTGAGTATAAAAATACTCAACGTGACATTCATAAACGAAAAAATCATACAACAAATGCAGTAGAAAATTGTATTATTATAAGGTGGACATGTATGTATCTATTCAAGAAATTGAATCCATGTATAAGGATTTAATGAATTCATATTTTAAAATTTTCTATTACTGGATAATACTGGGGAGTATTCAATTGAAACTCTACTTGAATAGTACACGATGGTACCAATAAAGCATGATTTATTTTTTAAAGGTCTAGTCTATAAAAAAACCAATACACAAATCATCATGGAGAAAATTCATGTAGTGTTATTCTTTATCAAAGGATGTTTATATGACAATAATACTGGGCTATTAAATGTCAAGTCCACCCAAATAATGGGAAACATTATTGTAGATTTCTGTACGATGCAACCAAAAGGAGGTCCCATGGTATATATCTAAAAGGATTATCATAAATGATTCGGTGACATCAATAAATTCTATTAATATTTGAAGATTACTAAAAATAAATTATGAATGAATAATGTACATGGATCATATAATATATGTTTGGTATAAAAAGTATGAAATGTTTCTCTCTGTGGATATTGGGAGAACTATAACATTTCATGATATATATGTTGATAACATTTAGAAATAATTTTTTTTTACTACTATATTATTAAATATAAGAAATTAAATTTCTCTAAATATGACATAATGTTGAAACTACATTCTCGGTCATAATATATAAATAATAGATATATGAGTTTTACAAATGTAATCATAATATATATACTAAAAAATATTGAAAAATACATGTTTAAAAATTCAGGACCAAATTTTTGTTAGTGTATAATCCTTCCAATTGTATGCCTAGAAATAAGAAGTTATTATGGGGATTAAAATATTTTCAAAAGAATAAATTCTATGAATTTATCTCAAATTCCATGAAATGTTCTAACATTTTATATTACTGATGCATAATTATTTACATGGTAGTATCAAATAGATCTAACAAAATTGCATAGACTTGTAGTTATAACAATATAAATGTTATTAGAAAATTAAAATGGGATGAGTTACTAGTGTCTGGAGAAGTGATAATAACAGTAATCAAGTGAATTGATCAGTTTAATACTCTTGTTTCAATTTTATATATTATATCATAAAAGGATAATGTAATTTGAAATTAAATCATATTATAGCTAGTGGTTACCATATCTACTATATTTGTGTACATTGTGGCTCTATATATAGATTTGAAGCCATCATACAAACTCCTTATTGAAATTTGGTTTTATAAAATGAGAATGAGATTTATCATTTTATGTTAATCCATGAAAATATATTTTCTTTGGATGTCAAGATTCTTATATCAAAATAGAAGGTGTATATGGTTATATCAATACATGAGGGACATTTTAAATATATTATTGTTATAATAAACATATTCAACCTGCAAACTTGTGTATTTACAAACACTAAACACTGAAACATGGTACACCTATAAGCTATATTTATACTAGGAAGAATCATGTATTTCATGTTGGGACAAATAGGTCCTATGTTGTTTGATCTAGTTCAACTGGGGTTTTTTTATAGTAGGTTACCTAAAACAAAAAATATTCTAGTTTCTATTTGAAGAATATTTAAAGCAGATAATATAAATATAAATATCTTCACACATATTGATTTTTTTCAATAATTTTTTTTATAATGTCCTATTTTATCTTTTGAGTTGATAAGATCATAGATTTTCCTTACTATGAGGAGAACATTTAAATTCCATGGTGATATTATTAAAAATAGTTTTACAGTCAATTGAAAAATTATGATAGGGAACTCAGTATATAATTTTTAAGTGTCAATAATCTTAAGTGGGTGAGGATTTTTCATGAGGTTTACAGTTGGTAATCATCAATATGGGATATTATGAGAACATAAATACTAGTACAAATTCCACAAGTTTTTATGCCATCTAATATTCTTATCTCTAAGCATGTATAATTATTATTATACGTTTAGATCATGATTAATTCATGTCATTGCATTTTCACTTATATTTAATGAAAAAACAAGAATTCCCAATGTTGGTGGGATGTTGGGTATAATTCATGCACCATGAATAATATTATATTGATGTATTAGTAGAGAAAGGATTTACCGTTTAGATTTTTGGAAGTTGAAATATAAGACCTTTGACTAAAATATAATTGTGCATAAGTTCCATGCCCATGATGTGTAAAAATTTATTTTAGATAGTCAATGAAAGATGTATCACATATATCAGTTGATGATGTAGATATGAAATCATTTTTATGACATATTGAGATAAAATTATTTTATTACATAGAGAGTGTTCATATATGGTTGTTGATTCTGAAACAGTAAGCTGTACTAGTTAGTTCACCTGACCCATTTCTATATTGTAATATTTGACATTAGGTGTAACCGCCTAATGCTATGGACAAATAATCATATCTGATCACAAAATATGTCTTTTCCTTGATCTCATTTAAGTTATATTTTAATTTAATTAATGGAATAAATATTATTCTCAACACCATGCAATAATTTTATTATTTTCCTATTAATATGATAAATTAAATTAATATTTATTCATCGGATTATGAATGAAGTATATTTAGTTTTCTTATTTAATTTTTAACAAATATTTATTAACTAGTTTTTTGATAGAAATATTTATTTAGGAGTAAATTTTTTATTAAGGTGTTCAGTAAATGTCAAGGATTTTGAATGGACCAAGACCATATTTGGTGTAAATATTAATTTAAAGGTCGGTAAGATAATAATAATTATTGTGTAAGTTATTGTGAACCAGTAAAAAATATTATTATTATTATTATTATTTTATATGAGGTTTAATAAAGATTATGATATTATTTAATGGAACCAATGCGGTTTTATAATATTTAAAGTACAAAATATCTATCTAAATATATTATTATGACTATTTTGTATGGTAAATTGATGATGGAGAATAGATAATCATTTTTTAAAATGGAATTTGATCACTCTCTCTCTCTCCCTCTCAATTTAATTAATCACCTTTTCCTCTTAGGATTGTGGTGAAATCCTTAAATATGAAAGGGTTAGGGTGTGATCAAGATAAATAGAACCAAAAATTTCATTCACCATTCTACAAACTTGAAATATATTGGTTTCCCTTAGATATATAAGGAGCATGTAATTGTTAATTCTAGAGGGGTTCTATAAATTATTCATTATATTTAAATGATCTTAATCTGCAATGGTTTTTGTAAGATCAAAAAAATCATCAGTGAAAGGATCCTATGATGTTATTAGGATTCCTTCCATTAATCATACAATTATTTATAAATTTTTCATGAAATATACACTCTAGGTGTTTATGTAAACTCTAAATTGTAATAAATTTTAATTGTATGCACAGTAAAGGTAAAATCACTATGACTAGAACCATTAATGATAATTGGAGTGAATGATAGAGTTATCATTACTAGTTTGTTTTCATGATATATTATTAACAAAATTCACCAAAACCAACTCTCTAACTGACCAATGAAGTGAGTTATATATTTTTTGTTGATCACGGGTGGGGTAGAACATAGTGATATGAATGCTAAATTTCTTTCAAGTCGGAAATGTGAGATGTGACACCCCAGAAAAGGTCTCAGTGGAATGGTAAAAAGATTTATGTCTAACAAAAAATATCACAGATCAATTAATTGTGGAATAAAGTAGTAGAATTAGGTATAACGAATAAATATCATCCTGTTGCACTATTTATTTTTCATTGTCTTATTTTTTGGGAATATGGTAATTATCTGAGCTAATTTACTAATCGAAGGGTTTATTTTTAATATATATAACTACCGATTTTATGATAATAATTGATGTTTGGAGATTGATTTGTTTATGATTTTTTATTATAGAATTATTTTCTGGAATTATTATTTCAATTATATTATGTATGTATTAATTTTAAAACATATATGGATTATTCCAAAATAGTTTTAAATATTTGAAAACAAATTATACCTATATCCACAAAAAGTTATTTAGTATAAAGGTGATGATTAAAATTGATTAACTAAAAGGTATAGTATTAGTGACCTTTAAATTGGTTAGTAAATTTTTGAAAATTTTATTTTTTTCATATTTGATGGATTTTATTTTATTTTATTTATATTTATAAAAATAGATTTTGATTTTTGTAGGAACACAGATTTTGATAATTCTTTATGAAAATATGTTTTCATATGGTGGTTATCTAAAATTCATGGATACCATAATTAGTTTATAATTTTGTGTTTTTATTAGTTTAAATGATTACATAACTCTTTTAAGGATTTAATTTATTGGATTATAAGGTGATTTGAAAATTTTATTTGGTTTTTAGAGGAATACAAAAATGAATTTTTTAATAAATTTGGTTAGTATATGATTTGATGTTATATTAATCACTTTATATTGGGTTGTAGAATATAAATATTTTTTTATATAAAAATTGATTCATTATCAATGATATATTTTGAAAAATATTTTATTCTCAAGTAATGGATTTCATTTTAAGATAGTATTTAAATTTGGCCATTGTTATTTTTGTTATGTTCATAACATTTTAAGACCATACAATGATTTATAATATGAATTAATGATATTTTTGCGGATGTTTAATTGGTTTGAGGTATATGTAACCTTTAGGTTTAATATGGGGTTTAAGGGGATATATGTTGAATGATTTGGGTTGACAAACCCATTTTACATCAAGGGGAGTATCCCTTGATATGGTTAGTCAAATTTGGAAGCAATTGTTAATGAAGTACAATTCATGATTTTTTTTGGTAATCTACTCCGTCATGTATTTGGTTTCCTAGAGTTCCCAATTTTATGCCTACCTAAATACCATCAGATATCATGGAAAACCAACGTTGGGGTTATGAAAAGGGGCATATGGATCATTTCCACTAGAATACTCAAGATACTAGACATCCTATGTTCAATGTTGAGGACTATTGGGATAATATGGAATATTTAATTTAATTTGAGAATTATAATTTCTCACATTATTTTTTAGTCAAATGAAGTTATCATTATATGTTTTAATTATTATTTAAGATGGTAAGTAAACCCATGAAACCACTATGATCATTCCTTACCATAGTTTATGTGATTAAAACTATAAATATTATTATAATATAAATAATTTAGTTGATTAATTATTATTATAAAGTTTTTATTTTGTTTTTTAATCCCATATTCTTGTTCTTTTAGACCATCAGTTGAGCAAGGTTGAAAAGGATGCCTGCTATAGATCGGTTATGGAAGATTCTTATATCTATAGTATTATAATTTTAACAATGTTTTGAGAGTTGATGATACAACATAATTATATGTATTTGTACACCATAATATCACATATAGATTTCCCTAATAATGATAAATAAAGGAATGAAATACATAAGGTTGTCAATGCATAATATTAGTGTAAAATAAAATAAGGATTCTAGCTACTGATTTTACATTCAAAATGTTAGGGAATATTGATCAGTTAGTGAACTTAAGATTATTTTAGGATAATGAATTATCCATTAATATTACCTTATTTTTATTACGACCAATATTATCCTCATTTGTCAAATTTTAGATAAATTAAATGGATATATCGGTTAACAGAATGTTTTCCAAACACCACCAAGTATACAACGATTGGTTGAAACCTATTTCGACATCCCATTTGGTGAAACTTTTGAATGAAAAAGTTATATTAACCCTTCATAATATCAATTAATGGATCACATACAATTTACATCCAAGGGATAAAATATTTAATGGTATATGAATAAAAAGGGGACCATTTTCTTCTTATGTTGAACTGATGAATACATTAAATGAAATTTCAATGAATTAATGATGCATGTAGTTTCATCTACACTTTTTAAATTCATAATCTTTATTTTTTCTACTTGTGTATTAAATAAAATATACTTTAAATATATATGTATTGAATTAAAATAAATGAGAAATAATAGAACTGTTGTAGAGTGCAATCAAAAGGATCTTCAAAAGGTAAATTCCTTTGTTTACAAATCAGAACTCGCTATTTCCCATTCCCAGATAGGATTTATTTATTTATGTAATAGGTGTTATGAAAAACTTTATGTCAGTGTAAGACTATACACAATAATAAAATGTTTTTTGAATAAATATTATTTATTTTTTGTAATTTAAAAAAAATAATTATCATAACTATTGATTCCCATATATCCATTGAAATTAATGATTAATAAAAAACATAAGACCCTTACAAAATTGTGGAGAGATAATATTTTATCAAATTAAACTAAATTTAGATGAACTATTTATACCTAAATTTTTTTAGTCTCAATTGAGTTATGATACTCAATATACAAACACACTAATTATCATGTTTTAGATATTAGAAGATTTTATAAAATGGTTTTTCAAAAATATTTGTTAGGGTTGGTCCAACATATCCACGTAAACCATTCAAAAATTAAGGTAATTTTATATACGTTATGATAATACATTAAGAACATTTATAAATTCTTATAGAAGTAAATGATTTCCATTGATAAATATTGAGGTATTTTTGATATTTTTGTTCAGAGAATATGTCATCCAAGTAACCATTGATCATATATGCCGAGCAATTGTTTTCTATTACCAACATTTACTTATAAAAAACAATTTTTGATGGTTTTGAAATGGTAATAAATACAGAGTCTTATATATATCACAAATATTCCATTTATCATGTCAAGTAATATTTTGTAAATAGAAGTGAAAAATTAACTAAATTAAAACAATATTTTACAATGGAAGTCATATTAATTGTGGTTTGAGGTGAATCTATTTGATCACAAAAAAAATTATTGTTAAAAGTCATTTTTTAATTGATGTTATTAGCTAAAAACCAATATCAAAACCCTATGATTCATGTAATTTACTGATTAAATTAATACTAAAGATGATATTTTCTATTTGGGATAAACTATATTTCAATAAAGGAATCCTATAACATTAATATTTGTGGGACAATACATAACATCTATATGTTAAGTCTCTTGATGCACATAGGTAGTCATATTAATACATGATGAAACTAAGGCTACTGAGATGAGTAATTCTCATGACATGTACTACAATGGAATTTGTAACCAAATAGTGGTTTATCTTCACTATAGTGGGTGATACATTTATTATTCCTTTATAATAATGGTTCCTACATTGTAGTAGAACATTGTATTATGCTAAGGTTGACATGTATGTATCTATCCAAGAAATAGACTACATGTATTAGGATTTAGGGAAATTCATATTTTTAATTTTTATATGACTTGATACTACTGGTGAGTATTCAATAGAAGCTATACTTGAATGGTACAAGTTGGTACCAATAAATCTTGATTAACTTTTTGAAATGACTAGTCTGTAACAAAACCAACACCCCAATCATCATGGATAAAATTCATGTAGAATTATATTTTATCAAAGAATATTAATATGATCATCATATTGGGCTATTGATTGTCAAGTCCACGTATCTTAGGGGAAACATTTTTGTAGATGTCTATTTGATGCAACCAAAAAGAGAATCGTGGTATATGTCTATCAGAATTATCTTAAATGGTTTGGTTACATCAATAAATTCTAATTATATATGTATATTACTAAAAATAATTTATGAATGAATAATTCATAGGGATCCAATAATAAATGGTTGGAGAAAAATGAGTGATATGTGTATCTCTATGGATAGTGGGAGAATTATACTTGTTCAAGATATATCAATATGTTTATAACATATGAAAATAAAATTGTGTGTCCTACCATGTTATTAAGAATAAGGAATGAAATTTATCTAAGCATGACTTGATTATGAAACTTCCTTCTTGGAAAAAAATATATAAATAATAGATTTATGAATTTTATTAATGTAGTCATAATAAAAATATTAAATCAATACTGAAAAATATATGTTTTAAAAATTCAAGATCTGATTTATGTTGGGGCATAATCCTTTAATTTTTATGCCTGGAAATTGGAAGTGATTATGTAGATTAAAATAATTTCACCAGAATATTCCATGGAATGTACTAATATTTGATATTACTAATGAATTATTCATTATATGGGAGTATCAAATAGATCAAACATAATTGTATAGAATTGTAGTTATAAGTGTATAAATGTTCTTGGAAAATTGAAATTTGAGGAGTTACTGGAGTATAGATAAGTGGGAATACAAGTAATCAAGGTAATTGATAACTTTTATAGACATGGTTCATTTTGATTTATTATATCATGAAAGGAAAAAGTAATATGAAATAAAAACCGATTATATATAGGGGTCCCATATCTATAATTTTTAAGTACGTTGTGGCTTTAGATATAAAATTTAAATCCATAATAGAACCTCTCCATTGTAATTTGGCGTTATTAAAAGAGAAAGAGATTTATCATTTTATGTTAATCCTTGAAAATATATTTTTTCTGGATGTCAAGATTCTGATATCAAGACAAGCGGTGGATACATGTTTATATCACTTCTTGATGGATTTTTGAAATATAGTGTTGTCATAATAATCATATTCAACCCATAAAAATGTGTATTTACAATCATTGGACATTGAATCTTGTTACAACTTGTAGTTATAACGATACACCATGGAATAATGTATTTAATATGGGGACCTACAAATCCTTAGAAGATGGATCTGGTTCAAGTTGGAGTCTTTTATAGCAGGTTTCCAAAAACCAACTACTTTCTTGATTCCTTTTAAAAAATATTTAAATCAGATAATACTTATATAAATATCTTCTCACATATTGATTTTTTAGTACCTAAAATTTTTGTGATAATTTCATATATTATCTTTTGAATTGATAAGATCATAGTTTTTTCCTGCTAGGAGGTGAACATTAAAATTCAATGACGGTATTATCAAAAATAGTATTATAGTCTGAAAAAAAACTATGATATAGAACCTGGTATATAATTTTAATTTCTGAGTACTCTTATGTGGATAAATATTTTTTTCATGAAGATTAAACATGGTAATCTCCAAGATAGGATATTATTAGAACAAATCCACTAGTACGAATTCCACATCTTTTCAAACCATAAAATATTCCTATCTTTTTAAATTTATAATGATTATAATATAGAAATATTATCATTAATTCATGCCATTAGTTGTTCACTTATATTTAATAAAAAAACATTCCATATGTTGGCGGGAAGTAGAATATATTGGGTGCACCATAAATAAAATTCTTTTAATGGATTAATCATGGAAGGATTTCACCCTTCTATATTTTTGGATGTAGATATCTAGGGCCTTTGAATAAGATATAATTGTGCATATGTTCCATGTCCATGATGGGAAAAAATGTATTTTAGATAGTCAATGAATGATGTATCCAGCGTATTAGTTGATGATGTAGATGTGAAACGGTTTTGATAAGATATTGAGATAAAAGGATTATTTTTTCTGAAAATAAGGACATATAATATCAATGACGAAGATCAGCCAACGTACAAATGAAAATCCATGAAGGGAAGTTCTCCAGCCAGAGCTGGTTGACATCGAAGGGGCCTGAGGCCGCCATCTTATGGGCCTCATTGTTTACTTCCCTTTTGGTAAAGGAGAAGGAGAAACAAGAGAATTCTTGGAGAAGCGAGCGAATTCACCTGATGATGAAGCCAAATGACTGGAGTCCTCCATCATTGTGGTTTATAGCATTGATTACGGTGAGGAAGTCAGACTCAATGATGATATCAACCCATCCACATTTGACAGCGAGCATCATACCTGCCAGGATGGCAGAGACCTCAACTACTGCAGGTTCCCAGAAGGCATGATGTGATCCATATTTTGCAGCAATGATTTTCCCCTGATGATTTCTGGCTAGGAGACTGAGAGCAACAAGACCATCCTTGGGGAGAGATGCATCCACGTATATCTTAATAATCCCTTCTAGTGGGGGATTCCAATGAGGGGGACAAGAGGGGGTTACAGCTAGCATAAAGTTTCCTTTTTGGTCCTTCTAGCTCTCGGCCATGACATGGCTCGTTCAATCCAGAATTCGGGATGTTTATGAATGTGGTGAAAAAAAACATCGTTACGCCAAACCCAAATGATCCAAGACAAGGTGCAGAGTGAGCCTGCATTGTTCGATGGTAGAGAAGAGCACCAATGCATCAGAAGATCGAGGAGGTCAGAGGCAATGTCTAGTAAAGAATATGAAGTTGGGCCCCGTTTATTCCAAATTTCCTTAGCTCCTGGGCAGTGATTGATGGTGTATAAAAGAGTTTCTGCAGTACTTGGGCAGAAAGGGAAGGACTCAGCACTGGCCATATGTCGGTAAACAAGCAGGCTCATGGTAGGGAGGGTGCCCGTTCACACCTGCCACCAAAATTGGCATATTTATTGGGGGACGTTGAGCTTCCAAAGCGATTTCCATGGTCCCTCTTCCTAGTCGCCAGAGTGGTTGCCAAGAGCAAGTCTGTAACCAGATCTCACCATGTAGTCGCCTGATATGTCATTGGTCCAGAAAAGATGGTCAGGGCTGCATCTAGGACCCAGGGGATGCTCAGGATAATTCTCTGGCCTCTTTCATTAAACCATTCATGGATCTTTTCCACACACCACCCCAGTCCCTGGTCTGAAAGGAGGCAGATGACAGTGGCGTCTTCATGACCCGGTTGGGAGGGGGATGTAGCCCACATATCATCCTTATCAATCAGCTAGGGATCGGTCTAGATGTTGATAGATGAGACATTCCCAATCCTCCAACCCATCCCTTTTTCTAGGAGATTTCAGGCCCCCCAAATGCTTCTCCAGAGGAAGCTAGGAATGGGGCCAAGAGAGGAAACAAGGAAGACCGTGTGGGGAAAGTACTTAGCTCGAAGTACCTGTGCACAGAGAGATGATGGACGGTTAGTAAGGCACCATCTTTTATTGGACAACAGTGCGTCATTGAAGAGAATAAGATTCCATAATCCCATCCCTCCCTCCGACTTGGGTTTGGAGAGATTCTCCCAGGCAATCCAGTGGGGTCTATTCCTTTCATCATTTTCCCCCACCAGAAGTTAGTAGTACGTGTATAGATCTGATTGACGATGGCCTCCGGGAGATTAAACAGAGACATAAAATAGTTGTGGATAGTCTGGATGACAGCTTTAATGATGGTTTCTTTGCCCGATTTGGAGATTCTTTTTGGGGTCCAGCCTTGAATTTTTTTCTCAATCCTGTCCACCAGAGATGCATAGATTTCTTTTTTGGACTGGCCAATCATAGTAGGTAGCCCAAGATACTTTTAGTGTTTATCAACCATATGGATGTCTGATGATGCACAAAGTTCATCTCTCTTGGAAAGAGGCACCCCTACGTTGAAGGATATTTCTGATCTTCCATGATTGATAGACTGTCCAGATGCCCTCTCATACTGCTGGATCACATGGCTGATCACCCGGCATTCAGTTATTGTTGCTCTGGAGAAATGGAGGTTGTCGTAGGTGAAGAAGAGATGCGACACTGGTGGGAATTCACGGAAGACCTTTTCCCCATGAATAAAATTAGAGGATGAAGCCCTATAAATAAGGTTAGAAAAAACATCAGCCACCAAGATGAAGAGAAATGGGGAGAGGGGATCTCCCTGGCGCAGGCCTCGGGTTGGGTCGAATCCTTGGTTGATCTCCCCATTGACCTTGATTCTGAAGGAGATGTTCGAGATGCAGTGGATGACTATATCTGTACATTTAGTACAAAACCCCATTTTCATCATCACGACTCTATGGAAATGTCATTCCACTTTATCATAAGCTTTGGTCATATCCAGTTTCTATGCCATGATTCCTCTTTTCACAGTGGAGCATGTTTTCATAGAGTGGAACACTTAATGGGTCACAATTGCAATATCAGTGATCAGTCTCTTGGCCACAATGGTGCTCTGGTTTTCGTAGATAATATCAAGAAGCCAAGGGCGCAGCCGATTGACAAGGATCTTTGAGAAGATCTTATAAGAGACATTGTAGAGTCTGATAGGTCTAAATTCAGGGTTCACCAGAGGTTTCTTGATTTTGGGAATGAGTATGAGGACAGTTTCGTTGATGGCAGAAATGCATGTATTCCCTGCCAAGATATTTTTTATCATTTTGCAGATGTCAGGACCGATGATGTGCCAATATTGTTTAAAGAATAGGGTGTGGAATACATCCGGTATCAGGGCCTTAGTGGGGTGGATATGTTTCAGAGTCAGGCATATCTCGTCATTCGTCACATCTTTGGTAAGTTGCCGATTGATATCTTCGGTGATCATAGGTCTGATGCATTCTTCCACCTCAGAAGACATGAAAGGAGTTCCTATAGAGAAAAGTTTCTGGAAGTAACATGTCAAAGCATCATGAATTCCGATGGTGTCAGAGACATTGCTTCCATCAGGCTGTGAGATACACGTGATAGAGTTTTTCTGGCGTCTAGCAGAAGCTTTCTGGTGAAAATAACTTGTATTAGTGTCCCCTTCTTTAATGTGGATGTCCCGCGCCTGCATACCCAGAAGGTTTCCTTAACACGCAGGGCCACGTCCAACTCTCTTTGAGTGGCACCAATCTTGGAGAGATTGTAATTGGATGGGGGTTGCCTGAGTAGGTTGTGCAGTTTCTTCTAAAGGACATCACAATTCCTATCAGGGTGGCAGAATTTCTTGTTTCTCCAAGATCTCAGATCAGATGCTACATGTTGGAGATTGAGGCCAACATCTTCGTGAGAACTCTTCCAGCTTGATCATACCACCTCTTTGCATTCCTGGTCTTTTGACCCGAATCTCTCAAATCTGAATGGTCTGCTGGAATTCCGGTTATGTTTGCCTTGTGTACAGTCAATGAAAATTGGGCAGTGGTCCGAACACTATTTAATAAATATTATTCTCAACACCATTTAATAATTTTATTCTTATTTTACTAATAAAATAAAAGAAATTAATATTTTCACATCTGATTTTTAATGAAATATAATTATTAATTTTATTTAAATTTTAACAAATATTTATTCACTATTTTATGGATAAATATATTTATTTAGGAGAAATTTTTTTATTAAGGTGATCAGTAAATATCAAGGTGGTTGAATGGACCATTACCTTATGTGGTGATAAATATTAATTTACATGTTGGTAAAATAATATTTGTTATTGTGTAAGTTATTTTTAACCATTAAATAATAATAATAATAATATGTTACAAGGTATCAATAAGGTTTATATTATTATTTAAGGAGAGATGAAATTTTATAATATTTAACCAAAAAAGTAGATCTATAAATAGATGGATATGACTATTTTGTAGTGTCATACCCCAAATACGGACGCCTATTGTTTTATTCTTTTCTCTATCCCGCACCTTTGGGCAGAGTTGGGTTTGGGTCCGGGTTTGAAAATTTTGATTCTTTGAAGTTTTCAGTGGGTCTCGGGCAAGTGCGCAGCCACCGCACTGGTAGCGGTCACCACACATTTGGTTCGGGTGGGTGCATGGTCACCGCACTGCTAGTAGTGATCGAGCATTAGGACCTGGTGAGTGCGCAGTTTCCCAACCATATAGATAAATAATATAATTAGGATTATAAATTAAATTTGAAAAAAAAAGTAGGTTAATTAAATTAATTTTTTTTATAAAATGTTTAATATTATTAATAACAATAATTTATAATATTTTTGTTTTATTATTATTGTTATTATTATTATTATTATTGTTGTCTTTTATTTCACTTCTTTTTTACTTTTCTTTCCCTTTTCCTTTTTTTTCTCTTCCATGCAGTGCGGCTCCCTCTTGTCCCCCTGGTTCCACGCTGGCCAAACCGAGTCTCCTCCTGTAGCAACACCTTCATTTCGTGCTGTGCTCCAGCAACCCACCTCTGCATCTGTCGCGCACCCCTGTACAGTGCCTCCATGCGATCCCCTAGGCCTACATGATGCCGCCCGCCACACCATCCTCCCTTGCAGGTCTGGGCCGACCCTGGTGCATGTCCGCCATCCGCGCCTGCAGCCCGGTCATCCGCCAGCCCTCCTCTAGGCCTCTGCTGTTCTCCCCTACTGCCTCCCGCGCCAGGTTCTCCTCTCCCATAAGCCTCACTGATTCCTTACCCCAGCGCTCTCCCTCGATCCCCTGCGATGTCCGCCCTCCCGGAACCTCGTCGCCCAGCGCTCACCCTCGGCTCCCTGTCCGGCTCGCTCTCCCTAATCATCCGGCTCCTGGTTCAGCCCTCGCCTCCCACTGCTCTGCTTCGTCCGGCACAGCCTACGCTCGGTGCGGTCATCCCCTCATAATCCGGCCCTCGCCTCCCACCACTTCGCTCCATTCGGCGCCGCCTTTGTCCGGCCTGACCCCCTCCTGGTCCGGCGTGACCTCCCCCATCTGGCGCGGCCTCCCCCATCCGACACTGCCTCCCTTCCCCAGTTGGATTTTGAACGCCGACCTTCCCTCACTGTCCCATGCACCGGACAGGTCCCTCTAGCCTCCTGCTCATGCTCCGGCCACCCCCAGACCGCATCTCCGGCCTCCGGCCACCCACATACCGTAGCTTTGGCCTCTCCGCGCCTTCTGCCCATACTGGTGCGCACCCACCAAAATTGCAACCCTCACTGCACCAGTCGTTACCTCCCTCGTCAGCACCCTCTCTGGCGTGCGCGACCCCGCTGATGCTCTCCTCAGCGCACAACTCACTCTTGACAAGTTGAAGACCTCCTTTGTTCTTGTTCAAGATTTATTCCGACATCTACTGCCGATGGCTAGAAGGTTTTGCTTTGCTTCAGTTCATTGTCGTCATACAAGGTAAGAGTTCTTTTTTTTTTTATCACGTCCCCGTTTATTTTAGTGTTTGAGTTATGTTTTGAAGTTTATTTTCTTTTAACATTAGTGCAGGTAATTATTTTTGGATGCAATCTGGTATTGCCGTGCGATTTCAAGGTTGCACCTCCATCCGATGTAATGTTATGCATCTGTCATCTTGTTGCACACATTATTTTTGGGTCACGTTTTTGTCTGAGAGTCCCTGGCATTTTGTGGGATGTGCTAGGGTCTTCGCCGAACTAATTTTGGGTGTCAGATGTTGTTGTAAGGAGTCGAGATCATTTCCAAGTGTACACACGCATTTTCCCTGGTATGGATATATATATATATAAAACTACTTTCTGAGTGCGTCTTTCCTCATGGCATGGGGAACACGTGCATCAGTTTAAAGGTGTGTGTGTATATATATATATATATATATGGAAGTGCGTGCATGTATGCGAGTGGGTTGTTTCTTGAGTTAGGAAGTTTTTTCCTGACTTTCTTGAGGTTGGCGTCTCTATCATTTCTTTCTTTCCGAAGCATTCCATAGGCACTTTCATGATTTTACATAATTTATAAATATTATTCGCAGCTTTATAACCATGATAGTTTAGTAATTGCAATGTTTTTATGACTTCCCAACTTGGTTAGAACTAAATGCTTTTATCATCAAATGGTATTGTTGGGAGTCTTGAGTGGAATGTTTTTTGAAACATTTTTGGGAACTTCATGTTTTTTGTAGAAATGATTTTGTGTCTCTTTGAATTGGTATTTTTCTCAAATCTTCAGTTTTATAAGCGATTCTTGTTTTCTAAATGATGTGGGACTCTTCGTGCGGCTCCATAAATTTGTTTGAAAATAAATCAATGGGAATGTGCCCGTTTGGCTTTTGAAATACAAAAGTGGTGTTTATATTAGAACAGTTGATGCAATGTTTTCATAAAGCATTTTGATTATGTAAAACTAGAAGCCCAATTTACAACTCCAAGTGTTTAATAATACGATTTTGATAACACAAGATGTGAAGTCCCAGTTGGCACTTTGTATGTTTAACATGTATTCATATATATATATATAAGTATGTGGGGCGCTCCAATATTGGGTAACCCTTTATGTGTGAACTTATAAAAAGCACCCATGTTTGGGGTAGGCAAGTGTGGTTAGATGAGTCATGCGTGCGAGGGACTTCCTACTTACACAATATTATTATCACCACTATGGGTTCTTGGGCATATTTTCAATGATCGAGAGACAGTTGCAGATCAAACCTGATTAGACGGGTTGGTGCCCCCTGGATTTTGTTAGGCTAGGTGGGCTTTTCCACTATATTAGTCAGTTAGGGTGGCCAGTAGAATATATACTTAAGAGCATTGTCATACGCTGACAGGTGGTTCCAAAACCGAATACATATAGGGGCCATCTAGGGATGTTTAGGATCTCCCATGGTTATTGGATTACTTACATTTCTTGTTTACTTTTCATTTCAATCATTTATTTTTAGTTTCACTTTTACTTATTTTACTCTAGCCTAGCTTTGGTATTTTCTATTTTTGATTTTGTTTATAAAATGGGAAATGATTTTGGAAATGGTGTGTATTGTGTGATGGGTTTTTAAATGAGAACAACATGTTGCTTATTTTAAAACGGGAAAACCCTAATTTTATATCTATATTTCAAACTTATGTTTGTGGATTATTTTGGAAAAGATAATTGTTGGATTCAATGGTTTATTCTTGGCATCCCTACTGAGCATCTTGGTGCTCATGCCTATTATATCAATACCTTTGTAGGTTGAGTTTCTCATACAGGTTCCTGGTTCAGCTTCCCAATGTTGGAGCAGTGTGGTTTTTTAGTTGGGCGGTAACCTAAGTGGTCACAAGAAGGTATATTCGGTTTAATTTTCATTCTGCTGCCAGTTTTTATCTTTATCATCAATTTGTTTATCTATTTATCTTTTTCTCTTGGGAAAAATTGTTCCTAATAGTTAAATTTTGATTCCAGGCACTGGTTTCTAGCCCGGGGGGATTGGGATTGCCCTTCGGGACATGTTGCGGGCCGACTCGGGTGACCAGTCAGGGTCGACCTAGGTTATTTCATGACAAAATGGTATCATAGGAGACCCTTGTTATTTGGGATGTATAGTTGAAGGATATTAGAACTATCGGGTCTCATGAGGTAGATTACAAGTCGGTGCCTCATCACCACTGCTCTTGATGAGACCTAAGTTACTAGTGTTAGTCCGGGATTTGAGTCTCTTGTCTTTGGTTGTTTTGGATTTAGGGATGACAATGGAGTCGAATCAGTTCACTTTGCGGCCTCACATGGGGAGGTGAACCATGTAGAGTCCTAGTGCTCAGTTTAAGGTCCTCTTAGTGTTATTCCATACTTGGGGCATGACCCACCACTATGTCGCTCGGTTTGCCACATACACTAGTTCCTCATTTCGATGGTTTATAGTGTGTTGTGTTTTGTTTTGAACTCAGTTGATGTGAGCGTGTGTTAAAATGGAAGTTTATTCGAAATGAAAAAAGTGGGTATCTTCCAAATTTTTTTTTGAAATTAGTAAACATGTTTTTTAAAGAGAAAGTGTATCTGTTTGAAAAACAACTTGGTATGTGTTTGGAATTGGTAAGGAAAATAAGTTTTTGAACCTTGGAACTCTATATGGTGGGTCACAAGTGCATGGGTATGCATGGAGAGTGAGTGGGGGAACTAGTTCATAGATAGTGTGGGAAAGATTGAATGAATTCACATGTGATGGTTCATAAGGTTCCATCGGTGAGTTTTTAAAATTTTAAAGAAATGATGGTTTTGAAAAAATGATTTATGCTTGTGTTTGTATATGTTTGTCTTATGAGACAATTTCCCTTGGATTTTTTTGTTTCTTTGATTTATTTTTGGCTTGATGTAAGTTTCAAAGGTGTTTTTCATGTTATTATGAGTATTCCGCCTTGAAATCCTCCAAATGTGGTTAATGAGTTATGCCAAGCTCCCAGTTCTTTTAGTGTGTTTTTGGCTTATCGAGGTAACTGAAGTCTGTTAGAGGCAGATGTATAGTTTGGAAAGATAGTGTGTCTTCAGGTTGTTGGGAACTCCCAGGGTAGTTAAGGTTCGTACCATCCCAGAGTTATTTTAGGGTTCAGTTCTGGACAAGTAAAGGTGGGATGTCTCATCATCGTTAGAGTCTGGGGTGTAGTTGGTGGGGGTCAGCTCTTGTGAAGGTTCCACATCTGGCAAAGATCTTCTTCTATACCGAATCCCATTTTGTTGGACCGTTCTCTCACATGCCACTAGTGTGGCCGATTCAGAAATTCTATGTTGCCTTGTCGCATTCCTATGATTTCTTGCTATCGTAAAACTGTTTGGGCCACCGGTGAGAGTTCTGACAGAAGCGTCATTCGGGGGAAGGATTTAGGGACCAGAAGACACAAATGTGTGACTGTGAGGCAGGAGATGATTCAGGAATCAGAGCCCCATCCATAGGTCTTTTGGTGAAGCTCGCACATAGTTTGGAGTTGCCCCGGATGTTTGGATCCTCGGTCCAGATAAATTTTTCAGATTTGGGAGGGAAACATCAAAAAAAACTTTTTTGTTCTATTATCACCGCTGTCGTAAGCTCATCCTTGTTGTGGTGGTGTGAGGAGCTCATTCTACCATAATCTAAGCAGCCTTATCAGCTCATAGTGTAGTTTCTAAATTGTTTGGTTTCTTAGAAGATTGTGGGGCCCGTGATCAAATGGACATGTTCTGATTTTGAGTTGGTTTCAACTATACTGGTTAGGGGGGTGTTTGGTTTCGTGAAATTGATGGAAGTTTTGTGTTCATTTATCATCCTCAGGTCACTGGGTGTTTCGTATGTAGAAATATTATTGTTAAAGTCTCAGGTGTGTTGTTCAGTATATGTGAGGAAAATGAATGAGTTTGGTTAAGTAGTTCAGGCATTTCCCCCCTAAGGGGGGGTGGTTTGTTCGGATTTCAAGGGTTTCTGTATTAGTGAATTATTTGGGTGTGGAGAACGCTCTCATGTTCTAACCTCAATCTCAGGCAGTGGATTTCTTTAATATGGTCGGGTGTGACATTTGAAGGGAATGGTCACCCTGAGGCTCCCGGTTCTATATGATTTTGTCAGGTCATGAACTCAAGTTGGGTCAAATGTTTGCTCGGTGACTTTCTGAGGGATGATAGTGTCTGTGGTGGCGAGAATTGTCATAACCCGACCATGGGTGCCTATTGGTTTATTATTTTCTTGGTCTCATGCCTTTGGGAAGAGTTGGGTTTGGGTCTGGGTTTGAAAATTTTGAAGCTTTGATGTTTTCGGTGGGTCTCGGGCCAGTGCACAGTCACCGCATTGGTAGCGGTCACCGTGCATTCGGTCCGGGTCAGAGCGTGGTCACCGCACCGCTAGTACCGATCATGCATTCAGACTTGGTGAGTGCATAGTTTCCCAACCGTTTAGATAAATAATACAATTATAAGAATAAATTAAATTTTAAAATAATAATAAATAAATAAAGTAGGATAATTAAATTAAAAATAATTTTATAAAATGATTAATAATATTAATAACAATATTTTATAATATTGTTGTTCTTATTATTATTGTTATTATTATTATTATTGACTTTTTAACCTAATTTTTTACTTTACTTTACCTTTTCCTTTTTTCCTCTCTTCCACATGGTGTTGCTCCCTCTTGTCCCCCTGGTTCTGCGCACGCCAAACCGGGTCTCCTCTAGCAGCATCACCTCCCCGTCGTGTTGCGCTCCTGTAGCCCACCTGCGCCTCTGTCACGTGCCCCTGCATAGTGCCTCCATGGGCTCCCTTCAGCCTGCATGATGCCGCTAGCCACACCATCCTCCCCTGTAGGACCTAGACGACCCCACTCCCTGTCCGACTACTACGCCAGCAACCTGCTCGTCCACCAACCATCCTTGAGGCCTACGCCATTCTCCCCTACTGCATTCTGCGCTAGGTTCTCCTCTTTCGCAGGCCTCACCCAATCCTTACCCTAACGCTCTCCCTCAAACCCCTGCACCAACCGCCCTCCAGGAACCCCATCCCCCAGTGCTCACCCGTGACTCCCTGTCTAGCTCGCCCTCCCTAGTCATCCCCCTCCTGATCCGGCCCTCACCTCCCACTGCTCCACTTCGTCCAGCATGACCTCCACTCGATGTGGTCTCCCCCTCCTAGTCCGGCCCTCCCCTCTCACCGCTTAGCACTGTCCGACACCACATTTGTCTGGTGCGACCCCTCCTGGTCCATCGTGGCCTCCCCCTTCCATCGCGGACTCCCCCATCCGGTGCGGCCTCCTTCATCCAGTTGGAATCCAACCGCCACCCTCTCCTTGATGTACCATGCTCTAGTCAAGTCCCTCCACCATCCTGATCATGCTCCGGCCACCTGTGGACCACCGATCTGTCCTTCGGCCACCCACAAACCACTACTTCGGCCTCTCTGTGCCTTCGTCCCTTACTGGCGTGCACCCACCGAAACTGAAACCCTCGCTACACCAGTCATAACCTCCTTAATCGGTGCCCTCTTCAGTGCATGTGACCTCGCTGATGCCCTCCTTCGCACGCAACTCACTTTTGAGTAGGTGAAGACCTCCATCGGTCTTGTTCTATATTTTTTCCAAAATTTATCACCAAAGGAGAGGTGGTTTCTCTTCGCTTCAGTTCATCTTCTTCATCCAAGGTAAGTGTTATTTTTTTTATCGTGTGCCATTTTATTTTAGTTTCTAAGTTGGGTTTTGAAGTCTTGTTTCTTTTACCTGTAGTGCAGATAATTATTTTTGGATGCAATATCATCTTGACGTGCAATTTCAAGGTTGCACCACAATCCGAGGTAATGTTATATATCCTTCGTCTTGTTGCTCAATTTATTTATGGGTCGGGTTTATGTTTGAGTGTCCCTGGAATTTTGTTGGATGTGCGAGGGTCTTCGCCGCACTAATTTTGGGTGTCAGATGTTGTTTCAGGGATTCGAGATCGTTTCCATGTGCGCACATGCATTTTCCTAGATATGGATATATATATATATACATATAACTACCTTCTGAGTGCGTGTTTCCTCATGGCATGAGGAACACATTCATCTGTTTAAAGGTGTGTATATAGTTATATATGGAAGTTTGTTCATGTGAGTGAGTGGGATGTATCTTGATTTAGGAAGTTTTTTCTTTACTTCATTGTGGTATGTGTCTCCATCTTTTCTCTCATTATGAAGCTTTCCATAGGTACTTGCATGATTTTATTTAATTTATAAATATTATTCGCACCTTTATAAGCATGATAGTTTTATAATTATAGTGTTTTTATGCCTTTTAAAAATTGGTTATAACTAAATGATTTTATCTTCAAATGGTATTTTTGGGTGTCTTCAGTTGTGTTTTCTTATCGAAACTTTTTGTGGATATTAGTGTTTTTGTAGAAATGATTTCACATCTCTTTGAATTGGTATTTTTCTCAAAACCTAGGATTTATATTTGGTTATTTTTTTCTAAATGATGTGGGAATATTTGTGTGGCTCATTAAATTGGTTTGAAAAGAAATCCATGTGAATGTGCCCGTTTGGATTTTTAAATACAAAAGTAGTGTTTAGAGTTGTTTTAGAATAGCTTGTGTAATGTATTCATAAAGGCTTTTGATTTTGTAAAACTGGATGCCCAATTTAAAACTCCAACTGTTTAACAAAATGATTTTGATAACCGAATGATGAGAAGGCCTGGTTGGAACTTTATATGTTGAAAATGTATGTATATATATATATGTGGGGTGTTCTTATCTTGGGTAACCCTTTATGGGTGAAAGTATAGAAAGCGCCTGTGTTTGGGGTAGACAAGTGCGGTGAGATGAGTCATGCGTTCGAGGGCCTTCCTACATACCCAGTATTATTATCACCACTATGGGTTCCTAGGAATCTTTTAGAAGATCAAGTGATGGTTTCTAATCAACACCTATTAGAATGGTTGGTACCCCCTGGATTTTGTTAGGCCAGGCAGGCTTTACCACTGCATTGGTCAATTAGGGTGGCCAGTTGGTTATAGAATTTGGAGCTTCACCATACGCCAAAAGGTGGTTCCAAAACCGAGTAAATCCAGGGGTATTTTATGGATTTTTAGGATCTCCCTTGGTTACTGGATTTCTTACATTGCTTGTTTACTTTTTGTTGCATTCACTTATTTTTAGTTGCACTTTTACTTGTTTTACTCTAGCCCAGCTTTGGTATTTTCTGTTTTGGATTTCATTTATAAAATGAAAAATGATTTTGGAAATGGTGTGTAGTGTGTGATGGGTTTTAAAATGATAAAAACATGTTGCATATTTTATAATGGGGAAACCCTGCAATTATATCTGTATTTGAAAATTCTGTCTGTGGACTGTTTTAGCAAAGTGAATAGTTGGATTTAGTGGTTTATTCTTGGCATCCCTACTGAGCATATCGGTTCACACGCCTACTATATCATTCTAGTTGTGGGTTTAGTTTCTCATACAGGTACCTGGTTTAGCTGCTTAATGTTGGAGAAGCGTGGTTTTGTGTTGGTTGGTGACCTAGGACATCACAAGGATGCATATTCGGTCTTATTTTCATTCAGCTGCCAGTTTTTATCTTTATCGTCAGTTTGTTTATCTTTTTGCCTTTTTATCTTTGAAAAAATCATCCCCAACAGTTAAATTTTGATGCCCGACACTGGTTTCCAACCCGTGGGGATCAGGAACACCCTTTAGGCCATGCCGCGGGCCAGCTTGGGTGACCGGTCAGGGTTGACCAGGGTTGGTTCATGACATGTAGGTTTTATCATTTACGGGGAATAGATAATCATTGGACACAATGGATTTCTATCACTCTATCTCTCTCCCTATATCTTTAATTAATGACCTGTTCCTATCAAGATTGATAAGAAATCATTAAATCCCAAAGGATCATGGGGTGATCAAGACAAAAAAACATGAAAATTTATTTACCATTTTATAACATTGAAATATATTGGTTTTTCTCAAATATAAAAAGATCATGAAAGGGTTATTTCTAGAGTGATTCAACACATCATTCATTATAGTGTAATGATGGTAATATGAATGTGTTTTCATAAGATCAAAAAAATCATAAACAAAAGGATCCTATGTTGAGGTTGTTATTTCTTCCAATAATCAATAAATTAATTATAAATATAACATGAAATATACTCCCTATGTGTCTAAAGAAAACTATAAATTAAAATAAATTTTAATTTCATGCATAGTAAAGGGGAAATCATCTTGACCAGAACGTTCATTGATAACTACTCCTAAGGATATTATTATTATCTTTAGTTGGTCTTCATGAAATATGATTAACAAATTTCACTAAAAAAACTATCAAACTTACCAATGAAGAAAAGGATATAATATTCTTAGAACATAGGCAGTGGAGAACACTAGAAATGAATTCCCATTTTCCTTTATAAATGAAATGTGGAAAGAGATCCCCAAAAAGGTCTCGAAGGAACAGTTGAAAAGATTAATGTATGATGTGATGTTATGTTAATTATCGTATATTGGATTGTGGACTAGAAATAATGATGATACTAAAAAATTGATTCATTATCAAATTTATATTTTGAGAGATATTTATTTTCAAGTAATTTCTTACATTTTAGTATAGTATTAAAATTGTTCAACGATATTTTGGTGATGTTCACTACATTATACGACCATACAATTATTTATCATAAAGATTAATGATATTTTGGGGAAGCTTAATGGGGTTGAGGTATATGTTACCTTTAGGTTTAATTTGTGGTTTATCATGAATGTATATATGTGAACAATGAAATTAAATTTTTGTGTATGTAAGATAAAAGTTATGAGATAACATTTAAGGTTAAAACATTCATTCATGATGATGTTATTTTGGATGATCGGGATGTAGGTTTATTTATTGGTAGAATAATATATGCTGATACTTTTCTATTATTATTGATATATTAATGTAAAATTTAATACATATTCAAATGATGGTTTTATAATTTTAGAAAATATCATACCATATGGTAACCATTTCAATATTGTGCAATATTAAAAAAAATGATGAATAACATGCAATCCCTTTGGAGATTTTTTGATTTGTCAGAAGATTATTTTAGAGCTTTATGCATGAAAAGATCATCCTAAATTCTCATAATTTGGAGAAATGGATAAAATTATGTTTTAAATTTATTAAAGGACGAAATTATACTTTTATAGTTAGTATAATTTATTTTGTAATTAATTTATATTGTAAAGGCTTCCCCCATCCTTAGGAAAATAAAATTGAAATAAAAATGTTATCTATTTACATTCATTTGACAGAAATTGATGTTGTCTTAACACCAAAATAATTTTCTGTTATGTGGTTGTTAAAATTATCTAGGACATATTATTTAACATTCTATATTAGTCCATGGAAATTAGTGCTCCCTTTTATGTCTATATTCAATCATCCCACTAATGTTCTCCCATTCTAGTATCTTGAAAGTATGATATTTTTTAATACATCTATAAGATGTGAGTTTTCTGAAAATCCTAAACCATTTTTGGTAAGGATAAAATTTCAAGGATTCACTATATTTAAGGGGTAGAATATAGTATTTGGATATTTTAATATATGAATATAATTTATATAGTACATGACATTGGACACCTAGTTTTTTTGAACTGTGAAATAATATTAAAATATTAATATTTGATGTTACATTTTTTACATAATCTTTGAATTAGTGGTTATGAATATTATTACCCAAATTTTGAAATATAAATATTTCACCTTATAAATAAAATCAAATATACTAATTCATAAAAAAAGTAATCAGTATTTCATAATGTTATTTTATGCTTCATAAATAAATTCTTTGAAAAAAATTATTTGGGAGAAAATTCTAAAATTGTGTAATAGTGCATCTATAAATTATATTTTTCAGAAATAATATATTTTATAAAATTATCTTATCAAAATATACATAATGTGAAATTTAATATTTATTTTAAAGGATTGATTTCACAATGAATAATGATAATATTTGATTTTTGGTGAAAATTATTATTTTTGTTTCAATCATTTATAATGTTAAATATTTTTTAAAATTATTTAATAATAATATTAGGTACCTTATATTATGATTAATTCAATTACATTCATTGGAACACATTTTATGATTGAAATTAGTAAAAAAAACATATATATATATATATAAATAATTTTTTGAAAAATTGTTTCGGTTGTGTTTTGACTTTTGATTTTAAATTAATTACTACTAGTGGTTGAAATAAAATAATGAAAAATAAATTTAATAATTCTGATGAGTATATAAAAATTTATTAAACAATACACTTTTATATATGTGTTTTAAAAATTATAACAATAGAAAATAATTGTCAACATGGTAAGTGTAAATCTTGGAGTAAAAGTTAAAAATAATATGACAAGGAAAAGAAAACTACCCTATCAATTCACTTAATTTCATAGAATGGGCGTATTTCATCCCTAATTATACAAATATTTGAATACATGATTGTTCATTCCATTTTTCGGTGATTTTTACCTTTATATTGATTTATTTAAATAAATTTTAATATAATTCATTATCTTCATTTTATTATCTTAAAATTTGTGATATAATGAAAAGTACAGTAAAATTTTAGTTATAAATATTAAATTTAAAAATATATATATATTTTTACCATATAAATTTATATAAATCAATATGGTGATAAAATTACATTAATGACTACACAATACCAACACAAGATTTATTTCGTTAATAGAATAATAAAATAAATCATTTTTTCATATGTAATGTGATACAATTTTAATTAATTATTGTATACGAATGTTTTTATGGATATATATTGAATTATAGGTATTCCTTAAAGGATGATATTTTAATTTCACATTTTTAAAGATGTATTTATAGTCATATTAAATTTATAGTTTTAGAATTGAAAGTTACAGTTTTTAATAATAAATAATATTTTATTAAATGATTTAAAATTCATTAAAATATCAAATTTATACAAATGGATGTTGTATGGTCTAAATCATTATCCATGGTCTATTTATATGATTTTTCTTTTTATGTTAATATTCTTATCCCATAAAGGGTGAAAACAATAATTTTGGGTAATGGAAAAATAGGTTAATGGGTGATACAACTAAAAGATAAGGGTGAAAAAATAACCGAAACACATTCAAATTTTATCAGATATAATAACATGGGGTCATAATCATTTTACATTTTAAATATATCAATTTGGATCCATTTTTAAATGAAAAATGTTTTTTATTAATATAATGATTTAATAAATTCCATGAATACCCCTCATTTATAAAAGGACTCCCATTCACTCTCATCTTTACACAACATAAAGAATTATAAATATAAAAAACCTTGAAAAATTATTTTATAAAAAAAATAATTCATATTTTTAGGTGGTTGATTTCCAGATATACTAACCTTGGGACCCCTTAACAGTTTTTTAATGTATTTCTTTCAGAGAAGAGGTAGTTTCCTAAATCAATAACATTTTTTTATTATCCTTTCATGTACTCCAAATATGTGGTATTTATCATAAAAAAAATAAATTCTGTATAGTAAATATTTTATACTATTATTTTTTATTATTAATCTACTAATATCAACCATATTTTAATAAAATGGGTGGTGAGTGTATTTCTAGAGCGTACATAATACATTTTGTTTAAAATTAGTCAGAAAATTAAATTTTTAATAACTATATTTTATGTATACATAATATTATTAGTTTAATTTTTATATATTATATTAATAAATAATTATCCAGTATAATTAAAATTTCATCTCTACCTTCTTAACTTCCAATCCAGTAGAAAATGATAACATCACTTGTGGATACTTGTGGATAACTAGGACCATGAAAATATGTGATTTATTTGTTAATTAATCATTTCATGGATATTAATAAGGAATAATTTGATAAAAATATATGATAGATTAGATATAAAAATTATTTTTTAATTGTGAATTATTAGTTACCATTCTTTAGTACCGTCATTTGAATAGTGATAATAATATTCCTATGTCTGTACATCCTACAATCTCTAGGAATAGTGTAATTCATTTGTCAATCTCAAAATTTTATAGGTGAACCTAAATTTATATAAATTAAAAATATATATGATATATATATATCACTAATATCATTCTAAAGAATATTTTACCATGAACAAATCATTAGGACCAAAAATATTTAACAAAAATATACATTAAAGATGAAGTATCTACCACCCAGAACTGTGATTTTAATAGTTAATTATTAATAAACTTGAGATAAAATGTCTTAATTAAATCATATGTGGTATTATATATAAGAATATGATTTTAGAAAATATGGATGAAAAATATATATTAATTATACTTGAGGATAGAACATGTATGAAGGACGTCGTACCATAGTTAATGGTTTCATATCATTGTTTCATTCCATGATACATATTTCATACTCCAAATATATTTGTTTTATATAGTGGTTATAATCATAATTGACATGTTATATCCTAAATATGATTATATTGAAATTATTTAATGTTTTACTTGATGTTATTTCTTTCATGGGGGTTACGATTCAAAAAAATAAATGTTGTATGTGTTTACGTCACAATATCATCATTGTTTAGGATTTTTTATATTTTTGTCCACAATGGGGATGTTATTACGTATTTATATATTAAACAAAATAAATTTATTCCCTCTATTTATTTCTATAACTTAATTGTTCTCTTTTTTATTTTAACCTCGTTATGTACTCAAGTAGTTATTATATTTTTTTAAGGGAAACCAACATTGTTTTCCTACATGGAAAAAATAATAATTTTCTTCCATATCCATATATTCATTATAATTTTATAACTTTTTTTAAAAATATTTGGTGATTTATTAAATAATTTTTCAACAACATTTTACTATTAAGAAATGGATTACGAAGAATATCCTTGTCAATTTTAGAATGAGGTTGTTTTTTACTCTTTTTATAAAAGTCTGACATGAATGTTTATTGACGTATACAGTAGAAATATAAGTTACAACATTCATGAACACTCAATGATAGAATCCTCTTTTACATGTTTAGATGGTTCTTTCTAAAGGAAATTTTTTCGATAATATTATTGAATTTTTTATCAAAGTGTATATCAAGATGAAAATGTATGATTCCTAAATTATTTTTTTAAATATGTTTTATGGTATTTATCTTCTTTAGAGGATGAAACCCTTTATTTTTATAGTAATTAACAGGGGATATATTTGAATGATATAATATTTATTCTTTATCAATATGAAATATCATCTGTTTTATTCGGGAAATAGTAACAATTCATATAGTAGTTTTTATATTGGAATTTTTATTTTGACTATCATTTGATTTTTTATTCCCCCTTTTCATACGATAAATACTTGATTCTTATTATGTGATATGACGAACCTTATATTTTCCAATGATGTATTGTTATGTCTCATGAAAAAAACTGCTATGGGTATTTGGCTGAGGCCCTCCCCATTAATGTATGATGACTTTGCACATGGCCTTGAAAGTATGTTTATGAAGTCAAAAAATATTTATTCCATCTCTGTGAGATTATTTGTTGATGTCAATGTGTTAATATAGTAGTTATGATATCCATGGATAACATTCAAGAGGACACAAATAGTTATATTATAATATTTGATCACTATTTACACCTTCCATATAATTCATTATGAATGAGTTATAGATTAAATGAAATGTTTTTTTATTTATTTAACATTCCAAAATGACTTTACTTGTTTAATCAAGATAGATTTAATTTCATGTAACATTTATTGACCCTATGATATCACCCTTATTTTATTTCATTTTCACAAGATATAATGATTTAATCATTAAATGAGTTCAGGGATACATAATATATAATTTTACTATGTTATTTATTTTACTTCCACAAATTCAAGGTAATATTATACATGTAAATGGATTATCAATACTAATAATACATTTAGTTTTTGGGTTTTGATATCATTTATATAGTTAGAAATTAACAAAGTAACAACTGGATCGTGGCTACCATGTTTGGGGCCATTATGTAATTTCATACACCTTCCTAGAATATTAATTTTCCATTTTTCTTCATTTTTGGTTTTGAGGGAGGTTGTGGGAGTTTTCAATGGGGGATAAAACAATAATAAAGGTGTTTTAGGATGTTTATGCCATGTAAGTGGAATACACTAAGGGTAAAGGTTGTTCATGAATTCTGTAACAGGTAGTTTCATGGACTGTAAATCATATTTGGGGTAGCACATGAAATAAGTAAACATCCTTTAAGTGAGAATTATAATGTGTAATAAATAAATGCTAATGGGAGTTGAATCTCTTAAATGGTGGAAATTTTTAGAAAACTGAGTATTTCACAATATGCAATGGTTACATGATATGAAACTGGAGGGATTATAAATTTTATGATATGTTATTATATGCATACCATTCATTAAACTATACCACTTCTCCCCCTTATTTTGGTTGAGCCCTTGGAAACCCGAAGAGACGTCCGAGCTATATAATCCCTTATCTGATTCAATGCATCAGGTAGACCCCAATTGGAAATCCATGGTATGTTCTTCTCTATTCATGTTGGTCTTATCCTATTCTTCATTTGGTAACCCACTTTTTTTATGTTACATTGGTTAAGTGTGTGATTTGGGATATGTTATGATGGATATTTTGTTTGGATTAGTTAGATCGATGGACTCTAGTGTGCGGTTGTGGTCTATGGGAATTTCTTTTAGGCCTTGTGGTTAGAAAAAAAATCAGAAAATCCACTTGGTGGTAAGAAATCCATCATTTATCATTAATTTGTATTATGTGGGAGTGGCCTATTTTTGTTTATATATATTGTATATTTCATTAAAATAATGACAATGAACTAGTTAAACTAAAATAAAAAAGGCAATGGGGTTTGATTCCCATGATTTGGTAGATTTGATACAATTTTTATATGATGGATTATATAGGGTTGATGCCCCATTGAAAATTTTATCCATTTGGTTCTTTGTTTATACTGGATGATACGTGTTTAATTTTTCTATTATGATTACTATAATCTCATCCTAAAATTGGAAAATTGGAAACCCACTTAAATTTAGCTAATTAAAGGGTTTCCCTAGGATTATGGATTTGGTGAAAGTGCCCCAAAATTAATTTTGAATCTGAGTAATATTCTTATTAAAATCTATAAAATGTTATCAAGGTGTTGTGATGTGTTCAAATTCTTTTGGGGATGTGATTTGTGATTGCGTAGTGATGGTTAGTCTATTGGTAGGATGTGGTCATGGTTTTGGGGTAGAAGGGCTATTGTTCTTTCTGTGTGCTTTTGGGGTGGCAAGGTGGTGGTTGTATCAATGTGACTATATTGTAGTGAGGTGGTGTGGTGTAGACATTCTTTTTTGTAAGATCCATATTTGTTTTTTTTTTGTGTATTATTTTTGGGGTGATGAGATTATGGTATGATGAGAATGATGATTTTCTTGGGATGTGTGGTTATTTGTTTCTAGATGACTATGTAGTGATTCAATAACATTTTCAATAATGAATAAATACAATTTTTTGGTTTGGATAATGAAATGGAAATGGATAATAAAAAAATAATGATGGCATGTATGGTCAAATGTGGTTGATTTTTAATAATTAAATGAATGGGATGGATAATTAATTTTCTTTTTGGTATGAGATAAGGAATGTGTTCTCTGTGGTGTTAAAAATTTATAGGTTATTGTTAAAATTGATATTTTTTGTGTTGTTTAGTGAATTATTGTGAATCAATATTTGGGGCTTGCTTGTGGCCATATGTATATACTTTTATATTCCATGTGTTGTCTATACACACATAACCTATGTTGATAAGTTTTTGTTGATACCTGCATTGTCATGAGGGGGAGTTTATCTTGAATCTTTTGAGGAGAACATATTGTTGGGTTACAGTGGATTCCTGATCTCTCTCCAAGGCAAGGTAGGTATTGCAGAATATGTGGTAGATATAGTTCTAATAGTTCTCATGATAGTTGTTTTTAAATCAGTGGTTTCTTTGATTGAGATGTGTTGTGGTATTTCATGTTTGTTGGTGAGCCCATATGTCTTCGTGTGAGAAGTTACATATACATGTGTATGTGGGATGGATGTGGCTGGAAAAGGTAGATTATGTCATGGGTCTTTAGTATGAGGGAACATGAAATATATCATTCTTATTAATGAATCCCTAACAATCTGGTCATGGTTTGGATGTGATGGGTTGTGTCTTTTGGGAAATACAAGTCAAGGATGTTCTTTTGGTGGTAGTAAACTTAGGTGTTTGTTTCTATGATTTTATGGGACCATGCTTTTGGGGACGTGTGGTATATTGAAGATATGGGATCCTCATGATGTATATGGTTGGGGTGTGAGAGTGGGATAATAATAGGAATGCTGTGTTTGGTACCCATTATTGATGTGAATCATGTTATATTATATATCTTAATTTTCATTATTTATTGAGTGTTCCTTGGTGAGGATGAGGTGGATAGTTAACCAGCATAGGTGATATTTGTACTGTTGGGTTTTCTCATTGAAGAATTAATATTCTTATTTCAAATTTGAAAGAGGGACATTGGTTCCCCAACTGAGTATAACTGTATAATCTCTCTATTTATATATGGTTTTTTTTAATGATTTATAGTGGACTACATGGACAGTGCGGAACATATCTATCTCAGATCATTTGATATCTACTATGTTATTTCATTATCTTTTCTTTTGGTACTTAATTGTGGGAATTTCATTTGTATCATTTTTATTTATACATGCATTTTGGATCATATTTTTTCCATATATTCTTTTTTGGATGATTCATCTTATCTACGGATTGCATATTTTAATATAGGGTAATACCTCCCACTATAATAATATTTTTATAACCAAGGTTCGTGTAACTAACCATTGGCCTACTGGAAGTTGGAATCAAGGGTTATTATTTCTCACCCCTCATTGAATTTTCTTTAATATGAGAGTTCATGGTAGAGTTGTATCGAAAATTATGGTTGATATATAGTATGGAATTAGGAGTTAGGTATTGTGAGGATTGTGATGGTTAGTACGGATGTAGTGCCAGCTGACCTAGGTGAATGATATAAGCTTCAGAGACATGCTAGGAAATGATATTTTACTGCCCATGTGATATAGTACCCCAGACATTGATCATATTGAATTCCCAAGCGAGGTGAAACTATTTCCAGGGTAGAGGCCTATGAGAGATACACGCATTATGATAATTATTTTTATTGATTGAATTGGGTTGATGTGGGAAGGATAATATGATTAAATTAAATTAAAATTAAAATATATAGTATTCCATAAAAAAATTTGAAATTTTTTATTACCATTCAAAAATAGGACTTATATGTTTCTCATGTGTGGCACAGAAATATGCGGTTCAATCGGAAGATATCATTGATCGACATAGGGTTAATCTAAAATAACATGATAAGGCTTTTCAATGGTTTTTTTTTTGTGATTTTTAGTGAATGGTATTGGTAATTTATGAGGGATGTTCTTTGGTTTTGGAGATATATTGCTGGATTTAGGAGGTCGTGATTCTATTTAGTTTGATCTATGGCCTGGTGGGATTCAGGGTCCCATTACAGGGAAGTCAGAAGTGAGGAGCTATGCATTAGTATCAGATACTTTATATTGGAGATAAATATGAGGATTATGTTTCATGGGTTGAATTGAGTAAATAATTCTATAAAGAGTTCCTTCCATCGATTATTAAGGAATGAAAGAGGTGGCAACATGTTTTTCACTTGGAGTGGATCATGGTAGTGTAGGAGTTAAGAATCACATTCAAGGACCTTAGGCACCTTCCCCAGATCACTTCCCAAAGATGATTCTCTTATGAGAAATATAAAGGAGGAACCCCTTCATTATATCCATTATGAATTTAATCGATTTATATAATAAAAAAATCTAGAGGTTTAGAAAAACGTAGAGGTGATTAAGAGGATATACCCATTATGTGGTTTTCCACAAGAGGGGAACCAGTAGGGTTACTCAAGGTGTAGAGTCAATAGTGGAAGGTATCAGGTTCTAGGGTAATTGAGGTTTTTAAAAGTAGGTATTTGACCTCACCATATTTTGTTCCATCATTCTAAGAGAATTTTTTATCATGATCTTCCTAGGATATTTGTTCTATAATAATATTTATATGGTGTTCATGGACATCTCCATAATCAGTGCCGAGTGGTCCTTTGAAATCATTTTGGTTGATGATGGAAGGTTCAGTGTGGTACCATTAGTAGTTTCCTGTAATTACATTTTAGCAGTAGGGCGAACAAGTTTAAGCTCCGTGTAGGGGTGATGGAGCTAGTAGAGTCGAACCTCTAGATTCACATCATGTTCACAATCCTTGAACAAATAATGGTTGGGGAGGTTGTTTTTTGAGAAAGGTAGAGTAGAAATTCCTAATGAATTTCAAACTATGCAGGAATTAGTGACATAGGGGCTAGAGATCATTCAAGGTATGATTGGGTTTTTAATACTCCTATTTGTGCCTATTTTGATTCAGGAGTTTTGACTCCTTTAATTCACACACCCTAGTACATTCTCTAGGACTAGACATTGAGATGATTCCACAAACCCTGGTGTGGAATATTCTAGTTGTAGGATTGACCTACGTGTTTAATTTGGGATGTCGATTCAAATTGATGTTGGGACACAATAATCCAATGGGAAACTTTTCTTGATATATATGTACACATTTAATATCAACCTCAGCATCTATTGGTTGAATTCCATGTGTGATGTTATCAACTATTTCTATAGGAGAGTAATTTTCATTGATGTCAATGGATATAATGAGATTTTCATTAGTGATCTAGGTTTTCTGGTGAGCAGTTTTCATTTAGACACCCTTCATTATTTGATAGATGATTTATCATTAATTTTTTTAGAGGCTGAGATATTAGAGGTTTCCAGGGTCATTAGTTAGTTTATATATGTTTTCCAGATGAGGATGTGAAGCATCTCCCTCATTGTGATATTGATTTCAGCATTAATTTTTATTTTGTTGATTCTCCAGTATCATTTTCGTATATTTAGATAAAACCTTTAGAGTTGTGAGAGTTCAGAGTTATGATATATGATCTAATATAGAAGAATTTTATCTAAACTAGTGTATCCTTGTGGGTTGATCTAGTGTAATTCATTGAAAAAGAGGATGGTAGTTTTAGGTATGGTATATATTACCATAGGATGAAACGGGTGAGGATTAAGAATAGTAACACTATTTCGGGGGTAGATGACCATTTCAATTATTTTAGAGGGGAGAGTTGATTTTATTAGATTGTTATGTGGTTGGGATATCAATGTTTTAGGGTGATTTTGAAAGATATATTGAATACGTCCTTTAGATGAACCTATAGGAACTATGATTTCATGGTCACGTCATTCAATGTTAAAAACACACCATCCATGTTCATGGGGCTTATGAACTCTACGTTCTATGAGTTCATTGACAAGATCATCATTTTATTCATCAATCATACCTTTATATGCATAAAATCTGATGAGGAGCATGCTGATCATATCAAAAATTAAATTGTAGGTTCTTTGACACAACCATTTTATAGAATATTATCCACGTTTAGGTTTTTGGAAAAATAGGTTTGTTCCCTCAAGCACTTATCTTCTCAGAAGGCTGTGGTATTGGACTCATTGAAGTTTGTGGATGTTTTTTCATGTGTAGAGACCAATAACATTGTAGCTTTCCATAATTTTCTTGGTCTTGTAGGCTATTATCAAAGGTTTTTTCAAAATATCTCTTGAGTCGTTGCCATGTAAAAATATTTGAACAAAAAAGATGTGTTTTTTTGTTTATTGATCAGTTATAGTTAGGATTTGGTTATTAGAAGTTGAATTTATTTAGTGGTCCATTTCTTTAGTTTCATGATAAGGGTATTGTGTTTTAGGTGTTTTTTGAAACTTACCATATAGAAATGGGATACATGTGGATGTTGCAGTGAGTGCTGATCTATTATGGGTGTAGAATGTTTTGTCCCCATGATTGTATCTATACTGGCCATGATTTTGATTATTTATCAATTATGTTTACATTGATGTCTCGAACACAATCACTCATTGGGGAGAACATTATGGTCTTTGTTGATCAGAACATCCTAAGCTATATATTTTCATATAATGATCTGAATTTTCATTAGAAAAGGTGGTTGATTTTTATTATGTATTATCAATTGATATCTCCTTGAACTCTAGAAATGGGACTATTTTGGTTGACACGTTGATCATGATGTTTTGGGAAGTATATTCTTTGGGATACTGGGGATTCATGGAGAACAATAGAGAATTCAGAATCCTTCCATTTAGATATATGGGTGGATGATAAAAGAGGTTGTTTTTTAGATGTAAGTGCAATCTTATTTAATGAAAAAGGTGTAGGAGTATCAAATGAGAGACTCATAGGCATAGGTGATGTATGATCAGGTTTTCCAGGGTGATTCTCTCAAGGGATGGTTTGAGGATATTGGATACCGGATTCTATTTCATGGTAGGTTTTTTTCAGTTGTGATGTATGAGAGTATCCTTTTGGAGTTTCATTACTCAAATTTTATTATAGAACCATTAGTATCGATTACATTATGTGTCTTAGGGATACAATTTTTGTGGACCCATATTAAACAGGTAGTGGAAGATTCTATGGAATGTAATTTTGTTTTCTAGTACGTAAAATCCAAAAATAATTTTCCATGTTGACTTTTTCTACCTTCAGATGTTCCCAACATGGAATGTGATGTAATATTGACAGAATTCATCACATGGATACCCTGATCTCAGATAGGTTGTGGTTCAATCAAGGTAGTCAAGGATATCGACCCACATTCAATCAATCAAGGAGTCGTGTGAAACAAATGATTTTTCGAAGAGGTATGTCGATGAGGTGGTGTGGTTTCATAGTGTTTAGTGATTCAAAATCATATATTGGGGAGAAAAAGTTTACCTCATGTGTCTATAGGGGATTATAATATATATTAGAACTCAATTACACCTCAACACTACATTTCACTCTTAGATAGATGGTAATATCTAATAGACTATCAATACTTTGGAGGATGTGATACATGAATTCATCTTTGACATTGGTTGATATTGGGTTTCATACATACCTTTGGACATGTTTTTGTAAAAAACAACTATCAATCCCTTAATGTGATGCATCAATTTTAGGTTTTGTATGTGTAACCTTTTAATTCATTATAGTGCAGGACCGAGGTTTGGGAGGAAACTGTTCTTAGTCCTTATGTGGTGCAGATCACAATAGAGAATGATCATCTTTTTCATGAGTGGTTTAAAGTAGTGTAAGACTAGTAGAACCATTATTTTAATCATTGGAGAAGTCTAATTGTGTATGATTAAAGGTTCCATGTGTTCCTTAAGGCATCCCCTTAATCATGGGTACCAAACATTAGAAAGAGGGAGTCAGCCTTCTCTGAAGTTTTTTGCGCCCTTTGAGGAACTCAGGTGTGTTAGTGAGGTGGAATATCATTTGTAATTTCTAAAACATCTTGATAGGATCCACCAAATCTTCCACTTATATCAACTTTTTCAGGGTCTTCATCATGAATCACATGTCATTGAATATTGAGAATCAGATATAGATGAGGATTCAATGTTTTTAGAGAGATTAGTAGAAATCTTGGATCTATAAGGAAATACACTCTATAGAAGAACCATTCCCTTGTTTTTTGTGTTGTGGAGGAATGTAGGTCTGGATTATAGTACCTGGGTGTGGGAGAAGATGATGTGACCCTAGTACTAAGAGTTGTTTTGAATTTGGGTTTTCTTTTATTTGATTCTCCTTAATGATGTGATGTCTTAGACCATGTTGTTTTATCTAATGAGTTATTTTCCCGGATTTTTTACATATGATTTTTATTAAGTATAAACATATGAAAAGGGTATGAACTTATTTATAATCTAGAATCATTGACTAAATGGAATTAAACTACTTCATGAAATTCAGTGCCACCAAGAGACTATAATATTTTGACACATAGGATAAAATTATCTGATTTTTATGTTCTAGGTAATGTGGTATATTAGTTGTATTGGTTTTTGGTTTTGGCTATGTAGAGGTTGGATGGTTGTGATGATGGTGATGTGTGGTATTGTAGATGTGTGAGATGTTTTCTGGTAATTTGGTTTTTCAAGTTTAGTTAGTTGTTGTGTTTGAGGTATGACGAGAACATTGAGATGTTTCTCAATGGGTGGTCATTCAGACCCCTTTCAATCTAGGCATGATTTTGTAGTCTCATGGGAGAGATTCATTTGATATTTATTTAATGTAATGGACCATTAATTTACGACAACATACATTTCTAGTATTATTGGTTGTTAGTGTTATATGGAGGTTATAGGAATTTTCAGTGGAGGGGTAGCTGTAACATAGATGTGTTAGGAATTTAATGATTGTAAGTGGAATAAACATTGTGTAATGATTGTTCACAACCTGTGTATCCAAAAGTATCATTTCAAGTAATTTTTTTATGGTGTAACCAATGAAATGAGTACACTACAGGTAATTTGGGATAACAATGTTTGATAAATAAACATTAAGGAGAATTTATTTATGTTGAATGCTAGAAATGTTGGGAAACAAAAGTATTACCAATTATGTAATGGTTACACAGTGGGAAACTAGCAAGATTCCATGTTTTATGTTATTTTAACTGCCCAATTGAATCTAATAAATGTTACTCCTTCTACCTCTTGTCATTGACGAGCCCTATGCACCCCAAGGAGACAGTCAGGAAAATTTAATACTTTCTCAAACTCAACCCATCCCAATGGGGCATGTTGCATGACTCCCCAAGACTTCCTCCTATAGGCTAGGGGATGAAGACTATATCCATGATGAAATATCACTAACATGGGAGGCATTAACATATGTACATGTGCACACACACAAACACACATAAATGGGCATATGAAACACTGAAATGTAAAAACAACTATGAAACCATTAATACATACATATAAATCCCACTACCATTATATGATCGGAAGTGAAAGAATTTAAATAGGTACAAATACAATCCCACCACAAAGTGTCTGAAATAGGAGTCCATCCTGGATGTACAATAGGGAATTTCAAAATACCATATGAAAACTACTTGGTCAGTCAAGTCTCACAAAGAACCTCTTGTTCTGGGTCTGTAAAGGACTCTGTTAATGGGTCGATCATCAACACAAGACATGCCATATGCTCTAAAATACTGTGTAGTGTTGAGTATAAAAATGCTCAATAGGACATTCATAAACAAAAAATTGATACAACAAATACAGTAGAAAATTATATTATTCTAAGGTGAACATGTATGTACTTATTCAAGAAACAGAATCCATCTATATGGATTTAATGAATTCATATTTTAAAATTTTCTATTATGTGATAATACTATGGAGTATTCAATAGAAACTCAACTCGAATAGTACATGATGGTACGAATAAATCATGATTAGTTTTTTAATGGTCTAGTCTATAACAAAACCAATACACAAATCATCATGGAGAAAATTCATGCAGTGTTATACTTTATCAAATAATGTTTATATTATCATCAAATTGGGCTATTAATTGTCAAGTAAACCCAAATTATGGGGAACATTATTGTAGATTCTGTATGATGAAACCAAAAGGAGGTACCATGGTATATGTCTACAAGGATTATCATAAATTTTTTGGTGATGTCAATAAATTCTAATAAGAAATGAAGATTAATAAAAATAAATTATGAATGAATAATGTATATGGATCATATAATATATGTTTGGAAAAAATGTGTGGAATGTGTATCTCTCTAGATAGTGGGATAATTATAACCAATCATGATATATATGTTGATAACATATGGAAATAAAACTTTTTTTAATACTATATTATTAAATATACGAAATGAAATTCATCTAAATATGACATAATGTTGAAAATAACTTCTTGGTCAAAATATATAAAAAATAGATTTATGAGTATTATAAATGTAATCATAATATAAATACTAAAAAAATATTGAAAAATACATTTTTAAAAAATTCCGGACTTGATTTTTGTTACTGTATAATCCTTCTAATTTTATGCCTAGAAATAAGAAGTGATTATGGAGATTAAAATATTTTCACAAGAATAAATTCTATGAATTTATCTCAAATTCCATGAAATGTTATTAAATTTGATATTACGGATGATTAATTTATTACATGGAGTATCCAATAGATCTAAAAAAATTGCATAGACTTATAGTTATAAAAATATAAAATTTCTCATAAAATTTAAATGGGATGAGTTACTAGTGTCTGGTGAAGTGATAATAATTGTAATAAAGTGAATTGATCAGTTTAAAACACTTGTTTCAATTTTATATATTATATCATAAAATGATAATTTAATTTGAAATTAAAACATATTATGGATAGTGGTTACCATATATACTATATTTTTTTACATTATGGCTCTATATATAGCTTTGAAGCCATCATAGAAACTCCATATTGAAATTTGGTGTCATAAAATCAGAATGATATTTACCATTTTATGTTAATCCATGAAAATATATTTTGTATGTATTTCAGGATTATGATATCCAAACAAGAGGTGGATATGGTTATATCAATACATAAAGGACGTTTTAAATATATTATTGTTATAATAAACATATTCAACCCGCAAAATTGTGTATTTACAAACCCTAAACACTGAATCATGGTACACCTATCATCTATATCCATACTAAGAAGAATAATGTATTTCATGTTGGGACATATAGGTCCTGAGATGTTGGATCTAGTTCAACTGGGAGTTTTCTATAGTAGGTTCCCTAAAACAACAATATTCTAGTTTACATTGGAAGAATATTTAAAGCAGATAATATTAATATAAATATCTTCACACATATTGATTTTTTTGCAACAATTTTTTTTATAATGTCCTATTTCATATTTTAAATTGATAAGATCATAGATGTTCTAGGATATGAGGAGAACATTTAAATTCCACGATAATATTCTTAAAAATAGTTTTATAGTCAGATACAAAATCATGATAGGGAACCTGGTATATAATTTTTAAGTGTCAGTAATCTTATGTGGGTGAGGATTTTTTCATGAAGTTTACACTTGGTAATCTTTAGGATGGGATATTATGAGAACATACATACTAGTACGAAATCCACAAGTTTTTCTTCAATCAAATATTCTTATCTCTAATCACGTCTAATGATTATTATATGTTAATATCATGATTAATTCATGTCATTACATTCTCACTTATATTAATTGAAAAAACCAGTATTCCCTATGTTGGTGGGATGTTGGGTATAATGTGTGCGACATGAATAAAATTCCATTAATGGTTCACTTGAGGAAGGATTTACTATCTAGATATTTGGAAGTTGATATATAAGACATTTCACTAAAATATAATTGTGCATATTTCCATGCCGATGATGTGAAAAAATTTATTTTAGATAGTTAATGAAATATGTATCACATATATCAGTTGATGAGGTAGATTTGAAATCATTTATATGTCATATTGTGATAAAATAATTATATTAAAATGAGAGTGTTCAAATATGGTTGTTGATTCAGAAACAATAAGCTACTCTGGTTAGTTTACCTAACCCATTTCTGTATTGTAATCTTTTACATTAGGTGTAACCACCTAATGCTATGGATAAATAATCATATCTGGTCAGAATAGATGTCTATTCATTGATATCATTTAAATTATATTTTAATTTAATTAATGGAAAAAATATTATTCTCAACATCGTGCAATAATTATATTATTTTATTATTAATCTAATAAATTAAATTAATATTTATTCATCAGATTGTGAATGAAATATATTTATTTATATTATTTATTTTTTAACAGATATTTATTGACTAGTTTGTGGATATAAATATTTATTTAGGTGTAAATTTTTTATTAAGGTGTTCAGTAAATGTCGAGGATTTTGAATGGACCAAGACCGTATTTGGTGTAAATATTAATTTACAGGTCAGTAAAATAATATTAATCATTGTGTAAGTTATCATGAACCATTAACAAATAATAATATTATTACTATTCTATTACATGAGGTTTAATAAATATTATAATATTATTTAAGGGAAGAAATGCAGTATTATAATATTTAAAGTAAAAAATATCTCTATAAACAGATTATTATACCTATTTTGTATGGTGAATTGATGATGAAGAATAGATAATCATTGTGTAAAATGGACTTCGATCACTCTCTCCCCCCCCCCTCTTACATTAATTAATCACCTTTTCCTCTTAGGAATCTGATTATATTGTTCAATATGAAAGGGTTAAGGTGTGATAATGATAAATAGAACTAGAAAATTCATTCACCATTCTATAAACTTGAAATATATTGGTTTCCCTTAGATATAAAAGGATCATGTAATGGTTAATTCAAGAGGGGTTCTATAAATTATTCATTATATTTCAATGATCTTAATATTCAATGGTTTTTGTAAGATAAAAAAAACATCAACGAAAGGATCCTATGATGTTGTCAGGATTCATTCCATTGATAAGACATTTAATTATAAATTTATCATGAAATATAAAATCTAGGTGTTTATGGAAACTCTAAATTTAAATAAATTTTAATTTTATACACACTAAAAGTGAAATCACTATGACTAGAACCATTAATGATAATTAGAGTGAACAGTATTTTTATTATTACTAGTTCGTTTTTAAGATATATGATTAAAAAAATTCACCAAAACGAACTTTATAACTGAACAATGAAGTGAGTTATATATTTTTCGTCGATCACTGGTGGGGTAGAACATATTTATATGAATTCTAAATTTCCTTAATTTCAGAAATGTGAGATGTGACACCCCAGAAAAGGTCTCAATGGAATGGTAAAAATATTTATGTCAAAAAATAATATCATAGATCAATTAAGTGTGGAATAAAGTTGTATAATTAGGTAGAACGAATAAATATCATCCTATAGGACCATTTATAGTTCATTATCTTATTTTTAGGGAATATGGTCATTATCCATGTCAATTTACTAAACGAAGGGTTTCATCCTAAATTATAGAACTACCTATTTTATGATAATAATTGATGTTTATAGATTGACGTGTTTATGAATTTTTATTTTTGAATTATGTTTTGGAATTATTATATCAATTATATTATGTATATATTAATCATCAATCATATATGGATTATTCCAAAATATTTTTAATGATTTGAAATCATATTATACCTATATCCACAAAAAGTGATTTAGATTAAAGGTGATGATTAAAATTGATTAACTAAATTGTATAGTATTAGTGACCTTTAAATTGGTTAGTAAATTGTTGAATTTTTTTTTTCATATTTGATGGATTTTATTTTATTTTAATTGTATTTATAAAAATAAATTTTGATTTTTTATGAGGAACACAGAATTTGATAAATTTTTTATGAAAATATGTTTTCATTTGGTGTTTATCTAAGATTCGTGGATACCATAATTGGTTTACAATTTTATGTTTTTATTAGTTTAATGGGTTTCATAACCCTTTTAAGGATTTTATTGATTGGATTATAAGGTGATTTGAAAATTTTATTGGGTTTTTATAGGAATACACATTTGAATTTTTTAATAAATTTGGTTATTATATGATTTGATGTTATTTTAATAACTATATATTGGGTTGTAGGATATTAATATTTTTGATAGATAAAAATTCATTCATTATCAATGATATATTTTGAAAAACATTTTATTCTCAAGTAATGGATTTCATTTTTGGACAATATTTAAATTGGACCGGTGTTATTTTGGTGATGTTCACAACATTTTAAGACCATACAATGATTAATCATATGGATTAATGATATTTTTGGGGATGTTTAATTGGGTTGAGGTATATGTAACCTTCATGTTTATTATGAGGTTTAAGGGGATATTTGTTGAATGATTTGGGTTGACAAACACATTTTACAACAAGAGGAGTATCCCTTGATATGGTTTTTCAAATTTGGAGGAATTGTTAGTGAAGTACAATTCATGATTTCTATTTTGGTAATCTACTCTGTCATGTATTTGGTTTCCTAGAGTTCCCAAATTTTTTCCTACCAAAATACTATCAGATATCTTGGAAAACAAATGTTGGGGTTATAAAAAGTGGAATATGGATCATTTCCACTAGGATATTCAAGAAATTATAAATCCTATGTTAAATGTTGTGGCCTATTGGGATATGATAAAAATAGAATATTTCATTTAATTTAAGAATTATCATTTTTCGCATTATTTTTTAGTCAAATGAAGTTATAATTATGTATTATAATTATTGTTTAAAATGGAAAGTAAACCCATGAAACCAATATGATCATTCATTACCATAGGGTATGTGATTAATCTTATAAATATTATTATAAGATTAATAATCCATGTGATTAATTATTATTAGAATATTTTTTTAATCCAATATTCTTGTTCTTCTAGACCATCTGTTGAGCAAGGGTGAAAAGGATGCCTACTAGAGATAGGATAAAGATGATTCCTATCTTTATTATATTATACATTCAAAAATGTCTTGAGAGTTGAAGATATAACATAATTATATGTATTTGTACACCATAATATCACATATCAATTTTCCTGATAATGATAAATAAAGGAATAAAATACATAAGGTTGTCAATGCATAATATTAGTGTAAAATAAAATAAGGGATTATAGCAACTGATTTTACATTCAAAATGTTAGGGAATATTGATTAGTTATTTAATTTAAGAATATTATAGGATAATTAATTATCCATTAATATTACCTTATTTTTCTTACCACCAATATTATCATCATTTGTCAAATTTTAGATAAATTAAATAGATATATCGGTTAACACAATGTTTTCCAAAAACCCCCAAGTATACAAGTATTGGTTGAAACCTATTTCAACGTCCCATTTGGAGAAAATTTTGAATGAAAATGTTATATTACCCCTTCATAATATCGATTAATGGATTGCATAAATTTACATCCAAGGGATAAAATATTTAATGGTATACGAATAAAAAGGGGTCTATTTTCTTCTTATATTGAACTGATGAATACATTAAATGAAATTTCAATGAATTAATGATTCAAGTAGTTGCATACACACTTCATAAATTCTTAAAGTTTATATTTTCCACTTGTGTGTTAAATAAAATATACTTTAAATATATATGTATTGAATTAAAATAAATGAGAAAGAATAGAACAGTTATAGAGTGGAATCAAAAGGATCTACAGAAGGTAATTTACTTTGTTAACCAAGTGGATGTAATTATTTATCATTCCCAGATAGGATTAATTAATGTTTTTAATAGGTGTTATGAAAAAATTTATGGTAGTTTAATACTACACACAATAGTAAAAAACAAATTTTGAATATTTTTATTTGTAATTTAAAACAAAACTAATTGTCTTAACTCTTGATTCCCATATATCCATTACAATAAATGATGAATAGAAATATATAAGACCCTTATCAAATTGTGGAGAGATAATTTTTTATCTAATAAAACTGAATTTAGTTGACCTTTTTATACCTAAAAAAATTATAGTCCCAGTTGAGTTATGATACTAAATATACAAACACAGTAGTTATCATGTTTTTGATATTGGAAGATTTTATATAATAGTTTTTCAAAAATATTTGTTAGGGTTGGTTAAACATATCCTCATAAACCATTCAAAAATTAGCGTAATTTTATATATTCTATGAGAATACATTAAGAACATTTATAAATTCTTATAGAAGTAAATGATTACCCTTAGAAAATATTGAGGTATTTTTTATATTGTTTTTCATATAATATGTTATCCAAGTAATCATTGATCATATATGTGGAGTAATTGTTTTCTATTACCAACATTTACTTCTAAATAAATTGATGGTTTTAAAATGGGGATAAATTAAGAGTCTTATATATATCACAACTATTCCATTTATAATGTCGAGTCATATTTTTTAAATAGATGTGAAAAAATAACTAAATTCAAACTATATTTTACAATGGAAGTCGCATTAATTGTGATTTGAGGTGAATCTATTTGATCACAATAAAATTTGATTGTTAAAAGTCATTTTTTAATTGATGTCATTAGCTAAAAACCAATATCAAAACCCTATGATTCATCTGATTTACTGATTATATTTATACGAAAGATGTTAATGTCTATTTGGGATCGACTATATTTCAATAAAGGAATCCTATAACATTAATATTTGTGGGACAATACCTAACTTCTATATGTTAAGGCTCTTGATGCACATAGGTAGGCATATTAATACTTAATGAAACTGAGGTTAGTGAGATGTGTAATTCTCTTGACATGTAGTACAATGGAATTTATAACCAAATAGTGGTTTATGTTCACTATAGTGGGTGGTACATTTATTATTCGTTTATAATAATGGTTCCAACATTTTAGTAGAAAATTGTACTATGATATAGTTGAAATGTATGTATCTATACAAGAAATAGACTCCATGTATTAGGATTTAGGGAAATTCGTATTTTTAATTTTTCTATGACATGATATTACTGGTTAGTATTCAGTAGAAGCTATACTTAAATGGTAGAAGTTGGTACCAATAAATCTTGATTAAATTTTTGAAATGCCTATTCTGTAACAAAACCAACACCCCAGTCATCATGAATAAAATTCAAGTTGAATTATACTTTATCAAATCATATTAATATGATCATCATATAGGGATATTTATTGTCAAGTCCTCGTATCATAGGGGAAACATTTTGGTAGATGTCTATCAGAATTATCTTAAATGGGTTGGTGTCATCAATAAATTCTCATAAGATATGTAGATTACTAAAAATCATTTATGACTGAAAAATTCATAGGGATCCAATAATATATTATTTGAGAAAAAAGAGTTATATGTGTACCTCTATGGATAGTGGGTGAATTATATTTTTTCATGATATATATATGTGTGTGTAAAACATATGAAAATAAAATGCTTTGTCCTACCATGTTGTTAAGAATAAGGAATGAAATTTCACTAAGCATGGATTAATTTTGAAACTTCCTTCTTAGAAAAAATATATAAATAATATATTTATGAATTTTATAAATGCAGTCATAATACAAATATTAAATCAATATTGAAAAATATGTGTTTAAAAAATTCAAGACCCAATTTATGTTGGGGTATAATCCATTCTATTTTATGCCTAGAAATATGAAGTGATTAATTAGATTAAAATAATTTCACAAGAATAAATTCTTTGAATTCATCTCATATTCCATGGAATGTACAAATATTTGATATTACTAATGAATAAGTCATTATATGAGAGTATCAAATAGATCAAACATAATTGTTTAGACTTGTAGTTATAAGTTTATAAATGTTATTAGAAAATTAAAATTTGATGAGTCACCAGAGTATGGTGAAGTTTGAATAGTAGTAATCAAGGGAATTGATCAATTTTATACACAAGGTTCATTTTGATATATTATATCATAAAAGGAAATATTAATATGAAATAAAAACCTATTATATCTTGGGGTCCCATATTTATAATTTTTGAGTACATTGTGTCTCTAGATGTAAAATTTGAAGCCAAAATTGAATCCCCCCAGTGTAATTTGGTGTTATTAAAAGAGAATGAGATTTATCATTTTATGTTAATCCTTTAAAGTATATTTTTTCTAGATGTCAAGATTCTGATATCATGAGAAGAGGTGGATACAATATTATATCACTACTTGAAATTTTTTGAAAATATAGTCTTGTTATAATAAACATATTCAACCCATAAAAATGTGTATTTACAATCCTTAAACATTGAATCATGGTACACCTTACAGTTATAACGATACACCATGGAATAATTTATTTCATGTGGGGACTTATATATCCATATCAGTTGGATCCAGTTCATGTTGGAGCCTTTTAGAGCATGTTTCCAAAAACCAACTATTTTCTAGTTTCCTTTTGAAGAATATTTAAATCAGTAATACTTATATAAATATCTTCTCACTTATTTATTTTTTAGAACCTAATATTTTTGTGATAATTTCATATATTATCTTTAGAATTGATAAAATCATAGTTGTTTCCTACTATGATGAGAACATTAGAATTCAATGATGATATTATTAAAAATAGTATTATAGTCTGACAAAAAACAATGATATAGAACATAGTATATAATTTTAATGTCTGATTACTCTTATGTGGATACAGATTTTTTTTCATGAAGATTACACATGGTAATCTCCAAGATAAAATATTATGAGAACATACCCACTAGTAAGAATTCCTAATGTTTTCAAACCATAAAATATTCCTATATTTTTGAATCATTAATGATTATAATACATAAATATTATTATTAATTCATGAAATTACTTGTTCACTTATATTTAATAGAAAAACAGTTCCATATGTTGGTGTCAAGTAGGGTATATTGGGTGAACCATGATTAAAATTGTATTAATGTATTAGTCATGTAAGGATTTCACCCTTATATTTTTTTTGGATGTTGATATATAGGGCCTTTGAATAAGATATAATTGTGCATAAGTTCCATATCCATGATGGGAAAACATTTTTTTAGATAGTCAATGAAATATGTATCATTCATATCAGTAGATGATGTAGATGTGAAACTGTTTTGATAAGATATTGAGATAAAATGATTATATTACACATTATTTGTTTATATCTAGTTGTTGATTATAAAAAATTAATATCTTTCTCTTGGTTTCCCTAACCAGTTTCAAGAATCTAATCATTGGCTTGAGGTTTAACCACATAATGATAATGATAAATAATCATATCAGGTAACAAAATATGTCTTTCCATTGTTCTCAATAAAATTATATTTGAATTTAAATAATGGAATAAATATTATTCTCAACACCATTTATTAATTTTATACTTATTTTACAAATAAAACAATTAAAATTAATATTTTTCATTTAATTTTGAAAGAAATATAATTATTCATTTTATTAAATTTTTAACAAATATTTAATAACTATTTTATGGATAAATATATTTATTTAGGAGAAATATTTTTATTAAGGTGATCAGTAAATATAAAGGAGTTTGATTGGACCAAGACATTATGTGGTGATAAATATCAATTTACATGTTATTAAAATAATATTCGTTATTGTGTCTGTTATTGTTAACCATTAAATAATAACAACAATAATAATAATAACATGTTACAAGGGATTAATAAGGATTATAATATTATTTAAAGAGAGATATGAAATTTTATTATATTTGAACTATAAAATGGATCTATAAATATATGGATATGACTATTTTGTAGTTTCATAACCCGAAAACAGATGCCTATTATTTTATTCTTTTCTCAGTCCCACGCCTTTGGGCAGAGTTGGGTTTGGTTCTGGGTATGAAAATTTTGAATCTTTGAGGTTTTCAGTGGGTCTCAGGCCAGTACGAAGCCACCACACTAGTAGCAGTCACCGTGCATTCGGTCCGGGTGGGTGCGTGGTCACCACACCACTTGTAGCGATCGTGTGTTAAGACCTGGTGAGTGTGCGGTTTCCCAACTGTTTGGATAAATAATATATTTAGAATAATAAATTAAAATGAAAAATAAAAAAATAAATAAAGTAGGTTAAATAAATTAACTTTTATTATAAAATGTTTAATAATATTGATAACAACAATTCATAATATTGTTGTTGTTGTTATTATTATTATTATGGAATTTTCTTCTTTTTTTTTACTTTGTTTTCCCTTTTCCTTTTTTTCTTCTCTTCCATGCGGTGTTTCTCCCTCTGGTCCCCCTGGTTCTATACATGAAAAACTGAGTCTCCTCCTATAGCAGCGCCTTCCTATCACGCCGTGCTCCTGCAGCCCGCCTCTGCCTCTGTCACACCCCCCTGCACAACGCCTCCATGTGATCCCCTCTGCATACACGATGCCGCTAGCCACACCATCCTCCCCTACAGGCCTTGGCCGACCTCGCTCCCTATCCACCAGCTGTGCCTGTAGCCTGCTCGTCCGCCAGCCCTCCACCAGCCCTCCACCAGGCCTCCGCCATACTCCCCTGCTTCCTCCCATGCCATGTTCAACTCTTATGTCGGCCTCACCGATTCCTTACCTCAGCACTAGCCCTCGAGCCCCTGCACCTGCCACCCTCCAGGAATCTTGTCGCCCAACGCTCGCCATCAGCTCCCTGTCTGGCTCGCTCTCTCTGCTCATCCGGCTCCTAGTCCGGACCTCACCTCCTGCTGGTATTCTTCGTCTGGAATAGCCTACGCCAGACACAGTCTCCCCCTTATAGTATGTCCCTCTCCTCCCGCCGTTCCACTCCGTTCGATGCCGCCTTTGTCCGGAGCGACCCCCTCTCGTTCCGGTGTGGCCTCCCCCTTCCAGCGCGGCCTCCACAATATGGTACAGACTCCCCCGTCTAGTTGGATTCCAACTGGTGCCCTCCCCTCAATTTCCCACACACCAGCCAGGTCCCTTCAGCCCCCTTCTCGTGCTCTGGCCACCCAAGGACCGCTGCTCCGGCCTCCGGCCACCCGCAAACTGCAGCTTTGGCCTCTCCATGCCTTCCGCCCATACTACTGCGCACCCACCGAAACGGAAACACTCACTATACAAGTCGTGACCTCCCTCATCATCACCATATCCAGCATACGCAACACCAGTGATTCCCTCCTTGGCACACAACTCACTTTTGACTAGGTGAAGACCTCCTTCGGTCATGTTCTAGATTTTGAACGACATCCACCCCCGAAGGCCTGACTATTTTTCTTCATTTCTGTTCGTCATCGTCATCCAAGGCAAGAGTTATTTATTTATCGTGTGCACATTTATTTCAGTTTTTGAGTTGTGTTTTGATGTCTTGTTTCGTCTAACTGTAGTGTGGGTAATTATTTTTGGATGCAATCTCGTCTTGTCGTGCGATTTCAGGTTACACCATCGTTCGAGGTAATGTTCTGCATCTGTCGTCTTGTTTCACAATTTATTTTTGTGTTGCATTTTTTTCTAAGAGTCCTTGAAGTTTTTTTGGATGTGCGAGGGTATTCGCCGCACTAATTTTGGGTGTTAGATGTTGTTGTAGGGAGTTGAGATCATTTCCAAGTACGCACACACATTTTCCCAGGTATGGACATATATATATATATATATATATATATATATATATATATATAACTACTCTCTGAGTGCGTGTTTCCACGTGGCATGGGGATCATGTGCATCAGTTTAAAGGTGCATGTATATATATATATATATGGAAGTGTGTGCGTGCATGCGAGTGGGTTGTTTCTTAAGTTAGGATGTTTTTTCTTGACATCCTTGAGGTTGGAGTCTCTATGTATTATCTCTTTCGGAAGCATTCCATAGGCACTTGCATGTTTTTATTTAATTTATAAATATTATTCACACCTTTATAAGCATGAGAGTTTATTAATTGTAGTGTTTTTATGCCTTGACAACTTAGTTATAACTAAATGCTCTTATCTTCAAATGTTGTTGTTGGGTGTCATAATAGGTGTTTTCTTATCGAATTTTTTTGTGGAACTTAGTGTTTTTTAGAAATGATTTTTCGTCTCTTTGAATTGGTATTTTTCTTAAAACCTTGGTTTTATAAGCGATTCATGATTTCTAAATGATTTGGTACTCTTTGTGCGGATCCTTAAATTGGATTGAACATAAATCCATGTGAATGTGACTATTTGGCTTTTGAAATACAAAATTGGTGTTTAGAGATGTTTTAGAGCAGCTGCGGAAATGTTTTCATAAAGGCTTTTTATTAAGTAAAACTAGAAGTCCAATTTATAACACCCAGTGTTTATTAATGTGATTTTGACAACCGAATGATGTGAAGTCCCATTTGGAACTTTGTATGTTTAACATGTATGCGTGTGTATATATATATATATATATAAGTATGTGTGGTGCTTAAATCTAGGGTAACTCTTTATGTGTGAACATATAGAAAGCGCCCGTGTTTGGGGTAGGAATGTGCGGTGAGATGCGTCACGCGTGCGAGGGCCATCCTACTTACACATTATTATTATCACCACCATGGGTTCCTAGGTGTATATTAGAAGATCGAGTGATGGTTTCTGATCAACCCCAATTATATGGGTTGGTACCCCCTAAATTTTGTTAGTCTAGGTTGGATTTTCCACTGGATTGGTCAGTTTGGGCGCACAGTTAGTTATAAACATAAGAGCTTCACCATATGCCGAAAGGTGGTTCTGAAACCTTTTACATTTTGGGGTCTTTTAGGGATGTTTAGGATCTCCCATGGTCACTTTATTACATACATTGCTTGTTTACTTTTCATTTAAATCATTTTTTTCAGTTGCAATTTTACTTGTTTTACTCTAGCCCAGCTTTGGTACTTTATATTATGTATTTCATTTATAAAATGGATAATGACTTTGGAAATAGTGTGTAGCATGTGCTTGGTTTTTAAATGAGAACAACATGTTATATATTTTAAAATTGGATAACCCTAATTTTATATCTGTATTTCAAACTTGTGTCTATAGACTGCCTTAGAAAAGAGAATTGTTGGATTCAGTGGTTTTTTCGTGGAATCCCCACTTAGCATCTCGGTGCTCATGTATATTATGTCATTCCAGTTGTAGCTTCAATTTCACGTACATGTTCTTGGTTTAGCAGCTCAATGTTTGAGTAATGTGGTTTTGAGTTGGTCTGTGACCTAGGAGGTCACAAGAAAGTATGTTCGGGTTTATTTTATTTCCACTGCCAGTTTTTATCTTTATCGTCAGTTTGTTTATCTGTTTATCTTTTTCTCATGGGTCAAATCATTCCCAATAGTTTTATTTTGATTCTAGGCACTGGTTTCCAGCCCGTGGGGATCAGGAACGCCCTTCGGGCCTTGCCGCGGGCCAACTCAGGTGACCGGTTAGGGTAGACCCGGGTTGGTTCGTGAAAAATGGTATCTCAGGAATCCTCGTTATTTATTACGTATGGTAGAAGGATATTAGGAATGTCGGGGCTCAAGGGGTAGATTACAGGTCGGTGCCTGATCACCACTGCTCGTGATGAGACCTGAGTTACCAGGGTTAGTCCGTGATTTGAGTCTCTTGTCTTTGGTTGTTTGGAATTGAGGGATGATAATGGAGGTGAATCGGGTCACGTTGTGGCATCACATGGGGTGGTGAACCATGTGGCGTCTTAGTGCCCGGATTAAGGTCCTCTTAGTGTTATGCCTTACTTGGGGCATGGCTCACCACTATGTCACTGGGTTTGGGACATACACTAGTTCTTCATTTCAATGGTTTATAGTGTGTTGTGTTTCATTTTGAACTCTATTAATGTGAGAATGTGCTCAAAATGGAAGTGTTTTTGAAATGAAAAAGGGGGTTTATTCCAAATTATTTTCAAAATTAGTAAAGTGGGGGTTTAAAGAGAATGTGTAACTGTTTTGAAAAAAACATGGTATGTGTTTGGAATTAGAAAGGAAAAGAAGTGTTTGAACCTTGGAACTCTATATGGAGGGTCAAAAGTGCATGGGTATGTATGGAGAGTGCGTGGGGGGAACTGGTTCATAGATGTTGTGATCAAGATTTAATGAATGCACATGTGACGGTTCATAAAGTTCCATAGGTGTGTTTTTAAAATTTTAAATAAATGATAGTTTTGGAAAAATTATTTATGCTTTTGTTTGTATATGTTTTTCATTATGAGCCTATTTCCTTTGGATTGTGCTGTTTATTTTATTGAGTTTTGGATTGATGTCAGTTTCGATGGTGCTTTTCATGTTATTATAAGTATGCCACCCAGAAAGCCTCCAAAAGTTGTTAATGAGATATGCCCAGCTCCCACTTCTTTTTGTTTGTTGCCGGATTATCAAGGTAACTAATGTCTATTAGAGGAATTTGTATAGTTAGGAAAGATAGTGTGTATTCAGATTGTTGGGAACTCCCAGGGTAGTTAAGGTTCGTACCATCCCAGTGTTATTTGAGGGTTTAGTTCCGGACTAGTAAAGGTGGGATGTCTCATCATCGTCATATTCTCTGGTGTAGTTGGTGGGGGTCATCTCTTGTGAAGGTTCCCCATCTAGAAAGGATCTTCTTTTGTACTGACTCCCATTTTGTTGGACTGTTATCTCTCATGCCACTAGTGTGGCTAATTCAGGAATTATAAGTCGCTTTGTCGCATTCCTCTGAAGTCTTGCTATCGTACGACTGATTGGGCCACCAATGAGAGTTATTAAAGAAGCATCATTCGGGGGGAAAGAGTTAGGGACCATAAGAAACTAATGGGTGACTGTGAGGTAGGAGATGCTTCAGCCATCAGAACCCCAGCCACAGGTCTCGGGGTGATGCTCGCACACAGTCATGAGTTGCCAAGGATGTGTGGAACCTCGGTCCAGATAATGTTTTCAACTTTGGGGGGGAATCATAAAAAACATCCTTGTTCTATTCTCATCGCTATTGTAAGCTCATCCTTGTTGGGGTGGTGCGATGTGCTCGTTCTACCATAATCAAAGCAGCCTTATCTTGTCTTAGGGTAGTTTCTAAATTGTTCGTTTTATTTGAAGAGTGTGGGGCCCATGAAAGAACGGAACCGTTCTGATTTTGAGTTGGTCACAACTGTACTGGTTAAGGGGATGTTGGTTTCATGAAATTAAGGGAAGTGTTGAGTTCATTTATCGTCCTCAGGTCACTGGGTGATTGGTCCGTAGCAAGATTTTCATTAAAGTCTCAGGTGTGTTGTTCGGAATATGTGTGGAAAATGAATGAGTTTGGTTAGGAAGTTCCCGTATTGCCCCCCTGGGGGTGGTTTGTTCAAATTTCAAGGGTTTCTGTATTAGTGAACTCTTGGGGTGGGGATAACACTCTCATGTTCTCCCATCAATATTGGGCAGTGGATTTATTTAATTTGGTCGGGTGTGATGTTTTTGGGGAATGGTCACCCTGAGGCTCTCAGTTCAATATGATTTTGTCTAGTCACGAACTCAAGTTGTGTTAAATGTTGTCTTGGTGACTTTTTGGGGGCAGAAAGTGTCTCTAGTGGGGAGAATTGTCATACCCCGACCATGGACGCCTATTGTTTTATTCTTTTCTCGGTCCTGCACCTTTGGGAAGATTTGGGTTTGGGTACGGGTTTGAAATTTTTGATGCTTTGATGTTTTCGGTGGGTCTCGGGCCAGTGCACAGTCACCACACAGGTAGCGATCACTGTGCATTTGGTCCTAGTGGGTGCGCGTCTCCGCACCGCTAGTAGAGATAATGTGTTCAGACCTGGTGAGTGCGTGGTTTCCCAACCATTTAGATAAATAATAAAATTATAAGAATAAATTAAATTGGAAAAAAATAATAAATAAATAAATTAGGTTAATTAAATTAAAAAGAATTTTATAAAATGATTAATAATATTAATAACAATATTTTAAAATTTTTTGGTCATATTATTATTATTATTATAGACTTATTATCTACTTTTCTAATTTACATTCCCTTTTTTTCCTATCTTCCACTCGGTGTTGCTCCCTCTTGTCCCCTTGGTTCTGTACACACCAAACTGAGTCTTCTCTAGCAGCAGCGCCTTCCAGTCGCGCCACGCTCCTGAAACCCTCCTGCGCCTCTATCGCACGCCCCTACACAGTGCCTCCATGCTCTCCGCTCGACCTATATGATGCCACCAGCCACAACATCCTCTCCTCTAGGACCTGGATGACCCCGATCGCGGTTCTCCAGCCATGCCGACAGCCTGCTAATTTTCCATCCCTCCACCAGTCCTTTTTTGTTCTCCCTTGGTACCTCCTACATCAGGCTCTCCTCTATCACAGGCCTCACTGAATTCTTACCCTAGCACTCTCCCTCGAGCCCCTAGGTCAACCGCCCTCCCGGAACCCCATCGCCAAGCGCTCGCCCGCGACTCCCTGTCCGGCTCTCCCTCCCTGCTCATCCATCTCTTGGTCCGGCCCTCGCCTCCCACCGCTCCACTTCATCCGGCACGACCTCCGCTCGATGTAGTATTCCCCGACTGGTCCGGCCCTCGCCTCCCACCACTCCGCTCCATCCGTCGCCACCTTTGTCCGGCACAACCCCCTCCCAGTCCAACGCGGCCTCCCCCATCCAGCACAGCCTCCGCCATCTGGAGTGGCCTCCATCATCTGGTTGGCTTCCGACCGCCACCCTCCCTTCATTGTCCTGTGCTCCACCCAGGTTCCTTCAGCCTCATGCTCATGTTCCGGCCACATGCATACCGCTGCTCCGGCCACCGGCCACCCACAGACCGTAGCTTTGACCCCTCTACGCCTTCCTCCCTTACTAGCGAGTTATTTTTTTTTATACATTTTTTCAAAAAAAAAATTTTAAAAATACATCGAGATTTAAAATATTTTTTTTTACATCCTAAAGGCGGCACATGGTGTGCCGCCTTCGGTTCGGTTTCCGCCGGGCCAAAGGCGGTTCTCCAAGAACCGCCTTGCACCATTGGGGAAACGAAAGGCGGCACACCAGTGTCCGCCTTTCTATATTGTTTCTGCGAAAGGCGGCTTTGGAAGAGCCGCCTTTCGTGTCTTAAATGGCCGAAGGCGGCTTCCCAGCTGCCGCCTTTGCCAAAAATATCCCTATAAAAGGGAGCCGCCCCACCCACCCTTCCTCACTCACAAATCCCTCTTCTCTCTAAAATTTTGAGAGCTCCTCTCTCTAAGTTGAGTTTTCCTTCGTGGTGCTTCCGGAGACGCAAAGAGTACAAAATTTTTGTGTCAAGCTTCATTTAGAGGTATTTTTTTTATTTTAAAGTTATTTATTTATTTAATTGTAATTAGTTAATTTTAAATATTTAAGTATGTAGTAGTAGTTATTTAAAGAAAAGAAATAAATAGTTATATTATTAATGTTTTAATTAGTTAATATTTAATGTTAGATTAAGGTATATGTAATTTAATATTATTAATGAATGATGATGAGGGATAATTTATTTAATGTTAGATTAAAGTATGTATAATATAATATTATTAATGAATGATAATTAGGGATAATAATAATTTATTAATATTTTAGAGATAATCATAGACTAATTAGATGATGATTAAGGAATAATTAAGTCATGATTAAAGGGGTAATTAACCATGGATGATTAATTAAGGAATGTTTAAGGGGTGATTAAGTGATGATTAAGGGATGATTAAGGGGTCATTAAGGTAATTAAGGAATGATTAATTGATGATTAAGGGGTAATTAAGGAGTGATTAAGGGGTGATTAATTAATGATTAAGGGGTAATTAAGGAATGATTAAGTGATGATTAAGGGGTAATTAAGGAGTGATTAATGGGTGATTAAGGGGTAATTAAGGAATGATTAAGTGATGATTAAGGGGTAATTAAGGAGTGATTAATGGGTGATTAAGGGGTAATTAAGGAATGTTTTAGGGGCGATTAAGTAGGGGTGATTAACTAACGATTATGGGGTGATTAAGTTGTCATTAACTAATGATTAAGGAATGATTAGGGGATGGTTAAGGGGTAATTAAGGAATGTTTAAGGGGTGATTAACTAACGATTAAGGGGGTGATTAAGGGGTCATTAACTAATTAAGGGGTAATTAAGGAATGAAGGGGTAATTAAGGAATGAAGGGGTAATTAAGGAGTGATTAAGGGGTTAAGGGGATGATTAAGGGGTAATTAAGGAATGATTAAGTGATGATTAAGGGGTAATTAAGGAATGTTTAAGGGGTGATTAAGGGGTAATAAAGGAATGTTTAAGGGGTGATTAACTAATGATTAAGGGGTAATTAAGGAGTGATTAAGGGGTGATTAAGGGGTCATTAACTAATGATTAAGGAGTGATTAAGGGGTGATTAAGGGGTAATTAAGGAATGTTTTAGGGGTGATTAAGTAACGATTAAGGGGTGATTAACTAACAATTAAGGGGTGATTAAGGGGTCATTAACTAATGATTAAGGAATGATTAGGGGATGGTTAGGAGGTAATTAAGGAATGATTAGGGGATGATTAAGGGGTAATTAAGGAATGTTTAAGGGGTGATTAACTAATGATTAAGGGGTAATTAAGGAGTGATTAAGGGGTGATTAAGGGGTCATTAACTAATGATTAAGGAGTGATTAAGGGGTGATTAAGGGGTAATTAAGGAATGTTTTAGGGGTGATTAAGTAACGATTAAGGGGTGATTAACTAACGATTAAGGGGTGATTAAGGGGTCATTAACTAATGATTAAGGAATGATTAGGGGATGGTTAAGAGGTAATTAAGGAATGATTAGGGGATGATTAAGGGGTAATTAAGGAATGTTTAAGGGGTGATTAACTAACGATTAAGGAATGATTAGGGGATGATTAAGGGGTAATTAAGGAATGTTTAAGGGGTGATTAACTAACGATTAATGGGTGAATAAGGGGTGATTAACTAGGGATGATTAGGGGATGATTAAGGGTTCATTAACTAACGATTAAGGGGTCATTAACTAATGATTAACGGATGATTAAGGGGTCATTAAGTAAAGATTAAGGGATGATTAAGTGGTGAATGACCAACTCCTAACTGATTAACCAGCACTTAAGTAGTGATTAACCAGCACTTAAGTAGTGATTAACCAGCACTTAAGTAGTGATTAACCAGCACTTAAGTAGTGACCGACACTTAAGTAGTGATTAAACTGCACTGTAATGAATCTTATTTTTTAGAGATCATTGAACATATCTTTAGGAAAGTTAAAAAATTGTTCTACAAAACATTAGTGGCTTAATTTAGGAAGGTTTTAAAATTTTGGTGTCATGAAAGTTTATGTCGTTATCTAAGCAATTAAATCCCTGTCTGGATACTACAAGTGGATGATGTGGCTCTGGCACAGCTGTACCTAGGGGTGAAAGCCCTGACAAGGAGTTTCGGGCCTGATTCGGGGTATCCTGGTACACGACAACGGGCCTTGCTGCACTCCTGGTTTGACACTCCCGGGGGATATGTTTTAGATGATTGATATTTACTTCATGAAGTACTAAAATACCTTTAAGAAGATAAAAATTTTTATTTAACACGTAACAAAACATTATTGACATATTCAGTGATTAGTAAACATTTTTCATGTAGAGAGACATGTTTGCTTGTGTTTACTGCTATGGAAAGGTTATTCAAACCGAGCAAGGAGCTTCTTATAGTATACAACCAACATCTATGGTTAACACATCTGATTGTGTTACCATAACTGATCTTCAAGATAGAATTCGTGGTTGCTTAAATCTCGGTCCTCATCAAGAGATAAAGTCTATTAGTTATAGACATTTGCAATTCCCTGCCACGTTATGGCATCTTGCTTGTCCATTGGCTGCTGATGAGCACTGGGTCCAAGCGGGAACTTTATTTTCCCAACGGTCTGATGGTGCAATGATGGAGTTATATGTTGAAGTTTCTAATGTACAAAAACATCAAAATGTTCGAAGTCGTAGACATGCACAAATAGTTGTTGAAGAAGCTTCATCCCAAGAAATTGAGGATGTTCGCCCTATTGTGGAGGAGGACAACTTAGATGATCTGCCAGATTTACATATAAATCATTCTTCAGATGAGGAATTTAATAATGATGGAACAGATGGAGAAGACAATGATGATAGGGAGGGAGCTGGAGGTGGGGAGGGAGCTGGAGAAGATAAGGTAGTAGTTACTCGAAGTAGAGTAGTTCAAGAACATTCTCGACCAACATTAAATCATCCACCACCCTTTGAATCTTGGTCCGAAGCAATGGAACGTGTACCTGAATTTGACAACAATGTTCTGACACCTGCAACATAGTTTCCTGGAGTTATAGTGGACAGGTTTAGTGAGTTGGACAAAACATTATATAATGGAAGGGATTTTCCAAGTAAGGATGCGTTGAAGAGCTTCTTAAAAAGATTTCATATTGAGAGGCATTGTAGATATGTAGTTGAGGCATCATGTCGAAAAAAATACGTTATACGGTGTGATAAATTTGATGAAGACTGTAGATTCCGGTTGAGGGCGATTCCAGACATTGCATTTGGTGGATGGAGAATTTCAAAGATTGAGGCAGCTCATTCTTGTGTTCAGCCAAACTTGACACAAGATCACACTGCTTTGGATGCCGAATTTGTGTCAACTGTTATCGTTGAGATGATTAGGACCTATCAAGATGTTCCTATAGCCCTTGTGCAAGAGAGGATTCTTCAAACTTTTGGTTATAAGATTTCTTATAACAAGGCATGGATAGCGAAACAGAAGGCAATTGTGAAGGTCTACGGTGATTGGGATGACTCGTATCGGGTGTTGCCGCAATTATTAGCCATGCTGAGCCACAACAACCAAGTTGTCTACCATATAAATACGAAGGAACATGTGTTTGAAGATAATCGATTGGATCAATCTCGTGTTCAATTTCATCGGTTATTCTAGGCATTCCTCCCATGTATTTCCGCATTTCGTTTCAGTAAACATTTCATACAAATTGATGGAACATTTCTATCTGGAAAGTATAAGGGCGTATTGTTGATTGAGGCAACCCAAGATGGGAACCGTTCACCACTTCCGCTTGCATTTGCAATAGTGGAGAAGGAAAACTATGAATCTTGGAGCTGGTTTTTGGCATGCATCAGCAACCATTTCACACGCATTCGAGGTGTATGTTTGATATCTGATCGACATAGGGCAATCAATGAGGCAATCAATGCGGATCCTGATTCATGGAGGCCCCCAAATGCACATCATTGATACTGCATCAGACACATTGCTAGTAACGTGCGCAAAACCTTCCATAATGAGGCTATGAAGAATGCAATCACGAGGCTTGGTAAGCAATGTTGTCATTGATGTTTACTATTTTAATGTAAATAAAAATATATTTTCTATGACATGTGATCATATTTATGTAGCATATGAGCCAGATCAACGAAGGTTTGAGGCGCGTTACGAAGAAATCCGCAAGGCTAACCAAGAAGTGTATGATTATATGATGAAGATTCCAAAAAAGAAATGGACACTGGCCTATGACGGGGGGAAGAGGTATGGACACATGACCACAAACATTGTGGAGTGTATAAATGGCATCTTCAAAGGGCTTCGCAAGCTACCAATTACTGCCCTAGTTCAGGAGACATTTTATCGTTGTGTCAAGTACTTCGTTGATAGACAAAAACTGGCCTCAGATGGGATTCAACAGGGGTTAAGATTTGGAAAAAACTTTCAACGAGATATTGACAAGAACATTGAAGAAGCTTCCAGTTATCGAGTGTGTCTATTCCGTCGGGAAGACTCGGCATTTGAAGTTCAAGAGTATTGTAACCCCATTACAGGTAACATCGGTGAAAAATTAGTGGTACTTCTAGAAGCAAAACAATGTCAGTGTGGAAAGTTTCAAGCATTAAGGTTTCCATGCGCACATGCCATCGCAGCATGTGCGTCTGTGAACGTATCATGGGAAGCTTATGTTGATCCAGTATACCGATTGGAGGCCATTGCTAACTGTTATGCTGCGCCATGGACGCCTGTTGGGGAGTTTCGATATTTCCCAATGCCTGAAGACCAGCCCATACTGATTCCTGACATCAGTAGATTACGACCACGGGGAAGACCTAAGACCAACAGGATACGAAATGAGATGGATTGGCCTCAAGAACAAGGGAAAAGGTTGAGATGTCGTCTATGTCATCAAGAAGGGCATAACCGGAAACGATGTCCTAACATTGCTGGATCGAGTTCACACACTCAGCCACAATGATGTGTTGTATCTAACATGATCTTTTCATGTAGTCAGTTATATGTTGTTAATATCAGAGATGAAGTTTTTAAGAATTGTTTCACATTTCCAATAAGCAACTCTCTCCTTCCAATAACGAACCTCTGTATTCAATACTTTTAAATCCATTAATCTGAACGTAATCTTAGAGAACAAAAACATTATTAAAAAAAGGTTATTTATCATCGAAGACAAAAAATTATTAAAAAATTTATCATAAAGGATCTTCATAAATCATACATCACCTAGATAAAATGTTTATATATATAAATGTATGACACCATATCTTAAAAAACATAATTTTGATGGTAAAAACATATATAAAGACACGATAGATAAATGTTCTCCAAAATATGACGACATTCCCTTAATGTTTTCTAAAAAAACATCACATATTGTTCATTATACCAATCATTAAATTCTATTAAGTTTAACATTATATTTATATTTTATAGTGAATACTAATTTCCTTTTCTGGCTTCCAGATGGATGATACTCCACTCCTCACCGAGCAGCATAGGCATGTTTCTCGTGATGTGATAGAGGGTCGGGATGTTCGACAGATTAGGGTGCGGCGAGCACACCATTTTCGACACATGGCGCCTCCAGCTGCTATTATACCATACTTACGTCGTGCTGGCTTCTACGACATTGCCGTTTCTGATTTCACTTACACTGATCATCCCCTTCTTGCTACCTTGGTCGAGAGATGGAGACCAGAGACTCACACATTCCACTTGCCAGAGGGAGAGATGACTATCACCTTAGAGGATGTGGCAGTGTTACTCGGTCTTCCTATTCAGGGAGATGCAGTTATTGGACCCACCATCGGGGATTGGGCTGAGCTGGCACAGAGATTATTAGGTGTCGATATTTTGGCTGATCATACTGCTACAGATGGTGGGTCCATATCTATGCCTTGGCTTGCTTTGCAGTTTTCACATTTACCTGCTGATGCTGATGAGCAGACCATCATGTGTTATGCTCGGGCATATATCTTACGACTTATTGGAGGTACATTGTGTTCAGATCACTCGGGTGTGCATGTGCACATGATGTATCTTAGTTTACTGGAGGACTTTGATCGGATCGGGAGATACAGTTGGGGATCTGCATGTTTGGCCTACACTTATAGAGCATTATGTACGACATGCCGCTCAGATCACACAGATCTCGGAGGATGTGTCGTCCTTATACAGTTGTGGGCATGGGAGAACATCCCTGTCCTCGCCCCTGTTACTGTTGGTCAGAGGCTTCCTATAGATGTGCTACAGGACGCTCCACGTGGACGATGGTATGATCCGTCATATTTATTTGTTTCTGATTGTATTATGATTTATTATATTTAATTTCTGATTATTTATCACTTTCAATGTTGTATTTGATAGGTGGAGTCAGGCACATCGTTTCATCGATGCTCCAACCCACAATTTGGCTGCATATCGTCTCATGTTGGACAATTTACTACCTGACAGCGTAAGTATATATCATCATTTTTGTTTTTTGTTAACAAATTTCTCTGATGAAATGTCACATGTCATTACAGATTCATTGGATGCCATACTGGAGTCTGGTTCAGGACTTACCTACATACTGTACTGCTGGACTTCATGAGGTTATGGCTGTAGTGCCACTTATTCACTTTCATATTATTGAGTGGCACCAGCCCGATAGAGTTATGCGTCAGTTTTGCTGTGTTCAGCTGATTCCACCTGCACCACGACAGTTACCAGCGCTTCATGGCTTGAAGCTCACGGGGAGACAACATGTCGATTGGCGACGACGACATTCCCAATATGTCGCCATCTGGGACAATCGAGCAGAGCATCGTATCACAGGTGTACGTACGATGCGATTCTACCTATCAGATCAGGTAGAGTATGAGCCATGGTATAGAATGAAGTCTATATTGTATCTGACTCAGCACGGGAGAGGGATTCAGGATCTGGTAAGTCAATAAATTTCACATAATATATTTATTATGCTATTTTATAATTCATTTTGAATCTCTGTACAGCATACCAGACTACGACGACTATGTCGCATGACTGATCCAGAGGAGGAGGAGGTTGCTAGTTTATCTGTGATCCATGCTGCTTTGGAGGAGACGATGCCGATTTGTCGATCTATTCATGAAAGTATCATCCATCCTAGACCCCAGAGACATGATGTTCCTGCTCAGGAACATGATGCTCCTATCCCAGGAGATGAGGGTCCTACTCAGGAACCTGCAGCAGCAGCTGGTGCTGTTCCCCAGCGACGACAACGGCGATGGAGACCGCGTCCTGCTGCACGTGAGCCCTCACCTGTTCCAGAGGCACAAGTCGGTGCTCTATCAGTCCAGCCTGACCCGTCTGGGTTTGTGCAGCACGATGCAGCATGTGATCCATCTTTTTTGACCAGATATCCACAGTATTCACCAGATATTTATTTTCCAGGGATTTATCAGGGGTCATCTCCCATGCCGCCATCTTTCATACCAGATCCTTCACAGCCTATATGGTTTCCCGAGGGTATGATGACAACCCCTTCTACTTACGTAGTGGGAGAAGGATCTCGTGCACACGATGACATCCCTCCGACACCTCCTTCCATGCAGACTATGACAGAGGATCCCGTGATTGATGTTTCAGTGCCCGAAGATCATCCCTCTCCAGGTCATCATACTCCATCCCAGCATGGAACACGTCGCTCTCGATATGGACGTACCATTCGCACACCACCTTGTGGGACAGAGCCTCACCATAGACACTGACATTACTTCTTCATGTAAGGTGAGATGAGAAGGGAGGTATTATACCATCAGGAAGAGAGATTCTAGAAATGTGCAATGCTATGACAAACCTTTAGATGAAATGTGTCAGTTCCCCACTAGATGTGCATGTTCCTTCAAAATTTTCAGGCTGGAGATAATCCACCTTAAGTTTCACATAGTCTTATGTCTTCCATGTATTAATGTCAAACACTTCAACCAATTTGTTTACTTTATGGGGAAGTAAAACCTCATTCCTTTGAATATGCACATTACCATGAACATATAAAATCATCATTTTTCAAGAAAAACTACTAATCTCATGTTCACTGAAATACTCCTTAACGTAAGAATGATACAAATAGTGTAAGTACCCAATAGCAAGATTCCAATCCATTTTGACTGGGCTATGTGGAATCATTGGTGTTTTCATCTGATTAATAATTTAAAAGGTTTCAAAACCACCTTTCTAAAACTCAAAAATGTTTCAAGTAAGTGACTTTGAAAGCCCATAAAATATAAACCATAAGATCTATTGAAATGAAACTTAAAACATGGATTAAACATATAATAAGTAATTGAAAATAAAAACCATTTTTTAAAAATTGCTGATGAAATACAATTATAAGCTTTCAAAAATACTTCTTTCAACTCAAAAATATTTCAGATATGAGACTTTGAAAGCCTATAAAATATAAACTTAATGACTCATATAAATGAAACTTAGAACATAGATTAAAGATATAAGAAGTAGTAGAAAAGTAATTAGTTAATTCTGGTGAGGGGGAAAACTGTTAGACCCTGGAATTGAAGGATAATGGGGATGACAAGGAAACATCAACCCCCACACCCACCCCTTCCACCCATTCAACCAACTTCGGTAACTCCTATAGAAGTAGCTTTTCAAAAAAAATGAAATGTCACCCCACCACAGCTTCCTACATCCATATTAACCCCCCAATTCAGTTTCATTAAATGTGGACAGCCCCCATTTTTACCAAAGTGAATGATGCACTATTAAACCACCACTTTCAACCCCCGCCTCAAAAATACAAAATGCTTTGAGGGATGAGAAATGATTCGACGCATTTCAATGTTCTAAAATGCACCGAATCATTTCTCATCCCTCAAATCATTTTGTATTATTGAGGCGGGGGTTGAAAAGTGATGGTTTAATAGTGCATCATTGACTTTGGTAAAAATTGGGGCTGTCCACATTTAATGAAACTGAATTGGGGGGTTAATATGGATGTAGGAAGCTGTGGTGGGGTGACATTTCATTTTTTTTTTGAAAAGCTAATTCTATAGGAGTTACCGAAGTTGGTTGAATGGGTGGAAGGGGTGGGCGTGGGGGTTGATGTTTCCTTGTCATCCCCATTATCCTTCAATTCCAGGGTCTAACAGTTTTCCCCCTCACCAGAATTAACTAATTACTTTTCTAATACTTCTTATATCTTTAATCTATGTTCTAAGTTTCATTTATATGAGTCATTAAGTTTATATTTTATAGGCTTTCAAAGTCTCATATCTGAAATATTTTTGAGTTGAAAGAAGTATTTTTGAAAGCTTATAATTGTATTTCATCAGCAATTTTTAAGAAATGGTTTTTATTTTCAATTACTTATTATATGTTTAATCCATGTTTTAAGTTTCATTTCAATAGATCTTATGGTTTATATTTTATGGGCTTTCAAAGTCACTTACTTGAAACATTTTTGAGTTTTAGAAAGGTGGTTTTGAAACCTTTTAAATTATTAATCAGATGAAAACACCAATGATTCCACATAGCCCAGTCAAAATGGATTGGAATCTTTCTATTGGGTACTTACACTATTTGTATCATTCTTACGTTAAGGGGTATTTCAGTGAACATGAGATTAATAGTTTTTCTTGCAAAATGATGATTTTATATGTTCATGGTAATGTGCATATTCAAAGGAATGAGGTTTTACTTCCCCATAAAGTAAACAAATTGGTTGAAGTGTTTGACATTAATACATGGAAGACATAAGACTATGTGAAACTTAAGGTGGATTATCTCCAGCCTGAAAATTTTGAAAGAACATGCACATCTAGTGGGGAACTGACACATTTCATCTAAAGGTTTGTCATAGCATTGCACATTTCTAGAATCTCTCTTCCTGATGGTATAATACCTCCCTTCTCATCTCACCTTACCAAGAAAAATTATCTAGAGCTTTTGAGGTTGATTTATACTCAGGGGCATGACAAAATTGCAAAGATGTTTCTATTGTGTGTAAAGCACATAAGCCGGTTGAGGTTTTCATTGTTGGAATGCATCTGAATGCTACGACAAAGTTAGAAGGACTAAGTTAAAATTAAAAAATTTATTAATTTCTTATATATTTAATCAATGTTTAAAGTTTCATTTATATTGGTCTTATAGTTTATGTTTTATAGTCTTTCAAATTCGTGTACTTGAAACATTTTTAAGTTTCAAGTAGAATGTTTTGAAAGATTATAAATTAATTTTTATGGACATTTTTTAGGAAGTTTTTGTTGTTTTAAACTATTTCTTATATGTTTAATCAATGTTTAATGTTTCATTTCTATTGGTCTTATAGTTTATGTTTTACAGTCTTTCAAAGTTGGAAACTTGAAACATTTTTAAGTTTCATGTTGATGGTTTTGAAAGCTTATAAATTGTTTTTGGTGAACATTTTTTATGAAATTATTTTTGTTTTCAACTATTTATTATATGTTTAATCAATGTTTAAAGTTTCATTTGTATTGATCTTATAATTTATCTTTTATAAGCTTTCAAAGTCACGTACTTGAAATATGTTTAAGTTTCAAGTGGGTGGTTTTGAAAGCTTATAAATTAATCTGTATCAACATTTTTTATGAAATTATTTTTGTTTTCAACTATTTCTTATATGTTTAATCAGTTTTTAAAGTTTTATTTGTATTGGTCTTATAGTTTATCTTTTATAGTCTTTCGAAGTCGCGTACTTGAAACAGAATCACACATCGGAAACGCAGAATGTACTGTGCAGGAAAAGGAGAACCAGAATCCCACATCGGAAATGCAGTATTGTTTTCAGGGCAAACCCCCTTATAAAAGGGAGTCCTGGGTAAGGGTATTAGTCAGAATCCAGACTGCTGTAATGGCAGAACCGCTGGATAATAAATAGAAGAAAAATTCTGCTGAAAAGTTTTGTTATATATATATATATATAAAACAAAACAAAAAAAAAAAAAAATTAAAAAAAAAAAATTAAGCAAAGGCGGCACCTGGTGTGCCGCCTTTGTGGTATATTTTTTGGAAAAGGCGGCACACCATGTGCCGCCTTTCCCTGGGCGGAAAATTCCCCAAAGGCGGCACACCAGGTGCCGCCTTTGGGGGGTAAATTTTTTTTTTTAAACCTAGATGTATTTTCAAATTTTTTTTTTGAAAAAATGTATATAAAAAAAAACCCCTTACTAGCACACATCCGCCGAAACCGCAACCATCGATACACCGGTCATGACCTCCCTCACTGGCTCCCTCTCTGGCACATGGGACCTCAATGATTCCCTCCATCACACACAACTCACTTTTAAGTAGGTGAAGAACTCCTTGGTTCTTGTTCTTGATTTTTTCCGACATTCTCCGCCAAAGGCGAGGTGGTTTCACTTCTCTTCGGTTCGTCGTCATCATGAAAGGTAAGAGTTATTTTTTTTATTGCGTGCCCATTTACTTTAGTGTCTGAGTTGTGTTTTGATGTCTTGTTTCTTTTAACTATAGTGAGGGTAATTATTTTTGGATGCAATCTCATCTTGTCGTGGGATTTCAAGGTTGCACCACAGTCTGAGGTATTGTTCTTCATCCATCGTCTTATTGATCACTTTATTTTTGGGTCGTGTTTATATTTGAGAGTCCCAGGTGTTTTGTTTGATGTGAAGGGGTCTTCCCCGCACTAATTTTTAGTGTCTGATGTTGTTGCAAGGAGTCGAGATCGTTTCCAAGTGCGCACATGCATTTTTCCAGGTATATATATATAACTACCTTATGAGTGCATGTTTCCTCATGGCATGAGGAACACATGCATCAGTTTAAAGGTGTGTATATATATAAGGAATGTGTGAATGCGTGCGAGTGGGATTTTGCTTGAGTTAGTGTGTTTTGTCTTGACTTCCTTGAGGTAGGCGTCTCCATATTTTCTCTCTTTCTAAAGCTTTCCTTATGAAATTGTGTGATTTTATTTAATTTTTAAGTATTATTCTCACCCTTATAAGCTTCATAGTTTATTAATTGTAGTGTTTTTTTACCTTTCCAAATTGGTTAGAACTAAATGGTTATATCTTCAAATGGTATTGTTGGGTGTCTTGAGGGGTGTTTTTTTATTGAAACTTTTTGTGGATCCTAGTGTTTTTGTAGAAATGATTTAGCATCTCTTTTAATAGGTATTTTTCCCAAAACCGTGGTTTTATAAGCGATTCTTGTTTTCTAAATGATGTGGGACTCTTTGTGTGGATCCTTAAATTGTTTTGAAAAGAAATCCATCTGAATGTGCCTGTTTGGCTTTTTAAATACAAAAGTGGTGTTTAGATTTCTTTAAGAACAACTTGTGCAATGTTTTCATAAAGTATTTTGATTATGGGTTATTGGGAGTCTTTTAGATGATCGTGTGACGGTTGGTGGTCAACCCCGATTTGACAGGTTGGTACCCCCTAGATTTTTTTAGGCCTGGCAGGCTTTGCCACTTGATTGGTAAGTTAGGGAAGCTAGTTTGTTATAGACATAAGAGCTTCACCATACGCCGACAGGTGGTTCCAAAACCGAGTACGTCCAGGGGTATTCTATGAATTTTTAAAATCTCCCATGGTTACTGGATTACTTACATTTCTTGTTTACTTTTTGTTGCATTCGTTTATTTTCAGCTGCACTTTTACTTGTTTTACTCTAGCCCAGCTTTCGTAATTCTTATTTTGGATTTCATTTATAAAATGGAAAATGGTTTAGGAAATGGTGTGTAGCGTGTGTTGGGTTTTAAAATGAGAAAAACATGTTGCATATTTTAAAATGGGAAATCCCTACTTTTGTATCTATATTTCAAACGTGTGTATGTGGACTGTTTTGGAAAAGAGAATTGTTGGATTCAGTGGTTTATTCTTGGCATCCCTACTGAGCATCTCAGTGCTCATGCCTATTATATCTTTCTAGTTGTAGGTTCTGTTTTTCATACAGGTTTCTATTTTAGATTATCAAGGTTGGAGCAGTGTGGTTTTGAGTTGGGTGGTGACCTACGAGGTCACAAGGAGGCATGTTTGGTTTTATTTTCCTTCCACTTCCTGTTTTTATCTTTATCATTAGTTTGTTTATCTATTTATCTTTTTCTCTTGGGTCAAATCATTCCCAACATGTAAACTTTGATGACTGACACTATTTTGTAGCCCGTGGGGATCAGGAACGCCATTTGGGCCATGCCATGGGCCGGCTCGGGTGACCGGTCAGGGTCGACCCAGGTTGGTTCATTACATGTTGGGTTTATCATTTTCAGAGAATAAATAATCATTGGGCACCATGGATTTCCCTCACTGTCTCTCCCTTCGTCTCTCTTTAATTAATCACATGTTCCTCTCAAATAGATAAAAAATCCTTAAATCTTAAAGGATCATGGGGTGCTGAAGACAAAAAAACAAGAAAATTTATTCACCATTCTATAACCTTGAAATATATTGGTTTTTCTCAAATATAAAATAATTGTGTAATTGTTATTTCTAGTGGATTTCTACACTTCATTCATTATAGTTTAATTATGGTAATCTGAATGTGTATTCATAAGATCAAAAAAATCATCAATGAATGGATCCTAAGTTGAGGTTATTATTTCTTCCAATAATCAATAATTTAATTACTTATATAACATGAAATATACTCCCTATGTGTCTAAAAAAATTTCTAAATTAAAATAAATTTTAATTTCATTCATAGTAAATGGGAAATCATCATGACCATAACTTTCATTGATAACTCCTCTGGATATTGTTATTATTCGTATTTGGTCTTCATGATATATGATTAAAAAAATTCACTAAACCAACTATCAAACATACCAATGAAGAGAAGGATATAATATTCATAAATCATAGGTTGTGGAGAACATTAGAAATGAATGCGCAGTTTCATTTATGTATGAAATGTGAAAAGAGATGCCCCAAAAAAGGTCTCAAAGGAATGGTTGAAAATATTAATGTACGTAAATGAATATAATAGATCAATTAATTATGGAAAATATTGTATAATAATATATAATGAAATAAATCTCATCCTATAGCAACATTTATAATTCATTTTCTTATTTGTGGGGAATATGGGCATTACTTCAGTCAATTTACTAACCAAAGGTGTAATTCCTAATATATGGAACAACCAATTCTATGATAATCATCAATATTAAATAATTTATGTGTTTGTAAATTTTTATTTTAGATTTATTTTTTTGAATTATTATATGAATGATATTATGAATATATTAATCATGAAACATGTAGGGATTTTTCCAAAATAGTTCAAATGATTTGAAAGATATGGTACCTATAGACCCAAAAAGTGATTTAGTGGAAGGGGATGATTAATTTTTTAACTAAAAGGAATGTTATTAGTGAATTTTATATTGGTAAGTGAATTAATTAAAATATAAATTTGGTCATATTTGATGTATTTATTTTATTATTTTTATTTTTAAAAATATTTTTTGATTTTATTTGATGACAAGGATTTTGTTAATTTTTTAATAAAATATGTGTTCATTTGGGGTTAACAGAATATTAAAGGATACCATCATGGGATTATATTTTAATGTTTTTAATTAGATAAAACTAATACATATCCCTTTAAGTATTTATGTTATTGGTTTTTAAGTTGATTTGAATCATTTATTGGGTTTATAATAGAATAATGAATTCAATTTTTATAATTCATTTTGGTTTGTATATGATTTGATGTTATGTTAATTATCGTATATTGGATTGTGAACTAGAAATAATCTTGATAGTAAAAAATTGATTCATTATCAATTTTATATTTTGAGACATATTAATTCTAAAGTAATTTATTACATTTTAGTATAGTACTAAAATTGGTCAATGATATTTTGGTGATGTTCACTACATTATAAGACCATATAAATATTTATCATAAAGATTAATGATATATTGGGGAGGCTTAAAGGGGTTGAAATATATGTAACCTTTCGGTTTTATTTGTGGTTTATTATGAAAGCATATCTATGAACATTTAAATTAAATTTTTGGGTATGTAAGATAAAAGTTGTGAGATAACATTTTTGGTTAAAACATTCACTAATGTTGATGTTATTTTGGTTAATTGGGATGTGGGGTTATTTATTGTTTGAATAATATATGTTGATAATTTTCTATTATTATGGATATATTGATGTAAAATGTAATACATATTCATATGATGTTTTTAGAATTTTAGATATTATCATACCTTATGTTAATAATTTCATTCTTTTGAAATATTCAAAAATAAGATGAATAACATGAAATCCATTTTGAGATTTTGTGAATTGTTAGTAGATTATGTTAGTTCTTTATGCATGAAAAGATCATCCTAAATTCTCATAATTTCAAGAAATAGATTAAATTATGCTTAAAATTTATTAAAGTATGTAATTATACTTTTCTATATAGAATAATTTCTTTTTTTATTAATTTATATGGTAAAGGGTTCCTCATCATAAGGAAAATAAAATTTAAATAAAAATGTTATCTATTTACCTTCATTTGACACAAATTGATGTTGTCTTAACGCAAAAATAATTTTTTGTTTTGTTGAAGTTAAACATATCTAGGACATATTATTTATCATTCTATATTAGTCCATGGAAATTAGTGCTCTCTTTTATGTCTATATTTTATCATCCCACTACTTTTCTCCCATTCTAGTATCTTGAATACATGATATTTTTTAGTACATATATATGATTTGGGTTTTCAAAAAATACTAAACCTTTTATGGTAAGGATAAAATTTCAAGGATTCACAATATTTAAGGGGTAGAATATAGTATTTGGATATTTTAATATATGAATATATTTTATAGAGTACATGATATTGGACATATTTTTTTTGAAGTGTGAAATATTATTAAAATATGAATAATTGATGTTACATTTTTCATATAATCATTGAATTAGTGGTTTTGAAAATTATTACAAAAATTTTGAAATTAAATACTGTACATTGTAAATAAAATAAAATATACTACTTCATAAAAAAAGTAATCACTATTATGTAAAGTTATTTGATGCTTCATAAATATATTCTATTAAAAAATTATTTGAGAGAAGACATTAAAATTTTGTTATGGAGCATCTATAAATTATATTTTTTGGAAATAATATATTTTATAAAATTATATTATCAAAATATACATAGGGTGAAATTTTAAATTTATATGATGAGATTGATTTCACAATGAATAATTATAATATTTGATTTTTGTTGAAAATAATTTTTTTCTTGTTTCAATCATTTATAATGTTACATATTTTTTAAAATTATTTAAAAATATTATTAGTTCCCTTATATTATGATTAATTCAATTACAATAATTTTAATATATTTTATTATTGAAATTAGTAAAAAAACATTTCTATACATAGAAATATTTTTTTGAAAAAATGTTTTGGTTGTGTTTTGACTTTTGATTTTAAATTAATTACTACTAATGGTTGAAATAAAAGAATGAAAAATAAATTTAATAATTCTGAAGAGTATATAAAAATTTATTCAATAGTACTCTTTTTATATTTGTGTTTGAAAAATTATAAGAATAGTAAATAATTGTCACAATGGTAAGGGTAAATCCAGGAATCAACGTTAAAAATAATATGATAAGGAAAAGAAAACTACCCTATCACATCACTTAATTTCATAGAATGAGGGTATTTCATCCATAATTATACAATAATTGAATAAATGATTGTTGATTCTATTTTTCAGTGATTTTTACATTTATATTGATTTATTTAAATAAATATGAATATATGTCATTGTCTATATTTTATTATCTTAAAATTTTAGATATAATGAAAATTACAGTAAAATTTTTGTTAAAAATATTTTATTGAAAAATAAATATATTTTTTACCATATCAATTTTTATATAAATCAATATGGTGATAATATTACATTAAATGACTACACAATACCGACACAAGATTTATTTCGTTAAATGAATAATAAAATAAATCATTTTTTGATATATAATGTGATATAATTTTAATTAATTATAGTATACCAATGTTTTTATGGATCTATATTGAATTTTAGGGATTTCTTAAAGGATTGTATTTTAATTTCACATTTTTATATGTGTATTTATCATCATATTCAATTCATAGTTTCAGAATTTAATGTTACAGTTTTTTATAATAAATAATATTTTATTAAATGATTTAAAATTCATTAAAATATCAAATTTATTCAAATAGATGTTGTAGGGTCTAAATCCAAAGCCATGTTCTATTTATAGGCATTTTTTCCTTTTAGGTTAATATTCTTATCCCTTAAAGGGTGAGAATAATAATTTTTTGCTAATGGGAAAATATGTTAATGGGTGATCCAAATAAATGGTAAGGGTGAAAAAATTATTAAAACACGTTCAAATTTTTTAAGATAAAATAACATTGAGTCATAATCATTTTATATTTTAAATATATCAATTTGAATCCATTTTTACATGAAAAATGTGTTTTATTAATTTTTTGATTTAATAAATGCCATGAATACCCCTCATTTATAAAAGGACTCACATTCACTCTCATCTTTACAAAGAAAAAATAGAAATATATATATATATATATATATAACCTAGAGAAATTATTTTATAAACAACATAATCAATATTTTTTAGGTGGTTGATTTCAAGATATACTACCTTTAGGATCCCGTAATAGTTGTGTAAATGTAGTTCTTTCAGAGAAGGGGTAGTCACCTAAATCAATAACATGATATTTTTATTATCCTTTAATGTACTCCAAATATGTGGTATTTATCGTAAAATAATAAATTCAGGATAGTAAATATTATTTAATATTATTTTTATTATTAATCTACTAATATCAACCATATTTTAATCAAATGGGAGGTGAATGTATTGCTAGTGCGTACATTATACATTTTGTTTCAAATTAGTCACAAAATCAAATTTCAAATAACCATATTTTATGTATAAGTAATATTATTACTTTAATTTTTATATATTATATTAATATATAAATCTTCCAGTAAAATTAAAATTTCATATCTACCTTCTTAACTTCCAATCCAGTGGAAAATGATAACGTCACTAGTGGATACGTGTGGACAACCATGACCATGAAAAGATGTGATTTATTTGTTAATTAATCATTAAATGGATGGTAATAAGGAATAATTTGATAATAATATATGATATATGAGATATAATAATAATTATTTAATTGTGAAGTATTAGTTACCATTCTTTTGTACCATCATTCTAATAGTGAAAACAATATTCTTAGGTCTATATATCCTACCATATCTAGGAATAGTGTAATTCATTTTTCAATCAAAAAATTTTACAGGTGAACCAAACTTTATATAAATTAAAAATATATATGATATATATATATCATTAATATCATTCTGAAGAATATTTTACAATGATCAAATAATGAGGTCCAACATTATTTAGCTAAAATATACATTGAATATGAAGCATCTACCACCCAAAACAGTGATTTTAATAGTTAATTATTAATAAACGTGAGATAAAATGTCTAAAGTAAATCATATATGGTATTATATATATGAATATGATTTTTGAAAATATGGATGAAAAATATATATTAATTGTACTTGAGGATAAAACACGTATGAAGGACGTCGTACCCGAGTTAATGGTTTCTCATCTTTGTTTCATTCCATGAGACGTATGTCATACTCCAAATATATTTGTTTTATATGGTGGTTATACTCATAATTGACATTTTATATTATAAATATCATTATATTGTAATTATTTAATGTTTTACTTGATGTTATTTCTTTCATGGGGGTTAAGATTCAAAATAAAAAAATTTGTATGTGTTTACGTCACAATATCATCATTATTCAGGATTTTTTATATTGTTATCTCCAATGCGGATGTTATTAATTATTTATTTTTTAAACATAATAAATTTATTCCCTCTATTTATTTTAATAACTTAATTTTTTTCTTTTTATTTTAACCTCTTTATGTACCCAAGTAGTTAATATTTTTTTGTAAGGGAAACCAACATTGTATTTCTACATGGAAAAAAATAATTTTCTTCCATATCCATATATTCATTATAATTTTATAATTTTTTTTAAAAATATATAGTTATTTATTATAGATTTTTTAACAAATTTTTTCTTTTATAAAATGTATTACAAGGAATATCCTTTTTGATTTGGGAATGAGGTTGTTTTTTACTCTTTTTATAAAAGTCTGACATGAATTTTTTTTTGAGTTACACAACATGAATAGAATTTTCCACTATCATGAACACTAAATGATATAATCATCCTTTACATGTTTATAAGGGTGTTTCTAAAGGAATTTTTTTCGAAAATATTATTGAATTTTCTTAAAAAGTGTATTTCTAGATGAAAATGTATTTTTCCTAATTAATTATTGTAAATATATTTTATAGTATTTATCTTCTTCATAGGTTGTAACCCTTTATTTTTATAGTAATTAAAATGGGCTATATTTTAATGATATCATATTTATTCTTTATCAATATGGAATATCATCTGTTTTATTCAGGAAATATTAACAATTCATATATTAGTTTTTATATTGTAATTTTTATGTTTATTATCATTTGATTTTTATTCCCCCTTTTATTATGATAAATACTTGATTCTTATTATGTGATATGATGGGCCTTCTTTTTCCCAATGATCCATTTTTAGGTCTCATGAAAAAAATACTATGGGTATTTGGATGATGCCCTCCCCATTAATGTATGATGACTTCACACATGGCCTTGAATGTATGTTTATGATGTCAAAAAATATCCATTCCATATCTGTGAGATTATTTGTTGATTTCCACGTGTTAATAGAAGAGTTGTGATATCCACGAATAACATTCAAGATGGAAAAAATAGTTATATTATAATATTTTATCATTATTTACACCTTCCATATAATTTATTGTGAATGAGTTATTGATTAAATGAAACGAGTTATAGTTATTTAACATTCCATAATGACTTTACTTTATTAATTAGGATAGATTTGGTTTCATGTAACCCTTATTGAGCCTATGATATCACCCTTATTTTATTTCATTTTCACAAGATATAATGAGGTAATCATTAAATGAGTTCAGGGATACATACTATCTAATTTGACTATGTTATGTATTTTATTTCCACAAATGAATGTTAATATTATTTATGTAAATGGTTTATCAAGACTAAAAATATATTCAGTTTTTGGGTTTTGATTTCATTTATATAGTGATAAATTAACAAAGTGAAAATTGGATCTTGGCTACCACCTATGGGGCCATTATTTAATAGCATACACCTTCATAGACAATTAATTTTCCAGTTTTCTTCTTTGTTGGTTTTGAGGGTTGTTCTTGGAGTTTTCGATGGGGGGGGGGTACCACAATAATAAAGGTATTTTAGGTTGTTTATTCCATGTATGTGGAATACACTAAGTGCAAAGGTTGTTCACGAATTCTGTAACAGGTAGTTTCACGGATTGAAAATCATATTTGAGTATGCTTGTGAAATAAGTAAACATTGTGTAAGTGGGAATTACTACGTGTGATAAATAAATTCTAATGGGAGTTTAATTTCTTAAATGGGTGAAATTTTTAGAAAACTGAGTATTTCACAATATGCAATGATTACATGATATGAAACTAGAGGGATTATATATTTTAGGATATTTTATTAGATTCATACCAATCATTCAACTATACCCCTTCTCCCCCTTATCCTGGTTGAGCCCTTGGAACCCTGAGGAGACGTCCAAGATATATAATCCCTTATCTGTTTCAATGCACCAGGTTGACCCCAATTGGAAATCCATGGTATGTTCATCTCCATCCAAGTTTTTGTTACCCTATTCTTCATTTGGTATCCCACTTTTTTTATATTACTTTTGTTTAGGGTGTGATTAGGGATATGTTATGATGGATATTTTTTTTGGATTAGTTAGATCGATGGACTTCAGTGTGTAGTTGTGGTCTGTGGGAATTTCTTCTAGGCCTTGTGGTTTGCAAAAAGTCAGAAAAGCTACTTGGTGGCAAGTAATCCATCATTTCTATTTTCTATGTATTATGTGGGAGGGGCATATTTTTTTTATCTATATTGTATATATCATCTAGTTCAAATAATGACAATGAACAAATTAAACTAAAATTAAAAAGGCAATGGGGTTTGATTCCCATGATTTTATAGATTTGATACTATTTTTATATTATGTATTATATAGGGTTGACACCCTATTGAATATTGTATCCCTTTGGTTCTTTGTTTATACTGGATGTTACATGTTGAAAGATTTTTCTATTATGATTATTGTAATGTCATCCTAAAAATGGAAAATTGGAATCCCACTTAAATTTAGTTGATTAAAGTGTTTCCCTAGGATTTTGGATTTTGTGATAGTTCCACAAAATTAAATTTGAATCTGATTAAATATTATTAGTAAAATCTATAAAATGTTCATGAGGTGTTGTGATGTGTGGAAATTCTTGTGGGGAGGTGATTTGTGATTGTGTTGTGATGGTTAGTCTATGGGTGGGACGTTGTGATGATTTTGGGGTGGAAAGGTTGTTGTTCTTTCTATGTTCTTTTAGGGTGCCAAAGTGGTGGTTGTTTCAATGTTCCTATAGGGTAGTGATGTGGTTCTGGTGTGGACATTCCTCTTTGTAAGATAGGTTGTTGTTTTTGTTGTGTTCTTTTTGGAGTGATGATATTATGGTATGATGATAATGCTGAGTTTCTTGTGTTATGTGGTTATTTCTTTCTAGATGACTATGTAGTGATTCAATTACATTTTTAATAATGATTAAAAGACAATTTTTTGGTTTGGAAAATTAAATGGAAATGGATAATAAAAAAATAAATGATGGCATGTATGGTCAAATGTGGATGATTTTTAATAATTAAATGAATGGGATGGATAATTAATTTTGTTTGTGGAATGAGATATGGAATGTGTTTTGTGTGGTGTTAAAAATTTATAGGTGATTGTTAAAATGGGAATTTTGTGTGTTGTTTAGGTCATTATTGTGAATCAATATTGGGGGCTTGCTTGTGGCCATATGTATATACTTTTATATTTCCTGTGTTGTCTATACACACCCAACCTATATTGATAACTATGTGTTGATACCTGCATTGACATAAAGGGGAGTTTCTCCTGAATCTTTTGAGGAGAACAGACTATTGCGTAACCTTTGATTCTTGATATCCCTCCAAGACATGGTAGATATTACAGAAGATATGACAGATAGAGTTATGATAGTTCTCTTGATAGTTGTTTTCAAATCAGTGGTTCCTTTAATTGAGATGTGTTGTGGTATTTCATGTTTGGTGGTGATCCCATATGTCTATAGGTGTGATGTTACATATACATGTTTATGAGGGATGCATGCGGTTGGAAAAGGTTGATTATGTCATGGGTCTTTTGTAGCAGGGAACATGGAATATATCATTCTTATTAATGTAACCCTAAAACACTGGTCGTGGTTTGGATGTGATGGGTTGTGTCTTTTGGGAAATACATGATGAGGATGTTCTTTTGGTGGTAGTGAACATAGGTGTTTGTTTCTATGATTTGATGGGTCCATTCTTTTGGGGACATGTGGTATATCGAAGATATGGGATCATCATGAAGTATATAGTTGGGGTGTGAGAGTGGGATAATAATAGGAATGTGGTGTTTGATACCCATTATTGATGTGAATCATGTTATAATATATATCTTAATATTCATTATTTATTGAGTGTTCCTTGGTGAGGATGAGGTGGATAGTTAACCAGCATAGGTGATATTTGTTATGTTGGTTTTTCTCATTGAATAATTAATATTCTTATTTCAAATTTGAATGAGAGACATTGGTTTCCCAACTGAGTATAAATATATAATCTTTCTTTGTATATAATGTTTTTTCAATGATTCATAGTGGACTACATGGACCATGCTGAACATTACTATATTAGATCACTAGATATCTACCATGTTATTTCTTTATCTTTCCTTTTGGTACTTAATTGTGGGAATTTAATTGGTATCATTTTTATTTATAGATACATTTTGGATCATATTGGTTTCTTTTTATATTTTTCCATGTATTATTTTGTGTATGATTCATCTTATCTATGAATTGTATATTTTTATAGAGGGTAACGCCTCCCATTATAATAATATTTTAATAACCAAGGTTCTTGTAACCAACCACTGGCCTACTGAAAGTTGGAATCAAGGATTATTATTTCTCACCCCTCATTGAAGTTTCTTTAGAGGGAGGGTTCATGGTAGAGTTGTATCAAAAATTCTGTTTGATATATAGGATGGAATTTGGAGTTAAGTATATTGAGGATTGTAATGGTTAGTACGGATGTAGTGCCAGCTGACCTAGGTGAATGATATAATCTTGGGAGACATGCTAGGAAATGATATTTTAGGGCCCATGTGATATAGTACCCAGACATTGTGCTTATTGAATTCCCATGTGAGGTGAAACTATTTTTAAGGTAGAGGCCGATGAGAGGTACATGCATTATGATAAATTGTTTTATTGATTGAATTGGATTGATGTGGGAAGGGTAATATGATTAAATTAAATTAAAGTTAAAATATATAATATTCCATACATCCTTTTTTAGGAAATTCTTTATTACCATTCATAAATAGGTCTTATAAGTTTCTCATGTGTGGACCAAGAAGATGTGGTTCTATCGGAAGATCTCGTTGACCGACATAAGGTTAACCTAAAATAACAAGATAATGCTTTTCCAGGGTTTTTGTGTGATTTTTAGCGAATGGTATTGGGAAAGTATGAGGGATGTGATTTACTTTTGGAGATAGATTGCTGGCTTGAGGAGCTCTTGATTATATTTAGTTTAATCTATGGAATGGTGGGATTCAGGGTCCCATTAGAGGGTAGTGAGAAGTGGGGAGCTGTGCGTTAGTGGTGGAAACTTTTTATTGGAGATAAATATGAGGATTATGTTTCATGGGTTTAATTGAAAAAATAGTTCTAGGAATAGTTCCTTCCATTGATTATTAAGGATGTAAAGAGGTGGTAACATGTTTCTCACTAGGAGTGGAGCATAGTAGTGTAGGAGTTAAGAATCACTTTCAAGGACCTTATGCACTTTCCCCAGATCACTCCCCAATGATGATTCTATTGTGAGAAACATTGTGGAGGAACTCCTTCATTCTATCCATTATGAATTTAATCCATTTATATAATAACCAAATCAAGAGGTTTAGAATAAGGTAGAAATTATTAAGAGGATATACCTATTAGGTGGATTTCCAGAAGAGGGGAACCAGTATGGTTACACAAGGTGTAGAGTCAATAGTGGAAGGTATCATGTTCTAGGGCAATTGAGGTTTCGACTAGTAGGAATTTGACCTCACCCTATTTTGTTCCATAATTCTAAGAGAATTGGTTATCATGATCTTCCTGTGATATTTGATCGATAAGACTTTTTTATGGTGTTCATGGCCATCTCCATAATCGGTTCAAAGCTATCCTTTAAAATCAGTTTGGTGTCTATGGAAAGGTTCAGTGCAGCCCCATTAGTAGTTTCAAGTAATTACATTTTAGCAGTAGGAGGAACAAGTTTATGCTCCGTGTAGGGGTGATAGATCTAGTAGATTCTAACCTCTGGATTCACCTCATGTTCACATACCATGAACAGATAATGGTTGTGGAGGTGGTTTTTTTAGAAAGGAAGAGTAGCAATGCATGATGAATTTCACACCATGCAGAAATTAGTTACATAGGTGCTAGAGATCATCCATGGTACGATTGGGTTTTTAATACACCTGTTTGTGCCTTTTTTGATTCAGGTGTTTTGACTCCATTGATTCACACACCCTAGTACATTCTCTAGTACTAGACAATGAGATGATTCCACTACCCCTGGTGTGGACTATTCTAGTTATAGGATAGACTTACGTGTTTAATTTGGGATGAGGATGCAAATGGATGTTGGGCCACATTAATCTAATGGGGAACTTTTCTTGATATATATGTACAAATTTAATGTCGTCCTCATCATCTTTTGTTTAATTTCATGTGTGATGTTATCGACTACTTCTATAGGAGATTAATTTTTATTAATGTGAATGGACATAATGAGATTTTAATTAGTGATCTAGGTTGTCTGGTGAGCAGTTTTCACGTAGATACCCTTCATTATTTGATAGATGAGCTATCAATAATGTTTTTATAGGTTGGGGGATTAGAGGTTCCCAGGGTCATTAGTTTGTTACTATATGTTTGTCTAGATGAGGATGTGAAGCATCTCCCTCGTCGTGATATTGAGTTCAGGATTAATTTTTACATTTCTGATTCTCCATTTTCATTTTCATCTATTTAGATGGAACCTTTAGAGTTGTGCGAGTTCCGAGTTAAGATAGATGGTATGATATAGAGGGGTTTTATCTAGACTAGTGTATCCTTGTGGGTTGATCTAGTGTAATTCATTGAAAAAGAGGATGGTAGTTTGAGGTTTTGTATATATTACCATTGGATGAAACAGGTGAGGATTAAGAATAGTAACCCTCTTTCGGGGGTAGATGAACATTTCAATTAATTGAGAGGGAAGAGTTGATTTTATTAGATTGGGTTGTTGTCTGTATATCAATGTTTTAGGGTGATTTTGAGAGATATCTTGAATACATCCTTTAGATAAATGTATAGGCACTATTATTTCATTATCACATCATTCGATGTTAAAACCACACCATCCATGTTCATGGGGCTTGTGAACTCTACGTTCCATGAGTTCATTGACAAGATCATCATTTTATTCATCAATGATACATTTATCTGCAGAAAATCTGATCCGGAGCATGCTGATCATCTCAAAAATTAAATTGTATGTTCTTTGACACAACCATTTTTTGGAATGTTATCCACATTTTTGTTTTGGGAAATATAGGTTTGTTCCCTCAAGCATGTTCTCTCTTAGAAGGGTGTGGCAGTGGACTCATTGAAGTTTGAGGTTGTTTTTTCATGTGTAGAAACCAATAACATGGCAGAGTTACATAGTTCTCTTGGTCTTATAGGCTATTATCAGAGGTTTTTTCCAAATGTGTCTTGAGTCGCAGCCATGTTAAAATATTTGAGCAAAAAATTAATGTTTTTTCTGTTTATAGATCAGTGATAGTTACGATTTGGTTATTAGAAGGTGAATTTATTCAGTGATCCATTGCTTTAGTTTCATGATAAGGGTATTGTGTTTTAGGTGTTTTTTGGAACTTACCATATAGGATTGGATGCATGTTGATGTTGCAGTGAATGCTGATATATTATGGGTGTAGAATGTTTTGTCCCCATGAGTGTATCTATACTGGCCATGATTTGGATTAAGTATCAATTATTATTACATTGATGTCTTGAACACAATAACTTATTGGGGAGAACATTATGGTCTTTATTGATCAGAACATCATGAGTTATATATTTTCATATCATGATCTGAATTTTCATTAGAAAAGTTGTTGAATTTCAGTATGTATTATCAATTGATATATATTTGAACTCCATAAATAGGACTATTTTTGTTGACATGATGATCATGAAGTTAGGGGAAGTATATTCTTTGGGAGACTAGGGATTCATGGAGAACAATGAGGAATTCATAATCCTTCCATTTAGACGTATGTGTGGGTGATGATAGAGGTTGTTTTTTAGATGTAAGTGAAATATTATTTAATCAAAAAGGTGGAGGAGTATCACATGAGAGACTCATAGGTATAGGTGATGTATGATCATGTTGTCCATGGTGATTCTCTCAAGGGATGGTTTGAGGATATTTGATACCAGATTCTATTTCATGGTAGTTTTTTTTCAGTTGTGATGTACGAGAGTATCCTTTTTGAGTTTCATTTCTCAAATTTTATGGTACACCCATTAGTATCGAATATGTTATGTGTCTTTGGGATACAATTTTAGTGTCCCCATATTAAACAGGTAGTGGAAGATTCTATGGAAAGTAATTTGGTTTTCTAGTAGGTAAAATCCAATATTTATTATCCATGTTGATTTTTGCAGCCTTCAGATGTTCTTGACTGGGAATGTGATGAAATATTGATGAAATTCATCACAAGGATACCCTGATCTCAGATAGGTTGTGGTTATATCATGGTGTTCAGGTATATCAGCCCACATTCATCAATTAAGGAGTCTTGTAAAATACATGATTTTTCTAAGAGGTATATTGCTGAGGTGGTTTGGTTTCATAATGTTTAGTGATCCAATATCATATATTGGGAGAAACATTTTACCTCATGTGTCTATTGGGGATTATAATATGATATTGGAACTCAATTACACCTCCACACTACATTTCACTCATAGATCATTGGTAATATGTAATAGACTATTAATAATTTGGAGGATATGATACAAAAATTCATCTTTGACATTGGTGGATATTGGGTTTGATACATACCTTTGGTCGTGTTTTGGTAAAAAAACTATCAATCCTCCAATGTGATCCCTCTATTTTAGGATTTTTATGTGTAACCTTTTAATTCATTATATTGGAGGATCGAGGTATTGGAGGAAACTGTTCGTAGTCCTTATGTTGTGCAGATCACAATAGAGAATGTTCATCTTTTTCTTGAGTGGTTTAAAGCAGTGTAAGACCAGTAGAAGCATTATTTTAATCATAGGAGAAGTCCAACTTTTTATGATTCTAGGTTCCATGTGTTTCTTAAGGCATCCACCTCATCATGGGTACCAAACATTAGAAAGTGGGAGTCAGACTTTTTCGAAGTTCACTCCACCCTTTGAGGAACTGGGATGAGTTAATGAGGTGGAATATCATTTAGAATTTTTAAAACATCTAGAGAGGATCCACCACATCTTCCAATTCTCTCAACTTTTTCAGGGTCTTCATGATGAATCCCATGTAATTGAATATTGAGATTTAGATATAGATGATGATGAAATGTTTTGGGAGTGATTAGTAGAAATATAGGATCTATAGGTAAAGGAACTCTGTATAAGAACCATTCTCTTGGTTTTTGTGTTGTGGAGGAATGTAGGTCTGGATTATAGTTCATGGGTGTGAGAGATGATGATGATAGCCTAGTACCAAGAGCTGTTTTGAATTTGGGTTTTCTTTTATTTGATTCTCCTTGATGATGTGATGTCTTACACCTTGTTGTTTTATTTGATGAGTCATTTTCCATGATTTTTTACATATTATTTTTGATAAATTATAAACAAATGAAAAGGGTATGACCTTATTTATAATCGATATTCCATGACTAAATGGAATTAAACTATTTCAGGAAATTCAATGCCACTAAGAGACTATAATATTTTGACATGGAGGATAAAATTATCCGATTTATATGTTCAAGGTAATGTGGTATGTTAGTTGTATTGGTTTTTGGATTAGGTTATGTGGAGGTTGGATGGTTGTGATGATGGAGTTGTGTGGTATTGGGGTTGTGTGAGATGTTTTGTGGTAATTTAGTTTTTCATGTTTAGTTAGTGGTAGTGTTTCAGGTATGGCGAGAACATTGAAAGGTTTCTCAATTTGTGGTTATTAGGACCCCTTTCATTCTAGGCATGGTTTTGGATTCTCAAGGGAGAGAATCATTTGGTGTTTATTTAATGTAATGTACCATTCAATTCCTAAAACTTACATTTCTAATATTTTTTGTTGTTTGTGTTCTATAGAGGTTCTAGGAATTTTCAGTGGAGGAGGAGCAGCAACATAGGTGTGTTAGAAATTTCATGATTGTATGTGGAATATAAATTGTGCAATGCCTGTTCACAACCTGTGTATCCAAAAGGATCATGTCATGTAAATTTTAAGGGGTAGTCAATGAAATGAGAACACTACATGTACTTTGGGATCACAATGTTTGATAAATAAACATTGAGTATAATTTATTTATGTTGAATGCTATAAATGTTGGAAAAAAAAGTATTACCAATCATGTAATGGTTACATTGTGGGAAACTAGCAAGATTCCAGGTATTATGTTATTTTAACTCCCTAATCGAATCTAATCAATGTTACTCCTTCTACCTCTCATTATTGACAAGCCCTATGTACCCTGAGGAGACTATCAGGATAATTTAATACTTTCTCAATCACAACCCATCCCAATGGGGAATGTTACATGACTGCCCAAGACATTCTCTTATAGGCTAGGATATGGAGACAATATCCATGATGGAATATCGCTAACATGGGAGGCCTTAACATAAGCACATGTGCACACACACACACATAAATGAGAATATGCAATACTAAAACGTAAAAAAAACCAAGAAACCATTCAAACATATATATAAATCCCACTACCATTATTTGATAGGAAGTGAAAGAATTTAAACAGGTCCAAATACAATCCCACCACAAAGAGTATAAAACAAGAGTCCAACCTGGATGTACAATAGGGACTACTATCAAAATACCACTGGAACACTGCTTGGTCGGTCAAGTCTCACTAAGAACCTCTTGTTCCGAGTCTATCAAGGACTCTGTTTAAGGGTCGATCATCAACACAAGACATGCCACATGTGGGGAAATACTATGCAGTGTTGAGTATAAAAATATACAACAAGACATTCATAAATGAAAAAATCATACAACAAATTAAATATAAATATCTCCATATAGCTATATTTTTACAACACATATAACAAGAATATCCAGATATACAAAACAAAGATACAACATATAAGGGTAAGTTAGAATAATAGTATACCAGCATAGGATTATAGTTCTATGGTTCCGAAAACCAATCATCTAGGTGAAAAAACAACTGGGTTTTATAGAACAGATGATATCAATTTGAGAGTTAGTAATATTAGGGCTTCTCCATTAGAATTACACATCGATAGTTTCAAGAGAATACAATACAGAGTTGAGGATCACTTCCAATACCATGAGGTGATACCAACCACACAATTTGGATTAACCAAATAATTATAGGATCGACGGCCACATATTTTCAGTCATGATGATACCATGAACTCCACATAGAAAATGAAGTTGAAAAGTGGATCTCACACTAGGACTCTCAGAGGGATTCTAATGACTTTTTACAATAATTCTTACTGACAGGAACATTGTCCCTTGAGTAAGGGATTATTACAAGCTATACCATTGGGAAAAAATAATGGGAACACAACCTTACAATAAATTTCTAAGTTAGAGATAGAATGGGTTTTAAGTTATATATTATAAAGTACACTTCATGAAATAAGTGTCACATATTTTGTCACATAACCCCAGGTGCAACCTGTGTTACAAGAACGTGTCTATTCTTAGTTTTCGTGTAGAAATACATGGTGTGTAGGGTAGCCTTGTAGTCTACCAATGTTTTAGTATATACATATATCGCATGTACATATGCCCATGTACCAATTCTTGTATTATCCTATGTACCTGGTCTAGGCCTTGTATACGTGGGGGAGTACACAGCATACAGAAGCACGTTTCTGTGTACCTTATGAGGTATAAGCCGAGTCCTTGGGGAGGGGTCAAATTATGTGTGATTATTTAACACATTATGTGATACTTTAATAATAACTAAAAATCTATCCACTGCAAAGGGTCCCCACACAAGGTGTAGATTTGGATTCCACTCCATTTAATGTGGATTTTTATAGAAACAGAGAACTATCTCCGTACCCATGTCTGTTTCTTTGGCCTTTGATTCAACAATATATTTTCCAAAAAAATGTAGATTGATCCTCCGCAAGTTATTCCACAATAGAATAAACAGTATTATATTCGTGGATCCTCAAAAAAAAAGGATAATATTTATAATTCATTTCTCATAAAAGATCAAAAAAATTAGGTATTTACATCATCTGATTTGCTACCATCTCTATCAGCATACCACTATTTTGTTGTGAAAATCCATGATATATGATATCAGATCATTTCACTAAAATATAGGTTCATAGTGACCGATTCATTGGGATATGTCAAACCCCATGGAAAAAAAAGTAACACCTTTGGTGAACCTAGAATTGAGGGAGAAAAACTTAAGATAAAATGAGAGGAATGAACCTATATCGATGTTCATGTCGATCTTGATTCATTACCATTATATTAAAAATGTAAAAATAAACAATTTAATGTAATTCTCCAAATATCACCTCGCAATATATCCATCACTAAAATAGACATTATCAACATATCAATCTTTTGGTATATTGATCCTTTTAATAGTAGGAATAAATAATGGGGAATAAATCCAAATGAAACAATCATCCTACTTCAATTGGGATCAATTGTATGACAACCCTGCTTTTTATTACAACTTAAACATGATTTATTACATAAAACTTCACTCGATACAACAATAAGATCGAGAGGTTTAGTGTCTTTGGGGCTTAGGATCATTACATAAAAACTTAATATATGAAATACAACATCTTTATTGAAAACTTCCTTTACATGACCACTATATTCCTTTGTACTTAGCATTGCATGGGATAACCTGAGGACATGCATAAGAAAAGGGTGAGCTATAAAGCCCAGTAAGGGAGTACACATGGAATAACATGAGGAGTACAATACATGTTAGACAATAGTCATATAAATAGAGAATAATAAAAACATGAACATAAAGGCATGATAAAGCATGATAATCATAACATGGAAATGTGGCAACAACACTTAACATGGAATTAGGATGAGCCAAGGCTCATTGCACATAAAGTATGAGTAAACTCTCATTGCACATGAAGCACGAGTAAACCCTCGTTTCACTTTAATTATCACGAGTCAACACTCATTGCACATGACGTATCATGATACTATACTTTACCCAATGCATTGGAGCGCTATAAGGGCGCACCCTTCTTAAACATTTGATTTCATGCATAAGTGTGCCACATGGATCATAAAACATGGATTTATAAAACATAATAATTTATTACACAATAAAAGTATGTGGAATTTATACATGAGACTTTATAATCAATAATTAAATGTTTATAAAGGTGAATACCCTTTATGGAGAAATGGGCATGATATTCACTACACAATGACATTGACTTAGAAAATCGGTGCGATTTTGGCAGCGTAACGGCGTGACATAAGAATTCATAAAAAAGGTTGATAAGAGAAAAAGGGGTTACTCATCATATTTACATGTAATGGACAGTAAGGAGGTCATATAGATAAATTTCCCAACAATTGTAATGGAATTTAGATTCATGATACAAAATTATTTGCTTGAATGTAAAAGAAGAGAGAGAAGTTCCTTTCGGAATTTCGACATAGTAACGGGTGTACATGGGAGGCATTTAATGAGAGAGAAAGAGGTCTCCCATCATTCAAACAATAGGAGGGAAGTATGGAGGAGGTTAAAAACCATACCCCAACATTCATAATTGAAATTAAAAGGGAAATACAACTTACAAAAAATTGACAAAAATGAGAAAGGAAGAAAAAACCCCTTACTTGGAAGTGTGCTTCCAAAGGCTAGAGAGAGGCTTGTGAGAGGCTTATTGGAAGCTTGGGGAACCTTGTGAGGATTCTAGAGAGAGTAGGGAAGACGTTGGAAGAACTCCAAGGGATTTTAGTGAGGAGGAACTAGGAGCTTGGGTGGGTTTATATAGGAAAGGTGAGGGAATTATTTATTATTTAGGTTTGGGTCCCCTTACATTAAATTAATCCAAACCACAAACCATACATTGGTTTTTTCCCATGGTTTTTGGAAAAGGGAAGAGGAAAAAAATATTTTATAAGGCCCAAGTCCGAACTTCTTAAAATAATAAGGTTGCTTATGTGGAGGTGAGTCACACTCCCATGGAAATTAATTTAAAAAGGCAAAGTGTTGAATATGTCTTGAGGGGTCCATTAATGCTTTGAAAAGTAAGTCAAACAAACCCAAAATCACATTATTTTAATGATAAAACATATATTGGCCGAATATAAGGATTATGGTATTTTATTACATCACCATTGGGTCATTATAATGTCATAAAACACATTATATATTTAAACGGTATTTAATTTTTACCCAAAAATTTGTATGTCTCAGAAAATTATGAAAAATTCACCGTTGGATAATTTCGATGTCCTGATTCCAGAAATGAAATTTATTTTATCTAGAAAAATTTCTAAATATGTTAATTTTCACTTTTAAAATAAAAACCAACATTTATTGAAAATTCACGGGTTTTGACAGAAATGGCTTTCAAACCTTAATATAAAATTCTAATTGCATTCATAAAATTATAAGATCATTTATTTAATAAAAATTAATTTAATAATATTATTATTATTTTATTAAAATATTATTTAATTCAAAAATCTCTTAATTTAATAAAATAGATTTCTTAATTAAATAATAACTGAAAACACCATTTGTACTTTAAAAACTATTTACAATGTATCCAAAATGACAAGAAATTATATTCATTATTATATACAAAAATAATGTACATGAACATAGTACTAGTTATTTTTTACATAACCCCTTAAAATAGTCGCATAAGACCTAAGGGTAAGGTGTGCGATGGTGACGGACTCTTGGGGTGGCTCGGATAACATCGCCCGAGTGATAATCTCTATCAACTTCCACTTTTCCCGTAGACGGTCCCGTTCGAGCTTGACATGGTGAAGCTCATCTTGGGCTTGGTCAAGGGCGAAGCCCAAGGATGCCACCTCTTTTTCGAGCTCCGACAAATGGGCTTTGTATGAGGAAATTCTACTGGATGAGGCCATCGCTTCTTTTGTCTGAGTAAATTGGATTTGTTAAGGTCCTATATTTATAATAATCATGTGATAACTGTTCAACGGCTATATTAACAACGGTCAAAATTCTTAACATAAAGCCAAAGAAGTTTAAATCTTATTAAAAACATTTTTCATAAAGAGACATTTAACTGGATCAAGAGGGATTTTCCATTAATGAAACTTTGGGTCGTTACAATATTCCCCCATTAAGAAATTTTTCCCTCAAAATTTTCCTTTTCCCACACTAAAACAAATGTGGGTAACTCAGCTTCATCATATCCTCCAATTCCCAAGTCGCTTCTTGAAACTTGTGGTTTCTCCACAACACCTTGACGAGGGGCATTGACTTATTTCATAAAACTTTTTCTCTACGATCTAAGATCTTCACTGGTTGTTCCTCATAAGAAAGATCATATTCCAATTGTACCACCTCAGAAGAGAGTACATGTGAAGGTTCCGGTATGTGATTCCTTAAGAGGGATACATGAAAGACATCATGTACTTTGGCCATAGTAGGTGGAAGTGCTAGTCGATAGGCCACAGCCCCAACACAATGAAGAACCTCGAAGGGGCCGATGTACCTTGGACTTAACTTCCCTTTCTTTCCAAACCTAATGACCTTTTCCACGGAGATATGCGTAGAAACACCATGTCTCCAACTTTAAATTCAAGGTCTCGTAGATGATTATCTGCATAACTCTTCTGTCGACTCTGGGCTACCTTGATATGCTGCTGAATGGTTTTCAACTTCTCAACCATTTCTTCAACCATTTCTGGTCCAAGCAGCTTACGTTCACCGACCTCATCTCAACATGCCGGTGTTCTGCACATTTTCCCATACAGGGCTTCATATGGTGCCATTTGGATGCTCGAGTGGAAACTATTATTATAATAGAACTCAACCAGAGGAAGATGTTGATCCCATCCTCCTTTAAAGTCTATTGAGGATGCTCTCAACATATCCTCAAGTGTTTGGATAGTCTGCTCGGATTGGCCATCAGTTTGAGGATGATAGGCCGTACTGAAGTTCAATTTAGTATTCATAGCATGTTGAAGACTCTTCCAAAACTTAGAGGTGAATCTTGGATCTCGGTCAGATACAATAGATAGTGGTACTCCATGCAACCTTACCACATCCCTGATATATATCCGTGCCAGTTGATCTAATGAGAAATCCTCCTGAATAGCAATGAAGTGTGCAATCATTGTTAGAAGATCCATAACAACCCATATTTCATTGTTGCCTTTGGATTTCCTTGGAAGTTTGGTGACAAAGTCCATGGTGATGTTCTCCCATTTTCATTCTGGTATGGGCAATGGTTGCATCATCCCCTTAGACTTCTGCCTCTTTGCCTTCACTTGCTGATACACTAGGCACTTTGATGTATACTCAATGATCTCCTTCTTCATATTATCCCACCAAAAGTTTTCTTGGAGATCTCGATACATATTTGTGCTCCCTGGGTGAATAGAGAAATTTGAACTATGTGCATCATCCAAAAGTTCCTTCTTCAGCTCCGGACTTGATGGAACACATAGTCTTTTCTCAAACCGCACAATTCCTTCTTCATTAACATTAAACTCCGAGTATTTCCCCTTTTTGATAGCTTCCAATTTTTCTTGAATTCCCACATCATCCTTTTGAGCATCCTTTAACATTTAAAAAAGAGATGGTTGAGCAATCATTTGTGAAAGGATTGATGATGTTCCCTTCTTTATGATTCCCACGTCCATCTTCATCAAGTCTAAGAAGATTGGATCCTTCTCAATTCTCATCATTGTTAGAACCACTAGATGCTTTCTACATAGGGCATCTTCCACCTTGTTCGCTTTCCCAGGGTGGTAATGTATTGAACAATAATAATCCTTGATGAGCTCTATCCATCTTCTCTGGCGCATATTAAGCTCTTTTTGTGTGAATATATATTTAAGACTCTTGTGGTCAGTATATATCTCACATTTCTCTCTATAGATATAATGCCGTCAAATTTTCAAGGCAAAGATCACAGCCGCCAACTCCAGATCATGCGTTGGATAGTTTCAATCATGGATTTTCAACTACCTTGAGGCATAGGATATCAATTTATCATTCTGCATCATCACACATCCTAATCCCTTCTTCGAAGCATCACTGAATACCACAAAAAGCTCTTCACTTGTGGGTAAAGTGAGAACGGGTACAGTGATAAGCCTCCTTTTCAACTCCTTAAAGCTTTCTTCGAATTCATCACTCCAAGAAAACTTTACTCCCTTTCGAGTTAGCTTGGTAAGAGGGTTGGACAATCATGAGAAATTTCTCACAAATCGTCGATAATATCTAGCTAACCCCAAGAAGCTACGGATATCCATTACCGATGTTGGACTCATCCATCCCTCAATTGCATCTGTTTTGGAGGGGTCCACAGATATCCCATTGCTTGTGATGATATAGCCCAAGAATGAGACCTCCTTCAACTATAACTCACACTTGCTGTACTTTTCATAGAGCTTCTCCTTGCGCAAAGTCTCTAGTACAGTTTTTAAATGCTCCTCATGATCATCCTTTGTTTTGGAGTATATTAGAATATCATCTATAAAGACTACCAAAAATTTGTCAAAGTAATCTCTAAAGACTCTATTCATCAAGTCCATGAATATTGCTGGATCATTGGTGAGTCCGAAAGGCATTACTTTGAATTCATAGTGCCCGTACCTTGTACGAAAAGCAGTCTTGGGGACATCTTCCCTCTTCACCCTTACTTGATAATATCCCGTACGCAAATACACCTTGGAGAAGTATTGTGCTCCATGCAGCTGATCAAACAAGTCATCGATTCTTGGGAGAGTATACTTGTTATTTATCGTGATTTTGTTAAGTTCACGATAATCGATGCAAAGCTGCATTGAACCATCCTTCTTCTTGATGAAGAGGATTGGTGCACCCCATGGTGAAACACTTGGGCGTATAAACCCTTTATCGACATTCTCCTGTAGTTGTTTCTTCATCTCTTCATGCTCTACAAAATCCATTCTATATGGAGTCTTGGATATTGGTAGTGCCCTGGGTATAAGTTCAATTGAGAACTCAACATCTCATCTTGGAGGAAGACCAGGCAGTTCCTCAGGAAACACTTCAACAAATTCCCTCACAATAGGCATTTCTTCAAGGATGGTTTCTTCCTTGGACTCAATCATCTGAGCCAGATATGCGTGCTCATAAGGCAGTAATATCCATTCTTGAGATGATAAAGCTAAAGGAGATTCATCTTCCTCCTGACACTTGTAAAGAATCGGGGGTCGATTCTCCATATGGAGTTTGATTTACCTCTCCCGACAATTTATGTTGGCTTTATATACGGAAATCCAATCCATGCCAAGAATTGCATCAAATTCCACCAGAGGGAGTATGACGAGGTTCTCCGGGAAATTCAATCCACAGATTAGAACACGGGAGGACTTATACTCATGGGATGCAATGATTGCCCCATTTTCCGTACTCACTGACATCTTTACTTCCATGATTTGTGGTGGTGCTGGGATTGTTCTACTAAACCTTCAAGATATAAAAGAATGCATAAAACCTGAATGAAAAATTACATTCGCTATTCTTGAATGAATAAATAGCTTACCTGTCACCACTTCTTTGTCGGGGTTCACTTCAGCAGAAGTAATGGAAAAAGTTCTTCCTTGCTGTCTTGGAGGTTGTTGGTTGCCTCCAATAACCCTTGGATTAGGGAACTGATTTGAAAAATGACCCGGTTCTTTGCATTTGTAGCAATGAATAATGCATTGTGGTTCGAACGGAGTGTTCCTCTCGTCTGTCGTAGCCATGGGTCCTTCTTTCCAACAGTTAACAGCTAGGTGCCCCTCTCTTCCACAGCTGAAGCATTTTCTCGCCCCCTTAAGGCAATTTCCAGGGTGCTTCTTTCTGCACTTTTGGAAAGTGGGGTGCTAGATCTTCTTAGAACCATTGGATTTATCCATCAGACCACCAGAATTGAAGTCCACCTTACGCTTCTTGTCCCCATGATACCCCTGTGATTCCCCGATCTCCATTTCAACCTTGAGGGCACATCAGACAATTTCTTCATAGCTGTCGAAGTCACAGAACACTAATGCTTTCTGCAAGCAAGGATTCAGCCCACCAAAGAAGTGGTCGACCTTGCATTCGGGGGTAATGACAAAGTCGGAAGCGTATCGTGCAAGCCTTGTGAAGTTTTCCTCGTACGCTCCAACGGATTCTTCATCTTTTTTCTTGAGGGAATGGAAGTCCCTTTCCATCTTAAGCCGGAGGGTGCACAGAAAATATTTATCAAAAAATATCTTCTAGAAATCCTTCCATTCCAACGCCTCAATATCCTCCTCAGGCTTCGTATTTTTGATCAACTTCCACCATTGATCAGCTTCACCCTCCATACGATAAGCCGCCAGGAGAACCTTCTCTTGTTCAGAACATTGGAGGATGTAGAATATCTTTTCAATGGAGTTGATCCATTGTTCAGCGATCGTGGGATCAGATGATCCACTAAAAGTAGGAGGCATTTGTCTCATGAAGATCTCGATAGCGACTTTTTATTTCTTAGGGGGGGTTGAACGTTCATCTTGACCCGTGTTTCTATTCAAAAGTTGAGTTATATGAGAGAGAAGTGTGACAAAGTTTTCGATTCCCGCTCCTATTGGATTTGGCATCTCATTAGTACAGTTATCATAATTATCTTCACAATGGTTGTTAGCCCGAGTCCTCCTATTACCGACCATTGGCTAGAATAAAAGGAAAGTTAGGGGTAACACATAAAGGGTAATCCAAAGACAAAAGTTTAAGACTTATAAATAAACTTTCATTTCCTTAACTCATGAGTCTATAGGCTTCAATCTTGGATTTTCATGATCTACTTTCTAACATATATTCTTAGGGGCATTTTTCCCTTAATAAGGGTTCATACTAAGATTGTAAATTTATCAAAACATATCCCCCGGGAGTGTCTTAACCAAGAGTGCAGCAAGTCCCGTTATCGTGCACCAGTTCCCGTTCGAGTCTAGTTCAAAGCGGTGTTTTCGGGTTTTACCCCTAGGATACATCTGTGCCAGATCCACCTCTACCTGATCGTATCCAGACAGGGATGTATTTGTTTGATAAACCACTTACTCAGCACTTACCAAATCTTAGGGATGTTTTTATTATACTTACTCTTGTATCTAAGGCTTTACTAGGGTTTCCTAATCCCAAAAATAACTAAACATATCCTCTGATACCAACTATGACAACCCTGCTTTTTATTACAACTTAAACATGATTTATTACATAAAACATCACTTGATACAACAAGAAGATCGAGAGGTTTAGTGTCTTTGGGGCTTAGGATCATTACATAAAAACTTAAAACATGAAATTCAACATCTTTGTTGAAAACATCCTTTACATGAACACTACATTCCTTCGTACATAGCATTGCATGGGATAACCTGAGGACATGCATAAGAAAAGGGTGAGATATAAAGCCCAGTAAGGGAGTACACATGGAATAACATGAGGAGTACAATACATGTTAGACAATAGGCATATCAATAGAGAATAAGAAAAACATGAACATAAAGTCATGATAATGCATAATAATCATAACATGGAAATGTGGAAACAACATTTAACATGGAATTAGAATGAGCCAAGGCTCATTGCACATAAAGCATGCGTAAAATCTCCTTGCACATGAAGCACGAGTAAACCCTCATTTCACATGAATTAGCATGAGTCAACACTCATTTCACATGACGTATCATGATACTATACTTTACCAAATTCATTGGAGCGCTATAAGGGCGCACCTTTCTTAAACATTTTATTTCATGCATTAGTGTGCCACATGGATCATAAAACATGGATTCATAAAACATAATCATTTATTCCACGATAAAGGAATGTGGAATTCATACATGAGACTTTATAATCAATAAGTAAATGTGCATAAAGGTGAATACCCTTGATGGAGAAATGGGCATGGTATTCACTACACAATGACATTGGCTTAGAAAATCGGTGCGATTTTGGCAGCATAACGGCATGACATAAGAATTCATAAAAAAGGTTGATGAGAGAAAAATGGGTTCCTCATTATATTTACATGTAATGGACAGTAAGGATTTCATATAGATACATTTCCCAACAATTTTAATGGAATTCATATTCATGATACAAAATTATTTTCTTGAATGTAAAAGAAGAGAGAGAAGTTCCTTTCGGAATTTCGGCATAGTAACAGGTGTACATGGGAGGAATTTAATGAGAGAGAAAGGGGTCTCCCATCATTCAAACAATAAGAGGGAAGTATGGGGGAGGTGAAAAACCATACCCCAACATTCATAATTGAAATTAAAAGGGAAAAACAACTTAAATAAAATTGACAAAAATGAGAAAGGAAGAAAAAAACCCTTACTTGGAAGTGTGCTTCCAAAGGCTAGAGAGAGGCTTGTGAGAGGCTTCATGGGAGCTTGGGGAACCTTGGGAGGATTATAGAGTGAGTAGTGTAGATGTTGGACGAACTCCAAGGGATTTTAGTGAGGAGTAAGTGCGAGCTTGGTTGGGTTTATATAGGAATGGTGAGGGAATTCTTTATTATTTAGGTTTGGGTCCCCTTTCATTAAATTAATCCAAACCACAAACCATCCCATGATTTTTGCCCATTATTTTTGTAAAAGGGAAGAGGGAAAAAATATTTTATAAGGCCCAAGTCCGAACTTCTTAAAATAATAAGGTTGCTTATGTGGAGGTGAGTCACACTCCCATGGAAATTAATTTAAAAAGGAAAAGTGTTGAATATGTCTTGAGGGGTCCATTAATGCTTTGAAAAGTAAGTCAAACAAAACCAAAATCACATTATTTTAATTATTAAACATATATTGGCCGAACATAAGGATTATGGAATTTTATTACATCACCATTGGGTCATTATGATGTCATAAAACACATTATATATTTAAACGATATTTAATTTTTACCCAAAAATTTGACTATCATAGAAAATTATGAAAAATTCACCATTGGAAAATTTCGACGTCCTGATTCCATAAATGACATTTATTTTATCTAAAAAAATTTCTAAATATGTTAATTTTCACTTTTAAAATAAAAACCAACATTTATCGAAAATTCACGGGTTTTGACAGAAATGGCTTTCAAACCTTAATATAAAATTTTAATTGCATTCATAAAATTATAAGATCATTTATTTAATAAAAATTAATTTAATAATAATATTATTATTTTATTTAAATATTATTTAATTCAAAAATTACTTAATTTAATAAAATAGATTTCTTAATTAAATAATAACTAAAAACACCATTTGTACTTTATAAACTGTTTACAATGTATCAAAAATGACAAGAAATTATATTCATTATTATATACAAAAATAATGTACATGAACATAATACTACTTATTTGTTACATAACCCCTTAAAATAACCGCATAAGACCTAAGGGTAAGGTGTGCAATGGTGACAGACTCTTGGGGTGGCTCGGATAACATCGCTCGAGTGGTAATCTCTATCAACTTCCACTTTTCCCGTAGACGGTCCTGTTCGAGCTTGACATGGTGAAGCTCAGCTTTGGCTTGGTCAAGGGCGAAGCCCAAGGATGCTACCTCTTTTCCGAGCTCCAACAAATGGGCTTCGTATGAGGCAATTCTACTGGATGAGGTCATCGCTTCTTTTGTCTGAGTAAATTGGATTTGATAAGGTCCTATAATTATACTAATCATGTGATCACTGTTCAATGGCTATATTAACAACGGTCAAAATTCTTAACATAAAACCAAAGAAGTTGACATCTTATTAAAAACATTTTTCATAAAGAGACATTTGACTGGATCAAGAGGGATTTTCCCTTAATGAAACTTTGGGTCATTACAAATTGCTAATGAATAATAATGTCGTGTCGTAGGCATTATTGAGATCCTTTGATTCCATCCTAGTCAAGTTGTCGATCTTTGATCTGGTCATCGTCCTCCAAGGGAATCACATTCCACACTCTCTAAAGCCTCTCTAATGATTTTATGGATTATGAGGCTAACCCTTCCAATTTTCTATAAGAATGTATTTATGGAAAGGGAATTATGTAGTTGAATCATTGAGCCAACAAAACAAATAAAATAAAATAATTAATTATTGTATTCTTTCTTTTCCCGTGATGGGATTTCAACAAATGACCCAATATGAATATTGTTAATTCATGTCGAGGGTAAAACACCTATTCTAAACTCAAAAATGCAATTGGACTTATGATCTGGGCACTAATTTATAATTTATTACACTTTTTCAAGAAAAATGATCACATGTTCTACTTATAATATTATGTATATTTCAAAAATTTAATCTGGGATTGCTGAGCCCTAGAATCATATTTGTTTTATGACAGGACACTATACAATATTATATAATGTCCAAAAATAATACATGGGTAATATAATTCATTAATTTTTCCCCACCTTGGGAATTTATGCCATATAAAATCTAAAATAAGTGATACATAAAGTGATGTGGGTATAGAGAATGAATCTGAGCCTCCCACCCCCATGTCTCTAATTATGATTCCCATGCTACTACTTGAAACACAGTAATGAAATTGATCTCCCAAGAATGATCCTCTCATACTAATCCTCAATATCTAGTAGGTCCTCAGAAAATGTCACTCGATTATGGATTTCCCACTCACCCAAATCGATAATGTGTGATGGGTCATGAATGTACATTCTCAGCTGCAACACATGAAAGTTGTCATGTACTCGGTATAACTACATATGTAGAGCTATGTTGTACACCACCTTTCCAACACTTCAAATTATCTAAAAAGGGATAATAATTCACAAAGATATCTTCCCACCCAATAGAAATATACATATTCCACATCGATATGAAACAAATATGAACACATGGTCTCCTTCCTAGAACTCAAAATTCCTCCATCATTTATCCACATAAGACATCTGATGGCTATGTGCAGTCTTCATCCACTCTGGGATGATATACACCTTTTCAATAGTTATTCAAAATAACTCTAGGAACATGAGTGAAGACTCTACTAGGCCAGTCTAGTAAAGTGGGGACCCAGAAGTTATCCCTTACAAGACCCCAAATGCTACCATACTGATGATGGAATGGTAGATTCGTCTGTATGAAAACTCTACCAATGGTAGATGATCCTCCCAACTACAAATAATGTCTAACATTCATGATATCACATTTTCTCTAGAACATGAATGGTTCGATCGGTTTTTCTGTTAGTTTGGGTGTGCAATGTTGTGCTCAAGAATAACTATGTCCCAAATGCCTCCTATAATGCCTTATACAATTGATATGTGAAGAAATAATCATAGTTCTAAATTAACATAAATGGAACTCTATGGATTCAGACTATCACATTTATGTAGAGGCCTCCCAAAGACTCTACTGATGGTTTCTATCAAATAAGTAAGAAGTTGGAGGACATGTTGAGTTAATCTATGATCATACAAATGGAATCATTTCCCCTCATTGTATGTGGTAATACCATCTTGAATTCCATGGTTATCCCATTACACTTAAACTGTAGAACCTAAATAGGTTGATCTAGTGTCCTTCTAACATGGTACTCATTCTTCACTTGCTGACATGTAAGGCATCGAAAAAAAATCGCTCTAACTCATTTCTTTCTTCACTGGCCACCAAAAAATAACACAGGAGGTTATGGTACATCTTTTCCACACTAGGATTTAACACAAAATGAGATATATGGAACTCTATTAGACCCTAATCATGTAATGTAACCAGTACCATCATGCATCCTATGGAAGGAAAAACATGCTCCCCACCTTAATAAAATCCATCAAGCAAATTCCCAGAGGATACATGTGTATATAGGGTTTCAAAGTCGATATCATATTGTGGTGCCTCCCTGAATATATGTAAAAGTGAAGGGGTGACATCAATCGAATTGAGATAAACTATTCCTTGTCCATTTGGAATGGATAACTACAACGATTCCAATTACTCTGACTCTTCAATCAACAACTACAAACAAGATCTCCTATTGAGATATTTTTCTACCAAATCATCCTCCCCAAGAGTATTGAAAAATTTAATCTCGTTTAACTAGAGGAACCCCATATATCATTTCTATCTGAAGATAATATCCATCTTAGATATAATGTACATGATAATCATGTTATTAGAGTAGATAATAAACCCCTCACCCATCAGGTAGTGGTTCCTCATCATTAGTATGAAGACTACCACTACTAACTCAAGATATTTGGTTTTGTAGTTATGATCATGTGGTCTCAACTGATATAAACCATATGAAATATTATATTTACTCTCCATCAAAACAAAATGATATATGGTTCGAGATTCATTGTAGAACACTGTGTACTTGACACCCTCCTTTGGAAATGTCAACATAGAAGCACTCATCAAACTCTGCCTCAAGTATTGAAAATACTTCTAGAACCACTCCATCCACTAGAATGGCAGCCCATTTAGTGACAAATATATATTGAATACTAACAACATAGAGAAATTAGGTATGAATTTATGGTAATAACCTACCAATATAAGGATCGTATTTATCTACATCCAATAAATGAAACATTGAGACCTTTCCATAATTACGGTAGTATATTAGTACATCCATAACAATTCATAAGTGTCTCACATTGTCCCCCTCATATATTGTGTACAAAAAGACACCATTGGTGTACTACCATGAATCGGTCTATGAATGGATGAAATATTTTGTTTAGGAGTCCAAAGAACAATTCTAGGTTCTTTATCATGCGAAAGGGCATCACTAAGTAGTCATAGTGACATTAGTGAGATCTAATTTTTTTTCTTTGTATATCATCATCCCATACATGTAACTACAGATATCCTGGCCAATGTTAAACCCTCAAGAACATTCGATCCCATCCCAACTAATCAATTAGGTCATCAATCTGTGTGGGGGTATACATATTCTTCATGGTCATCTAGTAAATTCCCCAATAGTCCTAACACATTCTAAAGATCTGATATCCCTTCTGGAAAAAACTTTGGATGACCTATTTGGAACACTTGGTATGAAAAATCCCTTCTTTATTATGTCTTCCAACTGCACCCTCATCTCATGAAGTACTATAGAATACATCTGATATATTTCTAGAGATACGGTTGCTATATTAGGTGGAAATCAATTCAAAGTCTATCTCTCGATGGGGAAGTTACCCCAAAATATTCTCATTGAATAAATCCTCATGCTCTTCCACCATTGTAGGAAACTAAAAACTCATAACATCCACTACACCAAGGGTTAGGCCATAAAACAAATTAGTAATCAAATAGACCATCATATGTAGGAGTTGATCCATCATTACAGGGGTTTAATTTTCATCGAAAAAGGAATTATCTATTCTTTCACTATGGTAACAACCCATTCTTCTCCTAAAAAAATAAATATGTTCATGGACAATAGTAAAACATTTTATAGAATAAATTATGGAATAAGACCATGATGATACTAGTAAGAGAATCAAATAGAAAATATCATGTTCAAGTGTAAAGTCACATTATCGGTACGCATTTGTGATCACTATGTCTTCTCCATAAGGAGTTTCCAGGAGTTAGGGTCGAGCCATAGGACTATCTAAAATCTCTACGTATCATATAAGGTATATTGAATTAAATTAATCAATAGAATATATTTCTATCAATAATAAAACTATGGTAGAAAAGACATAGATCATACCTCAAATAATTATAGGATTCTTTTGGTCTTAAGCTCTAACCTCTTGTAGTTATCCCCACGATTATCCTCTAACTTCCTGATCTAGGAATGGACCACCTAGGGGAGGTGGTGGTGATAAGTCATAGTGTCAAACACCTCCTTCTACTCCCCTGGTCTTCTACCATGTCCCCCAACATTTAAACCTACCAAGTCCTTCCTCTACCTCTGCCTTAAAGTCCCATCTACAATTCCAATGGTAGATATATGGTGGGTTAAATAATCTCAATCCAAATATCCCCTAATGTAAAATGAGTATAACTACCTTTATTTGGGATAATTGGACCTACACTATAATCCCTAAAACACAGAACCTCTATCCTAAGACATCCTCCTATAACGTCTCACATGTGTTGGTCCCCATGACTAATGATGGATCCCTAATTATGAGGTTTCATCATCTGATTTTCAGCTTCCAGAAACCACTATATGTATATTCACAGATAAGAAACATTCTACCACCAATGTTCTCTCTAGTACCCCATCTTGGTTTAGACTACATATAGGGTTAAGAAATAGACATATGTCTCTATAGTGACCTAAATCAAATTTTGAACCCCTGAAGAACTATTCTTGAACCATTTCCATCGATTACTTGGATAGGTCGTAAACATAAATGAATACACAACTACTATCGTGTTACCCTACTAGAGCTACAAGATCTCCTAGATAATTATATCACTTAATGTAGCTATTTATAACTTTTCTATAAAAAGGACCCCATAATCTGTCCATGATAGTGTTTCACCATCATAATTCTAGGTCACAACACCCCACCATTTCCCTATTGATCTATGAAGAAGGCTCACTGCCATGACCACCATATGATCTACTAGTTTCCTAATGAAAAATAAAACTAAGGTCACTACCACACTTCTGTACTCAACTAACCATGTATTAGGTAGGATCACAAGCTGAGTGGTCTCTATCACTAAAAATCACGAATCACACCCATCACATGCAACTCATCCTCTTATACTTCAAGTACCAAGTGCTACTCTATGGGTGGTGGTACATCTAGAGTAACACATATGTAAACACATCACGAACTGGTCCCGGTATCGATTTCTCATCACTACAGGGATCATCCTCATAGACATGTTACAAAATCCAAGATGTCAATCATTGACGAGGAATCAAGGAAACTTTCAAAATATACAATGATAAATGAGTATTTCTATAGAGGTGAATCATGTAGGACATTAAATGTGAAATTCATTAGTATATGATGCATTTACCATTTTACTCCATGAAAGTAGTGTTCTGTTGTATTGAGTTGAAAATTAGTTTATTAGAGTCCTGGTGTATGGATATGTTAGCCCCCACACAAACATTAGAGTTTCATGCCTGAAATTTGAACCCAAAATAATTAAAACTATGTTGTTAAACCAGTTTCACAGTATATTGGTCATATGGAAGAACCAACATATGTGATACCACTCTTTCACAATCCACCCCACTAGGTCCTCTACTGCGACTCTATGTGGCCACATCTAAGAGGAATGGGGAAGGTAACTAGAATCGAGTTTGAATATAACTGACATGGGAGGCCATAGACATTGTACATATATATTCAAAAAACATCATCAAGCGAATATAATGATTAAATATAAAAACAATTGAATGAAAATGAAAGAATATATTTAAATCCATTGCTTGAGTAAAATAATAATAATGTTAATATAAATATAGATATATACAAGACCACCAAAGAAATGTCTGAAACACATTTGCCACATGGAAGTTAAAATAGTAATACTTTCAGAATAATGTTGCAACAAACCTCAGTCTATGATATATCAATAAAAAATGTCTAGTTCTAGTCTATCAATTACTCTATCATAGGTTCGATCATCTTTAAAAGACATGACATGTTCATGAATATCTCATGTGGGGATGAGTATAAAAATAATGAGTTTGAAACCATCAAACCATAAAGCATTAAAAAATGGAAATGAAGTCATGTATACATAGGTATATGTCTACAACACATATAACAAGAATATCTAGATATAATCTACAAAGACACAAAATCATATGGTATTTCTCAACCATTGTATACTATCTTAGGATTCAATTACAAGGATTCCACGAGTAACATGTCTGAGAGAACACACACCAAATTCTAATAGCACTAATAAATTCCCTATAAGAGGTAGTTCTCACCAGTTCTTTCCATTATAATTACAAAGTGACTGTCCAAAGAGAATATAATACAAATATGTGGATCACATCCAAGGTCATGGGGTGATACCAACCACTCAATCTGGATTAAACCTATATGTAAAGGATTTTTTCCTATAAAATGTTGTTAACAACGATACCAATAACTCCACCACAGACAAGAGTATAAATATAGGATCTTACTAAGGTCCTCTCAAAGGGATTTCAATGGAAATATATAAGATGTCCTACTGATGGGATCATTGTCTTTGGGGTAGGATATGATTGGAATCTAACCCTTAGGGAATGGTTAAGGGTAACACATTCTAATGAAACAAGTCCATTATATGGATGAAAAGGGCTCAAATATGTGCATAAAAAAGTTCACGTTGTATAATAGGGGTCACACATCATCAAACATGACCTCAAATCCTTCCCATGTAATCAGTTAGTGTATCTTTCCTATGTTGGTGTAGAAGTACACAATATGTAGGATTCTCATGTACTCACACCATTGGTCATTACAGAGATTTAGAGCTTATAAATGTGTCTATGTACTAGTACATGTCATTGCATGTGTACCTAGTCCAGACCATGTATGTGTTGGGGGGTACACATTGTGCTCCAACCAGTGTACTCTAACCCGTGTATGTGTACCATGTGAGGTACATGTTGTGTCATCGGGGAGGGGTAATATGCTGTGTGATAGGATAACATGATGTATGGTTCTTAACTCTTACCTGGAACACTATCTACAACAACGGGGACCCACATGGTGTATAGATCTATATTACATGATGTGTAACATAGAAATCCTAAATTGCCTCTATGAATCCCATCAATTTCTCTAGCCTTTGATCCGGTGAACAATTTATGTCAAAAATGTTGATCAAGCCTCATCAATTCATGACATCACCAAATAAATAAGTTTTGACCCTTCAATCCGGATGGAAAAGAGATCTCTTTAATTATTCCTCACTCACTGATGAACATAAAATTTGGGATCTAATTTAATCTGATTCACATCTATCTCTATCATTGCATGACCACCAAGTCATGTTCATCCCAGATCTATGATATTAGATCATTGCTCCAAGTCGTAGGTCCACAATGATCGATTGATTGGGATTTCTTGAACCCCTATAAAACAATAAATGATCATTGTGAATGGTGAAATAGGGGATAAAAGCACATGAAAAATGAGGGAAATGAACCATGATTAATTTATGTGTTGATCTTGATTCATTAATTGGAGTATAATAACAATGAAATAAAAAGTTCAATGTAATTCTCCCAAAATAAGCAACAATAAACCCATCCCGCAAATACGCATGATCCATGAATCAATCAGTTGTTCAGTTGATCCATGATTTTCATATGAATAAAGAATGGGAAAATCCAAATGAAACAAATACCCTAAGTTTATTTGGATAAACCACTGATGTAGAATTATGCAGTGTCATTGTCATTAGTGAGATCATTTTATTCTATCAAATTCAAGATATTTAACATCGATCTAGTCATTTTCCACCACCAGAATCTCATTACACACTCTACAAAGGCTCTCCAATGATTTAATGGGTTATGAGAATGTCCTCAAAAATTTTATATATGCATGGATTTAAAGAAATAGAATTGGGTTCATGTTTTATTGTGTCAACATAACAAATAAGCTAATTTTATTAATTATTTTATTAATTATATTCTTATGAAGAATTTTCTCTAAATTACCCACGTAGACTAATGTTATGCCACCCCTCGAAAAAATCACACATTCTATACTCAATTCATCCATCATATTAATGATTATGGAACCCTTTTAGTTTTTATTCAACTCTACTAATAAAAATAAACACACATTCCTTAAAATATATTTAATATATTTCAAAAATTTATTACAGGCACATCAGAAATCAAAATTTTGTGTTTTCGTAGATCTAGATCTCTAAAATTATCAATAAATTACCCAATGAAAATAAATGTAAAATCAAAGACAATAAATGTTTGATCCATTTGTCCATTTTGAAACCCATTTGAAATCCATAGTTAGTTCTTCGCCATTTTCTGATTTTATACACTTCTTCTTCAGTGAAAACACTATGGTGGTGATGTTTTGTTTTAGTTTTTGAGTTAGGATACATTATTAGTAATAACTAGCATTGTTTATGTTTATCAACAGTTTCCCATGGTCAAATTTCATTTACGGGCATTTTTTCTTCACCCAGTGGTGTGCAGCAACTCAACAAAGATTTTTTGAAGCGGTGAATCCATCATTTTTCTTTCTATTGAATCATCTTGGATAGGTATACTATAGTTTATATTTGGGGTTTGTTTGAGATGGTTTAATTAGATATAAATAAATTTTCGAATCAAAATATAAATGGGGAAATTTCATTCCTTTTTATTGTTTTATGGATTTGATATTATTATTATATGATGGATTGAACGAATGTGATTCACCGCTGTAAATTATGACCATTGTTTAACTTTCTCTCTTTGGATGGTATGTTTTGACAAATATGTCCGTTAGGATTATTTTTATATCACACAAAAAATGTTTAACTGACAAAAAAATATATTTGGATAATGGAATAGTGTCCCTAAGATTATGAATTGTCTGATAACTCCCCAAAAATAATATGAAATGTGATAAAAGGCAATTGGTTAAATCTTTAAAATGATCCTGTAGTGATGAGATTTGTGTTCATATTTGTGGTGATAATATGTGTGATTGTGATGTGATGTGGGGATAATGGGTGAGATTTAGCCTTTATTTTGGAGTGGCGAGGTGGTGGAGTGACTGTGCTTTTGGTGTGGTGACAATGTGGTTTTTTATGTGATTTTGATACAGTGAAGTAGTGGTTGTGTGATGATTCTTTGGGGGTGAGGAGTTGGTTTTTTTCCCTTTATTTTTAGGCGGTGTGGTGATGGTATGATAGGGATGATGAGTTTATTGGGATACTGTTTTGTTATGCAAGATGAATGGGTAGTGATGTTATAACATGTTTAGAAGTGATTGAAATAAATGGTATCTTTTTTTCATAATGGAATGGTAATGTATAATGAAAAATATAAATGATGGGATATGTTTTTATATGTTGTTGATACTTAATAATTAAATGTATGTAATAGATATTTTATTTGGTTAGTGGTATAATACATGTCTTGTGGTTTGTGTTGTGTTATGTATTTAGATGTGGCAGTGAAAGTGTGGATGTTATGATTTTTCCACTATTTTTTAGTAAACCTATAGGTTAGGATTGTGTGTGGATATATGTATATTCTTTTATAGTTATTTTTATTTCATTATGCACCCACAATGACATTGATAACATTGTTCTTACACCAACATTTCCACCATGGGGTGTTCTTCCCAACATCTTGTGGGGAGGAAGGATGGCTTGGTACCTATTCAATCCAACTTTATCATCTAGGGTTTGGTAGTTATTTCTCACACTGTAAGGACTAGATGTTAGATCGTGAGCTAAAGGTGTTTTGGAAATACCATCTGTCATTGGGTGATATTTGTTGTTTCCTTTTGTTTGGATAAGTGTTCTCGAGTTTCTTAGGGTGATATGTGACATACACTAGTTGTCTAGGAGAGGGAGGAGATAGGATTAAGTGTTATATAGTGGGGGTTCATTCATGGAATGAGGAGGGAATTAGTTTTACATTATTCATGTTTAGCATAACCTCTTACTCTGGATATGGTTTTGATGTGATATCCAAAAAAATTTCAAGATATACCTAATATGGCCTTCTTTTGGGGGCACATTCCAAGGCGTTTGTGGGTGTGATTTGATTTGACCATTCTTGTGAGGATGGTGTTTTATACGGTAGAGATGTGAACAAGAGGATGTATTGTTTTTGGGTGTGAGTGAGGCAACCAAGTGGGAAGGAAGTGTGAGGTAAACATTATCGAGGTGACTATTGTTATATTATATAACTCAGTTTGTGTAATTTTGTTGGAATTATTTTGTGAGGATAGGGTTTATAGCTTAAACTCTTAGGTTAGATTGGTTCTTCTTTTTTTGTCAATGGTGAATTAGTTTTCTTCTTTCACTTGACCATGATAAACATTGACTTTCCTATAAAGTGTACTTGTATGAATACCCCATGTTTATAAAATTTTAATTATGTTTCCAAGAGGACTATCTAAAACCTTTTTTAATTCTTGTGTCACTTTATTTTATTTTTTAGTATATTTACTTTGGAGAATTTTATCTTTGTTGTTATTTGTTTATTCATGCTTGTGGGATGGTTTCAGTTTCTTCTTCATATTATTCCATGTAGTAGTTTTTTGTTTTATTCATCTTATCTCCTGATCTTATCTTATTATAAATGAAATGCCTACCATTTATGGAGAATTTTGTACCCTCAGTTCTAGTTACGAACCATGGCCTACTATAGGCATGAATCGAGGGTCATTTTCTATATACCCTCATTGAGGATTCATTAATGGGAGGGGGCTGTGACACATTACATCAATACCCTAATCCATGGGAAAATGTTAATTTTTATCAAAAAAATAGAAATTCCAATGGGATAATGGAAAGCCTATATAGTCACAAATACGAAAATGGTTTCTGAATAAAAGGTGGAGTAAGTCACAATTGTCTTTTAATCTAGACTGGTGAGTGAGTTACAAGGTACCATTTAAACCCACCAAATTGTAATTATAATGTTTTATTAAAATATCAAATCCACACCAATGGCTTGATATTGATTTATCAAAAATAAATTTCTAGTGGTATGATCATTACATCTCAATTCAATAGCCCCTATTTGATAGAAAATTATGGGAATGTGAATGATAAAAAAATTTCAGTCTCCCTATAGTTGGATTTGATGAGATATTTTTCCTGATGTGTCAATTTTTTATAGAATTCATATCAATAACAGTGGAATGAAAATACCATTTAATATTATGAATAAACATAAAATATTTTATAAGTGTATAGATGAACATGAACATATAAATGAAAAGACATTGTCTATATGGTCCTTCCTACCTATTCATGAGTGGTCTTTATTTCAAATGGTTAGGAAGAAACAAAACGATGAAGATATTTCTATTGGTTGGGAATAAGTGAATGTGTTTCTTGATTTTTTCCAAGTATTTTCCATGAATCGTGATATTTAGTTATCAATCAAAATCAGACATTGTGTAATATAAATTTCAAAAACCCTTTATAGAGTGTCCATGATTGGGTTGTAGGATTTTAAGACTAAACTATATTTAATTTTCCATGTGTTTCACCAGGGCTGTACCAACACTTTTTATTATGAATAAATATGAGTCAATGAGTTTGTATTTTTATATAAAAAAATTACAATAATGACATTTCGAAAAGGTATCCAGCACCTATAGTGATGACTTTTCTGATCAACTTCATAGAGCTCAATATATTTCAATGATTGACCATAATTATGGATATCATCATTTAATGATTAAAATTAAGGGTATATCCATGAAATATTAGGAATTAATATATTATTTATGGATTTTTGTTGATTTATGAAGGAGGGGACTATGGCATGTTCTTATAAAAAATTACATAATAATAACTATTTATCATTATAGACCAATGAGTAAAATTACATTACATATGATTTGGAGATGGTAGTCATAAATTTATCATTTCAAATATGGAGTAATTATCATCTTATTTAAGGTGTGATATATATACTAATCATAACATCTGGATGAATATATTTATATGCAAAGTAAGGAATATGTGCTAAATGGGATGATTGGAGTTGATTAAAATATATTTCAACACGAAACACCATCCCATTAGGATGGTAAACAAGATGTATAAATCTTAGGTCAAAAGGACTATGTTTTTTTTATCAATGACAAAGATTTAAATAGAAATAATACATATGGATCTATAGTATATTGATAATAAAATCATGACTAATGGGAAAAATATTATCTTTAATAGGTGATTGTTCACCCACGTATACATGTAATGATTTAAGAGAATAAAATAGGAGATGTTGAACTGCATAAAAATGATGACTAATTTTTCAATGTTAAAATATTTTTATGAATGAATAATAATTTTAAATATTTTATTATGAAAACAGTTAGTACATGATTTTGGAAGGATATATTAGATGTAGTACATGGATCCTAATTTTTTATTAATCCAAAATGTGTGAAGTTGTATTGAGATGTCAGAGATATTTTATAATGGGAAAAAATAATGATCGATATATAAAATTATATTTCTTACTAACTAATAAGAAAATAAGATACATTTGATAGAAAAAATTATATAGGGATGTTATAACTATTATTTAACTAGAATGGAAACTAGAGAAAATGACTATGAATTTTTATTAGTTCATCTAGGATAAATACCAGAGAGAAGTGTGGGGGAGAAATTGGGTATCAAAAATTAATTCTAATTCACCTTTGGATAGTGTTTTTCTAATAAATACAAAAATTATATATCTATTTCCCATAGTAATGTATGAGGAGATATTAAATTATGGTTGAGACACCAAAAAATTTTTGGTTCATGCTCACAAGGCTATATACAGAAGCATACACTATCATTTCACCTATGTACCAAATCCAATAAAGGATACTGATATTTCAATTTTCTTAGTGGACTCAGTATCCCTCCTAGTTTATAACCAGATGGAATTTGAATGCCCACTACTCTATCAACTGCTGTGTTCTCACTGCTACCCTACAATATTCATTAAAAAATCATTTGAATAAATAAAGCTTACACTAAACATGGTTAATCACTATGCTCTATATTCATTCACTTAATTAATACCACTTTACCAAAAAATTATTGGTATAATATTTAGGCATATCGAAACATTCACATTGATGAAATTGAATCTCAACTATCACAAATCTATACAATTTTTCAAATAATTCTAAACCGACATCAAATATTCCATTTCTTGAAACTCCCAAACATGCACAAAAAATTCAACAATTTAATAAAAATTACATCATTAATAGAAATCATGTTCTTATTAATACTTCAAAATAGGAAATAATTCATGAAATTCTTTCATGAATTCAGATTCTTTTGATTTACTAAGGGAATTCATTAATCAATGGGGAAAGGGGTGGGAGATTCATTTTTAAATATTTTTCCTACCCTTTGAGAAGCATTATTTCTTACCAAGATATTTTAATGATACTCTCCATTAATGATTTCAAAACACCACATCTCTATGAATATTTAGAGAAAATTTTCAATATCCAAAAACATGCTATATTTGGAAAGTATTTTCGAGAATAGTCATAGTCGTGAAACATGACCCCATTTTCCTTTATTAAACTATATAATTTCGTGAATAATTCATTTGTGAATCACTTAAACATCATGACTCCATAAATTCATGAATTATCTTAGTTTTTCATATTTTCATGCGGTGGTCCTAGTAATCCATTTTTTTACGACACTTGTACTTTAATTAAAAAAATTACACCCAAAATTTTGAGAACACTAGAAAATAATGCCAATTTATACCCTAAATTTTATGTACCACTTCAAGAGCATAAATACCTATATCATTAATCTTTTTCAAAATAACTAATCATCAAATGTATTGTAAATACAAAAATGATCTCATTAACATAAATTTTCAACAATCAATGTCACCCTAGACACAAATTGTTTTAACCAGATGTATTTTTTCAATATAATTTCATTATAAGACTCCCTAAGATGTCTATAGGATGTATAAAAATTTGGTATCTAGTTGATCATATTAAAAATTCAGTTGTTTTTATCATTATTGGATAATATTTAACAATTAATCATCTTCTTAGGATATACATTGAGGGATTGGATAGGTTTCTTAGAGTACCATATTCTATTGTTCCCATTTAACAGTAATTGATTAATTAAATATTATGGATAATTCATCAGTATATGTTGAATATAGAACTTATATTTAACACTATATGTCAACCTTAAATATAAGATCAGTTTTAATGGACTATTAATATCATATAATATATATGGAGATATTTTTTATGGATTTATATGGTATTTTTGGATCAAAAAAAGCATGTAACAGAATATTATTACAAAGAAATCATTCACTGGAGAATTCAAATAGAACTTTATGAAGCCCTCTATAGATGGAATTGGAAAATTATAATATGCTGGGATGAAGTTATAGAAATAAACCTGTGAGAACTAGATCTACATTAGAATATGGAAAATAATTTTAGAACCATTCAGTTTTAGATTAAGATATCAAAGAGTTAACAGAAAGTTTATACTGATAAACATTGATGAAATCGGGAGTATGAATAATGTTTTAAGTTATTACATTCAATATCTCTTTAAGAGATATTATTGAGAGTTTGTGAATAAGGAAATATAAGTCTCATATATATTGGTTCTTTTGATATTGTATATCATATCTGGTAAATTTCTTATCTCTTTGTATTTCCACCGAACCTCCCTCCCACACATGATGTGTTTCATATATCTTTTTTATGGAAGAACATACCACATCCTTCAATAATATTGAAATTAGAGAATTTAATACTAAATAATGAAATTTATTATGTGGAAAATATATTGGAAATGAAGGATAAAATAGATAATGTATTTTTGAACAAGACCACTCACCATGTCAATGTTTTGTGGTAAAACCACAATTCTTAAGAAGCTACACTGGAATATGAGTATACGATTAGGTAGATTTATCCAAAATTTTTTGGTATCATAGCAATAGGAATTTGATGGAAAAATTCATATAAGAGGGTAGATTGTAAAATTTTAATATTTGGAAATATACATTCAATTTAAATAAATTTTCATTGTTTTATATATTTATTTATACATTACCTTGATCTTAAAATAAATGTGAAATACTATTAAAATACAATTAATAATTTTGACATGAATCACCTAGACATTGGATTAGAGGGTATGGATAAGGGTAACTGAATTATTAAAAAATAATAATTTTTTACATAATGAAAAAATACTGATAAATTATTTATAAATATGCTCCCAATTTTAAATTTTAAGAAATAATTCATATTATGTTTAAAGGTAAAGATTTATAATTATTTTAGTTATATATATATTAGGTATATTTATCACTAGAAGAGAAATATTTTTATTTAATGGTAATAAATGAAAAATAATCCATTAATTTATTATCAATTTTTTATAAGGGAAGATAAAATCATTTGAATGATAAAAATTACTTTTCTATTAAACTATTTTTATGTTCACATAGTATAATATCTTAATAAATTAAAAAAAAAATATTAATAGATGATATGGATTAAATAATTTGTTAATATATTCTATAAAATATTTTATCACTCATCGAATCGTTAATACTATCTATAAAATGAGAATAAAATCATGTCTATTCATAAAACATCAAGTTAAAAAAACAATTTTCTAGATATTATTTTAATAGATAATAGAAATAATTTCAACTACATCAATGGATTTAATTATATAAAATGTATTTTATATTTGGAATCATAATAATAAATATTTGTTAATATATTCAACATAATTTTTCCAAAATGAAAAATTAATCTAGAAATTACCTTGTTACCTCGATAAGGGTTAATGTGTTTAAAGGTTTGTTAACCTAAAATAAAAGGTTTTAAATATCCCAAAATATTTTATTTAATTTTAGTTGATGATTTAAATCATCACTCATTCAAATGTGGACAAATTCATCTCCATGAATCAATGTATTTTAGATTTCATCAAATTCAATATTAGTAGTATATATAGATGAATTAATTGATATATATATATATAAGTTATTTATAATATTCATATGATTATATAAATATAATAAATTATATATCTTCTACACATCTATCTATTTCAAAATGATAATGTCAATCATGTGTACATGTGGACTAGTATCCCATGGAGTGATGAAATTTATTTTTCATTTATGATTTATATTGGTGGTAATAAGAGAAAATTTAATTTATATAAATGAAATTTTAATATAATAATGATAATTGAATTTTTAACTATCATATACCATTCATTCTTTCTATTCATTGAAAAGTGAAAACATTACCTGTGCATATGTATGGACTAATGTGTTTGTGACATGATGAAATTAATTTTTCATCACCTCAATTATATTATTAAAAATATTTATATAATGAGAATATATGATATTTTTTTACATAATTAGTATTATGGAGATTATAAAATCATTAAAATGGTTAATGTACAAGAATTGTTAAACTGAAACATGCGTGGGAAACTAAATAATTAATAGCTTACATATATATTTAATGATGAATTATTAATAATAGGATAATTATAAATAATAATAGAATTTAATATAGTAATATATATATATTAAAATATTTATAAAATATATGTTTAATTAATGAATATTTATTATACACTAGGTTATAAAGGTATGATAATATACTTGATTATGAAGAAGGATTACGTTTCAATCTTATTTCTTTTTAGGAATATCATTACAAACATTAAATTAAGAGAAATTGTATAAGCCTTATATTTTAAATCACTAATATTTATTCACTTTTTGTTATTTAAGAGGTTTTTATTTTTACCATTCATTAATTTATTATAATTGAAATGGAAAAGAAAATATTTTTATGGAAAAACATCATTAATTATTCTTTTTCAGTTTCAAATATTTCATCTCTATAACCATGTTATTCAAAATGATTTATTGATGTTATTAATTTTAAATAATTGGTTTTGATATGTTATGTCTTATTATATAACATTATTTAAATGTTTTTAAAATGTATATTTTAAAATATTCCCTAATGGATCAATTTTTATTTTTTTACAAAATTGTGAAATGAATGTTCTCTTTTAACATCTATAAAATTAACTGATTTTCCCACCATCATTTCATTCCTTAACCACGATGATTAGTTTAAATGTTTTAAAGGTTTTATAAAAAAATAATATTCCCAATTTTTTATGAATTTATGTTTTTAAATGTTACCAAAAGAAAAGGGATGATTCCCCTTGAATTTTATTATATATTTTAAATGATTTTATAAAAGAGATTTCTCATATATATTAACATCCTTTAAGGGATGTGAGGATAAATTAGTTAAAATAACTAATGATAACATCTAATTTATTTAAGGATATGGATTATTATTGTGATGTTTTAAGTAAGATTATATAAACCTCAGTACATTCCAATGGGCTAATTATGTTATTTTTAAATTTTCATAGAACCTATTTATTTTCAACATGTAATACTATGAGGATTTATTTTATAATACCATGGAAAATTTATCTATTTTCACCATTATATAATTTCTATAACTAGAATTATATATCCATATAATTCACTGGGTAATGATTGATATCTCAATATATAATATTTTCTGAAATGGTGAGTGTTCCCAGTTTATTAAGGGGCTTTCAACTATGATAGTCTTCAAACAGTTCCTTGACTAACTAAATCATGGGAATGGTATGTTAACCTAATAAACTATGGGAATACTTTCTCTATTGTTTTATTTTAAGGGATCCTTTTCTAAAAGAATATTTTAAATGATTTTTTGTATTACAAAATCATAGGTCATATGCCTATGATATCTTCTCAATGATCATGATTGATTATTAATGATTCAGAACTCTTATGAACTGTATATTATTTTATGTCAATGAATTGTTACATGACTCTAAATTATTGATATATTACTGATTGGGAATGTATTTAAGAAGTAATTATTATGTTATCACACACTTTATGCCTATTTTATACCCTATTATGATTTTATTAATATCTCAAATGTTTATCCTTACTATGAATATGAGCTCAACCAATCTAATGTTTTATTTTCAATATGTTATGAATATTGGATTTAATTATATAATTCAAAAACATGTAATTATCTATGAAAAAATGTAGGGATATTTGGGAAATCATTCTTGAATTAAATTGATTATATATCTGGACTTAAAAGGATCTAAACCAATATATTTTCACGGAGTGTATTATATTTTTTTGAATTGAATATTATTGAAAAATTAATTAATATTTATATAAAAATTTATTTATTCACCTCATATCATATGTATGTCAAGATAAATAATTAAAATTTTATGATTTGGAGGAAATTTGAAGAAATTTATATGGGAAATAGTGAATATATAAAGAGAGAACAATAGGTGCACATGTCTTTTTAATCCTTTATCGTCAGTTCCACATTGGGTATAAGTCCCTCCTTTATAATTTTGGAAATATGTTTTACTAGTTTACACTTCATTGTAATTATTCAATTCAATAAATTGTGACCAATGTTTTTGATTTTGTGTCTTTGAAGGATAAAAATGAAAAAATCTAATAGAAATTAAATATTAATGGGAAGAGGATAAATAACATCCAAAAGACCATTTTAGAGTCCATCATAGAGAAACAAAACCTTTATGAAAAAACTCATCTATAACTCTCACTAGGATTTATCATTATTTCCAAAAATTTCATTAATTATAGTGATTAAAATACATAATTTAGCTGTATGGGGTGGATACTTTGAGGAGTTCATAATGATTTTTTGTCACCTTTTTTATTTTTATCATTTTTCTTATTGAATATTATTAATAGTTTCTACCTTTTATGTATTGATTAGGTATTTTTCAATCTCCTTTATTTTTTCTATTTTTTTCTTGATGAAAATTTTTTTAATATATTTTTATTCACTCTCCCTTTTCACATTCGACCCTAGAATTTGTGCTAGATGTTACTATAAATGAATATATAAACAAGGAATTCATTTATAATCCATGAATAATTTCCATATTTCATTTTTTTTAAATGAAATGTTTTTTTCACTAATACATTGTGATTTTGGGAATAGTATTATAATTAAGGTGGTGATTTTAAATAAATTTTGTTATTTTTAATTAACATAAATGTTTGAAAATTAATAAATTCTTGATAAAATTATACCTTTTCTATCAGAGTTTTAATGTTTAGTTATATCAATTAACATCTACACACATAATTTTAATAAAAAATAAAGTGTGAATATTTATTATAGAATATATTTTATATATAATTTATGTTAATGTTTATCTTCTTCTTAAAATCATTCTACCAAATGATAATTGCTTATATAAAATATTTTATCATATTACTTGATCAACATATGCATCTGTACATATTATCCAACTATAATATACATAAAAAATAAAAAGAATCAAATAAATAATTAGGGGTGGGATGAAATATAAAACAAATTGGTATAGCTTGGTCAGGATATTATTGTTTGGATACTATGATTTATTATGTTATTTTATCTTGTAATAATATTTCAAAGGTGGTTAGGAATGATCAATGAAATGAATCAAGTAAACTAATAAATTATAAATTAAAAGATATTTAGTTAATAAAATGTGTATATAAGATAACGAATTGTCTTTGATACACAAAATCAGGGATATTCTATGACATGGTCAACTTTGTAATTCCTTATTAATACTATTACCGTATATCTCATTGACATTTGTAAGATACAATTGATACACACATTTCCAAGGCTATAGATATCAACTATTTGATGTTGATATTTCATTACTAACAATACTATCATGATTTGAGTTTTATTATAATGTTAAATCTTCATGAACTAGGTAATAACATCATGTGTCATTTTTTAAAATGTGAGTTTTCATAGGAGTGAAAATGATATGGTTTTGGTGGGTTATTGTACATCGATTCCCAATCATATTTCTACCCAATAGTACTATGATAAACTATATATATACTAAAAATGGATTTTCAATAATAATTTATAATATCCAATTTATTCTTTTAGATAATATTAAATAATACTAAAATTAAAATATCACTAGTTTGGAATATTAAATCATTGGTTATGGTGATTCAGATATTCCATGATGAAGTGGGTTAAAAATGATTCAAAATCAATGAAAGCCTGAAGAGATATTTACACAAGTTTTCACATTCCAACATTTTTTCTATTTGGACTAATGTTTTGTGGGTGTATCCTTCAAAATGTGGAATAAAACTCTTATAATGATACCCAAGCCAAATTATACCTTTTGGTGGCCCAAACCAAGTTATCAGTCTTGAAAGAAGAGTCTCCAAGAATTCAGTCTTGTTATTCATTATTTTTTCAATATCATCAATTTTTTCAATTAAAAGAGCTCAAAATTTTACCATAATTGATTCAATATTTCTTCAAATAACTCTTACATTTTTTCAAATTTGACATTTATCTTAATAAATATGTATATTTTAAGCACATTTTTTTCAAATGGACAATGCGTAGAGAAAACATTGAAATTGGCTATTAATGGGTACCTAGTAACATAATATTGATGTGATTCTAGGTGAAAATATTTTATATTTAGAGAGTTCTAAATGATCCTTTTATCCATATTATAATTTATAGAGTCACCAATCCTTATATACTGATCAATGATTAAGGAAATTTTATATACAAGCCTTATCATTCTCTTTATAGAGATATAAATGATAAAATTTTATTATGAGGAAGATGCACACATGTAAAGAGAGTTTTGAAACATATATTAGATATTTGTTTGGTGTAACATGGGTTTGAAAATAATCTATTTTAATTTATTTTACATTAATTCATATTTGAATGCATGTTTTGATTCAAGTGATTTGTATTCTTGTTATGTCAATTCGATCATTTTGAGGTCTTTAGTGTGTAAATTTTGTGATTTTAATTTGACAACATAAGAATAGACTATTATCCCATATTTTTTATATTTCAAAATTCATTGGGTAGAACATATACAATTCATAATGGTTGGACAATGGTTATAGGATTTTGTTTATTTTTTTGGTTTAGTTATATATATAGATACAAGTGATTGGAGTGTAATTTGGATAATGAATATTGTCAAACAAATAATTACTCCAATCCCAATGAACATTTTAGAACTATAAAATAAGTACTTTATTCCTAACGAACATTTTAAAACTATAAAATTGATGTTTTTTGTAGTATAATTTCAATGATTTCAGTTTATCATACTTCATAAATACAACATTGTTATTTTAGCTATTCAACACTTTAAATATAGTTTTTTCATTTGGAATAATCATTTAAAATATCACTTGTTTTTTATCTTTATAATACATAATTTATGTACCAACTATAAACCCAAAAATTTCTTGTAAGACGACATATGGTGTTTAATATACTACCAAATAATCGAAGAAACAAATAAATTTTAATCATCATTATAGTGTGATCACATTACAAACCTGAGTTCTCCTATATTATCATGTATATGGATGTTTGGGTTAGAATGTACCAAATAAGACCATATCCTCTTATTCAAAAATCATCATTAGGATACACTTAGATAGGTAACCATAATTGGATTTTATTGAGAGGAATTGTGTTATGATAATTATATGGTGAAATGGGGTAAGGTTCTATAACATCCCACCCCCTATTCATTGGCTTGAATGGGTAGTGAAACGTTATATTCCCTTATGTTACATCCCTAATACGCTAAATGTTTGAAATAAATTTTGAAGCACTTTAATACAGGTGAGGGAAAATTTGACTAATATGTATAAAACCACTAACTAGAAAATAGATAACCAACCAAACCACAATACGATGCATGAAAACAATGAATGAAAATTCAACATTTCATTTAACAAAATCAAACTAAAATGAAATACCATAGAAGAAGACTATGATATCAAGGTAAACTATAGAAGATAGACCAATAAAACTCCATGAAAAACATAAGACTATATAATCCACAAGATCCATTCTACAATATCACAAAACATCCATCATATCATAATCTAGTGCTAAGACATGTGATACGTTACATTTTCCAATGTCCTAGTGGATGACATGTGAAAACACAGCAATGTTCAAAAGAAGGGGTGAGTACTAAAACTGGATATGTTTTCCCCAATTACTTCCCTACTCACACCACTAAGATTGAAAAGTTAGAAACATTTAGAATAATCATTTTATAACAAAAAATTATTAAAATAGTTTAAAACTAATTATAAACAAGATCCATGTCATTTTATTTTTCTTTAAAATAATTTTTTCAATGAAATCAACAATAAAACACATTAAAACCATTTCACAAGTTCCAATTATGGAATAACCATTTCATTCAACATATCTTTGCAACCAAACATGCATGCGTCATTATGACACTTCCATACTAATTAAAAGTTTCTCATCAATCTAAAAATTAATCTCAAGTTAATTATATCCCATGTTTCATTACTCCTTGAGCACATAGCATAAGGTCATATTCAAACCATGCCACATAAATGAAAAATGAACACACACACCACGTATGCCCAAAAACCATGCCAATACAAACATTCCAAAAACCATTTCAGTAAAACAAAATTTATCTGGAAAACTATTATCAATACAATAAACATTACTAATCTAGAAAATAAAAATTTTTAATTCTACATTTTTAAATCATGAATACAAATCCCTTTGAACAAAATACTACCATAATACCCAAATTTCACCAAAAATCATAAGTTATAACTAAATATGAATTATATCATGATTCCTAACACAACCAATCAATCAATTTATTTCAATTAAACTAATTTACAACTAAAACAATTTTTTCTATAAAGAATAGTGGAGAGTGATTCCACCAATGTGGAGAGTTTTTTCCAATAATGATAAATGACATGAAAAATATCACAAAACTGGGCTGAATCTCCATAAACCTTCCTTAGATCACATCCCAAATCATTAAAAAGACCAAATAATATTATATTTGGCATCCAAACCCATAGATATATCCACAACATGAGTAGATCTAAGAATTTGAGAGATGTAGGATTGTAAACCTATGGAAAACATCAATAACCACGAAGTATGGGGGAATATTATGAGGAATTAGTATCTAATCATGATTGAAAGCCTTAAATCACCTTAAATTACAAGGGATAACAATCCGTGAATTTAGAAAAAAAATACTAAATTAGGGCTGTATAGGATAAAAAATGAGTGGTTTAGTGTCCATAATGAGATAGATCCAATTTGTTAGGAATTGGTTTCTTACTGCACATGGTTTAGTCACACGATTAGGAAAACCATGTTGTAAATGTGCACCATCAGACACCTCTAGGAAAACCCCCACACTGTCATTTCACATAGTAACTGAACCATGCCCCATCCATGTCGAAGACACTGCATCCAAAAGACCAAAGATGAAAATAAAATCACATGATTTCTCATATGATGGCGCTAGGGTTGGGAAAACCATGTACCACCTATGACCTTCCATTATTTACCTTATCTCACAATTCACTGTTTCCAAGAAGTGTTTCACGGTTTCCAAAAAACATGAACCACCCATGCATTAGTAGGGAAGCCCAAAGAAATCTAAAATGATTCCTATTCTCTCCTAAACCTTACACTTATACTTTATATAAATATAAATCATAAATATTGGTTCACATGCTAGAAAACGTCAGTATAATATTCTCCTCACCATTGATATTTCATCCCCTAGAATGTAGAAAACCAATTTCACTATAAAATATTTACGGCCATTTATCTTTCATATCCTTCTCATGTTCCCAAGTATCTTCCTAAATCTAACCATGTTTCCAAAAAACCAACACAAGACCAATGCTTTTTTACATACAAGACTTTATATTACCTATCGACAATATTCACTAGGACATGTACCAATGAAGCATCTAGATATAGTTCAATTTTTTCACAAATTATAACATGGATTGGGTCATGATGATAAATTTTCAACTGATATATGGGAAACATGTTATGCACAATATTGAACCATAGTGGAAATGATAGCCAAAAATCCACTTCTCCAACCCATTCTAGTATCTCAAAAGGGAATATATATCATTGATATAACATTACCTACATCCCAAAACAATAATTTATATTCCTTTTAGGAGTCCTTAAGAACATATTATCAGTCACTATGAATGACAATGACCATTAGCAATTATCCACATATAATTTTTGACGAACCTGAGATGGGTCCATCCTATTTCCTATCAAATGAATCTTATAGGTTATTTCATGGACAAAACACTTCCCAACTAGTAAATTATCACTTGTTTCCATCCAAAAATGTGGAGAATGACTAGGATGAACATATAATGATTCAAAATTTTCCATGTGTATCGAGGCTTAATAGATGTGATTATATGAGAACTCCACCAAAATAAAATGATCTTCCCATGAGAATCCAAAATCCATTTCATTACATGAAATATGTATTCAAATTTTTGTATTTTCCATTCCATTTGGAAGTATTTCTAAGGATTATACACCATACTCAAACTCAAATGAATCCCAAGGGATTTATGTACTTATTTCCAAAAACAAGGTACAAACCTTAGAACTTAGTCTGATATGATAGAAACTGGTATTCCATTTATCTTAACCACTTTTATAATATATATGTTGGATAGATCCTCTAAATTATGAGATTTATTGACAGGTGTGAAATGGGTCAACTATTTAAGTTGATCCACTATCACCAATATTGAATCGTGTTTCGGAACCGCACTAGGTAGACATGTAATGAGATCTACGACAATCATCTCCCATTACCACACTATAATATATAAATATTGTAACATACAATTCCATCACTGATGTTCCAAATTAACAATCTGACAAGAGAATCATATTGAAACAAACATAGACACCTTTCTTTTTTATGATGATCCTCCATAACTTCTCTTTCAACACCTTATACATCCTCTTCATTCCATGGTGGACGTCCCATCTTGAATGATGGTAAGTATGTATAAGTTTCTCCTAACAATCCATAGGTACAAGCATCTGATTTCTAAACCACAAAACCCAAATCCCATCCATCCTCTAGCCCTCGATGGTATCCCCACCATTGAGTTTTGATCTTATTGAAACACATTCTACATCTGATTTATATGCCTCCATTACAATCATTACCAAATTGGAAATAAGATAAAATAGAATGAAAACCACAACATATCCTAAGTCTTCGCATTCCATATGCCTGTTGGTTTGGACTAACATAAAATGCCACTCATCTAAGGCTTCTTTTGCCAGGTGAGCATATGACTTTCTTCTCCATGCATAAGGCACTAAATTTATTTTACCCAGTATATAAATCAATTCAAAGTAAATCATTTGAGGATACACAATCCATATTTTTTTCCTATGATTCGAATCCCATTACTAGAAAATATGTTGTATAATTTTATAATCTATAATCCCCAAAAATTTCTCATCAGTGTGATAATAACGTCAAGTCCTTAATGAATGTAAGACTGTAGAAAACTCTAAATAATTTTTTGGGTTGTTTGTGTCATGTACCCTCAAATAACTTGATCCATAAGCTTAAAAATGGTCTTCATTCATGAGAAAACACCCCCAACATAGATCCCAATGCATTAGAGTACACCAAATACCCTGGAAATGATAATAGAAATATCAATATATGTGATGATGTAAGGTAAAATTTCAACTCTTGAATATAATTTTGGCATTCTTGAATCCATTTGAAAAGAATGATCCTCTATATCAATGTTGTCATAGGGGAAGCTAGTATACAAAATTCCTAAACATATCGTCAGTAATAACTTGATTAACCATGAAAACTATGCATCTCAAAGACATTCATTGGTGGTTTCTAAGAGATAACAACTTCTATATTTTCTAGATACATTGAAACACCTCTTTAAAAAATTACATGGCCAATAAATTGTACCAATTACTTCCAAAAATTATACCAATATAGTTTTTATTGAAAATTATGGTCTCTCATGATTTCTAGACTGTTGCTATGTGTTTCTCATTCTCATGCCTTATTCTTGAATACATCAAAATTTCATCCAAAAACACACAAGAAAATAATCTAGATATCTATGAAATATCCAATTCATAAATTCCATAATGATTACTAGTGGAATCGTATGACCAAAAGGCATTAACATATATTCATAAGGGAAATACCTTTTTCTGAAAGTTGTATTTGAAATATCATCCTTTAGAAATCATAATTTTTGATATCCTAACTATATGTCTATTTTGGAGAGCTAGTAAGCTCTTCTAAATTGATAAAATAGATCTTATATACATGGTAGTTGATACTGATTATTTATTTTAACTTTTTTAAGCTAAAGATAATTTTCAAACAACCATAGAGTTCCATATTCTTTCTTCATGAACAAGAATTCTGTTTCCCACAGAGATGTGCTTAGCCAAATAAAACCTTTTTGTTCCCATTCTTCAAAGTACACTTCCAAATCCATTAATTATGCTGGTTCTATTTGATAAGATAGAGGTGAGAAAGGACTTGTCCCTATAAGGAGATCAACTGTAAAATCCACTTCTATTATAGGTGGAAACCCAATAAAATATTTAGAAACACATCCAAAAAATTATCTAAGATTGCTACAAAAATAATATTCTCAGTATCTTGCATCGATTATAATGTCATCACCACCAACAAGTAAGAGATCATTCCTACAACTTGTTCCAAAAATCTTGATACAAATACCTTCACATCCATTTCTACTCTAAAGAGATTCTTGACTCCAACATTAGATATGAAACTAAAGGTTCTTATATAATAGTCAATATAATCCTTGAACATTATTAATCAATATATACCCATGGTTACATTATACAAATACATCTTTAGCACAAAAAACTACCATTTTATCTCAACCCCATTATCTTTTAAATAAAATGACCTATATAGAAAAGCTTAACCTTCTCTTTGACCAAGTATAGTTAGATGCTTTATCAGAATATGTATCATCTCAATATTTAAAAACAAATAATCAACAGCACAAGAAGAAATAATGGAATTTGATTCCCTTGTATCAAACAACACATGAATATGTGTATAATGAAAATGAATTACACCTCTCACCAGAGATGGTCATACCTAATCATCCATAATAACATACATAGCTCCATATATTTTTTGTATCAATTAAATTTGTTCTTTGGGGCCTACTAAGATTTCATTTATTGAGGGGACATGATATTCCTTGAATCACCATTTCTAGCTTTGATCTATTAACAAGATTGATTTAGCTATCATTGTCCCATCAAAGTATATGATTCCTATGATATCTGAGAAGTGTCTCAAGAACCTGAAGTCAGAGTGCTAATGATGTCCAATATTTTTGAAACTATGGCATGATCTTGGTGGTCATATGCACTCTTTCATTATATGGACATGTGAACCACATTGGAAATATACCTCTCTTATCATGGGTCCTAGAGGAATATTCACTGATCCAACCATTTGATTCTGATCCATGATCCCACCATGGAAATATGTGTCCTTATTATACTTACTTCAAATGTTATAGTTCCCTCCAGTTCCTCTGGGTATCAATATACCTCCTCCTACCATATCTCAGTATTTTTCTCATTCAACCACCATTTCTCTATTAACTATTTATATATAATCTATAATACATAGCATATCTATATTCATGTAAATAACCTTCCCTAGTCCAAATTCAATGATCTGTTCCTTCAATGATGCACAAGCCGCAACCTCAGGTTAAAATTTTACTAAAGTATAATTTTTTCCAAAAACTTTGTGATAGAGAGATTTTCCAACATTGGACTTGTAAAGGCCCAAACATCTCTGATCCATTACTTTGATAAAATCTGGTGCTCTGGTGTTTTGGGAGGTCAAGGTGGCATATCCCCAAAACTTTTCCAAATTTCATGTTCTGTGAATAGTGTCATCGGTTTGCTTATGTGAATAGTTCCAATGGTATCCTTATGTAAATAGTGTCATAGGTAGGCTTATATGAACATTTCCAATTGTAGATTTATATCAATAGTGTCATTGGTAGGCTTATGTGAACGGTTCCAACAGTAGCCATATGTGAACAGTTTCATTGGTAGTCAAATGTGAATAGTTCTAATGGTAGCCTTATGTGAACAGTGTCATCGGTAGGCTTATGTGAACAGTTCCAACCGTATACTTATGTGAACAGTGTCCTTAGTTGGCTTATGTGAACATTTCCAACAGCATACTTATGTGAACAGTGTCATATATAGTCTTATATGAACAGTGTCATTGGTAGGCTTAGTTGAATTATTCCAATGGTAGAATTATGTGAATAGTGTCATTAATAGGCTTATGTGAACGGTTCTAATAATAGCCATATGTGAACAGTGTCATCGGTAGGCTTATGGGAATATTTAAATGGTAGAATTTTGTGAACATTTTCATCGGTAGGCTTATGTGAACAGTTCCAATGGTAGCCTTATGTGAACAGTGTCATCGTTTGCCATATGTGATAGTTCCAAAGGTACCCTTATGTGAAAAGTGTCATCGGTCAGCTTATTAGAACACTTCCAATGGAAGCCTTATGTGAATAGTGTCATCAGTAGATTTATGTAAATAGTTCAAATGGTAGCCATATATGAGCAGTTTAATTAGTAGTCTTATGTGAACAGTTCAAACGGTAAAATTATGTGAACAATGTCATCGGTAGGCTTATGTGAAGATTTCCAACAGTCTTCTTTTGTGAACATTGTCATCGGTAGGCTTATGTGAACTATTCCAATGGTAGCCTTATAAGAACAATGTCATCAGTATGCCTATGTGAACAGTTCAAATGATATCCTTATGTGAACAATGTTTCCAGAATGGTGAGGTTCCAATTTCAAAATCTATTTCCTTTTCCAAATTTTGACTTCAAGAACAATGTTTTCACCATCCTACATATTCACCCCTTTAATATTTTCATTGACGTAAAATGCCTTTATTTCCACATTTTATAGACTCTAAGGCAGATTAAAAGGCCATGACTCTTATATTAATTATCCAAAGGCTCAAGATTCATTCACTAGGTCAAACATCGTGGTTTAATGTGATGCCTTTTTAATGGAAAATCTAGATTATCTTCAACTACTGCTCTGATAAATCATCTAAACGGATAAAATATCTTCCTCCCTTGTTATTACTCCTTGTTCTCTAGTGAGAGATACTTGAAAATTTCTTTGTTTCATGTGATCAAAATAGCCACCTTGGACTGGTTCCCCTTTAGCTTCTACCTACTACAACTGCACCTCTAGTTTTGGTGTGAGTAGAAACTATCAATCCTTCATCAATATAAGGTATGATCTAGATCCATTATTGTGTTTTCTTCGAACCTTCTTCTCCTATTTCTCCTTTCCATGATATAAAATGTGATCTCTGTTCTTTTAATGGAGTTTTCTTGGATGTCAGATGGTGCGATCGTGCAGTGACATCCTCGGGTGGGTGCATTTGTCATGAGAGGAGGTGATCGTGATCCACTGTGTTGACCATTCTCATATAAAGAGCATAAATAATCATTTGATTTTGGGTATTCGATGCTTATATTTTCTTTTACATTAATTAGTAGATTTATCATGTTTTAGCAGACTAGATCACAATGGAATTGACACAATTAATATTTGAACCTGATTAATAAATTAATAATGAATGTATGTTATTCCCTCTTGTTCTGTGAGATAGTGTGATATCAATTTTTTCTTTGTTTATCATTTTTTTCATGATGGAAATTAGTAAATACCATAAAGAAAAAATTAATTAATAATTGTCTGGAAAACGATAATGAGACATGTGAATTAATCAGGTTCTTATTGTTTTAATTTGATGGTTATCAAATAGATGCAGTAGGCATGTTTAATTATTTTTGATATCTAAATATTTAGGTTTCCCATAGTTGTGACCTATAAATAATATATCAGTTAATTCCATATGGATTAAATGAATGGTTGTTTGATAAAAGTTAATTTCTTGTAGGGTTCTGAGTTACCCTCTTGCTTTTTTAATGTCCAAGAGCCCAATTGATATGATGTTTTTTTCCTGCATCATATGTTGTGATGTGAGCTCGGAAGGCTGTTGTGCTATGGGTGTTGGGGAGGACACCAGAGATGATGGAACATGTTGAATGTGAATTTTTTGATGCTTTTTTATTATTTTTGGTTGTTTATTTACTTTACATTCCACATTTCCCAATGTAGCTCATATTTCTAACCATCCATCTAAAAGGGGCAAAGACACCTGATGTATGTCATTTGATTTCTATTTTTAGATTCATGAGGGAGGATGGGTCTACGCCCCTGCTATAGTCGGTAAAGAATCGATGAGTAGTTCATCTACCCACAGTGTTGATCCCCCATGTGTTTAGTAGCTTAGAATATTTTTCAACAATTCCCGAGTATAAAGGAAAGTAATGTAGATAATAAATGATTGAAAAAATGATGTTAACCCATGGGGTGGAAGCTTGCTGGGACGTAATGTTGAGGTTTAAATTTAATGGAATAGTGGGATTTTGGTGTGATGCTAATGATATATAATGTGGTTTCATTAATGGTTTATTAATGTAATAAGAATTAATAAATATAAAGTGAAAGTGATAAAAAGGGAATGGGGTACTGTAATAAAAATCTTTAAATTGTTGTGTTCTTATAAAATACATAGTCTTAGATGTGGCTGCCGGGAGTCTGAGAGACATTAGCTGTAGTTGAGTACAAGAATAAGTTATTCCCATGTTGTGGTTGTAAGATATATTATATTTTGTAATTTTTAAGTTTCTATATGCTAATCCATCCCATTAGTTAAGGGAACTGTCACCCCGGGGATTTTGATCCCAATGGGGTGTGTGTTTCCCCCACATTTTGGTGGAAGGATGGATGGATGACTGCTCCCTCTGGCCCCGCTCTCTTAACTTGGTAGTTAATTGTACTGGTAGGAACATCAGTTAGTCTTACCCATATATGTTTAGAGGTCTTTAATGGGTTGTGGTTATCACACACATATATTCTACATATAGTTTCCTATGGACTATAATAGGTGTAAAATGTATAGGCTGTGATGACATGAGGATTCTTACTTGGTGGGTCGGCTGTAATTGCTTCAGGTATAATGCACGACGTATGATACACATTATGCGAGCTCTGGTGGCTTCTAGAAACTACATGGTTACTTTTCGTATGTGGACATGGTGGTTCTGTTGCACGAGGTGCATTTTGTGGTGCTTCGTCTAGGTGTCTACGACAATCCTTTTTGGAGAGATATGGCTTAGTATGTGAGATGTTGGGGAAAATCGGAAAACCAGTTTTAAAGTAGTAGTGGGGTTCCCTTGATATTCTTTTTTATATTATATACTCTTGAATGCGATACTTGGTGAGAGTAGCCCTGGTGTGGTTGAGAACATAGTACAACTATTTAGGCGATGAGTTAGTTTCACTTGTTGTGCACCATTCTTTAGCATGCTTTCTTTACTTTTTCACAAGAGGATATGGGGAGGATCCTACTGAGTATATTATTATACTAACCCTATGTATATATAAACTCTTTTTCAGGTCACATGGAGCGGGTTTGAGATTAATATGATTTCTACTAGCATGGGGTTGGAGGAGCAATTCACGCTTATGATTGCTACTGTTTTTAATTTCATTTGGGTACTTACAGTTTTCCCTTTCAGTTGTAGTAGTTTTTCATGACATAGAATATCGTTTAATGGTATCTCTTTTATATTATTTTCTGAGTTGGAGTTGGTTTTTGTCTATCTTATCTCTCACTTCCACATGTTTTCTTTTAGAGGGTAATGCCTCCCATATTTGTGTTTACTATACCCTTAGTGTTATTGGCCAACCTGAGGCCAACTAGAGGTAGGACTCGGGGGTCACTATCCCCCTTCTCACATTTCTGACCTAGGAGGGGTACACCTTGTGGGGAGGGGGTCATGAAAGAGTGGTATCAAAGTGCTCTAGTTGAGGGATAATATAGACTTTTGTGTGAGTCATAGGTGTGGTTGCATGATTTGGTAGGGAAATAATGTCAGTCAAGTTTATCAAGTTATACAAACACTAGAGACTGACTGAGACATAGGTGTTTAGGGCCCCCAGTGATCTGATTCATGGACCATTATGTTTAAAATAGCTACTAAATGAGGAGATAATAGTTGTAGGTTAGAGACCTATGAAAGGATCATATATCATTCTTATTTGTGATTGTGTTTTAATGGGTAGACCTTGGTATAGGTTAACCTAAAATAAATAAAAGAAAACAATAAATTAATTAATGTTGATTATTTCATATTCATGGTTTAGGAGCCTTAACTTGTTGTTATTTAGTGGGTATGGATCCAGGTCGACGCCCTCGTCATGTTCGTTCTGAAGATGTCTAGCAGGCTGTGCCCACAGATCGTTGTAGGGTAGAGGTTGACAATGACATCACTTGGAGGAGGACACTCTAATCATTCCAGCGCCAGAGTCTCTAGAAGTATGAGGGCTCTAATTAAGATTTAGTCACTGAAGACTGGTTGAAGGAGGTCAAAATAGGCTTCCGAATGATCCGTGCTCGAAAGTTTGTCTAGGTTTCCTTGGTTGTGACGATGATGCATAGAGAAGCAAGACAGTGGTGGTTCTTGTTCCATAGGGATTGTGAGGAGTCTGCAATCTCATTGGAGGAGTTCAAAGAAAATTATAGAGTGGAGTTTCTTTCTTCGAGCATAAAGGCGTCCAGTCATCATGAGATTCTTACCCTTCGATAGGGGAGCTCCAGTGTGCGAGATTTTTGAATATGTTTCCAGAACAATTTAATATATGCGTTGGATGTATTTCTAGATAAGGAGGCCAGATCAAGGCAATTCTGAGGAGGCTATGCATCCAGAGATCCAGAACCAAGTCACCCCCATATCATGAGGTGCTGGCAAGGGTTGTGGCCATCGAGATTACATTGTCAAGAACTGGATGATCACGAGAGTGGAGTCACCATGATTCCTCATGGAGAAAAGATATGGCCTTGGTTCCTTATTTTAAAAGTAGCAGAGTTTCCATTTGGTCGGGGGTAGGTCCCAGTCCTCAAAATCTCGTTGATCTGGGGGAAGTGGATCTCAGGCCTATGACAGGGTATCAGATGATTGGTATTATTATTGTGGTCAAGGTAATCAGTAGTGAGAGTGACCAACCGTTCAAAGTAGTCATCATGCACCAGGTGTTTCACTCAATGTTCCTCTATTGAAGCAGGTCCATCCGAGGTAGCAGCAGCAGGTTGTACTAGCTTTGGATAAGTAGACATTAGATGGGGTATAATAATGATAACCCAGTGATGCTCCTCTTCCTCAATGTGTAGATCAAAACCATGGTGGTGGTCATCATCAGTGTCAGAAAGGTCGTGGAGGAGGTTACGATCAGCATCATGCATTAGCGTTCATGGTGCCAGGCAAGCAAGACGTTGTTCGAGGTACAATTTTCTTTTTTTCTAAATTGGTGTATACCTTTTTTGATTCAGGATCAACACACACCATAATATCACCTAACCTTTTACATTAATTTGGATTTTATGTAGAGAGGCTTGTAGTGCCCTCGGCATTGACTACGCTAGTTGGAGGTTGAGCTGACTTGTTTGAAGTGTGTAGTGACTGTGAGTTTGTGTTGGGGAAACACCACTCTTGGGGAGATTTCCTATATTTACAGATACAACAATATTATTTCTTCCTCATCATGGATTGGTTGTATTCGGTGCAGGAAATTGTGGATATCATTTGGAGGTATGAAGAGTTCTTTTATGAGGATGGAGATCTGGTGGTGTTTACTAGAGAGCGAGACCCTCGAATGCATGAGGGGTGTGTTCCATACTTAAAATTCATGATGGATGAACTGATGATTAGTTATTTAGAGGATCAAAAGTTGGTGTTTCCTAGGGTCTTAGAAGAGTACCCTAAAGTCTTTCCAGAAGATGTTGTAGCATTAAAACCTCGGTGAGAGATTGAGTTTGGGATCAAGTTACAACCAGGAGCGTCTCCTATCCCCATGTCTCTATATAGGATGGATCCTTATGAGTTATGAGATATATGCATACATCTTGATGGTATGTTATTGTGCATATTTGTTCAGTTGAGTGTTTCAACATGGGGGGCACCAGTTTGGTTTGTGAAGAAGGATAACAGCAGTTTGGGGTTGTCTATAGATTATTTTCTCTTAATCAAAGTGACAATGAAAAATCTTTATCCTATTATGTGGGTTGATGATTGATTTTCCCAACTGAAAGCTGCATGCTGGTTCTCAAATATTGACTTGCGGTCAGGATATCATCAGATTCATGTGAAGGATGAGGATATCCTGAAGACTGCATTATGTTGTCATCATGGGCATTATGAGTTCATTGTTATGTCATTCGTTGTGACAAATTATCTAGTTTTAGTCACGTTATTGATGAACACAGAGTTCTATGAGTTATAGGATATGTTCATGGTGGTTTTAAATGATGAAATCCTTGTGTAATTCATGTCTGAGGTGGAGCATGCAGAGCATCTACACTCCGTTTTGGGAGTTTTTCGTCAACATCAGCTATTTGGGAAGTTTTCGAAGTGTGGGTTTTGGGCTCGAGAAGATCATTTCATGGGCCATGTTGTGTCTCAGCAGGGTGTATCTGTTGATCCATCAATGATAGAAGCTATTGTGTCTTGGGAATCCCCCAAGGCAGTGGAAGAGGTTCAATGTATTCTTGGTCTTGCATGCTACTATAGGAGGTTCGTAGTCACTTTCCCACATGTTGAAACACCTCTAACAGCGTTGAAAAGAAGGATCAGGCATTCATGTGGACTGATTAGTTTAAAGAAGATTTCAATTGACTTAAGGTGAATTTAGTAAGTGATACAATTATTTGTCTTCCCACAGAGGTTGTTTAGTTTGATATTTTCTGTAATGCTTCACATATGGGGTTAGGCTGTGTTATGATGTAGCAGACATTAGTTGTTTCTTATGGTTCTTGGGAGTTGCATCCTCATGAACATAACTATTCCACCCATGATCTTGATTTGGTTTTCATGGTGTTTTCTATGTAGTTGTGGATACATTACCTCATTGGAGAGCGCTTTGTGGTTTTCACCAATCATAAGAGTGTAAGGTATCATTTCACCTAATGTGACTTTATATTACATCGTCATCAGTGGATGGAGTTATTATAGGAATATGAATTTTAAATATTTTATACCCCTGGAAAGATGAATGTTTTAGCTTATTCACTGAGTAATAAGTCACATAGTGATGTAGTGCGTAAATCTCGTGATTCCAAGAAAATTATGTAGGAACATTCGGCATTACATCTCAATATGGGAGAAGTTGGGGAATAGGTTATCATTTATATAAGACAGTGTAGTAATCTCTGGTGTAGTAGGTAGAAGATTCTCCTTTGGGGGATCATGAGGCACTGGTCTGGAGAAATCGAGTTGTTTTGGGTGAGGCCCATAAAGGATGGTTTGAGGATGAACAACAAAGGGTGTTGTATGAGAGAAGGATATTTGTTCCTTTGATTACGTATGAGATAGTGCTTATAGAGTTCCATAGTTATCCTTTGTTATTGCATCATGGCGTGAAAATGATGTACCAAGACTTTATGTGTCAGTTCTGGTGGCCAGGGATGAAGTGTGCGGTTGCAGAGTTTTTGTCTCGATGTTTGGTCTGTTAGATGGTGAAGGCCGAACACCAGGTTCTTGGTGGTCTTCTCCAGACGTTGGATATTCCTCCATGGAAGTGGGAGGACATCTCAATGGAGTTTGATACTGGTAAACCTCAAGCTCAGGGAGGACATGACACTATTTGCAAGGTAGTGGATTATTTGAAAGCATCATCCCACTTCATAGTGAAGAAGGAGTAAATCTTAGTTGAAGTTTTGTCGAGGGAATATCTAGAAGAGGTGGTGAGAATATATGGAGTCCCAAGGAAAATCATTTCAGATCGGGATCTTCATTTTACCTATAGATTTTTGAGAGGTCTCAAGTATTCTTTTAGTTCTCAGCTATTCCCTAGCACTACTTTTCATCTATAAATGGATGGTCAGACATAGCGAACCATCCAAACTCTTGAAGACATGTTGTGATCTTGTTTCATGGATTTTGGAGGGTCGGGGATGAGACAGTTACCCAAGGTGGAGTTCGCATAAAACAAATGTTTTCACTCCACCATGTGTATGGAGCCATTTGAAGCCATGTACGGTCGACCATTCCATTCTCTATTTTGTTGGACTGGGGTTGGAGGGTCATCAATTCTTATACCAATACTAGTGCAGAATACGACAGAGACAATTTACGTGATTCATCAAAGGATGAATGAAGCACAAGGTCATCAAAAATCATATGTTGATCAATGGAGGAGACCTATAGAGTTTGTTGTTGGGGAGACATGTTTTTGAAATTGACTCCTCATCGTGAGAAGCGAAGGTTCGATCCCGGGTGAAAGATTTCTCTAAATTTTGTTCGTCCATTCAATGTTTTGGATCATGTTGGAGCCGTGGCATAATAGAGAGAGCTTCCCCCATAGATGACATGGATACATGATGTTTTCAATGTATCAAAACTACACTGTTATCTTCATGATGAATCAAATGTCATATATTGGAGTGAGATTGATGTTGAAGAAGATGTGAACTTTGAGGAATGGCCAGTAGTGATCTCGGACCACAAGGAGAAGGTGTTGCGTGGGCATTCAATTCCCTTGGTTCATGTCTTGTGGCGACATGGTGGTGATGAGGAGAGTACATGGTAATGTGAGTCGCATATAAGTTCCTAGTACCCAGAGTTGATTGATTTTTAACTCTTATAATGTAACAACATTCACTTTTTGGTTTTAGAACATTCATTTTTAAGAGATGGCTTTATTTGGTTTCTTCTTGTGGCTTATGCTCTTTTGAGAGGTATCTCGATTGGTGGTTGTTCAGAACTCTTTTATGTTACCTTTTAGGCTGGTTTGGAATTCCTCAGGACAATAATGTATTGAGAGGTATCTGATGTAATGGCCTAGATCTCACTATTTCATTCCATTGTTGAAATCAGGTGTCTGATGTGTTTCAGGAGGTTATGGTGGCATATCCCCAACACATTTCCAAAATTCCAGTTTTGTGTGCAGTGTCATCAGTAGGATTATGTGAATAGTTCCAACAGTAGCATTATGTGAATAGTTTCATCAGTATGCTTATGTGAATAGTTCCATTGGTAGCCTTATGTGAACAGTTTCATCAGTTGGTTTATGTGAACAGTTCCAACGGTAGCCTTATGTGAATAGTGTAATTGGTAGGCTTATGTGAACAGTTCCAACAGAAGCCTTATGTGAACAATGTCATTAGTAGGATTCTGTGAATATTTCCAATCGTAGCCTTATGTGAACGGTGCCATCAGAAGTCTTTTGTGAACAGTTCCAATGGTAACCTTATGTTAATAGTGTCATCGATAGGCTTATGTAAATAGTGTCATAGGTATGCTTATGTGAATAGTTCTAATGGTAGCTGTATGTGAATAGTGTTTTTAGTAGGCTTATTTGAACAATTTCAACGGCAGCCTTATGTGAACAGTGTCATCGGTAGGCTTATGTGAATAGTTCCAATAGTAGCCTTAGGTGAATAGTGTCATCTGTAGGCTTATGTGAACAGTTCCAACGATATCCTTACGTGAACTGTTCCAACAGTAGCCTTATGTGAATAGTGTCAACGGTAGGCTTTTGTAAAATGTTCCAACGAAAGCCTTAGCTGAACAATGATATCATAAGTCTTATGTTAACAGTTCCTATGGCACCCTTATGTGAACAGTGCCATTAGTAGGCTTTTGTGAACAATTCCAATGGTAGCCTTATGTGAAGAATGTCATTGGTAGGCTTTTGTGAATAGTTCCAATGGTAGACTTACATGAATAGTGTCATAAGTAGGCTTATGTGAACATTTACAACATTAGCCTTATGTGAAAAATGTCATTGGTAGGCTTATGTGAACAGTTCCAATGGAAGCCTTATGAGAACAGTGTTTCCAGAACGGTGAGGTTCCAACTATAACCTCTATTTCTTTTTCCAAATTTTGAGTTCATGAACAATGTTTCCAGCTTCTTACAGTTTCACCTCTTTGACGTTTTCTTTGATGTAAAATTATGTTAATGCCTTGTTTTAAGGAATTTAAGGCCGGTTAAAAGGCTATAACTCCTATATTTATTTTCCTAAGGCTCAGGATGCATTTACTTCTTCCAACCACGTGGTTGAAGGCGATCTGGTTTTAATGGAAAATCATGTGTATCATAAACTGCTACATTGTTAAATCATAAAAAGGGACGAGGTATCTTCCTCCCTCATTCATACTAATTATTATATAGTGTGATACACTCTAACGTTTCATTTCTTTCCATTAGAGTTGGGCGATAAAACTTTCCTCCTTGGATTGGTTCCCCTTTAGTTTCTTCCTGTTGCAAGTGAACCCCCTCTTTTGGTGTGGGTAGCATGTGTCGATCCTTCATCGATATAAGGTATGATCTACCTCTATTATTATTTTTTATTAGAACCTTATACTACTATTTATACTTTCCATCCTATGGAATGTGATTTTGATGCCTCTAATGGTGCTTTCTTATTTGTCGGATGATGCAGTTGTGTTGCGGCGTCCTCAGGTGGGTGCAGTTGTCATGGGAGGATGTGATCGTGATCCGCTTTGTGGATCGTTCTCGTATAAAGAGCATCAATAACCATTTGAGGTTGGGTATTCGTTTCTTCTCTTTTCTTTTTGGTGCAACTTTAGAGTTAGCATGTTTTAGCCCACTGGATCACAATGTAATTGACACAATAAATATTTGAACGGGATAAATAAATTGATATCGATCATATGTTATTTCATCATATTCTTATATATAGTGTGACATCAATGTTTGTTTTGTTTAGAATTTCATTCATGATGAAAATTGGTAAAGAATGTGTTGCTGGAATTATTTAATTATTGTTTAGAAAAAGATAGAGGCGGGAAAATGAATATGGTTATTCTTGTTGTAATTTGATGTTAATAAAATTGATGCAGTAAGCATGTTTAATTATATGTGATATATTACTATTTAGGATGCCCATAGTTGGATCCTGAAAATAATAAATCGGTTAATTCCATATGGATTAAATGAAAAGTTGTTTGATAAAGATAATTCCTCGTAGGGTACTGAGTTACCCTCTTTCTTGTTTAAGGGATAAAAGACAAATTGATATGAAGTTTGTTTTCATGCTACTTATGTTGTGATGTGAGCCTGGAAGGCTATTGTGATATATGGGGCAGGGAGGCCTATTTTTTGTGGTAGCAGTTGATGCCTAGAGTGGTGAGATGCATCATTTGATGAAAGTGGGTGTCAGGGAGGACACCAGAGATGATGGGACAGGTTGAATGTGAATGGTTGGATTCTTGAAAATTTTTTCGTTTGTTTATCTGTTTCAAATTCCCCACTACTCATGGTAGGTTGTATTTCTTTCCCTCCTTCCAAAAGTGGCAATGATGCATGGTGTATGACACGTGATTTCCGCCTTATGATTTTTCAGGGAGGATGGGTCTGTTCTCTTGCAATAGGCTACAAAGACTCGATGGGTAGTTCATTTACTCTCCTTGTTGAGCCCCCTTGTGTTATGTGGCTATGACTATTTTTCTATAATTCTTGGGAATATGGGAAACTAATGATAATAATAAATTATTGAATAAATAATATAATCCCATGGTTTTTGAGCTTCTTGGGATTCAATGCTGTGGTTTCAATTTAATAGAACAATGTACTTTTAGTGTGATGCTAATGAAATATAATGTGGTTTCATTAATGATTAATTAATGTTTATAGAATTAATTAATGTAATTTGAAAATAATAAAAATGGAAATAAGCAATGAAATAAACATCATTAAATGGTGGTGTTCTTATAGGATACCTAGTTATAGAAGTTGTAGTTGGGAGTCAAAGAGACGTTAGCTGTAGTGGAGTATAATACTTGGTTATTCTCATAGTGTGGTTGTGAGCAATAGTATATTTTTTACTTTTTGTGTTCCTATATGCTAATCCGCCCTTATCAGTTAGGGAAACTGACACCCCATGGATTCTGATCCCTGGGGGTGTTTTCCCCCACATTCTGGTGGGATGATGGATAGCTGACTATCCCCTTTGGCTCCACTCTCTTCTCTTGGAAGATACTTATGCTGGTAACCACAACTATTATTTTTACTCATATATGTGTATAGATGGTGGTAATGTCTATTGGTTATTCACACACATATTTTCTGGATATAGTTTCCTTTGGACTACTACATGTATAACGTGTATTGGATATGATGTCATAAGGATCCTTACTCATTATGGGGGCTGTAATGGCTTGATGTATTTTACCTGATGTATTATACACGTTATGCAAGCTGTGGTGGCTCCTGGAAACTACCTGGTTATTTTTATTACATGGATTTATTGGTTTAATTTAATGAGGTGCAAGTTGTAGTTCTTCATCAAGGTGTCTGTGGGAAAGAATTTTTGGAGAGAGATGGCTTAGGACAAGTAACATTGGGGTAAAGTAGAAAAATAGTGGGGAAGTAGTAGTGGGGTACCCTTGATATTATTTATTATATTTTATACTATGGAATGAGATAATTGGTGAGTATAGCCATGGTGGGTCAAGGAATATAGTATACTTGTTTAGGTGATGAGTTAGTTTCACTGTTTGTTCAATGAGTTTTAGCATGCTTTCATTACTTTTTCATGAGAGGCTCTGGGGAGGATCATACTGAGTATACTTTTATACCCACCCTATGTATATATAATTTTTTTTCCAGGTAACTTGGAGAAGGTTTGAGATCATGTTGTTTTCTACTATCAAAGGGTTGTTGGAGCTTTTTAGGATTGTGGTAGCTGTTGTTTTTAATTTCTTTTGGGTACTTACTACTTTCCCATTTCAGTCGTTGTAGTTTTGCATGACATTAAATATGTGTACATGGGATTGATTTTATATTGTTTTTTGGGTAGGATTTTTTTGGGGTATATCTTATCTCTCCCTTTCTTATGTGTCTTATTAGAGGAAAATTCCTCTCATTTGTGATTTTACTATACCCTCGGTGCTTGTCACCAAACCGGGGCCTACTGGAGGCTGGAATTTGGGGTCATTATCTCCTTTCTCACATTGCCAGCCCAAAAAGGGTACACCTTGTGGGAAAGGGGTCATGATAATACTGAATAATTCTATCATCCATGGAATCATGAATGTGTGAGGATGGAATTATTGTTGAATAATACCACAAAATCTTCCAAAACAAGGACTTGATTCACATTGGACTATACCAATAGATCCAATCACATTAATGAATGATCCTCTAGAATATATGTTTCCATCATGAATCTTAGATCCACTAGTGATCCAATTAAATCAATGACACTATTTATCCTATTCATATTCAATTATAATATTTCTTGTTCAGAATAACCCTAGATGAAGGGTTGATTCTACTACTAGAAATAGACTAAATGATATAAATGTCTTGACCCATCACTTCAGTTCCCTATTTCCACAATGTTAAACTCGTAGATGATACTTTGAACCAGTTATAGGATCATATATGGATTAGGTGCAACCATATTCTACACAACTTTTTCTAGTTGGTTTCTACAATTCCTACTGGGTGCCATTTTCAATACGATCATAAAAAATCCATAAGTCTCACTATCTAGAAACTAAAGGCTTAATATTTAAAATTATTTCACATAATCTATTAGAATATTTATTTCCAAAATCAACCATTTCCATGTTAGGAATTTTTTTTAAAACATTAAAATTCCTTTTGAAAATTAATACATTTTCAAAATTCCACAACTAAGCTCTTTTCAAAATCGTTCATTTTAAAAACTGTTTCAAAATTTTAAAAAAATCAGCACTTTTGTTTTTAAAAATCATAAATAATTTCTCAAAATGATGTATGGACTCATAGTTTTAAATCATCAATATAATGCATTTCATGCTCATCTAATTGGCTAAAGCCAAGATAATGATATTTAAAACCTAAATGTGTCTCCAAAACACTAATGTATCCAACTCACTGGTTACATAATGTTTAACAATAAATGGTTTTCTATGTATTTCTATGCTCTACATTTCATATCTCAACAACCATACTCATTTTTATGATCCATAATCAAGGAATAGAAAATAATGAATTCAACTATAAGTGCTAAAATACTAATGGCTACTTGTTCAACAAGAAAAGAAATAGTTGTGACCATTTTTCTCAAATAGGCTATTAGACCGAACAAAAAAATACCATTTATAATGTCTCTCACTTTCATATTGGATTCAGAGGGTGGAGAGACGTTATTTATCCTTATATGAAATCACAAAGAATCTAAAGGAAAACAATAAATGCCAAAGGGGTTCAATTTTTGTGGGGGATTATTAATCCTAAAAGAATAAATCAACTGTCCAAAAAATCCATAAAGAAAACTAAAATATGAGGCATGATACCAATTAAAAGAAAAATCCACATTTCATTGATCAAAATGAAACTAAAATCATGTACCAAAATAGATGACAACAATATCAAGGTAAATAGAAGAATTACAAATAATACAATTCAAACACCATCACAAGACTATATCCTCCCAAGATCTATGCTACAACATCACAAAATAACCCCCAAGTATCATGAAGATTTGATAAAGACTTGTGATAATTTACCTTTTCCCACATCCTTATATATGACATCTTCTAAAGAACTAAAATTTCAAAGAGGGGATGATTAATATATGTTAATAGGTTTTCCCTCAGGAATTTCCTACTCTAGACACTTGGTTATAAGGGATTTCAACATTTTAAAAATAGATTATATAAAAATAATTTATATATATATTCATTTATAAATATAAAAAAGATCCATATCAACCAGTTTTCCAAAAAATGACATTTTCCCCTTAAATAAACCAAATAATTATTCAAAAAAATCTCACAAGTTTATCTTTTTCCATAACCAATCAATTCTAGATATATCCACAACCAAACATTCATGATTTGTTATGACAACTCTATACTCATGATTGGTTTCTCATAGATCTACCTTGTTTCTAAAATGTAATTATATCTCATGTTCCATTCCACCTTTGTAACTGATCATAAGAGCATACATCAACCAAGACTCACAAATAAAATTTTCACACACACACATACCATGTTTAAAAAAACCATGCCAATCCAAACATGCCAAAACCATTTTACTAAAGAATTTTTTTACTGAATTTTTTTTCCATCCAGAAATTTTAAAATATCCATTAAATCTATATTTTATATTCATCATTTTAAAATCATGAAACTAAATATCAATTCACAAAAATTTACCATAATTACACAATTCCACCAAAATCAATAAATAATAACTGAAGAGGATTTATATCATTCTACATACTAGAAGTTAAAAATCAATTTAAAATAATAAAATCATTTTGAAAATAATCCTATAATTTATAGTAAGAGGATTCAATATAAAATTGACATACCTTAAGTGTTTTGGTAGAAATGTTAAACGTAATAGAAAACATCAGAAAACCGAGTTAAATATCCATCACCCCACATTAAATCTCTTTCCCTATCATTAACAAGAACAAATATGAATATATTGGGAATCCACAGCCTTATATATACCCAAAAAAAATATATATTGGAAATAGAGATATGGATTGAATTATATCTAATAAAAATATCAAGATCGACAAATAAGGATCACATAGAATGAGGAATCAACTTCTAATAACCAAGAGAATCCTTCATGCCGCCTCCAGATCAAATAGGGAACTTTCTGTCACATTTGGGAATGAAAAATATTGCGTTAAGCCCATATCGGTGGAAATATGTTTGGGTTTGTGGGAAAAGATGAGTGAGATCCACTTTTTATGTACATGGTATTTTCATTGCACAGTGTCATCACACAGTTAAGCAATCCATGTGCTAACCATGTGTTATCCAACAACTGTAAGAAAACCCTCACACAACCATCTCACATGGTCTCTAAACTATGATCCAACTATGGAAGATCCACTTACTCAAAAAATAAAAAATAAAAGAAAAAAAGTTCATAGTTTCTCCGTAATGGAAGCCAGATTTGGGAAAAAATTGCACCTCCCATTATTCTTCCCTTTTAACCATGTCTCACTGTTCACAATTTCTCAAAAGTTTTTAATGTTTTCCACTAACCATACACCACATATTAACTTGTGGAAAGGACCCAAAACTCTCAAATGTTTACTAAAATCTCCCAAAAATCACTCTTATACTTTATATACATAAAAATAAGAAATAATGGGTCACATAAAAGAAATCGGGGGTGCTATAGGGGATATCTACATAACTATCTATGAATCATATATGATATCATTTTCTCGATATCTTATATAAGGAGAAAAATAATGGTATAAATGAAAATGATACTTAATATTTAGTGAAATATGAATCCCAACCCACAAAATTCATATATTTTATGATGTCTCCTTTTATAGTTGGAGAACAATCAAATATATTCATTAATTATATGATATACTAAATGATAAAGTCTAAAATATATATCATTTTCTAGATTATTTAAGGAATCACAAACAAATTCTAATATCACTTATTGTTTAGACGTATAGATTAATTTATTGGTATTTAAAGATGATAAGTGTTCCAAATGAGATCTGTTAATAGAACTTGGATGTAAATTTTATCCAAATAATTTTTATAATTCTATCTAATGAGTATTTGAAATGACCTGAAATTAATAAAAAATTATATTATTTTAATAAAAATTAGTTTTAATAAAAAAACATAAAATCATACAATAAATTGTAGAAATTATATAATTTTACAAAAGGTACACTGAAAAATATTAAATATTTCCATAATTTTAAAAAAATATACATACAAAATATAACTATTTGATGGTAAAATGAATAAATTTCACTAATATAATTTTTTTATTCTAATAGAACATTAACATAAACCAAAATAATTAATTATAATTAAAAAAATGTGTTGAGATATGTAATCAATTTAATATTTAATATTTATTATTCTAAAAAAATCCATGTCATCTTCCTTAGGATGGTTGATGATTATTTTTTAGAGTTTGAACACAAATGATAATCTAAAAAAAGGCAATATAAGATTATTTAAATAACAAATAAACCAAAATATAAATAATAAATTGAGAAATAAATCAGTATAAAAATTGGTGTCCAATGTTTCATCAATTAATTAATTTTTTTCGAATTTTTTATTTTTATAATGTATTATATAAATAAAATAAGAAATATATATTTTTTCTAAAATATATTATGATAAATTTGAATACAACAACAACATTATGATTCATTTTTTCATTGTGGGGACCATAATACTCAATAATAAAGGATAATAAGATTATATCATTGTTTCTATATATTCCAAAAAAATGATATTTTATTTTGAATATTAAAAATGTTTACATAATATGGATAATAATTTTCAAACAAAATTAAATAAAGAGCCACAATGATATAGAAAATTAAAATATATATATTTTTTACAAATATAGACTCTATAATTATAAAATAAAACATATATATAAATTTTATAATTTATTGTAAAGTGATTCATTAAATGTATAATTTTAGTTCATAAATAATTCAGAATAAAAAAATCAAATTTTCATATATCACATCGATCATATCATATTTCAAAAAACATTTCATATTTTAATTTAAATCAAATTATAATTAAAATAAAAGGAATAATAAAATCATCCAATATTTTCATTAATAGATACAAAAATTTCAACTCCAAACAAAAACTGCAAGTGGGGACGTTCCCACATAATAAGATTGTATAAAAAATAATAAATTTGTAACATGAGAACAAATAAATTCAATATAGATGGTTGTTGAAAAGTAGTAAATATTTTTGTATAGGATAAGATAATTTTTTTTGTTTAAAATAGTTGGACCGACATGAATGATATAAGCATCTTGATATATATTTATTATGAAAAAAAAACAAAAGAAATTTATAAAAAATGAAAAAAATAATTAATGGACCATGAAATATTTCCTAAAATATTGTTCTTATTAAATAAGGAAATGGAAATAAAATGAACCCTAGAATGAAAAATATACATTTGTTCCAAATGACCTCATATAACATACCCAAGCAAACATAATTATTGTTGAAAGATAGAAAATATAGAACTATTAGAATAAACATATTTCCATGTTACATTCATACTGCCCATGACAATGTCATTTCCTTTAGAAACTAATGTGATCAATGTGATAATTACTTCATCCTCACATTCCTCTTAGTTCATTATTTGTGATCCCATGATCTTGAATATAAGAAATGAGCTATCCAATTCACTTCAATTATCAAATAAAAATATAAAATAGAATTATTAAAAAAATTAACCCCCCATTACAAAATCACTCATATGATCTTATAGAAAAGGTACCACAATGAGTTATAAAAATGAATACATAAACTGAAACTATCCATCTATCAATATTATTTCAAACAATGATTTAGTGTAATGATAAGTTAAAAAAATGTTAAATTCACATATTGATTTTCTTTATTTATAGAATAATAATAAACTAGGTTCTATACTCTAAAATAAACATTAAAATAAATATATGAATCTAAATAGTAATGGGATTCCCATCATGGAAGTGTCACGTATGAGTAGATACAATAGGTGATAGGGTCACAAATCCAATGTAGACATTAGAGAGTGGATAGATAATGTAAATATCACAGACCCCCAATAAAAGGAAAACAACATTGGACATGGGTTAAAAGTTTATTGTGTATCCATCATATAGTATAGATCTAGTTAAAAATAAATATTAAGGTATCATAATGAATAAAATGTTCTTTCATGTATAATATCCATATTAATATAATAGAAAATTGAACAAAAATTCATGTAGAAAAATAGGGATCAAAAAGTGTAAACAAGACAAGATATGATCTTGAGGTATCATTAATTGATAAAACTTATTCCCCATGAAATTTAAAAATTATATAACAAAATTAAAAAAACATATTATAATATTTATATAAACTAAAATTAATGAAATAAAAAATTAATTACAGATGAAGTAATTATTTTTGTGACAATATAGATTTAATTTATAATTTTTCAAAACTGAAATTTATAAAATCTCATCATTACAAATAAAAAATTTAATATATAATATTTTATCATACCAATAAAATTAAATGATCTGAATAATAAAAAATATTGATAGATAATTTTTTCTGATGACTTTTCACCATACACTTGTTTAGAGTTAGTGTAGTCATAATTTCTGATGGTAGGTGGTCACTAGAACTTTAGAAGTGATGTATTAGTAAATGGGATTATCAATAAAGGGTAGGTAATTTTCACCGCACCATTTTGGTTGATATTATTTCCTTTATTAGGACTCTCTTAATGATATGAGACATGTTTGTTAAACATACCTGTAATGTAAGTAACAATACTAGTTACCCTAAAGAATGGCGACCGATTGATCATAGAATGACACTTTAGTTTCAAGACCCATTATTAAGGTACTCAATAACATATATTAATATAGGGATACAATATGTAATAAATTTTTGGATTGGGAAAAATAAATTTTTTCACTATATACCAATGTTAAGGGAATTAGATTCCATGTATTATAGTAAAACATACATGGACATGTCATATCTTTTAAGGTCACATGAAAAGGAAATATCCCTAGTGTATAATTTTAATCATTATTGAATACAAGGAATAATATTCATAAAAATGTTTTTTGTGGGATACACACATGTTTTTTCCTTTTATGATGACATATAAATGAATATGACCCAACATCATAGGGTTCATCTCACATGGAATATGGCCTTATTAAGATAATTAGCATTATAATAATTGTTTCAGGTTGAAAATATATTAGGAACTAGAAGGAATATATCCATTCATTTGGGGGAATAATTCTACTATAAATTTGTCCTGATTAGAGGGTAGTTTGTGGGGAATATTGTACTAATGGATGGAACATCCAAATTCGCAATAGTATAGGAGGTCATATAAATGATATAGATGATTCTATGAGAGATATAACCTAATAAGGATGGTAATGGGTGGCTGATGTTTTTGGGATTGAACAACCAAGGGAAATCCTAATAATTCCAAAGAAGCTTGAATTAAATCCCATCTAGTTGGAATGACATGGTTTAAAGTTTAGTGAAAGGACTCCACCATGTAGTTTAACATCAGGTAGAATGGTTGAAGACCTACAGTTTAACACCATATGAATATGACATAAGCCACATAGTTTAATTTCATATTGAATGGTCATAAAAATTGTAAATCATCCTTAAAAACTAACTACAACCATTAATACCATGTGTTTTATACTCAATAATATACACAAGAGGATGTATCAAGGTAGTTTTATGGCAAAAAGAATTGATACTTCCTTGAGTGGAATGAAAAAAATAGACATAGTATTATGGATATCATAGAGAATATAACTTTTGAGATTGGTTATAAAACCAAAAATAATATATTGTAATGTGATTGAGATATAGGTCATTTTACATTAATATTATAAAGGAATTATGGTCCGTATGCGAAATATTGACACATGGGGAGAAAATGTGTGGAAAAGTGCTATACATGGAGCTCGATAAATGACAAGGTAACCTATATAACCCACTAATAACATTAATCGTGTTTCACATATTTCATTTGGTTTACTTGGTGTATATCACATTGATGGAAATAAAGGTATGTTGGGAGATTATGCATTGAGTGGAGACTCAAGCTAAGAGATGCATAGTGTAAATGCCAAGTTCAACTCGGTCATATATGTCCCTGAGGGTCATGATTTTTTTATGAAATAAGAGATATGGGATAATAATGTTTATTACACCATTTCATGACACTAGATTTTAATGGGGATTATATAACATGTCTACAAAAATATCATTTTCTATCCTTATCTGATTGATTACTTTTGATTGATTAAATCGTTAATGATATCCCTTGGGGTCTTAGTTATGATTCTATAACATATTGAATTGAATTTATTCCTATTTATCATTTAGTATAGTGTATGAAACATAGTGGAAGGAGTAGGGTAGCATAAAATAAAAATTTAAATGTGTTTGAATTTAGAGGGATACACCGAACACATTAAATGAAGAAGATCTATTGTAGGATAAAAGAATATACTACAATGCCTCTATAATAGAGACTGTCATTATCAATGGAATAAAAAAAATTCAATCTAAATTTTCTAATTCATATGGGTAATCCCTTGAGAGACTCCCTTTTCAAAGGTAATACATGATTGATGGTGTGTGAATTGATACATATTATCTACTTGTGCTTTTTTTTGGATTCAGTGATGTTTCAATTATAGGTATTCGAGTTTTTGAACATAGAAAAATATATCCATAGGTGTCATATAGAAAAAAATTTACATTATGTATATATCATATTTGAGATCTTATAGAATTGTGGAGGAATATAATGCTAAGGATGTATCCAATGAGGTACATATGTAAAATAGTGATCAATAAGGGATTACATTGATAATATGATCATCAAAAAGGGATGTGGGAGGGTGTGATCGATAGAAAAAAGGGATCATCATGTGATTAGATGATGAATTCATCTTTCATCCAGAAAAGAAACTGGGATCATGCGGACCAGATCATATGTATTTATTCATCGAGACATGGATCATATTGTTATTTTATGGTGGAATGTTAATTATATGGGGTTATTATTTTTATAGGCATCAATTTTACCAACTAAAAATATTTGGGGATTTTAGATATAGAGGCTTGGACCACTATTATATTTTTTCATCTTGCAAATTTTCTATCCATATTTATTGGTATACACCTATATTTTTTATTCTAATAATTGAATTTGGGTATTTACTAGAAAACCTAGCTGTTAGAGGGATGGAAGACAATTTCATATGAGGGGCCACCTGACGTTCCATCCTGGAGTCATGTAAAGGGGATGGTATTTTCATCATTGTAATATTGAATGACTTGGGAATATGACCATCATAAATATAAAAAATGAAAATTACAAATCATGGAAAAAATAAAATAGTGATTGGTTTCTACCTCAATTATATAAATGGAATGGTGTTAATCTCATGTGGAATGGGTAATTAGTAGGATATCATTTTTTTGAGCCGCATGAGTCAGAGGGTCTAAAATTATCTCATGATAATTCCAATCATTCCTTTTATAATTGATTGATTCTTCCTATTTATGGTTTCAATGACAAATGTTTTAAAAAATTAGGTGTCTTTATTCCTATATCCAATTTTTTTGGGAATTCTATTCAGAATAATATGGTACCAAAAACTTCCCCTAGAAATTTGTTTTGATCTATATAAGAAAAAACCCAATTTGATGTAGTATTGAGGTAGTTTGTGGTACATAAATTTCTAGGGAGGTAAACCAAATCAAATACTCTGAAATTTGTCCATTCTAATCACTAATAAATAATTTTAGAATTCAATTATTATTTGATTTTTCCATGTTTTATTCACTTATTGAGAGATTAATTTAATTCAGCATGATAAATCATATATGAATGACCATCCATACAAGAGGAACCCCATATGAAACCCCACCTAATACCAAATGTGTTTTCTTGGATATTATGTTTATGAAAATTATGTTGTGTAGTTTCATTCTCATGGTGATCATGTGAGAACCATTCCCCCCATTTAATGACCAATAAAACTACATGAACATCACATGTAGGAACACAAACTTAACTATTTATCATGTACCCCTTATATATTTTACTCTATATATAGAATTACATCAAATCAAGAAGCTCTATTAGTGGTGGTGAGGTGGATAGGGATGGAAAATAAAGGAAGCTTGGGTCAATAAGAATAGATTCAAATGAAACACACCTTCCTCTCTAAAATAATAGGGAAAAATATTCAGTAATACCATCCATTAGACTGGATTTATCATTATTGATTTGGAAATATAAATGATTCCCCAATCTCATCATACCAAATAGTGAATCATCCAACCATTTTGATTATTATGAATGAAGATGTGATTCAAGATAACACATCCCAATATTTTCATTTCATTTGAAAATAATAGTGTGTAGAGGGATTCATCCACGGATATAATCTAGTAGTCCTAAAATAAAAGTGAATTTTACCAAAAATAAAGACTCATTTCTACCTAAATATCCTTTATAAATCATCAAATAATCACATGTTTGGTTGGTGAAATTGTAATATTCTCAATTGGGATGTGTTTTTTAAATGGACTTAGAGGGGATTTCTGGTTCTTGTATATATTTAATGAGTTTGTGGAAGATATGAATGTAGTAAACATTAAAACGAATCTCTTGATAATAAGAATATTTATTACTACAACACATATCTTTTGGGAACCCGTTTTTCATATAATGTCTTGAAACCAAAACATTCTATCAAATATAGAGAAAAGAGGTGGTCATACATTGGGATGTGGACTTTATTAATAGAGATCAGTTGTTTTGAGATATGTTTGATGAATTATTCTCATTAGTCTTTGAATGGGTGGATTCAAGGAATAATTCTCTGATTGAAGTTTATTTTCTTAAGATAGAAAGTAAAAAACATGGAATAGGCTTCTTTTAATTGGTTAATGTAATTTTTTGTACATGGGTAAACTAGTTAACTTATATGAAAAAATGTGACACAGGAAAAGTGTTATAATGTTTCTCAGTCCAAAAAATCCTATGGGGATAGAGGTTCATACTATCCAACAACACAATATGGTTTGTTCAAAAAATTGGGATGAAAGGGTGACACTCAACCTGATAATTTGATCTTTTTACAAGCTTTCACATTGATTATTTATGATCATATATTCTCCAAGTTATGAAATAAAAGTCTAGAATAAGAATCATAAATTCATGATCTTGGTGAAACTAGTCAGTTGAAAAATTATATGTCTAGAAGTTCAGATGCTTTCAATGTTATACAATAAGATGGGTTATTTTTTCCAAGGAAAATACCAATTTCGAATCATTGGGATCTATGTGGTTCTATATGGATGGATAACATTATATGTTAATGAATTTTAATTCTTCAACAACATAGATATTCCTGGTTCTTAATTCATGACATTTCATTAGAGTATCATTGATGTTTATAGTTCCATAGTCCATATTCATCATTTAGAGGGTATGGGTTAATCAGTGGTCTTTTTACAACTTCATTTTCTTTTCAATTAAAAATATTGAAATTGTTCTGGTTCTCAAGTCACTCAATATTTTATATAAAAATCACCTTGTGTGAAATTGAAATATTTTAGAGAGAGCATCACACATGATTTATAAGGATTTGAAAAAAGAATACACCATGAAACTACTAGTTTTTCCCCTTGGTTGTATATTCTTCACTACAAAACTAGTCAATCAAATTATTTAACCTCCAAAAAATTTATTATTTTTACTTTTAGATCGAACCAAAATACTTCTTACATGATAGAAAATCAAGAGAATTTGTTTTCTATTGGGAAAAATAGTAAGAATTTTCATACTATTGACACCAACTGAAATGATTCACCTTTGTTCGAAGGCTTGATCCACTATAGGGGAATTTTTGTATCTTTTTCCATGAGCTTATTAGATATGGGGACCCAATGTACAACTTTAGGTACGTTTAACATCCAAAATTATAGTATGATAATCATTATCCATAATTTTGATCACCTATAATGATTTTTTACTTAGTGTATCAATTATCAGGACAGATATCCTTCTCGATGAAGTCCAAGACTCACTAGGATGTTATAAATGTGTGTATATAATATTCATCAACATTTTTTACATTCACTACTGGAAAACGGACCTATACCCACGGTTTGGCACAAAACCGTGGGTATAGGGTACCCCTATGCCCACAGTTTTCGTAAACCGTGGGCATAGGGGTAAAATGGTGACCTATACCCACGGTTTCATAAAACCGTGGGTATAGATCACCTATACCCACGGTTTTGCACAAAACCGTGGGTATAGATTATTTTTGAAGACCTATACCCACGGTTTTGAAGAACCGTGGGTATAGGTGTTTTTTTTTGAAGGTGTATACCCACGGTTTTGGCCAAACCATGGGGGTAGAGTTTTCCAGAAGACCTATACCCACGGTTCTTCAAAACCGTGGGTATTGGGGTTTATTATTTTCAAGACCTATACCCACGGTTTTCAAAACCGTGGGTATAGCTTTCCCGCCATTAGGCGGGGAAAAAAATTATGCGGGACAATGGGGAAAAATTGGCGGGAACACGATTTTTATTAATATAAATACAAATATAAAAATATATGTTGAAATGACAATAAAATGCCTTATCCCAGTCGGTCCCTTTGTTCGGCGCTCTCAGGAGATTCTGCATGAAGCCCGGGTTCTATTCCCGCCGGCATTTATTTTTCATAACAGAACTAATATTAATATATATATAAAGATGTATACGCTTTATAAAGAATTAGAAGGTAGCTCGGTTGGCTATTTCTGCGATGCTAGGCCGGGGCACTGTAGGAGACGCGGTTTCGAAACCCGGGGGCGGAATATTTTTGAAAACGTGAAGTTAATTATATTTATATATATTTATAAATATATATTAGTATTACAAGTAAAGACAGTAGCTCGGTTGGTCTTGCGGGTCGCTTGTAGTCTTTGCGTCCAGGGTTCGAAACCTGCTGCAAGTGGGTTTTTAAAATTCCAACGAAACACGCTTTTTTAAAAATGAATCGAATATATTTCCTACGGTTTTCAAACCGTGGGAAAAACTCCCTTGGCACGCTGTACAGCGTGGTGCTTATGTGTGACACACCTATACCCACAGTTCTACCAAACCGTGGGTATAGGTCAAGACCTCTATCCCGACGCCGTTCCAGCCCACGGTTCGAAAAACCGTGGGTATAGCCTATACCCACGGTTTTGGGGGCTATCCCCACGGTTTTGAACCGTGGGTATAGGCCTTTTTTCCAGTAGTGATTGAAGATACATGCACGATATCATTGAGAGTTCTTATGAAATATAAATTCAATTACACTTCATTCATTGATTTCATGTCATCACAAATTAATTTTATGGGTATCTCAAAAAACTTCCCATGTTTCAGATCCTGGATGAATTCATTGATGTGTTGTCTATCTCATAAAACCTAAAAGGAGAACAAATTATGCTTAATGGAAGGTTAGGTTTGAGAACACATTATCTTTTTTTCATACACAGGGCCTGCATTAATTTTTCTCAATTTATTTTCATTAACTTATTCATGAAATCATGAATGTTCTACTCACTACCTACTTAGTGTATGAAAGAATATAAAAACCATCATGTCAGGTATAAAATATATTCTTTGCATAATTGGTAATATTATTTTAATTATACCATGGGATCTATCCTTCAAAAATGTATTTCATGAAAACCAAGAGTACTTCACAAAAACCTCACACTCCTTATATCCCTCTTGAAACACAGTGTAGATGAAACTCTCTCATGGTGACATTGATTTTTTTCTTTAACTAGTAATATTATTATAAGGATATCATAATCCCAAATGGATTTTGGACAATTTTTATACCATTATAGTGTTATATGAACAATTTTTATTCTCATATAATCATACTTAACATAATAAAAATGAATCTTATATCCTTTATAATCTTTTTTTAGTGAAAGTGTGTGGAGAGACGATGTTTCTAGATCTCTTATAAAAGATGAATAGAAGAAACCCTCTTAGATGAGGATCATCTCATTTTACAAGAAATTAGCACAGTTCCTTGAACCTTCATAGATATGGTGTTAATTATTTGTTAGATACATATTAACATTCATTGAATTCTCAAGATATTGGGTTCTGATAATATTTATGTGAACAAGTTACTACAAAAAATAATGGCTCCATGGAGTTTCTACCTTATAGTGATATCCTCATGGGAATGTGATAAGGATTACTTATGCCCCATTTACAAAAATATCAATGTCATCCATTCTAAAATATAAATGGAAAAATCATTTGAAGCTGTCTGTAGGTCATTCCATGATATCATCACATGAATGAATGTTCTCATATTTCATGCATGAATTCAGTTTGATCCTAAATAACTCATCCCATATGTAACATCACAGAAGTCGGATGTATAGTCCATCATTAGATGTTCAACCTGATCATTGATGAATAGATACTATCAGATGGTGCTCAAGGTTGGAAATGATGACCTGATGTCATTGAATGACTCATATGAACATGATCTGATAGACCCTGTTATTGTCATCATTTTTGTGATGGTGGAATCATAACCATGCTTTCATAACCCCACAATGGTTTCTCATTTTCTATTTCCTAGTATTTATAATTGATAGTTTTCTTACTTCACCTTCAATACAGAAATGATGTTGGCACCCAGATACACTACACCTCATGCGCAAAGGAGTGGCACCAAACATTATTGTCCAAAAATCAGTAGTGGGATTCTACCCTATTCTCTCCATGTCCTTGGGTGTGTGATGTCCATGCATTATATAAGGGCCTTCATAATTCCATTATCTACCTCCATGGGTATTATATTCCATGGGGATGATATATGGGTCCCCCTAAATGGTTAGTTGAGGGCTAGCCTTTGGTATATCTATTAGTAATATAATATTTTTAATTAAAATGTCATAAAAAATATATTCTATGGGTAGAATTATCAATCCAAAAATTTCAAACAACCTCAACCATCTCCTTAACCATTCCTGATGAAAAATTTAAATACATTTACATGTAATTCAAATATCTTCTTTAACACAATCTTCAAATAATCATGCTATAATATTTAAATTGCATGGCCTTTATAACATCTTATTCATGAATGTAAACAAATTAATAGAATTCACATATTATTTCTAATTTGAAATATATTTAGAACATTACCTGAATCATTAATGATTAGTTTAACATTCGTAAAAGTTTCTAAGGATAATTTCACAAGCATGAAATCCAATTCAATTTCATGAATCTAAAACATTTCTCTGGAAATCTAAACATTATCCAGATGTCACCAAACACATGTTAACATTTTGTTTGATAACAAATTAATGACATGGACCAACTGATTACAACAAACTGCCTTAAAAGTCATGTTAAATAAGAATAAATTGAATTACAATGAGCTGTTAGACTTCAAATCTTATGAGGTCCTAGATTATTGTATTATTGATGATACAACCAATGAACAAAATGTCTATTTAAATTTTAAGTCTCTTTTAGAAGGAACTTATGCTACTACGATTGATGGTAAATTAATTTGTGAGAGCTGTAGAACATATTGATTTGGGAGATAATTTTTTTTTCTTAGAAGAGATACTTGGATCCTCTTATGAGTTTTGTCATTGATAAACACCCTATAATAGTATGTCAATTCTATCTAATGAAAATGAGAGATGATATATGTATTAAAGTGAGAGTCATGAAACCAAAATCCAATATAGATCTCATGTCATATTATATTGATACATGAATGTTTTTATATCCTTGTGAACAGTTCAATGATTTGGTTGTAGAAATTGTGGTTTACTCAACATGAGTTACTTTTTATGAGGTATAGAGACCCCAAAATAGACTACTTACACAAAATAATCCATCCTTAGTGATTCTAATTAAACAAATAATGAAATTGGATCTATCACACTTAATTAACATAAGTCATTCATCTTTATTTATCACCACCATTGTATCCTTTCCAAATACATTGTATCAATGGAATTCATAGAAGATGATACATTCATCTGATGATGCTCAGATGATACTATAATATGGGGAAATTGGCCTTCCAATACAAAGACATGTATGTGCACCCAAGAAAATATCCTTTAAGGAAAATCATGAAGAAGTATGGATTTAATGTGAATATATAGAGATATTAATTCAACGTAATATGGGTAGGGATTACTTATCATAACAACTTATACAAATTTTATGGTCATGGTAAGATGAGAAAAATATAAGGAAGAGGTAGAACATTATTCTATTTAGATTTTTTCATTTATTATTTTTGGGATCCTCATTTTATTTCAAACTATCAAAGCAAGTTAATGAATGAAATTCTCTAATTCCATTCTTGGAATATTTTGATGTGGTAAAATGAAGAATATAGAATCTCATGATGTAATAGTCTTTGAAGAATGTTCCCTCAACATGGAAAATCATATTTGGGTGGTGATGAATGATCCCGTGAGAGTATTCTGACATCTTCCACAACCAACCATTACTTCCATGAAATTATCCTCATGGAAAGTCAGTCAAACAATGTAGGAGAAGAGGTTGATAATATGTCTCAACATGGAAATTAAAGGAGCATCATTTGTTCAAAGAGGATGTGACCAACTGAAGATCTAGTTTTTAAATAAATAGTGGGTTCCCTAGACCCAAATATTTAGTTCTTTGGATTATCATATTGTGTATACAATTAGCTATACATTATGATTTCTTACCATTATAGTGTAGAATTTTCTGCATCCACTGTCATAATGGTAATGTCCAAAGATTAATTGTAGTATTGAATGGTTATATCAAATACTAGGATATAATGAGAACCTCTAGATACAATTAAATTAATCATAAATATATGTTCTATGGTATAGATGCATCATAATAATTGGACATAGTAGATGTTTGACTATCAGGTGTTGGGGGCTCATAAGCATTGAGACATCTTCTCATGAAGTTTTCACTTGGTGGTCTCTTGTAGTGAGATCATGAGGACTGACCCACCAATAGGAACACCACATATTTTGGGTGTCATTGGATGTTCCTTTTTATGACCATGATTAATGGCCTCCTGACATGAGATCATTACTAATGTATGTCATTTGATTGCATAGTTTGATGAAAGATGAAAACCATGGCAATGAAGTCGTGGTGAGGTAGATTGTGTTGGTTGTGCCATTGGTGGCATGACATTGGATGAATGGTAAAGAAAGGATTTGTCACTTCTGGGTTATAGATGTAATATATCATAGGCCATGTTGATATGGATGGCAGTACCCATATAATTCTATGGCCATGGTAGTCGAGGATAAATATGTCTAGTTACATCAATAAATAATAAAGTGAAAAAATGGCGATGACAGGTGAGTGCATCCTGATTTATGAGATATTATAGAACAAGATATTATATTACACAGTGCATGTTTATAGGTTGTTTGTTTCAACTGTAACAATTTTTATCTCTTCAAAGGCCATGATGGTTTTCTAGATCCCACTCTGGGTCTGTGAAACTACTCACTATTGTCAAGATTAGGGCTTAGAGGGTCACACAAAATAGCATATTTAAGAATCTTCCCTATTCAGTTGAATATGAGTTTTGGACATTGTGGGCCCCACCATAGGGGTTCAGGATTTTTCTCAGTGAAAACGATCACCAATGCACTAAATTAATTCCTAATATTTGATTTTAGAATAATGAGTATTTGTTTTATTTATTGAATGTATTTACATGTTTTAAGTAAATACATGAAAAATATAAATTGACGAATATTATATATATTCAAGGTACAATTAATATTTATTGGAATAACAAGTCTAGTTAAGGACATAATTATTATTATGTAATATATTTTAATATATTACAAGTAAATGATAATAATATTTATGGCTTAGATTAGTAGTCATAAAATGATGTTGATAGTGTGTTAATTATTCGGGGCCAGTGAGGTGATATAGGGTATTTTAATTAACCACTATAAAAGAAGAGGAGGTGATTTTGACAAGTAATATTCATGGGTATTTTCTATCCTCTCCTCTCTCCCATGATCTATAGAGTGATGCTCTGGATCCAAGGAGGTTGGATGGAGATATCTCTCAGGCAGCGCTAGTGAAGCGATGCAGTGACCGTTGGAGCGTCGGAGGCATCATCGATATTCTACGCTATCAATCATATTATGAAAAACGACACTCCATCAGATTCCTTGAAACATGTATGGATGATCTAGAATAATTCGGCTTCAGATTCTTCGAGGAACAATTGCCAATGACTAGAAGACATCGTGCACAGATTTAGATTTAAACCAGGTATTTTTACATTTTATATCGTGCTACCACGCCTTCCTTAGCATTGACCGGTTTTCTCTTCACCAACACCGAAGAGTTCACCTCGAACGTCGTTGGAGTTTTTTTTAAAAAACCCACCTCTTTGGGCCATCCGATGCAGGCCGGGTTCTAATAAGTGGTATTAGTGTGAAATGTTTATATTTTATGCCAATAGAAATTAAATTTTCATTATATTATGAAGAGTGCATCGATACAGTCCCAACACCATAGACTGTGATTTAATCTGATACTGTAGGACCATGTTGTTCTCATCCGATGTGTTATGTTCAGATTAAAACCGTATTCTTAACAAAGTACAAAATTGATGAACTATTTTTATATAAATAAATTCACACCGAAATAGTAATTTCGGTGATCACTATGAATTATTATAGTTATAATAAATTTATTTTAATAACAATTATTTTATTATTATAATGTTAAAACCTATATATTAGGTCAAAGAAAAACAAAAAAAAATCGAGGGGAATGACTTGCAAAGAATGTCAGTGGTTAAGAAAAGAAGGGAAGACCTGCTTCAAAGGTGTCCATTTTTTATAAAAAACTAAAAAAACTAGGGGGGGTGACGACTAGCTTGTGTAGGTCCTGAATTGTTTTTCAAAAATTGGGGTGCGGACCATATGGTCAAGAAGAAAAGAAATGAAAAAAACAGTGTGTCTTGGGGGGGGAGGTGAGCAGCCCACCATCTGCTTCTTGCGACAACCCGAAAGGGACACCTCCTCTACCACACAATGACCAAAAGGCGCAGCCCCTAGCCCCATTTTTCTCTCCTCCTAGCTAATCTCCCTCACGTGGAGTAGTGGCACACCAAGAAAAAGGCACTAGGTCACGGTGTAGAGGCCGACAGAAAGTGCAGACATAACACCTTGGGATTCTGCACCTCATCTTATTTCCCGACACGGTGCCCGTGCTGCTCTCCCTCCTAGTCCGTTGGTACCGGCGCATCGAACCATCCAGGAGAACCCGATTCCTCTAGGACATGTCGTAGGCGCACCGCCCTGTGATGCTCGATTGCACATTAGCTGCTTACTCCAGCCCGGCCAGAGTGTCTTCCTCTGCCCACAACATCGCGGCGCACCAAGGCCATCCATCTCCACTCATAGTCACAAGGTTCTGCCTCACCTCCTTATGTTGCATGTGAAGCAGTGAGCCTTCCTCTCCCTCCTGAAGTAGTAAGCGGCGACTCCTATAGGCCTGCCACCTCCATAAAGCGTTGTAGTGGCAGCATGCCCCCAGCCGCGACCTTCCGCATAAGCGCGCCCCTGCCACCCTCGACGCCCCGTCTATCCTACTTCGCCCAGGACCTACCTCATCCCAGTCGTTGCCTAGTCCTCCTAGTGGTCAGGTAACTTGATCAACTCCATAATAAGTTCATGTGTGTTGTCCCCACCCAGAATGGGCTTGGGCGGATCGGGCCAACCCAAAATGATGCTGCACAGGGTCATAACCACCCAGACTAGGCCTATTCTGGTTCTCCCCTACCCGCACAGGCCATGCCAATGTTTAATGGTCATGGGTGAATTAATTAACTAAAAAAATAATTCAAATAATTAATTTATTATAATTTTATAATTAAATTATTTAAATATTAATTTTTGGTTATTAATAAATAAATGTTTTGTAATTAATTTAATTTGGAGTTAAATTAATTAAATAATTAATTAATTTAATTTTTAGTTTTCAACATTAAATTATTTAAATCAGGACCGAAAGATGCTAAATTTAATTAAAAACAAGAGTAATGTTTTTTATTCTATTAAATTCTCTCAGAATTTATTTAATGAAAGTAAAATTTTAATTTTGCATTTATTATATATACGTGAGTTTAATGTGTATGATGATCATGAACTAGAGACTAACCAATGTATGTTTGGTCAATTTATTTAATTTATCTATATAAATTATGGATAGTATTTTAATAATTAGATTAATTAAATAAAAGACGATTTATGTGACGTCTTTTGTGTCATTATACATATAAGGGAATTCACGCCTATTCAAGCTGCAAGCCTTGCAAGTAATGGTATTGCCCCTATGGTATTGTTTGGTCCGTTATTCAACCAACAGATCAACCATTAGAACTGGATCATGATAAGGTGTTCATTTTATTTTTCAGGGTTTGTTATTTATGTGAATGTGTAATTTATTGTGTGATCACATTGTATACTAATAAAAAACCATACAATGTAAAATGAACATGTGATGCGATCAAATTTTTATTTCTTTCACGGTCATTTGTTAGTGTGATCACATAGTAAGTGTTTATTAAAATAGAAAATGATTTCTTTCATCACACTAAAAAATAATAAAACCCTCAATATGTATATTAATTCATAACCGCCTTCTGTCATTAAAATCTGGACAAAACTGGCTGTTTGAGGAGCCAATAATGCCATAGCCAAGGGTACCTCTTACTACCGGGGATTCCTTATAAGAATGATGGGTAGACATAACTAAAATTGTAGAAACGAAATATCCATAGAAATCTTATTGTAATTTAAGAGGAATGCATTGAGTAAATCATGTTCTGATTTTAAGATGCTGGGACTTCACTCAACAGATCATGGAGCCGCAAGTTAAAATGGCCGGCCAGCCAAAACCACATCTAGAACCCTCCAAGTAGTGGTGTATCCATAAATTATAGATTATGAGGTGTGGTTCCAAAATCCTTTCCACTAGAATACTAAATGGATGGGGTATTTCATTTCTAGTATAGAGGGTTCCTAGAATCTAATAAAATAGCGAGTGACATAAAAATATTTTAGTAATTAATCTAAATGTATTAATCGATAATCCATATAAAAGGCACTCATATGAAAAAATTTATTTTCATAGAAAATGGATAGATACACCACATGTTTAAACTATGATAAATATTGTACAAATAAAATTTCCACACTAACATGATTATTCATGAATAGTACATTCTTGTATGCATAGTACTATGATATAGGCAACTCAATGTGTCAGTGTCCCCAACACTGTTAAACTACCTCAAGAATCGAGTGTGAAAATTTATTATAGGAGACTAATTAACCAAGCATATGTTAGTTATAACCTTATCATTTCATCAACGCTCGATGTTAATTGCAGTCACTACACCTTGACAAGGATGATATTAACATGAAGTCTAATCTATGGGATGATTTCAAGGAGAAAGAGAAGCAATGATATGAATAAGGTGATGTACACCGACATGTGTAAATTGAAATATTGATCATGATATTTAAATGAGTTCCATTCTCATATCATTTTCACCACTATTACTCATGTTGCATTTTAAGTAACAAAATGAACAAGTGATGAGTAATCACTTCATTACCAATTTAGGTAAGATTCTCCGAGATAATAAGAATATCAAAGGGAGTTATGTTTTAATTCTTATTTAGAATAAATTGAAAGAAAATGTGAAATGGTCAAAGGAATTTAATGGTAGTGGAACATTCACGATGTCCATTAATTAATGAGTCATTAGATAAGGTTATTTCATTGCAAATGATAAAATAATACAATGGAAGTTTAAAAGTAATAAACTGGTGTGAATAAGAAAGTTGTCACTTCTACATTAGGCATTTTCATCAATGTAATGTTTCCTTTCACTACATGGGTATTTAATACTATATGCTTTTTACATATGTGAATTTATATATAGTTACCATGTACGTATAGAAACATTACTAGAAGTTAGGCGTATTCTCTAAGTGGATGTCAAAGGGTGATACCTAGGCCCATGGTGAGAGGTACATGACATCTTTAATTTTTATGTGAAATATTCATGTTGGACTATTATTGAGTATAACCACGAAAATTAATCTCATGTGTCTTTGGATGCAAGGATAAATTCATTAAGGTTCTGGAATGAATTTTGTTTTAGGTAAACTCAATCACGAGTGATGTAATACATGAAACATAGACCATTAGTGATGAATACAAATGAAAGACATATACCCAGTTTTGACAAGGTAATTCAGTATCAAGTTATACTAAAAGTGGACTTTATAAATATACCATGTATTGTATTTAGGCTAATAACAGATAAATAGTTTTGATATTATATACGTCTTTAGTTTGAAAAAATGAGCCTTTAGAAATAAAGGTATGTCACAACACTTTTGGAAATAGTTTAATAAGTAAGTGTGAACTATTCAAAAAAATAAAATAGAGGTATATATACTTCATATGATCTTTTCATGTAATTAAGGAATAATAAAGTGAATTATAAGCATGGACATAAGTTATAAGTTGCTTCAGGTTGGGATACCAAGAATATATTGACCAGGCATTCATCAATCATGATAATGTAGTGTGGAGTAATTACAAAAAGCCCATCACCTTATGGATATCATGACATTTATGTTAATAATGAGGATTTTTGATAAAATATTACATGTCAACAGTTATTAACAAACATGATGTGTGGAGGAATTCATTATTTCATATGTTATACATCACGATTTTTATGTATGTAATATCAATGTTACAACTTGAAAAAACATCCATTATATTTCATGAAATTATATGAAAATCACAGTGTAATCTCATATTCAAATGCCAACTATAATGACAAATGGATATCATGTGAGTCTTAGTATGATGTAAATTCATTATGTCACAAGGACTTTTGTTGGGATGCTAATAGTTTGTTTGGACATAAAAAACATGCATCAAGAAAAACACATTGTGCATTTACTATAAAAATCCTTATATTTTCTTAGGATATTATATAAATCCATAAGATAGAATGTTTGTAGTCATGTGATAGAATACATTTTTATATAAGCGTAAACATCTCTATTAGATATAGTGGGAGATATATTGACATATGTTTATTAAAGGCTCAATATGCTCAAACAGTTGGAAAAGGAACTAGTTACAGAAGCTCATGTGGAATAGAGTATGTTCTAGAGACACATACTACATAGGAAGGATAAAACCATGGTGATGGTTTTTATATTCATTTTGGCCAGTGATCTATTATTCAATGTGAATAATATTTCCTACAAGTATGAAGGGTATAAAAATTATCTAAATTAGATAAGACCAAAAAAATCAATTAATGGATTCCAAGTGTCAAAGTGAAAAGGGGGAATATTATTTTGAATATTGTGGTGGGTATTAAAGTGAGTAGATACGTGGATGATACCAGCATGGTACCTATAAGGCTCGATTGGCTTAACCAAGTCGTTATTCTTAAATCCATTAGAATTTTACGTATCATAGCTAATATCTACGATAAATTTATTTAGTATTGGATTTTATGACCGCCAATCATGGATGGTGTCTATAGGATACAACCAGAAAGGGATGGTAACATCACAAAATGCCAATATAGGTTGCAAGTTACTTCAATCCAGTTTAGGATTAATGTAAGAAACATGATCATAGAATATACATCTGAAAAAAGTGATTTCAATGTGACTAGGATAGGTTAGTGGGAGATTCAATGTTTTCCAAGTAATGTATGTTAGAAATCATATGGAAAACATAGATTAGTCTCATAGTTAGTTAAGACAAAGATGAAATTTATTCTCCAGTGATTGACGTAAAGTAGCAACCTATGTTCTAGTAAACAATATCTACAAATGTAGATTTATTGGTTTCTTGGTCCTAGTGAATTGTACATTTTGTGACATTGTATTGGAAAATAAAAAATGGAACAAATCTAGAGATAAATTGTTGCCAATGTCATCTGGCATAATCTCACCATGATTACATGTTCAAGACATGGAAGAGGTAAATGTTATGGTTTAAATCATTATGTTGAATCAATGTATCAATCATGTATTCCATGATATATACATAAACCAATATATCCATGGTATATATTTTATAGTGGGAATATATCAGTTATATCTAGGATCACTATAAGGGATTCAATTAAAACTATCTAATTGTACATCGACAAGTACCAATGATATGCACCTGGTAAGTGGAGAAGAAATGATACTTGTTTTAGGGGATAGAAACAAGTCTTCCATAGATCAATGTGACCTACTATCACAGTTAGGCTAACGATGATGAGCTAATCCAGCTCATATCAGTCAATGGTATCCATACAGACAAATATCGAGTATGTTGCATCTAAGAAGCAGTTAAATGGAAAAATTTGTTCCAGTTCATGGAATCGCACCTGGTATGAAATGTATAATCATAATCTAAATTATGATATTTTGACTAGCCAAGATGTCAAGATATGACGGTGAAAAAATTGGTATATTCTTGGGATACCATCTCTGGATAAGTTTTACTCAATGAGACAAGGTCACAATAAAATTATTACCACATAGCAAAACCACGGTGGACCTAGTAGCTAAAGTTGTTACTCAGTAGAAATGTGATGTTAACCATGCGAGTGGATAACAAGTTTAGTTAGAAAGTTGACTCTAATGCAAGTGGAAGTGTTGAAATAGTGGGTGCCCTATACCCAAATATTAATTGTTTTTTATTACCTTAGCATGTATACAATTAGCTAATCATGATGTTATATTACAATTATAGTGTATACTTTTCTGCATCCACTATTGAAATGTTAATTTCCAAAGACTTATTGTTGAATCGAAAGGTTATATTAGATCTTAGGATATAATGAGAACCTCTAGAAACTATGGCAGTTATCATAAATATATGTTCTATTGTCTAGATACATCTTACTAATTGGACACAACAGATGTTTGACTATCAGGTGATGGGTGCTCCAATGCATTGAGACTTCTTCTCATGACGTTCGTACTAGGTGATCTCTAGTAGTGAGATCATTAGGAATGACCCACCAAATAGAACACTATATGTTTTGGGTGTCATTGGATGTTCCTATCTATGATCATGTGTCATGGTCTCCCCACTTGAGATCATTACCAATGTGTGTCATTTGATTGCATACTTCAATGCAAGATGAAAATCTTGATAATGAAGTCATGCAGAATTTGTTTGTATTGGGTGTGTCATTGATGGATTGGCATTGGTTGAATGGTCAATAATGGATACGTTGCTTGCGGGTTATGGAAGTAATATATCTTAGGCCATGTTGAAATGGATGGCAGTACATGTATAAGACCATGTCCATGGCAGTAAAGGGTAAATATGTCTAGTTACGTCAACAAACAATATAGCGAGAAAATGGAGATGACACAAGAGTGCGTCTTACTTTATGAGATATTATAGAAAAATAGATTATATTACACATTGCATGTTCGTAGGTTGGTTGTTGCTACTGTGAAAATACTTATCTCTTTAGGGACCATGATGGCTTGCTAGATCCCGCTTTTGGTTTGTGAATACTATTCATTAATATCAACATAAGGGCCTAGAGGGTTACACACAATAGCATATTCAAGAATCTTCTGTATTGTGTTGAATAAATGTTTTGGTCATGGTGGGCCCCACCACAGGGGTCCGAGATTTTTCCAAGGAAAAATGATCTCTAATGCAATAAATAAATTCTTATTATTGTAGTTTAGAATAATGAGTAATTAATTTATTTATAAAATTTATTTACATGCTATATGTAAATACTTGAAAAATATTAATTGAAAAATATTAAATATATTCAAGGAACAATTAATATTTATGGGAATGAAGATTCGAGTTAATGACATAATTATTATCATTTAATATATTTTAATATATTAAAATCAAATGATAATAATATTTATTGCTCAGTTTAGTAGTCATAAAATGTCATTGATAGTTCTTTAATTATTTGGGTCTGGTGAGGAGATACCGGGTATTTAAAATAACCACTCTAAATAGAAGAGGAGGGTCTTTTGAAAAGTAATATTCATGAAGATTTTCTCTCCTCTACTCTCTCCCATGATCTAGAGAGAGAAGATCTAGATCCATGGAGCTCAAATGGAGCTCTCTCGCGGGCATCACTATCAAAGCAATGAGGTGATCATTGGAGCATTAAAGGAATCGTTAGTATTCTGTTCATGCACCCAGTTTATAATGAATGGAATTCACGCGGATTCCTTGAATTGTGTTTGGATGATATATAGATGTTTAGCATCAGATTCATTGAGAAACGATCACCAATGACAAGCCTGCATCACGAAGGACTTCAGAATCAAACCAGGTATTTTTACTATTTATTTTTCGTACAAAAGCCTTCACGTGTGGTCCTTGGCTTTTAACGGGCTGCTATTCATTGATGTCGACATGTTCACATTGAACATCAGTGGAAATTTTTTTCAAAAAAACCCACCAGTTTGGGGCATCCACTGCACACCTGTTTCCAATAGTTTCCTTAATATTTCCCCCTTAGATGGGTCTTCTTTATAGTTGATGATTGTAAGAAATTAAGGAGGAGTTCTATCCAACCATAATTAAATGGACAATATAATTCCCATATGGGAACAATAAAGTAGAAAACTCTAAGGAGTAAATAAAGGATGGATTATGAATGATCTCTTTTCTAAATTAATTTTCCATTATTTCCCCTATTAAGGGATGGTGGATTATCTCATAGAAGATGATGAATAAATTTAATATCACATCAATTCTCTTTAGGTAGTTGAATTATATATAGTATATGGGTTTCAACCCTTGAATATTATGGATTTATTTTTTCAAATTTTTATGTATAAATTTAATAACTCTTATGAAACATATTCTATAGTTAATGATGGTGGTGGGTTCATGTTCTCAATTCAGTAGTGTGTTTAAATCCTTCCACCCTAATAAAGGATCTGATCCCATCAATGATGGGAATATTTGAAATGACTATAGATACTATGAAAAAGTATCAAGGCCTAACTTTGTAGCTTTCTATAAAATATTTACTAGCATAACCAGCATTGGAGATGGTGCTTTATTAGATAAGGGTGAGGAAACATATATTTAGTTTCATAATTTATTTTAAATAATTTAACACAAACTATATTAATAATTGGAAATTCAAGCATAAATTAACATAGATCAAGAAGTGTCTTCCCCAACATATAAATTGGTTGAGTCTAGTATGACATTGTCAGAATTAGGCAATGTTTTATCAAGGGTAACAAAACTTGGACATTTAATAAGTGATCTTGTTCTTGAATATGTTCCAGCTCCTATGATGGGATTTGAGTCAGATATTCAGTTTCAAATTGATATCTATCTCTCATATGATTATATTTATTGGTACATATGATGGTTATTCATATAGAAACATTTGAAAGACATTCCTTAACAAATCTATATGATTTTTATCTTGTTTCAATGAATGTGAAAATATTAAATTGGATATAACTTAGACCATTATGATTAAATGGGAATCATTTGATTATGTGATAAAGAAAAGTTTTCACAAAAACCTCACATCGAAGTGGTTTTTTTTATCAAATTACTAATATATTGTTTGAGATATCATAGGTGTAGTGTCCTTATTCTAAGGATAAGGGAGAACATAAATTTTATATTAATATCTAGATACTCTAGGTATTCCATGATCAACGATGGAGTTTTATTTATACCATAACATAGATTTCTCATCGTATAAGAGTCATAAAAGACGTGATTCTGTCAACTATTCAACATAATATGGATTAATAATAGAAATAAATCTATCCTATTAATCATATATTGTTTGTATATTGATTCATGTTTTTCACTACACTGAGAAACATTTCCCTATTCAGATTCGTTCTCTAATATCTTGACTGATTTTCAACCTATTTTTTGTGAAAGGTTTTTTGATTACTTTGTTTTTTGTCCTAATATATTCATTATTACAGATATAATGTGAATCTATATATTATATGAATGATGGTTAATTTAAACTCATATATTTAAGTTTAGGAATATATGGTTTAAATCATCATTTAGTGGTTCCATCTTGGGCCCCCTTTTTCTCAATTTAACATTTTATTGGCTTTATATTGGGGAATCCAAGAATGTAAGGGATTTTATTTTGCTTAGGATGCCAGTTTTTTGTTTTTTTCCTATCCAGTCTTGTTTATTTTTCACTTTTTGTTGACTATCATATGATTTGGACCATCAATTTCATGTTTTTCAATTCAACTATAATTGAAAGAAATTATTCTCTTTTATGGTTGCAAATTTTTTACCAAAATGCACAAATATTAGTTTCATGATGTTTAGACTAAAAAATTATGTAGTTAAAGAAACCAACATAAGGTTAAAATAATTGAAGATGGCATATTATATTCATTTCCCACAGAATTGTATGACTCGTCAATATATAATATCGAGGATGTCATACCCATTTGAATTCAATGATTGTGGGTTGTGTAAATAATATCTGAAGAGTTTTTGTCATAGATTATGAAATAAAATAGATACAAAAAGGGAGACCTCTTATCATATCTAGATTGTGAGTCTTAGTATGATTATTTTAATGAAAAAGGAGGTTTGAGGTTCTTACCATAAGATGAAATTATTTTAGTTGTCATTATAAAACTGGGTCGAAAATGTAGGGATATATTGGGGAATATAAGAATAATACAAAAAAGTGTCCCATAAAATCGGTTAAACATGAAACCAAAAGACATGGATGATTATGAAGACTCAATCACTTGAGTTATGTTGCTGGTTAGGGAAAAAGTGAACTAAAAATGGTTTCAGGAGCCTCAAATTTATGTTTTTTTGGTGTGGAACACTTCATCATGTTGATTGAAATTAAAAAAAATGAAATCTTAATCTTTTTCATGGAATGGGGGATCTAGAGAGAACAACATGTACTTTTCAAGGGTCATATGCCTTCCTATAAAATATTTACTTCATTTTCAAAATTTACACCATGTTTCTATTATTCCCTAAAAAGGAGGGGATAATTTAGTAGAGAAATGAATACTAATAAGTCCACCCTTTCAAGGATTAATGTCGGAAATGTTATAAGACTATTTGAAAATAAATCTTATTTCATGATAGTTGGACAATAAATGGATAGAATTTATTGTCAAACAACATTGACTAGAATGCACATAGTTTTAGGTCCTGATTTATGGACCATGGTGTGGAAGTATTGAAAATAAATGTAATGATAGAGTTCTTAAAAACAAATGATATCTCAATATCTCTTGTAAATTGGATGGTAGTGAAAACATAATCCATGAAATAGGGTTCAGATATTGAATGTGATGAAATTAGATATGTACATTAAGGGAGATTGTTGAACATATCTAACTGATGGGTATTGCTGAGTTTGTTTAATTTAATATGTATATCGGAGGTCTCATTCTTTTAGAAAAGATTTTATTTATTGATAGAATGAAATGGGGGGACATATAATGGGTCATATTATATATTATACACATAGTCAAACTAAATTATCCATTACAGTCAGGTATACTCGTTATTGAAATCTATGGATAGTTAAAAAAATATGAGTAAGTCAAATAATACAATATAGTTTAACAGTGAAAACATATCATATTAGGATTTTTCATATCGATTCAACAAAAATCCTATTAAAAGGAGCAGAAATGTATGATGGTTTGTTTCTTAGTATATGATATATGGCCTATATGTCACTATATATCTTGAATCAATCAAGAATTAATCCATATATAGTTCTTATAAAAATGTACCCTATATATATATTTTCATATATAGGGGGAAGAAATTTGTTACTTTTGAAATCAGGGTTGGGATCAAGGAAGATGATTTGGGAGTCACTATGCATACAAATGAGAGAGGAATCAATACACAATTAGTTATTATAGGTTCCTCTGTATAGGGGAACACATACATTATTGAAGATGAATTATTGATTGACGGTACATGTGACACTGTTGAGGATAGGAGATCATGGAATCAATAATTTATCCTATCGCATGATTATGAAGCCACACATATTTCGTTTAGAGGACCCCTATTCATTTATATCTCATATATATAGTTGGGGTAATTTTCCATTCTATATATATCTACATGTGTATGTTAAATTTTAAATTAATTGGTGTTCCATATAGGGAATGAATGAAAATTGATGTGTGTGGGATCTCAATGCCAGGATGAGGTTAGATATCAAATTCATAGTGTAGGGTTTTTAGTTAAAACATAGGATGACATAGTAAAACTATAAATTATATATGTTCTATATAGACATAGATCATACATATAGGGGAAAAGGAGTCCTAAAATGTGATCATATGCCATGAATTTTAACATCATGTGTAAAGGATAATATAACTATGTAGTTTAATGTTGTACATCTCATACCATAGAGACTTATATTTTAAGGTCATATATATTGAACAATGGTTCTTAATAGTTATGGACATAAAAATTAGGCAATGATTCATTGAGATTTAAAGAATTATTTCTCAATGTATGGTAATTTTTATTCTAAGGACTTTTAGATTGGTCCTTGTTGATATGCATTTTATGGTATTATAACATGAATCATTATATATTATTGTATAATGTATTAAAACTCTGAACATAGTGTTTCTAGTTTTATCATGCTATGTACTTCATGAATAACCTTGTATTGGTGGATTTTTTACATGTTGTCTAACCACAGGGATCATGGTATCGGTCCTGTTCGGGATAATATTATATATTATTTTTGGCCATTCCCTCTTCACCTCTAATTTTGGAGGGCCCTACCATGATATCAAATTGGTTATAAGAGTAGACAAGATCTCACACAATATGAATGGATGGAAGCATAATTTCTTGTTGATGGATCACATTACAGGGATTTGATATGTTATAGATTCCGAAGTGTTTTAATATTTCTTTTCTTAATCTCACTCAAACACATCCAACTACTTTGAGGATGAATAATCTTTTGGAATCATGTTTTATACCGAAGAGTGCAGCGATGAAAGGTGCATTCTGATGGTCTTTACTACCTCTATAACATATACAAGAATGTACTGGGTCACAATCATGGATGTATTTGTTTTGGTGTGTTAGGAAAAAAGCATAAAGAGTCTATATTTATAAAAAAAATTAGCCACCACATTATAATAAAAATAATATGGAATATTGGTGAATGACTTCTTTCTCAATTTTCAACTTCATGGTATTGTGAAGAATGGTTACAATGGATGTTATATTACTAATATGATATAATTATTTAAAAATATAGTAAGCTCTATAATCCATTTATATATTTTTAGGTACATAAAATTAGGTTATTGTATTAAAATTCATGAAGCTGATGAAAGAATTTTCTCTAACCTCATTGGGGGTTAAAACATTGACCCATTTAGTGAAAATATTAGTGGTTGTAATTATATACTCGATCCTCATAGATAACTAGGGGATATGGGACAATTTCATCCATTAACATGTGGGAAATGGGAATTAATATATGGTGGTTTGCAATAGCACTATGATATAGTGGATGAAATTTGAATGTACCTGATCCACATAGAAGTTTATAGTGAATTAAAAATATTATTATGTCATTATTAGCTAGGAATATCAGATCATCCAACTTTTATTAGAGTGATTGATTCCAAATTGATGGGTGTCACATTCTATAGCATGCAAATCTTGTATGTCGCCAATAATCCATACAAATTCGATATATATTATAAGATCTCTATTAGGTATTTTTTATAAAGGGGCTGTTATTTGTTTGGCCCATCTTAGGAAATGATTTTTTTACATTTGTCTGATCTACTATTTCAAGGTTTAATATGGAAGATGAATCATGTTTTTGATATAATCAATTATATGGGACATCTATACGTTCATGAAATTTGATGACAATAATATGAGTTCATCATTCTTCGGAGTGATGCTAATCTAATTATATTTTTCATGTTATGTATGGTGACTAGAGAGATGAACTAAAAATCATTATGTAAATTTTTTTTTTCAAGGTTTCAGTTTTCTAGAACTATAATATGAAATTTCAAAGCTTAATGAAAAATCATTTAGTGACTATAGGTCAAGGGTATGAGAATGTTCTCTCGTGATTTCTATAATTAGTTCTTGAATATGATGAAAAAAATTGATAAAATCCTCTTATGTATGATATATACACCAATAAATTTCATAATCATGATCGGTTATTCACCTTTAATGTTATAGGGAAACTGAAAACTGAAGATCTATATTCAATATGATAAATAGAGAAAGTTAATATGATTTATTATTACTACATCCTTATAAATATGAGTACATATGTTCTTCTATAGACGGGGAGAGGGAAAAACCCAAACCATCCTAACTGTATTTTGGGGTACCCATTCACTTCTCAATGGGGTTCAAAGAAGCTCTACCAAATTCAATCTCCCATACATGAGGGGAGGGATTATTAATGATAAAAACTTATTCATTGGTGTGTTCTATATATTATAGAATATTATCTGTGAGTGGATGTACTATAGGAAAATATTCCAATTCCATTCCTTTCACATCATCCTTTGTAATGAAATACAAATTAATCTATTATATTATGATTACCAATTGAGGTATTCTATCTATTAATATTTTTTGATAGGGGATTAATTGAGTGGAGTGTTGTGGGACACTATATAGACATCATTGTGTTCCAAATAATTCCCAAGCATTTTTAACACCATGATAATCCTATGGAAATTCTTCTTGATGCCATAATATTAGGTCTCAGAATAATTCCTTTGTCCTACTAAGATATTACATTATATTTTACATTCCTAGATAACATTATTGGAATGTATTATTGAAATATATTTCTCCAAAGATTTCATATAGATGATAAGCGTTTTCCATTCAACAAGAAGAATATGGAATACAAGGTGAATATGGTACTACTTGAGTCTATAAAATGATCTTTAGAACATTCAAACCAATTATATGGGATTTAATTCATCCTCAATCATGTTGGGGGAAAACATTTTATATCCAAATTGGTGATGGAACATCTAATATAGGTCATACATCACTGAAATAAACTATATTTTGTATGTTCCTTGGTGGGATATTGATTATTTTTACTATTTTTTAGTATCGATCTTAATTACATGTTCACATAAAATGAAGCTAATGAATTTATGATACCACCTCGAAGCCTAATTACATTGAGTTAATTTAAAAATTATTTTGATGCAACTTTCTGAACATCATTTTAGGTTTTCATGGATGATCATAAATTCTATAATAGATGAAAATTAGTTCATTAACATAGCACTCCTTGATACATCCAAAGAGGGTTGTGAATATATGTTTCATGGTGATTGGGTATGTGGAAAAATCATTCTTTAGTATAATAAGCATTACAAAATTGTATTAATCTAATTTATGATCTCTAAATTAATTTGAATACATTTAATTTTGGCTCATCCTTATCTAATTATTGCATGAGTATCTATCAAAGAAGGGAATGAATTATATTCTATTGTATGCATTGATCTATCACACTATTATTGGATGGAGAAATCATCTTGGTGGTAATATCATTTAAGATATCTATTATGAATTTATACTTGTATCTCACCTTTTTCATAAATGGGATTATATTATCTATGAAATTTGGGAATTGATCTTCTCAGATGAAATGATTCTTGATTAGCATGTTATGTTCAGATTATACCATATTAATAATGGTTGATTTCATTCTTATTCCCAAATTATTATAACATCAATGATACTATGGAGTACCTAGAAGGATAGTGGCTTATTGAGGTTCTATACAGATCTACTCAGTTCAATTATTTTTGAACAAATTTTGATGTTTTTTGAATATAGTATTACATTTCACCTTCTCAATAAGATTAAAGGATTCTCTAACAAAATAAGGTCAGGGTTCTTCATTTGTACTGAGTATTAAATGATTGATACCATATACCATGAATACGGGACCTTCCTCAAATGCTACAGGTGAATCTACAAGATCCCATTATCATCCAACTCCTCTTAAAATAGAGTTCCTATAGAGGGTGGAAGATACACGATAGTGGAGAAATGTTTGCTGACAAGAGTTAAGGAGGAAATGACCACTTTTGATAATGTGGGGGGGGGAATTCTTAGAATCACAGTGTTCTCTATCTTATTTCGATCAAATAAATCATTTATAATTGGATATATTAGGGACATTATCATCAAATCATGAGGGGGTGGGGTCTAATACAACCACCATAGATTCTAGAAATGACATGGGGTGAATTACTATTGAATAAACATATATCTTCTAGAATAAATATTGAGGTTATCCCAACTACTCCCATAAATGATTGGGAAGAAACACTGTCAAAATATAATGAAATTAATATCATAAAACCTAAATAATATGTACCCTGGTGATGTAGGGACTGATCAAATAAATATCACTTATAGATAAAACATATTTCCACCATTTGGATGATAGAATACATGTAATAATCACATAACATACTCCATGGATTGGGGGATCATCCTTTAAGACATTTGGGGATATTATGTGATCATTTTATTTTATTTCTAGATACATTACCCTCATTTTTAAATAATTTACCTTTATAAAATAATCCTCACGTTTATTGAATATGGATTTGTCACCATATAACACTACAACCAATAAATTAACTTAATATTTATATAATTGGTTATATAATGATGGAATAAAAACATGCCTATAAATCCATGTTCTTCCTAAATTAATATTAATAGTAGAATCTTGGAAGATGATCATGAATTTAGAGTCTTATACGAGGTCTCTAAACTTGGATATAAAATTGATCCTTTATAGAGGATTTACTTCACATTTACCATACACCTAGATTATCAATTTTGATAGAGATTAATACTTATCACTAAAACCCATGCATCAAATGGATAATAATAGTATAATCATAATTTCTAATCCATTTTCAATGAGTGATTCATGATAAAAATTTCAATAATCATGAAATAATGTTATATGGGACTGATATGAACAGATTTATAATTATCCTAATCCAGATCCATAAAAAAATGTTCATATGTCATTCAAATGAAGTATTCTTTTTTCGGTATTCCACTACTTTAGAAATTTTATCTTGGAATTCAATAGGGTCTGAAGGATCTGAGGATAATGCTTTTCAATGGCCATTTAATAGGTGTAAAGAATCTAGAATAAAGTTATTTCCTAGTTTGTTTCCAATGGTTTCAGTATATAATATTTCTATTATAAAAGACATAATTTTAGTATATAATATTTCATATATTTTTCGGACCTATTTAGGTCTCAATGAAGATATCCGGATTGAGGTAAATATACCAAATGGTATTCTAATATGATATGATTTGATTGAGGTATTAATGATTTAAGAGTTTATAGATGATCTTATTGATCCCATTATATTTCCGGTCAATGACATTAAAATCCATAAATGGCGTTTGTAAAAACTATTCGTGTATGTTATGTTTTTCCATGAACACATATCATAGGATCGTATCAACCTCTTTGGATTTTTTTTCATTTAACCTCCTCCTTGATTATGTCTGGGTAATTGAATTTCATGTTCATATTTAGTTTCATTATCAGAAAATTGGTTGGTCAAATACATGATATTGACTGAAACATATAATGAGACTTCATTCGATTAGGTTTCTATTTTGTTTCATGGTTCACATTCTCATAATGTCGATGAAATGATATCATCAAGAATTTGTCCCTATTTTGTTGTTATTTTATATTATAATTATTATTAATAGTCATTAATACTCCTCTATTTTGTTTCTCATTCATCTTGATAATTTATATTTCATACCAAAAAACTATGTTCCTATTGATAAAATTGGGTTCAAAATATCTTGATTTAATTTTTGACACGAATAAGGTGTTCTTCCAATCAATATCATCCCATACCATAAAATATACTATCTTATAGGAATGTTTTCATGAGACAGGTTTCCTTGAATGTTACTCCTCTAGAAGATTGGTGGAGACACAATAGTACTGTTCTTGAGGTTTTTCTAGTTTAAAGTCATCAGATTCAATAATCATTTGAAGTATTTTCCCGAAGACAATGTTGTCAGGAATACTATTCTCTATCACCTGGTGATATGTTCAATGAGCTATAAATCATTATGTTCAACCAACTTCTATTTCATGAATTCTGGAATTCTAAGAATGTTTTTTCCATGGTTGTGATTTAATATACATGGTCTTAAAATTTTTAGATGGATTAATTCTTATTAGTTTAATGATTGTAACCCAGATGAACCACTCCATCATCCAATATTTCTGAGGATTCTACTGTATCCATTTTTATATTTATAAGTATAGTGTAATATTGGTTGTCTCTGACATTGAGGATGAAAAAAATTATGGTTTTAGTGTGAAACCATCTATTTTCACCAACCCACATTTATATACTAGTCATTCCACATGGTTCATGATTTTTCCATGTAATTGAAGATATTATCATCCCAAAATTTTGATATTGAGGCTAATTTCCTAAATACACATCCAAATTTTAACTGTATGAGTGGGTTTTTTATATAATCATATAAATTAGATATGAATAATTATAAAAAAAATGAAACTATATGTTTTTTATATCTAATGAATATGGTGTCCCCTTCGACTGAATTTTTTTACATATTAATTCTCATGTTGTTGTCAAATTAAAATGCCAAAAATTATGGTATTTCAAAATGTGGAGCTAAATATAAATAGGTATTAGAAAAAATGATATTACCAATTTATTATTGAATTGGTGAGATGTTACTATACCACATGAAAACCTGACCTTCAAATGTTTTCCAGAAACAATTTAGTTTGGTAACTTGTTGTAACTCATGTAATCCCATCATAGGGAAAAAAGGTCAAAAACTATATTAGATATTATTCTGGACCAATGGTTCCATTAATGATCATTAATGTGGGACTCCAGAATACTATTAATTGGGGAATTTCAACATACATTATTAGTATGGAATTAATTTTGTCTATACTATGGAACAACTCCCCAATATGGACTCCATCCATTTTGCAACATCCTAAATAGATTCGAACGATTATGGTGGTTTGGATGACTAAGGATAATGTTCACTATTGAATGTAAGTGATTTCAGATATATCATGGTTTCCAATTTAAATTTTTTACTCATTTTTGAGTCTCTGATGATAGTAATTATTTGGTTAAATTTTATGTTATAGTGATTCTAAATGAAGATTATACAAAAACTTTATGGTTAATAAAATTGGTTTCTAGGTGAATAATTGGTAAGATAACTATATCATTATGTAATTTGTGGAGTATGAGTTTTGAGATACGGGGAACCCATTAGAGGGGATGCATTTTTTCAATCATGAGGTCCTATTAACAAAGAATATTTCCACATAGAAGATTACCTTATATCAATCTTATTTCTTTTATATCGATATCATACTAATTCGATCTATCCTCAATAAAATTTTCATTAACATTATAAGGTGGATCCTATGAAAAATGATACCAATATTCCCTTATAAAATGTCAACACATTGTACAATATTTGTAGTTTAGTTCTTTGGGGTGAGAATGTTGGTGTTTCCCTTGATTTTATGTAGGAACACACACTTCAAGAAATTTGTTGTGTGTTCAATTTTTTAGTTTCAACTATAGAACATAATCTCATGAATCAATGTTGTCATAATATATATTGGTATAAATAGAGTTAACTAATGATTTATACATGACCAAAAACATATAATTTTCTATATAAAAATAATATAGGGTTGCATCATTCCAAAAATATTCATTAATAGATAGTTTCAATTCCATTTCATCTCTATCACTATTCAATGTACATTAGGGATTATGACCCCTTCGAAGATTTATGAGTCCTCCAACCACCTGCATAAGGAGTGGTGTATGTAGAGTAACCTATGAGAAAAGAAAAAGACCCTTTTTTTAATAATATACATAATTTTAATGAGTTATCACAGATTGGTAAAAATAGTAGTGTCACATCCTATAAGGCCTCTCCCAACCCAGGGAAGATTGAATTCGATTTTTTGGAAGGTGATAATGGTGTAAATACCCCTAACCCTATAGGAAGTGGTTGATTTGTGTTTACATATATGAAATTCTATATTTATCTGGGCCTTAATTGTCCTAGGTGTAGAGGATGTGGAAAATAAGGTGAAAATAACCCTATTTATGTGTGTTGGAATTATTCCTTAATTACCATTGAAGAGGCTATTGTAGATTATTCTTGGACCTTTTATAATATTACAAGGGTATGTGATTGGTGAAGTTAACATTTTGAGATTAATTATTTCAAGGTGAATTATCTGGCTATGTTATATTATTTTCATAAGAAAATGCCTTTTTAACTTTTTTACTAGTCCAATGGAGTATTTTGAGGGTTCATTCATTGCGAGTGTGACATCCAAGAGATTTAGATGTTGCGTGCCTATGAATAGTAAAAAAGTTATCATACAAACCTATTTGAAATTCATCAAAGATAAGAAAAAATATTATAGGATTCCAACCCTAAAGGTCTATTTTGACATGGGATCAGAGTAGAATGTAACATGCCGTATTCAAATCTTCCCCAAATGTTCTCATCTGAATTCACAATATCCATTATCTATTAAAGTGTATTAAAATAATCAGGGAAAACACACTCGAGATTCTTATCATGATTTTAAAGCATTGGGTCTCATACTTTTGATAAGGTATATGACTCAGTCTAGTTTCCATAACATAATTCAATATTATTAGAATTATCATAACCCTCATTGAACATTTGGTTCCCTTAAATGTTTTTGTTGTTTGTGCATTGGTGGAACCAAGGGTTGTATACACATTATGATTATTTATTTTGAGTAATATTATATTCAGAGGAAACAAAAAGACAAAACATATCCTAAAAATTATCCTTAGATAGTCCTCTCCACATATCCATGATATTTTCCCACCCACAATTGTATATTCATCTACCTGATCAGACCAAAAGTATTTTTTATGAAGATAATGATGCATGATTTATGGGATGTAGGCATGATAGTTTCAACCATTAATGATTCATTAATCACTATGTAATATTATTTTCCACTCATAAGGATCATTATATTATTAACCAATGATTCTTCTATTAAATATATATATATAGGTACTTTTAAAAAGGAAAGATATCCATATCTGGATGAGATATCTCCTTGGGGATGATTTCCATTTTGGATTTTAGGGGTGGAGTTAGTATGATTTTTCTATATCTTTTCATAGGGTGGAATACCATGATTGATAGAAACTTCTCATTCCTAAGTGGATTAAGTGGGTATATGAGATTCTACTAACTAGATTTGTGTGGACTGAAAAATATTGATATTTATGTATGATGTAATATTGTTGTTCTAATGATATATATATATATGATTCCAAATGATTATTTTCTTTATACTCTATTTATTATGCTATTGGGGAAGTATGTGGTTGGTGGGAACCATTATATATTGTAAAAATATTATAAGGTCCATGAGTCTCAATTATAATATGTTGATGTCCCTTTTAAATATTTTCATGTATTTGAACTCACTATTGTTTGACGGATGAAATATATTATGTACAACTTGAGTTATTGGTAGGGGTATAAGCCTACATCAATGTTACTTATAGAGTACATTGATGGAACCATATTGGGACTAGAAAATATTGCCAGTCTTAATTTTCATCCTTTATCAAAATTTGTAGATGATCCACCTAGATAGAAGGTGGAATATTTCCCCCCTAATACATTTCCATTGAGGTGTCCAGATTCACTCTTTTATTGGTAGAATTTAGGAATATGGGCTCATCTCCTATTATCCCCTAAAATATAACAATGACTTCTTGACAATTTTATCTATGAATATGATAGGAACCTTGTGGAATATTTGAAATTATAAAATACAGTCCATGGATGATCATTTAAATATTTTTATGGATCCTTGAATTATTATTGATTGGTTTATATTCAAATACCGAAGTGTCTACTAGATTATACTGATGATCCTCATTTGTAATGTGAATATGTGCATGATCTTTCTCCTAAACGTACATTTAAATATACAGATGACCATCTTGAATTACAAGAAATATATGATATTTCTTTAGTTTACCAACTGACTATATGGATAACCTACTCTAGAAAATTTATCATGAATATGAACATCTTCATTTGGGATTAACATAATATACCTATAGATCTCTTCTATGGATATATGAATCAAATAATTATTTTTAAGATTATGAATAGGAATGTATGCATTCTAATCTAAATATTATAGGATTTTATGGAAGCTATCATCCACTGATGTTTGAATTTTTTATATCGTTCTTCAACAAATAGTGTATGTGGATGAGTATGATATGTGTGAGAGGAATATGAACATCCCCATGAGTTTGTCCAATATACAGTAAGCCTCCATTAATAATAATAATAATGTACTCCATATCCCTATTATAATGTATGACATAAAAAATGAAATTATCAAATGGAATTGGAGTATAGACCTAAAAAATATGTGTTGCAGCCAGAATCCCATGGTGACACCTTTGTGATTCCTTAACATGAGTAGCTAGGATGGAGGTCCAAAAGACATGTTTAGATTTATGAAATTAGAGAGTATATTTTTAGTAGTACTATTAATATTGAATAATAAGGTAGCCCTCCTATTCACATCTAAAGGAGTGACGTCATTTAGGGGTTCCATTATCAGCCTCTAATATGGGTGGTATGCTTTATTAGATCCTGGGTAAATATTTCAAAAACGGTTAACGGTTAAATGTGGTTCCACATTTATTTTAACTAACAAAATTTTACTTGTTAAGTTACATGATTTCAAAGTGAAAAGTCTCTCTCGAGTAGCATCTCGGGTCCTAGGAATACTTTTATTGTGATAATCCACAACGAGATTATTAACAACCTGAAACTAAAGATATTGAGAGGTTGAAAACACTCTCTTAGTAGATGGTTCCATTATGTTTCTAGTATATGAGGACAAATAATGATCATATTTCTTTTCATCCATTTCTTTGGATCATTGGTTTGTCACTTAACCCCTTAAAAATGATTGTTTTGAAAAATAAAAACAAATGGATTCAATATATTTCATTGGATTAAGGTGTTCTATGAAAGACTATCCTAACAATAAAAAAAACCAAAAACATGAATATTTGTCTCGGAAACATCAAATATAATGATAATATTAATTGTAGAAAAATGATATATTCATGATTTTATGTCTTCCAGTAGGTTCAATATATTTTTTGATATCATTTGTGATATAACTCATATTGAATCATAGTATGCATGCATTAAAAATGTATGAAATCATTGGTAATATACAAGATATATCTTTGAAAAAACCATTGGACAAGGGGATGGGAGGTTGGTACCACTAGAAACATTTCAGCTGGATTATTTCATTACCAGAGAATCTAATATATATATTTAAGACAATTTTTTAAAATATACACCTTAATGCTTGAAACACTATAATTAAACCTATTGAATGATGGTTTTTTCAAAATGAACATATACATTAACTTGATGGGTCATTTTCTAGAAACTCTAAAATTTAACATCATATTGGGTGATAATAGTTATAAATTCTTAGATCTATCCCATTTAATCCATTCATATATACACCTATAATAGTAATTAGACCCCATGTAGTTTAGTGAAACTTATAGAGACACATAATTTCTTTTATGGTGGTATGAAATGGAACAATTAGTATAATTTAATGTCATAAAAATTGAACAAATAGAAAAAATATGCCTAAAAACATTTGGTTTGGGACATATATATGAAGGCACATTTTTAGTTTACCTAAAAGGGAATATGGAAAAGTGATATTGGGTTGAAGTCATAGGGAAAATGGACTTGTGAAGATTAGTCCCCACCCTGAGTATTGCTATATGAGGATGATATTATAGGTCCTCTTAGGAATATATACCCACGGGTAGGGGAATGATTCAATATGGAATGTATCTGGATTAGAGGATCTTTTATTGAGAATATGGTCTAAATGGATAGAACATTATGACTCATGTTACTATAGGTAGTAGAGGGAAGGACCTATATTCTCATTTGTGGGAAAACCCCAATGGGGATGGAAATTTTTGTAACTGGTGGGGGGTGATGTTGGGACTCAATAGCTAAGGTGCATCCTACATATCCCATAGTGATATGACACAATTCCCACATAGTTTGAATAATTGTATTTCAATTTTTGTGACAAACTTGTTCCATATAATTTAATATCACACATTATGTAAATTTTTGTATAGATTAACATCATGACACTAGGTCATATTATATATAGTATTACCTTGTGCTTTAGTGAAATAAGTGATGGAAAATTGTCCATAAAATTAATTTCTATACATATATATATCTCTTATAGGGTTTTCATGATCACTAATACTATCTTGTGTATATAATTTTTTAATTTGAGTTCTTTTTATACATAAATGTGTGACATTAATACATGTAATTAATATATACAGTTTAGTATATAAAGTTAACACAATAGTGCATTTTTGATCTTTTTGAATGATAAAAATGATTTTTTATCTATATAAAATGAATATGTATGACCCTATAAGGACATTGAATGCAGTAGAGGAGATAAATCTTGATGGATAAGAAGTATAGGCTGAACTGGATAGACATTTTCATATATTGAAAATGAAAAATGTGAATATGACTCACCATCCCACAAGTGGTGAATATTGAAGAGACTAGATTCTCTTGAAGTCCACTATCTCGCTGGTGGAGGTGCACCAGCTCCTTAATTGGGTATTCTCATTACATCCTGCATCATGTGTTCCACCTTATAATGAATAGAGTCTAATAGGAATCTAGTGGAATCAAAACTGCTAGTCCATGGGTCCATTTAAAGTATTTCAAAATGGCATAATATTTTATCTTCTTTGTCATTAACTCCTTCTAGGTACTCAATAATTTTCCATGTCCATTTGAATCTTATAAAATGATTTCATTATCATGTTAGAGTGAACACTAGATTACTAATATTTTTTTCAAATCTAATCATTGATAAATCATTAGCTATCTCAAGAACATCTCAATGAGCCCATTAAAAATTTCTTAATATTTAATCCCCTCAAAATTTTCTATATATCTCCCTATTAAATTTGTAAATTTTATTTAAGGGAGGCCATTTTTGTACATTGTAACGTGTTTTCCCTATGAAAATCATTATCTTATCATTCTATATACTGTATTAAGTTTCCTTATATAACAAAAAAATTGTTAAGGTGATTGTCCATCACTACCATTAATGTGATGGATTGGTTCCTGGGATACTTTAGAAGCTCAAGAGGGTGCTCACAATTGGAAATTTTGGGGGATGGTTTTCTTCATCACCACCATGATCAAGGGATTGATAATATTGAAACTCATGTCATAGAGAGGAGTCCTAGGGGATCACACTGATTTATTTACTAACTTATAATCATATTGTGTTCACCCGCACTTTTACTAAAGAGTGTACATATTTTCATCATTAATACACATGAATTATTTAAATTTGATACCCATAATCCTCTGATTCCTCAATTCTTAATTACCTTTTATATTATCTAAAATACGAATAAAATATTTAACATTTTTATTTATTCCAATATAAATCATTTTATTTTTAATTTTACATTCATATTTTCCACATTAGTAATTAAAAATAAATTTAACCCCTCTTCAAATTAAAAATATTATCAAAACATTTTTAGAGTAGTTATTTGTATTGAATTTAAAATCATACATTTTAAAAAGTTTTTTTAATTTTAAAAATAATAATAAATTTAAAATTATAATTTTAAAATGGAATATACCTCATATACTCATGATAAATTAAATGATGGTTTAATCTATTATTTTTAGAAAAATAAAATTTCTATTTTTGATAGAAGTATTATATATCATATATGGAAAGTGGTTATATATTTATACCCCTACAATTGTACCTAATGATAAATTGGATACTCCAGATATTTCATCTTTTGAATTAGATTGTAGAGCTTTTAATTCCTTAAATTATAGTATAGATCAAAATGAGTTTTATCATACATTTATATGATAAATGTCATGTGAAGTTTTTATATTGTTATAAATTGATCAGGAAGGAAAGAAAAAGTTTAAATACGCTATGCTTGATTTATATTGATAGGATTTTGAATGTTTTATCATGTATTAATGTGATTATACATCATAAATGTTTACTCATTTCAGAGACATTTCAAATGATTGAAAGGGTTTTGTGATTTTTTTCCTATAAAAATGATAGGAAATACAAAATTTTATTCCTCAAAGAGATAATAATCACCCATGATAATTACTATTCCCAGGGCTGAATATGTCAAAAATATTTATATTCAATATGCATTCAAAAATCTTATTAGATACGAAATAACGATGAATAGGTAATATGTTAAAGAATCAACAGAATCAAAGGAATAAAAATACAGAAATATAACATTGATTTTTGTTTTTTATGATATTTTTGATGATGAATCATCTGAAACTGAATACAAGATTAAATTCATGGGGATTTTGTTGAGAAAATTTTAAAAAAATACGAGTTACATTCATAATTTCAAAATGAATAATCAAATTGATGTACAAGAAGATAAATTTTAAGAATGAAACATGTAAGAACTTAACAAAATGTATTATCAAATAAATGAAATGAAGTTTAATGATAAAATAAGTTGAAATAACACTCTAAAAAATTCAACATGTAATGATATTGAAATTAAGTTTAATGATTCATCAATGCCTCACATATCATATAGTGGTATGTGAAGAGGTTAGTCCTAACTCTCCTAATCATTCTTTTTCTTCCTCTAAATCATCCTATTCTATTAATCTTGTAATAATAAAAAAAAATTATATTATCCAAAATTTCATATTTATATTTATCAAGATCTAAATATGAAATATAAAAAATGATCTTTTTGAGAAAAAATATCTTACTAAATAGAATGATTTTTTTTCAAAAGGGAAAGATTATTGGATTTTGAAATTATGAAATCACCTAAATGATTAAGGGTTCCAAACTAATATCGTGGATATCAAAATATATATTTCTATATTAACAAAAGGTAATATTTGTTTTAAAACAATCATTTATTTTGAATGTGTAAAATGAAATATAAATGGTTTTATTTATTCAAATAAGTAAATCTCTTAAAAACTAATATTTTTGTAAATGGTGTGTGTTAATTTTTTTAATTATTTTCTTATATTTAGAAATTTTATTTATAAATGTGTATAAAAATATTCTATATATGGTAGTCAAAAAATAATTCATATTTATTATCATGTTTATAATAGAAATTATCATTCAAATAGAGTGTGGTTTCCTATATAGTTATTATCTTATCATACTAGACCCATGATCATTTCACCATCTCAATTATTATTATCTCTCACTATCGGAAACTCAAAGGTATGATTAGGATTCTAATGTTGATATTTATTCAAGGATACACTATCAAGATTCATTGATCTATAATATGTATGCTTCTCAATTAGAATTGTGGAAGTAATCTGGAAATAATTGACCATCCATTAACATCATGATCTAATAGTATTACACAATAATTATGTGGGATCCAATGTCATTAAATTGTGTGTATATTTGGGAATAAATATTGATCAATACATTAAATTTTTTTTGATACATTTTGTTTTATTTCCCTCTTGAAACTATTTCATAAATATATCATTTATATCTCTTGGGTAAGATTTATTTCTTAATATAGTGGATGTCATATTTTTAATATTTTTGTTTTTATCTTTGTTTTTTTCATTATTTTTTTAAAAAAAATCATTGATTTCTATCATTTCTCACATTTAAAATATACACTCCCTTTTATATTTTCCAAAAATTAAAATTCTAAATATTTTATATATTTTTAAATTATTTATTTTCCCCTCTTTCGTTTTCTCTAAGATAATTTATTTTCTTGTTTATCATGTTGTGAAAATCTATATTTTAAGATCTTACTAAATTATATTGGGGTAATTTTAGTGATATATTATAACTTAATTTATTATATAAGAATGATATTAATGTTTTATCTTTTCCCCAGCATGTAATATCTTGATAATCATTTTATTAAAAACATTTTTTAAATTCTTACACCATTGAATGAATTTATCAATTTATAGAAAAACATATTTTATTTTTTCCGTACATTATTTTTTTTATGATAATAAAAATGAATTTTTTTGGTGTTTTTCTTTTAATTTAATTGATTGTTTTTTGGAATGTTTTATTCAATGGGTTGGACAATTTTGGGTCAAAAGGGGAATACATTTTTTAATTTCTAGAGGGTCGATGTTTATTTGTTTTTAGAATATGTTGGTTTAACTCATTATCTATTTTTAATATATTCTTAATATATAATGAATTTAATATATCTTATTGTTCATGTTGAATATCATTATTCAAAATTTTGTTTATTAATTATATATATCATTAAATCATAATTTAAACATAATATATTTATATATATTATGTGTCAATGTTCATAAAAAATCATATATATTTTGTACCTATATTCTCTACCAATGTGTTTTCAATATCACAAACAGTATCCAATGTATCAGATGTTGTCATTTGAGATTTATTAGACTCATCTTTTGGGATATATGTCTTATAAATAATGGTTGAAATGACGTTACTTATGTCATTTCAAAATATTTTATTTGATCTTATTTAAGGATTAGGGTTATCCCCTGTTGATTTTAATGTCATTATAATTATTTTGGAAGACCAATAGAAAGGGTGTTAAGGTATTAGAGGAGATCCTTCTTCAATGTGATGATGTGTAAGATGCACAAGTAATGTCCCACATAATTATGTGTGAAAATTAATCAAGAACTTTGATATTATCATCGCTTTTAATGACCCTCATTGGTTCATAAGATGAATTAGTTACTTATAGATTGCTATGTAGAGTGGTATAATCCTTTTTAATGTGTGTGGGCATGGTTAGGCGAAGCCAAATAATACTCCATAGGAAATCAATAATCATTATGCTAAAAGTAACTGTACTGGATAATGGTAACACACATAGTATATCAAACCATGTGGACTCTCTTAAAAAATAATTTGAAGGCCTATAGTTCTAACCACATGGTTGGTATATAGTTTTTTATAACCTTGTTTCTAAACCTAGTTTATTGTCTAGAAGCCTAGTAATGGGTTCTTGGTTTGTGAACAATTTAATGAACAACTTGACCAAACACTCTATGCAAGAAATATGTGATCCTATACCCTATTAATTTCCCAGTATACATAAAATTTCAATAAATCATCATCATATTCTCTATTTATCTTATATATAAGGACTCTAATGAAAACCCACATGAATTTCACCCCCTTCAAAGTTCATTATTACGAAATCTTGTGATATCAAACCACAAGAATACTATATATGTTATTGTTTTCCTTACATTCATTTTGTTCATTTTATGAATTATCATATTCCACATAAAATATCATTTTAACCAAAATTGGATGTTATATTTAATGTGATGATTTAGTATTGGTGATAGATCTACTCTAGATATAGATTTATTGGTGAATCTGTCGAAGATTCTTTTGTTCAAAATCATTGATGAACTCTTCATTTCTAATATGTTCATAGATCCTAATACCATTCATCATTGATTAATCTAATATATATTTTGTTTCCTTTATGACCCATTTCTCTCTCGATTATATTATAATAATATTCTTATTGATCATCATGTTAAGTGATGGATATTTTTGTAGTCATTAATTAGATAACCAGATTACAATTATGTAATACCTTCCTTTAAATGTATGAGAACAAAGGCGATTCTGAATTAAATAGTCATTGTAAATCATGTGATAAATAATTCATGGTGTTCATAAGATTTTAAATGATGGAATGTTCCCTAGTGTTCTTTATATGGATCTAGAGCAGTTTTGGTTAAACTATCCATTGGATCATGGGGTTTAGTTGGGTACTTTTCACATATATGTTTCATGACTATGAAAGTAGTGGCTGGACTCCATTAGAAAATATTTTTTAAAAGTTAAATCTCTTGGTTATTTTCATCTAATGTTTCTAATTGATTTATATTAAATTTTATTATTCTTCATTTTCACGTGACAAGTTTTTTCCTAGAATAATGTTAAATGAATGTTATGTATGTGTTATTGGTTATCGGTCAAGATTCTAAGTAGGTGATAAATTGAGATATGTATTTAAGAAATTGTTCCATTATACATGATATGTTGGTTACATTGTAATCATTTTATAAATTATAATTTTGTTTTTATTAATTGTATGAAATTCATGGTAATTACAAACATATATTCTTGGATTCCAAATGGTCATTGAAGAATCTTTCAAATATATAGTTGATTACATGGTTTGGATTTGACACAATTCTAGGTAGTTGGTTCCATTTTCTCACAACTATGGTTTATGAATGGTTTATTGTAATGTGGAATGAGTTTCTACACATTGAGAAAATACCTTTAAATTAATTTTTTGTTATGAATAAAATGTATTCTAAATTAATTAATGATCCATATTTCGTAATTAACTAATGGTACCTTGCCTAATGTAATATAATAATGTTCCAAGGTCCATGATGAGAATTTATACACTATCATTATGTTGACCATCGATGGCTAGGGATTGATCACTTTTGGGTGTCCTTTGTTACATGGACCCCGTTGGGTGTGTGGTTGTACAACATGATACCAAGTGCATGTGAGGCAATATTTTATCCTTAATGGCATATGTGTGTTTGTATCCCATGACACCATGTTTGATTTATTTATCACATTTTGGTTTATGTGTATCACATAAGGCTTTTATTTGATACATGATTACATGAGTTTTATTATGTTAGTTGTTATATCAAGTTTGATAGTTACTACAAGTATTTTTATATTTCCACTAAATAGTCATGATGATATGTTATTATATAACTATATAAAATATATATTTATTATTATGTGATATATCATATTACCTTTGGTTATAATATACTTGTATTCGATGATAGGTGAATGATCATGATATGGTTATACGTCAGAGGGGTATTGCACACAACATGATATGATGATGACGATGGACATTAGCATAGCGTAGGGGAATGAATTCCATGGGTATAAAACCAAGATGATATATATTGAGGTATTGGTGACCTTTGGGATGTTGAGTATCATGTTTATAATATTCCATATGAATGTTGAGTGCAGTATTTTGCTTATATATTGTGGATATCAAGTAACATGTTAGCTTGATGACAGGTGGAATCTATAAAGAATGTTCAAGCAAAGCCTAGTTGATATTGAGTGACAAGTTATGACGATGAATTATATATGATTAGTGAATTTTTTCAATACTATGAAGATCAGTTTTATATCCAGTTCATGATCCCATTTGACACCCACATGGGGTGTTCTTCTTGAATAGAGATGAAGTAAGTATGGTCGGGGTTAATGGATGCTTTTTGAGAACACCACCTATTGAAATAAAGGTTCTTAATACTTTTGTAGATTTTTTAATTATATTTTATTGTTATATAATTATGTATTTCCTATTAATTTTTTATTCTATATCCAATGAACATACACTTTACTTACCATCTTGGTAATAGAACACATTGGTGGTTCCTTACTATGTTTTACACACACTCTTTATGGGTCACTATGAAACTTTTTTAATCGAGTAGCCCTCAATTATTGAAGCTATGTCACGGACTAAGAACCACCATTGATTACTAAGTGTGTTATCTATCTATGAGTCTTGTGAATATAAAGGGGAGAGGGTTCGAGTTGCTGATTATATTGTATTTTTTCCCTTTAAAATTTGTATGTGACAATTCTGGATGGTGATTAGTATCCATCAGATATTTATGAATGTTGAGTTTATTGTTTCTACTTTTATTCATTACTCATTATATGTAATCTATATATATGAAAATTTATTTTATATTGGAACTTGTTTGGTAATTTTTTTATTGTGAAATATATTTGATGGTATAGTATCCCTATTATCCCACCAATGACTCTCACTACAAATTGAGAGCCTCCATATTGTGGGGATGAACTCATGGGGTAATTTTTAATGTAAAGACCCCCACCCCAGTAGAATAGAGATGATGCCTTAATTTATTACACTGTAATATAAAAAAATTATGCATCCCAAGGGACCAAATGCGTTAGTTGTTTTGGTAGACCAGAATATATATAAGAATGCCACATTACAATAGGAAATGAAATAAAACATATCATATTATTTTTAATCACATATATAATCCAAGATTATCCTTGAAGTTCATTCATAATAACCATCCTCGCATCTTGGGGAAAAATAAAACATAATAGAGGGGTGATCTCATATTCATTGTAAGGGTAAGAAATACTTCAGAAGCATAAATAAAAAATATGTTGTGGTGAATGACTGAAAAAAATTAGATTAAAAGTAAAATTGAGCATAGAATAGTACAAATATCATTTTAGATGAGGTTCATACAAAAAATGGATCAACAAAGAAAAAAAATCATAAAAGGGCCTTCCTAATGAAGCTCTAGAAAAAATCCCCATAATCTTCAAAAACTGTGTTAAGTTGGTAGAAATGCATCCTTCACGAACACTACAGAGTTATTATAGAGTCCATGAGTCTGATGCACACCGCTATGGCTGCGGTTTAATGAAAGATGGTTCCCCGAGTATGACAGAGCATTATCTGATCATGAAGAGTCTTTTTCTTTACAATGCATCCTTAGAGCATCGTGATACCAAGTTCTTATAAATTAGAAGATCACCCCCATAACCATTGATACCTTGACCTTTCACCTTCCAAACTCCCATTTTGTAAATAACCCTTTGTTTCGTGAACCAGAAAGTAAAATGCATCACCCATGGTATCCAATCATTGAGAAAAATAATTCCCATTGTTTCAATTGCCCTTAGATTCATGTGGTGATTATGTTAGCAATGCCCTACGGCTATCGAAAATGTAGGAGTCCCTTTACAAAACCTAGGGAATCACCATGATCCTCTAATCATAGAGACCCATTTTTTCATACATCACGAAGAACCATTCCTCCCAAATACCCTTCTCTTCGTGAAGCACCAGTACATCAAGTAACCTATATTTAGATGATTCCAACATCATGAAACCATCTCCCATGAATCCCTCTTGGATTGTATGAAGTAATTTCAAGGAACCTTGAGTGGTGTTTCATGATTCCTTTCCCTATCGTATGCTTATTTTTATAGACAAACTAATGGATATTGCTTCCTCTCATATCCATGCTAATTAAGACCCTCGATTGACCACTCCTCTACCTCAATCCAGTTTGGAATTCCTTATGCCTTCCTTCTTTTGAGTGTTGGTAGGTATAAGTTATGTATGCCCAATGGATGAGGTGTGGGTCCAAATAGTCTGAGCTTCAGGATGTTAAAATTCGAATCACCCTAGTCACCAACAAACAACATTAAACTGTGTGTAGATGATTTTGATTCAAGACCAAGTAGATCAGAGAGTGTAGGGGATCGAAAGCCTTTCGTTTCCCACCTTTATGATCCTCCTTCTCTTTACTTCTGGTATTTGTCAGTATTTATTCCTTAGGAGTCTCCACATATGCCTCAAAACCAAAATTGATAGGTTATCCGAAATATGATTGAAATGGTTCCATAATCTCCCCATGAACTAGACACCCTCCATGGACACTAGAAATACCTAAGAGAACACCGTTCGTCATGGTGGAACCTTTTGTGATGCGATCATAATGTTTTCCACAACCACGTTTTTATCACACCGAGAACGAACATCATGGGCCTAGAGAATACAACAACCATGACTTCCTCTTCGGGAAACAAACCACGTGTAAGACAAAAACCACCCTCTCAAACTATGTGTACATTGAAACCTATTTTCTATGTATGGTTTATAGGAAGCCTCCCTTACTTTCAATACCATCACCCATTATCCATTTTCCCCAAAAACTTCACATCGTTTCACCTTCATCCCATATGATGTTAAACTGCACATTTCAATGTACATTGGTTTTATTCCCTATCTTCTATACAGGGGACATAAGAATCCTCCACGATGTTCAATCCCAAAAAACGGTAAATTATTTTCCTCCCTCTTAGAGATGTACCTTCATAATGTGATATCTTCCTTTATTTGGACACAGTCCCCAGATCCACCTCTATGGGTTGGTATGTTCCACATGGCTAGTTAACCTTCCAGAAGCCCCACACACAACCCATAATCCTCCAACCAAGTCTATCTCACTTTTGAAGGGATATTTACCATGAATGAGGAAAATTATGTCTCTGGATTTCATTCCTTGGTGTACACCCTGATTCTATTCCAAATCTTAAACTACAGAGACTTTTATTCCTTACTAAGGGTAAACATTGGAATCCTCACTTGGGATCATGACCATCACTCATGTCCCATCATGGTCTCCCCCTCATGCCCTTTTGTTTTGAGAAGTCCATGGTTCAACCAAAGGTTAAACTTCCTTTGGGTCCTATCCATTCACAAATTCTCATGATCCACCTCCCCGAGTGACTCATCGACCCATTTATAAACTATATGTAATTTTATTTCTAGCCATTGGGATACATAGGATGTCTCATAGAGGTTAAATTAAAAAAAATGTCATTTTCACATCGGTTTTATCTTATTCATTCAATCCATTTCACCTAAGTCTCCATCATCCGTCTTGAATGTTACTTGGTATGCCACATCCTGGGGATATCCATCCATTATATTCAGGTAGCTAACAATGATAAATCCCCAAATCACCCTTTCGAACTATGTGGGTCTTTACCCTATCATCTAAATAGGGTATGTAGGAAGCCTCCTTGAGTTTCAATCCCAGCTAAAGGTAAACATTGGTGGCCCATCCTAGGGGTTCACCCTCTATGATCCACCCTTAGTAGAGTACAGATCATCCTTCATGGTGTGAAATATTTCATTTTTGGGACACACCACACCTCGAGGCCACCCTCATTGGGCGTTCCGATCCACCCATATGGTAAACATTATAGGTTCTCCCTCCTAAGGATGTTCCCTCCAGATACACTCTAATAAAATTTATAATCAGTTTGTTCCATATCAGCTAGATGTAAAAGAAGTATAATTACCAATGTTAAGCATGGGAAGCTGATGAAAAACTCAGAGACATACCTCAGGAATAAGATACCACATGGTCATCATGGGAATCCTCAGGTTTCTAGTCCCATGAGAATACCTCTGACGATGATGAATACATGTGTTCTTGTGTTCTATCATAAAAAAATCCCACATATACCACAATTTAATTACTATCATGGCTAATGGTTCCTGACCATACATAAACCTTTGAAATATTTTGGCAGAAGATGTGTAATTTACTATTATCCACAATGAGATGGCTCTAGGAATGAGTTTCATAAACAATGTCTTAATATTTAAGGGAGACCCGATCTGGGAAATGAGTTCCATGGAGGAATACATGGAGTGAGGAACAAACATCCCATCATAACATTTTGATAAAGGATAAAAATATACTGAATAGGTGATGGGTACTGCCTTCCTTCGGTAAGTGGGAATTCAAGGTACAATGTGAATCATCAGTTGAGTGTCGATCATGGAATGTGATGTAGTGTTCCATAGATAAAGCATCCTAAATAAAAATGTTGAATCTGATGTGAAACAACACTATGATAACCATGGTTATTGGTAGAGTTTGATACATTTTAAGAAGATAATGTCACCAGATTCAAGCATCTAGTGTCAGGTCCTTCCAAGAAAATAGTGGGCCTCACATGAACCTCACCAATATTTGGGGCATTTGATCATTGGGAATTCTAGTTTGTGGCATTATCAGCATAGATCTCCCTCTATAAATGTAGAATATTGAATGGTGAAGGGGAACTAGTAATATCTTTCATAATATATGTACTAATCACATAATCTTCCTACTTTGCAGGACCCAAGTAGCATGTTTCAGAAACCAATCTCCTCCCACCCATAGATACAGAGGAAGGGGAAATTCTAATACATAAATTTTGAATGGCTACACCTAATTCATGAAATCATCCATAACCAGGGTTATTGGGCATCGACACCCCATATCACCCTTCGAGTTTATCCAGAGGAGGGTGATTGACACTCTAATATGGTGGTACAAACAGGATTGGGTCATCTCGGCTAGGGACATGGCCCATTATGATTTAGGGGATTTTGTGCCCCACCAGCATCCACCCCCAATGATCCATGAAGGGAGCCACTGGTACCCACTCCAACATCCAACCATAGAAGGATATTCTACCAAAAAAACTCTTATGGATCATCTCCCTTGGAAAACGAAGTGAGGGGTGACTTGGTCAACCTAGTAATGACAGCCACACGGGAGCCACCAACGAGGTATCCGAATGGGCCTCTTAATTGGAACTAGCTTGCTCTTCTCCAGGATGAGGATAATTTGGTCGGCAACGCTACCCCACCAGCCCCGGTCCAACTAACAAGACATCATCATCATGAATAGGCTCAGGAAGACGTCCATTAGGGGGCGTTATCTTCTATAGGTTATATATACCATTCCATCATTGATTCCTACCATGTGATCTACACTGTTTAATAGCTGGGGAACATCCACGAATGACTAGGATCAAGACCCCAACCACTATATGGGAATGTTTGGCTGACTCTTCCGATCCTCGGTTTGAACAACCATTACGGGCCATTTTGTGTTGATGAGTCCTAGTATGTAGTCCCCCCTATACCATTGTTATCTTGAGAGGATGTCCTCCACATCACAATGACACCCATAATGGAGTTCCTCCCCATGTGTGTGATTCTAGGTATGTATATTTCACCCATATTTTAGTCTATCAAAGGAAAGGCCCTCCTCACCTCATCACTGGATTCAACTGAGGTCCTCCCCACCTTGGAAACCAACCATGTCGAAGTCCTCCCCATCTTTTTAACACCAAGATTGGAGTTACTCCTAGTGTATAGCTCTGTCAGTGCGATAACCCTCCACTTTCTACCATAGAAAACCAACATGAATGCCCTCTCAATGATCTCATCAACTCCATCATAGGCCTTCCCGATCTAGCAATACTAACCATGGAGGTCCCCGTATGCATCAGTATGCTGACTTGAGGGTCCTCCACATTTTCCGTTTGACATATTCCTGGGTTATCCTCGTATCTCAGATCAGGAAAGTAGATGTCATCCCCACCATAACAACAAAATATGAGAGTATCCTTCTTGTGTAATCATCGACTTCAATGGTGGTCCTCCAAGTGTCGAAGATCTCCCATGCCTCAAGAAACACGCCATGGTTGGAGGGAGAACCTTCATTATCAATGGAACAAGCCTTCGAAGTGACATGTCATGGTAATCCTAGTATGATTTTTAGATTTTGAAACAAAATGGGACTCAATGATGGAGCCTTCACAGTGATCCTTTGTATCAGGGTCTATGGTAGGAACCTAAAATGTCATCTTCATCCTCCTAGAAAGCGAGATGCACCAGATCCCCAAATACCTATGTAGGAATATGTAAGAGGATGTGGTTTTGGATCCATTTTAGGGTATTGATGTGTGTTATTCTCCACTGTTTCTAGAATAACACTCTTCCTCACCACGACATTATAAGTAGTTGTTCTAGGGCTTGTTAGATGATGAACACCAGCCTAAATCACCACTAGCAATCATCACCCCTGTACCCAAAACAATGTTTTGTATCCCATCTTACATGGATGTGGTGATGTGGTTAGTACTATCTTCGAGGGACAGTCTAGTCAACATCGGCTTGTTATCTCACACACTATTCTCTCCGATAGACAATCTTCCACCACAACATTCCAAATCAATGCCATTATTGGTCCCTCATCCACCACCATTCAAGGAATGAGGAAATTGGGATGCATATCATTCCTCTATAGTGGAGAAATTTTAGGGATATTCTCCCAGAAGACATGATTCCATGATGTTCTAGCTTATAGAAACACCAGCCTTACGTTCCCCATAGTCCCTTTCCCAAGTGTAATTCACATGTTTCCACCGGACCATCAGGGCGATGAATTTATGCCTCTGGAACTGCAAGATATTTTATCCAAAGATCCATGACCACCTTTATGAAATCATCCAAAAGTGCTGGATGGAAAGCCCGACTACCCTTCCTTTCACTCAATAACCTACATTAACCAATTATCACCAGAACCTCCTACAACGATGCATTCAATGCTTCACTATACTATGCAGAATTATTTTTTCGGAGTCCCCACACTTTAAAATATGTGGTCCGGGGAAGTATGAAGATCTCTACTTCTTCCTGATCTGAGGATATTCATATCATCTAGGGGACATCGAGTATATTCCCACGGGCATTGTCATGGTTAATATGGATGAGCACTCAGAGAAGGAAACTGAGATGGGACTCATTGATATGTACCAATCCGATGGGGCAGTGCTGTCTCTTTTAGACCCCCCAGGAATTGTAAATTGATAGCAGAGACCCCTTCTTGGCCTTATTGTTCCAAATGAATCATTGGCTCTTGATTCGGGCCACAATAAGGGTAAAGGTAAACCTAGAACTACTAATCCTTCTTTCTCATCTGGATCAGTACAAAATACTGAAGATAATACTAAAAAGGATGCATTACACCAGTAGCTGATGAAATATAATAGAACCATTGATAAACTCGTTGAAATGTGCTCCACAGTGCGTCATCCTTACTACGACAATAATTGGTACGACCCCATTCATCCAACACTGTGTAAGTAGGGGTATCCACAACTTCTCTTTGGTGAGTTTCCTCCCATTTATTCCGACAACCATGTTTATCCTAATATGGTAGAGGCCATGGCCTATGTTGTGGGACAATGGAATGCATTTTTTAATCCACTCAAGATATGTGCGAACCATCCTTAGGATAGTCATCAGGTTATTCCATAAGATGCTTATTAGGTTAACCATCTAGATTTTCTTTCGGTTGTTTTATAAGACAATAAATGAGTTTAATGTCCCATTAATCATTTTGAAGATCCCACCAATGCAAAAATATTATGAAATCCCTACCAAGGTAGTGATCCCCATCTGGTTGATCTGATGGACGCTCTCAATTACCACCTAGAGGCTCTTGAGACATGACAAGTATTGATTCCTCATGATGGAAATCCATATCCCTCATGGGTAGACGAGATGATAGTGTCTCTAGATTTAGGAAATCCTAACATCTCAACCTTAAAAGGGACGGGTGATCCATTATAGGACCATGCCATCATCATCTCCATATGTGGACCCATGATAGGAACACCAGTGTAGTAGGATGCCACCATTCACTGGTGCTTCGTATAGATATTGGTAGGGCCTATGTTTTTCAGGTACAACTAGTTATCCATCAGATCCATATTTGGGTGGGTGTATCTCCCTAATAAATTCATGTATCCATTTTTTCCACCAATAAAAGTACCAATGTTGTCGACCTCTTCATATGCATGCAATGGACAGATGAGTGAGTCGCAGACCTCATCGCCCGATGGAAGGGCCTCACGTATTCACTCGACATGGTGATGAATCAAGAGCAGTTGCTGACGATGTTTGTGGGGAACATAAAGACTAAATTGGTTCCCTCCTTCATCACATGGAATTTAAATGGTGGGTTTTGGTACTTCTTTTCAAGGATCAATTCTTATAGGAAACCGTAAAATAAGCCATGTAGCCACATCAGTTGCCTCCAACCAATCCCTCACGGAGACCACAAAATGTTGAGACTGCTACAATTGCAATAGTAAAGGTGCCTAGGATAGTATAATTTTAAATGGAAAAACCACATCCATAGAATCACTAAGGACAGTAGAATTCGGCCCAACATTAGGCTCTGCATCACCCATATCATAATTGGATGATTTCATCCTATCAACAACCACCTCCTAGGGGAGATAATGTGTTTCCACATACTATTTAGGATCCATCCCTCTTCAGGGCCAGGCTCCCAGAGTAACTTTCCTAGATTGGAAAGACTAGAACAACTAATTCAAAGAGGCTCAAGTCTCATGTTATTTCGGAAGAACTATTGATCAGGGAATCTTGAGGATACCAGCATGAAGAAAACCCAAGGTGGAAGATCTCATTGATCACCTCAACTATTTACCCTATCACTGGTTCCTTGGACATACCCTATAGTAGTGTTATGTGTTCAAGGAGTTTCTATCAGACCAGGTTGAAAACAATATCGTCAGATTTTTTCCAGCCCCCTCACAAGAGGCATGTGTTTCTGCAATGGCATATAGTGATGACAAGGGTGAGTGAGAACATGCCTCCTTCCATAGGTCTCAGAAGTACGAAAACTGGATGGATCACAAGGTAGTATCTCGTGCTCATAATATATTTTTTTCCCTCTTAAATCATTCAAAGACTTCTAAAGCCAATGAAACCCTACCACTACTACATCTATGTTCACTTCTTAGTATACCACCTCCTGGAAGGGAATGCACTGACAGGGGAGGGGAAATTGAAGTCCCATGGTAGGGCCAAATCTGCCTTGCACGCATGGTGACTTCATGACCCCGGGGATGGGGATTACCTCTAGAATTCAGAAAGAAATGGATAATTTTTAATGTGATGATTAGGTGATCATATCAGTTTATATTGTTGAACTGGTGGACTCTTATATAGTTCCCGATGATGCGGAACATCAAATAACTCATAATAATATCCCTTGTAGATTCCTGCATCGATGAAACCAAGGAAATGTGAATCCTCAAAATGAACCAGCTACCACTTTTATCCAAGCTGTGCATGTCAATAAGACTATATAGTAGGATCATTATAGAGCACAACATGCATGGTACATTCATCCCAATCCATCAGATTAACCCTCTCCACCATTTGTACTGCTCGATCAAGAAGAGACACCACCATTTCACTATGATAATCCATGTTTCGATGTGGATAGACTTCAATAATCTAACCTTAATCTAGTATTCATATTACATGGTTGGACTATTGTGAAGTGGGATATCCGTAGCACCATCTAGAATATTCTAATTCGACAAGTAGTACCCATCATACCTCTTACCACCAAGCAACCTCATGGTGGAAGGAACATGCACCTAGCATGAATGTTTGATTTTATTAAGCAAATTTCCATCATTCCTATAATGGTCCTGATTCTAAAAGCTCTCCTAATGTCCCAATATTTTCAAGAAGCCATTGCAGAGGTTTTGGGAAGCCCCATAAATTTTGAAATAGTGGTTGCGACCACAAATTCATTTCATGTTGAGGAATTTGAGCATGGTGAGTTCTAATACATTACATCATTATCTGGAGAATATAAATGTTCTACCACAATGGACTCATCTTCATACAGTATGTCACCAGAAAATTTAATGGTGTGATTATAGAAAATTGTCTCATCGACACATGTTTTGGGATTAATCTTATCCCATCCCAGATGCTCTGCAGGATGGGGCTCCCTAAAGCTGATTTGAATCAATCTGACCTATAGATTAATTGTTATTAAAAGACATAGTAAATATTGTTTGGGAAGATACACATAAAGACCTAATTTTGTGGCCTAATTGTTAGCACTGAGTTCATGTTGATCATGCAGGACACATCTTGCACACACACACTATTTGGTACACCCTAGAAAAATATGCATGTAGTAGTCCCCTCTTGGTAACACTAATTCTTCAAGTACTCCCATAATAGTTGAGTTTTTGTACTCTATGTTGATGTCTATACCTTTTCTACTCATCAATCCTGCAACATTGACACTAAATATTACATGAGAATGGAAAATATAGTTTTGGATAATGAGATTGATGCGACTCCCACTACGGTTGATCCGTGTATTGAGATGGGTGATGCCCTTATCCTACCAATTCATTGGTTCAAGGACATGATCTCATACATGGGACATTGCTTGGTCATCTCAAGAAGGAGTCGAAAATGAAACCCCAAAAATATAGAATGCTAGAAGTTCACTTTTTACTCATACATGAATCATGAATAGGTAATAAAAGAGCCTATTACACCTATAAGGTATTGAGACGTTCTCCCCATGGCAATGACAATAATAAATTCTTGCTTGTTTCATCAAGACAATTTTAACCGACTCAAGACAATGTGCCACTACTATTATGATATTATTAAATGTGGCCCCCTCAATAGAAGGCCTAATTTTATCAGGTTTAAAACAATTGTAGCTATGTTTTTAATAGTACATGAGTCTCCCATTGAAGTTTCCCCCACTGTTCAGGCCAACAACAACATTTCTTTTGGGTCGGCTGATTTAGAACAGATGCCTCTTGATGATGATCCTCTCTTTAGGGAAGATAAAGAGGATTTGGAGGACACCCCTCCCAAATTCGAGGAACATGTATCCACCACAATCAAAGAGTGGGTATAAATGAATCTTGATACAAAGGTCGACCTGATACCAATACTAATCAGTGAATCCATGCCCATGGAAGTGCAAAAATAGTATGTGGATTTTCTAAAGTAGAATCGTGATGTATTTTCTTAGAGTTATGATGATATTCTAAGACTAAATACTCAGGTCTCCATCCACCATCTCGGTCACCCAATAAATCATAGGAGGTTCAAAAATCCACCCAGATAGATGCACTCTTATCATGCTTCCATGTTCGAGGAAAAAGTTGACAAACTCATGAAGGCCAACATCATTAAGAATGTTTAATATCCCAAGTTATTGGATGACATCATTTATGGTAGGAAGAAGAATAGAAAGATCATAGTCTTCATCATATTTCTAGATCTCAACCACCATAGTACGAAGGACGATTTTCCCCACCCAATGGAAGAGATGTTGATCAACACCAATGCTAGATTCCAGGTTCTCTATTTCACTAATGGGTATTCAAGATACAATCTAATCATGATGTCCCCATGAGGATGAAGATTTCAATACTTTTAGAGAACCTCAGGGTTCTTTTTTATATCATTTAATGCCTTTTTTATGATGAATAATGTAGGAACGTATCAGCGTGATATACAACACACATTCTAGAATATTTACAAGACAATGGTGGAATGCTACCAGGATGATCTAGTGGTAAAATCCCAATAATATCAAGATAATCTTAGAGATCATGAGAAAGTGTTCGTCTCCATCTACTCCCACCTTTTGAAGATGAACCCATTGATGTGTTCATTTGGGGATACATCTAGAAAGATTATTGGTTTTGTCTTCATAAACGAAGGCATCATGATTGATCCAGAGGAGATCAAGGCTATCAGTCAGTTCCAGCCTCTAAGAAACCTATGGGAGCTCCGAGACTTCCAAGGACATATTTCCTAGATATAACAATTCATTTCAGATCTTTCTAAAAAGGGTAACCCCTTATCCCGATCATGATATAATGAGAAATCTACCAATGGTATGGGGAATTCCCTAATGATTTTGAGGAGATTAAGTAGTATCTACTCTAGCCTCCAGTTATATTCTACCTTTTTATAGATGAAACTGGTTTTTTTGTGACCTTCCTATAATGGTCCATTAGTTCCCTTCCTTCCTATAATAATAGAGAAGGTATATATAAGAATTTATATTATCTTGTACACATGCTCCTCAATACAGATATGAGCTATTACTCTATCGAGAAGAGATTCCTTGCATTGGTTTTTGTAGTGAAGGTGAGGCGACACTATCTATAACATCATGACATAAAACTAGTGTTCAATGGGGATCTGCAAAGGAATATTTTTAATCACCCTATTTTGATAGACCATATAGCTTAGTGGTCAGTGATCGTTCAGCAATTCGACTTGAGGATTGTTCCACAGTAAGATTTCATGAGTCTGGAATTGCTAGATTTTCTCACCACCCATCATTCCCTCGTAGTGCATTCTATGGATCTCGAAATTCCAGATGAGGCCATTATATCAGTAGATCAATTGAGATGATGTAAAAAAGAATCAATTTCTTGGTTCCCCATGAAGCTTGACTAGTAAGGGACTCAATGACCCCAGACTCAATGGATTAGGATTATGTATCATCTTCATCACACCAATATAGTTTGTCTTATCCTACTCTTTTATGTTTTCATAAGGCTGCATCAATATGGATTTAGAGTACAATGCCTCTATCACTGGTCTCAAAATGGCCTTTGAGATTGATATTCACCACCTACAAGTAGAAGGGGACTCTAAACAATTCATCAAGAAGATTAATGTTAACAATGTTTTCAAGAATCCAGAACTCATGCCCCATTTAGGGTACACTCTCTAGATAATGGCTAGTTCCCTTATCTTCTATAGGACACACATGTTTTTCTATCATAGAATGTTTGAGCTATGTATTCTTCATCCTTGCCTCTTCTCTCAAAGATCCTAAAGAAGAAGCCCGAATAATCAACGTGGGGCTTCGAAGAGTCATCGCTCTCATTAGTTCATACAATGATGATAACCTGCAGGTAAGCCATCTTACCACCAATGTATCTACATCTAGACCTCCAAATTACCCTACCATAGTATAAGAGACCCATGATTAGACAACTTCATTTGTTGAGTACCTTCCACAAAGTCATATCCTGATTGGAATAGCCCACCAAGAGTGAATCCATCAACATGTAGTTGAGTTCACCCTCCAGAGTGGTCCCAACCCTGATTAGGTCCTCTAAATGAAGGTTTTTGGTGGGGTTACACTCCATTTCATTCAAGGAGACATGATTCCCTAGGTTATGTAAGAAGTACATGTCAGTTCATGAATATATCATTAGGCAGGTCAAAACACTCTCCTCAAATCTGAAGTGTGTGATACTTCTGGGCCACGATGGTCCACGACTGTATCGAGTTCTTTAGGAGGTGTCACAAGTGCCAGATCCATTCCAACATAGCGCATTAATCACCATATACACTCCATACTACCAAATATTTCTTGTACTTTTTTTTCAAAGACTCTATGTCATGGGACAATATTCAGCAACAAAATTCATGTAGTGAAGGTTTATCCTGACCACCAAATATTTCTGTTCTCTTTGGGAAGAAATGTTACTGCTCAAGGGTCCCAATTCATATTTTATTATCGATTTATTGAGCTACATGATCATCCACCAATTCAGATTTCATCATTCCATTATCACTAATAACAACCCCAATTTATGGGAATCCAAGGCAAAGAAACTATACACCAAGTACAACTTTCAGTCAAACCATACATCATGCTATCACATGCACGAAGATGGGAAGATCGATGCATTTAACAATTCCCTATACAACATTTTGAAGAAAATGGTTGGTCAAAATAAGAAGAGTTTGATAAAAAAGATCACTAACATGCTCTGGCCTTACCAAATTATAACCCATAACTCCACCAAGGTAACCCCATATTCTTTTATGTACTGAATAGAAGAATTCCTTCCTATATATATCCAATATTCATCACATGAAACAGTTGTTTTGATTAAAAGAAATCATATTAGATCACTAATGTCATTCTAGATGAATTGGAGGAACATGATGAGAATAGTCTCAAGGACATGCACAATCTAAAGAGAACTAAAAAAGAGAGTTACATCATTCAATAAGAAAATTCGTCTTCACACGTTCGTCCATGGAGAAGATGTATTGGCCTAAGGGGATCGATGATACTCAGTAGGTTTCCACCAATGTTTTAAACTAAATGGGAGGGACCCTAAATTATTCTAAAGGTGTATACCAATGATGCATACTCATTTCTCACCATGGATGGAGAGAGTGTTGCTCCACCAACCAATTCCACGTCTGTCAAGTAGTTCTTTTTGTGAGCGACCTCTCATCTTTTCCCTTCATAATGATAAACTATGAACTATAAATACATTACCAAATGGTCTAAGATATACACCCTTAAAATAAGGTCTCTTACACCCATATCGCATGATGTGAAATAGAATTCCACTTCTAGAACTACATATGAATTGATTCTTGTCCTCATTGGAAATATAGGAATGCCCGACCATTTTGTTCTCGGGTCCAGCCCTAGGTCTCCAAACCATTACAATCCCTCTATCCTTACATTGTGGTCTAAATTATACATCCTTAAACTAATATTTTATTTATCCTACCTGATGATAAACTATTGTGTCCTATATAAAATACATTAAAATTTATATAATTTGTGGTCCCTTCCACATGACCTGAAAAGGAAGGCACCCCTTTTCCCTATAAGATGTTAAACTAAATGATATCTAGTTTTGAATTCTCTAAGAATGAATCCACACTTGAGGGTGCATGGAATGGTGTGGATTTCTTCTATTCTTGTTCATATCAATTTTTTCCCATTCCATGTATATCCCCTTTGTGACATTATTTCAACCCTGTGTCCCTGACATATGATAATAAACTGTGTCATAGCATATGTCAATACTGCATGATGTTAAACTACTTGGAATTTTCATAACTACATGGGGAATGTTTCGTTCCCTTAATGGATACATCAGAATACATTTACACTTGTCTCCGGGTCCATCCCAAGTTATATATACATATTCTTTCAGTTTTCCTGTCCTACATGAAGTTAAACTGTACCTACATTCTGACTGCTAGATGTTAAACTACATGTAATTTTTATAAATATGTTTGTCTTAATTCCTTACATTGTAGGATACATTGGAACACATAAGAAAATTTTCTTCTATTCCATCCCAATGTACCACAAATATTTCCATATCCTTCAAGCTTCTATACCGTGCTATCCTCCAGAAGTATGTGGCATGGTGTAGAGTTCATCTATCCTTATTCACATAAAGTTAAAAATTGTTTCACCATGATCCTATTTGAGAGAACTTTCTCTACATCCATCCTTACCACATGATGTTAAACATCACAAAACCATTAGAACTACTATTTGCATGATTCCTTCCTTCGTATGATATGTAGGAACACAAAAATGTTTTTTTGTGTCTATCCACATGTCCCTAAACCATTCTGGTCATCTATGCATACTTTATGGTCCAAGTTTTACGACCTTAAACTATGATCTTATTGGTCAGACATAAATATAAACAGTTGTGTCCTGCCTAAGTGACATTAAACATCATGGTATTCAATCATAGTTCCCTTATTCCATCTCGTTGTACTGATTCATCTCTTTGGTGTGCATGGTTTGTTGTACAATTATTTTTTCCTCATTCATGTTGGATTTATTTTTCCACACCATAAACTTCCCCTTCGAGACGACACATTAGGTATATTTCCTTAAAACATGATGTTAAAATTTATGACATTTTAAGAACTACGTTTGGCCTGATTCATTACCTTGTATGATATGAGGGAATAAACAACCACTTGTATTTGGTTCGAGACTTTGGTATATCTATATATTTTTCCTATTTCCTCTACCATTCATTTTGAGTCACATTCCCCTAATCAGATCCCTCCATCCAATTTTCCACATTAGTGAGCTCATACATGTCGTGGTATAAGAAATTGAGTGTTAAATTATGCACAGACATCCTATCATTCCACAAAACATTTCATACCCTTTTGGTTATCCATCTTATATCATTTCTGAATGGAACCCCAAATGGTATGGATATAGGACCTTAAGGCTCACCTACCTCTCTAGGCCTACATCTTGGAAGATCTTGAATAACACCTTGAGATACGTTCTTCCCTTATGTCAGATATGGTCAGTGACTGACCCTCAGTTTTTTGTTCCCATATCAGCCAACACGATATAGATACTGTGTTTCGAATGTGATAAATGATTATTATACCTCATTAATCCAATCTCATTATGTCCCAATGATTTTTCATGTAATTGAAATTCCTTATCACATCATTATGTCCATATGGAACTTCAATATTTTGGTTCCATCCCTCTATTTAACTTTACACATTGAGTGGGTGGACCAACGTCGCGGGGAATCCATTGTGACTCCACACCTCTATTCCCCTATAGTGCAGTTTCTTGTGTAGAAAAAATAATTTCCACTGATTTTTTCCCACACTGAGCATGGCTCATGTGGTATTAGGGGTTCTTGATAAGTTTTTTACTTTAATGGATGAACTTCAATACTTATTTTCCAATCACAACGAACATAAACTAGGAGGTTATGTCCCAGTATTGTGTGGTTTTGTGAGGAATTATATTTTCCTCATCCATGTCTGGTTACTTCCTCGTGCCAAACTAAGCATTCCCGCTCTTCATTTCCTTTTTCTGGCCCAATCCATACAACATGAAACTATATGTGGGGTTTACCTAAGGAAGGTGTTATGCATTCTGGAATTATGTTTTCCTCATTCACATCGAGAAACTTTCTAAAACCAAGATTCATGTTTTCACTTTGGGAGGCTCTTTTTCATGGTCCGAACTCTATTATCCTAAACTATGACCATTAGTATCTAAGTACACATGACATAAGACTACATAAAAACCTCGATTATCCTGATTTTTTAGGATGTCACGTCCCTGCCATTGGACATTTTATTCGCCTACCTTCAAGAACTATGTGTGGATTTATTCCTTCCATTGTAGGATATATAAAAACACCAAAAGAACTTTTCCCCAAGCCCAGCCATTGAATAATGAATTTGAAATTTTTCTCCTCTTATTATAGGGTTTTCCTTGAGAAAAAGTGGCATTGTTAAGACTACCTTGGTCGTCGTTCACATCTGGTTTATTTAGCACACGACACATTTATCCTATTTTCCAGCAACATGACAATAAACTACACGAAGTCATCATACTTACCATATGATGTTAAACTGTATGGGTATGTCCCACGTGCATGACATTAAATAGGGAACTTATGGTCCAAAATCCATGGCCTTAAACTGTGAGATTCATTGGTGAGAAACATGACCATTAAACTACTCGTATCACCTCTTAAAATCTTGATAATAAAAGTTGGGTTTATATCTACATACATATGTTTCATGTCAGTATTCTTGAATGTGTGCAAGTATAGGACCAAAACCATTTTTTTCCATAAAGAAATTTTCCTAAAATCACCTCTATATTTCATGTATCCCTTTTTATGGGCCTTCATCATAGTTAATTTCTAAAAGGACCCTCAAATGGTTTGGATGCCCAACCTTAAGTCTCAACTACAATTCCGGGTTGACATCTAGGCGGATCTCGAATATCCTTTTGAGGCAGGTTCAACATGAATTTAAAATTTTGATTGCGATTGACCCTTAGTTGATTGTTCACATTTTAGGGTACACGATACAAATATTGTGATTCAAATTTGGTTTTTAGTTTTTCTCTGTCATTATGACACCCCCCTTATGACCCAACTATTTGGCACTGTGATTCACATTTTTCTTCCCTTTTCATGTTATTGTGAATTTCTAGCACCCATGGTGTTTTCCCTTCACACATTCACAAGTGGTGTGTTGGAATTCTTGTATAATTTAATTCCCCCACTCAATGCTTTCTTTTCTGCAATTTCCACTCTCATGAGATGGGGAAATCTTGATATCTCTCCTTGTTTCCTAGACAGAGCATGGTTCACATGGTCATTGGAGATTTGGTAGGGTTATACCCACATACAAGAGTTGCACAATCTATTGGTATGATGTCTACGTCCTTAAACTAAGACCTCTATTCATCTATGTACTATGACATTAAACAATGTTTCGACATCCCCCATGACATTAAACTATTGTGAACTAACCATATGATGTTAAAATTCATTGGTCAGTCCTCTCAAATGTCCTTAAATAGTGTCACGATCATCTTGGATGCATGAAAAAATACAGCACCACACTGTGTGGTTCCCACTTGAGAGGCATATCCTTTAGTACTGTTGATCCACCATTCTGCCATCAAAAGTAAATTTGGATTGATTTCTATCTTTATGAGATATGTAGCGATACATGAATTTTTTTATTGGGACCATCCCCTCATTCTTTAAAATACTGGCCCTCTGGCCTCAATTATGGCTGGATGTCTATGTCTTTAAAAAAGGATCATCCTGAGAATATGTTGTGTGATCGTCAGTGGTTTGTCTCCTTGGCCATTATTCAAGTTGGGTTTTGTCCCATACCACACCATGTGTGCCTCATTCCCGTAAATTCCTTGATATTTTTATGGGTTAAAAGCCTCTATAGGATCATTCGGGTTGGGTTCCTCTCCTCCATGACATGAAAACACTACATGAATAAACATTATAGTATATGTAACATGAAATTTAACAACTAACCAGGGTCCATTTGATATGAACATAAAATTTTTTCAATGTCTTGGTCATTTAATGCCAAACTATTCCGTGCATCTTCCAAATCATATGATGTTAAAATACATACCTATCTTCTTCACCACTGAGGCATTCTAGGTCATCTCCATAGAGATCATATATGGGAGTAGTTTTGACCATAGTTTAGACCAATTCCCTAACCCAATGTTTTTTAGTCTCATCTGCATGATTTTAGGTGTGTTGGACTCATTATAACATCCCATCAATCCATCTCCACATTATGTATGCACATTATTTGGACCCCATCATCATTCACATTAGAGGGAACCCCCTAAGAGTATAAATTATCAACCTCATGGATTGCCTACAATCCTAGTCCAATGTTTATAAAGATATCAGATGAATCTTAGATACTAGCCCTATGTTTCGAATACAATAAATGGTTTACCCTCATTTGTATTTCCCCATTTAAGTCTAATAAAATATGGATGATATGTTTCAAAATCTTTTAGTAGTTATCCTCCATCATCATGCTGCCCCCCCTAGGTTATGAATTTTTGGTCTTGTGATTCACTATTTTCTTTACCCTCTAACTAGATAGATTCCAATTCCTCTATAATTATCCAGTTTGTGTACAAAAATGCATTGGTGATGGAGGTTTGGATGTTCTAAGAATCCTATTCTCATGTCACAACCCATATCTCTCACAGTCCGAAATCATTAGGTAGTTAGTCAATCCCCGAATATTTGATTATTTGGTGATGCTCTCATATTCAAGAGTGATTATGTGGTCTTCCATTATTTCTCAAACCTAGTATGACCCACATTACCTTAGGGATTTATTATTCGTTGTTTTGAGAATGTTATTGAGATGCAGTGATTAAAGTAAAAAATATTTCCATGCACATAGTCTAAAAATTAAAGTAGGAATTGAAAATATTTGTATGTATAGAAAACATAGCCCCTATGGATTAACCTCTTCAATTGAGCACATCATTTCTACTTCTCTTGGGATGTGGTGCCAATGATATACTTTTTCTACCAAATCACCATTCTTTATTCATTGGATGTGGGGCTATGTCCATCTTCTCTATTCCGTATTTGATCTTTCTCAAAATGAATATTAGTGACTTCGAAATATGTTCACATCAACTACTATTACACTCCTCTAAATGAAGTTAAAATTGTGATCTGAATTTGGATTGGATTTTTGATTTAAGAGGATCACTCTTTAATCCATGTTTCTAGGTGTTAGATATCTAGTTCAACCTTCTAATGATTTGAATGATTACAGATATTGTCCATTTCCATTCCACACTGATATCATGATAGATCTCCCATACATTATCAGCAATGTAATATCAGATGAGAATGTGTATTCCTAATGCATCCACCACTATGGTGTATAGGTCATGCTACAAATAATTATGTTTCCTGGTCCATCTTATCCATTCTTCATGTGGGACATTTTTAATAAAGAACTTGATTATTATCCATGACCAACAATGGACAACCCGACTTTTCTCCACATTAGAATCGGGCTCGTCCGACTCCTCTAGGTGAGTTTGTTAATAATATAGAAACTCCTATAGAAGTTTGGAAACAAGATCCTCCTCAGGAATTTCATCAAATGGGATGGGATCCATGTGGTGTGGTTGATCCTCATCACTGTATTGAAACATGGGGATTTTAGGTTATTCCATGATATTTGTTCCACCCACAGGGAAGATTGTCATTGACTGCTCATATTAGGAATCTAGATTAATATTAATCGGTGCTCCCCACATGAATGGAGAAATGGGACCCCCACAACTACCATCACTAGTAGCATGACCTCTTCATAAAGGACTGTTCAAACTAAGAGAGTGTCCTTTGGCCTAGCTCGATGGCGAAACAATCATGAATATGAATGAATAAAACATTCAATGGTCTAATATTTTATCACATCATATGGATGCTACTGTTGGAATCCTTGGTTGTGGCCCCTTGTATATAGTTGAGATCTAGGAATATTTTTTAATGGAGCCTTAGTTACCACTACTTCAAATGAACCATTTCCTCATCATCCTCCCTAGAACAGGCATCCGAGACTCATCTATTGTCATGTGAGAAGTGGTTTTATGTGTGAGGTTCTCTTGTACAGAATAAATGTTAGTTGAGAAAAATGGGTTATATGAGTAATATCATAGTGTAACAGAATATCATAGAGATTACCATAAGAATTCTAATTAATTATCCCAAATTAGAAGCTGCTACCTCACCTTAGTATTGAGGTCTCACTTTCTATGAATCCACTCCCCAAGAAAACCATGATTCCTTATTTAGAGGGAAGTGCTCCTCTATCTAGGAAGAAGATAGTTCTCGTGGTGAAATACCCTTGAGAATCACGTTTACCCAATCTTTCCTTGGACATGGGGTGCCTGATAGTTCAAAAATTCCTCTAGATCCACCACATATTGGTCCTCATCAACTCAAGTGATAAGAATGTTGGCCTTTTCTTTTAAGATTTAATGGGGGTCCAATATGAATTGGTTAAGATGGTCCCACTTCTCTAATGGACTATGTAATTTCTTGTTAATGTTCTAGCTTTCCAATGCTTTGGAATAGACAGCATCCTCAGGAATGTCCACAAAGTGCAGTCACTTCACTAGAGCATGAACATGTATTCTATAGAACCCTCTTGATGCATCACCTCCACCCAGTTCTACTCAGTTGGGACTACTGGGTATGTTGTTGTCACTCACCTTCTATATCTACCAGGTGATGGCCTTAGAATTATTGGCATTTTTGTTGCTTCCCCACCACGGCATGAATAAGTCCTACCACCATGACAAGTTCTTTTCATTATTCGACCTCAAATTCAAGGATGAGGAGGCACCATGCCATCAAATCAAGCAGCCCGTTGTTTCAGCGTATCTCTTAGGTAGACTACCTCCCAATTATTCTCAAACTACTCAAATAGCCAATAAGTAGAAATTGGTGGACACAACTCATTTTTCATTTAATCTACCCCCTTGTGCTAACATAATCCACATTTTACGCACTAAACACGACTGATCTTCATGATTCAATATTAAGTAGATAATCTATGTCAACCTCCCCATGCACCAGAATTTCCTCGTAATGTGATGCATAGTTTATGTACAGTAGATAGGTTCTAGATCTACCAACGCCACTAGAACTACGCCACAGAAGGCTAGGATATATGACATATGATCATCTCTCCCAAGAAAATCATCAGTAAATAATCCCATTGGCAGCGTGAATGGATGGAAGTTGAATTTGACAGCCCTCATGATTTAGTTCAGTGCCACTAGTGAATTCATGTTGATTAGGAAGCTTCCCACTACATTCATAATGGGTGGATGAATGATTGACCCAGTGGGAAATGGGGTTCATATATTCATAAACCAACTTGTGCACTGTTATGTAGACATATAGAAAGTGGAATGACCAACATAGCCATTATGGATTCATCCCCTCACTGATGTTCCACAACACCTTGTATTGTTTTTCCAACACAGGTAACATAGGGTTGACACACTACCCCATAGACAAAATGTACCTCATGATAATGGTGCTCTGCTGCACCCCATGTCCTCATCCATTCCTACCCACATCCATCATAAAATGAGTGTAGATATGAACCCAACTATCCATACCACTGGTTGACGCTCAGTTTCAAGGGTATAACCCTATCATTTCCACTAACTGTATTCTAGAGTGTCCAATTAATTTGAGACATTGGTTTTTTCTCTCTCTCCTTTTCTCATGGATCATGCATACAGAGTACATTTGCAAAGCCCGACCTGTGGGGAATATATTAATGGAGCCTTGAAATTGCTGGTGCATTTTGAAGAGAAACAAAAGATCTCAATGCATCAGAACACTATGTCTAATTCACAGATCATAGATTCATGGACATAGTTCGCAAAGAGAGTTCCCAAGGGTGATGGTGCTTTGTGATTAGAGAGCTCAAGAACACGTTAAAAAAAACAAATTCTTACAATGGAAGGCGAATTTTACTTAATTTTTCAGTTGTGGATACCTGAGATTTTCAGTCCCTTAGACTTTGTGAGCATCTCAATGATCTCACCACATGATCAACATGCCTTCACCATGATCCTTCTTTGTGAGAAACTATTTTTTGGAAATATTCCCTTAGACTATGACCCTCATTTTCCCCTGGCTCCAATTCTTTTTGTTGAAATTAATTGGCAGAGAACTCTATGCCCCAAATGGATCAAAAAAGGCAAAAAAACACTAAAATGGCCTTCTTATTTATTCTCTACCATGAATCCAAATCATCACCTTGAATGAGAAGAAGCTAGAAGAAAGGGCTCCTTTATGGTCGTTGTGGAGTAGTGACCGAGGCCTCTGTGAGTCCAACATGAACCTTAATGGATGTAGAGTAATTATGAAAGGTTCTGAAATTAATATAGAGTGACCAACAATTGGGAAGATCCTTTTTCTCCATGGTTCACCCTAAGACCATCATGACACCCAGTGCCTATATATAGGTAGTTTACCACAACCCCCACTATAACCATTGATACCTTGAACATTCACCATCCAAGCTCCTATTTCACAATGAACCCATTTCTCTATGAACATGAATGGATAACGCATCACCCAAGGTTTCATAGCATTGCGAACCTACAATGCCTTTATTTGGATTTCCCTCTTCTTCATGTGTAGATTCCATTCATGAATCCCTAAGACCATCATGAATGCATGAGTCCATTTTTGGAAATCAATGATTCCTGACACTCATCCCTTCACAGAGACCCCATTTTACATTTTTTTGAGGAAAAATTATTTCCATAGCCCCTTAACATTGTGAAGTAGTAGAGCATATTAAAGCCTTTATTTGTGAATCTTCCTACTACATAGACTACTCTCCAATGAGGATCTTCAAGCTTGTACAAAGTGATTTCAAGGTTCCTAAAGTAGTGTTTCATGATGCATTTACAGGCCACATTCTTCTTCTTATAGGAATGCTAATGGATATGGATTCCTCACATAGCCAGGATAAGGTAGACCCCTTGATCGATCACTCCTCCACTTAATTCTGGTCCAACATCTCATGTTATATAACTCCATTGAGTGTGGTTTGCTACAATTTCTACATGTCCAAGGGATGTAGAGTGAGTAATCATTGTCCAAGATGAATAACATTAAACATCCATGAAACCCCATTCCCAAAACATGATGTTAAATTGTGAGTTTCTACATGGGTTGTAGGCCCTAGTGAAGCATAGAGATGTTGGGACATGGAGGCTTTCTCTTATATCCTTTTCGATCCTCCAAATGTTTCTATCTAGGATTTTCGCTATGTGTGTCCTGGGATGTCTCCATGTAATCCCTAACACCCACCAAGATAGGGTATCCCAAGTACTATTGACACTAATCCATATCCTCCATGAACATTGGGCACCCACCTAGGGAATCTATCCATGGGTAAGCCTCACACCCTTCTTCATGGATGCAATACTTGTGACATGATCATCTGGTCTGCCACTGATTATAGTTTGATACACCGAGAACGACTCATGTGGGCTTAGATAAACAAGTGACCATGCCATCCTTTTTGGGTATTTGAACATGTGTAATCCCTAAAACCCACTCTCAAACTATGTAAAATGTTATCCTTATCATCTAATAAATGTATATAGATGGCATCCTTGATGTTCAATCACATCACGCACTATCCATTTCTCCGGACAACTTCACATCGATTCACCTTCATCCTGCATAAAATTAAACATCACTATCCGAGATTTGGGGGTTTTTATCCTTGTCTTCTATAAAATGTACATAATACACTTTAATGAGGTTCAATCCCATCAAATATTAAAATATATTTCTCCCTCATAGGGATGCACCCTCATGATGTGACATCTTCCCTTCCAAGAACACACTCCCCAAATCCACATCTATTGGGTCTTTTGATCAATATGGGAAGATAACCATGCATAATACCCACACCCAACCCATACTCCTCTATTAATGAGTGTCCCTCTTGTGATGGGTTGATAACCACAAATATGGCCCATCTTGTCTCTAGGTTGTTGTCCTTTGTGTACACCCTGATTATATGCCCCATCCAGATCTATGTGGACATTGATTCATTGACATGGGGAAATGTAGAAATCCTCCTTGATGTTCATGCCTATCACTCATATCCCATCATGGTCTCTCACTCAAGCCATTGTGTTTTGGGAAGACCATGTATCAACCCAAGGTTCAACTTCCTTTGGGTCCCATCCATGCATCCAATACCAGAAACCTTCACATCAGGTGACTCATCACCCCATTTATGATCTATGAGGACTTGGATTCCTATCCACCAGGATACGAAGGAAGCATCCCTGATGTTTATGACCCAAACCATCATTTTTACATTAGATACATATTATTCTTTCCACCATTTCACCCAATTTTCCATCAGCCTACCTAATTTTTACATAGGATGCCACATCGAAGTGATATCATGCAATCCATATTGGGATGAAAGCTATGTGTAATCCCCAAATCAAACATTCAAACAATGTGGGTTTTGATCTGTATATAATAAAAAGGTTTATAGGAATCCATCTTGGGGATCTATCTGAGCCAATGTTAAACATTGAATCCCCATCCAAGTAGTGAACCATCTCTAATACACCCATAGTGGTGTCCATATCATCCTTCATTGGGTGAAGTATTCCCTTTGTGGGTCACATCACACCCCGAGTCCTCCTTCAATGGGTGTTCTATTCAACCAATATGGTATACCATCCTGGTGATTCCTTCTTTGGTATGTAACCACTTAATTCACTCTAATTAGTGTTTTGATCAGTCCGATCAGTCTCTACTAGATGTTGAACTCATGGAATGACCCATTTTAAACATGGGAAGCTGAGTAAAACTATGGGGTCAAGACTCTGACATAAGATACCCTGGGATCTCCCTGGGATGCCTTGAGTTTATATTCCATTGAGAAGCCCTCTAATGAGGATGAATAAATGTGTTCCAATGTTTCATCATCAATAAAGGCTATAGATATCTCAATATGATAACTCTCATGACTGAATGATGGTTCCTTGACATGACCATTTGGAATTTCTTGGAAGATGTAGCATAATTAACCGGGAACCATAAATATATGGAACTAGGAAAAAGTTTCACAGACCACAACTTAATCAATAATGGAGTCCTGGACAAGGAAACAAGTTCTGATGAGGAATTCAATAAATGTGGATCCAACATCCCATCAACCCATTACTACCAAGTAGAAAACACCACAAAAGAGGCGACGGGTGCCTCCCACCTTTGGAAAGTGATAATGTAGGGTAAAATGCAAACTGTAAGCACACGCCGATCACAACACCCAACCCAGTGCGCCCTTGTGAATGTATTAGAAAAAAATATAAATTTACTAAATAATTCCATAACAAAACATAATCATGGATATTATAATAATGTAATAATCACATAGAATATCAATTACCTTTTTCACAATGATGGAATTTTTAATTTGACACATAATAACCATACCATCATGGCCTCATTCCAAGACCATACCTATATAGGTAAAAACCCAAACAAGTTTGTCTCACGAGACCTACCGATGAATCAATAGGATATAGAGGACCCCTCTTGAAGCTTACTAAGACCAATTCTTTCCTCATATGAACTATGATAAAAATAACTAACATATACATTAGAAATGTAAATAACCTTCCCTAATCTATATGCATTATCAATAACCATTATAGGTAGTATGGTGAACTATATCAATATTGCGCATCCATAGTCAAAATGATCATAAATAAAATTATAAATTTGGGGGAGGTTAAAAATAATAGATAAATAGAAATAAAAATATAATTGTACAATGGTGATGAAATAGATGAAAATACTCTAATAAAATAATAGAGGAATTCTTATGAGAAACACCATTTTGACATTGTAAGGAAGAGTTCATTTTTGAAAAATCATTTGTATTTTTCATTATTTATTGTATAAAAAAATGAAATGACAAAACCTATTTTTTTTAAAAAAATAATTTTATAAATATAATTATTATTTTAAAATATTTTATTGATAGTACATGAATGTGGGTATGAAATCGATATGTTACCATTAATAAGGCATGCGTAACTGTATGAAATGAGAAGGGAACCCGAAAAAATAGTTATTATCCCCTCATAGAAGGATTAAATAATCCAGATATATGATTTTGGAGCAGATATATAAAATTTTATTACATTTATTAAAATAATTAATTAATAAATTGGTGTATATTTGAAGAAATCATAACCCGAATGAAAATGGATGTTTAGGAATAAAACCCATAACTTATCTTCAAATGTGTTCAACACTTCACCTTAACGTACTAAATATTAAAATTAAATAAATTAATTATTTAATTAAAAACCTTATATACATGTATTTGATTAATTATTACATTTTTAGGTTTATTAATGGTCATATTAGTGTGTTATAGATTTTAATTTCATCGTTTAGGGGCATTCATTTTCATTGTTTCCTCGACCATTTTTCTTATTTATGAGTAATAAAGTTAATGTAAAATGGTTATAATTATCTATAATAAAACTTTATAGGATATTAATGAAAATAAAAAAAATTAAATGGTTATATATATCATTTGGTTATATATTTTGGTGATTAATCATTAGATAATACATGTAGTGATAATCGTTAAGATTATTATGGCGATAATTATTCATGACGAACACATTTGGTTTTATTATTTAGTATTTTGTAAATATGTTACAGAAAAAAATATGAAATGTTTTAATTACTATATTATAACCTGTTTTAGCCATAAAAAATTGTTCATTAGAAGCCTTGAAGGTGAAATTGAAGAATGAAAGTCTACCGTCCACAAAGGTTATAAATCATCCCCTCATAGACTATGAATTTGTTTTTTAAAGAGTGAGAATGGTGTTTAAAAATATATATTAAACTAATATGATATTATTTCATTATATAGATGATAATATAATTATCATGATCATTTGGACGTATGAGGTTAAGAGAGAAAAATAAAATGAACTAATATGAAAAGAAATTAAAAGGGAAAGGAAGATGATTTTACCACTTGAATACACCTCATTGAAAAATCCTAATGAGAACTGGTTTTCGTATTTTTTTTCAATAACAAATCCTGAAAATGTGGGAGAGGCTTGGGGAGACTATTTTGATCAAATTTAAAAAGCTTCAATACATAGTGTTGGGAGGATAAGTGGTGTTGAGGGTTATTATTAATAGTGGTGGAGAGGGGTGATTTTTAATGATTTAATAAATTTTTAATATTTTGGCTCAAGACTATGAATAGTTTGAGAATTATCATCAAATATATTAAAATAATGAAGTTAAGATATATGTTTTTATTCTTACAGTAGCAATGACTCAGGTAATATAGTGTTTTAACTTATAATATATTTATATTGTAAATTATCATATTTTACTATTCACAAAAATAATGTATTAGAAAAAATCTCAAAAATTACCCATAACAATTTATTTATATTTACAATTCAAAAAATAACCCCATTTTTTGAAATTTTTTCTAAATATGAGAAATTTAATTTCAAGTTAAAATTGAAATTTTTAAGAAAATTATAGATTTTAAATATATTACTGAATATGCAACACATTAAAAAATTTACTATGTCTTATAAAATTACCCTTAAATAAAAAAACATAAAAATGTTTATTTATGAATAAAATTTATGAAAATAAATTTTCTTTTAAATCATATTATTAATTATAAAATTATAATAAAATATTTATGACTTCCAAAAATACCAGAATTTAATTAACTTTGTTTTAAAATATTTATTTACTTACACTATGATATAGTTATATCATAATATCATTTATAAGATAAATACATTGTTTTTATACTTCCATGGTTAGTTTACTATTCCTTTGGACAATTTACTATTAAAAAGGGTAATCTTACTATTCCTAAGGTCAAGTTACTATTTAATCCATATTTTTTCCATAACGTAAATACCTATCATTTAATTAAATATTCATTTATAAAGTATTTATTGTGTTCTGTAAGTTTTTATATAAGATATATAATACATGAAATTAACATAAGAATGGAAATATAATTGTTAGAATTCCAAGTCATTATATTTTCCCCTCCTGTAAAAATTGCATCCTCAAAACTTATATAATGTCTTATCCAAAAAAGATTTGGTTATTTCTTCATCATAAATTTCTAAGGATACAATGTCGTCAATTCAATTTTATGATTTTTCAAAAGTACCTTTACCAAGTAAGTCATTTTATTTGACATCACCTTTTCTTTTGTTTCCAGAATCTGGATAGGCTTTTGTAACACCCCAATCCTGGATTCTGTAAACCAATGTATTATTTTAATACATTTTCATGATTATAAGGAATAAAATCTTGAAGAACCGACTATTTTAGCAGAATTTAAAAATAAATTGCATTCAATAACATTACATTACAAATAAAAACATAAAAGGAAACATATATGATTCTTTTTTAACACCATTATTCTCTAAGATTAACCTCGCATATCAATCAAACAAAACATCTTGGAATCCTTGGAAAATAAAAGATAAGAAATAGGTTAGCTGAGATGTTCGGTAAGGGTAAAAATTATAGTAGGAACATTCATAAATAAGTATTAACATTTAAGGTATGGTATAAAACCTAAACACAATCATTTTAAACATAATATTCAGCATAAAATTGAAAGAATAAATCATATATTTCGATTTAAATATTCATAGGTATATTACACTACTTTAATAATAACATATAATTTCAACAACTAATCTCAAACAGAATGAATTCATAATTCCATACATCTGAAACATAACATCGAGTCCTTGGCCAAGACATCTAAAAATAAATGGTTAACACTTCAACCAAATCAATATATGAAAAAATTGGAAGGCCCGCAGCCATGTCAATATCTAATTTTTCATAGGAAACCTACCAATGCATCTAAGGGATATAGTGGTTCCCTCCCATCACATACTAATTTAAAAACATTCTTTATATGAAAATGGTGAAATATAAACAAGATAAACAATCATATTAAAAATAAGTATACAAAATATTGACACATTAACCATAAACCAATAATGGAATCTAAATTGCTCATCCAATATCTATCTGAAAATAAACCATTAAATAAAATATGGTAAATTTTATCATAAGTTATCATCCCCAAATAAGAATAAGACCCTAAAAATGATTTTATCATATATGAAATTACTTTATTAAAATAATTAAATATATTTAGATGAATTCCACTTTTTTGTTGAAATCATTTATTCAAAATCCATTCACTTATAAAAGAAAATTCTAATAAGATATTTTTTAATCAAAGTTCCCCATAATACTTTTAAGCATTGGTAATGAATTAACATTTTAAAATAGTCATTTCCATATTAATAAATCAGTAAAATCATTTTGAAAATATGTACATTAATGAGAATTTTTTTAGAAGAAAAAAATATTTAAACCATTTAAGATAATGATTTAGTTAAAAGTGTCCCATAAATAAAATCATATAAATATAGATCTTCAAAATAGTTTAATAACATTAAAAATACTCCTAAAATGTTCTTTATACATATAATTAAATATGTATGATAATATCAAGAATATTGAAATAGAGAGAGAAACATTTCTTTAAACATTAAAAGCGTCCCATAAAACATTGAACATTTAATAATACAACCAATATCTTAAAATGAATCATTAAATACCCTGAAGATAACCATATTCGTGAAATAAAATATAATATGGCCTGTACATACACCACAGTCAAGAAACTTGTGGTGAACATGGCTAACATCACATGAAAACTAAAAGTGAGGGGGAATTCTCGTACCTTACATTTGATACTCTTCATATATGACCAAAAATCATGTATATTGGTTTTAAATATAATAAAAAAATGCAACAAAATGATGATAAAATTTATGATTTCATATATGAATCTTTTATGGGTTTATGTTACCTATTTACTAATAATTTCTATGTTAAAGAAATATTTTGGCTAATAATCACTTTATTTTCCGTACGTGTTTTTACTTTTTATTATGGACCGTATGGTATAGATCATGATTTAATTATATCAAGAAATTATAAAATTTTTTATATATCATATATATTGAGAATATTAATATATATAGTATATTGATATATGAAATGGAATACACCGTTCTTGGAGACGGTAGGCCATACGTACACATTGATGATGATTCTGTTTTCTTATCATATTGAATGAAAGTACGTTAATGATATATAGGAACACACAAAAACTCACAAACACAGATATATATATCATGTATTATTATTATTTCATATATTTCATACTTTTAATAATGTATATTTTTATTATCATCCTTGAATGGTGAATGTTGAAGATGAATGTCATTGAGCCGTGTAGATGGTATGTCGTACAGACGTACAAGTGACAATATCATTCCGTATTGGTAAAAGTCAGGGAATTAGATGATATGTGAATTATAAGGAAATAATATTCTGTTATATTTATTATTTACCTAATTTATATTCATCTTAATTCCTATAGAAATTAAATATACAAGAAAAATGTTTTTCACACCATAGTGTGGAGACGGTAAGCCGTACTTACGCATTCATGGTGATAATATTTTTCGTAGGATGGGAAAAAGGAGGAATATAGTTGTACCATAATAATAAAAACATCACATAATATATTATATTATGGATTTATAAATTTGGAATAGTAACTACATAGAAATTTTAATTATAATAATTAAAGAAGTTTGAAAAAGTTAATGAAATGATTACCTCTTATTCCAGTGTCTCTGTTTGATTTGAGAAAAATAATTCATTAATATTACATAATTCCCAATTTGGGAGAGTAAATGGTCAGGGTTGGGCTGAGAAAAAGGTCATTAGATGTGTGAATTAATGAGAAGGAGAAGTTCCCTTTTATAAGAGAGTGTACATGCACTTTAGAAAACTATTAAAATATTAATTTATTACAAATTTATATTCAGTTTCAAAAAGATAAAAAGTGATTTAATTCAATTATATGGTGTGGATGGATTGAAATACCACCAAATAGTGAATTTTAGATGTGTTTTAGTCATAAATCATCCTTAACATTTGGACATTACCCCTAGTTAAACAATTTAACTCTTACCTGGTGTTCTTGTATTTTTACACCATAGGGTTAATATAGTTACTATAAAATCAAAAAATCACCCCATGTGGATACATAATTACATACATAAGAATATAAAAGTTATATGGACAAACCTTATATTTTTATGACTTTTATATCATTTAATGAAATATTATTTATTATAAAGTATCATTTAAATCAATTTGAATATTTTTCAATATATGATTTTCTAAAAATAATAATCCAATATAATAAATGTAAACCAATACTTCAAATACGTATATGAAATTTCTATTTTAGTTATTAAATTTATGTATGTCATTAACTAAGTAAATTATATTTATTTAAATATTTTTCATATCATTTATTTGATATCTCTATTAATTAAAAAGTTATTGTATCATTTTTGTGTCACCATTTATTTTAATTATTTAATGTATAAAAATTATAAATAAATTATCATAATGTAGATAAATTTTTTTTCCTTATAAAAAATATTTATATTTGACCATATTACATAAAAACCCTATATTAAAAATAAAATAATTATTAAAAATTGAATATGACATGACTAACTCTTCATTAAATAAAATTTAATAATTGTTCTAATCATATATAAGTTTCTTCAAAAGGATCATATTTTTGATAAAAGGTTAATGTGGGTCTATATATAATTATAAAATTAAATTATTATATGTCTTTGGGTAATTTTATTTTATAATAATATTTGTTTACGATTAATTACCCTGTGTAACTTTAACCGTGGTAAATATTATTCAAAAGGTACTATTCAGGAAAAATTATTTTGATCCTATTAGACAAAATTTTTCATACTAATTATAACCATGTATTTCTAGTTTTTATATTCAGTTCACAAAAGTAGTAAAATTAAATTAAATTCTATTATAAAAATGTGGCTAAAAGATGGGTAAAAAGAAATTAAAGATGTTCAATGATTTTTTAATCTAATTCTATTATAAAAATTATTCCAATTATCAAAATTAGGTTAATATATGTATTATTAATATATTTTGAGTATAAAATAATTTTAAACAGAAATTATCTTTTAAATGAAAATGTTAGGTTGTTAGCATTTATACATTGTTTTTCACTATTCATAAAAAAATTGAATGTTTTCAAAAAATTCAAAAAATTCACCCTAATTTAATTTTGATGTTATGAATTCCAAGATGAATTATATTTTTCCAAATACACTTTATAATTTTATATAATGTTAATTTTCTCATAATTGAGAAAAAACATAAAAATGATTTCTTTTAAGAAAATAGTATTTCTAAACATATAACTATTTTACCAAAACATATACATTTCATTATAAATATATTTCATTTATGTGAAATAATTATAAATAGCATTTAAAAACTATCTATTACTATTTATATTACTATATTTCATTGATAAATTATAAAAATACCATTTAAAAAATTTTTACACAAAAGTGTTGTTTCGTAGAAACTCAATATTGCATGTTACACAAGCTTATTCGGTGTTTTGTGCTACACAATAAATTGAAGATAATGTTACTTGAACAATTTTGGTTTTGAATTATCACCTCCTTCAAAAAATGATGTCCTCACAATTTAATATCTAAATCAAAATCTTTGGGTTCGACTTCTGAATATATATTTATTGAAATACTACATCGTAAAACGGGTTAATGAGGCCAACATTTTGAAGTAAAGAAACGGATGTACGAAGGTCACAAGAGATAACACATACTAGGGTTCCATGTTGGAAATCATGGAAATGATGAAGATATCTATCCTCTATCTATTGATGAATAGTGATATAGAACATTATTTGGAGAAAGTTAACAATCATAAATATACAAATATGAAATTATCTAAGGGACCATTTTATTCATCAAAAAAATTAATAGTATATAATTTTGTGTTTCATGTTCTTTTCCCTAGAGTTGATGATTTATTTTACATTTCACATATGAACATAATTGATTTCCATCCATGACATAATCATTATCTTATCATTTTATTATGCTTCAATCAATTTTCAATTCATCTATTTATCCTGGAAATGAATGTTAAAAATTAATTTTTCATGTGAGAAGATCTTTTGATATGTCAAAAGGCCCACAAGTATTCAAATCATTCTCTAAATGTTTTCTAAAACATGATGGTTTTCCCAAAGTATCCAATAAATCATACTTTAACCACAACAAAGCATCCAATGTTCAACTTACTCAATTCCAACCATAATAATCTTCTAAAATACTTCTTTCAAAATTAATAGTCCCAAAAGATCTCTAAATTTCCAAAATCAATTTTAACATCAGATTCTCCAAAAAACATATTTTAGCTCTTATTATCACACACCGAATATTTTATCACCTTTAAATCCTAAATAAAAACTCTTTTTCTTGAAAATCATTAAGGAAGAAGTATGGCAGTAAAATTTTTATGAATCATATAACCATTGATTTAAAAATTCTTGATTCCAAATACCAAATAACATTGATCATTCCACTCTACTCATAAAACACTGAAAACGCTTTGACATCTTATTCCGTAGTACTTACTTCATCTCATTTTTCTTTTGTATTCTCTTTATTATAATTAGTATAAACATTACATGTATAACCTTGCTAATTCTTACTATTAACCAAAATTAAAATCATAATCATTGAAACATTATTCAATGATATAGTTTTAAAGAATCATTTATAGGATCTATATAAGATTCCATCTTGTTCTCAGTCCATTTGTCCATATTATTATCCTAGGTTATCCATTAACAAATCTAAAGGATGATATCTTATAATAAGACATATCCTCAAACTCATTCATTGATTTATGTTTTATAATCTATGGCTCTTAAATCTAATTCATAAGTATACTTCCAATCTTCCCCTAATATCAACTATAACTCCAAATCCTCTTATTCTTGGTGCCAAATCATTATTTTAAAACACTAGCATTATTAAAAATAATCATATCCTAAAGGACTTATCAATTTAGAAGTCTTGGAAAATATATTACATATAAGAAATTTATATTACAAATAAAAACAGAAAATTCAGCATATATGATTCTTTGTGAACACCATTATTCTACTAGATTAACCTTTAATATCAAGCATAAAACATTTCTTAGAATCCTGGGAAAATAAAAAATAAAAATTTAATGAGAAAAGATGCCTAGTAGTGGTAAAAAATATAGTTCGATCTTTTATATATAAGAATTTACATTTACGGCAAGGTATAAAATAGAACTACAAGACTTTTAAACATAATATTCAGCATAATATCATCATTTTTTGTGATTCGATCCATTTTCACTTCATTGAATACTCGATGAAATTAATGTCCAAAATTATTTTTTCATGCCTAATGAACATTTAATAAATCATAAGGTCCACAAGTTTTTCCATCATCCTACTAATGTTTTCTGAAAACAAGAATGTTTACCAAATGAATCAAATAAATCATACTTTAATGTCAAACAATAAAATCCATATTTCAACGTTTTCCATTCCATATTTAAGACTCCCCCAAAATACTTCTGTCCAAATTTACAATCCAAAAAGGTCTCTAAATTTTCAAAATCAATATTAACATCATATTCTCAAAAGAATGTAATTTTTCTCCTATTGTCACACAAAAAATATTTTATCACCTTTAAATCACAAATGAAAACTCTAATGCTTCGAAATTCATAAAGAAGAAGTATGATAATAAAATCCTCATGAATCTTATAAATATTGAAATAATTTTTATTTATTTTAAAAACAAAATAACCTTAATCATTCCACTTCACTCTTAAACCATTAACTATGCATCAACATCTTATTCCTCAATACCAACTTCATCCCATTATAATTTTGTAGAAACATTATTATCAGCAGAATAATAATTACTTGAATAGCCTTGCTGATTTTAACCATCGACCAAAACCTAAATCACAACATTAGAAATACTAATCAGTGGTATAGGTTGGAAGAATTATTTATAGGATCACTAAATTATGTAAACTTCTTATCAATCCATCTACCCATAGGATTAACCTAGGTTTTCCACTACCAAATATAATATTTTATATCGAATACACAGACTTATCCTAAAATTAATTCATACATTTATGTTTTCTAATTATGTATTATTAATCTAACTTCCAAGGTTGTTACTAAACATCCTCTGATATAGATGGTTATTCCCCAAAACACGATTTCTATAGTCATTGAATTATTTCAATACACTTTCATTATTAAAATGAACCAAATAACGAAGGATTGATCATTTTAAATGCCTTGGAAAATAGATTACATACCTGAGATATACATTAAAAATAAAAAAATAAAACAGAAAATATATAATAATCTGTGAACACCATCAATATTCTAGATAAACCTTGAATATCAATCATAAAACACTTCTGGACATCCTAGGAAAATAAAAAATAAAATAGGGGTGAGCTCATATGCATACTAAGGGTAAAAAATATAGTAGAGATTTTATAAATAACAATATACATTTAATGAAATGATTAAAACTGAAACATAATCCATTGAAACATAATCATTATTTTAATATGAAAAGAATAAATAATATAATTACATTGAAACATTCTCATGGATATTATAATAGTTGAATAATCAGTTGTTATATTAATAACTAATCTTATAGTGATGGAATGCATGATTCCAAACATCTTAAACATTCCATTGAGGCCTCATACATCACATCTGAAAATAAATGCTTATGGCCTCATCTGAATCCATATATGAAAATTAAATGGGAAAGGCCTCGGCCAAGTCTATATCTAATTGGTATCATGATATTTACTAATGCATCGAGGGGCTATAGTCATCCCCTCCCACCACTTACTAAGTCTAACACATTCCTCAAATGAAAATGGGAAAATATAAACAACATAAACATTCATATTAAAAACTCATATTTGAAATATGAATACATTAACCATAATCTTGGAATTGTATCTAAATTTCACATCCACTATCAAGATGAACTTAAACCATTCAAAGAAATATGGTAAATGATATCATAAGATATTGTTTTTCTCCCGGCGCGGTGCACGACTGGGGGTCGTGTGGAAGAGACGTACGCTACCCGATGGTTGATTAGAGAAGGCTGAGATCTGCTTAATGACTCATATCGGGTGCACCGTTTGTGACTCAAAACACCCAACAGTTTCTTATCCCGCAGTGCATGGACCTAACTTCCAAAGGTAGGGGTTGGCTGGATAGTTTATCCAGCGATGCTTAAGAACACACATTGGTCGAGAGGATGGGAAGTCAGACTCATCACACCCTTTCGAGGGGAATTATTTCCTGTTCCAGGACACTCTTATAGATTTAAGATGTATTCATATGTTCATGAATCGTTGATTTATACCCAAATATAGTATCCACAAATTTAATCATGGTGGTTAAGGGTCAACTAGATGCAGGGGTTCAGAATCATTTAGGCCCGAGGTTTACCATCCCTAATTGGATTAATGACCCCGTGGAGTCGGGACTCATTGAGACGATGTTGGGATTGGCGCGGTGAACCGACATGAAGATAGTCGGATCCACTAGTTGTTGGGATTGAACATCAGGAAGGCTCCCTACAGACACTGCCTAGGAGACATGGATCAAATTCCATGAAGTTCTCATTGGTATGGGGCTTACGCTCTGACACGGCCCAAGGTGTGGATGATGTGCTTGAATGTCAGGGAGGATTCCTAGGTACCCTGCCTAAGAGAAAAAGATCAAAGTCCACGTATTTCACATTGGTATGGGGCTTATGCTCTGAGGCGGCCCAAGGTATGGATGATGGGATTGATCCTCAGGGAGGCTTCCTACGGACCCTACTTAAGAGACAAGGATCAAAGTCCACGTAGTTCGCATCAAGTCCACCGTCGTTGTGCGAGTACCATGACCATCACAAATCTCTAAGCCCACATGATTCATGCTTGGTGTGAGAAAAAAGAGAATACAATAGACTTGGTTAACCTCACACTTTTCTCCTAACAAAGGGAAGGGGAGACAAATGACGAGTGGAGGAAAAGGCCGGTACCATTGGACTCTCGTTCCCCCTGATTTTTCGAGGAAGGTAGAAGTCGCGCGACGGAGCAATGAACCCTCTAGATTGAAAGGAGTTAGTTCATTGGCTTCCAGCAAGGATGGTGTGGGGCTTACTCTAGATGGGATGATCAATGTTTAAAGAGCCCACCAGGAGAAGGACTTGGCCCCAAAGAAGGATGGAGCAGCACCCTTCCCCACTACGTCCCTCCTTGGTCGTATTAGTGGGGAAGTACGGAGGTTCATGAGGATGGCATCCTTCTGACAGGTATGCCATGCCCTCTCTGGGGAGGGGAGAAGTTCCCAACTGATGAAGCGTGCAGTCCCTAATCTTGGCGAGTAGAGGCAGAAAGGGGGATCTCGGGCTCAAACCCCACATTACCGTGGGAATGTGAACCCAGGCATGCTTCGAGAATCCTCCCAAGGGCCGGGGCAACCCCTTCGCCTTTTCTTACTGTGGGTATGTGAATTCAAAAGGGTGAGCTGATATGCCCAAAGGCTACATCATATCAGTCTGGTGGCTCTGGTGGAGGCCTTGACTCAGGGTCGATGAATGGCCCAACGAGGAGGTTGCGAAGATCAGACCGGATTGGAATTCAAAGGATTTTATCTAGCTCGAGAAATGGGAACTCTCAAGGTTTTGGCAAGTCACACGGGTGTATGAGGGGTGGTGCCCTTCATTTAGGGAGGTGCTACGTGGCTATAGAAGCCGTCCGTGAGCTTGGGTGGTCCGCGGACTGAGAGGCCGTCCGCGAACCAGGAGGGTCTGCAAACTGATTGGCATCCCACATACCAGGAGGGTTCGTGGCTTTGGGTTCAGCCCACGTACAAGGTTGGTATGTAGAGGGTTCCATGTGAGAAACAACGACCAAGGGCGATGCCGGTTATAGATTCTTTGGTCAGGGCTTCACCCGCGTAGGAGGGTGCTACGCAGTGCGACAGATCAGAAAAGGGGCATAAACTCCCTGGTTCATGGGTAGTGCATCCGCGGTGGGGCCATGGTTCAAGGTATTCTCTTTTTATGTTATTTTTGGTTCAGATTTCACCAAGTTATGCATTTTTAGTTCCTTATTAATTCGTTTCCAACTTCATACCTGCTCTGGTTCGCGAACTGGAACTTCTCTCTTTGCGAAATCCTAAGCTCCTTCCTTTGAAATCCTTCCACCCGAATATGATAGATCTCCTCTAAATCCTCTCCCTATTCCCCCTCAGTATCCTTTTATAGAGGGGAGGAAAAGGGATCTATTGGGGTCATGCGACACCTTTTATGGAGGCCCATGAACGAAAACCTGGCTTACATATGACTTGGTCAATCCATAACTCACGGGGCATTAAACACTCCTCCTCCATGAACCAAACTCGGGGAGTGCTTCACGGCTGGGGAGTGTTCTGCCTCCATTTTGCGAATGACAGCAGAGGTGGTTTAGGCCGGTTGACACAGCTCACGGCTGGGGTGGTCTGGAATGGTGAACTAGGTTGGCGCCTATCCTGCCTCGCGACCGCGGAGGATCTCTGCCTCTATCTCGTGAACGAGGTTGTTCCGCAGAGGGGAACGGTTCGTTGAACCGGCCATGTAACACATGGGCCGGTTCATAGACCGGTTGGTCCTTTGACAATTTTGAGTATTGGCCTCCTTCCTTTGAATAATTCTTTGGGGAAAATTGGGTAGAATCTCCCTTGAGTTAAAGGGGATCATCATTTTCCTTTGCAGATTTTTCAAGACCCTACAAATGCACCCCATCAGAATGGGATCCAATCGGAACGAAGAAGAGGCTATTCCAATGTAGAGTGGTCCTGAAACTAGGGTAGTTTGCGGTAGATAGGTGGACCCAGTAGGAGACCACACCAATAAATACAGAGGTCCCTTCATTTATCTTCTACCGGATTATTCGCGAATACCAGCGCTCATTTTCTTTTCTGCCTCCACGCACTTGTTCCTTCATGAAACTCTTGGACCGCGAACCATTTCTCATTCGCGCCGTTCTTCATCTATGGAACAACGTCCCATACACGAACTAAAACTTTTAATTAATTAAAAAGTAAGTCACCATGGGCCATGTAGGAACTCTCTTCATGGTTTTGGTGCTCCGTGGTTTCAATGCTCCGCGGACTAAAATCTTCTGAACTTTAAAAATTTATAAGTCTGACAAACTTAACCACTTAAATTCAGGATTGAAACTCTATGGAGAAACCTCGTTCGCAGTTTTATGGACATTACTCCATGGGACAGAGTATCGCGAAATACTTCCACGCAGGGTTGGTTCACGGAGTATAGTCATCGTAAACCATCCTTCGAGGCCTCCTCGTGGACTTTTCTATGAATTCTCTTCAACTGATCCTTATCCATATATTTGGTATTTTTGTCGAAATTTTTTTATTATGGACTAACCACATGTTGGCATTCATTGTGCAGGGAGAAAATTTGGTTCCCCCTCATTCTGCACCTAGGCCATCTACCGAGCCTCTCCCAATTGGTTCAGGGAGACGTTCATCTATGATTCGCAGAGCAGAGATCATCAAAGAGGACCATAGTCTTTCAATCATTCCTGATGATGGTGTCTTGAAGGACCTGCTCTCTCATGAGCTCATGATTTATCACATATCAAATCGCCTTCCACTTTATGGATTTGGTCTTCCAGACGACGTCCCTATTCCCCCCACTTTCTCAGGTCTTCCTCCTCTTTTCTTGGAAGCATCGTCATAGTGCATTCAGGAGAACATTACCCAATCGGGGGAGATGGTCTCCGACTCTGACCAGAAAGAAACCTTAATTTTGAGAGGATCTGTTTGGACCCAAAGTGATCATCACACCCAAAAATTTTCTCAGGAATCTGTCTCCAAGAGTTACCCTTTTATTATCAACCTTATTCGAGTAGATCCCGATGCGAGGTGGATTCTAAAGTGGGATCTTCAGTCTTGTGGGATTTTCTCAAACAACTGGGCCTGGAACTTCTGGGTTCATCATCATTGCTGGGAATCTCTCAAGTCGCTAGAAGAAGTCAACTTGTACTCCACAGTATCGGCCTCCCAGTTTGATGTTTACCCACCATCCCTAATCTTGCCTGACCTGCTCAGTCGCTGGTGTTCAAGCACTAAAACTTTCCACCTTTCCCATTGTAAAGTTGGCACTAGTCTGTGGGACATCTATCAATTCGGAGGGCTCCTGATTATCATTGATATGTATGAAGAGTTTCTTACCACCCCTAATGCATGGGACAACGTCGAACAACTGCCTTTATTGTCGAGGGATCTGCTGGTTATAGCGGAGAAATCACTGGGTCAGGCCTTACGCGCCTGCTCTCTTACGCCCTATAGTACCTGGACAAGGTTATTTCTGAACACCACGGGTCCTATGCTGAAGATCAAACTCCCTAGGAATCATCCTTTTCAATAGTGATGAACTACCCCAGGTTCCTACTGGGTTGTTCTAGAGGTGGGAGACTACCTTTAATGGTGTTATGAGGTGCGCCCCGGTGTGCCACCTATGCTTCGGTTGGAAGGTTTGTTTGCTATGTTTCTAAGCGGGTGGCTATTCCCTTCTCAGGATATCAACCTGAGCGTCAGAGCTTGCACCCTGATTATGGAAGTCGAGTTGGCAGAGGGCCACCTTGTGTACTTTTTCATGCCCACTTTGGCTCGTATTTATAGGCTGCTGAGTCACATGCAGGAGGGCGGGTCTTCCTATTGTCTGAGTGGGCCATTTCAGTTCTTATACGGCTGGATAGCGAATCACTACCACTGTTATGAGTATTTTCATAACACGGTCATCCCAAATCCTACCTTTTAGCCTACCCTGATTGATATAGCTGGAGTTCTCTTGAAGTCACTCAGCTCTGGTGAAGTCCTCGAGCTTCTGAGTGGATTCTCTCAGTTTTCTTTAACTCCCTACCCCACCCCTTCTGGTGTCTTAGTTGACAACCACCGAGGGAGACTAGAGAAGCATTCTTACATCATCTCTCTACAAGACGGATTTCTGTCTGTGCGGATTGACGGGGTTTCTCTGTGCAAGCTGTATGTCCCATATCATTTTTCTCACCAGTTCGGGTGCATGCAAGTCCAAGTTTCCCTTCCCCCTCCTCAGGCTCAAGGACTACACCCAACCATACTTCATTAATGGTGGCTGATGCTGACGTGGGAGGGATCTGACACAAGCATTCCCCTACCTATCATGGGGGTGGTTGCCGACCTTTCCATGGAGTATGAAAAAACGTGGGTAAAACACTATCCCAATGGGATCCTAGGGAAGGCTATCCAGCAGGTTCCCAAATCAAGAGGTACTGCCGCTGTTGCGTCCACCGAACCTTCCTCATTAGCTCTAAGGGAGGATCGACTTATGGCTCGTCGATCAAAATGACTCAGGGGATTTTCCTCTCCTAGCCCTTCAGTGGCCAAAGTTCGTGTAGGTTCATCCTTCTTGGATGTGGATGAGGATGCCCCTGTGGTTTCAGGTCCTAGAGAGAAAATCCTAGAAGTTTTTCCAGTCGATACTGGGCTTAGAAACTTGATCCCAAAGCCTGAACCAGGGTTAGAGTCTCCAGACTTTCCAGCTTTGGAACCAACTTCTAGCGAGCACAGGTCTGCAGTGGTTGCAATGCCATACTTCGTTCTCGTGCTATCCGGTGAGGATACCAAAGATCCTCGTGTCATGGACGACCACTGAGAAGTATGAAGGTGGGCCTGGCCCCAGATTTGCGAGGTCATTGCCGAAACTCCTCTAGATTAGATGACGACTAAAACTGAAGCTCTACGACAGCTCTTCCTGGGTTTAGGGTCAGGTGGCATTGACTATCGGCAGTTCCTTTCTCTTGCTTTCCATGTTGTCATGGCCCATGAGGAAGTTGCCATTAGTGAACGAAAACTTTCTCACTTAATTGCCGCTAATTGCGGGACCCGAGCCCTCGAGGAAGAAACGATATAGCTCCATCAACTGATAGCACAGGAGGCGATCTCTCGAGATCAGGAGGCCATCCTATCCTCTGAGTTGCATGAATGTGACGAACGGGCAGCGATGCTGATGGATCAGTTATCAGCTATTCTTGGTCGTCTTGAAGCCACCCGAAAAGGGATCAATGATATCCAAAAAACAGTGGAGCATACTCATTCGGTGGCTGAGGTTGAAGCTAGGGAGAAGGCCATGCTGGAGTAGTCTTTCAACAATCTTCACTACTCGGTTGTTGATCTAGTGGAGAGGGCGAGTCATGCTCTTTTATGACTATCAGAGCCATTATTGTACTCTCTGTTTTACTTACCCCTATTTTTTTTGTGAGGGAGAGACCCCAACTTGTGGACATCCTCCCCTTTTGTTCGAACAAAATACAATCTCTGTCAATCTCTTTTCGCCATAAAATTTTATGGTTACTAGAACAATTGTTGTGTAAATAACAACTCACTGAATCAGAATTAATCATAACTCAAGAAAACAAACTCTAACTTTTTCCTGGACCATGGAATCTAGCAAGCATAGTTTGACTATTGCTAGGGATTTGTAGAAAATCCCCACAAACGTTTTGTCTTTTCATTTAATGCCCTAATTTTTTCTGGGCCCATTTATTGTGGACCCAGCGGGTATGGCCCGACTTTTGCTTAGGTCACCCTTTTTGGGTTTTCGGCCTAACATGATTTGTGCCTCTTTCACGAGTGACTTAAAGTCCCGCCATAAAGATAATAATTAATTATGTTTTAGGTTGAACAACGTTGACCAGATATAGTGGGGAAAGGGCCCCAATGGGGTTTAGATGATTAAAAGATGTCTCAATACTCTTCAGACGCACGTGGGGGGACATGTTTGAATTTGAACGACATGAAGGGCATGTCTCAAGGCATGGGAGCCACCTCGGCGTATAGAGGTAGGAAGAGCATTGCCTAAGGAAATATTGCCTTTGGTAGACGAGCCAGGGTCGATCAATATGTAGAGCCGCTGATTTCATGGTATGCATAGTCGTACAAAAGTTTTCTTAAGTCAAAGACTGTCCATTTTTGATGGACCGTGGACATCATGAAAGTCCGGCTTATGGAAACCACCATGGGTGGCTTGGAGAATTATGAAAACCACCGAGGGTGGATTGGAAAGGGTATGTGATGTCTGAAAGGGTTTTGGGATCATCTGTACTAATCAGGAGTGTGGTCGGGAGACCACTTTCCTACGCAATTAGTTAGCGTAAGGGATGGTTGAAGCTTGGCGCAGTTTAAAGTCATGTAGCACGGACATCATTTAAAATGGAATGAATTCTCCTGGTTCTGAGTAATATCACCAAAAATGTTCCACCGTATTCAGGCAGGGTCATGAAAGAATTTGGTAAACTATATCTAAGAGGGTTTCAGAATCCCAGGATAGAGATGGGGGCTTAGTGGCGAAGAGGCATATGGAGAGAAGCATTGCCTAAATAAATCATGCCTTTGGTAGATGGGCCAGGGGCAATGTAGAGACCCAAAACTTGATGTACATGGACATTACATTACTTTTTCGGAATACTTAATACATAACAAAAACAGACACACAAGGACCGTAATAGTTTAGTGTCTTTGGAAACCCGAAATATTATCTTCTAATCATGGTGAACGATCTTCAACATCTCCATTAATGATCTTCCCCTTTGTTTTCTTACCCAAAACCATTCTTTAAATCCTGGGGAAGAGAAAACATATAAAGGGTGAGCTCAAATGCTCAGTAAGGGAAAATATAGAGAACATAAAACAATCCATAAACATTTGAAAGAAAAAACTTGAACATGAAATTTAACCATCAAAATCTTGAGAAAAGACATAAATCATGGAAGTACATAAGGAATATATCATAATGGAACATTAACCATGAAAAAATATAATGGGAATAAAACATGTAATTGTGGCAACCATTCAGCACAAGTTGTGATTTCCATAGTAGCCAAGGCATTGCTGCCAAAACCATCTTAGTGGACAAAGTCCCTTTCTGAATCGAGTTCACTCCTCGTTTCAGTCCTGTAACACTGAACCGGATTAACTTACCATTCCAGCCATGTCTATCTCATGATATATTATTTTTTAACCAATGCATTGGAGAGAGATATAGGTCCCACCCATCTCATAATGAAATCATTCTTACTTGTACCACAAAATAAACATACATCATTCATAATAACCCAAAGAATAAAATGGGTTTCATAAACATCACCCCATCATCACATAATCCATATAAAAGAAATGTATATCATTATATAATAAAGAAAAGTGAAACCATGTAAATCATATAAACTTTATACTTGAAACATACACATATGAAATAATGTCATCTTAGATAGAAAATGTTTTTGATAAAACACTTGAAATGAATTCTTGAGGAAAATATCCTTTCTTCTTCAAAATAAATTTCTTTTCACAAAACATCATGCAATTTTAAAAGAAAAATATTTTTTTTTGAAAATAGTCATGAATTTTTTTGGAGGAAGTTTCATGAAAATAAGGCTTTATAAAACCGTAAAAATCTGTTCGTGTCGTATAAGTTAAAAAAACATTCTTTCCGTACTTTGGACGGAAAAGTTAAAAAGTACCTCATACGAAAAATGACAAAAGATTCCTTTCATATCTTTTACTAAAAACTTACCGAAGGGTATGATTGGATTTAAACAATTGTAGGTGGATGGAAATAATTCCCCAATAAATTCTGAAGTATAAACAATCTCAGATAAAAATGAGATTGTGAGATTTTCCCTTACCTTAGGTCCGATATACTTCGTATGGATCCGAACTTCATATATAATGATTTAAATAATGTCATTGACTTATTAAATATTCATATTCATTGTTATGATATCATATATGTTTCACTTATGACTTTATATTACCCGTTTTTTTTAAATTCCATGTTAAAGTAGCGTTTTGGGTAAAATCATTTCATTTATCATATGTGTTTCGACTTGTCATTATTGATATTATTACTTATATCCTGATTTAAATAATTCCAGAATTTAAAACATGATTTATGTTCATCATATACATATATATTATAGATCGATAAAAGGAATGAAATACACCGTTCATGGAGACGGTAGGCCGTACGTACGCATGAGAGATGTTTTCGTTTCCTTATTGAATTGAATGAAACTAAATAGATAACATACATATATATATATAAATAAATCCAGTAGAATTATTATTTCATATATTTCATTATTATTCATTATATAAACATTATGATCATTCATGTATGGTTAACATGGAGAATGAATCTCATCGTGTCGTGGAGACGGTAGTCCGTACGTATGCACGAGCGATGATATCGTTCCCATAATTATAGAATTGGAGTGGATGGTATAATATATCAAAATTAGTATGATGTTATAATAACCATATATAGTTATTATTTACACCATTATACCCATCCATGTAAGGTGTTGGTGGAAAAACAGATTACACCACGGCGTGGAGACGGTATTCCGTACGTACGAACGCGCAGTGATTTTGTTTTCCGTAGGATGGATAGAAGGTGAAATAGGATTGTTTAATGTTTATAATAACATATAAATATATTAGGGATTCTGATTTTATTACTTCATAATTAAAAAATAAATAATAGGTAGTAGAAGAAGAACGGAACTTGAAGAAGACGGTAGAAGGTATTACCTCTTTCTCGAAGTGCCTCCTTTAAACTTTCTCTTTAGGGAACTAGAGTTGGTCTTTTGAGAAGATTAGTACCTCAAGTAGGTTTCTAAGAAAGTGGGGAAGTGAAATAGGTAGGGTTTGTCTGATCTTTAAGGCTCAAAGTGGTGTAAGTAGGAGAGGGAGGAGGTGCCCTTTTATAAGGGAGGAGAGGGGCACCTTTAGAAATCTTAAAAATATTAATTTATAATAAATATAACCCCACATATAAACCTCAAAAAATGACTCATATTCAAATATTAGATGATATAGGGTTTTAATCTCATCAACCAATAAAATTTAGACATGTTAGGAAATTATTTTAAACATTATCAACTTGATTTATCCTTATTTAATCAATTTAATTTTATTTGGGGTAACAACATTCTAAATTTTAAATTATAACAAATAATTACTTATTTGTTGTGAATTTTCCATAATTGGTTAATTTATAACATTTTAGACCATATAAATTTAAATTTATAATTTTTAAATATTTTTGTGATTTTTAAACAATTTTATAATAATTTATTTTTATAAAATAACAATAGTGTCAATTTTGACACTATTCATTTATATGAATTTGAATAAAATATATACATAATATATGTTCGAAATAAAAGATTTAATATATTCATAAAAGGCCATATGTATCTATTAAATTAGTGTATCACATTAAATAGTTCATATAATATTTATTTTATTATTTTTAAAACCATTTATTCAGTTTATCTCTTAATAAAATAATTACTACAACATTTTTGTATAATTATTTAATATAATTATTTGTTTCATAAAAATTAAAAATAAAACATTATGATGATGATAAATCTATTAACTTTCACAATAATACTTTTACTAGAATTTATCATCTTAAAATCACAATATTTAAATTGTTATATTTATTTAATTATGAAGGTGACAACTTTGACATCATTTAAAATAAAATAATATAAGTGTCATAATCGCTTTTATAAGGCTCCAAATGGTCAAATATTCGGCCATTGGATGATTATGGTTTACATTTATATGAGAAATAAGTTTTGGTCATGGTTTTGTTCCTTTTATGGTCACTATTAGTTTAATAAAAACTATATTCTTGATTTTTCACTAGATAAACAATTTCTGCATCACAATTGGGTCACAATTAATGATAATTAATTAATCCCTAAAAATTATAAATAAATTCATATGATGTAGATAATTTTATTATAGTTATGGAGACTATTCATGTTCGATGTTTCATGAAGTTTATCACTAGATTAAAATTAATATACTTATAAGATTTAAGAGAGTGACATGTTGTCACTTTCTTTGGTTTTAATATTAATTAAATTATTTTTGTTGTAAAAAGTCCATAAAATGAATATAATCTGACCCTTAGGTGATATGGGTCATCTTTTATCCATAAAATAGAATTTTGGTAGGTTTTAGGGTAATTTTATAATCTTATATTTACCCTTAATTACCCGATTTACCTTTAACTATGGTAAATAAAATTTACCGTAGTTACTATTCATAATGCCCAAAAATAAAAAGTATATTATTAACATAATTTGGAACTAATGATTCCAAATATGGAATCCATTTTTCCAAATTCAATACACAAAAGTTTCAGAAATTAAATTAAAATTAATCCCATTGTCGAAAGAAAATGGGTTTTTCTTTAAAACACTGCAAAAGATTGAATCGATTTAACCTACGAATTCAAGGTAAAATCAATTCTAATGACATACATTATATTAAATGGTTAAAATATATTCTATTTATACTTCAAAACCATTAAATATTATAATTTAACTATATAAATTATTATGATGAAAAAAGTTGTTTTTAATTATAATATAGAGTGTTTTTACTATTCATTAAAATAAGAAAGTTATCAGAAAAATATCAAAACTTTATCCAATGTAAATTTTTATATCCTGATTCAAAATTATAATTTTATTTTTTAAAATTGAACTTATAAACATAACAAAAACTAGATTTAATGTGGGTGCACCATCAAAAGGCTGCAAAACTGCATTTTTTGAAAAATACTTATTTTACCCGAAAAAATTGTTTTGTTCTCATACCATGTTCTAGAAAATGTGTAAGATGAATTATAATTTTATAAAATTATAAATGTAGTTAATACTATTCATAACGGCTAGTTTGTGATAATATTATAACCATATATTTTTGTTTAGTGAAACCCGGTATTGCGTACAACACACGCTATCGAGGAAGGTCACAATTGCGTGTAATGCAAGCCAAGTTAGGGTTGTGTGTTGTGAAAGACTCATTTGTTGTTTCATATAATAGAATCCAACCATATTTCATTTATACATTGAATATATATATATACACTCAATGTTGCGTAGAATGACTATTATCAAACGAACTTGAAATTGTGTGTAACACAATCTAAGAATAGTGTTGCGTATACTGCAAGCTAATACGGTGTTGCGTATAGCACAAGATAATCTTGTTGTAGGATAAAACACATGACATCAAATAAATTAAAAATAATACTTATCAAAAAATATCGGGTTGTTATAGGCGATCAATATGCAGAGCCGCTGAGGTCATGGTATGCATAGTCATAAAAAGGTGTCCTGAGGTCAATGATTTTATTCCCCTGATAGCCAAGCAACTCCAGAGAAGTTGTGATTTTGGACTACCAGGGGTGGCTTATGAGAGTTCGGATTTTTCTGAGTAAAGAGTATGGTTTATGATGAGAGGGTTATTGGATAGGGGGAAACATCTAGACTAAACTTCCCAATAATGGGTGACGTAATCTCTTCTCACGTGAGTGTGAGATGGTGGCTTGTACAGGACTGACCCGTGCACTAAAGGACAGAGGAATGCCTTCGTTCCTTACTGAACTTGTGACGGGTTTGACCGTGCAGTTTATTGTCATGCAGTAAAGATGAAGAGCATTATTAAAGGATGTTGTGCAGTTTAACGTCATTCAACAAGGACGGGGGGCATTTTTATTTCCCTTTCCAATGTTGTGCAGTTTAACATCGTGCAACAAGGGAGATTGACCGTGCAGTTTAACGTCGTGCGGTAAGGAAGCAGAGCATTATTAGACCAGTGAAAATGCTTTTTGGAGGCATTCCCCTGGATGTTTAATGCTTGGTCTTTGCAGCCTTATGCCAAGCGGCCAAGATATTCTCCGTGCCGTTTGACATCATGCGGCAAGGAAAAAGTTAAAAAGGAAACTCTTGATTAGAATGTAACTGGGCCAGAGTATACTGGCATGTCCAAGATGTGGAGGGGGGGGGGGGGGGGGTTTATGGTGTAAATCATGGTTCCGGGGCTTCTTGGTTCAGAAGAGATGACATGGAGGCTCTGGGGTCGGTAAGCGTACGGAGCTAGGAAGAGTATCACCAAAGGAAATCTTTCCTTTGGTAGACGAACCAGGGGCTATCAATATGTAGAGTCGCTGGGGGCATGGTATGCATAGTCATGAAAAGGTGTCTCTAGGTCGATGAATTTTCACTTCCGATGGCCATGAATGGTTATGAGGATCCAAAATTATCCGGGCCACGAAGTCTGTCATCGGGGAAGGAAATGTCTGAACATGTCAGGCATAGTCGGCCCAGGTTGCTATTAAAGCATAGAGAGCTCCCTGCGTTGATTTATTTTGTGTGCGGGGGTGTACCACTCCATGTAGTTTAACATCGTGCGGTAAGGACGAGGTACTCCTAGTTTAGCAGTCATAGAGCTCAGACAATTTGGTGACTATTACTGCAGTCACTCGAAGGATAACTGGGTCAACACGCTCTGATAGACTTAGAACAAGGTGGGGGATGAAGGTCATAAACTGAAACTTTGAGTTTTCTCGGATCAGGAGGTGTGGTGTGGGGGCTCTGAGGCTGGTAAGCGTACGGAGCTAGGAAGAGTATCACATGAGGGAATCTTTCCTTTGGTAGACGAGCCAGGGGCTCTCAATATGCAAAGCCGCTGAGGGTATGGTATGCATAGTCATGAAAAGGTGTCCCCGGGTCGACGACTTTCCACATCCGAAGGCCATGAATGGTTATGAGGATCTGTGATTTCTCACAGTGCATAGTTCGGCACGTGGGGATAATGGTGTCCGAGTATATAAGAAACATCTTCACTGCAATTGTTCGTTGATTCAAAGTAGCCTAGTCCTGGCTTGATGTTCGTTGACGCAGGTCGTCACGTGAACCACGATCAGATACATAGGCCAACTGGATAGGGGTACCCTGGAAATATTTTGGATGTGAAAAGGGGAATGAACTTGTAAACCACTGATTTGTAAATTTCTTCATCGGGAGATGTGATATGGGGGATCTGAGGCCGATAGAGGTACAGAGCTAGGAAGAGTGTCGCCCAAGGAAATCTTGCCTTTGGTAGATGGGCCAGGGGCTATTAATATGCAGAGCCGCTGAGGGCATGGAATGCGTAGTCATGAAAAGGTGTCCATGGGTCGATAAATTTCCGCTTCTGATGGCCATGGATGGTTATGAGGATCCGTAATTATCCGGGTTGTGGAGTTTGATATATAAAGAGGATGCATCCAAATGTGCAATGAGTATCTCCATCTCGTTTCCTCATGTGTCTTGGGTGGATCACGACGAAGTCCGTGCAGTTTAACATCATGCGGTGAGGATGAAGACCATGTAGTTTAACATCATGCGGTGGGGACGATGTCCGTTCACATTAATGTCATGCGGTGAGGACAAAGAATACCCCCCATGCAGGTCTAGTCCGTACACGGGGGGAAAGGGAATTTTTGTTTTTTTCTTATCCGTGCTGTTTAACATCATGTGGTAAGGAAGATGAATACAACCCGTGCAGGTCTGGTCCGTACACGGGGGGAAAGGCCCTTTTTAACATTATTTTCATTCGGGAGTGGCTGGGCTAAGATAGGGGATCCCGGTGTCGCTACGTATCCTGCGAGGGTAGGAATCAAGCTGCACACAGTTCTCTGAAATCCGTGTAGTTTAATGTCATGCGTTGAGGACGAGGAATACACCCCGTGAAGGTCTGGTCCATACAGGGGGGAAGAGGGAATTTTTAAAACATCTTGTCTGTTCAGTTTAAAGTCATGCAGTGAGGAAGAAATAATCTTAGTTTAAGATCATAGAGTTTGGACCATTGGGTGCCTAGATGTTTAAGGTAATGTAGCTCAGACGATCCTATTTTTTTCTTACCCATGAAGTTTATCGTCGTGTAGGTAGGATGAGGGATACACCCCGTGCAAGTCTGGTCTGTACATGGGGGAAGAAGTCATTTTTAACTTTTATTTTGGGGTGGCTGGGCTAGGATGGGGAACCTTGGTGTTGCTACATATCCTGCGAGGGTAGGAATCAACCCGTACATAGTTCTTTGAAAGAAGTACACCTCGTGCAGGTCTGTTCCATACACGAGGGAAATGGTCATTTTTAAATTTCCTTATCCGTAAAATTTAACGTCATGCGGTAAGGATGAAATACTCTTAGATTAGGGACATAGAGTTAGGACCGTTGGGTGCTTGGTAGCTTAACATCATGCAGCCCGGATGAAGAATACACCCCGTGCAGGTCTGGTCCATACACGGGGGGAGGGATCATTCTTAACTCTTATTATTAGTGTAGTTTAACGTCATGCTTTAAGGACGAGGAATACACCCCGTGTAGGTCTGGTCCATACAAGGGGGGAAGAGGGAATTTTTAACTTCTTATTAGGGGGTGTCCGGGCCAGGACGAGGAAGCCCGACGTCTCTACGTATCCTACGAGGACAGGAATCAGTCTGAACGTAGTTCTTTGAAAGATGATACACCCCATGATGGTCTATTCCGTACATAGGGGAATGGAATTTTTTTTAAAGCATCTTGTCCGTGCAGTTTAAAGTCATGCGGTGAGGACGAAATACTCTTAGTTTAAGGTCATAGAGTTTGGACCGTTGGGTGCTAGGCAGTATAACGTCGTGCAGCTCGGATGAAGAATACACCCCGTGCTGGTCTGGTCCATACATGGGGGGAGGTATAATTCTTAACTCTTATTATCCATGTAGTTTAACATTGTGCGGTAAGGATGAGGAATACACCCCGTGCATGTATGTTCCATACACTGGGGGAAGAGGGCATTTTTAACTTCTTATCAGGGGGTGGCCGGGCTAGGATGAGGAACCCTGATGTCACTATGTATACTGCGAGGGTAGGAATCAGGCTGAACGTAGTTCATTAAAAGATGATACACCTCATGCAGGTCTGGTATGTACACAGGGGAAGGGCATTTTTAAAAAAAACAACTTCTCCGTGCAGTTTAACGTCATGCGGTGAGGAAGAAATACTCTTAGTTTAAGGTCATAGAGTTTGGACCATTGGGTGCTTGGTAGTTTAACGTCATGCAGATCAGATGAAATACTCTTAGTTTAAGGTCATAGAGTATGGACCGTTGGGTGCTTGGCAGATTAACGTCATGTAGCTCAGATAAAATGCTCTTAGTTTAAGGTCATAGAGTTTGGTCCATTGGGTGCTTCGTAGTTTAATGTCATGCAGCTTGGATGAAATGGTCTTAGTTTAAGGTCATAGATTTTGGACCATTGGGTGCTTGGAAGTTTAACGTCATGTAGCTCAGACGAAGAATACTCTTTTAGTTATCATGTGAAATACTTCTTCATGAATCTCACATTTGTGGGAGTGGTTGTAAATTATCCATCCATGGATATCAGGGCATACGCTCTGTTGGAGTAGACCTTGTGTACAACATACGGTCCCTCCCACTTGGGCTCTAGCTTTGGAGGATTCTTGCCGGGTATCATTGGGGTCCAGAGTACCAACACTAATTCTCCTTCCAAGAAAGACCGAAGATGAACCTTTTTGTTGAAGGCTCGTGCGATCCACTTATAGTATACTTCCAGATGGTTCAACGTGTGCAACTGCTTCTCGTCTAGCTTTTATAATTCACCTAACTACTTTTATAATCGCTCATCATTAGATAATTGATCACAAATGGAAACGCAGAGTGAGTGTAATTGGAGTTCAATGGGAAGGACCGCTTCCGTTCCTTATACTAATGAGTACAGAGTAGCCCGAGTAGGAGTGCGAATTGTGGTTCGATAAGCCCACAATGCATGAAAGAGTTTATCTGGACATGAGTTCTTGTCTTTTTCCACCATTTTTTGGAGAATGTTGGACAAAGTCTTGATGAAAGCCTCTATCTGTCTGTTGGCCACTGCGTGGTAGCGGGATGAGTGGTTAGCCTTGATACCATACTCGTGGTATATTTTCTCCAATTCCGCAGAGCAGAAGTCGGTACCGTTGTCCGTAAGTATGGTATGAGGGACACAAAATATGGTGATGATATTGGTCTTCACAATGCTAACAATATTTCTTTCCCCGACTTCCTTGAGCGGTATGGATTCTACCCATTTGGAAAAGAAGTCGGTTGTTGTGAAGATATATTTCAGCTGTCTTGATGTGGCTGGAGGATATGGTCCCACGACGTTCATTCCCCAGCCAAGAGTACTTGGCCTGATGATGTAACTCCAGGGGCTAGTGAATGAAGTTGGCATGAATATGGCATGAGT